>OY998167.1:0-5000000 GCA_963921995.1 Oxystoma pomonae | reverse complement strand
TTCATCGCATGTGTGACTGTTCCGCGTCATCCGTCAGAGGTTCATTTCATTCGGCGGCGAGAGCGGCTGGAGCGGGAACTGCTTTAAAAAGACGGACGCGGCAATGAGAGCGTGCGAGACGGAAAGAGACCTGACTGTGTTAAATTATAAATATTCATCTAATAATTAATCAGAGCTGATTAATTATTATCTATTTTGGAACGATTAAAATTTTGACAGCCGCTGTGGTAGTGTTTAACAACCACAACCACTCATCGATTTTACTAGAGTTTTTGGAATACATTAAAAACTGTCACTTGTAAAAATAGTTAGAGATGAGAAAAAATAAAAAATTTGGCTTAATTTTACTAAATAAGTGTTTTATATATTGGAAGCTGGTAATATTTTATTATTTTAAAAATTAATTACGCCAAAATTCTCTAAAACTATCCAGAAAAATAACCACAGAGAAATGGATTCATAGCTTACGGCAGTGGTAGTGGTCAATTACCACAACGGAATAACGTTTAGCTATTGCTATAAATAAGCGTTCCAAAATATCCCTATTATTAGGAAGTTTCGGAAACATTAGAAAGGATAATATAAATCAGAC
The DNA here is from genome assembly GCA_963921995.1 of Oxystoma pomonae. NCBI lineage: Eukaryota > Metazoa > Arthropoda > Insecta > Coleoptera > Brentidae > Oxystoma > Oxystoma pomonae. Next base: position 4,999,408 of record OY998167.1, on the reverse strand, counting down.
ATTTTATTATTGCTACCTTATTTTGTGTGGTTCACGTGCTCCTATGGAGGAACCGCCGCACTGTGGGCCAGATTCTACGCAAAATGTTAAAAAATTAGAAAATATAAACGTCAGAAACAATAAATTATTTCTGTGTATAATAATCAAGTAGGCTCTGGAGCACGCCAAGACAGTTGAACCTCTGTAATCAGTTGTCATGGAGATAAGAATACTCGCTGCAAAGTCTGACAAGTTTGTTAGTTATCTAACGTCGCTATTATTTTTTCAAAAAAGTGCGGATAAATATTTGTGTAAATTTAAAAATACAGGCTTTTTTGAGAACTTTGCTATGGACAAAGATCTTGTTGGTAAGTTCGCTCTTTATTAACTTAACTTAGATCGCGTGTATCCTTGTTGGTAGCCGAATGCTTTCAATAAGAAAAGAAATGTATAGAATTTTTATAAAAAAAACTATATTTTTTCAGTTTTAGTTGAAATACCTTAATGTTCTCTGTCAGGATAGAGATTCCGAATCTTTTTTTATTTAAGCCTAGGTATCCTATTTTCTAAAAAAATTATAAGTAGCTGCTACTTTTTGCTACTCTTTCAGAAAACAATTAATTTATATTAGGGAGCCTTAGCCTATATAGCTCAATGCTTAAAAATTTGTAATGGTGTTGTTTTGGCGTTTTCTAAAAACACTAAATTTATTTTCACACTTATAGAAGATAACTAATATTAGTTTATTTACTTATATACGAGTGATTTTTAAAGCACGAGCGCAGCGTTTGCATGTTTACAATTTTACAATTCTGGCATTCCAATACCAACTGTGTGGTGTGGGTTTGGTTGCCCGTTACAGCCACCAAAAATTACAATTAATAGCGATACTATATAGGGTGTTTGAATAAGAGTGGTAGGTAGCTGAATTTCGTTAAAGGTAATTAAGGCCTAGAGGTTTGGTTTGGGAGGAAGCGCAAGAGAAATGGCTTCAAATTATTTTGGACTTCGTAATTTGACCGCCATGCCATGCAAAAATATAAAATCCATAAAAATAAAAAAATTAGAAATTGAAGAAATAAAAAACATAAAAAGTTACGCGCTATCACCCAAGGTATCGAACAATGTTTCCCAAGTCAAGGCTCATTGTCTAATTTTCAGAGATATCGTGGATTTTCTGTTTCTTCATAGCAGGTACGCCCCCTGGCCGTCGAATTATGAAGTTCAAAGAAATTTTCAGCCATTTTTCTTGCCCACTTTAATAATAAGGATTTTTTTCTAAACCTCTAGGCCCTATTGTCGAGATAAAGCCGCTTACCAAAAAAAAATCAAACTGAATTTAAGAAACAACTTGCTATCATTGTAAACCAGCCAAAACAAGGAGCTGGAACCTCCAACGACGGAAATTCAGCAATAATTTCCTTACGAAACTACAAGATATCCGCAAAAATAACAGGGGTTAATGAATTACTAATTTACAGATTTTATGTCATACTGCAGGTTTTCGCAAGCGGATTTAGTATCAAGCCACAGGAGTTCGAGACATACACTTTGGACACAGCTAGGTTTTTTATATCTCTCTACCCTTGGTACAGAATGCCTGCAACCATTCTCAAAATTCTTGTGCATAGTGCTGCAATTGTAAATGCTTCACTCCTTCCCATTGGACAGCTCTCCGAAGAAGCGCAAGAGGCGCGAAACAAAATGTGATAGAAGATCAACAAACCTTGACGTTTTAGGAGCACAAACCTTGACGTATTTAACAATCTCTGCGTTTCAGCGGATTCCGTCATAATTAGTTTAAGAAAAAAAACTGAAGCTAAAAAGAAAAGTTTTACTCCAGAAATGTTGTTAAATTGTTTCAGCTCTGATAGTGAATCTGAATTTTTTGTTTTTATTGAAGTTTTTATATAAGTTAAATTGTTGTAGGTAGGTAGCCTTGTTGGTGTAGTTAAAAATAGTTTTCTTTGTTATTACAATTTCCTAAAACTATAGTGTTACATAGATTAAATATGTGGATCAATGAATGATCTAATATTTATCCGTAACTTTTTTCCTATTATATTACTTCGGAGACTCAAGTGTCTACGGGACACAACGACGAAATCGCTAACTTATACTAAGGAACATTAAAGCGATACACTTGTGCGCGGTTATCTCTTTTTTTTTTTGACGAAAACAATATCACCTTTTCATTATCCCCACGGACCAAAGAGCAAAAACTTCAATAGGTTTATCATACAATCATAGGAGGTAAATATGAGGGGTATTTATATAAAAGTACTCAAATATGCTTTTTCAGGTATGTTTTCCATAAAAATATTGAGAGAATTAATTCCAATCGTTTTTTCAACATTTTGAAGGGATCCTGGCCCACAGTGCGCCGCTGCTCTGACCGTATTTAAAGAGCGTTTCATCAAACTCACCTGTTGACGAAAGCCTCCTCCTCGTTAAATTATTCCTGCATAAGAAATCCTGGTACGAATCGTATTTTTGGTTTATTCTGTTGACAGCGTACTGCGGTTCATTTTTCTTACTTGACGAAATTGAGACCGTCGATATTCTCTTGTCGATGGCCACTATTTCAGCCGGATGGTACTGGTAGGTCTCTTCCATCATTACGATCTGCAAGAAAATAAGGAAATTCTTATGGAATTTTGTCTTGGACCATCATCCACTATTATTCACTGTCCAAAAATAACAAAACCATGTCTTTTTTAGGTCAGTCAAGCCACACCCTCCCCCCCCCCCCTTGAAAGATATTCGAGTTTTGATGTGTTTATAATTTCGAACCAATTTCGAACTCAAAAATTTTGAACCACACACCTGCCTGTTTTTTTTATATTCAAAATGGGGAGTGCAGCCGGAGGTGAAGCTACAACCTCCTCATTTAAATCGTAGAGAAAAATGAAAATCCAACAAATCCACTAGTAAACCTACACCCCCCCTCAAAATTTCAACCACCCTAATTTCTGTTATTTTTTATATTTATTCAAAATGGGGGGTTTAGCCAATTGAAATCCAGTCAGTTTGGAAGGCATAGAAATATACTTGAAACGACTAGAAATCACGTAAGAAAAACTATTTCCATCTTTGTTGGACTTTTGGTACCTAATATGTGCATGTGTAAAGAGAGATTTTTATTGCGCATCCAAATCCCTACGCTTTAAATGAGGGGGGGTGTAGCTTGACGTCTGGCAGCACCTCCCATTTTAAATATAAAAAAACCAGGAAGGAGGGTAGTTCAAAACTTCTAAAAATGGTTCAAAATTAGTCGAAATTGGTTCGCAATTATAAGCATATCAAAACTCGAATATCTATCGGGGGGGGGGGGTGGCTTGACTGACCTTCTTTTTTGTTTACCAATGCAAAAAAACTTGTTTGGAGGTTGTTTTTGTACAAAAATCTCAAAAAATTAAATGGCCAATAGAGAGTAAAAGCCACGCCACTCTACTTGAACGTATCGTACGCCGACTTCCAGCAACCTCATTGGTCAGATCCGACAGAAGTTGTCAATCGCACGTCGAGCGAGACTGATTTTCATGAGATACGGGCGCTACCGCGCGCTAGGTGGTGTATCGTTAAGTTTCAAGTTTATTTTTGCATGCTATTGTACATAGAATAGTACTTGCATAAGTCAGTATTAAAAAAATCAGTAATTAAAAAATTAACAATTAAATATAGAATTATACTTAAATATTTTACACATAAACTTTAAAATTTGGCTTTTCGCCCATCAATCATTTAAAAAAAAAATTGTATTAAACATACAAACAGATAATTATTATAAAACGAAAAAAAAAATAAAATAAAATAATTTTTTTGTAGATATAAGTAACTTTAGTGAGTGAATAATTTTTCTTTTATGAACTATAACATAATTAAATAAAATACCAATAATATAGAAAAATGATAAAATTAAAATAAAATATCAAACCTAGATTATATTTGGGTGTTACGTTAAAAATCTTTGTCATTGAGAAATTCTTCGATTTAATTATTAGCTTTAATTGTTTTATCGGTAAGCTTTTTTCAGTTAAAGATAATTTATTGTAGAATTTTGAGCAGTAGAAATTGGGACCATCTTGACATCTTTCTAATCTTCGATAGTTTGTTTGAAACTGGTCTTTCTTTCAAGTGTTATATTGATGAATGTCCTTTTGTTTAACAAATAAACTAATATTTTTTTTACATGTAGCAAGCCAGAAGGAAGGATGAATTCTGAGGGTAAAGTTAAAATTTTTAGTTTAGAAAAGGCGTCTCTGCAATCATCTCTATATGGACGACCTGCCACAATTTTGACTGCTTTTCTCTGGAGAGCAAACACATCCTTTGACCCTGATGAATGACCCCACACTATCAAGAAGTAAGATAGTTGAGCGTGAATTAGGTAGAAATAATCTACTCTTAAGACGTCCTTACTAACACAGTATGCAAGATTTTTTAAAACAAATGTATTAGAACTGAGTTCCTTAACGAGATTGTCCGTGTGTGTCCGCCAAGTCAGTCCTGAATCAATATATACAGACCGCTTCAAGCTACTGCGAACATAGGGCGAAAGAAGTCTAATTTGCCAGTGTACGTACATGCAGAGACACCGCACGCCTATCAGTGAAGCAACCAACACTCAGGCTTCCGATCGCCTTTCGCTGCCGTTCGCCGCCGTTCGCCTTGTATTTAGTACGCCTCTAACCACGGTGCTGTGTGGAGCGTAGTCAATGAAACCGGAATTTGGTCAATAAATACGCAAATTTTTATAACGTAATTTTCTTATTTTTTGTCACTGATAAATAAGAGCGTTTTATTGTCAACTGCTCAGATTTATCAGTGACGACGTGTTACAATGAAAATAATAAGGAGAAACAAAATAAAAGCAAATTCTCAAAATAAAATAATACATTCTAAAAACCAAAAAGATTCTCCCAGTCAAAAAAAAAATAAAGCAAATGTTCGAAAAGTCCTCCTTGCTCGGCTAGACAATATCCGAGCCTACTATAAAAACCCCTTCCAACGTTTCCAAGCATGTTAGGGGTGATAATTTGAAAAGCTTCTTCAAAAACAGATAGAAGTCATTAGGAGCAAGATCGGGAGATCGAGCTGGCCATAAAATAGTTCCCCGTGTACTTATAACCCGATTAGGAAATACATTATCAAGATATTCCCTAACAAGGCCAACATTGTGAGCGGAACAACCATCTTGTTGAAACCATGTTTCACCAAATCTTACACCTAACAACTGCCTAGCAGTTGGAATAATGTGCTGCTGCAGTAGATCCAAGTATCTAGGACCATTCAAATTGCAATTGCCGTTACTTACCCATCTGTTTTTCGAGCAAGGCAGAAATAAAACAAAATAATACAAAATGAGCGGTCTGTATACAGACCGCTTCAAACTACTGCGAACATAGGGGGAATCAAGTCCAATTTACTCTCCGTGCCGTACGACCGAGGTGGATTCGAAGCACGCCGCAGTGTTATTATTTGGAAATTCATTTTGTTTTTATTATTTTGTTTTATTTCTGCCTTGCTCGAGAAACAGATGGGTAAGTTCTTAATTGAAATAATACATTTTTAAAACTAAAAATGGATGTCTACGAAGTTGCCGAAAAAGTGCAGATGGTCAAATGGTCAAATGGTCATAACCCAACACACGTTCGATATTGGTCGAGGGAAAATTTGCATTTGTATTTTGACGTAAGAACACAGTATCCCCAAAAACTAAATGTTTGGGGGGGGGGGGTATTGTAGGGGAACACGTAATTGAGCCATTTTTTATTAACGGCAATTGCAATTTGAATGGTCCTAGATACTTGGATCTACTGCAGCAGCACATTATTCCAACTGCTAGGCAGTTGTTAGGTGTAAGATTTGGTAAAACATGGTTTCAACAAGATGGTTGTTCCGCTCACAATGTTGGCCTTGTTAGGGAATATCTTGATAATGTATTTCCTAATCGGGTTATAAGTACACGGGGAACTATTTTATGGCCAGCTCGATCTCCCGATCTTGCTCCTAATGACTTCTATCTGTTTTTGAAGAAGCTTTTCAAATTATCACCCCTAACATGCTTGGAAACGTTAGAAGGGGTTTTTATAGTAGGCTCGGATATTGTCTAGCCGAGCAAGGAGGACTTTTCGAACATTTGCTTTAATTTTTTTTTGACTGGGAGAATCTTTTTGGTTTTTAGAATGTATTATTTTATTTTGAGAACTTGCTTTTATTTTGTTTCTCCTTATTATTTTCATTGTAACACGTCGTCACTGATAAATCTGAGCAGTTGACAATAAAGCGCTCTTATTTATCAGTGACAAAAAATAAGAAAATTACGTTATAAAAATTTGCGTATTTATTGACCAAATTCCGGTTTCATTGACTACGCTCCACACAGCACCGTGGTTAGAGGCTAAATACCAAAGGAAAGTCATGCAACTGGTGATCGCAAGCCTGAGTATTGGTTGCTTCACTGATAGGCGTGCGTCGCCTGACGCGGTAGCTGAAATTGCGTTAGTATAGGTGGATAATGATAAAGATACGATGAGTTATTTAAAAACGGAGTCGGTGGTGGCGTAGCAAATGCTCTTGAATATGTAGCAATTAGCTCTAGTGTAGTGTCATAGCCATTCTTTGATTTATAATATTGCTTAATAATGTGTCAAACTTTTTGATAAAGGCATTAAAAAAAATTGTGTACCACTCCCTTGTAAAAAAACGCACTATTTTAGCCACTAGTTTCTTACATTCATATTTGTGATGTTTTTCAATTTTCCAAGAACCTATAAACAATTTCACAATAAGTTGCCACGTCCGCTCATAGATTTTTGGACACTTCACATTCAAGCCTTCTGGAAACTGAACTGATCTTTATTTAATTCAAAGAACCTAAGTAACTACTTGTTTATCTGAAATAAACGTATATTTTTTTAATAACAAAAATACGGTTTAACACTAACAAAGAAATATGTGACTTGCATGAGGTAATCTCTAAAAGTGGTAAATAAAAACCCTGGCTTGAGATAAACAACTAAATTTAATTATCAACTATTGGCGCAAATTGGTAGATAATTAAGGAAAAATTTTGGTTTTAATTGGTTTATGAAAAATCCAGAGTAAGACACTTTTATTTTTGTATGTTCGACAGTACAGGGTGATTCAAATTGGGCACTTTTATATGGATACTAGTACTTCTAACAGAGATAGAGGAAAACCAACCAAGACAAGATTTTTGGTGAAAACCACATTTTGATATGTCCACCCATCTTTGAGCTACGGGGGGTTTTTAAAAAGTATGCATTTTGGGATAGGGCCTGTAACTTTTTTATTTATGAAAATTTCTTTTTGGTGGAAATTGCTTTTTTGTAGATCTTTTAAAAAAATCCAGATCTCAAACTGGAGTTTGCGCGCGATTTTTAGTTTTCTAGATATAACGCAAAGCTACTCTATTTCTTATGAAACACTCCATTTTTTATTTTATTTTTGTGTTCAGAATTAAATTCTAATCAAAATGATGTGTCACATGTGATATTTTGGTTAAGTAGTTTTTGAGATATTCAACATTTTCTATTCACAACAAGGTGGTCATGGCCAGATATGGTTTTGGCAATAAAAATAAACTAGGTTATGCACGAAAGAGCTGACGACTGGCACATTATAATGTCAAAGCCTAATTTTTTTAAATACTTGGAGCAGGCAGAAGAATTCATCATAAGAAACTTTGATGGTTCGAAATTAATTCTTTAAGACTTATAGTTAGGTTGGTATCCGGACATGACCCTCTGCGAATACTACTTATGGGGCACATTAGCGGATAACACGTTCAGAGATGGGTGACCTGACAACAAAGAAGACCCGTGAAAATCATTTTTTGGATTGTGTTGATGCTTTAAGAAATGTAGAACTTCTTATACTGCCGCTATAAGTGCCCCCGCTTATGTATTGGACAAAATGGCGGACATTTTGAGTACCTTTTATAGTATTGTTTTTAGTTTTTTTTTAATTAGTTTTTTTGAGATTAAGTTGTTTCAAATGGAGTAGGGTAGGGGTACTTTTTTTATTAGGTATTATTTTGGGATTTTTTCATCTCTATTTAGTTGTGTTATTAATTAGAATATAAAGTTGAATAGTCGAATAATAAAAATATTTAAAAATATAAGAAAATATAAATACCTATAAACTTTAAATTCAAATTGGTAGAAGCATTGTTCAAAATGAAAGATGTAGTAGGCCATGATATATTTGACATGACCTTATAAGTTCATGTCTTTGGTGCATAGCCGATTCAATGTTTATTGTCATATCCATATCCGGTCATGGCCACCTTGTTGTGAATATCTCAAAAAATACTTAATCAAAATTTCACATATGATACATTATTTTGATTAGAATTTAATTCTGAACACAAAAATAAAATAAAAAACATGGTGTTCCATAACTAAAAAGGTAACTTTGCGTAATATCTTGAAAAGTAAAAGTAGCGGATAAAATCCAGTTTAAGATCTGGATTCTGCTTTAAAAGAACTACAAAAAAGCAATTTACACCAAAAGGAAATTTTCATAAATAAAAAAGTTAAAAGCCCTAGTAAGTGCCTCTATAAAGGATTTTTCATAAAATAAAAAATCAAGAATGGCAGAAAACCCTATACTGCATAATTACCCAATATTTATCTAAATAAAGCAACTGACCTGGCAAATTAAGTTTGTTATTAAATAAATCATTAAAAAAGTGTCGAAATTTTCGTTTTAAAACTTCCCACCTAAGATTCACTTATGTAGGGTCTGTTTTTAGAAAAATTCTTGGACACGTCGATTTTTTATTCAAAGGGGGCACATTTTGTCTATCCTGAAATTTTTGTTACACGCACCCTCTTCGAGGGGTAAACTTTACCCCTATATTTTGAATAGGGAAAGTCGGTCGACTGATATCTTGTTTTGAAGGTATTTCGAATGTCTAGAATCGCGTAAAAATTTTGTAAGTCCCTCGATTCGTTTCTGAGATATTCACTTTTACAGTTGCATGAACCAGTGCAAAAATAGATTTTTTTACAAAATATTTTTTTTATTTTTTGAGAAATCCCGGGGCACGTCGACTTTGGTTTTGTGAAAGATACATTTTATCATTGTATTTTTTGTTCTATGGCATATTCCTACGAGGAGTGAAATTTACCTGTACACTTTGAGTTTATTTTGAAAATGAATATCTCAAAAACGATTCGATAAATTTTCAAAATTTTTACACGGTTGTAAAGACATTTAAGATACCTTAAAAACAAGGTATCACTTGACCCACTTTCCCTATTCAAAATTTAGGGGTAAAGTTTAGTTTTCGAAGGGGGTGCGTGATACAAAAATTTCAAGATATAACCACAATGTGTCGCCCTATTTTATTTTAAAAATTGTTATAATTATTGTAGTTTACTTTTTTAAGTACAGTATTTTTAGATAGGGCGCAGCATTTTGTACACCTTAATTTTAAGTTAAGATTTAGTGTGGAACTAAAGTAGTATATTTTATTTATTGTCAGTGTATATATATATATATATATATATATCTTTATAAAATGTTTTTTATCATTTTGTGTGGTTCTTTTTTCGATTAGTACAAAAACGAAAAATGAGTCACTTGGTGCAGAAGTGTAACCCAAGCTAGAAAAATTGAATTAATATTGAAAAATAACAGTGTTGTACACTTAATTCTCAAATAATAATTTTTTCGGCTTTGGTCCACATTTGCACTAAAAGTTCAAAGAAAAATTATATTGTAGTGGAGGTCTTACGCGCATCGCCTCCACAAAAATTGTTTTATTTCACACTGGGTAGATGGCGCTCGTAGCCTAACAAGAATTGTAATTTTCACACTGCCGTGTCCTTACTACTTTTTGGTCTACTGTGGTTAAATTCCAGGCTAACTTGATTGGGAAAGTTATTATCGCTACGCTTTTTTTTTCGGAAAATGCAATCTTGGGAAATTTCTGGCGTCGGTTAACCTGGGAGGGCCATCATAAGGGGTCCAAATATTTTTAATGCTACATTTTGTAGACTTTTTGTAGATATTTTGTTACGTTTAAATTAATTTTGTAGCTGTAGCCGTTTTCGAGAAAACGCAACCCCCCTAGCTTAACCGTTAAGCTGAGGTGCCATGCCATAACTTCAATTCTGCTAAAGCTAGAAAGTTCCCAAGTAACACAGCTTCAACAATATAGACTTTACAGCCAAGCCAATGCTGCAAAATCGTTAGTACAGCTCTCTTTTTGCTTTAAAATAGCTAGCTTCATTTAATCTATAATTTTGGCTGTTAAAATAGTTTGACTACTAAATTTACATTCAAAATAACTTCTATAGTTATATCATTTAGCGAATCAAGTTTTATTTGTTGTAACCTAGTGCAATTTTTATTAAAACGCAGCTTCTTTCAATGCTTTTTAGCATTTCAGAATAAGCGCCCTCTACCCGCTAGGCTGAGACCGTGAACCCACGGCAATAACGCCCAGATTTGCTTTTGTTTTAGAGTTATTGTTATGTTTTATATTTAAAAAAATGCAAAGTTGCTTGGTTGCACGGGCGGGCGAGCGGCCATGTTTTAAACATTATGGCGAAACATAACCTTTCAAAAATTTCTGAAAAATAATATTTTTTACACAAATATGCTCCAAATCTAAGTCTGAAAATCTTTCAAAATTTTCGAATAATGTCAGACATGATGTTTTTCCTTTAATTCTGGATTAAAATTTAAAAAAATAAAAAAATTATAGTTAAAAAAACTCTTATTATCTCAAACTTTTGAAGCGCGTGAAGTTTAACTTTCGCACTTCGCACAAAGATTTGACTCTTGGGAAGTCCACAAAATGCGTATTTTTGATTGAGAGTTTGTTAAACATCGGTAATATTTATTTTAGTTGTCTTCCATCTTCAGTCTTTTATGTTGGCGGACAATTTGAATTTAATTGCTATTTTTAAATACATTCTTTGTCAGGGAAATAAAATTTTAAACAACATTGCTTTCATGTGCAAAAAAAAGACGTTGTAACAAGCAAAAAATATTCCTCAAAATAGCTGTGACAACATTTTCATGACGTTTTCAAAACGTTGTGGCAGAAGACAGCAAAAGCATTATTGTTATATTTTTTGCTGTGAAAACGTTATCCCAAACGTTACTGTGTTACTTGGGTTCAAAAAACACCACATTTTTTATGTCAGCTTGCTTGTTTTTAAAATGTTCCCATGGTTGTGTTGGGAAAAATATATCACATAGTACATTTGGCCTATATATTTTGCCTATTAAAATAAAATAAAAATATCTTGCAAACGGCAACAGCTACAATTTTTTTTTATACGTCAGATGAGAGCCAAAACTGTGATCTATGCAACAACCATTAAAGTGTGGGGACCCCCTGGTAAATAAAAAAAAATATAACACATAAACATTTGGCCTATATATTTAAAGAAAAAAAAACACGTTTTTTTTTAATTCAAGGAAAATCTAGGAATATTTTAAAAACTCGAATAAGCAGAGCTACAAACTGTGGTGTTTATTTGAACTTGGAATTTTTCTTTAACCAACTATTATTATAGGTATTAATATGTAAGTCTTGTTTCAGTTAAAAATGATTAATATAAATGATTTCTGTCTTAAACACCGACAGAGGATGCCATATCAATATTAATAAGGAATATAAAACTGGGATTTTTAAAGACAGGAATGCAGCCATAGGTAGTACAGTTGTTAAGCAAGACTTAAGTCATATCTTAAGTTCATTGGCTTTTTCCTAAGTACCTACTAAATATTTGTACTACTTTTAGGTGAGTAATGGCAATTAATAATTAATTATATATAATAGTGAGCTAGTTAGTTTAGGTTGGTATTTGGATAAGCATGTGTTACCTTTATTTTAGATAACTATAAGTAGGGCAAAGAATTTTATGTTTTTCTGTAGGAAAATACCGATCTATATAATAAAATGTGGCCCGTACCAAAATATATTATACGTAATTATATTTTTTCTATAATTAAATAATTCAAGATTACGTTTTAGATAAATAGTTAATCTAGAGATTAAAAATAATAAAATATGGGCAAATAGTTTTATTATGTCCTTACTCTAACAGATGTAGTTCTGAAAGCATAGGCCGCAGACATTATTATAGTTAACGTATGTAACGAAGAGGTTTATCATTAAGAAAATTAGTACAAGAAGGAAAACAATGTAATATAGTATTATGGAGAGCCAGTGCGACTTGTCAAGTAGTAAATAAAGTAGTATTATGAATCATTTAGAAATCAATTGCTTTAGAATCGGAGAAACTGACCATCGGAAGACCGACATGCAACGTGAATAAAAGTTGGCAAATAACAAAACCATGTCTTTTTTGGTCACATACTTAGTTCGTCTATATGCATGTGACTGCCAAAAATATGCATGTGACTGCCAAAAATTTCTGTACTAAATCCCACCCCGAGGGTCAGTCTCTAATTGACAATATGGCGCCTAAAACCCGCCATATTGAGGTTTTTTTTAAAAAAACATCTCGAGACTCTCAGTATTCCGGCGGTACTACTATAATATAAAAATCGGTTCACACGTTTGGTCTCTAGTGTGGCACGTATAAACAAAGAATTAAATTGGTGGTGGTTTTTCTGTGCCTATTTAATTTAAGTCAATATGATCATTCCAAAACCGCGGTAAAAAAATTCCTGCATGGCAGATTCATAGTTTCTGGGGCTTATGATTTTAATAGGAATATTCCAGGGTTCTTATTTTTGATTGGTAACTAATACTCATAGGGCTTGTCTTATAAAAAACTTAAATGAAGGATTGCAAAATTATAAAAGTATGAAGAGAAGAAAGAAACGCAAAAGCATTCCCCGAACTTTTAAAAATACTGAATTTTTTTTTAAACATTTGTTTCTTATGTGACTGCTATAGGTAAATAGAATAATTGATCATAAATTAAATTACTTTTATTATATCATTTTTTTTAACTTCCAAAGCACCACAGAAATTTAATTTCTAAACTCCGAGCAAAACGAAAAATCAGGACAAAATAACATTTTGTAAGACGATTTCCATTTCATAGGCAGTTGAACTTCATACCAGAGGTAAGATTTGTTTTTCAAAATTATTGTTCAAATTACGAACGTGTTTATTATCCTTAAATTACCTATCTTCAGTGACTGATTGAATTATTTGAGTAAATTATTAGTTTTTCAAAAGTAGGAAAGCGAACACTCTTTGTTGTTTTTTCAAAATGACTCTCAATCAAAATTCTTTAATTTAAATATAACATAAAAGAAACCAAATAATAATAGCGTGGTATTTATTATTGTAGGTATAAGTAGCCATTAAAAATTATCAAAATGCACTATCAATAATGGAAGACTGAAATAATTTTATCTGTACTTAGGCACTACAATTATATTTATGGTAATGGGCAAATTTAATGCTATAGAGATAATGTCACTTATTATCAGTACAGGGGAGGGTGTTAGGAGGGAATTGCTTTTATTATTATTTAAAAAGTAATATTCTAAAAATATAAAATTATGTACATTATATATTTTTCTCTCTTTCTATGTAAAAAAAATAAATTCAACATTAATTTTCCCCAAATTTTCACCTGTCGCACTATTTTTTGTTTCGTACTGGCCCCTCTCTTTCGGTCGAATTGTGTAAGCCACTGTATTGTATTATTATTGTTCAAACAAAAGATAGATAGACTTACTCATAAAAAATTAAACATCCTATGAAGATTCATCGGAAATATCAATTATGTTATCACTACTACATGATTTTACTATCATGAAAGATAAAAATAAAGTTTCAACATATATAAAGTGGTGCTATAATATGTTTTTAAGAAATTATTTTCTATAATATGGTGTCATCCAAGAACCAAGAGAAAAATAACAAGTTTGACTCTACAACACAAACGCATTTACGTCGCCACAACTACAATTTTTTTGCACCCGTGAAGAATAAAAAGAGGATTTGTTTTGCATTGGTAACCATAGTTCTGTTATTTACGAAAAATGAATAAAATCATGTTTTTGATAAAGTTTAAAAAAAATATATTTGCAATAATAATTCTATAATATCAAAATACTAAACCACATCTTATTTCAAAGTCTAAAAAACCAAACCCGTAGTCAATTATATTTTATTAAATAAAAATAATTTTGGGTTGTTAGAATTTTTAATGGAGCACAACCATTCAGCCTTACAGTTGGGAAACCAAGTAGATCGTGAAAAAATTATAAAAAATGTAAAATGTGGCATAAATTAAATGAATAGCAGTGTTTTAAAACTGTAAATCCTAGAATACACAGAACATCATCTTATAATTACTTATTTTAATTTTTAGAATTAGGATTACGTTAATTGGTTAGCCCAAAACAACTGTATCTGCACACATTCTTTTGTTTTTAATAGCGGAGGTTACAGATTTTTGTGAAGGGAGTGAGCGGCTTAGGTTAGGGTCATCCATTATAAATGTTTGTCAAAATTGAATTTAACCTCAACTCTTATTTTAAATAGGGCACCCTGTATATTATTTTATTTCTAAATTCTATTACTTTTGTTGATTTTAAAAATGTATAACGTGTATGTGCTAAAGTAAATAAATGCAGTGCCTTTCTCATTAAATCATTATATTTTGTGACTGAAAATTATTAATATATTTTTAATAATTTTTCAACATGGTAGCTAGTATAGAACCAATTAGGTTCAAATTTTCTGAAGATAAATTTTTGGAATTTGTGCAGAAGTATGGAAATTTTGGTATCCATTGATAAAGCACGTCAGGAGTAATTTAAAAAAACTCGAGGGCGACAGGAATTTGATCGCCACATTTGATGACGTTATAGACCTACTTATCGCCATGTGGTATTACTCCACCATCGAAAATATTGATCTCTGATTCAAACCCTGTAAGAAACTGTTAAAAACGTAACTATTAATCAAAAATGGCCATGGGGGCCGTGAATTACAACATGGATCTGGTCTCAGTTCTATCGAAAATTTTTTAAGAAAATTATTCTAAAAACTGCCATTTTTTGGGTTGTGTTAGCTGCAAGGAGAGGTTGAGTTGGTATTGAATCTGTTTCTAAAATAACCATGGCATAAGTGCGCCGCAGACGAAATTTAAAAAACAACATACTAGAAGAGTTTTTGCGGCCGTTATAATATCTTAGTCATAAATGTATTAAAAAGATTTAAAAATAAATAAAATGGAAAACGAGACAACAAATAAAACAATGAGCAGTAACTCTCAATGGGATGTAATAATTTTTAGTTTACGTTTTGAGTAAAGAAATGATAAGGAAATGCACAATTATGCAAATTACAGAATAAATTTGACTTCAATTTAATTAAAATAAATCTACATTTTAAGGAAAACGTGATTTCCTGACAAAATCTTAAGCTAAGTAAGTATAATTTAAATAATACTTATTATAAGTGCCAAAGTTTGTATTGCTCATTAAGAAAAGCATAGCAGCTTAAGCTGACAGGTGTCAAATATTTTATTTGGGTTTTTTAAGTGTACAGCCCATCACCGACCGATATACACGGTATCATCACGTATAAATAAAAAATGACGTTGGGTTGAATCATAGCCTACTTTTTTTGATATGTTGCTCAATGACAGAGGGTCGACTGCTAGAACCTATTAAAGAAAAATTTACTAAAATTTTGGCGGAATTAAATTATTGTTATTATTATAAAAAAAGGCAAAAGAATCATACACGAGGTAAACAACATAATTGCTCATACCTAACGGAAAAAGCCTTGAAAACATTTTTACCTTATTAAATTATTTTTATGGGATTCTAGACAGACGGTGATTTAGCATATAGTTCATTAAAATAATTATTATTATTCTAAAACGTACATTGTGATTCACAAATATATAATGGCGAGTGAGATCATTTTTTTAGACATGTTTACTTATTAATTTACTAATTTTCATTCTGTTTTTCCAAGAAATAGTGTATAATGAGTGCATTGTGTGCAAACTGAGTAAATTCTGTATTTTAAGAAAAAACAATAGACACTTAAAGTTGGCAAGCTATTTTGATTCCTTGTTGGCGTATCTTTGATGCGTTTATGAAAGCGTCCTTAAAAAAAAGGGAGTTAAAGGTGAGCTTACAACGTAGGACGTAACGAAACCAATTCTTTTTCAGTCCACAGTTTTATTTATAGTAGTAGAAGTATATAGGGTGTTCCAGATTCGATGCTCACCATAGGGATCTCCTAAACGGTAGGAGATACGAAAAGGTTTAAATTAGGGCAAAATTGCAAAATTTGACGCTATGCTCAAAACCGAAAAAAAAGTTTACAAATTCCGGGTAGTTCCTGAGATGGGCGAAAAAAACCGAAATCCTTATTTTTAGTTTTTATTTTTCTGCGCCCTTATTCTTAAAGCTGTCAAAAAACGCTTAAAACTTTCTACAAGCACTTCTTTAAAATCTACCTAATGAGAGGTCCGTTTTCAAAATTTGACATTTCAGTTTGCTGCTGTGTGGTTCATAAAGGATGACAGATATTTTGCAACCTCATTTTGACAAGTACCAGACGTTTTGAGTTAATTGGCCATCATCAGCCCAAATTGAAAGATTAAAAAATGAAGGAAACAACGTATTTCTATAATATTAGGTAAAGTTATTTTGTTTTGTTTTTGTTAAATGTCAAAAAAAACTGTCATTTTTAAAATGTTAAAAAAGTACTGCAATGGAGTTTCCAAATATCTTGATTAAGTTAAAAGCAAAAATTAAATTTGGATTGATGACGGTCAATAAACTCAAAACGTCAGGTGACTTGTCAAAGTAAAGTTGCAAAATGTTATATGTGATTCTTTATGAACCAAACGGCAGGAGAAAAAAAGGATGTGTCCATAAGAAAAAATGAACTTGACAGTGCCCCTGTTACACTGAAATGTCAAGTCTCGAAAATAAACCTCTCACCAGGTAGATCTTAAAAGAGTACCTGTGGAAAGTTTTGAGCGTTTTTTGACAGCTTTAAGAATAAGGGCGCAGAAAAATAAAAACTAAATATGAAGATTTCGGTTTTTTTCCGGAACTATCCGGAATATGTAAAATTTTTTAAACCTTTTCGTATATCCTACCGTTTAGGAGATCCCCATGGTGAGCATCGAATTTGAAACACTCTGTATATCTCCATGGGTGCCAGGACATAGAGGTATCCAAGGCAATGAAAAAGCTGACGAACTTGCAAGCCAAATATCGTGAAAAAATATATTGGACCAGAGCCAGCCCTGACGGTACCAAAATGTACTGAAAGCTCCCAGGTTAAACTCTGGATAAGGGAAAAACATGAAAGCCACTGGTTAGGAAGACAGGGTCCAAGACACAGCAGAGCCTTTACCAAAGGCCTGAATGCCACACAGTAGGATGCAAGTGAGAACTATAATGGGAATCATGACCGGCCATGTTCGATCACGATTTATTAGAATGTGCAAAATCAAACCCGTAAAATAAAAGTTCAATCATAAAATCATTCACTATAGAACCTGCAATTCGTCAAACCAATTTTTTATCCGAACCTTATTTCATCAAACCCATTAAATAACAAATTCGAAGTTTAACAGACCCGTTTTTTAATCAAACCATTGTTCATGAAACGCATTCAACATCAAACTTGTAATTTGTAAAACCCATTTTTAATAAAACCCGGAATTTGTCAAACCATTATTTATCAAAACCGGATTTCGTCAAACTCGTTATTTATCAGAAAATATTTGCTAAATTGATAGCGCATTCGCCAATACTTACATGAACCGGAGGCGTACACGCAGGTGGCGACATCTATACACAAAGTATTGAACACTACCTGAGAATACTTTTATAGAACGACCAATGCATCGAAACGCCGGCGCCGTGACGCCGCGCCACCCTCGTGTACGTATCCTGTCCATGTAAGTATTATTGGTGAAAAACAACGAGTTTGACGAAATCAGGTGTTGATAAATAATGGTTTGAAAAAATCCGGGTTTTATTAAAAATGGGTTTTACAAATTACGAGTTTGCTATTGAATGAGTTTGATGAAAAATGGTTCGACTAAAAACGGGTCTGTTAAGTTTCGAATTTGTTATTGAATGGGTTTGATAAAATAAGGTTCGGATAAAAAAATTGATTTGACAAATTGCAGTTGCTTACGATGAATTTTTTTATTAAATACATTCTGATAAATTCCTGGTTTGATAAACCATAAGCGTTCGATCACGGAGACCTGAACTGCAGACTTTTCAGTCAGGAACCGGAAACAGTAGTAGTTCGAGCATCTTATGCAAGATTTCCCCCCGAGACACACGGTCTCTTACTCTTGCGGAGGCCGCCAGAGGGATGCACAAAGTCGTCCTTCACACCAATGCGGGAGAGATTCCTTAAAAGGTTGTGTCCGGTTAGTATAATTGTAACCATCTGGGTGCGTCTGGAACGTCAACAAATTCCGTGGACTATGTACACTCTACTCCTTAAAACACATAATATTTATTTGCTTTTATTTATGCAAAAAAAACTCTTACTTTTGTTATTCCTGTAATATAACAACCACTAACCATTATCCTAATGGACCCAACCATTTTAAGTAAGTCTATATACACCAACACAATTCCTTGCCTATGATTTGTGTCTTAAGAAAAAATGACAAAAAAAGGTATGCTGAAATACTTTGTCATTGCAGGCATCCTGTTTTAACAAACATTTAAGTTTACATTAAACTATAATTTCAAGATAATATACAGGCTCTCTCAAAGTGACGAAATAATGGGACTGTAATGGCTATTTACGTGACTAGACCGGAAAATTAGTTTTTACAGGTCGACGCAGGAAATTTACAGGGCTAGCCGCAGGCTTTCCGGTCGTGTATCGTACGTACTTTTTTTTCAAACGATCAAGAAAGAACATTTTAGTACCTATCACTTTCGTCAACGCCTAGCCGTGTTGCGTAACTTATGAATAGTCCCCTGATGTTTTCTGCTTCTTGTTAGCTAGATAGCCATTGCCGCTAAGGCGGGTAGTTTTTAAGATGAAAACTAAAGAAATCAAGTAAACTTTTGTGGTTAGAAATGATTTTTGTACTTTTAAATTGCTGCTGTACCAAAGACATAAAAAACAGGGGTATTTTGTATATCCACTTTGCTGTCCAAGGAGAAAGTTCACCATTTTCAAATCAACACAAATTGCCCACTGATGTGCTTCGTATTTAATTTGTTTCAAAACTTGTGCTATTGTTTTATACTTCTCTTTCATGGTAGTAGAGTGTCCAATAGGAATTGAGGCATATTTGTTACCGTTATATAAATGGACACATTTTAAACTTCATTTTGAACTGTCAATGAAAAGGCGCCAATCGTCTGAAGTGTATTCTGGCAAACCCATTGTTTCTAAGAGTCTTTTTATATCGTTACAGAATACCAGCTTATTTTCGTGAGTGAAAAAAGGCAGCAGACCCTTTTCTCTCTTACGATAAAATGTAACATTAGTGCCTGGATAAAGAAGGTTCTTTTCTTTTAATCTGGATGCAAGTAATTCAGCACACTCCTTTGAGAGGTACAGGTCTCTCACGAGATCGTTAAGCAGGTATGGGGAAATCGGATCATAGGGAATTTCAAATATAAAATAGCTAATAAAATTAATAGGATTAAGTAATGCGGGTTAACCAGGTCTAGGAATATTGGTTTACGGACAATTTCAGGTATATTTGGCTAATTAGATCCTAGTTTTGAATACCAAATTTCTATTTTGAATTTTAGAGAGATGTTGATTTATTTATTTTTGCCTTTTATTAGAACTAAATTCAAATAATCTCTATGTCAAAAACTAGAGCTGAGAGAAAACATCTGCTGCCAGTTTTAGAATCAGCACATTAAGTATATCTAAAATCAGTTCTTAGATCTCAGGCACCAAATTTTTTTTAATTTTGTTGGCCTGTGTTATACAAGCTTGATATGTCGATTTTTCCGAAAAATATGCCACCAATTCATCTTCATCAATTAATATTTAATTCGCACCAATTTATAAACGCACTAGAAAAGTATGCAAACATATCTACCCCTAATAAATGTTTGCACTCCTTTCGACCCAATCCATCCTTTTTTTAATATTAAATTCATGATAGGACACCCTGTATTATTTCATCGTATCCGTGAAAAAAATTATAATTGCGTATGGTGTTCAAACATTAGGTTGGTGTTTAGAGGTTTAGAAGAAATGGAGCAATGTCTAAAGTATACCAGCTATTTCATGCATCAACGGATTTGAAGCACATGGCATGGAAGAAGTAATGACTATTGGTTGCGAGGTTTTTAATAACGATAAAATAATTGATGTCATTTAAATGCCTTCGAGTAAACAAAGATTGTTTCATATAGTTAGTTTAAGAGCCACAAGAATGCCGTGATAAGCAAGACACTTAGATTATACGTATAAGAAAACATGAATATCATTATTATAGTTTTAACATTATTTTAAGAGGTTTTGGGACCATTCAAAAAATATACGGGGTTAAGTGAATTGTAAGCCAAAAAAGTTAATCCCTGGATAAATTCATGATTAAAAAGTTTAGGCGTAATTTCTGCATTGTTAAATATTTAAGTTGGCTAGCAAAAACAAGACTATATTAGAAGAAAAGTTGGTGGCATCGGAGAAACCTACAGGCCTGTTTTCTTCTTGTTAGGAATTATCAGGGTAACATAGGACGGGACCTGGCGTATAAAGCATACCATAAACAACCACAGCCAGCGAATTTAAACAACTGTCGTCGTTAAATAACGCGACATGTTGGCATCAGGGTTGCCAACTTTTGAATTTTTAATAAATTTTAATAAAAAATTAATAAAATCGATTTCTGCAATTGTTTTTCTAGGAGCGCTAGCGTGAAAAAAATAAACTGAAAATAGTTTTTTTAAATTTTCATTTAAAATCTTACATTTACACCATATCAGCCAAAAAAAACTATAACAATGTAATTTTTAAAATCATATTTATTTTGGCTTTTAGCCCTTTCAATTGATGTAATTAAGAAACTCTGCACAGGGCATATTAAAATGTATACTTTGTATCTCTGACTTAATTAACGCTTCATCGGTTTCTAATATTTGACCATTTGAAATTAGATGCAGGAATGCTTAAAATAACAGCTCAGGAAATTCTTTGTCATTGGACTGAAAATTTTTTAGCCATTTTCCTAATGTAGAACACTCTTCTCTAATTATGCTTGGTATTAAGGGTTAAATAACAAAATACTCCTTAAATACAGTATTGATGTCAATTTCTTGCCATTGCAATTCATCGATAATTCGACAAAGGCCATTAGAATCGAAATTTTTTGAGAACAATCAAACAATTTTTCTAAATATGAGATCGCAGCACGAATTAAAAATTGATTTAGATTATTTATTACATTAGTTTTTAATTTTAAAAAACGGGACGGTTGGTAACCGTGGTTGGTATGGCTATATGCAGCACTGCAACCAAATAAGGTGACGATCTGTACTCCCCGTCTATCGATGTTATACTGATAAATTGGGTAACTTTTTCCAGGACATTCAAATTATAACGATTTACCAATAATAATTAATGTAAATAACAGTCCATTTAACTTTAGTGTACCTAATGTGATTACGAGCAGTTCACACGGAAAATTGTAAAATTTTATTTCACGAACTGCGAGAGGTTAACGACATGGAGTAAATAAATTTCTTAATTTTCGACAACGATACATAAATTTAATCAAAAAGGTATTTTCATGGTTTAAGCGACATGTTGGTCAAGATACGTACGAGGTGTCTAGACGTAGACGTGGAATTTATCGGATCGGACGTTTCTGTCTTTCACATTATAGTACCAGTATTTCTATCTTGCTTTCTTTGGTTTGGCCGCGCTTATTACCAATCTATCAATTGTTTGGACTATCTTCGACAAAAATCGCTGCGTTAGCAACATGAGCAGACATTAATAAAACGTTAGTTAACGTCTGGTCTGAACGTACAATACATGCCGTAAACGTAATTTTGGTGAAAAAGGCCAAAGCAAGTGCGAAGAGATGGAATTCTGGTAGCCGATTTCATGCACAATTGCTTATGGCAATCTCATCAGAGAATGCTCATGTGCAACCTACCAGGTTAAGTTGGCCTGTAGCCAAAATAATGGCTTTTTACTACTTTTGAAAATATTTCCACCTACCTTTATTGCTTTAGGTACACGATTAATCTCGGCGGAAGGGGCGGTGTCAGCTTTATTTTTAGTACCTATTTTGTCACTTTTGTATTTTAATACTTTATAATTTTTTAAGCTTTGTATTTCAACTGAGTTTTTTAACTGAATATTCTTTTTTATTTCTACTTTTCAATAATAGGTAATATTCGAAGTAGACTGCATGAATCAACCCAACAGCGTTGGTTTTAGTAATCGCATTTCACACCTCTCTTATCGCGACAAAAAAAAACAAACAAATAGCATAAACATTGGTTACTGCATGAGGCATTTAGAGGTGTAATGAACTAAAAGAAGCCATCCATAAATTATATTACACGGACTCTTTCGGCCATATTTTCCCCAACCTCCTCTTTTCACAAATCGACACGTTTCTGGTGATCCGCTCAAAGTTAGGTAACAAAATTAAAACACCCCCCCCCCTTATGAAAAAGGAGCTAAAAAAGTTAAAACCATTTTTTCTAGAGTGAGAAATGTGCTACCACCGATAGGTACCTACCTACTAACATTAGTTGATGTGATGAAGGTTTTTGGCATTTTTTTTTTATTTTCTTTAAACGTGTGCACTCATTAGAACGCAAGAACTTTTTTCCAAATCATAAAATAATAGCCAATAACTAAAATATAGACAAACAAAATATTAACTTAAAATCAAAGCACATAAAGAAAAGCACTATCATACCATTTTACTATATCTAGCGAAAAGAAACGTATTTTGCCACTCATCATTTTGAACTACCTTTAGTTTAAGAGAAAAAGCACTTTCTACTGATCATGGTGTGAAATAATTTATGGCTCTAAGTGCACTCCATAAATTAGAAACACAATTTTTGCCAAATTTGGCCCCCGCCCTCCACCTTGTCATAAATCATTACGTTTCTGATGCTGATTTTACCAACCAATTTTTGGTAATATCCTGGACTTTGAATAAAAAATTAATATGATTTTATTTTTAAATTGTTCAGATAAAAATGCATTGAAATATTGTCATTCTGGTAGATCTTAAGAGAGAGAAAAATGAGATAAAATAATTTATTATATAAGATTTGTCCCATGAGTTATCATGGAATTTCCCAATACCAAAATTGGAAATCTTAAGTTTGGTATATTTCGGAAGAATTTTATTTGTGACAGGGGGGGGGAGTCAAGAGTTGGCAAATATGGTGTGAAATAATTTATGGCTCTGAGTGCACTCCATAAATTAGAAACACAATTTTTGCCAAATTTGGCCCCCCGCCCTCCACCTTGTCATAAATCATTACGTTTCTGATGCTGTCTCCACTAAAGTGACCAAAATAAAATCTACGCCTCCTTATTTTTATTTCAATTTTGGTAATGTTAAATAATGGTGTCCATTTTATCATTAGAGTGGGGGATCGGTGGTAGCATGCTATCATAATTCTTTTTCGGTCTTTTATTTCTTGCGGCAAAGAAAAATGTGTCAATATTTTAACCGCTCTTTTTTCAGAATTCAAGGGGAAGATATGTTTTTTGTAACATAATTTTAAGGTGGTCAAAATTTACCTATTTTACCTAGCTCAGAATCAAACGTTAATTAAAATCTATTCACGTATCTTTATTGTTTACCTACTCTTTACTTTTTTGGTGGTGATAAGAGAGGTGCATTTGAAATGTGATTGGTAATAAACCATGCAATGCATTCGTGTTGATTTAGGCAGTAGTCTTTTTATATTATTGTTGAAAAGTAGGAATACATACAGACCGCTTCAAGCTCCTGCGAACATAGGGGGAATCAAGTCCAATTTACTCTCCGTGCCGTACGACCGAGGTGGATTCGAAGCACGCTGCAGTGTTATCTTTTGGAAATTCATTTTGTTTTTATTATTTTGTTTTATTTCTGCCTTGCTCGAGAAACAGATGGGTAAGTTCTTAATTGAAATAATACATTTTTAAAACCTAAAATGGATGTCTACGAAGTTGCCGAAAAAGTGCAAATGGTCAAATGGTCAAATCGTCATAACCCAACACACGTTCGATATTGGTCGAGGGAAAATTTGCATTTGTATTTTGACGTAAGAACACAGTATCCCCAAAAACTAAATGTTTGGGGGGGGGGGGTATTATAGGGGAACACGTAATTGGGCCATTTTTTATTAACGGCAATTGCAATTTGAATGGTCCTAGATACTTAGATCTACTGCAGCAGCACATTATTCCAACTGCTAGGCAGTTGTTAGGTGTAAGATTTGGTGAAACATGGTTTCAACAAGATGGTTGTTCCGCTCACAATGTTGGCCTTGTTAGGGAATATCTTGATAATGTATTTCCTAATCGGGTTATAAGTACACGGGGAACTATTTTATGGCCAGCTCGATCTCCCGATCTTGCTCCTAATGACTTCTATCTGTTTTTGACGAAGCTTTTCAAATTATCACCTCTAACATGCTTGGAAACGTTAGAAGAGGTTTTTATAGCAGGCTCGGATATTGTCTAGCCGAGCAAGGAGGACTTTTCGAACATTTGCTTTAATTTTTTTTTGACTGGGAGAATCTTTTTGGTTTTTAGAATGTATTATTTTATTTTGAGAACTTGCTTTTATTTTGGTTCTCCTTATTATTTTCATTGTAACACGTCGTCACTGATAAATCTGAGCAGTTGACAATAAAACGCTCTTATTTATCAGTGACAAAAAATAAGAAAATTACGTTATAAAAATTTGCGTATTTATTGACCAAATTCCGGTTTCATTGACTACGCTCCACACAGCACCGTGGTTAGAGGCGTACTAAATACCAAAGGAAAGTCATGCAAGTGGTGATCGCAAGCCTGAGTATTGGTTGTTTCACTGATAGGCGTGCGATGTCTCTGCATGTACGTACACTGGCAAATTAGACTTCTTCCGCCCTATGTTCGCAGTAGCTTGCGATCACCACTTGCATGACTTTCCTTTGGTATTTAGTATGCCTCTAGCCACGGTGCTGTGTGGAGCGTAGTCAATGAAACCGGAATTTGGTCAATAAATACGCAAATTTTTATAACGTAATTTTCTTATTTTTTGTCACTGATAAATAAGAGCGTTTTATTGTCAACTGCTCAGATTTATCAGTGACGGCGTGTTACAATGAAAATAATAAGGAGAAACAAAATAAAAGCAAGTTCTCAAAATAAAATAATACATTCTAAAAACCAAAAAGATTCTCCCAGTCAAAAAAAAAAATTAAAGCAAATGTTCTCCTTGCTCGGCTAGACAATATCCCTTTCTAACGTTTCCAAGCATGTTAGGGGTGATAATTTGAAAAGCTTCTTCAAAAACAGATAGAAGTCATTAGGAGCTTACACGAAATCTTACACCTAACAACTGCCAACCGTTAATAAAAAATGGCCCAATTACGTGTTCACCTATAATACCCCCCCCCCCCCAAACATTTAGTTTTTGGGGATACTGTGTTCTTACGTCAAAATACAAATGCAAATTTTCCCTCGACCAATATCGAACGTGTGTTGGGTTATGACGATTTGACCATTTGACCATCTGCACTTTTTCGGCAACTTCGTAGACATCCATTTTTGGTTTTAAAAATGTATTATTTCAATTAAGAACTTACCCATCTGTTTCTCGAGCCCGAGGCAGAAATCAAACAAAATAATAAAAACAAAATAAATTTCCAAAAGATAACACTGCAGCGTGCTTCGAATCCACCTCGGTCGTACGGCACGGAGAGTAAATTGGACTTGATTCCCCCGGGGTGTTCGCTGTAGCTTGAAGCGGTCTGTATAAGAAAACGAAAAAACAAGCGTTTTTTGTATTTCAGTGCAAAATGTTGTTTGTATGCGACAACCATCTTCCGTTAGTTTTTTTAATAAATGAAAGACTCGTAACATAAGCCAGTTTTATTTAAAAAGTTTTAAAAAATACAGTGTTAAAATATACGTAGTGTAAGTGAAAAAAAATCTCAAAAAATATGAAACCGGCACTTCCAGAAGGGATTGACCGCGTTCTGTCGTGAATGTTTTCAATAGTTAAAAAAACAAAAGTAAAAATCATAAAAAATAAGTGGAAAAAGTGCTGTTGAGAGCAAATTTGGATACCTAAGCGATAAAGGTAGGTGGAAAATGGGTGGAAATATAATGAAAGTAGTAAAAAAGTCATCATTTTGGTACAGACCAACATGACCTTCTAGGTTGCACTTAGGCATTCTTTGAGAATGCAACAAGCAATTGTGCATGAAATCGGCTACCTGATGATAATAAGAATACGGAATATTATGCTATATTCCACGTCTGCGTACGTTTATGATTAGGTACAAGTTGTACAAATAGACAGTGCTTAATTGAAATCGTATCTCAATGCGCATGCTCAGAAAGGATACGTCGTAC
The DNA here is from genome assembly GCA_963921995.1 of Oxystoma pomonae. Taxonomy (NCBI): domain Eukaryota; kingdom Metazoa; phylum Arthropoda; class Insecta; order Coleoptera; family Brentidae; genus Oxystoma; species Oxystoma pomonae. The sequence continues at coordinate 4,972,869 of OY998167.1, read as the reverse complement.
AACAGCGACTACGTGTCATCTATCTCTACGACCACCCTTGCAATATTCTTACGCAGTTAACGTATCCTAACCATTTTGTTATCTGTGGGTTTTCATAAATCCACAGTTCCACTACTTCTATTTTCCATTCTATTGCCCTCTCAGTTTTTTCGACAAGGAAGGAAATAGAAGTGAGGGGCATGAAGTAAAACTGTGCATCAAGCATTGAACAAGAATTGGTTTGCATACGTCGTACGTTGTAAGCACAACTTTAACTGTAACGCATTAAAGATACGCTAAAGGCGCATTTACACAGAGCTAATAGATCCATCCAAAAATTCTGGCCAAATCTGGCGAACCTTTTTCGACGAACGTTTGTTCGAACATTTTCAGCGAACATTTGCTACGAACATGCCGGCAATTTTTTTTTTAAGAGTGTGAATAGATAATATTTTTGGTCTCACATCACTGCCCTTAATTCTTGAAATTAAATTGGAACACCACAAATATTTTATTTTACTTTTCGATTAAATAGTAAAAGCCGACGGAAAGCCAAAAATTATTATTTGCTGGGTGGTAGATTGTGAGGTTGGTAGATATCTACTAAATGAGTTTGTACCTAATTGTTGCTATGCTTTATTACTTTTTTGGTTTTCCTTAATTAAGTGTTTAGGTTTTATAATCAAACCCCACCACCAACACCCCACAAAATGAAATAAAGTAATCCTCATTATTTTTTATCAAGTGCGTCAATTCGTTTTTTCGTCGGAAAGGTTTTAAAATTTAATTTTTAATTTTTTCAATGTTTTACGGTAAATAATTTTTCTAATTTTTATTTTATTCCAAGCAAATTTTGTCCGAACATCAAGAACCTCTTTACCCAAACCCCGAACCTTTTGCGGAAATCTTTATATTCGCCTTCAAAAATAGGTTGAGAACTTTAACAGTGGGATTTACTAAAAGCTAGACCCTATTTTAGACAGGTCCTAAGTTTAAGTGAAATTGTTGGTTTTAAGCATTTTATACCAACTTCCTTGAGTTTTGGACATTGGAGTTTGATTTATAAGAATAATTTTAATTGTTTTTTTAGTGAAGAATCATCTTAGCACAATCTTTTGTTGGATTTAAGAAGAAAATTTCTATTTAAAAGAAGTTTTTTTAACCCTAGGGGGGATCTAAATAGTAAACACTCTGTTGAGCAAATTAAAATTGACGTTATATGTTACTCTTATCAAAACTTACCCTTGTTTATTGATTTTTGCGATTAATACTCACTGTCACAAAACCATTTGGATATGTAATCATAAAACAAGAATTAGATTAACTTTGTATTTATCTAAAAGGGGTTTTTATCTATCAAAAGTATGAAAAAACTTCACAAACACAAACCCATCGCAATCGCAAACCACAAATAAAAATATTTCATCAAAGAAGGTCATGAAAAAAAATGCGGCTAAAAACAGACCTGAATCCAACTGATGTGTTCACAAAGGAGTCATGTCGGCTCAACGAACTGTTCGGTGCTGCAGAGTTGAGACCTTTGAGGTCGATCTTTCAGTGGAAAGCTTTGTTTGATGATTAAGCTTTTAGATAAACTCAATGTTTTAATTTCAGTTCTGTTTGTAAATATATGAATAGGTACAGTTGTTTTGGATTTTTTTCATTGGAGACAGTTTTCGTGCATAATCAGCGACCTTTGCTTATGTTTTGCCTCGTAGTGCCCTCATAAATAAATTCTTTGTGCTGAAAACGGGTCCAAAATATGGCGTTTTTCTAGACAAAAGTGGAGGTGTTTTATTGATTAATAAGCAACTTGGGATATTAAATAAGGTAAATTAATTCTTGTAAAAACGGTTGATAGGGAAATTATAAAGGAACTTATTACCAATTGCCACAAAACAATCCTTTCTAGGAGCTATAAATTTAAACCACCCCCCAGAGGTGGTCTAAAAAATCATCAACTTTATAACCTCAAACACAGATGATGAAGCTATTATGTGCCAAATTTTTGGCGTATTCACCATTTGCCATTTTGAAACCTGTCAAAAACATTAGTTTTAGGGCATTTTCTCCTAAAATATGGAATATTTTGCGAAAAAAGGCAGTTTTTCTGTGGTATTTTGCAATAACAATACAAAATAATCAATAACTCTGTATCTTTTCTGTATGGGTAAGTGTTTTTTTGAAAATGGGTTTTCAAATTTAGTAAATCCCACTGTAAGTGTCTACTAACTTAAATTGCCTATTGGCGGAGAAGTTAATAAACTTACCCCTGTCTGAAACGAATATAACGACTATTTATTTTTCATCTATTAATTAGTAAGATTTTCCGCAAATGTATAGTTTGAAGCCTATATTTTTCAGCACACTGTTTTATACGAGGTTTTTTATTAAAATTATTTTTACTTTTTTGTTAACACCCTGTGTTCTTGTACTTGCTGGCAGTAAAAACGTACGCACAATTTGTTTAATTTTGTAATAGTAATAAATTAAAGTATGCGGGTTTTTATCTAAAACAATGAATGATGTTCTTATGTAAGTATAACCATTACGACATATTTTAATAAGTTAAACAAAGTGCATTAGCATTGTTTTAAACTTGTGTAGAGTACGTTTCGTTTTTGTTTAGACAAAACCTAACCCTAATCACCCACTGAACAAAACCAGGTGTGAAATTTGACAGCAATCCAAACGCTGTTGTCAAATTTGAAGTTTTCAGGTCACGTTGTTTCTGACAGAAATTTTCGCGGAAAGAGTATTTGTTTACTTTTTGGCAATGGAAGACTCGTGAAAATAAAATTAAGTATTTAAAAGGTTTTATTAAAACAAGCTTTTATTAAATGCACTCAAAAGTAGAAAATAATTTTTTATCTTTCTTATACCATAATAAAGGCGATGGACGCAAATTAAAATTTTTAACTTTAGGTATCGTATATCGGTCACATCGACGATTCACCTAAGAAACAGTTGTATTACTCTATAACCTAAGGACATTTTCAAAGGCTTGGCAAGCACGGCATACTCCCTGCTCTCAGCATTTTTAGATGAAAGCATTAAGTTTATCATTCGAATAGAAGAAGAATTTAACACGCCAGGACGAACCCGTATCAGGCGACTTATAATAAGTACCATGCGGAACGATGCCTATTTGTGAGTGTTTCAGAGTTGGAAGTCAGAGTGTGCGATGGTGTTAAATGATGTCTGAATTTAGGGTGGCTAGTGAATCCACTGACGAGCCCACACTAGTCACCCCGGGCGAAACATCGTTTAAATGTTTCCCTTTTCGCTTTGGACTTGTGTGTTCCTTGTGGGACACTCGTCCAATTTTGAAATTTCGTTCTTTCCTCCCAAGATCTTGATCTTTCCTTTTTTTAAAGAATTTAGTTGTTCTTTTGTAGTTCTCTCTTTGTCACCGTAAAGTTAAAATTTTCAATTTGCGCCCATCGCTTTTATTATGGTATAAGAAAGATAAAAAATTATTGTCTACTTTTAGTGCATTTAATAAAAGCTTATTCTTTAAAAGTTTTTTGAAATAAAAATTTGTTTTTTAATTTAGATTTAATTAGATTTGTATCCGAAATCGTCCATTTTGAATCCTTCATATTGAAATTTTCAAATCTGATCCACAATTCATAATCCTCCTCTTTAAAAACCACTGTATGCCAATTTTGATTGAAATCGAACAAACTAAATCTTTTTCTCCCTCCAATTCCCTCGTTAGAGGGAGGAGGTAACTGAGAAGACCATATTATTGTATTTTCACCGGAACTATAAACGCATACCAAATTTGAACACAATCGGATAAAATAAGTTAAAATTGGTTAGAAAAATCTTGAATGCACCATATTGAATTTTAAAAATTCGTATTCCTTATCCCCAGAAGCCCCCGTATACTAATTTTGGTTGAAATCGGACAAACTTAGGTGTTTTCCACCCCCACTCTCCTCGCAGGGGAGAGGGATGCCTAATTATGACATATTATTGTATTGTCACCGGAACTATAAATGCATGCCAAATTTGAAGGTCATTGAATGTGTATAAGTTAAAATTGGTTAGCAAAAGATGACCAAAAATCGTCCATTTTGAATCCGCCATATTGAATTTTCAGAATCTGATTCAAAATTAAAAATCTCCATCCCCAAGTGCCCCAACACACCAAATTTCAACACAATCGGGCGTACTTCCACTGAAGGTCCCCTTCACTCCCTTCGAGTAGGGGGGAGCTGTCAATTTTGAAGGCGATCGGATGTCGAGAAGTTGGTAAAAATTAAGTTGCAAGATTTCACCCGAACAAACATACATATTTACATAGATAGGCACATTGCAAATTAAATAAAAGCTTGTAAAAATACCTTACAATTGTGCCACCAATAAACCTAGTTTCGTTTTATTTTTCATTGTTTGCACTTTTTGATACTGACATATTATAAGAAATGTATTGTTACAAAAAATAAGTTAAAAAACCTCCAAATCAGTTACTTCAACCGAAAAGAAATAAAAAAACAAAAGATCTTGGGTGGAAATATCTTTTGTTTTTTGGTTTATTTTCGGTTCAAGTAACTGATTTGGAGGTTTTTTTAACTTCTTTATTGTTTCAATTGCCTTAGGAGCATAATCCTACTGGAAATATTAACACGCCAGGACGAATCCGTATCAGGTAACTTGGATAACTAGCAGTGCGGAACGATACCTATTTGTAAGTGATTCAAAGTTGAAAATCAAAGTGTATGATGGTGTTTAATGATGTATGATGGAGGGTAACCAGTGAAATTTATGCCTCCCTAAAATTGTAGATAAAAAAGCTTTATAAAATCTTTATAACAATAATATTAGCACACATGATAAAAGTAAAATTAAAGAAAACTATCCGGTACTGGCGCAACTGTAACCAACTGTCTTTTAGGGAGAAACAAAATTACCAAAAGTCAGTTCGAAAATTCTGGCTATATAGCTCAGAGTTGACGTCAATTAAATACCCAAGTAACGTATCGTGCCGTAAATAAGCAGGGATAATGTTTCCGCAGCAAAAAAGACAACAATAATGCTTTTGCTTTATTCTGCCACAATGTTTTGAAAACGTCATAAAAATGTTGTCACATGTATTTTGAGGAATATTTTTTGCTTGTGACAACGTCTACGGCTGCTGAAAATACAGAATTTTTGCACATGAAAGCAATGTTGTTTAAAATTGAACTTCCCTGACAAAAAAATTTATTTAAAAATAGCAATTAAATCAAAATTGTCCGCTAACATAAAAGGCTGAAGATGGAAGACAACTAAAACAAATATTAGTGATGTTTAACAAACTCAAAAATATACTGTAATGAGACCACACTAAACTGCACGCGCTTCAAAAATTTGGGATAATAAGAGTTTTTTAATCACAAAATTTTTATTTTTTTTTAAATTTTTGTCCAAAATTAAAGGAAAAACATAATGTCTTGCATATTTAGTTAATTTTGAACGATTTCTAAACTTAGATTTGAGCATATTTCAGTAAAAAAGATTAGTTTCTCACAAATTTTTGAGAGGTTATGTTTCGCCAAAATATAAAACATAACAATAACTCTAAAACAAAAGCAAATCTTGGCGTTATTGCTGTGGGCTCACGGTCCCAGCCTAGCGGTTATTCTTAAATGCTAAATAGCATTGAAAGCAGCTGCATTTTAATAAAAATTGCACAAGATACAACAAATAACTGCCGTTGCCATCTTGGCATTTTTTCAGTTGTATTTTAACAAAAGAAGTTAAGATTACAACTATTTTGTTAGTTAGGTTTTAGCATATTTTTAGGCATAAGTTTTACCTCTAAAAGTTGATTAGCTAGATGATATAACTATAGAAGTTATTTTGAATGTAAATTTAGTACTTTTAACAGCCAAAATTACAGAATAAATGAAGCTAGGCATTTTGTAGCAAGGAGAGCTGTACTAACGTTTTTGCAGCATTGATTTGGCTTTAAACTTCAGGTGGAAATTGATGTAGGCTACATGCTACTTATAAAGTTAACAGGATTATATATATATATATAGTTTAGTTTTAAAAAATATAATAACAGTACAATACATAACTTAATCTAGATATTTAGAAAATAAACAAACAAATAAAAGAGCACAGAAACAATTTGAAGTTAGTGCTGTTTTTTACTTAATCTTTTACTTAATCATGCTACGTCACATAGCTCGGGTTTAATTGTCTCTATTATGTATAAAGGTCACAGTTTGGATGCATATGTCAAATTTAGGTTTGTGAGTCACAATTGGGGGTTGGCACTTAGGTAGAACAATGCATTATGATAATTATATTAAACAATTTTTTTTTCTTCTTTTTTTATAATACACAATTATATAGTTATATAAAGTCACACAAAATTCCGTATACAGGCCTTATCAGATTCAAGAAGCCATCCTTGCAAGTGAGTTTTAAAAGATTTTTCATGTATAGTTTCCTTTAGATAATTTGGCAAAGAATTAAAGAATTTTGGTGCTATAACGTTTTGTGCCCTATTTCTTTTTTACTTAAAGGTACCATCATATAACCGCTTTTATATCTGGTTTTTATTTGGTGTGAAACTGCACGTAAAGTTAATTTTGGTTTGTTGACTAACATTAATACCTTAATGAAATAGAGTTGTCTTACATCAAAAACCTTCGCCTCAGTAAATAATTGGTTGGTAGAATATCTTTGTTTTTTTCAAAAATAGTTTTAAGAATCTATTTTTGGATTACTTCTAGGTTTTTGAGGTAACAGTCTCTTACGCTTCCCCAACCAGCAATTCCATAAGTCAGTTGCGATTGGACCAAAGCATAGTAAACAGTTTTAAGTTGTTCCCTGTGTAAATATGATTTTAAATGTGAGAATCTCGTCATTAAATATCGATTTTGGATGTTATGTATTGAACTTGTTTATCCCATCTTAAATGTTCATCGAACATTATTCCGAGATATTTAATGTGATTTATTTTAGAGATACTAACATTTTGTTTTGTGTTCAATAATTGAAAGTTTGGTAAGCTATTTGTATATGAAGAAAAAAGTAAAAAATTTGTCTTTGGTGGATTTAATGTTAATTTATTACCTTTAAACCAATTGAAAATACCATCCAGATCTATTTCTGCTTTACTTTTTAACTCGTTCCATGTATTTCCAGAATAAAAAATGACAGTGTCATCGGAAAAACTTATAAAATGGCCTTGATAATTTAATTTTAGCAAATTATTAATGTAAATAGTGAATAAAATAGGTCCCAGAACTGTCCCTTGTGGCACTCCACAAATCACAGCTCTAAGACCACTGTTTACTTCATCAATATTGACGTATTGTTTTCGATCTTTTAAATAACTTTGAAGCAAATTAAACGCGCTTTCAGGTCAACAAAAACACATAAGGATGGCACTTTTCGATCCAATGCCTTATAAATTTCTAATGTTAAACTTATGATGGCATCTTCGGTTGATTTCCCTGCTCTAAAACCAAACTGCTTTTCTGATAATATCTTGTGTTTTTCTAAAAAGTTTACAATGCGGTTTTTTATTATTTTTTCAAATATTTTTGATATATTTGAAATCAGTGATATTGGTCTATAATTATTTATATTAGACTTAGATCCACTTTTAAATAATGGTTTGATTTCTCCGAGTTTTAGAGCTTCAGGAAAGCTACCGATACGAAGGCTTAAATTAACCAAAACATTAAAACAGGTGATATTTCATCAGCTATTTCTTTTAGAGTCTGATCGGATTTTGTCTGGTCCAGGAGATTTTTTTAATTTAAGACCGTTTATTATTTTCGTAATTACCTGCTCCGAAGTTTCTTTGAAAAAATGTAGACTTTTTTTACTTCGCTCGCAGCTTTCAACATAGTTGGGGATAGGATTAAATTTATGAATCAGTTTTCGTCAAAACTATCCAAATAATAAATTTGTAAACAATCCTACGAAATTTTGAGTATTAAACGTACAAAGCGTTAGTATTTTTAACTGACGACCAACCTAACAATTAATTTTCGAAAAATTTAAAATGTATTTTAGGTGGTAACTGACACACCCTTATTTTTTTCTTTCATATAATTAGTGCTACGTAGTGCTTACTTACTTTTTTATAGTTGACCCAGAAATAATGACATTTCTAAAATGAAGTAGTTAGTCTTTTTTACTACGTTTTTATGTGGAACTGAATACGTAGTATTTGTCTTTCAATCCAAGTATATTTTTAAAAGTGAAATATAAATGGAGGAAAGAAAAAAATACTTAGTGGGATAAACCGAAAAGCAGTAGGAAAAAAAAACGTCGCCTTACAGAACATATATTTTTTTGTATTTTTGTTATATAATTTTTTTTCTTTGTATTGACAACCAGAATCACGTTTTTCAAAACATGAACTGCAAACAATTAGATCAGCACATATAATATGCTAATAATTTGTTTAAACAAATAAAAGGTTACCTATACCATGTAAGAAAATGCTAACTTGGCGTTACTAATTATTTATTTTTTGCCAAGAATGAGGCTAAGAATGCATAAATCAGTACTTTGAAAATATCCTTCCAAATTGTGCCTTGGTTTTTCTAATCTAATATTAGTAGTAGGTTGGCGACCCATAGGCCCAGAAGTTTAGTCTCTTAATAGGACCGTTTTTCCATAGTTTTCTAATCTAAAAATTACTTTATATTTGACAAGTTGTGTGTCTGCTTAACCCAATGCAAAACTAACTCTAGGGTCCCGTATACATGGTTCCTAAACAATTCGTTAGGGTGCCAAGCAGGCCTTTTAGTGTAAGGGCATATGTCGATAATTTCTATCCCGTGGGATTTTAAATGAAGGAGTTTTGTGACTATGTGGGATTGGTAGCTCTTTAGTCATACAATCAAGTGTTACCGGGTGTTTTGTTTGCGTCCGTGTAGAAGAGGTTGATATGACGTCATCTTTCAAGATGGAGGTCATAAATCATAAAAAATACAACTTTCGCAACCGGAGCATGATTATACTCGATTCCATATAATTTGAGGACGAGGATTCCAAAAAATTAACTTTTAAGGTCATCCGATTTCAAATGACCTTAAAAATCGTAGAAAACAAGATTTTTTCCATTTTCTCTTTAAAAAATCTTAATAATTCGACGTTTTGTCACACTAACTTTAAATGTACCTCAAACTATTAGACATATATGCCAAATTCGATTCTTCGAGTTTGATGCAGTTTGAAGCTTTATGACCTTGAAAAATACCCCAGTAAAATTCACATATTGCAAAAATAACTAACTAAAAGGCGCTATTAATAAACTATTAAAGCGAAGAGGACCAAGATACGAAGATCGAGTCCAGTAACATTGTTAAAAAAAATTTGATTCAACTATAATGCGTTTCAATATGGCGGCTGATATATCAAAATGGCGACCTACAACCACATTTTATTTTATCCAATTTCGTAAAAAAACAGAAATGACAAGGTGGGCATCAATTATTGTTGACTTATCGCCGTTTACTACGAAAAAAAAGTTTAGTTGATGTATGATCTTGATCGACCTTAAAAATAATATGTACAAGTAAAAAACCAGGTTTCTGTAGTATTTTTTTCCAATTAACCACCACGCAAAAACTTTAAGTGCCGGCAATGAAATTAACATCTTAGCCATAACTAAACACATCATTTTAAACCTCCCTATGATTTTTTTTTTTTGATCTGGCGTCCAAGGTATGTATGCTATAGCCCGGTAAAAATGAGCTATATGTCGTTTTTATTAAGTGTCGGAACTGTGAATGTTAGGTTCTACTCACTTGTCTAGCCAACAAAGTCTTCTAAATTACCTTAAGAAAGTTAGCAGAAGTTAGATATACATTACCATATACTGGATCAGGTGTTTTAGATGCTATTTTCCAAAATGGCGGTCAAAAGAGCATAAAAAATTCTAATTATGCCAGTAGGGCATGACTATACTGGTTTATTAACATTCATAATAAAATTCAAGGATAAGGCTACCGGGTGTTTTGTTCGCATCCGTGTAGAAAGTTCCTAAACTTAATAAAAACGTCAGGCATATAGGTCATTTTTACCGGGGTATAGCATAAACATCTTGGACGCCAGATAAAAAAGAATGGTAGGCAGGTTCAAAACGAAGTTTTTAGTTATGGCTAAGATGTTAATTTCATTGCCGGCACTTAAAGTTTTTGCGTAGTGGTAAATTGGAAAAATTACAACAAAAAGCTGGTTTTTCACTTGTACATGGTATTTTCAAGGTCAATAAAGGTCATGCAACAACTAAACTTTTTTTTCATAGTAAGCGGCGATAAGTCAACAAGAGTTGATGACCACCTTGTCATTTTTGCTTTTTTACGAAATTGGATTAAATAAAATGTGGTTGTAGGTCGCCATTTTGATATATCAGCCGCTATATTGGCTATTTTTAACAATATTATTGGACGTGATCATCTTATCTTTCTTACCAAATTTGGTCCTCTTCCCTTTAATAGTTGATGAATAGCGCCCTTTAGTATGTTATTTTTGCATTATGTTAATTTTACTTACAAAACGTCGAATTATTACATTTTTTTGTAGAGCAAATGACAAAAACCTTGTTTTTTGCGATTTTCAAGGTCATTTAAGCTCGGATGACCCTGAAAGTAAATTTTTTGGAATCCTCGTCGTCGAGTTATATGGGATCGAGTATAATCAAGCCCCGGTTGCAAAAATGTATTTTTTATGATTGTTGGCCGCCATGTTAAAGGATGACGTCATATCAATCCCTTCTACACGGATGCGAACAAAACACCCGGTGATACTTGATTATGTGACTAAAGAGCTATCAATCCCACATAGTCACAAAACTCCTTCATTCAAAATCCCACGAACTGACACATAATAAATAAATAATAAATAAATAATACGTTTATTTTAGTAAAGAAACATTTTACAATCCTAATGCAAAAATAAACGCACAAAAATGTCTTAAAAGCATAAACATGCTTGTTGACTTACCATATTATTTAGATAAGTAGTTTTTTTTTCACAGCAGTTCGAATTGATGATAAAATTTTAGAGTAGGTAGATTTTACATATAAAATTAATCTTAGAGAACCTTCATCTGACTCCATATGCCCCTTCACTATTTACAAAAAGCAGAAACGGGAAAGCACATTAGGCAGAGGTAAATTTATTACATGATATTATTTTCTAATGTTTTCCATTTTCATACATTTAGGACTGGAATAAAAATAGTTTTTGCTCGATTTTAATAACATATTTTGGAAACCTATCGTAAAAAAATGACTTTCCTCGCTATTCATTTTAAGAAAATTGCGAGAAATTTGAAAAAAAAATTGCAGAGCTTAATTTTTTTTCGCGGTCTTTTCGCGATGAACTGGAGTTTGTGCTAATTCTTCAGGTTGAAAGGCCTCATCACAGAATAATGGTTTCCCTGCGCATCAATCGAAAAATTCGATAACTGTAAATACATACCTGTACATCGATCGGCAACGGATTTTTAATATTCTCTAGGGCCCTCGACAAAATCTCTTTTGGTTCTTTAGGTGGAACTTTCTGTCTGACATTTAGGTACCCAAAAAAGGATTAACCCGTTCGGACACAAAGAGAAAATAATGATTATAATGCCGGTAGGTACGTAAGTATATTAAACGACATAACTGTGATTCTGGCAAAAGTCTGAGACCGCCAGCGAATCAAGTTTTTTTACACGATAATTTAAGTAATATCTTTTTGGCAGGTGCACGCATCGTATGAAGTAGAGCGTCAGGAAAAAATTATATGTAAGTATTACAAAAATTAAAATTGACGTGTAAACGAAAACAGGAGAGTTTGACTTATCTATAATTATCAAAAAAAAATTATTTTATTAATTGAATCTTGATCCGAAATTTTTTTTATCTTTATTTGTTAATCTTTCAAAAAGTTTTTTTCTAATACCTTCATCAAAAACATGATTTTAGTAACTGTCTGCAGATAACTAAAGCATGGCTTTTTTGGTTACCGATGCAAAAAAAAACTTTTTTTTATCACGGGGGCAAAAAAATATTTCTGTCCTTTTTTAACCCAAAATTAAAGCGAAATAGCGCAAATAGTAATAATGAAAAAATCTAATTATTCTTGCCTAAAAATTAATCCATTTCCGCCAGTTTTCCCCAAGTATTTACGAAAAAATCATTTAAAAACATCGCCAAAATATCAAACTGTCAAGGATTAAAATGTCGCAACAATGAACGCCACCGAGTAAAAGGCACATCACTATGGAACTATGGAAACCATTGTTGTTTCGTTTACCAGCCGCCTTGATTTATAGTGTAAAGATGGCGTGTTGCGAGAAGTGCTCTTCGTTCGAGATTTTTAAAAGTATTTTCCTGTTTTTTTTTTTGCATTTTTTGATAAAGGTATTAATAAAAATAGTGTTAACAACTCGCGGCTAACTGTGCTTTTTTTACTCGAGTTTTGAAATACCTCGCTGCGCTCGTTATTTAAACCAACGCTTGTAAAAAAAGCACTATTTTGGCCACTTGTTGTGAAAACTACTATTTCACAATCTCGAACGAAGAGCACTTCTCGCAAGACACCATCTTTACACTATAAGTCAAGGCGGCTGGTAAATAAAATAACAAAATCTTTTCCATAGCAATGTGCCTTTTTACTCGGTGACATTCATTGATGCGACATTTTAAGCTTTGATAGTTTGATATTTTGACGATGTATTTAAATAATTTTTTCGTAAATACTTGGTGAAAACTGGCGTTGGTGAAAACTGGCGGAAACGGCTTAACTTTTAGGCAAGAATAATTAGATTTATTTAATATTACTATTTTTCGCTATTTTTCTTTAATTTTGGGTAAAAACGGACAGAAATCTTTTTTTGGATCCGTGATCAAAAAAAAATTTTTTTTGCATCTGTAACCAAAAAAGCCATGCATTAGTTATCTGCAGACATTTACTAAAATCATGTTTTTGATGAAGGTATAAAAAAATACTATTTAAAATAGGATGAACGAAAAACGAAATTAAAATTTTTATTTGAAAAAATAAAGCAAAGAGAAAATCAGAAATTATAAAATGTGTTGTTGTTTTTTACAACAATTTCAGAATTTCTAGAAAGGGGTATACAAGAGTAATTAAATGTGGATTCTTCAATATTGATTTTTCCAAAAAAATCAAGCACTAAAGGCTTTCCAAGACTATTCTGTTACTCAAGCTCTCCCCAGGAACGATTTATGATTACAATACTGAATAAGGAAAACAAGATTTTATTGATTTCCCCACATGCCGACACATTATTCATGAATCAGAATAACAACTTTAACCTTAGCCATGAAATGGTGAAAAATTTTCATGACCATGTGCTGCGCATATTATAAATAAATCAATAAAGGAAAAACAACAACAAATAAAAAACCCAACCAAGTATTTGATTTGACCGGAAGAATAATAAATAAAGGAAGGAACTTATCTCTCTAAAACTTTTCTTTGAATAACTTCTTCGCATTTATTAGGGATATTGTGTTTTATTTCTGCCATTGCCCTATCCAATAGCCCGATTCTCTTGGTTAAATTTCCTTGGCTCAAGAGATCTTTTTTTTCATTGTGGGTAAAATAGTTGCTGAAGATCCACTCTCTTTTATTGCAGCAATCTAGCATTAATCTTTTGACCCTACATAAAGTTGACAATAACGTATGCACAGACTTGGATGTCAAGTTACTTTCTCTTCCTCTGGTTATGTTATTGTTGTTGTTAAGATTGTTTTAATTTAATGATTATTGAACACTTAAAGTAAAAGACACTACATTTTTCACTTGTCTATGCCATGTTTCGAACGAGACCCTTCTTTATGGTGGATGCAAGGCCTGAACAGCTGATTGCATTTGTTTCGTATGTTGGTTTGTCCGCAACGTTACGTACATGCCTCCGTACGCAACGAGTGGAATCAGCTGTTCTCTCATCGCATCCATCATAAAAGCAGGCCTCGTTCGAAACATGTCTTGTGGCTTTGTTTTAAATTTGAAGGAGTTGTGGTTGGGTGCACTTAGTCAGAATGATTGTGAATAAAACACAAGTGTTTCAGTTTGTCCTAGTGCAATTTTTAATTTGAATTGATAAGCAGCTTTCGGCCTAAACGGCCTTCATCAGATCAATGAGTTTTGGAATTAGCAGTTTCCTCGTTTTATTTTTCTTTTTTGTTCTTTGTTGTTATCTTGAGTGATAAAATGATGAATAGTAAGTATTTAATTTTTGCGATTCTTATTTTTGCAATTCATGTTTTTTGTTTTTGAGGTTAGAGCGAACCGATATTTACTTTAAAAACAAAAATCAACTAAGTTGTAAAACCAGCAAAGCTGAAGTCCAGTGTAGTTACAAGAAAACGCAAGGGCCTTTCTCCACTTGTGATTACCCAAATATATGCATCGGGGCTATGTTGTTGATGGAGTTTTATAGCCACGATGCATGTTGGGTAACCCCCGACAATAAATAATTTTATGCACTTTAGGGAAAAAATAGGCACGTTTAATACCTCTTTTTATGGACTAAAGTAGCACTTTTAATCCGTAAGAGATTATAAAAAATAATCCCCAAGGGATTAAAAGTAAATTTAATCCGTCAGCCTAGGGATTAGAAATAAATTTAATCCCTCAGGAATTAAAAAAAAGAATCCCTGGAAAATTCTAATTAAATTTATCGGAAGTCAAGCCAAACAGCAATTACTCTTGGCCAAGATTTAATTATTACTACCCTTTCTTGTAGTCGACCAACCATTTGGCGTAAAAATAACGTGATTTTAACCATAATCTTTTCCTAAAGTTAATAAAATAGTACATAAACCTCGGGACTAAAGCGTCTTTTAATCCCTTAGCGAATTGTAGCCCTCCCTATATACGGTCGGGCTACAAACCTTTACTATTGTCACTGTCATTTTTTATTAAGAAACTTCCGGTTAAAAAAATGGAATTTTGCCGTATCAAAAACTGTAAAAACATGTGCCTCGACGAATTTGTATTGTTCCGTTGTCCAACGGAGAAAGAAACTCAGGAAAAGTGGAAAAAAACATGTTTTTACCAAACTGGAAATTAATAAAAATAGCCGAATTTGTCAGGTAAGTGAGATGAGTTTAATTTAAAAAATATTATATGTAATAAGTTTAACATTATCTTTCTCTGTTTTATTGTAAGAAAAAGAGTAAGATAAATATTCATCATTAGATATTTTATCTATTATTTACATTTTTAATATCTACCGTATATATTCACTGTTTGTTTTTGTTTTTTTTTGACCAAACTTTGACATATTTTACTAACCCAAAAAAATCAATCTTTCAAACACTCACATTTTATCAAAACTAGAAAGAGATGAAAATATGAGTTGCCCACCTCTATAGTAAAACAATAATAACCGTCAAAAATCGTATACAGGGCCTCTAGGTAATACCAAGTGGAGAAAGGCCCTTAAGTTTTCTTGTAAATATTTATTTTGTTACAATCGTTATTTTAAATTTTCATACGCAAGGTAGAAATTCATCCGCACGAGCATCAGTATAGGTTAAAAGTATGGGGTCACAATCATTTTAAAAATTAAATAATTTTCACCCGACTGCCAGTTCTAAATAGTATTTACTACGCCAAAAATTGAATGAATTCTTGTTAGCCCGGCTGGTTTTGTATTCTTTGAATTTTTAAAACCCGTGTGTTATTTGAGATAAGATTAACAAAAATTGCATGCTTGATGCTGTATCAACAGAAACCTGAGATATGTTTGTAAATGCCTCTGGAAAATATAACGTACAACTAGGTTTATTGGAAAAATATAAAATAGTAGATTTTACAACTATGCACTTCGGTTTCAGGTTTCGCATCATATCCTTCTGTTCATTTCATATTTTGACATTACTTATTTGTTTGCAAAAACAATTTTCTCGTTGGTTTCAATAACGAGCGCAGCGAGGTATTTAAAAGCGCTGGTAAAAAGAGCGCAGTTTATATCTGTATCACAAAATCCAAGAAAAACAGGAAAATACCTTTTTTATTCCTTCATCAAAAACATGATTTTAGTAACTGTCTGCAAATAACTAAAGCATGGCTTTTTTGGTTACCGATGCAAAAACACTTTCTTTTTTGATCACGGGTGCAAAAAAAGATTTCTGTCCGTTTTTTACACAAAATTAAAGAGAAATAGCGGAAAATAGTAATATTGAAAATATCTAATTATTCTTGCCTAAAAATTAAGCCATTTCCGCCAGTTTTCACCAATTATTTACGAAAAAATTTAAAAACTTCGTAAAAATCGTCACCGAGGAAAAAGACACATCGCTATGGCAACCATTGTTATTTCAGTTACCAGTCGCCTTGATTTATAGTGTAAAGATGGTCTGTTTTGCAAGAAGTGCTCTTTGTTCGAGATTTTTAAAAGTATTTTCCTGTTTTTCTTGGATTTTTTGAAGCTATTAAAAAAAATAGTGTTCACAACTCGTGACTAAACTGTGGTTTTTTACTCGCGTCCAACGCTTGTAAAAAAATCACTATTTTAGCCACTAGTTGTGAAAACTACTATTAAAAATCTCGAACGAAAAGCACTTCTCGCAACACACCATCTTTACACTATAAATCAAGGCGGATGGTAAATGAAATAACAATGGTTTCCATAGCGATGTGCGTTTTTACTCGGTAACGTTCATTGTTTCGATCTTTGATAATTTGATATTTTGACGATGTTCTTAAATAAAACTGGCGGAAATGGCTTAATTTTCAGGCCATAATAATTAGATTTTTTCAATATTACTACTTTCCGCCATTTGTCTTTAATTTTGGGTAAAAAACAGACAAAAATATTTTCTTAAACTCGTGATAGAAAAAATTTTTCCATCGATAATTCATAAAGCCATGATTTAGTTATCTGCAGATAGATACTAAAATCATGTTTTTCATGAAGGTATAAAAAATGTTTTGCATCGGAAACCAAAGAAAAATATGGTTTTATCATTAGCGGACAGTAAGTAAAATCATGTTTTTGATGAAGGTATAAAAAAATTGCTAGGCCGGAATTATTCAAAAACCTTTTCTCAAGACTTAATAATTTGCTAATATTCTTTAAAATTTAGTTTCTTAATACTCTTCAAGTAAATAAAAAATAAGTCTGTTCAGAAGTGACACAAATTCTGTCTCTCCTTTTACATGGTTAGAATTTTCGACACTTTAAATTGACGTTTGTTAGTACGCGTAGTACCAATTTAGCTTCGCCGTAAAACTAGTCCTACAAAATATCTTTAAAATATTAAATTTACAAAATTAGCATTGGCTGCAATTCATATTGACGATAAAGCCCAATACCTCATGCCTATTTCTTAGTCTAGACGGTCAAAGATATCCTAACACAGAGTATAACCCGAGACAGGTAACCCGAACCATGAACCCATAAAGGTAAAAAAGGAATTCGAAATATTTGTTGCATATGCTTATACAAAAGCAGGTATTACATAACCGGAGAATGCGGTGTGCTAAAATTTGGAAGCGAGCACCAGTCATGGAACCCATGCAGTTTATTCCCTACTTTTTAAGCAGTTCTACATAACTATGTTCCTCCCCGACCACCCCCTAAAAGAGATAAAAACTTTTAACCAATAGTTTTTGTAGTTTTTTCTTAAACGGTAAAAATATGAACTAATTATTTGCCTGAATTTTATAATTACTAATCATTTTAGTTAGCACAGTTCTTCAAACTTTTAACTGTATTTTGTGTTGGTTCTTCACAGTGGTCTACTGTTATTTTGCAAATTTTATTTATCCATAAAACAATGCGCTTTACTGAGTCTAATTAAGCCAAAAAAAAAATGACGAGAACTGGGTAACCAGACCACAAACATTAATTAGATTTTTTAGATTTAGATTCTGAAATCTAGATATTTTTGTACATTATTTTCGATTGTTAGGCTCTCTAATAACATTAATTATAGTAAATAAAATGCTTCTAAAATCATTAAAAAAAAAACAAATTAAATGAAAAATAAAAAATTGGAACTTACCTTTAAATGGTAAATGTTCTTTTTTTTAAGAAGTGAGTACCAATTACAGTTTTATCACACGATTTTAATGTAAAATAAAATAAAAGTTTGCCGGTTCCATAATTCACTTTTTTGTTTAATTACATTAGTCAACACAAAAAAAGTTCGGTAATAAAAATAGCTCAGTCTTATAGATTTTGACCTGCTCAACACAAATCCATCGCATTCGAGGTCTGGTCACTGAAAGAGTGATATTACTACATATATTTGAAAGAAATATACCCTATTATGAAGCTATTACGGATATTTTGGAACGCTTATTTGACAGTTCGTAGTGGTTGTTGTAATTACTGCGTCTGCGCAATAACTAAACGTTATGCAGTTGGGGTAATTAACCACAACCACTGCCGCAAACTTCAAATTCGTTTCGTTGTGTGTATTCTTTTGGTTAGAATTAAAGAATTTTGGCGCAATTAATTTTAAAAATAATAAAATATTACCCGTTTCCAACATATAAAACATTTATTTTGTAAAATTAAGCCCAAAAGGATCACTATAAAAGACGAAATTGGCCACAATAACAATCTTTTTTACAAACAATCCTTTAGTTCCTTCAAATAAAATATTACTTCCGCCGTTACATATCAGACTTGGCTTATTTAAACAGTTCGTTAAATCTATGAACAGAGATCTTACTGCCTTCAATCAGAAATAAGTGAGGCCCAGATAAGAAAATTTTTGTAGGACCCCAAATAAGTCGTCGTCGATTCGGGATATGACGCTGTGATTGAGGGAAAAGGAAAAGAGTCATGGAAAGCCTTTAGAATGGTGGTGAACAAATTCTTAGGAAATAAAAGAGTAGAAAATTATCCAAAGAATGTAAACAAACTTCTACAAATATTGTTGTCCTATTTTTTATTTACGACCACGACCTTAAAAAAAAATTAAGTTTGTTGCCTAGTTTAAGTATAATAAAATTATGAATTTATCAAGAAAAATGCAAATTTTGCATATTTACTAGTCAGGCGACGTATAAAAGTATAAGTAAATCACTTTTATTTTACTAAAAGTAATATATCACTTTAATAATTTGTTGTAAATCCTTCCAACAATAATTTTTCTTTGTAAAACGAGGACACATCCATGAGATCATGGTTGCCTTAGTCAGTGGCGTACGCAGAAATTCTTCCTGGGGGCGGGGCGCTTGAGTAACAGAATAGTCTCAGATTACCAATTTGTTGGTGATTTTTGTGGAAAATTCAACTTTTTGGATTCAATTATCAGTGCCTCTGGGGGAGGGGTGGGGGCCTGGGCCCCTGCGTACGCCGAGGTCTTAGTTTTTAGGACTGTTCAACCGCCTTATTATTATTTGTGAATTCTCCGGAAAACGACAAAAATAAAAAATTCGAATTACTTACTCATGTCATAGGTAATAAAATTAAAAAAAAAAACATAGTCAGTGTAATATAATTCCAGGTTTAGAAAATACCTATATTTTTTTCAAATTCTTTCAAAAAACACAAAAATAATGAAAAAAATTCGAAAACAACAATGATTTCATATAATAGCGTTTCTTTTCTAATACAAATCTTGATAAATAAAAAAGACTAAAAGAGACGAAAAAAATTGTTCTCTCACTAACTAATTTTCTTTAGGAATATTTGTAGCGTAGATATTCTCTTTATCTACGTTTTTAGTTAAGAAAAAAATACTTCATAGGTATGTTTGTTAGTTCGTCGGTATGTTTTTTACGTTTGTATTTTGACATTATCAGAAGGGGAGACTAAGAGAGGTCTAAAATTTGCCAACATTTTTTTGAAAATGATCATAGAGTAATGTGGGGAGAAACCAGTATATTACAAAAAGAACCAGACAAAATTAAACGAAAAATCAAAGAAGCAGCTTGCATCTATCTTAATGAAGATGAATGCATAGCTAGCATATCAGTTGATATAAATACAGTTTGGCTTCCAATTTTAAAACAAGATTTTCAAAAAGGTGTTTTAAAAATAAATTAAAAAAATAGCATTGATGTTCTTTGGGATTCTAATGTATTTTTTCTTAAAGTCAGTCAAAAGATAATCTTTATACTTAATATTTTAAAATAATTTTTTTTTTGTATTTTTATAATGTAATCTAAAGTCGAAAACACTCAAACAAATATAATTTTGATTTTAAATTTTACTAAATTCACCCAATACCTTGTTGGCTACTATCGACGCACCAAACTGTCAAGGTAATATTTGAAATATACATCAGTCAAAGTCAGTCAGTTGTATGACAACAGACAAACATTTAAAAAAAAGAATCGTAAACAAATTTTGAAAAGAATAAACTCCTTTGATAACGGCAGTAGAATTTCTGCCGAAACGTCAGATAAGTACTTAGATTCTAGTTAGGATTTGCGTGTGTGTAGGGAAATTTTTTATCTTATTTAAAAACCACTGACAAACGAACAAATTTTTTTCTTTAGAAATTTACGCAGTAGGTTTTAACAAACAAATTTTCTTAACTTAGTGGCGAAAACCCCAAAAAAAGTAGTTTCGACAGTTTAATATTTTGTCGAATTTTTGTGAATACGTTCAGGAAACTTAAGGCAATGGCTTAATTTTTTAGTTAAGAATAATT
Source organism: Oxystoma pomonae (assembly GCA_963921995.1). NCBI lineage: Eukaryota > Metazoa > Arthropoda > Insecta > Coleoptera > Brentidae > Oxystoma > Oxystoma pomonae. The sequence goes on along the minus strand of OY998167.1, from coordinate 4,952,284 downwards.
AGATTTTCTCGATATTACCATTTTGCGTAAACCCAAACACTAAAAATGCTCAAGATTATTATTTGCTCCAACAAAAACACCACACAAAAACTTTCATAAAAATCTCTATGAGGAAAAAATTAGTTAAGGAACCAACCTTAAAAATGTGCCGGTTAACCTGGGGGGCTACAAAAAGCCTACATTTTGTAGCCTTTTTTGTAGCTATTCTGTTACAAATTTCGAGGGGATCGTATATTAAAAGTTTTTAAAATATTCCTAGGGTTGGGTTGCCGGTTGGGAAAAATATATCACATAGTACATTTGGCCTATATGTTTTGCCCATTAAAATAAAATAAAAACATCTAGTAAACTGCAACAGCTACAAAATGTTTTAATACGTCAGATAAGAGCCAAAACTGTGCTCCATGCAAAGCACATTAAAGTGTGGGGGCTACCTGGTAATAATAAGAAAAATATATCACATAGTACATTTTGCCTATATAGTTTTTAATAAAAAAAATTTAGGAATATTTTGAAAACTTCGAACAGGCCGAGCTACAAAATGTGGTGTTTATTTCAACTTCTAGCTTTAGCAGAATTGAAGTTATGGGGTGGCCCTTCAGCTTAACGGTTAAGCTAGGGGGGGTCGCGTTTTCTCGAAAACGGCTACAGCTACAAAATTAATTTATCCGTAAGAAAATAGCTACAAAACAGCTACAAAATGTAGTATTAAAAATATTTGGGCCCCTTACGATGGTCCCCCAGATTAACCGACGTCTTAAAAATATTGTTGAAAGATGTTAAAACGCTTATAAAATATTACCTACAAGCGTGCACAAACAGATAAATATCCTGAAAAACAGTTATCGTTTTTAAAATAATCAGAATTACGTAAAAAAGCACATGTGACAAAATGTATATAAATGAAGTTTTATGTTTATTTGTATTTAGAAACGAAAGAATTAAAAAATAAACAAAAAGTACAACCTGGCAAAATTCTTAGGTATTCCGAAAATAAATAAAAATACAGAATTCCTACTACTTACCAAATTAACAAAAAATAATATCCAAAGATCTCCAACTGGCTAGTAAAAAGGGTTTTAGTACAACTTAAACTGCTCAACGCTTTATGAGAAGCCTTTAAGGCTTCATACACACGTGTAAAAACGGATGAACTCTTGCAGTGACCAACTCAAGAACTTGTCCAAAAATGCCCTTAGGGCTCAACACGCACGTCTGAGATAAACTCTCGCGAAAAGCTCAAAAGTTGCGCGCGGTAAACGACCCAAGCGCCAAAGTTTAAAAAATCGCAGCTCCACCGGTTCAGAGACTGAGCGGTTTTGAACGCTATGCTGTTTAAATGTTTAGCATAAAATACACTCGAGACTCCGGTGAAAGCAATACACGAACTCTAAGCAAGATATTGATGAATCAATTACCAGCTTTGGCTCGCGACTTTGTTCTTCTTTAAGTGCCATGCGCTCTTCGAACGTTGACTATCATCAGCGGGATCTGTACCCTGTCGACTGCTTTTCAGAAAAGTGTGGTAGTACTAAAGCCATACTATTGTCTAAAGGCGCAATTACACAGACGAACATGCTCAAATAAAAGCTCGTGCAAAAGAACTGAAATTTTTCGAGCGATTTTTTTTGTGAGCTTTTCTTTGAACATTTTGTTCGGGTAAATTTTTGAGCAAGTTATTGCTATCTATTTTGGAAACATATTTTTAAAGATGAGAATAAATATAATTTTACATCAGTGATCAGTGATCTCAATTCTTTAAAAAAATGGAACAGCAACTTTTATTTTAAACTTTTGTGAAAAAAAGGCGACGGCAAGCGAAACATTATTATTGGCTATCAGTTTTGTCATATGCAATGTTAAAATAGTTAATGATGGAGGTAATAACATTTAATTCTTTTCTTTAACTTTTTTGGTTTTCTTTCATTACAAAAAGAAAACGGAAATGTCTTCGAAGTAATTACTTTTTAAAATGCAGGTGGATATTTTTAGAGAACTGTTCTGGAGAGTAGTTAGTTGTTTCCTGGGGGGGATAGGGAGGTTTAGACAGTCGGAACGCAGCGCTGTCAAACACTGCTGTAATTTTGTGTGTCAATGTTCATCACTAGTCTACGGTTTTTACCTTCTCCTAACCCAGCAACAGCAATAAATAAGTGCCAATTTTTATTTTAAATTAAAAAGTTACAAGTATAGTGGCATATCCCCTATAAAAATCAGATCAATCGAAGTTGCTTATGAGGTAAAACGTGAATTTCGACATCAAATCGTTTTTCCGTCGGAAAGCACTTAATTAAAAATACCTTGTTTTAAAACTTAGTCTTTCTATTTTCGGTGAAGTTCAATGAATTCCCAGAAAACTATAAAATTTAAATTTGTAAGAAATTTTTATTACCAACATTTCTTCAAACAAATGTTGCTCAACATTCTCTCCAAAATTTACGTGTGTTTTTTTGTACGCGATTTTGCTCAAGAGGCTCGTGTAAATGTTTGTCGGCATTTCAACATCAAAGGAAAGTTTGTCTGTGTAAATGCGCCTTAAAGGCGCAATTACACAGACGAACATGCTCAAACAAAAGCTCGTGCCAAGGATCTAAAATTTTTTGCGTGAACATTTTTGTGAGCTTTTCTTTGAACATTTTGTTCGGGTAAATTTTTGAGCAAATTATTGCTACCTGTTTTGGAAACATATTTTTAAAGATGAGAATAAATAAAATTTCACATCAGCGATCAGTGATCTCAATTCTTTAGAAAAATGGAACCCCAACTTTTATTTTAAATTTTTGTGAAAAAAGCCGACGGCAAGCGAAACATTATTCTTGACTATCAGTTTTGTTACATGGATTAAGATTACTTATAATATTTTTTTTGTTAGGGTTTTCCCGGATTTTTTTGCTCGGGGGTTTTTTTGGGATTTTCTCGCGAGTTTTTTTTAATTTCCAAGGGTTTTTTCCTAAATTCAAAAAACCACCCAGGAAAATTTTTCTTTTCCAAAAAAATTTTGAGTTTTTCAAATATCGGCAAAAAACTCAAAAATTGCACTTTTAAGCGGTAATCCGCGCATCACGACTATGAGAAGTGGTGGGGAGGGAATTTTTTTTAAACATATTTTTGCAACTTTAATTTATCCTTAGCTTTGATTGTTTTTTTTTCATTCCTCACACCAGATTTACCTAGTTAGTTTAATGCCCCCACGGTTGCTTAAAAAAGCAAAAGGTTCATGAAAATGCTGAAGATAGATATTTACTGTCAATTTAATGTAATAATCAAGGTCGATTACTGACACTGAACAAACAATATGCAAAGGAGCAACATTCCGATTCAGAAGTCTAGTCTATTACTGCTAAATTATATTTTTTAGACAAGGGTCGGGATCGTAGGGTTGTAAAAGTGGGTAATAAACGGGTATTATTTAGACCGAACATGTTTTTGTTCATATATTTGAGATTTAATAAAATGTATATAGGTTTTTTAATTTGACTGACATATTATTGTATTGTGTTTTAAACTAGGAAGTAAAATAAAGAAATATTCTTTTAAACGTAAATTTTTATCATTTTACAAGCAACAGCAATAAATAAATGGCAATTATAATTTTTTTATTCTCGTTTTTTTACAACCCCAAAAATGTTACAAGTATACTGGCATATCCCCTATAAAAATCAGGTCAATCAAAGTTGCTTATGAGGTAAAATGTGAATTTCGTCATCAAATCGTTTTTCCGTCGGAAAGCACTTAATTAAAAATACCTTGATAAAAGTTTAAGACAATGATGTGTTTGAAATGAACTCTGTGTTTCGGACTTCCATTGTCTATATTTTATTTATACACGACGTTTCGATCAGAGATTGTACTGCTTAGTCAGAGATTGTACTGATCGAAACGTCGTGTATAAATAAAATATAGACAATGGAAGTCCGAAACACAGAGTTAATTTTAAAAATACCTTGTTTTAAAACTTAGTCTTTCTATTTTCAGTTAAGTTCAATGAATTCCCATAAAACTATGAAATTTATATTTGTGAGAAATTTCTATACCAACATTTCTTCAAACAAATTTTGCTTAACATTCTCCCCAAAATTTCCGTGAGTCTTTTTGTACGAGATTTTGCTCGAACTCTTTTTTGAACATTTTGCTCAAGAGGCTCGTGTAAATGTTTGTCGGCATTTCAACATCAAAGGAAAGTTTGTCTGTGTAAATGCGCTTTAAGATTTTGAAGTCTATATGACCCGGACCCCTTCTGCCTTCAACTTTGCCTTCTATTATCAATTTTTAAAGTTTATATTCGGAATTTCTCAAAATATGGCCAAAATGTTCGAGTTTTCGTTTTTTCATGGTAATTAAATCTTCATGATCTTTATTTATTCTAAGCTAAACACCCACATTAGTTACTTTGTCCATCCAAGACATCTTTAGTATTCTATGATAACACCACATTTCGAATGCCTCCAACTTTTTGTACATGGCTACAAGATGCTGAAATGGCTGGTACATTACCCTCTCCACATAGGCCGATCAGCTCTTATCGTTTTAGTGTCCTTTTATCCACCTTCGCCGCCATTTTGACAGAAAACTTATGCATTATCTGTCACTTTTGAGTGAAAATGGCGGCGAAGGTGGATAAAAGGACACTAAATCGGTATGAGTTGATCGGCCTATCTGGAGAGGGTACTGGCTGGTATTAAGATGGCGACTACACAACACTGATTTCATTTTGATAAAAGATGATCTAGCTGTTCAATTCTTGCACAAACTTCTTGTATGTTGTCTCAATTCTCATTGAGGAAGCAACCTAAGTAGTTGTATGAATCCACACGGAAAAAAATCTATTCTATATTTAAGAACATTTCTATTCTTGAAAAATTACATTTGCTTTAAGTATATTATTCTTAGTATAAGTATAGGAATTATTAGAATTAAGCAATTACCTATTCTTGATCTACGAAGTCTCTTATACTTAAATAGAAACCAAATATACTTTAAATAAGAAGAGGCGGTAACTTAAATCAAAACCAAAGCTATTATTAAATCAAAAAACTTCTAGAGGTAAACCGATAAGAGTTTATTATTCTTTCAAAAAACAGGTAGTTTACTTGGAATAAAACCTGTCGACTGCGTTTCAAAAAAGTGTGGTAGTACTAAAGACATACTATTGTCTAAGATTTTGAAGTCTATATGACCCGGACCCCTTCTGCCTTCAACTTTGCCTTCTATCATCAAATTTTAAAATTTATATTCCGAATTTCTCAAAATATGGCCAAAATGTTCGAGGTTTCGTTTTTTGATGGTAATTAAATCTTCAAGATCTTTATTTATTCTAAGCTAAACACCCACATTAGTTACTTTGTCCATCCAAGACATCTTTAGTATTCTATGATAAGACCATATTTCGAATGCCTCCAACTTTTTGTACATGGCTACAAGATGCTGAAATGGCTGGTATTAAGATGGCGACTACACAACACTGATTTCATTTTGATAAAGGATGATCCGGCTGTTCAATTCTTGCACAAACTTCTTGTATGTTGTCTCAATTCTCATTGAGGAGGCAACCTAAGTAGTTGTATGAATCCACACGGAAAAAAATCTATTCTATATTTAAGAATATCTCTATTCTTGAAAAATTGCATTTGCTTTAAGTATATTATTCTTAGTATAAGAATAGGAATTATTAGAATTAAGTAATTACCTATTCTTGATCTACGAAGGCTCTTATACTTAAATAGAAACCAAATATACTTTAAATAAGAAAAGGCGGTAAATTAAATCAAAACCAAAGCTATTATTAAATCAAATAACTTCTAGAGGTAAACCGATAAGAGTTTATTATTCTTTCAAAGAACAGGTAGTTTACTTGGACTAAAACCAAAAATTCTTCTTTGAAAGCGAAAACATATTAAAACCAAGTCGAAAAAAAACTTGTCACAGGAAAAATTCTTGGCCTAAAATATGTTACGAATTGATTGAATCATACTTTAAACTTAGTTTAACTACAAAGGTTTAATTTGGATCAAGTCCTTTTATTATTGCTATAAAGCCTTAGTTATTTTTAAAATAAGAAAAGCTGTACTAAAAACAAGAAATATCCCAATATCGAATCGCACCGTAAGACCGCTTGGCTAATCCATTCTCCCTCTTTATTGTTTGGTATGGGGGCAACAAAGACCTAATGGCCTTCAGTTTCAGGTTTTTATCTCAACATCTATCATTTAATATAGGTAAAACTATAATCCTATATCTGTAGTTTATTGGTTCGGATTATTATAAACGTCTAAAAAGTCAAACACTTCCCTTATATTAATAGGAGACACCGAGTATCATTATATATAGCCACGGTTGTTAAGGAGTGTGGATGAAGTGGCGAAAGCACCTATTATTTGGCACGGTCTTGACCGCTTCTTTTGCAAGAGCGCTTCAGAGCGTGCTGTTTTTCAAAAACTATCAAAAATTTAACTGTTTTTATGAGAAAACGCCGATATTTTAAATAAATTCTCGAAAAAAAAGGGGGGGGGCGATCACCCCGGCCATGTCAGGAAATCAAAATAAAACTCAAAAACTTTCTAAAAAACAAGGCTTACTATAATATTAATGAATTTTTCACAGATAATGATGCAAAACTTATCTAAATTCCTAAAAACTATCTCTCTTTTCAATAATATTTATTAATATAAATACTACAATATATTTCTTAACTCTCTGTGAGCGGCCTCTGAGACAGACTCTCTAAAAGCGGCCGTCCTCTGGATACTCGGTGTGAAATCGCGGGGGCACAAGGTTATTTATTATTTTCTGCTTAAAAAAACAATTTAAAAAAAAATATTAAATTAGACTTTATGTACAAGTGTAAGACTGACAACTCATGTATGTGACATTGGTGTATGGTACATTAGGGAAAAGTTTTAATTAATCTTTAAATTAATTTTAAATTGACAAATATTTTTTATTAAATATTTTAATGCTACTTATATTATTTTATGATAACATTTTGATAATATTCATTTAAGAATTTTGACAGGATTTACACCCAAATGACTGCCGTAATAACCTGACTTTATTTGTTGAGTGTTCAGTGCAAAAAGTGATACTCTCCTGCACGCAAAAGCAGTCAGAAGACAAGAAGCGCAGTTTCGATAACCTTTAAGTGCGAGAAAGGTACTTTGTGCAAGTGCATTTTTTTTCGAGAGTCAAAAAATTGAAGATTCAAAATGAATACAGAAATTTACATTATGGGACGTTATCCAAGCCAAAATATAATTGAGCCAAATTGCTAAAATTTCTATCAAAAATAAACCCAAAAAGCAACTTAATAAAAACAATATGTTGATTTTTCAATGAGTAGCACCACAATCTCACACTGTAAAAAACCATGATTACTCCAATTTATTAAATAAATCAGCCAATCACAAAAATATTAGATATTGAGAAGAATTCTATATAGGACCACAATTCATCCAAATTTTGAACTAGGTATACTTTATGACTGTTCCCTGATAACTTACTGATCCATGCAGGATTTCTTCATCATCTTATAGTATATGAATTTACTCAAGGCCATTTTCATGACGCGCAGTAGTGTTATATAGCTCTTTTTAAATCGAAAAAGAAAAAACCAACAAACTAAACTTCAGAAATAACCTCACAAAACAACTACACAGGGATGGAAACGTTTTGGTAATTTATTGTCAGTGTTTTTGGAATTCTGCAAAAATATGACTTGAAATTTGGTAAAAATTGAAGCATGTTCTGTGAATGAATCAATAAAGAATGTCGCGAATTTATTTGATGTCAATCCCAAACTTTTTGACCATAAAGAAATCCATGGATTTATCATTTTTGGGTCTTGTGGCTTTTAATTTCTGAATTGGAAAAATATCGTACAATACTCAGTTTACTATTGTTTTCTTTTAAGTACGATACCTGATTATTTAGTCGTTCAGTCTACAATAACTTTAACTATTATTCCGTAACTTTTATAGCTCAATAGGTATTAAGTTTATATTTTTGCTTGTTTAATACACAACGTGTAGACAAGAAAAGGAATAAAAGTCCATCTGAGTAAAGAAATTTTAATTTCAGATGAGTCAAGTGCATTCATAATATGCACCATAAATCTTATTTCATTCATCCATTATAGACCATTGTTAATTTACCTACTTTTAAAAAATCTACGCTAAAAGAATGTCTTTTCCCCACCCCTGGTATAAGCTTCATATTAACAAGAAAAACAATACCTTCGGTTTTGATAATTTTAATTAATCGAAATCATTAGCTAAAAATTCGAATAATAATGATTCATCAAAAACTCACATTGCTGTATTATAGATTCGTGATACATTATTATTTACTATATTCGTGGATCTTTGTTCGTTGGTATATGATGAAAAAAAACAAACTCTTTTCATCTGAGTGATCCTATATCCCGCAGATATCCGATTCATCTGTAGCATGTGTCGTTTCTAGACGACTTCAATAATTTCGGCTAAAATATTAATTTCTCCTTTGTTGACATCAGATATTGAACAAGGATGAGGTGAATTTAAAGTTCAACAGGTGCGATGCCAGGTTAGTTCTTCACCCTGGGGATGTGAAATTAGAAATTTTGGTCAGTAATTATACAAAAATAACAACCTTTGTGGTTATTGTTATTCGAGAAGCCGTGAAGAATAAAGTTATTTCGGTTTATTGTCTTAACTATTTTTACGCTTACCCATAAAGTAATGTATTCTTCATCGCAGACCAAAAAAATAATTATATTTTTACATCGAGCCTTAGTTTCTCACATAAAACAATTAAACAAAGTTAAACATTAATTAAAAAGTGTTCTAATGGCGAGCGTTTGTTTAATTAGGTTGACAAGTTTTTATGTTCAAGCGCACATGAAATAGAAATTGCTATGTACCATTTTTATGTCGAAGAAGAATTAACTTGAAATATCGTTTTCTTTAGAAAAATGTCGATTAAAATTTATGACGACTGCAGGAAAATATTTGCTCGTAATAATGAGAATTTGTTAACTATAATTACAGTAGCGTATTGTATGTAAACATTTTTTATAGGGGCCCAAGCAACAATTTTTAGTCGCCTTAGTTGCCATAACTAAGAAATACACTAAAATTAACGTTGCACGAAGTACAAATACTAATCATTTGCGCAACGGCCGCTGGGATGGCCGAGAAAACGACGCCACAACGTTGTTATTAACTGAGGTAAATTTGGCAACCCTCTAAGAACGTTTATTTTGACTGGAATATTGTGGGGTTTTCAACGAACGACGGATCAAAACGTTGATAATTAACTACAGTTAATTAATTTACGTTCTTTTAACGTTTCTGGCCAAATAATCAATGCAATTTCGGTTAATTTCAAAATATAACTATATCTGACAACTATAGAGGGCACCACCTTAGTCACAAAATGGTTAGGTTTTCAGTACACCAAGAAATATGATTATTGCCGCCAACTTTTTCTTTTCCTGAAAAAAATCTTGTGTTTTTGCTGGATTTTGATGATTTTTTAGTTAGTTTTAGTAATTTTTAAGTATTCTTTTATAGACTGGATACAGTTTAAAATAAGCATTTTGAAAATTTTCGGTATTTATATAAAAAAAAATAATTTAGCCAAAAAAAAATAGTTGTTGTTTTGTTTGTAAAATGTAGAGTCTCTTGTTTGATTAAATGTTTTTTATTTTTTATTTTTTAACTTTTGTAATGATCTTTAAATGTTAATTTCAACCGTGACGTTTTATATACCAGGTCTGAAGATGCCTATGTAGGCGAAACACGGGTAGCCTACCAAATTTTTAATAAATTTGTATTTTGAGACTTTATGACTTTTAGTTTCCCAAATTGAATCATTCGAAATTCAAATCTCTTTGAGAAAATGGACTTTTACCAAAAATCTTGTTTTGAAATGTGAGCCTCGCAAAGGGGGATTGAATTTTCTCTATCTCCTCTAGAAGTACCCGAAACCACCCAAAACCATCGAATTTTGGACACTCTGTACAATTATCGAAAATTCTAAGCCTTCGTGTAATTATCTCCAAAAATTCAATGCAGGAGGATCATTTTAAAACACTTGCATTGGCCATTCTTTCCATGTAGCGACAATAACTATATTTTTAAAAAAAATAGGTATCATCTTATACATTATGTTAATAAATCTTAGAATCAGAGAAAGTAATTTTTGGTTAAGTACCAAACCCAAAACAAGTAAGAATATTTTTCGGCAGACAGACCGGGTAATAAAGAAAGTGTTGCTATCAAGAGTATAATTATAGCTGTTATTAAATATATAATTAAATTTTTTAAAAGTACACTGAGAAAAATCAATCATTGGTTACCGTGAGGCCATAGTAAATGCTTAAAATTACTTCCTTTTCCTTCCTTTAAAAAAATATTTTGAATTTACCTTATAATTTACATACCTGACAGCGTTAGTCACATTTAGTTGTGCAGATTTACAATGCGAAGTGTACCCAAGTAACATTTTAGGTTGCTACATAGTTTTATTATTTTTCGAGTTATTTTTCAACTTGTTTATAAAAAAAGATTTGAATTTACCTTATAATTTACATACCTGACAGCGTTAGTCACATTTAGTTGTGTACCCAAGTAACATTTTAGGTTGCTACATAGTTTTATTATTTTTCGAGTTATTTTTCAACTTGTTTATAAAAAAAGATTTGAATTTACCTTATAATTTACATACCTGACAGCGTTAGTCACATTTAGTTGTGTACCCAAGTAAAATTTTAGGTTGCTACATAGTTTTATTATTTTTCGAGTTATTTTTCAACTTGTTTATAAGGGGTTTATAGGGGTCGTAAATATTTATAACAATATTTATTAGAAAACTTTAACATGTAAAAGTTTATAAAGGTAATGGAAAAACCAGACGAGTATTCTTCTTCCAAAATTAGCAATCAAAATATTCTTATTACTATATTTATAAACTTTTTTTCTTAGGTTGCCAGTTTTTTATAATATAGCAAAGAAAACATTTTGAAGAGCCTTCCTATATAACTTTTGGTTTTTGAGTTTTATAGTCAAAACTTTTTGACGACATTTCTTATATAATTTTTAGTTTGAAATTGACAAGTTTTATAAGATTGTATCACATCCTTTTCAAAACTATTCTAATAGAACTGTAACTGTTAAAGTGGTTCAAGTTTTATAAAATAGTTAGCAAATTATTTTAAAAACTCCTTTTATAAAACTTTTGGTTTAAATTCAATGGTGGTAATTACAACTTCTTGGAGTTCGATAAGGGTTTTGATTACTCTTATAAAACTTGACGTAAAATATCTGACTGACAGCCATTTTCCTTAACTGTTTCATAATTGAAAATTTAGTATTTTCGACTTTAAAATACAAACATTAAGATAAGTTATGCAAAAATAGTTGATTTATTAATCGCTAGACCTGCATTTTGTTATTTTTTTTTTACTATTGTTTTAATAACAGGAACTCACCTTACTTTTTTCTCCATAAATTTAGTTTAATAAAGGCAAACATTAATTCTACATGATAAAGACGACTTGGCATGTAGGATTTCTTGTAGAAAATCGATATAAACATCAATAAAATATTATAATATTACCTATAACTATTTATCGAAATATAATAGCCATCAAAAGTTTCATCATTTCTGTAAAAATTTTGCATAATAAAAGATGAAATTATAAAGAAACGCATGCACTGTAGCTTCTTAGAGCAGAAAAGCAAAAAAACCCTCTAACAACCATTTAAAAACAAGAAACAAATAGTAATGTATCACTTTATAAAAACTGACACTTAAGGCGTGGGTTTATAAGAGGCCTGAGAAGGTTTTAAAGAGAACCGTATACAACGTTTTGTTATATTGAGTAGTTGCCAGTAGGTATTGATAGCCATTACAAAAGAATAAATGTTACTTGGGTATTGCAACTTTGTGTAATATGTCATTTTACGGATTAAACCCTTTATATTGTAAAATTTCCAGAATAATACAGAGTGCTTGAGGCTACTGCGAACATAGGCCGGAAGAAGTTGCTAGTGTACATACACGCAGGGACACCGCACACCTATCAGTGGAGCAACCAACACTCAGGCTTGCGATCACCGTTCGCGGCTTGCGTTTAGTACGCCTCTAACCACGGTGCCATGTGGAGCAAATTTTGTTGTTTTTTGTCACTAATAAATTAGAGCGTTTTATTTTCAACTGGTCAGATTTATCACTAACAACGTGTTACAATGAAAATAATAAGGAGAAACAAAATAAAAGCAAGTTCTCAAAATAAAATAATACATTCTAAAAAGCAAAAAGATTCTCCCAGTCAAAAAAAAAATAGAGCAAATATTCGAAAAGTCCTCCTTGCTCGGCTAGACACTATCTGAGCCTATTATAAAAACCACTTCTAACGTTTCCAAGCATGTTCGGGGAGATAGTTTGAAAAGCTTTTTCAATTTTAATCCGAAGTTATTCCAAATTATTAGCCCTTTCATACCCGTAAACTTTATTTTTATTATATAACTTTACAGATAGAAGTCATTAGGAACAAGACCGAGTGATCGAGCTGGCCATAAAATAGTTCCCCGTGTACTTATAACCCGATTAGGAAATACATTATCAAGATATTCCCTAACAAGGCCAACATTGTGAGCGGGACAACCATCTTGTTGAAACCATGTTTCACCAAATCTCACACCTGACAACTGCCTAGCAGTTGGAATAATATGCTGCTGCAGTAGTCCCAAGTATCTAGGACCATTCAAATTGCCGTCAATAAAAAATGGCCCAATTACGGGTTCCCCTACAATACCCCCCCAAACATTTAGTTTTTGGGGATGCTGTGTTCTTCCGTCAAAATACAAATGCAAACTTTCCCTCGATCAATATCGAACGTGTGTTGGGTTATGACGATTCAATAATGGAAAAGTGCTTTCATCTGTGAAAAAAATAGATCTCAGAAAGTTTTCATCACGATTAGCCCTTTCCATCATTTTTTCGCAAAATTCCATACGACGATAGTTGTTTTTGACGCTTTGTAAGAATGATAACCATTCTTTTTGAGAACACGTAAGACAGTGGCTGAAGACGTGTCAACTGCTTCGGCAATTTGGTGGCTAGTTAACTTTCGATTTTCCTTCACTGAGGCGCAAATCATCACATCTCGTACTACCTGCTCGTCATTCAAAACAGTGGGTTTTTTATGGTTTCTTGGCGCTACAGAACCAAACTTCAAAATTCTGCACAAACCTATGAATCGTTGATAAACTAGGTTCTGGGCGATTTACAAAATTCTCCAAAAAATGTTTTTGGATAAGTCCCAATGGTCTGCGTTGACAGTACCATTTGACCATCTGCACTTTTTCGGCAACTTCGTAGACATCCAATCTGTTTCTTGAGCAAGGCAGAAATAAAACAAAATAAATTCCCAAAAGATAACACTGCAGCGTGCTTCGAATCCACCTCGGTCGTACGGCACGGAGAGTAAATTGGACTTGATTCCCTCTATGTTCGCAGTAGCCTGAAGCTCATTGTATATTTAAAAAGAAAAAATACACATTCTAATATGATTTTTGTCAGAGTTAATACAAATGTTCTTTCTTTTCTTAATCCAATGGCACATCCAATTCACGGAAAAGTGAGCCACAATAGACCCGCTAGTGGTCGCACAAATGAATCATCATCATCATGTTCCTTTAAAATAATTTATTAAAGTTATTGTAGCTCAAATACGGTTAATTTTTACAGGATGTTACTTTCTTAAAAACTTATTTTGCAGAAATTTCAGAATCGACCGAAGTTTTTCTAAAGAAAACTTTAAAGAGCAAAAGTTATAAAACAGTAATAACTTCAGAACCAAAGAGAATTTATTCAAAACAAAATTCGTGTATTCGTAATTTTCTTGTTTTGTTTTTTCTTAAGGTAACTTGTTTTGAAAGTGGATGTAGGCAGCTTATAAGCGCCAATTAAAATTAATGCTGATTTTGTGTTATGCACACCTACCTATCTGTATTACATGGGTATCATACATTTTTTTCTTGTTTTTTTTATTTGCTTTAGTTTTGATTTAAATCAAGTTTAAAGATAAAGAACAAGTGAAGTGAAAGTGATTTACATACATCATTATTCGCTTTAATTAACAATAAATTAAACCTGCATAAGATTAATTCCCATAGTACCCTTATAAAGGATTTAGGAAATTTCAGCCGGAAAACAATTTGCGGAATAAAACAGTTTTTCAATAGAAATAGCCCAAGTAACACAGCTTCGACAATATAGACTTTAAAGCCAAGTCAATGCTGCAAAAACGTTTGTACAGCTCTTCTTTTGCTGTAAAATAGCTAGCTTCATTTAACCTGTAATTTTGACTGTTAAAATTGTTTGACTACTATATTTAAAACTTATACCTAAAAATATGCTAAAACTTAACTAACAAAATAGTTTCAATCTTTACTTTTTTTCTTAAAATACAACTGAAAAAAATGCCAAGATGGCAACGGAAGTTAATTTTTGTATCCCAGTGCAATTTTTATTAAATTGCAGCTGCTTTGAATGCTTTTTGGTATTTGAGAATAAGCTCTACCGCTAGGCTGGAATCGTGAGCCCACAGCAATAATGCCAAGATTTGCTTTTGTTTTAGATTTATGGTTTTATATTATGGCGAAAAATTTGTGAAAAAATAATATTTTTTACATAAATATGTTCAAATCTAAGTATGAAAATCCTTCGAAAATAATTAAATATGCAAGACATGATGGTTTGCCTTTAATTCTGGATCAAAATAGAAAAGATAGTAGTAAAAGTAGATGTTGTCACAGGCAAAAAATATTCCTCAAAATAGCTTTGAGAACATTTTCATGACGTTTTGAAAACGTTGTGGCAGAAGACAACAGAAGCATTATTGGTATCTTTTTGCTGCGGAAGCATTATCCGAGCTTCTTTACAGCACGCTTTATTACTTGGGAGGCTAACTCTAGACTAACAATATGAATCAAAATTTAAATTAACTTTAGCCTACACTTATATTTTTATATAATTCACCTAAAACCCTAAAATATATGCAGTTGAATAGCTAATAGCCTTTTTAGGAATTTTTGTGTGTCACTTTTTTCCCCACAGAAGTATTGGTGATCCTTCCATTAATTTAGTAGAAGTTATTGTGTTTTTTAAGATACTTGCTTTTTTTTAACTGGACAATTTTTCATTTCTGCTTTCAACTAAACCATACCAAAAATACAATTTTTAGGATGTTTGTCTGTTTGTATGTTTGTATGTTTGTCTGTCTGTCTATTAGTCTGTTTGTTTTTTTGTTTGTTCCAGCATCACACAAAAACTACTTTACAGGGTGTTCCAAATTCGATGCTCACCATGTGGATCTCCTAAACGGTAGGAGATACGAAAAGGTTTAAATCAGGGCAAAGTTACGTAATTTGACGGTTTGCTTAAAACCAAAAAAAAAGTTTACAAATTCCGGGTAGTTCCGGAGGTGAAAAAAACCGAAATCTTTATTTTTTAGTTTTTATTTTTCTGCGCCCTTGTTCTTAAAGCTGTCGAAAAAAATGAGAGGTCCGTTTTCGAGATTTGACGTTTCAGTGTGACAGGAGCACTTTCAAGTTCATTTTTTCTTATGGACACATGCTTTTTTTCTCCTGCCATTTGGTTCATAAAGGATGACAGATATTTTACAACCTCATTTTGACAAGTATCTGATGTTTTGAGTTAATTGACTATCATCAGCCCAAATTCATAGATTAAAAAAAGATTAAAGAAAGAAACGTATCTTTAAAATATTAACTTTTTTTGTTGTAACAAAATGACAAAAAAACTGTAATTTTTAAAATAAAAAAAGTACTGCAAAAAGCAAAACTTAAATTTGGGCTGATGATGGTCAACAAACCCAAAACGTCAGGTGACTTGTCAAAATAAGGTTGAAAATGTTATCTGTCATCCTTTATGAACCAAATAGCAGGAGAAAAAAGGATGTAACTATAAGAAAAAATTAACTTGACAGTGCTCCTATCACACTGAAATGTCAAGTCTCAAAAAAGGACCTCTCACTAGGTAGATCCTAAAAAAGTGCCTGTAGAAAGTTTTAAGCGTTTTTTGATAGCTTTAAGAATAAGGGCGCAGAAAAATAAAAACTCAAAATGTAAATTTCGGTTTTTTCCGCCTATCTCCGGAACTATCCAAAATTTGTAAACTTTTTTTTTAGTTTTGAGCAAAGAATGAAATTGCGCAACTTTTCCCTCATATAAACCTTTTCATATCTCTTACCGTTTAGAAGATCCCCATGGCGAGCATCGAATTTGAAACACCCTGTATATGTAAACGGATTTTGATGGGAGTTTTACCGCTAGATCAAAATCGGTTCACGGGAACAAAAGTTATTATAGTTTTATAGTTATTTTATGGGATTATTATCCTATTTACCCTGGTAAAAGAACTGCATTCAATTAAACTTGTTAAAATTCTAGGAGATTTTTATAAGCTCTAAAAAACTCTATGCGTCAAAGAGCCTACCTTAAAGTGGAAGTTAATACGTTTTAATAATTTTGCTCCCATAATCAAGAAGAATTCGAATTTAGGCCCGCTTAACAGGTCGCAAAACCTTCAAATCGCTTAGTAAAAAAAAATTAAGATTTTTTCACGAGCTGTGACCGCCACCAACAAAGATTCGGCTTCGCCTAACACACTGTGACAGATCATTATGAAAAAAAAAAAATATGGGCCCATGTAGGAATCGAACCCACGACCTCCGAGATTCAATAAGTTCGGCGCTCTACCACTGAGCTAACGAGCCGTGTCTGCAATCTATACAACAACGAGGTACATGATTAAATATAACATGAAATCGCGGGTATAATGAATAGCGCAGTCTTGCGATATTAGACACTTTTTTACCTGTTAGGTTGTTCATACAACGCCTGTAGTAATAAGTATTTATTCCCAACCTTTAACTTAAGTAGTTCATTACAAGAAATAAAAAAAAACATTGTCAACATTTGGGTACAACATGCATTAAGTAAATATTTATAGAGATTTTTAAATTTAAATTATAATAATTGTAAAAATGGTAATAAATAAATTAATAAAAAAAAATATATAATAAAAAAGTACTAATATTAATAATAATACTATTGAAAACTTAGAATACAATAATTACATCATTTTGAAAGATGTTTTTTTTAAGTCTTTTTTAAATTCAATTTTTATATTCTTATTTTTTATTTCTTCTGGGATTATATTGTATATATTAATTCCATCACAAATAATTGGTTTTTTACCAAAATTACTTATTGATGCGTTGCAAATAAGTTTTCTGTTATTTCTTGTTTCATATGAGTGGTTCACATTACTTGTAATTAACTTAATATTAGATTTTTTACTTTCACAGTAAATTGAATGAATTAAAATGCCTAATTTTAAAATATGTAGATTGTTAATATCAAGGTAGCCCTTTGGTTTATAAATGTTTTCTGTGGGTTCTAAGAATGGAATTTATTTTGTAGTTTGTTTAATGGTTTTATTGTGGTTTTATTTGCAAACCCCCAAATAGATATCATGTGTTGTAATTTGGAGTAAATTAAAGCATAATAAACGTTTTTTAGGTGTTTTAACGGTATGTAATGTCTTATTTTGTAAAGAACACTGATTAAACGAGAAATAGAGTTTCTTAAATGTTCAGTATGTTTCAAAGTGTTTATCCCAAAAATTTTATATTTAATTTTACTTGAGGTAAATATTTGGAAGCATCAGTATTACGCGCGTTCAACATTCAGCTAAGAAATAAAAATGTTTGAAATGTTTAAATCATATAACTATTAGGTATACAGGGTGTTTCAAATTCGATGCTCACCATGGGGATCTCCTAAACGGTAGGAGATACGAAAAGGTTAAATTAGAGCAAAGTTGCGCAATTTCATGCTTTGCTTAAAACTAAAAAAGAAGTTTACAAATTCTGGATAGTTCCGGAGATAGGCGAGAAAAATCAAATAAAAAAACGCTTAAAACTTTCTACAGGCACTTTTTTAAGATCTACCTAGTGAGAGGTCCGATTTTGAAAGTTGACATTTCAGTGTGACACTGTCAATTTCATCTTTTCTTATGGACACATCCTTTTTTTCTCCTTATTTTGACAAGTCACCTGACGTTTAGGGTTTATTGACCATCATCAGCCCAAATTAAAGTTTTGCTTTTAATTTACTCAAGATATTTTGGAAAAATGACAGTTTATTTGACGCACAATACATTTTTTTTCTTTGTTTGCCAAAATGAGGTTGTAAAATATCTGTCATCCTTTATGAACCAAACGGGGCAGCAGAAAAAAAGCATGTGTCCATAAGAAAAAATGAACTTGACTCCTGTCATCATCTTAAAAAAGTGCCTGTAGAAAGTTTTAAACTTTTTTTGACAACTTTAAAGATAAAAGCGCAGAAAAATAGAAACTTAAAATAAAGATTTCGGTTTTTTCGCCTATCTCCGGAACTGCCCGTAATTTGTAAACTTTTTTTTTGGTTTTGAGCAAAGCGTCAAATTGCGTAACACCCTGTATAATGGCCAGGATGCGAGAGAATCGTAGCGGCAACGGTCAAAATCTAGCCATGACATGGCCAATGGGATAAAGACGGGTCGATCTATGCGAGTTTATAACGTTGAATCACCTCATTTCTCGTTCAGCGCACTTCCAGCTGACGCATTCGCATTGGAAGCCGTCATTAATCCATGAGCCCCGGGGTTTCCGCTACGTTTTTTATCATAGGGAAATACAGCGGCAGGGCCTTTATAGTATCTCACAGTTATATGGTTTAAAGAGACCTGAGTTTTCCCGCAAAATCAAGCTTATTAAGACAAAAATCTGCTTAATTGAACAGCAATCATTGCCGATCCCTTGGGGGGGGGGATGGTGGGAGCCTTTCCTCCCCCAATGTAGCTTGCAGTTGAGAAATGTGAAGGTTCAGTTGGAAAATTTAAGTACATTTTGTATTTCTAATTTCTTCAGACCACATAATAAAAAAAATCTCAAAGTTTCAGGTAACTTGGGAATCGCTTTTAAAATATTAGTTGGGAAAATGGCCTTTATAAGGTAATTTTTAATGTTCAAATAGACCAGAATTTGGCTGCAAAAAGCACCTGATTAGAAGCAATCGAGACAAACTCTCGTCTTTTTAAACATTCAAAACTGCGTATTAAATTAAAATGCTTCGAAAGAATATGACTTTTTATCTGATGTGTGAGATTGAATAGTGTTTCACAAAAAGTTTTTCGTCTTAGAGTTTTGACACTAGTTCTATATATTTTAAAGCTTGTACTTTTTAGAAAGTCCAAATTTATTGACAGTCAAACAAGATGGGTTTTATTGCGCTTGACTTGACAGGCAAACTCTGGTCTATTTAAACAATTCAAACTTTCGTATTGCTTGGCCTAATTTTTAAAATATTACATAGATATGCTTGGAAAGAATGTGACTTTTTAACTATTGTTTGATATTTAATACAGCGTCCTATAGAAAAAAATATCTAGGGGGTCAAAATAGCTACATTTTAAATAGGTCCGCCATCGTCGATTCTGACCAAATTTGACCTGAAATCGAATTGAAATTAACTCTGTGTTTCGGACTTCCATTGTCTATATTTTATTTATACACGACGTTTCGATCAGTACAATCTCTGATCATCTTCAGGTGTAAACTACAATCTATTCTTAAGGCTAGTTACTTATATATGGAAAATCACTGAACCGTGAAGTTTCAGAAGTTGGCTCCGCCCAAAGAGAGGCTTCCAAATATTTGGAATTTCAAAACTTGGTTTACAAAAAATACCCTGATTCTGACAATAAAGGAAGCTTCAAGGAATTTTCGTTTCTTTCAGTGTGACTCCTTGTGCAAAACCTTTGCTTCTGTCCACTTCATTCGGTGTTGTTTTGACCAAGCATGTTCGGCGATTCCTGATTTCGTTGTTTCGCCTCTTTAGGTATTCGTCTGATGTTCCTTAAGCCTAACAGATAGTGGTCTTTTTGTTTCGCCTATGTATGATCATTGTGTATGATTCACCACACTCACAAGGAACTTGGTAAATGCATTCCTTATTTGGTTTGTTCTCCGGTTTTGTTTTACTAAGAAGGCTTCGAATTGTATTATTAGATTTAAAAGCTGTTTTAATATTAAAGTTGTTCGCTACTCTTCGAATTTTCTCTGATACTCCTTTAATGTATGGAATTGTAAGGAATGCATTTGCCTGGTTTTAATTTCTGTGCTATTTGCTGAAATTTGGAAATAGTATATGTTATAAGTTTAAGGCTGTAACCATTCTACTGCAGATCCTTCCTCATGTTTCTTATTTTGATTTCCAAGTTATGAGAATTGTTACAAATTTGAACGACTCTTTTATACAAAGTTCTTATTATGCCTCGTTTAGGTATTGGAAAAATAGTGTTAACCACTCGCGGCTAAACTATGCTTTTTTTACTCGCGTTTTTAAATACCTCGCTGCGCACGTTACTTAAACCAACGCTTGTAAAAAAAGCACTACTTTACCTACTATTATGGAATTATTATCCTATTTACCTTGGTAAAAGAATCGCATTCAAACTTGCCAAAATTTTTAGGAGATTGTTATAAGCTCTAAAAAACTCTAGGCTTAATTAGTTAATGAGGTGTTATAATTTTGCCCCCATATTCAAGAAGAATTCAAATTTAGGCCCGGTTGAGACAGATTTTAAGATTTTTTCACGAGCTGTAACCGCCACCAACAAAGATTTGGCTTCGGCTAACACTATGTGACTGAGATCATTCTGAAAATTAAAAAAAAAATATGGGCCCATGTAGGAATCGAACCCAGGACCTCCGAGGTTAAATAAGTTCGGCGCTCTACCACTGAGCTAACGAGCCATCTGTAAAATGCGAACGGAGGCAAACCGAGGCCGAACGCATGCCTCAAATCAACAAGTGCAGTCCAGATACGAACAGATTTTCCTTTGAAATACCGACTCCGAATGCCTCGATGCGCACGTTGAACAAACGAATTCTGTTTGCCGCGCCTCGTGTGTACGTACACATACGTATGCTCGGCTTGCCTCGTTCGCGTTCGTGCTCAAATGAATACCCGCCTTAACATGAAACGCGCAGGTTAACGAAATATAGCAGTGGCACACCCAGGAATTAACTTAACGAAATTTTTTTCAGCATTAAATTAAAACAAAATAACTGATGTTTGAGATTAAATACAGTGTTGCACAACAACTTTTTCCCAAGAGGGTTAAAAATGCCTTTTTTAAATAAGCCCGCTTGGATTTTTAGTAAATGTCAGTTTGACACTAGTTCTATTGGGAAATCAATTTAACTGTGGCGACCTGATTTTTTTGCAAAATTTTACGACATTGCATTTGTTTTCCATGGCAACGCGAAGAGTTTATTTATTTTTGTCCACAGCGGAACACCAGAGTTTTTTTAGCACCGGGTCAAAAATTTGGGGTTAGGTTACTTATTTTGACTTCGCATTCCGCGCCGCTAAAGCACATAAGTTTTTTTTCTTTTGCTTTTTTCGTAAAGTGTGTGCGGTCTGGCACGCGTCCGTGTAAGTCATGATGCGATGCTGTAGCCCGAACTTGCCTTACTATCATTACCGCCGCTGTACCGTACTATGGCGCAAATCCATGTGATCGCGTGTTAAATAAACACTTTTTCAGACAAAAACAATAAGTTTTTCTATTGTGTTTGTGCCTCGGTTTCTGCTAATGCAGTACATGTGCCCCTTGGTGTGCTTAAAGACTTCGAAAATATGTAATGGCTATCAATATATTCCCTAATGCTAAATACTAATACTAATAATACTAAAATAAAAGAAAACCATTCACTGCAGAATTACTTGCTAAAAAAACGCTACCCAACTACATACTAAAGTAACTGAGTGTTATGTTTAAAGTTGCTGCGCTTGAGCTGTTTTGTTCATACTCAAGTATACGTGTGTTTTTGAAACTGAGGTTGGGATCTACAATCTATCCTTTGCCCTCCAAGATTTCACTAGTAAACTTGCACATAACAATGCCGTAATAATTTAAATTAAAAAAAAATTATTGCATCAAAATAAAAAAAAAAATAATGTGAGGTTATAGACGTTGTGTTTTGTTGTTTCTATGCGAATTCCTAATAATTCCAGCGAGCCAGTAAAGTTCTTTGATAAACTCGGGGTAATGCCCGCGCAGCGCTAGGCCATTTTCGGCGGGCGACCCCACACGCGGAGTGGTTTCATATTCGTTTTAGGACAATGTTTTCGAAAACATATTTTTGAAAGATAAACATAACCTCGAATGATTTTCTGTCAGAAAACGTAAAAATACTTTTCTGTGCCACTGCGACACTTGTTGACAAAACACCTGCAGTTGCCATGGTATCGGGGGGCCTTAGGATAGTTGGGGGCTTTAGGTTAGAGGGCGCTTTGCTTATTTTGATTTCCCAATATATTTCAAGACTTGTACTTTTTAAAAAGCCTAAATTTATCAAAATTGGTCAATTTTTGAAAAGGATATTGACAGTCAAACAAGTCAAAATACATACTTTTTAAATAGGTTCGCCCTTACCCAGGAATTAACTTAACGAAATTTTTTTCAGCATTAAATTAAAACAAAATAACTGATGTTTGAGATTAAATACAGTGTTGCAAAACAACTTTTTCCCAAGAGGGTTAAAAATGCCTTTTTTAAATAAGCCCGCTTGGATTTTTAGTAAATGTCAGTTTGACAATAGTTCTATTGGGAAATCAATTTAACTGTGGCGACCTGATTTTTTGGCAAAATTTTACGTCATTGCATTTGTTTTCCATGGCAACGCGAAGAGTTTATTTATTTTTGTCCACAGTGGAACACCAGAGTTTTTTTAGCACCGGGTCAAAAATTTGGGGTTAGGTTACTTATTTTGACTTCGCATTCCGCGCCGCTAAAGCACATAAGTTTTTTTTTCTTTCGCTTTTTTCGTAAAGTGTGTGCGGTCTGGCACGCGTCCGTGTAAGTCATGATGCGTTGCTGTAGCCCGAACTTGCCTTACTATCATTACCGCCGCTGTACCCTACTACGGCGCAAATAATCCTCTAGGTCCATGTGACCGCGTGTTTATTTAGATTTTTCAGACAAAAACAATAAGTTTTTCTATTGTGTTTGTGCCTCGGTTTCTGCTAATGCAGTACATGTGCCCCTTGGTGTGCTTAAAGCCTCCGAAAATATGTAATGGATATCAATATATTCCCTAATACTAAATACTAATACTAATAATACTAAAATAAAAGAAAACCATTCATTGCAGAATTATTTGCTAAAAAAACGCTACCCAACTACATACTAAAGTAACTGAGTGTTATGTTTAAAGTTGCTGCGCTACACGAAATAATCATATTCTATTTTAAACAGGAGCGTCAGCGACTGAGCTGTTTTGTTCATACTCAAGTATGCGTGTGTTTTTGAAACTGAGGTTGGGATCTAAAATCTATCCTTTGCCCTCCAAGATTTCACTAGTAAACTTGCACATAACAATGCCGTAATAATTTAAATTAAAAAAAATTTATTGCATCAAAATAAAAAAAAATAATGTGAGGTTATAGACGTTTTGTTGTTTCTATGCGAATTCCTAATAATTCCAGCGAGCCAGTAAAGTTCTCTGAGTTCTTTGATAAACCCGGGGTAACGCCCGCGCAGCGCTAGGCCATTTTCGGCGGGCGACCCCACACGCGGAGTGGTTTCATATTCGTTTTAGAACAATGTTTTCGAAAACATATTTTTGAAAGATAAACATAACCTCGAATGATTTTCTGTCAGAAAACGTAAAAATACTCTTCTGCCCCACTGCGACACTTGTTGACAAAACACCTGCAGTTGCCATGGTATCGGGGGGCCTTAGGATAGTTGGGGGTTTTAGGTTAGAGGGCGCTTTGCTTATTTTGATTTCCCAATATATTTCAAGACTTGTACTTTTCAAAAAGCCTAAATTTATCAAAATTGGTCAATTTTTGAAAAGGATATTGACAGTCAAACAAGTCAAAATACATACTTTTTAAATAGGTTCGCCCTTCTATTTTTATGAAACGATTTTGATGAAAAAATTTCATATCTGTGATGGCTTTCTAAAAAGCTCAATACTATTAAAATCGGATGTTTTTCGCTATAGTTATAACTATTTTAAAAAGCGCGGTTATTTTTGGCACACCCTTTAAATGAAAAATTTTTAGAAACAAAGAAGTTGCTACATACATTAAAAGTCCTCCAGACACCTTGGTTATATCGATTTAATTCGAATATAACCTAAACAGAAACCATATAGCGTTATCGTTTGGATACTGGGGTAAGTTGATGTTTTATGCGAGCCCCATGCAAGGTAAAATGTTATAATATTCTTTGAGAGCCGAGAAACACCAAGCTTTAATAATTACACGGAACAAAAAATAATGTAATACCAAAAAGTTTTTTCACTTCACTTCAGAAATCTATAAAAAATACATTAAATACATTTAAGGTCCAGGGTGATTCATTATATTTGAACACCCCGGTTATAGCCGTTAATATTAGAGTCCAATCCAATTCAATCCACCAAAAATATGCAATATCTCGAAAACTGTTTACCGCACCTAGACAATTGATATATTTTTGAAATATGAAAGGAAAATGAAACTTCTCAAAATAAAAAAATACAGGGTGTTCAATTTAGGATAGGAAAGTTGATGTCCAAAATTTGGACAAAATTATTAAAATCTTACCCTAAAACATTTTTTCTATCATTAATATTAACCGTGATAACCGGGCTGTCCAAATATGAATGAATCACCCTGTACTACTAAACAATGGCTGGAGCCTTGTTGCATAGAGCTTAAAGCCAAAACATATCTTTTTAAAAGTGAGCCTGTCCTCAGAGAAAAAAAAATAAAGAAAAGAGCTGATGGCAGTTGTTACTTTTAACCTCTGTTTTGAATTTAAGGGATTAAAAGTCATACTTTCAACCCCAAAATGAAAAAAGTGCACTTTTTAAGAAATTCATCAGTAAAACGTCCATTAAAATCCATTTGGTAGTTTTTGCGTGCTACTGGAAGAAACAAACAGAAAAAAAATTATAAAAATTGGATTTTTGGTATCTATATAATTTGGTTAGAAGCCTACATCAACGATTAAAAAAAAATATTGAATGTACAAAAATAGTCCGCCTACAGATTTATGTGTAGATATTTATCAAAATGTTATTTTTCCCCATACAAATCCACCATATGTTAAAGTATTGGGTAATGTGAAACCCTACAATGTAAACTTATAAATTGAGGTGAACTCACGGAGTAAACAGAACAACCCCATAGCGTGTCAAAACGTCTTTCGGTATGAAGGTTTCGACCCTCAAACAACAGTGCTATTTTGTGTACAAAATTATTCGCAATACAAGCTTTTGTAGAGGGTTTTTGAGGTTAAAATTAAAACTATATTAGCTTTGTCTACTTTAGAGGCTTTTCGGTTGGTACTTAAAAGTTTAAAAACATTTTCCCTTGAATATATTTTGCTAGTTTCTTTAGGAACTTATTTCGAGTTTATACACTCACTTTAATTACTTAGCTTGAAATTTCTTTGTATTTTCTAAACTAAAACTGTTTACAAAATTAATTTTTATAAGATAATGTTGGAACATTTATACCTATCATTTTGAATAAAATTTTATATTATGTTTTATTTTTTTAAGATTTAGCTTTTGTCAAAAAAATGGTTTTAAAAAATTTGGTCCCACACAGACGTATGTTTTTAAGGTACCTCGAAAGATAGGTTTCCGAATGGATATTATTGTAGAAATTTTCGAGTTAAAAAATGGCCGACCATCCTCAGCCTTCTGAGTCAGTAACTTCGGGAAATACCGAAGAAGATTGGCAGATTTTTGATGTTTTAACCAGGTCAACCCAGAGAAGTCCAGGCAGACCTATAATGGTAAGAAAATTAACCAATTTAATTTTAATGCTTTATTTGGTTAAGTTTATTTTTTTTGCCTTTATTATGCTCGCCAACAAATACTCATAAAAGATTATAAAAAAATAACACATAAAACACTATATGATTTTATGATCTTCGCTTACGCAAATTTATGATATTTTATAATATTTGATTAGTGAAATTGAAACACAAATTCCGCATAGTAATTCATCATATTTCACCACCCAATTGGCTTTAAAAGTTTACAATATTTTATGATTTTCAATATGACAATTCCTCATAAATGTTTCAAAGATTTTTTCAACATCCAAACAAAAATGAATGCACAACTTTAGCAGCAGTAGTAGTAGTAGTATTTTAGTAGTAGAAGTAATATAATATGGATTAATATTATAGGCAAACTAAACTATAACCTAATATAAACTACGAGGACCTAATCCACTAAAATATTAACTATGTTGGGAATTTGGAACCTTTGGTTGTACTAAAACAAAATTATGATTGTTTTCCACAAACCAAAACTACACTTTTTTGCACTCGACGCGCGTTTCGCTAACAACGTTGTGATAACAATTGTGATTGTTTATCGTCTCCTGATGATGCCAACGTTGTTAGCGAAACGCGCGTCGAGTGCAAAAAAGTATAGTTTTGGTTTGTGGAAAACAATCATAATTTTGTTTTTTTTTTGTTTCACTAAAATATTAACACACCTTAGGCTTGCACAAGCTCTACATATCTAATAAAAAATGGTAAATTTTTTTATAGAAACCTAGATTATAAAAAGCTCTGAAAAACGCATAAAAATTGTGCATATATTCAAATCCATAGTATATTTTTTTAAAGATGGACACATAAAAGCATATAAAATGTTGTGAGTTTGTGTGACTATAGAACCTATAGGAAGACTTATACAAGCTTGTGTTTTCACCAACCCATAGCCAACTATTAATAAAACAAAATTTTATAAGTCTAGTTGATCATAAAATCTCCCAAAAGTTTAATAAAAAATGCGCTTATACAAACCCATAATACATTATAAAAGACAAGGGTGTAATCATAGAAACCCAATAAGTTTAATGAGTCTGTTTGATTATAAAATCTCTGAGAAAACGGGTCTTTCAAAACCTATAAAATATTTTAAAATAAAAAGTTGGTTCTATAAAATTTTATACATATTTATAAGTCTGTCAGATTATCAGATCACAAAATTTCATCAAAATAAAAAATATAAATTTAAAAAAAATATATTTTCTTGATATTTCTTTGTTATGGTTTAGCCCAGGGAACATCTCTATAAAATATTGCAAAATTAAATATTTATGTATAATAAGTAAGGCTCGAATATCATCGGTACCAGGCCACAATATCATCCGTCCTATTGATCTATTTGCAAAATATTTTTTGTGGCTTGCTCGAACAAGGGCTTATCTGCAACAAAGCAG
This sequence comes from Oxystoma pomonae, assembly GCA_963921995.1. Lineage (NCBI taxonomy): Eukaryota > Metazoa > Arthropoda > Insecta > Coleoptera > Brentidae > Oxystoma > Oxystoma pomonae. Next base: position 4,924,919 of record OY998167.1, on the reverse strand, counting down.
TTTTAAGATATTTAAGGATTTGCGCCAAATTTTGAAATGTTTGTTATTTCTCTAAATTCGATCAAATTTTACCTGAGCTTGCTCACCTTTCTTTGTTACTTAGACCCTAGGTTGCATATTTATACTAATTCTCATGGACCCCATCTACTCTAAAGATGTATGACCTACAAATTGGTAGTGGGCCCAAATTTAGAAAAAAAATAATTATGCCCTTTTTTAAGCAGAGAAAAAATGTAGAAAATAATATTATTACAGTATTAAAATAAAAAAGTACATTAACTGCTGTTTGTATAGACCACCCATTTTCGGGAAATTTGCACTTAGACCCTTGTTGAACCAAGCTACAGATATAAGATCTTTTGCATTGTCTCCACCGTCATTTTCTTCAAATAGTATCTGTTACTTAAAAAGCTACATATTACAAGTTTTTAAAAACATCCTGTTTTTAGTTTTTATAATCAAATATAATTAAGTATTTACTAAAATGCACATAGAAATTCGTTAAATTATTAAATTTCCTTCTAACTTAAAAGTGCTCAAAGTGCTCAAAAAATTGTCTGCGAAATGCATCGTGCGTTTTAATTATAATTTAACGAGGAACAGTTACTAAAATAATCGATTTACTATTCTGCATAAATTAACTAAACTGCCAGGTTGCCGTATGTGATTTCAGTTAGTGTTTTGCGGTTAGCTATTTGGCTAGCCAAACATGAAGCTTAAAAAATATATATCTGGGTAAGTCCTAAAAATTCACAGATTCAGTTATTACGACATTCATTTCTCCATATCTTGTTGAAAAAGAAATCTTGATTATCAGTTTCAATGAATCAACTTAAGAAAATTTTTACGAACAATACCCTAGATGAACCACTTAAAGTCCTGATTTTGATATTGTGTTTTTGATAATGAAGGCAAGGAAATCTATAAATATAATAAATTTGTAGAAAAACCACTTCTGTACATTAAATATTTTTAAAAATTCTTGGTTTTCGCTTCTAACCAAACCATATACATGACAAAAATCTAGTTTATAAAATTGTTCTCTGTCTGTCTGTCTGTCTGTCTGTTTTTCCAGACTGTCACTGCTGGGAAGCACATAGGCTTTATTTCATTAAAATCGGTTCTTCGGAACAAAAGTTTAATTTTAAAGTAAGAAAAACGGAAAAAAACGGGCAAAAAACCAATTTTGAGAAGTTACTTTTTTGACGATTTTTGAAGAATCAGAAGAGATGTCCAATAGTTAATTAAAATGGACAGAGGGGCTCGAAAAAAGTCTTATCTATTCTCTAAAACGAAGGGAGTAGTCAAAAGTCAAAAATTTTTTATTCCAATAATTTACATATATAGCCTGGTAAACTTTGGAAGGACGATGAAAAATTTACTGGTCGTCTGTTTGTTTCTAATCGATTTAGATTGGAATTTCACTCCTGCATTGCTTGAATTCCCGGGGAGTACATAGGCGTATCTGGTTATCTGTCAAATATCCTAAAAGAAAAATAAAATGACAAAATTTTATTTACATTATCCACTAGATTTTTTAAATTTTAACTCTTTTGTTAAGGCGTTTGAAAGACGTTTAAAATAAAGTATCACTTGGTGAAACTCACCATTCAAAAGGGTTATGTTCTAGGCAAAAGCCTTGAATAGCAAATCGACGTGTTCAAGGGTTTTTCGAAAATCGTACTCTATATAAATACTCTCTGTTTCGTTTTCCTTGGGACACCCTGTATCTCTTTTAAAAAAGTTACAAAAAGACAAAAACTTTAAATGCCTTTTTCTCGAAATATATTTTTTGCAAATCCAGGAACAGATAATAAACTGTGGTTTTTAGATTATTATTAAAAAACGTTAGCTGCGCTCAAAAAAATTATCGCCTTTTCTCTTACGTCTTTTTGTAATTTTTTAAAATAAAAGAAAAAGATAAAAATATGTGGCTTTTAGCCTATTCGCTAATTATTATTATTTTTTGCAAATTCAGGAACTGATAAAAAAATGTGGTTTTTAGATTATTATTAAAAAACGTTAGCTGCGTTCAAAAAAATTATCGCTTTTTGTCTTACGTCTTTTTGTAATTTTTTAAAATAAAAGAAAAACGATAAAAATATATGACTTTTAGCCAATTCGCTAATTATTATTATTCTTTGCAAATCCAGGAACTGATAAAAAATGTGGCTTTTAGATTATTATTAAAAAACGATAACTGCGTTCAAAAAAAGTATCGCCTTTTGTCTTACATCTTTTTGTAATTTTTTAAAATAAAAAAACCGATAAAAATATGTGGATTTTAGCTGCGTTCAAAAAAAGTATCGCCTTTTGTCTTACGTCTTTTTGTAATTTTTTAAGGTAAAAAAAACGATAAAAATATGTGGCTTTTAGCCTACTCGCTAATTATTATTATTTTTTGCAAATCCAGGAACTAGAAAAAAATGTGGCTTTTAGATTATTATTAAAAAATGTTAGCTGCGTCCTTTTGTCTTACGTCTTTTTGTAATTTTTTAAAATAAAAAATTAGCCTATTTGCTAATTATTATTATTTTTTGCAAATCCAGGAACTGATAAAAAAATGAAGCTTGCGTTCAAAAAAAGTATCGCCCTTTGTCTTACATCTTTTTGTAATATATTAATATAAAAAAAAACGATTAAACTATGTGGCTTTTAGTCTATTCGCTAATTATTATTAATTTTTGCAAATCCAGGAACTGATAAAAAAATGTGATTTCTAGATTATTATTAAAAAAACGTTAGCTGCGTTCAAAAAAATTATCGCATTTTGTCTTACATATTTTTGTAATATTTTAAAATAAAAAAAAAAACCGATAAAAATATGTGGTTTTTAGCCTATTCGCTAATTATTATTATTTTTTGGAAATCCAGGAACTGATGAAAAAATGTGGTTTTTAGATTATTATTAAAAAACGTTAGCTGCGTTCAAAAAAATTATCGCATTTTGTCTTACATACTTTTGTAATATTTTAAAATAAAAAAAAAAACCGATAAAAATATGTGGTTTTTAGCCTATTCGCTAATTATTATTATTTTTTGGAAATCCAGGAACTGATGAAAAAAATGTGGTTTTCAGATTATTATTAAAAAACTTTAGCTGCGTTCAAAAAAATTATCGCCTTTTGTCTTACGTCTTTTTGTAATTTTTTAAAATAAAAAAAAAAACGATAAGAATACGTGGTTTTTAGCCTATTCGCTAATTATTATTATTTTTTGCAAATCCAGGAACTGATAAAAAATTGTGGCTTTTAGATTATTATTAAAAAATGTTAGCTGCGTTCAAAAAAGGTATCGCCTTTTGTCTTGCATCTTTTTGTCATATATTAAAATAAAAAAAAAACGATAAAAATATGTGGCTTTTAGCCTATTCGCTAATTATTATTATTTTTTGCAAATCCAGGAACTGATAAAAAAATGTGGTTTTTAGATTATTATTAAAAAACGTTAGCTGCGTTCAAAAAAATTATCGCATTTTGTCTTACATACTTTTGTAATATTTTAAAATAAAAAAAAAACGATAAAAATATGTGGTTTTTAGCCTATTCGCTAATTATTATTATTTTTTGGAAATCCAGGAACTGATGAAAAAAATTTGGTTTTCAGATTATTATTAAAAAACTTTAGCTGCGTTCAAAAAAATTATCGCCTTTTGTCTTACGTCTTTTTGTAATTTTTTAAAATAAAAAAAAACGATAAGAATATGTGGTTTTTAGCCTATTCGCTAATTATTATTATTTTTTGCAAATCCAGGAACTGATAAAAAATTGTGATTTTTAGATTATTATTAAAAAAACGTTAGCTGCGTTCAAAAAAATTATCGCATTTTGTCTTACATATTTTTGTAATATTTTAAAATAAAAAAAAACCGATAAAAATATGTGGTTTTTAGCCTATTCGCTAATTATTATTATTTTTTGCAAATCCAGGAACTGATGAAAAAAATGTGGTTTTCAGATTATTATTAAAAAACTTTAGCTGTGTTCAAAAAAATTATCGCCTTTTGTCTTACGTCTTTTTGTAATTTTTTAAAATAAAAAAAAATCGATAAGAATATGTGGTTTTTAGCATATTCGCTAATTATTATTATTTTTTGCAAATCCAGGAACTGATAAAAAATTGTGGCTTTTAGATTATTATTAAAAAATGTTAGCTGCGTTCAAAAAAGGTATCGCCTTTTGTCTTGCATCTTTTTGTCATATTTTAAAATAAAAAAAGAAACGATAAAAATATGTGACTTTTAGCCTATTCGCTAATTATTATTATTTTTTGCAAATCCAGGAACTGATAAAAAAATGTGGTTTTTAGATTATTATTAAAAAATGATAGCTGCGTTCAAAAAAATTATCGCCTTTTGTCTTACGTCTTTTTGTAATTTTTTAAAATAAAAAAAACCGATAAAAATATGTGGATTTTAGCTGCGTTCAAAAAAAGTATCGCCTTTTGTCTTACGTCTTTTTGTAATTTTTTAAGGTAAAAAAAAAACGATAAAAATATGTGGCTTTTAGCCTACTCGCTAATTATTATTATTTTTTGCAAATCCAGGAACTAGTAAAAAAATGTGGCTTTTAGATTATTATTAAAAAATGTTAGCTGCGTCCTTTTGTCTTACGTCTTTTTGTAATTTTTTAAAATAAAAAATTAGCCTATTTGCTAATTATTATTATTTTTTGCAAATCCAGGAACTGATAAAAAAATGTAGCTTTTAGATTATTATTAAAAAAAGTTAGCTGCGTTCAAAAAAAGTATCGCCCTTTGCCTTACATCTTTTTGTAATACATTAATATAAAAAAAAAAACGATTAAACTATGTGGCTTTTAGTCTATTCGCTAATTATTATTAATTTTTGCAAATCCAGGAATTGATAAAAAAATGTGGTTTTTAGATTATTATTAAAAAAATTTTTGTAATATTTTAAAATAAAAAAAAACCGATAAAAATATGTGGTTTTTAGCCTTTTCGCTAATTATTATTATTTTTTGGAAATCCAGGAACTGATGAAAAAAATGTGGTTTTCAGATTATTATTCAAAAACTTTAGCTGCGTTTAAAAAAATTATCGCCTTTTGTCTTACGTCTTTTTGTAATTTTTTAAAATAAAAAAAAAACGATAAGAATATGTGGTTTTTAGCCTATTCGCTAATTATTATTATTTTTTGCAAATCCAGGAACCGATAAAAAATTGTGGCTTTAAGATTATTATTAAAAAATGTTAGCTGCGTTCAAAAAAGGTATCGCCTTTTGTCTTACATGTTTTTGTCATATTTTAAAATAAAAAAAAACGATAAAAATATGTGGCTTTTAGCCTATTCGCTAATTGTTATTATTTTTTGCAAATCCAGGAACTGATAAAAAAAATGTGGCTTTTTGATTATTATTAAAAAACGTTAGCTGCGTTCAAAAAAATTATCTTTTGTCTTACGTCTTTTTGTAATTTTTTAAAATAAAAAAAACAATAAAAATATGTGGCTTTTAGCCTATTCGCTAATTATTATTATTTTTTGCAAATCCAGGAACTGATAAAAAAATGTGGTTTTTAGATTATTATTAAAAAATGTTAGCTGCGTTCAAAAAAGGTATCGCCTTTTGTCTTACATGTTTTTGTCATATTTTAAAATAAAAAAAAAACGATAAAAATATGTGGCTTTTAGCCTATTCGCTAATTATTATTATTTTTTGCAAATCCAGGAACTGATAAAAAAATGTGGTTTTTAGATTATTATTAAAAAATGATAGCTGCGTTCAAAAAAATTATCCCCTTTTGTCTTACGTCTTTTTGTAATTTTTTAAAATAAAAAAAAACGATAAGAATATGTGGTTTTTAGCCTATTCGCTAATTATTATTATTTTTTGCAAATCCAGGAACTGATAAAAAATTGTGGCTTTTAGATTATTATTAAAAAATGTTAGCTGCGTTCAAAAAAGGTATCGCCTTTTGTCTTACATCTTTTTGTGATATTTTAAAATAAAAAAAACGATAAAAATATGTGGCTTTTAGCCTATTCGCTAATTGTTATTATTTTTTGCAAATCCAGGAACTGATAAAAAAATGTGGTTTTTAGATTATTATTAAAAAATGATAGCTGCGTTCAAAAAAATTATCTTTTGTCTTACGTCTTTTTGTAATTTTTTAAAATAAAAAAAACGATAAAAATATGTGGCTTTTAGCCTATTCGCTAATTATTATTATTTTTTGCAAATCCAGGAACTGATAAAAAAATGTGGTTTTTAGATTATTATTAAAAAATGATAGCTGCGTTCAAAAAAATTATCGCCTTTTGTATTACGTCTTTTTGTAATTTTTTAAAATAAAAAAAACGATAAAAATATGTGGCTTTTAACCTATTCGCTAATTGTTATTATTTTTTGCAAATCCAGGAACTGATAAAAAAAATGTGGCTTTTTGATTATTATTAAAAAACGTTAGCTGCGTTCAAAAAAATTATCGCCTTTTGTCTTACGTCTTTTTGTAATTTTTTAAAATAAAATAAACAATAAAAATAAGTGGTTTTTAGCCTATTCGCAAATTACGGTACGGCAGAATTATAATCCCAAGTTTGGAAAATTTCAGATGGAGGATACCGAAGTTGACATAGCAACGTCTTTGCGAAGTGAGCTCGCGGCACTCCAATACAAGCGGGATCGGTTGCAAGCGGATCTGGAGGAGATGAGGTCACAAATAAGGTCACGGGACCAAAGGTGTTTGGATCTGCAAGTGGAAGCGGATCAATTAAGGGAGCAGGTTGCTCGACAGGTAAGGATAGTTAATGGTGAAAAATCTACAATTCGTGATCCAAAAACACTCCGGTAGCTTCATTGTAGATATCAATAGTACTTAAGTAATTCTTTGTAAACAGGACAAAAAAAAATGGCTACAGCTGAAAGTGATTGATATCTGTCTTCATATAGAAGCTTAATTTTAATTCAAATTGAAGGTACATCTACCGATTATGCAATGAATCCTGTTTCAGATTAACTCCCGAGGCCGGACTGATGAGAACCACAAGTACAAAACTGGGTCTACGGTTATCACTACCTTTTCTGAGGCTAAACTCGCTATCTTTTGTTTTTTAAGAATAATTATGTTTACCAAATCTTTACATAATTTGAGTCAGTGAAAATTAACTTGGGACGGTTTTTTGCCATCTCGTGTTAAAAATAGTGTTGTTTTGTAATTTTCGAACGGGAACTTATAGAATATATTTTATAAGTTGTTGTGTAGGTTTGTATTTTTCAGGGTGCAGTAATTAGCTCTCTTAAGAAACGAGTCCACGAATTAGAAGAAAGGGAACGAAATCTGTTTGCTGCACAAGGTAGAAATGAAATAGCATTACAGAGCGCACAAAGAGACATCAGGTAGCTATGTAAATAATTAATTAGTTTTGCGATCATTTTCATTTCACGATTTTGGTGATTTGTACATTTTTTATTTTAAGGAAAAACGATTCATGATTTTTTCAGTTATCGAACTAGGCGCATGATTCATTGTTCCTAATACCTCATCGTAAGCAATCATAGAGTAATTAGTTTTTAATATACTTTATTGGGGGGCAGCTTAGCTCTATATGATTATTTTGATAGTATATTTAAACCACTTTCTATTATATTTTAGATATAACGAAGAAAAATGCAAAGAACTCGAAATAAAAGCTCGAAACCTCGAAATCCAACTAAGCTCCGAAGAACAGAAGAAAGAAACCGCCAGACAACAGTTTCAGGACTTTGTTAGAAGATTGTCGGTGGCTATCGGTGTCGATTTTGTGGACGTATCAAATGTTCCACCAGAAGCCTTGGTGCACAAAGCTTCGGAATTAGTGCAGGTATAACAGAAATCTATACGGTCGTAGTAGACTAAAGGCGAGGCTCAGCGCCTGGCAAATACGCCTTAGTGGTTCCTTTTTATCTAACCGCAAACTCAGTCCACTATTGCACTACCTGCTCCGCCTGTGCCCTTATTCTCGAACTGATTGAAATTCTGCTCTCAGGGAGTCAAATTTTCTCGCTACTATGGTTCTCATTGCTCCAAATCTTCGGTTTAAATCAGTTTCTCTCACTTTTTTTCCGATATTGATAGAAAGTAATTCTATTGGCCTTGACTCCCTAGGAGCAAAATTTCTGTCATTTGAAGAATAGAGGCCCAATACGGCGCGGTGGCTGGCTCTCCGGGACCCCCTGTTATCAGAAAAATCTAATTTGTTTAAGGAAACTTCAAGACTACGTAACAAAACTCACAGCATAAACGACACCCTCGGTTCAGTCGAAGTTGAACTTAGGACTTGTCGAGAGAACTTTGAAAGAGCCATAGCTGATAAAGAATGTCTTCAAAGACAATCTGCTTCACAAATATTGGAGATAGATAGGTAATTATTCTTAATAATATTATCATTTGTAAAACAATATTTAGTTCACTCTATTATATTTGATTTTTAAACAAGAAACTACTACTTTCTCAGGCTAAGACAAGAGAAAGAATCCTTGGAAATGCAGAATAGAGTAATGGATAGAGAACTGTTGGAACTGAAAGAGAAGTTGACTGTTTCTAGTAGAAGCTTAGGGTCAGCCAGTGGTAATATAGCTCAACAAGAGTCTCTGATTTGTCAGTTAAGAGGTAAATAAGTGATTAAAAATTGGCTGTCTAATTTTCTGCCTTTGCTGTGGACGTAAATGTGGAATTTGACGTATAGGAAATCTCTGTCTTTTATATTCGAGGTATTATTATTTTAGACGACCTTAAAATAAAAGAAGACAAACTGCAAAGACAGCAAAGTGAGCACAAACATACACTGGAATCACTAGCAATTTTGTTAAGTACTCCCTCTAGATATGTGGATTCTCTGGAAGCGTCTATCAGGGATAGAATTCATCAGTTACTTAGCGAGAATCAAGATAAAAATGCAGTAAGTGATAATAGTAACAATAACTTATGTATAGCACAAAGTCAAACAGTTGTGGGTACAATAAAAAATTTTTAGCAAATAGAAAATCTACGAGAAAAACTTCACCACGAAACTCAGCAACTTTCCCGTCATATTTCGATAGCTGAACAGGCGGATGCTAAAATTCGAACTCTAGAAGACGAGAAAAATATGCTAGAAGCAAGACTACATAAGGCAGATTCCGAAATTAATGCTTGTGAATTATCCAGGGACGGACTGAAGAGAGATAAAGTAACGGTAAGTTTGGGTATACAAGTTCCTAAAACATTGCTTTTCAATAAAACAGCCTTCGAAGTTTTACGAAATGAAATCAAAAATTTCAATTAAAAGTAGAGGGCTGGAAACACATTGATCTAAAATATGAAGTTGCATGCTTGATTTCAAAAGAGTTACCAAAGATATTTCAACTTTATAAATTTAGAATAATAAATTAATTAAAAAGTAATGATACCTTAGTTAAATTTAATTTGACCTTTAGTTCATGAACTTCTTGGAAAGATTGGCAAGAGCCCTTAACATGGACGAAATTTCCCACGATATAGGAGTTGATCTGCACACTGAATCCCTTTTGTTAAGGGCCGAGCAATTATCAAGATTGGAGAGTGATAAAATCGTTGACAAAGTAAGAATTTCTATTTTTAAGTTAGACTTTGGAGTGATGATTAAAGCTTAGTACAGTAGTTGTAAAACTTTTTCAAATAAAAACTTTGGCATAGAAAAAATGTTGAAAAACCCCTTGTAAACTTGTATAAAATACTGACTTGATTTTAACATCGCCTTTAACCTTAAAGGGGTTCCACATCAAAAATACAAGTGGGGTTTATTTTGTAGTAGAGTCGATACCAAGTATAGTTCTAGTAATCGAGATATTTAATTTTTGATTACTTTAGCTAATTCATCCTTCCTCTTTGTTCATTAATTTAGCCAATTGCGATTAAGTGCCAATGGTGCATTTAGGAGTTAGGAGTTTTTGAATCTATCGTCCACCTTGTGTTTGAAGGTTAAGTGTCACATATAGACATGACAATGACATATATTCTGTTAAATAAATTATTTTTTGAGCTAAATTCATCAAACTTGACATACTTTACGTTAGAGTTTAGATCTGAGAATATAATCCCAAGTGGTTGCACTATAATAAAGTTGTGATTGTTTTCCACAAACCAAAACTACACTTTTTTGCACTCGACGGGCACGTTAGCATCATCAGGATACGTCTCCTGATGATGCTAACGTTGTTAGCTAAACGCACGTCGAGTGCAAAAAAGTGTAAAACAAAATTATGATTGTTTTCCACAAACCAAAACTACACTTTTTCGCACTCGACGCGCGTTTCGCTAACAACGTTAGCATCATCAGGAGATGATAAAATTTTGTTTTAGTGCAACCAAAGGTTTCAAATTCCCAACATAGTCAAAAAAGTGTTGTGGAAAACAATCATAACTTTGTTATAAACCCAAGTGTAAAATAATTTTGGTTATGTCTACAAAACTAATACAACACACAATATATAAATTAAAAATTAACAAAATTAGAAATATAAAAATTAAAAATATAAATAGAAAACTACACCTAGACCATGATCTACTGGTGAGGCCGTGTTTCCCCTTTGTATTTCGAGACTGATCCTTTGGGTAATAAAGTTATGTATTTCTTTAGCTTTTTAGTTTTATTATCCTAAGGACCAAAGGATTCTACACTAAAGGGAACAAAAACGAAACAGCTTTCCAGCTCTTTGTAAAATTTCTGCGCTACGTGCAGCTTCCCCACTTAATTTTGATGTTTTGTCCAAATATGAAAAAGCCTTTGTACCTCTGCACGTAGTGTCCCAAATCAGTGCCTTACCAGATTCCCATGGAACTAACGACAAACCATCCATCCATTTCCCATCTTCTCGACAAATACCAGGTCCCTTCAGCATACTTGGAATGCCTGCAGACACCAAGGAACGTTTTATTATGCCATTGATCAACCCATGGCGAAGTAAACGACCCACACTTTTAACGCAACTTATGTACAACGAGCTCCAGGCTACCATAGAAAAAAAATTGGGTTCGGTCTGGCTGGCAGAACAAGTAGTTTGTCTATGCAGGCTACTGCAAACATAGGGGGAATCAAGTCCGTACGACCGAGGTGGATTCGAAGCACGCTGCAGTGTTATCTTTTGGAAATTTATTTTGTTTTTATTATTTTGTTTTATTTCTGCCTTCCTCGAGAAACACATTGGTAAGTTCTTAAGTGAAATAATACATTTTTAAAACTAAAAATGGATGTCTACGAAGTTGCCGAAAAAGTGCATATGGTCAAATGGTACTATCAAGGCAGACCATTGAGACTTATTCAAGAACTTTTTTTGGAGAATTTTATAAATTGCCCAGTACCTAGTTTATCAACGATTCATAGGTTTGTGCAGAATTTTGAAAAATTTGGTTGTGTAGCGCCAAGAAACCATAAAACTGTTTTGAATGACGAGCAGGAAGTACGAGATGTGATGATTTGCGCTGCAATGAAGGAAAATCGAAAGTTAACTAGTCACCAAATTGCCGAAGCAGTTGATACGTCTTTAGCCACTGTCTTACGTGTTCTCAAAAAGAATGGTTATCATTCTTACAAAGCGTCAAAAACGCATCAAATTTTTCCGGAGGACAACCATCGTCGTATTTTGCGAAACAATGATGGAAAGGGCTAATCATGATGAAAACTTTCTGAGATCTATTCTTTTCACAGATGAAAGGCACTTTTCTATTATTGAATAGTCATAACCCAGCACACGTTCGATATTGATCGATGGAAAATTTGCATTTACATTTGACGTAAGTAAGTAAGTATCCCCAAAAACTAAGTGTTTGGGGGGGGGGGGTATTGTAGGCGAACACGTAATTGCGCCATTTTTTACTGACGGCAATTTGAATGGTCCTAGATACTTGGATCTACTGTAGCAGTATATTATTCCAACTGCTAGGCAGTTGTTAGGTGTGAGATTTGGTGAAACATGGTTTCAACAAGATAGTTGCCCCGCGTACAATGTAGGCCTTGTTAGGGATAATGTATTTCCTAATCGGGTTATAAGTACCCGGGGAACTATTTTATGGCCAGATTGATCACCCGATCTATCTGTGAAGTTATATCAAAAATAAAGTTTACGGGCATGAAAGAGCTAATAATTTGGAAGAACTTTGGATTAAAATTTAAGAAGCTTTTTATAATAGGCTCGGATATTGTCTAGCCGAGCAAGGAGGACTTTTCGAACATTTGTTCTATTTTTTTTTTGACTGGGAGAATCTTTTTGGGTTTTATTTTGAGAACTTGCTTTTATTTTGTTTCTCCTTATTAATTTCATTGTAACTCGTTGTTAGTGATAAATCTGAACAGTTGAAAATAAAAGGCTCTAATTTATCAGTGACAAAAACAAGACTGGCAAATTGGACTTCTTCCGGCCTATGTTGGCAGTAGCCTGAAGTGCTCTGTATATCTTTTTTGCCGCAAATGCAGGTGTATACCTCACACACAGTCGACCATGACGTAAGGCGATGGAGACACGGACAGATGGATCGTCCATCAAATTCTCCAGGACCGGTATTCTCGTAATACGTAACGTTTTGAAGTCGCTAAGCGAAACGAATAGCGAACAGCGCGCTCAGCGGCACGCTGACCGACGACTTTTCGTATTCGCTCTGCCGAACGCGCTGCCCTACGAGCAGACAGAATCAAATTCGCTTAGCACATCTTGGCATCACCGAATTTTGCATTTTTATTTCTTTATTTCTTGTTAGTCTTGTCGCTCCTTTTCTTTTTCTATGTGTAAGAAAGAGGCCATTACGTGATCGATTTCGATCCGTAGTTCAGAAAGGGTAAATCAAATGGTGACTTGCACAAGTGCATGTAGATCCCTTAAAAAATTACTTGATAGTTTGATTTAGCTCAGTTAAACCCGCCCTTTGACCCTGTGATATAAACTAGTAGCACGTTCCCGCACAGTGTGCGGGAAAATGTTTACCCCGAGACTTAACCGCACACCTACAAAAAAATTCCGCACTCAGTTCGGGAAAGTTTAAATTTATTCCGGCACTCAGTCAGGGAAAGTGGTGCTTCCGGCACGGTCGTATATTCATATTGATACTTTATTATGTAGCATTTATGGTTAAAATGGTTTCACAATAGTTACTTATATATCTAGTAAGTTATACCTTTTAGTTATAGTGAACATGCGTTTCCTACATTTTAAGAAACAGAAAATAAAACTCTAAGGTATTTTTTACCCAAAAAATAACCTAACCAATTCAACAACAAACACAGAATTCATACATCCACAAGAGAAACCTCGCGCGTGGAAAAATGTATGTTTTCATGGAACTGTTAAATTAAAAAAAGAAAATAGTAATTTTTAGTACATTTATGAATAAATAAAATGACAAAAGATAAAAAACATAAAAATGGTAATTAATGTGAAAAATGTGATATTTCAGAAAAGTAAAGAAAATACAGACGAAAACACAGAAATAAAGAAAGTTACCTATATTGTTTGCTAATTACTTTTTATATCAATTAAGCTATTTAATTCATGTTTGCTAATTTCATATTTCATGAAAGCTTTTAGTTTATTTTTGAAAGAAAACAATTAATGTGGGCAGGAGCCTAACAAAACCAGATATTTTTTTGGTACACATCCGATGAAAGACACAAAAAGCACCGCTGACTAATGGCTTTTTTTACCCTTGGTTTTACAGAATTTTGATTGCTTCTATTTCTAGTATTATACGGATGCTCAATTATTTCGATGTCGATTTTGATAAGAAAAGTTTTTGTTGCAATTTTTTGGAAAAAAAAAGTTGTCTTACATCGAGCATCAAATAGTAAGATTGATGTGTACGTGTTTGTCAACCGTCCCCAAGCTACTAATAAGAGATTTTTATTTTTCTAATTATTAATAAAAACGCAAACTGAAAAAACTACTATATTTTCTGCAACACTCTACTACGTATTGTAGGGTAGGAAAATCGTACGCGCTGACGCACTTCGTCGACGCCTTGCGTTCAATATACGTGAATACCATTTTTGTTACTTTGGTCACGTGGTATGCGAATATTACGTTATCATACGGTCAGCGAGTACGAAACGCCAAGCGTATTTAGTTACGAGAATACCGGTCCAGAGCAGCGCAAGGTAGGGCATTGAGCCAAGCGTTGCTCTCAAGTTGTTGAAGAGCTGAAAACAAGATTTTTTTGTGGAGGTCTCGCAATTAGAAAATAAATTTTGAAAAGAAACATGGCACGACTTTTTATTTAAAATTTTTTGTGTTTTATGGTTACCTATGTGAATTTCATTTGATTCTCCTAACAAATTTTTAAAATTATTAAAACCTTCATAAAAAATTTTGTCTGGTGTTTCAAGAATATATTTACGAAGAATTAAATTTGTGAAATCAGTGACATAGGAGGCGAAACTGAGAAATGCTGACTAACAAAGAGTTGAGGTATTTCTTACACCAAGTCAGTATCGCAGCATGTCATATTTTGTTAAGTCGTGTATTACCCAAAAGTTTAATAAAGCTTCAAAATTGATGACGAAACTTTCAAAATTGAATATCTCAATTATTAGAAGTAACATCAAGAAACAAAGTTTACTTCTATACTTGGCATTGACTCTACTATAAAATAAACTCCACTTGTTTTTATTTATGCGCCTGAAGACGATCAGAGATTGTACTGATCGAAACGTCGTGTAAAAATAAAATATAGAGAATGGAAGTCCGAAACACAGAGTTAATTTCAAACTCCACTTGTATTTTTGATGAAGAACCCCTTTTTATCAATTCTTATCAACATTTTTTCAATGCAAAAGTTGTAAACATACTATTTGAGATTTTAGGTGACTTTTTGATGTTGTGTTTTTTGTAGCTGCTTTGCTGTGGATATGGAACCTTGCCAAGAATTAGACGGGAACGGTCTTTTCACGAAATTCCTTTGCGTGATGTAAGACGATCATATACAGGGTTTTCCAATAAGACTCGCCACCGGATTTATCTGGGAACTATAAGCACTCTACATAAATTTTTACATAAATTCTTTCCAAAGCCTGGTTATAAGGGCTCTAAATTGATTTTTTTTCCAGATATATCTGGTGACCAGTCCTTATTGGACACCCCTGTATATTATACACCCGATTTCACAGAGCTTTTTATGAACAAATATATACTTAAAAATGTGTGTTTTATGATTTAATACTGCTTTGAGGTATGGATAAAAAAATTTACTGTCTTTAGAAGCTTTGTAGAAGTTTTTATTTTTTATTTTAATATAATGCTTAGCGTTCTTGGGATAAACAGGGTTTAAACCATCCAACTGCAAACAACTGCAGTCTTTCGTTTTCAAGATTTTTTTGTTTATATATCAACACTTGTTTAAAAATATTAAAAGAAAATTAAATCGGTTTGAGTTAAATATTCAAAAATCCCGTCGCGAAATAGCGCTACATACAGAACACACAGCTGATACATAGTAGCTTAGCGTTTTAAGCTTTTTAATAAATATATTTTCCAATCTATAGTGTCCCGAAATTTTTAGACCGCTCTTGTTTACCAACTCCAACGACGCATCCGCACCCTCCGAGAACAGGTCCAACGTAAAGATCTTCACTTGGACCTCCTCCGCAGAAAGCTTTCTCTGCAAGAAGAGAGCGCGAAAGTCAAATGCCTGCTGCAGAGCGAGAGAGACGAAGCCAACGCCCGAGTAAAGAAATTGGTCAAGCAAGTGGACAGGTTGCAGCTACAGCTTTCTGAAGCCAAAAGTCAGATCAGGGATCTGAATTCTCAGTTAGCTGAGGCTGCAGATTACAAGGTAAATTTTGATTAGTTTATTTTTTTGCAACATCACCATGATATAGAGAGTAGAGTGGAGCATTTGAATTATGAAGACAGTGGAAGCGAGACTATCAGAAGCTTTTCTTTATTTTTAGATAACAGCTTTGGAAAGAGGCCGTAAAATTGAAGAACTTCAGAAGCGACTCATAGAATCTGAAACTCTGCGTACCAAATACAATCGTAAAGTGACTCTTTTAAGGGATCAAGTTAGAGCAACAGGCGAAACTATCGAACAAGAACGAACCATTAGCGAGCACTCTGTGCAGCTACTTCGCGATGAGTTGGCACGAATTAAAGATAATCTGGCTGATCTTCAAAGAAGAGAATCTCAGCTGCAAAGCTTTAAGCATTCCGTAGCCAAAATTTTGGGCGTTGCTCTGCCAATGCCCGACTATGAACTTATATCAAGGCTTCAAAAATTAGTGGACGCTCACCACGATTTTACTCTAGTCTCTAGAAGGTACGACGATCCAGTATTAAGATTAACTTCTAGGAGTCCTACTGGAGGAAGTCGGTGTACCAGAACACCAGATAGATCAAGGTATGATGACTCTGGCTACGCCGATGGGATAGATTTAGATGATTGTTAGTTTTGTGAAAATCTGTAAAAATAACACTGCCAATATTACGAATTTTTAGATTAGATTTTGTGAGTGCTTACCAAGTTAATAAAACTTTTAATTGCAATTTGTAATTGTAATATAGATAATTAATTAAAGTTTTCTTTCGTAACTTCTGAAAGGCCTCATGAAATCTAATCAAGTTAAAACAACAGGGGAAACTATTAAATTAGAAAGAAACATTAGCAAGCACTCTGTGCAACTACTTCGCGATGAGTTGTCAGTTGGAGTTAAAGATGATTTTGCTGATCTTCAAAGAAAAGAATCTCAGCTGCAAAGCTTTAAGCATTCCGTAGCCAAAATTTTAGGCGTTGCTCTGCCAATGCCCGACTATGAACTTATATCAAGACTTTAAAAATTAGTGGACGCTCACCACGATTTTACTCTAGTCTCTAGAAGGTACTCCAGTATTAAGATTAACTTCTAGGAGTTCCACTGGAGGGAGTCGGTGTACCAGAACACCATATTGATCAAGGTATGATGACTCTGGCTACGCCGATGGGAAGATTTAGATGATTGTTAATTTTGTCAAAATCTGTAAAAATAACACTGCCAATGTTACGAATTTTCAGATTAGATTTTGTGAGTGCTTACCAAGTTAATAAAATTGTTAATTCAATTTGTAATTGATTTTTTTATTCCAAGGCCAAACCTTACATACAAGATGTTATAAAATTTTATCATATAGATTATTGACCAAAGTTTTCTTTCGTAACTTCAGGAAGAACTCACTAATTAGCATTGCAAAGTTTGTGTTTTTTTTTTTAAATTTTAAGGTCACTAATTGTATTTTCAAAGTGCGTTATCTTTGGGATTAGTTGCCTTTAAAGTTTTTGTTGAGTTAAGCTTAGATACGCAAGATGAGATGTATTAGGGTAGATAAGTTAGGGTTAGCGATTGGACCGGTAGATTGGGGGAATAATGGGTCAAATAAATGGAGTGGAAGTTAGTGTAATAAGAGTTCATGGCTATGAAGATCGGATTCAAAGCATTTTTTACGATAAGTATCAAACAATTCGTGTCTCATGACCGTGACTAATGCATAACGAGATTAGATCACAAGTATTCGTAATCAAGGTAATTAATTTGTGTTTTTAAGGATTAATTTCCAGGAGTAACTAAAACGACGGAATTTTTCTTGGTGGCAAGAGATTTTTGAAAAGAACTCCAGTGTTCCGGATGTGTAACTGTTGTTTTAAAAACTTTTTGATTGCTGCTTATTGCTTTTTTTTTTTATTTTCAAGTAAAGCTGCTTCAGTCACCTGTTCAGTCTTGGTGATGGTACAGGTACCGTTTTACTAAATATACTACCTCCACCTTCTTTTTGTCAAGAATAATGTTAAAATTTAGGGCTTTATGCCGGAGAAACAAATGAGCTTTCTATAGCATATTGATCGATCTTACGTAACCTCACTCAGTATATATCACAGGTGTTCTAGTATTTTCTCAAGTATACTTAAGAATTAATTTTTAATTTATATTGGTACTTTTAAATTCATATTTTAATATCAACATTCATATCGATATTGGATCTGAAAGGGTTTTTTATATTCTTTAAGGTGGCAACATTTTACAACGGTTAAAAAAAACTACAAAATAAAGTTAAAAAAAAGTACAGTTTATATTAAAATATGGTTCAAAATATAAAAGTTCAGAAATACAATGACCAAGAGAAAATAACAATTAGTAACGATCTATAATTTTCACAAACAACGAAAAGGAGATATCAACCTTTATGAAGAACTTCTGCTTAAATTACAAAAATTTTCGTCCGCGTCGACGCTATGACATCATTAGGATGTATGGTTTTGATTTAATTAACAGTAACATTAACAAGCTTTGGAGAAGTTTATTTTCAATGGACAAAAGCGATATTTGCGAAAGTCTCTACTGTCCTGTTGAATTTCTCACGAAATTTTTTATAAGTTTAAGCGTTAAAAAACCCTTTATTATTAAGACACACACCACACATTCATAATCAATCTTACACTGTACAGGGTAATCGGTTATTCCCTGGGATAACTTTTTTTCTAACAGCCGCAGAAGAACCAAACAAAAACTGGGTGAAAAGGTATTTTGTAGGACCTCAAAATCATTAATGAAAATTAACCGGTTCAAATAGCATACAGGGTGTGCCAAAGTTTTTTCTTTCTTATGAAACACCCTATATATTTTGACATTTTCGAATTCTCCAGAAAATTAGCTTTTGAAAAATACAATATAGTCTGCATGTAACCGTTTTCGAGATATTACAATTTGAATTAAATATTAATACTAATATGTATAATCACAAGAATTAAAAAGCTGTCAAACTAGAACTTACTTAACTTTCCAAACAAATAGTTGGCTGTGAAAAACAAAAATAGCGGCGTTTTGAAAGCAGGGCCTCATAAATTACTTAGGTTTTATTAGATAGATAGATAGATAGATTTATTTCGTTCCGAGCACTACAAAAATAACAGTAGAAAGAAACAAGTCAAAAAGGAAAAATAACTTAGTAAGTAAGATTATTAAGATATGTTTTAAATTTCATTCTAGCCTTACATTAAAAAAATAAAAAAAAACGCATAAAATACAGAGTTCAGTTAAAAAATTTATAAAAGGACACAAAAGGTACACTTGCGACTATAACCCAAATTCTTAAAAGAACTTTTTTTTATTTTAATTTAGTAAATAGTGTCTAAAAACTCAGAAATGGAGCGTTTTGGCACAAAATGTTTTTAATTGCTTTTTGAATCTCTTCTCCGATAAGCTTTTTAGGTCATCATGAAGAGAGTTGTACAAGCGTATTCCCGCAAAAATTGTAGAATTTTTAAAATATTCATGATTATGCCTCTGAACAGAAAATTTGTTACGGTTTCTTGTGGAGTATTCATGAAAAGTTCCGTTAAACACAAGTGTGACTTATTTCTATGAATGTAAGTTAAAATATTAAGTAAGTAAATGGAAACCACAGTAAGAATCTTATATTGTTTGAAAGTTTGAGACAATGATGTGTTTGAAATTAACTCTGTGTTTCGGACTTCCATTGTCTACATTTTATTTATACACGACGTTTCGATCAGTACAATCTCTGATCGTCTTCAGGTGCAAACTACCTCGTAGCCTCGAAAAAGATCGCTGATACCGGGTCCGTACCGGGATTCCAACGTTTGTTTGAAAGTTTGAGACAATGATGTATTTGAAATTAACTCTGTGTTTCGGACTTCCATTGTCTATATTTTATTTATACACGACGTTTCGATCAGTACAATCTCTGATCGTCTTCAGGTGCAAACTACCTCGTAGCCTCGAAAAAGATCGCTGATACCGGGTCCGTACCGGGATTCCAACGTTTGTTTGAAAGTTTGAGACAATGATGTGTTTGAAATTAACTCTGTGTTTCGGACTTCCATTGTCTATATTTTATTTATACACGACGTTTCGATCAGTACAATCTCTGATCGTCTTCAGGTGCAAACTACCTCGTAGCCTCGAAAAAGATCGCTGATACCGGGTCCGTACCGGGATTCCAACGTTTGTTTGAAAGTTTGAGACAATGATGTGTTTGAAATTAACTCTGTGTTTCGGACTTCCATTGTCTATATTTTATTTATACACGACGTTTCGATCAGTACAATCTCTGATCGTCTTCAGGTGTAGTTTGCACCTGAAAACGATCACAATTTCGTTGTTATCTTGTTTATTGTAAATATGCTGCAAAAAATCAGTACACCCTAAGGCAGTTGACATTCCTGGGCAAAATCCGTACTGCTGTTTAGAAAGTACATTGTTTTTATTTAAAAATGATAACAGTTTGTCATAAAGGATTTTTTCAAAAATTTTTGAAAATATGCTTTAAATGGAAATCTCTACTTTAAATTGAAATATCTCGAAAACGGTGGCATGCAGACATATGCTATATTGTATTTTTAAAAAGCTAATTTTCTGGAAAATTCAACAGTCAAAATATGTAGAGTGTTACATAAGAAAAAAAACTTTTGGACAGACCCTGTATACTATTTAAACTGAATAATTTTTAATAATGATTTTGAGGTTCCTATAAAATATCCTTTCACCCAGTTTCTTTTGGTTCTTCTGCGGCTATGAGAAAAAAGTTATCTCAAGGAACACTTATAACCGATCACCCTATACACGGTGTTTGTTTATAACTGAAAATAAAGAATAGGTTTAAATTCAAAAATTTCTTGGCAAATTGCAACGAACTTAACCGCTATAACAACTTTTTTTTGTTCCCCTTGGTATACAGGGTGTGGCAATAAAGCTATTTTTTTTAACAGAATACCCAGTATATTTTTGCATTTTTGAATTTTTCAAAAAATTAGCTTTACAAAAATACCAAACACTATTGAAATATCTTTTGTAGTTTCTGAGATATTTCTGCTACATTGCCTTCAATAGTTGTTTTTTTCAAGGCCACTAGATTTATAAGTTTATATTACATATACACACTTGGTAACTTAAACGCAAATATCTCAGGAACTACAAAAGATATTAAAATAGTGTTTGATATTTTTGTAAAGCTGATTTAAAAATTGTCTTTATTGCCACACTTAAAAAAAACTAGTGAAAGTTTCATGCGGTTTATGAAACACCACTTTCGGGTGAAATCTCATGAACTTTCAATGTTGGAAAGATATTTAAAACTCGTCATGAGTTTTGCATATATATGAGCACTGTCATCCGTTTTTAGGAGTTTCGGATAGTTTTTAAAAGAATTTATGATAAGAGTTAATAAGATTTCATCGGTATTTTAAAGGTTCTACTTCCGCTGGTTTTGTTAAGTTTTGAGCAGATTCTAACAAAAATTTAAATCAAAATGAATAAGATTTCACAAGGTTTTATGAGAATACACATGTTTTAAGCAGTTTTTAAAAGACCCATCGTCCAACAGATTTCAGAAGATTACATGGGAAAATCCACATGTTTTGAGCAGATTTTAAGAGAAATAAGTTGATAAGGTTTCAATGGTTTTGACCAGGTTACATGTTTTCAGCAGTCTTGAGCAGATTTTAACAGAAATATGAAATAAAGTTAATAAGATTTCACAACATTTCATGAGATTGCCCATGTTTCAGCAGTTTTTAAAAGACCCACCCTCCATCAGATTTTACAAGATTACATGAGAAAATCCACATGTTTTTAGCAGTTTTAAGCAGATTTTGAGAGAAACAAGTTGAAAAGATTTTACTGGTTTTGGTAAAATTTCTTGCTAGTCAAATCTGCTTTAATCTATAATATGTTTTGTTTAATTTACTTTTATATAGGTACTCATAAAACCTTTTCTATTCTCATTGAAAAACTTCCTTCTCAAAAAAGTGATGTGCGTGTCTATTTGCTACACTTGACACAACTCTTCACTTTAGTTCTCATGAAATCTTGTAAAATATTTTAAAAATATCCCTTCATTTGTTTCTTATATAAACTTAAAAAATCTCCTAAAATATCTTGATAGTTAAATCTTCATTATACATTATTTTTAATTTATGTTTATAGGTACTCATAAAATCTTTTATATTCTCATCTTGCTTCTCAAATCTGGTTGGTGCTTGTATATTTTCTACACTTTAATACTTATATAATCTTGTCAAATCTTCACAAACCTTTACCCTATTTCTCATACAAATCTTGCTTGATAAACCTCATGAAAGTGTCTGATATAACCTTACAAAATCTCGAAAAATCTCTTGCTATAGTAAAATTTTGTCAATTATAAATCTTTATAATATATTCTTTTTAATTTATTTCTATAGGTACTCATAAAATCTTTTAAATTCTTATCTTGCTGGTCAAATCTGGTTTTACTTGCATGTCTATATTCTACGTTTTAATACTTATATAATCTTGTCAAATCTTCACAACCCTTTACCCTATTTCTCATGAAATCTCGTCAAAATTTTTAAAAACGTGTGAAATCTTGTAAACTTCCATAAAAATCTTTCTTGCTAAACCTTATGAAATCTCATTTTTCTGGTGTAACATAATGAAATCTTGTAAAACATCTAAACATGAAATTTTATTGTCTTTAGGATCTTTTGAAATCTTGTGGGTTTTCAATAGTCAGAAATTATTTTCAAATGATTCTCATAAAACATCATAAGAATTTGCCAGGTCAAGTCTCTTCAAACCAATAAAATCTCTTAAAACGTCATCAAGACTTGATTAGTTTTGAAGAGTTTTGAAGTGGTTTTTTTGGCAAGGTACTGCTGCATGATACAATAAAACAGAGGTATGATACGTATCGGTTCAAAATTCGTCTAGATCCGCGCATGACGTCACCTGGTGAGATTTTTATGGCGCGAACAGGGAACTATCTACGCACAGCTGATATCATTTCACCTACAAACATGAAAATTTGAGGATAGTTTGGGTCTATAACGGAGGAGCTCAGCAAGAAAATATTTCAAGGAGTCAAAATAGGGGTTGTAGACTCTACTAATAAAGTAAGTAAACACGTGCTTCGGAATTTTTTAAAATTCAGATAGGGGGTTGAGAAGGGTGAGTCTGTTTTGAAGGAGTACAAATAACTCACAATTACTTAGTTCTAAATCATTGTAGAGCCAAGAAACTCGTGTCTAAGGTTTCGCACAAAATTAATCACCATCACTAAAATGTTTTGAGCAAATCCGAGCATTATTCACATTAAAGTTATTATCCCGTCCACATCCGTGTAAACAGTACCTTATTTGATTAATTTTGTCCAGTGAATTATTAAAACTAATTGTAAACAAACGACCACCTCGTAATAAAAATGACCACTGAATGCTGTCTCTCATGTCTCTCACCAGGTGACGTCAGTTAGCCACGCCTACTCCTAACGGCGAGTTTGACAAGCCGGAATTAGCTCAATTTCATTATATTATATATTTTCTTTTGTAAAACGCCACCCCTTAATTAGCTATAAAAATCACACTTCAACAATCATACAACAATAGTTTAATAATTGTTAATAAAAAAATTGAGTACCTACCTATTTAAGTTATACACAATCACAAATACTAACCTAATTTTGTTAAAATCCTTGTCAAAAATGCGGAGAATTTGTGTGGTAGTATTGCTCTGTTTTTTCGTGAGTTCTTCAATTGCAGAGGAATCAAAAATCGATTGGGCTCAAGTTTTATTAACTGTACTGGGAATAGCCAAAGATTTGTTAAAACTATTATCGGAAGCAATAACCCAACCGGAA
Organism: Oxystoma pomonae; assembly: GCA_963921995.1. Classification (NCBI taxonomy): domain Eukaryota; kingdom Metazoa; phylum Arthropoda; class Insecta; order Coleoptera; family Brentidae; genus Oxystoma; species Oxystoma pomonae. Next base: position 4,901,319 of record OY998167.1, on the reverse strand, counting down.
GACACTGGAAAGAACATTGTAAGTAGAAAGACAGTGGTGTTCCCAGGAGGCCTCTTGGCAGCATACCAAAATTTTATTTTTCTACATTATATTCTTATTCATAGCCACGATGTATTAATTTTTCGGTAACATATCTCTTGTTTTCTGTTAACAACCATATAAAGATAAAATCATGTGATACTAAAAATCTGTTTCATTTTCAACGAGACGGAAATTCTAGATAGCCACAACTATTCTTGGGAACAACACAACGTGGTGACGGAAGATGGATACAAGTTACAAATTTTTCGCGTACCTAATGGAAGAAATGGAGATGTTAAAGACGGCAAGCCTGTTGTCTTTTTAATGCATGGGGTAATGAGTTCGGCAGGTATACAATTTTTTTTCTCACCCTCCCTCCCTCTTAATTCTGTTCAGTTTTGAAGTTAAACAAATTAACTTTTTATTGGTTAGCCGAATAAAATAACTATAGCCATACCGAAAAGAACTTTGCTGAATCAATAGCCAAGTTATTGCTAGCGCGTAGCCTCAGTAAACACGCATAAAATAGGCATTAAAATAACGAACAATCAAGAAAGCTTTCCGAAATTTTCTCTCTTCGAACGTTGGTTAATCATCAGCGTTTACTCAAATTGGTCAATTTTTGGAAAAGTTATTGCTATCTAAACAAACAGATTTTTTTCTTAGTAATCTTGATTTTGGAGGCAAACTCTGGTCTATTTAAATATTTAAAACTTCGTTATTCCTTGGCTGAATTTCAAATGAAAGAATGTGACTTTGTAACCAATGTTTTACATTTAATACAGGGTCGCACAGAAAAAATAATCTACGGGGTTGAAAATACCTATTTTTTAAATACGTCCATCATCTTTTAGAAACTATCAAATTTGATATAGAATCGGACAATTTCTCGTTAGAAATTAACTCTGTGTTTCGAACTTCCATTGTCTATATTATATTTATACACGACGTTTCGATCAGAGATTGTACTGATCTAAACGTCGTGTATAAATAAAATATAGACAATGGAAGTCCGACACACAGAGTTAATTTCAAATACATCATTGTCTCAAACTTTCAAACAATTTCTTGTTAATTATCATCATTTAAAAAAGTAAGGTTTTTTTTGACATCACCCTATAACCTAAAACAAAGGTATGATTGTTTTCCACAAAACAAAACTACGCGCGTTTCGCTAACAACGTTAGCATCATCAGGAGACGATAAACAATAAACTAAATTAACCTACACTCTATCTTATATATTATCTTTTAGTGGGCGGAGATAAGACTAATAATTTGTGATTGGCCACGCTTTATAATACTATCTCCCCTCAACTAAAAAATAAAGTGTACTAAACGGAATGGGGCCTCTATTTTTATTTAAACTATTTCTATATTTAATGATTTCCATACTTTCATATGCATTCAAAAGTCTTTTCTTTAGTAACCTTTTTAGAAGTTTTAGGTTATCTAATGTGAATCTATGATTATTTTCAAAAGCATGCTCGGCCAAACTTGAGTTTTCTGTTCTTCCGTATTTTAAGTGTGCTAGTGTTCTTTGAATCGTGTTTGAATAGAGCCTCTCGTTTGGCCAACATATTTTTTCCGAATTCCGAATAGAGTGTAGGTTAATTTAGTATATTGTTTATCATCTCCTGATGATGCTAACGTTGTTAGCGAAACGCGGGTCGAGTGCAAAAAAGTGTAGTTTCGGTTTGTGGAAAACAATCATAACTTTGTTATAGTGCAACCAAAGGTTCCAAATTCCCAATATATTACCCTATAACCTTATTCTAAAAGTAAATTAGTAATTTTTAGTTGACTTTATCAACATGGGTCCTAACAAATCACTGGGTCTCATTCTCGCCGATGAAGGATACGATGTGTGGCTAGGAAATTCTAGAGGCAATAAGTTTGGCAGAGCGCATATTTCCCTGGATCCAGATAAAAATGCGTCATTTTGGGATTTTAGGCAAGTTTTTTGTAAGATATCAAAAAACCAGAAGTACGCCAGTTTATGGGGCATTATCACGGAATCACCGTCTGTTCGGTACTCTGTGGCATTATTTTCGGTTTCTTTTTGTTTCATATTTCGTGTGGATTCTTAGCCTCTACTTTAAGTATAAAAACAAGTGGCCAAAGTATTGTTTTTTCTGATTGGTACGTTTTGCAAAATGGATTTTAATCGACAACAAAAATAGTTATTTTTATAACCAAAAAAATATATAAATTTTAATTTAATTTTATAAAATTATTCGACAACCTTTCAAAAATAATCAAACTTGAAACGATAACAAACACAACGTGTATTTTTAGCATTTTAGTGCTTTAATGCCCGAAGCGGAAAATAAAAGTCTGAAGTTTTTTATTCAACAAAAAAAACACAAAACACATAGGTACCTACCTACAAGGTGTCCTAACGAAAACTAAACAGAGGCGTTTTCTAGTATTTAGAGTAGAATTTTCAAAAGCCCCTCGAACACGTCGATTTTTTATTCAAGGGGGACCCTATTGGAATTTTTGTAGGACACACCCCTTTGGAGGGTTGAGTTTCACCACCAGAATTTAGATAGAGAAAGCGGGTCGAGTGATACTTTATTTTAAACGTCTTTCAAATGCCTTTACAAAAGTGTTAAGAGTTTAAAAATCTAGCGGTTAGTTTTCAATGAAATTAAAATTTTATTATAGTACTTTAAATACTAGAAAACACCTCTGTTTCGTTTTCGTTGGGGGAAAAAAACGTATGTCACTCTCCTTCATATGCAATTTTGTTAAATACGTGAGACTCATGGTTGATTTAAACAAACTTACTTTTTTTACAGTTGGCACGAACAAGGAGTATACGACCTCCCAGCCTCAATAGATTACATTCTCAAGTATACTCAAACCTCAAAACTCACGTACGTAGGGCACTCTCAAGGTACGACGGTATATTTCGTTATGGGCTCTGAAAAACCAAAATATACTGAAAAGGTCAATGTTGCCGTAGCGCTTGCTCCCATCGCCTTTATGCAAAACATGACATCGCCTTTAATCAGGTTACTCGCAAAAAATATAGGGACTGTAGAGGTTAGTATTAAGTTAAGAGACAGACAGACAGTATGCTTTTCATCTGACATTGAAAATCCCACATAACAATTAAACATTCCTGTAATGTAATAGTCATATACTTAGAGACCAAACAATGTGATAGGAATGTTACATTTTACCATTGGGAATATTACTAACACATGCCGGCAATCAGTTACGTTCTAGCTCATACAGGTGATATAAAAGTCATAGAAACGTGAAGTAAAACATGACTATAATAAGACCAGAACGTTTTTTTAAAAGAATTATAGTAACATACCTAGGCACTGACTATAATATCCCACATAGCAAATATATAATAATAATATATAATATAATCGCGTTCTTTTCACAAGATAGTAATATTTGTAGAAATAACTTGATTATCACGTTATCATGGGAATATTATTATTTTATTACCAAAGAAATATAGCCATCACCAACTCTTAAAGAATACTCAACAAAAAATAGGCCTGGAAAATTCCTGTCACATTCGCAATAGAATATTTCCAAAATCGCTTTGAGGGAATATTCCTACAACATGAATATTCCTCCAAGGTTATGTGGGATACGCCCCTGGTTTCTTGAACGAAGCTTTTTTTGTCTTGTTTCAAGAAAATGTTGACAGTCTTCAGGCAAAAGTCCCTTTTTTTCAGTGTAAAATTAGGAATTTTATTTAGGCTTGTTCGGCACTAAATACCTGCATTTTTTTTCATTTACACATTTTAATTTTATTTTTTAGCTTGTGCTTAAAACTTTGCTACAAATTCACGAATTACCCTACACCGACTGGATCACTTTAATTGGGGAAGTTTTTTGCAACGACAACTCTGGAACGCAATTTCTATGCATCGATATAATGGAAATAGTTGTTGGTTTTGATACTCAACAAATTAATGCCGTAAGTTTTTTCTTTACCTATTCGCGTGCGTAAAGTGCACTTTACTGCTCCCTTTTAAACGATAACATTAATCTAAAAACAAATTTAGCAAGGGTGAATAAATAACAATCCGAATAAACAATAACAATAAAATCCCTTTTCAGATTTATCAACTCCAGAGCTTAGGATATCTGTCAAGATAATTATATCTCTCTCCGTAGAGACGCTTAATTTTCCTTCTAATTGAAGGTTCATCTGCCGATTCTGCAGTTTCATCACTTCATCTCCCAATTCCTAGCACGGTTTGCTACTAATTATATACTAATTTCATCCCGTTCTAGAAAATTGCCTACTCTCAAGACAACTTCATTCTTTTTTGTTTCTATGGGGTGAGTAGCTTGATTTTAAAAAAAATCAAGTTACCTTGAGAATAGGAAATTTTTTAGAATGGGACGTAATAAGTACATAATTAGCAGCAATAAATTATGGCATAGTTACTTTTTTTCAAATCTCTTTCCTAGGCATCTTTGTTGGTTCTGGGTGATAAAAAAGACACCAATATTATCCGATGCTATCTGGCCTGTAATCGGAACAGAGGTTCAGTCCATAGACATTGGAGAAAAAGACTAAAATAAAGAAAAAAAGATCAGAGAAAAAATAACTTTATTATTTTAGTTAAAATTTAAGGACGGAATAACGGAATTTTAGGACAAAATGTTAATTTGAGAAAATTTTAAGATTTTTGGCCATTTTTACTTAAAATTTTAGGACGCAGTCAAAATTTTAGGATTTTTTAGGATTTTAGGACATTTGGTCACCCTGAGTTTAATGCATATTATCAGCTATTTTAAACTGGTGAATGCAATACATACATTTACGCATGTATGCGTTTTTTTGAAAACAAGAGCACAAAATTAGTACAAATTTTTGGTAAAAAATGTAAATTTATGTGTACAACGCATGCTGAAAGTTTATTTTGTTTGTTTGTGCGTGCACTTTCGTCACTGATTGCCCAAATAATTTACACACATTAAAACTTATTTTTTAGACGTTGCTGCCAGTTTTTATGTCGAACTCCCCTGCTGGTGCAAGCCTTAATCAACTAGATCACTATGGTCAACTTATTAATAGTGGTAAGTATATAGTAGGCATGTCAATAACCGGTGGTTAAAACCGGAAAACCGGTTTTTTTCCCATCAGTTAACCGGTTATTATCAGTTGTTGTTTTTTTGTTTCGGTTAGTATCGGTTCTTACACTTTCTGCCCAATAACCGTTATCAAAGTAAGACTCCAATGACAGCTTTATCGGCTGTTGCCATTAAATATTTAACAGTAGTGAGTATCTCTGTCTCCTCGGAAAGATTAGTCTCTACATTAAATAATGTTGTGCAGGATGATAGAAGTCGGCTTACTAACAGCAATAGAAAGGGTCTTTATGAACAGAGTTCCGAAATCTTACTGGGTAGATTAAGTTTTTGTAAGTTTTTTTCAATAAAAAATTGCTTTTATTAAATTAACATTTTTATGTTATTCATCATTATAAATTCATGATTCTATTATTATTGAAAAAAAAACTAAAAAAAAACGAAAATCCGTTTAACCTGAATAACCGGAGCTTTTAATTATAATCACTTTTAATTTTTTTTAAATAACCGAAAACCGGTTAACCGGAATACCCGGTGTTTCCTATCGGTTATAACCGGGCAGTTAAAATGAGTGCAAACATAACCGGTTAACCGAAAAACCGGATTTTTCTAAAAATCCCTAGTATATATAGCCTTAAAATTTTTACCGAAAAAACAGAAATTTTGGGTACTAATGCAAAATGGACATTCTGATCTTCGACTTTTCACACAGAGTGTGGAACTCAGGACGACGCCGTTTCGTCCTTATTAGGGAGTCATCCGACAATTCGTTCGCGCTTATGAGCCAAAAAATTCGGCAAAACGGAGAGAACTTCCGACAACTAAGAATAAGTAGAGTAGGTGCATGGCGTAGCATCGATTTCGCTAGAAACATATTACAATGCCACTCTCTGTGCGAAAAGTCGAAGAACAGGAAGTTCATTTTGCATTGGTAGAAAAACACCTGGGTACCGATTCTGGAAGTCATAGGAAATGATCGTTCGCCTGGGAGAAGAAAAGTAGTTTCAACCAATAAACGCGCTTAAAAGCAGTGACGAGACGATCGAATAATCACCAAACTATTATGGGCACGCGCAGAGTTGCCTGGAACAACAATTTTTGAGCGAAGCCGTTCTCTCGACTAGACCCAGTAGTTGGGAGTTGTAGGAAAGCTCGTGTGAAAAACGTCACTCGTATTATTTCAGAGCACGCTATTGGACGAAATCATCACGTGACCGAACTTGCTAATCCGCATGCTACGGCAAACTTGACCGTCTTTTAGAGTAGGACTCGCACAGTGGTCGATTTTTGTAAAAACGCGGATATTAAATAAAACTTCCATATTGTAATTTAATCGTATAAAATATTTAGTTTTAATAAAAAGATAAATTTATTCTTATGTAGCTGATACACAGGATGATCGTGTGAATTTTCGCATTTATCTAAGACATTTTTAAGAGGTAAAAGATATATATTTATTAATTAGCTAAATTTGTGATGGTGGTGTGAGGGGGGATCTACGAAGGACATGTAGATTGAAAGACGATTGGAGCTTGAATGAGTTTTATTTAAGCCAAAAATGTATAGTTTGAATATAGCACTGATGGTCACGTGACTATTTAAAAGTGTCCAGTCACGTGATAATTTTGGTTACAGTTAAAGTCGCATGATATTTTAATTTTAAGCTCACTTCACAAAATTAAACTAAAAATGTTAGTTTAGAACAATCAAATTTACTTTAAAGTAGTTGACACAATATATAAATGTTACAGTATACTAGAATATTTTTACGTATATAGGGCATATTAAAAAGAATGCCAACCGAAACTTTCAAATATAACGTACCCTAGATACATTTTGAATTTTTTAATTTTTCCATTTATGTCCGCGTCTTCCGGAAAATCGACCACCGTGCGTCATTCGAATAACTTGTACCATTGATCACTTCTCAGGGTATGATCGTTCTATTACGCCCAGAATAGAGCCCCTGGAGGTAAGCAACTCAAAAACATTTCTCTATTCCGTACTAAACCGTTTTGAAATGTCAGTCGGGTAGTTCTCTTATTCAAAACAACTTTTTTACTAGGATTCTTCAGGCAATTCGACCATGGAACAGTTGGAAATCTGGTAAAATATGGATCGTTTAACCCTCCAAACTACAATCTCAGCGCAATATCAACTCCTATGGCACTATATCATGCGGAAGATGATTTTATGGCAGCAGAGTGTGTAAGTATTATTTAGGGTCACCAAAGAAATTAAGATAAACTGTATAAAAGGGGAACTTCATATATGAAAGGCAAATTTTCCAAATCAGTAAGCAAATCTAATAGACCGGCGGTACGTGACTAGTTTCTTGCAACGTTTTTCTAATGCATGCCAATCATACAGACCCCTTCAAGCTACTGCGAACATAGGGAGAATCAAGTCCAATTTACTCTCCGTGCCGTACGACCGAGGTGGATTCGAAGCACGCTGCAGTGTTATCTTTTGGAAATTCATTTTGTTTTTATTATTTTGTTTTATATCTGCCTTGCTCGAGAAACAGATGGGTAAGTTCTTAATTGAAATAATACATTTTTAAAACCAAAAATGGATGTCTACGAAGTTGCCGAAAAAGTGCAGATGGTCAAATGGTCAAATCGTCATAACCCTACACACGTTCGATATTGGTCGAGGGAAAATTTGCATTTGTATTTTGACGTAAGAACACAGTATCCCCAAAAACTAAATGTTTGGGGGGGGGTATTATAGGGGAACACGTAATTGGGCCATTTTTTATTAACGGCAATTGCAATTTGAATGGTCCTAGATACTTGGATCTACTGCAGCAGCACATTATTCCAACTGCTAGGCAGTTGTTAGGTGTAAGATTTGGTGAAACATGGTTTCATCAAGATGGTTGTTCCGCTCACAATGTTGGCCTTGTTAGGGAATATCTTGATAATGTATTTCCTAATCGGGTTATAAGTACACGGGGAACTATTTTATGGCCAGCTCGATCTCCCGATCTTGCTCCTAATGACTTCTATCTGTTTTTGAAGAAGCTTTTCAAATTATCACCCCTAACATGCTTGGAAACGTTAGAAGGGGTTTTTATAGTAGGCTCGAATATTGTCTAGCCGAGCAAGGAGGACTTTTCGAACATTTGCTTTAATTTTTTTTTGACTGGGAGAATCTTTTTGGTTTTTAGAATGTATTATTTTATTTTGAGAACTTGCTTTTATTTTGTTTCTCCTTATTATTTTCATTGTAACACGTCGTCACTGATAAATCTGAGCAGTTGACAATAAAACGCTCTTATTTATCAGTGACAAAAAATAAGAAAATTACGTTATAAAAATTTGCGTATTTATTGATCAAATTCCGGTTTCATTGACTACGCTCCACACAGCACCGTGGTTAGAGGCGTACTAAATACCAAAGGAAAGTCATGCAAGTGGTGATCGCAAGCCTGAGTATTGGTTGCTTCACTGATAGGCGTGCGGTGTCTCTGCATGTACGTACACTGGCAAATTAGACTTCTTCCGCCCTATGTTCGCAGTAGCTTGAAGCGGTCTGTATATGTGACTGCACTTGCGGTTGTCGCGGGTAGAAGGTGCGCAAATCGATTTTCAAAATGCAAAAAAAATCTATGTCGAAAACAATATAGAGCGAAAAATGTATGACATGCAGTTTCGGCGTGCACAACCTTGATGGGCACATGAAATCGCTAAAATATTTAACATCTTCGAACGATTTTAAAATGCATACCAATTTGTTTTATGATAAATTTGAACTGCCAAACGACGATTTACTAATTGGCATGCAGTTTTGATGTGCACAACCTCATCAAAAATTACTGGAAAAATGAAAAAGTATCTCCGAACGATCTTAAAATGCATGTCATTAAAGTACGTTATCGATAATAAGGAAAAAGACGAGTTTAGAAAATGGCATGCAGTTCTGCGTTGTTTAACATATTTGCCGGCGTCAAAATTTCCAACAAACAATTCGAGGTATATCCGAACGATTTCAAAATGCATGCCAAGATACTTTATCAAACTCTTGCAATAACAAAAGACCATTTACCGATTGGCATGCAGTTTTGTAGTGCAGAAGGCTACGAAAATTTTGGTCGAAAATGCAAAAAAACACAATATCTCGATCTTAAAATGCATGCCAATATACAATACAATGTTGCAATACCAAAACACGATTTACCGATTGGCATGCAGTTTTGTAGTGCAGAAGGCTACGAAAATTTTGGTCGAAAATTGATATCTTAGAACGATTTTAAAATGCATGCCAATATACAATATATGCAAACAGAAAACACCATATCTTAGAACGATTTTAAAATTAATTAAAACTAAATTAAATTAAATTAAACTGGCCAAAGGGTTCACTTATTTGTTACTGTCAATCACCTAAGAAACACTGACAGAAATACCTAATTCGTTTAATCAGATAAAAACTAATTATCTTGTCCCCATGTATACTTGTCAAATATGTGCGACTGCAAAACAAATACAGTTGAAGGACACCTATTATCATCTCCCTGTGATAATAAAAACAGAACAAATAAGGCAAAGCCTATTTGTCAAAGTTTTTCAACAAAGCCGCGATTTGGTTCTCATATTTTTACACAAAGTATATAATAACTATATATTGCATTTTTTATTTTCATAAACTGCATTACAAAACTGTATGGCAAGAAGTAAATAGTCATTTGGTAATGTAAATTAAATTTATTATTATAATAATTGGCATGCATTTTAAGGCGCATTTACACAGACAAACTTTCCTTTGATGTTGAAATGCCGACAAACATTTAAACGAGCCTCTTGAGCAAAATGTTCAAAGACATGTTCGAGCAAAATCGCGTACAGAAAAACACACGTAAATTTTGGAGAGAATGTTGAGCAAAATTTGTTTTAAGAAATGTTGGTAATAAAAATTTCTTACAAATTTAAATTTTATAGTTTTATGGGAATTCATTGAACTTAACTGAAAATAGAAAGACTAAGTTTTAAAACAAGGTATTTTTAATTAAGTGCTTTCCGACGGAAAAACGATTTGATGTCGAAATTGACGTTTTATCTCATAAGCATCTTCGATTAATCTGATTTTTATAGGGGATATGCCAGTATACTTGTAACTTTTTTGGGGTTGTAAAAAAAACGAGAATCAAAAAAAATAAAAATTGGCACTTATTTATTGCTGTTGCTGGGTTAGGAGAAGGTAAAAACCGTAGACTAGTGAAAGGGAGTTTTGGTCAAATGAACATTGACACACAAAATTACAGCAGTGTTTGACAGCGCTGCGTTCCGACTGTCTAAACCTCCCTATCCCCCCCCCCAGGGAACAACTAACTACTCTCCAGAACAGTTCTCTAAAAATATCCACCTGCATTTTAAAAAGTAATTACTTCGAAGACATTTCCGTTTTCTTTTTATAATGAAAGAAAACCAAAAAAGTTAAAGAGAAGAATTAAATGTTATTACCTCCATCATTAACTATTTTAACATTGCATATGATAAAACTGATAGCCAATAATAATGTTTCGCTTGTCGTCGCCTTTTTTTCACAAAAGTTTAAAATAAAAGTTGGTGTTCCATTTTTTTAAAGAATTGAGATCAGTGATCAATTATGTAAAATTATATTTATTTTCATCTTTAAAAATATTTTTCCAAAATAGATAGCAATAACTTGCTCAAAAATTTACCCGAACAAAATGTTCAAAGAAAAGCTCACAAAAATGTTCGCGCAAAAAATTTCAGATCTTTTGCACGAGCTTTTATTTGAGCATGTTCGTCTGTGTAATTGCGCCTTTAGAGATGTTTTGATATTTATACTAATAAAAAAACGGTAGTCAAAACACAGGTCAAAACACTTGACCTACAGTTATAAAAATTTAAGGACATATTGCGTTTGTGACGTAGGTGCTCGCTAAGAAAGGATTTTTTTAAAATTTTACACCTAAGGGGCTAAAATAGGGGTTGAAATTTTAAAGAGGTTTTCTATATCTCGGGAACGAAAAACCGCAGAGATCTGATAATTTGTATGTAGATTCTACTAATAAAATAAGTAAAAAAGTATTTTGGCGTTTTTCTAAATTTTAATTGGGGGTGGAGAAATAGGGGTAATTCCACTTCGAAGGGGGTAAACGGATGCTCTGTATCTCCGAACAAAAAAGTCACAGAGGCTTAGTAATTGGTAATATAGACTCTACCAATAAAATAGATGGACACGTGTTTCAGCGTTTTTCTACCAACCCACTATTAATAGGGGGAATTATCCCCCATATTTGGTAAAAATTTTGATGTGTTTAAATATGGGTTGTGGGGTATCAAACTGAAGGAAATGAAGCCCGGAATCGGAAAAAGTGTTTTTTGTATTAATTTTTGAAATTTTTTATCACCCCCTCCCCCTCTGTATTTGATAAAAATATTGAACTACTAAAATATGGGTTCTGTATGTGGTATCAAATCGAAGAAAATGGAGCCCAGAATAAAAAAAATATATTTTTTTCAATAATTCATTAAATTTTTTATTACCCCCTCCCCTACTCGCTAAAATATAGGTTGTTTCAATTTTTTTATTAATTCCGAGGCTAGCAACGCAGCGGGTGAAATGCTAGTACCTACCTAATCATTTTCTTGCACCTTTATGATAATTTTTCTTAAGGTCGTTCTCTACAAAACTGCATGCCAATCGGTTAATCATTGTTTGGTAATATAAAGTTCGCATATAATTTATTGGCATGCATTTTAAAATCGTTCTAAGATATTGTGTTTTTTTTTTGCATTTTCGGCAATTATTTTCATAAACTTCTGTATTACCTGACTGCATGCCAATTCGTAAGCAGTCATTAGCTGCTTCATATTTGTCATTAAACATATTCAAATATACCTGATATTTTTGCACTTTTGAAATATATTTCCATAAACTTCTGCACTACAAAACTGCATGCCAATTGCAAAAAGCGTCCTTTGTATTGCAAATTTTATATTATTCCAATTACCGAACATTTTAAGATCGTTCGGAGATACCTATTTTTTTGCATTTTTCCAGTAATTTTTGATGAAGTTGTGCACATCAAAACTGCATGCCAATCAGTAAATCGTCGTTTACCACAAAAAATATTGGAATACATTTTAAAATCGTTCGAAGATGTCAAATATTTTAACGATTTCATGTGCCAACCAAATTGGTTGTGCACGCGGGAACTGCATGCCATAAATTTTTCCCTCTATATTTTTTTCCTAAATTTTTATTTGGCAACATTGGCATGAATTTTAAAGTAGTGCAAAGACATCGATTTTTTTGGCATTTTGAAAATCGATTTGCGCACCTTTCTACCCGCGACTACCGCAAAAATTGACCATCTCTAGTATACTTACGGTAAGTGCAATCACATACAGACCGCTTCAAGCTACTGCGAACATAGGGCGGAAGAAGTCTAATTTGCCAGTGTACGTACATGCAGAGACACCGCACGCCTATCAGTGAAGCAACCAACACTCAGGCTTCGGATCGCCATTCGCTGCCGTTCGCCGCCTTTCGCCTTGTATTTAGTACGCCTCTAACCACGGTGCTGTGTGGAGCGTAGTCAATGAAACCGGAATTTGGTCAATAAATACGCAAATTTTTATAACATAATTTTCTTATTTTTTGTCACTGATAAATAAGAGCGTTTTATTGTCAACTGCTCAGAGTTATCAGTGACGACGTGTTACAATGAAAATAATAAGGAGAAACAAAATAAAAGCAAGTTCTCAAAATAAAATAATACATTCTAAAAACCAAAAAGATTCTCCCAGTCAAAAAAAAATTAAAGCAAATGTTCGAAAAGTCCTCCTTGCTCGGCAAGACAATATCCGAGCCTACTATAAAAACCCCTTCTAACGTTCCAAGCATGTTAGGGGTGATAATTTGAAAAGCTTCTTCAAAAACAGATAGAAGTCATTAGGAGCAAGATCGGGAGATCGAGCTGGCCATAAAATAGTTCCCCGTGTACTTATAACCCGATTAGGAAATACATTATCAAGATATTCCCTAACAAGGCCAACATTGTGAGCGGAACAACCATCTTGTTGAAACCATGTTTCACCAAATCTTACACCTAAAAACTGCCTAGCAGTTGGAATAATGTGCTGCTGCAGTAGATCCAAGTATCTAGGACCATTCAAATTGCAATTTCCGTTAATAAAAAATGGCCCAATTACGTGTTCCCCTACAATACCCCCCCCCCCAAACATTTAGTTTTTGGGGATACTGTGTTCTTGCGTCAAAATACAAATGCAAATTTTCTCTCGACCAATATCGAACGTGTGTTGGGTTATGACGATTTGACCATTTGACCATCTGCACTTTTTCGGCGACTTCGTAGACATCCATTTTTAGTTTTAAAAATGTATTATTTCAATTAAGAACTTACCCATCTGTTTCTCGAGCAAGGCAGAAATAAAACAAAATAATAAAAACAAAATGAATTTCCAAAAGATAACACTGCAGCGTGCTTCGAATCCACCTCGGTCGTACGGCACGGAGAGTAAATTGGACTTGATTCCCCCTATGTTCGTAGTAGCTTGAAGCGGTCCATAGATTAAGGAGCTACAGCGGTCTGTATATGATTGGCATGCATTAGAAAAACGTTGCAAGAAACCAGTCACATACCGCCGCGCGCCGGTCTATAACGAAATTGAGTCGGACTGTTCAGAGATTTGTTATACTTTAGCGTAAAAAGATCGTTCCGGCGTCTTTTTAACACACACGTACTTCTTAGACATTCTTGTCAGTCTTAAAATAAAAATATAAAAACAACTGTTGCAAAAAACTAAAAAATTTTTATTAAAAAAAACTTTTAAAGAACAAGCTTTTATTAAATGAACTTAAAAGTAGAAAACATTTTTTTATCTTTCTTATACCATAATAAAAGCGATGGGCGCAAATTAAAAATTTTAGTATTAGGTATCGTCAGTGGCTAAGTATCGTATATCGGTCACATCGACGATTCACCTAAGAAACAGAGTATAACATAAGGACATTTTAAAAGGCTTGACAAGCACGGCAATCTCACCCGTTCTCAGCTTCTTAAGATGAAAGCATTATGTTTATCATTCCGTAAACTTAAAATTTTTAATTTGCGCTTTTGTTATGGAATAAGAAAGATAAAAAATTACTTTCTACTTTTGAGTGCGTTTAATAAAAGCTTGTTCTTAAAGTTTTTTTTAATAAAAAATTTTCAAAATCCGCCATATTGAATTTTCAAAATCTGATAAAAAATTCGTATTCCTTATCCCCAAAAGCTCCAAATCGGACAAACTTAGGTGTTTTTCCCCCTCCACTACCCTGGTAGGGGGAAAGGGTGCCTAATAAATAATGGCATATTATTGTATTGTCACTGGAACTATAAATGAAGGCAATCGGATGTGTATAAGTTAAAATTGGTTAGAAAAAGATTACCAAAAATCCATCTTGAATCTGCCATATTGAATTTTCAAAATCTGATTAGAAATTCGTTATATCCATCCCCAAGTGCCCCAACACACCAAATTTCAACGAAATCGGGCGTACTTCAACTGTACCCCCCTCCACCCCCTTCGAGTAGGGTGGAGCTGTCAATTTCATCACACTATATTCTTATATTGTCACCGCAACTATATAAGCATGCCAAATTTGAAGCCGGGAAGTTGGTCAAAATTAAGTTGCAAGATCCCACCCAAACAAACATATATATACGTGATGTTTTCGAAAGCAAACTTTTGGAAACATACGTCACCGTTTCAACCGCGACGTCACCGTTTCGAACCATCGCCACTGATCGCCAAAATGACAATTATTGAATAACATAAATTAGCTGTGTTTGTGTGGCTTCTCGTTTTTTCGATTTGGAATTTTTTTTGTGATTTTTCAAAATGGATTTTTTTTGTCGCCGCTGACCTTGGCCTATTTACATTATTGCTAAAAATTGACAAGTACCGCCATATTGAACCGTGTTCGAAATGGTGGCCGAGGCATTTTCGAAACCCGTTTCGTCGCCAAAATAACATTTTACGCACGTTTTCAAAGCGGTTTTGAAATCATCGGTCGTGAATAGACGTCTCAAATGAATGGTTTCCAAAAACTTAGTATTGTATTTTTTTGTTTTTAGAATGTTGGTCAACTGGTAGCACAACTGCCGCACGTTGTGGAAACTGAATTGGTTAAGGATTTCAACCATTTGGATTTTATGTGGGGTGATAGCGCTAATTCTAAAGTTTATGATAAAGTGTTAAAAGTAATTAAAAAATATACCTAAAATTTATTAGTACATACCCACCTCTGTTATTATAATTATTTACCTCTATTAATAAAATCAACAAGAAAAAATATTTCTCAGATTAAAAAAAAAATATACATACCATTCTAAACACTTTTTGATGCGCTGTCTGTCTGTCGGTAACCAACGCTAATAACTCAAAATATATCTGACCTATTTTGATAAAATTTGGTACCCCTGCGGGATTTGGCTTAAGTTGGTCCCATTTAGTAGTAGTAGAGAAGAGGCGGCGCGAAGCCTGGCAAGTAGGCCTCCCTCGGCCCTTTCTGTCCTACCCCGAGCCTGCCCCTAATCCACCGCCTGCACCACTAGTCTGGCAGTCTGCTCATTTGGTTTCACTGTTCTTTTTGCAAAGTCCAGTATTTTGTCCCATTTGAGCATGTGCAGGTCCTCCTCATCCAGGGTCGGGAAACCGAACACCTAATATCTCGTCCTCTGGTATGCCTTGCAGTTCGCTATAACGTGTCGAGATGTCTCTTCTGCCCGCCCGCAGGCCCGGCATTCTCCACCGCGATCCGGGTCATGTGCTTCCTTAGTCGGTTGTGACCTGTTATGATACCTGTCAGCAGACCAGCGTCCCTTCGCGATCTCCCCAGAAGCCATCTTTGTCTGGCTACATCCGGGCCCTACACGAAGTCCTTGGTCTGTCTGCATCCTGTTCCTCCTCTCCAAGCGGTCGTCATGGCATCGTTGGCCCATTTATTGAGTCGACTTTGCAATTGCCTCTTGGTTGTTCCTAGGAGTGGTTCCGGCCCTACATACTGGGTGCTTGCCCCGATCCTGGCGAGCTCGTCGGCCATCTCGTTACCCGGCACCCCCATATGTCCCGGTACCCACATAAGTGTCACTTGTTTGCCCTCTCCCAAGGATTCTAGTGCATTCGCACATTCCTCCACCAGGGTGTTATTGATCTTGGGCGCCCTTAGTGCCTTTAGGGCTGATTGGCTGCTCCTCCCCACCGTTCTTTATTTCTTCCATGGTTGCAGCCATTATTATGGCATACACCTCTGCCTGAAAGACCGTGGCTTACTCTCCGACCGGGTAGCTCTTTCGAACCTCCTGGTCTTCCAAATAAACCCCCGATCCTGTGGTTTGCCTCTCCGACAGTTTCGACCCGTCGGTGTAGCAAATCACGGCGTTCTCCTCGAACTGTTCGCGGAGGTTTTCACTCTGCCATAGTTCCCTGCCTGGGCTGACTACTTTGTACCACTTGTTGAATCTCCAGGGGTTTTTTGGTCTTTGTGTTTTAATCGCTGCCATAGGGATTTCTCTCTCGGCGATTTGGGCAATCCTAAAATGCCCCGCAGCTTCCCCTCTTCCTCTCCATTGACCTGTATCTCTCAGCCGGAGGTGGGTCGCCATCGCTTCTTTTCTGATCCAGATCGGAAGCGGCGGCAGTCCCAGAATGGTTTCGAGTGCCTGTATAGGTGCCGTCCTCATAGCGCCGGTTATCCCTGTAGGCTCCTAAGCTTGAGGGTAGTAGTGACCTTCTCCACTGCTGGCCACCAGACTATGGATCCGTACTGGATCCTTGGTCTTTGGTCCCATTTAAATATGGTTTAATTCAATCCCATATAAGCTAATGAAAGGGGTAGGGGTAGTTTTAAAAAAGTTTTATCTAAATTTAAAATTTAATTTTCTTTTAGCCAGTAGTAGTATTAGATAGGTTCCAAACTTTTGAGCTAGACTTATACATCAATTAGCAGGGTATTTTCATAAATGCAGGAGTCTAAGATAAGTTTTAATAAAATCAAACACTGACTGAAATAAGAAGTGGGTAAAGAGCTTTATATAAATATATATAAATTATATATATAAATAAATATAAATCAAGCTTGATGCGGAAAAGTGGTGAAAGAAAATTGGTATTTTATTATTCCATTGATGGGATATTATATTTAGTGAAGAACATTATTTTGACGTTTAAATAGTTATGGATTTAATTTTTAATTAAATATATTTATAATTGTACGATTTTACAAAATAAACACGATACAAATTTTATGACGTTTATTATTAAAATAAATAATATTGAACAATTTACTACAGCAAATAAATCTTTTAAAAAAATGCCTAACAAATTATTTAAACTAACAAATGGATCACTACATCGTGTTTTATACACACAGGGTGATCATTTATAAACGCACACAACATAGTAGTTTACTAGCGCGGAAAGTGCCACTTTTCTGCACGCGATTTCAGATGGACAAACGACGCGTCAGCGGACTTTGGCCGTCAGAAATCAAGGGCATAATAGTCACCTTACGCACATTTTAGGTACAATTTTTTTCTACGGCCACTTGAATGTGCTGTCAAACAGACGTTAAGAGAGTCAGGTAGAAGTAAAGAAAAAAAAAGATAATAATTAAAAATCCTAGTGGGGAAAAGCATGGGTGTAAATTCATTTCTACACTCAGTGCGAAAAAATGAAACTTTCCACACGCAAATGCGTGCGGAAAGTGAGTACTTTCCGCACGCGAGTAGAAAAAGTAAATTACTCACGAAATTATATAGATTTCTATCACAATTTCAGTTTTTTTTATCATCCGGTGCATGCATGGTTGGGTTGAGTTGGATGAAACACACTATATGTTTAAACAAAAATAAGACCGATAATGTACAGCTGGGTCCTTTAAATTTTAGGACGACTTCAGAAAGTGTTTGATTATTGCGAGCAGTTTATACTATTGAGTTGACATTATACATTTTGTAGGTTATTTACAACTACAGGATGATCTGTTTCTTTAAGGGAACTGGTTATACCTCTTACACTAAGGTTGTGCATTTTCTTTATTTTTTTTATTTTGTTTACTTGATTTATTTAACTTTTATATCAAAAATAATAAATACAATTTGTGTCTGCTTATGTAGTTGTTATATTAAAAAAGTAATAAAAATACTAAACGATAAGTAAAAAAAAAATATATCTACAACTACAAAAAAAACAATATTTTGTCATGTCTCGGTTAACGTCGATAAATCTTTGTAATCTGCGAGATTGGTTGATAGAAAGGCACCATGAAATTTTCTTGGTCTGCAAGGTCTTCCCATATCGTTGTTTTCTGGAAAACCCTGTTCCACACTTGGCAGCATGACATTATCCAATATCTCTAAATAGGTTTCTTCTACAAATCTTACTTCAATTCTTCATATCACCCCAACACCGTCTCAACTAAAAAGCCAGTTAACTCCTACCGCCTCAGTGCCCTTTAGCCTATGGTGGCTGCCATTTTTATAACCAAATTGACAAGTAAAACATGGATTTTCTGTCAGTTTGGTGTCAATATGGCGCCGACAATAGACCAAAGGATACTAAAACGAAAATGAGTTAACTGGCTTTTTAGTTGAGAACGGTGTTGATCACCCCCAATCCTCTCGCTGACACCCATCCCCATACATTCACACTAAAATGACCAGCTGCTCGGTAGTGACTCACATACTGTGGATTGAATCTGGCGTTATCTGGCCTATACTCGTATCATTTTGCTTTTCTTTGATGACTAAAAGATTTTTTCATCCATAATATAATTCAGAATAAAAAACAAGCAAGATTGTTTTTGTTGTGGTGTAAACTCAGTTTTAGTAGCTGCAACCCGACAATTCAAGTGTTTTCTCTTTATCCTCCTGAAAGCAGTTTCCTTGCCACCTGGGATCTGAGACAAAATCCTTGCTTGTTTTGCTGTTAAAAAAGGGTCCTCTTCGAGTTTTTGAATGAGAGCTGCATCTTCATCCTAGTTGGAAACTGCGGGTCTGCCTGATTCTCCCGAATTATCCTTTCCTCCCTAGCGTTCTTTCTTCCCTCCACGGTTGAGACTGAAATGTTCTGTCACAGCTGCGAGAGACCAACCGTCATCCAGCTTCGTTACAATCTCAATTCCTTCGTCGTGTGTGGGGCCATGGTTTGAGTTTCTTGACTAAATTTAAGAATTTTTTGTGACTGACGTTGAAAATAAATTTTTTAAGTAGACTGACACTATAATTTAACTGACATGGAAAAGGTAAAATAAAATACACTGCTCAAATTCAATAAAAAACTGCTTTAAGAGTCGTCCTAAAATTTAAAGGACCCAGCTGTATCTCTGACTCCAAAATCAGATACTTAATGTAGTATAAGTAAAATAAAAAATTATTTTTGCTAGACAAGGATAACACTTTAGGTGGTTTTTTGTCAACACATTACCTTTACGGCAACGTTATTGTAAATTAATTCAATGAACGTTGAAGACAATAGGTTATTATACTATATATTTTTTGAGTCAGTAAAAAAAGGTCTATCTAAATTTTAAAGAAATATACAGACAGAAACTTTAAAAGATAATTAAGGAGGGGGTGCGTTTATTAATAATCACCTTGTCCGAATGTTTATTGATGCTAACATATGTTTAACAAATTTAATACATATGACAAACTTAAAGGGGAGTTTACCCAACTTTTCATATTGATAATTTATAACCTAAGCACAATTTTATTCATAGTCATAATGTTAAATACATTATTCTTAATAGAAGTGTTTACCCAAGTTTTCTTAGTTATAATTCAAAATTCATAAGCACAGTGCATAATTTAAAAGTTGGTCAATTTTAACTTTATGCACTATCAATATGAAAAAAGGCAACAAAACATTTTGGTTGGTTGATTTCAAAATGAGAGTGATTGATTTTAGCTGATATTAGAAAATAGAAATTTAGAAAGAATACCTAACCTGTTGAGGTTAGGTAAAGAAAAACATTTTTTTTGTTCTTCTTTTTTGTCAATTTGGTATGTCAAATATCCTAACCCAGCAAGCATTTGGACGTTATATTACGTTATGGTCACCTAGGGCAAGAAATACCTGACGTCGGCTCCATCAGGTCTTCCTGAGGACTTGATTTAGCACCTAAGTGGAGAATCAAAATTCGAGTCGTTTCGACGTCGGGTGCTGCACAATGTTTTGGTCAAATATTACGTCAAATTACGTAGACCCTCGACCCAAAGTTTTACTGTGCACACCAAGTTTAAACTTATTAGGTAAAAACTTCTAAATGTCTAAACAAACACATCCAAATGAACTGTGGATGACAATAATTATTATCTTGGTTATTGTAGGTAACTGAAAAAAGTTAGTTTTTCACATTCTATGGATGCAAATCTTCCAACGAAGGTCAGTTTATTGTTAAATACAATTAAAATAGACATTAAAAAAAAAAGAAACCCAAAAAAATAATTCAAAAATATTAAGAAATTAATTTTGAAAAAAATTAACCTAAAAATAAAATCTTTATAAGGAAGCCCGTTTCTTATAGTAAAACATTATAGGCATTTAAAAAATGCATTTTAGTTGCCAACAAATGAGTTAATTTACATATCAAGCCTTTAAAATTAAAAAATAAAATGTACTGTTGTAATGGCGCATCGATGCTAAACGTTTAAAATGGCATTTCAGGCGCCGACAAAATTTCTAATGATTATTTACCTATTCAGACAAGAACACCTCCTGCGACGTCACCTTGTAGAACGACCCGACCTAGAATATTGTAGTATAATTGTAGGTCACGCACCCACGTCGGTGGACCTCGGAATAGTTACGTTTAATAAATAAAAGTTTGGCAACGTCAATTTTATTACAATTCTACTTTAAAACTCATACTAAATATAACGTCTCATGAATTGGACGTTATACCGGGTGTCCCGAGGTGACTGGCCTATAAGATTATTTTGTAAATTATACAATAGAAACTTTTAAACTTTCTATTATCTATCTTATCTAACATAAGTCCATGTAAAGTATATTTATAAAATACTTTCGTATTTGCAGTGTTGCCATTTACAGAAAATCTTGGCAACAACTAAATTTATTGACGTCCGTTTTCACTTTGACCTGACCTTAAATTTTATTCTAAAAATTACGTCGCCGAAATTAACGTTAATTTACGTCGCTGATAGGTAGCGAGTATCACCAACATTTGGCTACGTCAGTTTTGGTAAGTATCGACGTCACAACTGATGCACTAGTTGTTGGCGACGTCAGGTCTTAGTAAAAAATACGTTTTTTGATGGACAAACCAATTGCCGACCTAAATTTGCGCCAAAACCGACGTCATGTTAGGTTGTAATTAGTCGGAAGTCAGAAAAATGCTGCTTGGGAATGCACTATGCTTATAAACTCTTGGATAAACAGGTGCTGTTAAATTATGTATTAACACTAAAATTGTGCTTATACACTATGAATTAAAGTTATGAATTATCAATATGAAAAGTTGGGTAAACCCGCCTTAAGTCGTAAATATTCTTACTTGAATTCACATGTACATGATAGTCCAAATTCGAAGGGATTCTGTCGGGTTCTAATAGGACATACGGAAAAACTAATATACGTGTTATGGGCTCGATCGAGCTATAAGTTGGTATTTTTCTTGTACAATGAACTTTTTTTACTCGATTTTTGTAATCGGCCTAAAATTTTCTTTAAAATGATGTATATTTAATTTTTTTCTTACTTATTTTTACAGCATAATTTTTACAAAAAAACGAAAATAGTATGTAATTAAAAGATAAAAAAACACAAAAATATTAAGAAAATAAAAAAGATATAATAAAAAGGTATTTTTAAAGAAAAAAATAGGTTACTTCATACGAAAAAAAATACCAACTTAGTATTATATCTTAAAAATTAATGGTTACAGATAAAATCCAGTTTGATAAAAAAAAATTACTTTAAATTATCTATATACAAGTAATTTACACCAAAAAGGGTCTTTGATTAATAAAAAAGTTGTTGTTATTATTATTTTTTAAACTTATCTCGAAAGCGGGTTAACCGACTGTCATGCGCTCTTCACCAATAATAATTTCCGAAAAATCGAGCCCATAACATGTATATTAGTGAAATTAACTCTGTGTTTCGGACTTCCATTGTCTATATTTTATTTATACACGACGTTTCGATCAGTACAATCTCTGATCGTCTTCAGGTGCAAACTACAATCAATTCCTAAGGCTACGTACTTATATACTGTGAGAAATCACTCAACCTTGAAGTTTAAGAAGTTGGCTCCGCCCAAGGAGGGGCTTCCAAATATTTGGGATTTCAACACTTGGTTTACTGAAAATACCCTGATTCTGCCCAATAAAGGCAGCTTCAAGGAATTTTCGTTTCTTCCAGTGTGACTCCTTGTGCAAAACCTTTGCTTCTGCCCACTTCATTCGGTGTTGTTTTGACCATGCATGTTCGGCAATTCCTGATTTCGTGGTTTCACCTTTTTGGGTATTCGTCTGATGTTCCTTAAGCCTAACAGATAGTGGTCTTTTAGTTTCGCCTATGTATGATTCACCACACTCACAAGGAATTTGGTAAATGCATTCCTTATTTTGTTTGTTCTCCGGTTTTGTTTTACTAAGAAGGCTTCGAATTGTATTACTAGATTTAAAAGCTGTTTTAATATTAAAGTTCTTCGCTACTCTTCGAATTTTCTCTGATACTCCTTTAACGTATGGGATTGTAAGGAATGCATTTGCCTGGTTTTGGTCATGTAATCTCTGTCCTGTTTGTTGAAATTTAGAAATAGTATCTGTTATAAGTTTCAGGCTGTAACCATTCTGCTGCAGATCCTTCTTAATGTTTCTTATTTCGATTTCCAAGTCATGAGAATTGTTACAAATTTGAACGGCTCTGTTATACAAAGTTTTGATTATGCCTCGTTTGGTTGTAGCAGAATGATTTGAACCTTGATTTAAATATTGTCCTGTGTGAGTGGGTTTACGATAGACTGTTGTTCTGATGTCGCTTTCTACTCGTGTGACAAGTACATCAAGAAAAGGAATTTGACAATTTTGCTCCAACTCCATTGTGAATTTAATGGTGGGTCTTATGTTATTTAGGTGGTGAAGAAATTCTGAAAGTTGTTGGTCATTCCCGGTCCAGACAATAAAAGTATCATCAACATATCTCAGCCAGAGCTTAGGTTTATATGTTGCGGTATCAACCGCGTGTGATTCGAACCACTCCATGTAAATATTGGCCACCACTGGAGAAAGCGATGAACCCATTGGCAGACCGTCTTCCTCAGCATAAAACCTATCTTTCACTTGAAAATAAGAGTTATGTAGGCAGCACTCCAACAACTCCATCACTCCCTCCAGCGGTAGGCTGGTACGTTCATAAAGGGATTCGTCATCAACCAGTCTCTTTCTAATAATGTCTAACGATTCCTTTATTGGGACATTGGTGTATAGACTTTCGACATCAAAACTGACAAGTCTATCCTCGGTTCCTAAAACAAAAGATTTAAGAATATTAACAAAATGGTTTGAATTTTCTACAAATGAAGCGGTCTTGCCTGCAAGAGGTTGAATAATTTTCAAAAGGAATTTTTGAAAATTATTCAACCTCTTGCAGGCAAGACCGCTTCATTTGTAGAAAATTCAAACCATTTTGTTAATATTCTTAAATCTTTTGTTTTAGGAACCGAGGATAGACTTGTCAGTTGATACCGCAACATATAAACCTAAGCTCTGGCTGAGATATGTTGATGATACTCAAAAGGAATTTTTGAAAATTATTCAACCTCTTGCAGGCAAGACCGCTTCATTTGTAGAAAATTCAAACCATTTTGTTAATATTCTTAAATCTTTTGTTTTAGGAACCGAGGATAGACTTGTCAGTTGATACCGCAACATATAAACCTAAGCTCTGGCTGAGATATGTTGATGATACTCAAAAGGAATTTTTGAAAATTATTCAACCTCTTGCAGGCAAGACCGCTTCATTTGTAGAAAATTCAAACCATTTTGTTAATATTCTTAAATCTTTTGTTTTAGGAACCGAGGATAGACTTGTCAGTTGATACCGCAACATATAAACCTAAGCTCTGGCTGAGATATGTTGATGATACTCAAAAGGAATTTTTGAAAATTATTCAACCTCTTGCAGGCAAGACCGCTTCATTTGTAGAAAATTCAAACCATTTTGTTAATATTCTTAAATCTTTTGTTTTAGGAACCGAGGATAGACTTGTCAGTTTTGATGTCGAAAGTCTATACACCAATGTCCCAATAAAGGAATCGTTAGACATTATTAGAAAGAGACTGGTTGATGACGAATCCCTTTATGAACGTACCAGCCTACCGCTGGAGGGAGTGATGGAGTTGTTGGAGTGCTGCCTACATAACTCTTATTTTCAAGTGAAAGATAGGTTTTATGCTCAGGAAGACGGTCTGCCAATGGGTTCATCGCTTTCTCCAGTGGTGGCCAATATTTACATGGAGTGGTTCGAATCACACGCGGTTGATACCGCAACATATAAACCTAAGCTCTGGCTGAGATATGTTGATGATACTTTTATTGTCTGGACCGGGAATGACCAACAACTTTCAGAATTTCTTCACCACCTAAATAACATAAGACCCACCATTAAATTCACAATGGAGTTGGAGCAAAATTGTCAAATTCCTTTTCTTGATGTACTTGTCACACGAGTAGAAAGCGACATCAGAACAACAGTCTATCGTAAACCCACTCACACAGGACAATATTTAAATCAAGGTTCAAATCATTCTGCTACAACCAAACGAGGCATAATCAAAACTTTGTATAACAGAGCCGTTCAAATTTGTAACAATTCTCATGACTTGGAAATCGAAATAAGAAACATTAAGAAGGATCTGCAGCAGAATGGTTACAGCCTGAAACTTATAACAGATACTATTTCTAAATTTCAACAAACAGGACAAAGATTACATGACCAAAACCAGGCAAATGCATTCCTTACAATCCCATACGTTAAAGGAGTATCAGAGAAAATTCGAAGAGTAGCGAAGAACTTTAATATTAAAACAGCTTTTAAATCTAGTAATACAATTCGAAGCCTTCTTAGTAAAACAAAACCGGAGAACAAACAAAATAAGGAATGCATTTACCAAATTCCTTGTGAGTGTGGTGAATCATACATAGGCGAAACTAAAAGACCACTATCTGTTAGGCTTAAGGAACATCAGACGAATACCCAAAAAGGTGAAACCACGAAATCAGGAATTGCCGAACATGCATGGTCAAAACAACACCGAATGAAGTGGGCAGAAGCAAAGGTTTTGCACAAGGAGTCACACTGGAAGAAACGAAAATTCCTTGAAGCTGCCTTTATTGGGCAGAATCAGGGTATTTTCAGTAAACCAAGTGTTGAAATCCCAAATATTTGGAAGCCCCTCCTTGGGCGGAGCCAACTTCTTAAACTTCAAGGTTGAGTGATTTCTCACAGTATATAAGTACGTAGCCTTAGGAATTGATTGTAGTTTGCACCTGAAGACGATCAGAGATTGTACTGATCGAAACGTCGTGTATAAATAAAATATAGACAATGGAAGTCCGAAACACAGAGTTAATTTCAAACACATCATTGTCTCAAACTTTCAATGTATATTAGTGTTTTGCTCTCCCTGAGAAATACCCAAGGTCCCATAATCCCCTCGACTTTGGACCACTCTGTACTTAGTGAAAGATATGTTTAGAAATTCTTAAAATTTCTTACTAACGTTGTTTAGCGAACTTGTGTCCGCAATCGATCTACAAAGGGTTAAAGTTTTAGGCTCCCTCTTTCGTTAAACATTTTTGTTAAAAAACGGTCGTAGTTCCATTAAATTACAGGAAACAAAAAAATTTCAAAAAAAAACAAGAATTTACTTCGTATTTCAGAACCCACCACCCAGGCAACCACTCGCGTAACGTCACGTGCATTTGACGTGTTATTTGAGACTATCATTCGACGTGATATAAATGACGTCGAATTTTAAGCTCTCAGGCAACCAGAGATATACAAGTTACATTTTTCTTACATCTGACGCCATGTTTTGTATAATTATTTTTCATTCTTTTGAAATAATTGATATTTTATGAAAACCTATATCCCTCGTTAGAAAATACTCGGAGTATAACTGTTTGGCTTGAAGTTGACCACAAGGGCGTCAGAGACAACATAATAACTTACGGAGACTGTAGCGCATTGCGGCGGAGAGTGAAAGTAATGCTTGTAGTAAGTAAACACCTACCTCGCACCGTCTTCTATATGATCATAAAAGAAAAACAGAACATTTTTCAATGTCGAAATGTATTTCACACAATTCACGTGCACAAAGTCTGTCAAGCCCGACAAGCGGTTTTTTTAGATTTTCAAAAGTGAGTTATTTTAATCAGTTTCGGTTGAAATTGCGCCCAATGGGATTAGCTATATGGATTAACAACTTATTTTAAAGTCTAAAATGTCATTTCAATCAGGCTGGATCACTACCATTAAAGCTAGAGAGCATGGGACTATTTGAAGAGTGCCGAAAATTGAGGTTAAGATTTTTGCGAACCAAATCCCTGAAGAAAATATTGTACATATACAGAGTGAAGCAAGAAAATAATAAATTAAAATACCACATTTATAAAATTTTTAAGACTTTAATACTGGGATTTTGTCCCAATTAATAAAAGAAAATAAGAATAAAATATTGTTACCTTTAATATTTGATAATATTCCTCAACATAGTTATAACCCCCTCCTCCTATTTTAGATTTTTAAAGGGTCCAAAAAACTTTTTGTAAGCTAAAGAAAGTTTTTTAGCTGAATGGAACAGTACAAAGCTACTAAAACCTTTCGCGAATTCATTGCTTTTTTAACACTAAAAAGTATGGAAAAACTGCATCTGTTAAGTTTTTTCATATCTTTTTATTATTAAATTAGTAAGTCTCAGTAAAAAATTAACCAAAAGAATATATCTATTTTATAATGCGTCTGGCTGTACAAGTAGTTCGTTGCTGTAGCCCCTAGCTGCGCTCGTGTCGCCGATAAACAATGTTTCCCAAGTTTAACACAGTATCGGTCACTCTCGCGTAGCTATTACTTTCTCTATGCCGTCAAAGTATATTATTTTAGACAAAAATGTCATTAATGTTACCTCAAAAAACGGGTCAAACCTACGCGATACAGACGTCGAAGGGGCGTCACAAAAATCCAGGGAAAATAGAACAAATAGGTAACGATGCGATTGACAGTTCCATAGCTAAAAAGACATAACGGTTGGGAAAACCTCACTTTTTCTATGTTTTAACACAAGTTGTTGACAACGGTTTTTCAAAATAGCGTATTTTGTTGTTGTTTATAAATACATCATTGCCTCAAACTTTCATACAATTCGTTTATTCTGACACAATAGCCAGGAGTTTAAGTTCTTTGTAGAAAATACTTACTTTTTGTGGAATTTTTATACAAACCACGAAGCAGGACAATTCTAGAAGTTGAAATGGAGCAATTTGTTAGATATTTTAGAGAAAAGACTCCAACTTTAAAAAGTAAATAACACAAAAGAAAATGTACACAAAAAAGTAGGGTTATACCTATGGTTCGGTTGTTTGGTGGACGAGAACCAAACAGGCCGGTGCCATAGCACTCCTGAATAGTATACAAAGACAAGCCTGCCTAAGTACCACCGGTGCTATAATGACCACCCCAACGGCAGCTTTCTTCATTCAGGTAGAAGCACGACAGGTAGCCTACAGGCTAAGCACCCATTATCAGTTCACATTAAACTGAGCATGAAAGACTTGAAAACGAGCTCAAAAAAGATTCCATACTGGGATTTCCGAGCGACATAATGGTCTGCAAGTACAATTTCGAAAAGAAATACAAAGTCAAACTTTCAGATAGAGCCGACTGGGAGGGACTGTTACATTTTTTTTCAGTTTCAGTTGCAATAAAGAAAATATACAAATATTGAAACAATAATTTGATCGAATCATAATTTGCCAAAATAAAAAAAAAATTAAAATACGTACCTAGGTATATATATAATTTCGTCGGACCGTAAAAAAATCAAATCATAAAATGAATAAAATATTCGTACGTTAATTACTGCGATTACTTATTTTCCTTTTTGTGGGAAGTTATCAGAAAAATTGCAAGATTTATTTTTTCAAAAATTTTCGCCATATTTAGGTTAAAAGTTTCATTAATTTTGGAGTTTTTGCATAAAACTTACAATTGTATTTGGTCATTTTTCAATAAACAACCAAGTTTATTTTAAAGTTGACATTAATTGAGCTCACAATACTGCTGCTTTGATGCCATGATTAATAAACTAAAGTTGTTTCAACTTTGATATTTATTACACTTACAATAGTGTATTTTGTCATGTCAAAATAATTAAACTTCAAACAATGTTATTTTTCAGTCACTTTATCATTTATATTTCTTGTTAAATCCAAGTCAAATATTAACGTAAAATTAGCGCTTCTTTCGTGTATCAGCGATACTTTCACATAGAATGTTAATTTTGAACTTACATTTTACTTTTTTCAAACATTTTTTGTAACGTAACGTATACAAAGTTACATCAATTCTACATTTTTTCAAGGTTGAAAACCTTGCTTAGTGGGATGGGATTGGTAGAAGATGCGACATGGCGCTTCTGCAAGAAAGAGGAAAAATCTCATTACATGTCCTATGCCAATGTGAAGGCCTAGTTAGAACCAGGGCCTTACTGGGGTACCTAGAATGTTCGCGGCCAGAAAGCTATATACAGGGCCCTCTTACAAAGCTTCTGGGTTTCAAGAAAGGGGAACCACAATAGATCTGAGAAGGTCGAGATGGACAGGTGTCTACACCACCCCATTCTAATCTAATCTAATCTAGGATTATACATCATGTCGAACCAGAGATAAAATTTACCCAGGGAATATAAATTTACCTAACCGTTATACTTCTCAGATTGCTCCAACCGCTCGTTCAAAATTTGCCACATTTTCTTTGGCGATCGAATTTTTGACGTCTTCTCGAGGTGATTTGGTTGTCTGGGCAGCGGCGCACAACAAAAAAGTTTATGGGGCGTACGTACGGGATAATGTAAGCATCAAAACGTAACCTATGTGTTGAATATTAACTAAAAATTAAAACTAAAAAAATTTTAAAACTTTTACGCTCTGTATATCGGTAACGAAGCGTTTGCGGACACGTGTTTATGGGAAAAAAGTATTTTAGCCTGAAAAATACGCTCCTAAAAATCTTGATACTGAATTTTGAAACACCCTGTATATCGTTTGTTGCCGGTATAATGGTCAATATGAGCGATAGGTCAAAACTCAATAGTATTTTTTTTAAAAAGCACTTGTTTTATTTGCCTTTGACAAAATAGAGATAAATCAGCCAGTAAAGTTAAACATCCGTAATTTTTTAAACTGCTCAGTAAAATATTTTATTAATTTTTCTAAAAGTTGTGTTGACTGAGCAGTAAAACTCAAATATAGAAAAACAAGAAATCCCCTTCCTTTAATTTTTTTTTACTTAAATTTAAAGGCTCATACATCGTGTACAAACTTCTACAGAGAGTTATTTTATAAAAACAATTAAATTATTTAAAAAAAAAACTAAAAATAAATTCTAAAAGTAAGTATTCGAAAATTTCACTGTATAACAAAGCTATGTAGTTTTTGGTCCGTAATTTTATAATTTGGTTGGTCCACTTTATTTTTAGCTCAAGCAGATTACAGGGACTTTTTTGTAGTATCAGTAAATATCATTATGTACCATTCAATATACTATTTCTTCCTTGTAAGAATTATTTTGAAACGGCAGTAAAAAAGTCCCCAACTACAAATTTCTTTCTTTCTATCTATTTATTGCAATCAGGTTGGTTATCAATATAACAAAAAACCTGAAATTAATTCTTTTAAATACCCACCATTAATTAACTTTAAACAATAAGTGTTTTTAAACATACTTAGAACAGAAAATAAGAAATCCTACATAATTTTCCGAAGAAAATAATTTCTATATTTGTTTTTCTAAAGCACTATCAGTTTATTGCATTTGATAAGATATATTTTCCCAACAGTTTGGAAAAGCGTATATAATAATTTCTTTAATTTTTATATATTATTTACTTTATATTTTTATCTATTTGTATCTATCTCTCATCAACAGACCAATGTCATCAATATCGATAAATTCAATCAATTATTAATAATTTTTAATAACCTTATTTATATTTTTTGTGTTTTTGATATTCAAGCGAATTCGAGGGCCAAATATATAGGGGTTTTGCAATATCTATATTTATCTTTTTATTTATTTATTTTATTGCTATTTGAAGATCCCAAAATCATGACCAAAAGGTCTTTATGTGTTGTACAGGAAAAATTTTATTGTGTGTTTGCGAAAACCCTAATAATACAAATCAAATTTTTATGACATGTCTTAATTTTTGTACCTAATATTAAGATGCTTACTTAGCAGGAAAATTTTTTTAGTCAATATATATTTTAGGCGATTTTAGTTACACATGCTTGGCAATAAATATAAATATTTACAAAAAAAATATATTGTACAAAAGCGATATCAAAATGTAACAAAAACAAAAAATAGACAGACGCAAAAATAGAAAGAGACTGGGCACAGCCCATCGAAAAAAAGACCCTTCAACC
The DNA here is from genome assembly GCA_963921995.1 of Oxystoma pomonae. NCBI lineage: Eukaryota > Metazoa > Arthropoda > Insecta > Coleoptera > Brentidae > Oxystoma > Oxystoma pomonae. The sequence goes on along the minus strand of OY998167.1, from coordinate 4,870,505 downwards.
CAAATAAATTTGGTTAAAATTAACACTTTTTTGAAGCCCTTTAGTATCTATATAGCTGCAAGCCTCAACGAAAATATTCAAAAAAATAGTGTTTATTTTTTAAAAACTGTCCCAGTCTATATTAGGGATTACGGTCCTTTTAATAACATGTACACATTTTGTAAGTAATAGACGATTCGTCAAAAAAAAAAACAATTTTTTCTTGATAAAATGACACATACTATCTCGGATAATAGCTTAACAATAAAAGAATATTATTTTAGTTTAGCTTTTACCATCTTCTACTCCACAAAAAAAAAATCAAACCTTCCAAAACAAAAGGGACTACATTAGTTTCTTAAATAAATTGACATTAAGTAAAGAATTTAAGCGTAATTGGGAATTATGTTATGATATCCATTCTGTCGTGCTGCAAGAAAGACTTTAACTACTTTTTGAATTTTTGCATCAAGTAATTGATTAAAATACATCCAGGATTCGTTTTAGAAAATTAAACTAAAAATCCCAAAAACAATTATAACCTTTCTTAGCACGCAGTTTTATTAATATTATAGGGTGTAAACAATACCAAAGGCATAATTTTAACTGATGAAAGGGGGGCTCAAAAAAAGTCAAAAAGTTCATATGACTTGTGGGGCAAAACTCAACAGATTTTTGTCTAAATGACTTTGAAGTTGAAAATAAATTCCAAATAAATAAAAGTTCATATTTCCTCTAAATCCTCTAAATTAAAAAAAAAATAAAAAAATAGTGATGATTTCCTTTGATTTAAAGATTTAAAAAGCACTTGGCAACAACGCAATACGCTGCATACGAGTCTTTGACCTCCGACCCCCTCTCCTCTGTACAGCACAGTCCATAGTGCATCTTCCGCTGTTCGCTGTGAAGGTTGGCAGTTGCACGAGTCTACCTGACGCTATTATTTTCGCGAGTTTTTTTCAGTTTGGTATGAAATTAAACTTAGTTAAAAATGTTCTCCAATCAGGAATACGCTGATATGCTATTAGTATACGGTGAAGCTCGCAGAAACTCAAATCTTGCAGCTCAAATGTATCGCGACAGATTTTCCAAAAAAAAAGTGTTTTTGCTCGGTTTTTTTTTGTGTTTTTCAAAATAAAAATAATTTTTATAAATTAAAAATAGTTTAAACACTTTGTGACAGGTGTTTTTAATTTTAAAAAAAGGGAGCGTGCTCTACTAGTGTACAAACAAATGCTTAAAAAAAGTGTTTTTTTAGTGTGATTTGCCAAAAAAAAAATAATAAAAAAAGAGTTTTTACAAATTAAAAAGATCTTTGAAAATTGTTTGAGAGGTGTCGTACATTTTTTAAAAAAGTGAACCATAATCTAAAACTTTGCATTGCTTTTCAAACTTAAAAGTCGTATATCTCCGAAACCACTAAGTTTTGACGTTTATTTTGTTTGTTTTCGCCCTCCCTATCACCCATTTAAATAATGACTATCATATCGTTTACACCTTGTATTTTTGCAGACCAGATGACTGCTTAAATTTGAGAACCTCTTCTACTACTTAAAACGGGAGTCATTCTAGGAATATGATCGTTGTTTAAAATAGGTTTGATTTCTGTTAATAGACTTTTTACTTCAATATGTTCTTCTTCGTGTGTGTTACCCTCTTCCGTTATATTTTTATTCTCATTTTCCTTAGTTAATTCTTGTTGTTGGTGCACCTGTACTTCAAGATCATTTTGGCTGCTTGAATTTAAATTTTTTTGATCTGCATTTGAGACCTGGGTTCTGTCAAAAGATAAAAAAGAATGTTAGCTAGCTGTAGAAAAAAAGGTTTGGTTGCAAATATGCTTTTTTTATACCTTCATCAAAAACTTGATTTTAGTAACTGTCTGCAGATAAGTAAAGCATGGCTTTGTTGACTACCGATGCAAAAAAAAAACATTTTTTTTGATCACGGGTGCAAAAAAAGATTTCTGTTCGTTTTTTACACAAAGTTAAAGAGAAATAGAGGAAAATAGTAATATTGAGAAAATCTAATTATTCTTGCCTAAGAATTAAGCCATTGCCGCCAGTTTTCACCAAGTATTTACGAAAAAATCATTTAAACATTCTCTTCGTTCGAGATTTTTAAAATTATTTTCTTGTTTCTCTTGGATTTTTTGATAAAGGTATTAAAAAAAAATAGTGTTAACAAATCGCGACTACACTGTGCTTCTTTTTACTCGCGTTTTTAAATACCTCGCTGCGCTCCTTATTTAAACCAACCCTTGTAAAAAAAGCACTATTTTAGCCACTAGTTGTTAAAACTAATATTTATTTTTATCTGACTTTTTTCAATTTTTTTTATTTAAAGAAAAATATTTCTACGAGTCGGTTTTTCAACAGCGAGTTAGCGCGTTCAATCTAAAACAACATAACCTCATAAAAATCCTTAAATTGCGGATGAAAGTTAACTTCAGGTTAACCATGACTTCAAAGTGAGGGTAAGTTAAACCCGAGATAATTTGACTCGCTGTCAGCCCACGATTAAGAAACCGGCCCTCAATGCTTTAACATAGCCCATACCACTAAATAAACAATATAAATTAGCTTTGCGTATAAGTCCTACGATTTCTAGCTTCGACAAAAAGCACATTTAGTAAACAATCAAACCCATTTTACACCCAAAGGGGAATCTAACAAACCAGCTGTATTCAATATGGCTGATCCGTGCATTATGGCCGATGTATAGTAAACAAACCGTTTTTCCACAAGACTAACTTTAATCAAAATTTTTGCTTAAATAAAAAGAATTCGGTCTGAGGGAAGTATTTTCCAAAAGATCTAAAACTAAGTAAGTACATAAATCGCAATTAAACAGGGAACTGTCCCTCTTTTGTATCTCTATCGCACTTATGTAGTTGTAGATAACGTCATCTCTCTCAAATCAGACGGCGCAATGGCCCCTCTTCAAGCCAATCTAGCCCGATCTTCAGGCTGAGCTGAGAGAGGCAATGCCTATCTACAGTACGCGAGTACGAGAGAAGTAAAAGTTGAAATTATTGGCTCTTTAACTGCCAATCTTGAGTTTAAAACAAAGTTATGATTGTTTTCCACAAACCAAAACTACACTTTTTTGCACTCGACGCGCGTTTCGCTAACAATGTTAGCATCATCAGGAGACGATAAACAATGAACTAAATTAATCTACGCTCTATCTTATATACAATCCTTTAGTGGGCGGAGATAAGACTAATAACTTGTGATTGATCACGATTTTTAATCCTATCTCCCCTCAACCAAAGAATAAAGTATACTAAACGGGATGGGTCCTCTATCTTTATTTAAACTATTTTTGGATTTAATGATTTCCATACTTTCATATGCATTCAAAAGTCTTTTGTTTGGTACACTTTTTAGAAGTTTTAGGTTATCTAATGTGAATCTATGATTGTTTTCAAAAGCATGCTCGGCCACACTTGACTTTTCTGTTCTTCCGTATTTTAAGTGTGCTAAGTGTTCTTTAAAACGTGTTTGAATAGAGCGTCTCGTTTGGCCAACATATTTTTTGTCACAATCCATGCAACTAATTTCGTAAATTCCACTTTTTTCTAGAAATGTAGTTTTATCCTTGGGATTTCCTAGTAAGCTTCTTATTGTGTTACCGGATTGATATACTAATTTAAGACCGGTGTTATTAACTACTTTGTGTAACCCTTTCGTATAATTAGGATTATAAGGAATTGATACAAATTTTGAGTCGCAGGTATCTTTTTGTCTGAAAAAGGTAGAATTCCGAAAGGTCTTTTGAAAAGAATGTCTATTTATCAGCTTATTTATTAAGCCTTCGTCGTAACCGTTTTCGCCAGCTATATTCCTAATCCCATTCTTTTCTGCTTCAAATCTTTCTTTGTTTAAGGGGAAATTTACTAATCTATATGTTAAAAAGTGCAAACTTGCAAGCTTATGTTGTAAGCAATGAAAAGAGTCATTTGGAATATACCTGTTGGTGGCCGTGCCTTTTCTGTATAGGTCAAAGTCCAATTTATTTTTATTTCTTATAACTAAAGTGTCTAGAAATGGCAGTGTACCGTTGTTCTCTGTTTCATAAGTAAATTTAATAGTGGGAAATTTGTTATTTATTTTTTCCATAAAATTTTCAACACTAGTTACTTTAGTGTTGAATACTGCAAACACATCGTCTACATACCTGAACCATACTCTGGGGAAATACTCAAATTCTTTACTTATATCTGATTCAAATTTGCTCATAAATAGGTTTGCGATAAAAGGTGATAAACTATTACCCATTGTAAAATAAATATAAACTACAAGTAAGCAATCCCACTATGCCGAAACTGTATTGTCTTCCGAAAATCCACAGGCCTGGAAAATCGGTTAGACCTATAGTTTCTGCTGTAGGATCACCTACTTACAACATTTCGAAATGGCTAGCAAACGAGTTTGAAAATTTACCGATAAAGGAAAAAGGTTTTTCTGTTCAAAATTCCCTTGAATTTATCAACAAAGTTAAAGATATTTCACTCCAAGAAGGTGAAATTTTAATCTCGTTTGATGTTAGTTCGTTGTTCCCTAGTGTGCCGATCCCCAATACCTTACAATACCTGGAGGAACTACTAAGAAAAAACAATCTAGAAGACAAACAGACTTTAGAATACCTATCTTTAACAAAACTCTGCATGAATCAAAATTACTTTCAATATAAAAATAACTACTACCAGCAATTAGAAGGAACCACAATGGGTAATAGTTTATCACCTTTTATCGCAAACCTATTTATGAGCAAATTTGAATCAGATATAAGTAAAGAATTTGAGTATTTCCCCAGAGTATGGTTCAGGTATGTAGACGATGTGTTTGCAGTATTCAACACTAAAGTAACTAGTGTTGAAAATTTTATGGAAAAAATAAATAACAAATTTCCCACTATTAAATTTACTTATGAAACAGAGAACAACGGTACACTGCCATTTCTAGACACTTTAGTTATAAGAAATAAAAATAAATTGGACTTTGACCTATACAGAAAAGGCACGGCCACCAACAGGTATATTCCAAATGACTCTTTTCATTGCTTACAACATAAGCTTGCAAGTTTGCACTTTTTAACATATAGATTAGTAAATTTCCCCTTAAACAAAGAAAGATTTGAAGCAGAAAAGAATAGGATTAGGAATATAGCTGGCGAAAACGGTTACCACGAAGGCTTAATAAATAAGCTGATAAATAGACATTCTTTTCAAAAGACCTTTCGGAATTCTACCTTTTTCAGACAAAAAGATACCTGCGACTCAAAATTTGTATCAATTCCTTATAATCCTAATTATACGAAAGGGATACACAAAGTATTTAATAACACCGGTCTTAAATTAGTATATCAATCCGGTAACACAATAAGAAGCTTACTAGGAAATCCCAAGGATAAAACTACAGTTCTAGAAAAAAGTGGAATTTACGAAATTAGTTGCATGGATTGTGACAAAAAATATGTTGGCCAAACGAGACGCTCTATTCAAACACGTTTTAAAGAACACTTAGCACACTTAAAATACGGAAGAACAGAAAAGTCAAGTGTGGCCGAGCATGCTTTTGAAAACAATCATAGATTCACATTAGATAACCTAAAACTTCTAAAAAGTGTACCAAACAAAAGACTTTTGAATGCATATGAAAGTATGGAAATCATTAAATCCAAAAATAGTTTAAATAAAGATAGAGGACCCATCCCGTTTAGTACACTTTATTCTTTGGTTGAGGGGAGATAGGATTAAAAATCGTGATCAATCACAAGTTATTAGTCTTATCTCCGCCCACTAAAGGATTGTATATAAGATAGAGCGTAGATTAATTTAGTTCATTGTTTATCGTCTCCTGATGATGCTAACATTGTTAGCGAAACGCGCGTCGAGTGCAAAAAAGTGTAGTTTTGGTTTGTGGAAAACAATCATAACTTTGTTTTAGTGCAACCAAAGGTTCCAAATTTCCAACACAATCTTGAGTTTATTTTTTCCTGCCAAAATTTTGATTTTTATTAGTATTACGTCTTAGGAAAATCGCTTTGTTTACCATACCGCCACCATTTTTGACTGCCCATTCTGATTAATGGCTTACTGGGCTTACTTTGACGAGTTGTTAGACAGCCCTATTATATTAAATAACGTAAATTGGTCAAAAACTTTTCAAATTCAACGCACTGCGAATGAAGGACTCGTTAGGTTTGATTAGTTACGAAAAGTGCCGAATATTAACTAACCCATATCGTAGTTTGTGGTTCATATCCGATATCTAAAAAGTAAATAATGAGATAAATGGATAATTTATTTTATATTGTAAAAAGCTTTTACACAAAAAAAACTACTGCGGTAGTCTCCATATTTCTGAAGGACAATTAAAAATTGCCTTAATGACTCTTTAAATCAATAATAATTACAAGTCAATTCAAGGCATTCTTTTTGAGACAACTTTACTTGTACTAGGGATAAAGCTCCTATTGAAGCTACCGTATTGTTCTTTTTTTTCTGTGTAAATATTTTTAGTTTTTATTTTAAAATCCTATTGTTTTGTTTAGAAAGCGAGAACTAAGTTAAACTATTTTTTTTTAATTATTATGATAATTTTATAGATTTTTTGTTATAATTTGTAAAGTCTTATGTTTATTTTATCTTATTTGTGTTTTTTTTTATTTGCTTTTATATATTATATTAACATATTAGATAATAGCATTTTTGCATAGGGGTAATAACTCTTCTACTTGGTAAAATCATTAAAACTTTCTGTAGTAGGTATTAATTTTTATTTTTTTTTTATTATGTATTTATTATATTTTATTATGTAGCTCTTTAGGGGCAAAACTTAGATCAATTTTAATTGTTTTTGGTTCCTTTTTGCAACCACATTTGATTTGGTGATAAATGTTCTGTGATACATCCTTTTACTTAGAAAAAGTTAAGAAACCTCCAAATCAGTTACTTCAACCGAAAAGAAACTACAAAACAAAAGATCAAAAGATCTTGGGTGGAAATAACGAAAATTCAAACTTGAATGAGCATCCCACAAGGAACACACAAAAGATCAAAGCGAAAAGAGAAATTATAAAACGATGTTTCGCCCTGGGTAACCAGCGTGGGCTCATCAGTAGTTTCACTGGTCACCCTCCACTATACATCTGATGAGCCCACGCTGGTTACCCAGGGCGAAACATCGTTTTATCATTTCTCTTTTCGCTTTGATCTTTTGTGTGTTCCTTGTGGGATGCTCATCCAAGTTTGAATTTTCGTTATTTCCACCCAAGATATTTTGATCTTTTGTTTTGTAGTTTCTTTTCGGTTGAAGTAACTGATTTGGAGGTTTCTTAACTTCTTCTTTGTTTTAATTGCCTTAGGAGCATAATCCTACTGGAAATATTAACACGCCAGGACGAATTCGTATCAGGTAACTTGGATAAGTAAGTACCAGTGCGGAACGATGCCTATTTGTGAGTGGTTCAAGGTTGGAAATCATAGTGTATGATGGTGTTTATTGATGTATAGTGGAGGGTGACCAGTGAAACTACTGATGAGCCCACGCTGGTTACCCAGGGCGAAACATCGTTTTATCATTTCTCTTTTCGCTTTGATCTTTTGTGTGTTCCTTGTGGGATGCTCATCCAAGTTTGAATTCTCGTTATTTCCACCCAAGATCTTTTGATCTTTTGTTTTGTAGTTTCTTTTCGATTGAAGTAACTGATTTGGAGGTTTCTTAACTTCTTCTTTGTTTTAATTGCCTTAGGAGCATAATCCTACTGGAAATATTAACACGCCAGGACGAATTCGTATCAGGTAACTTGGATAAGTAAGTACCAGTGCGGAACGATGCCTATTTGTGAGTGGTTCAAGGTTGGAAATCAAAGTGTATAATGGTGTTTATTGATGTATAGTGGAGGGTGACCAGTAAAACTACTGATGAGCCCACGCTGGTTACCCAGGGCGAAACATCGTTTTATCATTTCTCTTTTCGCTTTGATCTTTTGTGTGTTCCTTGTGGGATGCTCATCCAAGTTTGAATTCTCGTTATTTCCACCCAAGATCTTTTGATCTTTTGTTTTGTAGTTTCTTTTCGATTGAAGTAACTGATTTGGAGGTTTCTTAACTTCTTCTTTGTTTTAATTGCCTTAGGAGCATAATCCTACTGGAAATATTAACACGCCAGGACGAATTCGTATCAGGTAACTTGGATAAGTAAGTACCAGTGCGGAACGATGCCTATTTGTGAGTGGTTCAAGGTTGGAAATCAAAGTGTATAATGGTGTTTATTGATGTATAGTGGAGGGTGACCAGTAAAACTACTGATGAGCCCACGCTGGTTACCCAGGGCGAAACATCGTTTTATCATTTCTCTTTTCGCTTTGATCTTTTGTGTGTTCCTTGTGGGATGCTCATCCAAGTTTGAATTTTCGTTATTTCCACCCAAGATCTTTTGATCTTTTGTTTTTATCCTTTTACTTGTTGCAAATAAATTATTTTTATTTTTATTTATTTTATTTAAAGAAATGGAATTACTTCAGTATGGCTATTCGTGATATCAGGGAGAAGAACATAAGTGTCCCCGAATGCGCGGTTCTTATTGATCGATGATCGAAGAATTTGTTTATTTATCTCGCCAAAGACCAGTCAAAAGAAGTTTTTATGAAAAATGATGTAATTAACCAAGAAACAATTTTCTGACCAATGACCATATACTTCACATAAATGGGCGTTAATTTGGGTGTATAAATTGGCGATCTTCAGACGTTGTTATCGTCTACTCAACGTTTAGCCGCCCTGTCACACGTTGGTGCATTTTCTAGTAAACCAGTGACGTCGTGTGGACGTTTTCATGAGACTCTAGTTACGTTCTGTCGACGTATCAACGTCTAAAAAACTTTTACATTATGTGAAGCGACGTTTTCGGGTCGGAGTTTTGACGAACTTAAGTGCCCGTTCCTTGTGAAGAAGCAAAGTTTCCAAAGGAACTAATGGCATTATATTCTCCTTCTCTGCCGCACTTATGTACGGCAGATCGCCCTATCTCTCTCTAGATTTTAAATAACTGGCTCAACTGACTGAAAGAGAGATGACATTATCCCACAAGTATATGGGCGAAAGAGAAAGACTGGTGCTCTTTAAACAGTAATGTCTGATACACAGCTTCACTTCTTGCCGCTTACTAAAAATACTTTTTGCTTCCAAGAAATAGGAAAAATCGAATAAAAAGTAAGGTTATGGGGACTGTCAACTGTCATCGGCGGAATTGTTGGAGCGTTTTCCAGTCGCATGTTGGGTTGATAGTAACCAACGGTCGTGGCAAGTGGTTCACTTGGGAATGTTTAACGACTGTAGTCCATTTACGTGTATTTTTTGGGAATATTGTTTATATTTACTAAACACGTCAAAAAATATTAGAAACACCATTGAATGGCATTTTGGAGACGTTTTATGTTCCGGGCGAGATAGGTATTTGACCTTATTAGCATCCATTTTTTTTACATTAAAAAAAGCAATATTTTTCGTTTAAACACAAATAAATCAAGAGCGCGCGTTTTTCCATTCCTTTTCTAAGCATATTTTTCAGTAAACCGAATTGCGTTTTTTGCTCCCATAGTGGCCATATAAATACTATTTAATAAACGGTAATTATCAAATTATAATTTTTTGTTTGCCATTTTCTAAAGTGTATAAAAATAAGTTCATTTTATTAACCGAAAATCCCAAAGTTTGAGATGGAAAACATTTTGGGTAGTGAAACAACACCAAAAAATCAATAACAAAGAGGGCGCTAGTGTAGTCATTTTTGGTCGTATTTTACAACGTAACAAGAACGATTACTATTCCGACTCCAGTTAATGCACAACGACGTAAGGACTAAGGAGGCATGTTGGCTAAAACGACGTCGCATCATAACGTCGGGTCGCATTTAACAACGTCGTTATGCCGTTAAATTTCTGCTTGGGATATATCGTCATTTTTATAGGAAATTGGCGGCGTTGACTAATCGGATATCTGGGTTTCAGGGAAATAATTATTTTCGCCTTGATTTCAAGAATAGCCACCTACACTGGTTTTAAAACACATTTCCCGACATTTTCTTAGGAAACATATGAGGTAACAACCTGTTAATATTAATTAAATTGGGGAAGAAAAAGATAATTGCAACTCCCTTTAAAAAATATGAAACAAGTATATGCTGTTAGATACAGGGTGTTTTAAAATTCAGTATCAAGATTTTAAAGATATATTTTTTAGGGCATAATAGAGAGCAATGTTCTCTGGGCAAAATATCTTTTTTCCTATAAACATTGTTCTCGAGCTACAAAACGTTCAAGTTTCACAATAGAGACCTTTTGCACCTCTTATGAAAAATCTTCGTTAGGTGACTATATCGCTTAGTAACGCGTTGTGGCACGTTATTTTTAAGGGATTATTTTTAGGTTTTCCACGCCGCGCCGCCGCCTTTGATTTAAAATATCGTATTCTTGTGTTTTTAACAGAGAAAACTGAGTTTCGGGTGCATGTCAACGTTTTACATTTCTTACGAAATTCTAGCCAAGGACAATTATTAAACAAAAATTGACACTATGTTGGGAATTTGGAACCTTTGGTTGCACTAAAACAAAATTATGATTGTTTTCCATAAACCAAAACTACACTTTTTTGCACTCGACGCGCGTTTCGCTAACAACATCATCAGGAGACTATAAACAATGAACTAAATTAATCTTATATACAATCCTTTAGTGGGCGGAGATAAGACTAATAAATTGTGATTGATCACGATTTTTAATCCTATCTCCTTTCAACCAAAGAATAAAGTGTATTAAACGGGAAGCAATGAAAAGAGTCATTTGGAATATACCTGTTGGTGGCCGTGCCTTTTCTGTATAGGTCAAAGTCCAATTTATGAATCAAAATTACTTTCAATATAAAAATAACTACTACCAGCAATTAGAAGGAACCACAATGGGTAATAGTTTATCACCTTTTATCGCAAACCTATTTATGAGCAAATTTGAATCAGATATAAGTAAAAAATTTGAGTATTTCCCCAGAGTATGGTTCAGGTATGTAGACAATGTGTTTGCAGTATTCAACACTAAAGTAACTAGTGTTGAAAATTTTATGGAAAAAATAAATAACAAATTTCCCACTATTAAATTTACTTATGAAACAGAAAACAACGGTACACTGCCATTTCTAGACACTTTAGTTTAGTAGTAATAAAAATAAATTGGACTTTGACCTATACAGAAAAGACACGGCCACCAACAGGTATATTCCAAATGCTTACAACATAAGCTTGCAAGTTTGCACTTTTTAACATAAAGATTAGTAAATTTCCCCTTAAACAAAGAAAGATTTGAAGCAGAAAAGAATAGGATTAGGAATATAGCTGGCGAAAACGGTTACGACGAAGGCTTAATAAATAAGCTGATAAATAGACATTCTTTTCAAAAGACCTTTCGGAATTCTACCTTTTTCAGACAAAAAGATACCTGCGACTCAAAATTTGTATCAATTCCTTATAATCCTAATTATACGAAAGGATTACACAAAGTATTTAATAACACCGGTCTTAAATTAGTATATCAATCCGGTAACACAATAAGAAGCTTACTAGGAAATCCCAAGGATAAAACTACAGTTCTAGAAAAAAGTGGAATTTACGAAATTAGTTGCATGGATTGTGACAAAAAATATGTTGGCCAAACGAGACGCTCTATTCAAATACGTTTTAAAGAACACTTAGCACACTTAAAATACGGAAGAACAGAAAAGTCAAGTGTGGCCGAGCATGCTTTTGAAAACAATCATAGATTCACATTAGATAACCTAAAACTTCTAAAAAGTGTACCAAACAAAAGACTTTTGAATGCATATGAAAGTATGGAAATCATTAAATCCAGAAATAGTTTAAATAAAGATAGAGGACCCATCCTGTTTAGTACACTTTATTCTTTGGTTGAGGGGAGATAGGATTAAAAATCGTGATCAATCACAATTTATTAGTCTTATATCCGCCCACTAAAGGATTGTATATAAGATAGAGCGTAGATTAATTTAGCTCATTGTTTATCGTCTTCTGATGATGCAAACGTTGTTAGCGAAACGCGCGTCGAGTGCAAAAAAGTGTAGTTTTGGTTTGTGGAAAACAATCATAATTTTGGAAAAATTGACATACTTATCTTTACAATTAAAAATATTTGCATTCAAAAATCAGTTTAAATCTATTTCACGTTTTACTGTCAATTATAAGGGATATGGTATTTATCTGCAGGTAACGTCAAACTTTATTGGTTAGTTGGTTATTACCTAGCAACTGCGCAAGCCCCAAATAAGCGATAAATTAAAAAGGAATCAAAATTATAGGTGCAAAAGGTCTCTAATAGGTTTCGCCCTTTTCTCGATAACGGTCCCAGATGCGAAAAAATTACAGGGTTTCTAAACGAAACAAAGAATTTATTTCGTATTTTAGAATCCACCAGCTGCTTACCACAAAAAGGTTTATGGGGCAAAAAAGGCTTGAACCCTGAAAAAATATTGACAGTCACTTGCCCTAAAACGTAATTAATAAATTTATTTTAAATATCTTAAAAACTGCAAGAGCTATAAAAAAAACTAAAAAAATCTGGAAAATTTGATTCTTTAGAGATCGGTATCGAAGGTTTGGCGAGCATATGTTGGTGAAAATTTTTTTTTATTATTAACCTGAAAAATACGTCCCTAAAATCTTGACACTGAATTTTGAAACACCCTGTAAACGCAAGTGAGTTTCATTACCTATTTGCAGAATTATCGGGCGAGCTAGGCAAATTTTTCCTTTTACTCTCGGGATCCACCATACGGAAAGTTTCCATAAATTCGTTAAGGTCGACCAATCCGTCCTTGTTGATGTCCATCATTTTGCAGATTTCTTCCAGCTGGTCGTCTGTCATTGGACAAGGCATGTGCTCTTTGATTAAATTGCAAGCGTCAGCTAGTTCGTCAAGACTTATGTACCCTAACAAGTAAAATATATGTTTTTTAAAAAGCCCCAATGTATCAAGAAACTAATGTCTAATCCACATAGACTGGAGAACAAAAAAAATTCAACACCATGAATATGCTAATTATTTGAATGAAAATTATTTGTGTGTATACCTCATCTCAAAAGAAATATTTGATAAATTTTTTGTCTTCTAATCTTTCCTTTTTTCACAGATTTTTTCTATTTATTTTCAAAAACATAAAAGACCTTTTCTGAAAATGTTTCTCGTAGTTTTTGGTCTTTTTGGATTGCTTGCAGTTTACTTAAAAAATAAAAATGTCAAGTGTTCGCGGTCGGCAACAATTTCATCATTTAAACGACTTCGACTGGTTTTGGTTTACGGAAAGTTGCAAGAAGGGTTAATAATGCCAATCCATCAACAGTGTGAAGAGTTTGAAGAAGGTAGTCCAATGATGAGACTTATAGACGCCGTGCGGGTTCTGGACGCCCTAGATTACAAGGTCGTGATTTACGGCATCTCAGACTTCTTGCTCTCAGAAATCGACGGGACAGTATACGCCAAGTAAGAGATGTTCTATTTGCAGCTACAGGATGAGTGTTTTCAAGGATGACAGTTAAAAGAAGATTGCTTGGTATGGGGCTGAGGGCTTACCGTTCACTTTTGGTTCTGCTTTTGACTCCACAACATAAGGCTCGCCGCTTGGAGTGGTGCAGTGCTTGGCAAAACTGGAATGACGAATGGAATACCATAAGCTTCAGCGACGAATCCAGGTTTTGTTTAGGCGGCAATGATGGACGCATGAGGGTTAGGCGATTTCGAGGTGAGGGACGAAATGTAGACATTGCTGTTGAACGTGATACAGCAAGACAGCAAAGTATCATGGTATGGGCTGCTATATGTTTCATCAACAGCAATCTGACTGCTCGGCGATATATCGATGAAGTGCTGCAGCCAGTTCTATATATATCCCTACCTACAAACTATCCCAAATGCGATCTTTCCAACAAGATAATGGATTTCTTACATTACATGAACTTGGAATAGAGACTTAGGAATGGCCAGCAAGATCGCCTGACTTGTCGCCTATCGAACACGTATGGTATAAGTATGCCGTAAGGAGGATTTAGATGAGTGTTCCTCAATATGATATAGACCATCTTATTTTGTCAATGCCCAATAGAACAAACGATTATTATGGAGGAATCTTCTAAGAGCATCCTAATGTATTAATATATAAATAAATTACTTTAAAAATATTTGTTCTTTCTGGTGTTTCATCGGTTATCATATAGGTTTGGTTATTTGTTAATTTGTTCGTTATTTGTGCTTTTTCTATACCCAGTTACACAACACCTTTCGTGAGAAAATTAAAATAATTTTCTTCTGTTTATTAACGGACACAAATCGTGTTAGATGAAATTATAATCATTTACCTGAATTATCCTTGTCGATTATCCTAAATATGGCTTCCAGACTACTCTTGTTTCGATATAAGGTTTCCACCACCGTGCTGGCTCCCTGAACAGACTAAAAAGTTAAAAGAATTTAAGTAATTAATCAAATGAATTATATAAATAGGTTTAAAAAACGAAAAATAACATTGGCATTTCAAAAAATATTAAGTAGGTATTATTATAGCTATTGATTAAAAAAATGCACCAGCTTTGTAAAACAATTTTTAGCAAATCAATTCAGCAAGCATATTATGACTTAATTTTATTCGTAATGGCCGCGATTCTTCGCCTCATTTAAAATAAAAACACAGTTTTTAATAACATTTTGTAAATTGAATATTTTAAAGATATTCAGGACTAGTTTTACGACAGAGCTAAATTTCTAATACGAGTACCAACAAACATCAAAAAGTGTCGAAAATTCTCACCATGTAAAAGGAAAGACAGAATTTGGGTAACTTTTCTGAACAGCGACAGCGAAGATAAAGATTTTTTTACACAGAAAAATAAGCTTAATAAAATACATTCTTAAATAAAGAAAAGGTGTTTTCACAAAAACTGCTTACAAAAATTAAAATTGACATATTTTTTTTTAACTGGAAAAAGAAAGACAGAATTTTGTGACTTTTCGAAACAGTGACAGCGACATATTCCATGGCTGTCTATGGTTTTGTATGTTAAAAGTTTTAAAGGTTTGTTTACACACAAAAATAACCTTAATAAAATACAATTTTAATAAAAAAAAAGTTTGTTAATGCATAATTTGAAAACTAAAAAAAAATACATACTTTTTGAAAATTTCTTACGTTAAGAGCTCCCTCTTCCACATCAAAAGTGGTCTCGTACTGCACCAAATTAGTATCCGGGTCTATAGTCACTAATTTGTCTTTTAACAACCTCCAAGGTATTTGAAGCCCAGTAACGTTTTCTAGGGCTACACACCACTGCGTTATTGTGATGAAACCTATAAAAGAAATTATGAAAACTCTTTTATTGCACTACAATTTTTAACCAGTAGGTACTTCGATTTTAAAGATTTTGTAAGCTAAGAGCTTACGCACCACGCAATTTGTCGACGACTCAACGTTGTGGACCGCCTGCCAACGTTGCCTCACCCATTTTTAGTTGCCTTAGTTGTCATAACTACTAAATACACTAAAATTAACGTCGCACAAAGTGCAAAAACAAGTTATTTGTGCAACGGCCGCTATGTTGGACGAGAAAACGACACCACACCGTTGTTATTAACTAGGAAAAATTTGGCAACCCTCTAACAACGTTTATTTTTACTGGAATATTGTGGGGTTTTCATCAACCGCAACGAACTAGGGATCAACGATGCCAAAACGTTGATAATTAACTGGAGGTAATTAATTTACGAGACAATTGTTGCCAAATAATCAATTTTGATGATTTTTTAGATAGTTTGTATAGGTTTAAAGCATCTGTTTAAATAAAAGAGTACTTTAGCAAAAAAAAATAAGAAGGATTGAAAGCCCATTTATTTTTTTTTAAAGCTAAAATATCCATTTCTGACGGAAAACTAAGGTGCGTTGGTAAATTTAGTGGATGGGGAACTTTAAAAAGCCACCTTAATGTTATATATAAACTGTAAGTTACCTAGCTACAAAGCCAATCTAGGGGAGTCCAGGGTCAAGATAGAGGTAACGGGAGGCTGCCCACAGGATAGCTGCTTATCCCCATACCTGTGGTGTCTGATCATGGATACTCTCTTACAACGCCTAACAGAGGAAGGATTTGACGCCCACGCATACGCCGACGACGGTGTCGTGGAGGTGGTAGGCCACCACCTAAACACCGTCTGTAACAGAATGCAAAGAGCGGTACGAATCATAGAAGACTGGTGTCAACAAAACGGTCTCTCTGTCAATGCAGGAAAAACAGAGATGATCCTGTTTCAGAGCACCCAAGATGTACGGGAGACCCCTGACTTTGGTTTCAGAACTGAAGTACCTAGGGGTCACCCTAGACAAGGGGCTCACCTGGACACCACACGTTGCGAAATTGACCAATAAGGTGCAGGCAACGATGTGGCAACTGCGTCGAGTGGTTGGCCGCACATGGGGTTTGAGCCCCAGAAACCTCCACTGGATGTACACGGCAGTACTAAGACCAAGGATCCAGTACGGATCCATAGTCTGGTGGCCAGCAGTGGAGAAGGTCACTACTAACCTCAAGCTTAGGAGCCTACAGGGAACCATATGCAGAAGGATAACCGGCGCTATGAGGACGGCACCTATACAGGCACTCGAAACCATTCTGAGACTGCCGCCGCTTCCAATCTGGATCAGAAAAGAAGCGATGGCAACCCACCTCCGGGTGAGAGATACAGGTCAATGCAGAGGAAGAGGGGAAGCTGCGGGGCATCTTAGGATTGCCCAAATCGCCGAGAAATTTCTATGGCATCGATTAAAACACAAAGACCAAAAAACCCCTGGAGATTCAACAAGAGGTACAAAGTAGTCATCCCAGACAGGAAACTATGGCAGAGTGAAAACCTCCGCGAACAGTTCGAGGAGAACGCCGTGATTTGATACACCGAGGGGTCCAAACTGTCGGACAAGCAAACCACAGGATCAGGGGTTTAGGTGGAAGACCAGGAGGTTCGAAAGAGCTACCCGCTCGGAGAGCAAGCCACGGTCTTTCAGCAACCATGGAGGAAATAAAGAACGGTAGGGAGGAGCATGTTTAAATATGCTCTGACAGCCAATCGGCCCTAAAGGCACTAAGGGCGCCCAAGATTAACAACACCCTGGTGGAGGAATGTGCGGATGCACTAGAATCCTTGGGAGAGGGCAAACAAGTGACACTTATGTGGGTATCGGGACATATGGGGGTGCCGGGTAACGAGATGGCCGACGAGCTCGCCAGGATCGGGGCAAGCACCCAGTATGTAGGGCCGGAACCACTCCTAGGAACAACCAAGAGGCAATTGCAAAGTCGACTCAATAAATGGGCCAACGATGTCATGACGATCGCTTGGAGAGGAGGAACAGGATGCAGACAGACCAAGGACTTCGTGAAGGGCCCGGATGTAGCCAGACAAAAATGGCTTCTGGGGAGATCACGAAGGGACGCTGGTCTGCTGACAGGAATCATAACAGGTCACAACCGACTAAGGAAGCACATGACCCGGATCGCGGTGGAAAATGACTCGACCTGCCGGGCCTGCGGGCGGGCAGTAGAGACATCTCGACATGTTATAGCGAACTGCGAGGCATACCAGAGGACGAGATACCAGGTATTCGGTTTCCCGACCCTGGATGAGGAGGACCTGCACACGCTCAAATGGGACAAAATACTGGACTTTGCAAAAAGAACAGTGAAACCAGATGAGCAGACTACCAGACCAGTGGTGCAGGCGGTGGATTAGGGGCAGGCTCGGGGTAGGGCAGAAAGGGCCCAGGGAGGCCTACTTGCCAGGCTTCGCGCCGCCCCTTCTCTACTACTACTACTACCTAGCTACGTATTTTAAAATTATTAATAAATGAAATTTGTGGTTGTTGACGTGGAAGTCTTTATTCCAAATCAATTATATTAATAAAAATATCATCCAGAGGGCACTACAGTCGTAGTCGCTTCGACGAGGGTGTGGAAACGTTGTACGCGACTCTAGTCGCAGGCAACGTCAACACAACTCAAAAAATCTCCGCCAAATTGGTGCAAAAGAACGTTGAAATGCCGTTTTCACGTAACTTTATGTCGTATTTGGCAACGTTAAAACGTCAAAAAATTGTTCCTTGGGCACAACGTTTACTTTTTTTTAAACGCGACCATCTCTTGCACTAATTTGGTGGATCATTTTTTGGTTGAGTCGACGATGCGATCGCGACTGGTGGGGAATCTGTTAAAGTGTTAGTTAAGTGGGTTTTGGAGTGCAATTATTTGTTCGAAAATTATATTTATTACCTAAACTAATAAAATTAACTATTTCTATAAGATATTTGACATCAGCAATACGTACACGCAAATCAATTTTAGCCCTAAAAAATCGTTCTTTCAATTTAAGATGATTTTATAAAATACACTGAATTATAAATTCCTTCAAAAAAGCACTGGACAAAATACCATTTTTTAGATGGATAAAATCACAAATTTTGTTCAAATGTTTTTGATTACAAATTAACTTGTAATAGTGTCTCACCTAGTAGTCAAGAAGAGTCAAAGAAGAAACATTACAGCAAACTCTACTGACTTTGACTGATGTATATTTCAAATATTAACTTGACAGTTTGTTGGCTACTATTGACACACCAAACTGTCAAGTTAATATATACATCAGTCAAAGTGAGTCAGTTGTATGACAGCAGACAGATATTTTTTAAAAAGAATCGAGAAAAATTTTGAAAAGAATAATTTTGATTTTTATTTGATTTTTGATTTGATAACGGCAGTAGAGTTCTAGTTAGGATTTGCGTGTGTGTAGGAATTTAAAAACCACTGACTAACAAACAAAAATTTTTTCTTTATGAATTTAAAGTAGGTTTTAACATATTTTTGAAAAAATTTCCTTAACTTAGTGGCGAAAAACCCAAAAAAAGTAGTTTCAACATTATGAATCCGCCACAAACATATAGATTTTATTTAAAATTTTTGTGTCACCCTGTGCACATATAGTTAGGAATTATAAAAAAAATAAAAATGAGTTAATACACACCTGTCCTATCAGGATCTAAATCTCTAAATGCTCTTTCTATTTCGTTTTTTCTATTTACAATTTGAGCCTGAAGTTCTTTTGTTGCGCCAGATTCCACCAGACCCATTCTCTATAACACAATTAAAAAGAATGCGTTAGCCTTTTAAAAAAAAATGAGATAGTCTTTTAATACAAGGCACACGAAATTTTACAAAGTTGATCAGGTTTGAATAAACAATTGTCAAATGTTACAGTCTCCTGCGAATTTTTGTGTCAATTTCAAAATTTTGTGTCTCTAGCACTTTCACAGTAAAGAATCTCAAAATCTCTAGACATACACAGGATATTTCCTCGGGTATTTCACAACTTATGTTGAAGTTCGTAGAGTAGGTAATTTCCTCGAAGTGGACGAAATTAGTACATAATTAGTAGCAAATTCTGACATAGTCACTTTTGGTCGAATATCTTTCCTAAGCAGAGGGGGGTGTACCTTTTTATCAAGCTACACACCCCATAATAAACAAACAAAAATCTTAGGAACCGATAGTTTTTGTAAACTGAGTACATAATTAGTACAAAATTATGACACATCAACTTTCATTAAATTTATCTCCTAAGCAGGGGGGGGGTGCAGCTTATCGCCAAGCCACACCCCCTCCCACCCGCCTTTTAAGTGCGAACAACTCCGTTATTCATTAAGTACAAAATTTTTTAAAAGGGGACTAAATTAGTACATAATATTTATTGTACATAATTACAATATCCAAATACAGTTTCGTTGAGGGGGGGTGTAGCTTGACTGAGCTCAAATGATTCGTTTAAGTATGATATTAAGTAGTATCAATACTCACTTGATAAAACGTGAGCTTTCTTCTGCCCGCATTGGCCATGTATTGAACAAAGTATGGTTCCAGGTTGGCGCCCATCAATTTGACATACGCACCGTTGTTCGATCCTACTTCGTAATAGTTTGAGGCGGAGAATATTGTTATCACCTACAAACAGACAGAACATATATAGGGTGGTCCGATAACTTTGGGTTATCGCGTGGGTGGCCTAATAACTGGCCACCGGATTTATTTGGGAAACTATGAGCCCTATACAAACTTGGGGAAACATGTTGGTGCCTACCATTTAATTTTTGTGAGGTTGAACAGTTCCCATATACCGTCCCAAAGTCTATAAACCTAAGGCAACAAGTTATTCGTCACACTGGACGAGTTTGTAAATTTATCAGATTTTTTTTCACCGATGTCATGTGACATTCCATGTCGTTGAGTTCAATGAGCCATCGAAAATTAAAAAAACCCGATAAATTTAGTTATAGCCTATATTTTCTTTTTTAAGTTTTTTCCATTTGAGAAATTTGTGCTATTCGAGAAAATCACATGTATTACAATAAAGACGAACGAAAAATCCTTCAGGAAGATATGGCGAGGACAAAACTTATGTTCATCTTATACCAACCCAAATAGAAGATTTATTTTCTCCTTATGCACGGTTCATACAGCAAATAAAATAAAACAAGATATAAGAATTAGCCCTGCGATTGGTCAAACGTGGTCACAAATATAGTTTTTTATTGGGTGTTCTTATTATTATACTATTTTATTTTGCTGTGTAAACCCAACATTGGGCCTCGAAAACTTCAAATAGTTTTAACGCGACTACTTATCAATCCGTCAATCTTTATTATAATAACATAATAAGAACAAAAAACAGCTGATTCGGGTAATTTAAGAACCCGATGAATATCACCAAGAATCATAGATGAATTTACAAACTCGATTGGTTTCATCGGTGAGCTCATCGGTGAATTTACAAACTCGCCCACTCTTGCCAGTTCAGTAATGTTATTTTTATAATTTGAAATCGTTTTTAAACCCCACTACCGTTGATAGAAGCTTTTTAAGTATAAAACTCTTCTTGTAGTGCATTTCTGTTAAAAAATATTTTCCATTATGAGTTTTAATTGTAAATATATGAGTCAATTTGTCAAAAGTCAAATTAAATTTTAATTTCTTTAAGTGGGACATAATCGGGTACCAGTTGTTTGTTCGCCGCACTAAAGACAGCTAAGCCGAAAGCGTTGTTAATTTTAACGTATAAAGTGTGACAACGCGTATTTTTTATATGGGCCGTTCGTATAAAAAAAGGTAAATGATCCATATCCATACAGTTTTGAGCACCAATTGCGAAACGTGTGTAACCGCTGCAATGGTTTAAGTATTTTCTGCGAAACTGGGCACAAGGTTAATTGTAGGTAGAGGCCCTACAATTTTTGCCAGTTATTGTTTTACCAGATGTAAGCGACTCGAATTGACAGTTGATAATTTTTTTGTGTGCTGGCAACCATTTTAATTTCCTAAGAAAACCTGCAGGTATTTATTTATTTTTTAAAAGATAGAGTAAATGTCCATTTGTAGATTTTTTCGTAATGTTTTCTGACAGATTAGGTCATTGGCGCACCGTAAAATTATTAAAATACTGTTTATTTTTTTTATCAAAAGGGCCAATTCAACGATATTAGGGGTGTATGTATTTTGTGACATTTCATAGTTTTTTTTTAGTATATTTTATAAAAAGCAAGCAAGCAAGTTTGATACAAACAGTCGTACACGTTTATTTTCGCTCGTAAATAAATCTAAGTTAATCGGGTACGAGTTTACGGATTTTCTTGGGTTTTGAACCATTCTGTAGCTGAAAAGAAGCACCAAATTTTGGCGTAACAATCAAACCAACATTGTGTTAAAGGGACTTTAGTTTTAGTTGTTTAATAAACGTAAACAATCAAACGTTTTTTCTTCGATTTTCGAGTCGTGCACGAACAACGCGCAGTGGTCCAGTATGGCTGGGGACCAATGTTCTGTTTGCAGTACTAACGCGCTTCCTGGGCGGGCAATGAAGTGTGGGCGTTGTAGAAAGACATTCCACCTAAAGTGCATTAAGATGGCCGCGCCGCCTCCGGACCTAGACTCATTTCCCGGACTGCAATGGCTTTGTGAAGAGTGTCGTAGCAAGCCTTGTGTACAGCCAGGTGATCTCCAGCTAGTTATGGCCAAACTAAATACCATTACCAGCGATATAAGCGAACTAAAAGATCACTACCAGAACATCTCTTTATCCATGGAGTTCCTAAGTGGTAAAATCGACGACTTTAACAAAAAAATGGATATCTTCGAAGAGAAAGTTAAAAAAATACCTTCGCTGGAAGTACATCTTCAAGAGACAAACGGGGAAGTAGCACAATTAAAAGACGAAGTTGACATGTTACAACAGCAACTTAGAATGAACCACCTTGAAGTTATGGGTGTACCGGAGAAGACAACAGAGAATGTCGACGTACTGGTGCGCGACCTGTTGCGAGCACTAAGCGTCGACGTAGGCGTTGGAGAGAACATAGACTCGTGCATGCGGATTCCCCACTTCGACAAAAATTGCAGGTTCCCTAAATCAATTCTGATTAAATGCAATAATAAAAAGTTTAAAGATACCATACTAGCTGCAATTCGAAGCAGGAAGGGGTTGAAAATTGCCGATATAGGATTCCAATCTGACAAAAACACAGCCATATTTATAAACGATCACTTAACTCCAGCAAAAAAAACACTCCACAAGGACGTCCGAGAATTCTGCAAAACAAAAAACTTTCACTGTTGGACAAGAGATTGTAAAATTTTTGTAAAAAATCCTGTTTCAGGCAACCGGGTTCATATCAATAATGCAGCTATTCTGAAAAAGCTAAAGGACAAAAACTAACTATTATTTATGTGATTAAAATTACAACGTATTAGTACCTTATACCAATGGCTATCTCTGTCTATTACCAAAACGCTAACGGTCTAAGAACAAAATTAAATGAGTTTATGTTGGCTTCAATAAGTTCTTCTTGTGATATTATATGCATCAATGAAACAAACCTGAATTCCAGTATTCATGACAACGAGGTTGTGGACGCAAAAATCTATAATTTATTTCGAAAAGACCGTGATTTAAACATAACAACAAAAAAAGACGGGGGAGGTCTTTTGATTGCTGTGAAAAATGACTTTTCATCTTTCG
This sequence comes from Oxystoma pomonae, assembly GCA_963921995.1. Taxonomy (NCBI): domain Eukaryota; kingdom Metazoa; phylum Arthropoda; class Insecta; order Coleoptera; family Brentidae; genus Oxystoma; species Oxystoma pomonae. The sequence goes on along the minus strand of OY998167.1, from coordinate 4,847,360 downwards.
AGAGAAGTGAGTGGTCCAATGGTGGTATCTGTGAAGACCTGTGGGTTTCTGTGCAGCTGCAGAAGATAAAATTGCATATATGTTGCGTTTACAGGCCATCCTATTCTAGTGTTTACAATCTAACTTGCCACCTTAATAAAGTGCGCGAAGTAGTGGAAAATAATCCTAGCGATATCACTTGTATCGTTGGTAATTATAATTTTCCAAATCTAGTGTGAAACTATAGCGAAAAAAATAAAGTATATTCTGTCTCAAACGTGTCCACTGAAGCTGAGGAAAATCTTGTGGATTGTTTTAACTTTCTGGAATGTGGTCAGTACCATGGCGTAGCTAACTATTTTGGTAAGTCTTTAGACCTTTTTTTCTCCAGTTGCACGGAGGTCCAAGTGACACACTCAATGTTCCCATTCGTAAAAGAGGATCGCCATCATAGAGCGGTAGAAATATCATTGAAATTAACTAATCTTCCTAATTTTTCTTCAAAAAAATCGTTCACGAAATACAAATATCACAACGCAGACTACGCTTCGATAAATTCTGATTTGGTCGGGGTGCGGTGGGGGGATCTGTTTGGGAATAATGACGTTAATACGTGTGTTGATCTTTTTTATAAAAAAGTCAACTCTAGCATCGAAAAATATGTTCCAAAAAAAAATATTAGCACACAATTTCCCATTTGGTTCAGTAAAGAAACAATTTCACTAATAAAAGAAAAGGAGAAATACCACAAATGCTGGAAAAAACATAGAAACCCTCTGGATTACCTGCAATTTTCTAATCTACGTAGACTAGTAAAAAGTGGTTTAAAAATTGACTATCGCACTTGGGTCGAGAACGTAGAAAAAAATATTCGTAACAATACCAAATCATTCTGGTCATTTGTACAAACTAAACGTAATAATAAGTCAAACATTCCGAAAAATATCAAATACAAATCTCAGCCATTAAGTGAACATTTGCATATTTGCAATGCGTTTAGTGATTACTTTGCGTCAGTTTTTATTCCCGATGACACTTCTTCCAACATCAAGGAAAACTCCCTGACAGATCTTTCCTTTGGCATCCCGTCCATCTCTGACACACAAATAGCTAGCTCAATCGATGAGCTGGATGCTCGAAAAAGCCCTGGTATTGACAACATTCCAGGAACATTTATAAAAAATTGTAAAACCTCTCTAATAACACCGCTCCATTTTATATTTAATAAATGTTTGACCAGTGGCACGTTTCCTAGTATGTGGAAAAAAGGGATTATTACACCAGTCTTTAAAAATGGCAGTAGGTGCGAAGTTGAAAATTACAGACCTATAACATTACTGTGCATTTTCGGCAAGCTACTGGAATCAATTATCACACAAGAATTATTTTTTAAAATTAAACGGAAAATCGATACCGCACAACACGGGTTTTTTCAAGGTCGCTCAATTATTACAAACTTGCTGCCGTTCGTACAAGACATCCACGACGTGATGGACGACTCGTCAGGGCAGGTGGACGCCATATACACCGACTTTTCAAAAGCTTTCGACAAAGTTCATCATCCAACTCTTTTAGTTAAATTAAAAAATTTCGGTGTGTATGGCGACCTCCTGAAACTGTTGGGGTCGTACAGCACGGATAGAATACAGTACGTTAAATTGGGTCAATCTGTGTCTGATAGTAAAAAAGTTACCTCAGGAATTGCGCAGGGGTCCCACCTTGGTCCCCTACTTTTTTTTAATCTTTATCAATGATATCTCTGACTGCTTCAAAAACACAAAATCTAAAAAATTTGCTGACGACTTAAAATGTTACAAAACCATAAAATCAGTTCACGATTGTGTGCTTCTCCAGCAAGACCTAAACAATTTGTCAGATTACTGCCTAAGGAACCGTCTTGCATTAAATATAAGTAAGTGTCAGAAAATTTCTTTTACAAGAAATCGAAACGAAATTATTTTTCCGTATCAATTATCTGGTGAACCCCTAAAAAACGTTGCATTTGTGAAGGATCTGGGGGTGTGGTTGGACAAAAAACTCGTATTTGATAAACACATAGAAGAATCAGTAAAAAAAGCATACAGAAATCTAGGATTCATACTGAGAATCACCAGCGATTTCAAAAATCCAAAATCACTTGTTTTACTTTACAATTCTTACGTAAGATCACACTTGGAATTCGCCTGTCTTGTGTGGAATCCTCAGTATGCAAAATATATTGAGAGGCTTGAAAAAATTCAGTACAAATTTGTCAAAAATGTGAATTTTAGGTTCCTACATTCTAACGATTCTTACGAAAATATTCTAAAAGTTCTCAAACTAAACAAGCTCTCAGCTAGAAGAAATGTCCAGCAAATGGTCTTTCTTCACAAAATTTTTTCGAATAAAATAGACTATCCCGATATTTTAGAAAGAATCAAATTAAACGCCAACAGGCCATATAACAATCGCATTTTCTTCTTGTTCTACACTCGTAGGTGTGGCACAAATGCATCGTTGAACTCACCCATTATTAGTTTGCAACGAGCCTATAATCTTTTCTTTAATGATATAGATCTGTTTCATGTGTCCCTTTCCACTTTAAAACGTTTATGTTATTTATCCATTACCGGTTAGAATTTTAATGCTTCAAACAATAATGCTTTATAATTTATGATAATAATAACTAATCATATAGTTGTAGGTTGTAAGTATCGACATTCTATTTTTTAAGGTTAACAAAATTGAGGTCCTTTGTAATAGGGCTGTTTGTCAGACAGGCTGTGAAGGACTCCTGTTTAAATAAATAAATAAATAAATAAATAAAAGATAAATCAGTGGTGTAACATCCAAATATTAAAATATTATTTACTAGTAGTTTAAACTACCACAAAGGTTTTCAGTTTGATTGGAATTCGTCTCGAAGCCCTTTTATAATTTTGATATTTGCTAGCTATTATATGTTATAGTTATCAATTGTGGCGTAGTGGTGTGGTGTAAAATATTGTGACATTTTTATCCACCAACTTCTCTCCATTTATTGAACCACAGCACGCATATCTTCACGCCTAAAGTATCTTTCCTGACCTTGATTGCTTGCCCGAACTCCGCTCCACGGCTTTAGGGTCATCAGCAGTCGCGTGCGAAAAAAAATACAATTTTCCGCACTAGTTAGAATAATAACAATTACTTGCTTTAGAAATTCGTAATACTTAGCCGCCTTACGTTTCGTAAAAAAACTTAATTTATGGGTCACCCTACGCCACTGGGTTGGAATATTTATATTGAAGCAAAATAGTAAATGAGTAAGATTCTATTATTAAAGCAAAGATTTAATTAAGTTCAATTATAAAATTATGAAAAGTATAGGTAGTATTTTAATATTTGGATGTTACACCACTGATTTATCATTTCCTAAAATATATAAAAAACTATGAAATGTATTTAATAGTTTCACGCTGCGCCACTGACCCAATCTGTCAAAAAACATTGCAACTTTTAGGTCGCATTTTTTTAAAGCCCTTGTCCAGACCTACAACATATCAAAAAAAATCCAAAATCGCTCGTTGTCTGGGTTACATGGACGGGTGTGCGGGGTTCTTTAAATAATATTATACAGGGTTCCTAAGCAAATCTTTAGGGGGCCAAGCAGCTCTGTATAAGACGCCGACAAACGGAAAAGCACATTAGGCAGAAAAGGATGGGCATGGGGCGATGTTGTTACTACATCTTACACGTAGTAAATCCATTCCAGGTTGTTGTTTTCTAATGTTTTCCATTTTCATACCTTTAGGACTGGAATAAAATACCAAACTGATGAAAGATATCGTAAAAAAAAAATTTCGGCTTTTCATTTTGTAACCATTGTCCTTACGCACTGTTTACAGGCTGGGAACTGAGATACATGCAAATGCCTAACCTAAAGCGTTCATACACGGCCGGAGAAATCGACTGAGATATTTCCGCAGAAACTTTATCAAGCAAACAGGACGGGTTGACGCCTTCGAACGTCCAACCCGGGTTTTGCACTTTGATTCGAAATCAAAAAGGAGGAACAGTCAGATGTGGGGCCGTGCACAAATTACGTAACGGTGATTTTACCAATTTTTGACCCCCTCCCTATGTAATGTTTTGTAACGGTTTCGCACGCCACTCCCCTAATATTACGTAATGATTTCAAGACCACCAAACCCCCCAAAAAAAAAACTTTTCACTTATTTTCATTCAAAATTTTCTTAGTTTCACACAAATGCAAACGCTGTCAAAAACCCCCCTCCCCCCTACGTAACGTTTTGTAACCCCCCTCCCCCCTATGACCATTACGTAATTTGTGCACGGCCCCTGTAGTCCCAGTGGAGGCGGCGAGAAAATTGATATTTTTTTCTTAAAAATTACACTCTTTAGACCTATTTCTTTGCGTTCCCGAAATTACGTAATTTTTGAAAAAATTTTATTTTGTGCTTTGTTTTTCTAACATTTTTGCGTTCGGCTAATTTAATTGAAAAATTTTTGCCTGCGACGCCCTTTATCTTCTCACTCGAAACCAAGATCTCCCGTTTTAGGAAAACTGATCCCGTCTCTGTTTCTAAATTTTTTCGAATAAAAGTAGAGTATGACCATGGGGGAAATAATTTTTTTCTACGGTATGACGAAAATTTCGAGAAAGTTGAAAAAAAAAATAAAAAAACTGGCAGAGCTCAAGTTTTTCGTAAAAAAAACCGTTTTTTATAAAGAAACAGAGCAAAATAAATCTTTTCACCCCTTTTTGGGTGTTACAAATATTGGCAGCCCCTTATTTTTCGCTTTTACCCTCCCGCTAGTTTTAAAGAATTGGTTCGCTACATGTTTCGAGATCATGTCATAAAACACCTCGAAAATATCAAATGTAGTGTAGGGCCAGCTTTATTTAAAATCAATAATATCGCAAGCAAAAAGCTCTGCAGGAAAACAGCGTCGTTTATTGATTTCTTTGGCTGCTAGTGCTAGCTGCATGGTTTGGGCGTTTCCGGATAGATGTCACTAGTAGAACAGAATGGAGAGAAATTTAATTAAAAGCGAAGATATTTCTTCCTAATGTTAACAACCTCACGAGTTTATCGCTCAGTATCGTAAATAATGGACCCTGCCGCCTCCTTTAAGCAAGAAAAAGCTGTGGTTTGGACCTGAAACATCTAATTTTTTCCTCGATCATCTCATGGTGTGGCCGCCATCTAGCAGAATTTGCAGACATCTTGTCAACGGTTATTATTGCAACTATGATTTATCCTCACAATGAAAGAGTGGCGACAATTTTTTCTCATGAAACCAGTCCGGAGATAATAACAAACTGGCACCATTGCTCAATATACCTGTTTCTTTTGTGCGCGCAGAACTTTCTATGCCATTTCTGTTTGATTTATTGAAATCCTATCCCTAAGGAAAATCTTAGGAATCCTGTATATTAATATTTTAAGAAAAAAGGGAATAAAAAGGTAAATTTTTAAATCTTCCCTGAACCTTACTATTTTTTTTTGTCAAAACTTGACATATTTTACTAACCAGAAAAGTCAACAATTCAAAAACTGTCTAAGGAAATTATCAAAAGAGAAAAGAAAACATCAGTCCATTTCATAAAATCCGTTTTACATGCAAATATGAAAAAAACTAGAAAAAGAGGACAGATGCCCACCTCTGGTGAAAATGTCAAATGTATAGAGGGCCTCTAGTTGCAGGTACTGATTAGCTGAATTTAACTAGGCCCATTGCATAAAAACAGTTTAATCAAATTTTTAACTCAATATCCGAATTTTCCTCTGGGAAACCGTATTTACCATCATTTACCTTTTTTAACCACAATAGAATTTTTTTTTATTTCATGGCTTTATTCTGTAGATAAGTGTTTGTAGTACTTAGTTGCCAAACTTTCGATTAAAAATCAAAATTCTTTAGTGCTATAATCTGTTTTTAACTTAGCTATCCGATTTTGCCCCCCCCCCCTTCCCCCACTGGCTTTAAAACTTTTCCCAGATGAATCCTTCGACCAGTTTTATTAGCGCCCACCCTGTGTAATCTGTGTCTTGGTAAGCACTTACATAATTATCGTGGCACATTTCGTATCCTTCCGGTTTGCATTCGTGAGACCGGACTAAAAATGACATTTTGTTGTCTTTCAGAAATTTCTTGGTGATATCCGGACCGAAGTAGGTGCCGGCGCCTCTGAGATTGTTCGGTATACAGCCGGCGTAGTCTTGCGGATCTGACCAAAGGATATCGAATACCTAACAGAGTAAAATGAAAGTATTATTTTTTTAAAAAAACAAAAGGAAGATGGCTGTGGCACCGTGAATCTAACGGAAAAGCAAGAGTTTTTTTTGCACCGAAGTACAAAAAACTCTTGCTTTTTTTATTATTTTTTTGCCTGATGGAACTCAAGTAAACTAGTACCTCACATCGATATGCACCAAATTAGGGTGTTTATAATTAATAGATAAGAATTAGCCTTGTATTTGTCATACTTAGAGGGCATACGTAGAAAATTTGGCTTCCATGGGCCCGTTGATGAAGATTTTACGAAACTTATTTTAATCCAATACTATCCTAACCTATTAACAGCCCCAAAAATGCTGCACGGCCATTTCAAGCGGTCGGACGGGACAAAAAAGTAATTCATTACTAGAAAAACCAGCTGACGAAAATTATGACTATATTTTCTAATAAATAATTTCCTAAAACAATAGGTTACGCAATAAAATAGTTTAAAACAATAAGTTGTAACCAGAGCTTATAGGGTGAACATTTAAACTTTGGGTTGGACGAGACAAGAAAAACCAAAACTTAATTTTAGTAAATTCTTACTTTTATATATTTTTTTAGGAAAATGCTTTATCATGGCTTTTCCAATTAAAGGAGAAAGCATGTTGGTAAATTATTGTGAACCATGAATCAGTAAAGCTTTTCTTTTGGGTTGGACGGGACAAAAAACACAATAATTGAAAAAATATTATTTGCTTTAGGTCTGAAACTGCTTGTATATTTCGGCTTTTTTACATACCAAGAAAAAGTGTATAGAGGTTTTATTATTTGGAGTTATTTCAAGATTTTTAACAAAAACGAGATTGGGAAGGAGAAGATGAAAAGATCTTGGGACAAAAGAACGAAAATTCAAAATTGGATGAGTGTCCCACAAGGAACACACAAAAGACCAAAGCGAAAAGAGAAACAATTAAACGATGTTTCGCCCGGGGTGACCAGCGTGGGCTCGTCAGTGGATTCACTAGTCACCCTCATCCAGACATCATTTAACACCATCGCACATTCTGACTTCCAACTCTGAAACACCTGATATGGGTTGGTCCTGGCGTGTTAATATTTCCAATAGGAATATGCTCCTAAGACAATTAAAACAAGAAGTTAAACGAAAAGAATCTAAAAAAGAGAAGATCAAAAGATCTTGGGAGGCAAGAACGAAAATTCAAAAATTGGATGATTGTCCCACAAGGAACACACACAAGACCAAAGCGAAAGGAGAAACAATTAAACGGTGTTTCGCCCGGGGTGACCAGCGTGGTTGAATTTTCGTTCTTTCCTCTCAAGATCTTTTGATCTTCTTTTTTCAGATTCTTTTCGGTTGATGTAACTGATTTGGAAGTTTTACCTTCTTGTTTTAATTGTCTTAGGAGCATATTCCTATTGGAAAGATTAACACGCCAAGACGAACCGGTATCAGGTGACTTATAATAAGTACCATGCGGAACGATGCCTATTTGTGAGTGATTCAGAGTTGGAAGTCAGAGTGTGCGATGACTAGTGAATCCACTGACGAGCCCACGCTGGTCACCCCGGGCGAAACATCGTTTAATTGTTTCTCCTTTCGCTTTGGTCTTTTGTGTGTTCCTTGTGGGACAATCAACCAATTTTTGAATTTTCGTTCTTTCCTCTCAAGATCTTTTGATCTTCTCTTTTTTAGATTCTAGTTTAAAAACGAGATTGTTAAAGCGTTTTCCTTTTTTTAAATAAAATTACATTTGCTTGAAATAGTCCTGCAGTCAAAGAGTAGGGTTAGGGTGTCAATTTTTTTTCTTAAATTCAGACGGTTTAAGCTAGAGCAATGAAACTTGGCACGTATGTTGGCCAAAATGTGTTAATAAACTATCCCCCATATCTTCTATACTAATACACCTGCACATCTGAATCTTAGTCAGTTGGTAGTTCATACTATTACTTATAAGTCTACTATACCGAAAAAAATTTCATAGCTGTTAACAAGGCCCCTAGTTTGGGGGCTAAAAATTTTGCCGATTTCAATTAAAAAACTATATTTCACTTTCACCCTATGTCAACAAAAACGCACCACTAGGGGCACAGTGGACCATTTCACAATTTTGAATACCCTGATCTTGGTCCCAGCTCCTAGAGGCTGTAAGGGGGCAAGATTTAATTTTCGCCATTTTCATATTCCAGAAAACACTCCATATGCATTTTTAAAAGTCATGAATTTGCTGTAACAAATATTATGAAATATAAAAAGCTCCATCCCAGGGGCGACCTCACTGAACGCAAATTTTAAATCTCGAATAGCTTGTTCAAAATTTAGTATACCAAACTCAACAAGTGCAAAATTGTTTGGCAATCACAAGTTCGAGTGAAAAAACTTATTTTTAAGAGCCTATAGTTTTTACATCCAACTTTGCCCCAGCCCCTAGGGGCTGTACGGCGCCAAGATCCTGGGGTTTGAAATTTTTATATTTCATAATATTTGTTACGCCAAATTCATGAGTTTTAAATCTCCATAAGAAGTGTTTTCTGGAATATGAAAATGGTTAAAATGAGATCTCGCCCCCTTACAGGCCCTAGAGGCTGATGCAAAGTTCGGAGTATTTAAAACTGACAAATGGTCCACTGCGTGGTGCATTTTTGTTGACATAGGGTGAAAGATAAGTGAAATATAATTTTTTAATTGGAATCGACGAAATTTTTAGCCCCTAACCTAGAAGTCTTGTTCACAGCTATACAAATTTTTTCGGTACACTAGACTTGGTAGAAGATATAAGGGATAGTTTAATAACAAATTTTAGCCCCTGTTACCCCCTAAGGGCCACTTATGTTATTTTTTATAACATACCCCGCACACCGGCCCATGTAACCCAGACATCGGGCGATTTTGGATTTTTTTTATATGTGATAGCTTTGGACAAAAAAAAAGGTGGTGAGGCATTTAGTTTGGCTACAGCAGCGTATCAAATGTGAGATAAAATAACATTTAGAAATGATATCTTTGAAAAAAAAACATGCAGGTATTTATTTATTCTTTGAAGGATAGATTAAATGTTAATTTTTACATTTTTTCGCAATGTTTTCTGACATGTTAGGTCATTGGCGCACCTTAAAATTATTAAAATACTGTTTACAGGTTTTTTTAGTATATTTTATAAAAAGATAATATTATTTACTAGTAGATTAAACTATGTTGGGAATTTGGAACCTTTGGTTGCACTAAAACAAAATTATGATTGTTTTCCACAAACCAAAACTACACTTTTTTGCACTCGACGCGCGTTTCGCTAACGTTAGCATCATTAGGAGACGATAAACAATGAACTAAATTAATCTACGCTCGATCTTATATACAATCCTTTAGTGGGCGGAGATAAGACTAATAAATGGTGATTGATCACGATTTTTAATCCTATCTCCCCTCAACCCAACTGGATTTAATGATTTTCATACTTTCATATGCATTCAAAAGTCTTTTGTTTGGTACACTTTTTAGAAGTTTTAGGTTATCTAATGTAAATCTATGATTGTTTTCAAAAGCATGCTCGGCCACACTTGACTTTTCTGTTTTTTAAGTGTGCTAAGTGTTCTTTAAAACGTGTTTGAATAGAGCGTCTCGTTTGGCCAACATATTTTTTGTCACAATCCATGCAACTAATTTCGTAAATTCCAGTCGAAGGAAATCGCAAACATTGTAGAAAACCTATCCTCTTAAACTTTTAATAACAAAGAAATATCACTTTTAAACAAAGGTCTTAATTTTGTTCTGCCCCCACAAAAAGATAATTTAAGTGATATTATTGCAAATATTGAAAGTTCAATCTCTTATCTTTCAGAAGGCACAAAGGGCTATGTGCGAGATGCTTGCCGATATCAGATCTCTCAAAACATCATTCAAAACAATAAAAATAGTACATTAAATCACAATAAAACAATTAAAAGTTTGAGAGAAAAAGATGTTTTCTATCTAAAGGCTGACAAGGGTAATAAAGTTGTTATATTAGATAAAACAGATTATTTCGAAAGGGTAGATAACCTAATAAAAAATGGACCCTACAAACAAGTCCCAAAAAACCCCTTACCAAAAATGATTAACGAAGTAAAAAACACAATTAAAAAATGTAACAATATTATTACTGACAATATTAAATATAAACTACAAGTAAGCAATCCCACTATGCCGAAACTGTATTGTCTTCCGAAAATCCACAAGCTTGGAAAATTGGTTAGACCTATAGTTTCTGCTGTAGCATCACCTACTTACAACATTTCGAAATGGCTAGCAAACGAGTTTGAAAATTTACCGATAAAGGAAAAAGGTTTTTCTGTTCAAAATTCCCTTGAATTTATCAACAAAGTTAAAGATATTTTACTCCAAGAAGGTGAAATTTTAATCTCGTTTGATGTTAGTTCGTTGTTCCCTAGTGTGCCGATCCCCAATACCTTACAATACCTGGAGGAACTACTAAGAAAAAACAATCTAGAAGACAAACAGACTTTAGAATACCTATCTTTAACAAAACTCTGCATGAATCAAAATTACTTTTAATATAAAAATAACTACTACCAGCAATTAGAAGGAACCACAATGGGTAATAGTTTATCACCTTTTATCGCAAACCTATTTATGAGCAAATTTGAATCAGATATAAGTAAAGAATTTGAGTATTTCCCCAGAGTATGGTTCAGGTATGTAGACGATGTGTTTGCAGTATTCAACACTAAAGTGTTGAAAATTTTATGGAAAAAATAAATAACAAATTTCCCACTATTAAATTTACTTATGAAACAGAGAACAACGGTACACTGCCATTTCTAGACACTTTAGTTATAAGAAATAAAAATAAATTGGACTTTGACCTATACAGAATAGGCACGGCCACCAACAGGTATATTCCAAATGACTCTTTTCATTGCTTACAACATAAGCTTGCAAGTTTGCACTTTTTAACATATAGATTAGTAAATTTCCCCTTAAACAAAGAAAGATTTGAAGCAGAAAAGAATAGGATTAGGAATATAGCTGGCGAAAACGGTTACGACGAAGGCTTAATAAATAAGCTGATAAATAGACATTCTTTTCAAAAGACCTTTCGGAATTCTACGTTTTTCAGACAAAAAGATACCTGCGACTCAAAATTTGTATCAATTCCTTATAATCCTAATTATACGAAAGAATTACACAAAGTATTTAATAACACCGGTCTTAAATTAGTATATCAATCCGGTAACACAATAAGAAGCTTACCAGGAAATCCCAAGGATAAAACTACAGTTCTAGAAAAAAGTGGAATTTACGAAATTAGTTGCATGGATTGTGACAAAAAATATGTTGGCCAAACGAGACGCTCTATTCAAACACGTTTTAAAGAACACTTAGCACACTTAAAATACGGAAGAACAGAAAAGTCATGTGTGGCCGAGCATGCTTTTGAAAACAATCATAGATTCACATTAGATAACTTAAAACTTCTAAAAAGTGTACCAAACAAAAGACTTTTGAATGCATATGAAAGTATGGAAATCATTAAATCCAGAAATAGTTTAAATAAAGATAGAGGACCCATCCTGTTTAGTACACTTTATTCTTTGGTTGAGGGGAGATAGGATTAAAAATCGTGATCAATCACAATTTATTAGTCTTATCTCCGCCCACTAAAGGATTGTATATAGGATAGAGCGTAGATTAATTTAGTTCATTGTTTATCGTCTCCTGTTGATGCTAACGTTGTTAGCGAAACGCGCGTCGAGTGCAAAAAAGTGTAGTTTTGGTTTGTGGAAAACAATCATAATTTTGTTTTAGATTAAACCACCACAAAGGTTTTCAGTTTGATTGTATATCGTCTTGAAGCCTTTTTATAATTTTGATATTTGCTAGCTCTTATATGTCATAGTTGTCAATTGTGGCGTAGTGGCGTAATGTAAAACATGTTGACATTTTTATTTTGCTCAGTTTCTTTTAATGAATTTGACCCAAAAAATGATGTTGGCTGTTCCGTTTATTTTATGATATTGCCTTCTCTTTTCCGAACAGATACATCCACCAACTTCTCTCCATTTATTTACCCACAGCACGCATATCTTCGCGCGTAAAGTATCTTTCCAAACCTTGATTTCTTGCGCGACCTCCGCTCCGCGAAAAAATACAATTTTCCGCACTACTTAGAATAATAACAATTACTTAAAAAGAGAAGGTCAAAAGATCTTGGGAGTAAAGAACAAAAATTCAAAATTGGATGAGTGTCCCACAAGGAACACACAAAAGACCAAAGCGAAAAAAGAAACAATTAAACGATGTTTCGCCCGGGGTGACCAGCGTGGGCTCGTCAGTGAATTCACAATTACACACACACAATTACTTACTTTAGACATTCGTGAAACGTAGCCTTAAGTTTCTTTAAAAAAATTATTTATGGGTCACGCTACCCACTGTGTTGAAATATTTATATTGAAGCAAAATAGAAGATAAGTAAGATTATATTAATATATATATATAAAATAGTAAAAGTATAGGTAGCATTTTAATATTTGGATGTTACACCACTGATTTATAATTTTATAAAATATATAAAAAACTATAAAATAACACATAATATGGTTGAATTGCCGCTCTTAATGAAAAAATTAACAGTATTTTAAATAGTTTTACGTGCGTCCCTGACCCAACCTGTCAGAAAACATTGCGAAAAAATCTAAAAATGTACATTTACACTATTCTTCAAAAAATAAATACTTGCATGTTTTCTTCAGAAAATATAATTTCACAATGATATTTTATAAATATCTCACCAACTTTTAAGTCACATTTTTTTAGAGCCCTTTTCCAGACCTACAACATATAAAAAAAATTCTAAAATCGCCCGATGTCTGGGTTACATGGACCGGTGTCCGGGGTTGTTTTATTGCTCTAGCTTAAGTCGTCTGAACTTAAGAAAAAAAATTGACACCCTAATCCTACAGTGGAAACACTGATGAGCCCACGTTGGTAGCCCAGGGCAAAACATCATTTGATCATTTCTCTTTACGCTTTGGTCTTTTGTGTGTTCCTTGTGGGATACTCATCCAAGTTTGAATTTTCGTTTTTTCCACGCAAGATCTTTTGTTTTTGGATCAAAACAGGTTTCGTAAAATCTTCATGAATACGCTATGCCCCTAAGTATTAGTTAAATCAAATATTAAATAAATCAAAGTTAAAATAATTCACTCGCAAAACATGTTGGGAAGTACTATTACAAGTTTAAACGCTTTAAATGGTTAAAATGTTATTCTGACTTAGTTTTGTCCTAGTGCAGACAAGTCAAAACCAAACTACCTTGAGGAAGGACTTAGTTAGTTACTAAATAAATCAGTAGATTATTTTCCCTTTTACCAAAGAGAGAATACTTAACCAAAAAAAAATATATATTTTTTATTTTGTATTCAATACAACCAAAATTAGTTAATTAATTAAATTAGTTATTAGTCTGAGAATAATTTTGTTTTTCATTATTTCAAGTAGTTGGTATCAAAGGAGTGGAGTGTGTGTCGCAAAAGCATTTGATTACACAGTAGCGGATCTATAACTACGTTTTCACGTGGAACTGAATATGTTTTTAAACCTTTCATGGCCCCGCCCAAGTTCAATACCGCTTTTTTTTGGATCGTATCGGGATCCCAACTGCAAAACTAGTATCGTATCGAACTGACTGATTACACAAAGTACAAAAACTAGATGTATACCTTTATTTTAACAATATTATTGTGCTGTAAGCTTATTGGCTTTAAAAAACAAACAAAGAAATAAATTTGGCAAAAACTAAATACACCAGGCAAATGTCAAAAAGCTCAAATCCTCTTTAAAACGCGTTAAAATCGTATTCAGTTCCAGGTGGAAACATAGTCATCAGTTTAACCCTAACCTCCCTTTCCCCCCGAAATCCAACATTGATACGCCATTCTAAATATATTTAATTGTTTGTTTAAGACGGTCAGGGACCCTTCTAGTTTCTGTATTTAATCTGTGTCTAGCCTACTTTTTCCCATCGAATCTTATAAAAAAAATGCTAGAATTCTTGTATGATTTTTTATCGGGTTTTGGGTCGGTTTTGGAACAGATTTCGATGGGTCTATGTTTTTGGAGGAAATTATATGGGTTGTTATGGGATTGGTTTCTAGAAGATTTGAGGTGGTTTTATCGCTATGGTGATTTTAGAAGATCCTCTGGGGGAGGAGATTTTATCGGGTTTTGGGTCGGTTTTGGAATAGATTTCGAGAAGATCCTAGGATATTTTTATTAGGTCTATGGGTCTATGATTTTGGAGAAGTTTATATGAGTTCTTATGGGATTGGTTTCTAGAAGATTTGAGGAGCTTTTATCGTTATGATAGTTTTAGAAGATCTTATGAGCGAGGAGATTTTATCGGGTTTTGGCTTGGTTTTGGAACAGATTTCGATGAGATCCTAGAAGATTTTATTAGGCCTATGGGTCTATGATTTGGGAGAAGTTTATATGAGTTCTTATGGGATTGGTTTCTAGAAAATTTGAGGAGTTTTTATCCTTATGGTGATTTTAGAAGACCCTACTTGTACCCAAAGCCTGATACAATCTCCTCCCCCCATAGGATCTTCTAAAATCACCATAAGGATAAAAGATCCTCAAATCTTCTAGAAACCGATCCCACAAGAACCCATAAAAACTTCTTCAAAATCATTCCTCATACGATCTTCTAAAATCACGATACTGATAGAATTTTATCAAATTTCCTAGAATCCGACCTCACAAGAACCCATAGAAACTTCTCCAAAATCATTGCTTATAGGAACTCCTAGAATCGCGGTACTGATAGAATCTTGTCAAATATCCTAGAAACCGATCCCACAAGAACCCATAAAAAATATCCTAGAAATTTATCCCACAAGAACCCATAAAAATTTTTCCAAAATCTTATAAGATCTTCTGAAATTACGAAACTGATATCATCAACTATTCTAGAAACCGATCCCACAAGAACCCATAGAAACTTTTCCAAAATCATTCCTCAAAGGATCTTCTGTAATCACGATACTGTTAGAATCTCGTCAAACATTCTCAATACCCCATTTCCATCAAATCTCCTTCAAAAATGTGTATTTGTGTGTTCATAAAATCTTCTCCAAGCCCACATACCCTTATACAAACTGATAAAATGTCCTAGACTTCTGTCTTATAAAACATCCCTGATTCTCATAAACGTAACTAGTCTTATCCAATCTTATAAATTATTCTAAAACTACAAGCTACTAAAATATTATATATTTCCTATATAATCTTATCTGCTTCTAGAAAATTATAAAATATTATAGAAAAAAATATTGGCCTTCTCATTGATTCTTATAGAACTCATATCTGTTTCTGTATGAGATTTCAGGGGAAAATTTCAGCAGGGTAACTTCAATTGGATTTTACATAAAAGAGAATAAAGTGGAGGTGTACCTGTTTCCATTCAGATTTGTTTATGGCCTCTGCTCCTGGAACGGAACTGTCGTTAACCGGTGGTCTCAGCAACGAAACATACTACGAATGAGAGTTTATGTCAAAAAATTAAACACATTTTAGTAGAATAGGACGCCCATGGTTTATCAAAATGTGCAAAGTCGTTAAATAAAATAAAGTTTAGTCATAAAATCATTCACTATAGAAACTGCAATTCGTTAAACCAATTTTTTATCTGAACCTTAATTATTTAAACCCATTTAATAACAAATTCGAAATTTATAATACCTGTTTTAAATCGAACCATTGTTCATTAAACTCATTTAATATCAAACTCGTAATTTGTAAAACACATTTTTAATAAAACCCGAAATTTGTCAAACCATTATTTTTCAAAACCGAAATTCGTAAAACCCGTTGTTTATCAGAAAAAATTTTCTAAATTGATTGCGCATTCGCCAGTAATACATGAACCGGAAGCCTACACGCAGGTGGCGCGGCGTTTCGATGCATTTGTCGCTGCTACGCGCGCATACTTGTACAGGTAGCTTTCAATAGTTTGTGTATAGATGTGCATTTCAGTTAAGAACAATAAAGTAACATCTATACACAAAGTATTGACGACTACCTGTGAGTACTTTTAGCCAAGTGTGGAGGCATATAATTCCTTGGCTTTGCTAATTCTCTTTTTTTTTTTTTAATTTATTATTTTAGATTCTTTGTGTGCGGGAAAGTATCACTTTGTGTTCATGTTAAAAAATAACTATTTGACGCTTTTTTTGTTGGTATATTTTTTCACAAAATGGAATTTTTGATTGCAGTCTTTATTACCTTTTCTCTTTCCAGGCCTTGTATCACGTTCAAATCAGTCGAATCGGAGATGCCCCCGTGTACAACAAGGACTTTGTTATTAACTATCGTTCCCAGTGGAAGCCATCTGTACACCCCTTCGATAAGTTTTAGCAGTCTTTCGGAGTTTTTCTAAAAAAAAATAATAGTTCGTTTATACGAATCGTATAAACATCACCAAAACCGTTTTAAGCACTAAATCAATTTTATTTTAAAGCGTTTTAACCCTTCGTTTACGGAAGAATGTTTTTAATATTAAATTATATATTTTTTTAAATTTTTTAGAAGCTATAAAGTCAGATTATTAGGTTAACGGGTTGTAGAAAGCGATTTTATTTAAAACCCCCCTTGTATAAAACCGGATTTAGCTGCATATAAACGTAGTAAATGGTTACTCGAAAAACAGTCTGGACGATTTGAGCCTTACATGACTAACAGAAAATACATTTATTTAATTATTTAGAAAATAGATATACCGGGTATCCCAAGGTGAGTAACCTATTGGAATATATTAGAAACTATACAATGGAAACTTTTCGAAAATAAGTCCATGTAAACTATCTTTATGAAATACTTTCATATTTGCAGTGTTGCCATTTGCAGGAAAACTTGGCAACAACTTTCTTATTTTAAATTGAACACCCTGTATATTGTTCATTTTTGGATTCCTATGTCCTATACCTATGTTCAGCTGTTTTTAAAATATTGACAGGTTAAAATTGACATTTCTTAACTTTGACAGCCTGTAACATCGAAACGGTTAAGGATAGAGCAAAACGGGGGGATAAAACGATAGCTTGTGAAAAACCAAGAAAAAAGTGTAAAAACCGTTTTACTCTATCCTTAAACAGTTACAACATAGGTATAGGACATTATACGTAAAGTGTACCTAAAATATTTTGTAAAATTTAAAAATGCAAAAATATACAGGGTATTCAATTTAAAATAAGAAAGTTGTTGCCAAGTTTTCTTGCAAATGACAACACTGCAAATATAAATATTCTAATAGGTTTCTCAACTTGGGACACCCGGTTGAGGGTATAAATATTTTACTTGCTTATAGGAAATTAACAAATGAAGTTTCTTTGTTTCCAAGATATCTGGTTTTCTATAGTTCGAGGAGTGAAAGAAAAAAGATTTAAAAAAAATAAAAATTGGTGGCGGCAAATGATTTTTAAATTCATTGTAATCTAAAATTATTCTATTTTGTGTTGTTTCGAATGAAAGCTTATGAACAGGAAACCTCAGCAATGAGTAAAAAACATACATATTTAATAATTTATTTTCAAGAAAAAACTTTAACATATGGGGATCTGTTATAAAGATCAAAAAAAAAAATAAAATGAATTTTTAAATTTTAAAAATTAAAAAAAAAAATAGTTTTTTTGCTCAATTACTTGCCCTATTGTGAATTTGATTATTAACAATTCCGTTTTTTGACATTCTGTGTCTTCAAAACAAAGGAGTCATGTTAATGCTTGATTTTTTAACGAAATATATGATTACTCGACATAAGATATATACATTTTCTTGAAAAAAAATTAGCAACATTTGCTTCGGGCTTAAAATAGCAAACATACTTTGGCTATCTGGTTTTATTATAGGTTCCATTCCATTAGGGTACACACTATTAGTGAAATTAAAACAAAAGTAGAAAAAGCACTCCAATCAAAAAAGAAAACTTACCCTGTATTTGGTTTGCACTTCACGAATGAAACCGTACCTAAAAGTAAACAGTTTTTTTATTTACTTTGACAAAAACTATTGTAGGTAATTGAAATATACAGGGTCCCCACAGGTCTCATCCAGGACAGGATTTTCCTAAAGCCAGAGAAAGGGGAATAATAACATCTAATAGTTAAATTGCGTATCTAACGCTATACACTAGCAATTTCCCCTCCCCTCTTTTGCTATAGTTTCTCCAAAAATTGTCCTAATTTTTATAAAAATTTGTAAAATTGCATCTTTATTAGTTTTTTGCTATTTTCAGTGAATATTTTAAGGTAAGATTATAATATTTTTTTAATTTTCGCCTGCGGCATAAAAATAAAACTACTCAAACGACGCCTAAAGAAACATATTGTGCCTGCCTCTCTTTTTAAGGAGCTGTAACCGACCCTTCAATAATATTTTATATGATCATTGTTATTTACTGACCTTTGGTTCATAATGTGATCCTCGTGATTGCCTCTGTTGAGGTAAACCCCTCCTGGAAACACTATCACAAATAGAAGTAAAATTAGGAAAACTTCTAAACCTCTTTTTCCTCGATCGACAAAGTCTCCGTTGAAAATGTAGGGATTTTCTGACGACGGAAGCCCGTTCTAAAAGAAAAACAAAGTCTATTTTCCACCAATTTTCCATCCTAAACAGGATAAATTAGCTGCTTTTTAAGGGGTCAAGCCAGCCCGAGGACATAGAAAAGAGATGTTTAATTTTATTTCTATGTCCTAATGTATGTGACAAAATTTTTGACACAAAAATCATTTAATTCGTCTAAGAATTGTTCTTATTATTATTTCCAGTAGAAATATAACTAGAGCATGAAATATTTCCGGAAATTTTTGGAAATTTTGTCTGAAACCAAACCGAACCCGCAGGGTGAGGGATTTTTTCTTTGGTGCAACGCACGAATGCTTTTGTAAAAAAAAATTGGCTAAAAACCAAATTTTAAAAAATTTTCATTAGGAAATATTTCCCGAGTTGATAAAAGTTTATTTAGGTAGTTGCTAAAAAGTTGATTTTGATATATTTATTTATTTAAATAATACCATACTTTAATAACAATTAATATTTTTTCTAATGATAATAGTAAAAGAAAACTTAAAGTTGGTCCTGCTTCTGAAAACTACAATTGCTATAATTAACAATTATAAAATTATTAAAAGCCTTAAAAACACAACATCTGTTGGGATGGATTTATTTATAATAAAATAATTAAAGAAACTGCTCTGATGATATCTGCGCCACTAGCTTTTACTAAAAATAAATCCTATGAACAAGGTACTTTTCCAGAAGAATTGAAAATATCAAAAGTAATTTCAATATTCAAGGGGGGGGGGGCCAAAAAGCATAGGTAATTACAGACCCATCTCAATTCTTAACGTATTGTCAAAAGTGTTTGAAAAAATCTTTTATGAACAAATTATTGATCACCTGTGTAATTAAACAACATGGATTTCGTCAAAACAAGAACACCGAGTCGGCATGCCATGACTTCTTGAGTTGTGTATATAAACACTTAGATAAGAAGGTAAAAACCGCAGAAATTTTCTTTGACATGACGAAAGCGTTTGATAGCATTAACTTTGAATTTGTATTTAGGAAAATGTGCGCTTTAGGTTTTAGGGGTAAAATTGATAATTTAATAAGATCCTACTTAGTAGACAGAAAAATGTTTTTAAGTATAGATAACTGTCATTTCAGTTTACAAGAAAAAAACTTGGGGGTACCTCAAGGATCAGTTCTTGGTCCTTTAATTTTTAATATTTTTGTTAATGATCTTCCCCAACACATACAGTCTGATTGTACGGTCTTGTTTGCTGATGATGTTGGAATTGGCGTTGTCGGATCAAGTATAGAAGACCTCAATAATAAGATAAATCGTATCTGTGATCAATTAGTAGCAAATCCCAAAAAAGCAGTTATAATCCAATTTTTAAGAAGTGAAATTGGTGTCCCCCAAACGCTGGGACAAGTGACTATGGGCGGCTCTATTGTGGAGGAACGTACTAAAATTAAGTACCTAGGATTAAATATTGATGCTTATTGAATGTGTATTACGCTCTTGTGTGTTCGGTCTTATCGTATGGTGTAATTTTTTGGGATAATGCATGTCATAATAACAGAATCTTTATCTTACAAAAAATAATTTTAAGGCTTATTTTTAATCTAAAACCGTTAGACTCTTGTCGTCCTTTATTTGTAGAGCATAAAATTTTGACTTTTCCGTCTATCTATATCTATAAATCAGTGCTCTTTGTTAAACAAAATATTCTTAAATTTCCTACTAATAATTCAACACATAATTACCCTACAAGGCTCTCTATTGCGAATAAACAAACACTCAACAACTCTTTACCAAAAATCAATTAATAATGCTCCTCTCTGTATGTATAATAACCTACCACACGAACTAAAACAAAGTACCAACATTAAAATTTTTAAAAACAAGCTGTGCAAATTCTTAGAATCCAAAACTTTTGACTCTGAACAAGACTTTTATAATTCTAGTCATTAATGAATATTTTATTCAACATATATTTTATAATGTCTGTATACTTTTATTTTCTTATACGTCCTACGTAAGCTTCTTATTGTGTTACCGTATTGATATACTAATTTAAGACCGGTGTTATTAAATACTTTTTGTAATACTTTCGTATAATTAGGATTATAAGGAATTGATACAAATTTTGAGTCGCAAGTGGAATTCCGAAAGGTCTTTTGAAAAAAATGTCTATTTATCAGCTTATTTATTAAGCCTTCGTCGTAACCGTTTTCGCCAACTATATTCCTAATCCTATTCTTTTCTGCTTCAAATCTTTCTTTGTTTAAGGGGAAATTTACTAATCTATATGTTAAAAAGTGCAAACTTGCAAGCTTATGTTGTAAGCAATGAAAAGAGTCATTTGGAATATACATGTTGGTGGCCGTTCCTTTTCTGTATAGGTCAAAGTCCAATTTATTTTTATTTCTTATAACTAAAGTGTCTAGAAATGGCAGTGTACAGTTGTTCTCTGTTTCATAAGTTCCAAAAATCCACAAGCCTGGAAAATCGGTTAGACCTATAGTTTCTGCTGTAGGATCACCTACTTACAACATTTCGAAATGGCTAGCAAACGAGTTTGAAAATCTAGACTTTGGTGGACGATAAACTAAAATTCTCCTGCTGCTTGAAGATGATTGTAAAATTTTTGCGTCAGTGAAAACCAGCCTCTCCCAGAAGTCATTATGACGAAGTTTTTGTCCTTCTGTTAGAAAAGACTTCTTTACAGCAACTCGACAAGAGACTTCTGATTTCGTTACTCTTTTATTTACTGTTGCTAAAGAACCCAGAAATAATGTTACATTAGCTGCTTCAACCGACGTTGAAAAAGGATTTTGTCTGAGATGGTCAATAAGTCTCTCATCTTGCACTTCAGAACTTACTTTTGGTCGTCCTGATTCATCTTTCCTATCCGTGGAATTATTTTCAATCCAGCGCTTTTTCCATCGCATTATCGTCATTTTATCAACTCAAAATGGGTGGCCGCTCTTCTATAATTCGATTGATAATTTGAACTTTTTGTAAATGTTGATAAAATGCATGTATGAATTTTTTTTAAAATCAAGTGTACCTAAATTTAATAAAGGCGTTAACTTTAATTTGTCAACTTTATGGATGGCACAATATGAGCATGTTTAGATGACATGTTTATATGACAAAAATGTTAGAAACCTTTTAACCTTCGTGCGGAATTGCCAGCAATAGTCCCTATTTTCTACTATATTTTAAGATAAAATTAAACCTATAAATTTCTGTTTTCTACCTTTTACTTATTCTTTATACCTTCCGAGTTGAAATTTGCATGCGCATAAAATAATAGATGGGCTTCGAGCAAAGTTTAATGGAAATGGAAACGGCACTATAGTTTTGCTTAGTTTTGCTTTTCCTGCTATCTTGCATAAATTTACACAAAGCCTCTTTTAGATTTGAATAATAATGACGAAAATAATATCATTATTAGTCGCTCGGGCCTTTATTCTAGATTTGATAGAAAGTTCACTCGAAAAGACTACCCTTTCGCAGATTTCTGTCAATCGCCAAGCTAGTAGCTATCGAGCTATGAGATACTATAAATAGTGAAGGAGCATGTGTAAGTCCGTGGGATTTTTAATAAAGGAGTTTTGTGACTATGTGGGAATGATAGCTCTTTAGTCACACAATCAAGTGTTACCGGGTGTTTTGTTCGCATCCGTGTAGAAGGGGTTGATATGAGGTCATCTTTCAAGATGGCGGTCAAAAATCATAAAAAATACAACTTTCGCAACCAGGCCATTATTATACTCGATTCCATACAATTCGAGGACGAGGATTCCACAAAATTTACTTTTAAGATCATCCGAAATTAAATGACCTTGAAAATAGCAAAAAACAAGATTTTTGTCATTTTCTCTTCAAAAAATCTTAATAATTCGACGTTTTGTCAGAGCAACTTCAAATATCACTCAAACTATTAGGAATATATGCCAAATTACATCCTTAGAGTTCATGGCCTTAAAAAATACACCAGTGAAATTAACAAATTGAAAAAATAACATACTAAAGGGCGCTATTCATCAACTATTCAAGCGAAGAGAACCAAATTTGGCAACAAAGATGAGAAGGTCAAGTCCAACAATTTTGTTAAAAAAATTTTATTCAGCTATGACGTGTTTCAATATGGCGGCTGATATATCAAAATGGCGACCTATAACCACATTTTATTTTATCCAATTTCGTAAAAATGTAAAAATGACGAGGTATCCAACAATTCTTGTTGACTTATTTCCGCTGACTATGGAAAAAAAGTTCAGTTGATGCATAACCCCGATTGATCTTGAAAATACCATGTAAAATTGAAAAACCCGCTTTTTGTATTGTTTCTTCCAATTTACCACTAGGCAAAAACTTTAAGTGCCAGAGATGAAATTAACATCTTAGACATAATTGAACACTTCATTTTAAACCTCCCTACCATTTTTTTTGATCTGGCGTTCCAGATGTTGGGGTAACGAGACGTTAAATTATGGAGGTTTTTTTAAAGAGAAAATGGCAAAAATCGTGTTTTTTGCGATTTTCAAGTTCATTTGAGGTCAAATGACCTCGAAAGTGATTTTTTTGGAATTCTCGTCCTTGAGTTATATGAAAACGAGTTTAATCACGCTCCGGTTGTAAAAACTGTATTTTTTATGATTTTTCGACCGCCATTTTAGAAAATGGCATCTAAAACACCTGGTCCAGAATATGGTAATGTATATCTAACTTCTGCTAACTCTTTTATAGGTAATTTAAATGAATTTGTCGGCTAGACAAGTGAGTAAAACATAAAATTTACACGAAACTAAAAACAACAGGCACATAGGTCATTTTTACCGGGGTGTACCATAAACATCTGGGAGGCCAGACCAAAAAAAATGCTAGAGAGGTTTAAAGCTAAGTGTTTATTGATGGCTAAGGTATTAATTTCATCTCCGGCACTTAAATTTTTTGCGTAGTTATAAATTGTAAAGAAACACTACAAAAAGCTGGTTTTTCAATTGTACATGGTATTTTCAAGGTCAATCAAGGTCATTCATCAACTAAACTATAATAGATAGAGATAGTTCAATGATAATTAATGGCCACCCTGTTATTTTTACTTTTTACGAAATTGGATAAAATAAAATGTGGTTATAGGTCTCTATTTTGGGATATCAGCCGTCATATTGAAACGCGTCATATCTGAACAATTTTTTTTTAACAAAATTATTGAACTTGACCTTCTTATCTTTGTTACCCAATTTGCTTCTCTTGGCTTAAATAATTGATTAAGAGCGCCCTTGAGTACGTTATGTTTGCAATTTGTTAATTTTCCTGGGGTATTTTTCAAGGTCATGAAGACTGCATGAAACTCTAAGGACCCAATTTGGCATGCATGCCTAATAGTTTGAGGTACATTTGAAGTTGGTCTGACAAAACGTCGAATTATGAAGATTTTTTGAAGAGAAATGGCAAAAAACCTTGTTTTTGCAATAACCTTGAAAGTAAATTTTTTGGAATTCTCGTCCTCGAATTATATGGAATCAAGTATAATCATGCCCCGGTTGAGAAATTTGTATTTTTTATAATTTATGGCCGCCATCTTGAAAGATGTCGTCATATCAACCCCTTATATTCGGATGCGAACAAAACACCCGGTAACATTCGATTGTGTGACTAAAGAGCTATCAATCCCACATAGTCACAAAAAATCCCACGGGATAGAAATTATCAACATATGCCCTACACTAAAAGGCCCTGCCAGTGTATTTCCCTGATAAAAAGAGTAACGAAATATCAAGTTGGCCCGGCACAATGGATTAATGACGAGCTGCAATGCGCAAGCGTCAACTGGAAGGTCGGTGAACGAGAAACGAGGTGATTCGACGCGACGTTACGGTCTCTAGAATAAACACGGTCTAGTAATTTTTTTGCTCCGCACACCTGATGACGACACAGAGATATCAGCCTGCTTTCTTTATTGATTTTTTTGATGAGTGATATTTAGGGTTATATTATTTTTCCATAAAATTTTGTAATAAAATTTTATTTGTTCATCGTTTCTTTTCTTCTGGCCCTAATTAAATACCCTGTAATTAAATTAAATACTGAAAAAACCAAAAAAAAGCAAGGCACATTATAGTTTTAAATTTGCAATCAGATTTATTGCACATAGTATGCACAACAAGTCTTTCCTTCTAAATAACAAAATAATGCCTCTCAAGTCTTTTTTTATTTACTTTTCTAACCATATCATGGAGGAGACGGATCCAACATAAATTTAGTCAGACAAATGATTTTGCAAGATATCTTTGGTGAAGTAATAGAAGAAATCGATCATCCGCAAACTTATTTATGCTTACTCATTTGTTTACCTACAAAAAAAACGGTAAAAAAGGCACCCCACTACAACTATAAACACGGTTAACAAAAAATAAAATCCAAATACACAAAACAAACTTTTATAACCTAAAAATCTTCCACCACAGAATCACATCAAGATTGATTGGTTGTCTTTTTAACGCTAATTAGCGCCAGTGGTTACCTTTAATAAAGGTAACAGTCTGACAGAGCACTACTGCGCCTGCTCAGTGTCTATTATCTCATATTTTTATGCGTATAGTAATCGACGCCCAATGGACTTCCCACATAGCATTAAAAGTACATTTACATGCTAAGAACATGCTCTAAATGTACTTTAAAGAACATTCTTTTAGGTACATGCATAGCATGTGCTAATTATATAGCTCTTGATAACATTATTTGTTCTACTTGTATAGCGTATGATATAAGTATATACCAATTAAAAATTTTCTTTTGTACTCGTGCTAAGCATATTCCAAAAGAGAACACAAAAAGTATATTTTTAAGAATATTTATAGTACATGCTAAGTATATACAAAACAGTATAAATATTTAGAAAAAATCATATGCGTCTTATAACATTTCTGAAAACATTAAGATCATCAGTGAAACAATTCAATGAAGTACATATCCGTTTTACGCAATTATAATATGCTTACCGACCCTGTTTCAAAAATCACATCTAGTCGTATAACTCCATACATTTTCAAAACAACTCCAAATCCATGCCCCCTCACATGATGCGATTTTTGAAGCATATGGTGGGCACGGTTGTTTTACACGCACGCGCAAGTAATAATTAGTTTTTTATAGTATGGATATTCTTTTGGGTATATGCATAGCATGTGTTAAGAATATTCTTCTCCCGTCTTGTCACATATTTCTACACTTGGAGATCGTCCAATAACTCCTACCTCCCTCGAATTATGTTACATTTAATTTGAAACATTTCAATAAAATACCCGTTTTACTGCGTGCCCATATATGCATCCTGTTTCAAAAAACGCACCACGTGACGCGACATGGTTTTAAATTCCAGAGTCACGTGGTGCATTTTTTTAGACAGAGTGAGCGCACACGCACAGGTGGGAACCGGCGGGTTTTTCATTTCCTGTAAATACCTGCCAATCGACTGCCAATTAATTTAAAATATTGGTTATTTAATTTTTTTCCTGCATTTTTGAATAAAAAATGTAATGTAGTTGCAAATCACCCTTTCATCCTTGTAACACTTTTACCCTCCCTCCTTGCCGCGTTCATAAGTTATGGTGGCATATCGTAATATTTTTCACTTACACGAAGCAAATATGTAATTTGATGTAAATGAATTCCAGGCGGAGGCAACGATTACTTTACACGCGCGTTGGAGAGTTCTTATAAATACGCCCGATTCTATGACGTGCCAAGCAGAGTAAACCAATTCGTTCGTTAGTCCATGGTGATTTGTGACGTTGCTCCAACCAAAGATGTGCTTCTGTTTTTATTCTTTACCTTTGGTATTTTTTTATATTGGCATTGGTACTTTTTTTCTAAAACTTCGTTTTTTGTTGATTTTTCTCGTGATGTGGCTGCAGAAGAGCTCAAGTTACGCTATTCTTCTATTATAGTTGTTTAATCACTAAAATTTTACTACGATAACTTAGATTTTCAGTGGTTGGCGAGGTAAGTTAGATTTCTTGTTTTTTTTTTATATTCCTTGTTTTTGCCGCAATGTCTTCGAAGAGAAATAAAAAAGGCTATTTAAGGAATTTTTTAACAAACCAGAAAAAGGTTAGGGTTGCCAACATACTTGCCGCCTATTCTATTCCTATTCCTATTTTTACGTAATAAATTAAATGGAGTCACCCAGAGGAATTATGTTTTTAGGTATATGAGCTGCAGAGGATTGGAGGAAATTCTTATCCCCAAACCATTCGAAAAATACTGTATAAAATATTAGCAAACCAAGTTTCAATTGAATTTTCTTGGGATGGTGCCAAGAAGAAGGAAGCTTTCAAGAAATTAAAACTAGCACATGGCATTTTAGGTAGGCAGATAATAAACTCATAACACAATATAAATAAAATATGAAATTTGTTCTAGTATACATATATTGTTTTGTAATAAAAAAAATAAGAAATATTTGCCCAAATTAATATTAAATATTTTTTTTATAGAAGCCATGAAAAAACAATATCTAGACTAATAAATAAATAATAAATAAATATCTAATAAAACAATGGCTAGTAAAAGCTAAGGAAAGATTAAACAAGGAAATGTTGAACAGAGAAAACCCAGGTGGAGAGCAATAGGGTCTAATATGGTTTGTACTAAATTGTTTCTATGAAAAGTGAGACTTCATTAAGAATATGATTTTAGTTTTTTTGTTTTACAAGAATTTTTATTTTCTTTCACATTATTTTTGTTGTTAGTTTTTAACTAGTATATTAGTTTTATATTCCAAACTTTGTGACATGAGCTGTGTTTTAAACCTTATAAATGTTTTAGGTTTTGCTTTCTGAGTAAGGAGGTTATAACTTATAAAACATCAAAGTATTTTTTATATTTGGTTCTGTTTAATCCTTAAGATAAAGTTTTGGTTTTAAGTAACTTTTCTGTTGCGATTTAGTATATTACACAGTTGGCAGAACTAGCATATTATAATATGCAACAAAAATGGCAAAATCTTGATTATAGGTAATTATAAAAATTGAAATTTTGTGTATAGCTTTTTTTCAAAGGGGCAGTTTTAGGGAAAACTTGTTTGACAGGTATTTTTATTAATATTTTTACTAATTTTGCTCAACAAAGTATTTATAAGTTTTCTTATCATTGAAACAAATTTTTTTGTAATACATATTTAGACTGACTTTAAATATATTATTTAATGCAAATCCATTTTTTTTTAGATTTTAAATATATAACGGAAGATGTCTGCACGAAATTGTAGCATATTTCTGAGATGTTCATTTTACATAGAGATAAATGATATTGGCATTTATACACCAGTTGACTGTTTGGGACAATACATTTTTTTTATAATGGGTATAAGATTTTTATATACCTACTATTAAGGAAGTGGTATTGTCCCAAATAGTATACAACTGGTTTATAAAGGCTAATATCCCTTCTCTCAGTGTATGTGTATAGATGTGCCAAAGCACATACTATGTACATGATCATTATATGACAAGTACATACCTAGAGAATATAGTGAGTACATTTTGAGCACGTTCTGTGGATATGTGCTCAGTACATACTAGGCATGTGGTAAGAATTGACCTAGGAATATTCTAAGCACATATTTTACATCTATTACGGTGTATCTGTAACCTATTCTCAGCATGTGCTCAGAAAGTGTGCAATGCTTTTTTGGGACATGCTTAGCATATGGTGTAGTCCTGTTGGAATATGGTATGTATGTGCTATGTATGTATAAATGCTATGTGGGTTACTCGTCGGGCTACTGCTGTGCAATATATATGTTATCTTTTGTTGTATACGTATATATTTTCACGCTCTTACGTTGCCTTTGGAACGTTTATTTTAGTTTATGTTTCCGCGTGGAAATACATTATAGAATTAATCCAATTTTCCACACGCCTCTAAATTATGGCTGCAAGGGCTCTAAAATTATAGAGCATATGTAGTCATGCCGCACATGTTCGTGTATTCAGTGGGTTTTATGGGAATTATAAGTGCATATATACATGCCTAGACTTATACCACTACCACAGATATGTAATAAAAATAACGCTTTTGCTAAAAGAAGTAACAAGTAAAACCCTTTTATCCCCAAATATTTAAGAAAAAAAAGTATAGCTGGCAACGTCGTGTTTCATCACGGTCCCTACAATAGATACAGTCTAGTAATTTTGCCCCACTCTTCGACCCGATGACGACACAAAGATAGCAGCTGATTTTTGTCCGTCATTTAAAAATTGTATGAAGGCATGACAAATTAAATTAACTTTTCGGATTTTTCTTTTCTTTTTGTTTAAATGATCGATGCAAGACGTATTTTTTGCTGGTATCTTTTATTATAACTTTTTTTGTATAAGTAAATATAATTTATTTTTGGCCTGCATGCGTTGATCTTTCACCAAATAGACATTAAGATCATTAGTTGGTAGTCGATTCCGTCAAGAAACTCATCGGATGAGTTGGAGTTAGTTCGTGTCCGTAGTTCAGAAGTTAGGTTATGTAGTTGTTATTTTTCCGGTTTTGGAGGCTATTTTATTTTGTACTTGATTTTTGTCAGGCATTTTTGGGAGAGTGATTATTTTGTTATTTAGAAGAAAGATTTTAAAACTATAAGGTGCCTTGTTCTTTTGGTTTTTTCATTATTTAATGATGAGCCTTTTCACTATAGGAACGCATAAATGCAGCTACCTATGACAAAAATAATATAAGTAATATCACAGGGTACTTAATTAGAGCCAGAATTTTTATTTCAAAAATTTATGCAAAAATTATATAACCCCAAATGTTACCCATCACAAAAGCAATAAAGAAAGCAGCTGATATCTTTGTGTCATCATCAGGTGGGCGGAGCGCCGTTTTCCATGTCTTTGCCAGGGCGCCCAGCGAAAACTAAATGTCAGAATTAGCTGAAATTTGTTTGTTCACTTTGAAATTCCTAAAATATCTGAAGAATTTTTCAAAATTGTAATAACATCCTTCACCCAGTTTCAAACCCAATTTTTAAAAAAGTTGGGGAATTATCAATAATTTTCTCTGGATTACACATTATTCCTTTTCTTAAAAAATCTTCCACCCGAATACGGACATCAGAATCCCATCTCTGCGTTATTGCGTGATCTTTTTTTTAGCACGATTACGTTTACGGGGTGTATTACGTTTAGATCAGACGTTAATTAACGTAGTTTAATGTCTGCTCCAACCGCCACCGCACCTAGTTTTGCCAAACAGAGCATCTCTGACGTCAGCTGGCACTCCCCATTTTGAATATTAAAAAACTCAGAAAGGAGTGTGGTTCAAAATTTTTAAAAGTGATTCAAAATTGGTTCAAAATTATAAGCATATCAAAACTCGAATATCTTCCGGGAAGGGGGGGGGGGTCGCTTGACTGAGCTCTTTTAAAAAGTAGAGGGAGGAAAATATAATAGGATCCCGATGTTGCGGTATATGTTGTGTTATATTATTATTATTATTACTATTAACTTTATGCCCTTACGAACTGCATGACAAAAGCATAAAATATTTACTTACCTTGTGTAATATCACCAATAAGTCATCGAATTTTCCGTGCAAGTCGCCACATATCGTTATCTGTTTAGTCAATGCGGTGGAGGCCATGTTTATGTTGGGCAATTTTCTCAATGTACTGGTCGCTTTTTTTAATATGTCGGCCACCATTCGGGGACTTAGCCTAAAATGCTAATAACAATATTAATTAACTAGATATTGACAGAGATAAATATTTCAGCAAAACATGTGGGGTACACAGGGGGAAGGCTTTTGCTCATATGCTCAAGCCCCTCCCCCCCCCTCATTGCCCGTTCCTGCATTTTAAATTTTCCGTCACCCCGGAACTTTATAGTATAGGTTTAGATTTTTCTACGATATGGAGAAATCAGTTTAAAAGCTTCGGCAAGTTTTTATATAGGGTGGGCCAAAAAAAATTAGACTTT
This sequence comes from Oxystoma pomonae, assembly GCA_963921995.1. Taxonomy (NCBI): domain Eukaryota; kingdom Metazoa; phylum Arthropoda; class Insecta; order Coleoptera; family Brentidae; genus Oxystoma; species Oxystoma pomonae. The sequence continues at coordinate 4,816,591 of OY998167.1, read as the reverse complement.
TTTTAATTGTCTATTAGTTAAAAACTATCTGTCCGATTTTAAAAGATTTGGTCATTTTGAAAAGCCAAGACATCGGAATTTTGGAATCTCATGTCAAAATTGACATTTCGTACAAATCCAAGATGGCGGACAATTTTACAAACTACGTATTTTTGACCCCCTGCAATTTTTTTTTGTGTGCACCATTGGTGCAAATGTAATAATATATTTCGAGAGCCATTCCTTCCTTAGCTTCCTGATGTATCGCTGGTTAAAATCCGGTAAGAAATAAGAAAGTTATAAATTGTTCAAATAAGTTCGTTTGGTAAGCCTAATTTATCCAAATAAAAAAGCATCATATTTGCTTGGCTATGCTTTTCGATGTATTTGTCCGATAGTAATAGCGCTGACCATTTTAAAACACATTTCGGAAAAATCCAAAATGGAGGACACTTTTAAAAACTATGTTGTTTTGAACTCTCCTGCAAATTTTTGTGTGCGCACTGGTGCAAAAGTAAAAATATATTTTGAAAGCCATGTCCTTCCTTAGCTTCCTGATGTATCGCTTGTTAAAATGCGGTAAGAAATAAGAAAGTTATAAATTTTTCAAATAAGTTCGTTTGGTAAGCCTAATTTATCCAAATAAAAAAGCATCATATTTGCTTGGCTATGCTTTTCGATGTATTTGTCCGATAGTAATAGCGCTGACCATTTTAAAACACATTTCGGAAAAATCCAAAATGGAGGACACTTTTAAAAACTATGTTGTTTTGAACTCTCCTGCAAATTTTTGTGTGCGCCACTGGTGCAAAAGTAAATATATATTTTGAAAGCCATGTTCTTCCTTAGCTTCCTGATGTATCGCTTGTTAAAATCCGTAAAGAAATAAGAAAGTTATAAATTTTTCAAATAAGTTCGTTTGGTAAGCCTAATTTATCCAAATAAAAAAAGCATCATATTTGCTTGGCTATGCTTTTCGATGTATTTGTCCGATAGTAATAGCGCTGACCATTTTAAAACACATTTCGGAAAAATCCAAAATGGAGGACACTTTTAAAAACTATGTTGTTTTGAACTCTCCTGCAAATTTTTGTCTGCGCCACTGGGTCAAAAGTTAAAGTCTCATCATTTCCGAAGTCTACCAATGTGTCTATATGATGCTAATAATGATCGATTAAGAAGTAAGAAAGTTGCAATTTGTTCAAATGAGTGCTTTTAGTAACGAAATTTATTCACTTAAATAACTTAATGCATATTTTTCTTACTTCTTAACCAATTTTTACAAACAATACATCAGTAGACTCGGGATGGGGAAATTTAACTTTTGCACCAGTGGCGGACACAATTTGCAGGGGAGTCAAAACCACCTACTTTATAAAACTGTCCGCCATCTTGAATTTTTTTGAACTGTCATTTTTGCACTATTAAAAATGGACAAATACACAGCGAAAGGCAAAGCCAAGCAAACAATTTTTTTGTATTTGACTAAATTAGGCTTATCAAACGCACTTATTTCAAAAAGTTATAACTTTCTTATTTCTTACCCGATTTTAACAAGAGATACATCAGTAAACTAAGGAAGAACATGGCTTTCAAAATACATTTTTACTTTTGCACCAGTGGCGCACACAAAAAATTTGCAGCCACACTATTTTTTAAAATTGTCCGCCATCTTGGATTTTTACGAAATGTCAATTTTAATATCAGATTCCAAAATTCTCATGTCCTGGCTTTTCAAAATGACCAAAACTAATAAAATTGGACAGGTAGTTTCTAAGCAATAGACAATAAAAAAAGTCCCGTTTTTTTTGACCCACCCTTTATAAGAAAGAATTGTTGTAAGCTTACTAAAAGCATTGTTTTTTTTTTAAATATTAAGTCTTAAAATAAATACGATTCTTAAGCTCCCTTTTTCTTGCCTTAATAATATTACCGAGTAAAATATTTCAAGATTAAATTCAGATAGAACGAAGGTATATTTTAGAAAGTTTAAAAATTACGATATTTTTACGATGGAAACCAAACGCGATAAAATTTTCTCACGAAGCCGTAGACAGTGTTTAAGCATCGCGAATAAATTTACAAAATCAACTTTTGCCTACGTCAACTGTGTCACATTCATATAACTATAAGATACTATCATCGATGAAATATATTACAAAGAAAAAAAGTGAATAGAGACTTAAAGTTGGCAAACTATATTTGATTCCTTGTTGTTTGATGCACAGTTCAGTGGCGGATCCAGGAGGGGCGCGGGGGTGGCGTGCGCCCCCCCCTGAATATTATCAAAGTTTTAAAAACATTGAAGAACCACGATTTTAACTAATTTTGAATATGTTGTATAACTAGTGCTAGTTAAGAAAATGGATAACTTTTATTTTGTTTCTATGACCAGTTTCTGAGATATCCGCTATCAAAGTGAGAAAAATAGCCACTGTTCTGTTTCAATTAAGGAAATACGGGTCTCTCTAGAATAAATGAAAAGAAAGTGGCTAAAATTGCTAAACAGAACACAAGCTGTATCCAAGAGTCTATTGTTACTGTTGGCGGATGCCATAGTTTTTATGCGGGGAAAAGTAAAAAAAAATAAGGCATTCTTGATAATTTTCGAACTTCTGTTCAAAGGTTTTTTTGAGTCATAATATTATTAATTTCAACTATTTGTAGGTAAGAACAATAGGTTTGGCTTGCGTAACTTAAACGACTTCATAAGAAAATAAGATTAGAGTATTCCTCTTTCCTAAAAAAATTACATTAATTTTACATTAATTTACATTTATGTACATTAATTTACATTAATTTAATTTACATATTATATTATTAATTTACATTAATTTAATCGGGTTCACAATATTTTGTGAGTTGCAGAGTCGAGACAACCCAGCAAACCAGGAGGTGGCGGTAAACAGCCGGCCGCTACGTGATGCCGGCGGATTTCTGACGGGACGTATAGGCACTTGCAATGCAGCCGCTAAAATCGTCTTGTATTTCGGAACGTATTTGGCGCTCGCTAATTCGAATTCATTCCGAGGTTGGTTAAACGCCACCAAAATGCGCTTTCTAACAAGTAGGTTCTTTGCTTGCTGAAAAACGCCTGACCGTATTAAAAGTTTTGTCGCTTCGTAGGCGCCAGGTCTACGCAACCTTTCTCGCGGCGGGTTCGCAACATAGAAATAAACTACGCTCGTGAAGTAGTGGTAGAGTATCAGACTCTCACCCGAGACGCGCAGGTTCGGATCCCGGTTGCGTCCAACACTTTTTTTTTAAATTACAGGTAAAATACTCGCGCTCAAGCGCCTGTCGGCCGACACGTGCCCAAGCGGTCATGGGCGGTATACATGCCGCGGCGCTCTAAGTTGTCGAGCCGCCATCGCCAGCTGACTTCCGAAAAATTGTAAGAGATGCGCTGGCGTCCAAACCACGTTGTGTTTGTTGGGAAATCACTTAAATATCGTAATTTGCAGCCTTCATGCAACTGTCTGCCAAATGTCATATTTAAGTTGCATACAGAGGGCGATCCAACGCCAATGAGCATTTTGGTCTATATAGAAGTTACAGCAAATAATATAAAACCTTCATAAAATAACCAAACGTTATATTATTTAGTGTTGGTGATAATTTTATGACTCTGATATATCTCTTAAATGAGTAAAAAAGACTTGAAAAACAACTGACCAACACCAGCTTATAAAAATTTATGGTACATAGTAATGGATAGAAAAACAACATATAGATTTTATAATGAACCCTCAAGTCTAGATATTATTATAAAAAGGTTTTACAACTGTTCTAGCAATACTACATAACAAATTAAAGGTTTTTATCGATTTATAAATATAAATTTTCCATCTTTCTTCCCGTTGCTTGTTATGTATTATTCTTTTTAAAATAAAAAATTTATAAAATGGTGTTTACTAATCTTCTAAAATAAATTAAAATGGAAGTGAGATAAGTTGAAGCAGGAATATGAATATTTATATACTATAGGTTAAATAAAAGCTGTTTTCCCAGTCAACCTACTCTGATAATCAGCTGCGGTTCCGTGTGTACTGTATAGTTTTCAAGTACACTCACAAAATTTTCATGGGCTCCAAAAATACTTGAGAAAACGGGAAAAAAATATTCATTTAAATAATACTTTTTTTTTCACATGTTTTTTGGTTTCTGGGAGAAATATTGAATTTTGTATTTTGTTCTTAACCCAAAACAAGCAATATTTCGATTAAAGCACATGTTGAAACCCCATAAATAACGATTTTATTTTGGTCAAAAACCTATTGTTGGAATCCAAAATGGCGAAAATTTACGACAATTCTATAAAAAAAAACAATACAATTATACCACTGTTTACCTCTTTCAACACTTTTTTATTAACGTTTTAAAACATGATGCTAGTTGGAACAAAAGGCTGCAGATGGCGCAGTGTTGAACACTGAAAGTCCGTTTCTGCGAGCTTAAAATAGTTACCATTGTTCTCTTTTCCTAAATGTATTCGTCTAAGAGAGGTCCAGCATACTACACATACCAGGAAAAATACCCGCCTGCACACCCTTCAACCCCATATAACTGTCAGAGGTAACTATCTCAAGAAGGTAGTTAGATTGTGGGGTCGAAGGGTGTACGGGCAGGTATTTCCCTGGTATGCTGGATCTCTCTCAGACGAATGCATTTAGAAAAAGAGGATAATAGTGACTATGTCAAACTCGCAGAAACAGACCTTGAGGCTGCGTTCCGTCGCGTCGTAAGGTGATGTGTTCACAATTGCCGCCGACCAGCCGTGCGAACTGTATGCACCGTGAATCGAAGTTTCACGGTGCAATTTTGCGAACTTAACACGGTTACTATATTGTTCTCTTTTTCTAAAACCCGGTTCCCATCTATGGGTTTCTTATGCGTGGACTCCCCGAATCAAAACACGGATCACGTAGTCTAAGCGAGATTTGCCTATACAAGTTCATATCGGTCCACGTGATGAGTCGGAACCGGGTGTAGAATGCATTCGATCCCGATATCTGTCATCGAAAACTATCTCAAGAAGATCTGGATCTCTTATGTCTCTCCTCAGATTGATGTAATTAAAACCAGATAATGATGGTATGGTATCTCGCAAAAACGCACCTTTTAAAGTCGCAAAAACGAGCCTTTTGATGTCACAAAATTAACCTAAAAAAACTTGTTTGTTTTGTTATAAATTAAAATTGTTTTTTTGTTGTAAAAACAGTGGTATTATAACCACTATACAAAGAAATTAATAAAAACATTATAGAAAGAATGGGCAAAAATGGTTTATGAATGAGTTCATAAGAATATTACAGGCACCAATTTATATAAAAGTGTCTCTTTGTTGTTGGTTAATTAAGTTTTTATAAGTGAGTTTATAGAAACATTTTAAAAACCAATCTATGTATCTTTAATTGATAGTTACTTACGGTTTTATAGATGGGTTAACAGAAAGATTTAAAAAACCAATTTATATAACGTTTATCACTGATGACTTATATTTTTATAAATATGTTATTGGAAACGATGACTTTAATTTTTATAAAGATGTCCGTGGAAATATTGTTAACGCCAGTTTTATGTTACCTTAGGGTACCATCAATTTAGAACCTTTAATAAAACAAATATACAAACTCAATTTCTGTAGGAAACCTCTAGATACCCTAGGGCATTAATGGAACCCTCTTTATAATAATTATATAAATTTTTGTCACCAGAGGTTTCTGAAAATGCTCATTGGGAAGATATCTTTCTATTTAATTAATGCATTCCAACGACCCTTGAAAGATGCGATGCAGAAAAAATATGATATATGATAACAAAAATTATAGAAAAATTTGGCGCAGTTTGCAACAACCTTTCTCATAGTAGTAATAGGAATAAGTAAGTAGTAGTAATAGGAGAGTTAACACTGTTTAAAAACGAAACTTTAAATAGTAAATGCGACGATGCTTTAACAGCGTTGACACTGTGTAGTAAACATACCCAATATCTACAATGCATTAAAATTGGTTCTCCTCTTCCTGTTTCGGTTGCTACCGCCGAAAGAAGTTTCTCCACTTTAAGACTTTAACTTATCTTAGCAAAAAAGAAAACATTTTGTTATATAACTAAAAGTTTTATTAATACGATAATAATGTTGGAATGCTAATACTGAATGATTTTTTTTGTTTTTTAGAATTAAGGATTTGTATAACAAATAAGTTTGTCAAAATAAACTGGTTGTATCAGGTAGTATCTGTTAGTCACCACCAACGGCTCAAGCTTGCAACTATGACCATATGTAGGTGGAAACTATTTGGTTAGTGGGAGGGTTAGGTCACCACTAACAAAAACAATGATGACCATGAAAAAGTACTTTCTTGCTCTACAGACCGCTTCAAGCTACTGCGAACATAGGGGGAATCAAGTCCAATTTACTCTCCGTGCCGTACGACCGAGGTGGATTCGAAGCACGCTGCAGTGTTATCTTTTGGAAATTCATTTTGTTTTTATTATTTTGTTTTATTTCTGCCTTGCTCGAGAAACAGATGGGTAAGTTCTTAATTAAAATAATACATTTTTAAAACTAAAAATGGATGTCTACGAAGTTGCCCGAAAAGTGCAGATGGTCAAATGGTCATAACCCAACACACGTTCGATATTGGTCGAGGGAAAATTTGCATTTGTATTTTGACGTAAGAACACAGTATCCCCAAAAACTAAATGTTTGGGGGGGGGGGGTATTGTAGGGAAACACGTAATTGGGCCATTTTTTATTAACGGCAATTGCAATTTGAATGGTCCTAGATACTTGGATCTACTGCAGCAGCACATTATTCCAACTGCTAGGCAGTTGTTAGGTGTAAGATTTGGTGAAACATGGTTTCAACAAGATGGTTGTTCCGCTCACAATGTTGGCCTTGTTAGGGAATATCTTGATAATGTATTTCCTAATCTGGTTATAAGTACACGGGGAACTATTTTATGGCCAGCTCGATCTCCCGATCTTGCTCCTAATGACTTCTATCTGTTTTTGAAGAAGCTTTTCAAATTATCACCCCTAACATGCTTGGAAACGTTGGAAGGGGTTTTTATAGTAGGCTCGGATATTGTCTAGCCGAGCAAGGAGGACTTTTCGAACATTTGCTTTAATTTTTTTTTTGACTGGGAGAATCTTTTTGGTTTTTAGAATGTATTATTTTATTTTGAGAACTTGCTTTTATTTTGTTTCTCCTTATTATTTTCATTGTAACACGTCGTCACTGATAAATCTGAGCTCTTATTTATCAGTGACAAAAAATAAGAAAATTACGTTATAAAAATTTGCGTATTTATTGACCAAATTCCGGTTTCATTGACTACGCTCCACACAGCATCGTGGTTAGAGGCGTACTAAATACAAGGCGAACGGCGGCGAACGGCAGCGAATGGCGATCGGAGGCCTGAGTGTTGGTTGCTTCACTGATAGGCGTGCGGTGTCTCTGCATGTACGTACACTAGCAAATTAGACTTCTTTCGCCCTATGTTCGCAGTATCTTGAAGCGGTCTGTATGTTCGTAGTCGCTTGAGCCGGTGAAATTGCTGGATCCGCCAATGGCACAGTTTTACTTCGTGCCGCACACTTCTCCCAAGTAACACAGCTTCGACAATTTAGACTTGAAAGCCAAGTCAATGCTGCAAAAACGTTGGTACAGCTCTCTTTTTGCTTTAAAATAGAGCTTCATTTAATTTGTAATTTTGGCTATTAAAATTGTTTGACTACTAAATTTACATTCACAATATTTTCTATAGTTATATCATCTAGCAAAAAAACTTTTAAAGGTAAAATTTATACCTAAAAATATGCTAAAACTTAACTAACCAAATAGTTGCAATCTTAACTTTTTTTCTTAAAATACTTCCTTAAAAAACTGAAAAAAATGCCAAGATGGCAACGGCAGTTATTTGTTGTATCCTAGTGCAATTTTTATTAAAATGCAGCTGCTTCAATGCTATTTAGCATTTGAGAATAAGCGCCCTCTACCGCTAGTGTGGAACGTGAGCCCACAGCAATAACGCCAAGAATTTCTTTTGTTTTAGATTAATTGTTTAAAAAAATGCAAAGTTGCTTGGTTGCATGGGCGGGCAAGCGGCCATGTTTTATATATTACAGCGAAACATAACCTCTTACAAATTTCTGAAAAAAGGATATTTTTTACATAAAAATGCTCAAATCTAAGTCTAAATATCTTTCAAAATTACCTAAATAAGCCAGATATGATGCTTTTCCTTTAATTCTGGATTAAAATTTTGTCCTATACATTCCAAACTACCTGAAAAAGCTACTTAAGTCATAGGGAATACTAATTTAGCAGGCTAGTAAACTTCCCAAGCAGCACAGTCTGTACACTTTAAATTTTACAGCTATCCTATAGCTGTCACAACGTTGCGGCAACTACGTTTATCCTGCAAAGTAGCTAGCTTTATTTAAGCTGCCTTTTTAGCTGTCAAATTGTTATGGCAACTTACTTTGATAACCTAGTTGTTACTAATGTAAAGTTATCTATTAAACTAGCTATTAAAGCTATGTTTTGTGTCACGATAAAAGTTGATCCTCAGCTGCGAATGCCGCGCCTTCTATCGGTGTATAGAAAACTTACGATAATCAATTGCGTCTAGTCCACATTCACACAAAAGAAGAAAATAATGGGTACCTAGCGGAAGAAAGGTAGAATGTGAACTACGCGTTACTTCCAGTTCTGCTCTTCTTCTTTTTTTATTCCACTGACTGGGCCCAAAAACTGTTTTTCTGTAACTGCCTTTAAATTCTCTTCTATCCACAAAAAAAGCAAAATATTATCGACGTCTTTTTTCTTTGGGCGGCCATGATTTATTTTATAAATAAAAAATAAATAAATGAATGTCAAATTAAAATTATTTATTGAAAAATACATAGGCATTTTCAACATTTTTGAACGAAATTCCTTGAAAAAAGGTAAACATAACCTATAAAAAATTAATAAACAAAAACAGTAATATGACGATTTTTTGAGGCGCGTGTGTTTTAGTGAGTTATTATGATGAGTTTTATCTACATATTATACTAAATTTCTTAAAATTTAATGTAATATAAGATTTTTGACCTAGAGCTATATGGACGCTGAACCACTCTGCTGTGTGCCAATTTTGATTGAAATCGAACAAACTAAATCTTTTTCCCCCTCCACTTTTCTCGTTAGAGGGAGGTGGGTACCAGAGAATATCATATTATATTTTTACCATAACTATAAACGCATACCAAATTTGAACACAATCGGATTTGGATAAGTCAGTTAAAATTGATTATTCGTATTCCTTAAATCGGACAAACTTTTCGGTGTTTTCCCCCCTCCACTCCCCTCGTAGGGGGGAGGGGTGCCTAATAATGACATATTGTCACCGGAACTATAAATGCATGCCAAATTTGAAGGCAATCGGATGTGTATAAGTTAGATAAAGTTGGCTAGCAAAAGATGACCAAAAATCGTCCAACTTGAATCCGCCATATTGAATTTTCAAAATCTGATCAGAAATTCGTTTTCTCCATCCCCAAGTGCCTCAACACACCAAATTTCAACGAAATCGGCGTACTTCAACTGTACCCCCTTCGAGTAGGGGGGAGCTGTCAATTTCATCACACTGTATTCTTATGTTGTCACCGCAACTATATAAACATGCCAAATTTAAAGCCGATCGGATGTCGGGAAGTTGGTTAAAATTAAGTTGCAAGTTAATTGAAAGCTTGTAAAAAAAACTTCTTTCCCTTAAATCCCAATTTGGCTAAAAACAAGCATAAATGCATAAGCATAAAATAAATCGTTTGCTTTTCCTCAATTAGCGTTTTAAAAAGTTTTATTTCTTAAGCCGTCGCCAAACTTCTCTCTTTAACGACGGAAAATTACCATGCAGAACAAACGGGAAAAATAAACGAAATAAACTCTTGAGAAAATTATTGTCTTTCTTGGCAAGCCGTCAAGAAAAAGGATTTTTGTTAAATTGCGCCAAATGAAGTTAGCTTTTGGCACAGAAAAACTATCAAAAATTCTAGAAGTAGAGTAGGTCAAGGCAATAAGAATAATTTCTACAGACGCCGACAAATTGCGACAAAAACTCTTATTAAGGACGTTGTACTTTTAATCCCTGGGGATTAAAAATAAATTTAATCCCTGAGGAATTTAAAGTGAATTCTTCCAAATTAAACACAAAATGTAGGTGTTTCGAATCATTTTATTGAAATAACTATAAACGAAATACAATAATCAGCACATACATACTTGCAATCTAATTCTTTACTACTCCTAAGTTTCCCAGGAAATAGGCCAGCACCTTTTCGTCGGTGAAATTCTCTGCATTCGTACAGGGCACCATTTTCGATATTCAGAGAACTGCTTCTTATAGATCTCACGATATTTTTGTGGAAAAAGACCTTTTCAATGTCCATCTTCAAAACAAATGCTTTTTGACTTTTTTACTCTCATAGCACGATCCACCATGCCGACAACCATCAATAGTACAGTAAAATTGTCATCTGAAGTCGAGGCTGAGTTTTTGGTATTAGTGTAGGAGCATATATCGATAATTTCTATCCCGTGGGATTTTGAATGAAGGAGTTTTGTGACTATGTGGGACTGATAGCTCTTTAGTCACACAATCAAGTGTTACCGGGTGTTTTGTTAGTAGAAGGGCTGATATTTCAAGATGGCGGCCAAAAATCATAAAAAATACAAATTTCGCAACCGGGGCACGATTATACTCGATTCCATATAATTTGAAGACGAGGATTCCAAAAAATCTTAATAATTCGACGTTTTGTCACAATAACTTCCAATATACCTCAAAGTATTAGGTATATATGCCCAAATTCGATTCTTCGAGTTTGATGCAGTTTGAAGCTTTATGACCTTGAAAAATACCCCAGTAAAATTAACCTATTGCAAAAATAACATACTAAAGGGCGCTATTAATCAACTATTAAAGCGAAGAGGACCAAATTTGGTAGGAAAGATAAGAAGGTCGAGTGCAGTAACGTTGTTAAAAACATTTGGTTCAGGTATGATGCGTTTCAATATGGTGGCTGATATATCAAAATGGCGACCTACAACTACATTTTATTTTATCCAATTTTGTAAAAAAGAACAAAAATAACAAGGTGGACATCAATTATTGTGGACTTATCGCCGCTTACTATGAAAAAAAAGTTTAGTTTATGTATGAACTTGACCAAGTTTTTCTGGTGTTTTTTCCAATTCACCACTACGCAAAAACTTTAAGTGCCGTAGATGAAATTAACATCTCAGACATAACTGAACACATCATTTTAAACCTCCCTATCATTTTTTTTATCTGGCATCCAAGGTGTGTATTCTATACCCCGGCAAAAAGGACCTATATGTCCTATAGGTCCCCATTTTGATATATTAGTCCCCATATTGAAACACGTCATAGCTGAACAAAATTTTTTTGACAATATTGTTGCACTTGACCATCTTATCTTTCTTACCAAATTTGGTCTTACTCCCTTTAATATGTGATTTTTAGCCTATTCCTTAATTATTATTATTTTTTGCAAATCCCAAAACTGATAGAAGAATGTGGTTTTTAGATTATTATCAAAAAACGTTAGCTGCGTTCAAAAAAAGTATGGCCTTTTGTCTAGCGTGTTTCTGTAATTTTTTAAAAGCAAAAAACTAATAAAAATATGTGATTTTTAGCCTATTCCTTAATTATTATTATTTTTTGCAAATCCCAAAACTGATAAAAGAATGTGGTGTTTAGATTATTATCAAAAAACGTTAGCTGCGTTCAAAAAATGTATGGCCTTTTGTCTAGCAAGTTTCTGTAAATTTTTAAAAGCAAAAAACTAATAAAAATATGTGATTTTTAGCCTATTCCTTAATTATTATTATTTTTTGCAAATCCCAAAACTGATAGAAGAATCCGGTTTTTAGATTATTATCAAAAAACGTTAGCTGCGTTCAAAAAATATATGACGTTTTGTCTAGCGTGTTTCTGTAATTTTTTAAAAGCAAAAAAACTAATAAAAATATGTGATTTTTAGCCTATTCCTTAATTATTATTATTTTTTGCAAATCCCAAAACTGATAGAAGAATGTGGTTTTTAGATTATTATCAAAAAACGTTAGCTGCGTTCAAAAAATGTATGGGCTTTTGTCTAGCGTGTTTCTGTAATTTTTTAAAAGCAAAAAACTAATAAAAATATGTGATTTTTAGCCTATTCCTTAACTATTATTATTTTTTGCAAATCCCAAAACTGATAAAATAATGTGGGTTTTAGATTATTATAAAAAAACGTTAGCTGCGTTCAAAAAATGTATGGCCTTTTGTCTAGCGTGTTTCTGTAATTTTTTAAAAGCAAAAAACTAATAAAAATATGTGATTTTTAGCCTATTCCTTAATTATTATTATTTTTTGCAAATCCCAAAACTGATAGAAGAATGCGGTTTTTAGATTATTATCAAAAACCGTTAGCTGCGTTCAAAAAATGTATGGCCTTTTGTCTAGCGTGTTTCTGTAATTTTTTAAAAGCAAAAAACTATAAAAATATGTAATTTTTAGCCTATTCCTTAATTATTATTATTTTTTGCAAATCCCAAAACTGATAGAAGAATGTGGTTTTTAGATTATTATCAAAAAACGTTAGCTGCGTTCAAAAAAAGTATGGCCTTTTGTCTAGCGTGTTTCTGTAATTTTTTAAAAGCAAAAAACTAATAAAAATATGTGATTTTTAGCCTATTCCTTAATTATTATTATTTTTTGCAAATCCCAAAACTGATAAAAGAATGTGGTTTTTAGATTATTATCAAGAAACGTTAGCTGCGTTCAAAAAATGTATGGCCTTTTGTCTAGCGTGTTTCTGTAATTTTTTAAAAGCAAAAAACTAATAAAAATATGTGATTTTTAGCCTATTCCTTAATTATTATTATTTTTTGCAAATCCCAAAACTGATAAAATAATGTGGGTTTTAGATTATTATAAAAAAACGTTAGCTGCGTTCAAAAAATGTATGGCCTTTTGTCTAGCGTGTTTCTGTAATTTTTTAAAAGCAAAAAACTAATAAAAATATGTGATTTTTAGCCTATTCCTTAATTATTATTATTTTTTGCAAATCCCAAAACTGATAGAAGAATGCGGTTTTTAGATTATTATCAAAAACCGTTAGCTGCGTTCAAAAAATGTATGGCCTTTTGTCTAGCGTGTTTCTGTAATTTTTTAAAAGCAAAAAAACTAATAAAAATATGTAATTTTTAGCCTATTCCTTAATTATTATTATTTTTTGCAAATCCCAAAACTGATAAAAGAATGTGGTTTTTAGATTATTATCAAAAAACGTTAGCTGCGTTCAAAAAATGTATGGCCTTTTGTCTAGCGTGTTTCTGTAATTTTTTAAAAGCAAAAAACTAATAAAAATATGTAATTTTTAGCCTATTCCTTAATTATTATTATTTTTTGCAAATCCCAAAACTGATAGAAGAATGTGGTTTTTAGATTATTATCAAAAAACGTTAGCTGCGTTCAAAAAAAGTATGGCCTTTTATCTAGCGTGTTTCTGTAATTTTTTAAAAGCAAAAAACTAATAAAAATATGTGATTTTCAGCCTATTCCTTAATTATTATTATTTTTTGCAAATCCCAAAACTGATAAAAGAATGTGGTTTTTAGATTATTATCAAAAAACGTTAGCTGCGTTCAAAAAATGTATGGCCTTTTGTCTAGCGTGTTTCTGGAATTTTTTAAAAGCAAAAAACTAATAAAAATATGTAATTTTTAGCCTATTCCCTAATTATTATTATTTTTTGCAAATCCGAAAACTGATAGAAGAATGTGGATTTTAGATTATTATCAAAAAACGTTAGCTGCGTTCAAAAAAAGTATGGCCTTTTGTCTAGCGTGTTTCTGTAATTTTTTAAAAGAAAAAAAAACTTAAAACAAAATTATGATTGTTTTCCACAAACCAAAACTACACTTTTTTGCACTCGACGCGCGTTTCGCTAACAACGTTAGCATCATCAGGAGACAATAAACAATGAACTAAATTAATCTACGCTCTATCTTATATACAATCCTTTAGTGGGCGGAGATAAGACCAATAAATTATGATTGATCACGATTTTTAATCCTACCTCCCCTCAACCAAAGAATAAAGTGTACTAAACGGGATAGGTCCTCTATCTTTATTTAAACTATTTCTGGATTTAATGATTTCCATACTTTCATATGCATTCAAAAGTCTTTTGTTTGGTACACTTTTTAGAAGTTTTAGGTTATCTAATGTGAATCTATGATTGTTTTCAAAAGCATGCTCGGCCACACTTGACTTTTCTGTTCTTCCGTATTTTAAGTGTGCTAAGTGTTCTTTAAAACGTGTTTGAATAGAGCGTCTCGTTTGGCCAACATATTTTTTATCACAATCCATGCAACTAATTTCGTAAATTCCACTTTTTTCTAGAACTGTAGTTTTATCCTTGGGATTTCCTAGTAAGCTTCTTATTGTGTTACCGGATTGATATACTAATTTAAGACCGGTGTTATTAAATACTTTCTGTAATCCTTTCGTATAATTAGGATTATACGGAATTGATACAAATTTTGAGTCGCAGGTATCTTTTTGTCTGAAAAAGGTAGAATTCCGAAAGGTTTTTTGAAAAGAATGTCTATTTATCAGCTTATTTATTAAGCCTTCGTCGTAACCGTTTTCGCCAGCTATATTCCTAATCCTATTCTCTTCTGCTTCAAATCTTTCTTTGTTTAAGGGGAAATTTACTAATCTATATGTTAAAAAGTGCAAACTTGCAAGCTTATGTTGTAAGCAATGAAAAGAGTCATTTGGAATATACCTGTTGGTGGCCGTGCCTTTTCTGTATAGGTCAAAGTCCAATTTATTTTTATTTCTTATAACTAAAGTGTCTAGAAATGGCAGTGTACCGTTGTTCTCTGTTTCATAAGTAAATTTAATAGTGGGAAATTTGTTATTTATTTTTTCCATAAAATTTTCAACACTAGTTACTTTAGTGTTGAATACTGCAAACACATCGTCTACATACCTGAACCATACTCTGGGGAAATACTCAAATTCTTTACTTATATCTGATTCAAATTTGCTCATAAATAGGTTTGCGATAAAAGGTGATAAACTATTACCCATTGTGGTTCCTTCTAATTGCTGGTAGTAGTTATTTTTATATTGAAAGTAATTTTGATTCATGCAGAGTTTTGTTAAAGATAGGTATTCTAAAGTCTGTTTGTCTTCTAGATTGTTTTTTCTTAGTAGTTCCTCCAGGTATTGTAAGGTATTGGGGATCGGCACACTAGGGAACAACGAACTAACATCAAACGAGATTAAAATTTCACCTTCTTGGAGTGAAATATCTTTAAATTTGTTGATAAATTCAAGGGAATTTTGAAAAGAAAAACCTTTTTCCTTTATCGGTAAATTTTCAAACTCGTTTGCTAGCCATTTCGAAATGTTGTAAGTAGGTGATCCTACAGCAGAAACTATAGGTCTAACCGATTTTCCAGGCTTGTGGATTTTCGGAAGACAATACAGTTTGGGCATAGTGGGATTGCTTACTTGTAGTTTATATTTAATATTATCAGTAATAATATTGTTACATTTTTTAATTGTGTTTTTTACTTCGTTAATCATTTTTGGTTCAGGTATGTAGACGATGTGTTTGCAGTATTCAACACTAAAGTAACTAGTGTTGAAAATTTTATGGAAAAAATAAATAACAAATTTCCCACTATTAAATTTACTTATGAAACAGAGAACAACGGTACACTGCCATTTCTAGACACTTTAGTTATAAGAAATAAAAATAAATTGGACTTTGACCTATACAGAAAAGGCACGGCCACCAACAGGTATATTCCAAATGACTCTTTTCATTGCTTACAACATAAGCTTGCAAGTTTGCACTTTTTAACATATAGATTAGTAAATTTCCCCTTAAACAAAGAAAGATTTGAAGCAGAAGAGAATAGGATTAGGAATATAGCTGGCGAAAACGGTTACGACGAAGGCTTAATAAATAAGCTGATAAATAGACATTCTTTTCAAAAAACCTTTCGGAATTCTACCTTTTTCAGACAAAAAGATACCTGCGACTCAAAATTTGTATCAATTCCGTATAATCCTAATTATACGAAAGGATTACAGAAAGTATTTAATAACACCGGTCTTAAATTAGTATATCAATCCGGTAACACAATAAGAAGCTTACTAGGAAATCCCAAGGATAAAACTACACTTCTAGAAAAAAGTGGAATTTACGAAATTAGTTGCATGGATTGTGATAAAAAATATGTTGGCCAAACGAGACGCTCTATTCAAACACGTTTTAAAGAACACTTAGCACACTTAAAATACGGAAGAACAGAAAAGTCAAGTGTGGCCGAGCATGCTTTTGAAAACAATCATAGATTCACATTAGATAACCTAAAACTTCTAAAAAGTGTACCAAACAAAAGACTTTTGAATGCATATGAAAGTATGGAAATCATTAAATCCAGAAATAGTTTAAATAAAGATAGAGGACCTATCCCGTTTAGTACACTTTATTCTTTGGTTGAGGGGAGGTAGGATTAAAAATCGTGATCAATCATAATTTATTGGTCTTATCTCCGCCCACTAAAGGATTGTATATAAGATAGAGCGTAGATTAATTTAGTTCATTGTTTATTGTCTCCTGATGATGCTAACGTTGTTAGCGAAACGCGCGTCGAGTGCAAAAAAGTGTAGTTTTGGTTTGTGGAAAACAATCATAATTTTGTTTTAGTGCAACCAAAGGTTCCAAATTCCCAACATAGTTAAAAAAAAACTTATAAAAATGTGATTTTTAGCCTATTCCTTAAAATATGTGATTTTTAGCCTATTACTTAATTATTATTAATTTTTGCAAATCCCAAAACTGATAGAAGAATGTGGTTTTTAGATTATTATCAAAAAACGTTAGCTGCGTTCATAAAAAGTGTCACCTTTTGTCTAGCGTGTTTCTGTAATTTTTTAAAAGCAAAAAACCGATAAAAATATGTGATTTTTAGCCTATTTGCTAATTATTGTTATTTTTTGCAAATCCCAAAACTGATAGAAAAATGTGGTTTTTAGATTACTATTAAAAAACATTAGATGCGTTCAAAAAAATTATCGCCTTTTGTATAGCGTGTTTCTGTAATTTTTTAAAACCAAAAACCGATAAAAATATGTCGTTTTTATCCTATTCGCTAATTATTATTATTTCTTGCAATTTCCAAAATTAATAGAAGAATGTGGTTTTTAGATTATTATTAAAAAACATTATTAAATAAATAAATAAATAATTAAATAAATAAAAAAATAAATAAATAAAATTTATTTTTTATTTATTTCTCATTCTGTTATAAAAACTGTACCCATAAAAAACAGACACTATATCTAAGTATACGTAATTGCCTTTTCTATGGACAAAAAATTTTCCTACTGTGACAGTCCATTCTCGAAGGAAAAATTGCAAAGTACAATATGGTAATAGCGCCTAGCTCCATTCCGACGAAATTGGTAGCTGTTCTAACCGTATTAAACTTTCAATTATTGTTTCGTACCAGCAAGGAGCTCGTTTGATTTTTAGTTAAAAATTTCTCTTCAACCCTCTTAAAGTTGCAACTCTTTTTTTATATTCAAATAAATTAGTACATACCTATGTGAGCCAGTATTTTGAATTATCGCATTGAAATAAGTCCACTTATAAAATATCCCATGCTGATCGGGCCTGAATAAGTTATGCGGCAAGATTTTAAAGGGTTTGCAACATTGTATAAGCCGCATTATGACAAAATTTTATTTAGCTTTGGGTCAAACAAATTGGTTAATTTCCTTTTTGAAATTACCTGCACGAACTAGTAAACGATAAACAACTCGTCAATTAATTAAAGAAGTCCATAGATATGTTAAAATTTATTTAATACGGATTTTGGCCTGGAATGATTCTTCTTTGGTATTTACCAGTGCGTTTTGGCGGTCCGGTTTGAACCAAGGTAGGGGAGGTGGAGGCGTGGCCTATCAACCAAAATTATTTTGGTTTAAATCATTTATTACCAGACTTTGGACTTGGGTCAAACTTTTGGTTATACCTTTTGAGGTTATGTAAATGAAAACAATTGTTTTTTTTTTAATTTTTTATTTTGCAGCTAATACCAATGTAAAAAAATAGTGTATATTTTGCTGGTAAAAATGGCGAATCAGAGTTCTCCTGAACTATGAGGTGGTAGATATGAGAGTGGAGAGAGTTGGTAACTTGTTTTTTAGTCGTTCAAAAAAAGTACTACCAAAAAATATATTTTCTTTGTTAATATGAAAAAATATTTAGAGAGAGGGCAGAATTTTAGAGATGCAAAAATTTTTCAGGTTGTTGAAGGGAGACAGCAGGCTATAAAAAAGTATTTTAGAGAAAGATGGACATAATTTAAGGCCAATGTTTACTAAAAATTTCTGTTTTGTCACTGTCTGTCGTCTTGAATGGTGTCGTGCATATGATTTTTATTTTGAAATTTTTATCCAAAAAACAGCAAAAAATGTAATTTTTAAAAGTGTAAAGTGTGTAAAACATACAGTCTCTAAATTTACCAAAAAACGTGTCCTACTAAAGTGTATTTTAGCACATCTAAAAATAATTTAACAGGTATTTAAGAAAATTATTTTAAGGGTCACCATGGCTTCACCATTAGATTTTTCACTCATTTTTATCAAAAAATAGAAATCTGCCAAAAATAATTTTTGTTCTATCAAAAAAAAAAAATGTTTTTATGGTTGTTGAAAAGAGACGGACAGTAAAAAAGTACTTATTGAACAGTGACACAAGTTTTTTATGTCAGGTGACATATATTTTTTTTTAAAAATGCAGTTTGCTTTTGGTTTTGGTTTAAAAAAAAAAACACAAAAAATTAAGGTTTTTCCTCGGGTCTTTCCTGGTATTCATGTTGATGGTATAATATAAATTAAAAATGTTATCAGTTTCATTCTTTTAATAGCGAAGTTCTTCCAATTTATAAAATTAACCCCCCCCCTAGCCCTTTTTTGCATTAAAAAAAAAGTCGCGGATTCGGGGTCCTAAGGACCCCAGAAGGTGCCTCCATAAATAATTTTCAAAAAAAATCAAAAACAAAAAAGTAACGTTTACTGCATAATTACCATAACATTTTCAGGCTTAAAGTTTATAAAACTGCCCTTTAAAATCCGTATAAACAAAGTATAGATAGATACCTACATACCATGTTATTATCGTCTCCAAAGAAATGCTCTTCAATTAACAATTTCCAATCCATTTTTGTAAAAAAAAATTACCCACTTTCAAAACATTCAAACATAACCCTACATTCCTTTAACCAATTTGTTTTGGCGATTACTTCTTCGGTTCTGGTTCTTTGCGTGGTGGGGACCTATGACGTCACAGTTAACTGTCAAAGTTGTCAACCAAAAGAATAACCGCGGTATTTACCAAAGAAGAATCATTCCAGGCCAAAATTCCCCTTTAATGTGTGTGTGTGTGGTTATTCCACAATCACACAAAAATGGCTGAACCAATTTGGATAAAATTTGGTAAGAAGATAGGGCGTGACCTGGATGGAAGCAAAGGCCTACTTTTTTTGGCATTTCGCTCAATGACAGCTGCCAAATGACATTGTTTTTGAATATCGCGGGCAACGCCGCGGGTCGACCGCTAGTGTTAAATAAATTTGCACAAGTCTCTTTGGTCCCATACCAATATGGTATGGGGGACTATTAAAATCGTGAAATTTTGACTTTTCTTAATTTTATCAAAAATGAGTTACTAGGGTTCCAAAACGCCTTAATCGACGAAAAAAAAACAAGTTGTCTGTTGGTCTGTCGGTCTGTTGCCTGTTTGTATACACGATAACTCCAGAACGCCTTAATCGATTTTAACGGAATTTGGTACAAAAATCCTCTATCGGCTGACCATAAACTGATTAACTTTTGGGTAGGGTGGTGGGGGGTTGAAGGGGGGAAAAGGGGGATAAAATATTTTAAAAAATTGTAACTTTGGAACAAAAGCAAGTAGCGATATACGGTTTCCAGACTTAGGTGGGATTTTTAGTTTCCGAGTTATTTCAAAAAACGTTAAAATATATTTAAAAAATCATAACTTTAGAAGTAACGCAACTATTGATATGCGGTGATCAGATTTTCGTTTTCGTAAATATTACCAAAAAATTTTGTGATGAGGTTCAAATTTTTCAAAGCTACAGTTTTCGAGATATTTTCATTTCCTCTCAACATAAAATAATTGATTGTATGGTACTATCCGTGCTTTCTAGCACCAATTTTTTAACCAACATACCATGCACGAAAGTTTCTTATTTTTTTAAATAGAGGAAAATTAGTTACAATGACAAATATATTTTTCACACTATCTGTAGGATAATAATAGACACAAAGTAACTAGACACTTAAAGTAGCACAAATAGATAGTAGAGACCTTTTGCACCTATAATTTTCATGCCTTTTAACTTTATCGCTTATTTCGAGCATAGGGTCATTCCATATCAAATCAACCAAAAAATCACAAAAATTTTACGCGACCAATTCCAATTTTGATGATTTTTGGTATATATTTTCTTCTTACCATAAAAGTTGAAAATGCAAATTTTTAGATTTTTTTGATTCGTAGTTTTTTTTTTTTTAATTTTTCAAAATAAAAAAGTCAGCATTTTGACCTTAACAAGAATGTACAAAACTAGCAATATCTCGAGAACCACTTACACTAGGAAAGTAATAAATGGCTCATTTTAAAGTCATTTTGAAGCTCTTTTTTATGAAATATCACAACATAATTTTAACAAAAAAAAAAATTGTAAATAAAAAATTGAAAAAAAAAAAATTGAAATATTCAAAAAGGCCATTTTTAATTTTTTTGAAAAAAATATATAATTTTGGTCAAAGTGTTACTTAATTATCCACAAAATTTTATGATGGAGAAATGATGGGTTCAATGTCAAAAAAAATATCAAAAATATTAAGTACATTTTATAGGCGATTTTTCATGCATGTGACATTTTTAATAAATTTTTTCACATTGAACCCATGATTTGTCCATCTCAAAATTTTGTGAATAGTTTAATAACACTTTAAAGAAAATAATATAATTTTTTGAAAAAAATTAAAAATGGCCTTTTTGAAATTTTTCAAAAAAAAAATCAAAAATTTTTTTTTTTATTTTTTTTTTTCAATATATGTTATGCAATATTCTCATATGAAAGGTCTTTATAAGAGCTTTAAAATGAACCTTCACCTACTTTTCTATTATAAGTGGTTCTTTGGATATTCCTAATTTTGTGCGCACATGTTAAGGACAAATAAGTGACTTTTTCGATTTTCAAAAATTAATTCAAAATAAACAACTGGTCAAAAAAGTTTGAAATTTTGGATTTTCCAGTTTTTTGGTAGGAAAAACATGTATACTAAAAATCATCAACATCGGAGATGGTGTGGTAAAATACCCTGGTTGACTTGATATGGACTGACCCTAGGGTCATTCCATATCAAATCAACCAAAAAATCACAAAAATTTTACGCGACCAATTCCAATTTTGATGATTTTTGGTATATATTTTCTTCTTACCATAAAAGTTGAAAATGCAAATTTTTAGATTTTTTTGATTTGTAGTTTTTTTTTTTTAATTTTTCAAAATAAAAAAGTCAGCATTTTGACCTTAACAAGAATGTACAAAACTAGCAATATCTCGAGAACCACTTACACTAGGAAAGTAATAAATGGCTCATTTTAAAGTCATTTTGAAGCTCCTTTTTACGAAATATCACAACATAATTTTAACAAAAAAAAAAAATTGGAAATAAAAAATTGAAAAAAAAAATTGAAAAATTCAAAAAGGCCATTTTTAATTTTTTTGAAAAAAATATATAATTTTGGTCAAAGTGTTACTTAATTATCCACAAAATTTTATGATGGAGAAATGATGGGTTCAATGTCAAAAAAAATATCAAAAATATTAAGTACATTTTATAGGCGATTTTTCATGCATGTGACATTTTTAATAAATTTTTTCACATTGAACCCATGATTTGTCCATCTCAAAATTTTGTGAATAGTTTAATAACACTTTAAAGAAAATAATATAATTTTTTGAAAAAAATTAAAAATGGCCTTTTTGAAATTTTTCAAAAAAAAAATCAAAATTTTTTTTTTTTATTTTTTTTTTCAATATATGTTATGCAATATTCTCATATGAAAGGTCTTTATAAGAGCTTTAAAATGAACCTTCACCTACTTTTCTATTATAAGTGGTTCTTTGGATATTCCTAATTTTGTGCGCACATGTTAAGGACAAATAAGTGACTTTTTCGATTTTCAAAAATTAATTCAAAATAAACAACTGGTCAAAAAAGTCTGAAATTTTGGATTTTCCAGTTTTTTGGTAGGAAAAACATGTATACTAAAAATCATCAACATCGGAGATGGTGTGGTAAAATACCCTGGTTGACTTGATATGGACTGACCCCATACGCAGTTACGAGGTAATAACGGAATCCCTGACTAACCGATAAAGTTTGACGTTACCTACGGGAGAATACCGAATAATCCCTTATAATTGACATGGTTGCCGATAGTAAAACATTAAGTAAAAAAAAACAAAAAATTTAAATTGATTTTTGAATGCAAATATGCTTTGTATTCTTTTTAATTGTAAAAATAAGTACCAATTTTTGTTTAATCATTTTCTTTGGCTAGAATTTCGTAAGAAATGTAAAACATTAATTTGCACTGGCAACTATGGCAAGTGATTCCGATCTGTTTATCATAACCTCCCTTTTCTCTGTTGTGTGTTTTACTTTTTGAAGATTAATAATAATTAAAATTCACTACAAAAAACACAAGAATAAGATATTCTAAATGAAACATATTATTGGACAAATTATTTTTGTGAATCTTTATAATAATAAATATCGTATAAAGTCGGCCATAAACAAATCAAAGGCGGCGTGCAAAAACTAAAAATGCTGTCTTAAAAATAAGCTACGTCACAACGCGTTATTAAGCGATAAAGTCACCTAACGGGGATTTTTTGTAAGAGGTGCAAAATAGAGAGGTTAATCGTAATTGTATCTCAGTGCGCATGCTCAGAACGAATACGTCGTACAACAGCGACTACGTTTCACCTATTGTTATCTGTGGGTTTTCATAAATGAATTCCTGATCCACAGTTTCACTCCTTCTACTTTCCATTCTATTGCCCTCTCACTATTTTCGACAAGGAAGCAAAAGAGATACGTCGTACAATAGCGACTGCGTCTCAGCCGTCTCTACGACCACCCTTGCAGTATGCAGTATTTTTGACAGTTATTGTTCTACCAGTGGGTCTATTCTTGAATCGAGAGAAAATTTGCTCCCAGGGTGTCGAATTCTCTCGCTACTAAGCATCTCATTGGTCCAAATCTTCGGTTAGTCAAGACCAATAGAAGTACTTTCGATCAATATCGAGCGAGAGTGAGAGAAACCGATTTAAACCAAAGATTTGGACCAATGAGATGCATAGTAGCGAGAAAATTTAACTCCCTGGGAGCAAATTTTCTCTCGATTTAAGAATAGGCCCCCTGAGGTGAGCAACTGGATTTGATAGTTGTCAGGGAAATGTTTGAAATTGTGTGTTGGCAATGATAGTTGGTAACCCCTGACAATAAATAACTTTGTCACTGTCAGATTTTTGATTAAGAAACGTCAGGTTTAAAAATGGAATTTTGCTGTATCAAAAACTATAAAAATACGTGCTTCGACGAATTTGTATTGTTCCGTTGTCCAACGGAGAAAGAAACTCAGGAAAAGTAAAAAGAAAACATGCATTTACCAAGCTGGAAGATTAATAAAAATAGTCGAATTTGCCAGGTAAGTGAGCTACAAGCAGTAGTTACAAACATGTTTTCCATGTTTTCCATGTTTTATTGTAAGAAAAAGAGTAACAAAAATACAGATCGTAGGAGTCTTTATATTTTACCTATTGTGTATTCACTGTTTGTTATTGGTTTTTTTTGGTCAAAGCTTGACATATTTTGCTAACCAAAAAAAATCAATCTTTAAAAAACTGCCTGGGGAAATTATAAAAAGAAACAAGAAAACATCAGTCCATTTCAGAAAATCCGTTTTACATGCAAATATAAAAAAAAACTAGAAAGAGAGGGCAATATGGAAAAACAACAACTGTCAAATGTATAGAGGGCCTCTAGCGCGCCCATTTTGTTATAAAAATAAACTATAGGGTGGCCCAAAAAATCTTGCACACTTTTAAATTTGCTATAACTTTTGATCGAATAGCTCGATTTTAATATTTCTTAACTTTTTTGAAAGACAAGACATGAGACTTTTCCGACCCGATTCAAAATTTGACATTTCGCAAAAATCCAAGATGGCGGACCGTTTTGAATATCGGGTAATTTCCACCCCCCCCCCTTGCAAAAAAAATATCTTCGGAACTGGAGAAAATCTAAGTCATTGCGACAAAAGCCTTAGGTATGCTTTCTATATCAAGGCATTACTTCATTAAATCGGTTAAGAGATAAGAAAACTATAAAACTCTGAAATAAGCGGTTTTTGACTCGACATTGTCATTTGCAAAAAAAATCGCAGTTTTTGCATTTGCTTTAGCTGTTGATCGGATTACTTGATTTTAAACATTTTTGCATTTTTTGGTGAACAGAGCTTGCGGCATCCAAGATGACGGAAAGCTTTAACACGCTTTAACTCCCCTAAAAAAGTAACAAAACCAAATCAAGGGCATTCTACCTTACATCTCTGCTAGGTATATGGAGGTATCACTTGCTTAAATCAGTTAGGAAGTAAACAAGTGAGTCATCATTTCCAGCGTTTTTAATAAAAATTGTGACTTTAAAAAATTGCTGTGGTTTTAAACCACTTATTTTTTAGCTAAAGTGGCATGTATTGATTATTTGGCTGAGCTTAAGCTGAGTTTACTTTGTTATTAATGATCAAACACTTATAATTTTTATAAACTTTTTGCACACTTATACTTTAATAATCGTCATCGATAAGGACCAATGTGGAAACTACAGAGGTATATCGCTGCTTTCTGTTGCTGGAAAGATACTTGCACGGATACTATCAAACCGATTAATTCCGATTGCTGAACAAAATCTGCCAGAGACACAGTGTGGATTTAGGCCCAATCGAGGCACAGCTGACATGATCTTCAGTGCCAGAGATAAATGTAGAGAACAAAATCGCCCTCTCTTCATGGCCTTCATAGATCTAGTCAAAGCATTTGATTCGGTCAACAGAGAAGCTCTTTGGAAAATACTGGCAAAAGCTGGATGCCCTCAAAAATATATTCAAATTCTTAGACAACTACACGATAATATGAATGCAACTGTCCTGAGCAACGATGGACCAGGAGAGTCATTCCAGATTACGACAGGCGGTAAACAAGGGTGTGTTATTGCCCCACCCTATTCTCTATATTTTTAGGTGCCATGCTTCACCTTGTTGAGGAACATCTACCGCCGGGAGTGGAAATTCTATATAGATTCGACGGTGACCTACTTAACCTAGGCAGACTGCGAGCAAAAACTAAGGTCTCGACAACCTCGGTAATCGAATTGCAGTACGCCGATGACAACGTGACGTGAAAATGACCGAAACAGAGGAAGGTCTACAACTGGTAATCAACGCATTTAACCAAGCCTACAAAAGCATTGGCCTAGAGGTCAATCTTGCCAAAACGCAAATTCTTCACCAACCAGAACCAGGTACGAAACCCCAAGCTCTAAACATTTCCATAAATGGCCATCCTCTGCAGAACGTGGAACATTACCCATACCTTGTTTAACCAAGGCTACAAAAGCATTGGCCTAGAGGTCAATCTTGCCAAAACGGAAATTCTTCACCAACCAGAACCAGGTACGAATCCCCAAGCTCCAAACATTTCCATAAATGGCCATCCTCTGCAGAACGTGGAACATTACCCATACCTTGGGAGCCACCTTGACGCAGAAACACAGCATCGCCTAAAATGTGCTAGCGCAGCGTTCGGACGGCTTTCGGAGAGAGTCTTCAACAATCACGACATCAATGCGGAGACCAAGCTTCGTGTCTACAACACAGTTATAATAACCAACTCTAACATACGGATATGAAACGTGGACCACCTACAGAAGGCATATCAAACGACTAGAAAAATACCACCAAAGTTGTTTAAGACGAATACTGAGAATCAAATGGCAAGATCGACGAACAAACATAAGTGTTTTAGAAGAAGCCAGAACAACTAGTATAGAAGCCCTTATCTTCAAGCACCAGCTTCGTTGGACTGGTCACATTATCCGCATGCCTGAAACACGTCTCCCAAAGCAGATATTTTATGGACAACTGAAGGAGGGAAAGAGAAATCAAGGTGGTTAACAAAAAAGGTACAAGGACGTTCTCAAAGGCAATATGATGAAGGGTCACATCGATATAAACAACTTCGTGACCACGGCAAACGATAGGGCTACATGGCGCCGAACAGTCCATGAGGGAGCACAAACTTTTGAAGAGCAACGACGTAGACTAGAAATGGAAAAGAGAGGACTGTGGAAGGGTGTGCGGCTTAAGAATTGGCTTAAAACGCACAACAGATAGCGACGATACAGAATAGAGGAAAATCATACTCGGTATCGAGTGATTGCCTATGATGATGACTTTAATAATAAAAGTAACCATTAGTTAACGTATAATAATCTAGATCGGGCTACTTAGATTTTTTAAGACACTACGCAAATCGTTACGCCATTTATTAAAAGAATTGGTAATGTTTCTTTGGGGCAAACTTCGATGGGCCTCTGTGATGACTTGACATAGTTCGTTAATGTCGCCGTAGCTGCGGCCATTTCTGTACAATTCTTTTTCTAAATCTCCCCAATAATGGCTGTCTACCAGATTCAAATCGGGGCTGTTAGCAGGCCACTCAACGGGCCTAATAAAATCTGCGACATTTTCCTACATGCAGAAACAGGCAAATTTAAAGCAAAGGGGCATTTAGCAATTTTTAATTTCCTAACCTATTTAATTTCTTGATACCTTCATATATGCAACAAGGAGGGAACTTTTGTCGAATTAATTTAATTTTTGTTCAGTATAGGTACCAAACATAATTTTTTTTTCGGGGAAGAGGAGGGGGGGGGTTAAAATTACCCATTTTTTTTGAGAATTGTTAAATTTTGAACCAAACATAAAAGTCTTGTACTTCTATCTAAAGTTACAGCAGACAACTCTACTCAATGTAACAGCCCGTATTTTTTTTATTTCTTAACCGATTTAATTAAGTAATGCCTCGGTATAGACATAATACATAAGGCTTTTGTCACAATGACTTAGATTTTTTCCAGTGCCGCACATATTTTTTTGCAGGGGGGGGGGGTGAAATTATCCCGTTATTTAAAACGGTCCGCCATCTTGGATTTTTAAGAAATGTCAAATTTTGGACCGGATGGGGAAAGTCTCATGTCTTGTCTTTCCAAAAACTCAAAATACTTTAAAATCGACGGATTCGATCAAAAGTTATAGCAAATTCAAAAGTGTGCAAGATATTTTGACCCACCCTTTACAATGACATTCTTAAACTATTAAACCTACCAAAGTTGGACAACCGTCGAAGTTACCTAGACATTATCTTCCTATACAAAATACAGAGGATTTGTAGACTGGGAAACACCACACAGACTTGTACTTCTTTGGTGCTCCTCTAGCCCCTTTTAAAAACAGACGGTGATTTAAAAAAAAAATAGATTTCTTGATTTTTAATGATGTGACTTCTCTATGTTCAATATATTGTAACATTTGTAGCTTTTTAAGAATATGTAAGACTGCCTTTATTCTTTTTTAACTGAATTTAAAATCGTACTAATTTCGATTAGACTAGCTGTGATTTTTTAACATCATTTAATGAGTATATTATTATTGTATGTTAAAAATTGTAGTTTTTCCGTCAATAAAAAAAATATTATTTATTTATTTATTATCTGTGGGTTGTCATAAATCCCTGATCCACAGTTTCACTTCTTCTGCTTTGCATTCTATTGCCCTCTCACTTTTTTCGACAAGGAAGGTTTGGCTCTAGCATTCTTAGTATAATTTTTTTTAAAATTTTCGTCTGCGGCGCATTTATGATTTAGCAATAAATCTATATATATACCACAGCAAACAACTTTCTATTTTATTTCTAATCTACTTTTTTAAAAGTATTTTACAAAAAAAACCTAAGAGATCAAAAGTTTTAAAGAATTTTTGTTTTTTTTGTCAAAATTGTTACAATTTTGTCCAACTTTAAGCAATTCTTTTTGCCAACAACATTTGAAACGCGTAAAAAATAGCATTTTAGTGTAATTGTTTTAAAATTTTGACCTGCGGCGCATTTAAGGGTTAATTTTGAAAAAAATCTCTCAACACCTATTAAACCGCCCCTCTCCCCTACCTTCAGTTCAAGAGCTCAAGCAATAGGCACCTACCTAATTTTTAAAAATTTGCCATAGGTAGGTAGTTGATTTTTATTAAATGATGAACCCCCCCCCCCCGGAGTCGATTTCTGGCTACGCCACTGCCTAAGTTTAAGTAAAATTTTTGGTTTTAAGCATTTTAAACCACCTCCTTCACTTTTGGACATAGTTTGATTTATAAGAAGAATTTTAATAAATTTTATTGAATAATCATCTTAACACAATCTTTTGTTGGATTTAAGAAGAAAGTTTCAATTTAGAAGAAAAGAAAATTAAAAAATTTAAACCCACGCGGAGTTCAAATAGTAAACACTCTGTAGAACAAATTAAAATTGAGGTTATATGTCACTCTAATTAAAACTTACCCTTGTTAATTAATTTTTTGAATTTATGCTTGATGTCACACAACGATTTAGATGAGTAATAATAAAACAAGGAGTTGATTAATTTTGTATTTATTTAAAAGGTGTTTTTATTTATGAAATGTATTAAAAAACTTAAATGCAAATTTCTTTTACATTTCTGTCACTGTCGAAATGTCACTTTAAAAATAATAGCGCTGCGTTCAATCACAAACAGCGAGTTCGGATCTTTTACCTCTGCTTACACCTTCTGCTGAAAACAGGTTCAAAATATGGCGTTTTTCTAGACAAAATTGGAGGTGTTTTATTGGTTAATGAACAACTTGGGATATTAAATAAGGTAAATTAATCCTTGTAAAAACGATTATTACCTAGGAAAATTATAAACGAACTTATTACCAATTGCCACAAAACCGTCCTCTCTGGGGGCTATAAATTTAAACCACCCCCCAAAGGTGGTCGAAAAAATCACCAACTTTATAACCTCAAACACAAATTATGAAGCTATTAGAGACATAAAGCTATTTGTAACTCATCGCGGTATACGTATCCGCATCTAGCGATAACCAAGCACATTGATTGGTCAGAAACTCGTAGCACGTTCGAAAAGAGCAGATATATGCTAATTTAAGGTGTTTCTGAACGCAATAGGTGCTGATCAGTTACAAATAGCTTTGTGTCTCTATTGTGTGCCAAATTTTTGGCTTATTCACCATTTGCCATTTTGAAACCTGTAAAAAAAAATAGCTTTAGGACATTTTCTCCTAAAACATGGTATATTTTGAGAAAAAAAAGCAGTTTTCAGTGGTATTTTGCAATAACAATACAAAATAATCAATAACTTTGCGTCTTTTCTGTATGGGTAAGTGTTTTTTGAAAATTGCTTTTAAAATTTAGTACCCCTCGCAGGTGCAAATATTTAGACCTGTGGGGGGTACTATTTTATATCTTAGTAAATCTCACTTTAAGTGTCTAATATTTTAACGCTCTATACCTAACGCGTTCAAAACAAAGCCAAGAGACCTACATTTTTGATTCATCTATGCCATGTTTTGAACGAACGAGAGAAAGTCGTAGCGATAAATAACTCTTCCATCAAGCTAGCCTGGAAAAAACGC
Source organism: Oxystoma pomonae (assembly GCA_963921995.1). Classification (NCBI taxonomy): domain Eukaryota; kingdom Metazoa; phylum Arthropoda; class Insecta; order Coleoptera; family Brentidae; genus Oxystoma; species Oxystoma pomonae. The sequence goes on along the minus strand of OY998167.1, from coordinate 4,786,623 downwards.
AGAGCCAAGAAACCCTCTGGACCCTAATTCTTGAGCAGGGAACGACATAGATTTGTGTCGAATGATCCCACGTCAAACGCATTTCGTATTCTTGAGCGGTGATCGCTCATTCCATTCTATTAAAAATTGGGTGTTCCCGCTCCCCGACTCCAAAGCCAGGGATCGGTCCCATTTCTCAGGCAAGAATACGCTTAAATTGTATAATTTTCAATCTAAAATTTTGAAGAGGTTTCAAGGAAAAGCATATTTTTTTCGTGAGTTGAGATCATTCCCCGGGATTGATCCCTTCTCTTGAGGGATCGATGCTTCTCTCGAGATCCAAGAATTAGGCCCCTGGGCGCGAACATGGCAAAAATTGTTATAGGCAATTTTTTTGATGAGCGTACTGTCGTCATTTTTTTGGATCTCTATTTGATACATTGTTTTAGACAGCGACAATAAACACGTAAAAAAAAGTCATGTCGTTGATTGTTTCAAGCGTTACTTCAAATTGACAACAACAAATTATGTCAAAGAAGAAGTTAAAAAACCTCCAAATCAGTTACTCCAACCGAAAAGAAACTAAAAAACAAAAGATCAAAAGATCTTGGGTGGAAACAACGAAAATTCAAACTTGGATGAGCATCCCACAAGGAACACACAAAAGATCAAAGCGAAACGAGAAATGATTAAACGATGTTTCGCCCTGGGTAACCAGCGTGGGCTCATCAGTAGTTTCACTGGCCACCCTCCACTATACATCATTAAACACCATCATACACTTTGATTTCCAACCTTGAACCACTCACAAATAGGCATCGTTCCGCACTGGTACTTACTTATCCAAGTTACCTGATACGAATTCGTCCTGGCGTGTTAATATTTCCAGTAGGATTATGCTCCTAAGGCAATTAAAACAAAGAAGAAGTTAAAAAAACCTCCAAATCAGTTACTCCAACCGAAAAGAAACTAAAAAACAAAATATCAAAAGATCTTGGGTGGAAACAACGAAAATTCAAACTTGGATGAGCATCCCACAAGGAACACACAAAAGATCAAAGCGAAACGAGAAATGATTAAACGATGTTTCGCCCTGGGTAACCAGCGTGGGCTGATCAGTAGTTTCACTGGCCACCCTCCACTATACATCATTAAACACCATCATACACTTTGATTTCTGACTGACTTCTTCTTTGTTTTAATTGCCTTAGGAGCATAATCCTACTGGAAATATTAACACGCCAGGACGAATTCGTATCAGGTAACTTGGATAAGTAAGTACCAGTGCGGAACGATGCCTATTTGTGAGTGGTTCAAGGTTGGAAATCAAAGTGTATGATGGTGTTTAATGATGTATAGTGGAAGGTGGCCAGTGAAACTACTGATGAGCCCACGCTGGTTACCCAGGGCGAAACATTGTTTAATCATTTCTCGTTTCGCTTTGATCTTTTTTGTGTTCCTTGTGGGATGCTCATCCAAGTTTGAATTTTCGTTGTTTCCACCCAAGATCTTTTGATCTTTTGTTTTTTAACAAATTATGTGATATGCAAACTGTTGACAACAAAGAAATACGTTTTTAGAGGCAAAAATGACGTGAGTCCGCTCATAAAAAAATTGGACCACACAAATTTTGCGACACTTGGGTCATTACAGTATCTCAACGTTATATGCGGGCAACGTTCAAAACATGCAATTTTTCCCACTTAAATTTGTTTCACCTAAAAAACTATTAGGGTTTCTAGGTCTGTGGCTATTACTTATAGCTTCGTACCGAAAATTTAGCAAATATATCAGATAAAGTTAGTTTCTGCATTGCAGCTTTGGATTCCGTTCAAAAAAGCTTTTTCGAGCAGTATAATAGAATTCTAGCTTTTACTCCATTGTGAAGGCTGAAAATTTTTGCAATTCATGAAGCTCAATTTAAAAGGTAGCTTTTTATAAGGATTCAGACCGGAATGAAACACTGTATATATGCCGAGTCAAACATCAAATAACCGGACCGTAAAACTTGCACCAAAAAGGCAAGTTTGAACTTTTAAATAGTGTTAAAGTTATAGTTATCGAGCAGTAAATTGGCATCTTGTGTGTCTTAATGCTTACCCTATGTTTTCGATAAATCTCAATCATCTGGGTAACTTTTTCTTCGGTGTAAGGCGGTTCTATACTAAAATGCCTAAGAGCCTTTTTGTCTTCCAAATCGATAGAGTATTCTTCGTCTGGCGATTCCTCTTCAAATTCTACGTCTAGATTTTCTATTAAAAAAAAAATAAAATTAGCTTGTTTTATATTACTCTAAGAAAATATTTAATTTCGAAACAAAAATTATGTATTTTCACAATTTTGAAAACAACCATTTTATTTTGTTGCTCATTTTTAACTTCTGCGACGGTTATGCGAAAAAAAGGGGAGGGGGGTTATAAGTTTGACTGTGTGAATATTTTTTTTTGTTTTAAAGTCCTGTATATAAATATTATATTTTTTTTTTCATTTTAATAACCTATTAAGTAGTTTAAAAATTTTTATTAAAAAAACTTTTAAAGAACAAGCTTTTATTAAATGTACTCAAAAGTAGAAAATAATTTTTTATCTTTCTTATACCATAATAAAAGCGATGGACGCAAATTAAAAAATTTAACTTTAGGCATCGTATATCGGCCACATCGACGATTCACCTAAGAAAGAGTTGTACCTAAGGTTGTACCCTAAATCGTACATTTTGAATCCGCCATATCGAAATTTTCAAATCTGATAAAAATTCATTCATTTGAAAAACCCCTGTGTGCCGCAAGTGCCACAACACACCAAATTTCAACGAAATCGGGCGTACTTCAACTGTACCCTCCTCCACCCCCTTCGAGTAAGGGGGAGTTGTCAATTTCATCACATTATATTCTTGTATTGTCACCGCAACTATATAAGCTTGCCAAATTTCAAGCCGATCGGATGTCGGGAAGTTGGTCAAAATTAAGTTGCAAGATTCCACCTGAGAAAACATATCTCGTTACATAGATAGTTACATACAAATATTTTATGCACTTCAGGGATTAAATAGGTACTTTTAATACCTCTTTTTAGGGACTAAAGTGACACTTTTAATCTCTAAGGGATTTAAAGAAAATTTAATCCCAAAGGGATTAAAAATAAAATTAATCCCTCAGCTTAGGTATTAAAAGTAAATTTAATTCCTCAGGGATTAAAAAAAAAACTAATCCCTGGAAAATTATAATTAAATTTATGGCAAGTCAAGCCAAACAGCACTTGCTCTTGGCCAAGATTTCTTGTAGTTGACAAACCATTTGGCGTAGAAATAATAATTTTAACAAAGATCTTTTCTTAAAGTGCATAAAATAGTATATAAACCTCGGGACTAAAGTGTCGTTTAATCCTTTAGCTTATTGTAGTCCTCCCTACGGTCGGGGTACAAACCTTTCGCTGCGGGATTAAATGTGGTACTTTAGTCCCTAGGTTTATAATTTAGTATTTTGAAAACTTTTTTTTTTTGAATATTTTTTGGTTTAAACACTTTTATTTTAAGAAAGACCCAATTGTTTTTTTAATAAAAGAAAATATTAAAAGTTAAAGGCAAGTTATGTCAACAAAATTGCTACTTAATTAAAGTTATGATTATTATAGACGATTTACTCCAAAGGGGCAATTTCCGATTGTTATTGATATCGACAATGTCATCGAAAAGCACTAGTATTTACATCCAATCGCAAGTAGAAGCAGATAAATACCGACATAAATCCACATGGGATATTGATAATCAGCCAGGAAAAATAGAACATATGTAGGGAATGGATATCACCAAGGAAAAAGTGGCAAATTTTGAACGAGCGGATGGAGCAACCTGAGAGGCATAACGGTTACGTAAATTTATATTCCCTGGGTAAATTTTATCTCTGGTCAGGCTTGACGCATAACGGTACTTTTTTATTTAGTTTGTCCTTTGTGTTTTTTACTTTTTAAAGTTCGAATTTCTTGGCCTTTTTTTTGAGTCTTTTCTCTAACATATCTAATAAATTGCTCCATTTCAACTTCTAGGGTGGTTCTGCTTCGCGGATTAATTGCATAAAAATTCCACAAAAAGTAGGCTCTGCAAAGAACAGATGAGGAATAAACTGATTGTAATATATTGTCTTTTTTTTTAAATTCTAAACTCACTGGCTATCGTAAACCACTCAAAATTAAAAAAAAATGTAAGAAAATTATTGCCATGAAAACAACAATAAAATACGCCATTTTGAAAAGCCGTTGTCAATCCCTTGTGTCAAAGCATAGAAAAAGTGCTATGAAACTGTCAATCGCATTGGTACCCCTAATTTTTTAAATTGGTCGGTTGGGATATCCATTCCCTATATGATATGTTCTATTTTATCTGTAATTAGCTCAGTTTTAAAACTAAATGAATAAAACCCTGGCTTTTCAGAATTCGAAACGATAGCGAACGATTCATATCAGAACGCTTCAGAGCTACTGCGAACATAGGCCAGCAGAAGTCAAATTTGCCAGTGTACGTACACGCAGGGACACCGCACACCTATCAGTGGAGCAACCAACACTCAGGCTTGCGATCACCGTTCGCGTCTTGCGTTAAGTACGCCTCTAACCACGGTGCAATGTGAAGTGTAATCCATGGAACCGAAATTAGGTCAATAAATACGCAAATTTTGATAACGTAATTTTCTTGTTTTTTGTCTCTGATAAATTAGAGCGTTTTATTTTCAACTGCTCAGATTTATTACTAACAACGTGTTGCAATAAAATTAATAAGGAGAAACAAAATAAAAGCAAGTTCTCAAAATAAAATAATACATTCTAAAAACCAAAAAGATTCTAACAGTCAAAAAACAATTAGAGCAAATGACCGAAAAGTCCTCCTTGCTCGGCTAGACAATATCCGAGGCTATTTTCATGCGCGTAAACTTTATTTTTGATAAAACTTCACAGGTAGAAGTCATTAGGAGCAAGATCGGGTGATCGAGCTGGCCATAAAATAGTTCCCCGTGTACTTATAACCCGATTAGGAAATACAGTATCAAGATATTCCCTAACAAGCCCACCACTGTGAGCGGGACAACCATCTTATTGAAACCATGTTTCACCAAATCTCACACCTAACAACTGCCTAGCAGTTGGAATAATGCTGCTGCAGTAGATCTAAGTATCTAGGACCATTCAAATTGCCGTCAATAAAAAATGCCCCCCCCCCCCTAAACATTTAGTTTTTGGCGATACTGTGTTCTTACGTCAAAATACAAATGCAATTTTTCCCTCGACCAATATCGAACGTGTGTTAGGTTATGACGATTCAATAATGGAAAAGTGCTTTCATCTGTGAAAAGAATAGATCTCAGAAAGTTCACGATTAGCCCTTTCTATCATTGTTTCGCAAAATTCCATACGACGATAGTTGTCTTCCGGAAAAATTTGATGCGTTTTTGACGCTTTGTAAGAATGATAACCATTCTTTTTAAGAACACGTAAGGCAGTGGCTGAAGACGTATCAACTGCTTCGGCAATTTGGTGGCTAGTTAACTTTCGATTTCCCTCCACTGCAGCGCAAATCATCACATTTCGTACTTCCTGCTCGTCATTCAAAACAGTGGGTTTTTTATGCTTTCTTGGCGCTACACAACCAAACTTTTCAAAATTCTGCATAAACCTATGAATCGTTAATAAACTAGGTTCTGGGCGATTCACAAAATTCTCCAAAAAAAGTTCTTGAATAAGTCTCAATGGTCTGCCTTGATAGTATCATTTGACCATCTGCACTTTTTTGGCAACTTCGTAGACATCCATATTTACTTTTAAAAATCTATTATTTCACTTAGGAACTTACCAATCTGTTTCTCGAGCAAGGCAGAAATAAAACAAAATGATAAATGGTTTTAACAGATTTATTCTGTTCCTTGTAGTTTTTTAGCTACAAGGGAAAGTTGAAAAATGGTATTCATGATATCTCCCTTAATTTAAGAGATAATTGAGTCCTGTAAAAACATGTCCGTAGCAACCTTTTAAGAAAAACAAAATTTTAATCGGACGTTTCGTTTCGTAGATACCATCATCAGGGTCAAAAAGTTAAATACGGACGAAAATGTTTTACTTCATATTTTAGTTTCTTTCTCGGTTTCTTTTTAGGTGTATTTGATAATAAAATATTAAAAAAGAAGAAGAAGAATTGAAGAATGTTTTTTGTTTATGGGCCTTTCAAAAAAACTCTGTGGAATTGGGGGTAAAAGAAAGAACAGTAATAGCTGAGATTATTTTAGTTGAATAAAGTTAAATTAGGTAAGTGGATTGATTTGATTTTGTAGGTGGTTTTTGAGGCAAGTAGATTTAATTAGATCTAAATTTTTCCCATTAAGCTTACTTTACCAGTAAGTAATATAAACTTCATATTAATAACAAAAAAGAGACTTTAGATATTCTCGCCATTTTTTGAACAAAAATATTCGCGTTGTGTCTTTATTTAGGTATAAATGTTACATTTCGACATACAAAACAAAGTATTTAGAAAGAAAATGGCAACAATATAACAAGAAGGTGTTTAAAAAAGGTAGGCATTTGATTTTCCAATACATCTTGGATTTAAATATGGCGGCAAAGGGAATGTTTTTTTAAAAGGCTTATTTGTCTTATCAATACAGTTCTTCTTTATTGAAATTGGTAAAGTTATAGCAAAAAACAATTTGTCCGGTTTTTTTCGGTTCACCCGGTAGGTTCATATAACGTATCTTGGTTTTCCAGGTATACTATATAGTAGTTAAATATAAATGGTCTCAAAAAAAAAAATAATTAAAATAGGACAGGGCCGTACCAGAAACTGAAAGTCGATTTTTTTCGAGGTCGAAAATTTAAAGTAAAAAAAATTATATTTTATTATGAAACAAACTTAAACAGAAACTAAAATATGAAGTAAAACATTTTGGTCCGTATATAACTTTTTGATCCTGATGATGGTATCTACGAAACGAAACGTCGGATTCAAATTTCGAAAAAAACCATTGCGTTGTTCTAAAAAGGTTGCCACAGACATGTTTTTACAGGAATCAATTATCTCTTAAATTAATGGAGATATCATCAATTGGTAATTTCGACCATTTTTTAACTTTCCTCTGTAGCTCTAAAACTACAAGGGACAGAATAAATCTGTTAATACCTTTTTTTAAAACTCAAAAAAGTAAGAAAGTAATGCAAAAATCGCATGTCTCTATCTTTACACCCTGTACAGGGTGGTCCAAATTCGAGGGGCCTCTATAGCTTTGGGCTTTTGCAGCATAGTTAGCCCAAAACTAATATACATGTTACGGGCTCGATTTTCAAGAGAAGTCGAAAACTAAAAACCGCATTGCGATATGTCAAAGCGTTTCTGAGCTACAGTGTCATACTCAAAACTGTGCGATTTTAAAGGCCTTCTACAACTTTTTTATTTGTAAAGATTTCAGTAAAAACATTTTTTGAAGATTTTTTAAAGACAAATCCACCTGTTTCATCCATTTTCTCTTAAAGCCTTTAGTTCCCGAGATATCACACAAAGTTATATTTCTTTAAATGGGATACCCCCAATTTGTCTAAAAAATCAGTTTTCTAATAAAATTTGCTGTCGAACGATGTGCCATACACCTATTTTTATTAAATAGTTTAAAAGATATTTGCATATTTTGATATTTACCATAGTAGGCGCTGTGCGCGCCCTAAATGTGTAAATAAAATTTTATTTTTTTTTTTCATACAAAATGAAGTTGGCTACGACACGAGGGGACACAGCAACCTCGAACTTTAACTTCTAGTTTACTATAATTACCAACCCTAAAATAATAAACAAAAATAAAATTATTAAAAGTTTTTATTTAAAATTTGTATTAATTAAACTATGTAACACCTCAAATCTACATCTAATGATTTTTTTATATTCTAAAACAAATGCTCAAATTGACGGCCGTTTTCTTGTTAACATATCCTACATCTTCTCTTGACGCTATTTTCTGCATTCAGAAGTTCTACCGCACGAAGCTGCCTGAATGCAGTACGAAGTGCCTCTTCCAATTCCTTTCTAGTAGTTGGGCGATTTCGAAATACAAGGTCTTTGACTCTCCCTCACAAAAGAAGGGCGTCGATAAGGGGGGGGTTAATGGGGGTAATTACCCCCCCAAGATAGACTTTTGACAAAAAAAATATCACTATATCACTTTATATATCACCTTATATATCACTTTTCCTCATATAAAAAAATATACATTTTATCGCATGTAAAAATATATAATATTTTCTAGTTCAAAGCTTTTTTAAAAAAGGTTACTTTAGGAAGAATACAAGAATTTTGTTTATTTTCTTTAAATATTACCTAAGTTTTGTTACCTTATAATTCTTTTCCTCAATATGCCAAGGGGCAAAGGCATACAAACAATAAAAGTGTTTTGAAAATTTACCTTGTTAATTTGTTACCCCCCCCCCCAAAAAAAAAAAAAAGAAAAAATTATCGACGCCCCTGCCACAAAAAGAAGTCGCAAGGGGTCAGGTCTGGAGACCTGGGGGGCCAATATATAGGACCTTTATTTCCGATCCAGTTTTCGGCAAACACAATATTTATCAAATTAGTAATATCTCGTACATTGTGAGGAAGTGCACCGTCATGTTGAAAGTATAACTAATTATTTTGCTGAAGTGGCAAATGGTCGATAAACGGAATCACCTGCTCTTCTAAAATATATGGCCCAATAATTTGTAGTTAACCTACCCATACCTACCCATACCTCAAAACTGAACCTTCCCTGATTCGCTTGTTCCACCATAATATGGGGATTTTGCTGTTTCCAGTAATAGCAGTTATATCTGGTGAATATTCAATCACTAGAAATCGTTGCCTCATCCGTCTAAATAACTTTTCTGGCAAAATCGGGGTATTCTTGGCTTTTATTTAGGTACCACCTGCAAAATGCACGTCATGGAGCAAAATCTCGTTGACGTAATTGGTGCACCCGTCGGAATCAATAGGGCCTAAACTTGTGTTTTTTTTAAGCACCCGAACGGCATTGCTGCGTGGAATTCCAGTGTTTCTCTCCATAGCCCTGGTGGAAGTATTTGGGTTAATTTCTATTTCTCCTAGAACCGTTAGTTCTTCCAACTTTCTACCTCTGGCTATTCTTGTAGATGACGTTTTAACTTCAAAAATATTTTTGAGCTAGGTTGCCTTCTTTCCGGATATTTCTGGAAATATAGATTTAACGCCGTCTGTCGATTTTCGTTACTTTCAATATGCCATTTTATTATGTGGTACTTTTCAAAGTTTTCAAACATTTTTATATCTTGACGAAGACGCCACTTTTGACCCTTGGGCTCGTTTATCATGGCAATTGTTTTTATTTGATCATAGCTACCTAGATAGATATCTTAAAACTGCATAGGTCAGAGTTAAACACAGCCTACTAATTATTAAAAATTGCAGATATCTGTTTAACTACTTAATAAAAATAGGTATATGACACATCGTTTAACAGGAAATTTTATTACAAAACTAATTTTTTTTAAACAATTGGGGTTTCCATTTAAAAAAATGTAACTTTGTGGTATATCTCGTGAACTAAAGGCTTTAAGACAAAATCGGTGAAACAGGTACATTTGTCCTTAAAAAATCATCAAAAAATCTTTACAAATAAATAAGTTGTAAAGGGTTTTTAGAAACGCATATTTTTGAGAATCACCCTGTAGCTCAGAAACGCTTTGACATATCGCAATGCGGTTTTTAGTTTTCGACTTCTCTTGAAAATCGAGTCCGTAACATGTATATTAGTTTTGGGCTAACTATGCTGCAAAAGCCCAAAGCTATAGAGGCCCCTCGAATTTGGACCACCCTGTACACTGGGGAAAGGGAGCCCTGCATAACAAAATTCTAGGGGGCTCAAAAAGACAAAATTGTAGGGGGCTCAAAAATAGTTATTTTTTTTAAATCTCTGCCGTTTTGGATTTTCATAAATTGTCAACTTGTCACTAAATTCCTAAATTTTTTCTTTTTCTTTGGACTTGGCTTTTCAAAATGGTTAAAATTTTTGAAATAGGACAAAACCTTTTTAGGTAATTGTTGTTAAATTAGATGTAAATAAACTATTATAGCCAGAGATAACCGTATTATTTTCTCTGGCCTGCATCACTGATTGTAGACGGCACCTTTTACGGCTCTTTTCGGGAAAATAATTGAGAGAACAGAATAGCCTATTATTTTCAGGGTGAGGATTTGATTTAGCACTTTATTTATTAAGAAAACTGTTGAGATTTTCTTTCTTTTCTGACTTATCTGAGAAAATACTGCCAGGCCTTATTATGAAATAAAATCTATATGTTTGTGGCTGATTCATAATGCTGAAACTACTTTTTTGGGTTTTTCGCCATTAAGAAATTTTTGAAAAGATATTTTAAAAACTACCTAAATTCTTAAAAAAAATTTTGATCGTTTGTCAGTGGTTTTTAGCACACAGTTGACTTTTTGATTGATTTTAAGAAGAAAAATATACTCTTTTCGAAAGTTATAGTCCCGTCCCTTAATAGTTATTCTGATAAATCTTCTTTATACGTCCTACTGTCAAAACCTCTCAAAAATATGTAATTTTTTCCCAAAATGTAAAAAAAAAATATTCTTAAAAAATAAAAATTAGGGCTTATAGTATTAACCGTTTTTTTATAAACGTTATTTAAATGTTTCAAAAATGAAAAAAAATTTGAATTTTAACGCTGTTAATTAAAAAAAAAATATAAATTTTCTGAAAAAGCGATGTGAAACCTGAAAGAGAACAAATTTTCTCTAAAAAAACGTTGCAATGTTTTTTACATCACTTATAGTTTCTATACAAAAATAAAATTAGTTAAAGAAAATGCTAAAATCAAGTAGATTGTATTGAACGTCTTTGCACCAAGATTTTTGTATAAACCTAAACTTGTAAAAAAATACAATTATGTGCTAAGTAGGTACCTATCAAAAGACAGTAAAAAAGTTTTGACTTTCTTATGTTTATTAAGTAAAAATAATAAATAACCAAATTTCTGCAACATAAGCAAAATAATTTTTTCAATGACCGTAATACTGAGTAGTACATGATGCTTTCTGACTGATATTTTTTTTAAATGTCCTATAAGATCCTTCGAACTCACCGAGATGAAGGGGGCAAAATAGAAGCAGGAATAAGGGAAGTCACAAAAATATGCCAGAGGTTACCTTTTCAAATCTAGTCGAAACTTTTTGACTGTCGTCTGATAGGTGAGTTTAGTTTTATAAAAAAATCAGGGTGCAAAAAAGTTCAATACAATCGACATGATTTTACGATTTTCTTCAACTTATTGGTATAGAAACTATAAATGATGCAAAAAAAAGTTGTAACGTTTTTTTATCGAAAATATGTTCTCTCTCAGGTTCCCCATCGCTTTTTCGGAAAATATATTTTTTTAACTAACAGCATTAAATTACGACTTTTTTTGTCTAGAATGGAACGCTCTATAAGCCCAAATTTTTAATTTTTCAAAAATATTTTTTTTCATGACATTACATATTTTTGACAGGTCCTGACAGTAGGACGTATATGGAAGATTTTAATTTTTATCAGAATAACTATTTAGGGACGTCATCTACACAAAAATATACCTTTCGAAAAGAGTATATTTTTTTTCTTAAAATCAATCAAAAAGTGAACTGAGACAGTCAGATAAGTACCTACTTAGATTCTAGTTAGGATTTGCGACTGTGTCAGTGGCGGCTCGCCCGATGACGCAGGTGAATCCAAATTTTTGTTTCCAAATTTTGTTTATCTTTTATTCGATCATCAGGATCGAGCTAAACGACAGCGTGTCCGAGATGCGAAAACTCTCCACGAGCCAAAACAAACGGCAAGGCACTCTGCTAGGCATGTCAATAACCGCTGGTTAAAACCGGAAAACCGGTTTTTTTCCCATCAGTTAACCGGTTATTATCAGTTGTTTTTTTGTTTCGGTTATTACCGGTTTTTACACTTTCTGCCCAATAACCGTTAAAAAAAAACGGCAAAAATTATATCTACAACAACCTGTGCTGCCTAGGACACACCCGATTCAGTTTTGGACTCAAAGTAAGACGCTAACACGAAAGTAAAAACAAAAGTGGAATGATAATACCCCCTAAGAAATTTCACAAAAATGACCGCCTTATGCAGGTGACAGTTATGAGCCTAAAAGAACGTAGTCACATCAATCGAATCGATTTGACATTCTTTTTTGTTTTTGGTGTGTCTTTTCCACAATCAGTAATTGGTATTTTTTACCATGATTTTTCATAATATATTAAAATTTTGTTTTTTTTTAAATTTTTGTTAATAGAAAAAGTAAAGTTATATCATTTTTAGATGGGTTTCAAGTCCCCCTGTAAACATGATATATATTTGCCTACTTTTTTTATTAGCCACACACTTGTTTGAACAAAAACAAAAGTTACTAGGATGTTACTCCGTTGTTTTTTTAGTCAAAATAAAGTGTTTTGTATTTTTTTTGCGTGTTTTCGCTAAAAATATAGTGTTTTGATTTGTTCAGTGCTGTTATACAACCGGAATGACTAGTTTTTTGCCTTCCATAAGTGATGTGCGATAACCCTTTTTATTATTACCCTCAGAGTTAGGGGAATTTTGTCAATACCAACTAATTTAGGCTCACAAATGTCAAGTACATTTACCGGTCATTTTATTTACAGGATATTATCATTCCACTTTTGTTTTTACTTTCGTGGACGCTAATGACAGCTTTATTTAGTCTCTACATTAAATAATGTTGTGCAGGATGATAGAAGTCGGCTTACTAACAGCCATATAACAGAAAGGGTCTTTATGACCAGAGTGCCGAAATCTTACTTGGTAGAAAAGTTTTTCTAAGTTTTTTTCAATAAAAAAAAATTGTGAATTAAAAATTGCTTTTATTAAGGTGACCAACTCCTAAAGGGGCAAAACCGGGACACTCCGGCCTTCCAATGTATTATATATCATGTATTTTTTCTTATATGCACCCCTAATAATATTAAGATGTATTTTCCAAAATACTTATTAAAGAAAAATAATTTAAGTAAGGTTTCAATTCAAATTTATAGATGGCAGAGAGCCGCTTTTTTAATTGCAGTGTTTTTAAAGTTACAAAATACAGTGGCGAACCGAACTTTTGCTGAAAAACCGGGACTATCCGGGACGGATTTTTTCCCCGGGACAAATGGTTAAAAATCGGGACTGTCCCGGCCAAACCGGGACGGTTGGTCACCTTACTTTTCTTAACATTTTTATGTTATTCATCATTATAAATTCATGATTCTGTTATTATTAAAAAAAAACAAAAAAAAAACGAAAATCCGTTTAACCTGAATAACCGGTGCTTTTAATTATAATCACTACCCGGTGTTCTTCTTCTTCTATCGGTTATAATCGGGCAGTTAAGATGAGTACAAACATAACCGATTAACCGGATTTTTCCAAAAATTCTGAAATCCCTACTCTGCGAAACAGCTTACTCGTGTCTTTCAGGCTGCGTCCAGTGTAAATTCCCGAAATAACTCGGTTGCCATGACGACGGCACGCGCGTCTCGTTTCCGCCGAAGTTTGGGCGTGTTGGCATGTGATGCAAACTTTCGAGAGAGATATTCGAGTTTTGATATGCTTATAATTTCGAACCAGTTTCGAACCACTTTTAAAAATTTTGAACCACACTCCTTCCTGGTTTTTTTTTAATATTAAAAATGGGGGGTGCAGCCGGACGTCCAGCTACACCCCCCTCATTTAAAGCGTAGAGAAGAATGAAAAGCAACTATCCCAAAAATAATTTCGAAAAACACACTAGTAACCCTGTTTTTTTTTTATATGGCAGGGGGTGCAGGTTGACGTCAAGCCACACCCCTCCCCCCAGAAAGATATTCGAGTTTTGATATGCTTATAATTTTGAACTAATTTTGAACCACTTTTAAAATTTTTGAACCACACTCTTTCCTGTTTTTTTTTAGTTTAACACGTTCGTGACATCGTGACCCACGTGTGGGTCACGCGAGGTTTTTGACTAGTAGTCCACTGAAACGTCATCGCGGTTTAAGACGTAATTAGTAAGGTAAAACCACCACACCCCTCCCCCCAGAAAGATATTCGAGTTTTGATATGCTTATAATTTTGAACTAATTTTGAAACACTTTTAAAATTTTTGAACCACACTCTTTCCTGTTTTTTTTAGTTTAACACGTTCGCGACATCGTGACCCACGTGTGGGTCACGCGAGGTTTTTGACTAGTAGTCCACTGAAACGTCATCGCGGTTTAAGATGTAATTAGTAAGGTAAAACCACCTATTACCGCCCTATGTAAAATAGTAACCTGTTACCGCCCTAAAAAACTATGTCTGCCTTTACAAGACGTTTATTTAAAATATATGCAAATAACATACGTAATAGGTATTTACGTCACTAGACCGGAAAATTGGTCTTTACAGATCCACGCAGGAAATTTACAGGGCGAGCCGCAGGGGAGTCCTGTAAACCTGCGGAGAACTGTAAAGACACTTTCCGGTCGTGTATCATACGTACTTTTTTTTTCAAATAATCAGAAAAAACATTTTTGTATCTATCACTTTCGTCGACGCCTAGCCGTGTTGCGTAATTTATGAACAGTCCCCTGATATTTTCTGCTTCTTGTTGGCTAGATAGCCATTGCCGGTAGTTTTTAAGATGAAAACTAAGAAAAACAAGTAAAGTTTTGTGGTTAGAAATTATTTTTGTATTTTTAACTTGTGCAAAATTGTATAAAACATTAGAAAAATTAGTGTAGTGCCTATTAGCTTCACACAGCTAAATTAGTGATGACTGACGACCAGTTATGGCCAACTTATCAAGCAAAATAATGATAAAAGAGCTCATAAAAGGCAGATTTCTAGGTTTTGTCTTTATTTACCTATATTTATAGTATACTCTTACCTTGAGAATTAAAATTGTGTGGTCGATTTTTCGGTGTATGTGACTCTTGAAGCAGCTTTTATTATTTCCTCCAGATTCAACTCATTTTCTAGATCTGAGTCCATTTTTGTAAACAAAACTTTTGAAACAAATTAAAAACAGCTTTTTTAGAAGTGTCAAAACTGCCCAAAAAAACAAGTTAAAAGCTGTCAACAAGAAGTCATAGCCAACTTGTCCAAAAATGGGACCGGAAAAGGATCAAGGGACCGGAAAAATTGAACAAAAAGGTCCTTTCTGGAGAGTGGAAATATTTCAAAAGAACATGCCTTGTAATGTAGAACTTTCCGTATGAAAAATCGTACGGAAAGTGGCTATTTTCCGGTCGTTTGAAAAAAAATATTCTTTGCTGCAAGAGAGACATGATTAGGCAACCAGAAAAACATACAGGTGGGGTTGGTAACCGAACGCTGCAAGCAAGATTCAGCTTTATTTAGTGGGTCAGTGGTTGTGCTCCGGTGACAGCGGAATAAAATTATTTTGTTAAGGATTTACACGTAATATGTTAAGAGTTTTTCTCAAAAAAACCATTAACTTTTGTCTAAGTGATATATCTATTTATAGTAATTGATGAAATAGGTTTAAAGCAATACGTTTAGAATAATTTTTTTAGCAAATTTTAAAAGAAAGAATTGTTTCGTTTTTTCAAATAGCTTTTTTTTGTATTTTTCTTTAGTAAACTGAATATTTTATTGATGATAATTTTGAAACCATGAGTTAATCTACGCAGTAACCCTATTGCGTCCTACTATTTTATTTTCAGAATAACCTTTAATTAATTAAACTAAGACTCTATACAGACCGCTTCAAGCTACTGCGAACATAGGGCGAAAGAAGTCTAATTTGCTAGTGTAAGTACATGCAGAGACACCGCACGCCTATCAGTGAAGCAACCAACACTCAGGCTTCCGATCGCCATTCGCTGCCGTTCGCCGCCGTTCGCCTTGTATTTAGTACGCCTCTAACCACGGTGCTGTGTGGAGCTTAGTCAATGAAACCGGAATTTGGTTAATAAATACGCAAATTTTTATAACGTAATTTTCTTATTTTTTGTCACTGATAAATAAGAGCGTTTTATTGTCAACTGCTCAGATTTATCAGTGACGACGTGTTACAATAAAAATAATAAGGAGAAACAAAATAAAAGCAAGTTCTCAAAATAAAATAATACATTCTAAAAACCAAAAAGATTCTCCCAGTCAAAAAAAAAATTAAAGCACAATATCCGAGCCTACTATAAAAACCCCTTCCAACGTTTCCAAGCATGTTAGGGGTGATAATTTGAAAAGCTTCTTCAAAAACAGATAGAAGTCATTAGGAGCAAGATCGGGAGATCGAGCTGGCCATAAAATAGTTCCCCGTGTACTTATAACCCGATTAGGAAATACATTATCAAGATATTCCCTAACAAGGCCAACATTGTGAGCGGAACAACCATCTTGTTGAAACCATGTTTCACCAAATCTTACACCTAACAACTGCCTAGCAGTTGGAATAATGTGCTGCTGCAGTAGATCCAAGTATCTAGGACCATTCACATTGCAATTGCCGTTAATAAAAAATGGCCCAATTACGTGTTCCCCTACAATACCCCCCCCCCCAAACATTTAGTTTTTGGGGATACTGTGTTCTTACGTCAAAATACAAATGCAAATTTTCCCTCGACCAATATCGAACGTGTGTCGGGTTATGACGATTTGACCATCTGCACTTTTTCGGCAACTTCGTAGACATCCATTTTTAGTTTTAAAAATGTATTATTTCAATTAAGAACTTACCCATCTGTTTCTCGAGCAAGGCAGAAATAAAACAAAATAATAAAAACAAAATGAATTTTCAAAAGATAACACTGCAGCGTGCTTCGAATCCACCTCGGTCGTACGGCACGGAGAGTAAATTGGACTTGATTCCCCCTATGTTCGCAGTAGCTTGAAGCGGTCTGTATAACGCTTTTAATTAATAAGTCCGGTTTTTAAATTTGAATCTTGGTTTGTTTTAGTCAAATAAACTTAAATTTTATTAATACAAATACTTTTTTAACACATCTATTTTGATATAATGCAAAAATTTCAAAAAACTATTTACTTTTAGAATGGGCGGTAATAAGTTAAATATATCTTGCACTTAATCCCATTATCCCCCTATTAGAGCGGAATTAGGAAATTATTTTGATTTTTATTAAATAGGTTTTTTTTTCTGTTTTTTTAGATATTTTAAATGGTAAATCTATGTTAATTTTTTAACTAAATCTCTATCTACACTGTGCCCTAATTCCGCCCTATGATTTTTTATTCAGGATTAATTTTATTTGATTAATTAAGATAAGAGTTTTTTGCAACGCATTTAATCAAAATGTAGGTGTTTTTTATTTTTTTTTTTTATTTCATTTAGTCAAAAAAAATTAAGATTTTTTAGAAAAAATAATTTTTTGACATTTTCTTCTTAACACGAAATAAAAAATTTGCTAACATTTTTAAATTTTAAGGGGGTGGTAATACCTTTAAAGTTTTCTGCACCAATTCCAAATACCGCCCTACATAAAATTTAAAGACACGGTGCAAGATATTTTAATATGAACTCATCTTACTCTGAATCACTCGAAAAAAACTATAAAATATGAAGTTTTTTAAAAATTTTATATTTTTTAAGGACAATAAAACCTACTTTTTGGTAATTAAGCTGCTTGGATAAATTGATTAAAAAAAAGTAAAATAAAGGTTCCTAAATTGATCGGTAGTTGTTCTGAAGGACATGCCTTGGTGCACCCTGTTCAATAATCCTGCAAAATAATTCCATGCCAAATTATTAGGATCTTTTACAAAAATATTTGAATATTTATTGAATATGAAAAAGTATAAATCATAAAAAAGTTTAAGAGAAAATTTAAAACTTATACATTTTTTATCCATTTGTCAAGTGTTTAAATAAATTTAAAAAAATACAGACTTTTTTTGTATTCTTACAGCGATTTTTAAGTTTTTTGTTGAAGATAAGAATAAGAAAAATTAAATTTTCTTCAATAAATCTTTTAAAAAAATTAGGGCGGTAACAGGTGATCCTTAGGGCGGGATTAGGAAATTATTTTTTAAATTGGGGCGGTAATGGGAAAAACGGTATTATTGTGATTTTTTTAAAATTATTAATTTAAATTAGGTTCTTTAATAAAACTGTCGACATTTTTTAATAAAAAAAACCTTTAGGTATTTTTGTACACAAAAACAGTAAAAATATGCTTAATATTGGTTTACAAAGTGAAAATCTTCTTAAGTGGGGCGGTAATAGGTGAGTTTACCTTATATTTAGGTTGTTAATAAATGTTTTATATTATATAAGTTTGTGTTTCATTGCATTTTTGTCCTGCTTGAATTGTGACCCACCGGTGGGTCACGACGGCCTGTAGAGACGATTTTTACTTACAGCCCACCGGTGGCTCACGACGGCCTGTAGAGACGATTTTCACCTACAGTCGTCATGACCCACCGGTGAGCACTAGTGAAATGGGTAATTTTTTGCGAAAATGCGACATAAAACTTTTGTTTGAGATAACTAAAGATTAGTGACTGCAACACGAGAACGAAGAAGATATTAGATTTGGCTGCACAGTCGTCTAAAGATCCTGGACCATCGTCTTTTCAACGATCACCAGCTGATCAAATTCCACAATCATCGACCCATAAAGCTCCTGCATCACCGCTCCCTCAAGCTTCTACATCACTGAGGAGAGAAGTAGTAAAGAGGCAAGAGTGAAAACGCCAAAAGTGTTAACATTTTGCGAAGACTGCGATGGACAGTCAACGTTTCAAAAATGTTCACGATTAATTTTTTATTTTTCTTTTAGTTTTAAGGGTTTTTTAAGCTACAAATCTTTTGTTCATTATTTTTGACGAAAACTACAAAAATTCAGGTTTCTTAGTTATTTTAAAAATGTTCAGAATTCTAAGGGTTTTTTTTAAGCTTATCTTTTGCAAATCTTTTGTTCATTATTTTTTGACGAAAACTATAAAAATTCATGTTACTTGGTGGTTTTGAAAATGTTCAGGATTCATTGCTCTCGGAGTTTGTAAGTGTTTTCTGAGTTAGAAATAAAATGTTCTATACTTTATAACACTTTTCTTCATTATTTACTAGCAAAAATTAAAAAAAATTATATTTCGTCTACATAGTAAATTATTACCAAACCGCGCTGTACAGGGTAATTTAAACCTGTCTTACAGCCGTAGATACAATAATAAGATCGTTGAAATTAAACGCAGATTTTTAACCTCCATTGAAAATATCCTTATCCGTGACCCACTGGTGGCCACGGACGTTCTTTAGAAAAACCTCGCGTGACCCATCCGTGGGTCACAATGTCGTGAACGTGTTAAGTATCTACTTACCAGCTATCTTGCTCGCAAAAATGTGTCGTATTTACTTACCAACCGATGAGCATCTTGAAGTTTCTGTCGAGTTATAACCTTTGCTGGTCGCCTGAGGTATGTGTGTGAGAAGAGCATTGAAGAAGTTGTAGAGCTGAAACAAACATAACACTTAGACTGTTAAGAAAATTAAAACAATATTTACTGAAATTTTGTCACATACTCTGCCATCTAGCGTAATTAAAATAGTGAAAGTTAAATCTGCGTTTTTCTTTTAAAATAAAATAAGAATAAATTAAGACCAGGCTAAAATATTGACATACACACTTACGGTGGAATTTACTAAAAGGGTTTACTCTACAAGAAGTTAAGCTTCCAAATCAGTTACAGCAACCCAAAAGAATCTAAAAAAGAGAAGATCAAAAGATCTTGGGAGGAAAGAACGAAAATTCAAAATTGGATGAGTGTCCCACAAGGAACACACAAAAGACCAAAGCGAAAGAAGAAACATCGTTTAATTGTTTCTTCTTTCGCTTTGGTCTTTTGTGTTTTCCTTGTGGGACACTCATCCAATTTTGAATTTTCGTTCTTTCCTCCCAAGGTCTTTTGATCTTCTCTTTTTTAGATTCTTTTCGGTTGATGAAAGTGATTTGGAGGTTTAATTTCTTGTTTTAATTGTCTTAGGACCATATTCCTATTGGAAAGATTAACACGCCAGGACGAACCCGTATCAGGTGACTTATAATAAGTACCATGCGGAACGATGCCTATTTGTGAGTGATTCAGAGTTGGAAGTCAGAGTGTGCGATGGTGTTAAATGATGTCTGAATTGAGGGTGACTAGTGAATCCACTGACGAGCCCTCGCTGGTCACCCCGGGCGAAACATCTTTTAATTGTTTCTTCTTTCGCTTTGGTCTTCTGTGTGTTCCTTGTGGGACACTCATCCAATTTTGAATTTTCGTTCTTTCCTCCCAAGATCTTTTGATCTTCTCTTTTTTAGGGTTTAGTCTATTTTAGAACGGTCCTAAGTTTAGGTGAAATTTTTGGCTTTAAGCATTTTAAACCATCCCTCCTTGAATTTTAGACATAGTTTGATTTATAAGAAGAATTTAAATAAATTTGTTAATTGAATAATCATCTTAACCCAATGTTTTGTTTGATTTAAGAAGAAAGTTTCAATTTAGAAGAAAAGAAAATTAAAAAATTTAAACCCACGCGGGTTTTAAATAGTAAACAAATTAAAATTGGGGTTATATGTCACTCTAATTAAAACTTACCCTTGTTAATTAATTTTTCCAATTAATACTTGATGTAACACAATTATTTCGATGGGTAATAATAAAATAAGGAGTAGGTATTTATTTAAAAGGTATTTTTATTTATGAAATGTATTGAAGCAGAATTATTTCACCCTCATGATAATAATTGAACTAGGCAGTTAATTTCTTTAAATAAATACATATGTACTTTCACAGGAAACGGCGGTACGCGTACCTCACTGCCCCCACCTCTCTGCCAAAATTGGTTCGCGTTCCCGAACCGCTGCGCGTTTTCACACTGTCAGCAGGTGCTCTTTAGTCTTTGTTAAAAAGTAAGTAAACTATCTTTCTGTGATTTGGCAGCTACTAGTGATATAAACACCGAATTAATTACTTATTAATTAGTGACGTGTGTGCTAAGTGCCAGGTATGTACCTTCTTATATTTTGATAACTATGTATTTATTTCTCCCATTCTTCTTTTTACTTATTCGTCCCTGTTGTTACAGATTTTGGAATACAATAAACACTTTTTTTCAACCGTATCCGGGTGTTTTAGTCACGCAAACCCCCCCCCCCCAAGAGTCTATTTTGTTTCAGTATTAAAAAACTTAAATGCCAGTTTTGTCTACAATTCTGTCACTGTCGAAATTTCAGTTTCAAAATATTAGCTGCGTTCAAATCACAAACAGCGAGTTCGGATCTTTTACCTCTACTTGTACCTTGGCTTGCACTAACCTCTACTAATAAAAGCTACAGGATATTTTTCTTGACTGAGATTTTAGATAACTTCAATGTTTTCATTTCAGTTTGTTAATAAATTAATATAGTTGATTTGGGTTTATTTGTTTGGTATATTTTTCGTGCATAATCAGTGACCTTCACTTATTTTGGTTTTGCCTCGTAGTGCCCTAATAAATATATTTTTTGTGCTGAAAACGAGTTCAAAATATGCCGTTTTTCTGGACAAAATTGGAGGTTTTATCGGTTAGTGAACAACTTGGGATATTAAATAAGGTAAATTAATCCTTGTAAAAACGGTTACTTAGAGAAATTATAAACAAACTTATTACCAATTGCCACAAAACAATCCTTTCTGGGATCTATGAATTTAAACCACCCCCCAGAGGTGGTCTAAAAAATCACTAACTTTATAACCCCAAACACAGATAATGAAGCTATTATGTGCCAAATTTTTGGCGTATTCACCATTTTACATTTTGAAACCTGTCAAAAAAAATTAGTTTTAGGGCATTTTCTCCTAAAATATGGTATATTTTGAGAAAAAAAGTAGTTTTTCAGTGGTATTTTGCAATAACAATACAAAATAATCAATAACTTTGTGTCTTTTCTGTATGGGTAAGTGATTTTTGAAAATTGGTTTTAAAATTTAGTACCTCTTACAGGTGTAAATTTTTAGACCTGTTGGGGGTACTGTTTTAGATCTTAGTAAATCCCACTGTTGGATTTTTGGCCTACTCCACCAGTACTACCACTAACAGGTTTCGAAGCCAGTCCAGCAACCAGACTAGACGCAGACACGTGTTTCGCCCTTGTTAGAGCTCATCAGTGCGCCAATTTTTATACATTGCATTGTCACTTACCTTCACTTGATCCTGTTCACCGGCATACTCGAGTTTTTGGAAAATAGTCCACGTATACCTTCTTCTCACTTCCAGTCTTGCCATGTATCTCCTGTACCATTTTTGAATGAGAAGCGAGGCTTTAATTGCTGAAAGAAGGAAAAAATTTAATTACCACAAACCAGATCGACCAGCTGATTGCGTTATGCAACGAGACTGAAATCAGCTATCCTTTTATCGCATCCACCATAAAAATGAGTCAAAAACGTAGTGTCCTTTGGCTTTGTTTTGAAGGCGTTACGTATACTCATATAAATATTACATAACATAACGGCCCAGCCCTTGCATTTTCAGAAAAAAAAAACCGTATCGATCATTTTTATTTGATATACTTAATGGGCTGATTCTAAAACCGGCAGCAGATTTTGTTCTATCAGCTCTAGTTTTTGAGATAGAGACTAATTGAATTTAGTTCTAATAAAACCCGCATTACTTAATCCTATTAATTTTATTAGTAGTTCGTATTTTGCTTATATACAGACCGCTTCAAGCTACTGCGAACATAGGGGGAATCAAGTCCAATTTACTCTCCGTGCCGTACGACCGAGGTGGATTCGAAGCACGCTGCAGTGTTATCTTTTGGAAATTCATTTTGTTTTTATTATTTTGTTTTATTTCTGCCTTGCTCGAGAAACAGATGGGTAAGTTCTTAATTGAAATAATACATTTTTAAAACCAAAAATGGATGTCTACGAAGTTGCCGAAAAAGTGCAGATGGTCAAATGGTCAAATCGTCATAACCCAACACACGTTCGATATTGGTCGAGGGAAAATTTGCATTTGTATTTTGACGTAAGAACACAGTATCCCCAAAAACTAAATGTTTGGGGGGGGGTATTATAGGGGAACACGTAATTGGGCCATTTTTATTAACGGCAATTGCAATTTTAATGGTTCTAGATACTTGCATCTACTGCAGCAGCACATTATTCCAACTGCTAGGCAGTTGTTAGGTGTAAGATTTGATGAAACATGGTTTCAACAAGATGGTTGTTCCGCTCACAATGTTGGCCTTGTTAGGGAATATCTTGATAATGTATTTCCTAATCGGGTTATAAGTACACGGGGAACTATTTTATGGCTAGCTCGATCTCCCGATCTTGCTCCTAATGACTTCTATCTGTTTTTGAAGAAGCTTTTCAAATTATCACCCCTAACATGCTTGGAAACGTTAGAAGGGGTTTTTATAGTAGGCTCGGATATTGTCTAGCCGAGCAAGGAGGACTTTTCGAACATTTGCTTTAATTTTTTTTTGACTGGGAGAATCTTTTTGGTTTTTAGAATGTATTATTTTATTTTGAAAACTTGCTTTTATTTTGTTTCTCCTTATTATTTTCATTGTAACACGTCGTCACTGATAAATCTGAGCAGTTGACAATAAAACGCTCTTATTTATCAGTGACAAAAAATAAGAAAATTACGTTATAAAAACTTGCGTATTTATTGACCAAATTCCGGTTTCATTGACTACACTCCACACAGCACCGTGGTTAGAGGCGTACTAAATACCAAAGGAAAGTAACAGTCTAACTACACTGGCAAATTAGACTTCTTCCGCCCTATGTTCGCAGTAGCTTGAAGCGGTCTGTATGTATTTATTTTTTTTATTTATTTTTTGTATTGTATTTTAGTTAGTTTTAGGGGACCGAACTGAGATCAATTTTAATTGTTTTCGGCTCCTTTTTGCAACTTAATTTGTATTAATATTATTTGTTTTATTGTACAATTAATTAATTCTGTTGCAAATAAATATATTATTTATTTATTTATTTATTTATTTATTAGCTATTTTATATTTGGAATTCCCTATGATCCGATCCGATAGTACCTTTTGTCTACCTTTATCCTTTTCGACTTAGTATATTGTGTAGTTTTTGCAAATAAAGTTGTGTCATAATTTTTTGTACATTTTCGTCGTTTTATAGTGTTAAAACTAAAACAATGGCATCCATAAGCAACCGTAGCTGTGTAAACCTTGCAGATGTTTTTTGTTATGTATGTAACGAATACACATTGAAAGAAAGTGGTAAACTATTTCTGAATTTATGAAAAGATCTTATCTTGCCTATTTTGGCGTTTATTTGGGAGATCAAGATAAATCTTGGGCTCCACATGTGGTGTGTAAAACATATGTTGAACATTTGTGACAATTGGAAACAGAAAGTGCCTGAAATTTGGTGTACCAATGGTTTGGAGGGAACCACGTAACCATTATGATAACTGCTATATTTGTCTCGTTAATATTAAAGGCATAAATAGGAACAATCGGCATAAATGGACGTCTGATCTAGATTCTATAAGAAGACCTGTACCGCACTCTAAGGAAATACCCATTCCAATCTTCCTGAAATCCCGAAAGATGATACAGAAAAACAAAATTATGAGTGTTTTCCACAAACCAAAACTACACTTTTTTGCACTCGACGCGCGTTTCACTAACAACGTTAGCATCATCAGGAGACGATAAACAATGAACTAAATTAATCTACGCTCTATCTTACATACAATCCTTTAGTGGGCGGAGATAAGACTAATAATTTGTGATTGATCACGATTTTTAATCCTATCTCCCCTCAACCAAAGAATAAAGTGTACTAAACGGGATGGGTCCTCTATCTTTATTTAAACTATTTCTGGATTTAATGAATTCCATACTTTCATATGCATTCAAAAGTCTTTTGTTTGGTACACTTTTTAGAAGTTTTAGGTTATCTAATGTGAATCTATGATTGTTTTCAAAAGCATGCTCGGCCACACTTGACTTTTCTGTTCTTCCGTATTTTAAGTGTGCTAAATGTTCTTTAAAACGTGTTTGAATAGAGCGTCTCGTTTGGCCAACATATTTTTGGCACAATCCATGCAACTAATTTCGTAAATTTCACTTTTTTCTAGAACTGTTGTTTTATCCTTGGGATTTCCTAGTAAGCTTCTTAATGTGTTACCGGATTGATATACCAATTTAAGACCGGTGTTATTAAATACTTTGTGTAATCCTTTCGTATAATTAGGATTATAAGGAATTGATTCAAATTTTGAGTCGCAGGTATCTTTTTGTCTGAAAAAGGTAGAATTCCGAAAGGTCTTTTGAAAAGAATGTCTATATATCAGCTTATTTATTAAGCCTTCGTCGTAACCGTTTTCGCCAGCTATATTCCTAATCCTATTCTTTTCTGCTTCAAATCTTTCTTTGTTTAAGGGGAAATTTACTAATCTATATGTTAAAAAGTGCAAACTTGCAAACTTATGTTGTAAGCAATGAAAAGAGTCATTTGGAATATACCTGCTGGTGGCCGTGCCTTTTCTGTATAGGTCAAAGTCCAATTTATTTTTATTTCTTATAACTAAAGTGTCTAGAAATGGCAGTGTACCGTTGTTCTCTGTTTCATAAGTAAATTTAATAGTGGGAAATTTGTTATTTATTTTTCCATAAAATTTTCAACACTAGTTACTTTAGTGTTGAATACTGCAAACACATCGTCTACATACCTGAACCATACTCTGGGGAAATACTCAAATTCTTTACTTATATCTTATTCAAATTTGCTCATAAACAGGTTTGCGATAAAAGGTGATAAACTATTACCCATTGTGGTTCCTTCTAATTGCTGGTAGTAGTTATTTTTATATTGAAAGTAATTTTGATTCATGCAGAGTTTTGTTAAAGATAGGTATTCTAAAGTCTGTTTGTCTTCTAGATTGTTTTTTCTTAGTAGTTCCTCCAGGTATTGTAAGGTATTGGGGATCGGCACACTAGGGAACAACGAACTAACATCAAACGAGATTAAAATTTCACCTTCTTGGAGTGAAATATCTTTAACTTTGTTGATAAATTCAAGGGAATTTTATGTTAGGATGTTATGGATTTTTATGTTTGATGTTAGTTCGTTGTTCCCTAGTGTGCCGATCCCCAATACCTTACGATATAAAAGGACTCGTAGAAAAAGTGGGTTTGCCAGAATACACTTCAGACGATTGGCGCCTTTTCATTGACAGTTCAAAACGTAGTTTAAAATGTACCCTTTTACATAACGGTAACAAATATGCCTCTATTCCTATTGGACATTCTACTACCATGAAAGAGGAGTATAAAACAATAGCACAAGTTTTGAAACAAATTAAATACGAAGAACATCAGGAATATACAAAATATCCCTGTTTTTTATGTCTTTGGGACAGCAGAGCTAAAGATCAGTACTGGGTTAAGAGAAATGGGACCGTAAGAGATACTATGGTTCAAGGAAAACAAAACGTAGTCAATGAACCTTTGGTTACCAGAGAAAAAATATTACTAACACCCTTGAATATCAAGTTAGGGTTTATGAAGAAATTGTTTTGGGTACTTGTCACGTAAATTTCCTGGGCACGGAAAAACTAAAAGCTGGTATATTTGATGATCCTCAAATAAGGCAACTTATTAAAGATCCACAGTTCACCACATCAATGAATGAGACTGAATCTAACGCTTGGGGTTCATTTGTTCAAGTAGTTAAAAATTTTCTTGGAAATCATAAAGCAGACAATTACATAGAATAAATGGAAACTATGCTTTCAAATTTTCATATTCTCGGTTGTAACATGAGTATAAAAGTTCACTACCTCCACAGCCACCTAGATGGCTTTCCAGAAAATTTAGGTGACTGTAGTGGAGAACAGGGAGAAAGATCCCATCAGGATATTAAAACTATGGAAGATCGATATCAAGGACGATGGAAAGGAAGAAAGGAAGAAAATTTGTAGGTGATAGTGACTAATATGAGTATGAATGTATGTTGCTATGTTAAGCTACTTTTTATAATAAATATTTAATTATATGTTTTTTTTTTGTTACTGACAATAGTTAAAAAAGTAAATAATTCCTATTTTAAAAACTAGATCTGATAAGACAAAATCTGATGGCTATTTCGGATTCTCCACCCAAAAATTACCCACACCAAAATGTGTGTTGGCCTGTGAATAGTTCTCCCAATTAAGTTGGCCTGGAAAAAATGGAGAGCCGAAAACTCTTCTGGGTCATGATACAAATAAAACAGATATGACATCGCGCAGGGTTAGGCGTGGCTAACTGACGTCACCTGGTGAGTGACGTGAGGGACAGCATTCAGTCGCCATTTTTGTTACGAGGTGGTCGTTTGTTTACAATTAGTTTCAATAAGTTTTCAGTGGAAAAAATTAATAAAATCAGGTGCTGGGTACACGGATGTGGTGTCAATAATCAGACAAAAGGTTGTTCGCGTGACATTAAGTTTTTCAGATTTCCAAAAGACAAGAAAATGGAAAGTGAATAATGCTCGAATTTGCTCAAATCATTTTAGTGATGATTATGAGCGAAACCTCAAACAAGAGTTACTATGGCTACACGCCAAAAAAATAGCGGGGTCTTCTAATTTGAAAAAAAAAGTTGTATGTGTATAGACCCCTTTCTGAGGGTCCGTGCCAAAAATTTTAGCTGCTAAAAATCTTTGTAGATGTGTTTCTGGATTTTTATAAAAACAAATTTCTAACCCGCTTGGGCCAATATTCCATTTAAAGTGCCCACCCTGTAATTTATTTCCTTTGCGTCTTACCTCGTCATACCGCTTACCTTATGGAACTCTGAATCTAGATTTACTCCCCCACAATCCCCCACTTCTTCGTTGTTTTCCAGACTACATTTTGTTTAAATTAAAACCTTGTAGTACTTTTTGACGGAAAACCATTCCTACCTGCAACCCCCTCCCCCACCCTAAATTGTTACTTTCCTGACTTTGTTTCCTTTAGTTTGATATCCCACAACCCATACTTTGACAGATTAAAATATTTATCGGATACCGGGGGGTGGTTGCAACCACCCGTTCAAATTTTCCAAAAATCCAAGAACACCTATTCGTTGACTTTTCAAGAAGAACCTAGATGCGAATTTTTAGCTCCACATTGATTTAGAACTCTAAGTAATTGTGAGTTATTTGTACCCTCTTCAAAACAGACTCACCCCTATTTCTTAACCCCCTGTCTGAATTTTAAAAAATGCCGAAGCCAGTGTTTACTTATTTTATCAGTAAGGTCTACGTATCAATTTTCAAACTTATGTTGCTTTTCGTTTTTGAGATACAGAAAATCCTTTTAAAATTTCAACCCCTATTTTTACCCCTTCAGCTTTTAATCTGCAATCCTCTACTCTTTCTATTTAGAATACTTTTTAAAACCGTGTTCACGTCTTGTTTAACTTTAAAACGAATTTAAAGCTGTTATTAAATTTAATAACAGAAGTGTGTTTTTTTTAAATTCTGATTCTTGTAGACTCGTTTATTTTGCAAAAAAATTATTACGGAACACCCCATATTTTATTTCATTTTTGAATTTGCGATAAAATTTCCTTTTAAACAATATAGCATATGTGATAGTTTGGTTAAGCCGTTTTTGAGATACTTAATATTTTTCATTTCTCTTTCTTTTCTCATTTTGATAGCTTCATAGTGTATTAGTCATTTATCTCATTAAATTTTTGAAAATTGGCCATAATATGAAAAATGTCAAAATTGCTTCCTGTCATGGCCTGCTTTTTAAAACTACAAAGCTTTCATTTGAATGTAACGTTATTATTATAGAAGCACGTACGTTTCTAGTGATAGGTAATAAATAGTAGTAGATATTTAGTTTATCACCTTTATAAGATATAAATCATTGAACCATTTTTGTTAGGTAGTATTTTTTCTGCTCTGACAAAGAGCGTGATGTATGAAAGAACATGATGCTTGATTTTCGATACGTATTGAGTATGATATTACAGTAGGCCATGGCAGCAATGCAATAAGTCATGCAATATGCAAAATATTAAATATCTCAAAAAAGGCTCTACCAAACTATCACATATGCTTATATTGATTAAAAGGAAATTTCATCACAAATTCAAAAATTAAATAAAATATAGGGTGTTCCATAAGAAAAATACTAACTTTGGCTTATATCTTGGAAACCAAAGACGGTGGAAAAAATCTAGAAAGATAGTATTTTTATCTATAAAAAAGCTTTTTACATCAAAACTAAATTTTCAGTATTAACCCTCTCCCAAAATGCAATTTTTTCAAAACGCCCCCGTATCTTGTAAACGGCTTAACATATCAAGATGCAGTTTTCACCTACGAACTTCTCTTGAAAATCAAGTGGGGGTCAGATTTTTTCTATCTTGCCTGGAAGTACCTTAACTCCCCAAAAGTGCCCAATGGGACACCCTGTACAGAGTCGCGAAGGGACGCCTGTTTGTCAGGTCTTACATAAAAAATATTTTGTGGTATTTTAGTTGCATATTTTCAGTATCAAATACATAAAAAGAATCTTCAGATCTTCTAAGTGATTAATTAAGAAAGATTACGTCTACGACACCTTCATGCCCGCATGTTCGAATAAAACAGACTAAAGCGCTGAAAGTTTTCCTAAACTGTTTGTTTGACAACGTTGCCTAGCCGGCCTCTCTCTTCAGTGCATCTGAATTGAATAGTGTTCTTACTCAGACACAGGCATTTCGGTACACTAGACTAGAAATGTTGAAGCCTGTATACTACCATAAATGTACAATAAGCTTCAGTCTACTGTCAAAGAAAAAAAATTGGATTCAGTCTGGCTGGCAGAGTAGTTGGTCTATGTCTACTGTGAACATAGGAAAAATCAAGTCCAATTTACTCTTCGTGCCGTACGACCGAGGTGGATTCGAAGCACGCTGCAGTGTTACCTTTTCGAAATTTATTTTGTTTTATTTCTGCCTTGCTCGAGAAACAGATAGGTAAGTTCTTAAATGAAATAATACATTTTTAAAACTAAAAATGGATGTGTTGAGAGGTTGCTGAAAAAGTGCAGACGGTCAAATGGTACTATCAAGGCAGACCATTGAGAGTTATTCAATATCTTTTTTTGGAGAATTTTGTAAATCGCCCAGAACCTAGTTTATCAACGATTCATAGGTTTGTGCAGAATTTTGAAAAATTTTGTTGTGTAGCGCTAAGAAACCATAAAAAACCCACTGTTTTGAATGATGACCAGGAAGTACGAGATTTGCAGTTGATACGTCTTCAGTCACTGTCTTACATGTTCTCAAAAAGAATGGTTATCATTCTTACAAAGCGTCAAAAACGCATCAAATTTTTCCGGAGGACAACTATCGTCGTATGGAATTTTGCGAAACAATGATGGAAAGGGCTAATCGTGATGAAAACTTTCTGAGATCTATTCTTTTCACAGATGAAAGCACTTTTCCATTATTGAATCGTCATAACCCACCACACGTTCGATATTGGCCGACGGAAAATTTGCATTTGTATTTTGACGTAAGAACACAGTATCCCTAAAAACTAAATGTTTGGGGGGGTATTGTAGGGGAACACGTAATTGGGCCATTTTTTATTGACGGCAATTTGAATGGTCTTAGATACTTGGATCTACTACAGCAGAATATTATTCCAACTGCTAGGCAGTTGTTAGGTGTGAGATTTGGTGAAACATGGTTTCAACAAGATCGTTGTCCCGCTCACAAAGTTGGCCTTGTTAGTGAATATCTTGATAATGTATTTCCTAATCGGGTTATAAGTTTAAGGCTTAATAAATAAGCTGATAAATAGACATTCTTTTCAAAAGACCTTTCGGAATTCTACCTTTTTCAGACAAAAAGATACCTGCGACTCAAAATTTGTATCAATTCCTTATAATCCTAATTATACGAAAGGATTACACAAAGTATTTAATAACACCGGTCTTAAATTAGTATATCAATCCGGTAACACAATAAGAAGCTTACTAGGAAATCCCAAGGATAAAACTACAGTTCTAGAAAAAAGTGGAATTTACGAAATTAGTTGCATGGATTGTGACAAAAAATATGTTGGCCAAACGAGACGCTCTATTCAAACACGTTTTAAAGAACACTTAGCACACTTAAAATACGGAAGAACAGAAAAGTCAAGTGTGGCCGAGCATGCTTTTGAAAACAATCATAGATTCACATTAGATAACCTAAAACTTCTAAAAAGTGTACCAAACAAAAGACTTTTGAATGCATATGAAAGTATGGAAATCATTAAATCCAGAAATAGTTTAAATAAAGATAGAGGACCCATCCCGTTTAGTACACTTTATTCTTTGGTCGAGGGGAGAAAGGATTAAAAATCGTGATCAATCACAAATTATTAGTCTTATCTCCGCCCACTAAAGGATTGTATATAAGATAGAGCGTAGATTAATTTAGTTCATTGTTTATCGTCTCCTGATGATGCTAACATTGTTAGCGAAACGCGCGTCGAGTGCAAAAAAGTGTAGTTTTGGTTTGTGGAAAACAATCATAATTTTGTTTTGATTATTATTATTAACTATTTCGGAGTAGCCGCTTTAGTAAAATCGAGCTGGTAAACGTAAGAAGGATGGAGCATGTGTGAGATGGAGCATACTTGGTATTGCCTGATGCAGCGTTGCCAGCGTGCCACAAGGGTTTTCCGTAGAACTAGCGAATGATCGCATTTCAAAACGATTTATAAATGACTTGATGGGTCTATCTTAGTTGAATGTCTTTGGAGTTAACACAGAGATTTTTCTTTGATACGATCCAAGTTTACTTTGTAAATATCAGCCGGAAAACGTCCAATAAGCTTGATGGGCTATAACGCTACTATGTAAAAGTCTCTTATAAGTTTTATAAAAGAATGCTTTTTGGCGTAACGCTGAGAAAGCATTTTTAGCATATTGCTGCAATGCAATTTCGCGACGCTGTTTATGTATTTACCATATAAAGTATCTCATAAACGGAGAAAGCTCTACCTACTCTATATGGAAGAGTTTATCTGCATTTTGCGGGCGATTACATAATTTCAAGAGCAACACCATTAAAAAACTCGTGTCCACGGTAACCATTACCCTTTTTGAGGCAATAACATAACCTATCAAAAAAACAAAAGATCTCGGGTGGAAAACAATGAAAATTCAAACTTGGATGAGCATCCCACAAGGACCCTTTCGCCCTGGGTAAAAAAAAAATGGGGAAATATTAGCACGTCAGGACGAACCCGTATTAGGTGACTTGGAAATCAAAGTGTATGATGATGTTTAATGATGTCTGGGGAGGGTGACCAGTGAAACTACTGACGAGCGCACGCTGGTTAACCAGGGCGAAACATCGTTTGATGATTTCTCTTTGGCCCTTTGTGTGTTCCTTGTGGGATGCTCATCCAAGTTTGAATTTTCATTGTCTTCCACCCGAGATCTTTTGTTTTTTTAGTTTCTTTTCGTTTGAAGTAACTAATATGGAGGTTTTCAACTTCCTCTTTTGTTAACATAACCTATGTTTGTTTGATTCTGATTCTACCCAATAAAGACCGCTTCAAGAAATTTTTGTTTCTTCCAGCGTGACTCCTTGTGCAAAACCTTTGCTTCTGTCCACTTCATTCGGTGTTGTTTTGACCATGCATATTCGGCGATTCCTGATTTCATTGTTTCACTTCTTTGGGTATTCGTCTGATGTTCCTCAAGTCTAAGGGATAGTGATATTTTTTTTTCGCCCATGTATGATTCACCACACTCATAAGGAACTTGAATTCCATACATTAAAGGCGTATCAGAGAAAATTCGAAGAGTAGCGGACAACTTTACTATTAAAACAGCTTTTAAATCTGATAACACAATTCGAAGCCTTCTTAATAAAACAAAACCGGAAAACAAACAAACTAAGGAATGCATTTACCAAGTTCCTTGTGAGTGTGGTGAATCATACATAGTTGAAACAAAAAGATCACTATCTGTTAGGCTTAAGGAACATTAGCAGACGAATACCCAAAGAGGTGAAATCACGAAATCAGGAATCGCCAAACATGCATGGTCAAAACAACACCGAATGAAGTGGACAGAAGCAAAGGTTTGGAACATTAAGGAGTCACACTGGAAGTGTTGAAATAGTTTGCACCTGAAGACGATCAGAGATTGTAGAGTAGAGTAGATTAAAATAGAGCTTTATTAACTATTATTTTTATAATGTACATTATAGCAAGTCAGAAAAAAAGAATAAAGCACAGGGCTAAGAGTATTAGAATAAAAATTGATCTAAAACTACTTATAACATAGTAAGCATACAAGTTAAAATAATTAATGTAAATCAATATATATGTAACTAAATTACAACATTAACAAATATAACAATAAACTTTTTATTACAATTAGCCAAACAATAACCACAAGAAAAATTATTTAAAACAATAATAATAACCCAAGTGCGTCTTTGTAGGTTTGAAGTTGTACTAATCGAAACGTCGTAGATAAATAAAATATAGACAATGGAAGTCCGAAACACAGAGTTAATTTCAATTTTATTGTTATTATTCCCCATGAGGCCCACAAAATCCTTTACACTTGGATTCCATTAGGTGGCACCGCACTGATGAGCACCATTAGTTCGAAACTCGAATCCTTTATAGAACGTGGGGCAAAATCGGGTAGGGGGGGCAAAATCGGGTAGGGAGACCGAACCGGGTAGGGCATCGCGATCGCCTTTGCTTCAGAAAAAAGTAGACAACAAAGATTCTGGAGGTAACCTTGAAGTCTTTGGAGAAAAAACGAGAAATTGTAGAATGTTTTTTTAAAGGAGGGTTGGAAAAAACCCGGGTTTTTTTATATAAAACCCAACCCACTGGGCTTTTTTGGGTTTTACAAATGGGTTTTATTGGGTTTTTTATGGTTTTCTTTTTAAATTATATACAGATTGTGGTTCTTCTTTCAAATTAGGACTTATTCTCGCGATCGTTTATCAACTAAAAATACGACATAAAAATAGGTGGAATACAGAAATCGACAGTTTGTTTGTTTGTTAATAAATCAAAGCAGTTTTGGTTTAGTTTGGCCAGCGCTTTTTTTATATACTTAATATAAACAAACCTTAAGAAAATTATCGTTGGAGTTTGTGGATTTACTACACTGCAAGTACCTGCTTACTTAGTATGTTTTTTCGAGGTTATTGACCATTTTTTTAAAAGGAAAATGGATGGAATGGACTGAGGTTTTAAAATCCAGTAACAAAAGTAGAGTCTGCAAATACTGAACCAGAATCGTTTTTTTTTATAATTTACATTTTTGCCCAGCTAGTGCAGCATCCATTGAAAGACATGGTCTTATTTGAAATATAATAAAATAAGAAATTGTTTGGGATTAGAAAAAGATTTGCAACTGGTCAAAGTTTATCGAATCTTACGATCAGATTCAAACGACTGGTAATAATATACCTTTTTTTAGGCAGCTGGGCAGCCAACTCTGCTTTAAAGATATTCTATGATTCCTCCACAGTATTTTCGGACAGTTTGAACTTCAATTCGTCACACAAAGAATTAAAAAACGCATGAAGTACTTACCGCGAAACCACGTGATTTTCTTAAAAATTTTCGGCGCATTTAAACATTTTTTAAAACAAAAAATGTATGAATAAACAACTTAAAATTCCTCCCCCCCCCCCTAGATTTGTAGTTACTAAGTTTAGTTTGCATATATTGATATGTTCCTCATAAAAGTCACGCTTTCATCCTAGTTTTTTTTTCGTATCGAAACCGCCCCCTCCCCATTCTCAAATGGCTGGGACCGCCACTGGATGGAAATACTTTTTCTTACGTGTTTTCTAGTCAAACTGACTGGATTTCAACTGGCTAAACGCCCTATTTTGTATAAATATAAAAAATCAGAGAAATTAGGGTGGTTAAAATTTTTTTAAAGTTGTGAAAAATTAGTTCGAAATTAGTTCAAAATTATAAGCATATCAAAGTTTGAAATTTTTTTGAGGGGGTTGTGGCTTGACGGCAACCTGCACCCCCACCATATTTAAAAAAAAAAAGAGGATTACTAGTGGACTTTTCGAAATTCTTTTTGGTGATATTATAAGTTCGAAGTTAGTTCTTTATTTTGGGATAGTTGCTTTTCATTTTTCTCTACCCTTTAAATGAGGGGGGTTTAGCTTGACGTCCGGCTGCACCCCCTATCTTGAATATAAAAAAAGTGTTGTTCAAAATTTTTAAAATTTTTTGAAAATTAGTTCGAAATAATAAGCATATCAAAACTCGAATATCTTTCGTGGGGGGGGGGGGTGGCTGGATTGTTCGCGTTTAATATTTTGATATTTTCATTGGTCGTAGGTAAAATATAGTACACTAACTCGCATGTTATGTTCATTACACGCTCAGATAAATTAAGACACCCGCCTGCGGCTCGCGTCTCCAACTTCATCTTCGCGTATAATGATTATCATAACATGCTTGTGACATAAACTACTGTTTTATAATTTTAAATCGTTTTTAAAATCCACTAAGGACTCCGTTGATATACGTTTTTACCTATAGGTTTGACACTCTTTCTGTAATGTATTTCTATCAAAAATATTTTCCGTTAGGGGTCAATTTGTTTTAGAAATACACTGAGGGCAAAACCGGATGGGACATAATCGGGTACCAGTTTTTGGTTCGCAGCACTAAAGACAGCTGAGATGAAAATTTTAACAAGTGTCACAATGCGTATTGTTTATACAATGATGCATACCCATACAGTTTTGAGCACCACCCAGCAAACACGGTCCCCTTGGGCATTCGTTGGTCCAATGTCGATTGCCGAATTTGCCGTCATCGGCACGATGTCGATTTACGACATTGGACCAGCAGTATTTTTTGTCCGCTTTGCGATGTAGGCCCAATGTATGTTTGCCGACGCAGCGTTACACTGTAGCCCGCCGTCGGACCAATGGTAAATTTTACTTTTTGCTGACATCGGCATACCGTCGCCGTACGATTAAGGTCCGATATGGATTAACCACATGGTACCGAAAATCCGCCCATAACTATTCTAGTCCTACATTGGTTTCCTAAAGCGGTCCAACATCGGCGATTGACGGAGGTCCATCGGTGGTAGCTTAAAGCGGCCCGGCATTAGCAAACTACAAAGTTTCGATAATGCGGGTGCTTAACCAGTTGGGCTGGTTTAAGTGGCAGAAGAGGTGATTCTTGTAGAGAAGTACCACCATATTGTCAGTTCCGCATTCTAGTTTTGAAATATCTTTGCTCATTATATATATAATATTATTTTCCACTGTACAGGGAACATAGTGACATTAGCGCCATCTCTACATACTAGAAAGAAACTATTAAGCAATTTAAAAATTTTAAGGTGACGTAATCGGACCATCGTCGGTTGCCGATTCTCGACCAATTAAACAAAGTTCCAATCGGACCGTCGTCGGCCCTAAAGCAGATAAAGTGGGCGTCGGCCTAAAGTCGACTATAGTAAATCGGGCCATCGTCAGTTGCCGATTTTCGACCGATTAAACAAAGTTCCAATCGGACCATCGTCGGTCCTAAAGTGGTGTCGGCATAAAGTCGACTGTAGTAATGTGGACCGCCGTCAGTTGCCGATTATTGACCGAAAACTGAAAATCGTTCGATCGAGTTGCCCACCTCTGGTAAAAAAACAACTGTCAAATGTCTAGAGGGCCTCTTGGTATATCCATGGCAGACTTCCTGCAAAATTTTAAAGTAGATAAATTTAAAGGAGTTATACCTTGGCAAGCTCGACTTCAATGCGAATTTCATTAACTTGCTTCGTGAATAGTTGACACCTGATACCCTATAAACTAAGCTCAGATACAAATGTACAAACCAGGTATCAGACTCTTAAATAAAGTAAATATTTCAACGCATCGTAGTATGGGTATGCCCAACGCGTTCAAAAGTCACTATATTTTTGAATGACGATGATGATGACGATGATTTTTAAATAAATTATCGAAAAAAAGGAGGGGGGGAAGTAAATATTCCAACGCATCGATATCGGTATGCCCAACGCGTTCAAAAGTCACTATATTTTTGAATGACGATGATGATGATGATGATGATGGTGATGATGATTTTTAAATAAATTATTGGTGAAATTGAAAGGGTATTCAGTGTGTCCTAGCAATTCCTAACGGTTCTCGATGAGCCTATAGGATTCAAGAGCCTTAAGGGCCGCTTGATGATCTATCATCCAACGTGCGCTCATTTCAATGGCGAAGAGTTCCGCCTGGGAGGAATTTCGTAGGAAAGATCGCACGGGAAGGAGGAATCCGACCACGACCGAACTTCACCCGATTGCCGCGTATCGAAGGAATTTTCCTACACTTTCATACACCTGCCTCCGGACCAGGTGAACGAGCGATCTAGAAAAACGACAATCCGGTCAGCTTTGCGCGTGCACCATGCAAGCTTCTTATTGGTCGAAACGAAGGATGTTAACGTTACCGTGCGACCTGTCCTACGAAATAGCCATCTGTTCAAGACTTTTTATAATTCTGACATTTTCCCGGCTACAATTAGCTCCGTCAGTGTAAATGAGGCCCGATTTTATGGTGGATGCGAAGACAAAACAGCTGATTGCATTCGTTGCGTATAAGTCTGGGGTCCTATTTTCCAAACCATACGAAATTATTCGCATGCGACTACGACTACTTCCGTCTTTTCCTATACCGTATAGAATAGGAAGCAAATGATATGCCGATATGCTGATTCATGGGTAGTGCGTGAAAGAATAACCGGTTTTTCATGCGAAACAACACCACTGCCCTCCATCCACTCGTGCAATATTGATTTAAACCAGTCTAATTCGAACGCGGTCCACACATACCGGCTTAGCTTTCGCTTCTCATTTCACACGGTATAGAAAGAAACTGACATAAAAATTGTCTACTATTTAGTATACGTATACGGATATTTTCGTATGGTTTCGAAAATTAGACCCCTGGTCTACGTACATAAATATTTGTTTGGGATGAGTTACAAGAATTACTCACAAATATAGGTAAAAACCTCTTGTTTATATAAGCATTCTAATGCTTTTTTATAATACCAGTACCTAGATAAAAACATTTTAAAAGAAATTTTTATAAAAAATATACATTTCTCAACAACAATAATTTGATAAATTATTTTCACTCCCTTGCCTCAGGGACATTTTTTTTTTATTTTTAATTTCTTATTATTCTAAAAAGAGCTTTGTAGGAAAAGGAATTTTTTAAATAGTTATAAGGGAAAAATGCCCTTGTCGTAAAAAATATGTCTAAATTAAATTGGTAAATTTTTTGAAGAATATACCAATACTCTGTTTAATACTGTTTAGTATCATTTTCTGGAACTTTAATACGCCTTATTTGTCTTGGAATTAATTCAGAAGTCCTATAGTAATCCACAAACTTCAAGCTTCGCAATAAATAAAATCGTTTTTTATGTTTATACTATCTTTCTGAGGAGCATTATTTATATATTACAAATAAAAAATTCAAGAATTTCGCTCAATACGTCTGCAATATTTAAACAATTTTGCTGCAAAAGGTAACATAAAACAAAATAGATGCTCTAAAAGAAGCTACTGTTGTTGAAAAACTAATTTTATTCAGTTTTTAATGAAAAATCCAACCTTTTTGATATTTAAGATGGATGCATCTGACTTTTGTTACCCATTATCCTGTTATGGATTCTTCTGTCTTTTATTGTTCTTCTTATGCCTTTTCTGATTTTTTTTTTCGAGTTTCTGGCCGTCCTCGTTTTTGTTCTTCTTCTTGTTTTTTTTTACTTTTACTTTATTTTCGCGGTTTTGTTAGTCATACTACATAGGGTCACATGAAAACTTAAACTTATATGCTTTTAATAGTTAAAAAAAGAACACAAAATAGTAGTTTTAACAACTAGTGGCTAAAATAGTGCTTTTTTTTCAAGCGTTGGTTTAAATAACGAGCGCAGAAAGGTATTTAAAAACGCGAGTAAAAACAGCACAGTTTAGCCGCGAGTTGTTAACACTATTTTTTTAATACCTTCATCAAAAAATCCTAGAAAAACAGGAAAATACTTTTAAAAATCTCGAACGAAGAGCACTTCTCACAACACACCATCTTTACACTATAGATCAAGGCGGCTGGTAAATGAAATAACAATGCGGTTTCCATAGCGATGTGCCTTTTTACTCGGTGACGTTCATTGTTTCGACATTTTAATCTTTGACAGTTTGATATTTTTCCGATCTTTTTAATGATTTTTTCCTAAATACATGGTGAAAACTGGCGAAAATGGCTTAGTTTTTAGGCAAGAATTATTAGATTTTTTCAATATTACTATATTCCGCTATTTCTCTTTAATTTTGGGTAAAAAACAGACAGAAATCTTTTTTTGCACACGTCATCAAAAAAAGTATTTTTTGCATCGGTAAACAAAAAAGCCATGCTTTAGTTATCTGCAGACAGTAACTAAAATCATGTTTTTTATGAAGGTATAAAAAAAACAATATATTTACAACAGCTTTAAAAGAAATTGTGGTCAACTCTTCCAGTTGTACCTGATTTTGGAACTCAGTCTATCAGCCAGTCGGGCTTCGAGATTGGTCTTTATAAATACAACTATAAAAAGAGAAAGAAATTGAAATTCGACTAGATGCGGTCACATGTTTCGATCTTATTTTGGTTTCATCAGTGCGGTATAAATCCGGGTCAGTCAAAGTTCAAGAAAACTTACGCTTTCCATACGAAGTATTTAGGTGAATCCTTATATGTATTGGTGCAACTATAGCATATTTAGTTGAAAAGTCCTTAATATAGATTAGTAAACTAGATGAACCATTGTCTTTATTTTTTCACAACGTTTCGAATGCTTATGTATCTACAATCGCCATCAGGTGAATACTAACAAAAATACTAGCATGTGTTCATTGAACTATAAAAACTAACCTGTGTTCTGTCGTAATTTTGACAAAAACTACGACCTCCAGAAGTTAAAACTTCTGGCACCGCGCTGATGTTCAGAATCCTTTTTTAAAGATTTCCCACCTCCACCCTCCTTCGGTAGTGCAATGAAGGAGCCATGGCTGCCCGTGAGTGCAATGGACAGCACCTTCCAGTAAAAACGGCCTGCCAACAGTTCCGGCTTACTCAGTTCGGCGTTCCCTGCTGGCAGCAAAACTCTTCTTCCAAAGCCTCTTCGGATGAGGGACCCGCTGGTCTGGTCCCTGAGGCTTGGCTGCGCCCGTTTTTGTTACCTCGGTCGCACTGTCATTTGCCGAACAGCTAAATCCAAATCTGACCAATAGGGGCGACCGGATAACCTGGATTCTACAAGACGGCCCCCTGGAAGAACGGGTCAAGCGAAGCACCGCGTAGTGGCCCGTTCTAGAAACCATGAGTAGAATCCATCTTTGGTCCCTCGTATGGCTCGTCACTCCCATTCTCATTCCAAAACCAAATCTGCAAAATCCTTTTCGTCGTGGAGACATCCAAACGGCTGCGTAACATTTCAATCCCTACGGCGTGCATTATAACGTCAGTGACTGAATGCCATTTCACCCGATCTTGAACCATAACGAAGCACCATCTCGGTTTCGGTGGAAAACCTCGCGCGGTGTAGGGATCCGGGAGGAATGAACCCTCCCAATCGAAAAATCATCGAAAGATCACCACCAGGGATGCCATGTCGTAATTTTGACAAAAACTACGACCTCCAGAAGTTAAAACTTCTGGCACCGCGCTGATGTTCAGAATCCTTTCTTAAAGATTTCCCACCTCCACCCTCCTTCGGTAGTGCAATGAAGGAGCCATGCCTGCCCGTGAGTGCAATGGACAGCACCTTCCAGTAAAAACGGCCTGCCAACAGTTCCGGCTTACTCAGTTCGGCGTTCCCTGCTGGCAGCAAAACTCTTCTTCCAAAGCCTCTTCGGATGAGGGACCCGCTGGTCTGATCCCTGAGGCTTGGCTGCGCCCGTTTTTGTTACCTCGGTCGCACTGTCATTGGCCGAACAGCTAAATCCAAATCTGACCAATAGGGGCGACCGGATAACCTGGATTCTACAACAGTTCATTGACCTATGAAGTTTACACTTGGTTGGCTCCGCCCTTTCGCAGTTGAAATCTGTCACCTCCGAAAAGTATGGCTGAGATCGTCAGATGCAGTAAAGATTCTGGATGTCACACTCGATGCTCACTTAAAATGGGATGATCAGATTCGGGAACTTACAAATTCAGTAAGAAAATACGGTTACGCGTTAAGAATCATTAGAGATAATGTGG
Source organism: Oxystoma pomonae (assembly GCA_963921995.1). Classification (NCBI taxonomy): domain Eukaryota; kingdom Metazoa; phylum Arthropoda; class Insecta; order Coleoptera; family Brentidae; genus Oxystoma; species Oxystoma pomonae. The sequence continues at coordinate 4,745,345 of OY998167.1, read as the reverse complement.
ACCTTGATACAGCACTCTTCTCATTTCATGCATATGTGCAATCGCGAATAAGATACGGGATAATATTTTGGGGAAACTCGACAGAAGCCAAAACAATTCTTAAAATCCAAAAAAGATGCATAAGGGTACTATTAAAATGAAAAAACACCGATAGTTGTAAAGGACACTTGCTATCTCGGTAACTATAAGAACTACAAGGTTGGTCAGACAAAATGTGCAGTTTTTGGGGGACATTGAAAATCTGGTTTCAGATTAAAAAAACAAATATTCTATCCCGAGGTACGGGGGTTTTTCGAAAAATTGCAGTAAACTATCTTATCAAATACCTCAAAAAGTATAATTTTTACAAAAAAAAGGAAACATTTTTTGCATTTTTTACGATCTTCAATTTGGGATTTTTTAAGAAAATTTGCGTCTAGTTTTCGAGATATTAACAACATAACATGTATTTTTTATTCCATTTTTTAAAATCTCCCTTTTTATGATTTTAACGATGTATCACATATCCATATTTATTTGCATTTTCGCACTTTTGCCGTTTTGTCAAAGGTGGCTTAGAAAGCAAAAAGAAACAATTGCTTATAAAAGCCTATGTTGCGTAATACATCTGTCAAGGTAAGTTTAAATCAACATGGCAGCGTTTTCAAAAGGTGAAAAATTAGATTTAATTTTCTTGTTATGCAAAAGAATTTCGAAATGCTGAAAGAGCGCTCCAAATGTATCAAAATTCGTACCCCGAAGGGCTCGTACCAAATCGAAAAATTAAATTACAAGGCTAGAGCGAAATTTGCTACTACATGGATTGAGTACGAGGTGGCACGGATCATTTGAAAATCCTTGCAAACGGGGAGAAACCGCGGCAGAGGACGGGGAAGATGAAACAAATATCAATAGAGATTTTGAGAGAAATTGAAAAAGAAAGTTTAGTTTTAAAAAACGTGTTAAAGTAATAATAAATACTGTTAAATAAGTTTAATTTAATTAAATGTTAAAAAGTTTAAATATTTAAAAAGTTAATAAATAGTTTTTTCATTAGACGCTGCATCAGGTTTATGTTATTAAAACAGGCAATTGTTTTTCGGTCGTCTAAGCCACCTCTGACGTTTAGTTTTCTTTTAAACCCAATAAAACTTAAATTTTATTTTTTTATCATTAAACCTCAAACAAATATGGACATGTGATACCTCGTTAAAATCAGAAAAAAAGTTCTTTAAAAAATGGAATAAAAAATACAGGTCCGTATTTAAAAAAGAGTAAGTTTATTTTAACATCTCAAAAAACTAGACGTAGTAAATGTTCTGAAAAACTGCCAAATTGAAGAACGAAAAAATGTTTTCCTTTACAAATTTTTTGTAAAAATTATACTTTTTCAGATATTTGATAAAGTAGATTTCAACAATTTTTCCAAAAATCCCCGTATCTCGGGATAGAATATATTTTTTTAAATCTGAAACCAGATTTTCAATGTCTCCCAAAAACTGCACATTTTGTCTAATTTGACCAACCTTGTCGTTCTTATAGTTACCGAAATAGCAATAGTGGCCAATGGCAATTAAGACACCCTGTATATGTTGGAATGTGTAAACTTTGTCTCAAAAAACTCTGACCTCTTTGAAAAAAATTAAAAATCTCATCCTTACAACACCAGATTTAGAAATAATCCTAAAATTGACAAAACCAAGAAAACGTAGCGTGTAACATTTTAAAAATTTGGAACTCTGTCCCACTTACTTTGGGAGAACTTCCACCCAAAAAAATTCTAAATAGAATAAAAAACTACTTTAAAACAAGGGCCTATTACAGCTTAAATGAATTTTTTGATGATGATAGAAAACTGATATAATATAAATCTGTGATTATTATTTTAACATGTTTTAGTTAGTAAGGTTTTTTAAAATGTGATGTAAAAAGGTAATGTACAATATTGTTATATAATTGTTAAAGTAATTTATTTTATTTTTGAGAACGAAAAGTAAAATTCTATTCTATGGGTTTCCAAATATCCTTGATGGTGACGCTCTGTAGAGAAAATAAATTCTGGTTTATCTGTATGAATGCTGCTTCTTTGAACTTCCGCTTGAATAGATTTTCCTCCTTGGCGCCGATCTTTGCCTCTTTTCATTCCATATGATGTTGAGCTATTTTTTGATCCAGTTGTGTCTCCTTATCGAGTTTTGCGTTTGTGTTCTGTGAGGCGAACTTCCATAGGTTGGCTGGTTTCTTCAATGTAAATATAACCACACTCGCATGCAGATGCAGTTCTTGCCGTTGAAGCGACAGTTTTGGTTAATTTGCTTCTTATTGTTGTGATCGTTTTGAAAACAGTCCTTTTCTGAGATCCCTTTGATGTATGGAATTATAATTGACGCCTTCCTTTCAATATTTACGTCTGTCGCCCTTTGTGTTGTTGTGGTCTGAAGAGTTTTGTTGATAGTGTAGTTGGAGAAACCGTTCCTTCGCAGATCGGATCGAGTTTTTGCCTTTTCTTTATTTAAAGTTTCTTCTGTAATAGATTAGATAGATAGATTTCTTATTTCCAAGTGCAATAATAACAATTCTACACAAAAGCTTACAAAAGCTGTATGGAAAAAGATATTTAAGAAATATCAGTTACCTACTTAAGACTTAATTAAACAGAAAAGACAATATGTCAGAGTCCCTTTAACTAGAAATACATTATAAAAAAGGTAATACATTGGTTACATGAATAAAAAAACAAACAATAATAAAAAAATCAAGCGAATGTTCAAAAAATTCACTAATATTATAAAATACATGAGTATGCAGCAATTTTTTGAGTTCTTTTAAAAAAAAATCATTTGGGAGTTCTTTTATTCGGCGAGGTGAATCATTCAGTATTTTGATGCCCATATAGCCGAGACCTCAGATTAATAAAAAAAATGAGATATAACAGTAAACAATATTACCCCGATCAACCAGCCACAATGTTTATTTTCCAAAATAACATGGTTGCCAATTTACCGCGGGGTTTCCCTAGAAACAAAACAATTCATAAACTTTTTATATAGGATAATTTTTCTTATGCTAATAACTTAATTCTTAGTCCTAATTTTTAGTCTCAATAATTAACTTTTTTTAATTTTTAATAAGTAGAATTTCGAGATTTATAAAAAAGAACACAAGCCGGCAACATTTTTTCGACGAGCCGCGAATAAATGCCGACATGTTTGGTTGCAGCTGACGGCGTTGTTGTTAACGGGGGTTTGTGTTGTTCGGTAATTTTTGAATTTTATTGTGACTATTTGTGAAAAAAGAACTGTATCAAGCTATTTTGAGGACCAACAAAATGGTTTACCATTGCCTGGTATGCAATAAAAGCGGATATTCCAGCCCAGAACTAATATTTCGGAGGTAAGAAAGATCCTGTCATTTTACGTTAGTCATGAGCGTAGTATGAGGTAAAAAACTGCGTAAAAAGCTTATGATTATACTATTAATACATCAAAAATCTAAGACTAATACTAATCTTTTTTAAGAAACAAAAGTACCAGATAATTTGGCTCCTTTTGCAGCATGTAAAATATTTATTTATTATAATTTATACATAACAAGAGAAGACAATAAGACCAAGTGCTGATAGTCAGGTACTGGGGCAGGTATTTTTTGTATTTTAATGGGTACCTGCGTACTTTCTGTAATGTGAATAAAACCGTTTTGGAGATATTTACTCTGAGCCAATCTTTTTATTTTCATTAATATTTATTATTTATTTTTTTGCCTTTTGACTCCTGTTTCCTGAAAAACTACTAGTAATTAATTTTTTACCTCTTCCTTAAATTTTCCTTGTGTTCTGTATTCAGAAATGAACATGCAGCCAATGTGTAAAGAATAAAATTTGTTGGCCTTAAAATTTTCATAATTAACATCACAAAAATTTCTCTTAATTTGATAAATAAAGTTTATATTCCACTAAAGAAAACTAAAAGAGACATTATTATCATAGTGAAAAAAACGCTTAATAAGCCGTTTATTAGCGTGTTTTTTTTTAGACAAAAACGTTAGAAAACGGGTTATTAACCGTTTTTTTTTGCTATGAAAATATTTTTTTTTACTTTTGTTTTGTGGGATACTGCACAATTAAAAAAAATATATAACAGCCATCTTGAATAATTGACCTAAAAATCATTTCAAGTGCTCTTTGGTAAACTTTTGATCTGTTCGTAAATACCTACATTCCTCAAACTAAACTTTATCCTTGAATAAATCTATTTTTTGTGGTTATGCAAGTTCTGGCAGTTAATTCTTTTGAATAAGAAAATCCGACCAACCCTACCTTATATCTCGTTTTCACATTTATATATTTAAATTAAAATTAACGCCGCCACTGGTAATGGGAAAAGCAATTTCAAAAAAGCAGAAGGGTGTTGGATTGTAAACATTAGAGGATTTCAATAGGGAATGTTTGGTCTCTCTTTAGTTATTAGTCTGAGGCCGAGACTTTTTCTGTTGACGTCTAAGGTGAAGTTCGGTGTTATTAGTGCCTGATTGTTTCTTGTAGGGTAGTTATCGTCTCTTTCATTAAAAATTAACAATGCAGTTTTGTAGATATATAGATTCGTTAGAGTAAAAATTTGATTATTTTAAAAGTATTCTCTAAAGATTGCATTCTCGACAATGAAAATATTGCTCGCACAGCCCGTTTTTATAAAATAAAGGTACTGCTTGCATCAGTAGACATGCCCCAGAATTCCAAACCATATTGTAGCAAACTATATAATACACTGTCATAGCGACATCTTGCCTATATTCTGCCTTGCTGTTTTAATTGCATAAATTGCGTTGCTTAGTGACTTATTTAGAGCTGAGATGTGGCACTTCCAGTCTAAACCCTGATCAATATTTATTCCAAGAAACTTTAGATGAGGCTGGGATGTTACATGTCCACTTCCACTTCCATCTCGAGCTGCCCAAGGCGTCTGTTTGGTTGGAAAAGTACGTTGAGGGTTTTATTGACATTATGAACCAACTTATTTGCGGCAAACCAATAACGCTCGTATCATCTGCAAACAGTGTGAATAGGACAGAGGGAAAGTTTATATCAAGATCGTTTACATACAGACCGCTTCAAGCTACTGCGAACATAGGGGGAATCAAGTCCAATTTACTCTCCGTGCCGTACGACCGAGGTGGATTCGAAGCACGCTGCAGTGTTATCTTTTGGAAATTCATTTTGTTTTTATTATTTTGTTTTATTTCTGCCTTGCTCGAGAAACAGATGGGTAAGTTCTTAATTGAAATAATACATTTTTAAAACCAAAAATGGATCTCTACGAAGTTGCCGAAAAAGTGCAGATGGTCAAATGGTCAAATCGTCATAACCCAACACACGTTCGATATTGGTCGAGGGAAAATTTGCATTTGTATTTTGACGTAAGAACACAGTATCCCCAAAAACTAAATTTTTGGGGGGAGTATTGTAGGGGAACACGTAATTGGGCCATTTTTTATTAACGGCAATTGCAATTTGAATGGTCCTAGATACTTGGATCTACTGCAGCAGCACATTATTCCAACTGCTAGGCAGTTGTTAGGTGTAAGATTTGGTGAAACATGGTTTCAACAAGATCGTTGTTCCGCTCACAATGTTGGCCTTGTTAGGGAATATCTTGATAATGTATTTCCTAATCGGGTTATAAGTACACGGGGATCTTGCTCCTAATGACTTCTATCTGTTTTTGAAGAAGCTTTTCAAATTATCACCCCTAACATGCTTGGAAACGTTAGAAGGGGTTTTTATAGTAGGCTTGGATATTGTCTAGCCGAGCAAGGAGGACTTTTCGAACATTTGCTTTAATTTTTTTTTGACTGGGAGAATCTTTTTGGTTTTTAGAATGTATTATTTTATTTTGAGAACTTGCTTTTCTTTTGTTTCTCCTTATTATTTTCATTGTAACACGTCGTCACTGATAAATCTGAGCAGTTGACAATAAAACGCTCTTATTTATCAGTGACAAAAAATAAGAAAATTACGTTATAAAAATTTGCGTATTTATTGACCAAATTCCGGTTTCATTGACTACGCTCCACACAGCACCGTGGTTAGAGGCGTACTAAATACCAAAGGAAAGTCATGCAAGTGGTGATCGCAAGCCTGAGTATTGGTTGCTTCACTGATAGGCGTGCGGTGTCTCTGCATGTACGTACACTGGCAAATTAGACTTCTTCCGCCCTATGTTCGCAGTAGCTTGAAGCGGTCTGTATAATAAAAATAGTAGTGGTCCTAAAATTGATCCTTGAGGGACGCCGCATGTCATTGGTTTGAAGTCTGAATATTTTTTTTCATATAAGTTATTGGATATGTTTTCTATTTGAACATAAATTTTTCAATCCGTTAGATAAGACATAAACCATTCATTGGAAATTCCATAGTGTTTTAATTTTTCAAGAAGTATCGGATGGTCAATGTAGTCAAACGCCTAGGAGAGGTCGCAGAATACCGTAAGTGGAAGTTCTCGCTGGTCTAAGATGCGATTTATGTTTTTTTTTGAAACCCAAATTGGTTTTTACTAAGTATGGAATTCTGCGTAACGTATTCTGTCACCTGATGTTTCACGACGGTCTCCAAAATTTTCGAAATTGTTGGTAGTAAAGACACAGATCTATAGTTCTCTACTACGTTTTTTTGGCCCTTTTTAAAGAGTGGTTTTTTTTTTGCAATTTTGTAACAGCTTGGGAATATTCCAGATCTTAAAGACATGTTCACCAAATACACCAAAGGTTTTTTAAGAAAGTTTATGTTATTTTTGATTATTGTTATTGGAATTTCATCGTACCCGGTGCTGTATTTAGATTTTAATTGTCTAGATATACTAACTATTTCTTTTTCTGTGACTTCTCTAAAGTTAAAATTTTGTTTAATTCTGGGGGCTTTTTGTAGATGTTCCCGGTGTGATACTTTGCTTATGTTCGCCGTTAAAGTGCTAGCGATTTTTCGGTAAAATTCAGCAAATTCATTTGCGACTTTCTGTGGATTAGCGATTGTTTTATTGTTTAATAATAAGTCTATGCTCTCACTAATTTTAGGAGGCTTTTTTTGTATGTTAAAATTTATAGTTTCCCAGGTCGTTTTAATTTTGTTGTCAGAGTTTCCTATTTTTGTTTTGAAGTATATGTTTTTTGAAAGAGTAATTAATTTACATACACATAATTTTTAAGAAAGTTTGAGGAAGAAAATTATTTCTAAATATTATAAGTCATCTTTTGTTCTTGCATGAAATTTTAATTCCGAATGTTAACCACCATTTAATTGGCTTTGTATTTTTACTTGTTTCAAGGAGATATGCTTGTATAAAATATTCATGAAGGATCGTGCTAAATTCGCTAAAGGCCTCGTTTACGTTAGTTTTAGCATAGACAGTAGACACTTAAAGTAAATATTTCAACGCATCGATATCGGTATACGTAACGCGTTCGAAACAAAGTCAAAATTCACTACATTTATGACTTTTTCATGCCATTTTTCGAACGATGCCTGCTCTTTGACGGGTGTGATGACGGAATCTCGTTGCATACGGAAGGATGTACGTATCGTTACGGACCCACGAACATACGCAACGATTTCAATTAGCAGTTCTGTGATCGCAACCTTCAAGAAAGCGGGCATCGTTCGAAACATCGCATAAAATTTTGACTTTGTTTCGAACGCGTTACGTATACCGATGCGTTAAAATATTTACTTTAAGTGTCTATATTGCAGATGTAGGTGGCTTGTTCTATAACAGATTTTGCAATTCCCAGTTTGGTTGATGTGGAGTGGTTTGATTTGAAGTTTAGACATTGTCCAGTAAGAGTTTGTGACTAGAAGGTCGACAAAATGAAGCTGACAATTTTCTTCTTTTTTCAGAGTTAATAACGACGTAAAGCTATTTTTAACTCATCGCCGTAAACGTATCCACATCTAGCGAGAACCAAGCACATCAGTTGGTCAGAAACTTGTACCACGTTCGATATATGCTAATCTAAGGTGTTCTTGAACGCGATAGGTGTTGACATGCGTTAGGTATCACGTATCGTTACGGCACACGTATCGTATTTCAGCACCTATTGCGTTCAGGAACACCTTAAATTAGCATATATCTGCTCTTTTCGAACGTGCTACAAGTTTCTGACCAATCAATGTGCTTGGTTCTCGCTAGATGCGGATACGTATACCGCGATGAATTACAAATAGCTTTATGTCTCTAATGTGTTGCAGTTTCTTATGCTGTTGACATGATTGAAGAATTGTTGTATTGTATTGTTGTCCTTTTTCCAGATGATAAATATGTCGTCCAAGTATCTTAGCAATAGATTGGGTCTCTGCCATGATGTTCGCAGAGCTTCTTTTTCAAAGGATTCCATAAAGATGTTGGCCACTACCGGCGAAAGTGGAGATCCCATGGGTAGAACACTTGGCACAATGGCATTGATTGGTACTATCAGAGAGTAGCTTCTGTTCACTGATTTAAAGTGACTCTTCCAGTGGAGTACGTTCGTGTACAAACTTTCGACGTTAAAACTAACAAAATGGTCGTCAGGTTGTAGGTTGATTTCTCTAGGACATCCACGAAGTGCTTTGAATTTTAGATGTTATAGAATAGGTGAGCGTGAACGATACAAACTTCAGTGCGAGTTTTAGCCCCGATCCGATCTACGCTAGTTAATAAAGCACCTAAAGTGTCCAATTTTAGGTAAAAATCACAATAATATTAAAAAACAAGCTTGGAAATTGTCCGGTAGCCCAAGGGTTCAAAACCATAATTTCCGAAAGCGCCTCAAATTGATAAACTTGATTACAAACAGGAGAGATTAATGATGCCGGTGATAGGACAAGGATGTTAATAACGGAAAGTGTAAACGGTTTTCGCTATAGAGGGTGTTTCAAAATTCAGCAACAAGATTTTAAGGGCGTACTTTTCAGGTCAAAATAATACTTGTTTTTCTACAGAGCGTTAAATTTTCAAGATAGTTTTTCTTTGTAGCTCTCAGTTTTTCAGATATTTCGATCAAATTTGAAACATAGATTATGTTTTAGCGCTTGCATAATCCATCATGCCGAGGTATTGTAAGAATCCACAGGGAGATGTTTTTTCAGAGATCAACATGCCGACGTATTGTAAGAATCCAGAGGGAGATGTTTTTTCAGAGAACAAGTCATCCAACAAACTTTTTTGTGGTGCTCTGCTTGGTAGATTCTGAAATACGAAATCTGTCTTAAAACTTTACACATCGGTAACGTAAAAAAGTCTTATTTTGACTTAAAATTGGCCCTTAGAATTTTAATACTGAATTTTGAAACACCCTGTATAGCTAAAGCTTGTTAGCTTCTGGCTGAACCTGACGCGTGATACTGAATTATACTAAACCAAAAATATTTTGCATTGCCTATACGATAGTCACGTGTCATTTAATCTCTTGGTAAAATCAGATTGCTTAAAGAATTTTGATTCTTTTTTTCGGCTAAAGACTATCGCAAAAAAAACTGTTTAATTAATTGCGCCTCTGCCGATGAAGAGTAGTTAAATAAATATGCGAAGCACATGACCTCTTTTTGCCTCTTAGAGCTCCCCTTCTAAAATAAACTAGCATTAATTGGCCCTTAACCCACAAAATATCTCACTTACAAAGTCCAGGACACGGATTGCCTGCAAAAACACAAAATTTTTTGTCCATGTTTAAATCTAGAGGAATCCAATTTTCTATTGATACGAAATTACGGGAAACACTTTTTTTTACCTAGTGTCCACTATAATAATAAATTTTCCAAATGCATTAAAAAATATTAAACAAAACGTCTGCGCCTGTCCGGTAGACTCTTCGCCTTTGCGTTACTTCCAGGCCAACTTGATTGGGAGAGTCATTATCGATATGCATTTTTCTCGGGAAATGCCTTAGATTAAAAAGAGACAAGATACCTGACACTTACGGAAACTTTGGTTATATTATTATATGGAACAATGTTTACCTTTCTGTTGTTTACAGTAAACACACCAGTGGCGTACCTACTTAAATAGAAATTTATGTGTTTACGCAACATTATTGGAAATTAGAAAATATGGACTGCGCTTAGAAAGTCGCGCAACAAAAAGGAAAAGTGATACAAATTTAATAAATTTTCAATATTTATGAATCCATAGGGATGTCGAAACACACAAAAATGTTATTTCCACTAACCTCGATTTTCTCAGCTATGGACGAACGGGGATCCCCTCTAGGAACGACTCTCCATAACCATAATCAAACCAGCAACGACGTGAGGTGAAGTTCTTGGAATATCGCCACAAAACACGTAATTTTTGGAAGAAAAAGGAATTGCGGAAGTTTTTGTAACGTGCAGTTACAACGCCATTTTTCGAATCGTCTTGAATCTTCTTCGTCGCGGTTGGCGCAGGCTCGTAGAAAATACACTCTTGTGTGTGTGCGCGAGCGGTAATTTGAATTTTAAATGTTTGAATGAAAATAAAGGAAAATCAAAATAAAATAAATATTCTTTGTAATAAAATGAATAATGTTGCGTCAACAATATGAAATCTGCAAAATAATTTAAAAAAACATGCAAAAATGGTTCTGCCAATTTGAGCTTTGGAAGCTTCCCAACAATAAATGTTTGTAGTATAGTTTTATACAAAATAAATTTATTATAATTTTGTTATTTTTTCTGGTCATTAGCAGAAACTTACTTATACTGACTTCTTCAGTATACAATAAAGTCAATAATGCTTAGGGTATATAGAGACATCTAGGACAGGCAAAAAGATTTAAATATCAATTCGAAGGGCGAGCGCAGATGGCAACGGCGGCAGTATAAATCAACCTTAATATTCTGATAAGAGGTAGGAATTCAATATTCCTACAAACCTGAACACATGTAAATTGACTTTTATTGTTGTTTGCGAGTTGGTTTAAGGACCTTGCCTACCTTTATTTTACAGTCTTTATAAAAAAAAACTTCGAAAATATCTTATTTGCGCATTAACTACTTCATCATAAGTATGTTTTATTTTATCGTCTTTATAAAAAAAAACCTCGAAAAAAACCTTATTGTGAATTAACTACTTCATCAAAAAAAAAAACGTGTTTTTTGATATTTTAATCTAAGGATCTACTAATTTAAGTATATTTCATAAACTTTTTTTTATTTTCTGGGTATCTAGCGGCATGTACCACCACTGACTGCTTTCACTTGCTCTCCCTTTATTTTCAAAACATTGAACGATTTGTTCCAAAATATCGCTTTAAATGCACTGAAACATTCTCCTATTGGTAAAAAACACACTATAAACGTTTTTTGACAAAATGTGGTTTTAAAACGACTTATAAACTGCTTAAAACATCCTGAAATTTTAAAATAAATAACACGAAAAAGCTTATGTCAATAAAAATATCATCCGACCGTCTGCGCTCTGCCGACTTTCCCCACCCACAAGCCAATCACGACCTAAAGTGATTGAGACAGAATTCTCTGTCCCTATCGTTCTAACGTCGTTTAAAAGGATAGAAAAATAATCGATATTTCTCACCTTTGTTTAGTTGTGATTTTATTTGTAAATAAACACTGGTTATTATTTGCCAAGGAGTTTTCGTTGGACCAGATATCTTGTCTCTTTTTAATCTAAGGGAAATGCAATGGCAGGGCCGCGCCGTTATAGTAGCTGCGTTCGGTATTTGCCTCGTAGACGCGATGGATTTTTGATCACGTGATCACAGATGAATCTAGATTTATTGTAATTAACGAACGCTCTGAATCGATTGCCTACTTAAGGACGCGCGCCTCAATGTCGGTTTTTGGTGCCACTTCATGGCTAAAAAATTACTTTTAGAAAACGAAGAAATCTCTAGTTTATTGCAAGTTCAAGGCTATTTTGAGAATAGAAAAGAACATAGTTTTGTTTTTGAATAAGTGTATATAGCCACAATATAGATAACAGAGACATTCAAAGTGTCAAAAAATAAATTAAATAGCCACCTTATATGAAAACACCATACCTCAAAGCAAAATAAACGCTTGCCAAATTGTCAAAATTTGTATTTTTTTTTTAAATAATTTTTGTTATAAAATTTTCGTACCGAATCTCCCGCAAGCTTGAGTTAATAAACTAACAATTTTCAAAAAATTCGCACCTCGAAAAAATTTTCGGAAATAATTCAAACTCTAGGGAGATTATAAGTGAAAATTTAAAAAACTGAACACACCAAACCTCACAATCGCAAATTAATCTGTTTCATTAGCCAAAAAACTATCGGAGCCGAGCGATTCGGATTTACCTCCCCTACATCTAGACGTAATAAACGAACGATTCAGATTAGACAGATCAATCGAACGTAAATACCGAACGCAGCTAGTATCTCATAGTTATATGGGTAAAACCAATTTCGAGGTGCAAAAGTTAGATAGAAAGTTTGTCATTAGTTTGACAGATTAATTAATAACTAGTGGCTATAGTTAATACTCACTCTTTTCTAACTTAGTCATTTCCAATTCATCCTGCCCAAAACACATTAAAATCTTGTCAGGAATAATCCTCCTCAACTCGCTGCAGCTAAACGCGATTCGTCTTCTAGCCTTTGGAATTTTGGCGGCCTTGGTACGGTTATGATCTAGCTCCGAGTCCGATTTTGACGTATCTGACAGTTCTTCATCGCCACCGGTCGTTTTCCTTCGGGATCGACGCACGCATGCGCATTTTGTGGGCCAGATGCCGTTCATTATGGTGTTGGAAAATGGAAAAATAGTCTGGAAAGAACGAAATGCATGTGAGTTTAAATTTAACTAGGTATTTTGCAGTGGCGGCTCGTGATTTATGAAGAGGAGGTTCACAAATTTGAAAAATTGACAGTGTATTTTTTTTCTAGGTTGCACGGCTCAAAGTCACGTCCATTTAAATTTTCTGTTTGGCCCTTAGTGGTTTGCGCCAAGTCAATTCAGGTCTACTGGCATTTTTTATTTCAATTTTTCGCTTCATACTCAAAGAGTTAAAATTATTTTTCAAGCACTCTAAATAATAAGACAGAAAAAGGATAAATAAAAACCTTTATGCACTATGGATTCAAAATACATTTTTAATCCCTTATTTTAGGGATTAAAGGGGCACTTTTAATGCTTCAGGGATTAAAAATAATTTTAATCCCTGGGGGATCTAAAGTAATTTTTCCAAATTAAACAATAATTTTATTGAAATTTTATTTATTTGTTAAAAATGCCGCGAGTTTACTATATTTGCTGATGTCGACGTTTGCTTCAGATATTATCGTGACTTTGATCATGGAATATTGGCTTCATACAGAAGATGCCTTGAGATTCTTAGACTTCTGTAGGAAGTATGCCAGGAGCACCTTTTCATCCGTAAAATTCTCTGCATGCTGTTCAACGCACCATTTTCGGTAATCACGAAACTGTTTCTTGTAAACCTCGCGAGATTTTTGTGGAAGAAGGCTAGCGTTGGCCTCTTACGCGGCCTCTTCAATGTTCATTTTCAAAAAAAATACTGTACGATTTTTCTGGACTCACCGTTTGGTGACGCCGTTTGATAACAACAACTGACTGACATCTGTTTTGTGCCATAGCAACACTTCCATGGCACAATAAATTTTGAGTGAATCCACCATGCCAACAACAATCAATGACAACTATCAGTAATACGAGCTGTCAATTTTGAAACTAGAGTACCATTAAGTGGTCTACTGTTAGTTTTGTGATTTTTTGTTTTTAGTTTCTCGCATTCAAAAGTGCATAAAATAGTATATAAACCTCGTGACTAAAGTGTATTTTAATCCCTTGGCGAATTGCAGCCCTCTCCACGGTCGGGCTACAAACCTTTCGCCGCGGGATTAAAAGACGCACTTTAGTCCCTAGGTTTATAATGCGCTATTATAAAATCAATTATATTATTATTATAAAAGCAAGCGGACTGGAGCACACCAAATGTGTGCGCCTTTCTCTATTGAAATTCGCGATATCCTGCTAGGCTCCACCGGTCTCCACCTACTTCATCGCATGTGCGATTATTCCGCGTAATCAAGCAGAGATATTCATTTCATTCGGCGTGGCGGCGAGATCAAAGCAGGAACTGCGTTGAAAAAACGGACGACGGACGCGGCAATGAGAGCGCGCGAGACGGAAAGAGACCTGGCTGTATTAAATTTTAAATATTCATGTAATTTTGACGCGGTGTCATAATAATCAGTTCTGATAATAATAGGAAGTTTCGGAAACATTACAAAGAATGATATAAAGTATAATAAATTTTATAAAATTGGATTGAGTCTTAATATTTTCTATGGGATTGATTTTCTAATAAATTATTATAAATATAGCAGTGTGTTTACAAGACTTTAAAGCTAGATAGGTTCTTTAACTTTATTTATCTTTAACTAATGGGTTTTGCTAGGAAAAGGTATAAGCTAAATTAATTTCGTAAGTTGCTTTATGAATGAAATCCAAAACTCGGAACACGCTAAGCAAACTTCATACAAGTTACCCACGGTTTTATATCAGGCTATACGACAAGAAAACTTTTATGACCAAGGAAAAATACACTCCCGTGGAACCATACTTTTTCATATTTGCAACAACGAATTATATTATGACTGAAGGGATATAGTGTAAGATATATTTATAGTATAGTGACTGATGAATATTGGCCCAATATAAATTTTCAGTTATTCGTTCAATGGACCAATGAAGTTAGCAGATGTCTAGCCGGTAACTTTTTGTCTAACTTGGGAATATAGCACATCATTGGTCCAATGGTAAACCGTTGCTAGATCAGTAACAAAAATATATTGGCATAATGAAGGATTTTTGTCACACATAGTCATTGGTCCAATGTAGCTGGTCTCCATCTAACCAGCAACTTTTAGATATAACGGTAACTCGTTACTTAAATCCTAAAATATGGCTTTAAATAAACTAAAAAACATGTTTTTATGCTTCAAAAACCATGACATATCACATCCTAAGAAAAAAATAAATCAACAAAAAATCAAAATAAAAGTGGAACGATGGCGGGATTCGAACCGTTAACCTCCAGATTACCAAGCCAACGCTATAATCACTGGATCATTGCAGATATAGGAAAATTTCCAATTTTTCGGTATATTAACGTACGTTTTAGCTGAAGATAGTGAACCAGTATCGGAGAGACGTAGATCCTACTTGGTCGATTCAACATCGAATTAGAGTTGGTGAAACCACTTTGCTCGCAAATTAACTATTGTTAGTCAGGGGCCTACTAAATAATTTTAGTCCCAGTCACTCAAAACTCATTCACTCATTCAACCAATGAAGAATCATCAGGAATCAGTCACACCTTGTTTATAAACTATTCCCTTTCGCAAGCTTATCACTTGGTGCCAAAGAATCTTTGTGCCAAATTTAGCAAAAATCGATTTGCGGCTTTTGATTTATTGTTTGCCAGACAGACAGACATCTTTTTCAAGATTTTGTCATTAGATCTTTTTTGACCCAAATAATTCATTTTTAATGGAAATAAAAAACTTTTTTAAAATGGTAATTTTACCAAACAGAAAACTATTGGATTTTTGGCCTCCTTCACTAGTTCTACCACCGACTGGTTTTAGTCCATCCAACAGTCGGGCTTTCGTGGAGTACCACAAAAATACATACCGGGTGCGACTTGGAGCCTAGACGCAAACACGTTTTTCAGCCTTGTTAGGGATTTTCAGTTCCATATATTTAACTCCGGATATTGGGAATTTATTTATTATTCTGTTAAAACTTTGCCCTTTGTTCTTAAGAATTTGTCATACGAGGCAACTTTCGAAACTGTAAGCGTAAATATCCAGATTTTAAATAAAAATTTATAGGGTTTTGACATGCACAGCTTGAGCTGTTGAATTATACCTCAAAAACAACTGCGTGTGTATGTGTGTCAGCGTCTTTGTTAAAAAGTAACACATTGTATACCTATTAATATGATAGGTGATTCAAAACCTTGTAAAAATAGGTAATATATTATGGATCAACGATGATTTTCGGAATATCTACGGAATTTAAATAAAAATGGTGTTTTCCTGCAGTTAGCAAAACAATCTAATACATACCTCTGATTGTACTAAAGGAAAACAAGAAAAGTAAAAATTTTGTGAATTTCTTAAGGATATAAACACATTTACTGTGCAAATTAGGTATTTTTTTTTAATGTACAGGGTGGTCCAAATTCGAGAGGATTGCGGAGTTTTGGGTATTTCTAAGGTTTCTGAAGGTTCGATTTTTAAAAAATTGATAATGGTGAAAAACCTCGTGAAAACCGCATGTCTGCGTTTTAGAATTTGGCCTATATAACTTTTTTATTACTGAAAATTTATTTTGTCATATAAATTGCGTTTTTATAGATAATAAAAAGGAGAATTTATTTGTCAAACTGGATTATATAATATGTATCATTTAGTTTTTGAGATATACCAACTTGGGGTATTTTTCTTATGGAATAACTTACTTGATTTTTAAAATACATATAAATTTTCCTTTCACATATCGCACTTATAACGCTTTTTTATATTTTTTTTATTTTCCTAGGAATTTTTTGTTTATTTTTATTTAATTTTGTCGTCGTTTTTTTGTAAAAGTTATACAATAAAAAAAAAGAATCAAGCATATAATAAAAAATATTAAAAATAAACAAAATAAAAATAGGTAGTACTAAAAACACACAAAATAAAATATAATATGCGATACACCATTTCAAAGGACACAAACTTAGTGACATCTCAAAAATCTCAATCTCATTACTATGGTCTTGTAGCTCAAGAACAGAATCTTTAGGATTAACTTTAGAGCGTCTATTCAATGCTTCAAGGGATTAACAAAACTAATTAAAATAACACTCGTAGCATATCGGACAAAGCGTTTTGTTTCTCACTTCATTATGACCAGGCTTCCAATGTCTAATAGAGAATCCAGACACCTACAGACCTGTTTCATCCTTATTAGAAATCATCAGGGAGTCATAGGATTGTACCAGGCACCATGCACATATCTCAATTTAAAAACAAAAAGTTTGCAATCCGCGGGGCCGTAGTACCTGTGTGCGCCACCTGTCGAATAAACTGAGAAACAAAAACATCAAAATTGAAAAGTGCAGAAGACCGTAAATACAGAATCCTGTACCCTTCAGCAGGTTATAAAGAAGAAACCTGTAAAAGTATAAGGTAACATGACTCTTAAAAAGAAGTAACGTTCGCAGCAGCTTGTGTAGCTTTAACTGCCAGGTACAATCCTATGACTCCCTGATGATTCCTAATAAGGATGAAACAGGTCTGTAGGTGTCTGAATTCTACATTAGACATTGGAGGCCTGGTCGTAATGAAGGGAGAAACAAAAAACGCTTTGTTCGATATGCCACGAGTGTTACTTTAATTTTTATTTGCGGACACGAGATTCACTTTGTGGTTTTTTAAATACAAAACTAATATCCGCTATGCAGGGTTGCATGGCTCAAAAGCCTCTTAATTTCAACAATTATAGTTTTTGAGATATTCAAGAAAAATAAAAATATGCTTATAAAAATCCGTATAGTAGCTAGCGAATCACGGTTCGGTCGGAACATTACATTGTCTACAAAATCTGTTTCTTGGAGCTTTAGCTTTTCAAATATTTAAAAAAAAAAATGTAACTTGCTAGCCGGAACCATAATTATTTTTGGAGTTCCGTAGATACGTGACTGCTGGGATTGGTCCGTTTTTTAATATGTTGTTGTAAAATTTCCAGAAAAAATTAATTTTGGCGATATTTTGTTTGGATTGCTTGTCATTGATAGAACTTCACATAAATATTATTGTTATGCCTATTAGACCACTAAAATCTTTTCTAAACAAAAACTTGTAAATTGTGAGAGTGTATCTCAGAGGCATTTATTTTTAAAAATTTAGTCTAGCCGCAAGTAAAGTAAAATATGCAGTCGAAAAATCAAGGTAAAAGATGCCATGAGAAATTAAGATTTTAAAAACACTTTAATGTTTGCTAATGCTTGCATTCAACGCAACATGTACAGGGTGGTCCAAATTCGAGGGGCCTCTATACTTTTGGGCTTTTGCAGCATAGTTAGCTCAAAACTAATATACATGTTACGGGCTCGATTTTCAACAGAACTAAAAACCGCATTGAGATGTCAAAGCGTTTCTGAGCTACAGGGTGATTCTCAAAAATGTGCGTTTCTAAAAACCCTCTACAACTTTTTTATTTGTAAAGATAAAGATTTTCATTAAAAACATTTTTTGAAGATTGTTTAAAGACATATCTACCTGTTTAAAGCCTTTAGTTCCCGAGATATCACACAAAGTTATATTTCTTTAAATAAAATTTCCTGTCGAACGATGTGCCATACACCTATTTTTATTACATAGTTTAAAAGATATTTGCATATTTTGATATTTACCATAGTAGGCGCAGTGCGCCGTGTGCGCGCCCTAAATGTGTAAATAAAATTTTATTGTTTTTTTTTTATAGAAAATCAAGTTGGCTACGACACGAGGGGATACAGTAACTTCGAACTTTAACTTCTAGTTTACTATAATTATCAACCCTAAAATAATAAACAAAAATAAAATTATTAAAAGTTTTTATTTAAAATTTTTATTACTTAAACTATGTAGCACCTAAAATCTACATCTAACAATTTTCTTTAATTCGAAAACAAATGCTTAAATTGACGGCCGTTTTCTTGTAAACATATCCTACATCTTCCCTTAACGCTATTTTCTGCATTAATAAGTTCTACCGCACGAAGCTGCCTGAATGCAGTACGAATTTCCTCTTCCAATTCCCTTATAGTAGTTGGGCGATTTCGAAATACAAGGTCTTTGACTCTCCCGCACAAAAAGAAGTCACAAGGGGTCAGGTCTGGAGACCTGGAGGCCAATATATAGGACCTTTATTTCCGATCCAGTTTTCGGCAAACACAATATTTAGCAAATTGCATTGTGAGGAGGTGCACCGTCATGTTGAAAGTATAGCTCATTATTTTGCTGAAGTGGCAAATTGTCGATAAACGGAATCACCTGCTCTTCTAAAATTTGTTGGTATCTTTCGGCATTTAAATTTCCATCAAAAATATATGGCCCAATAATTTGTCCTCTGTAGATGCCTACCCGTACCTTAAAACTGAACCTTCCCTGATTCGCTTGTTCCACCATAATATGGGGATTTTGCTGTTTCCAGTAATAGCAGCTATATTTTTTTTTATTTATTTATTTATTTCAACGGACATGCCATGTACAAAATTAACATACATAAAATATATAGAAATATAAGAATAACAATAACAACTTTGCCTATCTACCTGTTAGAACTACAGAATTGTTTTACGAGACGATTAAATTGACTGAGTGAAACATTAAAAATATCAAAGTCTAACTTATTCATAGAAGAAGCCATTCTATTTATAGGGGAATTCATACCAGAAACAGTTCTGTGAAATTCAATGTAAAACAAAGAAAAATGTCTAGTTGTTCTTTGAGGCACATCCAAGTTTACAAGCTCCAGTAATCTGGGACTATCAACATTATTATTAAGTATTTTTTTTGTATTTATTATTTATTTATTTTGTACAAAATTCGTACATTAAGCATAAATCTTCGGTTTTCCAAAGAGTCAATATTTAATAATTTTTGAAGAGAGTTATAGTCAATTTGTTCTTTTGAAATTTTCATTTTATAATTTATTGTCCTCAAAAATCTGCGCTGGATTTTTTCAAGTAAATTTTTATATTTATAATATCTGGTAAATATTCCATCACTAAAAATCGTTGCTTCATCCATCCAAATAACTTTTCTGGCAAAATCGGGGTCCTCTTGGCTTTTATTTAGGTACCACCTGCAAAATGCACGTCTTGGAGCAAAATCTCGTTGGCGTAATTGGTGCACCCATCGGGGTCGATAGGGACTAAACTTGTGTATATTGGGAATTTGGAACCTTTGGTTGCACTAAAACAAAATTATGATTGTTTTCCACAAACCAAAACTATACTTTTTTGCACTCGACGCGCGTTTCGCTAACAACGTTAGCATCGTCAGGAGACGATAAACAATGAACTAAATTAATCTACGCTCTATCTTATACAGACCGCTTCAAGCTACTGCGAACATAGGGCGGAAGAAGTCTAATTTGCCAGTGTACGTACATGCAGAGACACCGCACGCCTATCAGTGAAGCAACCAACACTCAGGCTTCCGATCGTCGTTCGCCGCCTTTCGCCTTTTGTATTTAGTACGCCTCTAACCACGGTGCTGTGTGAAGCGTAGTCAATGAAACCAGAATTTGGTCAATAAATACGCAAATTTTTATAACGTAATTTTCTTATTTTTTGTCACTGATAAATAAGAGCGTTTTATTGTCAACTGCTCAGATTTACCAGTGACGACGTGTTACAATGAAAATAATAAGGAGAAACAAAATAAAAGCAAGTTCTCAAAATAAAATAATACATTCTAAAAACCAAAAAGATTCTCCCAGTCAAAAAAAAATTAGAGCAAATGTTCGAAAAGTCCTCTTTGCTCGGCTAGACAATATCCGAGCCTATTATAAAAACCCCTTTTAACGTTTCCAAGCATGCTAGGTGATAGTTTGAAAAGCTTCTTCAATTTTAATCCGAAGTTCTTCCAAATTATTAGCCCTTTCATGCCCGTAAACTTTATTTTTGATATAACTCCACAGATAGAAGTCATTAGGAGCAAGATCGGGTGATCGAGCTGGCCATAAAATAGTTCCCCGTGTACTTATAACCCGATTAGGAAATACATTATCAAGATATTCCCTAACAAGGCCAACATTGTGAGCGGGACAACCATCTTGTTGAAACCATGTTTCACCAAATCTCACACCTAACAACTGCCTAGCAGTTGGAATAATATGCTGCTGCAGTAGATCCAAGTATCTAGGACCATTCAAATTGCCGTTAATAAAAAATGGCCCAATTACGTGTTCCCCTACAATACCCCCCCAAACATTTAGTTTTTGGGGATACTGTGCTCTTACGTCAAAATACAAATGCAAATTTTCCCTCGACCAATATCGAACGTGTGTTGGGTTATGACGATTCAATGATGGAAAAGTACTTTCATCTGTGAAAAGAATATATCTCAGAAAGTTTTCATCACGATTAGCCCTTTACATCATTGTTTCGCAAAATTCCATACGACGATAGTTGTCCTCAGGAAAAATTTGATGCGTTTTTGACGCTTTGTAAGAATGATAACCATTCTTTTTGAGAACACGTAAGACAGTGGCTGAAGACGTATCAACTGCTTCGGCAATTTGGTGGCTAGTTAACTTTCGATTTTCCTTCACTGCAGCGCAAATCATCACATCTCGTACTTCCTACTCGTCATTCAAAACAGTGGGTTTTTTATGGTTTCTTGGCGCTACACAACCAAACTTTTCAAAATTCTGCACAAACCTATAAATCGTGGATAAACTAGGTTCTGGGCGATTTACAAAATTCTCCAAAAAAAGTTCTTGAATAAGACTCAATGGTCTGCCTTGATAGTACCATTTGACTATCTGCACTTTTTCGGCAACTTCGTAGACATCCATTTTTAGTTTTAAAAATGTATTATTTCAATTAAGAACTTACAAATCTGTTTCTCGAGCAAGGCAGAAATAAAACAAAATAATAAAAAGAAAATGAATTTCCAAAAGATAACACTGCAGCGTGCTTCGAATCCACCTCGGTCGTACGGCACAGAGAGTAAATTGGACTTGATTCCCCCTATGTTCGCAGTAGCTTGAAGCGGTCTGTATGTTTTGTGTTATTTTATATATTTTATAAAATGATAAATCAGTGGTGTAACATCCAAATATTAATCTATGTGCTTTAATAATAGAATCTTATTCATCTACTATATAAATATTCCGACCCAGTGGCGTAGGGTGACCCATAAATTAAGTTTTTTTTATGAAACTTTAGGCGGCTAAGTATCACGAATTTCTAAAGCAAGTAATTGTTATTATGCCAACTAGTGCGGAAAATTGTATTTTTTTTTCGCAGGCGACTGCCGATGACCCTAAAGCCGCGGAGCGGAGTTCGGGCAAGCAATCAAGGTTGGGAAAGATACTTTGCGCGTGAAGATATGCGTGGTCAATAAATGGAGAGAAGTTGGTGGAGGTATCCGTTTAGAAAAAAGAAAGGCAAAATGAAATGTTTTCGTAACACCCAACATCATTTTTTGGGTCAAATTCATTAAAAAAAACGGAACAAAATAAAAATGTCAATATATTTTACATCACGCCACTATGCCACAATTAACAACTATGTCATATAATAGCTAGCAAATAGCAAAATTATAAAAGGGCTTCGAGACGATTTCCAATCAAATTGAAAACCTTTGTAGTAAATAATATTTTAATATTTGGATGTTACTCCACTGATTCATCTTTTTATAAAATATACTAAAAAAAACTATAAAATAAACAGTATTTTAATAATTTTACGGTGCGCCGATGACCTAATCTGTCAGAAAACCTTACCAAAAAATCTACAAATGGACATTTACTCTACCCTTTAAGAAATAAATAAATACCTGCAGGTTTTCTTCGGAAATTAAATGTTATTTTATCCCACATTTGATACGCCGCTGTAGCCAAACTAAATGCCTCACCAACTTTTAAGGCGCATTTTTTTAAAGCTAGACGTACAACATACCAAAAAAATTCCAAAATCGCTCGATGTCTGGGTTACATGGGCCGGTGTGCGGGGTTCTTTTAGGACCAAGTTTGACCGTAACCGCGACAAAAAGAAAACGACAGGGGGTCCTTTCATCTCACGCCGCTGATATACAAGATGGTGCAATAAGACTGGCCACCGGATTTTTCCGCCAAGTTTTAGAGCCCTAATAACTAGACTTTGGGAATGATGAGCCGCAAAAAAATATATATTTGCAATACGGCTTGTGCTAGTGTCCTAGGTTAATTTTCCAAATTTTCTCCTAATCGTGTTAACATTCGGAGCCTGCATTGTATATAAACCAATACGTTTTAAAAATAATTTACTCTAATCAGCTGATTCCAAGTTTAAATTTAGACGATTTAATTTAAATTTCGAGTCTACCGTATGCATTCACATTTTTAATGAATTTAAAGTGATTTTTTTTCAAATTTTTTTTGTTGGTATTTCCTTAAGTTTGTACAAATTCTTCCTGCATGGACACTTCGATCCACATTGGAAGCTGGAAGCTAAAGACCTGGCAGCTTCGCCTGTGGTTTCGCCCGTTTTTTCCCCGTTTTTCTTGCTTTAAATAGTTTTAATCGGTGAAGCAATTTTGACGAAATAAAGCCTATGTCCTGCACAGGGGGTCTATTCTTAAATCGAGAGAAAATTTGCTCCCAGGGTGTCGATTCTTGACTCGAGGGATTGTTCGCACGAAAAAATTCCTAGTCTGTATTCTTGAACGCGCCCCGTCCGTCCAAAATTCGCAAGTGAACGTTCTGCTGGTATGAGGCAGGAGAATGGCGCTGTAATCGCACGAAACTTGCGCAGAATGCAATGTTTGGTTGGTTAATTTGTAACCTATTCTTTGATGATTGAGTTTTTATTCCGTTTGCCTTTTTTTATGTAAATATTGTCGGTAAAAATGATGGAGGCAGAAGAAATATGGCTAGTGACTAGAGTTATCAATTATTTAGAGGAGGCCGAGGCGGATCCGGTGTAACAAGTCGCCCCCGAGATTCCAATACAAGACGATTTGATCCTTGAAAAATTAGTTTTGAAAAACCTGGCAAGAGAAATAATGGCCATTTGTGGTTGAGGGCAGAAAAAAAGTAAGTAATAAATTAATATACCTAGTGCAATATATACTGGGCATTCACATCATACTCAATACATATTGAAAGGATTTTCTCCTTTTTCTTTCATGGAGCATGTTCTCTGTTTCGACTAAGAGCGTGATATATGAAGGAACAAAATGCTTGATTTTTTATACATATTGATTGAGTATAATGTGAAAACATACTAAGTAACCCACATAGCAAGCCATGGATGTCCGTCAGCATATACACATTCATCCAACATCCATTGGATGAGCTTATAATGTTAACTTATAAGTGATTATATGGGATGTGCAAATGATATTCCTTCAATGGACATACATGAACATACCTCCAATGGATATTTAACTTTTATCCCATTTATGATCATATATGAAAAATATATTCAATGGACATCCAGTCATGTATATATGGAGTTTTGAAAAGTTTTTAAAAGAATTTATAAGAGTTGATAAGATTTCAAAACTTTTATGGGAATACACATGTTTTCAGCAGTTTTTAAAAGAAGAAAGATTACATGAGAAAATAAACATGTTTTTAGCAGTTTTATGCAGATTTTAAGAGAAACAAGTTTTTAAGATTTCACTGCTTTTGACAAGTTTATATGTTTTCAGCAGTTTTGAGCAGATTTTAATGAATATAAAATAAAGTTAATAAGATTTCATGAGATTACCCATGTTTTTAGCAGTTTTGAGCCGTTTACATGGAAAAAATCACATGTTTTTACCAGATTTTAAGAGAAACAACATTAATATTTACCAATTTTCAAATTTTAAACGAGTCCATATTAAAATTGATTGATAGGCCTGGGGAACAGACATTATATCTTATCATTGTTTAATAAACAATGAGCTTCAGGCCACTGCGAACATAGGGGGAATCAAGTCCAATTTACTCTCCGTGCCGTACGACTGAGGTGTGGTCGAAGCACGCTGCAGTGTTATCTTTTTGAAATTTATTTCGTTTTATTTCTGCCTTGCTCGAGAAACACATTCGTAAGTTCTTAAGTGAAATAATACATTTTTAAAACTAAAAATGGATGTCTACGAAGTTGTCGAAAAAGTGCAGATGGTCAAATGGTACTATCAAGGCAGACCATTGAGACTTATTCTTTTTTTGGAGAATTTTGTAAATCGCCCAGAACCTAGTTTATCAACGATTCATAGGTTTGTGCAGAATTTTGAAAAGTTTGGTTGTGTAGCGCCAAGAAACCATAAAAACCCACCGTTTTGAATGACGAGCAAGAAGTACGAGATGTGATGATTTGCGCTGTGGTGGAGGAAAATCGAAAGTTAACTAGCCACCAAATTGCCGAAGCAGTTGATACGTCTTTAGCCACTGTCTTACGTGTTCTCAAAAAGAATAATTATCATTCTTACAAAGCGTCAAAAACGCATCAAATTTTTCAAGAGGACAACTATCGTTGTATGGAATTTTGCGAAACAATGATGGAAAGGGCTAATCGTGATGAAAACTTTCTGAGATCTATTCTTTTTACAGATGAAAGCACTTTTCCATTATTGAATCGTCATAACCCAACACACGTTCGATATTCGGGGAAAATTTGCATTTGTATTTTGACGTAAAAACACGGGCAGTATCCCCAAAAACTAAATGTTTGGGGGGGTATTGTAGGAACACGTAATTGGGCCATTTTTTATTGACGGCAATTTGAATGGTTCTAGATACTTGGATCTACTGCAGCAGCATATTATTCCAACTGCTAGGCAGTTGTTAGGTGTGAGATTTGGTGAAACATGGTTTCAACAAGATGGTTGTTCCGCTCACAATGTTGGCCTTGTTAGGGAATATCTTGATAATGTATTTCCTAATCGGGTTATAAGTACACGGGGAACTATTTTATGGCCAGCTCGATCTCCCGATCTTGCTCCTAATGACTTCTATCTGTTTTTGAAGAAGCTTTTCAAATTATCACCCCTAACATGCTTGGAAACGTTAGAAGGGGTTTTTATAGTAGGCTCGGATATTGTCTAGCCGAGCAAGGAGGACTTTTCGAACATTTGCTTTAATTTTTTTTTGACTGGGAGAATCTTTTTGGTTTTTAGAATGTATTATTTTATTTTGAGAACTTGCTTTTATTTTGTTTCTCCTTATTATTTTCATTGTAACACGTCGTCACTGATAAATCTGAGCAGTTGACAATAAAACGCTCTTATTTATCAGTGACAAAAAATAAGAAAATTACGTTATAAAAATTTGCGTATTTATTGACCAAATTCCGGTTTCATTGACTACGCTCCACACAGCACCGTGGTTAAAGGCGTACTAAATACCAAAGGAAAGTCATGCAAGTGGTGATCGCAAGCCTGAGTATTGGTTGCTTCACTGATAGGCGTGCGGTGTCTCTGCATGTACGGCAAATTAGACTTCTTCCGCCCTATGTTCGCAGTAGCTTGAAGCGGTCTGTATGTTCTTTTTAATTTATGTTTATACGTTCTCATAAAATCTTTTAAATTCTCATCTTGCTTTTCAAATCTGGTTGTACTCTCTTGTTTATATTCTACACTATAATACTAAAAAGGTCTCTTCTTTTAGACTTGTGAAATCTTGTAAAATCTCTTAAAAATCTTGCATGCTAAACCTCATGAAATCTCATTTGTCTGGTGTAACATAATGAAATCTATTATTGTCTTTAGGATCTTTTGAAATCTTGTGAGTTTTAGTGGCATACATTTTTGCCAGGAAGTCTCTTCAAACCAATAAAATCTCTTAAAATCTCATTAAGACTTGATCAGTTTTTAAGAGTTTTGAAGTGGTTTTTTTGGCAAGGTGTTCCATTCTAATGCCCTCTCACTTTTTTCGACAAGGAAGGAAATAGAACCGAGCGGCATGAAGTCAAACTGCGCGCATCAAGCACTGAACAAGAATTGGTTTGGTTACGTCGTACGTTGTAAGCACAACTTTAACTCTTTTTTAAGGACGCTTTCACAAGCGCATCAAAGATTCGCTAACAACAAGGAATCAAAAATAGCTTGCCATCTTTAAGTGCCTAATGTGACGTTAATAAGTTGTTTTATTGACGTAACTGTATCTACTTGACTAAATGAGGATATCTCAAAAACCGAACAGATTCTCAAAAAAAAATTCTGTAATGACAATTTACAAATATCCTATGTTCCTCATCCACATTTTAGGGGAATATTTTACCTATTTTACCCCTCAGAGGAATACCCAAAAATTATATTTGCGGGAATGTGAAACGCCACCTTTTTTTTTGTTAATTTAGTGAAATTGAACTGCGTACAAAATACAACGATTTTTCATCAACTTAATAATAACGTCTTAATGTGGTCTTATTGCGGAATAACTTACCTATCTCAACGTCTAAATACGATGCGTGGGCACCTGAAAAATGACCCTTTTATAACACGTGCGGCAAATTAAAAACTAGGCTATTGTTTCGCCACTTAGGTTAGTTTTTCGCACGCTTTTCGCGATCAATATAGGTGCCGAAAAAAGATATAACGAGGTAGAGGCCTCGAAAACGTGGGTGGATTCTAATTGGTCAGACGTTCATCGTTTGTTTTTTTTTCCGATTGCCGAGTAGGAAACGAGGCGTGAAACCGGCAGAGAAGGCGTCGAGCGCGGCGGAAAATCTCAACTGAGACAGCGATGAGCGTCGCTGTGCGTCGGGACGGCTGAAAACATGATTAGAATAAGAAGGGAAGAGAGAATAAGCAGTTTAGGTTGGTTATAGCACACGTATGCGTAGTGCAGTATACCGCAATATTGTCTCCTTTTTATCTGTAAAAAAACAAAGAGTTCCGCTCAAATGCGGTTATCAGAATCCCATGCGGTCTTGCGTGGGCTTTTTTTAAATCAGCGTCACGATTACGACGTGTAGGTAAGTTTTATTAGACAGTTTAAGTTGATCATGGCCCGAAGTAACAATTTGTCGACGTTTTAACGTTGCCAACGGCAACTTAACGTTGCGTGAAAACGGCGTATGAACGTTCTAGCAACTCGCTTTTGCACCAATTCGGTGGATATTTTTTGAGTTGTGCGACTACAACTGAAGTGCTCTCTGGATAATATTTCCAATACTTCCACGTCTGCAATCACAAATGGACTAATTTTAAAACACCAATGTACGTTAAGATATAATTATCTTCACAGATATCCTAAGCTCTGGAGTTGATAAATCTAAAAAGAGATTTAGCGAGGGTGAATAAATAACAAAATCAATGAAGAGCGAGCTTTCCCTCAAAAAAGGTAATGGTAACCGTAGATCCGGATTTCGCACTTGTGGTGCTCATCAGTACAGTGTTCGGAATTAGGAGATGAAATGATGATGAAAAAATGTGACACAGGATTCATGTAAAAGAAAAACATCTATCAAATTGCAGAATCGGCAGATGTACCTTCAATTTGAAGGAAAATTATAAATCTAAAGGGATTTAGCGAGGGTGAATAAATAACAAAATCAATGAATAGCGAAATTTTCCAAGGTGACCAACTCCCGAACAGCAAAATACCGGACGCGGTAAAAATTTTTGTCTAGTTTTAACAGATTAAAACTTAAAAAAAAATATTTTTTTTTTATTTATTAAAATTTATTTTTTTTAAAATGATGCGTCTCCCCAGTAATCAAATAATCAACTTAAACAAATCGTTACTTAATATACTTTTAAATCTAAACTACCTAACATAATTTGTACTCGGTTTGTTCAAGTATAGCCACGTAGTGCGTTAACATTTTCCAAGAGATAATATTTATAAAATTCGAGGCAGGTATATTTGGTTTGGATTTTTTTCCTCAGTCCACATGTTGTTGATCGAAGAAAACACCCTTTCCAACTCTGCTTTGGTCCCAGGTGAGGCCAAAGAGTATTCAACTAAAACATTCTTAAATTCAAGATTATTTTTTGAAAAAAATTCAAATACTTGGACCCACCTGGAACTAACCCTGATGCGCTTAGGTGCGTGTAGCTGCGCGTGTTGATAATGCCAATTACTATTTATAAACCAACTACAAACAACTACGAACGGGACAAAAGGACTCAGAAATGACAGAAGTACTTAGGTATTCTAAAATAAGAAAAAATAGATCTTCTGAGAACTAACAGGCAGCTCTCCTTACGCAGAGTTACGGAACGCGATTGGCGGAACTGCATAAACTTAACCAATCGCAAATGCATGAGTGATGTCTCAGACAAGCAGCGTCGCCATGTGCAGTATTGCAACTGTGAACTGTACAATACCGGACGTATTTTTTAAACTGGACAATTCATCAAAATGCCGGACATTCCGGTCAAATACCGTACGGTTGGTGACCTTAGCTTTCCCTCAAAAATGGTAATGGTATGGTGATAAGGTAATAGGTATTACGCGTATGTCCTACGACCAACTAAAACTGTCTATTATGTTTAGACCAGTCGACGTTAACTAACCTCTAGTTTAGATACGATATAGATTGGTAATATGAACTTGATAAAGCAAAGAAAGCAAGAGAGAAAAAAATGCTGGCACTGAAATGTCAAAAGAACAGTATATTTAATTAGGTCGGATTTGTAGTAATTTCTTAAAAACTGCGCACGAACAAAAATGGTATTGGAATTCCTGATCTTTTATATTTCTTAACATTTTTATTAAAAGAAGGTACCTACCATTTTTCTGTACTTTACTTACTGTATCTTTTAAAGTATACCGACGATATTCAGTGGCATAGCCAGAAATCGACTCTGGGGGGTGTTCATCATTTAATAAAAATCAACTATGGTAAACTTTTAAAAATTAGGTAGGTGCCTATTGCTTGAGCTCTTGAACTGACGGGAGAGGAGAGGGGCGGTTTAATAGGTGTTGGGTTAGTGTATACGAAACAAAAATCTTACTTATTTTTGAAAGCAAGTTTCATCCGAGGTTACATATAGTTTCATTTGCAGATGTTTTTCAAAATTAACAAAGGCGAAAATTTTGAAAAAATTACACTAAAATGCTATTTTTTACGCGTTTCAAATGTTATTGATAAAAAAGTTGCAAAATTAAACAAAATTGTAGCAATATTTAATATTGGTATAGCGCTGCAAATTACAAGGTTCTATCTACAACATTTTGACATTTTAACTTTTTTGCAAAATGTATAATTATGAGCTTTATCAAACAAAAAATAAATAGAAAAAAAACCGGTGGGTAGTTTCACATTTATTAAGAAAATTATAAAGTTCTAAGTGGATGATTTTAAATTATTTTAGAATTACAAAGTTCTATCGACCAAAATATTTTTAGTCGCGATTTTGATTATACTGTTTTCCTCTGGCAGTCCTGACTTTTGTCTTTTTGCCGTTTTTAAATAAAAATGTCCCCCCCCCCCTTTAAGGTACGTTTTGTATAATGCGGCGGAAGCATCGGGCGTCTGACGCAAGTAATCGTCTCCTTTGGCCCATCTGCGTTTCGTGCCTATATTCAACCGTATGAGTCAGACGCAGTCCGTCAACCGCATGCGTCCGCCGAATCATAGCAACCGTAACTTTAAGTAAGTATTCCTTTTTGCAAACTAGTGCATTTAAAAGCCCTAAGAATTTTTTTTATTAAACTTTTTTTATCGTTAATCTCCACGAACACAAATTATTTTATACTTTTTAGTCCGTTTTAAAAACGTTGTATGGGAAATACTGAGTAAATTTAAATCTAAAAACTGCAGCTTTGGTTCAAAAGTTACGAATTTTTAAATATATCAACCCCTCTCACCCCTTCAATTACCCCACACCCATCATCATAGCTTTTTTATCCGTTATAAGGACATATTTAGTAAAACTCAAATCTGAAAACTCATATTCATAGCATTATTGGTTTAAAATCTATGGATTTTTAAATATATCAACCCCCTACTACTCCCTAGAGCACATAACAATATCGTTTTTTTGTTATAAAATTACAAAAGAAACTTAGGGAAACTTAAATCTAAAGACTGCATATCCGTAGCAGCTATGATTTAAAAGTTATGATTTTTTTAACTTTTAAATAAATTAACCCCCACTCACCTTCTTAACTACCACCAACCAACGCAGTTTTTATTGTAATATTATAATGTGACTGGAATTACATAAGTTTACCAAATTTTATTAAACTCGGTTAACGAGAAGTTAAAACTTTTAAATGTACCAAAGTTCTATCCCAATTTTCCGTGTCAAACATTGACAGTTTCCTGTGGAAGAAAATAGATCAGACCAACTTTTTTAAAATCTTCGAAATTAAGTCAAATTAAATTATTAGTTTAAAATATTTAAACAAAACAGATGGCATAGTACTACAGCAGGATTTTTTAAAAATGCAATTGCCAAAAATTGCAAGGCAGGTAGATAGAACCTTGTAATTCTATGGTGACGATATAGTTAATTACGGTAAAGGTAGAAGAAAATACAAATTAAATTTTAATTGAGTCTCTTTTTTTTGCTTGACTTCGGAATCACTCCCACAACTAGCTCGCCTTTTTATTCTATGACTTCCAAAAATCCTTGGTTATGGAAATTCCAGGGGCACTATCGCAAAACCGAGAAACGTTTTCTGTGTGCGTAGAAAGGGACTAACGGGGGCAATTTGCGATAGGACAAACAAACCAGGGGCAGTCAAGCCAATTAGTAGACGCCTGTTTTGTGAAGGCGATTCAACACTCAAGAAGCTTTAAATTTAAAAAAAATGCATACCCAGTTATAAAGAGGATTTAGTAGAAAATTGGGAAATGTTTTTCAGTCGCATATATTTAGTATTCCAGCCAACACAGTTAAGTAAATATTACGTATAAGTTACAACACATGATTACTTTGTTAGATAAATTCTGGGTAAACTGGAAGTCACCACAAGGTAAAAAGTAACTTCCATGTCCTGCATAACGCCATGCATAAAGTTCCCTACTTTTTACGTTAATTAAAATAACGTAAATAACACATGCAACAAAATATTTGGAAACGGCATATATCGATTAACTAGTCACTAGAAAGTAAATGGAAAGGTAAAATTGGGGTAAATAACATACTCTTTATGTAACTGCTATATAAATTTATAACATAAATATTATACAGGGTGTCCTAATTGCCATGGGCCACTATTGCTATCTCGGTAACTATAAGAACTACAAGGTTGGTCAAATTAGACAAAATATGCATTTTTTGGGAGACATTGAAAATCTGGTTTCAGATTTTAAAAAAAATATACGCTATCCCGAGATACGGGGGTTTTCCGAAAAATTGCTGAAATCTATTTTATCAAATATCTCAAAAAGTATAATCTTTACAAAAAATTTGTAAGGGAAAAATTTTTGGCATTTTTAACGTTTCCAGCAAACACAAATCGTCGGTATTGAATCGGGCCAATGACGACAACGTCGGAAGTGTGTCGGCATCGGCGACTACACTCTGGCCCGATGTTGGTCAGTTTGCGATTTTCAGTTTTCCGGGACTATTCGAAGTGGTAAAGGTTGGCGTCTGTCAAAATAAGCGTCTTGCCGAGCCTCACATTTTGGTGTGATTAGGTTTTCGGACCGACGCTTGACAACGGAGTTGTTGCCGGTTAAGAGTTTTAGATTTGAAAAAAGTGAAATGTTTAAATATCTTTTAAAATAAAGACTTTTTCAAAAATCCATTATAGCCACAAGTTGCCCATCCTTGTGACACGAATTTTGATATATCACATGTCTTAAATTAGTTCATAGTAAGGGAGCTAGGGCCTAGGCAATGTTTTTTAGATTTCAATTCTCCAAATCTACTTTTTTGTTATTGAACCGAATTGAGTGAAATTTGGTATACAGTAGGCTTAGGGGTACTAGAGACTATTAGTGCTTTTAAATTAGAACATTTGCAAGTACTTTTGGATTTTTCATGGTTTGAAGTTTTACACAGTGCGGCTTTGACTGCGCTCCACCACGTGATTGGTCAGAAGGAAATTTGGGGGTCGACCCAAATTTTGGATACAGTCTTCGGGGTGAAAAGATTATAAATATGTTTGTGGTTCATTGGAAAATTATGAGCCGATGTCCTGCAGTTTTGATATTATCAAACTATCAAAGAACTTCAAGATTCATCTAGCAGTAGTCTGGTGCAGCGATCTTAGCTGAGACTCCCGGTGCCATCTGGGACGTCACATTGGCCGCCATCCTGCCTTATCCAGCACGCTAGAATTTTCGACGCTCATCATCATCTGACGACGTATCCGCCGTCCATCCCTAGCAGCTTGCAGGGACCGCACAGATAACCGGCCCACGACGATTTATGGTTTCCGGTATCTGGTAGTATACGTATAAAGGTTAAATTCCCCCTATTTACACAGGGCGAGAATTTTTCCTAGTGCCGTAATTAAACTTTTGTTCGGTTGTGAGAATCCGTCTCGAAACATCGGGAAAAGAATTCGAACTGAATCAAACCATAACTTTCTCCCCAACACACTTTAGTACACCCTTACAGCGCTCGGGGAAAACTATTCACGGTTGTATGATTTTCTACGAAGTGATCACGTACTCCAGTGGATTAATCTCCTAACCCTTTGAACTGTTTCAAGGACCTTAGTTGTTCCGAACTAATTTGTGTTTTGCCTAGTGGCCAGTTATTCCGCAACTGTTTGCGAAGAACTACTTTTAAGTAGTTTAGATTTAGTCGGGTGGAAGTCGCTTGGGCCATCTCCTTTTTTATGTGTATAGGTGCCCCAAGTGCAAACACCTTGGCCATATTTTCATTTCAAGTCAAATCGTCATTAATTCAGGCAGCAGCCACAGTAGTGTGTCACGTGCACTGTTTGAGTTTATTTGATTGAGGCGCCTGACTGAAGGTCGGCGGGAAGGTGGATACTTTTTTGGGACCTCTTAGCTTTTGGCCAGGGTGTTCCAAATTTATTAGTTATGCCTTCTCACGGAGTAGAGACCCGGGGCATGGCCGCTCGTCGGCTATCTGCCGCTGACCGGATTCTGAACACGTCCAATCGTGAGTCGATATCCGACTCAACTCCAACTAGGTCAAATTATTTGACAAATCATGACCTTTCGAGGAATATGCAAAAGGACGACACTCTACAAGAATTACCTCTTCTGCCACTTAAACCAGCCCGACTGGTTAAGCACCCGCATTATCGAAACTTGTTTGCCAATGTCGTTGGACCGCTTTAGGAAACCAATGTCGGACTCGAATAGTTTACCGATGTCGGGCCGAGACCATCTTGCCTACGTTAGACTACCAAACTAAGCAGCTTTATGGGGTCAAACCATATCAAGTCAGCCAGGCAATAGTTTTGACCATCTCCGATTTTGATGATTTTTGGTACACTTATTCGTCTTATCAAAAAACTCAAAAATCCAAAAAATCAAATTTTTTGGATAAGCGGTTTTTGTTAAATTGATTTTTGAAAATCAAGAAATTGACCAATATGTCCTTGACAGACACTTACAAAAATAGAAATATCTCAAAAACTATTGATCCTATAAAAGCGAATGATAGCTCATTTTGAAGGGTTTTTAAAGACCTTTTTAAAGATGTGTGACACAATATAGTTTGTTTAATTTTTTTTTCTTAATTAAAAAAAAAATTTTTTTTTGAAAAATCTCAAAAACACATTTTTTCAAAAAAAAAATTCAATGTTTTTTTTTAAATTTTTGGAAAATTTTAGGATGGAGAAATAATGGAGTCATACTTTAAAAAAATAATAAGATATTTAATACAGGGCTAATTTACCTAATATGGGTATAACAAAAAAATTAAAAGTAAGAATAATAGAAAATTTACAATAAAAATATTTAGGTTGCTAATTTTTTTTGCAGTTAGCGTATATGTCCTACCAGTAGCAGTATTTGGGTTGACCCGTCTTAAAAGAGAATTTTGATCTATGACCAATATATCAGCTTTTGGCTTTGGAAAGTAAAAAGACGGAGAGGGACCATGAGGATGTAAAAAACTAACTTTTAATTCTCCGCTTTCTATATTTTTGCCAATGATACATACCATCCACCAAAGACAGTCATAGTTTATGGTTACAAAACCGGAGTCGATGTTTTCAATTTCTGTGTTTGACAAACCACTTACTTACTTACTTAGTGAAAATGGTTTTGTAATAATTTCTTCATTACTGAGGGGGATAATCGAGTGCAATTTTTGAGTCCCAGGTATCGATTGTGCTTCCAGGTATCTTTTTTCCAAAAACTTTTCATGTTGCTGGTAGTCATTTAATGAACAATATTTAAATGTTATACGAGGAATGTTTTCTGTTGCGAATTTAAAAAGATCTTCGGGGGTTATAATCTGTTCATTATATGGTCTTTGCAGACTTGCTTTAGCAGCCAACCTTTTTACGGTGCCTCCCAGTCCATCGCATGCACTCTTCCCGTGGGAGGTGGCAAAAAAAATCCATTATGCTTTAATTTTTAAATTCCTCGAGATGGTACGCAATATTAAAAATTTTTTTTTATTTTTATGCTGTGCGGCACAGCCGTCTGAAAAATAGATAATTTTGTCTAAATTATCAATTTGCCTCTTTAGTTCAGGCATAAGGTGGCTTAAAAAAAGATGAAATGTCACAGTGTTGTGTACCAAACAGTCTGAAATAAATATATAATTTAGTTTTGTAATATATTACAAAAGGATGTAGGGTTGCCTGGCTATTTGTCCAGTGATAGGACTGCACTTCATCCTGCAAAATAAATGAATAATTTTCAGCGAAGTCGCATGTGTTTAGTGCTTCCCCCTTTTTTAAATTGTCTTTTACCTCATTGTAGTATTCTGTTTGCATGTGAGTGTAAAAAGAATGAGATTTTAATTTAATCAAGTCGTTTGAAAATTCTTCAATGAAGTCCTCTGCTGGTTTAATTAATGTCTCCATATTGCATCTATCTACAGATATCCACTTCTTAAAAGTCACATTGTCAATCATTGCTTCTTCGAACTTTTCATTCAAAAAGTTTTTTAAATTCTCAGTTCCTGGGCATATCTCACATTTGTCCAATGTCCATTGTTTTGGCTTATTTTGTGCCATTTTACAACACACGACTCCGATAAATGTTTTAAATTAAAAAATAGCAATTTATCACATAAACCGCAGGTCTGCAATTAATTATTGTCAAAACTTTTCCTGTTTGAACCAGAAATGATACAAATAGGGGTAAGGGCCAATAAAAAGTAATGGGAGAAGCTAAACATTTTGCAGGAATTAACATGTTTAAATGTATAATAGGTGGTGAAAAGATCTTGGGTGGATGGGAGGACAATTGAAGAAATACTCAAAATTTTGCAGGAATAAACAAATTTGGAAAAACCTTTTATGTATCTTATTTACAAGACTGGGAGCAATTGACAAGTTTTTAGATATAAAGAGTAAATATATAGGTATTTATCAAAAAATGTATGGTTTTTTCCTGCAAGGTTTTTTATATTATTTTTTTAAAAATAGAACCAATAACTTCTCCATCCTGAAATTTTCAAAAAATATTTAAAAAATACTGAAAAAAAAATATGGTATTTTTTTGAAAAAAATTCAAAATGGTGTTTTCAAGATTTTTCAAAAAAAAAAGTATTAAAAAAATTAAAAAAAAAATAAAAACAAAAAATTACATGGTGATACACATCGTTAAAAAGGTATTTAAAAAAACCTTCAAAATAAGCTATAACTCGCTTCTATAGGACCAATAGTTTTTGAGATATTGCTATTTTTGTAAGTGCCTGTCAAGGGCATATTGGTCAATTTCTTTATTTTCAAAAATCAATAAAACAAAAACCGCTTATCCAAAAAATTTAATTTGGATTTTTAAGTTTTTGGATCAGAAGAATAAGTGTACCAAAAATCATCAAAATCAGAGATGGTCAAAACGAAAAGTGCCTTTTTTTTGGTTGATTTAATATGGTTTGACCCTATGGGCGGATGATCGGGACCATGTGGTTAAACCATATCGGACCTTAATCGTACGGCAACAATATGCCGATATCAGCAAAAAGTAAAATTTACCATTGGTCGGACGGCGGACTACAGTCTAACGTTGCGTCGGCAAACATACATTGGTCCTACATCGCAAAGCGGACAAAAAATACTGCTGGTCCGATGTCGTAAATCGACGTCGTGCCGATGACGGCAGATTCGGCAATCGACATCGGGCCGACGAATGCCCGAGGGAACCGTGTTTGCTGGGTTCTTCAACTTGGTAGTTTTCCAGAACATTTTCGACGTCTAGTTTTCGAGATATTAACATAAACTTACTTTTTTTAAATGCGGACCTGTATTTTTTATTCCATTTTTTAAAGAACTTTTTTTTTCTGATTTTAGCGATGTATCACATGTCCATATTTGCTTGAGGTTTAATGATAAAAAAATTAAATTTAAGTTTTATTGGGTTTAAGAAAAAATTGAATGTCAGAGGTGGCTTAGACGACCGATAAAACAATTGCCTGTTTTAATAATGTAAAAAACTATTTATTAACTTTTTAAATATTTAAACTTTTTACCATTTAATTAAATTAAACTTATTTAACAGTATTTATTATTATTTTAACACATTTTTTAAAACTAAACTTTCTTTTTCAAATTTCTCTCAAAATCTCTATTAATATTTGTTTCATCTTCCCCGTCCTCTGCCGGTTGCTCCCCGTTTGAAAGGACTTTCAAATGATCCGTGCAACACCGTACTCAATCCGTGTAGTAGTAAATTTCGCTCTTTCAGCATTTCGAAATGCTTTTGGATAACAATTAATTAAATCTAATTTTTCACCGTTTGAAAACGCTGCAATGTTGATTTAAAGTTACCTTGACAATTGTTTCTTTTTGCTTTCAAAGCCACCTTTGATAAAACGGCAAAAGTGCGAAAAAACATAAATAACCAGTTTTTAACATTAAAATGCAAATAAATATGGACATTTTTTTTCGAAAAACCTCCGTACCTCGGGATAGAATATTTATTTTTTTTAATCTGAAACCAGATTTTCAATGTCCCCCAGAAACTGCACATTTTGTCTAATTTGACAGCCTTGTAGTTCTTATAGTTACCGAGATAGCAATAGTAGCCCATGGCAATTAAGACACCCTGTATAAATATTACTTTATGTAAAATTAAAGTCATATTGTGTATGTAATATTTATATACTTCTAATGTCACAACAAGGTAAAAAGTACTAACTTCTATGTTCTCCATAAGAAGGTCCCTTCTTATTACGTTATTACCTAAGATGACCAACCGTACGGTATTTGACCGGACAGTCCGCTATTTTGATGATTGTCCGGTATTTTTTCACGTTGTCCAGTAAAGTCCGGTATTTTACAGTTGCAATACTGCACATGGCAACGCTGCTCGTCTGTCGCTGTTTTCACAGTTTACTGCGCACGGGTGAAGGGCAATGCGACATCACTCATGCATTTGCGGATTGCGATTGGTTGAGTTTATGCAGTTCCACCAAATAATGAAGAAATTAATATTAATAGAAGCCTGAGACATAAAATAATCAACACGATTTCTGGCCTAAGAAGGCGTTATAAACTTTGTGTTGAAGTAATGGTGAGTAGTCCTAATTTAGTTTAGTTCGATAGTTATTTTTACATTTGACATAAAATTTACATTTGACATTTTCTGGCAAAATATATATAAAATCCTTAAAAAACTCAATAACTTTTGTTTTTTAATTTTTTTTCTATCTTTCATATTAACGGCACTAACGTAAGGTGACCACCTCCTAAAGGGGCAAAACCGGGACACTCCGGCCACTCAATGTATTGAATATCATGTATTTTTTCTTATACCTATGCACCCCTAATAATATTAAGATGTATTTTCCAAAATACTTATTAAAGAAAAATAATTTAAATAAGGTTTCAATTCAAATTTACAGATGGCAGAGAACATCCGCTTTTTTAATTACAATGATTTTAAAGTTACAAAATACAGTGGTATCAAAACCGGGGCGAACCGAACTTTTGCTGAAAAACCGGGACTATGCGGGACGGATTTTTTTCCCCGGGACAAATGGTTAAAAATCGGGACTATCCCGGCCAAACCGGGACGGTTGGTCACCTTAACTAACGGGAGTGCAAAAATCCACCAAAAATATGCAATATCTCGAAAACAGTTTACCGCACCTAGACAATTTTGATATATTTTTAAAATATCCCACATAGCAAAAAAATATTGCGCGTATATCCAGCATATATACAAAAACGGAGAAGGATATTGCCCTGGATATCATCCAGATATTCGCCCCGACGTGCATAGGACCTCCAAAAAAGATCCAATTTAGATCCAGAGGTAGCCATTAGGTAACATCCACTAAATATACTTTATAAGTATATTCTGAACATGTATTAATTACTCTACAAAAATATTCGAGTTATATTTCTGTTACACCAAATTTGATGTTCTATGCATGGTGTATCTATTATGGTATATATTTATATAGCATATCCTGTCGATATCCATCACGATATACAAAATGTATATTTGTCAAAATTTTAGTTGATATATAAAAATGCTATATCCACAAAAGTACATTCTTTTCATATCCATAATGTTTTATTTTAAAATATTAACTTATATTCGATTAAAAAATATAAGGCTTGTATACAAAAAACATAATATTTTTGGGATGTACGATAGCGCACATACACTGAATATACAGTAAATATCCGTTAATGTTTCCTTTTCTTGAAACGAATCATGTTTTTTTTTCTGATATATATATAAAATATACATGTAACATACAATACGTATATCCTAATTTTAAATATCTTTGTGATATACAATATCCAAGGCTTGCTATGTGGGATGAAAGGAAAATGAAACTTGACAAAATAAAAAAATACAGGGTGTTCATTTGACAGCTTTTGTCAAAGTTTTCAAAAAATTTGTACAATTTTTACAATTAAAATCTTACATTAAAACATTTTTTCTGTCTCTAATATTAACGGCTATAACCGGGGTGTCCAAATATAATGAATCACCCTGTACATACAAACATAGGCATTTAGTTTGTTAATAAATGACACATTAGGTATCTTTCCGTGTTTTATTGTAAGAAAAAGAGTACCAAATTTATAGATCAATAGGAGTCTTTATATTTTACCAATTATTTACATTTTTAATATCTCCGCGTGTATATCGCTTTTACATGCAAATATGAAAAAAACTAGAAAGAGAGGGCAATATATGAGTTGACCACCTCTGGTAAAACAATAACTGTCAAATGTATAGAGGACTTCTACCTCTAGTTTCGACCTTGTCGTAGACAACCTGACGTCAGGAAGCTATGTCAGATCGACCCCGCACTGACTCAAATTTATACCAAAATGGCGGGGAATACAAATCCGGGTTGTACCGACGTCGCCATACGTGGTTCCATAGAGGGAATACAGAAATTGGTATTGCAAACTAAGTCGTGCTTAGTACAAATAGCTCAACGCCTGGAGGTCAAAAAAATATTCCTATATTTTTCAAATCAAATTTTGATATTTGGCAGCTGAGATATGTCATAGTTGCCAAATATTCATTTTTGAGTTTTGGTACTTTTTTTTAAATGTATTTTATTCAAAAGATGATGTTGGGCCTTGCCACACATTTTTTTAAATTTTAATTACTACTCTGTTTGCAAGGGGAAGTGAAGAAAGAAATGCTGGACTGGCATATGTGCATACACTTTCGAGCCAAATATTTCTTTTATTTTCCATAATTAATTTTTTTAAAGTCTTTAAAAAAACAAATCTTTAGTTATTTAAGTAAGGTTATGTTATTAATCTTCTTCTTTCTATACACTCCACCAAATTTTAGAATGCCGGTTCCACAGTTTCACTTCTATTTCTCTCTCTCTCTCTCTCAAAAAGAGTGAGAGCAATAAAATATAATTTGGCGGCTGTCTGATAATCCGACGCAATACGCACGTGTAAACTCAATCCCCGTTTTCATGGAAAATCGGTATTTCGATCTCAATATGATCTTGATCCAACCCTAAAAATTTTCAGGGTCGGATCTAGATTGAAATCGATTTGAAGGCTCCGGTGCACTATCCGGACACAAAAACGGGACGTTTTTCAAGACGATTCTTTTTGAAAAAAGTAATTTAGCGGTTTTGAAATTTATTTAGGAGCGGAAAAAGGAAAAAAACAGCTGTTTTTTAATTAAAAAGACGTTTTTCATGTAAAATCCAGGCATAACCAACAAAACTAAGGTCATACTGGCTATTGGGCCATTTTTCAGAAATGCGATGATGCCAAATCTCAGGTACCAGCAGGATTTTTTTGGGGAAGAAATCAGGTTAGGCTCTGGGTTGGGTTGGGTTGGGCCAGGTTGGTTGAGTTGAGTTAGTTATGGTTGGTTGGCTTGATTATTATTTGTTTTTTTATAAATTTGTAGAGGTGTCAAAAAGTTAATATTTTGGTTCCTTTTCCCTAATTTTCATTATTTTCTGGAAATGTGGCAACATTGTACAAATATCAGGGCATGGGGCAGATATTGTTTTGATCAAGTAAGAAGAAGAAGAAGGAGCCAAAATTAAGAAATTAAGTAAAGAGTAAGGTTAGGGCGCTCTTTTTATGTTTTTTTTTTAATTTATTTTCTCAAAAAATACTGGATAACGCGCAAATTTTTTTTTTAAAAACACTACTTCCAACCTTCTTCTTCTTCTTCTTCTTCTTACTTGATCAAAACAATACCTGCCAATATCCATGCCCTCATATTTTTACAATGTTGCCACATTTCCAGAAAATAATGAAAATTAGGAAAAAGGAACAAAAATATTAACTTTTTGACTCCTCTACAAATTTATAAAAAACAAATAATAATCAAGCCAACCAACCATAACTAACCCTACCCAACCAACCTGGCCCAACCCAACCCAGAGCCTAACCTGATTTCTTTTGGCTCCCATACAAATTTATAAAAAACAAATAATAACCAACCCAACAAAACAAAACTAACCCTACCCAACCAATCCGGCCCAACCCAACCCAGAGCCTAACCTGATTTCTGCCCAAAAAAAAATCCTGCTGGTACCTGAGATTTGGCATCATCGCAGTTCTGAAAAATGGCTCAATAGCCAGTATGACCCTAGTTTTGTTGGTTATGCCTGGATTTTACATAAAAAACGTCTTTTTAATTAAAAAACAGCTGTTTTTTTCGTTTTTCCGCTCCTAAATAAATTTAAAAACCGCTAAATTACTGTTTTCAAAAAGAATCGTCTTGAAAAAACGTCCCGTTTTTGTGTCCGGATAGTGTACCGGAGCCGGCGTTGTCATGGACGGTATCGGATTGAAATCGTTTTCAGAACGAACTCAATTCCCATGAAAACGTAGCAATAATTAAATAAGATGCCGTCAGTGTTTCATGTCAAAATTGTTACATACCTCATACCCCATGAGAACTGAGACTTGTAACTGGTGCGAGCTTGAAAACCAGGCTGAATACCAAAAACACATGACCAATGTAGCTAGGGACGAAAATACAGGATCGCCACGAGTATTCTCACATTTTCAATAAAAAATAGGATTTTATTGAAAAAAAAACTTCACCATTCTTTTTAAAATATGCATAAATGATGTATTTAGAGATTTCAACAATATTTTATCACAAAAATACAAAATTTCCGATCGGCTTTATTATTTATCCACAACTACCGCAAGGAAGTACGTCAGAGAATTCCAGTAAATTCTGCTGTTTTATTTTTCAAATCTGACTGGTCCTGACCCCTAGTGATTACCTAATCGGTCGCCCGTTCTGGCGAAACGTTTGTTTCATCTACAGTGCTGCCACTGCAAGATCGTAGAGGTCGCCAGCCGTGTAAGTTTAACTCGAACCAACACCTGCTTAACTAAAAAGCCAGTTAACTCTTATTCGATTTAGTACCCTTTAGCCTACTA
The DNA here is from genome assembly GCA_963921995.1 of Oxystoma pomonae. NCBI lineage: Eukaryota > Metazoa > Arthropoda > Insecta > Coleoptera > Brentidae > Oxystoma > Oxystoma pomonae. Next base: position 4,702,753 of record OY998167.1, on the reverse strand, counting down.
TAGCGGTCATATTGACACCCAACTGACACAAAATCTATGTTTTACCTGTCAATTTGGTTACAAAAATGGCGACAATCTTTGGCTAAAGGGCACTGAAGAGATAAGAGTTATCTGGCTTTTTAGTTGAGAACGGTGTTGCTCGAACTCGATCTGTGGTGTTTGATTAACTAAACCCCATTTGCTCCGAATATTTTTTATCTGTCTTTTGCTAAAACTCTCTTTAACGAAAAGTACGAAAAAGACGAAAACTCTACCCATCTCTTTCTTTCTCGTTTGTTAATTGATGTTTTAGTTAATGGACACATAAACATAATCAAGTCGGTGAAAATGGGTCTTAATCTGTTTAGGGAGCTTAGCTTCCAAAAAATATGCATCCACTACGTCTGACCGACATCCGAAGAAGACCCAGAAAGGTGACAGCAGTGAGTTTTAACGGAATGCCAAAAATTCTAACCTGCAAAATTTTGTGACAATTAATTTTTACGACTTTCCAACCGCTTTTCATTTTTTTTGTTTTGCAACCACGTTTATATAAGACGCTGATCAACATAAGTTACTACATTTATACGCACCTAAAAGCGCTTTTGTATAAGGACGGTTTTAAATGAAATCGCTCTCTCCGAGGCTTTATGCGTTCTTCATTAAATGTCATAAAATATGTCAGTTTAAAGAAAAAAGAAATAAAATAACTTTGTTATATAACAAGAGATTTTTCGGATAACCAGGGTTGAGAATTTCTTTACATTGGAAGAAATGCGCTAAAGCGTTTTTAAAGTGTTTATAACGACCCTAACATGGGTTTTAAAGCGACAACCCGCTTTCTTAATAAAATAAAATCGATTTATGCCCAATTGCTCTGCGTTTGCTCTAAGGATTCCTTTGCGCTATGGATCTCTTATCGGTCCTAAGTAGCTGATTTGGTTTGGTCAGCTTTTCTTTTTAGTCTAAGGAATACCTAAATTTAAGATGCCAGATATCGAACTATAAATCATCCTTAGGAGAAAATTCTAACCTCATTTTTTGTCAATTCGAAAACGGTAAAAAAAATAAAAATGGAATTTTTAAATGCATGACGATTTGGATGTGCTGAATATAATTGAAAATGGTTTTGCCAGAAGGGTCTAGATTTAGATTTAGATTTTTGCAACGTTTCCGAATAACCAAAACAACAGTTCGAAATATTTTGCAACGTGTACAAGACCAGTTGGAGTCAATGCAGAGACAAGCCCACATTCAATTTCATTTCCATGATGCCCTAATGGATGATGACTTCAAGTTTTTACAGTCACATATTTTTATGCAAGTTTTTTTGTTGTTTATTAGTTTAATTAAAATAAATATCACTGTTTATTTTTAAGAAACAATACAACTGTCTCTTCAATTAACTAATTATACTGAGAACCCTACGATTATATGCCACTGGAGGGCATCTTTCTAGCATTGGGGATTTTAAGGTCAATATACCGGGTGTCCCAAGGTAAGTAACCTATTAGAATATTTTGAAAACTATATATATATACAATGGAAACTTTTCAACCTTTCTATTCTAACATAAATCCATGTAAACTATCTTTATGAAATACTCATATATTTCCAGTGTTTCCATTTGCAGGAAAACTTTGCAAAAATTTTCTTATTTTAAATTGAACACCCTGTATATTTTTGCATTTTTGGATTCTACAAAATATTTTAGGTATATTTTATGTATAAAATCCTATACCTATGTTCAACTATTTTTAAAATATTGACAGGTGAAAATTGACATTTTTTAACTTTGAGAGCCCGTAACATCGAAACGTAGCAAAACGGTTTTTACATTCCTATCTTGGTTTTTCAGAAGCTATCGTTTTATACTATTTTTAAGGGCTAAACTAACCTTGGGATATTTTAACCCTGCCTGATGGGAATGTAAAAATCGTTTTGCTTGATATTTTAAAAATAGTTGAACATAGGTATAGGATATTATACATAAAATGTACTTACATAAAATATTTTATACAATCCAAAAATGCAAAAATATACAGTGCGTTCAATTTAAAATAAGAAAGTTGTTACCAAGTTTTCCTGCAAATGGCAACACTGCAAATATGAAAGTATTTCATAAAGATGGACTGGACTTATGTTAGAATAGAAAGTTGAAAAAAGTTTCCATTGTATAGTTTTCAAAATATTTCAATAGGTACTCACCTTGGAACACCTGGTATATGTTTAAATGACCATTACTGAAGCTGAAAAAATGAATTTAAAAACTGACTCAAAGAATAATTAATAATAATTATTATAATAATAATAATAAATAATAACAACAAATGATGGTTTTATGACAAGCAGCGCCATCCAGTGGTTAAACCTATAACAAGATTTAATTCCTAGCTATGGAAAACTTTTTTTTTGGCCACAGCAAACGAATAAAATTTAGGGAATACTTAAAAATTATGGATTTTTTTACTACTCATTACTTAAGCAAATCGCAGAGCAAATGAGCATTAGTGCTAAAACGGTTTTAGTGGTGTTTATACGACAACATTTTCAAACCGTCCTTATATAAACGCGCTTTAAGAGGCCCGTATAAACAAAGTAACTAATACGTTTAACGGTTTGTGGGAAACTGCTTTAAGGCAAGTTTAAAGTTGAGCTGCTACCCAAATTAATCATAAAGCTTGATCTATATCTTCGGGTAGCTCCTGTGCTAGCTATTCATATATAATGATTGTTTTAGTCGACTCAGCTGAAAATGACAATTTATTGCAAAGCAAGTCATTTTTGCTTGACATAGAACAATAAAAAGAGAATGATCTCTTCCCATCTCGCTTTAGTGGTACCAATAGAGCAAGATGAGAAGACACATCAAAAATAGTTCTATTTATTCCATTGTCAAACGCAAATGAATGAATGATTCTTTACCTGTAGAACGTGGTAGAATATTTGATTTGGTTTTTCCTTGGCATTATTAGTTATAACTTAAACGCACGCACGAAAATACAAAAAGGAAGTCTAATTTTCAGTACTTTGGGTTGAATTCCAAACCCTAACGTTAAAAAACCGTCACGTGTAGTTCAAATATCATCGCCACATACATTGGGTACATTTGTCACATAACGGACGTGGGACGGACGTCGTAGTTTTTACTGATTGCAACGTTGGCAGCACAGACGTTGGACCGTCGTCAGAAAACTTTACTAACACAAGTACTACAAGTTCAGACGTCGGGCTAAAGTCTTACTCTGTACTACATGCCAACGTTCTCCTTAACGACGTCGAAGCGTTGTCGGGAATCTGCACTAGACTACACACAACCGCTTCAAACGTTATCTCGACGACTTACGTCCGTCTATACAAGCTAAGACGTTGTAACAACAAAAGATAAAATAATCCTTGACTTAAACCACTAAAGTCGTCAATTGACCATATTTTATATTAGTCCCTCTGACGTTAGTTACGACGCATGTAAAAAACGAACTTGGGCGTTTGGGAAAACTGAGTTTCAACCTGCCTCCGAACTTGGTTTAAGGTTAAACCAAGACAACTTTTAAAAAAGCTTAAACCGACTTTAAACCGCTATTTAATAACCGGGCCTAAGAAATGACGTGGTTTGCCTATTTCGAATTCCTCGCTACGTCATGCGACTTATGCGCCATCTCTTAAGTGCTCTCCAAACTATCAAGTCCTTCAAATAATAAAAAATATATAGATAAGTTTTTAAAAATTTTTGTTTTTTTAAGTATTTTGCTAATTTTGCACCGGTTCCAGGAACATAATTAATAAAGAATTTAAGGTAATTTAATTTTATGCATTACACAAGTTTTTGGATATTTCTTGAGAAAATGATATAAATTGCTCTCTATCCCTTGTTTGTTCACTTCCTGTCAAACGAACAGTCCCATGTCAATTTTGATCATTCAATTCCCGCATTTTTTGTATTTTGTGGCTTGTTTGTTGATTTTTAGAAATCCGGCAATATTTCGTAAAAATCGACTTTTAGGCACTTCTTGCGAGCCTGGAATATTGTCTTCTCAGGTCTGTGTAAACAACCCTCAACACTTGACCATTTGGTGGTGAACAACAATGAAAGGGATGGCATCCCATGAAGAGGCGATGGACACTGCTGAGGCCACTACTGTGACCCCGGTATGGTGCTTTCTTGTGATTCTAGAGTACTTATTTATTTGTGAATTTTATGTTTTCTCTGCAACTAGCATAAATGCTAAGTTTACAAAAGTGGCAAAAAACCCGTTTTTTTTCACATTTTACAAGTAAACCAACATAGCTGAATCATATTAACTAAAATCTTGACTTAACCTAACCTAATTAATACTAAAAGTAGTAAGCAACTTAACCCAACCACATAAATGGCACACAGTCAAGTGGAAGAACTGTGCTTGAAATAGACTAAACATCATTCTTCATGAATCTTGAAAAAGAACTGCACCTAGCAAAGCTTGTGAAAAATATGTAAAAATTTTAACCTTTTTTAGGTAAGGTTTGATTCATGTTGAATACAGAGAGGTAATAGCTAAGCTACCTTCACTGTAACCCTGTAGGATATACTGTGAACAAATTATTTCTATTTTTTTACAGAATGACAATGAATCTTCCTCAGATGCAAACTCCAGAGTCGATGATTATGACACCAAAGTGGAGACGGACCGAGGCAGGAGATTTGGGTTTTTACTTAAGCAAACAGAGATATTCTCACATTTTATGAACCAGACTAAAAGTAGTCCGACTAAAGGCAAGACAGCAGGGAGACCTAAGAAAGACAAGTGCAAAGAAACTGAAGCTGCTGCTTCTGAGTATGTTAAATTAAAATTTAAATAATATATAGGGTGTTCCAAATTCGATGCTCACTGTGGGGATCTCCTAAACAGGAAGAAACAAAAAACTTTGATGCAACACTAAGAAAAATCAGATAGTCCAAAGATAAGTGGATAAATTTTAGTTTTTTTACCATTTATTGTTAGTTACCTTTCCTGTTTCAGACATTATGGTCGCAATTCTTTAAAAACCATCAGAAAATCTCTCCCTTACAAAAAAATCTGACAATTTTTAAATACACTGACTGCTTTTTTGTCAGAACTTATTTGCTAATATTTCTTAAAATTTTGTTTCTTAATACTGTTCCAGTAAATAAAAAATTTCAATTTCAATTTTTGTAGGTATTTTTGGTGAAAAACACTTTGTTTTATTTAAAAATATATTTTATTAAGCTTATTTGAGTGTTTAAAGAAACCTTTAAAACTTTTAACATACAAAACCATTCACACAAGTCTTCAATTCTTTCTATCCTTTTACATGGTCAGAATTTTTGACACTTTTTGATGTTTATAGGTATGTGTAGTAGCAAAGTAGCTCCATCATAAAACTAGTCCTGCAGTATCTTTAAAATAATTAATTTACAAAATGTTATTAAAAAAATGAAGGAATTTCTGTTACAATGTCAGGATAAATATTAAGGACACTATGTTTTTATTTTAAATGAGGCAATAAGTAAAAAATCCTCCCTTTCCAAAATTGTGGCGGGTGAGATTTTCTGTTATTTCTGAAGAATTGCGACCTATAAGTGAGAAATATATTATTTTTTACAATTTTAATAAGAATTTACCTACTTACTTGTGAAGTAGCTATTGTATTTTTGAATAATTTTTGATTTTTTTTTGCCAAAACTGAGAAACTTTCTAACAACAGTAGTAAATTTACAGTTTCTTATAAGCCACTCAATTTGACACATTTATTTATTTATTTATTTATTTATTTATTTATTTATTTATTACACAAGTATCAACAGCACTGAATGCCAATTACAGATACGTCTTAAAGCTACCCTGAAATAAAAAATAAAAAGAAAGTTATGCAAGTACATTATTTTAGTAAACATAAATAAAAATTAATTATTAAATTTATATGTGTCATTAATAATTTTATAAATTAGTCATACACAGGTACACAACTTAGGACCCTTATTCAGATAATTTACATACATCCATTCAATTAAAAATTGGTAAAAAGTCTAAGTATATATATGTTTTACAACATCTAATAAAAACGCAGGTAGGTACCAAAACAACAGGATTATAAGACACCACCCAACTAGTAAAATAAAATATTTAAACAAAAAAGAAAAACACAAGTTAAAATACAATAAATTGAGAAAACAGTCAAATAAAAGAGAGAACATACTAAAATAGATACATACTTATTTAAGAATATTTAAGTTAGTTTACCTATTGGTTTTCAGTTTATTTTCGACTAGTTGTTTAAACTTACTGAGATTAGTTGTATCTACATCAATATTTTTATTTATTTATCCATTCATTCATTTGCAAAGTATCTACAGCCATATGCCAATTACAGACATCTAACCTATCAAAAAGTTTGTTTAAAAATAAATGCTTTAGATTAATATTAATATTATAAATTACTGCAAATTCCGCAATTTGTTATGAATTATTTTTTTAAAATGCTTAAGATTAACATTGTCAATATCGATTTCGGAAGCATACAAATTTAAAAAATTACACAATTGATAAATTGGTGAGCTCTTGTACAGATTTGTTCTGGGAAAAGCTAGATAAAATGTTTGTTTGTTTCTAGTATTAACAAGACTCACCGCAAGAGGTAGATGATTTAAAATATCAGGACAGTCAATTTTACCTTTTAAAATTTTAAACATGGTACACAAGAATGTTTTAATCCTTCTACTACATAAAGACAACCTATTAAATATACCTAGTAGATAGTTGTTATCACATCCTCTCAGCGGATAAGTTCCAAACTTTTTAAAAAACATATACTTTAAGAATTTTCTTTGTACACCCTCAATGAGATTCACCCAAATGTTGTATTGTGGAGACCAAATTATATTTCCATATTCTAATATTGGTAGGACTAATGAGTCAAACAAATATAGACTTACATCCACATTTAAGTTTCTGGTGTTCCGTGTAATTAATCCTGCTACTTTTTGAGCACTTTTAATTTTCTCACTAATGTGATTGGAATATGACAAATTTGTGTCAAAAATTACCCCCAAATCTTTTTGATTTTCCACTCGTTTGAGTACTGCATTATTAACTTTGTAGTCAAAGTTAATAACATTCCGATTAAGGGTATATGACATACATGCACACTTATCCGGGTGTAAAAAAAAACCATTTTCTTGACACCAATCAGAAGCATTAGTAAAATCATTCTGCAGAGATCTACAGTCTTCACACGAGATAATTTCCAAAAACAATTTAAAGTCATCTGCAAATAATAATCCTGAAGCGCCTCTGACCTGTCTCAATAAATTGTTTATCGCTATAATAAAAAGAAGAGGTCCTAAATTTGAGCCCTGAGGCACCCCCGACGTACTTACATACTTTGATGATTTACAGCCTTTCAACTCAACATATTGATATCTCTTATCTAAATATGACTTAACTAGTTTTGACAAATAAACTGAAACATCCATTTCCATTAAAGCTTTTAAAATAACTCTGTGGTTTACTTTGTCAAATGCCTTTTCCATATCGGTGTAGATCACATCAACTTGGGTTTTTTTATTTAACGATTCATGGACATATTGAGAAAAGGACATGAGATTAGTTAAGGTAGATCTCATGGGCAAGAAACCATGCTGGTTGCTTGATATTCGACCAGAAACCTCAGAGAAAAGCATATCAAATAAAACTGATTCAAATACTTTTGAAACAGCACAAACAATAGTGATTGGACGGTAGTTTTGTAACCATCTCAATTTGAGGAAATGGTAAATTTGTCAGTAAATTTACTTTTCGCTTCTAGTCATCGTCACAGAAAAACGGAAGAAGAAGAGGACGAAGAACTGTTGGAACAGACCAATGCAAAAGTTAAACAGACAATCAGATTTGATGCGTCACCATTTTACATCAAAAATGGTGAAATGAGGGATTACCAAGTTAGAGGTAAATAATATAAAGTTCAATGGTTTTGGGGGGGTGTCAGATATATTTAAATGGTGAAAACCGCATCATGATATGTCAAAGCCATTTTCGAACTATGGGGGCTTTTGGGATGGGGTCTATAACTATTTTATTTGTGAAAATTTCTGTTTGGTGTTAATGACTTTTTTGTATACTTTTTCAAGCAGAATTTGACTGTCAAACTAGATTTTATGTGTCCTTTTTAGTTTTCAAGATATTACACAAAGTTGCTATTTTTAAAATAATGTATCACCCTTTATGTGTATTTTTTGTGTTTTATAATTTTTTATTTATTTGATACTCAATAGCAAACGTGAGTGAAAAAAGTAAATAAGATAGTAATAGGAAAAATAAATGAGTAATAAAAATAAAAAGTTACATTAAAATTAAGGAGATAAATGATTTGCAGAATTTGTTGTTGCTTATCAGGACTAAATTGGATGATCTCCCTCTACGAGAACGGCATAAATGGTATCTTGGCAGACGAAATGGGTTTAGGTAAAACCCTGCAGACCATCTCTCTCCTCGGCTTCATGAAACACTACAAAAATACCGCCGGGCCCCATATCGTTATCGTGCCGAAATCTACACTGTCCAATTGGATGGCCGAGTTTAAAAAATGGTGTCCTAGCTTGAGAGCAGTTTGCCTTATTGGTGATCAGGAGGCTAGGGTAAATATTAGATTTTAATTCACTACTATGATACTGATTCAATTCATTTATTCAAATGGGCTGTCCTAATACATAATTAATATATATACAACAATCAAGGTACCAGTAAAATATATAAAAAATTATTCAAAAAACAAATGTGTATAAATGTAGAGGTCAGCATAACATTTACATTTTAACATCAAAATAAAAATTGAAACATTTACAAATTTTAAGTAAAAAAAAAAAATATAAATAAAAATTTAGCATAAACACAACAACAGTCAGAACATAGTATAGAATCTAGTTCGCTGATTTTTATATTTAAAATACCATATTTCAATTTTCCATCACGAAATTTTTTAATTTATTTTTAAAAGAACCTAGTGATATACAGTTTTTTATTTGATCTGGTAATGAGTTGTATTGTTTCAAACCCTTAATAAAGAAAGAATTTTTAACTTGTGCAGAATTTGGTCTAGCAATATACATTAGACATTATGATTAAATCTAATTAATTCACTAAAATATGGAGGTGTCAAGTTGTTTAGCATCTTGTCGATAAATACCATTGTATTAAAATATAAAAGCCTAGCTACTGGCATCCAATTCAGTGTACTTAACATTAACATTAATGGTGTATATCTATTACACTTTAAAATCAGTCTCATGGCGCGATTCTGGAGCACCTGCAATTTATTTACCTGGTTGTTACCAAAAAGATAAAGAATTGTGGAACAAAAATGGAAATGTGGCTGTATAATGGAGTTGTATATTAATATTTTTGTATCTGCTCAAAGATGCCTAGAAATTCTGGAAAAAAAGTACATTTTTTTGAAACTTTTTTGTAGACATAATGAAAATGGTTTTTAAACGAAAGAGTATTATCTAATTGCACTCCAAGATATTTTGTATTGGTAACAAATTCTATTTTTTTGTTGTTAATTGTAAGATATAAGTTATTTATATTAGTATTTTTATTATTATATTATGTTTTGTTGTTATTAGCATAGCTTTAGTTTTTGTAACATTAAGGTAAAAAAAATTTTCCTGGTTAATTCTTATATACAGAGCGCTCAGGCTACTGCGAACATAGGCCGGAAGAAGTCCAATTTGCCAGTGTACGTACATGCAGGGACACCGCACACCTATCAGTGGAGCAACCAACACTCAGGCTTGCAATCACCACTTGCGTTTAGTATTTAGTACGCCTCTAACCACGGTGCCATGTGGAGCGTAGTCAATGAAACCGGAATTTGGTCAATAAATACGCAAATTTTTATAACGTAATTTTCTTGTTTATTGTCACTGATAAATTAGAGTGTTTTATTGTCAACTGCTCAGATTTATCACTGACAACGTGTTATAATAAAAATAATAAGGAGAAACAAAATACAAGCAAGTTCTCATTATAAAATAATACATTCTAAAAACCAAAAAGATTCTCCTCATAGAGCAAATGTTTGAAAAGTCCTCCTTGCTCAGTTAGACAATATCCGAGCCTATTATAAAAATCCCTTCTAACGTTTCTAAGCATGTTAGGGGTCATAGTTTGAAAAGCTTCTTTAATTTTAATCCGAAGTTCTTCCAAATTATTAGCCCTTTCATGCCAGTAAACTTTATTTTTGATATAACTCCACAGATAGAAGTCATTAGGAGCAAGATTGGGTGATCGAGCTGGCCATAAAATAGTTCCCCGTGTACTTATAATCCGATTAGGAAATACATTATCAAGATATTCCCTAACAACCCTGTGAGCGGGACAACTATCTTGTTGAAACCATGTTTCACCAAATCTCACACCTAACAACTGCCTAGCAGTTGGAATAATATGCTGCTGCAGTAGATCCAAGTATCTAGGACCATTCAAATTGCCGTCAATAAAAAATGGCCCAATTACGTGTTCCCCTACAATACCCTCCCAAACATTTAGTTTTTAGGGATACTGTGTTCTTACGTCAAAATACAAATGCAAATTTTCCCTTGACCAATATCGAATGTGTGTTGGGTTATGAGGATTCAATAATGGAAAAGTGCTTTCATCTGTGAAAAGAATAGATCTCAGAAAGTTTTCATCACAATCAGCCCTTTCCATCATTGTTTTGCAAAATTCCATATGACGATAGTTGTCCTCCGGAAAAATTTGATGCGTTTTTGACGCTTTGTAAGAATGATAACCATTCTTTTTGAGAACATGCAAGACAGTGGCTGAAGACGTATCAACTGCTTCGGCAATTTGGTGGCTAGTTAACTTTCGATTTTCCCCCACTGCAGTGCAAATCATCACATCTCGTACATCCTGCTCGTCATTCAACACAGTGGGTTTTTTATGGTTTCTTGGCGCTGCACAACCAAACTTTTCAAAATTCTGCACAAACCTATAAATCGTTGATAAACTAGATTCTGGTCGATTTACAAAATTCTCCAAAAAAAAGTTCTTGAATAAGTCTCAATGGTCTGCCTTGATAGTACCATTTGACCATCTGCACTTTTTCGGCAACTTCGTAGACATCCATTTTTAGTTTTAAAAATGTATTATTTCACTTAAGAACTTACCAATCTGTTTCTCGAGCAAGGCAGAAATAAAAAAAAATAATAAAAACAAAATAAATTTCCAAAAGATAACACTGCAGCAACTTCTTTATTTTAGCAGGCAGAAATAAAAAAAAATAATAAAAACAATAAATTTCCAAAAGATAACACTGCAGCAACTTCTTTATTTTAGCAACTAGCTCTCACGTCTCTTCTCCCTAAGTCACATGTGACTTGTCTGGAGTACAGTTCAAAGCACTATCTAATTTAAAACATTTGTCATCCATGTCATATTGATATGTTGAAAAATGGGGAGACCCATAAATAAATAAAACAAACAATAAATTAAACAAGAGATTGAAAATGATGGGTCAAAAATCCAAATTAGTCATACACCTGAAAATTTGATTTTACAAATTTTACTCTTACCAGACTATTGTAGTACATAATTATACATACAGTACATTATTATGAATATATTTATTTGTTTTTTATTTCTGCATATTTTTAACATTTTTAATTACTTTGACTATTTTTAGTTTATGTAGGAATTTTTTGTTACTATTAGATGATCAAACAGCACCCTAGTGCAGCACACTTTGTGCATTTCATGGTTTTAAAAATGTTTTGTACTTGTTCGATATTTTTTAATTTTATTTTTTACTAGTTTTAAGGCTATATTTTTTTATTTTCTACTTTTTTGACTTGTGTAAATGCAAAAGCATATGTTAGCACTTTGAATTTGAAAAGTAGATGCATGTTGTTGCTCTGTGCAAAGTGGTCAAAAAACGAGTTCAGTGAAAAAAGCCCTAATGGGGAGTGCAAGAGACATAAAATTTTTTTAATTGGCACCAATATTCGCAGAAGAACAGTGTAAGTTTGATTTTTGTTAATAATATAATTAATTAATATAATATAATTTATTCAGGATGAGAGAAATATTACAGGTACAATTAAATATGTAAGTGCACTATGGAAGAAACATCTGTGTGTGCACTTTGGATATGATGCTACAAATTTATATAGATCAATACTAAAGTTTATAATAATTTGTATGCGAAAATGTCTTATCTTACGTAGAATATATCTTTATAAAAAGAAAATAGTTTTCTATATACTTATTGTTCACTTAAATTTTTGAAACAAGATTTATATACCTAATTAAAATGTCTTATTTTATGTGGAAAATATCTTTATACAAAAGAAAATAGTTTTCTCAGGAATTTTCTATATAGGTACTTAGTGTTCACTTAAATTTTTAAAACATAGTTTATATAACTAATTAAAGAAGTCAGGAAACTATGAGAGAAAAACAACAAGTTAACCAGCGGTAAACCATGTTATTTTCCTCTCTATCAACCAGAAATGGAGCTTTTTCTTAATTTTATGAAAAGGGCTAGTTTTAAATTCCAGAGGAAGCATATTAAAGATTTTGGGAGTTGAATATAAAAGATTTTGTTGGCATTTTGAAATTCTAGTACTTGGAATGGATGCACTGACATTTTTTGCATGTCTTGTAATATTATGCTTTATTATTTGTAAATATTTTTTATTTTTAAGTGTATATCTAACCACTGATTTTTTATAGATTTGATTAATTTGTAACACATTTGATTCAATATATAAATTTTCAGTAGGATACAATTTTGTTTTGTTTAACATTACCTTTAATATGTACTTTTGAGTTATTTTGAGTGGTTCAATTATGGTTTTATTTGCCGCACCCCATGCAGTTATACAGTAATTTAGAATTGACTCAACCAGTGCATAGTATATTGTTTTTAACATTTGAAGATTCATTAGTTGCCTTAGCTGGTAAAATTTAAAAATAAGCTTTCTTATTTTACCAGAGATATATTGGATATAATCTTCCCATCTTAACTCTGATTCAATTATTACACCAAGATATTTAGTTTTGTCTATTTTATATATTGTTGTGTGCAGTGATTTCAGTAATTGTCGATGCATTCCATTTAGTAACTGAGAAACAAACAAAGTTTGACTTTTTTAGATTTAGAGTTAAAATATTTTTGTCAAACCAGCTTTTTATCATCTTCATGATCTTTTCTGCAGAAAGTGCTACTTCCGCCCATGTTTTTCCTTTAATGATGATGCAAGTGTCATCTGCAAAACAGATCACGTCCCCCCACTCCTTGGGTATCAAATTAAGTAATTTATTTACATAAATATTAAAAAGAAGGGGACCTAGCACTGTCCCCTGTGGCACACCGAACCAAGGAAATAGAATATTTTTATTTCTTTATTTTAGCAAACCTTTATAAGGGAAGTAATGATGCCAGGGGAATGGGACGTGTGCGTCACTTCTTACGAAATGTGCATCAAAGAAAAGTCAGTATTCAAAAAGTTCAACTGGAGGTACATGGTGATCGACGAAGCGCACAGGATCAAAAACGAAAAATCCAAATTGAGTGAAATTTTGAGGGAGTTCAAGACTGCTAACAGACTGCTTCTAACAGGTAAGATGTTTATAAATAAACAATTTGATTCAACACCGTACTCAACTAAAAAGCCTGTTAACTCCTACCGCTTCAGTGCCCTTTAGCCTATTGTGGCTGCCATTTTTATAACCAAATTGACAAGTAAAACATGGATTTTCTGTCAGTTTGGTGTCAAATGGCGCCGATCACAGGCCAAAGGATACTAAAACGAAAATGAGTTAACTGGCTTTTTAATTGAGAACGGTGGTGTTTGATTATGGGAGTAGATTAGATTTTTGAACTTATTTTTGTTTCAAATATTTAGGCAACAAGCCTCCTCCAGACTTAAAATTAGGGCCATATAGTATAAAGCAGGGGTGGGGCTGCTGCGAACGTCACCTCTTTAAGTGTCATTTTACAGTGACCCTATATTTTACAGGTTTTTTCTATTATCGGCTGAAAAGTGCAATTTTCAATTTTGATGTTTTTGTTTCTCAGTTTATTCGACAGGTGGCGCTCACAGGTACCACGTCTTAGGGTCACTGGATCCTGAAACCTTCGGTCCCACAGGTTTCAGGATCCAGTGACCCTACCACGTCTCCGTCGATTACGATGACGCTAAGAGACAAGATTAGAGTTTTCTGCGAATAGATGATGTCCCTCTTTAACTAACTAAAAACAAGTGTCGAAAGTTTCAAGTTGTCAGCAAAAGTCAACATCTTTTCAAAAATTTTACAATCTTTTTATATAATTTTTACTTTAATTCTACACTCAAAATTACAACAACCCAACTGACTGAAATTTAAAAGTGTTTTTATGTGAAAATTTACCAAAATTGATGCTCCAAAGGACAGAAATTCACTTTTCCATGCGGTTTCCGAATATTTACACAGAAATCGAATACGTGTAAGTCCTACTGACCTTCGAATTTAAGCAAAGAAAACTACAAAACCTTCCAAAGTCAAGAAGGATTCAAGATACATTTTTCAAGGCCAAAAAAAAGAAAATACACCAATACTAGCAAGAATTCCGAAAAGTGCGAGAAGATGTTTTTGCTAAAGAATTTAACGATTTGATAAAAAACTGCTTAATGAAAAACTCTACTGGCTTGGATCTACTTGTTAGTTTTCTGTGTTCCAGACTAGTTAAAAACGGAAAGAATGCTGCCTCTGTTTTAGGCACACTTCCCGACCTGCCTCCTTTGAATGAGGTGTTTTATCTTTAGCACACAAAGTGTTTTAAAATAGTTTTAATTTAATTAATTTTTAGACTTATTTAAAAAAAAAATGTTCATATTCTTTGAGTTTAATTTATCCTGCATATTTGTGAAATGTTTTGGAGGCAATCTTAATGCTTTTTAGCATCAAAAATGAATAAACAAAATTAATATAAACCCAGTCGCGGGTTTTTACCTAGCGCCATCTAGGGACCGCGGTAGAAAGGCAAAATTGAGTTGCCCATCTTAACATTTTTCATATATTATAGCGTTGTGTTCATACAGCGATTATAGTTTATAATCTTAGGCTTTAACTGCCACGTACAATCCTATGACTCCCTTATGATTCCTAATAATAATGTGTGTGTGTGCATGTGATATATTTTAACATATTTTTTTATACCTTCATTAAAAACTTGGTTAACATTAAAAAAATGG
This sequence comes from Oxystoma pomonae, assembly GCA_963921995.1. Taxonomy (NCBI): domain Eukaryota; kingdom Metazoa; phylum Arthropoda; class Insecta; order Coleoptera; family Brentidae; genus Oxystoma; species Oxystoma pomonae. The sequence goes on along the minus strand of OY998167.1, from coordinate 4,687,536 downwards.
TTATAGTAAATGGTTACCGAAGCCAAAAAATTTTTTTTTGATAAAGGGTGCAAAAAAAGATTTCTTTCCGTTTTTTACCCAAAATTAAAGAGAAATAGCGGAAAGAAGTAATATTGAAAAAATCTTATTATTCTTGCCTAAATATTAAACCATTTCCGCCAGTTTTCACCAAGTATTTACGAAAAAATCATTTAATATCGTCAAAATATCAGACTGTCAAAGATTTAAATGTCGCAACAATGAACTTCACCGAGTAAAAAGCCATTGTTATTTCATTTACCAGCCGCGGAAATGGCTTAATTGTTAGGCAGTCGTACGGTATTGCTTCTACGAAACCATACAAATTTTCAAATATTAATATACTATCGTTTGTTCATATCTAAGAATTTTTAAAAATAGTCAATGCTTTGGAGTTTTTGTGTTAGACTATGTCTATTAGGTATTTGTCTCACCACTGCTTTTGTGACGACGGAAAAGCGAATTAAAGATGCGCTGATGATGATTTTAAATAAATCGAAACGTTCGCAAATTAAAAAAAGCTTTTCTTGTTTTTTAATTGACCCCTTCCCAACCAAATCCACGTTTCAAGAATAATTAGATTTTTTCAATATTACTATTTTCCGCTATTTCTCTTTAACTTTGAGTAAAAAACGGACAGAAATCTTTTTTTGCATCCGTGAAAAAGTTTTTTTGCATCGGTAAAATCATGTTTTTGATGAAGGTATTAAAAAAAAGTATTTTGTTGTTTTTCTTGGATTTTTTGATAAAGGTATTAAAAGAATAGTGTTGAAAACTCGTGGCTTAACTGTGCTTTTTTTACTCGCGTTTCTAAATACCTCGCTGCGCTCGTTATTTAAACCAACACTTGTAAAAAGCACGATTTTAGCCACTAGTTGTGAAAACTACTATTTAATTAAGTAGCTTTAGTTATAGAAATAGGATCTTGCCTAACGGAGAGCGATTTTACGACGATGCTAAAACTATTTTGTAAAGTTGTTAAGCAAATAAAGATATTGATTGATTGATAAGGTGTCTGGATTCTACATTAGACATTGGAGGCCTAGTCGTAATGAAGTGAGAAACAAAAACTCTTTGTCTGATAAGCCACAAGTGTTACTTTTATTTTTTATTTATGGACCCTAACAATATTTTTTTAAAAAACGATATTGACAATCAAACAAAAATACAGGACCTACAAAATCAATTAACTGCATTGCATAGTGAACTAAAACACAAAGAAAATCACATAAGAAGATTGGAACGGGGTTCTCGAGTTCTTAATGATGAGTCTGAGGAGATTGAACAAAACTGCAATCGTAAAATTAATGAACTTCTCAAACTAAATGAGGATTTACGAGCTAAGGTCTCAGATGTAAATGCTCTCAAAGAAAATTTGGATACATCAATACTCAGCTATCAAAAAGAACTGCAGGAACTCTCTCTACAAAATCAAAAGATGTCCAGTAAAATAAGGACACTCGAAGAACAAAATAATGAATATTTTATCAACATAAACAGCCTTCGGAATGAATTAAAGTTGGATGCTAATAAACTTAAAACCCTGTCAGAACGACGAAGTGTCGATCCAGAAAAACATCCGCGAGGGCAAAGCATAGCTAATGTAAAACGCAACAAACTTTTAATTCTATCCGACGAACATGGCATAAACTTGGACCGTAACATCTCGAAGCATTTGGAGTGTACTAATTTTAAGGTGGAATCTATCATCAAACCTGGTGCGCATTATGACAGTGTTTTGGCGGGAATGGAAATGACTACCAAAGACTATGACTTCAATGACTATGTAGTTGTTGTTGCTGGTTCAAATGATTTTTTAAATGAAAAGAGACCAAAATTTAATGTTATCTACGAAATATTGAGAAAATGTTTGCAAACTAATTTTATATTCTTGTCATGTCCAATTTCAAAAAAGTGCCACAACAGTGACTACATACTACACTTCAATAATAATCTTGAAAAAGTTATAAATGCATTTAACAAAATCGAAGGTTTCTTTGATTTTATTAATATTAATACTGACAAAGGATGTAAAGTAAGGAACTGGCTGATTGGTAAGATGATTGCTGAGTCAATTCAATTAAACTCTTTTCAAGCTAAATTGACCGATAGCATGGTACTTACTAATTCAAATTCATTGACGCATCAAGCAACTATTTTGCCATCAGACAGATCCCCTCAGGTTTTTGGTAAGACTAGAAATTTTAATGATTTGGATGCTTCTTCTCAATCAGTTTATTTGATGAGCTAAATAATAGTTGTAACACAAGTGGCATAAATCTGAATGCTTCAAATTTTTTTTTAGGACCCAAAATAACCCAAACAAAAAGTCCCTCTCAAAAAGTTTAGACTATGTTACACTTATGCTTTTAAACATTCAGTCTGCGAGAAGCAAGGCTGATGAGTTATTCTTGTTTTTAGAAAACCAAAACTTTCCCCATTTAGTACTTTTAACAGAGCATTGGCTTAAGGTGGGAGAGCCCTTTTATGTACCAAATTATTATATATTGACTAAATTCTGCCGAACATCTTTCAATAATGGGGGTACCACCATCCTGATAAGCTCAGAATTTTCATCGAGATCAGATTTCTGCAACTGTGATAAGTTTGACTTTTTATTGTCTGAAAAAACATTTGAATTTTCCCTTCTCTACTCAAAAACTCTCAAAACATATATTTTGTGCATTTACCGCTCTCCAAATACTAGTCTCTCAAGCTTTCTAGATAATTTTGAACTTCTCTTATCCAACATACCACCAAATTTCACATTAATCATTGCAGGTGATTTTAATATTGATTTTGGAGACCCTGAAGCATATTCTACCATTCTTTTACTTAATCTGTTAGAATCCTTTAATCTGCAAATGCATGTGAAGAAACCTACAAGAATCACAAATTCCACTGCTACCACGATAGATTATGTTTGCTCCAACCTTACCTCTGATCTTGAGTGTAATGTCACCGATCCCGACCTTTCCGATCACCATGCGGTTTTAACTTCATTGCCGTTAAGAATAAGTCATGTTAGTAATCACAAAAAACAAGGTAGAATATTTAGTAAGAATAATTTTTCCCATTTTAAACAGACTTGTAACAGCACAATTTGGCAACCTATTCTTTCTGAAGTTGATCCCCTTGAAGAATTTCATCTTATTCTAAGTAAGATAGTCAATAAATCTTTTCCTTTAAGGACACTACGCAAAAAAGGGATCCAAAAATACTGGATGACAAACGGATTAAAGATATCTGCGGGCAACTTAAGATCTTTAAATATTATAAAAAATCACTATGTTGACAGTCCGTTTATTACTAATCACTATTTAAAATACCGCAAATTGTACAAAAAGTTAATTCGCACCGCAAAACACTTATTTTACACAAATCGTTTGAACAACGCGGCTAATAAATCTAAAGAAACGTGGAACATCGTGAGGGAACTTACTGGTAAAACTAGTATTAAGCCACGGGAGATCGAGATTGATGCAGATCTACTGAACAGCTTTTACTGCAACGTTGCTGACAATCTAACTGCAAACATTAACTCTGATGTCGATCCTATAGTCTATTTGGAGAGCTTGCGTGTGAATGAGTCTTTTGAGTTTTTACCTACTGATATCCATGAAATCAGATCCACTCTTAAATCTTTTAAAAACCAAACTGCAGCCGGATCAGATGGTATATCTACAAAAATTTTAAAAGAACTACCTGACCAGGCCCTTCATATCTTAGCAGAAGCGATTAACCTCTCCTTTTCTTCTGGCACTTTCCCAACCACTCTTAAACAGGCTCTAATAATACCTATTCATAAAAATGGCGATACTAAAGATCCGTCAAATTATCGACCAATATCCTTGCTCTCAACCATATCGAAGATTATTGAAAAAATCGTCAAAAAACGCATGATAGATTTCTTAACTTCGCACAAAGTTTTTAATCTTGCACAGTTTGGTTTCCTTCCAAAAAAGGGCACCCATGATGCTATGTATAAAGTAATGGAACAACTTTTCAGGCATTTTAATAACGGCTTTGATACTGCAGGAGCGTTCTGTGATTTTTCCAAGGCCTTTGATTGTGTGAGTCACAGAACGCTGCTGCGAAAACTAGAGGTCTATGGTTTCCGCGGAGTGGTGTTGGAGTGGTTTAAATCCTATCTCTCAAGCCGCACCCAGCGTGTCGCCGCGAACGGCGGATGTTCCTCAGTCCAGCAAATCAATTATGGGGTTCCGCAGGGCTCAGTCCTAGGGCCAATCCTATTTCTCATATACATCAATGATTTGTTAAATTTGGATATCTCAGGAGTTTTTGCTGCGTTCGCGGATGATGCAACGGTGGTGTGGCATAAAAAAGGGACGCGGGAGTTGGTCCAGGTAATATCTGATGACATCAAGGTCATCAAGCTGTGGTGTGATGCCAATGGACTTTTACTTAATTTTAATAAAACACAGATACTTGGATTTCGCTGCAGTATTGATGATGTTGATTGTGACCAATTCTCCATTAAATCTTCCCAAAATACCAAGTTTCTTGGGCTTCAACTTGATACTGATTTGAAATTCCAGTCTCACATCATTGGGCTTAACAAGAAACTCGCCTCAGGTTGTTACTGTGTACGAGCGGTGGCCAAAAATCTTAATATTTCTATTGCAAAATCTGTGTACTATGCTGTTATTCAATCTCACCTTTCTTACGGTCTACCATTCTGGGTCTGTTGTACTCAATATCTTTTTCAGTCAGTCTTAAACTTCAAAAGCGAGCAGTCCGATTCATTGCTGGTGTCTCTGCAAGAGATCATTGTAAACCCTTATTTATAAACTACAACATCCTAACCCTACCATGTCTTTTCATCTTAGAATCAGTAAGTCTTATTCACAAGCACAAATCTTCTTTCCCTGAACACCAAATTATTCATGTTACACGTCAAAGGCACCATATACCACTTCCTATTCCACACTCGGCGCTCGTTCAAAATTCCATAATTTATAATGCCATAAAACTTTATAACCATCTTCCTATAGCTATTAAAAATATTGCAGATCTATCGAAATTCCGCAAAGAACTCAAAAACATTTTAGTAAAACAAGCTTTTTATACCGTGGACGAATTTCTTACCTTTTCCTTTTAAACCTACCTATTTATTATCATTTTTTTTTATCTTACTTTAAAATTTATTTTTAACCCTGTCCAATTAAGTAGCCATTTTTACATTTTTATTTCCTATAGCTTTACAATTAAATTAATTTCTAGGATTTCTCTTGCTTGTGTTACAACAACCCTATGCCAAAACAACTAGATTTATTAAATTGTCTGTGATCTAAAATTTTTTACCTATATATTTATTTAGTATTTTTTTTTTACTTTTTTTACTTTACTCAACTTGTTTGTATTTTTTGCTTTAAATGTTTATCTGTTGTTCATATATTTATTTAGATTTTACTTAACCTGTTTGTTCTATTTTCATTATGTTTTTACCATATCTCTGTTACCAACTGATCTGTTTTTTTTTTTTTTTTTATCTTGTGTCGTGCCTGCCTTTGCCAGGTAGTTAATTTTAATTTTAATTTATGTTAATATTGTATGAAATTAGACTTAAGCCTCTTAAGCTTTGTCAATAAGGATGTAGAAAATCTTTGGACAATAAAGCATGTTTACTACTACTACTACTACTATAAAATAAGGTATTGATTGACTGCTTTACTTAATACTGCTAGGTAAGGTTTAGGAATTCCCTTAACATCGCAGCTGACCGCTTATTGTATTCTTTCACCTAAAAGAGGGTTTGATGCTTTGCTAGGTGCCGAACCTCTTTACAAGTGTGCTCTGAGATCCTCGCTCCTGAGAAGATGCCTCTTACCTGATGGTTTTTCAGCCATTGAAGTAGCTTTCGCTGGTGGTCTCCTATTTGGCTGGTTGTTTTCTTGCCGCCGCTATCGCCTACTTTCGACGGTGTTGTCAAATTGCATACAGGAACTCTAGTTCCTGTTCTGCCAAATATCCTTAATCAGGACACTGACATACTTTATGGTTTGGTTAAGTAGATTTTTTCTTTAGGTACCCCTTTGCAAAATAACCTTCACGAACTTTGGGCATTGCTGAACTTCTTGCTGCCAGATGTCTTCAACTCGTCGGACGATTTCGACGAGTGGTTCAATACCAACCAGTGTTTGGGTAAGCATTTGTTCTTTTATTTACAATAATGGATAAAATAACAAAAATCTGTTTTACTTTTCAGATTCATCTGTTTTCAAAAAAAGACCGTTAGGGAAAAAGGTAGCCTGTGAGATATTTTTCGAATCTGAATGAATTCCTATTCAAATTTGCCAAAATATAGAGGCTGTCTTATTTAAAAAAGAGTAAGGTCTCCACCCTAGCTCCGTCCTCATCCAAAAAGATACTTTTCTGGTTTTGGAGATATTAGGGGGGGACTTGAACTTTTGATACACCCTGTATATCAGTTTTCCATTTTTTGTCCCAATTTCTTTATATAAAAGCATTGAATACTTACTTTGTTTATGTGGGACTCTTAAGTTTCATACACTAAATCGATTTTATTTTAAAGCGATTTAAGAAGGCGGTTAAATACAGGGTGGATTCTTTAAACGGAAACGGAAAAATCCAAAAACACGTCAACTGAGATTTTTAATTTTCTTTAATCGTGCCATCGTGGATTTTGTTTATGTCATTTAGTTTACGAGGTATGGCAAAAAAAATATATATTTTTAAATAGGATACCCTATTTTGCAATTTTTGAAATCTGCAAACAATTCTCTCTTCAGCAATACCACACAGTAGGATCTATCTTTTACGCTAATCAAGATATTTTTATCTAAATCTGTATGGAAAACTTCGATGTTCATTCAAATATCCCCCATAAAACAGGGCATAGACAAGAATTCCATGCAAGTTTAAATGCCTCTACCTTGGAAACCATAAGAGATAAGTATTAGTGTGTGATATTGTCAAAAAGATAATGTTTTTTAGAATTCAAAAATGTTAAACTATACCTGTGTCTTAGTGTCCTATTTAAAAAATATATTTTTTTGCCATACCAGGGTTCCCACTGACCTGGAAAACCTGGAAAAGGAGGTAATAAAATCGTACAGAACAAAATGTAATTTTATAAAATAGGTAACAATAATTAAAATAGTCTTTTATAAGTACTTTTAAAAAAATGTACCTACAAATTTAATCTAAGAATCTCAACTTAACAGGTAAACGAAAAAATTTTGACAATGCTTAAACTGAATTGTATAATTATCGTTGTTAACAATGTTTTGTACAATTATTGTTGTATTTTGCAAATAAAGTTTCATTCATTCATTCATTCAAATCTGGAAAAGTCAGGGAATTTTGGAAGCTACCTGGAAAAGTCAGGGAATGACCAAGAAATCCTCAAAAGTCAGGGAATTGTCACACAAAACCTGGAATTTCTCTTTCTCAATCTATTTTTTAAACCAACTTTGTAAAAAATATTACGTGAGTTCTTCTCTGCTCAACTTGTATATGAGCTCAACATCTGTTTTGCGCTCAATCAGATCCAGTCCACCTAAAATCCAAGAGAGAGAGAAAAGAGAGAGGAAAGCTTTTTAAAACGTGCACGACAAGAACCTCTTTATTACCCAGGGCAGATTGTGTTTATTGAACATATTTGGTTTTTGTTTCGAAATAATAAATATCACCTGGTATTATTTCTCCTTGTTCTAGTCTAGTCTAGCGCGTTTTTTCTAATCCGACACTATTTGTCATGTAATGTATTTATTCCTAACCTTTAAATGATGTGGGGTGCAATAGCGATGCGAGATTTCGAAAATTTTAAATTTTTTTAAGAGCAAGAATGCAAAATGTCGAGAAAAAAAACAGTTTCTAATTTAGACTGGATAAGTCCTTCCATAAGTCCACCAGAGTGGCAGTATCTACAGGCTGTGAAAACCAATAAATATCAAGCATATTGTAAGCTTTGTTTAAAAAATATTGAATTGAATAATATGGGACGTCAGGCCATCTTGAGACATTTTAAGAGCAGTGGTCATGTAAAGTACGTGGAGGCTGAAAAAAATTGCAAGGAGTCTTTATGATTAATCCTGATGTTGCCAATTATGTCCACATCATCTGCGAAGGGCAGCACTAGTTGGGTCCTTCCTGGTGGAATATAGCCGTTGGCGTCTCAATATTGGCTTTCCTAATTGCATATTCTAATTCTATGTTGTAGAGTTAGGGTGAAAGATAGTCATGACCCTGCTTAAGCCCATTGTTGATACCAAAGAAATCAGAGTAGCTCTGTTCCACCCTTATCTTGCACCTTGTATTGTCCGTACAAATTTTTACCAGGGATATCAGCTTTTAAAAGCCCAGTTCCTGCATTGCTCCCTACAACTGCTCTACATAATCTGTCAAATGCCTGTTTGAAATCAATAAACATCTGGTGAAGTTCTCTGTCAAAAGCATTTTTCTATTGTTTGTCTGACGGTGAAAATCTGGTCTATTTGCCTATGGGTGTAGTATCGGTATTTACCTCTTTGTTGAGAAGTTCGCAAAAGTAGCTCTTACATGTGGTTAGGATCTCTGTTTCGTTGGTTATCAGTTGTCCGTTGTTTTTTGAGAGGAAGTTTTTGGTTCTGGGTTGGTATCGTTTTTGGTGCCTTGTTATTCCCTGACAGTATTCTTTTACTCTGTTGTTTTATCTGTTTTCCTCCATTTCTCTTATTATATTTAGATGGTGGTCTCTCTTTTTCCTTTATATCATTCTGCGTGTTTCAGATCTTTGTTGTTTATACTCTTATATATTAGATGCTGTTGGGTGTTGAAGCATATTTTGTCTGTCCGTCGCTCTACTACAGTCGTCATCAAACTTCTTCCTTCTTTGTTTTCTCTTTTTGTCGAGCCCTTGACTCGTCACCCTAATTACTGTTTCTTGGATGTTCTTCCAGAGCTTGGTTCCTGTGATTTTTGTCTTATTTATCTACTTTTTACCTTTTTATCTCGATAATAATACCTGCTAAATTTGAGCTTTCAAAAATTGTCATGGTAAAAGTCTACATTTACTTGGTATTCATGTAAACAAGCAATTTTTATCCAAAAAATACCTGGAATTTTTTAAGAAATGGTCAGGGAAAACCTGGAAAAGTCAGGGAATTTGGAAATCAGAATTTGGTGGGAACCCTGCATACCTCTTAGACAAAACGACATCAAAAAATCCAAGATAGCACGATTAAAGAAAATTAAAAATCTCAGTGGACGCGTTTTTGGATTTTCTTATAAAACCAAATTCTAACCCGCTAGAGGCACCGTTCCGTTTAAAGAATCCGCCCTGTATATACAGTCTAGAACCGATTTTAGAGTCGGTAGAAACTCTTTAAAAACGCTTTAGCACACTAACCTAAAGAAATATTCAACCCTACTTTGATGGAAAAATGAGTTGTTAATTTAGCTGTTTTATTTGCGTTTTTTTAAATAATAAAATGTAAGATATGTTTTAATACTAAAATATATATATTTTTTAATTTTTGGAAACTTTAAGCTTAGATTATTAGGTTAGCAAGTGTAGATAACGGTTATAATGAAGGACATGTCAACCCCTTATATAAAATCGTTTTTTCGCGCCTATAAACGTAGTAACTGACTTGAAGTTTGCCAGCAAAGGGCATATTTATTTTTCTTAATCTTTAATCTAGGTGACAACGCGCTGGTTGAACGTTTACACGCTGTCTTAAAACCGTTCTTACTGCGTCGTTTGAAGTCTGAAGTGGAGAAGAAACTGAAACCTAAAAAAGAAGTCAAAGTGTATGTTGGTTTGAGCAAAATGCAGAGAGATTGGTAAGTAAACTCAATATTGGAAATTATGGTTATGTTTATATGTTATTTTCTGTACAAAAAGGGTACTGTTTATAAAATTATTATTTTGATGTCAGTTTGTTTTGTGAAAAATATTGCAGCTAGTTTCACTAAACTAAACCAGAGTTAAATAAAGCCTATAGTACCATTGGCGTAGGTGTTTTGCCAACATTTAAATTTTTTAAAAAAATAGAAAAAAGACAGCAGTTAAAAATATATATTATATTTTAACCTGATAGAGAAATTGTTTGGCGATTATCACGAGGACATGAATGGCGATACATTTGAAGAATACAACCACAGCATGGAGAAAAGCTGATATTTGTAGGTGGCTTACAGAAAAAAACATAAATTTTGAGGCAGATATGGTAAAAAAAGAACTATTATCATTGGTAAATAGCGACAAAGAAAAATTCAATAAGGAAATTGTCGATGATATGCCTGAAAAACGAAACACAACAGTATTAAGACTGCCGCCTTACCATTGTGAACTTAATCCAATAGTATTAATATGGGCTCAAATGAAAGGGTATGTAGCAAGGAATAATATTAAATTAAAAAAATAACTCCAGATAATTGGCATAAATGTGTACAACATGTTTTAAAAGTAGAAGAAAAAATGTGGAAACTTGATTGTTTAATCGAAGAAACTGTGGAACCGTTAATTATTTCTTTGGAAGAAAATGAGAGTGATGATGAGGGAATTTACCGTTCTTCTGAATATGAGTAATTTATTCCTATTTTATTTTTGACTGGTTTTAAAAAAACGTTCATTTCATTTTAATTATTTTTGTAGTTATAATAATTGACAACCGTAACTTTTTTTTTATGTACCAACCATTTGTTTAGCCTTAATTTAATTTTTAGGTGTGTTTATTAATTATAGTTAAAACTTCAATCCGTTTTTGTATATATATTATAATATTATTTTTATTCCTAAAATGTATTTTTATTATTTAATTTATAAATTTTTTCTGATAAAGTAATTTGTTTTATTAAATTTTATAGAACTTTTCACTAATGCCTGTATACCACGGTACTTAAAATGTAAGTTTCCCCCAATTGCTGCGCCTATGAGAATAGTTTATCGCTTACCTTCTATTGTTCTCGGTTTTGGGTTCTATTGTATTCTCGGGTCGAACAGAGTGAGGTTTATAAAAATAAAGGATTTTTGCGTGAGGTACATTAGAAAATTTTTAAAAGAGAAGAAAAAGTAATTGATCACTAAGTACAAAATTTATCCAAATTTGCATTTTTACTACTCTCTCTTCTTTATTAACAGAATTTAATAACCCAATTAAGTAAGGTTTTACCTTTTTTCTTCAGTTTTATGGCCTTTTTAGGGTTACTTAGATTTGGTAAGTATGAGAGGTATTGTATTTAATAAATAAATTTCCTCTTTTTTTCTTTTAGGAATCCCTCATAAGTAGTATTACCATGCTGGTCAAAAACCAGGTCAAATATTGGTTAATTTGGTAACGAAATTTGTACCATTTTTAATTGAGATTCAGGGACGAATTTCAAGCTTTTTTTACCAAGTAGCTTGCCTTTATATTTAGCCATTTTTTGAATATTCACAATAGTCACAAATTTCTTATTTTTTTGGGTTAGTTGGCTTTTGATCTGAGAAATCAAATCCTTCTTGTCAGGTCAAACATCATCCTGTAGCCATATTTTTTTATTATATCGATTTTAAGTACTTTTGGAAATTTGAAAACAGCAGATGGTGTGCTCTGGTGGGAGGTTGTCGACCTAGCTGGGAGGGGGTGGAATAGGGTGTACCCCAGGGTTCAGTTTTGAGTCCGATTTTATTTACTCTCTACCGAGCTCTTTACGTCGATGACCTTGCTCACCTACCGATCGTTTTACTTGGAGCCATTGTTTAGAGAGATCTCTTAACGATAAGAACATGGTGCGATTCCAACTTGCTCACATTAATTATTAAGTTTTAAGTGCGACATTGAAGGTCTGATTATGGGAGATGATGTTCCCATTGAGAGTGTTGGAAATACAAAATTTCTGGGATTAGTAGTGGACAAGGGTCTAAGGTTTGAATAGCATCTTATGGCTCTAGACAGGAAGGTGGCGTAAGTGCTGAAAAAACTGTATTTGGGATTTTTACAAGACTGATTTTTGTTCAAAAATGTCTAAAACCTATGTTTTAAATATTGAAGTTTATCAGAAAAATTTGTTTGTCAGATGGATTTCGGATGATGTTTGTGGCTAAGTTTCTTTTAAAACCATTTAATTATTGTTATGTATTGTCAAATTATATTACATATCCATTATTCTTTAGAAGATTACTTTATTAAAACGAGATCGCCTTATTTTTTATTTTTATATTGACCTCTCTGGTCAAGTATATTTTATTAACCACTGTGAACTATTTTGTAGGGAAGACTTCAGTCCCCACTTAGGTAGAATAGTGGTTTTTTTTTTACGAAATTTAGTCGCTATTAAATTTTCTTGAAAGGGCTCCATTACCCAAGTTTTGAACAAAAATGCCACTTGGGTATTGTGATAAAGTCTATAAAACCCCCACATAATAAAAAAAAATTGCAGGTATACCAAAATTTTACTAAAAGACATCGATATTGTCAATGGCGCCGGTAAAGTGGAGAAAATGCGTTTGCAAAACATTCTGATGCAGCTGAGAAAGTGCACGAACCACCCCTATCTGTTCGATGGCGCCGAGCCCGGACCACCCTACACTACCGATAAGCACTTGGTCGACAATTGCGGAAAGATGGTGTTGCTGGATAAGTTGCTGCCCAGGCTGCAAGAACAAGGTAGGTGTCTTCCTTGTCTTTCTTTTTTCAGGTAAGACGTAGGTCTCAAGTTTGTCTGACACCAAATGGCATCATTAACAATAATACTAGATTTTGTATAGTAAAATTAAAAAAACACTGTGTGAAACACAATTTTTAAGAGACTGCTCTGGTTAATACAAAACAATAAAAAATTGAATTGTTTTTTTTACGAGATTAAAATATACACATACACAGAAAATAAGTAAATTCAACAATGACAAACATATACTAATACATAAATAATTAAAATAGGAATTTAAGTATTTGCAGAATAAAAAAATGTCATCATAAAAATTTTACCTGTTAAGAAATTCGTCCAGCTTATTTATAATACCGATTATTTTTAAAAAATATTTAAGTTTATTTTTGAATAATCTAAATGAGGCTACAGCTTGTACAATAAACTTTTTTGGTAAAAAGTTGTTCTATGATGTTCATGCAGGAGAAGATTTTTATGACGAGTGTTGTAATTATAGTGGTTTGTTTCCTTGGAAAAATAATTAAGATTTTTTTAAACATATACACACACTTCCAAAATATAGAGGCTGACTAAAGTAAGAATTCCCAGTTTTTTAAATGAGCTTCTGCAGCTTTCACGATATTTTAATTTAGCAATGATTCACACATAAAATTAAGTCCATAACAGCGTTGTCTCCATTTTACACATACATTGTCCACATCTAGATCATATTTTAGATCTGTTTTCTTTTGTTTATTTTCTTCATTTTTCTCTTCCTTGGTCGATATAAACTTCACTATGAGTTCCACTGGCCATGCGTAAAACAGAAAAACTACAAAATCAGCCATTCTATAATCGGAAGAAAACGTTTTTAAAATAAATAATGAGTGTTGTAGGTAGATCAGATATATATTTCTGAGGTAGATACGCTGGGCTTTTCATGTACTTAATTTTGTTTTTTTTTTAATATGAAGAACAAAAACGTGCCAGTTAACGTGTTCGCTCATATTTGAGTTTTATGTTTGTGTTTTCATGTTTGTCTTTTCATTGAGGGCATGGAAGGAAGAATTCCAGAAGTCCTCGAACATTTTCAGTAATAAAATAACTTTGAATTCAAGTGTTTTATTAATTTTTAGGCTCTCGAGTTTTGATTTTCTCACAAATGACGAGAATGTTGGATATTTTGGAGGATTATTGTCATTGGAGGTAAGAACTGATCTTGTAAATAGATATTGCTCTCTGTCCCGGATGTCTCATTATATTTTAATCCCCCTATTAACTTGTTTATTACGAGAGATTGACTGAAAACTTTTTATTTTTATAATTTTTCATTTTAAACATCAAGTTTGTATTGTTAAATAAAACGCCCTATATATTATTGCATTTTTCAATCGGAACAAATGGGGGTGGTTTTTATAAAAATTCGCAGAGATTGGTGGGCGTTTTAAAAATTCTTCTGTGAACTTTGGCAAATTCTTTAAATTTTTTTTAGGGCGTATCCGTACTGCCGATTAGACGGTCAAACTCCCCACGAGGACCGCCAACGGCAAATTAACGAGTATAATGAAGAAGGCAGTTCCAAATTTATCTTCATGTTGTCAACTAGGTTCGTATCCTATTATTTATTGGAAGAAGTGAGAATTTTACCTTTAAAGAGCTTTAAAAAAAGTCAGTTAAATCGTCAAATCTTAAAAAATATTTACTCTAATGGTAAAGCCATGATGACCCTTAAAATAATTTAGTTAAATACCTGTTAAATGATTTTTAAATGCACCTAAATACACTTATAGCAGGACACGTTTTTTTGGTAAATTTAAAGACTGTAAAAAACTTTGAAAAATTATACTTACTGTTTTTGGTATAAAAATGGCAAATGCACTACACCATTTAAGATGACAGACAGATGACGTATCAGAAATTTTTATTAAACAATTGCCTTAAATTATTTTTATCTTTCTCTAAAATACTTTTTTATAGCCTGCTGTCTCTCTTGAACAACCTTAAATATTTTTGCACTTCACTAAATTATCTCTCCATCTACCTCTAAAATTCTGCCCTCTCTCTCTAAATACTTTTCCTTTTAACAGAGAAAAAATGTTTTTTGGCAGTACTTTTTTTGACCGCAAAAAAACACTAAAAACTTGAAAAATTTGAGTGTTTTCGAACTCGAAAGTTTGGAAAGAAAAGAAGAAACATAGCCTTAAATTACCATCATGGCTTGACCATAACTACTATAAAAAATTTCACTGTTTTTATGAAAAAACCGGCGATTTTTAAAATAAATTCTGATGATGTAAGCCTTAAATTGTAACCTGTATTTTAAATTTGATTTAAGTTTCTGAAAAACTGCCAGAACTATGAAAAAAACCTAAATAAACCAACAAAATACTTAAAATAGTCAATATATTAACTAAAGAATAAAAATAAAGTAAAAGGTACAATAAAAATACTTTACAAGCATAGTTTACATTTATCTGATCAAACAATCAAACGAAATTGTAATTAAATAAACTTATAATTCAATTTCAGGGCTGGCGGTCTTGGTATCAACTTGGCTACTGCGGACGTGGTCATTATCTACGATTCTGACTGGAATCCTCAGATGGACTTGCAGGCCATGGACAGAGCGCACAGAATTGGTCAGAAAAAGCAAGTTAGGGTGTTTAGGTAAGGCGAAATTACACTGACCGCGGCCAAAATCTATCACTTTCTATACCTGAGGCCTCGCACCTCAGGGCTAATAAAAATGGTCTGATTGTTCCACTCCGGAACCACTTTGAGGGATATTCTTCTTCAAGTGCTCTCTTCGAATACTGCTTTTTGAGAAAGTGTTTTAGTACCAACACCATATCATTGTCTAGGATTGTAAGCAATAATATCTGTCTATGACCTCTTCCGACTTCAATTTTGCGCTCTATTATCAATTTATTCAAGTTTTAGTCTTAGTTTTGAATAAAATTTTAAGATCTTTATTTATTCTGGGCAGAACATTAACATACTCTGTCCATCCAAGATATCCTGAGTATTCTACAATAACACTACATCTCGAATGCCTCCAACTTTTTCCACATGACCTCAGTCAGTGTCTGTAATGTAAGATACTAAAAACATACCAACGGGGCACTTTTGGCCGATCGCCCATCAACTTTTATTTTTTATTTTGAGCTGTCTTGTTTCAATATGGGTTGGCAACTATTTTTAGATTTCTGTCATCCAGACCAACTTCTTTAAGATATTCTATGAGATTTTTGCGTTGGACACGATCAAACAGGTATAGGCTGGCACCATCGATGTAGGAGTACGTCGATGGCCGTCACATCTGTGGACCTTGATGATATTGGTTGCCTATTCTTCTTATCTTTTCTGAGATTCCTTTGATGTATGGAATTATAAGTGTCGCCTTCCTTTCAGTATTTACGTCTGTCGTCCTTTGTGTTGGTGTGGTCTGAAGAGTTTTATTGATCGTGTAGGTGGAGAAACCGTTTCTTCGCAGATCGGATCGAATTTTTGCCTTTTCTTTATTTAAAGCTTCTTCTATATTGCAGATATAGGTGGCTCGATATATAAGAGATTTTGCAATTCCCAGTTTGGTTGATGTGGAGAGGTTTGATTTGAAATTTAGATAATATTGTCCAGTCGAGAAAAGGGAGGTGACAATTTTTTTTTCTAGAGTTAGTGTGATGCAGTTTCTTATTGTTGTCCTTTTTCCAGATGATAAATATGTCGTCCAAGTATCTTAGTCATAGTTTGGGTCTCTGCCATGATGTTTGCAGAGCTTCTTCTTCAAATGCTTCCATACAGATTTTGGCCACTACCGGTGAAAGTGGAGATCCCATGGTTAGACCATCTTCCTGTCGAAAATACTTGTTCTTTTTCTGGTAGAAAGAATTCTGCCGGCATCATTTCAACCAATCCATAATGGCATTGATTAAAAGATTAGTTCTATCAGAGTGGTGGTTGTCCTTAAATATCTTCTGTTCAATGATTTGAAGTGGTACGTTCGTGTACAAACTTTCGACGTCAAAACTAACAAACTGGTCGTCAGGTTAACTTTCCTTGAAGAGGCTGGATGATGAGTAGAAGATATTTAAAAAGATTATGAGTCGAAGAATTGCGTGAACTGGTTATCGGACGAAGAGGCATGTTTCCTTGTTTACTCCTTTCAATGTGGTAGATTTTTCTTTCTATGGGGGTGGTTGGGTCCTGAGTTATTTGCCTGTAATTGCCTTTTTGTAGAGCCTCTCCAATTTTCTGGTCGTCGGTGGTGGCGTCCATTACTATAGTTGCATTTCCTTTGTCTGCAGGAAGAATTTTGATCGATCGATCCTTGAGGGCTGATTCTTCTTGCGGTGTTTTTTCTCCAATTTCGGTTAGTTATCCAAAATTATTCTGATCTTCTATCTAAATTCAAATGCTTTTACTCTATCTCTTTCATCGATGTTTTTAGATTCAATGACTGTGATGATGTTGACTGCAATAGCGTAGTTAAGTCCTTTGCTGAGTAACGATGATTCATTGGTTGGGAAGAGATGTTGATGACGATATTGGTATTGCTGATTTGTTCTTCTTGTCGTGTGTCTTTTGATATTTCGACGTTTTTTTTTATTGGGGTTTATGTGCGATGGTGTCTGGCACAAAATTGTTCTTCGTCGTGTTCATCGCTGCTACTCAGCAGCTAAGAAAATGTACAAAAATCTCTCAAACTTGCCATTTTCGCTGTCGCAATTGGAATTTCTATCGACGGGAAACGGTTTACAGTGCGGTACGAGCCTTCAGAGGCAGTGCCGAAAACGCGCACTCAGTGCCACACTGAAGGTGTCAGTTCCCCAATGGAACAGGGAAACTGAAAAAGTCCCTGTCCATGGAACACAAAAACCGAATCAGTGGGGCACCAGTTGCACACCGATTGCCTCAAAGGAATACGCTATATTTATCCGCCTTTTATTTGTTCAGATTCATCACCGACAACACCGTCGAGGAAAAGATCGTGGAGAGGGCTGAAGTGAAATTGCGCCTCGACAAACTAGTAATTCAGCAAGGCAGGCTTGTCGATTCGAAGACTCAACAGCTCAACAAGGACGAAATGCTCAACATGATCAGGCACGGCGCGAATCACGTGTTCGCCTCTAAGGACTCGGAAATCACCGAGGAGGATATCGATACTATCTTGGAGAAGGGCGAAGCTAAGGTCGGTTTGTTTTAAAAAAATGGATATTTACCTAACAAGTGCGTAACAACTTTTCCGCACACGATCTTATCAGTAAATATAAATAAATAAATAAAATATATACAGACCGCTTCAAGCTACTGCGAACATAGGGCGGAAGAAGTCTAATTTGCCAGTGTACGTACATGCAGAGACACCGCACGCCTATCAGTGAAGCAACCAATACTCAGGCTTGCGATCACCACTTGCATGACTTTCCTTTGGTATTTAGTACGCCTCTAACCACGGTGCTGTGTGGAGCGTAGTCAATGAAACCGGAATTTGGTCAATAAATACGCAAATTTTTATAACATAATTTTCTTATTTTTTGTCACTGATAGATAAGAGCGTTTTATTGTCAACTGCTCAGATTTATCAGTGACGACGTGTTACAATGAAAATAATAAGGAGAAACAAAATAAAAGCAAGTTCTCAAAATAAAATAATATATTCTAAAAACCAAAAAGATTCTCCCAGTCAAAAAAAAATTAAAGCAAATGTTCGAAAAGTCCTCCTTGCTCGGCTAGACAATATCCGAGCCTACTATAAAAACCCCTTCTAACGTTTCCAAGCATGTTAGGGGTGATAATTTGAAAAGCTTCTTCAAAAACAGATAGAAGTCATTAGGAGCAAGATCGGGAGATCGAGCTGGCCATAAAATAGTTCCCCGTATACTTATAACCCGATTAGGAAATACATTATCAAGATATTCCCTAACAAGGCCAACATTGTGAGCGGAACAACCATCTTGTTGAAACCATGTTTCACCAAATCTTACACCTAACAACTGCCTAGCAGTTGGAATAATGTGCTGCTGCAGTAGATCCAAGTATCTAGGACCATTCAAATTGCAATTGCCGTTAATAAAAAATGGCCCAATTACGTGTTCCCCTATAATACCCCCCCCCCCCAAACATTTAGTGTTCTTACGTCAAAATACAAATGCAAATTTTCCCTCGACCAATATCGAACGTGTGTTGGGTTATGACGATTTGACCATTTGACCATCTGCACTTTTTCGGCAACTTTGTAGACATCCATTTTTGGTTTTAAAAATGTATTATTTCAATTAAGAACTTACCCATCTGTTTCTCGAGCAAGGCAGAAATAAAACAAAATAATAAAAACAAAATGAATTTCCAAAAGATAACACTGCAGCGTGCTTCGAATCCACCTCGGTCGTACGGCACGGAGAGTAAATTGGACTTGATTCCCCCTATGTTTGCAGTAGCTTGAAGCGGTCTGTATATGAACCATGAGAACATGTCCAAAATTTTGGTGTACAGTTTACGGGTTTAACTGAATTAATTTTTTTGCTTTTCAAAAGTAATCTGTCGTTTATTTAAACAAACATTGCTTAATTCAATTTTATTTAACTTTTTTAGACTGCAGAACTAGCCAAAAAAATGGAGGAACTAGGCGAATCATCTTTACGTAACTTTACGATGGATGCTCCGACAGAATCCGTCTATAAATTCGAAGGTATATATTGTAATTTATGGCTAACTTACCAAAAAAAAAGTAATAAAATAGTTCAGTTTTCAAAGTTTAAAGTACATTCTAAAAAAAACTGGGTTGGGCAAAGTAAAAAGTTTTCAAAAAATTTTTTGACAAAAGTTTCTGCCATACCCCGTTTCTTACTCCTATGCCCCTACCTCCGCTGCAACTCTTTCTCCGGGCTCCCTGTCTTCTTTACGAAGTTCAGTAGGTCGGCCCATTTGAGCGAGTGCAGCTCTTCTATCGAGGGAAATTCCCACTTCAACTGCCTTGATCTGGCATAAGCATAGCACTCTGCTATCAAGTGCTTCGCCGATTCCTCTTTGCTACTCCTATTTACGTCATATGTTGGTTCAGCCGATTGTGCCCAGTCAGCATCCCTGTCAGCAGTCCAATGTCCTTTCGGGTCTTGCCTAAGAGCCATTTAGTTCTGCTGGCTGTCGGAGCATATGTATATGACCCTCCTGGCATTCCTGACCTCCGGTAGAGTTGCTGCCATGATAACGGCAGCAACACTACTTTTCTGAACTCCTGCGCCTGTTGTCTGCCTGGATGACAGTTTAAGCCATTCGTGTAGCAGACCGTCGCCTCTCTGGTTAATTCCGTTCGGAATTCTTCCCTTTGCCACTCATTCCCTTCTGGTATTGTGACCTTGTACTGTTTATCGACTCTCTCGTCGCCAGTCCCTCGATCGCCAGATGGCCCTCTCTTTCCTCCCTGCCCTTCCATAGTCCCCGGTCTCTTAATCGCAGGTGCGTCGTCATCGCCTCCTTGATCCAAGTTGGAAGCGAGAGGAGACCCAAGATTGTTTCGAGGGCGTGGATGGGGGTCGTCCTCATTGCGCCGGTGAGCTTTTTGGATATCCAAAAAGGCTTCTTTTTCAAATTTTAGGCGAGGACTACCGAGAAAAGCAGAAAATGGTGGGGGTAAGCAACTGGATCGAACCGCCGAAAAGGGAGCGCAAGGCCAACTACGCCGTAGATGCTTACTTCAGAGAAGCCTTAAGGGTGTCGGAGCCCAAAGTAAGTGTAAGTCATAATTTTTCGTTCCCATTTTTATTTTTTATTTTTGTTTTAGCATGCATATATCTCTTAGTGCGCTTTAGAGAGCTGTAGAGCATTTTGAGTGAGACCAAGTATGTTTATCGAGCGAACTGTTGGTAATATAAAATATATATTTTTTTAAATATTATATTCCTTAAAAGGTATTGTGTAGCTCTTTAAATGTTTCTCAGAAGTTTCTAAATTATAAATTTCTTATCTTTTCCTTTTGGGTAAGCAATAAGGGGGGCGGTCAAAAATATAAGTAATATAAAATATATGTTTTTCAATATTATATTCTTTTAAAGGTAATGTGTAGGCTCTTTAGATGTTTCTCAGAAGTTTCTAAGTTAAAAATTTGGTTAGTAATAAGGGGGCGGTTAAAAATCTCTATTTTTTTAATTTAGCGCCGTCACATTCTTAATTTTTAAAGTCTTTGCTTATCAAAACGGTTAAAATGTTTAAAATCGGACAAAAACTTTTTTAGTAGTGGACAATAAAAAAAAGTCCCGTTTTTTTTGACAACCCTATGTGATCCTTTTTATATTCTAAACTAAAAAATATCAGGAAATAAAGAACATTTAAGAAGGTTCGTATGGCCCACATAACCGATGCAGAGTCTTTTCAAAACATATTCAACAAATTTCCTCTTGCCAATTTTTTTCCGAAGAGTTACGTGTTGTGTTTGGATCCGATAAAATAATTTCTAATTGAAGATTTTTATGAACTTTAGGCACCAAAAGCGCCCAGGCCTCCGAAACAGCCGATAGTTCAAGATTTCCAATTTTTCCCTCCCAGATTATTCGAGCTGCTCGATCAGGAAATCTACTTTTACCGAAAAAGTTTGGGGTATAAAGTGCCTAAGAATGCGGAGTTAGGTGAGTGACAATATTTTATGGGTCCCTATAAAAAAAAAATTATTTGTCAGAATTTAAAAGAAAATAAAATAATTGGTCCGAAAAAAATTGTCTCGAAAATGAAATGACGGGAAAATCAAATCGCTAGAATATATATGCATAGAACTAAATTTAAACAAAACATTTTTATAGAAACACAAAAGATTAGAAAATATTTTTAAAGAAAATAATTTGATAGAAACATAATAATGCCGAACCACAAATTTGATTGAAAAAATGGTTTTACTTTACATTCTTCAACCACCCTCTACCCCCAAATTTCTTCATAATATTTAATTTTCATCGGACCTACATTACAAAAATGAATCGCAAGATTTGATAGACAGCCAGAAACTGTGAAGTTAAATAAAATCGTTTAATAAAAAAAATCCCCGTGTTATCTTTCAAATTTTAAAGAAAAAAAATATAAATAAAAAATGTAAATTGTTTGTTCAAACAGTTTATGAAGCTTTAGAGAGCATGGACCCTATCAAGGAAATCAAAATATTTCCCAAATATAAACCATGGTGCAACGAAAATGTTAAGTATGCTATAGAACAAAGAGACCAATGCTATAAAAACTACAAAAACTTGAAAACTGAATACTATAATTAGAGAAGAAAGAAGGTTATACTACGAACGAGAGGTCGATCAATGTAAAGACAATCCGAAATCAATGTGGAAAACTTTAAGCCAGGTACAAGCAAAGAAAAGTTAAAAGAATTAATATAGAAGGAGAAATAGTGACAGATGAAAAAATTTTGCCTAACAGATTAAATCATTTTTATGTCGATAGATAACCCCAACACCAGATACTGTCGATTTGCACACCTTACAAAATAATCACACATTTAGTTCTTTTAAACTAATAGACACACAGTCGTTGTCAAAGATTGTAGTGTCTCTTCAGAATAAAAATAGTCAGATGATTTGAATGTTGTTCTGATAAAAAAACATGTATCCTGGAATAGAAACGCCTTTAATTAACCTAATAAATAGTTCCTTAGAACAGGGCATTTTTCCAGACCCATTGAAATTATCTACGTTATTGAAGCGGCAAACTTTAGACCAATTAACACCCTTTCATCAATAGAAAAAGTTTTAGAAAAAGTATTGTATATGCAGCTTATACAATTTCTTAATACATTTAACATTATCACTGATAAACAATCAGGATTTAGGCATGATCATAACTGTGAAACAGCAGTTCAGTGCGTTTTGTGATTATAAAAAAATAAGAAAAAACTCTGTATTAGAGGAACCGTGCTAGAATGGATAAAGACTACTTGGCAGATCGTAGACAGAGAACTAAGGGGAATGGAATGACATCAGATGATTTAGAGAACATCCATGGTTTACCTCAAGGGAGCGTCTTAGGTCCTGTATTATTTATTCTCTATATTAATGATCTTCCTGAATCTATTGACGACATAAATATGCACAATTTTGCAGATGATGGGTTATTTTATGGTTTTTTCAAGGATTGTCAAGTTGATTACAATTATTAATAGAGCTTTGGAGCAAATCAATAATTATGCTTATAAGTAAAACATCTCATAAAAGACAGTTTTTAGATGAAAACCAGTTAATTAATATAGGAAGTAATGAACTGGTAGAGGTTCAAAAATTTAAATACCTTGAGTTATCATTTAAGGACCATTGCAGCTCACTTGTTTCAAAGATAGGCTACAAAATAAACTACTTAAGACGTTGTTCCGCCTCGTTATCAGTTTGGTCAAAAATAATTATATATAATACATTAATATGTTCACAATGCGTTATTAAGCGATAGAGTCCCTAAAATAACTTTGTTACTTGCAGGACCAGACGCAGCCAAACAACAAAGAGAAGAACAGAGAAAAATCGACGAATCGGAGCAATTGACGGAGGAAGAGCAACAGGAAAAAGAAAATTTGCTGACGCAAGGCTTCACCAATTGGAGCAAACGAGATTTTAACCAGTTTATTAAGGCCAACGAAAAATTCGGAAGGGACGACATTGAGAATATTGCGAAAGATGTTGAAGGTAACATTTCTTTTTAGAGTTGTGTGCAATACCATTTTATTTTTCAAATCTTATTTACATATTTACATAATAAAATGCATGGACGCTGATATTTCGTTTTTGAAGTGGATTCAATTTTTTTTATTATAGGTAAAACTCCAGAAGAAGTCGTCGAATACTCAACGGTATTTTGGGAAAGGTGTCATGAGTTGCAAGATATCGACAGAATTATGGCGCAGATCGAACGAGGGGAGGCCAAAATTCAAAGGCGAGCCAGTATAAAGAAGGCTTTAGATGCGAAAATGGCTAGGTAAGTTCCGAACAAAGAAATATAAATAATCTAATATAATAAATTTCGTCGAAGTGGCAACATTATAGATCTGCGTTCTGATTGGTTCTGAATCAATGGTTCTGATGGGTTCTGAAGCAATTTGTAAATTTTTCATGGAAAGATAGTTCCGGCGAATCTTCAACACTTTTTTCACACAGCACACACTTTTTGGGCATTTGGATCGGTCAATTATTTTTTTCCTGGTTCTCAGATTCTCAGAAAAAGTTTTTTGTTGATTTTCGAATTTATTTTGTAGTTCGGTAATCACTGAATATGTACACCCACTTCCAAAATTATGAGTATTTATTGTCAGGATTTCTACATACTGCCAGTACTGCGATAGTGCGAATGCTGCCAAATACTGCCAGTACTGCCAAAAATGTGCAAACCTACTGTCAAGGTGGACAACCCCTCGAAAGGGCCATCACGTGATTAATGGCTAACTTTGACAATTTGTTAGACACAGGGTTCAAAGTGGTCAAGGAAAACCTGGAAAAGTCAGGGAATTTGTATGCTCTCAGGGAATAGTCAGTAAAACCCCAAAAATGACCTAAAAGTCAGGGAATAAGATAGCCATAGCCAATGAGGATGTAAAAAACGTTCTAGTGTATTTGTTGTTTACTTTTCACCGACTTTTTAACTAAAACGTCCATTAACAAACGAGAGAGAAAGAGATGGGTAGAGTTTTCGTCTTTTCCGCACTTGTTGTTAAAGAGAGTTTTAGTAAAGGACAGATAAAAAATATTTTCCTGTTTTCCTGCAGAAGTTATGTTTTTGTTCTCTAAGTTGCCTGGTTTTTTGGCTGCAAGTGGAAGAATTTAAAAAATGTTAAATAGAAAAAGTAGTCTTAGTATGGATTGGATTGATCCTGATGCGAAAGCTCATCCTGATTGGGTAAAATGGCTTGTAGAAAAAAATTGAAATCAGTTTTTGTGTGTCCTGTGTGATAAAAATAAGCCAATTGGAACTGTCCAACATGGGCCGCCGCACAGAGGGCAAAATGACGAAACTGGGAGGACAAAATCCCTAAAATGAAACTTTAAATAAAGTATTTTTTTTATTCTTTTTTTAAATACATACGTCCCTGTTGTTCAACCATTATTATTCTCATAGTAGGACAGATAAAAAATATTTTACTGTTTTCCTGCAGAAATTATGTTTTTGTTCTCTAAGTTGCCTGGTTTTTTGTCTGCTAGTGGAAGAATTTAAAAAATGTTAAATAGAAAAAGTAATCTTAGTATGGATTGGATTGATCCTGATGCGAAAGCTCATCCTGATTGGGTAAAATGGCTTGTAGAAAAAAATTGAAATCAGTTTTTGTGTGTCCTGTGTGATAAAAATAAGCCAATTGGAACTGTCCAACATGGGCCGCCGCACAGAGGGCAAAATGACGAAACTGGGAGGACAAAATCCCTAAAATGAAACTTTAAATAAAGTATTTTTTTTATTCTTTTTTTAAATACATACGTCCCTGTTGTTCAACCATTATTATTCTCATAGTAGGACATATAAAAAATATTTTACTGTTTTCCTGCAGAAATTATGTTTTTGTTCTCTAAGTTGCCTGGTTTTTTGTCTGCTAGTGGAAGAATTTAAAAAATGTTAAATAGAAAAAGTAATCTTAGTATGGATTGGATTGATCCTGATGCGACAGCTCATCCTGATTGGGTAAAATGGCTTGTAGAAAAAAATTGAAATCAGTTTTTGTGTGTCCTGTGTGATAAAAATAAGCCAATTGGAACTGTCCAACATGGGCCGCCGCACAGAGGGCAAAATGACGAAACTGGGAGGACAAAATCCCTAAAATGAAACTTTAAATAAAGTATTTTTTTATTATTTTTTTAAATACATACGTCCCTGTTGTTCAACCATTATATTATTATTCTCATAGTAGATCATGGCGAGACGAAAAAGAAGCACAAATTTGCAAGTCAACTTAAATTGCATCAATGAGTCGTTTTTTTCTGTAAAATTCTATAAATGTTAATATATAATGTTTGTTCACTTGCTGATATTTTATGTTTGGTGAAGGTATTGCTTGAGTTTTATAGTTTGAAGGAGACATTCCCAATGAGCATTTTTGTCTATATAAAAGTTACAGCAAATAATATAAAACCTTCATAAAATAACCAAAAGTTATATTATTTAGTGTTGGTGATAATTTTATAACTCTAATATATCTCTTAAATGAGTAAAAAAGACTTGAAAAACAACTGTTCAACACCAGCTTATAAAAATTTATGTTACAAAGTAATGGATAGAAAAACAACATATAGATTTTATAAAACTTCCTTATGAGCCCTCAAGTATAGAGATTATTATAAAAAGGTTTTACAACTGTTCTAACAACACTACATAACAAATGAAAGGTTTTTATGGATTTAGAAATATAGATTTTCCATCTTTCTTCCCTTTGCTGGTTATGTATTATTCTTTTTCTTTTTACAATAAAAAAATTTATAAAATGGTGTTTAGCAATCTTCTAAAATAAATAAAAATGAAAGTGAGATAAGCTGAAGCAGGAATATGAATATTTTTATACTAGTCAAATAAAAGCTGTTTTTCACGTCATCCTTCTCTGAAAATCAGCTGCGGTCCCGTGTGTACTGTATAGTTTTCGAATACACTCACGTAAATTTCATGGGCTCCAAAAATACTTGAGAAAACGTGAAAAAAAATATTCATTTAACTATCAGTTTTTTTTCATACGCGTTTTTTTCTTTCTTGGACAAATATTGAATTTCATATGTTGTTCTTAACCCTAACAAGCAATATTTCGATTGAAACACATGTTGAAACCCCATAAATAACGTTTTTAATTAGGCCAAAAACCTATTTTTGTAATCCAAAATGGCGAAAATTTCCGATAATTCTATAAAAAAAACAATACAACTATACCACTGTTTACTTTGTCAACACTATTTTATAACCCTTTTAAAAAATGATGCTACTTGGAACAAAGGGCTACAGATGGCGCAGTGTTGAACACTGATGGTCTGTTTCTGCGAGCTTAACATAGTTACCATTGTTCTCTTTTCCTAAATGCATTCCTCGAGAGATCCAGCATACTACACATACCAGGAAAAATACCCGCCTCCACACACTTCAAGCCCGCATAACTATCAGAGGTAACTATCTCAAGAATATAGTTAGATTGCGGGGTCGAAGGGTGTACAGGCGAGTATTTTCCGGGGTGTTCACATTTGTCGCCGACCAGCAGTATCAGCGTATGCGCTCGACGTTTCACGGTGCGTTTTTGCGACCTTTACACGGTTACTATATTGTTCTCTTTTTCTAAAACACGGTTCCCATCTATGCGTTTCTCATTCGTGGGTCCCCCGAATCAAAACACGTATCATGTGGTCTAAGCGAGATTTGCCTATACAAGTTCATCTCGAACCACGTGATGATTTTTTTGAGTCAGGGTGACTGCGCATCGGAAACGCTGGTGGGAATCGGGTGTAAAATGCATTCGATCCCGATATCTGTCATCGGCAACTATCTCAAGAAGATTTGGATCTCTTGTCTCTCTCAGATTGATGTAATTAAAACAAGATAATAATGGTATGGTATCTCGCAAAAACGCGCCTTTTGATGTCGCAAAAACGCTAGGTTTTGATTTCGCAAAAACGCGCCTTTTGATGTCACAAAATTAACCTTAAAAAATCTTGTTTGTTTTGTTATTATAATTGCCAAAATAAATTAAAATTGTTTTTTTTGTTCTAAAAACAGTTGTATTATAATCACTGTATAAAGAAATTAATAACAACATTATAGAAAAAACCTTATGGGCAAAAAAGGTTTATGAATGAGTTCATAAG
Organism: Oxystoma pomonae; assembly: GCA_963921995.1. Classification (NCBI taxonomy): domain Eukaryota; kingdom Metazoa; phylum Arthropoda; class Insecta; order Coleoptera; family Brentidae; genus Oxystoma; species Oxystoma pomonae. The sequence continues at coordinate 4,660,126 of OY998167.1, read as the reverse complement.
AATATTACAGACACCAATTTATATAACTATTGTGTGTGAGTTCCCAAGTTTTTATAAGTGTCTCTCGAAATATTTTCAATCTTATCTTATATAAATTTGTTGTTGGTTAATTAAGTTTTATAAGTTTAATTGATAGTTACTTACGGTTTTATAGGTGGGTTGACAGAAAGATTTCAAACACCAATTTATATAACTTTTGTCACTGATGACTTATATTTTTATAAATATGTTAGTGACTTTGAACCGATGACTTTAATTTTTATAAAGATGTCCGTGGAAATATTGTTAACGCCAGTTTTATGTTACTTTAGGATACCATCAATTTAGAGCCTTTAATAAAACAAATATACAAACTCAATTCTTGTAGGAAACTTCTAAATACCCTAGGGTATCAATGGAACCCTCTTTATAATAATTATATAAATATCTGTTACCAGAAGTTTCTGAAAATGCTCATTGAGTTACTTATGTGTATTTTCACAGAGTTAATAAAGTATTACAACAATGTTAAAGGTTTGGCGAATGCGTTGGAAAAAAGTTAATTTGCTTGTACTTTATAGTTTGGTGAAGGTGGTGGTAACAGTTTTTTGAAATAATAACGTAGCTATTAAGGGAAAAATGTACAGAGACGATACTAAATTTGAAAAAGTGTAACATAGACAAACATGTCAGGGAAAACGTGGGAAAGTCAGGGAATTTCAAAATTGAAAATCACTTTGAACCCTGAGACAGCCCTATTGTTCCTTACAAGTGACGACTTTTTAGGTATCGCGCACCATTCCATCAGCTACGAATCTCGTACGGCAACAACAAAGGTAAAAACTATATGGAGGAAGAGGACCGCTTCCTGGTATGTATGCTTCACAAATTGGGTTTCGACCGCGAGAACGTCTACGAAGAATTGCGCGCAGCCGTGCGCGCGTCTCCACAGTTCAGGTTCGATTGGTTCCTGAAATCTCGTACCGCTATGGAACTCCAGAGGCGGTGCAACACCCTCATTACGCTGATCGAGCGGGAAAATGCCGAGTTAGAGGAGAAAGAGAAAAACGAAAAGAAAAAGAAGGCCTCTAAGACGGGGGTTGTGGGAACGCCTACGCAAAGCGTTCAGAAATCTGGGCAAAAAAGAAAAAACGAGTCCATGGGTGCCGCGAGCGTCGAAAAGAAAAAGAAAAAAAAATAATTTGATTTGCACTTTTTTTAATGTACTGTGTTATTTTAAAGCATTCGTGTATTTTAGGGTTAAAAGACTTATTTAATAAAATAATGTATTTAATACAATTTTTTTATTGCTTTCTTTTATTTTTGAATCTGTGGAAGAACCTGAAAGAGATTGTTTTGTTTAAAAATTCGGGTCTAAAAAAAACTGAATCGACGGCGTTACTCAGTTCCGCTACTCAGTACTGCTATGAAACTCTGATAGAGCGGTGTTAGAGGAAAGAGAAAAACTAAAAGAAAAAGAAGACCTCTAAAAAGGGGGCACTCCTACGCAAAGCGTTCAGAAATCCGGGCAGAAAAGAAAACGAGTCCATGGGGGCCGCGATTATAGTATAGTAGTTATTTTAAACCATCCGTGTATTTTTGGGTTAAGAAACTTATTTAACAAAATATTGTATCTAATGTAATATTCTGTTATCTTCTTTTGTTTTTACATCTTCGGGAAAACCTGAAAGTCATCACAATTATTGTGTTTAAAAATGCTCAAGTCTCGCAACGCTATGGCACTCCAGAGGCGGTGCAATAACCTCATACCATGGCCATACCCCATCCAAGAGATGTTAAAAATGTTAGCACACAAACATTATTACTTACTAAATTTTGGTAGGGAATTTTCGCAAAAAATCCCATCTTTTTTGTTTTGAAGATCTTTAAATTTGATTATTATATATTTTCTTAAATGCGCCATATAGTAGATTATTAACTACACATTTTTTTGCTTTGCATCTAATGTATAAAAATATGCACTTTGAGGTCAAGGTTTTACAATTGATGTGATGGTTTTTCTTATTTTATTAAACACTGTTTTTCTCTGAAAAAGTTATTTATCGATAGAACAACATGTAACTGCAAAATACAAGTTTTTACACCTATCATTACTGTGGTGAAATAGTGTTTTTTACAAGGGTTGGTTTCAAGAACGGCCGCGATGGATTTTAAAATGTTAGTAAGGAACACTGAAACACAGGACACTAATTATGATGATTATGATTCAAAGAATTTGTAAACAAATCAAGTAGTCGGATCTAACATATTCTTGTTAGCCAAAAGTATCAGGCTGATAGATCGCACCATTGGTGTATAGGAGAGAGTCACCGGTAGCGAAGTGGTTGTCTCGTATTGCGTTACGTAACGCCCAATTCAAACAGCAACCTTTTTACCTCTCATTCCTCATTATAAAACAACCAGAATTTTTTAAATACTGTGATTTTTGTTCTATTTTTACTTTACTAAAGGGAGGGTGGTAGTTACGTAATTTTTGAGGGAGGTTTGAGCTTTACGTTTACTTTCAGGTGCGTTGCAAGGGGGAGAAAGAGATTTCCGAATTTTTGCTTTACGTAACTTATGAACGGCCTAAAGGCAAAATAACAAAAGGACTACACCCGTTTATTTTTAAATGTTATACCAAAAAACTCAGTGATACCTAATCCTGTAAAGTTATTCTTCCATTTCCTCTTATTACGAATGATAAATCTTGTTTACGTTTTTCTTTTAAAACGTCGAATGGAATAAACCCTTTAGATGACTAATTGAAAGATGACATCAATTACCACCATGCAGTGGCGTAGTCAGAAATAAAGCCCTCAGGAAGGGAGGCAATTGATAAAACGAAATAAGCGACAATGACATTGATTAGTTAATAGGGACTACTTTTGACAATTCCGCACGAAGTTTAAAATGATTCTGACATTGTTGTTGTCTAGATATGTCATCTTTGCTATCAAAATAATGTCGACTTTTATAATGTTTGTGCCTGCCTTTAATAAAGGACGGCATTAACTTTAATTTGTCAACTTTAAGAGTGGCACAATATGAGCATGTTTAGATGACATGTTTATATTACAAAAATGTGAGAAACCTTTCAACCTTCGTGAGGAACTGTCAGAAATAGTGCCGAATCATGCTATGCCGACCTTATGTGCCGATAAGTCCCTAATAGGTTTACACACAAAGTCAAAAAACTACCTATTCCTTTAAGATTAGAGATTTTTTTTTCTGTCAGTGACCTTAGCTCTTTTCAATAACTGCAAACGCCTGGGCATTGAAAAACTTAAATTTTAAAAATATTGATGATGTTCTGAGAGCACCTCCAATGCGCGATGAATTGCATCGCTTAACTCTTCAGCATTTTCTATTAGGTTGAGCTCAGGGCTGTTGGATGGCCAAATAAGCGTTTCAATATTATTGTTTTCAAACCACTGGCAAACATTAGCCGTGTGCACGGGACAGTTGTCCTGCTGATAAACGAAGTCGTTGTTTTCGTAGAACATCTGCACAGATGGCAACATAACATCCACAAGACTCAACATATCTTTGACCGTTAAATCTCTTCGATTTGCCAAAACATACCCAAACATCTACCACTAAACCAGCCCCATATAAATCACTGAAAAATGTCCAGCTTTCTTAATTTGGGTACACTAAAATTCTTCTGCTGCTCGAAGACGATTGAAATATTTATTTATTTATTTTATTTATTTATTTATTGATACACTGCTTAACAGGTCCAAAATACCCAATTACAAAGCAGGAAAAAGTACACAATTCGCTAAAACTAATTACATTAAGGTACCTACTTAATCAAAGTTTACAAAAAATGTATATGAAAGTCATACAATCTATGATACACTTACAAAAAAAAAATATATATATAATATCTTGTCATCTGTGAAGAACCACCCTCTCACAGAAGTCATCATCATGAAGAAAGAACATTATTTAATGCAGAAAAACCCTGGCCTGTTTTTGTTCTTCCGTTAAAAAACTTTTTTGCAGCAACTCGAATCCTTCTGTTAATAGTTGATTGGAAACATCGTTACATTAAGGATTTTGATAAGCCTTTTGTCTTGTATCACAAAACTTACTTAGCAACCAAAGACAAATATCTATTCTATTCTACAGGCTTTCGTCCTGATCGATGTTTTCTATTAATCGAATTATTTTGTATCCAGCGCTTTTCCATCGTACTATCGTCATTTTATCAAGCTCAAAATGAGTGGCCGCTCTTCTTATAGACCAGTCTTCTTCTATAACTCGAGTGATAATTTGTGCTTTCGTAAATGTTGCACATAAGAAAAAAAAATGTCAAGTCGAATCGATTGATGTGACTACGTTCTTTTAGGCTCATAACTGTCCCCTACATAAGTCGGTAATTTTTGTGAAATTTCTCAAGGGGTGTTATCATTCCATCTATTTTTACTTCCGTGCTTTGTGGAAGGTGTGGCAGGGAGAGGCTGAGGTCTTGGGGGGGGGGAGCTTTGACTTCCTGAGCCCTCTCCTTCCCCCTACAACGCCACTGGTTACAATATTGTTTATGTCAATTATTTTCCTAATTAGTGAAGGGGCATGTGTAAGTCCGTGGGATTTTTAATGAAGGAGTTTTGGGACTATGTGGGAATGATAGCTCTTTAGTCACACAATCAAGTGTTACCGGGTGTTTTGTTAGTAGAAGGGGTGATATTTCAAGATGGCGGCCAAAAATCATAAAAAAATACAAATTTCGCAACCGGGGCACGATTATACTCGATTCCATATAATTTGAAGACGAGGATTTCAAAAAATCTTAATAATTCGACGTTTTGTCACAATAACTTCCAATGTACCTCAAAGTATTAGGTATATATGCCCAAATTCGATTCTTCGAGTTTGATGCAGTTTGAAGCTTCCATGACCTTGAAAAATATCCCAGTAAAATTAACAAATTGCAAAAATAACATACTAAAGGGCGCTATTCATCAACTATTGAAGCGAAGAGAACCACATTTGGCAACAAAGATAAGAAGGTCAAGTCCAACAATTAAAAAAAAAATTTGTTCAGCTATGACGTGTTTCAATATGGCGGCTGATATATCAAAATGGCTACCTAGAACCACATTTTATTTTATCCAATTTCGTAAAAAAGTAAAAATGACAAGGTGGCCATCAATTCTTGTTAACTTATCTCCGCTTACTATGAAACAAAAAGTTTAGTTGATGCATAACCCCGATTGACCTTGAAAATACCACGTAAATTTGAAAAAAACCGCTTTTTGTAATGTTTTTTCCAATTTACCACTACGCAAAAACGTTAAGTGCCGGAGATGAAATTGAAAACACTTCATTTTAAACCTCCCTACCTTTTTTTTTGATCTGGCGTTCCAGATGTTTGTAACAAAACGTTTTTGAAGAGAAAATGGCAAAAATCGTGTTTTTTGAGATTTTTAAGGTAGATTTTTAAACTTTGAAATTTTTTTGGAATTCTCGTCCTCGAGTTATATGAAATCGAGTATAATCACGCACCGGTTGCAGAAATTGATTTTTCAACCGCCATTTTGGAAAATGGCATCTAATCTGTATATCTAACTTCTGCCAAGGTTTTTTTAGGTAATTTAAATGACTTTGTTGGCTAGACAAGTGAGTAGAACATAAAATTTAGAGATCCGAGACTAAAAACAACAGACATATAGGTGCATAGCATAAACATCTGGGACACTAGATCAAAAAAAATGGTAGAGAGGTTTAAAACTAATTGTTTATTTATGGCTAAGATGTTAATTTCATTTCCGGCACTTAAAGTTTTTGCGTAGTTGTAAATTGTAAAAAAACACTACAAAAAGCTGGTTTTTAAATTTTACATGGTACTTTCAAGGTCAATAAAGGTCATGCATCAACTAAAGTTTTTTTTTTAATAGTAAGCAGAGATAAGTCAACAAGAATTGATGGTCACCTTGTTATTTTTACTTGTTTACGAAATTGGATAAAATAAAATGTGGTTTTAGGTCTCTATTTTGAGATATCAGCCTCCATATTGAAACGCGTTATAGCTGAACAAAATTTCTTTTAACAAAATTGTTGGACTTTACCTTCTTATCTTTGTTACATAATTTGGTTCTCTTGGTTTTAATAATTGATGAATAGCGCCCTTTAGTATGTTATTTTTGCAATTTGTTAATTTAGCTGGGGTATTTTTCAAGGTCCTGAAGTTTCAAACTGCATCAAACTCTAAGTAGCCAATTTGGCATACATGCCTAATAGTTTGAGATACATTTGAAGTTGGTCTAACAAAACGTCGAATTATTAAGATTTTTTTGAAAAGAAAATGGCAAAAATCTTGTTTTTTGCAATTTTCATGGTCATTTAAGGTCGGATGACCTTGAAAGTAAATTTTTTGGAATTTTGGAATCCTCGTCTTCGAGTTAAATGGAATCGAGTATAATCATGTCCTGGTTCTACACGGATGCGAACAAAACACCCGATTGTGTGACTAAAGAGCTATCAATCCCACATAGTCACAAAACTCCTTCATAAAAAAAATGCCACGGGATAGAAATTATCGACATATGCCCCTACACTAAATACTAATGTATCTATTTTGACTTAGTTTAGTATTTTAAAAACTTTATTTGTATCGTTCCTTAATTCATCCTTTTTACCATCCAATTTCATCCATCCTTTGTCACTTGCTTCTCAATTCAATAATCTAATAATAATTCCTGAAAAACTATCTTTCAGAAGTAAATTCGCTAAACTGATAAGTTTTCTAAAAAGATAAACAAAAGGTCAACACTGAGTGATAACTCGTATAACCCAGAGAGCGCTGATTATTTTTTATTTTCAGTCAATGTTATTGTTATATAGTTTGAATTTCATCGGTCGTTTATAAATCTACTTGTTACAAAAGTCGGGAAGCGTTAAGATCTAAAGCTCGCCCAAAAATATGGAAAACTACACGTCGGACAGTAGTGATAGTGAATCCAGCACCAGAACGATAGACCTGGCGTATTTGTTGTTAAACCTGGAAGCCGTCGAAGTCAACTTGAATGAGTATTCGGAGGAGAATCCGAAGAAACCTCCCCAAGACGTCGAAAAAATTATCCTGCATCACAATCAGCTCAATGTCGTGCCAAAAAACCTAGCCAAGTTCATAAACTTAAAAGTGTTAGATTTGAGCAACAATGGTCTCACGAGTTTGCCAGATATCTTCAAATATTGTCAGTTGACGAATTTCACGGCGAAAAATAATTTTTTGGGTAAGTTTACAGCTAGTACTGCTGAGGTCGTTTTATCCATTGTGTTCATTTCAACCTCTGATCAAAAAGAGGTGTACATCTGTCTCTCTGTGCGTGTGTGCGATTTTGATGCGGTTTTTTTTCTTGGTTATTGAAGCATACAATGATGAAGCATACAAATTTAATACATTGCACATTTTACATACAGGCGAGGTTTTGTATAAATTTGTTCGAGGATATGCGAGATAAAAAGCTTTAGAATTGCGAGAAAAAAACCTATTCACCACAAATGGCATTTGACTCAAAATTTCTGAACAGTCAATCTTTCCTTTTAGTAAAATGAACATAGGGCATAATAATATTTTGTTTCTTCTTCGATCTAAAGACAACCTATCAAATAATCCCAATAATCTACTGTTTCTTAATACAAAACCGGTATCGTTGAACATTTTCAATTTTTGCCAAGATATGTCTAGTAAATGTAAGTGCTGGGTCAAATATTACCTCCAAGTCCTTTTGTTGATTTACTCTTTGCAGTAACATATTGTTTAAAGTATAATCATATTTAATGATGTTCCTATTGAGGGTAAAAGACATACATGAACACTTAGCAATATTTAACTTAAAATCATTTTCGTTGCACCAGCTGGCAAAGATTTGCATCCCTTTATTTCTGCATACTGAAATCTGTAACGTCAATAAGATTGAACAAGTTGAGTCAGGAACGGACGAATATCGAAGATTTCTAATTCCTTAATAATAACACAATTACTTACCCTATCAAACTCCTTCTCCATGTCCGTATAGATCACATCAACTTGAGATTTATTATTTATGGCTTCATGTACATATTGACAAAATATAGTAATATTGGTGAAAGTGGATCGTTTAGGAAAAAATCCATTCATGTTGAAGGGGGGAGATTTAACCAGAGATTTCTTTAAAAAGCAATTCAAAAATAATCATTTCAAGAACTTAGAGACTGAACTTACAAGACTGATAGGACGATAATATTTTGTCTAGCTCGTGACTTGAATATTGGTATAACTTTGCTTATTTTCCAAATGTTCGGATATGTTCAAGTTTTAATAATTAAGCTAAAAAGAAATTTAAAAAGTCTTTGAAAACTTCCAGAGTATAAGCAGGTATCCCGTCAGGTCCAATGGACTTGTTACCTTTAAGACATTTTAAGGCCTCCATTATCTCATTTTCTGAAATAAAATAATCACAAAAAATGACTTTGAAACTGGGGTTTTACATTCAATGCCGTTGTTCTTTATATAAACTGAACTAAAGAAATCTGCAAAGCTACTAACAACATTCTGTGATCCGGAATACGTTTTATTATCTGTATTCATCTCTTTTAGAATATCAGGAGAGTGTTTTAAACCTTTTAAATAGGACCAAAAAAGTTTTGGATTATGTTTTAGACCTGATTTCACATCACTAAGATACTTAGAGCGAGCTACCTTGATTTTATTGTTAACGTTGCCTCGAAGAACAGAGTATTTGTGTCTCCAATAAGTGGATTTGTACTTTTTTGATTTAAGAAAATATTGATGTTTTTTCTTAATTAGTTTTATTATTTCCTTATCGAGCCAAACTGGATATTTTTTATCCAATTGACTAGCCTTGGGAACACATTTTTTTTTAAATATTAAGAATTGCATAAAAATAGTCAAGTGCCACGTTACTCATCATCATCCCATGACCATATCATTAGAGTAAAGGAAAAATAAATTTTCCTTTAATCAATGCCCATATGTGAAGCTTTAATGTTAATGATAAAAAAACCTGTTTTTAAAAAAATATCCGCCTGATTTTCGGGGAGTTTATAAATTTTTGTTTTACACTCTTACTGTAGGAAAGTAAATATAACTTAATTATTGTTTTTTAGACAACAACAGCTTGCCAAAAGATTTTACCGCTTGTCCAAGTTTGAGGGAGTTGAATTTGACCGGAAATAGGATAAGGCAGTTTCCCGAGCAGATTTTAAGTTTTTTGAATTTGAGATTTTTATACCTGGGAGGAAATGGCATGAAGAACATTTCTAGGAGTATTTGGAAACTAAAACAGTAAGTATAGTATGCATATAAAACACGACAAATACACCTTTTTTGAGTGAAAACTAATGTTTATCGGATTGTTTTGTGCATAATTTATTACCCACATTTTATAGTTTTCTTTCCAAAATGTCGATTCGTAGAATAAAAACACACTTTTTTCAAGTTTTTACTGTTTTTAGTCAATGATGTCAAAAAATATTTTTTCTCTGTTAAAATGAAAAATATTTAAGGTTGTTGAATGTCTGTCATCTTTAGTGGTGTCGTGCATATTTCTATTTTGCCATTTTTATCCAGAAAACAGCAAACATTGTAATTTTTCAAAGCGTAAAGTGTGTAAGACATAAGCCCATAAGGTGGTATTAATTTCTTTCAATCAAAGTTCTTACAGTCTTTAAATTTACCAAAAAACGTGTCCTACGATAAGTGTATTGTAGCACATCTAAAAATAATTTAACAGGTATTTAATTAAATTATTAATTAAAGTCATAAGGTAGTAGTATACTGGAGAACAAAAAAATGCAACACCATGTATATGGATAAATATTTGAATGCAAATTATTTGTGTGTAAACCTTATCTCAAAAGAAATATTTGATAAATTTTTTGTCTCTAATCTTTTCTTTTTTCAACACATAAAAGACCTTTTCTGAAAATTTGAAATAATTTTTCTCGTAGTTTTTGGTCTTTTTGGATTGCTTACAGTTTACTTAAAAAATAAAAATGCCAACAGTTCGCGGTCGCCAACAATTTCATCATTTAAACGACTTCGATCAAGAACGCATTGTGGGCATGAAAGAGTCTGGTTTTGGTTTACTGGAAATTACAAGAAGGGTTAATCCAATCCATCAACAGTGTTAAGAGTTTGAAGAAGGTGGTTCAATGATGAGACTTATAGACGCCGTGCGGGTTCTGGACGCCCTAGATTATTACAAGGTCGTTATTTACGGCATCCCAGACTTCTTGCTCTCAGAAATCGACGGGACAGTATACGCCAAGTAAGAGATGTTCTAGTTCTACAGAACGAGTGTTTTCAAGGATGACAGTTTATCGAAGATCGCTCCGTATGGGACTGAGAGCTTACCGTCCGCTTTTGGTGCTACCTTTGACCCCACAACATAAGGCTCGTCGCTTGGAGTGGTGCAGAGCTCGGCAAAACTGGAATGGCGAATGGAATACCATAAGCTTCAGCGACGAATCCAGGTTTTGTTTGGTCGGCCATGATGGACGCATGAGGGTTAGGCGATTTCGAGGTGAGAGACGAAATGTAGGATTTGCTGTTGAACGTGATACAGCAAGACCACAAAGTATCATGGTATGGGGTGCTATATGTTTAGGAAGCAGACTACCTCTAGTTCTCAACGGCAATTTGACTGCTCGGCGATATATCGATGAAGTGCTGCAGTCAGTTTTACATCCCTACCTACAAACTATCCCAAATGCGATCTTTCAACAAGATTATGCCAAAACTTGGCATGGAGACTTTGGAATGGCCAGCAAGATCGCCTGACTTGTCGCCTATCGAAAACGTATGGGATATGATAGGGCGCAATCTTAGTCGATTACCACCTCCCCTTGGAAACTTAGATGAATTCTGGCATGCCGTAAGGAGGGTTTGGATGAGTGTTCCTCAATATGATATAGACCATCTTATTTTGTCAATGCCCAATAGAACAAAGGAGTGTATAAATAACCATGGAGGAGCCACTCATTATTAATTTTTTGATGATTATCATGGAGGAATATTCTTGGAAATGTAATTAATTACCAAGAGCATTCTTATGTATTAATATATAAATAAATTACTTTAAAAATGTTTGTCCTTTCTGGTGTTGCATTTTTTTTTGTTCTGCGGTATATTATTTTCTTTTAATCAAAGTTCTTTAGTCTTTAAAATAACCAAAAAACCTGTCCTACTTACTGAAACAGACTCGCAGGTGCAAAGTATTTTTAATGACTTTTAGATTACAAGTATTCTCAGTGGGAGGTAACAGTTTGACCGAAGTTCCGTCCTCAGTAGGTCAAATGCTCAAACTCCAAGCTCTGGTGTTATGTGATAATCAAATAGAGAGTCTGCCAGCGAACATAGCTAACTTACACAGTTTGAAATCTCTGTTGCTGCACAAAAATAAGTTGAAAACACTGCCACCTGAGATTATAGCTTTAAGGAATTTAACAGAGGTAAATATTTTTTATAAAAGTAACACTCGTGGCATATAGGACAACTGCTTCAACTGCCAGGTAAAATCCTATACGACTCCCTGATGATTTCTAACAAGGTATAGGTGTCTGGATTCTCCATTAGACATTGGAGGCCTGGTCGTAAATGAAGTGAGAAACAAAAACGCTTTGTCCGATATACCACGAGTGTTACTTTTATTTTTTATTTGCGGACACGAGATTCATTTTTTGTTTAATAATATTTTACCCAATATTAATATTTTTAAATCTCCCGTGAACCTTGCTGTTTTTTTATCAAAGCTTGACATATTTTACTAACCAAAAAAACTGTCTGAGGAAATTATAAAAAGAGAAAACAAATCATCAGTCGATTTTATAAAATCGGTTTTACATGTAAATATAAAAAAAACTAGAAAGGGAGGACAATACAAGTTGCCCACTTCTGGTAAAAAAACAACTGTCAAATGTATAGAGGGCCTCTAACGTTACCGAACTCTTTCATCGTAATTTTTGCTTTCAGCTCAGTTTAAGAGACAATCCTCTAGTTGTCGGCTTTATAACTGACATGAGTTACAATCCTACAAGTTTATTGGAGTTGTCAGCCAGAGCTGTCAAACTACACGACATAAGAGTCAGACCTGGCGATGTTCCTGAAACCCTGAGACAATACATGAGTTCCGCCTGTCGGTGTGTCAACCCAGATTGTAGAGGTATGACGAAATACTCATTTTTCAGGATTAATGATAAATCAGTAGCGATCGACATTTATTTAATTTAAAACAACAACGATTCTTTCTTTATAAACCAATCGATAAACCCCCTTCAATGAATGAATGTAGAAATGCTGGCGGGACAATTCCCATGGACATAGGCCACCTTACTGGGCCCGTTGCACGCCCATTATCCATGGTTTAGCCCTGAAAGCCTGCCTCTTTCGCAAAAGAACAGATTTTTCTGGGCTGCAACCTTCTTATTACATCGCCTGTGGCCAGCAGATAGTTCCCAAGGTGCGACTCTTGACCTGGCCAGTGCCGGACACTTCAGCAGGACATGCAAGGACGATTCTTCGTCCTCGATGCACCATCAACACTCTGAGAATTCGGCAATTCCCAGCTTCTGTAGTTGCTTGTTAAGGCGACAATGTCTTGTTAGGAGCCCTGTTGCTCACATCCTTCCTACCTAGGTGGGGCAAGGACTTTGTTTTTTTGACGCTCACCTCACCAATCAGGAGTTTGGCCTGTTTCATGTCCTGTGTGCTGTTTCAGGGCCGTTATGACTTGGCATGCCGGAATAACCAATATGAGTTCCGGACCTACCGGATCGGTTGATGTTTTGTCTTGTCTAGCCAATCTATCGGCCTCTTCATTTCCCAGTAGAGGAGATTGACCTTGTTGTGCCTTACCATAGTTGTCAAGACACGTTTGCACTCCAATACAAGGGCAGAGTTAACCCTGTCCAACCTGATAGCAGACCAACATCGTTCCCAACTAAAAAGCCAGTTAACTCCTACCGCCTCGGTGCCCTTTAGCCTACTCTGGCTGTCATTTTTATAACCAAATTGGCAAGTAAGACATGGATTTTCTGTCAGTTTGGTGTCAGTATGGCACCGATCATAGGCCAAAGGATACTAAAACGAAAATGAGTTAACTGGCTTTTTAGTTGAGAACGATGTTCAGCAGACAGTGCAGCCCTACTATCTGAGCGATAAACCCCCTTTGAGATGTAAACAATTGGTGACATTTAATGAAGATAGCGATTTACTTTAATCGAAGTTGGGTTCTCTCTCATCAGTATGTGTTGTTTTTGTTTGGCTCAGAGATTTGGTTGTTTTCCCAAGAACGTTTTGCATTTTTTTGGCTTTAGTGGGTTAATAATATAAGATGGATTATGTTGGGAATTTGGCAGTGGAGTGGAGTATTTGGGTTCTGAGACTCAGAGTTGGAGTCGTGGCAGTCCAAAGTCGAGTTCTAGTAGCCCAGAATTTGTGTTCTGGTAACCTAGAGAGGAGAGAGTTCTAGTAGGTGAGAATATGAGTTCTGGGAATCCAGAGTTGAGTTGTGGTAGTTCAAAGTCGAGTTCAAGCAGCCCAAAATATGGGTTCTGGTAGCCCAGAGTCCAGTTCTGGTCGCTTGGAGTTGAGTTGTGTTAATCCAAATTGTGGGTTTATGTATACCAGAATAAGGGTTGTAGTAGTTTTAGTTTTACGAGTCGTTTTAATTTTCCTCACAGTACACACACTATAGTGTACTGTGATTTTACCTTATCTTCTATGTTTATGGCAGGCATTTATAAAAAATAAAGTTATTTATACAGATAAAAAGAAATAGCTGTAAAATTTTTGGTATCATCCAGAGAAAACTTCTGCCTTGGCACTTTCACATCTTATTAATTTCGATCATTAAAATGCGATTAAAAGTATTTGAAAAGTAAACACTACTGTGAACGTGAAATTTCAAACATTTTGATAGCCTCCTGGATTTAGATGATTCATCTTGCTTACACTTTTTTTTATTTGTAGGTGTATACTTTGACAGCCGAGTCGAGCATATCAAATTCGTCGATTTTTGTGGAATGTACCGCCTGCCCCTGCTCGAGTATTTGTGCTCTTCAAAATGTGCCGCCCGATCACACGAGGAACCACGGTCATATAACCCGCACCTGATAAAAAAGGTTCTGCTTGGTTAGTGCCTCTAACGTTTTCGAAGTCCAAGCAACAGACAATTAAACCGTGCCTTCAGACTTCAACGTAGGATATTGATCAACGCCTTCCCCACTATGGACAAAAAACTAGTTCCACGATAGCCGATATTAAATCAAAATTTTGGCTAAATAAAAAACGATCCAGTTTTATGAGTTTTAAGGCCGTGTCCACTATCCCTATCTCTTATTACGTACAAGTGTGTGTGTGTGCGACCAGCATAGAAGGCATCCGGGGTATCCGTACGAGGGGGATATTTAGGCCGATTTAAAAAGACATAATTTGTTTTCGGTGGCGTAAGAGGGAGATAGATATAGACTGTTTTCTTTTACAAATCTGTTCGTGCGCCTTCCTGGGCTGGTCGCACATGGCTTTTTCAACTTACTTTACTAAATAACTTCGGCGCTATCTTGAATCAAAGGGTTAAATTTTGTAAGGAAAAGCAATACCTACAAAAAAAATGATCGAAAAAATTTTTCAACAGGCATTGTAGAGCAGAAAATTCTCTAATTTTATGTTCGAACATTTTTTTTTCTTAAGGACGAAGATTCGTTATGGTATCTCTACCTTTTTACGGCCGTTTTTCGTCTTGTTTACATAAGCCTCATTGAAGCTATCATATGTATCTTAAATAAGCCCGTTTTGACAAATATTAAGTGAGCTACGTCAGCGCCATCTACAAAAAAGCTAGAGCGATGAAACATGGTACAATTGTTAAGCACTAGTGAGAAATGATTTTCAGAAAAATCGGAAAACGGCAAGTGCAGAGAAGAAGTAACTCCGTTGTTCCGCTTTAACTGTTCAGGACGTTCACTGATCGTTTTCAAATTTTGCACGAATTAGGCCTCAAGTACAGAAAGGAAGCCTATTGAAAATGGGTAAATCGGAAAAAGACAAGTGACTCATTTTGAGACTTTCTAAACGCCCGCAGGGCCCCATTTTGCGACATGTGGTAAAATAAATGCAAGTTTTCCGGAATTTTTGCCTTTTTTCAAATATCTCAAACCATTACTTGAAAAGTAGCCAATTTAAACCAAATTTTGTACAACTATAAGGCCGAATGTGTACTCAGCGACCGATTGAGATTAGTTTTTTAGAGTAAAAAATACTCGGCTCGAGAGATTTTTTGTCCATTCTTTTTTTGACGGTTGCTGAACTGCTATTTTCTTTAAAAAGGTCCAAAATAATTTTTAAATAAGTTTTGAGTACTCTAGAACACACCGTTTTTGAGTTTTATGGCAAAACATCCCAAAAACACGCTAGCATTTTTATAAAAATCGACATATCTCGGCGAGCTTTAATCTGATGAAAGCTGCACAGTTCGTTTTCTTAGTTTTTTATATAAGAATCAATCAAAATTTTTACCCGTTTTGTGGATGGCGCTGACGTAGTCTCTTAATAGACACTTAAAGTAAATATTTCAACGCATCCGTATCGGTATACGTAACGCGTTCGAAACAAAGTCAAAATACGCTACATTTTTGACTTACTCATGCCATGTTTCGAACGATGCCTGCTTCTTTGACGGGTGTGATGACAATCTCGTTGCGTACGGAAGGATGTACGTATCGTTAGGGACCCACGAACGTACGAAACGATTTCAATCAGCAGTCTTGTCATCGCATCCTTCAAAAAAGCGGGCATAAACAAGTCAAAAATGTGGCGTATTTTGACTTTGTTTCGAACGCGTTACGTATACCGATACGGATGCGTTGAAATATTTACTTGTGTCTAATATTTGTCAAAACGGGTTACTCATAAGAAAAAAAATAGACATTTAAAAAAAAAATTAAAATACATATGGCATCGTTATCGCGTGACTGCAAGCCATATTCCTCCTATCATGAGAGCTTTAAATGAGGCTTATGTAAAAAAATGACGAAAAACGGCCATAAAAGGGTAGAGATACCATAACGAATCCTCGTCCTCCAGCGATTTTTTAAATCGTGCGCAGAGCGACTGCAGGATCGTTGGAAGTTTGTTGAACATTTGGCGCGGTGTACAACAAAAATAATTAGTTTAAGAAAAAAATTTAGAGAATTTTCTGCTCTACAATGTTTGCGAAAAAACTGATATCATTATGCTCCTTTTGTTTAAATAATGTAATGTATGAACAAAAAAGTAACTGTAATTTTGAAAGGTGTCGTTTTGTAGGTATTGTCTGTCAAATAATGAGTGCCGTCACAAATCTCTCTACCGTGGAACTATGTAGTTGCTTATTTACTGTGATTATAATATAAAATTACATGTTTTTTAGAGAATTATACTTGCACTTTTTTATTTTATGATATTAAAAATATTGTTTTTATACCTTCATCAAAAGCAGGATTTTAGTAACTGTCTGGGGATAAATAAAGCATGGCTTTTTTGGTTACCGATGCAAATTTTATTTTTTATCACGGGTGCAAAAAGATTTCGGTCCGATTTTTATCCAAAATTAAAAGCGAAATAGCGGAAAATAGTAATAATGAAAAAATCTAATTATTCTTGCCTAAAAATTAAGCCATTTCATTTAAAAACATCGTCAAAATATCAAACTGCCAAAGATTAAAATGTCGCAACAATGAACGTCACCGTGTAAAAAGGCACATCGCTATGCCAACCATTGTTATTTCATTTACCAGCCGCCTTGATTTATAGAGAAGTGCTCTTTGTTCGAGATAATATTTTCCCGTTTTTCTTGGATTTTTTGATAAAGGTATTAAAAAAATAGTGTTAACAACTCGCGGCTAAACTGCTTTTTTACTCGCAAACCAACGCTTGTAAAAAAAGAACTATTTTAGCCACTAGTTGTGAAAACTACTATTTCCGAAATCCAAAAAGAATAAATTTATGTACAACCGGTTCGAAAAAAAATGTGGATGGACTATGTCTGAAAGCAGGTTGAACTAGTGGAGGTATCCAAAAATTAAATATTTATATTTTGGTAAAATTCATATGTTTATTTAAATCATATGTTGAGAAATATCTTAATTTGTTTGTGTAAATCTTGATATGTTGCAAACAAAAAATTACGGATTTTTGTTGAGTGTGAACCACTGATTCTGTAACTACTTTTCATGTATTTAAGTTGGCTCAGTTTTAGCTAAAAATAATAAAAACTTTAATTTTAACCACGTTTTTCTGAAGAAACTTTGGTGTAACTTTGAAACGCTTGTTACTAACTAAATCAGCAAAATTTAATAACTTTATTAAGAAGGCATAGAGGTTTTTTATGAAAGAAAATATTAGCATATAAATGTACAGGCTTTTAAACAAATAAAAAAGTCCCTTTGTATACAGGTGTATTTCCAAATACAGTACCTACATACAAAAAAAGATCTTGTAAAGAGCGCTATCAAGGACGATCGGATATTCACATGATGGCAGATTACTGCTGGGGGTTGCAACGGGACTTCCAACACAGAACACCAAAGAAATTCGGTTAAAAAAAATTTTTGTAGCTAGCTTCTAGTATAGGCTAGTAGATACTCGATTCCTAAAAAAAAGTATGTCTTCGTTCAAGAACACATTTAATTCAGAGTAAATTATACTTAATACTCTAAAAGTAAATTATCTGCAGTAGTGTTAGCTTTTCAAGAAAGTGTCTAAAGCATTTTTTTGTAGTAAATTTATAACACAATACAATGGTCCAACTTTTGTTTTATTTTAGCACTTATTTAGTTAAGTTAGTTTTCTGCTTTTATTTAGCTGTATCTTCATAAAACTGCTGCGTATTATTTTTATATTTTACTAAAAGATGCAGCTATTGATCCTCTATTTATTGCCCAAATTTAAGCTGTTTACCCAAGACTTTCAAAAAAAATATTGTTGTAATTAAAATTTATAAAAAAATTGTTTCTTTAATTTTCTTCTGCAAAACCGAGCCAACTTGGGAAAACCAGCGGTGGTTATGATATCAGGGCACCTTGACGAGTATCAATTTACAAAAAATTTTCTTACATTTTGTCTGTTGGGCAGTATTTAATAGTGGCCACTGATGTGCCCTTTATTGGAAAAAAGTGAACGAATTATCGCAATATTAATTGAAGTCCCAGAGTGTATTCAATGAGCTTCAGGCTACTCTCTGTGCCGTACGACCGAGGTGGATTCGAAGCACGCTGCAGTATTATCTTTTGGAAATTTATTTTGTTTTATTTCTGCCTTGCTCGAGAAACAGATTGGTAAGTTCTTAATTGAAATAATACATTTTTAAAACTAAAAATGGATGTCTACGAAGTTGCCGAAAAAGTGCAGATGGTCAAATGGTACTATCAAGGCAGACCATTGAGACTTTTTTTGGAGAATTTTGTAAATCGCCCAGAATATAGGTTTGTGCAGGATTTTGAAGTTTGGTTGTGTAGCGCCAAGAAACCATAAAAAACCCACTGTGTTGAATGACGAGCAGGATGTACGAGATGTGATGATTTGCGTTGCAGTGCAGGAAAATCGAAAGTTAACTAGCCACCAAATTGCCGAAGCAGTTGATACGTCTTCCGGAGGACAACTATCGTCGTATGGAATTTTGCGAAACAATGATGGAAAGGGCTAATCGTGATGAAAACTTTCTGAGATCTATTTTTTTCACAGATGAAAGCACTTTTCCATTATTGAATCGTCATAACCCAACACACGTTCGATATTGGTCGAGGGAAAATTTGCATTTGTATTTTGACATAAGAACACAGTATCCCCAAAAACTAAATGTTTGGGGGGGTATTGTACGGGAACATGTAATTAAGCCATTTTTTATTAACGGCAATTTGAATGGTCCTAGATACTTGGATCTACTGCAGCAGCATAGTATTCCAACTGCTAGGCAGTTGTTAGGTGTGAGATTTGGTGAAACATGGTTTCAACAAGATGGTTGTCCCTCCTACAATGTAGGACTTGTTAGGGAATATCTTGATAATGTATTTCCTAATCGGGTTATAAGTACACGGGGAACTATTTTATGGCCAACTCGATCACACGATTTTGCTCCTAATGACTTCTATCTGTGGAGTTATATCAAAAATAAAGTTTACGGGCATGAAAGGGCTAATAATTTGGAAGAACTTCGGATTAAAATTGAAGAAACTTTTCAAACTATCAGCCCTAACATGCTTAGAAACGTTAGAAGGGGTTTTTATAATAGGCTCGGATATTGTCTAGCCGAGCAAGGAGGACTTTTCCAACATTTGCTCTATTTTTTTTTGACTGGGAGAATCTTTTTGGTTTTTAGAATGTATTATTTTATTTTGAGAACTTGCTTTTATTTTGTTTCTCCTTATTATTTTTATTGTAACACGTTGCCAGTGATAAATCTGAGCAGTTGACAATAAAACGCTCTTATTTATCAGTGACAAAAAATAAGAAAATTACGTTATAAAAATTTGCGTATTTATCGACCAAATTCCGGTTTCATTGACTACGCTCCACACAGCACCGTGGTTAGAGGCGTACTAAATACCAAACGCAAGTGGTGATCGCAAGCCTGAGTATTGGTTGCTTCACTGATAGGTGTGCAGTGTCCCTGCATGTACGTACACTGGCAAATTGGACTTCTTCCGGCCTATGTTCGCAGGAGCTTGAAGCGGTCTGTATGATTCTAAACTTGTTTTACTTTGGTGTTTAATAGGAATAACTTTTCCCAAAACAAAATGGAATGTAAAAAAACAGCACGGATGGGGTTGTTAAATAACTTATATTTTGCGGCCTTATAACAGTAAATTTTGGTCAAAATTTAATTTTTTTTTTCTAAAATTGCAATGATTGGTGTCTTAACAAGAAAATAAAATTAACTCTGTGTTTCGGACTTCCATTGTCTATACTTTATACACGACGTTTCGATCAATACAATCTCTGATCGAAACGTCGTGTATAAATAAAACATAGACAATGGGAGTCTGAAACACAGAGTTAATTTCAAACACATCATTGTCTCAAACTTTCAAAGAAAATATAATGTCAGCCATTTAAGTCTATTCAGTCAACCAAAGCTGCAATTTTGGCGTTTGCAAGGAGAAAACATTGCCACAACACATACACTACATACTCGAATAATTACAGATACGCGAAAGTTCTAATTTCGGGATTTAATTATTCTTAAAAACCCTTGTCAAGGCTATCTTGACCTAAGGACATCTTGTCAAAAAAAAAGTTTTAATTTGCTTGCTATTTCTGATACACACAAAATATCAAATATCGGATAATTTTTTTCGCCCCGTGTTGTGACAATTTTTTCTGGTAAAAACCAGCTTAAAGTTGACTGCTCTACTCTTAACAATCAATAAAATAAAATAATCTGATTTACAAAAGAGAGGAAAAAACAATCTTAACTTAATAACACCAAAGTAAATTACGTGAAAACTTATCTCGAAGGTAATTGTTCAAAAATTTGTTAACACTTAACCTTCCAAAGTAAAAACAAAAAAAATACCTAGGCGCTTACTGTCTTAAGTGTTAAAAAGAAATTGTTAAGGTTAACAAAAATATGAAGGGAACCATCCGTCCAGACACACAACAGTGAAAATTTTAATAAAAGATCTAGGTCTGCAAGATTTTAAATAATTTTATTAATTTGATAAAATTTTACGACTTTTCTAGTAGAATTAAATAAATCTCAAAAATGTGGGTACTATTGAAAAACCTGGTTTTCCAGACCGAAAAACATCACAAAAATTGGCACATTCCAAACTTGATCGTGGCGAGTCCTAGGAGTGAACCAACATTTTTGACATGAGAGGGTCCTAAATAAAATTGAATTTTACATGTTCGACTAAAATAAAAGTACATTTCACCATTAAAATGTATTGCAACAACACGACACCTAAAATATACAAAAAATTAATAAACTAAATAATTAGAAAAAAAATATAGTAATATGTACACAAAAATAGTTGCACTTAATCGCAAAAAATAAAGAAATTCCATTATTGATTGTAATGGCTAAAATCACAACAAATTTTTGAATGTATGACAAAATTTTTCTTTTTTTTTAAGCGTCAAATCTTTTGCGACCTAGTGCGTCACTAAAGCAGACTCTTTTGACAGTTTAACAACTACTCTAGGCAATATAGAATCTACCAGATTTTTCAATATATTAGTATATACACTACGCCCAAATTTTTTCACAAAAATCCCCGCTATTACCAAAATATAACAGCGGACACTATTGTCAAAAAATTTGTATAACTGGGCACTCTAGTACACATGGATTGTTCTGACATTTAATTTTGGCGTGTAGATAAAATTATGCGATTGTACAGGCTGTCTTAGTTGTAACTTGAAGAGTAAGCCAAATCTAGACACCCTAAGTAGAATCAAGTTAGTCTGGCAGTAAATTAATACGGGTGAACAATACTTATAAATTTTGGTGTCCAGAGCCGCGTCTTAGGTGCAACTAGGCTTTAGTGACTTGCCATGTAAAAAAAAAGAGATAGAAACATGAGTGGCAACCACGCAAATAATTTCCAACATCTTTGGTGTGGACGCACTTTAAACTGCTTTTGTTTCTTAGATTTATTGATGGGAGAATGAAAAAATGACCAACTCTATATTATTTAGGGGTTCACGTCTTTCGACTTTAAATTATGTGGCAGAGTTGTATTGTAAGGCGCGTCTAGCTTAAGCCTTACCTTCCAGACAATTCAGTGTTCAACCTGGAGCAGCCAATAGGCAGTTTACGTTGGTCATAGGACGTAGTATTCTGTCTTCCTTTTTTTTGTACACGATCGGCCATATTCAAAGGAGTTGTGGGGTTTTAATTATTTCTAGGAGAGACAGCGTAAAACTAATATTCACGTTATGAGCTTGAGTTTTGAGGAATTATCATAACTCCCCGAGAAATAGCCAAAACACTACAATCCCCTCGAAACTGGTTCACCCTGTACATATCACGACCAACTCAAACTGCCTAATACTTAGGTCGATAAATTTTAGCTATCTAGAGAACGATACGTGCCTTTAAGTTACCACTAACGCAACCAACTATACAGTATGTGGGCTAAAAATTGACTTGAGAAAATTAACAAAAAAACAGCATTAAAAACAATCGAGAGGGGGAGGGGGCTAAAATTGGGCAAAGGGGCGTTTCAATATATAAAAAATCGCCATATAATATAACTACAAACAAATTCAGTATTTTTTCTGTACATCGCATGTATATATATATATTAATCAATAAATCTATAGTACAGCGCTGCAGTCCACACACAATACATACTGGTGTAGTTTGGTATTACCTAGTTATTTTATAAGGTTTATTTTACACCATCTTCAAAACTACTTTTTTTTCGGATAATTTCCAAGCACTATATACTTGGATGTGCAAAAAAATGCGTTAGCTCATTGCCGGCATACTAGTGACTTCTGCTAGAATAGTAAAATAGATTAGGTACTAAAAACAGTCGCAATCATATAGTGTTTTCGTTTTTGATGCACTGGTGCGCACCATTTGATTGCACTACTCGAACGAGTGCAGTTTACGGTGCTCAGGTCGTGGAGACTAGCCTGTTGAGGGGATGACCATTTTAATTAATTATTATTACAAGTAAGCACATATATCTGGTTACAACATCTTGTTTTGCTGTCGACGCTGGTTTTATAAAAATGAGAGACGGGCTCTTTTGTTAGTTAACTTCCTTTTCATTCAATTAAAAGTATCATTTGGGAATTGTGGGATTTGAAATCCATCTCCGTCAAGAAATATAAAATCTCTTAAAGCCCGTAAAATACTTTTTTTCGGGTTACCATAAAATAACCAAAAAAAATCTGATATCAAACAGTGCATTTCATATTCCATTTGCAGTGCACTAATCATGCATCAATGCAATTGTCTGACAGCACCAAGTCAGTTTTAGTATTGCCAACAATTTTTTGGTTTATTATTATTAAAGTTTTGATGGTGGTGTAACATAAAATATCGAATATAACCTCAGGGCCAAAATGTGCTTTTTTACTTGCGGATTTTCTACAGACCTCGGTTCACTCGTTCTTATTTTTTTAGCCACTTGTATAAACTACTATTTCAAGAGTCACTAGTATGCATACTTTGTTACGAAAGTATATTTGCTTAAAATATGACGTTTGTATTTCCAATAAAACTTACAATTCAAATTTTTAGGCGCTCTTTGCTTTTTCGCAACCGTACGACTCCTACCACCATGACCACGTGGCAACCTCTAAAGGTCATCAAACTATAAAATAGCATGTGAGTGTACGAAAAAGGCAGTTAGCTGGCTATTGTCAAAACGATTTACACTACTACTATTATATTGCACGTCTTTTGTGAAAAAAGAATGTTCTTTTTTTGCAGATCTGGCGTATAATAAGTATAGTGAGAGGGAATAAAATAAAAAAACAAGATTAAAATTAAATAGAGGTACACCAACTGCAACAAAGAAGGGGTGGAAATAGGCTAATACTTAATACAAGTCACAAGATCTATCTATTAGTTTCTGGACCCAGTCTATTTTTTTTTTTTGGTTAAGATGAGTATTAAAAGTGCCTTTTTGATTGACTGCTCGCTCTAATTTAGTTGGTTTGCAAATTTTCTACTACTGCTGTTAATCTCTCGACAACAGCGCTGTTTTCGAATCATTTTTAATGGTTAAAAAAAATAAAAATTAATTTAGATGAGTTGCTCACGTCAAATTAATTCGCCCTACTAAAAGAAAAGTAAAAAAAATAAAACGTTCTTATTTCTAGGTTAAAACAAGATCCAATCTCACTACTAAGGCGCCTCAACCACAAAGACAAATCAAGGTGAAAAATTCGCTTGTCATTTTAGAATTTCGGAATATCAAAGTCCATTGTAAACAGAAGAATCAGAATCAGAACCATTTTGGAAAGAGAAATACCGTTTCTGATTAACTATTGATCATATGCAAGGCTACTACAAGGATTTTTTTTATATTGAATCCATCACTTCCGTGAAATAATAAAATCAAGCAAAATTTTTATAATTGTCTCAGTGCTTTTATATTTATGACAAAAAAGTTAAGATTTAGACGGCCTTTAATTCCTGAACAAGAATTAGTAAAATATATTTTTTGTAAACTCTTTTGCTTCAGAGATATTTTGCATGGTTAATATTTTCTGAGAACCACCCTTTACTACGTTTTAGAAACATCAATTTTTGAAAACAAATTTTTGACAACTTCAAAATGATTGACAAAAACCCTAAAGCATGTCATTGTTATGTTAAAGGCGATTCATAAAAAAAATACGAAAGTTTTACTCCTAAACCAAAGAGAAAAAAAATGAAATTTAAACAAAATAATAGGGATATTTTGGAACGCTTATTCGACACTTCGTAAATGTTGTGGTAATTACTAAGTTTGGCAATAGCTAAACGTTATTCTGTTGTGGTAATTAACCACTGCCGTAAGCTACGAATCCACTTTGTTGTGGTTGTGGTTATTGTTCTAGTTGATTTTAGAGAATTTTGGCACAATTGATTTCAAAAATAATAAAATATTACCAGGTTCCAACATATAAAACACTTATCTTGTAAAGTAAAGCCCAATTTTGTGTTTTTTCTTATCTCTAAATTTTCTCATGAGTGACAGTTTCTAATGTGTTCCAAAAACTCTGGTAAAATCGATGCGTCGTAGTGGTTGTTAAACACTACCACAGCAGCTATCAAAGTTGTCAAAATTTTAAACGTTTTAAAATATCCCTATTAACGTAACTTTTCTTCGATTAATCATATCTAACCACTGTTCAAATCTTTCTAGGGAATTTTGGATCATGCTTATCATAAACATAATGTGCTAGAGAGAATATGCTTATGATAAGCATTTTGGCAAATTTCTCACAAACCACTATATAGAAACAACGTTTTTTGGTATTTCTAAACCCAGGAAGGAAAGACCAACTTTTTGACAGATAGTTTTAAAAACCCTTTCAAAATTATAAAACTATAAAACAGGAAGTTCAAAATATAGTGCCATCAATATAAGGAAGAACCTATTTGTAGGCCATGTGATGAGGATTACGAATCAGCCTCTCACATCATCTTTGAGTGCCCGGCACTTAACTACTGAAGAATTCGACATCTTCTAGAAGAGGCACTTTTGTAAAGATGGTGCTGAACCTAGCGAAGGTTTCGAACCTCTTTTAGGTGAAAGAATACAGCTGCAGTGTCAGGAAACCCCTAAACCTTACCTTGCTGTATATATTAAATCAATCAAATCAATCAAGCAACCATCAATATATCAAGAATAATTCTCTCATATCTAGACCACACGAAGGGTTTAATCCTCAAAATTGGCCAATGTAGGGCGTATTTTTCACCTTTTGCGTGAGAACTAATAATCTGTCATTGTTGTCAAGGCACCTTGCTCACTACTACCACATATACCTATGACAGCGCCACCTAGAGAAGAAATTTTTTCTTTTGTACAAGCCTAGGCACTCAGGTTTGCTTGACATTGACAATTATTATTATATAATGTCAGGCAAACCTGATTGCCCGGGCTAGTATGACAAAGAAAAATCGTCCTCCAGGAAGCGCTGCCTGTAAAAAAAAACCCACAAAAGCGCGTGCGCCTTTTTTGACCAAAAACCAGCCAGGTCTGACTAGGTGTTTTCGCGACGGTGACCGCCGCGTATTCTTGCATTTGTCTGTCTAGGTTTTTTTCTGGGTGTATTTTTAAATTAACTAAGCTATACCGGACGACGCGGCGGCGGCCTGGAGGGGGGAGGAAGAGGTGTCGTTGGCGTTGACGCCGGCGGTTCCGGGACCGCCGTCGGCGCCGCTCGGTGCGCCGGCGCCGCCGTCCTGAGTCCCCGCTTCTTGCACGTTGCGCGGGACCAGGATGCTGTTCAGAGAGGGCTGGATACTTAATTCTGAAACCAAACAATAACATAACTATTTCAATTCCAACAAGTAACTTATAAAATATCAATTAAAGGAGTATTATTGATTCAACAGGCAGTTTTTGGCCAGCGTTCCAAAATGGGAAACCACAAAAAAGCTGAATTTACAAAAACCGAAACACAATTGAACAGAAAATAAAACGTCCGAAGCGGAATATGAACGAAAGTAAAATACCCACAAAATAAAAGATACGAATATAATTTAACCGATTACAATTAACAATACAAATTGATAGAAAATAATGTGCACGATTCTTAAATGAGCTGAACCACAATCTATCCGAATCGCTATTGGGCATGCGTCAAATTTAAATCTCTAGAGCACCGTTTTTTATTAAATGATTTTATTTAACTTCACAGTTTCTGACCGTCTAATTCTCTATCAAATCTTGCGATTCATTTTTGACACACTTCCCGTGAACCGATTTTAATATTATGAACAAATTTGGGGTAGTGGGTTGTGGAGTGATGTCAAGGGGGTAAATTAATACAATATCACAACTTACTTCGACTCTTCGCAATGTAGTAACAGAATTCGTGGCTATCGGTTCAAATCATTTTCGGACAGATTGGGGTTCTTGAATTTTGTGGTTGGGATTATTATATTTCTATTAAATTATTTTCGTTAAAAATATTTTCTGACATTTTGTGTTTCTATAAAAATATGTGTCGTTTAAATTTAATTTCTAGCGATTTGATTTTCCCGTCATTTCATTTTATTTTAAATTATGACAAATTATGTTTCTGTCAAATTTGGTTTCGGGTTTTTTATAGGGACCCTCAAAAATAACAACCTTTGTGATTATAGTTATAAACAAACAGTCATGAATTAACAATTAACAAATCATACAAAAATTCGTAAACACATTAACAAATCATATAAAAATATTAGTAAACCATCCCAAGTAACAGTTTTTAGTTGCCTTAGTTGCCATATCTAAGAAATACACTAAAATTAACGTTGCATAAAGTACAACAAAAAACTAGTCGCAACGGCCGCTATGATGCCCGAGAAATGACGCCAACTTGTTGTTATTAACAACGACGGATCAACGACGCCAAAACGTTGATAATTAACTGGAGTTAATTAATTTACGTTCTTTCAACGTTTCTCTTTACGAGAGAATTGTGGCCAAATAATTAATGCAGTTGCGACCAATTCCAAAATATAACTGTATCTGACAACTATAGAGGGCACCTCCTTAATCCCAAGCAGCATTTGGACGTTATTTTACTGCTATGTTTTCATGGGTATTGAGTTCGTTTTCAAAACTCATTGTATCTTTTTCTTTTATATAGCGTGTTCTTTATCAAGACCAAGAACACGCTATATAAAAGAAAAAGATAGAATGAGTTTTGAAAACGAACTCAATACCCATGAAAACATAGCATATGTTGCGCATACGTTGTCCTTGAGAAACGCGACGTCGGCTAGCGACGTCGTTTCGACTGCCAGACGTCCCGCATTCGCACCTAAATGGGTAACACAGATTCGGGTCGCCTCGACTGACTAGCTTTACCAATTGCCGCCAACATTATTTTACGTTTAATTTCTCTCACCTAAAATTAGTTACTGAACAAGAATATTACGTTTGGTTTTGTTTCAACTACCTAATATATATATAAAGTTTTTGTAAAAGAAATTCTTGAAGCCTTACTTAAATTATTCTGATAGGTATACAAGAATAATATATATTTTATTTACTTTTAAAGCACCTTACACATAAAAATGTATAAACGAAAGGCCGTTTATTGATAAATGTAAATAAGATACTTCAAAAAAAACCAGGCGCCCTGAAAATTTGGAAAATTTAAGAAAATAAAATATTGGGTCAAAATCTTCTGGCACTCCCTAATTTTAGACTAAATCTAAAAAACAAACTAATTTACAATGGCCGACAGACGCCAACCTGTTGAAAATTGCGAATTTTTGTGCCCTACGTAATCTGAACTAACATTATACCAAGTCCGACCGGGTCTCCAAGCTAAGTCGTCAAGCATGACTGAAGTTACGAAACCGGTCGGTTTGCAAACGTATTACGACGTTTAAAACCTTACGTCCGTCATGATGTCCGAATTTAATTTTTCAATACCCCTCGTCAAATTTGCCATCTTTCCATTTACATATTAGAATGGCACGTCTTGCACGGAGTATGTATTAGAATCTGAAGTCGTTTTTAGTATCACACATCTAACTGTCAAATGTCGCCCTAACCTCACAGTTTTAGTTCGTTATATATATCAAAAAATTAAGAGACGGAGCCCAATCCCCACAGGCGAGGCGGGAGGAAAATGCCATATGCTGGTTCCCTAAAGGAATCTTTGTATCTCAGATTTGATGGAGGTTTTCATCTGCAAACTTTTGCAGATGAACACCTGAGATAATTTTTTTCTGTAGAAACTACTCAAAGTTTGAATGGTCGTTTTGGCATTTTCAAGAGTACTTGCAACTAGCAAAAATTCCAAAAAAAAACTTAAATTTGTGTTAAAATTTTCAAAAAGGTTAGGTTAGAACCAGAAAAATAAAAATAGTTGTTTTTAGTTAATCAAACGCACGAAAATGGACGTGTTGTTTGGGACGTCGGTTGACGTAGGCCAGTTCCAACGAGCAACACGTTTTAAATTTCAACGGCAAGCAAACGTCGGTATCCGGCACGTTTAATTTCCTATACGCACTGAAGACGTCGACTTTGCAATAAAATCGTACGTCGCTTTTGCCGACGTGGGTATATCGTTTGGTTTTGTAACGGATAACTAAGGATGTAGCTTTTACCTCAAAAACAACGTTGGAGACAAACGTCCTTGATCACAACCTTAATTCTGCCCGATTCTGGATTTTGATAATTTTTTAGTTGGTTTTAGTAATTTTTAAGTATTCTTTTAGGCAGTTTAAAATAGGTTTAAAGCATTTTTAAAATTTTTAGTATTTATATAGAAAAATAATCTAGCAAAAAACTAAGAAGGATTGAAGGCCCGCTTATTTTTTAAAGCTAAAAAATCCATTTTTGACGGAAAACTAAGGTGCGTTAGTAAATCCACTTAAAAAGCCACTTAAATCAGAGAGCATATACGCCGGTAGTCACAGGTGGCGAATACAGAGGGAGGCGATCGACCCCCTCTCCGACGCGGCGCCAGTTTTTTTCTTTTATTTTAAATTAAGCATTACTCTTTTACAAGGTTTCGGCTTCGGCGGTCAAATAATTTTAAAAAAATCATAAAAACAGTTTTGGAGAAGACTCCTCATGATGGGAATTGACACGGTTACGTCCCAACCGCCTCTTTTGGATTAAGGGAACAGAACCATTGAAGGAATATCAGGAAATTTATCATATGAGACTATCAGTTTTCACATACCTTCTCACCCATTCTGATCTCCCAATCATGTATTTTTCAAACATTCGGAAATGACGAAATGAAATTTGAAGTAACCTTAGATAGCAAAATATAAAAAAAAAATTAAAAACTTATTTTTTACCGGAGAAAACCTAAATTATATGCTCTCTGCTTTTTCCTTAATTATTACAAGTAATAAAGGCTTGAAAAATATATATAATAAAAACCTTCTGTCAGTTCACTTACCAACAAGTTCATTTAAAATTGTATTAAATGGGTCAAACCATATCAAATCAACCAAAAAAAGGCACTTTTCGTTTTGACCATCTCCGATTTTGATGATTTTTGGTACACTTATTCTTCTGATCCAAAAACTTAAAAATCCAAAAAATTAAATTTTTTGGATAAGTGGTTTTTGTTTTATTGATTTTTGAAAATAAAGAAATTGACCAATATGCCCTTGACAGGCACTTACAAAAACTATTGGTCCTATAGAAGCGAGTTATAGCTTATTTTGAAGGTTTTTAACCTTTTTAACGATGTGTATCACCATGTAATTTTTTGTTTTTATTTTTTGTTAAATTTTTTTAATATTTTTTTTTGAAAAATCTTGAAAACACCATTTTGATTTTTTTTTCAAAAAAACACTATTTTTTTTTCAGTATTGGTAGTTATTGGTTCTATTTTTTAAAAAATAATATAAAAAACCTTGCAGGAAAAAACCATACATTTTTTGATAAATACCTATATATTTACTCTTTATATCTAAAAACTTGTCAATTGCTCCCAGTCTTGTAAATAAGATACATAAAAGGTTTTTCCAAACTTGTTTATTCCTGAAAAATTTTGAGTATTTCTTCAATTGTCCTCCCCTCCACCCAAGATCTTTTCACCCACCTATTATACATTTAAACATGTTAATTCCTGCAAAATGTTTAGCTAAGGAGGAACTAAGGAGCATCATCAGAAAAGGTTAGTTTTGGCTAATATCAAAGAAATATATTTGCATTTTAAGAAAGAGCATCCAGACCTAAAAATTGGTTTGTCTAAATTTAGTGAATTGAGACCAAAAAGTTGCATTTTAGCAGGAAAGAGCGGTACACATACAGTGTGTGTGTGCACAATACATCAAAATATGAAGTTAGTTAGAGTGTTCTAAAATAAACAAGTTTATCTTAAATGATAAGGGTAATCCTGCTTTACCAGACTACCATGCTTGCCTCTCAAAAATGATGTGTAACCCACCAGGAGTTCACTGCTTTTTGGACAAATGTGAGATATGCCCAGGAACTGAGAATTTAAAAAACTTTTTGAATGAAAAGTTCGAAGAAGCAATGATTGACAATGTGACTTTTAAGAAGTGGATATCTGTAGATAGATGCAATATGGAGACATTAATTAAACCAGCAGAGGACTTCATTGAAGAATTTTCAAACGACTTGATTAAATTAAAATCTCATTCTTTTTACACTCACATGCAAAAAGAATACTACAATGAGGTAAAAGACAATTTAAAAAAGGGGGAAGCACTAATCACATGCGACTCCGCTGAAAATTATTCATTTATTTTACAGGATGAAGTGCAGTCCTATCACTGGACAAATAGCCAGGCAACCCTACATCCTTTTGTAATATATTACAAAACTCATGAGGAAAAACTGGGTCATTTAAATTATATATTTATTTCAGACTGTTTGGTACACAACACTGTGGCATTTCATCTTTTTTTAAGCCACCTTATGCCTGAACTAAAGAGGCAAATTAATAATTTAGACAAAATTATCTATTTTTCAGACGGCTGTGCCGCACAGTATAAAAAAAAATTGTTAATATTTTTAACAAGTAATTTTTTTGCCACCTCCCACGGGAAGAGTGCATGCGATGGACTGGGAGGCACCGTAAAAAGGTTGGCTGCTAAAGCAAGTCTGCAAGCAAGTCAGATTATGACCCCCGAAGATCTTTTTAAATTTGCAACAGAAAAAATTCCTGGTATAACATTTAAATATTGTTCATTAAATGACTAACAGCAACATGATACCTGGAAGCACAATCGATACCTGGGACTCAAAAATTGCACTCGATTATCCCCCTCAGTATTGAAAAAATTATTACACCATTTTCACTAAGTAAAGAGGAAAATATTCAATGTCTTTTTGCAACCTGTGGTTTGTCAAACACAGAAATTGAAAACATCGACTCCGGTTTTGTAACCATAAACTATGACTGTCTTTGGTGGATGGGATGTATCATTGGAAAAAATATAGAAAGCGGGGAATTAAAAGTTAGTTTTTTACATCCTCATGGTCCCTCTCCGTCTTTTTACTTTCCAAAGACAAAAGCTGATATATTGGTCATAGATCAAAATTCTCTTTTAAGACGGGTCAACCCAAATACTGCCACTGGTAGGACATATACGCTAACTGCAGAAGAAATGACAGATTCCTCAAATATTTTACAAAAAAAATATGACCCATTATTTCTCCATCCTAAAATTTTCCAAAAATGTTAAAAAAACATTGAAAAAAAGAAATATTTTTTTGAAAAAAATTAAAAAATGTGTTTTTGAGATTTTACAAAAATTTTTTTTTTTTAATTAAGAAAAAAAAATTAAACAAACTATATTGTGTCACACATCTTTAAAAAGGTCTTTAAAAACCCTTCAAAATGAGCTATCACTCGCTTCTATTCTATTTTTTGTAAGTGTCTGTCAAGGACATATTGGTCAATTTCTTGATTTTCAAAAATCAATAAAACAAAAACCGCTTATCCAAAAAATTAGATTTTTGAGTTTTTTGATAAGACGAATAAGTGTACCAAAAATCATCAAAATCGGAGATGGTCAAAACTATTGCCTGGTTGACTTGATATGGTTTGACCCAAATATAAGTATGTACGCCAACGATAAATCGATATTCATTTAACGAGCGGGATTATTGCCGTTTTAATTTTAAATAAATATTACCCCAGTTCATTCTGGCGCATTCAGCGAACAATAAAAAACTCGCTGTGAATCGCGTTGACTTGCTGGTCGAAAATTACCATTACGTGTCCTCTCTATTTAGATTTATCTGCTCTCTGCCTTAATGTTATAATTTTACTGTAAGTTACCTAGCTACGTATTTTACAATTATTAATAAATGGTGTTTGGAAATTAGTCCATTTGTGGTTGCAGACGTGGAAGTCCTAGTTTCAAATCAGTTATAGTAATATAAATATTATTCAGAGGGCACTTAAGTTGTAGTCGCTTCGACGACGGTGTGGAAACATTGTACGCGACTCTAGTCACAGGCAATGTCAACACAACTCAAAAAATCTCCGCCCAATTGGTGCAAAAAAGCGAGTTGCTAGAACGTTTATACGCCGTTTTCACGCAACGTTAAGTCGCGTTTGGCAACGTTAAGACGTCGACAAATTGTTCCTTGGGATGTAAAAATAAGGGCTTTGGGGACTTTTTTGTAAAAATAGGTAATTTTTAGGGACTTTGCAAAACTTTTAGGGACCTGCACAGCACAAGAAACTTACCTTGTTCGGTAAAATTGAACAGTGGGGGCAATTCGTTTCCGTTGGGTAACCGCGTGTTGGGTTCCCGCAGCTCGTTGAAAAATGAGTGCGCGCAAGCCTGCAACGGGGTGATCCGCGAAGAGGGGGTGTACTCGAGCAAACGGGCCACCAACTCGATAGCCTCTGGGGGTGTTCGCGCTCTGAAGACCTGCAACAAGATAGATACAAATTGATAAAATCAAAGGATTGTCGGTTGTGTTGTCAATGTCAAAGTTGAACTAGTAGACACTTACAGTGGGATTTACTAAGATCTAAAATAGTACCCCCCACAGGTCCAAATATTTATACCTGTGGGTGGCACTAAATTTTAAAACCAATTTTCAAAAAACACTTACCCATACAGAAAAGACACAAAGTTATTAATTATTTTTTTATTTTTATTGCTAAATACCACAGAAAAACTGCTTTTTTGTCAAAATATATAACATATTTTAGAAGAAAATGCCCTAAACCCTATTTTTTTTTTATAGGTTTCAAAATGGCAAATGGTGAATACGCCAAAATGTTGGTACATAATAGCTTCATATTCTGTGATTGAGGTTATAAAATTGGTGATCTGGGGGGGGGGGGGTGGTTTAAATTTATAACCCCCAGAAAGGCTGGTTTTCGTTCATAATTTCCCCAAGTAACCGTTTTCACAAGGATTAATTTACATTATTTAATATCCCAAGTTGTTCATTAATCAATAAAACACCTCGAATTTTGTCCAGAAAAACGCCATATTTTGAACCCGTTTTCAGCACAAAAAATATATTTATGAGGGCACTACGAGGCAAAATCAACATAAGTGAAGGTCACTGATTATGCACGAAAAATATACCAAACAAAAAAACCCAAAACAACTATATTAATTTATTTACAACTGAAATTAAAACATTGAGGTTATCTAAAAGCTCAGTCAAGAAAACTTTCCTTACTCAAAGCCCACTCATTTTAAAGCTGTAGCTTTCATCAGTAGAGGTTGGTGCAAGCCAAGGTGCAAGCAGAGGTAAAAGATCCGAACTCGCTGTTTGTGATTGAACGCAGCGCTAATATTTTTAAACTGACATTTCGACAGTGACAGAAATGTGAACAAAATTTGCATTTAACTTTTTTAATACATTTCATAAATAAAAACACCTTTTAAATAAATAAAAAATTAATCTACTCCTTATTTTATTATTACCCATCTAAATCTTTGTGTGACATCAGGTATTAATTGGAAAAATTAAATAACAAGGGTAAGTTTTAATTAGAGTGACATATAACCCCAATTTTAATTTGTTCTACAGGGTGTTTACTATTTAAACCCAGCGTGGGTTTAAATTTTTTAATTTTCTTTTTTTCTAAATTGAAACTTTCTTCTTAAATCCAACAAAAGATTGTGTTAAGATGATTATTCATTAAACAAATTTATTAAAATTATTTTTATAAATCAAATTATGTCCAAAACTCAAGGATGGTTGGTTTGAGGTGCTTAAAACCAGAAATTTCACTTAAACTTAGGAGCGTTTTATAATAGACTAAACCCTTTTAGTAAATCCCACCGTTAAAGTTTACATCGTACAACTACGTCTCATCTGTCTCTACGACCACACTAACCATTTTATTATCTGTGGGTTTTCATAAACGCCTGATCCACAGTTTCACTCCTTATACTTTCCATTCTATTGCCCTGTCACTTTTTTAGACAAGGAAGCAGAAAGAAGTGAGCGGCATGAAGTAAAACTGTGCATCAAGCACTGAACAAGAATTGGTTTGGTTACGTTGTACGCCTTAAGCAAAACTTTAACTCTTTTTTTTTAAGAAGCTTTCACAAACGCGTCAAAGATAATAGCTTGCCAACGTTAAGTGTCTACTGTGCATAGACTGTCAAGAGTCAACTCTTATTATTTATCTAACAAGTGCCAAAGTCATATTTTTCCTCACGCGGAGACAGTTACACAAACGACACTTGGCGACTGGATCAAGTCACCAAGTTAAACTGAAGCCAAACTAGGAACCGCATAAACATTCCCAAGAAAGTTGAAAAGTGCCGAAAATTCTATATTTTTCACGGGTAATTAACAACACATCCAATCAGAACGCGGGTCTATAATGTTTCCATGATCAGCCCGACGCAATTTCCTTGGATTTGGTTACTGATTTAGAAAAATTGTCTAGTTTATTTTAATTTCTTTGTTTGGGTTCACTAACTTGCAGATAAATTGCATACATTGGAATAGTAAAATTGTTTTTTTCTGAGCAGTGTATGTAGATGACAAACATTCATGACAAATAGGTGTCAACATGAAGTCTTGTCAATTGCGATTCAATATGACGAGACATTTGTCTACTTTTGTGAAAACGCAAATAATAACGCGACTTAAGTGAAGACCGGTGGTTGGTGAGAAGAACGGCTGACCACTATGGTCTTAACAAAGCCACAGTTTGCAGAATAAGAAGCCGTTGGCTGGCTACACACAGTTTAGAAAGAAAAGAAGGCACTGGCAAGATTAAAAAGACTAGTGAACAAGAAGAAGAAGCGTTGCTCATTCACTTGAGGGAAAATCCATTCGACTCCGCAGTGAACGCAGTCTCAGTGACAAATTTTCCTGCATCCTGCTCCACGGCAAGTAGGAGAATAAAAGGTTCAGAGTTACGTTGCCGTACTGCTGCAAGAAAACCAAAACTAACTCAAGAACAAAAACAGGCTAAAGTAATTTTTGCCCTAAATTATTACCGTGATGAAGATTACTGGGCACGGGTAATATTTACCGATGAAAAAATATTCCAATCCTCCTCAGATCGCAGAAGAATTAAAGTTTATCGGCCTCCACACTCTCGGCTTGATGAGCCAACACCGTACTCAACTAAAAAGCCTGTTAACTCCTACCGCCTCAGTGCCCTTTAGCCTACTGTGGCTGCCATTTTTATAACCAAATTTACAAGTAAAACATGGATTTTCTGTCAGTTTGGTGTCAATATGGCACCGATCATAGGCCAAAGGATAATAAAGTTAAATGGCTTTTTAGTTCAGAACGGTGTTGGATGAGCGATACCCAAATCAAATAACCAGGGCGGGTCATTTTTCCGTCAACATGTAGGGCTGGGGTTATGTTGGCAGATTGATGGTCGGTTCACTGCAGTATGTTATCAGGGGCTCGATTCTGGGCGTAATAGAACGATCATACCCTGAGAAGTGACCACTTCTATTAAAATCCAAAATTCCGTATTCTGGGACCGGCCGATCGTACAAGTCATTCGAACGACGCACGTTGGTCGATTTTCCGGAAAACGCGGA
Organism: Oxystoma pomonae; assembly: GCA_963921995.1. NCBI lineage: Eukaryota > Metazoa > Arthropoda > Insecta > Coleoptera > Brentidae > Oxystoma > Oxystoma pomonae. The sequence continues at coordinate 4,623,983 of OY998167.1, read as the reverse complement.
CATAAATGGAAAAATTAAAAAATTCAAAATGTGTCTAAATTTGCCCCTATATGGTTTTCAAGATACTAGGCGAATAGCTGGCCAAAGAATAAACTATGCTTTTTACGAGTTTTTCAACATCAAATTTCAAATAGAAGACCCAGAGTATAGCAGTATTCAACTGTTAACATCTCGAAAACAATTGAAGATCAACATAGGGTACGTTATATAAAAATGCTTAGAATTTAAAAACAAAATGCAATAATATACTCGATACTAGTGTTTCATTTGAAAGTTTCGGTTGGCATTCTTTTTAATATATTTTCTTTTTCTTTTTCTAAACTAACATTTTTACTTTAATTTAGCTAATTAATAAATATATATCTTTTTCCTCTTAAAAATGTCTTAAGATAAATGTAAAAATTCACACGATCATCCTGTCTGTTTATTAAAACCGTAGATAGAGGAAATACTGAAGATAGGTAACCTTACGGGCTAAAATGTTAGCAAAAATTTCGTTCGTGGATAACTCCCCAGAGCGCGCATAGTCGCTTTTGGACAACTCGACTGTCATCAACCCAGTGCATTTCGCCGCAGCGAAATCTGTAAGCATAGAAGACATAATCAATTTTCCTTTGCAATCTGTAATAACTCTCCAATGTTTCACTTGACTTCGTATAGGTGGCGCTATTAACTTAGCATTAACATTCCTCCTGCGCTAGATAGTGTAGAAAATAGAAATATCACTGCCATTGTTTAGATTTGGTGGAAATCGAACCGTATATCATTGAATTTAACTTTTTATGACGACATAGAGAATATTCTTCTTGTTCTTATCAGTACTTTTTTAGTGTTAGAATAAAAAAGATTATCTTGTTGATTTTGTGATTTTTGAAACAAAAACAGTTTTGTTCTTGTGATTTATTAACGCTTACAGGTAAGTGTTCCTTATTTTGCATGTTTTTGTTTTATAGTAACAAAAAACTGTTGGTAAATGTTTTCACGGTAATTATGCAGTATACGGTTTTCTGCCATTTTTGATTTTTTATGAAAAATTCTTTATGGGAGCACCTATACTAGGGTCCCTAGGACCCCAAATCCGCCTGCGCCCGATTTTTTTTTAAGAGAAAAAAGGGTGCCCGGGGGGGGGGGGTTGTAATGTTTTTCTGATTGTTTTGTGTTGAGTTGGGTTGGACTGTGTTGGATTGAGTGGTTTTAGTGAAAAAAAAATTAAAAAAAAACATAAAAAAAATAAAAAAAAAACAACCGGCGCAGGCGGATTTGGGGTCCTAGGGACTCTAGTAGGTGCCACCATAAAGAATTTTTCATAAAAAAATCAAAAATGGCAGAAAACCGTATACTGCATAATTACCGTTTTTTCGCATTAATAATTAAGTAGGTAGGAACTATTTAAAAAAAAAAAACATCGGGCAGTTCGGGAATTTCCTAGAAAATTTCAGTTATAAACAAAATATTAAATAGGTATAAATAAATTTGGCTTAAGATATTTTAGCATAATTAAAGGGGTAACGTTTTTGTTTAAGAAATTTTTATGCCAAGATTTTGTTCCCATTGTATAGCCTTCTTTCCAAACTTTCGATTTTTAGAATAAAACACTCAGTTTTCTCAAGTTTTCACTTTTTTTTTAGCTTCAAAAAAGTACTGCAATAAAACCATTTTTCTCTGTTAAAATGAAAAATATTTAAGGTTGTTGAAGAGAGACAGCAGGCTATTAAAAAGTATTTTAGAGAAAGATGGAAATAATTTAAGGCAATTGTTTACTAAAAATTTCTGTTTTGTCATCTGTCTGTCATCTTGAGTGTTTTTTTTTATCCAAAAAACGACAAAAATTGTAATTGTTTATCGTGTAAGTAATAAGGTGGTATTAATTTCTTTCAATCAAAGTTCTTTATAGTATTTAAAATTACAAAAAAACGTGTATATAAGTGTATTTTAGCACATCTTAAAATAATTGAACAGGTATTTAACTAAATTATTTCCAGGTTCATCATGGTAGATGATTCTATTTTGTAATGTGGCCGCTAAATATTTAAATTTGAAAACAAATTGTTGTTAAGTTAAAATAAAAAAGCATTTTTAAAAAAATTAAATACAATAAATACCTATAATAGAAATAAGATTATAGCATTTATTATATTTATGCTCATCAACTAATATAATATATAATAAAATAATTTTTTCCGAAATATTTTTGCAATGCTTAAATGCGACACTCTTGTATCCCAAAACTAAATTTTTGGAAAAAAAGGAACTTTTAATCCAAATAGCTACTGTCATAGGGAGGAGAATTTATAATAAAATGGCAAAATAAAAATCATATGCTCGACACGACTAAAGATGACAGATGACAACTAAAATTTTTAGTACACAATTGCCTTAATATTTTTGCACTTTACTAAATTATCTCTCCATCTACCTCTAAAATTCTGCCCTCTCTCATTAAATATTTTTCATTTTAGCAGAGGAAAGATGTTTTTGCAGTACTTTTTTGAACGCTAAAAAACCGGTGAAGGCTTGAAAAATTTGAGTGTTTTATTCGAGGTTTTTTTCATAATATTGTATTGTCATCGGATCTACTTTGCTGTGCCAAATTTCACTAAAATCGGTTCACGGGAAGTGTGTCAATGAATTTAGCCCCTTATTTTTAAACCTTAACCACCCCCTACCCACCAATTTTTTTTTCATAATATTGTATTATCATCCGAACTACACTACTGTGCCAAATTTTATTAAAATCGGTTTACGGGAAGTGTGTCAAAAACGAATCGCAAAATTTGATAGTCAGGCAGACTGTAAAGTTAAATATAATCGTTTAATAATAATAAAAACTGTCTTGCTTCATTCAGCATATTCATGAATTTATATTATGATCTCTCTACCAGCTCCCATTCCCTTAGCAACAAGTTCATTCATTTACGGCACTGATAAACCGGTATTCAGCAAAGAATCAAAAACTTGCGGTAATTCCCCTTTCATGGCTTGGCTGGCTGTTCGGATACCGTCGGCTTTCGTCGGATATTAGCATGTATCCTAGTTGCCAGCACTACCTATTTATTGCGGTCTCCGCTAGCGCCCTCTAACAGTTACTCGGCAAAACAAAATTTTTGGTTTCCATACTTTCCGCAAGGTAAATGGGGGGCACCACTTGCCTGATCAGGGTTTATAACGAGTGGAAGTGCAACGGACTATTCTCACTTCCACTTATCAGTTACATATCTTAAGTATTTTCTATCTACGTTAAAACTAAATATTTTGTACAATGCGGAAGTTTTTTTAATGTCCGCGTTTTTACAAAAATCGACCACTGTGCGAGTCCGACTCTAAAAGACGGTCAAGTTTGTCGTAGCATGCGCATTAGCGAGTAAAATATCGATCGGTCGTTCGTACAATAGCGTGCTCTGAAATAATACAAGTGACGTTTTTCACACGAGCTTCCCTACAACTCCCAACTACTGGGTCTAGTCGAGAGAACGGCTTCGCTCAACAATTGTTGTTCGAGGCAGCTCTGCGCGTGCCCATAATAGTTTGGTGATTATTCGATCGTCTCGTCACTGCTTTTAAGCGCGTTTATTGGTTGAATTTACTTTTCTTCTCTCAGGCGAACGATCACTTCCTATGACTTCCAGAATCGGTACCCTGGAGCTTCTTTCGGACGTCATGTCGCCATCGGTTGATGTTCTCTATCCAGTGTTTGCAAGACATGGTTCCAAAACCAGAACATTGAAGTATTAGCATGGCCATCGAACAGTCCAGACCTGAATCCGATGGAGAATGTGTGGGGAAGATTGGTAAAGATCATTTACCAAAGAAATTGGAGGTCTTGAAACCAGGCAGAACTACTAGATGCCATATTGAATGCGTGGGAAGATATCGCTGACGATGTTCAGTACTGTCGAAACTTATCAAATTCCATGGTTTGACGTCTACAAAAAGTTTTGGACAAAAATGGTGCTGCCACCGGATATTAAGATTATTTTTTTTTTTAGTTTAGTCAAGAAATGAATGTGAAGACGATATGTATATTTTCACTTGATAAAAATTCTAACTTGTTACAAGAGCAACTTTAAAAAGCAACTGATTTTTGTATTAAGACCACTGATCTCGCTGATCCAACACCGTTCTCTTAGTTAAGTACGGTGTTGGCTGACCTCGAAACGCGCGTTTCGAGATCAGAGGCCTCAATACAGAATTCAGCTCACTGTAAGTGTCCTTTAGCTGTATGAGAAGGAGTCTGAGCATTAGTGTGCTTACATAACAGCTAGTTACACTGTTTAAAAAAACTAACATTTTACTGGCTGTGTACGCATTTTATGTGCAAGTTAGTGTACATGTCTTTATGACAAAAAAGGTGATAAGAAGTGCCACTTTTACTCCTCGGCATAGAAGATACAAAAACAAAGTATGGAAAAAAGATTTTAATTAAACACATTAACTTTTTCTCTTTTTTGTGACGCTTCAAATCGTTTAAAACGTATTTTACAAATTAATGGGTTGCCAGTAGCCAGGAAATAAGGTAAAAACAAATAACGGTTGGGGAAAGTTCACTTTTTCTATGCTTTGACACAAGGGGTTGACAACGCCTTTTCAAAATTGGGTATTTCATTGTTGTTTTCACGGCAATAATTTTCTTACATTTTTTTAAAATTTGAAGTGATTTACGCTAGCTAGTGAGTTTAGAATTAAAAATAAAGACAATACATTACTATTCGTATATTCTGACACAAAGGGAGAAAAAAGGCCAAGAAATTTCAACTTTAAAAATAAACAACACAAAAGAAAAAGTAAAAACTTTACCTCACCATTATGCCTCTGCTCGTTTAAACTTTTTCTTTGGTGATATCCATTCCCTATGTTATATTTTCCCTGCCTGTAGCTCAACAAACAGAAATTCATTATCCACACAATTATGACAGGAAGGTATACAATAAAACTTTGCCAAACTTCGGACCGAGAGCCTTATAGATTAAAAGAAAACGGTGTTAAAAATGTAGACAGAACACTCAAAGATTCAAAGACCACACCAAGAAAATAAAGCACACAATAATATTCTGCTATAAAACGTAAGCCTTAACAAATACCTTTTTCGCGAAAGCCAAACATTCGAAAACCTGATCAAGGGGTTTCAATTTTATCACTGACAAGCATATTTATGTTACACACTTTTCCCTGCACTAATTTAGAGTAGTTTAAGAAGCTTATTTTTAAGTGATGGATTTTAAGGCTATAGTTTCTCCCCAGATTTTAAGTAAAAAAACGTACAACTGGCAACGCCTTGTTCTTTAATTTTTTTAATCTTTTTCCAGAGTGCACAGGGAAAACTAAACATGAGAATTAGCTGAAATTTTGCAGAGGTGATCATTTTTAAATACTTAACAAAAATATCCGAAGGATTTTTCAAAATTCTCAATTATTTTTTCTTTAAAATAAAAGCTCTGGTGCTGTCATCTATCCCAAAAGCCTCAAAATAATTGCGATTTAGAACAAATCCGATTTATAAAAAAAAATAGAGAAATACTCACAATTTCCTCTGGATTACATTTTTCCTTTTTATATTTACTTGCTTTAGCGAAAATAAAAACTAAATTTCCTTTTTTCTAAGAGCCTGTGCACTCCGGAAAAGAAAATCGATCAATCAATCACACTTCATTGAATTTGGGAGACACACGCAGTTCAAGTGTTGGCCGATAGACCGCATACGATTCCATGGTAACTGCAGGTGTTTTGTCAACAAACTTTAAATCGGGCCGCAGTGGGACAGAAGAGTATTTTTACGTTTTCTGACAGAAAACCATTCGAGGTTATGTTTATCTTTCAAAAATGTGTTTTCAAAAACATTGTTCTAAAACAAATATGAAACCACTCCGCGTGTGCGGTCGCCCGCCGAAAAAGGTCTAGCGCTGCGCGGGCATTACCCGGAGCCTATCAAAGAACCAAGAGAACTTTACTGGCTCGCTGGGATTACTAGGAATTCGCATAGAAACATTCGGCGCCCATAACCCCACATAATTTCGTTTTTATTTTTGATTCAACCATTTTTTTTTAATTTAAATTATTGCGCCATAGTTATGTGCAATTGTACCAGTGAAATCTTGGAGTGCAAAGGATAGATTTTAGAATCTCAGTTTCAAAAACACACGGATACTTGAGTACTAACAAAACAGGTCAGTAAAGCTCCATTTAGAGGTTGGAAAGACTCTTGCTAGTCGTTGACGCTCCTGTTTAAAACAGAATACGATTATTTCGTCTAGCGCCACTAGCCGATTTTTAAATCTGCATGCCTTTAAGTTAACCTGCTTTCGGTATCAGCTAGCGGGAGTGTTTCCAATTCAATTATAAATGTACCTGTAAATGCAACTAAACATTACACCCAGTTACTTTAATTGGAGTTGGGTAACGTTTTGTTAGCAGGTAATTCTGCAATAAATGGTTTTCTTTTATTTTAGTATTTTACTTGGTTTTTTAGCGGCGCAGAACGCGAAAAGTGACAATAAGTAACCTAACCCCAAATTTTTGACCCGCTGCTAAAAAATCTCTGGTGTCCCACTGTGGATAAACATAAATAAAGTCTCCGAGTTGCCATGGAAACCAAATTCAATGACGTAAAATTTTGCAAAAAAATCAGGTCGACATAGTTAAATTGATTTCCCTTACAGCGTTGCTAAAAACAATTCCCCAGATTGTACGACCTTAAGAGTAGAGATCTTTTTTTTCTGTCAGTGACCTTAGCTCGGGAAATGTCGAAATGACGTCCAAAACCATATATCCATCGAATGGAAGGCACATTTTGTAAAAACTAAAGAGGCCTTAGAAGACATTTGAGCTTATTCAGCAAAAAATCCTTCCATTGAAAGTTCAGCAAATTCTTGTTTATTTGATGACTCGTTTTCAAGGTCATTTCGACATTTTTAGAGCCAAGGTCACAGTCAAGACAAAAAGAATCGCCAATTTTATAAACTACTCCCAGCCTGTACGTATGTGCTCTTCAATTTGGAAGTACAGACTAACCCATCTTAATATTTTGACGATGTTTGGAGACCTACATCTAAATCAAAACCTTTTTGGGGATCTTCTCTCGACCTTCGCCGCCATATTGACAGAAAAAAAATTGATATTCTATCAGTTTTGAGTAAAAATGGCGGAGAAGGTGGATTAAAGGACACTCAATCGGTATTGCCTCAAAAACTAGGAGGGATAAAATGATGATTCTGCTGTCAAAAGATAGCTCCTGCTTATACATTTTAATCTATGTGAGGTAGATGTCATTTATTGACCCAACTTACCCTTTTCTTAAATGGAACTATTTTTAAGTTTTCGAGATACATGTAGGAGTCCAAACATGGCCAAAATATAGTGGATCATCCTGGAACTAGAATGTGGCCCCGAGATAACAAGACTATTTTAACTGCTTACATTTTGCTATTAGGCATTTTAGGTCACGTGATATTGAGGTTATGTTAACGTCTGCGGTGGGCACTCAAACCGTTTCGCCATAAGCCGCAATGTTAACAAAAACGCAAATTTTACAAAAACGCAAATTTTACAGTTTTTAAAGGTACTGTTTAAAGTATTGATCCTTTGTTCAGATACTTCGGTCGGGGGCATAGCATATTCCGAGGGACTTTTGATGAAGATTTTACGAAACCTGTTTTAATCGATTACTAAGGGACCCACCCGTTAACTGCCCCAAAAATGATGCAGTCAAAAAGGTTAGGGTATCAATTTTTCTTCTTCTATTCAGACGGTTTAAGCTAGAGCTATGAAATATTGGCACATATGTTGGCGTTCCGGCAACGTATCCTCGTGTGTCATAAAAAAATACATATGTGGCCCCTAGGGGGCAACCCGTTCTGAACGTTACTGTTAATTTTGAATATTTTGACAAAATCGAATTTTTCCCACATGAATAAGGGACCAATACTTAGTAGTAGTAGAGAAGGGGCGGCGCGAAGCCTGGCAAGTAGGCCTCACTGGGCACTTTCTGCCTTACCCCGAGCCTGCCCCTAATCCGCCGCCTGCACCACTGGTCTGTCAGTCTGCTTATCTGGTTTTACTGTTCTTTTTGCAACGTCCAGTATTTTATCCCATTTGAGCGGGTGCAGGTCCTCCTCATCCAGGGTCGGGAAACCGAATACCTGGTATCTCGTCCTCTGGTATGCCTCGCAGTTCGCTATAACATGTCGAGATGTCTCTTCTGGCCGCCCGCAGGCCCGGCCGGTCGAGTCATTTTCCACCGCGATCCGGGTCATATGCTTTCGTTTGTGACCTGTTATGATTCCTGTCAGCAGACCAGCGTCCCTTCGTGATCTCCCCAGAAGCCATTTTTGTCTGGCTACATCCGGGCCCTTCACGAAGTCCCTGGTCTGTCTGCATCCTGTTCCTCCTCTCCAAGCGGTCGCCATGGCATCGGTGGCCCATTTATTGAGTCGGCTTTGCAATTGCCTCTTAGTTATTCCTAGGAGTGGTTCCGGCCCGGACATACTGGGTGCTTGCCCCGATCCTGGCGAGCTCGTCGGCCTTCTCGTTCCCCGGCACCCCCATATGTCCCGGTACCCATAAGTGTCACTTGTTTGCCCTCTCCCAAGGATTGTAGAGCATCCGCACATTCCTTCACCAGGGTGGTGTTGATCTTGGGCGCCCTTAGTGCCTTTAGGGCCGATTGGCTGTCGGAGCATATATAAACATGCTCCTCCGTAGCGTTCTTTATTTCCTCTATGGTTGCAGCCATTATTATGGCATACACCTCTGCCTGAAAGACCGAGGCTTGCTCTCCGAGCGGGTAGCTCTTTCGGATCGATACTTAAAACAGTACCTTTTTTTTTTTAAACGCTACATCTGTAGTCGATTTTGTAAAATTTACGTTTTGGTTAACATTGCGGCTCATGGGAAAACGGTTTGTGTGTCCACCAGACAATATGGCCGACTGCCAATGACATCATCCTAAAACGCCTAATTTCGTTATTGTTATTGTGCTTCGGCGCCAAGAATTAGTACATAGGCCTATTTAACATATTGTCATCTTTTTTTTCTTTGCATAGAATCCAAATCAAAAATTAAATTGACACATAATTGAGTCTAAATAATAAACCAAGGCGCTACCATAATCTAGCATAGGAATAAGGAATAAGTTAAAATGCACGAAATCTTGCAAAACTGTAAAGTCCAATAGGACTGGATTTTTTGATGAGTAAGATATTTCCGTGGGACACACTCTAGTAGCATCACCAGAGCTACATTGTTTTTTTTGCATTGGAGAGTTTCAACTGATCTGGTCCTGCCGGCCCTAGTTGACAGCGGCCTTAATTTTTGGCAGACGTCAAATTTACTCTCTTTTTTACTATATTACAGATAAACGAGGTGGACAGTACTAAATAAAATTACGACTTCTTTTTTTGATTCCTTTTCTATAATTTGAGGTTAGAATCACAACCGATTTTGACACGCTCATTGGGCTGGTTTAAAGTGGTCATAAACTATTACCCCATCAGGTACCTATTTTTAATATTTGGTAAAGTTTATTTAGTAAAATTTTGGAATAAGACATTGAATCCATTCCCTTTATTTTTTATATTTTTTTGTATATTGCGATTTTTCATCCATTATAGGATCAATGCCCAGTTTTGGAAGAGTTTTTGCACAGTTATCATCACTATCCATAATAAATTATAAAAAAAGAGAGTGAATATGACGTCCAATGCATTGTTTACCAATACTATATTTAAATAGCAGAAAGTCTTGTGTGACGACTACTATAATAGTGACAGTTCCGTTAGACAGGCCTATAAACAGTAGTAAAAAAAACGAGTTACAACACGACTTACTCGTATTCTTTGGTGTTCTGTGCTACACTTTGGCATCGACATTTGCGACAGCATCAACTGCAAGCAAAGTTGCCGGTTTTATTTTATTGGCGAATCATGAATCAACCTCAAAACGCGGATAATTCTACAGTTTCTACAGTGGAAAGAACAAATATGGCGCACGTACACATGACTTTTCAATTCCACAAATCGAGTTTTAACTTATACTACGTTTTCATGGTGGAACTGAATATGTTTTCAATACGACTCTCTCTTCTGTTTTCATGAAACGAATTGAACGCGTTTTAAACACCTTTAAAATATTTGACATTCGCCTGGGCCATTTTAAGGATTTTCGTTTTACAATTGGACCTGGTTCTGGACCGGTATTCTCGTAACTAAATACGCTCGGCGTTTCGTACTCGCTGACCGTATGATAACGTAATATTCGCATACCACGTGACCAAAGTAACAAAAATGGTATTCACGTATATTGAACGCAAGGCGTCGACGAAGTGCGCTCAGCGCGTGGCGACCGTTTGAGAAACACCTACCATTTGCCAGCTGTTTTGCCCTCCGCGCGTACGATTTTCCTACCCTACAATACTTTGTAGAGTGCTGCAGAAAATATAGTAGTTTTTTCAGTTTGCGTTTTTATTAATAATTAAAAAAATAAAAATCTCTTATTAATAGCTTGGGGACGGGTGACAAACACGTACACATCAACCTTACTATTTGATGCTCGATGTAAGACAACTTTTTTTTCCAAAAAATTGCAAAAAAAACTTTTCTTATCAAAATCGACATCGAAATAATTGAGCATCCGTATAATACTAGAAATAGAAGCAATCAAATTCTGTAAAACCAAGGGTAAAAAAAGCCATTGATCAGCGGTGCTTTTTGTATCTTTCATCGGATGTGTACCAAAAAATATCTGGTTTTGTTAGGCTCCTGACCACATTAATTGTTTTCTTTCAAAAATAAACTAAAAGCTTTCATGAAATATGAAATTAGCAAACATGATATAAATAACTTAATTGATATAAAAAATAATTAGCAAACAATATAGGTAACTACCTTTATTTCTGTGTTTTCGTCTGTATTTTCTTTATTTTTCTGAAATATCACATTTTTCACATTAATTACCATTTTTATGTTTTTTATCTTTTGTCATTTTATTTATTCATAAATGTACTAAAAATTATTATTTTCTTTTTTTAATTCAACACTTCCATGAAAATATAAATTTTTCCACGCGCGAGGTTTCTCTTGTGGATGTATGAATTCTGTGTTTGTTGTTGAATTGGTTAGGTTATTTTTTGGGTAACAAATACCTTAGAGTTTTATTTTCTGTTTCTTAAAATGTAGAATACGCATGTTTACTATAATTATAAGGTATAACTTACTAGATATATAAGTAACTATTGTGAAACCATTTTAACAATAAATGCTATATAATAAAGTATCAATATCAATATACGACCGTGCCGGAAACACCACTTTCCCTGACTGAGTGCCGGAATAAATTTAAACTTTTCCGCACTGAGTGCGGAATTTTTTTGTAAGTGTGCGGTTAAGTCTCGGGATAAACTTTTTCCCGCACACTGGGCGGGAACGTGCTACGAGTTTATATCACAGGGTCAAAGGGCGGGTTTAACTGAGCTAAACCAAACCATCAAATAATTTTTTTAAGGATCAACACTTGTACAAGTCACATTTGATTTACCCTTTCTGAAATACGGCTCGAAATCGATCACACAATGGCCTCTTTCTTACACATAGAAAAAGAAAAGGAGCGACAAGGCTAACCAGAAATAAAAATGCAAAATTCGATGATGCCAAGATGTGCTAAGCGAATTTGATTCTGTCTGCTCGCAGGGCAGCGCGTTCGGCAGAGAGAATACGAAAAGTCGTCGGTCAGCGTGCCGCTGAGCGCGCTGTTCGCTATTCGTTTCGCTTAGCGACTTCAAAACGTTACATATTACGAGAATACCGGTCCTGGTTGAAACAGAACCAGTTTTAAAACAATGACGTCACAGTTGCAACCCGGTTATGAAATTTTAGAACCAGCCTGGGAGGTTGGTTCGGCCCTTTGGTTGTAAATATAACCCCTAAAATTTTGCAAAATTATAGATGGTCTTTTTTTGAGTAAAATTAAAGATATCTTAATAATATTTTAAATGACGTCATTATTTTAGAACCGCTGTCAAAATTTATGTCAAAATAATGTCAACCAGAACCGGGACCAATTCTTAAATCGAAAATCCTTTTTGAGGTTAGCTTTTGCCAGTTTTACTTAGTTTTGATGTTTCTTAGAGTCAATAAGTTTACAGCACAACAATAAATAAAGGTATGCATATAGTATTTTACAGCAGCGAGAATTTTCGATTTGACGTTTCGTAATTTTGTTTCTCTCTTAAGAGACAGTGCCGCGTTGTTTTCTTTAAATTTATTTTTGTCATGTGTGTTGATAACATTGTTATAAAGATATCATAAAACTTTTTTTTGCACACTTTTACCTAAAATTCTGGGAATAAAAGCATCATTTTTTACCTTCGACAAGCGAAAAATACCAATGTTACGACCATCTCCACACGATTTGAATGACTCATTTACGGTCCTAATCGTAGACGTAAACCACAAGATGGCGTGACAAGCGATAAAACTTTATTTTACAAGAGCACCAATTGATGCAAAAATATAATTATTTTTCTATATTTTTAAGAAAATAAATATTTAGTAAACCTAAATAAATCCAATATAATTTTAGTACCTAACCAGTAACTACCTAGTTTTCAAAAAGATATATGAAAAGTCCCTTAGTAACCTTATTTGTTTTGATGATTTAGATAGAACTTCATTGAAACTTCAGGTTATGGAGGATGTTGACTTAAGAGTGTTCGGGTTTGATATTTTTACTAATTTCTGATATTTATGATGACATTTTCATTGGTCGTAGGTAAAGTATTATAGTAACTAACGAGGTTTTCGTGCATTTAATCAGCTGGAGCTGTCACGCATTCGCCATGATTTAAAGGATACGAATGCTGATAAAACTGAAAATAAACTTAAAGTGTCTAATAATTAAAAGTGCTTGTCCATATTTCCGGCTTTGTGTAGCCAAAAACGATACATTTCGTCATAACATGTCGAAAAGTGCAAACAATAAAAACAAAACTACTGGTTTTAATGGTGGCACAATTGTAAGGTATTTTGAAATAATTTTATTTTCAAGGGTCTTCCATGTCTTGTGTGTCTTGTCTTCTCTGCCAGAAAACCAAACCTGAAAACTTCAAATTTGACAACAACAACCTAGAGCATTTGGAGTTCTGTCAACTTTTAAACCAGGAATATTCTAAATGCTAATAGCTTATTCTTGGTGTCACCACACTCACTTCGATACATAATATGTAAGTTTGAAGGGTAATCGTATTGAAAACACATACATAAAAACGTATTCAGTACATGAAAACGTATTCAGTACATGAAAATGTATGATTAGTCTCAGTAAAAATGAGATTAGTCAAATTTAGGTGGAAAGCCGACTAAAGGCAAGTAAAAAACATTTGTATTACACCGTCATTAAAAACGCGATTTTACTCACTGTCTGCAAATAACAAACACCATAATTTTTTTGGTTACCTACGCAAAACATATTTTTATTGTTCAGGAGAGCAAAAAAAATATTTTTCATATTTTTTTTTGCAGAGAAATCAGGTCAACAATTAAATGGCCAACAACAGAAACAGAGTGGCCGGTGGCGAAATAAATGCGGTTTTGCATGCTTTTTCGTTTCTTGATGAAGATATTAAAAAATAATGTTTACAACTCGAGGCTAAACTGTGTTTCTTACTCGCGTTTTTGCATCACTCGCCGCGCTTGTTTTTTAAAACCACTCTTGTAAAAAAAGCGACTAGTCGTAAAGAAACTACTGCGAAGTAAGGTAATGTATGTTAGAATCGGTGCTTACCTGTTGCCACGGGTGCGACTTGATCTGTGGGAACTTGAACTCGGTATAATTAGGATTCATCTCCTTGATTTGTTCCTTGGTGGGCGTGCCCAGCACTTTGATGATTTCCACCAGCTGATCGACGCCCGAGTCGCCGGGAAAAATCGGCTGACCGAGCAGCAGTTCGGCCAGCACGCAGCCCGCACTCCACACGTCTATTTTGGTTGTGTAGTCTATGGCGCCGAATATCAGTTCCGGAGCCCTACCAGAAGAAACGGATATTTTCTGACTAATGAATACAGGCTGTTTTAAAATTCAGTCTCAAGATTTTAAGAGAGTATGTTTCAGCTCAAAATAAGACTTTTTTCCTACGAACATGTGCTTGCAAACGCTGCGTTACCGAAAATAAACGAAAATTTAAACATTCATCAACTTTCTCTAGAAAGAAGGCAAACATTTTTCTCTTCAGTTGTTGTAGCTTACCTATAATATCGACTACAGATATAGGAGACGTTGGGCTCGCCCTTGACCAGGTGCTTCGCACTGCCGAAATCGCACAGCTTCAGCACCCCGCTCTCCGGGTCCAGCAGCAGGTTCTGCGGCTTGATGTCTCGATGACAGATGCCCAGCGAGTGAATGTACGCCAGCGATCGGAACAGCTGATACATGTATAACTGGAAAATTACAACAAAAATTTAACATTGTAGGTTTTTGTACCCTATATCATCAAATTAAAAACGCTTTCAGATCAGAGGTTCACTGTGAATCCCTGTCCTGCCAACCTTCTGTATGTATGTTTTTTTGTTTTTCATGCTTCCTATATAGTTTGAATAAATAAATGAATGTAGAAATGCGGGCGGGACAATTCTCATGTATGTAGGCCACCTTCCTGGGCCCCTTGCACGCCCACTACCCATGGTTTAGCACTGGAAACCTGTCCCTTTCGCAAAAGAACAGATTTTTCTGGGCTGCCACCTTCCTACAGCAGCCAGCAGATAGTTGCCAAGGTGCGACTCTCTTGACCTGGCCAGAGCCAGATACTCCATTCAGCAGGACTTGCAAGGACGATTCTTTGTCCTTCATGCATCATCGACACTCCGAGTCTTCGGTGATTCCCAGTGTCTCTAGGTGCTTGTTAAGACTATAGAGTCCTGTTAGGTGCCCTATATGATTTACTTTTGGTTTCTGATCCCCGGTCATTCCGCTTATAATTTTTTTTTTTTTTTGGTGTTATGGTGTTGGCAGTATTGCGTTGAAAAAGGTTTCAGCGTTTATAAGCACCTTTAAATCGGTTTTCGTAACTTAAACCAATTAATATAAGGCGATTTTGGCAAGCTTTCCTTGGTATACAATTTGGTTAACCAATTGGTACCTGTGACGTCATGGTAATGACATAAAGTACCACTTCTGTCCGAATTCGTTTGGTAGGTCAAGAGAAACGAGCCTTAATCAAAAACTTTCTTCCACAACCTCTATTCTATTCAAGAATATTTGTCAGTTGGTGTACAAATTTTTCATGTTGAAACTACTTTTTTTGGGTTTTTATATAGTATTGTAGTAACTTATAGATACATGGGTACTAATAGCATATTCCATTGTAAAATCCAGTTCTGCACTCGCCTGTTTATAGTTTCGCACTGACACTGGCCCGGTGAAATTTTGGTTTTCTTTTCTGTTGCAGTTATTTATAAAATCGCGAGTCGCAACCCAAAAAAGGTAAATTATAAAAAAGTACAGGTGCATAACAGTACTACGTAAAAACAATAAATACTCAAAACTATGCTATCACAAAATCGAAATAGATCATAACGGACTGTCCTAAAACGTTACAAGGGCAAAAGTGTACAAAAGCAAAATAGTGCCAAATATTCCCGCTAGATGGCGACACAGGACACAGACGGCCGAACACAGCTGGACAGCAAAACCTGTGTAATATATTGCCGTTAGATGGCCGTACACAGGTATTCGACCATATGCATCAGCATCGTTTCGTTTTTTCGAATTTCGTCGAAATGAGCCAATAAAACTAGACAATTGCATGAATGTTAGCAAGCTAAGAATTCCCTGATTGTTTTAAGTTTCCTTAATTGTCTCAAAATAGCATACTTTCCGAGAAAATTCAAAAAAAGGGTTTAAGTTGGCACACCTGTTTGCTTGCTTGCTTAATTTTAAATCCGGCTTAAGCCCGTGTGCACCACTTCCCCTTACTTCTTCCACTTGTTCAAGTGCCGCTTGAACTGAGGGTGACCCTTGAGATTTACTTGGTTTGCAATGGTTACGAATATGTTCCACTTGGAAAAAGTAAGGAAATTATTAGCAACGTGGCAGTTATCTGCATTTTTTTTGTGTGGTGATCATGTTTATTACCTGTCAGCTGTCAAAAAAAAAACACGTAACATTTGAGGTTGTTTTAAAAAAATAAATTTTATTGATGATTTATGATTGTATGATGGAGGAAAAGGCAAATAAAACTACTATAATTGGTTAACTATAAAACCTGACTATTTATTTAGTATATGTTTTCACATCATAATCAATAAGTATTGAAAAAATTGTCTTCTTTTTCTTTCATGTTCTCTGATCCAGCAAAGAGCGTTACATATGAAGAGATTTTCGATACGTATTGAATATGATGTGAAAACATACTAATTATTACACCACCAGACCAACCCAACCCATTTTTCAGTTTCTTTACAACGAATTTGCAAAAAAAAGGTGAATTATTCGCTTAGAGAAAAAAACATGATTTTTTTTGGACATTCTAAACTTTTTGTAAAAGGTATCATCTCATTTTTTTGAAAAATCCTTCTTGGTATGTATTACATGAATTACAAAGTCTAATTCTTCATCTTCTTCGTCATCTCAAAGAAGTTCCATTTTAAGCACTAAGGCAACGGAACAGTTTTATAATCTGATTAAATTAATGGTTTTTGTTTAAAAACATAATCAAAAAAATACCTCACATAACTTAAAAATGCGCTTAAGCCGAAGTAATTCTACGGCTTATCTTAACTACAGCTTAAGTGCCACTTACATGATATTCCACACTCTTGCAAAACAAAACTAAGGCTTAAGCTCGGCTTACAGTCAAGCCGAACCCGTGCACACGGCCATTAACAAATAAAACGGTGTCCATCACACCGTAGCGCCATCTAGCGGCAATATGTTACACTATTTTAGATTTGTACGGATTTGCCCTTGTAAGCTTTTGGTATGGTAAGATTTTAGGAAAGTACGTTTTTACATTGTATTGTTTTGCTAAATTATATGCATTCTTTTCAAAACTATTAAACCATATTTCGATGTTTTTATTTTTGGGGTTTCTGTGCGATGATGTATGGCACAAAATTGTTCTTCGTCGTCTTCATCGCTGCTACTACTCAGCAGCGAAGAAAATTGCAATTTTTAATGCCGGGAAACAGTTGGTGCGGCACGAGCCCTCAGAGCCGGTGCCAAAAAAGCGGCACTCGGTGCCACACTGAAGGTATCAGTTCCCCAATGGCAGGGTCTCTAGAATAAACACGGTCTAGTAATTTTTTTGCTGCGCTCACCTGATGACGACACAAAGATATCAGCCTGCTTTCTTTATCGATTTTTTTGATGGGTGACATTTGAGGTTATATTATTTCTGCATAAAGTTTTGTAATAAAAATTGTATTTGTTCATCATTTCTTTTCTTCTGGCCCTAATACCCTGTGATATTACTTACATTATTTTTGTCATAGGTAGCTGCGTTTATACGTTTTTTTTTAGTGAAAAGGCTCGCATCAAAAACCAAAAAAAAAGGCACCTTAAATAGTTTTAAATTTGCGATTAGATTTATTGCATATATTATGCACAACCAGTCTTTCCTTTTAAATAATAAAATAATCACTCTCCCAAAAATGCCTGGCAAAAATCAAGTACAAAATAAAATAGCTTTCAAAACAGGAAAAATACCAACTACATAACCTAACTTCTGAACTACGAACACGAACTAACTCCGACTCATCCGATGAGTTTCTCGAGGGAATCGATTACCAACTAATGATCTTAATTGCATGCAGGCCAAAAATAAATTATATTTACTTATACAGAAAAAGTTATAATAAAAGATACAAGCATAAATTAGGTTTTGCATCAATCATTTAAACAAAAAAAAATCCGAAAAGCTAATTTAATTTGTCAAGCCTTCATAAAATTTTTAATCAAGTCAACCAGGCAATAGTTTTGACCATCTCCGATTTTGGTGATTTTTGGTACACTTATTCGTCTTATCAAAAAACTCAAAAATACAAAAAATCTAATTTTTTGGATAAGCGGTTTTTGTTTTATTGATTTTTGAAAATCAAGAAATTGACCAATATGTCCTTGACAGACACTTACAAAAATAGTAATATCTCAAAAACTATCGATCCTATAGAAGCGAGTGATGGCTCATTTTGAAGGGTTTTTAAAGACCTTTTTAAAGATGTGTGACACAATATAGTTTGTTTAATTTTTTTTTAATTAAAAAATTTAGTATTTTGGTTGACCCGTCTTAAAAGAGAATTTTTACATAGATCTCTGATGTGTGAAAAAAAATTTAGGTCTTTATCAATAGTTACTCCCAATACCTTCCTTCCTTCATAAGTAAGGTTTTTAGGGACATATATGTCCATGTAAGAGATAACAACTGCTTTTGTTTTTTCTGTGTTCATAAGGAGTTGGTTGTTAACACAGTATTCAGACACTTTACCTAGTACGTCAAAATATTCCTCATGGATGTTCCCCTCCCGATAAACCGGCATCACTACGTTGGCATCATCTGCGTAATTGGCCAGAAGGTTTGGATTTTTGATGACATGGTTTAGATCATTAAGATAAATAACAAAGAGCAGAGGACCAAGAATACTTCCCTGCGGAATTTCTGTCATTATGACGTTTGATTCTGACGTTACTTTATTGTTGTTCAAATTTATTGTAACTTTTTGTGGTCTTTCAGTCAGATACGAGCAAAATAGATCCAAAGCACCTCCTCTAACCCCGTACGCTTCTAATTTTTCCAAAAGAATTTTATGATTTATTGCATCAAAGGGCCAATAAAAAGTAATGGGAGGAGCTTAAACATTTTGCAGGAATTAACATGTTTAAATGTATAATAGGTGGGTGAAAAGATCTTGGGTGGAGGGGAGGACAATTGAAGAAATACTCAAAATTTTGCAGGAATAAACAAGTTTGGAAAAACCTTTTATGTATCTTATTTACAAGACTGGGAGCAATTGACAAGGTTTTAGATATAAAGAGTAAATATATAGGTATTTATTTTTTGGTTGATTTGATATGGTTTGACCCTGCTATCTTTGTGTGGTCATCGGGTCGAAGATTAAGGCAAAATTACTAGCCCGTATCTATTCTAGGAACCGTGCCCCAATGGAACAGGGGCGCGTTCAGCGGCGGCTGGAGTCAAACCAAAAACGGTTTTAGCCCTTCCACTCAATATATCAAAAATGGCATTGACATTGCCGAACCAGCTTTGAACGCGCAAAGCCGATTGTCGTATCTTTAGTATTTTTGCTCGGCACGGACAGTCTGTTTAAAAAGGAAAGGGACTGTCGGAACTTTAAGCCACGGCCATTTGATAGCTTTTTCTAAACAGATACCTACTCCCTACCTTCTGTCCACAAAATAAACGCATTCTCCTCACAATCCACAAGTGTGGCGTCTACACAATTTATTGTAGGCAAGAAAAAATGAAGAAAGGTGTTGCACTTTTCATTTTGAAATGATTTTCTAAATTTTCTTCAATTTGTTAGGTTAGGTAAACCTCGCAACTGATTTTTTTTTTTCGTTGGCCTCGCTCGCGGACCAATAACAACAAGCGATGCCAATTCTAGAGGCGCTTTCGAGTTCCTCCAAAACTGGTATGGCTTCAGCCGATCTTGAACGGTATATGCTAATCACTTTTGGCAAGCTGGAGCCATTTCTGAACGGCTAATGCCAATTTTGGTTTGACTTCAGCTGCCGCTGAATGCGCCCCAGAAAAACTGAAAAAGTGCCTGTCAATGGCGAACCAGTTGCGCACATAAACTACTGCTTACCTTGATAAAGCTGATAGGTATGGTTTGTTTGGATTTGCTATAGTGTCGCGCTACCTTATAAACTGTCTCGGGTATGAATTCCAAAACCAAATTCAGGTACACTTCATCTTTCTGCAAAAAACAGACAATCTATTTTCACTAAGCCTACCTAATAAAAAAAATATATGAAAAAGCATAGGTTAAAAATACAAAACAAGAAGTGGTACAAATCATGTGCCCAAACCTTGCTTTCGAATAAAATAAGGTTATGTTCCGTTTGATGCAGGGGTTGGTCTGCTTTATACAAGTTGGTCATAGAACCTACCCGTAGACTCCGTTTCCACGGGTGGTAAACCGAATACATTTTCAATACTACTTACTTTTCGGTTTTCATAAGCGATTTGAGTTTTTGACATTTGCCTGTGTATGCCCACTTTATGCAGGAATATTGGAAGTGCTAAGAGCTTATTATCGGTGTCATCAGTCAGTTCGATACAGTACCCGACTCCAAAAAAAAGTGGTATTGAACTTGGGCAGGGCCAACGAAAAAAAAGTTCGATTCGTTGGAAGGTTTGTAATGAATCGTATTGAAAATGTGTTCAGTTCTACATGAAAGTCTGGTAGAAGACTCCCGCTCGAATACGGATATTATAATCCTATATCTGCGGTCTTGCCTTGAACTTTTTCATCAAGTTCACGTTTACGGCATGTATAAGGATCAGACCCTACGTTAACTAACGCTATTTAACGTCTGCCTGATTTTGCCAACCCAGCGAATTTTGCCGAAGTCAAAAAATCAATAGATTGGTGGGCCGAATCAAAGAAAGCAAGATAGAAACACATGGTACTAAAATGTAAAAGACAAATTCCACGTCTACTAACTAGACACCTCGCAGCGACCAACTTATGCTTACTAAATCCCCTACACCTACACCCTACGAAATGTGGGTGAAGTTGGAGACAAACGATAGAACAGGGAATAAAAAATCTTCAAAAAAGCACACTTAACATGTGGATATACAAAAATACATTATAATAGAAGAAAATTTATCTTTTCACGATATATAGCATATTAAAAAAAAATTCAATAATGTTTGTTGAACTTATACCACTTTTTCCTTGAGTATCGGGTACAGACAAGGAGTATAAAGGGTGTTCAAATGTCAGTTTTTAACCCTCTAGATAGGAAAAGTTACCTACCTATTTCTTCCATTAGGTTATTCTTATTATTATACTTTGTTAAACTGTTACGCGAGATATATGGACACGTACTCTGGAACGGAAGTGACATTTTTTCCAAGATAGAGTTCAATTCAATTTTGAACTTGAATTAAATTTTCTTTCTTACCATTTAAAACTTTCCAAATTTCTACCTAACAATTGATCCTTTTTTGCACTTGAGAAGGGGCGAGGTATTATAAGCAATCTTATCTATATGAATTAACCAGGTAAATAATTGATTACACAAGCTTCGACAGTTCTTCTCTAGGGTGCCGAAATAGCGTGTATTGAAAAAGAAGCGCAATGGCTAGTAAATGTGAGCGAAAGAGATAATAAACTTGAGAAACCGCTGTTGCCGACGTCACCCACAATTAACCAAAAGATTCAAATTTAATGATAAATTTTGCCTTCAAAGGGCTTAAAAGAGTAATTATGAGTATTTCTTATTTTAATTTGAAATTAGAATCCGCTAAATTAATTAAAATGCACATTTATTCACAAACTTTTCCTCAATAAAGCTGCGAAAAGTTGGAGCCTGACCTTTGATAACCAGTTACACTAAAGTCCCGACTCTACGAGACAATTTATCGTAGCAATCTCGCATTCTCACGAAATATCTTGTTGAAATCAATTTAAAACAAAACTATACTTTTTTACAAGAAGAAAAAAAAATAAAACAATGTATCAAATACACATTGACAAAGCTATGCTTATAATAATTAAATAAATTAAGTATAATAAAAGTCACACATTTATAAATCAATAAGTCGAATCCAGTCGCACATTTTTTAAAAAGAAATAATATATCATACATTTTTAAAATAACATTCAAATTTCTAAAATAATATTTAAGATGAATTTTTTCAAATTACCATCAAAAACAATTTTTAAAATAACAATAAAAAAAAAGGTTCATAGTGACAACATTAATGTTTTTGACAAACAAAGCAAAATAAAATATATCACAAAATAGTTTATTCTGTAAAGAACTCTTTCAGTGTCTACTACACACTGAAAGAGTTCTTTCAATATGCAACCCTCCACTATTTCTACTTAGAACACTTTTTGTAACCGTGATAACGTCTTGTTTAACTTTAAAACGAATTTAAAGCTATTATTAAGTTTAATAACAGAGGGGTGTTTTTTTAAAATTATGATTCTTGTAGACTCCTTTATTTTATAAAAATTGCCGAAAAAACTTTTATTAAATGCACTCAAGCAGAAAATATTTTTATATCTTTCTTATACCATAATAAAAGCGAAGGGCACAAATTAAAAATTTTAACTTTAGGTATCGTATATCGGTCACTTCGGCGATTCACCTAAGAACCAGTTGTGTTACTCTATAACTTAAGGACATTTCTAAAGGCTTGACAAGCACGGCAATCTCTCCCGTTCTCAGCTTCTTTAGATGAAAGCATTATGTTTATCATTCGAATAGAAGAAGAATTTAGTTCTTCTTTTGTAGTTCTCTCTATAGTATAAGATAAAAAATTATTATTATTATTTCAAAAGCTTTTTTTAATAATTTTATTTTTTAATTTTTAGATTTGTACCCTAAATCGTCCATTTTGATTCCGTCATATTGAAATTTTTAAATCCGATCAAAAATTCGTATTCCTTATCGCCAAAAGCCCCCGTATACCAATTTTGGTTGAAATCGGTCAAACTTAGGTGTTTTCCCCCCTTCACTCCCCTCGTAGGGGAGAGGGGTGCCTAATAATGACATATTATTATATTGTCACCGGATCTATAAATGCATGCCAAATTGGAAGGCAAATTCGGAGTTAGTTAAAATTGGTTAGCAAAAGATGACCAAAAATCGTCCATCTTGAATCCGCCATATTGAATTTTCAAAATCTGATTAGAAATTCGTTATCTTCGTGCCCCAACATACCAAAGTGCCCCAACATACCAAATTTCAACGAAATCGAGCGTCTTCAACTGTACCGCAAAACAAACTACAACGTTGCTTGGCCGGCATCTCCCTTCAGTGCATCTGAATTGAACAGCGTTCTTATTCAGACACATGCATTTCAGCACCCTAGACGAGAACTGTCGAATCCTGTATACAGGGTGAAAATTTAAAAACTATCGAAGGATTGGAGGGGGAACGTTATTTATGTATGTAATGCCTTGGTCGCACCAACCATGTTGGCGCAGGCCACGCCCACCAGGTTTTCTTAAATTGATTTATAACGGTGTATTTTTTTCTTAATTTGAAATAGCAGTTTTTGAGATATTAGCGGTTAAACTATAAATACATTGATATTTTTAGCAAGAAAATGATCTGATTGCCGTTTACAAAATACCCAAAAGTTCATTAAAGGTTTCATAGAAGAATGCAAATTATGCATTTAGAATGTTGCCGGGCCTCACCCCTCGGTGCAGGCCACGCCCATTATTTAAAAAAAACTAATAAGAGCACTTCATTATGATGCCTTGTTGAGTACGGTTTGGATTTACTTTTCCGAGGGGGTGAGGCCTGGAAACATTTTGAATGCATAATTTGCATCACAAGGGGGGACCAATTTAAGAAAAACGGGTGGGCGTGGCCTGCGCCAACATGGTGGGTGCGACCAAGTTATTGAATACATAAATAACCTTCCCCCTCCAATCTCTCGAACTGTTTTCGGAATTAGGTAAATATCTATTGGTTCTCGTAATACCTGTGGTGGATAGTTTTTAAATTGTCACCCTGTATATATTTTAGGACTTGCTTAACCCAGAGCTTATCTTAACTCGTGGCTCAACCGCTACCAATAAACCGGCCCTTAAAGTGCAACAAGTTTATTGTGACATTGCCCGGTGTTAACAAAATGGTGGCACATTGCATGTCAAAGAGTATTTCACCCGTCCAGTCTCTGATATATTCGGTATCAACGTAATAAAATATTGGGTAAAGGGGTCACGAGCTCTAGAATAAACCTAAATAAGTCATAATTTGTGAAAGGCAAAAATAAACCATGTTAGTAAGCGACTAAATATAAAAAAATATAAACTACCCACAAAGGTTTTAAATTTGACCTATTTTTTTAACAGTAATTAAAATTTTAGTTAATTATTTTAAGGGGAATTACAGGCAAACTTTCCTTTGATGTTGAAATGCCGACAACCTTTTACTCAAACTTGTATGGCAAAAAGTCTGTCGAAAAATCTCCCGCAAAAGTTTGTGGAAGTCTGAGCAAAAGTTCGTTCAAAAGTCTGTAGAAAAGGTTGTCCAAAAGTTTGTTCAAAAGTTTGTCCAAAAGTTTGTTCAAAAGTTTGTTCAAAAGTTGCTGCAAAAGTTTGCCGAAAAAGGACTACAGTCCATTCCAAATTGCTGGGACCAATTTTTGACACTGACAATGACAGTTCCATTTAGATTGTGTTTAATTGTCAGCCACCATATTGAAATTGGTCCGGAGAATTTTGAATGAGGTGTACGTTTTACGGACTATTTCCTTAAGAAAATATTGATCAAGAAAATGAATGCTTCTAGACCAATAGCAGACAATTAAAAGGAAAATTGCACTAGTGCAAATATTGATATCGAAAATTGCACTAGTGATATTCTTGCTGACCATTTTCAAAGTAAAGTAAGGAAAAATAAAAAATGTTATAGAACATAAGCCATTATGTAATATTAATCCTCTGGAAATGCATGCAAAATGTCTTGAAGATCTTGCATTCAGGTTTGTTGCCTGGCAGATATATTTTTGTGCATTTTTGTTGTTGTTTGTATTAAAAATTTTGTCAAATAAGGTTCAAACTGTATCTAGGCAAAAAACTTCATGCATGATTATCAGCAATTTTGCATGCACTTAATACATGAGTGCAGATAATTTTTAGCCCACAACTAAAAAGAATCTGGGTACGAAATAATATCGAGCGATACAAAAAATCTTTCTAAGAACAAATTTCGGGGAAGGCAGAAAAACCTACTTTGTATGACTTGATCGCATGACGATGTGATATGCGCTGACCACATATAACTATGAGATGATATAACGGCCCTGATAATACTTGCGAGAAAAATACGTACCAATAATAACTCTCCCAATCAAATTAGGCTGGAAATTACCCAGAGACGAGGAGTCTACCGGGCAAGCGCGTGGATTGCGTCAGTAGTGAAAGCAACTGACAACCATCTGACAGCGAAAATTTAGATTTATTTTTAATATTTTTGTTTACTTTTGAAAAATGTATTAAAAGAGTGGAAACTACCGTAAATTTTTTTTAAAAAGTGTTTTCTAGTGTTTCCCGTAATTTCGTATTAATAGAAAATTGGATTCCTCTAGATTTAAACATGGACGGATCTTTGAGGCTTATTTGGAGAGTATTATTTAATTTTTGCATAAAAGTTGGGCATACAAGTGCTCTTGTAGGTATTCCGTGCCCTAGACTTTGTAAGTGACACATTTTGTGGGTTAAAGGTCAATTCATGCGAAGTTTATTTCATTCAATGCAAAAAGAGGCCATGTAAACAGTAACAGTAATTTATATTAATGCCAAAAATATAGTTTTACAAAATATACAATTTTTCGCCTAAGCTTTAAAAAGCTTTTCTTTTTTTAACTTTAGTCTTTAGTCACCAATTATAATAAGGCACTATTACTATCATGGTGTCAAAATATTAAACTTTTCTAGAAAATGTCTCAATATCCATTAACTAAGTACTTGCAAAGAATGAAAAATAATTTTAATGCTGAATAATTTATAAAAAAACTATTATAATTTTTTAACACAAAGTCAGTAGAAGACGTTTTAAACTTTTTTTTATTTGTAATATTTTTAATACTTTGCGGAAGTCAATTAAATAGCTTGATTCCCACATAGTTTGTTGATTTTAAGAATGCTGTGTTTTTTACCGTGGGAATTATGCAGTCTCGGTCAGTAGCTGAGCGTGTAAGTCGCCCATGAGTTATAGTTTGATTTTTAATTTTTTAATTTTTGTACACATAGTTTATAGTGTTTATTATGAATAAATTTTCTAAATTTCTTAGGTTTGTCAGAATAAAGTAAGCGACTAGAAAATCTTTTTGGTTTAAAATATATAATTTTTAAGATTTGCTTTAATAATACAACTTTCAAGTTTTCAATGGAAAAATTTGTAAATTAAGCGCCGAATTTTATTAGTAAGATATTCAATATGAGGAGTCCATTTTAAATATTGATCTACCATTACTCTTAAATATTTAATTTTGTCCGTTTTTGTTATGACGGTTCTACAACTGTTTTGACAGTTTTGAGGATTTTGACAATTGTGTTGTGTTAGTTGGTTAAAACCTGGTTGACCAATAGTAGTTAAGCTGAAAGCAATAAAAAATGTTTTTGACATATTTCGAATTAAATAATTTTCACAAAGCCAAGAATTTAGTTTTTGCCAGTCTTTCTCTGTCTTATGTTTACATTGATCCCACGTGATATCCTCAACAAAATATGCCCCATCATCAGCAAATAAAAATAACTGTCCTAATACATCTAGATCTATCATATCATTGATAAAAAGCTGAAAAAGAATATGACCAAGCACCGTTCCTTGAGGAATTCCTGCCGTAATTGTCTGTTATTCACTGTAGTTTTCATCAATTTTTTTTTGCAGCCTATCAGATAAATAGCAGTTAAATAACTCTCCTCCGATGCCCCTTATTCCATACGCGCTCATTTTCTGTAACAACAGGTCATGACAAACGGTGTCGAAGGCCTTCGACAAATCCAAGAATATTGCCAAAGGTTTCGCACCGTTATTCCTCGCTTTTTGTACCTCGCTGGTTAATTTAAAGAATCAACTGTCGAAATCCCATTTTTAAATCCAAACCGTTTCCCAGATATAATTTTGTTTTTTTCTAGAAAGGCTACAAGTATAGATTTAAGCGCTTTTTCCAAAATTTTCGCAACATTGCTAATTAAACTTATTGGTCGGTAATTGGTAAGCTGCTGTTTGTCACCATTTTTAATATTGCGATGACAATTGCTTTTTTAAATGTATTTGGAAATTTTCCTGATGCAAAACTTAAGTTAATTATGTGATTGATAGGTTTTTTAATATAATCAACAGAAATTTTTAACTGATTCGATTTAATATTGTCCGGTCCCGGACTACTGTCATTTTTTAAAGTTAAAATTTGGTTTTTAATTTCATTTTCACATGTTGGAAATAAGTATAAATTTTCTGTTTTTTGTCCAATGTTAGATTTCTTTGTGTATTTACTTTTAAGATTCTTTATCATATTTGGACCAATGTTAATAAAAAAAAATGTTCATCACATATTTCCTTTTTTATTTAAGATGGCGGAGTTCTTCGAAGTTTTTATACATTTGATGGTGTTCTGACTATTATTTGTTTCTCTCGTAATTTCTTTTATAAGTTTCCAGGTATTTTTAATGTTGTTTTTGTTTTCAAGTAATTTTTGCTTATAATAGTTTGCTTCGCACGAAATCACAGAAAATACCGACACAAAATTTTAAAACACGAACACACCACAATAAAACATAAACAAAATGCCAAGCTTTCTCAGGAAGTGGCTCGGCACTTGGGCGCCATGTTCTCGTGTAACGGGTTCACCTTGCTGATTGACACCTTCGAGTAAGGATAAACGTGTGGTTGGAGATGTTTTATATAAATGCAATTGAATAAAATACAAGTTTTAAATTAATACCTTGTCATTATCGTAAGGTTACTACGACATTGGCATGGCTTTGTTACTGCATGCACAGTAGATTTTTCGCCTATGGCCTGACGGCCCAAACAGTACCAAAGGCAACTGCGATTTTGAATTTTCTTCTTTGTGTTTCAAAGTTATTTTCGTTACACATTCTACGACACTTCGGTCGTTATAGTATCGCATAGTTATATGGCTGACCAAGATAATTCCAAAAGACAATTGCAATTAGTCGGTCAATATTAATGTCATTAAGAACACTATAATGCTGCAAATTATAATAGTTTTTGATTAAAAAAACAAATTATCTTGGCCCGGGTATATCATTAAATTAGCCCATTACATATTAAAGAAGCAAGGGGGGACACGTCTCTAAACACTAATGTATCTTTTTAATTTCGAGTTAAATGGTATGATGGAAAAAAAGCTTTTACAATGGGATTCTTGCACAGTTTTCAATGACGGTATATTTGAAAGCTTGTCAAAAAAGCTCTCGATCTCGCGAAAAAACGTGCAAGAGTTTTGAAGAGGATAATATTTTTAGGATGGACCATATGAATATGAGCCTTTTCAAAACTCTTGTTCCTTTTCTTCGCGAGCCCATCAAGGTTTACAACCAAAAAAAAAAAGTGAAGTAGAGGAAAAAATTGATGTGAAAAACTTTTCAGTAAGTTTAGAGTCCAAAAAAAAATACTCAAAAAAGTATATATTTATACAGGAACCCCATTTGCGGAAATTGGAGGTCGATTCTACAAGAAAAAATGTATTACAAAGAAACAAGCAGCGCAACTTTCGATTTTTTTATTAAAACCGATATAACTACTTATTTGGAGCAAATTTTGCACTAATTTTCACTGCAAATAAATTAGTGCTGCAAAGTTCCGTCAGAGATCATGTAAATCTAAATAGAGAGGACACCTAATCACAGCGAGTTTTTGATTATTAGCTGACTGCGCAAGGATGAACCGGGGTAATATTTACTTAAAATTAAAACTGCAATAATCCCGCGCATCGAATGAATATCGATTTATCACTGGCGTACATACTCATATTTAATGTAATTTTATATGAACTTGTTGCTAAGGGAGCTGGCAGAAAGTTTTTATTGTTTGTAATAATTTAGGAAAAAGCAGAGAACAAATAAGTTAGGTTTTCTCCGGTAAAAAATAAGTGTTGCTATTGCTAAATTTGCTATAAAAAACCAACATTTGCAAAAAACCACCCAAACTATGCTTCTGTACCGAATTTTAATAACCCCGCCATTTCTGAATGTTTGAAAAAATACATGATTAGGAGATCAGAATGGGTGAGAAGGTATGTAACACCTGATTATGATTATTTTTTTAATTTGACCGCCGAAGACGAAACCTTGCAAAAAGTAATATTTAATTTAAAATAAAAGAAAAAAACTGGCGCCACAGGGCAACATTTTTGGGGAAGTTGGTACGTAATTTCGTCGGAGAGGGCGTCGATCGCCTCCCTCTGTATTCGCCACCTGTGACGGTACCGGCACGGATCTGTTGTTTGCAGCGCAACGCCGGCGATCGATATTATGGATATTTCCCAACGCGAACTCGTCCAAAAGAATACGATTTTCCTGTGCGCCGCCACTGCTTTGGATCGACAAAAATAAGCAAGATCGAAAGTGAAAGTGGCGCAGCAAGTTTCCAAGCCAAAAACTAAAAAAAAAAACGATAGCTGCGCCACTTGGTGCGGGATCGCAAATTTATCATCAGGTGTCCGCTCTATTTAGATTTATATGCTCTCTGGTTCCGTGGAAAGCCAGCAGTGCAGGCGATTGCAGCCCAATAAGAAGAGCTTGTATATAAGATAGAGCATAGGTTAATTTAGTTTATTGTTTAATGTCTCCTGATGATGCTAACGTTGTTAGCGAAACGCGCGTCGAGTGCAAAAAAGTGTAGTTTTGGTTTGTGGAAAACAATCATAATTTTGTTTTAGTGCAACCAAAGGTTCCAAATTCCCAACATAGTTAACTTCAATTAGTTATATAGATTCATTAGTTGCGCTGCTAGGTTCTTCGACATGAAAATGTTTGTGTATAGACCAAATTAGTTTTAAATTAACAAAAAAATTATATTGGCAAGGTTGATTTCGCGGAGTTTTTGGGTTCTATTTAAAACTTCTCAAACTCCTAAGTGGGCGTTTGTGTTGTCCAGTTTTTTTCACTTAGTTTGGGCACACGAAAAATGTAAGAAATTCAAAACTCAAAAGAACTCTGCATGCTAAATCCTTCAGTTTCTAATAGTTTCCTTTACTAAATATATATTACTTTGGACTTTTCATCTTTAAAAACTCAAACAGAAAATCTTTCTTTACAATACTCCCTTAGATACATCTGCTTAAGTTTTAAAATGTTTATTGTTTTTTTAAACCTATATTTAAAATATTCAAATTTCATCTCTTTTAAAAAATGTTTAAAATGACAAACCAATATAACTTTTTATTGATAAGATGGTGAAGAAAATAAACCTAGCCCCAAAAACTAAAACTATTAAATAACAAAAATAATTGTAGGTCTCAAATATAATTTACAAGGGATAAATGTTTTTAAAATAAAGATTATAATTAAAATTACATTTCCATATTCTACATTAAAAATACTTCAGAAAATGTTTATCAATTAGACTGCCCAAGCAATTCATGAAGAGTTCTTAGTGAATTTTGTAGTTTTGGGAAATTTTGCCTTTCAACCAGTTCAGCCTACACCTACACGAAAAAAACATTACAAAAAAAAAACGAATAAATGGGAAAAATCTTTCGGCAGGCTCATACCTGCGATGTTGAGGCCAACAATATTGACATGTCACAGGGTATTTCTGCTCGCTATGGATAAAAAGAAAACCCTGGTTACATATACCACAAAGTAAATACCAACAGATCAGAGGTGCGCAATGGTTATGAAGTCTGTAGACCCCAAACAATTGAATCAATGTCAGGAAACGAACTATATTTAGGACATTTTTATGATGTTAACTTCACCGGCTAAAATTAGAATTGGATTGAAGGCTTTTGTGCCAACATAAAAGCCTGCAGGCATGTAAATCTTTAATGGTAGAGCCATGATGAACCTTAAAATAATTTAGTTAAATATCTGTTAAATTATTTTTAGATGTGGTAAAACACACTTATAGTAGGACACCTTTTTTGGTAAATTTAAAGGCTGTATAGAACTTTGATTGAAAGAAATTAATACCACCTTATGTCTTAAACACTTTATGCTTTGAACAATTAAAACTTTTGCTGTTTTCATCATGTGCACAACACCACTAAAGATGACAGACAGATGACAAAACAGAAATTTTTATTAAACAATTGACTTAAATTATTTCCATCTTTCTCGAAAATACTTTTTATAGCCTGCTGTCTCCCTTCAACAACCTTAAATATTTTTCATTTTAACAGAGAAAAAAATTTTTTTGGCAATACTTTTTTTGAACACTTAAAAAACAGTGAAAACTTGAAAAATGTGAGTGTTTTATTCTAGAAATTGAAAGTTTGGAAAGAAAGCTTCAAAATGTGAGCAAAACCATGGCATAAAAATGTTAAAAACAGTAAAAATTGCTTAAACAAAAACATTACCCCTTAAATTATGCTAAAATATTTTAAGCCTTAAATTACCATCATGGCTTTACCATAAGCCTGCAATCCATTTAGATTCGTAAGACATTGCACCTCTGTTTTGTAGGTATTTACTTTGTGCATATACTACATTCTAAAGGTATTGAGATCGATCTGAAATCAAGCTTAATACCATTTATAATATTTGGTGCCTCTTAACAGATAGAGGCCCAACCCAACCCATAACAATTTATTAATTTTTTTGTGAGGTGATTATGCTGTAATTTTTGTTCTATTTTCCAACAGAAGTCATCAATCTAAACTTGTAAGAAATTCCTGAACTTGCACCTAATAATATTTGTTTATATATAATTTAGTTTATCCTGAAAAAAGCCTTTATAAAGACCTGAATATCATAAAAATATTAAATGCAAATACATACAATGAAGGTAAATAATAATTATTTTAGATAGTAGGAATCAGTTTTAGGTTTTTACCGAAAAAAATAGGAATACAAAGACTACATAAAACAAACAAAGATAATGAGGATTAATCCCAAACATTGTGTTCAGTAAGTAGAAACAAGGTGATTATTTTATAATAACTAATACTGGTGTATTGTAGATAAGTGAGTACGTACCTTATCTCCACTGGAGTAGAAAAAATATTTAAGTTTGACTATATTACAATGTTCTAACTTCCTCATGATCTGCAGTTCACGATTCTGAAAAGAGAAATAACACAGAATTAGCTGAAATCAATAACACAATAAATTGACTTCTGTACAGCAGTTTGCTAAGAACTTAAATTAGATGATGGGTCTAAAGGAGAAATAGAAACTTTCTGTATTGGAATAAAGAGTGGACTTTAGGCCCTTGTCATATAATACAATATTTTTGCATGTTATAGGAAGTAAAATACTAATGTTAGGGAGTAAATGTGTTTAACCCCGTTTAATAGTACACTATATATAGACATTATTTGCTCAATTATGTTAAAAATTTATGCAAATAAAAATTACTCTACTCTATAAACCTAGGGACTAAAGTGCTACTTTTAATCTAGCGGCGAAAGGTTTGTAGCCTGACTGTAGGAAGTGCTACAATTCGCTAAGGGATTAAAAGTTTATTTTTACTACACTTTATTTCTATGCCAAATGTTTCATTGACTACGAGAAAGGGTGCTAAGGATAAAACCTGGCCATCAAGAGCAAGTGCTGTTTGGCTTGAATTGTGATAAATTTAATTATAATTTTCCAGGGACTAATTTTTTTTAATCTCTTGAGGATTAAGGTTTTTTATCCCTTAGGGGTTAAAAGTACCACTTTAGTCCCTAAAAAGAGGGATTAAACATATCTATTTAATCCCTAAAGTGACATTGGTTAAATTTCATCAGTACAATTATATGCAACAACATAAATAAATAAAATAATTCGCTTTGCATCTGTGCCTTAAATTTTCTTAAGTTAACATTACAAAAAAATCTATTTCTTTGGACAAAGAGTTAGTACTTTTACAGAATCTTTGAGTTGTTGTGGCTATAATTTGTTTAATGATATTACCTCCATTAACCTAGCGACCCCACCCCAAGAAAATCAAAATTTAATTATGCCATAATTATGTGCTAATTTCATCCTCAATCGAAAAATTTTGTGCTCCTTTGGTTTCTGAGAAAATCGAAAAAGAAAATCTGGTAGCTAGATTAATATTAACTTTTCGTCCACACAGAAAATTTTCTAGAAATGGTTTTCAAGAAAATCAATAAAAAGTAAATTAGATTATATCATTTGTAATAACCTAAGTAAAAATATATTATTACAAAATTATGTGCTTCATGAATATGTGTGAGACTTATGACATAATTTTAAAACTAATAATTTTTAGTTTGGCGCCATATTTCCTGATGGGGTTGCTAAGTTAATATTAACCTAGCTACCCCATTTTCTTTTTCGATTTTCTCAGAAACCAGAGGAGCACAACATTTTTTGATTAGGACGAAATTAGCACATAATTATGGTGTGGTTAAATTTTGATTTTCTTGAGGTGGGGTCGCTAGGTTAATGGATGTAATGATATTCCATGTGAAATAGTTCTCAATGTCTTAGATTTACTTGTAGAATAAAGAAAAAATATTTTTTATAATAAACCTTGAGGAAAAATATTAAATCTAAAAAATTCTTTCTATTTTCCATAGGCAAACTAGCACTAAAACTACATTTTTAGTACCAAAGTTCCTTTCTATCATTTGGTGTACAATTTAGTACACATGTTTATATTTTTAAATAAAATATTTCAGGTTTATAAAATAAAAATAAGATCACATTATTTTCTCAGTGTTTGTCATAATTTTGGTTTTTTACAAAGCGTGAAGGTCAATGTCACTCATCTTTGTGTAATTTAGATTTGATAAGGATATCACTTTAATTTGCGTCTAATTTAAAAGAAGATGTCTAAATCAGCAATGATAAAAGTATTTACATAATTTTTGCAAGATTTAAATAAAACAGAATCAAAAAATATACAATAATTCAGAATGTATTCGTTAAAGGCTGAGGAACCCAGAAAGTAATTCTTCAATTTTTCACATATAATGTACAAATCATGATTAAAAAACACAGGGCATGAGACAGGCCAAACTCGAGATTGGTGAGGTGAACATCAAAAAAACAAAGTCCTTCTTCAAAGTGGTGCATTTTTTAAATAAAAACTCCTGACTTTTTTGTCCACCCTGACTTTTTCTGACTGGTGAGCACCCTGTATTCTGTTTTTGTTAACTTCAAAGGATTTTCATTTTTAATACTTTAATTATCCTGACTTTTAATGTGTTTTAAGCAAAAAGCCCTGGCTTTTCCTGACCAGTCTGACTTTTTTCTTCTGACTGGGGACAACACTGTAATACCTTTGCATTTCTTTTAAAAACCTCTCAGTATAATTAGAAATTGCAAATTTATCTGCTTACTGATGTTAATTGGATGTAACCTCATATCCCTGTCTGGTATATTTGATTAATGAGCAGAAAGCAAGAACATCAAAGGTTTTCTGTTCATTATCTAATTAAGAAATAATTAAACTTATCAATGATGGATCATGTTTAAGCCTAACCCAAACATTTTTTTTTTAAATTAAGGGAGACAAATTTTAACAAAATCCTTTTTTATAAAACCAAACTATGGCTTCTTCTTAAGGATGCATAACATCAAAACTAAGACAATTTGATTATTCTGCTCAGGAATCCAAAAAATACAGTAGTGAAAGTCTCATCAAAATCGGTCCTGTCGTTTTTGAGTGATGTGGAACAAATAGATAGACATACAAATTTTTTTTAAAATATATTTGATGTACAAAAATGGTCTATCTAGAGATTTATTACATTTATAGATCGATATACTAACCTTAAATCTTTTATCTTGCAAAACTTTTTTGATGGCGACCAACTCGTTGGTCTCGCACAGTTTGGCCTGGTACACCACGCCAAAACTGCCATTTCCTATGACTTTGGTGTCTGTATAAGAGACTTCTTGGGGTCGATCGGGTCCTTGGCCGGGGGTCGCCACCACAGTGGTCACCTTACTCCCGTCCTTGCCTGTGTATCCACCCATAAGAGAAGAATAAAAATTAAAAAAAAATATACCTTGGACAATATTTATTTTTATTTATTTAATACCTGCTGTACAATAATTAACATTTTACAATTATAATAATAAATAGAAAACACCTAGATGATAGTTCACCTGTATGTATTTTTACACAATATGGCAGGTTGAGATTTTTTGATTTTCCTGATTTTTTTTCAAAAATAAAACTAAAAAGATCTGACACTATTACCTACAGTTTAAGGCCTTCACACAGAATAGCATAGAATCTCAGCCAATCAACGATCTGTTGAAATCAATGTAAAGTCAACTTCTCCAATATGCATTCCATAATAAAATTTTCTCTTTCTTAGTTTGAAAATGTTTTAACTTTGCTATTCCAGTCAAATTTTATGTTTATCTAAATTAAAAATTGAATATATCAGGTAATTAGAGTTAGTTTCTGTTGGTAATTCTTATTGCAAGATTTTGAAATTACTGCTTTATATTCTAGGCATGGAGATTGAATTTTTTTTTGTAATTGAGGATGTAATATTACACAAGTATAATATAGTTCCTTATACTATGATCTTAAGGGAAGAGGGGGGGGAGGGAAATATAAAAATTGACTTAATTGATGATTCAGGGATCTCATTAAATTTTTTGAACAGATATTTGATTTGGCATCATTTTCTTTAGGTTGTATAAGTTTCAATATTATATAAGATTTTATATATTTTATTTTAAACTGTTTTCTGTTTCCATTTGTCAATCAAGTAATATACTTCTTACGATATACTTCTTAAAACACATTTTTTTTCTAACAAAACTGCACAAGCACAAGCATACTTCAAGATATGTAAAGCTTATTTAAATATTTTTGAGGATCGCTTAGGCATTGTTATCAGTTAATCACTCATTTAATTCACACCTTCATTTAAATAGTTTACTTAGTAGGGTTTAATTGACTCCAAATTTTTAATTTAAGATGGTGACACCAGATGCAGTTTGCAAAAAAAATTGATAATCTCCAAGGTTAAAAACAAACTTCAAAAATAGAAAAGAATTCTTCTCAAATTTTCTTATACCTAAGTTGGAAAATATTTTAAAAAATGCACACATAAGATACACACAACATAACATAAAAAGAGGCACCATTCATGATATTAAAATGTCAAGGGGGTAGTAAAACCCTGTAAAACCTTGAGCCAAACTATCCTTTCGAGATTGGTGTTTTCCCAGAACTCTTAAATTTTTAATAAAAAGTGCAGAGTAGAGCTGTTTCAATATTTTACAACATATTTTTGAGTCAAAATGTTCTTTACTGTACAGAACAAAATAAATAAGAACTGATCCAGGTCAAGCCCAGAGTCCCCTCAAAAATAAATGTAAATTAAATTTTTCTCATTTATCTACATACCTACAGGGTGTATATTTTTCAGGTCAAAATAAGAAAAAGGAACTAGGAAAGGTGTTTACATTTTTTCTCCAATATTGTATTCTCGGGACCTATTTTCATTTCATTATTTCAGCTGACAATTAAACAGTCAGTGTCAAAAAACTAGTCCGCAGCAATTTGGTGTATCAAATTTAATTAGGTCAACTGAGATGCTTTCAGTCTATTGCATCTAGTTGCTAATAAAAACAAAACTAAAGATTTTCCTAGAGCAGAATTGCAAATAAAAAAATTTGGACAAAGCATACCTGACTTTACTTTTTGAGTGGAAAGGTACTTATCAACAGATTCATCATCTAAAATCTCTCTGTAACTCTTATTCCTCTCCCTGGTGGCCTGACCTGCCATGAATTTGTAAAGTTCCTTCAAAATTTTAACTGGAGCTGGCAAGTGCACAAAAAAACTCAGTTGCAGTAATGGAAAATTAAAAAATGTAGGAATATTTCAAAGAACATGTCAACTTATACTCACAGTCAAAGTCAACAACTTTAAACAATTTAAAAATTCTACACCTGTTCACTGGTATATTACACAGCTACAGTGAGGATTGATATTTTTCCATATTTTTGTGATCTTATGGTACAGGATGATTCACTATATTTTGAACCCTCATTGGTGCCTTTACTATTGATGATAGAAAAAAAGGTTAAATAGAAAAGTTTTATAGTTTTTTAAAGGCCTTCTAACCCACATGACAGATGTTGTCAAATGTCATTCCATATGTCAAGATTTGACATCAACTTTCTTATATTAATATTTTTTAAAACTTCGATAGATCTTTCCTTCCTGATTCCAAAAATATACCATGTGTTATTTTTGTCTTGAACGGTTATTGAACCAATTTAGAAAAACGTTGCCATAAGAGCAATGTGTTGAACAAAGAACCACCTAGACTATTTTTCCTTGGCGAACACATTGCCCTTGTGGCAACATTTTTCTAAACTTGTTTAATAACTGTTCAAGACAAAAGTAACATATGTTATATCTTTGGAATCAGGAAAAAGATAGTTTTAAAAAATATACATGGTGTTACATTTAATAGAAGAAAGTAAAATTTTGACATATGGAATGAGATTTGACAACATCTGTCATGTGGGTTAGAAGGCTTTTAAAAAACTATAAAGCTTTTTCATTTAAACTTTTTTTCTATCATAAATAAAAAAGGCGCTAACCAGGGGTTCAAAATATAGTGAACTAACCTGTACAGCCATGATCTTATCTTATAATGG
Organism: Oxystoma pomonae; assembly: GCA_963921995.1. Classification (NCBI taxonomy): domain Eukaryota; kingdom Metazoa; phylum Arthropoda; class Insecta; order Coleoptera; family Brentidae; genus Oxystoma; species Oxystoma pomonae. Next base: position 4,586,499 of record OY998167.1, on the reverse strand, counting down.
AAGGTCAGTGGTTGATAGATGAGCACCATCTGGCAATCTCAATGTGTACTGTACTAAACTGAAACAAAATAGTTCAAAAACGGGTTCAGTGATAACACTGGCACTCCTCTAGTAGAGCCAAGGAAAATTTTTACAGCGCAGAAGTGCATTATAAGAGAGATCTTAGGACTACATCCTAGAGCAACATGCAAACCTCACTTCCAGAACTTGTATCTTTTGAATGTTACCTCTTTGTATTTTCTGCATCTGGTCACATTTGTTAAAAAAAAACAATAGTCTATTAACTTCAAAACAAACATTTTCAGAAAGAAGAATGCATGGAGATTTAGTAGAAACATTTAAGATACTTAGAGGTCACTACCAATGTCCTATGCAAATTTTTATATGTCTCAAAATAATTACCTCAGAGGTCATAACTTTAAATTATGCAAAGAAAGATGCACTAAGCTTTTACGAAGAAATTTTCTGCCAAATCGAGTCACTTATAACTGGAACAGATTGAGTGAAGAAACAGTAAATGCTACATCAGTAAATCAGTTTAAAAATCTCCTAGACAGGGAAATGGCAGATTGGGAAAACAACTTTGTGCATTGATGTGATGTGTGTAATAATGTGTGATGTGTGATAAAATTGTATTCTGTGATATCCAAAAATGTGATAAATTCTTGATACCTAAGTATTTATTTATAATTAAGTTATAAAACAGTGATAGTTTCATCGAACTTTGTCTGCTTACTATTGTATAAATAATAATAATAATAATAATAATGAGCAAATGCATATATATGCTTACGAGAGAAAGAGGGACGGCTTAGTTATACCTAAACACAAAACTTTTTTTTGAACGGGGACCAGAAGTATGAAAATATAAATAAAATTGCACCATTCTCAATTCAATGTTAAATAAGTGTGCAATATTTATTGTCTCTGGCACTCTTCATTTGGACTTGGGCTCCATCATTAAACTTGTTAAGTGCTGTCCTTCTGTCTTAAGGCTTAAAATATTTTAGCTTATTTTATGATATGGCCAGGATCAAAATATTTTAGCATACTTTAAGAGGTAACATTTTTGTTTGTTTTTTGCAGGTTTTTCACAAGTTTGATTGGAACATTTTATATTTTTCTTTCCAAAATGTTGATTCATATAATAAAAACTAACTTTTTAAATTTTCACAGGTTTTGTAGTGTATAAAATTGTTTCTTTATGAACCAAGTCCACTTACAAAACCAAAATAGTAATATTTTCATAAATAAATAAAAATGAAGTAATTAGCTCACATAGGTTAAATAAATAAATTAATTTCAGAAAGATAGGTAATATAACTAAAATAAAAATAAGTATGTATAACAAATTGTTAAAACACAGCATGGTCCCTAGAATAGATACAGTCTAGTAATTTTGCCCCACTCTTCAACCTGATAATGACACAAAGATAGCAGCTGATTTTTGTCTGTCAATTAAAAGACTTGACAAATTGAATTAACTTTTCGGATTTTTATTTTTTTTTTTTTGTTTAAATGATTGATGCAAGACCTATTTTTTGCTTGTATCTTATACAATAACTTTTTGTCTATGTGTAAATATGATTTATTTTTGGCCTGCATGCGTTGATCTTTCATCAAATAGAAAAAAAATCATTAGTTGGTAATCAATTCGTAAAGAAACCCATCAAATGAGTTGGAGTTAGTTCGTGTTCGTAGTTCAGAAGTTAGGTTATGTAGTTATTTTTCTTGTTTTGGAAGCTATTTTATTTTGTACTTGATTTTTGCCAGGCATTTTTGGGAGAGTAATTATTTTTTTATTTAGAAGGAAAGACTTGTTGTGCATATTATATGCAATAAATCTGATTGCAAATTTAAAACTATAAGCTGCCTTGGTTTTTTGCTTTTTTAATTATTTAATGATGAGCCTTTTCACTAAGAAAACACATAAATGCAACTACCTATGACGAAAATAATGTAAGTAATACCACAGGGTATTTAATTAGGGCCAGAAGAAAATAAATGATGAACAAATACAATTATTACAAAAATGTATGCAAAAATAATAAAACCTCAAATGTCACCCATCAAAAAGATCAATAAAGAAAGCAGCTGATATTTTTGTGTCATCATCAGGTGGGTGGAGCAAAAAAATTACTAGACTGTGTTTATTCTAGAGACTATGAAAACTACATAAAATATACAGTTAACAAAAACAATTAATTCATTTTAGAAAACACAGCCTAAAAGATACGAAACATTAAAGTTACCAAATATAGGTATAGTGTTAATTAAATATCCATTGGGGGTATGTATCATTATATTATATTCATTAGATATACATATCCATGGCTTGCTATGTGGGTTAAGCCCTTATGAAGTCAACTCAAGTGTCAATCTCAGAGTAAACTGTACTCCATTACAAAAAATTAATACTTATTTGAAATACAGGGGAAGAAGCAAGGTAGGGTAAAAGGGGCCCATGGAGGGCTACTTGTTATTGCCACATCATTACAACCAACTAAAATTTTGTGCCAGATTCATACTGCTGAAACTATCTTTTACTTTTAACTTAGTGGCGAAAACTTCAAAAAAGTAGTTTCAGCATCATTATAACCATCATTGGTTTTTTATTTTTGTCAAAAAAATGGTAATTATGCAGTATACGGTTTTCTGCCATTTTTGATTTTTTTTGAAAAATTCATTATGGGGGCACCTACTAGGATCCCTAGGACCCCAAATCCACCTGCGCCCGATTTTTTTCTTTTATTTTTTTTGAGTTTTTTTAAATTTTTTTTCACTAAAACAACCCAATCCAACACAGTCCAAGCCAACCTAATCCAACCCAACCTAAAACGATAAAAAAACACATTACAACCCCCCCCCCCAGGCACCCTTTTTTTTTTTTTTTTTTTTTTTTTAAATCGGGCACAGGCAGATTTGGGGTCCTAGGGACCCTAATAGGTGCCCCCATAATTTTTCAAAAAAAAATAAAAAAATGGCAGAAAACCGTATACTGCATAATTACCAAAAATTTTATAAAAATAGAAGTACCTACTTAGATAAGTACTTATATGTATTCTTTTTTGAAGGAGGTACTTAGTACCAGTACCTACCATTTCTTGGTTACAAACCATCTTGGTCAAAGCCTGACAAGAATAAGGTAATAATCCTTGTTAGACAAAAAATTTATGAGGTGTGGTCACCACCACCAGATAATGTAAGGAAGGACCAGGGAGGACATTGGGAGGACTAAGGAAGAACAGATGGTGGCAACAACCAACAAATAACTTGACAGGTAAATCCCTGGTAAATAAAAAAAAAAAACACTTCTTTTAACAACTTCCGCATCTCAAATTAAAAGTGGTTCAGTACAAAAACTCAGAAATAGAGTCGGAAAACTTAGAAAATCGTGTTTGGGGTTAAAAAGTAAGTATTTTGCAAAAAGAAAGGGATCAAACAGGAACGAATCTAGGCGGAATAAATTATTAAATTTCCCTGGAATTGCGCAAATCCATTGGCAAAAAAGTTAAAAAATAATTCGATCCAAAACGATTTGACAGCAGAAAATTGCTCGCCTAGCGGCCATGATTCGTAGACAGCGATTTGTAGCTCACTGCGCATTTTCAATACGCAAATTCGTAGTCATGAACGTGAAGGTTGGAAGTCCCATCGCTATTCGTAGCCGAGCGAAGCGAATAGACGGGATCATACGTAGACGAGGTGAAGGTTGCGATTGAGCACACTTACTGCTAATTTTTAAACCTCCCAAGGGGGGATTCAGGGGTTGCTTGTTACCCTCAGCAAAAGAGGTGGTTCTGGGGCGGCCACTCATTGCTATCACACACGGAAAGAGTCCTTAGAATTCCATAGACATATCACATTTCTTGCTAAACACCCTCCCAGTGATCGCCCGTCAGACGGTCATTTAAATTCAATTTTTACCCGAAAATCGGTCAATAGGAACTACTACACTTTACGCGATTGTACCCGCACGATCTTTGTTTACTAGAAAACCAAAAACCACGTCATTATCGTCACCAATTTTTGAGTTATTTCATTTTTTTCACGGGCACAGACTTCACCTTTTTCCCCTAGATTTTCTGATGCTCAGACATTGACCCGATCGGCTGTTTTCGTGTCCAATCACATTGTCCACGAGTCAGACGAATAAACCCGAAACCCAGATTCAATAATCCATTAGAAACCACAGAAAAATAACATATTCCAGACAACAATTTTAATTTTCATCATCATGATATTTTTAGTTGCATTAGATGAAATCAAAAAACATGCCTGAATAAAAAAAAAATGTTATTGTGCCTGCCAAGACTGCTGACCTTTTTTTAATTTCTAATTTTGTGACTTAAATATCCATTTATTTAGAATAGCTCTTCTTGTCACTGCTTTCTTCTTCTGGGTGTTTTATAAGGGCACTCTTGAAGAAAATACAATTGTAAGTAAGGACGAGTTACATGTTGCACCATTCATTTTTAATCGGCGTTTAACCTAAAACGCCGATTAAATGACCAATTCCCTTTGCACTAATTTATAACAAGGAAGAAACGAGGTGGTAAAATTCAAGCACGGCTCCTTCTCTCTACTGATTCAACGGGATTGACTGGGTTTGGTGAGGTTGAGATGAGAAAGATTTTTTTCCTCAAACAAAAAAAAATGAGGTTATAAAATTAGGTCACGTGGTTTAAAGCACCAACATCGAGGAACCGTGCTTGACTTTTGACATCTCGTAGGAAGAAGAGAGCTTTTGGAATGACCATGGGGAATTTGGACCTGGTTGACATTATTTTGACAGCGACTTTAATTTTTCTCAAAAAAAGAATACCTTAATTTTACAAAATTTTAGGGGTTCTGTTGACAAAAAAAACTGCCGAACCAACCTCCCAGGCAAGTTCTGAAATTTCATACCCGGGTGGCAACTGTGACGCCATGGTTTTAAATCGAAAAGGATTATTCCGGTTCTGGTTCAACCAGAACCTGTAAATCAAAGACCCTTTATGAAGACGGCCCTAACACGGCCTTTCACCGACAACTTTTTAATTTAACTAATTCTCTCTGTATCAATGGATGTGCAAGCGATGTTAACATCTTGTATCCCTTTTGCACTTATTGTTAAAGAGAGAATTTGTTAAAGTACTTTTTAAAAAAAAGTCGGTGCAATTGGCCATAAGTTGGTTTTACCTGCACAAATAGCAAGCCTATCAGTGACCTCACGAAATGACCTGTCCAAGTTCTCTGCACAACCGATAGATGTCCAATCAAAAAGGACCCATCCAAAAATGTTTTCTTTGCCTTTTTTTGTTTTTGTTTGACGTTTTGAATAGCCAAAAATATTTTTGGGTTAGTTTTTTAAAATTTCTATTCTTTTATTATGCGTTATATCGAAGATGAGTGATCCGAATTTTGTTTAATTTTAGGCCATATACAGAAAAAGCACAGCGGGATAATAGTGGGAAAAACTATTAAGAAAACTGTGGTGTAAAAAATTTCCTATTTTCCCTTAATAAAATTTCAAATTCCACACACCTGCACTTAACCCAAATTCTAAGACTCAGTCTGCATCCTCTTGAAACCAATTTTGAGGCGTTTAAATGCCAGAAACTTAAGAGAACATAAACAGTGACAAAGAGAGGCAAGGAAATGCCTGCGGCCCTGCAGCTGCCTAACAATGAAGACTGCGGCATCAGGGATGTGTGGGCACACAATTTGGAAGATGAGTTCAGAACTATCCGACAGGTAGTTACCTAATATTTTGCTATATTACTGGATCACTGGATCTTACATTTATTTCAATAAAGTAAGATTGTTTCTTTTTTTAAAAATATACCCAGGTTTTTAGTCAATATAACATTTATCATGCTTAAGTATAATAATGAGTTGGGTATGCCTGCCATTAGTTTATTTATTTACTTATGTATTTATTTATGAAATGTATGAAAAACGATAAAGGAAAATCTCAACAAAATACAAGAAAGGAAATTTTTGTATGAGATTTACTTATTTTGTTTTTCTTTATTTTTGTAGATTGTCCAAAAATACCAATATGTTGCCATGGACACTGAGTTCCCAGGTGTAGTAGCACGTCCTATAGGAGAGTTCCGAAGCTCTGCTGACTACCAGTATCAAATGCTAAGGTGTAATGTGGATCTGCTTAGAATCATTCAACTGGGGCTTACTTTTTTGGATGAAAATGGAAAAACGCCTGGTGGTTCTTACACCACATGGCAGTTTAACTTCAAATTTAATTTACAGTAAGCTAATTAAAATAAATTCAAAACAAGTTAACCTGAGTACTCAGAAGCCCAAGAGGAAAGCTCAAAACTAAACAATCATTATTATCTTAATATTAAAAACCAACTTCATTTTAAAAATTAAATAATAATAAAATCGAGAATAAAATATAAATATTTTAAGCCTTAAATTACCATCATGGCTTTACCATAAAAGTTGAGTTAAAAAATTTTTGTTTTAAAAAAAAAATATCTGAAATGGACAATTTGGAGATAAAATGCTATAAAATCAGATGGACACAAGCCATATTTTGACAACATTCAAATGAAAACTTGGCGCAGTTAAAAATGCTATGAAATCACAAAGGGAAAAGTTACTAGAAAATATAGAATGTTTCAAAATCAAGTACGAAAAAGAAACAAAAATTAGTACCATCCAAGAAACAAAATGTTGAAACCACATAGGTAACAACCATTGATGTACTATAACAACCCTGTAGGAGTAATACAACCTAATACTTTTACAGGGTTTTACCTATGTGGTTTAAACATTTTGACTGAAAGTAATACAAAAGTTGTATAATTTTTTCATGCTTTAAGACTCATCTATTAAAAAAAGCTAAATGTGTTATAATACAAATGCCCTTCCCCAATTTTTTGATACAAATCTGCTTTGTGTTTAATGCAAAAAAATGGTTATGTATTTTTTTTTGTTTTATTTTAAGAGAAGATATGTACGCCCAAGACAGCATTGACTTGCTCACAAATTCTGGAATTCAGTTTAAGAAACATGAAGACGAGGGGATCGAACCTTTGGAGTTTGCAGAACTGTTAATGTCCTCTGGTAGGCTAATAAACAAATTTTATTTCACAAATTTGCTTTGTGAATTATGAAGAATTTTAAAAAATTAAAATTTTCACATAGCCTCTTTTTTTTCTTTAGGAATTGTTTTAACTGAAGACATCAAATGGCTGTCTTTTCACTCTGGTTATGACTTCGGCTATCTTATTAAATTATTGACAGATAACAATTTACCACAGGATGAGACAGACTTTTTTGAGTTGTTAAAGTTGTATTTTCCCACAATTTATGATGTTAAGGTAAGTCATTACGTAATATAACAAACTCATCTGTAGATATATGGCACAATCATAAATAGGACATGAAGTAACTTAATAGAATATGATATTAATTTTAATTTCCTTAATATTTTATTTTAATTATTAAATTATTTATTTTCAACCAACTAAATAGTTTAGTTCAATTCATAGAATAACTAGGTTTTGTTTACCTATATCACTATAACTTAAAATAACACCCCAAGTAACAAAGAAATATTAATTACTTAAGGATATAAGTTGGCTGGCAAAAAAACTATATTATTTGTTATAAGATTTATGAATATGCAAAATACATATAGCCATATGTTTCTAATTTAACAAAAGCAATTAAATAGCAAACTTTTATTACAGAATCAAGAGTTTAGACACTCACTTTGCGCTTTTTAGCCTACCTTTTGAAAGTAGCCTCTGGGTCATTCCATATCAAATCAACCAAAAAATCACAAAAATTTTACGCGACCAATTCCAATTTTGATGATTTTTGGTATATATTTTCTTCTTACCATAAAAGTTGAAAATGCAAATTTTTAGATTTTTTTGATTCGTAGTTTTTTTTTTTAATTTTTCAAAATAAAAAAGTCAGCATTTTGACCTTAACAAGAATGTACAAAACTAGCAATATCTCGAGAACCACTTACACTAGGAAAGTAATAAATGGCTCATTTTAAAGTCATTTTGAAGCTTTTTTTTATGAAATATCACAACATAATTTTAACAAAAAAAAAAATTGAAAATAAAAAATTGAAAAAAAAAATTGAAAAATTCAAAAAGGCCATTTTTAATTTTTTTGAAAAATTCAGAAAATTCTTTTTGTTTTTGTACTGCGCAGCACATCCATCCGAAAAATAAAAAATTTTGTTAAGTCCTGGTATTTTGATTTTTAAATCAGGCATTAATTTTTTTAAAAATAAATGAAATGCAATTGTATTATGTGTCAAGCTTTCCGAAATAAACACATAATTCAGGTTGTGCAGTTTACCATCACTTAGAAAATAAATGGCAAAAGGGTGGAGGGTTGCCTGGCTGTTATTCCAATGATAAGACTGGACTTCATCTTGCATAACAAAGGAATAATTTTCCGCAAAGTCGCAAGTGATCAAAGACTCTCCAGGTTTAAGGTTAATTTTTATTTCATTGTATCTATCTTTTTGCATTTTTGCAATAAAAGAATGTGATTTAAGTTTTACAAGATCATCAGTAAATTCCTGGACAAAATCATCACTTTTCTTAACAACGGTTTCCATAGTACACCTATCTACTGAGACCCACTTTTTAAATGAGACCTCATCAATTAATTCTTCCTCAAATTTTTCTATTAACGTATTTTTAAACTGTTCTACTCCAGGACATTGCTTGCATCTATTGCTTAAAAAACAGTCCACTGAAGGTGGATTACACATTAGTTTATAAAGGCAATCATGATAAGATATTGCAAGAGGCCTGTTATTTTCATCATATAGCTTATTTAATTTGGAGCCATTGAGCATTAGTTTTATATTTTGATGTATAGTACATACACATACAGTATGAGTCCCACTTTTTCCTGCCAGTATACAGTTTTTGGGTCGCAGTTCACAAAATTTTGAAAACCCAATTTTTTCATTGGGGTACTCAGTTTTAAACAATGCATAAATTTCTTTTAAATTAGCTAAGAATAATTTTTTTTGTACATATTCTTTTTCAGCTCCATATTTTCTGATAACAACATAATCTTTTTTACCTGGCATGGTCCTGCTAATGTCATCCCTTTGGTAAAAATCTACCACTATTTGGGCCACTCTATCACTAAGGGTCTTTCCCGGTTTGGGGTTAGGAGAACATAATATCCCATTGTCCTTAACTAACTGTTTTACAGCTCTGGCCAAATATTGAGAAACTCCAAATTCTTCTTCAATCTTCTTTCTACTCCAACTTTGAGGTAAACATGATAAAACTAGTATTTTCTCACTCCTCTTTTCGGTTTTTAAAAATTTGTCCTTTAACTGCTTAATCATTTCACTTTCGTCACTCTGGCATTCCTTTACTAGCGTTGAATCTGATTCCTTTGTAAATGCTTTCGCAATTGTATGCTGTACAATATCAATTTTTTCTTTGTATACATTTTTTCTTTTAATCGGCGACACACCAAGAAGCTCCAATGACTTGTTTAAAAGAGTAAATGATTCAGCAGGATCTTGAAAATCTGGATCATTTTCTGGAACTTGACTGGGTCTAAAAAAATTTAAAAAGTTAGTTTTTTATAAGAACTTAAAAAGGGGGTAACAGCTGACCCAAAATGTGTACACAATGCCAAGAAATTTGTACATAATGTCTGTATTCTCAAAATGCCATGCAAAATAATGCCATGCAAAATAATGCCATGAGATTTTTCCACTCCGTACTTGACGCAATTGGTTTAGTTTATTAATTTTATATTAAAAAATACTATTTGTTACTTACCCTGCCTCATCTTCTTCAGATGCCTTAAACTCCTTTGAAAGCTTTAGTCTACAACCATCACAGATTTTCATTCCCATTTTGACATTTTTGTAACTGCACATCCACTTGGTCACATTTGTTAATTTCCCAAAATGCTTGATTTTTAACTCTAGTGGATCACAGCACTTTACTTTATATTTAGTCCATCCACTTGCCTCACCCATAGTTGAAACTTTTAAAATTACACAGAGATGACTTCTGATAAACCTTCAGTCGAACTATTATGTATCGATTATTTGGAGCTGTATCAGGAAGATACTTGCCAAAAATTTAAAATCAATTTATGCAGGAATTTTCATGTCAGCAAATCCCCACAATGTACCTAAACAGACCAATAAAATGAAGGAGGTGTGTCCTTAATGTTAAACAGGAATAAACAGGCAGTATTTCACAAAAGTATTGGCAGGTTTATACAGGCATATTTTCCTAAGAATTGGAACATCCAATAGTACGTCTCCGGTGGAAAAGAGGTTTTATAAGTAAATATTACAATGGGGGGCAATGTTAATCTGATTACTGATACAGAATGAAACGTAGGATATAATTTTTTATTAAATAAAATATTGTTAAATATTTTTATAATATCGCTTTAAACCCCATTATATTCTTCTAATTACCAAAATGCATTGTCTATTTATAGGCGATTTTTCATGCATGTGACATTTTTAATACATTTTTTCACATTGAACCCATGATTTGTCCATCTCAAAATTTTGTGAATAGTTTAATAACACTTTAAAGAAAATAATATAATTTTTTGAAAAAAATTAAAAATGGCCTTTTTGAAATTTTTCAAAAAAAAAATCAAAAATTTTTTTTTTTATTTTTTTTTTCAATATATGTTATGCAATATTCTCATATGAAAGGTCTTTATAAGAGCTTTAAAATGAACCTTCACCTACTTTTCTATTATAAGTGGTTCTTTGGATATTCCTAATTTTGTGCGCACATGTTAAGGACAAATAAGTGACTTTTTCGATTTTCAAAAATTAATTCAAAATAAACAACTGGTCAAAAAAGTCTGAAATTTTGGATTTTCCAGTTTTTTGGTAGGAAAAACATGTATACTAAAAATCATCAACATCGGAGATGGTGTGGTAAAATACCCTGGTTGACTTGATATGGACTGACCCCTCTGGGGAATTTCTCATAATAGTCCAGCAGTAGTCAACTAACATCTCACAGTTTCATTTTTCCACCACACCAGCACCACAATTTTCCGGAAAGTAATCCAGATGAGAATCCAAGAACTGAACTTTTAACAACATGCTACATTCTAGGTTTAGTTTATACAAAAAAAGTTGGGCAACCAAATCTTTATAGTTTTCTGCTCTAGTGTTTCTCAAAGAATTTTTTGCAACCATTTTAAATGTATTCCAGGGAGATGCCACCTGTGTCCTTTGAGATCAAGGCAACCCGAATTCCCTGGAGATTCAATAAGAGGTACAAAGTCGAAATTCCTGATAGGGAATTCTGGCAGAAGGAGAACCTCCACCAACAGAGGAACACTGTGATATGCTACACCGATGGCTCCGAGCTCTCGGAGAGGCAGACAACAGGGGCAGGGGTGTATGTGCAAGACCGAGAAGAAGTTCGGATGAGCTACCCGCTCGGAGAGCAAGCTACGGTCTTCCAAGCCGAGGTATATGCCATTATAATGGCAGCAACACTAGAAGAGGTTCGCAATGGTCTGAAGGAGCATGCGTACATATGCTCCTACAGCCAAGCGGCCCTAAAGGCACTCGGTGCCCCAAAAATTGCCAATACTCTGGTAGATGAGTGCGTAGAAGCACTGGAAGCCTTGAGTCAAGACAAAAGAGTTAGAGTGATGTGGGTACCGGGACACACAGGAGTGTCAAGCAACGAAAAGGCGGATGAACTCGCTCAGATCGGGGGCCAGCACTCAATACATAGGGCCAGAACCACTCTTAGGTATAGCAAGGAGACAGCTGCAAAGTGGAGTCGTTGCGTAGTGCGATGCATACCTAAGGACGAGGCATCAGGTACTTGGAAAACCGAACCTGGATGCAGAGGACCTACCAGCTCTCAAGTGGGCCAAAGTACTGGACTTCATGAAGAGAACAGGAAGGCCCGGAGAGCCCACTACCATACAAGCGCCACAGGTGGTGGATTAGGGGGCTGGGCTGGGGTAAGGTAAAAAAGGACCGATTGGGCCTACTTGCCAGGTCTTGGGCCGCCCCCTAGTTACTACTACTACTACTAAATGTATTCCAGCATCTTTTTCCTTGCTTGGAAGTGTGGAATCAAATTGCGCATCTCTGAAAAGTTTCCTAATCTGGGGACCCAGGACCCACAAATATTCTCTCTTTAATTTTATGGAACTTCTCTTGTAAATAACTAAAAGCATGGCTAAAAATCGAAAAAATACAAAAAACCTCCATAATAATGGAATTTTCTTACTTGTTTAAGTAATGTTTTATATATTATTGCTTTTTAGTATTTGATGAAGTCTTGCAAAAACCTAAAAGGCGGTCTACAAGAAGTGGCAGAACAATTGGAACTTGAAAGAGTGGGTCCTCAACATCAGGCTGGCTCTGACTCACTTTTAACAGGGATGGCGTTTTTCAAAATGAAGGAGGTAAGCAATGGAAAACAATTTGCTTTCTGTAATTAAAATATTCTAACTGACAATTTGTTTGAGATATTTGTGATTTTCTAAAATTCACTGTGGAAATTAAAATTTTTCAAACACAGGACAATCTACTTGAGTAAATTTAGGAGGTTTGTTTTATATTTAGGATGTTCTAACTTGTGGTAATAGAATAATAACAAAAAAATTAAAAATATTAGGATGTTTTAATTATGGTGACCAGCACGAAAACAGCAAAATGTGCACCCCTTCCTGTTTCAGAAAAGTCTATATTTCATATGCATATTATTAAAAATCAAGAAAAAGTCAGGCATTTTTTTTAGAAATAAACCTGGTAAAACCAAAATATTTAGTATGTTTGGAATCCTTTCGCAACTGTGCGGCATAGTGCAAAAAAATGAAACAGAGAGTCACTACATTTGTCTGAGCTATATTCGTATTTTTGTTGGCACCAATGGGGATGTAAAAAACGTGCCAGTGTATTTTTTGTTTAATTCCGCCGTTATTGCACGGGCTCTTTTTCCATTACTTGTACGGGTACTGGAATAGCAATGTTTCGATTCATCCTGCCAAGACGATTTTGTTGAAGTTTCTTGCGCAAATACCCATGTTTCGTCAAGGAAAACTTGCCTTGGCAATTCCAATTTTTTGCTTTTTATGTAATCTCTTAAAAATTGCCATCTGTTGGATTGGATTGCTCGCAAAGCAATTTTCTATTCTTCGTTTTTTTATATTTAAAGCCCATCTCTTTTAAAATTTTGGACAAACTGGTAATTCCAATTTGCAAAGTTGTTTTTCCTTTATCTTTTCTAGAATACCTTTGAGGGTAACATATGCCTTTGACTTATACATATCATAAACAATATTTATAGAGAGATCAAAGGTTTTTGAATGCACTCTTTTTTCGAAGTCTTCTTAAGGTCTTATCTGAAATGCCGCAAGCATCAAACGTTTGTTTTTGCACTGCCAAAAGAGACACTAGCGGGCCCGAGTTATTTTTTTCTAACGTAAAATAACGTTCCACTTGTAATACCAAACGGCGTTCACCTGGAGATAAAAACCTTCTAGGCGTTGTGTCACCTTGCTGAACATTTTCCATAACTTTGCTTTATAACTGCTTTAAATTCCGTAATTCACACACAATAAGAAACAAACTAAAAGCAAATAAAAGCATACCTACTTATTTAAAATAGAACATACCATCCCCAACTGGAGCAAATTTTAATTATTTGTTGGAAAATAGTGATTATTAGCATTGCAAACTAATTAAATTCTCGGAAAAAATACCTGTCAAAATCTTTAACTTATTGACATAAAAAGTTTTTCAAAAGTATAAGTGAAAAATAAAAGAAAATAGAAATATTTATCTTGGTATAAGTATAACGCGTAATTCTTAACCAGTGGGATGTCTGGTACGATCAAGTACAGCGAGGGAATTCTAACTTAACTGACTTACTGTTCAAAAAGCGATAACATCTTTTGGAGATTTAATCGGACTTCAAACAGCGAACCGACTTTACCCCCATTTTCACGGACTTATGTTTATGTGTCCTTTAACTGAAACGGCCATTAACAAAGAGATGGGTAGAGTTTCTGTCTTTTTCGTACTTGTTGTTATAAAGGACAGATAAAAAATATTCGGTAGAAATGTTGGTTAGAGACTCTTTTTACTTGTTATAATTTAAGCGCGTAAAATTTTTTCTGTTTCCCTGCAGAAATCCATTTTTGTTCTGTAATTTGTGTGGTTGTTTTGTCTGCTGGTGGAAGAATTTAGAAAATGTCAAATAGAAAAACGAATTTTAGTATTGATTGGATTGATCTTGATGCTAAAGCTCCACCTGATTGGGTAGCCAGTAGAAAAAAATCGAAATCAGTTTTCGTGTGTCCTGTGTGATCAAAATAAGCCATTGGAACTGTCGAAAATGGGCCGCCGAGCAGGAAATCCTACTTTGAAGGATCCAAACACAAAAATAAAGTTCAACTTTTTCAAAAAACGCAAAAAGGGTTTGTTGAAAATATGAGAACAAATGAGCTTCAAAACCATGAAGAGAATGTGATGACAAACAAAAATTATGAAGCTAGTACCGCAAAAAATTCTAATCTTCGAAAAATGTATTTATGACAGATTTACATACCCAATTATTTTGTGCTAAGCAAACTTTACGGTTTGGCATATTGTCTTGTATTAATTATCAAGGTTTGGCGAATGCGTTAGAAAAAAGTAAATGTGCTTGAGTTTTATAGTTTGGTGGAGACGTTACTTGCGATACATAACTTATATAGTTTTCACAGAATTATTAGGGTATTACAACAAAGTTAAAGGTTTGGCGAATGCGGAAAAAAGTAAATTTTCTTGTATTTTATAGTTTGGTGAAGGCGGTGGTAACCGTTTTTTCAAATAATAACTTAACCAATAAGGAAAAAAAAAATAATGAGACTTTGAGACTAAATTTGAATAAGTGTGACGTGGACCAAAATGTCAAGAAATTTTTTTAAAAATAGGCAGGGAAAACCTGAAAAAGGCAGGGAAAAACTTTAGACATAATAGAGTTGTCTGTTTACAGATGTTCTTTGAAGATACCATTGACGACACGAAATTTTCTGGACACTTGTATGGATTAGGCACTTCTTTCACTGTGAATGGTTCCAACAATACGTACGCCGACAATAATGGTGACAACGCTAATGCGCCTTAATGCGGTAAGCTTTTTTTTATATTTGAACAGGGTGTCTACAACCTGGGAAATCAAGGAAAATGCTGTTAGGGTTTCGTCCACTGGATTAAATTGAAATGAAAAAGGTTTCAGCTACAATTGGACAATTATTTTTATTTAAACTTTTACATCAAGTGCCGACGTCTCGATCCTAATCCGCATCATCTTCAGGGCTGAAAATTTTTTACATTGCAGAAAAGCTCGCAAAAAAGTAAGAACAAACATTATTTTTTATTATTTAAATTGTAAAATGAATCACTTACCAAGATGCTTCGAGATTTACAAGAGTAAAAATTGTTCTTACGACCTAATAACATTATAAAATCAACAAAAACGTACGTATGTCACAGCCTCCAACACATATCAGCTTTAAAGGTAGGTATCAAACCTTAAAATCAAAACTATTACTGTTTGGCATTTTTGATCAGGTTGTAGTATATTTCGCTTAAACCATCTGTGTCCTTATTAAGGTTAACATTTGGTTGGGATTTTTGTATGTGACACATTTCTAGGAAAAGTCTTTTTTTTTATAACAGTTGTGACTATCCACAATGGAGGTTGCTTCAAAATTAAATTTGTGTCCTTCATGAAAATGATGTTTAGCTAGTCCCGTTTTTGGATTATCGATGTTTGTTATATTGCAGTCACGTCGATGTTCGGCAAGCCTATTTTTTAAATACTGTTTTGCCTGTTCTATGTAGTGTCTATCACAGCCTCCACAAGGAATTTTGTATACAACCTCACTCCGAAGTTCTTTCTTGACTTTATCTTTAGTTTTTGAAAAAAAGCTTGTTTACAGTCTTAGTATTGTATAGTGCGATTTGGGCTTTTGATGTCTTTAATTTTTTAGAAAGAGGTTCTGACAGGCCTTGTATGTAGGGTATTTTATTTTATAAAATGTTTTGTTGGTGTCTTGTGACTGTTGAGGTCTGTTTTTAGTATGAAAAGTTGTTCCTGTTGGTGGGCGTTGATTCAGTATTCTGTTGATAAGGTGCTTGGGGTAGTTATTGTGTGTAAGAATAAATATTGTATCTCTAAACTGTTTTATGATATTGATTTTTTGATGGATTGGATGAGCTGAGTTATAGTTTAGTATTCTGTTAGAACTGCTTGTTTTTTTGTATATGTCAAATATGATTTTTTGATCTTTAGTTAAAAATAAAATATCTAAAAAGGGTAAGCTATTGTTTATTTCTACTTCTACCGTAAATTGTAAGTGTCTGTCTATATTTTTTAGCACCTCAAGCATCTCATCTACTTTATTTTGGGGAACTGCTGTGACCGAATCATCCATGTACAAAAGAAAGAAGGGTATTTCAAAATCCAAACGTTC
The DNA here is from genome assembly GCA_963921995.1 of Oxystoma pomonae. Lineage (NCBI taxonomy): Eukaryota > Metazoa > Arthropoda > Insecta > Coleoptera > Brentidae > Oxystoma > Oxystoma pomonae. The sequence continues at coordinate 4,570,011 of OY998167.1, read as the reverse complement.
TAGCGCTCTGCGTGCAACATGATCCATTACCAAATTCGCCAAGATTGGACTGATTGGTGCTCCCATTGGGGTGCCAAATTTTTGTTGATAAAATTCATTTTATATGAAAATTAGCTACTTTCAAATGTTAATAAAATTAAATTTATAAAATCATTTTTTTGGATATCTCAGGCCAATGATATTCCAAGATCTCCATCACCAGATATTGAGGAATGTTTGTAAATAATGATTTTACGTCGAATGAGACCAGTGCATAGTTTTTTGGTAATATAGTCTACTTACAACTTCGAAAGAATTTTTAGCATTGTACTGGAACAGTGGGGTCAAGTTAATTAAAATATTATGTAAGTATTTTGAAATTTGCCGGGCTGTTAACCCAAGATACTATCGGTCTTAGTGGCCTGTCTGCTTTATGTAGTTTTGGAAGATAATTGTCCAAAAAAGCTGAAACCTTTTTCATTTCAAATCAAGGAAAAGTCGGGGAATTCAAGAGTGGCCGGGAAAATCAGGGAAAATTTAAATTGGTCAAGAAAGTTTCCCCAGTGATAACAATTTGAAGGAGATTTTAAAGAGTTTCTTAACTAATGTGAATATTTCAATTTTCGGAATATTTGTATTTGCTACTGCATATATTCCAGCTCAAAAAAAGTGTTTGTTTGATTAAAACTATTTGCAAACATAGCTGATAAATTACAAATATTCATATTATTTTCACTCCCATTGTGGTGGGTCAGGGAATTTGGCAAAGAAAATTTGTGGACACCCTCTGTTTAAAGCAGAAACATTTTTGTTGGAAAGTTATAAAAGTATTTTGTTGTACATTTTTGCGTAGGTTCCCACAATTTATTATTTGTATCAGTTTTTTTTATTGACTGGACTTTTTTCTCTTTAAATATTAAAAGTGATGATTCGTTACAATATTACAGGGAGAGCAAAAAGTCCGCCGTCCCCTCTCAACTCATATCTAAGTGTCAAAATAATTGAGTTTTTAATGCCAGTTAATTTTATTTTTACATTAGATTTTATAACTTTTTTTATTTCTACTAATGTTGCAATTTTGTTACCAGGTGTTTCATAAAAATCCAAGGAAAGTATGCAGCATAAATTTATTTCATTAAAACTTATTACAGAGTAAATTGTTTTGTGGTTACAGAACAGCTAGCTATAATAGTTAATAAGATATTTTGTTCGTAAATTAGAAAAAATATTCAGTTTAAAACATTTTTTTACGGTCCGTATTAAATCCAGTTATATTTAGTAGGTACTGTAAATTTTTTCATTTTTGTATTTAAAAATTGTAATTGTAAAAAAAGTAAATAACATTTTTTTATTTTACGTAGTATTTTTATTTCCCAGTTTTATTTATGTCACAACACAAAAAAATTCAAAACAAAATTGTACTAACTTACTCATCATCATCATAGGCAATCACTCGATACCGAGTATGATTTTCCTCTATTTTGTATCGTCGCTATCTGTTGTGCGTCTTTTGATGGCTATGTAAGCCAATTCTCGAGCCGCACACCCTTCCACAGTCCTGGCACACCCAGTCTCCGGCAGCAGCCGGGTGTTGTTGGTCATCCATTCTTCCATTTTGTCGCTCCTTTCTACGTTCTCTCTTTTCCGTTTCTAGTCTACGTCGTTGCTCTTCAAAAGTTTGTGCTCCCTCATGGACTGTTCGGCGCCATGTAGCTCTATCGTTTGCCGTGGTCTCGAAGTTGTTTATATCGATGTGACCCTTCATCATATTGCCTTTGAGAACGTTCTTGTACCTTTTTTGTTGACCACCTTGATTTCTCTTTCCCTCCTTCAGTTGTCCATAAAATATCTGCTTTGGGACACGCGTTTCAGGCATGCGGATAATGTGACCAGTCCAACGAAGCTGGTGCTTGAAGATAAGGGCTTCTATACTAGTTGTTCTGGCTTCTTCTAAAACACTTATGTTTGTTCGTCGGTCTTGCCATTTGATTCTCAGTATTCGTCTTAAACAACTTTGGTGATATTTTTCTAGTCGTTTGATATGCCTTCTGTAGGTGGTCCACGTTTCGCATCCGTATGTTAGAGTTGGTATTATAACTGTGTTGTAGACACGAAGCTTGGTCTCCACATTGATGTCGTGATTGTTGAAGACTCTCTCCGAAAGGCTTGGTTAAATGCGTTGATTACCAGTTGTAGACCTTCCTCTGTATCAACCATTACGACGTTGTCATCGGCGTACTGCAGTTCGATTACCGAGGTTGCCGAGACCTTAGTTTTTGCTCGAAGTCTGCCTAGGTTAAGTAGGCCACCGTCGAATCTATATAGAATTTCCACTCCCGGCGGTGTGGATGGATGTTCCTCAACAAGGTGAAGCATGGCACCTAAAAATATAGAGAATAGAGAGAATGTTCAGCAATTGGAATTAATCGGTTTGATAGTATCCGTGCAAGTATCTTTCCAGCAACAGAAAGCAGAGATATACCTCTGTAGTTTCCACATTGGGCCTTATCGCCTTTTTTGAAAATGGTAACTATAGAGGCGTCTCTGAGTTCGGCAGGAATGGTCTCAGTGGTCCATATTTTACTTATTAGAATGTGCATTTGGGAATTAAGTGCGGGACCCCCTTGTTTGTAGACTTCAGCAGCGATACCATCTGTGCCTGCTGACTTGATATTCTTTAGCTGTGTGATTGCCTTTTCGACCTCCTCTAATCTCGGAATCTCACTTAGGTGTTGTTGTGTAGTTTTCTCCGGAATTTTGTCGAAGATGTCATTATCGACCTGAGACTCTCTGTTGAGTAGTTCTTGGAAGTGTTCTTTCCATCGCGAATTGATAGAGGATCTGTATTTAAGCAGCCTTGTTCCATCTTTGGATCGTAGGGGATTGATACCTTGTGTAGTGGGACCATATATCATCTTAGTAGCTTGAAAGAAGGCTCTGGTGTTGTTGGACTCAGCTAGATGTTGCATTTCATGTGATTTTATTGTCCACCATTGGTTTTTTAATCTACGTGTTTGCCTTTGTACTTCTGCTTTGGCTTCTTGATATTGCCTTTTCTTTTCGTTAGAGTTAGGGTGGCTTTTCCAAGCATTATGGGCTTTTCTCTTCCTCTCAATAAGGTCTTGAATTTCTTTGTCGTGCTCATCAAACCAGTCTTGATGTTTTCTTTGTGTGTAGCCGACCGTTTCTTCGGAGGCAGATGTTATTGCTGTCTTCAAAATTTTCCAGTGATCGTCAATATTCTCCGGGTATTTTAAAGTACCCAACTTTTGATTCAGAGAAACTTGGAATTTTGTTCTGGTTTGATCATCTTTAAGGCGTTCTACATTGAATCTTCTTTTGATTTGCTTTTTTTGACGGCTACTTCTTGGTGGAATGTGCAAGTTCATTTTGGCTCGTATCAGGCGATGTCCAGCAGTCGTCTGCACTCGTTATTGCTCTTGTAATGTTTACGTCTTTTTCTAACTTACTACTTCTACTTCTTCTACTTCTACTTCTACTTACTACAGTAGAAGCGACATGACGTTTACTTTGTTGGTACAGTTATGTTGGGAATTTGGAACCTTTGGTTGCACTATAACAAAGTTATGATTGTTTTCCACAAACCAAAACTACACTTTTTTGCACTCGACGCCCGTTTCTCTCTATCTCTATATACTATCTTTTAGTGGGTGGAGATAAGACTAATAATTTGTGATGGATCACGCTTTATAATCTCCCCTCAACTAAAGAATAAAGTGTACTAAACGGAATGGGTCCTCTATCTTTATTTAAAATATTTCTGGATTTAATGATTTCCATACTTTCATATGCATTCAAAAGTCTTTTGTTTGGTACACTTTTTAGAAGTTTTAGGTTAGCTAATGTGAATCTATGATTGTTTTCAAAAGCATGCTCGGCCACACTTGACTTTTCTGTTCTTCCGTATTTTAAGTGTGCCAAGTGTTCTTTGAATCGTGTTTGAATAGAACGTCTCGTTTCGCCAACATATTTTTTGTCACAATCCATGCAACTAATTTCGTAAATTCCACTTTTTTCTAGAACTGTAGTTTTATCCTTGGGATTTCCTAGTAAACTTCTTATTGTGTTTCCGGATTGATATACTAATTTAGGACCGGTGTTATTAAATAATTTTTGTAATCCTTTCGTATAATTAGGATTATAAGGAATTGATACAAATTTTGAGTCGGAGGTATCTTTTTGTCTGGAAAAAGTGGAATTCCGTAAGGTCTTTTACCTATTTATCAGCTTATTTATTAATCCTTCGTCATAACCGTTTTCGCCAGCTATATTCGTAATCCTATTCTTTTCTGCTTCAAATCTTTCTTTGTTTAAGGGGAAAACACGATTCAAAGAACACTTAGCACCCTTAAAATAGGGAAGAACAGAAAAGTCAAGTGTGGCCGAGCATGCTTTTGAAAACAATCATTGATTCACATTAGATAACCTAAAACTTCTAAAAAGTGTACCATCATTCATCAAATCATTAAATCCAGAAATAGTTTAAATAAAGATAGAGGACCCATTCCGTTTAGTACACTTTATTCTTTAGTTGAGGGGAGATAGAATTATAAAGCGTGATCAATCACAAATTATTAGTCTTATCTCCACCCACTAAAAATTAGTATATAGGTTAATTTAGTTTATTGTTTATCGTCTCCTGGTGATGCTAACGTTGTTAGCGAAACGCGCGTCGAGTGCAAAAAAGTGTAGTTTTGGTTTGTGGAAAACAATCATAACTTTGTTGTTGGTACAGGTCTCTCAAAGGGCTTTTATTTAATGACGGTTTAAAAATGTTGTCGTATAAACACCGTTTAAGTACTAAATCGATTTTATTTTAAAGCGATGTTTATGTATATTCTTAATTGGCACGACCAAAAACTATCTGAAATAAACTCTGTGTTTTCGACTTCCATTGTCTATATTTTATTTATACACAACGTTTCGATCAGTACAATCTCTGATTGTCTTCAGGTGCAAACTACTATGGAGTGAATTTCAGAATTTCTTCACCACCTAAATAAAATAAGACCCACCATTAAATTCACAATGGAGTTGGAGCAAAATTGTCAAATTCCTTTTCTTGATGTACTTGTCAAACGAGTAGAAAATGACATCATAAGAACAGTCTATCGTAAACCCACTGACACAGGACAATATTTAAATCAAGGTTCAAATCATTCTGCTACAACCAAACAAGGCATAATAAGAACTTTGTATAACAGAGCCGTTCAAATTTGTAACAATTCTCAGGACTTGAAAATTGAAATAAAAAACATTAAGAAGGATCTGCAGCAGAATGGTATTTCTAAATTTTAGTAAACAGGACAGAGATTACAGGACCAAAACTAGGCAAATGCATTCCTCACAATTCCATACATTAAAGGAGTATCAGAGACAATTCGAAGAGTAGCGAACAACTTTAATATTAAAACAGCTTTTAAATCTAATAATACAATTCGAAGCCTTCTTAGTAAAACAAAACCGGAGAACAAACAAAATAAGGAATGCATTTACCAAGTTCCTTGTGAGTGAGGAACATCAGACGAATACCCAAAGAGGTGAAATAACGAAATCAGGAATCGCCGAACATGCATGGTTAAAACACCACCGAATGAAGTGGACAGAAGCAAAGGTTTTGCACAAGGAGTCACACTGGAAGAAACGAAAATTCCTTGAAGCTGCCTTTATTGGACAGAATCAGGTTATTTTCAGTAAACCAAGTGTTGAACTTCCAAATATTTGGAAGCCCCTTCTTGGGCGGGGCCAACGTTAAACCTCACGGTTGAGTGATTTCCCATAGTATATAAGTACGTATAGCCTTAGGAATAGATTGTAGTTTGCACCTGAAGACGATCAGAGATTTTACTGATCGAAACGTCGTCTATAAATAAAATATAGACAATGGAAGTCCGAAACGTTAATTTTAAACAAATCATTATTACAGATAAACGCAGAGGTCAGAACTATATATAGCATATAATTTTACAGTAACTAATCTTTTTGAGCCAATAAATAAAAACAATCTTTTGATTAGCAACTCTCACAATACTCAAATTAAATTTAAGGATCATATTTTTGTATTGATGTTGGTGTCCAAATAATCGCAAAAAATAACTATTAAAAAAACTATCAAATCCCAGGTAAGAAACTGGGAAGTCACAAAAAAGCCGAATTTACAAAAACCGAAACACAATTGATACAACACCCAGAAAATAATGGATACAAATATAATGTTATAGAATTTAAATTTACTCGATCCTTAAAAGATACGAGCTTAATTTAACCGAACCTTAAAATATCAGAATTACAAAAGTATCGAAAATAATTTTCTAGAAACGAAAAACACGCGATCCACAAATTGATAGAAAATAATATGCCCGATCCTTAAATGAGCCAAACCACAATCCATCCGAATCGCTATTGGGTATGCGTCAAATTTTCGGCGTTGACAAGTTTCTCTATTTGGAAGATGACCCGGGTATTTTTTTTATTAAAGGATTTTATTTAATTAAACTGTTTCTGGCTGTCTAACTGTCTAAAATCTTGCGATTAATTTTTGACACACTTCCCGTGAACCGATTTTAATGACATTTGGAGCAGTAATGTAGGTCCGATGACAATACAATATTATGAAAAAATTTGGGGGTAGGGGGTGGTTGAGGGACGTAAAAGGGGTAAATTAATACAATATCACAACTTACTTCGACTCTTCCCTACCGTAAGCCTGGCAACGTAGCAATTGAATTCGTAGCTATCGGTTCAAATCATTTTCGGACAGATTGGGGTTCTTGAATTTTGTGGTTCGGCATTATTATTCTTTTAAATTTATTTTCGTTAAAAATATTTTGCGTTTCTATAAAAATATGTTTCGTTTCAATTTAATTCTATGCATATATTTTCTAGTGTTTTGATTTTCCCGTCAGTTCATTTTCGAGACAATTTTTTTCGGACCAATTATTTTATTTTCTTTTAAATTCTGACAAATTATGTTTCTGCCAAATTTGATTTCGGGTTTTTTGTAGGGACCCAAGAAACCGCATAGGTTCTCATAAAAGTTGGTCAGTTTTAATGTTCTGTACTTGACGAGATTTGTTTAGGTTTTTAAAAGTTTGTTTCACATACCGCATAGAAAAAATATAAAACCTGATAAAACATTTTAAAATCTCGTCAAACTTTTCTAAAAGATTTGACAGAGTTTTTTTGGCAGAGATTCATTAAAGCGCAGATAACCAGATGTTATAATATTTTCATAGACGAGTTCGTATTATAAACTATTTAAAAGGACTATCTTAACGTTTAAAAAAAGTTATTTACACCATAATCTACAGTATGGAGTCTTATCGCTGCCATTTCCAAGTTTTTTTACGTGTGTGCTATCTAGGTTAAAAATTCGAGAAAGCTCTCTTCACAGCAGACAATACCTTGTTAACCATTGTGTACTGAAGTATTCTGATAAAATTATATAAAAATTAAAAGAATTACTGCTTCACTCTTGAATTGATTAAATCCGGCCATTATTTACTGCACTTTTAATAATATTTGACGGCAATAGTTTCTAAAGGATTAAGATTTACTTGGAAACAAATGGCTGGTATAAAAATAGAAAAAATTCAGGAAATTCCCAAAACAAAACTGGGCGAAGGACCACATTGGGACGCGAAAAAGCAGGTGCTTTATTTTTGCGATATTGAAGGGCCCAGTATTCACAGATATGATCCTAAGACGAGAAGGCACACTTCTGCAAAACTTGGTGAGTACACATTTTTTTACTAGTAATAATGGTAGAGCCATGATGAACCGTAAATAATTTTCTTAAATACCTGTTAAATTATTTTAAGATGTGCTAAAATACACGTCAATTTAAAGACTGTAAAGAACTTTGACTGAAAGAAATTAATACCATCTTATGTTTTACACACTTAACACTTTGAACAATTACAATTTTTGCTGTTTTTTGGATAAAAATGGCAAAATAAAAATCATATGCATGACACCAGTAGAGATGACAGACAGATGACAAAACATAAATTTTTAATAAACAATTGCCTTAAGTTATTTCCATCTTTCTCTAAAATAGTTTTTTTTTTAACAACCTTAAATATTTTTAATTTTAATAGAGAAAAAATGTTTTTTGCAGTAGTTTTTTTGAACGCTTAAAAACAGTGTAAAATTGAAAAATGTGAATGTTTTATGCTAGAAACCGAAAGTTTGGAAAGAAATCTTTAAAATGTGAGCAAAATCATGGCATAAAAATGGGAAAAACAAAGTAAAAATTGCTTAAACAAAAACGTTATCCCTTAAATTATGCTAAATTATTTTTTAAGCCTTAAATTACTGTTATAGCTTTAACATAATTTAAATAAAAAACATGCTTTTTACAATCGCAAAAAATCAACTAAACAACAAAACATCAAAGTTTTTTAGAGGGCAATATTGGCCCGGGGGCAATCTTAAAATTTAAATAAACGTTTCCCTATTTTTAAATCAACTTTGAAATACTTTGGATGTTGTCACTTCAATACCTTCTTTATCACGTTGAAAAAAAAAATGGGTTTTTAATTCCTTTGATTTTTATAGGTGACTTAGTAGGTCATGTGGTACCTGTCAAAGACACAAATGACAAGTTCGAAGTCGCTGTGGGTCGTGAAATAGCCATAGTCACCTGGGATGGAGAAAGCAATAAAATTTCTCACTATCACAAAATTGGAGAGGTGGATCAGGGAACTCAGAATAGGATAAACGACGGCAAGTGTGATCCCTCCGGAAGACTGTGGACAGGTAATTTCCATTAATTTGGCTCAATTTTTTTACATTTACCTTAATTGTCTAACGTGTCTCGATTTTTTTACCTTTAGGTATTTTCATAAAATTTTTTATCATGTATCAATCAATATATTTTTTATTATTAAAATAAGGGATCAAACGTATAATTTGATGAATTTGATAAGAAAAATGTTTTTCCATAGATGTACAGGGTGATCATTTATAAATGCACACCCCCTTAACTTTTTTATTGGCCATATTTGCGAAAGTCTCCTGACCTATTGAATTTTTCACGAAATTTTTTATAAGTTTAAGCGTTGAATTTGCCGTTTTTGTGGTCTTAAAGAAGATAATGTTTTTTCTAGGGGAAACACTGCTTCCCTCACTTCCTAAAAATATTTTAAAATACTGCTAGGTACTATGGGCCCGGAACTTGACTCCTTGAGTTTTACCCAAGAAGCTGGGCAGCTTTTCTCAGTGGAAAAAGACAAGATTAAGCTAAGCGGCATCACCAAGATCGGAATCTCGAACGGATTGGCCTGGAATATGGCTTTAAAAAAAATGTACTACAATGATTCTTTGGCAGGAACTGTTGACGAGTTCGACTATGATATCGAAACTGGACGTATTGGTAAGATAATTAATTTTATGTCGGTTTTTCATCTATTTTGATAACATAGTTCTCGGGGTTAATCAAAGAAATTAAAATAAACTGGCTTTTTGGCCCTGATGGTTGTCAGATTGTCAGCAGAAAATATCCCAATCTGGAAGGTAAAACCAAATATTACGTTAAATAAAGTTCCTCATGCTTCCTAAACTTTTTTAGTAGCATACCTACTTTATTAGAATAATGTATTGTATTTATTAAACGATTTTATTTAAGTTCACAGAACCGCGAACCGATTTTAATGAAATCTGGCACAGTAATGTAAGTTCGATGACAATACAATATTCTGAAAAATTTGGGTGGTTGTGGGTGGTTTAGGGGTGTAAATTCAGAACTTTTTAATGAAAACAAATACAAAAACATACTGTTTTCAGGTTTATGATTTGTTCTGTTTATAATCTGATCCAGTAGCAATATACTATTCAAAAAATTAAATGTCGCGAGCGTTATCCACCCAAGTCAAGGTCTATAACGCGCCGACGGATGTGTGGCATTAGATGGCTAAAAATGAAGTGTCTCGAGCGTTACACCATCGGGACGCAGGCACACTCCGTTGTATAAGAGCCTTTCCTTTCTACATCCGTGTTTCTACACGGACCTCTGGGGGGGAATAACAATGAAAAGTCAAAATAAGGAAACGTCACCATAGAAAAAAAGTTATGTTTGATTTAGACTAAAAAGCAAAAATAAAATAAATAATTATAGCCTTATAAATTTTCAGAATGTAGGCCTACATGTGTGATTTGACTCAGGATTTTTATGTGGTTTCAAGTTCATTTTAATTTCTTTGTAATGTACCAATTTTTCCTTTTTTTAATTTAATTTTTTGTCGTCAAACAAGGTAGGATTTCAATAAATCAAACAGAAATGGCATGAAAAGTTCTGCGCGCACGAAAGAAACAGGTATATTGAGCAATGGTGCCAGTTTATTATTATCTCCGGACTGCTTTCATGAGAAAAAATTGTCGCCACTCTTTCATTGTGAGCATAAATCATAGTTGCAATAATAACCGTTGACAAGATGTCTGCAAATTCCGCTAGATGGCGGCCACACCATGAGATGATCGAGGAAAAAATGAGATGTTTTCAGATCCAAACCACAGCTTTTTCTTGCTTAAAGGAGGCGGCAGGGTCCATTATTTACGATACTGAGCGATAAACTCGTGAGGTTGTTAACATTAGAGAAATGTCTTCGCTTTTAATTAAATTTCTTTCCATTCTGTTCTACTAGTGACATCTATCCGGAAACGGTCAAACCATGCAGCTAGCACTAGCAGCCAAAGAAATCAATAAACGGCGCTGTTTTTCCTGCAGAGCTTTTTGCTTGCGATATTATTGATTTTAAATAAAGCTGGCCCTACACTACATTTGATATTTTCGAGGTGTTTTATGACATGATCTCGAAACATGTAGCGAACCAATTCTTCAAAACTATCGGGAGGGTACAAGCGAAAAATAAGGGGCTGCCAATATTTGTAACACCCAAAAAGGGGTGAAAAGATTTATTTTGCTCTGTTTCTTAACAAAAAACTTTTTTTTACGAAAAACTTGAGCTCTGCCACTTTTTTTATTTTTTTCTTCAACTTTTCATCATACCGTAGAAAAAAATTATTTCCCCCATGGTCATACTCTACTTTTATTCGAAAAAATTTAGAAACAGAGACGGGATCAGTTTTCCTAAAACGGGGGATCTTGGTTTCGAGTGAGAAGATAAAGGGCGCCGCAGGCAAAAATTTTTCAATTAAATTAGCCGAACGCAAAAATGTTAGAAAAGCAAAGCACGAAATGAAAATGGCGCTGCTTACAATTTTTTTTCAAAAATTACGTAATTTCGGGAACGCAAAAAAATAGGTCTAAAGAGTATAATTTTAAAGAAAAAAATATCAATTTTCTCGCCCTCGTCCAGGGGCCGTGCACAAATTACGTAATGGTCATAGGGTGGTTACAAAACGTTACGTAGGGGGGAGGGGGGTTTTCGACAGCGTTTGCATTTGTGTGAAACTAAGAAAATTTGGAATGAAAATAAGTGAAAAGTTTTTTTTTTTGGGGGGGGGGGGTAGTGGTCTTGAAGTCGTTACGTAATATTAGGGGAGTGGCGTGCCAAACCGTTACAAAACATTACATAGGGAGGGGGTCAAAAATTGGTAAAATCACCGTTACGTAATTTGTGCACGGCCCCACATCTGACTGTTCCTCCTTTTTGATTTCGAATCAAAGTGCAAAACCCGGGTTGGACGATCGAAGGCGTCAACCCGTCCTATTTGCTTGATAAAGTTTCTACGGAAATATCTCAGTCGATTTCTCCGGCCGTGTCTGAACGCTTTAGGTTAGGCATTTGCACGTATCTCAGTCCCCAGCCTGTAAACAGTGCGTAAGGACAATGGTTACAAAATGAAAAGCCGAAAAATATTTTTTTTTACGATATCTTTCATCAGTTTCATATTAAAGTCGATCAAAAACAATTTTTATTCCAGTCCTAAAAGTATGAAAACGGAAAACATTAGAAAACAACAATCTGGAATGGATTTACTACGTGTAAGATGTAGTGACAACATCGCCCCATGCCCATCCTTTTCTGCCTAATGTGCTTTTCCGTTTGTCTGCGTCTTATACACGGCTGCTTGGCCCCCTAAGGATTTGCTTAGGAACCCTATATAAAAGGACTGCAGTATCAGTAGCGCACCCAGGAATTGCCTTCGCGGGGGGTTTTTAAGGATAAATAATAAAAAAATCTTAATTTGAAGTAAAAATGTGCCCATAACCAGGCTTCTCGGGGGGCGTTCGGGCGATAGTAAAGTTATTTCCGATAAAGTAGTTTTGGCCCACCCTGTACTTTAAAAGTTATAAATATATTTATTGAACCGTACAGTATAGTAAGGTGTACTCTGAAAAATCATCCAACAATAAAATTTCACTAAATATAATTTGCATCAAAAACGGTAAAAAAAACAGGCATTGAAGTGCGTAATAGATAGATAGACTTTTACGGCAAACGCAAAAAAATACTGGGTGTTTAAAATAACCAAACTGTTGCTAATTCATTTTAGTGTCGCTATCATTCCAATATCAAGCTGGCTGACTCTTCAGTCAATGTATATGGTCAAAATATAGTCAATCCTAAAAATAACCACTTTTTTTCGCAAGTTATTGACACACAAACATGTGAATGATTTTTCCTTTGCATCATAAATATATATATTTTTTTAAATTCTAGCCAATAGAAAGCCAGTCTTTACCATTAAAAAGGCCCTACCAAATGGTATTGCAGATGGTATGTGCATCGACACCGATGGTAACCTATGGGTGGCCGTCTATAACGGCTCTTCTGTCATAAAAATCGACCCTAGAAAACCTGAGACACTATTGCAGACTGTGAAGATCCCAGCTAAGTATGTAAGTATTTTTTTGATTTTAAAATAGTGACTGGAATACTAGGATAATGAATATGCCGCTTTTTTTCATTAAAAAAAATCTTTGATATTGATTTTTTATAAACGTACTTTATTTGCGAATTTTTTTACGGCTCTTGGTAGGTATGACGTAACGCAACATAAATTATTGATTTTTTTAAAAATCAACTTAATGTTAAAACGATAATAACTTTAAAATTTTATATTGATTTATAAATTTCTTAACTGGAAATATCTAGAAAACTGGCAGGTCAGTGTGTGTGGCATTGTTAGAGAGATAATTATTTGTGATAAGGTGTTCGAGTGTTCTTTTAACAAAATATATTTATGTTTCTCTACGTCATACCTAGTGACAGCTGTCAAAAATTTATCAAACACAAAAACGAACAATGCAGTTTTTGTTTCATCTTTTTACGTTAAGAAGTAAAAAAGTTATGGCACCCTGCTCCCAAAGGGATTTCGCTAAAACCAGATTTCTCTTTGTAGATCACCTCGTGTGCTTTCGGCGGCCCGAACCTCGACGAACTTTATGTTGTATGTAGGCAAGATGAAACCCAAGATGGCGGATCGACTTACAAAGTGACAGGATTGGGAGTGAAGGGGTACCCAGGAGATGAATTCGTTTTTTAATGAATTTGGCGATAATGCGCAGAAAATTTCCATGTATAACTTACTCTGCAATGGTTACAGCTAGAACCTTCAACAAATGGAAAGATATCTAGAAAATGCCGTTTGTTTAATAAATTGGCGCATTTTATTTGAGCAAAATAATGCCTGTGTTACACTGACACTTTAACTCATGGATTTCTTGATTCAACCAGGGAACCCAGAAAAAAGCCGAATTTACAAAAACCGAAACACAATTGAACAGAAAATGAAACGTCCGAAACGAAATATGAACGAAAGTAAATCACCCAGAAAATAATGGATACGAATATAATTTTACAGAATTTTAATTTACTCTATCCTTAAAAGTTTTTTCGGAAAAATCATTTTCTTTTAAATTCTGACAAATTATGTTTCTGCCAAATTTGGTTTCGGGATTTTTATAGGGACCCATTCAACCATAGGAAACAAAACGAGTTGACACTCTATCGACTGTGGTTTTGGTAAACTTGGTCAAAATTACAGCACGTTCTATTAGTTGGCTTATTTAAAAACTTCGTTAAAGCTATGAATAGAGATCTTCCCGGCTTGAATCACATAGAACAAACATTTCCCAGAATAAGTAAAGCCAAGATTAAAGAGGAAATTTTTGTGGGGCCCCAAATAAAAAAGCACCTCGTGGATTCGAGATTTTGCGCTGTGCTTGACGGAAAAGAAAAGCCTTTAGAAAGGTGGTGACCAAATTCTTAGGAAATAAAAGAGCTGAAAATTATCCAGAGATTGTAAACAAACTTCTACAATCATATAAAAAAATAGGATATAGTATGTCCTTAAAAATACACTTTCTACACTCTTATTTAGACTACTTCCCCGAAAACTGTTAACACGTGAGTAACGAACATTTTATTTACGACGACGTAAGAAAATTTTTCAAAAAACATTTTGGCTCTATCATTCATAAAAAACAAAATTATGATTGTTTTTCACAAACCAAAACTACACTTTTTTGCACTCGACGCGCGTTTCGCTAACAACCTTAGCATCATCAGAAGACGATAAATAATAAACTATAATATACTATCTTTTAGTGGGTGGAGATAAGACTAATAATTTGTGATGGATCACGCTTTATAATCCTATCTCCCCTCAACTAAAGAATAAAGTGTACTAAACGGAATGGGTCCTCTATCTTTATTTAAAATATTTCTGGATTTAATGATTTCCATACTTTCATATGCATTCAAAAGTCTTTTGTTTGGTACACTTTTTAGAAGTTTTAGGTTATCTAATGTGAATCTATGATTGTTTTCAAAAGCATGCTCGGCCACACTTGATTTTTCTGTTCTTCCGTATTTTAAGTGTGCTAAATGTTCTTTAAAACGTGTTTGAATAGAGCGTCTCGTTTGGGCAACATATTTTTTGTCATAATCCATGCAACTAATTTCGTAAATTCCACTTTTTTCTAGAACTGTAGTTTTATCCTTGGGATTTCCTAGTAAGCTTCTTATTGTGTTACCGGATTGATATACTAATTTAAGACCGGTGTTATTAAATACTTTGTGTAATCCTTTCGTATAATTAGGATTATAAGGAATTGATACAAATTTTGAGTCGCAGGTATCTTTTTGTCTGAAAAACGTAGAATTCCGAAAGGTCTTTTGAAAAGAATGTCTATTTATCAGCTTATTTATTAAGCCTTCGTCATAACCATTTTCGCCAGCTATATTCCTAATCCTATTCTTTTCTGCTTCAAATCTTTCTTTGTTTAAGGGGAAAACACGATCGAAAAACTATTTTTAACCACGACCTTTAAAAAAAAATAAAATTTGTTCTCAGTGAAATATAGACATAAATAAATTTCCTTTATTTACAAAAAATCGTTATCAAGCAAAAAGTTCACAATGTCTTCCATTCTCTTATTAAACACGTCTATATTATCTAATTCTCTGTCCAGCAAACTTTTTCCTTCTTCAAATTGTTTATCAATACTCTCAGTGCCCTGGTCTGCAACGGCCTGTCTTAGCATTATTACTACGTTAAATAATCCCATTTTGCAATATTTTTTCCAATGGTTCTCGAAATCCTGAAAAAAATGTGACCTTGGCAAGGAGTTTAAACACAAAAATTAGTCCATTGAATGAATGCACTGTTCACTTTTTGATTGATTTTAAGAATAAAAAATATACTCTTTTCGAAAGTTATATTTTTGTGTAGGTGCCGTCCCTAAATAGTTATTCTGATAAAAATTAAAATCTTCTATACAGACCGCTTCAAGCTACTGCGAACATAGGGGGAATCAAGTCCAATTTACTCTCCGGGCCGTACGACCGAGGTGGATTCGAAGCACGCTGCAGTGTTATCTTTTGGAAATTCATTTTGTTTTTATTATTTTGTTTTATTTCTGCCTGGCTCGAGAAACAGATGGGTAAGTTCTTAATTGAAATAATACATTTTTAAAACTAAAAATGGATGTCTACGAAGTTGCCGAAAAAGTGCAGATGGTCAAATGGTCAAATCGTCATAACCCAACACACGTTCGATATTGGTCGAGGGAAAATTTGCATTTGTATTTTGACGTAAGAACACAGTATCCCCAAAAACTAAATGTTTGGGGGGGGGTATTGTAGGGGAACACGTAATTGGGCCATTTTTTATTAACGGCAATTGCAATTTGAATGGTCCTAGATACTTGGATCTACTGCAGCAGCACATTATTCCAACTGTTAGGCAGTTGTTAGGTGTAAGATTTGGTGAAACATGGTTTCAACAAGATGGTTGTTCCGCTCACAATGTTGGCCTTGTTAGGGAATATCTTGATAATGTATTTCCTAATCGGGTTATAAGTACACGGGGAACTATTTTATGGCCAGCTCGATCTCCCGATCTTGCTCCTAATGACTTCTATCTGTTTTTGAAGAAGCTTTTCAAATTATCACCCCTAACATGCTTGGAAACGTTGGAAGGGGTTTTTATAGTAGGCTCGGATATTGTCTAGCCGAGCAAGGAGGACTTTTCGAACATTTGCTTTAATTTTTTTTTGACTGGGAGAATCTTTTTGGTTTTAAGAATGTATTATTTTATTTTGAGAACTTGCTTTTATTTTGTTTCTCCTTATTATTTTCATTGTAACACGTCGTCACTGATAAATCTGAGCAGTTGACAATAAAACGCTCTTATTTATCAGTGACAAAAAATAAGAAAATTACGTTATAAAAATTTGCGTATTTATTGACCAAATTCCGGTTTCATTGACTACGCTCCACACAGCACCGTGGTTAGAGGCGTACTAAATACAAGGCGAACGGCGGCGAACGGCAGCGAATGGCGATCGGAAGCCTGAGTGTTGGTTGATTCACTGATGTGCTTCACTGATTGCATGTACGTACACTGGCAAATTAGACTTCTTTCGCCCTATGTTCGCAGTAGCTTGAAGCGGTCTGTATACGTCCTACTGTCAAAAATATGTCATTTTTTCCCAAACTGTAAAAAAAAATATTTAAAAAAAATAAAAAACGTCATCTAAATGTTTGACAAATGGAAAAAATTGTCACATTTTGAATTTTAATGCTGTTAATTAAAAAAAATATATTTTCTGAAAAAGCGATGTGAAACCTGAAAGAGAACATATTTTCGCTAAAAAAACGTTACAATGTTTTTTTACATTACTTGTAGTTTCTATATAATATTGTATTGAAGGTCTTTGCACCAAGATTTTTCTATAAACCTAAAATTCTAAAAAAACTGACTAGTACATGATGCTTTGTGCGCTGATATTTTTTTTAAATGTTTTATAAGACCCTTCGAACTCACCGGGATTAAGGGGGCAAGATAGAAGCAGGAATAAGGGAAGTACCTTATATAGTCAATATTTTTATTGTTATTTTATTGTATATAAAAAGATGTCTTTCTTATTTAATTCCGTCAGAGGTTACCTTTTTAAATCTACTAGAAACTTTT
The DNA here is from genome assembly GCA_963921995.1 of Oxystoma pomonae. Taxonomy (NCBI): domain Eukaryota; kingdom Metazoa; phylum Arthropoda; class Insecta; order Coleoptera; family Brentidae; genus Oxystoma; species Oxystoma pomonae. The sequence continues at coordinate 4,552,626 of OY998167.1, read as the reverse complement.
TTACTGTCGTTTGATAGGTAATAAGAGTAATTATTTAGCAAATAATTGTTTTTTTAGAGTTTACTTTTATAGAAAAATCTTGGTGCAAAAAGGTTCAATACAATCGACCTGATTTTACCATTTTCGTCAACTTATTTTATTTTTGTATAGAAACTATAAGTGATGCAAAAAGAAGTTGTAACGTTTTTTTATCGAAAATATGTTCTCTCTCATGTTCCCCATCGCTTTTTCAGAAAATATATTTTTTTAACTAACAGCAATTTTTCCATTTTTTAAATATTTAAATTACGTTTATAAAAAATGGTTAGTACTACAAAAATGCTTATGTGACTTTTTTGTCTAGAATGGAATGCTCTATAAGCCCAAATTTTTTATTTTTTAAAAATATTTTTTTTTTACATTTTGGGAGAAATGACATATTTTTGACGGGTTCTGACAGTAGGACGTATATGGAAGATTTTAGTTTTTATCAGAATAACTATTTAGGGACGTCATCGACACAAAAATATACCTTTCGAAAAGAGTATATTTTTTTCTCAAAATCAATCAAAAAGTGAACTATGAATGTAGAAGTACAGGCGGGACAATTCCCATCTACGTAGGCCACCTTGCTGGGCCCGTTGCATTTTTTCGCGAAAGAACAGATTTTTCTGGGCTGCAACCTTCTTACATCGCCTGGGGCCACCAGATAGTTCCCAAGGTGCGACTCTCAGAGTCTCCGGAGATTCCCAGCATTTCCAGGTGCTTGTTGAGGCAACAGTGTCCTGTTGGGAGCCCTGTTGCTAGTCTCACATCCATCCTACCTAAGGGGGGGGGGGAGTAAGGGGTAGTGATGCGAATATAATGTAACCTTCATATTTCCTCGGAACAGTTGGAGACCGTGCTTACCCCCACTGGGCACTGGACCAGAGGTTTTCGATCGGTATGATGCGAATGCATCTAGCCTCTCATATCCAAAGCCAACCTCACCTTCTCGTGGTGCTCCTTGTCTAAAACAGACGAGGCTCTGACCACCGAATATGGCCGGTACAGCCCTATGGGGAAGTTGAACTAGACCCACAAACGACTAGGAACTGCTCCATTAGCGACCTGTACAAACTCGTATAGGGAAGTGGAGTGGTTAAACTAGGATCAAAGGGTGCATAATAAGCCAGTAATGGCTGCAGTGCAGTGACTCTGGCCAGCCATCAGGCTGGTCGGAGCCACAATCGCGGGGTTTTAATCGGTAGGAATCTGACAGTACCCGGGCTCTCCTGGTAGAGGAGAAATGACTGGCAGGAAAGTAGTTCGGGCGTCTTATGCAAGATTTCCCCTTGATACTCTTGAAAAAAAATCCTACCTAGGTGGAGCAAGCAAGGACTTCGAGCAGGTGCTCTTCAGTCAGCTCTTGTTTCGGTTGGACCGTCCATGCTGACTACGATTTTGATCTGGAGCTTCCTGAGCTTCTTGGCCAATTTGTTTACATCAGCGGCATCCATAGGCGCCCCTGATGCGTTTGTAGAGTGTCCAATGGGCACTTGTGCAGTCCCCTGTCGGGTCTCTTGTGTTCAAGAAGATCTACTGGTTGCTTGAACAGTTCCTTGTTGATCCTTATCTTTAGAGGTTCCACTGGGTACCTGTTCGGTTCCCTGTGTTACCTCCTGGTTGTCGGAGGGTTCTGCTGGAGTTCCCTCACACACTATTAGTCCATTAAAATGAACAAAATTTTGCACGATTTAAGTGGTTTCACATATTTTTTAGTTTTCAGATTTCAAAAATTTTAACCATTTTAAAAAGCCAAGGCTTTAAAATTTAAGAACTTGATACCCAAATTGACAATTTATGAAAGTCCAAGATGGCGGACGTTTTTAAAAAAATAGTTATTTTTGACCCGCTATTCAATTTATTTATGTGCGCCACTGGTGAATAACTTTTACTGACGTAATCACTTGTTAAAATCGGGTAAGAATTAAGAAAGTTATGAATTTTTAAACCAAATTTGTACAAAAAAAAAACATCTTATTTTTTTCGAAAATATCAATATTCACATAAAACTGCAAAATTTTAAAACTAAGCTCAGCGGCGTTGTTAAGGGGGGGGGGACAAATCCTCTCCCCGACACTTATTACTGACTTTGCAACAGATGACATTTGTTGACTTTCGAGCTATAATGTTTAGAATACTTATACCTATCCCCCCCCCCCGCTCGACTACGCCACTGACTAGGCTTTTATAAAGTCCAGCATTATTAAAATCGAAAAAATAAATCCAAAAGCAAAAAAGTTAGGCTTTTTACCAGTGACGCTCATAAAAAAAATTACAGGGGGGGGGGGTCAAAAATATCCGCCATCTTGCATTTTCATAAATTGTCAATTTTGGCATAAATCTATTAAATTTTGAAGTATTTTTGGCTTTGGACAGTCAAAAAGTTTTTTTGTTGCCCCCCTTCTATACTTTAAATACGGCGCTTTACCTTTCGACTGTAAACTTCCTCTGCATCGCAACCAAATGCGACCAGTTGAGTCCTTAAAGTTTCGTAGTATACGCTCAAATAATCTTTATAATTTTGCAGAGCTTCTTTTGAACCGGAAATGAGCAGAAAGTAACTGATATCAGAAACCACCAGGGAATATTGGCTTAGTTGCCAGTCGATGATGCAAATATTTGTCGGTTTTTCGAGATAATACGGATCCTAAAATCATTTTGTTGCAAATGCTAAAGGTATGAAAGGGCGTATAAATAAAAAAAAAATAATATGCAGGGTGTAAACAATACCATAGCCATCCTTTTGACTGATGAAAGAAGGGGTCAAAACAAGCCAAAAAATTCATTTGATTTATGGGGCCAAACTCAATAGATTTGTGTCTACCTCAATGACTTTGAAGTTGAAAAATGTATTCATGTCTAAGTTTAACCATTTTACAATAGGGCCATTTCCAAATAAATACAAATAAATATTTCCTCTAATGGTAAAGCCATGATGGTAATTATTTAAGGATTTTCGATTTCGAGAATAAAAGACTTACTTTTTTCAAGTTTTCTCTATTTTGGTAGCGCCCAAAAAAAGTAAATTTTTTCTCTGTTAAAATGAAAAATATTTAAAAAGAGGGGGTAGAATTTTAGAGGTAGATGGAGAGATAATATAGTGAAGTGCAAAGATATTTAAGATTGTTGAAGAGAAACAGCATGCTATAATTTAAGGCAATTGTTTAATAAAAATTTCTGTTATGTAATCTGTCTGTCATCTTGAGTGGTGTCGTGTATATGATTTTTATTTTGCCATTTTTATACAAACAGCCAAAATTGTAATTTTTTAAAGCATAAAGTGTGTTCAAAGTTCTTTACAGTCTTTAAATTTACCAAAAAACGTATTCTACTATAAGTGTATTTAATTGCCAGCAATATTATTACACCGCAATGTTAAACCGGGTTTAAATTTAATTGGTGTTTAGAACATGCCTCCACAATGAACTTAAAATATGAAGGTATCACTGCGGTGCAATTGGCAATAGGCACATCTAAAAATCATTTATTAGGTATATTTAACTAAATTATTTTAAGGGCCATCGTGGCTTTACCATAAATCCTTTAAATTAAAAAAAGTTAATAAAAAAAATTCTAATGACTTCCTTTGAGTTAAAGATTTAAAAAAAAAACTTGGCAACAACGCAATTCGCTGCATACGTGAGTCTCCGACCAGCGCCACCTAAAGGATAATTTTTTCTGTTAAAGAAAAAAAAATTCTCCTCTAGGTGGCGCTGCTCTGACCTCCGACCCTCTCTCCTCTCTACTAGAAGTGGGACATCGAAGGGCAACATCGATATTCAGCATCGATGTTAACATCGACACTTATCATCGATGTCATCAAAACATCGGTGTAAAAACGTCGATGTTTTCTCAACATCGAACATCGATGTTCATTATTTGAAAAATGAATAATCGTCTTTTTAGTTTGTAATAAACGTTAAAACAAATAAGAACTATTTTAATATTTAATATAAGCTACCTACTATTAAAAGTTACATTTTTACATTTATTACGCCTAATTTGCTGCAAGCATACCGTATGGGATGGGCTGCATTAAGGGCTAATTTTACAACCAAAGGTAAAACTCCAGATTAATCCATAGTTTAAACTTCATTTTAATCTGCTTGGATTAAACCATTGGTAAACAAGTTGCACAATTTTATACTTCGCAGTTAAATAAACCACGGCCAGTGGGGTTATTCTTGAATCGAGAGAAAATTTTCTTCCAGGGAATCGAATTCTCTCGCTACCATGCATCTCATTGGTCCAAATCTTCGGTTAAAATCGGTTTGTTTCACTTTTGCCCGATATTGATGGAAAGTAATTCTCTTACTCAAGACCAATAGAATTACTTTCGATCAATATCGGGCAAAAGTGAGAGAAACCGATTTAAACCGAAGATTTGCACCAATGAGAAGAGCTGTTGAAAATACTACATTTTCTTGGCATAGGTATAGGATTGATTATTTTTACCATATCTTTAAAATGGCGCCAACTAGAGCCAAACTCAGCAAAGTCACCATATTTGATAAAATCGGTCAAGTTGACTACAGACAGACATACAGCCAGACGCGCGACAACAAAAAATGTTCAGAATTATCACAATATATACAGTATATATATAAGTGTGAGCTTGGTGTGAGAATAAAACTTGTGAAATTTCCTCGTGCACTATTTCGCATATCTCTTTAGATAATCTAAACCTAGGCTTTTTTTTTAATCTACATCGTCGTACCTACTACTTCAAAGGATTTGTTCTAGGACGAATAATTTTTGGCCTTCTTGGTGGTCATCATTTCATCGAGTTGATCAAAAACAAATACTAAGTCATCGATCACAGCGATTTCACTATAAATACTTTTACAGTTTTTTTACCAAAAACAAATTTAAATAAATTTTTAGTAACTATATTTTGAGGTTAGAATCTTTCGGTAACTATTAAACTGAAGTTTAACAAACACCCAGACCGACGGGAACGGTTAAACCAAAGTTTGTTGGTAAACTACACCTATAAAACGTAAAAAAGTCCACATCCGTGGTTTAAACTGAGGTTTGACGTTTAACTATGAGTTGTAAAATTGCGCCTAAGAAGATTGACATCGATAACATTGATAGACAAATATCGATGTTTTTGATCTCTACCATCGATGGCAAAACATCGAATATCGACCGCTCTAACATCGATGTTTCAAAAACATCGATAAATATCCCACCTCTTCTCTCTACAGCACAGTGCATAGTGCATCTTCCTCTGTTGGTTGCGAAGGTTGTCCGTCGCTCGAGTCTACTTGATGCTATTATTTTCGCGAGTTTTTTTGCAGTTTGGTGTGAAATTAAACTGAATGTTCGCTCACTGAAATCTTGCAGCTCAAATGTATCGCCCCCCAAGCGGCTTGAAAGAAGTGTTTTTCAAAATAAAAAAGAGTTTACGATACAAATTAAAAACATGAGTTTAAAAACTGTGTGACAGGTGTTTCTAATAAAAAAAGGAGTGTGGCCCTTCAAGTGCACAAACAAATGCTTAAAAGAAGTGTTTGCCAAAATAAATGAATAAAAAAATAGTTTTTACAAATTAAAAAGAGCTTACAAAATTGTGTGACACGTTTCGTACTCTTTTTTATAATAAAAGTGGAAAACTTTGGATTATTTTCAAAGAAAAACTTTATTTCGAAACCAAAACGAACTTTTAAATAAACTTTTACAACCCGACGCGACTAGGCGCTAAAATGAATTTTCGGTAAGTACACGTTTATTGTTTTGCTTTGTACTATTTTTAAATAATTAATAATTTGTAAGATGTGAAAAAAAAACCAACTTAAAGGTGATATGTTCATATATTTACGCTGCAGCCCGCCACGCCGGGCCACTCCACCATGAGAACTAAAAGCGCATTGTTGCCAAACTGGTTAACTTAAAAGTCGTATAATTGCTATGTTTTCATGGGTATTGAGTTCGTTTTCAAAACTCATTCTATCTTTTTCTTTTATATAGCGTGTTCTTGGTCTTGATAAAGAACACGCTATATAAAAGAAAAAGATACAATGAGTTTTGAAAACGAACTCAATACCCATGAAAACATAGCATATATCTCCGAAACCACTAAGTTTTGACGCCCGGGTCAAACCATATCAAATCAACCAAAAAAAAGGCACTTTTCGTTTTGACCATCTCCGATTTTGATGATTTTTGGTACACTTATTCGTCTTATCAAAAAACTCAAACATCCAAAAAATCAAATTTTTTGGATAAGCGGTTTTTGTTTTATTGATTTTTGAAAATCAAGAAATTGACCAATATGTCCTTGACAGACACTTACAAAAATAGTAATATCTCAAAAACTATTGATCCTATAGAAGCGAGTGATCATTTTGAAGGGTTTTTAAAGACCTTTTTAAAGATGTGTGACACAATATAGTTTGTTTAATTTTTTTTTCTTAATTGAAAAATTTTTTTTTTTTGAAAAATCTCAAAAACACATTTTTTAATTTTTTTCAAAAAAATATTTCTTTTTTTTTTAATGTTTTTTTAACATTTTTGGAAAATTTTAAGATGGAGAAATAATGGAGTCATACTTTAAAAAAATAATAACATATTTAATTTAATACCTGTATTAAATTAATAAGTGTACCAAAAATCATCAAAATCGGAGATGGTCAAAACTATTGCCTGGTTGACTTGATATGGTTTGACCCGCCCATATTATATGAACTTTTTTATTTGTTTTGGCCCCCCCCCTATCACCCATTTAAATAATGACTATCATATTGTTTACAACTTGTATTAAGCAGTGAAATAATCGCCCAAATTATTAGTTCGAGTGGTATTAAGTAAATACCACTCGAGCTTCAAAATTAACCAAATATTTATTCACTTGTGCGTGTTTCTTTGCAAATTTTAATCCTCCAGGGGAGTCGTAAAATTCTGGAAAACACGCAATCGCGAAAAAATTATCGGTAATTTTAAAGCTCTAGTAGTATTATCTCTGGTAATAACATAGTCTTTCGAGAGATATATTAAATGTATAGATTCGTGCTTTACCTCATATTTAAACATGTAATTCGGTGCCCAACAGTCCGAGTGACAGATCACTAAATGGTTTTCCTCGGCTTTGACATCTTTGAACAGCATCGTCGTCAGTTCTTTCATATATTTTTTTATTGCATAGCTGGTTTTTGGGTTGTCTTTAAAAACATCTAAAGTATCTTTAAACACCATGTGGGAGAAGTTCTGAACTCCCTTCTTATCAAATACCTAAAATATAGGTCAATCAAGGGTAATTATGCAGTATACGGTTTTCTGCCATTTTTGATTTTTTTTGAAAAATTCTTTATGGGGGCACCTTCTAGGGTCCCTAGGACCCCAAATCCGCCTGCGCCCGATTTTTTTTTTTTTTAACGAGAAAAAAGGGTGCCCAGGGGGGGTTGTAGAGTGTTTTTTTATTTGTTTTGGGTTGGTTTGGATTAGGTTGGGTTGGACTGTGTTGGTTTGGTTTGTTTTAGTGAAAAAAAAATTAAAAAAAAAACAAAAAAAATAAAAAAAAAAACCAAACGGCGCAGACGGATTTGGGGTCCTAGGGACCCTAGAAGGTGCCCCCCTAAAGAATTTTTCAAAAAAAATCAAAAATGGCAGAAAACCGTATACTGCATAATTACCCAATCAAGCCACCCCCCCCCCCCCCCGAAAGATATTCGAGTTTTTATATGCTTATAATTTCGAACCTCAGATTAATAAAAAAATGAGATATAACAGTAAACAATATTACCCCGATCAACCAGCCACAATGTTTATTTCCCAAAAAATACATGGTTGCCAATTTACCGCGGGGTTTCCCTAGAAACAAAACAATTCATAAACTTCTTGAAGCTCTTTTGATAATATTATTGATTATTTGACATATTTTTATATAGGATAATTTTTCTTATGCTAATAACTTAATTCTTAGTCCTAATTTTTAGTCTCAATAATTAACTTTTTTTAATTTTTAATAAGTAGAATTTCGAGATTTATAAAAAAGAACACAAGCCGGCAACGTTTTTTCGACGAGCCGCGAATAAATGCCGACATGTTTGGTTGCAGCTGACGGCGTTGTTGTTAACGGGGGTTTGTGTTGTTCGGTGATTTTTGAATTTTATTGTGACTATTTGTGAAAAAAGAACTGTATCAAGCTATTTTGAGGACCAACAAAATGGTTTAACATTGCCTGGTATGCAATAAAAGCGGATATTCGAGCCCAGAACTAATATTTCGGAGGTAAGAAAGATCCTGTCATTTTACGTTAGTCATGGGCGTAGTATGAGGTAAAAAACTGCGTAAAAAGCTAATGATTATGCTATTAATACATCAAAAATCTAAGAATAATACTAATCTTTTTTAAGAAACAAAACTACCAGATAATTTTGCTCCTTTTGCAGCATGTAAAATATTTATTTATTATAATTTACACATAACAAGAGAAGACAATAAGACCAAGTGCTGATAGTCAGGTACTGGGGTAGGTATTTTTTGTATTTTAATGGGTACCTGGGTACTTTCTATAATGTGAATAAAATCGTTTTGGAGATATTTACTCTGAGCCAATCTTATTTTTATTTTCATTAATATTTATTATTTATTTTTTTGCCTTTTGACTCCTGTTTCCTGAAAAACTACTAGTAATTAATTTTTGACCTCTTCCTTAAATTTTTCTTGTGTTCTGTATTCAGAAATGAACATGCAGCCAATGTGTAAAGAATAAAATTTGTTGGCCTTAAAATTTTCATAATTAACATCACAAAAAGTTCTCTTAATTTGATAAATAAAGTTTATATTCCACTAAAGAAAACTAAAAGAGACATTATTATCATAGTGAAAAAAACGCTTAATAAGCCGTTTATTTAGCGTGTTTTTTTTGGGACAAAAACGTTATAAAACGGGTTATTAACCGTTTTTTTTTTGCTATGAAAATATATTTTTTTACTTTTGTTTTGTGGGATACTGCACAATTAAAAAAAATATATAACAGCCATCTTGAATAATTGACCTAAAAATCATTTCAAGTGCTCTTTGGTAAACTTTTGATCTGTTCGTAAATACCTACATTTCTCAAACTAAACTTTATCCTTGAATAAATCTATTTTTTGTGGTTATGCAAGTTCTGGCAGTTAATTCTTTTGAATAAGAAAATCCGACCAACCCTACCTTATATCTCGTTTTCACATTTATATATTTAAATTAAAATTAACGCCGCCACTGGTAATGGGAAAAAGCAATTTTTGGCAGTGTTGCCGTTTTATTGCTCTATCTCTTTTCTGTTCATATAATCGTCCAGAAGGGTGTTGGATTGTAAACATTAGAGGATTTCAATAGGGAATGTTTGGTCTCTCTTTAGTTATTAGTCTGAGTTTCGAACCAATTTCGGACTAATTTTGAACCACACTTCTTTCTGGTTTTTTTATAATATTGAAAATGGGGGGGTGCAGCCGGACGTCAAGCTACACCCCCCTCATTTAAAGTGTAGAGAAAAATGAAAAGCAACTATCCCAAAATTAAGAACTAATTTCGAATTCCTAATATCACCGAAAAGAATTTAGAAAAACCCACTAGTAACCTTTTTTTTTTTTAAAAAATATGGCGGGGGGTGCAGGTTGACGTCAAACCACCCCCCCCCGAAAGATATTCGAGTTTTGATATGCTTATAAATTTGAACTAATGTCGAACTAATCTTGAACCACTTTTAAAAATTTTGAACCACACTCTTTGCTGGTTTTTTTTTTAGTTTGACGTCCGACTGCATCTCCCATTTTGAATATTTAAAAAAACCAGGAAAGAGTGTGGTTAAAAATTTTTAAAAGTGATTCAAAATTAGTTCAAAATTATAAGCATATAAAAACTCGAATATCTTTCAGGGGGGTGTGGCTTCACTGACCTTAAAATATGCGTTTTAGAAGGACATAAAGAAAATTACTACAAATATTCGACTAGTTCATTCCAAAATCTCCGGAACTGCAACTATCATTGTCAGTGTCGAAAAGTTGGTCCATTGAATTTGGAATGGGGTGTAAGAAATTAGTTTTTTTCTGAAGAATGGAGCGTTAATAGACCATCAAAATTGGTGATACCGTAGGCAAAATCGGTTATTTTTCTCCCGTATCCAAAAATAACCGAACCGAAATACGTTATACTTACGGAGGCTTTATTAATATTTACAAAAGTAGTTTGTATGTGAGCAAAAGAACAAGATTACGGTTAATTTGTGTTTGTGGTTTAAAATAGTAGTTTTAACAACTAGTGGCTAAAATAGTGATTTTGTTACAAGCGTTGGTTTAAATAACGAGCGCAGCGAGGTATTTAAAAACGCGAGTAAAAAGAAGCACAGTTTAGCCGCGAGTTGTAACACTATTTTTTTTTAATACCTTTATCAAAAGAGCACTTCTCGCCACACACCATCTTTACACTATAAATCAAGGCGGCTGGTAAATGAAATAACAATCGTTTCCATAGCGATGTGCCTTTGTACTCTTCATTATTGCGAAATTTTAATCTTTGACAGTTTCATATTTTGACGATATTTTTAAATGATTTTTTCGTAAATACTTGGTGAAAACTGGCGGAAATGGCCTAATTTTTAGGAAAGAATAATTAGATTTTTTCAATATTACTATATTCCGCTATTTCTCTTTAATTTTGAGTAAAAAACGGACACAAATCTTTTTTTGCACCCGTGATGAAAAAAAATATTTTTTTGCATCGGTAACCAAAAAAGCCATGCTTTAGTTATCTGTACAGTTACTAAAATCATGTTTTTAATGAAGGTATAAAAATAACTCTTTTTAGAATCTCAATTACGGTAACACGGTAAGCAAATAAGGTGACGATAAATTAATGGTCTATTTATTTCCAGCAAACGCGGTTACCTCGGGCCTTCGTCGGCCTGATGTCGATTGCCGAATTTACCGTCATCGGCACGACGTCGACTTACGACATCGGACCAGCAGTATTTTTTGTCCGCTTGGCGATGTAGGCTAATATATGTTTGCCGACGCAGCGTTAGACTGTAGTCCGCCGTCGGACCAATGGTAAATTTTATTTTTTGCTGACATCGGCATACCGTCGCCGTACGATTAAGGTCCGATATGGTTTAATCACATGGTAACGACCATCCGCCCATAACTGCTTAATTTGGTCGGTCTAACGTAGGTAAGCTGGTCTCGGCCCGACATCGGTAAACTATTCAAGTCCGACATTGGTTTCCTAAAGCGGTCGATCCAACGTCGGCTATTGACGAAGATCCATCGGTGTGAGCTTAAAGCGCCCCAACAATGGCAAACCACAAAGGTCCGATAATGGGTGGATAATAAGGCCCCACATCAGTCTCTCAAAGCGGTCCGACGTCGGTGATTGACGAAGGTCCGTCGGTGGTTGCTTGACACTAGTGATGGGCACAAAACATCAATGTTTCAAGAACATCGATGTCTATAAAATATCATCCATGTTGAAACATCGATACTTTTTTTAAACATCGGAACATCGATCCAAAAAAAATGATGGGAAATAATGTGTCTGAGAAGTTTGCACTTGTACTATATCAAAAAACAGGAATTGCCTATTTTTGAGATGTCGATGTCGGTCGGCTGTTCCGACAATAGGTGTCGCTACCGAATCTGAACCAATGATAGATTCTTTAAAATGTACCACTCATATTTTTTGCGATTTTTTAACGTAGATATTTACTAGCTTTTGTATATCATGTGCCGATTATTATTATAAATCACTTATTTGTATGCTTAACAGCCGTTTGCACCAACATATTTAGGGGTCACCTAGCATTAGGTGGTAACTAAATCTAGTTTAATTTTAGGTTAGGGGAGCGCTAGGGAACCAAAAACGAGTCCCTAGATTTAGGGATCACCTAAGGTAGTTTAGGGTAGTTCTAAATACAAACGAAACTCTTCTCTAATGCCCATTTGCTCTGCGATTTGCTTAAGTAATGAGTACTAAATTTTATTCGTTTGCTCTGGCCAAAAAAAAGTTTTCCATAGCTAGGAATTAAATCTTGTTATAAGTTCAACCACTGGATGGCGCTGCTTGTCATAAAACCATTATTTATTATTATTATTTATTATTATTATTATTATTATAATTATTATTTATTATTAATTTTTCTCTGGGTCAGTTTTTACATAAAATTTTTCAGCTTCAGTAAGGGTCATTTAAACATATCCAGGGGTGGATTCTTTAAAGCGGTGCTTCTAGCGGGTTAGAATTTGGTTTTATAAAAAAATCCAAAAACACGTCAACTGAGATTTTTAATTTTCTTTAATCGTGCTATCTTGGTTTTTTTTATTTCGTTTTGTTTACGAGGTATGGCAAAAAAATATATTTTTAAATAGGACACAATTAAAAAAAATATATAACAGCCATCTTGAATAATTGACCTAAAAATCATTTCAAGTGCTCTTTGGTAAACTTTTGATCTGTTCGTAAATACCTACATTCCTCAAACTAAACTTTATCCTTGAATAAATCTATTTTTTGTGGTTATGCAAGTTCTAGCAGTTAATTCTTTTGAATAAGAAAATCCGACCAACCCTACCTTATATCTCGTTTTCACATTTATATATTTAAATTAAAATTAACGCCGCCACTGGTAATGGGAAAAAGCAATTTTTGACAGTGTTGCCGTTTTATTACTCTATCTCTTTTCTGTTCATATAATCGTCCAGAAGGGTGTTGGATTGTAAACATTAGAGGATTTCAATAGGGAATGTTTGGTCTCTCTTTAGTTATTAGTCTGAGAGAAAAACCCACTAGTAACCTTTTTCTTTAAAAAAAAAATATGGCGGGGGGGTGCAGGTTGACGTCAAACCACCCCCCCCCCCGAAAGATATTCGAGTTTCGATATGCTTATAATTTCGAACTAATCTTGAACCACTTTTAAAAATTTTGAACCACACTCTTTGCTGGTTTTTTTTTTAGTTTGACGTCCGACTGCATCTCCCATTTTGAATATTTAAAAAAAACCAGGAAAGAGTGTGGTTGAAAAATTTTAAAAGTGACTCAAAATTATGTTGGGAATTTGGAACCTTTGGTTGCACTAAAACAAAATTATGATTGTTTTCCACAAAACCAAAACTACACTTTTTTGCACTCGACGCGCGTTTCGCTAACAACGTTAGCATCATCAGGAGACGATAAACAATGAACTAAATTAATCTACGCTCTATCTTATATACAATCCTTTAGTGGGCGGATATAAGACTAATAATTTGTGATTGATCACGATTTTTAATCCTATCTCCCCTCAACCAAAGAATAAAGTGTGTAGAATACCTATCTTTAACAAAACTCTGCATGAATCAAAATTACTTTCAATATAAAAATAACTACTACCAGCAATTAGAAGGAACCACAATGGGTAATAGTTTATCACCTTTTATCGCAAACCTATTTATGAGCAAATTTGAATCAGATATAAGTAAAGAATTTGAGTATTTCCCCAGAGTATGGTTCAGGTATGTAGACGATGTGTTTGCAGTATTCAACACTAAAGTAACTAGTGTTGAAAATTTGATGGAAAAAATAAATAACAAATTTCCCACTATTAAATTTACTTATGAAACAGAGAACAACGGTACACTGCCATTTCTAGACACTTTAGTTATAAGAAATAAAAATAAATTGGACTTTGACCTATACAGAAAAGGCACGGCCACCAACAGGTATATTCCAAATGACTCTTTTCATTGCTTACAACATAAGCTTGCAAGTTTGCACTTTTTAACATATAGATTAGTAAATTTCCCCTTAAACAAAGAAAGATTTGAAGCAGAAAAGAATAGGATTAGGAATATAGCTGGCGAAAACGGTTACGACGAAGGCTTAATAAATAAGCTGATAAATAGACATTCTTTTCAAAAGACCTTTCGGAATTCTACCTTTTTCAGACAAAAAGATACCTGCGACTCAAAATTTGTATCAATTCCTTATAATCCTAATTATACGAAAGGATTACACAAAGTATTTAATAACACCGGTCTTAAATTAGTATATCAATCCGGTAACACAATAAGAAGCTTACTAGGAAATCCCAAGGATAAAACTACAGTTCTAGAAAAAAGTGTAATTTACGAAATTAGTTGCATGGATTGTGACAAAAAATATGTTGGCCAAACGAGACGCTCTATTCAAACACGTTTTAAAGAACACTTAGCACACTTAAAATACGGAAGAACAGAAAAGTCAAGTGTGGCCGAGCATGCTTTTGAAAACAATCATAGATTCACATTAGATAACCTAAAACTTCTAAAAAGTGTACCAAACAAAAGACTTTTGAATGCATATGAAAGTATGGAAATCATTAAATCCAGAAATAGTTTAAATAAAGATAGAGGACCCATCCCGTTTAGTACACTTTATTCTTTGGTTGAGGGGAGATAGGATTAAAAATCGTGATCAATCACAAATTATTAGTCTTATCTCCGCCCACTAAAGGATTGTATATAAGATAGAGCGTAGATTAATTTAGTTCATTGTTTATCGTCTCCTGATGATGCTAACGTTGTTAGCGAAACGCGCGTCGAGTGCAAAAAAGTGTAGTTTTGGTTTTGTGGAAAACAATCATAATTTTTTTTTGACTCAAAATTAGTTCAAAATTATAAGCATATAAAAATTCGAATATCTTTCAGGGGGGTGTGGCTTCACTGACCTTAAAATATGCGTTTTAGAAGGACATAAAGAAAATTACTACAAATATTCTACTAGTTCATTCCAAAATCTCCGGAACTGCAACTATCATTGTCAGTGTCGAAAAGTTGGTCCATTGAATTTGGAATGGGGTGTAAGAAATTAGGGAAAAGTTTTTTTCTGAAGAATGGAGCGTTAATAGACCATCAAAATTGGTGATAACGTAGGCAAAATTGGTTATTTTTCTCCCGTATCCAAAAATAACCGAACCGAAATACGTTATACTTACGGAGGCTTTATTAATATTTACATAAGTAGTTTGTATGTGAGCAAAAAAATAAGATTACGGTTAATTTGTGTTGTGGTTTAAAATAGTAGTTTTAACAACTAGTGGCTAAAATAGTGATTTTGTTACAAGCGTTGGTTTAAATAACGAGCGCCACGAGGTATTTAAAAACGCGAGTAAAAAGAAGCACAGTTTAGCCGCGAGTTGTAACACTATTTTTTTTAATACCTCTATCAAAAGAGCACTTCTCGCCACACACCATCTTTACACTATAAATCAAGGCGGCTGGTAAATGAAATAACAATCGTTTTCATAGCGATGTGCCTTTGTACTCTTCATTATTGCGACATTTTAATCTTTGACAGTTTCATATTTTGACGATATTTTTAAATGATTTTTGCGTAAATACTTGGTGAAAACTGGCGGAAATGGCTTAATTTTTAGGAAAGAATAATTAGATTTTTTCAATATTGCTATATTCCGCTATTTCTCTTTAATTTTGAGTAAAAAACGGACACAAATCTTTTTTTGCACTCGTGATGAAAAAAAATATTTTTTTGCATCGGTAACCAAAAAAGCCATGCTTTAGTTATCTGCACAGTTACTAAAATCATGTTTTTAATGAAGGTATAAAAATAACTCTTTTTAAAATCTCAATTACGGTAACACGGTAAGCAAATAAGGTGACGATAAATTAATGGTCTATGTATTTCCAGCAAACACGGTTACCTCGGGCCTTCGTCGGCCCGATGTCGATTGCCGAATTTACCGTCATCGGCACGACGTCGACTTACGACATCGGACCAGCAGTATTTTTTGTCCGCTTTGCGATGTAGGCCCAATGTATGTTTGCCGACGCAGCGTTAGACTGTAGTCCGCCGTCGGACCAATGGTAAATTTTATTTTTTGCTGACATCGGCATACCGTCGCCGTACGATTAAGGTCCGATATGGTTTAATCACATGGTACCGACCATCCGCCCATAACTGCTTAATTTGGTCGGTCTAACGTAGGTAAGCTGGTCTCGGCCCGACATCGGTAAACTATTCAAGTCCGACATTGGTTTCCTAAAGCGGTCGATCCAACGTCGGCTATTGACGAAGATCCATCGGTGGGAGCTTAAAGCGCCCCAACAATGGCAAACCACAAAGGTCCGATAATGGGTGGATAATAAGGCCCACATCAGTCTCTCAAAGCGGCCCGACGTCGGTGATTGACGAAGGTCCGTCGGTGGTTGCTTGACACTAGTGATGGGCACAAAACATCAATGTTTCAAGAACATCGATGTCTATAAAATATCATCCATGTTGAAACATCGATACTTTTTTTAAACATCGGAACATCGATCCAAAAAAAATGATGGGAAATAATGTGTCTGAGAAGTTTGCACTTGTACTATATCAAAAAACAGGAATTGCCTATTTTTGAGATGTCGATGTCGGTCGGCTGTTCCGACAATAGGTGTCGCTACCGAATCTGAACCAATGATAGATTCTTTAAAATGTACCACTCATATTTTTTGCGATTTTTTAACGTAGATATTTACTAGCTTTTGTATATCATGTGCCGATTATTATTATAAATCACTTATTTGTATGCTTAACAGCCGTTTGCACCAACATATTTAGGGGTCACCTAGCATTAGGTGGTAACTAAATCTAGTTTAATTTTAGGTTAGGGGAGCGCTAGGGAACCAAAAACGAGTCCCTAGATTTAGGGATCACCTAAGGTAGTTTAGGGTAGTTCTAAATACAAACGAAACTCTTCTCTAATGCCCATTTGCTCTGCGATTTGCTTAAGTAATGAGTACTAAATTTTATTCGTTTGCTCTGGCCAAAAAAGGTTTTTCATAGCTAGGAATTAAATCTTGTTATAAGTTCAACCACTGGATGGCGCTGCTTGTCATAAAACCATTATTTATTGTTATTATTTATTATTATTATTATTATTATAATTATTATTTATTATTAATTTTTCTCTGGGTCAGTTTTTACATAAAATTTTTCAGCTTCAGTAAGGGTCATTTAAACATATCCAGGGGTGGATTCTTTAAAGCGGTGCTTCTAGCGGGTTAGAATTTGGTTTTATAAAAAAATCCAAAAACACGTCAACTGAGATTTTTAATTTTCTTTAATCGTGCTATCTTGGTTTTTTTTTATTTCGTTTTGTTTACGAGGTATGGCAAAAAAATATATTTTTAAATAGGACACCCTGTATAGTTTGACATTTTTGAAAAAAATTATCTCTTTTTGATTTTTTTGACAATGCTACACACTAATACTCTATCTTTTATGGTTTCCAAGATAGAGGCATTTAAACTTGCATGGAATGGTTGTCTATGCCCTGTTTTACAGGAGATATTTGAATGAATATCGAAGTTTTCCATATAGATTTAGATAAAAATATCGGGATTATCGTAAAAGATAGATCCTACTGTGTGGTATTGCTGAAGAGAGAATTGTTTGCAGATTTAAAAAAAAATTGCCATACCTCATAAACTAAATGACATAGACAAAATCCAAGATAGCACGATTAAAGGAAATTAAAAATCTCAGTTGACGTGTTTTTGGATTTTTTTATTCAACCAAATTCTAACCCGCTAGAAGCACCGATCCATTAAAAGAATCCATCCTTTATATTGGCCTTAAAATCCCCAATGCTAGAAAGATGCCCTCCAGTGCACATAATCGTAGGGTTCTCAGTATAATTGAAGAGACAGTTGTATTGTTTCTAAAAAATAAACAGTAATATTTATTTTAATTAAACTAATAAAACAACAAAAAAAACTTGCATAAAAATATGTGACCATAAAAACTTGAAGCCATCATCCATTGGGGTATCATGGAAATTAAATTGAATGTGGGCTTGTCTCTTCATTGACTGGTCCTAATTTGTAAGTCTTCTAGTTCTTGTATGAGTGGAAAAATATTTCGAACTGTTGGTTTGGTTAGCCGGAAAAGTTGAAAAAATCTAAATCTAAATCTAGATCCTTCTGGCAAAACCATTTTCAATTATATTCAGCTCGTCCAAATCGTCATTTAAAAATTCAATTTTTATTTTTTTTACCGTTTTTGAGTTGAAAAAAATGAGGTTATAATTCTCTCCTAAGGATCATTTAAGGCTCGATATCTGGCATCTTAAATTTAGGTATTCCTTAGACTACAAAGAAAAGCTGAGCAAACCAAATCAGCTACTTGGCACCGTTAAGAGATCCTTAGTGCTTTACCAGACGGGCTGGTTTAAGTGGCTGAGGAGCTGGTTCTTGTAGGGAAGTACCACCATCTTTTCAAGTCCGCCTTCTAGTTTTGAAATATCTGCTCATTATATATATAATATTATCTTCCACTGTACAGGGAACATAGTGACCTTAGCGCCATCTCTACATACTAGGAATAAACTATTAAGCAGTTTCAAAATTTTAAGGTGACGTAATCGGATCATCGTCAGTTGCCGATTCTCGACCAATCAAACAAAGTTCCAATCGGACCTTCGTCGGCCCTAAAGCAGATAAAGTGGTCGTCGGCATATATAAGTCGACTATAGTAAATCGGGCCATCGTCAGTTGCCGATTCTCGACCGATTAAACAAAGTTCCAATCGGACCGCCGTCGGCCCTAAAGCAGATAAAGTGGGCGTCGGCATAAAGTCGACTATAGTAAATCGGGCCATCGTCAGTTGCAGATTCTGGTCCGATTAAACAAAGTTTCAAAGTAGTGTCGGCATACAGTCGACTGTAGTAATGTGGACCTCTGTCAGTTGCCGATTATTGACCGAAAACTGAAAGTCGCAATCTGTCCAACATCGGGCCAGCGTGTAGTCGCTGATGCCGACACACTGCCGACGTTGTCGACATTGGCCCGATTCGATGCCGACGATTTGTGTTTGCTGGAAATTAACTCTCTAATAACGAAACTGCGCCCTTGGCCGAAATAAATAATGAGAGTTAATATAAGTTAGGTACTTTTATGCTGATTCTTTCCCCTAATTATAACAGAAAATTTCATGCTGAAATAAGACAAAAGTGTGGAGGATTTTTAAGTTTTAACTTTTATAAAAGTATCTTAATTATTTTATCATTTTTTTCTTTGTCTTTCCTCTAATAAAGTTTGACACTCATCGGCGATCCTAAGGCATTTGATTGGGGTGGGGAGGGGGATAAAGGCCATTTTCCCAACTAATATTAAAAGCCATTACCAAGTTACCTGAAACTTTGAGATTTTTTTTAGTGTTGTCTGAAGAAATTAGAAATACTAATTTATTATTATGCATATGCACTGACGCATTTTTTAAAAATTAACAAACTAATCTAACAAAATTTATGAATATTTTTCTGAAAAATGATTTTTTTTTTAATTTTCATTATTTAATTTTTTTTTATAGAAGCTTTCGCTATTATATTTAACTATTAACATCGCCTTTAAAGTTTCTACATTTAATCTACTTTTTTCAGTGGTCCATATATTATTCATATTTCTAAACACTCTTTCAGTTACAGCGCGTTAGTGCCCGGCGGGAGACTGAAAGAGTATTCAGCCATTTTAACAAAATTGCCGCAAACAATTTGATCGTTTTTAAAATGTTCCAAAATTGTCTGGGATAATTTTATATTGTTATTTCAATTATCAAGCTTTTCTTGAGAAACATATTTTTTTACAATTGTATACTCGTCGAAAGTCTCAGTATAATAATCGAGGGACCACTTGCAAAAATAAGCTTTAAAATTTCACACAATTTTACAAAATGTCACATAAATTCACAAAATTTCATATAATTTCACAAAATTTCACTACAATCGCAAAAATTTTTCTTTATTTTATGAAAATAGGTTTGTGTTACTACTTTATTAATAACAGAATGAAAAAAATTGTTTAAACAATACATTGCTTAAAAGAAATGTGTGAAAAATGCTTATGTTTTGGCTGTTTTAACTTTACGAAATTATGTGAAATATTGTGAAATTATGTGAATTTTTTTGACATTCTGTGAAATGTTAAACCTTTGTGAAATTAAGTGTGAAATGCTGTGAAATTCTGTGAAATTTTGTGAAATTCTGTGAAATTTTTGTAAATTTCAGATACTTACATATCCGTACCTCAGCAAAAGTGTATTATTTTTTGACTTTACATTTACCACAAATAAAAAAAAAAATACATTCTACGACCTTGCGGAAAACACCATCACTTTTCCGCACGCATTTTAGTTTGGAAAGTATCACTTTACCGCACTTTTTCTGAGGTACGGATATGTATGTATATGATATTTTCTAAAAATTTGGAGTGAAAATTTTTAAAAATTTCACAGAATTTCGACGTATGTCTTACGTCTTTTTGTAATTTTTTAAAATAAAAAGAACCGATAAAAATCTGGTTTTTAGCCTATTCGCGAATTATGATAATTTTTGTGCAAATCCAGGAACTGATAAGAAAATGTGGTTTTTAGATTGTTATTAAAAAACGTGAGCTGCGTTTAAAAAAATTATCGCCTTTTGTCTTACGTCTTTCTGTAATTTTTTAAAATAAAAAAAACCGATAAAAATATGGTTTTTAGACTATTCGCGAATTATTATTATTTTTTTGCAAATCCAGGAACTGATAAAAAATGTGGTTTTTAGATTATTATTAAAAAACGTTAGCTGCGTTCAAAAAAAGTATCGCCTTTTGTCTTACGTCTTTTTGTAATTTTTTAAAATAAAAAGAACCGATAAAAATATGGTTTTTAGCCTATTCGCGAATTATTATAATTTTTGTGCAAATCCAGGAACTGATAAAAAAAATGTGGTTTCTAGATTATTATTAAAAAACGTTAGCTGCGTTCAAAAGAAGTATCGCCTTTTGTCTTACGTCTTTTTGTAATTTTTTAAAATAAAAAAAAACCGATAAAAATATGGTTTTAAGCCTATTAGCGAATTATTATTATTTTTTTGCAAATCCAGGAACTGATAAAAAAATGTGGTTCTTAGATTATTATTAAAAAACGTTAGCTGCGTTCAAAAAAAGTATCGCCATTTGTCTTACGTCTTTTTGTAATTTATTAAAATAAAAAAAAACCGATAAAAATATGTTTTTTAGCCTATTCGAGAATTATTATTATTTTTTTGCAAATCCAGGAACTGATAAAAAAATGTGGTTTTTGGATTATTATTAAAAAACGTTAGCTGCGTTCAAAAAAAGCAGCGCCTTTTGTCTTACGTCTTTTTGAAATTTTTTAAAATAAAAAAAAACCGATAAAAATATGGTTTTTAGCCTATTCGCGAATTATTATTATTTTTTTGCAAATCCAGGAACTGGTAAAAAAATGTGGTTCTTAGATTATTATTAAAAAACGTTAGCTGCGTTCAAAAAAAGTATCGCCTTTTGTCTTACGTCTTTTTGTAATTTTTTAAAATAAAAAAAAACCGATAAAAATATGGTTTTTAGCCTATTAGCGAATTATTATTATTTTTTTGCAAATCCAGGAACTGATAAAAAAAATGTGGTTTTTAGATTATTATTAAAAAACGTTAGTTGCGTTCAAAAAAAGTATCGCCTTTTGTCTTACGTCTTTTTGTAATTTTTTAAAATAATAAAAACCGACAAAAATATGGTTTTTAGCCTATTCGCGAATTATTATTATTTTTTGCAAATCCAGGAACTGATAAAAAAATGTGGTTTTTAGATTATTATTAAAAAACGTTAGCTGCGTTCAAAAAAAGTATCGCCTTTTGTCTTACGTCTTCTTGTAATTTTTTAAAATCAAAAAAACCGATAAAAATCTGGTTTTTAGCCTATTCGCGAATTATTATAATTTTTGTGCAAATCCAGGAACTGATAAAAAAATGTGGTTTTTAGATTATTATTAAAAAACATTTGCTGCGTTCAAAAAAAGTATTGCCTTTTGTCTTACGTCTTTTTGTAATTTTTTAAAATAAAAAAAAACCGATACAAATATGGTTTTTAGCCTATTCGCGAATTATTATAATTTTTTTGCAAATCCAGGAACTGATAAAAAAATGTGGTTTTTAGATTATTATTAAAAAACGTTAGCTGCGTTCAAAAAAAGTATCGCCTTTTGTCTTACGTCTTTTTGTAATTTTTTAAAATCAAAAAAACCGATAAAAATATGGTTTTTAGCCTATTCGCGAATTATTATTATTTTTTTGCAAATCCAGGACTGATAAAAAATGTGGCTTTTAGATTATTATTAAAAAACGTTAGCTGCATTCAAAAAAAGTATCGCCTTTTGTCTTACGTCTTTTTGTAATTTTTTAAATTAAAAAAACCCGATAAAAATATAGAATTTAGCCTATTCGCGAATTTTTATTATTTTTTTTGCCAATCCAGGAACTGATAAAAGAATGTGGTTTTTAGATTATTATTAAAGAACGTTAGCTGCGTTCAAAAAAAGCATCGCCTTTTGTCTTACGTCTTTTTGTAATTTTTTAAAATAAAAAAAACGGTAAAAATATGGTTTTTTAGCCTATTCGCGAATTATTATAATTTTTGTGCAAATCCAGGAACTGATAAGAAAATTATTTTTTTGCAAATCTAGGAACTGATAAAAAATGTGGTTTTTAGATTATTATTAAAAAACTTTAGCTGCGTTCAAAAAACGTATCGCCTTTTGTTTTACGTCTTTTTGTAATTTTTTAAAATAAAAAAACCGATAAAAGTATGGTTTTAGCCTATTCGCGAATTATTATTATTTTTTTTGCAAATCCAGGAACTGATAAAACAATGTGGTTTTTAGATTATTATTAAAAAACGTTAGCTGCGTTCCAAAAAAGTATCGCCTTTTTTCTTACGTCTTTTTGTAATTTTTAAAAATAAAAAAAACGGTAAAAATATGGTTTTTAGCCTATTCGCGAATTATTATAATTTTTGTGCAAATCCAGGAACTGATAAGAAAATTATTTTTTTGCAAATCTAGGAACTGATAAAAAATGTGGTTTTTAGATTATTATTAAAAAACTTTAGCTGCGTTCAAAAAAAGTATCGCCTTTTGTTTTACGTCTTTTTGTAATTTTTTAAAATAAAAAAACCGATAAAAGTATGGTTTTAGCCTATTCGCGAATTATTATTATTTTTTTGCAAATCCAGGAACTGATAAAAAAATGTGGTTTTTAGATTATTGTTAAAAAACGTTAGCTGCGTTCAAAAAAAGTATCGCCTTTTGTCTTACGTCTTTTTGTAATTTTTTAAATTAAAAAAACCCGATAAAAATATAGAATTTAGTCTATTCGCGAATTTTTATTATTTTTTTTGCAAATCCAGGAACTGATAAAAGAATGTGGTTTTTAGATTATTATTAAAGAACGTTAGCTGCGTTCAAAAAAAGCATCGCCTTTTGTCTTACGTCTTTTTGTAATTTTTTAAAATAAAAAAAAATCGATAAAAATATGGTTTTTAGCCTATTCGCGAATTATTATTATTTTTTTTGCAAATCCAGGAACTGATAAAACAATGTGGTTTTTAGATTATTATTAAAAAACGTTAGCTGCGTTCAAAAAAAGTATCGCCTTTTGTCTTACGTCTTTTTGTAATTTTTTAAAATAAAAAAAACCGATAAAAGTATGGTTTTAGCCTATTCGCGAATTATTATTATTTTTTTGCAAATCCAGGAACTGGTAAAAAAATGTGGTTCTTAGATTATTATTAAAAAACGTTAGCTGCGTTCAAAAAAAGTATCGCCTTTTGTCTTACGTCTTTTTGTAATTTTTTAAAATAAAAAAAAACCGATAAAAATATGGTTTTTAGCCTATTCGCGAATTATTATTATTTTTTTGCAAATCCAGGAACTGATAAAAAAAATGTGGTTCTTAGGTTATTATTAAAAAACGTTAGCTGCGTTCAAAAAAAGGATCGCCTTTTGTCTTATGTCTTTTTGTAATTTTTTAAAATAAAAAACACCGATAAAAATCTGGTTTTTAGCCTATTCGCGAATTACTATAATTTTTGTGCAAATCCAGGAACTGATAAAAAAATGTGGTTTTTAGATTATTATTAAAAAACGTTAGCTGCGTTCAAAAAAAGCAGCGCCTTTTGTCTTACGTCTTTTTGAAATTTTTTAAAATAAAAAAAACCGATAAAAATATGGTTTTTAGCCTATTCGCGAATTATTATAATTTTTTTGCAAATCCAGGAACTGATAAAAAAATGTGGTTTTTAGATTATTATTAAAAAACGTTAGCTGCGTTCAAAAAAAGTATCGCCTTTTGTCTTACGTCTTTTTGTAATTTTTTAAAATCAAAAAAACCGATAAAAATATGGTTTTTAGCCTATTCTATAAAACAATGTGGTTTTTAGATTATTATTAAAAAACGTTAGCTGCGTTCAAAAAAAGTATCGCCTTTTGTCTTACGTCTTTTTGTAATTTTTTAAAATAAAAAAAACCGATAAAAGTATGGTTTTAGCCTATTCGCGAATTATTATTATTTTTTTGCAAATCCAGGAACTGGTAAAAAAATGTGGTTCTTAGATTATTATTAAAAAACGTTAGCTGCGTTCAAAAAAAGTATCGCCTTTTGTCTTACGTCTTTTTGTAATTTTTTAAAATAAAAAAAAACCGATAAAAATATGGTTTTTAGCCTATTCGCGAATTATTATTATTTTTTTGCAAATCCAGGAACTGATAAAAAAAATGTGGTTCTTAGGTTATTATTAAAAAACGTTAGCTGCGTTCAAAAAAAGGATCGCCTTTTGTCTTATGTCTTTTTGTAATTTTTTAAAATAAAAAACACCGATAAAAATCTGGTTTTTAGCCTATTCGCGAATTACTATAATTTTTGTGCAAATCCAGGAACTGATAAAAAAATGTGGTTTTTAGATTATTATTAAAAAACGTTAGCTGCGTTCAAAAAAAGCAGCGCCTTTTGTCTTACGTCTTTTTGAAATTTTTTAAAATAAAAAAAACCGATAAAAATATGGTTTTTAGCCTATTCGCGAATTATTATTATTTTTTTGCAAATCCAGGAACTGGTAAAAAAATGTGGTTCTTAGATTATTATTAAAAAACGTTAGCTGCGTTCAAAAAAAGTATCGCCTTTTGTCTTACGTCTTTTTGTAATTTTTTAAAATAAAAAAAAACCGATAAAAATATGGTTTTTAGCCTATTAGCGAATTATTATTATTTTTTTGCAAATCCAGGAACTGATAAAAAAAATGTGGTTTTTAGATTATTATTAAAAAACGTTAGTTGCGTTCAAAAAAAGTATCGCCTTTTGTCTTACGTCTTTTTGTAATTTTTTAAAATAATAAAAACCGATAAAAATATGGTTTTTAGCCTATTCGCGAATTATTATTATTTTTTGCAAATCCAGGAACTGATAAAAAAATGTGGTTTTTAGATTATTATTAAAAAACGTTAGCTGCGTTCAAAAAAAGTATCGCCTTTTGTCTTACGTCTTCTTGTAATTTTTTAAAATCAAAAAAACCGATAAAAATCTGGTTTTTAGCCTATTCGCGAATTATTATAATTTTTGTGCAAATCCAGGAACTGATAAAAAAATGTGGTTTTTAGATTATTATTAAAAAACATTTGCTGCGTTCAAAAAAAGTATCGCCTTTTGTCTTACGTCTTTTTGTAATTTTTTAAAATAAAAAAAAACCGATACAAATATGGTTTTTAGCCTATTCGCGAATTATTATAATTTTTTTGCAAATCCAGGAACTGATAAAAAAATGTGATTTTTAGATTATTATTAAAAAACGTTAGCTGCGTTCAAAAAAAGTATCGCCTTTTGTCTTACGTTTTTTTGTAATTTTTTAAAATCACAAAAACCGATAAAAATATGGTTTTTAGCCTATTCGCGAATTATTATTATTTTTTTGCAAATCCAGGACTGATAAAAAATGTGGCGTTTAGATTATTATTAAAAAACGTTAGCTGCGTTCAAAAAAAGTATCGCCTTTTGTCTTACGTCTTTTTGTAATTTTTTAAATTAAAAAAACCCGATAAAAATATAGAATTTAGCCTATTCGCGAATTTTTATTATTTTTTTTGCAAATCCAGGAACTGATAAAAAAATGTGGTTTTTAGATTATTATTAAAGAACGTTAGCTGCGTTCAAAAAAAGCATCGCCTTTTGTCTTACGTCTTTTTGTAATTTTTTAAAATAAAAAAAAATCGATAAAAATATGGTTTTTAGCCTATTCGCGAATTATTATTATTTTTTTTGCAAATCCAGGAACTGATAAAACAATGTGGTTTTTAGATTATTATTAAAAAACGTTAGCTGCGTTCCAAAAAAGTATCGCCTTTTTTCTTACGTCTTTTTGTAATTTTTAAAAATAAAAAAAACGGTAAAAATATGGTTTTTAGCCTATTCGCGAATTATTATAATTTTTGTGCAAATCCAGGAACTGATAAGAAAATTATTTTTTTGCAAATCTAGGAACTGATAAAAAATGTGGTTTTTAGATTATTATTAAAAAACTTTAGCTGCGTTCAAAAAAAGTATCGCCTTTTGTCTTACGTCTTTTTGTAATTTTTTAAAATAAAAAAAACCGATAAAAATATGGTTTTAGCCTATTCGCGAATTATTATTATTTTTTTGCAAATCCAGGAACTGAAAAAAAAATGTGGTTTTTAGATTATTATTAAAAAACTTTGGCTGCGTTCAAAAAAAGTATCGCCTTTTATCTTACGTCTTTTTGTAATTTTTTAAAATAAAAAAACCGATAAAAATATGGTTTTTAGCCTATTCGCGAATTATTATTTTTTTGCAAATCCAGGAACTAATAAAAAAATGTGGTTTTTAAATTATTATTAAAAAACGTTAGCTGCGTTCAAAAAAAGCATCGCCTTTTGTCTTACGTCTTTTTGTAATTTTTTAAAATCAAAAAAACCGATAAAAATATGGTTTTTAGCCTATTCGCGAATTATTATTATTTTTTTGCAAATCCAGGAACTGATAAAAAAAATGTGGTTCTTAGGTTATTATTAAAAAACGTTAGCTGCGTTCAAAAAAAGGATCGCCTTTTGTCTTATGTCTTTTTGTAATTTTTTAAAATAAAAAAAACCGATAAAAATCTGGTTTTTAGCCTATTCGCGAATTACTATAATTTTTGTGCAAATCCAGGAACTGATAAGAAAATGTGGTTTTTAGATTGTTATTAAGAAACGTGAGCTGCGTCTAAAAAAATTATCGCCTTTTGTCTTACGTCTTTTTGTAATTTTTTAAAATAATAAAAACCGATAAAAATATGGTTTTTAGCCTATTCGCGAATTATTATTATTTTTTTTGCAAAACCAGGAACTGATAAAAAAATGTGGTTTTTAGATTATTATTAAAAAACGTTAGCTGCGTTCAAAAAAAGTATCGCCTTTTGTCTTACGTCTTTTTGTAATTTTTTAAAATAAAAAAAAACCGATAAAAATCTGGTTTTTAGCCTATTCGCGAATTATTATAATTTTTGTGCAAATCCAGGAACTGATAAAAAAATGTGGTTTTTAGATTATTATTAAAAAACATTAGCTGCGTTCAAAAAAACTATCGCCTTTTGTCTTACGTCTTTTTGTAATTTTTTAAAATAAAAAAAAACCGATACAAATATGGTTTTTAGCCTATTCGCGAATGATTATTATTTTTTTGCAAAAAAATGGGGGACTGTTCCCCCTAATGGGGGACGAATGGTCACCCTACCTATATACTTACTGATTCTTTCATGACTTTTGTGATATTTTCAAATTTTCTAGGTTCCAAAGTCTTCATTGCTAACGTTATTGCGTGAAATTTGGCATAAGCCGTTAATACCATTTTTAAATGGTCCTCGTTCATTGGTTTCTTTCTGTTTCCTTTAAATTAAATGATTGATATAATATAAGATAATATTATGGTGACGTAAAAGAGATACATTTTTGACTGTCCATGAAAAAGTTTTTGTCAGATTTAAAAAATTTTAACCATTGGATCCGCCACGACTTCAAAATTGCCAAAATTGTCAATTTATTAACGGCGGACCTTTTAAGAAAATAGTTTTTGGGATGGATGGGATGTATTTGTCCCATTTTAATAATGCTGGCCATTTTGAGACACCATTAATTAACTTTTTAAGTAATGCAGGGTGATCGGTTATAAGTGTTCCCTAACAAAAACTGGGTTAAAGGGTATTTTATAGGGACCTTAAAATCATTGATAAAAATTATTCAGTTCAAATAGTACACAGGGGCTGTGCCAAAAAGTTATGTTTTTTTCTTATGGAACACCCTTTATATTTTAACACTGTCGAATTCTCCAGAAAATTAGCTTTTTAAAATTACAATATCCCGTGTACAACATAATATAGGTCTGCGTGCAACCGTTTTCGAGATATTTCAATTTGAATTAGATATTAATTAACTTGTAATTATTATATTATAATAAAACCTAAGTAATTTATGACGCCCTGCTGTCAAAACGCCGCTTTTTTTGTTTTTCACAACTATTTCTTTGGAAAGTTAAGTAAGTTCTAGTTTGACAGCTTTTTGATTGTTGTTATTATACATATTATTATGTATGACTTACTTTGATTTAATTATAATACAATAAATATGAATTAATTAATATCTAGTTCGGGAGAATTCGAAAATGTCAAAATATATAAGGTGTTTTTGGCACACCCTGTATACTATTTGAATCATCGATCGTCGATGATTTGAACTGATACCCTTTCACCCAGTTTTTGTTTGATTCTTCTGCGGCTGTTAGAAAAAAAGTTATCCCAGGGAACACTCATAACCAATCACCGGATAGCTAAGTTAAAAACATTTTATATCATTTTAATCGTTTCTAAGTCTATGGAAACATCTTTTACTTACCTATTTTATATCCATCAAGCTTTAAATTTTGCAGCAGAATCGCTTCCTGAAATTCCTTGTTTATCGATCCGTAATATTTTGGAATTTCTTTGAACACGTTTGAAATTTTGTGTTTCTCTTGGAACTCAAAAAACTCTGGCATTACCTTTTCGTAAATATATATTTCCCTCAAAAAGGCGTTTCTTATTGGAAAGTTTTTTCGGAATTCGACACTAGGTGATGCCACTTTTAATATCAAGTTTAGCGTTTTTTTTATATTCCTTTCCGTAATTTGAATAGCTCGTACTTCGGACAGGTAGCCATCACCTTTATTTGAACCACTTGTCACTTTAATATCAAAGTTTTTAAAGTTCTGTTTTATAGCTTCCGCTTTGATTAGATCTTGTATTTTGGGACTTAACGATTCCATTTCCAGTCTCGGATTTTAGTTTTACTTAAAGTACCTCTATATATCAATGTTCATTACTTTTGAACAAAAACATAATTACGTGTCGCAGATTTTGTTTTGCGCGTTATTATTTATCTAGTGTTATCCCGTAAAATTTTTAAATTGTTATTCGACCTTTAATTAGGTATTAGTTAGACAAGTTTTGTAAATATCAAATTATTCATTAATTTGGTAGCACTATTACAGTACTCACAGGGTGTGCACATTCTGGAAAAACCTAGAAAGTCATGGAAAGTCAGGGAAAAAGAGTGGTCATGGAACTTACTCAAAAGTCTGGAAATTCAGGGAAATTCCCCGATAAGTGTATCGAAATTGCTATTCATATGCTCTTTAAGGGTATTAAAAATGCCCTTTGCAGCTGCACGAAAGCTAACCCAAAACACTTTTTTCAACTATTTCATCAAAACGTGAAAAAGATCAAAATATTAAATGTTTTTTTAGTCCACTACCAATATGGTATGAGTGACTATTATACTTCGATTGGGCACATCCTATTAAGGCGCAATTACACAGACGAACATGCTCGTGCAAAAGATCTAAAATTTTTTGCGTGAACATTTTTGTGAGCTTTTCTTTGAACATTTTGTTCGGGTAAATTTTTGAGCAAATTATTGCTATCTATTTTGGAAACATATTTTTAAAGATGAGAATAAATAAAATTTCACATCAGTGATCAGTGATCTCAATTCTTTAAAAAAATGGAACACCAACTTTTATTTAAAATTTTTGTGAAAAAAAGCCGACGGCAATCGAAACATTATTATTGGCTCTACTATCAGTTTTGTCTCATGGATTAGGGTTAATTATAATATTTTTTTCTTAGGGTTTTTCCCGGATTTTTTGCCCGGGTTTTTTTTGGGATTTTCTTGCGAGTTTTTTTTATTTCCAAGGGTTTTTTTCCTAAAGTCAAAAAAAACCCAGGAAAGTTTTTCAAATATCGGCAAAAAACTCAAAAATTGCACTTTTAAGCGGTAATCCGCGCCTCACGACTATGAGGAGTGTTGGGGAGGGGGATTTTTTTTAAACATATTTTTGTAACTTTACCTTTAGCTTTTATTGTTGTTTTTTAATTCCTCACACCAGATTTACCTAGTTAGTTTAAGGTCCCAAGGGTTGCTTAAAAAAGCAAAAGGTTCATGAAAATGCTGAAGATATAGATATATCAAGGTCGATTACTGACACTGAACAAACAATATGCAAAGGGGCAACATTGCGATTGAAAAGTCTAATCTATTACTGGTAAATTATATTTTTTAGACAAGGGTCGGGATCGTAGGGTTGTAAAAGTGGGTAATAAACGGGTATTATTTAGACCGAACGTGCTTTTGTTCATATATTTGAGATTTAATAAAATGTATATAGGTTTTCTAATTTGACTTAATTATTATTGTATCGTGTTTTAAACTAGGAAGTAAAATAAAGAGATATTCTTTTAAGCGTAAATTTTGATCATTACATTTTACAGGCAACAGCGATATTTATTTTTATTCTCGTTTTTTTTACAACCCCAAAAAAGTTACAAGTATACTGGCATATCCTCTATAAAAATCAGATCAATCGAAGTTGCTTATGAGGTGAAAAATACCTTGTTTTAAAACTTTGCTTTTCTATTTTCAGTTAAGTTCAATGTGTTCTTTTGTACGAGATTTTTCTTGAACATTTCTTTGAACATTTTGCTCAAGAGGCTCGTGTAAATGATTGTCGGCATTTCAACATCAAAGGAAAGTTTGTCTGTGTAAATGCGCCTTTAGATACACCAGGTAGTGATACTTCGTAGCACGTCATACGCAAGTTTTAGAGATAGGAAAAACATACCGCCATGGCAGCCTGCCTGATCTCTGCTAGATACTTCAGTATACTTCTTGTGCAGTCATGCGACTAGTTGCGGTATCGCGCGCGCGAATTGTGAAAATACGCTTTTAAAGAAATAATCTAACAAAAGAAAACGTGAAAAGCAAAGGGATTACCTAAGGAAGAAAAGGAGGAACCTGGAAAAGGAAATGAAAAGGGCAGCAAACTGTCAGTTTTTAAACAATGGAGTGAGACAAATATTATGCTTTTGGCTAATTATTTTTGGCATGGGTTTGTTTATTCTCTAAACACACATTTGTTTTTATTACGCATAAAAACTTAAACGCTGCATAGTTTCTGACTTATGCCCGCTAAATTAGTCTCAATAAAAAACTCCAAATGTTTACTTACTAGCATGTCGTTTTTCATATACTCTATGTGACGACGAATCTGACAGTACGAATAAAATGCCGAAAAAATTTAACAAAAGAAAACGTGAAAATCAAATGGATTACCCAAAGAAGAAAATGAGGAAACTGGGAAAGGAAGGGAAAAGGAAGCGTCGTGATTCAAGTAACTAAGGCGCATTGTCAGTTTTAAACAGTGGCATGGGTTTGTTTATTCTGTAAACACATATTTGTTTTTATGACTCATAGAAACTTAAACCATATTAGTCTCAATAAAAAACTCCATAATGTTAATAAAATCCGTTTCCAAAATATCACATTTTAATTTCCAGAATAATTATTGTAACAAAAACCCTTCACCCGTCTTAATTTAACAAAAATTCTCAACCGAATTTTTCATGTAGACGGAGCCATGACTAGAATTTTTTTTGCCTAGCACGCTATATCGTATATGCTATACGTAAAAACAAATACTGTCATACCTCACCCATGCTCCCGATGCATGGTTTACTCTACCGGGTGTCCAATTTTCTAAGAAGATTATAATATGTTTACTTAAAAAAGTATTATTAGCACATAGTTTTTCATATTATTATATGTGACGACGAATCTGACAGTTCCTCAACTCGTCAGACACTAGTAGTCCTCGAACTCTAGCATAGAGTAGAAAGTATATTGGGGGGGACAGATGATAGTACATTATATAGATAAGGAAACTAATAATAATCTCCTCGAAAAAACAAAATTCCCGGAAAAATTGCCAGCCAAATTCTTCAAGGACCCAAATTAAATCCAGGATGCTAGCATCCACAGAGCAAAAAAGAGATACGTAACTCTTGAAATTGTAAACCATTTTGGGAAAAGGTTTGATAGCCTTAGAGCGGGTTTTCTCTAATTTGGCCTAAAGGAGAGAGACGAAGCACTTGATGAAGATCTTTTGGGTCTTGCCGAATCGGCGCAGTGGTTTTGCATTGGCCACAATATTGTTTCATGCAAAAATATAATAAATTGCTATTGCGAAAAATCCAGATCTTTTCTTTTTTAGCGAAGGTTTTGCCGAAAATTGCAAAAATATAAAAAACGCGCCGAGAGGAAATATTAGAGCTAAACAGTGAAATAACGTATTCCTGTCGGAATTTTTTTTTTAAAAGAGTGCAATGGAATCAAATAACTTAAAATAAATTAGCTTTGAGTTGGACAAAAGGTTACAAAATTTCCTTTGTGTACAAACCTTTTCAAGTTTTCACCTCCAAAATCTCAAAGTTTACCAAAAATAAGTTAAAAATTTATTCGAAAAGCATACATCATTTATAAGTAGGAGCAGTTAAAACTTAATAACTGTCAAGATCAGTTTTTGTTAAGCTATTTTTTAAGACAGAACGATAACAGGGGATTTTAGGTTTATCTTTAATCCTAGAAACCTACATAAAGTTCTTTCGCCCACCTCATTTTCAACTGGAAGATATTGGAGAACCTAATTACTAAAAACTGCTTCCTTGCGATATTAGATCTTAAAGATGCATATTTTTTCGTTCCAATGTTTGATAAATATAAAACATATTTAAGATGTTCTTTTCAAAACAAAAGTTGAATTCCAATGCTTACCATTCGGTCTAGCCAATGCACTTTTTTGTTCCACCCTTTCAGGGCTGTTTCTCTTATCTAAAAGATTAGGTTTTTTATTAACAATTAAAAAACCATACACAACCGACTCAAGAGATATAATTTTTAGCATTTATCTTTAATGCAAAAAAGATGTCGATATATATCGCACAAAAAAGAATAACAAAAATAAAAACAGCCATTTCAAAGAAAAAACAAATAACAATTAAAGAGGTTTCGTAAATTATAGGAAGGCTAGCCTCGGTTTGTACAGAGTACGGCTTGTTGTACGTAAAAACGCTTGAGCGAGAAAAATATCTTACCTTAAAGGCTAACAGGAACAACTATAACAAAAAGATGCTTGTTAGGTTCTTAGTTAAAAATGAACTTAAGTGGTGGTTAAAGCACATACTATTTTACAGCCTAATTATAACATTAAAATTTTCTCCGATGCATACAAATCGGGATGGGGGTGTGTTGCAATGGAAAGGAAGCAAAAGGGGGTGTTTTGACAACAAGGTGAACACGAGAAACACATAAACATTCTTGAAATGAAGGCAGCTTTTTATGGCTTAACAAGCTTTGTAAAAGACTTTAAAAAATTGTCATATATTACTAAGAATTGATTGCTATTGGGAGAATGATGTGGCAGTAAGCTTAGGTATATTTTTTTGTATTTGCCAGGTACATAAATACGTTGGATAATCATATAGCGGACAAGAAATCTGGTATAAAAATTGTATATTTATTTGCAAGCTACCTGAACAAAAAATGCCATCGGTTTGTGTCGTGGCTTCCAGTGGATGCATTCACAATGAATTAGAAAAACCTTAATTCTTATATATTTCCTCCTTCCTCACTGTTTCCAAAAATGTAAAAAAAAGAAAAAAGAAAAAATTGAAAACGATAATGCGATATGTCTGGTGGTTTATTCTATCTGGAGAACTCAAGCATGGTATCCAAAATTAGAATCCGTGATTCGCTTAAAAGTTATCGTTTTAAATCCGAAAGGTGATTTACTCTTATCGTCGTTTAGGTAACCCCACCCACTATGAAAGAATCTTTCCCTGGGGGTAGCAATCTTATCAATGATGGAAGTTTTGCGACAATAATATTGAGACCATCTTGCAGCCTAATGTAAATCAAGTTGTATCCGTTTTAGAAACAGAATCTCAAAATACTGGGAAATATTGAACTCTTAACACACATAGGTCTGCCTTAAATTTAATTTGCGAGCAGAAAAATCAGAAATGGTAGATAGGTTTATGAGACGCATTTTTAAGCTGCGCCCTCAGTTTCCGAAATATAAACTTGGTATCCGGAACCAGTGTTACCTTAAGGCGCAATTACACAGACGAACATGCTCAAACAAAAGCTCGTGCAAAAGATTTAAAATTTTTTGCGCGAACATTTTTGTGAGCTTTTCTTTGAACATTTTGTTCGGGTAAATTCTTGAGCAAATTATTGCTATCTGTTTTGGAAACATATTTTTAAAGACGAGAATAAATAAAATTTCACATCAGTGATCAGTGATCTCAATTCTTTAAAAAAATGGAACACCAACTTTTATTTTAAACTTTTGTGAAAAAAAGCCGACGGCAAGCGAAACATTATTATTGGCTATCAGTTTTGTCACATGGATTAGGGTTACTTATAATATTTTTTTCTTAGGGTTTTTCCCGGATTTTTTTGCCCGGGGGTTTTTTTGGGACTTTCTTGCGAGTTTTTTTATTTCCAAGGGTTTTTTTCCTAAATTCGAAAAACAACCCAGGAAAATTTTTCTTTTCCAAGAAATTTTTGAATTTTTCAAAT
Source organism: Oxystoma pomonae (assembly GCA_963921995.1). Classification (NCBI taxonomy): domain Eukaryota; kingdom Metazoa; phylum Arthropoda; class Insecta; order Coleoptera; family Brentidae; genus Oxystoma; species Oxystoma pomonae. Next base: position 4,517,841 of record OY998167.1, on the reverse strand, counting down.
ATCGGCAAAAAACTCAAAAAATGCACTTTTAAGCGGTAATCCGCGCCTCACGACTATGAGGAGTGGTGGGGAGGGGATTTTTTTTAAAACATATTTTTGTAACTTTACTTTAACCTTAGCTTTGATTGTTTTTTTTTTAATTCCTCACACCAGATTCACCTACTTAGTTTAAGGCCCCAAGGGTTGCTTAAAAACGCAAAAGGTTTATGAAAATGCTGAATATAGATATTTACTGTCAATTTAATGTAATAATCAAGGTCGATTACTGACACTGAAAAAAACAATATGCAAAGGGCAACATTCCGATTCAAAAGTCTAGTCTATTACTGCTAAATTATATTTTTTAGACAAGGGTCGGGATCGTAGTGTTGTAAAAGTGGGTAATAAACGGGTATTATTTAAATCGAACGTGCTTTTGTTCATATATTTGAGATTTAATAAAATGTAAATAGGTTTTTTCATTTGACTTTATTATTATTGTAAAAGACTAAACTAGGAAGTAATAAAAGAGATATGAGTGGTAAGGCGTTTATAACTAACGTATCAAAAAGACAATAAATACCATGAGTACAAAAAATACTCTCACCACAACTACGACGTGTAAATATAAAGAATTCTTTATCTGGTATTGTAAGTTCAATTTTTTGTGAAGTAAATCCAACCCAACTCGATCCAAACTACTCTACGTTTCTCTGATATATGGATGGACATTTTTAATTTTAGTTTGCGCCCGTCGCTTTTATCATTATGATATGAGAATGCTAAAATTTATTTTCTACTTTTTAGTGCACTTTATATTATATAAAAGCTTCTTTTTATTTAAAATAATTTTTTAATTTTTAGACTATCATAAATCCATCCTTTCGATAATTCTCTTCCCTAAAAACCCCTGTATGCCAATTTTGATTGAAATCGCACAAAATAAATCTTTTTCTTCCTCCACTTCCCTCATTAGGGGGAGGGGGTGCCTAATAATACCATATTATTGAATTGCCGCCGCAACTATAAATACACACCGAAAACTGAAATTGAATACCAAATTTGAGTTGCAAGATTTGAGCCGAACATACAAACATACATAAATAAAAGCTTGTAAAAATCGCCAATAATTTCAATATTTAAAAAATCGGAAACGCAAATTCTACGCGTCAATAAAATAAAACGAATTTCTTTGTTTTGCGTCGGAGAGCCCTTTCTTTATGGAAAGATTTGTTCTAAAACTTTCATTTGACCCTTGTTTGTTGTCATGTAATTTTGTGTGTTAATGTTCATTTGACCAAAACCCCCTCTCACTAGTCTACGGTTTTTACCTTCTCCTAACCCAGCATCAGCAACAAATAAGTGCCAATTATGGTATACTGGCATATCCCCTATAAAAATCAAGTCAATCGAAGTTGCTTATGAGGTAAAAACGTGAATTTCGACATCATATCGTTTTTCCGTCGGAGAGCACTTAATTAAAATACCTTGTTTTAAAACTTAGTCTTTCTATTTTCAGTTAAGTTCAATGAATTCCCATAAAACTATAAAATTTAAATTTGTAAAGAAATTTTTATACCCCCAATTCTTCAAATAGATTTTGGTCAACATTCTCTCCAAAATTTACGTGTGTTTTTTTTGTACGAGATTTTGCTCGAACATTTCTTTGAACATTTTGCTCAAGAGGCTCGTGTAAATGTTTGTCGGCATTTCAACATCAAAGGAAAGTTTGTCTGTGTAAATGCGCCTTTATACAGATCGCTTCAAGCTACTGCGAACATAGGGCGAACATAATTTGCCAGTGTACGTACATGCAGAGACACCGCACGCCTATCAGTGAAGCAACCAACACTCAGGCTTCCGATCGCCATTCGCTGCCATTCGCCGCCTTTCGCCTTGTATTTAGTACGCCTCTAACCACGGTGCTGTGTGGAGTGTAGTCAATGAAACCGGAAATTGGTCAATAAATACGCAAATTTTTATAACGTAATTTTCTTATTTTTTGTCACTGATAAATTAGAGCGTTTTATTGTCAACTGCTCAGATTTATCAGTGACGACGTGTTACAATGAAAATAATAAGGAGAAACAAAATAAAAGCAAGTTCTCAAAATAAAATAATACATTCTAAAAACCAAAAAGATTCTCCCAGTCAAAAAAAAATTAAAGCAAATGTTCGAAAAGTCCTCCTTGCTCGGCTAGACAATATCCGAGCCTACTATAAAAACCCCTTCTAACGTTTCCAAGCATGTTAGGGGTGATAATTTGAAAAGCTTCTTCAAAACAGATAGAAGTCATTAGGAGCAAGATCGGGAGATCGAGCTGGCCATAAAATAGTTCCCCGTGTACTTATAACCCGATTAGGAAATACATTATCAAGATATTCCCTAACAAGGCCAACATTGTGAGCGGAACAACCATCTTGTTGAAACCATGTTTCACCAAATCTTACACCTAACAACTGCCTGGAATAATGTGCTGCTGCAGTAGATCCAAGTATCTAGGACCATTCAAATTGCAATTGCCGTTAATACCCCCCCCCAAACATTTAGTTTTTGGGGATACTGTGTTCTTACGTCAAAATACAAATGCAAATTTTCCCTCGACCAATATCGAACGTGTGTTGGGTTATGACGATTTGACCATTTGACCATCTGCACTTTTTCGGCAACTTCGTAGACATCCATTTTTAGTTTTAAAAATGTATTATTTCAATTAAGAACTTACCCATCTGTTTCTCGAGCAAGGCAGAAATAAAACAAAATAATAAAAACAAAATGAATTTCCAAAAGATAACACTGCAGCGTGCTTCGAATACACCTCGGTCGTACGGCACGGAGAGTAAATTGGACTTGATTCCCCCTATGTTCGTAGTAGCTTGAAGCGGTCTGTATAGGTAACTTGTACCCTTTGGTAAATTTAACATTCGGGTTATTAACTATAAAATGGTACTCTTTTTAACTCTTTATTATGCTTAAAGGGTTCAGACATTCAGACACAAGTTAAGTAACATTAAGGCTAACGAAGACGGCATAGAAATAATTCTTAAAGATATTTTTAAAATATCTGGACCCAGAAGAATTCAGCCTTGGCTTAAGTACCCTGTTTCAAAGAAAATTTACAGTTCTATTTGTGTTTTGCCATTATATATTGCATACAGAGAAAAGAAAACTATTTCGATGAACATAGGATACACTTATTTTAACAATTAAAAAGCCTCATAAGCCAGCTACATCCCTCTAAAAAACGCAGAAATAGAATCAAATTTTAAAGGACATAGCACAGGACATGGGGTGTCTTCCGCAGCATTAAGGGTTGGTGCATCAATCAAAAGTATTAGAAAAGCGGCGGGATGTTCCGAAAAAAGGAAAACGTTCAATCGATTTTATAATAAACCTTTAATTTCAAAAGATTTCTTATCTAATTATATTAGGAAATATATTTTAAACTCATTTAAATTTTAAACATTGTGGTTTCCTTATTATTATTTAACTTTTTAACTTATATCGCCATATTCTCTAAACAACTACCTGGTGTATCAAAGAAGAAGTTAAAAAAACCCTCCAAATCAGTTACTTCAACCGAAAAGAAACTAAAAAACAAAAGATCGAAAGATCTTGGGTGGAAATAATGAAAATTCAAACTTGGATGAGTATTCCACAAGGAACACACAAAAGATCAAAGCGAAAAGAGAAATGAATAAACGATGTTTCGCCCTGGGTAACCAGCGTGGGCTCATCAGTAGTTTCACTGGTCACCCTCCACTATACATCATTAAACACCATCATACACTTAGATTTCCAACCTTGAACCACTCACAAATAGGCATCGTTCCGCACTGGTACTTACTTATCCAAGTTACCTAATACGAATTCGTCCTGGCGTGTTAATATTTCCAGTAGGATTATGCTCCTAAGGCAATTAAAACAAAGAAGAAGTTAAAAAAACCTCCAAATCAGTTACTTCAACCGAAAAGAAACTAAAAAACAAAAGATCGAAAGATCTTGGGTGGAAATAACGAAAATTCAAACTTGGATGAGTATTCCACAAGGAACACACAAAAGATCAAAGCATTAAACACCATCATACACTTAGATTTCCAACCTTGAACCACTCACAAATAGGCATCGTTCCGCACTGGTACTTACTTATCCAGTTATACTTATTACTGATCTTTTGTGTGTTCCTTGTGGAATACTCATCCAAGTTTGAATTTTCGTTATTTCCACCCAAGATCTTTCGATCTTTTGTTTTTTAGTTTCTTTTCGGTTGAAGTAACTGATTTGGAGGTTTTTTTTTATGAACAAAAGTCGATCGATATACGGTTTTCAGATTTAAGTTTCCATGCATATGTCCTACAAATTTTGTTATAAAGTCCAAATTCGTGGGAGCTTTAGTTTCAGAGTTATTTGAAAAAAAGTTAAAATATATCAAAAAAACATAACTTTAGAAGTAAAGCAGCGGTTTTCAGACTTTGGTTTTCGTAAATATTACCCAAAATTTTTTTTATATAACGTTCAAATCTTTCAAAGTTACAGTTTCCGAGATATTTTCGTTTCCTTTCAACATAAAATAATTGATTGTATGGTGGACTATTCGTGCTTTCTAGCACCAATTTTTTAAATTTGATTTTAGCCCCCTTTCTTAACACCGTTAAAATCATATAGAAAATTCATTTTTTAGTCAAATTTTCTAAAAAAATTCGCCCACGGCGCATTTATCTAAGATTTATCACATGATTTTGGCAACCAATCTATAATTGACACTATACACTTGTAAAGAGGGTGCTGAACCTAGGGAATGCAGCGAACCTCTTTTACGTGAAAGAATACAGCAAGGGATACAAAATAAGCAATCAGCTGCAGTCTCAGGGAATCCCTAAACCTTATTACGACCTTGATGTATATAGTACGTGAATCATAACTCTATTCCAAGTAGTTACCGGGATGTAATGGATCACCCTGTAAATACCTTTGTTTATAAAATACCCACTTAAATTAAGTATTTTCCCAACCACTTAAACTTAATGAAAAATAATTCTCATGTTTGTTTTGATTCAAAAGGTTCCTTAGAAAACTATACAGGGGGTCCCAAAAGTCTTGTGTGAAAGCTCTGGTGTGACTTATCAAATAAATTAGTACCTAATGCACAGTGTGTCCCATTTTCGATGGGATTCAATGGAAAGTTCAAAACTGGTCGGAATTACCAATTGATGATATCTTCCTCAATTTAAGAGATAATTGAGTTCTGTATAAACATGTCTGGAGCAACCTTTTTGGAAAAACACAATGATCGACGTTTCGTTTCGTAGATACCATCATCAAGATCAAAAAGTTAAATACGGTCCAAAATGTTTTACTTCATATTTGAGTTTCGTTTTGATAATGAAACATTTTTTTTATTTTGATGTTTCGATCCCGAAAAAAATCATCTTCAGTGCATTTTTTTCTGGTACAGCTCTGGCCAAGATATACAGGGTGATTAAAAATTCCCTGGAAAGACTTTAATTACGTAGAATTTGTTGTTCTGAAAAAGAATTAGTAAAATATATTTTTGTAAACTCGTTCGTTTCAGAGATATTTCCATTTAAAAAGTGTTAATATTTTCTGAAGAGCACCCTTTACTACGTGATAGAAACATCAATTTCACAAAGCATTTTGAAGTTGTCAAAAAAATAACCCTAAAACATGTCATTGTCAGGACAGGTAGACTTGCTTGGTAAATTATTTTAAAGGTGATTCCCAAAAATATATGAAATATATATATATATATATCTAACCACTGTTAAAATCTTTCTAGGTAATTTTGAATCACCCAGTATTATATGAACATACTTGGTGAACCGAAAAAAATCGGACAAATTGTTTTTTGCCGAGTTTTTTGCTATAACTTTACCAATTTCAATATTGATTATTGATAAGACAAATAAGCCTTCTGAAAAAATCAAATCACCCCTTTTTTCGTACGTGCCTCGTGCGATATGGAAGACAATACAGACCTGAACAGCTGACGCTGACGGAAATAATGCTAAAAATGTTCGACAGTTATAACTCTGCCAAAAAAACCGGTTCATATCTCTTAGCAAAGTTTGACGAGATTTTATCATGTTTTATCATGTTTGATATGTTTTCTATGCGGTATGTGAAACAAACTTGTAAAAACCAAGCCAAATCTCGTATAGTACAGAGTTTTTCTATTAGTTTGTACGAGCAAAACAGCCTGGCTCGTAGAATCTTATAAAACCCTATAAAACAGCATAAAATCTCAACAACTTTCATGAGATCCTATGCGATTTTTTTACCAGAGAAGTAACAAGACTATTGTGTGTGAATATGTGGTGTGTGTCCTAATAATAAAGGATTTTTCAGCGCTTAATTAAACGTATAAAAAATATTGCAAATATCGCTTTCGTCCATTGCAAATAACCTTCTCCAAAACTTGTTAGAGCATCCACGTTTTTAACCTCCATTAACCTAGCGACCCCACCCTAAGAAAATCAAAATTTAGTTATGCCATAATTATGTGCTAATTTCGTCCCCAATCAAAAAATTTTGTGCTCCTCTGGTTTCTGAGAAAATCGAAAAAGAAAATGGGGTAGCTAGATTAATATTAACTTAGCAACCCCACCAGGAAATATGGCGCCAAACTTTGGTTGGTTTTAAAATTATGTGCTAATTATGTGCTCTCCGAATATATAAGAAGAAGAAAATCGAATTTTTCGTTTTAAATTAGGGTTTTTTTTTAAAAAAAAGGTGGGGTAGCTGGGATAATATTAACTTAGCTAGCCCACATGTTTAGCTATCATGGAATTTTATTATCTGCAAATTATGTGCTAACTTCGTCCATGATCAGAAAATTTTCTACTTGTCTCGTTTCCAAGAAAATAAATAAAAAGGGTATTAGATTACATCATTTGTAATAACCTAGCATTCGCAATTTGAAGTATGATTCCAAAGTAAAAATATATTACAAAATTATGTGCTCCATGAATATGTGTGAGACTTATGACATAATTTTAAAACCAATAATTTTTAGTTTGGCGCCATATTTCCTGGTGGGGTTGCTAAGTTATATAATATTAACCTAGCTAACCCACTTTCTTTTTCGATTTTCTCTAAAACCAGACGAGTACAAAATTTTTTGATCATGGACGAAATTAGCACATAATATGCAGATAATACTGGTTTTTGAAACTTTCTTACTTTCTTACATATTCATTTTTGATTTTAAAATTATTAACATTATTAATTATTAACACATAATTATGGTGTGGTTAAATTTTGATTTTCTTGAGGTGGGGTCGCTAGGTTAATGGAGGTACGTTTTTATAATGGCGTCATAGACGAATTTGTAAAAAGTGATCGAAGAATCGAATTACATTACAAATATAATAGTTTTTTAAAAATTGCCACTGCTGGCACCTTTTTGGAAAGCTTGTTAAAAAGAAACCTAACGCACTAGTTTTTTTTTTATATCTGTCAACTAATGTGTTAAAAATTTAAAAAAACTTATTTCTTTTGTAAATTGTCTTAGCTTCAAAATAAACTACATATTTCTTTATTTAATAAGTGGAATAAAGAAAATACCACACAAGGATATTATTGGCGGCCCATTTGGTGGCCCTCACTGAAGGCCCAGGGCCTATCAACATTTCTTTCATAAAGAGGTACCATATGTATGGCACCTTTTTGGAAAGCTTGTTAAAAAGAAATTCGATTAAATAAATTTGTGAATTCATGTGTCAAAAATATTAAAATGTTGTGTCAATTGTTTTAGCTTTATTTACTAAGTGGAATAAAGGAACTACCACACAAGGATATTATTGGCGTCAAATTTTTTACACATATGGGTTGACAGATGTCAAAAAAATTTATTTAATCGAATTTCTCTTTTAACAAGCTTTCCAAAAAGGTGCCACAAATGGTACCTCCTCATGAAAAAAATATTTGTAGGCCCCAGGCTTTCAGGGATGGCCCCTAAATGAGCCGCCAATAATGTTCTTGTGTGGTATTTTCTTTATTCAGCTTAGTCAATAGAGAAATATGTAGTTTATTGTGAAGCTGAAACAATTAACAAAAAAATAAGTTTTTTTTAATTTTTGACACATTTTTTGACAAATGTCAAAAAAAACTAAACAAGCTTTCCAAAAAGGTGGTACAAGTGGTCACTTATCATTAAAAAAAAATAGTTGGTAGGCCCTGGGCTTCCTGTTGGGGGCCCCAACATTTTTTTTATCATAGGCGCAAAGTCCGTCAAAAATAATTAAAGAATCGCGTTTAGCTTTTTTTAAAACCTCTTTCCTAAAGTAGCTGGAAGCACCCTTCCATTTAAAGAATCTACCCTGTATATATATCATATATATCTATCTGAAATTTACGCTATAGTGGTTCTCAAACAAAGAAAATCGGGACACTCACCGTTAAATTTTCATTAAAACATAAACGGGACAATACTGTCATGTTCCATTCGGATTTATTGCCGAATTTATTGCTAATGAACTTGAACTTTTGTGTTAGTTTGAATTGCCATTTGCGATGAATCGGGCTAATACAGAAATAGGTATATATAGGGTGGCCCCAAAAAACGAGACCTTTTTTACTGTCCATTACTTAAAAAGTTTTGGGATGGAGGAAGGCTTTTGAAAAGATGGTGGAAAGGCACCTCCTTGCCAACAATCCTTTGTATGTATGCCCTTGCGGTATTCTTTGACGTAGAGCAAGCTTTCGACAAGGCAAGAGTGCAGGTCATAATCATCCGCCCTTCAAAAGAAAGAGGCTGAACCCCTCATAATTGAATGGGTAAGATCTGCACTAAAAGAAAGGAAGATACAAGCTAAACTAGGTGAATCCAAGGTACAAGTCGAGGTTACGGGGGGATGCCCACAAGGCAGCTGCTGCTATCTCCACACCTATGGTGCCTAATTATGGATACCCTTCTGGAAAAGCTGAGAAAGGAAGGATTCGACGCCCAAGCGTATGCAGATGACGGGATTGTGGAGGTGGTAGTTCGATTCCTAGACACCGTCTTCAGCAAAATGCAACGAGATGTATGAATCATAGAACATTGGTGCCGACAGAACGGCCTCTCTGTTAATCCAGGAAAGACAGAGATGATTCTGTTCACCAAAAAGAGAAAAATGGAGGGATTCAGAGCATTCATAATGTACGGGAAACCCTTGACTTTGGTCTTAGAGCTAAAGTACTTGGGGGTCACCCTGGACAAGAAGCTCACCTGGACAGCGCATGTTGCCAAAATGACTGAAAAAGTCCAGGCAACAATATGGCAATTGCGTCGGGTGGTAGGTCGGACCTGGGGTATTACACCCACTGGATGTACACGGCAATACTAAAACCTAGGATCCAATATGGACCCATCGTCTGGTGGCCGACAGTGGAGAGGACCACCATATCCCAAAAGCTCAGAAGCCTACAAGGGCTTATGTGCAGGGGAATAACCGGCGCCATGAGGACGACACCAATCCAAGCCCTCGATGGCGATGGCGACCCATTTGCGTCTGAGGGACTTTGGACACCTAAGGGTCGCCCAAATGGCCACCAGGGAGATGCGACTTGGGTCCTTTGAGATCAAGGCAACCCGAATTCCCTGGATATTCAATAAGAGGTACAATGTCGAAATTCCCGATAGGGAATTCTGGCAGAGGGAGAACCTCCACCAACAGTTCAAGAGGAACGTTGCTACACCGATGGTTCCAAGCTATCGTAGAGGCAGACAACAGGGGCGGGGGTCTACGTGCAAGACCGAGAAGTTCGGATGAGCTACCCGCTCGGAGAGCAAGCTACGGTCTTCCAAGCCGAGGTATACGCCATTATAATGGCGGCAACACTAGAAGAGGTTCGCAATGGTTCGGAGGAGCATGTGTACATATGCTCCGACAGCCAAACGGCCCTAAAGGCACTCAGTGCGCCAAAAATTGCCAATACTCTGGTGGAAGAGTGCGTAGAAGCACTGGAAGCTTTGAGTCAAGACAAGTGAGTTACAGTGATGTGAGTACCAGGGGGTCTATTCTTGAATCGAGAGAAAATTTGCTCCCTGGGCGTAAATTCTCTCGCTACTATACATCTCATTGGTCCAAATCTTCGGTTTAAATCGGTTTCTCTCACTTTTGCCCGATATTGATCGAAAGTAATTTTATGACTAAGAGAATTACTTTCGATCAATATCGGGCAAAAGTGAGAGAAACCGATTTAAACCGAAGATTTGGACCAATAAGATGCATAAAGCGACAGAATTTGACTCCCTGGGAGCAAATTTTCAAGAATAGACCCACAGGACACACGGGAGTGTCGGGCAACGAAAAGGAAGATTAACTCGCTCGAAATGGGGACAATACTCAATACGTGGGGCCGGAACCACTCTTAGGAATAACAAGTCGACTCATTAAATGGGCTAACGATGCACTGGCAGACTCCTGGGAGAGCGAAATAGGATGCAGACAGTCCAAAGAATTCATCGACGGAGCCGACGCGGGCAGACTCAAATGGCTCCTGGGAAGAACACGAAAAGATATTGGACTACCGACAGGGATACTGACCGGTCACAACCGACTCAGTAAGCATCTGACTCGCATCGGAATCGGGAATGATTCTATCTGCCATGCCTGCGGGAGGGCGGAGGAGACATCCCGACACCTCGTTGCGGAGTGCGAAGGATACCTAAGGATGAGGCATCAGGTATTCGGACAACCGAACCTGGATGCAGAGGACCTACGAGCTTTCAAGTGGGCCAAAGTACTGGACTGAGGAGAACAGGAAGGCCCGAAGAGCCCACTACCGTTCAAGCGGTAAGGTAAAAAGGGACCGATTGAGCCTACTTGCCAGGTCTTGGGCCGTCCCCTAGTTACTACTACTGAAAAGTTTTTGTCTGATTTCAAAAATTTTCACCATTAAAAAGCCAAAAAACGTTGATCGCAACTATGGTAACCATCACAACTACTTCTTACTGCCTATTTTACTAACCATTTTTTCAGCGGTTTCTTGGTTGTAAAGGCGACGTTTTCTGGCCGAGTTGTTGTAGACGCTGCACAGTTGGCTTCCGGAGCGAATTTTTGGCGAAAAATGGCTTAGTGTGAAGTGATCCTAAGCAATCAAATTTAACATTAACTTAACGTAAACAATCCAATAGGTCTGGAAATGCAAAAAAACAAAATATTGTTTTACGCGCCTCAGCGACGATTTGCTGAGTTTAAGCTGTTTATTTTCTTCCATAGTTTAAGAAAGTTGCACAAAGTTTTTGACAGAATTGGTTCAAACAGTGACGTAAGACTAAAATGAATTTAGTAGAGGAAGGTAAGTGCATTATAAAAATGATTATTTAAAAAAAAATTGGCCAAGGATTTTGATAACGTTGGAGTAAAACTCTACCTTCTCCATAAACCTCCACTTTAAGGTTTATACTTTGTAAAACTACAGACTTTTAAGATTTAAAATAAAGAAAAAGAATCTGCGTTTTTGACTAGTGCGGTAGCGTCAACGTTATGACACTTTATTTTAGAAAAATTTTGTTCAATTCTTAATTAATTTCTAGCCCTTCCCATATATTATTATGGATTAAACCATCAAATGGGAGAGACGAGTGAAGAGGGGGCGGTAAAAATGTTATTTTTATTTACGTATTGCCGATGAGGCTCACCCACACCAATAAAAAATACTTACCTGCTCAAAACTCAATAAAATAAGAAAAGAAGCAATGGTGTTTTAAGTAAAATTGGACGACTTGTAAAAATCTTCTATGTTTGACAGCTCACAGACAAAAATCCTAAAGGCGTTCAAGATTCAAGTTTGGTGTTTTTAAAAGGATATTTCATTATCTTCAAGCAGCTGTAAAAATTTCAGGAATCCCCTGAAAAAATTTCAAAACACACGGCAAAATATAAAGCGTGACATAATTTTTGTTATTTTTGAAGTTTTTAGCAAAAAGCTTTTTTTATGTATGTTATTTAATTTTATTAAAACTTGGGGGCCCATCATGCCCATATATAAGGTGACCAACCGTCCCGGTTTGGCCGGGACTGTCCCGATTTTTAACCATTTGTCCCGGGGAAAAAATAGTCCCGATTTTTCAGCAAAAGTTTTTAAAATCACTGCAATTAAAAAAGCGGATGTTCTCTGCCATCTATAAATTTAAATTGAAACCTTACTTACATTATTTTTCTTTAATAAGTATTTTGGAAAATACATCTTAATATTATTAGTGGTGCATATAAGAAAAAATACATGATATACAATACATTGAATGGCCGGTGTGTCCCGGTTTTGCCCCTTTAGGAGTTGGTCACCTTACCATATAACCTCTTAAAAAACATATTTGGCAGATTTGTAAAGGGATTAAAAAATTTGAAGTTAAGCAGCCGGGGTCAAAAAATTGAGCTTTTGTAAATTTTCTGAATATGCGTCAATTTCCGCTTTTTTGTGATTTTTGCGTGGCATGAATTTGCATTTTTTTTATATATCGGCGAATAGTTGGGACCTTCTTACAGTCACATGAATTTTCACAATTTTTTTTTGTAAATTTTTAGAAAACAAAATACAATATTTTTTAAATTTCAAATTGATTATTTTTTTATGCCATCAACCGGAAGTTAAAAATCGTGTTTTGCATACCATTTAAAGGCCATTTCGTAACTTTTTAAGAAGTTCAACCAAAATTTTAAAATATTGATACATGACCGATATACAGCTGTCAAAATGACCGTATGTCCTAAAAAAAGTTTAGGGCGTCGCGACGCCTAACGTACGCCGTCGCCGAAAAAAACTATTGGTTTGGTGGTCCCAGGAGTCATGCCTAAGGGTGTGCCAAATTAGAATAAAACCAAAAATCTTCATATAGGTTTGAAAAAACCCCCGACGATTACAAGGTGAGACGCCATTACACGTTAATTTGTAAAAAAATTAAAAAATTATCTTAATATTTACATTCACACAAAATTCGGAACTTTTTGAAGCAATTTATAATTTAGTATATTTTTTCTAGGTATTTCATAAAATTATCTTAAATTTAAAACGCGCATGCTTTTAAGGGCTTAAATCCCCTTGTAACTAACACTTTAATAGATTCCCGACTAGTTGCGATCGCATCGTTGATTCAACCAAAAAAATCAAAGCAAACAAATTTACTAACCTAACAGTCTAGCAAAAATCTTTGCTGTCCCAGCTAAAAACGTTGCTGTTCCAGCAAGTTGTTTTGTCTAAATAGGCGCCCGCAAAGTTGACAATTTCCTCGACAATTTCTCAGTGTAGTTGGGCAGTGCTTTAGTTTTTTTTATCTCTCGTGCCAAACGAATTAACAGGGGGTTCAAAATATAATGAGATACCCGGTATCTAGCTTAATTATGTCAACGTTTTTCAATGGAAAGTCTGGACATGCAACGGATACAAAATAATGGACTAATCGGACTACAAACGAATAAATACCTACACTATTCAATGGCCTTTCTATGCTGGTAGTTTCAATTTGCTGATGAACGAATAATAGTGGACAATATATGGGCAACAGTAAATAAAAAATTCGAAGCACTCATTAACAAAATATATTTTTTCGTTTTGTTGTCGTTTTAGAAATCACATTCACAACTATAGAGCTGAAATCTATTTAGAAGCAAATAAAAAATGTAACATGTCCCTAACATGTTTTTGATTGACACTCGCATACTGAAATAACATATGGATAAGAGTTTAACCTACGAGAGCTATAGAGAAAAAACTAAAAAAATATGGAAATAACACTTGACCTAAAAAATACTCCCTTAAAATTTTGAAACACCCTGTAAGCATACATTTTTTAACTTAAATTCACCTATATTGACTACTAAAATAACATATGGATAAGAAGTTTTACGGTTAAAAAGTGAAAATTAAAATATAGCTCCAAAAAAAGTAAGATTCGTAAAAGTTCTGGACCTTAGTTCGCCGGAATGGGCGGGAGTCACATTTTTCGAAAAATTCACTTTTTTAACGCATTAGATTTGTGGATGGATATTCCTCCATTTTCTGGACTCAGAAAAAACGTCGATAATAAAATACTATATTGGGTGGACGTGGAAAAAAACAGCAGTCGTAAAACGGCAAGATTAAAAAAAAAAAACATTTTTCAAAAATTACCGAACTAAGGTTCAGAACCATACAGGGTGTTTCAAAACTTTTCAGGTCAAAATAAGACTTTTTGTCTATAAACATTTGGCTGCAAATGCTTCGACACTGCTGATCTACAGAGGGTCAATCTAACGAATTATAAAAAAATGATTTTAATTTTTTTCTCGTTAATGTGGAAAATTACAAGAAATAGAAAGGTTTATAAGGCGATAAAGGGCTCGAGCCCTAATTAATATATCTCCCTGTAGATTCTTATCTAAAATCTTAAAATGTAACCTATGAGAGCTATAGAGAAAAAATTAAAAAATATGGAAATAACACTTGACCTAAAAAACACTCCCTTAAAATTTTGAAACACCCTGTAAGCATACATTTTTTAACTTAAATTCACCTATATTGACTACAACAATTTTTATACTCGCTTCGTCGGTTAATCTGAGAGGACCATCATAAGGGTCCCCAATATTTTAAATGTTACATTTTATAGCCTTTTTGTAGCTAAATTTGTTACGATTATATTAATTTTTTAGCTGTTGCCGTTTACGAAATATTTTTATTTTACTTTAAAGGGCAAAATATATAGGCCATATGTACTATGCTATATATTTTTCTTATTTATCAGGGGGCCTACCCACTTGTGGTTGTTGCATAGAGCACAGTTTTGGCTCTAATCTGACGTATTAAATCATTTTTTAGCTGTTGCCGTTTACGAGATTTTCTTATTTTATTTTAGTGGGCAAAATATTTAGGCTAAATGAACTATGTGACATATCTTTCCCAACTCAACCCGAGATCTAAAAATAATCGTCAATCTATATTGGAATCAGACTGCTCAAATAAAGGGTGATGGCCAACTGTCCGAAGAGGTCCAAATAAGAAGAGGTGTGCGCCAAGGTTGTACCGGGTGGGCCATAAAAAACCGGACAAAATGTTTTTCGTTATAACTTTCGAACCATACCACCGATTTTAATGCAACAAACTGCTCTTTGCAGGGAATTGAGCAAGACTTTAAGTAAAAATATTTCTTGGTCGCCATCTTAAAATCTAAGATGGCGGAAAGAAACAAACTTTACCCTTCAAAGAGCCACGTTTATTCTTATGTTACGGAAGATTTTTGGATTTTTTTATGAGTTCGTAAAAAAGCTCTGTTTCCGCCACGCAGAACGAGGTATGAATCATTAAAATCGGTTAAGTGGTTCTCAAAAAAAATAAAAAATGTTCAATCAGTTTTTTACGGATTATGCGATTGCCGTCTCAATTTTGTCTGCATACATTTTCTCATAAATTCATTATAACTAAACCGATTTTGATGAAATAAGAAGCCTCATGGCGAAAATTGACTGTTCTTTAACCACTGCTATAGAAATTTGCCGCCATCTTGAACTCCAAGATGGCGGACAGAATCAAACTTGACCCTGCAAAGAGGCTCGTTTATTCATATTTTCTGAAAACGTTTTTATTTTTTTTATTCGTAGAAAAGTTCTGCTTTCACCACGTACAACGAAGTATAAATCATCAAAACCGGTGTAGTGGTTCTTAAAAAATTAATTTTTGTTTCCATCATTATTTTCCAGATTATACGATTGCCTTCCCAATTTCGTGTGGTCTGGTGGATTTTAATTTAATAAAAAGCATTATGACAAAGATTCATTAAACTTTAAAGACTACTATTGAAATTTGTCGTAATTTGCAAACCCAAGATTGCGGACAAAAGCAAATTTGAGCCTCCAAAGACGCTCGATTCTTTTTATTTTATTGAAATCGGTTGAGCATCAATTTGAGAAGGCAATCGTATAATCTGGAAAACAGTGATGGAAACAAATATTAATTTTTGGAGAAGCCCCTAATCGATTTTGATGACTTATACCTCGTTGTGCGTGGCGAAAGCAGAACTTTTGTATAAATTTAAAAAAATACTTAAAAGTTCACAGAACATATGAATAAACGAGCCTCTTGGATTTCAATATGGCGGCAAATTTCAATAGTAGTTAGTAGTTAAAGAACAGTCGATTTTCACCATGAAGCTTTTTATTTCATCAAAATCGGTTTAGTAATAATGAATTTATGAGAAAATGTATGCAGACAGAATTGAGACGGCAATCGCATAATACGTAAAACACTGATTTAAATTTTTTTATTTTTTTGTGAAACACTTAACCGATTTTAATGATTCGCACCTCGTTCTACGTGGCAGAAATAGAGCTTTTTTACGAATTCACAAAAATTTTCAGTAACATAAGAATAAACGTGGCTCTTTGAAGGGTAAATTTTGTTTCTTTCCGCCATCTTAGATTTTAAGATAGAAATTACAAATATAGACTTTTAAAATTGATAGTGCGTGCACAATTTGTAAAAATTGAAGTTTATATTAATATTTTCTAGTTACATTTTCAAAATGTAACTAGAAAATATCTACCTATCTCTGTGTGAGTCTTTTTGACCACAGCAACGGCTGATACGGTACTATAACTTTTCTAAAGGTTATAACTTGCAAAATATGGGATTAAAAATGTAAATTATTTGATATAATTTTTCCATGCCAGCGACGAAATAATGCTAAAAGTAAGCGGTTTTCGTCACTTAGAAAAAGGGCCCTAATTTCTTCGCAATTATAATAAACCAGCGGATATATAGGAATATACCTAAATACCACTTACAATATCTTGTTAATTTATGGCTTATGTCACTGAACATACTTGACGTGTTCCATATTATTTGTAAAGTAATCTACGGAAAATAAAGATTTATTGTATTGTATTGTATTGTATCGACTGTCTATATGTATACAGACACAATACTGCCACCTTTTTTCTCCTTTTTTTCCCCAAGTTTAATTCTGTATTTCTTTGCTACCCTGTCAACCTCAATTTTAATATTAAAGCATTTTTGAACTATTTAAATATTAACGAAAAACGTCAATACCAAAGAAATATGCAAGGTGAAACTTTTAACATATTCCAAAATTTGCCAGGAGGGTCTATTACTACCAATATTTGTTTAAAGCATTTAGAAAGTAAATTATATTAAAAAAATGTGTACAAAAAAATATTGTTAACTATTTATCTATTAAAATAATCCGTTCTGCATTATACAGACCGCTTTAAGCTACTGCGAACATAGGGCGGAATAAGTCTAATTTGCCAGTGTACGTACATGCAGAGACACCGCACGCCTATCAGTGAAGCAACCAATACTCAGGCTTGCGATCACCACTTGCATGACTTTCCTTTGGTATTTAGTACGCCTCTAACCACGGTGCTGTGTGGAGCGTAGTCAATGAAAGCGGAATTTGGTCAATAAATACGCAAATTTTTATAACGTAATTTTCTTATTTTTTGTCACTGATAAATAAGAGCGTTTTATTGTCAACTGCTCAGATTTATCAGTGACGACGTATTACAATGAAAATAATAAGGAGAAACAAAATAAAAGCAAGTTCTCAAAATAAAATAATAGATTCTAAAAACCAAAAAGATTCTCCCAGTCAAAAAAAAATTAAAGCAAATGTTCGAAAAGTCCTCCTTGCTCGGCTAGACAATATCCGAGCCTACTATAAAAACCCCTTCTAACGTTTCCAAGCATGTTAGGGGTGATCATTTGAAAAGCTTCTTCAAAAACAGATAGAAGTCATTAGGAGCAAGATCGGGAGATCGAGCTGGCCATAAAATAGTTCCCCGTGTACTTATAACCCGATTAGGAAATACATTATCAAGATATTCCCTAACAAGGCCAACATTGTGAGCGGAACAACCATCTTGTTGAAACCATGTTTCACCAAATCTTACACCTAACAACTGCCTAGCAGTTGGAATAATGTGCTGCTGCAGTAGATCCAAGTATCTAGGACCATTCAAATTGCAATTGCCGTTAATAAAAAATGGCAAAATTACGTGTTCCCCTATAATACCCCCCCCCCCAAACATTTAGTTTTTGGGGATACTGTGTTCTTACGTCAAAATACAAATGCAAATTTTCCCTCGACCAATATCGAACGTGTGTTGGGTTATGACGATTTGACCATATGACCATCTGCACTTTTTCGGCAACTTCGTAGACATCCATTTTTGGTTTTATAAATGTATTATTTCAATTAAGAACTTACCCATCTGTTTCTCGAGCAAGGCAGAAATAAAACAAAATAACACAAAATACAAAAGATAACACTGCAGCGTGCTTCGAATCCACCTCGGTCGTACGGCACGGAGAGTAAATTGGACTTGATTCCCCCTATGTTCGCAGTAGCTTGAAGCGGTCTGTATGTATACAGACACAATACTGCCACCTTTTTTCTCCTTTTTTTTGCCAAGTTTAATTTTGTATTTCTTTGCTACCCTGTCAACCTCAATTTTAATATTAAAGCATTTTTGAACTATTTAAATATTAACGAAAAACGTCAATACCAAAGAAATATGCAAGGTGAAACTTTTAACATATTCCAAAATTTGCCAGGAGGGTCTATTACTACCAATATTTGTTTAAAGCATTTAGAAAGTAAATTATATTAAAAAAATGTGTACAAAAAAATATTGTTAACTATTTATCTATTAAAATAATCCGTTCTGCATTATACAGACCGCTTCAAGCTACTGCGAACATAGGGCGGAATAAGTCTAATTTGCCAGTGTACGTACATGCAGAGACACCGCACGCCTATCAGTGAAGCAACCAATACTCAGGCTTGCGATCACCACTTGCATGACTTTCCTTTGGTATTTAGTACGCCTCTAACCACGGTGCTGTGTGGAGCGTAGTCAATGAAAGCGGAATTTGGTCAATAAATACGCAAATTTTTATAACGTAATTTTCTTATTTTTTGTCACTGATAAATAAGAGCGTTTTATTGTCAACTGCTCAGATTTATCAGTGACGACGTATTACAATGAAAATAATAAGGAGAAACAAAATAAAAGCAAGTTCTCAAAATAAAATAATAGATTCTAAAAACCAAAAAGATTCTCCCAGTCAAAAAAAAAATTAAAGCAAATGTTCGAAAAGTCCTCCTTGCTCGGCTAGACAATATCCGAGCCTACTATAAAAACCCCTTCTAACGTTTCCAAGCATGTTAGGGGTGATCATTTGAAAAGCTTCTTCAAAAACAGATAGAAGTCATTAGGAGCAAGATCGGGAGATCGAGCTGGCCATAAAATAGTTCCCCGTGTACTTATAACCCGATTAGGAAATACATTATCAAGATATTCCCTAACAAGGCCAACATTGTGAGCGGAACAACCATCTTGTTGAAACCATGTTTCACCAAATCTTACACCTAACAACTGCCTAGCAGTTGGAATAATGTGCTGCTGCAGTAGATCCAAGTATCTAGGACCATTCAAATTGCAATTGCCGTTAATAAAAAATGGCAAAATTACGTGTTCCCCTATAATACCCCCCCCCCCAAACATTTAGTTTTTGGGGATACTGTGTTCTTACGTCAAAATACAAATGCAAATTTTCCCTCGACCAATATCGAACGTGTGTTGGGTTATGACGATTTGACCATATGACCATCTGCACTTTTTCGGCAACTTCGTAGACATCCATTTTTGGTTTTATAAATGTATTATTTCAATTAAGAACTTACCCATCTGTTTCTCGAGCAAGGCAGAAATAAAACAAAATAATAAAAACAAAATGAATTTCCAAAAGATAACACTGCAGCGTGCTTCGAATCCACCTCGGTCGTACGGCACGGAGAGTAAATTGGACTTGATTCCCCCTAAGTTCGCAGTAGCTTGAAGCGGTCTGTATGTATACAGACACAATACTGCCACCTTTTTTCTCCTTTTTTTTTGCCAAGTTTAATTTTGTATTTCTTTGCTACCCTGTCAACCTCAATTTTAATATTAAAGCATTTTTGAACTATTTAAATATTAACGAAAAACGTCAATACCAAAGAAATATGCAAGGTGAAACTTTAACATATTCCAAAATTTGCCAGGAGGGTCTATTACTACCAATATTTGTTTAAAGCATTTAGAAAGTAAATTATATTAAAAAATTTGTACAAAAAAGATTGTTAACTATTTATCTATTAAAATAATCCGTTCTGCATTATATATGGAAAACAATTTACTACAGCTACAACGCAACTACGTCGACACTACCAGTCTAAACGTACCTTTAGACAATGGTATGGTGTTAGTATCACGACACTTTTCCAAAAAGCAGTGGACAGGATACAGATCGCGCTGATGATATTCAACGTTCAAAGAGAGCATGACACTTGAAGAAGAATACTGAACCCTATAGAAATATTTTAAAAACTTTTAATTTGTGATCCCCTCGAACAAGCTGAATTGAAGTTATGGGCTGGCGGCCTCTTAGCTTAACGCTTAAGCTAGGGGGGGTCGCGTTCCCTCGAAAACGGCTACAGCTACAAAATTAATTTAACCGTAACAAAACAGCTACAAAAAGACTACAAAATGTAGCACTGGAAATATTTGGGCCCATTTTGATGGTCCCCTCAGGTTACGTACGTACTTTTGTATTTTGTTCAAACTAAATCTGGCTTTTCGTTGCGTTAAACAATGGAAATGGAAAAAAGTTACAATTAATTGTCACTTACGTTAACGTCACAGCCTTTTATTGTATCTAGGAATAAATGGATACTAATCATAATTAATCAACACCATGTTTTCTAGCGAAAATTTGTGATTATTGGAAAATCAAAAATAAATCCCAAAAAATGTCAATGTACCTGCCCAATTCATGTTTAGAATTTTTTTTTGTATTCGTGATAGGTAACAGATTTTTTTTGATTTTTTAAAGAAAACTTATTTCTGACAAATAGCCTGAGCGAAAACGATTATTTAAACTAAAAAACCAGTTGTGAAGGTTAACATCTAAGAGTTCAATTCTACATGTTTTAAGAATTACGGATGTTTTTTAATTAACCTGCTGTGGATTTTTTTAAAAAGTATCAATAAACTAAAATCAATTTTCTAATTAAACTGTAGACACCCTAATTAGGCTTAGGCTTTTAAAATATTAAACGTACAAAATCTTATAGCGGTAAAAGCTCTTGAAAGTAAAATCGACGTGACGTTTTTGCCTTTATGATATTTCGACGACCCTAAATAGACAAAAATATGAAACATTGTCAAAAACCAGGGTTTCATTTTGATTTTCCAAAAGTTTGTGCACAAGTCCTTTTTTTAAGCAAAGTCTAAAGAAATAGAGGTACAATAGATAAACCTACATTTTATACACGTACATTCTTATTGCTACATAGAAGAAGAAACTAGAATTCTCAAAAATGTTTAAATAAAAATGGAAAACTGTGAATTTGTCCTGCCAAAAAAACCGCGTCAAATCTTTTAGAAAAGTTTGATGAGATTTTACAATGTTTTATCAGGTTTTATACTTTATTATATTTAAAACCCTATAAAACAACATAAAAACTGACCAACTTTCATGAGAACATATGCGGTTTTTTTTACGTGGGTGGTGTCATATAATACCTGTACGATATCTCTGTTAAAATAGAACTAAAGCTAAGCCACTGAATTTTGCCATACACCTACATTTCTATAAAAGCCTATAATAATAAATTCATATTAGAAACGCCATATTGTTGACACCAACATAAATATTTGACATTGAAAATTCAACCTTCAATTTTTTTTTATTACAATTACGAATTGAAAATCTGGGATATCAACCCAATACGCTTCGGCTACACAGTACAAGTGATCATATTGTTATCGCTGTGCTGTCGAATCGTCCTTCCTGCACCCTACATCCTTTCAACCCCGTTATCCTGCTTAAAAAGATTTTCTAACGTTGTCTCACCCTTATATTATTTAAAGTATAATTCAGGAATAATTCACACAATTTTTTAAGACTTAAATATTGAATACAACCATATCATGGACTACTCTAGACCACTTTTGTGATTTAAATCGAATTAAAAAAGAGAGGATCTTGGGTGGAATAATAAAAATTCAAAATTGCGTGGGTACCACAAACGAAACCATCAAATCGCCACCTTAAGGCGCAATTACACAGACGAACATGCTCAAACAAAAGCTCGTGCAAAAGATCTAAAATTTTTTGCGTGAACATTTTTGTGAGCTTTTCTTTGAACATTTTGTTCGGGTAAATTTTTGAGCAAATTATTGCTATCTGTTTTGGAAACATATTTTTAAAGATAAATAAATAAAATTTCACATCAGTGATCAGTGATCTCAATTCTTTTAAAAAATGGAACACCAACTTTTATTTTAAATTTTTGTGAAAAAAGCCGACGGCAGGCGAAACATTGTTCTTGGGTTACTTGTAATATTTTTTTCTTAGGGTTTTTCCCGAATTTTTTTGCCCGGGGGTTTTTTTGGGATTTTCTCGCGATTTTTTTTTTATATCCAAGGGTTTTTTCCTAAATTCAAAAAACAACCCAGAAAAATTTTTCTTTCCCAAAAAAATTTTGAGTTTTTCAAATATCGGCAAAAAACTCAAAAATTGCACTTTTAAGCGGTAATCCGTGCCTCACGACTATGAGGAGTAGTGAGGAGGGGATTTTTTTTTAAACATATTTTTGTAACTTTACTTTACCCTTAGCTTTGATTGTTTTTTTTTTCATTCCTCAAAGCAAAAGTTTCATGAAAATGCTGAAGGTAGATATTTACTGTCAATTTAATGTAATAATTAAGGTCGATTATTGGCACTTAACAAACAATATGCAAAGGAGCAACATTCCGATTCAGAAGTCTAGTCTATTACTGCTAAATTATATTTTTTTAGACAAGGGTGGGATCGTAGGGTTGTAAAAGTGGGTAATAAACGGGTATTATTTAGACCGAACGTGCTTTTGTTCATATATTTGAGATTTAATAAAATGTATATAGGTTTTTTAATTTGACTTAATTATTATTGTATTGTGTTTTAAACTAGGAAGTAAAATAAAGAGATATTCTTTTAAACGTAAATTTTTATCATTACATTTTACAGGCAACTGCATTAAATAAGTGCCAATTATTATTTTTTTATTCTCGTTTTTCTACAACCCCAAAAAAGTTACAAGTATACTGGCATATCTCCTATAAAAATCAGGTCAATCGAAGTTGCTTATGAGGTAAAATGTGAATTTCGACATCAAATCGTTTTTCCGTCGAAAAGCACTTAATTAAAAATACCTTGTTTTAAAACTTAGTCTTTCTATTTCCATGCCTCGCAAGGGGATCGCAGCAATAACAAATATTGTTAACACTATATTAAGACTGGGACACTTTCCATCCCGTTGGAAACGTGCCACAGTAATAATGATCCCCAAACCTGGCAAAGACCACGTCTTTCCACAAAACTACCGACCTATATCATTACTTAGTAACATAGCTAAGATTGCTGAACTCGTAATCCTATCCCGCATCACATCTTTTTCAGATCAACTAAACATCATCCCCGACGACCAGTTCGGATTTAGACCTGACCACAGTACGGAGCTCCAGCTCCTGCGGCTGACAGGGGCAGGCCACTGGAATTTTGCTATTCGATGTCGAAAAAGCTTTCGACAAAGTCTGGCAAAAGGGACTGGTCTATAAGATGACTGTCGCCGGGTACCCATTGACAATCACTCGCCTCACAGACTCATATCTACGCGGCCGTAAAATAAACAGCCGCGTGGGGAACAGTCTATCCGCATCTCGGAATATCATGGCAGGCGTACCCCAGGGGGCCGTGCTATCCCCCCATCTTTTCAACATTTTCACCCATGACCTCATTCCCACACCTCACACAGACCTAGCACGATACGCCGACGACCTAATCATTAAAACAGCTTCACTGCTTCCTCGCCAAGTGACACGTCACCTTCAAACAGCAGCAGACCACTTTGTAGACTACTTCAATAAATGGAAAATCAAAATAAACTCCGATAAAACAAAAGCCATCTTATTTAGCCGTAGACGACAGGGACCTGTCGGACACGTCGAAATAAATGGCAATATAATCAATTGGCAGGACGACGTTAAGTATCTTGGGGTTACTTTCGACAAGCGCCTTACTTGGGGGTTACACGTCAAAAACACACGCATTAAAGCCATGTACACCTACAAAAATCTATACTCCCTACTTCGCGGTAATAGTAAACTCTCACACAAAAACAAATTACTACTACTAAACACAATTATTCGCCCGATCCTATCCTATGCATCAACCGCCTGGGGCTATGCCGCGCCAAGTCATCTAAAACTCATCCAAAACCTTGAGAATCGCTACAGACGTAACGCCCTTGACCTTCCCTGGCACACATCGTATACTCGACTTATGAAAGACAATAATCTTACCCCATTAACGACCTTTATTTCCGAAAAAGCCCATAATGTATACCAAAAAGCTGATACTCATTCAAATCCCCTTATTCGACAGGCCGTCAGCTACGACGAGAACATCCGACATCGTCACAAGAGACCCCGCCTTCAGCTAGCTCTCTAGCCTTCAGCTAGCGAGCTAGTTCTCACTTTCCCTCCTCCTCCAAATCCCACTTCCCTCCCCTCCCCCCCCCCCCAACAGCAACAACAAATAGTTCTTTAGAACAGTCACGACATTTAAGCCCTTCAGGCAGCTAGTCTCCCCAAAAATCGACAAAACTTAGGCTACCTAGCGGTAGGGAGAGTTTAAGAGGTCCACTTGAAGGTCAAGTGGGGGTGGAAGGAAAGGTTTGGCAGAATAATTAGTGTCAGCGCACATAGATGTCCGCTAACACTAAGGATTCTTCCAGATCGGGCCCTCTTACCGGGTGTTGTTGTTGTTGTTGTCTTTCTATTTCCAGTTAAGTTCAATGAAGTCCCATAAAACTATAAAATTTAAATTTGTAAGAAATTTCTATACCAACATATCTTCAAACAAATTTTGCTTAACATTCTCTCCAAAATTTCCGTGAGTTTTTTGTACGAGATTTTGCTCGAACATTTCTTTGAACATTTTGCTCAAGAGGCTCGTGTAAATGTTTGTCGGCATTTCCACATCAAAGGAAAGTTTGTCTGTGTAAATGCGCCTTTAGAATTACAAGGTTCTATCTACCTGCCCTGCAACTTTTGGCAATTGCATTTTTAAAAAATCGTGCTCTAGAACTACGCCATCTGTTTTGTTTAAATATTTTAAACTAATAATTTAATTTGACTTAATTTCGAAGATTTTAAAAAAGTTGGTCTGATCCACAGGAAACTGTCAATGTTTGACACGGAAAATTGGTAACTTTGTAATTCTCAAAATAATTTTGATATTAAGAAACTGGTAGATAGAACTTAACTTCTCGTTAACCGAGTTTAATAAAATTTGGTAAACTTATATAATTCCAGTCACATTATAATATTACAATACAAACTGCGTTGGTGGGGGGTAGTTAAGAAGGTGAGTGGGGGTTAATTTATTTAAAAATTAAAAAATCATAACTTTTAAATCATAGCTGCTACGGATATGCAGTCTTCAGATTTAAGTTTCCCTAAGTTTTTTTTTCCAATTTTATAACAAAAAAACGATATTGTTGTATGCTCTAGGGAGTAGCAGGGGGTTGATATATTTAAAAATCTATAAATTTTGAACCAATAATGCTATGAATATGCAGTTTTCAAATTTGAGTTTTACTAAATATGTTCTTATAATGGATAAAAAAGCTGTGACGATAGGTGTGGGGTGATTGAAAGGGTCAGAGGGTTTGATATATTTAAAAATTCGTAACTTTTGAACCAAAGCTGCAGTTTTTAGATTTAAATTTACTCAGTATTTCCCAAACAAAAAAATACACTAAAAAGCAGAAAGTAATTAATTAAATAAAAAATAAGTTTTAATAAAGCTCTCCGTTTTTAAAACGGACTACAAAGTATAAAATAATTTGTGTTCGTGGAGATTAACGATAAATAAATAAACGTAAGAACATAATTTAATTTAACTTTTTTCGTATAAAATTGGTTTTCAAACAAAATAATTTTATTGGCATTAATTTAAGAAAATTAAATGAATGAATTTGTTAAACAAACAAGTTTAATAAAAAAAAAATCTTAGTGCTTTTAAATACACTACTTTGCAAAAAGAATACTTACTTAAAGTTACGGTTCCTATGATTCGGCGGACGCATACAGCTGACAGACTGTGTCTGACTTACACGGTTGAATATAGGCACGAAACGCAGACGGGCCAAAGGAAACGATTACTTGCGTCAGACGCTCGATGCGTCCATCGTATCATAGAAAACGTACTTTAAAAGGGGGGGGGGGGCATTTTTATTTAAAAACGGCAAAAAGATAATTTAAAAGTCAGAACTGGCAGAGGAAAAAAGTATAATCAAAATCGCGACTAAAAATATTTTGGTCGATAGAACTTTGTAATTCTAAAATAATTTAAAATCATCCACTTGGAACTTTGTAATTTTCTTAATAAATCTGAAATTACCCACCGGTTTTTTTCTATTTATTTTTTGTTTGATAAAGCTTATAATTATACATTCATTTTTGCAAAAAAGTTAAAATGTTGTAGATAGAACCTTGTAATTCTGATGTGACGAAATGACCAAGACCAATCGATGTTTCGCTTATCAGTGGTTCCACTGGTCACCTTCTCCAAACATCTTTCAACACCATTATACATTTTGATTTCCAACTTTAAATCTGCAATTTAATGAAGTGATTCAAAGTTGGAAATCATGGGTGTTCCTTGTGGGATACCCATATTCAATTTTGATTTTTCGTTGTTCCACCCAAGATATTTTGACCTTTTCTTTTTCGAATGTTCGGTTGAAGTTGAGGTTTTTTTACTTCTTTTTTTTCTCTTTTTTAATTGCCTTACCTTACGTGCACAAGCCTGTGAGTAAATGAAGCGATTCAAAGTTGGTTTTCTTTTTAAATCATATTAATTATACCTATCTAAGCTATGGATTATACAATTTGAGCGTTTCTACTTTATACCGTCGATTAAAGAGAAGGGACTAAGATTGTTTTTCGATCTATACACACAGTGGAAACCCACAAAAAAGCCGAATTTACAAAAACCGAAACACAATTGAACAGAAAATGAAACGTCCGAAACGAAATATGATTTTAATTTACTCGATCCTTAAAAGACACAAATATAATTTAACCGATTATAATTTTTCCGAACCTTAAAATATCAGAATTGCAAAAGTATCGAAAATAATTTTTTAGAAACGAAAAACATTCGAACCACAAATTGATAGAAAGTAATATGCCCGATCCACAATTCATCCGAATCGCTATTGGGTATGCGTCAAATTTAAATGTCTAGAACTTCTCTAATTGGAAGATGACACGGGTATTTTTTTATTAAACGATTTTATTTAACTTCACAGTTTCTGGCTGTCTAACTGTCTATCAAATCTTGCGATTCATTTTTGAACAGTAATGTAGGTCAGATGACAATACAATATTATGAAAAAATTTAAGGGATGGTTGAGGGATGTAATCAGGGTAAATTAATACAATATCACAACTTACTTCGACTCTTCCCTGCCGTAAGCCTGGGAAATCATTTTCGGACAGATTGGGGTTCTTGAATTTTGTGGTTCAACATTATGTTTCTATTAAATTATTTTCGTTAAAAATATTTTATGACGTTTTATGTTTCTATAAAAATATGTTTCGTTTAAACGTAATTCTAGCCTATTTTTTCTTGCGATTTGATTTTCGCATCATTTCATTTTTCTTTTTTTTAAAAATTCTAATAAATTATGTTTCTGCCAAGAGAACTATGATTTTTTTTTCAAAAAAAAGTTATATAGGATCATTTTAGGTAAAAAGAACGGTTTCGAAAAATGTATTCATTTTTATACAGGGTGTCCCAAAAATAAAATGTGACAAAAACTTATCTCTTTTTCAATTGGACATCCTGTATATCATCTAATTTTCTTAGTCCAAAGTGTTTGGTATTTTTGAAAAGCTTATTTCTTAAGGATTCAGAAAATGAGATAATATAGAGGGTGTCCAATTTAAAAAAGGTTATACATGTTTCGAAATAGCCTTTTTTACCTACGGTTCTTCCAAAAAATTAATTATACCACACTGTATATGTCTCCTTATAACGCATTTTTATAAGAATTATAAGAAGTCTAAAAATCTTAGTCCTTGCTTATTATCAATTGCGATACCTATCCTAAATCTAAAGTATTTTGGTCCTTTTTATATTAAACTTTGAGATTTTTTTATAAGGCAAGACAGTCATATTTTTGTAGTTTTCTAATTTAACTAGGTCATTCGTCCCAGACGCACTGTTGTTTTTCCGCGATATAGTAGACAAATCGGTGGCAAATTTTGCACGTTTTTATACCGCATCTGTAGCTGGTCACCGTATTCTTTCCTGGACTTTTGCCTTTACAGTACTTCAAATCGCACGGATACCAACCTAGAAACAATGAAATTATAAACCTATGGGCCAGAATGACCAGATTTTGCAGCAATTTTTATCAAGAGAAAAAATATTTACAAAATGAAGGGAAAATTTAGCGCCCTAATAAATTTACCGAAAATATTTGTGGCGTAGAGAGCAAAGGGAGAGGGAATAAATCGGAAAAAAGTTTTTCCTCGACCAGGATTTGAACTCCGGACCTCTAGAATACTAGTCTAATGCTCTTGGTCTAAATACTCCTGATTTAAAATTTGTATAACTTTTTAATCTTGTAACCAATTTAGATAAGTGACATTAACATTGACAAAAATAAAGTCCAGGGTCGCACACAAATTTTTTGCAAAGGGAGTGCAATTAACCCATATTTTAAAGCTCTCCGCCATTTTAGATTTTTGATATATGCCAAATTTTGAGTCGGGTCAGTAACTATTTTTTGGGCCCACCCTATTTATTTTAAATGTGTGTGATGATGAAGATGAAGAGTTATTTTTCTTAAGTAGAGTCTGTCGATGTAAGCACATATATCTGGTTGCAACACCTTGTTTTACTGTCGACTTACACTGGTTTTATACAGGAAATAACATAAGATAAGGGATAAGCAGATAAGAAACCAGATGACTTCCATCGACGGGCTCCTTTGATGTTTAACTTCCTTTTAATTAATTAAGAAGTCCTTATTTAACAAGTTCTTGGAACTATTCCTACTTTAGGCCCACCGCGTCTTTATACAGGGTAACTCACCTATGCACTGTTCCAAATGGCACATACAGGGCGCCCACATATTTTTCATATCGGTGCAATTTGCCAGCGAATAGGGCGCTTCGTCGATTTTAATTTCATTTGTAAAGTAATCCGGAGTGGTGGGGAACCGTTTTAATGCTGGATGAAAGGAAGCGGCCGGTAGACCTATCAAACAAAGACAAAAAAATTATAAAACTGTTTTTACAATGGCGTACGCGGAGAGGTGGGCTTGAATAACAGAATAGTCTCAGATAGAGTAGAGTAGAGTAGAGTTTCTTTATTGACTACGTTTTGTATATAAACACACAATTGCAGCAGGTCAGAAAAAAAAGAACAAACAAAGATTTGTAAAACATAGATACACAGGGCATAAAATATAAAATTACACTAAAAAATACGAACAAAAAACCGTTAAGAACACGCGCCGATTAAAAAAAAACAATTTTAATGGAATTCTTCCAAAAACTTTGATATTGTATATACCTTTTTTAGTTAAAATTTGCTTAATTGCATATTTGAATTTATTATTGGACATACTTTTAATATTGCTTGGGAGTTTATTATATACAGACCGCTTCAAGCTACTGCGAACATAGGGCGAAAGAAGTCTAATTTGCCAGTGTACGTATATGCAGAGACACCGCACGCCTATCAGTGAAGCAACCAACACTCAGGCTTCCGATCGCCATTCGCTGCCGTTCGCCGCCGTTCGCCTTGTATTTAGTACGCCTCTAACCACGGTGCTGTGTGGAGCGTAGTCAATGAAACCGGAATTTGGTCAATAAATACGCAAATTTTTATAACGTGATTTTCTTATTTTTTGTCACTGATAAATAAGAGCGTTTTATTGTCAACTGCTCAGATTTATCAGTGACGACGTGTTACAATGAAAATAATAAGGATAAACAAAATAAAAGCAAGTTCTCAAAATAAAATAATACATTCTAAAAACCAAAAAGATTCTCCCAGTCAAAAAAGAATTAAAGCAAATGTTCGAAAAGTCCTCCTTGCTCGGCTAGACAATATCCGAGCCTACTATAAAAACCCCTTCTAACGTTTCCAAGCATGTTAGGGGTGATAATTTGAAAAGCTTCTTCAAAAACAGATAGAAGTCATTAGGAGCAAGATCGGGAGATCGAGCTGGCCATAAAATAGTTCCCCGTGTACTTATAACCCGATTAGGAAATACATTATCAAGATATTCCCTAACAAGGCCAACATTGTGAGCGGAACAACCATCTTGTTGAAACCATGTTTCACCAAATCTTACACCTAACAACTGCCTAGCAGTTGGAATAATGTGCTGCTGCAGTAGATCCAAGTATCTAGGACCATTCAAATTGCAATTGCCGTTAATAAAAAATGGCCCAATTACGTGTTCCCCTACAATACCCCCCCCCCCCAAACGTTTAGTTTTTGGGGATACTGTGTTCTTACGTCAAAATATAAATGCAAATTTTCCCACGACCAATATCGAACGTGTGTTGGGTTTTGACGATTTGACCATTTGACCATCTGCACTTTTTCGGAAACTTTGTAGACATCCATTTTTAGTTTTAAAAATGTATTATTTCAATTAAGAACTTACCCATCTGTTTCTCGAGCAAGGCAGAAATAAAACAAAATAATAAAAACAAAATGAATTTCCAAAAGATAACACTGCAGCGTGCTTCGAATCCACCTCGGTCGTACGGCACGGAGAGTAAATTGGACTTGATTCCCCCTATGTTCGCAGTAGCTTGAAGCGGTCTGTATATCTACACGTGGAGAGTTTTTGAATGATTTTTCCAATCTTAAAAAACTTGGTCTAATTAAATTTGCTGATCTTGTATCATAGTTGTGAAAATTTGAATTTGTTTCGTAAGTATGTTTTTGTTTATGTACTTCTATAAGTTGGTAAAGAATATACAGTGAAGGTAGTGTTAAAATTTTAAGTTTAATAAAATAAGGTTTACAATGTTCCCGATAGCCGATATTGCAAATAGCTCTTACAGCTTTTTTCTGTAACCTGAAGACTTCAATGGAATTTGTAGAGTATCCCCACAAAGCCACACCGTATGAAATATGCGAATGAAACATAGCATAATAAGAATTTATTAAAGTTTTTTCGTTAATAATACCCTTCAACCTACGAATTAAATACACGACTGACGATAGTCTGCCCTTAAGTGTCTCAATGTGCGGAGTCCAGCTAAGAGTACTATCCAATGTGATACCTAACAGCTTGGCACTACTAGGTTCTATCTCAGTAGATGTTCTAGTCGAAAAGTAAATATTTTGTGTTTTATCTATATTTAATTTTAGACAGTTTTGGGTAAACCACATATCTGCTTTTTCCATCAGCTGACTGCTTTTTTCCTTGAGACGTTCAATGTTGTTATGTTTACAAGACATGGAATTATCATCCGCAAAAGCTCTACATTTATCTGGGGAAAGAAATGGGAATAGGGGATAACTATTTTATTCTCGGGTTTTGCCAAAATTCAATCGCTCTGGAGCTTCAGCCACTTTATACAGCACGGTAAGGTTTAGCGATTCCCTGACACTGCAGCTGATTGTTTATTATATTCCTTGCTGAATTCTTTCACCTAAAAGCGGTTCGATGTCTTCGCTAGGTTCAGCACCCTCTTTACAAGTGTCCTCTGAGAGCCTCCCTCCTGAGAAGATGCCTCTTCCAGAAGGTGCAGCAGTGGCGGCTCGCCCGATGACGTAGGTGAAGCGCTGCTTCACCTCTTATTTGCCGACTAAATAATTTTTATTTAAATATTTCTGAAACAATTAAACCTTCCGCTTTCATAAAATAACGTTTCCAAATTTTGTAAATATTATCTTTTATTTGATCATCAGGATCGAGCGAAACGACAGCTTGTTCGAGATGCGAAAACTCTCCACGAGCCAAAACAAACGGCAAGGCACTCTGCGATAGTGATGGGCGATATTTCTATACCGGTGACTTTTAACGGTGACTTAGATGGTCACCATGGTTACTCCAGGTGACTTAATTTTTAAAGCAGCGCCCTAGTTCACTATTAAATTATAGTCACAAACTGATCGACAGACAACGGCAACGTCTACGTATAATCTTTCTAAACTTGATCAAACATTCTACCCTAACTGCTTCGTTATTAGGTGTTAATCTAACCGCTGCTGGGCAGTAACTGTCGTTGTTAACACAGTAAAACAGCGACCTTTGTCACTGTTAAGAGAAACTTATAAGTAAGGTGACCAACCGTCCCGGTTTGGCCGGGACAGTCCCGATTTTTAACGATTTGTTTCGGGGAAAAAATCCGTCCCGGATAGTCCCGATTTTTCAGCAAAAGTTCCGGTTCGCCCCGGTTTTGATACCACTGTATTTTGTAACTTTAAAATCACTGCAATTAAAGAAGCGGATGTTCTCTGCCATCTATAAATTTGAATTGAAACCTTACTTAAATTATTTTTCTTTAATAGTAGTAGAGAAGGGGCGGCGTGAAGCCTGGCAAGTAGGCCTCCCTGGGCCCTTTCTGCCCTACCCCGAGCCAGCCCCTAATCCACCGCCTGCTGGTCTGACAGTCTGCTCATCTGGTTTCACTGTTCTTTTGGCAAAGTCCAGTATTTTGTCCCATTTGAGCAGGTGCAGTTCCTCCTCATCCAGGGTCGGAAAACCGAATACCTGGTATCTCGTCCTCTGGTATGCCTCGCAGTTCGCTATAACGTGTCGAGATGTCTCTTCTGCCCGCTCGCAGGCTCGGCAGGTCGAGTCATTCTCCACCGCGATCCGGGTCATGTGTTTCGTCGTTTGTGACCTGTTATGATACCTGTCAGCAGACCAGTGTCCCTTCGCGATCTCCCCAGAAGCCTTTTTTGTCTGGCTACATCCGTGCCCTTCACGAAGTCCTTGGTCTGTCTGCATCCTGTTCCTCCTCTCCAAGCGGTCGTCATGGCATCGTTGGCCCATTTATTGAGTCGACTTTGCAATTGCCTCTTGGTTGTTCCTAGGAGTTGTTCCGGCCCTACATACTGGGTGCTTGCCCCGATCCTGGCGAGCTGGTCGGCCATCTCGTTACCCGGCACCCCCATATGTCCCGGTACCCACATAAGTGTGTTTGCCCTCTCCCAAGGATTCTAGTGCATCCGCACATTCCTCCACCAGGGTGTTGTTGATCTTGGGAGCCCTTAGTGCCTTTAGGGCCGATTGGCTGTCGGAGCATATATAAACATACACCTCTGCCTGAAAGACCGTGGCTTGTTCTCCGAGCGGGTAGCTCTTTCGAACCTCCTGGTCTTCCACGTAAACCCCCGATCCTGTGGTTTGCTTCTCAGACAGTTTCGACCCGTCGGTGTAGCAAATCACGGCGTTCTCCTCGAACTGTTCGCGGAGGTTTTCACTCTGCCATAGTTCCCTGTCTTTAATAAGTATTTTGGAAAATACATCTTAATATTATTAGGGGTGCATATAAGAAAAAATACATGATATACAATACATTTAATGGCCGGAGTGTCCCGGTTTTGCCCCTTTAGGAGTTGGTCATCTTTTTATAAGTCACCATAACTGGTATACCGGTGACCTAAAAATCACGCTCATCACTACTCTGCGAAGCAGTTTACTCGTGTCTTTCAGGCTCCGTCCAGTGTAAATTCCCGAAATAACTCGCTTGCCATGAAGACGGCACGCGCGTTTCGTTTCTGACAAGGTTTGGGCGTGTTTGCATGTGATGCAAACTTTTAAGCTGGCTCTATTATAATTTTGTGAATATAATATCGAGCGTCGCGTGCCGGGCTATTGCTATTAGACACTTAAAGTTAACTTTCAGTTTTATCAGTAATCGTATCGTTATCTCTATCGAGTCGACCAATCAAGCAGGTGAACTTTTAAAATTATGGCGAATCGCCATTAGTTTAAAAGTACACCTACTCGCTAGAGATAAGGATATGAATGCCGATAGAACCGAAATTTAACTTTAAGTGTCTATTGTTTCTCTTCAGTTGCGGTATGCGTTTTAATTATTTTTTTTTTGACAATAGAGACATAAAGCTATTTGTAACTCATCGCGGTATATGTATCCGCATCTAGCGAGAAACAAGCACATTGATTGGTCAGAAACTTGTAGCACGTTCGAAAAGAGCAGATATATGCTAATTTAAGGTATTTCTGAACGCAATAGGTGCTACGATACGTGTGCCGTAACGATACGTGATACCTAACGCATCTCAACACCTATCGCGTTCAAGAACACCTTAGATTAGCATATATCTGCTCTTTTCGAACGTGGTACAAGTTTCTGACCAATTAATCTGCTTGGTTCTCGCTAGATGCGGATACGTATACCGCGATGAGTTACAAATAGCTTTATGTCTCTAATGTTTCCTGTGTATAATGCGGTTTGTGTTTTACTGGAAAAATTGTTTTCGGGGTGGAATGAAGATGACAAAAAAGACTTCTTAAACTCTGAAAAGCCGTCCCCCTTATTAAATGTACACATACACAATACAAATCGAAAGTAAAGGCGGGGGGGGGAGGTTCCGCGTCACCTATTTGTAAAGTCACGAGCCGCCCCTGAGGTGCAGCGTTCTCCAGTAGGTAAGTGCTGGGCACTCAAAGGTGATACAAATGGGTGCCTCCTGGAAAATTTCGATTAAGTATCTCTTCGGCCAGTGATGCCGATGGACATTTCACCATTGTTTAAAAAATTTCGAACGAAGAGCACTTCTCGTAACACGCCATCTTTACGCTATAATCAAGGCGGCTGGTAAATGAAATAACAATGGTTTCCATAGCGATGTGCCTTTTTACTCGGTGACGTTCATTGTTAGGACATTTTAATCTTTGACAGTTTGATATTTTTACATGCTTTTAATTAATTTTTTCGTAAATACTTGGTGAAAACTGACGGAAATGGCTTAAATGGAAATGGAATAATTAGATTTTTTCAATATTACTATTTTCGACTATTAATTTTGGGTAAAAAATGGACAGAAATCATTTTTTGCATCTGTGATCAAAAATAGTAGTTTTAACAACTAGTGGATAAAATAGTGCTTTTTTTACAAGCGTTGGTTTAAATAACGAGCGCAGTGAGATATTTAAAAACGAGAGTAAAAAAAGCACGGTTTAGACGCGAGTGGTTAAAAATCTGGAACGAAAGGTACTTCTCGCAACACACCATCTTTGCACTATAAATCAAGGCGGTTGGTAAATGAAGTAACAGTGGTTTCCATAGGGATGTCCCTTTTTACTCGGTGACGTTCATTGTTGCAACATTTTAATCTTTGACAGTTTGATATTTTGAGGATGTTTTTAAATGATTTTTTCGTAAATACTTCGTGAAAATTAGCGAAAATGGCTTAATTTTTTCGGCTATTTCTCTTTAATTTTGGGTGAAAAACGGACAGATATCTTTTTTTGCGATAAAAAAAAAGTTTTTTTTGCATCGGTAACCGAAAAAGCCATGCTTTAGTTATCTGCAGACATTTTCTAAAATCATGTTTTTGATGAAGGTATAAAAAAAATTTTTTTTTTGCATCGGTAACCAAAAAAGCCATGCTTCAGTTATCTGCAGACAGTTACTAAAATCATGTTTTTGATGAAGGTATAAAAAAATACTTTTTTTGCACCCCTGGACAATAGAAAAAAGCCATGTTAATTTAAATGCCATGGCGGAACTAAAATTGCTAAAATAAATTAGTTTGTGTTTTGTAGGGATGAATGAATTTAAAGCAAGGGAGCATTGCTGTTTGTGACATGCTGGTGAAGTGATGTACAAAATCCTCTTGCGTTAAAATTATTTTAAACTTAATTACTTTGTCAGTCTAAATAAATTTGATATAAATTATTAAAGCAAAAATAAGCTTAAAGGTGGAAGTAAGCGTGCCGTAATTTTTCCTAACGTTGGTCCTGGGTCGCAATTATGGTCCAAAGCCCTCCAAAATTACAAAAAATTGACTTAAACTGCTGAACTTTAAAGACAAATAACAAAACTATTAAAAAAAATCAATATCAGGGAGGTTTATAAATTTTTAATGAAAAAATTGTAACTTGTAAATCCAACGATGATCCAACTGGACCATTGTTAAGAGACCATTAGTAAGAGACCGTTTTAAAACATGAAAGCATACTAATTTTGCATGTTATATTCAATAATAAAAAACCATTACTACGTTTATACGGACCTAAAAGCGCTTTTGTATAAGGACGGTTTTGAATAAAATCGCTTTCCACGAGTGTTTATACGACCTTCATTAAATGTAATTAAATATGTCAGTTTAAAGAAAAAATTAATAAAACAACTAAAGGATCGAATTGAAAAGGGTCGTCCATTTTCTCAAAGAGAATTGAATTTCAAATGCTTCAACTAGGGCAACTCAAAGTCATAAAGTCTCAAAATACAAAATTTATTCAAAATTTACTACAAATTACGATATACTAATTGCAAGAACCGTCAAAGTTTAAAATAGAAAAGAAAATAGTAATTACCTGCTATATAAAACGTCACGGTAGAGATTAACATTTAAAAAACATTACAAAAGTTTAAGAAAGTTTTTTTTTTTAATTTTTGTAATGTCCTTTAAATGTTAATATCTACCGTGACGTTTTATATACCAGGTAATTACTATTTTCTTTTCTTTTTTAAATTTTGACGGTTCTTGCAATTAGAATTAGCTTACTAGGATATCGTAATTTGTATCAACATAGTTGGGCGCCATAAATTTTGGACTCGCGCATGCGCACTTATATTTGTTATAGTAATAGTCGCAATTTTAGTTATAAAAGTTGAAAGTTGCCAACTTTTCCTTAGAACTGCGACTAAACGTATGACAAACATAATCTGAACTGAACTGAACTTTTACAGTGGGATTTGCTAAGATCTAAAATAGTACCCCCCACAGATCTAAATATTTACACCTGTGGGGGGTACTAAATTTTAAAACCAATTTAAAAAAAGCACTTACCCATACAGAAAAGACACAAACTTATTCATTATTTTGTATTATTATTGCAAAATACCATTGAAAAACAGCTTTTTTTTTCTAAAAATATACCCTATATTAGGAGAAAATGCCCTATAACTAATTTTTTTGGCATATGGTGAATACGCCAAAAATTTGGTACAAATAGCTTCATCACCTGTGTTTAAGACCACCTCTGGGGGGTGGTTTAAATTTATAGGCCCCAGAAAGTTCGTTTAAAATTTCCATAAGTAACCGTTTTTACAAGAAGTAATTTACCTTATTTAATATCCCAAGTAGTAAAACACCTCCAATTTTGTCAAGAAAATCGCCATAATTTCAACCCGTTTTCAGCACAAAAAATATATTTATGAGGGCACTACGAGGCAAAACAAACATAAGTGAAGGTCACTGATTATGCACGAAAAATATACCAAACAAAAAAGCCCAAAACAACTATATTAATTTATTTACAAACTGAAAGTAAAACATTGAGGTTATCTAAAAGCTCAGTCAAAATAACTTTTCTTACTCAAAGCCCACTCATTTTAAAGTTGTGGCTTTCATTAGTAGAGGTTGGTGCAAGCCAAGGTACAAGCAGAGGTAAAAGATCCGAACTCGCTGTTTGTGATTGAACGCAGCGCTAATATTTTTAAACTGACATTTTGACAGCGACAGAAATGTAAAAAAAACTTGCATTAAAGCTTTTTAATACATTTCATAAATAAAAACACCTTTTCAAATAAATACAAAATTAATCTACTCCTTATTTTATCATCACCCATCTAAATCGTTGTGTGACATCAAGTATTAATTGGAAAAATCAATTATCAAGGGCAAGTTTTAACTAGAGTGACATATAACCTCAATTTTAATTTGTTCTACAGAGTGTTTACTATTTTTATTTTTTTTTTCTTCTAAATTAAAACTTTCTTCTTAAATCCAACAAAAGATTGTGTTAAGATGATTATTCAATAAGCAAACTTATTAAAATTCTTCTTATAATTCAAACTGTGACCAAAACTCAAGGAGGGTTGGTTTAAAATGCTTAGAACCAAAAATTTCACTTAAACTTAGGACCGTTCTAAAATAGACTAAACAAACCCTTTTAGTAAATCCCACCGTTATTGTTTTCGAAAAATATAACATTTTCATTACAACAGAGTCCGGCTACAATACAAGGCAAAATTAAATTAAATAATACTAAAAGTTATTTTCCATTTTAATTACATTGTTTTATACGGTATCAGGGAAAAAAAATTCTAAATAAAAACAAGCCCAAAAAAGCCCATGAATAGGTAGGTATACTGTAACTATACGCCTAAAAAAAACCAAAAAAAAATTACCGACTAAGAAAGGCACGTAATTTAAGTATATTTAAAAGGGCTTTGCATATCTGCTTGACGACGCTAGGCGTTAAACTATCCCAGGTAATGGCAAAATTTCCAGGATCGTTCCAACTCAAAGGTCTAGATGCCTATATAATGGGCAAATAAAGAGCACATGAAAGAGTGACTGATCTGTGAGCATGTTACAAACATAATCAAAAGCATTGCATGAACACTTTCATAAGAAACAGTGGTTTTAACTTTTTTATGATTAAGACTATAACAAAAACTAAACCAAAGACTAACGCTATGCCTTGTATGAACGATACTTTAGTTATCAACAGATTTTTCGGAAAACCAGGGTTGAGTATTTCTTTAGGTTGAAAGAAATGCGCTAAAGCGTATTTAAAGTGTTTATAACGATCCTAAAATGGATTTTAAAGCGATAAACCACTTTCTTAAATCTCTTTAAAATAAAGCCGATTTAGTGCTTAAAACGGTTTTAGTGGTGTTTATATATTATGTATATAAAAGCGCTTTAAGAGGCACGTATAAACAAAGTAATTGTCTACAACCTTCAAACAATGATAAATAAGTCTAGTTTCCAGATGCCTTTTAATTAAAACTGGAGGAGAAAAGTTGGTGGGGTGGTCATAATTTAGCTCTCAAAAAATTCGAACAATTCATTCTAACAAAATTCTACACCACCATACGAAAAAATGTTTTTTTTTAAATTTTTATAGGTGAGTTGTAGCGCCTCGTGTTGGACCATAGTTGGGCGAATGGAAGCACAACAATACACTGAATACACTGAAACATTTTCTTTTATAAAACAACAAAGTGAATCTCGTGCCCGCAAATATAAATTAAAGTAACACTCGTGGCATATCGGACAAAGCGTTTTTGTTTCTCACTTCATTACGACCAGGTCTCAAATGTCTATTGGAGAATTCAGACACCTACAGACATATTTCATCGTTATTAGGAATCATCAGGAATCCCTGATGACTTATTAAATCTGATCTGAGTAATTAAAATCAGATCTCTTAAAAACTGTAGTGCCTACTGACTGATGATTAGGACACAATTTACAAAAATGTGTGACAGCTGTCAAAAAATTTCGAAAACAAGAATTATAGCATTTATCGTTTTTTATATTACAAAAAAAGTTTTTTTTTTAAATTGGACCAATAGGAGCCGAGGTACCAAAAGTGACACTACTTCTCAGTCTCGCAAAAGGAGTTTTTACTTAGGCTTGGTGTACCCCTCAATATATATATAACTATACAATTGAAATTCACAAATCCGTCATTGTTTCACTCTCTCTCTCTCTGTATACAATTTTTGACAGTTATTGTTTTACCAGAGGTAAGCAACTCGATTTGGCAGTTGTTAGGGAAATATTGATAATTTTTTTGTGTGTTGGCAACCAGTGGAAATAGATAGTTTTGTCAATGTCACATTTCTGATTAATAAACGTAGGTAAGTTAAATTTTCAATTTGATTATTTATATGCGGTTTAAAAATCTAATATTGCGGTATAAGAAACTAAAAATACTAGCGCCTACGACCTTGTATTGTTTAATTTTTCAATGGAAAAGGAAACGCAAGAAAAATGGAAAGAGATCATGCATTTGCCAAACTGGAAAATCAATAAAAGTAGTCGAATTTGCGAGGAGTAGGATTACTTAAATTTAAATAATATTACATATTGGTATTATTTTAAGAAAAAAAGGAATAAAAAGATAGATCAATAACATTTTTTCTATTTTACTTACTATTAACATTTTTAAATTTCCTGAGTAAGGTTATTAAAACAAAGAAGAAGTTAAAAAACCTCCAAATCAGTTACTTCAACCGAAAAGAAACTAAAAAACAAAAGATCAAAAGATCTTGGGTGAAAATAACGAAAATTCAAACTTGGATGAGCATCCCACAAGGAACACACAAAAGATCAAAGCGAAAAGAGAAATGATTAAACGATGTTTCGCCCTGGGTAACCAGCGTGGGCTCATCAGTAGTTTCACTGGTCACCCTCCACTATACATCATTAAACACCATCATACACATTGATTTCCAACCTTGAACCACTCACAAATAGGCATCGTTCCGCACTGGTACTTACTTATCCAAGTTACCTGATACAAATTCGTCCTGGCGTGTTAATATTTCCAGTAGGATTATGCTCCTAAGGCAATTAAAACAAAGAAGAAGTTAAAAAACCTCCAAATCAGTTACTTCAACCGAAAAGAAACTAAAAAACAAAAGATCAAAAGATCTTGGGTGAAAATAACGAAAATTCAAACTTGGATGAGCATCCCACAAGGAACACACAAAAGATCAAAGCGAAAAGAGAAATGATTAAACGATGTTTCGCCCTGGGTAACCAGCGTGGGCTCATCAGTAGTTTCACTGGTCACCCTCCACTATACATCATTAAACACCATCATACACATTGATTTCCAACCTTGAACCACTCACAAATAGGCATCGTTCCAGGACGAATTCGTATCAGGTAACTTGGATAAGTAAGTACCAGTGCGGAACGATGCCTATTTGTGAGTGGTTCAAGTTGGAAATCAATGTGTATGATGGTGTTTAATGATGTATAGTGGAGGGTGACCAGTGAAACTACTGATGAGCCCACGCTGGTTACCCAGGGCGAAACATCGTTTAATCATTTCTCTTTTCGCTTTGATCTTTTGTGTGTTCCTTGTGGGATGCTCATCCAAGTTTGAATTTTCGTTATTTTCACCCAAGATCTTTTGATCTTTTGTTTTTTAGTTTCTTTTCGGTTGAAGTAACTGATTTGGAGGTTTTTTAACTTCTTCTTTGTTTTAATTGCCTTAGGAGCATAATCCTACTGGAAATATTAACACGCCAGGACGAATTCGTATCAGGTAACTTGGATAAGTAAGTACCAGTGCGGAACGATGCCTATTTGTGAGTGGTTCAAGGTTGGAAATCAATGTGTATGATGGTGTTTAATGATGTATAGTGGAGGGTGACCAGTGAAACTACTGATGAGCCCACGCTGGTTACCCAGGGCGAAACATCGTTTAATCATTTCTCTTTTCGCTTTGATCTTTTGTGTGTTCCTTGTGGGATGCTCATCCAAGTTTGAATTTTCGTTATTTTCACCCAAGATCTTTTGATCTTTTGATCTTTTTTTTTTTTTTTTTTTTTTTTTTTTTTTTTTTTTTTTTTTTTTGTGTAAGGTTCGTGTTTTTTTTTTGTTAAAGCTTGACATATTTTGCTAACCAAAAAAGTCATCATCTTTCAAAAACTGTCTGGGGAAATTATAAAAAGAGCAAACAGAACATCAGTCCATTTCATAAAATCGGTTTTACATGCAAATATGAAAAAACTAGAAAGAGAGGACAATATGAGTTGACCACCTCTGGTAAAACTTAAGTGGTCAAAATCCACAAACAACTACCAAGAATGCTTACCGTGTAAGTTGGACCACTTTAATACGTCTTCGTACCGTACGTAAGTGGCCTGACCAGCCTCCGCGCAGATGTCTCTTATGTAAGGGCTGATAATTTTTGCATGTTTTAGGATTATCGTATGGTCCATTGTGTGATTGACTCTAAAACAAGTAAAATATATATATTTTTAAACCTCCGACAACCTCTGCGAATTTTTCAATTACCCTCTGCTCCGACCCTGAAGTGATTTTTTTCACCTGATGAAACTGAAATAAACACTCGATTATTTTTGACATCATTTCTCAAATTCTTTGACATCTATGTGTAGAACTACTTGGGCTATTTTTATCGAACATCTTTCTAAGTACTAATTTTTAGTGGAACAAGTTGTTAAAATTAGAATTGCACCACCTTTAAACAGGGTTGGCCATTTAAAAGGGTTCACCTGGATTTTTTCAGAAACTATAAAGAATTGGAGAAAATCCTGAAACACGTCGATTTTGTTATGACAACGTCTGCGAATTTTTAAATTACTCTCTGCTCCGACCCTGAAGTGATTTTTTTCACCTGATGAAACTGAAATAAACACTCGATTATATTTGACATCATTTCTCAAATTCTTTGACATCTATATGTAGAACTACTTGGGCTATTTTTATCGAACATCTATCTAAGTACTAATTTTTAGTGGAACAAGGTGTTAAAATTAGAATTGCACCACCTTTAAACAGGGTTGGCCATTTAAAAGGGTTCACCTGGATTTTTTCAGAAACTATAAAGAATTGGAGAAAATCCTGAAACACTTTGATATTGTTATGACAACCTCTGCGAATTTTTCAATTACGCTCTGCTCCGACCCTGAAGTGATTTTTTTCACCTGATGAAACTGAAATAAACACTCGATTATTTTTGACATCATCTCTCAAATTCTTTGACATCTATGTGTAGAACTACTTGGGCTATTTTTATCGAACATCTATCTAAGTAC
This sequence comes from Oxystoma pomonae, assembly GCA_963921995.1. Lineage (NCBI taxonomy): Eukaryota > Metazoa > Arthropoda > Insecta > Coleoptera > Brentidae > Oxystoma > Oxystoma pomonae. The sequence continues at coordinate 4,474,992 of OY998167.1, read as the reverse complement.
TAATTTTTAGTGGAACAAGGTGTTAAAATTAGAATTGCACCACCTTTAAACAGGGTTGGGCATTTAAAAGGGTTCACGTGGATTTTTTCAGAAACTATAAAGAATTGGAGAAAATCCTGAAACACGTCGATTTTGTTATGACAACCTCTGCGAATTTTTCAATTACCCTCTGCTCCGACCCTGAAGTGATTTTTTTCACCTGATGAAACTGAAATAAACACTCGATTATTTTTGACATCATTTCTCAAATTCTTTGACATCTATGTGTAGAACTACTTGGGCTATTTTTATCGAACATCTATCTAAGTACTAATTTTTAGTGGAACAAGTTGTTAAAATTAGAATTGCACCACCTTTAAACAGGGTTGGCCATTTAAAAGGGTTCACCTGGATTTTTTCAGAAACTATAAAGAATTGGAGAAAATCCTGAAACACGTCGATTTTGTTATGACAACGTCTGCGAATTTTTAAATTACTCTCTGCTCCGACCCTGAAGTGATTTTTTTCACCTGATGAAACTGAAATAAACACTCGATTATATTTGACATCATTTCTCAAATTCTTTGACATCTATGTGTAGAACTACTTGGGCTATTTTTATCGAACATCTATCTAAGTACTAATATTTAGTGGAACAAGGTGTTAAAATTAGAATTGCACGTCCTTTAAACAGGGATGTCCATTTAAAAGGGTTCACCTGGATTTTTTCAGAAACTATAAAGAATTGGAGAAAATCCTGAAACACTTCGATTTTGTTATGACAACCTCTGCGAATTTTTCAATTACGCTCTGCTCTGACCCTGAAGTGATTTTTTTCACCTGATGAAACTGAAATAAACACTCGATTATTTTTGACATCATCTCTCAAATTCTTTGACATCTATGTGTAGAACTACTTGGGCTATTTTTATCGAACATCTATCTAAGTACTAATTTTTAGTGGAACAAGGTGTTAAAATTAGAATTGCACCACCTTTAAACAGGGTTGGCCATTTAAAAGGGTTCACGTGGATTTTTTCAGAAACTATAAAGAATTGGAGAAAATCCTGAAACACGTCGATTTTGTTATGACAACCTCTGCGAATTTTTTAAATTACCCTCTGCTCCGACCCTGAAGTGATTTTTTTCACCTGATGAAACTGAAATATACACTCGATTATATTTGACATTATTTCTCAAATTCTTTGACATCTATGTGTAGAACTACTTGGGCTATTTTTATCGAACATCTATCTAAGTACTAATTTTTAGTGGAACAAGTTGTTAAAATTAGAATTGCACCACCTTTAAACAGGGTTGGCCATTTAAAAGGGTTCACGTGGATTTTTTCAGAAACTATAAAGAATTGGAGAAAATCCTGAAGCACGTCGATTTTGTTATGACAACCTCTCCGAATTTTTAAATTACCCTCTGCTCCGACCCTGAAGTGATTTTTTTCACCTGATGAAACTGAAATAAACACTCGATTATTTTTGACATCATCTCTCAAATTCTTTGACATCTATGTGTAGAACTACTTGGGCTATTTTTATCGAACATCTATCTAAGTACTAATTTTTAGTGGAACAAGGTGTTAAAATTAGAATTGCACCACCTTTAAACAGGGTTGGCCATTTAAAAGGGTTCACGTGGATTTTTTCAGAAACTATAAAGAATTGGAGAAAATCCTGAAACACGTCGATTTTGTTATGACAACCTCTGCGAATTTTTCATTTACCCTCTGCTCCGACCCTGAAGTGATTTTTTTCACCTGATGAAACTGAAATAAACACTCGATTATATTTGACATCATTTCTCAAATTTTTTGACATCTATGTGGCTATTTTTATCGAACATCTATCTAAGTACTAATTTTTAGTGGAACAAGTTGTTAAAATTAGAATTGCACCACCTTTAAACAGGGTTGGCCATTTAAAAGGGTTCACCTGGATTTTTTCAGAAACTAAAGAATTGGAGAAAATCCTGAAACACGTCGATTTTGTTATGACAACCTCTGCGAATTTTTTAAATTACCCTCTGCTCCGACCCTGAAGTGATTTTTTTCACCTGATGAAACTGAAATAAACACTCGATTATGTTTGAAATAATTTCTCAAATTCTTTGACATCTATGTGTAGAACTACTTGGGCTATTTTTATCGAACATCTATCTAAGTACTAATTTTTAGTAGAACAAGTTGTTAAAATTAGAATTGCACCACCTTTAAACAGGGTTGGCCATTTAAAAGGGTTCACCTGGATTTTTTCAGAAACTATAAAGAATTGGAGAAAATCCTGAAACACGTCGATTTTGTTATGACAACGTCTGCGAATTTTTAAATTACTCTCTGCTCCGACCCTGAAGTGATTTTTTTCACCTGATGAAACTGAAATAAACACTCGATTATTTTTGACATCATTTCTCAAATTCTTTGACATCTATGTGTAGAACTACTTGGACTATTTTTATCGAACATCTTTCTAAGTACTAATTTTTAGTGGAACAAGTTGTTAAAATTAGAATTGCACCACCTTTAAACAGGGTTGGTCATTTAAAAGGGTTCACCTGGATTTTTTCAGAAACTATAAAGAATTGGAGAAAATCCTGAAACACGTCGATTTTGTTATGACAACGTCTGTGAATTTTTAAATTACTCTCTGCTCCGACCCTGAAGTGATTTTTTTCACCTGATGAAACTGAAATAAACACTCGATTATATTTGACATCATTTCTCAAATTCTTTGACATCTATGTGTAGAACTACTTGGGCTATTTTTATCGAACATCTATCTAAGTACTAATTTTTAGTGGAACAAGTTGTTAAAATTAGAATTGCACCACCTTTAAACAGGGTTGGCCATTTAAAAGGGTTCACGTGGATTTTTTCAGAAACTATAAAGAATTGGAGAAAATCCTGAAACACGTCGATTTTGTTATAATATATATAAGGAGGAAACTTTTTGGCTCTTGAAATTTTTACAGCGTGAATAGGGAAACTGGGTGTAATGATACCTTGTTTTGAAGGTCTCCTGAATGTCTTGACAATCGTATAAAAATTTCGAAACTCTATTGATTAGTTTTATATTCACTTTCACCGTTGCATGGACAAATGCAAAAATATTTTTTTTGAGAAATCCCGGAATACGTTGACTTTGCTTTTGTAATACATTTTATCATTGCATTTTTTCTTCTAGGATAAATTCCTACGAGATGTGAAATTTACCTCTAAAATTTGAGCTTCCTTTGAAAGTAAATATCACAAAAACTAATCGATAGATTTTAGAAATTTTTACAAGATTGTCAAGACATTCAGGAGACCTTCAAAACAAGGTCTCACTCGACCCACTTACCCTATTCAAAATATAGGGGTGAAGTTTACCCCTCAAAGGGGATGCGCGCTATAAAAATTTACACCTAGCCAAAAAGTCTCCCCCTTACAAAGTGTTTCAGCATTTTGTCCAATTCTTTACAGTTTTTGAAAAAATCCAGGTGAACCCTTTTAAATGGCCAACCCTGTATAGGTAAATAGTAGTTGTCCTGAAAACTGAAGTCAACGTCGACAACTTTACTAAACGCTGATCGCAACTATAGTCACCATCACAACTATTTATTAAAAAAATGAAAAAAGAGAATTTTACCAAAAGAAAAACTATTAAATTTTTAGCCTTCTCCACTAATTCTACCACTAACTGGTTTCAAACTCAGTTCATTCATCAGTCGGGTTTTTTACTATGACGAATCGATAGCAAACAACAAACTATATAAAATACACCGGATTACCACAAGAATACATACTGGGTGCGACTTGGAGACTAGACGCAAACACGTGTTTCACCCTTGTTAGAAATCATCAGTGCGGCATAAGTTTTTATAGACGACTGGTGGATGGACTGGGTTTGAAACCAGTTAGTGGTAGAACTAGTGGAGAAGGCTAAAAATCCAATAGTTTTTCTTTTGGTAAAATTCTCTTTTATAATTATATTAGACTTCTCTACAGACATTAAGAATTTATTTCTCATTTTGTTATTAAAACCATTTACGACCGTCTATGATTGATTCAATAAAATTGACTTACAAGGTGAGACGCTATTACACGTTATTTTGTAAAGAAAATTTAAAAATGATTTTAATGTTTACACTTGCACAACATTCGGAACGTTTTGCATGTAAAAGCTGATATTTTATCCTTGAAGCTTAAACAACATCTCTAGAAGTTTGTTGAAGCAATTTAAAATTCAGTCTATTTTTTCTAGTTCATAAAATCATCTTAAATTGAAAGTGCGCATGTGTTTTAGGGCTAAAATCAGGAACCCACCCAAAGTAAAACACCCAGAAAATAATGGATGGTTCGATAAAATTATATATTTTATAGAATTTTAATTTACTCGATCCTTAAAAGACACGAACATAATTTAACCGATTATAATTTTCCCGAACCTTAAAATATCAGAATTACAAAAGTATCGAAAATAATTTTCTATAAAAACGAAAAACACCTGAACCACAAATTGATAGAAAATAATATGCCCGATCCTTAAATAAGCAGAACCACAATCCATCCGAATCGTATTGGGCATGAGTCAAATTTAACTCTCTAGAGCGCCGTAGGCCCTGGATTGTGACGTTGACAAGTTTCTCTATATGGAAGAGATTTTTTTTTTTGGCTGTCTAAGTGAACCGATATTAATGAAATTTGGAACAGTAACGTAGGCCCGATGACATTAAAATATTATGAAAAAATTTAGGGGTAGAGGGTGGTTGATGGATATAAAGGTACATTAATACAATATCACAACTTACTTCGGCTGCCGTGAGCCTGGCAACGTAGCAATTGAATTCATGGCTATCGGTTTAATTAGTTTTCGGACAGATTGAGGTTCTTGAATTTTGTGGTTCGGCATTATTATGTTTCTATTAAATTATTTTTGTTAAAAATATTTTCTGAGATTTGATTTTCCCGTCATTTTATTATCGAGATTTTTTCGGACCAATTATTTCATTTTCTTTTAAATCCTGACAAATTATGTTTCTGCCAAATTTGGTTTCGGGTTTTTTATAGGGACCCCTCCCGGAGAGAGGTAAACTATGTAAAACGCCCTAAAGAGGTAAAGTGGCATTTTCGCCCCTCATATGCTGGTCGGAATACGAAATGGCTAATTTACCGAATCTTTTTTGATATTCAGTAAGCCTTGGAAAAATTTCCTTTTAGAGCTTCTTGAAAAAGGACAGAATTACTAATTAAATTTTTCGTTTTTGTTTGGGGTTCCTTTTATTTTATTCCCTTTTTTATCTTTTTCGATAGTCGGTTATTTCCAAAGACATTCAACTGTTATTTCTTAATTGCTTTTTTTCCTGTAAAGAAACGAAATGAATGCGAGTCTTTATTAAAGACGTTACTTTTCGAGACATTAGGTACAGGGGTGCGTTTGAAAATAAAAGGTGATGGTGAGGCGAGGCCGCGAGGGTAGGATAAGGTAATGCTTATGACCTCCTCAAAAACCAGCGGGTGTTAGATTTGTTTTGAAAGTTAATTTTGTTTCAGTTTATGGAAATAATCTATTAGCAATGTGAATTGCTCCAAATATCATTATTTTTGTGTAAAATACACTTTTTATTCACCCAGACCAAAAAAGTAAACAATAAAAACACATTTCTTAGTTCAATACGATATTGCGCGGGCGCGGGCAACTTTTACCCAGTTCAAGACCACGGCGATTCTGGCGCACCCCGGGCGATCACCTTCTTGATTTTCGAACGGAGGTTTATGACGTCATTACTTTCAACTCGGTCATTTTCGAACGGTTTTGGGATAGCCGAAGTATGACAATACAATATTATGAAAAAAGTTGGGGGTAGGGGGTGGTTGAGAGATATAAAGGGGGTACATTAATACAATATCAAAACTTACTTCGGCTTTTGGGTTCTTGATTTCTGAATTTTTTGTGGTTCGGCATTATTATGTTTCTATTAAATTATTTTCGTTAAAAATATTTTGTGAGATTTGATTTTCCCGTCATTGTATTATCGAGATTTTCTTTTAAATCCTGACAAATTATTTTTCTGCCAAATTTGGTTTCGGGTTTTTTATAGGGGCCCCTCCCGGAGAGAGGAAAACTATGTAAAACGCCCTAAAGAGGTTACCGATCTTTTTTGATATTCAGTAAGCGCAGACGCGGATAACTTTTATCCAGTTCAAGACCACGGCGATTCTGGCGCACCTTCTTGATTTTCGAACGGAGTTTTATGACGTTATTGCTTTCAACTCGGTCATTTTCTAACGGTTTTGTGCTAGCCGAAGTATAACCTTCAGTGGCGGTCCCAGCGGGGGCGATCACCCTCCCCCTTTGCTTCAGGAAAAAGTAGACAACCAAGATGCTGGGAGTAACCCTGAAGTCTTTGGAGAAAAAATGAAAAATTGTAGAAAGTTCCTTTAAAGACATTCTAGAATCCCTCCACAGTATTTTGGGACAGTTTGAACTTCAATTCGTCACATCAAGAAAAAAAAAACAGAACAGGATTATACAGTTTCTTTTTTTGAAACAAGTTTTAGACAGAATCATTTCGGACATAAAAAAGTATTTTGACCTGACAATATTCATACCAAGTTTTGCACAACGTGAAGCCAAGATCAAGGCAAAATTAACTAAAGTGATTTCTAAATACTATAAACTGTTTGATTAATCCAAAACATAAATTATTGAACTTTTATTGGCAGAAGTCAGCATTTGGAAACATTATTGGTCAGAAGTAGGCAAAAGCTTAAATCAAAACATATCTGATAAAGTTTTTCGAGGCAATGAACAAGTGTGGCGATTGCTTCGTCTGCTTCGTCAGAAAGAAGCTTCTTAAGGCGCATTTACACAGACAAACTTTCCTTTGATGTTGAAATGCCGACAAACATTTACACGAATCTCTTGAGCAAAATGTTCAAAGAAATGTTCGAGCAAAATCGCGTACAAAAAAACACACGTAAATTTTGGAGAGAATGTTGAGCAAAATTTGTTTGAAGAAATGTTGGTAATAAAAATTTCTTACAAATTTAAATTTTATAGTTTTATGGGAATTCATTGAACTTAACTGAAAATAGAAAGACTAAGTTTTAAAACAAGGTATTTTTAATTAAGTGCTTTCCGACGGAAAAACGATTTGATGTCGAAATTCACGTTTTACCTCATAAGCAACTTCGATTGATCTGATTTTTATAGGGGATATGCCAGTACAAGTATACTTTTTTGGGGTTGTAAAAAAAACGAGAATAAAAAAAAATTACAATTGGCACTTATTTATTGCTGTTGCTGGGTTAGGAAAAGATAAAAACCGTAGACTAGTGAGAGGGAGTTTTGGTCAAATGAACATTGACACACAAAATTACAGCAGTGTTTGACAGCGCTGCGTTCCGACTGTCTAAACCTCCCTATCCCCCCCCCCAGGGAACAACTAACTACTCTCCAGAACAGTTCTCTAAAAATATCCACCTGCATTTTAAAAAGTAATTACTTCGAAGACATTTCCGTTTCCTTTTTGTAATGAAAGAAAACCAAAAAAGTTAAAGAAAAGAATTAAATGTTATTACCTCCATCATTAACTATTTTAACATTGCATATGACAAATAATAATAATGTTTCGCTTGCCGTCGCCTTTTTTTTACAAAAGTTTAAAATAAAAATTGGTGTTCCAATTTTTTAAAGAATGGAGATCACTGATCAATGATGTAAAATTATATTTATTCTCATCTTTAAAAATATTTTCCAAAATAGATAGCAATAACTTGCTCAAAAATTTACCCGAACAAAATGTTCAAAGAAAAGCTCACAAAAATGTTCGCGCAAAAAATTTCAGATCTTTTGCACGAGCTTTTATTTGAGCATGTTCGTCTGTGTAATTGCGCCTTTATGCCTCAGAAGATTGAAAACATAAGTAATTAAAAACACTATGACGGGCTTAGCGTTGCCGCATATCAACAGACATATTGAAATTGACATTGAGAGAGTCATTGACCGGTTTGCCCAAAAAAACCGGAAACGTATTTTTTTTTGAGATAGGCATCTTGTGTTTGAGATATGCAATATAAAAGTATTTAGCTATTAGGTTTGTTTGTGGTTTTTTTGTTATTTATGTTTTTTATAACTGAAAAAAATATACGTAGTTACTCAAGCGCGGATTTCAGGGGGATAGGGGGTAGTTAACCCCCCCTACCCTGGCTTTAAATTTTTTGTGAAAACATTTAGAAAATTAGAAGTAGGGCATAAATTGCGGCTCTATAACACCTTTGATATTTACGGTATTAGTTTAATTTTGTGTTAAAAATGGCATTTGTGGTGTCATTTTCTTAAAAATTTTCGCCTGCTGCGCTTTGAAACCATTGATATATTTACAATTTTAGTTTTTTAAATCAAAAAATGCATTTTTTAGTGCAATTAAAAAAAAAAAATTCGCTTGCGGCGCTATGATACCATTGATATTTACAATTTTAGTTTAATTCGCCTCATAAATTGTATTTATAATGTAATTTTCTCAAAAATTTTCGGCGCATTTAAAAAATTTTTAAAATAATAAATGTATGAAATAAACGACCTAAAATCTGAGTACCCGCCTATATTTGAAAGCAAATCCGCGCTTCTAGTTACTAAGTTTTGTTTGCATATATTGATATGTGACACCACATGACCCCCCTTCAAAAATGAGAAATGTTTGTTTTTGTAAATCAGCTGACATGAGACACAGATTGTAGGTGGTGTGACACACCGGGTGCGCGCACTCACACCATGGAGTGAAATTTATAAAATTGGTCCGGAGAATGTGGAATGAACAATTATTATATTGATATACTATTAAAAACTGTAACAAAACGAAATTAAGGAATAAACGTCATAAAGAGAAGGGGGAGTAATATAATATCCAATTCTGATAAGTCCCCTGTTTAAATGAATTAGGCCGGGGAAAAACAATAAAAGAGGATTTAAGAACATATAAGGGCATTTAAGCTTATCGCTCGGCTTATGGTGTTTTCTACTCGAGATGTTTCAAGCTTGTTAGGCAAAATAAATTGTAAAAACTTGACTGTTTTGTTTTTTTTTTTGCAAAACAATATGAGTAGTAATCAAATTATGGCCAAAATTATCATTTAAGCTAGATTTTTTCAAAAAAAAGAATTTGTAAAAACCTGTTCAAAAAATCAACGCAAATATAATTATAAATATTTATTGTTTCTTCATTTAAACCAAGAACAACTTATATCTCCAAAATATTTATTTATTGTATGGTAACTTTAAAACAAGTGTTAGGAAATAGTAGTTTTCACAACTAGTGTCTACAATAGTGATTTTTTTACAAACGTTGGTTTAAATAACGAACGCAGCTAGCAGCTGTGAAATATGTAAATTTCTTCTCTCGTTATGTAATATACTATTAAAAATCTCGAACGAAGAGCACTTCTCGCAACACACCGTCTTTACACTATAGATCAAGGCGGCTGGTAAATGAAATAACAATGGTTTCCATAGCGATGTGCCTTTTTACTTGGTGACGTTCCTTGTTATGACGATGTTTTTAAATGATTTTTCCGTATAAATACTTGGTGAAAACTTGCGGAAATGGCTTAGTTTTTAGCCAAGAATAATTAGATTTTTTCAATATTACTATTTTCCGGTATTTCCCTTTAATTTTGGGTAAAAGACGGACAGAAATCTTTTTTTGTACTCGTGATCCAAAAAAGAGTTTTTTTGCATCGGTAACCAAAAAAGACATGCTTTAGTTATCTGCAGACAGTTACTAAAATCATGTTTTTGAGGAAGGTATAAAAAAATATTTTTTTCGGCGTAATTTTTTTCTACCAGAACATTTTAGTTTCGAATGTGAAACACTGAGTGCGGGAATAAATTCATCCCGAGTCTTGCCTGCACTAGAAATTTTTATTATTGACTTTTTTCTTTTCAGGAGGTCGTGGAAAAAATGTTGATCCTAACTCATGCCTTAAGTATCTTTTTTGCCCTTGCCTGCTTGCAAGAAGTTCACTCTGTGTCGCGTCGTTCGGCTTATCGGCAGTCGCGTGCGGGAAATATTATCTTTTCATATTAGTTACAACATCACACACAGGCCAAAAAAAATAGCTTTTGGCGGTCACTCGTGGAAAAAGTTGTTATTTACCTTCCTAGATCTTCCTCCGGTGTCCTGATCGAGCTGGGATTTTTTTGCCTAAGTTTTGACATTGCGTCCGACGAAATAAACGAGTCTTTCTGGAAGTGGAACACAAAACACATCACCTGGTACTGACTCTGGCCGCGCTCTTCCTCTCCCAGAATCAGAGATTTCAAGATTTGCACTTCCTGAAACAAGGAGAAAACATGCGTTACATTAAACATACCGTTTTTTACACATTCAAATCTTTCGATCAAAACTCGGTAGATTTTTCTAATTAAAGGGACTCTGACATATTGTCTTTTCTGTTTAATTAAGTCTTAACTAGGTAACTGATATTTCTTAAAAATATTTTTTCCATACAGCTTTTGTAAGCTTTTGATTATTATTATTGCACTTGGAAATAAAAAAATCTAATCTAATGTCAGGAAATTAACAACATAACCGACACGCTGTTGCCGATGTAACTCACAATTAACTAAAAGATTCCCAAGTAAGATTCCGTCAAATTCAACGATAAATGTTGCCTTTAAAGGGCGTAAAACACTGATTAGGAGTATTCTCCACCGATTGACGTTACTCTTTCAATAAAGCTGTTAACCAGTTACGCTAAAGTCCCGACACTACGAGACAATTTATCGTAGCAGCCTCGCGGTCTCACGAAATATCTTGTTCAAATAAATTTAAAACAAAATTATACTTCGATTGGTCACATCCTATTAGATATACCTGTTAGTGATACTTAGTAGCACGTCATATGCAAGTTTTAGAGATAAGAAAAACATAGCGCCCCTGATCTTTGCTAAGTACTTCAGTATACTTCTTGCGCTGTCACGCGACAAGTGAAGACGGTATCGCAAGCTATTTATGCGCGCGAATTGTGATACTACGCTTTAAAAAAAAAATCTAACAAAAGCAAATGGATTACCTAAAGAAGAAAATGAATGAAAATGAGGAAACTTAGTTTTAAACAATGGGGTCAGACAAATATTAGGCTTTTGGCACACAGTTGTTTTTATTACTCATAAAAACTTAAACCCTGCATAGTTTCTGACTTATGCCCACCAAAGTAGTCTCAATAAAAAAACTTGTTTACTTAAAAAATTATTGTTAGCACGTCGTTTTTCATATTATTCTATGTGACGACGAATCTGACAGTTAAACGAATAAATTGTCGAAAAAATCTAACAAAAGAAACGTGAAAAGCAAATGGATTCCCTAAGGAAGAAAATGAGGAAATTGGAAAAGGAAAGGAAAAGTGAGCGTCGCGATTCAAGTAAGTAAGGCACATTGTCAGTTTTAAACAATGGAGTTAGACAAATATTAGCCTTTTGGCTAATATTTTTGCCATGGGTTTGTTTATTCTGTAAACAGACAATTGTAAAATAAACATAAACCCTCCATAGTTTTTGACTTATGCCCCCCGTATTAATCTCAATAAAAAAATTATTCCATTATTAAATAAATAGTTAAATTAAATAGTTCCTCAAGTTCGTCACTCGTCAGACACTAGTAGTTCTTCGAACTCTAGCATAGAGAGGCTCTCCTTAGAAAGTATATTAGGGGGGACATATGATGAATATAAAAAATATTTAAGATTTTTTTTTCAAAACAAAAGTTGAATTGCAATGTTTACCATTCGGTCTAGCCACTGCACCTTTTTGTTCCACCCTTTTTAATCTAAGGTTTCACCAAATTACTCAGGCCTGTTTCTCTACAACCGACTCATTAGGTTTTATCCTTAATGCAAAAAAGATGTGGATATCTCTCGCACAAAAATAAAACCAGCCATTAAGACTATTTAAAGAAAAAAAAAGGAAATAACAATTAAAGAGGTTTCGCTAATTATAGGAAGGCTAGTCTCGATTTGTTACGCCACAGAGTATGGCTTGTCGTACGTAAAAACCCTTGAACGAGAAAAATATCGTGCCTTAAAGGTTAACAGGAACTATAACAAAAAGATGCTTGTTAGGTTCTTAGTTAAAAATGAACTTGGGTGGTGGTTAAAGCACATGGACCAAGCCAAACATACTATTTTACAGCCTAATTATAACATTAAAATTTTTTCCGATCCATACAAATCGGGATGGGGGGCGTGTTGCGACGGAAAGGAAGTAAAAGGGTTTTTTGGCAACAAGGTGAATAGGAGACACACATAAACATTCTTGAAATGAAGGCAGCTTTTTGTGGCTTAAGAAGCTTTGTAAAAAAAATGAAAAAATCGTCATATTTTACTAAGAATTGACAGCATGGTCGCTATAGCCGTCATAAACAAAATGAACAGCATAATATATAAAAAAAACTGATTGCTATTGCGAGAATGATGTGGCGGTGAGCTTAGGTATATTTTTGTATTTACCACGTACATAGATATGTTAGATATCATACAGCGGACAAAAAATCTCGTATAAAAATTGTATGCATATTTATTTGCAAGCTATCTGAACAAAAAATGCCATCGGTTTGTCTCGTCGCGTCGCTTCCAGTAGATGCATTTACAATAAATTAGAAAGACCTTAATTATTATATAATATATTTCCTCCTTCCTTACTGTTTCCAAAAATTGAAAACGATAATGCGATATGTCTGGTGGTTAATCCTATCTGGAAAACTCAAGCATGGTATCCAAAATACTGTGAAAGAATTTTTTCGTGGGGGTAGCAATCTTATTAAGTTGGTCTATAGTAAAAGGGGCGTTCGGGAGGATGCAATTTATTTTTTCCAAATGATGGAAGTTTTGCGACAATAATATTGAGACCATCTTGCAGCCTAATGTATATCAAGTTGTATCCTTTTTAGAAACAGAATCTCAAAATACTGGGAAATATTCAGGTGTGCCTTAAATTTAATTTGCGAGCAGAAAAATCAGAAATAGTAGATAGGTTTATGAGAGGCATTTTTAAGCTGCGCCCTCAGTTTCCGAAATATAGACTTGGTATCCGTAACCATTGTTACCTTATATAGGTAACTTCTACCCTTTGGTAAATTTAACATTCGGGTAATAACTATAAAAATGTTACTTCTTTTGACTCTTTGTTCTGCTGAAAGAGTTCAGACATTTTCTATAAGTTAAGTAACATCAAAGCTAATTTATTAAGAAATATATTTTAAACACATTTAAAATATTATTATTTAACTTTTTAACTAATGTTGCCATGTTCTCTAAAGGACTCCCAGGTATATCTAATAGGATGTGACCAATCGAAGTATAATTTTGATTGAACTTCCTTACATGTAAGTCGTTTAATCCTTAGTTATACTTTTTTAAAAGAATAAACAAAATTAAAACAACCTAGCGCAGTCTTTTAATTTGCAACCCTCTACTCTTTTTACTCAGAACACTTTTTGTAACTGTGTTCATATCTTGTTTAATGTTTTTTTTTTTTAATTTTTATTCTTGTAGACTCCTTCCCTCTTCAGGTCTTACATAAAGTAAAGTATTTTATTAACGGCTTGCCATTTTATAAAAATAAAACAAACATTTTTTAAAGTTAACACATACTTAGAGTCTATTTAGACTTTTTCAGCTTTGGTCTATAGGATTCTAAACTAGTATTAAATAAATCTATCTGTGTTAGTACTTAAGATAAAGTTAGTATCACGGCACATTCTAGTTAAATGAGAAAAAAAAATTGGTTTGATGATGTTTGATAGCAAATAGTAAATTGTGAACCTAGGGTCTAAAGTGCCTCTTTTAATCCTGCGGCGAAAGGTTTGTAGCCCGACCGTAGGGAGAGCTACAATTCGTCAAGGGATTAAAATAGACTTTAGTCACGAGGTTTATATACTATTTTATGCACTTTAGAATGCAAGAAACTAAAAACAAAAAATCACAAAACTAACAGTAGACCACTTAACGGTACTTTAGTTTCAAGATTGACAGCCTCGTATTACTGATAGTTGTCATTGATTGTTGTTGGCATGATGGATTCACTCAAAATTTATTGTGCCATGGAAGTGTTGCTATGGCACAAAACAAATGTTAGTCAGTAGTTGTTATCAAACGGCGTCACCAAACGGTAAGTCCAGAAAAATCGTACATCATTTTTTTTGCAAATGAACATCGAAGAGGCCGCGGAAGAGGCCATCGCTAGCTTTCTTCCACAAAAATCTCGCGAGGTTTACAAGAAACAGTTTCGTGATTGCAGAAAATGGTGCGCTGAACAGCATGCAGAGAATTTTACGGATGAAAAGGTGCTCCTATATATCATAATAAGAACTAGATTTAAGTAATGCATATGCTAATTATTTTTTTAATTTATACATTTTAACAAATAAATAAAATTTTAATAAAATTATTGTTTAATTTGGAAAAATTTACTTTAGCTCCTTTTATCTCTAAAATGAGGGATTAAAAGTACACTTTTAATCCCTAAAGTGCACAAAAATTCTTCTTAACAATTTTACAAAGGAAAACAAGATCTAAATCATATCTTCTTTTTTCTAAAGTTGGAAGATTAAGCAATACCTGTAAATTATTGTAAACTATCAAGTTAAAAATTTATGTTGAATTTTCTCTAATTTATTTTTATGATTTTCATAAAAAGGTGACCATATTATACTGGCACACTCCAGAAGAGCACGCACAATTGAAAAATAAAGTTTAAATATTGTTAAATTCTTTGGTTGTTCTTTGAAGAAACCCTAGCATCCTTCTTGCTCTGCTTGAAAAGTCGACTCAGAGTCAAACCATACACCTAGATCCCTAATTAACCTTACTCTGTTTAATTTTACATCAGTTCTATCCTGTAAAATGAAATTGTTTAACATTTTTCGTGATTTAAGGTAATATTATTTTGTGAACACCATAGAGCAGACCTATTCAATTCCTCCTGCAAGCTTTGTGAATCTTACATATTTTTTACTACTTTAAAAATTTCAAGATCATCTGCCAGGTATTTACTTTGTTCCCGATTGTTTAGGGGGGCCCGTCTACTTCCGGAAATAAGTAAATCATTGATATCGAATATTAGCGAGCCCCTGGCGCCAGTCGGCAACCTAAAATATATATTCCAATTGACCCTTTAGTTTGACTCCGGAAAACACTGTCCCAGGCGATAGCGGGGAACTTCCGGACTGGAAGTTAATGTTGGAGAGAGCTATTTCAAATGTAAATATATATACGGGGTGATCCAACTTCAATGCTCACCATAAGGATCTCCTAAAGGTAGAAGAAACGAAAAAGTTTCGCAATTTGATGCTTTGCCTAAAACAAAAAGGAAGGTTTTCAAAATCCGGGTAGTTTCGGAGATGGGCGAAAAAAAACCGAAATTTTCGTTTTTAATTTTTATTTTTCTGCACCTTTATTCTTAAACCTGTCAAAAAACGCTTAAAACACCTTTGGTCTAGAGAGGGGTTTTAAGAAAAAAAATATATATCATCCTTAAAACATAGATTTTTGTTTTCGATCAACTATATACCATTTACCGTAAAAAGTAAAGTACCCTATGTAGCCCTTTTCTGGGGGGCTATTTTTGGAAAATATTCTAAAAATCTTAAATGGCAGCTCTCTCTCTTTTGAATTCTTGCTGAAATTCTCTTTCCAAGGGTACCCCACATAATAAGGTTACTTCATTAGTTTTCGAGATATTCGCTTTTAAAATTTCAAAAACTTTTAAAGGACCATATCTTAGAAACTAAAGAAAATATCGCTATTGTGTTCAATATCGATTTTAAGGTTTTTTACGAGGAGATAACAGTGTGACAATTTGACCTCCTACTTCATATTTTTGGAATAATATCGTCAGAATCATTGAAAATCAATAAACTGTAAATAGGAATGTGCAAAAAAACACGCTGAACTATACTCATTATACCATATATACAGACCGCTTCAAGCTACTGCGAACATAGGGCGAAAGAAGTCTAATTTGCCAGGGTACGTATATGCAGAGACACCGCACGCCTATCAGTGAAGCAACCAACACTCAGGCTTCCGATCGCCATTCGCTGCCGTTCGCCGCCGTTCGCCTTGTATTTAGTACGCCTCTAACCACGGTGCTGTGTGGAGCGTAGTCAATGAAACCGGAATTTGGTCAATAAATAAGCAAATTTTTATAACGTAATTTTCTTATTTTTTGTCACTGATAAATAAGAGCGTTTTATTGTCAACTGCTCAGATTTATAAGTGACGACGTGTTACAATGAAAATACTAAGGAGAAACAAAATAAAAGCAAGTTCTCAAAATAAAATAATACATTCTAAAAACCAAAAAGATTCTCCCAGTCAAAAAAAAATTAAAGCAAATGTTCGAAAAGTCCTCCTTGCTCGGCTAAACAATATCCGAGCCTACTATAAAAACCCCTTCCAACGTTTCCAAGCATGTTAGGGGTGATAATTTGAAAAGCTTCTTCAAAAACAGATAGAAGTCATTAGGAGCAAGATCGGGAGATCGAGCTGGCCATAAAATAGTTCCCCGTGTACTTATAACCCGATTAGGAAATACATTATCAAGATATTCCCTAACAAGGCCAACATTGTGAGCGGAACAACCATCTTGTTGAAACCATGTTTCACCAAATCTTACACCTAACAACTGCCTAGCAGTTGGAATAATGTGCTGCTGCAGTAGATCCAAGTATCTAGGACCATTCAAATTGCAATTGCCGTTAATAAAAAATGGCCCAATTACGTGTTCCCCTATAATACCCCCCCCCCCAAACATTTAGTTTTTGGGGATACTGTGTTCTTACGTCAAAATACAAATGCAACTTTTCCCTCGACCAATATCGAACGTGTGTTGGGTTATGACGATTTGACCATTTGACCATCTGCACTTTTTCGGCAACTTCGTAGACATCCATTTTTAGTTTTAAAAATGTATTATTTCTATTAAGAACTTACCCATCTGTTTCTCGAGCAAGGCAGAAATAAAACAAAATAATAAAAACAAAATTAATTTCCAAAAGATAACACTGCAGCGTGCTTCGAAGCCACCTCGGTCGTACGGCACGGAGAGTAAATTGGACTTGATTCCCCCTATGTTCGCAGTAGCTTGAAGCGGTCTGTATACTTATAAACTTAATATACACGCCCAGGAAGTGGTAATTTTGTTAGCAACATATGATGGTCAAGTAGGCCATGAAAATAATGATATACGGCCGTGTTGCGCAAGTCCGTTGGATTGATGTTATTCCCGACGCCATTTTTGTTTGTTTTGATTTTCGATTCCGAAAGTGGTGTGTTTTTTCGGTTTTTAATTTTACTCACAGTACACACACTATAGTGTACTGTGATTATACTTTATCTTTTATGTTTATGGCAGGCATTTATACAAAATAAAGTTATTTATACAAAGACAAACAAATAAGTGTAAAATTTTTGATATATCATCGAGAGAATACGTCTGCCTTGGAGCTCAGTCAAGCTACACCCCCCTCAACGAAACTCAATTTGGATATTGTAAAAATTATGTACTAATTATGTACTAATTTAGTCCCATTGTAAAAATTTTTGTACTTAATGAAGAACGGAGTCATTTGCACTTAAAAGGGGGGGGGTGTGGCTTGGCGCTAAGCTGAACCCCCTCCCCATGCTTAAGAGATAGATTTAATAAAAGGTGATATGTCATAATTTTGTACTAATTATGTACTCTTAAAGAAGGGTATTTTTTTTGTTTGTTTGTTATGGGGTGTGGAGCTTGATATCAATGTACACCACCCTCTGCTTAGGAAAGAGATTCGACCAAAAGTGACTATGCCAGAATTTGGTACTAATTATGTACTAATTTCTCCTCCTTCCAAACAAGTGCCTACTTTCAAGATAACTTCATTTTTTTTTTTGCTTTTATGGGGTGTGTGGCTTGATATCAAGGCACACCCCCCTCTGCTTAGAGAAGAGATTCGAAAAAAAAATAATTATCAGTGGCATAGAGGGCAAAAGGTGAGGGAATAAATCAGAAAAATAGAAATTTCGTACACACACTATAGTGTACTGTGATTATACTTTATCTTTTATGTTTATGGCAGGCATTTCAACAAAATAAAGTTATTCATACAAAGAAAAACAAATAAGTGTAAAATTTTTGATATATCATCCAGAGAATACGTCTGCCTTGGAGCTCAGTCAAGCTACACCCCCCTCAACGAAACTCAATTTGGATATTGTAAAAATTATGTACTAATTATGTACTAATTTAGTCCCCTTGTAAAAATTTTTGTACTTAATGAAGAACGGAGTCATTTGCACTTAAAAGGGGGGGGGGGTGTGGCTGGGCGCTAAGATGAACCCCCTCCCCATGCTTAAGAGATAGATTTAATGAAAGGGGATATGTCATAATTTTGTACTAATTATGTACTCTTAAAGAAGGGTACTTTTTTGTTTGTTTGTTATGGGGTGTGGAGCTTGATATCAATGTACACCACCCTCTGCTTAGGAAAGAGATTCGACCAAAAGTGACTATGCCAGAATTTGGTACTAATTATGTACTAATTTCTCCTCCTTCCAAAAAAGTGCCTACTCTCAATATAACTTCATTTTTTTTTGCTTTTATGGGGTGCGTGGCTTGATATCAAGGCACACCCCCCTCTGCTTAGAGAAGAGATTTGAAAAAAAAAAAATTATCAGTGGCATAGAGGGCAAAGGGTGAGGGAATAAATCAGAAAAATAGAAATTTCGTACACACACTATAGTGTACTGTGATTATATTTTATCTTTTATGTTTATGGCAGGCATTTATACAAAATAAAGTTATTTATACAAAGACAAACAAATAAGTGTAAAATTTTTGATATATCATCCAGAGAATACGTCTGCCTTGGAGCTCAGTCAAGCTACACCCCCCTCAACGAAACTCAATTTGGATATTGTAAAAACTATGTACTAGTTATGTACTAATTTAGTCCCCTTGTAAAAATTTTTGTACTTAATGAAGAACGGAGTCATTTGCACTTAAAAGGGGGGGGGTGTGGCTTGGCGCTAAGCTGAACCCCCTCCCCATGCTTAAGAGATAGATTTAATGAAAGGGGATATGTCATAATTTTGTACTAATTATGTACTCTTAAAGAAGGGTACTTTTTTGTTTGTTTGTTATGGGGTGTGGAGCTTGATATCAATGTACACCACCCTCTGCTTAGGAAAGAGATTCGACCAAAAGTGACTATGCCAGAATTTGGTACTAATTATGTACTAATTTCTCCTCCTTCCAAAAAAGTGCCTACTCTCAAGATAACTTCATTTTTTTTTGCTTTTATGGGGTGTGTGGCTTGATATCAAGGCACACCCCCCTCTGCTTAGAGAAGAGATTTGAAAAAAAAAATAATTATCAGTGGCATAGAGGGCAAAGGGTGAGGGAATAAATCAGAAAAATAGAAATTTCGTACACACACTATAGTGTACTGTGATTATACTTTATCTTTTATGTTTATGGCAGGCATTTATACAAAATAAAGTTATTTATACAAAGACAAACAAATAAGTGTAAAATTTTTGATATTTCATCGAGAGAATAAGTCTGCCTTGGAGCTCAGTCAAGCTACACCCCCCTCAACGAAACTCAATTTGGATATTGTAAAAATTATGTACTAATTATGTACTAATTTAGTCGCCTTGTAAAAATTTTTGTACTTAGTGAAGAACGGAGTCATTTGCACTTAAAAGGGGGGGGTGTGGCTTGGCGCTAAGCTGAACCCCCTCCCCATGCTTAAGAGATAGATTTAATGAAAGGTGGTATGTCATAATTTTGTACTAATTATGTACTCTTAAAGAAGGGTACTTTTTTTGTTTGTTTGTTATGGGGGGTGGAGCTTGATATCAATGTACACCACCCTCTGCTTAGGAAAGAGATTCGACCAAAAGTGACTATGCCAGAATTTGGTACTAATTATGTAGTAATTTCTCCTCCTTCCAAACAAGTGCCTACTTTCAAGATAACTTCATTTTTTTTTTGCTTTTATGGGGTGTGTGGCTTAATATCAAGGCACACCCCCCTCTGCTTAGAGAAGAGATTTGAAAAAAAAAATTATCAGTGGCATAGAGGGCAAAGGGTGAGGGAATAAATCAGAAAAATAGAAATTTCGTATAACTAATAATCGTGAATGTCTACCTCCTTGTCTTTATAATATCTCTAGGTTTTTAAAGCCGCAGTAAGCTTCAAAGATTTCCCCACTACTAACAAATGAATCGAGCGAAAGGATTTCCGAATAGCCAGTTGGTAGAGCGTTAGACTGGTATTCTAGAGGTCCCGGGTTCAAATCGTGGTCGAGGGAAGACTTTTTCCGATTTATTCCCTCTTTTCTGTAAATTTATTAGGGCGCTAAAAGCTACTACTGTGTAGCTTGACTGAGCTCTGCCTTGGTACTTTCACATTTTATTAATTTTTCGATCATTAAAATGCGATTAAAAACGCCATAAGATTACATTTTTTTTTGAGCGGCACATATTTTTGCGTAAAAAAACGAGAACTGCTTGGTTTTAAAAAAGTAAACACTACTGTCAACGTGAAACGTGACATTCATATGCCATCGGCCATCGCAGTGAGAACGCCTACGGTTTATTAAGCCAGGAATTTATAAGACCGTATTTAGTAAAAAAAATCATCGCAAGAACTATTCACCCGGTTCACCATAGAAACTGTAATTCGTCAAACCAATTTTTTATCCGAACCCTATTTCATCAAACTCATTCAATATCAAACCCAGAAAATTTTCGCTAAATTGATTGCGCAAGTGACGTCTATAGACAAACTGTTGAACGCAATCGCCAGGCCATCTGCGTGTACGCCTGCGGTTCATGTGGTATTGGCGAATGCGCAATTAATTTAGCAAAAATTTTCTGATAAATTACGGGTTTTACGAATTCCGGGTTTGATATTGATGAACAATGGTTTGATTGAAAACGGGTCTTATAAATTTCGAATTTGTTATTGAATGGGTTTAAAAAAATAAGATTCGGATAAAAAATTGGTTTAACAAATTGCTGTTTCTATAGTGAATGAATTTACAATTGAACTTTCTTTTCTAGACCCGCTCCGGCAAAAGTCGCTGGGTTAGCAACATAGAGCAGACGTTATACAGCGTTAGTTAACGTCTGGTCTCAACGTTAGACATGCCGTAGACACAACCCGGTTAAAAAGATCAACGCAATATCCGTCTTTGTTTTTTTACAGATAAAAGGACGGAAGTATATTGCGCTATATTCCAGCACTGCCCAATAACTATAAACAACTATAAATTTATTTATTCAATGTTTTTCGTATTTTACTTGAAATTAGTATCAATCGTAATACACCTGAAAGTAAATTTTGTACGAGTACGTAAAGTTTGTGCTTTTCAGAACAAGAACCTGTGTAGTTGACCCAACTTTGGAAACTTCGAAAGTTTGTTCATAGGATAAGTAGGTAGTAATTGGTGTTTTAAAGCTAAATTGGACGACTTTTATTCATCTTATCTTTAACTTTTTTAATTTATTTTAACAAAAAGTTAATATTTGTCCTAGCATATACAGGGTGTCCCAAAAGTTCGAGTCTACCCCACTAAGCAGAAACCTGTACATTACCTTAACGTATTTTTGTGACCTGTTACTTAACACAGCTTGTAAACTTAGCGATGATATTGCATTGCCAGTACATCAATTGTCCTAAACATGTACGTAATAGTGTTACGTTCGATTTTTTTAACAAGTATGTGACTTGCTTGTAACATTTAATGTTACAAGGTAAAATTTTTCTTTTTAGATTTACCTCTAAAGGCGCAATTACACAGACGAACATGCTCAAATAAAAGCTCGTGCAAAAGATCTAAAATTTTTTGCGTGAACATTTGTGTGAGCTTTTCTTTGAACATTTTGTTCGGGTAAATTTTTGAGCAAATTATTGCTATCTATTTTGGAAACATATTTTTAAAGATGTGAATAAATAAAATTTCACATCAGTGATCAGTGATCTCAATTCTTTAAAAACAACTTTTATTTAAAATTTTTGTTGAAAAAGCCGACGGCAAGCGAAACATTATTATTGGCTCTACTATCAGTTTTGTCACATGGATTAGGGTTACTTATAATATTTTTTTCTTAGGGTTTTTCCAGGATTTTTTTGCCCGGGCTTTTTTTTGGGATTTTCTTGCGAGTTTTTTTTATTTCCAAGGGTTTTTTCCTAAAGTCAAAAAAAAAACCCAGGAAAACTTTTCTTCCAAAAAAATTTTGAGTTTTTCAAATATCGGCAAAAATTGCACTTTTAAGCCGTAATCCGCGCCTCACGACTATGAGGAGTGGTGGGGAGGGGGATTTTTTTTAAACATATTTTTGTAACTTTACTTTACCTTTAGCTTTTATTGTTGTTTTTTTAATTCCTCACACCAGATTTACCTAGTTACTTTAAGGTCCCAAGCGTTGCTTAAAAAAGCAAAAGGTTCATGAAAATGCTGAAGATATAGATATTTACTGTCAATTTAATGTAATAATCAAGGTCGATTACTAACACTGAACCAACAATATGCAAAGGGCAACATTGCGATTCAAAAGGGTGGCCGGCCTACTACCTGCGAAATCCAAAACGCGGGTTGATGTATCGGCGAGACAGTCTACTAAATTACTGCTAAATTATATTTTTTAGACAACGGGTTCGTAGGGTTGTAAAAGTGGGTAATAAACGGGTATTATTTAAACCGAACGTGCTTTTGTTCATATATTTGAGATCTAATAAAATGTATATAGGTTTTTTAATTTGACTTGATTATTATTGTAAAAGAATAAACTAGGAAGTAAAATAAAGGGATATTCTTTTAAACGTAAATTTTTATCATTATATTTTACAGGCAACAACAATAAATAAGTGCCAATTATTATTATTTTTATTCTCGTTTTTTTTTTACAACCCCAAAAAAGTTACAAGTATACTGGCATATCCCCTATAAAAATCAGATCAATCGAAGTTGCTTATGAGGTAAAATGTGCATTTCGGCATCAAATCGTTTTTCCGTCGGAAAGCACTTGATTAAAAATACCTTATTTCAAAACTTTGTTTTTCTATTTTAAGTTAAGTTCAATGAATTCCGATAACAATATATATTTTGAATTTGTAAAGAAATTTTTATACCCCCAATTCTTCAAACAAATTTTCCTCAACATTCTCTCCAAAATTTACGTGTGTTTTTTTGTACGAGATTTTGCTCGAACATTTCTTTGAGCATTTTTCTCAAGAAAGTTTGTGTGTGTAAATGCGCCTTAAGTTGTTAAATATTGGTTCAAACTTCATAAAAAATATTTTTTTGTGCTTTAAAATCTCTGATCTCAGTCTAAAGACGATACACCAGGGTTTCAACGCCTTAGACCACTAAGCCATCCCGGATTTGTTAAAAAATGTCACCAATTTACGGTATATTAATCCAGTGGTATCATAAGTAAGTAAAGTAAGTAAATAAACTTTAAATAAAATAGATTTTATTTTATTATTTTTTCCTAGCTACGAGGTACATGCCAAAAGTTCTATATCATTAATTTTTATAAAAAAGTAGTATATATTTAATTTCTTTCAAACTGATCAAGGGATTTTTATTTAATTTTGCGTACGCCTTTATGATACTTTTATCTAATACAAGGTGCAATTTTTTTGTCACTTTATGTTTTGCATCCAGGATGATGATTTTTTTAAAGGTTTCTCAAAGTACTCTAAACTTACGTTACTTACTGTTTAAGACTTTTGGTGGGGCTGAATTATCAAACGAACAATAAATTAACATAAATTATGATTATGGGTAATTGCTCTCCCTACACAGTAGCGTAGCCAGAGGGGGGTTTTTGGGGGTTAAAACCCTCCAGATGGCCCAGATTCTGTTTTAATGTAGCAAAATTGTAATAATCGATGTTTCACCATAACAATAATTCATGTTCATAGGGTGGAGGGGGGTTACGAAACGTTACGTAGGGGGGAGGGGGGTTTTCGACAGCGTTTGCATTTGTGTGAAACTAAGAAAATTTGGAATGAAAATAAGTGAAAAGTTTTTTTTTTGGGGGGGGGGAGGTAGTGGTCTTGAAATCGTTACGTAATATTAGGGGAGATGCGTGCCAAACCGTTACAAAACATTACATAGGGAGGGGGTCAAAAATTGGTAAAATCACCGTTACGTAATTTGTGCACGGCCCCACATCTGACTGTTCCTCCTTTTTGATTTCGAATCAATGTGCAAAACCCGGGTTGGACGTTCGAAGGCGTCAACCCGTCTTATTTGCTTGATAAAGTTTCTAGGGAAATATCTCAGTCGATTTCTCCGGCCGTGTATGAACGCTTTAGGTTAGGCATTTGCATGTATCTCAGTCCCCAGCCTGTAAACAGTGCGTAAGGACAATGGTTACAAAATGAAATGCCGAAAAATATTTTTTTTTACGATATCTTTCATCAGTTTAGTATTAAAGTCGAGTAAAAACAATTTTTATTCCAGTCCTAAAGGTATGAAAATGGAAAACATTAGAAAACAACAACCTGGAATGGATTTACTACGTGTAGGATGTAGTGACAACATCGCCCCATGCCCATCCTTTTCTGCCTAATGTGCTTTTCCGTTTGTCTGCGTCTTATACACGGCTGCTTGGCCCCCTAAGGATTTGCTTAGGAACCCTGTATTAAGGCTCAGCAACAATCACTGCGGAAGAGGCTTGTTGCGCAAAACAAAGCCAGAGATCTCTTATCCAACGAGATGCGACAGTCAGCAAGCCGTTTTTTTTATGCGCATGATCGGGACTGCGGGTCTAAGCTTCAAAACCTCCTGACCCGCTCGTTGATTCATTGGTCCGAGTAGGCCGAGAGATTTTCGAATTTTGTTGGTGTGCGCTTATTCGTTAGAGTTTTTCTATTTTTGACATCGTTTTTGCCACATTTTGGTTTTGATTTATTTATCAGTATTTTGAATCATGCCGGGCACTTGGTGTGTTTATCGCGGCTTTGTGTCAAAAACTGGTATGGGCATCAGTTCTTTCTCTTTTTCTAGAGATACAGAACGGTAAGTTAACACTCTAAAACCTGCTATGTGCAAAATTTTTTTATTGCTCTGATGGTTTGAAAAACTAATAAAAATACATAAAATAAGTTTTAGGCAACCTAATGAGTACATTAAAGTAAGCAGTTGTAGGTTTTGACTTTACTAAATGCAAATTATTATTTTGTGTTTTCAAGTTTTATTTTTCTATCACATTAAATACGTATAGCTCTCAAGACGCCATTATTATGCTGTACTAACAAAAATTCAAATCCATCAATATTTTGGTAATCAGTTGAAATTTTTGACTTTATTAAATGTAAATAATGTCAGCCCTGATTAATTTTGTGTTTTCAAATTATATTTTTGTGCTGCTGTACCCTTAACAATATAAATGCGTAAATATTTTGGTAATCAGTCGAAATTTTTGACTTAATTAAACGTAAAATAATTCAGCCTTGATTGTTTTTGTATTTCTAAGTTATATTTTTCTACTACATTAAAGAATAACAGACATAATTTAAAAAGTAATTACCAAAAACCATGAGAATCCCAAATTTTTCAAGCGCCTGTATTTTCAAACTAGAAAATGTTTTTAATGAAAATTTTGAAAGTTTATGCCTTACGGATGGTGTATCGCAGCAATTATTATCTTTAATGGAAGTGAACGAATTCGAACACCCCTGTATTATCTTAAGTTACTTGTTAGATTAAAAATTTTTTATACGGTTAAATATAACAATAGAAATATTAAGTCAAAAAAAATCGAAAAATCAGAATTTTATCTCACCTGTAAAAAATGTATGTTTGGTATTTGTACAATTTATTTAAATTATTTTATATCATTTTTTTAATTAACATTTAAAAATACTTAATTATCGTTAATTTGTTTTTAATAATGATAATAATATACCGAATTTAAAAAATTACTTGAAATTTATTTGACATATCTTTCTGTTCCCCTTCTCCAAGAAATCCGTTTGCTTTTTTATCTACGTATAGCTATTATTAGTAGTTAAAAAAGTAGATTTCTTGTCCGTGGCATACATTTTACACCCTCATTCCACAACATATTCGTGAAAAAAATCGGTCACTAAAGTTTGGGTTATAAGCGGTAACTTTTGTAAAGTTCAGTGAAAGGTGACTTATAGGCAAGGCAATCTAACTCCGGAAAGCCGGCCACTGGTGTGGTCGGCTTTTATGTTGTATATCCATTATTTATAGGCTTATAATGGAATTCTTGGATAACAGTTTGGCGAAATCGCCCATGGATTGGACCGCTTTCCTGATATATTAGCTACAAAAATTGCATTGTAGCGTTGGGAAATTTGAGGTATTTGTCAGACAGTTATACTACCGTGCGCTTAGAAAAAAAACAATAGACACTTAAAGTTGCATAAATAGAAAGTGGGCATGCTTAGAACGGATACGTCGTACAACAGCGACTACGTCTCACCTATCTCTATATACGACCACCCTTGCAGTATTCGTAAGCAGCTAGCATAACCATTTTGTTATCTGTGGGTTTCCATAAATGCCTGATCCACAGTTTCACTCTTTTTATTTTCCGTGCTATTGCCCTCTCACTTTTATCGACAAAAAGGAAATAGAAGTGAGCGGCATCAAGTAAAACTGCATCAAGCACTGAACAAGAATTGGTTTGGTTACGTCGTACGTCGCACAATTTTAAAGGTTTAGCCTATTTTAGACAGGTCCTAAGTTTAAGTTAAATTGTTGGTTTTAAGCATTTTATAACAACTGAAGGTTTTTTTAGCCCTAGGGAGGGGGATCCAAATGGTAAACACTGTTGAGCAAATTAAAATTGACGTTATGGTCGTGATTCTTCAGAAACGACAGAAAATCTCACCCGTGGAAAGTGGCAATTTTTACTTATCGCCTCATTTAAAATAAAAACACAGCAACCTTCATATTTATCCTGACGTTGTAAGAGAACCTGCGTCATTTTTTTATCAACATTTTGTAAATTTTATATTTTAAAGATATTCTGCAGGACTAGTTTATGGCGGAGCTAAATTGTTTCTACGCGTACCAATAAACGTCAAAAATTCTCACCATGACTTTTCTGAACAGTGACAGCGAAATATTCCACGGCTATCTATGGTTTTGTATGTCAAAAGTTTTAAAGGTTTATTTACACATAAAAATATTTAAGGAATATTAGCAAATAGTCCTGACAAAAAAGCATTAAGTGTTTAAAAATCGTCAGATTTTTTGTAAGGGCGAAATTTTCTGACGGTTTTTCAAGAATCGCGACCGATATGTCACTCTTAGCAAAACTTAGCCTTGTTTATTGATTTTCGCGATTAATACTCACTGTCACAAAACCATTTCCATATGTGATCATAAAATAAGGATTAGATTTACTTCGTATACAGACCGCTTCAAGCTACTGCGAACATAGGGGGAATCAAGTCCAATTTACTCTCCGTGCCGTACGACCGAGGTGGATTCGAAGCACGCTGCAGTGTTATCTTTTGGAAATTCATTTTGTTTTTATTATTTTGTTTTATTTCTGCCTTGCTCGAGAAACAGATGGGTAAGTTCTTAATTGAAATAATACATTTTTAAAACCAAAAATGGATGTCTACGAAGTTGCCGAAAAAGTGCAGATGGTCAAATGGTCAAATCGTCATAACCCAACACACGTTCGCTATTGGTCGAGGGAAAATTTGCATTTGTATTTTGACGTAAGAACACAGTATCCCCAAAAACTAAATGTTTGGGGGGGGGGGTATTATAGGGGAACACGTAATTGGGCCATTTTTTATTAACGGCAATTGCAATTTGAATGGTCCTAGATACTTGGATCTACTGCAGCAGCACATTATTCCAACTGCTAGGCAGTTGTTAGGTGTAAGATTTGGTGAAACATGGTTTCAACAAGATGGTTTTTCCGCTCACAATGTTGGCCTTGTTAGGGAATATCTTGATAATGTATTTCCTAATCGGGTTATAAGTACACGGGGAACTATTTTATGGCCAGCTCGATCTCCCGATCTGGCTCCTAATGACTTCTATCTGTTTTGAAGAAGC
This sequence comes from Oxystoma pomonae, assembly GCA_963921995.1. Taxonomy (NCBI): domain Eukaryota; kingdom Metazoa; phylum Arthropoda; class Insecta; order Coleoptera; family Brentidae; genus Oxystoma; species Oxystoma pomonae. The sequence goes on along the minus strand of OY998167.1, from coordinate 4,446,915 downwards.
TTTTCAAATTATCACCCCTAACATGCTTGGAAACGTTAGAAGGGGTTTTTATAGTAGGCTCGGATATTGTCTAGCCGAGCAAGGAGGACTTTTCGAACATTTGCTTTAATTTTTTTTTGACTGGGAGAATCTTTTTGGTTTTTAGAATGTATTATTTTATTTTGAGAACTTGCTTTTATTTTGTTTCTCCTTATTATTTTCATTGTAACACGTCGTCACTGATAAATCTGAGCAGTTGACAATAAAACGCTCTTATTTATCAGTGACAAAAAATAAGAAAATTACGTTATAAAAATTTGCGTATTTATTGACCAAATTCCGGTTTCATTGACTACGCTCCACACAGCACCGTGGTTAGAGGCGTACTAAATACCAAAGGAAAGTCATTCAAGTGGTGATCGCAAGCCTGAGTATTGGTTGCTTCACTGATAGGCGTGCGGTGTCTCTGCATGTACGTACACTGGCAAATTAGACTTCTTCCGCCCTATGTTCGCAGTAGCTTGAAGCGGTCTGTATATTTAAAGGGACTTTTTATCTATCGAAAGTATGAAAAAACTTTACCAACACAAACCCATCGCAATCGCAAACTAAAAACAGACCTGAATTCAACAATCATTCACTTATGCGTTCACAAAAGAGTCATATCGGGTCAACGAACTGGACGGTGCCCAGTTCTTTGGTAGAACATGAGGAAATGGCCATTAGCGAAGTACCGATGAAAACTGCAGCTTTGAGACTTTTGAGTGTGATCTTTCAATTGCAGGTGTTTTATTGATTAATGTACAACTTGGGATATTAAATGAGGTAAATTAATTCTTGTGTTGCTTAGGGAAATTACAAAGGAACTTTTTACCAATTGCCACAAAACAATCCTTTCTGGGGGCTATAAATTTAAACCACCCCCCCAGTGGTGGTCTAAAAAATCACCAACTTTATAACCTCAAACACAGATAATGAAGCTATTATGTGCTAAATTTTCGGCGTATTTACTATTTGCATTTTTGAAACCTGTCAAAAAAAATTAGTTTTAGGGCATTTTTTCCTAAAATATGGTATATTTTGAAAAAAAGCAGTTTTTTAGTGGTATTTTGCAATATTAAAACAAAATAATCAATAACTTTGTGTCTTTTCTGTATGGGTAAGTGTTTTTTGAAAATTGGTTTTAAAATTTAGTACCCCCCACAAGTATACACAAGTATAAATATTTAGACCTGAGGGGGGTACCATTTTACATCTTAGTAAATTCCACTGTAAGTGTCCAATACCTTAAGTATTTTTGGAGCATTTTTAAATTAAGTTAAATACAGATGAAATTTTGTAGATAAAAAATTACTGAGTCAGTAAGGATTTTTAGCTATTATTTAAACTTATTCCGATACTTATACCTAACGCGTTCAAAAAACCAAAAAACACTATATTTTTTACTTGTTTTTGCCATTTTTCGAACGTGGCCCAATTTTCTGGTGAATGGGATAGTAGAATAGCTGCGATCGCACCAACGCACGCATCAATTGCAGTCAGCTGTTCAGTCCTCGCCTCCACCATAAAATCGAGCCTCGCTCGAAAAATGGCATAAGTAAGGCTTTGTTTTGAACGGGTTAGGCATAAGTATAGGGATGGGCTTAAAAAATACACGTGCAAATATTATTTTAAAACAAATATGCCAGAAATTTTCAGCAAAGTATCTTGATGAGGTAATATTTGCCATATTGGGATGACATTCCTAATAACCAATATTAAATCTTAGCTGTTAATTAAAATAAAACACAAAAGTGGAGAAAAATTATTACAAGCACCAACACTTTTATTTAATTATGTCCAAAAAAGGATAATATATTTAATTGGAATTATTGGAATTAATTGCTTTATATTTTGTTGGAAAAAGCACGCTGTAATTTTATGCTTTTAGTAACTGAACTACGGGCAAAAATTGCAATAACTAACAAACAAACAAACAAATATTTGTAAATCAAGCAGAAAGATCTTTAATTTAAAATGCTTAAGAAATTGTTAGGTTAAAAAACGGTTTACAAGGGTTAAAGTTTTCTTTACTAAAAATAAAACCAACGAAATTGGCGGTTAAACCTCTGAAGAATTTTGTAATTATATTGTTACATATTTCAAAACATTCAGAAACAAAGAAAAGAGACTCTTAACATATTTTCCAGAGTCCGAAGTAAGAGATTTTTTTCAAAGCTCAGTATTTTTAATAAGACGCTTTTTCCTTCTTGGCAACAGAAAATTGCTAAAATCATACGTTTTCTTTAAACAGCAGAATGCTTTCAAGCGAGGTATATTTACAACGTAATGTCCTTAAGTTGCACTTAATTTTTAACCCTGAGGATTTCCAACGAGGCACGAGAAAAATAAATGGGATTCTAATTTAATACGAGCACTGTAATTTAGTGTAAAAGATACGTTGGCATTGAACTAAAGGAAAATGGAAGTTTGAACCATTATTATTGTTATTAAATCATTTATTTAGCTAGGTATAATCACTATGTTGGGAATTTGGAACCTTTGGTTGCACTAAAACAAAATTATGATTGTTTTCCACAAACCAAAACTACACTTTTTTGCACTCGACGCGCGTTTCGCTAACAACGTTAGCATCATCAGGAGACGATAAACAATGAACTAAATTAATCTACGCTCTATCTTATATACAATCCTTTAGTGGGCGGAGATAAGACTAATAAATTGTGATTGATCACGATTTTTAACCCTACCTCCCCTCAACCAAAGAATAAAGTGTACTAAACGGGATAGGTCCTCTATCTTTATTTAAACTATTTCTGGATTTAATGATTTCCATACTTTCATATGCATTCAAAAGGCTTTTGTTTGGTACACTTTTTAGAAGTTTTAGGTTATCTAATGTGAATCTATGATTGTTTTCAAAAGCATGCTCGGCCACACTTGACTTTTCTGTTCTTCCGTATTTTAAGTGTGCTAAGTGTTCTTTAAAACGTGTTTGAATAGAGCGTCTCGTTTGGCCAACATATTTTTTATCACAATCCATGCAACTAATTTCGTAAATTCCACTTTTTTCTAGAACTGTAGTTTTATCCTTGGGATTTCCTAGTAAGCTTCTTATTGTGTTACCGGATTGATATACTAATTTAAGACCGGTGTTATTAAATACTTTCTGTAATCCTTTCGTATAATTAGGATTATACGGAATTGATACAAATTTTGAGTCGCAGGTATCTTTTTGTCTGAAAAAGGTAGAATTCCGAAAGGTCTTTTGAAAAGAATGTCTATTTATCAGCTTATTTATTAAGCCTTCGTCGTAACCGTTTTCGCCAGCTATATTCCTAATCCTATTCTTTTCTGCTTCAAATCTTTCTTTGTTTAAGGGGAAATTTACTAATCTATATGTTAAAAAGTGCTCAAGTTAAAGATATTTCACTCCAAGAAGGTGAAATTTTAATCTCGTTTGATGTTAGTTCGTTGTTCCCTAGTGTGCCGATCCCCAATACCTTACAATACCTGGAGGAATTACTAAGAAAAAACAATCTAGAAGACAAACAGACTTTAGAATACCTATCTTTAACAAAACTCTGCATGAATCAAAATTACTTTCAATATAAAAATAACTACTACCAGCAATTAGAAGGAACCACAATGGGTAATAGTTTATCACCTTTTATCGCAAACCTATTTATGAGCAAATTTGAATCAGATATAAGTAAAGAATTTGAGTATTTCCCCAGAGTATGGTTCAGGTATGTAGACGATGTGTTTGCAGTATTCAACACTAAAGTAACTAGTGTTGAAAATTTTATGGAAAAAATAAATAACAAATTTCCCACTATTAAATTTACTTATGAAACAGAGAACAACGGTACACTGCCATTTCTAGACACTTTAGTTATAAGAAATAAAAATAAATTGGACTTTGACCTATACAGAAAAGGCACAGCCACCAACAGGTATATTCCAAATGACTCTTTTCATTGCTTACAACATAAGCTTGCAAGTTTGCACTTTTTAACATATAGATTAGTAAATTTCCCCTTAAACAAAGAAAGATTTGAAGCAGAAAAGAATAGGATTAGGAATATAGCTGGCGAAAACGGTTACGACGAAGGCTTAATAAATAAGCTGATAAATAGACATTCTTTTCAAAAGACCTTTCGGAATTCTACCTTTTTCAGACAAAAAGATACCTGCGACTCAAAATTTGTATCAATTCCGTATAATCCTAATTATACGAAAGGATTACAGAAAGTATTTAATAACACCGGTCTTAAATTAGTATATCAATCCGATAACACAATAAGAAGCTTACTAGGAAATCCCAAGGATAAAACTACAGTTCTAGAAAAAAGTGGAATTTACGAAATTAGTTGCATGGATTGTGATAAAAAATATGTTGGCCAAACGAGACGCTCTATTCAAACACGTTTTAAAGAACACTTAGCACACTTAAAATACGGAAGAACAGAAAAGTCAAGTGTGGCCGAGCATGCTTTTGAAAACAATCATAGATTCACATTAGATAACCTAAAACTTCTAAAAAGTGTACCAAACAAAAGCCTTTTGAATGCATATGAAAGTATGGAAATCATTAAATCCAGAAATAGTTTAAATAAAGATAGAGGACCTATCCCGTTTAGTACACTTTATTCTTTGGTTGAGGGGAGGTAGGATTAAAAATCGTGATCAATCACAATTTATTAGTCTTATCTCCGCCCACTAAAGGATTGTATATAAGATAGAGCGTAGATTAATTTAGTTCATTGTTTATCGTCTCCTGATGATGCTAACGTTGTTAGCGAAACGCGCGTCGAGTGCAAAAAAGTGTAGTTTTGGTTTGTGGAAAACAATCATAATTTTGTTTTAGGTATAATCAGTGTAATTAGGTATACTTTGGCATTTCCATATTTCTCATTAAAGATAGATAACGTTAATGGTATGGCCATGACGGCAATCGGATTATCGGATTTTTTTGTAGGTCTTTCACATTTATAGTTTTCTTTTCAAAATGTCGATTCGTTGAATAAAAAACTCACTTTTATCAAGTTTTCACTGTTTTTTAGCGTTTAAAAAAAATACTGCCACAAAATATTTTTTACGCCGGAAAATGAAAAATATTTAAGGATGTTGAGGATAGAAAGAAGTATTAAAAAAATATTGTAGGGAAAAATGAATATAATATAATTTAACGCCATTCTCTGTTTTGTCATCTTGAGTGGTGACTTATTTTACTATTCTTATCGAAAAAAAAGGCAAAAATTATAATTAATCAGGATTAATGAAACAGGAATGTTTCTTTGCATCAGTGCAAGTTTAATTTGTTGATGAACACTTTCGGCCTTTCGGTTAGGCCATCATCAGATCAACTAGTTTGTTAAAGTTTTTGGTCTGACATGGATATAAAATTGTATACATTAGGTAGGTGTGACTCATAAAGGTGAACATAAAATAGTTGAAATTTCTTACAGTATATGGTTTCTATCCACGCTTGTTTAGGAGTGGTTGTATGCATGTTTTGTCCAAATTAATCTAATTTGTTGTGTTCTGTTTTTCAATTGTTATTGTGTTAAAAAGTTTTTCATTTCTTTTCTGTTCAGTCTTGGAGCTAAAATATCACGTTTATATTAATTTGGACAAAACATGCACACCACTCCTAAAAAAGCGTGGATAGAAACCAATTTCAACTATTTTATGTTCACCTTTATGAGTCACACCTACTTAATGTATACAATTTTATAGCCATTTTAGACCAAAACTTTAAAAAACTACTTGATCAGATGATGGCCTAACCGAAAGGCCGAAAGTACTCATCAACAAATAAACTTGCACTAATACAAAGAAATATTCCTGTTTCATTAATCCTGATTAATAAAAGAACCCCGCACACCGGTCCATGTAACCCAAACATCGGGCGATTTTGGAATTTTTTTGATATGTTGTAGGTCTGGACAAGGGCTTCAAAAAAATGCGACCTAAAAGTTGGTGAGACATTTGGTTTGGCTACTGCGGCGTACCAAATGTGTGACAAAATATCGTTGTGAACATTTAAATATTAAAATACCACCCATACTTACTAATATTTTATTTGATAACTGAACTTATTAATTAAAACTATGTGCTTTAATAATATAATCTTACTTATCTACTATTTTTCTTCAATATAAATATTCCAACACAGTGGCGTAGGGCGACCCCTAAATTATGTTTCTTTATGAAACTTAAGGCGGCTCAGTTTCACGAATGTCTAAAGCAAGTAATTGTTATTATTCTAGCTAATGCGGAAATAGTATATTACATAACGAGAGAAGAAAGTGACATGTTTCACACGAGCGTCAATGTTGTGAACGAGACCCTAGCTGAGTGAAACAACACGCGAGTGTAAGAAAGTTCCTTTCTATCGAGTTGTGTACGCTATTTTTCCTATGATCACTTTAGGATTTAGTTCGTATTTTTTATTATTATTAAATTTTTTTCATTTTCATCTCAAGAGCAGAAAATATTTTCTTCTCTAGGGACGAAAATGGTTTCCGACGCTTCTACAAATCATAGCCTGCTAGATACCTACATTGTTTGGATTGTTTGCTGTCATTAATTTTCGTCATTAGAGAAGAAAACATTTTCGACTCTAGAGACGAAAATAAAATTGATATGCGTGTGAAATATAAAACTTTCTGAGGCGTTATAGAGTGCAGATTTGGTTACTACCGTGTGCGTTCGTAGGAAAATTGTATTTTTTTCGAACGCGACTGCTGACGATCCTAAAGCAGCAGAGCGGAGTTCGGGCAAGCAATCAAGGTCGGGAATGATACCTTAGGCGTGAAGATATGCGTACTGTGGATCAATAAATGGAGAGAAGTTGGTGGATGTATCCGTTCAGAAAAATGAAGGCAATATCATAACATAAAAATACGTGTTTTTGTAACAGCCTATATCATTTTTTGGGTTAAATTCATCAAAAAAAAAAACAGAACAAAACAAAAATGTCAATATATTTTACATTATGCGAATACGCCACAATTGATAACTATGACAGGTAACAGCTAGCAAATATCAAAATTATAAAACGGTTTCAAGATAATTTCCAATCAAATTGAAAAAATAAACAGTATTTTAATAGTTTTACGGTGCGCCACTGACCCAATCTGTCAGAAACCATTGCGAAAAAATCTACAAATGGACATTTACTCTACCCTTCGAAAAATAATTAAACACATGCATGTTTTATTCGGAAAATATTATTTCTAAATGTTATTTTATTCCACCTTTGATACGCCGCTGTAGCCAAACTAAATTCCTCACCAACTTTTAAGGCGTATATTTTTAAAGCCCTTCTCCAAACCTACAAGATATCAAAAAATTTCCAAAATCGCCCGATGTCTAGGTTACATGGGTCGGTGTGCGGAGTTCTTTAAGTGCACGCAACCACAACCCCTCCTAATAATTATAATTGTTTAAAACATAATGTGAGTAACACATAAGGTAGTATTAATTTATTTTAATAAAAGTTCTTCACAATCGATGTTGACAGCGCATCCTGTCATGTTCGATGCCTTGAGAAAGGGAACCAGCCTAGTTTGCCGGGCAGAATGGTTGCGGTTCTCAAGGTGTGCTATCTACGTCCATTTGTTCTGTTCATGTCAGCTAATAGATGCCGTCATAGCAATTTTTGATATGAAAGTTTAAGTATAATCCGGAAATTCATAAAAATTAAAAACTTTTGATCATTTACACAACAATTATCTGTAAATTTAAACAATATTCAAAGATATTACACAATCGAGGTCTCCTTCTTTTGCTTATACTTCTGGGAAATTTTAGGACCAAGGTTAACCGTAACCGCGACAGAAAGAAAACTGCTCTGTGCTCCATAATCGACACTACACGTTTATTGAGAGAAATGACAACTCACGCCATATTGAAATCGTGATTGAAACGCTTTCGAAACAGTCAGAGGAGGGGTTTTGTGTTGAACCGTGACGTCCCCAGTTCAACGTCAAAATGACATCTCTTGCATGATTTCGAAATCTTCTGATGCCAAAAAACGAGTAATACTTATATTAAACTAACAGTCGTGGCATATCGGACAAAGCGTTTGTGCTTCTCACTTCGTTACGACCAGGACACCATAGAGAAAGTAATAACTACGCGAGAGTGACCGATACTGTGTTATACTTGGGGAACATTGTTTGACGGCGACACTAGCGCAGTCGGTGGCTACAGGAAGGAACTACCTGTACAGACAGATGCATAATAAAATAGATATATTCTTTTGGTTAATTTTTTACACACACTTATTTAATAATAAATAGATATGAAAAAACTTAACAGGCGCCGTTTCTTCATACTTTTTCGCGAAAGGTTTTAGCTCTATACAAACCTTAACCAACTTTGTACTGTTCCATGCAGCTAAAAAACTTTCTTTAGCTTACAAAAAGTTTTTTGGACCCTTTAAAAATCTAAAATAGAAGAAGGGGTTATACCTATGTTGAAGAATATTATCAAATATTAAAGGTAACAACATTTTATTATGTTATTTTCTTTTATTAATTGGGAAAAAATCCCAGTATAAAAGTCTTACAGATTTTATAAATCTTTTAACCTATATCTCTTTTTTTTTGGTTGTATTTTAACCTATTATCTTCTTGCCCGACTCTGTATAAATCATCACAATTTTTTCCTCAGGGATTTGGTTCGCAAAAATCTGGGCCCCAACCATGCACACCTCTTGAACAAAGAAACAAAAACATCAAAATTGAAAAGTGCCGTAAATACAGAATCCTGTAACTTTCAGCAGGTTATAGGAAGAAACCGGCAAAAATATAAGGTCACTGTAACAAAGAGGTTGTTTGAAATTAACTCTGTGTTTCGGACTTCCATTGTCTATATTTTATTTAAACACGACGTTTCGATCAGTACAATCTCTGATCGTCTTCAGGTGCAAACTACAATCAATTCCTAAGGCTACGTACTTATATACTGTGATAAATCACTCAACCTTGAAGTTTAAGAAGTTGGCTCCGCCCAAGGAGGGGCTTCCAAATATTTGGGATTTCAACACTTGGTTTACTGAAAATACTCTGATTCTGCCCAATAAAGGCAGCTTCAAGGAATTTTCGTTTCTTCCAGTGTGACTCCTTGTGCAAAACCTTTGCTTCTGCCCACTTCATTCGGTGTTGTTTTGACCATGCATGTTCGGCAATTCCTGATTTCGTGGTTTCACCTTTTTGGGTATTCGTCTGATGTTCCTTAAGCCTAACAGATAGTGGTCTTTTAGTTTCGCCTATGTATGATTCACCACACTCACAAGGAACTTGGTAAATGCATTCCTTATTTTGTTTGTTCTCCGGTTTTGTTTTACTAAGAAGGCTTCGAATTGTATTACTAGATTTAAAAGCTGTTTTAATATTAAAGTTTTTCGCTACTCTTCGAATTTTCTCTGATACTCCTTTAACGTATGGGATTGTAAGGAATGCATTTGCCTGGTTTTGGTCATGTAATATCTGTCCTGTTTGTTGAAATTTAGAAATAGTATCTGTTATAAGTTTCAGGCTGTAACCATTTTGCTGCAGATCCTTCTTAATATTTCTTATTTCGATTTCCAAGTCATGAGAATTGTTACAAATTTGAACGGCTCTGTTATACAAAGTTTTGATTATGCCTCGTTTGGTTGTAGCAGAATGATTTGAACCTTGATTTAAATATTGTCCTGTGTGAGTGGGTTTACGATAGACTGTTGTTCTGATGTCGCTTTCTACTCGTGTGACAAGTACATCAAGAAAAGGAATTTGACAATTTTGCTCCAACTCCATTGTGAATTTAACGGTGGGTCTTATGTTATTTAGGTGGTGAAGAAATTCTGAAAGTTGTTGGTCATTCCCGGTCCAGACAATAAAAGTATCATCAACATATCTCAGCCAGAGCTTAGGTTTATATGTTGCGGTATCAACCGCGTGTGATTCGAACCACTCCATGTAAATATTGGCCACCACTGGCGAAAGCGATGAACCCATTGGCAGACCGTCTTCCTGAGCATAGAACCATCGTTAATGGGTCAAAAAAGACATTGACACCCATAGAAGAAAACTTACTTGCCAAAGGACTTAACTTTTCCATCGCTCCTAAGAAGATACCTACTATCGATATCATCACTGCCATAGAAGGTCATCCTCTTCCACGACAAGACGCCGACGAGTTCAGACATCAGGTAAGGACCATTATTGACAAACCTATTAAGCATACCTCTAATATAAGCAAAACAGAGGAAATCGCGTTGAAGAATCTTCAAAAGGACAAATCAATTAAAATCTTACCGGCAGACAAGGGCAATGCAACAGTGATTTTGGACACGGAAACCTATGACCAGAAAGTTGAAGAGGTACTTGCTAAAGGAAACTATAAACTTCTCCCAAAAGATCCGACGCAATCAATCGAAAGTAAGGTTTATAGAATTTTGAAAAAGTATTCCAGATATATTCCGGACAATACAAGATCTCAACTTACACCACATTATAGCAAGCCTCCTCATCTATACGGACTTCCCAAAAATTCACAAAGATGCAATGCCCTTACGCCCAATTAAAAGTTCCAGAAATTCTGCAACAACCAATCTGTCTAAATTCCTTTTGAAAATTATTCAACCTCTTGCAGGCAAGACCGCTTCATTTGTAGAAAATTCAAACCATTTTGTTAATATTCTTAAATCTTTTGTTTTAGCAACCGAGGATAGACTTGTCAGTTTTGATGTCGAAAGTCTATACACCAATGTCCCAATAAAGGAATCGCTAGATATTATTAGAAAGAGACTGGTTGATGACGAATCCCTTTATGAACGTACCAGCCTACCGCTGGAGGGAGTGATGGAGTTGTTGGAGTGCTGCCTACATAACTCTTATTTTCAAGTGAAAGATAGGTTTTATGCTCAGGAAGACGGTCTGCCAATGGGTTCATCGCTTTCGCCAGTGGTGGCCAATATTTACATGGAGTGGTTCGAATCACACGCGGTTGATACCGCAACATATAAACCTAAGCTCTGGCTGAGATATGTTGATGATACTTTTATTGTCTGGACCGGGAATGACCAACAACTTTCAGAATTTCTTCACCACCTAAATAACATAAGACCCACCGTTAAATTCACAATGGAGCTGGAGCAAAATTTTCAAATTCCTTTTCTTGATGTACTTGTCACACGAGCAGAAAGCGACATCAGAACAACAGTCTATCGTAAACCCACTCACACAGGACAATATTTAAATCAAGGTTCAAATCATTCTGCTACAACCAAACGAGGCATAATCAAAACTTTGTATAACAGAGCCGTTCAAATTTGTAACAATTCTCATGACTTGGAAATCGAAATAAGAAATATTAAGAAGGATCTGCAGCAAAATGGTTACAGCCTGAAACTTATAACAGATACTATTTCTAAATTTCAACAAACAGGACAGAGATTACATGACCAAAACCAGGCAAATGCATTCCTTACAATCCCATACGTTAAAGGAGTATCAGAGAAAATTCGAAGAGTAGCGAAAAACTTTAATATTAAAACAGCTTTTAAATCTAGTAATACAATTCGAAGCCTTCTTAGTAAAACAAAACCGGAGAACAAACAAAATAAGGAATGCATTTACCAAGTTCCTTGTGAGTGTGGTGAATCATACATAGGCGAAACTAAAAGACCACTATCTGCTAGGCTTAAGGAACATCAGACGAATACCCAAAAAGGTGAAACCACGAAATCAGGAATTGCCGAACATACATGGTCAAAACAACACCGAATGAAGTGGGCAGAAGCAAAGGTTTTGCACAAGGAGTCACACTGGAAGAAACGAAAATTCCTTGAAGCTGCCTTTATTGGGCAGAATCAGGGTATTTTCAGTAAACCAAGTGTTGAAATCCCAAATATTTGGAAGCCCCTCCTTGGGCGGAGCCAACTTCTTAAACTTCAAGGTTGAGTGATTTCTCACAGTATATAAGTACGTAGCCTTAGGAATTGATTGTAGTTTGCACCTGAAGACGATCAAAGATTGTACTGATCGAAACGTCGTGTATAAATAAAATATAGACAATGGAAGTCCGAAACACAGAGTTAATTTCAAACACATCATTGTCTCAAACTTTCAAACAAAAGAGGTTGTTCTTTTTAAATACTTATATTGTTTATTCTTGTTAACTATAAATCGTCGCAAGGATCCACCTTCCACAAAACCTTCTCCATTCTTGAGCTCAAAGAGCACTCCTCTCGTCTTTTGTGGAAAGGCGTAAAGCAAATAGGGTTAGCTTTGAGCAAAATAAAACAAGACGAGAAACCCAACCCCTGTTTGGGGCAACTCGGAGAAAATTAATAGCCTATGGGGGTGACGTACGTATGCTGTGACCCTTTGCGGTTTTCAGAAAGGCCGGCGGCAAATTTTTTAGTTTTCCGTTGAAAACGTTTGCCTTCTTTGAGTCTTTTGTGCGCTGACTAAAGTTGGTATGTAATAGTTATTGGAGAGAAAGTTTATATTGCCAAAACGTACAAAGAAAAACTATTCTTGATTAGTAAGTGAAGTTCCGACTGGTTGTTTTTGTTGAAGAATATAATACAAAGACCAGAAACATTTATACTTCGCAATTTTACAAAAGTTTAAAACACTGCAATGTACATTATTACTGTGACGATCAACAAATTTATTATATTTTTCCTGAGCAACAAGTTGATGATGCCTGCCGGAAAGTAAATGAAGATCTTAATACAATTAAACAACTTTCCACAAAATACTGTCTTTCTCTAAATTCAAGTAAGTCGCAAGTAATGGTGTTTGGACGAAAAGTAACCCGTGCCAGATGCCTACAAAATATTCAAGTTAAAATTGATGATGAAATCCTAAAAATATCCGACACTGCCAAAAATTTAGGACTTCTTATGGATACATCATTAAATTTTGATAAACATATATCTCTAGTCATTAAAAGAGGATTTAGTAATCTAAGGTTGATTTATAGCAACAGACATCTGCTAAATAAGTACACTAAGACTGTATTGTGTGACTCTTTGGTTCTTTCGCACCTAAACTACTGCGATGTTATATATGGCCAATGCATTCGGAAACTAGAACAGAGACGACTTTAACAACTTCAATATTCTTGCGTAAGAATTATATCTGGACTAAAAAAACGGGACCATGTTTCAGGGGCACTTAAATCACTTGGGTGGCTTAACATGGAGCAGAGGCGTTTATTGCATACCTCTTTATTTTTTTATAAAATAATTAAATATAAAAAATCATCTTATTTGTTTAAAAAAATTAAATTCAGGCATGACGCACACGGTTTAAATACAAGACAAAAAAACAAAATATGTATTCCTTGTTACAAAACAAGTGCGTATCGTGGGTCATTTAGTTATTATATCTCGAAGCTATATAATAAAATACCTGATAGGTACAAAAACTTAAATCCGTCAAGCTTTAGACGGCAATTAAAAAATCATTTAAAAAAATACAGCAGAGTGAGTGTTGGGTAAGTGGAGCCTAGTTTTTTTTTTTTGAAACATACTTAAATTCATTTTTGAGGTTCAACTATCCTTATTTTTGTAAAAGTAAATTGCACTATTATAATATTAAATACTATGATTGTTTACATCTTCTTTATTTTTCTTTAGGTTCTCTATTTTTAGTTAGGTTTAATATTCTTTCTAATTTAAGTACTTTAAAGGTTTTTCTTAATATTTTAGGTATTTTACAAAAGGTTGAGTGGAAGAGCACTGCTCCCTATTTCTTAATAGGAGAGTGTGAACTCTGCCTTTTGTCGCATCATTTATTTATGTCAGGTAGTGTCTGGAAACTTAATTGTATTTGTTTTTGTATTTCATTATTTTGCGACAATAAAAACAATACTAAACTAAACAAGGCTGTATACATACAACCATTAGGCTAGCCTTCCATAAGCAGATTTTCCGTGCGGATTTCAAGTTATGGTGAAGGCGCCAATCGTTCTGTCACTGTTTCACTGTGCGGAAAAAAAGTTCATGGAAGTCCAGCCTTAACTGTGGGATAATAAAAGCGTACCGATAATAATCAAGTTAGCCTGGAAATAGTCCAGAGATGGGTTTACCGGGAAGGTGCGGCGATTGCGTCAGTAGTGAAAGCAACTGACAACCATCTGACATGGAAAATTTAGGTTTTGTTCAATATTTTTGTGTGCTTTTAGAAAATTTATTAATAGAAGAAGAAGAAAAAAATAAAAAGTGTTGTCTAGTGTTTCCCGTAACTTCGTATCAATAGAAAATTGCACTCCTTAAACAAAAGATCAGAACATAAAAACCAGGATCTTTGAGGCTTAATTGGCGAGTATTGTTGGACTTTATTTTCCAAATTTTTGCATAAAAGTTGCTACTGTTGTAGGCATTCCGTGCTCTGGGATCTGTAAGTGAGACAGTTTGTGGGTAAAGGGCCAATTAGTGCGTAGTTTATTTTAGGAGGGATGGAAGGTTTGAAAGCGAATCGTATTGAAAACGTATTTAATTCTACATGAAAACGTAGTAATGGTTTTGGCAAACAGGTAATAAGACCTAGGAAGTAAAAAAAGGTGGAATGACTGAGAAATTTCACAAAAATGGCCACCTTATGTAGGTCACGGTTATGAGCCTAAAAGAACGTAATCACATCAATAGAATCGACTTGACATTATGTTTTTTTTCTGATCTGAATTTTCCTAATATATTAAAATTTTGTTTGTTTAAATGTTTGATAAGAGATAAAGTAAAGTTTCAACATTATTAGATGGGTCTCAAGTCCCCCTGTAAATATGATATATATTTGCCTGCTTTTCTTATTAGCCACAGACTTGTTTGAACCAAACCAAAAGTTACTAGGATGTTACTGCGTTGTTTTTTTCAGTCCAAATAAAGTGTTTTCGGCTTTTTTGCGTCTTTTTGCTAAAAATATAGTGTTTTGATTATTTTTTTGCCTTTCATAAGTGCTGTGCGATAACCCCTTTTATTATTAGCCTCACAGTTAGGGGAATTTTGTGAATACCAACTGATTTAGGCTCACAACACTCGTGTTACTTCATTACGACTATACGTCCAATTTCTAATGGAGAATCCGGACACCTACAGACCTGTGTCATCCTTATTAGAAATCATCAGGGAGTCATTGTCAAAGCATACGTTTTACGCTGAACAAATTGTATATACCACAGAGGATAGTAGTCCTCTGTGATTTTACTCATGTTTTATGTAAGTATCTGCTAGTTTATTTTTGAACCTGACTTTGATTAGCAATTCTTATTAGCTTGCAATAGTTTCGAATACAACACCTGCCCTAAAATTCTAAAACCGATATTTTCTCGAAGGTAAGACAAGGACGGCAAGTCGTCTCGGTTATTCCGAAGGAGGTCGTGATTGATACTTTAGGTGTTAGCCCTCGGCAAATAGTTTCGCTCCCGCAAAGTAAATATCTCGGTCCCCGCCTGGTCCATTAAAGGGTATTAGGAACAAACTCGATTTTACATCTAGGCCATGGCATCACAGCACTTTAAAAATATCGTAAGACTTTTATGTCGTAGACCTTAAACGTAACGATTTCTTAAAAATAGGGAGTTTAGGTTGGTCATCATACGTACGAGGCGTAGACGTGGAATTTGTCGGATCGAACGACGTTTCTATCTTTTTTTCAAACGACCGGAAAATAGCCACTTTCCTTACGATGTTTCGTACAGAAAGTTCTAAATTACAAGGCATGTTCTTTCGAAATATTTCCAATCTCAAGAAAGGACCTTTTTCGGTCCCAAATTTTGGCCAAGTTGGCTATGACTTCTTGTTGAGAGCTTTTAGCTTTTGTTTTTCTGGCAGTTTTGATACTTCTAAAACAACCCTTTTAAATTTGTTAAAGGAATAGAAGCTGCTTCTTAGTAGCACAGACCGAAAAATCGACCACACAAACTAAAGGCTATGTTGGGAATTTGGAACCTTTGGTTGCACTAAAACAAAATTATGATTGTTTTCCACAAACCAAAACTACACTTTTTTGCACTCGACGCGCGTTTCGCTAACAACGTTAGCATCATCAGGAGACGATAAACAATGAACTAAATTAATCTACGCTCTATCTTATATACAATCCTTTAGTGGGCGGAGATAAGACTAATAAATTGTGATTGTTCACGATTTTTAATCCTATCTCCCCTCAACCAAAGAATAAAGTGTGTGTACCAAACAAAAGACTTTTGAATGCATATGAAAGTATGGAAATCATTAAATCCAGAAATAGTTTAAATAAAGATAGAGGACCCATCCCGTTTAGTACACTTTATTCTTTGGTTGAGGGGAGATAGGATTAAAAATCGTGATCATTCACAATTTATTAATCTTATCTCCGCCCACTAAAAGATTGTATATAAGATAGAGCGTAGATTAATTTAGTTCATTGTTTATCGTCTCCTGATGATGCTAACGTTGTTAGCGAAACGCGCGTCGAGTGCAAAAAAGTGTAGTTTTGGTTTGTGGAAAACAATCATAATTTTGTTTTTGTGTTAACCTAAAGGCTCATTTACACAGAGCGAATAGGTTCGTCAAGAAATTCGGGCCAAATCTTGCGAACCTTTTTCGACGAAAGTTTGCCCGAACACTCGAACATTTGCAACGAATATTTGCAGCGAACATTTGCAACGAACATTCGGGCAAATTTTCGCAGGATTTTTTTACCTCCATTAACCTAGCGACCCCATCCCAAGAAAATCAAAATTTATTTATGCCACAATTATGTGCCAATTATGTACTAATTTCAACTCCAATCAAAGAATTTTGTGCTCCTCTGTTTTCTGAGAAAATCGAAAAAGAAAATGGGTTAGCTAACTTAGCAACCACACCATGAAATATGGCGCAAAACTAAAAATTTTTGGTTTGAAAATTATGTGCTAATTATGTGCTCTACGAATATATAGAAAAAAAATTCAATTTTTCATTTTAAATTATGTTTTTAAAAAAAAAAAAAAAGTTCGGGTAACTAGGTTAATATTAACTTAGCGACCCCACATGCTAAGTTATCAGGGAATTTAAAAATTTAAAAAACCAGTATTATCTGCAAATTATGTGCTAATTTCGTTTCCGAGAAATCAATAAATCAATCAATAAAACAATATTACATTACATCATTTGTTATAACCTAGTATTCGGAATCTGAAGTACGATTCCAAATCATGTGCTCCATGAATATGTACAAGAAAAATCCAAATTTTTTGTTTTTAGTGCAGTTTTTTAGTGAGGTCGTTAGCTTAATATTAACCTAGCTAATCCAGTTTCTTTTTTGATTTTCTCGGAAACCAGATGAGTACAAAATTTTCTGATCATGGGCGAAATTAGCACATAATGTGCAGAAAATACTGGTTTTCGAAATTGCGTGATACCTGAACATGTGGGGTCGCTAAGTTAATATTAACCTAGCTACCCCACCCTTTTTTTTAAAAACATAATTTAAAACGAAAAATTCAATTTTTTTCTTATATATTTGTGGAGCACGTAATTAGCACATAATTTTAAAACCAAAAATTTTTAGTTTGGCGCCTTATTTTCTGGTGGGGTTGCTAAGTTAATATTAATCTAGCCGCCCCACTTTCTTTTTCGATTTTCTCAGAAACCCGAGGAGCACAAAATTTTTAGATTAGGGACGAAATTAGCACATAATTAGCACATAATTATGGTGTGACTAAATTTTGATTTTCTTGAGGTGAGGAAATATATTTTTGAAAGTGCGAATAGATAAAGCGAAAAATTGTTATTTGCTGGGTGGTAGGTTGTGAGGTTGGTAGATATCTACTGAATAAGTTTGTACTTAATTGTTGCTATGCTTTATCACTTTTTTGGTTTTCCTTAATTAAGTGTACACTCATCAAACTCCACCACCAAACCCCACCACCAAAACCCTACAAAATGAAATAAAGTAATCCTCATTATTTTTTATCAAGTGCGTCAAATCGTTTTGCCGTCGGAATCGTTTTAAAATGTAATTTTTATATTACAATTCAATTCAACGATTTACGGTAGATAATTTTTCCAATTTTTATTTTATTCCAAATATTTCTTTCAGCAAATTTTGTCCGAAACACCACGAATATTTTTACCCGAACCCCGAACCTTTTGCGCGAATCTTTATTGGCATTTCGAAGGTCAAAGGAATATTCGCCTGTGTAAATGCTACTTAAAAATCTGCCTTTCATGAGTTCTTTTATCATTATTTTGCTTGATAAATTGGCCATGGTCGGCCATAACTGGTCGTCAGTCATCATTGAATTAGCTGTGTGAAGCTAATAGGCAATACACCATAATTTTTTTAATGTTTTTCACAAAGGTACAAAAATTATTTCTAACCACAAAAGTTTACTTTTTTTCTTTAGTTTTTTTTAAAAAAATACCGGCCTTAGCGGCAGTGGCTATCTAGCCAACAAGAAGCAGAAGGCTAACTATTCATAAATTATGCAACACGGCTAGGCGTTGACGAAAGTGATAGGTACTAAAATGTTTTTTCTGATTGTTTGAAAAAAAAGTACGTACGATACACGACCGGAAAGTGTCTTTACAGGTCTAGTGACGTAAATATCTATTACCTTTTAGTACCAGTTTTTTTCATCTTGCTTTCTTTTGTTTGGCCGTTCATATTTATCAATCTTTGGACTTTTTGGGCTTTTTTTGGTACAACTCACTACGTTAGCAACATGGAGCAGACGTTAAATAGCTTTAGTTAACGTCTGGTAAACGTGACCTTGATAAAAAAGTTCAACTGAAGACTCAATATTCGTATTCGAGGGAAGTGTTTGCTTTTTATTTCTCCCTCTAAAAATACAGTTGAGTTAGTGTTGTAGTAGTTTTCTTTTATCATGTGTGCTGATAATATCTATAGCTCTAGGGCGTTATAGTGCCACTTATTGCTCTAAAACGCGGGCGGTAAAAGGGATTTTAACGCCCGGTTGTGCATAAAATAATTTTATTTTTAAAGTGTTATAAATTTCACGGGCAAAAGGTCCTTCTTTGTCTTTTCAGCGGGCATCCAGGATTTCCCTGGGGAGACTTGGTGAACTCTGTTCCTCGATATCCATTTAAATCGCGAAAACAATGCAGTTTGTATGAAAATTTAGAAGAAACTGCTCAAGTGACGCTTAGTTTGTTTATTTGGTTGCTACGTGTTGCTAGGAGCATTATTCAATTTTTTTCTCAGATTGCTTGAATAAAAACTGACATGAATAGACTGCAGTGGCGTAGCTATAATCTAGCAACCCGAGGCAAAGCCTCAAGGCCCGGCGATGCAAGGGTGCGCACTGCCCAGTCAGTATTTCCATTAAATAAAATTGTTTATTTATTTTACTAAACCATCGAAAATCCGATGTTAGTTTTATTAGGCCTGCGCTTTTCCCCTCTCTAACCATACCTAACATCACAACTCTTATACCCAATTTTAATGTTATTGATCAGGTTACATGTAAAATTGAAAATTTTATAATCCAAGAAAATAATAATATAGATTTTTTTAACTCTAGTTATAATGTATTTTGCAAACAAGCTAAAAACATTTTATTTGCATTTTATTTAATTTTATTTGCTTAACTTTATATCTTCTTAATCTTGTAAAACTACTTTTTAATTGTGATAGTTCAAGTCATGTTTTTATTATTGTTAATTATTAATTTTATCTGTGTGTTGAACCGTCATCTTGATAGATAGATAAATAAATAAATAGGTGATAAATTATGTGATAAAAAGTGATACTTATATTGTATAAAATTGTAAAAGCATTATTCTTGTATAATTGCTGTTTGTGAAAATTTATTTATTTAAGTTATACTGGACCATTATATTTTTTTTTTATTGCTTTATGCGTTAATAAAGATTTGATTTGATTTGATGTTAAATTAAGAATCGATTCAGAGATCGGAGGCATCGTTCAGAGGTATGATGACGGTATGCGATTATTTTGATTTTTGAGATCCCAGAACCATTACAATTTTTACTGACGAAATTCTTCTACAAAAATGTAAACGCTTTTATAACAAATATTCGGAAATTATAGAGTCTTCTAAGTAATCGAATATAATCATCTTTTACCACTTGTAGAAAACGAATTAAATAATAATATGTCGACTAATTTTATTAAACAATACGGAGTTCTAGAAAGTAACTTTGTTCAAATATTTACCGCATTTTTAATGTTTTTAACATTACCTACCGGTAACAATGGCAAAAATACCAACGTTTGGTAGTATTTTATTCACTTGAATAAAACACAAGTTTAGATATCTTACACGTCTTTAATTTTTATTAAAAAAAATTAAAATTAACATTTATTATGTTGCTACGCCGCTGACAGACTGGCCGCCCACTTACTGACGGTGATTCGTGTGTTGTCAAAATATTAGAGAGAGTTAGACCAACAATTTCTTGTGGAATAATTCATGAAAAAAACGATTGTGCATAAAACATTGTACGTATCTCATTCTTAAATTGCGTTTAACGATCTCAGCGTGTAAAAACCCTCGCTTATCGGTTCGGGTCTTTATATTCACGCGCAGGCGTTAAACGCTGTCTTTAAGAACTAGATACATAAATAACTATTATTTTCACGAGTCTTTCATGGCAAAAATGTAAACAAATACTCTTTCTGGCAAAATTTCTGTCAGAAAAAAATCAAGAACTTCAAATGTGACAACAACAATCTAAAAAATTGAACAGACTGTAGTAAAGTTATACGTTAAAGTTGGTGACATTTTAACCTAATAAAAAAAGTATTTATATTTTTATAAAACCTTTTTTTAAAGGAATCTGAGATGGAAACTAGGACACTTTGGCTGCAGACTAAAAAAAGATAAAATCCTTAAAGATATGTAAGCGGATTAAAAACTCGCCCCAGAATTTTTGCAAAATTTATGTTAAGCTGCAGAAGCGCAAAAATAAAAGGTTTATTTAATATTCTCTATTTTGGTATATTCAAACATAGAAATAAATTTTTGCTTATTCAGCTAATGTAATAATGTTAAAGTCCATTTTATATTTTTTTAGCTACTAGAGGTTTTTTCAAAATCAAAATCAAAATTCTTTATTGTCCCAATGGACCTAAATAAATATTAGTACAGACAATTGTCAAAAGTAAAATAGTACATAAAAATAACAATAAATATACAATACTAAAAAAGCAGTAACAAACAAAGCATACTCACTATGGTCTATGTAGAATTGTAGAAGATATTCTTTAAACTCCTGTAAAGTGTAGAACACTTCCGAAAAACAACAATTTCTTGAGCGCATTTTTAAATTTTTTTAAACTGCTAATTAAAGAGCAAACAGTATCAATAGGAGACATCTTGTAGAATTCATGTTTATATTTTTCAGGTAAAATGATATTCTTATTTCTAGTTTGATAATTATATAAATCTCCGTTTTTAGTAAGGTGCACTCGTTTTTTAAAGGTTACAATTAGAATTCTATAAATAAAGATAAGCGTGACTGTAAGTATTCTTTTTGATCTAAAAGTTTTCCTACAGGAATGTTGATAAGTACTGAATATCAAATAGCAGTCGCATAATATTTTTGTGCGCAATCAGGACCCTTTCCACATCCCGAGACTGTCCCCACACAACCACATTGTAACTTAAAATAGACTGAACTGAGCTGACGTGATGAACTAAAGGTAGCGACTTCTATAAATTGCTTAAGAGGAAAAAACTCTTGTTCAACTTTTTGCAAACTGCGTCTACTATACTCCCCTGATTTAGCTGAAAATTGTTTGATTTTTAGTCATTTTGTTTGACAGAAAATGTTCTAAAAAAGAAGTTAAAAAACCTCCAAATCAGTTACTTCAACCGAAAAGGAACTAAAAAACAAAAGATCAAAAGATCTTGGGTGGCATCCCACAAGGAACACACAAAGGACCAAAGCGAATAGAGAAATTATTAAAAGATGTTTCGCCCTGCTATTCCAGGGTTCTTTGTGTGTTCCTTGTGGGATGCTCATCCAAGTTTGAATTTTCGTTATTTCCACCCAAGATCTTTTGATCTTTTGTTTCTTAGTTTCTTTTCGGTTTAAATAACTGATTTGGAGGTTTTTTAAATTCTCTTTTGTTTTAATTGCCTTAGAAGCATAATCCTACTGAAAATATTAACACGCCAGGAGGAATCCGTGTCAGGTAACTTGGATAAGTATCAGTGCAGAACGATGCCTATTTGTGAGTGATTCAAAGTTGGAAATCAAAGTATATGATGGAGTTTAATGATGTATGGTGGAGGGTGACCAGTGAAACCACTGATGTGCCCACGCTGGTTAACCAGGGCGAAAGATCGTTTAATCATTTCTCTTTTCGCTTTGGTCCTTTGTGTGTTCCTTGTGGGATGCTCATCCAAGTTTGAATTTTCGTTATTTCCACACAAGATCTTTGGATCTTTTATTTTTTAGAAAATGTTCTGTTTAGGAGAAATGATTTAAAACAATCATTAATGTTACCACTTATTCATAACCTATTTAACTTGTGTGATACAAAATTGGGATCCACCGTATCAAAATCTCTACTTAAATCAAATAGTATGACAACTACAGTCTCATTATTATCTATTTTCTTGTAAACTGATTGTTTAAAATCAACACAAACCGTTTCAGTAGAAAAACCTCAGTCTTTTCTAAAATTACTTTTTCTATTACTTTTGATAACACCTCATAACAGAAATTGGACGATAATAATTTTAATTTTTTTGGTGAGACCTACTACATAGGTGTAAGCAATTTTTTTTTGCATCCCTTATCTGATCCTGAGCCTCAACCCCCTTCATTTTACTGCTCTATATAGAGTGTAAATATTAAATAATTACTCGTCAGCATTAAGGACCCTTTCTGTCAGTTTTATTCAAAATGTTTTAAAACAAGTCGGAAGCTTAGAGACCAAGGATAAATTGAATACAAACTGAAAACTTTTGAATCTAAAAGTTTGCGTTTGTTGACGCCTCTGTTTTATAAATGTAGGGGAGATATATTATATAGATATTCAAGTTGTACCTTAATTGAAAAAGCTAACAAAACAAAATAGATTAGAAAAAGTTTACATTTTTAACGAGGTGAAAACGGCATTTTGCGCACGCTTAGGTCATTTTTGCGCACGCTTACATCATTTTTGCACACGGGTCTCCCGTCATTGTGATTTTTGTTGTTGTCACCCAACAATATAAGTTGGCTGAGTTCCATAGCAACCGTCACGGCTCCTTTGTTTTGTTGATTAAATATTTCAAATAGAATATTATATTGTAGAATATGAAATTTGATTTTTCTGGTCTCCGTTTATTTCATCGATGTTAGTTAGTACGTCGATGGTTTATTTGCACTTGTATAAAAAGTATCGTAAAAAACTCGTTTGGAAATCTCTTTACATACTCCCTTGACCGAACTGTCTCCATCGTGCGCAAAGAGTCGTTTTCAAACCTTGTTGTTTAAATAACTATTATGTTAAAAAAAAAAAACAAAAAAAAAGTTAAAAAACTTCCAAATCAGCTACATCAACCGAAAAGAATCTAAAAACAAAAGATCAAAAGATCTTGGGTGGAAATAACGAAAATTCACACCTGGATGAGCATCTCACAAGGAAACCACAAAGGACCAAAGCGAAAAGAGAAATTATTAAAAGATGTTTCGCTCTGGGTAACCAGCGTGAGCTCGTCAGTAGTTCCACTGGTCACCTTCCCCATACATCATTAAACACCATCATACACTTTGATTTCCAACTTTGAATCACTCACAAATAGGCATCGTTCCGCACTGGTACTTATCCAAGTTACCTGATACGGATTCGTCCTGGCGTGTTAATATTTCCAATAGGATTATGCTCCTTTGTGCTCCTGCTTTACACCCAAGATCTTTTGATCTTTCGTTTTTAACTATTATGTTATTGTGGTGTTTTCGTATTCTAAATTTTTGTGGCGGTATTTTCTGCGATTGCGTGCGTTATTTAAATAAACGCAGCACATGACCTCTTTACTAACTACTCATTAAAATGCTCATCAATTACGCCTCAAAGATACTGCTTTTTGTTTTCTAATTTTTTTTTTGTCCATGTTTAAATCTAGAGGAATCCAATTTTCTATTGATACGAAATTATGGAAAAAACTGTACCAGAATTTTTAAATTTTTTTTACGGCAGTTCATTCTTTTAATAAATTTTCCAAAAGTAAAGAAAAATATTAAACATAAACCTAAATTTTTGCTGTCAGATGGTTGTCAGTTGCTTTCACTACTGAGGCAATCGACGCGCCTGCCCATTACACTCCTCGTCTCTGGGGTTTTTTTTCCAGGCCAACTTGATTGGGAGTCTTATTATTATTATTTTTTCTCGGGAAAAGCAAGGGAAGGGCCGTTATATTATCTCATAGTTATACAGACCGCTTCAAGCTACTGCGAACATAGGGCGAAAGAAGTCTAATTTGCCAGTGTACGTACATGCAGAGACACCGCACGCCTCTCAGTGAAGCAACCAACACTCAGGCTTCCGATCGCCATTCGCTGCCGTTCGCCGCCGTTCGCCTTGTATTTAGTACGCCTCTAAACACGGTGCTGTGTGGAGCGTAGTCAATGAAACCGGAATTTGGTCAATAAATACGCAAATTTTTATAACGTAATTTTCTTATTTTTTGTCACTGATAAATAAGAGCGTTTTATTGTCAACTGCTCAGATTTATCAGTGACGACGTGTTACAATGAAAATAATAAGGAGAATCAAAATAAAAGCAAGTTCTCAAAATAAAATAATAGATTCTAAAAACCAAAAAGATTCTCCCAGTCAAAAAAAAATTAAAGCAAATGTTCGAAAAGTCCTCCTTGCTCGGCTAGACAATATCCGAGCCTACTATAAAAGTTAGGGGTGATAATTTGAAAAGCTTCTTCAAAAACAGATAGAAGTCATTAGGAGCAAGATCGGGAGATCGAGCTGGCCATAAAATAGTTCCCCGTGTACTTATAACCCGATTAGGAAATACATTATCAAGATATTCCCTAACAAGGCCAACATTGTGAGCGGAACAACCATCTTGTTGAAACCATGTTTCACCAAATCTTACACCTAACAACTGCCTAGCAGTTAATATAATAATGTGCTGCTGCAGTAGATCCAAGTATCTAGAACCATTCAAATTGCAATTGCCGTTAATAAAAAATGGCCCAATTACGTGTTCCCCTACAATACCCCCCCCCAAACATTTAGTTTTTGGGGATACTGGGTTCTTACGTCAAAATACAAATGCAAATTTTCCCTCGACCAATATCGAACGTGTGTTGGGTTATGACGATTTGACCATTTGACCATCTGCACTTTTTCGGCAACTTCGTAGACATCCATTTTTAGTTTTAAAAATGTATTATTTCAATTAAGAACTTACCCATCTGTTTCTCGAGCAAGGCCGAAATAAAACAAAATAATAAAAACAACATGAATTTCCAAAAGATAACACTGCAGCGTGCTTCGAATCGACCTTATTGCTTGATAAGTACTTACCTACCTTTTGTGTCAAATTAGAACGAAGATTCTAAACTTTGCCATTTGGAAACATTTTCAATTTTTATTCGTTTATTGTTTATTAAGAACATCAATCAATTCTTAGCACAAGGGTTCTACTAAACTATGTTATCTAAATGTAATTATATAGTAGTTTTCACAACTAGTGGCTAAAATAGTGCTTTTTTTACAAGCGTTGGTGTAAATAACTGGCGCAGCGAGGTATTTAAAAACGCGAGTAACAGTATTTTTTTTTAATACCTTTATCAAAAAATCCAAGAAAATTAGGAAAATACTTTTAAAAATCTCGAAAGAAGAGCACTTCTCGCAACACGCCATCTTTACACTATAAATCAAGGCGGATGGTAAATGAAATAACAATCATAGCGATGTGTATTTTTACTCGATGACGTTCATGGTTGCGACATTTTAATCTTTAACAGTTTGATATTTTGACGATGTTTCTGAATGATTTTTTTGTAAAAACTTGGTAAAAACTGAAGGAAATGACTTAATTTATACGCAAGAATAATAAGATTTTTTCAATATTACTATATTCCGCTATTTCTCTTTAATTTTGGGTAACAAATGGACAGAAATCTTTTTTTGCACCCGTGATCAAAAAAAAAGTTTTTTTGCATCGGTAACCAAAAAAGCCATGCTTTAGTTAAGTATCTGCAGACAGTTACTAAAATCATGTTTTTGATGAAGGTATAAAAAATAGTAGTTTTAACAACTAGTGGCTAAAATAGTGCTTTTTTTACAAGCGTTGGTTTAAATAACGAGCGCAGCGAGGTATTTAAAAACGCGAGTAAAAAAGGCACATTATACCATACACACATACCATTTGCCAGCTGTTTTGCCCTCCGCGCGTACGATTTTCCTACCCTACAATACTTTGTAGAGTGCTGCAGAAAATATAGTAGTTTTTTCAGTTTGCGTTTTTATTAATAATTAGAAAAATAAAAATCTCTTATTAGTAGCTTGGGGACGGGTGACAAACACGTACACATCCACCTTACTATTTGATGCTCGATGTAAGAGAACTTTTTTTTCCAAAAAATTGCAACAAAAACTTTTCTTATCAAAATCGACATCGAAATAATTGAGCATCCGTATAATACTAGAAATAGAAGCAATCAAAATTCTATAAAACCAAGGGTAAAAAAAGCCATTGGTCAGCGGTGCTTTTTGTATCTTTCATCGGATGTGTACCAAAAAAAAAGCTGGTTTTGTTAGGCTCCTGCCCACATTAATTGTTTTCTTTCAAAAATAAACTAAAAGCTTTCATGAAATATGAAATTAGCAAACATGAAATAAATAGCTTAATCGATATAAAAAATAATTAGCAAACAATATAGGTAACTACCTTTATTTCTGTGTCTTCGTCTGTATTTTCTTTACTTTTTTGAAATATCACATTTTTCGCATTAATTACCATTTTTATGTTTTTTATCATTTGTCATTTTATTTATTCATAAATTTACTAAAAATTATTATTTTCTTTTTTTAATTCAACACTTCCATGAAAATATAAATTTTTCCACGCGCGAGGTTTCTCTTGTGGATGTATGAATTCTGTGTTTGTTGTTGAATTGGTTAGGTTATTTTTTGGGTAACAAATACCTTAGAGTTTTATTTTCTGTTTCTTAAAATGTAGAATACGCATGTTTACTATAATTATAAGGTATAACTTACTAGATATATAAGTATGTATTGTGAAACCATTTTAACAATAAATGCTATATAATAAAGTATCAATATCAATATACGACCGTGCCGGACACACCACTTTCCCTGACTGAGTTCCGGAATAAATTTAAACTTTTCCGCACTGAGTGTGGATTTTTTTTTTGTAAGTGTGCGGTTAAGTCTCGGGGTAAACTTTTTCCCGCACACTGGGCGGGAACATGCTACGAGTTTATATCACAGGGTCAAAGGGCGGGTTTAACTGAGCTAAACCAAACCATCAAGTAATTTTTTAAAGGATCAACACTTGTACAAGTCACATTTGATTTACCCTTTCTGAAATACGGCTCGAAATCGATCACACAATGGCCTCTTTCTTACACATAGAAAAAGAAAAGGAGCCACAAGGCTAACAAGAAATAAAAATGCAAAATTCGATGATGCTAAGCGAATTTGATTCTGTCTGCTGGCAGGGCAGCGCGTTCGGCAGAGAGAATACGAAAAGTCGTCGGTCACCGTGCCGCTGAGCGCGCTGTTCGCTATTCGTTTCGCTTAGCGACTTCAAAACGTTACGTATTACGAGAATACCGGTCCTGAGAACGGGGAAATTTAACTCTGCCAGGGTCAGATGAGTGGGGAAATAAAGGAAAAGCTACTATTGGTCAACGAAGTGTCGCATTTTGGATCTTTCGCGATGTCTTAAGGCTATAGTTTCTCCCCAGATTTTAAGTAAAAAAAAGTACTGGCAAAGCCTTGTTCTTTAATTTTTTAATCTATTGCTAAAGTGCACAGGGAAAACTAAACATCAGAATTAGCTGAAATTTTGCAGGGGTGATCATTTTTAAAAGCTAAACAAAAATATCTCAAGGATTTTTTAAAATTCTCAATAATTTTTTCTTTAAAATAAAAGCTCTGGTGCTGTCATCTATCCCAAAAGCCTCAAAATAATTGCGGTTTCGAACAAACCCGATTTACAAAAAAAATAGAGATATACTCACAATTTCCTCTGGATTACATTTTTCCTTTTTATATTTCCTTGCTTTAGCCAACACCGTACTCAACTAAAAAGCCAGTTAACTCATTTTCGTTTTAGTATCCTTTGGCCTATGATCGGTGCCATATTGACACCAAACTGACAGAAAATCCATGTTTTACTTGTCAATTTGGTTAAAAAAATGGCAGCCACCATAGGCTAAAGGGCACTGAGGCGGTAGGAGTTAACAGGCTTTTTAGTTGAGAATGGTGTTGCTTTAGCGAACATAAAAACTAAGTTTCCTTTTTTCTAAAAGCCTGTGCCTCCGGAAAAGAAAACCGATCAATCCATGGTAACTGCAGGTGTTTTGTCAACAAACTTTAAATCCGGCCGCAGTGGGACAGAAGAGTATTTTTACGTTTTCTGACAGAAAACCATTCGAGGTTAAGTTTATCTTTCAAAAATGTGTTTTCAAAAACATTGGTCTAAAACAAATATGAAACCACTCCGCGTGTGCAGTCGCCCTCCGAAAAAGGCCTAGCGCTGCGCGGGCATTGCCCCGAGTCTATCAAAGAACCAAGAGAACTTTACTGGCTCGCTGGGATCACTAGGAATTTGCATGAAAAAATTCGGCGCCCATAATCCCACAAATTTTGTTTTTATTTTGATTCAACCATTTTTTTTTTAATTTAAATTATTGTGGCATAGTTATGTGCAAGTGTACTAGTGAAATCTTGGAGTGTAAAGGATAGATTTTAGAACCTCAGTTTCAAAAACACACGGATACTTGAGTACTAACAAAACAGGTCACTAAAGCTCCATTTAGAGATTGGAAAGACTCTTGCTAGTCGTTGACGCTCCTGTTTCTTAAATCTACATGCTTTTGAGTTAACCTGTTGTCGGTATCAGCTAGCGAGAGTGTTTCCAATTCAATTGTAAATACACCTGTAAATGCACCCGTAAACATTACACCCAGTTACTTTAATACGTAGTTGGGTAGCGTTTTTTTAGCAGGTAATTCTGCAATAAATGGTTTTCTTTTATTTTAGTATTTTACTTGCTTTTTTTAGCGGCGTAGAACGCGAAAAGTCAAAATAAGTAACCTAAAACGAAATTTTTGACCCGGTGCTAAAAAATTTCTGGTGTCCCACTGTATATAAACATAAATAAAGTCTCCGCGTTGCCATGGCAAATTCAATGACGTAAAATTTTGCACAAAAATCAGTTCGACATAGTTAAATTGATTTCCCGTACAGTGTTGCTAAAAACAACTTCCCAGGTTGTAACTATGACCTTAATCCTACTGATCATGGACCAAAAAAATTTATCAGACCACCGGTTGCTGATGAACAGTCTATAAGGATTTTCGATTTAAGAATTGGTCCTGGTTCTGGTTGACATTATTTTGACATAAATTTTGACAGCGGTTCTAAAATAATGACGTAATTTAAAATATACCTTTGATTTTACTCAAAAAAAGACTATCTATAATTTTGCAAAATTTTAGGGGTTATGTTTACAACCAAAGGGCCGAACCAACCTCCCAGGCTGGTTCTAAAATTTCATAACCCGGTTGCAACTGTGACGTCATTGTTTTAAAACGAAAGGACCGGTTGCGGTTCTGGACCGGTATTCTCGTAATACATAACGTTTTGAAGTCGCTAAGCGAAACGAATAGCGAACAGCGCGCTCAGCGGCACGCTGACCGACGACTTTTCGTATTCTCTCTGCCGAACGCGCTGCCCTGCGAGCAGACAGAATCAAATTCGCTTAGCACATCTTGGCATCATCGAATTTTGCATTTTTATTTCTTGTTAGCCTTGTCGCTCCTTTTCTTTTTCTGTGTGTAAGAAAGAGGCCATTGTGTGATCGATTTCGAGCCGTATTTCAGAAAGGGTAAATCAAATGTGACTTGTACAAGTGTTGATCCTTTAAAAAATTACTTGATGGTTTGGTTTAGGTCAGTTAATCCCGCCCTTTGACCCTGTGATATAAACTCGTAGCACGTTCCCGCCCAGTGTGCGGGAAAAAGTTTACCCCGAGACTTAACCGCACACTTACAAAAAAATTCCGCACTCAGTGCGGAAAAGTTTAAATTTATTCCGGCACTCAGTCAGGGAAAGTGGTGTTTCCGGCACGGTCGTATATTGATATTGATACTTTATTATATAGCATTTATTGTTAAAATGGTTTCACAATAGTTACTTATATATCTAGTAAGTTATACCTTATAATTATAGTAAACATGCGTATTCTACATTTTAAGAAACAGAAAATAAAACTCTAAGGTATTTGTTACCCAAAAAATAACCTAACGAATTCAACAACAAACCCGAGACAAGAGAAACCTCGCGTGTGGAAAAATTTATATTTTCATGGAAGTGTTGAATTAAAAAAAGAAAATAATAATTTTTAGTACATTTATGAATAAATAAAATGACAAAAGATAAAAAACATAAAAATGGTAATTAATGTGAAAAATGTGATATTTCAGAAAAGTAAAGAAAATACAGACGAAAACACAGAAATAAAGGTAGTTACCTATATTGTTTGCTAATTATTTTTTATATCAATTAAGCTATTTATTTCATGTTTGCTAATTTCATATTTCATGAAAGCTTTTAGTTTATTTTTGAAAGAAAACAATTAATGTGGGCAGGAGCCTAACAAAACCAGATATTTTTTGGTACACATCCGATGAAAGATACAAAAAGCACCGCTGACCAATGGCTTTTTTTACCCTTTGGTTTTACAGAATTTTGATTGCTTCTATTTCTAGTATTATACGGATGCTCAATTATTTCGATGTCGATTTTGATAAGAAAAGTTTTTGTTGCAATTTTTTGGAAAAAAAAATTGTCTTACATCGAGCGTCAAATAGTAAGGTTGATGTGTACGTGTTTGTCACCCGTCCCCAAGCTACTAATAAGAGATTTTTATTTTTCTAATTATTAATAAAAACGCAAACTGAAAAAACTACTATATTTTCTGCAGCACTCTACAAAGTATTGTAGGGTAGGAAAATCGTACGCGCGGAGGGCAAAACAGCTGGCAAATGGTAGGTGTTTCTCAAACGGTCGCCACGCGCTGAGCGCACTTCGTCGACGCCTTGCGTTCAATATACATGAATACCATTTTTGTTACTTTGGTCACGTGGTATGCGAATATTACGTTATCATACGGTCAGCGAGTACGAAACGCCGAGCGTATTTAGTTACGAGAATACCGGTCCTGGTTCAACCAGAACCAGGACCAATTGTAAAACGAAAATCCTTTATGCAGTCGTAGACAGATTTAAGTATCTCGATCTTGGTGCAAATTTACATCCAATCAAAAATGCAGTCGCGGATGTACAAAAAAAGCTAAAGGGCGAGTAATTACCTGCAATGGAAAGTTCCATGGCAAGTTTGAAAGTAAATATGTATCTTGTAAACTAATCGACATATAGTTTTGCATCTTTGTAAAGAAATTTTAAACGAGGGATGACTTAACTAGGACTATGCTGTTAATCACTTAACTAGGACTATGCTGTTACTCACACCCCCCTCTCAAGGAATAGTTTCTGCGTACTCCACTGTAACAAGTAAGGGTCTCCATGGAACTTTCACCTACTTCTTGGATGTGGAAGGAGATGTAAACTGGTCCTATATATATATATTCTCAATATGGAGGTAAATTGCTTCAGAAGCGAGTCTGCATTATTTCTAAGAATGTTTCGAATTTGTCATCTGAAAATTTTCATTTGGTGCTTCGGTGGTCGCACAACAGCTTTTAGTATGAGGAGTTTCTCGTAAATGTAATATTTCAAAGCATAGACATATTTAACATAATAGGACAATGGGCGCCTGTGACAGGTGGCTCGTGTACAAAACTATAGTCGAGTTTGACAATAGAAGTTTTAAACTTGGTAACTTGAGCGTGGGACGAAAGTGACGTCAATTTTAACACGTTTTTATTAGCTCGCTTTCTTCTTTGTCTGACTGTTTGGTACAGGATGTTTGTTTATAACTGGAACACTCAGTATCTTTTTTATTATTGAAAATAAAGGGTAGGTCTAAATTCAAAAATTTCTTGCCAAATCACAACGAACTTGGCGCTATAACAACTTTTTTTTGTTGCCCTTGGTATACAGTGTGTGGCAATAAAGACGATTTTTTAAAATAGAACACCCTGTATATTAATGCATTTTTGAATTTTGAAAAAAATTAGCTTTACAAAAATATCAAACACTATTTCAATATCTGTTGTAGTTCCTGAGATATTTGCGTTTAAGTTTTAATAATTGTCAAAATGAAAATATATTGGAAATGACCAACTGATCACGCTACCAAGTGGGCCATGAATGTATTTCTTTATTTTAACAATATAATCTTAAAAATCTAGTAGCCTTGAAAAGAAAAACGATTGAAGGTAATGCAGCTTGATCAGATGGTCGTTTCTGAGGCGTTTTCTCGCGTTGAAATTGTTTAAAATGTTTTTAAAAAGTTTGAAACATTGGTTTTCTCGCGTTTCAACGGTGACGTCACATCGAAACGGGTTAAAAATATTTTGAAACGGAATCCACTCTAGTTTCAAAACTGACGCGTGCGTAGAAGATACGTCAAAATTCTACATTCTTGTTTTAACCGATTTTTTTTTGTTTTTGCGTGAAAATGTATGAAAAATCGTATTCTAGATATCTTGTTAGCCATTCTTCATGGTATCCCTGTGGTCTTATATGATTTTCTGGGCTTAAAAGAACAGTAAATAAAACTTCAGTATCCATGCAGCTTCCATTGCTTGCCATCCATGCTACTAAAACGGGCCGTACAATCGAAGGTTTTTTTAGATAAACCAGTAGTTGATCGATTTTAATTTTAAACATCAAAAAAATAAACAGAAAAACGAAAAAAAGTGAGGTTACACTAAACTATGTCAGCGTTTTGAACTACTCATTTTTTCTCGGTTCTAAATAATGACGTCACATCTAAATAGTTTCAAATAATATTTCAAAATAATTTCAACGCGAGAAAACGCCTCTGATGTATTTTATTAAAATTTTAAACGCAAATATCTCAGAAACTGCAAAAGATATTTCAATAGTGTTTGGTATTTTTGTAAAGCTAATTTTTTGAAAAATTCAAAAATGCAAAAATATACTGGGCATTCTATTTAAAAAAATTAGCTTTATTGCCACAACCTGTATACCAAGGGAAAAAAAAAGTTGTTATAGCGCTTAAGTTCATTGCAATTTGCCAAGAAATTTTTGAATTCAAACCTACCCTTTGTTTTCATTAATAAAAAAGATAATGAGTGTTCCAGTTATAGACAAACACCCTGTACAAACCTTGAAATCGATTTTTAAACTAACTTCCCGTTAACCGAGTTCGATAAAATTTGGTGTACAGGATATCCCATTTTCGATGGAATTAAATGGGACACTCTGTTGCCATCGGAGATAGAGTGTAGTTTTTTAGCTACAGGGGGAAGTTGAAAAATGGTCGGAATTACCAATTAATATGATATCTCCCTTAATTTAGGAGATAATTAATTGAGTTCTGTAAAAACAGGTCTGTGCCAACCTTTTTTTTAAATCCGACGCTTCGTTTCGTAGATACCATCATCAGGATCAAAATGTTAAATACGGTAACTTTGCGACGAAGGGTACGTCTTCGGGACATACTATAAACGTACTTTGTCCAACGAATTGTAAGTACCTGCTACGTACCGTGGTACTTACTAAGTACGTACCAGCTACGTACTTGGTATCTTTACTTTTGTAAGTCCTTTACATGTCCCAACATGGGACAAAAAAAAGACTTTTAATGGACGTGCTATGTACGTCCTATGTACGTTGATTTTAGGTATGTACAATTTAAGTCCTAGGCGGGACCAAAACTGGGCGAAAATTGACCTAAGTGGACTTGGGTCAGGCAAGGATATTTCACCAGTAATTAAAAAAAAAATGTTGGACACAATGGGAATTGAACCCGCGCCTCCCGGTTAAGACACAAATACTCTACCACTACACCACTACCTACACATTGAAAACTCTGCTAAAATTGTGATATACTTTATAGCAGTTTTTACTAGTACATCACGTAAAATATACGTTCCTGGGACGAAGTGTTGCCATAGGACAAGCAAACCGTTTTTCCATAAGCTGCAATGTTAACTAAAAACGTAATTTCCCAAAAACGACAAGCGATGCAGTTCTAAAAAAGATACAGTTAGATCACATATTAAAATTCTAGAGAGAGAAGGCGCTATCTACAATAGTATAAGTGCGTAAGAGATAGCGGCGCCATATTTAGTTGTTTGAATATTTAACTTTGTGTAGCGCCTTTAATTGTTTATAATAGGTACGTACATAGTACGTACGCTTATGTACGTCCGTAGTACGTACGCTTATGTACGTTCAGTGTACGTCTGTAATTGCATATTGGAGAGGTAGCTCTAAAATGTACGTACTACGTATATATACATACATAGTACGTCCCTAATTGGTCACGGGACGTACCGACGTAAAACGGATATAAAATGTACGTCGCTGGAACGAAGTGTGCTGTATGGGTAATAAATCATCTTCAGTGCATTTTTATTCTGGTACGGCGCTTTCTCATTTTTTTTTAGACCATTTATATTTAACTAATATAAAGTAGACCTGGACAACCAATATATATTATATGAACATACAGGACAACCGAAAAAAACCGGAAAAATTGTTTTTTTGATATAACTTTACCAATTTCAAAAAAAAACTATTGATAAAACAAATAAGACTTTTGAAAAAAAATCATTAGCTTTTTTTTGAAATTTTTTTTATTTAGGTATAAATGTTATTTTTCGACATACAAAACAAAGTATTTAAAAAAAAAAATGGCAACATATAACAAAAAGGGGTTTAAAAAAGGTAGGCATTAGATTTTCTCTGCTATCATGTATTTAAATATGGTGGCAAAGCGAATGTTTTTTTTTTCAAAAGGCTTGATTGTCTTATCAATCAGTTTTTTTTATTGAAATTGGTAAAGTTATAGCAAAAGACAATTTGTCTGGTTTTTTTTCGGTTCACCCAGTATGTTCATATAATATATCTTGGTTGTCCAAGTTTACTGTATAGTATGTAAAATAAATTAAACAGAAAAAAAATGCACTGAAGATGATTTTATCAAACAAACTTAAAAATAAACAAAAATATGAAGTAAAACATTTTGGTCCGTATTTAACTTTTGGTCTTGATGATGTTATCTACGAAACGAAACGTCGTCGGATTAAAATTTCGAAAAACCCATTGTGCCTTTCTAAAAAGGTTTCCACAGACATGTTTTCACAGAACTCAATTATCTCTTAAATTAAGGGAGATATCATCAATTCGTCGCCTTAAGGCGCAATTACACAGACAAACAAAAGCTCGTGCAAAAGATCTCAAATTTTTTGTGTGAACATTTTTGTGAGGTTTTCTTTGAACATTTTGTTCGGGTAAATTTTTGAGCAAATCATTGCTATCTGTTTTGAAAACATATTTTTAAAGATGAGAATAAATAAAATTTTACATCAGTGATAAGTGATCTCAATTCTTTAAAAAAATGGAACACCAATTTTTATTTTAAACTTTTGTGAAAAAAAGCCGACGGCAAGCGAAACATTATTCTTGGCTATCAGTTTTGTCACATGGATTAGGGTTACTTATAATATTTTTTTTCTTAGGGTTTTTCCCGGATTTTTTTGCCCGGGGGTTTTTTTGGGATATTCTTGCGAGTTTTTTTTATTTCCAAGGGTTTTTTCCTAAATTCAAAAAACAACCCAGAAAAATGTTTCTTCTCCAAAAAAGTTTTGAGTTTTTCAAATATCGGCAAAAAACTCAAAAATTGCACTTTTAAGCGGTATTCCGCGCCTCACGACTATGAGGAGTGGTGGGGAGGGGATTTTTTTTTTAAACATATTTTTGTAACTTTACTTTACCCTTAGCTTCGATTATTTTTTTTTCATTCCTCACACCAGATTTACCTAGTTAGTTTAAGGCCCCAACGGTTGCTTAAAAA
Organism: Oxystoma pomonae; assembly: GCA_963921995.1. Lineage (NCBI taxonomy): Eukaryota > Metazoa > Arthropoda > Insecta > Coleoptera > Brentidae > Oxystoma > Oxystoma pomonae. The sequence goes on along the minus strand of OY998167.1, from coordinate 4,410,754 downwards.
AGCAAAAGGTTCATGAAAATGCTGAGGATAGATATTTACTGTCAATTTAATGTAATAATCAAGGTCGATTACTGACACTGAACAAACAATATGCAAAGGAGCAACATTTCGATTCAGAAATCTAGTCTATTACTGCTAAATTATATTTTTTTTAGACAAGGGTCTGGGATCGTAGGGTTGTAAAAGTGGGTAATAAACGGGTATTATTTAGACCGAACGTGATTTTGTTCATAAATTTGAGATTTAATAAAATGTATATAGGTTTTTTAATTTGACTTAATTATTATTGTATTGTGTTTTAAACTAGGAAGTAAAATAAAGAGATATTATTGTAAACGTAAATTTTTATCATTAAATTTTACAGGCAACAGCAATAAATAAGTGCCAATTATTATTTTTTATTCTCGTTTTCTTACAACCCCAAAAAAGTTAGTATACTGGCATATCCCCTATAAAAATCAGGTCAATCGAAGTTGCTTATGAGGTAAAATGTGAATTTCGACATCAAATCGTTTTTCCGTCGGAAAGCACTTAATTAAAAATACCTTGTTTTAAAACTTAGTCTTTCTATTTTCAGTTAAGTTCAATGAATTCCCATAAAACTATAAAATTTAAATTTGTAAGAAATTTCTATACCAACATTTCTTCAAACAAATTTTGCTTAACATTCTCTCCAAAATTTCCGTGAGTCTTTTTGTACGAGATTTTGCTCGAACTTTTCTTTGAACATTTTGCTCAAGAGGCTCGTGTAAATGTTTGTCGGGATTTCAACATCAAAGGAAAGTTTGTCTGTGTAAATGCGCCTTTAGAATTACAAAGTTCTATCTACCTGCCTTGCAACTTTTAGCAATTGCATTTAAAAAAAAATCGTGCTCTAGAACTATGCTATCTGTTTTGTTTAAATATTTTAAACTAATAATTTAATTTGACTTAGTTTCGAAGATTTAAAAAAAGTTGGTTTGATCTATTTTTTTCCACAGGAAACTGTCAATGTTTGACACGGAAAATTGGGATAGAACCTTGTAATTCTCAAAATTATTTTTATATTAAGAAACTGGTAGATAGAACTTTGGTACATTTAACCGAGTTTAATAAAATTTGGTAAACTTATGTAATTCCAGTCAGATTATAATATTACAATAAAAACTGCGTTGGTGGGGTCTAGTTAAGAAAGTGAGTGGGGGTTAATTTATTTAAAAATTAAAAAAATCATAACTTTTAAATCATAGCTGCTACGGATATGCAGTCTTTAGATTTAAGTTTCCCTAAGTTTTTTTCTAATTTTATAACAAAAAACGATATTGTTGTGTGTTCTAGGGAGTAGTAGGGGGTTGATATATTTAAAAATCCATAAATTTTGAACCAATAATGCTATGAATATGCAGTTTTCAGTTTTGAGTTTTACTAAATATGTCCTTATAATGGATAAAAAAGCTATGATGATGGGTGTGGGGTGATTGAAGGGGTGAGAGGGGTTGATATATTTAAAAATTCGTAACTTTTGAACCAAAGCTGCAGTTTTTAAATTTAAATTTACTCAGTATTTCCCAAACAAAAAAAAATACACTAAGAAGCAGAAAGTAGGTAATTAGTTAAATAAAAAATAAGTTTTAAAGGCGCATTTACACAGAAAAACTTTCCTTTGATGTGGAAATGCCGACAAACATTAACACGAGCCTCTTGAGCAAAATGCTCAAAGAAATGTTCGAGCAAAATCTCGTACAAAAAAACACACGTAAATTTTGGAGAGAATGTTAAGCAAAATTTGTTTGAAGAAATTTTGGTACAGAAATTTCTTACAAATTTAAATTTTATAGTTTTATGGGAATTCATTGAACTTAACTGAAAATAGAAAGACTAAGTTTTAAAACAAGGTATTTTTAATTAAGTGCTTTCCGACGGAAAAACGATATTATGTCGAAATTCACATTTTACCTCATAAGCAACTTCGATTGACCTGATTTTTATAGGGGATATGCCAGTATACTTGTAACTTTTTTGGGGGTGCAGAAAAACGAGAATAAAAAAATAATAATGGCACTTATTTATTGCTGTTGCCTGTAAAATGTAATGATAAAAATTTACGTTTAAAAGAATATCTCTTTATTTTACTTCCTAGTTTAAAACACAATACAATAATAATTAAGTCAAATTAAAAAACATATATACATTTTATTAAATCTCAAATATTTGAACAAAAGCACGTTCGGTGTAAATAATACCCGTTTATTACCCACTTTTACAATCCTACCATCCCGACCATTGTCTAAAAAAATATAATTTAGCAGTAATAGACTGGACTTCTAAATCGGAATGTTGCTCCTTTGCATATTGTTTGTTCAGTGTCAGCATTAAATTGACAGTAAATATCTATCTTCAGCATTTTCATGAACCTTTTGCTTTTTTAAGCAACCGTTGGGGCCTTAAACTAACTAGTTAAATCTGGTGTGAGGAATTAAAAAAAAACAATCAAAGCTAAGGGTAAAGTAAAGTCACAAAAATATGTTTAAAAAAAAATCCCCTCCCCACCACTCCTCATAGTCGTGAGACGCGGATTACCGCTTAAAAGTGCAATTTTTGAGTTTTTGCCGATATTTGAAAAACTCAAAATTTTTTTGGAAAAGAAAAATTTTCCTGGGTTTTTTTTGACTTTAGGAAAAAAACCCTAGGAAATAAAAAAAACTCAAAAGAAAATCCCAAAAAAAAGCCCGGGCAAACAAATCTGGGAAAAACCCTAAGAAAAAAATATTATAAGTAACCCTAATCCATGTGACAAAACTGATAGTAGAGCCAATAATAATGTTTCGCTTGCCGTCGGCTTTTTTTCACAAAAATTTTTAATAAAAGTTGGTGTTCCATTTTTTTAAAGAATTGAGATCACTGATCACTGACGTGAAATATTATTTATTGCCATCTTTAAAAATATGTTTCCAAAATAGATAGCAATAATTTGCTCAAAAATTTACCCGAACAAAATGTTCAAAGAAAAGCTCACAAAAATGTTCACGCAAAAAATTTTAGATCTTTTGCACGAGCTTTTATTTGAGCATGTTCGTCTGTGTAATTGCGCCTTTATAAAGCTCTCCGTTTTTAAAACGGACTAAAAAGTATAAAATAATTTGTGTTCGTGGAGATTAACGATAAAAAAACTCGCATGCAATAAATAAACGTAAGAACATGATTTAATTTAACTTTTTTTGTATAAAAGTGGTTTAAAAAAAATTATTTTATTGTCATTAATTTAAGAAAATTAAATGAATGAATACAAGTTTTAAAAAAAATAAATTCTTTGGGCTTTTAAATGCACTAGTTTGCAAAAAAGAATGATGATGATTCGGCGGACGCATGCGGCTGACGGACTGCGTCTGACTCATACGGTTGAATATAGGCACGAAACGCAGACGGGCCAAAGGAAACGATTACTTGCGTCAGACGCCCGATGCGTCCGCCGCACCATAGAAAACGTACCTTAAAAGGGGGGAGGGACATTTTTATTTAAAAACGGCAAAAAGATAATTTAAAAGTCAGGACTGGCAGAGGAAAAAAGTATAATCAAAATCGGGACTAAAAATATTTTGGTCGATAGAACTATGTAATTCTAAAATAATTTAAAATCATCCACTTGGAACTTTGTAATTTTTTTAATAAATCTGAAGCTACCCACCGGTTTTTTTCTATTTATTTTTTGTTTGTTATACATTTATTTTTGCAAAAATGTTAAAATGTCAAAATGTTGTAGATAGAACCTTGTAGTTCTGATGTGACGAATTGGTAATTCCGACCATTTTTCAACTTTTACTTGTAGCTCGGGACATAATAAATCTTTTAATACCATTTTTTTAAAGCTCAAAAAACTAAGACAGTAATGAAAACGGAGCACAACGGAGTTTCCCCTTGAATCCCATCGAAAATGGAACACCCCTGTACTGGTGTTGGGGGGTGGGTAGGTGTAGGTATATTTGAATATTAGAAATCTCATCACTTTTCTTATTAAGTCAATTAGTTCTTTTGTACACTTTACCTATCTTTTTACATTTCCTTACCATTAAAATATCTGGGCCTTTATTCTAGGGTATTTTCATAATATAACTCGAAGAGCTTCAGGGTGATAGCTACGTGTCATATAACTCTGGAAAATAAGCGATATTGGATATGCTTATTAGGCCAGTAAAATTAGGTCGAAAAAAACCGTGTTGAGGAATTAATTCCCAGCGAGCTAGAAATCGTTTTAATACCTCTTTTTGTTCCTAAATGTGTGTAATCTAAGCCTGAATCATCCCTGGTGGTGAGCTTAACTTTTGGTAGCCAAAAAACCAATTTTTCACTTTTTTAGTTTTTCGGTTTAGAGGTATAGCCGAAATCGAATCGGTGTTTCGCGTTTACGCGTTTTACCGGAAATGGCTTCAGCTACAAAACTAATTTAACCGTAGCAAAATAGCTTCAAAAAGGCTTCAAAATAAACCGTTTAAAATATTTGGGCCCCTTATGATGGTCCCGACGTCGCAAAATGTAATTTTGCACCTAAATGATAAATTTTCCCTGTTTTCGTCATTCGACGCAGAATTTAGTCCTTTGTTTTTTTTTCCAAGGAAATTTGTGACTATGTGGGAATGATAGCTCCTTAGTCACATAATCAAGTGTTATCGGGTGTTTTGTTCGCATCCGTTTAGAAGGGGCTGATATGACGTCATAAAAAATACAACTTTCGCAACTAGGCCATGATGAGGATTCCAAAAAATTTACTTTAGGGGTCATACGACATTAAATGACCTTGAAAATCGCAAAAAACAAGATTTTTGACATTTTTTCTTAATAATTCCACGTTTTCTCAGATCAACTTCAAATCTACCTCAAACTATTAGGCATGTATGCCAAATTCGATCCGTAGAGTTTTATGCAGTTGGAAGCTTCATGACCTTGAAAAATACCCCAGTAAAATTAACAAATTGCAAAAATAACATACTAAAGGGCGCTATTCATCAAATATTCAAGCGAAGAGAAGCAAATTTGGCAACAAAGATAAGAAGGTCAAGTCCAACAATTCTCTTAAAAAAAAAATTTTTTTAGCTATGACGGGTTTCAATAAGGCGGCTGATATATCAAAATGGAGACCTTTAACCACATTTTATTTTATTCAATTTCGTAAAAAGGTAAAAATGACAAGGTGGCCATCAATTCTTGTTGACATATCTCCGCTTACTATGAAAAAAAGTTTAATTGATGCATAACCTTGATTGACCTTGAAAATACCATGTAAAATTGAAAAACCCGCTTTTAGTAGTGTTTTTTCCAATTTACCACTACGCAAAAAGTTGAGTGAGGTCTCCAGATTGAAGAGTATTCATAGTAAAACGGCAAGGAAAAGTCTTATTAATTTTTCACAAATTTTATTTGAAATCCCCGATCGGTTTCGACTAAAACGTCATTGTCAAGGGGGGAGTTGGATCACAAATCTAACACATTTACAAAGTGCGGTATATAACATAGTAACATAAACACATTTTAAAAACAGAAATTTCTTAACATTACAGGACTATTAAAATTAAAATATTTACGTGTTAAAAACAAAACAAAACTGTGATCCAACTCCCCCTTGACAATGACGTTTTGACAATTTGTGAAGAATTAATAGGACTTTTCCTTGCCGTTTTACTATAAAAAAAAACACTTCATTTTAAACCTCCCCACCATTTTTTTTGATCTGGCGTTCCAGACATTGGTGTAACAAAAGGTTAAATTATGGAGATTTTTTTAAAAAGAAAATGGCAAAAATCGTGATTTTTTTCGAATTCTCGTCCTCGATTTATACAAAATCTTTGCCGGGGTATAGCATAAACATTTGGGACGCCAGATCAAAAAAAATGGTGGAGAGGTTTAAAATTAAGTGTTTATTTATGGCGAAGATGTTAATTTCATCTCCGGTACTTAAAGTTTTTGCGTAGTTGTTAATTCTAAAAAAAAAACACTACAAAAAGCTGGTTTTTCAATTTTACATGGTATTTTCAAGGTCAATCAAGGTCATGCATCAACTAATTTTTTTTTTCGTATTAAATTTTTTTCGAATTCCCGTCCTCGATTTATATAAAATCGAGTATAATCACGCACTGGTTGCAAAAATTGTGTTTTTTATGATTTTTCGACCGCCATTTTGGAAAATGGCATCTAAAACACCTGGTCCAGAATATGGTAATGTATATCTAATTTCTGCTAACTTTTTTATAGGTAATTTAAATGACTTTGTTGTCTGGACAAGTGCGTAGAACATAAAATTCACAGTTCCGAAACTCAAAACAACAGGCATATAGATCATCTTTGCCGGGGTATAGCATAAAAATTTGGGACGCCAGATCAAAAAAAATGGTGGAGAGGTTTAAAATTAAGTGTTTATTTATGGCGAAGATCTTAATTTCATCTCCGGTACTTAAAGTTTTTGTGTAGTTGTTAATTCTAAAAAAACACTACAAAAAGCTGGTTTTTCAATTTTACATGGTATTTTCAAGGTCAATCAATGTCATGCATCAACTAAATTTTTTTTTCGTATTAAGGAGAGATAAGTCAGTAAGAATTGATGGTTACCTTGTTATTTTTGCGTTTTTACGTAATTGGATAAAATAAAATGTGGTTATAGGTCTGTATTTTGAAATATCAGCCGCCATATTGAAACGCGTGATAGCTGAACAATTTTTTTTTACAAAATTGTTGGACTTGACCTTTTTATCTTTGTTACCGAATTTGGTGCTCTTGGCTTTAATAATTGATGAATAGCGCCCTTTAGTATGTTATTTTTGCAATTTGTTAATTTTGCTGGAGTATTTTTCAAGGTCATGAAGCTTTAAACTGCATCAAACTCTAAGGACCCAATTTGGCATAAATGCCTAATAGTGTGAGGCACATTTGAAGTGGATCTGACGAAACGTCGAATTATTAAGATCTTTTTGAGGAGGAAAATGGCAAAAACCTTGTTTTTTGGGACTTTCATGGTTATTTAAGATCGAATAACCTTGAAAGTAAATTTTTTGGAATCCTCGTTCTCGAATTATATGGAATCGAGTATAATAATTCCTCGGTTGCAAAAGTTGTATTTTTTATAATTTTTGGCCACCATCTTGAAAGATGTCGTCATATCAACCCCTTCTACACGAATGCGAACAAAACACCTAGTAGCGCTTGATTGTGTCACTAAAGAGCTATCAATCCCACATAGCCAGAAAAGTTCTTCATAAAAAATCCCAAGGGATAGAAATTATCGACATATGCCCCTACACTATTATTGAATTGAATGGCATTTCCGTCCGAAGCACCGTTTTCCAGCTACAAGCAAAAAACTAAAAAAGTGGTGCACTCATTTAGGACCGAATAAAAGTATTAAAATGATTTCCAGCTCGCTGGGAATTCATTCCTCAAAATATCTTAAATTGACTGGCCTATATGGAAATACCTGGAAATTCAATAATTTTCAGAAGCGAAAGGTACCAAAAACAAAATAGATGATAAATTTCAATAACAAAAGAAAGGGCTACCAATTCAATTAATTATCAGTAAAAAAAACGAAAGGTTTCTTGCGCTTATATTTAGAACGACAAACAAAAATAAATAAAAAAAAATTAATATACAGAAATGGTTTTTCTACAAATATTTTATATGCATAGATAACCCGAGCTTATAGTGAAACCATGTGTTAAACATTTGTCCAGATTTGTTCCAACTTTTCCAATTTAGCAGTATTTTACCCCACGCGTTTATATTTTACTACAAGCCTTTCCGTAGCCTTCCGGCAGCATAATTTCCAACAGTCTAAAATTTTAATCTTTCAGTGTCCAGTGCTATAAAGTCTGGGCTCGCTTTGGGGTATATTATCCCGTGGAATTACTCTAAACCCCGGGCTTAAACCCGCCATTAAACTTTTGCCGGAAAAAACTATAATCTCTTGCAGCAGTTTCATGTTCAAAATATTCCGGAGTTATTCGAGAGTTTTATAGAGTGACCGCACTCCACTAAGTTAGTGTATTATGAGCCTCGCAACTTAGTAACCTTTTAGGTATTTCAAATTGACAAAAAATGTCACTCTCAGATTTTGTTGTTGTCATACGCTTATATTTAAAAATGCCCCAACTAAACGAATTAGAAAAAGCCCAAATTTTAGCAAAATTTGACGGTGGTTGGTCGGTTCGAAGAGTAGCGGCCCATTATGGACGAAACAAGGCTACAATTGTAATTATAAGAAGAAAGTATCAAGAAGAAGGAACTGTTCGACGAAGGCAAGGTTCTTTCGGAAAGCGACTAAACTTTCGCCCTTCGCGTACCTTTTGACCTCGCTCGTGTGCTCCAAATAATGCCTTTGGTGCTGTTCTTCCACGTTGTACAAAACCACAAGACCCAAGTCAGTGGGCCTCAGCAGTATCAGCAACTGATCGACTTTCTTGAAGACCAGCCATTTGCGATGGCCCCAGAGGCGAAAATTGAGGCACATTTTCCTGGATCCATAAGAACGACGCGCAGACGGATAAGCCGCTCTAGACTTAGATATCGCGTTGCTGCCAAGAAAATCTTACTTAGTGAGGAAAAGAAGCAAGCCAGGCTAATTTTTGCACTAAACTATTCACTAAAAAAAGAAGAATTTTGGCAACAAAAAATCTTTCAGTCCCACAATGACAGCAAACAAATTTTGGTATATCGCCCGCCACGAACACGCTCGAAAGATATATTGCTGGGAACGAAGACCGGGCTGGAAGATTTTCCGTGAATGTGTGGAGTTGGATATCGCCGGGAGGACATGGGGCTCTTTTTAGAATCCATGAAAGATTGACGGCTGAGGTTTATGTTGATATGATGAGAAATATTATGCTCCAGAAGCAACCATTCTTCATCCAGAAGGTTTTTTCTATCAGCAGGATAACTGTCCTATCCATACCGCACGCATTTCTAAACAGTGGTTCCAGCAAAACAACATCGAGGTTTGGACGTGACCGGAAAAAACCCCTGATGCCAATCCCATGGAAAATGTGTGGGGCCTTATAGCAAAAAAGTTAACACAAATGAATATTGTTCCCAGAAATTCCAACCACTTAATGGAGCTCATAGTCAGAGGGTACGACGAAGTAATTGTTTCAAATCCAAATTTATTTCAAAATTTAGCAGATTCCATGCCACAAAGACTCGCAAACATTATCGAGGCTGACGGGGCAATGACACGCTACTGAAGAAACGATTTCTTGTTTTTTTTTTTACTTTACGTAGTGTTCAATAATTTCTTTTTGATTTTGAACATTTTTGGTTGTCTGCAAAGATTACTTAAATTTACTGATCCTGTTATTGCATTCCTTTTGCCAAACAGTTCCTTCTTCTCGATACTTTTTTCTTATTCGCAAAATTGTGGTCTTGTTTTGTCCATAATGAGTTTTAAGAATAATTTTGGCAAAACTTAAATACAACAGACCTGCAGCTAACTTCTGCCGTACGCATTTTATGTAGCCGGAAGTTTACAGTTAATTTCAGATAAAATGCGTACACTATCGGCATCATAAAAGTGGTACGTGATAAACATAGGTATTTTTTAAATTGTTTGGTTAACTACCGGATTATAATTTGTGACAGACTTGATTGAAGATTGCTTTCAAAAATAATTTTTATATTACAATAATACGCTAACGCATAAAACAACTGTAACAAAAATTAAAAAACACAATTGTAACAAAAATTATAAAACAATCGAAACAAATTATTAGATATATTAATTTTATTATCTAGTCATTGCGCCATTCACCTCAATTATACCGTTTAACCTTCTTGGTAAAGAATCAGCCAAAATTTCAAAAATCACTAATCACTTCTTCATAAGCATTATTAACTGGACCAAGTGATGATGATTTCCCGGCACAATATTAAAACTTTTCAGCTTTTTTGAAATTAAACCCCAGATATTTTTCATAGGATTCATGGGGTTTTCGCAGGCCAAGGAAGAACTTCAATATTTGGCTCCCGAAACCAAGTTTGGCAAATTCTGGCCGTATGAGCAGGGCAGTTGTCTTGTTGAAAAATAAACTGGTCTTGATAAAGTTCAGTAACGGCTGGAAGCATGGTGTTCTCTAAAATGTCCACGTAAAGCTGTGCTGTGTGCCTTCCATTGATTCGAAATAGAGCACCATGACCTTTAGCAGAAATCCAACCCCACATATTTACCGAAAATCTTCCAGCGCGATCGTTGTTACCATCAATGTATATTCCATCGTAGAGCATTCTTGGTGGACGATACACCCGAATTTGTTTTCTGTCACTACAGGACTGGAAAACTTTTTAATCGGAAAATATTACCTTTCGCCAAAACTCTGGTTCCTTTAGAGAGTAATTAAGGGCAAAAAGTAACCTGGACTGTTTTTTTTTTCATTCGTAAGTTTAATTTTTTTAGCAGCTACATCTTAAATTAGAGCCTTTCTTTACGCGATTTCGTGCCACTCTTACACATCCTGGAAATTGGGTTAATCTCTTTGCCTCTTCCATAAAAGCGATAAGGTCATAATCTTGTTCATCAGTCGAAACTTTCAACAAAACAAAACAAAACTTTCTTTCCATCGTTTTTTAATTTTTATAATCATGGTTTTACTGCTTCCATAATGTCTAGCCACGTCCCTAATTGACCATCCTAGTTGTAGTTTTGCCAGAAGTTGGGCTTTATCAAATAAAGAAATTTGTGGAGGCATTTGTTATTTATTTGTCAGACTGAAATACAAAATGACATACTTTCACAGTTTAAGAAAAATACAATAATGGGTGACTTTGTTTGTAAAAATAGACCAAGGTATTACAACAAAAAGGATTGTGTACCACTTTTATGATGCCGATAGTGTACATGGAAATACAAAATACAACGTTTTTTCTTCGTGTAGATGTGCCATTTCACACTATTTATTTTGCATGCGTCATATACCATGACATATTTTATTTTTGATTTAAGTCAATCATTGTCAATAATTTTTGACTTTAGTCAAAATTATTGTTTGAAAATGGTTCCACAACTTTCGGCCTTTACGAAATCGCAGATAATAACTCGACTGCAAGAAGGGTCACCGAAAATTTTGATATTAATAAAGCCACTGTGGTCAGAATTTTGCCAAGTCTTTGAATCAAAAGCGGGGTACCGTTTTGAAAAATAAGGTGAGCACAGAGGAACAGGATGGACAATTACTGAATAATTTGCGAGAAAACCCATTTTTCACAGCAACAACAAATGGTTTTCCAGGTTCCCGATCTACAGCATGCAGTCGAGCGAAAAATTCTGAAACTCCTGACAGAACAACAAAAACAATCACGCTGTAGAAGATGACGAATATTGGGAAAGGGTGATTTTTACTGATGAAAAAATGTTTCAATCTTCTTCGGATAGTATATCCCAAGCAACAATTATAGTCAATTTCACTGGTGCCATTGTCATTGCCACCAAAAAAGGGTTAAAGCGTAGTAATATTTCCTACGAAAACCTATTTATAGGAAACATTTCATTATTTTCACTTAGTGTGGTCACTATTACTGTTAAAAAATTACCACACTGTCGTAAAAATAAAAAGTTATACGCGAAAGTAATATATTCCACTATATAACTATATACCATTACTAAAACCACGAAAAAACTTTACAGTGCGGGGCTTGCTTCATAGTTGTCACATTTAATTTCTTTTATATTACTTTTACGAGGTAACGACTCTACTGATATTAATTTGGTTGCAATTCAGTAGCCCCTACTCAATACAAAACTACAAAGTTATGCAGTCGGTCGCGGTCGCTTATCTACCACGCAGTAAGAAATAAATGTGCATATAGTGGAAAAACGTTACCTACGAGTTATCGCTACTTTACTGACATTGTAAATTACTGCACCGTCAACTGGATGAGCGACGCCGCCATGTTATTTACTTCTACTAAACATGGAATTTAAATCAAAATTTAAAAATACCTCATTAAATCATTGATTAGTAGTTGCATGTATCAATAAAGGTAAAAATATTAATATTTAATTAATAAACCATATTAAAACTGGAAATACATTTAATTTGGAAATCCTAACCTCAAATAATTCCGATTTTTTATCGACATTTTAGATAAAACTAGGTCAAAACTGTGGGGCGCGCGTTCTTTTTATCAAAAAATCAGCATTTTTAGTCAGTAAAGTGCTATGCGTTTATAAATTTAAGATGATGTGACTTCAGAAAAATAGTTAATAAAATGGTAATTATTAGGTACAGGTTATGATATAGATAATATTTTTGTTTTCTGTCATGTCTTCACATATTTTATGGTGTGTGTCCTGATGTAGTTTAGAAAAAGATCAACCTATTTTCAATTAATAATGTGGGAAAGAGAAAACCTATAAAAACCCTAAAAAATCAGAAATACTACTTTATGTGGTAAACAGGACGTCGGGATAACGTGCCCGTTTACTACCCGCGACGACATAATTCCTATATCAAGAGTAATCTTTACCGTCGCTATGTAGTTATATAACCGTTCCAATGCATTGCCAAAAACGGTGAATACCTCGAGGTATAGTAGTAATAAAACCGTCGCCGTGATATGACGCCACAACTCTATTAGAGATAGGGCGTGGAGACCGCCACCACGTCGCGACTGATTTTGTTGCTTGGGATCGCCCACCTCGAAGTCGGTTTATTGAGCGATATACCCACCAGGTTAATAGAGCAGGACACTTCTTAGTGAACATGTGGGGTTGGATGTCTGCTAGAGGGTTAGGTGTTTACTGGCAAATTAAAGGAAGATTTACCGCAGCTAGATATTTGGAAATTTTAGGAGGGGTAATGGTGCCGTCAATTGATTTTTTATATCCAAGCAATGAAATAATTTTTCGGCAGGACAATTGTCCTGTTCACACAGATGATGCTGTGCGTCGCTGGTTTCAAGACCAAAATATAGAAGTGCTGCTTTCGCCATTGAACAGTCCCTACCTTAGCCCCCTCGAAAATATTTGGGGAAGATTAGTCGAAATAATATATGAACATAATTGGAGGCTGCAAAATGCCGAAGAACTTTTAAACGCTATACTTAATGCATGGGATTATGGTTTCTAACGTTGAAGAATATTGTCGAAATTTGGCTTATTCCATGCCACGTCGATTGGAAATGGTTATTGAAAAAAATGTAGCCGCTATTAAGTATTAGTTTTTCTTTGGTTTTCATCTTAATGTTAAATGAAATTAAAATAATTTGTTTGTTTATGAAAACGCATGCATAAAAAACTCTGTGTAGTTCGCTTTTGACTAAGTCCACTGACTTGCCTCGCTCGTGACAAAGAGTTGTTAGTTTTTTAGCCTTGTTTAAAAATACTATTTTCTATTGCTAAGAAGTTTAAATTAGGTACCTACTGACAAAATAATCATTAATCCTCCAAGAGAGTTTTTAATAATTAGGTTAATTAAGTTTTTTTAAAAATCATAGGTAAACTATAACAATAATAGAAATATATTAATTAGCAGGTAGTGCCCCTGGTGCATACTAAAAAGCGTAGGTATAGCTAAATACACTGAAAAAAAAACGTAGTTGGGTTTTTCATGTACGCATTTTATGTGAAAACAACAGTTCAAAAAAAAATCACACATGCATTTTTTCCTATGCCACAAAATTAAGCTTTCCATTAGTGTATACTATTATAAGGCACCACCAGCTTAGTACGCCTGACAGCTTAAAATTCAGTGTGATATCCTTAAAAATGTCACAGATATCAACATTTACAAAAGTTCAAATTATCACTCGATTTATAGAAGACGGCTGGTCGATAAGAAGAGCGGCCACCCATTTTGGAGTTAATAAAATGACGATAATGCAATGTAAAAAACGCTGAATTGAAAATAATTCTACGGATAGTAAAGATGCATCAGGACGATCAAAAGTAAGTTCTGAAGTGCAAGATGAGAGACTTATTGACCATCTCAGACAAAATCCCTTTTCAACGTCGGTTGAAGCAGCTAATGTAACATTTTTTCCGGGTTCTTTAGCAACAGTAAATAGAAGAGTAACGAAATCAGAAGTCTCTTGTCGAGTTGCTGCAAAGAAGCCTTTTCTAACAGAAGAGCAAAAACAGGACAGAGTGATTTTTGCACTGAACAACGTTCTTCGTGATAATGACTTCTGTAAAAGGGTGGTTTTCACTGACGAAAACATTTTTCAATCGTTTTAAAGCAGCATGAGAATTTTAGTTTATCGTCCACCAAATTCTAGATTTGAACCCGAGTATACAAACCAAATTAAAAAAGCTGGACATTTTCTTGTAAACATGTGGGGCTGGTTTAGTGCTAGAGGTTTGGGTTTTTTTTTGGAGAATCGAAGGAAGATTCTATAGTGAACCATATATTGAAATCTTTGAAAACGTTCTGCTGCCATCTGTACAGGCTTTACATGAAAATAATGACTTCGTTTATCAGCAGGACAACTGTCCAGTACACACGGCTAATGTTGTTCGCCAATGGTTTCAGAATAATAATATAGAAACACTTCCTTGGCCAGCCAACAGCCCTGACCTTAACCCAATGGAAAATATATGGGGTCGAATCATTAAAATAATATACCAAAGGAATTGGAGACCACGAAATGCTGAAGAGTTAAGCGATGCTATTTATCGCGCATTGGATCAGCTCTCAGAAGACCATCAGTATTTTCAAAATTTAACCTTTTCAATGCCCAGACGTTTGCAGCTTGTAATAGAGAAAAATGATGATCCTATTAAATACTAAATTATTTATTTTAGTTCTTTTTTAAGTTAAAATAATTAGTATTAAGTTTACCACCGTTTTTGTCCGAATCCAAGTTTCCTATCGTATTATTGTTATTTTATCTACTCCAAAATGGGATACCGCTCTCTTTATAGAACAGCCTTCGTCCGTTACTCGAGTGATAATTTGATATTGTTTAATAAAGGCTTTACTAAAACATTATTTTTGCTGATTTTTTAGTATTATGCAAAATTTAATATAAAAATTGTCGTACTTTTGAAGTTTTTAGGCATTTTAGCTGGTAGTCCGTATATATTATACACTTTTAGAAAGGTCAATTTTGTGACTGCATGTATGCGGTTTTTTTTTAATCAAATGTACAGGATTCGACCGCTCTTGGCCCACTGGCTTGTAAATAAGAGCGAAAGAGATAACTTGAGAAACCGATACGCTGCTGCCGAGGTCACCCACAATTAACTAAAAGATACCCAAGTAAGATCTCGTTAAATTTAACAATAAAAGTTGCCTTCAGAGGGCGTAAAACAGTGATTATGAGTATTTTCCTATTTTAGGTTAAAATTAGAATCGGCTAAATTAATTAAAATGCCTGTTTATCCACAAACTTACTACCGATTGACGTTGGTTTGTCAATAAATCTGTGAAAAGTCTGAGCCTGACCTTCTATAACCAGTTAGGCTTAAGTCCCGACTCTACGAGACAATTTATCGTAGCATTTTCGCTTTCCTACGAAATATCTTGTTGAAATAAATTTAAAACAAAATTATACTTTAAATTTTAAAACAACAAAAAAAAATTAAACAACGTAGCACAGTCTTTCAATCTGCAACTCTCTACTCTTTTTACTTAGAACACTTTGTAACCGTGTTCATGTATTGTTTAACTTTATAACGAATTTAGAGCTGTTATTAAATTTAATTCTTGTAGACTCCTTTATTTTACAAAAATTCAGGTCTTACATAAAAAATATTTTGTGGTATTTTAGTTGCATCATTTCAGTATCAAATAAATAAAAATAATCTTATTGACCTAAGTGATTATTTGAGAAAAATTATATCTCTACGATCTCCTTCACGCCCGCGTTTTGGAATAAAACTAAAGCGCTGAAAGTTTTCCTAAACTGTTTGCTTGACAACGTTGCCCAGCCGGCATCTCTCCTCAGTGCATCTGAATTGAATAGCGTTCTTACTCAGACACATGCAGTTCGGCACCCTAGATGAGAACTGTCAAATCCTGTATATTGGTATATTGCGTAAATATTCTTGGACGTCCAAACCAGGTCCTGTGAATGTCCAACGGTCCACTTTTTTATTATTCCTTGAATATACAGAATGGATGCAGTCTGAACATTAGAATTTTGAATACATGCATATAGCGTATACATATAAAAATAAATCGAGTAAAGGTTTACTCCAAAACTTCCCTCGCTCAGAAGAACATATATTATATAAAAACCGCTACTCATATATACATGGGTTAGATTGGGTTGGTCAGACTTTTCCAGGCTATATCCAGACTTTTCTTGGGTGTATATACACTGTTCAGGGGTGTATTCAGACTTTTCCATGGTGTACTCGAACATTTTCACAGTATATCCAGGTTTTTCCAGAGTGTATCCAGACTTCCAGGGTTTTTTCAGACTTTTCCAGAGTGTATCCAGACTTTTCCAAGGTCTTTCCAGACTTCCAGAGTGTAGTCAGACTTTTCCAGGGTCTTTCCAGAGTTTTCCACAATGTATCCAGACTTTTCCAGAGTGTTTCCAGGCTTCTCCAGGGTCTCTCCAGACTTTCCAGAGTGTATCCAGACTTTTCCATGGTCTTTCCAGACTTTTCAAGAGTCGTTTTAGACTTCTACAGAGTTTTTCAGGGTCTGTCCAGACTTCCAGAGTGTATCCAGACTTTTCCAGGGTGTTTTTAGACTTACCGAGTGTATCCAGACTTTTCCAGAGTCTTTCTAGACTCCTCCAGAGTGTTTCCAGACTTTTCCAGGGTTTTTGCAGACTTTTCCAGAGTGTTTCCAGACTTTTCTAGAGTATATCCAGACTTTCCCAGTGTCTTTTCAGACTTTTCCAGGGTCTTTCCGGACTTTTCCAGAGTCTTTCCAGACTTTCCAGAGTGTATCCAGACTTTTCCAGGGTCTTTCCAGACTTTTTCAGAGTCTTTCCAGACTTTTTCAGAGTCTTTCCAGACTTTTCCAGGGTGTATCCAGACTTTTCTGGATAGGACTTTTCCGATACATTTTATATGTGCTATATATATATATATATATATATATATATACAGACCGCTTCAAGCTACTGCGAACATAGGGCGGAAGAAGTCTAATTTGCCAGTGTACGTACATGCAGAGACACCGCACGCCTATCAGTGAAGCAACCAATACTCAGGTTTGCGATCACCACTTGCATGACTTTCCTTTGGTATTTAGTACGCCTCTAACCACGGTGCTGTGTGGAGCGTAGTCAATGAAACCGGAATTTGGTCAATAAATACGCAAATTTTTATAACGTAATTTTCTTATTTTTTGTCACTGATAAATAACAGCGTTTTATTGTCAACTGCTCAGATTTATCAGAGACGACGTGTTACAATGAAAATAATAAGGAGAAACAAAATAAAAGCAAGTTCTCAAAATAAAATAATACATTCTAAAAACCAAAAAGATTCTCCCAGTCAAAAAAAAATTAAAGCAAATGTTCGAAAAGTCCTCCTTGCTCGGCTAGACAATATCCGAGCCTACTATAAAAACCCCTTCCAACGTTTCCAAGCATGTTAGGGGTGATAATTTGAAAAGCTTCTTCAAAAACAGATAGAAGTCATTAGGAGCAAGATAGGAAGATCGAGCTGGCCATAAAATAGTTCCCCGTGTACTTATAACCCGATTAGGAAATACATTATCAAGATATTCCCTAACAAGGCCAACATTGTGAGCGGAACAACCATCTTGTTGAAACCATGTTTCACCAAATCTTACACCTAACAACTGCCTAGCAGTTGGAATAATGTGCTGCTGCAGTAGATCCAAGTATCTAGGACCATTCAAATTGCAATTGCCGTTAATAAAAAATGGCCCAATTACGTGTTCCCCTACAATACCCCCCCCCCCCAAACATTTAGTTTTTGGGGATACTGTGTTCTTACGTCAAAATACCAATGCAAATTTTCCCTCGACCAATATCGAACGTGTGTTGGGTTATGACGATTTGACCATTTGACCATCTGCACTTTTTCGGCAACTTCGTAGACATCCATTTTTAGTTTTAAAAATGTATTATTTCAATTAAGAACTTACCCATCTGTTTCTCGAGCAAGGCAGAAATAAAACAAAATAATAAAAACAAAGTGAATTTCCAAAAGATAACACTGCAGCGTGCTTCGAATCCACCTCGGTCGTACGGCACGGAGAGTAAATTGGACTTGATTCCCCCTATGTTCGCAGTAGCTTGAAGCGGTCTGTATATATATATACATATATAGATTCAGTCTTTATATAATACCGATTTGTATGAAATTTGATAAGAAAATAGGTTGTCACCTGGATCTTAACTTAAGCTACTTTTTATTTAACATTTCGTTTCATAACTCCAGATATATGGCACAGAAAATTGAATTTTTCAATTTTTTTTTGCATTTTTTATGTGATATATATATAAATGTAGTCAAAAATTTTGGCGCCATTCAGCTAAAATTTTTATAAGCTTTCCAAGGAGGTATCACACGGTAAGAAAATTTTTTTTTTTTTAGGGATGAAGTTTTTTGGGGGTAGCTTCGAAGGGTCTACTAGGAGAATGCTCAAAAACAGGGGTCTGCGCGTCAGCACAAGTAAACACTGTGTACAATTTTGTTATGATTAGTGAAGGAGTTTTTGAGTTAGAGTGGCTACCAAGTAGGCGACAGACAGACCGACAGAGAGAGCGACGGCGTCTGGATTCGTGCTTATCACTATTCGGAACCTCAAAATTCGTGGAGGATCATGAAAATCTCGAAGTGCGATTTTTCGATGATTACATTACTTCTCTTTAGCGAGGGAAGTAAAAAGTAATGTTCAGATTACATCCATTCTGAATATTCAGTGAATAATAAAAAAGTGAATCGCTGGACATTCCGAATGTTCGCATTTTCCCTAGAAAGACTTTTGAAGGTAGAATTTGTTGTTCTAAAAAAAAATTAGTAAAATATATTTTAGTAAATTCTTTCATTTCATAGACTTGCTTGGTAAATTATTTTAAAGGCGATTCCCAAAAAAATACGAAAATGTAACTCCTAATTTCGCGGAAAAAAATATGAAATTTAACAAAATAATAACGTAACTTTTCTTAGATTAATGATATCTAACCACTGTTCAGATCTTTCTAGGGAATTTTCAATTACCCTGCATACCAATATACTTGCTATGTGGGAATGATTTTGAGCTTTGTTCTAACAGTTACACCTTGCCCTAAAAACTAATGAGTAATTTACTTACACCGATAGCCAGACATCTTTTCTATTTTGATTTGAGTAGGTAGGTACAGGTACTTAACCAATTTTTAAGTAGTTTTCCCAAAAAACTTAGATTTTCTTTAAAAGGAAGTTTTAGCTCTCAAATTTGGTGGGGTATAAATCGAAAAAAAATTTCCAGCGGGATTTGAACACATCACCCTTGAATACTTTTCTTTTACCTCGCGTCTGCATTAACTAAACTGATTGATAAAGGTGTGTAAGTAACCCTTTTTGTAGTGTAAATGGAGGCACTCTAGTCTAATTCTATTCTGAGCTTATTTCATGGTTTTACTAGTGGCTATTTTGCACGTAGAATGCCTAATTGTTATAATCTTGAAATATTTTGAATGGACGGGATTTTTGCGGACTGCCTAGCTACTTTAGATTAAAAAATACAAGCTATAGGGAGCTACGTGAAACCATCGGACGATTTTAATTATTGACGAATGAAAAAATAGCTTAAAATTAACTCTGTGTTTCGGACTTCCATTGTCTATATTTTATTTATACACGACGTTTCGCTAGTACAATCTCTGATCGTCTTCAGGTGCAAACTACAATCAATTCCTAAGGCTACGTACTTATATAATGCGAGAAATCACTCAACCTTGAAGTTCAAGAAGTTGGCTCCGCCCAAGGAGAGGCTTCCAAATATTTGGAATTTCAACACTTGGTTTACTGAAAAAACCCGAATTCTGCCCAATAAAGGTAGCTTCAAGGAATTTTCGTTTCTTCCAGTGTGACTCCTTGTGCAAAACCTTTGCTTCTGCCCACTTCATTCGGTGTTGTTTTGACCATACATGTTCGGCGATTCGTGATTTCGTTGTTTCACCTTTTTGGGTATTCGTCTGATGTGTCTTAAGCCTAACAACTAGTGGTCTTTTTGTTTCGCCTATGTAAGATTCACCACACTTACAAGGAACTTGGTAAATGCATTCCTTATTTTGTTTGTTCTCGGTTTTGTTTTACTAAGAAGGCTTCGAATTGTATTACTAGATTTAAAAGCTGTTTTAGTATTGAAATTTTTCGCTACTCTTCGAATTTTCTCTGATAACGTATGGAATTGTAAGGAATGCATTTGCCTGGTTTTGGATTTCTAATCTCTGTCCCGCTTGTTGAAATTTAGAAATAGTATCTGTTATAAGTTTATCTGTTATAGTTTAATCCTTCTTAATGTTTCTTATTTCGTTATTTTATATATACAAATTTGAACGGCTCTGTTATACAAAGTTTTGATTATGCCTCGTTTGGTTGTAGCAGAATGATTTGAACCTTGATTTAAATATTGTCCTGTGTGAGTGGGTTTACGATAGACTGTTGGTCTGATGTCGTTTTCTACTCGTGTGACAAGTACATCAAGAAAAGGAATTTGACAATTTTTCTCCAACTCCATTGTGAATTTAATGGCGGGTCTTATGTTATTTAGGTGGTGAAGAAATTCTGAAAGTTGTTGGTTATTCCCGGTCCAAAAAGACCACTAGCTGTTAGGCTTAAGGAACATCAGACGAATACACAAAAAGGTGAAACAACACCGAATGAAGTGGGCAGAAGCAAAGGTTTTGCACAAGGAGTCACACTGGAAGAAACGAAAATTCCTTGAAGCTGCCTTTATTGGGCAGAATCAGGGTATTTTCAGTAAACCAAATGTTGAAATTCCAAATATTTGGAAGCCCCTCCTTGGGAGGAGCCAACTTCTTAAACTTCAAGGTTGAGTGATTTCTCGTAGTATATAAGTACGTAGCCTTGGGAAGTGATTGTAGTTTGCACCTGAAGACGATCAGAGATTGTACTGATCGAAACGTTGTGTATAAATAAAATATAGACAATGGAAGTCCGAAATAGAGAGTTAATTTCAAACACATCATTGTCTCAAACTTTCAAACGAAAAAATAGCTGTTATGACCCATATACTTATAAACTACGAAACACGGCATTGCAATGCATACCCGTGAAAATTTTTGTAAGCAAGATTTATCATCTAAATCCAGGAGGCCATGAAAATTTTTGAAATTTCAGCCATTTGGCGCATGCGCGATGCACTTCACTGCGATGGCATATGAATGTCAGTTTCACGTTGACAGCAGTGTTTACTTTTCAAAAACCAAGCAGTTTTTCTTTTGCGTAAAAATATGTGCCGCCCAAAATAAAAATTTAATATTATGAATTGAATGAAGGAGTTTTGTGACTCTGTGGGATTCATAGCTCTTTAGTCACGCAGTCGAGTGTTACCGGGTGTTTTGTTTGCATCCGTGTAGAAGGAGTTGATATTCAGTCATCTTTCAAGATGGCTTTGGCAACCGGGGCATGATCATACTCGATTCCATATAATTCGAGAACGAGGATTTCAAAAAAAAAATTTACTTTCAAGGTCATCCGTCCTTAAATGACCTTGAAAATAGCAAAAAAACAAGGTTTTTGCCATTTTCTCTTCAAAAAATTTTAATAATTAGAGGTTTTGTCAGTCCGACTTTAAATCTACCTTAAACTATTAGACATGTATGGCAAATTCGATCCTTAGAGTTTGATGCAGTTTGAAGCTTTATGACCTTGAAAAATACTCCAGTAAAATTAACATATTGCAAAAATAACATATTAAGGTGCTCTATTCATCAACAGTTAAAGCGAAGAGGACCAAATTTGGAAAGAAAGATAAGAAGGTCAAGTCCAACAATATTGTTAAAAAAAACTTGGTTCAGATATGACATTTTATTTTATCCAATTTCAAAAGGTGGCCATTAATTCTTGTTGACTTATCGCCGCTTACTATGAAAAAAAAATTAAGTTGATGTATGACCTTGAAAATAACATGTACAAGTGAAAAACCAGCTTTTTGTTATGTTTTTTCCAATTTACCACTACGCAAAAACTTTACAAATACAAAACACTTCATTTACTACCTACCATTTTTTTTGATATGGCGTCCCAGATGTTTATGCTGTACTCCGGTCAAAATAAGCTATATGCCTGTCGTTTTTATTAAGTTTCAACATCAACATCAAGTCAACCAGGCAATAGTTTTGACCATCTCCGATTTTCATGATTTTTGGTACACTTATTCGTCTTATCAAAAAACTCAAAAATCCAAAAAATCAAATTTTTTGGATAAGCGGTTTTTGTTTTATTGATTTTTGAAAATCAAGA
Organism: Oxystoma pomonae; assembly: GCA_963921995.1. NCBI lineage: Eukaryota > Metazoa > Arthropoda > Insecta > Coleoptera > Brentidae > Oxystoma > Oxystoma pomonae. Next base: position 4,388,400 of record OY998167.1, on the reverse strand, counting down.
AATTGACCAATATGTCCTTGACAGACACTTACAAAAATAGTAATATCTCAAAAACTATTGATCCTATAGAAGCGAGTGATGGCTCATTTTGAAGGGTTTTTTAAAGATGTGTGACACAATATAGTTTGTTTAATTTTTTTTTTCTTCATTAATCAAAAATTTTTTTTTTGAAAAATCTTAAAAACACATTTTTTAATTTTTTTCAAAAAAATTTTTCTTTTTTTTTCAATGTTTTTTTAACATTTTTGGAAAATTTTAGGATGGAGAAATAATGGAGTCATACTTTTAAAAAATAATAAGATATTTAATACAGGGCTAATTTACCTAATATGGGTATAACAAAAAAATGAAAAGTAAGAATAATAGAAAATTTACAATAAAAAATATTTAGGTTGCTAATTTTTTTTGTAAAATATTTGAGGAATCTGTCATTTCTTTTGCAGTTAGCGTATATGTCCTACCAGTGGCAGTATTTGGGTTGACCCGTCTTAAAAGAGAATTGTGATCTATGACCAATATATTAGCTTTTGGCTTTGGAAAGTAAAAAGACGGAGAGGGACCATGAGGATGTAAAAAACTAACTTTTAATTCCCCGCTTTCTATATTTTTGCCAATGATACATCCCATCCACCAAAGACAGTCATAGTTTATGGTTACAAAACCGGAGTCGATGTTTTCAATTTCTGTGTTTGACAAACCACAGGTTGGAAAAAGACATTGAATATTTTCCTCTTTACTTAGTGAAAATGATTTTGTAATAATTTTTTCATTACTGAGGGGGATAATCGAGTGCAATTTCTCAGTCCCAGGTATCGATTGTGCTTCCAGGTATCTTTTTTCCAAAAACTTTTCATGTTGCTGGTAGTCATTTAATGAACAATATTTAAATGTTATACCAGGAATGTTTTCTGTTGCAAATTTAAAAAGATCTTCGGAGGTCATAATCTGTTCATTATATGGTCTCTGCAGACTTGCTTTAGCAGCCAACCTTTTTACGGTGCCTCCCAGTCCATCGCATGCACTCTTCCCGTGGGAGGTGGCAAAAAAATTCCATTCTGCTTTAATTTGAAATTCCTCGAGATGGTACGCAATATTAACAAATTTTTTTTTATTTTTATACTGTGCGGCACAGCCGTCTGAAAAATAGATAATTTTGTCTAAATTATAAATTTGCCTCTTTAGTTCAGGCATAAGGTGGCTTAAAAAAAGATGAAATGCCACAGTGTGGTGTACCAAACAGTCTGAAATAAATATATAATTTAAATGACCAAGTTTTCCCTCATGGGTTTTGTAATATATTACAAAAGGATGTAGGGTTGCCTGGCTATTTGTCCAGTGATAGGACTGCACTTCATCCTGCAAAATAAATGAATAATTTTCAGCGAAGTCGCATGTGATTAGTGCTTCCCCCTTTTTTAAATTGTCTTTCACCTCATTGTAGTATTCTTTTTGCATGTGAGTGTAAAAAGAATGAGATTTTAATTTAATCAAGTCGTTTGAAAATTCTTCAATGAAGTCCTCTGCTGGTTTAATTAATGTCTCCATATTGCATCTATCTACAGAAATCCACTTCTTAAAAGTCACATTGTCAATCATTGCTTCTTCGTACTTTTCATTCAAAAAGTTTTTTAAATTCTCAGTTCCTGGGCATATCTCACATTTGTCCAAAAAGCAGTGAACTCCTGGTGGGTTACACATCATTTTTGAGAGGCAAGCATGGTAGTCTGGTAAAGCAGGATTACCCTTATAATTTAAGATAAACTTGTTTATTTTAGAACACTCTATCATTAACTTCATATTTTGATGTATTGTGCACACACACACTGCATGTGTAACGCTCTTTCCTGCTAAAATGCAACTTTTTGGTCTCAATTCACTAAATTTAGACAAACCAATTTTTAGGCCTGGATGCTCTTTCTTAAAATGCAAATATATTTCTTTGATATTAGCCAAAACTAACCTTTTCTGATGATGCTCCTTAGTTCCTTCTTTTCTTACAACAACAAAATCTTTTTTTCCAGGCATGGGTCTACTCACATCATCTCTAAGGTAAAATGATGTTACCATTTCTACAACGTTTTGGTCAAGAGTTTTCCCAGGCTTTGGATTAGGTGTGGATAAAATTCCTTTTTCTTTGACCATTTTTTTTACCATCTTGGTCATGTATTGGGAAACTCCAAATTCTTGCTGAATTTTTGCCCGACTTCAACTCATAGGAAGACAGGATCATACATGATGCAGGAGGGATACGAATACGAACAAAAAAAAAAAGATAGAATTAACATTCTTTCGCTTCTTTTTTGAACTATCTGAAATTTTTCTTTTAATTGTTGTATTATTTCGCACTAGTCCATGTTTTTTTCTTTGGTCTTTTCTACTATTGACAAGTTTTTAGATATAAAGAGTAAATATATAGGTATTTATCAAAAAATGTATGGTTTTTTCCTGCAAGGTTTTTTATATTATTTTTTTAAAAATAGAACCAATAACTTCCCCATCCTGAAATTTTCCGAAAATATTTAAAAAATACTGAAAAAAAAATAGTATTTTTTTGAAAAAAATTCATAATGGTGTTTTTAAGATTTTTCAAAAAAAAAAATAAAAACAAAAAATTACATGGTGATACACATCGTTAAAAAGGTCTTTAAAAAAACTTCAAAATAAGCTATAACTCGCTTCTATAGGACCAATAGTTTTTGAGATATTGCTATTTTTGTAAGTGCCTGTCAAGGGCATATTGGTCAATTTCTTTATTTTCAAAAATCAATAAAACAAAAACCGCTTATTCAAAAAATTTAATTTTTTGGATTTTTAAGTTTTTGGATCAGAAGAATAAGTGTACCAAAAATCATCAAGATCGGAGATGGTCAAAACGAAAAGTGCCTTTTTTTTGGTTGATTTGATATGGTTTGACCCTGTCCTGGATCCACAAGTAAGCCTTTTTTTTTCACCGCCAGATAACCTGGGCCTATATTCATTATTGCTAAAAATTTACAAGTACCGCCATATTGAACCGTGTTCGAAACGGCGACTGAGGCGCTTTCCAAATCCTTTGAAATGTTTTGAACCGTGACGTCACCGTTTCGTCGCCAAAATAACATTTTACGCATGTTTTCAAAGCGGTTACGAAATCATCGGTCGTGAAAAAACATTAACACTGACAGGTCTAAATATTTACACCTGTGTGGGGTACTAAATTTTAAAACCAATTTTCAAAAATCACTTACCCATACAGAAAAGACACAAATTTATTGATTATTTTGTATTGTTATTGCAAAATACCACTGAAAAACTGCTTTTTTCTCTCAAAATACACCCTATTTTAGAAGAAAATGCCCTAAAGCTAATTTTTTTTGAGGTTATAAAGTTGGTGATTTTTTAAACCACCTCAGGGGTGTGGTTTAAATTTATAGCCCCCAGAAAGGATTGTTTTGTGGCATTTGGTAATAAGTTCGTTTATAATTTCTCTAAGTAACTATTTTTACAAGGATTAATTTACCTTATTTAATATCCGAAATTGTTCATTACCCAATAAAACACCTCCAGAAAGACGCCATATTTTGAACCCGTTTTCAGCACAAAAAATATATTTATGAGGGCACTACGAAGCAAAACAAACATAAGTGATGGTTACTGATTATGCACGAAAAATATACCAAACAAAGAAACCCAAAACAACTATATTAATTTATTAATAAACTGAAAGTAAAACATTAACGTTATGTAAAAGCTCAGTAAAAAAAGTTTCTTTACTCAAAGCCCACTCATTTTAAAGCTGTAGCTTTCATCAGTAGAGGTTGGTGCAAGCCAAGGTGCAAGCAGAGGTAAAAGATCCGAACTCGCTGTTTGTGATCGAACGCATCGCTAATATTTTTAAATTAACATTTCGACAGTGACAGAGATGTAAAAAATCTTGCATTTAAGTTAAAAACACCTTTTAAATAAATACAATATTAATCTACTCATTATTCTATTATTACTCATCTAAATCGTTGTGTGACATCAAGTATTTATTGGAAAAATTAATTAACAAGGGTAAGTTTTAATTAGAGTGACATATAGCCCCAATGCTAATTTATTATACAGGGTGTTTAACTATTTAAACCTCGCGTGGGTTTAAATTTTATAATTTTCTTTTCTTCTAAATTGAAAATTTCCTCTTAAATCAATCAGGGGTGTGGTTTAAATTTATAGCCCCCAGAAAGGAATGTTTTGTGGCATTTGGTAATAAGTTCGTTTATAATTTTTCTAAGTAACTATTTTTACAAGGATTAATTTACCTTATTTAATATCCGGAATTGTTCATTACCCAATAAAACACCTCCTATTTTGTCCAGAAAGACGCCATATTTTGAACCCGGTTTCAGTACAAAAAATATATTTATGAGGGCACTACGAAGCAAAACAAACATAAGTGATGGTCACTGATTATGCACGAAAAATATACCAAACAAAAAAACCCAAAACAACTATATTAATTTATTAACAAACTGAAAGTAAAACATTAAGGTTATGTAAAAGCTCAGTAAAAAAAGTTTCTTTACTCAAAGCCCACTCATTTTAAAGCTGTAGCTTTCATCAGTAGAGGTTGGTGCAAGCCAAGGTGCAAGCAGAGGTAAAAGATCCGAACTCGCTGTTTGTGATCGAACGCAGCGCTAATATTTTTAAACTAACATTTCGACAGTGACAGAGATGTAAAAAATCTTGCATTTAAGTTAAAAACACCTTTTAAATAAATACAATATTAATCTACTCATTATTCTATTACTACTCATCTAAATCGTTGTGTGACATCAAGTATTTATTGGAAAAATTAATTAACAAGGGTAAGTTTTAATTAGAGTGACATATAGCCCCAATGCTAATTTATTATACAGAGTGTTTAACTATTTAAACCTCGCGTGGGTTTAAATTTTTTAATTTTCTTTTCTTCTAAATTGAAAATTTCCTCTTAAATCAAACAAAAGATTAGGTTAAGATGATTATTCAATAAAAAAATTCATTAAAATTCTTCTTATAAATCAAACTATGTCCAAAATTCAAGGATGGTTGGTTTAAAATGCTTAAAACCAAAAAGTTCACTTAAATTTAGGACCGTTCTAAAATAGACGAAACCTTTTTAGTAAATCCCACCGTTTAAGTTTATAAGTATATGGCCTCCTCCAATTGAAGGAGGCAGTGCCCCAAATGATCAAAATTTGACATGCATAAAAACTGTCATCTGCAACTCATTTGAAACGATTTTTACACATTAAAAAAATTCAAGTTATATTAAATAAGAAATGTCGAAACATTTCCACGCACACCAGTTCGACATGCCTTTCAGACCGACATACTTGCGAAATTGGGAAGTTCCGAAATACTATTGCCCAAAACCCAGATCAAGAATCGGGTCGACGAAATTGATCGCAAACGCTCGGGGTCAGCTTTTGCCTGGGGTGCCCAGGCCTCCCTGCAATCCATTTGGAGACTTTGTAGGTGAGACTGTTCACATTTTTGCCATTTCCTTATTTTGTGCGTTTAAGTGGGCCACAGAACGTATGCGTAGATGTGGAATATAGCGCAATATTCTTCCTTTTATCCGTAAAAAGCAAAGACTTGAATACTGATATTAGAATCCCATGTATGCGCTCTGGAGTTGAACTTTCTCATCAAGACGTTAACTTACGCTGTTTAACGTCTGCGCCATGTTCCTAACGTGGCGAGTTTTGCCGAAGGCAAGATAGAAATGCTGCTACTAAAATGTAAAAGAGAGAAACGTCCGTACGTGTTAATTTAATAAGGCTGAAACAGTGGTGCACCCAGGAATTGACTTGGGGGGGGGCTAAGGATAAATAATAAAAAAACTTAATTTGAAGTAAAAATATTATTTTAATTGATACAAGGAAACAGGTGCTTACAAGCGCGGACCTGAGCTCAACTTTGGTGGCAGGGGAGGGGGGTGTTAACCAAATTGAAAATTGTTTATTTACCCAAAATTTGATGTGAAAATCATGCTTCAATGCGGCGCCGACAAAATTTTTTGAGAAAATAACACTAAAAATGCAATTTTTGTCAAACTTGGATGAGTATCCCAACACACAAAGGACCAAAACGAACAGAGAAATGACGTTTCGCTCTGGGCATCCAGCATGGGCTTATCAGTGGTTTCACTGATCACCCTTCCCAAACATCATCCAACGCCATCATACACTTTGATTTCCAACTTTGAATCACTCACAAATAGGGATCGTTCCGCACTGGCACTTATCTACGTCACCTGATACAGGTTCGTCCTGGGTACCGATTCTGGAAGTCATAGGAAGTGATCGTTCGCCTGAGAGAAGAAAAGTAAATTCAACCAATAAACGCGCTTAAAAGCAGTGACGAGACGATCGAATAATCACCAAACTGTTATGGGCACGCGCAGAGCTGCCTCGAACAACAATTTTTGAGCGAAGCCGTTCTCTCGACTAGACCCAGTAGCGCATGCTACGGCAAACTTGACCGTCTTTTAGAGTAGGATTCGGACAGTGGTCGATTTTTGTATAAACGCGGACATTAGAAAAAACTTCTACATTGTAATGTAATTGTACAAAATTTTTATAAACAGACAGGATGATCGTGTGAATTTTCACATTTATCTTAAGACATTTTTAAGAGGAAAAATATATATATTTATTAATTAGCTACATTAAAGTAAAAATGTTAGTTTAGAAAATATATTAAAAATAATGCTAACCGAAACTTTCAAATGAAACACTCAGTATATTATTGCATTTTGTTTTTAAATTCTAAGCATTTTTGTATAATGTACCCTATGTCGATCTTCAACTGTTTTCGAGATATTAACAGTTGAATACTGTCATACTCTGGGTCTTTTGTTTGAAATTTGATGTTGAATACTGATGCGTAATGTGAAACTCGTAAAAGGCATAGTTTATTCTTTGGCCAGTAGTAGAGGAGGGCGGCGCGAAGCCCGGCAAGTAGGCATCCCTGGGCCCTTTCTGCCCTACCCCGAGCCTGCCCCTAATCCACCGCCTGCACCACTGGTCTGGCAGTTTGCTCATTTGGTCTAACTGTTCTTTTTGCAAAGTCCAGTATTTTGTCCCATTTGAGCGTGTGCAGGTCCTCCTCATCCAGGGTCGGGAAACCAAATACCTAGTATTCCGTCCTCTGGTATGCCTCGCAGTTCGCTATAACGTGTCGAGATGTCTCCTCTGCCCGCCCGCAGGCCCGGCAGGTCGAGTCATTCTCCACCGCGATCCGGGTCATGTGCTTCCTTAGTCGGTTGTGACCTGTTATGATAACTGTCAGCAGACCAGCATCCCTTCGCGATCTACCCAGGAGCCATTTTTGTTTGGCTACATCCGGGCCCTTCACGAAGTCTTTGGTCTGTCTGCATCCTGTTCCTGCTCTCCAAGCGGTCGTCATGGCATCGTTGGCCCATTTGTTGAGTCGACTTTGCAATTGCTTCTTGGTTGTTCCTAGGAGTGGTTCCGGCCCTACATACTGGGTGCTTGCCCCGATCCTGGCGAGCTAGTCGGCCATCTCGTTACCCGGCACCCCCATATGTCCCGGTACCCACATAAGTGTCACTTGTTTGCCCTCTCCCAAGGATTCCAGTGCATCCGCACATTCATCCACCAGGGTGTTGGTGATCTTGGGCGCCCTTAGTGCCTTTAGGGCTGATTGGCTGTCAGAGCATATATAAACATGTTCCTCCCTACCGTTCTTTATTTCTTCAATGCCTGCAGCCATTATTATGGCATACACCTCTGCCTGAAAGACCGTGGCTTGCTCTCCGAACGGGTAGCTCTTTCGAACCTCGTGGTCTTCCACATAAACCCCCGATCCTGTGGTTTGCCTCTCCGACAGTTTCGACCCGTCGGTGTAGCAAATCACGGCGTTCTCCTCGAACTGTTCGCGGAGGTTTTCACTCTGCCATAGTTCCCTGTCTGGGATAACTACTTTGTACCTCTTGTTGAATCTCCAGGGGTTTTTTGGTCTTTGTGTTTTAATCGCTGCCATAGGGATTTCTCTCTCGACGATTTTGGCAATCTTAAGATGCCCCGCAGCTTCCCCTCTTCCTCTCCATTGACTTGTATCTCTCAGCCGGAGGTGGGTCGCCATCGCTTCTTTTCTGATCCAGATCGGAAGCGGCAGCAGTCCCAGTTCTTTGGCCAACTATTCCCTAGTATCTTGACAACCATATAGGGACAAATTTAGATACATTTTGAATTTATCTCCGCGTTTTCCGGAAATTCGACCACCGTGCGTCGTTCGAATGACTTGTACGATCGGCCGGTCTCAGAATACGGAATTTTGGATTTTAATAGAAGTGGTCACTTCTCAAGGTATGATCGTTCTCTTACGCCCAGAATCGAGCCCCAGGCGTGTTAATCTTTCCAATAGTGTTACGCTCCTAAGGCGATTAAAACAAAAAAAAGTTAAAACCCCTCCGAAAAGATCTTGTAATTATTTTGGGCGCCATTTGTAATTATTTACTCGAGGGAAATTATTTAGAAAAAGGAAAAATTGTTGTTAAAATTTGACTCTTTTTCTTTGTATTTTATAATAATAAAAATGAATTTATTCCTTCTTTCTTTTAATTAAATGCCTAGGTATGACTCAATGTTTTGTAATGAGAGCACAGGGCGTGGGTTCAAACCTAAGTTGCAAATATAAAAAAAGGAATTTTGAAATAAGAATTTTTAATATTAATTTTGAAAAATTTTACTTAAGTAACAGGTTGTATCTTCTTTAATTTTATCTTTTACCAAACTATTTTGTGGGCGCCCTGTCTATTAGTTGCAAAGACAGAAAATTGAACTGCTCAATTTATTCAAATATTTATTTCAGAGTACGATTTTAAGTTGAGCCTCTTAAAATCTATTTTCAAAGATTCATATTATGAAATTAAACAAAAATATCTCAACTAGTAAATGTATTAACAAAATAATTTTATAAAAAAATTAACAAGATTTGAAAAAAAGTCAATAAATAATTTACAATGACTAAAATCTCATATTAATTAATATAGTTAACTTAGCATAGTGTATATAACGGTATATGACAGTATATATTACACGCAGACAACTTTGTGGTCTTTCCGCGAAAAGAAATGCATCAATATATTACACAAGGTACAAAAGTGTGGTCTTTCCACAAAAAGAAATGCATAAATATATTACACAAGGTAAGAAGTGTGGTCTTTCCACCAAATAAATGTAAAGTGAAACTTATATGTTACACAAGATAATAAAGTGTGGTCTTTCCACAAAATAAATGTAAAGTGAAACTTATATGTTACACAAGATAATAAAGTGTGGTCTTTCCACAAAAAAACATAACATGGTTTAAACCCATAAAGGCAAAGGAAAACAACTTAAGGACAAAAATAAGTTGCCTGGGCAATCTTGACACATCAATAAGTTCTTATAGTCAAATAACGTGCTAAACACCTATTTCTGTAGTACAGAAAAACTTGACTATAGAAAATATTGTGTTGCCAGATTTCAAAACAGCAAATTTAGGTAGGCAGATTTGCCCAAAGAAACAATCTAGCACATCAACAACCCCTACATAATCTGTAACGTGCTAAACACATCCTTGGCCTTCCAAAAATCAGAATTATGAAAAGTTATTGTGATACTAGATCATGCATATGCCTTCTTAAGAACATATTAACGCACTATACCAAGTTGGCATAACCAACCCTAGGAGTATGAATGGACACACTATAAATAGTCATACTCTAGGTTAATTACTTAAATTTAAAAGTATATAACTCCACCCAGTATCCATTTATCAAAAAAAAGTAATAAACTGCAAAACTATATTACCAAAACAAAGGTTAAATAAAACCAAAAAGGTCACACGGTTTATAATTCTGAAGGAATTATAAACCAACATTTATGGGTGTAGGTAAACACACTAAACTATACAATAGTTAGTTACACTCCGTAAATAACGAAACTTAAATATATTTGGCTTCACCACTTCCAAATATAAGTGCCAAAAAATTTATAAAAAAATCCAAAAAATTGTGAAAAAGGCAAATTTGACCATTACCAAAACAAAGGTTAAATAAAACCAAAAAGGTCACACGGTTTATAATTCTGAAGGAATTATAAACCAACATTTATGGGTGTAGGTAAACACACTAAACTATACAATAGTTAGTTACACTCCGTAAATAACGAAACTTAAATATATTTGGCTTCACCACTTCCAAATATAAGTGCCAAAAAAATTTATAAAAAAATCAAAAAAATTGTGAAAAAGGCAAATTTGACCATGTTGACCGCTTGAGTTGAAGAAATTAAGACGCAAGGAAAGTTAGTAAGAATAAAAGCAGGTGTACTTAGCTTTTAACCGTAGATCCTAATCGCACCAGACATCAGTACCCCTCCCTGGACTCTCGATAAAACTGCTGACGCAATCCATGCCACATGGAAACTCAAGAACTCCGGGTGGACACAGGAAGTTGGATGATTGGATTGGAAATCTCTGAACTTGGTCTTAATTCATCGTAGAAGTAAAAAGATGGAAAGTAGCTTGACGGAAACGCTGGTTAAAGAGTTGGTCGTAGGCTTTAAACCATGATGTGGCAGTTTAAGCCTAGGTGGTCATTATGAGAAGTGTGGTCAGTAGAAAGGTGATCTTAGAAGTTGGTAGAAGGGTAGCCCTTGAAGTTGGTAGAAGGTTAGCCCTTAAAGTTGGTAGAAGGTTAGCCCTTAAAGTTGGTAGACGGTTCGCCCTTAAAGTTGGTAGACGGTTCGCCCTTAAAGCCTATTAATAAAAAACTTACATCAGCCCCCACTATTCTATGAGTTAATAAAAATCAAGGTTTACAAAAAAATTAATTTTTACAAATTTTTCTTATTGATTTTTAAGGTTATTCCTTGAATCTTGTTTTCTTCCAAATATATTTTAGGTCTTACAAACTGTGCAGTGGATTTGAATAATTATGACACTGCTCTAACTACCAATTTCTAACAGAAATAAAAAATAAAATTTAATGAACTATAAAAATATGTTTGTTATATTATAAAAAATTAAGTGAACTGCACACTGACCAGTTTTAAAGGTACCTAATAAAACTTTACAAAAATTTCAAAAAAAATGGTTTTGAGCTATTTAAAAAAATAATATAATTCAAAAATCAGTAATCCTCAATTTTGTAAGTAATAGTAAGAAATCAAAAAAATAATTTAGGCTTATAGAAAATAGAAAAACATACCGGTTGTTCTGGCTTATGAATCTGTCAGATTACATTTTTCACTTTGTTGTTAATTTTTTTGGACACCACTTAGTGCTGCATTTCTAGTGTTGAAAAGAGCTCATCTTTTGGTGTCTTTCTATTTTATAGTAGTCACTCCCTTTACCCCGGGACCCCTTAAAATTCACTGGTTCCCCAACTACACTCCGACTTGACTGTTTTTTATTAAATTTTTTACACTAACCAAGACGACTGCTTCGTCGAATTTAACACTTTAAATGCATTTATAATATTAAAATTTTAAATAGTAAAGATTACCGTTCTACGTAGGCTGTCTTTATTACATGGAGAAAGATGAAAAAGGATAGATATTCTCTCGCATTATCTGCTTCGACGTATGTGATTCCTGTACCTTTTTACGTATGTTCGACAAAGACAACTAGATGGATGGCTTTCGCATACGTTGATTAGGCTAGTAAAAACCGGCTTTGCGACGATTTTGTAGCATGCTGGAGTTAATAGCAAGATTAGTGTAGGAATTCAGGTTGAGGTATTGAGAAAATTGGTAGGTTTGCTTTTATTAATTTGACTTGTAATGTTTTGACTAAAAAAACATTACAAATACCCCCCTTCTACGAAAAAATAAGATTTGCCTTTGACACTTACAAAATAATAGTTAAAAGGGTACATCATTTAGGTTTTCTTATAATTACTTAGTTACTAGTACAAACTAACTGACTTAAAGGCTAGGGATGCTCACTTTCAGAGTCCGATTCACTCAAGGTTGGTTTTAAGTCTTTAACATGGATCCGGGTAAAAACCTGACCTTTACCGTCCAGAAGATCATATATTAAAGGACTGATTTTCTTGGTAACTTGACATTTAATAAAACGCTGAGCAAGTCCAGCAGCAAAAGCTTTAGACGCACTGGAGAGAACATAATTTTTCTTGTAAACCGTATCACCCACCTGAAATTCAATGTTTCTCTTTCGGAGATTGTAATATTTTTCATTCGTTTGGTGTGATTTTTGAAGCAAAACAGAAACCTTTTGGTATATCTCTGGTAGTTTAGCCAATTCACCAACCAATGTTTCAGCGTTAGCAAATTTATAGGGACATTGATACATATTTTCTAGTTTTCCATAATAATCACCGTAAATCGGTACAATCCGCCCGAACACCAGAAAAGATGGACTATATTTGGTAACTGAATTTACTGAATTATTCAAAGCACTCATGATTTGGTAAAGATATTTATCCCATTCTTTATGTTTGTTTTGATTTAAAAAACATCGAATACAAGTTTTAATAGTGCGATTATAACGTTCGCAAAAATTTATCTGAGGATGGTATTTTGCATTGTACCAAATATGCTTAATCTTATACCGTGAAATAAGGTCCCTGAACTCGTTACTAATGAATTGGGCCCCGTTATCACAGACAATAGTCATAGGAGTACCAAATGTCAAAAACATATGATTCTCGACAAACTTGCAAATTTCTTGAGCGGTAGCACGTCTCAAGGGATGTAAAACTGTAAATTTAGTGAACCAATCGACAACGACAAACAGATATGAAAAACCTGACTTGGACCTAGGGTACGGACCCATGATATCCATAGATATTAATTGAAAAGGCATATCAACTTGTTTTCCAACCCCCATTACACCAAGGCGGCCTAATTGTGAAGCTTTCTGTTGGTTACATATATCACACTTTGAAACGTATCTTTTTACATCCTTTTTCAAGTCTGGCCAGAAATATTCTTCTAAGATACGATTATAAGTTTTATTTACGCCAAAGTGGCCTGATAAAGGGGAATCATGATGATTTTTAATAATATTAATTCTCTCTGACTTTGGTATCACTAATTTCCAATTTTTTAAGTTGGTATTAATCCCGTGAGAAGACTCTATATACCTATACAACCGATTTTCTTGTACTGAGTAATTTGGGAATTTTAAAGGGTCATCAGATACTTGTTTTAACATTCTGTCATACCACCTGTCTGTGTAACATTCAAAGGAGGATATTTCAATTCTACTTAAAGCATCCGGTACAATGTTATTTTTACCTTTTCGAAAAATGATCTCATATGTGAATTGAGAAAGAAAGATAGACCATCTAGCTAACCGTCCCACTGGTTGTTGAATTCTTGACAGCCAAAGTAATGCATGGTGATCAGTATAAATTTTAAAAAAACTTCCCTCAATGTAAGGCCGGAATTTAGTTACGGCAAAGATTATTGCATAAGCCTCTCGCTCAGTTACCGTCCAATTTTGCTCAGTACGCGTTAAAGTTTTAGAGGCATAACAAATCACTTTCTCATCATCACCCTCACCCTGCACAAGCACAGCGCCAACCGCAAAATTGCTGGCATCAGTTTGAATAATAAATTGTTTTGAAAAATCGGGATTGGCCAATACCGGCGTGGTTATAAGGCGGGTTTTAAGTTCTTGAAAGGACTTTTCAGCTTCATCCGTCCAGTCAATTTTTTGCTTTTTATTCTTTCCTTGCATTAGTTTGGTTAAAGGACAAATTAAATCAGAGTAACCCCTTATAAACCGTCTGTACCACCCAGTGACTCCTACCCATCTTTTAACTTCAGTGACATTTTGAGGCCTTGGATATTTAACAATAGCAGATACCTTTTCCGGGTTAGCATGTAGACCATTTCTATCAATTACATATCCCAAAAATTCCAATGATGGAAGGCAAAATTTACATTTCTTTAAGTTAATAGTAAAACTCGCGGATTTTAATGTTTCAAAAATTTTTGTCAAGGTTTCAACATGTTTCTCAAATGTATCCGTACAACACACCAGATCATCAAGGTAGACAAAAATATCATTCTCAATTGATGGGTCAAAAAGGGTATCCATTAGCCTCTGTAAAGTTTGCGCTGAATTACAAAGACCAAAGGGCATTTTTGTAAACATAAAATGACCTTTACCAACCACGCTAAAAGCTGTTTTCTCCATTGAATCCTGGTCATGTAACGGAATTTGCCAAAACGCATGTTTAAGGTCAATAGAAGAGAGATATTTCGCGTTTTTAACTTTATCCAGGATTCTGGTTAGATTTGGTAATGGATATCGGTCTTTCTTAGTAATTTTGTTAAGATCCCGACCATCAAAACATAACCTCTTTTCCCCGTTGGCCTTAGGCACAAGAAGAACGTTTGAGCTGTAAGGGCTACGAGAGGGGGTAATAACATCTAACTTTAACATCCGGTCAATTTCATCGTTAACATGTTTATGCATATAAGGACTTAAGAGAAATGGTCTTTTGCGAAATGGCTCTGGGGTGGTAACTTCAATTTTATGAGTTATTAGGTTAGTGCAACCCAATTTTTCTGACACTAAGGTTTCAAATTTCTTTATAACCAACTCCAATTTCGTTTTTTGTTCAGGGTTTAAATCACTTTCAGACTGAATACAAGCTTTAAATTTCTGTTCTTGAACAACAATTTCGTCAATGGAGATCTGAGATAAAATTTCATCAATGTCATCAAAAAAATTTTCATTTTGTAAAAGGTCTAGTAAATCCAATATAGGGTCATTGGTAGAGGGTGGTTTACTGATCGACTGTTCAAATTTTATTTCAGGAAATATTAAGCTTGTTGTGTGTATCTTTTCATTTCTGATAGGATTATTTTTAAAAAAATTGTTGACTATATCTTTAATTAATAAGAATTGACAATCATATTTAAAGCTAGGGTTTTTATGTTGAGAAATGGAAGAAATTTGAGAATGGCCAGGGGTATTTCTAATTTGAGGGACTGGTGACAAATTTTGATTTATTTTAATTTTATTATTACTGTTTAGGGATGATAATTGATTATCTTGTGATGTTTCATTGAAACAAAAAGAATTATCCGCAAAATTAAGATATAAATTAAATTTTCTACAAAAATCTATCCCTAAAATCATTTTGTGTTTTATACTGGGCACTATTAAAAACTCAAGTTTTTTTGTGTGATTTTCAACAGAAATAGGAATAATAACCCGACCCTTTACTTCTTGAGAATTCCCATCAGCTGTGCTAACAGAACTGTAATTATGTGGCAAGATTTGTATTTTATTTTTTAGCATTAACTCATATCCCGATTTGCCCAAGACAGATTTCATAGCTCCGGTGTCTAATAAAGCTGAAATATCTAAATTTTTGAATTGAATGGATATATATGGCCTCAAGTCGTTACCATGTTGAAGGAAAAGCGGTGAAATTTGATTGTTAAGAAAAAAATTTTTGACAATATTAAGCCATTCCGACCAGTTGTTTTGCTTGGAGTATTCTTTATGATTGGGTTTTTGAGCTTTAGTTTGAAATTTTGAAGGTTTATTTTTATTGAGAAAATGGTCTTTTTGGGAGGATTTTAAGTCGTTATTTGGTAGGTTCTTGGTTAAAGAAAAGTTTTTAACAAATTGAAGCCATTCTGACCATTTATTTTGCTTGAAGAAATTTCGGCTATCATATTGAGTTTTATTTTGGTCAGAATAAGTTTTACTTTTGTCACCTTGAGTTTTTTTATTGTGAGTAAAGTTTTTATGCTGTGTACGGTCAAGGGGTTGTAAAGAACTTATTTGAGGGGATATATTTTCTGTTTGGGTCTGCGCTGATGTAAAGGAAATAGTTTGAGTGGAAACAGTGGAAGTAATGATTTTTTGACCAGTTTGGTCGGTATTTTTTATGCATTCGCAGTCCCACCCGACCTTGGAGCTGCGCTGGGCAAGTTTTTTGAACACACCGGGCATTCACGCACTGTTTTATTTTTGTTACCACATTTATAACAAAATTTCGTTCTGGGTTTGGTGCATTTTTGGAAAGTATGGGTATCTTTTTCTCCACAATTCCAACAAATTAAACTGTTTAGGGCACTAATGTTTGGTTCAAGGTTTTCAGTTTGACTTGGGGAATTTGATTGAAGTTGAATATTAGAAGTTGAAACGCTTGTACCTTGAGAATTTTCATTGGTAAGACTTGGATTTTGGTAAAAAGGATCATCACAGGAAATTTCATTAATCTTAAAATTGTTCTTTGGTCGTTGATAGGCTAATTCTGGTGCCATTAAGTTTATATTATTATTTGTAGAAGGAGTCTGAAAGTTTTGTGATCTAATTTTTGTTTCCTCTATCATTCTACACAAATAAGTCAATTCATCGAGGTTCATAACTTGTTTCAATGCCAAATGATTCTGGTAGTAAGGTTGCAAATTTTTTATTACAATTTGGACCTGTTCCCATTCACTAACTTGTCTCGTTAAGCGAGTAAATAAAGTTTGCATAATACTAATGAAAATGATTGGCCTTTCGTTAGGTCCCTGAGTCCTAGAATGTATTTCTTGCCAAAGTTGATTTTCAAAATTAGTCGGTAAAAAGTTTATTTTTAATTCCCTAACCAAATCGTCCCAAGAATTTATTCTTTGCTTTATTTGTCGATACCAAGTTCTAATTTGACCCTCAAAAAATTCATGTGCAAATGTTAGAAGTTGATTTTTATCAATGTTGTATGACAACACAAACTCTTCGACTTTATCTAAAAATGTCAGTACACTCCCACTACCAGTAAATTTAATATTGTTTTGATGAATATAACCTATTTTTCTGAATAAATTCGCATCATTGCTATGTTGACCAGAATAATTTTTTGAATGAGAAAATTGTTGGATCCCATACTGGGGTAGTTGAGTAGGAACTTGAGGCAAGGGATTGGCAAAATTTAAATTATTATTGTTGTTTTGAAAGTATTGACGTGGAACAAAATTTGGGTGGTTACTGGTTAAAGGAAATTGTGAAAAAGTATTAGTATTTAAATTTTGAGAATTAAAATTTTGATTAGATAAAATCTGATGCTGAGAGTTTAATTGAGTTTGACCAAATGTTTGATGGGTAAACTGTTGACTAGGTATTTGGTTGGTAGCAGGCTGAAAGTTTAAATTTTGGTTGGAAAAATGTTGTGAGTTGTTCAAGGTTGGGTTGGTCTGATAATTACCTATTGGGTTTGATAATTGTTGGTTAAAATTGACCTGAGGATTAAGTGGACAACCTGACGTCTGATTATATAACTGGTTTTGGTTTGAATTTAAATTTAAATTGGGTAAAAAATTAGAGGCTGGATTTATACCGCTACTTAGAGTAGGTTGGTAGTTGATATTTTGATTACCAAGGTTTTGATTTTGACATGGTTGATAAAAATTTGAGCCCATCATGGATTGATAGTTTAAAATTTGACCAGCATTGCTTTGATTCAAGTTGGCGTTGGGGTTGTTTGGATTGTTTATAGCCTGTATTTGTAAGGGTTGGTTGATATTTAAGCTTTGACTAGTCTGATTTTGGTTTGACATATTTTGGCCTGGATTTGACACTGAAATTTGACCTACATTGCTTTGATTTAAATTTGTATTGGGGTTATTCATAGGCATAATTTGTAAAGGTTGACTAAAATTTGAACTTTGAATAGTTTGAACTTGGTTTGACATATTTTGACATTGATTTGACATCGGGTTTTGACCTACATTGCTTTGATTTAAGTTAAAGTTGGGGATAATGGTGTTATTTATAGGCAGCGTTTGCAAGGGATGATGGAAATTTAAACTTTGACTAGTTTGATTTTGGTTTGCCATATTTTGACATGGGTTTGACATTGAATTTTGACCTAAATTATTTTGATTTAAATTAGCATTGGTGTTGATCGGGTTGTTTATAGACGGGGATTGCAAAGGTTGGTTAAAATTTAAGCTTTGGCCAGTTTGACTTTGGTTTGACATATTTTGACACGGGTTTGACATGGAATTTTGACCTATATTGTTTGGGTTTACATTGGCCATGGGATTAATGGGGTTATTTAAAGGCAATGTTTGCAAGGGTTGATTAAAATTTAAACTTTGACTCGTTTGACTTGGGTTTGACATATTTTGACATGGACTTGACATGGAGTTTGGTGCCGATGTACCAGCTGTTTGCGATGTGGGCTGATTTGTTGGAGTTAAACTTGTTCCTGGTATACTTTGGGTTGAAATTTGAATGTTAGGTTTCGGGTCTTTTTTGGTATAACTAGCAATTCTATCTAATATTTGGGAGAGGTCTAATTGAGAAATATTCTGGGGGGTTGACTCTACTTGATTTTCCGTACCGTCGTCTAAAGGAGAAACATGTTGGGTGCTTGACATTAAAACCAATTCGAGATTTTCGTCATCTGACGAGTCATGCACACTTTCAGTCTCACTATCTTTATATACTTCAGATTCATAGTTATCTTCTTCAATTATAGATTCTCTTAAGCTTGGGGATTTTAATAATAATAAAGATTTGTTGGCTTTGGCCTTTTGATTTAAAACTGTCAAGAGGAAGGAGACTTTCGAAGAAAGTTCCTGTTTGGTTTCTGATTTTGCTTCAGGGAACCTTGAAATTCGGTTTAGAATATGCGCTAGGCGATTTGTTATAACCCGATATTTAGTATGGCGCTTGGTGAGATTAAACTTAACTACCATACTCTCCAATGTTTCCAGCTTATCCCTGCATAGGCCATTCTCATTGTCAAAGTCGAGGCTCACTTCTGGGTAGTTGATAGGTCCTGCTTTTTCCGTTTTCCGAAGTTCTCTCAGCAACTTGTTCTTTTCTTTCCGCTCACCTTGAGTGTCTCTGGATCTGATCATCAGCTCCCAATCCAATTCGTCAATCAAAAGGTATGAGGGTTCCATTTTATCTAAAATCGTTACAAAAATGTGAATAAAAGGCAACTCAGTAATAGAAAATCAGGGAAAATTTTATCAATTTAATGAAAGTTGAACAATAATGATCAAAAAAATTTAAACTAAAACGTTGAGATATTTTGTTGAGTTTGGTATAAGATACCCAGCCACTATAAGTACTTAAGTAAATTGTTCTACGTAAACTTTAAACTTGGAATGTCTTTAAATTTACAAAGGCATTACAAACACCCCCTTTCAAGGGAAATAAAAACTCAGAAAAATACCTGTAAGATTACAAAAAACTTTAGGAAAAAAAAACAACGCCCCACGTTTACAGCGCCATTTGTAATTATTTTGGGCGCCATTTGTAATTATTTACTCGAGGGAAATTATTTAGAAAAAGGAAAAATTGTTGTTAAAATTTGACTCTTTTTCTTTGTATTTTATAATAATAAAAATGAATTTATTCCTTCTTTCTTTTAATTAAATGCCTAGGTATGACTCAATGTTTTGTAATGAGAGCACAGGGCGTGGGTTCAAACCTAAGTTGCAAATATAAAAAAAGGAATTTTGAAATAAGAATTTTTAATATTAATTTTGAAAAATTTTACTTAAGTAACAGGTTGTATCTTCTTTAATTTTATCTTTTACCAAACTATTTTGTGGGCGCCCTGTCTATTAGTTGCAAAGACAGAAAATTGAACTGCTCAATTTATTCAAATATTTATTTCAGAGTACGATTTTAAGTTGAGCCTCTTAAAATCTATTTTCAAAGATTCATATTATGAAATTAAACAAAAATATCTCAACTAGTAAATGTATTAACAAAATAATTTTATAAAAAAATTAACAAGATTTGAAAAAAAGTCAATAAATAATTTACAATGACTAAAATCTCATATTAATTAATATAGCTAACTTAGCATAGTGTATATAACGGTATATGACAGTATATATTACACGCAGACAACTTTGTGGTCTTTCCGCGAAAAGAAATGCATCAATATATTACACAAGGTACAAAAGTGTGGTCTTTCCACAAAAAGAAATGCATAAATATATTACACAAGGTAAGAAGTGTGGTCTTTCCACCAAATAAATGTAAAGTGAAACTTATATGTTACACAAGATAATAAAGTGTGGTCTTTCCACAAAATAAATGTAAAGTGAAACTTATATGTTACACAAGATAATAAAGTGTGGTCTTTCCACAAAAAAACATAACATGGTTTAAACCCATAAAGGCAAAGGAAAACAACTTAAGGACAAAAATAAGTTGCCTGGGCAATCTTGACACATCAATAAGTTCTTATAGTCAAATAACGTGCTAAACACCTATTTCTGTAGTACAGAAAAACTTGACTATAGAAAATATTGTGTTGCCAGATTTCAAAACAGCAAATTTAGGTAGGCAGATTTGCCCAAAGAAACAATCTAGCACATCAACAACCCCTACATAATCTGTAACGTGCTAAACACATCCTTGGCCTTCCAAAAATCAGAATTATGAAAAGTTATTGTGATACTAGATCATGCATATGCCTTCTTAAGAACATATTAACGCACTATACCAAGTTGGCATAACCAACCCTAGGAGTATGAATGGACACACTATAAATAGTCATACTCTAGGTTAATTACTTAAATTTAAAAGTATATAACTCCACCCAGTATCCATTTATCAAAAAAAAGTAATAAACTGCAAAACTATATTACCAAAACAAAGGTTAAATAAAACCAAAAAGGTCACACGGTTTATAATTCTGAAGGAATTATAAACCAACATTTATGGGTGTAGGTAAACACACTAAACTATACAATAGTTAGTTACACTCCGTAAATAACGAAACTTAAATATATTTGGCTTCACCACTTCCAAATATAAGTGCCAAAAAATTTATAAAAAAATCCAAAAAATTGTGAAAAAGGCAAATTTGACCATTACCAAAACAAAGGTTAAATAAAACCAAAAAGGTCACACGGTTTATAATTCTGAAGGAATTATAAACCAACATTTATGGGTGTAGGTAAACACACTAAACTATACAATAGTTAGTTACACTCCGTAAATAACGAAACTTAAATATATTTGGCTTCACCACTTCCAAATATAAGTGCCAAAAAAATTTATAAAAAAATCAAAAAAATTGTGAAAAAGGCAAATTTGACCATGTTGACCGCTTGAGTTGAAGAAATTAAGACGCAAGGAAAGTTAGTAAGAATAAAAGCAGGTGTACTTAGCTTTTAACCGTAGATCCTAATCGCACCAGACATCAGTACCCCTCCCTGGACTCTCGATAAAACTGCTGACGCAATCCATGCCACATGGAAACTCAAGAACTCCGGGTGGACACAGGAAGTTGGATGATTGGATTGGAAATCTCTGAACTTGGTCTTAATTCATCGTAGAAGTAAAAAGATGGAAAGTAGCTTGACGGAAACGCTGGTTAAAGAGTTGGTCGTAGGCTTTAAACCATGATGTGGCAGTTTAAGCCTAGGTGGTCATTATGAGAAGTGTGGTCAGTAGAAAGGTGATCTTAGAAGTTGGTAGAAGGGTAGCCCTTGAAGTTGGTAGAAGGTTAGCCCTTAAAGTTGGTAGAAGGTTAGCCCTTAAAGTTGGTAGACGGTTCGCCCTTAAAGTTGGTAGACGGTTCGCCCTTAAAGCCTATTAATAAAAAACTTACATCAGCCCCCACTATTCTATGAGTTAATAAAAATCAAGGTTTACAAAAAAATTAATTTTTACAAATTTTTCTTATTGATTTTTAAGGTTATTCCTTGAATCTTGTTTTCTTCCAAATATATTTTAGGTCTTACAAACTGTGCAGTGGATTTGAATAATTATGACACTGCTCTAACTACCAATTTCTAACAGAAATAAAAAATAAAATTTAATGAACTATAAAAATATGTTTGTTATATTATAAAAAATTAAGTGAACTGCACACTGACCAGTTTTAAAGGTACCTAATAAAACTTTACAAAAATTTCAAAAAAAATGGTTTTGAGCTATTTAAAAAAATAATATAATTCAAAAATCAGTAATCCTCAATTTTGTAAGTAATAGTAAGAAATCAAAAAAATAATTTAGGCTTATAGAAAATAGAAAAACATACCGGTTGTTCTGGCTTATGAATCTGTCAGATTACATTTTTCACTTTGTTGTTAATTTTTTTGGACACCACTTAGTGCTGCATTTCTAGTGTTGAAAAGAGCTCATCTTTTGGTGTCTTTCTATTTTATAGTAGTCACTCCCTTTACCCCGGGACCCCTTAAAATTCACTGGTTCCCCAACTACACTCCGACTTGACTGTTTTTTATTAAATTTTTTACACTAACCAAGACGACTGCTTCGTCGAATTTAACACTTTAAATGCATTTATAATATTAAAATTTTAAATAGTAAAGATTACCGTTCTACGTAGGCTGTCTTTATTACATGGAGAAAGATGAAAAAGGATAGATATTCTCTCGCATTATCTGCTTCGACGTATGTGATTCCTGTACCTTTTTACGTATGTTCGACAAAGACAACTAGATGGATGGCTTTCGCATACGTTGATTAGGCTAGTAAAAACCGGCTTTGCGACGATTTTGTAGCATGCTGGAGTTAATAGCAAGATTAGTGTAGGAATTCAGGTTGAGGTATTGAGAAAATTGGTAGGTTTGCTTTTATTAATTTGACTTGTAATGTTTTGACTAAAAAAACATTACAATCTTTTGATCTTTTGTTTTTAGATTCTTTTTGGTTGAAGTAACTGATTCGGTGGTTTTTTAACTTCTTTTTGTTATTTATTTACCTTTAAAATTTTTGCGAAAAATATTTATGATTTTTTGAAGAATTTTGTTAAAAATGAAAAAAAATAAAAATTGTGAGACACTAGACGTGGAATTTTCCTTTAAAACGTTTAATTAAATTAAATTATTTAAAAACAATTAAAATGCTTCTCTTTCCTTTTAAATTTTCAGGGGATAACTGACCCTCAAACATGACGAGGTTCAGGTCCCCAACCCAACTTATTTTTAATACATTTTACATACTTAAGTTTAAAAAAAAAATTTTCGTTCTCAAATTTCCCTACTTGTCACCATACTTGTCGCACCACCCTAGGTACACTCCTGAAGATGACAGTCTATACTGTTGAAACATGTTGGGTGATTTTTCAATAAAACAGTGGAGAATGACCAAAGCTTTTTCATTTATTTGAAATCCCTCCACCAATGGACTACTTCTTCAATTTTAAAAATTAAAGTCCAGGATCTTAAATTTTATTCCCTATATATTTTATTTCTGCTGTTATTTGATTGTGCCAAATTGTAACCAGGCTTCTGGGGGGAATTAACCCCCAACCCCCTTCCCTCGGTGCGCCACTGGCTGAAATATTTATCAATATAACCGTTATATACTAAACTATATAACTAACTATATATCAAGCCTTTTATTTTGCTCTGTTTGTTTGTTCTATCAATCTACTGAGAAGATTTTGGTAGAAATTAAAGTAACGCATTCGTTGGATTTCTGGGTTGTATTGCAGAAAATGTATGACCATTTAAAAAAAGCAAAAAATTTTGATATTAATTCTACTAAATAACATTTTTATTCTGACATAATCAGCATTACTTATCCTACCGTTTATTGTTGTAACAGATATTTTATTTGTTACAAAAGTAGCTTGTTTTTTTTAGGAACCTGGAGTTTGCCGAAAAAAATAACAAGGCAGGTAGCGAATGAACTAAATGGTTCCGCACACAAAAAAGCTTTCTTAGCTCGATGTGCTCAATTAGCCGCTATAGTAGCTAAGCCCAAATATACAAAAGCCGAAACTATGAAAGAACTAGAAACGCTCGAACGAGAAGAAGAGACCCGAAAGAGTGAAGAAGAGAAACAAAGATTTCAATCGAGTGAAGAAGCTTCTCAACAGAAGAAAATTATTTGTCCAATTCATGATTTTTAATGGCCAATTGGACTGTACTGTTAAACCTAGTTAAAATTTAATCGGCGCTTAGAATGTGCTTCCACATTAAACTTAAAATACCAATGTGTCACATTTGAAACGACAGTCAAATTTAAACTAGGTTTACCTTCGTACGGTGTAATTGGTCCTAAATCTTCAAACCATAAATGAGTGCTATCCAAAAATGATGTATTTTGGCAGCTTATGTTTTAATTTAGTCACACTCTTTTTAGCGAATTTCATCCAAATCGGTTCAGCCGTTTTTGCGTGAATAAAGGACAAACACACACACAAGCTTTCGCATTAAAAGTATTAGTAGGATTAATTGTTGTATACATACAGTATACTGTATTATATACATACTGAATTTTGGGGCAGATTTGGTTTTAAATTTACGAATTTTCTAAAATATCAACCTCCTCTTAATCCCTTAACTACCCCGCCAACATAACTTTTTGCATCTAAAATTACAATGGGAAATATTTCGTGGAATTTAAAACTGAGCAGCTTTGAACCAAAAGTTTTAAATACAGATTGGCCCAACAAGACTGTCCACCATTCAAGTAACAATTTTTAATTGCCTTAGTTGCCATAACTAAGAAATGCACTAAAATTAACGTTGCATAAAGTACAAAAACTATTCATTTGTGCAACATCCGCTATGATGGAGAAAACGACGCCACACCGTCGTTAATAACTAGGGTAAACTAGGCAACCCTCTAACAATGTTTATTTTTGGGTGGAAATAACGAAAATTCAAACTTTGATGAGCATCCCACACACACAAAGGGCCAAAGCGAAAAGTAAAATGATTAAACGATGTTTCGCCCTGGTTAACTAGCTCATCAGTGATTTCACTGGTCACCCTCCTCATACATCAATAAACACCATCATACACTTGAATGAACTTTGAATCACTCACAAATAGGCATCGTTCGTCACTGGTACTTATCCAAGTTACCTGATACGGATTCGTCCTGGCGTGTTGATATTTCCAATAGGATTATACTCCTAAAACAATTAAAACAAAAAAAGAGGTTAAAACACCTCCAAATCAGTTACTTCAACCGAACAGAAACTAAAAAACAAAAGATCAAAAGATCTTGGGTGGAAATAACGAAAATTCAAACTTGGATGAGCATCCCACAAGGAAAACACAAGGGACCTAAGCGAAAGGAGAAATGATTAAACGATGTTTCGACCTGCTAACCAGCGTGGACTCATCAGTGGATTATGTTCCTAAGGCAATTAAAACAAAAAAAGAAGTTAAAAAACCTCCAAATCAGTTACTTCAACGGAAAAGAAACTGAAAAACAAAAGATCAAAAGATCTTGAGTGGAAATAACGAAAATTCAAACTTGGATGTGCAAAAGATTAAACGATGTTTCGCCCTGGGTAACCAGCGTGGGCTCATTAGTGGTTTCACTGTTCTCCCTCCCCATACATCATTAATTTCATTTAATAATTTCTCTTTTCGCTTTGGTCCTTTGTGTGTTCCTTGTGGGATTCTCATCGAAGTTTGAATTTTCGTTATTTCCACCCAAGATCTTTAGGTCTTTTGTTTTTTAGTTTCTTTTCGGTTGAGGTAACTGATTTGGAGGTTTTTTAACTTCTTTTTTTGTTTTAATTGCTTTAGGAGCATAATCCTATTGGAAAAATTAACACGCCGGGACAAATCAGTATCAGGTAGGAGTGATTCAAAGTTGGAAATCAAAGTGTATGATGGTTTTTGGTGAAACTACTGATGATTTCACGCTGGAGTTATTGGACCACCCTGTATGTCACCCTCTAAACGATCCTCAATAAATTATGTTTTCCTTCTAAAATTAGAAAACAATAAGTGAAAATTTTCTGAAAATGCAAAAAATACATCCCTTTGCCGTACGAAAATATTTTAATAAAAAGGCAGGCCTCAATTTCACCATGTAAGAAAAAAAATTGTAGGGCTCATTGTATCCCATGTAAATCAGGTGGTCAGTTATTGGATTACCCTCTATATCAACCACTAAATGACCCTTACCAAATCATGTTTTTCTTATGAAATCAGAAAACAGTAAATGAAACTCATCTGAAAATGCAAAAAATACATCCCTTTGCAGTATTATTTAACAGAGTGAAAAAAAAGGTATATTGGACCATCCTGTATGTCACCCTCTAAACGATCCTCAATAAATTATGTTTTCCTTCTAAAATTAGAAAACAATAAGTGAAAATTTTCTGAAAATGCAAAAAATACATCCCTTTGCCGTACGAAAATATTTTAATAAAAAGGCAGGCCTCAATTTCACCATGTAAGAAAAAAAATTGTAGGGCTCATTGTATCCCATGTAAATCCGGTGGTCATTTATTGGATTAACCTCTATATCAACCACTAAATGACCCTCACCAAATCATGTTTTTCTTATAAAATCAGAAAACAGTAAATGAAACTTATCTGAAAATGCAAAAAATACATCCCTTTGCAGTATTATTTAACGGAGAGAAACTAGGTAGGTATATTGGACCATCCTGTATGTCACCCTCTAAACGATCCTCAATAAATTATGTTTTCCTTCTAAAATTAGAAAACAATAAGTGAAAATTTTCTGAAAATGCAAAAAATATATCCCTTTGCCGTACGAAAATATTTTAATAAAAAGGCAGGCCTCAATTTCACCATGTAAGAAAAAAAATTGTAGGGCTCATTGTATCCCATATAAATCCGGTGGTCATTTATTGGATTACCCTCTATATCAACCACTAAATGACCCTCACCAAATCATGTTTTTCTTATAAAATCAGAAAACAGTAAATGAAACTCATCTGAAAATGCAAAAAATACATCCCTTTGCAGTATTATTTAACGGAGAGAAACTAGGTAGGTATAGCTGTATGATAGTTACAGCAATGTCGCCTAGGGAATAACTTAACAATAAACCCGTCTTCTTAAAGGAAAACGACTGTCGTTACGAATGCTTTATTATGTGCCGTAAAAAGGAACACGTACGCCTTTCTGAGTCAAGTTTAAATTTCAAATCTACATGAAGCTGTGCACAGACAGCTTCCTTGTGGTCATCTCGAAACATGAAACAATTTGTAAAGCACGGTAGTACACCCCCCCCACCCCCCAGTGCCACTGATAAACGACTACAAAAAAGTAAATTTTTCACCAATAAAATCTTAGATTAAAAAGAGACAAGATACCTGACACTTACGGAAACTTTGGTTATATTATTTTATGGTACAATGTTTACCTTTCTGTTGTTTACAGTAAACACACCAGTGGCGTACCTACTTAAATAGAAATTTACACATGGATTATATTATTCAAATTTTACTACAGGGTTCCTAAGATTTTCCTTAGGGATAGGATTTCAATAAATCAAACAGAAATGGCGTAGAAAGTTCTGCGCGCACAAAAGAAACAGGTATATTGAGCAATGGTGCCAGTTTGTTATTATCTCCGGACTGCTTTCATGAGAAAAAATTGTCGCCACTCTTTCATTGTGAGCATAAATCATAGTTGCAATAATAACCGTTGAAGATTAAA
This sequence comes from Oxystoma pomonae, assembly GCA_963921995.1. NCBI lineage: Eukaryota > Metazoa > Arthropoda > Insecta > Coleoptera > Brentidae > Oxystoma > Oxystoma pomonae. Next base: position 4,361,020 of record OY998167.1, on the reverse strand, counting down.
AATTAGATGTTTTCAGGTCCAAACCACAGCTTTTCCTTGCTTAAAGGAGGAGGCAGGGTCCATTATTTACGATACTGAGCGATAAACTCGTGAGGTTGTTAACATTAGAAAGAAATATCTTCGCTTTTAACTAAATTTCTTTCCATTCTGTTCTACTAGTGACATCTATCCGGAAACGGCCAAACCATGCAGCTAGCACTAGCAGCCAAAGAAATCAATAAACGGCGCTGTTTTTCCTGCAGAGCTTTTTGCTTGCGATATTATTGATTTTAAATAAAGCTGGCCCTACACTACATTTGATATTTTCGAGGTGTTTTATGACATGATCTCGAAACATGTAGCGAACCAATTCTTCAAAACTAGCGGGAGGGTAAAAGCGAAAAATAAGGGGCTGCCCATATTTGTAACACCCAAAAACGGGCGAAAAAATTTATTTTGCTCTGTTTCTTTACAAAAAACGTTTTTTTTTTACGAAAAACTTGAGCTCTGCCACTTTTTTAATTTTTTTCTTCAACTTTCTCGAAATTTTCGTCATACCGTAGAAAAAAATATTTCCCCCTTGGTCATACTCTACTTTTATTCGAAAAAATTTAGAAACAGAGGCGGGATCAGTTTTCCTAAAACGGGGGATCTTGGTTTCGAGTGAGAAGATAAAGGGCGCCACAGACAAAAACTTTTCAATTAAATTAGCCGAACGCAAAAATGTTAGAAAAACAAAGCACGAAATAAAAATGGCGCCGCTTACAATTTTTTTTCAAAAATTACGTAATTTCGGGAACGCAAAGAAATAGGTTTAGAGAGTATAATTTTTAAGAAAAAAATATAAATTTTCTCGCCCTCCTCCACTGGGACTACAGGGGCCGTGCACAAATTACGTAATGGTCATAGGAGGGAGGGGGATTACAAAACGTTACGTAGGGGGGAGGGGGGTTTTCGACAGCGTTTGCATTTGTGTGAAACTAAGAAAATTTGGAATGAAAATAAGTGAAAAGTTTTTTTTTCTTTTTTGGGGGGGGGAGGTAGTGGTCTTGAAATCATTACGTAATATTAGGGGAGTGGCGTGCCAAACTATTACAAAACATTACATAGGGAGGGAGTCAAAAATTGGTAAAATCACCGTTACGTAATTTGTGCACGGCCCCACATCTGACTGTTCCTCCTTTTGGATTTCGAATCAAAGTGCAAAACCTGGGTTGGACGTTCGAAGGCGTCAACCCGTCCTATTTGCTTGATAAAGTTTCTACGGAAATATCTCAGTCGATTTCTCCGGCCGTGTATGAACGCTTTAGGTTAGGCATTTGCATGTATCTCAGTCCCCACCCTGTAAACAGTGCGTAAGGACAATGGTTACAAAATGAAAAGCCGAAAAACATTTTTTTTACGATATCTTTCATCAGTTTGGTATTAAAGTCGAACAAAAACAATTTTTATTCCAGTCCTAAAGGTATGAAAATGGAAAACATTAGAAAACAACAACCTGGAATGGATTTACTACGTGTAAGATGTAGTGACAACATCGCCCCATGCCCATCCTTTTCTGCCTAATGTGCTTTTCCGTTTGTCTGCGTCTTATACACGGCTGCTTGGCCCCCTAAGGATTTGCTTAGGAACCCTGTATAATATGAAATCTGCAAAATAATTTAAAAAACATGCAAAAAATAATTCTGCCAATTTGAGCTTTGGAAGCTTCCTAACAATAAATGTTTGTAGTATAATTTTATACAAAAGAAATTTATTACAAAGTTTGTATATGATTTATAGCATTTTCAATTTTCAACACAATAAAATTATGCCAAACATTAAAACAAAGAAACACAGTTCACTAGCTAAAAATTATGTTATTGTGTTTGTTAATTTTGTTATTTTTTCTGGTCACTAGCAGAAACTTACTTATACTGACTTCTTCAGTACATAATAATAATAGGACAGAAAAAAGATTTAAATATCAATTCGAAGGGCGAGCGCAGATGGCAACGGCGGCAGTATCAATCAACCTTAATATTCTGATAAGAGGTAGGAATTCAATATTCTTACAAACCTGAATACATGTGAATTAACTTTTATTGATGTTTGCAAATTGTTTTAAGGACTTTACCTCCCTTTATTTTATAGTCTTTATAAAAAAAAACATTCGAAAATATCTTATTTGCGCATTAACTACTTCATCAAAAGTATGCTGTATTTTATCGTCTTTATAAAAAAACCTCGAAAAAAACCTTATGAAAACATTCGAAATATCTCATTTGACTCGATATTTCTCACCTTTGATTTGTTGTGATTTTATTTGTAAATAAACAGTGGTTATTATTTGCCAAGGAGTTTTCGTTAGACCAGATATCTTGTCTCTTTTTAATCTAAGAATAAAATCTGAGATTATTCGGTTACTCAAGCTCCCTTCCCAAGTAGAAATTTCCACTGTGTAAACTCTTGTTAAACACGGTCGTGCCTTTTTAAGGGAATAGGGAATGCCTTATTTAATCAGTGAAATTTACTGTAATCATAAGCTTTTCTTTTTAATGAATATGAAAATGTTGATTCTGGGGGTTTAACTACGCTATTATTTACTGTTATAGACAACGTGTTTTTCTAATAAAACATATACATCTAGTCTATGTTGGGAACTTGGAACCTTTGGTTGCACTAAAACAAAACTATGATTGTTTTCCACAAACCAAAACTACACTTTTTTGTACTCGACGCGCGTTTCGCTAACAACGTTAGCATCATCAGGAGACGATAAGCAATCAAACATTGTTTATCGTCTCCTGATGTGTGTGTGTAGTTTTGGTTTGTGGAAAACCTTTGTTTTTTTTTTAATATACATCTAGGTCGAGAGGTAAGCTATAGAGTCTTCATTTGAGCTCATCTAAAAACATTCATTAACGTCAGGCATCAGGCAATTTAAATTTTAATAAGAAGGTATAATATATAACTCAAAGTCGGTCCCATATACTCGGTACAGCATCAGTTTTGATACTTTATATATGAAATGCAAAGTTGGCAAAAAAGAGATTTGCAAATAAGTTTGTCTTTACCATCTTTTTCCTTAGGTAAAAAGCTGGTTCATGCTTTAGTCATTAATTAACAGAATGAGAAGGCGAAAAATCCAACAGTTTTCTGTAGGTAAAACTCTCTTTTTATTTAGTCATTAATGTTGACACTAATAACAGGTGCACTCGCGATTTTGGCCTTTTATTTATTTTTAAATTTGGGATTCTTTTTGTCCCACAAATGTTGAAATTTTTTCACCAAATCTATCAAATGTTTCATATCCATTTTTGTAATCACTACTGCTTGAAATATTAAAAAATCAATCAATCAATTTTCAGGTAAAAAAAAGTCAACAAATATTTTAGGGGCCGCATTTACGTCATTTCTTAAGGCTTAAGGAAAAAGGTATGGAATACACGGACAATAAGTGTTAAAGGAAATATAGGGTGGACCACAAAAAACCCTTTGTCTTTTTTCTTAAACCACTTCATATATTTTTTTGCTAACAGAAAAGAACCAACTATTATCTGTTAACCCATGTATCATTTGTTAAAATCTATTAAGAAATAAGAAAAATATTGAGATTCTAGTGTAACACCATTTTTGCCAGTTGATTCTTGCTGCAAATGGTGACCATATTCGTCGAAATTTTTAGTGCTGCTTTAGTTTTTTTTGATGTATGTTCTAGTTTATTGTTACAAATGTGACTTTATTTTTCCCAATATTTTTCTTATTTCTTAATAGATTTTAACAAGTGATACTTGGGTTACAAATAATAGTTGGTACTTTCTGTTATAGCAAAAAAATATACACAGTGTTTAAAAAAAAGCCAATTATTTTTGTGGGTTAAAATCCGACAATAAATAAAAAATTGGCAGTTAAAACAAAATGGTTTTTTGTGGTCCACCCTATAGTTACAGCAAAAGTTAGAGAAAATGAAAAGGAATTTAAGCATGAACCAGCTTTAAGCTAGATAAAGGCCCAAGATGCGAGATAATCGGTCAACATCGAGATTGTCATGAGTTCGAATTACTAGAGTAATTCGTAATTACTACAGTAGTTCGAAGTCATTCATTAGTCTACTAATGGAGGCTCAATCTGGGTATGTGCGAGTTTGTAACGTTCAACTTAACATTTCGCAGAGTTGGCGAGACGCTTTATAATATAACATAACATGTATCTCACCGGCGTATACAAGGGAGGGGGGGGGGTAATGGGGGTAATTACCTCCCCCTCAAGACCCCAAGATTAAAAATCACATCGCAAAATACGCAAATTAAAAATATCCACCTAAAACTTTTAGATAAGAGCTTCTATAAAAGCTCAGGATTTTTATTTAATAATGGACAAATAAGATACGATTTTTGGGTTTTTTTGCTAAAAATTTTTCCTGCGACGTAATTTTATTTTGTTGAAATCAAATGCCCATTTCTTTAAAACAAACTTTCAGGTGTGCCCCAGGTATCTCATTTGGGGACACTGTTTTTCATGATATATATCAATAACATCAAAGATTGCTTTAAACATAGTAAGTTGTTGACTTACGCAGATGATTCTAAAGGGTATGTTGCAATTGAATGCATCCAGGATTGCCAAAGATTGCAGGATGACCTAGACAGCCTGGTGGAATATTGTTATTAAAATAGTTTATTTATCAACGTTGAAAAATGAGCCACAATTACATTTACTGGAAACATCAATAAAATTAATTTTCCTTACAAACTTGGTGACCAGTTGCTGAAAATTCTTCTAATAGAATGCTTGGTTATGTCATACGGAAGTATAAATACTTTAGAAATCCAAAGACAATGTGTTGTATATATAATGCCTTTGTCCTAAGTAAATTGATATAGTGTGGAACCCAAGATACAATATTTATATTGAAAGTTTAGAAAAAGTACAGAACAAATTTTTAAAATACTTATTTTTTAAAGAAAGTTACACACAATTCGAAGGTGTAATAGAAGACCTTAGAGCAAATTTTCACTTTTTATCTTTGCAAAATAGAAGACAAATGACCGACATATCGTTTTTGGCAAAAATTCTGAATAACAAAATAAGCTGCGCGTCCCTCCTCGAGAGAATAGAGACATAAAGCTATTTGGAACTCATCGCGGTATACGTATCCGCATCTAGCGAGAACCAAGCACATTGATTGGTCAGAAACTTGTAGCACGTTCGAAAAGAGCAGATATATGCTAATTTAAGGTGTTTCTGAACGCAATAGGTGCTGATATACCATACGTGTGCCGTAACGATACGTGATACCTAACGCATCTCAACACCTATCGCGTTCAAGAACACCTTAGATTAGCATATATCTGCTCTTTTCGAACGTGGTACAAGTTTCTGACCAATTAATGTGCTTGGTTCTCGCTAGATGCGGATACGTATAGTGTCTTTTAACGTTCCACAAAGAAACCGTAGAAATGACTTGACCTTTTATGTTCCATACATAAATACTAACTGCGCTCAGAACTCTCCACTATTCAGAGGTATGTCGGATGCTAATCGACACACTAATACGATTTACTTGCTTTCAGTATCATTACCAACACTGAAAAAAAAATTAAAATGTAATCTTTTTCCTATTTCTCTCAATCAATTTTCTATCATTCTTTTTGAGAATTAATTATAATTAAAAAATGGCAATTCATCAAATAATGTTAAGTGATTTCAACTTATAGGATAACGACAAATTTAGTAATATTCTCGTACTAATTATAGATTGATTTTTAAGCATTGTGTAATAACAGTTTTTTTTAAATAGGCTGATTTTTGTACTACTTGATATAAGTTGTAATATTGTGAATACTGTTTTGGGACTATACCTGTCTGTATTTCTGTGGGTCTTCAATAAATAAATAAAAAAAACTTCGCCAGCGGCAGCGTTACTCAACTTATGGTCTACTTCATATTACTTTTATTTTCATAAAATTTTCGATTGCGGTGTCATTTTGTGCATTATTTTACGTTATTTGTCGAAAATTTTCTATCATTCTTTTTGAGAATTAATTATAATGTTTAAAAAATGATAAAATTCATCAAATAATGTTAAGTGATTTCAACTTATAGGATAACGACAAATTTAGTAATATTCTCGTACTAATTTTAGATTGATTTTTAAGCATTGTGTAATAACAGTTTTTTTTAAATAGGCTGATTTTTGTGTACTATTTGATATAAGTGGTAATATTGTGAATACTGTTTTGGGTCTATACCTGTCTGTATTCCTGTGGGCCTTTAATAAATAAATAAAAAAAAACTTCGCCAGCGGCAGCGCGACTCAACTTCTGGTCTACTTCATACTACTTTTATTTTCATAAAATTTTCGATTGCGGTGTCATTTTGTGCATTATTTTACGTTATTTGTCGAAAATTTTCTATCATTCTTTTTGAGAATTAATTATAATGTTTAAAAAATGATAAAATTCATCAAATAATGTTAAGTGATTTCAATTTATAGGATAACGACAAATTTAGTAATATTCTCGTACTAATTTTAGATTGATTTTTAAGCATTGTGTAATAAAAGTTTTTTTTAAAATAGGCTGATTTTTGTGAACTACTTGATTTAAGTGGTAATATTGTGAATACTGTTTTGGGTCTATACCTGTCTGTATTCCTGTGGGCCTTTAATAAATAAATAAAAAAAAACTTCGCCAGCGGCAGCGCGACTCAACTTCTGGTCTACTTCATACTACTTTTATCTTCATAAAATTTTCGATTGCGGTGTCATTTTGTGCATTATTTTACGTTATTTGTCGAAAATTTTCTATCATTCTTTTTGAGAATTAATTATAATGTTTAAAAAATGATAAAATTCATCAAATAATGTTAAGTGATTTCAACTTATAGGATAACGACAAATTTAGTAATATTCTCGTACTAACTTTAGATTGATTTTTAAGCATTGTGTAATAAAAGTTTTTTTTAAAATAGGCTGATTTTTGTGAACTACTTGATATAAGTGGTAATATTGTGAATACTGTTTTGGGTCTATACCTGTCTGTATTCCTGTGGGCCTTTAATAAATAAATAAAAAAAAACTTCGCCAGCGGCAGCGCGACTCAACTTCTGGTCTACTTCATACTACTTTTATCTTCATAAAATTTTCGATTGCGGTGTCATTTTGTGCATTATTTTACGTTATTTGTCGAAAATTTTCTATCATTCTTTTTGAGAATTAATTATAATGTTTAAAAAATGATAAAATTCATCAAATAATGTTAAGTGATTTCAACTTATAGGATAACGACAAATTTAGTAATATTCTCGTACTAACTTTAGATTGATTTTTAAGCATTGTGTAATAAAAGTTTTTTTTAAAATAGGCTGATTTTTGTGAACTACTTGATATAAGTGGTAATATTGTGAATACTGTTTTGGGTCTATACCTGTCTGTATTCCTGTGGGCCTTTAATAAATAAATAAAAAAAAACTTCGCCAGCGGCAGCGCGACTCAACTTCTGGTCTACTTCATACTACTTTTATCTTCATAAAATTTTCGATTGCGGTGTCATTTTTTGCATTATTTTACGTTATTTGTCGAAAATTTTTGCCTGCGGTGCATTTTTCTCATAATTTTACATTATTTTAAAATAATTTGGCTCTTTTTTTATTTTCTCCTCTTCTTGATGCCCCTCTACCTAGCTTCACCCAAGCTCAAGCCCCTCCCCACCAGAAACAGTTCCTGCGTACGCCACTGATTTTAGTATAATTAGTTTACATTCTGCTAGATAGCTCAACTATAAAAGCAATAAACTTTTTTATAAGACGATTGCATTCCAGTTTCACTTTGACTTTTACGGAAAGCGGCATGCCAAAATTCACAGCAAAAGTGTTTGTTGTTTTTTAGTTGGACCTGCCAACAAAATGTGAACTTATACCTCGGACAATAAAATACCTCTCCCCCCAGACGCCTGGGCTTGATACGTCGCTGCATTATCTTATAGTTATATGGTTCCTACGAAAAAAAACTAGAGGACGTATGTAAAACGAGCATTCTATTTTGCATTCTTTTCCATTCATCAAAATTATCAAAATTGGAAACACAAAATTTATGCTCTTTTGTCTCCTCTTCGAAATGAAAAAAAAAACTACACAAAAATTCTTCGATTGAATGCTTTAGACTGGGTCTTACCCAATAAGGTCCTAATACAAAATAGCCCATTCTAAACACCGATTATTTAAAAAAAAAAACAGTAAAAAATATAAAATAAAATAATTGTTGTTTCGTACTAAATCCGGGTCAACTTTAATTTTTTAGTGGCAAAAGCTTTGATTATCCAGTTTTAGCGGCGTGCTGTGAAATTCCAAGTAATGCTTTTAAAAATTTACCCTATTTGTAATTTAATTCGATTATTCGATCGCTGGTTTTCTAGAAGAAGCACTGTCTTTTAAAATATATAATAGATTTTTTCCTGTTTCTAGTCAATATGATGGGGAAAGTAGATTATTTAATATACGTCTAAGTCGGTTCGCTGTATAAAGTCCTGTCTCCAAAAGATGTTATCGCTTTTTGAACAGTAAGTCAGTTAAGTTAGAATTCCCTCGCTGTACTTGAACGTACCAGACATCCCACTGGTTAACTGTATTCGGCAAAATATGAGTGGGCTAAATCAGCGGTCTTAAAACAAAATTATTTAAGAATTACCCGTTAAATTACCACGATACCGCGTACCACGATAAATATTTCTATTTTATTTTATTTTTCACTTATACTTTTGAAAAACTTTTTACCTCTATAAGTTAAAGATTTTGACAGGTATTTTTTCGAAGAATTTAATTATTTTGCGGTCATTGCTGGTAAATCTGGAGCTGTCGTCAATGCTAAGAATCACTATTTTCCGAGAAATAATTAAAATTTGCTCCAGTTGGGGATGGTATGTTATCGCTTTTTGAACAGTAAGTCAGTTAAGTTAGAATGCCCTCGCTGTACTTGAACGTACCAGACATCCCACTGGTTAACTGTATTCGGCAAAATATGAGTGGGCTAAATCAGCGGTCTTAAAACAAAATTATTTAAGAATTACCCGTTAAATTACCACGATACCGCGTACCACGATAAATATTTCTATTTTATTTTATTTTTCACTTATACTTTTGAAAAACTTTTTACCTCTATAAGTTAAAGATTTTGACAGGTATTTTTTCGAAGAATTTAATTATTTTGCGGTCATTGCTGGTAAATCTGGAGCTGTCGTCAATGCTAAGAATCACTATTTTCCGAGAAATAATTAAAATTTGCTCCAGTTGGGGATGGTATGTTATCGCTTTTTGAACAGTAAGTCAGTTAAGTTAGAATGCCCTCGCTGTACTTGAACGTACCAGACATCCCACTGGTTAACTGTATTCGGCAAAATATGAGTGGGCTAAATCAGCGGTCTTAAAACAAAATTATTTAAGAATTACCCGTTAAATTACCACGATACCGCGTACCACGATAAATATTTCTATTTTATTTTATTTTTCACTTATACTTTTGAAAAACTTTTTACCTCTATAAGTTAAAGATTTTGACAGGTATTTTTTCGAAGAATTTAATTATTTTGCGGTCATTGCTGGTAAATCTGGAGCTGTCGTCAATGCTAAGAATCACTATTTTCCGAGAAATAATTAAAATTTGCTCCAGTTGGGGATGGTATGTTATCGCTTTTTGAACAGTAAGTCAGTTAAGTTAGAATGCCCTCGCTGTACTTGAACGTACCAGACATCCCACTGGTTAACTGTATTCGGCAAAATATGAGTGGGCTAAATCAGCGGTCTTAAAACAAAATTATTTAAGAATTACCCGTTAAATTACCACGATACCGCGTACCACGATAAATATTTCTATTTTATTTTATTTTTCACTTATACTTTTGAAAAACTTTTTACCTCTATAAGTTAAAGATTTTGACAGGTATTTTTTCGAAGAATTTAATTATTTTGCGGTCATTGTAGGTAAATCTGGAGCTGTCGTCAATGCTAAGAATCACTATTTTCCGAGAAATAATTAAAATTTGCTCCAGTTGGGGATGGTATGTTATCGCTTTTTGAACAGTAAGTCAGTTAAGTTAGAATGCCCTGGCTGTACTTGAACGTACCAGACATCCCACTGGTTAACTGTATTCGGCAAAATATGAGTGGGCTAAATCAGCGGTCTTAAAACAAAATTATTTAAGAATTACCCGTTAAATTACCACGATACCGCGTACCACGATAAATATTTCTATTTTATTTTATTTTTCACTTATACTTTTGAAAAACTTTTTACCTCTATAAGTTAAAGATTTTGACAGGTATTTTTTCGAAGAATTTAATTATTTTGCGGTCATTGCTGGTAAATCTGGAGCTGTCGTCAATGCTAAGAATCACTATTTTCCGAGAAATAATTAAAATTTGCTCCAGTTGGGGATGGTATGTTATCGCTTTTTGAACAGTAAGTCAGTTAAGTTAGAATGCCCTCGCTGTACTTGAACGTACCAGACATCCCACTGGTTAACTGTATTCGGCAAAATATGAGTGGGCTAAATCAGCGGTCTTAAAACAAAATTATTTAAGAATTACCCGTTAAATTACCACGATACCGCGTACCACGATAAATATTTCTATTTTATTTTATTTTTCACTTATACTTTTGAAAAACTTTTTACCTCTATAAGTTAAAGATTTTGACAGGTATTTTTTCGAAGAATTTAATTATTTTGCGGTCATTGTAGGTAAATCTGGAGCTGTCGTCAATGCTAAGAATCACTATTTTCCGAGAAATAATTAAAATTTGCTCCAGTTGGGGATGGTATGTTATCGCTTTTTGAACAGTAAGTCAGTTAAGTTAGAATGCCCTCGCTGTACTTGAACGTACCAGACATCCCACTGGTTAACTGTATTCGGCAAAATATGAGTGGGCTAAATCAGCGGTCTTAAAACAAAATTATTTAAGAATTACCCGTTAAATTACCACGATACCGCGTACCACGATAAATATTTCTATTTTATTTTATTTTTCACTTATACTTTTGAAAAACTTTTTACCTCTATAAGTTAAAGATTTTGACAGGTATTTTTTCGAAGAATTTAATTATTTTGCGGTCATTGTAGGTAAATCTGGAGCTGTCGTCAATGCTAAGAATCACTATTTTCCGAGAAATAATTAAAATTTGCTCCAGTTGGGGATGGTATGTTCTATTTTAAATAAGTAGGTATGCTTTTAGTTTGTTTCTTATTGTGTGAATTACGGAATTTAAAGCAGTTTTAAAGCAAACACAACGCCTAGAAGGTGTTTATCTCCAGATGAACGCCGTTTTGTATTACTAGTGGAACGTTATTTTACGTTAGAAAAAATAATTCGGGCCCATTAGTGTCTGTTTTGGAAGTGCAAAAACGCAGAAGACTTCGAAAAAAGAGTGAAGAGGAATTGGACAGACCATATAAAAGGGTTCGACAGCATTCAAAAATCTTTGATCTATCCCAAGGGTTTATGGTATGTATAAGTCAAAGGAATATGTTACCCTCAAAGCTATTCTAAAAAAGATAAAGGAAAAACAACTTTGCGATATTGGAATTACCAGTTTGTCCAAAATTTTAACAGGGATGGGCTTTAAATATAAAAAAAAAACGAACAACAGAAACTTTGCGAACGATCCAATATTGTGTCAAAAAGATGGCAATTTTTTAAGAGATTACATAAAAAAGAAAAAATCGGAATTGCCAAGGCAAGTTGTTTTTCTTGACGAAACATGGAACTTCAACAAAATCGTCTTAGCAGGATGAATCGAAGCATTTCTATTCCAGTACCCGTGCAAGTAATGGAAAAAGATATACAGACCGCTTCAAGCTACTGCGAACATAGGGCGGAAGAAGTCTAATTTGCCAGTGTACGTACATGCAGAGACACCGCACGCCTATCAGTGAAGCAACCAATACTCAGGCTTGCGATCGTCTTTCGTCGCCGTTCGCCGCCATTTGCAGCTTATGTTTAGTACGCCTCTAACCACGGTGCTGTTTGGAGTGTAGTCAATGAAACCGGAATTTGGTCAATAAATACGCAAATTTTTATAACGTAATTTTCTTATTTTTTGTCACTGATAAATAAGAGCGTTTTATTGTCAACTGCTCAGATCTATCAGTGACGACGTGTTACAATGAAAATAATAAGGAGAAACAAAATAAAAGCAAGTTTTCAAAATAAAATAATACATTCTAAAAACCAAAAAGATTCTCCCAGTCAAAAAAAAATTAGAGCAAATGTTCGAAAAGTCCTCCTTGCTCGGCTAGACAATATCCGAGCCTACTATAAAAACCCCTTCTAACGTTTCCAAGCATGTTAGGGGTGATAATTTGAAAAGCTTCTTCAAAAACAGATAGAAGTCATTAGGAGCAAGATCGGGAGATCGAGCTGGCCATAAAATAGTTCCCCGGGTACTTATAACAAGGCCAACATTGTGAGCGGAACAACCATCTTGTTGAAACCATGTTTCACCAAATCTTACACCTAATAACTGCCTAGCAGTTGGAATAATGTGCTGCTGCAGTAGATCCAAGTATCTAGGACCATTCAAATTGCAATTGCCGTTAATAAAAAATGGCCCAATTACGTGTTCCCCTACAATACCCCTCCCCCCAAACATTTAGTTTTTGGGGATACTGTGTTCTTACGTCAAAATACAAATGCAAATTTTCCCTCGACCAATATCGAACGTGTGTTGGGTTATGACGATTTGACCATTTGACCATCTGCACTTTTTCGGCAACTTCGTAGACATCCATTTTTAGTTTTAAAAATGTATTATTTCAATTAAGAACTTACCCATCTGTTTCTCGAGCAAGGCAGAAATAAAACAAAATAATAAAAACAAAATGAATTTCCAAAAGATAACACTGCAGCGTGCTTCGAATCCACCTCGGTCGTACGGCACGGATAGTAAATTGGACTTGATTCCCCCTATGTTCGCAGTAGCTTGAAGCGGTCTGTATAATAATACATGCAGGAAATGAAGAAAGGTTTATTTCAAATGCCAGTTTAATATTTTCATCAACAAAAAAACTGACGTTTGTTAGCTTTAAAACATTAAAAATATACTTTAACTGAAAGAAATTTGGCTTAAGTAGTGTACAGACTAACAGCGATGTACACTCGGCGAATGCAGCGACGAAACTCGACGATTATCACGGCTGCTAAAATTTTTGAGCATTGGTTTGAGGAAAAACTTTTAAAAAGTTTAGAAAATCCTTCCTTAATTGTTTTGGATAATGCGTCTTACCATACGAGACTCGAAGAGAAATTTCCTACAAGCAGCTGGAAAAAAGAGGAAATAAGAGAGTGGTTGTCAGAGAAAAACATAAACCATGAAAATTTATCTTTTAAAAGTGATCTTTTAAGCAAGCGTGAAGAGCAGCCATTTAAAAAAAATATGTTGTTGGCGAATTAGCCCTCCCAAGTTTTGAGATTACCACCCTACCATTGCCATTACAACGCAATTGAATTAGTATGGGGTATTAGCAAAAATTATTATGACAAACATGCCTGTAAAAATATCGGTGAGCCTAGCGTTATAAAGTTGTGGGAGGAGGCACTTAGCAAAGTGGGTAAAGAAGAATATGGCGGAAATGAGTTGAACACACGGAAAAAATTATTTTTGGATCTTATGAGACAGAACAGGTTATAGACGAAGTAAGACCGTTAATTATTACGGATGATGATAATGATTCTGAAAGACTATTTTTAGTATGCATTTATAAGTAGGTGCGTTCTATCGCAAGACTTCAATATCGGTTCTTTTTAAAACCAAAACTTTATAAAAAATAATTCGTAAAACTAATTTGCCTAAATACTATAAAAGCTAAGAAAAAATCTTTCTTTACCTAATTATTTTTTATTAACTTTAAATAATTTAAGTACTGTTTACAAATGTCCAAACCATGACTTTGGTTATTACCGATGCAAAAAATATAATTTTGTCTGCGTTTGGTATTTAAACCAACGCTTGTAAAAACGCACTATTTTAGTCTCTAGATGTAAAAACTACTGTTATTTAGAAAATGTAATTCGTCATGTTCCAAAAATATAATTTATTGTTTGAGAACCACCGACTTACCTGCTCAAGAGGTTTTATTGCTTAGCGGACCTCTTACAACGAATGCACTTGAGGGTCATTCCATATCAAATCAACCAAAAAATCACAAAAATTTTACGCGACCAATTCCAATTTTGATGATTTTTTGGTATATATTTTCTTCTTACCATAAAAGTTGAAAATGCAAATTTTTAGATTTTTTTGATTCGTAGTTTTTTTTTTTTAATTTTTCAAAATAAAAAAGTCAGCATTTTGCCCTTAACAAGAATGTACAAAACTAGCAATATCTCGAGAACCACTTACACTAGGAAAGTAATAAATGGCTCATTTTAAAGTCATTTTGAAGCTCTTTTTTATGAAATATCACAACATAATTTTAACAAAAAAAAAAATTGGAAATAAAAAATTGAAAAATAAAATTGAAAAATTCAAAAAGGCCATTTTTATTTTTTTTGAAAAAAATATATAATTTTGGTCAAAGTGTTACTTAATTATCCACAAAATTTTATGATGGAGAAATGATGGGTTCAATGTCAAAAAAAATATTAAGTACATTTTATAGGCGATTTTTCATGCATGTGACATTTTTAATAAATTTTTTCACATTGAACCCATGATTTGTCCATCTCAAAATTTTGTGAATAGTTTAATAACACTTTAAAGAAAATAATATAATTTTTTGAAAAAAATTAAAAATGGCCTTTTTGAAATTTTTCAAAAAAAAAATCAAAAAATTTTTTTTTTTTTCAATATATGTTATGCAATATTCTCATATGAAAGGTCTTTATAAGAGCTTTAAAATGAACCTTCACCTACTTTTCTATTATAAGTGGTTCTTTGGATATTCCTAATTTTGTGCGCACATGTTAAGGACAAATAAGTGACTTTTTCGATTTTCAAAAATTAATTCAAAATAAACAACTGGTCAAAAAAGTCTGAAATTTTGGATTTTCCAGTTTTTTGGTAGGAAAAACATGTATACTAAAAATCATCAACATCGGAGATGGTGTGGTAAAATACCCTGGTTGACTTGATATGGACTGACCCTTTATATATATTTGGGGATGTACGCAGAAATTGTTGCTGGGGGGGGGGGGTGACTTAAGCTTTAGGATTCAATTTTCAGTGGGTCTGAGGGGAGGGAGCTTGAACCCCTACGCCCCAGTGTGCCTCCCTGTTGTTATTATAATTACACTACTTCATCAAATGTTGTTAAAAGTCAAAGAGTTGTGATGGAAAAATTAAAAGATCGCTCGCATTTTATGATTATGTAAAACAAATTGAAATTACATGTACGCAATGAAGCTGTTTAAAATTTAAACAGAATCCCCATCCATTATTAAAAAGGGCGAATTTAAAATCGACAAACGCCAAAAGGGATTATATATTTTATAAATTCTAACAATTGTTTTATAAACGTGAAAATCAATATATACTCAGGTGTTTTATTCAAAATAAACTCTTGTAAATCTCAAATAGAATCAGAGTGAGAACTTACATAGAATCTCGGTTTTATTATTCGTATTTCTAAGGCTTTTAAAAATCCTAGTTCTATAATACTGTTATCCAATTCTCCGAGAATATTGTAGCCTGGTGTGTGACCCATTTTATTAAAATATTATATAACCAGTAAATTTTGGTTGATAACATTATATTTTTAAATTAGATTAAAAGGTATGCAACCAACTACAACTAAGTGCGTAATGCTGGTTTTTTTTTGAGTTTGGCTTTTGATAGGGTCACTGCATTCAGAAACATTGTTGTTAAATATTTTCGCGATTAGTTTTTCTGAATTATTTTTATATATTTTTTCAAATCTAGGGTAAAATTATAGGAAAGAACTCGGTAAAGAAGTGAGAGAAAAGAAAACTTGATTGATTGATTGATTGATTCATTTGTGAGTGTGACATTATGGCACTGTCCGCTGCGACCACTATTGTGTCTCACTTTTAACATTTTTTTGTTGCTACAGAATATTCAGCCCCTTAAAGAGGCTTGCAACTTGCTTTGGTGAAGAATCATTCAGATCCATTCCGTCGATCTGTGGTTTACCGAAGATATTTACACAGCACATGTCTGGCCGTCTGGTCATACTCCAAACAGAGCCTACATTCGGTGTCCTCACTTAGACCCATTCTTTCGAATGTGCGAGTCCCGGCAATTCTCTCCAGTATTGGTGGAACTTGTTTTCCATCCAGCCTGAGAAAGCAGTGTTGATTGTGTTGTATGCTATTCCAAGGGCTGGTTCGGGGCCAATAAAGACGGCAGAGGTCGCTTCACGCGCCAGCTGGTCGGCAGTCTCATTTCCCCGATGCCCAGAATGTTCGGGAATCCATACCAGCGACACAAAGTTTATTCGCCCTAGAGTGTTCAGTGTGTCCTGGCAGCTCCTAACGGTTCTCGACGAGCACCTATAGGATTCAAGAGTCTTAAGGGCCGCTTGACTGTCAAAAAAAAACTTAGAAAATACTGAAATTAATTGGTTCAAATATTCTACCTACTTTGGTTTCTCACTTTTAAGAGGCACATTTGACTAAATTGTAAAAATAAAAGGCAGAAGTTAGCAAATATCGTCTGGTGCAGTGACCTTATTAATAAAACATCTCATCCTGGCAAACACACAAGATGTGACGATGCCAGCGTGTACCGCCAGATACTAGAGGGTTACTAGACCATCAAAATCGGTGATACCGTAGGCAAAATCGGTTATTTTTCTCCCGTATGCAAAAATAACCGAACCGAAATACGTTACTCGTTACTTACCGAGGCTTAACGAGACCCGCTCGGTTATTTTTTGCAACCAACCAGATTTATTTCTGTGCAAAATCTGCAGCTGGTAGGTGATAATTCGTTTTTTTGTTTAGTTAGTTTTTAAATTTGTTTGTGAAAGTGAATTTGCAAAAACAGGAATTGTTGTTTTCTTTTTAGCATCTCAATTACGGTAATGTAAGCAAATAAGGTGACGATAAATTAGTGGTCTATTAGAGAGCTTTTGCACCTCTTATAAAAATCCCCGTTAGGTGACTTTATTGCTTAATAACGCGTTGTGAGTGTGTGTGGGGAGTAAGGGATTGTGATGCGAATATAATGTAACCTTCATATTGGCTCGGAACAGTTGGAGACCGTGCTTACCCCATTGGGCATGGGACCAGAGAATATGGCCGGTATAGCCCTATGGGGAAGTTGAACTAGACCCAATAACGATTAGGAACTGTTCCATTAAGGACCTGTACAAACTCGTACAGGAAAGTGGAGTGGTTAAACTAGGATCAAAGGGTGCACAATAAGCCAGTAATGGTTGCAGTGCAGTGACTCTGGCCAGCCATCAGGTTGGTCGGAGACACAATCGGAGGGTTTTAGTCGGTAGGAATCCGACACTACCCGGGCTCTCCTGGTAGAGGAGAAATGACTCTGGCAGGAAAGTAGTTCGGGCGTCTTATGCAAGATTTCCCCTTGATACCCTTGACAAAAAAAAACGCGTTGTGACGTAGCTAACGTCACGTTATTTGACAGCATTTTTAGTTTTTGCACGCCGCACAGTGATCTGGGGCTAGTTCATAAGTGCTCAAATCCGACATTCCGATAACATCCTTAACCGATGCTAATTGAATTCTTAAATGTCCCTAGGGATTCGACGCATTAAAAGCTAATTCCTAAATCTATTATTTTTTAAGTTATAGTGTTCATTTTGTATAACTTTTGGTGTATAATCACCATAAGTAAGGTGACCAACTCCTAAAGGGGCAAAACCGGGACACTTCGGCCATTCAATGTATTGTATATCATGTATTTTTTCTTATATGCACCCCTAAAATATGTATTTTCCAAAATATTTATTAAAGAAAAATAATTTAAGTAAGGTTTCAATTCAAATTGGCAGAGAACATCCGCTTTTTCAATTGTAGTGATTTTAAAGTTACAAAATACAGTGGTATCAAAACCGGGCGAACCGGAACTTTTTCTGAAAAATCGGGACTATCCGGGACGGATTTTTTCCCCGGGACAAATGGTTAAAAATCAGGACTGTCCCGGCCAAAGCGGGACGGTTGGTCACCTTACCATAAGCCTAAAGAAAAAAAGGAAAACAAATTATAAGTAAGGCAAAAATTGTTGGTGAAAGAAACTAAAGACATTTGCGTGTAGGGTAAGCATTGAGCTTTTAAGCAGTATTAAAAAAATGGTGAAAGTGTTATGGTTTTTACGTTAATTTTTTTTAATAACAGGTTATTTTAAAAGTAGTTTCTGCTAGTTTCATAGACTAGATCTTTTGAAGTCCACCTTAGTCCGGCTTGCTGGTATATAACATACATTTACCCGACCTGACCCATGAGGACAACAGAGATAAACTCAGTTGTCCGGTGCGTTATTATTGCCACCAAGCATTTCTCACGGGATTTACTGGTGACATCATTATGACGGACATGAACAAAATTCATTAGCCAGACTCCATAAAAGTGCGCAGGGGGGGGGAGGGGGTAAGTATAAATTAAGGACTTTATTATACTGATGTATATTCTTAATTGTGGTTAAGTATAATATATCTCTTTAATAAATTTTGTATTCTGAAACATGTTATATTTAGCTTTTTTTCATAATTAAATTATTTTCAACAAATACATTTGTTTAATTTTTAAATGCTCCATTACAATTAAAAATAATACAGAACATATTTGCATTCAAAAATCAATTTAAATATTATGTTTTTCTACTTAGCGTTTTACTGTCGGCAACCATGTCAATTATAAAGGCGCAATTACACAGACGAACATGCTCAAATAAAAGCTCGTGCAAAAGATCTTTTCTTTGAACATTTTGTTCGGGTAGATTTTTGAGCAAATTATTGCTATCTATTTTGGAAACATATTTTTAAAGATGAGAATAAATAAAATTTCACATCAGTGATCAGTGATCTCAATTCTTTAAAAAAATGGAACACAAATTTTTATTTAAAATTTTTGTGAAAAAAAGCCGACGGCAAACAAAACATTATTATTGGCTCTACCATCAGTTTTGTCACATGGATTAGGGTTACTTAAAATATTTTTTTCTTACGGTTTTTCCCGGATTTTTTTTCCCGGGGTTTTTTTTGGGATTTTCTTGCGAGTTTTTTTTATTTCCAATGGTTTTTTCCTAAAGACAAAAAAAACCCAGGAAAATTTTTCTTTTCCAAAAAAATTGCACTTTTAAGCGGTAATCCGCGCCTCACGACTATGAGGAGTGGTGGGGAGGGGATTTTTTTTAAATATATTTTTGTAACTTTACTTTACTTTTAGCTTTTATTGTTGTTTTTTAGTTCCTCACACCAGATTTAACTAGTTAGTTTAAGGTCCCAAGGGTTGCTTAAAAAAGCAAAAGGTTTATGAAAATGCTGAAGATATAGATATTTACTGTCAATTTAATGTAATAATCAAGGTCGATTACTGACACTGAACCAACAATATGCAAAGGGCAACATTGCGATTCAAAAGGGTGGCCGGCCTACTACCTGCGAAATCCAAAACGCGGGATGATAGATCAGCGACACAGTCTACTAAGTTACTGCTAAATTATATTTTTTAGACAAGGGTCGGGTTCGTAGGGTTGTAAAAGTGAATAATAAACGGGTATTATTTAAACCGAACGTGCTTTTGTTTATATATTTGAGATTTAATGAAATGTATATAGGTTTTTTAATTTGACTTAATTATTATTGTAAAAGACTAAACTAGGAAGTAAAATAAAGGTATATTCTTTTAAACGTAAATTTTTATTATTATATTTTACAGGCAAAGTGCCAATTATTATTTTTTTTATTCTCGTTTTTCTTACAACCCCAAAAAAGTTACAAGTATACTGGCATATCCCTTATAAAAATCAGATCAATCCAAGTTGCTTATGAGGTAAAATGTGAATTTCGGCATCAAATCGTTTTTCCGTCGGAAAGCACTTGATTAAAAATACCTTATTTCAAAACGTTGTTTTTCTATTTTCAGTTAAGTTCAATGAATTCCGATAACAATATATATATTTTGAATTTCTAAAGAAATTTTTATACCCCCAATTCTTCAAACAAATTTTGCTTAACATTCTTTCCAAAGTTTACGTGTGTTTTTATCTACGAAATTTTGCTCGAACATTTCTTTGAACATTTTGCTCAAGAGGCTCGTGTAAATGTTTGTCGGCATTTCAACATCAAAGGAAAGTTTGTCTGTGTAAATGCGCCTTAAGGGATACGGTATTCTCCCGCAGGTAACGTCAAACTTTATCGGTTAGTAAGGGATTCCATTATTACCTCGTAACTGCGCATGCCCGAAATAAGCGATAAACTAAAAAGGTATCAAAATTATAGGTGCAAAAGGTCTCTATTAACTCTCTGCTGTACCTTGCTTGCTTACTCTGGCAGTCCTTTAATATGGTCAAAGAAAAGTCCATCTCAAAAATATCACTCTTTCCAAAACTCTTGACCTTTCTGTTCGCGACCTCTCTGACTATAGAAAGTCAAACCAAAACTGCGAAAGTGCATTCCCTAATGAAGCCTTATAAACATCAATTTACGTACGAGTCACACGACAACCGTCGTAATTTGCTAAAGCTTGGGCAACTTCCAAGAATTTAATAGAACCTTTGGGAATATTGTTTGCCGAACATTCCGAAGACTGGGGCGATAAGATATAGGATATATAGATAGCATGTACGGGATTTTCTAAACTCCTCTCCTATTTGTGAGTCAAAGAACCGGCGTAGACAGAGGATTAGGGGCTCAAGCCCCTCCCCCTCTCCCAGAGCCATTAAATTTTTACTACTAAAGATCGAGTATTTTTCCAAAAATCCAGAATAAAATCAGTATTGTTATTTCTGTTATTTAAGTTCCCCCTAAGAAATTTCTACGTACACCACTGGCTAAAGTTAAACATTATCGAGGGAGATTAATAATTTTGTCTTGGAACCACTAAACCGTACACATAATTGGCATTCAGTAATTAAACAAAGATTAATTGAGAATTTCGGCTCTAATATTAAGCAAGAAAACAAATTAAAATCGACAAGTAGCTGAATAGATTATTAAGTTGGGTTGATACAGGCATATTATACAAATTAAAATAAAAATTGAAGTTACAAATAGACACAAAAATAAGAAATAATTCTGCTTTAGAGGACGGCCACAGTTTATCAGAATGTGCTAAATCAAACCCGTTAAATAAAAAAAAGTTCAATTATAAAATCATTCACTATAGAAACAGCAATTCGTTAAACCAATTTTTTATCCGAACCTTATTTCCTCAAACCCAATCAATAAAGAATTCTAAATTTATAAGACCCGTTTTTGATCAAACCATTGTTTATCAGACTCGTTCATTATCAAACTTGGAATTCGTAAAACCCGTAATTTATCGGAAAATTTTTGCTAAATTAATTGCGCATTCGCCAATACCACATGAACCGGAGGCGTACACGCAGGTGGCGCGGCGACGCGGCGTTTTGATGCATTTGTCGCTGTTACGCGCGCATACTTGTACAGATTGCGTTCAATAGTTTGTGTATAGATGTCACTTGCATTCAACCTTTTTGCATTCCTGTGTTATTGGCGAATGCGCAATTAATTTAGCAAATATTTTCTGATAAATTACGGGTTTCACGAATTCCGGGTTTGATATTGAATGGGTTTAATGAACAATGGTTTGAATAAAAACGGGTCTGTTAAATTTCGAATTTGTTATTGATTGAGTTGGATGACATAAGGTTCGGATAAAAAATTGGTTTGACGAATTGCAGTTTCTATGGTGAATCGTTCTTAAGATGAATTTTTTTATTAAATACGGTCTGATATCAGGTATGAATTCAGTTACTCGAAAAACGAGGCTAGGGCAATTGTGAAAAGCTGGATAAAAAACAGAATGGAATTTTACTGTATCAAAAACTGTAAAAATACGTGCCTCGACGAATTTGTATTGTTGAAAATAAAACATGCATTTACCAATTAATAAAAATATCCGAATTTGCGAGATAAGTGAGCTACAAGCAGTAGTTACAAACATAAGCATTTAGCATGTACTTCGTTAATAAATAACACATTAGGTTTCCATGTTTTATTGTAAGAAAAAGAGTAACAAAAATATAGATCATAGAAGTCTTTATATTTTACCGTGTGTATTCATTGTTTGTTTTTGTTTTTTTTTGTCAAACCTTGACATATTTTACTAACCAAAAAATCAATCTTTCCAAAACTGTCTGGGGAAATTAGAAAGAGACAACAAAACATCAGTCCATTTCATAAAATCCGTTTTACATGCAAGAAAGAAAGAGAGGGCAATATGAGTTGCCCACCACTAGTAAAACAACAACTGTCAAATGTATAGAGGGCCTCTAGTTTAAGCTACACTAGCACTATCTACTACTTAGAACATTGAACTACTAGAAGGACATTTTTTTCAGACCTAGGGCAGGGTGTTTGAGTTCAACATCTTCATCCCATTGTTGTCATGTTAACCTAATACGTTTTCCCCTGTTTTTAATATTATTTAAAATACCTTCAATAATTTTTAGTTCCGTTTAATTAAATGATCTAGATATAGTAATAAAAATCTATGTTCCTATAAAAAAAACCTAAAAATGTATTCAAGTAGGATGTACAACTCTCAAAATAAGAAAAAGGTGCTATGGAAATCCCTATTTACACTGAAATTAATGACATGCCGGCAACACAGATTTCCTGCCTTTGTTTACCAAGAATGGCCAAATATAACGAATTATAACCCAATATTTAGTTAATATTTTAATTTAACGTACCTGTGAAACGAAATACTGCGGTCCTCAGGCTTCTGTTTCAACTTGCATATAACAATACACTTTGAAACTATTTTTCACCACAAACTTTTCACAAAAATATCAAAAAAACACTATTGACAAGTGCTAAAACTTTCACTTTCCAAACAATAATGCCATTCCAGGAAAAATCGAGAAATCGCAATAAACAATCAATGTTGCCACGTTGACTACAAAAGAAGTTTTTTGTTGCATAATTCTGTTATTAAAATTGGCAACACAGATTTCTTTCTTCCCTTTCCCCACTGTAGATGTTGCACTCAAACAATCAGTGTAACCAGACAGACCAGACTCCTTCTAGATCCACTTATTGATAGAGAAATAAATTTGCAACATTTTTCCCATTTGTCACTTTTAGCAGTCTATCACCGGTTAGAAGTTATCCAAGAAAAACTCTTTTTTGGATGTTAGAAATGACAGTTCCCGAGGAGAAAGGAATGGGGACTTTTCCCCCCTAAATGCACCGTGGGCATTTAATTGCGATTGGCTATCTAATTTTTCTTCTTGTCTCTTGATCCCACTAAATGAGCAAAGGGAAAGTGTGGATTAGCTAAACTAATCCAAATATTTTTACGGTGCATCTGGGGGTTAGTATGTTATACGGTTGACCTTTCTAAGCTTGTTAATGGAAAAAAATTTTGGGTAATAATTTTTTCCTCTATTCAGAAAAATAACGCGACAAAATTTTAAAGCACCACAATAACATAAACAAAATGGCGAAACCACATCTCGTCAAAAATGTAAACTTTTTGACGATGTCGAATTGTACACAAATTACCAGAGGAAAAATGTTTTTGTTGTTTTTGTGCATTTTCCTGCTAGTTTTTTCATCAAATGGGATAAATATTACTGTTAAACGAACCCAATGCGTTTAAGAAGCTCTAAACTGGAAGTTATATTGTAGTTGAACACGAACCGCGCGGACCAAAACCGCGCAAATCAACAACCGCGCGTGTTCATGACCGCGTAAGCTAATTAACGCGTAACTCAACAACCGCGCGTATGTATGACCGCGCAGAGCCACAAACGCGCGAGCCCACAACCGCGCAAACAAGAACCGCGCTGGACACAAAACCGCGTATAACCTTTAGTGGGGGTTGGTGGATTGGGTTGGGTCATGTTGCCAACGCTACCTAACCCGTTACCTATCACGAACCAACCCAACCCAAATCAACGCAATCCAACGCAACCCAATATGCGCGGTGTTGGTCTTGCGCGGTAAACGTAATGCGCGGTTGTGGGCTTGCGCGGTCATGGACACGCGCGGTTATTGATTTGCGCGGTGTTGGCCAGCGCGGAAAATTAAGTATTAACCTTACCCTTTTGGAACTTCAAGGAATGCGTCTGAAGACTCCGACGGCGACCTCGACCAGCGAAACCGGGTCTAAACCTCGATTTTCGGGTCACCCTATATGACGGCGGGCTGCTGGGGAGAAAAGTCTACCGTCAACCAAGTTCTGCTGGGACGGTAGCGATGTTAGATACATGTAAGTCTAACATGTAGCAGGACCACCCTTCGGAGGGGGTGTAAAGCCGGCGGTCCACTATGTATACTTGCTACGTAGTCTAAAGATCTCTGCCCTCGACAAAGAAGGCAAAAATTAAGTCCTCTTAGAGAAGGAAATCTTGCATCCTAAGGGCCACGTGCATCGGTCGGGGGTGCACAGGGGATATGACAGAAAGGGTACATTATGCGGCCTATGGCCGCCCATCTACTACTACTACTACTACTACTACTGCTACGAGTGCAGACGACTGCTGGACAGACCATCGCCTGATACGAGCAAAAATGAACTTGCACATTCCACCAAGAAGTAGCCGTCAAAAAAAGCAAATCAAAAGAAGATTCAATGTAGAACGCCTTAAAGATGATTAAACCAGAACAAAATTCCAAGTTTCTCTGAATCAAAAGTTGGATACTTTAGAATACCCGGAGAATAATGACGATCACTGGAGGATTTTGAAGATAGCAATAACATCTGCCTCCGAAGAAACGGTCGGCTACACACAAAGAAAACATCAAGACTGGTTTGATGAGCACGACAAAGAAATTCAAGACCTTATTGAGAGGAAGAGAAAAGCCCATAATGCTTGGAACCCTAACTCTAACGAAAAGAAAAGGCAATATCAAGAAGCCAAAGCAGAAGTACAAAGGCAAACACGTAGATTAAAAAACCAATCGTGGACAACAAAATCACATGAAATGCAACATCTAGCTGAGTCCAATAACACCAGAGCTTTCTTTCAAGCTACTAAGATGATATATGGTCCCACTACACAAGGTGTCAATCCCCTACCATCCAAAGATGGAACAAGGCTGCTTAAAGACAGATCCTCTATCAATTCACGATGGAAAGAACACTTCCAAGAACTACTCAACAGAGAGTCTCAGGTCGATAATGACATCTTCGAAAAAATTCTGGAGAAAACTACAGAACAACACCTAAGTGAGATTCCGAGATTAGAGGAGGTCGAAAAGGCAATCACACAGCTAAAGAACAACAAGTCAGCAGGCACAGATGGTATCGCTGTTGAAGTCTACAAACAAGGGGGTCCCGCACTTAATTCCCAAATGCACATTCTAATAAGTTAAATATGGACCACTGAGACCATTCCTGCCGAACTCAGAGACGCCTCTATAGTTACCATTTTCAAAAAAGGCGATAAGGCCCAATGTGGAAACTACAGAGGTATATCTCTGCTTTCTGTTGCTGGAAAGATACTTGCACGGATACTATCAAACCGATTAATTCCGATTGCTGAACAAAATCTGCCAGAGACACAGTATGGATTTAGGCCCAATCGAGGCACGCTGACATGATCTTAAGTGCCAGACAAATGCAAGAGAAATCTAGAGAATAAAATCGCCCTCTCTTCATGGCCTTCATGGATCTAGTCAAAGCATTTGATTTGGTCAACAGAGAAGTTCTTTGGAAAATACTGGCAAAAGCTGGATGCCCTCATTCTTAGACCACTACACGACAATATGAATGCAACAGTCCTGAGCAACGATGGACCAGGAGAGTCATTCCAGATTACGACAGGCGTTAAACAAGGGTGTGTTATTGCGCCCACCTTATTCTCTATATTTTTAGGTGCCATGCTTCACCTTGTTGAGGAACATCTACCGCCGGGAGTAGAAATTCTATATAGATTCGACGGTGGCCTACTTAACCTAGGCATACTGCGAGCAAAAACTAAGGTCTCGACAACCTCGGTAATCGAACTGCAGTACGCCGATGACAACGTCGTAATGGCCGATACAGAGGAAGGTCTACAACTGGTAATCAACGCATTTAACTAAGCCTACAAAAGCATTGGCCTAGAGATCAATCTTGCCAAAACGCAAATTCTTCACCAACCAGAACCAGGTACGAATCCTCAAGCTCCAAACATTTCCATAAATGGCCATCCTCTGCAGAACGTGGAACATTACCCATACCTTGGGAGCCACCTATCATCAAACGCAACTATTGACGCAGAAACACAGCATCGCCTAAAATGTGCTAGCGCAGCGTTCGGACGGCTTTCGGAGAGAATCTTCAACAATCACGACATCAATGCCTACAACACAGTTATAATACCAACTCTAACATACGGATGCGAAACGTGGACCACCTACAGAAAAATATCACCAAAGTTGTTTAAGACAAATACTGAGAATTAAATGGCAAGACCGACGAACAAACATAAGTGTTTTAGAAGAAGCCAGAACAACTAGTATAGAAACCCTTATCTTCAAGCACCAGCTTCGTTGGACTGGTCACATTATCCGCATGCCTGAAACACGTCTCCCAAAGCAGATATTTTATGGACAACTGAAGGAGGGAAAGAGAAATCAAGGTGGTCAACAAAAAAGGTACAAGGATGTTCTCAAAGGCAATATGATGAAGGGTCACATCGATATAAACAACTTCGCGACCACGGCAAACGATAAGGCTACATGGCGCCGAGCAGTCCATGAGGAAGCACAAACTTTTGAAGAGCAACGAGGTAGACTAGAAACGGAAAAGAGAGAACATGGAAAGGAGCGACAAAATGGAAGAATGGATGACCAACAACACCCGGCTGCTGCCGGAGACTGGGTGTTCCAGGACTGTGGAAGGGTGAGCGGCTCGAGAATTGGCTTACATAGCCATCAAAAAACGCACAACAGATAGCGACGGTACAGAATAGAGGAAAATCATACTCGGTATCGAGTGATTGCCTACTACTACTACTACTACTACTAAGTAAGATAAAGTTATTATTTAATATAAGCCCGTTATTATCTATAGTACTGGTCCAACAAACAACCGAACCAACTTTGAGTTATTAGGAAAATCAACAAGAAGGAGTTATAGATATCCTCAGGAGTTTACCTAAAGTCGAAGTTAAACTGTAAGTTTGATGAACTAATTTAACTTTGATCTATATACAGGGTGTTTCACGAACATCGAAACAGGGGCGTTTTAGTGTATGTTAAGGTCGATTTAAAAAAAAACGCTCGGACGCGTCAATTTTATATTCAAGGGGGAAAATTTTTGACACCGTCGGTGTTTCGCTAGGGTCCATCCCTTGGCTGGGGTAACTTTTTTAGATAGGGAAGATGGGTCGAGTGGTACCTTATTTTAAAGGCCTGTTAACTTGTTACAACACCGTATTTTTTTTTTAACTCGAATTATTAGTCGAGATATTTGCTGGTAAAGTTGTCATGGGCGGATTCAAAATTTATTTTTTGAGCCTGCCCGAATTTAGACTTTTAGCTCGGACACGTCGATTTTAATTTTTTGAAAAGCACATTCTTGCTGTTTCTGTTTTTCCGTATCCATCACCCTCTCTGAGGGTTGGAGTTTACCTATTTTATCGAGAAAGGGAAGGTGGGTCAAGTTATACCTTGTTTTAAAGGTACTTTGATTTTCCTTACAACCCCGAACTTTTTTTCAAAATTGAATGATTAGTTCTCAAATCAATTTTCTGACCCTGTTATTGTCAAATTACACTTTCCTCTCGGACAAGTCGGTTTTCATTTTTTCGGAAGCACCTTTCTATAGTTTTAATTTGTTTCTATTCATCACCCCTTATTAGGGGTAACGTTTACCCCTTTTATGAAGATAAAAACAAAAATACTTTAGAGGTGTAAGCGTGTCAACCCAGCAAACACAAATCGTCGGCATTAAATCGGGCCAATGTCGACAACGTCGGCAGTGTGTCGGCATCGGTGACTAAACTCTGGGCCGATGTTGGTCAGATTGCGATTTTCAGTTTTCGGTTAATAATCGGCAACTGACGGAGGTCCACATTACTACAGTCGACTTTATGCCGACACCACTTTAGGACCGACGATGGTCCGATTGGAAATTTGTTTAATCGGTCGAAAATCGGCAACTGACGATGGTCCGATTTACTATAGTCGACTTTATGCAAAAGCCCACTTTATTTGCTTTAGGGCCGATGACGTTCTGATTGGAACTTTGTTTAATCGGACGAGAATCAGCAACTGACGATGGGCCGATTTACTATAGTAGATATTATGCCAACGCAAACCTTATCTGCGTTAGTGCCGATGTTGATCCGATAGGAACTTTATTTAATCGGTCGAGAATCGGCAACTGACGATGGCCCAATTTACTATAGTCGGCTTTATACCGACTCCTACTTTATCTGCTTTAGGGCCGACGACGGTCCGATTGGAACTTTGTTTAATCGGACGAGAATCAGCAACTGACGATGGCCCGATTTACTATAGTAGACATTATGCCAACGCAAACCTTATCTGCTTTAGGACCGAAGATGGTCCGATTGGAACTTAGTTTGATTGGTCGAGAATCGGCAACCGACGATGGTCCGATTACGTCATCTTAAAATTTTTAAAGTGCTTACTAGTTTTTCCTACTATGTAGAGATGGTGCTAATGTCACTATGTTCCTTGTACAGTGGTATATATATATATATATATATATATATAAAACTAGAATGCGGACTTGACAAGATGGTGGTACTTCTCTACAAGAATCACCTCTTCTGCCACTTAAACCAGCCCCGACTGGTTAAACACCCGCATTATCGAAACTTTGTAGTTTGCCAATATTGGGCAGCTTTAAGCTACCACCGACGGACCTCCGTCAATCGCCGACGTTAAGCAGTAAAATTTACCATTGGTCCGACGACGGGCCACAGTCTAACGCTGAATCGGCAAACATATATTGGGCCTACATCGCAAAGCGGACAAAAAATACTGCTGGTCCGATGTCGTAAATCGTCGTCGTGCCGATGACGACAAATTTGGCAATCGACATCGGACCGACGAAGGCCCGAGGGAACCGTGTTTGCTGGGAATACAGCTGATGGAGCAAGGCCTTAAAACGGTATAAAGTTTTAGTTAAAAAACGATTTATTCCTCACACTTGATCAATTTTTAAATATAAAATATGAACACTCGACCTATTTTTCTTTTCTTGTTGTATGTAAAACACTAACGTCCACTTGCAGCGACTTTTTTTTATGCGTCCATTAACAATGCGGCCTGTAAAATGTATGTACCACTTAGAATAAATTTGCTTGCATCGCAAAGTTCCAACGGCGTTTTAGCTATGGCGTATTACTGAGATTTTCGTTTTTATTTCGTGAAACACTGAAAATTTTTGTTATTTGACAGCCAGAGTCTGATCTAACCTCAAAAAACAGTTTGTGTTATTTTTTTGTTTTTTTCAAGTTGGCTCGTGGGAATCCCTCGGTTAGGTTATATAGACTCAAGCAAGGGCTCAAGCGAATGGGAACCTGTTAAGAGTCACCTATGGTTATTCCAGCCGATGTTCAATTTGCTGTAATAAATTCATTATAGTAGCCTTTGTAAACCGGAACTTTCTGAAGAAGTTCATTTCTGACATCTCTTCATAGTGGTTCGGTCTCTGCAAGAAGAGTCTTCTTGAGTAACCCATATCAGCAAAGTCTATTAGTTCCAAGTCATCATTTTCCAAATTATTTACCAAAACGTTATCCATAAAGTCGATATATTCCATTTTTTCAACAAAAAAATCACTTTTTAGAAAAAAGAACGCATATTTTTAGGTTAGAACTGCTCAAAGGTGGTTTAATATTAATTTAAATGAAGGAATTTGGTCGCTTGGCTAATGCCGATTTAAAGATCCTTTAATCGTCCATTAAAATCGGTGCAATAAGCAAAATCTGCTCATGATACTTTAACGGTCCTTTAACTTAATGGACGCATAAAAAAAAGTCGCTGCAAGTGGGCGTAAGTAAAACACCCCTGATGGATATATGGATA
This sequence comes from Oxystoma pomonae, assembly GCA_963921995.1. NCBI lineage: Eukaryota > Metazoa > Arthropoda > Insecta > Coleoptera > Brentidae > Oxystoma > Oxystoma pomonae. The sequence goes on along the minus strand of OY998167.1, from coordinate 4,330,903 downwards.
AAAAATTAAAATCGACGTGTCCGAGCTAAAAGTTTAAATTCGATGGTAACAGGCAAAAAATGAATTTTGAATCCGCCAAAAATACGGTCTTGTAACAAGAGTCAAAAGACGTTTAAAACAAGGTACCACTCGACCCATCCACCTAGCGAGATACCGAAGAGAGAAAGCTAGAGTCAGAAAGTTTCGTGCGTTTTTTTTAAATCGACCTTAAAATACCCTAAAACGGCCCTGCTTCGATGTTCGTGAAACACCCTGTATACTAGGTATGCACAAAGTACTCATAAACCTAAATCTCTTCAACGTTAAGGTGGCTTTAGCCAAAACTGAAGCATTTCTTGACATGCATGTCGTTCAATGTTAATGGAAATCGGATCCTCACACACTTGACCTAAAAGCTAGAGCTGATGTAATTAAACATTCTAAACCCGCTTCCAGCGGCGTGCCTTAAATTTCAAGTAGGGGAGCAAATTTTAAAAACTTACTCTATTTTTAATATAATTTTTTAATATAATTCGATTCTTCGATCACTTTTTGCAAATGTATACGACGTGGAACATGTCGAATCGGACGTTTCTGTCTTTTTTTTCAAACGTCCGGAAAATAGTCACTTTCCGTACGATGTTTCGTACGGAAAGTTCTATATTACAAGGCATGTCCTTTTGAAATATTTCCAGTCCCTTGATCTTTTCCCGTCCCATTTTTGGCCAAGTTGGCTATGACTTCTTGTTGACAGCTCTTAGGTTTTGTCTTTTTTGACAGTTTTAACACTTCTAACTAATAAAGTTCTTTTAAATTTGTTTAAAAAGTTTCGTTTGCAAAAATGGACTAAAATCTATTAAATGAGTTGAATCCGGAGGAAATAATCGAAGCTGCTTCAAGAGTCGCTGATGCGTTTATAAATTGGTGCGAGTTAAAAAACGTTAAGAAAATCAATGAAGATGTATTGATGGCATAGTTTTCAAAAAAATCGACCACACATTTTTAATTCTCAAAGTAAGTATACTATAAATATAGGTAAATAAAGGAAAAACCTACAAATATGCCTTTCATGAGTTGTTTTATCATTATTTTGCTTGATTTGTTGGCCATGGTCGGCCATAACTGGTCATCAGTCATCACTGAATTAGCTGTGTGAAGCTAATATATGATTTTAGTAATGTTTTTGACAATTTTGCACAAGTTAAAATTACAAAAATCATTTCTAGCCACAAGACTTTACTTGTTTTTCTTTAGTTTTTATCTTAAAAACTACTGGCCTTAGCGGAAATGGCTATCTAGCCAACAAGAAGTAGCGGCTCGTGATCTATGAAGAGGAGGTTCACAAATTTGAAAAAATGACAGTTATTTTTTTTTGTACGTTGCCGTTAGTGGTTTGTGGCAAGTCAATTTTGGGTTTAGATCTACTGATATTTTTTATTTTAATTTTTTGCCTCATACTCATAGAGCAAAAATTGTTAAAATAATACAACAGAAAAATTATAAATAAAAGCCCTTATAAAATCGCTAAACGCGTGAGTGCATCACGAACCACAGCAACAAGGCAAAGCAAGCGGACTGGAGCACACCAAATCTGTGCGCCTTTCTCTATTGAAATTCGCGATATCCCCGGCTACTCGCCCACTGAAAACATACAGATATCCTGCTAGGCTCCACCTACTTCATCGCATGTGCGACTGTTCCGCGTCATCAAGCGGATGTTCATGGCTCATTTCATTCGGTGGCAAGAGCAGCTGTAGCAGGATCAGCGTTGAATAGAAGAACGCGGCAATGACAGCGCGCGAGACGGAAATAGACCTGGCTGTGTTAAATTATTCATCTAATTTTAACGCGGTACCATAGGAAGTTTTGGAAACATTACTGAGAATAAAATCAATAAATAGCGAGCTTTCCTTCAAAAAGGTAATGGTACCCGTAGATCCGGATTTCGCACTTGTGGTGCTTATCAGTACGGTGCTAGGAATTAGGAGATGAAATGATGATGGAAAAATATGACACAGGATTCATGTAAAAGACAACCATCTGTCAAATTGCAGAATCGGCAGATGTACCTTCATTTTGAAGGAAAATTAAGCGTCTCTACGGAGACAGATATAATTATCTTTACAGATATCCTAAGCTCTGGAGTTAATAAATTTAAAAAGGGATTTAGTGAGGGTGAATAAATAACAAAATCAATGAATAGCGAGCTTTCCCTCAAAAAGGTAATGGTAACCGTAGATCCGGATTTCGCACTTGTGGTGCTCATGAGTACGGTGCTAGGAATTAGGAGATGAAATGATGATGGAAAAATATGACACGGGATTCATGTAAAAGACAACCATCTGTCAAATTGCAGAATCGGCAGATGTACCTTCATTTTGAAGGAAAATTAAGCGTCTCTACGGAGACAGATATAATTATCTTTACAGATATCCTAAGCTCTGGAGTTAATAAATTTAAAAAGGGATTTAGTGAGGGTGAATAAATAATAAAATCAATGAATAGCGAGCTTTCCCTCAAATGGTAACCGTAGATCCGGATTTCGCACTTGTGGTGCTCATCAGTACGGTGCTAGGAATTAGGAGATGAAATGGTGAAATGATGATGGAAAAATATGACACAGGATTCATGTAAAAAACAACCATCTGTCAAATTGCAGAATCGGCAGATGTACCTTCATTTTGAAGGAAAATTAAGCGTCTCTACGGAGACAGATATAATTATCTTTACAGATATCCTAAGCTCTGGAGTTAATAAATTTAAAAAGGGATTTAGTGAGGGTGAATAAATAATAAAATCAATGAATAGCGAGCTTTCCCTCAAATGGTAACCGTAGATCCGGATTTCGCACTTGTGGTGCTCATCAGTACGGTGCTAGGAATTAGGAGATGAAATGGTGAAATGATGATGGAAAAATATGACACAGGATTCATGTAAAAAACAACCATCTGTCAAATTGCAGAATCGGCAGATGTACCTTCATTTTGAAGGAAAATTAAGCGTCTCTACGGAGACAGACATAATTATCTTTACAGATATCCTAAGCTCTGGAGTTAATAAATTTAAAAAGGGATTTAGTGAGGGTGAATAAATAACAAAATCAATGAATAGCGAGCTTTCCCTCAAATGGTAACCGTAGATCCGGATTTCGCACTTGTGGTGCTCATCAGTACGGTGCTAGGAATTAGGAGATGAAATGGTGAAATGATGATGGAAAAATATGACACAGGATTCATGTAAAAAACAACCATCTGTCAAATTGCAGAATCGGCAGATGTACCTTCATTTTGAAGGAAAATTAAGCGTCTCTACGGAGACAGATATAATTATCTTTACAGATATCCTAAGCTCTGGAGTTAATAAATTTAAAAAGGGATTTAGTGAGGGTGAATAAATAACAAAATCAATGAATAGCGAGCTTTCCCTCAAAAAGTTAATGGTAACCGTAGATCCGGATTTCGCACTTGTGGTGCTCATCAGTACGGTGCTAGGAATTAGGAGATGAAATGGTGAAATGATGATGGAAAAATATGATTCTGTATATTAAAAACTTTTATTTCGCCGGAAAATGTTAGTTTCATTAACACATATTTCATATATGATGAAATAAAACTCTTGTTAACCTGAGAGTAAACTCGATTTCTATTTGAACTGGCAAAAAAAACATGTGGTCACGTTTTAATTTATCTAGGGTACATATTTTCTATTTTTTCAATAATTCCTCAATACTCAAAATATTCTGGCGCCAAACCGTCCCCGCGACAAAACGGCGGGGCCTAACTGTCCCGCATCCATACATACGCATTTACGAACCCTGATGTAAACCAAGTTACTGCTCTGGACTTTTTAATATAGAACTTTTAAACCTACACACTGATAGGTAAAGATAAAAATTTGGACACATTTTTGTTAAAGAAGTGATTACTTTTAGTAGTTCATAAAAAGTTTTAAAACCAAACTGCTCAGAACAGTATTAAGTTAATGTTTACTTAATGAGGATTACCAATTAACTCTTTTAAACAAGCGAACTTTTACTATCCTCTTTTCTTCATGAAGATTGCATTATCAAAACTTGAAATTGGGGAAGTTTTTAACGACTTTAAAACATGCAAAAAGAAACAAATTTTATTAAATAAAGAACGTTTATCACTGCATGCGCTATTATCATTGAGAAATTCAGATAAAAATCGTAGAAATGAGATAGTGCGGAGAACGTGCATAGACGAGTAGGCATAACTTTACGGTATCGCGAAGGGAGACGCCATTTTGGTACCAGCCTCACTTTTACTGTTTTGTTTTGACCACGGAAGTAAAAATTGGTGGAATGATAATAGCCTATAAAGAAAAAGATCGCTACACTGAGAAACAACTCGGGTTGGCATAACTCAAATATGGGTTTTCCTAGCCCGAAGCGTGTTGCAAATAGGGGACAGCCCAGACCTGTGTATTACGACAGCCCAATCAACTGAGTTCTGATGATCTTCCATTCATGAGTCATGCAAGCCCCGAATAGGGGTTAAATTTACGCAATTATTTTTTGTGGTTTGGAGAACTCATAAAACTAAAACTGCTACAACCCTTATTCTGGGCTACATAAACCCACCATTTGGATTACCAAAACTCAACTTCAAGCTACCAGAACTGGACTCGAACTCGACTTTGAACTGCCACAAGTCAACTCTGGATTCCCAGAACTCATATTCTGAGCTACTGGAACTCGACTTTCGATTAACACCAATTAACTCTAGTTTACCAGAACCCAAATTCTGGGCTACTAGAACTCGACTTTGGACTGCAGGTTCCACTTCATAAGGAGTAGTTTATAGGACGTTACGAGAAGTTACTGCAGCCCATCCCAAATGAGTTGCAGCTATTTACATGGTCCGTTAGAATAGCTCAGACATGTGTATTATGGCAGCCCGAAATTGCCAACCAACGCTCTGGGTAAACCCTGTTTTCTCAGTGTACATGTACCTGACATTTCTGAGCCTAAATCAGTTAGTATTGAAAAAAACTCTGAGGCTAATAATAAAAAGGACTATCGCACAGCACTTATGAAAGGCAAAAAACTAGTTGTATGCACTGGAAAAATCAAAACACTATACTTTTAGCAAAAACTAAAAAAAAAACGCAGTAACATCCTAGTAAATTTTGGTTTGGTTCAAACAAGTGTGTGGCTAATAAAAAAAGCAGGCAAATATATATCGTGTTTACAGAGGGACTTAAAACCCATCTAAACATTTTATTACAATAAGATTTAAAAAAACTAAATTTTAATATATTACGAAAAATCATAGTAAAAAGTACCATTTACTGATTGTGGAAAGGAGATCAGAAAAAAAATAATGTCAAGTCGATTTGTTTGATGTGACTACGTTCTTTTAGTGTTGTTTTCCATTCCAAGCCAAAATTTAAACATTCTTAATTAAGTTCCTAGAAAGTAGAGAATAAAAACTACCCAAATTGAATACGTATACAACATTCATCAGATATTGGCTTTCAAAATGTAAAAAAATGCAATTTTTAAAAGCCCATATCTTAGAAACTAAAGAAAATATCTCTATTGTGTTTGATATCGATTTTTAGGATTTTTTAAGAGGAATTAAAAATGATAGCAGTTTGGCGGTGGCACATTTCTATTTACAGTTGATTGATTTTCAGTTATTATTCAATAGATAAGAAGTACAAGGTCAAATCGTCAATTTATTGTCATTTTTTTAATTCCTTTTAAAAGATACTTAAAATCGATATCAAAAACAATAGAGATATTTTCTTTAGTGTCTAAGATATGGGCTTTTGAAAATTGCATTTTTGACATTTTGAAAGCTAATATATCGAAAACTAGTAAAGTAAACCTTATGATATGGGGTACCATTGGAATTAGAATTTCAGCGAAAAGTTAAATATGAAGTCAAAATAGGAAGTTGCTATTTAAAGTTTTTAGAATATTTTCCAAAAATAGCCTCTCAGAAAATGGCTACATAGGGGATTTCGCTTTTTACGGTAAAGATGGTATATTTTTTTTTTCCTAAAACCCCTCTCTAGACCAACTGTGCAGCAAAAGCTAGCCACTTTTTTTCTTGTCCAAAGTTTGGCGTAAAAAAGCGAGCAGTTTTTGCGCGTGCATGAAAGAAGAATGAAGATTGGCCTCAGTGTCAGTAATCCTTTGACCAATTAAATATAGCAAAATAGCTCTTTTGATTTTATTTCGCCTCCCCCACATTAACAGAGCCATCTCTCTCCATTTTATTAATAAAACTGACAAATGAAAAATAATAAACAAAGTGAAGTTAGATTTCCAGCACTGTCAACAAAAAACGCAAAAAAGTGGGCCGAGATCCTACTTCTTGGCGGCAAAAGCTGTCAAATTCTAAATGTCCTTTCCATCTCTCTATTAGAGAAAGAGGGATATAGCATCGAACAGCAAAAAGCAAATCTGTGGATCTGGCGTTTGTAGTGGGTAAAATATAAACATTTTATTGATCTATGTTTTTGTTACTCATATCCTTAAAATATTAATAATACATAATATTATTCAAATAAAATTAATCTTACTTTACTCGCAAACTTTTTATTGGTAAATGCATGTATGTATTTTTACAGTTTCTTATACCGCAATTTTTGATTTTTAAACCGCATGTAAATGATCAAATTTAAAATTTGATGTACACTTGATTTAAAAAAAAAACTCATACGTGCATTTGTTCCTATGCCACAAAATTTAGCTTTCCATTAGTGTATACTATTATAAGGCACCACCTTGGTGCCTTAAAAATGCCACAGATATCAACATTTAGAAAAGTTCAAATTATCACTCGAGTTATAGAAGACGGCTGGTCGATAAAAAGAGCGGCCACCCATTTTGGATTTGATAAAATGACGATAATGCGATGGAAAAATCGCTGGATAGAAAATAATTCTACGGATAGGAAAGATGGATCAGGACGACCCAAAAGTAAGTTCTGAAGTGCAAGATGAGAGACTTATTGACCATCTCAGACAAAATCCTTTTTCAACGTCGGTTGAAGCAGCTAATATAACATTATTTCCGGGTTCTTTAGCGACAGTAAATAGAAGAGTAACGAAATCAGAAATCTCTTGTCGAGTTGCTGCAAAGAAGCCTTTTCTAACAGAAGAAGAAAAACAGGCCAGAGTGATTTTTGCACTGAACAACGTTCTTCGTGATAATGCCTTCTGGGAGAGGGTGGTTTTCACTGACGAAAAATTTTTTCAATCATCTTCAAGCAGCAGGAGAATTTTAGTTTATCGTTCACCAAATTCCAGATTTGAACCCGAATATACAAACCAAATTAAAAAAGCTGGACATTTTTCTGTAAACATGTGCGGCTGGTTTCGTGCTAGAGGTTTGGGTTTTTTTTGGAGAATCGAAGGAAGATTCAATAGTGAACGATATAATGAAATCCTTGAAAACGTTTTGCTACCATCTGTACAGGCTTTACATGAAAATAATGACTTCGTTTATCAGCAGGACAACTGTCCAGTACACACGGCGAATGTTGTTCGCCAATGGTTTTAGAATAATAATATAGAAACACTTCCTTGGCCAGCCAACAGCCCTGACCTTAACCCAATGGAAAATATATGGGATCGAATCGTTAAAATAATATACCAAAGGAATTGGAGACCACGAAATGCTGAAGAGCTAAGCGATGCTATTTATCGCGCATTGGATCAGCTCTCAGAAGACCATCAGTATTTTCAAAATTTAACCTTTTCAATGCCCAGACGTTCGCAGCTTATAATACAGAAAAATAGCGATCCCATTAAATACGAAATTATTTATTTTACTTCTTTTTTAAGTTAAAATAATTAGTATTAAATTTACCATCGTTTTTGTCCTAATCCAAGTTTCCTATTCGTCGAATTGTTTTCAATCCAGCGCTGTTTCCATCGTATTATTGTAATTTATCAACTCCAAAATGGGTTAGCGCTCTCTTTATAGAACAGCCTTCGTCCGTTACTCGAGTGATAATTTAATATTGTTCAATTAAGACTTTACTGAAACATTATTTTTGCTGACTTTTTAGTATTATGCAAAATTTAATATAAAAATAAGGTTGCCTTTACTTTAAGTAAAAAAATATTTTCAGTTTTAGAGACCTTTTTTAAACAATATGGCAAATTGTCGTACTTTTGAAGTTTTTAGGCATTTTAGCTGGTAGTCTGTATATATTATACACTTTTAGAAAGGTCAATTTTGTGACTGCATGTATGCGTTTTTTTTTCAAATCAAGTGTACCTACGTTTATTAAACAAAAATGTGACACTGACAAAATTATTTATTTCCAATGGTTGACAACACACAAAAATTATTTCAATCAATAATTATTTAACAATTGCCAAGTCGGGTTGCCTACCTCTGGTATAAATTGTATACAGTAGCAATTCTATTGATAATGTTGTTTTGCTAGGGTTTTTCAACTTCGTATAAAAATTTTCGTGAGAAATTCAACAGGTGAGGAGAGACGTTCACAAATATCGCATTTGTCCATTGAAAATAAAGTTTGTTAGAGCATCCACGTTTTTATGATGACGAATTTGCAAAAACTGATCAAAAATTTGAATTACATTACAAAATAGGGTAAGTTTTTAAAAATTGCTTCCCTTACTTGAAATTTCATCGCACGCTACTGCTAAATAAAAAACTCATCAAAACATTTGGATAGAAATGCAATTTTCCTAAATAATGTTTTTTTTTTAACATAGTGAGGTATGTTAGCATATTTATTAGAAATTCTATCTAAATTCGAGTAGGTAGTCAGAACTCTTTTAACATATAACCGGGGCTGCGTGATCGTAAATACCTATCCAAACTTTGGGTTGGCGAGCAAGATGATTAATAGCTAGCTATGGGAAAGCAATATAAACACAAAAATCACGATAGTGGAACCTATGTACATAAAATTCTGGTCTACTTTTAAGGTATATGCATATTTAAATCATTTTGAGTGCAGGATTTTGTTTCGTCTGAAATTGAAGCCAGAAGAGGTCTGATTAATTCTCTTCTTCTTCAAGTGCCATGCTCTCTTCGAACATTGGCTATACTGTACACTGATTTCATTTTGATAAGAGATGATCTGGCCTGTTCAATTCTTGCCGAACTTCCTGCATGTTGTCTCAGTTCTCATTGAGGAGAATCCATGCGTTCGCCTTGCTGGACGGATGTTCTTTTCCTTGAATATGACCATCCATTTTGTTTTTCCCACATTTAAGTTAAGCCCAAATTGCGAACTTTTAGCAGCAATTTGATTCAAAAAATTTGTTAGGCCTTCCAGCGTGTTTGCTATTATGACAGTGTCGTCGGCATATCGTATGTTTGTTTGAAAGTTTGAGACAATGATGTGTTTGAAATTAACTCTGTGTTTCGGACTTCCATTGTCTATATTTCATTTATACACGACGTTTCGATCAGTACAAGCTCTGATCGTCTTCAGGTGCAAACTACAATCAATTCCTAAGGCTACGTACTTATATACTGTGAAAAATCACTCAACCTTGAAGTTTAAGAAGTTGGCTCCGCCCAAGGAGGGGCTTCCAAATATTTGGGATTTCAACACTTGGTTTACTGAAAATACCCTGATTCTGCCCAATAAAGGCAGCTTCAAAGGCAATTCCTGATTTCGTGGTTTCACCTTTTTGGGTATTCGTCTGATGTTCCTTAAGCCTAACAGACTTCTTAAACTTCAAGGTTGAGTGATTTCTCACAGTATATAAGTACGTAGCCTTAGGAATTGACTGTAGTTTGCACCTGAAGACGATCAGAGATTGTACTGATCGAAACGTCGTGTATAAATAAAATATAGACAATGGAAGTCCGAAACACAGAGTTAATATCGTATGTTATTGATTTTTATGCCGTTTATGGTCAGACCCTCTTCGCAGTCCGATTGATTGATTGATTGATTTACTTTTTACAGCAAGGTAAGGTCTTTCACCTAAAAGAGGTTCGGTGCCGGGCACTCAAAGATAATGAGAGAGGCTGATTTATCGTCCTCACGACACAGCCTAAAAATGGGTTCTTCTTCTGAAAAATTTCCATTGTGTGCACGTGCTTCCTCAGTTCGCAGTGACCGGTAAAAAATCCTGACACTATTCTAATCTGATCTCTCGAGAGCTTAAGTATCTCCTCGGCCAGTGATGCCGATGGACACCCAGGTGCTTTTATAGTCCTCAATAAAAGATTGGTTGATTTTGAACACATCCAAATTTATATCTCCTGTGATAATATATTTATTAGAGCCTTTACAACTGATTATATAATCAAAAACCTTTATTAATTATCGCAGGAGATTTGTAAATGCTTCTAAGTAAAAATTTATTTATACCTTGTCCTACCTCCAGTTTGATACACTTAACTTCCCCAATACAATGAAAAGAATATTTGAATGTTAATTCACTTTTAAAAGTACTAAAATCCCATCGCATTTGTTAAAATTCCCTTGTAGGGTTGTAAATCGTAGATTTGGTGAGTTTCGGACAAGACTATAATGTCCACTGAAATGAATATGAAATTCATTTTTGCTTATGAACCCACTGTTCAATACATTTAAGTCGTTGATCAGTTTTACTGTGGTTTTTTCCTCATTAAAATCCCTTATAAACTATTATACCTACGTTCCTTGTGTAGAGGTGAACTAATGATCTAGCGTTCATTCTTTTTTTCTCTGTCTGCACCTAAACCTTATTTATACAGAAGACTAAATACTTTGAATGTATTTAATTTTTGTTAATTACCTATACATTCACATACAGACCGCTTCAAGCTACTGCGAACATAGGGCGGAAGAAGTCTAATTTGTCAGTGTACGTACATGCAGAGACAACGCACGCCTATCAGTGAAGCAACCAACACTCAGGCTTCCGATCGCCATTCGCTGCCGTTTGCCGCCGTTCGCCTTGTATTTAGTACGCCTCTAACTACGGTGCTGTGTGGAGCGTAGTCAATGAAACCGGAATTTGGTCAATAAATACGCAAATTTTTATAACGTAATTTTCTTATTTTTTGTCACTGATAAATAAGAGCGTTTTATTGTCAACTGCTCAGATTTATCAGTGACGACGTGTTACAATGAAAATAATAAGGAGAAACAAAATAAAAGCAAGTTCTCAAAATAAAATAATACATTCTAAAAACCAAAAAGATTCTCCCGTTCAAAAAAAAATTAAAGCAAATGTTCGAAAAGTCCTCCTTGCTCGGCTAGACAATATCCGAGCCTACTATAAAAACCCCTTCTAATGTTTCCAAGCCTGTTAGGGGTGATAATTTGAAAAGCTTCTTCAAAAACAGATAGAAGTCATTAGGAGCAAGATCGGGAGATCGAGCTGGCCATAAAATAGTTCCCCGTGTACTTATAACCCGATTAGGAAATACATTATCAAGATATTCCCTAACAAGGCCAACATTGTGAGCGGAACAACCATCTTGTTGAAACCATGTTTCACCAAATCTTACACCTAACAACTGCCTAGCAGTTGGAATAATGTGCTGCTGCAGTAGATCCAAGTATCTAGTACCATTCAAATTGCAATTGCCGTTAATAAAAAATGGCCCAATTACGTGTTCCCCTATAATACCCCCCCCACAAACATTTAGTTTTTGGGGATACTGTGTTCTTACGTCAAAATGCAAATGCAAATTTTCCCTCGACCAATATCGAACGTGTGTTGGGTTATGACGATTTGACCATTTGAACATCTGCACTTTTTCGGCAACTTCGTAGACATCCATTTTTGGTTTTAAAAATGTATTATTTCAATTAAGAACTTACCCATCTGTTTCTCGAGCAAGGCAGAAATAAAACAAAATAATAAAAACAAAATGAATTTCCAAAAGATAAGACTGCAGCGTGCTTCGAATCCACCTCGGTCGTACGGCACGGAGAGTAAATTGGACTTGATTCCCCCTATGTTCGCAGTAGCTTTAAGCGGTCTGTATACACGAACTATTGAACGTTACCTGTACAAGTATAGCAGCAGCGATAAATGCATCGAACGCCGCGCCACCTGCGTATACGCCTCCCGTTCATGTATTATTGGCGAATGCGCAATCAATTTAGCAGAAATTTCTGATAAACAACGGGTCTTACGAATTTCGGTTTTGAAAAATAATGGTTTGCCAAATTCCGGTTTTCAGCAAAAATGGGTTTTACAAATTACGAGTTTGATATTGAATGAGTTTGATGACCAATGTTTCGATTAAAAACGGGTCTTATAAATTTCAAAATTGTTATTAAATGGGTTTGAAGAAATAATATTTGGATAAAAAATTGGTTTAACGAATTGCAGTTTCTATAGTGAATGATTTTATGATTGAGCTTTCTTTTATTTAACGGGTTTGATTTTGCACATGCTGATAAACCGTGGGCGTTCATTACAAACCACGAAAGCGTTGTATGATCTAAGCTGATCGTTCAGCGATGAGAGGAATAAAATAGAACCAAAAAAATACCTACACAGTAAAAAATTAAATTTTTAATTCACTCAATGGTCATTGATGAAAATATCTTACTCAGTGTGAGTGAAAATCACTGACACTAGCGTATGTTTACTCAGAATTGTGTTCAAGTTCAAACATTGTGTCAGTTTTGACATTTAAACTGAATTTGTGTGACCACCATTGACACAATGTTTGACCTTGTCAATGTCATAAACTTTTCGCACAAGTCTGCAAGATATAAGCCATGTTTTTCTTGTTTGCGGGAAGTGAGGAAAATCGTGGTATATAAATAGTAGTTTTCACAACTAGTGGCTAAATTAGTCCTTTTTTTACAAGCGTTGGTTTAAATAACGAGCGCAGCAAGGTATTTAAAAACGCGAGTAAAAAAAAGCACAGCTTAGCCGCGAATTGTTGACACTATTTTTTTAAATACCTATGTCAATAAATCGAAGAAAAACAGGAAAATACTTTTTTCTACTAGCGTGCGGAAAAGTTAACTTTATGGTAATTTTCCACACTCAACCAAAAATAAAAAATAAATATATTGCTATATTTTTAAAAATTATCTTTTTTGTGTTTAGGTAAACACTTTAGTCACGATAAATAAAGAGTAACATTTTTAAAATTCTTTTTATTGGGTTAAATGACTACTTAAATCAAGCAAGTACAAAATTTATTGTACCTAACTCGCGCGTAAAGTGACTTTTCCGCACTTCATTGCTGGCCGAACTCTGCTAACGCGTCGTTCAGCCATCTGCAATCGCGTGCGGAAAAGTGGCACTTTCCGCACTAGTTAGGTAAACTACTATTAAAAATATCGAACGAAGAGCACTTCTCGAAACACACCATCTTGACACTATAAATCAAGGCGGCTAGTAAATGAGATAACAATGGTTTCCATAGCGATGTGCCTTTTTACTCGGTGACGTTCATTGTTGCGATATTTTAATCTTGGACAGTTTGATATTTTTGACGATGTTGTTACATGATTTTTTCGTAAATACTTGGTGAAAACTGGCAAAAATGGCTTAATTTTTAGTCGAGAATAATTAGATTTTTTCAATATTACTATTTTCCGCTATTTCTCTTTAATTTTGGCTAAAAAACGGACAGAAATCTTTTCTTGCACCCGTGATCAAAAAAAAGTTTTTTGCATCGGTAACCAAAAACCCATGCTTTAGTTATCTGCAGACAGTTACTAAAATTATGTTTTTAATGATGGTATAAAAAAATATTTTCACACCTGGTAACATAAGCGTCGAACCTTATAAAGACGATCCACTTTTAAGACAAATCGTCCCAAAAGAGAAAATATTACGCCAACCTCGACATAAAACATGCAGCTAATTTTCAAGTTGCCAGTTAATTCGAAACGAGAACGGGCGCCATAACAAAGTTGCCAAAGTTGAGCAGACACTTTATAACTAACTAATCACGTTGGCGCAGACGCGTACAGTAGTCAATTCATGGACACCATATAACTATACTGGAGAACAAAAAAAATACAAAACCATGTATATGAGGCGTTTTCTCGCGTTGAAATTATTTTGAAATATTATTTGAAACTATTTAGATGTGACGTCATCATTTAGAACCGAGAAAAAATGAGTAGTTCAAAACGCTGACGTAGTTTAGTGTAACCTCACTTTTTTTTCGTTTTTCTGTTTATTTTTTTGGTGTTTAAAATTAAAATGGATCAACTACTGGTTTATCTAACAAAATTTTCGAGTGTACGGCCCGTTTTAGTAGCATGGATGGCAAGCAATGGAAGCTACATGGATAGTTTTTTTATTTACTGTTCTTTTAAGCCCAGAAAATCATATGACCACAGGGATACCATGAAGAATGGCTAACAAGATATCTAGAATACGATTTTTCATACATTTTCACGCAAAAACAAAAAAAAATCGGTTAAAACAAGAATGTAGAATTTTGACGTATCTTCTACGCACGCGTCAGTTTTGAAACTAGAGTGGATTCCGTTTCAAAATATTTTTAACCCGTTTCGATGCGACATCACCGTTGCAACGCGAGAAAACAAATGTTTCAAACTTTTTAAAAACATTTTAAACAATTTCAACGCGAGAAAACCCCTATGGATAATTATTTGAATGAAAATTTTTTGTGTGTATACCTTATCTCAAAAGAAATATTTGATAAATTTGCGTCTTCTCATCTTTCCTTTTTTCACAGATTTGTTCTATTCATTTTCAAAAACAACCAACACATAAAAGACCTTTTCTGAAAATTTTAAATCATTTTTCTCGTTTGGCAGTTTTTTGTCATTTTGGATTGCCTACAGTTTAACAAAAAATGAAAATGCCAAGAGTTCGCGGTCGCCAAAAATTTCATCATTTAAACGACTTCCAGAAAGAACGCATCGTGGGCATGAAAGAGGCTGGTTTTGGTTTACGCGAAATTGCAAGAAGAGTTAATGCTAATCCATCAACAGTGTTAAGAGTTTGGAGAAGGTGGTCCAATGATGAGACTTATAGACGTCGCGCGAAGAAGAAGAAGTTAAAAAACCTCCAAGTCAGTTACTTCAACCGAAAAGAAACTAAAAAACAAAAGATCAAAAGATCTTGGGTGGAAATAACGAAAATTCAAACTTGGATGAGCATCCCACAAGGAACACACAAAAGATCAAAGCGAAAAGAGAAATGATTAAACGAAGTTTCGCCCTGGGTAACCAGCGTGGGCTCATCAGTAGTTTCACTGGTCACCCTCCACTATACATCACTAAACACCATTACACACTCTGACCTCCAACCTTGAACCACTCACAAATAGGCATCGTTCCGCACTGGTACTTACTTCAACCGGTTCGGTTGAAGTAACTGACTTGGAGGTTTTTTAACTTCTTCTTTGGTTTAATTGCCTTAGGAGCATAATCCTACTGGAAATATTAACACGCCGGTACGAGTTCGTGTCAGGTAGCTTGGATTAGTTTGAATTTTCGTTATTTCCACCCAAGATCTATTGATCTTTTGTTTTTTATTTTCTTTTCGGTTGAAGTAACTGACTTGGAGGTTTTTTAACTTCTTCTTTGTTTTAATTGCCTTAGGAGCATAATCCTACTGGAAATATTAACACGCCGGGACGAGTTCGTGTCAGGTAGCTTGGATAAGTAAGTACCAGTGCGGAACGATACCTATTTGTGAGTGGTTCAAGGTTGGAGGTCAGAGTGTGTGATGGTGTTTAGTGATGTATAGTGGAGGGTGACCAGTGAAACTACTGATGAGCCCACGCTGGTTACCCAGGGCGAAACATCGTTTAATCATTTCTCTTCTCGCTTTGATCTTTTGTGTGTTCCTTGTGGGATGCTCATCCAAGTTTGAATTTTCGTTATTTCCACCCAAGATCTGTTGATCTTTTGTCGTGATTTACGACATCTCGGACTTCTTTCTCTCAGAAATCGACTAGACAGTATACGCTAAGTAAGAGATGTTCTATTTGCAGTTACGGGACGAGTGTTTGTCAAGGATGACAGTTAATCGAAGATTACTTGGTATGGGGCTGAGGGCTTACCGTTCGCTTTTGGTGCTACCTTTGACCCCACAACATAAGGCTCGCCTCTTGGAGTGGTGCAGAGCTCGACAAAACTTGAATGACGAATGGAATAGTATAAACTTCACCGACGAATCCAGGTTTTGTTAGGCGATTTCGAGAGACGAAATGTAGACTTTGCTATTGAACGTGATACAGCAAGGCAGCAAAGTATTATTGTATGGGCTACTATATGTTTAGGAAGCAGATCACCTCTGGTCCTCATCAACGGCAATCTGACTGGTTGTTGATATATCGATGAAGTGCTGCAGCCAGTTTTACATCCCTACCTACAAACTATCCCAAATGCGATCTTTCAAAAAAATAATGCCAGACCTCATATTGCTCGTGAAACACTGGACTTCTTACATGAACTTGGCATAGAGACTTTGGAATGGCCAGCAAGGTCGCCGACTTGTCGCCTATCAAACACATATGGGATATGATAGGGCAAAATCTTAGTTGATTACCACGTCCCCCTGGAAACTTAGATGAACTCTGGCATGCCGTAAGGAGGATTTGGATGAGTGTTCCTCAATATGATATAGACGATCTTATTTTGTCAATGCCCAATAGAACAAACGAGTGCATAAATAGCCATGGAGGAGCCACTTGTTATTCATTTTTTGATGATTATCATGGAGGAATCATCTTGGAAATGTAATCAATTACTAAGAGCATCCTAATGTATTAATATATATACACGTTACTTTAAAAATATTTGTCCTTTCTGGTGTTGCATTTTTTTTGTTCTCCAGTATATGAGATACTAGACACTGACAGTGGGATTTAATAAAAGGGTTTGTGTGTGGTGAAATTGTTGGTTTTAAGCATTTTATACCAACTTCCTTGAGTTTTGGACATAGTTTGATTCATAAGAATAATTTTAATTGTTTTTTTTTTAGTGAAGAATCATCTTAACACAATCTTTTGTTGGATTTAAGAAGAAAATTTTTATTTAAAAGAAGGTTTTTTTTAACCCTAAGGGGGGATCTAAATGGTAAACACTCTGTTAGCAAATTAAAATTGACGTTATATGTTACTCTTATCAAAACTTACCCTTGTTTATTGATTTTCGCGATTAATACTCACTGTCACAAAATCATTTCGATATGTAATCATAAAATAAGAATTATATTAACTTTGTATTTATTTAAAAAGGGTTTTTATCTATCAAAAGTATGAAAAAACTTTACAAACACAAACCCATCGTAATCGTAGACCACAAATAAAAATATTTCATCAAAGTAGGTCATGAAAAAATGCGGCTAAAAACAGACCTGAATACAACTGATGCGTTCACAAAGGAGTCATGTCGGCTCAACAAACTGTTCGCTGCTGCAGAGTTGAGACTTTTGAGTGTGATCTTTTAGTGGAAAGTTTCGTTTGATGATTAAGCTTTTAGATAAACTCAATGTTTTAATTTCAGTTGTGTTTGTAAATAAATGAATAGGCACAGTTGTTTTGGATTTTTCGTGCATAATCAGTGACCTTCGCTATATATATTCTTTGTGCTAAAAACGGGTTCAAAATATAGCGTTTTTTTTGGACAAAATTGATTAATAAACAACTTGGGATATTAAATAAGGTAAATTACTTCTTGTAAAAACGGTTGCTTAGGGAAATTATAAAGGAACTTATTACCAATTGCCACAAAACAATCCTTTCTGAGGTGGTCTAAAAAATCATCCACTTTATAACCTCAAACACAGATGATGAAGCTATTATGTGCCAAATTTTTGCGTATTCACCATTTACCATTTTGAAACCTGTCGAAAAAAATTAGTTTAAGTCATTTTCTCCTAAAATATGGAATATTTTGAGAAAAAAGCAGTTTTTCTGTGGTATTTTGCAATAACAATACAAAACAATCAATAAATTTGTATTTTTTTGGTATAAGTAAGTGTTTTTTGAAAATGGGTTGTAAAATTTACTACCCTCCACGGGTGTAAATATTTAGACCTGTGGGGGGTACTATTTTAGATCTTAGTAAATCTCACTGTAAAACAGCGACTACGTCTTAGTGTATCCTAACCATTTTGTTATCTGTAAGTTTTCATAAATGCCTGATCCATACTCCTTATATTTTCTATTCTATTGCCGTCTCACTTTTTTCGACAAGGAAGAAAATAGAAGTGAGCGGCATGAAGTAAAGCACCGAACAATAATTGGTTTGATTATTTTTATTTATTTGATACTGAAATGATGCAACTAAAATACCACAAAATATATTTATGTAAGACCTGAAAAGCAGGCGTCCCTTCCCGGCCCTGTACATCTGAGGAGTGAAGAGAAACCCCGTTTCTACAAGAATCAGAATTTAAAAAAAAACACCCCTCTATTATTAAATTTAATAACAGCTTTAAATTCGTTTAAAAGTTACACAAGACGTGGTTACAAAAAGTGTTCTAAGTAGAAAAAGTAGAGTGTTGCAGATTGAAAGACTGCGCTAGGTTGTTTTAATTTTTTTAATTCTTTTAAAAAATTACAATTTTGTTTTAAATTTCTTTCAACGCCAACAAGAACGCGAGACTGCTACGAAAAATTGTCTCGTAGAGTCGGGACTTTAGCGTAACTGGTTATGGGAGGTCGGTCTCGGACTTTTCGCAGCTTTGTTGAAATAAGAGCAACGTCAATTGTTAGGAAAAGTTTGTGGATAAATGGGCATTTTAATTAATTTAGTGGATTCTAATTTTAAATTAAAATAAGAAAATACTCATAATCACTGTTTTACGCCCTATGAAGGAAACAATCTTTTAGTTAATTGTGGGTGACATCAAGCTTGGTTTTCAACGCACGCTATTTCGACACCCTAGACAAGAACTGTCAAACCCTGTTTGTACAGGGTGTTTCAAATTCGATGCTCACCATGGGGATCACCTAAACGGTAGGAGATACGAAAAGGTTTAAATTAGGGCAAAGTTGCTTTGCTCAAAACTAAAAAAAAAGTGTACAAATTCCGGATAGTTCCGGAGATAGGCGGAAAAACCCGAAATTTTCATTTTTCCGAGGAGGTCCGTTTTCCGCTTTTTTCTTTGTTTTTTAATCTTTGAATTTGGGCTGATGATGGTCAATTAACTGAAAATGTCAGGTACAGGTCAAAATGAGGTTGTAAAATATCTGTGATCCTTTATGAAAAAATGAACTTGATAGTGCTCTTGTCACAATGAAATGTTAAATCTCGAAAATGGACCTCTTTATTTGATAGATTTTAAAAAAGTGCCTGTAGAAAGTTTTAAGGGTTTTTTGACAGCTTTAAGAAGGGCGCAGAAAAATAAAAACTAAAAATAAAGATTTCGATTTTTTTCGCCTATCTCCGGAACTACCCGGAATTTGTAAACTATTTCTTTGGTTTTGAGCAAAGCGTCAAATTGGGCAACTTTGCCCTAATTTAAATCTTTTCGTATCTCCTACCGTTTAGGAGATCCCCATGGTGAGCATCGAATTTGGGACACCCTGTATATTTCGTAAGGGTTTAAAAGTCAAAGGATTGTGGGTTTAGAGCAACTAAGTTTCCACTGACTGACCTACTGTGCGGCGTTTGCACCCTCGACTCGAGCGGCTCGTCCGACCACGTCCGAAACTTGAAAGTGCCTCTTTGGAAAAGCTCTCGAATAACTTTTAATGATTCAGTAGCACAAAAGTCAATTGTTTCACACTTAATGACTCTGTATCCATACTTTATAAATGGCTCCACTGGCTATTAACCCTTATTCGACTAAAAAAAGTTTATAACTAGTTAAATACGTAAAAAAAATTTTTTGGACTTTCATAATTACATACCTAACGCGATCAAAGACATTAGATTTTTCATTTGTTTTAATTAATTTGTTTAGTGAAGTATTTTGTTGGATTTAACAAGAAAGCAGGGTCTAAACGGTAACCACTCTGTAGAACATATTATAATTGGGATTACATGTCGCTCTAGTCCACACTTACCCTTGTTAATTGATTTTCCCGAATAAAACTTTATGTCACACAACGATTTATAACAGACAGTCAAAAGTTAATTTTCGGGTTTATCGGCATTCGTATCCTTACCTCTATCGAGTCGACCTATCTACCAGGTGTACTTTTAAACTAATGGCGAATGCGTGTTACGACTCCCTTATCGTACCTAACGAGGCTTTCGTGCATTTAATCAACCGGAGGTGTCACGCATTCGCCATGATTTTAAAAGTGCACCTGCTTGATTGGTCAACTTGAAAGAGATAAGGATACGAATGCTGATAAAACTGAAAATTAACTTTAAGTGTCTATTGGTATTTCTTTAAAAGGAGTTTTTGTTTATAAAAAGTATAATGCAAATGTTGTTAAATTTCTGTCACTGTCGAAATGTCAGTTTCAAAATATTAGGTGCGTTCAGATAACAAACTTTTACTGATGAAAGCTGCAGCATTAAATGAGAGGGGTTTCATTAAGGAAAGTTTTCTTGATTGAGCTGTTAGACGATCTCCAAGCTAATGTTTTAATTTGTTTGGTTGTTTAGTTTGTAAATAAAATAATACAGTTGTTTTGAGTTTTTTTTGTTTGGTATGTTTGTTTTGCCACTTAGTGCCCTCATAAATATATATTTTGTTCTAAAAACGGGCATAAAATACCGCATTTTTCTGGACAAAATTGGAAATTTAATTTCGTTTTACTTATATTGTCAGGGTCCTAGCTATACTCCCTTAGGCGCTAGCGTTAATGCCTTCACCGCAGTTATATTTATTTTAAGCATTGTAGCATACGCGTAGACATTTTAGCAACCAAACCCCAAAACTAATCCATCAGCTGAGTGGATTAACATTGAAATTTGCTTTTCATTGAATCTCTCTGCTTGTACTTCTGCCATCACTTTAGGATAAGCTTTAATGACTGGGAATCATACAGGGTTCCTAAGCAAATCCTTAGGGGGCCAAGCAGCCGTGTATAAGACGCAGACAAACGGAAAAGCACATTAGGCAGAAAAAGATGGGCATGGGGCGATGTTGTCACTACATCTTACACGTAGTAAATCCATTCCAGGTTGTTGTTTTCTAATGTTTTCCATTTTCATACCTTTAGGACTGGAATAAAAATTGTTTTTGCTCGACTTTAATACCAAACTGATGAAAGATATCGTAAAAAAAATATTTTTCGGCTTTTCATTTTGTAACCATTGTCCTTACGCACTGTTTACAGGCTGGGGACTGAGATACATGCAAATGCCTAACCTAAAGCGTTCATACACGGCCGAAGAAATCGACTGCGATATTTCCGTAGAAACTTTATCAAGCACATAGAACGGGTTGACGCCTTCGAACGTCCAACCCGGGTTTTGCACTTTGATTCGAAATCAAAAAGGAGGAACAGTCAGATGTGGGGCCGTGCACAAATTGCGTAACGGTGATTTTACCAATTTTTGATCCCCTCCCTATGTAATGTTTTGTAACGGTTTGGCACGCCACTTCCCTAATATTACGTAACGATTTCAAGACCACTACCCCCCCCCAAAAAAAAACTTCACTTATTTTTATTCCAAATTTTCTTAGTTTCACACAAATGCAAACGCTGTCGAAAACCCCCCTCCCCCTACGTAACGTTTTGTAACCCCCCTCCCCCCTATGACCATTACGTAATTTGTGCACGGCCCCTGTAGACCCAGTGGAGGAGGGCGAGAAAATTGATATTTTTTTCTTAAAAATTATACTCTTTGGACCTATTTCTTTGGGTTCCCGAAATTACGTAATTTTTAAAAAAAAAATTGTAAGCGGCGCCATTTTTATTTCGTGCTTTGTTGTTCTAACATTTTTGCGTTCGGCTAATTTAATTTAAAAAATTTTGCCTGCGGCGCCCTTTATCTTCTCACTCGAAGACAAGATCCTCCGTTTTAGGAAAACGGATCCCGTCTCTGTTTCTAAATTTTTTCGAATAAAAGTAGAGTATGACCATGGGGGAAATAATTTTTTTCTACGGTATGACGAAAATTTCGAGAAAGTTGAAGAAAAAAATAGAAAAAGTGGCAAAACTCAAGTTTCTCGTAAAAAAAACGTTTTTTGTAAAGAAGCAGAGCAAAATAAATCTTTTCACCCCTTTTTGGGTGTTACAAATATTGGTAGCCCCTTATTTTTCGCTTTTACCCTCCCGCTAGTTTTGAAGAATTGGTTCGCTACAAGTTTCGAGATCATGTCATAAAACACCTCGAAAATATGAAATGTAGTGTAGGGCCAGCTTTATTTAAAATCAATAATATCGCAAGCAAAAAGCTCTGCAGGAAAAACAGCGCCGTTTATTGATTCCTTTGGCTGCTAGTGCTAGCTGCATGGTTTGGCCGTTTCCGGATAGATGTCACTAGTAGAACAGAATGGAAAGAAATTTAATTAAAAGCGAAGATATTTCTTTCTAATGTTAACAACCTCACGAGTTTATCGCTCAGTATCGTAAATAATGGACCCTGCCGCCTCCTTTAAGCAAGAAAAAGCTGTGGTTTGGACCTGAAAACATCTAATTTTTAATTAGATTAGATGTTCAAATCATCATCTAATGGTGTGGCCGCCATCTAGCGGAATTTGCAGACATCTTGTCAACGGTTATTATTGCAACTATGATTTATGCTCACAATGAAAGAGTGGCAACAATTTTTTCTCATGAAAGCAGTGCGGAGATAATAACAAACTGGCACCATCGCTCAATATACCTGTTTCTTTTGTGCGCGTAGAACTTTCTATGCCATTTCTGTTTGATTCATTGAAATCCTATCCCTAAGGAAAATCTTAGGAAGCCTGTATTACTGTTTAGTACTATAATGGCCCAAGTGTCGCAAAATGTGTAACAATAATAACTTTGAAAATCAGGGTTTTCCCTGGGTAAGGTGAGAAGAGTTTTTGGTTCTGCGTTTTCTCTAGGCTAACTTGATTGGAAGGGAGTAAATCAGGTGAATACTAACAAGAACTAAGACTATCTAATCTTAGATACTACCATGGGTTCAGTGAACCATAAAACTAACCTGTGCTCGGTGAACCATGAAATTTACACTTGGCTGGCTCCGCCCTTTCGCAGTTGAAATCTGTTACCTCAGAAAAGTAAGGGTTTTCAAATATCCTTGATAGTGACGCTCTGTTGAGAAAATACATTCTGGTTCCTCTGTATAAATGCTGTTTCTGTAAACTTCCGCTTGAATAGATTTTCCTGCTTGGCGACGATCTTTGCCTTTTTCCATTCCATATGATTTTGATTTTCCCAGCAATGTTGAGCTATTTTTGATCCAGCTTGCCCCCTTGTCGAGTTTTGCGTTTGTATTTTGTAAGGCGAACCTTCCTGGGTCGGCTGGCCGCACACTCGCATCGTACCTGGTAGATTCTTGGTGTTGCGGCGATATGGTTTAGTTTTTGTTAATTGACTTCTTATTATTGCGGTCGTTTTGAAGACAGTCCGAAAATGGTATTGGTTGCCAATTTTTCTTATCTTTTATGAGATTCCTTTGATGTATGGAATGGAATGTTGCCTTTCATTCAGTGTTTGCGTCTGTCGTCCTTTGTGTTTGTGTAGTCTGAAGAGTTTTATTAATCGTGTAGTTGGAGAAACCGTTCCTTCGCAGATCAGATCGAATTTTTGGCTTTTCTTTATCTAAAGCTTCTTCTGTATTGCAAGATCTCTTGTAGATCGACCCATCGATCTGCAAGAGATTTCGTAATTCCTAGTTTGGTTGATGTAGAGTGGTTTGTTTTGAAGTTTAGATATTGTCCAGTATGAGTTCGTTTTTTTCCAGATTTAATGTGATGCAGATTCTTATGAAATTAACTCTGTATTTCGGACTTCCATTGTCTATATTTTATTTAAACACGACGCTTCGATCAGTACAATCTCTGATAATCTTCAGGTGCAAACTACAATCTATTCCTAAAGCTACGTACTTATATACTATGGGAAATCGCTCAATCGTGAAGTTTAGGAAGTTGACTCCGCCTAAGGAGGGGCTTCCAAATATTTGGAATTTCAACACTTGGTTTACTGAAAATACCCTGATTCTGCCCAAGGCAGCTTCAAGGAAGTTTCTTACTTCTAACATAAGCAAGACAGAGGAAATCGCGTTGACGAAAATCTTCAAAAGGACAAATCAGTTAAAGTCTAACCGACGGATAAGGGCAATGCAACAATGATCTTGGACACGGAAACCTATGACCAGAAAGTTGAAGAGGTACTTGCCAAAGAAAACTATAAACTTCTCTCAAAGGACCGCTCAAACAATCAGAAGTAAGATTTATAGCTTTAAAAAAGTATTCCAAATATATTCCGGACAACACAAGGTCTCAACTTACATCACATTATAGCAATCCTCCTCATCTATACGGACTTCCCAACATTCACAAAGATGTAATGCCCTTAGGCCCAATCACAAGTTCCAGAAATTCTCCAACAAGCAATCTGTCAATCATCAATTCCTTTTGAAAATTATTCAACCTCTTGCAGGCAAGATCGCTTCATTTGTAGAAAATTCTAACCATGTTGTTAATATTCTTAAATGTTTTGATGTCGAAAGTCTATACACCAATGTCCCGATAAAGGAATCACTAGATATTATTAGACAGAGATTGGTTGATACCGAATCCCTTTATGAACGTACCAGCCTGTCACTGGAGGGAGTGATGGAGTTATTGGAGTGCTGTCTACATAACTTTTATTTTCAGGTTTTATGCTCAGGATGACGGTCTGCCAATGGATTCATCGCTTTCGCCAGTGGTGGCCAATATTTACAAGGAGTGGTTTGAATCACACGCGGTTAATACCGCAACATATAAACCTAAGCTCTCCAAAGATATGTTGATGGTAATTTTATTGTCTGGACCGGGAATGACCAACAACAGAATTTCTTCACCACCTAAACAACATAAGGTCCACCATTAAATTCACAATGGAGTTGGAGCAAAATTGTCAAATTCCTTTTTTTGATGTACTTATCAAACAATCTATCGTAAAACCACTCACACAGGACAATATTTAAATCAAGGTTCAAATCATTTTGCTACAACCAAACGAGGCATAATAAGAACTTTGTATAACAGAGCCGTTCAAATTTGTAAAAATTCTCATGATTTGGAAATCGAAGTAAGATAAATTAAAAAGTATCTGCAGAGATTACAAGACCAAGATCAGGCAAATGCATTCCTTACAATTCCATACATAAAAGGATTATAATTATCAGAGAAAATTCGAAGAGTAGCGAACAACTTTAATATATATAATATAAAAACGGCTTTTAAATCTCATAATACAATTCGAAGCCTTCTTAGTAAAACAAAACCAGACAACAAACAAAATAAGGAATGCATTTACCAAGTTCCTTGTGAGTATGCTGAATCATACATAGTGAAACAAAAAGACCGCTGTTAGGCTTAAGGAACCCTTGGTCAAAACCACACCGAATGAAGTGGACAGAAGCAAAGGTTTTGCACAAGAAGTCACACCGGAAGAAACGAAAATTCCTTGAACCTGCCTTTATTGGACAGAATCAGGGTATTTTCAGTAAACCAAGTGTTGAAATTGCAAATATTTGGAAGCCCCTCCTTGGGCGGAGCCAACTTCTTAAACTTAACGGTTGAGCGATTTCCCATAGTATATAAGTACGTAGCCTTAGGAATAGATTGTAGTTTGCACCTGAAGACGATCAGAGATTGTACTGATCGAAACGTCCTGTATAAATAAATACATCATTGTCTCAAACTTTCTTCTTATGTTCTAGTATATTGTTGTCCTTAGCCACAGTTTGGGTCTATGCCATGATGTTCTCAGAGATTCTTTTTCAAGGGAAAACAACAACTGCAATACTATTTATATTCAATTGAAGCTTGTTCCAATCCGTATTGCATTTTCTTTTAATATATCAGAATCCTGCTCGGTTGAAGACGTCCTTAGCACGCGAGAATATTCCAAGTTTGAGACCAAAATAACCAACCTGAATTGAAAACAAACTTTACGCTGAACATTTTACTTTGGTTAGATAGTTTTCAAATATCCAAAGACGCACTCGACCCGAACAGTAGTTGATTTCGAGAGAATTAGTTGAAGAGACCGAATTACACTTTTGTAGTCAAACGGTCCGCTGACCGGCTTTCCAGTCGCTAGTTAAGCGAAACGTTTAAAGACGTGATTGATCTCGATTGCAAACAACGTATAATTCGGGTCGCAGAATAAACTGGGAATAGAGAGTACCTCGGCCAATATTACAACTCACAGTTAAACGTTTTATCGGTGCAGTTTACCAACAAACTTCGGTTTAACCGTTTCCGGCGGTCTAGGTGTGGGTTAAACTTTAGTTTAATAGTTACCGAAAGACTCTTACCTCAAAATAGTTAAATAAAATTAATTTAAAATTTGTTTTTGGTAAAAAAACTGTAAGTATTTAGTGATATCGCTATGACTGATCAACAAGAGACCAAAAATTATTCGTCGTCCTCGAACAAATCATTTGTAGGAGTACGACAATGAAGATTTTTAAAAGAGGTATAAATCAGCTAGGGAGGATTTCTAAGCACATTTAACATAAAATTATACAAAATTAATTGTCGAGAACATGCCACCATTTTAATAAACTCTAAATTAAAGATCTGTGTGCAATAAATTTTTATTAAAGAACAAGCTTTTATTAAATACAAAGTAGAATGTCATTTTCTATCTTTATTATACCATAATAAAAGCAATGGGCGCAAATCACATCGACAATTCACCTAAAGGCGCATTTACACAGACAAACTTTTCTTTGATGTTGAAATGCCGACAAACATTTACACGAGCCTCTTGAGCAAAATGTTCAAAGAAATGTTCGAGCAAAATCTCCTACAAAAAAACACACGTAAATTTTGGAGAGAATGTTGAGCAAAATTTGTTTGAAGAATTGGGGGTATAAAAATTTCTTTACAAATTTAAAATATATATTGTTATCGGAATTCATTGAACTTAACTGAAAATAGAAAAACAAAGTTTTTAAATAAGGTATTTTTAATCAAGTGCTTTCCAGTCGCTAGTTAAGCGAAACGTTTAAAGACGTGATTGATCTCGATTGCAAACAACGTATAATTCGGGTCGCAGAATAAACTGGGAATAGAGAGTACCTCGGCCAATATTACAACTCACAGTTAAACGTTTTATCGGTGCAGTTTACCAACAAACTTCGGTTTAACCGTTTCCGGCGGTCTAGGTGTGGGTTAAACTTTAGTTTAATAGTTACCGAAAGACTCTTACCTCAAAATAGTTAAATAAAATTAATTTAAAATTTGTTTTTGGTAAAAAAACTGTAAGTATTTAGTGATATCGCTATGACTGATCAACAAGAGACCAAAAATTATTCGTCGTCCTCGAACAAATCATTTGTAGGAGTACGACAATGAAGATTTTTAAAAGAGGTTTAGATTGGTATCGAAATAGACATGCGAAATTGTGCACGAGGAAATTCGACAAGAGTTGGAACATCTTACAGACCAGTAAGTTTTATTCTCACACGTATATAAGTCCTAAAAGTTGGAGTCCACCCTAATATCTCCAAAACCAAAAGAGGCAGGAAATTAAAATTTTACATAATTAGATGGTTTCCAAAAAAGTATCTTTTTGGATGCTAATCATCGCACTCGTCATTAAGGAGACGGAGCTAGGGCGGCGACGATACTTTTTTTAAATGAGATACTTTGTATATTTTGGAAAATTTAGAGTTCCCTTCTGTTTCCAAAAACACCTATGTTACTTTTTTCTGTAACGGTTTTCAAATAAAATGGGAAAATCATCTCCATGTGCCATACCTTCTTCAATTTATTACCGAGCTACAATAAAATTTTTATGGTTTCATTATACCCCATCTTCTTCTAAAATCAATGATTTCTAATACAAGTTTTGTGCAATGTTTTAAGTCCATAATTACTGAAAAAAAAGGAAAATAAAATAAAAAATGTCATACAAATGTCCTCTGTACGTGACGGTGGTCCACATACCAAACAACTTCACTTTGTTCAGCATTCATTCATTTATTTGAAACTATACAGTTTTAATTTTTGGGCAATTCCCAACATAAA
The DNA here is from genome assembly GCA_963921995.1 of Oxystoma pomonae. Lineage (NCBI taxonomy): Eukaryota > Metazoa > Arthropoda > Insecta > Coleoptera > Brentidae > Oxystoma > Oxystoma pomonae. The sequence continues at coordinate 4,302,898 of OY998167.1, read as the reverse complement.
AAATGTGGCTATGCTCTCGTTTTTTCTGCAATGTTGCAATGAAAATTTTAACCCCATTCCAGACATACAAACATCACAAATAATGAAATATGGTAAAAATGTTAAAAATTCAATTACCGCTACAATACAAGTACATAATGCGCTCGTATTGTATTCCAATACAAATAGGTTCCGCATAATAATGGATTAAAACTGAGTATAAATCAGCTAGGGAGGATTTCTAAGCACATTTAACATAAAATTATACAAAATTAATTGTCGAGAACATGCCACCATTTTAATAAACTCTAAATTAAAGATCTGTGTGCAATAAATTTTTATTAAAGAACAAGCTTTTATTAAATACAAAGTAGAATGTCATTTTCTATCTTTATTATACCATAATAAAAGCAATGGGCGCAAATCACATCGACAATTCACCTAAAGGCGCATTTACACAGACAAACTTTTCTTTGATGTTGAAATGCCGACAAACATTTACACGAGCCTCTTGAGCAAAATGTTCAAAGAAATGTTCGAGCAAAATCTCCTACAAAAAAACACACGTAAATTTTGGAGAGAATGTTGAGCAAAATTTGTTTGAAGAATTGGGGGTATAAAAATTTCTTTACAAATTTAAAATATATATTGTTATCGGAATTCATTGAACTTAACTGAAAATAGAAAAACAAAGTTTTTAAATAAGGTATTTTTAATCAAGTGCTTTCCGACGGAAAAACGATTTGATGAAATTCACATTTTACTTCATAAGCAACTTCGATTGATCTGATTTTTATAGGGGATAGCCAGTATACTTGTAACTTTTTTGGGGTTGTAAAAAAAACGAGAATAAAAAAAAAATAATAATTGGCACTTATTTATTGTTGTTGCCTGTAAAATATAATGATAAAAATTTACGTTTAAAAGAATATCCCTTTATTTTACTTCCTAGTTTAGTCTTTTACAATAATAATTAAGTCAAATTAAAAAACCTATATACATTTTATTAAATCTCAAATATATGAACAAAAGCACGTTTTAAATAATACCCGTTTATTACCCAATTTTACAACCCTACCAACCCGACCCTTGTCTAAAAAATATAATTTAGCAGTAATTTAATAGACTGTGTCGCCGATCTATCATCCCGCGTTTTGGATTTCGCAGGTAGTAGGCCGGCCACACTTTTGAATCGCAATGTTGCCCTTTGCATATTGTTGGTGCAGTGTCAGTAATCGACCTTGATTATTACATTAAATTGACCGTAAATATCTATATCTTCAGCATTTACATGAACCTTTTGCTTTTTTAAGCAACCCTTGGGACCTTAAACTAACTAGGTAAATCTGGTGTGAGGAATTAAAAAACAACAATAAAAGCTAAAGGTAAAAAATATGTTTAAAAAAGATCCCCCTCCCCACCACTCCTCATAGTCGTGAAGCGCGGATTACCGCTTAAAAGTGCAATTTTTGAGTTTTTTGCCGATATTTGAAAAACTCAAATTTTTTTTGGAAAAGAAAATTTTTTTTTGACAAGAAAAGTTTTTTTTGACTTTAGGAAAAAAACCCTTGGAAATAAAAAAAAACTCGCAAGAAAATCCCAAAAAAACCCCGGGAAAAAAAATCCGAGAAAAACCCTAAGAAAAAATATTATAAGTAACCGTAATCCATGTGACAAAACTGATAGTAGAGCCAATAATAATGTTTTGCTTGCCGTCGGCTTTTTTTCACAAAAATTTTAAATAAAAGTTGGTGTTCCATTCTTTTAAAGAATTGAGATCACTGATCACTGATGTAAATTTTATTTATTTTCATCTTTAAAAATATGTTTCCAAAATAGATAGCAATAATTTGCTCAAAAATTTACCCGAACAAAATGTTCAAAGAAAAGCTCACAAAAATGTTCACGCAAAAAATTTTAGATCTTTTGCACGAGCTTTTATTTGAGCATGTTCGTCTGTGTAATTGCGCCTTAAGAAACAGTCATATTACTCTATAACCTAAAGACATTTTCAAAGGCTTGGCAAGTACGGCAATCTCACCCGTTTTCAGCTTCTTTCGATGAAAGCATTATATTTATCAATCGAATAGAAGAAGAATTTAATTCTTCTTTTGTAGTTCTTTCTTTGTCACCGTAAAGATAAAATTTTTAATTTGCGCCAAATCTTTTCTCCTCTCCATTTCCCTCGTTAGAGGGAGGTGTGTACCTAATAATACCATATTCTTGTATTGTCGCCGGAACTATAAACGCATACCAAATTTGAACACACATCCCTAATTTTTAGATTTGTACCCTTTATCGTCCATTTTGAATCCGCCGTATTAAAATTTTCAAATCTGATCAAAAATTCATAATGCCCCTAAATAAATATTTTTCCCCCTCCACTTCCCTCGTTAGAGGGAGGTGGGTACCTGAGAATACCATATTATTGTATTTTCACCGGAACTATAAACGCATACCCAATTTGAACACAATCGGATGTGGATAAGTAAGTTTAAATTGGTTAGCTATCCGCCATATTGAATTTTCTGATCAAAAATTCGTATTACTTATCCCCAAACGCCCCCGTATACCAATTTTGGTTGAAATCGGACAAACTTAGGTATTTTCTCCCTCCACTCCCCTCGTAGGGGGAGGGGTGCCTAATAATAACATATTATTGTATTGTTACCGGAACTATAAATGCATGCCAAATTTGAAGGCAATCGGATGTATATAAGTTAGTTAAAATTGGTTAGCAAAAGATGACCAGAAATTGTCCATCTTGAATCCGCCATATTGAATTTTTAAAATATAATTAGAAATTCGTTATCTCCATTCTCAAGTACCCCAACGTACCCAATTTTAACGAAATCGGGCGTACTTCAACGGAAAGTTGGTCAAAATGAAGTTGCAAGATTCCACCCGAACAAACATATCTAGTTAGATACATTGCAAGTGAAATAAAAGCTTGTAAAAAGGAAGTTGCATCGGCTCGCGAAAAACCCATGGATTGGTTATTTTGCAGACAGTGCTGGAGTATCAGTGTTGCCAGGAGGTTGGAAAAAAGTATCATTTGCAATTCGAGAAATTGTTGAGTGGCCAAAAAAAACATACCTACAGGTTTTTTGCTTTTTGTTTAGCAGTAAAGGAGAAAGTGAAAGAGAAGATCATCAGATGACCCACGTCGATTAATCAAGTTTATAGATCGGGAGCTGATGTCAACTATTGTTAATATATAACTGTTCTAATATGTATACACCTACTATTAATTCGAATTTTCAAAAATTAAAAAAAAAAATGCTTTAACAATAAACAGCATTATTTTTTTAAATCTATGGTTGGTGTTGTTAAAAAGTCACGAGCAGGACAATACTATGCAGGTATAAAAATCAGAATGGCTTCCCGACTACAATGCACCTGTTTTAAAATAGTGGATGGACCAGGCGCATGATTTAAGTAGATTACTTATTATTATTATTATCATTATTATTATACAGTTTTTTATATGAATTAAAAAAAAATTGGCGCTAGAAAGCACGGATAGTCCACCATACAATCAATTATTTTATGTTGAAAGGAAATGAACATATCTCGAAAACTGTTGCTTTGAAAGTTTTGAACCTTTTAACAAAATTGTTGGGTAATATTTACGAAAATCAAAATCTGAAAACCGCATATCAATAGTTGCTTAATTTACTTCTAAAGTTATGTTTTTAATAGGTATATTTTAAGGTTTTTTTAAATAACTCGGAACCTAAATTTCCCACGAATTTGGACTTTATAACAAAATTTATAGTCCATATTCATGGAAACTTAAATTTGAAAACCGTACATCGCTACTTGCTTTTGTTCCGAAGTTACAACTTTTTAAAATATTTTATCCCCCTTTTCTCCCCTTTTCTCCCCTTCAACCCCGCAACACCCCACACAAAAGTTAATCAGTTCATGGTCAGCCGTCAAATTTCGTTAAAATCGATTAAGACATTCTTGAGTTATCGTGTATACAGACAGACATCAGACAACAGACCGACCAATATCGTGAACTAAAAAGTCTTCACTGTGTGGGTTGGATGCATTATAAGAATATAGGACGTTTTATGTGAGGATTTGTTAAATTATCAGATTTAGGGGTTGATAATAGGTCATTATTAATTATCATGTTTCACCCAAAATTATTATAGATTCTGATAATTATCATGTTCCTGGCATCACTGTGGAGTATGGAGCTGAACGCCCTGAAGTTCTTACACCTCTACTTTTTCTGAGAGGCTCTAATAGGTCATTATTAATTATCATGTTTCACCCAAAATTATTATAGATTCTGATAATTATCATGTTCCTGGCATCACTGTGGAGTATGGAGCTGAACGCCCTGAAGTTCTTATACCTCTACTTTTTCTGAGAGGCTCTAATAGGTCATTATTAATTATCATGTTTCACCCAAAATTATTATAGATTCTGATAATTATCATGTTTTTGGCATCACTGTGGAGTATGGAGCTGAACGCCCTGAAGTTCTTACACCTCTACTTTTTCTGAGAGGCTCTAATAGGTCATTATTAATTATCATGTTTCACCCAAAATTATTATAGATTCTGATAATTATCATGTTCCTGGCATCACTGTGGAGTATGGAGCTGAACGCCCTGAAGTTCTTATACCTCTACTTTTTCTGAGAGGCTCTAATAGGTCATTATTAATTATCATGTTTCACCCAAAATTATTATAGATTCTGATAATTATCATGTTTTTGGCATCACTGTGGAGTATGGAGCTGAACGCCCTGAAGTTCTTACACCTCTACTTTTTCTGAGAGGCTCTAATAGGTCATTATTAATTATCATGTTTCACCCAAAATTATTATAGATTCTGATAATTATCATGTTCCTGGCATCACTGTGGAGTATGGAGCTGAACGCCCTGAAGTTCTTATACCTCTACTTTTTCTGAGAGGCTCTAATAGGTCATTATTAATTATCATGTTTCACCCAAAATTATTATAGATTCTGATAATTATCATGTTTTTGGCATCACTGTGGAGTATGGAGCTGAACGCCCTGAAGTTCTTACACCTCTACTTTTTCTGAGAGGCTCTAATAGGTCATTATTAATTATCATGTTTCACCCAAAATTATTATAGATTCTGATAATTATCATGTTCCTGGCATCACTGTGGAGTATGGAGCTGAACGCCCTGAAGTTCTTATACCTCTACTTTTTCTGAGAGGCTCTAATAGGTCATTATTAATTATCATGTTTCACCCAAAATTATTATAGATTCTGATAATTATCATGTTTTTGGCATCACTGTGGAGTATGGAGCTGAACGCCCTGAAGTTCTTACACCTCTACTTTTTCTGAGAGGCTCTAATAGGTCATTATTAATTATCATGTTTCACCCAAAATTATTATAGATTCTGATAATTATCATGTTCCTGGCATCACTGTGGAGTATGGAGCTGAACGCCCTGAAGTTCTTATACCTCTACTTTTTCTGAGAGGCTCTAATAGGTCATTATTAATTATCATGTTTCACCCAAAATTATTATAGATTCTGATAATTATCATGTTTTTGGCATCACTGTGGAGTATGGAGCTGAACGCCCTGAAGTTCTTACACCTCTACTTTTTCTGAGAGGCTCTAATAGGTCATTATTAATTATCATGTTTCACCCAAAATTATTATAGATTCTGATAATTATCATGTTCCTGGCATCACTGTGGAGTATGGAGCTGAACGCCCTGAAGTTCTTATACCTCTACTTTTTCTGAGAGGCTCTAATAGGTCATTATTAATTATCATGTTTCACCCAAAATTATTATAGATTCTGATAATTATCATGTTTTTGGCATCACTGTGGAGTATGGAGCTGAACGCCCTGAAGTTCTTACACCTCTACTTTTTCTGAGAGGCTCTAATAGGTCATTATTAATTATCATGTTTCACCCAAAATTATTATAGATTCTGATAATTATCATGTTCCTGGCATCACTGTGGAGTATGGAGCTGAACGCCCTGAAGTTCTTATACCTCTACTTTTTCTGAGAGGCTCTAATAGGTCATTATTAATTATCATGTTTCACCCAAAATTATTATAGATTCTGATAATTATCATGTTTTTGGCATCACTGTGGAGTATGGAGCTGAACGCCCTGAAGTTCTTATACCTCTACTTTTTCTGAGAGGCTCTAATAGGTCATTATTAATTATCATGTTTCACCCAAAATTATTATAGATTCTGATAATTATCATGTTTTTGGCATCACTGTGGAGTATGGAGCTGAACGCCCTGAAGTTCTTACACCTCTACTTTTTCTGAGAGGCTCTAATAGGTCATTATTAACTATCATGTTTCACCCAAAATTATTATAGATTCTGATAATTATCATGTTCCTGGCATCACTGTGGAGTATGGAGCTGAACGCCCTGAAGTTCTTATACCTCTACTTTTTCTGAGAGGCTCTAATAGGTCATTATTAATTATCATGTTTCACCCAAAATTATTATAGATTCTGATAATTATCATGTTTTTGGCATCACTGTGGAGTATGGAGCTGAACGCCCTGAAGTTCTTATACCTCTACTTTTTCTGAGAGGCTCTAATAGGTCATTATTAATTATCATGTTTCACCCAAAATTATTATAGATTCTGATAATTATCATGTTTTTGGCATCACTGTGGAGTATGGAGCTGAACGCCCTGAAGTTCTTACACCTCTACTTTTTCTGAGAGGCTCTAATAGGTCATTATTAATTATCATGTTTCACCCAAAATTATTATAGATTCTGATAATTATCATGTTCCTGGCATCACTGTGGAGTATGGAGCTGAACGCCCTGAAGTTCTTATACCTCTACTTTTTCTGAGAGGCTCTAATAGGTCATTATTAATTATCATGTTTCACCCAAAATTATTATAGATTCTGATAATTATCATGTTTTTGGCATCACTGTGGAGTATGGAGCTGAACGCCCTGAAGTTCTTACACCTCTACTTTTTCTGAGAGGCTCTAATAGGTCATTATTAATTATCATGTTTCACCCAAAATTATTATAGATTCTGATAATTATCATGTTCCTGGCATCACTGTGGAGTATGGAGCTGAACGCCCTGAAGTTCTTATACCTCTACTTTTTCTGAGAGGCTCTAATAGGTCATTATTAATTATCATGTTTCACCCAAAATTATTATAGATTCTGATAATTATCATGTTTTTGGCATCACTGTGGAGTATGGAGCTGAACGCCCTGAAGTTCTTATACCTCTACTTTTTCTGAGAGGCTCTAATAGGTCATTATTAATTATCATGTTTCACCCAAAATTATTATAGATTCTGATAATTATCATGTTTTTGGCATCACTGTGGAGTATGGAGCTGAACGCCCTGAAGTTCTTACACCTCTACTTTTTCTGAGAGGCTCTAATAGGTCATTATTAATTATCATGTTTCACCCAAAATTATTATAGATTCTGATAATTATCATGTTCCTGGCATCACTGTGGAGTATGGAGCTGAACGCCCTGAAGTTCTTATACCTCTACTTTTTCTGAGAGGCTCTAATAGGTCATTATTAATTATCATGTTTCACCCAAAATTATTATAGATTCTGATAATTATCATGTTTTTGGCATCACTGTGGAGTATGGAGCTGAACGCCCTGAAGTTCTTACACCTCTACTTTTTCTGAGAGGCTCTAATAGGTCATTATTAATTATCATGTTTCACCCAAAATTATTATAGATTCTGATAATTATCATGTTCCTGGCATCACTGTGGAGTATGGAGCTGAACGCCCTGAAGTTCTTATACCTCTACTTTTTCTGAGAGGCTCTAATAGGTCATTATTAATTATCATGTTTCACCCAAAATTATTATAGATTCTGATAATTATCATGTTTTTGGCATCACTGTGGAGTATGGAGCTGAACGCCCTGAAGTTCTTATACCTCTACTTTTTCTGAGAGGCTCTAATAGGTCATTATTAATTATCATGTTTCACCCAAAATTATTATAGATTCTGATAATTATCATGTTTTTGGCATCACTGTGGAGTATGGAGCTGAACGCCCTGAAGTTCTTACACCTCTACTTTTTCTGAGAGGCTCTAATAGGTCATTATTAATTATCATGTTTCACCCAAAATTATTATAGATTCTGATAATTATCATGTTCCTGGCATCACTGTGGAGTATGGAGCTGAACGCCCTGAAGTTCTTATACCTCTACTTTTTCTGAGAGGCTCTAATAGGTCATTATTAATTATCATGTTTCACCCAAAATTATTATAGATTCTGATAATTATCATGTTTTTGGCATCACTGTGGAGTATGGAGCTGAACGCCCTGAAGTTCTTACACCTCTACTTTTTCTGAGAGGCTCTAATAGGTCATTATTAATTATCATGTTTCACCCAAAATTATTATAGATTCTGATAATTATCATGTTCCTGGCATCACTGTGGAGTATGGAGCTGAACGCCCTGAAGTTCTTATACCTCTACTTTTTCTGAGAGGCTCTAATAGGTCATTATTAATTATCATGTTTCACCCAAAATTATTATAGATTCTGATAATTATCATGTTTTTGGCATCACTGTGGAGTATGGAGCTGAACGCCCTGAAGTTCTTATACCTCTACTTTTTCTGAGAGGCTCTAATAGGTCATTATTAATTATCATGTTTCACCCAAAATTATTATAGATTCTGATAATTATCATGTTTTTGGCATCACTGTGGAGTATGGAGCTGAACGCCCTGAAGTTCTTACACCTCTACTTTTTCTGAGAGGCTCTAATAGGTCATTATTAATTATCATGTTTCACCCAAAATTATTATAGATTCTGATAATTATCATGTTCCTGGCATCACTGTGGAGTATGGAGCTGAACGCCCTGAAGTTCTTATACCTCTACTTTTTCTGAGAGGCTCTAATAGGTCATTATTAATTATCATGTTTCACCCAAAATTATTATAGATTCTGATAATTATCATGTTCCTGGCATCACTGTGGAGTATGGAGCTGAACGCCCTGAAGTTCTTATACCTCTACTTTTTCTGAGATGCTCTAATAGGTCATTATTAATTATCATGTTTCACCCAAAATTATTATAGATTCTGATAATTATCATGTTTTTGGCATCACTGTGGAGTATGGAGCTGAACGCCCTGAAGTTCTTACACCTCTACTTTTTCTGAGAGGCTCTAATAGGTCATTATTAATTATCATGTTTCACCCAAAATTATTATAGATTCTGATAATTATCATGTTCCTGGCATCACTGTGGAGTATGGAGCTGAACGCCCTGAAGTTCTTATACCTCTACTTTTTCTGAGAGGCTGTAATAGGTCATTATTAATTATCATGTTTCACCCAAAATTATTATAGATTCTGATAATTATCATGTTTTTGGCATCACTGTGGAGTATGGAGCTGAACGCCCTGAAGTTCTTATACCTCTACTTTTTCTGAGAAACTCTAATAGGTCATTATTAATTATCATGTTTCACCCAAAATTATTATAGATTCTGATAATTATCATGTTTTTGGCATCACTGTGGAGTATGGAGCTGAACGCCCTGAAGTTCTTACACCTCTACTTTTTCTGAGAGGCTCTAATAGGTCATTATTAATTATCATGTTTCACCCAAAATTATTATAGATTCTGATAATTATCATGTTCCTGGCATCACTGTGGAGTATGGAGCTGAACGCCCTGAAGTTCTTATACCTCTACTTTTTCTGAGAGGCTGTAATAGGTCATTATTAATTATCATGTTTCACCCAAAATTATTATAGATTCTGATAATTATCATGTTTTTGGCATCACTGTGGAGTATGGAGCTGAACGCCCTGAAGTTCTTACACCTCTACTTTTTCTGAGAGGCTCTAATAGGTCATTATTAATTATCATGTTTCACCCAAAATTATTATAGATTCTGATAATTATCATGTTCCTGGCATCACTGTGGAGTATGGAGCTGAACGCCCTGAAGTTCTTATACCTCTACTTTTTCTGAGAGGCTGTAATAGGTCATTATTAATTATCATGTTTCACCCAAAATTATTATAGATTCTGATAATTATCATGTTTTTGGCATCACTGTGGAGTATGGAGCTGAACGCCCTGAAGTTCTTATACCTCTACTTTTTCTGAGAGGCTCTAATAGGTCATTATTAATTATCATGTTTCACCCAAAATTATTATAGATTCTGATAATTATCATGTTTTTGGCATCACTGTGGAGTATGGAGCTGAACGCCCTGAAGTTCTTACACCTCTACTTTTTCTGAGAGGCTCTAATAGGTCATTATTAATTATCATGTTTCACCCAAAATTATTATAGATTCTGATAATTATCATGTTCCTGGCATCACTGTGGAGTATGGAGCTGAACGCCCTGAAGTTCTTATACCTCTACTTTTTCTGAGAGGCTGTAATAGGTCATTATTAATTATCATGTTTCACCCAAAATTATTATAGATTCTGATAATTATCATGTTTTTGGCATCACTGTGGAGTATGGAGCTGAACGCCCTGAAGTTCTTATACCTCTACTTTTTCTGAGAGGCTCTAATAGGTCATTATTAATTATCATGTTTCACCCAAAATTATTATAGATTCTGATAATTATCATGTTTTTGGCATCACTGTGGAGTATGGAGCTGAACGCCCTGAAGTTCTTATACCTCTACTTTTTCTGAGAGGCTGTAATAGGTCATTATTAATTATCATGTTTCACCCAAAATTATTATAGATTCTGATAATTATCATGTTTTTGGCATCACTGTGGAGTATGGAGCTGAACGCCCTGAAGTTCTTACACCTCTACTTTTTCTGAGAGGCTCTAATAGGTCATTATTAATTATCATGTTTCACCCAAAATTATTATAGATTCTGATAATTATCATGTTCCTGGCATCACTGTGGAGTATGGAGCTGAACGCCCTGAAGTTCTTATACCTCTACTTTTTCTGAGAGGCTGTAATAGGTCATTATTAATTATCATGTTTCACCCAAAATTATTATAGATTCTGATAATTATCATGTTCCTGGCATCACTGTGGAGTATGGAGCTGAACGCCCTGAAGTTCTTATACCTCTACTTTTTCTGAGAGGCTCTAATAGGTCATTATTAATTATCATGTTTCACCCAAAATTATTATAGATTCTGATAATTATCATGTTTTTGGCATCACTGTGGAGTATGGAGCTGAACGCCCTGAAGTTCTTACACCTCTACTTTTTCTGAGAGGCTCTAATAGGTCATTATTAATTATCATGTTTCACCCAAAATTATTATAGATTCTGATAATTATCATGTTCCTGGCATCACTGTGGAGTATGGAGCTGAACGCCCTGAAGTTCTTATACCTCTACTTTTTCTGAGAGGCTCTAATAGGTCATTATTAATTATCATGTTTCACCCAAAATTATTATAGATTCTGATAATTATCATGTTTTTGGCATCACTGTGGAGTATGGAGCTGAACGCCCTGAAGTTCTTACACCTCTACTTTTTCTGAGAGGCTCTAATAGGTCATTATTAATTATCATGTTTCACCCAAAATTATTATAGATTCTGATAATTATCATGTTCCTGGCATCACTGTGGAGTATGGAGCTGAACGCCCTGAAGTTCTTATACCTCTACTTTTTCTGAGAGGCTGTAATAGGTCATTATTAATTATCATGTTTCACCCAAAATTATTATAGATTCTGATAATTATCATGTTTTTGGCATCACTGTGGAGTATGGAGCTGAACGCCCTGAAGTTCTTACACCTCTACTTTTTCTGAGAGGCTCTAATAGGTCATTATTAATTATCATGTTTCACCCAAAATTATTATAGATTCTGATAATTATCATGTTCCTGGCATCACTGTGGAGTATGGAGCTGAACGCCCTGAAGTTCTTATACCTCTACTTTTTCTGAGAGGCTCTAATAGGTCATTATTAATTATCATGTTTCACCCAAAATTATTATAGATTCTGATAATTATCATGTTTTTGGCATCACTGTGGAGTATGGAGCTGAACGCCCTGAAGTTCTTACACCTCTACTTTTTCTGAGAGGCTCTAATAGGTCATTATTAATTATCATGTTTCACCCAAAATTATTATAGATTCTGATAATTATCATGTTCCTGGCATCACTGTGGAGTATGGAGCTGAACGCCCTGAAGTTCTTATACCTCTACTTTTTCTGAGAGGCTGTAATAGGTCATTATTAATTATCATGTTTCACCCAAAATTATTATAGATTCTGATAATTATCATGTTCCTGGCATCACTGTGGAGTATGGAGCTGAACGCCCTGAAGTTCTTATACCTCTACTTTTTCTGAGAGGCTCTAATAGGTCATTATTAATTATCATGTTTCACCCAAAATTATTATAGATTCTGATAATTATCATGTTTTTGGCATCACTGTGGAGTATGGAGCTGAACGCCCTGAAGTTCTTACACCTCTACTTTTTCTGAGAGGCTCTAATAGGTCATTATTAATTATCATGTTTCACCCAAAATTATTATAGATTCTGATAATTATCATGTTTTTGGCATCACTGTGGAGTATGGAGCTGAACGCCCTGAAGTTCTTACACCTCTACTTTTTCTGAGAGGCTCTAATAGGTCATTATTAATTATCATGTTTCACCCAAAATTATTATAGATTCTGATAATTATCATGTTCCTGGCATCACTGTGGAGTATGGAGCTGAACGCCCTGAAGTTCTTATACCTCTACTTTTTCTGAGAGGCTCTAATAGGTCATTATTAATTATCATGTTTCACCCAAAATTATTATAGATTCTGATAATTATCATGTTTTTGGCATCACTGTGGAGTATGGAGCTGAACGCCCTGAAGTTCTTACACCTCTACTTTTTCTGAGAGGCTCTAATAGGTCATTATTAATTATCATGTTTCACCCAAAATTATTATAGATTCTGATAATTATCATGTTCCTGGCATCACTGTGGAGTATGGAGCTGAACGCCCTGAAGTTCTTATACCTCTACTTTTTCTGAGAGGCTCTAATAGGTCATTATTAATTATCATGTTTCACCCAAAATTATTATAGATTCTGATAATTATCATGTTTTTGGCATCACTGTGGAGTATGGAGCTGAACGCCCTGAAGTTCTTACACCTCTACTTTTTCTGAGAGGCTTTAAAGAAATTTAGGTACGACTGCTTTCCGTTGCTTTCTGTTGCCAGCTGAATCTCGATTTGTGATTAGCAAACAGTCTGGAAAGTCTGCAGAGAGGCAGCTCTGTAACTGAAAATTATTCTCCAAATTTCGTGCCGTTATGTTTGCTTCCTTGTTTACTTTACTAAATTAAATAAGGACGGTAAATATGCTATAGGTCGTAAAGCGGACCGGAGCCAACGATTTCACATAGAAATTTGCCGTAGTTGCTGGAAAACCAACGAATTATGGTTTCCAATAAACTAAGTAAACATATAACAAAGTAGTTTCACGAAAATTCTTGAAATGATGTTTGTGTTTCGACAATATTTGCTATAATTTTATATAATTACAACTTACAAATTACTTGATTTATAAATTTTTGTTTGAAATTTTTCCGAGGCTTCAAAAAATGGTTACTCCTCAATGTGACACTGATACAATTATTACTTTTTTTTATACCTTCATCAAAAACATGATTTTAGTAACGGTCTGCAGATAACTAAAGCATGGCTTTTTTGGTTAACTTTTTTTTCAGGGGAGGCTCAGTCTTTGGTATTTTATTTCGAGGGGTCTGAAAGTAAACCTCCCAAGTTTGTGTGTCTCCCGCTCCTCGGGAACCATCCGCCGTTTTGAAAAATCTTTGTAACCGACTTTTCTCCATTTCTATTGGTCGGAGGCGAAAAAGGGTAAGAACAAAAATATTCGGCAAAAAATTTGCAACATTTCTGTCCAAGTACTTAACTTTCTGTAGCTAGTTTCCAAAAAGTATTTTAACCCACAAAAAGTGATTTAAAAAAAAAAATTAAATAAGAAAGTTGTGGATCTCGGAATAATCCTATAAAAATATGTATATTATTTACTGGCTGAATTTGTATATCCTTTTCTTGAAATAAAACACAGAAACATATTATTAAACTAATCTTACTTACCTCGCAAATTCGCCTATTTTTATTAAATTTCCAGTCTGGCAAATGCATGCTTTCCTTCCATTTTTCTTGCGTTTCTTTTTCCATCGGACGGCGAAACTATTTTTACAGTTTTTCATGCCGCAATATTCCGTTTATTAATCTAAAATGTGACCGTTACTACCTTTATACGCACTTAAACGCGCTTTTATATAAGGACGGTTTTAGATAAAATCACTCTCTCAGAGGGTTTAGACGTCCTTCATTAAATGTCATTAAATATGTCAGTTTAAAGAAAAAACAAATAAAACAACATCAGTTAACAACAGATTTGTCAGAAAACCAGGGTTGAGTATTAGGTTGGAAGAAATGCGCTTAACTTAAACCCCTTTCTTAAATCGCTTTAAAATGAAATCCATTTAGTCGTGTTTATATGATAACATTTTCAAACCGTCCTTATATAAAAGCTCTTTCAGAGGCCCGTATAAACAAAGTAAGTGACAATAGTTATTTTCCTAACAAGTGCGGAAAATCGATTTTTCCGCACGCAACTGCCGTTGACGGAACGGCGCGCAGAGCAGTTCTGTCAAGCAATTAAGTGCGGAAAAAAAGGTTTTCGCACGTGTCACGAACAATTGTTTTTCTACGAGCGTGAGGAAAATACACTGAAAATAGTTTTTTAACATTTTTATTTAAAATAATATTTATTCACTTATTTATATTATAGTTAATAGTAAATTTACAATGAATGGCACCATTCAACTTTATAGCAGATACCAGTTGGTTGCGGTTGCTCAATAAAGATTGTGGGTCCTGTTGTACAGGGATGGTACTGATGGAAGCATTGGCTGGAGAAGATTTCAATATTTCCCTTGCGATGAATTTTTTATTTTCCAAGGATTCATTCAGGTAACCTTCGGCTACTTTTTTGGATTGCCATCCTCCATTGCGCTTCAAGTTCGTTCTTTATGCCCACTCCAGCATGTGCAAGGGCAGCGGTAGAAGATCTTCGATAGCAATGTCCAGTAAGACGTAAATATGCACATTGATTGATCACAAAACTTCGGCTTCTGTGCGTTTTTTTGTCGGCTATTTTAACAACAATCATATATTTTTCTAGCTGCACGTTTTCAATTAACAAGTTCGTTAATTCTTCCCATCTGCACGCCCCTGCTAGGCCGAAAATTGCTGCCAATTTAATAAGGAGGTAAATGTCGTCGGGAGCGCTGTCAATAAATTTCTCCACGTCATTTATGGTTAAAATTTTTGATTTTTTTGGTCTAAAGCCAACCATTTTTTTCTTGTGAAAAGCAATTAACTTGAAATTCCTACTAATATTCACATTTTTCTTTAGCTTGAGCATACTTTTCAACATTGAGTACCTTGACCAGAATGTGGACGGTTGACACGATGTTGATAATTCGTGAACCATTACCCTCTCCACATAGGCCGATCAGCTCTTATCGTTTTAGTGTCCTTTTATCCACATTCGCCGCCATTTTGACAGAAAACTAATGGATTATCTGTCACTTTTGAGTGAAAATGGCGGCGAAGGTGGATAAAAGGACACTAAATCGGTATGAGTTGATCGGCCTATCTGGAGAGGGTACTGCGTGAACATAAGCTAAGAAAACTTCTTTCTTTTGAAAATTCGTGTTTTTCTTGTCCAAACTCCATTTACAAAAAGCGTTGTACTCTTTCTCATACCTTTTTCTGGATTTATCTGGCAACAAATCCTCCTTTACAAATTCAGCCGCCAAAACAATCTCGTCAGGTAGCTTTTCTACCGAATTTTCGGTAATTTCTTCATTGGAAGTAATTTAATTTTTTTGCCACTGACAAATAAATGCATAAACAACTGGTGGTTGTATGATGAACAGACACTTCGAATCAGTACAGGTTTTTCGAAATTTGACATATCGGTGCGGAAAAATGTTTCCATACCGTGCGAAAAAACTAATTTTCCGCACTAAAAATAGTGTGGAAAATGCGATTTTCCGCACGCTCATAGAAAAAAATTATTTATTGTCAGTGGCTGCCAACTATCACTGTCAACACACAAAATATATCAAAATTTTAATAAAAACTGCCAAACAACACAGTTCTCTACGAAAAAGCCAGTTAACTCCTATGGTTGGTTCGGGTTCCGAATTTTAAAACTGTCCTAGAACGTTTTAGAACTGCGCGTGATAATGGCGCAATCGACGGGACCAGTTTACAATTTTTGGACGAACCCGAACGCATTTTCATAAAATTGCCGCATGTACATTGATAACAAGCCATAATAATAGGGTGAAGAAGAAGCACGTGATGTGATCCAGAGTGTGTTAAGTTTATGTCTTTATTTTTAGCATAAAATAAATATTTTACCGAAAATTTTCCATGAATTTGTTCTCATCATATAGGTCCGCAGTTTCTTCTACAAAATTCATAGCTTTTATGTTTCTACAAAATTCATAGCTTCATATTTTTCTTACATTGCATTTAAAAATCTGCCAATGGCTTCATCATCACTACTACTTGATGACGAGGTAGAATCTTGCCTTAATTCTTCCAAAGTGAAATTCTGCAGTTTTAAAAAAAAAAACAGAAATTTAACACTCAAAAAGCTGAATTTTTGGGTTAGGTAGTCAGGGATTTCTCTTCTTTAGGTCACACCATACAAAACCCTCGACAAAACCTTTACAAAAATACACGCGGATAATAAAATAAAATAGATTACACTCTGCCTTTTTATTATTTTTTCGTAAAAACCCATTTATTTGGGTATATTTTCAAGGAACAAATTATTTTTTCGCACAAATTTTACGTGCTTAAATGAATTTGGGCATACGTCAGAAAATAGTCCTAAACAGTTCCATTTAATTTCGCCCGGGTTCACGGGACTGTACAGAACAGTATTGAACCGGTCCGGGACAAATTTTCGGTAGTAGCCCGTCAGTTCAGAACAGTTGTGTTCGAACTAGAACGCGTTTTTTTAAGCGCGCATGCTCCGGACTGTTTAGAACAGGAAATTTCGACGAACCCGAACAAACCACTACATCTTCAGTGTGATTTAGCCATTTTTTAAAATCAAATTGACTACCTGAGAGTCGCATCTTGGGAACTATCTACTGGCCCCAGGCGATGTAAGAAGGTTGCAGCCCAGAAAAATCTGTTCTTTTGCGAAAGAGGCAGGCTTCCAGGGCTAAATCATGGATAGATATGGATATTCCCACCCCCATTTCTACATTCATTTATTCAGTAACTGATGTCAAAATTGCATACAGGGCCTCTAGGTGTACCGATATGTGTTGCGTTGAATTATTTACTTTTAGTCTCTAATAGACACCTATATTTCGCTACAGTTATAATTTTCGCTAGTTGTTGACATTACGAAATTGATGCCTTTAATAAAATCCCACGGGAAGGGTTTTCAATTTCGCTCTATCCTTGCACGAACTGAATTATTTCATATATCTTTTACAACCTGCGTTTACCTGGGTAAGTAAGTAATCCAAACCCTCGTCTAAACCCAACCCAAAATAATTTTTTTTTATACCTTCATCAAAAACATGATCTTAGTAACTGTCTGCAAATTTTTTTTTTTTTTTTTTTGATCACGGGTGCAAAAAAAGATTTCTATCCGTTTTTTACCCAAAATTAGAGAGAAATAGCGGAAAATAGTAATATTGAAATTTTTTTATTATTCTTGCCTAAAAATTAAGCCATTTCCGCCATTTTCAACCAAGTATTTACGAAAAAATCATTTAAAAACATCGTCAAAATATCAAAGTGTCAAAGATTATAATGTCAACAATAAAAATTTATAGTGTAAAGATCTGTGCGAGAAGTGTTTAAAAAAAAGTAATATAGTTCGAGATTTGTAAAAGTATTTTCTTGTTTTTCTTGGATTTTTTGATAAAGATATTAAAAAAAATAGTTTTAACAACTCGCGGCTAAACTGTGCTTTTTTTACTCTCGTTTTTAAATACCTCGCTGCGCTCGTTATTTAAACCAACGCTTGTAAAAAAAGCACTATTTTAGCCACTAGCTGTAAAAACTATTATTTTTTAATGAAAAAGCTTAAAATATATAGGCTAAGCTACATTGTTCAAATTGGCATCATTTTTACTTGGGTTTTTCAATTTTTCTGGTAGGAGTGGTTTAAGCTTACACTATCACCATTTAGGAGTTATCCAAGAAAAACTCTTTCTTGGAGTTTTTTGGACGTTAAAAATGACAGTTCCCGAGCTTGTTAATGATATAAAAAATTAGATTCTAATTTTTTCTTCTATTCAAAAATTTGTTATCTAAATTGCTTATCCTAATATGTATTTTTTAAAAAAAGTGTTTTAATGATTATATATAACTCCAAATGCATCAACGTGCACCTCTCAATTTTTTAGAAATAAGTTTTGAGTCATCATGCATATGCTAGACACACTAGCTTTTATACATATATGCACGCGTTATTCCCGTATAAACATTGCGAAACATTCGTGTTTGCATTTGGATTATATCGACATAGATCACATATTAGGATTCGCGATCAAAATTTGCTGATGGTTACAGATTAAAATTCGATTTTGATTTATGCCCATTCACGGAATAAAAGTAAGTTTTGGAGGAAACAAATACAGCTGATTCCAAATTGAATTCAATTCTTCTTAACTGCAATGTATATATTTTAGATTATACTGACTTGACCATTCCACAAAAAGTAGGTTGATGATGATTCTTTTGTGTTTGTGCAGCGTTTCCAGGAGTACCATCCATTACCGGATTCTACCATAATTTTGGCATGAATTCCATCCTCGGCAATGACCCTTTACCGATCCTCTAATTTACCATAATTTAGAAAAATTGGTAATAAATAAAAATAAACACTTGTATTTTTTTCCCTATAGCGGCTGACCCGCGAATTAGGATAACCCTCGGACTAAACAGGTTCCAAAATACTGTATTTTCCACAAAGACATTTAACTATACCTTTATGATTGTCCACTTTTTTTCTAAAGTTTTGCTTTTTTTGTTTAAATTGTTTATATCTAAATCAAAATCAATATTTTGGGACTTATTTAAAACAATTGAGAAACCGGCTCTAAATCCACCTAAAATAGATTAGCGCATAGTACAAGCAACCAATATCCTTTTCTTTGGTACAAGCGAGAAAATTAATAAAAAGTATATAGCCTATTTTTATCTTCACTTTTTTTGTCCAATTCAAGAGTAAATATAGATTTTAAAAAATCCGGTATTTTTCTCTGTAATCCGGTAATTTAAACACTTTGTTTCCAATCCTTATTTTCAAAGTTTCACTTTTGAGATTGTTTGTTGCTACAGAATATTCAAGGTCAGTCAAGCCACACCCCGCCCTGAAAGATATTCGAGTTTTGATATGGTTTTGGTTGCACTAATATAGCTGGCGAAAACGGTTACGACGAAGGCTAATAAATAAGCTGATAAATAGACATTCTTTTCAAAAGACCTTTCGAAATTCTACCTTTTTCAGACAAAAAGATACCTGCGACTCAAAATTTGTATCAATTCCTTATAATCCTAATTATACGAAAGGATTACACAAAGTATTTAATAACACCGGTGTTAAATTAGTATATCAATCCGGTAACACAATAAGAAGCTTACTAGGAAACCCCAAGGATAAAACTACAGTTCTAGAAAAAAGTGGAATTTACGAAATTAGTTGCATGGATTGTGACAAAAAATATGTTGGCCAAACGAGACGCTCTATTCAAACACGTTTTAAAGAACACTTAGCACACTTAAAATACGGAAGAACAGAAAAGTCAAGTGT
This sequence comes from Oxystoma pomonae, assembly GCA_963921995.1. NCBI lineage: Eukaryota > Metazoa > Arthropoda > Insecta > Coleoptera > Brentidae > Oxystoma > Oxystoma pomonae. Next base: position 4,283,038 of record OY998167.1, on the reverse strand, counting down.
GGCCGAGCATGCTTTTGAAAACAATCATAGATTCACATTAGATAACCTAAAACTTCTAAAAAGTGTACCAAACAAAATACTTTTGAATGCATATGAAAGTATGGAAATCATTAAATCCAGAAATAGTTTAAATAAAGATAGAGGACCCATCCCATTTAGTACACTTTATTCTTTGGTTGAGGGGAGATAGGATTAAAAATCGTGATCAATCACAAATTATTAGTCTTATCTCCGCCCACTAAAGGATTGTATATAAGATAGAGCGTAGATTAATTTAGTTCATTGTTTATCGTCTCCTGATGATGCTAACGTTGTTAGCGAAACGCGCGTCGAATGCAAAAAAGTGTACTTTTGGTTTTGTGGAAAACAATCATAATTTTGTTTTTGTCTCTTTTAACAATTTTGAACCACACTCCTTCCCGGTTTTTTTTAATTAGTTCGAAATTAGTTCAAAATTATAAGCATATTAAATTTCGAAATTTTTCTGAGGGTGGTGTGACTTAACGTCAACCTGCACCCCCCATCATATTTAAAAAAAAACAAGGTTACTACTGTGTTGGGAATTTGGAACCTTTGGTTGCACTAAAACAAAATTATGATTGTTTTCCACAAACCAAAACTACACTTTTTTCAGCTTATTTATTAAGCCTTCGTCGTAACCGTTTTCGCCAGCTTATTAATAAATAAGCTGATAAATAGACATTCTTTTCAAAAGACCTTTCGGAATTCTACCTTTTTCAGACAAAAAGATATAATTTCAAGAAAAGAATAGGATTAGGAATATAGCTGGCGAAAACGGTTACGACGAAGGCTAATAAATAAGCTGATAAATAGACATTCTTTTCAAAAGACCTTTCGGAATTCTACCTTTTTCAGACAAAAAGATACCTGCTACTCAAAATTTGTATCAATTCCTTATAATCCTAATTATACGAAAGGATTACACAAAGTATTTAATAACACCGGTCTTAAATTAGTATATCAATCCGGTAACACAATAAGAAGCTTACTAGGACATCCCAAGGATAAAACTACAGTTCTAGAAAAAAGTGGAATTTACGAAATTAGTTGCATGGATTGTGACAAAAAATATGTTGGCCAAACGATACGCTCTATTCAAACACGTTTTAAAGAACACTTAGCACACTTAAAATACGGAAGAACAGAAAAGTCAAGTGTGGCCGAGCATGCTTTTGAAAACAATCATAGATTCACATTAGATAACCTAAAACTTCTAAAAAGTGTACCAAACAAAAGACTTTTGAATGCATATGAAAGTATGGAAATCATTAAATCCAGAAATAGTTTAAATAAAGATAGAGGACCCATCCCGTTTAGTACACTTTATTCTTTGGTTGAGGGGAGATAGGATTAAAAATCGTGATCAATCACAAATTATTAGTCTTATCTCCGCCCACTAAAGGATTGTATATAAGATAGAGCGTAGATTAATTTAGTTCATTGTTTATCGTCTCCTGATGATGCTAACGTTGTTAGCGAAACGCGCGTCGAGTGCAAAAAAGTGTAGTTTTGGTTTTGTGGAAAACAATCATAATTTTGTTTTTGTCTCTTTTAACAATTTTGAACCACACTCCTTCCCGGTTTTTTTTAATTAGTTCGAAATTAGTTCAAAATTATAAGTTAATAAAATAAATTTTTCTGAGGGTGGTGTGACTTAACGTCAACCTGCACCCCCATCATATTTTAAAAAAAAACAAAGTTACTACTGGATTTTTCGAAATTCTTTTTGGTGATATTAGGATTTCGAAAATAGTTCTTAATTTTTGGGATAGCACACCATTTTCTGATCTGTTTATTCGCCCTAGGGTATTTTGTGTGTCTTGGTAGCTCCTAACGGTTCTCAATGAGCACCTATAGGATTCAAGAACCTTCAGGGCCGCTTGACTGTCTGCGCCGCTTATGATCTATCATCCAATGTGCGCTCAAAGAAGTAGGTTATGGGTCAGTCCATATCAAGTCAACCAGGGTATTTTACCACACCATCTCCGATGTTGATGATTTTTAGTATACATGTTTTTCCTACCAAAAAACTGGAAAATCCAAAATTTCAGACTTTTTTGACCAGTTGTTTATTTTGAATTAATTTTTGAAAATCGAAAAAGTCACTTATTTGTCCTTAACATGTGCGCACAAAATTAGGAATATCCAAAGAACCACTTATAATAGAAAAGTAGGTGAAGGTTCATTTTAAAGCTCTTATAAAGACCTTTCATATGAGAATATTGCATAACATATATTGAAAAAAAAAAAAAAAAATTTTTGATTTTTTTTTTGAAACATTTCAAAAAGGCCATTTTTAATTTTTTTCAAAAAATTATATTATTTTCTTTAAAGTGTTCTTAAACTATTCACAAAATTTTGAGATGGACAAATCATGGGTTCAATGTGAAAAAATTTATTAAAAATGTCACATGCATGAAAAATCGCCTATAAAATGTACTTAATATTTTTGATATTTTTTTTGACATTGAACCCATCATTTCTCCATCATAAAATTTTGTGAATAATTAAGTAACACTTTGACCAAAATTATATATTTTTTTCAAAAAAATTAAAAATGGCCTTTTTGAATTTTTCAATTTTTTTTTTTCAATTTTTTATTTCCAATTTTTTTTTTTGTTAAAATTATGTTGTGATATTTCATAAAAAAGAGCTTCAAAATGACTTTAAAATGAGCCATTTATTACTTTCCTAGTGTAAGTGGTTCTCGAGATATTGCTAGTTTTGTACATTCTTGTTAAGGTCAAAATGCTGACTTTTTTATTTTGAAAAATTAAAAAAAAAAAACTACGAATCAAAAAAATCTAAAAATTTGCATTTTCAACTTTTATGGTAAGAAGAAAATATATACCAAAAATCATCAAAATTGGAATTGGTCGCGTAAAATTTTTGTGATTTTTTGGTTGATTTGATATGGAATGACCCTTATATAACTAACTAAATTTGACTTTAGCGAAAGTTATTTTATATTTGGTATTTGGCAAATTTATGATATCCACTAAAGATCGGGACACCAAAATATCTAGGTTTGCCCAAACCAAATGTTTCTAAATAGTCCGAAGGAGAAGTGTGACCCTCAGGTAATTTTTAAAACACAAAATTCGTAAGATTTTATAAAATTATGGTGGAGCGATAAAATTTGGCACAAATGTTAACTAAAGCCCTGGCAGTATTTTAAAATCTGTTAGGGTAGAGCCATGATGAACCTTAAAATAATTTAGTTAAATATCTGTTAAACTATTTTTAAATGTGCTAAAATACACTTTAATGTAGGACGCGTTTATTGATAAGTTTAAAGAAATAAAGAAGAAGTTAAAAAACCTCCAAATCAGTTACTTCAACCGAAAAGAAACTAAAAAACAAAAGATCAAAAGATCTTGGGAGGAAATAAAGAAAATTCAAACTTGGATGAGTATTCCACAAGGAACACACAAAAGATCAAAGCGAAAAGAGAAATGAATAAACGATGTTTCGCCCTGGGTAACTTGGATAAGTAAGTACCAGTGCGGAACGATGCCTATTTGTGAGTGGTTCAAGGTTGGAAATCTAAGTGTATGATGGTGTTTATTGATGTATAGTGGAGGGTGACCAGTGAAACTACTGATGAGCCCACACTGGTTACCCAGGGCGAAACATCGTTTATTCATTTCTCTTTTCGCTTTGATCTTTTGTGTGTTCCTTGTGGAATACTCATCCAAGTTTGAATTTTCTTTATTTCCTCCCAAGATCTTTTGATCTTTTGTTTTTTAGTTTCTTTTCGGTTGAAGTAACTGATTTGGAGGTTTTTTAACTTCTTCTTTATTTTAATTGCCTTAGGAGCATAATCCTACTGGAAATATTAACACGCCAGGACGAATTCGTATTAGGTAACTTGGATAAGTAAGTACCAGTGCGGAACGATGCCTATTTGTGAGTGGTTCAAGGTTGGAAATCTAAGTGTATGATGGTGTTTATTGATGTATAGTGGAGGGTGACCAGTGAAACTACTGATGAGCCCACACTGGTTACCCAGGGCGAAACATCGTTTATTCATTTCTCTTTTCGCTTTGATCTTTTGTGTGTTCCTTGTGGAATACTCATCCAAGTTTGAATTTTCTTTATTTCCTCCCAAGATCTTTTGAAGTTTAAAGAACTTTAATTGAAAGAAGGTACCACCTTATGTCTTACACACTTGACACTTTAAAAAATTACAATTTTTGCTGTTTTTTTACATAAAAAAAGACAGATGATAAAACAGAGATTTTTATTTAACAATTGCCTTAAATTATATCCATCTTTCTCTAAAATACTTTTTTTATAGCTTGATGTCTCTCTTCAAGAACCTTAAATATTTTTGATTTTAACAGAGAAAAAAAATGATTTTTTTGAACGGTAAAAAAACAGTGAATACTTAAAAACAGTGAGTGTTTTATTCTAGAAATCGAAAGTTTCGACAGAAAGCTTTAAAATGTGAGCAAAATGTGAAGTGAAAAACATAAAAAAAATGGTTAAACAAAAACGATACTCCTTAAATTATGCTAAAATACTTTAAGTCTTAAATTTTATCATCATGGCTCTATAATTACTAACTCAGGGTCTTAACTTTTGAAGTCTAGCGAAAAAATAAAATATCAATAGCAACGCTCCAAAAAGCGATAGAACTATCAGATTAGGTACAAATATTACTTTCCTCATGAACTATTGTCTAAGATATGTTGTCACCAGAAGGTCCTGTGCAGAGTGTACCAATTTCCGAAGTGTCATGGCAAAAATGTAAACAAATTGCTTTGCCGCCAAAATTTATGCCAGAAAAATCTAAACTAAAAACGTCAAATCCTACGACAACAACAACTTTCAAACCTGGATTTGTTCAGTGGGTCATTGAGATTTGTTGGAAAGTTTGAGACAATGATGTGTTCGAAATTAACTCTCTCTCACGACGTTTCGATCAGTACAATCTCTTATCGTCTTCAGGTGCAAACTACAATCTATTCCTAAGGCTACGTACTTATATATTATTGGAAATCACTCATAACCGTGAAGTTTAAGAAGTTGGCTCCGCCCAAGGAGGGGCTTCCAAATATTTCAAATTTCAACACTTGGTTTACTGAAAATACCCTGATTCTGCCCAATAACTGGAAGAAACGAAGCTGCCTTTATTGTGCAGAATCAGGGTATTTTCAGTAAACCAAGTGTTGAAATTCCAAATATTTGGAAGCCCCTCCTTGAGCGGAGCCAACAACAAGTACGTAGCCTTAGGAATAAGATAGTTTTTGGTCGTGCCAATTTACATCCCGATAATTTCACCGACAACGATAACTTTAACACTATTCGACAGTTCAAAATAGCCTATTTGGTACAAATTTTACGTCGACGGTCCGGTTGTTGTTAAATTTATAGCTTTTATTTAAATGCGTTTGAAGTAGTTACCTATTTAATTATATTTTGGGAATTTGGAACCTTTGGTTGCACTAAAAGAAAATTATGATTGTTTTCCACAAACCAAAACTACACTTTTTTGCACTCTACGCGCGTTTCGCTAACAACGTTAGCATCATCAGGAGACGATAAACAATGAACTAAATTAATCTACGCTCTATCCATTAGTCTTATCTCCGCCCACTAATCCTTTAGTTAGTTTTTTTTGTATAATTCCTTTTCGCATCTCTAATTAAAAGTCTTAATCTATTTTTATAATTTGCGTAACGCTGTTTTATTATGTAATTTGTTGGGTTTTGGATTGTTTGATTATACAAACAATGTTTTTCATGTATGCAGTTCAACTGATCGAAACGTCGTGTATAAATAAAATATAGACAATAAAAGTCCAAAACAAAGAGTTAATTTCAGTCATTGCTGTAATAGTAATTGTGTACTTTAGTTAAGGCTCAATTTAGTTAAGCGTCACATCATCGTACTGCCGATTTAACATATATGCAGCTAAATTATTCGTGTTGCGGATATTCCTGGATAAATTAACGTTAATACGGCTTATTGCCGGTACTGCAGTGTAACCCATTAAAGCATAAGCCACTAAAGTCTGTAAAAACAATGGAATGTTAGCTAGCGGCATGAGCTGAAACAAATTAAATAAGTATTTTTTATAGCTACTAATGGCTCACTGTTTCAAGGGCAGATGGTTTCTATGGTGACCCGACAATGTTGGATATTTTGATTTGGAAAAAACCCACTAACAAAAAATTATTATAACTAACCCAAATCCAACCCAATACAAGATAAGCCAACCCAATCTAAAATAATATGTTAACAATCAATTTTTCCTATTTTTTTAGTCCACCACAGTGAATGATGTTTTCAGTTTTGAGCCAGATTTTAATAAAAATTTTACCACCAGCGAATATAGCGCAGTGATAACGTATCTGCCTTTCATCCAGAATACACGGATTCAATCCTTACTGCGGCATAAATAATTTTTTTAAAACTTTTATAATTATTTTGTGGTTATGTCCTTTACCTAACCTAAAAATGATCATCTCGTTTGCTTAAATGTTTTTTATTTTTACTTTTTTAAACTTTAAATGTTAATCTCTACCGTGACGTTTTATATACCAGGTAATTACTATTTTCTTTTCTTTTTTTTTAAATTTTGACGGTTCTTGCAATTAGAATTAGCTTACTAGTATATCGTAATTCGTAGGTCTGAAGATGCCTATGTAGGCAAAACACGTGTAACCTGACAAATTTTGAACAAATTTTGTATTTTGAGACTTTATGACTTTGAGTTTCCCAAGTTGAAGCATTTGAAATTCAAGTCTCTTTGAGAAAATGGACGACCCTTTTCACCACCATACCAATATGGTATGGGGGACTATTAAAATCGTGAAATTTTGACTTTTCTTAATTTTATCAAAAATGAATTACTAAAGTTCCAAAACACCTTAAATGACGAAAAAAAAAGTTGTCTGTTGTCTGTCTGTATACACGATAACTCAAGAACGCCTTAATCGATTTTAACGAAATTTGGTACAAAAATCCTATATCGGCTGACCATGATTAACTGATTAACTTTTGGATAGGGTGGTGGGGGGTTGAAAGGAGGAAAAGGGGGATAAAATATTTAAAAAAAATTGTAACCTTGGAACAAAAGCAAGGAGCGATAGACGCTTTTCATTTTCATTTCATCTTGTTATAAAGTTCAAATTTGTGGGAGCTTTAGTTTCCAAGTTATTTGAAAAAAACGTTAGAATGAATAAAAGAAAATCATAACTTTAGAAGTAGCTATTAATATGCGGTTTTCAGATTTTGGTTTTCGTAAATATTACCCAAAAATTTAGTTATAAGGTTTAAATCTTTCAACGCTACAGTTTTCGAGATATTTTTATTTCCTTTCAACATATATAAAATAATTGATTGTATGGTGGGCTATCCGTGCTTTCTAGCACTCCAATTTTTTTTCTTAAAACCCCTCTCTAGACCAAGTGTGGATGATTATACCTATTTTCCTAATATAATCACGAAAAAAAAACGGCTGAACCGATTCCAATGAAATTTGGTAAGAAGATAGGGTGTGATTTTTTATTTAACATTTCGCTGAATGACAGCTGTTAAGTGACATTATTTTTGGATAATGCAGGAAATGCCGTGGATCGACCGCTAGTATAACGCTTACCCAATAGTGTGGAGTTTATCGGCTATTACAAGTTTATTATCTGTACGAACCTCAATTTTCAACAGAAAGCCCCACATAAATTACCGAAACTGAAGCTGCCAATAGTTTTGCGGCCATAATTCAATCGTATCTGTCCGTTGATTAATATTTGTCCGCTGGGGTGTAAGAATTAGCTCGATCTCGATAGCTACGTGTACGTATAGGGATATAGGTACAACATGTGCAGGAACTGTTTATATATTAAATGTTATTGGGACACATACTGTTTTTTCATGCAACGATATTTTTTTACTATGGAACACTTAGACAAGCTACCTATCATTTAAGATTTAAATTTTTCATTCCTTTTCGCGACCGGTGCTATCGTGTTTCCTTTATTTGAGACTGAATTTGAATCCTGCACTGAAAAAAATTATCGTACATAGTATTTATAACAGGCTTTTTTATAGATATTTGTGCATTAATAGCACGCAACTGTTACAAAAAATCGGAGGAGAGTTATAAAAATTGTCATATACAGGAACGAAATTAATGAACGGAAGTTACGAAATCAATGAAAAATGTTTCTTGACATTTTATAGAGAGTTATTATTAATAGTATGTACAGGTTATGGAGATAATAAAAGAGTATATGAAATAAATAAAACATGTTAACGATTTTAATCAATGCTCTAAATAAATTTAATAAATAGCGATCATTGACTGTCGTTTAAAAGTTGTTATGGAATGTAGGGACAAGTTTATGAAAATTATGAACCGGGCATTCAAAATATATAAACAAGGTTATGAAATTTATGTAAGTAACAGTCTTTTACTAAATTCATTCTTAGGTGTAACTAAAAGCTATGAAAACATGTCTCTTAAACCTTGACTTCATAACAGCCTTCATAAAAATCATTCTTAAAGACTCTTTATATTGTACTTTTTTTGAAACTGTGTCTTGTAGCAAATTCACCATTTGCCATTTGGGAACCTGTCGAAAACTATTAGTTTAAGGCATTTTCTCCTAAAATATGATATATTTTGAGAAAAAAAGTTTTTCATTGGTAGTTTTCAACGGTGGTATTTACTAAAGGGGTTTAGTCTATTTTAGAACGGTCCTAAGTTTAAGTGATATTTTTGGTTTTAAGCATTTTAAACCAACCCTCCTTTAGTTTTGGACATATTTTGATTTTTAAAAAGAATTTTAATAAATTTGTCTATTGAATAATCATTTTATCACAATCTTTTGTTGGATTTAAGAAGAAAGTTTCAATTTGGTGTTACATGTCACTCTAATTAAAATTTACCCTTGATAATTAATTTTTCCAATTAATAAAATAAAATAAATAGTAGATTAATTTTGTATATATATCAAGGGTGTTTTTATTTATGAAATGTATTGTTTTGTTTACATTACTGTCACTGTCGAAATGTCAGTTTCAAAATATTAGCTGCGATCAAATCATCAGCAAGTTCGAATCTCTTACCTCTGCTTGTAGCTTGACTTGCACCAACCTCTACTGATGAAAGCTACAGCTTTGAAATGAGTGAGCTTCGAGTAAGGAACTTTTTTTTTTCTGAGCCTCAATGTTTTAATTTCACTTTGTAAATAAATTAATATAGTTGTTTTGGATTTTTTGTTTGGTATATTTTTGTGCATAACCAGTGACTTTCATTTATGTTTGTTTTGCCTCGTAGTGCCCTTATAAATATATTTTTTGTGCTGGAAACGGGATCAAAATATGGCGTTTTTCTGGACAAAATCGGAGGTGTTTTATTGGTTAATGAACAACTTAGGATATTAAATAAGGTAAATTAATCCTTGTATAAACGGTTACTTAGGGAAATTATAAACGAACTTATTACCAATTGCCACAAGACAATCCTTTCTGGGGCTTTAAATTTAAAGCACCCTCCAGAGGTGGTCTAAAGAATCATCAACTTTATAACCTCAAACACAGATAATGAAGCTATTATGTGCCAAATTTTTGGCGTATTCACCATTTTCCATTTTGAAATTTGTCAAAAAAAAATAGTTTTAGGGTTTTTTTTCTAAAATATGGTATATTTTAAGAAGAACAACAGTTTTTCAGTGGTATTTTGCAATAGCAATAAAAAATAATCAATAACTTTGTGTCTTTTCTGTATGGGTAAGTGTTTTTTGAAAATTGGTTTTAAAAATTAGTACCTCCCACAGGTGTAAATGTTTAGACCTGTGGGGGGTACTATTTTAGATCTTAGTTAATCCCACTGAAAGTATCTTTTCGGTATGGGTAATGGTTTTTTGAAAATTGGTTTTAAAATTTAGTAACCCCCCCCCCCACAGGTCTAAATATTTAGACCTCCGGGTCTTTATTCTTGAACTGTTGTTGTAGAATCCAGGTTATCCGGTCGCTCCTATTGGTCAGATTTGGATTTAGCTGTTCGGCCAATGACAGTGCGACCGAGGTAACAAAAACGGGCGCAGCCAAGCCTCAGGGACCAGACCAGCGGGTCCCTCATCCGAAGAGGCTTTGGAAGAAGGGTTTTGCTGCCAGCAGGGAACGGCGAACTGAGTAAGCCGGAACTGTTGGCAGGCCGTTTTTACTGGAAGGTGCTGTCCATTGCACTCACGGGCAGCCATGGCTCCTTCATTGCACTACCGAAGGAGGGTGGAGGTGGGAAATCTTTAAGAAAGGATTCTGAACATCAGCGCGGTGCCAGAAGTTTTAACTTCTGGAGTTCGTAATTTTGGGACGAAATTACGACACTGTCGGGATGAGAACTTGTTAGTGAAGTGGGCGTGGTTTATAAAATAGTGAGATGGACATATGTATAAAAGTGTGAAGAGGAAAAGAATAGTCCATTCCCGTCCCTCACTTTCAAGAATACAACCTCTGGGGAGTACTATCTTGGATTTCAATTTACACTTAACCTAAGTTAAGTGATAGCTGGGTATTTCGCATAAACCAATTAGCTTACATATACCCCTTGCTCAGGCCAAACTTGTGAGAAACATCTATAATCGAGCCAGCCGTGGAAATACCAAAACAAAAGACATCGGCTTAGCTGCGGCCTTTTGCACGTATGCGAAAATTTACCGAACCGAGGAGTTTTGGTCAGTTTCTGCCGGCCACACGGTCTAAGTCATACGTCTTCAATCACGGCGACGCCATTTTTGTTGTTTATTTGTTTCGATTCAGAGTTTTGATTTGTGCTGCATATTTTTTACTGTTAAGAATTAGGAAAAAGTAAGTAAAAAGATACCGCATCAGAGAACGATAGAAAAGCGGTATCGTCGGAGGTATCGAGTGAAGGTGGTCCCGAGGTTGATAGCTTTTTTTTGGAACGCCGCAGTTAAACATCGATGGGATTATGTTTCTTCCACCGTGGCACACATTTATATTTTTCTTCAAAAACAACGATCCGCTGTCTTCGTGGCTTGGGACAGAAAGCATATAAATCTTAACAGAGAGGACACCTGATGGTAAATTGGCTACCCTTCTCAAGTGACTTGACTAGCGGTTTTTTTTAGTTCTTGGCTTGGATACTTGGTGCGCAACTTTCGCTTTTGATCTTATTTATTTTTATCGATCCAAAGCAGTGGCGGCGCACAGGAAAATCGTATTCTTTTGGACGAGTTCCGCGTTGGAAACTATCTACAGGGTTCCTAAGCAAATCCTTAGGGGGCCAAGCAGCCGTGTATAAGACGCAGACAAACGGAAAAGCATATTAGGCAGAAAAGGATGGGCATGGGGCGATGGTGTCACTACATTTTACACGTAGTAAATCCATTCCAGGTTGTTGTTTTCTAATGTTTTCCATTTTCATACCTTTAGGACTGGAATAAAAATTGTTTTTGCTCGACTTTAATACCAAACTGATGAAAGATATCGTAAAAAAAATATTTTTCGGCTTTTCATTTTGTAACCATTGTCCTTACGCACTGTTTACAGGCTGGGGACTGAGATACATGCAAATGCCTAACCTAAAGCGTTCATACACGGCCGGAGAAATCGACTGAGATATTTCCGTAGAAACTTTATCAAGCAAATAGGACGGGCTGACGCCTTCGAATGTCCAACCCGGGTTTTGCACTTTGATTCGAAATCAAAAAGGAGGATCAGTCAGATATGGGGCCGTGCACAAATTACGTAACGGTGATTTTACCAATTTTTGACCCCTTCCCCATGTAATGTTTTGTAACGGTTTGGCACGCATCGCCCCTAATATTACGTAACGATTTCAAGAGCACTCCCCCCCCAAAAAAAAAAAAAAATCACTTATTTTCATTCCAAATTTTTTTAGTTTCACGCAAATGCAAACTCTGTCGAAAACCCCCCTACCCCCTACGTAACGTTTTGTAACCCCCCTCCCCCCTATGATCATTACGTAATTTGTGCACGGCCCCTGTAGTCCCAGTGGAGGAGGGCGAGAAAATTGGATATTTTTTTCTTAAAAATTATACTCTCTAAACCTATTTCTTTGCGTTCCCGAAATTACGTAATTTTTGAAAAAAAAATTTAAGTGGCGCCATTTTTATTTCGTGCTTTGTTTTTCTAACTTTTTTGCGTTCGGCTAATTTAATTGAAAAATTTTTGCCTGCGGCGCCCTTTATCTTCTCACACGAAACCAAGATCCCCCGTTTTAGAAAAACTGATCCCGTCTCTGTTTCTAAATTTTTTCGAATAAAAGTAGAGTATGACCATGGGGGAAATAATTTTTTTCTACGGTATGACGAAAATTTCGAGAAAGTTGAAGAAAAAAATAAAAAAAGTGGCAGAGCTTAAGTTTTTCGTAAAAAAAACATTTGTTGTAAAGAAACAGAGCAAAATAAATCTTTTCACCCCTTTTTGGGTGTTACAAATATTGGCAGCCCCTTATTTTTCGCTTTTACCCTCCCGCTAGTTTTGAAGAATTGGTTCGCTACATGTTTCGAGATCATGTCATAAAACACCTCGAAAATGTCAAATGTAGTGTAGGACCAGCTTTATTTAAAATCAATAATATCGCAAGGAAAAAGTTCTGCAGGAAAAACAGCGCCGTTTATTGATTTCTTTGGCTGCTGGTGCTAGCTGCATGGTTTGGCCGTTTCCGGATAGATGTCACTAGTAGAACAGAATGGAAAGAAATTTAATTAAAAGCGAAGATATTTCTTTCTACTGTTAACCTCACGAGATTATCGCTCAGTATCGTAAATAATGGACCCTGCCGCCTCCTTTAAGCAAGAAAAAGCTATTGTTTGGACCTGAAAACATCTAATTTTTAATTAGATTAGATGTTCAAATCTGTCCCCTTCTTGAGCCTCACAATATCCCAATCTATTGTAAAATTCTTGGCGCGTAGCAGCCAACATTTCAGAAGTGATAGAGTTGCCCGCCTCCAAAATTTTCGCCCTCAACTCCTGTATAGTCGTAGGCCGTAAGTGAGGGTGTTGGAAAATTTTGTCGTGCCAACAACCCCACAGGAAAAAGTCATTTGGCGCAAGATCTTGTGATCGAGGAGGCCATCGAATATTTCCATACGTGGAAATAATTCTATCACCAAATACCTGACGAAGGTAATTTGTAGCCTGGCGTGAATTGTGGGATGAACAGCCATCTTGCTGAAACCACAATTCGTCCAAATTTATGTTGAGTTCCCTCAACCGTAGTAAAACCTGGTGTTGGAGAAGATCAACATATTTTTGGCTATTCAAATTCCGTTCAATGTATCCCCGACAATACCGCTCCAAACATTTAATTTTTGAGGATGTTGCGTTCTAACACTTGCGTGCAGATGGTTATTTTCGCGGGACCAATAGCGGCTATTTTGTGGATTGTGAGAGCTATGAAGTTCAAATGTCTTCTCGTCACTAAATAAAACTTTTGATAGGAAATTTTCGTTCCTGTCACATTTATCCCTCATAACATCACAATATTCTAACCGGCGAAAATAATCACCTGGTTGCAATTCCTGCGACTTCCCAATCTTAAACGACTTGTAGCCGTATTTTTTTAGGATCCATTGGCAAGTACTGTTGGGAATATCCAGTGCCTCCGCAATCGGTTTCGTCGAACATGGTTCATGTGCCTCAACGTAAATGCATACCATTTCGTCTCGTTCCACCCTGTGTGGAAGAACGGGATGCTGTGGTATTTCGCCGTCGTGGTAACACTTTCTACAACCATTTATGCACCCGTACCTTTCAAAACGATTATAAATGTTGTAGACAGTTTGAGCCACAGGAACCGGTCGATCTGGAAACGCAAAAACAAAAAGCCCAATGACCTCGTCCGCACTGTCACTTTTTATGCAGTTTTTAATAATAAAAATATTTTCTTCTCGAGTATACGGCATTTTAAAAACACAAAATTTACGAAACTGAAGCGACTCAAAAGGAAATAAAAATGCAATGCCTGTGAATCACAGTTTTTCCTCGATCATCTCATGGTGTGGCCGCCATCTAGCGGAATTTGCCGACATCTTGTCAACGGTTATTATTGCAACTATGATTTATGCTCACAATGAAAGAGTGGCGACAATTTTTTCTCATGAAAGCAGTCCGGAGATAATAACAAACTAGCACCATTGCTAAATATACTTGTTTCTTTTGTGCGCGCAGAACTTTCTATGCCATTTCTGTTTGATTTATTGAATTCCTATCCCTAAAGAAAATCTTAGGAACCCTGTATAATATCGATCGCCCGCGTTGCACTGCAGACAACAGACCCGTGACGGTACAGTTACAGGTGGCGAATACAGAGGGAGGCGATCGATCCCCTCACCGACGAAAGTACTTACCAACTTTCCCAAAAATGTTGCCTTGCGGCACCAGGTTTTAAGTGTCTATTCATCCAACGCGCGGGATTATTGCCGTTTTAATTTGAAATAAATATTTCCCCGGTTCATCCTGGCGCATTCAGCTAATTGGCTTGCTGGTCGGATATTACCATTACGTGTCCTCTCCATTTGAATTTATATGCTCTCCGCTTGGGATCTTAGTCAATTACGCGGGCGCGGCGCATGTGCAGAACAGATTTCAGTAAATCCTACTGAATAAGTTTACGGCAATAGCTATAATAGCGTATTGCAGGTGACATGCAGTTTGATTCCTATATGATTTAAAAAAAAAGCGGAATTCACTACGTTTCCACTTGGAACTTATTACGTTTTTAATACGATTCACTTTCAAACCTTCCATGAAAACGCGGCAAATCGAACATTTTTTTCGTTGGACCTGCCCAAGTTCAATACCGCTTTTTTTGTGATCCAACTGCATGAAAATGGGTATCGTATCGAACTTACTGATGATATCAACAATAAGCTGGTAGCACTTCCAATCCTCCTGCAAAAAGTAGATATATACCCTTAGAACATTAAACTACTAGAAGGAGCTTTTTTACCTTCAATAATTTTTAGTTCCGTTTAATTAAATGGTCTAGATATAGTAATAAAAATCTATGTTTCTATAAAAAAAACCTAAAAATGTATTCAATTAGGATGTACAACTATAAAACTAAGAAAAAGGTGCTACGGAAATCCCTATTTACACTGAAATTAATGACGGCAACACAGATTTCCTGCCTTTGTTTACCAAGAATGACCAAATATGACGAATTTTAACCTAAGATTTAGTTAATATTTTAATTTAACGTACCTGTGAAACGAAATACTGTGGTCTCCCGGCTTCTGTTTCAACTTGCATATAATAATGCACTTCGGAACCATTTTTCGCCACAAACTTTTAATTTTTTTCAAGTATCACAAAAACACTACTGACAAGTGCTGAAACTTTCACTTTCAAAACAATAAGGACATTCGAGGAAAAATCGAGAAACCGCAACAAACAATCAATGTTGCCACGTTGACTACAAAAGAAGATGTTTAAGGAAAACACATGTTAAATTTTCAGAAAACGTCGAAAGTTTTAAATAGGTTGTGAGTATTATATATTGTATATATTAGCTTTTTTAACATATATCCTAAACCTCATTAATTAATTAATAAATAAGCGGCAAAACTTAATCCAAATTTAATAACTTTTTTGTTGCATAATTCTGTTATTAAAATTGGCAACACAGATTTCTTTCTCCCCGTTCACTACTGTAGATGTTGCACTAAAACAACCAGTGTAACCAGACAGACCAGACCGTTATGCTGAAAAACTTATTGGCTTTAGGCAAGCAACAAAGAATAAAATTGGCAAAAAGTAACCTCAAAATACATCAGGCAAATGTTAAAAGCTCAAATCGTGTTCAAAACGCGTTCGAATCGCTTCATGAAAAACGTAGTAATTGACTCTTGGCAGGGCCAACAAAAAAAATCGATTCTCCGCGTTTTTGTAAGTATTGATTTCTATATGAAAAAGTGGAACGCCTATGGTTTATCAAAGCAGGAATTTATAATAAAAAAATTCATCGTAAGAACGATCCACCAATTTTTTATCCGAACCTTATTTCATCAAACCCATTCAATAACAAATTTTATTTAACAGACTCGTTCCATTTTTCATCAAACTCATTCAATATCAAACCCGGAATTCGTAAAACCCGTAATTTATCAGAATTTTTTTTTCTAAATTAATTGCGCATTCGCAAATAACACATGAATGCAAGACGGGCGAATGCAAGTGACATCTATACACAAACTATTGAACACAACCTGTAAGTATGCGCGCGTAACAGTGACAAATGCATCAAAACGCCGCGCCGCTGCGCCACCTGCGTATACGCCTCCGGTTAATGTGGTATTGGCGAATGCGCAATTAATTTAGCAAAAATTTTCTGATAAACTACGGGTTTCAAAAATTCCGGGTTTGATATTGAATGACTTTGATGAACGACGGTTTGATTAAAAACGGGTCTTATAAATTTCGAATTTGTTATTGAATGGGTTTGAAGAAATAAATTTCGGTTAAAAAATTGGTTTAACGAATTGCTGTTCCTATACTTTCTTTTATTTAACGAGTTTGATTTTGCACATTCTCATAAACCGTGGGCGTCCAAAAGTAGTAAATATAATACTTTTACATCCCTTGTGTCGTATCAATACATTCCTTTGTACTTTGTACCGCAGCAGAATGCAACGTTGAAAATCGCGATTTAATTTCCAGCACTAATTAAGTATGCTGTATTGTGTCGCCAGATTTACTAAAAAGCTTAGTTTGAATTTAAATCGCTTCTTGAATATTAAGCGCTAGTTAAGAGTAGGTTTTTATTACCCTCGAGTGACGCACGCTATAAAAATGCTTTCTGAAAATCTTAGGGAGTAAAATAGTTGAAAAAACAACTTTTTTATGATTTTATACTGTTACGGGAAAGACTTTTATACTGTTAGTAGTAGTAGCAGTAGATGGGCGGCCGTAGGCCTGGCAATTAGGCCCCCCTTTCTGCCATACCCCCCCGGGTACCCCCGACTGGTGCACGTGCCCCTTAGGATGCAAGTTTTCTTTCTCTAGGAGGACTTAATTTTTGCCTGACACCTCTTTGTCGAGGGTAGGGATCTTTAGATCTCGTAGCAAGTGTACACAGTGGACCGCCGGCTTTACACCCCCTCCGAAGGGTGGTCCTGCTACATGTTAGACTTGCACGAATCTAACGTCGCTACCGTCCAAGCAGGACTTGGTTGACGGTAGACTTTTCTCCCCAGCAGCTTAATATACGCCCTTGCAATGCTTTCGGCGTGCACAACTTTGTAAGCAGGATGTCCTTTATATACTATGTTGGGAATCCTATACCTTTCTCTTTTATGACTCTTATTGTCTCTTTCTGGCGTCAAAGGTTAGCGGTTCTGCACATGCGCGGCATCGTCATCGGTTAACCAACCAAAATTCAGAAAGATAGCTGTGCAGTTGTCAAAATGTTTCCATTTGTTTACGTTTTTAGAAAATCAGTATTTTTTATTTTTACATAAATAAATATATGAATAGAAGTAATTTTTAGGTATTTTCCCTTTTTTTTCTTCAAATTTTAAGAAAAAATAGCTACCAATCTGTGGAACTTCACTGTTCTTGTTTGGCGGCATCCACAAACACAGCACGTCTTTTTATGCGGCGACATCTTAAGCTCCAAGATATATTTTATACACTACTTTTCTGGACAATAAAAAAAAGTGGAAAAAATGCCAAAAAAAGTCCCATATGTGACCGTGGAATGGCCCTAGTAGTTCTTAACATAGGGTCTCATCTATAGGTTACTTTACCTTATCTACTTTTTTTAAAATTATCTACATACTTAGATAGGGACTTTGCTTAGGAAATAGATTTGGCCAAATGTAATTATGCCATAATTTGCTGCTAATTATTTATGTATTTTAAAAAAATTTGTACTCCCAAGATAACTTGATTTTTGATTGTTTTGTATGATAAATAGTTTTTTATTATAACTCCTAAAAACTTTCGCGTAACCAAAGATTAAAAATATCACAATAAAAAAAATTGCATAAACGAAAACGCGGAAAAACTTATGTGTGATCAAAACAAATCAACAAAAATGGCGTCTCGACCGAAGGGGAAGACGAAGCTCGCGAAACAGGCCGTCTCGTAAAATTTTTGCGCATGTGCATAGGCGCGGAGCTAAAACGGCTCCATGGCCTGCTAGATTTTAGATCTTGCTCACAAGTTCGACCTGGGGAAGGCCTATATTTAACGTCATACATATATGGGTTGACCCGAATATCGAGGTTTAGACCCGGTTTCGCTGGTCGGGGTCGCCTTCGGAGTCTTCAGACGCATTCCTTGGCCTGGTCCTGCTACCCGAAAGTGCTACCGCCTCTTCCAAATCATCCTCTGTCGACTCCCGCTACCAAATCTGTCAGAGACCAACCGCGTCTCACGGAGTCCCGATCTCGGAGAAGTCCAGGTCTTCCTTTTTTTGGGTCACCGGCTAGTCTTCTCTACCCAGTTTTGGTGGGGTCCTCGGCCATCCCGCAAAGCTTTCGGTGCAGTGTCAACCGTGTTGCCTACTTTTACCTCGTTTGTTGTTATTCTATGCTCAACGTCGACTGCGGAGCTGCTGTCGGTCGTCTCGAGTCGCATTCGGTGTTGTGTGAAGTATCATCATTGGACCACCTTCTCCAAACTCTTAACACGGTTGATGGATTCGCATGAACTCTTCTTGCAATTTCCCGTAAACCAAAACCAGCCTCTTACATGCCTACGATGCGTCCTTTCTCGAAGTCGTTTAAATGATGAAATTGTTGGCGACTGCAAACTCTTGGCATTTTTATTTTAAAAGTAAACTGTAAGCATTTTTTTCAGAAAAGGTCTTATGTGTTGGTTGTTTTTGAAAATGAATAGAAAAAAATCTGTGAAAAAAGGAAAGATTAGAAGACAAAAAATTTATCAAATATTTCTTTTGAGATAAGGTGTTGCATTTTTTTTGTTCTCCAGTTTATATCCGGAACCAAAAGAGACGTAGAAGTAAAATTTCATATAATTAGAAGTTTACAAAAAAAAGTATCTTTTTGGATGATTAATTGTGCACTAATGTCCATATCCACCAACGTGAAAATTCTCGGATTAAGCTTTAATCATGATTAACACTAATCGGAGTTTAGAATGGGTCTTGATAAAAAAGTTTGCAAGGTAAAAGACCACATTCTAAACAAGATTAAACCCTAATCGAGAAATTTTTGGTTTGGTGAATACGAGCATAAGGGTTGGAGCTATGGCGGATAAAATTATTTTTTTGAATGAGATACCCTGTATATTTTTTTTAAATTTGAATAGAGATTTTCATTCCGTTTCCAAAAATATCTAATATGTTACCTTTTTATCTAACGGTTTTTAAATAAAACGACAAAAACTTTAATGATTTAAACAAAGAATCACCGTTTTCTTGTTTATAACTCATTGGTCTTATTATTATTATTATTATTAATCTTTATTAGATCAACAGAGTACAATACAAAAGAAAAAATATAGTAAATGAAGCGCTAAATACAAATTGAAAGTACATTGACTCATAGATCCTGAGGCGTAGTTTGGCCTCGTCATTAAGAATCTAATGAGGTGCTACTCTTACACTCAACCTCAAAAGGAATGAGAACTATTACATTCTCCTAAATAAATTTAAACTCACAAACTATTATTAACAGAAATTATGAAACTATGAATAACATGCAAGTGAAACATTTCTGCTCAGATTTTAATAATTAATTTGTACATTATTGGGATTATTAGGGTAATTAAAACTTGGATGCCTGCTAGATGCGGTTGTTGCTAAAATATTGTTTTTTTTAGTCTAGATTTAAAAGAAGCAAGAGAGATATTTTTAAATGAATTGGGCAATTGGTTGTAGCTTTTGACAGCGCAGTAGGAAAAACGTATGCCTAGGTATGCGAAAAATTGACTCACTACTCCGTGTAGAGTAAATATTTGATGTTTTAATTAATCTTTTTGGTAAGTAAGACGGATTTTGGGTAGAAATTATTTTATGCACAAAAGTTAAAAAATGAATCTTACGGCGGTTCTCCATATTAATCCACTTGAGCTGTGAAAACTTCTGCGATAACCGATCACACCGTAGACCAAATATAAATCGGCAACATGTGTTTTGAACCCTCTGAATACGTAGCTTCTCTGATACATTCAAAAAATTTGTATATACAATATCACAGTAACCAAAATATGACAAAACCAAGGCTCACTCACAGAGCATTCTCCGAAGTTTTTGGTTTAAAAAGTGTCTACTAGCATATAAGAGTTTGAGTGCGTAGTAAGATTTTGGCAACAGACTGTTGACATGCGACCCAAATTTTTTACGGAATTTTCTTGAGGTACTGAGGTATTACTTATTCTGACATCAAATTCATTTACCTTTGCTAGATTGGGCTTTGAACCTAGCAAAATTAGTTTGCATTTAGAAGAGTTGAGTATAAGATTGTGACGTGTAGACAGGTCATTTATGGTTTGTAAGTCGGAGTTTAAGAGATCCAAGGCGTTATCAGCATCCTTAGGAAAAAATCTTATATAAACTTGCTTGTCATCAGCGTAGGCTTGCAATTGAGAGTGTCTAACAGATGAAATTACTTTAGAGGTGTAGATAGAGAACAGCAGAGGTCCCAAAATAGAGCCTTGAGCAACTCCGGATAAGACAGGAATAAAATTGGAATGCTCATTGTTAAATTGGACTTTTTGTAGTCTTTTTCTGAAATAAGATGTTGATAGATTTTGTGCATCAGGTGAAAATCCATAATAACTAAGCATAGCACATAAAAGCTCTTGTGATATGGTGTCAAACGCTTTTGAATAGTCCAACAATACGAACGCTGTTACCTTGCCTGTATCACAATTTGAGGCGGTGTCATCAACAACTCGTGTTAATGCTGTGGCTGTACTATGACCTTTGCGAAATCCGGACTGTTCCATGGGTAGGATGTTATTGTTCAGAACATAGTTATATAATTGTTTAAACATAATCTTTTCAAGGACTTTAGAGACCACAGGAAGAATGCTAATAGGTCTCAGATAAGATAAACTCTCAACTGTCGTAGTTTTAAGAAGAGTTATAATTAGACTTTGTTTCCATGCGTCTGGAAAGTAGTTTTTTTCTATACAGCAGTTGACTATGTGAATAATGTACTGATCTATAACACAACTAGCGTATTTGAGCATCGAAGAAGAGATTCCGTCCACACCACAAGCATTGGACTTGATAGACATAATTATATCTGAAACTTTCGTGGCTGAAACCATATTAAAGTTTAACCGTGATTCAGAAAACCGTTCCTTCTGATAAAAATTCAATAACTCAATGTCAGTTCCAGCCCGGAAGCTTGAAGAAAAGAAGTTATTAATGTCAGCCGCAGTGCCCACGTGAGAAGGAGTTTTGCAGGTAGTTCTTTTTCTCCAAACGAATAAAATAAGTCCAAAAGGTCTGAGTTGTTTTTGGTGTTTCGGAATCGAGACAACGCGGCATTTCGAACCCTAATTACCTCCCTGAAGTTGTCAGTCAACCATGGTGATCTGGGTTTCGTTACTCTGACTTGTTTGAGCGGAGCGTATCTGTCAAAAAGATGTTTTAATCGTTCATTAAGAATCTCTACTTTTTTATCAATATTCCTTTCTGTTAATATCTCATGAAAGCTTGCTGAGATCATAATAAAAGTGTTCATAATTAAAATTCTTGAAATCCCTGAATTGTACCATTTTAGGTTTGAACTTAATTTTACCTACTTTAACTGAACAAAATATACCTGAATGATTCGAAATATGATCGGTGTTTAACGTACCCGAGTTCACAACTATATTCCGATTTGACACGAATATCTGATCTAGAAGCGTGGCCGTTCCCAGAAAAGATACACGCGTGGGTTCATGGATAAGCTCCGAAAAATCGTAAGCTTCAAAGCAGTTTGATAATATGTTATCGGATATCATAAAGTTTATGTTAAAATCCCCTAAACAGAGCATTATATCCACTGTAGGAATTACGTCAGAAATGACATTTTCAATTATATCTATAGATTCTTTCAAATTATGGAGATGATTTTCCCATTTTATTTAAAATCCGTTAAAGAAAAAAGTTATATATTAGGTGTTCTTGGAAACAAAAGGAAAAGATCTATTTAAGTTTTCCAAAATATACAGTGTAAATCATTTAAAAAAAGTATCGTCGCGCCCTAGCTCCGCCTCCTAAATGACGGGTGCGATGATTATCATCCAAAAAGATACTTTTTTGTAAACCATCTAACCACCTAATTATATGAATTTTTACTTCTCCGCCTCTTTTGGTTTTGGAGAGATTAGGGTGGGCTCGAACTTTTGGGACACCCTGTACAATTCCCAAAGGTCATATTTTTAAATGCAAAAAGCAATATTTTTGAAAACACTTCGTGATTAAATATAAATGAACGTCGGAGGCAGCGGTTGCACGAAATTCTAATAAGGATTAATGGGCTGAAAATTAAAAATTATAGCTCTGTAGCATGGCGCCCCAGTGCGAAATAAACGTAACATTTTTCAAAAATATCTGTGATTTGCGTGAATGTAAAAATATATGGTGGCCCATAAAAACGGAAATTTTTTTGCTTACTGAGTAGTAGCAGTAGTATAGCGGCGGCCCGTGGGCCTGACAATTAGGCCTCTTCATGGGCCCTTTCTGCCATACTCTGTTTTTTACCCCTGTGCCCCTACTTCCGCTGCAACTCTCTCTCCGGGCTTCCCTGTCTTCTTTACAAAGTTCAGTATGTCGGCCCATTTGAAGGAGTGAAGCTCTTCTTCCTCTATCGTGGAAAGTCCCCACATCAGTCGCGTTGATCTGGCATATGCATCGCACTCTGCTATTAAGTGCTGCACCGATTCCTCTTCGAACCCGAAAACGGGACACACGGGATCTCTTCCTACTCTCATTTGCGTCAGATGTTTTTTCAGCCGATTCTGTCCAGTCAGCATCCCTCTGAGCAGTACAATGTCCTTTCGGGTCTTGCCTAAGAGCTATTTAGTTCTGGCTACATTCGGGCCATCCACGCCCATTTGTTGAGATCACTCTGTACCTGTTTCCTGGGGTTTGCGGACTCCACCGCGCAAACACGAAGCGCGCGGACCCCAACCGTGCGGACCACAACCGCGCTGGCCAAGACCGCGCAAATCAACGACCGCGCGTGCCCATGACCGCGCAAGCTCAACACCGCGCAAGCTCACCACCGCGCAAATCAACAACCGCGCGTGTCCATGACCGCGCAAGGCCACAATCGCGCATAACGTCTACCGCGCAAAACCAATACAGCGCATATTGGGTTGGGTTGGATTGCGTTGATTTGAGTTGGGTTCGGTTGGTTCGAGATGGGTAACGGGTTAGCGTCGGCAACACGACCCAACCCAATCCAGCAACCTCCACTAAACGTTATGTGCGGTTTTGGGTCTAGCGCGGTTCGTGTTTGCGCGGTTGTGGGCTCGCGCGGTTGTGGCTTTGCGCGGCATTAACACGCGTGGTTGTTGACTTGCGCGGTGATGAGCTTGTGCGGTGGTGGGCTTGCGCGGTCATGTACATGCGCGGTTGTTGATTTGTGCGGTCTTGGCCCGCCCGGTTCGTGTGTTCGCGGTGGAGTCCTCAAATCGTTTCCTTGTTTTTCCCAGAAGAAGTTTTCAGTGTAAGGTTTTGTCTTTCTATTGCTTGTTAACTTCGTGTAAGAAATAAGATAGTTATGAGTCGTTCAAATGAGCGCGTTTGACAAAACAAATTCAGTCAGGACAAAAACCAAAACATTTTCGATTCCATGGAAGCAATGGAAGCGGTGCTTTTCCTAGAAAAACATCATCTTCTTAAATGTAAAATTATTTTAAATATCAAGCCGAAAACAAAAGTGAGGTCACTGAACCTGCTAAATGAATGAATGAAATGAAGTTTCTCACCAGTAACGCACATACGTTTTTTTTTGGAATTTTTGGCTTTTCCAAATGGTTAAAATTTTTGAAAGTGGACAAAAGCTTTTTAAGTAAAGGACAATAAAAAAAACCGTTTTTTTTGGCGACCCTATAATAAAAGAAAATTAATTTTAATAAAAGTGCAGGGATGAAAGGTCGATATATGAGTTTTATTTATTGCAAATTTAGAAGGTTTTTTTTTACAGAAAAAAACAGTTTTTGTACCAAATATATAGGTAAAATACATTTTTTTAAAAATATTGTCACTTTCGGCAATAGCATTGTGCACCCATATTCTTTTTTTATAAGCATGCACAGGCAGTGGGCTCAAGTCCGAATAATTATGTATAAATCTAAATAAATAAACCTAATTTATTGCATTAACAAAACAAACAAATAACATTAATAGCAATTAGAAAATATTAATTTATAATGTTATTTAGCTGACAATCCTAAATTATAATTTTATTGATTTTGGTGCATGCGATAATAATATTTAACGTGATGTATAATTTATTGTATAAATTATTAAATTGGTTAAAATAAAAAACGAAACATGCCCGAAAGTGCCGCAGGAAAAAGTTTGTAAAGGCGCAATTACACAGACGAACATGTTGAAACAAAAGCTCGTGCAAAAGATCTAAAATTTTTTGCGTGAACATTTTTGTGAGCTTTTCTTTGAAAATTTTGTTCGGGTAAATTTTTGAGCAAATTATTGCTATCTGTTTTGGAAACATATTTTTAAAGATGAGAATAAATAAAATTTCGTATCAGTGATCACTGATCTCAATTCTTTAAAAAAATGGAACACCAACTTTTATTTTAAATTTTTGTGAAAAAAAGTCGACGGCAAGCGAAACATTATTCTTGGATATCAAATTTGTCACATGGATTAGGGTTACTTATAATATTTTTTTCTTAGGGTCTTTCCCGGATTTTTTTGCCCGGAGGTTTTTTTGGGATTTTCTTCCGAGTTTTTTTTTATTTCCAAGGGTTTTTTCTTAAATTGAAATAACAACCCAGGAAAATTTTTCTTTTCCAAAAAAATTTTGAGTTTTACAAATATCGGCAAAAAACTCAAAAATTGCACTTTTAAGCGGTAATCCGCGCCTCAAGACTATGAGGAGTGGTGGGGAGAGGATTTTTTTTTAAACATATTTTTGTAACTTTACTTTACCCTTAGCTTTGATTATTTTTTTTTAATTCCTCTCCAGATTTACTTAGTTAGTTTAAGGCCCCAACGGTTGCTTAAAAAAGCAAAAGGTTCATGAAAATGCTGAAGATAGATATTTACTGTCAATTTAATGTACTAATCAAGGTCGATTACTGACACTGAACAAACAATATGCAAAGGAGCAACATTCCGATTCAGAAGTCTAGTCTATTACTGCTAAATTATATTTTTTTAGACAAGGGTCGGGATCGTAGGGTTGTAAAAGTGGGTAATAAACGGGTATTATTTAGATCGAACGTGCTTTTGTTCATATATTTGAGATTTAATAAAATGTATAAAGGTTTTTTAATTTGACTTAATTATTATTGTATTGTGTTTTAAACTAAGAAGTAAAATAAAGAGATATTCTTTTAAACGTAAATTTTTATCAATACATTTTACAGGCAACAGCAATAAACAAGTGCCAATTATTATTTTTTTATTCTCGTTTTTTTTACAACCCCAAAAAAGTTACAAGTATACTGGCATATCCCCTATAAAAATCAGGTCAATCGAATTTGCTTATGAGGTAAAATGTGAATTTCGACATCAAATCGTTTTTCCGTCGGAAAGCACTTAATTAAAAATACCTTGTTCTAAAACTTAGTCTTTCTATTTTCAGTTAAGTTCAATGAATTCCCATAAAACTATAAAATTTAAATTTGTAAGAAATTTTTATACCAACATTTCTTCAAACAAATTTTGCTTAACATTCTCTCCAAAATTTCCGTGAGTCTTTTTGTACGAGATTTTGCTCGAACTTTTCTTTGAACATTTTGCTCAAGAGGCTCGTGTAAATGTTTGTCGGCATTTCAACATCAAAGGAAAGTTTTTCTGTGTAAATGCGCCTTAAAATATGCATGCAGGCAAACATTTTTGCCATATAGCAGAAAGTCAAAAACTTTAGTATCCTTTTAGTACGTTTATTTCTTTAAAATTTAAAAAAAATGTGTCACGTCCCTTAGGGGGGCGGTAACCGAATTTTTAATAAAAAGGGGAAAATCTAAGCATTGCCCAAGTTTTTCATGAATATCTCAAAAACTAAGACACCCACTTAAGAACGGTTTTCATTTCCACAAAACGTGGTCTTTTTAGCACAAAGGGTACTGAAATAATTGTTTTTTTTTAATCTGCATCACTTTTTGGATGGCTGTTATTAATGCTTTCCCTTTCTTAACGTCGAGAATTAGGGTCCTAGGCGAACACTGGGCGAGAGACCCCGAGTAAGTAATACCGTAGGCTGAAATTATTTGACTTTTAATTGTAATATAGTATTTGTGCCATGCCATAAAAGTGTAAATAATCTTACACAATTTTTGAAGATTTTAAAGAAATAAACGTAATATTTACGTTGGTCTACAATATTTAGATCTAAAGAAGGACGAAAAATAAAAAAATATGTTTACAAAAAAATATGTCGCAATATTAATTTAAGTCAAATAAAGTTTTGCCTTAATAAAAAGTATGCCTTTCTTAATCTAAAATTTTTCGTGGTCAAAACAGATGCACCGTAAAAATATTCGGATGCTTCCTCTTTGATGTGGGATCAAGAGAGAAAAAGAATGGATTAGATTGCCAATCGCGATTGAGTGCCTACGGTGCATTTAGGGGTAAATACTCGATATGACCCTTGGAGGAATAACAAACTGATATGACCTAACTAAATTTTTTCAGACAAAAAAATACAAAAAAATCCCTCGATAATTTAAAATAATAATTTACTTATGCCCGTGTGCACGGGTTAAGCTTTAGTTTTGGTTTGCAAGGGTGTGGAATATCATGTAAGAGTTTATAAAATTGTTCTGTTCTCTTAAAATCTTTCTGTTATCTGGCGGTCTGTGCTTAAAATGGAACTTCTTCGGGATGACAAAGAAGATGAAGAATTAGATATTGTAATTAGTGAAATACTAAGAAGGATTTTTCAAAGAATGGATTATTTCAACACTTTTGATGAAGATACGTTACAGTAAATGCCCAAAAAAAATAATAATTTTTTCGAAAATTCGTTGCAAAGAAACTCAAAAAAGGGTTGGGTTGGTTTGGTGGTGTGATAATAAATAGTCAGGTTTTATAGTTAACCAATTAAAGTAGTTTTATTTGCCTTTTCCTCGATATAATCATAAATCATTAATAAAATTTGTTTTTTTTTTAAACAACCTGAAATTGTACGTTGGTTTTTGACAGCTGACAGGTAATAATCATGGTCACCACACAAAATAATGCAAATAACTGCGACGTTGCCAATAATTTCCTTACTTTTTACATAACCGGAGCTTTTGCAAACCAAGTAAATCTCAAGGGTCATCCTTAGTTCAAGCGGCACTTGAACAAGTGGAAGAGGTAAGGAAAATTGGTGCAAACAGCCATTAATCAACACAAAATGTCTTTTTGCAGAGAAAATATTTGAATAAGAAAATTATGTCGCATACACCAAGGTAAAAATTATTCGATTAAACGATGTTTGAAATGGCCTATTTTGTACTTACTCAAAACTAGTTTGGTACCGTCGAATCTAAACATCGATTAGCATTTAATCAAATATAAATTTAGAGAGAGATAATTTTTGCGTAAGTGCCATAACAAAAATGGTTTTTCATTTATTTATGAATACAGAATTTGCCTTGATTTAAAACAACTTGCATTGATTCAAAATAAATTTCTTTTGTGTGGTCGATCTATTGTTGCTTTTTTAACGCGTATTTTTTTATTTGATTTAAGCGCCTATACCCAGGCAATCTTTTTGTAAATAGAAGAGGGATGGGATTTAATCAAACTCCGCAAAACCAAATCATCATTCGTTAACGAGTGTTTATGACTTTAAACTGATTCCACCCTAAAATCCGTGGCTGTATATTACGCTTTATCACAACAACAACTTATGGGCAGTAGCAACACATAGTGTATCAAAGAAATTAAAATAAGGTAGAAAACGGCATTAAAAATTCTGAGGCAAATCACACATGTAGGTTAGGTCAGGTTGGTTATGAGTGTTGCGATATTGCTCCCTCCACAGCAACCTAAGAGGTCTATTACACAGGCCGACGTCAGTTTAGTTACAGAAAGGAGAACCATTTTTACTGACTAATTGCGGATCGCCAATTATGGCAATGATAAGTTTTGCTCGATTAGCTCGTAATTTCACGTTATGCGTGGCTGCCATTTTTACTATTTTCTTAAAGGTCGGCTTGAGTTTCTATCAAAATAACAGTTTTGGCAATGGTTAATTAATGGTAGTGGGGCGGGGGAGCCTTAAGCACTTTGTCATTGGCTATTGTTTTGTCCTAGCAGGTAAGACCGCCCCGTCTATGTGGCGACAATGGCGCGGAGTCGCGGATTTGCTCGAACCTTCTGGACTATGAGGCGCGTAAATATATAAGGCGCCGCGCCAGCAGTGTCGCGTGAGTAGACAAAGTCAGTTTCGCTTTAATACATAACATAAGTGATCAGTTAAGAGTATTTTTCGTGTATTTCATTGTTTTTGATTTCTTAATTCGTGCTGTTGTCTTCTTAGTAGATACTGTAGCTCTACATTGTGTGCCGTTTTTCCGCTTTTGCAACATGTCAGGTTCTTCTCGTAGAGTTTGTAAAAATTCACCGGACCAATTTTGTTACATTTGTGGAGTATTTGCGGTACAGTCACAGATTAGACCGATGATTGATGTTGTCAAGAAAGCATACTATTTTTATTTCAACTGCAAAATCGGTGATCAAGATAAAAGCTGGGCTCCTCATGTATGCTGCCTAATGTGTTATGCGACCCTTACGGCATGGCTGAAAGGAAGTAAAAAAAGCATGCCCTTTGCAATTCCCATGATATGGAGAGAGCCCCGGAATCATCATGACGACTGTTATTTTTGTTTGACAAATACAATAGGAGCTAATAACAAGAAACAACGTGCCATTCAGTATCCAAACTTGCCACCCGCAATAAGACCAGTGCCGCATGGAGAATCTTTACCGATACCTACTCCGCCAAAAAACTGGGAAACAATAGATATTACAGAAAGATCGACTGACAAAAGATTACCATCAGAAACTTATGAGGATATAACATCAACATCCTCGGATGAAGTTACGAGAGACAGTACCTTCCTTTTAAAGGATGAACCTCTCCTTATACTACAAAATGAATTAAATGATTTAGTTAGGGACTTGCAACTTTCAAAAGAGAAAGCCACAAGGTGCCAGACTGAAACAGTGGAATTTGCTGGCTCCGGGAACTACTTACACTCAATACAGAAAAAGGAATGAACCTTTTTCAGAATATTACAAAATGTTTTGTAATACAAAGGTTCGCTTTGCGTATGCACGGACATAAATGGAATGATCACCGAGTTACAAATTCAACACAATCCATCCGAATTGGGTCTTTTCATAGATTCATCAAAGTACAGTCTCAAAGCAGTTTTACTGCATAATGGGAACATAAGGCGGTCTATTTCTGTGGAACACTCTATTTCTTGAAAGAAAGGTATGAAAATCTCGCCCTAATTCTAAATCATATCAACTACAAAGAACATAGCTGGGAAATTTGTGGAGATCTGAAAGTTATGGCAATATTACTTGGTATGCAAGGTGGATTTACAAAATACTGTTGTTTTTTGTGTCTTTGTGACTCAAGAGCTACAACTAAAATACTTACAAAAAGAGTGGCTCACTAGAGAGTCATGTAGGCCCGGTACAAACAATGTCAAGTACGAGCCTCTGGTAGATCCAGCCAAGATCCTGCTGCCTCCTCTTCATATTAAGCTGGGCCTCATGAAGAATTTTGTCAAAGCTATGAACAAAGAGGGCGCAGGATTTAGTTACCTTAAACAGTTCTTTCCAAAATTAAGTGATGCTAAATTAAAGGAAGGAATTTTTATAGGACCTGATATTCATAAATTGATGCGTGATGAATTGTGAATTGAACAGACTTTAAATGAAAAGGAGTTAGATGCATGGCGTGCCTTTGTCAATGTTACGAAAAGTTTTTTGGGCAAAAATAAAGACGAAAATTACGAAGGACTGGTGCAGCAACTTATGGTCTTATATAAAGCTTTGGGATGTCGCATGTCCTTGAAAATCCACTTTCTTCAATCACATCTCGACTTCTTTCCGGAAAATCTTGGAGATGTTAGCGATGTAAGAAAGATGGAAACTCGATATAAAGGATGTTGGGACTCTGCAATGATCAGTGAAAAGAGAAGATCCGTCGTTTCATAAAAGAAAGAAGTAATACTGATGGTCTTTTTTGCATTTTTATTGAAGTACATATTGCACACATTCTGTGTATGTAATACTATTATACTGACTTAATAAATAGTTCTTAATTGATTCTATTTAACAAATAATAATCGTCAATAAATGTATTGTAGTTCTACTGGTGTATTTATCAAATTAATTCCGTATTCATCCTCACTTACGTCATTTATTTGGCTGGTAAACATGATAATAGTTTATGCGCCCAGTAAATAATGGTAAAATTGGCAACTATGCGTTACACAAAAATACGAGCTAATGGAGGAAAACGGTTATCATATTCGGACTCAGCAACCCTAAATTAGTTAGAAACAGTGAATTTTCTTTCTGTAACTTTTCAAAAGTTCAAAAACGTCGGCCTGTGTTACTGTCTACAGGTCACTCATTCCAACTTTTCTGATGAAATCTTGCAACCCAGGGACAGAATTTTCGCCCTTGTTCTAATTAGTCCTACGCAGTGTCATAGGATATGTACCGGCGTTTTCCCCTCTCCTCCACAGAATCTACTAATCGGTGTGACTTTAATTCTATTCGTGTGTTGGTTGAGTCGGCACTGCCCTGTATCTGTATACAGACCTGTGATTATTCTCAGGCTGATAATTGTAGGGGCTGCTTTGCTCTACGTTTATCTGGATTATTCAGAAAGGCTTTGGAGTGGTGTTGTTCCGGAGTTGAGCGCCAGTGATGCACCACTTTTCTTTCAATCCACTCGAAAATTTCCATATTGACCGTGGCTTTAGTTGGTCCAAAGCAGGGCTTTGGCCCTAAGAACGCAGATTCCGCTCCTGCCTTAGCAAGAGAGTCGGTTTTTTCGGTTCCTTCAATTCCTGTGTGACCCGGAACCCATACAAGAGTGATTTTGTTGGTTCCACAGATCTTTAGCAGAGTTTGAAGGTAGTTCTAAACTAAAAGTGATTGGATCTTATTGGAGATTGCTTTCAGAGCAGCTTGGATTCTGTTAGAGATGTTGCACAGAGCTCTATGGCTCTATAACGGTAGCAAGGTTACCACTGAAGTTGCATCTCCTGAACCAAAAAACTTTAGGTTAAAATGCACGAGGAAGTTTATTTGGTTTAACCTTCTAGAAATATTTGTTTGAAAGTTTGTCTTTGAAATTAGCTCTGTGTTTCGGACTTCCATTGTCTATATTTTATTTATACACGACGTTTCGATCAGTACAATCTCTGATCGTCTTCAGGTGCAAACTACAATCTATTCTTAAGGCTACGTACTTATATACTTTGGAATTTCAACATACAAATTGTTAAATTCCTTTTCTTGATGTAATTGTCAAACAAGTAGAAAGCGACATCAGAACAACAGTCTCGTAAACCCACTCACACAGGACAATATTTAAATCAAAGTTCAAATCATTTTCCCACAACCAAACAAGGCATAATAAGAACTTTGTATAAGCGAGCCGTTCAAATTTGTAACAATTCTCATGACTTGGCAATCAAACCAAGAAACATTAAGAAGGATCTGCAGCAGAATTTTTACAGCTTTAAACTTGTAACAGATACTATTTTTAAATTTCAGCAAACAGGACAGAGATTACAAGACCAAAACCAGGCAAATGCATTCTTTACGATTCCATACATTAAAGGAATATCAGAGAAGATTCGAAGAGTAGCGAACATTTTTAATATTAAAACAGCTTTTAAATCTAATAACACAATTCGAAACCGGAGAACAAACAAAATAAGGAATGCATTTACCAAGGATCATCGGAGAATATACCCAAAGAGGTGAAACAAGGAAATCAGGAATCGCCGAACATGCATAGTCAAACAACATCAAATGAAATGGATAGAAGCAAAGATTTTGCATAAGGAATATTTTCAGTAAACCAAGTGTTGAAATTCCAACTTCACGGTTGAGTGATTTCCAATAGTATATAAGTACGTAGCCTTAGGAATAGATTGTAGTTTGCACTTGAAGACGATCAGAGGGTGTACTGATCGAAACATCGTGTAAACAGTTGTAAAAGCAGGATTAGATAATCTTAGGTTCGACCGACCCGACGAGTTTTTGTTAGTTTTTTTGCAATTGTTATTTTTGTTTTAAGACTAATAGAGATGCGTAAGTGTTAGTTGAAAAATGTGCTGAAAAGTCGCGGGATTTAGTTACCGATTTGGAAAATTTGCTTTCAATATGTGGAGTGCGACATCCAGTTTATTTTAATTTCTTTGATTATACTGAACCTCGTGAAGAAGACAGGAAAGCGTTTCCTGATTGGTTTTTCGAGTGTCGCTACTTAGCCTTAAATGGATATTTGAGTGAATTGTATTGGATGTTATTAATTTATTTCGAAATTATTAATTGCTGATAATAGCTTTAGTGCCCGTTGTGTGAAATATGAATAAACGTCAAAGCCAGAGCGGGTAACCCGGTTTTGTGATAACACGATTAATGAGTTTAATTTTTAACTTTCCCTTATGGAAATAATGGCTAATTTAACACCTACCATTAATATGGTACGACTGAATACAAAAATAAGGTAGGTTGATCATCCTGAAAAATGTTTTAATTTAAATACGCACTTCCTCAACAAACCAATCAGCGAAAAACCAGCAAAAATGTTATGTCGCTTTTTAATGAATGTGCTTATTATGAGGGCATTTATAATGTTTGAATAACCTTGGTGTTATAAATGCTTTTTTGATTTTTTTTTATTTTTAGTTTTTCTCTCTTTTTTATTTAGTAAAAAAAAATTATTTTTAAATTGATCTTTATATTTTTAATATTATTTTTTTTCTAGCAAGGAAATGGGTAGTGGTCCTTTTCCTTTTGTTTTTTTTTTATTTAATATTATTATTAGTTTTTTTTTTGGTATAAAAGACTGTATGGGTCATTGAGAAATGTTTATTTTTAAGATTTATTAGTAGGTTTATATTTTGAAAAAACGCTGTAGGACTTAACTTTCTTGTTATATGAATTAATTTTCATCAGAAACAATAAAGCAATTGAATTGAATTGAATTGATTAAATACGCACAACTTTCGAGATGGGTAAGATTTACCCTTTTTTCTCCTTAGCTCCAATTTTAAATATTAATTAAAAAAGTGTTTACTGCAGTTAGATTTGATAAATGTGAGATAGGTATTACATTTAATAAATACATTTTAACAATCCCTCATAAGTATTACCAAAGTGTAATAATCTAATTAAGATAGACGCGGTACTCAAAGAAACTAAAATATTTCTTTGGTGGTACTACCATGGGCTGTATTCTTGAAAGTGTGGAAAGGGTATGCTCCCGCGGGAGTATACTTTTCGTCTTCACGCTTTTATTCATTGGCATATCTCCATCTCATTTTTTTGTAAACCACGCCTACTTTCCAAGATCTCCTCCCAGCAGTTCAAGAATAAAAGCCCATGACGCTGGACGGAAAATACGTCAAATATTAATTTTTATTATAAGATTAACAAAACCAGGCTTTCAAAGGTTGATCATTTAAGAGATCTAGGAATTATAATTGATCCAAAGCTGACATTCGTATAGATTGAATCTTCTGAAGTGCTTCTAGTCTTTTAGAAAATGTACACAGTTCACAAATACCAACACCATAGCCTGCCTTAGTTGTTAAGCAAATAGAAAGTATTCAAAATAAATTATGAAAGTTGTTATCCTATAAAGATCATTATCCACTTAAGGAAAACGGTATCGATCTGGCTCGAGATCTCTTTAATATCTTATCCATTTCCAACAGAAGGGAAATAACGGATTTCGTGTTTTTATACCGATTAGTGGCACTCGTGATTTTGATCACCGTGTATCTTAATAAACCTACCTCAAATTTTGTTCTCAAAACTCCCTCCCTAAGTAAAATAACACAAACTGGAAATTTATTTTACAAATTACTTGATTTTCTTAAATACAAATTGAAGATGATTATTTTGCACAAAACACAAAATAGTGAGGTAATGTTAACCATAGACCCGGATTTTGCACTTGTGGTGCTCATCAGTACAGTGCTAGGAATTAATCTGTCAAATTGCAGACTTACTTTGTTTTTTATTGGTTACGGTTGTAATAGTTATAATATTTCTCTTCAAACTGAAATATCAAAGTAAAGGAAATTCTTCTCTTATTACTTTCCTCCCCCACCACCATGTTTGATAAAAATAATGAATTGTTAAAAAATAGTAGTAGTAGTAACTAGGTGGCGGCCCAAGACCTGGCAAGTAGGCGCCATCGGTCCCTTTTTACCTTACCCCAGCCCAGCCCCCTAATCCACCAACTGTACCGCTTATACGGTAGTGGGCTCTTCGGGCCTTTCGAGCCGTTTGCATCCTATTTCGCTCTCCCAGGAGTCTGCCAGTGCATCGTTAGCCCATTTAATAAGTCGATTTTGCAGCTGTCTCCTTGTTATGCCTAAGAGTGGTTCCGGCCCCACGTAGTGAGTGCTGGCCCCGATCCGAGCGAGTTCACCGCCTTTCCGTCGCCCGACACTCCCGTGTGTCCCGGTACCCACATCACTGTAATTCTCTTGTCTCGACTCAAGGCTTCCAGTGCTTCTGCCGGAATCAAATAGTGTTTTTTTTTGCTGCATTATTTGGATTTCTGGGAAGTACATAGGCTTTATTTCATCAAAACTGGTTCAAAAGTTATGCCTTTTGAAAGCAATAAAACAGGAAAAAAAACTTTACGCAAAGCGGATACTCGAGTAGATGGAAGGGTTTAAGGAACTAAACGTTTGAGGGCATGAAAGTGGGGTAAGGTGGAGAAGGAGGGATAACGATCCTATTTTTAATTTTTTTTTGAAGGTTTATGGGTTGAGGGATCTTATTAATGAAACGGCCTTTTTTTAAAATGCCAACGTTTCGCAAAATTTATTTGCTTCTTCAGGGCTATTCAAGAGTGTAAAAATTAAATGCGAGCGATATACTCGCCGTAGTAATAATATTTTAATTTTTTTTTTTTTTTTTAAGTTTTTAATCAAAATTGTACGGTACTTGTCTAAAAATAATGACTTTTTACTGAAGGATGACGTGTATTGGCAATAGAATCGACATATGGAACGGCCGTCTTAAATAGGCCTGAAGAAGTCAATAAATTTAGCGAAACGTTGGCATTTCAAAAAAAGGATTTTTCATTTTAAGATCCTTCAACCCATATATTTTTTTGTGTTGTGTGTCTCAATTTTCCTCTAGTGTTTTTTCTTCTAGTTAAGTTTAGGAAAAGAGTATGTTAATAATAAGTAGAATACATAATAAATATACATACTTCAATTTTTTGTGCACTACCTGAATTGAGAAAGAGATTGCTGCGCGCTGGCAATGTATTGCCTTACTAGCACTTACTCTTACTTTGTTCAGATTCCAGTGAACGCCATAATGTTAATTATTTTGTTAAAATACTATATGTTTACCAATTGCTCTATTTTATTATGTGGTTTTGTATTGCGGAATTTTGAATAAAGTTTATTTAATTTAAAAATTTAATTTAATAAACCTACACCTTCAAAAAAAATAATCTACAATTTTAAACACGCGAACGAAGTCGCGGGCGGCTTTAATTAGATGGAAAGCAACAAAAAAACAGAAGAAAACATACAGGGTTCCTAAGCAAATCCTTAGGGGGCCAAGCAGCCGTGTATAAGACGCAGACAAACGGAAAAGCACATTAGGCAGAAAAGGATGGGCATGGGGCGATGTCGTCACTACATCTTACACGTAGTAAATCCATTCCAAATTGTTGTTTTCTAATGTTTTCCATTTTCATTTTTTTTATGCTCGAATTTAATACCAAACTGATAAAAGATATCGTAAAAAAAATATTTTTCAGCTTTTCATTTTGTAAACATTGTCCTTACGCACTGTTTACAGGCTGGGGACTGAGATACATGCAAATGCCTAACGTAAAGCGTTCATACACGGCCGGAGAAATCGACTGAGATATTTCCGTAGAAACTTTATCAAGCAAATAGGACGGGTTGACGCCTTCGAACGTCCAACCCGGGTTTTGCACTTTGATTCGAAATCAAAAAGAAGGAACAGTCAGATATGGGGCCGTGCACAAATTACGTAACGGTGATTTAACCAATTTTTGAGCCCCTCCCTATGTAATGTTTTGTAACGGTTTGGCACGCCACTCCCCTAATATTACGTAACGATTTCAAGACGACTACCCCCCCCCAAAAAAAAAAAAAACTTCACTTATTTTCATTCCAAATTTTCTTAGTTTCACACAAATGCAAACGCTGTCGAAAACCCCCCTCCCCCTACGTAACGTTTTGTAACCCCCCTCCCCCCTATGACCATTACGTAATTTGTGTACGGCCCCTGTAGTCCCAGTGAAGGAGGGCGAGAAAATTGATATTTTTTTCTTAAAAATTATACTCTTTAGACCTATTTCTTTGCGTTCCCGAAATTACGTAATTTTTGAAAAAAAATTGTAAGCAGCGCCATTTTTATTCGTGCTTTGTTTTTCTAACATTTTTGCGTTCGGCTAATTTAATTGAAAAAATTTTGCCTGCGCCGCCCTTTATCTTCTCACTCGAAACCAAGATCCCCCGTTTTAGGAAAACTGATCCTGTCTCTGTTTCTAAATTTTTTCGAATAAAAGTAGTGTATGACCATGGGGAAAATAATTTTTTTCTACGGTATGACGAAAATTTCGAGAAAGTTGAAGAAAAAAATAAAAAAAGTGGCAGAGCTCAAGTTTTTCGTAAAAAAAACGTTTTTTTGTAAAGAAACAGAGCAAAATAAATTTTTTCGCTTATTTTTCGCTTTTACCCTCCCGCTAGTTTTGAAGAATTGGTTCGCTACATGTTTCGAGATCATGTCATAAAACACCTCGAAAATATCAAATGTAGTGTAGGGCCAGCTTTATTTAAAATCAATAATATCGCAAGCAAAACGCTCTGCAGGAAAAACAGCGCCGTTTATTGATTTCTTTGGCTGCTAGTGCTAGCTGCATGGTTTGGCCGTTTCCGGATAGATGTCACTAGTAGAACAGAATGGAAAGAAATTTAATTAAAAGCGAAGACATTTCTTTCTAATGTTAACAACCTCACGAGTTTATCGCTCAGTATCGTAAATAATGGACCCTGCCGCCTCCTTTAAGCAAGAAAAAGCTGTGGTTTGGACCTGAAAACATCTAATTTTTTCCTCGATCATCTCATGGTGTGGACGCCATCTAGCGGAATTTGCAGACATCTTGTCAACGGTTATTATTGTAACTATGATTTATGCTCACAATGAAAGAGTGGCGACAATTTTTTCTCATGAAAGCAGTCCGGAGATAATAACAAACTGGCACCATTGCTCAATATACCTGTTTCTTTTGTGCGCGCAGAACTTTCTATGCCATTTCTGTTTGATTTATTGAAATCCTATCCCTAAGGAAAATCTTAGGAACCCTGTATAATTTAAAATGTATATAAATATATTTCCATTCACGCTTCGACAGAGGCGAAACTTCACACCTATCGCATTATCATCGCTGGTAAACTCCTTACGCAAGTACAATACAGACTTAAATTTCAAGTAAGTAAGGGTAATTTAATACCGTGCAGAAATTCTACCCTCTCAACTTTATTGAAAATAAAATAGAATATATAGACTCCGTGCCATAATCAGGAATAAACCATATCGACGTTAGACATAGTAGTTTTTACAATTAGGGGCTAAAATAGTGTTTTTTTTAAGGTTATGAAAACTTTTTTTTATATAAAATCTGTATTAAATTAATTTGATTGAATTAATGATCAAAGCTAAAATCAAATTTTACTTACATTTCGAAAGTCAATTAATTGAGTGATCAAGGTTCCATCGGATCGTTGAAATTCTAGTATGATTGTATATTCTGTGGCATTGGCAGAAATGGTTTCTTGCACTACGTCGCCTCCCTGAAAAAGAATAAGAACGTGATTATAAGGAAAATCGCACTTAATCTTTCAATGCTTTTTTTTAGCAATAATTCTAAAGTATTGTGCTGCTTTTTTGGACTCTGGGAAACGCTCAAAATTAAGGCCTAATAAAGAGAAAATAAAGGAGAAGGACTTCCGACAACTAGGAGGTAACACAGAATGAAGTAGTTTTGTGACTATGTGCCAGTCTTGCTAGTCTCACATCCTTCCTACCTAGGTGGAGCAAGGACTTCGAGCTGGTGCTCTTCAGTCAGCTCTGTTTCGGTTGGACCGTCTATGCTGACCACAATTTTGACCTGGAGCTTGTACTTGTACAGTTCCCTGTCGGGCCTCTTATGTTGAAGAAGATCTATGGGTCCTTGATCAGTTCCTTGTTGTTCCTTAAAGTGTAGGGACATATTTTGTGACTATGTGGGATTGATAGCTCTTTAGTCACATAATCAAGTGTCACGGAGTGTTTTGTTCGAATCCGTGTAGAAGGGGTTGATGACGTCATCTTTTAAGATGGTGGCCAAAAATCATAAAAAATACAACTTTTGCAACCGGGACATGATTATAATCGATTCCATATAAATCAACGATGAGGATCCCAAAAAATTTACTTTCAAGGTCATCCGAGCTTAAATGACCTTGAAAATCGCAAAAAAACAGATTTTTGTCATTTTCTCTACAAAAAATCTTAATAATTCGACATTTTGTCAGACTAACTTCAAATGTACCTCAAACTAATAGGCATGTATGCCAAATTCGAGCCTTGGAGTTTGATGCAGTTTGAAGCTTCACGACCGTGAAAAATACCCCAGTAGAATTAACATATTGCAAAAATGACATACTAAAGGGCGCTATTCATCAACTATTAAAGGAAAGAAGATCAAATTTAGTAAGAAAGATAAGATAATCAAGTCCAACAATACTGTTCAAAAAAATTTGGTTCAGCTATGACGCGTTTCAATATGGCGGCTGATATATCAAAATGGAGACCTATAACCACATTTTATTTTATCAAATTTGGTAAAAAAGCAAAAATGACAAAGTAGTCATAAATTTTTATTGGCTTGTCGCCAACTACCATGAAAAAAAAGTTTAGTTGATGCATGACCTTTATTGACCTTGAAAATACCATGTACAAGTCAAAATCCAATTTTTTGTTGTAATTTTTCCAATTTACCACTACGCAAAAACTTTAGGTGCCGGAAATGAAATTAACATCTTAGCCATAACTAAAAACTTCATTTTGTACATCCCTACCATTTATTTGATCTGGCGTCCAAGATGTTTGTTCTATACCCCGGTAAAAATGACCCATATGCCTGTCGTTTGTAGTAAGTTTAGGAACTTTCTACACGGATGCGAACAAAACATGTCGTGGCACATGAATGTGTGACTAAATAGCTGTAACCTCATCCTTCAATTTTATTATGAATGTTAATAAACAAGTATAGTCATGCCCTACTGGCATAATTAGATTTTTTTTTGCTTTTTTGACCCCCATTTTGGAAAATAGCATCTAAAACGCCTGATCCAGTATATGATAATGTATATCTAACTTCTGCTAACTCTCTTATAGGTAATTTAAATGACTTTCTTGGCTAGACAACTGAGTAGAACCGAAAATTCACAGTTCCGACACTTAATAAAAATGACATATAGCTTCATTTTTACCGGGGTATAGCATACACACCTTGGACGCCAGATCAAAAAAATAATGATAGAGAGGTTTAAAATGATGTGTTTAGTTATGGCTAAGATGTTAATTTTATCTTCGGCACTAAAGTTTTTGCGTAGTGGTTAATTGGAAAAAACACTACAAAAACCTGGTTTTTTACTTGTACATGGTATTTTTAAGGTCAGTCCAGGTCATACATCAACTTAACTTTTTTTTCATAGTAAGCGGCGATAAGGCAACAATAATTGATGGCCACCTTGTCATTTTTGATTTTTTACGAAATTAGATAAAATAAAATGTGGTTGTGGGTCGCCATTTTTATATATCAGCCGCTATATTGAAACGC
Organism: Oxystoma pomonae; assembly: GCA_963921995.1. Classification (NCBI taxonomy): domain Eukaryota; kingdom Metazoa; phylum Arthropoda; class Insecta; order Coleoptera; family Brentidae; genus Oxystoma; species Oxystoma pomonae. The sequence continues at coordinate 4,242,756 of OY998167.1, read as the reverse complement.
ATCATAGCTGAACAATTTTTTTTTAACAGTGCTACTGGACTCGACCTTCTTATCTTTCCTGCCAAATTTAGTCCTCTTCGCTTTAATAGTTGATTAATAGCGCCCGTTAGTTAGTTATTTTTGCAATATGTGAATTTTACTGGGGTATTTTTCAAGGTCATAAAGCTTCAAAATGCATCAAACTCGAAGAATCGAATTCGGCATACCTGCGAGGTACATTTGAATTTAGTGTGACAAAACGTCGAATTATTAAGATTTTTTAAAGAGAAAATGGCAAAAATCTTGTTTTTTGCGATTTTCAAGGTCATTTAAGCTCGGATGACCGTAAAAGTGAATTTTTTGGAATTCTTGTCCTCGAGTTATATTGAATCAAGTATAATCATGCCCCGGTTACGAAAGTGGATTTTTTTATGAATTTTGCTCGCCATCTTGAAAGATGACGTCATATCAACCTCTTCTACACGGATGCGAACAAAACACCCGGTAACACTTGATTGTGTGACTAAAGAGCTATCAATCCCATATAGTCACAAAACTCCTTCATTCAAAATCCCACGGGATAGAAATTATCGACATATGTCCCTACACTTTAAGGAACAACAAGGAACTGATCAAGGACCCATAGATCTTCTTCAACATAAGAGGCCCAACAGGGAACTGCACAAGTACCCATTGGACGCTCTACGAACGCATCAGGGGCGTTTACGGACGCCGCTGATGTAAACACATTGGCCAAGCTCCAGGTCAAAATCGTGGTCAGCATGGACGGTCCAACCGTAACAGAGCTGACTGAAGAGCACCAGCTCGAAGTCCTTGCTCCACCTAGGTAGGAAGGATGTGAGACTAGCAACAGGGCTCCTAACAGGACACTGGCGCCTTGACAAGCACCTGGAGACGCTGGGAATCGCCGAGGACTCAGAGAGTCGATGGTGCATGGGGGACGAAGAATCGTCTTTGCAGGCACTGAACCAAAAAAGGCACCGTTTTCTAAAAAAAAATACATTGAGCCAATGTATTTTGTATATGCTTTTTGCTCCGATGTAAAGTTTTATTAATATCATAATCAAGTTTACATAAATTTTATAGCCAAAACTAGTTATTGATTTTATTACTGCAAGACACAGTTTCAAAAAAAAGATGTTACAATATAAAGAGTCTTTAAGAATGATTTTTATGAAGCCTGTTAAGAAATCAAGTTACACCTAAGAATGAAATTAGTAAACGACTGTTACATATATAAATTTCATAACCTTGTTTATGTATTTTGTGTGCCCAGTTCCTAATTTTCATAAACTTAAACATAAACCTAATTTTCTAAACGACAGTCAAGGATCGCCATTTGTTAAATTTATTTAGGGCAATAATTAATTAATTAATCGTTAACATGTTTTATTTATTTCATATGCTCTTTTATTAACTCCATAACCTGTACATACTATCAATAAAAACTCTTTATAAAATGTCAAGAAACATTTTTTATTGATTTAGTAACTTCCGTAAAAGTAAAAAAGTAATAAGCGCTTGCTATAAATACTATGTATGATATTTTTTTCAGTGTAGCCTGCTGGAGTGTCCGGCTCTGGCCAGGTGAAGAGAGTCGCACCTTGGGAACTATCTGTTGGGCCCAGGCGATGTAAGAAGGTTTCAGCCCAGCTGTTCTTTTGCGAAAGAGGTAGGCTTCCAGGGCTAAACCATGGATATCGGGCGTACAACGGGCTCAGCAAGGTGACCTATGTACATGGGAATTATCCCGCCCGCATTTCTACATTTATTCATTCATTTGTGCAACACCAGAATTAAAAAAAGGGAAAGTAGGTCAAGTGAATGTCTTTCAAATGCCTTTACAAAAATGTTAAAATTTTAAAAATCTAGCGGTTGTTTACGAGATATTTACTTCAAATTAAATCAAATCAAATCATTTTATTAACCTTAAAGACATTTTACAATGTATAGGCTATTGTAAAATAAATATAGTACACAAAGTATATAATAATATAAAGAAAAAACAAATTAAATGTTATAATAATTCTCTAAACAATATGTCTAGTAGTAGTCAGTTCACAATTATAGTTCCATTGTATATTGATTGATAAAATATGTAGCACATTTTACAAAAAATAAATAAATAACGATAGTTACAAACATTATAAAATAAACACGTAAAGAAGTAAAATTTCATAAAAAAAATAACATAATATACAAAGTAAAACACACATTCTACTATGTAGTAGAATATTAAAAAAAAATATATCAAAAAATACAAATAAATTATTACCCATTAGTACGAAGGGACTCAGTAAACTTAGATATAGAATAGTAGGACTCTTTTAATAGGAGTTGTTTAAGTTTCTTTGAAAAAATCTTTTGACTAAATAAGTTTTTTAAATTAATTGGCAAGAGATTAAAAATTTTACTACCCGCATAAAGAGGTGATTTTTTGTAAAGTTCTAGGTTATGTCTGACCAAGCTAATGTTATTTCTGTTTCTGGTATTGTAATAGTGAATGTGACCATTGGTAAGCTAAAATTATACGGGTAAATTTTCCTCCTCATAGGAATGTATTCTGGAAGAAAAATTGAAATGATAAAATGTACTATGAACGAAAATATAATCCCTTGTTTTTTCTTAATAAATTTTGAATTGGTAGAAGAAAACGATTTTTTAAAGTGAATCTCTAAAAAACTAATCTTAAATTTTAAGACTTTTGTCAAGGCATTTGAAAGACCTTTAAAATAAGGTATCACTTGACCCCTTTTTCTATTTAAATTGTGATTGTTAAACTCAACAATATAGCTGAAAAGTGTCCCCCTTGAAGAACAAATCGACGTGCTCGAGGGTCTTTATAAAACCGTACTCTAAATACTACGAAAGGCCTCTGTTTCGTTTTCGTTGGGATACCCTGTATATGCATTTAACAAAACTAATAAACTTTATATCATAGCCTTTTATGTTTTTGGGTAGAAGGAAAATTTCAGCATTTTATCCATTGTCACGTATAACAAAGGCCTATTTATATTTTAATAAAACGTGCCCACGAATACAAGCACCTATATAGATATTTATAATACAGCTTAAAAAAACACAAAGGCGAATAAATAAAATAGCGATGTTTCCAAAGAGTCGTTTTTCAAAAAGCCCTTATTTGTGGATTGGAAAATACATTTTTTACATAGCAAAAACGGCTGTAGAGTATAACTGTAAATAAGCGAAGTAAATAGGTAAATAGGTCATTGTATGTACAAGGTGCCTAGGCGTAGACGTCGAATTTTTCGTAGGGACTAAAAGCCAAACCACCACGTAAACGTAACGTAACTCTGAAATCCGTTGCTCTCATTGGTGAAAACCGGCAAAGGTGGGCGTTGAACCAAACAAATATCTATTTAAGTCAAAATTAATTTCTTAAAGTCAAATTAATCTTGCCTAACAGAAATAAATATTTGTTTGATTCAAATAAATACTTGTTTGGACCATGGGAAACAAATATTTATTTGACTCAATTAAACCTTTTTTCTGTGTACTCCTACAGGGTTTTTACCTACGTGTCTCATCGGCAAAACTCTCTGTGTTAGCAACACGAAGCAGGGAAAGTGAAAAACATGAAAGCCACTGGCTAGAAAGACAGGGGCTAAAACACAGCAGCCAAACTCACGAAAGACCTGTTAATTTATAGTAGGATGCAAGTGAGAAGTAACTAGCCATATGGCGGTTAAAGTTCACCTAAACAAAATGGGCCTGTGGGCCTGTATCGCTGAGACCTGAGCTGCAGACTATGCAATCAGGAACCAGAAACAGTAAAACACGTAATATGCCAATGCGAGGTACTAGATCGCAAAAGGCATCTAATATTTGGAGAAGTTGAACTAGACTCAATATCGACTGGGGACTACTCCATTAAGGACCCGCACAAACCTGCTCAGGGGACAAAATTAATGGAGTGCTTAGCCTAGGAACCAAGAGGGTGCACAATAAGCGAGTAACGGCTGTAGTGCAGTGACTGTGGCTTGCCACCAGTCAGGTTAGAGTCACAATCCAGGAGTTTTAGGAACCCGACACTACCTGGGCTCTCCTGCTGGAGGAGAAATAACTCTTGAGACCCTTGAAAAAAAAAACACGAAGCAGACAGTTAACGTCTGCTGTAAAGCTTACGCAAGACCGCAGATATGGGATTCTGATCTTCGTATTCGAGCGAAACTATTTGTTTTTTACACATAAAAAGAATACAGAATATTGGTAGATAGGTAGGTTCTACAGGGTTCCTAAGAAAATCCCTAAAGAGCCAAGCAGCCGTGTATAAGACGCAGACAAACGGAAAAGCACATTAGGCAGAAAAGGATGGGCATGGGGCGATGTTGTCACTACATCTTACACGTAGTAAATCCATTCCAGGTTGTTGTTTTCTAATGTTTTCCATTTTCATACCTTTAGGACTGGAATAAAAATTGTTTTTGCTCGACTTTAATACCAAACTGATGAAAGATATCGTAAAAAAAATATTTTTCGGCTTTTCATTTTGTAACCATAGTCCTTAGCACTGTTTACAGGCTGGGGACTGAGATACATGCAAATGCCTAACCTAAAGCGTTCATACACGGCCGGAGAAATCGACTGAGATATTTCCGTAGAAACTTTATCAAGCAAATAGGACGGGTTGACGCCTTCGAACGTCCAACCCGGGTTTTGCACTTTGATTCGAATTCAAAAAGGAGGAACAGTCAGATGTGGGGCCGTGCACAAATTACGTAACGGTGATTTTACCAATTTTTGACCCCCTCCCTATGTAATGTTTTGTAACGGTTTGGCACGCCACTCCCCTAATATTACGTAACGATTTCAAGACCACTACCCCCCCCCCCCAAAAAAAAAAACTTCACTTATTTTTATTCCAAATTTTCTTAGTTTCACACAAATGCAAACGCTGTCGAAAACCCCCCTCCCCCCTACGTAACGTTTTGTAACCCCCCTCCCCCCCCTATGACCATTACGTAATTTGTGCACGGCCCCTGTAGTCCCAATGGAGGAGGGCGAGAAAATTGATATTTTTTTCTTAAAAATCATACTCTTTAGACCTATTTCTTTGCGTTCCCGAAATTACGTAATTTTTGAAAAAAAATAAAAAGTAAAATAATTTTTATTTCGTGCTTTATTTTTCTAACATTTTTGCGTTCGGCTAATTTAATTGAAAAATTTTTGCCTGCGGCGCCCTTTATCTTCTCACTCGAAACCAAGATCCCCCGTTTTAGGAAAACTGATCCCGTCTCTGTTTCTAAATTTTTTCGAAAAAAAGTAGAGTATGACCATGGGGGAAATAATTTTTTTCTACGGTATGACGAAAATTTCTAGAAAGTTAAAGAAAAAAATAAAAAAAGTGGCAGAGCTCAAGTTTTTCGTAAAAAAAAACGTTTTTTGTAAAGAAACAGAGCAAAATAAATCTTTTTACCCCTTTCTGGGTGTTACAAATATTGGCAGCCCCTTATTTTTCGCTTTTACCCTCCCGCTAGTTTTGAAGAATTGGTTCGCTACATGTTTCGAGATCATGTCATAAAACACCTCGAAAATATCAAATGTAGTGTAGGACCAGCTTTATTTAAAATCAATAATATCGCAAGCAAAAAGCTCTGCAGGAAAAACAGCGCCATTTATTGATTTCTTTGGCTGCTAGTGCTAGCTGCATGGTTTGGCCGTTTCCGGATAGATGTCACTAGTAGAACAGAATGGAAAGAAATTTAATTAAAAGCGAAGATATTTCTTTCTAATGTTAACAACCTCACGAGTTTATCGCTCAGTATCGTAAATAATGGACCCTGCCGCCTCCTTTAAGCAAGAAAAAGCTGTGGTTTGGACCTGAAAACATCTAATTTTTAATTAGATTAGATGTTCAAATCTGTCCCCTTCTTGAGCCTCACAATATCCCAATCTATTGTAAAACTCTTGGCGCGTAGCAGCCAACATTTCAGGGGTGATAGAGTTGCCCGCCTCCAAAATTTTCGCCCTCAACTCCTGTATTAGGCCGTTGGAAAATTTTTTCGTGCCAACAACCCCATAGGAAAGTCATTTGGCGCAAGATCTGGTGATCGAGGAGGCCATCGGATATTTCCGTGGAAATAATTCTATCACCAAATATCTGACGAAGGATGAACAGCCATCTTGCTGACACCACAATTCATCCAAATTTATGTTGAGTTCCCTCAACCGTAGTAAAACCTGGTGTTGAAGAAGATCAACATATTTTTGGCTATTCAAATTCCCTTCAATGAAAAAGGGTCCAAATCCCCGACAATACCGCTCCAAACATTTAATTTTTGAGGATGTTGCGTTCTAACACTTGCGTGCAGATGTTTATTTTCGCGGGACCAATAGCGGATATGAAGAGAGCTATGAAGTTCAAATGTCTTCTCGCCACTAAACAAAACTTTTGATAGGAAATTTTCGTTCCTGTCACATTTATCCCTCATAACCTCACAATATTTTAACCGGCGAAAATAATCACCTGGTTGCAATTCCTGCGACTTCCCAATCTTAAACGACTTGTAGCCGTATTTTCTTAGGATCCATTGGCAAGTACTGTTGGAAATATCCAGTGCCTCCGCAATCGGTTTCGTCGAACATGGTTCATGTGCCTCAACGTAAGCGCATACCATTTCGTCTCGTTCCACCCTGTGTGGAAGAACGGGATGCTTTGGTATTTCGCCGTCGTGGTAACACTTTCTACAACCATTTATGCACCCGTACCTTTTAAAACGATGATAAATGTTGTAGACAGTTTGAGTCACAGGAACCGGTCGATCTGGAAACGCAAAAACAAAAAGCCCAATGACCTCGTCCGCACTGTTACTTTTTATGTAGTTTTTAATAATAAAAATCTTTTCTTCTCGAGTATGTGGCATTTTAAAAACACAAAATTTACGAAACTGAAGCGACCCGAAAGGAAATAAAAATGCAATGCCTGTGAATCCCAGTTTTCCCTCGATCATCTCATGGTGTGGCCGTCATCTAGCGGAATTTGTAGACATCTTGTCAACGGTTATTATTGCAACTATGATTTATGCTCACAATGAAAGAGTGGCGACAATTTTTTCTCATGAAAGCAGTCCAGAGATAATAACAAACTGGCACCATTGCTCAATATACCTGTTCCTTTTGTGCGCGCAGAACTTTCTATGCCATTTCTGTTTGATTTATTGAAATCCTATCCCTAAGGAAAATCTTAGGAACCCTGTATAAGCAACTTACACTGCCTACTAGTTTCCAAGACTTCACTCTTTCTAAACATAGACTCTAGATACATAAACGTGCTCTTCCCTTAATTCCGTGTTCTGTTTTGTGTCACGTAATCCAGGAAAACCTCTTCCGGAATTTTCCGTCGATTTTAATTCTTTAAAATCCCGAGGATTAACCAAACGAAAAGACCCTAAAATAGGGCTTAACGTTTGGGTCGTTAAGGTAACAAGCCTTTTTCTAGAGTAACGGTAGGTACCTACTGATGTGAGAAGCCCTTATACAGCTCTCGCTAACCCTGCGAAATATCAATTTCGTCCGAGACTCAATTACCAATAAACCATTTGAATGAGCATGCGTCAGCGGAAAGTGCGCCGACCAGGGGGTCTATTCTTGAATATCATAGAAAAGAACGCACGCAGAACTTGCATGGTGCACGCGCAAAGCTGACCGGATTGTTGTTTTTCAAGAGCGCTCGTTCACCTAATCCGAGGGCAGGTGTATGAAAGTGTAGAAAGTTCCTTCCACGGTCTCCAGAATAGATACGGTCTAGTAACAAAGACACAAAGATAGCAGCTGATTAAATTAACTTTTCGGATTTTTCTTTTTTTTTGTTTAAATAATTGATACACTTATACAATAACTTTTTGTCTATAAGTATGATTTATTTTTGGCCCGCATGCGTTGATTTTTCACCAAATAGAAATTAAGATCATTAGTTGGTAATCTATTCCGTCAGTAGTAGTAGTAGTAGTAGTAGTAGTAGTAGTAGGAGGAGTAGGAGGAGTAGGAGGCTAGTAGGAGTAGTAGGAGTAGTAGGAGTAGTAGCAGTAGTAGCAGTAGTAGGAGCAGGAGCAGCAGCAGAAGCAGCAGCAGTAGCAGTAGTAGGAGCAGGAGCAGGAGCAACAGCAGCAGCAGCAGCAGCAGCAGCAGCAGCAGCAGCAGCAGCAGCAGCAGCAGTAGTAGTAGTATATTTATTCATCTTTCTGCTAGAGTGTAGATAATACATGTCACAAAGAAATAATAATAATTCAAAACTAATAATAATATAAATATTTGTAAAATATAAAATAAAATATTAATATATGTATGGGAATGTATAATAATACCTAATAATTAAATTAAAATAATCAATATAAAGGCATTTAACCTAAGTTAAACTTGTAGTTTAGAAATAAAAGCTATAAGAACAACAAATAACAAGAATAACAAAATGTTTAAAAAGAAAGAGAAAGCCAAACATGCCCAAAATATATATACCCATTTAAGTCGTAAAATACATTTGTTGTTAGGTAGCTCACGTAATTTTTTAAATTTGTTTTGTGATGTAATCTCTTTATATATTTCTGGAAGAATATTGTATAAAAAGCATCCAGCATATATTGGTGATTTTTTAAGGAATGTATGATTATGTTTTTGTAATTACGTGAGCAACTTTAATAAATATATAGATATAAAAGTTAATATTTTGTGTTGTCTAAAAGCTTACAGGTATGGTAGGTTAAACATCAATCTTATTATTTTTTTCTGTTGTTCTTAAAGTAGTCTTGTCTAATGAACTTTTTAGAACTGACAGTGCATAATAAGCCCTACTTAGTTTATTGCCTACATGATCAATCTGTGTTGCAAATGACAAGTTTCGATCAATGTAGACGCCCCGGAATTTTGAGTCATTCTTTGTCTCAATGGTGATGTCATTAACTTTAAAAGAAAAGTTGTGAGATGATCGATGAAAATTGAAAGATTCTACACAAACTGTTTTGCTGTAGTTTATAATAAGATTTTTCTGTTTACACCACAGTCCAAATTCAATAAGAACTTGGTTGGCTCTGTCATATGCATCCTGTGGATCGACAGCATAAATGACAATACACGTGTCATCTTCAAAAATAAAGAAATTTTCTCGAATATGCTGAGGCAGATCATTTATATACAACAAGAATATAAGAGGGCCCCACACACTACCCTGTCTATATTTGATTCGTAAAGGTCAGAGTATTTATTTCCAAATTTTACACAGAATTTCTGTTTAGTTAAGAATGCCATAGTTAATTTTTTTGAAATACCTCGAAAACCCAATTTTTTTATATTTTTTTTGTTGATTGTGTCAAAGGCTCGCGTTAGGTCAAAGAATATAGAAATTAAGCAGTTATTTTTATCCATTTTCTCGTTTATAAATTGAACATAGTTTCAGTAGATAACTCTGTTCTAAAGCCATGTTGAAAGGAGTAAATATGTTGTTTTTGCTAGAAAACTACTAAATTTTGTGACTATCACGTTTTCAATGATTTTAGAGAATGTACTTCAGACAGAAATTGATCTGTAGCCTTGCATACACATCTCCTTTCTTAAAGACTGGAACCACCGAAGCAATTTTCAGGTCATCAGGAAAAGATCCAGTTTCAAGGCATTTGTTTATTAATATGGTTAACGGATCCAAAAAAAATATGATTATTTTGTTATTTAGAAGGAAAGACTTGTTGTGCATACTATATGCAATAAATCTGATTGCAAATTTAAAACCAAAAGGTGCCTTGTTTTTTTTTTGGTTTTCTAATTATTGAATGATGAGCCTTTTACTTAATACCACAGGGTGTTTAATTAGGGCCAGAAGAAAATAAATGATGAACAAATACAATTTTTATTACAAAAATTTATGCAAAAATAGTATAACCTCAAATGTCACCCATCAAAAAAATCAATAAAGAAAGCAGCTGATATCTTTTTGTCGTCATCAGGTGGGCGGAGCAAAAACATTACTAGACCTTGTTTATTCTATAGACCATGGTGGTCGGATAGTTTTCGGATAGCTCGTGATCGCCTCAAAGCCTATTATTGGTCGATATCAGGGAGAGGACCGTTCCCGTGCGATCTTTCCTACGAAATTCAAGAATTAGCCCCCAGGGTACCGATTCTGGAAGTCATAGGAAGTGATCGTTCGCCTGAGAGAAGGGAAGCAGGTTCAACCAATAAACGCGCTTAAAAGCAGTGACGAGACGATCGAAGAATCACCAATCTATTATGGGCACGCGCAGAGCTGCCTCGAACAACAATTTTTGAGCGAAGCCGTTCTCTCGACTAGACCCAGGAGTATGAACTTGTAGGAAAGCTCGTGTAAAAAACGTCTCTCGTATGATTTCAGAGCACGCTATTGGATGAAACTATCACGTGACAGATCTCGCTAATGCGCATGGTACGGCCAACTTGACCGTCTCGTAAAGTACGACGTCGCACAGTGGTCGATTTATATGAAAACGCGGAAATTATAAAAAAACTTCCACATTGTAATTTAATCGTACAAAATATTTAGTTTTAATAAAAAAATAAATAGTTTACAATATTTAAATAAGTAAGCATTTATTTTTTTTAGCTGATCTACAGGATGATCGTGTTGACTTTCACATTTACCTTAAGACATTTTTAAGAAGGTAAAAGTTACATATTTATTAATTGGCTAAATTAAACTAAAAATGTTAGTTTAGAACAATCAAATTTACTCTAAAGTAATTGACACAATATATAAAGGCGCATTTACACAGAAAAACTTTCCTTTGATGTTGAAATGCCGACAAACATTTACACGAGCCTCTTGAGCAAAATGTTCAAAGAAATGTTCGCGCAAAATCTCGTACAAAAAAACACACGTAAATTTTGGAGAGAATGTTGAGCAAAATTTATTTGAAGAATTTGGGGTATAAAAATTTCTTTACAAATTTAAATTTTATAGTTTTATGGGAATTCATTGAACTTAACTGAAAATAGAAAGACTAAGTTTTAAAACAAGGTATTTTAATTAAGTGCTTTCCGACGGAAAAACGATATGATGTCGAAATTCACGTTTTACCTCGTAAGCAACTTCGGTTGATTTGATTTTTATAAGGGATATGCCAGTATACCATAATTGGCACTTATTTGTTGCTGATGCTGGGTTAGGAGAAGGTAAAAACCGTAGACTAGTGAGAGGGGGTTTTGGTCAAATGAACATTGACACACAAAATTACATGACAACAAACAAGGGTCAACGTAGTTTTTTTATGAAAGTTTTAGAACAAATCTTTCCATAAAGAAAGGGCTCTCCGACGCAAAACAAAGAAATTCGTTTTATTTTATTGACGCGTAGAACTTGCGTTTCCGATTTTTTAAATATTGAAATTTTTGGCGATTTTTACAAGCTTTTATTTATGTATGTTTGTATGTTCGGCTCAAATCTTGCAACTCAAATTTGGTATTCAATTTCAGTTTTCGGTGTGTATTTATAGTTGCGGCGACAATACAATAATATGGTATTATTAGGCACCCCCTCCCGCTAATGAGGAAAGTGGAGGAATAAAAAGATTTATTTTTTTCGATTTCAATCAAAATTGGCATACAGGGGTTTTTAGGGAAGAGAATTATCGAAAGGATGGATTTATGATAGTCTAAAAATTAAAAAATTATTTTAAATAAAAAGAAGCTTTTATAAAATATAAAGTGCACTAAAAAGTAGAAAATAAATTTTAGCATCATATCATATCATAATAATAAAAGCGACGGGCGCAAACTAAAACTAAAAATGTCCATCCATATATCAGAGAAACGTAGAGTAGTTTGGGTCGAGTTGGGTTGGATTTACTTCACAAAAAATTAAACTTACAATACCAGATAAAGAATTCTTTATATTTACACGTCGTAGTTGTGGTGAGAGTATTTTTTGTACTTATGGTATTTATTGTCTTTTTGATACGTTAGTTATAAACGCCTTACCACTCATATCTCTTTATATTACTTCCTAGTTTAGTCTTTTACAATAATAATTAAGTCAAATGAAAAAACCTATTTACATTTTATTAAATCTCAAATATATGAACAAAAGCACGTTCGATTTAAATAATACCCGTTTATTACTCACTTTTACAACCCTACGATCCCGACCCTTGTCTAAAAAATATAATTTAGCAGTAATAGACTAGACTTTTGAATCGGAATGTTGCCCCTTTGCATATTGTTTGTTCAGTGTCAGTAATCGACCTTGATTATTACATTAAATTGACAGTAAATATCTATCTTCAGCATTTGCATAAACCTTTTGCTTTTTTAAGCAACTCTTGGGGCCTTAAACTAAGTAGGTAAATCTGGTGTGAGGAATTAAAAAAAAACAATCAAAGCTAAGGTTAAAGTAAAGTTACAAAAATATGTTTTAAAAAAAATCCCCTCCCCACCACTCCTCATAGTCGTGAGGCGCGGATTACCGCTTAAAAGTGCAATTTTTGAGTTTTTTGCCGATATTTGAAAAATTCAAAAATTTTTTGGAAAAGAAAAATTTTCCTGGGTTGTTTTTCGAATTTAGGGAAAAAACCCTTGGAAATAAAAAAACTCGCAAGAAAGTCCCAAAAAAACCCCCGGGCAAAAAAATCCGGGAAAAACCCTAAGAAAAAAATATTATAAGTAACCCTAATCCATGTGACAAAACTGATAGCCAAGAATAATGTTTCGCTTGCCGTCGGCTTTTTTTCACAAAAATTTAAAATAAAAGTTGGTGTTCCATTTTTTTAAAGAATTGAGATCACTGATCACTGATGTGAAATTTTATTTATTCTCATCTTTAAAAATATGTTTCCAAAACAGATAGCAATAATTTGCTCAAAAATTTACCCGAACAAAATGTTCAAAGAAAAGCTCACAAAAATGTTCGCGCAAAAAATTTTAAATCTTTTGCACGAGCTTTTGTTTGAGCATGTTCGTCTGTGTAATTGCGCCTTAAGTGTTACAGTATACTAGTATATTTTTATGTATATAGGGTATATTAAAAAGAATGCCAACCGAAACTTTCAAATGAAACACCTAGTATATTATTGCATTTTTGCATTCTGTTTTGGATTTCTAAGCATTTTTATATAACATACCCTATGTCGATCTTCGTTTTCGAGATATCAACAGTTGAATACTGTCATACTCTGGCTCTTCTATTTGAAATTTGATGTTGAATACTGATGCGTAATATCAAACTCGTAAAAAGCATCGTTCATTCTTTTGCCAACTATTCGCCTAGTATCTTGACAACCATATAAGGACATTTAGACACATTTTGAATTTTTTAATTTTTCAAGTTATGTCCGCGTTTTCGAATCGAGAACCAGGGGGCTTATTGTTGAATTTCTTAGGAAAGGTCGCATGGGAACGTTCACATCCTCCGTTTCGACCAATAAGAAGGCAATATGGTGCACGCGCAAAGCTGACCGGATTGTCGTTTTTCAAGAGCGCTCGTTCACCTGGTCCGAGGGCAGGTGTACGAAAGTGTAGGAAAGTTCCTTCAATATACGGCAATCGGGTGAGGTTCGGTCGTGGTCGCATAGGTTTCGGATAACTCATGGACCCCAATTTTTGAATTGTGAGAGAAGTAACGTTCTCCTAAGCGATATGATCGATCCCGGGATAGATCACATCGCATGCTATTCGATCGCTGTATTTTTCAACCTGCCCTTGATCGTGCGCCATGTTTACTTTGGTACAAATGAACTACTTTTTCATGTTAAAGGCCTAGTCTAACTAACTAGGTATTACGTTTTCTCTGCCGCAGTGCCGAATTAACCTCATTTTCGGGAAAAACTTCTTTGGTTTTTGCAGTTCACCTCTGTGGTTGGTTTTCTGGGTTTTTTTAATAAAAATGAATGGGGAAGGAGGCTCGGGCATTCATTTTAAAAGAAAGGCCCCACTTAACACAATCCAACACTCGAAACTTCGAGCAGGAACTTTTTCCAACTATTTTACCTACAAAACGGGTCAAAAATTGTGGAAGCATCTCGTCGATTTTCTTACTTTTAATTTCTAAATTTATCCTTTTAAAAAAATGCAACAGACACAAATTTAAAAAAAACGAAATGAGTAATAGAGGTTACAAAATCGTGTGTTCTACGTAGGCGTCTCTCGAAAAAAGCGGTGTTCTCTCACTTGAAACCCGCCGGATCGGATGTCCCACTTTTTGCGAGAATGGGAGCAGGTTTTCATCATTCAAAAATACATGACGGGATAGATCCCTACCGACTGGTGATGATTCGCACAAAAAAAAAACACTCGTTCCCGTTTCAAAAATTGGGGTCCTGATGGCTTCAAAGCCTATTATTGGTCGATATCAGGTAGAGGACCGTTCCCGTGTGATCTTTCCTACAATATTCAAGAATCATTCCCCAAAGAAATGATGTGGGTGCACCCTACAAGCTCACGCAGACTCAGATCGACCCTGCATACGAGCTGGAGGATCTGCATTAAAAACTCAAATGGACCCAGATTAATGTATTTGAATAAGTGATAAAACCACTATCACAGATTTTGGGATACACAGTAGAAGTTGTTCTACATCTGCCTCGTATAGATAATGGACAGCGACATACAAGCCGGCACTCTAAGTAAATCCTGAACATCCACAGAATATGTAATCGAGTCCATGGACCCACCTTTAATGCATTATAAATCTCACTTACGCCATTTTGGTTAAACTTAGCAAAAGCATCGGCGAACGTGGGGTAGAAAATACCCATAGGATTATGGGTTACGTGACCAGGTCCGCCAATAATGACGGTTAAGATAAAAGTGATAGATTGACTATATGGGAGGAGAAGTGGTGCCCGCGACTTCGCTCACGTGGAACGCCTATGGTTTATCAGACCGTATTACCAGCGCAAGAACGATTCACCAGAGAAACTGCAATTCGTCAAACCAATTTTTTATCCGAATCTTATTTCATCAAACCCATTCAATAACAAACCCGGAATTCGTAAAACCCGTAATTTATCACAGAATTTTTGCTAAATTTATTGCGCATTCGCCAATTTCGGGTTTGATATTGAATGAGTTTGGTGAACAATGGTTTGATTAAAAACGGGTCTTATAAATTTCGAATTTGTTATTGAATGGGTTTGAAGAAATAAGGTTCGGATAAAAAATTGGTTTAACGAATTGCTGTTTCTATAGTGAATGATTTTATTATTGAACTTTCTTTTATTTAACAGGTTTAATTTTGCACATTCTGATAAACCGTGAGCGTCCCTCACGTCTTTAAAATTGCAGCCACTCCTCCACTTCTACGCTCGTCCCACAGAGAAAATAGAACATATTATAGGGAATGGATATCCCAACCGACCAATGTAAAAAATTATGGGTAACGATGCAATTGACAGTTTCGTAGCTAAAAAGGCATAACGGTTGCTTTTTCTCTGCTTTGACACAAGGAGTTGACAACGGCTTTTCAAAATGGCGTATTTTATTGTTGTTTTCATGGCAATAATTTTCTTACAATTTTGTTTAATTTTGAGCCAGTGAGTATAAAATTAAAAATAAAGACAATATATATTCAAATTCGTTTATTCTGACACAAAACCTTTAGGATATCTTTAGGATATCTCATCGGTTCTTTGCAGAAAATACTTACTTTTTGTTGAATTTTTATTCAGTCCGCAAAGCAGGACATTTCTAGAAGTTGAAATGGAGCAATTTATTAGATATTTTAGAGAAAAAAACTCAAAAAAAGGTCATGAAATTTCAACTTTAAAAAGTAAACAACACAAAAGAAAAAGTAAACAAAAAAATAGGGTTATATGTCAAGTCGGAGCAGAGATCAAATTTACCCACGGAATAATAATAATAATAATAATAATAATAAAGAACTTTTATTGTAAAAAAAATACCGTAAATAGTTTGTAACGAAGTTACTAATTTTATTTATTTATTTTAACTTTTCTTTTCTTTTTAGGTACTTCATGTCTCATAATTTCTGTAATTTCTATGACGTTTTATTATTTGCTATTCTTAGACTCTAGACATCGCTTTGACTCGCCACGTTTCCCTTTCCTGCTATGCTGCACGGTCAGCGAGCTATACCCCACCGCTTTGCGCGCACAGCCTGCTCGACGGGAGTATGGTACGTGGGGATACGCGAGGCTATTTAAAGCGATGTCGAGCGCGTTTCAGGGCATTCATTCTGCCGACCGCCCGCTACCGCCCGCTACCAACAACTCCTAACCGCGAAAGTAGTCCATGAAGCTCAGCTTAAGTTTAGCCAGGAACAGTGTACGGTCTTTACCATGCTTGACATGGCTAAAGCATTCGACACTGTCTGGCATGACGGGCTGATCTTCAAACTACACCGCATTCTTCATATCCCCAAAAACCTGGTCTCACTATCAGCTTCTTTTCTTCAAAACCGAACTTTCGTTACACGGATCAACGACAAAGTTTCCCTTCCGGAACCAATCGGTGCAGGTGTCCCCCAGGGCACAGTCCTAGCTCCGAAACTTTTCACGCTCTACATCGCTGATATGCCAACACATCCAAGAACTAAACTTGCGGCCTTCGCGGACGACGTCGGCATTACCGCATCATCTTTCTACGCCGAAGCGGCAAACAGGCAAATCCTGTTTCACCTTCGGCTACTTCTCCCCTACTTCCAGAAATGGAAACTAAAAATCAATGCGGAGAAATGCGAGCAAATCGTTTTTACGAAAAAACGTAAAAACGCTCGCATTATCCAACCCCCAGTCATTGAAAATACATCAATCCCAACAAAGGACTGTGTCAAGTACCTAGGCGTACACCTAGACAGGAACCTAAGTTTTATCCGACACATCAACAATAATATATCCCGAGCAATCGGAGCTATCCACCAATTATATCCACTAATCAACGCGCAATCGCCTCTTGATCTTGAAAATAAAACTGTTATCTATAAAACTATGATTCGTCCACTCCTAACGTACGCTTGCCCGCTTTTCACTCATATATCTAACTTTCAAATGCGGCGTCTACGTACAATACAAAATAAATTCCTCAAAAATATCCTTGGCATTACAGATAACAGAATAGCATCTAACGCCCGCATTCAACAAATGACGGGACTGACCGACCTACAAACATACATACTAGAACAAGGACAAACTTTTTTCACTAGTCAAATCCTAAATTCCATACTTACTAGAGACATGACGTCTAACCGACGACATAACTCTAACTTGCGGTACAAGCCAATCTATCATAAACTTCCGGTTTATGGATAGATTGGATTGTTGTCCGGCGGTACTCATAGACGAGGGGGCCAACTTCCGCGAATTTCTTAGAAATTCGTAGTTTTTGGCGCCTTTTATATGACTCCGCCTACTCACAAAATACTGACCAACTACAACACACCAAAACTACAGACGACGGACGACATCCGACGAGTGTGAGAAATGGGTTTTTCGCAGTTTTTCCCATAAATCACTCCAAACTACAAACGGCCATACAACAAAATTCTCTCGTCAGGGCAAAAAGGGATTCAGCTTGCTGAGACCCTGCTGTGGTACCCCGAAGCCTGCATGCAACCGCGGTGGCAGGTAGCAACTTAAAATTGGAAAGCTACAATTGCGCGCGTGGACCGGGGCGCATGCGCGGGGAGCCCGCGCACCAACCCTAGTTTTAAGTGTGTATATATTTGTAGCTATATTTGTCTAGACAGTAAGGTGTATAGAATTAGATTTTTAGTTTTGGTTTAACTTGTAAATATTTTATTTATTAAGTTTTTCTAGGCTAGTCTATCTGTACATACCTTAGTAATAATAAAAGCCCTTTTAAATTCAATTCAATTCAATTCCAACAACTCCTCCGACCGACCGCACCGAAAACACACATCACCTGCCAGAACCCGATAGGTAAGCACCTGACCAGTATAGCGGGGTTTTCTATACATACCGTAAAATGTAGTTTTCCGTATGGTAAGTAGAGGTGAGATGGGTTACCGCTGGCTCGGAATACGGGTAACACATCTCTCTCTCTAGCGCCAGGCGAAGCTATTAATGGGTTTGTCTTGCGCTGTCTGACCGGTTAGTGAGTGAGAGGGAGACAGTGCTATCGCTGGATCGGATTACCTTTGGGACTGTCTTTTCCTCTCTGCATCTCTCTCTAACACACGGTTTGACAGCGTATGGAGTAATTCATTGAGAAGCAGCGCCACCGGATCGTTTTATTTAAGCATGTGACGACAAAGGCACTGTAATTGGAGGTTAGGTGTATTACCGCTGGTTCGGAATACGGGTAATACATCTCTCTCTCTAACACATGGCTAAACTACCTAAGTAGGTCGATCCTGTGTTGTTTGACCGGTTAGTGAGTGAGAGTGAGACAGTGCTATCGCTGGATCGGATTACCTTTAGGACTGTCTTTTCCTCTTTGCATCTCTCTCTAACACACGGTGGAACAGCATATGGAGTAGTGGTGCTATAAAGGTATCTTTGTCTGACACACTAATTTCTTATTTCTCTAAACCTGCTATGAATTCTATATATGTAAATTCCGCTATGTTGGGGGTGCCGTATTAACTACTAACTACCGTTAACATTAAATATCAAATACCGGGGTTTACCGTAAACGTTATGAGACATGCAAGTTACCGATTATTTCTAATATTTTCCGTCCTTTTCTATTGTATACCGTTGAATGCTAAATAAAGAGACCTGTTGATAATAAATTAATAAGTTATAATAAATCCGCCATGTTGGAAAATTGGTGGTTTTACTCGTGTTACTTAGGTTAAAAATCGAGACAGCTAGACCCCTGGTTTAACCGTCTCCACTGTTTAAAAGCTACCCGACGCTGTGGGCCCTCTACCACATAAATCCAGAGGGTGGCGCCCGAGATACTTGTTGGATTATCTCTCAGAGGAGTAGTTAATCCAACAGAAACCGATGCCTACCGCTTTAAAACGTAAACAACGTTACAAGTTATACAATAAGAAAGTCATAAGAACAAAAAAAAAAAGATAAATATATCCGGGATATTTCTACAATAGGGGGCCAGATTACGTTCAACCGCCTTTATTGACGGATGTCTGCTCTTTCACCTAATCCAAAAAAGTTAAATTAAAACTAGATAAGTATAGGTAATTTCAAATAATGAAAAATTAAAATAAATATCTCTAGATAGGAGAGTGCACAGTATCAATCAACAATAATACATTTTCACATTAATTTAGTTGCTTGAATATTAATTTGATTTATGATTATTTTAAGACAATAAAAAAAAGAGAAAAACGGCAAAGAGAGAGAAAGAGAAAGACGAGAAGGAAGGAATATTGATAGTAAGAGGTGTTTCTTTATTGATCCTTAAGGCGCATTTACACAGACAAACTTTCCTTTGATGTTGAAATGCCGACAAACATTTACACGAGCCTCTTGAGCAAAATGTTCAAAGAAATGTTCGCGCAAAATCTCGTACAAAAAAACACACGTAAATTTTGGAGAGAATGTTGAGCAAAATTTGTTTGAAGAATTTGGGGTATAAAAATTTCTTTACAAATTTAAATTTTATAGTTTTATGGGAATTCATTGAACTTAACTGAAAATAGAAAGACTAAGTTTTAAAACAAGGTATTTTAATTAAGTGCTTTCCGACGGAAAAACGATATGATGTCGAAATTCACGTTTTACCTCGTAAGCAACTTCGGTTGATTTGATTTTTATAAGGGATATGCCAGTATACCATAATTGGCACTTATTTGTTGCTGATGCTGGGTTAGGAGAAGGTAAAAACCGTAGACTAGTGAGAGGGGGTTTTGGTCAAATGAACATTGACACACAAAATTACATGACAACAAACAAGGGTCAACGTAGTTTTTTTATGAAACTTTTAGAACAAATCTTTCCATAAAGAAAGGGCTCTCCGACGCAAAACAAAGAAATTCGTTTTATTTTATTGACGCGTAGAACTTGCGTTTCCGATTTTTTAAATATTGAAATTTTTGGCGATTTTTACAAGCTTTTATTTATGTATGTTTGTATGTTCGGCTCAAATCTTGCAACTCAAATTTGGTATTCAATTTCAGTTTTCGGTGTGTATTTATAGTTGCGGCGACAATACAATAATATGGTATTATTAGGCACCCCCTCCCGCTAATGAGGAAAGTGGAGGAAGAAAAAGATTTATTTTTTTCGATTTCAATCAAAATTGGCATACAGGGGTTTTTAGGGAAGAGAATTATCGAAAGGATGGATTTATGATAGTCTAAAAATTAAAAAATTATTTTAAATAAAAAGAAGCTTTTATAAAATATAAAGTGCACTAAAAAGTAGAAAATAAATTTTGGCATTCTCATATCATAATAATAAAAGCGACGGGCGCAAACTAAAACTAAAAATGTCCATCCATATATCAGAGAAACGTAGAGTAGTTTGGGTCGAGTTGGGTTGGATTTACTTCACAAAAAATTGAACTTACAATACCAGATAAAGAATTCTTTATATTTACACGTCGTAGTTGTGGTGAGGGTATTTTTTGTACTCATGGTATTTATTGTCTTTTTGATACGTTAGTTATAAACGCCTTACCACTCATATCTCTTTATAATACTTCCTAGTTTAGTCTTTTACAATAATAATAAAGTCAAATGAAAAAACCTATTTACATTTTATTAAATCTCAAATATATGAACAAAAGCACGTTCGATTTAAATAATACTTGTTTATTACCCACTTTTACAACCCTACGATCCCGACCCTTGTCTAAAAAATATAATTTAGCAGTAATAGACTAGATTTTTGAATCGGAATGTTGCCCCTTTACATATTGTTTGTTCAGTGTCAGTAATCGACCTTGATTATTACATTAAATTGACATTAAATATCTATCTTCAGCATTTTCATAAACCTTTTGCTTTTTTAAGCAACTCTTGGGGCCTTAAACTAAGTAGGTAAATCTGGTGTGAGGAATTAAAAAAAAAAACAAGCAAAGCTAAGGTTAAAGTAAAGTTACAAAAATATGTTTTAAAAAAAATCCCCTCCCCACCACTCCTCATAGTCGTGAGGCGCGGATTACCGCTTAAAGGTGCAATTTTTGAGTTTTTGCCGATACTTGAAAAATTCAAAAATTTTTTGGAAAAGAAAAATTTTCCTGGGTTGTTTTTCGAATTTAGGAAAAAAACCCTTGGAAATAAAAAAACTCGCAAGAAAGTCCCAAAAAAAACCCCGGGCAAAAAAATCCGGGAAAAACCCTAAGAAAAAAATATTACAAGTAACCCTAATCCATGTGACAAAACTGATAGCCAATAATAATGTTTCGCTTGCCGTCGGCTTTTTTTCACAAAAATTTAAAATAAAAGTTGGTGTTCCATTTTTTTAAAGAATTGAGATCACTGATCACTGATGTGAAATTTTATTTATTCTCATCTTTAAAAATATGTTTCCAAAACAGATAGCAATAATTTGCTCAAAAATTTACCCGAACAAAATGTTCAAAGAAAAGCTCACAAAAATGTTCACGCAAAAAATTTTAGATCTTTTGCACGAGCTTTTGTTTGAGCATGTTCGTCTGTGTAATTGCGCCTTAAGTGTTACAGTATACTAGTATATTTTTATGTATATAGGGTATATTAAAAAGAATGCCAACCGAAACTTTCAAATGAAACACCTAGTATATTATTGCATTTTTGCATTCTGTTTTGGATTTCTAAGCATTTTTATATAACATACCCTATGTCGATCTTCGTTTTCGAGATATCAACAGTTGAATACTGTCATACTCTGGCTCTTCTATTTGAAATTTGATGTTGAATACTGATGCGTAACATCAAACTCGTAAAAAGCATCGTTCATTCTTTTGCCAACTATTCGCCTAGTATCTTGACAACCATATAAGGACATTTAGACACATTTTGAATTTTTTAATTTTTCAAGTTATGTCCGCGTTTTCGAATCGAGACCCAGGGGGCTTATTGTTGAATTTCTTAGGAAAGGTCGCATGGGAACGTTCAAATCCTTCGTTTCGACCAATAAGAAGGCAATATGGTGCACGCGCAAAGCTGACCGGATTGTCGTTTTTCAAGAGCGCTCGTTCACCTGGTCCGAGGGCAGGTGTACGAAAGTGTAGGAAAGTTCCTTCAATATACGGCAATCGGGTGAGGTTCGGTCGTGGTCGCATAGGTTTCGGATAACTCATGGACCCCAATTTTTGAATTGTGAGAGAAGTAACGTTCTCCTAAGCGATATGATCGATCCCGGGATAGATCACATCGCATGCTATTCGATCGCTGTATTTTTCAACCTGCCCTTGATCGTGCACATCATTGCCATGTTTACTTTGGTACAAATGAACTACTATTTCATGTTAAAGGCCTAGTCTAACTAACTAGGTATTACGTTTTCTCTGCCGCAGTGCCGAATTAACCTCATTTTCGGGAAAAACTTCTTTGGTTTTTGCAGTTCACATCTGCGGTTGGTTTTCTGGGTTTTTTTTAATAAAAATGAATGGGGAAGGAGGCTCGGGCATTCATTTTAAAAGAAAGGCCCCACTTAACACAATCCAACACTCGAAACTTCGAGCAGGAACTTTTTCCAACTATTTTACCTACAAAACGGGTCAAAAATTGTGGAAGCATCTCGTCGATTTTCTTACTTTTAATTTCTAAATTTATCCTTTTAAAAAAATGCAACAGACACAAATTAAAAAAAAAACGAAATGAGTAATAGAGGTTACAAAATCGTGTGTTCTACGTAGGCGTCTCTCGAAAAAAGCGATGTTCTCTCACTTGAAACCCGCCGGATCGGATGTCCCACTTTTTGCGAGAATGGGAGCAGGTTTTCATCATTCAAAAATACATGACGGGATAGATCCCTACCGACTGGTGATGATTCGCACAAAAAAAACACTCGTTCCCGTTTCAAAAATTGGGGTCCTGATGGCTTCAAAGCCTATTATTGGTCGATATCAGGTAGAGGACCGTTCCCGTGTGATCTTTCCTACAATATTCAAGAATCATCCCTCAAAGAAATGATGTGGGTGCACCCTACAAGCTCACGCAGACTCAGATCGACCCTGCGTACGAGCTGGAGGATCTGCATTAAAAACTCAAATGGACCCAGATTAATGTATTTGAGTAAGTGATAAAACCACTATCCCACATTTTGGGATACACAGTAGAAGTTGTTCTACATCTGCCTCGTATAGATAATGGACAGCGACATACAAGCCGGCACTCTAAGTAAATCCTGAACATCCACAGAATATGTAATCGAGTCCATGGACCCACCTTTAATGCATTATAAATCCCACTTACGCCATTTTGGTTAAACTTAGCAAAAGCATCGGCGAACGTGGAGTAGAAAATACCCATAGGATTATGGGTTACGTGACCAGGTCCGCCAATAATGACGGTTAAGATAAAAGTGATAGATTGACTATATGGGAGGAGAAGTGGTGCCCGCGACTTCGCTCACGTGGAACGCCTATGGTTTATCAAACCAGAAATTTATCAGACCG
The DNA here is from genome assembly GCA_963921995.1 of Oxystoma pomonae. Classification (NCBI taxonomy): domain Eukaryota; kingdom Metazoa; phylum Arthropoda; class Insecta; order Coleoptera; family Brentidae; genus Oxystoma; species Oxystoma pomonae. The sequence goes on along the minus strand of OY998167.1, from coordinate 4,219,290 downwards.
TATTTAATAAAAATCACTCATCGCAAGAACGATTCACCAGAGAAACTGCAATTCGTCAAACCAATTTTTTATCCGAATCTTATTTCATCAAACCCATTCAATAACAAACCCGGAATTCGTAAAACCCGTGATTTATCACAGAATTTTTGCTAAATTTATTGCGCATTCGCCAATTCCGGGTTTGATATTGAATGAGTTTGGTGAACAATGGTTTGATTAAAAACGGGTCTTATAAATTTCGAATTTGTTATTGAATGGGTTTGAAGAAATAAGGTTCGGATGAAAAATTGGTTTAACGAATTGCTGTTTCTGTAGTGAATGATTTTATAATTGAACTTTCTTTTATTTAACAGGTTTAATTTTGCACATTCTGATAAACCGTGAGCGTCCCTCACGTCTTTAAAATTGCAGCCACTCCTCCACTTCTACGCTCGTCCCACAACCAGAGAAAATAGAACATATTATAGGGAATGGATATCCCAACCGACCAATGTAAAAAATTATGGGTAACGATGCAATTGACAGTTTCGTAGCTAAAAAGGCATAACGGTTGCTTTTTCTCTGCTTTGACACAAGGAGTTGACAACAGCTTTTCAAAATGGCGTATTTTATTGTTGTTTTCATGGCAATAATTTTTTTACAATTTTGTTTAATTTTGAGCCAGTGAGTATAAAATTAAAAATAAAGACAATATATATTCAAATTCGTTTATTCTGACACAAAACCTTTAGGATATCTCATCGGTTCTTCGCAGAAAATACTTACTTTTTGTTGAATTTTTATTCAGTCCGCAAAGCAGGACATTTCTAGAAGTTGAAATGGAGCAATTTATTAGATATTTTAGAGAAAAAACTCAAAAAAAGGTCATGAAATTTCAACTTTAAAAAGTAAACAACACAAAAGAAAAAGTAAACAAAAAAATAGGGTTATATGTCAAGTCGGAGCAGAGATCAAATTTACCCACGGAATAATAATAATAAAAAACTTTTATTGTAAAAAAAATACCCTAAATAGTTATACAATAAGAAAGTCATAAGAAAAAAAAAATAACATAAATATATCCGGGATATTTCTACAATAGGGGGCCAGATTCAGTTCATCCGCCTTTAATGACGGATGTCTGTTCTTCCACCTAACCCAAAAAAGTTAAATTAAAACTAGATAAGTATATCAATCACAAATTATTACTCTTATCTTATCTCCGCCCACTAAAGGATTGTTTATAAGATAGAGCGTAGATTAATTTAGTTAATTGTTTATCGTCTCCTGATGATGCTAACGTTGTTAGCGAAACGCGCGTCGAGTGCAAAAAAGTGTAGTTTTGGTTTGTGGAAAACAATCATAATTTTGATTTAGTGCAACCAAAGGTTCCAAATTCCCAACATAGTTGAGATGGCTTCACGGTCAACGGAACTAAATCTCTATCGTAAGTTTAGTACTAAGATTAGGCTAGTTGGTGCAGATATTTGGTTTCTAAAATCTTGCAAAAAATTCAAAGTTTTTCCAAACTTTGTTCAAGTAAAGTTGCCGAAATCTACAGTTTCTTCAAAAGTAGCCCTGTTTGCAAAACAGAAATGGTTAGATTTGGAAATCAAAAATTTGTACGCAAAACGAAGTATGTTTGAGCTTGAAGCATACCGACTGTTTAAAAAGTTGACATTTAGACTTAGTGATAAGAACTTTGAAGAATGGTGCGATTTCCAAAGACATATGTTTGTAGTAATTGAGAAAAAATTTACGAAGAAGATGTCTTCACTTAATAAAAAGCTACAAAAGTTAAAACGTTCTGAACCACAACCAAAAAAGTCGAAGGAAATCGCAAACATTGTAGAAAATCTATCCTCTCAAACTTTTAATAACAAAGAAATATCACTTTTAAACAAAGGTCTTAATTTTGCTCTGCCCCCACAAAAAGATAATTTAAGTGATATTATTGCAAATATTGAAAGTTCAATCTCTTATCTTTCAGAAGGCACAAAGGGCTATGTGCGAGATGCTTGTCGATATCAGATCTCTCAAAACATCATTCAAAACAATAAAAATAGTACATTAAATCACAATAAAACAATTAAAAGTTTGAGAGAAAAAGATGTTTTCTATCTAAAGGCTGACAAGGGTAATAAAGTTGTTATATTAGATAAAACAGATTATTTTGAAAGGGTAGATAACCTAATTAAAAATGGACCCTACAAACAAGTCCCAAAGAACCCCTTATCAAAAATGATTAACGAAGTAAAAAACACAATTAAAAAATGTAACAATATTATTACTGACAATATTAAATATAAACTACAAGTAAGCAATCCCACTATGCCGAAACTGTATTGTCTTCCGAAAATCCACAAGCCTGGAAAATCGGTTAGACCTATAGTTTCTGCTGTAGGATCACCTACTTACAACATTTCTAAATGGCTAGCAAACGAGTTTGAAAATTTACCGATAAAGGAAAAAGGTTTTTCTGTTCAAAATTCCCTTGAATTTATCAACAAAGTTAAAGATATTTCACTCCAAGAAGGTGAAATTTTAATCTCGTTTGATGTTAGTTCGTTGTTCCCTAGTGTGCCGATCCCCAATACCTTACAATACCTGGAGGAACTACTAAGAAAAAACAATCTAGAAGACAAACAGACTTTAGAATACCTATCTTTAACAAAACTCTGCATGAATCAAAATTACTTTCAATATAAAAATAACTACTACCAGCAATTAGAAGGAACCACAATGGGTAATAGTTTATCACCTTTTATCGCAAACCTATTTATGAGCAAATTTGAATCAGATATAAGTAAAGAATTTGAGTATTTCCCCAGAGTATGGTTCAGGTATGTAGACGATGTGTTTGCAGTATTCAACACTAAAGTAACTAGTGTTGAAAATTTTATGGAAAAAATAAATAACAAATTTCCCACTATTAAATTTACTTATGAAACAGAGAACAAATGAATTGGACTTTGACCTATACAGAAAAGGCACGGCCACCAACAGGTATATTCCAAATGACTCTTTTCATTGCTTACAACATAAGCTTGCAAGTTTGCACTTTTTAACATATAGATTAGTAAATTTCCTCTTAAACAAAGAAAGATTTGAAGCAGAAAAGAATAGGATTAGGAATATAGCTGGCGAAAACGGTTACGACGAAGGCTTAATAAATAAGCTGATAAATAGACATTCTTTTCAAAAGAGCTTTCGGAATTCTACCTTTTTCAGACAAAAAGATACCTGCGACTTAAAGTTTGTATCAATTCCTTATAATCCTAATTATACGAAAGGATTACACAAAGTATTTAATAACACCGGTCTTAAATTAGTATATCAATCCGGTAACACAATAAGAAGCTTACTAGGAAATCCCAAGGATAAAACTACAGTTCTAGAAAAAAGTGGAATTTACGAAATTAGTTGCATGGATTGTGACAAAAAATATGTTGGCCAAACGAGACGCTCTATTTAAACACGTTTTAAAGAACATTTAGCACACTTAAAATACGGAAGAACAGAAAAGTCAAGTGTGGCCGAGCATGCTTTTGAAAACAATCATAGATTCACATTAGATAACCTAAAACTTCTAAAAAGTGTACCAAACAAAAGACTTTTGAATGCATATGAAAGTATGGAAATCATTAAATCCAGAAATAGTTTAAATAAAGACAGAGGACCCATCCCGTTTAGTACACTTTATTCTTTGGTTGAGGGGAGATAGGATTAAAAATCGTGATCAATCACAAATTATTAGTCTTATCTCCGCCCACTAAAGGATTGTTTATAAGATAGAGCGTAGATTAATTTAGTTCATTGTTTATCGTCTCCTGATGATGCTAACGTTGTTAGCGAAACGCGCGTCGAGTGCAAAAAAGTGTAGTTTTGGTTTGTGGAAAACAATCATAATTTTTGATTTAGATAAGTATAGGTAATTTCAAATAATAAAAAATTAAAATAAATATCTCTAGATAGAAGAGTGCACAGTATCAATCAACAATAATAAATTTTCACATTAATTTAGTTGTTTGAATATTAATTTGATTTATGATTATTTTAAGACAATAAAAAAAAAGAGAAAAACGGCAAAGAGAGAGAAAGAGAAAGACGAGAAGGAAGGAATATTGATAGTAAGAGGTGGTTCTTTATTGATCCTTAAATAAGTAGTTAAAAAGTTTCTTCTTTAAGTTTATTATATTATTTGATTGTAGTATTGTTGCAGGAACTTTGTTTATAATTGATGCAATCTGATAAGAAAACGATCGTTTAAATAACTCAAGATTGTGTTTGGGGGGTGATAGCCTGCCCCTAGAACGAAGGTTTAAAGTATGCACATCCGATCTATAACGCACTTTTTGGTGTAGGTACCTTCGGTTATACATATTAAGCCATTTTGTAGTTTTAAGTGTATGTGTTACTTACATGTTTATACTTTCTAATCCCATGAATGAGCCTCAAGCGTGAGTTTCATATTCGCTGAAGTCTGGCAGAGTCAGCTTGCTTAAGACAAGGTCCGTATATAGTGTCACAATAATTGGCTTGGGACAAGACGTACAATTCACAGAGTATAATTTTATTTTTTTTGATAAAATTTGCCGATGTTCATAATTTTTTTAAAGACTAAGGAAGGCTTTTTGCATACATTTGTTAATATGATCTGTAAACCTTAGGTCCTGGTACAAGATAAGTCCTAATTTCGAATGGTTTTATAAAACGGAATTTTAGAAGAGTCTAAAGTAATTTGGTCCTTGTATGCATTCTCAAATATTTCCCTGTGCTCCTTTGGTCCAAATACTATGGCACCAGATTTTTTTTAGTTCAGTTGGAGACGGTGTTTTTTTGATAGCTCGAGGATGTTATTTAACTCAAAATTAAGTGCGGTTATTGCTTGACTGCTTTCATCCAGATAAAAGGATATGTAGCCCTGTATATCATCACAGTAGAAATGATGAAGACATGACAGAAAGGCAGATGAAAAGTTTGAGACGTATAGGGAGCTAAGACACTGCCCTGCGGGACGCCAGCATCTACTGTTAAAAAACTTGAGTTCTTACCCCCATAAAAGACTGACTGAGTTCGGTATTTCATAAAGTTAAACATAAGTTCTATAGCTTTATTGGAAAAACAAAAGAAGTTTAATATTGAAAGTAATAGGGAGTGATAAATAAGTGTTCGTTTCCAAGTTGTCTAAAGGTTGCGACTGTCACCCCAGTTTATAAAAATAAAGGCTCTCCGCAAGATTTTTCAAATTACAGACCCATATCAGTTCTTTCACCGTTTTCCACGCTTTTTGAAAAAATTATTACAAATAGATTGTTTAGTTTTCTGGATCGATTTAATATACTAATACCAAACCAACATGGATTCAGAAAAAATAAATCGACAGAAACTGCGACAAACGACACCTTAAATGTAGTTTATTCTGAGCTTGACAAAGGTAAACATGTTGCTGGAATATTTTTTGACCTAAGTAGAGCTTTTGACACTTTAAATATTAATTTTTTATTAAGTAAACTTTATAACTGTGGTGTTAGAGGAGAACTTTTAGACTTTATAGCGACGTTTCTTAAAAATAGACATTTAAGAGTAAAGATGGAAGGGAAATTTTCAAAGGAGTACAAATGCGACACGGGTGTACCTCAGGGGTCTGTTTTGGGACCGCTGTTATTTTTGTTGTACATAAATGATCTTGCTCAACATAATAAACTGGGTTTCTGCACTATTTTTGCTGATGACACAACTATAATTATATCAGCAACTTCCTTAATAGAACTTGAAAATCTAATAAGTCAAGTAGTGTCTGGTTTTTTAGATTGGTGTTTCAAAAACAAGCTTATTTTAAATGCAAGTAAAACAGAAATTGTTTATTTTTCAAAAAGGCGAGCAAGACCAGAATTTGATTTAGCAAAAAATATTAAATTTACAAAGTCTGTTAAATTCTTGGGTACATATACTGATGAGAATCTGTGCTGGGATCTTCAGATTGATTATATTTGTAAAAAACTTGTAGGTACATGCTATGCAATACGCCAACTTAAAAACTTTGTTACAACCAAAGACCTACTCACTGTTTATTACACATTAGGCTACTCATATTTAAGTTATAACATACTTGCATGGGGAGATTCCTCAACTGTAAGTAGGGTCTTCATTCTACAAAAGAGATTAGTGAGAACTATATTTAATATAAATCCTAGGGAATCCTGCAAAAACTATTTTATTAAAAATAATATCTTAACAGTCTACGGTATATATATATATAAAGCAATAAAATATGCTAGGTCAAAAATAAACAACTCTCCATCTCAGTTTACAAAAGTCTCTGATATCCACGAGCACAATACTCGAAATGGTCAACTTTTGCGCTTGCCAAAACATCAAAATTCATTTTTTAAGAAGTCTCCATACTACATAGCCATTAAATATTACAATACCTTACCAAATGATTTAAAATCTATAGTTAAGGACAGTATGTTTTATAAAGAAATTAAGAAATATTTAGTGGCGAAAGCTTTTTATTCATATAATGAATACTTAAAACAATAGCGCTTTTTTTCCCCTAATATTTTCGTCACTTCTGCTTCTCTTGTATTTTTTTAAAATAATTACTGTGTAGGTGTTTATGAAATTAAAAAAAAACTCTTGTTATGTGTATTTAATTATACGAAAAAATAATTATGTTTCTTAAGCATGTAACTGTTAGTGCTGACTTTAAAAAGTGTATTAGTCTATTTACTCATTTACAATTATGACACGGGCACCCTGTGCTTAAAATTTAAAATATAAGTTTGACATGTATATTCTATAACATTTATAGGCCAAAGTACAGAATAAATTGAAATGAAAAATTGAAATGAAAAAAAAAAAATTAAGGGAATCGAAAGCTTTACTATAGTCTAGTAAGATTAAAACTGTAAGCTTATTTTTATCTGTTGCCTCAATAATATTATTTAGTATTGATGTTAATGCTGTTGCACAGCTGTGATGTTTGCGGAAGCCAGATTGATGGATGGGTAAGATTTGGTATTTTTCCATTGTGATTGTCTGAAAAACATCACTCGTATGATTTGAATGAAACCATCACGTGACAGATCTCGCTAATTCGCATGCTACGGCCAACTTGACCGTCTCGTAAAGTACGACGTCGCACAGTGGTCGATTTTCCACATTGTAATTTAATCGTACAAAATATTTAGTTTTAATAAAAAATAAATAGTTTACAATTTTTAAATAAGTAAGCATTTATTCTTTTTTAGCTGATACACAGGATGATCGTGTGAATTTTCACATTTACCTTAAGACTTTTTAAGAAGGTAAAAGATACATATTTATTAATTGGCTAAATTAAACTAAAAATGTTGGTTTAAAGTAATTGACACAATATATAAGTGTTACACTATACTAGTATATTTTTTATGTATATAGTGTTTTGAAATTGTAAGCATTTTTATATAACATACCTTATGTCGATCTTCATCTGTTTTCGAGATATCAACAGTTGAATACTGTCATACTCTGGGTCTTCTATTTGAACTTTGATGTTGAATACTATTCGCCCAGTGTCTTGACAACCATATAAGGGCTAATTTAGACATATTTTGAATTTTTTAATTTTTTCAAGTTATGTCCGCGTTTTTCTGAAAATCGACCACCGTGCCTTGTTCGCATGACTTTTGTGCGATGGATCACTTCTCAGGGAATGATCGTTCTATTACGCCCAGAATCGAGCCCCTGGGGTTTGTTTTGGGGTTTTTTTTTCCGGGGTTTTTTTTCGATTTTTGTTTCCGTTTACCGATTGGAATATGCTTCTTTTTTGCAGTTTTTAAGCAATACAATTAGCCATCCGCGAATAAAATGTCAAATTAATTATTCTTGTCCAAACGATGTGATATTCTTGCTTACACTGGGGAAACAGCAAAAATGTTTCCTAGACCAAAATATTACTTATTTTATTAGAAACTAATTAACAATCTGTCTTGCAAAAGTCTCAAATCAATCAAAAAATATTTATTGCAAATTCCCCATACAAAATTTAAAAAAATACAAATAAATATTTGGCATTCTTAAGTTTTGCGACTTGACTGCAAGTGTTAATAAAATAGATTATAATAAGATCAACATTTTCATGGTAGTATGTATATGTAGCAGTTTACAATAAATTAATTTAAATTAGTAAAATAGAGAAAGTAGTTCACACATTAAAAAAAAAACATTTTCAGTGAAATTTAGTAAGATCTAAAATAGTACCCCCCACAGGTCTAAATATTTACACCTTGTGGGGGATACTAAATTTTGATTGTATATGATGTGTAACATAACTTATATAATACTTCACCAATTTTCAAAAAAACACTTACCCGTACAGAAAAGACACAAAGTTATTGATTATTTTGTATTGCTATTGCAAAATACCACTGAAAAACTGCTTTTTTCTCAAAATACACCATATTTTAGAAGAAAATGACTAATTTTTTTTGACAGGTTTCAAAATGGCAAATTGTGAATACGCCAAAAATTTGGCACATTATTTATGTTTGAGGTTATAAAGTTACTGATTTTTTAGACTACCTCAAGGGAGTGAAGGTCACTGATTAGGCACGAAAAATACACCAAACAAAAAAACCCAAAACAACTATATTAATTTATTTACAAACTGAAAGTGAAACTTTGAGATTATCTAAAAGTTCAGTCAAAAAAACTTTCGTTACTCAAAGCCCACTCATTTTAAAGCTGTAGCTTTCATCAATAGAGATTGATGCAAGCCAAGGTGCAAGCAAAGGTAAAATATCCGAACTCGCTGTTTGTGATTGAACGCAGCGCTAGTATTTTTAAACTGACATTTCGACAGTGACAGAAATGTAAAGAAAAACTTGCATTTAAGTTTTTTAATACATTTCATAAATAAAAACACCTTTTAAATAAATACAAAATTAATCTACTCCTTACTTTATTATTACTCATCTAAATCGTTGTGTAACATCAAGTATTAATTGGAAAAATTAATTAACAAGGGTAAGTTTTAATTAGAGTGACATATAGCCCCAATGTTAATTTATTCTACCGAGTGTTTACTATTTAAACCCCGCGTGGGTTTAAATTTTTTAATTTTCTTTTCTTCTAAATTGAAAATTTCCTGTTAAATCTAACAAAAGATTGTGTTAAGATGATTATTCAATTAAGAAATTTATTAAAATTCTTCTTATAAATCAAACTATGTCCAAAACTCAAGGAGGGTTGGTTTAAAATGCTTAAAACCGAAAATTTCACAAAAACTTAGGGCCATTCTAAAATAGAATAAACCTTTTTAGTAAATCCCACTTTTTAACATCTTTTTTTTTTGTTAAATGGGTGTAGTTAAACCCAAAATAGTAGCTTTAACAACTAGTGGCTAAAATAATGCTTTTTTTACAAGCGTTGGAGTAAAAAAAAGCACAGTTTAGCCGCGAGTTGTTAACACTATTTTTTTTAATACCTTTATCAAGAAAAACAGGAAAATTCTTTTAAAAATCTCGAAGGAAAATAACTTTTCGCAACACACCATCTTTACACTAAATCAAGACGGCTGGTAAATGAAATGACAATCGTTTCCATAGCGATGTGCCTTTTTTACTCGGTGACGTTCATTGTTGCGACATTTTAATCTTTGACAATTTGATATTTTGACGATGTTTTTAAATGATTTTTTCGTAAATTATTGGTGAAAACTGGCGAAAATGACTTAATTTTTGGGCAAGAATAATTGCATTTTTTTAATATTGCTATTTTCCATTATTTCGCTTTAATTTTGGGTAAAAACAGACACAAATCTTTTTTTGAACCCGTGATCCAAAAAAAAGTATTTACAGACAGTTACTAAAGTCATGGTGTTGAAGGAGTAAAAAAAATAGTTTTTGTTCAGGAAAAGATTTTGTTTAGCCTTAAAAAAATTGCAAAGATTTGCTGAAAAATTTTTTTATTCCAAGTTTTAAATCACCCCCTACAGAGCCGACTTAAAGTTAACGACAACTCAAAATAAATTAAGAGTCTGTTTCTAAGCTTGGCCATAAATAATAATGATCAAACTGGGTTCTCCTTTATGCAATATTCATGCTCAATCAAGGAGAGTACTTCATTGCTGGAAATATGTCCGACATGCAATAATATTTATGAAATGCAAATATTCGACTTAAGTATATTCGAATAATATTGTGATATGTTGGTTTGAACAAAATATTTATCAACAAGATACTGAACTTATTCTAACAGGAGACTGCTGGGTAGATGTTGGAGGATTTAAATTGAGCATAACACACGACTCACTAATTGCAAACAATTAACTTAGGAGTTTAGTGGCAGCCTATTAAGAGGCGTTGACCAAAATATGGTCTATGTGGAAATGGTTTTTTTAATCCATAACGCAAAATTGATCATGAAAAATGTGTATTAAAATCAAAAGGTATTTTTGATTTAGAATTAGTCCTGTATCTGGTTGACATAATTTTGACAGATATTTTGACAGCGGTCCTAAAATATTGACGTCATTTATAACATTGTGAAGATATCTTTTAAAGCGTTGAAGGTATAAATTATGATGGATAGGTAACCCTCGCCATTTTTTGATAATATGTGCAATTTCTCGTCCTGTTACTCAAAATTGTGGATAAGGGCTCGGCACACCAATCCAAAGGTGTGCAATTTTAAAGGGGGTAGGGTAGCCCCCACCATTTTCACATATTTGATGTAGTAGTTCCTCCAGACCAAAAATCAACTGGTCTAAAAATGCCCACTTTTGTGGTGGTATGCCGAACCCTTATCCATGAATGAGGTCTGGCACACCAGGTGATTTTTGGTCTGATGGTACTACTACATCATATATGTGAAAATAATGGGGATTACCCTATCCATCACGTGATCTCTAAAATTGCCCACCTTTGGATTGGTGGGCCGAGTCCTTATGCACAATTTTAAGGTACAGGATTGTCCATTTCGTATTCAGGACGAGAAAATGCACATCTTATCAAAAAATGGCGAGGGTGACCTATCCATCATAATTTTTACCACGAACGCTTGTACTATTTGATTTTACTCAAAAAAAGAATACCTATAACATTTTAGGGGTTATGTTTACAAACAAACGTGCTGCTGAACTAACCAACCAAGGAGTAATCTTTTCTAGTAATCGAGATATTCAATTTTGAAAGTTTCCTGCCACTATTTTGTCGTCAATTTTGGAGTTTTATCAAATCTCTTGGGTAATACACGCCTTGACAAAATATGATCTGCGATACTGTCATAAGTTTACAAATACAATATGTCATTGTCATATGTATATTTGACACTTAACAGGGTCTAAGTCTAAGGGTATAATGACGAAACAGTGGCAGGATTTAACTATCAAAATTGAATATCTCGATTACTAGAGCATAATGAGCCATATGTTAAAAATATTTAAGATTATCCATAAAAGAATTTCTGGAAAATGTTAATCCTTTATGAGCGATACGCAGTTTAAATTTCGTGGTGAGTTCGGGACAAGAGAGGCCCTGTTTGGCATTCAAGTTTTAGTTCAGCGGTCTAGGGATGTGTCGGTGCCAGTATATGCCTGTTTCATAGATTACGGGAAAGCGTTTGATCGAGTCCAACGAAAAACTCATAAAATCGCTAAAAGAAATTGGTCTAGATGACCCAGATCTAAAGATAATCGCTTATCTATACTGGAATCAGACTGCTCAAATAAAGTGTTTGTGGGTTAAGGATCCTTTACTCCACAGTGTTTCTTTGTAAAAATAAAACTACGTTCTTATATTAAATAAAAAGGCAAGTTTTATTTTTCCTCGACGCGTTTCGAACTAAACGTCCATATTCCTGAGGATTTCTTAAATTCTGTAACAATGAAAAAGTTTTCAACTATACAAAAAGTCAAAAAACAAACGACCTCGACTTACCAAATTATTGAAGAAAGATGACCGGCAAACACTTTTACATAGGTAGAATGTACGAGACTATTTTATAACTATTGTTAACGTTAAGGTTAACGTTAATTTTAATTTTAAATTAACGTTAGATTTTAGAAAGGCCAACTGTCCGAAAAGGTCCAAACAAGAAGAGGTCTGCGCCGAGGTTGTATATTGTATCCGCTGTTGTTTAATATCTATAGTAACCAAATAATAGAGAATGCACTTCATAACTGCGAAGAGGGTCTGACCATAAAGGGCATAAATATCAGCAACCTACGGTATGCCGACGACACTGTCATAATAGCAGACACGCTGGAAGGCGTGCCAGAGTTGTTGAATCAAATTGCTGCCAAAAGTCCGCAGTTCGGGCTTAACTTAAATGTTGGAAAAACAAAATGGATGGTCATATCCAAGTAAAAGAACATCTGAGGCATGTTAGAATTAAATGGGCAGCAAGTTGAATGCGTGGATTCATAGAAATACTTGGGTTGCCTTCTCAATGAGAACTGGGACAATATGCAAGAAATTCGTGCAAGAATTGAACAGGCCATATCATCTTTTTATCAAAATGAAATCAGTGTTGTGTAGTCGCGATCTTAATACCACTGTCCGAATTCGTGTGCTTCGGTGTTATGTTTTTAGCATATTATATTATGGCATGGAGGCATGGACACTGACTGAGGCCATGGGCAAAAGGTTAGAGGCATTCGAGATGTGGTATTATCGTAGAATACTAAGGCTATCTTGGATAGACAGAGTAACTAATGTGGATGTTTTACTTAGAATGAGCATCCCACAAGGAACCCACAAAAGATCAATGCGAAAAGAGACATGATTAAACGATGTTTCGCCCTGGGTAACCAGCGTGGGCTCATCAGTAGTTTCACTGGTCACCCTCCACTATACATCATTAAACACCATCATACACTTTGATTTCCAACCTTGAACCACTCACAAATAGGCATCGTTCCGCACTGGCACTTATCCAAGTTACCTGATACGAATTCGTCCTAGTAGGATTATGCTCCTAAGGCAATTAAAACATTAGTACCACGACACTTTTCCGAAAAGCAATGGACAGGGTACGGATTGCGCTGATGACAGCCAACGTTCGAAGAGAGCATGGCAGTTGAAGAAGAAGAAGATTACTAGAAGTGATATCAAAAAACGAAGTTCACTTCTAGACTAAGCATCGATTCTACTACAAAATAAACCCCACTTTTTGCTTATTTCTTATTTTATGTTATGTCCTGTATAAAACCAGCTTAACTCGATAGAAAAACAAGATATTTTAACCAGATATATGTGCTTACTTGTAATAATAAATCAATTAAAATGGTAATCCCCATCGACAGGAGCTATTGGCGATCATGCAAGAAAACGTGCACTTAGGGCCACATAAACTGCACTCGTTTTTAAATGGAATAGCAAAATTGCCCTGGGTGCGCACCAGTGCATCAATAGAAAAATGCTATAAGAGAATGCAGTTCTTCCACCGAGAGTGCTGGTGCTCTCTATGCTATGACTTTTTACTTTGGGAAATTCCATGATGACTGACGGGACAAATCTTATGTTATTAATTTTTTGATCTCAGTTATCTCTCTTTTAAAGATATTCCAGACTGACCACATCTATGTAGAGGGTTTGTCAGGATAATTTAAAAGTAAAGGCAAACTAATTTTTTATTTAGGATCCAAGATATAACAAAAAATTGGTGATAACTGACGGGACATCAAAAACGGGCAGAGAAAAATCAAGGACTTTAAAGTGCTTTTCCCCTTAATCTAAAAGTAGGTTTAAATTAGTTGTTTCAAAATATACTTTTTTTTATACCTTTATAACTAAAGCATGGCTTTTTGGTTACCGATGCAAAAAAACCTTTTTTTTTATCATGGGTGCAAAAAAAGATTTCTGTCCGTTTTTTATCCAAAGTTAAAGAGATATAGCGGAAAATAGTAATATTGAAAAAATCTAATTATTCTTGCCTAAGAATTAAGCCATCTCCACCAGTTCTCATCAGGTATTTACGAAAAAATCATTTAAAAACATCGCCAAAATATCAAACTGTCAACAATGAACGTCACCGAGTAAAATAGCACATCGCTATGGAACGATTGTTATTTCATTTACCAGCTGCCTTGATTTATAGTGTAAAGAAGTTCTGTTGCGAGAAGTGCTCTCCGTTCGAGATTTTTAAAAGTATTTTCCTGTTTTTCTTGGATTTTTGATAAAGGTATTAAAAAAAATAGTGTTAACAACTCGCGGCTAAACTGTGCTTTTTTTCTACTCGCGTTTTTAAATACCTCGCTGCGCTCGTTATTTAAACCAACGCTTGTAGAAAAAGCACTATTTTAGCCACTAGTTGTTAAAACCTCTATTATTCCCTAGATACAGGGTTCCTAAGATTTTTCTTAGGGATAGGATTTCAATAAATCAAACAGAAATGGCATAGAAAGTTCTGCGCGCACAAAAAAAACAGGTATATTGAGCAATGGTGCCAGTTTGTTATTATCTCCGGACTGCTTTCATGAGAAAAAATTGTCGCCACTCTTTCATTGTGAGCATAAATCATAGTTGCAATAATAAGCGTTGACAAGATGTCTGCAAATTCCGCTAGATGGCGGCCTCTCCATCTAATCTAATTAAAAATTAGATGTTTTCAGGTCCAAACCACAGCTTTTTCTTGCTTAAAGGAGGCGGCAGGGTCCATTATTTACGATACTGAGCGATAAACTCGTGAGGTTGTTAACATTAGAAAGAAATATCTTCGCTTTTAATTAAATTTGTTTCCATTCTGTTCTACTAGTGACATCTATCCGGAAACGGCCAAACCATGCAGCTAGCACTAGCAGTCAAAGAAATCAATAAACGGCGCTGTTTTTCCTGCAGAGCTTTTTTCTTGCGATATTATTGATTTTAAATAAAGCTGGCCCTACACTACATTTGATATTTTCGAGGTGTTTTATGACATGATCTCGAAACATGTAGCGAACCAATTCTTCAAAACTAGCGGGAGGGTAAAAGCGAAAAATAAGGGGCTGCCAATATTTGTAACTCCCAAAAAGGGGTGAAAAGATTTATTTTGCTCTGTTTCTTTAAAAAAACGTTTTTTTTACGAAAAACTTGAGCTCTGCCACTTTTTTTATTTTTTTCTTCAACTTTCTCGAAATTTTCGTCATACCGTAGAAAAAAATTATTTCCCCCATGGTCATACTCTACTTTTATTCGAAAAAATTTAGAAACAGAGACGGGATCAGTTTTCCTAAAACGGGGGATCTTGGTTTCGAGTGAGAAGATAAAGGGCGCCGCAGGCAAAAATTTTTCAATTAAATTAGCCGAACGCAAAAATGTTAGAAAAACAAAGCACGAAATAAAAATGGCGCAGCTTACAATTTTTTTTCAAAAATTACGTAATTTCGGGAACGCAAAGAAATAGGTCTAAAGAGTATAATTTTTAAGAAAAAAATATCAATTTTCTTGCCCTCCTCCACTGGGACTACAGGGGCCGTGCACAAATTACGTAATGGTCATAGGGGGAGGGGGGGTTACAAAACGTTACGTAGGGGGGAGGGGGGTTTTCGACAGAGTTTGCATTTGTGTGAAACTAAGAAAATTTGGAATGAAAATAAGTGAAAAGTTTTTTTTTTTTTGGGGGGGGGGGGTAGTGGCACGGCCCCACATCTGACTGTTCCTCCTTTTTGATTTCGAATAAAAGTGCAAAACCCGGGTTGGACTTTCGAAGGCGTCAACCCGTCCTATTTGCTTGATAAAGTTTCTACGGAAATATCTCAGTCGATTTCTCGGGCCGTGTATGAACGCTTTAGGTTAGGCATTTGCATGTATCTCAGTCCCCAGCCTGTAAACAGTGCGTAAGGACAATGGTTACAAAAGCCGAAAAATATTTTTTTTTACGATATCTTTCATCACTTTGGTATTAAAGTCGAGCAAAAACAATTTTTATTCCAGTCCTAAAGGTATGAAAATGGAAAACATTAGAAAACAACAACCTGGAATGGATTAACTACGTGTAAGATGTAGTGACAACATCGCCCCATGCCCATCTTTTTCTGCCTAATGTGCTTTTCCGTTTGTCTGCGTCTTATACACGGCTGCTTGGCCCCCTAAGGATTTGCTTAGGAACCCTGTATAATAAAATGGTATGATTTAATTTTTCTCTGCTTGCCTTGATTTTTTTTCTTATAAAACGCTCATATTTAGTTTGCCTACATTTTGGCTAGTGGCTATTATTTTCTGATTTCAAGAAGTTATTATATTCTAATGAATGTACACGTTTACTGATACCCCAGACACTTCTTTGGTGGTTATAGTTATTTAAATTTCTATAGGTCATTCTTTCTATCTATGATAGTACAACAAGCATGCCTTTCGCAACCTACATAATACAGTACACGAATTACAATATCTCCGAAATATCTTACAGAACTTTTGGACATCGCATCCCTAACTTTGTCAAATTTGCACACTCTTAAGGGAAACATTTATTTTAAAATATTTAGTGACATCTTCGAAACTGAAATAAGGCTTTTACGTGACCTTTTTTCCGGTTTTTTGTGCCCCAAACGTGGAGATTATTGACGTAGCCGAGGAAAATGCAAGACGTAGAGTTGTCTTTGGAGCTTAGACTTTTTAAACAAAACTTTGCTATTTACAAGCTTTTATTTAACTTGCATTGTATGTATGTTCGGGTGGAATCTTGCAACTTAATTTTGACCAATTTCCCGACATACGATCGGCTTCAAATTTGGCATGCTTATATAGTTGCGGTGACAATAAAAGGATATAGTGTGATAAAATTGACAGCTCCCCCCTACTCGAAGGGGGTGGAGGGGGGTACAGTTGAAGTACGCCCGATTTCGTTTAAATTTGGTGTGTTGGGGCACTTGAGGATGGAGATAACGAATTTCTAATCAGATTTTAAAAATTCAATATGGCGGATTTAAGATGGACGATTTTTGGTTATCTTTTGCTAGCCCATTTTAACTTATACACATCCGATTGCCTTCAAATTTGGCATGCATGTATAGTTCCGGTGATAATACAATAATATGTTATTATTAGGCTCCCCTCCCCCCTACGAGGGGAGTGGAGGGGGAAAACACCTAAGTCTGCCCGATTTCAACGAAAATTGGTATACGGGGGCTTTTGGGGATAAGGTATACGAATTTGTGATCAGATTTAGAAAATTCAATATGGCGGAGTCAAGATGGACGATTTTCGGTCATGTTTTGCTAACCTATTTAACTGACTTATCCACATGCTATTGTGTTCAATTTTGGTATGCGTTTATAGTTTCGGTGAAATTACAATAATATAGTATTCTCAGGTACCCACCTCCCTCTAACGAGGGAAGTGGAGGGGGAAAAGATTTAGTTTGTTCGATTTAAATCAAAATTGGCATACAGGGGTTTTTCGGGAAGGGGGATTTCAATATGGCGGATTCAAAATGGACGATTCAGGGTACAAATCTAAAAATTTAGGATGTGTATTCAAATTTGGTCTGCGTTTATAGTTCCGGCAACAATACAATAATATGGTATTATTAGGTACACACTTCCCTCTAACGAGGGAAGTGGAGGGGGAAAAAGATTTAGTTTGTTCGATTTAAATCAAAATTGGCATGCAGGGGTTTTTCGGGAAGGGGATATGAATTTTTGATCAGATTTGAAAATTTCAATATGGCGGATTCAAAATAGACGATTTAGGGTACAAATCTAAAAATTAAAACGGCAATAATCCCGCGCGTTGAATGAATATTTTAAATGAACTTGTTGCTAAGGGAGCTGGCAGACAGTTTTTATTGGATAAATTTTTCAAGCCTTTAATTCTTGTAAAAACCAGAGGGCATATAATTTAGGTTTTCTCTGGTAATAAATAAGTGTTTTATTTATTTTTTTAAATATTTTGCTATCTAAGGTTTCTTCAATTTTGCTATAAAAAACAAAAATTTGCAGCAAACCACCCAAAATATGCTTCTGCACCAAATTTTAATAACCCCGTCACTTCCGAATCTTTGAAAAATACATGATTAGGAGATCTTCAATGGTTCTGTTCTACTAATCCAACAGTGGCGGTTGTGACGTAACCGTGTCAATTCCCATCATGGGAAGTCTTCTCCAAAAGGGAGAGAAAAAGAAATTTTTTTCAGAGACTGAGACATCTGATCATATTTTTTTTTTAATTTGACCGCCGACGACGAAACCTTGCAAAATAGTAATCCTTAATTTAAAATAAAAGAAAAAAATTTGCGCCGCAGGGCAACATTTTTGGGGAAGTTGGTACGTATCGTCGGAAAGGGGGTCGATCGCCTCCCTCTGTATTCGCCACCTGTGACTGTACCGGCACGGGTTAGTTGTCTACAGCGCAACACGGGCGATCGATATTATGGATAGTTCCCATATGTATAACTCGTCTAAAAGAATACGATTTTCCTGTGCGCCGCTCATATATGTATGAGGTTAAATATAGGCCTTTCCCAGGCTAAACTTGTAAACAAGATCTAAAATCTAGCAGGCCATGGAGCCATCTTAGCTCCGCGCCTATTTACATGCGCGAAAATTTTACAAGGCGGCCGGTTTCGCGACCTTCGTCTTCGCCCTTCGGTCGAGACGCCATTTTTGATTTGTTTTGATCACACATAGTCGTTTTCCGGGTTTTCGTTTATGCAAATTTTTCTATTGTTATATTTTTAATCGTTGGTTACGCGAAAGTTTTTAGGAGTTATAATAAAAAACTATTTATATCTTGGAGCTTAAGATGTCGCCGCATAAAAAGACGTGCTGTGTTTCTGGATGCCGCCAAACAAGAAAAGTGAAGTTCCACAGGTTGGTAGCTGCTTTTTCTTAAAAGTTGAAGGAAAAAAAGTGAAAATACCTAATAATTATTTCTATTCATATATTTGATTATTTAAAAATAGAAAAGACTGATTTTCTAAAAACGTAAACAAATAGAAAAATTTTGACAACTGCACAGCTGTCTTTCTGGATTTTGGTTGGTTAACCGATGACGAGGGCCGCGCATGTGTAGAACCGCTAAGCTTTGATGCCAGAAAGAGACAATAAGAGTCATAAATGAGCAAAAGAGAAAGGTATAGGCATATATATAAAACATCCTGCTTACAAAGTTGTGCACGCCGAAAGCATTGCAAGGGCGTATATTTAGCTCATACATATATGGCGCCGCCACTGCTTTGGATCGATAAAAATACGCAAGATCGAAAGCGAAAGTGGCGCACCAAGTTTACAAGCCAAGAACTAAAAAAAACGATAGCTGCGGCATTTGGGTTTCAAGTCAGTTGAGCGGGGTCGCAAGTTTAGAGAGTCTACACTCATAAAGTAGTGAAAAGCTGCGCGCATATGACACGCGGAATGACTTTCTGCGGTGACTCGGTTTGAGTCAAGGCCGCATTTTTTATTGGCATTTTTAATATACTGGAGAACAAAAAAATGCAATACCATGTATATGGATAATTATTTGAATGACAGTTATTTATGTGTATAACTTATCTCAAAAGAAATATTTTATAAATTTTTTGTCTTCTAATCTTTCCTTTTTTTGTCGAAACTACTTTTTTTGGGTTTTTGGCCACTAAGTTAAGGAAATTTTTTCAAAAATATGTTAAAACCCACTGCGTAAATTCCTAAAGAAAAAAATTTGTTCGTTTGTCAGTGGTTTTTAAATAAGATAAAAATTTGCCTACACACACACGCAAATCCTAACTAGAATCTAAGTACTTATCTGACGTTTCGGCAGAAATTCTACTGCCGTTATCAAAGGAGTTTATTCTTTTCAATTTTTTTTTTGCTTTTTCGATTCTTTTTTTAAAATATCTGTCTGGTGTCATGCAACTGACTTGACTTTGACTGATGTATATTTCAAATATTAACTTGACAGATTGGTGCGTCGATATTAGCCAACAAGGTATTGGGTGAATTTAGTAAAATTTAAAATCAAAATTATATTTGTTTGAGTGTTTTCGATTTTAGATTACATTATAAAAATACAAAATTTTTATTTTAAAATATCAAGTATAAAGATTATCTTTTGACTGAATTTAAGAAAAAATACATTAGAAACCCAAAGAACATCAATGCTATTTTTTAATTTATTTAAAAAAAACCTTTTTGAAAATCTTGTTTTAAAATTGGAAGCTAAACTGTATTTATATCAACTGATATGCTAGCTATGCATTCATCTTCGTTAAGATAGATGCAAGCTGCTTCTTTGATTTTTCGTTTAATTTTGTCTGGTTTTTTTTGCAATATACTGGTTTCTCCCCACATTACTCTATGATAATTTTCAAAAGAATGTTGGCAAATTTTAGACCTCTTCCAGTCTCCCCTTCTGAGGTAGATTTGACATTATAAATCCCCCACAAACATATAGATTTTACTTTCCTTTTTTCACAGATTTTTTCTATTTATTTTCAAAAACAACCAACACATAAAAGCCTTTTTCTGAAAATTTTAAATCATTTTTCTCGTAGTTTTTGGTCTTTTTTAATTGCTTACAGTTTACTTAAAAAATAAAAATGCCAAGAGTTCGCAGTCGCCATACAATTTCATCATTTAAACGACTTCGAGAAAGGATGCATCGTGGGCATGAAAGAGTCTGGTTTTGGTTTACGGGAAATTGCAAAAAGAGTTATTGCCAATCCATCAACAGTGTTAAGAGTATGGAGAAGATGGTCCAATGCTGAGACTTATAGACGTCGTGCGAGTTCTGGACGCCCTAGATTATTACAAGGTCGTGATTTACGGCTTCTCAGTCTTCTTGCTCTCAGAAATCGACGGGACAGTATAAGCAGCTACAGGACGAGTGTTTTCAGGGATGACAGTTAATCGAAGATTGCTTGGTATGGGGCTGAGGGCTTACCTTTGACCCCACAACATAAGGCTCGGCAAAACTGGAATGACGAATGGAATACCATCATCTTCAGCGACGAATCCAGGTTTTATTTTGGCGGCCATGATGGACGCATCAGGGTTAGGCGATTTCGAGATGAGAGACGAAATGTAGACTTTGCCGTTGAACGTGATACAGCAAGACAGCAAAGTATCATGGTATGGGGTGCCATATGTTTAGGAATCAGATCACGTCTAGTACTCATCAACGGCAATCTGATTGCTCGGCAATATGTCGATGAAGTGCTGCAGTCAGTTTTACATCCCTACCTACAAACTCTCCCAAATGTGATCTTTCAACAAGATAACGCCAGACCGCATATTGCTCGTCAAACAATGGACTTAGAAACTTAGGTGAACTCTGGCATGCCGTAAGGAGGATTTGGATAAGTGTTCCTCAATATGATATAAACCATCTTATTTTGTCAATGCCCAATAGAACAACCAGCCACTTATTATTCATTTTTTGATGATTATCATGGAGAAATCTTCTTGGAAATGTAATCAATTACTAAGAGCATCCTAATGTATTAATATATAAATAAATTACTTTAAAAATATTTGTCCTTTGTGGTGTTGAATTTTTTTTTGTTCTCCAGTATACAATCTAATATAATTGTTTCCTGTTTCAAAAATTACATTTAATAAGGTTATGTTTTTCTAGGGGAAGGCTACCTTTGCGTCCATGGATCGCACGCCGCTGGTAGTAACTGTTTCATCGTAGATAAGAGTAAGTTTTCAGACTTGTTAGAAATGCTAAAGTGTTTTAACGAAACCCAGAAATATTTAATTTTGCGCAGCTGTTGTCTACCTGGAAGCTGCAAATTATTTCTGGCGACTTAAAACTTTATAGTTAACTCCTTTTGCACTTTCGGAGAGTAACATATATTTTAGTTTAAATTAAGTAGAGATTATGGGCCCAGGTGGTGTGTAGCATCTTTAGGCGACCAACTTAGATATTTAGGGTTTTAATGGAATAGTTTACAATCACGCCAGAAGTTTATATTTACGCGTCAAACACAAGCATAAAAATATTAATCGAACAATCCAGTTTTAAAAAATAATAGGACAATATAATATTAAAGCAAAAAAAAGGGTATTTCGTGCAAAATTTCTTTTATTTTCTTTCTATCAGACCGGTTTCGGCTCAATTACGAGCCATCATCAGTTATTTAAAGTTGTCAAGCCTAAGGTTTGCATTTGGTTAATTAAAACGGTACAGGTGGTGTAAGAAGACAACGGACTATTTTCTTTGTAGACAAACATTACATATTACGAGAAAAACAACCACCGGATCAGTTCATTCTTGATTAATTTAGGTTATCATGATAACCTCCAAAAACCACGCCGATCTCAAAAAATCGAAAAAAAAATTAATCAAGAATGAACTGATTCGGTAGTTGTTTTTCTCGTAATATTTAATGTTTGTCTACAAAGAAAATAGTCCGTTGTCTTTTTACACCACCTGTACCGTTTTAATTAACCAAATGCAAACCTTAGGCTTGACAACTTTAAATAACTGATGATGGCTCGTAATTGAGCCGAAACCGGTCTGATAGAAAGAAAATAAAAGAAATTTTGCACGAAATACCCCCTTTTTTTTGCTTCATTTGTGCCACGTGCAAGCAACCGCCCCCCCTCCTCCAATATAATATTACCGTGATAATAAAGGTGCAAAGAACCACGCACTATTTAAATGGAAAATGGATCTCAGTGGGATTTCAACGCCTATTAAGTATGTTATTGGGACAGTCTGAGCATTTTGTCTCATAGACAAAAAAAAGCATCAATTCCCACTAAAATGACAACGCTCAATTTAAAAATAACATTTATTTTGACACCTGTCAAACCCTGTCGGAAAAATAATTAATGAAATGAAAGTTTTTTAAAAGTTAACACCTTCTTTTTACTCTGCTAAAGACATTAAATCGAAAACTGTAAAAAAAAGTGACAGTTGTCTTGACTGTCATATACTGTTATGGGGAAAAGTCCTCGTGCGATGACACATATGTATAAGTGTCAAATCCTATCTAAAAGGTGAAAAAATATTAAGTTTTTGAAAAAGCAAATATCTTTTTTTACTCTGCTGAAGACATTAAGTCGGAAATCGTAAAGAAAGTGACAATTCTGTTAATTGTCATGGGGAAAATCTGTTAACTGTCATGGGGTGACACATATTTACGAGTAGGAACTCGAACTACACTAAATTGAGGTCGAGGAACACAAAAATGTTATTATTTTTGACACTTGCCAAACTTTATCAAAATGGCGGAAAAATAATTAATGAACTAGAACTTTTTGGAAAAGCAAATACCTTTATAGTACTTTGCTAAAGACATTAAATCGGAAATCGTAAAAAAAAGTGACAGTTGCCTTAACTGTCATTTACTGTTATAAGAAAAACCACTGGTGCGATGACACATATTCACGAGGGGGGACTCGGACCAGACTAAATTGAGGTCGATAAACTTAAAAATGTTATTAGTGTTGACACCTGTCGAACCCTGTCAAAATAACGAATAAATAATTTATAAACATGGAGGTTTGGAAAAGGCAAATATACCTTTTTTTACTCTGTTGGCGATGTTGAATCGAAAACCGTAAAATAAGTGACAGTTGTTTTAAAATAATTTATAAATATGGAGGTTTGGGAAAAGCCGTTTATTCGATACGAATTATATTTTTCAAAAATTCATTCATCGACCTCAATTTAGTGGAGTTCGAGTCCCTACTCGTAAATATGTTTCACTCCATGACAATTAACAGATTTTCCCCATGACAATTAACAGAACTGTCACTTCCTTTAGGATTTCCGACTTAATGTCTTCAGCAGCATGCTTTTCCAAAAACTTCAAGTTCATTAATTATTTTCCCGTCATTTTGATAGGGTTTGACAGTTGTCAAAACTAATAACGTTTTTGCGTTCATCGACCTCAATTTAGTGTAGTTCAAGTCCCGTCTCTAAATATGTTTTATCGTACCAGTGGTTTTCTCCATAAAATTAAATGACATTTAAGACAACTGTCACTTTTTTTTCGGTTTCCGATTTAATGTCTTCAGCAGAGTACAAAGAAGGTATTAGCTTTTCCAAAAACTTCAATTTCATTAATATTTTTTTCCACCATTTCGACAAAGTTTGACAGGTGACAAAATAAATATCATTTTTAAATTCAGCGTTGTCATTTTAGTGGGAATTAATGCTTTTTTTGCCGATATCGGTCATCACAAGCATGATAATAATAAGCTCATCCCAAACTTTGGCAGCTATTATTGGCTCACCCTGTAGATATCGGCACTTGTGTCTATGAGATAAAACGCTCTCAGGGACTGTCCCAACAACATATTTAGACGGCGTCGAAATCCCACTGAGATCCAGTTTCTATTTAAATTGTGCGTGGTTCTTTCTAGTTTTGAGAAAAACGCATTTGAAGTTTTTGACATGTTAAAAGTAGTTTTAGGGTCATTCCATATCAAATCAACCAAAAAATCACAAAAATTTTACGCGACCAATTCCAATTTTGATGATTTTTGGTATATATTTTCTTCTTACCATAAAAGTTGAAAATGCAAATTTTTAGATTTTTTTGATTCGTAGTTTTTTTTTTTTTAATTTTTCAAAATAAAAAAATCAGCATTTTGACCTTAACAAGAATGTACAAAACTAGCAATATCTCGAGAACCACTTACACTAGGAAAGTAATAAATGGCTCATTTTAAAGTCATTTTGAAGCTCTTTTTTATGAAATATCACAACATAATTTTAACAAAAAAAAAAAATTGGAAATAAAAAATTGAAAAAAAAAAATTGAAAAATTCAAAAAGGCCATTTTTAATTTTTTTGAAAAAAATATATAATTTTGGTCAAAGTGTTACTTAATTATCCACAAAATTTTATGATGGAGAAATGATGGGTTCAATGTCAAAAAAAATATCAAAAATATTAAGTACATTTTATAGGCGATTTTTCATGCATGTGACATTTTTAATAAATTTTTTCACATTGAACCCATGATTTGTCCATCTCAAAATTTTGTGAATAGTTTAATAACACTTTAAAGAAAATAATATAATTTTTTGAAAAAAATTAAAAATGGCCTTTTTGAAATTTTTCAAAAAAAAAATCAAAATTTTTTTTTTTTTTTTTTTTTTTTAATATATGTTATGCAATATTCTCATATGAAAGGTCTTTATAAGAGCTTTAAAATGAACCTTCACCTACTTTTCTATTATAAGTGGTTCTTTGGATATTCCTCATTTTGTACGCACATGTTAAGGACAAATAAGTGACTTTTTCGATTTTCAAAAATTAATTCAAAATAAACAACTGGTCAAAAAAGTCTGAAATTTTGGATTTTCCAGTTTTTCGGTAGGAAAAACATGTATACTAAAAATCATCAACATCGGAGATGGTGTGGTAAAATACCCTGGTTGACTTGATATGGACTGACCCTAGGGTCATTCCATATCAAATCAACCAAAAAATCACAAAAATTTTACGCGACCAATTCCAATTTTGATGATTTTTGGTATATATTTTCTTCTTACCATAAAAGTTGAAAATGCAAATTTTTAGATTTTTTTGATTCGTAGTTTTTTTTTTTTTAATTTTTCAAAATAAAAAAATCAGCATTTTGACCTTAACAAGAATGTACAAAACTAGCAATATCTCGAGAACCACTTACACTAGGAAAGTAATAAATGGCTCATTTTAAAGTCATTTTGAAGCTCTTTTTTATGAAATATCACAACATAATTTTAACAAAAAAAAAAATTGGAAATAAAAAATTGAAAAAAAAAAATTGAAAAATTCAAAAAGGCCATTTTTAATTTTTTTGAAAAAAATATATAATTTTGGTCAAAGTGTTACTTAATTATCCACAAAATTTTATGATGGAGAAATGATGGGTTCAATGTCAAAAAAAATATCAAAAATATTAAGTACATTTTATAGGCGATTTTTCATGCATGTGACATTTTTAATAAATTTTTTCACATTGAACCCATGATTTGTCCATCTCAAAATTTTGTGAATAGTTTAATAACACTTTAAAGAAAATAATATAATTTTTTGAAAAAAATTAAAAATGGCCTTTTTGAAATTTTTCAAAAAAAAAATCAAAAATTTTTTTTTTATTTTTTTTTTCAATATATGTTATGCAATATTCTCATATGAAAGGTCTTTATAAGAGCTTTAAAATGAACCTTCACCTACTTTTCTATTATAAGTGGTTCTTTGGATATTCCTAATTTTGTGCGCACATGTTAAGGACAAATAAGTGACTTTTTCGATTTTCAAAAATTAATTCAAAATAAACAACTGGTCAAAAAAGTCTGAAATTTTGGATTTTCCAGTTTTTTGGTAGGAAAAACATGTATACTAAAAATCATCAACATCGGAGATGGTGTGGTAAAATACCCTGGTTGACTTGATATGGACTGACCCTTTAACTTCTTTAAAAATCTATATTTTTTAATAATTTTTTTTTGTTTAAAACATAGGCTTCTCAAACTATTCCATTAAATTGATTCAAAGTTATATATTAAAACGAAATCAATTTGTAGAAATAGAAGATGACGCGTCCAGTGTAAGTGAGATATCCAGTGGCGTTGCCCAGGGGTCTATTTTAGGGCCTCTTTTGTTTATAATTTATACATCATGTATGCTCGATTGCGTAAGCCACTGTGTATCTTACTCGTACGCAGACGACCAGCAGTTACGAATCTCATTTTTTAAAGAACACCAACATATGGCGGAAGACCTGATGAATCCGGACATACAAAGACCAGTGCAGTATTCAATAGACTGTAATTTACAAATTAGTTGTAATGCTCTTTGGTAAAAATGTAGAGCAGCCTTTTAAAATTGAAGATCAGAACCTAGAAATAACAAACTCCACAAAAAACCTGGGATTAATTTTTTACAGTAAGTTGCGCTTCAATTTCCAAATTAATAAATGTATTCAAAGAGCTTACTATTGCTTAAAACTATTATACCCTAGCAAAAATATCTTGTCACAAAAATTAAAAATTATGCTGTGGGACTCTCTGATTTTGAGTCAATTTAATTATTGTGATGTAGTCTACGATCCCTGCCTGGATTCAAAAGACATCGAACGAATCCAAAAAGTTCAAAAAGCCTGCTTACGGTTCATCTACGGTATTCGGAAATACGATCGTATTACATTTAAACTTAAAGAAGCCCAATGGCTCAATATGAAACAGCGCCGTAAATTTCACTTGCTATATCTTTTTAACAAAGTAATTTCCACCTTATCTATATAAAAAAATTAATTTTAGAACTGGAGTTTACAGCCTCAGTTCAAGATTAAAAAACTTTATTACAATGCCTGCACATCGTACATCCTATTTTGAGAGATTATTTTCCTATAGTGTTTCTAAACTCTACAACAGCGTTCTTCGAAATATTAAAACCCTAAATCCTAAACATTTTAAAAAAGCAATAAAAGTATATTTTTTACTCAATGAACCGCAATAAATAATGTCGATCTAGTCAAACCGCTGTGATCTATATTACAATTAGTATACAGGGTTCCTAAGATTTTCCTTAGGGATAGGATTTCAATAAATCAAACAGAAATGGCATAGAAAGTTCTGCGAGCACAAAAGAAACAGGTATATTGAGCAATGGTGCCAGTTTGTTATTATCTCCGGACTGCTTTCATGAGAAAAAATTGTCGCCACTCTTTCATTGTGAGCATAAATCATAGTTGCAATAATAACCGTTGACAAGATGTCTGCAAATTCCGCTAGATGGCGGCCACACCTAATTAAAAATTAGATCTTTTCAGGTCCAAACCACATCTTTTTCTTGCTTAAAGGAGGCGGCAGGGTCCATTATTTACGATACTGAGCGATAAACTCGTGAGGTTGTTAACATTAGAAAGAAATATCTTCGCTTTTAATTAAATTTCTTTCCATTCTGTTCTACTAGTGACATCTATCCGGAAACGGCCAAACCATGCAGCTAGCACTAGCAGCCAAAGAAATCAATAAACGGCGCTGTTTTTCCTGCAAAGCTTTTTGCTTGCGATATTATTGATTTTAAATAAAGCTGGCCCTACACTACATTTGATATTTTCGAGGTGTTTTATGACATGATCTCGAAACATGTAGCGAACCAATTCTTCAAAACTAGCGGGAGGGTAAAAGCGAAAAATAAGGGGCTGCCAGTATTTGTAACACCCAAAAAGGGGTGAAAAGATTTATTTAGCTCTGTTTCTTTACAAAAAACTTTTTTTTACGAAAAACTTGAGCTCTACCACTTTTTTTATTTTTTTCTTCAACTTTCTCTAAGTTTTCGTCATACCGTAGAAAAAAATTATTTCCCCCATGGTCATACTCTACTTTTATTCGTAAAAATTTAGAAACAGAGACGCGATCAGTTTTCCTAAAACGGGGGATCTTGGTTTCGAGTGAGAAGATAAAGGGCGCCGCAGGCAAAAATTTTTCAATTAAATTAGCCGAACGCAAAAATGTTAGAAAAACAAAGCACGAAATGAAAATGGCGCGCTTACAATTTTTTTTTTCGGGAACGCAAAGAAATAGGTCTAAAGAGTATAATTTTTAAGAAAAAAATATCAATTTTGGTCATAGGGGGGAAGGGGGTTACAAAACGTTACGTAGGGGGGAGGGGGGTTTTCGACAGCGTTTGCATTTGTGTGAAACTAAGAAAATTTGGAATGAAAATAAGTGAAAAAAATTTTTTGGGGGGGGGTAGTGGTCTTGAAATCGTTACGTAATATTAGAGGAGTGGCGTGCCAAACCGTTACAAAACATTACCTAGGTTGGGGGTCAAAAATTGGTAAAATCACCGTTACGTAATTTGTGCACGGCTCCACATCTGACTGTTCCTCCTTTTTGATTTCGAATCAAAGTGCAAAACCCGGGTTGGACGTTCGAAGGCGTCAACCCGTCCTATTTGCTTGATAAAGTTTCTACGAAAATATCTCAGTCAATTTCTCCGGCCGTGTATGAACGCTTTAGGTTAGGCATTTGCATGTATCTCAGTCCCCAGCCTGTAAACAGTGCGTAAGGACAATGGTTACAAAATGAAAAGCAGAAAAATATTTTTTTTACGATATCTTTCATCAGTTTGGTATTAAAGTCGAGCAAAAACAATTTTTATTCCAGTCCTAAAGGTACAATTTACTACGTGTAAGATGTAGTGACAACATCGCCCCATGCCCATCCTTTTCTGCCTAATGTGCTTTTCCGTTTGTCTGCGTCTTATACACGGCTGCTTGGCCCCCTAAGTATTTGCTTAGGAACCCTGTATATATTTATTCTAACTTGAACCTATTCCTACTGATTATATATTATTTTAAGATTATTTTACATATTTCTTTTTACTTTGTTCTTATTTGTTGGTCTATATTTTCTTTGTATATTATGTCGGCCCAAATTATATCCTTTAGTACTTATTTAATTTATAGGTTTCTTTTCCTTTGTTGTTATGTCAGCCCAAATTTCAAACTTTAAAATTTTAATTTTATTCTGTTTTACTTTTTAGTATTTATTTAAATTATAGATTTCTTTTTTTTTTCTTTCAAACTTTAAACAAGTAAAACATAGTCCAGTATATTATATAATAGACCGTCAGTTAATATTATGTTTTAGGGGTCAAACTAGATCAGTTTTAAATTGTTTTTTGACTTCCTTTTTACAAACTCATGTATTATTATTATACCAACGATATTTTGTAGTTAAATTTTATTATTATTAAAAAAATCATGTCTTGTAAAAATTATTGATTTAGGTTAACTTTTTCTATTAGAAATTAATATAAAATCAAAACGAATTAAGAATTAAGAAAGAACAACGAATGTTGCAGCTGTGACGCTTTCGCCGTTCTTTTTTAACATTACTATATACAGAATAAGGAATTAGATAGTGACGGCGTAGCCAGGCACTGGTTTTGGGGGTTTTTGATATCCTGGTTAAATTTAGATTAGTATTAGTATTCACTAGTATGAAATATATAATAAAAAACAAGAAGTAGATTTTGAAGCAGTTTTTACATAAAAATAAAATTGTACCGCAGCGCGCAAACCAAAAATTTAATAAACTCGCTTAAATTGCTCCACTTTATTAAAAAGGTAAAAATAAATTAAATATTA
Organism: Oxystoma pomonae; assembly: GCA_963921995.1. NCBI lineage: Eukaryota > Metazoa > Arthropoda > Insecta > Coleoptera > Brentidae > Oxystoma > Oxystoma pomonae. Next base: position 4,189,317 of record OY998167.1, on the reverse strand, counting down.
CTAAAAATTCCCGAGTTTTAAAGGCAGGAACATAATAATAAACTTAATTTGATTACAAAAATAATATTTTATTATAATGTAAAACTAGAGGAAATAAGAATACAATACATTCGCTTGCGCACTTGAAAACAGGCGCGAAAAATACATTGTTAAGAAAGAATAGCGAATGTATGAGAGTGCCTTCAAGCGATTGTATTACAAAAAAGGGCAACAAAATAACGCGTGTGTCATTCGCTCTTATTAATTACCATTGATAATAAAAAACTGCTCATTCGCTGCAGACTGTTGCTTTCGCTCTTCTTGCACATTCGCTAAATTTAAATTAAAAAAGTGGTTTAATTAAACTTAATAGGTATTTACGTCACTAGACCGGAAAATTGGTCTTTACAGGTCGACGTAGGAAATTTACAGGGCGAGCCGCAGGCGAGTCCTGTAAACTTGCGGAGACTTGTAAAGACACTTTCCGGTCGTGTATCGTACGTACTTTTTTTTTCAAACGATCAGAAAAAACATTTTAGTATCTATCACTTTCGTCGACGCCTAGCCGTGTTGCGTAATTTATGAACAGTCCCCTGATATTTTTTGCTTCTTGTTGGGTAGATAGCCATTGCCGCCAAGGCCGGTAGTTTTTAAGATGAAAACTAAGAAAAACAAGTAAAGTTTTGTGGTTAGAAATGATTTTTATATTTTTAACTTGTGCAAAATTGTATAAAACATTAGAAAAATTATAGTGTAGTGCCTATTAGCTTCACACAGCTAAATCAGTGATGACTGACGACCAGTTATGGCCAACCATGGCCAACTTATCAAGCAAAATAATGATAAAAAAGCTCATAAAAGGCAGATTTCTAGGTTTGTTCTTTATTTACCTATATTTATAGTATACTCTTACTTTGAGAATTAAAAATGTGTGGTCGAGTTTTCGGTGTATGTGACTCTTGAAACAGCTTTTATTATTTCCTCCGGATTCAACTCATTTTCTAGATCTGAGTCCATTTTTGTAAACAAAACTTTTCAAACAAATTTAAAACAGCTTTTTTAGGAGTATCAAAACTGTCCAAAAAAATAAGCTAAAAGCTGTCAACAAGAAGTCATAGCCAACTTGGCCAAAAATGGGACCGGAAAAGGATCAAGGGATCGGAAAATTGAACAAAAAGGTCCTTTCTGGAAGTAGAACTTTCCGGATGAAAAATCGTACGGAAAGTGGCTATTTTCCGGTCGTTTGAAGAAAAAGTTCATTTTCGGGTTTATCGGAATAATGGCGAATGCGTGACAGCTCCAGCTGATTAAATGCGTCAAAACAACGTTCCGTATGCAGGGACGTTACGACTCCCTTATCGCACCTAACGAGGTTTTCGTGCATTTAATCAGCTGGAGCTGTCACATTTTCGCCATGATTTTAAAAGTGCACCTACTTGATTAGTCGACTCGATAGAGATAAGGATACGAATGCTGATAAAACTGAAAATTAACTTTGAATGTCTATTATGGAAATGCAAAAAAGTGAAAATAGCAAATTTTTAACATTCGCTCTTCTTAACTAACACGCCAAAACAAAAACAAGGAATAGGGGCTTATCGTTACCTAAAGTTGGCATAGCCTCTTGTCCAATTATAAGGAAGAAACACAGTTATGTTTATCGAGACTAATTATTATGACAAAATTGAAGTTAGACGCGCTCTTCTTGGTTGACGGGGCTATCCGAAACCGACGTTCGGGCTATCCGGCCAGAGTTATTTTGTGTGTGGTGATGTCAAAATAACGTCGACTTTTATAATGTTTGCGCCAAGGTTTCTGCCGAGGTGTAATAGGTTGGTTCGTGCCAATTTACCTAAAACGTATATCTCGAAAAGTGCAAGAGCTAGAAGGGAAAAACTAAAAAATCGTCAAAATTTAACGCTCGGTAACGCAGCGTTGGCGAACCTTGTTGGGTCACTTAAGAACACTGTGGATTTAAAAAGGCCAGTTGTAATAAGCTTTATCGAATTCTCTACACTACTTTATTTTTTCTATGGTTTAACTTTTGTTTTAAAGTAGTTTGACTTTTTACCCTCGCGAGTGTAACCTCGTTTAAAAAGTTTAATCGGTTTCGTAAAGCATTATATGTTTAGATTTTTATCCTCTGGTCTTTAAACTTTTTTAAAGTTTCACGTTCAATACTGTATGTTTTCCGAATACTTTTAAATCATTTGATTAGGGTGCGAACACATCAGGTAAAATCACCTGGCAACGTTGGCTATCTGCACCCTGCCCACTGTTTTTTGGAAAAGTATCGTATTATTAACACCATACCATTGTCTAAGCCAGACATTTTCTGCCTTTAATGTTAACCGGCGCCTCCACCATGTCACAGTAAAGTAGGAGTTAGGCTGCGTTCAGAATGCCCACACCAGTGTAAAAAATGCACCGGTGCATGGTGTGTCGCCGTTGAGGAATATGAAAATGCGTCTTATTTTCGTAGAGATATAACCTCTATATCTCTGCATTTTGGTGGTTCAGGAAAGGTACGTTTATAGCGTCATAAGCAAGGCCACTAACATGCGGCAGTAAGGGTCAAAATTGTACATATTTATGTCTATTTTAGTGAGCTGATCACACCACACCGTCACCCCAGTGTCGACTTGGGCGATGGTTGGTGTGCTTGAATGAGGTTATGATTTGGTGAAATTTGGATAATTTTTAACGACAAGACTGTTTAAAAATTTAATTTTATTCAATTTTTTTTTACTAACTCTGTATAATATATGGTTTTTCACGTTTTTTTCTTCTAGAGTCGTTTTTAAACGAATACACCTAATAAGTATAGTAAGTAAAAACAACGTATTTTTCAATGTGATGTCTTATTATAGCTAATACTTGATCATTTTCAAAATTTTACCTCATATTTAAACGAAGGGTAGCTCTAAATGCCCCCGAAATGCCTCGAAACAATGCTTCAAATTTCCACGCAAGCCATCGGCGTATACACCAAAGTGCATTACCGAGCCAACCCTCGTAATTAAATGATCCGTTAAGAAATAAAAAAGTGGTGGAGACCGTTTTAAAAACTATCCAATATTTTTCTGCTCACTTGTAGCCTAAAAATATGCCTTTTTCGAAAGCAACCCCGAAAATCAACCCAAAACCCAGCATTCGAAAATAAAAGAGAACAAAAAGCCTATTGCTACAATTTTCTACCCACTTGTAGCCCAAAAAAATAGGTTTTTGGGTCATTTCTTATTAGAAAAACAAACCCAGAAACCAACCAACTTTGGAAAATAAGAGGAAACAAAAAGTCTATTTTATCATTTATCCCAGCATTGTTTTGTTTTTGTAACTCAGCTGACATCAGACAAGAGTTACAGATTATAGGTGTTGTGTTCACTTGCGGCCACACCGAGTGCGCGCACCCACACCATGGTGTGGGCTTTCAGAACGCAGCCCTATGGGTGCCTACTTTCTACCCTTAACTCCCTGTTTATTTCCTTATAAGCTTTCACTTTTAACGACTGGGTTAAGTCAACAGAGTTGGCCCGAACTGAACGATTTTGCATATAGGGGGTCGAGATACGAGATCTCGCCTAACGATGCCAATTAGGTAAGCCGTTTGACTAGAGAACACGACCACCACTTGGTTTTATTTCTAAACCTACAGAAACACTTGAATTGGTCTTAGTGACCCTAAATGAAGAGAGATGGTGATTTCAAGTTGCACAATTTGGACTTACGTTCAAAAATGAGGTTAAAAAACCTCCAAATCAGTTACTTCAACCGAATAGAATCTAGAAACCAAAAGATCTTGGGTGGAAAAAAAGAAAATTCAAACACACAAAGGACCAAAGCGAAAAAACGAAATAATTAAACGATGTTTCGCTCTGGGCAAGCAGCGTGGGCTCATCATTGGTTTCACTGGTCACCCTTCCCAAACATCATTAAATATCATCATACACTTTGATTTCCAACTTTGAATTACTCACAAATAGGCATCGTTCCGTACTGGTACTTATCTAAGTCACCTGATACGGGTTCGTCCTGGCGTGTTAATATTTCCAATAGGATTAGGCTCCTAAGGCAATTAAAACAAAACAGAGGTTAAAAAACCTCCAAATCAGTTACTTCAATCGAATGGAATCTAAAAACCAAAAGATCAAAAGATCTTAGGTGGAAAAAAAGAAAATTCAAACTTGGATGAGCATCCCACAAGGAATACACAAATGACCAAAGCGAAAAAACGAAATAATTAAACGATGTTTCGCCCTGGGCAAGCAGCGTGTGCTCATCAGTGATTTCACTGGTCACCATCCCCAAATATCATTAAACACCATTATACACTTTGATTTCCAACTTTGAATTACTCACAAATAGGCATGGTGATATTTTCTTAAAGCCCTCCAGAAAGGGCGAAAAAAAAACAGAAAGGTTGTAGTTTTTTTGAGCCCCTCAACAATCAACATAATACAGCATCCAAATATTAAATATACCGTATAGGCCCTTTCTAAGTCACCTAATACGGGTTCGTCCTTCGTGACTTAAATAATTTGTGAGTGATTCAAATTTGGAAATCAAAGTGTATGATGATGTTTAGTTTAATGATGTCTGGGGCGGGTTACCGGTGAAACCACTGACGAGCCCACGCTGGTTATCAAGGGCGAAACATCGTTTGATCATTTCTCATTTCGCTTTGGTCCTTTGTGTGTTCCTTGTAGGATGATCATCCAAGTTTGAATTTTCGTTGTTTTCCACCCGAGATCTTTTAATCATTTTTTTTCTTTTCGGTTGAAGTAACTGATATGGAGGTTTCTTAACTTCCTTAAAATAAAATATTTTTTGAGTTAAATTGAATTGTAGTGCATTATTATTTTGTTACTGTAGCTACAAAACAACTTCGTGTTGTACTCAATCAAAGGCATTCTCATAATCTGTGAAATATACTGGCATCGATATACTTCGACTAAGACTTGAATGTCAAATAAGGCCTACAACAAGTACAACCATAATAGATATATTTTTTTCTCTGCCGGGATTATTTTTATCACAATAGGATTTCCTTATATCTGCATGCGGACTATACTAATATTCATTTAAAAAAATATAAGTCATAAAATACCCGAAATGATAAATGTTACACACCTGGCATATAAGAAGGAATTTTATGGAAACGCGAAGCGGCAAAATTCGCAAAATGTATTCGTGTAAAGGCAATAAACACATTTTTCAGAGGCAAATTTGTCTTTTATATCGGTTTTATTTGATCCACTTTAAAAATATTTCACATAATATACAGGGTGTTTCAAATCCGATGCTCACCATGGGGATCCCCTAAACGGTAGGAGATACGCAAGGTTTAAATCAGGGCAAAGTTACGAAATTTTATGTTTGCTCAAAACTAAAAAAAAAAGTTTTCAAATTCCGGATAGTTCCGGAGATAAGCGGAAAAAACCGAAATCTTCATTTTTAGTTTTTATTTTTCTGCGCCCTTGTTCCTAAAATTTTAATTTTTTATATTACAAAATTAATTGATACGTTAACAACAGGTACTTGATTGATTGCATAGAAATTCTTAACTATAAATAAGCAGCACTGTAAATCAGAGATTTGTGGTGTACTGCTTATAAGGAATACATTAACTGTAAAATTTACAATATTGATTTTAAAAACTAAAGTTACATTAAAAATATATTATGCAGGTACATAGATACGAATAATGCAATTTTGCAAATTCGTTTAGCGAGATCAATAGTGATTGAGTTGTTTTTAAAGTTTACAAAATTTCATCAAACACATCATGACATGGTAATAATTAAAAGTATTATTAGCAGGTACTAAATAGGTAAAATTGAAGAAAAATTCAAAAATGCATTGTTCTCTAATGTCTAACTTTAAAAACTTTAGATATATAGGTATATTAAATAAAATCTTTGTATATTTCATAGTTATTCAAGAAATGTATCTTTTATTTTATTTTAAACTTTGTGTTTTTAATTGATAATTTTTTAATTTCTTCTGGAATTTTATTAACTATTTTTGGAGCAATGTATATAATTTGTCTTTGCGTTAATGAAAGGTTGTGTCTTATAGTTTTGAGCTTATTGTTAGTATTGGCTCTGGTGTTGTGTATGTGTTTTGTTTTAGGAAAAAGAAAGGGATGTTTTCTGTGGAAGATGACAGCTATTTTGAAATATAAAAATCTTACTGCTGAATTTGATTCTTTTGGAATAAACAAATACTGGGATATCTAAAAGGTTTTTAAAAATAACTTTAATTGTGTACTTTTCTAATAATTATTATTCCATAGGTTAATATTGACTGAAAAAGTGCAAAATACAACATTTTAGCTAATCTAAAGTTTACTATTTTTAAAATTATTTTAAGTTTGTATATTACACAGCGTAACTTTTTATTAATCATTTCAATATGTTTTTGCCATTTTAAATTTTGGTTGTTTGCATTTATTTGAACAATCTATTTTGTGTATGATTATATTTTCAAAGTTTGGTGATGAATTTTTGTAACAAGTGAATGCCATGAAGTTTGTTTTATTTAAACTCAGAGTTAGGTTAAAGCCTTCTTTAGTTTTTTGTTTTGCTTCTCCCCAGGTTTCCCCTTCGACAATGAAGACAGTGTCATCCGCATAAGATATTATTATTCCAGGAAGTTTAGTTTTTAAAATGGTGTTGATGTGTATTAAAAAAAGAACTGGCCCTAAGACTGTTCCTTGAGGCACTCCATACTTTATATATTGATAATCACTTCATTTTTAATTTTAACAAACTGTTTTCTAAGTGATCAGTATTCTCTAAAAATTTTGTGACATACACCTCTTATTCCTATATTTTCAAGAATTGTTAATAGTTTTGGATGGGAGACGGTGTCGAATGCTTTTTTCAGGTCCAAGAAAGTAGCTTTAACCTTTTGTTTGTTATCAAGTGGATCTAAAATTGAATCCATACTGATGATTAAAAAGTAGATTTTTTTCCAAATATGTCATTAGTTGGTTTTTTATGAATTTTTCGAGAATTTTAGAAATATTACTTACTAACTAACTTACTTGCTAAAGCTGTTAAAAAACGCTTAAAACTTTCTACAAGCACTTTTTTAAGATCTATCTAGTGAGAGGTCCGTTTTTGAGACTTGACATTTCAGTGTGACAGGAGCACTGTCAAGTTCATGTTTTCTTATGGACACATCCTTTTTTCTCTGCCGTCTGGTTCATAAAGGATGACAGATAACATTTTGCAACCTTATTTTGACAAGTCACCTGAAGTTTTGGGTTTATTGACCATCATCAGTCCAAATTTATAAGATAACTCCGTTTTTTTCTTTGTTTTTTTAATCTTTGAATTTGGGCTCATGATGGTCAATTAACTCAAAACGTCAGGTACTTGTCAAAATAAACCAAACGGCAGGAGAAAAAAAAGGATGTGTCCAAAAAATGAATTTGTCAGTGCTTCTGTCACACAGAAATGTCAAATCTAAAAAATGGAAGTACCTGTAGAAAGTCTTAAGCGGTCTTAAGGTCGCAGAAAAACAACGACTTCGGTTTTTTGGGCTGATGAACGTTAAGTACTTGTCAAAATGAGGTAGTAAAATATCTGTCATCCTTTATGAACCAAACGGCAGGAGAAAAAAAGGATGTGTTCATAAGAAAAAATGAACTTGACAGTGCTCTTGTCACACTGAAATATCAAGTCTCAAAGACGGACCTCTCACTAGGTAGATCTTAAAAAAAGTGCCTGTAAAAAGTTTTAACCGTTTTTTGACAGTTTTAACAATAAGGGTGAAGAAAAATACAAACTAAAAATGAAGATTTCGGGTTTTTCCTTCTGTCTCCGGAACTATCCGGAATTTGTAAACTTTTTTTTAAGTTTTGAGCAAAGCATCAAATTGCACAACTTTGCTCTAATTTAAACCTTTTCGTATCTCCTATCGTTTAAAAGATCCCCATGGTGAGCATCGAATTTGAAACACCCTGTATATCAACAATATCATAAATTATTACAAATATCAAACGCGAACACTCTTAGGGCCGGTTTCTCAATATCGAGTTAGCGTTAACTCGAGCAACATAACCTTTTAAAAATATTTAAAATGCGGTTTACTCTAGGGTCACCCTAGTTTCAAGGCGAGGGTTAGTTATCTTACTCCAGGGTTAACCTAAAAAAATATTAGCTTAAAACAGCAAAAAACTGAGATTTATAACCTCAGTTAATTTAACTTGCTGGTAAACCGCAATTGAGAAAAAATTTTAATGACTTTCACTCTAAAACGTCAAAACAAATAAGGTTACTAAAAGACTTTTCATATATCTTTTTAAAAACTAGGTTTTTTTCTTAAAGATGCGTAATACGCCAATTTAACGAGACTTATTTTTTATTAGGTACTAAAATTATATTGGATTTATTTATGTTTAATAAATATTTATTGTCTTAAAAATATAGAAAAATAACTCACATTTTTGCGTCAACGCCATCTTGTGGTTTACGTCTAAGCTTTATTATTATGCTAAGATCGTAAATGAGCCATTAAAATCGTGTTGAGATGGTCCTAAAATTAGTATTATTCGTTGGTCGTGGGAAAAATAATAAATTTACTAACCGGCTACCTTTAACAACATTTCGTCGATTTATTTCTCTGTAACAGTTCTAAAGTTCCCGTTTGCCCGAACACCCGAACGTTTTCCACGAACATTCGGGAAAATTTTCGCAGAATTTTGTGGAAATATATTTTTGAAAGTGGGAGTACATAATATTTTTGGTCTCACATCACTGACCTCAATTTTTGAAATTAAATTGGAACACCAAACATATTTTATTTAATTTTTCGATTAAATAGTAAAAGCCGACGGAAAGCGAAAAATTATTATTTGCTGGCTAATTGTTGCTATGCTTTGTCACTTTTTTGGTTATCCTTAATTAAGTATAAACTCATCAAACCCTATCACCAAACACCACCACCAAAACCCCACAAAATGAAATAAAGTAAGCCTCATTATTTTTTATTAAGTGCGTCAAATCCTTTTTCCGTCGGAAAGGTTTCAAAATTTAATTTTTATATTACAATTCAGTTCAATGAGTTATCGTAAATAATTTTTCTAATTATTTTATTCCAAATATTTCTTTCAGCAAATTTTGTCCGAACACCACGAACCTTTTTACACGAACCCCGAACCTTTTGGCCCGAACCTTTTGCGCGAATCTTTAAATAAATAACTCGCGCGAATGTTTGTCGGCATTTCGAAGATCAAAGGAATATTCGCCTGTTGTAAATGCTACTCAAAACGATTAATTTTACGAAGGTAAAAAAATCAGATACTGTCAGAATGTTGACGCAAATAATTTAATAAAAATAGGTGGGACTCACGAAATTATAAAAGAAGCACAATTGCGAAAAATTTTTATCGCTAATTTTAAAGCTCTTGTGGTAGTACCCACGAAAATTATTATTTTATCTATTTCTTTTTATTAGGCAGCTCTAGCTATACAGAACATTAGAAATGCTTTTTTTGCCTATCATTCGCACTGATTTTGGAGAAAAAGCTTCCTATTTTCACCTCTAAAATGAAACCCGACGTTCGATAACCTAGGAAAGTGCTGAACTTTTCAAATACGTTGAAACTGAGCCCTGCGATACAATTTTGGCAACTAGATTCTAATATTTAAAATAGAGCATTGAAGCTAGCACCTCAAGTAACACAGTGTGCTGTAAAACAGCACAACGTTTCCACAGCTAAAACAATAACAATAATGCTTTTGTTGTTTTCAATCTCAATCTCAATCTTAAAGTAGCTTTTTTGTCTAATAAAGCCATGTTTAAGTTAACAAAAAAAATCATAAACAGGATTTAAATGAAAAAGTAACAATAAATTCAAATACTTAAAACTAAATAGTATTGGACAGGCGTTAAAAAAATTTAAAATATTCATTAACATTGCAGCTTTAACTAAGCAGAAATTAAAATTAAAAATAAGTTAAAAATGAAACGTTGTTTTGCTTTTTTTTTACAAAAATAACAGATTAGAAATAAAAATTAAATAACAAATATTTTTAACCAAGCTAAGCAAACAAATAAAATCACAATGAGTAAGTTAAATCATTAAAACTTACAAAAAAGTACAAAATTAGAGGTTAAAACAGCACATTTAAAATTATGACTAGTTTAGAAAGAACTCTTCCAATGTGTCATGCCACAGCAATTTTGAGGAATATTTTTTGTCTCTGACAATGTCAATGGCATCTAAAAATACTTCAGATGCAAACTACTGAAGACGATCAGAGATTTTACTGATCGAAACGTCGTGTATAAATAAAATATAGGCAATGGAAGTCCGAAACACAGAGTTAATTTCAAACACATCATTGTCTCAAACTTTCAAACAATCTTAACTTACCTCATTAAACTACACGCGCCTCAAAAATTTGGAATCTTTACTATTTTTATATATAGTGGATATATAATAATTTTAAACCTTATCTCAAAAGAAATATTTGATAAATTTTTTGTCTTCTAATCTTTCCTTTTTTCACAGATTTTTTCTATTCATTTTTAAAAACAACCAACACATAATACTAGTTTTAACAACTAGTGGCTAAAATAGTGCTTTTTTTTACAAGCGTTGGTTTAAATGACGAGCGCAGCGAGGTATTTAAAAACTCGAGTAAAAAAAAAGCACAGTTTAGCCGAGAGTTGTTAACACTATTTTTTTAAATTAAATTTTAATTTTAATTAAACAGAAAAATACTTTTTTTTATACCTTCATCAAAAACATGATTTTAGTAACGGTCTGCAGAAAACTAAAGCATGGCTTTTTTGGTTACCGTTCCAAAAACTCTTTTTTTTTTTGATCACGGGTGTAAAAAAAGATTTCTGTCCGTTTTTTACCCAAAATTAAAGAGAAATAGCGGAAAGTAGTAATATTGAAGAAATCTAATTATTCTTGCCTAAAAATGAAGCCATTTCCGCCAGTTTTACGAAAAAATCATTTAAGAAAATCGGCAAAATATCAAACTGTCACATCGCTATGGAAACGATTGTTATTTCATTTACCAGCCGCCTTGATTTATAGTGTAAAGATGGTGTGTTGCGAGAAGTGCTCTTTGTAAGTAAGAGATGTTCTAGTTGCAGCTTCAGGACCAGTGTTTTCAAGGATGACAGTTAATCGAAGATTGCTTGGTATGGGGCTGAGGGCTTACCGTCCGCTTTTGGTGCTACCTTTGACCCCACAACATAAGCCTCGCCGCTTGGAGTGGTGCAAAGCTCGGCAAAACTGGAATGACGAACGGAATACCATAAGCTTCAGCGACGAATCCAGTTTTTGCTTAGGCGGCCATGATAGACGCATGAGTGTTAGGCGATTTCGAGGTGAGAGACGAAACTTAGACTTTGCTGTTGAACGTAATATAGCAAGCAGATCACCTCTAGTCCTCATGAACGGCAATCTGACTGCTTGCTCAGTTTTACATCCCTACCTACAAACTATCCCAAATGCGATCTTTCAACAAGATAATGCAAGACCGCATATTGCTTGTGAAACAATGGACTTCTTACATGAACTTGCCATAGAGACTTTGGAATGGCCAGCAAGATCGCCTGACTTGTCGCCTATCGAACACGTATGGGATATGATAGGACGCAATCTTGCATCAGTTTCGTGAAGCTGGTGACGTCAGCGAAGTTGGATGTCAAATGTTCTACCGAAAAAAATTAAGAACGCAATTCAATTGACAGATACTAACCACAGTTTGTTTAGAAGCTGTTTTTTTTTATTTAAAAAAAAAACGACATGGATTGTGGGATTTTAAGTCCCTTAAATCATATTTGGCTACGGTGTCGATTACATAGCCCTCAATCTTGGCATGTCTTTTTCGTCGCAAAGTTCAAAATAAATACAGTTCCTCATCATTAGAGGAACTAGTTCCTTGAGAAAATTTCATGACCATTTGTACAGCTACTCTTTTTAATTTATGTTCCATCCCTGATCACAGAAAAATAAACCCTCTTGGTCAAAAAACAACAAACTCAGGTGGTAGTTTTTGTGGTTACTTCATCCATCAAACCTTTTCACCAACCTTTGGGGTCGGTGGACACTAGTGGGCATCGGTGCCAACAATCGGTGAATCCATCAAATATTTAAAAAATTCTATCGGTGGACAACATACATTTTTGGGAACTCTATTGTTGGCACCGGTGGATTCACCGATGGTTTTAAAAACTCGCCCTAACTGTAGGCGGGATTTTTTCGTTTATATACAGACCGCTTCAAGCTACTACGAACATAGGGGGAATCAAGTCCAATTTACTCTCCGTGCCGTACGACCGAGGTGGATTCGAAGCACGCTGCAGTGTTATCTTTTGGAAATTCATTTTGTTTTTATTATTTTGTTTTATTTCTGCCTTGCTCGAGAAACAGATGGGTAAGTTCTTAATTGAAATAATACATTTTTAAAACTAAAATTGGATGTCTACGAAGTTGCCGAAAAAGTGCAGATGGTCAAATGGTCAAATCGTCATAACCCAACACACGTTCGATATTGGTCGAGGGAAAATTTGCATTTGTATTTTGACGTAAGAACACAGTATCCCCAAAAACTAAATGTTTGGGGGGGGGGGGTATTGTAGGGGAACACGTAATTGGGCCATTTTTCATTAACGGCAATTGCAATTTGAATGGTCATTCAATTTGCAATTGCAATTGTAAAAAATGGCCCAATTACGTGTTCTCCTACAATACCCCCCCCCCCAAACATTTAGTTTTACTTGGATCTACTGCAGCAGCACATTATTCCAGGTGTAAGATTTGGTGAAACATGGTTTCAACAAGATGGTTGTTCCGCTCAGAATGTTGGCCTTGTTAGGGAATATCTTGATAATGTATTTCCTAATCGGGTTATAAGTACACGGGGAACTATTTTATGGCCAGCTCGATCTCCCGATCTTGCTCCTAATGACTTCTATCTGTTTTTGAAGAAGCTTTTCAAATTATCACCCCTAACATGCTTGGAAACGTTAGAAGGGGTTTTTATAGTAGGCTCGGATATTGTCTAGCCGAGCAAGGAGGACTTTTCGAACATTTGCTTTAATTTTTTTTTGACTGGGAGAATCTTTTTGGTTTTTAGAATGTATTATTTTATTTTGAGAACTTGCTTTTATTTTGTTTCTCCTTATTATTTTCATTGTAACACGTCGTCACTGATAAATCTGAGCAGTTGACAATAAAACGCTCTTATTTATCAGTGACAAAAAATAAGAAAATTACGTTATAAAAATTTGCGTATTTATTGACCAAATTCCGGTTTCATTGACTACGCTCCACACAGCACCGTGGTTAGAGGCGTACTAAATACAAGGCGAAAGGCGGCGAATGGCAGCGAATGGCGATCGGAAGCCTGAGTGTTGGTTGCTTCACTGATAGGCGTGCGGTGTCTCTGCATGTTCGCAGTAGCTTGAAGCGGTCTGTATACGACGAAAAGGGAAAGATAGGTTATCGCTGTTCTGGCGATTATCTCCGGTACTGGTGGAAATTATTGTCCATCTATCTTTGAGAGTTGACCAATGTTGTCGTAAAGCAGATATACCGGAATCTGGAGACAGTTTGGTAGGAGAATAGCGAGCAACTCGTTGCATACAAATTCGTATTTTTGGGAAATTGTCCCGTTCTCCGCGATAATTCGGAAATTTAAATTTCGGACGAACAAAAACACTTTTTGGGAAAAGTTTTCTGTTAAATGAGATTTGGAACTCAAATAACTTAATTTCTTTGAACCGGCCTTTTTCTTGTTTTATTATATGTAAATGCGCATGTATGTTTCACCCTTGAAGTGGTTTTTTATACCTGACGGAAGCAAAATAAACCAGTGCCTTATCTAGACCTACATGCCAAATTTGATTATAATCAGATGAGCGTAGCCTATTTTTGTCAAACATAGCTAAGCACTCTCCGAAGGAAAGGCTCCAAATAGAAAAAAATCCGAGATCGTTCCACTGGTTCGAGAACTAAATGCGAACGTAGGGGCCAACAGTGGCGTAGTAAGAAAAAATTTAGTGGGGGGGGGGGTTATTTCTCGAAAGTTGTTTGGACGTCATGATCTTTTATTGTGTGTGAGGTGTGGGAGGATTGTCCCTCCCCCATTACTACGCCACTGAGGTCAAACTTAGATTTTGTTGTGCGCATATTAAATTCATAACAATAATAACACAGGCCTTCACAAAATTTGTGATGACGGGATTTTTGTTTGTTTCAGTTATTATTTAATCATTTAGATTTTTTTTTTGCAAAAAAAGAGAAAAATATAATTGGCGTTTTAATACATTATTTACTGAGGTCTAGGTCTAGGTTGAAACAAAAAAATTAGCTTGCCCCAGAAACTACCTCCTCTTGGTATAGAAATGGTGAGGCTGAATTTGTAACATATTTTGCAGAAAACGGACCTCTTGTCGGCCGTTCAGTTCATTTAAAGGAACACTATGAAAATTTAGAGGAATTAGTTCTAAAAATATATACAATATGAAAGTCACGACTGGGAACTGTGTGTGTCTTCGCTTGGGTCAGCAGTGGCATAGCAGGAATCAAGAAAAGCATTGGATAAAAAGAGACTAGCCACTTTTTTTTTTATCATCTCGAACCAAAAAGTAATTCGCGAAACTCTTATTGCCCTTTTTTACGTTCAACACTTCACTTAAAGCTATGAACAATATTTTAAGGAATCAAAAAAAAAACGGAATTTTTTTTCCGACTCTGTCAGAGCCGAAATCAAAAGAGAAAATCTTTGTCCGGCCGCAGATTGGGAGCTTGATGGAAGATACAGGAAAACATGCATGCAATGCTTTTAAACAAGTTGTACATACATTTCTAGGGATTTATAAAACCCCAAGATCGTTGAAAATATGCTGGAAAAATTCAGGATCCTTGGTTGCAATATTAGCATAAAAATTCACTTTTTGCATGAGCTATTTCCCGGAAAATCTTGGGGATGATAGTGAAGAGCAAGGTGAAAAATTTCATCAAGATATTAAAGAGATTGAAAAAAGATACCAGAGGCTCTGGGGCACAAAAATTATGGCTGACTTTAGCTGATTATGACAGAAAAACCACCAAAAGAAGCTTTTCTGAAAACAAGAAAACATTTTTTTGAAGAAGCGTAAATTAATAACTATTTCTAATAGTTTCTATGTGTTTTGTATATTTTTGTATTTTTTTATTTAATATATTATAAAACTGGCTTCTTTCCTGTATTTTTAGATCTTACTGATATACCTTAAAACTAAGAGCACATTTGAAATAAGCGGTACCCAATTACTAACAGTTGAAATTTTTAAATCAACTTTCAACCGACTCAGTAAGCATGCCTAAGGATGAGGCATCAGGTACTCGGACAATCGAACCTGGATGCAGAGGACCTACGAGCTCTCAAGTGGGCCAAAGTACTGGACTTCGTAAAGAGAACAGGAAGGCCCGGAGAGCCCACTACCGTTAAAGCGATACAGGTGTTGGATTAGGGGGCTGGGTACTACTACTACTACTACTACTACTACTACTACTACTACTACTACTACTACTACTACTACTACTACTACTACTACTACTCAAAAATGGATATTTTAGCTTTAAAAAATAGGCGGGCTTTCAATCCTTATTTTTTGCTAAATTATTTTTTATTTAAATCCTGAAAATTTTTAAAAGGCTTTAAACCTATTTTAAACTGTAGGCCAGTCTAACAAAATACTTAGAAATTACTAAAACTAACTAACAAATCATCATCAAATGTAAAAAAACAAGATTTTTTTAACATTGCATATTAGGAACAAAAACAGTATGGCGACTAAGGAGGTGATCATCAAATGTAAAAAAACAAGATTTTTTTAACATTGCATATCAGCTATGTTGGGAATTTGGAACCTTTGGTTGCACTAAAACAAAATTATGATTGTTTTCCACAAACCAAAACTACACTTTTTTGCCTTCGACGCGCGTTTCGCTAACAACGTTAGCATCATCAGGAGATGACAAACAATGAACTAAATTAATCTACGCTCTATCTTATATACAATCCTTTAGTGGGCGGAAATAGGACTAATAATTTGTGATTGATCACGATTTTTAATCCTATCTCCCTTCAACCAAAGAATAAAGTGTACTAAACGGGATGGGTCCTCTATCTTTATTTAAACTATTTCTGGATTTAATGATTTCCATACTTTCATATGCATTCAAAAGTCTTTTGTTTGGTACACTTTTTAGAAGTTTTAGGTTATCTAATGTGAATCTATGATTGTTTTCAAAAGCATGCTCGACCACACTTGACTTTTCTGTCCTTCCGTATTTTAAGTGTGCTAAGTGTTCTTTAAAACGTGTTTGAATAGAGCGTCTCGTTTGGCCAACATATTTTTTGCAATATAATTTTAGTGTATTTCTTAGTTATGGCAACTAAGGCAACTAAAAATTATTACTTGGGTCAAAAAAAATTGCTCAAGATGATAGCAAAACCCCAAGAATTTACCATTTACGAGTTCTAGCTCAAATTCTTTGCGGCACCCATCCGAATCGCGACCGGCGATGTTAAGGTATGGGTATCCACACCCCATATATTCCAATTTGTTTAAAATACTTTTCGGGCTATAAATTTTATAATCCAGATATTTATTTCACTGTAAACCCTTTCTCGGAATATAAAGGATAAAAGGCGAAAACGCTGGTCAGAAGGATATTTTTCTCAAGATAAAGCTGTGCGAAAAGTAAATCCTTTTCCCGACTTCGAGGCGCGCCCAAGACTGGGGTAACAAATTAGGATAAAGCCAGGAGGAAAGCCAAAATGGGATCTTACAAGGTTAAAATAAACGTCTTTTACGAGTACAGATTAGGTTTAACCAGACAGTTTTTAGGGTTTTTACTAGGCGGCAAAATTATTTCTCTTAGTGTCGTTGAAAAAAAAATAGGGGAGACTGAGGTTCATATAAAATGCCATAAAAACAGATTTATTTTTTTCCAATTGACTGAATATTTTTAATATAAATAATATATCTAGGTGGTTCCCGGAGCGGCGCGAGAAGAAACCAGGGGTGCCGCCAGGCGCTCCTGATAAGGTAAAATTTGAGTTACGTTTGGCAACGCTGGCACCGCATGCGCCTCGAGCCCGAGAGAGCAGAGCAAGTTTCTAGAATTTCCAGAAGCCCGTATTCGACCTGCGCGTCGCTCGACGAGAATTTTCGCGAGCGCTCTTTGACAGTATTTAAGTCGCCGTAGTCTGATTTGCTACGTTAGTTTAACGTAAGAGGAATTATAAGCGGTTGAACTGTTATGATAAATAAAGTAGTAATAGAGAGTTTTAGTAGTGATACAAAGTGTTGTGATTTACGAAATCAGGACACATAAACGTTCCAATATCGGATCGGTTGCTTCGTTTTTTAGTAAAAAGTTAGTCACAAGATCAACAAGTGACGGAAGAGTAAAAAGAAGGAAACATGGCAAATACGATGATAGCTATTTAAACTTTGGTTTTACTTCAGCAGAAGTAAATCATGAGGAAAGACCACAGTGTGTGCCCTGTTTGAAAATTCTAGCTGTCGGGGGCATCAAAACGACATCTCGAAACCATTCATCCTACGATGGTTGGAAAGTCAAGCTAATTTTTCACAACAAAGTTGCAGAATGTACAAAAATATAAGAACGTGTTTACTCAACAAACTTCAGTACGCACTGCTGTCCTCTATCAAAGTGGCATACAGGGTGGCGAAGTGCAAGAAACCTCACACCATCGCAGAAGAACCTATTTTACCGGCTGCTATCGACATGGTTAACATTATGATAGGAGAATCGGCGGGAAAACTAATTTCAAAGGTACCTTTATCTAACAACACTATTACTCGAAGAATCCATCATATAGCTGAGGATCTTATCCCATACATTCGTTTTCTGGAACAGGAAGGTCATGCAAGCTCCAGATACTTTAAGGATCCCGACTTTTTGCTAAAACTGGCATATTTGCGCGATATATTTGACAAACTGAATGCCTTAAATCTGTCTCTCCAAGGTAATAACATGCATATCTTGAAACTATCAGAGAAAATTGCAGCATTTAGGAAAAAACTGCAGTTGTGGATAAGAAAAATTAATGAAGTCAAGATTGTTTTCCAGAATTGCATAAATTCTCAGCCTCTAATGAGCTCGTTACCTCTCAAGACTTGCTATCCCTTTTCACCGAATACTCTCGGAAGGGTTTGCAAAATACTTTATAGAAGAAAATGTCAAAAAATTTGCATGGATTCAAGATCCTTTCCATGCACAATCTCCACCAGAATTCACTTCACTAGAAGAAGAGAGTCTTATTGAACTCTCTTGCGACAACAGCCTAAAATCAAAATTCGATTCTTCTGATTTGGTGGAGTTTTGGGTATCCGTCAAAAATGAATATTCGGCTCTAAGTTTAAAAGCTTTGAGGATTCTAATCCCCTTTGCCACATCCTATTTATGCGAAGCTGGATTTTCAGCTGTAGCTGTGATAAAGAGAAAATATCCTTCAAAGATCAACGTGGAGCAAGAAATGACAGTGGCAGTGTCAAGCCTTATTCCCCGCTTTGAAAAAATTTGTGCAGATCAACAACCTCACCCATCACACTGATTTTTTTTTCTTCAATAATAATATATATTATAATAATAATAATATAATGTGTGTTACTTTAATAATAAACCTATATGAGCGTTAGATTGGAGTTGTTTTCATTCATGTGTTTAGTAACTAGTGCCAATATGTTTACAATGGTGTTAAATAAAGCGTTGTACAACGCTTGCGCTTTGCTACTATACAGTAGGCAAGTTGAAAAGCACATATTTTATACATTATACATACACAACAGTATTGGACACAACTATATATGCATCTTGCGAATAGGGGCGCCCTGACAAAATACTAAACCTGTAAGTGCGCTGCAAACTGAAAAAGTTTGGGAAGCCCTGAATTATATCTAATATTGAACCAAAATTTACAAACCACTCAAAATAACGGGCTTTCAGATGTTTAAATGTGCCCAAAAGAGAAGAGAGAGAAGAGGCACATTTAAACCCTATAAAAAACTTTAAAAACTCTACAAAAAAACTTGTACTAAATTATACTAAATCTTAAATCATTTATATGATTTTTTATTTAAAGGAAGAAAAACCCGTTTTTAGTGGGCAATACTGATTCAGCCTGGGCACACCTCATTTCTTGCTCTCGCACCGCTCATATTCATTAATTTATTTTAATTAATAATACAATAAAACATGCTAAAAAGTGCAACAGTATAAATAATATGTAAATATAAGTAATGTCCAAGTCTCCATAAATCTCTAAGTTAAGTAAAATCTTATGTATAAAGTCCAAAAAAAACAAAATTATGATTGTTTTCCACAAACCAAAACTACACTTTTTTGCACGTCCAAAGCAAACAAATAAAAAATACATGAAATAAAACAACCTTATTAGAATAAGACGAACGAACGAAACGAAGAAAAAATCAAAAGATCCTCAAACATTTAAAAAATAGAAGTTCATGTAAAAGTTCTATTAACATACAATATAAAACGAAAAATAGTTAATAAGTGGTAGAAATGATTAATTGTGAACTTATTAATTAAATAAAAAAAGTTTAGTCAGAAGTCAAATTAAAAATTTAAACCAGGTACAGATCTGTCACCCTATACGTTCAGATATTTATTGGTTTGGCCACCATTCGTCAACATTTTGAAATATCTGACAAATATCTGACGCTTTCTTGCAGTATACTTCAAATTAAATAAAAAATGCGTCAAGTTTCAGAATTTACCAAGTCTATAAGAAGAGCGGAGAACCATTTTGGAGTTAATAAAAATACAGTACTACGCTGGACCAAGCGCTGGACCGAAAACAATACCACAAAGAGAAAGGAAGGATCAGGAGGAAACAAAATTAGTTAAATGGAGCAAGACGGACGACTTCTTGATCATTTAAGACAGAATCCTTTTACCACATGCTCCCATGCTGCCGCTGCAAGCATGTTTCCAGGGTCCCGGCGAACTGCTTGTAGTAGGATACAAAAAAAAGCCTCTTTTAACGGAAGAGCAGAAACAGGCTCGAGTAATTTTTGCGGCCAATCATCTTTTAGAAGGGAATGATTTTTGGGAGAAAGTAGTCTTTACAGACGAAAAAATTTTCCAGTCATCTGCAGATAGTCGGAGAATTTTGGTTTATCGTCCACCAAATTCAAGGTATGATCCAGAACATCAAGAGAGCAGGACATTTTTCCGTCAACATGTGGGGATGGTTTAGTGCGAGAGGTATGGGTTTTTGCTGAAGAATAGAAGGTAGATTTACCAGTGAACGATACATCGAAATTCTTCGTAATATTATGTATCCATCTGTTTCGGCCTTGCATGAAAATAATGAGTTCGTCTACCAACAAGATAACTGCCCTGTGCACACGGCGAATGTAGTGAACACTTGCTTTCGAGAGAACAATATTGAAACTCTACCTTGGCCATCCAACAGCCCGGATTTAAATCCCATGGAAAATGTTTGGGGACGGATTGTGAATAACTTATCAGCGAAATTGGTTCCCCAGAAATTCAGACGAGTTGAATGAAGCCATTGAAAGAGCCGTAGATATCATCTCAGAAGAAGAGCAATATTTTCAAAATTTAAGTTTTTCAATGCCGACTCGTCTGCAGCTTAGCCCATTAAGTATTAAAATTATTGTTTTTATTTATTTGCAAAAAGTTCAGTTTTTTTATCGCCGTTTGTTGTATTCTTGTTTTTTCTCTG
Organism: Oxystoma pomonae; assembly: GCA_963921995.1. Classification (NCBI taxonomy): domain Eukaryota; kingdom Metazoa; phylum Arthropoda; class Insecta; order Coleoptera; family Brentidae; genus Oxystoma; species Oxystoma pomonae. Next base: position 4,168,570 of record OY998167.1, on the reverse strand, counting down.
TGGTATTGTTTTTATTATAGCCCTTTGCCCAGCGTGGTAATGTATTTTTATTAACTCCAAAATGGTTCGCCGCTCTTCTTATAGACCAGTTATTTTTCGTAACTCAAGTTATAAGTTGAATTTTGCAACTCTATTAGATCCTAACATAGGATTTTAAGGAATTTTTAATAAATTACTCTAAAAAAATCTCCTTTGATTTATTTACTATTATGACAAACACAATTGTCAAATGTATCAAGGTAAATAACGAGAGGTTAATAATAATAATAATAACTAACAAATATAGGGTGTTATATTTAACCATATTTCAATTCCGTGTCCTACTTTTTTTTCGCCAGGAGTGTGCCGCATTTTTATGGAAGGATTTGAAGTGAATCGTATTGAAAACGTGCTCACTTCTACATGAAAACGTAGTAATGGATTTGCTCTACTATGATGGTATACCTTTTTATTGTTCACCATAATTAAACAATTTTTAAAGAACTTTAGAAATATTAATTGCAATATTTTGGACCATAATTGTAAAAGTCTGTTCTATAGAGTAATTTACAATTCGTACCCATTTTATCAGAATTTAATTAAAATAAAGAAAGCTGATACAGAAAAATGCTCTCATTGTAATGTAGAAGTTGATGATATAAAGCATAGGTTTTTGTGGAATCTTAGTTGTAGATCAAGTGCTATTTGTTTAACAAGATTAATCTTTAGTATAACCAAACAATATTTTTCAATGGTGTTGGTTCATTGGAGAGGGGTCAATAAAATACAGAAATCTAATTTTTTCTATGCCGACGTTTCGGCCCTTTATTGGACCATCCTCAGGGCATTAAATGCTAGATTCCCTCTGTCAAAATTCTTTTTTTATAGGATTCTGATTTTAGAAACATTTTTCGCCTTCTAGACTTTTAATATTATTCAAAATAATATTTTGTTAAAATGTTAAAAACAGTCAATTATTATTGTTTTATCCAGTAAAAATTGGGTCGAAAAACGTCACATTAAAAATATTTTTTAATTTCAGATATTACAAATGTCAATTATGTTATAAAAAATAAGCAAAAACGCAATGCTGTTAATTTAATTGTTGCAGAAAGTATAAGGTATATATTGGAAAACAAAAATATCTTTGTAGTAGATTACAAAAGTTACATTCTATATACTAGTAAAAAACTAGATAAGTTGGATAAAAATATTCACAATGAAATAGTTAAAACACTTACGGTGGGATTTACTAAAAAGGTTTCGTCTATTTTAGAACGGTCCTAAGTTTAAGTGAAATTTTTGGTTTTAGGCATTTTAAACCAACTCCTTCAAGAGTTTTGAACATAGATTGATTTAAAAGAGGAATTTTAATAAATTTATTTATTGAACAATCATCTTAACACAATCTTTTGTTGGATTTAAGAGGAAATTTTCAATTTAGAAGAAAAGAAAATTTAAAAATTTAAACCCACGCGGGGTTTAAATAGGAAATACTGTAGAATAGATTAACATTGGGGCTATATGTCACTACAATTAAAACTTACCCTTTTTAATTATTTTTTCCAATTAATACTTGATGTCACACAACGATTTAGATGAGTAATAATAAAATAACGAATAGAATAATTTTTTATTTATTTAAAAGGTTTTTTTATTTATGAAATGTGTTAAAAAACTGTCGAAATGTCAGTTTAAAAATATTAGCGCTGCGTTCAATCACAAACAGCGAGTTCGGATCTTTTACCTCTGCTTGCACATTGGCTTGCACCAACCTCTACTGATGAAAGCTACAGCTTTAAAATGAGTGGGCTTTGAGTAAGGAAAGTTTTTTTGACTAAACTTTTAGATAACCTCAATGTTTTACTTTCAGTTTGTAAACAAATTAATATAGTAGTTTTGTTTTTTTTTTTTGTTTGAAATATTTTTCATGCGTAATCAGTGACCTTCACTTATGTTTTTTTTGCCTCGTAGTGCCCTCATAAATATATTTTTCTGCTGAAAACGGGTTAAAAATATAGCGTCTTTCTGGACAAAATAGGAGGTTATTGGGTACTGAACAACTTGGGATAATAAATAAGGTAAATTATTCCTTGTTAAAATAGTTACTTAGGGAAATTATAAGCGAACTTATTACCAAATGCCACAAAACAATCCTTTTTGGGGGCTATAAATTTAAACCACCCCCTGAGGTGGTCTAAAAAATCACCAACTTCATAACCTCAAACGCAAATAATGAAGCTATTATGTGCCAAATTTTTGGCTTATTCGCCATTTGCCATTTTGAAAACTGTCAAAAAAAATTACTTTTGGGGCATTTTCTTCTAAAATATGGTATATTTTGAGAAAAAAAAAGCAGTTTCTCAGAGGTATTTTGCAATAAAAATACAAAATAATCAATAACTTTGAGTCTTCTCTGTATGGGTAAGTGTTTTTTGAAAATGGGTTTTAAAATTTAGTACCCCCCACATATTTAGACCTGTGGGGGGTACTAGTTTAGATCTTAGTAAATCTCACTGTTAGAATTTAAGTTTGTTCCCTTTATAAAGGGGTCTAATTTTAATTTGTTAACTTTAAAATGTAGGTTCAGAAAATGTATTGTACAGTATATTTATAAAATAAACGAGTTTTATAAAAAAGAAGAGGTTAAACAAAAAAAACACAACGGAGAAAAGTCAAGTCAGCCCGTGCAAGTCAATGTTAACATTTCAAAGACAATGATTAAACAAAAATGACACCCATCTTCACAATTAAAAAGAATGCAGGCCATATTTTGTTTTTCTACTTAACGTTTTACTGCCAATGTCAATTTACCCGCAGGTAATGTCAAACTTTATTGGTTAGTAAGGAAAATCGTTATTTCTTATCAAATGCGCATGCTTCAAATAAGGAATAAAGTGAAATTGGGCAAAAGGTCCCTAATTAATTTCGTTTATCAAAATTTACCAACGACAAAGATATTTATGGGACGAAAACAGGCTGGATGCCTTAAAACATATCTGCCTGTAGATTCTTACAATCGCTCGACATGCTGGATAATATAAGCTCAAAAACGTAACCAATTTTTCAAATTTTATCCAAATATCTCAAAAACTGCAAGAGTTATAAAGAAAATACTAAAAAAATTCTGAGATCTCCGTATTAAGGCTACTGTGGCTACCGTCACTCAGATGTTACATATGCCAAAGTTTTGACTTATCAGACAGTTGTGTAAATTTATATAGTATATATCATATTTACAAGCCATTTAAACAGATTTTTACTCAAATTTTGAGGTACGTAGTAAATTATATCACGTTTTTTGTGTTAGAGCTTGTTTAAATCCAAACGAAATAAATATTTTCTTTAATATTTGGCTGGGTCCATTATAATGTAGTTAAAACGTTAAAATCTCTTTCTAGGTAAAAAATGTTAACAGAAGATATTCTTGGCGTCAATGAATTCGAGACGGGTAAAAAAGGTATTGCTGTCGTAAAAGCCCTTTTGGCAGAATTTTTCGGAACGTTCTTTCTGAATTTCTTTGGATGTGGATCAGTAGTGGCAGGTGCACAAGCGATGGGAACTGCTTTTTGTTTTGGACTAGTCGTATTTGCAGTCGCTCAAGTAAGTAAGCAAGTCCCATTTTTGTAGTATGCAGATCGACTTCAGTCCAAGATCAATTGCATTTAAGCAGCCCTTAAGAGAAGGGAACCCCACTATATAGCGCAACCACAATATGGCAACGTTTGTTTGATAAATTAACATTTAGTTTATTTTATTTATAACCATATTCTGTTAACTTAACCAGGGCCGTCTTTGGACATCTCTCAATTTTTTTTAGGGAAATGCACGATACTTTCTCTAATTGTTTTAGTTAACTTTTCCAATCACAATTTTCGTTTAATTCGTTTTTATTTCCACAGTTTTTCCTTATATCAAGGCCTTTTGGATGCAGTGGGTCATCCAGTTCAGGCAGTAAATGGCACACAAAAAAATGACATCAGTTTTTCCACACACCTGGCCCGAAACTCCCTGTCCCTGAAAATCTGTAAAAAAATAATCAAAATGCAGAAATATTTTTTTAAAGTATTATTGCACCTTTTCTAATAAAATCCCGTGACTACTCCAAAGTACAAAGTGAAACAACTACGTATTACTGAGAGCCAGTTGCCCTTGCACTTGGTAGTAGTAATTGTCGTTTCGTTTCAACTCCATTGGACTGTCATTTATTAATTTTGCTAACTTGATATCTCCGTCCCGAATTCCTTCAATGGGACTTCTGGTTGACTCCCAAGAAATATAAATTGTCTCCCCCAATAAAAATTATAAAGATATAGTTTCAAATTCTTGAATAGCCTTTGAATCAGAATAAATTCCATATTTCGTAGTTTTATTTTTAAAAAAATCTTTGTAGAGCAGGTTTTTAATCGTCTATTCAGGGTTGTTTAGTGTGTTTAATGTTAACTTGCTTATTGTGTTTAATGTTAACAAAATTTGAAGCAGTCAATCGTATGGACCTTTCTTGCAACCATTGCGCCGAGTTACACTGTCCAACTGTTTTTTCTATTTCTGTGATTTTGCTAGTCGGTTTTTTCAATTTTTTTAACAAATATTTTGTTATAGTGGTAAATTCCCATGAATCTATATCAAGTTATTCTTATTTTTATTTGACTGTATAAGCTTTAATAATATACTTTGGCATTTCACCATCTTCGGGGGCTTCGATTATTATATTGTAGTTGTTCGGTATCGGTATATCAGTATTATTTCTATAGGCATCGTTTCTGGAATATTCCACTTGGTTTTCACTTTTAATCACAGAAAAAAATTTGCTCCTAATTAAAGGTCATGCGTATAATTATTCAATATATTTTCTTAGCTGTTATTAAGAAATTCCCTTGCTCTCTTGCACCGGAGCCTTACGCTCTTTTTTAAAGACCAATAACTGCGTTTTGGAGGATTTTTCCGGTCCATCACTGACAAAGTCGCACTAAAAATGTCTGCCACATTGGTGACACCTTCACAAATAAGGATATTTTATTCACATAGTTTACAGTCACTATCATGTTAAGTAAACTGATAATCTGGGTTTTATTTTTTTTGTTTATGGTTGAAATGAAAGTGTAGACAAACCAAGTTAATTTGTAACAAGAAATTCGCTTAAAAATTGACGTTTTACATCTAGAAAATAAAATCAAAATTCAGTGCCTCAGATACCTTAAACACTGGTTGCCATATTGTGCAATATAGCAATTTTCATTTTATGCAAATCATAGCCAAATGAAGAATACTGGAGAACTGAGATTTTGCATACAAGCCTAAAACTTTAATTCCAAATACGCTACAGAGAGCTTTTTATTAAAAAACTTTATTTAAAAAAAAATCCAAAATTAAGATTTGGCTCATAATTAGTACGTGTGCAAAATTTCAGCACTCTAGCGCTTTTTGTTTGGCCAGGATTTCCAGAATACGATTTGCCCTGGGGTTTCTAGCTCTTAAGGATCTTGAATCTTATAGGTCATCAACGAGTGAATACCCTTTAGTGTAGGGGCATATGTCGATAATTTAGAGTTTTGTGACTATATGGGATTGATAGCCCTTTAGTCAAACAATCAAGTGTTACCGGGAGTTTTGTTTGCATCCGTTTAGAAGGGGTTGATATGACGTCATCTTTCAAGGTGGCGGCCAAAAATCATAAAAAATACAACTCTCGCAACCGGGGCATGATTATACTCAATTCCATATAACTCGAGGGCGAGAATCCCAAAACATTAACTTTCAATGTCATTTGACCTTAAATGACCTTGAAAATTGCAAAAAAACAAGATTATTGTCATTTTTTCTTCAAAAAATCTTAATAATTCGACGTTCTGTCAGACCAACTTCAAATGTACCTCAGACTATTAGGCATATATGCCAAATTCGATCCTTAGAATTTAATGCAGTTTGAAGCTTCACGACCTAGAAAAATATCCCAGTAAAATTAACATATTGCAAAAATAACCTACTAAAGGGTACTATTCATCAACTATTAAAGCGAAGAGGACCAACCAAACCAAACCACCAAAAGTCCAATAATATTGTTAAAAAAATTTGGTTCAGTATTGACGCATTTCAATATGGCGGCTGATATATCAAAATGGTGACTTTTAACCACATTTTATTTTATTCAATTTCGTAAAAAAGCAAAAATGACAAGGTGACCATCAATTTTTGTCGTTATCGCCGCTTACTATGAAAAATAAATATAGTTGATGCATGACCTTGATTGATTTTGAAAATACCATGTACAAGTGAAAAACCAGCTTTTTGTAGTGTTTTTTTTCCAATTTATCACTACACAAAAACTTAAAGTGCCCGAGATAAAACTAACATCTTAGCCATAGATAAACACTTCATTTTAAACCTCGCTAACATTTTTTTTTTGATCTGGCGGCCTTGATGTTGGTGTAACAAATCGTTAAGTTATGTAGAATTAAAAAAAGATAAAATGGCAAAAATTGTATTTTTTGCGTTTTTTCGACCGCCATTTTGGAAAATGGAATCTAAAACACTTGGTCCAGAATATGGCAATGTATATCCAACTTCTGCTAAGATGTTAGTTTCATCTCGGGCACTTAAAGTTTTTGTGTAGTGATAAATTGGAAAAAAAAACACTACAAAAAGCTGGTTTTTCACTTGTACATGGTATTTTCAAGATCAATCAAGGTCATGCATCAACTATATTTATTTTTCATAGTAAGCGGCGATAACGACAAGAATTGATGGTCATCTTTGGTTACGTTTGCTTTTTTACGAAATTGAATAAAATAAAATGTGGTTAAAAGTCACCATTTTGATATATCAGCCGCCATATTGAAATGCGTCATAGCTGAACCAAATTTTTTTAACAATATTATTGGACTTGACATTCTTATCTTTCTTATCAAATTTGGTCCTCTTCGCTTTAATAATTGAATATTAGCGCCCTTTAGTATGTTATTTTTGCAATATCTTTATTTTACTCGGGTATTTTTTAAGGTCATGAAGCTTTTTGAATTTGGCATACATGCCTAATAGTTTGAGGTACATTTGAAGTTGGTCTGACAAAACGTCGAATTATTAAGATTTTCGGAAGAGAAAACCGCAAAAATCTTGTTTTTTGCATTTTTCAAGGTCATTTAAGATCGGATGACTTTAAAAATTAATTTTTTGGAATCCTCGCCTTCGAGTTATATAGAACTGAGTATAATCATGCACCGGTTGCGAGAGTTGTATTTTTTATGATTTTTGGCCGCCATCTTGAAAGATGACGTCTTATCAACCCCTTCTACGGGGTCACGAAACTCCTTCATTCAAAATCCCACGGACTTACACATGCCCCTTCACTGCTTGGGCAATTAAATGTGTCACTGGTATGGATTCCGGAACATTCTGGATATAAGGAAAACAAAACCCGAACCAGCTCTTGGAATAGCATACAATGGACGATAAGTTCCCCCAGTACTAAAGAGGATTGCCAGGACTGGCACATTCCAAAGAGTTCGTAAGGAAGAGCGCCGTGAAGCTCATTAATGCCACAAAAACGGCAAACACTGCTTAGCTGTTTTTGGGCCAATATTTACCGGGCAGAATATCGGAAAGAAGAAAACGGAATCTGTTAAAATTTGGCAGGAATGTTTATTTTTGAATTCCTCACAACCGTATCCAAACAGTTTTTGCTGGACTCCCTCATTTCCAAAATAAAATAACACGGCTAACAATAGTCAAAAATCTTACCTGGCATTTTCTTTATCCTCGTCGATAATACAGAAATCTGTAGCAGCAATTTTTGGATTTTTTTATTTCTATGAAAAAATACACCAAAGTTTGAAAAATCCTTTGAATACGGTTGTAGATTTTTATAAATCCTATTTTCTGATAACAAAAAAGTTATGGTTTTTTTCTTTGTAAGCAATATTAAATGGTTACGTTCCTAATAAGTTATACTTTTCCTCACATATGGTGTTCGCATCGTGTTCTGAACACTGCACGATTTCACTCGAAATGGTATTAGTGATGCCACCTATTGTTGATCTTTTAAAAAAATATCAAAGCAATGTTGTCAAATCTATGCCGTTTTTGTGGCCTTAAGCCTATCAGGGCCCTAATTCTTGAGCAGGGAACAGAACAGCAGAAGACAGTTCGTATTCTTGAACGATGTCGGGGATCCGGCTCATTTCACCGACACTTGTGCCCGTAATAGGTATTTACGTCACTAGACCGGAAAATTGGTCTTTACAGGTCGACGCAGAAAATTTACAGGGCGAGCCGCAGGCGAGTCCTGTAAACCTTCGGAGACCTTTCCGGTCGTGTATCGTACGTACTTTTTTTTCAAACGATCAGAAAAAACATTTTAGTATCTATCACTTTCGTCGACGCCTAGCCGTTTTGCGTAATTTATGAACAGTCCACTGATATTTTCTGCTTCTTGTTGGCTAGATAGCCATTGCCGGTAGTTTTTAAGATGAAAACCAAGAAAAAGAGGTAAAGTTTTGTGGTTAGAAATGATTTTTGTATTTTTAACTGGTGCGAAATTGTATAAAACATTAGAAAAATTATAGTGTAGTGCCTATTAGCTTCACACAGCTAAATCAGTGATGACTGACGACCAGTTATGGCCAACTATGGCCAACTTATCAAGTAAAATAATGATAAAAGAGCTCATAAAAGGCAGATTTCTAGGTTTGTTCTTTATTTACCTATATTTATAGTATACTGAGAATTAAAAATGTGTGGTCGATTTTTCGGTGTATGTGACTCTTGAAGCGGCTTTTATTATTTCCTCCGGATTCAACTCATTTTCTAGATCTGAGTCCATTTTTGTAAACAAAACTTTTGAAACAAATTTAGAAGAGTTTTTTTAAAAGTGTCAAAGCTGCCAAAAAAAACAAAAGCTAACAGCTGAAGTGATAGCCAACTTGGTCAAAAATGGGACCGGAAAGTTGAGCAAAAAGGTACTTTCTTGAGAGTGGAAATATTTCGAAAGAACATGCCTTGTCATGTAGAACTTTCCTTACGAAAAATCGTACGGAAAGTGGCTATTTTCCGGTTGTTTGAAAAAAAAATAATATAATTTATAACCCAAAAAGGAGTTTCAAGAAAAAGGTGATTTTTTCGGGAGACGAGATCATTCCCCGAGATTGATCCAGAAAAAGCGGGTAGTTTTTGGAAAAATTAGCATAGTTAGTGGGGAGTTTAAAAACGTTTAATTTTACTTGTATTTTTTTAGAGCATGGGCCATATCAGTGGTGCCCATATCAACCCCGCCGTAACAATTGCTATGATGTTTGTTCTTCAAATTAGCATATTGAAAGGACTTCTGTACATCATAGTGCAGTGTTTGGGATGCATAGCTGGATCCGCCACTTTGATGGTAAAATTCCTTAAGAATAGAGATTATTTTTTTCTGTCAGTGACCTTAGTTGTGATATCCATACTTTTTGGAGTCAAATAAACATCAGAATTGGCTTAACTTTTAATGAAAGGCACACAAAAAAGTGCTCGGAGCAGTGTCTTAGTTTTTACAAAATGTGCCTTTCATTCAAAGTTTATTTATTTACGGATAACTACGGATAACAGCATTTTACAATAGATATACAAACCAAATTACAGATAAAAAATACATTTTACATACTTACAACTAAACTTATCTTAACATTACACATATGCTTCCCTCGTTAGATATATATATAGCACATATATAATGTATTGGAAAAGTCCGTGCACCCTAGAAAAGTCTGGATACACCCTGGAGAAGTCTGGAAAGACTCTGGAAAAGTTTGGAAAGACCTTGGAAAAGTCTGGAAAAACCTTGGAAAAGTCTGGAAAGACCCTGGAAAAGTCTGAATATGATCTGGAAAATTCTGAAAAGATCCTGGAAAAGTCTGGATATACCCTGGAAGAGTCTGGAAAGACCCTTGAAAAGTTTGGATAAACTCTGAAAAGACCCTGGAAAATTTGAAAACACTCTGGAAAAGTCTGGAAAGACCCTGGAAAAGTCTGGATATACTCTGGAAAGTCTGGAGAGACCTTGGAAAAGTCTGGAAACACTCTGGAAAATTCGGAAAGGTCCTGGAAAAGTCTGGAAATAGTCTGGAGAGACCTTGGAGAAATCTGGAACCACTCTGAAAAAGTCTGGAAAGACCCTGGAAAAGTTTGGATACACTCTGGAAAGTCTGGAAAGACCCTGAAAAAGCATGGATACACTCTGGAAAGACCCTGGAAAAGTCTGGATACAGTCTGGAAAGTCTGGAAAGACCCTGGAAAAGTCTGGAAACACTTTGGAAAAGTCTGGAAACACTCTGGAAAAATCTGGAGAGATCCTGTAAAAGTTTGGATATACTCTGGAAAAGTCTGGAGAAATCTGAAAATGTTTGAAAAGACCCTGGAAAAGTCTCGAAACACTCTGGAAAAGTCTGGAAAGACTCTGGAAAAGTCTGGATATATTCTGGAAAAGTCTGGAAAGACCCTGAAAAAGCCTGGGAAAATTTTGGAAAAGTCTGGATACATTCTGGAAAACTCTGGAAAGACCCTGGAAAAGTCGGACTACACTCTGAAAAGTCTAGAGAGACCCTGGAAAAGTCTGGAAAGACTCTGAAAAAGTCTGGATATATTCTGGAAAAGTCTGGAAAGACCGTGGAAAAGCCTGGAAACACTTTGGAAAAGTCTGGATACATTCTGGAAAAATCTGGAAAGACCCTGGAAAAGTCTGACTACAAATCTGAATACACCCCTGAACAGTGTAGATACACCCAAGAAAAGTCTGGATATACCCTGGAAAAGTCTAACCAACCCAATCTAACCCATGTATATATGAGTAGCGGTTTCTTATATATGTTATTCTGAGCGAGGGAAGTTTTAGAGTAAACCTTTACTCGATTTATTTTTATTACATTTGTAGAATCACTAAAAATCGTTAGCTAATCGGAGCGATCTACTCATAGGGGTATGGTAGGCATAATTAGTGAAATTAAATTCAACGTAAAATGTATTACTAACTCTATATATATATCAATAGTTCAATCACATCAGACACTGAAAATTTGAATAATTGTAATTTTTTTGTCATTAATTTTGTCGAAAACCGTAGTTTTATATTTTCAGGGCCTAACTCCAAAATATTTGCAAGGATGGGAATCACATAAGCTGGGTGTGACCGCTTTAGATGATAATATCACCCCAATTCAAGGAGCTGGAATAGAATTTTTCTTAGGTATGTTGCGGAGGTGTCGCTCAGTGCATTAAGGGTATATTCTTCGATTGCAGCTTTCCTTGTCTTACTCATGCAAAATTTCGCATGCAAGAATATTTTTACCACACATTTTTCTATGCAAATATAGAAATTTTTCACACATTTTAGTCTCATTTGAAAGATAAAGCTTAAATCTAGTGATACTTTTTGCAAGTTTTGGCTAATCCTTCAGTCAAAATACGCCGTATTTGGATACATATTTTATAAAAATGAAAGTCAAAAACAATCACTAGAGAACCCTGGACTTAAGCTTTGTCTTTAAAATGAGACTAAAACGTGTGAAAAATTTCAGTATTTGGATTAAAAATATGCGGTTAAAAATATCCTTGCATTAGTGAGAGTGGAAAACTGCCAACGAAGATTATACTCTTAAGTTAACATAATAAGGGCGGTAAAAATAATAACAAAATATTTCCTTAAAAAAGAAAAACAATGTACTCTTGTTTTAAAAAAAAACGCATGCATGCTTTTTGCCTCGCAAAATTTACTTTTCTTTCTTTGTTCGGGTTCGTCGAAATTTCCGGTTCTAAAGAGTCCGGACCATAAAGGTATAACTTAAATAGAGACATTAGCGACATAAAGCTATTTGTAACTCATCGCCGTATACGTATCCGCATCTAGCGAGAACCAAGCACATTAATTGGTCAGAAAGAAAAAAGAAAAGAGCGAGTTTAGAAACACATTAAATTAGCATATATCTGCCCTTTTCGACCGTGCTACAAGTTTCTGACCAATCGATGTGCTTGGTTCTCGCTAGATGCGGATACGTATACCGCGATGAGTTATAAATAGTTTTATGTCTCAATGATGTTTACCACAGTTACGATCAGACATAAGGTAAACAATTTGGCGACAATGCCAGATTGCCCTGAAAGTTGTATCTCTACACGTAATGTTTTTAAAAACATATTATTTTTATAACTTTATCATTTACATGCAATTATGCAAATTCTCCGGTTTGTTTTTTTTAAACATGGAGAAACACCTTATTATTATTCAAATATATAAAGAAATTTAGCAGCAAAGCAATATATAATTGCATTTAAATTTCCTTGAATCTTCAAAATTTTAAATCAATAAAGATAATGTGGAGGTACATGTTATGGTCCTTGAAATATACCTTATTTTTTCGATCGAAATATCATATAAAATTCCTGATATTTTGGCCAAAAGAATAATTCTTTTTATTTCCCAATATATATCGGGAATAAAACCTACAACAATGTGACAACCTCGCATTTGTGGCGGGTCAGCCATATAAACGTGTGTACGCTGCTCCATTTTACGTGTACGCAGTTTTGGAATATTTTACTAGAGATGTGTGATTCGTGAACGAGTCGTTCACTATGATCGAATCACTTGCGAGTATTGAGTGATCGAATCATGTTTGCTCGATATGATTCCATCAGTGAAATGAGTCAAATGAGCGACGAAGACAGAATGAATCAAATCGGAACGGATCAACGACTGACTGACCCACTGTGGCAATACACTGAATCAGTCGGAAATAGGTCGATCGTTTCGTTCATTCGTTCTTTGATTTGAATTCCTGCGCGCGGGGTAATCTGTATAAAAATTAGATATTTGGGGCAGCAGAGTATGTTGTATTTAGCTACATCTTGCATCGACCTTTTTTTTTTGTCACCAGGTCACCATTTTTTAATATTTATATTATTAGATTTAGATTTAGATTTTAGATTTTAGATTTATTATATTAGAATATTTTTTCAATAGATTTTTAAGTGTTTATGGCAACAGTGATGTGACAAAGTGCGTAGTGTAACGAAAACTGGAGATTGCAGGTGAAAACCAAACATTTTACAGGTTTGTTATCATATGTTTTTTCGACGCCACCTTGTGATAGGCCGATAGGCCGCCATAGGCGTGCAACTAGTGTTGCAATAAATACAAAATGTAATTAATAAATATAGGGAAGAAATAAGTTTGTTGGGATATTTTTGCGAATTTGTGATAAAAACAATAATATATGGTAAGCCCTTATAATTATTTACACTATATTTAACCCCAGCTGCGACATTTTTAAATATCCTATATGAGTAGCAAAAAAATAAAAAAAGTTTTAATACTATCTGTAATCAGCTTATTTTTTCTGCTGAGATTTGTTTATAAATAGTACAAGCGTTCCCGGTATAAATATAAATTTTTAAAACATTATTATGTCAGACACAGGATAAAGAATGTATATTTGTTACAACTTTTTATTTATAATATTTACATAGGTAGATACTCCACATAAGATTTTTTTGTATTTATTAAAAATGCAAAGATACTTTTGTACGTGTTAAATAAAAATTATAGTAGAGTGTATAAATTCCATTTTTTTACACAACGAAGTACCATCATACAGTACCTATAATATAGGTATCATCCTTTTTCGAAATACCACTATTTTTAGTCAAATTTGCTTATTTTTTCCACATTGGTTTTTTAGTAATTTGCCTAAACAGTGCGGAAAGTGATACTTTTCTGCACACGATAGCCGTTAAGGGCGAAAAAGGCACTTTTGACACGTTTTTAGTACAACAGTTTCCTACTTGCATAAAAAGCTTCCGCCTAAGGTTATATATATTTGGTATTTTTAAAATTAAAACCAAAAAATAATTTTGATTCCATTTTTAATTTAATCTAGTTTATAAATGTATCTAAAAACTCTAATTAGACTTAAAATTTACGCCATGCTAAAAAAATACTTTTACCTATGCTAATTTTTTTAATACAGTTTTGCAGGTCACTTGACATTAAATAGGTAAAGAAACTACTTCGCAAATGCGTGTGAAAAAGTCTACTGTTACATATCAATTTTAATGTGGAAAGTTCAACTTCCCACACGTCGTGCGTAAAAAAATAAGCACGGCGTGTATAAAATACTGTCGCAGCGTGCATAAAAAAACGTTTAACGCACGCATTTTTTTTTAAATGGTACTTTGTGGACCAAATTTTTAAATTTTGATTTTGAAATGTGTGTTCTAAAAACTACTTTTTGAACAAGAAAGTCATGATAAACACTCGTAGAAAAAAAATTGTACCTAACCCTTGCGGAAGTGTCTTTCCTGCCCGAACTTCTTCTCTGCGTAAAAGTATCACTTTCCGCACGAATTAGGCAGATAACTATTTGGATAATATTTTCACAATGACAAATATTATACCTCTCCATACCCTCGGTATTATTAAGTATAAAAAAATTAAACATTGTATTTTCAAAAAAATTTCTGAAAATAACGACCAAACCTTTTTACATTTATAAATAACGAGCCGCTTCTGGCCGCTGCTAAACATAAGGTGGTTGGAGCATGTGTGAGGAGGAGCATGTCTGGTGCAGCGATGCCAGTGGAACATAAAATGGTTTTCCCTAAATCTAACGACTGATCGCGTTTCAAAGCAATTTATGAATGACTTGGTGGGTTTATTTTAGTTAAACGTCTTTGGTCCGGACCATGCGCGCTTAAAAAAAAGCGTTCTGGTTCGACCACAACTGTTCTGAACTGAAAAGTTTTGTGTCCAGGACCGGTTCAATACTGTTCTGTACAGTCTCGTGAAGCCGGGCGGAATTAAATGGAACTGTTTAGGACTTTTTTCTAACGTATAAGCAAATTCATTTACGCATGTAAAGTTTGTCCGCAAATATAATTTGTTCCTTGAAAATATACCCAAATAAATGGGGTTTACGAAAAATAGTAAAAAGCCAGAGTGTAATCTTGTATTATTTTATTATCCGCGTGTATTTTTATAAAGGTTTTGTCGAGGGCTTTGCAGAATTTTACTTTGGAAGAATTAAGGCAAGTTCTACCTGGACATCAGCCATTGGCAAACTTTAAAATGCAATTTTGTAGAAACACAAAAGCGATGAATTGTGTAGAAGAAACTTTGCGGTAAAATATTTATTTTATGCTAAAAATAAAAAACACAATTAAAACACTCTGGATCACACTACGTACCTCTTCTTCTTCTTCTTCTTCTTCATTCTATTATGATTGCAATTTTATGAAAATGCGTTCGGTTTCGACCAAAAATTGTAAACTGTTAAGAACAGTCCCGTCGATTGCGGAACTATCACGCGCCGTTCTAAAACGTTCTACTCTAATGGTTCGTTCGGGTTCGTCGAAATTTCCGGTTCTAAACAGTCCGGAGCATGCGCGCTTAAAAAAAAACGCGTTCTGGTTTGACCACAACTGTTCTGAATTAAAAAGTTTTGTGTTCGGGTTACTACCGAAAATTTGTCCACGACCGGTTCAATACTGTTCTGCACAGTCGCGTAAAGCCGGGCGGAATTAAATGGAACTGTTTAGGACTATTTTCTGACGCATGCGCAAATTCATTTACGCATGTTTCTCCGAAAAAATAATCGGTTCCTTGAAAATATACCGAAATAAATGGGTTTTTACGAAAAATAATAAAAAGCCAGAGTGTAATCTTGTATTATTTTATTATCCGCGTGTATTTTTATAAAGGTTTTGTCGAGGGTTTTGTATGGTGTGACCTAAAGAAGAGGAATCCCTGCCTAACCCAAAAATTTAGATTTTTGAGTGTGTGCAAGATTCTACCTCGTCATCATATATACAGTCCGTAGGTAGATCCTTTGTGGTTCTCGGAAGCCTAGTAGCTACCACGCGTCCCTAGCTGTAAAGGTTCGTGAGTCGTGTTTCAGGTGCCCAATTTTAGAAAATTCACCGAAAAAATTGAGGTTAGGGTTGACCATACCCAAGTTCTTCTCTTTTGCTTTCCCCTGCTTCTTCTTTTTTACTTTACTGCAAGCAAAATGCGTCCGGGTTCGTCCAAAAATTGTGAACTGTTAAGAACAGTCCTATCGATTGCGCAAGTATCACGTGCAGTTCTAAAACGTTCTAGGACAGTTTTAAAATTCGGAACCCGAACAAACCATTACCAATAGTGTATGTATTTCATTCCCCAGTTTGAAATTGACGGTAGGTCGCGATTCTTCAAAAACCGTCAGAAAATCTCGCTCTTACAAAAAAAACTTTTTTAAAGACAAGTTTACACTCAATGCTTTTATATCAGGTCTATTTGCTAATATTCCTTAAAATTTAGTTTCTTAATACTGTTCTAGTAATTAAAAAATAGGTCAGTTTTAATTTTTGTAGGCAGTTTTTGTAAAAAACCGTTATTTTTTTCATTTAAAAATGTATTTTATTAAGCTTATTTTTGTGTGTAAACAAATCTTTAAAACTTGGTTTGTTTGGGTTCCGAATTTTAAAACTGTCCTAGAAAGTTTCAGAACTGCGCGTGATAGTTGCGCAATCGGCGAGACTGTTCTTAAAAGTTTGTAATTTTTGGACGAACCCGAACGCATTTTCATAAAATTGCCGTATGTATTGATAGCATGCCATAATAATAGGGTGAAGAAGAAGCACGTGATGTGATCCAGAGTGTCTTCAAGTTTATCTCTTTATTTTTAGCATAATATAAATATTTTACCGAAAATTTTCCATGAATTGGTTCTCATCATGTAGGTCACAGTTTCTTCTACAAAATTCATAGCTTCATATTTTTTTTACATTGCATTTAAAAATCTGCCAATGGCTTCATCATCACCACGACTTGATAGAATCTAGCCTTAATGCATGAACAGCTGTTCATACAAAGCCTTAATTCTTCCAAAGTGAAATTCTGCAGTTTTTGAAAGAACAGAAATTTAACACTCAAAAAGCTGAATTTTCGGGTTAGGCAGGGATTCCTCTTCTTTAGGTCACACCATACAAAACCGTCGACAATACCTTTATAAAAATACACGCGGATAATAAAATAATACAAGATTACACTCTGGCTTTTTATAATTTTTCGTAAAAATCCATTTATTTGGGTATATTTTCAAGGAAAAATTATTTTTTCGGACAAACTTTACATGCGTAAATGAATTTGCGCATGCTTCAGAAAATAGTCCTAAACAGTTCCATATAATTCCGCCCGGCTTCACGAGACTGTACAGAACAGTATTGAACCGGTCCTGGACAAATTTTCGATTGTATCCCGAACACAAAACTTTTCAGTTCAGAACAGTTGTGGTCGAACCAGAACGCGTTTTTTTAAGCGCGCATGCTCCGGACTGTTTAGAACAGGAAATTTCGCCGAACCCGAACAAACCATTTTAATATACAATACCATATATAGAAAAGTCGCACAAATTCTGTCTTTCCTTAGGTCCGGCTTAGGTCCCCAATTGTTCATTTTGTGCAGAAAGCATGAAATTTGGCACGATTATTCTTTGGATAATTCTATAAAATTTTGGTCGAGGAAATCAATGATCGGATATATAGGAGCCAAGATGGCGGCGATTAATTCAAAATGGACGTCTATTTTTTTTTAAATTGTAGGTTTGCCATCAAAACCTTATAAGTCGATAGAGAGGAATTGAAAAAAAATGGTTACATTGACGTATACGGATGATAATATAGTTTTTTATAAAAATTGTACCTTGACTAGCCTGGTATAACTAAAGCACTCACCGTGTAAGCAAAAAGTCAACTAGAAAAGTTATTTTCATATTCTTTCTAAATTATAAAATTACAACAAAAGACCTGTCGCGGCTTACTAAATTATGAAAAATTATCCAATAAAAATTCTAAAAATGCATTTTTTAAAAATAAAATGTCACTTTTCAAGGACGATAAAGGTCAGACGTCAATGCAACCATTTTCTTTCAATTCCTTTCTATGAAATTGTAGGAATTCGAGTAAAATCTTGTTTTGATGGCGAACCTACAATTTTTTAAAAAAAGAGACGTCCATTTTGAAAAAATCGCCGCCATCTTTGCTCCTATCTTTATGATGATTACTTCTGGCAGAAGGTGGTCTTTACAGCTGAAAAGATATTTCAATCATCTTCGAGCAGCAGAAGAATTTTAGTATATCGTCCACCAAATATGTGGGGCTGGTTTAGCGCTAGGCAAATCAAAGGAAGACTGAACAGTCAAAGATATATTGATTTTATTATATGATATTAATCAGAGAAACTGGAGACCCCAAAATGCTGAAGAGTTAAGCGATGCAATTAATTGCGTATTGGAGGTGCTCTCAGAAGATCGTGAATATTTTTAAAGTTTAAGTATTTCAGTGCCCAGTCTTTTGCAGAGTGTTATTGAAAAGAATGGTGCGCCAAGTAAATTAATTTTTGTGGTTGTTTTAAGCAATATTTATTATTTAGTTGTTTCCATTCCGTTGTGTTATTTTGAATCCATCCTTTTTTTCATTTTATTATCGTCATTTGATCAACTCCAAGATGAGTGGTCGCTACCCTTATAAACCATATAACTCGAGTGCTGACTCTTATGCAATTAATAAAGATTGTGTTTAAATATATTTAAGGCGATTTTTGGTATCATCAAATAATAATATCCGATATTAAATCATGATTTTAGAAACAAGAAACTAAACTCAAAACAGTCCCTTGAGCTACGTAGTCGCGTAATAATGGTATTTGTTTTAAATTAAGGCATTTTTTTGATTTAGAGGCCGTATTTTTACCTTTGATTTTATCAATATGACATAACGTCATCGTTTGAGTATACACTAATAAAAAGTCAGTTTGAGACAAAGTGAAAAATGCATGTATGCGTTTTCTTTAAAACAAGAGTACTGTGTTACCTACATTGTAAGGAAATATCAAAACTATGGCTTTTTTGGTAACCTACCGATGCAAAAACAATTGATCAGGGGTGCGTTTGAAAATTGCCACCCCAGGGTAAAGGTTATACTTCGGTTAGCACAAAATCGTTCGAAAATTAGAGAGTTGGAAGTAATGACGTCATAAACATCCGTCCGAAAATCAAAAAGGTGATCGCCGGGGTGCGCCAGAATCGCCGTGGTATTGAGCTGGGTAAAAGTTACCCGCGTCTGCGCAACAACGTGTTGACTTAAGAAGTCTGTTTTTATTGTTTACTTTTTTGGTCTGGGTGAAAAAAGTGTATTTTACACAAAAATAATGATATTTGGAGCAATTCACATTGCCAATGGATTCTTCCAATAAAGTTTAACTCTCAAAACAAATCGAACACGCGCGTCTGAAAATTTAAGGGATAGTTCACCCCAGGGTGACCCGTTGATTTTTGATAAGATCATAACATTACCTTACCCTACCCTCGCCTCACCATCACTTTTTATTTTCAAACGCACCCCAGAGGTGCCAATTTGAGCAAAACGTCTAAAATAAAAAACATGATTAAAAAAAATATGCCTACTTGACAAATTTAAAATGAATGGTCATGTTGTGAGCTCAGCACGCTTCACAAGCCGTTCGTTTTTTGCTAAGCTCCATGGTCAGCTCTGCTAAAGCTCCACATGTTATTTTTTTGACAGCTTTTATTCTGCTAATGACAGTTTGTGGCGTCTGCGACCCAAATCGTCCTGAAGCGAAGCCCGCTGGCCCTTTAGCCATCGGTTTGACAATTACACTGTGCCTATTGGCCGGGATAAAGCACACAGGAGCCTCAATAAATCCCGCCAGAAGTCTCGGTTCAGCCGTCATCGCCAATTTCTGGGAAAATCATTGGGCAAGTTAGCCACTGTCATATTTTAAATGTGCGCGTGTGTGTGTGTATGAGCATGTGGCTCTCGAATCAGTTACTTTGTTTATACTGGTTTCTTAAAGCGCTTTTATGTAGGCCTTCTGGTCAGGCCGGACAGATCAGGCCACTGTGGCATGAATCTGGCCGCTATGGGAAGGCGAACCATACTGCCTGTAGCCTGTAAGCGGTGGGATGTAGCGACCCCCTGCCCACGATTCGAGTCTAGTGCTCAATCGTGCAATCAGCTGGCCTAATCTCGAGGGACCCATTCATCGTATTCCTTACGCCATTGGGTCGTTACTCGTTATTAGGGACCGTGGGCTTGCTGACTGCATCAGTATGTCCATGTTAATAAAAGTCTCGCACAGGCATTCTCTACTCTGAGATCATATACTTTCTAGAGACATAACTATGTTGGGAATTGTTTATCGTCTCCTGATGATGCTAACGTTGTTAGCGAAACGCGCGTCGAGTGCAAAAAAGTGTAATTTTGGTTTATGGAAAACCATCATAACTTTGTTTTAGGAGACATAAGACCATTAAGTCCAAGCACACCAAAGTCTTTCGGCGATCGGCAAGTTACGACGAGAGCAGGACAGTGTAGTCTGGAAGCTCTTAGTGACAAACCGGCACGAAAGCGGCGGAAGCGTAATCGCCGTTTTGCTCAAGGATTGGCTGTAGAGCAACTCGTGTGCTGCATCCGTGACTGAGCAGCCCTATTTAGGACCCACTCCGCTCACCCTGAAAGGGAAGGGGCTAAAAAAGGTGCCTTAAACATAGCCAGCCAACAACTGCCCGACTGGACAACCGCATCCAGTGGGTACAGCACATGCGGTCAAAACAAAAAAATCTGATAAACTTATCATCCTAGGTGATTTTCAATGCTCGAGTTCGTACGAATAGTATTATGTTTGGAACATGAAATCATAATCTCAAATACAATTTTCGGAAAAAAAAGACAAATTCAAGACCTCCTGGCAACGCCCGAGGTCAAAACACTGGCATCTGATTGATTACATTATTGTACGTTCCAGAGATCAAAAAGACGTAAACATTACAAGAGCAATAACGCGTGCAGACGACTGCTGGACAGACCATCGCCTGATACGAGCCAAAATTAACTTGCACATTCCACCAAGAAGTAGCCGTCAAAAAAAGCAAATCAGAAGAAGATTAAATGTAGAACGCCTTAAAGATGATCAAACTAGAACAAAATTCCAAGTCTCTCTGAATCAAAAGCTGGGTACCTTATTGATATTTTATGATTATTAATATTGACGATCACTGGAGAGTGTTGAAGACAGCAAAGAAACGGTCGGCTACACACAAAGAAAACATCAAGACTGGTTTGATGAGCACGAGAGAGAAATTCAAGACCTTATTGAGAGGAAGATAAAAGCCCATAAAGCTTGGAAAATATTAAGAAGCCAAAGCAGAAGTACAATGGCAAACACGTAGATTAAATAACCAATTGTGGACAACAAAATCACATGAAATACAACACCTAGCTTCTATAGTTACCATTTTCCAAAAAGGCGACAAGGCCCAATGTGGAAACTACAGAGGTATATCTCTGCTTTCTGTTGCTGGAAAGATACTTGCACGGATACTATCAAACCGATTAATTCCGATTGCTGAACAAAATCTGCCAGAGACACAGTTGTGGATTTAGGCCCAATCGAGGCACAGCTGACATGATCTTCAGTGCCAGACAAATGCAAGAGAAATCTAGAGAACAAAATCGCCCCCTCTTCATGGCCTTCATAGACCTAGTCAAAGCATTTGACTCGGTCAACAGAGAAGCTCTTTGGCAAATACTGGCAAAATCTGGATTCCCTCAAAAATATATTCAAATTCTTAGACTACTACACGACAATATGAATGCAACAGTCCTGAGCAACGATGGACCAGGAGAGTCATTCCAGATTACGACAGGCGTTAAACAAGGGTGTGTTATTGCGCCCACCCTATTCTCTATATTTTTAGGTGCCATGCATCACCTTGTTGGGGAACATCTACCGACGGGAGTAGAAATTCTATATAGATTTGACGGTAGCCTACTTAACCTAGGCAGACTGCGAGCAAAAACTAAGGTCTCGACGACCTCGGTAATCGAACTGCAGTACGATGATAACAACGTCGTTATGACCGATACAGAGGAAGGTCTACAGCTGGTAATCAACGGATTTAATCAAGCCTACAAAAGCATTGGCCTAGAGGTCAATCTTGCCAAAACGCAAATTCTGCACCAACCAGTACCAGGTACGCTCCAAACACTTCCATAAATGGCGATTCTATGCAGAACGTGGAACATTATACATACCTTGGGAGCCACCTATCATCATATGCAACTATTAACGGAGAAATACAGAATCGCATAAAATGTGCTAGCGCAGCGTTCGGACGGCTTTCGGAGAGAGTCTTCGACAATCACGCCGTCAATACGGAGACCAAGCTTCGTGTCTACAACACAGTTATAATACCAACTCTAAAATACGGATGCGAAACGTGGACCACCTACAGAAGGCCACCTACAGAAGGCATATCAAATGACTAGAAAAATATCACTAAAGTTGTTTAAGACGAATCCTGAGAATCAAATGGCAAGACCGACTAAAAAACATAAGTGTTTTAGAAGAAGTCAGAACAACTAGTATAGAAGCCCTTATCTTCAAGCAGCAGCTTACGTCTCCCGAAGCAGATATTTTATGGACAACTGAAGGAGAAAAAGAGAAATCAAGGAGGTCAACAAAAAAGGTACAAGGACGTTCTCAAAGGCAATTTGATGAAGGATCACATCGATATAAACAACTTCGAGACCACGGAAAACGATAGGAGGGAGCACAAACTTTTGAAGAGCAACGACGTAGACTAGGGACGGAAAAGAGAGGACGTAGAAAGCAGCGACAAAATGGAAGAATGGATGACCAACAACACCCCGCTGCTGCCGGAGACTGTGTGTGCCAAAACTGTGGAAGGGTGTGCGACTCGAGAATTGGATTACATCGCCATCAAAAAACGCACAACAGATAGCGACGATACAGAGTAGAGGAAAATCATACTCGGTATCGAGTGATTGCCTATGATGATGATATAGGACGGTTTGAAAATTTTGTCGTATTAAACTACTCAAAATTAATTGGAGACACTTTTATTACTGGGTAAATTTCTACGGAGCAAACAGAAATTGAAAAAATAAATTTTAGAAATTCCATATCATGTTCTTTATAAATGCTGATAATTTTTTTTTCACGTAAACAAAAAAAAGACTAAAATCTTCAATATTGGACATTTTATCAATACTGTTTCCGAGTCGTTCACTTTGTTTTAAGCATTCAAATATTCAATTTAAAAACGAATGTTGACGTTTTGGGTAGAAGAAGGCTGCAAAGGTAGCTAGAGCAGTGGCGTTGATACAAGTTGGCTACTCAAGGCGGCGCGTTTCAAGAGCTTGGAACCGGTACCTTATATTCGGTATCCTCAACGCCAAAGGGCAACCACCCCCCGTCTTTTGCAACTTTGGGCATTCAGACGTCGCACCAATACTGCTACAGCGTTACAAAATAGACTTACAGAAGCTACTGGGACCCGAATTTCCGATCAAACGGTACGCAACAGACATCACCAAGATCAATTTCGTGCCCGACGAGCCGTTAGAGCCCCTCGATTAACGCCAGTTCACCGCAGAGAACGTTTAAACTTTTGTCAGGAACATCGAAATTGGACCATAGAGCAGTGGGGCAACGTTATGTTTAGTGATGAGGAAAAATTTATGTTATGTACTAATGACGGACGCGTAGCGATATTTGGAGGAATGTGTACAAGAAACTGTCACTTTTGGAGGTGGGTCGATAATGGTATGGGCTGGCATAACATTGACAGGACACACAGAGCTTGTGGTGTTTCGAGAATGAACTTTAACAGGTGTACGTTACATAAGGGAGTTCCTGGAACCTTATGTTATGCCTTTTGCCCAAAATATGGGAGCTCAATTTATTCTACAGCAGGATAATGCCAGGCAGCACATTGCACAAGTAGTAAGAAATTTCTTAAATGAGAATAATATCGATGTTATGAGGTGGCCGGCTCATAGTCCGGATCTTAATCCAATAGAGCATCTTTGGGATGAACTGACAAGGCGCTTAAAAGAATATCAACCCTTCCAAAACCTTGATCAAGTTCCTGATGTTCTTTTGGAAATTTATGAACAATTACCATAGCTAGTAATGCGAAATTTGATAAAAAGTATGCCTCGTCGTTGCGCCGAAGTTATTAGAGCTAGAGGTGGACGTACTCATTGCTAAATTTATTTTTTTTATAAAATAAATTTCTATTTTGTGTATGTTTATTATCAAGTTTTTTTTTACAGGGGCAAGCATTTATAAATTAAATAAAAGAAAATTTTAATAAAGACATTTATATTTTATATTAAAATAACTAAATGCAGACAAAATTTTTAAATTTGTATAGTTTTTCGAATTTTAAAGATATGTCTCTATATTCATTTTGAGTAGTTTATAAACGCTATGCCCTAAAACCGTTTATCGAGTTGACCTATCGAGCATGTGTACTTTTAAACTAATGGTGAAGGCGTGACAGCTCCAGCTGATCAAATGCGTCAAAACATTATTTCGTATGCAGGGACGGTCGTAATGTTACGGTTCCCTTATCGTACCTAACGAGATTTTCGTGCATTTAATCAGTTGGAGCTGTCACGCATTCGCCATAATTTTAAAAGTGCACCTGCGTAATTGATGGACTCGATAGAGATAAGGATACGACTGCTGATAAAACTGAAAATTAACTTTGGGTGTCTACTTACCGAAAATTCTGTTTTTCATTTAATGAAAGACGTACCCTCGAAGAAAGGGATTTTATTTAAAACCGTCCTTATATAAAAGCGGTTTTAGGTGCGTATAAACGTAGTAACTGTGTAACTTCCAAACCAGCCATACGATTATGATAAAATTTTGGTGTAGATATAAATTAGGCAACAACTTTTTACAGTTTTTAAAAAACAAGGTTTTATTAAATGCACTCAAAAGTAGAAAATAATTTTATATCTTTCTTATACCATAATGAAATTGATTGGTGCAAATTAAAAATTTTAACTTTAGGTATCTTAAATCGGTCACATCGACGATTCACCTGAGAAACAGTTGTATTACTCTATAACCTAAGGACGTTTTCAAAGGCTTGACAAGCACGGCAATCTCACCCGTTCTCAGCTTCTTTAGATGAAAGCATTATGTTTGTCATTCGAATAGAAGAAGAATTTAATTCTTTTTTTATAGTTCTCTCTTTGTCACCGTAAGTTAAAATTTTTAATTTGCGCCCAACGCTTTTATTATGGTATAAGAAAGATAAAAAAGTATTTTCTACTTTTGAGTGCATTTAATAAAAGCTTGTTCTTTAAAAGTTTTTTTTAATAAATTGTTTTTTTTTAATTTTTAGATTTGTACCGTAAATCGTCCATTTTGAATCCGCCATATTGAAATTTTCAAATCAGATCAAAAGTTCATATCTCCTTCCCGAAAACCCCCTGTATGCCAATTTTGATTTAAATCGAACAACCTAAATCTTTTCTCCCCTCCACTTCCCTCGTTAGAGTGAAGTGTGTACCTAATAATACCATAATATTGTATTGTCGCCGGAACTATTAACGCATACCAAATTTGAACACACCCTTAATTTTTAGGTACCCTTAATCGTCCATTTTGAATCCGCCATATTGAAATTTTCAAATATGATCAAAAATTCATAATCCTCCTCCTTAAAAATCCCTGTATGCCAATTGGAATTGAAATCAAACAAACTAAATGTTTTTCCCCCTCCACTGGGTACCTGAGAATACCATTTCATTGTCTTTTCACCGGAACTATAAACGCATACCAAATTTGAACACAATCGCATGTGGATAAGTCAGTTAAAATTGGTTAGCAAAACATGATTGAAAATCGTCCATCTTGAATCTGCCATATTGAATTTTGAAAATCTGATTAGAAATTCTCCATCCCCAAGTGCCCCAACACACCAAATTTCAACGAAATCGGGCATACTTCAAGTGTCCCCCCTCCACCCCATTCAAGTATAGGTGACGCTGTCAATTTCATCACACTATTTTCTTGTGTTGTCACCGCAATTATATAAGCATGCCATATTTGAAGCCGATCGGATGTCGGGAACTTGCTCGAAATTAAGTTGCAATAAACATATTCACATAGATGCATTGCAAGTTAAATAAAAGCTTGTAAAAAATCACTTCAGGGGCGAAAAAAATGGGGATGATTTTTAGAAAAATTGAAGCCTTGTGAAGTATAAAATCAACGGTTAATCTATCTTTAATGTCATACTTGCTGATGTTAAAGGTGGTCGGAGGTTTTTAAAATTTTTAGTTTTACTTGTTTTACCTATAGGTCTATTGGATAGGACCCATTTTTGGAGCAGTATCGGCAGCTTTAATATACAAATTTGCTTTTAGAGCTCCAAACCCAGAGGACAGGTAAACAGTTAATTTTCTTCATAGTTTTTACTACTAAATAGATTTTTAGTAAAATTTTCAACGTTTCAGTTTGACTCCATAAAAAAAATAAGACTGACTGAAATAAAAAACACTGACAGGACACAATGTTTATAATGTGTTCTCCCCCCGTCACTAAACCAAGTCACTGCTTTAGCATGCAATTAAACTATCTTGCTTATTTTTTAGCACCGAAGAGTAACTACCCTGCACGATAAGCCGAATTTAAAGTTATTTCTGCCGAAACAATATTTTTGTGCTGACCTAGGCAGTATTTTTTATACCTATTAGTTATATTTATTAACATTATACTTTTATTTATATTTATTATTATTTATTTAAAAAGTAAATAATTGAAGTATCTGATCAACAAAATATATTTTATATATATATATATATATATATTGTTAAGTGACAACAACAAAAATCACAATGACGGGTGACCCGTGTGCAAAAATGACGTAAGCGTGTGCAAAACGTTTTGCACACGGCGTGCGCAAAATGCCGTTTTCAGATCGTGTTCTCCTTGCGCAAAACCCCCTTTTTCAAGACAGTCGTATAAAAAGGTATATAAAATATGTACCTAATCGTTATTGAGTAAATAGGTAAATATCACGTTGATATTACACAAAAGAAAAAAAAAATGTACAATATAAACTTTTTACTATATCTTCTATATTTTGTTATTTTCAATTGTAAAAATAAGAATGTCAGATGTCAGCTTTATTCGAATTATAGGACGCCCACGGTTTCTCAGAATTTAATTGCGCATTCGCCAATAACACATGAACCGGAGGCGTAGACTTACAGGTTGGGTTCAATAGTTTGCGTATAGATGTCACTTGCATTCACCCGTCTTACGTTCATGTGTTATTGGCGAATGCGCAATCAATTTAGCAAAAATTTTCTGATAAATTACGGGTTTTACGAATTCCGGATTTGATATTGAATAAGTTCGATTAAAAACGGGTCTGTTAAATTTCGAATTTGTTATTGAATGGGTTTGATGAAATAAGGTTCGGATAAAAAATTAGTTTGACGAATTGCAGTTTCTGTGGTGTTTCGTTCTTACGATGATTTTTTTATTAAATACGGTCTGATAAATTTTTGGTTTGATAAACCATAAGCTTTCGAATTATACTACGTACCTTAAAACAGTACGTGATAGAAAAAAAAGTACTTAATGTGTTCTTATTTAGTGTTGTGTATGAATAAATAAACAGGGAAAATTAAAGTGGGTAACTATTTTTTTTTTATTTGTAAAGCAGTTTTATTGGTAATTTTTAAAGCTTTAATGTCATAATCGGTACATAATTTCACATCAAATGATTTCAAAATTCTTGGACTTACATGTTCTCAAAAGAACACCCATGCCAATCAATACAGTATGTTCCAAAAGTCTGGAGTAAAGGATTTTTTGAGATAACTAAAAAGCGTGTATACTCTTTTATACAGGGTGTCCCAAAAATATGATATGACGTAAACTTACGTTTTTGAAATTGGCCGCCCGTGACATTTTCTAAATCCTTAATAAAATAATTAATATAACAATATTTTAAAAAAACCAAACACTATGGTTCTATTGTTTTTTTTTAACATATTCAAGTTTATTTTAAATTTGTATGGAAGAGATAGGAAAATCTACGCTTGCACACAAATTTAAAGGTTTTGCTATTTTTGAAAAGCTTATTTTTTACGGACTCAGAAAATGACTTAATATACAGGATTTTGGAAGGTATACATTTTTTAAACAGCTTATCTAAAATGATCCTAAATAAACTAATGTTCCTTCAAAAAATTAATTATTCCAAACTATTTTTTCCACCAGGACCTGTATTCTTGTGCGAAAAAACCTCTTTATTGCGCAAGCGTCACTAGATTCATACCCTGAGAAGTGATCACACAAAAGTCATGCGAACAACGCACGCTGGTCGATTTTCAGAAAAACGCGGACATAACTTGAAAAATTAAAACATTCAAATGTGTCTAAAATATACTAGTATACTGTAACACTTTATATTGTGTCAATTACTTTAAAGTAAATTTGATTGTTCTAAACTAACATTTTTAGTTTAGTTTAGCTAATTAATAAATATGTATCTTTTAGCTTCTTAATAATGTCTTAATATAAATGTGAAAATTCACACGATCATCCTGTGTATCAGCTAAAAAAGAATAAATGCTTACTTATTTCAATAGTGTAAACGACATAGGGTATGTTATATAAAAATGCTTAGAATTTCAAAACACTATATACATAAAAAAATATACTAGTATACTGTAACACTTATATATTGTGTCAGTTACTTTAAAGTAAATTTGTATCTTTTACCTTCGTAAAAATGTCCTAAGGTAAATGTGAAAATTCACACGATCATCCTCTGTATCAGCTAAAAAAGAATAAATGCTTACTTATTTAAATATTGTAAACTATTTATTTTTTTATTAAAACTAAATATTTTGTACGATTAAATTATAATGTGGAAGTTTTTTTTTATATCCGCGTTTTTACAAAAATCAACCTCTGTGCGACGTCGTACTTTACGAGACGGTCAAGTTGGCCGTAGCATGCGCATTAGCGAGATCTGTCACGTGATGGTTTCATCCAATAGCGTGCTTTGAAATCATACGAGTGATGTTTTTCAGACGAGCTTTCCTACAAGTCCATACTAATGGGTCTAGTCAAGAGAACGCCTTCGCTCAAAAATTGTTGTTTTAGGCAGCTCCGCGCGTGACCATAATAGATCACTGCTTTTAAGCTCGTTTATTGGTTGATACTGCTTCCCTTCTCTCAGGCGAACGATCACTTCCTATGACCTCCAGAATCGGTACCCTGGGGCTCGATTCTGGGCGTAAGAGGACGATCATACCCTGAGAAGTGATCAATCGCACAAAAGTCACAAAGACATAACTTGAAAAATTAAAACATTCAAAATGTGTCTAAATTTGCTCTTATATGGTTGTCAAGATACTAGGCGAATAGTTGGCCAAAGAATAAACTATGCTTTTTACAAGTTTGACATTACGTATCAGTATTCAATATCAAATTAGTATGACAGTATTCAACTGTTAATATCTCGAAAACAGTTGAAGAACGACAGGGTACGTTATATAGAAATGCTTAGAATTTCAAAACAGAATGCAAAAATGCAATAATATATGCAATAGTTTCGGTTGGCATTCTTTTTAATATACCCTATATACATAAAAATATTCTAGTATACTGTAACATTTATACATTGTGTCAATTACTTTAAAGTAAGTTTGATTGTTCTAAACTAACATTTTTAGTTTAATTTTGTGAAGTGAGCTTAAAATTAAAATATTATGTAACTTTAACTGTAACCGAAATTTATTATTTAGAAGTGTCCAGTCACGTGACCATCGGTGCTATATTCAAACTGTATTTGACATCCCAACATTTTTTGGCTAAATAAAACCCATTCAAGCTCCAATCGTTTTTCAATCTACATGTCCTTCGTAGATCCCCCTTCACACCACCATCACAAATTTAGCTACAAATATATCTTTTACCTCTTAAAAATATCTTAAGATAAATGTGAAAATTCACACGATCATCCTGTGTATCAGCTAAATAAGAATTATTTATTTATGGAAGTTTTTTTTAATATCCGTTTTTACAAAAATCGACCACTGTGCGAGTCCTACTCTAAAAGACGGTCAAGTTTGCCGTAGCATTCGTCCAATAGCGTGCTCTGAAATAATACGAGTGACGTTTTTCACATGAGCTTTCCTACAACTTCCAACTACTGGGTCTAGTCGAGAGAACGGCTTCGCTCAAAAATTGTTGTTCGAGGCAGCTCTGCACGTGCCCATAATAGTTTGATGATTATTCGATCGTCCCGTCACTGTTTTTAAGCGCGTTTATTGGTTGAAACTACTTTTCTTCTCTCAGGTGAACGATCCCTTCCTATGACTTCCAGAATCGGTTCCCTGATGTAATCTAGAAAGCATCACTTGTGTTCTTATAAATACATACATTTCTGAATTACAAATTACTATTTCTCCATTCAACCTAATATTTTCTGAAATAAAGTTGGAAATATTCTTGTATTACGCAGGTTTTTCAGAGTAAACAGAATCCATACCGTAGACACAATCACTGAATAAAGACGCCCTGGCGTCAATTTCAATATATCACCGACCGAGAATGACTTTTCTTTTCCAACCATCCGGAAAATAAATAGTGTCTGTCGCAATGGGCCATTAGAGATTGTCTGCTCTCACAGACATGAGAGTGACAACAATCTAAACTTACTTTTGTCGTCGGTGCTCCTTTTTTTGTTTTTATAGAGTTTACTCAAGAAATTGTTAAGCAAAATAATATCAATTAATCTTATTTTTGTTGAAGTGTCATGCTCTCTTCGAACTTCGTAACGTTACGACCATCCTTGCGTACGAAACGATGTTTACACTCATTTGATCAGCTGGAGCTGTCACGCCTTCGCCATTATTTTAAAACTACACATGCTCGATAGGTCTACTCAATAGAGATAAGGATACGAATGCTGATAAAATCGAAAATTAACTTTAAGTGTCTATTTATTCTGAGTAAATCATCCACATCAGTTACTCTGTCACACGACATCCCGAATTCCTTCAAGTCATCAGTCAGTGTACTTATCTCCATGCCTTCTGACACTGGTATTAAGATCACAACCACACAACACTGACTCTGTGTTTCGGACTTCCACTGCCTATATTTCATTTATACACGACGTTTCGCTCAGTACAATCTCTGATCGTCTTCAGGTGCAAACTACAATCTATTCCTAAGGCTACGTACTTGTATACTATGGGAAATCACTCAACCGAGAAGTTTAAGAGATTGGCTCCGCCCAAGGAGGGGCTTCCAAATATTTGGAATTTCAACACTTGGTTTAATGAAAACACCCTAATTCTGCTCAATAACTCTCCTTGTGCAAACCTTTGCTTGTGTCCACTTCATTCGGTGTTGTTTTGACCATGCGTGTTAGGAGATTCCTGATTTCATTGTTTCACCCCTTTGGGTATTCGTCTGATGTTCTTTAAGCCTAACAGATAGTGGTCTTTTTATTTCACCTATGTATGATTCACCACACTCACAAGGAACTTGGTAAATGCATTCCTTATTTTGTTTGTTTTCCGATTTTGTTTTACTAAGAAGGCTTCGAATGTATTATTAGATTTAAAACATATTTTAATATTACAGTTGTTCGCTACTCTTCGAATTTTCTCTGATTAACTGATGAAATATTGGCCACCACTGGCGATAACGATGAACCCATTGGCAGACCGTCGTTCTGATAAAACCTATATTTCACCTCAAAATAAGAGTTATGTAGACAACACTCCAACAACTCCACCACTCACTCCAGCGGCAGGCTTGTACGTTCACGAAAGAATTCGTCATCAACCAGTCTCTGTCTAGTAATATCTAGCGATTCCTTTATCGGGACATTGGTGCCAGTGGTGGGCAATATTCTCCATGCGTGTTCGGCGATTCCTGATAGCTCTGGCTAAGATATGTTGATGATACTTTTATTGTCTGGACCTGGAATGACCAACAACTTTCAGAATTTCTTCACCATCTAAATGACATAAGACCCACCATTAAATTCACAATGGAGTTGTCAAATTGTCAAATTCCTTTTCTTGATGTACTTGTCAAACGAGTAGAAAGCGACATCAGAACGACAGTCTCTCGTAAACCCACTTACACAGGACAATATTTAAATCAAGGTTCAAATCATTCTGCTACAACCAAACGAGACATAATAAGAACTTTGTATAATAGAGTCGTTCAAATTTGTAACAATTCTCATGACTTGGAAATCGACATAAGAAACATTAAGAAGGATCTGCGGCAGAATATTTACAGTCTTAAACTTATAACAGATACTATTTCTAAATTTCATACATTAAAGGAGTATCAGAGAAAATTCGAAGAGTAGCGAACAACTTTAATATTAAAACAGCTTTTACATCTAATAATACAATTGTGTAGAGTGTGGTGAATCATACATAATTGACACAAAAAGACCACTATCTGTTAGCCTTAAATACGTAGCTTTAGGAATAGATTGTACTTTGCACCTGAAGACGATCAGAGATTGTACTGATCGAAACGTCGTGTATAAATAAAATATAGACAATGGAAGTCCGAAACACAGAGTTAATTTCAAATGCATCATTGTCTCAAACTTTCAAACATACACAACACTGGTTGCATTTTGATAAAAGTTGATCTAGCCTGTTCGATTTTTGCACGGACTTCATGTTGTCCCAGTTGTCAAAGGATTGACCATAGACAACCTCTTAAAAGAAATGATGTAATGCGTAGAATAAATGGAACCAGGGACATGATATGATAAGAACGACTCTACAAGTTAAACACGAAGGCGAGGGCACCTAGAATACCAAAATAGTGACGTTATCTTCCTGAGAATGGTTCCGCGATTTCGACCAAACCTCCACCAAAGAGGGGTTTAGTCGTAAGCGTCCTCCAGAGGCCGGTGTCTATGAAGATTTACCCAATTAACAATTTTTATGTACTACAGGGCAGTTCTGGCATGTAAGTGCCTTATAAATTTCACCAGATTACCAGTTTGCTGTGTTACGATTTCGAAAAACTCATCTAGGAGTTAAAAGTAATTTAGCGATGATTATATTGTTGTAAGAATGTTTTTACAGCAACAGTTTACAGGAGTGTCCTATAAAAGATGCTTTTTTTCTGTAAGAACATTTATACGGTGTTACTATATAGCAGAATTGCCATAAAGTACTCTAGGCTCTTAAAGTATTTTATAAGAGTGTTTCGGACCCAATAATTTTAAATCAAAAGGGTTCTATAAGGTATTACCTGTAATTTTGCTCTCTGTAGGTATGTTCCTACAGCAACAATTACAGGAATATCATATAAAAGCTCTGATTCTTTCTTACTAGAGAGCAGAGTTGCCGCGAGTGTTTCGGCCCCAATAATTTTAAATCAAAAGGGTTCTATAAGGTATTACCTGTAATTTTGCTCTCTGTAGGTATGTTCCTACAGCAAGAATTACAGGAATATCATATAAAAGCTCTGATTCTTTCTTACTAGAGAGCAGAGTTGCCGCAAAGTACTTTAGGCTTCTAAAGTATTGTATAAGAGTTTTTCAGGTCCAATAATCCAACAATTTTAAATCAAAAGGGTTCTATAAGGTTTTACCTATAATTTTGCTTTCTGTAAGAATGTTCTTCCAGCAACAATTAAAGGAATGTCCTATAAAAGATGCTCTTTTCTGTAAGAACATTTATACGGTGTTACTATACAACAGAATTGCCATAAAGTACTCTAGGCTCTTAAAGTATTTTATAAGAGTGTTTCGGACCCAATAATTTTAAATCAAAAGGGTTCTATAAGGTATTACCTGTAATTTTGCTCTCTGTAGGAATGTTCCTACAGCAACAATTACAGGAATATCATATAAAAGCTCTGATTCTTTCTTTAAGAACATTTATACGGTATTACTACAGAGCAGAGTTGCCGAAAAGTACTTTAGACTTCTAAAGTATTGTATAAGAGTGTTTCAGGTCCAATAATCCAACAATTTTAAATCAAAAGGGTTCTATAAGGTTTTACCTGTAATTTTGCTTTCTGTAAGAATGTTCTTCCAGCAACAATGAAAGGAATATCATAAAAAAGCTCTGATTCTTTCAAGAACATTTATACGGTATTACTACAGAGCAGAGTTGCCGCAAAGTACCTTAGGCTTCTAAAGTATTGTATAAGAGTGTTTCAGGTCCAATAATCCAACAATTTTAAATCAAAAGGGTTCTATAAGGTTTTACCTGTAATTTTGCTTTCTGTAAGAATGTTCTTCCAGCAACAATTAAAGGAATGTTCTATAAAAGCTCTGCTTTTTTCTGTAAGAACATTTATACGGTGTTACTATACAGCAGAATTGCCACAAAGTACTCTAGGCTTTTAAAGTATTGTATAAGAGTGTTTCGGACCCAATAATTTTAAATCAAAAGGGTTCTATAAGGTATTACCTGTAATTTTGCTCTCTGTAGGAATGTTCCTACAGCAACAATTAAAGGAATATCATATAAAAGCTCTGATTCTTTCTTACTACAGAGCAGAGTTGCCGCAAAGTACTTTAGGCTTCTAAAGTATTGTATAAGAGTGTTTCAGGTCCAATAATCCAACAATTTTAAATCAAAAGGGTTCTATAAGATTTTACCTGTAATTTTGCTTTCTGTAAGAATGTTCTTCCAGCAACAATTAAAGGAATGTTCTATAAAAGCTCTGCTTTTTTCTGTAAGAATATTTTAGGCTCTTAAAGTATTATATAAGAGTGTTTCATGCCCAATAGTACAAAAATTTTAAATCTAAAAGGTTCTATAATTAGTCATTTTATTTTATAAAGATACATTACAAGAGCAAAAAGGTAATAACCATCATATCCGATCTTTCTAATAAAACAAAAATGCACTTAAGTGGTTCATGGTGGATGAAAATATTTAGCTACTTCTTTAATTTTTCCTTGCTTTTGTGTTATCATCATAATTGGCCAATTGCCCAATCGAAATTAAACGTCATTTCTCAGTCTCACATAACCTCAAACAACAAACAGTAAACAGAAAGTTTAAGTTTATAAATCCGCATTAAAGAAAGGACCTGAAAATATAAACAACATGGACCACTCAAATCGGAAAAGATGCGGATAATGGAAAACCCTACTACTAAAAATTACTGTATGGTTACTGTATACTTGCTATATATATCTTATAAATATTTACAACAAGACGTCCAGCTTAGTCCATCTTTCTATGAATTTAACAATCTATCCCAAAAGCAACAAAAACCTCAATAACATGAAGGCATAATTCATAAAAATACAGAGAAACGATAAACCATGCACAAATATTTCATAATTTGCTTTAAAAAAACGTCTTGTGTTTATATTTTGTCAGTTTTTATTTTTAGTCAGACAGTATTTTAAGCTCCAAATAAAGATATTTCAATGGCGCGTGAAAATTTTCTTAAGTAAATGATAGGAATATTAACAGTAAAGTGGCGTTCGTTAATAAAATTGTGGTGTACGTGATTCAAAATAGGTAAAGTTTTCGCGTAATATTTATTTATTGACAAGATAGTTTTGGTGTCGCAATTAATACCTACTGGGGAAGAAAAATCAGTTATAGTAAAATGCCCATTTTGTTGTTTAAATAGTTATTCAAACCACATTAAAAAAACATTTCTTCTCTTACTTTAGGAGTTCAAGCTGTATCAATAGAAGTAAAATACTGTATAATTGTTTCCAGAAGTACTCTCTTATAGTATAGATAGGTGTTGAAACTATTCTAAAAATACCACATAAGAGTTGCGCAGATCTTTTATACAGTTCTTATGGGTTTATCAATATAACTAATTTGCTGTACATGGTGGTGCCCATTTTACACTTATAACCGGCCTAGTAGCGTCTTACAGAATCCTTATAAAAGCAAATTATACAGGCATTTATTCCTGCAAAAAATGCTGGTTGGGTATCGTCGCTATTAAAAAAAAAAGAAAAAAATAAAGTTTTCAATTTCTATCAATCGATGTGTTCGACTATTTGTAAAGGAAAACCAACTGCCCTCAAGATAACAGAACCGCAGCAAACCTAACACAAAATTAAAAAGCGCTAACCAACGGAACCATGCCCCTAAAACGGCTGATTGTATTTGATATTTGCCGTCAAAAATCTGACCAGTAGGAAACCGGTTTTATGTTAAATTTGGATTTCAGAATTTTTAAGCCTGAGCCGAATTAGGTGTCCACTAAACCTGGTTTAACCACCCTTAAATCCTACCCAAAATCGACGGCTTAAATTTGAATCTAGTTTTACTCTGCGGTGCAAATGGACAATAAACCATTGAATGAATGCTCTTTCTTATTAACGGCGCAAGAACAATCCATAGATAATATAAATTTGTCAATCGATTTCAATACGTCATCTACCACTCATTATCTATCTCTGGTTTCTTTACTGTATTCTCCTGTTCACAGATTGCGCCGCGAATCATTGGGGATTAGGGTCACTGGATCCTAAAACCTGCGGCTGGGACCGCAGGTCTCAGGATCCAGTGACCCTATGGGGGACTGTTTATTTATCACCTAGGTGATCGAATTGAGAGCAGTGACAACTAGTCAAATGGCCATACACACAGACCACTTAAGGGTTCTAAAAAGTAGCTTTTCACCAAAGGAAAAATTATTAAATAAAACACAAAAACCAGACCGACGAACTCCAAAACAAAACGACAAAACTAAGGTTATGAAGAATGTCAGGCAGACACACTGACATTCGTTAGTTGCAAATAGAGTGAGTCGACCAATTTCGATGTTTGCATGGCATAAACTTTTTTTCCTGGTAAGGGGTGTTACCTAGGTATATATGCTAGATCTCTCTTAGCCGAATACATTTAGGAAAGGAGAACACTAGAAACTATGCCTAGGGTAAGCTCACAAAAAAAAGACGTGGGTGGTTAATTTTGATGGTGGCGGTATCTATAATATAACCATTTAAGTACTTTTTGATGCTAGGCATATAACTAATATTGATAGGTAACCAGTATAGTCCATGTTTTTACATTTCCGCATGTTTTAGCTTTAGAGGAAAATAATACTCAATTTGTTTTTTATTAGAGGAAGAGGATTATAAAGCTTATTAATACAATCTAGAGAGTTTTTGAAATTAGGTGTCCATTATTTGGAAAATTACAAATATTTCCAATTTAGTTTTACAGGTCTCTATAAAGGGTATTTCTGACTGTTTCTGACGTAATATGGGCGCGCCAATTTTGAAACACCACAAAAGCTAAAGCAGTTTTTTTCAAAAAATAAACAAAATTTTAAAAAAGTACCAAGATTTGATGGAAAAACATAGTCTAATAAACAATTTAGGCAAAATTTCAGGCCATTTGGAAGTTCCGTTTCCGAGAAACATGCGGAAAAAGAATTGCCTAATAAACGGACCCAACAGCGTTGCCGGTTTAACGATGTAATTGGGCCATTAAGTCGTTTATTTTAATATTTATTAATCATTTTAGATAATAAAAAAGTTAAATTTAATTCTTATGTGTAATGTTTTTGTCAAAATAAACCAATATTGTCGTCACTCTCTCTTGTAGAGTTATAAAGCATCATGTCCTAAGGGTCCCGTTATAAAAGAGAAAGGCCTAGAAATGACAGTAACACTGCTAGTGTCTTGTTCCTTTTAAATTGGTTTTTCTCATCCATCATGGAAAATCATGAGGTTTTCTTAAACCACATAAAATAAAAATGTTTTAATCAAGATTTTTTATTTGATGCTTCAGACTTAGGGATATTTTATATCTATACCTAATAGCAATCTAAGCTAGCTAAATTTTTTCTATTATTTTATTGTTGCAATCTGACACTAACTTGCACATAAATGCGTACACAGGCAGTAAAATGTTAGTTTTTTTAAAAAGTGCAACTAGCTGTTATGTAAGCACACTAAAGCTGAGACTTATTCTCATACAGATAAAGGACACTCACAGTGAGCTGAATTCTGTATTGAGGCCTCTGATCTCGAAACGCGCGTTTCGAGATCAGCGAGGCTTTAATATAGAATTCATCCCACCGTTCCGAGATCAGTGGTCTTAATACAAAAATCAGCGCACTGTTGCTCTTGTAACAAGTTAGAATTTGTATCCAGTGAAAATATACATATCGTCTTCAAATTCATTTATTGAGTAAACTAAAAAAATAATCTTAATATCCGGTGGTAGCACCATTTTTGTCCAAAACTTTTTGTAGACGTCGAACCATGGAATTTGATAAGTTTCGACAGTACTGGACATCGTCAGCGATCTCGTCTGCCTGATTTCGAGGCCTCCAATTTCTTTGGTTGGTTTCCCAACACATTCTCCATCGGATTCAGGCCTGGACTGTTCGATGGCCATGCTAATATTTCAATGTTCTGGTTTTGGAACCATGTCTTGCAAACATTGGCAGTGTGCACGGCGCAGTTATCATACTGGAATATGAATTGGTTCTCTGGATAGAGAACTTCAACCGATGGCAACATGACGTCCGAAAGAAGCTCCAGATAACGTACTGCAGTGAGCCGACCATCAATCTGCCAACATACCCCCAGCCCCCGTGCACTAATCCAGCCCCACATGTTGACGGAAAAATGACCCGCCCTGGTTATTTGATTTGTGTAGCGCTCATCAGGCCTAGATTGTGGAGGCCGATAAACTTTAATTCTTCTGCGATCTGAGGAGGTTTTGGTTTTCTTGCAGCAGTCCGGAAACGTAACTCTGAACCTTTTATTCTCCTACTTGCCGTGGAGCAGGATGAAGGAAAATTGTCACTGAGACTGCGTTCACTACGGAGTCGAATGGATTTTCCCTCAAGTGAATGAGCAACGCTTCAAACTGTGGCTTTGTTAACACCATAGTGATCAGCCGTTCTTCTCACCGACCACCGGTCTTCACTAAGTGGCGTTATTATTTTCGTTTTTGCAAAAGTAGACAAATGTCTCGGCATATTGAATCGCAACTGACAAGACTTCATGTTGACATTTATTTGTAATGAATGTTTGTCATCTACATACACTGCTCAAAAAAAAAAAATATTTTACTATTACAATGTACGCAATTTATCTGCAAGTTAGTGTACCTACTATCTGTAAAATAGGCAAAGAAATAGATTACTAATTTTTTCTACGAGCGTGCGGAAAATCGCATTTTCCACACTTTTTAGTGCGGAAAATTCGTTCATCATATTGCCTATGAAATGCTTTGGTTGCTATGATGTGACTAACCAGTTGTTTATGCATTTATTTGTCAGTGGCAAAAAAATTAAATGACTTCCAATGAAGAAATTACCGAAAATTCGGTAGAAGAGGTACCTGACGAGATTCTTTTGGCGGCTGAATTTGCAAAAGATGATTTGTTGCCAGATAAATCAAGAAAAAGGTTTGAGAAAGAGTACAACGCTTTAAATTTGAATAGTGCCAATCATTGTAGTATACCAATATGTAGTATACCTAATTATATAAATATGTATAAACTTAGTTTTTAAAGGTTTATACAATGATTAATAAAAAAGTATAATTTTATTTTTTTTTCTGATAAGAATATTATAAATTTTTATTTGGTAACCCATTTTGCGGGAACAAATCAAACATTTTGGCCTTTAAAATGTTTATTTTCGGCTAAGAATTAAGAAGAAGGATTAAGAATGTTTTGTAATTAGTATTTTTTTTTGCTGTAAATAAACATTATTCTATTCTATTCTATTCATTGTATATTTACCATTAACTATAATATAAATAAGTGAATAAATATTATTTTAAATAAAAATGTAAAAAAAATATTTTCAGAGTATTTTCCTCACGCTCGTAGAAAAACAATTGTTCCTAACACGTGCGAAAACCTTTTTTTTCGCACTTAACTGCTTGACAGAAAAGTCGATTTTCCGCGCTTGTTAGGAAAATAACTATTGTGGCACTTTCTGTTTACGTACTCTCAGATCGATCGATCCGGAGTAGATTAGTGGCGTCACGAATCTACCCGCGAGTACTCTGAATCTCAAGCGGAGTGCTCGCGCAGAGAGTGACTATGAAACGCGCCATTGGATCGAAAAATCACATTTTAACCTCACTTTTTTAAGTATGTTGGGAATTTGGAACCTTTGGTTGCACTAAAACAAAATTATGATTGTTTTCCACAAACCAAAACTACACTTTTTTGCACTCGACGCGCGTTTCGCTAACAACGTTAGCATCATCAGGAGACGATAAACAATGAACTAAATAAATCTACGCTCTATCTTATATACAATCCTTTAGTGGGCGGAGATAAGACTAATAAATTGTGATTGATCACGATTTTTAATCCTACCTCCCCTCAACCAAAGAATAAAGTGTACTAAACGGGATAGGTCCTCTATCTTTATTTAAACTATTTCTGGATTTAATGATTTCCATACTTTCATATGCATTCAAAAGTCTTTTGTTTGGTACACTTTTTAGAAGTTTTAGGTTATCTAATGTGAATCTATGATTGTTTTCAAAAGCATGCTCGGCCACACTTGACTTTTCTGTTCTTCCGTATTTTAAGTGTGCTAAGTGTTCTTTAAAACGTGTTTGAATAGAGCGTCTCGTTTGGCCAACATATTTTTTATCACAATCCATGCAACTAATTTCGTAAATTCCACTTTTTTCTAGAACTGTAGTTTTATCCTTGGGATTTCCTAGTAAGCTTCTTATTGTGTTACCGGATTGATATACTAATTTAAGACCGGTGTTATTAAATACTTTCTGTAATCCTTTCGTATAATTAGGATTATACGGAATTGATACAAATTTTGAGTCGCAGGTATCTTTTTGTCTGAAAAAGGTAGAATTCCGAAAGGTCTTTTGAAAAGAATGTCTATTTATCAGCTTATTTATTAAGCCTTCGTCGTAACCGTTTTCGCCAGCTATATTCCTAATCTTTTATCTAATCTTTCTAACTTTTTAACATATAGATTAGTAAATTTCCCCTTAAACAAAGAAAGATTTGAAGCAGAAAAGAATAGGATTAGGAATATAGCTGGCGAAAACGGTTACGACGAAGGCTTAATAAATAAGCTGATAAATAGACATTCTTTTCAAAAGACCTTTCGGAATTCTACCTTTTTCAGACAAAAAGATACCTGCGACTCAAAATTTGTATCAATTCCGTATAATCCTAATTATACGAAAGGATTACAGAAAGTATTTAATAACACCGGTCTTAAATTAGTATATCAATCCGGTAACACAATAAGAAGCTTACTAGGAAATCCCAAGGATAAAACTACAGTTCTAGAAAAAAGTGGAATTTACGAAATTAGTTGCATGGATTGTGATAAAAAATATGTTGGCCAAACGAGACGCTCTATTCAAACACGTTTTAAAGAACACTTAGCACACTTAAAATACGGAAGAACAGAAAAGTCAAGTGTGGCCGAGCATGCTTTTGAAAACAATCATAGATTCACATTAGATAACCTAAAACTTCTAAAAAGTGTACCAAACAAAAGACTTTTGAATGCATATGAAAGTATGGAAATCATTAAATCCAGAAATAGTTTAAATAAAGATAGAGGACCTATCCCGTTTAGTACACTTTATTCTTTGGTTGAGGGGAGGTAGGATTAAAAATCGTGATCAGTCAC
Organism: Oxystoma pomonae; assembly: GCA_963921995.1. NCBI lineage: Eukaryota > Metazoa > Arthropoda > Insecta > Coleoptera > Brentidae > Oxystoma > Oxystoma pomonae. The sequence continues at coordinate 4,127,079 of OY998167.1, read as the reverse complement.
AATTTATTAGTCTTATCTCCGCCCACTAAAGGATTGTATATAAGATAGAGCGTAGATTTATTTAGTTCATTGTTTATCGTCTCCTGATGATGCTAACGTTGTTAGCGAAACGCGCGTCGAGTGCAAAAAAGTGTAGTTTTGGTTTGTGGAAAACAATCATAATTTTGTTTTTTTTTTCTCACTTTTTTATTTATTTACTTTTAATATTTTTGAAATTGGACAGCCGTTTGAAGAAGACGCGAGTACATAAAGAGAAAACAGAACGGAATTTTAATTAAAAAAGTAAAAGTAATTCGTTTTTACACTAAAAAAAATATCGTACATAGTATTTATAACAGGCGTTTATTAATTTTTTATAGATATTTGTACATCAATAACACGCAACTATTACAATAATTGGAGAAAAGTTATAAGTTATTGACATATACAGTAATGAAATTAATAAACGGAACTTACGAAATCAATGAAAAATGTTTCTTGACATTTTATAGAGAGTTATTACTAATGGTATGTACAGGGTGGTCCAAATTCGAGGGGCCTCTATAGCTTTGTGCTTTTGCAGCATAGTTAGCCCAAAACTAATATACATGTTACGGGCTCGATTTTCAAGAGAAGTTGAAAACTAAAAACCGAATTGCGAGATGTCAAAGCGTTTCTGAGCTACAGGGTGATTCTCAAAAATGTGCGATTTTAAATGCTTTCTACAACTTTTTTATTTGTAAAGATAGAGATTTTCATTAAAAACATTTTTTGATTTTTTAAAGACAAATCTACCTGTTTCACCGATTTTCTCTTAAGACCTTTAGGTCCCGAGATATCACACAAAGTTATATTTATTTAAATGGGATACCTCCAATTTTTCCAAAAAAAATCAGTTTTCTAATAAAATTTCCCGTCGAACGATGTGCCATACACCTATTTTTATTAAATAGTTTAAAAGATATTTGCATATTTTGATATTTACCATAGTAGGCGCTGTGCGCGCTCTAAAAGTGTAAATAAAATGTTATTGTTTTTTTTTCATACAAAATCAAGTTGGCTACGACACAAGGGGACACAGCAACCTCGAACTTTTTCTAGTTTACTATAATTACCAACCCTAAAATAATAAACAAAAATAAAATTATTAAAAGTTTTTATTTAAAATTTTTATTAATTAAACTATGTAACATCTAAAATCTACATCTAACAATTTTCTTTAATTCTAAAATAAATGCTCAAATTGACGGCCATTTTCTTGTAAACATATCCTACATCTTCTCTTCACGCTATTTTCTGCATTAAGAAGTTCTACCGCACGAAGCTGCCTGAATGCAGTACGAAGTGCCTCTTCCAATTCCCTTCTAGTAGTTCGGCGATTTCGAAATACAAGGTCTTTGACTCTCCCCCACAATACGAAGTCGCAAGGGGTCAGGTCCGGAGACCTAGGGGGCCAATATATAGGACATTTATTTTCGATCCAGTTTTCGGCAAACACAATATTTAGCAAATTAGTAATGTCTCGTGCATTGTGAGGAGGTGCACCGTTATGTTGAAAGTATAGCTCATTATTTTGCTGAAGTGGCAAATTGTCGATAAACGGAATCACCTGCTCTTCTAAAATTTGTTGGTATCTTTCGGCATTTAAATTTCCATCAAAAATATATGGCCCAATAATTTGTCCTCTGTAGATGCCTACCCATACCTTAAAACTGAACCTTCCCTGATTCGCTTGTTCTACCATAATATGGGGATTTTGCTGTTTCCAGTAATAGCAGTTATATCTGGTGAATATTCCATCACTAGAAATCGTTGCCTCATCCGTCCAAATAACTTTTCTGGCAAAATCGGGGTCTTCTTGGCTTTTATTTAGGTACCACCTGCAAAATGCACGTCTTGGAGCAAAATCTCGTTGCCGTAATTGGTGCACCCGTCGGGGTCGATAGGGCCTAAACTTGTGTTTTTTAAGCACCCGAACGGCATTGCGGGGTGGAATACCAGTGTTTCTCTCCATAGCCCTGGTGGAAATATTCGGGTTAATTTCTATTTCTCCTAGAACCGTTAGTTCTTCCAACTCTCTATCTCTGGCTAGGCTTCTATACGTCCTAGGCCGCGGTTTTGTAAAGGATCCGTATTCTTGTAAATGACGTTTTAACTTCAAAAATATTTTTGAGCTAGGAGGCCTTCTTTCCGGATATCTCTGGAAATATAGATTTAACGCCGTCTGTCGATTTTCGTTACTTTCAATATAACATTTTATCATGTCGTAATTTTCAAAGTTTTCAAAAATTTTTATATCTTGACGAAGACGCCACTTTTGACACTTGGGCTCGTTTATCATGGCAATTGTTTTTATTTGATCATAGCTACCTAGATAGATACCCTAAAACTGCATAGGTCAGAGTTAAACACAGCCTACTATGGTAATTATTAAAAATAGCAGATATCTGTTTAACAACTTAATAAAAATAGGTGTATGACACATCGTTTAACAGGAAATTTTATTACAAAACTATTTTTTTTTTTTAAATTGGGGTATTCCATTTTAAAAAATGTAACTTTGTGTTACATCTCGTGAGGGCTTTAAGACAAAATCGGTGAAACAGGTAGATTTGTCTTTAAAAAATCTTCAAAAAATATTTTTAATAAAAATCTCTATCTTTACACATAAAAAAGTTGTAGAGGGTTTTTAGAAACGCACATTTTTGAGAATCACCCTGTAGCTCAGAAACGCTTTGACATATCGCAATGCGGTTTTTAGTTTTCGACGTCTCTTGAAAATCGAGCCCGTATATTAGTTTAGGGCTAACTATGCTGCAAAAGCCCAAAGCTATAGAGGCCCCTCGAATTTGGACCACCCTGTACAGGTTATGGAGATAATAAAAGAACATATGAAATAAATAAAAAATATTAACGATTTTAATCAATGCCATAAATAAATTTAATAAATAGCGATCGTCAACTGTCGTTTAAAAGATGTTATGGAATGTATCTACAAGTTTATGAAAATTATGAACCGAGAATACAAAATACATAAACAAGGTTATGAAATTTATGTACGTAACAGTCTTTTACGAAATTCATTCTTAGGTGCAACTAAAAGCTATGAAAACATGTCATTAACCCTTGATTTCATAACAGGCTTCATAAGAATCATTCTTAAAGACTCTTTATATTGTAACAACTTTTTTTTGAAACTGTGCTTGCAGCAGTAAAATCAATAACTCATTTTGGCTATAAAATTTATGTAAACTTAATTATGATATTAATAATACTTTACATCGGAGCAAAAATCAAATACAAAATACATTGGCTCAATGTATTTTTTTTTAGAAAACGGTGCCTTTTTTGGTTCAGTGTACCTAGCCTTCAAAATTATTTTTATTTTCCTTACTTGCTCCTCAGTATAATCGGGGACCACCTCAGACACATATATGTAGAAGAATTGAGAAGCAGATTCGGAAAACCGAACACGCTACTCAGAGCAGGAGTAGATAACCGAACATCCAAATCCTTTTCGAGTCGATCTTGGAGTAAGCGAGACATCGGCGTAGCGGGGGGGGCAGGGGGTTCCTCGCCTCTCCCGCCCTCTGGGTCTTGGCGCCCTTTGGGTGCCCACAGCTCTACAATGAGCTTCAGGCTACTGCGAACATAGGGGGAATCAAGTCCAATTTACTCTCCGTGCCGTACGACCGAGGTGGATTCGGAGCACGCTGCAGTGTTATCTTTTGGAAATTTCTTTTGTTTTCATTATTTTGTTTTATTTCTGCCTTGCTCGAGAAGCAGACTGATAAGTTCTTAAGTGAAATAATACATTTTTAAAACTAAAAATGGATGTCTACGAAGTTGCCGAATAAGTACAGATAGTCAAATGGTACTATCAAGGCAGACCGTTGAGACTTATTCAAGAACTTTTTTTGGAGAATTTTGTAAATCGCCCAAAACCTAGTTATCAACGATTCATAGGTTTGTGCAGAATTTTGAAAAGTTTGGTTGTGTAGCGCCAAGAAACATAAAAAATCCACTGTTTTGAATGACGAGCAGAAAGTACGAGGTGTGATGATTTGCGCTGCAGTGGAGGAAAATCGAAAGTTAACTAGCCAACAAACTGCCGAAGCAGTTGATACGTCTTCAGCCACTGTCTGACGTGTCCTCAAAAAGAATGGTTATCATTCTTACAAAGCGTCAAAAATGCATCAAATTTTTCCCGAGGACAACTATCGTCGTATAAAATTTTGCGAAACAATGATGGAAAGGGCTAATCGTGCTGAAAACTTTCTGAGATCTATTCTTTTCACAGATGAAAGCATTTTTCCATTATTGAATCGTCATAATCCAACACACGTTCGATATTGGTGGTATTTTTTTTTTTAATGTTTGGGGAGGTATCGTAGGGGAACACGTAATTGGGCCATTTTTTATTTACGGCAATTTGAATGGTCCTAGATACTTGGATTTACTACTACTAACATGCTTGGAAACGTTAGAAGAGGTTTTTATAATATGCTCGGATATTGTCTAGCCGAGCAAGGAGAACTTTTCGAACATTTGCTCTAAATTTTTTTTGACTGGGAGAATCTTTTTGGTTTTTAGAATGTATTATTTTATTTGGAGAACTTGTTTTTATTTTGTTTTTCCTTATTATTTTCATTGTAACACGTTGTTAGTGATAAATCTGAGCAGTTGAAAATAAAACGTTCTAATTTATCAGTGACAAAAAACAAGAAAATTACGTTATAAGCCGCGAACGGCGGCGAAAGTCAATCGGAAGCCTGAGTGTTGGTTGCTCCACTGATAGGTGTGCGGTGTGCCTGCATGTACGTACACTGGCAAATTAGACTTCTTTCGGCCTATGTTCGTCGTAGCATGAAGCGGTCTGTATATTAAAACAATAAACATTACAATAATCTAAAAAAAGTAACAAAACATTTTTATGATGATCCAATGAATAAATAATAATCGGAATTCTTTTTCTTTTACCGTAAAAAAAGATATGTTTCGTGTTTACCCAATGATTTCAAACAGTGGCACAAAGGTGTTTATCCTCCTGTGATTTGTTGCAAAAAAAAAATTGAAAATTAATTGTGGAAAGTCGAAAAAGAACAAAAAATCAGGAAAGAATCCCGCACGGATAACAAGGGCTTATGGCCTACCGTGAATGTTAACCATTTTTCGATATTTTGAAGATACTGTACTTTAGGTGAAAAAAATGTGTTGGTTGCTCCACTGATAGGTGTGCGGTGTGCCTGCATGTACGTACACTGGCAAATTAGACTTCTTTCGGCCTATGTTCGTCGTAGCATGAAGCGGTCTGTATATTAAAACAATAAACATTACAATAATCTAAAAAAAGTAACAAAACATTTTTATGATGATCCAATGAATAAATAATAATCGGAATTCTTTTTCTTTTACCGTAAAAAAAGATATGTTTCGTGTTTACCCAATGATTTCAAACAGTGGCACAAAGGTGTTTATCCTCCTGTGATTTGTTGCAAAAAAAAAATTGAAAATTAATTGTGGAAAGTCGAAAAAGAACAAAAAATCAGGAAAGAATCCCGCACGGATAACAAGGGCTTATGGCCTACCGTGAATGTTAACCATTTTTCGATATTTTGAAGATACTGTACTTTAGGTGAAAAAAATTAAATTCTATGAGGATCGTAGGTCTGTGATACGAGATATGATCTGTGAAAGAACGTATGTCTGCTAAACACCTACGGATAATTTTTCTCGTAACTTGAAAAGTACTTTGTAATTTGAAAGGTACTTAAATACTGCACAGAGGCGTAACCAGGATTATAATTTAGGGGGGCTTTAGTATTTGGCAAAGCTAATTTAAAAAAAAATACGTAAATGAGACTAAAACGTTGTTCTGTTTTATTTTCTCTGGTGGTTTTTCTTAAGGGTTAGTAAAAGTAAATAAATAAGAAAAATGTTAAAAACAAAAACCAACTCTATTTATTTGAATTAATATTTTTTATCTGATTTAATCAATAAAGTGAGTACTCTTTAAAGGTATAGGCAGTGGGTATGCAGGGGTGGGTTTAGGGTTTGTTTGCCCCCTAGATTAAACTCTTCCAAAAATCTAAAATAAATTGTCATCTAAAACTATATTGTTACTTAAGTTCCCCCACGGCTGAGAGATACAGGTCAATGGAGAGGAAGAGGGGAAGCTGCGGGGCATCTTAGGATTGCCCAAATCGCCGAGAGAGAAATCCCTATGGCAGCGATTAAAACACAAAGACCAAAAAACCCCTGGAGATTCAACAAGAGGTACAAAGTAGTCATCCCAGACAGGGAACTATGGCAGAGTGAAAACCTCCGCGAACAGTTCGAGAAGAACGCCGTGATTTGCTACACCGACGGGTCGAAACTGTCGGAGAGGCAAGTACCAGGATCGGGGGTTTATGTGGAAGACCAGGAGGTTCGAAAAAGCTACCCGCTCGAAGAGCAAGCCACGGTCTTTCAGGCAGAGGTGTATGCCATAATAATGGCTGCAAGCATGGAAGAAATAAAGAACGGTAGGGAGGAGCATGTTTATATATGCTCCGACAGCCAATCAGCCCTAAAGACACTAAGGGCGCCCAAGATCACCAACACCCTGGTGGAGGAATGTGCGGATGCACTGGAATCCTTGGGAGAGGGCAAACAAGTGACACTTATGGGGGTACCGGGACATATGGGGGTGCCGGGTAACGAGATGGCCGACGAGCTCGCCAGGATCGGGGCAAGCACCCAGTATGTAGGGCCGGAACCACTCCTAGGAACAACCAAGAGGCAATTGCAAAGTAGACTCAATAAATAGGCCAACGATGCCATGACGACCGCTTGGAGAGGAGGAACAGGATGCAGACAGACCAAGGACTTCGTGAAGGGCCAGGATGTAGCCAGACAAAAATGGCTCCTGGGGAGATCGCGAAGAAACGCTGGTCTGCTGACAGGTATCATAACAGGTCACAACCGACTAAGGAAGCACATGACCCGGATCGTGGTGGAGAATGACTCGACCTGCCGGGCCTGCGGGCGGGCAGAAGAGCCATCTCGACACGTTATAGCGAACTGCGAGGCATACCAGAGGACGAGATATCAGGTATTCGGTTTCTCGACACTGGATAAGGAGGACCTGCACACGCTCAAATGGGACAGAATACTGGACGTTGCAAAAAGAACAGTGACACCAAATGAGCAAACTGCCAGACCAGTGGTGCAGGCGGTGGATTAGGGGCAGGCTCGGGGTAGGGCAGAAAGGGCCCAGGGAGGCCTACTTGCCAGGCTTCGCGACGCCCCTTCTCTACTACTACTACTAAGTTCCCCCAGAAACCTCAAGCCCCCCCCTAGAAACAAAATTTCTGCATACGCCACTGAGTATGGGTCAAGTTTTGGCATTAGGTTTGGCTTGGTGGGAATAAATCAGAAAAATGGAAAATATTTTCGTGTTGATTCTTTAGCAGAGAAAAACAGTAGCGTTTATATAGTAATTACTTATGTTAAAAAGAACAAAAACTTACTGAGTAATTTAGTTTTCAAACAAAACTGTTGAACTGATACTTGTTTAATATCATACTATGTATGTTTATTTTTAATAAAACAAATTTTTTGCCTCCTCGATCTGCAGTGGCTTTCTAAAACAAAAAACAATTACAAAGATATGTCAAAAAAGCATTATGACCTACTTCTAATTGTTTTTCAAAGCAAAGTCAAAGCCCACTTTAGTTTAAACTTACCTAAACCTCTTGTATAAATCTCAATCCATTCGCATAAGATGAATAATATTACATTTTATATTAATTTTTATAGACCTCTCCAGGTATTTATAACTTAATTCATTACCTTTTAAACGAGATCAGACTTGAAAAAAATCGTTCCCCCAAACGGGATTAAAATAAATTTTTACTTTTATTTTTTTTGTTTTTTTTTAAGCTTTCCTAAAAAATAATCCTGGATACGCCCCTGTGCAGTATTCAAGTACCTTCCAAATGACACCCCAATTACAAAAATCTATGAAGTACTTTTCAAATTACGAGAAAAATTATCCGTATGTGTTTAGCAGACATACGTTCTATCACGGCTCATATATCCTATCACAGACATCGATCCTCATAGAATTTAATTTTTTTACACCTAAAGTAGAATAGCTTTAAAATATCAAAATATGTTTAACTTTCACGGTACGCCATAAACCCATGTTATCCGTGCGGCATTCTTTGTTTCGTTTGGAAAAGTGAAAAAGGTTGCTGGAAAGCGTTGGGACTAAACAGTCCAAAAACTTAATTGATTTTTTTGGAAATGCTCGTAAGTAAAAACCTAACATTGGGATTTACTAAGATCTACCTGTGGGGAGTACTAAATTTTAAAACCAATTTTCAAAAAACACTTACTCATACAGAAAAGACACAAGGTTATTAATTATTTTGTATTATTATTGCAAAATACCATTGAAAAACAGCTTTTTTCTAAAAATATACCATATTATAGGAGAAAATGTCCTAAAACTAATTTTTTTTTGACAGGCTTCAAAATGGCATATGGTAAATACGCCAAAAATTTGGCACATAATAGCTTCATCATCTGTGTTTGAGGTTATAAAGTTGGTGATTTTTTAGACCACCTCTGGGGGGTGGTTTAAATTTATAGCCGCCAAAAAGGATTATTTTATGGCAATTGGTAATAAGTTTGTTTAAAATTTCCCTACGTAACCGTTTTTACAAGAAGTAATTTACCTTATTTAATATTCCAAGTTGTTTATTAATCAATAAAACACCTCCAATTTTGTCCAGAAAAATGCCATATTTTCAAGCCGTTTTCAGCACAAAAAATATATTTATGAGGGCACTACGACGCAAAACAAACATAAGTGAAGGTCACTAATTATGCACGAAAAATATACCAAACAAAAAAACCCAAAACAACTATATAAACTGGATAACGCTTGGCATTAAAATATCTTCTCAAAACAAGAGAGATCTTCTTGAAAAAGTCACATCAGGACAAGTTAGTAGAAGTTTCTACAAAAAATACTCGTCAATTTTAAAAAAAGTAACAAAACTTGCAAAAAAATTAAGCAACAAAAAGTTCATTATGCAATCTAACAACAAAATAAAAGCAACTTGGTCAGTCATAAAAAAAACAACTAAAACAGAATCAAGAGAAAAACCTGTATTATTTGAAAACATGCCTTGCATAAATGAAGAACAGTTACTAAATGATATTAACCACTTTTTTCTAACAACTTGTCCGGATGTAAATCAAGGGTGTCCAGCTGACTACGGTGGAGTGCCGGAGTGTGCTGAAAGCTTGGTTTTTGGTCCGATTGCGCCTGCAGAAGTTATGGAGGTAATAAAATCTTTAAAAAATAAAAAGTCAGTTGGCCATGATGAGTTGCCTGTTTGTCTCATTAAAGAAATTGCTGAGGAAATTATAGATCCACTTACATACATAATTAATCTGTCACTTAAAACTGGAGTCTTTCCATCGGCGCTGAAAATTGCTTTAGTTAAACCTATTCATAAAAAAAGGTCCAAAAAATTAAATAAAAAACTATAGACCAATTTCTTTACTTCCAAACCTAAGCAAAGTGTTTGAACGTTTAATTTATAAAAAACTAATATCCTTTTTTGAGAAAAACAATATATTAAATGACAGACAAAATGGTTTTAGAAAAGGTCGCTCAACAATTAGAGCAGTATATGTTGCACTAGAAAAAATACTAGAATCTATGAACAAAAATAAAACCACAATGGCAGTTTTTCTTGATTTAACTAAGGCCTTCGACGGCGTCGATCATGAGATCTTATGTAGGAAATTTGAAATGTGTGAAGTCCGAGGTACAGAACTTAAGCTTATAAAATCCTATCTAGAAAAACGTGAACAGTGTGTAACAGAAACCACAAGCAATGGAACTAAAAAAACATCAAACTATGAAACAATTAAAAAGGGAGTTCCTCAGGGCTCCATACTTGGACCTCTTTTTTATATTATTTACACAAATGAGGTGACAGATATCTTAAAAGACGAACTTGTGACTTTTGCAGATGATAATTTGGGGATTTTTAGTGAGACAATGTTTAGATAATGCTGAGGATTGGTTTAAAAGTAACAACTTAATGCTAAATGTTGGGAAAACTCAGATTATAAATTTCAATAACCATCAGTCAAAAAGTATTATTATAAACCACAAAAACGTCAACCTCAAATCGGAAAAGCATGTCTCCTTCTTGGGAATTGTCCTGGATCAACAATTGAGCTGGAAGCCTCATATAGCGCAGCTGGCTACACGACTGAGTCAATTTTGTTATGCGATCAAAAATATTAGAGAAACAGTCAGCTTTTAAGCAGCTCTAACTGCATTTCATGCCTTCGTTCAGTCGCGAGTGCGGTATGGTGTAATCTTTTGGGCGAATTTTACTGAATCCGAAAGAATATTAAAACTTCAAAAAATATGCATGCGATCATTATGTGCACTTAATAACAGAGACAGCTGTCGGCAATACTTTGTGCAGCATGGGATTCATACTGTATATAATCTTTACATACTGGAATCTGTGTGTTTCATTCTTGACAACTTTTCTCTGTTTGAAAATTTAAAAGCTAAACACTCACATAACACTAGACAAAAAAGCTATCTTAAGACTGAAGTTGCAAAATACAATTACATCCAAAAAAATGTCAAGCATAGCATATTAAAAGTCTGGAACCATTTGCCAATATATTTAAGACAAAGATCGTCAAAAAATATAAAATCTAAAATTAAGTCATTCCTTATGTCAAGATCATATTATAGTGTGGAAGATTTCTTTCTTGATCAAAGTGTAAAGGAAATTCTTTAAAAAATGACAAAGTACCAGAGGTTATATTTTAACTTGTGTATTGTATGACTGTATAAGTAACTGTTATTGTCTCTGCTTGTTTTTTTATTTAATAGTAAAGTGTGGAAAAAAAGATGTGATATCAGTGTACCTACTAATTTTAAATAGTTTTTTGAAATTTTTAGTGTCGTTTTATTTTATAAGTTACTATTTTATGTAATTATTGTAATTATTGACAGGATCAACACCCACAAAAGGGTATGTACTGTAATTATTGTACTTAATCGAATGAAATAAAACTAACTAAACTAACTAACTATTAATTTATGTACAAACTGAAAGTAAAACATTGAGGTTATCTAAAAGCTCAGTCAAAATAACTTTCCTTACTCAAAGCCCACTCATTTTAAAGCTATAGCTTTCATCAGTAGAGGTTGGTGCAAGTCAAGGTGCAAGCAGAGGTAAAAGATCCGAACTCGCTGTTTGTGATTGAACGCAGCGCTAATATTTTTAAGCTAATATTTCGACAGTGACAGAAATGTAAAAAAACTTGCATTTAAGTTTTTTAATACATTTCATAAATAAAAACACCTTTTAAGTAAATACAAATTTAATCTACTCCTTATTTTATTATCACCCATCTAAATCGTTGTGTGACATCAAGTATTAATTGGAAAAATTAATTATCAAGGGTAAGTTTTAATTAGAGTGACATATAACCTCAATTTTAATTTGTTCTACTGAGTGGTTACTATTTAAACCCCGCGTGGGTTTCAATTTTTAAACTTTCTTTTCTTCTAAGTTGAAACTTTCTTCTTAAATCCAACAAAAGATTGTGTTAAGATGATTATTCAATAAACAAATTTATTAAAATTCTTCTTATAATTCAAACTGTGTCCAAAACTCAAGGAGGGTTGATTTAAAATGCTTAATACCAAAAATTTCACTTAAACTTAGGACCGTTCTAAAATAGACTTTTAGTAAATCCCACCGTAAGTGTCCATATCCTATTTCTATCTATATTTAAATCTGATTAGTATAGTATAATTATTAGTACTCACCAAAGTTTATGCTGTACCATGTTCACCCAAGCGTAGATTTAGACTTTAAAATAAATATATTCTATGTGACATTGGATACCGAAGATTTTTTAAAAGTTTCCCAAAAATTCGATTGTTTAATTATTGTAAACGATTCACAAAATGACTGACTTAATTTTATTTTATAGTTCAGATCTAGAAAGTGTATGATATCCGAATTAAAAGATGAATTCGGGGACCCCGAGGAAATTTTGCCATTTATTATAAAAAACGGTTGTAAGAGCAACTTCCCAAACATTTTTAAATGATACCAAATTAATAATGAATACAATTACTTCTAGCAGTGCGGAAGCTGAGCGCACTTTTAACAGACTAAAAAGAAATTGCGAAAGGTCACAAATGACGAAAGACAACCTGAATGCGTTCTCTATTGTATTGGATTTATTTTTATCTTTTTGCTACAGTACAGTTGATAAGACATGTCAAAAATAAACTATTACAGAAGTAAACATGAGTAAATAAAGTATGGAAAATTAAATTACTTCCTAAAAATTTGTACATATAGGCTTTAACCTAAGTTAAATTTGTTAATAAATATGCAGATACAGACCGCTTCAAGCTACTGCGAACATAGGGCGGAAGAAGTCTAATTTGCCAGTGTACGTACATGCAGAGACACCGCACGCCTATCAGTTAAGCAACCAACACTCAGGCTTCCGATCGCCATTCGCTGCCGTTCGCCGCCTTTCGCTTTGTATTTAGTACGCCTCTAACCACGGTGCTGTGTGGAGTGTAGTCAATGAAACCGGAATTTGGTCAATAAATACGCAAATTTTTATAACGTAATTTTCTTATTTTTTGTCACTGATAAATAAGAGCGTTTTATTGTCAACTGCTCAGATTTATCAGTGACGACGTGTTACAATGAAAATAATAAGGAGAAACAAAATAAAAGCAAGTTCTCAAAATAAAATAATACATTCTAAAAACCAAAAAGATTCTCCCAGTCAAAAAAAAATTAAAGCAAATGTTCGAAAAGTCCTCCTTGCTCGGCTAGACAATATCCGAGCCTACTATAAAAACCCCTTATAACGTTTCCAAGCATGTTAGGGGTGATAATTTCAAAAGCTTCTTCAAAAACAGATAGAAGTCATTAGGAGCAAGATCGGGAGATCGAGCTGGCCATAAAATAGTTCCCCGTGTACTTATAACCCGATTAGGAAATACATTATCAAGATATTCCCTAACAAGGCCAACATTGTGAGCGAAACAACCATCTTGTTGAAACCATGTTTCACCAAATCTTACACCTAACAACTGCCTAGCAGTTGGAATAATGTGCTGCTGCAGTAGATCCAAGTATCTAGGACCATTCAAATTGCAATTGCCGTTAATAAAAAATGGCCCAATTACGTGTTCCCCTACAATACCACCCCCCCCAAACATTTAGTTTTTGGGGATACTGTGTTCTTACGTCAAAATACAAATGCAAATTTTCCCTCGAACAATATCGAACGTGTGTTGGGTTATGACGATTTGACCATTTGACCATCTGCACTTTTTCGGCAACTTCGTAGACATCCATTTTTAGTTTTAAAAATGTATTATTTCAATTAAGAACTTACCCATCTGTTTCTCGAGCAAGGCAGAAATAAAACAAAATAATAAAAACAAAATGAATTTCCAAAAGATAACACTGCAGCGTGCTTCGAATCCACCTCGGTCGTACGGCACGGAGAGTAAATTGGACTTGATTCTCCCTATGTTCGTAGTAGCTTGAAGCGGTCTGTATAAATTAGATAGGCAATATGACAATAAAATTAATTACTTACATAATTACAAAGAGACATTACTGGACTATTTTAAAATACAGGGCAAGGATATGTTATTAATTATTGGGTATTTATATTTATTTATAATATATAACCCTTGGCAAACTTGTTACTAAAAGGAAATATTACAACATAGACGGAGTAGAATATGTACAACAGAGTAATTTATGAATTCATTTATATCATAAAAAAACATGAAATATTAGGTAAGCTTTTAAAGTTTTTTTAATTTTTTTATTGGACTGGATATTCTTAAAGCATTCAGGCAGAATGTTATACAGGTGATTTTTTGTAAAACGTATGACTGTGTTTCTGCAGATAAAGATTATGTTTTTTTCGGGTATTGTACTGATGGTGTTCTTTCTGCAGACTCTTTCTATTTTTGTGAATATACGTTAACAGCTTTAAGAGATAAATTGATGTAAGGGTTAGTATTTTTTTTTGTTTGAAGGTTTCTCTGCTGGTATGTAGGTACGGCAAATCAAATAAAAATTTAACTATTCTTTTTGTAATAAAAACACTATTTACTTCGCAAGCCTGGCTCCAGACTGCAATATTGTAAGACAAATGGCTATGTGCTAAGTCATAATAAGTAGTTACAAGAGATTTTTGATCCAGAGTATTTTTTAAAACTGAGATGGATTTCGATGTGTTACTGTCATAGTCAAAACTCGCAGACTTAATTTTTAGTTTAACAATAACATAAAATGTACAAAATTTTCTTATTCATAACAACTGTAGTAATACATTTTCTTACACTATATATTAAATTGTGAATATATCAACAACTGTGGTGCCCTTTTGAGCCTTCGCCCCCTCTCCCCCCGCCCTATAATGCTACATGCTACGCCGCTGAAGCGAGAGTGGTTTTAGAGTAATAAACGAAAGCGCTATTAATCTCGCCCGAACGCAGCAAGAGCTATAATTTGTTAAGGGATCAACAGGGGGACACTTACTTGCATTTTAATTCTGCTAGGTCATATTTTGCTAACCAATCAAGCATTTTGTAATCTAATATTCTAGTAGTCTGTTCTATACACACCTGAAACAAAAATATATTCATTTAAAACATTTTACCAATTCATTTTTTTTTTACACGTATTTCGCTACCCAAGTCAGCATCTTCAGGGGAATATTAAAACAGTTTGCCAAAATTGTACAGTCCTCAATTTTTATCGACTAATATTGTTTGGAAAAAAATGTTACGTTAACTGATTTAATTAAATGACATCCAACTGAGTTACACACCTGTGGCACAATCTCCATTGCAAAAAGCAATTAAGTGCCTTTCGGCTTGTTCTCGCACAAGTTAGAATTTAATTTTTGGACCGTTAGCGCGTCAAAGGGAATGGAATTTCCTAAACGATTTTTGCGACAGTAGGGACTTATTGAAAAACGGTCTGGCCCGATTAGTGCCGACCTTTCAATTACTACGTGTATACGCACCCGAGGGGCAACAGGTGGCCAGCCAGCAGTATAGCTACTGCCAAGAACTGAAATATACCGTGACGTCATTAATTTTGCCATAGCGGTATGCTGTATTAACCCCGCAAAAACAGGGCTCTTGTTATAAGGATCCACAACATAGATAATTTCTATTAAATATATGGACAAAGTTAAAGAGATTTCATTCCAAGAAGGTGAAATTTTAATCTCGTTTCATGTTAGTTCGTTGTTCCCTAGTGTGCCGATCCCCAATACCTTACAATATCTGGAGGAACTACTAAGAAAAACCAATCTAGAAGACAAACAGACTTAAGAATACCTATTTTTAACAAAACTCTGCATGAATCAAAATTACTTTCAATATAAAAATAACTACTACCAACCATTAGAAGGAACCACAATGGGTAATAGTTTATCACCTTTTATCGCAAACCTCTTTATGAGCAAATTTGAATCAGATATAACTAAAGAATTTGAGCATTTCCCCAGGGTATAGTTCAGGTATGTAGACGATCTGTTTGCAGTATTTAACACTAAAGTAACTAGTGTTGAAAATTTTATGGAAAAAATAAATATCAAATTTCCCACAATTAAATTTACTTATGAAATAGAGAACAACGGTACACTGCCATTTCTAGAAACTTTAGTTATAAGAAATAAATTGGATTTTGACCTATACAGAAAAGGAACGGCTACCAACAGCTATATTCCAAATTACTCTTTTCATTGCTTACAACATAAGCTTGCAAGTTTGCACTTTTTAACATATAGATTAGTAAATTCCCCTTAAACAAAGAAAGATTTGAAGCAAAAAAGAATGAGATTAGGAATATAGCTGGCGAAAACGGTTACGACGAAGGCTTAATAAATAAGCTGATAAATAGACATTTTTTTTTCAAAAAACCTTTCGGAATTCCACTTTTTTCAGACAAAAAGATACCTGCGACTCAAAATTTGTATCAATTCCTTATAATCCCAATTATACGAAGGGATTACATAAAGTATTTAATAACACCGGTCTTAAATTAGTATATCAATCCGGTAACACAATAAGAAGTTTACTAGGAAATTCCAAGGATAAAACTACAGTTCTAGAAAAAAGTGGAATTTACGAAATTAGTTGCATGGATTGTGAAAAAAAATATGTTGGCCAAACGAGACGCTCTATTCTCTATCTTAAAGAACATTTTTAAAGAACACTGAGCACACTTAAAATACGAAAGAACAGAAAAGTCAAGTGTGGCCGAGCATGCTTTTGAATCATAGATTCACATTAGTTTACCAAACAAAAGACTTTTGAATGTATATGAAAGTATGGAAATCATTAAATCCAGAAATAGTTTAAATAAAGATAGAGGACCCATCCCGTTTAGTACACTTTATTCTTTAGTTGAGAGGAGATAGGATTATAAATCGTGATCAATCACAAATTATTAGTCTTATCTCCGCCTACTAAAAGATTGTATATAAGATAGAGCGTAGGTTAATTTAGTTTATTGTTTATCGTCTCCTGATGATGCTAACGTTGTTAGCGAAACGCGCGTCGAGTGCAAAAAAGTGTAGTTTTGGTTTGTGGAAAACAATCATAACTTTGTTTTAAATATATGGAGTTGGAGAGAAAAGAAAAACGTTAAAAATAATATACACTAATAATTCTCCACTTGTTGTAAATGCTAACAAGCCGGATATAGTACTTCTTGACAAGAATGATAAAATTATGTATGTCATTGAGTTCTCGACTCTCGCCGAGACAAACATCATTGTCAAGGAGGAACCGACCAAACTTCACCGAGTGTACCGGGGCTATACAGTCAAAATAGTGCTTTTGGTAATTGGAGCTCTCGGAGGTGCATGGCAAACACTGCTCTCAGATCTTAAAACCCTGCCAGCCTGCCGTGACAAGGCAGAACACCTTGCGTCTGCTCCGAGCACACGATGCGGAATACCGTTTCTACTAACCTCGCGGTTGGTGGGGAGTAAAACGGTGAATGGAATATAGGCCAGGTCTATCTGCACCCGAGTAAGTCGGAGCCGCGGGACCGCAGATAAGGCCAAACCAAAAAAAAAAATAATAATAATAATATTTGATCACTGTATCTTTGGTATACCCATTTGTATTTGTGTACGTAGCCACAGCACAACCCGGCATTTTGGTCTTTTAATTGATATTTCACTATTATAAGCGAACACTAGAATATTTAGTTAAACTCTATGATATTCCTGAACAATCATAATTACAAAAATACGACCGAAAATCAGTGAAATTACAAAATACTTCTAGCTCTCAGTGGAAATGCGCGGCGCGTGTCGAATCTGTTACTTAGTTTATACGGCCCGTAAACCGTTTTTATTTTAATGCGGTTTACCTCCAATGCGCATTTCGCCTACTGTTTATACGTTGAAATGAAAAACGCTTTCGGATCAGATGCTCCAGCGCTGCCAACCTTGACGCAACCAAAAGCCGACTGGTTGGTATAGTGGGTACCTACCTGGTTTCACATCGGAATCGATGTTGAACTCATTTTGAACTTTTCGGTTGGCAGCACTGGCTTCAAAAACGGTTTGTGGGTTTATACGTACTTTTAAACGGCTTTACGAACGCTAATTCGCATTTTCAAAACGATTTTAGCTAAAGCGCATCGGAAACGGTTTCCAATTTAAACGGTTTAACGGGTCCGTATAAACTAAGTATATGACGAGAACTCAGCATACCGTGTTAGGTGTATCGTGGCCGAACCGAAGGACATGAACGTTCCCAGGCGAGCATTCTCTCGAAATTCAAGAATCGGCAGCCAGCGCACTTCCCGCTAACGCATGCATGCGCTAACAACGTTAGCATCATCAGGACACGATTAACAATAAACTAAATTAACCTACGCTCTATCTTATATACAATCTGTTAGTGGGCGGAGAGAAGTCTAATAATTTGTGATTAATTACGACTTATAATCCTATCTCCCCTCAACTAAAGAATAAAGTGTACTAAACGGGATGGGTCCTCTATCTTTATTTAAACTATCTGTGGATTTAATGATTTCCATACTTTCATATGCATTCAAAAGTCTATTGTTTGGTACACTTTTTAGAAGTTTTAGGTTATCTAATGTGAATCTATGATTGTTTTCAACAGCATGCTCGACCACACTTGACTTTTCTGTTGTGTTCTTTAAAACGTGTTTGAATACTAATTTCGTAATTTTAATTTTTTTCTAGAACTGTAGTTTTATCCTTGAGATTTCCTAGTAAACTTCTTATTGTGTTACAAGATTGATATACTAATTTAAGACCGTTGTTATTAAGTACCTTCTGTAATCCTTTCGTATAATTAGGATTATAAGGAACTGATCTCTCATCTCATCTTTTTGTCTGAAAAAAGTGGAATTTCGAAAGGTCTTTTGAAAAGAATGTCTATTTATCAGCTTATTTATTAAGCTTTCGTCGTAACCGTTTTCGCCAGCTATATTCCTAATCCTATTCTTTTCTGCTTCAAATCTTTCTTTGTTTAAGGGGAAATTGACTAACCTATATGTTAAAAAGTGCAAACTTGCAAGCTTATGTTGTAAGCAATGAAAAGAGTCATTTGGAATATACCTGTTGGTGGACGTTCCTTTTCTGTATAGGTCAAAGTCCAATTTATTTCTTATAACTAAAGTGTCTAGAAATGGCAGTGTGCCGTTATTCTCTGTTTCATAAGTAAATTTAATTGTGAGAAATTTGTTATTTCTTTTTTCCATAAAATTTTTAACACTAGTTACTTTAGTGTTGAATACTGCAAACACATCGTCTACATACCTGAACCATACTCTGGGGAAATACTCAAATTCTTTACTTATATCTGATTCAAATTTGCTCATAAAGAGGTTTGCTATTCAGGTGCTATCTTATTACCAAATTTCATTTAAATCGATTTAGCCGTTTTTGCGCGATTGAGGCACAAACCTACACACATACACACACCCTTTCGCATTTATAATATTAGTAGGGTCTATAGATATTGCGTTTTCGTTTTTGGAATAATCCCCTAAATACCACCCGCGCTTCAAAATTAACCAAATAATTTTCGCACTTCCCGCTAACGCATGCGGATTCGAGCGGTTCATTGGTAAATTAAGTCTCGGCCAACTTGATGCATCGCAGGTTTCGCGAGACTTTTTAATATAGGGAAATACACGGGCAGGGTCATTAGAGTATCTTATAGTTATATGGTGGGTAGACGTAATAATTTACCCTTTAGCTACATAATAACGACGAGTCTAAATCCAGCAAGTGTGAGCCCGAGACTGTTAATGGCGGGAAAGGCACGGAAACCTAGCTGATAAATGGGATATAAGAGGAAGTCGTTCATTTTACCCACATATTTAAGACACCACACAAGGAAAGTGTAAGTTTTCGCTTGTTTTCTTAAAATTCGAGTATATAATTATTTTAAAATTGCTATTGATTTATTGCAGACAAGCCGCGATCAAAAAAACGAAAAAACTACGCAGAAAAAAAAACCATAGCGATTATTGCCTTCAATAAACGGGTTAGTAAATAAAAAATTTTTATTGCGACTTTTTTATCCATTCTAGGATCAAATGCCCAGTGTTGCCAAAGTGAGAATCAAGTGTAAAGTTTTTCCATTCTCCTAGCCGGGATTCGAACCCGGTACCTTCCGTGCGGCAGGCAGATACGCTGCCAACTGCGCTACGACGCGACGTCCGACTAAATTTCTTATTTACTACCTATAACCCGCGACTTCGTTCGCATGTCAATTCAATTTAATTTATTGTTTATAAAAAATTACATTTTCATAACATGAAAATCCAGTTCAGAACAATACAGAAAGAAATAAGTATATAAATAATAATTAGACCTAAAAAGATTACTACGTACTAAACGTACGCTTCTCGGCTAAGACCGAAGTGTATTATCGTTCGCATGTTTGAAGCTGTCACTTCCTCCATCCCCTTCACGTCACCACATCCCTCCCCCAACCTTTCCCGTGCCACGCTTCGCGCCTCCATCAATTCGAATACCCACTTTGCCTGTGGGTTTTTCCCGTTTTTTTTTGCTTTAAATGGTCATAATTTTTGTTCCGGTGGACCGATTTTGATAAAATAAAGTTTATGTTATATATAGGACCACAAGAAAACCCGTAGTGCAACTCCGATTAAAATCTGTTTAGTAGTTTTTGCGTTAACAAACAAATAGACAGACAAAGAAACAGAAAAATATTAACTATGTTGGGAATTTGGAACCTTTGGTTGCACTAAAACAAAGTTATGATTGTTTGCCACAAACCAAAACTACACTTTTTTTGAACTCGACGCGCGTTTCGCTAACAACGTTAGCATCATCAGGACACGATAAACAATAAACTAAATTAACCTACGCTCTATCTTATATACAATCTTTTAGTGGGCGGAGAAGGGTCTAATAATTTGTGATTGATCACGACTTATAATCCTATCTTCCCTCAACTAAAGAATAAAGTGTACTAAACGGGATGGGTCCTCTATCTTTATTTAAACTATCTGTGGATTTAATGATTTCCATACTTTCATATGCATTCAAAAGTCTTTTGTTTGGTACACTTTTTAGAAGTTTTAGGTTATCTAATGTGAATCTATGATTGTTTTCAACAGCATGCTCGACCACACTTGACTTTTCTGTTCTTCCGTATTTTCAGTGTGCTAAGTGTTCTTTAAAACGTGTTTGAATACTAATTTTGTAATTTCCATTTTTTTCTAGAACTGTAGTTTTATCCTTGAGATTTCCTAGTAAACTTCTTATTGTGTTACCGGATTGATATACTAATTTACGACCGTTGTTATTAAATACCTTCTGTAATCCTTTCGTATAATTAGGATTATAAGGAATTGATACAAATTTTGAGTCGCAGGTATCTTTTTGTCTCAAAAAAGTAGAATTCCGAAAGTTCTTTTGAAAAGAATGTCTATTTATCAGCTTATTTATTAAGCCTTCGTCGTAACCGTTTTCGCTAGCTATATTCCTAATCCTATTCTTTTCTGCTTCAAATCTTTCTTTGTTTAATCTATATGTTAAAAAGTGCAAACTTGCAAGCTTATGTTGTAAGGAATGAAAAGAGTCATTTGGAATATACCTGTTGGTGGACGTTCCTTTTCTGTATAGGTCAAAGTCCAATTTATTTCTTATAACTAAAGTGTCTAGAAATGGCAGTGTGCCGTTGTTCTCTGTTTCATAAGTAAATTTAATTGTGGGAAATTTGTTATTTATTTTTTTCATAAAATTTTCAACACTAGTTACTTTAGTGTTGAATACTGCAAACACATCGTCTACATACCTGAACCATACTCTGGGGAAATACTAAAATTCTTTACTTATATCTGATTCAAATTTGCTCATAAAGAGGTTTGCTATAAAAGGTGATAAACTATTACCCATTGTGGTGGTTTTAGAAAAAAATTGTTTTTTGTTTTGTGTTTAGTTAGAAGAAGACACCAAAAATTTTTGCTTATCCAAAAATAATGTCATTTGACAGCTGCCATTAAGTGAAATGTCAAACAAAATTGGCCTAGGTTTCAATTCAGGTGCTATCTTATTACCAAATTTGATTCAAATCGATTTAGCCGTTTTTGCGCGATTGAGGCACAAACCTACACACATACACACACTCTTTCGCATTTATTATATTAGTAGGGTCTATAGATATTGTGTTTTCGTTTTTGGAATAATCCCCTAAATACCATCCGCGCTTCAAAATTAACCAAATAATTTTTCACTCATGCGTGTTTTCTTTTTGCAACCCCTAAATAATGTGTTGCTTTCTTTTGGGCAGAATTATGTCCATATCCACCAATGTGAAAATTTTTCGATTAATTAATATAATAATTTTTGTTTTGAGGGAGAATGCGGTCTAAAATTTATTCAAATAAATTTAACTAACGCAGCATAGTTAATCAGCATGAACCCATTTCTAGGGCCACCTATTTTACATAAAAGGTTATACATGGCAATTATATGGTGCTATACATAGTCCTAGTAGTCAGTATTTATAATATATTACCGGACATTAAAATATCGTGCTATATCGCATAAGGCATGGCTGTACAGTCATGCAAAAACTAATAATACTGGTATAATCATTAACTTCGTTTATACGCGCCTAAAACCGGTTTTATATAAGCTAGCAAATGGGCATCATATAAAATTACTCGGATTAACTATCGATGAGAAATAGATCCCGCATACAGATCGTCTGTCGAAAGAGTTTTCCAGCGTTATATTTTTAATAAGAAGGTTGGGTTCTTTCATTATCTTTGCAGTTTTAAAGACTTGTTGTTTTGCATTATTTCATTCTAAGATATCATATGCCATACCTCTATGGGGTCAGAGCTTGGTCGCAATGAATGTGTTTAAGCTTCAAAAGACAATTATAAGAGTCTTACGCGGTGCAAAATATCGAGCACACTGTGAGCCTCTGTTCTCAAAACACAGAATCATGCTTTTACCAAATTACCATCTTCAATCATTATTGAAGTTTTATAACAAATTGCTACAAAAATAAAAGAGCTTTAAACCAATTTAAAAAAGTTATCAAGAATCACTTGCTTCAGATATGTTTCTACTGAAATACGCTTGTAGTGACGGCACTTTACCTTCTGTTTAACTTGTCGTTAGTTTATACAATTTTTAATGTGTTTTTTTACGTTATTTTACATTATTTGTACTTCATCTTCAAAAAAGGAGGTACGGAAAATTTTAGTAACTTTCGTTCGATAAGTATTACTTCTATATAAATAATTAAAGATCGGCTAGTGAAATTTCTAGAAAAAATCAACTCTTGAGCAACTGCCAATTTGGTTTTAGAACTTAAATAAGTTGTTTATGGCGTGTTCGACGATTTGGAAAGAAGAGATCACAGTATGGTTATATTGTGTGACCTCTCCAAGGCGTTCGACTGCGTCTCTCATGACATTCTGTTGAAAAAAAAGAAAGCGTTTGGAATAAGAGGTCAATGCCCTATTTTAGGGCCTCCACTTTTTTTGCTGTACATCAAGGATTTGGTGAAATACATAAGCACCTCACTATGCTACTTTTGCAGATAACACAACTTTTGTTACCTCTGGTAGAACACTGAACGATATTCAAAATATATCGAATACAAACATCAATGCGGAAAAAGAGTAGTTTACTCAAAATAAATTACTTTTGAATGAACAAAAAACTGACACACTTATCATTCCAACTGATAATAAATTAGCTAATGGTAGCCAGGTTATATTACTCGGTGTTACAATTGATGATAGAGTGTGCTGGAATGGTCATACGGATGAAATCGGCAAACAGTTGGCTAGCTCGATATATCTACTGCGACGCCCGTGCAGTTTCCTGAGCTTTGATACTCTAAAATCCTTTTATTTTACAAATATACACTCAAGTGCTGCTGCCCAGAATGTCTTCAAATTCCAAAAACGTGCAATAAGAGTCTTGGTAGGTACAGGCTGCAAAAATCACTGTAGACCATTATTTTTAAGTAATATTTATTTTTTATTGATCGAAAAACATAATATAAAATCTTCTTGCAATAGTCTTGACTATAACATGAGGCAAAACACTCTAAATATCCCTAAATTCAAACTTTCAAAATACAAGAAAAACTCCTTAAACTTTCATCTCTATAACAAGTTACCCAAATTTTTCCAAAATCTAAACCTTCCCAAGTTTAAAATTTTCGTCAAAAATCATTTAATTCTACACTGCTTTTATTTAGTGAAAGAATATCTCAATACCGCGATTTTAGGTAGCTAGATATAAAAAAGACTGCATCTAAATGATACACCTATTGGTTCTTTTGTTTTTTTCTCTTTTTTATTTTATTTGTTTAAAATGTATCATGTTTATATTGCATGTATTTTTCTACTATACTTTTTTTGTTATTATTGTTATTTACACAGATTTAAATGTTTTTATAATGTACCGATGTATTGATACTATTTGCTTGTTTAACGAATTTACTTTGTATAAATATAAGTAATAATAAAGTACTTTACTCTACTCTAATGACTTGCTATAATTTACATTTATGTAGAAAAAAGTCAATAAACGCTCTACTTCGTCCGATTAAGTTATGAATGCCTACGGAACTCAAAAAAGTAACGGTAAATAAAGAGGAACAACAACGTAGGATAAACGAAAAGCTAATTTAAGTTCAGAAAAACATAATTGATTTTCCCATAGTGCCACAGGTGTAAACTTCCACAGTTCGTTTGGCTATCGGACGATCTAATCGTTGCGCTGTGAAAATTGAAAATTCGAAATAAATTTCCGCTGGGAGAAAGATAATTCCTGCGAGGATTTACAATGCAACGACTGACAGAAATCGACTACGGAAATGGTAATGCCAACTAAAAATATTAAAACAACAATTATAACTAACTCTGCGAAAAAAAATGTCGTAACAAAAGAAAGTTGGCGCATTATTAACAACATATGTTCAAAAACACAGCAACTAGTGGTTCCAATCCAGAAGTTTCACCAAATGCTCTTAACCAATATTATTCTTCAATTGGCCGTAATCTAAGAAAAAATGTCCGTCTAACGATGCAATGTCTTATCTTTCGAGTATCTCCGTTGCTGTTTCCGTTTCTTTTTCTCCAATCAATCTGTTTGAAATTAAAGAGACTTTTAATAATAAAAACTCTTCGGGTGAGGACGGTTTGTCTGTTAAAATCCTTCTTAATATATCTGATCCAATACGGTCTAATATTTTAGTTGATTCTATAAATCACTCTTGGACTAGTGGGATATTTCCATCCTCCTTAAAATCATCAGTAGTTACTCGACTTTATAAAGGAGGGGAAGAGAGCAATCCTGCCAGTTTTAGTCCTATTTCTCTCTTATCTACATTATATCTAAAATTATAGAGAAACTCACAAAAGCAACGGTAATGTGGTTTTTGGAAACCAATAAGATTTTGGATTTTGCACAGTTTGAATTTAAAAAAAACACAGGAACTAATAATGCCATGTTTAATCTAATGGAATCATTATTCTCCTCTATCAACCAATCAAACGTAGCAGCTGCTGTTTTCTGTGACTTAGCAAAAGCGTTTGGATTGTGTTAACCATGCCATTTTCATAAACTTTACATTTATGGGTTTAGGGGGGTTGTCTTGGATTGGTTTAAATCGTATCTGAAAAGATGATCTCGGCGTGTTGTGGTGGACTCTGGTCACTCTCAGCCTGGAGTCATTGAATGGGGTATACCTCAGGGTTTCGTGCTTGTTCCTATTCTGTTTTTAATCTATTTTAATGACTTAGCTCTACTGAAAGTAAAAGGTCGTTTTACAATTTTTGCTGATGAGACCACAATTTTATGGAGTGCAGCTAGTGCCATTCTTCTTAAAATGTATATTTCTGAGGTCATGGACCAGGTGCAGAGGTGGTGTGACGCCAATCTTCTCACTCTTAACTTTAACTCACTCTTAACTTTAGTTGAATGATTTTTACATTGGTGACTCTAAAATTGAGAGTCGGGAGAACAGAAAATTTCTTGAACTGACTATTGACAGCAAACTTAAATTTGATACTCATATTTCCCTCTTAAGTAAAAAAGTTGCCTCCGGATGTTTTTCTGTCAAGATCACTATAAATGAATTAGGTGTTCACTTTGTTAGGACCGTTTACTTTGCGTTGATCGAATCCCACCTACGTTACGGAATTTCTTTTTGGGGGTCAACTAACAATCAACTTTTTTTTAATCTTCAAAAACGTGCTATACGTTATCTTTGTCGTGCTCACTTTAGGGACTCCTGCAAAGCACTTTTTAGGTCACAACGTATTTTAACTCTGACTTCCCTAGACATTCTAGAGTCAGTTTCTTTATTCTGTATCCATCGTAATAATTTTCTGCATCCTGAAACTCGTTACAATGCTAGATCACAGCGGAAGTTCAACCTAAGACTCCTAATTTCCAAATCAACACTTATTCATATATCCATCCACAACAATGGAATTAAAATTTTCAACCATCTTCCAAATAAAATTAGAATATCTTCTAATCAAAGATTATTTAGAAAAACAGTCAAAAAACTTTTGGTTGATAAAGCCTATTATAGTGTGCAAGAATTTTTCGACGACAAATTTGAGTAGGTTGAATGATTGAATAATTAAGTTACAGTTTTTATATTCAACATAGGTTTTAAAAAACAAAAGATCGAAAGATCTTGGTGGAAATAACGAGAATTCAAACTTGGATGAGCATCCCACGAGGTACACACAAAAGATCAAAGCGAAAAGAGAAATTATTAAACGATGTTTCGCCCTGAGTAACCAGCGTGGGCTCATCAGTAGTTTCACTGGTCACCCTCCACTATACATCATTAAACACCATCATACACTTTGATTTCCAATCTTGAACCACTCACAAATAGGCATCGTTCCACACTGGTACTTATCCAAGTTACCTGATACTAATTCGTCCTGGCGTGTTAATATTTCCAGTAGGATTATGCTCCTGAGCTCCTGAGTTCAAGGCATATCCATCGAATAATACAACTGTCAAAACGTTGGACGGCTCTTCGACATCCCAAAAAAGTCCAAAAGTTTCAATATTTTGACTATTGTACCACTATACTTAATCCATTGGTTATCCAGTGGAACGAAATTGTGTCCAAAAGTTATCCATTGGCTGTCCAAAAAATATCTTTATGGTTCACAGTGGGACAAAATGAATAATTTAAATGTATATCCGTTGGTCTAATTTTCTTAGTACACTGGATATACTTATTTGTTCCAATGGATATCCAGTGGACAGTTTTGACAAAAGCGGCGATATTTTCAATATTTAAGTATACAATGAGCTTCAGGCTACTGCGAACATAGGGGGAATCAAGTCCAATTTACTCTCCGTATCATCCGAGTTGTGGAGTTATATCAAAAATAAAGTTTACGGGCATGAAAGGGCTAATAATTTGGAAGAACTTCGGATTAAAATTGAAGAAGCTTTTCAAACTATCACCCCTAACATACTTGGAAACGTTTGAAGGAGTTTTTATAATAGGCTTGGATATTGTCTAGCCGAGCAAGGAGGACTTTTCGAACATTTGCTCTAATTTTTTTTTGACTGGGAGAATCTTTTTGGTTTTTAGAATGTATTATTTTATTTTGAGAACTTGCTTCTATTTTGTTTCTCCTTATTATTTTCATTGTAACACGTTGCCAGTGATAAATCTGAGCAGTTGACAATAAAACGCTCTTATTTATTAGTGACAAAAAATAAGAAAATTACGTTATAAAAATTTGCGTATTTATTGACCAAATTCCGGTTTCATTGACTACGCTCCTCACAGCACCGTGGTTAGAGGCGTACTAAATACTAAACGCAAGTCACGCAAGTGGTGATCGCAAGCCTGAGTATTGGTTGCTTCACTGATAGGTGTGCGGTGTCCCTGCATATACGTACACTGGCAAATTGGAATTCTTCCGGCCTATGTTCGCAATAGGCTGAAGCGGTCTGTATAGGTACGTATATATTTGAACCACTCCAACATCATAAGTCTGATTGTCGATCCTTGCGGATGGAATTCCTAGCAAAGAATGGGTATTAAAATATTAAAACACCAATTAGTCCAAAATAATGAAAAATGTTATTGTTGGTAATGAATAAGAAATAAATGAAACATGATTCATTGGATATCCAAAACAGTTCGGATAAAAAACTATATATAAATATTCAATGTTGAGTCAATGTATATAAAGTACATCACTTTTGCTGGACACAAAATGAACGTCCGCCGGATATACTTTATATTTTGTTCGATAGACCAAGAAAAATCATTAAACATTGGATATCCAAGAACTAACAGAAAAAAAGCAGTTCTTTATGGATCAAAATGGCAAGTCCTTTGGACTCAGTTTTTTTGTCATCCACTGTATCAGGAAAAACCTGTTTAAAATCTGTTATATCTTCTTCATCATAAAAATGCGGGGCGATATGGCCTTCCTGATGTTAAAATAGGCTCTTTCTGGAACAATAACCGTTAAGAAACACAATAGAAATTGTTAAGAAATCTTCATTAACCTTTTTCCGATTGCCTATATTGTTTGATTCCCTAAAAAAGACCAATGTACCCTTAATAACGTCCGAGACGTGCCGAACATGATTTTAAGAAACGTGGTAAGACTCTGATATAACGTCAATTTAAAAAGTCTTTCGAGAACGAGACGAATTTGGAAAATAAAACCGGATTTTCAAGAATGGCACGTGAAAAATAGGGAAATGGAAAGAACAGTTTCATTATAGGAAGAAAGAAAAATACTTTACCGAATAATAAAAATTCGGTCACGCTTGCGTCACATGACGCCTGGAGGATGCGAACAAACTTTTATTTGCATAAAAAATCCGATGTATACCGGGTGTATAATGTCCTACCTATATCTATCTTTAACTGTTTTTGAAATGTGTGAGTGAAAAATGACATTTTATAATTTTTACAGCCAATAACGTCTAAACGGTTAAGGATCGAGTAATGCAGTTTTTACGTCCCTATCTTAAAGTATATGTACAGGGTGATCGGTTGTAAGTGTTCCCTGGGATAACTTTTTTTTAACAGTCGCAGAAGAACCAACGGTATTTTATAAGGACCTCAAAAGGTTTTTTTTTTCTTATAGAACACCCTATATATTTTGATATCTTGGAATTCTCCAGAAAATTAGCTTTTTAAAAATACCATATAGTATAGGTCTGCATGTTAAACCAAAGTAGGCCATACATAATAACATGTATAATCACAACAATACAAAAGTTAAAAAAAGAAGTTAAAAAACCTCCAAATCAGTTACTTCAAGCGAAAAGGATCTAAAAACAAAAGAGCCAAAGATCTTGGGTGAAAACAACGAAAATTCAAACTTGGATGAGCATCCCACAAGGAACACCCAAAGGACCAAAGCCAACAGAGTAATGATCAAACGATGTTTCGCTCTAGGCAACCAGCGTGGGTTCATCAATGATTTCACTGGTCACCCTTCCCAAAAATCATTAAACACCATCATACACTTTGATTTCCAACTTTGAATCACTCACAAATAGGCATCGTTCTGCACTGGTACTTATCACCTGATGCTGGATACCATTGATGAGCCCACGCTGGTTGCCCAGGGCGAAACATAGGTTTGATCATTTCTCTTTTCGCTTTGGTCCTTTGGGTGTTCCTTGTGGGATGCTCATCCAAATTTGAATTTTCGTTGTTTCGACCCAAGATCTTTCTATCTTTTGTTAATCAAAAAGCTGTCACATTAGAAGTTACTTTCCAAATAAATAGTTGGCTGTGAAAAACAAAAATAGCGGCATTTTATAATACAATAATAGCGAGTTAACTAATATCTAATTCAAATTGAAATATCTCGGTTGCATGCAGACCTATACTATATTTTATTTTTATAAAGCTAATTTTCAGAAGAAATATAAATCGTATCGTACCTAACGAACTCTTCCATAAGAAAAAAATTACTTTGTGGAACACCCTGTATACTATCTGAACTGAATAATTTTTATTAATGATTTTGAGGTCCCCATAAAATACCCTTTCATCCAGTTTTTGTTTGGTTCTTCTGAGACTATTAGAAAAAAAGTTATCTCAAAACACTTGTAACCGATCACCCTGTACTTGGCTAACATCAAATTTGCTGTGTTTGCTATAGATGCACCAACATTTTATATGGGAAATTGCTAGTGTGGGTAAAATGTTTTCCATGTTTTTTCCGGTTTTTTACTTTAAATAATAACTAAATAATAACTTTCGTTTTCGTAAACCGATTTTGATGTACCGCGTAAGACTTCAAGGAATTCAATGAATTTCCATCAAGTCGGCTCAGTAATTTTTCGCTGATGCTGGAACAAACATATTATAGACAAAAATTCTAAAAATAAGATTTTTGTTATCCTCATTGTTATAAATATAATCTAAGCCTTAGATTATAAAGAGACAAGATATCTGGTCCAACGAAAACTCCTTGGCAAATAATAACCACTGTTTATTTACAAAATTTGCAATCACCCAACAAAACCAAAACAATTAGTTGGAATAAACTCCATATCGTTCTAAACAGTAGAGAGGGAAAGCGACGGAGATATGAAGGGTGTGACGCAGTGGCGAAAACATGCCTAAATGAACAGAGGCGTTTTCTCGCGTTGAAATTGTTTAAAATGTTTTTAAAAAGTTTGAAAAATTTATTTTCTCGCGTTGCAACGGTGACGTCACATCGAAACGGGTTAACAATATTTTGAAACGGAATCCACTCTAGTTTCAAAACTGACGCGTGCGTAGAAGATACGACAAAATTCTACATTCTTGTTTTAACCGATTTTTTTTTGTTTTTGCGTGAAAATGTATGAAAAATCGTATTCTAGATATCTTGTTAGCCATTCTTCATGGTATCCCTGTGGTCTTATATGATTTTCTGGGCTTAAAAGAACAGCAAATAAAACTTCAGTATCCATGTAGCTTCCATTGCTTGCCATCCATGCTACTAAAACGGGCCGTACACTCGAAGGTTTTGTTAGATAAACCAGTAGTTGATCCATTTTAATTTTAAACACCAAAAAAATAAACAGAAAAACGAAAAAAAGTGAGGTTACACTAAACTACGTCAGCGTTTTGAACTACTCATTTTTTCTCGGTTCTAAATGATGACGTCGCATCTAAATAGTTTCAAATAATATTTCAAAATAATTTCAACGCGAGAAAACGCCTCAGGTGAATGGCAGAGCGAGCGTCTGTTTTCCTGTGGTCATTCTTGAACTGTGGGTATGCATTTGATGTGCTTTGGCTGTTGAGTGATCGATTCATCTCGCGGCTTCGAAAATTAGGTCCTAAGATTTCTCAGATAATAATATAACCACAGTCTCCGTAGGCATCGGGTATCTTGTCTCTTTTTAATCCAAGATCTAAGCTTTGAGATTCGTTAAAATCGAAGCTTTCAAAAGGCGGCCTTATTAAGTTCGATAATACATTACATCGTCAACGTGAAAAATGTCCAAATTGAAAGCTTTTAACCCCGCTATTTCGTGATTTATATCTGACTTTTATTCGTTTGTGACTGTTTTCGTATTGACTTTATAACTTTACGTCTTTTAATTAAGAGCTGTCGACTCGAATAAATTCAGTACAGTAATTTAATTTACCTTGACAAAAGGTTTAGGACTCGCAACAAAACATTTGGTTTTTAATTAAGGCACTTCTTTCAAATCAGCGATAGTGTGAATGATTAAACATTGCATATTTCTAATCGACTGGAAATAAGATCCGCCTGTTTTGGAAATTTTGTTGAAAGGAGCGAGTTTTTTTTTCTACATACCTCAGAGCAGCCCCCTTTCACTTTCACTCTTCTATGGTCAAACCTTCCTGTCTTTTTTGAGCATCAGTCACGGAAGTAAAAATAAAGGTGGAATGATAAGACACTGAAATTTAATTTTATAGATTAAGGAGCTATAGATCCGTCACGTCACACTTCCCGCCAATAATTATTTTTCGCGAAAAGTGCGGTTATGTTTCCTCGTGCAAAGGAACTGCCAACCTAATAATTGCTACGTTTTCATGGGAATTGAGTTCGTTCTGAAAACGATTTCAATCCGATACCGTCCATGAAAACGCCTGTTTTTCCAGTATTCAAATCGATTTCAATCTAGATCCGACCCTGAAAATTTTTAGGGTTAGATCAAGATCGTATTGAGATCGAAATACCGATTTTCCATGAAAACGGGGATTGAGTTTATACATGCGTTTTGCGTCGGATTACCAGACAGCCGCCAAATTATATTTTATTGCTCTCACTCTTTTTGAGAGAGAGAGAGAGAGAGAGAGAGAGAGAGAGAGAGAGAGAGAGAGAAATAGAAGTGAAACTGTGGAACCGAAATTCTAAAATTTGGTGGAGTGTATAGAAAAAAGAAGATTAATAACATAACCTTACTTAAATAACTAAAGATTTGTCTTTTTAAAGACTTTAAAAAAATTAATTATGGAAAATAAAAGAAATATTTGGCTCGAAAGTGTATGTGCTAGGCACATATGCCAGTCCAGCATTTCTTTCTTCACTTCCATTTGCAAACAGAGTAGTAATTAAAATTAAAAAAAAAATGTGTGGCAAGGGCCAACATCATCTTTTGAATAGGTAATTATGCAGTATACGGTTTTCTGCCATTTTTGATTTTTTATGAAAAATTCTTTATGGGGACTAGGACCCCAAATCCGCCTGCGGCCGAATTTTTTAAAAAATTTTTAAGAGAAAAAAGGGTACCTGGGGGGGTTGTAATGTGTTTTTTTTTATTGTTTTGGGTTGGGTTGGATTAGGTTGGGTTGGACTGTGTTGGATTGGGTTGTTTTAGTGAAAGAAAATTAAAAATAAAAAAAACCAACGGGCGCAGGCGGATTTGGGGTCCTAGGGACCCTAGTAGGTGCCCCCATAAAGAATTTTTCATAAAAAATCAAAAAATGGCAGAAAACCGTATACTGCATAATTACCTTTGGAATAAAATACATTTAAAAAAAAATCCAAAACTCAAAAATGAATATTTGACAACTATGACATATGTCAGCTGCCAAATATCAAAATTTGAAAACCGCTTTCAAATCGATTCGAAAACCTGTCATGAAAACTCATGAAAAAAAAGTTTTCAAAACATATTGAAAACGAATTCAATATCCATGAAAACATAGCAAATATATAGGTTGGCAATATTTTAGAAATCTGCAGCTCCGCCTCTTACCCCTTCTAGGGTTGTCCGTCAGAGGGCACATTATGACAAAAGTGACAGAATGTCGGTTATGACTCATAACTTATGAGTTCCATTTTGAAAACTGAGATTTGCCAAGGTTTTTAAAAAGTGATTTTGTGGTTATTCCTGTTCAAAAAATTGTGACTTTATCCGTTGATTACAATCGCTGAGAAACAAAAGAGTTAGAGTGTGCTGTTCAAAGCTGCGGAGACCGTGCCATGATCTCAATAAAAAAGACATCGTTTCCCAAAAGCAATCCTGTAATTTTTCAGAAGTATAGTGAAGCCCTTAAACGCAAATAAACTGAGTGCTGATGAAATATATAACAGATTTTACGTGTGTGATAAATATTTTGCGCCAGAGGACATTTACCCACACTTGCATTTGGCCTCCATTTTACTATTTATATATAGTGTTAAAACACCCTTTCCTTATCTGACCAAATTTAGTACATATGGCTAATTTTTGTGGATATCAATAATAAGTTAGAAAATGCGACACTTGTGTACTCCAAACCACTGGTATTAATATTATTTACACCAAGTTTTTTTCTAATGTGCGCATTTACCATAAATTGTCCCATATAAATATACAGTAAATTTTTTAATTTTTTGAGCTTAAGATTATTTTTTTTTATGTACTAAAAACAAGATATAAATATTTTTAAAAAAATTATTTAATATTTTAAAAAGCACAGACGATTATATTGTAATATGTTCTTTATTATCAAAAATATAAATTAACATGTTTTGAAATATATGCCATAATCTTTTATAAAAAAACAACCAGAGGTTTTGTGCTACAAGTGCATTATTATGGGTAATTTGTATTTATTTTTTAAAAATATGCTTTTTTATTTTAACTTAACATAATTAACAATTTTGTTTTGTGTCTACCAAAAAGCATATTTTTAAAAACTAAACACAAATTGCTTGCAAAGAACCCTGCACAAAATTACATTGGAAATGGCTTTCGGCTAAATGCAATAATTTTTTTATATGTTGTAGTACTCAATAAACAAAGCATAAAAAGAAAGAAAACGCGATAGGGAGCAGGATTACTTTCTGAGATATGGAGCTTTAAAGTTGAAACTTTGTTGATTGCCGCCAAAATAAAATAATTCGTTTCTCTATTTTTCCTGAATGAAACACCCTTTCCATCCATGTAAAAATGTTTTTATACGGATCCTTTGGTACCACCAAAAATGTTTAAAATCTTCGTTCGTTTTAAAGAAAATAAAAATTGTCATTTTTTAAAGAACGGTGGTTTCCTTTCTTTTTTAAAACTTACAAATTAGTGAGATTTCTAATGATACCAAAAAAAAAACATATCAAATTTTTTTTATATGAGTGGAAGGGGTGTTTTATTCCAGACAAATGGAGATTCAAATCCTTTTATTTCGGCGGTAATCAACAAAGTTGTGTAAAAAAAACTTGTACCATGTCCAAAAATATAGCCTTCCCGTCAACTTTAAAGCTATATATCTCAAAAAGTAACCCTGCCCCTATCTCGTTTTTTTTATTTTTGTGCTTTGTTAATCGATACTACAACATATAAAAAAATTATGAAATTTAGCCGAGAGCCATTTCCAATGTAATTTGTGCCAGGTTCTTTAAAAAAAAAAAACGGAAATTTAAGCGAGCACCATCTAGTGGTTATATAACAAACTAACAAAAAATCAATAGTACGGTTATCGCGAATTTAACCGTGAGTCATCAAGTGGTCATATTACAAATTAAAATACAAAAGACATATAGCTGAAGACAAGAGGGTGACACTGATGTGGATCCCAGGCCACCAGGGAATACCAGGGAACGAGAAGGCGGACGAATTTGCCAGAGCTGGGACCGGAACCGCTCTTGGGAATCACAAGAAAACAACTAAAGCAACGAGAATTATATCCTCGTTGACTAAAGTCGTCCTGTGGGTCTATTCCTGAATCGAGAGAAAATTTGCTCCCAGGGAGTCAAATTCTCTTGCTACTATGCATCTCATTGGTCCAAATCTTCGGTTTAAATCTCTCTCTCTCTCTCTCTCGATTCAAGAATAGACCCCTAGGAGGGAAGAGCAAGAGTGCAGAGAGTCCAAACTGTTCGTGAGTGTACCAGACGCAGCCAGAACTAAATGGCTCCTGGGAAAAACTCGCAAGGACATTGAACTGTTAGTATGAATGCTCACAGGTCATAATCGGCTGCGTAAGCACTTGACATGCATCAGCAGTGGCGGCGCGTGATCTAAATTTTTGGGAGTGCAGGTCAGGAGAGATTTTCTTAAATATCGCTTTTGTCTATTGAAAACAAACTTCTCCAAAGCTTGTCAGAGCGTCCACGTTTTTATGATGACGTCATTGACGAATTTGCAAAAAGAGATCGAACAATCGAATTGCATTACAAATAGGACAAGTTTTTCAAAATTGCTTCCCTTACGCCACCGAACGCCACTGATTAATACTAATTATTAAACCCTCTTGTATTGCTTCGCGTATGCAAATAGAAATTAAGCACAGTTCGAAGACCACAACTTCATTTCAAATACATCAGGAAAACTATTGGGTAGATCCTATTGACATTACTCAAAGTTCATTCCCATATGCAGATCGAGGGGTTTTGTGTAAATAAACCCCATACCAACGCAATTTAAGCTGGTAAAATTTGCTTTTCCCAGTTACGGCTTAAAATAAGGGTAATACGAGTTATGGACTTTTTATTTTTCTTCGTAATACGCGTTTTGTTTCGCGGATTATAAGTTGCGTGTTTTCCAGAAAGTTTTTTACGCCTCGAGTTCTAACAACACGAAAAAAAAATCTCTTCTAAAGGCGCAATTACACAGACGAACATGCTCAAACAAAAGCTCGTGCAAAAGATCTAAAATTTTTTGCGCGAACAATTTTTCTTTGAACATTTTGTTCGGGAAAATTATTGCTATCTATTTTGGAAACATATTTTTAAAGATGAGAATAAATATAATTTTACATCAGCTTTTATTTTAAATTTTTGTGACAAAAAGCCGACGGCAAGCGAAACATTGTTTTGTCACATGGATTAGGGTTACTTATAATATTTTTTCTTAGGGGTTTTCCCGGATTTTTTTGTCCGGGGGTTTTTTTGGGATTTTCTTGTAAGTTTTTTTTATTTCCAAGAGTTTGTTTCCTAAACTCAAAAAAGAATCCAGGAAAATTTTTCTTTTCCAAAAAAATTTTGAGTTTTTCAAATATCGGCAAAAAACTCAAAAATTGCATTTTTAAGCGGTAATCCGCGCCTCACGACTATGAGGAGTGGTGGGTAGGGGATTTTTTTTAAACATATTTTTGTAACTTTACTTTACCCTTAGCTTTGATTGTTTTTTTTAAATTCCTCACACCAGATTTACCTAGTTAGTTTAAGGCTTCAAGGGTTGCTTAAAAAAGCAAAAGGTTCATGAAAATGCTGAAGATAGATATTTACTGTCAATTTAATGTAATAATCAAGGTCGATTACTGACACTGAACAAAAAATATGCAAAGGGCAACATTCCGATTCAAAAGTCTAGTCTATTACTGCTAAATTATATTTTTTAGACAAGGGTCGGGATCGTAGGGTTGTAAAAGTGCGTAATAAACGGGTATTATTCAGACCGAACGAGCTTTTGTTCATATATTTGAGATTTAATAAAATGTATATAGGTTTTTTAATTTGACTTAATTATTATTGTATTGTGTTTTAAACTAGGAAGTAAAATAAAGAGGATATTCTTTTAAACGTAAATTTTTATCATTACATTTTTTTTTAAGTGCCAATTATTATTTTTTTATTCTCGTTTTTTTACAACCCCAAAAAAGTTACAAGTATACTGGCATATCCCCTATAAAAATCAGGTCAATCGAAGTTGCTTATGAGGTAATATGTGAATTTCGACATCAAATCGTTTTTCCGTCGGAAAGCACTTAATTAAAAATACCTTGTTTTAAAACCTAGTCTTTCTATTTTCAGTTAAGTTCAATGAATTCCCATAAAACTATAAAATTTAAATTTGTAAGAAATTTCTATACCAACATTTCTTCAAACAAATTTTGCTTAACATTCTCTCCAAAATTTCCGTGAGTCTTTTTGTACGAGATTTTGCTCGAACTTTTTTTTGAACATTTTGCTCAAGAGGCTCGTGTAAATGTTTGTCGGCATTTCAACATCAAAGGAAAGTTTGTCTGTGTAAATGCGCCTTTAGAACCAGATTATTATTCTTGGTGCAAGAATAGCTTCATCTTCGATATCCTGGACTCTAGTTATTCTTTATGTAAGTAATAAGTATAATTAAATATATTATTTTATGACTAGCCACAGTTCACTTTTCATTGATTTTAAGAAAGTTATATTTTTGTGTAGGTAACGTCCCTAAATAGTTATTCTGATAAAAAAAAAACCTGTCAAAAATATGTAATTTTTTCGCAAAATGTAAAAAAAAATATTTAAAAAAATAAAAATTAGGGCTTATAGAGCATTTCATTTTAGACAAAAAAGTCAAACAAGCATTTTTGTACTACTAACCGTTTTTTTATAAACCTCATTTAAATGTTTGAAAAATGGAAAAATTGTCACATTTTGAATTTTAATGCTGTTAATTAAAAAAAATATATTTTCTGAAAAAGCGATGTGACACCTGAAAGAGACCATATTTTCGCTAAAAAAACGTTACAATGTTTTTTACATCACTTATAGTTTCTATATATAAATAAAATTAGTTGAAGAAAATGCTAAAATCATGTCGATTGTATTGAACGTCATTGCACCAAGATTTTTCTATAAACCTAAACTTGTAAAAAAATACAATTATGTACTAAGTAGCTGGTCTTATTACCTATCAAACGACAGTAAAAACGTTTTGACTTTCTTATGTTTATTAATTAAAAATAAGAAATAACCAAATTTCTGCAACATAATAAAAATAATTTTTTGAATGACCGTAATACTGACTAATACATGATGATTTGTGCTATGATATATTTTTTAAATGTTCTATAAGACCTTTCGAACTCACCGGTATTAAGGGGGCAAGATAGACGCAGGAATAAGGGAAGTAAGTACCTTATATATTCTATATTATTTTATTGTATATAAAAAGAAGTCTTTCAGAGAGCTCCTCTTATTTAATTCAGCCAGAGGTTACCTATTCAAGTCTAGTCGAAACTTTTTTACTGTCGTTTGATAGGTAATAAGAGTAACTATTTAGCAAATAATTTTTTTTAGAGTTTAGTTTTATAGAAAAATCTTGGTGCAAAAAAGTTCAATACAATGGACATGATTTTACCATTTTGTTCAACTTATTTTATTTTTGTATAGAAACTATAAGTGATGCAAAAAAAGTTGTAACGTTTTTTTATCGAAAATATGTTCTCTCTCAGCTTCCCCATCGCCTTTTCGGAAAATATATTTTTTTAACTTAACAGCATTAAAATTTAAAATGTGACAAATTTTCGATTTTTTAAATATTTAAATCACATTTATAAAAAATGGTTAGGACTACAAAACTGCTTATGAGACTTTTTCTATCTAGAATGGAATGCTCTGTAAGCCCAAATTTTTTTATTTTTTAGAAATATATTTTTTACATTTCGGGAAAAAATTACATATTTTTGACAGGTAACTATTTAGGGACGTCATCTATATTTTTTTCTTAAGTTTCTTAGTATAGGTGTATACTTACTTTAAGAAAAGGTAGACGCTCCACGTAATTTAAATGTTTTCTTTGCTTGTTTCGAACATTGTTTTTAGTTTTATTGACACCAAGCTAAAATAACTATATTTAAATTAAATAATATTTTATACTTTATGGACGTATAAAAAAGTATTTCAAGAAAAAAACTTGTTTGAAGAATAACATACTTTTGAATGAACACATATTTTTAGGTCAAGATTTATCTTCTTGTGATAAGTTTTTTTTCTACTTGGTTTTAAGATGTTTTCGTTTTCAGAGAAAATATTTTTAATTTTAGTTCAAGTAAACTGTCTGTTGTTTGAAACAATAATAAGCTTTATCGTTTTACCTCTAGAAGTCATTTAATTTAAGAATACCGTTGGTTTTGATTTAAATTATCACCTCTTACTATTTCAAATATATTAGGTTTCCATTTAAGTAAAAGGGCCTTCATAGTTCAAGAATAGGTAATTACTTT
Source organism: Oxystoma pomonae (assembly GCA_963921995.1). Lineage (NCBI taxonomy): Eukaryota > Metazoa > Arthropoda > Insecta > Coleoptera > Brentidae > Oxystoma > Oxystoma pomonae. Next base: position 4,088,090 of record OY998167.1, on the reverse strand, counting down.
ATTCTAAACATACCTATTCTTATACTAAGAATAATATACTTAAAGCAACTGTAATTTTCCAATGTTTATAAAAAAAACGGTTAGTACTACAAAAGGGCTATTCTTAAATGTAGAATCGATTTTTATCCGTGCATGCATGAAAAACAGTAGACTTATTTTCTCATAGTTCCACTATAACTGAAACGCAAATATTAAATACTTCGTTTACATTAAACCGTATTTATCTGGCAACAACGTAAAATTATTCAGTTCCTAACCGACTTAATTAAATAATACCTCAAGATACCTCAAGAATGAGATTTTGTCATGAATGCTTTAGAGCTTGTTTAATGTCGCACATAAAAAAAATATGGTAGGAAGGAGGTGAAAACTGCACATTTTTTCAAACCGTCCGCCATCTTGGATTCTTAAAAAGTGTCAAATTTTTAACTGAACCGAAAAAGTATAATATTTAAAAGTTGTGGATAATTTAAAAAAGGCGGAATTTTGTAGCTTAACTTTATTCAAAAAACGTCACCGATTCGCAGGAAGTGGCATTAAATTTTACACTGCAAGTGTGCCCAAGTATATAGGAGCTATCTGATTGACCTATTTTCACTAATGACGGGACAATCAATATTGGGAACGGCAGTTTGACGAATACAGACAGTTTCCAGAATTTCAGACATCGTCACGGGAGGCGTTTGTCCCCACAAATAGGACAGAACGAGAAACATTAACTGAGCTCGCATAAAGTGGAGGGGGTCTATACCAAAGAAATTAAAAGAGAGATATACACTTGATTTCAAAAAAAACTCATACATGCATTTTTTCCGATGCCACAAAATTTAGCTTTCCATTACTGTATACTATTATAAGGCACCACCAGCCAACACCGTTCTCAACTAAAAAACCAGTTAACTCCTACCGCCTCAGTGTCCTTTAGCCTTATGTGGCTGCCATTTTTATAACGAAATTGACAAGTAAAACATGGATTTTCTCTCAATTTGGTGTCAATATGGCACCGATCATAGGCCAAAGGATACTAAAACAAAAATGAGTTAACTGGCTTTTTAGTTGAGACCGGTGTTGCACCAGCTTAGTATTCCTGACAGCTTAAAATTCAGTGTGACATCCTTAAAAATGCCACAGATATCAATATTTACAAAAGATCAAATTATCACTTGAGTTATAGCAGACGGCTCGCGGCTGGTCTATAAGAAGAGCGGCCACCCATTTTGGAGTTGATAAAATGACGATAATGCGTTGGAAAAAGCGCTGGATTGAAAGTAATTCTACGGATAGGAAAGATGGATAGGGACAACCAAAAGTAAATTCTGAAGTGCAAGATGAGAGACTTATTGACCATCTCAGACAAAATCCATTTTCAACGTCGGTTGAAGCAGCTAATGTAACATTATTTCCGGGTTCTTTAGCAACAGTAAATAGAACAGTAATGAAATCAGAAGTCTCTTGTCGAGTTGCTGCAAAGAAGCCTTTTCTAACAGAAGAACAAAAACAGGCCAGAGTGATTTTTGCACTCAACAACGTTCTTCGTGATAATGACTTCTGGGAGAGGGTGGTTTTCACTGACGAAAAAAATTTTCAATCATCTTCAAGCAGCCAAATTAAAAAAGCTGGACATTTTGCTGTAAACATGTGGGGATGGTTTAGTGCTAGAATTTTGGTTTTTTTTTGGAGAATCGAAGGAAGATTCAATAGTGAACGATATATTGAAATCCTTGAAAACGGTATGCTGCCATCATGCTTTTTTGTTTATTAGCAGGACAACTGTCCAGTACACACGGCTAATGTTGTTCGCTAATGGTTTCAGAATAATAATATAGAAACACTTCCTTGGCCAGCCAACAGCCCTGACCTTAACCCAATGGAAAATATATGGGGTCGAATCGTTAAAATAATATACCAAAGGAATTGGACCACGAAATGCTGAAGAGTTAAGCGATGTTATTTATCGCGCATGGGATCAGTTCTTAGAAGACCAAAATTTAACCTTTTCAATGCTCAGACGTTTGCAGCTTTTAATAGAGAGAAATGGAAATCCTATTAAATACTGAATTATTTATTTTAGTTCTTTTTTAAGTTAAAATAATTAGTATTAAGTTTACCATCGTTTTTGTCGTAATCCAAGTTTCCTATTCGTTGAATTGTTTTCAATCCAGCGCTGTTTCCATCGTATTATTGTTATTTTATCAACTCCAAAATGGGTTACCGCCCTCTTTATAGAACAGCCTTCGTCCGTTACTCGAGTGATAATTTGATATTGTTCAATAAAGACTTTACTAAAGCATTATTTTTGCTGATTTTTTAGTATTATGCAAAATTTAATATAAAAGTAAGGTTGCGTTTCATTTAAGTAAAAAAATATTTTCAGTTTTAGAGACCTTTTTTAAACAATATGACAAATTGTCGTACTTTGCAGTTTTTAGGCATTTTAGCTGGTAGTTCGTATATATTATACACTTTTAGAAAGGTCAATTTTGTGACTGCAGGTATGCGTTTTTTTTAAAATCAATTGTACATGTGGGCTTGAGTTCCCGGAAACTTAAAAGGCTAAGTCTCTGCCATTCAACAGGTTTGCCAATTTTTCGTAATTATCCCGTATTTTATTTCCTATAATTATGAAATATTGCAATGGGTACCATGAATACAATAAATTATTCTAATGAAGTAACCAAATAAGTTTAATTTAAAATTCTAGAAATAATTATTAAAATCACCAGGATTAGGAAGTTTTCTGCAGACCATTGGGCAACAAGGAACGGGTTTTTGTTACTTCTTTTGAGATTTATGTAATTTTTAGTTCTATATGTTTATTTTAAGATAGATCTCCAGCGACTTTCTTTGTATTACTCATTCATGGAAAATTTTGAAGAAAATTGGATTTTAAACAAACCAGTCAAAGAAAATGAGCAAATATCTAAAGTCAGTATAATAAATTTGTTAATGTCCACTATACAAATGCTGAGTTTTTTTTAAAAAGTACCGAGGGAAAATCTTGCATAAGACGCCTGGTCCAACCGCCCAATCCACTTCCCCGACATAGTTTCATGCCTAGGTCAGGACAGCCTGCCAAAAAAATCGCATAAAACCTCATAAAAAACACACCTGAATTTTATCAGTTTTTATAAGGTCTATGAGCTTTTGTGAGTCAAAATATTAGGATTATAAAAGTTTGTAGGAATTTATGAGGTATGTCTTTGATTTTGGTAAGAATTATGTGTGTTTTTTATCTGATCCTATGATCAGTCAGGCTTATAAATATTTATAAAATTTGGTAAGTGCAGACATTTTTTTTAACATATTTTATGGTTTTATAAAAGCACGATTTTCTAAGAGATTTTATAATCAAACCGACACATCAACTTTTATGGATTTCTATTTTATGATGTATTATGGGATCATATAAACCGATTTTTTTATAGTTTTCTGGCTGATTTTATAGTCAGACCAACTCATAACATTTTATGGGTTTCTATGATTACACCCTTGTTTTTTTATAATGTTTTAAGAGTTTGTAAAAAACGATTTTTCATGAGATTTTGGGATATTTTATGATCAGATCAACTCATAGAATTTGACAGATTTCTATGAACATTTATAATTTTCTAGGAGTTGGTAAAAACAATTTTTTTAATAATTCTTTAAATAGATTTTATAGTCAGACAAACTTACAACATTTTATAGATTTAATCCACTTTGCCAAAAAAAACCTCATTAAATCTCATAAAAAATACACCTAATTTTTATCAGTTTTTTCGACCACCTGAAAACTAATTAAAAAAAGCTATTCTTAGTATATTTACTTATTTCTACAAAAAAATATTTTTTGACTTATATTCATTCATTTCATAATCCCGTTCCTTAAAAGCCCAATTTTGATTGAAATCGAACAAACTAAATCTTTTTCCCCCTCCACTTTCCTCATTAGAGGGAGGTGGGTACCTGAGAATACCATATTATTGTATTTTCACCGGAACTATAAACGCATACCAAATTTGAACACAATCGGATGTGAATAAGTCAGTTAAAATTGGTTAGCAATTTCCTTATCCCCAAAATCCCCGTGTACCAATTTTGGTTGAAATCGGAAAAACTTAGGTGTTTTCCCCTCTCCACTCCCCTCGTAGGGGGAGGGGTGCCTAATAATGACATATTATTGTATTGTCACTAGAACGAAAGATAAGTTAGTTAAAATTGGTTAGCAAAAGATGACCAAAAATCGTCCATCTTGAATCCGCCATATTGAATTTTAAAAATCTGATTAGAAATTCGTTATCTGCATCTCCAAGTGCCCCTCACACCTCATTTTAACGAACTCGGGCGTATACTTCAACTGTACCCTTTTCCACCCCCTTCGAGTAGGGGGGAGCTGTCAATTTCATCACACTATATTATTGTGTTGTCACCGCAACTATATAAGCAAGCCAAAATTAAGTTGAAAGATTCCACCCAAGTTAACTAAAATCTTGTAAAAAAATAAGTTTTTGGCTTATTAAATCTCATCGAAATTTATAAAAGTAACATCTCTCCCACAGCTCCTGGCGATAAATAATTACTTATACGAGAACAATTTTCTGTTAGATATGTAGGTATGTATTATAGGGTTAGTTTGTCGTAGTTTATAGTTTAGGTTAGGTTATAGTTTAGTTTGACTGTATACTAATCTCTTACATTACTTCTACTACTATTACTATTAGTACAACTGCAAAAGTTGAGCTGCAATCAATGCAATGCAAAGTTTATATGAGCAAAGATTATAAAAACTTATGATGTCTTATCTGTTATTTGCTATGATCTTTTATGAGGTTTTTTTGGCAGGGCAGCCCTGACAGTATCGGAAACGGCCAGAGTTACTGCACTGCCTCCATTTTTGACTTATTGTACACCCTTTGTACCCATGTACGAGTTTGTACAGGTCCTTGGAGCAGTTTCTAGTGCTTATTGGGTCTAGTTCAACTTTCCCAAAAATTAAGTGCAACTCAGGTCTTCTGGATACAGGCCCATTCTGTTAAGATGACCTTTAACCGCCATGTGGCCGGTCAGTATTCCTGTATTAGCTCTCACTTGCTTCCTGTTGCACTTTAGCAGGTCTCCTGTGAGTTTGGAATTCAGGCCTTTGATAAAGGCTCTGCTATATGTTAGCCCCTGTCTTTCTTGCCAGTGGCTTTCGTATTTTTCTTTTACTCAGAGTTTTACCTGGGACCTTGTGGTACATTTCGGTACCCCCAGGGCTGGTTCTGGTCCAATGTTTTTTTTCTGACGATCCTTGTTTGCTAGTTCGTCTGCTTTTAAATTGCCTTGAAAACCTCTGTGTCGTGGCACTCTATTATGTTTAGCCAGTTTCACTAGTTGATTAAGGCATTCCCACACTAGCTTTGAGGTGACCTTCTGGCATATACCAATTTTGGTTGAAATCGGACAAACTTAGGTGTTTTCCCCTCTCTACCTTCTGGCATATAAGTGCCTTGAGGGCCGCCGACCGATGACTACACGCGATAATCGGGCTCATGCGACGATTTACTCGAGAGCCGACCGCCTAGTAAAGTCACATTGTTTTGAGCCTTTCGACTCTCCAAGAGATAGCGTTGCCACCTTTGACTAGAAAGAATACGGCCTTAGAGTCATTCAGGCATAAATGATTACTATCGCCACGACGAGTCATCAGTAGGGTAAAACTAACCTGTCTCATGACGATGTCTCATGGTTTGATCGAAGTCACCCATTCTATTGTTCTCTCTTATGCATTCTAGAATGGCAAGGATTTCCGTTTGTAAGACCGTCGGATATGATCCCAGTGAAAAGTATAGATCTTTTCTGTGCCTTTCTTGCTCCACTGCCTTCGTCAGTCTTTGATCCGTCGGTATACCTGATCAATCCTTCCTGTGACAGCGGATTGTGGTGGTCCATAGAGGTATTTTGGGGACATCTGTAGAATTGTTATGTCCAGAAGTCTCTCCTCTTTTTTATGCATTTTTAATGATAGCTGCATAAAGGTTGATAAAGTTCAAATATACTGAACGAAAGGTCCAAAAGAATAAGGTGGGTCCCGCAAGAGTAAAAATAACTAAAAATATTATGAAAAAAATACCCTCAATTAATTTACTCTTTTGGGATGGCAAAAAATACTAATTCGGTATATTTAAAAAAATAAATGTCGACCCACACGTAAGGACTCACCTTTTTTCTTGAAGTTCCGTTGCCCAAAGTTGCAGCGAGTTGAAGTTGTTGATCTCTGTTGGCCGCGGCCGTTTTTGCACCCACGAAGAAATGATTTTTAAAAATTTTAAAATTTTTGGTGCGGCTTGTTTTTCACAAGTGTCCTTTTCAAACATGGCGCTCTTCCTTTTCTTCGCGCGCTTGCGTAAAGCCCTCACTTTGGTTTTCGCGAAATTTTAAGAACTAAAAAAGTCATGTGACCAAAAAACTTTTACAAAATTATGCTATTCCCAAAAAGGTCAGCTGATTGTCAAAATTACTAACCCACATTTATTTAAAAAATAAATAAAAAACAATGGGTTTCAAACAGAATAATCTAGTCTTCTTTAAGCCATCCCACAACCCACGAATATCCAAAAAAATTACATTCATATGTTTACACATTTTTTTATTGATGAAATGTTCGCCATTCATTGTTTTTCAAGTTAATGTGGTTTGTACTTTGGATACCTTATATTTTATGTTTTTGTTTTCATCCACCCCTTTTAACACAAAGAACACAAGCGGGAATGTGACTGCATGATGATGATGGGTTTTCGATTAAATTTCGAATGCATAATAGACTCATTGTTATTATTATATTTTGTTTATTGCAGTCGAAATTTGTCAATTATTATATAGCTGTTGTTATAATAATGCGTACTATATTTAACTCCTTTGTTTAATTTGGCCAGTCTTGTTGAAACGCATTAGATTGACAGTTTTGCTTTTTAGCTGTAGGTTTTACGTTGATGGTCCGTTTATTTAACGTTTGGGATATTTTATTAGTATATGTTTCGCGGGTCGCCTTTTTTTAATACGACTACTAATTAAGTTCCGAGAAAGTTGAGGATAAAAACTACCCAAATTTAATTTTTCTATTTAATTTCGTCTTAATATATTTTTAGATGTGCTAAAATATTTTATGCACCTTAGGGATTAAATAGGTAGGTTTAATCCCCCTTTTTAGGGACTAAAGTGAAACTTTTAATCTGTAAGGGATTAAAAAAAATATTTCCTGGAAAATTATAATTAAATTTATCGCAAGCCAAGCCAAACAGCACTTGCTGTTGGACAAGATTTCATTCTTAGCACCCTTTCTTGTTTTTTTCCTAAAGTGCATAAAATAGTATATAAACCTCGGAACTAAAGCGTCTTTTAATGCCTTAGCGAATTGTACAAACCTTTCGCCTCGGGATTAAAAGTAGCACTTTAGTTCCTAGGTTTATAATGTACTATTAAAGTAGGACACGTTTTTTTGGTAATTTTAAAAACTGTAAAGAACTTTGATTAAAATAAAATACTACCTTATGTCTTGCATACTTTATATAATATATAATAAAAATCGTATGCATGAGACCGCTCAAGATGACAGACAGAAAATTCGAAATTTTTATCAAAAAATGGCGTTAAATTATCTTTCTCTAAAATACTTTTTTAATACTGCTTTTTTTAACACAGGAAAAATATTTTTTCTCTGTACCTACTCTCTTTAAACGCTAAACAAACAGTGAAAACTTGAAAAAAGTTAGTTTTTTATTCTACGAATCGACATTTTCGAAAGAAAACTATAAAATGTGGCTACAATTATGACTTAAAAAAGTGAAAAACTTACAAAAAAATCCGATAAACAAAAAACGTTAACGTTTAAATTATGCTGAAATATTTTAGATCTTAAATTACCATCATGCCCGTATCAAAAGACCGCTGAAACAGAAAAACACGCTTGGGTGTATCTTAGGTATATTGAGCGCAACGCCACACAGTGGAGAGAGGTATAGGGAAACCCGGACATTTCAAAATGAAATTCAGTAATGAAAATTTCTTATCCGATTTTAATGATTTATACTTTTTTAAAAAGCTTCAGCAACAGCCTTTACTGTATTTTATTCAAATATTTAATATTTTGGATTATCCAGTCCAGAATTAATTTAAATACAGATATATTGATAAAGCTTAACTACAATTTTTTGACTCGGTATTTTGATTGGAATATACTGAAATATGCTTTTCTTAATTAAAAAACAAAATTATGTTGACAATCGGTATACCGAATGGTCTATAAAAACCGTACAAAATAATTCTTTAAGTAATTTGTGAAATTCTAAACCAAGTTTAGTAAAATAAACTGCGTTGTGTAGGTAATCGATGAAGGTTTTAACTTTATGTATTTTTTGACCCGCCATTATGAAATCCAAGATGGCACACAACCACACTTTTTTGCAACATAGACAAGCCTGGTTGATTTTAAATCTAAGAAAGTTTGTTTTTTTTTTGTAAAGTTCATTGAAAAATAAACTGCGGCATTTTTTAAAATACTGTATTTATTTGTATTTTTGCTTGACCAAAGGTGATAGCGTTACGTAATTTTTGAGGGGACCCTGAGGAAGAAAATCAATAAACATTTCATTTCTGAAAAAGTTGGTTACCCACATAACACTATACGCTACTCAGGGACAAAACTTAATACGTTTCTAAATTGCGTTACAAGATATAAACGTGCCTAATTTTACTGCTCTACTATGCACATCTATCCATTGGTTGCACCCTACGTATGTACATGTATGACGTTTTATCTCTCGGGGCGGGGGGCAGGTCCTTACATGAGACATTAAATACTAGACTTTTTTTTCCCTTCGAATACCCAACTGACTTTATGCTTAATTTATGCTATTTGTAGTTACTGTAATAAAAAAAATCGACCAAAATTCAAAGAAGCTTATTTAACAAGAATCAGTCTAGATATTGGGAGAAAAAAAATTCAACACTGATAATACTCATAGATATATATATTTTTAAAACAAGTGTTTTTTTTCGGCAACAAAAATTGCAATTTCTACATAATCACATTTGCTAGTCATTTTAACTATAAAAAAAAATAAAAATAAAATAAAAGTTATATTCCAATAAATAGAGTGGACTTTATGAATACTATTCAATGGTTTTTGCTTTAAGATAACAATATTTTGTTTATTCCGAAATGTCCGAGCTTTATATGGGGTCGTTCCACAGTGCGCCACCCTCGCCAAAACACAAATCACACATGTCCTTCGAAAGTCAAAATTCATGTTAACCATCTATAAGTTTGCGGCGTTTCACGGCAGCCCTTAACCCATATACAGGGTTCCTAAGATTTTCCTTAGGGATAGGATTTCAATAAATCAAACAGAAATGGCATAGAAAGTTCTGCGCGCACAAAAGAAACAGGTATATGGAGCAATGGTGCCAGTTTGTTATTATCTCCGGACTGCTTTCATGAGAAAAAATTGTCGCCACTCTTTCATTGTGAGCATAAATCATAGTTGCAATAATAACCGTTGACAAGATGTCTGCAAATTTCGCTAGATGGCGCCCACGCCTACGACTATACAGGAGTTGAGGGCGAAAATTTTGGAGGCGGGCAACTCTATCACCCCTGAAATGTTGGCTGCTACGCGCCAAGAGTTTTACAATAGATTGGGATATTGTGAGGCTCAAGAAGGGGACAGATTTGAACATCTAATCTAATTAAAAATTAGATGTTTTCAGGTCCAAACCACAGCTTTTCTTGCTTAAAGGAGGCGGCAGGGTCCATTATTTACGATACTGAGCGATAAACTCATGGGGTTGTTAACATTAGAGAGAAATATCTTCGCTTTTAATTAAATTTCTTTCCATTCTGTTCTACTAGTGACATCTATCCGGAAACGGCCAAACCATGCAGCTAGCACTAGCAGCCAAAGAAATCAATAAACGGCGCTGTTTTTCCTGCAGAGCTTTTTGCTTGCGATATTATTGATTTTAAATAAAGCTGGCCCTACACTACATTTGATATTTTCGAGGTGTTTTATGACATGATCTCGAAACATGTAGCGAACCAATTCTTCAAAACTAGCGGGAGGGTAAAAGCGAAAAATAAGGGGCTGCCAATATTTGTAACACCCAAAAAGGGGTGAAAAGATTTATTTTGCTCTGTTTCTTTACAAAAAACGTTTTTTTTTACGAAAAACTTGAGCTCTGCCACTTTTTAATTTTTTTCTTCAACTTTCTCGAAATTTTCGTCATACCGTAGAAAAAAATTATTTCCCCCATGGTCATACTCTACTTTTATTCGAAAAAATTTAGAAACAGAGACGGGATCAGTTTTTCTAAAACGGGAGATCTTGATTGCGAGTGAGAAGATAAAGGGCGCCGCAGGCAAAAATTTTTTAATTAAATTAGCTGAACGCAAAAATGTTAGAAAAGCAAAGCACGAAATAAAAATGGCGCCGCTTACAATTTTTTTTCAAAAATTACGTAATTTCGGGAACGCAAAGAAATAGGTCTAAAGAGTATAATTTTTAAGAAAAAAATATCAATTTTCTCGCCCTCCTCCACTGGGACTACATGGGCTGTGCACAAATTACGTAATGGTCATAGGGGGGAGGGGGTTACAAAACGTTACGTAGGGGGGAGGGGGTTTTCGACAGCGTTTGCATTTGTGTGAAACTAAGAAAATTTGGAATGAAAATAAGTGAAAAGTTTTTTTTTTGGGGGGGGGGTAGTGGTCTTGAAATCGTTACGTAATATTAGGGGAGTGGCGTGCCGAACCGTTACAAAACATTACATAGGGAGGGGGTCAAAAATTGATAAAATCACCGTTATGTAATTTGTGCACGGCCCCACATCTGACTGTTCCTCCTTTTTGATTTCGAATCAAAGTGCAAAACCCGGGTTGGACGTTCGAAGGCGTCAACCCGTCCTATTTGCTTGATAAAGTCTCTACGGAAATATCTCAGTCGATTTCTCCGGCCGTGTATGAATGCTTTAGGTTAGGCATTTGCATGTATCTCAGTCCCCAGCCTGTAAACAGTGCGTAAGGACAATGGTTACAAAATGAAAAGCCGAAAAATATTTTTTTTACGATATCTTTCATCAGTTTGGTATTAAAGTCGAGCAAAAACAATTTTTATTCCAGTCCTAAAGGTATGAAAATGGAAAACATTAGAAAACAACAACCTGGAATGGATTTACTACGTGGAAAGGCGCATTTACACAGACAAACTTTCCTTTGATGTGGAAATGCCGACAAACATTTACACGAGCCTCTTGAGCAAAATGCTCAAAGAAATGTTCGAGCAAAATCTCGTACAAAAAAACACACGTAAATTTTGGAGAGAATCTTGAGCAAAATTTGTTTCAAGAATTGGGGCTATAAAAATTTCTTTACAAATTTAAAATATATATTGTTATCGGAATTCATTGAACTTAACTGAAAATAGAAAAACAAAGTTTTGAAATAAGGTACTTTTAATCAAGTGCTTTCCGACGGAAAAACGATTCGATGCCGAAATTCACATTTTACCTCATAAGCAACTTCGATTAATCTGATTTTTATAGGGGATATGCCAGTATACTTGTAACTTTTTTGGGTTGTAAAAAAAACGAGAATAAAAAAAATAATAATTGGCACTTATTTATTGCTGTTGCCTGTAAAATGTAATGATAAAAATTTACGTTTAAAAGAATATCCCTTTATTTTACTTCCTAGTTTAGTCTTTTACAATAATAATAATAAATTAAAAAACCTATATACATTTTATTAAATCTCAAATATATGAACAAAAGCACGTTCGGTTTAAATAATACCCGTTTATTACCCACTTTTACAACCCTACGAACCCGACCCTTGTCTAAAAAATATAATTTAGCAGTAATTTAGTAGACTGTGTCGCCGATCTATCATCCCGAGTTTTGGATTTCGCAGGTAGTAGGCCGGCCACTCTTTTGAATCGCAATGTTGCCCTTTGCATATTGTTGGTTCAGTGTCAGTAATCGACCTTGATTATTACATTAAATTGACAATAAATATCTATATCTTCAGCATTTTGCTTTTTTAAGCAACCCTTGGGACCTTAAACTAACTAGGTAAATCTGGTGTGAGGAATTAAAAAACAACAATAAAAGCTAAAGGTAAAGTAAAGCTACAAATTTTTTTGGAAAAGAATAATTTTCCTGGGTTTTTTTTTGACTTTAAGAAAAATCCCTTGAAAATAAAAAAAACTCGCTAGAAAATCCCCAAAAAAACCCCCGGGCAAAAAAATCCGGGAAAAACCCTAAGAAAAAAATATTAAGTAACCCTAATCCATGTGACAAAACTGATAGCCAAGAATAATGTTTCGCTTGCCGTCGGCTTTTTTTCACAAAAATTTAAATAAAAGTTGGTGTTCCATTTTTTTAAAGAATTGAGATCAGTGATCACTGATGTGAAATTTTATTTATTCTCATCTTTAAAAATATGTTTCCAAAATAGATAGCAATAATTTGCTCAAAAATTTACCCGAACAAAATGTTCAAAGAAAAGCTCACAAAAATGTTCATGAAAACAATTTTAGATCTTTTGCACGAGCTTTTGTTTGAGCATGTTCGTCTGTGTAATTGCGCCTTAAGATGTAGTGACAACATCGCCCCATACCCATCCTTTTCTGCCTAATGTGCTTTTCCTAAGGATTTGTTTAGGAACACTGTATGACGTTCAAATTTCAACAGTGTCAAATAGTGTTAGTCGTCATCACGTGTATTCTTGAAAGTCATAGGATCCGTTCTTTCTCTCGTTCGATGGGATCTATCACAACGGATATATCACCTCCCTCGGTCGAAAAACAGAAAAAACCTCTTTATTGAGCAAGCGTCACTAGATTCAACGTTGTTCCCCGGCTTTGGACCATGCGATCGGGAACATCATTCGCCATAGCGAAAAAAAGCAATTGGTTCACCCCTTTGCTCCAGAAAGAAATAGACACCAAAGATGCTGGTGGTAACACTGAAATCTTTGGAGAAAAAACGAGAAATTGCAGAAAGTTCTTTTAAAGACATTCTAGAATCCCTCCACAGTATTTTGGGACAGTTTGACCTTTAATTCGTCACACCAAGAATAAACAAACGCATGACGAAACAGCGAACACCATTGGAAATACAGAACAGTATTATAGAATTTCTATTTCTAAACAAGTTTTAGAAAAATCATTCCTGACATAAAAAAGTATTTTTGACGTTTCATACAACGTGAAGCCATAATCAAAGCAAAATTAACTAAAGTCGTCTCTAAACACTATAAACTGTTTGATTAATCCAAAATGCAAATTCTTGAACTTTTATTGGGAGAAGTCAGTATTTGGAAACAATATTGGTCAGAAGTAGGCAAAAGCTTAAATCAAAACATACATGATAATGTTTTCGAGGCAATGAATAAGTGTGGCGATATTTTTCCGTTGATAAAAACATTCTTTTATGTTTGCCAGTAATTAATGCTTCGTCAGAAAGAAGCTTCTCATGCGTTGTTGCATATCAACAGACATATTGAAATTGACACTGAGCGAGAAATTGACCGGTTTACCCAAAAAAAACGGAAACGATTTTTTTTTTTGAGATAGGCATCTTATGTTTGAGATATGCAATATAAAAGGCAATGTTTCAACTTAAAAAGCTTTTTAGACCTTAAAAAAAGTATTTAGCTATTAGATTTTGTTTGTGGTTTGTTTGATATCTATGTTTTTTATAACTGAAAAAATTATACGTAGTTACTCAAGCGCGGATTTTAGGGGAAGAGGGGGGTATTTAACCCCCCCCCCCCTTCGCTGGCTTTAAATTTTTTATGAAAACATTTAGAAAATTAAAAGTAGGACATAGTACTTTAATTTTGTGTTAAAAATGGCATTTGTGGTGTCATTTTCTTAAAAAAATTTTGTCTGCTACGCTTTGAAACCATTGATATATCTACAATTTTAGTAGTGCAATGAAATACGAAAAGGTTTAAAGAGCAAAGTTGCGCAAATTGATGCTTTGCTCAAAACTAAAAAAAAAGTTTACAAATTCCGGGTAGTTCCAGAGATAGCCGGAAAAAAACCGAAATCTTCATTTTCGTTTTTATTTTTTCTGCGCCCTTATTAACTTTCTACAAGCACTTTTTAAGATCTACCGAATGAGAGGTCCGTTTTTGAGACATTTCAGTGTGACAGGAGCATTGTCAAGTTAATTGTTTCTTATGGACACATCTTTTTTGGACATTTTTAAAGTGGTGTGCCGAACCCTTATCCATGAATGAGGTCCGTTACACCAGCTGATTTTTGGTCTAGGTACTACTACATCATGTATGTGAAAATGCCTTATTCACAATTCTGAGGTACAGGATTGTCTATTTCGTATTCAGGACGTAAAAATGCACAGGGTTATCTATCCATCATAATTTATACCTTGAACTCTTGCTATACAAGCATTGACCATTTTTTATCATGTTACTTTCGATTATTTTATTTGGGTAAGCTTATAGTCCATGTACAGTTTTTTTTTTTAATTTATTATACGTCTAAACTATCACTAACCAGGGCCGTGGATACGATTTTTACTTGGGGAGGGAAGTATAAAAAAACTTATATAAAAAAAACTGGCTTGGGATCTGGTCTGGTCTGGGATTTGTTGCTAAAATCATAAAAAAGTCATAAAAATAAAGGTCATAAAGTCATAAATGTGTCGTAGGCGAAATTTTTTTAAAAATATACTATTTTTTACTTAATCAATCAATCAATGTGTTTTAGCACCGCGGGCAAAATTTGCTGTGAAACCGGATATAAACTAAAATTTTAACAAACAAACTTAAGTTGCAAATTTCAATTTTTTCGTGTTTTTTTTTGTAAATTATTTTAAACAAATTTGGGTTGCGTCAGCTACAAAGAGGCTACAGCAAACATCGGGAGAGTAACGGATACGGCCACCGGTTTGGGGGGGGGGGCATTACCCCCTTGTCCCCCCTTATCTACGTCCTTTTCACGTACTTATTCTCCTCTAAACCCCCGCGCCAAAAGGCACTTTTCTTGGTCCCAACTCATACTGGCCAAAAGACCATATGACAATACCAATAGGTAAAAAATCGGAATTTCATGGTTCAGCTCCCTTAAATAAAAAATCCAGAAGGGTAAATTTACACATAAATATTTAAATGAAAAATGAGTGGGTTTGTTATTTTTGAATATTTCCATTTGAAAATGCAAATTTAAATTTAATTGTGTTTTATGTATTTTCGGTTTTATATTTCCAACAAAATTACTAATTCAGTATTGAGATAAGCTATTGATTTGATTGTACCATTCTGTAGACGAATTTGTATACAAAATTTTGCAAGTAAATAACAATTTTTTTTTAATGAAGTAGGCCGTGCAAATTGAAAATAAACAATAAATCACGTCAAAATATCTCAGGGAGCAAAAAGCTTTTTTTTATACCATCATCAAAAACATGATTTTAGTAACTGTCTGCAGATAACTAAGGCATGGCTTTTTTGGTTACCGATGCAAAAAACTTTTTTTGATCACGGGTGCAAAAAAAGATTTCGGTTCGTTTTTTACCCAAAATTAAAGAGAAATAGTCGAAAATAGTAATACAGAAAGTTATTCTTACCTAAAAATTAAGCCATTTCCACCAGTTTTTACCAAGTATTTACAAAAAAATCTTTTAAAAATATGGTAAAAATAAAAAGAATAAAAAGGCACATCGCCATGGAAACCACCATTGTTATTTAATTTACCAGCCGCTTTATAGTGTAAAAATGGTGTGTTTCTGGTTTTCTTGGATTTTTTGAAAAAGGTATTAAAAAAACTAGTGTTAACAACTCGCGGCTAAACTGTGCTTTTTTTTGCTCGCGTTTTTAAATACCTCGCTGCGGTCGTTATTTAAACCAACGCTTGTAAAAAAAAGCACTATTTTAGTCATTAGTTGTTAAAACTACTATTTACATTAATTAAATCCTACCTATTGTTGTTTGTAATGTATACATACATACCAGCATCACGCAAAAACCACTTATAAAAATTGAGTTTTCGGAAAGCAAATAGTTAGCTAGTTGTATATATTTTTGTCTACATATAGGGCGAGTTTTTAAATCCAACGTTTCTATTTAAAACTTATTTGGTTTTGAGTAGTTGAGCACGTGGCTTCAAGATTGGTCATGGATAGTTTAGAAAAAACAGCCCAAAATTCAGCAGAGGTGTGCCTCCTTCAGCTTATAAAATAAAAAACTGTGCATGATTACGTTACTGTTACTGTTACGCCAGAGGGAGGGTTGTGGGGGTTAACCCCCCCCTCCAGTAGGTCCAACCCAATCTACAATAAATTAATCATATTCAAGGGACCCAGGGAAAGCTATAGCTCCCCCACTTTTTTGACCATTTACCCCGGTTTGTGACGTGTGATTTGTGATGTGATTTCTTAAATTTTCAAATTTTTGCCTGCGGTGCTATGACGTCATTATTTGTGACAATTTTAGTTTAATTCTAAGGAATTTTTATCAGCAGCATTCAAAACGTGTAATAAATAGCATAATTTTTCTTAAAATTTTCATCATCAATTCTATATATACCACCGCAACCCACCTTTTCTTGCGATCTAACCCCTTTTTCAAAAATATTTTACAAAAAACCTAAAAGATCAATATTTTTAAAGAATTTTTCTTTTTTTTTGTAAAAATTTTCGCCTGCGGCGCTATAGCAATTTTATTGTAAACAACATTTGAAACGCGTAGCAATTTTTATAAAAATTTTGCTTGCGGCAGATTTAAGGGTTACTTTTGACATAAATCTGCAAATGAGACTGGATGAGACTGGCTTTTAAAAATAAACCTATTAAACTACCCCTCTCCTCTCCCTTTAGTTTAAGAGCTCAAGCAATAAACACCTACCTAATTTTTAAAAATTTGCTAGTTGAAACCCCCCCCCAGAATCGATTTCTGGCTACGCCATTGCAATATTTAACAAATAATCATTTTTCTCCTCTTAATATTTTACAGAATTATTAAAATATTATAGGTTAAATCTCGAACGAGATGGCGATATAGGCTAAACATTTCACGACGAGCTCTCGCAAAATGCTTTGCGTGTCAGCTAACCTCAAATAAAATTATATAGTGGGCTATAATGGTTTTAATCCACTAGATAGCCTCTATAACTTTCGGAAGTAAACTAATTTAATTTTCCTAGAGATGTTATCTAGGTAAGGATCCCGCCCTTCATATTAGAAACAGAGTGGTTTAGTTTTCTAATGTAAGTTTGGTTATAAGCGCACTTTTAAGCTTTTGAATAACTTTATAAGCTTTTAATTAAAGTTTCATAACAAATTAAATCCAACTTAATAGACACTTTAAGTAAAAATCTAAAAAAATATAAATATAGTCAATCTAAGGGTAAAATAAATAATTGGATTCTTCAGAATAATGTTATTGTATTAAACCTGTAGTTCGAACCTTTTTTGTATTAATCAGTACTCTTTCATTCCTAGTTTTAAGTTTCAACTACCTACCTAGTTATTAGTTAATAATTATCTAAACAAAATTCTATGTTGATTAATTGAATAAATAAATAAATAAATATATCAACTTATCCAGTATCGGTATACCTAACGTGGTCGAAATAAAGCCAAAATATACTACATTTTTGACTTGTTTATGCAATGTTCGAACTATTCCCGCTTTTTTGAAGGGTTCGATGATAGAACTGCTGCTGAAATTTTTGCGAACGAGTGAAATCAGTTGTTCTGTCATCGCACCCGTCAAAAAAGCGCGCATCGTTCGAAACATGGCATGAAATGTAAAAAATGTAGTGTATTTTGGCTTCGTTTCGAACGCGTTAGGTACACCAATAACGATGAATTGAAATATTTACTTTAACAGTGGGATTTACTAAGATCTAGAATAGTACCCCCCACAGGTGTAAATATTTACACCTGTGGGGGATACTAAATTTTAGAACTAATTTTCAAATAATACTAATCCATACTGAAGACACAAAGTTATTGATTATTTTGTATTGTTATTGCAAAATACCACTGAAAAGCTGCTTTTTATCTCAAAATATACAATATTTTAGGAGAAAATGCCCTAAAACTATTTTTTTTTTACAGGTTTCAAAATGGTAAATAGTGAATACGACAAAAATTTGGCACACAATAGCTTCATTACACTGCCCAACAATGAAAATATTTCGGGATAAAAAATAGCTAATGCTTAAGTATTTTCAACCACTGAATTCAAAAATTACCATAAAAATTAGAGATTAGGTCTAGTTTTGGAGATAAGGTGATATTTTATATTTTATATCTTCTAAAAGCATCGAAAGAGAAAATAATAGAAAGGGCAGAGAACTGGATAGGGTGGGGAGTTAGAAATAGTGGTACGCCACCATCGAAATTGGCTATCGATAATATCGATAGAGATAAAACTACAGAACTATCGATAGTTTTAATTTAGCCATCGATATTTGCAATACAGCCCTACTATTCTCGATATATATAAGCGGGGACTCCCTCTTTTCCGTCTTTTTATTCAGGGCGGCCGATACCTTACAGTTCAGTTTCATATTTCTAATCGAACTCACAGTTAATGTAGTGTGTATGGTATTGTTATAAAACTAGATACACGGAGACACAATATATTATCACAAACTGACTATAGTATTTATGCTGTAAATCTAAGGTTTACATTTTACATACAATATTTCTGTTTTGTTTTGGAGTGTTTTTAAAGTAAAACTTATTGTATTAACATGCCTCGTAAATGTGTAAATTCAGTTAACAATTTTTGTTATATTTGTGGAGAAATAACGTTTTCTTTACAGAAACGCCATTTGGCGCCTCTTGTGAAGACTGCTTACCAACATTATTTTGGAATGAAGGTAGGAGACCAGGATAAGTCATGGGCTCCACATATATGTTGCAACTCGTGTTCAGTTCTATTACGAGAATGGCTTAAAAATAAAAAACGATCGATGGCTTTTGGGGTGCCCATGGTTTGGCGGGAGCTTACAAACCACATAGATGAATGCTATTTTTGCTTGACTCCGCCTACCAATGCAGGATTGTCAATGAAAAAAAGAGGAACCGTTCAATGTCCGAATCTCCCATCTCCTATTCGACCTATACCACATTCAGACAGTTTACCAATTCCTACTCCACTATGAATGAAACTATGAATTGGAAGTAGAGAGTGAAGATAATGTGGAAGATGAGGAATTAAACATGCCTTCAATATCACACGACCCTGATTTTGAAGAAAAAGATGATCAGCCACACAGATTGAGCCAGTCTGAGTTAAATGATCTCATTCG
The DNA here is from genome assembly GCA_963921995.1 of Oxystoma pomonae. Classification (NCBI taxonomy): domain Eukaryota; kingdom Metazoa; phylum Arthropoda; class Insecta; order Coleoptera; family Brentidae; genus Oxystoma; species Oxystoma pomonae. Next base: position 4,068,786 of record OY998167.1, on the reverse strand, counting down.
AGATCTTGACTTATCACAGGAGCAGTCAGAACTTCTAGGATGAAGGTTACAGCAATGGAATCTTCTTCAACCAGATGTCAGGGTCTCTAAGTGCAGACCGCGTCAGCGGAATCTGTTACTTTTTTTTAAGAAGGAGAATAATCTTGTTTTTTGCTGTGATATTAATGGTCTGATGAAAAGTTGGCAAATGGAGCATAATCCAACTGAATGGAGGCTATTCATAGACTCTTCCAAGCTTAGTTTAAAAGCTGAATTGCTTCATAATGGCAATCGTTTTCCTTCTGTTCCTGTTGGTCACGCAGTTCATATAAAGGAGACTTAAGCAAATATGGCAACCCTCCTCAACTCAATCAAATATGCTGAACATAAGTGGAAAATCTGTGGCGACCTAAAAGTTATTGCTATACTATTAGGAATGCAATTAGGGTACACTAAATACTGTTGCTTTTTATATATGTGGGATAGTAGAGATAGGAAATCACACTGTATCCAAGTAGATTGGCCTGCAAGGAATCTTAAACCTAGTGAGAAAAATTTCGTTGCCGAGCCTCTCGTGAATCCAAAAGATATTCTTCTTCCACCCCTACATATCAAGCTCGGTTTAATGAATAATTTTGTCAAAGGCTTAAACCAAGATGGTCAGGCTTTTAAATATTTGAGAGAAAAATTTCCCAAACTAAATGATGCAAAAGTCAAGGAAGGCATCTTCGTTGGGCCACAAATACGTGAACTCGTAAAGGATCCTACTTTCGACCTAGTTCTGAAAGGAAAAGAAAAGGAAGCTTGGGAAGCTCTTAAGGGAGTTATGCATGGATTTTTAGGGAACAGAAGGGAGAAAAATTACACTCAATTGGTAAAAGTACTTCTAGAAAAGTACAATCAACTCGGATGTAATATGTCACTAAAAATACATTTTCTCCACTCCCATCTTGATTTTTTCCCACCCAGTTGTGGAGCTGTCAGTGACGAGCATGAGGAAAGATTCCACCAGGATATTTTTCTCATGGAACGGAGATATCAGGGCCGCTGGAATGAAGCAATGCTCACGGATTACTGCTGGTTTATGTATAGGGATGCTCCAGAAATTACTTACAAGAGGAAAGCCAAAAGACAGCGATCTCATGAAGCCCCCAATTAATTCTTCATGTATTCAACCACCGGTGAGTGTTCTTTTGTCATTTTATATCACAGAAACTAGAGCTAATAAAAAATTTTCTTTGTCATATTCGTTTTTCGAAACCCAAAATTGGTAGGAATTAATTCATAAGTTGAAGGAAACAAAAAAACATGTTTGTTGGAAAGTGATATCTGTGTTTAAGGTTATAAAGTTGATGATTTTTAGACCACCTCTGGGGGGTGGTTTAAATTTATAGCCCCCAGAAAGTAAGTAACCGTTTTTACAAGGATTAATTTACCTCATTTAATATCCCAAGTTGTTCATTAACCAATAAAACACCTCCAATTTTGTCCAGAAAAACGCCATATTTTGAACCCGTTTTCAGCACAAATAATATATTCATGAGGGCACTACGAGGCAAAACAAACATAAGTGAAGGTCACTGATTATGCACGAAAAATATACCAAACAAGAAAACCCAAAACAACCATATTAATTTATTTACAAACTGAAATTATCTAAAAGCTCAGTCAAGAAAACTTTCCTTACTCAAAGCCCACTCATTTCAAAGCTGTAGCTTTCATCAGTAGACGTTGGTGCAAGCCAAGGTACAAGCAGAGTTAAGAGATCCGAACTCGCTGTTTGTAATTTAAGACAGCTAATATTTTGAAATTGACATTTCGACAGTGACAGAAATATAAACAAAACTTGCATTTAAGTTTTTTAATACATTTCATAAATAAAAACATCTTTTAAACATCCTTATTTTATTATTACCCGTCTAAATCGTTGTGTGACATCAAGTATTAACTGGAAAAATTAATTAACAAGGGCAAGTTTTAATTAGAATGACATATAACCCCAATTTTAATTTGTTCTACAGAGTGTTTACTATTTAAACCCCGCTTGGGTTTAAATTTTTTAATTTTCTTTTCTTCTAAATTGAAACTTTCCTCTTAAATCCAACCAAAGGTTGTGTTAAGATGATTATTCAATAAACAAATTTATAAAAATTCTTGTTATAATTCAAACTATGTCCAAAACCCAAGTAGGGTTAGTTTCAAACACTTCAAACCAAAAATTTCACCTAAACTTAAGACCGTTCTAAAATAGACTAAACCCTTTTAGTAAATTCCACCGTAAGTGTCTAATAACTGAACCGAAATACGTTACTCACGAAGGCTTAACGGGAGCCGCTCGGTCATTTTTGCAACCAACCAGATTTATTTCTGTTAGGTTTTTAATTTTTTTGTGAAAGTGAATTTGCAAAAACAGAAATTGTTGTTTTCTTTTCTATTCTATTTACATTGGCAGTCTGTATGTGGGCCAAAGAATACGGTTACGGTAATTTGTGTTTATGTTTTAAAAACTCTTTTTAGCATCTCAGTTATGTTAATACGGGAAGCAAATAAGGTGAGGATAAATTAGTGGTCTATTAACTCTCTATTGTATGCATCGAAACACCGTAAATATCTGGATATAAAATTCAATAAACTTTATTAAAAATGCTCTGACAAAATGGCAAATATAAAATACGTGCGTGGAAATAGATTAAATTTAAATAAAATCCTGACGTAAAATGGAATTAACTTTTTCGCAATTCATAAAATGTTTTATTCCCATGAAAATCTAAATTTCAAAAAGTTTATTACCTATCTCTTCTGAAATAAATATTTAAAATCTGAAAAATAAACCAAATACAAAACAAACATGAAACATTTTTTGAGGGTTTCCTGAACCGGCAGTTTTTTTTCCAGCAGGTTTCTGTGGCATAACGGGTCACATACACGTCTTTATTTTCTAAATAACATCTACAGACCGCTTCAAGCTACTGCGAACATAAGGCGGAAGAAGTCTAATTTGCCAGTGTACGTACATGTAGAGACACCGCACGCCTATCAGTGAAGCAACCAATACTCAGGTTTGCGATCACCACTTGCATGACTTTCCTTTGGTATTTAGTACGCCTCTAACCACGGTGCTGTGTGGAGCGTAGTCAATGAAACCGGAATTTGGTCAATAAATACGCAAATTTTTATAACGTAATTTTCTTATTTTTTGTCACTGATAAATAAGAGCGTTTTATTGTCAACTGCTCAGATTTATCAGTGACGACGTGTTACAATGAAAATAATAAGGAGAAACAAAATAAAAGCAAGTTCTCAAAATAAAATAATACATTCTAAAAACCAAAAAGATTCTCCCAGTCAAAAAAAAATTAAAGCAAATGTTCGAAAAGTCCGCCTTGCTCGGCTAGACAATATCCGAGCCTACTATAAAAACCCCTTCTAACGTTTCCAAGCATATTAGGAGTGATAATTTGAAAAGCTTCTTCAAAAACAGATAGAAGTCATTAGGAGCAAGATCGGGAGATCGAGCTGGCCATAAAATAGTTCCCCGTGTACTTATAACCCGATTAGGAAATACATTATCAAGATATTCCCTAACAAGACCAACATTGTGAGCGGAACAACCATCTTGTTGAAACCATGTTTCACCAAATCTTACACCTAACAACTGCCTAGCAGTTGGAATAATGTGCTGCTGCAGTAGATCCAAGTATCTAGGACCATTCAAATTGCAATTGCCGTTAATAAAAAATGGCCCAATTACGTGTTCCCCTATAATACCCCCCCCCCCCAAACATTTAGTTTTTGGGGATACTGTGTTCTTACGTCAAAATACAAATGCAAATTTTCCCTCGACCAATATCGAACGTGTGTTGGGTTATGACGATTTGACCATTTGACCATCTGGACTTTTTCGGCAACTTCGTAGACCTCCATTTTTGGTTTTAAAAATGTATTATTTCAATTAAGAACTTACCCATCTGTTTCTCGAGCAAGGCAGAATTAAAACAAAATAATAAAAACAAAATGAATTTCCAAAAGATAACACTGCAGCGTGCTTCGAATCCACCTCGGTCGTACGGCACGGAGAGTAAATTGGACTTGATTCCCCCTATGTTCGCAGTAGCTTGAAGCGGTCTGTATATGTTAATAAATTAAAATTCCAAAAAAAAAATTGTTCTTTTCTGGAGTTTTTATTCGACGGTTAAGATTGTTCGGCGATTGTTGGGCGAAATTTATTTTCTGGGAAGGCAAAAATATTCTGCAGTTTATGTTCAGATTTTATAAAGATTAAAGAAAAAATCAATCTATTGATATGTGTTTTGGTTGTTCCTTAATCACGCAAAAATGGCTAAACCGATTTGGATAAAATTTAATAAGAAGATAGGGTGTGACCTGCTGGATATTTAAATGAAACATCTGTAAATTATATAGCATTATTATAGCAGGCTTTGTCTTTATGAAACACAGTTTTCTTGTATGACAATTAAGCATTTCTGATTCTGATATATATGAAGATATCTACTAGGTGGAAGGTAAGGGAAGGAAGGGGGGTGGGTCGAAGAATAAAGAACGAGAGTGAGAGAGGGGCGGGTGGTAGGAGTTGGATTAAGTTGGTAGGAGTACAAAAAAGCGGGTATTTAGCTAGTTACGCAATAAATTAAACAACATTGAAATGAAACATTTTTTGAGGGTTTCCTGAACCGGCAGTTTTTTTTCCAGCAGGTTTCATCACGCAAAATGGCTAAACCGATTTGAATAAAATTTAGTAAGAAGATAGGGTGTGACCTGCTGGATATTTAAATGAAACATCTGTAAATTATATAGCATTATTATAGCAGGCTTTGTCTTTATGAAACACAGTTTTCTTGTATGACAATTAAGCATTTCTGATTCTGATACATATGAAGATATCTTAACTAGGTGGAAGGTAAGGGAAGGAAGGGAGGTAAGTCGAAGGGTAAAGAACGAGAGTGGGAGAGGGGCGGGTGGTAGGAGTTGGATTAAGTTGGTAGGAGTAAAAAAAAGCGGGTATTTAGCTAGTTACGCAATAAATTAAACAACATTGAAATTAAACATTTTTTGAGGGTTTCCTGAACCGGCAGTTTTTTTTCCAGCAGGTTTCATCACGCAAAATGGCTAAACCGATTTGAATAAAATTTAATAAGAAGATAGGGTGTGACCTGCTGGATATTTAAATGAAACATCTGTAAATTATATAGCATTATTATAGCAGGCTTTGTCTTTATGAAACACAGTTTTCTTGTATGACAATTAAGCATTTCTGATTCTGATATATATGAAGATATCTTAACTAGGTGGAAGGTAAGGGAAGGAAGGGGGGTAAGTCGAAGGGTAAAGAACGAGAGTGGGAGAGGGGCGGGTGGTAGGAGTTGGATTAAGTTGGTAGGAGTAAAAAAAAGCGGGTATTTAGCTAGTTACGCAATAAATTAAACAACATTGAAATTAAACATTTTTTGAGGGTTTCCTGAACCGGCAGTTTTTTTTCCAGCAGGTTTCATCACGCAAAATGGCTAAACCGATTTGAATAAAATTTAATAAGAAGATAGGGTGTGACCTGCTGGATATTTAAATGAAACATCTGTAAATTATATAGCATTATTATAGCAGGCTTTGTCTTTATGAAACACAGTTTTCTTGTATGACAATTAAGCATTTCTGATTCTGATATATATGAAGATATCTTAACTAGGTGGAAGGTAAGGGAAGGAAGGGGGGTAAGTCGAAGGGTAAAGAACGAGAGTGGGAGAGGGGCGGGTGGTAGGAGTTGGATTAAGTTGGTAGGAGTAAAAAAAAGCGGGTATTTAGCTAGTTACGCAATAAATTAAACAAAATTACTTGGATGGTTGTGGTTTCTAGTAATGGTATAATACTTGCTTTAGCCATCAATTAAGTATACGTCAAAAATGTTTTCGAAAATAATGTTATTTTTATAGTAATATTTAATAATAATTAACTGAAGTTTTATAAATCTTGCTTGTGGCAAACTTTTTTATTTTTGGGTGAGGAAGTTTTTCCATGTTCCTTAACGTCTGATAGAAAGACGTGATTAGTTTTTAAGGAAAGCCGATTTACATGATTTTTTATATTGAACACCATATATATTTCCAAATTTTTCATATTCTAAAAAAATATGTCTTTAACAAATCAAATCAAATTCTTTTTATCTTAGCTTTCTAGAACCAATAATAAAAAGTTTGCGACGGGGAAGATTTATAAAAAAATCACCCTGAACACAAAATTTAAAGAAGACGAAAATAGGCGCTAATTTTTTGCCTACGAACTTTGTTTTTATTAATAATTAATAATTAATTAAGATACAAACCAATAATCACAGAAAGTTTAGACACCTTAATTGTATAAACTTTTATAGCCCCCAATTTATTACGAAATTATGACGAAATCTTTTATAAATGAGCTAGGAAAATTTAACTGAAATTTAATAGACATTGTAAGAAAAAAACGATTTTTTTTTAGTTGTTAAATTTTCTACTCCAATATATGATTATGTAACATGGTGCCAAAAATACTTATATAACTTCAAAAGTCGCAAATAGACGCAAACTAAAGTTTGACAATATAAAAAATGCCTTATTATTTTGTAGCATTTTTTAAAAGTCCCAAAAAATGAGTTAATTGAAATAAATTAATATGTTAAGATTATGTTAAATTAACCAGCACACATCTGTATATCTCCCCACCATAACATTACAGTTAATTTTTTTACTGGAAATCCATAACAAAATCTCAAACTTTATAGAATTTTACAAAAAAAAAAACTTTTTCGTCTCACCACGCCTACTATGAGAAAAATATAATGGTTAAACAACAGGAACATATGTATTTTAAAAAAAATAATAAAAAAAATACTTTATTTAAAGTTTTATTTTAGGGTTTTTGTCCTCCCAGTTTCGTCATTTGGCTCTCTGTGCGCCGCCGCGCCGCGCCGTTGCAAAGTTTCAGTCCAGGCTTGATTTTCGTTCTTTCTGCCAGGCATATACCTATTAGATTACATATACGCCTAACCGAGGCCAAACTTGTACAAGCAACATCCTATAATCTAGCCAGCCATGGAAATCCCAAAACAAAAGATATTGGCTGAGAAAATTTATTGATGCGAGAGGTTTCAGTCACTTTCGCACGACTTCGTGACGCCATTTTTGTGGTATATTTGTTTCGATTCCGTGTTTTTATTTGTTTAATTAGAAAAAAGTAAGTTAAAAGACATGCTGTGTTTATGGAGAACATCAGACACTGATCGGAGGATCTAGTGGAGAAGGTCTAGAGGTTGGTAGCTCTTTTTGTTTTGGAAATCTGCAGTTAAACATCAACGGGATTATGTTACTTTCTCAGTGGCACGGTATTTATACTTTTTTCTTCGAAAAAACTATAAAAATCTAGGATCTTTGAGAATAGTAAACTAGGGTTGACATCTCTAAAATTGTAAAACTAGGAGAAAAACACTTAAAAACCCGGACAAAATCCGGACATTGCTGCAAAGTCTTAAATCCGCCGCAGGCGAAAATTTTATGAAAATTACATTAAACATGTAATTTTTTTCGCGCTTTAAATGTTTTTTTTTAAAAAAAATGTAATTGCAATGATGTTATAATTTAAACAAGTCACCTTAGAATTACAAGGTTCTATCTACCTGCCTTGCAACTTTTGGCAATTGCATTTTAAAAAAATCGTGCTCTGGAACTATGCCATCTGTTTTGTTTAAATATTTTAAACTCATAATTTAATTTGACTTAATTTCGGAGATTTTAAAAAAGTTGGTTTGATCTATTTTTTTCCACAGGAAACTGTCAATGTTTGACACGGAAAATTGGGATAGAACTTTGTAATTCTCAAAATCATTTTTATATTAAGAAACTGGTATATAGAACTTTGGTACATTTAAAAAACTTCTCGTTAACCGAGTTTAATAAAATTTGGTAAACTTAGGTAATTCCAGTCACAGTATAATATTACAATAAAAACTGCATTGGTGGGGGGTAGTTAAGAAGGTGAGTGAGTGTTAATTTATTTAAAAATTAAAAAAATCATAACTTTGAAATCATAGCTGCTACGGATATGCAGTCTTTAGATTTAAGTTTTTTTCTAATTTTATAACAAAAAAACGAAATTGTTGTGTGCTCTAGGGAGTAGTAGGGGGTTGATATATTAAAAAATCCATAAATTTTGAACCAATAATGCTATGAATATGCAGTTTTCAGATTTGAGTTTTACTAAATATGTCCTTATAATGGATAAAAAAGCTATGATGATGGGTGTGGGGTGATTGAAGGGGTGAGGGGGGTTGATATATTGAAAAATTCGCAACTTTTGAACCAAAGCTGCAGTTTGTAGATTTAAATTTACTCAGTATTTCCCAAACAAAAAAAATACACTAAAAGCTGACGTGACGGACTGCGTCTGACTCATACCGTTGAATATAGGCACGAAACCATCGATGTTTTAAGGCTCAATTACACAGACGAACATGCTCAAACAAAAACTCGTACAAAAGATCTAAAATTTTTTGCGTGAACATTTTTCTGAGCTTTTCTTTGAACATTTTGTTCGAGTAAATTTTTGAGCAAATTATTGCTATCTGTTTTGGAAACATATTTTTAAAGACGAGAATAAATAAAATTTCACATCAACACCAACTTTTATTTTAAATTTTTGTGAAAAAAAGCCGACGGCAAGCGAAACATTATTCAGATTTGTCACATGGATTAGGGTTACTTATAATATTTTTTTCTTAGGGTTTTTCCCGGATTTTCTTGCCCGGGGGTTTTTTTGGGATTTTCTTGCGAGTTTTTTTTTATTTCCAAGGATTTTTTCCTAAATTCAAAAAACAACCCAGGAAAATTTTTCTTTTCCAAAAAATTTTTGAGTTTTTCAAATATCGGCAAAAAACTCAAAAATTGTACTTTTAAGCGGTAATCCGCGCCTTACGACTATGAGGAGTGGTGGGGAGGGGATTTTTTTTTAAACATATTTTTGTAACTTTACCCTTAGCTTTGATTGTTTTTTTTTCATTTCTCACACCAGATTGACCTAGTTAGTTTAAGGCCCCAAAGGTTGCTTAAAAAAGCAAAAGATTCATGAAAATGCTGAAGATAGATATTTACTGTCAATTTAATGTAATAATCAAGATCGATTACTGACACTGAACAATATGCAAAGGAGCAACATTCCGATTCAGAAGTCTAGTCTATTACTGCTAAATTATATTTTTTAGACAAGGGTCGGGATCGTAGTGTTGTAAAAGTGGGTAATAAACGGGTATTATTTAGACCGAACGTGCTTTTGTTCATATATTTGAGATTTAATAAAATGTATATAGGTTTTTAATTTGACTTAATTATTATTGTATTGTGTTTTAAACTAGGAAGTAAAATAAAGAGATATTCTTTTAAACGTAAATTTTTATCATTACATTTTACAGGCAACAGCAATAAATATGTGCCAATTATTATTTTTTTATTCTCGTTTTTTTACAACCCCAAAAAAGTTACAAGTATACTGGCATATCCCCTATAAAAATCAGGTCAATCCAAGTTGCTTATAAGGTAAAATGTGACTTTCGACATCAAATCGTTTTTCCGTCGGAAAGCACATAATTAAAAATACCTTGTTTTAAAACTTAGTCTTTCTATTTTCAGTTAAGTTCAATGAATTCCCATAAAGCTATAAAATTTAAATTTGTAAGAAATTTCTATACCAACATTTCTTCAAACAAATTTTGCTTAACATTCTCTCCAAAATTTCCGTGAGTCTTTTTGTACAAGATTTTGCTCGAACTTTTTTTTGAACATTTTGCTCAAGAGGCTCGTGTAAATGTTTGTCGGCATTTCAACATCAAAGGAAAGTTTGTCTGTGGAAATGCGCCTATACGTCGATGCACGAAACGCAGACGGGCCAAAGGAAACGATTACTTGCGTCAGACGCCCGATGCGTCCGCCGCATCATAGAAAACGTACCTTAAAGGGGGGGAGACAGTTTTATTTAAAAACGGCAAAAAGATAATTTAAAAGTCAGAACTGGCAGAGGAAAAAAGTATAATCAAAATCGCGACTAAAAATATTTTGGTCGATAGAACTTTGTAATTCCAAAATAATTTAAAATCATCCACTTGGAGCTTTGTAATTTTCTTATTAAATCTTAAACTACACACCGGTTTTTTTCTATTTATTTTTTGTTTGATAAAACTCATAATGATACATTCATTTTTGCAAAAAAGTTAAAATGTCAGAATGTTGTAGATAGAACCTTGTAATTCTGATGTGACGAAATATGTAGGTGTAAAAAATTTAAATTTTTTGTAAACTATTTATTAAAAAATGGGTTGGGCTACATATGGTTTCAATTATAGATTTGTCGTCAAAATCACGTCATTAATGCGCCACGGGCGAAAATTTTGAGAACACTGTACCTATAAAAAAAATGTCATTTCTTCTGGAATGCATTAAAAATGCCATTTCTTCTTGAATATTGTTCCTGACAGAAATTAAACTAAAACTACAACAATTAATGATATTTTATACAGAGTGTTCCAGGTTTCAGACTTTGACAGGTTTTTTCTGACCAAAATTTAAAAAATTCAGCTTATTTTACGAGCTCCAAAATGGTCAAGCCATGATGGTAATTTAAAGCTTAAAATATTTTATGCATTTCAGGGATTAAATAGGTACTTTTAATCACTCTTTTTAGGGACCAAAGTGACACTTTTAATCCCTAAGGGATTCAAAGAAAAATCCCTAAGGGATTAGAAATAAGTTTAATCCCTCAGCTTAGGGATTAAAAGTAAATTTAATCCCTCAGGGATTAAAAAAAAACTAATCCCTGGAAAATTATAATTAAATTTATGGCAAGTCAAGCCAAACAGCACTTGCTCTTATCTTGGCCAAGATTTCATTCTTAGCACCCTTTCTTGTAGTTGACGAACCATTTTGCCTAGAAATAACGTAATTTTAACAAATATCTTTTCCTAAAGTGCATAAAATAGTATATAAACCTCGGGACTAAAGTGTCGTTTAATCCCTTAGCGAATTGTAGCTTGTAGCCCTCCCTACGGTTGGGCTACAAACCTTTCCCCGCGAGATTAAATGTGGCACTTTAATCCCTAGGTTTATAATGTACTATTAGCATAATTTAAGGGGTAACAATAACGTTTTTGATAAAGCAAATTTTTACTATGTTTTTCACATTGATATTGCTCATATTTTCAAGCTTTCTTTCAAAACTTTCAATTTCTAGAATAAAACACTCAAATTTTTCAACTTTTGACTGTTTTTTAGGCGTTCAAAAAAAGTACTGCCAAAAAAACATTTTTTCTCTGTTAAAATGAAAAATATTTAGAGAGAGAGGGCGGAATTTTAGAGGTAGATGGAGAGATATTTGGTTGAAGAGAGAGAGCAAGCTATAAAAAAGTATTTGAGAGAAAGATGAAAATAATTTAGGGCAAATGTTTACTAAAAATTTCTGTTATGTCATCATCTTGGGCGGTGTCATGCATATGATTATTATTTTGCAATTTTTATCCAAAAAACAGCAAAAATTGTAATTTTTCAAAGTGTAAAGTGTGTAAAATATAAGGTGGTATTAATTTCCTTCAATCAAAGTTCTTTACAGTCTTTAAATTTACCACGTCTTTTAAATTTTAGCACGTCTAAAAATAATTTAACAGGTATTTAATAGCTCTTTAGTCACACAATCAAAAATTATAAAAAATACAACTTTTGCAACCGGGGCATGATTATACTCGATTCCATATAACTCGAGGACGAGGATTCCAAAAAGTTCACCTTTAAGGCCATCCGAGCTTAGATGATCTTGAAAATCGCAAAAAAAACAGATTTTTGTCATTTTCTCTTCAAAAAAATCTTAATAATTCGACGTTTTGTCAGACTAACTTAAAATGTACCTCACACTATTAGACATATATGCCAAATTCGATCCTTGGAGTTTGATGCAGTTTTAAGCTTCATAACCTTGAAAAATAACCCAGTAAAATTAACATATTGCAAAAATAACATACTAAAGGGGGGATTCATCAACTATTGAAGCGAAGAGGATCAAATTTGGTAAGAATGATAAGATGGTCAAGTCCAACAATATTGTTAAAAAAAATTGGTTCAGCTATGACGCGTTCCAATATGGCGACTGATATATTAAAATGGTGACCCATAACCACATTTTATTTTATCCAACTTCGTTAAAAATGACAATGTGGCCAGCAATTCTTGTAAACTTATCGCCGCTTTGTGTCAAAAAAAGTTAATATGATGAATGATCTTGATTGACCTTGAAAATATTATGTAAAAGTGAAAGAGCTTTTTGTAGTTGGCCACCACCCAAAAAATTGAAGTGCCGGAGATGATATTAACATCTTAGCTGTAACTAAAACCTTTCTATCATATTTTTTAATCTGTCGTTCAAGATGTTTATGCTACACCCCGGTAAAAATGACCTATATGCCTGTCGTTTTAAGAGAGTTATCAGAAGTTAAATATATATCCATATACTGGGCCAGGTGTTTTATATGCTATTTTCCAAAATGGCGGTTTCAAGGTCAATCAAGGTCATGCAACTAGAATTGATGGTCACCTTGTCATTTTGGCTTTTTTACGAAATTGAATAAAATAAAATGTGGTTATAGGTCGCCATTTTGATATATCAGCCGCCATATTGAAACGCATCATCATTGCTGAATCAAATTTTTTTAACAATATTATTGGACTTGACCTTCTTATATTTCTTACCAAATTTGGCCCTCTTCGCTTTAATAGTTGATGAATAGTATGTAATGTTTGCAATATGTTAATTTTACTGCGGTATTTTTCAAGGTCATGAAGCTTCAAACTGCGTCAAGCTCTAGGGATTGCATTTGGCATATATGCCTAATAGTTTGAGTTATATTTGAAGTTAGTCTGACGAAACGTCGAGTTATCAAAATTTTGCAGGCTTTACATCATAAGCTCCTAAAATCATAAATTTACTAAAAGTTACCCGACTGGTTAATTTTTTTAATACACTGTAACACAACAGTAATTAATTTTAACCTTGACGCCAGGATATTTTTCCCCATCGATTTTGCTCAGGGTCTCTCAATATGGCTTATAATCGGCCTGGTTTTTCTGATATTATGTGGGAAGCCATTTTTATCGCGGTTTGGCCATTGCCTACCAATCGTCAATCAGCCGTTCAATGGATATTTTACTTAAATTAAAATTTTAACAAAAAATTTGGAAAATAAATATGTTTATGAATTTTAGGGATTAAAAGTGCACTGTTAGTTCCTCATTTTAGGGATAAAAGAGGCACTTTTAATCCCTCCGGGATTAAAAATAATTTTAATCCCTGGGGGATTTAAAGTAAATTTCTCCAAATTAAACAATAATTTGATTGAAATTTTATTTATTTGTTAAAAATGCCGTGAGTTTAATATATTTGCTGATGTCGACGTTTGCTTCAGATATTATCGTGAAATCGTGGAAGATGCTTTGAGATTCTAAGACGACCACGTTTGTTATTTTAAATGAAACACTCGGTATATTGTTAAATGTTGGAATCGCCCTTTCCTTTCTAATTTCAAATTATCAAACATTTTACGTCTATCTATACTGGTTTGCAAGAAAAATGCAAAAATCCTCAGCACAAGCATAATGTGTTAGAGAGAGATTAAAGCTGAGGTTATTCTCTCTCTAGCACATTGGCCCTATGGTAAGGATTTTGTCATCTTTCTCGCAAACTAATATACATAAAGGTAACATATTTGGTACATTTGGGCTCAGAAAGGAACGGCCGATTCAAAAATTTTATAAAATGGAGAGTGTATCATTTAAAAATCCAAACTTGCTCTTAGAAATTGCAATTTGTAATGACATTTGGCTTTTTTTGGCAGATATTTTTTTTAAAAGTTGTTTAAATTTTGCATATTTAAAACATATCTGTCAAAAAAAGCAAATACAGTTATACAAGTTTTGTATCACACCCTGTACCACAAAACACGTGTGATTTCAAAGAATTACAGAGATAATTCTTTTGACTTAAGTCAAGTTATAAGAATTACACTGATAATTTTTTTCCTTCGTTTATGGTTTTGTCTTTTTTCGTTCGTGTAATAATCCTCCAGCCCAGAAAAAGTGTTTTAAACTGCGCGGGATTGGAAACCACGACACACCAACAACCAAGGACCCTAACTTGATCGTTTGGTCGGTTAACGAACTGGACCACCGAGGTCGGTTAATAATCTCCCTAAATACTACTTGAAGTTCAAAATTTACTAAATTATTTTTGCGTGTTTCCTTTGTCGTATCGTGCAATTATAGAAAACAACAGTGGCGTCATTACACATTTCTCTTGGGGCAAAAAAAATATGAACGAAAAAAAAACATTTTAAAGGAATTTAGCGAGGGTGAAAAACACGCAGTCGTGAAAAATTGTCGATAGTTTTAAAGCTCTAGTAATATTACCCTCGATGATTTTGGTCAAGTTTATTAATACTGATTCGTAAAAAAGTCTAGTTCAAAATCCTAAATTCCAGGCATACAGACCGCTTCAAGCTACTGCGAACATAGGAGGAATCAAGTCCAATTTACTCTCCGTGCCGTACGACCGAAGTGGATTCGCAGCGCGCTGCAGTGTTATCTTTTGGAAATTCATTTTGTTTTTATTATTTTGTTTTATTTCTGCCTTGCTCGAGAAACAGATGGGTAAGTTCTTAATTGAAATAATACATTTTTAAAACTAAAAATGGATGTCTACGAAGTTGCCGAAAAAGTGCAGATGGTCAAATGGTCAAATCGTCATAACCCAACACACGTTCGATATTGGTCGAGGGAAAATTTGCATTTGTATTTTGACGTAAGAACACAGTATCCCCAAAAACTAAATGTTTGGGGGGGGGGTATTGTAGGGGAACACGTAATTGGGCCATTTTTTATTAACGGCAATTTGAATGGTCCTAGATACTTGGATCTACTGCAGCAGCACATTATTCCAACTGCTAGGCAGTTGTTAGGTGTAAGATTTGGTGAAACATGGTTTCAACAAGATGGTTGTTCCGCTCACAATGTTTGCCTTGTTAGGGAATATCTTGATAATGTATTTCCTAATCGGGTTATAAGTACACGGGGAACTATTTTATGGCCAGCTCGATCTCCCGATCTTGCTCCTAATGACTTCTATCTGTTTTTGAAGAAGCTTTTCAAATTATCACCCCTAACATGCTTGGAAACGTTGGAAGGGGTTTTTATAGTAGGCTCGGATATTGTCTAGCCGAGCAACGAGGACTTTTCGAACATTTGCTTTAATTTTTTTTTGACTGGGAGGATCTTTTTGGTTTTTAGAATGTATTATTTATTTTGAGAACTTGCTTTTATTTTGTTTCTCCTTATTATTTTCATTGTAACACGTCGTCACTGATAAATCTGAGCAGTTGACAATAAAACGCTCTTATTTATCAGTGACAAAAAATAAGAAAATTACGTTATAAAAATTTGCGTATTTATTGACCAAATTCCGGTATCATTGACTACGCTCCACACAGCACCGTGGTTAGAGGCGTACTAAATACAAGGCGAACGGCAGCGAATGGCGATCGGAAGCCTGAGTGTTGGTTGCTTCACTGATAGGCGTGCGGTGTCTCTGCATGTACGTACACTGGAAAATTAGACTTCTTTCGCCCTATGTTCGCAGTAGCTTGAAGCGGTCTGTATAACTATGAGATAATATAACGGTCCTTCCCTACAAAAGCATTTCCTGTGTGTATTTTAGGAGAGAGCTAAAAAGTACTATAAATGTGGCGACTACTTCCCTAAAACGAACCTTTTCTAATTGAGTTTTTGTTCTTCTTTTTGGGCCAAACAAAAGAAAATGGTCGAGAATGAGTTCTGGCTAGCAGCCGCACATTTTACGGATCCCTTGCAAACTAGAAAACTCAATTAAAATGTTATTAAAGGATTAGTCTCAATCATAGAACAATGAAAAATGGTGGGACAAGGAAAAATTACTTTTGCCTGATGCTCGACTAACAAGCGCATATACAGGGTTTGTCTGAAAGTTTGAGACAATGATGTGTTTGAAATTACCTCTGTGTTTCAGATTTTCATTGCCTATATTTTATTATACACGACGTTTCGATCAGTACAATATCTGCTCTTCTTCAGTACTTATATAATATGGGAAATCACTCCACCGTGAAGTTTAAAAAGTTGGCTCCACCCAAGGAGGGGGCTTCCAAATATTAGGAATTTCAAAACTTGGTTTACTGAAAATACCCTGAATCTGCCCAAGAAAGGCAGCTTCAAGGAATTTTCGTTTCTTCCAGTGTGACTCCTTGTGCAAAACCTTTGCTTCTGTCCACCTCATTCGGTGTGGTTTTGGCCAGGCATGTTCGGCGATTCCCGATTTCGTTGTTTCACCTCTTTGGGTATTCGTCTGATGTTCCTTAAGCCTAACAGATAGTGGTAAATGCATTCCTTCCATTGTTTCTTCTCCTGTTTTGTTTTACGAAGAAGGCTTCGAATTGTATTATTAGATTTAAAAGCTGTTTTAATATTAAAGTTGTTCGCTACTCTTCGAATTTTCTCTGATACTCCTTTAATGTATGGAATTGTGAGGAATGAATTTGCCTGGTTTTGATCTTGTAATATCTGTCCTGTTTGCTAAAATTTAGAAATAGTATCTGTTATAAGTTTAAGGCTGTAACCATTCTGCTACAGATCCTTCTTAATGTTTCCTATTTCGATTTCCAAATCATGATTATTGTTACAAATTTAGACGGTTTTGTTATACAAAGTTCTTATCATGCCTCGTTCGGTTGTAGCAGAATGGTTTCAGAAGTGGTTCGAATCACACGCGGTGTTATGCGTTCCCACCTGCTTTCATCTACAAGCTGTCTAATGCCCGTGTGCACGGGTTTGGCTTGACATTTTACACACCTTAAGCTTTGAGTTTTGATTAGATAAGCTGTAGAATTACTTCGGCTTAAGCGCATTTTGAGGTTATGTGAGGTATTTTTTGATTGACAAGAGCCATTAATTTAATCAGATAATAAAACTGTTCCGTTGCCTTAAAATCTTTCTGTGGTTATAATAGTGGTCTGTGCTTAAAATGGAACTCCTTTGGGTTGACAAAAAAGATGAAGAATTAGACTTTGTAATTAATGGAATTCCTACCAAGAAGGATTTTTCAAAGAATGAGATGAAGATACCTTTTACAAAAGGTTTAGAATTTTTAGCAAATTCGTTGCAAAAAAACTGAAACACGCGTTGGGTTGGTCTGGTGGTGTAATAATTAGTATGTTTTCACATCGTATTCAATACGCATCGAAAATCAAGCATCTTGTTCTTCATATGTCACGCTCTTTGTCGAAACAGAGAACATGCTCTATGAAATAAACAGAAGACAATATTTTCAATATGTGTTGAGTACGATGTGAAAACATACTAAATAAATAGTTAGGTTTTATAGTTAACCAATTATAGTAGTTTTATTTGCCTTTCCCTCCATACAATCATAAATCATCAATAAAATTTGTTTTTTAAAAAAAAATTTTACGTAGTTTTTTGACAGCTGACAGGTAATAATCATGATCACCACACAAAAAACCCAAAAAAATGCAGATAACTGTCACGTTGCCAATAATTTCCTTACTTTTTCCAAGTGGAACATATTCGGAACTTTTGCAAACCAAGTAAATATCAAGGGTCACCCTTAGTTCAAGCGGCACTTGAACAAGTGGAAGAAGTAAGGGGAAGTGGTGCACACGGGTATAATACATAAAACAGCGTTGAATTTTTTCGTCGAGGTCACGTTTACGGCATGTATAACATTTAGACCAGACGTTAACTAACGCTCTATAATATCTGATCTATGTTGCTAACGTAGTGAGTTTAGTCAAAGAGTGTCAGAAAATTAATAGATTGGTAAAATACGAAGGATCGAACCAAAGAAAGCAATAAAAAATACATGTCAATAAAATGTAAACGACAGAAACGTCCGATCTAACAAATTTCACGTCTACGCCTAGACATCGCGTACATAGGTTAAGGAGCTTCAATAGATACGGCAGTTACGTGTTAAACGGTTCGGAACTATTTGGAGTCTGCGCAGATATGCACGCGACCAATAACCATACTTTTATGTTGATTTTTCTTTTTTAGTTTGTAATATGACCACTAGATGACTCACGGTTAAACTCGCGATAACCGTACTATTGATTTTTTGTTAGTTTGTAATATGACCACTAGTTGGTGCTCGCTTAAATTTCTGCTTTTTTTAAAATTTGCAAGCAATTTGTGTTTAGTTTTTAAAAATATGCTTTTTTGCTAGACACAAAAAATAATTGTTAATTATGTTAAGTTAAAATAAAAAAGCATATTTTTTAAAAATAAATACAAATTACCCTTAATAATGCACTTGTAGAACAAAACCGCTGGTTGTTTTATTATGGCATATATTTCAAAACAAGTTAGTTTATATTTTCGATAATAAATAAAATATTACAATATTGTCTTGTCTGTGCTTTTTTAAATATTAAATAATTTTCTTTAAAATGTTTATCTTGTACATAAAAAAACAATAAATGCAACACTTTTGTATTCCAAACTACATTTGTGAAACAAAAAAAAACTCAAAAAATTACAAATTTACTGAATATATTCAGGCAATTTATGGTAAATGCACACATTAGAAAAAATCTTGGTGTAAATAATATTAATATCTGTGGTTTGGAATACGCAAGTGTTTTTCTAACTTATTGTTGATATCCACAAAAATTAGCCATACTAAACTTGGTGAGATAAGGAAAGGGTGTTTAACACTATATACAGACCGCTTCAAGCTACTGCGAACATAGGGCGAAAGAAGTCTAATTTGCCAGTGTACGTACATGCAGAGACACCGCACGCCTATCAGTGAAGCATCCAACACTCAGGCTTCCGATCGCCATTCGCTGCCGTTCGCCGCCGTCCGCCTTGTATTTAGTACGCCTCTAACTACGGTGCTGTGTGGAGCGTTGTCAATGAAACCGGAATTTGGTCAATAAATATGCAAATGTTTATAACGTAATTTTCTTATTTTTTGTCACTGATAAATAAGAGCGTTTTATTGTCAACTGCTCAGATTTATCAGTGACGACGAGAAACAGAATAAAAGCAAGTTCTCAAAATAAAATAATACATTCTAAAAACCAAAAAGATTCTCCCAGTCAAAAAAAAAAATTAAAGCAAATGTTCGAAAAGTCCTCCTTGTTCGGCTAGACAATATCCGAGCCTACTATAAAAACCCCTTCCAACGTTTCCAAGCATGTTAGGGGTGATAATTTGAAAAGCTTCTTCAAAAACAGATAGAAGTCATTAGGAGCAAGATCGGGAGATCGAGCTGGCCATAAAATAGTTCCCCGTGTACTTATAACCCGATTAGGAAATACATTATCAAGATATTCCCTAACAAGGCCAACATTGTGAGCGGAACAACCATCTTGTTGAAACCATGTTTCACCAAATCTTACACCTAACAACTGCCTAGCAGTTGGAATAATGTGCTGCTGCAGTAGATCCAAGTATCTAGGACCATTCAAATTGCAATTGCCGTTAATAAAAAATGGCCCAATTACGTGTTCCCCTACAATACCCCCCCCCCAAACATTTAGTTTTTGGGGATACTGTGTTCTTACGTCAAAATACAAATGCAAATTTTCCCTCGACCAATATCGAACGTGTGTTGGGTTATGACGATTTGACCATTTGACCATCTGCACTTTTTCGGCAACTTCGTAGACATCCATGTTTAGTTTTAAAAATATATTATTTCAATTAAGAACTTACCCATCTGTTTCTCGAGCAAGGCAGAAATAAAACAAAATAATAAAAACAAAATGAATTTCCAAAAGATAACACTGCAGCCTGCTTCGAATCCACCTCGGTCGTAAATTGGACTTGATTCCCCCTATGTTCGCAGTAGCTTGAAGCGGTCTGTATAGGGTGGGCCACAAAATTCTGCACTTTTTGGATTGGCTATAACTTTTGATTTGATTACTCGATTTTGAATTATATTGGCTTTTTGGAAAGATAAAACGTAAAAGTTTTTCGATTCGGTTAAAAATTTAAAACTTTAAAAAATTCAAGATGGCGGACAGTTTTAAAAAATGTGTAATTTTAAGCCCCCCTGAAAAAAATTTGTGTGCGACTCTGAACAAACTTTAAATCTTTCAATATAAACGCTCATTGTTTCTGTATAAATTGAAGTATCATTTAATTAAATCAGTTGGGAAATAAGAAAGTTATAAAGATGTTTGACTACGAGTGTTTTGGCTTCGCATTGAAAAAAAACATAAAATTACATACATTCTCCATTTGCTATATCTTTTAACCTAATTATTTAATTAAGAAAAATACCAAAAATCTAAATAACCATTACTTTTTTATTTGTTATCCCGATTTAATTAAGTGATACCTCGATATACGAAGAAAAAATGGAGATCTGGAAATACTAATTAATATTTTGTCCAGTGTCTTACTGAAAAAAAAATAAGGCGTGTAAAAGCTAACTCTTTTTAAAACTATCCGCCATCCTGATTTTTTTTTAATGTCAAAATTGAACAAAGGGACGCAACTCTCATGTTTTGTCTCTTTAAAACAATATTTTTAAGTTATAGTTAATGAACCTCAGTTTTCAAAATGAAACTCATAACCGACATTCTGTCACTTTTGTCATAATGTGCCTTCTGACGGACAACCGTAGAAGGGGTAAGAGGCGGAGCTGCGGATTTCTAGAATATTGCCAACCTAAATATTATCATGTTGGCAGTTCCTTTGCACGCGGAAACATAACCGCTTTTTTCGCGAAAAATCTTCGGAATTCGGATCTATAGTTCCTTACTTTATGCATCTCGTACGTATCGCGACCGACTTAAGGCTATAGTTTCTCCCCAGATTTTAAGTAAAAAAGAGTATAACTGGCAAAGCCTTGTTCTTTAATTTTTTTATCTTTTCCCAGAGTGCACAGGAAAAACTAAACATCAGAATTAGCTGAAATTTTGCAGGGGTGCTTAACAAAAATATCTAAAGGATTTTTCAAAATTTTCAATTATTTTTTCTTTAAAATAAAAGCTCTGGTGCTGTGATCTATCCCAAAAGCCTCAAAATAATTGCGGTTGAGAATAAACCCGATTTACAAAAAAAAAATAGAGAAATACTCACAATTTCCTCTGGATTACATTTTTTTTTAATTTCCTTTCTATAGCGAAAATAAAAACTAAGTTTCCTTTTTTCTAAAAGCCTGTGCACTCGGAAAAAGAAAACCGTTCAATCAATCACACTTCATTGAATTTGGGAGACACACGCAGTTCAAGTGTTGGCCGATAGACCGCAGAATTTATACGATTCCATGGTAACTGCAGGTGTTTTGTCAACAAACTTTAAATCGGGCCTCAGTGGGACAAAGAGTATTTTTACGTTTTCTGACAGAAAACCATTCGAGGTTATGTTTATCTTTCAAAAATGTGTTTTCAAAAACATTGTTCTAAAACAAATATGAAACCACTCCGCGTGTGCGGTCGCCCGCCGAAAAGGCATTACCCCGAGTCTATCAAAGAACCAATTTACTGGGTAGCTGGGATTACTAGGAATTCGCATAGAAACATTCGGTGCCTATTTTTTTTAATTTAAATTATTGAGGCATAGTTATGTGCAACTGTACAAGTGAAATCTTGGAGTGCAAAGGATAGATTTTAGAACCTCAGTTTCAAAAACACACGGATACTTGAGTACTAACAAAACAGGTCAGTAAAGCTCCATTTAGAGGGTGGAAAGACTCTTGCTAGTCGTTGACGCTCCTGTTTAAAATAGAATACGATTATTTCGTCTAGCGCCAGTAGCCGATGTTTAAATCTGCATGCTTTTAAGTTAACTTACATTACACCCCAGTTACTTTAATACGCAGTTGGGGAGCGTTCTTTTAGCAGGTAATTCTGCAATAAATGGTTTTCTTTTATTTTAGTATTTTACTTGGTTTTTTTAGCGGAGCAGAAAATAAGTAACCTAACCCCAAATTTTTGACCCGGTGCTAAAAACTCTCGGGTGTCCCACTGAGGATAAACATAAATTAAGTATTCGCGTTGCCATGGAAAACAAATTCAATGACGTTAAATTTTGCAAAAAAATCAGGTCGACATAGTTAAATTGATTTTCCGTACAGTGTTGCTAAAAACAATTCCCCAGATTGTAACTACGACCTTAAGCGGCATAATGGCAATACCATATTCTTGTTGTTCCGTGTGCTGAACTTTGAAGAGCAAACAAAAAATTTCTTTACCCAGAGGATTCCCGGGTCGGGTTTGTTTTAATTAAATTTTTAATTATTTCTCCTGCTGGCGAGAATTCGCGTTAATTAAAGAACTAGGAGCTCTCTTCGGTATGTATCTCATATTTCAATCAAACGTTGAAAAACGTGAGCTTTTTTACGTGACGCGAGTTCAATTTTTGACGTTTTGTTGATAATTACTACGTTTGTACGGGGAACTGAATACGTTTTTACCACTTTTAAACCTTCCATGAAAACGCGGAGGGATCGTATCGGAATGCAACTGCATGAAACGGGTATCGTATCGAAATTTTTTGTTGGAAATTTGAAATTTGTTTATTTACACATATACAGAGCGCTTCAGGCTACTGCGAACATAGACCGGAAGAAGTCCAATTTGCCAGTGTACGTACACGCAGGGACACCGCACACCTATCAGTAGGGCAACCAACACTCAGAACCGGAATGTGGTCAATAAATACGAAAATTTTTATAACGTAATTTTCTTGTTTTTTGTCACTGATAAATTAGAGCGTTTTATTTTCAACTGCTCAGATTTATCACTAACAACGTGTTACAAAGAAAATAATAAGGAGAAACGAAATAAAAGCAAGTTCTCAAAATAAAATAATATATTCTTAAAACGAAAAAGATTCTCCCAGTCAAAAAAAAAATAGAGAAAATGTTCGAAAAGTCTTCCTTGCTCGGCTAGACAATATCCGAGCCTATTATAAAAACCCCTTCTAACGTTTCCAAGCATGTTAGGGGTGATAGTTTGAAAAGCTTCTTGCCCGTAAACTTTATTTTTGATATAACTCCACAGATAGAAGTCATTAGGAGCAAGATCGGGTGATCGAGCTGGCCATAAAATAGTCCTTTGTGTACTTATAACCCGATTAGGAAATACATTATCAAGATATCCCTTACAAGTCCAACATTGTGAGCGCGACAACCATCTTGTTGAAAACAAGTAACTAGGACCATTCAAATTGCCGTCAATACAAAATGGCCGAATTACGTGTTCCCTACAATATCCCCCCAAACATTTAGTTTTTGGGGATACTTTGTTCTTACGTCAAAATACAAATGCAAATTTTCTCTCGACCAATATCGAACGTGTGTTGGGTTATGACGATACAATAATTGGAAAATCTGTCAAAAGAATAGATCTCAGAAAGTTTTCATTACAATTAGCCCTTTCCATCATTCAAATGTAACAAAAACTTCCAAGTCGAAGCTTGTTTCGCAAGCACACTCTAATGAAAATTTTGTTTTGTTTATTTTGTAGTGACTGTTTATAATCTCCATTCCCTTACCCACGATTTATCGCAGCCCTAAATCACAGCTGCCTAGCTGAAATCAATGTTTATTGTATTGTCTAAACATCAGCAAAGTCATCCTCTAACATAAACAAGATAGAGAATCGCGTTGAAGAATTTGTACACGGAAACCTATGACCAGAAAGTTGAAGAGGTATTTGCCAAAGGAAACTATAAGCTTCTCTCAAAAGAACCGACGCAATCAATCGAAAGTAAGGTTTATAGAACTTTAAAAAAATATTCCAGATATATTCCGGACAACATAAGGTCTCAACTACCACAAGTTAGCACGGACTCCTCAACTATACGGACTTCCACAAGTTCCAGAAATTCTCCAACACGCAATCTGTCTTAAATTCCTTTTGAAAATTATTCAATCTCTTGCAGGCAAGACCGCTTCATTTGTAGAAAAAATTACCAACAACTTTCAGAATTTTTTCACCACCTAAATAACATAAGACTCACCATTAAATTTACAGTGGAGTAGAAAGCGACATCAGAACAACCCACTCACACAGGACAATATTTAAATCAAGGTTCAAATCATTCTGCTACATCCAAACGAGGCATAATAAGAACTTTGTAGAATAGAGCCGTTCAAATTTGTAACAATTCTCATGACTTGGAAATCGAAATAAGAAACATTAAGAAAGATCTTCAGCAGAATGGCTACAGCCTTAAACGTACAACAGATACTATTTCTGAATTTCAGCAAACAGGAGAGAGATTACAAGACCAACACCAGCCAAATGCATTCCTTACAATTACATACATTAAAGGAGTATCAGAGAAAATTCTAAGAGTAGCGAACAACTTTAATATAAAAAACGACTTTTAAATCTAATAATACAATTCGAAGCCTTCTTAGTAAAACAAAACCGGGGAACAAACAGAATAAGGAATGCATTTACCAAGTTCCTTGCGAGAGGTGAAATAATGAAATCAGGAATCGTTGAACACGCATGGTCAAAACAACACCGAATGAAGTGGACAGAAGCAAAGGTTTTGCACAAGGAGTCACACTGGAAATTACTTGCAGCTGCCTTTACTGGACAGAATCAGGGTATTTTCAGTAAACCAAGTGTTGAAATTCCAAATATTTGGAAGCCAACTTCTTGAGTGATATTTCACGATTGAGTGATTTCCCATAGTATATAAGTACGTAGCCTTAGGAATAGATTGTAGTTAGCACCTGAAGACGATCAGAGATTGTACTGATCGAAACGTCGCGTATAAATAGATTATAGACAATGGAAGTCCGAAACACAGAGTTAATTTCGAACACATCATTGTCTCAAACTTTCAAACAAACCTTTCTGCCATAAGTTGTGAAGCACCCTGTATATTGTTTTTAATTTTCTGTATGTTTGTAGATTAAACAATTCGCATCGCCGCCGCAGCGACGGTTTAAAAAAAAGTCCGCAGCATTTATATTTAAAAAGTAATTATTTACACTGCAGTGTGTCGGGAATTAAAATACCCTCTAAAATATCGATTCTCTCTATTTTAAACAAGGCCGAACGAAACAAACAAAGAAAAAAGTCAAGGCAAAAACTTTTTTTAATTTATTATGGTTGTTCCGCTTCATTTCTTTTTAGGGATACCTATATGCGAAAGACTTTTTACTTCCCTCGCTAAAGGGAAGTAATGTAATTATCGAAAAATCGCACTTCGAGATTTTCATGATCCTCCACGAATTTTGAGGTTCCGAATAGTAATAAGCACGAATCCAGACGCCGTCGCTCTGTCTGTCGGTCTGTCGGTCTGTTTGTCGCCTACTTTGTAGCCACTCTAACTCAAAAACTCCTTCACTAATCATAACAAAATTTTACAAAGTGATTAATTTTGTTGACGCGCAGACCCCTATTGTTTTTGAGCATTCTCCTAGCAGACCCTTCGGAGCTACCCCCAAAAAACTTCATCCCTAAAAAAAAATATTTTTTTTCTTACCATGGGATACCTCCTTGAAAAGCTTATGAAAATTCGAAAAAAGTCAAATGGCGCCAAAATTTTTGACTATATATATATATATATATATATATATATATATTTATATATATATATATATTATCACATAAAAAAATAAAAAATGCAAAAAACAATTGAAAAATTCAATTTTCTGGGCCGTATATCTCGAGTTATGAAATGAAATGTTAAATAAAAAGTAGCTTAGGATAAGATCCTGGTCACACCCTATTGTCCTATCAAATTTCATACAAATCGGTTTAGCGGTTATTGCGTGATTAATGGACAAAAATCTTATGTATGTTAAACAATAAAGTATGAATCTATATAGATATACCAGTGGTGCAGGCGGTGGATTAGGGGCAGGCTCGGGGTAGGTCAGAAAGGGCCCAGGGAGGCCTACTTACCAGGCTTCGCGCCGCCCCTTCTCTTCTACTACTACTACTACTACTATATAGATATATATATAGCACATATAAAATGTATTGGAAAAGTCCGTGCACTCTAGAAAAGTTTGGATACACCCTGGAGAAGTCTGGATGTACTCTGGAAAAGTATGGATAGACTCTGGAAAAGTATGGAAAGCCCCTGGAAAAGTCTGGATACACTCTGGAAAGTCTGGAAAGACCCTGGAAAAGTCTGGAAACACTCTGGAAAAGTCTGGAAAGAACCTGGAAAAGTTTGGATACACTCTGAAAAAGTCTGGATATACTCTGGAAAAGTCTGGAAACATCCTGGAAAAGTCTGGATACACTCTGGAAAGTCTGAAAAGACCCTGGAAAAGTCTGGAAAGACCCTGGAAAAGTCTGGATATACTCTGGAAAAGTCTGGAAAGATCCTGTAAAAGTCTGGTTACACTCTGTAAAAGTCTGGAGGGACCCTGGAAAAGTCTGGATACACTGTAAAGTCTGGAAAAACCCTGGAAAAGTCTGGAAACACTCTGGAAAAGTCTGGAAAGACCCTGGAAAAATCTGGATATACTCTTTAAGTCTGGAGAAGTAAAGTCTGGATACACTCTGGAAAAGTCTGGAAACACTCTGAAAAAGTCTGGAAAGACCCTGAAAAAGTCTGGAACGACTCTGGAAAAATCTGGAAAGACCCTGGATAAGTCTGGATACACTGTGGAGAGTCCGGAGAGACCCTGGAGAAGTCTGGAAAAATCTGGAAAGACTCTGGAAAAGTCTGGATATAGTCTGGAAAAGTCTGGAAAGGCCCTGGAAAATCCTGGAAAAGTCTGGATACATTCTCGAAAACTCTGGAAATACCCTGGAAAAGTCTGACTACACTCTGGAAAAGTCTGGAAAAGTCTGGAAAGACCCTGGGAAAGTCTAGATACACTCTGGAAAAGTCTGCAAAAACCCTGGAAAAGTCTGGATACACTCTGGAAAAACCAGGATACAATGTGAAAGTGTCCAAGTACACCATGGAAAAGTCTGAATACACCCCTGAACAGTGTAGATACACCCAAGAAAAGTCTGGATATACCCTGGAAAAGTCTGACCAACCCAATATAACCCATGTATATATGAATAGCGGTTTTTTATATAATATATGTTCTTCTGAGCGAGGGAAGTTTTGGAGTAAATCTTTACTCGATTTATTTATTCCTCAAAACATTATCGCCTTAATTTGTCCTTCTATATTTATTTTCTTTCAGTTGTGTCGATATTTTAAGCGATGGTTCAGTTCTTGAAAATTCGTTGTTGCAAATAGGAAAAATAGAGGAATAAATTATAACCCAAAACTTTTTTTCATTGACAAGCTTAGGAAGGTCCACCGTTTAACATATTAAAAGGATCACCTACTTACAATATTTCGAAATGGCTAGCAAACGAGTTTGAAAATTTACCTATACAGGAAATAGGTTTCTCTTTTCAAAATTCCCTTGAATTTATCAACAAAGTTAAAGATATTTCACTCCAAGAAGGCGAAATTTTAATCTCGTTTAATGTTAGTTCGTTGTTCCCTAGTGTGCCGATCCCCAATACCTTACAATACCTGGAGGAACTACTAAGAAAAAACAATCTAGAAGAAAAACAGACTTTAGAATACCTATCTTTAACAAAACTCTGCATGAATCAAAATTAATTTCAATATAAAAATAACTACTACCAACAATTAGAAGGAAACACAATGGGTAATAGTTTATCACCTTTTATCGCAAACCTCTTTATGAGCAAATTTGAATCAGATATAAGTAAAGAATTTGAGTATTTCCCCAGAGTATGGTTCAGGTATGTAGACGATGTCTTTGCAGTATTCAACACTAACGTAACTAGTGTTGAAAATTTTATGGAAAAAATAAATAACAAATTTCCCATAATTAAATTTACTTATGAAACAGAGAACAACGGTACACTGCCATTTCTAGACACTTTCGTTATAAGAAATAAAAATAAATTATCCTTTGACCTATACAGAAAAGGAACGGCCACCAACAGGTATATTCCAAATGACTCTTTTCATTGCTTACAACATAAGCTTGCAAGTTTGCACTTTTTAACATATAGATTAGTAAATTTCCCCTTAAACAAAGAAAGATTTGAAGCAGAAAAGAATAGGATTAGAAATATAGCTGTCGAAAACGGTTACGACCAAGGCTTAACAAATAAGCTGATAAATAGACATTCTTTTCAAAAGACCTTTCGGAATTCCACTTTTTTTAGACAAAAAGATACCTGCGACTCAAAATTTCAATCAATTCCTTATAATCCTAAATATACGAAAGGATTACAAAAAGTATTTAATAACACCGGTCTTAAATTAGTATATCAATCCGGTAACACAATAAGAAGTTTACTAGGTTTAGTTGCGGGGAGATAGGATTATAAATCGTGATCAATCACAAATGATTAGTCTTATCTCCGCCCACTAAAAGATTGTATATAAGATAGAGCGTAGATTAATTTAGTTTATTGTTTATCGTCTCCTGATGATGCTAACGTTGTTAGCGAAACGCGCGTCGGGTGCAAAAAAGTGTAGTTTTGGTTTGTGGAAAATGATCATAACTTTGTTTTATATTAAAAGTCCCCCTTCCTACCCCCTCGGAAATTATTATTTCTAACCTCCAGAAAACTCCAAGAATGCGTTTTTCTTGACTAAACCCCAATCGGTGATAGACTGTCAAAAGCGACAAATGAAAAAATGTTGCAAATTTAATTATCAATTCAATTCATTTATTGTTTTTAAAAATTACATTTTCATAACAAGAAAATCCATTCAGAACGCTACAGAAAGAAATAAGTATATAAATAATAATTAAACCTAAAAAGATTACTTAATAGTAACAAAAACAAAAAAAAAAGTGAAACAATATTTATTTAATATATTGACTATATGAAGGTAGCCGTGGGTATACTACTCGTTTCTAAGAAACGCACGTAGTTTTAAAATACTTAGAGTTGTTCTACAGATCTCATTCGCCAGATTAGGTGTAACATCATCCAACAAGACGAGAAAAATGACGGGATCACACCAGCTTGCTGGACGCAGATTTTTGTATAACAGACAATAAAATAGTAGGTGGATAAGGAACTCTGGTACATGCATATGGCAGACAGTACATAACTTCTCTGGGTTTAGTCTATAAGTAATTCCCCTAAAGCTAAATTTACAGAAAAATTTATGGCACAGGCGAATCTGGGCCCTACATCTCAACACGTACTTAGGTATACTGTAGGATAAGTAATTTGACCTTAACGAAGAGTGATTCAGCGAGGAAAAGAAAATGCAGGTAGAATTTTGCGCAATTGCAAGGTCATGGTTAAATTAATTTCTTTCCACGCTCTCTATAATAGTTTTGAAATTTTTTTTTAGAACATATGGATCAAGGGACCATAATTCCGAAATACTGTTACCGGTAAAAAGTAGGTCGCTTGACCCAACAAATTTAATTATCTATCAACAAGTAAATAGTGATAGTGTAGCTTAAACCACTCCTTCTAACTGAAAAATTGAAGAACCCAAGCAAAAATGAACGAATACAAAACTTGGCAGGATTCATCTAAGAGCAATGACCTAAATTATTTTATGTTAGTATGTTATTTTGCAATATGTTAATTTTACTGGGGTATTTTTGAAGGTCATGAAGCTTCAAACTGTATCAAACTCTAAGGATCGAATTTGGCATACATGCCTAATAGTTTAAGGTAGGTTTAAAGTTGGACAGACAAAACTTCGAATTATTAAGATTTTTTGAAGAGAAAATGACATTTTTTTCAAGGTCATTTAAGGTCGGATGATCTTGAAAGTAATTTTTTTGGAATCCTCGTCGCAGAGTTATATGGAATCGAGTATAATCATGTTCCGGTTGCGAAAGTTATATTTTTTATGATTTTTGGCCACCATGTTGAAATATGAGGTCATATGAACCCATTCTACACGGATGCGAACAAAACACCCGGTAACAATAGATTGTGTGACTAAAGAGCTATCAATCCCACATAGTCAGAAAACTCCTTTAATCAAAATCCCACGGACTTACACATACCCCTTCACTATAGGGCCGTTATATCATCTCCTAGTTATATAATCTTTAATATAATTTTTTCAAATAGCATGATTTTTTGTGTGAAAGGCGTCATGTTTAGAGAATGAGTGGCGTGTGAAAAACTTAATATATTTTTAAAAGTAAAAATACTTCTTTACTTTATTTTAAATTAACGCCAAATAAATCAGACAAAAGGGAAAAGCCAAGGAAAAAACCTTTTTGAATTTATCGTGGTGGTTTAGTAAAATATATCTCCGTTTAGGGAATTGATAAAAGTCTGTGCAAAAAAATAAGCGAGTCAGCTTGCTGCCGTTTTAAGAATTATCTTGTTAATTGCTTCTGACAGTTCTGAATAACAGAGCCTGGGCAGGGCTTTTATTTATTAACCACAAGTAAAATTAAACTTTTTTTAAATTTCCGACTACCTAACATCAGCGAGTAGATATCATATGAAGTATACAGACCGCTTCAAGCTACTACGAACATAGGGGGAATCAAGTCCAATTTACTCTCCGTGCCGTACGACCGAGGTGGATTCGAAGCACGCTGCAGTGTTATCTTTTGGAAATTCATTTTGTTTTTATTATTTTGTTTTATTTCTGCCTTGCTCAAGAAACAGATGGGTAAGTTCTTAATTGAAATAATTCCTTTTTAAAAACTAAAAATGGATGTCTACGAAGTTGCCGAAAAAGTGCAGATGGTCAAATGGTCAAATCGTCATAACCCAACACACGTTCGATATTGGTCGAGGGAAAATTTGCATTTGTATTTTGACGTAAGAACACAGTATCCCCAAAAACTAAATGTTTGGGGGGGGGGGTATTGTAGGGGAACACGTAATTGGGCCATTTTTTATTAACGGCAATTGCAATTTGAATGGTCCTAGATACTTGGATCTACTGCAGCAGCACATTATTCCAACTGCTAGGCAGTTGTTAGGTGTAAGATTTGGTGAAACATGGTTTCAACAAGATGGTTGTTTCGCTCAAAATGTTGGACTTGTTAGGGAATATCTTGATAATCTATTTCCTAATCGGGTTATAAGTACACGGGGAACTATTTTATGGCCAGCTCGATCTCCCGACCTTGCTCCTAATGACTTCTATCTGTTTTTGAAGAAGCTTTTCAAATTATCTCCCCTAACATGCTTGGAAACGTTAGAAGGGATTTTTATAGTAGGCTCGGATATTGTCTAGCCGAGCAAGGAGGACTTTTCGAACATTTGCTTTAATTTTTTTTTGACTGGGAGAATCTTTTTGCTTTTTAGAATGTATTATTTTATTTTGAGAACTTGCTTTTATTTTGTTTCTCCTTATTATTTTCATTGTAACACGTCGTCACTGATAAATCTGAGCAGTTGACAATAAAACGCTCTTATTTATCAGTGACAAAAAATAAGAAAATTACGTTATAAAAATTTGCGTATTTATTGACCAAATTCCGGTTTCATTGACTACGCTCCACATAGCACCGTGGTTAGAGGCGTACTAAATACAAGGCGAAAGGCGGCGAACGGCAGCGAATGGCGATCGGAAGCCTGAGTGTTGGTTGCTTCACTGATAGGCGTGCGCTGTCTCTGCATGTACGTACACTGGCAAATTAGACTTCTTCCGCCTTATGTTCGCAGTAGCTTGAAGCGGTCTGTATATTAACTCATAAGAGTAGCTCCAACGGGGGTCGTGGTCAAAAAATAAAAATAATTTATTTAATCATAATTAAACCATGTTGTTGTCAATGTTGAAAGGGTTCTTTAGGAGCAGCTTTAACCTCTCGTAGAATTAGAGACGTAAAAAGATATTTTTTTCAAACCAAGAAAAACAATCTGTTGGTAAACAGTAGTGGTAGTAGTACTATTTATTATTTGTTCTATACAATTGTACTTACAATTTTTACCCATATGGGTGTAGAACTTGTCAACAGTAAGTAATTATAAATTTAAAGTACATAAACTTTTCCTTAATTGCTACACTTAAGAATATAATCATATTTTATTATTTAACTTTTATCAATTTGGTACCTAGGATAGTTTCTGTTTACTAAGTGTTTTACAGGTTTATTTTTATCACATATGTAGTTATTGTTAAAAGAAGTATAAAAGAACATTTAAAATTTGACAAAACATATACAAACAATTGTTAACTTACACAAATTAAGAATAAAACAAAGCATTTAAAATAAAAATGTAAAAACAGAGGTTTAGGAGCTTGTCTTTGGTGTCATATAAATAAATGTAATTTTAATAATGTATGTATAATCAATAGTAATAAATATTTAAACAAAGAGAAGAAGCAAATAAACCGAAGTATTTTTATACTTTTGTATTTTGATTTCGAAATTGCAGTAAATTCCATATTTTAGTTATAGTGTACGTTACATATTTTTGAAGATATGTAAAATTTGGTATGTCTGTTTTTAGATTGGTTTTGTTTCTTGTATTATATTGATGCTCAATTTGCATGTTATTAAATAAGTCTGAGTTATTTATAATAAACTTTACACCTTCACGAATAATTAAGTTAAAGATTATGGATTTTGCATTGCATAAAATGTTGTTTACAACTTTCGCGTCTTCTCATTTTTAGTATGGTGCGTAAACATTTTTTTTGAAGCTTTCATATTCTGTTTGAGTTTGGTGAATTGCCCCAAAATATGATTCCTATCGAATGCGAGACTGTACATAGGCGTGGTATGAGGCCAGCACAGCCCCAAAACCAATATTTTCTGTTATAACCTATAAAAAATCGATTACAAGTATCCTACTTCAACATCGAGGTAGTCCCTTATCTGGACCCTTTTCCAAATCGGATGATGCCCCATGTCATCGGCATAATTCTAATCCAGGTCGGATTTTCTTCCAAGCCTGTTCCTTTTTGATAAAGTCTTAAGAATCATATACAGAGTGATTTAGAATTTATTAAAACGTTTTTAGGAATTACTTTGAAAGGCTCCAAAGGATTTTTGATTTTAGAGTTTGGCAAATTTTTTAAAAATCATTTTTTCGTTTCGTTATTGATAAACATGTGTTGAGTCAGATGTATTTTATACAATACAAACTTAGGCCTCATGAAAAGTATTCTCTGCATTATAAAATGAGGTTTTTCCAGACCTAAATTACAGTTTCTTATGATAACAAGGTGACCCTCCTTTGGTCCAGAAAATAAGGATGGTCCAGGAAATAAAGTGACTATGTTCTTGACTGTGACAAATTTGGTAATAGCTCTGGAAAGTGACACAAGTATTCTAAAGAGCCGCTCTAAGGGGTCGTATTCTTGATAATCAGGGGTAGCGAACTAGAAACTAGTCAAAACCACGATACACTTAACAAGGTATGACAATGCGCATCTCGGCGTGATGTGGCTGTGTGACACCGATACCAACACATGTGCATGGAAAAGGTATTAATTTCCCTTACTGTAATTTTGACCCGCCGCGCGTTTCCTGTGTGTTTTGGTTGGTATGAGTTGACTTGCGTTTGTTTAAGTTTGGTTGTTTTGGTTTAAAAAATTTTAAAAAATGGCCTAACAGGATTTGGGGTCTTAAAGTCCCTAGTAGGTGCCTCCATACAGAATTTTTCATAAAAAATTAAAAATGGTAGAAAACTGTATGCTAAATAATTACGAAATATAACTGTAAAAAATGTGTTGCGTGAATTTATTTATGAACAGTCTTTACACAAAGGGTGCCTACCTATTTAGGCTTTCAAGTTCAGAGATCTCAAGAACTATACAGGGTTCCTAAGCAAATCCTTAGGGGGGCAAGCAGCCGTGTATAAGACGCAGACAAACGGAAAAGCACATTAGGCAGAAAAGGATGGGCATGGGGCGATGTTGTCACTACATCTTACACGTAGTAAATCCATTCCAGGTTGTTGTTTTCTAATGTTTTCCATTTTCATACCTTTAGGACTGGAATAAAAATTGTTTTTCTCGACTTTAATACCAAACTGATGAAAGATATCGTAAAAAAAATATTTTTCGGCTTTTCATTTTGTAACCATTGTCCTTACGCACTGTTTACAGGCTGGGGACTGAGATACATGCAAATGCCTAACCTAAAGCGTTCATACACGGCCGGAGAAATCGACTGAGATATTTCCGTAGAAACTTTATCAAGCAAATAGGACGGGTTGACGCCTTCGAACGTCCAACCCGGGTTTTGCACTCTGATTCGAAATCAAAAAGGAGGAACAGTCAGATGTGGGGCCGTGCACAAATTACGTAACGGTGATTTTACCAATTTTTATTACGTAACGATTTTAAGACCACTACCCCCCCCCCAAAAAAAAAAACTTTTCACTTATTTTCATTCAAAATTTTCTTAGTTTCACACAAATGCAAACGCTGTCGAAAACCCCCCTCCCCCCTACGTAACGTTTTGTAACCCCCCCTCCCCCCTAGGACCATTACGTAATTTGTGCACGGCCCCTGTAGTCCCAGTGGAGGAGGGCGAGAAAATTGATATTTTTTTCTTAAAAATTATACTCTTTAGACCTATTTCTTTGCGTTACCGAAATTACGTAATTTTTACTTTTATAAAAAGCGGCGCCATTTTTATTTCGTGCTTTGTTTTTCTAACATTTTTGCATTCGGCTAATTTAATTGAAAAATTTTTGCGTCCTTTATCTTCTAACTCGAAACCAAGATCCCCCGTTTTAGGAAAAATTTTTTCGAATAAAAGTAGAGTATGACCATGGGGGAAATAATTTTTTTCTACGGTATGACGAAAATTTCGAGAAAGTTGAAGAAAAAAATAAAAAAAGTGGCAGAGCTCAAGTTTTTCGTAAAAAAAACGTTTTTTGTAAAGAAACAGAGCAAAATAAATCTTTTCACCCCTTTTTGTGTGTTACAAATATTGGCAACCCCTTATTTTTCGCTTTTACCCTCCCGCTAGTTTTGAAGAATTGGTTCGCTACATGTTTCGAGATCATGTCATAAAACACCTCGAAAATATCAAATGTAGTGTAGAGCCAGCTTTATTTAAAATCAATAATATCGCAAGCAAAAAGCTCTGCAGGAAAAACAGCGCCGTTTATTGATTTCTTTGGCTGCTAGTGCTAGCTGCATGGTTTGGCCGTTTCCGGATAGATGTCACTAGTAGAACAGAATGGAAAGAAATTTAATTAAAAGCGAAGATATTTCTTTCTAATGTTAACAACCTCACGAGTTTATCGCTCAGTATCGTAACTAATGGACCCTGCCGTCTCCTTTAAGCAAGAAAAAGCTGTGGTTTGGACCTGAAAACATCTAATTTTTCCTCGATCATCTCATGGTGTGGCCGCCATCTAGCGGAATTTGCAGACATCTTGTCAACGGTTATTATTGCAACTATGATTTATGCTCACAATGAAAGAGTGGCGACAATTTTTTCTCATGAAAGCAGTCCGGAGATAATAACAAACTGGCACCATTGCTCAATATACCTGTTTCTTTTGTGCGCGCAGAACTTTCTATGCCATTTCTGTTTGATTTATTTAAATCCTATCCCTAAGGGAAATCTTAGGAACCCTGTATATCTTTACCACAGAGGGAAACTGTACTAAGTCCATTTTCGACCAAAATGAGATTGACTTTATTTTGTCGTTTATTTGGAATATTCTTCCCTTGATAACCTGAAGTATTTAATATTTTTTGTAATTCTGTTATAATTTGTACATCCAAAAACACTGCACTTTGTCACTGTAAACAATTATAAATAAATTTTGACACTGAAATAATCTTTATCAACCAAAAAAGTGATACTTGCACAAGTTTTGTGTTGGTATCGTAGAACATCGTAGAAGGCAGTCTCTCAATAAAATCGTATTCATTTGGGAGGGCAAGTGTATCCAGAATATTTCTGTTTCTTACGGTTTCAAATAAAACACGAGACAAATATATCAACGCAGTGAACTCATTCTCTCACTCGAGCACGCTAATAAAATTTCGAATATTAACGACAGTGTATGATTGCGCGGAAGGCGACGGAATTTGGCATAAATAGTAGCATACCGTGTTAAGTGTATCGTGGTCAAAACCAAGGGATAATAATAATAATAAACTAAGGCAGAGAGTAGAATGAACTAGGTGGCTTGTGTACATGGGATATATTTCCCGCTTGAGAAAATCCATTCCATACCAAACTGTTCCAACCTTACATCGCATCCTGTAAACATAAACAACTTATTATAGGGAATTTTCTAACAGGTATAAATATAACTTTTTTCTTTTATCTTTGCTGCACACATGAGAGGTCTCTGCTAGGGTAACTGGCTCTTTGATATAAAATGTAGTCAATTTCTTTTTTAATGGAAAAAGGGCAAAATTAAGTACCACACTAAAAATAGGGAGCATCTAAAAACGTATTATGTATTGACGTGCGCATTAGGAGACACTCATAAAGTTATAATTTAAATAGAGACATTATGTTTACCACAGTTGCGATAAGACATAAGTAAAAGTTGTATCTCTATACCTAATGTTTTTTCGAACATATTATTTTATCATTTATTATATTTATGCAAATTCTCCGGTTTATTTTTTAAAACATGGAGACACACCTTATTTTTATTCAAATATATACAGAAATTTAAGTATATTATATAATTGCATTTAAATTTCCTTGAATGTGCTATACTAATTGAAATATACCTCATTTTTTTGATCGACATGTCAGATAAAATACGTGATATTTTGACCGAAAGAATAATTCTTTTTATTTCCCAATATATAGAGGGAATAAAACCTACAACAATGTAACAACCTCGCATTTTTGGCGGGTCAGCCATATAACCGTTTATACGCTGGTTGATTCATAATTTCTCATCGGCGTTGTAGCTTTAGCATAATCGAGGTTTTGGTATATTTTAACGATTATTGGAAAGTTTTTAATATTTTTTCAATAGATTTTTAAGTGTTTGTGGCAAAAGTGATATGACAAAGTGCGTAGTGTGACGAACACTGGAGATTGCAGGTGAAAACCAAACATTTCACAGGTTAGTTATCATATGTTTTTCCGACGCCATCTTGTCATAGACCACGATATGCGTGCTTTGCAATAAATACAAAATGTAATTAATAAATATAGGAAAGAAATAAGTTTTTTTGGGATATTTTTGCAAAATTCTGATAAAAACAATATGGTACGCAATTATAATTAATTACACTATATTTGATATAATGTAAGAGGGGCGTATCATATTTATTTATAACTACATTCACAGTTTTGATACTTTCTGTAGTCAGGTTATTTTTTCTGCCGAGATTTGTTTATAAATAGTAAAAGCGTTCCAGGTATAAATAAAAAATTTTAAAACATTATATCAGACTACAGATAACACAACATTTTGTTTAAAATATTTACTTATTATTTATTTATAAGATTTTTTTTGTATTTATTAAAAATGTAAAGATACTTTTGTACGTAGTAAATAAAAATTATAATAGAGTGTATAAATTCCATTTATTTTTACACAATGAAAAACCATCATATAATACCTACAATATAGGTATCTTCCTTTTCAAAAATTCGATTAAAAATAGAATTTGCTTATTTCTTCTACATTGGTTTTTTGGTAATTTGCCTAAACGGTGCAGAAAGTGATACTTTTCTGCACGCGATGGCCGTTAAGTGCCAAAAAGGCACTTTTGACACGTTTTTAGTACAACAATTTCCTACTTGAATAAAAGGCTCCTTCCTAAATTAGACTTAAAACTCACGCCGTGCTAAAAAAATACTTTTACCTATGCTAATTTTTAAATAAAGTTTTGCAGGTCACCTGACATTAAATAGGTAAAAAAACAACTTCGCGAATGTGTTTGAAAGTCCTTCCCATACGCTGCGCGTAAAAAAAATAAGCACGGCGTGCATAAAAAACTGCCCTAGCGTAAGTGAAAAAACTTTAAACGCACGCAATTTTTTTTTAAATGGTACTTTATGGACCAAATTTTTAAATTTTGAGTTTGAAATGTGTGCTCTAAAAACTATTTTTTGATCAAGAAAGTCATCATAAACACTCGTAGAAAAAAAATTGTACCTAACTCTTTTGCGGAAGTGCCTTTCCCGCCCGAACGCTTCCCGTGCGTAAAAGTATAACTTTTCGCACTAGTTAGGCAACTAACTATCTGACGAACATTTAAAAAATTAATATTTTCTGTTATTTCTTAACATAAATATTTTCAGAATGACAAATATAATACCTCGGTATCAATTATTAAGAATAAAAAAATTAAATATTCTATTTTCAGTTCGAAAATAAAGACCTAATTCGAAAATAAAGACCAAACCTTTTTACATTTATAAATAACGAGCCGCTTCTGGCCGCTGGTAAACGTGACGTGGTATTGCCTGGACCAGCGTTGCCAGTGGAAGATAAAAAACGACTGATCGCGTTTCAAAGTGATTTATGAATGACTCGATGGGTCTATTTTGGTTGAATGTCTTTGGTCGCGATGTAGTGGTATATCCGCCCCAATGCATTCCCAAAAACGGTGAATACCTCGAGGTATAGTAGTAGTAAAACCGTCGCCTTGATATAACGCCACAACGGATTTTGTTGCTTGGGTAGTCACTCTGAATCACCCTGTATTCGTACAATGCCTATTTTATTTCGAATAACATTTATCCGTTCCATAAAATACCTAAAATCCTTCTTTACCTGCAAAACTTTTCCCTTCCTTTTAAAAAAGTTTCTTCCACAATCCTGCCACTAATCCCA
Source organism: Oxystoma pomonae (assembly GCA_963921995.1). Lineage (NCBI taxonomy): Eukaryota > Metazoa > Arthropoda > Insecta > Coleoptera > Brentidae > Oxystoma > Oxystoma pomonae. Next base: position 4,030,031 of record OY998167.1, on the reverse strand, counting down.
CTTTTGAGTACTTAAACTTCAAGCATTAGCAAAAAAAATGTCGTGTGTTTGTTTCCACTTTATAGTTTCGAAGTTAAGAATTGTTTTCGTTCTTAAATAAAAACATCCAGACATTAGGGCGTTAATAGACCACTAATTTATCGTCACCTTATTTGCTTACCGTATTACCGCAATTGAGATGCTAAAAAGAGTTTTTAAACCCCAAACACAGATTACCGTGACCGTATTCCTTTGCCCTGCAAATTCATTTTCACAAAAAAATTCAAAACCTAACTAAACAAAAAAAAAACGAGTCATCACCTACCAGCTGCAGCTTTTGCACAGAAATTAATCTGGTTGGTTGCAAAAAATAACCGAGCGGGCCCCGTTAAGCCTCCGTAAGTAACGTATTTCGGATTTTGCCTACGTTATCACCTATTTTGATGGTCTATTAACGCTCTATTAGCTCCATAGTAATTGGGGAGTTTTTGGGACAGGGAAACAAACAAACTAAGCAGGTAAATGAAATAGGCATAACGGCAAACTTTATTAGACAAGGCCAGAATATCAATCTGTGCTTATTTCTACCAGTTTTTAAAATATGTAGTTGAATGTGTCATCCAAATAACTAGTTTTGTACACAAAAGACCAAAAGATCTTGGGTGGAAATAACGAAAATTCAAACTTGGATGAGTATCCCACAAGGAACACACAAAAGATCAAAGCGAAAAGAGAAATGAATAAACGATGTTTCGCCCTGGGTAACCAGCGTGGGCTCATCAGTAGTTTCACTGGTCACCCTCCACTATACATCATTAAACACCATCATACACTTAGATTTCCAACCTTGAACCACTCACAAATAGGCATCGTTCCGCACTGGTACTTACTTATCCAAGTTACCTAATACGAATTCGTCCTGGCGTGTTAATATTTCCAGTAGGATTATGCTCCTAAGGCAACTAAAACAAAGAAGAAGTTAAAAAACCTCCAAATCAGTTACTTCAACCGAAAAGAAACTAAAAAACACAAAAGACCAAAAGATCTTGGGTGGAAATAACGAAAATTCAAACTTGGATGAGTATCCCACAAGGAACACACAAAAGATCAAAGCGAAAAGAGAAATGAATAAACGATGTTTCGCCCTGGGTAACCAGCGTGGGCTCATCAGTAGTTTCACTGGTCACCCTCCACTATACATCATTAAACACCATCATACACTTAGATTAGTTGCCTTAGGAGCATAATCCTACTGGAAATATTAACACGCCAGGACGAATTCGTATTAGGTAACTTGGATAAGTAAGTACCAGTGCGGAACGATGCCTATTTGTGAGTGGTTCAAGGTTGGAAATCTAAGTGTATGATGGTGTTTAATGATGTATAGTGGAGGGTGACCAGTGAAACTACTGATGAGCCCACGCTGGTTACCCAGGGCGAAACATCGTTTATTCATTTCTCTTTTCGCTTTGATCTTTTGTGTGTTCCTTGTGGGATACTCATCCAAGTTTGAATTTTCGTTATTTCCACCCAAGATCTTTTGGTCTTTTGTGTTTTTTAGTTTCTTTTCGGTTGAAGTAACTGATTTGGAGGTTTTTTAACTTCTTCTTTGTTTTAGTTGCCTTAGGAGCATAATCCTACTGGAAATATTAACACGCCAGGACGAATTCGTATTAGGTAACTTGGATAAGTAAGTACCAGTGCGGAACGATGCCTATTTGTGAGTGGTTCAAGGTTGGAAATCTAAGTGTATGATGGTGTTTAATGATGTATAGTGGAGGGTGACCAGTGAAACTACTGATGAGCCCACGCTGGTTACCCAGGGCGAAACATCGTTTATTCATTTCTCTTTTCGCTTTGATCTTTTGTGTGTTCCTTGTGGGATACTCATCCAAGTTTGAATTTTCGTTATTTCCACCCAAGATCTTTTGGTCTTTTGTGTTTTTTAGTTTCTTTTCGGTTGAAGTAACTGATTTGGAGGTTTTTTAACTTCTTCTTTGTTAACTAGTTTTGTGTTTTGAATCTAACCTAATATTTTTATTTGGATTTTTGACAAGGTCTTTGTTACCAGCGTTAGACAAAGAAAAAGCTGGCTATTATCAGGCGAATTAATTTTATGCAAGGGCGGATCCAGGAGGGGGTCATGGGGGTCATAACCCTCTCCCTGGAAGGTTCACATCTTTTTTTTTAATATCTAAATAACAAAAATACTTTAACTTGGACATCATATTTAGTCACTTCCCGAAATTTTATGGGAAATTCGTAGAACATACGTTAAAACTCAAAAGATCAAAAGATCTTGGGTGGAAATAACGAAAATTCAAACCTGGATGAACATCCCACAAGGAACACACAAAGGACCAAAGCGAAAAGAGAAATGATTAAACGCCTTGGGCAACCGGCGTAGGCTCTTCAGTGGTTCCACTGGTCACCCTCCCCATACATCATTAAACACCATCATACACTTTGATTTCCAACTTTGCATCACTCACAAATAGGCATCGTTCCGCACTGGTACTTATCCAAGTTACCTGATACGGATTCGTCCTGTCGTGTTAATATTTCCAAGGATTATGCTCCTAAGGCAATTAAAAATAAAAAAGAAGTTAAAAAACCTCCAAATCAGTTACATCAACCGAAAAGAATCCAAAAACAAAAGATTCTTTTCGGTTGATGTAACTGATTTGGAAGTTTTTAACTTCTTTTTTGTTTTTTTTTATACGTGAAAACTACTGTGGAGTCGAAAAGAGTGACGTAACATTTATAACTCAGTGCACATGTTTTCTGAAAATTGGAAACACTGTTATTTTACGGCGTCGTGCAAAACAAAAACGGTAATATTATTTTCGCAGGAGCGCCTACATCCCTCTTCTAGACTCCATAATAAACTACCTTCAAGAGCGGTACTTCTCCAGAGGTACTAACAGAATTGGCGCTTCTTCATGTCCATAAAAACGTTCCTATGGAAACGAAGGAAGTAATCGTTTCGCGAGAAGACAGAAGAGGAAAATTGATTTTGTAATTTGATTCCATTTTTTAAGTAAAATTTTTGGCTTTTTTTTTCTCGTCTTGGGAGGGGGCAAATATGTCCGCTTACTTTTACGCCACTGACGTGATCCCCCCCTTACAAAAAAGCCGGATCCGCCCTTGATTTTATGTGCATTCCGTTCCATTTTTATTTAGACAAAACCTAGCGTCAATGACCCATGCACTGCACAAAACTAGGTTTGAATGATTTTAAAAAGAGGTGTAGATTATTTAAAGAGACATGCCAAAATTGTGCACGAGGAAATTCGAGTTGGAACATCCCACAGACCAGTAAGTTTTATTAGACACTTAAAGTTAATTCTCAGTTTTATTAGTATTCGTATCCTTATCTCTATCGAGTCGACCAATCAAGCAGGTGCACTCATAACATTACGACGGTCCCGGCATACGAAATGATGTTTTGAAGCATTTGATCAACTGGAGCTGTCCCGCATTAGCCATTAGTTTAAAAGTACACCTGCTCGATGGGTCGACTCGATATAGATAAGGATACGACTGCCGATAGACCCGAAATTTAACTGTGTCTATTCTTTTACCGAGCTCACACGCATGTATACAGGGTTCCTAAGATTTTCCTTAGGGATAGGATTTCAATTCCGCTAGATGGCGGCCACACCATGAGATGATCGAAGAAAAAATTAGATGTTTTCAGGTCCAAACCACAGCTTTTTCTTGCTTAAAGGAGGCGGCAGGGTCCATTATTTACGATACTGAGCGATAAACTCGTGAGGTTGTTAAAATTAGAAAGAAATATCTTCGCTTTTAATTAAATTTCTTTCCATTCTGTTCTACTAGTGACATCTATCCGGAAACGGCCAAACCATGCAGCTAGTACTAGCAGCCAACGAAATCAAGAAACGGCGGTGTTTTTCCTGCAGAGCTTTGCGATATTATTGATTTTAAATAAAGCTGGCCCTACACTACATTTGATATTTTCGAGGTGTTTTATGACATGATCTCGAAACATGTAGCGAACCAATTCTTCAAAACTAGCGGGAGGGTAAAAGCGAAAAATAAGGGGCTGCCAATATTTGTAACACCCAAAAAGGGGTGAAAAGATTTAGTTTGCTCTGTTTCTTTACAAAAAACGTTTTTTTTTACGAAAAACTTGAGCTCTGCCACTTTTTTTATTTTTTTCTTCAATTTTCTCGAAATTTTCGTCATACCGTAGAAAAAAATTATTTCCCCCATGGTCATACTCTACTTTTATTCGAAAAAATTTAGAAACAGAGATGGGATCAGTTTTTCTAAAACGGGGGATCTTGGTTTCGAGTGAGAAGGTAAAGGGCGCCGCAGGCAAAAATTTTTCAATTAAATTAGCCGAACGCAAAAATGTTAGAAAAACAAAGCACGAAATAAAAATGGCGCTGCTTACAATTTTTTTTTCAAAAATTACGTAATTTCGGGAACGCAAAAAAATAGGTCTAAATAGTATAATTTTTAAGAAATAAATATCAATTTTCTCGCCCTCCTCCACTGGAACTACAGAGGCCGTGCACAAATTACGTAATGGTCATAAAGGGAAGGGGGGGTTATAAAACGTTACGTAGGGGGGAAGGGGGTTTTCGACAGCGTTTGCATTTGTGTGAAACTAAGAAAATTTGGAATGAAGATAAGTGAAAAGTTTTTTTTTTTGGGGGGGGGGGTAGTGGTCTTGAAATCGTTACGTAATATTAGGGGAGTGGCGTGCCAAACCGTTACAAAACATTACATAGGGAGGGGATCAAAAATTGGTAAAATCACCGTTACGTAATTTGTGCACGGCCCCATATCTGACTGTTCCTCCTTTTTGATTTCGAATGAAAGTGCAAAACCCGGGTTGGACGTTCGAAGGCGTCAACCCGTCCTATTTGCTTGATAAAGTTTCTACGGAAATATCTCAGTCGATTTCTCCGGCCGTGTATGAACGCTTTAGGTTAGGCATTTGCATGTATCTCAGTCCCCAGCCTGTAAACAGTGCGTAAGGACAATGGTTACAAAATGAAAAGCCGAAAAATATTTTTTTTTACGATATCTTTCATCAGTTTGGTATTAAAGTCGAGCAAAAACAATTTTTATTCCAGTCCTAAAGGTATGAAAATGGAAAACATTAGAAAACAACAACCTGAAATGGATTTACTACGTGTAAAATGTAGTGACAACATCGCCCCATGCCCATCCTTTTCTGCCTAATGTGCTTTTCCATTTGTCTGCGTCTTATACACGGCTGCTTGGCCCCCTAAGGATTTGCTTAGGAACCCTGTATATACTATATATCTGCGTTTTTTTCTAGTTTAAAAGTTTTACCCATTACTTACTTAGTTTCTAAATAAATTAACATTATAATGTTAATCTAGCTCAATTAAAAAATATAATAAATATAATTGTAGTTTAGCACACCCAAGCGCGAGAATACTCTTTTAGGTTAACTGTATTTATTGTAGTTGTAATTTTAATATTGTAACACTTAATATAAAGTCAATAAATGTTTAATAAATAAATTTAAAAGAGGAGTTTTACCCTAAAACTATATTTTTATTTATCTTTTATGGTTATAGTTTTAGTTTAAAAAGGAAAAAAAACTTCTAAAACAGCTTTTTCTCTCAAAATATACCATATTGTAGGAGAAAATGCCCTAAAACTATTTTTTTTTACAGGTTTCAAAATGGCAAATGGTGAATACGCCAAAAATTTGGCACATAATAGCCTCATTATCTGTGTTTGAAGTTATAAAATTGGTGATTTTTTTAGGCCACCTCTGGGAGGTGGTTTAAATTTATAAGTAAGTATAAGTAAACGTTTTTACAAGGATTCATATACCTCCAATTTTGTCCAGAAAAACGCCATATTTTGAACCTATTTTCAGCACAAAAAATATATTTATGAGAGTACTAGGGGGCAAAACAAACATAAGTGAAGGTCACTGATTATGCACGAAAAATTTTTCAAACCAAAAAAACCAAAACAGCTATATTCATTTATTTACAAACTGAAATTAAAACATTGAGCGTATCTAAAAGCTCCATCAAGAAAACTTTTCTTAATCAAGGCCCACTCATTTCAAAGCTTTCATCAGTAGAGGTTGGTGCAAGCAGAGGCAAGAGATCCGAACTCTGTTTGTGATTTGAACGCAGCTAATATTTTGAAACTGACATAAATAAAAACACCTTTTAAATAAATACAAAATTAATCTACCCCTTATTTTATTATTATCATCTAAATCGTTGTGTGACATCAAGTGTTAATTAACAAAGCTAAGTTTTAATTAGAGTGACATATAATTTGTTCTACAGAGTGTCTACTATTTAAACCTCGTGTGAGTTTAAATTTCTCGTAAATTGAAACTTTCTTCTTAAATCCAACGAAAAATTGTGTTAAGATGATTAATCAATAAACACATTTTTAATAATAATTTTTATAAATCAAACTATATCCAAAACTCAAGTAGGTTTGGTTTAAAATGCTTAAAACCAAAAATTTCACAAAAACTTAGCACCGTTCTAAAATAGACTAAACCTTTTTAGTAAATCCCACCGTTAAAGTTGGCAAGCTATTTTTATTTCCTTGTTTTTAGCGTATCTATGATGCGTTTGTAAAAGCGTCCTTAAAGAAGAGTTAAAGTTGTGCTTACAACGAACGACGTAACCAAACCAATTATTGTTTAGTGCTTGACGCACTTCTATTTCCTTCCTTATCGAAAAAAGTGAGAGAGCAATAGAATGGAAAATAGAAGTAGTGAAAGTATGGATCAGGCATTTATGAAAACCCACAGATAACAATATGGTTAGGATACGCGAGCTTCGTACGAATACTACAAGGGTGGTCGTAGAGATGGGTGAGACGTAGTCGCTGTTGTACGACGTATCCGTTCTGAGCATGCGCACTGAGATACGATTACGATTAGGCACTCTCTATTTGTGCAACTTGTCTAGTATCTCATAGTTAATGACCTACGCATACCTCACCTATCAGAAATTGACAACAATCTATTCTTCTTGGCTCTTCCAAACGTACCTGAAAGTAAAAAAAAATATTATACACAAAGAACCTTTAAAAAAACTGTCTAGCACGTCCATATTATCATTTTAAAAGAAAAATTTCGGTATATACCGGGGGTCCTAAGGTGACTAACCTATTAGAATATTTTGGAAACTATAAAACAACAACTATCTTTATGAAATACTCTCATATTTGCAGTGTTGCCATTTGCACGAAAACTTGGCAACAACTTTCTTATTTTAAATTGAACACCCTGTATATTTTTGCATTTTTGGATTCTACAAAATATTTTAGGTAGATTTTACTATACCTATGTTCAACCGTTTTTAAAATATTGACTGGTGAAAATTGACATTTTTTAACTTTGAAAGCCCGTAACGTCGAAACCGTGAAGGATAGAGCAAAACGGTTTTTACGTTCCTATCCTGGTTTTTCACGAGCTATCATTTTATAATATCCCAAGGTTAGTTTAACCTTGGATTAAAAATAGTATAAAACGATAGCTTGTGATAAACCAAGACAGGCATGTAAAAACCGTTTTGCATTTTTGGATTGTACAAAATATGTTCAACTGCTTTTTAAATATTGACAGGTGAAAACTGACATTTTTTAACTTTGATAGCCTGTAACACTGAAACGGTTAAGGATAGAGCAAAACGGTTTTTACGTTCCTATCCTGGTTTTTCACGAGCTATCATTTTATAATATCCCAAGGTTAGTTTAACCTTGGATTAAAAATAGTATAAAACGATAGCTTGTGATAAACCAAGACAGGCATGTAAAAACCGTTTTGCTCTATCCTTAACCGTTTCAGTGTTACAGGCTATCAAAGTTAAAAAATGTCAGTTTTCACCTGTCAATATTTAAAAAACAGTTGAACATATTTTGTACAATCCAAAAATGCAAAAATATACAAGGTGTTCAATTTAAAACAAGAAAGTTGTTGCCAAGTTAGAACAGAAAGTTTTAAAAATTGCTATTGTATAGTTTCCAAAATATTCTGATACTTACCTTGGGACACCCGGTATAAGTATTCAGCCCTCTCAATACTTTGCTTAAATCCAATCTCGTTTATTTTTCCCATTGAATTGAAAAGCTAGCTTCCCTTTGTCTAATTGGCTCTCTCCAATATGGTTGGCACGCTGCAATAATAGCTGCGAAATAAGCACCAGTTTTTGACCAGATTATATTATTTTATATTTTAAACCAGACTAGTCGTCTATTTACAGGTTCATTCATTTGGGTTTTGCGGTTTGAATTTTCGTTTTGAAGCTCCACATTGTCGCTATATATGCACCCCAAAATTGCCGTTTTGTTACCACCGCATATAGAATACAGAAGAGATGTGGTAAACATATAACTATGAGGTATATAGCGGCACACAAATGCAGAGCCAAAAAGTCCTCTCGTCGCGAGCAGACTGCGTCAGGCATGCGCAGTAGATTTTTCGTTTTTGGCCTTGCCCATAGCCAGCCCCGATTTTGACATTATTTTCTTTAAAATGCGTTTTTGTTTCTCACTTCAGTATGACCAGACCTCGAATGTCTAATGGCGAATCCAGACACCTACAGGCCTGTTTCATCCTTATTAGGAATCATCAGGGAATCATAGGACACAGGCACCATGCACACCTTTCGAATTTAAAACAAAAAGTTTGTAATCCGCGGAGACGTAGTACCTGTGTGCGCCACCTGTCGAATAAACTGAGAAACAAAAACATCAAAATTGAAAAGTGCAGAAGACCGTAAATACCGCCTAATCAGCCTAATGAGCCATACGCTCAAAATATTTCTAAAGATTATCCATAAAAGAATTTATGGAAAATGCGAATCCTTTATGGGCGACACGCAGTTTGGATTTCGTGGTGGGTTCGGCATTCAAGTCTATATATATGTATGTGCCTGTTTCATAGATTATAAGAAAGCGTTTGATCGAGTTCAACACGAAAAGCTCATAGAATTGCTAAAAGAAGTTGGTCTAGATGACCGTGATCTAAAGATAATCGCTAATCTATACTGGAATCAGACTGCTCGAATAAGGGTTGATGGGCAACTGTCCGAAGAGAAATAAGAAGAGGTGTGCGCCAAGGTTGTATATTATCTCCGCTGTTGTTTAATATCTATAGTAAAACAAAATTATGATTGTTTTCCACAAACCAAAACTACACTTTTTTGCACTCGACGCGCGTTTCGCTAACAACGTTAGCATCATCAGGAGACGATAAACAATGAACTAAATTAATCTACGCTCTATCTTATATACAATCCTTTAGTGGGCGGAGATAAGACTAATAAATTGTGATTGATCACGATTTTTAATCCTACCTCCCCTCAACCAAAGAATAAAGTGTACTAAACGGGATAGGTCCTCTATCTTTATTTAAACTATTTCTGGATTTAATGATTTCCATACTTTCATATGCATTCAAAAGTTGTTTGGTACACTTTTTAGAAGTTTTAGGTTATCTAATGTGAATCTATGATTGTTTTCAAAAGCATGCTCGGCCACACTTGACTTTTCTGTTCTTCCGTATTTTAAGTGTGCTAAGTGTTCTTTAAAACGTGTTTGAATAGAGCGTCTCGTTTGGCCAACATATTTTTTATCACAATCCATGCAACTAACTTCGTAAATTCCACTTTTTTCTAGAACTGTAGTTTTATCCTTGGGATTTCCTAGTAAGCTTCTTATTGTGTTACCGGATTGATATACTAATTTAAGACCGGTGTTATTAAATACTTTGTGTAATCCTTTCGTATAATTAGGATTATAAGGAATTGATACAAATTTTGAGTCGCAGGTATCTTTTTGTCTGAAAAAGGTAGAATTCCGAAAGGTCTTTTGAAAAGAATGTCTATTTATCAGCTTATTTATTAAGCCTTCGTCGTAACCGTTTTCGCCAGCTATATTCCTAATCCTATTCTTTTCTGCTTCAAATCTTTCTTTGTTTAAGGGGAAATTTACTAATCTATATGTTAAAAAGTGCAAACTTGCAAGCTTATGTTGTAAGCAATGAAAAGAGTCATTTGGAATATACCTGTTGGTGGCCGTGCCTTTTCTGTATAGGTCAAAGTCCAATTTATTTTTATTTCTTATAACTAAAGTGTCTAGAAATGGCAGTGTACTGTTGTTCTCTGTTTCAAAAGTAAATTTAATAGTGGGAAATTTGTTATTTATTTTTTCCATAAAATTTTCAACACTAGTTACTTTAGTGTTGAATACTGCAAACACATCGTCTACATACCTGAACCATACTCTGGGGAAATACTCAAATTCTTTCCTTATATCTGATTCAAATTTGCTCATAAATAGGTTTGCGATAAAAGGTGATAAACTATTACCCATTGTGGTTCCTTCTAATTGCTGGTAGTAGTTATTTTTATATTGAAAGTAATTTTGATTCATGCAGAGTTTTGTTAAAGATAGGTATTCTAAAGTCTGTTTGTCTTCTACATTGTTTTTTCTTAGTAGTTCCTCCAGGTATTGTAAGGTATTGGGGATCGGCACACTAGGGAACAACGAACTAACATCAAACGAGATTAAAATTTCACCTTCTTGGAGTGAAATATCTTTAACTTTATTTTGAATTTTGAACAGAAAAACCTTTTTCCTTTATTAATAACTACAGTTCTAGAAAAAAGTGGAATTTACGAAATTAGTTGCATGGATTGTGATAAAAAATATGTTGGCCAAACGAGACGCTCTATTCAAACACGTTTTAAAGAACACTTAGCACACTTAAAATACGGAAGAACAGAAAAGTCAAGTGTGGCCGAGCATGCTTTTGAAAACAATCATAGATTCACATTAGATAACCTAAAACTTCTAAAAAGTGTACCAAACAAAAGACTTTTGAATGCATATGAAAGTATGGAAATCATTAAATCCAGAAATAGTTTAAATAAAGATAGAGGACCTATCCCGTTTAGTACACTTTATTCTTTGGTTGAGGGGAGGTAGGATTAAAAATCGTGATCAATCACAATTTATTAGTCTTATCTCCGCCCACTAAAGGATTGTATATAAGATAGAGCGTAGATTAATTTAGTTCATTGTTTATCGTCTCCTGATGATGCTAACGTTGTTAGCGAAACGCGCGTCGAGTGCAAAAAAGTGTAGTTTTGGTTTGTGGAAAACAATCATAATTTTGTTTTAGTGCAACCAAAGGTTCCAAATTCCCAACATAATATCTATAGTAACAAAATAATAGAGAATGCACTTAATAAACGGCATCAAAATTAACAACCTACGATATGCCGACGACACTGTCATAATAGCAGACACGCTGGGGGCCTGCAAGAGTTGTTGAATGAAGTTGCTGCCCAAAATTCACAATGGTCAGCAAGTAGAACGCGTGGATTCATACAAATACTTGGGTTGCTTCCTCAATGAGAACTGGGACAACATACAAGAAGTTCGTGCAAGAATTGAACAAGCCAGATACAATCTCGAAATTCGTGTGCTGCGGTGTTATGTTTTTAGCATGTTATATTATGGCAAGGAAGTATGGACACTGACTTGGGTCATGTGCAAAAAGTTAGAGGCATTCGAGATGTGATGTTATCGTAGAATACGAAGGATATCTTGGATGGATAGAGTAACTAATGTGGATGTTTTTCTTAGAATAAATAAAGATCTTGAAGTTTTATTTACTATCAAAAAACGAAAATTTGAATATTTTGACCATCTTTTAACAAATGACAAATCTAAACTTTTAAAATTGATAATAGAAGGCAGAATTGAAGGCAGAAGATGTCCGGGTCGTAGACGGATATCATGGCTTTAAAATGTTAGAGAATGGTATGGTGTTAGTACTACGACACTGACACTGAAGAAGAATTGATTGCGCATTCGCCAAGAATACATGATCCGGTGGCGTACACGCAGGTGGCACGGCGTTTCGATGTATTTGTCTTTCTATGTGCGCACGCTTGACTAAAAGTATTCACAGGTAGTGTTCAATACTTTGTATATAAATGTCACTCTATTGTTCTTAACTGGAATGCAAGTGACATCTATACACAAACTATTGAACGCTACCTGTACAAGTATGCGCGCGTAGCAGTGACAAATGCATCGAAACGCCGCGCCACCTGCGTGTACGCCTTCGGTTCATGTATTATTGGCGCATACGCAATTAATTTAGCAAAAATTTTCTGATAAACAACGGGTTTTACGAATTCCGGTTTTGAAAAAAAGTGGATGACAAATTCAGGGATTTATTAAAAATGAGTTTTACAAATTACTATGGGGCTAGTTTGATGATGTACAATGGTTCGATTAAAAACGGCTCTTATAAATTTCGAATTTGTTATTGAATGGGTTTGAAGAAATAAGGTTCGGATAAAAAATTGGTTTAATAAATTGCAGTTTCTATATCGAATGATTTTATGATTTAACTTTCTTATATTTAACGGGTTTGGTTTTGCACATTCTGATAAACCGTGGTCGTCCCAACGGAACACGTTTAAGGTAGAGTATTGGAAGTCCCAAATCGATTCTGCACACGCGCATTTCCATACTGACACGGGCAAATAAAAAAGATGCTTTTTCTACCTAATTACTGTGCCGTTTCAGTTTTTATATCGAAGATTGTAACGAAGCTCGTACACGAAGAAATTACCGCAATCAACGTTGAATTGGTGTACAAGCGAGATAACAAATAAGCTATTAAAGTGTAGAGCTCTTGTAGTAAGAAAGACGAAAATTGAGTTTTCAATAATGCCCGGACTTACTTGTTGTACGAAGGGATGACGCTTTGCCATCGTCAGGATCAAAATGAATGTTTAAGAATGTCAAGAGTTGAAAAATACGTCCAAGTAAGAGGTGACCATTACTAGAAATTAATTGTCAAAAATAAGTTTTTATTCTCTTGTGTTCTTATAAAGAAATTAAAATATCACAAACTATACCAATGAAAAATAATAATTATTTAAACTAGAATACTTGGGAAAGGGCAAACAAGTGACACTTATGTGGGTACCAGGACATATGGGGGTGCCGGGTAACGAGAAGGTCGACGAGCTCGCCAGGATCGGGGCAAGCACCCAATATGTAGGGCCGGAACCACTCCTGGGAACAACCAAGAGACAATTGCAAAGTCGACTCAATAAATGGGCCAACGATGCCATGACGACTGCTTGGAGAGAAGGAACAGGATGCAGACAGACCAAGGACTTCGTGAAGGGCCCGGATGTAGCCAGACAAAAATGGCTTCTGGGGAGATCACGAAGAGACGCTGGTCTGCTGACAGGAATCATAACAGGTTAGAACCGACTAAGGAAGCACATGGCCCGGATCGCGGTGGAAAATGACTCGACCTGCCGGGCCTGCGGGCGGGCAGAAGACACATCTCGACATGTTATAGCGACATAACTGCGAGGCATACCAGAGGACGAGATACCAGGTATTCGGTTTCCTGACCCTGGATGAGGAGGACCTGCACACGCTCAAATAGGACGAAATACTGGACTTTGTAAAAAGAACAGTTAAACCAGATGAGCAGACTGCCAGACCAGTGGTGCAGGCGGTGGATTAGGGGCAGGCTCGGGGTAGGGCAGAAAGGGCCCAGGGAGGCCTACTTGCCAGGCTTCGCGCCGCCCCTTCTCTACTACTAGTTAAGTATACCAGAAAAATGTTTGAATAAGCGAGAGCAGCTGCCGACAGTATAAAAATAGGGAAATAAATTAAAATTTAATTTTTAGTTTGTTATATGTACAGTTATTTGAAATTTTAATAAACATTGTTTGAATTGAATTCATTTGAATTGCTCGAATTAAGGCCGTAGTTTCTCCCCAAATATTTAAGAAAAAAAACTAAAACTGACAACATCGTTTTCCATAATTTTGCGAGGGTGCCCAGGGAAAAGGAGAGTGGGAAACGCCGGTACATATCCTATGCCACTGCATAGGACTAGAGGCCCTTTATACGATTTTTGACAGTTATTGTTTTACCAGAGGTGAGCAACCGGATTTGACAGTTTTTTAGGGAAATGTTTGAAGTTGTGTGTTGGCAATGATGGTTGGTAACCCCTGACAATAAATAACTTTGTCACTGTCAGATTTTTGATTAATAAACGTGAGGTTTAAAAATGGAATTTTGCTGTATCAAAAAATGTTAAAATACGTGCCTCGACGAATTTGTATTGTTTCTTTGTCCAACGGAGAAAGAAACTCAGAAAAAGTGAAAAGAAAACATGCATTTACCAAGCTGGAAAATTAATAAAAATAGCCGAATTTGCAAGGTAAGTGAGCTACAAGCAGTAGGTACAAACATACGCAATTTACCATCTACTTGGTTAATAAATAACACATATTGTAAGAAATAGAGTAACAAAAATATAGATCATAGGAGTCTTTATATTTGACTTATTATTTACATTTTTAATATCTACTGTGTGTATTCACTGTTTTTGTTTTTTTTTTGTCAAAGCTTGACATATTTTACTAACCAAAAAAAATTAATCTTTTAAAAACTGTCTGGGGAAATTATAATTTCATAAAATTTGTTTTACATGCAAATATGAAAAAAAATATAAAGAGAGGGCAATATGAGTTGCCCACCTCTGGTAAAACAATAACTGTCAAATGTATAGAGGGCCTCTACATAGAACTAATGAGAACAAGGGCGAAAATATGTGGCCTCAGGGACAAACTAATAACTTACGGAGATTAACAGAAAGATAGAGCCGCGCAGGAACTACGCTTCAGTAGCGCATATCGGCGGAGAGTGAAAGTAATGCTTGTATTAAGTAAACACCTACCTTACCCCGTCCATCTCTTTCTATATGATCATGAAAGAAAGACAGACAATTTTTCAATGTCGAAATATATTTCACACAATTTTAATTTAGCACCTGCCGGTTTTTGCCACCGCTTGTCAAATTCTGTCAAGCCTGGCAGGCGGTTTTTTTAAATTTTCAAAAGTGAGTTATTTTAATTAGTTTTGGTTGGAAATCGCGTGAGTTTATGGGTTTAGCTATATAGTGGATTAACAACTTATTATATTTTTTAGATCATTACCATTCAAGCTAGAGAGCATGGGACTATTTGAAGAGTGCCGAAAATTGGGGTTCAGATTTTTACGAACCAAATCCCTGAGCAAGAAGATAATAGGTTAATATACAACAAAAAAAAAGAGATATAGGTTAAAACATTTATAAAATCTGTAAGACTTTTATACTGGATTTTTTTCTTAATTAATAAAAGAAAATAACATAATAAAATGTTGTTACCTTTAATATTTGATAATATTCCTCAAACAGTTATAACCCCCTCTTGCTATTTTAGACTTTTAAAGGGTCCAAAAAACTTTTTGTAAGCTAAAGAAAGTTCTTTAGCTGCATGGAACACTACAAAGCTGGTTAAGGTTTATATAGAGCTAAAACCTTTCGCGAATGCATTGCTTTTTTAACAGTAAAAAGTATGGAAAAACTGCGCCTGTTAAGTATTTTCATATCTTTTTATTATTAAATTAAGTGTCTGTAAAAAAATAAACAAAATAATATATGTATTTTATTATGCATCTGGCTGTACAAGTAGTTCCTTCCTGTAGTCCCTGGCTGCGCTCGTGTCGCCGATAAACAATGTTCCCCAAGTATAACACAGTATCGGTCACTCTCGCGTAGCTATTACTTTCTCTATGTGTGGCTCTTGGTTGAAAGTGCCCCAAGACTTCGAGAAAGCCTCACCAAACAGACTGATTACCTTTATTAGGGAACTTGGGCTGATTAGACAGGTATGAGCCACAATAGACCTTTTACACCTGGTTTCCATCTACGACTTTCTCGTGAGTGCTCACTTAAGCGTAACATGATGTCAATATGAAATGTTATGACATTCATGTGACGCGTGAGCGGGCACGCACGAAAAAATCGTAGGTGGGAACCGGGTGTTAGGTTGCTGTGGCGGGAGCAATATTGCACTGCACCACTCATAACCAACCTAAAATTGGCCGGCGAAACATAGTTTCTTTCCCGATAAGCCACGGAAATATAAAAAAGAATAATGTAATTCAGAGAAAATTATGATGTTTAGATTTCTCTGAGCATCCTGTAGTTTTTTTTCTTAAACTTTGGGCAAGTTTGACAATCGTTACCCTTGTTTTTCGATATATTCGCAAAACAGAAAAATAGAATAGGAAATATAAGAAAAAAGTTTCTAAAAACTTTTAAATTACAACTTAGATTAAAAAGAGACAAGATATCTGGTCCAACGAAAACTCCTTGGCAAATCAAATATTAACCACTGTTTATTTACAAATAAAGTCACAAGAAAACAAAGGTGAGAAATATCGATTATTTTTCTATCCTATTAAACAACGTTAGAACGCTAGGGACAGATAATTCATATGTGTTCAGGTTTGTAAGAATATTGAATTCCTACCTCTTATCAGAATATTAAGGCTGATATATACTGCCGCCGTTGCCATCTGCGCTCGCCCTTCGAATTGATATTTAGATCTTTTTGTCTGTCGTACTATTATTCTGTACTGAAGCAGTCAGTATAAGTAAGTTTCTGCTAATGACCAGAAAAAATAACAAAAATAAGAAACACAATAACATAATTTTTAGCTAGTAGGTAATATTATATTTTCTTTTCTTGATGTTCCAGGTGGTATGAACTGTATTTCTTTGTTTTAATGTTTGGCATAATTTTATTGTGTTGAAAATTGAAATTGCTATAAATCATACACAAACTTTGCAATAAATTTCTTTTGTATAAAATTATACTACAAACATTTATTGAAGCTTCCAAAGCTCAAATTGGCAGAATTATTTTTTGCACCTTTTTTAAATTATTTTGCAGATTTCATATTATAGTAAAATTTTAATAATATAATCCATGTGTAAATTTCTATTTAAGTAGGTACGCCACTGGTGGGTTTACTGTAAACAACAGAAAGGTAAAAATTGTTCCATATAATAATATAAGCAAAGTCTCCGTAAGTGTCAGGTATCTTGTCTCTTTTTAATCTAAGTATTAATCTTACTTTCTTATAGCACAGTAGTCCAATGTAAGACAAGAATCCAGAAATACTTTTATTCTTTAGTATAGCAAGCCACCATAAAGTTATTCATATTTTATGGCAGTATAGATGGTATTGTTACAAAGCTCGTATAACTTTTACGTTCAACTTTAAACTTCATGCACGAAAAACAAAGCTATACAAAAGTGGATTTTTCTGCTCTAAATTCAAAAGGCATGCATCGTTATACAGGTTAAGGAGATGTACACTCGGAGATGTAGTCAGTAAGGACTCAAAAAAAAAATATTAATAAGCAAAAGAGGCAATTTATTTAAACCTTAGATTAAATAAATAAAAGATACCTGGTCACACGAAAATTCCTGGCAAATAATAACCACTGATTATATTTACAAAATTTTCTTACAACCGACAAAGCCAAAACAATGAGTTGGAATAAATTCCATAACGTTCTAAATGTTAGAGTGAAGCAGTCGAAAAAACAAGCCTAAATGAACGGGTGAATGGCAGAGAGAGCATTTTTGAACTGTGAGCATGCATTTGGCTGTTGAGTGACATTACTTTTAACTAATAATTCAGATTTTCATAAACTACCATATCTCTACATATTATAAGAACTACTATACTTAATGATTGGTCTAATATTAAATCTAATTAACGTATAGCTAATTAAAATAATGTTAGCGTATCTTTCAGTATGTTTTTACGTCGTACTCAATACGTATTGAATACAATGAGAAAACATACTATTTAATGCGTTTGTGAAAGCCTCGAAGAGTTAAAGTTGTGCTTACAACGTACGACGTAACCAAAGCAATTCTTGTTCAGTGCTTGATGCACAGTTTTATTTCATGCCTTCTATTTCTTTCTTTTCGAAAAAAGTGAGAGGGCAATAGAATGGAAATGGGCTCTTTTACTGGCAAAACAAAGTCTTTTATTTAACAAACTCACTGAAATAAGCGCACTGAGTGCAGGCATGCACTGTGACATAGCTGCAGCATACGGTAAACTTCATAACCTTACAATAATTATCATACAGGGTTCCTAAGCAAATCCTTAGGGGGCCAAGCAGCCGTGTATAAGACGCAGACAAACGGAAAAGCTAATTAGGCAAAAAAAGATGGGCATGGGGCCATGTTGTCACTACATCTTACACGTAGTAAATCCATTCCAGGTTGTTGTTTTCTAATGTTTTCCATTTTCATACCTTTAGGACTAGAATAAAAATTGTTTTTGCTTGACTTTAATACCAAACTGATGAAAGATATCGTAAAAAAAAATATTTTTCGGCTTTTCATTTTGTAACCATTGTCCTTACGCACTGTTTACAGGCTGGGGACTGAGATACATATAAATGCCTAACCTAAAGCGTTCATACACGGCCGGAGAAATCGACTGAGATATTTCCGTAGAAACTTTATCAAGCAAATAGGACGGGTTGACGCCTTCGAACGTCCAACCCGCGTTTTGCACTTTGATTCGAAATCAAAAAGGAGGAACAGTCAGATGTGGGGCCGTGCACAAATTACGTAACGGTGATTTTACCAATTTTTGACCCCCTCCCTATGTAATGTTTTGTAACGGTTTGGCACGCCACTCCCCTAATATTACGTAACGATTTCAAGACCACTACCCCCCCAAAAAAAAAACTTTTCACTTATTTTCATTCCAAATTTTCTTAGTTTCACACAAATGCAAACGCTGACGAAAACCCCACTCCCCCCTACGTAACGTTTTGTAACCCCCCTCCCCCCTATGACCATTACGTAATTTGTGCACGGCCCCTGTAGTCCCAGTGGAGGAGGGCGAGAAAATTGATATTTTGTTCTTAAAAATTATACTTTTTAGACCTTTTTTTTTGCGTTCCCGAAATTACGTAATTTTTACTTTTACAAAAAGCGGCGGCATTTTTATTTCGTGCTTTGTTTTTCTAACATTTTTGCGTTCGACTAATTTAATTGAAAAATTTTTGGCTGCGGCGCCCTTTATCTTCTCACTTGAAACCAAGATCCCCCGTTTTAGGAAAACTGATCCCGTCTCTGTTTCTAAATTTTTTCGAATAAAAGTAGAGTATGACCACGGGGGAAATAATTTTTTTCAACGGTATGACGAAAATTTCGAGAAAAATAAAGAAAAAAATTAAAAAAGTGGCAGAGCTCAAGTTTTTCGTAAAAAAAACGTTTTATGTAAAGAAACAGAGCAAAATAAATCTTTTCACCCCGTTTTGGGTGTTAAAATATTGGCAGCCCCTTATTTTTCGCTTTTACCCTCCCGCTGGTTTTGAAGAATTGGTTCGCTACATGTTTTGAGATCATGTCATAAAACACCTCGAAAATATCAAATGTAGTGTAGGGCCAGCTTTATTTAAAATCAATAATATCGCAAGCAAAAAGCTTTGCAGGAAAAACAGCGCCGTTTATTGATTTCTGCATGGTTTGGCCGTTTCCGGATAGATGTCACTAGTAGAAAAGAATGGAAAGAAATTTAATTAAAAGTGAAGATATTTCGTTCTAATGTTAACAACCTCACGAGTTTATCGCTCAGTATCGTAAATAATGGACCCTGCCGCCTCCTTTAAGCAAGAAAAAGCTGTGGTTTGGACCTGAAAACATCTAATTTTTCCTCGATCATCTCATGGTGTGGCCGCCATCTAGCGGAATTTACAGACATCTTGTCAACGGTTATTATTGCAACAATGATTTATGCTCACAATGAAAGAGTGGCAACAATTTTTACTCATAAAAGCATATACCTGTTTCTTTTGTGCGCGCAAAACTTTCTATGCCATTTCTGTTTGATTTATTGAAATCCTATCCCTAAGGAAAATCTTAGGAACCCAGTATACAGATCACCCTCAGGGGATTTTGACATCTTTCTTTAACAATTTGAAGACAACGGAAAAAACAAATGGAGACTAACATCCACTTTAACACAAATGATAACAAATTCTTAGCATTTAACGATTTATTAATTTCATTTAACT
Source organism: Oxystoma pomonae (assembly GCA_963921995.1). Lineage (NCBI taxonomy): Eukaryota > Metazoa > Arthropoda > Insecta > Coleoptera > Brentidae > Oxystoma > Oxystoma pomonae. The sequence continues at coordinate 4,010,062 of OY998167.1, read as the reverse complement.
TTAGGTACAAAATTAAGAAAAATACAAGGAAAAAGAATTGTCTTGACAATATTATTATCAATTGCAGTGACCATTCCAAAATTCTTGCCGATGTCTTGGAACCAAACACAAACAAAGTTTAATCAAGGGACTAAAAAAAATTAATTCCGCAACTACAGTGACTTAAGTATGAATAATTTCTATGAAAAAATTGAACAGGTTAGTTGGTCATTTGTGAGGGACCCCAACTTAAATATAGACGATAAATTTAGAAAATTAATTAAAATAATAACGCAGAATATTGAAATCTACGGAAAAACCTTTGCTTAATTAATAACAATATAAACACTTATAAATACTTTTACAGAACAGAAATAATAAAAGCAAAAAAAAAACAACAAAAAAATCCTCGTGGATGATAATAATAGATCCCTAAAAAAGCAAATCCGCACCCTTGACATAAATGTCAACTCTTTAAATACTTTCTTTGTTAATATCGCACCACCAAAATTGACCAAAAATAAGTCAAAATCAACCAACAACAAATTCAAAAACATTTCCGCCCTTTAAATTTTTAAAAGTTTCATTTAATCAAATAAGAGACATTATTAACAAACTCAAAAAAAAACAGTCAAGACCATTTCGGAATATCAATGAAATTGTTAAAACATTTTAAAAATAACCTAATTTATCCCTTAATACATATAATAAATATTATAATTAAATAAGGGACATATCCTGACATCCTCAAAATTTCAAAAGTTATCCCCATACACAAAGGAGGAGAAATAACAGAAAACAACTTTAGTTCAATCATAATGGTGCCTTGTCTCTCAAAAGATATTGAATCTGCTCTAAAAAACCAAATTACATCACATTTCGAAAACAATAACCTATTTTTTAGTCAACAATATGGATTCCGGTCTAAAAAATCGACAGACACAGCAAAACCTTCTGTGATATAACAAAACGCTTTGACTGCGTTGACCATAGCATCTTAATAAAAAAACTTAAATACTATAATTTTCATGCGGTCATAAAAGGATTCAGTACGTTAGCCATGACAACAAAAACTCAAAAGACTTAAAAAATGGCGTTGTACAGGGTTCTGTCTTAGGACCAACATTATTTTTATTATACATGAATGATTTACCTGAGGCTCTAATTAATACATGGTTAGCATTATTCGCAGACGACACAACAATCCTGTCTGAAAGTAAAAACTTAAATGAGGCCCCAGAAAAAGCAAACAACGAATTAACAGCAGGTAAAGACTGGTTCGCAAAAAACACTATAGCATTAAACGAAACAAAAAAAAAACGAAAATGATAACTGTGCTAAATTCCTTGGAGTTTTCTTAGATTCAAAATTAAACTGATCCCCTCACATTGAGCACCTAGCAAAAAAATATCAAAAAACATCTTTGTCATCAGACGCCTAAGCGGCACAGTAGAAAATCAAATTTTACTGACCGCATATCATGCTTTAATAGCATCTCACCTACAGTATGGTCTGTTGAACTAGGAACAGGTAGCCTCTGCTTCAAGAATCTTTGGACTGCAACGTAAAACTAAGAATAATGACAAACCTAAAATACAGAAAAGACGTCAAATAAAAATTTGTAGATCTAAAAATTTATAGTTGTTTAAATTTTACACGTGAAAACCAGGATCTATTTACGAGGTCCAACTCAATTCATAGCTACAGCACCCATCACAGTGACAACCTAAGAATGGACTTCTTCCACCTTAAAGCGAGCAAACAGCGACTACGTTGGTTTAAACTATTACTGTGCTCAATTCTTTAACAAACTTCCCACCGAAGTAAGAAACTTACCTTTAATGAAATTCAAATCTCAAATCAAAAATTTTTTAATCAATCAAGCTTTTTATAAAAACATAATAAACTTTATTTAGTTAAATTTAAATTTAACTATAAACCTTTGCTCAAAACAAAAAAAAAGTGGCTAACGGAGCTGTAATAAAAAGCTGTACCTGTATCTTGAATTTTAATTATATTTTATTTATTGGTTCTTGTCATGTTATTATATTAAATTGTCTTTTATTGCAATTTTTGTATGGAATAAGATTTAAACAACTCCTTTTCGTAGCAAATAATTTATTATATTTTATATTATCATTTTTTTACTGTTTGACTAATTGTATACATTTTCCAATGTATGTAACATGTTAAATAAATAAATAAATATAAATAAATAAAATAGAAGGGGTGAAAGCCCAGAGATAACAAATGATCAGGATACTGCAAAGGTGGTCGTAGATATAAGTGAGACGTAGTCACTCTCTATTTGTGCACCTTTTACGGTGGGATTTACTAAAAGGGTTTAGCCTATTTTAGAACGGTTCTAAGTTTAAGTGAAATTTTTGGTTTTAAGCATTTTAAACCAACCCTCCTTGAATTTTAGACATAGTTTCATTTATAAGAAGAATATGAATAAATTTGTTTATTGAATAATCATCTTTACACAATCTTTTGTTGGATTTAAGAAGAAAGTTTCAATTTAGAAGAAAAGAAAATTAAAAAATTTAAACCCACGCGGGTTGTAAATAGTAAACACTCTGTAGAACAAATTAAAATTGGGGTTATATGTCACTCTAATTAAAACTTACTCTTGTTAATTAATTTTTCCAATTAATACTTGATGTCACACAACGATTTAGATGAGTAATTATAAAATAAGGAGTAGATTAATTTTGTATTTATTTAAAAGGTGTTTTTATTTATGAAATGTATTAAAAAACTGAAACGCAAGTTTTGTCCACATTTCTCTCACTATCGAAATGTCAGTTTCAAAATATTAGTTAGCTGCGTTGAAATCACAAACAGCGAGTTCGGATTTCTTACCTCTTCTTGTACCTTGGCTTGCACCAACGTCTACTGATGAAAGCTACAGCTTTGAAATGGGTGGGCTTTGAGTAAGGAAAGTTTTCTTGAGTGCTCTTTTAGATAACCTCAATGTTTTCATTTCAGTTTGTAAATAAATGATTATAGTTGGTTTGGGTTTTTTGTTTGGTATATTTTTCGTGCATAATCAGTGATCTTCACTTATGTTTGTTTTGCCTCGTAGTGCCCTCATAAACATATTGTTTTTGCTGAAAACGGGTTCAAACTATGGCGTTTTTCTGGACAAAAAAAGGAGGTGTTTTACTGGGTAATGAACAACTTCGGATATTAAATAAGGTAAATTAATCCTTGTAAAAACGGTTACTTAGGGAAATTATAAAATAACTTATTACCAAATGCCACAAAACAATCTGGGAGCTATAAATTTAAACCACCCCCCTGAGGTGGTCTAAAAAATTACCAACTTTATAACCTCAAAAACAAATAATGAAGCTATTAAGTGCCAAATTTTTGGCCTAAAATAGTTTTAGTGCATTTTCTCCTAAAATATGGTGTATTTTGAGAAAACAAGCAGTTTTTCAGTGGTATTTTGCAATAACAATACAAAATAATCAATAACTTTGTGTCTTTTCTGTACGGGTAAGTGTTTTTGAAAATTGGTTTTAAAATTTACTAGCCCTCACAGGTGTAAATATAGATCTTATTAAATCTCACTGTAAGTGGCTAAGATCGTTTTTGTAATAAATAATTTATTATATTTTATATTATCATTTTGGTACTATTGGACTAATTGTATACATTTTCCAATATGTGTAACATGTTCAATAAATAAATAAATATAAATAAATAAATAAAATAGATGGAGTCGCTGTTGTACGACGTATCCGATCTGAGCATGCGCACTGAGATACGATTACGATGAAGCGCTCTCTATTTGTGCAACTTTAAGTGTCTAGTCACACGTTTCACCTTGGTATATGTATATTATAATATTACTGCAGTATAAAGTGTTATACTATTGCTTTTCCCTAGGCCGGTCTTCTTTCCAGTATTATACGTTTTTACGATATGCTTGTGACAATGCACAATATGGCCTTTGTAAGATGCCTCTTCGGATTATTATATGACGGAAGTAGCGTCAAAACTCAGAAAAGAAAAAAGTCGAAAGAAATTTATCACGCGTCAGCTCGTAAGATATACAAGGTGTTTCAAGATTCAGTGTCAAGATTATTTTAGCTTTTTCTTTTTTATCACAAAAAAAATGGCGGATCAAACCGATTTGTTTCAAATTTGAGACTTGGTGGTGTTTAAAGTGATTTAATACAATTTTTGACAAAATGGCGGATTCAAAATGGCAAACTTTCTTATTTGTGTCAAATTTGAGATTTAATGGCGTTTGGGCTCACTCAATACTATTTTGGCTGAAACTTAAAAAAATCAAAATGGCGGATTCAAAATGGCGAACTTTCTTATTTACAAACCGATTTGTCTGAAATTTTAAACTTGGTGGTGTTGTCTCAAAATTAAAAATTTGGATTTAAAATAAAACCGTTTAACTTGGGGGGAGGGATAACCATGAGCCGCAATCATGTCACAAATTAGCCCCAATTAACCGCAATCATCCACAATTAACCGCAATCATCCGCCAATAGCAATCAATGTCACATTTTTTTTGTTTGTGGTTACCCCCTGGTTATTTATCTATTTTTATTTTGCTTTTTATCTTTCTGCTTACATTTTATCCCTGTTTTAAATTTTAGCTATGCTATGTTCTGGTGTTTTAGAAAATGTTTTTTTTATCGATCTTTCTGTAGTTTCCTCAGTACAGATGAAAAATTGGCATGCAGGCATCCACGCTTGCTTGGATATGTTATAAATCTTCTTCAGAAAAATTGACTGAATCCATTTACTCTGCAAACAAACTTTTATCGATGAATAAGACGGGTTCTATACAACGTACGAGTTTGCTTCTCTTGCAGAATGAAAAGCGTTAGAAGTACGTATCCACACAACGTTCATTATTATCTTAAAAATTGTCCTCTTATTTTTATTATCTCTTAATCTTTCTATTCTACGTCTGTGCCTAGTCACCTCGTGCGTATCATGACCAACTTAAACTGCCTTATAATTTAGGATCCAACACTTAAAAATTTTACATTAAATTCAAACCTCACATATTTTGACAATATTCGTTGAATCCTGAAGTTATAAAAGCATAACTAATAAATTGAGGAATCATATAATATATTTTACTTACGACCAACGAATAATACTGATTTCACGATCATCTCAACACAATTTTAATGTCTCATTTACGGCCCTAGTATAATAATAAAGCTTAGACGTAAACCACAAGATGGCGTGACAAGCGATAAGAGCACTAATTGACGCAAAAATGTGAATTAGTTTTCTATATTTTTAAGACAATAAATATTATTTATTAAACGTAAATAAATCCATTAGAATTTTAGTACCTAACTCGTTAAATTGACATATTACGCATTTTTAAGAAAAAAAACCTTGAAATTAACTCTGTGTTTCGGACTTCCATTGTCTATATTTTATTTATACACGACGTTTCGATCAGTACAATCTCTGATCGTCTTCAGGTGCAAACTACAATCAATTCCTGTGAGAAATCACTCAACCTTGAAGTTTAAGAAGTTGGCTCCGCCCAAGGAGGGGCTTCCAAATATTTGGGATATCAACACTTGGTTTACTGAAAATACCCTGATTCTGCCCAATAAAGGCAGCTTCAAGGAATTTTCTTTCAGTGTGACTCCTTGTGCAAAACCTTTGCTTCTGCCCACTTCATTCGGTGTTGTTTTGACCATGCATGTTCGGCATTTCCTGATTTCGTGGTTTCACCTTTTTGGGTATTCGTCTGATGTTCCATAAGCCTAACAGATAGTGGTCTTTTAGTTTCGCCTATGTATGATTCACTACACTCACAAGGAACTTGGTAAATGCATTCCTTATTTTGTTTGTTCTCCGGCTTCGAATTGTATTACTAGATTTAAAAGCTGTTTTAATATTAAAGTTTTTCGCTACTCTTCGAATTTTCCTTGATACTCCTTTAACGTATGGCATTGTAAGGAATGCATTTGCCTGGTTTTGGTCTTGTAATCTCTGTCCTGTTTGTTGAAATTTAGAAATAGTATCTGTTATAAGTTTCAGGCTGTAACCATTCTGCTGCAGATCCTTCTTAATGTTTCTTATTTCGATTTCCAAGTCATGAGAATTGTTACAAATTTGAACGGCTCTGTTATACAAGTTTTGATTATGCCTCGTTTGGTTGTAGCAGAATGATTTGAACCTTGATTTAAATATTGTCCTGTGTGAGTGGGTTTACGATAGACTGTTGTTCTGATGTCGCTTTCTACTCGTGTGACAAGTACATCAAGAAAAGGAACTTGACAATTTTGCTCCAACTCCATTGTGAATTTAATGGTGGGTCTTATGTTATTTAGGTGGTGAAGAAGTTCTGAAAGTTGTTGGTCATTCCCGGTCCAGACAATAAAAGTATCATCAACATATCTCAGCCAGAGCTTAGGTTTATATGTTGCGGTATCAACCGCATGTGATTCGAACCACTCCATGTAAATATTGGCCACCACTGGCGAAAGCGATGAACCCATTGGCAGACCGTCATCCTGAGCATAAAACCTATCTTTCACTTGAAAATAAGAGTTATGTAGGCAGCACTCCAACAACTCCATCACTGCCTCTAGCGGTAGGCTGGTACGTTCATAAAGGGATTCGTCATCAACCAGTCTCTTTCTAATAATATCTAGCGATTCCTTTACCCTTACCGGCAGACAAGGGCAATGCAACAGTGATTTTGGACACGGAAACCTATGACCAGAAAGTTGAAGAGGTACTTGCTAAAGGAAACTATAAACTTCTCCCGAAAGATCCGACGCAATCAATCGAAAGTAAGGTTTATAGAATTTTGAAAAAGGATTCCAGATATATTCCGGACAATATAAGATCTCAACTTACACCACATTATAGCAAGCCTCCTCATCTATACGGACTTCCCAAAATTCACAAAGATGCAATGCCCTTACGCCCAATTACAAGTTCCAGAAATTCTCCAACAAGCAATCTGTCTAAATTCCTTTTGAAAATTATTCAACCTCTTACAGGCAAGACCGCTTCATTTGTAGAAAATTCCAACCATTTTGTTAATATTCTTAAATCTTTTGTTTTAGGAACCGAGGATAGACTTGTCAGTTTTGATGTCGAAAATCTATACATCAATGTCCCAATAAAGGAATCGCTAGATATTATTAGAAAGAGACTGGTTGATGACGAATCCCTTTATGAACGTACCAGCCTACCGCTGGAGGCAGTGATGGAGTTGTTGGAGTGCTGCCTACATAACTCTTATTTTCAAGTGAAAGATAGGTTTTATGCTTAGGATGACGGTCTGCCAATGGGTTCATCGCTTTCGCCAGTGGTGGCCAATATTTACATGGAGTGGTTCGAATCACACGCGGTTGATACCGCAACATATAAACCTAAGCTTTGGCTGAGATATGAATGACCAACAACTTTCAGAATTTCTTCACCACCTAAATAACATAAGACCCACCATTAAATTCACAATGGAGTTGGAGCAAAATTGTGAAATTACTTTTCTTGATGTACTTGTCACACGAGTAGAAAGCGACATCAGAACAACAATCTATCGTAAACCCACTCACACAGGACAATATTTAAATCAAGGTTCAAATCATTCTGCTACAACCAAACGAGGCATAATCAAAACTTTGTATAACAGAGCCGTTCAAATTTGTAACAATTCTCATGACTTGGAAATCGAAATAAGAAACATTAAGAAGGATCTGCAGCAGAATGGTTACAGCCTGAAACTTATAACAGATACTATTTCTAAATTTCAACAAACAGGACAGAGATTACAAGACCAAAACCAGGCAAATGCATTCCTTACAATCCCATACGTTAAAGGAGTATCAGAGAAAATTCGACCAGTAGCGAAAAACTTTAATATTAAAACAGCTTTTAAATCTAGTAATACAATTCGAAGCCTTCTTAGTAAAACAAAACCGGAGAACAAACAAAATAAGGAATGCATTTACCAAGTTCCTTGTGAGTGTGGTGAATCATACATAGGCGAAACTAAAAGACCACTATCTGTTAGGCTTAAGGAACATCAGACGAATACCCAAAAAGGTGAAACCACGAAATCAGGAATTGCCGAACATGCATGGTCAAAACAACACCGAATGAAGTGGTCAGAAGCAAAGGTTTTGCACAAGGAGTCACACTGGAAGAAACGAAAATTCCTTGAAGCTGCCTTTATTGGGCAGAATCAGGGTATTTTCAGTAAGCCAAGTGTTGAAATCCCAAATATTTGGAAGCCCCTCCTTGGGCGGAGCCAACTTCTTAAACTTCAAGGTTGAGTGATTTCTCACAGTATATAAGTACGTAGCCTTAGAAATTGATTGTAGTTTGCACCTGAAGACGATCAGAGATTGTACTGATCGAAACGTCGTGTATAAATAAAATATAGACAATGGAAGTCCGAAACACAGAGTTAATTTCAAACACATCATTGTCTCAAACTTTCAAACAAAAAAAACCTTGTTTTTAAAAAGATATATGAAAAGTCCCTTAGTAACTTTATTTGTTTTGACGTTTTAGATAGAACGTCAATGAAAATTCAGGTTATGAAGGTTGTTGACTTAAGAGTGTTCGCGTCAGAGACAACATAATAACTTACGGAGACAGAAAACTAAAGCCGCGCAGGAACTATGTTCCTGTTGCGGCGGAGAGTGAAAGTAATGCTTGTATTAAGTAAACACCTTGCCCCGTCCATCTCTTTCTATATGATCATAGAAGAAAGACACAACATTTTTGAACGTCGAAATATACTTCACACAATTTTAATTTTGTACCTGCCGGTTTTTACCACCGCTTGTCGAAGTCCGTCAAGCCTGGCAAGCGATTTTTTTTTAGATATTCGAAAGTGAGATATTTTAATCAGTTTTGGTTGGAAATCGCGCGAGTTTATCGGATTAGCTGTATAGTGGATTAGCAACTAATTTTAAAGTTTAAAATGCCATTCAAATCAGGCTGGATCGCTACCATTAAAGCTAGAGAGCACGGGACTATTTGAAAAGCCGAAAGTTGGGGTTCAGATTTTTGCGAACCAAATCCCTGAAGAAAATATTGTGATGATTTATACAGAGTTAAGAAAGAATATAATAGGTTAAAATACAACCAAAAAAAAAGAGATATAGGTTAAACAATTTATAAAATCTGTAAGACTTTTAAACTGGGATTTTTTCCCAATTAATAAAAGGAAACAACATAATAAAGTATTTGTTAATATTCCTCAACAGAGTTATAACCCCCTTCTCCTATTTTAGATTTTTAAAGTGTCCTAAAAAAAAGGTTTGTAAGCTAAAGAAAGTTTTTTAGCTACATGGAAGTTGTTTAAGGTTTGTATAGAGGTAAGACCTTTTGCGAGTGCATTGCTTTTTAACACTAAAAAGTATAAGTTAAGTTTTTTCATATCTTTTTATTATTAAATAACTAAGTGTCTGTAAAAAAATAACCAAAAGAATATATGTATTTTATTAGGCGCCTGGCTGTACAAGTAGTTCGTTCCTGTAGCCACCGGCTGCGCTCGTGTCGCCGTCAAGCAATGTTCCTCAAGTATAATACAGTATCGGTCACTCTCGCGTAGCTATTACTTTCTCTATGGTTAGCGTTTGATATTTTTAACAATTTCTGATATTTATGATGACATTTTCATTGGTCGTAGTAAGTGAGTAAGTAAAAAATGTAATCTATTAACTCACATGTTATGGTCATTACAGGCTCAGATAAATTAAGACGCAAGCCGCAGGCGTTTAATGACCATCATAACATGCTTGTTATGTACACTACTATTAAGTTTTCTGAAAACTATACAGTTACAAAAACATATAGGTATTTGCGTCAAATAGAAATGATACCTCCACATGCACATACGTCCTTTTTTGCTTACAGATTTGTTGGAAAATCGAGAAGGAAGGCCTTGCTTATTAAAAAGCTCTTTTATTTTTTAGTTCAGATTCTAGATTGATTTTGAATTTCTTTGCGTACTGCAAACTCATTTTCAACATTTTCTTATTTACTCGCCTAGTGTGAACTTGGCGATTTTATTACTTCTTATTTAACAGAAAGAGGGACCTAGTGCAAATAGTCAAGCGTAACTGACAAGTATTGGAAAACCTACACATACGTAGTTAGTCAATCACGGCTAATTATGTAATCACGGATAAATAGTCAGTACTCTGCATCAAAGGATTTTGCACTCAAATTAGCTAATTATGATTTGGTAATCAGGTCCAGCAGAAAGGAGCTGGCAACGTCGCAAATTTCCTAGATATTCATATTAAACAAATTATTTCGTGTCCATTAGAGGCACAAAAGTAATAAAACCAAACGAATTGAATTGTTACTACTAAAATACAGTTTAGTAATGTATTAGTATTTAGCTTGTAAAATGCATTACCAAAGGAATGAAAGCATGTTAGTAGGTGCGCGATAGTACTATTCTGTGGATTTCAAGTAAAATGCGTACAATGTTAAAGTTAGATTTGAATACACATTTGTACGCTGGTACATACAGACCGCTTCAAGCTACTGCGAACATAGGGCGGAAGAAGTCTAATTTGCCAGTGTACGTACATTCAGAGACACCGCACGCCTATCAGTGAAGCAACCAATACTCAGGCTTGCGATCACCACTTGCATGACTTTCCTTTGGTATTTAGTACGCCTCTAACCACGGTGCTGTGTGGAGCGTAGTCAATGAAATCGGAATTTGGTCAATAAATACGCAAATCTGTATAACGTAATTTTCTTATTTTTTGTCACTGATAAATAAGAGCGTTTTATTGTCAACTGCTCAGATTTATCAGTGACGACGTGTTACAATGAAAATAATAAGGAGAAACAAAATAAAAGCAAGTTCTCAAAATAAAATAATACATTCTAAAAACCAAAAAGATTCTCCCAGTCAAAAAAAAATTAAAGCAAATGTTCGAAAAGTCCTCCTTGCTCGGCTAGACAATATCCGAGCCTACTATAAAAACCCCTTCTAACGTTTCCAAGCATGTTAGGGGTGATAATTTAAAAAGCTTCTTCAAAAACAGATAGAAGTCATTAGGAGCAAGATCGGGACATCGAGCTGGCCATAAAATAGTTCCCCGTGTACTTATAACCCGATTAGGAAATACATTATCAAGATATTCCCTAACAAGGCCAACATTGTGAGCGGAACAACCATCTTGTTGAAACCATGTTTCACCAAATCTTACACCCCTAACAACTGCCTAGCAGTTGGAATAATGTGCTGCTGCAGTAGATCCAAGTATCTAGGACCATTCAAATTGCAATAATACCTATAATACCCCCCCCCAAACATTTAGTTTTTGGGGATACTGTGTTCTTACGTCAAAATACAAATGCAAATTTTCCCTCGACCAATATCGAACGTGTGTTGGGTTATGACGATTTGACCATTTGACCATCTGCACTTTTTCAATAATAATAATAATAATAATATGGAAGTGCCATATTATTATTATTATTTCTCATACACTATTTTTCTCAGTTTTTTTGACAAATATTGGTAAACAAAAAACCAAAAATAACATCACTAATTAACTAGCCGTGCTTATCTGGTTCTTAATTCTAGGCCATCGGGGGATTAAAGTTTAGATTAGGGAAAATCAAGGCTAAATTCTTAATCAGCGAAATTGTACAATGGTGCATACCAGCATCAAAATGCTTTACTTCAGGTGTGGATTTGATTGTAAAGATTACCAAAAAAATTTAGTGTGATAGGTGCGGAAAAACTATTGGATTTTTGGCCTCCTTCTCTAGTTCCACCACTGACTGGTTTCAGACACAGTTTTACTACGACGAATATGAAACGATAGCAAAAAAAACAAAATATTCACAATACACCGGAGTACCGCAAGAATATATACCATACAACAAGTCATGGAAAAATGCTCGGTAAACACTAGAATAACAGAATGAGAAAAAAATCTGACACAGGATTCATGTACACTTCCGGCCACATAAAATGCGTACTCTTTTAGGTATTTCAAATTGACAGAAAATGTCACCGTCAGATTTTGTTCTTGTCATACGATTATATTTAAAAATGCCCCAACTAAACGTATTCGCAAAAGCTCAAATTTTGGAAAAACTAGACGGTGGTTGGTCGGTTCCCATTTGCGATGGCCCCAGAGGTGAAAATTGAGGCACATTTTCCTGGATACATAAGAACGATGCTCAGACGGATAAACCGTTCTAGACTTAGATGTCGCGTTGCTGCCAAGAAAATCTTACTTAATGAGGAAAAGACGCAAGCCAGGTTAATTTTTGCACTATTCACTACAAGAAGAAGAATTTTGGCAACAAGTGGTCTTCACGGATAAAAAAATCTTTCAGTCCCACAATGACAGCAAACAAATTTTGGTATATCGCCCGGCACGAACATGCTAGATAGCGTGTTCGAAAAATATATTGCTGGGAACGAAGATCGGGCTGGAAGATTTTCCATGATTGTGTGGAGTTGGATATCGGCGAGAGGACATGGAGCTCTTTTTAAAATCCATGGAAGATTTATGGCTGAGCAACCATTTTTCATCCAGAAGGTTTTGTGTATCAACATTTTTTGCCATGGACGGCAAAAACTCCTGACGTCAATCCCATGGAAAATGTGTTGGGCCTTCTAGCAAAAAAGTTAACAGTTTTTTTTTTAATTTACGTAGTGTTTTAATAATTTCTTTTTGATGTTGAACATTTTTGGTTGTCTGCAAAGACTTAGATTACTCAAATTTACTGATCCTGCAGAGGTGTGCTGACTATGATTAAGTTATTGCTTTCCAATTGCGGTCTTGTTTTATCCATAATGAGCTTTAAGAATAATTTGTAAAGTGTGGCTTAAATTCAACAGACCTGCATCTAACTTCTGCTTTACGCATTTTATGTGGCCGGAAGTGTAAAACAATCATCTGTCAAATTGCTTCTAATTCCTAGCACCGTACTAATGAGCACCACAAGTTCGAAATCCGGATCTACGGTTAGGATTACCTTTTTTGAGGGATACCTCCCTATTCATTGATTTTGTAATTTATTCACCCTCACTAAATCTCTTTAAATTTATCAACTCCAGAGGTCAGGATATCTGTAAAGATAATTATATCTGTCTCCGTAGAGACGCTTAATTATACTTCAAATTGAAGATTCATCTGCCGATTCTGCAATTTGACAGATGGATGTCTTACATGAATCCTGTGTCAGATTTTTTCATCATCATTTTATCTCTTAATTCCTAGCACCGTACTGATGAGCACCACAAGTGCGAAATCCGGGTATATGGTTATCATTACCTTTTTTGAGGAAAAGCTCGCTATTCATTGATTTTGCTATAAATAGTAACATATATATAGTATATATAAATATAATATATAAAATCTTACACCCATTATAAAAAAATTTAGTCCCAAATAGTATACAACTTGTATGTAGGCTAATATCATTTCTTGTCACGACCCCGAAGCAGGAGAAATTATAGAGAAAACACACACTCGTGAAAAATTATCGGTAATTTTAAAACCCTCGTGGTATTACCCCCGAAAATCTATACGAAATATTACCCCGAGATTAAACTTGACAAACGTTTTTTTTTCGCGCTGACGTGCTGACTATAATGTCCAAAGCAGGAAAATTAATTATGCTCTCGTGACTACCCCGTCTCACATTTTTTATAAAGTCGTTTTTTCTCATGATTTATTATGTGAAACCGTTTCAACTTTTATACATTATAAAATAAACAAAACCGCTCCCTCATCAAAACCGCTTTTGAATGTCTCATTTATTTTTCATCGTCACGTCGCGCCGCGTCAGCCGTTATATGGAACTTTTTCGATCCAAAAGTGACATTTTTGTTTTGCGAGAGCCTCTGCATTTTGCAACGCCGTCTCCGTCCTATAAAAAGTGAACCGTTATTCTCCTCGAGAAACTTTTGTACAGGGTGTTAAAATCTAGCCCAAGATCGTTAGCCTCCGTAGGCCGTAGAGCACTACGTAGCGTATCGGCCTGCCGCACGTAAGGTCTCGGGTTCGAATCCGGGCTAGGCATATGGATACTTTATGTTTGTCTTGATTTGATTTATCTCAACAGCAAGTTTAGGTCTTGAAATCATTGACACTGTAGCTTCTTAGCTTATTGTATCTCTTGCTGTGTGCCTTCCTAATCTAAGGAGCAGCAGCCCCTTTATTAGGTTTTTCTGGCAGTTAGCTTCTCTGGAGGGGTCGTCCAAACGTGGGTTTGTCTCTATAGATTCCCATCCTGTGCAGGTATTCTCTCAGTGCGCAGGGACCGGTAAATAGCCCCGTCACTTGTCTGATTTCTTTCCTATTCAGTTTAAGGATTTCACAGGTGAGTGGTACTGAAGGGCATGCCACCATTCTTTTGCTGTAGTTTTGCCCCGATATTGAATGCCAGTGGTTTCGATGTTCTTCGTGCACCCATCGCTTGGTTCAGGTCCTATAAATGGTCTTTCTGATCCTTTTATTGCTAAAGAATCCGCGTGTTCATTGCCTGCTACCCCTGTGTGCCCCGGCACCCACGCAAGGGTGACTCTATTGTGTTTCGCTAGGGTTAGGAGGGTTTGAAGGCAGTTCTACACTAATTTTGAGTGAATTTGTTGCATTGCATTAATAGGTGCTTGGCTGTCTGAGAAGATTGTTATATCTTTGTTGAGATATCTTCTTCTCAGGTTTTCCCGCAGACAAGTCTCTATGGTATGTATTTCGGCTTGGAATACTGTGGTTTCCCCAGAGATGCAAACCAATTCGATCTTGGGGCTAGGCCATATACTCCCGCTCCTGATCCACTGTCCATCTTGGATCCGTCGGTATACCATACCAATTTTTCTGACTGGACTAGTGATTTCTCCGTCCTGTTTTCCCAGGATAGCTGGGTCTTAAACGGCTTGTTCGTGTTGATTTTTGGAGTCATGATGTCGCTCCTCATCTCTAGCACCGAGTTGGTGACAATGCTCGCAATCTTGGTGTGTCCCAAATGGTTATCATACCAGTTGTCATTGCATTTTAGTCTGTACGCTCCCATTCTTGCCTCTGCTTTGATGACAATGTCAAGTGGTGAGAGGTTTAGAATGGTCTCCATAGCAGCGGTTGGTGTGGTGCTCATTGCTCCCATTATGCAAATACATGCAAGTCGCTGGAGTTTGGAGAGCTCCAGTTTTGCAGTGTTTTGTTCGGTATTCGGCCACCATATTGTGGCGCCGTAGGTTATTTTGGGTTTTACCACCATCGTGTATAATCAAAGGGTTATGTGTGGTGCAAGTCCCCAAGTTTTCTCTACAATATGCGCGTTCCAGCTTAGTTTTGCATCCAGGATAATCCCAAGATATTTTACATCCTGGGCATATTGTATCTGTTTTCTAAAGAAGGTAGGGGTTGATAGTCCTTCCAGCTTCCTTTTTTTCGTAAAGGGTATTAGCGCTGTTTTTTCGGGATTTACTTTGAGGTTTACCTGTTTGCACCAATTATCTGTAAATTTAAACAATTTTCAAAGATATTACACAATCGAGGTCTCCTTCGTTTGCTTATACTTCTGGGAAATTTTAGGACCAAGTTTAACCGTAAACGCCACAAAAAGAAAACGGCATGGGAAGTGTGCAAAATTTAAAAATAGTTGTGCAAAATTACGCTTCTCGAATGACATAAATTTTTTGAAAAATATTAACTGGGGGGGGGGCAAACTTTTTTGAGAACGCTCTTGTGGGGTACTGAAGGGTGTGCAAAATTGCGCAAAATAGACTTTTCGAATAACACAAAATTTTTTGAAAAATATCGACGGTGGGGGGGGGCAAACTTCATATTTTCAGAATCTTCGTGTGGGTTAGAGGGAGGTGTGCAAAATTTTAAAATGGGTGTGCAAAATTGTGCAAAATTAGACCTTTCTAATGACTCCAAAATTTTTAAAAAATATTGACTGGGGGGCAAACTTGATATTTTCAGAACCCTCGTGTAGGTTACAGGGAAGTGTGCAAAATTTTAAAATGGGTGTGCAAAATGATGCCAAATTAGACCTTTCTAACGACACCAAACATTTTGAAAAATATTGACTGGAGGGAGCAAACTTGATATTTTCAGAACCCTCGTGTAGGTTACAGGGAGGTGTGCAAAATTTTAAAATGGGTGTGCAAAATGATGCCAAATTAGACCTTTCTAACGACACCAAACTTTTTGAAAAATATTGACTGGGGGGGGGAAAACTTGATATTTTCAGAACCCTCGTGTGGGTTACAGGGAGGTGTGCAAAATTTTAAAATGTGTGTGCAAAATTGTGCAAAATAAGACTTTTCAAATGACACCAAACTTTTAGAAAAATATTGACTGGGGGGGGGGGCAAACTTCATATTTTCAGAATCTTCGTGTGGGTTACAGGGAGGTGTGCAAAATTTTAAAATGGGTGTGCAAAATTGTGCAAAATTAGACCTTTCTAACGACACCAAACTTTTTGAAAAATATTGACTGGGGGGAGCAAACTTGATATTTTCAGAACCCTCGTGTGGGTTACAGGGAGGTGTGCAAAATTTTAAAATGGGTGTGCAAAATTGTGCAAAATAAGACCTTTCTAATGACACCAAACTTTTTGAAAATTATTGACTGGGGGGGGGCAAACTTGATATTTTCAGAACCCTCGTGTGGGTTACAGGGAGGTGTGCAAAATTTTAAAATGGGTGTGCAAAATTGTGCAAAATTGTGCAAAATAAGACCTTTCTAACGACACCAAACTTTTTGAAAATTATTGACTGGGGGGGGCAAACTTGATATTTTCAGAACCCTCGTGTGGGTTACAGGGGGGTGTGCAAAATTTTAAAATGGGTGTGCAAAATTGTGCAAAATAAGACCTTTCTAACGACACCAAACTTTTAGAAAAATATTGACTGGGGGGGGCAAACTTGATATTTTCAGAACCCTCGTGTGGGTTACAGGGAGGTGTGCAAAATTTTAAAATGTGTGTGCAAAATTGTGCAAAATAAGACCTTTCAAATGACATCATAATTTTTGAAAAATATTGAATGGGGGGGGCAACGTCAAGTTTGCCCCCCCCCCACAGAAAATGGGCTGTAGTTTCTCGTAGGAAGGTGTGCAAAATTTGATTTGTGGTGTGCAAAATTGTGCAAAATGTGTGCAAAATTTTGGCATAAAAATTTTTGAGAAAATCGATTTTGGGGGGGGCAAACTTAACTGAGCCTTTCTGGGCGATGCCTGAACGTTTTTTCAGTTATTTTCCCCCACAAATAATAATCGCAGTGCACACTCTGTTGCCGATTCAGTGCTCGCCAAAAAGTCTATTCAAAAAATTGGTAACTGGTCGCGCCGTATGGGGAGGGGCCCCATCCTGTTGGTAGTAGAACGGTTCAGCATAGTTTATTAGGGGCATATTTTCAAAAAAGGGTTCTACAGTGTCTTCAAGTATCTCAATATACATTTGATGATTTAGGTTCTCATTATAAACACCCCCGCCCATACATTAAAACCAAATCGGCCGTGGTTAACCATTTCCACGGTAATATGCGGGAGCCAGGTATAGCTATTATATCTGTTGAACAGCCCGTTACTGGAAACGTGCGCTTCGTCCATATAAAGGACATTCAGGGGAAAGTTTTCGATTGCTCGAGTTCTTTCTAAAAACCAATGGCTGTAGTCCATCCTGGGCTGAAAATCTCTCTCGAAAAGCCGGTGCATTTACCTTGTTCGATAAGGTTTGAATTTATGTTTTTTAGAATCCTATGAATGCTGGTGTAGGGCAAACCTGTTCATGTTTCTAATTTTCTTATAGAAGTGGTATTACTAATGTTAATCTCACCGAGCACACCAATTGCTTCCAATTTTAACTTAACTCTGGGTTTGCAGAACGCCTTATATGTGATCAGGTTTCTTTTTAATCTGGGAAATATATTCATATATGGCTGCTGCCGCTCTGGATATCGTTGAAAATAGAGATCTCTTGCATCTTCACGATTCTCGTTCGAATCAACGAAGCATTTGAGCATGTCAAATTTTTCTCCATTTTGATACATTTTTGGCGAAAGTAACACGAAAAGATGCAAGCAAATAATTTTTCGAACAAAACAATTGAATAAGTGTCTGTGAATCCATAGCTTACTTGATCAATTTAACTTTTTTATATGGAAACTTTATCAATGCCCACTTGATGACAAAATGCTTCCCAAACTACTGCCTTATCTAACAGGCTTTGAAAAATGCCATTACTCATCGAATTTTGCTGTTATAGTGGCTCATGGCACACTAAGTTATTATAAAAAATATCAAAAATCTCTAAAACTGCTTAGGCAAAATAATCTTATGACAAGTTCAGAAATGAAATAAAATACAGGGTGTTTCATAAGAAAAAATGCAACTCTGGGTTATATCTCAGAAACCGAAACTTCTAGAAAAACACCAATCATCTAAAATGAAAAATCTACTAAAATGCTTTATACACGGAAGCAAATTTTTTATAAATAACGAAGTTATGGACCCCATCCCAAAATGCAGACTTTTCAAAAAAAACCCGTAGCGTAATAATGACTCGACATATCAAGATACGGTTTCCACCTATCAAATTGTCTTGAAAATCGAGCGTCGCAAGTGGGGGTCAGTTTTTCTCTATCTATCCTGGAAGTACCTGAAACCCCCCAAAAGTGCCCAATTTGGATCACCCTGTATATTGCAGCTTATAAACAAAGTACCTAACAAAACAATCATCAAACAAGACCAAAATGTGTAACAATAATAACTTTGAAAAACCAACAAAATATGTAAAAATCTACTGCGCATGTCTGACGCAGTCTGCTCGTAGGGAATTTTTGGCTCCACAGTTTTTCCAGGCTAACTTGATTGGGAGAGTTATTATCAGATTTTCCGTATTCATTAAATAAGTTTTAAATATTAAAATACTTTATTCAAAAGCTCTTTAAAATACCCACTAGACATCATATTATTTACATTTTTAGTCACTCTATATGTTAAAAACTTTTAGCACAATAATAATTCAGCGCTTCTTTTCTCGACTTTTTCTTTTATGTAAAAGCCCTCTCTATAACGTTGAAATTCTTCTCCCGTTGCCCTATAATTACCATACCGCCCCACTTGACCTCAAAACTTTTCTTCTCCACTTTTGGCTTATAAATGTGAAGACTTTTGTAAGTATGTGCTCCTTTTTTTACCTTCCTAAAAACTCAAAATTTATTTAGACCAATGGTACTGGAAAAGATCAGGTACATTCCTCTGCAGTAAAATGCTTTTCCTCTTTCGATTTTAAATGCCCTTTCCTCTTTTAGTATGTAAATAACTAGTCATATTACTGGACATGAGAGTCAACTGGAGTTTAGAACTTCCATTGTGTTTATTTTTTACTTTTTCAGAACGTTTCGATTGCTTATGTATCTACTAAGACTACCTAATCTTACATACTAGCATGTGTTCAGTGAACCATGAACACACTTTTGTATGGTTAACTACCGGATTATATTTTGTGACAGACTGGTACTAAAATGTGAAAATATTGACATCAAAGATGCTTTCAAAAATAATTTTTATATTTCAATTATACGCTAACCCATAAAACAACTGTGACAAAAATTAAAAAACACAACTGTAAAGAAAATTTTAAAACAACAGAAACAAATTATTAGGTATATAAATTTTAATATCTGGTCATTGCGCCATTCACCTCACTTATACCGTTTAACCTTCTTGGCAGAGAATCAGCCAAAATTTCAACAAGGTTTTCATTTTCACCAATCACTTCTTCATAAGCATTGACTATTAACTGGACCAAGTGATTTCCCGGCTCAATATTAAAGCTTTCCAGCTTTTTTGAAATTAAACCCCAGATATTTTCCATAGGATTGGCGTCCAAGGTTTTCGCAGGCCAAGGAAGAATTTCAATATTTTGCTTCCGAAACGAAGTTTGGCAAATTCTTGCCGTATGAGCAGGGCAGTTGACTGGTTGAAAAATAAACTGGTCTTGATAAAGTTCTGTGACGGCTGGAAGCATGGTGTTCTCTAAAATGTCCACGTAAAGCTGTGCTGTGAGCCTTCCATTGATCTCTAGCAGAAATCCAACCCCATATATTTACCGAAAACTTTCCAGCGCGATCTCATAGCGCGTTCTTGGTGGACGATACACCCGAATTTGTTTTTTGTCACTACATGATTGGAAAACTTTTTCATCGGATAATATTACCTTTCGCCAAAACTCTGGTTCCTTTAGAGAGTAATTAAGGGCAAAAAGTAACCTGGCCTGTTTTTCTTTCATTCGTAAGTTTAATTTTTTTAGCAACACACGACATCTTAAATTAGATCCTTTCCTTACGCGATTTCGTGCCACTCTTACACATCCTGGAAATTGGGTTGATCTCTTTGCCTGGGCAACAGATGCAAAAGGGTTTTCTTCCATAAAACTTTCAATCAGTCCCTTGTTTTCTCTCTATTGTCTGATCTTCCCATCGTTTTTTAATTTTTATAATCGTGGTTTTACTGCGTCCGTAATGTCTAGCCACGTCCCTAATTGACCATCCTAGTTGTAGTTTTGCCAGGAGTTGGGCTTTATCAAATAAAGAAATTTGTGAAGGCATTTTTTTATTTATTTGTCAGACTGAAATACAGAATGATTTACTTTGACAGTTTAAGAGAAATACAATATATTAGTATTTACAAGGTATTACAGCAAAAAGTATTGTGTACCACTTTTATGATGCCGATAGTGTACGTGAAAAACATAGGTATTTTTTAAATTTCATGGTTAACTACCGAATTATATTTTGACACTGACTTTTATACTATGCTGGACTAAAATTTTAAAATATTGAGATCAAAAGATTGTGGTTAAAAATATTGTTTATATTTAATGCATAAAATAACTGTAATGAAAATTTAAAACCACAACTGTATAGTCAAAATTATACCCTTTTGTAGTGACGTCATAATGCCAGCCAAAAACGTCTACCGATATTTCTTTTGCCACAAATGACTGGTGACTAATTAACGGTGATACTTTTACTATAGGGTGATGGAAATAATAATAAATGTCATTTTAACTTTGGATATATTAAGTTGTCTAAAGCTGTCCATGCATGATCTCTTTATCCGTGACCTTATAAATTAAGATTGGGTAAATTTGGCCAGTCTGTTACCCTTAACTTTATTCTGGGCAGGCGCAGTAACGCTCTGCCAGGCTGTTAACCACAGGTACTAATTAGCGCCGAATAGCTAGTACCTTTACTGTTAAAAAGCCTAGTTAAAAAGTATTAACAATTTAATTTACTTGTTTAAGACAAAAATACAGTTACTAAAAAGTTGCCAAGTTAATGTAATTGTAACAAAATGACTCAAATACTTATACAAGACATCTCAAAATAAAATTAGTGTTTTTTCAGAGCCTTTTCTGGAAGATAAATATTCTTTTTCTTTAGCCACTCGATTAGACTCTGCTTGGTCCAAGATTTTCTTGTAATCTCTTCTGATATATGCCAGAATGGTAGCTTGCGTTGTCCATGATTATTAAGACTTTGGAGGAAGATTCGGAAAAAGCTGTGTTTGAAACCAATTTTTAATAAAGGCATATTTTATTCCTGCGTGGACCGCAATATATCGATGACCTGAAAAAAAACAAAAAATAACTTGCTTAATATAACTTTAACCCATATTCTGTAATACAAAATTAATTTTTCAAAAATATATAAACTACCACTAAAAACATTGGAAAATTTGATATTTAATTCTCTGATATTGCATTTTTTTTTTATAAAAGTGGGGGTCAATCAAGTTGTTTAAAAGGTTCTTTAAAGGTCCCCAGAACTTATGAGAGTCTTACTCGGAGTCATAGCAAACTATCCGATTGACCTTAACCCCTTAACTTGTTTGGCATTTGGTATTTAAAACAGGCAGAGCTTAATTCATTTTTATCACAAAACTCTAAAAAGATAACAAGATTATTTTTACCTTCACTGTTTTTTGTTTTGAATCCGTGTGCTTGGTGTCATCTGATCCCTTGCTAAAGTCCATTAAATATTTTCGACTGTTGGACTTCTTCCACTTAAAGCCTATACAGTTTATCCATCTTTGTTACCTGAACTTTTGCCTTATTTTTGCCAACGTCACATATTCTTTTCTGCTGTACATTGAATAATTTGGTTTTGGCTGTGTTTGAAGACATATTAGATGCGTAAGATTTGTCTGATTTTATATATATTTGCTATTGTTGTCGGTCTTAATTTGGTTGCTTCTGCTGTTCGCTCTATGATTTTCTTAACTTGTAGGGCGGTTTCGTTGCGGACTCGGTGTTTTTCCAGTTAAAAAAGCTAATATATTTAAAGTTATTAGCTGCGTTTGCTCATTGTACCTATTACATTTTTGTCAAGGCATTTCTTGGTTTCAAAAATAACTTTGAAAACACACTGACAAATTGATGTTTTTGAATGAAAGTGACAAATATTTCAGGTAAAAATATAGAGGATGTTTACTTATAAGAAACGAACAATAATCAGACACCAATTTTTTCTAATTTCCAATTTCCTCAGTTGAAACTTTCAATAAACCAGTCCCTTGCATTCTTTTAATTGTGTGATCTTTTCCTCATCGTTTT
This sequence comes from Oxystoma pomonae, assembly GCA_963921995.1. NCBI lineage: Eukaryota > Metazoa > Arthropoda > Insecta > Coleoptera > Brentidae > Oxystoma > Oxystoma pomonae. The sequence continues at coordinate 3,987,490 of OY998167.1, read as the reverse complement.
TTAATTTTCATAAACGTGATTTTATTGCGTACAGAATGTTTAGCCACGCCTCTAATTGACCAACCTAGTTGCAGTTTTGGGAAGAAGTTGGACTTTACCAAATAAATAAATTTGAAAAGGCATTTTTGTATTTACTTGTCAGTATTAAATCCAGAATGACATGCTTTGACAGTTTTAGACAAATACGATGACGAGTGACTTTGTTTGTAAAAATGGACCAAGTTATTACAACAAAAAGTAGTTTGTACCACTTTTATGATGCCGGAAGTTATATTAAAAAAAACTTATAATATCTGATGGTCTTATTTGGTCCTAATTTTTATTTTATTGTACATTCTGGTTCCTCTGTATGAATGATGTTTCTTTGAACATCCGCTTGAATAGATTTTCTTCCCTGGCGACGATCCTTGCCTTTTTGATTTTTGATCCAGTTTGCTAGAAGCAGTTCTTGGTGATGCGGCGATATGGTTTAGTTCTTGTTAACTGACTTCTTTTTGTTGTGGTTGTTTTAAAGACAGGCCGAAGATAGTATTGGTTGCCTATTCTTCTTATCTTTTCTGAGATGCCTTTGATGTATGGAATTTTAAGTGTCGCCTTCCTTTCAATATTTACGTCTGTCGTCCTTTGTGTTGGTGTGGTCTGAAGAGTTTTCTGGATCGTGTAGTTGGAGAAACCGTTTCTTCGCAGATCGGATCGAAGAAACTGCATCACACTAACTTTGGAAAAAGAAGAAAATTGTCTGCTCCCTTTTCCCGACGTTCTACTCACCAAAAAGAATTCAACCATAACCACTTCTGTATATCGCAAACCCATACTTATACTGGACAATATCTAAACTTCAAATCAAACCACTCCACATCAACCAAAGTGGGAATTGCAAAATCTCTTATAGATCGAGGCACCTACATCTGCAATACATAAGAAGCTTTAAATAAAGAAAAGGTAAAAATTCGATCCGATCTGCGAAAAAACGGTTTATCCAACTCCACGATCAATAAAACTCTTCAGACCACACCAACACAAAGGGCGGCAGACGTAAATCCAGACATCAAAGGAATCTCAGAAAAGATAAGAAGAATAGGCAACTAATACCATATTCGGATTGTCTTTAAAACAACCACAACAATAAGAAGTCAGTCAACAAGAACTAAACCATATCGCCGCAACACCAAGAACTGCATCTGCCAAGTACCATCCGAGTGTGGGGATATCTACATCGGAGAAACCAGCCGACCCATGGAAGTTCACCTTACAGAACACAAACGCAAAACATTGCTGGGAAAGTCAACATCATATGGAATGGAAAAAGGCAAAGATCGTCGTCAGGGAAGCGGAAGTTCAAAGAAACAACATTCATACAGAGGAACCAGAATCTATTTTTTCAATAGGCCGTCACCATCAAGGATATTTGGAAACCCATACTTTTCGGAGGTAACAGATTTCAACTGTAAATGGGCGGAGCCAACCAAGTGTATTCATGGTTTACTGAACACATGCCAGTGGCGGTCCCAGGGGGGGGCAGGGGGCAGGGGGGGCGACCCCCCCCCCCTTTTCTCCAGAAAAAAGTAGACAACAAAGATTCTGGTGGTAACCCTGAAGTCTTTGGAGAAAAAAATGAGAAAAAGGCAAAAATCACGATATTAAAAATACAGAACAGTATTATGGAGTTTGAAATCAAGGTTCAATAACAAGACTCTAAGTATTTTTGATCTGAACATATTCATACCAAATTTTATACATATATTTATACATTTATATAGATTTTAACTAATTTCGTTTCCAAATACTATAAACTGTTTGATTAATACAAAACACAAATTCTGGAACTTTTATTGGGAGTCAGTATTTGGAAACATTATTGGTCAGAAGTAGGCAAAAGCTTTAATCGAAACATATATGATAACGTTTTCGAGGCAATGAACAAATGTGGCGATATTTTTCCGTTGATAAGAACATTCTTGGATGTTTTTCAGTAAGTAATGCTTCGTCAGAAAGAAGCTTCTCCTGCCTTAGAAGATTGAAAACATAAGTACTTAAAAACACTATCACCGAAACTCTTCTGACGGGCTTAGCATTGCTGCATATTAACAGACATATTGAAATTAACATTGAGCGAATCATAGACCGGTTTGCTCAAAAAAAACGGAAACGATTTTTTTTTGAGATATAATGTTTGAGATATGCAATATATAAGTGATGTTTCAACTTAAAAAGCTTTTTACACCTCAAAAAAAAAGTATTTAGCTATTAGGTTTTCTTTGTGGTTTGTTTCTTATCTATTTTTTTTTTATAACTGAAAGTATTATACGTATAGTTACTAAGCTCGGATTTCAGAGGGATAGGGGGGTAGTTAACCCCCCTATCTTGGCTTTAAATTTTTTATGAAAACATTTTAGAAAATCAAAAGTAGGGCATTAATTGCAGCGCTATAACACCTTTGATATTTACGGTATTAGTTTAATTTTGTATTAAAAATTGCATTTGTAGTGTCATTTTCTTAAAAACAAATTTATTTTTCTTGTAAATGTGTCAATTTAACGGAACTTATTTTTGGGTAGGTACTAAAATTATATGGGATTTATTTACGTTTAATAAATATTTATTGTTTTAAAAATATAGAAAAATAATTCACATTTTTGCATAATCATTTGTCACGCTATCTAGTGGTTTAAGTCTAAGCTTTATTATTAAAATTAGTAATATTCGTTGGTCGAAGGTAAAAATTTTAAAATCATCTCTTATGCCCTCTCCGCATTTTTCTCTCCGCACGGCTCATACGTAATCGAATTTTGTATCGCTATCCCGCACCTGAATTGAAAGCCATTCATCAATCAAACTTTTTCGGGATTTGTTGACAAGCCAATAAATCTTTTTTTAAATGTAAAGGGTGTTTCAAAATTCTGTATCAAGGTTTTATAAGTATTTTTCAGATCGAAAAAAAATTATTTTTTCCCAAACGCTGCGATACCACCTCCATCAACCCCTAAATGTAGGATAGCTTCAGCCCTTAATAAAGGTTTGGTAATCACGTTTTATTTCAGGAATTTTAAATATTGCCATAATTTGCAAACAATTGAACCGAAATGAAAAGTCTTAACAGCGATGAAGAAGTAATAAAATACCCTTTCCAACACGATCTGTTTTTGCTAATCAAAAGCTGACAAACTGCTTATTTTAAATTGAGAAAGACCAATGTAAAGTTTTTTTTTAAATCTTTAGGGTTCCTAAAAAAATATACATTTTTGTTTGTCTCAAAAACTATTGATCCACATTATAATTAACTTTTCAGCAGTGTGTCACCCGGGGGGTTGGAACTACCACGCTTAAGGAGATGATAGGGTAGTTCTCCTGAGAGTGGTAAAAATATACCCCTTACAAACAGAATCGACGTTCATTTTCTCCAATTCTTTACGGTTTTTGAAAAAATCCAAGTGAACCCTTATAAATGGCCAACCCTGTATACATAACTAGGTGAAGACCACGCAGCTTCGCCTGCGTTTTTCTTGTTTTAAATGAGCATAACTTTTGTTCCGATGAATCGATTTTGATGAAATAAAACCTATGCCCTGCCCAGGAGTCCAAGAAATCCAGTAGTAAGTTTCCCATCAAAATCCGTTTAATAGTATTTGCGTGATGCTGGACAAACAGACATAGAAACCGACAACCAAAAATTTTAAAAATTGTATTTTTGGTATCTATATGGTTTGTTTACAAGCTGACCCCAAAAATTAAAAAGAATATATTGAATGTACAGAAATGGTGTCTAGAGATTTAATATATGTATAGATAACTGGTCCAAACAAATGCTAGAAAAAAAATTAAAAACAAAAAATCCGCTTAAATGTGCAAAGAAAAACTATTTGAGATTTCGTTAGTACGTTGAAATAAAGTCCGATAAACAAGCGGGAGCTCTAGAAAGTTCAAAAGTGGCTTTAAATTAAAGCACCGCCCGCTTAAACGCGTCAAAGAGAACCATTTTAAGATTTTGTTAAAAAAAATCGGAATAAAGTGTACTTAGAGAAATCTGAGAATTGGCTTTTTCCAGCAGGGTTACCCAGTTATAAATGTATGAGTTCAAGTACACGCCGTTCAAATGGGACACCCACGGTTTATCAGAATGTGCAAATTCAAACCCGTTAAATAACAAAAAGTTCAATTATAAAACCATTCACTATACGAACAGCAATTCGTTAAACCATTTTTTTATCCGAACCTTATTTCTTCAAACCCATTCAATAACAAATTCTAAATTTATAACTTATTTTTCAAAAAAAACTCGTTCAATATCAAACCCGGAATTCGTAAAATCCGTAATTTATCAGAAAATTTTTGCTAAATTAATTGCGCATTCGCCAATACCACATGAACCAGAGGCGTACACGCAGGTGGCGCAGCGGCGCGGCGTTTTGATGCATTTGTCGCTGTTACTTACAGGTTGCGTTCAATAGTTTGTGTATAGATGTCACTTGCATTCACTCGTCTTGCATTCATGTGTTATTGGCGAATGCGCAATCAATTTAGTCAAAATTTTCTGATAAATTACGGGTTTTACGAATTCCGGGTTTGATATTGAATGAGTTTGATGAACAATCCCAGCAAACACGGTTCCCTCGGGCCTTCGTTGGTCCGATGTCGATTGTCGAATTTGCCGTCATCGGCACGACGTTGATTTACGACATCGGACCAGCAGTATTTTTTGTTCGCTTTGCGATGTAGGCCCAATGTATGTTTGCCAACGCAGTGTTAGACTGTAGCCCGCCGTCGGTAAATTTAACTTTTTGCTGACATCGGCATACCGTCTCCGTACGATTAAAGTCCTATTCAACTATTCAAGTCCGACATTGGTTTCCTAAAGCGGTCCACCGTCGGCGATTGACGAAGGTCCGTCGGTGGTAGTTTAAAGCGGCTCAACAATGGCAAACCACAAGGTCCTATAATGGGTGGAAAGCGGCCCGACGTCGGTGATTGACGTAGGTCCGTCGGTGGTTGCTTGACACCATCCGACATTGGCAAAATACAAAGTTTCCATAATGTGGGTGCTTAACCAGTCGGGCTGGTTTAAGTGGCAGAAGAGGTGATTCTTGTAGAGAAGTACCACCATGTTGTCCGCATTCTAGTTTTGAAATATCTTTGCTCATTATATATATAATATTATCTTCCACTGTACAGGGAACATAGTGACATTAGCGCCATCTCTACATATTAGGAAAAAACTATTAAGCAGTTTACAAATTTTAAGGTGACGTAATCGGACCATCGTCAGTTGCCGATTCTCGTCCGATTAGACATAAAGTCGACTATAGTAAATCGGGCTATAGTCAGTTTCCGATTCTCGACCGATTAAAAAAAAGTTCCAATCGGACCAATATCGGCCCTAAAGCAGATAAGGTTTGCGTTGGCATAATGTCGACATCGTCAGTTGCCGATTCTCGTCCGATTAGACAAAGTCCCAATCGGACCGTCGTCGACCCTAAAGCAGATAAAGTCGTCGTCGACATAAAGTCGACTATAGTAAATCGGGCTATCGTCAGTTGCCGATTCTCAACCGATTAAAAAAAAGTTCCAATCGGACCAATATCGACCCTAAAGCAGATAAGGTTTGCGTTGGCATAATGTCGACTATAGTAAATCGGTCCATCGTCATGCAGTTGCCGATTCTCGTCCGATTAAACGAAGTTCCAATCGGACCATCGTCGGCTCTAAAGCAGATAAAGTAGGCGTCGCCATAAAGTTGACTATAGTAAATCGGGCCATAGTCAGTTGCCGATTCTCGACCGATTAAACAAAGTTCCAATCGGATCGTCGTCGGCCCTAAAGCAGATAAAGTGGGCGTCCGCATAAAGTCGACTATAGTAAATCGGGCCATCGTCAGTTGCCGATTTCCGACCCATTAAACAAAGTTCAAATCGGACCATCGTCGGTCCTAAAGTGGTGTCGGCATAAAGTCGACTGTAGTAATGTGGACCTCTGTCAGTTGCCGATTATAGACCGAAAACTGAAAATCACAATCTGTCCAACATCGGGCCAGCGTGTAGTCGCCGATGCCGACACACTGCCGACGTTGTCGACATTGGCCCGATTCAATGCCGACGATTTGTGTTTGCTGGGATGGTTCGATTAATAACGGGTCTGTTAAATTTTGACTTTGTTTGAATTGAATGGGTTTGATGAAATAAGGTTCGGATAAAAAATTGGTTTGACGAATTGCAGTTTCTATGGTAAATCGTTCTCGATGAATTTTTTTATTAAATACGGTCTGATAAATTCCTGATTTGATAAACCATAGGCGTTCTTTCAATGCTGCCTGCATGCAGGCAGTTATTGTGATCCAGATACTCGCCTACTTTCCTTTTTATTTAGGTCAGTCAACCCACCCCTCCCTCGAAAGATATTCGAGTTTTAGTAGTAGTAGTAGTAGTAGTAGTAGTAGTAGAGAAGGGGCGGCGCGAAGCCTGGCAAGTGGGCCTCCCTGGGCCCTTTCTGCCTTACCCCGAGCCTGCCCCTAATCCCTCGTCTGCACCACTGGTCTGGCAGTCTGCCCATCTGGTTTCACTGTTCTTTTTGCAAAGTCCAGTATTGCAGGTCCTCCTCATCCAGGGTCGAGGAACCGAATCCTCTGGTATGCCTCGCAGTTCGCTATAACATGTCGAGATGTCTCTTCTGCCCGCCCACACGCCCGGCAGGTCGAGTCATTTTCCACCGCGATCCGGGTCATGTGCTTCCTTAGTCGGTTGTGACCTGTTATGATTCCTGTCAGCAGACCAGCGTCTCTTCGTGATCTCCTCAGAAGCCATTTTTGTCTGGCTACATCCGGGCCCTTCACGAAGTCCCTGGTCTGTCTGCATCCTGTTCCTTCTCTCCAAGCGGTCGCCATGGCATCGTTGGCCCATTTATTGAGTCGACTTTGCAATATCCTCTTGGTTGTTCCTAGGAGTGGTTCCAGCCCTACATACTGGGTGCTTGCCCCGATCCTGGCGAGCTCGTCGGCCTTCTCGTTCCCCGGCACCCCCATATGTCCCGTTACCCACATAAGTGTCACTTGTTTGCCCTCTCCCAAGGATTCTTGTTCATCCGCACATTCCTCCACCAGGGTGTTGTTGATCTTGGGTGCCCTTAGTGCCTTTAGGGTCGATTGGCTGTCGGAGCATATATAAACATGTTCCTCCGTACCGTTCTTTATTTCCTCCATGGTTGCAGCCATTATTATGGCATACACCTCTGCCTGAAAGACCGTGGCTTGCTCTCCGAGCGGGTAGCTCTTTCGAACCTCCTGGTCTTCCACGTAAACTCCCGATCCTGTGGTTTGCTTCTCCGACAGTTTGGACCCGTCGGTGTATATTCGAGTTTTGATATGCTTATAATTTTAAAATAATTTCGAACTAATTTTGAACCACATTCCTTCCTGATATTTTTTAGCTTGACGACGGGCTGGACCCTTCATTTTGAATATTAAAAGAAAATTAGGAAGGAGTGTGGTTCAAAATGTTTAAAAGTGGTTCAAAATTAGTTCAAAATTATAAGCATATCAAAACTCGAATATCTTTCGGGGGGGGTGTAGCTTGACGTCAACCTGCACCCCTCGCCATATTTTAAAAAAAACAGGGTTGATAGTGGGTTTTTCGAAATTCTTTTTGGTGATATTAAAAATTCGAAATTAGTTCTTAATTTTGGGATAGTCGCTTTTATAAGCATATCAAAACTCGAATATTTTTCGGGGGGGGGTGGCTTGACTGAGCTTTTTATTTGCCTGTTTAATTATCAGAATCTAGGAAATGCTGATCTGCACATGCGCCGCCGTGCATCGGCCATCGGCCGAGACCCACAAAGCCTGCCGATCGTTGATTGACAGAAAGAAATTCCAAAGAGTTGTTTAAATTTACAAACAAGTTTAGAAGGGAAGGAAAACGGTTTCAAATGTTGCTATTTCATTTTGAAACGACCTTAAACGTACCTATATTATTCTTAAACATAAAAACTGAGATATGGGCTCAATCAAAGCTCTATAGCAGTCTAGCGATCTATGATTTACTTGTCTTACTTTTCTTTATCTGATGGGCTCAAAGCCGAGCTCGTATTTTTTGCTAAAAAGAATGAATATTCTTTTCTATGCAATTGATTTCACGTTATTTCAAGCGAGCAGGCATGCAGACCAGACAGACGCTCATTTTTCTCTGCTTTCTATCTATTCGATTTTGCGGAGAAAAATGTTATTTAATTTTTGGATTTAAACTTATTTCTCTTTAACTTTTAACCAAATTATTTTATATCCAAACTACTTTCAAAGTTTGCATGTAAACTCAGAAGATAATGACTTCTTGACCTTAATAAACTCTATTTTTGATTTTATTATCCTCACATTTCGATCGGTTTCGGCTTATGCCATTATCAGTGTTTACTTAGTTACTAAAATGTTAATTTATTATGTAATTTTAATTTATTTTCCACGGAATTTTCATATTATACCAATATTTAAGAAACTTATTATTATAGGTACTTACAAATGAAATGAAATGCTCTTTTTTATACCTTCATCAAAAACATGATTTTAGGCACTGTCTGCAAATAAATAAAGCATGGCGTTTTTGGTTACTGATGCAAAAAAACTTTTTTTTAGCACGGGTGCAAAAAAAGATTTCTGTCCGTCTTTTACCCAAAATTAAAGAGAAATAGCGGAAAATAGTAATATTGAAAAAATTTAATTAGGGTTGCCTAAAAGTTAAGCTATTTCCGACAGTTTTCACCGACAGTATTTGAAAGAATCATTTAAAAACATTGTCAAAATATGAAACTCTCACTAAAAGGGTTTAGTCTATTTTAGAACGGTCTGACGTTTAGGTGAAATTTTTGGTTGTAAGCATTTTAAACCAGCCCTCCTTGAGTTTTGGACATAGTTTCATTTATAAGGAGAATTTTAATAAATTTTCTTATTGAATAATCATTTTAACGCAATCTTTTGTTGGATTTAAGAAGAAAGTTTCAATTTAGAAGAAAAGAAAATTAAAAAAAAATTTAAACCCACGCGGGGTTTAAATAGTAAACACTCTCTAGAACAAATTAAAATTGGCGTTACATGCCACTCTAATTAAAAGTTACCCTTGTTAATTAATTTTTCCAGTTGATACTTGATAAAATAAGGAGTAGATTAATTTTGTATTTATTTAAAAGGTGTTTTTATTTATTAAATGTATTAAAAAACTTAAATGCAAGTTTTGTTTATATTTCTGTCACTGTCGAAATGTCAGTTTCAAAATATTAGCTGCGTTCAAATCACAAACAGCGAGTTCGGATCTCTTACGTCTGCTTGTAACTTGGCTTGCATCAACCTCTACTGACTGAGCTTTTAGATAACCTCAATGTTAACTTCAGTTTGCAAATAAATTAATATAGTTGTTTTGGGTTTTTTTTGTTTGGTGTATTTTTCGTGCATAATCAGTGACCTTCACTTATGTTTATTTTGCCTCGTAGTGTCCTCATAAATATATATTTTGTGCTGAAAACGGGTTCAAAATATGGCGTTTTTCTGGACAAAATTGGTTTGGGGTTTTATTGGTTAATGAACAACTTGGGATATTTAATAAGGTAAATTAATTCTTGTAAAAACGGTTGCCTAGGGAAATTATAAACAAACTTATTACCACAAAATAATCCTTTCTGGGGGCTATAAATTTAAACCACCCTAAAGAGATGGTCTAAAAAATCACCAACTTTATAACCTGAAACACAGATAATGAAGCTACTTATTATGTGCCAAATTTTTGGCGTATTCACCATCTGCCATTTTGAAACTTGACAAAAAAAATAGTTTTAGGGCATTTTCTCCTAAAATATGCTACATTTTGAGAAAAAAAAGCAGTTTTTCAGTGGTATTTTGGAATAACAATACAAAATAATCAATGAATTTGTGTCTTTTCTGTATGGGTAAATTTGAAAATTGGTTTTAAAATTTAGTACCCCCCTCAGGTGTAAATATTTAGACCTGTGGGGGGTACTATTTTAGATCTTAGTAAATCTTACTGTCAAAGAATAAAATGTCGCAACAAAGAACGTCACCGAGTAAAAAGGCATTTATAGTGTTCGTTCGTTTTAAAGGTATTTTCCTGTTTTTCTTGGATTTTTTGTTTTAGATATTTAAAAAAATAGTGTTAACAACACGCAGCTAAACTATGCTGTGTTTTTAAATACTTCGCTGCGTTCCTTATTTAAACCAACGCTTGTAAAAAAAGCATTTTTTTTTGTAAAAAACTACTATTTGTATAAATTCTTTATATTTATGTGCATGCAACTGAGATATAAATGAAATATATTTTCGAACATTAGATTTAGGGATAAAAGTAACACTTTTTATCCCTGAAATTTAAACAGGGATGAGCAGTTACCAAGGAAGGGAAAAAAAGTAAAAAGGAGGGATGGAAAGTAAATATAAGTAGTATATATTAATTATGTTGGCTGCCAAAAAGTATTTTAGACATTTTGCATTAGGTGTATGGAGCTCATACAAATAAATATTCTTGTCTATATATAGGGTGGTCCAATAGGTCTGATAGAAACAGTTTTAAATCCCTTATAAATATGATTTGGGAAGAGTAAGGCGCACAAAAATATTTTTCATAAAATGGCAGGCTCCAAGGAGAGTATTCATTCGAATCAAACTATTTCGCTATAAGAATTTTATCTTCTTAATACTGTGAGGAGATCCCATTATTCCTTATTTTATGTCCCTGTTCTGGCTCATAAAATACTCTATGTAATATCGTTCTCCTATTCATGATATTTGCGGCAGGATCTGGATTGATACAATCAAAATTATTTCTTATTTTATTTAGTTTATACGAATTTTAAATAAAAATATAAAGGTGACGAATCCACCCTGCAGTTGGAAAAAAAGTATGCCCGAAAATAGACATGATATAGATTTATTAGCAACACAAAAATCCTTGTAGGACTATTCTGGTGGACAATTCCAGTGAGTAGAAAGAAGAAAACTCACCAAGTCTGTGAGATTTATATCTTTAAGTACCTTTGTTCTTTTACATTGGTTTTATTATTTTTTGCACACTGAATGTACCTTTTTTACAAGCCAGAAAAAAACAGAGATACACTTAAAAACAAAAGATAAAAGATCTTGGATGGAAATAACGAAAATCCAAACCTGGATGAGCATCCCACAAGGAACAGACAAAGGACCAAAGTGAAAAGAAAAATGCGTGAGTTCGTCAGTGATTCTACTGGTCACTTTCCCCATACATCATTAAACACCATAGTTTTTAGATTCTTTTCGGTTGATGTAACCGATTTAACTTCTTTTAGAGATACAGTTACTGCGTACCAGTGCACCAAAAACCAAACGCTATTAATCAGTTGCATAAAATACATTAATAAGTTGTTTGTCGTGTTCCTAATATATTCCATTTATGTAGAAAGACTTTGTTTATCAAGATATACTCAAAATATGAGCAAAGCAGAGTACTTACATGTTTTAAGCTGCATATTAAAATGAAGCTTTTAAAATTATTTTAAAAAGCAAAGCACTTCACACAAAAATTCCCTACTGGGATCCATTCGTATAAATATATTTTAACTAAACGCTCACTTTATATAAAAACCGAAAAAAAAATAAAATAAAAACCCGACTACAACAAAGAGCCGTAGAAGGATAAAAGCACAGATTAAAAAATAGATTCAGACACTTTTATACCAGACAACAACAGTCCTATGGGGTATTTAAGATTTAAAACGATTTATTATTGTAGATGGCGCCTGACAAAAACGAAACAGAAGGATTAATTAAGCTTTAATGTTTAATGCTTAAAAGACACTTCTGAAAACAATTGCAATTAAATTAAATAAATCTACGGCACCTTTTATTAATAGGCGTTTTCATTGGTAAAATTGGTGCGCCACTCGTAGGGCCCTAACACTGGCTTGGTGCTGTTAAAAAATTGCGTCAGTGCAGTCTGAGTGCTTGGTGCTGTTAAAAAATTGCGTCAGTGCAGTCTGAGTGCAGATTGAATTTAATGGAACATGAAAAAAACTGCACCCAAACCAAACTCAAACACTCGTACTATACATTGAGATATAGTACGACCATAGATCTAAGAGACTCATTATAAATGATAATCCCTTACCCTAATAATCCCGTATTGTTCGGAGTGTGAAAGTAAATAAAAAAAAGCTGTAAACATGCTACCATTTTTGAGGATTACAGGTGCGGATTTAAAAATGTGTAATTATTTCTTAATAAGTACACGTTTTTGGCCGAATTAACATTTATCAACTGTATGACTAATTACGAAACGTTATAGCATTAGAGTTTGATTACGTCACAAATTAATTTTCTTAAAATAATTAGGACAGGCTTAAGATACCAAGCTGATTTGTAGTTTTGAAAATCAGTTAGCAGTTGGTGTTTGGTTACAAAAGAAGTTATTTTTTGTTACTATCCCATATTTTTTTGTACTACATATATATGTACCTGTTAAACTCAATTTTATAAATTTAACTTATGTTTGTGTTTTTTATTCTATGAGCAAATATATTTTGTAGGTGTAGGATGTGTCTATTAGATTAAAATAATTTTTTCATTGAAAAAAAAATTGTTAGACCGAACCGTCAATAAAACATATTGTCTTCTTCACCTTTAAGGTGGTCCGTGTTGGAAATTCCCTGATCTATTACAACACTAAGTGCGTCCCTGCTTCCATTCGAACACCCGCTGAGCCGCAATAAATGCTTATCGGCCAGGAATAATCATGAGTCTCCTAGATCGATGGTCAGACTATACATAAAAGTAGCTGAGGACCTTTGAAAAACTCTTTTTGAGGTTGATTAGTGGGTTTTCACTTAAAATATAAAGGCGGGAAAAAGTTTTCGGTTCGCCACGAGCCCTCGGAGAAAACAGTAGCACCGATTCAGCTGTGCACTGGTGTTGCACCAGTTTTACCAATGGAAACCGCTATAAAACTCACAAAAGGCTTTAAAATATCATTCATTTCAGTCAAGCCCCCCCCCCTCCCCGAAATATATTCGAGTTTTGATTTACTTATAATTTCGAACCAATTTCGAAGTCATTTTGAACCACACACCTTCCAGGTTTTTTTTAATATTCAAAATGGGAGATGCAGCCGGACGTCAAGCTACACCCCCTGATTTAAAGCGGAGAGAAAAACGAAAAGCAATTATCCCACAATTAAGAACGAATTTCGAACTCCTAATATCTCCAAAAAGCATTTCACCGCTATAAAATAGTCACTTTGTTTAATCTGAATCTTTTTCCACTTTCCCAAAATTTTCATTTTTTTTAGCATTACGTCTTATAAAAAAAACAAAAAACAAAATTATGATTGTTTTCCACAAAACCAAAACTACACTTTTTTGCACTCGACGCGCGTTTGCGTCACACTGGCCGAGCATGCTTTTGAAAACAATCATAGATTCACATTAGATAACCTAAAACTTCTAAAAAGTGTACCAAACAAAAGACTTTTGAATGCATATGAAAGTATGGAAATCATTAAATCCAGAAATAGTTTAAATAAAGATAGAGGACCCATCCCGTTTAGTACACTTTATTCTTTGGTTGAGGGGAGATAGGATTAAAAATCGTGATCAATCACAAATTATTAGTCTTATCTCCGCCCACTAAAGGATTGTATATAAGATAGAGCGTAGATTAATTTAGTTCATTGTTTATCGTCTCCTGATGATGCTAACGTTGTTAGCGAAACGCGCGTCGAGTGCAAAAAAGTGTAGTTTTGGTTTTGTGGAAAACAATCATAATTTTGTTTTAGTGCAACCAAAGGTTCCAAATTCCCAACATAATTACGTCTTATGGAAAATCGCTTTGTTTACCCTACAGCCACCATTTTTAAAGGGCCATCACGTGATTAATGGCTGACTTGGACAATTTGTTAGACAGCCCTATCCTAGAAGTCCGGCCGGTTGTTTACTCCAGACTGCTTTCTAGGAAAGCATTGTTTTTTTTCTTGCAGGATTTTCGGAGCCTCTGTTTTGATCTATTCCGCGTCTAAAACCTTTCAACAAAAAACCGGTTGGGTCAAAAACCTATGAAATAGAATTTTCGTAAGGGAAAATAGGGCAAAAGTCGAAATCCATTTGTTGTGCTCGACGTATTGGCGAATTGACCCTTTTTGTCGAAATTGGCCGCGAATCGAAAGCAGAAAAGACTATTAACTTTTTGGCAGTTTAAATTGGTCATAATATGTACAAGGTAGCCGAGATTCGTGGAGACGGTGGGGTTTGGGTATTCCTAGAGGAGACAGCAAAAAACTAATTATAACTTAATTTTTTGACAAATGATGAAAAACATACACATATAATACTAGGAAAAATGCAGATTTATGTTTGCCAAAATGTCGGCTTAGCCTCACTCAGAATTCGCCAAACTATATAGGTAATCAAATTTTTAATAAATTTAAACCAAAAATTAAAAAGAGCCCATTTATCTGTTTAAAAAAAAACTAAAGGGTTACTTAATTAAACAAAAATTTTATAGTTTGGATGAGTTTTGGAGGTCAAACTAATTGTTTACTATTACAATTTTGCTATTTTGTTTTTACGATTACGGTCAAATTTTGAACTATATTTATATTTATTTTATTTCATTTATTTATATTATTTAAATTGCTGTATATGTATTTTTAATGAGTACCTATAATGTAAAATATTGACCATTTCCATACAAATGTATTATTTGTCATATTGGAAATAAACGATATTCCATTCTATTTTTTTATATTGTAGTATTTACGATATGGGCTCGATTTTTGAAAAAATTATTCATGGCGAAACCCGGGGCTTTTTAAAAAATATCTTTTTGGTGTAAAGCGCTTTTCTATAGAGTATTTAAAGTTAAATTTATTTGTCAAACTGACATATAAAGGCGCAATTACACAGACGAACATGCTCAAACAAAAGCTCGTGCAAAAGATTTAAAATTTTTTGCACGAACATTTTTGTGAGCTTTTCTTTGAACATTTTGTTCGGGTAAATTTTTGAGCAAATTATTGCTATCTGTTTTGGAAACATATTTTTAAAGATGAGAATAAATAAAATTTCACATCAGTGATCAGTGATCTCAATTCTTTAAAAAAATGGAACACCAACTTTTATTTTAAATTTTTGTGAAAAAAAGCCGACGGCAAGCAAAACATTATTATTGGCTATATAATATTTTTTTCTTAGGGTTTTTCCCGGATTTTTTTGCCCGGGGGTTTTTTTGGGACTTTCATACGAGTTTTTTTATTTCCAAAGGTTTTTTTCCTAAATTCGAAAAACAACCCAGGAAAATTTTTCTTTTCCAAAAAATTTTTGAATTTTTCAAATATCGGCAAAAAACTCAAAAATTGCACTTTTAAGCGGTAATCCGCGCCTCACGACTATGAGGAGTGGTGGGGAGGGGATTTTTTTTAAAACATATTTTTGTAACTTTACTTTAACCTTAGCTTTGATTGTTTTTTTTAATTCCTCACACTAGATTTACCTACTTAGTTTAAGGCCCCAAGGGTTGCTTAAAAAAGCAAAAGGTTTATGAAAATGCTGAAGATAGATATTTACTGTCAATTTAATGTAATAATCAAGGTCGATTACTGACACTGAACAAACAATATGCAAAGGAGCAACATTCCGATTCAGAAATCTAGTCTATTACTGCTAAATTATATTTTTTTAGACAAGGGTCTGGGATCGTAGGGTTGTAAAAGTGGGTAATAAACGGGTATTATTTAGACCGAACGTGCTTTTGTTCATATATTTGAGATTTAATAAAATGTATATAGGTTTTTGAATTTGACTTAATTATTATTGTATTGTGTTTTAAACTAGGAAGTAAAATAAAGAGATATTCTTTTAAACGTAAATTTTTATTATTACATTTTACAGGCAACAGCAATAAATAATTGCCAAATAATATTTTTTTATTGTCGTTTTTTTTGCAACCCCAAAAAAGTTACAAGTATACATCCCCTATAAAAATCAGATCAATCGAAGTTGCTTATGAGGTAAAACGTGAATTTCGACATCATATCGTTTTCCGTCGGAAAGCACTTAATTAAAATACCTTGTTTTAAAACTTAGTCTTTCTATTTTCAGTTAAGTTCAATGAATTCCCATAAAACTATAAAATTTAAATTTGTAAAGAAATTTTTATACCCCCAATTCTTCAAACAAATTTTGCTCAACATTCTCTCCAAAATTTACGTGTGTTTTTTTGTACGAGATTTTGCTCGCACATTTCTTTGAACATTTTGCTCAAGAGGCTTGTGTAAATGTTTGTCGGCATTTCAACATCAAAGGAAAGTTTGTCTGTGTAAATGCGCCTTAACACTAAGTCAGAATTTTTAAAATCAACATAAAATTTCCTTTCAAATGATGTTTTTTTTTTATAGAGACGGAAAATCTTCATAGACACCGGCCTCTGGTGGTCTGTCTAATGTACCCGATTCATCCTTTCTTAAGGGCGCCTATACTGCAGCCTCCGCTGCAGATTTGGTCGAAATATCGGAACCATGCTCAGGAATATAACATCGCTATTTTGGTATCTTAAGGCGCATTTACACAGACAAATTTTCCTTTGATGTTGAAATGCCGACAAACATTTACACGAGCCTCTTGAGCAAAATGTTCAAAAAAAAGTTCGAGCAAAATCTCGTACAAAACGACTCACGGAAATTTTGGAAAGATTTTTAAGCAAAATTTGTTTGAAGAAATGTTGGTATAGAAATTTCTTACAAATTTAAATTTTATAGTTTTATAGGAATTCATTAATCTTAACTGAAAATAGAAAGACTAAGTTTTAAAACAAAGTATTTTTAATTAAGTGCTTTCCGACGGAAAAACGATTTGATGTCGAAATTCACATTTTACCTCATAAGCAACTTCGATTAACCTGATTTTTATAGGGTATAGGCCAGTATACTTGTAACTTTTTTAAGGTTGTAAAAAAACGAGAATAAAAAAATAATAATTGGCACTTATTTATTGCTGTTGCCTGTAAAATGTTATGATAAAAATTTAAATTTGTATAATTTAGTTTAAAGCCCAATACAATAATAATTAATTCAAATTAAAAAACCTATATACATTTTATTAAATCTCAATTATATGAACAAAAGCACGTTCGGTCTAAATAATACCCGTTTATTACCCACTTTTACAACCCTACGATCCCGACCCTCTTCTAAAAAAATATAATTTAGCAGTAATACACTAAATTTCTGAATTGGAATGTTGCTCCTTTGCATATTGTTTGTTCAGTGTCAGTAATCGACCTTGATTATTAAACTAACTAGGTAAATCTAGTGTGAGGAATTAAAAAAAAACAATAAAAGCTAAGGGTAAATTAAAGTTACAAAAATATATTTTAAAAAAAATCCCCTCCCCACCACTCCTCATAGTCGTGAGGCGCGGATTACCGCTTAAAAGTGCAATTTTTGAGTTTTTGTCGATATTTGAAAAACTCAAAATTTTTTTGGAAAAGAAAAATTTTCCTGGGTTGTTTTTTGAATTTAGAAAAAAACCCTTGGAAATAAAAAAAACTTGCAAGAAAATCCCAAAAAAACCCCCGGGCAAAAAAATCCGGGAAAAACCCTAAGAAAAAAATATTGTAAGTAACCCTAATCCATCTGACAAAACTGATAGCCAAGAATAATGTTTCGCTTGCCGTCGGCTTTTTTTCACAAAAATTTAAAATAAAAGTTGGTGTTCCATTTTTTTAAAGAATTGAGATCACTGGTCACTGATGTGAAATTTTATTTATTCTCATCTTTAAAAATATGTTTCCAAAACAGATAGCAATAATTTAGTCAAAAATTTACCCGAACAAAATGTTCAAAGAAAAGCTCACAAAAAAGTTCACGCAAAAAATTTTAGATCTTTTGCACGAGCTTTTGTTTGAGCATGTTCGTATCTGTAATTGCGCTTTTAGGTGTGTTCGTTGTTTGATTTTTTACCTACTCGAGTGCGATAGTGCTCTTTGACGCACTCATTTGCGTGCGAAAAGTAGTACTTTACCGCACTCATTTAATAAATAAAAATATAACTATACCTACCTATGGCAAATTTTTAAAAATTAAGTAGTAACCTATTCCTTGAACTCCTTGAAATGCAGGGAGGGGACAGGGGCGGTTTAATAGGTGTTGAGTTCGTGTATATGAAACAAAAATACTTATTTTAGAAGCAAGTCTCATCTGGTCTCATTTGCAGATTGTTTGAAAATTAACCCTTAAGTGCGCCGCAGGCTAAATTTTTTAAAAAATTACACTAAAATGCTGTTTTTTAAAAAATTTTGATCTCTAAGGTTCTTTGTAAAATATTTTTGAAAAAGTAGATTGGGTTAGATGCCAAGAAGGGGTGGGTGGCGGTGGTATACAGGATGTTTGAAATTCGATGCTCACCATGGGGATCTCCTAAACGGTAGTAGATACGAAAACATTTAAATTAGGGCAAAGTTGCGCACTTTGATTACCCAAAACTAAAAATAAAGTTTTGAAAATTTTCAATTTTAGTTTTTATTTTTTTCCGCCTTTATTATTAGAGTTGTCAAGAAATGCTTAAAACTTTCTACAGGCACCTTTTTAATATCTACCAGACGAGCTATTAATTTTTAAGATTTGACATTTCAGTTTGTCAGGAGCGCTGTCAAGTTCATTTTTTCTTATGGACACATCCTTTTTTTTCTGATCGTTTTGTTTCGGAAGCAAGCAAAATATCATTTTGAAACATTATTTTAACAGGGAGCTTGTTGACTCGTTATCCAAGACAACTTAAAAAGCGCTTGTAGTAGTTTCAAAAATGGCACGTATAGCCATCCATAAAACCTTTTAAAAAAATTTAAAAAAATGTCTAATTTTTTTAATAATTTTTCCAAACTTTTTTAAAAATTTTTTTCTATATTTTCCATTTTTTTTTTGGTTTAAATGTCGTCTAAAAATTTCCCGTATAAAAAGATTTAAAATAAATAACAATTTTTTTTTCAGAATTTTTCAATTTTTTTTATTTTTTTTTTGTTGAAAATGTAATTATCTACCTAAATGTGAAAAGCGATTTTTGAGCAATCCTATCCCAGACAGACAGACAGACACCATCCCAAAATTTTGTAGATAACTATAATTTTGTAGATATTACTACAAGCGCTTTTTAAATTGTCTTGTATAACGGGATTTTTTTAAACTGATGATGGTCACTAAGCCCGAAACAACAAGCTGCCTGGTAAAATAATGTTTCAAAATGATATTTGCCTTGCGTGCGAAACAAAACAACAAGAAAAAAAAGGATGTGTCCATAAGAAAAAATGAACTTGACAGCGCTCCTGTCAAACTGAAATGCCAAATCTTAAAAATGAATAGCTCGTCTGGTAGATCTTAAAAAAGAAACTTTTAAGCATTTTGTGGCGACTCTAATAATAAAGGCGGAAAAAAATAAAAACTAAAATTGAAAATTTCGGTTTTTTTCGCCTATCTCCGGAACTACTCGGATTGTGTAAACTTTATTTTTGGTTTTGGATAATGCGTAACTTTGCCCTAATTTAAACCTTTTCGTATCTCCTACCGTTTAGGAGATTCTCGTGGTGAGCATCGAATTTGAAACACCCTGTATATAGATTTGTTGCCAAATCATAAATGCACCGCAGATGTAAATTTTCAGGAAAATTATGCAACTATGCGATTTATTACACGTTTTGAATGCTGGTGATAAAAATTCCTTTACAACAATTAATGACGTCATAGCAAGGCAAAATGTTTAAAATTTAAGACATCACACCAAACACACGTCACAAACCGGAGTAAAGAGTCAGCTATGGCTCTCCCTTGATCATGATTAATTTATTGTAGATTGGGTTGATCCTCCTGTTATTGGAGGTTAAAAATGACAGTTTCCGAAAGGGTGGGAATGCGAACTTATAGTATATTAAGCGGTGGACCTTCCCAAGCTTGTGAATAAAAAAAAATGGAGTCCTAATTTTTCCCTTTATTTTTCCTTTGTAGCTTAGCCTAATAAGAAATACGAAGGCAATGAAAACACGACACGTCTGAAAATTATCCAGGGACTGCCAGATTTCCTCAAATCTAAAGCTCAACATCGTTCCCTGGCAGAACTCGTTTGGAGTCAAAGGTAATTTCGTCACAATTTTCTAGCCGCCTCTTTTGGAATTTTATTTGAGCTGTTGCGTTAACATATTTCCCAATTTAAAACTCGTTTGATGTTAGCTCGGAAAAGCTTTTTTTTAAACATGACTCTTTATTATAAAGGGATAGTTACAAAAAAAGGACGAAATGATTAAAAAGCTCGGATGTCAAAAACTTAATTCCAAACAAAGCTTTATTAAGAGTGTTTCAATTTTAGTATAAACCAAGATTTTAGGTTCGAGGATACAGGGTGTTCCAAATTCAATGCTCACCATGGGGATCTCCTAAACGGTAGGAGATACGAAAAGGTTTAAATTAGGGCAAAGTTGTGCAATTTCATGCTTTGCTCAAAACTTAAAAAAAAGTTTACAAATTCCGGATAGTTCCGAAGATAGGCGGAAAAAACCGAAATCTTCATTTTTAGTTTTTGTTTTTCTGCGTCCTTATTCTTAAACTTTCTACAGACACTTTTTTTAAAATCTACCTAGTAAGAGGTCCGTTTTTGAGACTGGACATTTCAGTGTGACAGGAGCACTGTCAAGTTCATTTTTTCTTATGAACACATCCTTTTTTTTCTTCTCCCGTTTGGTTTATAAAGGATGATAGATAACATTTTGCAACCTTATTTTGACAAGTCACCTGACGTTTCGGGTTTATTGGCCATCATCAGCCCAAATTTAAGTCTCGCTTTTAATTTGCTCAAGATATTTTGGAAACCCAATTGCAGTAGTTTTTTTAACATTCTAAAAATGACAGTTTTTTTTAAATTAAAATAACTTTACCTAATATTTTAAAAATACGTTTTTTCTTTGTTTTCTTTTACAACTTTACCCCTATATTTTGAATAGAGGAAGTGGGTCGAGTGATACCTTGTTTTGAAGGTCTCTTGATGTCTTGACAATCGTGTACAAATTTCGCTAATCTATCGATTACTTATTGAGATATTCACAGTTGTTGCATGGACAAATACAAAAATAATTTTTTGAAAGATACCTTTTTTTTTTGAAAAATCCTGGGACACGTCGACTTTGCTTTTGTTAATAGTATATTTTATCATTGTGTTTTTTATTCTAGGATACATTCCTATGAGAGGTGCAATTTACCTGTACAATTTGAGCTTACTTTGAAAGTAAATATCTCAAAAATAAATCGATAGATTTTGGAAATTTTTACACGATTATCAAGACATTCAGGAGACCTTTAAAATAAGGTATCACTCGACCCACTTTCCCTATTCAAAATATAGGGGTAAAGTTTACCCCTCAAAGGGGATGCGCGCTACAAAAATTTCAAAAATTCTTCCCTTTACAAACAAAATCGACGTTTTTCAGCATTTTCTCCACTCTTTGAAAAAATCCAGGTGAACCCTTTTAAATGGCCCACCCTGAGAAGTCAGAATGCTTATCAACGAGAATCACTTTCAAATGGGCAAATTTTTTTCCGATATTGGTTAGTTTATGATTATATGTCAGCTGTTTTACGTCATATTCACTTGACCTTGGAGAGACCAATCAAATTTCAGCAACGAACTGCGTTTATAAATGCTGTCTTCTGAACTCTCAGAACTTACGAACGCCGAACGCAAACTTCAACTGCGAACGCGAACGCGTTTATAAATTAAGCTTTACAAACAATTTGGTGAAACCACACCACCACAAAAATGTAAACTTTTCAACGCTGCCGAGTTGTGCTTAGCTAGTACCAAAATTATGTGCTTTATCATTGCATAAGAAAAAAATTCTTTATGTTTTTTTTTAAAGGGTGGGGTTGCTAAGTTAATATTAACCTAGCTAAACCACTTTCTTTTTAGATTTTTTCGGAAACCAGGCGAGTACAAAGTTTTCTGATCTTGGACGAAATTAGCACATAATATACAGGCAATACTGGTTTTCGAAATTTTTAAATTCCGTGATACCTAAACATGTGGGTTCACTAAATTAATATTAATCTAGCTAACCCACCTTTTTTTTAAAGACATAGTTCAAAATTAAAAATTCGATTTTAAAACGAAATTTTGAAACCAAAAAATGTTTAGTTCGGCGCCATATTTCCTGGTGGGGTTGCTAAGTTATTATTAACCTAGCTGCCCCATTTTCTTTTTCGATTTCCTCAGAAACCAGAAAAGCACAAAATTTTTTGATTGGGAATGAAATTAGCGCCTAACTAGCACATAATTATTGTGTGAGAGAGACCTGAACATGCTTTACTCTTTGTACTTATTATAAAAAAAGCTAAATAATCGCCAGAACTAATTTAATTGAATGTTCATAGTCGTTTTGAAGTTAAAACTTTAGTATTACGACACAACGTGACACCCCTCCCCGAGAAGCCTGGTTATGGTCACATTTTTACTTCAAATTAAGTTTTGTTTACTATTTATCCCTAACCCTCCTCCCCCTCCCCCCCGAAGTCAATTCCTGGGTAAATAAAAGTTTCTAAAGTTATAAATAAGTTTTGTCAATTACGCAGAAGGTGTGAGAGAACAGGTGATCCTTCGAAAATAGTCGAAAACCAGGTGAAACAATCGAAGTTCCCGACACATTCCATTTGCAGCGGCTATTGGCGCCTTTAGTTTAAATTTATCTCTTGCCACTTTTTCACCTTCCATTTAGGTTCTAAATGCCACTCGAGGTGCCACGTATATCTTTCTAGATACATTTTTTCCAATATAATGTTTTATCCTTTTTGGAACGTAACAATTTTACCAATACGTGCAGGACGTGTATTCTTGAGAGTCATACGATCCGGTCTTTCGCTCGATGGAACCTATCGCATGGGATCTATCACCTCACACGATCGAAAACCTCTTTATTGCGGAAGCGTCACTAGATGAGATCCGTAAGATCGGATCATCGCTCAAGAATATAACGTTTTCATCCCATGTGATCATTTGCCAGCAGAGTTACCAGATTGATATCACAATAAGAAGTTTACTAGGAAATCCCAAGGATAAAACTACAGTTCTAGAAAAAAGTGGAATTTACGAAATTAGTTGCATGGATTGTGACAAAAAATATGTTGGCCAAACGAGACGCTCTATTCAAACACGTTTCAAAGAGCTCTTAGCACACTTAAAATACGGAAGAACAGAAAAGTCAAGTGTGGCCGAGCATGCTTTTGAAAACAATCATAGATTCACATTAGATAACCTAAAACTTCTAAAAAGTGTACCAAACAAAAGACTCTTGAAGGCATATGAAAGTATGGAAATCATTAAATCCAGAAATACTTTAAATAAAGATAGAGGACCCATCCCGTTTAGTACACTTTATTCTTTTGTTGAGGGGAGATAGGATTAAAAATCGTGATCAATCACAAATTATTAGTCTTATCTCCGCCCACTAAAGGATTGTTTATAAGATAGAGCGTAGATTAATTTAGTTCATTGTTTATCGTCTCCTGATGATGCTAACGTTGTTAGCGAAACGCGCGTCGAGTGCAAAAAAGTGTAGTTTTGGTTTGTGGAAAACAATCATAACTTTGTAATAGAGGGGTGTTTTTTTTTTATTTCTGATTCTTGTAGACTGCTTACAGAAACTGCCGAGGAAACGGGGCTCCTCGTCACTCATTAGATGTACAGAGTCACGAAGGAACGCCTGCTTTTCAGGTCTTACATAAAAAAATATTTTGTGGTAATAAAAATAATCCTAAGATCTGTCGAACCCTGTATATGGGATCCTGCAAAAATGACCGACAGTTCTGGCTCCAGTACGCGAATTTAACTGTATTTCGAAATTACATAGTAGACCAATAGTAAAAGCTGGACCTATCAGTATGCAGGGGGGTAAAAAATACCAATTTTTTAAAACCGTCGCCTCCTCCCCCCCCCCTTTGCTCCAGAAAATAAAAGAAAACAAAGATACTGGTGGTAATAACCCTGAAGTCTTAGGAGAAAAAACGAGAAATTGTAGAAAGTTCTAGAATCCCTCCACAATATTTTGGGATAGTTTGAAATTCAATTCGTCACACCAAGAATAAACAAACGCACGACGTACTTACCACGAAAACCATTGGAAATACAGAACAGTATTATAGAGTTTCTGTTTATAAACAAGTTTTAGACAAAATCATTTCAGACATAAGAAAGTATTTTTGATCTGAACATATTCATACCCAGTTTTATACGACGTGAAACCAAAATCAAGGTAAAATTAACTAAAAGTCGTTTCTAAATACTGTAAAATGTTTGATTAATCCAAAACACAAATTCTTGAACCTTTAATGGGAAAAGTCAGTATTTGGAAACATTATTGGTCAGAAGTAGGCAAAAGCTTAAATCAAAACTACCTGATAACGTTTTCGAGGCAATGAACAAGTGTGGCGATATTTTTCCGTTGATAAGAACATTCTTGGATATTTGCCAGTAAGTAATGCTTCGTTAAAAGAAGCTTCTCATGCCTCAGAAGATTGAAAACTATAAGTACTTAAAAACACTAGGACGGAAATTCCTCTGACGGGCTTAGCGTAGCTACATATCAACAGACATATTGAAATTGTCATTGAGAGAGTCATTGACCGGTTTGCCCAAAAAATCTTATAGGCATCTTACGTTTGAGATATGCAACATAAAAGCTTTTTAGACCTCATAAAAAAAAGTATTTAGCTATTAGGTTTTGTTTGTGAAAAAATTATACGTAGTTGCTCAAGCGCGGATTTTAGGGGGATAGAGGGGTAGTTAACCCCCTACCCTGGCTTTAAAATTTGTATGAAAACATTTAGGAAATCAAAAGTAGGGCATAAATTGTGGCGCTATAACATTAATATTTATGGCATTTGTAGTGTCATTTTCTTAAAAATTTTCGCCTGCTGCGCTTTAAAACCATTGATATATTTACAATTTTATTTTAATTTTAAATCAAAAAATGCATTTTTTATGTGATTTCCCCAAAAATTTTCGACGCATTTAAACATTTAAAAAAATAAAGAATGCATGAAATAAACGACTTAAAAATCTGAGTACCCCCCCTAGATTTGAGACCAAATCCCTGCTTGTAGTTACTAAGTTTTTTTTGCATATGTTGATATGTGCCTCATAAAAGCTATGCTTTTATTCTAGTTTTTTTTTCGTATCGAAACCGCCCCCCCCCCTTTTCAAATGGCTGGCGTTTTTTGGACCACCCTATATGTTAAAAAACTTGTTTTAAAGGATATAAATTAAAAATTCGTAGCGCAGCACTCAAACAAATTTTTCAATGAGCTTTTTGTTTTGTAAATTCGAACGACAAACAACGCGAGAGGCTTTTGTTTCAGAGCGTTATTTTTCCAACGCTCACCCTGATTTATCTGATGGAGTCTTTAAAAATACACAAACTCGTTTCGAAGCTTTACGGTAAATAAAAATACAGTGCGCAAATCAAAATTATTAACGCCGAGAATATTGAGTGTCTTGTCTCCCATGAAATATTTGAAGCATCCTTCCATTTAGCGGAATTTGATGTACAAGAAGCTGGCAGCGCAACTTGCGATTTTTTTATTAGAAGCTATATAACTAATTGGGGCTAATTTAGTGCTAATTGTGTTTCGCAATAGAAAATTTTGAGCTTGCGTTTTTCAGAGTTAGCGCATGCGCTGCTAGGTTCTATGAGAAGCCAGCAGCACATGCGATTGCAGCCTAATTAAAAGAATTCAGAAAACAAAAGATACCTACATAATTAGAGCTAATTTAGTGCTCCATGGTTTCATGAATTTTTTTAAAAAATATATAATATAAAAATTATAGTACAAATATGGGGAAATTTTACCGACGAGTAGTTTTCTTTGGTAAAAGTGTCATTATTTAAGCTGCTAGCGCAGGCTCTATATTTAAAAAAAAGTGAGCTCTAAATCTTTTAAGACGTTTTATTTATTAAATTGGATATCAAGAACTAAATGACATTCCGAAGAAGCCTGCAGCGCAGGCGCTCTTTGATTATTATTGCTATTCACTGTAAAACAAAAACGATTTATTTTTTTTTATAAGAAAATTACATCAGTATAATTTTTGTACTATATATTTAAAAAAAAATATATGAAACCATGGAACACCAAATTAGCTCTAAGTATGTAGGTACCTTTTTTTTTCTGAATTCTCTTAATTAGCTGTAATCGCATGCGCTGCTGCCTTCTCACGGAACCTATGCGCTAACTTTCAAAAAAGGCAAGCTCTAATTTTTTTTGCGGAACAAAATTAGCACTAAAATGCTGGCTTCTATCTAGGGGTTTATTTTTGTGTTTTAAATAAAATATTTTTCTTATAATTATTGTATCATAGCCCATTAGTAACGAGCATATAACTATTCGGTATATAAAGGCCCAGGATGTGAGAAAATCGTAGCGGCCACGGTTAAAATCCAAATGGCTATGACATGGCCAATGGGATAAAGACGGATCGATCTGAGCCTGCGCGAGTTTGAAACGTCGAATCACCTCAATTCTCGTTCAGCGCACTTCCAGTTGACGCATACGCATTGGAGCCCGTCATTGATTCATTGGCCCCGACCATATAACTATTAGATATATAAAGGACAAGGACGCGAGAAAATCGTCGCGGCAACGGTCAAGATTGCCATGACATATCCAATGGGCTAAAGACGGCTCGAATTGAGCATGCGCGTGTTTGTAACGTCGTATCACCTCATTTCTCGTTCAACGCACTTCTAGCTGACGCATGCGCACTGAAGCCCGTCATTGATCCATTGGCCCCGGCCAACTTGATATTTCGCAGGGGTTTCCGCTACGCATTTTATCATAGAGAAATACACGGGCAGGGCCTTTACAGTATCTCATAGTTATATGGTAACGAGCCTCCGCAAACTTAATTAAAATTTCTGTCAACCTCTAGTAGGTCCCAGCTTATTAATAAATTTTAAAAAAGACTTTTTTATTTAATTCCTATAATTATACCAATTAATTAGTACGTTACCATGACGGCTATAAAAAAGAAAAAGATACAATCATTTCAATATGGATTTAACGTATCATAAAAATTTTACATTGCTTAATTACTATCCAGCTTTTTTCAACATAAAAATTACACATCCAGTTTGACAAAAATTCAATAGAAAACTTCAAAGAAAGTTGAAAAATTACTATATTAAATCACAAGCTTTTCGTAAAATTACACGCAGCAAGTCATTTTACAGTATCTATACTATGGACACATATATAGGGTAGGCCAAAAAATTTGTCACTACCCAATTGGCCGATTTTCGAAATTTTTGGCTGCTTTAATAGAAAAAGATGAAACTTTACCGACGCGACTCAAAATTTGACATATATCAAGAATCCAAGATGGCGGAGAGCTTTAAAAAAATGGGTAAATTTCACCCCCTACTGAAAAATTTCTGTGCGTCCCTGGACTTGATTTTTGTCCATGAGGCAGAAGGCCTTCTTCGCCCACTAAGGTATCACTTATCTAAATTGGTTATGAGATAGAAAAGTTATAAATATTTAAGACCAGGAGTGTTTAGTCCAAAAATTGTATTGTTTTCACAAAAACTTTTGACCCAGTTGCCAATTTTTGACATATGTTAAATTTTTAACAGAATTAGTAAAGATTTATGTGTCGTTTTACCAAAGAGCTTAAAATATTGAAAATCGGACGATTAGGTCGCAAGTTATGCTAGCCTTAAACAGTCACCATTTTTGATCTAAATACTCCTGATTTAAAATGTTTATAACTTTTTTATCTCTCAATTTACATAATTAATACCTCGGTAGACGAAGAAGGTATGGGGCTTTTGCCTCATTGACAAAAATCAAGTCCGGGATCGTACACAAATTTTTCCTCCTCTCCGCCATCTTGAATTTTTGACATGTATCAAATTTTGAGTCGCGCTAGTAGTTTCATCTTTTGTCTATTAAAACAGCTAAAAATTTCGAAAATCGGTTGATTGGGTCCAAAGTTATAGCGCGTTATAAAAGTGACACATTTTTGGGTCTACCTTATATCAATTAGCTTAAATATACGCTGTCCTTATTTATCTCCCTTTCTCTATTTGTTATCTCGTTTTTCTTAGTAACCCTGTTCTGCACATGCGTCGCGCTAGCGCCATCGGTTAAAGCCACGAAGGTTGCGGATCATTTTTGTTTGACATAAAGAATTCGGCATTTGTCATTTATTTGTTTCATTTTTTCAAAAATCCTGGATTTTTGTATTTTTTTCGAAAAAAAAATAAATGTGTCCCACGTAGGAAGAAACATAACCTCTGGAGTTTCTCCACTCGATACCTGATGTTCTCCATAAACACAGCATGTCTTTTTTACGTAGCGGGATCTTTTGAATTATTTTTTTCTAATTTTTAACAGCAAAAAAACGCACGGTACAAATGAAAACTCGGAATCAAACAATTAAACAACGAAAATGGCGTCGCCTCAATTGAAGACGTACGACATGGCTGCGAAGCCGGCTGACAACCCTCGGATCGATAAATTTTCGCGCTTGCGCAAAAGGTCGGAGCTAAACCAATGTCTTTTGTTTTGATATTTCCATGGCTGGCTAGGGCCTGGGTAAAGCGTATATTTAAGCTAATAGGTATATAGGGTACACGAAAACCAATGATTGATTATGTAAATTCCCAAATCTTTTTTCCAAAAATTAGCGCCCACCCAATTTAGTTTTTCTCTGGCTAAGCCACTGTATACAAAACGCCTCTAGCTCTTCCTATAATTAGGTACCGGTAGTCGGATAGACAAGCGGATAGTCTATAACGGCTATTGTCGATTTAGCGTTGAGAACTGAACATTATTCCCAACAATGCCCCTGAGACAATGCCTATCCCTCGAAATATACTTGGTATCCATATATCGACAAGTATATTATTATTATTAAACTCTGATGTTTATCGGGCAACTGGAAACTCCATGTATGTGTTTAGATAATCAGATGCGGGTAATGGAAAATTGCTCTCGTCGGTCATAATCCGCTGCGGCGTAGCAACATGACTTGGGTGTCCGGCCTACAGAGGAATCAGAGAGGGAATCTTCGGAGAAGAAGTGTTCGAGTCGGAACACCTTCCGACGCTGAAATGGTCGGATATCCTGACCTTTATCCAAAGGACGGGAAGGTTCGACCGTGGTGGAGTGGGAGCGTGAGGGGGAAGCTCTGGGGGTTGGCGAAAAGGGCTCGCGTAGAGCTTAGTCGCTGGGCCGGGAGCCCCCCTTATTCTACATCTACTACTAGCAACATGACTTGGGGCCCCGAGGCAATTTATGTGCCCCCCCCCCCCCTCACTAATAAATGAATAAATGTAAATTTTAATTTTTTTTATAAAAATTAAAGACGTGTTAGGTACTATACTACCAAACGTTGGTATTTTTTTTTATTGTAAAAAACAGATATTTATTTTAGTTTGGTAAAACTGATAATATTGTTATTTTTTTTTATTTACCGCATTTTTATTGTTAAAATTATCTGTAAAAATACCTTTTTCATATGTTTTTTTTGCAATGTTTATTTTCCAAGGCATTTTCAGACAAGAAAATTAGAAAATTAAAACTCAACCCTACAAAAACGCGGCTAAAAAAAATGGTCTAATAAATCTGAGTATAAATAGACATTAAACAAAACATAAGAGAAAGGAAAAAATCAGTAGGTTATGTCTTATGG
This sequence comes from Oxystoma pomonae, assembly GCA_963921995.1. Classification (NCBI taxonomy): domain Eukaryota; kingdom Metazoa; phylum Arthropoda; class Insecta; order Coleoptera; family Brentidae; genus Oxystoma; species Oxystoma pomonae. Next base: position 3,957,763 of record OY998167.1, on the reverse strand, counting down.
TCAAGCCATGATGATATTTTAAGGCTTAAAATATTTGAGCATATTTAAGGGGTAACGTTTTTGATGAAGCAATTTTTGACTACATTTTTCACATTTTTATGCCATGATATTGCTCACATTTTAAAGCTTTCTTTCCAAAGTTTCGATTTCTAGAATAAAACACTCAAATTTTTCAAGCTTTCACTGTTTTTTATGCGTTCAAAAAAAGTACTGCCAAAAAACTTTTTTTCTCTGTTAAAATGAAAAATATTTAAGAGAAAGAGGGCAGAATTTTAGAGGTAGATGGAGAGATAATTAAGGTTATTGAAGAGAGAAAGCACACTATAAAAAAGTATTCTAGAGAAAGATGGACGTTTTTAAGGCAAATGATTACTAAAAATTTCTGTTATGTCATCTGTCTGTCATCTTGAGTGGTGTCGTGCATATGATTTTTATTTTGCAATTTTTATCCAAAAAAACAGCAAAAATTGTCATTTTTCAAAGTGTAAAGTGTGTAAAATATAAGGTGGTATTAAATTCTTTCAATAAAAGTTCTTTACAGTTTTTAAATTTACGAAAAAACGTGTCCTACTAAAATGTATTTTAGCACATCTAAAAATAATTGCTATGTTTTCATGGATATTGAATTCGTTTTCAATATGTTTTGAAAACTTTTTTTTCATGAGTTTTTATGACAGGTTTTCAAATCTATTTTGAATCGATTTGAAAACATTTTTCAAATTTTGATATTTGGCAGCTGACATGTGTCATAGTTATCAAATATTCATTTTTGAGTTTTTGTACTTTTTTTAAAAAAATGTATTTTATTCAAAAGATGATGTTGGCCTCTGCCACACATTTTTTTAAAATTTTAATTACTACTCTGTTTGCAAGTGGAAGTGAAGAAAGAAATGCTGGACTGGCATATGTGCATAGCACATACACTTTCGAGCCAAATATTTCTTTTATTTTCCATAATTAATTTTTTTTAAGTCTTTAAAAAAACAAATTTTTAGTTATTTAAATAAGGTTATGTTATTAATCTTCTTTTTTCTATATACTCCACCAAATTTTCGAATGCCGGTTCCACAGTTTCACTACTATTTCTCTCTCTCTCTCTCTCTCTCTCTCTCTCTCAAAAAGAGTGACCGACGCAATACGCATGTGTAAACTCAATCCCCGTTTTCCTGGAATATCGGTATTTCGATCTCAATACGATCTTGATCCAACCCTAAAAATTTTCAGGGTCGGATCTAGATTGAAATCCATTTGAATACTGGAAAAACAGGCGTTTTCATGGACGGTATCGGATTGAAATCGTTTGCAGAACGAACTCAATTCCCATGAAAACGTAGCATATTTTAAGGTACATCATGGCTTTATGGTAAAGCCATGATGACCCTTAAAATAATGTTCTTAAATACCTGTTAAATGATTTTTAGGTGTGCTTAAATAGACTTTAGTGGAAACAACAACAAAAAACAAAATTATGATTGTTTTCCACAAACCAAAACTACACTTTTTTGCACTCGACGCGCGTTTCGCTAACAACGTTAGCATCATCAGGAGACGATAAACAATGAACTAAATTAATCTACGCTCTATGTTATATACAATCCTTTAGTGGGCGGAGATAAGACTAATAAATTGTGATTGATCACGATTTTTAATCCTACCTCCCCTCAACCAAAGAATAAAGTGTACTAAACGGGATAGGTCCTCTATCTTTATTTAAACTATTTCTGGATTTAATGATTTCCATACTTTCATATGTATTCAAAAGTCTTTTGTTTGGTACACTTTCTAGAAGTTTTAGGTTATCTAATGTGAATCTATGATTGTTTTCAAAAGCATGCTCGGCCACACTTGACTTTTCTGTTCTTCCGTATTTTAAGTGTGCTAAGTGTTCTTTAAAACGTGTTTGAATAGAGCGTCTCGTTTGGCCAACATATTTTTTATCACAATCCATGCAACTAATTACGTAAATTCCACTTTTTTCTAGAACTGTAGTTTTATCCTTGGGATTTCCTAGTAAGCTTCTTATTGTGTTACCGGATTGATATACTAATTTAAGACCGGTGTTATTAAATACTTTCTGTAATCCTTTCGTATAATTAGGATTATACGGAATTGATACAAATTTTGAGTCGCAGGTATCTTTTTTTTCTGAAAAAGGTAGAATTCCGAAAGGTCTTTTGAAAAGAATGTCTATTTATCAGCTTATTTATTAAGCCTTCGTCGTAACCGTTTTCGCCAGCTATATTCCTAATCCTATTCTTTTCTGCTTCAAATCTTTCTTTGTTTAAGGGGAAATTTACTAATCTATATGTTAAAAAGTGCAAACTTGCAAGCTTATGTTAGGTAACCTAGGTAAACCTATTTATGAGCAAATTTGAATCAGATATAAGTAAAGAATTTGAGTATTTCCCCAGAGTATGGTTCAGGTATGTAGACGATGTGTTTGCAATATTCAACACTAAAGTAACTAGTGTTGAAAATTTTATGGAAAAAATAAATAACAAATTTCCCACTATTAAATTTACTTATGAAACAGAGAACAACGGTACACTGCCATTTCTAGACACTTTAGTTATAAGAAATAAAAATAAATTGGACTTTGACCTATACAGAAAAGGCACGGCCACCAACAGGTATATTCCAAATGACTCTTTTCATTGCTTACAACATAAGCTTGCAAGTTTGCACTTTTTAACATATAGATTAGTAAATTTCCCCTTAAACAAAGAAAGATTTGAAGCAGAAAAGAATAGGATTAGGAATATAATTGGCGAAAACGGTTACGACGAAGGCTTAATAAATAAGCTGATAAATAGACATTCTTTTCAAAAGACCTTTCGGAATTCTACCTTTTTCAGAAAAAAAGATACCTGCGACTCAAAATTTGTATCAATTCCGTATAATCCTAATTATACGAAAGGATTACAGAAAGTATTTAATAACATCGGTCTTAAATTAGTATATCAATCCGGTAACACAATAAGAAGCTTACTAGGAAATCCCAAGGATAAAACTACAGTTCTAGAAAAAAGTGGAATTTACGAAATTAGTTGCATGGATTGTGATAAAAAATATGTTGGCCAAACGAGACGCTCTATTCAAACACGTTTTAAAGAACACTTAGCACACTTAAAATACGGAAGAACAGAAAAGTCAAGTGTGGCCGAGCATGCTTTTGAAAACAATCATAGATTCACATTAGATAACCTAAAACTTCTAAAAAGTGTACCAAACAAAAGACTTTTGAATGCATATGAAAGTATGGAAATCATTAAATCCAGAAATAGTTTAAATAAAGATAGAGGACCTATCCCGTTTAGTACACTTTATTCTTTGGTTGAGGGGAGGTAGGATTAAAAATCGTGATCAATCACAATTTATTAGTCTTATCTCCGCCCACTAAAGGATTGTATATAAGATAGAGCGTAGATTAATTTAGTTCATTGTTTATCGTCTCCTGATGATGCTAACGTTGTTAGCGAAACGCGCGTCGAGTGCAAAAAAGTGTAGTTTTGGTTTGTGGAAAACAATCATAATTTTGTTTTAGTGCAACCAAAGGTTCCAAATTCCCAACATAGACTTTAGTGGGACACGTTTCTCGGTAAATTTAAAGACTGTAAATAACTTATGTTTTACACACTTTACGCGTTGAAAAATTACAATTTTTGCTATTTTTTGGATAAAAATGGCAAAAAATTGTAATTTTTCAAAGTGTAAAGTGTGTAAAATATAAGGTGGTATTAAATTCTTTCAATCATTCTTTACAGTTTTTAAATTTACCAAAAAACGTGTCCTACTAAAATGTATTTTAGCACATCTAAAAATAATTGCTATGTTTTCATGGATATTGAATTCGTTTTCAATATGTTTTGAAAACTTTTTTTTCATGAGTTTTTATGACAGGTTTTCAAATCTATTTTGAATCGATTTGAAAACATTTTTCAAATTTTGATATTTGGCACTCAAGATGACAGACAGATGACATAACAGAAATTTTTAGTAAACAATTGCCTTAAATTATTTCCATCTTTCTCTAAAATACTTTCTTATAGCCTGCTGTCTCTCTTCAACAACCTTAAATATTTTTGCACGTCACTAAAATATCTCTCCACCTACCTCAAAAATTCTGCCTCCTCTCTCTAAATATTTTTCATTTCAACAGAGAAAAAATGTTTTTTGGCACTACTTTTTTTGAACCCTAAATCTTTTTTAACAATTTATAAACCACTTTTCATAATTTACTGGAAAAATCATAGAAAATCAATAATACATCAAAACAAATCAATTGAAAACGTCAGCCAAACTTCGACGCCATATTAATGACGTCAAATCGAGTGCAGTGGCTTGAGTACGAGTACGGTATTGACTGATGTGGTTTTCCATTTTAAGCCAAAATTTATCCTTTTTTAATTAAGTTCCAAGAAAGTAGAGAATAAAATCTACTCAAATTTATTGCTTTTATTTAAATGCGTTTTAGAGCAGGAACCCATTTAATTATTCGTAAAAGAACGCTAAAACAATAAATTTTTATTAAAAAAAAACTTTTGAAGAACAAGCTTTTATTAAATGCATTTAAAAGTAGAAAATAATTTGCAAATTAAAAATTTTAAGTTTAAGGTGACAAAGAGAGAACTATAAAAGATGAACTAAATTTTTCTTCTATCCAAATGATAAACATAATAGCTTTCATCTAAAGAAGTTGAGAACGGGTGAGATGCCGTGCTTGCCAAGCCTTTGAAAATGTTCTTAGGTTATAGAGTAATACAACTGTTTCTTAGGTGAATCGTCGCTGTGATCGATAAGCGATACCCAGCCACTGACGGTACCTAAAGTTAAAATTTTTAATTTGCGCCCATCTCTTTTATTATGGTATGAGAAAGATAAGAAATTATTTTCTACTTGTAAGTACATTTAATAAAAGCTTGTTCTTTAAAAGCTTTTTTTTTATAAAAACGTATTTTTTAATTTAAATCGTCCATTTTGAATCCGCTATATTGAAATTTTCAAATCTGATCAAAAATTCATATCCCCTTCCTGAAAAACCCCTGTGTGCCAATTTTGATCGAATCGAACAAACTAAATCTTTGCCCCCCTCCACTTCCCTCGTTAGAGGGAAGTGTGAATCTAATAATACCATATTATTTGATTGTCGCCGGAACCATAAACTCATACCAAATTTGAACACACACCCTTAATTTTTAGATTTGTCGCCTTAATAGTCCATTTTAAATCCGCCATATTGACATTTTCAAATCTGAGCAAAAATTCATAATCCCCCTCCTTAAAAACCCCTGTATACCAATTTTGATTGAAATCGAACAAACTAAATCTTTTTCCCCCTCCACTTCCCTCGTTAGAGGGAGGTGGGTACCTACCTGTGAATAAGCTCATACCAAATTTGAACAAAATCGGATGTGGATAAGTCAGTTAAAATTGGTTAGCAAAACATGAACAAAAATCGTCCATCTTGAATCCGCCATATTGAATTTTCAAAATCTGAACAAAAATTCGTACTCCTTATCCCCAAAAGCCCCCGAGTACCCATTTTGGTTGAAATCGGACCAACTTAGGTGTTTTCCCCCTTTACTCCCCTCGTAGAGGGGAGGGGTGCTTAATAATGATATATTATTGTATTGACACCGGAACTATAAATGCATGCCAAATTTGAAGACAATCGGATGTGTATAAGTTAGTTAAAATTGGTTAGCAAAAGATGACCAAAAATCGTCCATCTTGAATCCGCCATATTAAATTTTCAAAATCTGATTAAAAATTCCTTATCTCCATCCCCAAGTGCCCCAACACACCACATTTCCACCCCCTTCGAGTAGGGGGGAGCTGTAAATTTCGTCACACTATATTCTTGTATTGTCACTGCAACTATATAAGCATGCCAAATTTGAAGCCTATCGGATGTCGGGAGGTTGGTCAAAATTAAGTTGCAAGATTCACCCGAAAAAACATATCTAGTTACATAGATAAATACATACATTGCAAGTTAAATATAAGTTTGTAAAAAAAACGCTTGGGTGTTTCTTCAGTATACTGAGCGCATATGCCATTCTGTCGGAAATGTCAAAAATCCGCATGTCCTACGTACGTCAAAATTCTTACGTTAATCGTCCTTACGTTTGCGGCGTTTCACGGCAGCCCTTATTGAAATATATGACGTTTTTCCTGAAATACGCACATGTCGAGCTACACCCCCCTTGGCATAAAAGACTGCCGAGATTGGTGCGTTCGAAAGCACATAACCCAGAGTACCAAAACACGTCTATATCACGTCGAGAAGACGTCAAAAATTCGACCAATCACGTGATTTTTGCTACGTCTCTTCGACGTCTGTATCACGTGGGTTTGACCCGCTTTTTACTCGTTACTTTAGTCACGAAAATTTGACGTGAATTAATTTACGTGAATTTGACGTAACATTAATGACATATTGGTCTAAACAGGCGATTTACAATACATTAATTACCGCAAATCAAGGCGTAAAATAATACTTTTACGCCCTTGTGGTCAACTTCGAGGCAAACATACCTCAAATACTTTCATTAGGTACTCCCGTGGCCGATACCTAATGAGCGAGTTCTTCATAAAATAAAATACCAATTATTGCGTCAGATGTAAGAATTGGTATTGTATATCTCTGGTTGCCTGAGAGCTTAAAATTCGACGTCATTTACGTTCTGTCAAATGTTAATCCCAAAAAATACGTCAAATTCGTGTGACTTGTGCCTTTGGTTTCCTGAAACCCAAATTTCGACGTACGTTCGACGTCACCTACGTCACGTTGAATGTCCCAAATAACACGTCAAATGCACGTGATGTGACGTGCCTGGGAAATAGCACAAAAATCCCATGCGGTCGATTGTGATGTCAAGTGTTGATTTGTGGTGAGGGGGGTGTGAATCGTTGTCGAGGTAGCACCCCCATTTTCAAAATTAAAAAAAAGTACTTTCGGATTAAGTATGAAAATTTCAATTGCAGCACATAAATAGCACTTAATGGTGACACACTCTTCTTTTGACTTCCAAGCTTTTTTCTGAAATACGCCCATGTCGAGCTGCACCCCCCCTCCCTGGCATAAAAAAGAAAATGACGAAACTGGAAGGACAAAAACCCAGAAATGAAACTTTAAATAAAGTATTTTTTTTATTATTTTTTTAAAATGCATATGACCCTGTTGTTCAACATTATATTATTATTAAAAAAAGCGCAAACTTGCAAGTCAACTTAAATTGCATCAATGAGTCGTTTTTTTCTGTAAAATTCTATAAAGATATGGACACGTGTGCTGGTTAATTTAACATAATCTTAACATATTAATTTATTTCAATTAATTAATTTTTTGGGAAAATAAGAAGGCATTTTTTATATTGTCAAACCTTCGAAGGCATTTAAAAAAAAGGTAAAAAAGGTATTTTTAATTTTTTGTAAGATCAAAGCCTTCTTTAATGCAGCAAAATATAGTTTGCGTCTATTTGCTGCTCGAAGTTACATAAGTATTTTTGGCACCATGTTACATAATCATATATTGGAGTAGAAAATTTAAGAACTATAAAAAAAATCGTTTTTTTCTTACAATGTCTATCAAATTTTGCTAGTTCTTTTATAAAAGATTTTTTCATAATTTCATAATAAAATGGAGGCTATAGGTATCTAAACTTTCTGCGATTATTGGTTTTTAGCTTTATTTTCACCTTTGATCAAAAACTTAAAATCAAAGCTCGTAGGCGAAAAATTAGCGCCTATTTTCGTCTTCTTAAAATTTTATGTACAGGGTGACTTTTTATAAACCTCTCCCGTGGCAAACTTTTTATTATAATTTGATATAAGAGTACTTTGTCCATGGCAAATAATATGGTTAAAAATATATTTTTTTTAGAATATAAAAAATTTGGAAATATACAGGATGGTCAATTTAAAAAATCATGTAAATCGGCTTTTCTTATAAACTAATCACGTCATTTTTGTCGGACGTTCGGGGACATATAAAAAGTACTCTTATATGGAATGCTTTTTATTTCAACTTCCTAAACCCAAAAATAAAAAGGTTTGCCACAATCAAGATTTATAAAAATTCAGTTAATTAATATTAAATATCACTATAAAAATAAGATTATTTAAAAAAATATTTTTGACGTATACTTAATTGATGGGTAAATCAAGTATTATACAATTACTAGAAACAGTACACAACCATTCAACTTATTTTGTTTAATTTATGGTCTAACTAGCTAAATACCCGCGTTTTTTACACCTACCAACTTAATCCAACCCCTACCACCCACCCCTCTCCCACTCTCGTTCTTTACCCTTCCACCCACCCCCCTTCCTTCCCTTACCTTCCAACTAGTTAAGATATCTTCATAATATGCAGCTATCAGTAAGCGAAATGTCAAATAAAAAGTAACCTATAAGTCAATCCAGCAGGTCACACCCTTCTTATTAAATTTTATCCAAATCGGTTTAGCCACTTTTGCGTGATTAAGGAACAACCACAAACACATATCAACTCACAAACTTTCGCATTTATAACGTAAGTAGGATAGAAGGATTGATTTTTTCTTTAATTTATATTAGAACTTGTTTACTTGAATTGAAAATAACATAATTACGCCATAAAATCTGAAGATAAACTTCAGAATATTTTTGTCCTTCCAGAAAATAAATTTCGCCCACTGTGTGCCGGAACTTATTTTCTAAACCATACGAAATTATTCGCATGCGACTACTTCCGTCTCTTCCTATACCGTATAGAAAAGGAGGCAAAAGATATGCAGATATGCTGATTCATGGGTAGTACGTGCAAGAATAACCGGTTCTTCATGCGAAACAACACGAATGCCTCCACCCACTCGTGCAATATTGCGTTAAACCAGTCGAATTCGAACGCGGTCCACATATACCGGCTTATCTTTCGCCTCTCATTTCACACGGTATAGAAAGAGACTGACATAAAAATTGTTGATTATTCAGTATACGTATGCGGATATTTTCGTATGGATTCGAAAATCAGACCCCAGGGGTCGTATTTTCGAAACCATACGAAATTATTCGCATGCGACTACTTCCGTCTCTTCCTATACCGTATAGAAAAGGAGGCAAAAGATATGCAGATATGCTGATTCATGGGTAGTACGTGCAAGAATAACCGGTTTTTCATGCGAAACAACACGAATGCCTCCACCCACTCGTGCAATATTGCGTTAAACCAGTCGAATTCGAACGCGGTCCACACATACCGGCTTATCTTTCGCCTCTCATTTCACACGGTATAGAAAGAGACTGACATAAAAATTGTTGATTATTCAGTATAATGCGGATATTTTCGTATGGATTCGTAAATCAGACCCCAGGAGCTTTCGAAAGCACATAAAGGCGCAATTACACAGACGAACATGCTCAAATAAAAGCTCGTGCAAAAGATCTAAAATTTTTTGTGTGAACATTTTTGTGAGCTTTTCTTTGAACATTTTGTTCGGGTAAATTTTTGAGCAAATTATTTCTATCTATTTTGGAAACATATTTTTAAAGATGACAATAAATAAAATTTCACATCAGTGATCAGTGATCTCAATTCTTTAAAAAAATGGAACACCAACTTTTATTAAAAATTTTTGTGAAAAAAAGCCGACGGCAAGCGAAACATTATTTTTGGCTCTACTATCAGTTTTGTCACATGGATTAGGGTTACTTATAATATTTTTTTTTAGGGTTTTTCCCAGATTTGTTTGCCCGGGCTTTTTTTTGGAATTTTCTTTTGAGTTTTTTTTATTTCCTAGGGTTTTTTTTCCTAAAGTCAAAAAAAACCCAGGAAAATTTTTCTTCTCCAAAAAAATTTTGAGTTTTTCAAATATCGGCAAAAAACTCAAAAATTGCACTTTTAAGCGGTAATCCGCGTCTCACGACTATGAGGAGTGGAGGGGAGGGGATTTTTTTTTAAACATATTTTTGTGACTTTACTTTACCCTTAGCTTTGATTGTTTTTTTTTTTAATTCCTCACACCAGATTTACCTAGTTAGTTTAAGGCCCCAACGGTTGCTTAAAAAAGCAAAAGGTTCATGAAAATGCTGAAGATAGATATTTACTGTCAATTTAATGTAATAATCAAGGTCGATTACTGACACTGAACAAACAATATGCAAAGAAGCAACATTCCGATTCAGAAGTCCAGTCTATTACTGCTAAATTATATTTTTTTAGACAAGGGTCTGGGATCGTAGGGTTGTAAAAGTGCGTAATAAACGGGTATTATTTAGACCGAACGTGCTTTTGTTCATATATTTGAGATTTAATAAAATGTATATAGGTTTTTTAATTTGACTTAATTATTATTGTATTGTGTTTTAAACTAGGAAGTAAAATAAAGAGATATTCTTTTAAACGTAAATTTTTATCATTACATTTTACAGCAATAAATAAGTGCCATTATTATTTTTTTATTCTCGTTTTTTTACAACCCCAAAAAAGTTACAAGTATACTGGCATATCCCCTATAAAAATCAGGTCAATCGAAGTTGCTTATGAGGTAAAATGTGAATTTCGACATCAAATCGTTTTTCCGTCGGAAAGCACTTAAAAATACCTTGTTTAAAAACTTAGTCTTTTTATTTTCAGTTAAATTCAACGAATTCCCATAAAACTATAAAATTTAAATTTGTAAGAAATTTCTATACCAACATTTCTTCAAACAAATTTTGCTTAACATTCTCTCCAAAATTTACGTGTGTTTTTTGTACGAGATTTTGCTCGAACATTTCTTTGAGCATTTTGCTCAAGAGGCTCGTGTAAATGTTTGTCGGCATTTCCACATCAAAGGAAAGTTTGTCTGTGTACATGCGCCTTTAAGAGCACAAAAATCCCATGCGGTCGATTATGATGTCAAGTGTTAATTTGTGGTGGAGGGGTCTGGTTCGTCGTCGAGTTAGCCCCCCCCCCCCATTTTCAATGTTTAAAAAAAAACTTTCTGATTGAGCACAAAAATTTTGTTTTTGGCATATAATTAGCACATAAAGAGCACGTAAATCTGAAAATGTTTTTTTCGAAACAGTCAAATGGGGGTGCAGCTGGACGAAAAACTATCTATTGATAGAGCTGAAACGGTACATCCATAGTAAAATGTAATTTAAATAATGGACTATTGTTCACCTTTAGATTTTTTAATTCTTATAAATTTTCATGACCGTTGAAATCTGATTTCTTATTCTTAATATCTAACTACTTAGAATTCCTATACTTTTAGCTCCATTCTTGGTCTAGCTGTCGCAGCCGTTTAAATTTTAAGTTTTCCCAGCCCAGTTTAAAATTCATGAAAGTTTATATTTTTAATTTACTTTTTACTTAAAGTTTCTTTTGTTAGTGTTTGTTAATGGATTCAATGGGACAATGGCGTATTTATTATTTAAATTAACTTCGTTTGATGAGTTTTATTTTAGTTTAAATTCCAGTATTTTGTTGACGGATTACAATGGATACATTTATTGGTTTGATTTTGTTCATTAACTTTAAATGTATTATTTTTTGAATAATACTCTTGGATTTTAGCCTATTTATCCCCTGTCCAACCAATGGCGGTCCCAGGGAGGAGAGCAGTGGGGGCAATTGCCCCCCCCCCCTTTTTTTGATAATTTATTTAAGACATCGCCGGTTTTCTAATAAAAAAAGTAAAATTTGGGTCAACAGTTACATTATTTTAGAAGTTTTACATTACGCCCCCCCCCCCCTTTTGAGAAAGATGCGTTCACCACTGGTTTAACCATTGGTTAATATTAAGAAAAGAAGTTATTCAAACTTATTATATAAAAGGACAAAACTACGTACTTTTTATTTAATATATATTTTATTTTAAAACGTATTATTCTTGTCCAATAAGGTAAAGTGACCAACCGTCCCGGTTTGGCCGGGACAGTCCCGATTTTTAACCATTTGTCCCGGGGAAAAAATCCGTCCCGGATAGTCCCGATTTTTCAGCAAAAGTTCCCGTTTGCCCCGGTTTGGATACCACTGTATTTTGTAACTTTAAAATCACTGCAATTAAAAAAGCGGATGTTCTCTGCCATCTATAAATTTGAATTGAAATTGAAAAAGTATTTTGGAAAATACATCCTAATATTATTAACGGTGCATATAAGAAAAAATACATGATATAGGTACAATACAATTGCATGGCCGGAGTGTCCCGGTTTTGCCCCTTAAATAAGGTCCTGTAATTTTTCTCTATGATAAACAATGCGGGTTTCCTGAAAGTTGTTTATTAATTTTTGATACATTTTATTGCTCTTGTTCCTTAAAAATCTACAACTACTTATAATAAATCTCCAAATAAGCTATTTCTGTTCTATCCATTGAATATTTTTTTTCTTTTGGTTCTGCTTCTAAAAAACCCATATATCATGCCTGTTTGTGTGTTCCAACATTACGCAAAAACTACTGGACCGATTTTGATGAACCTTTATTTCACTGCTGTATTCCTTAGTTTCCTGAGGAGTACATATAGGCTTTATTTCATTAAAATCGGTTAATTTAAAGCAAAGAACGGGTTAAACCTCAGGCGAAGCTGCAGGGCCTTCAGCTAGTAAAACGCACATTTTTGGTTTGTTAATTTTATTCAATTATTTTAATTACTGGTGTCACTCACTTTTGTTTTTACCTGGGCAGTTATTTTATTTTTTATTTTTATTTACTTATTATTTTATTTTTATTTGCCTGTATAAACCCAGCTAAAGCTTAGCTAGGTATTTTATTTCACACTCTAATTTCCTAGAGCCCCTGATTGAGACTGACAGAATCCATTCAGCCTAGGTAAAGTTAAAAAGCTGTTAAATAATACTCTGGTTTGAAAATTATACCCAGAGTAAACAGTAAACATTTTAACAAATCAGAGGTTATGTTTCATGTTTTCGTATTGCTTACCTGATTTCTGACGTTTATGATCAGCTGACCATCACCAAATCTTAGACAGGCACAAGCACAAATCACCAAGACTGCTACGGAAGCACTTTTGACAGTTTTAAACGTCATTTTTTCGGAAAAACCGCGAAAAACTGTGGGGAAAACTCGTATTTTCACGCCAATATATTTCACATCGCCACAGCAAGCGAGAATAATACAATGCGGTGACGGGAAATTGTAGAGAAATGTTGCGCACGGACATTGATGCCGCACTGGGCAGAAGAAATATCCTAACCACATTACCTGAAATGAAATGAAAAAGGTTTCAGCTTTTTTGGACAATTATTTTCGATTTCTAATCCGGATCATCTTCAGGGCTGAAAAAAACCCAAATAAAACATTTTTTATTTTTGACATTGCAGAGAAGCTCGCAGAAAAGTAAGAACAAACATTATTTTCAATTATTAAAATTGTAAAATAAATCACTTACCAATTTACAATTTTAATAATAGAAAATAATGTTTGTTCTTCCTTTCCTGCGAGCTTTTCTGCAATGTCAAAAATCAAAAATGTTTCCTTTGGGTTATTTTCAGCTCTGAAGATGATCCGGATTAGGATCGAAACGTCGGTACTTGATGTAAAAGTTTAAATAAAAATAATTGTCCAAAAAAGCTGAAACCTTTTTCATTTCAATTCAATCCAGTGGACGAAACGATAACAACATTACCTGAAATATTTGCAAATTATTAACAATTTCCTCCAGCGGATTGTTTGAAGACCGACAAAGGAGGGCATTAAAATCCAAGGGGAAAAGCACTACTCTGGAGAAATGTATCTGACTTTTTCTAGTTCCTAAAAAAAAACTTCAAATTTTGTCAGAGCTGCAGTTTTTGAGATATAAAAAGTTTAAAAACATTATTAGTAACTCAATTTAACTCAACTCCAGAACCACGGCAGGCTAGCGAAAGTTTGTCAGAGCTGGTGCCTCTTAGTGCCAATTTTTTCTTTTGTGGCAGCAAAAACATAAATTTTTATTATTATTATTCCAAGCAAACACATCTGTTACATTAACATAGTATTTACGTAAATCTAAAGCCAAAAAATTTTACATAAAAAGTTTTCATAAAATTTACGCAATATTTACGTGACATAATGTTTCTTTAATTACAATATATTTACGTAATAAGAAGGAAACTTTTTACCTTGTTGTGACATTAGAAGTATATAGATATTATTATATACACAATATGAGTTTATTTTACATATATGTTACATTCCAATATATAATACATATTTATATAACATTTATCTTATAAATTTATATAGTAGTTACATAAAGAGTGCGTTATTTACGTGACGTCAAGTTTATCTTGATGTTACTTGTAAAAGATCTAAATATTATGTGAAAAAATTTTCGCCAACTTTACCTTTCGATTTGCCTACTAGTTGTTGCCATGTATTATTTACTTTATTTTATTTTATGAGCCTAAATCAGTTGGTATTGACAAAAATCCCCTAACTCTTATCGCCCAGCACTTATGAAAGGCAAAAAACTAGCCATTCTGGTTGTATAACAGCAACAACGAAAACACTTTATTTTGACTAAAAGAACAACGGAGTAACATCCTAGTAACTTTTGGTTTGGTTCAAACAAGTGTCTGGCTAATAGAAAAAGCAGGCAAATATATATCATGTTTACAGGGGGACTTGAAAGCCATCTAAAAGTGATATAACTTTACTTTTTCTATTAACAAAAATTTAAAAAAACTAAATTTTAATACATGTATCACGAAAAATCATGGTAAAGATACCATTTACTGATTGTGGGAAAGACACATAAAAAAAAATGTCAAGTCGATTCGTTTGATGTGACTACGTTCTTTTAGGCTCATAACTGTCACCTACATAAGGAGGTCATTTTTGTGAAATATCTGAGGGGGTTTTATCATTCCACTTTTATTTTCACTTCACTTTTGACCTTATTGTGACTTTCAGTTTACCTAGAATTTATGTAACAAAGTAATAATGTCTTGTAACTTTTGCGTAATATTTAGGTAACGGTGTTGGCTGAGTATCTGTGTTGGAGCGAAAGTTTTTGTTTGTTCTATAAAGGCGCATTTACACAGACAAACTTTCCTTTGATGTTGAAATGCCGACAAACATTTACACGAGCCTCTTGAGCAAAATGTTCAAAGAAATGTTCGAGCAAAATCTCGTACAAAAAAACACACGTAAATTTTGGAGAGAATGTTGACCAAAATTTGTTTGAAGAATTGGGGGTATAAAATTTTCTTTACAAATTTAAAATATATATTGTTATCGGAATTCATTGAACTAAACTGAAAATAGAAAAACAAAGTTTTGAAATAAGGTATTTTTAATCAAGTGCTTTCCGACGGAAAAACGATTTGATGCCGAAATTCACATTTTACCTCATAAGCAACTTCGATTGATCTGATTTTTATAGGGGATATGCCAGTATACTTGTAACTTTTTTGGGGTTGTAAAAAAAAACGAAAATAAAAAAATAATAATTGTCACTTATTTATTGTTGTTTCCTGTAAAATATAATGATAAAAATTTACGTTTAAAAGAATGTCCCTTTATTTTACTAGTTTAGTCTTTTACAATAATAATTAAGTCAAATTGAAAAAACATATATACATTTTATTAAATCTTAAATATATGAACAAAAGCACGTTCGGTTTAAATAATAACCGTTTATTACCCACTTTTACAACCCTACGAACCCACCCTTGTCTAAAAAATATAATTTAGCAGTAATTTAGTAGACTGTGTCGCCTATTTATCATCTCGCGTTTTGGATTTCGCAGGTAGTAGTCCGGCCACCCTTTTGAATCGCAATGTTGTCCTTTGCATATTGTTGGTTAAATGTCAGTAATCGACCATGATTATTACATTAAATTGACAGTAAATATTTATATCTTCAGCATTTTCATGAACCTTTTGCTTTTTTAAGCAACCCTTGGGACCTTAAACTAACTAGGTAAATCTGGGGTGAGGAATTAAAAAACAACAATAAAAGCTAAAGGTAAAGTAAAGTTACAAAAATATGTTTAAAAAAAAATCCCCTCCCCACCACTCCTCATAGTCGTGAGGCGTGGATTACCGCTTAAAAGTCCAATTTTTGAGTTTTTTGCCGATATTTGAAAAATTTTCCTGGGTTGTTTTTTGAATTTAGGAAAAAACCCTTGGAAATAAAAAAAAATCGCAAGAAAATCCCAAAAAAACCCCCGTGCAAAAAAATCCGGGAAAAACCCTAAGAAAAAAATATTATAAGTAACCCTAATCCATGTGACAAAACTGATAGCCAAGGATAATGTTTCGCTTGCCGTCGGCTTTTTTTCACAAAAATTTAAAATAAAAGTTGGTGTTCCATTTTTTTAAGAATTGAGATCACTGATCCATTTATTACCCACTTTTACAACCCTACGAACCGACCCTTGTCTAAAAAATATAATTTAGCAGTAATTTAGTAGACTGTGTCGCCTATTTATCATCTCGCGTTTTGGATTTCGCAGGTAGTAGTCCGGCCACCCTTTTGAATCGCAATGTTGTCCTTTGCATATTGTTGGTTAAATGTCAGTAATCGACCATGATTATTACATTAAATTGACAGTAAATATTTATATCTTCAGCATTTTCATGAACCTTTTGCTTTTTTAAGCAACCCTTGGGACCTTAAACTAACTAGGTAAATCTAGGGTGAGGAATTAAAAAACAACAATAAAAGCTAAAGGTAAAATAAAGTTACAAAAATATGTTTAAAACAAAATCCCCTCCCCACCACTCCTCATAGTCGTGAGGCGCGGATTACCGCTTAAAAGTCCAATTTTTGAGTTTTTTGCCGATATTTGAAAAATTTTCCTGGGTTGTTTTTTGAATTTAGGAAAAAACCCTTGGAAATAAAAAAAAATCGCAAGAAAATCCCAAAAAAACCCCCGTGCAAAAAAATCCGGGAAAAACCCTAAGAAAAAAATATTATAAGTAACCCTAATCCATGTGACAAAACTGATAGCCAAGGATAATGTTTCGCTTGCCGTCGGCTTTTTTTCACAAAAATTTAAAATAAAAGTTGGTGTTCCATTTTTTTAAGAATTGAGATCACTGATCACTGATGTGAAATTTTATTTATTCTCATCTTTAAAAATATGTTTCCAAAACAGATAGCAATAATTTGCTCAAAAATTTACCCGAATAAAATGTTCAAAGAAAAGCTCACAAAAATGTTCACGCAAAAAATTTTAGAGCTTTTGTTTGAGCATGTTCGTCTGTGTAATTGCGCCTTAACACTAAACTCAAATACCTCTACGGATTCACGCTGTTTTCGACAACATCGCATCTCGCTTCGTTCCATGTGGTTATATCGATTCGTGTCCTTCCGTGGCGTTTCGGAAAACTAATCCCAAAATAGGGAACATGGAAGAATACAAGAACAAAAACGCCTAGGTATTGTAATCATCGGCGGGTCTGTAGCGGAACCTATGGAGAATAGGAAGAGTAAAGTGCATTCGTTTAAAGAAGTCCGCTAAGCAATAAAACCTCTTGAGCAGGTAACTTGGTGGTTCTCAAACAATAAATTATATTTTTGGAACATGACGAATTACATTTTCTAAATATTAGTAGTTTTTACATCTAGTGACTAAAATAGTGCTTTTTTACATGCGTTGGTTTAAATAACAAGCGCAGACAAAATTATTTTTTTTTGTATCGGTAATTAGGAAAGTCATGATTTGGACATTTGTAAACAGTACTTAAGTCATTTAAAGTTAATAAAAAATAATTAGGTAAAAAAATATTATTTCTTAGCTTTTCTAGTATTTAGGCAAATTAGTTTTACGAATTATTTTTTATAAAGATTTGGTTCTAAAATGCTTCAGAATCATTATCATCATCCGTAATAATTAACGGTTTTACTTCGTCTATAACCTGTTCTGTCTCATAAGATTCAAAAATAATTTTTTCCGTGTGTTCAATGCATTTCCGCCATTCTTCTTTGCCCACTTTGCTTGCTTTTAAATGGCTGCTCTTTACACTTGCTTAAAATATCACTTTTTAAAAATAAATTTTCATGGTTTATGTTTTTCTTGGACAACCACCTTCTTATTTCCTCTTTTTTCCAGCTGCTTGTAGGAAATTTGTCTTTGAGTCTCGTATGGTAAGACGCATTGTCCAAAACAATTAAAGAAGGGTTTTCTAAACTTTTTAAAAGTTTTTCCACAAACTAATGCTCAAAAATTTTAGCATCCATATTTCCGTAATAATCGTCAGTTTTTTTTGTTGATGAAAATATTAAACTGGCATTTGAAATAAACCCTTCTTCATTGCCTGCATGTATTATTATATCTCTTTTTCCATTACTTGCACGGGTACTGGAATAGCAATATTTCGATTCATCCTCCCAAGACGATTTTGTTGAAGTTCCCTGTGCAAATACCCATGTTTCGTCAAGAAAAACAACTTGCCTTGGCAATTCCGATTTTTTTGTTTTTTATGTAATCTCTCAAAAATTTCGATCTTCTTGACACAATATTGGATTGCTCGCAAAGCACTTTTCTATTCTTCGTTTTTTTATATTTAAAGCCCATCTCTTTTAAAATTTTGGACAAACTGGTAATTCCAATATCGCAAAGTTGTTTTTCCTTTATCTTTTCTAGAATAGCTTTGAGGGTAACATATTCCTTTGACTTATACATATCATAAACAATATTTCTAATCGATAGTTTAATCCCTTGGGATAGATCAAAGGTTTTTGAATATTGTCGAACCCTTTTATATGGTCTGTCCAATTCCTCTCCACTCTGTTTTCGAAGTCTTCTTAAGGTCTTAGAGAGAGTTATTTTTTTCTAACGTAAAATAACGTTCCACTTGTAATATCAAACGGCGTTCACCTGGAGATAAACACCTTCTAGGCGTTGTATCACCTTGCTGAACATTTTCTATAACTTTGCTTTATAACTGCTTTAAATTTCGTAATTCACACACAATAAGAAACAAACTAAAAGCAAATAAAAGCATACCTACTTATTTAAAATAGAACATACCATCCCCAACTGGAGCAAATTTTCATTATTTCTTGGAAGCAATAAAACCTATTTGCAGTGATTATTAGCATTGACGACAGCTCCAGATTTAACTGTAATGACCCCAAAATAATTAAATTCTCGGAAAATATACCTGTCGAAATATTTAACTTATTGAGGCAAAAAGTTTTTCAAAAGTATCATAAAATAGAAATATTTATCGTGGTGTAAGTGTAACGCGTTATTATTAAATAATTTTGTTTTAAGACCGCTGATACATAGAGTGAACCAGTGGGATGACTGACACGATCAAGTACAGCGAGGGCATTCTAACTTAACTGACTCAGTGGCGGTCCCAGCCATTTGAAAAGGGGGGGGGAGCAGTTTCGATACGAAAAAAAACTAGCATAAAAGCATAGCTTTTATGAGGAAGATATCAATATATTCAAACAAAATTTAGTAACTACGCAGATTTGGCCTCAAATCTAGGAGGGGGGAAGGTGTTATTGCGCCGCAATTTAGGTCGTACTTATGATTTTGTAAATGTTTTCGTAAAAAATTTAAATTCAGGGTGGGGGTTAATTACCCAACCCCACTGAAATCCGCGCTTGAGTAACTGCGTATAATTTTTTCAGTTATAAAAAACATAGATAACAAACAAAACCTAATAGCTAAATACTTTTTTTTTGAGGTCTAAAAAGTTTTTTAAATTAAAACATTACCTTTTATATTGCAATATCTCAAATATATAAGATGCCTATCTGAAAAAAAAGTTCATTTCCGATTTTTTTGGCAAACCGGTCAACGCGTTCAATGTCAATTTCAATATGTATGTTGATATACAGCAACGCTAGGCCCCACACATGTTTTCAATCTTCTGAGGCAGGAGAAGCTTCTTTCCGACGAAGCATTACTTACTGGCAAGAAACATCCAAAACGTCATCATATAAATATGTTTTGTTTCCAAATTCTGATTTCTCCCATTAAAAGTTCAAGAATTTGTGTTTTCTATTAATCAAACAGTTTATAGTAATTGGAAACGACATTAGTTAATTTTGCCTTGATTTTTTCTTCACCTTGTATAAAACTTGGTATGAATATGTGCCGTTCAAAAATGCTTAGTCTCGTTACTGAACCTTGATTTTATGTCCGAAATGATTTTCTCTAAAACTTGTTTATAAATAGTAATACTGTTCTTCACTTCTGTATTTCCAATATCATGGTTTTTGCGGTAAGTACCTCATGCCCCAAGCAAAAATTATAGTCAATTTCACTGGTGCCATTGTCATTGCCACCAAAAAAGGGTTAAAGCGTAGTAATATTTCCTACAAAAAACTATTTATAGGAAAAATTTCATTATTTACACTTAGTGTGGTCACTATTACTGTTAAAAAATTACCACACTGTCGTAAAAACATAAAGTTATACGCGAAAGTAATATATTCCACTATATAACTATATACCATTACTAGAAACACGAAAAAACTTTATAGTGCGGGTCTTACTTCATAGTTGTCACATTTAATTTCTTTAATATTACTTTTATGAGGTAACGACTCTACTGATATTAATTTGGTTGCAATTCAGTAGCCCCTACTCAATACAAAACTACAAAGTTATGGGGTCTACACGGTCGCCTATCTACCACGCAGTAAGAAATAAAAGTGCATATAGTGGAAAAACGTTAACTACGAGTTATCGCTAATTTACTGACATTGTAAATTACTGCACCGTCAACTGGATGAGCGACGCCGCCATGTAAAAATACCTCATTAAATCATTGATTAGTAGTTGCATGTACCAATAAAAGTAAAAATGTTACTATTTAATTAATAAACCATATTAAAACTGGAAATATATTTAATTTGGAAATCTTAACCTCAAATAATTCCGATTTTTTATCGACATTTTAGATAAAACTAGGTCAAAACTGTGTTCTTTTCATCAAAAAATCAGCATTTTTAGTCAGTAAAGTGCTATGGGTATGTTGTGACTTCAGAAAAATGGTTAATAAAATGGTAATTATTAGGTATAGGTTATGATATAGATAATATTTTTGTTTTCTCTCATGTCTTCACATATTTTATGGTGTGTGCCCTGATGTAGTTTAGAAAAAGATCAACATATTTTCAATTAATAATGTGGGAAAGAGAAAACCTATAAAAACCCTAAAAAGTCAGAAATACTACTTTATGTGGTAAACAGGACGTCGGGATAACGTGCCCGTTAACTACCCGCGACGACATAATTCCTATATCAAGAGTAATCTTTACCGTCGCGATGTAGATGTATAACCGTCCCAATGCATTCCCAAAAACGGTGAATACCTCGAGGTATAGTAGTAATAAAACCGTCGCCGTGATATGACGCCACAACTCTATTAGAGATAGGGCGTGTAGACCGCCACCACGTCGCGACTGATTTTGTTGCTTGGGGCGTTTGTTGTATCTGTCCCAAAATTTTGTAAAGGAATTCTAGACTGTTTTTAAAGGAACGTTCTGCAATTTCTCGTTTTTTCTCCAAAGACTTCACGGTTATCACCAGCATCTTCGTTGTCTACTTTTTTCTAGAGCAAAGGGGGGCGATCGGCCCCCCTGCCCCCCCTGGGACCGCCACTGACTGACTTACTGTTCAAAAAGCGATAACATCTTTTGGAGATTTAACCGATATCGGACCTTATACAGCGAACCGACTTAGGGCCTGTTCAACATAATTTTGGATTTTACGACACCTGCGCATTTTTGCCGTCCAACCCTACCGTTCTAGGTTTGGTGTTCCATTGCAGAATTTTGAACGATTCTGTTCTGGGGCGCCAGAAACAATTCGCGCTCCCGAGCAATTATTTTTGTGGGGTTTTAAGTGGGGGTAAAAAATATGTACGTTATTTTATGTTCTTGCGAGTGATTTTATCCTTAAAGAAAAACAAAACGAAAAAGAATATTCTTCTTCAGATGATAAAAAGAACACAACAAAGGAATTACCCAAGAAATGAAAAATAATTTAACAAAAGAAAATAAATTCATATTAAAATTCTTCGCAAAAAATTAGAAGCGAAAAATAGCTCATTATTAAGTTTTTCATCGCTACACCAGTTCTCAAACGGTTCTTGGACTGATATGCGCAGTTGGACTAGTTCAGTGGAAAATACCTATTAGGGAGATTTTGGTCAGGTTTTTTGTCAGTCTGTTAAAGGTAACTAATTAAGCTAATTAGCGTCGAATAGCGACTACCCATTACCCTCTCCACATAGGCCGATCAGCTCTTATCGTTTTAGTGTCCTTTTATCCACCTTCGCCGCCATTTTGACAGAAAACTAATGGATTATCTGGCACTTTTGAGTGAAAATGGCGGCGAAGGTGGATAAAAGGACACTAAATCGGTATGAGTTGATCGGCCTATCTGGAGAGGGTACTGGACTACCTTTACCGTTACAAAGACAACTAACCATACTTGATGTCATTCTGCGATGGAAGATTTTTAGGTTATAAAAGTTTGTTTTGTTTTACAAAAGTTTTGTGAATTTGGATTTTACTTTTTATTAACCATGTTTATAGTAGTAGTGGGGTTCCTTTTTTACTGTTTTTTTTTTGGTGAACAGGTGAGTAAGTATGTTATGTTGGGGTGTCCGTAGTCCTATCACTAAATTAATATTTTCCTCCATGATATGGTTAGAAAAGCAAATAAATAAGACTTGAGAAAAAAAAAGCAAGTCAATAAAAAAGTAAGGTTATGTTTACCGCCAAACCATTGACTACGTTCAGAAGCTCTATTTTTAACCTCTTGAAGTTACTTTTATTTACGGTAACGGTAACCAATAAGTTACCTAAATAACTTTTTGCTGTATTATATTTATAATAATATTACCTGCTACATAGAGAACATATTGATTCCAGTGCCATCTACCTACAATAGATGACATTAACTGAATTATAATTATAAATCATGTAAATCGCGTTCTTTTCACAAGATAGTAGTATTTTTAGCAAACATGCCAAAACCATGACAAAAATATTCTTTTTGGGAATATTCATAGAAATAAATTGATTATCACGTGTACAGAAACGCTTTGGTTTCAGGGTGGATCGGTGGGTTTACAGCAATCACACAGACAAGGGAGTTTGATTACGTTTATTCAGTCTTAATGCAGGTACAAAATTGGCGATCTAGACAGGGGAAAAAATGACCTATTTTAGAACTCTAGGAGGTGGCGGAGAGTTGCCAGGAAGGCACAGTTATAACATAACCTATAACTTATAAATTTACAATTTACAGCCTTAAGATAAGTTTTATATTTAACCTTACCTAGACAGGGGAAAAAATGACCAGGCCGTCGACACTCAAAGGTTTACACCGTTTAAAATGCAATTTAGCCAGGGGTTCACTACCCTAAATAGAAACGCAAATTTGGTACAGCGATGGCGTTCGCAGGAGAGAAACGCGGGAGTTCAAAATTGGGGGGTTTACGCGTTGGGCTGTCTCCTTTTGATACATTGAAAAGTGAAGATAGATATTGGCTAGTAAATGCGGTTTATTTCTTATTATAGCTGCAACCCACCATGCTCGAGGTCGGCATTGTTGGTTTCATATGTTAAGGGGTGAAATATTCTTATTAACCCGGAACCCTCGAGAATACGTGGAATGTGCGGCGGCTTCCGCCATGATACGAGGGAGATTTCCAAAGTGCTGATGGTTTCAGTGCACACGTTATCCTGGGAATATTATTATCTTATTACCAAAGAAATATAACTATCACAAACTCTTAAAGAATATTCAACAAAAAATAGGTCTTCCTGTCATATTCCCATTAGAATATTCCAAAAATCACTTTGAGGGAATATTCCTATAGCATGAATATTCCTCCAATGTTATGTGGGCTATTGTATCGTTACATAGGCAAGCGTTCGTGAAAACCTCAGATCAAAAAAAGTAACCCCAGATCAAAAAAAGTTTACCCAATTTAGACGTATTTGTAATGTAGAGGTATGTTACTTCTTTTTTAATATTTTTTGTGGGTTGATCAAATTTTTTTGAAAGAATTAAGAGGGAATCACTTTTTGAAAACGAATATTATATTTAGTACGGTGCCTTTGGTAAGTCCCTGTGGCAAAACATTTTCGCGAAAAATATATAACAAAATAACACTTTGATCCTTCATTTATCGTTATCTGACCAAACATAATACTTGTTCTCTTTTTTAAAGTTCTTGTATCTTGAAAGAAAAGACACAAATTTCCAAATAATTATCCTCCCCCATCGCACCATATCCACCAAAAGGCTCTTCTTGATGTTTGCACAAATTTCATAATCCGGGGTTCATGCAACAAAAAACTAAGTTGTCCTTTTTTTGTATTTATTGTGTTCTTTAAGTCCAAAATTACATGGTAGTATCTGGTTTTTATTCGGCTTCAATATGTTAATCCTTTACATTATTATACCCTATTTCAACAGTTCAAAACTTGAAATTAACTCTGTTCCTTCTTCTTCCATTGTCTATATTTTATTTATACACCACGTTTTGATCAGTACAATCTCTGATCGTCTTCAGGCGCAACCTACAATGTCCTAAGGCTACGCCATTGACTCAAGGAAAATTTTTCCTTTACTCTAATGGCTACATACTTATATACTATGGGAAATTACTCAACCGTGAAGTTTAAGAATTTGGCTCCGCCCAAGAAGGGGCTTCCAAATATTTGGGATTTCAACACTTGGTTTACTGAAAATATTCTGATTCTGCTCAATAAAGGCAGCTTTAAGAAATTTTCGTTTCTTCCAGTGACACTCCTTGTGCAAAACCTTTGCTTCTGTCCACCTCATTCGGTGTTCGGATTCCTGATTTCGTTGTTTCACCTTTTTGGGTATTCGTCTGATGTTCGAAGCCTAACAGATATTGGTCTTTTTATTTCGCCAGTGCGGTTTTATCGGAGAGAATGCGTTTTTTTGGCAAGAAGAAAAAACACCAATCAAATATTTTTCCTTTAAGAGGAGTTGTGGTTGCGTGCACTTAAATTTTATTAATCAGGATTAACGAAACAAGAATACAAAGAACCATCCTTGTTATTTTATGTTAATAATCCTGATTAATTAAAAAAAATATTTTTCCGGCTAGAATTCGAATCCACTGTTGTGAATTTAATTTTATATTCTTTGCTGGGACCCCAATCGTGCTTTTTGCGCAAGGTTGCCCAAAATTAAATTTGTTTTGGACGCTTCCCAAAATTAATTTTTGGCCGAAGAAGGCGGCTTCCCCCTGAAGCTTAATATTGGGTAAAATCTTGGTTTTATTTTTTTTTGTTAATATAAATTAAAAAGTTAAGACCCTAGAGTAGGTATGCACGTAATCCACTTTGCCTGAAAACTAATTTTGGAAAATGAAGGAAATTAATTTTTTTTAAATTATACTTTTTTTAAAAAGCCATAATTTAAGCGAAATTATAAATTTTAAAATTAAAACTTTTCGAACTTATTAAGTGACCTGCAAGTAACACAAAAATATATAAAAAAAAAAACGATTAGTCCGTTTTCAAAAGCTTTTTCAGGGAAATTTTTTCCAAGACATGACTGTTTTACTAAAAGTATGCAAATGATTCGTTGAAGTATGATACATATCAAGTGACAAAAAAACCCTAATCGCTGAATATTCTGATAACTAAATAAAAACGTCAAATAATGACATACCTCTATTAATGTAAGGGGACACAATAATAAATTCGGCAAGCTTCGATAAGCGGCGGGTAAGTAATATCCATTAATTCGCTGTTTAATTTCCCAAGAAATAAATAGTTGTATGTCATTTTTTCCGCAACAAAACACAAAACAAAATTACTAAAAAAGATATATTGCATAGTGTGTTTACTTTCTGTGATAGGATACGGATGTAAAAGCGGGGCGAGCAACGCACTTGCTTGCTTGATTGTTTTTTGAGAAGTACTTTGTTTATAAGCTTCAATGTATAGTCAAAGGCGAAGAAAATTTTTTATCATATTTTTGGTTATTTTTTTGAGAAAACTTTTGAACAAATTTAATACGTCGTCATTTCAAACACCGAACAGTATTAGGAGTCACTTCTTTCATTTATGTACATAAGTTGTAAAACACTCTGGATAGGACGATAATTGTTTTAAATAACTACAACAAAGTAAACAAGTCTTCCAATGAAACCCAAAACAATTTAAGTAAAGGATCGGCAAACAACCAAACCATGGTTGTTTGGTTACCAATGCAAAAAAACTTTTTTTTTATCCGGGTGCAAAAAAAGATTTCTGTCCGTTTTTTACCCAAAGTTAAAGAGAAATAGCGGAAAATAGTAATATTAAAAAAATCTAATTATTCTCGCCTAAGAATTAAACCATTTCCGCCAGTTTTCACCAAGTATTTAAAAATATCGCTATGGAAACGATTGTTATTTAATTTACCAGCCACCTTGATTTATAGTGTAAGGGTGGAGTATTGCGAGAAGTTCCTCGAGATTTTTAAAAGTGTTTTCTTGTTTTTCTTGAAATTTATGATAAAGGTATTAAAAAAAAATATTGTTAACAACTCGCGGCTAAACTGTGCTTTCTTTTACTCGCGTATTTAAACACCTCGCTGCGCTCGTTATTTAAACCAATGCTTGTAAAAAAAGCACTATTTTAGCCACTAGTTGTTAAAACTACTATTTTGATAACGGGTGCATAAAAAAATCAATCCGAAGAATAATAGAGTAAAATAGCAATATAAGAAAACCTAATAATTCTTATCCTGCTGCTTAGCTGAGTTCTTACCAGTACCACTGCTACTCTACTGCTAATATTTTTCTAACGATTAATTATTTATTTAAACATATTTTCCATTTTACAATAACCAAAAAAGTGTAAAAAATATAAAAACTAAAAATGAAACAATGAACTCTCTCGCGTATTTAAATACCTCGCTGCGCTCGTTATTTAAACCAACGCTTGTAAAAAAAGCACTATTTTAGCCACTAGTTGTTAAAACTACTATTTTGATAACGGGTGCATAAAAAATCAATCCGAATAATAATAGAGTAAAATAGCAATATAAGAAAACCTAATAATTCTTATCCTGCTGCTTAGTCTGAGTTCTTACCAGTACCACTGCTACTCTACTGCTAATATTTTTCTATCGATTAATTATTTATTTAAACATATTTTCCTTTTTACAATAACCAAAAAAGTGTAAAAAATATAAAAACTAAAAATGAAACAATGAACTCTACAAACTTGTGGAAATTATTTTCTCATACAATTTCTTGCCTCTAAAAATTTTTGTGCGCCTCAGCCTAGTTATATACTCTAAAAGTTTTTCCATATAAATCCGGTGGCCAGTCTTATAAGCACACCCTGTATGTAACTAATGTGTAACGGTTATACGTGCGAAAAGCCTCTTACATTTTTTTACAATTTATTGGGAACAATTTTAAGAATGTGCACATCCATGACATTAGTCCCAGAATGTCCAGTTTTGACCAAAAATTCCCCATTGTTAACTTTTGCATATAAACCGTAAGAATCATTATTTTCCAAATATTCCTTGACATCTAAGTTTAGTTTTTTACATTCCTGGATAAATCTGATATTTCCCAAAGCTCCAGCAGCATCGGTGGGTCCATCAATACCATCTGTGCCGGCGCTAAGAAATGAAATATCGCAGGATGTTATTTCCACGTTATTAAGCCGAAGGGAAAAACTAAGGGCTAATTGTTGATTTCGGCCTCCTTTTCCATTACCCTTTACTACGACTGTCGGCTCGCCTAAAATAGAAATTGTTTTGTGATTCGGTTGTGTAGTATACACTGAAAAAAATGACTCCTTATAACTGTTTTTTTTTGCAAGTATTAGGGATTTTGTTTGGGACAATGATGTGTTTGAAATTAACTCTGTGGTTCGAACTTCCATTGTCTATATTTTATTTATACACGACGTTTCGATCAGTACAATGTCTGATCGTCTTCAGGTGCAAACTACGATCTATTCCTAAGACGTTGGCTCCGCCCACACTGGAAGAAATGAAAATCAGAGTATTTTCAGTGAACCAATTGTGGAAATTCCAAATATTTCAAAGCCCCTTCTTGGGAGTAAAACTATTTTATCGTATCCTTAGTTGTTTCCGTATCATCTTACGATAAAAACCCTTTTTTTATACCTTCATCAAAAACATGATTTTAGTAACTGTCTACAGATAACCAAAGCATACATTTTTTGGTTACAGATGCAAATATTTTTTTTTTCACGTGTACAAAAAAAAAATTTCTGTTCGTTTTTTACCCAAAATTAAAGAAAAATAGCCGAAAATAGTAATATTGAAAAAATCTAAAACATCAAACCGTCAAAGATTAAAATGTCGCAACAATGAACGTTAGTTAGTAAAAAGGCACATCGCTATGGAAACCATTGTTATTTCATTTACCAGCCGCCTTGATTTATAGTGTAAAAATGGTGTGTTGGTAGTTTTCACAACTAATGGCTAAAATAGTGCTTTTTTTACAAGCGTTGGTTTAAATAACGAGCGCAGCGAGGTATTTAAAAATGCGAGTAAAAAAAAGCACAGCATCAAAAAATCCAAGAAAAACAGGAAAATACTTTTAAAAATCTCGAAACAAGAGCACTTCTCGCAACACACCATCTTTACACTATAAATCAAGGCGGCTGGTAAATAAAATAACCATAGTTGCCATAGCGATGTGCTTTTTTACTCGGTGACATTCATTGTTGCGACATTTTAATCTTTGACAGTTTGATATTTTGACGGTGTTTTCAAATGATTTTTTCGTAAATACTTGGTGGAAACTGGTGGAAATGGCTTAATTTTTAGGCAAGAGTAATTAGATTTTTTGAATATTGCTATTTTCCGCTATTTCTCTTTAATTTTGGGTAAAAAACGGACAGAAATCTTTTTTTGCACCCGTGATCAAAAATAGTAGTTTTAACAACTAGTGGCTAAAATAGTGCTTTGTTTTACAAGCGTTGGTTTAAATAACGAGTGCAGCGGGGTATTTAAAAACGCGAGTAAAAAAAAGCACAGTTTAGCCGAGACTTGTTAACCCTATTTTTTTTAATATCTTTATCAAAAAATCCAAGAAAAACAGGAAAACACTTTTAAAAGTCTCGAACGAAAAGAACATCTTAGAACACACCATCTTTACACTAAAAATCCAGGCGGCTGGTAAATGAAATAACAATCGTGTCTATAGCGATGTGTCGTTTTACTCGGTGACGTTGACAATATTTTTAAATGATTTTTTTGTAAATACTTGGTGAGAACTGGCAGAAATGGCTTAATACTTAGGCAAGGATAATTAGATTTTTTCAATATTACTATTTTCCGCTATTTCTCTTTAACTTTGGGTAAAAAACAGGACAGAAATCTTTTTTTGCACCCGTGATCAAAAAAAAAGGTTTTTTTGCATCGGTAACCAAAAATGCCATGCTTTAGTTATCTGCAGACAGTTACTAAAATCTTGTTTATGATGAAGGTATAAAAAAAGTATTTTCCTGATTTTCTTGGAGTTTTTGATAAAGGTATTAAAAAAATAGTGTCAACAACTCGCTGGTAAACTGTGCTTTTCTTTAATCGCGTTTTTAAATACCTCGCTGTGCTCGTTATTTAAACAAACGCTTGTAAACAAAGCACTATTTTAGCCACTAGTTGTGAAAACTACTATTAAAAGCGATATTTCTCCACCCGACCAAAATCCTAACAATAAATAAATATCTCATTACATTTGGGTGGAAGAAAACCTTGCCATCTTATCCTTTTTTTGCCCATGCCGTTGGTTAAAAAATATTTTTTCTGTGTAGAATATTTTCCTAATTATGTGCTGAAATTGGGTCTTTACAAGTTTTATGAGAAAAGGTCGAATGCCTCGGTTAAGGGTTAGAATGAAAAAAAGGTTCTTTAGAAAAAGAAAAAACAAAATAGGGATATTAACGAATTTTTTTTTAGTAATAAAAAAACGTTATGTACCTGCAAATACAAAAACCATCTGTTTGGAGAAATCCATTTCTAGAATTTCTTTAACTGCATTCTCCTCAGTTTTCCAAGGAAGCGATTTTAAAAACTCTTCAAACTGTTCTTTATTTTCTGTATTCCTAACCATAAAATCAACATGTTTGGAAAATTCTACATAGATTTTGCCAAGATCTTCTACGTCTCCTTCAATTTGATGTGATAGGACCACACATTGATAGCCCAGTTTTGTGGCCAAACTTTTCGCTGCTGCAGTTGCAATTTTATTATTTCCAATAACAATATTTGTAACGTGATTTAATTCTGTAATTGTACCTACAAATCAACACCCGAAAACGGTAATTTTCCTTTTTTAAGGGTTAATACCTTGGATTAAATAAACACAGAAAAGAGGTATAGGTAAGGGTCAAATAAATCTTTCTTGACTGAAATAGATATTTATTATTTGATTCAAAGACTTTGGTTTTATTATTATCTGAGAAATCTTGGGACTTAATTTTTGAAGCCGCGAAAGAAATCAATAACGCAACAGCCAAAGCACATCAAATGACAAGAATGACCGCGGCAAAACCGACGCTCGCTCTGCCATTCACCCCTTCATTTAGGTTTGTTTTCGCGACTGCGTCACACCCTACATATCTCTGTCGCCTTCCCTCTCTAACGCTTAGAATGAAATGGAATTTATTCCAAGTCATTGCTTTGGTTTTGTCGAGTGTTGGAAAATTTTGTAAATAAACAATGGTTATTATTTGAAAACACGGGAAGCAAAAATAGGTGGAATGATAATACCCCCTAAGAAATTTCACAAAAATGACCGCCTTATATTAAGGTGACAGTTATGAACATAAAAGAATGTAGTCACATTGATTGAAGCGACTTGACATTATTTTTTTTTTCTGATGTGTCTTTTTCACAATCAGTGTTTTTTTTACCATGATTTGTCGTAATATATAATTTAATGTTATAATTTTTCGTAATATTAAATTTACAAAGAAGATGTCTTCACTTAATAAAAAGCTACAAAAAAGGTTCTCAAACTTTTAATAACAAAGAAATCTCTTTTTTTAAACAAAGGTCTTAGTTTTGCTCTGCCCTTAAAAGATAGTTTAAGTGATATTAATGCAAATATTGAAAGTTCAATCTCAAGACACAAAGGGCTAAAGGTCTATGTGCGAGATGCTTGCCAATATCAGATTTCTCAAAACATCATTTAGAACAACAAAAATAGTACATTAAATCACAATAAAACAATTAAAAGTTTGAAAGAGAAAGATGTTTTCTATCTAAAGGCTGACAAGGGTAATAAAGTTGTTATATTAGATAAAACAGATTATTTCGAAAGGGTAGATATATTAACAAAAAATGGACCCTACAAACAATTCCCAAAGAACTCCTTACCAAAAATGATTAACGAAGTAAAAAACACAATTAAAAAATGTAACAATATTATTACTGACAATATTAAATATAAACTACAAGTGAGCAATCCTACTAGGCCGAAACTGTATTGTCTTCCGAAAATCCACAAGCCTGGAAAATCGGTTAGACCTATAGTTTCTGCTGTAGGATCACCTACTTACAATATTTCAAAACCAGTTTTAAATTTTTGAAAATTGAAAATTTACCTATAAAGAAAAAAGGTTTTTCTGTTCAAAATTCCCTTGAATTTATCAACAAAGTTAAAGATATTTCACTCCAAGGAGGTGAAATTTTAATCTCGTTTGATGTTAGTTCCGTGTTGCCTAATGTGCCGATCCCCCATACGTTACAATACCTGGAGGAACTACTAAGAAAAAACAATCTAGAAAACAAACAGACTTTAGAATACCTATCTTTAACAAAACTCTGCATGAATCAAAATTACTTTCAATATAAAAATAACTACTACCAACAATTAGAATGAATCACAATGAGTAATAGTTTACCTCTTTATGAGCAAATTTGAATCAGATATAAGGAAAGAATTTGAGTATTTCCCCAGAGTATGGTTCAGGTATGTAGACGATGTGTTTGCAGTATTCACCATTAAAGTAACTAGTGTTGAAAATTTTAGGCAAAAAATAAATTTCTCACAATTAAATTTACTTATGAAACAGAGAACAACGGTACACTGCCATTTCTAGACACTTTAGTTATAAGATATAAAAATAAATTAGAATTTGACCTATACAGAAAAAGAACGGCCACTAACAGGTATATTCCAAATGACTCTTTTCATTGCTTACAACATAAGCTTGCAAGTTAGTTATAGATTAGTAAATTTCCCCTTAAACAAAGGAAGATTTGAAGCAGAAAAGAATAGGATTAGGAATATAGCTGGCGAAAACTGTTACGACTAAGGCTTAATAAATAAGCTAATAAATAGACATTCTTTTCAAAAGACCTTTCCGAATTCCACTTTTTTTAGACAAAAAGATACCTCCGACTCTAAATTTGTATCAATTCCTTATAATCCTAATTATAAGAAAGGATTACAAGAAGTATTTAATAACACCGGTCTTAAATTAGTATATCAATCCGGAAACACAATAAAAAGTTTACCAGGAAAAAAGTTTACCAGGAAACCCCAAGGATAGAACTACAGTTCTAGAAAAAAGTGGAATTTACGAAATTAGTTGCATGGATTGTGACAAAAAATATGATGGGCAAACGAGACGCTCTATTCAAACACGATTTAAAGAACATTTAGCACACTTAAAATACGGAAGAACAGAAAAGTCAAATGTGGCCGAGCATGCTTTTGAAAACAATCATAGGTAACCTAAAACTTCTAAAAAGTGTACCAAACAAAAGACTTTTGAATGCATATGAAAGCATCGAAATCATTAAATCCAGAAATAGTTTAAATAAAGATAGAGGCCCCATTCCGTTTAGTACACTTTATTCTTTAGTTAAGGGTAGATAGGATTATAAAGCGTGACCAATCACAAATTATTAGTCTTATCTCCGCCCACTAAAATATAGTATATAAGATAGAGTGTAGGTTAATTTAGTTTATTTTTTATCGTCTCCTGATGATGCTAACGTTGTTAGCGAAACGCGCGTCGAGTGCAAAAAGTGTAATTTTGGTTTGTGGAAAACAATCATAACTTTGTTATTTTTAGATGGGTTTCAAGTGCCTCAGGAAACATGATATCTATTTGCCTGCTTTTTTTATTAGCCACACACTTGTTTGAAGCAAACCAAAAGGTACTAGGATGTTACTGCGTTGTTTTTTTTTAGTCTAAATATAGTGTTTGCTGTTATAGAACCGGAATGGCTAGTTTTTTGCCTTTCATAAGGGCTGTGCGATAACACTTTTTATTATTAGAGTTAGGGGAATTTTGTCAATACGAACTGATTTAGGCTTACAAATGTCAGATACATGTAGCGATCATTTCCTTTATAGGCTATTAATTCCACCTATTTTTACGCCCGTGTTTGCCAAGGAGTTCTTTTCTTTATTGAGTCTAAGGTGGATACGTTTAGAATCTGCTTCCGCAATAAACTTTAAGTATGCATGAAAGTATCACATTCTTAACATAAATCAAAATTAAACCAGGTTTAACACAGCGGTACAATTGGTTATAAGTTATATTTTCCCGTTGCGTGACTATTTTAATCCCGCATTAAAGAAAATTAATTTTCTCGTTTCAAAAGGTACAATTTTCCTTTCTTTTTACCTTGGTGTTTAGTATCTGCGTTTTCCAAGACGGCTCTAACAGATTCCGGTGTTTTATCGTAAACTAAATACTTTTTCAGAATCTAAAAAAGAAAAACAATCCTTTTAAAAGCAGGAAAAATTACAATCAGATTGCGATTTTTATAGCTTTTGTTCGGAGCCAAATTCTAGAACTTTCTAGTTTAGAAACAAAGTCCGTAAAGCGGATTTCATTTTCTCAAACTTTTAATAATTTGTCTCTCTCTCTCTTTCGTTCTTTAGACTTTATGTCAATTATTTGAATTATAGCGTTCTTGTAAATGGGCCTTAAGTTATTAGAAGTAGAAATTTTTGCATTAAAAAGTCCCAATCAACACTTGCCAGAGCAATTCGCTACTTTAAGGAGGCGCTAAAACACAGATATTGTTTCTTCTTCGTCGTAAATTTTACTTAATTTTTTATTAAATGGACTGTATACTCAAAATCGACAGTTTCAACAAATGTACGGTTTATTTAAGAATAAGATTTTAATACAAAATAGTCGAAATACAATATATATCGGCCTAGCGATTTAATAACTTTTATTGTTTCAATGCTCGCGGTCTGAGAGCGTCTGTTCTCTGGCAAAGCCGCGCACCTGCAGCTTTTTGAGGCAAACTTTTCTTCGAATATTTAGGGAACCATATGGTAGGTATTACTGACTGGATCGCATATACAGTGGCGCAAACAGATATGTATAACCTAAATCACCACGTACTACATAGTTGGGGGGCATATGGACTTCCGTGGGCTTTTTGATGATGATTTTACGAAACCTGTTTTAACCGGTTAGTAATAGGCCACTTCACATCACCCTGCCTGTGAACAGCCTCAAAAGTGCTGCAGTCCAAAAGTGAGGTTAGGATGACAAAATATTTCTTTAAAATCTTAACGGTTTGACCTACGATGATGAAATTTGGTAATCATATTGGCCTTCGTGCCAGATTGTATAATAAAAATAAAAAAATAACATTTAGTGCCTCTAGGAGCCGGTAGGGGGCGAAATGTGGTTTTAGATTTTTCCCTCCCGAATGACCTATCCTGCACACTTGAAACTATGTGGTTTTGTAGTACATACTATTACCAATCAGCCTGATATCACAACAAAAATTTATCCTGTGAGCGGAGGGCCCTGAACAGACGTCAATTTTTTGACAATTTCGAAAAAAAAATCTATTTACGCAAGCTTAACTTAAGGGCATCGAAAATTTATATAAATCGGTTACTTATAGATTACCCCACCTGTGAGCAGCCTCAAAAATCTTGCAGTCCAAAAGTAAGGTTAAGGTGACAAAATATTTGTTTTTAATTCTAACAGTATATTTGGCTTCTGGTCAAATTGTATTATAAAATTATGAAGATAACATTTAGTGCCCCTGGGAGCCGATGGGAAGCAAAATGTGCTTTATTTTTCGAAATTATCAAAAATGTTTAGGGCCCTCCGCTCACAGGCTAAAAAATGTTTTTGTGATATCAGGCTGCAAGGCAGGTAATAGTATGTACTACAAAACTACATAGTTTCAAGTGTGCAGGATAAGTCGTTCAGAAGATACAGGGAAAAATCTAAAAACACATTTTGCCCTCTACAGACCCCGATGCACTAAATGTTATTTTTTAAATTATATTATTTAATCTGGCCAGAAGGCCAATATGTGTACCAAATTTCATCATCGTAGGTCGAACCTTTAAGATTTAAAAAAATATTTTGTGACCCTAACCTCACTTTTTAACTGCAGCACTTTTGAGGCTGTTTACAGGCAAGGTGATGTTAAGTGGTCCATTAGTAACCGATTAAAACAGGTTTCGTAAAATCATCATCAAAAGGCCCACGGAGGCCGAATTTCGACTCTATGCCCCTCGACTAACACCTCGTGTTCTCCGGACCAAGTTCAATATGGCGGCTGACTATTAACCAGAGTAGCTAAATGCAACTGTCATTAACAGTGTCAAAAAACTGGTTCGCAGCAATTCGGAATGAAACGCTGCTACTAACTACTGCTACGCTTTGTTTAAGGGGAAAGAAAGATTTGAAGCAGAAAAGAATAGGATTAGGAATATAGCTGGCGAAAACGGTTACGACGAAGGCTTAATAAATGAGCTGATAAATAGACATTATTTTCAAAAGACCTTTCGAAATTCCACTTTTTTCAGAAAAAAAGATACCTGCGACTCAAAATTTGTATCAATTCCTTATAATCCTAATTATACGAAAGGATTACAAAAAGTATTTAATAACACCGGTCTTAAATTAGTATATCAATCCGGTAACACAATAAGAAGCTTACTAGGAAATCCCAAGGATAAAACTACAGTTCTAGAAAAAAGTTGAATTTACGAAATTAGTTGCATGGATTGTGACAAAAAATATGTTGGCCAAACGAGACGCTCTATTCAAACACGTTTTAAAGAACACTTAGCACACTTAAAATACGGAAGAACAGAAAAGTCAAGTGTGGCCGAGCATGCTTTTGAAAACAATCATAGATTTACATTAGATAACCTAAAACTTCTAAAAAGTGTACCAAACAAAAGACTTTTGAATGCATATGAAAGTATGGAAATCATTAAATCAAGAAATAGTTTAAATAAAGATAGAGGACCCATCCTGTTTAGTACACTTTATTCTTTGGTCGAGGGGAGATAGGATTAAAAATCGTGATCAATGACAAATTATTAGTCTTATCTCCGCCCACTAAAGGATTGTATACAAGATAGAGCCTAGATTAATATAGTTCATTGTTTATCGTCTCCTGATGATGCTAACGTTGTTAGCGAAACGCGCGTCGAGTGCAAAAAAGTGTAGTTTTGGTTTGTGGAAAACAATCATAACGTTGTTTTACAATAAATAAATTAAATCTAATATACCTAAAAAGTTCCCGTCTTAATGTTTGAAAAAAAAACTTCCTAAAAATAACTGAAATAAAAAAACATAACATTTATGAAAGATAAAAATGACCTAAATAATATTTAATATAGGTATTACGAATGCAAGTAGAAAAATAATCCAGAAATAGCGTCTATCTCTAATGAGAACCGCTATAAAAAAAATGACATTTGTGTAGAACAATACTAAGACAAAAAAAATATATAAAAACAAAAGGGAAAAATTTATTAATTATTCAAGAAATCTCTCAAAGAATAAAAAGCTTTTTCCGACAACAACATTTTTAGATACTGTTTAAATGTCGTTTTACTAGTGAAATATTTTACGTTTTGGGGTAATTTATTAAAAACGACAATTCCTGCATAGAAAGGTATTTTGATGTTACATGCTTCTGAGTCCTTAACAATTTACTTGTTCTACTACTATGCCCATGAATGTTCGTACCCATGTTAAAACGTTTCCATAGACAAAACATCAAATATTAAAAATATACAGGGTGGATTCTTTAAACGGAACGGTGCTTCTAGCGGGTTAGAATTTGGTTTTACAAAAAAATCTAAAAACACATCAACTGAGTTTTTTAATTTTCTTTAATCGTGCTATCTTGTTTTTTTCATGTATGTCATTTTGTTTACGAGGTATGGCAAAAAAAATTTTTTTTTTAAATAGGACACCCTGTATAGTTTGATATTTTTGAGTTCTAAAAAAATTATCTTTTTGACAATACCACACACTAATATTCTATCTCTTATGGTTTCCAAGATAGAGGCATTTAAACTTGCATGGAATTGTTGTCTATGCCCTGTTTTACGGGGGATGTTTGAATGAAACCGAAGTTTTTCTATACAGATTTAGATAAAAATATCTTGATTATCGTAAAAGATACATCCTACTGTGTAGTATTGCTGAAGAGAGAATTGTTTGCAGATTTCAAAAATTGCAAAATATACAGGGTGGACCAAATTCGAGGGGCCTCCATAGCTTTGGGCTTTTGCAGCATAGTTAGCCCAAAACTAATATACATGTTACGGACTCGATTTTCAAGAGAAGTCGAAAACTAAAAACCGCATTGCGATATGTCAAAGCGTTTCTGAGCTACAGGGTGAGTCTCAAAAATGTGCGTTTCTAAAAACCTTCTACAACTTTTTTATTTGTAAAGATAGAGATTTTCATTAAATACATTTTTTGAAGATTTTTTAAGGACAAATCTACCTGTTTCACCGATTTTGTCTTAACGCCTTTAGCTCACGAGATATAACACAAACTTACATTTTTTTAAATGGAATACTCCAATTTTTTTTTAAAAATTAGTTTTGTAATAAAATTTTCTGTTAAACGATATGTCATACACCTATTTTTATTAAGTAGTTCAACAGATATCTGCAATTTTTAATAATTACCATAGTAGGCTGTGTTTAACTCTGACCAATGCAGTTTTAGGGTATTGATCTAGGTAGCTAAGATCAAGCTATGAGCCCAAGTGTCAAAAGTGGCGTCTTCGTCAAGATATAAAATTGTTTGAAAACTTTGAAAAGTACGACATGATAAAATGTTATATTGAAAGTACCGAAAATCGACAGACGGCGTTAAATCTATATTTCCAGACATATCCAGAAAGAAGGCAACCTAGCTCAAAAATATTTTTGAAGTTAAAACGTCATCTACAAGAATACGGATCCTTTACAAAACCGCGGCCTAGGACGTATACAAGGCTAGCCAGAGATAGAGAGTTGGAACGGTTCTAGGAGAAATAGAAATTAACCCGAATACTGCCACCAGGGCTATGGAGAGACACACTGGAATTCCACGCAGCAATGCCGTTCGGGTGTTTAAAAAACACCATTTTAGGCCCTATTGACCACGACGGGTGCACAAATTACGTCAACGAGATTTTGCTCCAAGACGTGCATTTTGCAGGTGGTACCTAAATAAAAGCCAAGAAGACCCCGATTTTACCAGAAAAGTTATTT
Source organism: Oxystoma pomonae (assembly GCA_963921995.1). NCBI lineage: Eukaryota > Metazoa > Arthropoda > Insecta > Coleoptera > Brentidae > Oxystoma > Oxystoma pomonae. The sequence goes on along the minus strand of OY998167.1, from coordinate 3,919,323 downwards.
GGACGGATGAGGCAACGATTTCTAGTGATGGAATATTCACCAGATATAACTGCTATTACTGGAAACAGCAAAATCCCCATATTATGGTGGAACAAGCGAATCAGGGAAGGTTCAGTTTTAAGGTATGGGTAGGCATCTACAGAGGACAAATTATTGGGCCATATATTTTTGATGGAAATTTAAATTCCTAAAGATACCAACAAATTTTAGAGGAGCAGGTGATTCCGTTTATCGACAATTTGCCACTTCAGCAGAATAATGAGCTATACTTTCAACATGACGGTGCACCTCCTCACAATGCACGAGACATTACTAATTTGCTAAATATTGTGTTTGCCGAAAACTGGATGGGAAATAAAGGTCTTATATATTGGCCCCCCAGGTCTCCAGACCTGACCCCTTGCGACTTGTTTTTGTGGGGGAGAGCCAAAGACCTTGTATTTCGAAATCGCACAACTACTAGAAGGGGAATTGGAAGAGGCACTTCGTACTGCATTCGTGCGGTAGAACTTCTTAATGCAGAAAATAGCGTCAAGAGAAGATGTAGGATATATTTACAAGAAAACGGCCGTCAATTTGAGCATTGGTTTTAGAATTTTTAGAATGAAAGAAAATTGTTACATGTAGATTTTAGGTGTTACATAGTTTAATTAATAAAAATTTTAAATAAAAACTTTTAATGATTTTTATTTTTGTTTATTATTTTGGGGTTGGTAATTATAGTAAACTAGAATTTAAAGTTCGAGGTTGCTGTGTCCCCTCTTGTCGTAGCCAACTTGATTTTGTATGAAAAAAAAACAATAAAATGTTATTTACACATTTAGCGCGTGCAGAGCGCCTACTATGGTAAATATCAAAATATGCAAATATCTTTTAAACTATTTGATAAAAATAGGTGTATGGCACATCGTTCGACAGGAAATTTTATTAGAAAACTGATTTTTTAGAAAAATTGGGGGTATCCCATTTAAAGAAATATAACTTTGTGTGATATCTCGGGAACTAAAGCCTTTAAGAGAAAATCGGTAAAACAAGTAGATTTGTCTTTAAAAAATCTTGAAAAAATGTTTTTAATGAAAATCTCTATCTTTACAAATAAAAAAGTTGTAGAAGGCCTTTAAAATCGCAAATATTTGAGAATCATCCTGTAGCTCAGAAACGCTTTAACATATCGCAATGCGGTTTTTTTGAAAATCGAGCCCGTAACATGTATATTAGTTTTGGGTTAACTATGCTGCAAAAAAATTTGGACCACCCTGTACAGGATGTCCTGTCAAAAAAAAAAAAAATATTACACAAGAACAAAATGACATAAAAAAAATCGAAGATAGCACGATTAAGGGAAAATAAAAATCTCAGTTGACGTGTTTTTGGATTTTTTTATTCAACCAAATTCTAACCCGCTAGAAGCACCGTTCTGTTTAAAGAATCCACGCTGTATAGATACTAATTGCTGTCAAAATTCGATTTTGTTTAAAAATTTGTTTGCATGATTCTCTAGAGCCTAGATTGAAGATGATTCTAATAACTATTTTTGGCATAATCAGTACTGATCGTAGAATCTCCCAAAAGTCTCAAGAAAAATGTGCTTATACAAATCTATAATACATTCTAAAAACCTAGGGTGTTATCATAGAAACCTAATAAGTTTATTATAAATTCTCCTAAGCAGCATTTACACAGGCGAATATTCCTTTGATCTTCGAAATGCCGACAAAAATTCGCGCGAGTTATTTATTTAAAGATTCGCGCAAAAGGTTCGGGCCAAAAGGTTCGGGTTTCGGGTAAAAAGGTTCGTGGTGTTCGGACAAAATTTGCTGAAAGAAATATTTGGAATAAAATAAAAATTAGAACAATTATTTACTTTAAATCATTGAACTGAATTGTAATATAAAAATTAAATTTTAAAACCTTTCCGATGGGAAAATGATTTTCCGACGCACTTGTTAAAAAATAATGAGGATTACTTTATTTCATTTTGTGGGGTTTTGGTGGTGGGGTTTGGTGGTGGAGTTTGGTGATGAGGTTTGGTGGTGGGTTTTGATGAGTTTACACTTAATTAAGGAAACCAAAAAAGTGATAAAGCAAAACCAAACTCACAACCTACCACCCAGCAAATAATAAATTTTCGCTTTCCGTCGGCTTTTACTATTTAATCGAAAAACAAAATAAAATATTTTTGGAGTTCCAATTTAATTTCAAGAATTTTATTGAGTGAGAGATGTGAGACCAAAAATATTATCTATTCCCACTTTCAAAAATATATTTCCAAAAAATCTTGCGAACATTTTCCCGAATGTTCGTGGCAAATGTTCGCTGCATATGTTCGTTGCGAATGTTCGAGTCGTCGTAAAAGATTCGCCTATTCACTCTGTGTAAATGCGCCTTTAGAAGACGGTTATTTCATAAACCTATGAAATATTTGAAAATAAAACATTTGTGTTATAAAATGTTATAGATATTTACAAATTATTATAATCTTTAATAAACCTAAAATTCAAACAAAAAAATAACGTGTGTTTTTATGAGATGAATGCGTTTTTTTCGACAGGAAAGAGTTAAATAAACAAATTAAAAACAGGCCCTCAAAGATAAATAGGACTTACTTCAATAGCATCTGTAGCCGATGTCCCGTTTTGTACAGTAGGTCCACTGGCAATGATATCCAACGGGTCACCAACCACATCGGACAAAACTAATGAGACGACCTGAGCGGGATAAGCTAGCTGAGCTAGTTTGCCACCTTTTACCAGGGATAGTTGTTTTCTTACTACGTTCAAGTCATTAATATCTGCGCCAGCTTGACTAAGTTTTTTAATCAGAGATTGTTTTTCCGCAAGAGTGATTGGAGGAATTGGAAGAGGTAAAAGAGCAGAGCCTCCACCTGTAAATAATTATTATTATAAAGTAAAGTAAAGTAAAGTATTTCTTTATTTTCCTTCTGACAATTTTACAATTGTATGGAACAAGTCAATATACAGGGTTCCTAAGATTTTCCTTAGGGATAGGATTTCAATAAATGAAACAGAAATGGCATAGAAAGTTCTGCGCGCACAAAAGAAACAGGTATATTGAGCAATGGTGCCAGTTTGTTATTATCTCCGGACTGCTTTCATGAGAAAAAATTGTCGCCACTCTTTCATTGTGAGCATAAATCATAGTTGCAATAATAACCGTTGACAAGATGTCTACAAATTCCGCTAAATGGCGGCCACATATCTAATCTGATTAAAAATTAGATGTTTTAAGGTCCAAACCACAGCTTTTTCTTGCTTAAAGGAGGCGGCAGGGTCCATTATTTACGATACTGAGCGATAAACTCGTGAGGTTGTTAACATTAGAAAGAAATATCTTCGCTTTTAATTAAATTTCTTTCCATTCTGTTCTACTAGTGACATCTATCCGGAAACGGCCAAACCATGCAGCTAAACGGCGCTGTTTTTCCTGCAGAGCTTTTTGCTTGCGATATTATTGATTTTAAATAAAGCTGGCCCTACACTACATTTGATATTTTCGCTAATTAAAGCTGGCCCTACACTACATTTGATATTTTCGAGGTTTTTTATGACATGATCTCGAAACATGTAGCGAACCAATTCTTCAAAACTAGCGGGAGGGTAAAAGTGAAAAATAAGGGGCTGCCAATATTTGTAACATCCAAAAAGGGGTGAAAAGATTTATTTTGCTCTGTTTCTTTACAAAAAAAGTTTTTTTTACGAAAAACTTGAGGTCTGCCACTTTTTTAATTTTTTTCTTCAACTTTCTCGAAATTTTCGTCATACCGTAGAAAAAAATTATTTCCCCCATGGTTATACTCTACTTTTATTCGAAAAAATTTAGAAACAGAGACGGGATCAGTTTTCCTAAAACGGGGGATCTTGGTTTCGAGTGAGAAGATAAAGGGCGCCGCAGGCAAAATTTTTTCAGTTAAATTGGCCGAACGCAAAAATGTTAGAAAAACAAAGCACGAAATAAAAATGGCGCCGCTTACAATTTTTTTTCAAAAATTACGTAATTTCGGGAACGCAAAGAAATAGGTCTAAAGAGTATAATTTTTAAGAAAAAAAAAATCAATTTTCTCGCCCTCCTCCACTGGGACTACTGGGGCCGTGAACAAATTACGTAATGGTCATAGGGGGGTGGGGGGTTACAAAACGTTACGTAGGGGGGAGGGGGGTTTTCGACAGCGTTTGCATTTGTGTAAAACTAAGAAAATTTGGAATGAAAATAAGTTTCTTTTTTGGGGGGGGGGGGGTAGTGGTCTTGAAATCGTTACGTAATATTAGGGGAGTGGCGTGCCGAACCGTTACAAAACATTACATAGGGAGGGCGTCAAAAATTGGTAAAATCACCGTTACGTAATTTGTGCACGGCCCCACATCTGACTGTTCCTCCTTTTTGATTTCGAATCAAAGTGCAAAACCCGGGTTGGACGTTCGAAGGCGTCAACCCGTCCTATTTGCTTGATAAAGTTTCTACGGAAATACCTCAGTCGATTTCTCCGGCCGTGTATGAACGCTTTAGTTTAGGCATTTGCATGTATCTCAGTCCCCAGCCTGTAAACAGTGCGTAAGGACAATGGTTACAAAATGAAAAGCCGAAAAATATTTTTTTTTACGATAACTTTCATCAGTTTGGTATTAAAGGCGAGCAAAAACAATTTTTATTCCAGTCCTAAAAGTATGAAAATGGAAAACATTAGAAAACAACAACCTGGAATGGATTTACTACGTGTAAGATGTAGTGACAACATCGCCCCATGCCCATCCTTTTCTGCCTAATGTGCTTTTCCGTTTGTCTGCGTCTTATACACGGCTGCTTGGCCCCCTAAGGATTTGCTTAGGAACCCTGTAGGATATACCTAATAAAGTAAAAAGAAACTACACATCAAAACTAAATAATATGTATACATATACACAATAATAAATAAATAAAAAAATTGGCATATTGATTAATAATCACCATCACCATTTGTTAAAATTATATTTTCCAGCAATAGGTACATATAATTAACTAAAGTAACTAACTTAAGTACTCATCAAGAGAATAAAATGCAAATGAATTTAGGAATTTTTTCAGCTTAACTTTAAATAAATTAATGGATGTAGCGGATTTTATTTCTAAAGGTATTTTCATAAAAATCCTTAAACTGAGGGTATCAGGCAATATCATACCCAACTCGCTACTTCTAAAAGGAATATAATCATCCTTATTTCTTTGTATTTTGACTGTGTACGGAACATTGCCTATTTTAAATACTGATAATTTTAAAAATGCTTTGAATCTATTTTAAAATGTACCCAGTCTAAAAGAACTACACATCATCATCAAAATCCAGCATTTTTTTTTTCTTTTAACGATTTACACAAATGGCGTAGCGGCGCAAGTCAGGAAAAGAAAACAGTATGGCGGCAATAGTTATATCTTGGTTTACTGTAAAACCAGTGAACAGGCAAAGTAAAACTAACCATTTTGCGACTAAGGAGATGCCCTCTATAGTTGTCAGATACAGTTACATTTTGAAATTGACCGCAACTGCATTGATTATTTGGCCACATTTGACTCGTAAAGAGAAACGTTGAAATAACGTAAATTAATTAACTCTAGTTAATTATCAACGTTTTGTCGTCGTTGAGTCGTCATTCGTTACGGTCGTTGAGAGCCCTACAATATTTCTGTCAAAATAAACTTTGTTAGAGGGTTGCCAAATTTACTCTAGTTAATAACAACGGTGTGGCATCGTTTTCTCGTTCATCATAGCGGCCGCTGTACAAATGTTTAGTTTTTGTACTTTACGCAACGTTAATTTTAGTATATTTCTTAGTTATGGCAACTAAAAATTGTTAATTGGGTAAGGTCATCTTCTTCCTACTTTCTTTTTAATTTAGATGAAATAATTTCGGAAGCACTTTGCGGTAAAAAGTGATAAACAGCAGTTATATCCTCATTTTATGACTAATTAACTGATAAGTGCTAATTAGATCTCGAATTAAATGTTTTTTTACATTTTAGAGTCGAATTTTTTAGTTCTGAGGCGTAATTTAAATAATCAAAATCTTCGTGTTATTCAATAAAAGTGAGTACTGTACCTGATACTAAAACAATCAAAAAATCATCATTTTGTAATTTCTCAACCAAATCGAGGATTTTTTTTGCTCCGTTCATTGCATCTTCATCTGGAAGGTTTTCTTTGGCTCCTTCAGTAAATTCAATTTTTGATTCTTTCCCAACTTTAAATTTTAAATTCTCAAAAATTCCTGTGGGAACTGACACTAGCGCCCTCTCCAAATTTCTGTCTAAAATCTTCTCGAGTTCGATCGCCATGCCTAATACCGCTTTACCAAACCCTACAACGTAACAAGGCTTGTTCAATACGAACTTGTGGCCTTTAATTTCTAGATGGCGCTGCTTGTATTGTATTTGATTTTTGATAAGTTCATTAGGCTGGAGGGCTTTTACGGATTCTAAAAACAATTGTTGTAGCACGTGTTTATCACATGTAGCACTGGAACACATGGTCTTTTTAATTGAAATTTGGAATATTTTGACACTGATTTTGGCAACAAATGTGCTTTTAAGCATCACTTTACTTTGTTTTGATTTTGGTATTGTTACACATGACACGAATTTTTAATATCAATTTATCTTCTAACCTTAAATAAATGCTTAAAAACATCAGTAATACAATAAAGCATCAGTAAATTTGAACCCTGCACAAATTACATTGGAAATGGCTTTTGGCTAAATAATTTTTTTATATGTTGTAGTACTCGATCAACAAAGCACAAAAATAAAAAAAAAGAGATAGGGAGCAGGATTACTTTCTGAGATATGGAGTTGACGTGTTTTTAGGCTATATTTTTGGAAATGGTAGTTTTTTTTCCACAACTTTGTTATTTACCGCCAAAATAACATGATTCGAATCTCTATACCCATATAAAAATGTTTATATGGTTTTTTTGGTACCACCAGAAAAGTCACTATTTTGTTAGTTTTAAAAAAGAAAGATTTAAAAAATTACAATTCTCATTCTCTTTAAAACGAAAGTCCAGATTTTAAAAATTTTCACATATGTTATTAAAAATAATGCCTCTTGGTTAAAGAAAAAAATGTTTAGCTCGAGTAGTACCATTAATTTCGAAAATATGCAACTTTAATGTTTTTTAATATTTTTGATATTGGAGAAATACGAAAAGTGATTTTAAATATATTATAGGTAGGTTATATAAACTTTTTATGGACAAAAAAACAATCCAATATGTTGGTGCCAATTGGTGCCCATTGGTACCTTTAAATTGCTCGTGTGGTATATGCTTTTAGACTAACTTGGGGTCGCCGGTAACGAATTTGATAACATTTTTCCGGTTACTATTACCGTTTTTCTACGAGAAAAAAAAAGGAGGTAAAGTGTTTTTCCTACTTAAGTGCGGAAAAATGGTTTTTTCTACGAGAAAAAAAAGGAGGTAAAGTGATTTTCCTACTTAAGTGCGGAAAAATGGTTTTTACGCATGCATTTGCGTGCAAAAAGTTCAAAGTCTTAAGATATGTTTAAGATGGCGGCATGCGGCGGCTTTGATTTTAAAAAAAAATTAGGGTAGGCTTGACAATGTCAAACTTTTGCTTCAGAAACGACGTCATTTGCTGCCAGATACTTTTGCGCATTTTATTGGAAACACAGTGTAAACAACCGGAAAAAAGTTATCATATTCGTTACCGGCAACCCCAAGTTAGCCTAAAAGCATATAACACATGAGCAATTTGACTGGTCAAATACAGGTACCAATGGATACCTATCGGTACCAACATATTCGTATCAAGCTTTTAAATTGAGTTTGTCTAGAAAAAGTTTGTATAACCTATATAATATTTATGTTGGGAATTTGGAACCTTTGGTTGCACTAAAACAAAATTATGATTGTTTTCCACAAACCAAAACTACACTTTTTTGCACTCGACGCGCGTTTCGCTAACAACGTTAGCATCATCAGGAGACGATAAACAATTGTTTATCGTCTCCTGATGATGCTAACGTTGTTAGCGAAACGCGCGTCGAGTGCAAAAAAGTGTAGTTTTGGTTTGTGGAAAACAATCATAATTTTGTATATAATATTTCAAAAATATATTCAAAATCATTAAAGGTATCTACCATTTACCCAATTATTGGTACCTACCACTCAAGCAAAAAATTTTTTTTTAGCTTACTAGCATTATTTTTAATAACATATGAAGACCTCAGGGGAAAAAGGATGAGGGTCACAAACCCAAAGTTTTGTGTAAAGCTGATTTTTAAATTCAACCGTCATCCGTTTTCCCCTGTATGGCATATATTAAAACCCATTTTCACTCAGTACTCTCATCTATTTTGCTCTTTATAGCATGATAGGCAGGAAGTAACGGTCTTTGACCAGAATATGACGTGTTTATCTAAAATTTTAATTTTTTGGATCCTCATCCCTTTTCCCCTGTGGTCTTCATATGTAAAAACTATTAAAATCTAACAGTTTTTTTTTTAAAGAAAATACAAATTGTAATTTTTATAAAAACGGTCATTATGTTTCGTTTTTAAAATCTACAAATCAAAGAACCCTTATAGAAATATTTTTACATAGATGGAAAGGGTATTTCATTCAGGACAAATAGAGCAACGAATCATTTCATTTTGGTGGTAAACAACAAAGTTGTGGGAAAAAAACTTGGACCATGTCCAAAAATAAAGCCTTAAAACACGTCAACTTTAAAGCTCCATATCTCAGAAAGTAATCCTGCTTCCTATCTCGTTCTTTTAATTTTTTTGCTTTGTTTATCGAGTACTACAACATATAAAAAATTATGATATTTAGCCGAAAGCCATTCCCAATGAAATTTGTGCAGGGTTCTTTAGCCTAAACTTGGAATACATTGAAGGACCAATTTTTTGTGTGTCCTTGATATCTAGAGTGCAAATATTAGGTTATTTTATTATATTGACATTATACTGCAAGCTTTGTAACAGTGGCGTAGTAACGGGTTTGGAGCAACCCCCCCCCTAAATTTTCAACGATCTAAAAGAATGTATTTTTTCTGAAAAAAAGATCATGACGTCCGAACAACTTTTGGAAATATACACCCCCCCCCCCCGAAGAGGAATTAACCTCCACAATTCTAATGTAAAATATCCCTTTTGCAATGGTGCACCCAGGAATTGGGGGGGGGGGGTTAAGGATAAATAATTAAAAAAAACTTAATTTGAAGTAAAAATGTGACCATAACCAGACTTTTCGAGGGGGGGTAACCCCAAAAAAACCCCCTCTCGGTGCGCCACTGCCTTTTGCGCTGCTCTTTTAAAAATCTGTGTTTTTTTTTTGTAAGATTTTCTGAACACAATACTTTGACCAAAGTTTTGCGCTATTTTTCGTATTTTTTATTTTATAGCTTTCTCAAATAAGGTTCCTAGAAAATTGGCACCTCTACGTGTAAGAAATGTTAGGTGCCTGCTTCATGCAAATAGATATTTTAAAAATTTCCCCGGTGGCGTGTAAGAAAAATTTCGGGGTGGCGGGAGGCAAGGGATATATTTCCGAAAGTTGTTCGGACGTCATGATCTTTTATTCAGATAAAATATAATTTTTTACAATGCTAAAAATTTCGAGAGGAAGGGTCGTCCCCAAAACCCCCTTTGTTACTATGCCACTGCCCCTTTTATTGATGTACCTACTATATATTTTTAGCAAAACTTGTCCGATATCTAGGTATTTATACTTAGGTATATTTAGTAGGAAGCTATTAGAAAATTAATTATTATCTATGTTTATTTTTTAATCATGTCATTGATTGGTAAGCACTTTCTTTTTTGATATCATTAGAGTGCAGTTAGTATGTGTATTTTTTAGATTATTGCGTAAGCTACGCAAATTAAACAGGAGGAAGATGTTATTAGACAGTTTCAGTCTAGCCTAGCCGTAGACGTGACATGTGCCGGGTCGGACCTTTCTGTCTTTTACATTTTATTACCATATATTTCTATCTTGCTTTCTTTGGTTCGATTGTTCGCATTACCAATCTATTGATTTTTTGACTCTCTTCTGCAGAATTCGCTACGTTTCGTCCCAAATATCTGCATTAGCAACATAGATCAAACGTTATAGAACATAATCTTGTGTAATAAAGAGAAGCTAAATATCTTAGAAACTATTAAAAATAGAGCAGAGTTAAGGCTATAGTTTCTCCCCAGATTTTAAGTAAAAAAAAGTACAATTGGCAACGCCTTGTTCTTTAATTTTTTAATCTTTTGCCAGAGTGCGCAGGGAAAACTAAACATTAGAAATTTTGCAGAGGTGATCATTTTTAAATGCTTAACAAAAATATCTGAAGGATTTTTGAAAATTCTCAATTATTTTTTCTTCAAAAAAAAAGCTCTGGTGCTGTCATCTATCCTAAAAGCCTCAAAATAATTGCGGTTTAGAAAAAACCCGATTTACAAAAAAAAAAATAGAGAAATACTCACAATTTCCTCTGGATTACATTTTTCCTCTTCATATTTCCTTGCTTTAGCATAAAATAAAAACTAAGTTTCCTTTTTTCTAAAAGCCTGTGTACTACGGAAAAGAAAACCAATCAATCAATCACACTTCATTGAATTTGGGAGACAGACGCATTTCAAGTGTTGGCCGATAGATCGCAGAATTTATACGATTCCATGGTAACTGCAGGTGTCTTGTCAACAAACTGTAAATCGGGCCGCAGTGGAACAGAAGAGTATTTTTACGTTTTGCCACAGAAAATCGGGCATTTCCACGAGTCTATCAAAGAACCAAGAGAACTTTACTGGCCCGCTGGGATTACTAGGAATTCGCATAGAAACATTCGGCACCCATAACCCCACATAATTTTGTTTTTATTTTGATTCATCTTTTTTTTAAATTTAAATTATTGCGGCATAGTTAAGTGCAAGTGTACTAGTGAAATCTTGGAGTGTAAAGGATAGATTTTAGAACCTCAGTTTCAAAAACACACGGATACTTGAGTACTAACAAAACAGGTCAGAAAAGCTCCATTTAGAGGTTGGAAAGATTCTTGCTAGTCATTGACGAACCTGTTTAAAATAAAATACGATTATTTCGAGCGCCAGTAGCCGATTTTTAAATCTGCATGCTCTTAAGTTAACCTGTTGTCGGTATCAAAATCTCTGGTGTCCCACTGTGGATAAACATAAATAAAGTCTCCGCGTTGCCATGGAAAACAAATTCAATGACGTAAAATTTTGCAAAAAAATCAGGTCGACATAAATTGTAACTACGACCTTAAGAAAATTGATAATTTTTATTTATTTTTTAAAATATAGATTTCGAATTTGACAGCAGTGCCTTAAAATTTAGGAATATTCTCCTCTTATTGAATGCTTCTAAAATTGTCTTGTCAAGTCCAATAACAAAAAAAAAACGTACAAAAGATACATAGTTTTTTGTAAACTTTCAAAAGACGTCCTCAAAAATCAGCGGCTGTCATCGCAACTATCAACTTTTGACATTTATTTTAAACAGAACACCCTGTATATTTTTTTAAATATAGAATGACCTTTTTTTCTGATTCCAAAAATATATAATATGTTGGATTTATCTTTTTGCCAGAGAACCAAGATTTATATTATATTTTTGGAATTGATTCTGTGTTTCGGATTTCCATTGTCTATATTTTATTTATACAGGACGTTTCGATCAGTACAGCCTCTGCTCTGATCGTCTTCAGGTGCAAACTACAACTTATTCCTAAGGCTACGTACTTATATACTAAGGGAAATGAAATAAATAGAAATAGATCTAGATTGCAGTTTGCACCTGAAGACGATCAGAGATTGTACTGATCGAAACGTCCTGTATAAATAAAGTATAGATAATGGAAGTCCCAAACACAGAGTTAATTTCAAACACATCATTGTTTTAAACTTTCAAACAAACATATATTTCTGGATTTAGGAGAAAAGGCCATTCTAAATTTTAAAAAAATATACAGGGTGTTCTATTTAAAACAAAGAAGTTAGTGTCAAAATTTGCTAGTTGCAATGAAAGCTGTTAACGACGTCATTTGTCCATAAAACTTTTTCCAACTTCAATAAAAGAGCGGTAACGGGGGGTGGAAAATATGGAGAATCACCCTGTTGTTTATCGAAGATATACTCTTACATATGACGAGTTAAAATACGTATCAAAGACACAGACACAAGTGAGAGTGCTTTACCAATATTATTACTGCATATGGGAGGATAAAAGTGAAGGCACCATGAAATAACCCATTGGATTTCTTAGTCGATACCACGCAACCATAACCGTTACCACTACCAAGAAATTCTTAGGCGAAGAATTTTGCAATAAATTTTTTTGTTTGTGTTTTTGTGTCAAATAAGTGATGTTATTAAACATATTTGTGCAACGAAGATATTTTAATATGAAATACTAAGTAACTTATTATAGATATACGTATTAAAATCTTTTAAAAGTTTCTTCTTCGTAGCCTAAAAACTATAAAATTAAGTCATTTTGAAACAACAGGAAAAAAATAGAGACAAATTTTGTTAAGTTCATTTGAGATTTGACATCGAGAAACACCCTCCTGGATTTATTTTTCATAAAGGCGTTTTGTGTATAATGTATATGTTGTTTCATTAAAAAAATCGTTGGGAGAAAAAGGTCTAAAAATAAAAATATTTTTAAGTGTTACCTTACAGACGCTTAGCGCTTCTTAAGATTTTTACCTTTTAGTAAATTGTGCTAGTTTTATAATTTTGCGTTAACCGGCTTGGTTATTATTATTATTATTACACATATTACTGTACTTATGCGTAATCGAAGCTTATGTGAAAACTTTCTCTGTTTCTATTACAGAAAGTAAATAAATATAATAAATAAATTACACCCTGTGTTGCGGTATATTATAATTCGAAAATATTGTAAATTTAAATAGTTTATTTTTAATTTTTGATCAGAAGTAAATTGTGCTAAAAGTTCTGAAATAAAATGTCAGGAGTCTTGCCCAAGTTCTTTGGGATTGTGAGAAGAAAAGGGACCGCTTTGGTTTGTTGTTATTTGCTGTTAATTAGTTTTGCTGGTAAGTAAAAAGAATTTGGTTTTTAATTTTGTTTTAAAGTAATGGTAGAGCCATGATGAACCTTAAAAGGCACTTTTAGTAGGACACGTTTTTTGGTAAATTTAAAGACTGTAAAGAACTTTGATTGAAAGAAATTAGTACCATCTTATTTTTTATACACTTTACGCTTTAAAAAATTGCAATTTTTGCTGTTTTTTTGATAAAAATGACAAAAGATATGTGCACGATACCAATAAAGATGACAGAAAGATGACAAAACAGAAATTTTTATTAAACAATTGGCTTAAATTACTTCCATCTTTCTTTAAAATACTTTTTTATAGCCTGCTGTCTCTCTTCAACAACCTTAAATATATTTGATTTTAACAGAGAAAAAAATGTTTTTTGGCAGTACTTTTTTTTAATGTAAGTGTTTTATTTTAGAAATTGAAAATTTGAAAAGAAAGTTTTAAATTGTGTAAAACTTAGTAAAAATTGCTTAAACATAAACGTTACCACTTAAATTATGCTAAAATATTTTAAGCCTTAAATTACCATCATGGCTTTACCATAATATTAATTGACTTGAGCTTAGCTAACAATGAAACTGTCATTTACTAAAGAAGCACACTAAAAAAATCCTTACCTGATATATTTAATATCAATATAAAAAATGATATAACTGGTTTGAAAGTTTGATCTTAAACCTTGAGGGTGACATTAGAACTTGAACAAATAAGATTGACTAAAAAAAATAATGAGGTTGTTGATATTTCTTGTCCAAATTTAATTTAAAGTAAAAATTAATTATTTTCAAAAATTTACATTTTAAAATATCCTTGGTGTATAGTTTTAAACTTTGTCTTCCCGATAAATACGATATTTTACATATCAAACAAATAAGGTATTGTTTGTCATCAAAACCTAATATTGAAAATTCAGTCCCTAGGAAGAAACTTTTACCTATTGTCAAATGGACATTATATTTCTTTCTTTCAAATAAATATAAATTATTTTAATATATTAAAGTTTAATTTTGTTATCGAAAACCCGACTGTTATACACTGTATAGTAAGTGTAAAAAAACGACTTTGCGGTGGGTTAGTCCGTATTTCTGCACGACTTATTTTTTTAAAATTAAATGTTTTGCCTGAGTGAACCCACCCACATATCAGTATTGCATTATTTAAATAATAATAATAGGATATTATAGAGGAAGCAGCATTTGTTAATTATTAATATTAATTTTATAATTGTTTCATCTTTTAAGACAATTATTCCAAATTATTGAATAATGTAAGCAAATTTTTATGTAAATTACTTACATTAACACAGTAATTTTTTATTTGTGTCCTTGTCATGCCCAATTATCATAAGATATAAACTTTATTTTTTAAATTAATCATATCATAAATAAAAAGCCATCATTACCTATGAAGAAATAATTTTATTTTCAAATATTTTAATAATATAAAAAAAACTTTTGGATAATTTAGAATGCAAAAATCATTAAGGTGTGTCGTTTTCTCTTCTTTTAAATATGTCAATTTAAAAATACAATAAAAATTATGAAATACCCATCGTTGACATAAATTCGAATAATGTGTGCTGAGTTTATGAAAAGCTGCTTAATATTATTATTATTTAAATTTCATACCCTAATTGTTTAGCCCCATCTAGATGTTGCATCCAAAAATACAGTTAGTGCACATTTGTGAGGGGATGATGTTTATAAAGTTTTAAAATCCAAAAACAAAATATACAGGATGATTCAAAATTCCCTAGAAAGGATTTAAGTGTAAGTGAATTTGTTCTCCTGAATAAGAAATGTTAAAACATTATTTTTAAAACCCTTTGATTTCAGAGATATTTGCATTTAAAATTTGCTACTCTTTTCTGAGAAGCACCATTTACCTTCATATTAGTTTCGAACCACCAGTAAAACTTGTTGAAAACAAAACTTTGACAAACTTCAGTATTGTTGTCAAAAGCTATAAAACATGTCATTGTCAGTAGACTTATATCGATTTTGATGTTACTCTAAACAGCTCTCCCAAAGGAGGGTGCACAAGAGATACTAATTTATGATTATATTAAATAAAACCGCAGAAATGCTCTGGATTGAAAGTTTTTAAAGTGCTTCAATTTAAAATACAAAATCAGTAACTTACAATCTTCCTTGAAACCCATTAGTTCCACCCTGTATATTCCCATGTACAAGCCATCTTACCTCATCAGCTTACGCTGACAGGTGTCAAATTTTTTATTTGTCAATTTATAGGTGAAGAGGGAAAATTTTTGGGAGGACGGGCTCTGATTTTGAAGATGCCTTGTAAATAGGACTTTACTTTCGGTCGGCTGTACACTTAAAATATCCAAATAATTTTGACACCTGTTAGCTTAAGCTGTCCCAAATGACCCTATAATAAGTTACCTAGAAGGATTGGGATTCTTTGTATGACTTTTAGGTTCGATATGGCTTCGATGTATAAAAATGTTTCTTTCAGGAGTTTACGGCCAAAAATCAAAAGAACGGAAAAAAGAGCCTGATGACATCAAAGACTTATTTAATACAACTTCTTGTATACCGAAACCATATAGGTGCCCACATAAACAAATCGAGTTTTATCTTTACACAAGGTAAGAGGATTAATAGTTTCAGAAAGAATTTCCAAAATTCAAAAACTTATAAAAAAAACAAAAAAACATCATACATATTAATGGTTTTTATAACTTGTCACGTACGGAAAATGAAACAAAAACCGTCGTAAAGGATAATACAATTTTTTAAAGGCATAATAATAATAAGGTTTTACAGTGCCTCTGATAAACTTCTATAGTTTTTTAAAAGATTGGTTGCTGTAAGTTTTCTGACAAGTTTATAGTTGTTCATAAGGGAATTATATTTCTAGAATCGTACAGTAGTTTATAGTTTTTTTAAGGATGACTTATAAGAGCATATAGTTTTTTACAACAATTTACACGAGTAGTGGTCCAAACTTTTTATGTTAACTTTACGGGTCTTTATAGTTTCTCATGGGAATGAACGCGGATTTTAATAATGAAATTAATGGGTTTTTTTATTAATAGTATTAATTTTAATGTACGTTCATAATAAAGGAAATTATGATTTTGGTAATGTTTCGGGATTATTTATGATTATTTATACTATTTCATGATCTTCAATGGTAAATTTCATGGGTTACAGGAATTTATGGTATTCATTTTGTAGTATTTTATGTTCATATATATGAAAAATTCTGAAATTTTATGACCTTGTATGGGAAACTTCGTTAAAAATGTTAATTAAATCTATCTAGCGAATTACAAAAAATGATTTTATTTTTTTTCTCCATAACGGTCGCAGCTGCGAAAAAAATATGGGAGAGAAAGAAGATTTTAAACAAATTAAAGAACCCACTAGCGAAGCACCACACAAAAGTTTATGGGGCAAAAAGAAGGCTGACCCCTAAAAAAAATTTCCTTGTAGATAGTAAGACCTAGAACGTAACCTCTCAAAAACTGCAAGAGCTAAAGGAAAATTTATAGGAAAAAAGCTTTTGAAATTAACTCTGTGTTTCGAACTTCCATTGTATATATTTTATTTATACACGACGTTTCGATCAGTACACTCTCTGATCGTCTTCAGGTGCAAACTACAATCTATTCTTAAGGCTACGTACTTATATACTATGGAAAATCACTCAACCGTGAAGTTTAAGAAGTTGATTATATTGAAAGATTTCTCGAAAGCGTTTGATCGAGTTGATCACGACGTTTTCTTAAGAAAATTGGATGCCTTTGGTGTCTCTGTCGATCTTCTAAAGATATGTGCATCTTACTTAGAAGAAAAATTAATGTTTGTTGTGGCTAATGGTGTAGAGTCTTATGAGTTTGTTCCATTTTCAGGTGTTCCGCAGGGATCAAATCTGGGTCCACTGTTCTTTCTCTGTTTAATTAATGATCTGTCTGGTCACAGTTCTGAGTGCGAATTATTTGCAGATGACTTTAAATTTTATAGAATTATTGAGAGTATAGAGGAATGTCATCTACTCCAGGAGGATATAAACAGAGCACAAAATTGGGCTGTTAAAAATAAGTTATCGTTCAATGTGCAAAAATGTTTTAAATCACATTTACAAGAAAAAAAATCCAATAAATCATGAATATCATCTTAACAATATTATACTAACAACAAAAAATGAAATTAAAGATCTAGGCGTTACTTTAGACGTAAAAATTAGCTTTGAAACGCACATTAGCAACATAACGAAAAGAGCGTATGTAATGTTAGGCTTTATTCTTCGAAACGGATCGAACTTCACACAAATAAAAACTTTTTGAAACTTTGTGCAACACACTGGTGAGAAGCATAATTGAATATTCCTCGTATGTCTGGTCCCCCTTTTACTACAAATATATTGAAGAAGTCGAAAAAATTCAAAAGAAATTTTTACGCTTTTTGGACTACAAAAAGTACGGTACATATATCTTCGATATACCGTATCAAACTTTACTTCAAGAGTTTCGTTACGAAACACTAGAAACAAGACGGAAAAAGTGTGCACTAACGTTCTTTTTTAAACTAATTCACTATAAAATTGACTGCTTTTATCTCCTAGGTAATACTAGTTTTAACTTTTCACGAATAGAAGTAACATTTTTTACTTAAATAGGCCTCGTACTAATGTTGGTGTTAACTCTCCATTATACCTAATGTGCAACTTAGCAAACAATGTAAAACATGAAACGGACATATTTAAATTCACTTCCATTAACTCATTTAAGAACCATGTTAAAAAAATTAAGATTTAATACCTTGAATACCTTCAATACAAAAATGTAGTACAAATCTAATTTTTCTTTGACTTTTCTTTTTTAGTATATGTTTCTTTGTACTTTAACTTTTGTTTCACTCTTAATTAGTTTCTATAAGGTAGTTCCAACTAAAAAGTGATTTTTTTTTGCAATTATGTGCGGTAAACTTAGATAATATTTCTGTTTGTAATCTGTTATTGGGCTGTGAAGTCTGTTGAATGCAAATAAATAAATAAATAAAGAAGGGGCTTCCAAATTTTTAAAATTTCAACACTTGGTTTGCTAAAAATTCCCTGATTCTGCTCAATAAAGGCAGCTTCAAGGAGTTTTCGTTTCTTCCAGTGTGACTCCTTGTGCAAAACCTTTGCTTCTGTCCACTTCATTTGGTGTTGTTTTGACCATGCATGTTCGGCGATTCCTGATTTTGTTGTTTCACCTCTTTGGGTATTCGTCTGATGTTCGTTAAGCCTAACAGGTATTGGTCTTTTTCTTTCGCCTATATATGATTCACCACACTCACAAGGAACTTGGTAAATGCATTTCTTATTTTGTTTGTTTTCCGGTTTTATTTTACTAAGAAGGCCTCGAATTGTATTATTAGATTTAAAAGCTGTTTTAATACAAAATTAT
This sequence comes from Oxystoma pomonae, assembly GCA_963921995.1. Classification (NCBI taxonomy): domain Eukaryota; kingdom Metazoa; phylum Arthropoda; class Insecta; order Coleoptera; family Brentidae; genus Oxystoma; species Oxystoma pomonae. Next base: position 3,900,816 of record OY998167.1, on the reverse strand, counting down.
GATTGTTTTCCACAAACCAAAACTACACTTTTTTGCACTCGACGCGCGTTTCACTAACAACGTTAGCATCATCAGGAGACGATAAACAATTAAACAACAACAAACAAATAAACATTGGTTATCGTCTCCTGATGCTAACTTTGTTAGTGAAACGCGCGTTGAGTGCAAAAAAGTGTAGTTTTGGTTTGTGGAAAACAATCATAATTTTGTTTTAGTGCAACCAAAGGTTCCAAATTCCCAACATAGCTGTTTTAATATTAAAGTTGTTCGCTACTCTTCGAATTGTCTCTGATACTCCTTTAATATATAGAATTGTAAGGAATGCATTGGTTTTGGTAGGTATCTGTTTATAAGTTTAAGACTGTAACTATTTTGCTGCAGATCCTTCTGAATGTTTCTTATTTCGATTTCCAAGTCATGAGAATTGTTACAAATTTGAACGGCTCTGTTTACAAAGTTTTTATTATGCCTCATTTGGTTGTAGTAGAATGATTTGAACCTTGATTTATATATTGTCCTGTGTGAGTGGAAATACGACAGACTTTGTTCTGATGTCGCTTTCTACTCGTTTGACAAGTACATCAAGAAAAGGACTTTGACAATTTTGCTCCAACTCCATTGTGAATATAATCGTGGGTCTTATGTTACTTAGGTGGTAAAGAAATTCTGAAAGTTGTTGGTCATTCCCGGTCCAGACAAACTTTCAAAAAAACTTTTATTTTGACCTAAAAGATACGCCCTCAAAATTTTCATAGCGAATTTTGAAACACTCTGAATTTGGATTTTCTATTTTGTCATTTCTACAATAACGTAATGTTCCTACTACTTATATATGCATTCCTCTCGATAATTGCGTGTCTTTCAAACCAACGACATGTTTGTCAAAATAAATATATTTTTAAATTATGGTAGACACACGTAGGCATTACAAATGTCTATATATGCTATAAGTAATTTGTTAAAGGTTGTTTACGTCCATAAAATAAAAAAAAAATTGTGCGTTTTGGTGGCTATTTGGGTCAATATAATAACTACGTTTGGTAATAACGCGCTTGTAAATAATTTTTTTAAAAAATATAATTACGGTGAAAATTTCACACCGGTACATTTTAACCAATCAAAATGGTTTTTTTTTGACAGGTCACCATGGCAACACATGCATTTTTTGGATCTATCTTTTATCTTCTACAAGTTTAATTTGTGTGGAAGAGATAGAAAAATAAAGTAAATAAAGTAAATTAAAAAAAATAAGTATCATAGGTATTAATTAATAGGGATATTTTGGAACGCTTATTTGATATTTTGTAGTGGTTGTGGTAATTACTGCGTCTGCTCAATAGCTAAACGTCATTTTGGTGTGGTAATTAGCCACTACCACTGCCGAAAGCTACGAATCCACTTCGTTGTGGTTGCGTATATTTTTCTGGATAAATCTAGAGAATTTTGCCGCAATTAATTTTAAAAATAATAAAGTATTACCATCAGGTTCCAACGAATAAAACTCATATTTTGTTAAATTAATCCCAATTCTTTTTTCTCTATTTTTTTTACAAGTGACAGTTTTTAATGTGTTCCAAAAACTCTGGTAAAATCGATGCGTGGTAGTCACACCCTCTCTCAACATCGAAAAAGGATCATAAAAGTGAGTAAAGGGACTGTTTCCTTGTTACAAAATGATAAAAAAGTAAATCCCAGTTGATTGATTTGTTCACAAAAATTGATCTTTTAAATTTTTTGTGTAACACCCATATTTTAATATTAATCCTTTCTCATGCTACCAATGACAAGAAAACTTGAATCATTATATACAGTTTACAGAAATAATTTTTTTTTATAAAGTTAATAAAAAAGCAACAAGAGAATAATAATTTTACAAATGCATTGATGAAAGCTGTACCACTTATTTTAGGAGGTTTTCCCATATCAGGGATCATCAATATTGTTTAATTTATATTTGGACCAATATATTAAAAACTCTCTATGAACACTCAATGGCTTGCTACGACCATAGTCCAAGACCGTCTGATGATTAAGAATTAAGTAAACTTTTACAAGCATTACCTTCGAATTGCTCACCTTGATAATTCTTTGACGCAATATTTAGTTTTTTGGCCAGATACAAAAAATAAATTAAACAATATTGATGATCCCCGACATGGCAAAATCCTCTTAAAATGTGTGGTATAGTTTTCATCAATGCATTTGTAAAATTATTATTCTCTTGTAGTTTTTTTATTAACTTTGTTAATTTTTTTATTTCTGTAAAGTTTTCTTGTTATTGTTTAAAATTATTGAGTAATCGTTAATTTTTTAAAAGTATATATGTTTCTTAAAACAATATGTCATTGATTACATATTGATACAAATAAAATTACACTTGCATGAGAAAGGATTAATATTGAAATGATAAACATCGGTTAATATTGTTATTATACAAAAATTTTAAGAAATCATTTTTGTGAACAAATCGATCAGGTGGGATTTAGTAGTAGTAGTAGTAGTAGTAGTAGTAGTAGTAGTAGAGAAGGGGCGGCGCGAAGCCTGGCAAGTAAGCCTCCCTGGGCCCTTTCTGCCTTACCCCGAGCCTGCCCCTAATCCGCCGCCTGCATCACTAGTCTGGAAGTCTCCTCCAGGGTCGGGGAACCGAATACCTGGTATCTCGTCCTTTGGAATGCCTCGCAGTTCGCTATAACATGTCGAGATGTCTCTTCTGCCCGCCCGCAGTCGGTTGTGACCTGTTATGATTCCTGTCAGCAGACCAGCGTCCCTTCGTGATCTCCCATTTTTGTCTGGCTACATCCGGGCCCTTCACGAAGTCCCTGGTCTGTCTGCATCCTGTTCCTCCTCTCCAAGCGGACGCCATGGCAACGTTGGCCCATTTATTGAGACGACTTTGCAATTGCCTCTTGGTTGTTCCTAGGAGTCTTTCCGGCCATACATACTGGGTGCTTGCCCCGATCCTGCCGAGCTCGTCGGACTTCTCGTTCCCCGGCACCCCCATATGTCTCAGTACCCACATAAGTGTCACTTGTTTGTCCTCTCCTAAGGATTATAGTGCATCCGCACATTCCTTCACCAGGGTGTTGTTGATCTTGGGCGCCCTTAGTGCATTTAGGGCCGATTTGCTCTCGGAGCATATATAAACATGCTCCTCCGTACTGCTCTTTATTTCCTCCATGATTGCAGCCGTTATTATGGCATACACCTCTGCCTGAAAGACCGTGCATCACTTGCTCTCCGAGCGGGTAGCTCTTTCGAACCTCCTGGTCTTCTACGTAAACCCCCGATCCTGTGGTTTTGGTTTTGGTTAAATCTTCAGAGGTTTTTTCGTCTTTGTGTTTTGATCGCTACCATTGGAATTTCTCTCTCGGTGATTTGGGCAATCCTAAGATGCCCTGCAGCTTCCCCTCTTTCTCTCCATTGACCTGTATGTCTCAGCCGGAGGTGGGTCGCCATCGCTTCTTTTCTGATGCAGATCGGAAGCGGCGGCAGTTCCAGAATGGTTTCGAGTGCCTGTATAGGTGCCGTCCTCATAGCGCTGGTTATCCCTCTGCATATGGTTCCCTGTAGGCTCCTAAGTTTGAGGGTAGTAGTGACCTTCTCCACTGCTGGCCACCAGACTATGGATCCGTACTGGATCCTTGGTCTTAGTACTGCCGTGTACATCCAGTGGAGGTTTCTGGGGCTCAAACCCCAGGTGCGGCCAACCACTCGACGCAGTTGCCACATCGTTGCCTGCACCTTATTGGCCAATTTTGCAACGTGTGGTGTCCAGGTGAGCACTTGTCTAGGGTGACTAGGTACTTCAGCTCTGAAACCAAAGTCAGGGGTCTCCCTTACATCTTGGGTGCTCTGAATCCCTCCATTTTCCTCTTTCTTGTGAACAGGATCTTCTCTGTCTTTCCTGGATTGACACAGAGACCGTTTTGTTGACACCAGTCTTCTATGATTCGTACCGCCCTTTGTATTCTGTTACAGACGCTGTTTAGTTGGTGGCCCACCACCTCCACGACACCATCGTCGGCGTATGCATGGGCGTCGAATCCTTCCTCTGTTAGGCGTTGTAGTATTTGTTGGCGAGAGTATCCATGATCAGACACCACAGGTGTGGGGATAAGCAGCTACCCTGTGGGCAGCCCCCCGTTGCCCCTATGTAAACTCTGGACTCCCCTAGATTGGCCTGGATCTTTCTCCCTGTTAGTGCAGATTTTACCCATTCGGAGATAGGAGACTCGGCTCCCCTTCTCTGCAGGGCTGTTGTTATTACCTGCACTGTCGCCTTGTCGAAAGCTCCTTTGACATCAAAGAATACTGCCAGAGCGCACTGTTTGAATTGAAGGTCTTACTCTGCCTTATGCACTACTGCGTGTAGGGCCGTGTCGGTAGACCTTCCCTCTACGTATGCATGTTGGTTTCTGTGGAAAGGTTGATTGGTTGGTGGGATTTACTACAGTTCTTAACAATCAGCCAAGGTCAGATTTTTATGACCCTTTTTCGATGTTGAGGAAGGGTGTGTAGTGGTAGTGATTGTTAAACACCAGAGCGGCTGTCAAACTTGTCAAAATTTTAAGCGTTCCAAAATTTCTATAATAATAATGGTGTTAGTTAGTTTCGATTTCTTTATCTTTTCCATACAAATTTAAACTTGAAGTGTTCCAATTTAATAAAAGATCAGTTTGTGTCATATTTTATTTTTGGGACACCCTGTGTCAAAGAATATACATTTTTTTGAAACCGATTTTTTACACAAAATGATCCAATATAGTTTTTTTGCAAAAAACCCGTAGTTCTCCAAAAATCCATTATTCCAGACTTTTTGGGACACACCATACATTAAACCATATCAAGTTACTATATATCTATGGTTTTGTGTCAACTAGCCATTTTTTAAACTATAACATGGGCACCAGACCAAAATAAAGCGTGTCATATAAGTCATTAGCATATTTGTTGCGTCAAATTTATTAAATTCTAAAACCCAACTAATATCTAAAATTTATTTTGAATATTGCTGCAATCTACCTATATTTATATTTTGTGTTATTTCATAATAATTAAGTATACACTTTTAGGTAAAAAATTCCTTTATACACAAAAATTGACCAACCATATCCATTTAAGAGAATGCAGGACCAACCAACTAAGCATTTTTAAGACCCTCCGCAACCTTTAATATAAACCATATTATCTCTGCAACTATTGAGTCTATTTTTACTAAAAATAGCTAGGAACACTCCCTGATCGGTTCACTGGTTCGAGAGATACATAAACTTTTAAAACCCTTTTTTTTCCGCATTCGCGTCGACCCTTTAGCAGTTTTTATAAGATCAAGAACATTTTAACAGGAATATAATTTTTCTCTTAAAACCTGATAAGCCATCTCACATTTGTTTTAAAAAAACTAGGAAAATTTAAAGGATCCCAGGGGATATAGCAAAATCATGTGTCAAAACTCCTCAGATCTTTTAAAAATCGATATGATATTCTTTAATAAATACTATGAGTTTTTATGACAATTTTTGATGTAAGGGGCAGGAGTTAAAAAATCTTCCGTAAATACAGCGCGTCGTTATCCTTATTAAAAATAATAGCATGACATCTTTGATAACTAATTACTTAACCCTATTTGATTTATTTTAGACGGACGCAGCAAAATCCGGATCGTCTGAACACTCTGGATATAAATTCTTTATACCAAAGTCATTTTAACAGAGCACATCCTACAAAAATTGTGATACATGGATTTGGTAAGTTACATCCAAAGGTAGTAGCAGTAGAAGTAGTAGTAGTAGAAGAAATGGGGTGGCTCGTTACCTAGCAAGTAGGCCCGTATATTCCCCTATCTTCCCACTATCGCCACTTCGCATTCTCTCCTGGATTCCCCGTTCTTTTTATAAAGTATAGTATATCCATTTAAGAGAATGCAGGTCTTCGTAGCTTAGTAGATAGCGCATCGGCCTGCGACACGGAAGGTCTCGGGTTTGAATACCGGCTAAGTGCATGAATATTTTGTGCCTGTCTTTAACTTTGCAAAAACTCGGATAAGATAAGATAAATCTAATAAATTTTTTTGTTCGTCAATTTAAGCTTTGTTATATCCGAATAAAATTATTTGTAATTTAGTTATAAAAAACCTAAATCGAACAAAATTTTAGGATGTAACTGTTTTTTTGCATATTTTAACTTTTGAAGATGATAATCCAAAAGTAGTGCCTGTTTTAATTTTTTGTATTTACTCAAAATTAACCCATACTATACCTTTACACACGATCTGCTTTTGACCAAAGGTACAGCAAGGTTTACACACGAAAACAAATACCTCTTTATATAGATTATATATTTTCACCGGCAATACCTTGGGGGGGGGAGCCTCTTCCCCCCAATGTTGCTTGTTGGGTAATATGAGGGTTCAGTTGGGAAATTTAAGTAAACGTTATAAAATATTTTGCATTTCTAATTTCTTCAAACAACAATTATCAAAAGTCAAAGTTTCAGGTAACTTGGGAATCTCTTTTACTATTAGTTGGGAAAATGACCTTTATCCTTTATCCCCTTCCCCCCAATCAAATGCCTACGGATAGACGGTGTATATTTTTAAGAATAAATAAATAACTTTTTTTAGGTGGTGGTAGAAATCTGTCCCCAAGCACTGACATGAGAGATGCCTACTTTCATCGGGGACAGTATAATGTGATCATCGTAGATTACGGAACTTTAGTCAGGGAGCCCTGCTTAAGTGTAGGTATAGTAATTTCCATCCGAAATTTATACAGATTTAGTTGACGTCAACTGTCAGCGACAATTTTCGATCTGACGATGACGTTTGGTAATTTTGTTTCTCCCTAAAGAGATAGTTGGTCACCTAATCTAGAAGCCCGCTATACATTTGACAGTTGTTCTTTATCAGAGGTGAACAACTCTCTTTTTAGTTTTTTTCATATTTGCGATGATGATGGCTTTATTGGTTAGTCAAATATGTCAAGCTTTGACGAAAAAAACAGTAAGGTAAAAATATTATTGATCTTCCTTTTTATTCCTCTTTTTCTTAAAATAATAACAATATATAATATTATTTAAATTTAACTAATCTTAATTACCTCGCAAATTCGACTATTTTTATTAATTTTCCAGCTTGGCATCTCTTTCAGTTTTTTTTTGCGATTCTTTTTCCATTGAACAATGAAACAATACAAGGTCGTATAGGCGTTAGTATTTTTACAGTTTCAATACGGCCATTTCAAGCGGTCGGACGGGACAAAAAAATAACTCATTACTAGAAAAACCGGCTGTGACTTCCATATGAATAAAAATATGACCATATTTTCTAAGAAATAATTTCTTAAAACCCTAGGTTATGTAATAAAATAGTTTAAAACAATAAGTTGTAACTAGAGCTTATCGGGTGAACCTTTAAACTTTGGGTTGGACGGGACAAGGAAACCCAAAACTTAATTTTAGTAAATCCTTACTTTTATATATTTTAACTTTTTAGAAAAATGCTTTATCATGGCTTTCCCAAACTAAATAAAAGGCATTGGAATTAAAGGAGAAAGCATGTTGTTAACATTTATGTTAAAAATTATTGTGAACCATGAACCAGTAAAGCTTTTCTTTTGGGTTGGATGGGACAAAAAATACAATAATTGAAAAAATATTATTTGCTTTAGGTCCGAAACTGTTTGTATATTTTGGCTTGTTTACATACCAAGAAAAAGTGTTGTAGTGGTTTTATGATTTACAGTTATTTTAAGACTTTTAACAAAAACCAGTAGATTGTTAAAGCGTTTTTCTTTTTTTTTAAATAAAATTACATTTGCTTGAAATGGCCCAATATTAGATTTTTAAACTATATTATATTGCAGTGCAGCGACATGAAAGTGGCGTTGATTAAATTCATAAATTGATTCAGTGTAAAACAGGCATAAGATTGACTGAACAAGTTGACTGGAAAAATAAAGAAAATTAAATTAAAAGAGTCCTTTTTATATGTGACCAGCTTATACAGGGTATTTCACAACTTATGTCAGAAACTTTTAAAGCTTATTAAGTTGACTGCAAGTAATACAAAAATGTATAAAAAAACGAATAGGCCGAATTATATATTAAATTAAATCGTGAAATTTTGTCTTATTAGTTTTATTAAAAAAGGTTCCAAAACACCTTAATCGACGAAAAAAAAAAGTTGTCTGAACGCTTTGATCGATTTTAACGAAATTTGTCAACAAAATCCTCTATCGGCTGACCATTTACTTTTGAGTAGGGTGGTGGGGGGTTGAAGGGCAGAAAAGGGTATAAAATATTTAAAGAAATTGTAACTTTGGAACAAAAGCAAGTAGCGATATACGGTTTTCAGATTTAAGTTTCCATGAACATGGACTACAAATTTTGTTATAAAATGCAAATTCGTGGGAGCTTTAGTTTCCGAGTTATTTGAAAAAAAATCCTTAAAATATATAAAAAAATCATAACTTTATAAGTAAAGCAGCTATTGATATGCGGTTTTCAGATTTTGGTTTCCGTAAATATTACCCAAACATTTTGTTATAGAGTTTAAATCTTTCAAAGCTACAGTTTTCGAGATATTTTCATTTCCTTTCCTTTCAACATAAAATAATTGAATGGTGGACTATCCGTGCTTTCTAGCACCAATTATTTACAATAAAAGACGAAACAAAATCACAGAAAAAACTAATTACTAAAAACACAACTAATATAGCATAGTTTTTTTTACTTTCTGTGGTACGATACAGAGATAAGAGCGGACTAGGCAACGCACTTGCGTGCTTGATATTGGTTTGTACACTCAAAGGCGAAGCAATGGTTTAGCTCATGTTTGGTTATTTTTGGAAAATTCAAACACCGAAGTCTTTCATTTTTATACATAAGTATATTACCCTGTGTATTAAAAAAAAGGAGATAAAAAACCTCCAAATCAGTTACTTCAACCGAAAAGAATCTAAAAAACAAAAGAGCAAAAGATCTTGGGTGGAAATAACGAAAATTCAAACTTGGATGAGCATCCCACAAGGAACACACAAAAGACCAAAGCGAAAAGAGAAATACAGGAACGACGCCTATTTGTGAGTGATTCAAAGTTGGAAATCAAAGTGTATGATGGTGTTTAATGATGTATGGTGATCAGTGAAACCACTGATGAGCCCACACTGGTTACCCAGGGCGAAACATCGTTTAATCATTTCTCTTTTCGCTTTGGTCTTTTGTGTGTTCCTTGTGGGATGCTCATCCAAGTATTTCCACCCAAGATCTTTTGCTCTTTTGTTTTTTATCCTGTATATTGTTGTTGCCAGGAGCTAACATTTAATATTTTTAAATTTAATAAGAAAGTTGCAAAGTTCCTGGAAGAAATATATCTTTTTAGCAAATGGAGTGGGCACCTAGATTCTGCGCAAAATGCGTAGCGCAACTGATAAGGTACCTTACTCAGCATCCCAGAGGTATACGAGCCGACGACTTGCACATTATTGGTTATAGCGTGGGCAGTCATATCGGAGGGTTGGTTGCTAACTATTTGGATCCAGAGAAGGATGGCAAATTAGGACGGATTACAGGTCAGTATGCGACATGTGAAAAGGAAAAACACAGAATAGTGGTTTTTAATTTGTATTGTTTTTCTTAAGAGTGAATTTGAATCCTAAAAACAATTCGTTTACTTAAACAGATGAACCGCACATCAAAAATTAACAAAATTTTGCACAGCGGCGGCTTCTGGTATCCCCCACACAGCTTCCTAAACTTAGGGTTTTAAGAAAAAAAATATACATTCTCTAAATTTGCGTTTTATCTTCACAATAGCCTTGATCAACAAAACTTGATTTCGAAATCGTCTTTGTAGAATTGAGTGTACAGTCGGCTGATCAATAAAGACTATAAAAAAATGGGTCTTCTTATTGATTTAATATTCAGAAATTTTAAACTACATAATTTTATACAAAAAATATACCAACTGCTGCAAGAAAAAAGGCTGTTCCCCTCCTTTTGACGCCCCCCTGTCCCCGCTGAATTGTTATAGGAAGGGTACCCTCGATACTATATGAATTTCAGATGATTTCAACTTATTTATTATGCGTGGCTTGTCATTGTTTCCAATATTAAAAGCTTAGCAAAGTTGGCCATGATTTGAAGTTAAAAAATAATTGCTCTTACAATGACAGGTCCACTTTTGCACATTTCATTCTTCTTTAGCAGCGTGCAAATTAGTTTAGACCAACTATTCTAAAAATGGTGAAGCTGAATTCTCATGAAGAATGCAGAAAATCGGTTTGCTTTTGTTGCTTCAATAAAGGCAGTAAAAAAACTATAAAATTATTGGTAAGCTGTTGACGTTATTAGAAAACAAGGGCGTCAACTCTGATCAATACGATGAATGGATGCCGTCTGTTATATGCAGCGGATGCTGTATAAAACTGAAGCAAGAAAGCCTGGATGGAATGATGTATTATACAAAGTTCAAAAATTTCATTCATCCTGTATAAAACTGAAGCAAGGGAGCCTCGATAAAATAGTGGATTATACAAAATTTAAAAATTTCATTGATCGTATTAATCAAAGTTGACATCCTTGTTTTCTTATAACGTCAACAGCTTGCCACTAATTTTATAGTTTTTTTTACGGGCTTTATTGAAACAACAAAAGCAAACCGATTTTCTGCACCTTTCATGAGAATTTAGCTTCACTATTTTTAGAACAGTTGGTGTAAACCGATTTGCTCACTGCTAAAGAAGAATGAAACGTGCAGCAGTTAACCAGTCATTGTAAGAGAAATTGTGTTTTAACTTCAAATGATGGCCAACTTTGATGTAAGCTTTTAATATTGGGAGCAATGACAAGCCACGCATAATAAATATTCTGAAATCATCTGAAATTCATAAAGGGTAAGCATTTATAGTTGATGAATAGTATTGAGGGTACCCTTCCTAACAATTCAGCGATGGACGGGGGCGCGTCGGAAAGAGGGAAAGAGCCTTTTTTTCGTGCAGTAGTTACTATATTTGTTGTATAAAATTATGTAGTTTAAAATTTTCTGATTATTAAATCAATAAGAAAATACAATTGTTTGTATAGATCTTATTGATCAGCCGACTGTACATTTAATTCCACATAGACTATTGTGAAGATTATAAAAAACGCCAATTTGGAGAATGTATACCTATTTTTTTCTTGAAACTTTCGCGTGGTTAATCAAAAAAAAATATATCTAGTTTTTATTTGGTTTTTTAAAATAATCGAAAATTTTGACCGCAAATTAAACATTTTTAGGATAAGTAAAATTATGTAAAAAACTTAAAATTATGCAAAATCCGTGAAATGCTTTAAACTTTCACCTTACAAAATTTGATAGAAATTTGATTAACAGTTTTTTAGATTAAGTAATTGGAAGAAGCGCCTCAATGTTCTCTTTCAGTGGTATTAAAAATTTTTGAAAATTTAAAAACAATTTTCCTAAATTTACAAGAAAATAGAACTATGTTGGGAATTTGGAACCTTTGGTTGCACTAAAACAAAATTATGATTGTTTTCCACAAACCAAAACTACACTTTTTTGCACTCGACGCGCGTTTCGCTAACAACGTTAGCATCATCAGGAGACGATAAACAATGAACTAAATTAATCTACGCTCTATCTTATATACAATCCTTTAGTGGGCGGAGATAAGACTAATAAACTGTGATTGATCACGATTTTTAATCCTATCTCCCCTCAACCAAAGAATAAAGTGTACTAAACGGAGATAGGATTAAAAATCGTGATCAATCACAATTTATTAGTCTTATCTCCGCCCACTAAAGGATTGTATATAAGATAGAGCGTAGATTAATTTAGTTCATTGTTTATCGTCTCCTGATGATGCTAACGTTGTTAGCGAAACGCGCGTCGAGTGCAAAAAAGTGTAGTTTTGGTTTGTGGAAAACAATTATAATTTTGTTTTTTTTTAAGAAAATAGAAAATATGTTTAGTTTAAACAAAACGAAAAATATATTTACTGATATTGCTTCTCCTAAAAAGTGGTCAACAATGGGTTCTTCCTTTTTATAGGAGATTTATCCCCAACCACGTAATAATAGTACGATGACAGGTGTGTCTCCGCAAATGTAAGACATCTGATTTTCTAATTTATGAAATCCCGTAGTCGCTATTAATCCCCAAAGTAAAAAATATCATACTTTATCGCCCTTTATTACTCCTTAGCACCATCCAAAATATTAATATTTTTAGTCTCTCATTTTAGGGTTGGACCCAACCATTTTTTTCTATAAAGGACAAAACACATCCAGAGACCTGGACCCGTCAGATGCCCATTTTGTCGACGTCCTGCACACTGGGGCCGGAATTTTGGGCCAATGGGGTCCAAGCGGCCATGCAGATTTTTATATTAACGGCGGATCTAGTCAGCCTGGGTGTGGGAGTGACACAGTGTTCAGTGAGTCTCACCTAAATAACTCTATTTTTATGCCTTTATTAAAAAGACAATTTTAGTCACTGTCAAACTTTTTTCTTGGTTTGTTGAATTCGGAAGATAAATAGGAAAAGGATGTTTCTGTTACTGTTTAATATTAATGTGTGATTATCCTCTAGAAACACTAGCCTGCGACCACACCAAAGTGACCCCGTACTTCATAGAATCCATAGTTACCAAACGAGGTTTCTGGGCGTACCCATGTCCCACTCTCGTTAGTTTTATGCTCGGGTGGTGCAATCCTCAGCTACAAGATTACGTCCTCATGGGGGAGCATGTAACTCACAGGTGGGATCTTATTATATATAGTAAATTACAACATAGTTATTCATGTACATTTTCTGATACTAATTTGTTATATTTTTTGTAATTATTTTTTTATTTTTTGTATATAATTTTTTTATTTTTATTTTAATATTTCGTATATATTTTTTAATTAAGAAAAAATACACATAACATAAAGTTAATATACTATATCAGTGTAGTCATTTATTTTTTATTTTAAATTTTTTAGTGCAAGAGGCAGTTACTATGTGAGGACCAATGCCGATCCGCCATGGGCTCAAGGACCACCTAAAGAGATTAAAGAGAAAATTGCTCGAGAAGCTTTGCCTATTTTGCAAAGATTAAGAAAACAAATTACCAATAAAAATAGTGGATAATTTTGTAACAAATAATTATTTCTTAAAATGTATTTGTAATTCGTTTAACTGTGTTTTTCTACGTACGCAGTGATTAAAAAGAACCACCAAAATAAATTAAAAACACATGCGATCTTGTTTTCAAGGAGCACACTACGAGTAACGACCCCCAACCTCCGTGAATTGACCAAAGTATTCATAAAAATAGAAAAAGCTAGAAAGCTATATACAGGGTTCCTAAGCAAATCCTTAGGGGGCCAAGCAGCCATGTATAAGACGCAGACAAGCGGAAAAGCACATTAGGCAGAAAAGGATGGGCATGGGGTGATGTTGTTACTACATCTTACACGTAGTAAATCCATTCCAGGTTGTTGTTTTCTAATGTTTTCCATTTTCATACCTTTAGGACTGAAATAAAAATTGTTTTTGCTCGACTTTAATACCAAACTGATGAAAGGTATCGTAAAAAAAAATATTTTTCGGCTTTTCATTTTGTAACCATTGTCCTTACGCACTGTTTACAGGCTGGGGACTGAGATACATGCAAATGCCTAATTTGCAGACATCTTGTCAACGGTTATTATTGCAACTATGATTTATGCTCACAATGAAAGAGTGGCGACAATTTTTTCTCATGAAAGCAGTACGGAGATAATAACAAACTGGCACCATTGCTCAATATACCTGTTTCTTTTGTGCGCGCAGAACTTTCTATACCATTTCTGTTTGATTTATTGAAATCCTATTCCTAAGGAAAATCTTGGGAACCCTGTATAGGCTTCTTTCTCTCTTTATTTACAGCAAAACAAAACAAAATTATGATTGTTTTCCACAAACCAAAACTACACTTTTTTGCACTCGACGCGCGTTTCGCTAACAATGTTAGCATCATCAGGAGACGATAAATAATAAACTAAATTAATCTACGCTCTATCTTATATACAATCCTTTAGTGGGCGGTGATAAGACTAATAATTTGTGATTGATCATGGTTTTTAATCCTATCTCCCCTCAACCAAAGAATAAAGTGTACTAAACGGGCTGGGTCCTCTATCTTTATTTAAACTATTTCTGGATTTAATGATTTCCATACTTTCATGTGCATTTAAAAGTCTTTTGTTTGGTACACTTTTTAGAAGTTTTAGGTTATCTAATGTGAATCTATGATTGTTTTCAAAAGCATGCTCGGCAACACTTGACTTTTCTGTTCTTCCGTATTTTAAGTGTGTATATAAGATAGAGCGTAGATTAATTTAGTTTATTATTTATCGTCTCCTGATGATGCTAACATTGTTAGCGAAACGCGCGTCGAGTGCAAAAAAGTGTAGTTTTGGTTTGCGGAAAACAATCATAATTTTGTTTTAGTGCAACCAAAGGTTCCAAATTCCCAACATAGTCTCTTTATTTAATTTAGATAAACTTTTTGTGTTGGCACCTCCTGACCAATACTTAATTTTAATAGGAGTATGAAGGTGCAAAGCGAAGTACGGTTAGAAAAGGCCCATGGAACGGCCTATTTACCAAGCCTGCAGGCTCCTCCTTAAGCTGTTGCTATTAATATTAAAAATTATATGTAAATTGCCTGTATAAATTTGTATTATTTTTTTAGAACAAGTTCTTAAAAAAACGCTTTTAATTTTAAATTTTTTGTAACATTTATTATATTTTCCAAAGATTTTTACGATATTGTTGTTTTTAACTTCACATGATAGGTTCAAAAACATTTACATGTTACAACATCAACAAAAGTATTAATACTACTACTACACTTTGATTTTCCATGTTTTAGAATTTTAAAATGTATTAGATTGAGACAAGAAACTATTAATAATTTAATTAAGTCTCCACAATTTAATACATGTTCATTTGTTATAGATATGCGAAAATGAATTTTGCTAATATAATTTTACAACTAGTAAACTATATTTTTTATTTCATGCTACAATTTGCATTGTAAGACCTTTTATTATTGCCTTTACACTATTATTTGCAATTTTTATCATTCTTAAAACTTAATTTTACGGTTAACCTCAGCTTATTTTTCTTTAAAACAATAAATAAACCTCAAAAGTAATTTAATAATAAATCTTATTCTGCCTCAGCATAAACAAAAATACTTAACAATATAATCTACACAACCGTTAAACAATTTTACAATGCTAAACAAAAACTTATCCCATAGGTACGGTAAATTCTTCTGCTATAAAGAAGTATAATTGTGCTTAATTTGTCTTAAACTCTCTCTCTCTCTCTCAAAAGAGCATGGAAAAAAATTGCGTTTTTGATGAAAACTGAGTTGAGTTGAGTTAAAAAATGTGAAACATTTTTGTAACACTACATATAACAAATATTTTACAAATTAAATGTCTATAGTCTCAGCTGTCAAAAGCAGTGACTTTATTTCTTAGAGTTAACTTACCTACTTTTTGTATTTAGGTATTAACTAAAAGTGAGTTATAGTTGTCAATAAGAAGCCCTTTCTATTTTCAATAATTATTATTCTCGACGGACTTGATCAGAACTGAGAAAAACATTAAATTGGTATCTACCTATTTACTCATATTTTCATATCTAAAATAATCGGGAAATTACTCGTATAAGATTTTTATAGTGGGGCAGGAGTGCATTCAGCAAAATGGCCGGAGATGGCCTAAGCAGTAAAAAATCTTAAGGTTTATAAAATATATTTTGGAACAAAAATAATGCTGCAACTTTGAGAAGGTTTGAGTTATTACCCACTTCTGACTGCGCCTATGATTTATTGTTTTACGTCAACCTATATTGTTTTTTAAGCTTTATATATACTTCCTTCTGAAGTATTTTGCAAAACCTAAATGTAAACTGTTGACAATGCACAATGTGACTTGTTCTTAATTCCTATTAAATAAAGTAAATAAATAAAAAACATTAATAACAGGCAATTGAATAAAAAAAAAACATTTTAAAATCGCGCTGAAAAATCTTTAAACTTAAATAATTTTAATTTGTACCTATCAATTTAATAAAATTAAAATTAAATTTATTTTCCTTTATTTCTATTTTTATTTTTGATAGAGACGGCGTCGGAAAAAAAACATTTTTTGTATTGATTTAATTGTTGGGCTTAATTAATATTTCGTGCAATGGGAGATAAATGAAAGGAAAAAATGTTTTTTTTCCGAGCTACTGAGATAATTTACACTTTTCTCTTATCACTAAATATATCATTTCTTAGATTATTTATTAAATTTTAATTAATTTTAAAATAGAGAATATACAAAATTAACCTTAATATAAAATTGTGGGAACATAATTCATAACTACACAACCATTTTTGTAAAGAAAGTTGTACAGACGATTGAGACAATAACCTAAATATGTACATAAAAATTACTGATGAGTTAAGAGAAAAATATAAATGATAAAAAGACAACTTCTAGGTAATTTTAGCAACCAAAGACAAAATATACTAATTTACAATTTTTGATATATATTTCTCTTACATGTCTAAGAAAAAGAAAAAATATTAAAAAGTAAACATTCAAACAAAAGTTTAATAGCTATTCGATTAATCAAGTTTACTTACAAAACAAATAAATAAATAATTAAAGTGCTCTTTGTAACTAAAAGTTGAGTTTGTAAGTATAAATTTTTTGGGTAATTTCACGAAAAAAGTGACATAAATTTAAAAAAATTAAAACTTATTCTTTTTTAACATATATATAAAAGCATACTTTAGAAAGTGTAAGGAGGGTTACCTACCATGAAATCACCCGTCAAAATAAGAAAAAAATCAATTATCTGCAATGCGAAGGAATATCTTATTTTGGTTTAAAAAATTTAACACTTAGCCCAAAAATAACAAAATTAAATTTTATATATAACCCTTAAAATCTACCCTTATTATTACGCTGTGGTGGTTTATTTTCCACCACATTTATTGTCAGCACAGCCTGGGGATTAAACCCCCTTAATTTATTCTTAATTCCTATAATAGAACTATAATCTGGCTACTATAATTAAAATATTACATTTATAATTCACCTACTTTAGTTAATGGTTGAATCGTTTTTCTTTCAAAATAATTTGTATTAATAGAAAATATTGAAAAATAATATCGATGGCAGATTTTGGATTTGGAATATAAAATATGATTACAAATCATACATTATTTTCTTCAGGAAGCAGTCCGCAGAATACTCTGCATAACAAATTATGATAACTTTTGAAATGAATCGATGTTTTAGAAACGGAATATTGGTTTTCTGAATAAAAAATTCAAGTGGGAAATAAAGGTAAATTAAATAAATATATTACATTAATTTTGATTATTTTAGATAAAAATATATTTATATTTATTAATTTTTTTAATAAATATTTATATAAAATATCTTTTAAAAGTTACAGATATTAAATTATCCGTAACTTTTTCTTAATTTGTTATTAATAAATTTTAAATTGTTGTAAGTTTTATAGCTTATCGTATTTTTCATTACCATAATGCAGAGAAATTTAATTCATGGACAAAATAAAGTATTTTTCCTACATTATATTTTTACGTTTTCGTATAGTTAAATAATTAACATAATAATTTTTTAGTTTAAGTTTTTTTATCTATCTATTATTATCTAACTACTTGTATACCCACCAATTTAAACAATATTTGCTTAATTTGTTTCTAAAATTTTAAAACAATTTACAACTCGAAATTAGTAGGTATATACAAATTGACAATGTTATCTAAATATACTTTAGATTTATTATATTTTTTATATTCAGAGCTTTTAGCTAAATGATTTCTAAACGATCACAAAAGTAAATAGGCAAAAAATAACATAATGTATAATGTACATATAATATTTAATGAATTCTTTGTGCTAAATTATGTCTATTAATACTGTATATCTATATTGCAAATTTTAACCAGTGCAGAGATCACCTTACAGTAGCCAACTTATTGTTATTTGTTTTATTGTCAGCATTTCCATTCAGTGCTTCATTTTGTTTATTTTTGTCCGTTTTTTTATTGTCTGCACTTGTATTGTTTTAACATTAATGCTAAATATCTAATAACAGTGGCTCCGCTATGTCTTGTAAAACCAAATTATCCGTTTTTTTTTATACAGACCGCTTCAAGCTACTGCAAACATAGGGCGGAAGAAGTCTAATTCAGTGAAGCAACCAATACTCAGGCTTGCGATCACCACTTGCATGACTTTCCTTTGGTATTTAGTACGCCTCTAACCACGGTGCTGTGTGGAGCGTAGTCAATGAAACCGGAATTTGGTCAATAAATACGCAAATTTTTATAACGTAATTTTCTTATTTTTTGTCACTGATAAATAAGAGCGTTTTATTGTCAACTGCTCAGATTTATCAGTGACGACGTGTTACAATGAAAATAATAAGGAGAAACAAAATAAAAGCAAGTTCTCAAAATAAAATAATACATTCTAAAAACCAAAAAGATTCTCCCAGTCAAAAAAAAAATTAAAGCAAATGTTCGAAAAGACCTCCTTGCTCGGCTAGACAATATCCGAGCCTACTATAAAAACCCCTTCTAACGTTTCCAAGCATGTTAGGGGTGATAATTTGAAAAGCTTCTTCAAAAACAGATAGAAGTCATTAGGAGCAAGATCGGGAGATCGAGCTGGCCATAAAATAGTTCCTCGTGTACTTATAACCCGATTAGGAAATATATTATCAAGATATTCCCTAACAAGGCCAACATTGTGAGCGGAACAACCATCTTGTTGAAACCATGTTTCACCAAATCTCACACCTAACAACTGCCTAGCAGTTGGAATAATGTGCTGCTGCAGTAGATCCAAGTATCTAGAACCATACAAATTGCAATTGCCGTTAATAAAAAATGGCCCAATTACGTGTTCCCCTATAATACCCCCCCCCAAACATTTAGTTTTTGGGGATACTGTGTTCTTACGTCAAAATACAAATGCAAATTTTCCCTCGACCAATATCGAACGTGTGTTGGGTTATGACGATTTGACCATTTGACCATCTGCACTTTTTCGGCAACTTCGTAGACATCCATTTTTGGTTTTAAAAATGTATTATTTCAATTAAGAACTTACCCATCTGTTTCTCGAGCAAGGCAGAAATAAAACAAAATAATAAAAACAAAATGAATTTCCAAAAGATAACACTGCAGCGTGCTTCGAATCCACCTCGGTCGTACGGCACGGAGAGTAAATTGGACTTGATTCCCCCTATGTTCGCAGTAGCTTGAAGCGGTCTGTATAGGTATGTAGGAGAAATGACCAAAAAAACTGTAGTAGGTAAAGTTTTTTTCGCCCACCTCATATATTACCAAAATTTTAAAGCAGAACGCCCAAAATAAGCAAAATTTTAAAGCTACAAAACGGCATAGATTTGACAACACTGTTTTGTTGTTTTTGCGCCAATCTTTACCGGGCAGAATATCGGAAACGAGAAATCGGAATCTGTTGAAATTTGGCAGGAATGTTTATTTTTGAATTCCTCACAACCGTATCCCGACAGTTTTTTTGAAAATTATTATTATGAAATTATGAAAAAACCTTTAGATACGGTTGTAGATTTTTATAAATCCTACTATCTAATAACAAAAAAGTTATGGTTTTTTTCTTTATACGCGAGATTCTGCCGGAATTCTGAAACGCCAAGGCCACGTAACTAGTACCTCAAACCACTCTAATCAGCCAGTTTCATTGAAACCGAAAGATCGAGCTATTTGAGCCAGCCTCGCTATCCTCAAACCACTCTAATCAGTCAGTTTCATTGAAACCGAAAGATCGAGCTATTTGAGCCAGTCTCGCTATCCTCAAACTACTCTAATCAGTCAGTTTCATTGAAACAGAAAGATCGAGCTATTTGAGCCCCTAAAATTGAAGAAATTCCAGCTAAATGTAGGCTAAAAATTGGTAGGCCCAGGGAATTTATTCATGTCTAAGGTTGGACTTCCATAAGCTTTTTTTCCGCGCGGATTTTGAAATTTGATCGTGACAGTGACAGAACTATTGCCACCTTCACCATAACTTGAAATTCGCGCGGAAAATCCGCTAATGGAAGGTTAGCCTCACATATAGTGTTCGCACAGTGTTCTGAACACTGCAGGATCTCACTCGAAATGTCAGTAGTGATGCCACCTATTGCTGATCTTTCAAAAAAATAGCAAAGCAGAATGGTCAAATCTATGTCGTTTTTGTGGCCTTAAGAAAAATTATAAAATTTTTGAAATTAAATTAGTGAAAGTAATAATTTTAATGTTTCATGTTAATAAATAGTGAAAACTGAGACGTGAAACATTTTACCCTGATTTAATAAAAATTCTAAGCCGCACACGGAAAGTGTGCGCTTAAGGATAAGATTAAGAAAAAACCTTTTTAGCTAGCAATATTTGCCGAAACTAAAAAAGATAGTAGTGCTAGTATTTGATACCGTTTTTAACCATGAAAGTGAGGTCGATCATTTTATGACATATTTATAGTGTCAAACTAACCAACGTTAGTTATACAGTGTTTGACAGTTCTTGTCTAGAGTGCCGAAATAGCGTGGATTCAAAAAGAAGCGCAATCGCTAGTAAATAGCAATAAAGTATTACCGGGTCTTTTGTTCGCATCTGTGTAGAAGGGGTTGATATGACGTTATCTTCAAAATTCACTTTCAAGGTCATACGACAATAAATGACCTTGAAAATCGCAAAAATAAGATTTTTGCCATTTTCTCTTCAAATAATCTTAATAATTCGACGTTTTGTCAGACCAACTTCATGTACCTCAAACCATTAGGCATGAAACTTAGAGTTTGATGCAGTCTGAAGCTTCATAACCTTGAAAAATACCACAGTAAAATTAACATATTGCACATATTAAAGGGCACTATTCATCAACTTTTAAAGCGAAAAGGATCAAATTTGGTAAGAACGATAAAAAGGTCAACTCCAATAATATCGTTAAAAAAAAGTTGATTCAGCTATGACGCGTTTCAATATGGCGGTTGATATATCACAATGGTGACCTATAACCACATTTTATTTTATCCAATTTCGTAAGAAAGCAAAAATGACAAGGTTGCCATCAATTCTTGTTGACTTATCGCCACTTACTATGAAAAAAAAATAGTTGATGCATGACCTTGACTGACCTTGAAAATACCATGTACCAGTAAAAAACCAGCTTTTTGTAGTGTTTTTCTACAATTTACCACTACGCAACATCTTAGCCATAGATAAACACTTTATTTTAAACCTCCCTACCATTTTTTTTTCTGGCGGCCTAGATGTTGGTGTAACAAAACGTTAATTTATGGAGATTATTTTTAAAGAAAAAATGTCAAAAATTTTGTTTTTAGCGATTTTTAAGGTCATTTAAGGTCGAATGACCTCGAAAATGTTTTTTTTGGCAAAATGGCATCTAAAACACCTGATCCAGAATATTGCAATGTATATCTAACTTCTGCTAACTCTCTTATATGTAATTTAAATAACTGTCTTGGCTACACAAGCGAGTATAACATAAAATTCACAGTTCCAAAAAAAATATAAAAAATATATGTCATTTTTACCGGGGTATAGCATATACATCTGGGACGCCAGTAAAAAAAAATGGTCGGGAGGTTTAAAATGAAGTGTTTATCTAAGGCTAACATATTAATTTCATCTTCGGAATTTAAAGTTGTTGCGTAGTGGTAAATTGACACTACAAAAAACTGGTTTCTTATGTGTACATACATGGTATTTTCAAGGTCAATCAAGGTCATGCATCAACTAAACTTCTTTTTCCATAGTAAGTGGCAAGAAGTCAATAGGAATTGATGGTCATCTTGTCATTTTTGCTTTTTTACGAAATAGGATAAAATAAAATGTGGTTATAGGTCACCATTTTGATATATCAGCCGCTATATTGCAACGCGTCATAGCTGAACCAAATTTGTTTTAACAATATTATTGCTCTTGACCTTCTTAATTTTTCTTACCAAATTTGGTCCTCTTCGCTGTAATTGTAGATGAATAGCGCCCTTTAGTATATTATTTTTGTAAAATCCTAATTTTACTGGAGTATTTTTCAAGGTCATGAAGCTTCAAACTGCATCAAACTTTAAGGATCGAATTTGGCATATATGGCTAATAGTTTGAGGTACATTTGAAGTTGGTGCGGCTAAACGTCCAATTATTAAGATTTTTTGAAGAAAAAATTGCAAAAATCTTGTTTTTTGCAATTCTCAAGGTCGTTTAAGGTCGGATGACCTTGAAAGGGAATTTTTTGGAATCCTCTATCTCGAGTTATATGAAATTGAGTCTAATCATGACCCGGTGGCGAAAGTTGTATTTTTTATGATTTTTGGCCGTCATCTTGAAAGATAACGTCTTAGCTCTTCCCTTCTACACGGCTGCGAACAAATCACCCGGTAACACTTGATTGTGTGACTAAACTAAAAACCCCACATAGCCACAAAACTCCTTCATTCAAAATCCCACGGACTTACACATGCCCCTTCACTATCAGGTGTCGCGAAGGGACGCCTGTTCTTCAGGTTTTACATAAAAAATATTTTGTGGTATTTTGATTGCATCATTTCAGTCAGTATCTTAAGATCTTTACGTCTACGATCTCCTTTACGACCGCGTCTTCGAATAAAACCAACTAAAGCGCTGTTTGCCTGACAACGTTGGCTAGCCGGCATCTTTCTTCAGTGCATCTGAATTGAATAGCGTTCTTACTCAGACACATGCATTTCGGCAACCTAGACGAGAACCGTCGAACTCTGTATAAAATGTGGTTAAACAAACTACAGTATTTAACTTTTTCTAAGTATCGATAGCCACAAAGAGTAAAATTCTTCTTGAAAAAGCAGTGACGTGCGCAAAAGTTGTTCCTGGGGTGGATTAAGTAACAGCATAGTCTCAGATAACCATTTTATTTTAGATTTTTGGAGTAGATTCAATGTTAACGAGGTGATATTTAATGGCTCTGGAAAAAGGCTTGAGATCCTCTTCTACGTACGCCGCCGGTAAAATAGATTTGTGTTATATTGTAGTATTGAGCGAATTTGTAAATTACACATTTTTTTGACAGCGATGGAACATCGGTGCCAACATTCTGTTGACATATGGGTTTGACATCCAGCAGTGATGAAATGTCGTTGTTCCATCGAATACAAAAAGAACGCGTTGTGGTGTAAACCGCTGAGAGGCAATAACCACACCTAAAAAAATAAATTCATACCTCAACTTCGGCTCGAGAAAGTCGGTAATGTGACTTATAAAGGGCCATATTCATAACCGTTCCCAAGGCTCCCTTCTTCCTTGGGAAATGTAAATTCTTATGGGCGAAGGAAGGAAGGATCCTTAAGAAACGACTATGATTACCGCCCTTAAAGGCACTGATGCTGTACTTCTGGACAGTTTTATGGCTCACCACTCCATTAAGCATCCTGTACTGTATCTTGTATTAACCAAAATGCATTAAAAAATATCTTGGTTTGAATTAGTTTTAAAAAAAATCAAGTAGGGTTATGTTTAATCCAACGAAGATTTTCAACCGACTCCTGAAGTCGGTGGCGGTCGGTGCCAACATTTGCTGGATTGATGAAATCCATCGAAACATTTATAGACTCTTTCGTTGGCACCGGTGGACTTACAAACTCGCCCATTTTTTTTATATAATGAAATGCTAATGTTACCACTTTAGTTACCTCGCAAGGTAGGTAAGTAGCTTCATGTTATTTTTATTTTCTTATATTTTTTTGTACCTTCTATCTACTGTTTTAATAAAGTCTATCCTTTATAGACCCGTGCATGTACTGATCCTCGGGGGCGGGCTGGACAGCTTCTTGCCTAAACGGGTTGCTCGGAGCACTGGGCATCGTCGGAATACCACTGGGAATAGCAGCCACACTTCCGCCATAAGTGCCTCCTTGTCGAAAGGGATTGGGCGAGGAAGAGAAGAATTGTTGACTGCCTTGTCCTTGAGAAACTAAAACAATTACTACGTTTTCACGGGGAACTCAGTACGTTTTTAATACGGTTCGTTTGCGTTTTTAAATCACTCGCTGTGCTCGTTCTTTGACAACCAACCAACGCTTGTGAGGCATTTCGTACCCGGGCCTTGTTAAGTTATGAAAACCCCACTGGCCAGGTGTGTATTAACAAGTGTCCCAAGTCCCTACGTTGTGTTTGTTTTTTTTTATCTTTTCTTTTTACGGTTCTAAATTCTCCAAAATATATAGGGTGGGCCACAAAATTCAGTACTTTTTGGATTGGCTATAACTTTTGACATGATTACGCGATTTTGAAATATATTGGCTTTTTAAAAAGATAAAACGTTGGAGTTTTTCGATTCGGTTAAAAATTTACAACTTTCAAAAAATTCAAGATGGCGGACAGTTCTAGAAATGTGTAATTTTCACCCCCCCTGAAAAAAATTTATGTGCGACACTGAACAAACTCTAAAGCTTTCACTACAAATGCTCATTGTTTCTGTGTATATTGAAGTATCATTTAATTAAATCAGTTGGGAAATAAAAAAGTTATAAGTTTTTTGACTACGAGTGTTTTGGCTTCGCATTGAAAAATTACATACATTACATTACAGAAAAATACTAAGAATCTAAAAACCCATTACTTTTTTATTTATTATCCGATTTAATTAGGCGATACCTCGATGTATGAAGAAAAAAGGGAGATTTGGAAATACTAATTTTTATTTTGTCCAGTGTCTTACTTAAAAAAAATAAGGCGTATAAAAGCTAACCCTTTTTAAAACTATCCGCCATCCTGATATTTTTTTAATGTCAAATTTTGAAGAAACAGACGCAACTCTCATATTTTGTATCTTTAAACCATATTTTTTTTAATTAACTAATCAATCCAAAAGTTACAGCTAATTAAAAAAATATGTAATTTTGTGATTTTTTTCAATGTTAAGCCCAAACACTCATAATCTATAAGCTTATAACTTTTTCATTTCTTAACCGATTTAAGTAAGTGATACGCCAATATACACATAAACAGCGAGCATTTGTAGTGAAACCTTTAAAGTTTGTTCATTGTCGTACATAACTTTTTTTCAGGAAGGGGGAAAATTACACATTTTTTAAAACTGTCCGCCATCTTGGAGAAACTTTAAATTTTCAACTGAATCGAAAAAGTATCACGTTTCATCTATCTAAAAAACTAATACCTTTAAAAATCGAGCGCTTATGTCAAAAGTAATAGCCAGTCCAAAAAGTGCGGATTTTGTGGCCCACCCTATATATACAAAATATATTAATATTTTTTTAACAGCTTGTTGTCCTCTACAACATACTAAAATTATATTAAATTCCACCGAGGCAAAAATTCTCCATAAGCCCTGTGTAATCGGGTGCGGTGTCCTTTAAAAAAACAGAGCACCAAGAAAAATAATGATCGTTTGGCCTCTACTCTCGTTATTGTTCCTCCGCATATGTGAGCTTTGGTTTTTATAGGAAAATGAAGATTCTATCTTCATGCAAAACCCACCCTTATGTTTTCTTTTAGTTGGTTTAAAATTTGTATGAAACCCAAAAGGAAACCACATGTGTTTTATATCATAATTAAGCAGCTTTAGGTTTCGTTCAAAAAATATGTGAAAGATTTTATTTTTATTTTAAATTTTTAGCAAAATTTTCCTCATAACAAGGCCCGGTGTGAATTGTTTCACTTGTAATATGGACTAATATTTTAGTTTTACGTATAAAAAAATCAATGTAAATAAAAGAAAAAATGCCTCTTCCACTTGCGAGTAAAAAAACAAATTTTTCTTATCACTTAAAACTTACTTTGAGGACTGAGCTGTGACTGGTTGAACTCCTCGGATAAAGTTCTTGGTGCAGGAGGTCGAGGTGGAGGTACTACTGGGCGTTCTTCGTTTAGTGGAGGTAACGCAGTTTCTTGAGTCGTTGATCCGTAATTGGGACCACTCGGTTGCCGGTTGAGCAAGCCATTTGATTGAGTCTATACAAAAAATATCTATATGAGGTACTCAAAATAAATTTTAGATTACAGGATAATCGTATAATTATATACGATTATAAATAAAGTTTTATGGTAGAGCCATGATGACACTAAATAGTAGTTTTAACAACTAGTGGCTAAAATAGTCCTTTTTTTACAAGCGTTCGTTTAAATATCGAGCGCAGCGAGGTATTTAAAAACGCGAGTAAAAAGAAGCACAGTTTAGCCGCGAGTAGCTAACACTATTTTTTTTAATACCTTAATCAAAAAATCCAAGAAAAACAAGAAAATTTCCAACGAAGAGAGTTTCTCGCCACACACCATCTTTACACTATAAATCAAGGCGGCTGGTAAATGAAATACCAATCGTTTCCATAGCAATGTGTCTTTTTACCCGGTGACGTTCATTGTTGCGACATTTTAATCTTTGACAATTGGATATTTTGACGATATTTTTAAATGATTTTTTGATGGAAATGGCTTTATTCTGAGGCAAGAATAATTAGATTTTTTCAATATTACTATTTTTCGCTATTTGTCTTTAACTTTGGGTAAAAACCGGACAGAAATCTTTTTTTGCAACCGTGATCAAAAAAAAAGTTTTTTTGCATCAGTAACCAAAAAAGCAATGCTTTAGTTATCTGCACAGTTACTAAAATCATGTTTTTGATGAAGGTATAAAAAAAAATAATTTTGTTAAATACCTGTTATGGTCAAGCCATATTTTAGCATTATTTAAGAGGTAACGTTTTTGATAAAGCAATTTTTTACTATGATTTTCACATTTTTATGCCATGATATTGCTCACATTTTAAAGCTTTCTTTCCAAACTTTCGATTTGTAGAATAAAACACTCAAATTATTCAAGTTTTCACTGTTTCTTAGGCGTTCAAAGAAAGTACTGGCAAAGAACATTTTTTCTCTGTTAAAATGAAAAATATTTAAAGAGAGAGGGCAGCGTTTTAGAGGTAGATGGAGAGATAATTTAGTGAGGTGCCAAAATTTTTAGAGTTCTTGAAAAGAGCAGCAGGCTATAAAAAAGTATTTTAGAGAAAGATGAACATAATTTAAGGCAAATGTTTACTCAAAATTTCTGTTATGTCATCTGTCTGTCATCTTGAGTGCCTAAGCAGTAATTTGACGGCGTACCGACGTTATTACATGCGACTCAACGTTATGATGCGACGTCGTTTTAGCCAACATGCCGACCCGGATTTACACCAAAATGGTGGATGATTTTTGAGTCCTTACATCGTTGTGCAGTGACTGTGATACTAGCGCCCTCTGTGTTATTGATTTTTTGGTTGTGTTTCACTACCCAAAATGTTGCCCATCTCAAACTTTGGGATTTTCGGTTACTAAAATGAACTTATTTTTATACACTTTAGAAAATGACAAACAAAAAATTATAATCTGATAATTACCGGCCACTATGGGAGCAAAATTTAAAAACGCAATTCGGTTTACTGGCAAATATGCTTAGAAAAGGAATAAAAAAACGCGCGCGCCCTTCATTTGTTTGTGTTGAAACGAAAAATATTGCTTTTTTTAATATAAAAAAAATAGCCCTCCTTTTAGGACTCCCTGGTCAAATACCTATCTCGCCCGGAACATAAAACGTCTCCAAAATGCCATTCAATGGTGTTTGTAGTGTTTTTTGCTGTGTTAAGTAAATATAAACAATGGCAGCCACTTCGAACATAAACGACAGCATCAAAAATGGCGAGTATTATGAGAATCCCAAAAATACACGTAAATTCGTCAAACGTTGGTCACTATCAACCCAACATGCGACTGGAAAACGCTCCAAAAATTCCGCCGATGATAGTTGACAGTCCCCATAACCTTACTTTTTATTCGATTTTTCTAAATAAATGGTCGGTGAACTGTGAAATAAAATTTAGTTTTTTTCAAATATGGCAGGACACTTCAAAGATCCTACTTCTTGGAAGCAAAAGTAAAAAGTATTGTTACTGAGCTGTGGATCAGACATTACTGTTTAAAGAGCACCAGTCTGAGCGGTGATCGTTCATTCCATTCTATCAACAATTGGGTGTTCTCGCTCCCCGACTCCAAAGCCAGGGATCGGTCCCATTTCTCACGCAAGCATGCGCGTAAAATGCACAAGTTTCAGTCTAAAATTTTAAAGAGGTTTCAAGGAAAAGCATATTTTTTTCGAGGGATGGGATCGTTCCCCGAGATTGATCCCTTCTCTTCAGGGATCGATCCTTCTCTTGAGATTCAATTCTGCCGTACATAAGTGCGGCAGAGAAGGAGAATATAATGCCATTAGTTCCTTTGGAAACTTTTCTTCTTCACAAGAAAAGGGCACTTAAGTTCGTCAAAACTCCGGCCGGAAAACGTCGCAAGACCGGCAGGAAACGTCACAAGTCCACGTAATGTAAAAGTTGTTTAAACGTTGATACGTCGGCAGAACGTAACTAGAGTCTCATAAAAACGTCCACACGACGTCACTGGTTTACTAGAAAATGCACCAACGCGTGACAGGTCGGCTAAACGTTGGGTGGACGGTAACAATGTTACTGCAGTATTATCTAACGTTAAAGCAACGGAATTTTGTCGTAATATGTAAGACCGTCTGAAGATCACTAATTTATACACCCAAATTAACGTTCATTTAGGTGAAGTATGTGGTCATTGGTCAGAAAATTGTTGCTTGGGTGGTGTCGTGCATATGATTTTTATTTTGCAATTTTTATCCAAAAAACAGCAAAAATAGTAATTTCTCAAAGTGTAAAGTGTGTAAAGGGTATTCATTTCTTTCAATCAAAATTCTTTACAGTCTTTAAATTTACCAAAAAACGTGTTCTACTAAGTGTATTTTAGCACATCTAAAAATAATTTAACAGGTATTTAAGAAAATTATTTTAAGGGCTTGGCTTAACCATTAGATTATTTTTAGATATGCTAAAATACACTTATAGTAGGACACGTTTTTTGGTAAATTAAAAGATTGTAAAGAACATTGATTAAAAGAAATTAATACCAACTTATGTCTTACACACTTTCCGCTTTGAACAATTAGAATTTTTGCTGTTTTTGGATAAAAATGGTCATATGCACGACACCACTAAAGATGGCAGACAGATGACAAAACAGAAATTTTTATTAAACAATTGCCCTAGAGTACTTAAAAAATAATTTTAGCTCTTTGAGTATGGAGCAAAAAATTGAAACAAAAAATGCCAATAGACCTAAACCCGAAATGGAATTGGCGCAAACCACCAAATGGACATGACTTTTAGACGTGCAACCTAAAAAAAAATTCATTGTAAATTTTTCAAATTTGTGAACTTCCTCTTCATAGATCACGAGCCGCCACTGACCTATTAGCTGAAATATGCGCCTTAACCAGGCCAAACTGGTAAGCAACATCTATAATCTACCCAGTCATGGAAATATCAAAACAAAAGACGTTGGTTTAGCTCCGACCTTTTGCACAAGCGCGAAAATTTATCGTTCCGAGGGTTTTCGGCCGGCTTTGCGGCCACGTCATACGTCTTCAATCGAGGTGACGCCATTTTTGTTGTTTAATTGTTTTGATTCCGAGTTTTCGTTTGTACCGCGTGTTTTTTTTGCTGTTAAAAATTAGAAAAAAGTGAATTAAAATCAGCAGTAGCGACGTTGTTAAATGCGACCCAACGTTATGATGCGACGTCGTTTTAGCCAACATGCCGACCCGGATTTACACCAAAATGGTGGATGATTTTTGAGCCTTTACGTCGTTGTGCAGTGACTAGAGTCTGAATAGTAATCGTTCTTATTACGTCGTAAAATACGACCCAAAATGACTACACTAGCGCCCTGATTTTTTGGTGGTGTTTAACTACCCAAAATGTTGCCCATCTCAAACTTTGGGACTTTCGGTTACTAAAATCAACTTATTTTTATTTACTTTAGAAAATGACAAAGAAAAAATTATAATTTGATAAATACCGTTTATTAAATATATGGCGTCTATGGGAGCAAAATTTAAAAACGCAATTCGGTTTACTGACAAATATGCTTAGAAAAGGAATGAAAAAACACGTGCGCCCTTGATTTGTTTGTGTTTAAACGAAAAATATTGATTTTTTCTAATGTAAAAAAATGGATGCTACTAAAGCTCTCTTTTTAGGATTCCATGGTCAAATACCTATCTCGCCCGGAACATAAAACGTTATCAAAATGCCATTCAATGGTGTTTGTAGTATGTTTTGACGTGTTTAGTAAATATAAACAATGGCGGACACTTCGAACATAAACGACGGCATCAAAAATGGCGAATATATGAGAATCCCAAAAATACACGTAAATGGACTACAGTCGTCAAACGTTCCCAAATGAACCACTTGCCACGACCGTTGGTTACTATCAACCCAACATGCGACTGAAAAACGCTCCAACAATTCCGACAGTTGAGAGTCCCCATAACCTTACTTTTTATTCGATTTTTCTAAATAAATGGTCGGTGAACTGTGAAATAAAATTAACTTTTTTCAAATATGGCAGGACACGGTAATTATGCAGTATACGGTTTTCTGCCATTTTTGATTTTTTTTGAAAAATTCTTTATGGGGGCACCTTCTAGGGTCCCTAGGACTCCAAATCCGTCTGCGCCGGTTGTTTTTTTTTTATTTTTTTTGTTTTTTTTTTAATTATTTTTTCACTAAAACAAACCAAACCAACACAGTCCAACCCAACCTAATCCAAACCAACCCAAAACAATTAAAAAAACACTTTACAACCCCCCCCCCCTGGGCACCCTTTTTTCTCGTTAAAAAAAAAATCGGGCGCAGGCGGATTTGGGGATCTAGGGACCCTAGAAGGTGCCCCCATAAAGAATTTTTAAACAAAAATCAAAAATGGCAGAAAACCGTATACTGCATAATTACCCAGGACACTTCAAAGATCCTACTTCTTGGAAGCAAAAAGTATTTTTAGTGAGCGGCAAGAAGTGAACCTGTTGATCAAACATTACTGTTTAAAGAGCACCAGTATTTCTCTTTCGTCCATATACTTTTAGGATAATGTCATTACCAGTTGAGCCAGTTATTTAAAATCTAGAGATAGGGCACTTAAGTTCGTTAAAACTCCGGCCGAAAAACGTCGCAAGACCGGCCAGAAACGTCGCAAGTTCACGTAATGTGAAAGTTGTTTAGACATTGAGACGTCGCCAGAACGTAACTAGAGTCTCATAAAAACATCCACACGACGTCACTGGTTTACTAGAAATTGCACCAATGCGTGAAAGGTCAGCTAAACGTTGGATAGACGGTAACAATGTTACTGCAGTATTATCTAACGTTAAAGCAACGAAATTTTGTCGTAATATGTAAGACCGTCTGAAGATCACTAATTTATACACCCAAATTAACGTCTATTTAGGTGAAGTATGTGGTCATTGGTCAGAAAATTGTTGCTTGGGATGCTGTGTTTATAGAGAACATCAGACAACGAAAGAGAAGCGATAACATCTGAAGTATCGAGTGGAGAGGGAGACATTTATAATACAAAAATCCAGGATTTTTGAGAAAAGTAAACAAATAGATGACAAATGCCGAATTCTTTCTGTCAAACAAAAATGGTCGGCTGCCTTCGTGGATTCGGGTCTTAGCCGATGACGCTGGCGCGGCGCATGTTCAGAACAACGTTTCTAAGATAAACGAGATAACAGAGAGAGAAAGGGAGTTAAATAAGAGAGAAAGTAGAGGAAAATCTTGCTTACAACTTCGTGTATGCTAAAAGCATTTGAAGGGCATATATTTTTATTATTTTAAAATCGTTACTTACTGGATATTTAATTGGCATGGGCTCATTCATCTGGTTCCACTGTTTCTCTTCCTCTACGCTCGGATCGGCCCACGGTTGCAATTCTCCCGAGGCAAAAATTCCATAAAAAATGATGCCAGCATAGTGAATCATTGCAGAGACGATGATGAGGATCCGCCATTCTTTAGCATCCTGAAATAAAGTAAATTTGTCACATTCTTATTTTAATATAGGCAATTTAGATATACATTTTCTGAGGACAAAATTAGAACCCATTTTTTTTATTAACAAGCTTAGAAAGGTCCACCATTTAACATACTGTCTCTATTCCTAACTCCTCGGAAACTGTCATTTCTAACCTCCAAAAACTCCAAAAAATTTTTCTTGAATAACTCCTAAACGGTGACTGGGAAAAATGACAAATGAGAAAAATGTTGCAAATTTAATTGTCTATCAATAAGTAAATAGTGATAGTGTAGCTCAAACCACTCCTTCTACCAGAAAAATTGAAAAAACCCAAACAAAAATGATGCTATAATTTCATCCTAATTATAATTAATAATAAATAATTGGAACTATGTTGGGAATTTGGAACCTTTGGTTGCACTAAAACAAAGTTATGATTGTTTTCCACAAACCAAAACTACACTTTTTTGCACTAGACGCGCGTTTCGGTAACAATGTTAGCATCATCAGGAGACGATAAACAATAAACTAAATTAACCTACGCTCTATCTTATATACAATCTTTTAGCGGGCGGAGATAAGACTAATAATTTGTGATTGATCACGATTTATAATCCTATCTCCCCTCAATTAAAGAATAAAGTGTACTAAACGGGATGGGTCCTCTATCTTTATTTAAACTATTTCTGGATTTAATGATTTCCATACTTTCATATGCATTCAAAAGTTTTTTGTTTCGTACACTTTTTAGAAGTTTTAAGTTATCTAATGTGAATCTATGATTGTTTTCAAAAGTATGCTCGACCACACTTGAGTTTTCTGTTCTTCCGTATTTTAAGTGTGCTAAGTGTTCTTTAAAACGTGAAAAATGGAAATCATTAAATCCAGAAATAGTTTAAATAAAGATAGAGGACCCATCCCGTTTAGTACACTTTATTCTTTAGTTGAGGGGAGATAGGATTCAATCACAAATTATTATTCTTATCTCCGCCCACTAAAAGATTGTATATAAGATAGAGCGTAGGTTAACTATGTTGGGAATTTGGAACCTTTGGTTGCACTAAAACAAAATTATGATTGTTTTCCACAAACCAAAACTACACTTTTTTGCACTCGAAGCGCGTTTCGCTAACAACGTTAGCATCATCAGGAGACGATAAACAATTGTTTAAGTGCAAAAAAGTGTAGTTTTGGTTTGTGGAAAACAATCATAATTTTGTTTTAGAGCGTAGGTTAATTTAGTTTATTGTTTATCGTCTCCTGAAGATGCTAACATTATTAGCGAAACACGCGTCGAGTGCAAAAAAAGTGTAGTTTTGGTTTGTGGAAAACAATCATAACTTTGTTGAACTAATTGGAAATTATCCAGTAAGTCTTAATAAATATAACGTCACAAGGGTGTAAATTCCAACAGGATATCCCCTAAAAAAGGCACGATATGAATTTTATATTTCGCCCTCCCCCAACTTTTCTTAGTTGACTGAGCTCGCATAGAGCCGCGGCTCTATCCGGCAGAATAAGTCTTCTGTATGCATGTCATTTCTCGGTTGTCGCGTCACAGATATAGAGCCATTATTCACTGGATATGGGGCGTTAGAGCGCTGCATCCAGAACAACTGTGTTAAAAGGGCGATACATATTTAGCGCTATAAAATACCACGCAGAAGAACAAAATCAAGAGCAAGTAGTTAATAGAATAGAATAGATATTTATTTCCATAGGTCACAGTTCTAATTTACTTAGATTTAAATTACATTACATTTAGAATAAATAAAGTCAATATAAATTAACAGAATATTACAATTAACCGTCAAGACAAACAATAACATGAACAATTAATTTTTGTTTCTTTCTTTTATCTTTTTTTATGTAGTCGAAAAATTCTTCTAATGAGTAAAAGGGTTTCTCTAAAAAATATTCATAAATCCTAGTTTTAAAGATTTTTTGTGGTAAGATTTATGAAATTTTGTTTGCATTCCTCTATTTATAGCCCTATTTGTTGAGAAATATTGTTTGTTCTTAAAAACAAAACTCGACAACAGGCAAATAGACAATTAAAGCTGTCAAGCTATTTACGTACAACGTAACCAAACCAATTCTTGTTCATTGCTTGATGCACAGTGTTACTTCATGCCGCTCACTTCTTTTTCCTTCCTTGTCGAAAAAAGTGAGAGGACAATAGAATGGAAAATAGAACGAGTGAAACTGTGGATCAGGCATTTATGAAAATCCACAGATAACAAAATGTTTAGGATACGCTAGCTACGTACGCATACTGCAAAGGTGATCGTAGAGATAGGTGAGACGTAGTCGCTGTTGTACGATGTATCCGTTCTGAGCATGTGCAATGAGATACAATTACGATTAAGCACTCTCTATTTGTGCAACTTGTGTCTATTGATTTGTAGTAGACACTTAAAGTTCATTTTGGATTTTATCAGCATTCGTATCCTTATCTCTATCGAGTCGACTTATCGAGCAGGTGTACTTTTAAACTAATGGCGAATGCGTGACAGCTCCAGGTGATCAAATGCGTGAAAACATAGTTTCGTACGCAGGGATGGTCGTAACGTTACATTTGATCAGCTGGAGCTGTCGCGCATTCGCCATGATTTTAAAAGTGCACCTGATTGATTGGTCGACTCGATAAATTGAAAATTAACTTTAAGTGTCTAGTAGACTAGTAGACTTCCATTGTCAATATTTTTTGCGTATAAATAAAATATAGACAATGGAAATCCGAAACACAGAGTTAATTTCAAATACATCATTGTCTCAAACTTTCAAATTAAACCTAATGCTGTAATAATAACTTTTGCGTAAAGCTTGATTTTTAATAATTGCACGAGATTTTTTTTTATATTTTTGCGAAAAAATGTCCTCCTGCGGAGTCGATCATTTTCGTTAAATATATGACAACAAACGAATGCAATTTGTAATAAAAACACGGTAAATATAAAAATTACCTGGTTTATTTTGTTCCACGAATGTATGTAAGTACCCTCGTAAGTACCTTATGTTTATCCATTAATTTAGCATCAGCTTTGGATAAGTATTTTGTATTTTGTGCTTTTCCTCAATATGCGTAACATAATGTCTATATATATTTTTTTAATTGTGTTGATTATTTATTTTTTTTCTTATGTAAAAAAATTATTTAGTAATTTAATAAATGTTTTAAAGTTGTATATGTATGTTGATATATATTGAAGATATATTTTGTGTTTTATACATATAAAATTTATTAATATACAATTTAATATACAAAACCCTATATAGATAGAGGAATCTATGTTGATACGTAGTTTTACATTATTAATTATTGATATTGAAGTTTTTTACCATTAAAAGTCATAAACTTATATATTGGCCATATACCAAATACTTACAAACTCTTAAAACTGATAATATAGCACGGATTAAAAATCTTTACTTTGTTTTTACGCTTTTATATAAGGGCGGGTTCAAAATTTTGTCCTATATAAACACCACTAAAACCGTTTTAGGAAGTAAGTCGATTTCATTTTAAAGCGATGTAAGAAAGCGGTTTAAAAACCTATTTTATGGTCGGTATAAACACTTTAAAAACGCTTGAGCGCATTTCTTTTAACCTAAAGAAATACTCAACTCTGGTTTTACCGAAAAATCTGCTGTTAACTTATATAAACTGATATATTTGATGACATTATATAAAACAGGTTTTAGGTGCGTATAAACGTACTAAAGGCAGTGGATATCAGAAAAAGAAAGAATACAAAGTTTACACTGTGTGTATACTTACTTTCTCGTGTTTGACAATAATCTTCTTAGCAATGGGCACCAGTGCTCCGGCTATCGTTCCGATTCCATTTGACAGACCCATCAGTATACTGGCGTATCTTGGGGCGATATCCAAATGATTGACGTTAAAACCTAAAGATAAGGTAGTATCAAAGAAATTAAAATAAACTAGAAACCGCATAAAAATCCTGAGGAAAGTCACATATATTGGCTCAAATTCCAGATATTTAGAGGTCTAAGCACCTGCGATTCGGCATTGTTGCCGAGTTTCCATAATTATCCCGTATTTAATAGAGTAGACATGCCAAGGAAAAAATAAAAAAAATAATAAAAGACCACTTAACGTTGCGTGACAACGGCTTATAAACGTTCTAAGCGATTTATAAGCCATTGACCAGTGAGGAGCGGTTTTGACCGCAGTTCTTCTTTTGATCATTGATTTTGAGGTTAGGCTATGACGGGACCGTAACCCAAAGGACCGTTCGCTTGATTGGAACGATCAATGAATTTTAATTTTTGTAGGCAGTTTTTGTGAAAAACCCTTTTTCTTATTTAAAAATATATTTTATTAAGCTTATTTTTGTGTGTACACAAACCTTTAACACTTTTAACATACAAAACCGTAGATAGCCATGGAATATTTTGCTGTCACTGTTCAGAAAAGTCACACAAATTCTGTCTTTCCTTTTACATGAGGCGTTTTCTCGCGTTGAAATTATTTTGAAATATTATTTGAAACTATTTAGATGTGACGTCATCATTTAGAACCGAGAAAAAATGAGTAGTACAAAACGCTGACGTAGTTTAGTGTAACCTCACTTTTTTGTTTTTCTGTTTATTTTTTTTGGTGTTTAAAATTAAAATGGATCAACTACTGGTTTATTTAACAAAACCTTCGAGTGTACGGCCAGTTTTAGTAGCATGGATGGCAAGCAATGGAAGCTACATGGATAGTGGAGTTTTTTTTATTTACTGTTCTTTTAAGACCCGAAAATCATACCACAGGGATACCATGAAGAATGGCTAACAAGATATCTAGAATACGATTTTTCATCCATTTTCACGCAAAACCAAAAAAAAATCTTAGAGTAAAACAAAAATGTAGAATTTTGACGTATCTTCTACGCACGCGTCAGTTTTGAAACTAGAGGGGATTCCGTTTCAAAATATTTTTAACCCGTTTAGATGTGACGTCACCGTTGCAACGCGAGAAAATAAATGTTTCAAACTTTTTAAAAACATTTTACACAACATTTCAACGCGAGAAAACGCTTATGGTGAGAATTTTCGAGATTTTTTGACGTTTATTGGTACACGTAGTAACAATTTAGCTCCGCCATAAACTAGTCCTGCCGACTATCTTTAAAATATTAAATTTAGAAAATGTTATTAAAAAAATGACAGCAGTTTCTCTTACAACGCAACGTTAGGATAAATATGAAGGACGCTGTGTTTTTATTTTAAATGACGAGGTAAGTAAAAATCGCCACTTTCCAGAATTCTGACGGGTGAGATTTTCTGTCGTTTCTGAAGAATCGCGAGCACAAAGACATAACTCACCTTCAGCTCAATAAATTTAAAAATCGCTATTCGAAAATGTACCTCTCTTCAAAATTTGCCCTATTTGGTTAAAACCGGTGTCGCTTAAATGCATTGGTCTTGACCAAATATGACCGGTCATTATTGGTAAATGGCTTATAAATCACTCTAGCAACTCGCTTTCGCACCAATTTGGCAGAGATATTTTGAGTTGTTTTGACGTTGCTTGCGACTAGAGTCGCGTGCAACGCTTTCACACCGTCGCCGATGCGACTACGACTGAAGAGCTCTCTGCATGATATTGGGGATATTTTGGAACGCTTCGTAGTGGTTGTGCTAATTACTGCGTCTGCGCAATACCTAAATGTCATTCTGTTGTGGCAATTAACCACTACCACTGCTGTAAGCTACGAATCCATTTCGTTGTGGTTGTGGTTATTATCATGATTAATTTTAGAAAATTTTTGCACAACTAACTTTAAAAATAATAAAATATTACCAGGTTCCAATATTTAAAACACTTATTTTTTTAAATAAAGCCCAGTTTTGTGTTTTTTCTCATCTCTAAATTGTTTTACGAGTGACAGCTTCTAATGTGTTCCGAAAACTCTGGTAAAATCGATGCGTGGTAGTGGTAGTGGTTGTAAAGTTGCCATGAGCGTTCCAAAATTTCCCTATTTTTATTAATATGATTAATTTCCAAACACCATTTATTAATAATTCTAAAATACGTAGGTAGGTAGCTTACAGTTAACTTATCCACCAAATTTACCAACGAACTTTATTTTTTCGTGAAAAATGGATATTTTAAATACTGAAAATTTTAAAAATGCTTTAAAGCTATTTTAAACTGTAGCCAGTCTAAAAGAATACTTAAAAATTACTAAAACTAACTAAAAAATTATCAACATTCTGCAAAAAAACAATATTTTTTAACGATTTACATAAATGGCGAAGCGGCGCAAATCAGGAAAAGAAAACAGTATGTCGGCAGTAATAATTTCTTGGTTTGCTGAAAAACTAATATAGTACCAAAAAAGTTAGGTACCTACTAAAAACTTGACTTAACGGGCAATCAGAAATCAGGATTAGGTCATTTTCTGCCGAAAATCTGAAAATCAGGGCAAATATTGGCCTGTTTGATTTTCACGTTGTGTCTGTTGCTGGTTTAAATCCGACGGATTTGATTTTTAATCATTTTGTGTTATTTTTGCCATTGTAATTTTTATAGTATTTTGTTTTAGGACCTACAAAATTGCCGGAGAAGTGTGTATTCTGTGAAAAAAG
Organism: Oxystoma pomonae; assembly: GCA_963921995.1. NCBI lineage: Eukaryota > Metazoa > Arthropoda > Insecta > Coleoptera > Brentidae > Oxystoma > Oxystoma pomonae. Next base: position 3,862,180 of record OY998167.1, on the reverse strand, counting down.
TGCAGAAAATTTGCCGGAATCATTTTTTCACGGGTAAGTAACACATCTGTAATAAACTGCGATATTTCTTAAGAGCCAATCAAAACGCGGGAAGTCCTTCTCAATATATGTATATGGAGTGCACTTTTCTTTGATAATGGTATACTTTATCAAACTTTTTACCCTTTGAAAAACTAAATATTATTCGAGGATTTTTACCTGATATAGCGAAACCGCTGAATGCAACTCCTATCGTCAACGCGGTCATTCCTTGCATGGTGGTGTGCGAAAATGCCATGGCTATAAAAAAGGTGGCTTCCAAACCGAACCCTCCACAGTTGAACAGCTTTCTCACTTGCGTTGTGTTGAAAGTGCCCTTTTTCCGAAAACGATCCGCTAGCATACCTCCAGCTGGGACTACCAAGGTCATAAGGAAATGAGGTAGTGCTCCTAGGGAGGCATTCTAAAATGGGAAACATTAAGTCATTACCCCAGATTTAATGTGTATAAACAATGGTATATTAACCATTTCATTTCTTTTTCTAGGATACATTTCTATGAGGGGGGATATTTTTCTGTGTAATTTGAGCTTCCTTTGAAATTTAATAATTTTAAAACAAAGTATGACTTGACCCACGTTCCCTATTTAAATTCTGATGGAGAAACTGATTCCTCAAAAAGCGTTGTGTCCTACGACATTTCCAATATACCAAAAAAAAATTTGTAATACAATAAATAATAGAAAATACAGCTTATTCAAGCTACACCCCCCTTCAACGAAACTCAATTTAGATCTTGTAAAAATTATGTACTAATTATGTTACTTTTAAGAAATTTTGGCACTAAGCTGCACCCTCCCATGTTTAGGAGATAGATTTAATAAAAGATGATATGTCATAATTTTGTACTAATTATGTACTCTTAAAGAAGGGTACTTTTAGTTTACAAAAACCATCGGTTCCTAAGATTTTTGTTTGTTTGTTATGGGGTGTGCAGCTTAATATCAAGGTACACCCCCCTCTGCTTAGGAAAGAGATTCGACGAAAAGTGACATGGTCAGAATTTGGTACTAATTATATACTACTTTCTAAAAAATTGCGTACTCTCAAGATAATTTGATTTTTTTGTTTGTTTATATGGGATGTGCAGTTTGATATAAAAAAATCAAGTTATCTTGAAAGTGGGCAATTTTCTAGAATGGGACGAAATAAGTACATAATAAGTAGCAAATTATGGTATAATTACTGTTTTGAAATCTCTTTCCTAGGCAGAGGGGGGTGTGATATCAAGATACACACCCCACAAAATAAAAAAAATCAAGTTATCTTGGGAGTAGGCAATAGTTTAGAAAGGGACATAATAGTAGATAATTTTTACAATATCCAATTTGAGTTTCGTTGAGGGCGGTGTAGCTTGACTGAGCCAGAAAATACCTGTTTCGTTTGATACACCCTATATAGCGATTGTTATAAAAGTAAATAATATGTCCACCGGCGATCCCTTGGGGGGGGGATGTTGAGGGAACCTCCCCTCCCTAATGTGACTTTCAGTTGCTTGCAATTGGGAAATATAAACTTTCAGTTGGGAAATTTAAGTACATTTTACAAAACATTTTGTATTTCTAATTTCTTCAGACAAAAATAAAAAAAATCTCAAAGTTTTAGGTAACTTGATAATCGCTTTTGATATTAGTTCGACAAATGGCCTTTATCCATCCCCTCAATCAAATGCCTTCGGATCGCCGGTGAAAATGTCTTTAAGAAGTCTTGTTTGCCTATGACTAGAATTAGTTGAACAAATCTGTTTTTATTTTAAATTTTTATGCATGTTAGTTACTTTAATTTTATGTATAACTTACCTCTGGCAACGTGGTGTTGAAAACCTGAGAAAAATAGGAAGCTTGAAATATCACGAGAAGATAAAAATTCCACGATCGGCAGAAATTGGCGACGAATATCGCCCAGCATGGAAGAGACTTGAAGAACGTTTTCCAGGGCGTGTTTGTGAGACTTGGTGCCACGTAATTTTGCTGAGTACCCCCTAAAAAATATTTCCATTTCTTTGACGTAAGAAGGCATAAAGGGATCCCTAGCGTTTCTCTGCAGCCAAAGCACTCGTGCAATAAAACGAGTTTTTCAATTCCGCACCTTACCACCGTTAGAAATGCAGTGGCGCATCCAGGAATCGGTTTCGGTGGGGGGGAGTTAACGATAAATAATAAAAAAAACTTAATTTGATTTGATACAAGGAAACAGGTGATTACAGGCGCCGACCTGGGCTCAAATGCCGCAGGCAAAATTATTTGTGAAAAAAACAAAATAACACTTAAAATGCAATTTTTCACTTAAAATTAAACTAAAATCGTAAATATTGATGGGGTTTTGGGAATTTGAGTTGTTTATTTCCCTCAATTTGTTTGTGCTAAAATGGTGAACGAAATCGTAAACATATGTCTTATAGGCAGGCGAAAAATTTTGCAATTTATGATTTTTTAAAGATTTTAAAATTAAAGCTCTTGTATTTTATTCCCTGTATAATTTATTTCTGCCGTTATTTTATTTTGTCAATTGTATATAACCAGGCTTCTTGGGGGGGAGGGGTAACCCCAAAACCCTCTCTCTCTGTCCTAATCGATAGTCTATATTTTATTTGAAGTCTTATTTAGGAGTTAATTAGTCCCGAGATTGTTTTGTCCAGTGTTTTGAGGCGGTATTTTGGCAGGGATTGTTCCTAGGAATTTAGTTTACTTTTGCCTACCTAGAGATTTGTCGATCATATACAACTCCTTGGGATCAATGTTGGTGTGTAAAGAAGGTTTTTCGAAAACCAGCCACAGCCAAGCTGCGTACCATATGAGACCCACTATAGTGTAAAAGTAGTAAGGTGCCATCAAGCTGATTTTATTCATAAGCAAGCTAAAATAAAGTATTAGATTAAAGTTTGTTTAGTAAAGGAGACTAATTCTTCCCCAATATTGTTTATTTTTTACGGAGGACCTATTTGTAACGTCCGTATATTTTACATACCCAGAGATCATCATTGAAAACATTATGCCTGCATAGCAACCGCTGAAAGCTATCGTAGCTAACCTCGAGCGTTCAAGAGGCGGCGCCCAGTACCTCATGATACCGTGACAGGAAGGATATGTCACACCCTACAAAAAAATTAATATCGTGAAAATTTAATATGGTTAAAATTTAAAAGTACAGAATTATAGTACCAAAATATATATAACCGACAGGAAAACAGGCACTTTCTGATTGGATACGATAGGACCTGAAATGAACTAAACCTGGAAATTTTCTAAAAGCTGTTCAAAAATTATTAAATTGTTGCAAATTTAATTATCTATCAATAAGTAAATAGTAATATTGTAGGTTAAACCACTCCTTTTACCAGAAAAATTGAAAAACCCCAAGCATGTCCCTTTTTAGCTTTTTTATCAAGATTTCTTAACCTACGAGTACCAAACTTGGCAGGGTTGACCTAAGAGCAATGACCTAAATTATATCAGAAAATTAAATTTTTTCAGTGCCGTAGTCCGATTTTCTTAACGAGAAAATTTTAAAATGTACCAAAACTCATTGATACATCACTGTTACTAACATATATAAAAAAAGAGCCCCGCTTTTCACTGGATCCTATACTAGACAAAATTGCATTTCCAACGACACCTTTTGCTTGTATTTGCTGCTTCTAGTAATAAAATAAGAATTTTTTTAAAATCATAATTTTTTTATTTTTTATTTTTGGTAAATTGGCATAATTTTTGCTTGGGTTTTTTCAATTTTTCTGGTAGAAGGAGTGGTTTAAGCTAAACTATCATTATTTACTTATTGCTAGATAATTAAATTTGCAACATTTTTTCAATTTGTCATTTTTGACAATCTAATACCGTTTAGGAGTTTTCTAAGAAAAACGCTTCTTTGGAGTTTTTTGGAGGTTAGAAATGACAGTTCCCGAGGGGGTAGAAATAAGGACTTTTCCTAAGCTTGTTAATAAAAAAAAAATTGGGTTCTAGTTTTTTCGTCTCAGAAAATTTATATCCAAATTACCTATCCATATCCTTACCTCTACTAATCCCTGCATGACTTTAATCATAATGATCAAAGTGGGGTTTTCATTGCAGAGGGGAATAAAAAAATTCAAAACGCAACTTGTGGCTATGGCGCCTCCAAACAGCTTGTTAGCTGGATACGCAGCAGCTATAAGACCTCCGGGAATTTGTGTGACAAAGTAGCCCCAAAAAATGGCCGATTCTATGGCCTCAGCCTGGCCGTTATCATCTTCGTCTGTCAAATTTAATCTCTAAAACAATCAAATTTTAAAATTAATATTAATTTCCCTTGGGTTAAACAAGTAAAGGAAATTTTTAGCAAGCTAGATAAATGAAATAAATTCAAAGAAAGCCGCATAAAAATCCTGAGAATCTCATCAAAATCGGTCCAGAAGTTTTTGCGTGATGCTGAAATAAACAACAACATTCTAAAAACAGGATTTTTGTTATCTATATCGTTTGGTTAGAAGCTAACAACAAGAAAAATATTTAATGTATAGACACGGTTTTTCTAGAGATTTATTATATGTATAGATCATTTTCTAGAATAATTACTCGAGCTTTAAAATTAACCAAATAATTTTTCACTCATTCGTGTTTACTTTCCAAATTTACGTGTTTTTTTGCAAATTTAGAAAACACTCATTTTATTATTTTATTATATTTTTTGGACCCTTAAATTACCGAAAAATTTTCTCACTTGAGACCCTCGAAAAAACCTCCATAAGTCCTCGTGACGTCACTGGTGCTTCAGAGATTGCAAACTTCAGAGTGAATACGACCGGTTTTTTTCGCTAGCCACCATTTGCTGGTTTCTGCCTAGCGCATTACCTACAATATACTGGAGAACAAAAAAAATGCAACACCAGAAAGGACAAATATTTTTAAAGTAATTTATTCATATATTAATACATTAGGATGCTCTTAGTAATTGATTACATTTTCAAGAAGATTCCTCCATGATAATCATTAAAAAAAAATTAATATTAGACACCTAAAGTAAATATTTTAACGCATCGGTATCGGTATGCCTAACGCGTTCGAAACAAAGTGAATATACAAAACAGTTTTGACTTGTTCATGCCATGTTTCGAACGATTACACTCGTTGCGTACGGAGGGATGTACGTAACGTTACGGACCCACGAACGTACGCAAACATTTTAGTCAGCAGTTTTGTCATCGCACCCTTCAAAAAAGCGGGCATCGTCCGAAACATCGCATGAACAAGTCTTATGAGTGACTCCTCCATGGTTATTTATGCACTCGTTTGTTCTATTGGGCATTGATAAAATAAGATGGTCTATATCATATTGAGGAACACCCCTATTATATCTCATACGTGTTCGACAGGCGATCTTGCTGGCCATTCCAAAGTCTCTATGCCAAGTTCATGTAAGAAGTCCATTGTTTCAAGAGCAATATGCGGTCTGTCATTATCTTGTTGAAAGATCGCATTTGGGATAGTTTGTAGGTAGGCATGTAAAACTGGTTGCAGCACTTCATCAATGTATCGCCGAACAGTCAGATTGCCGTTGATGAGGACTAGAGGTGATCTGCTTCCTAAACATATGGCACGTATCACGTTCAACAGCAAAGTCTACATTCTGTCTCTCAACTCGAAATCGCCTAACCCTCATGCGTCCATCATGGCCGCCTAAACAAAACCTGGATTCGTCGCTGAAGCTTATGGTATTTCATTCGTCATTCCAGTTTTGCCGAGCTCTGCACTACTCCAAGCGGCGGGCCTTATGTTGGGGGTCAAAGGTAGCACCAAAAGCGGACGGTAAGCCCTCAGCCCCATACCAAGCAATCTTCGATTAACTGTCATCCTTGAAAACACTTATCCTGTAGCTGCAACTAGAACATCTCTTACTTGGCGGATACTGTCCCGTCGATTTCTGAGAACAACGACGCACGACGTCTATAAGTGTCATCATTGGACCACCTTCTCCAAACTCTTAACACTGTTAACATTGGCGGGTTAATGCAATTGCAATTTCCCGTAAACCAAAACCAGCCTCTTTCATGCACACGATACGTCCTTTCTCGAAGTCGTTTAAATGATTGGCGACCGCGAACTCTTGGCATTTTTATTTTTTAAGTAAACTGTAAACAATCCAAAAAGACCAAAAACTACGAGAAAAATGATTTAAAATTTTCAGAAAAGGGCTTTTATGTGTTGTTTTTGAAAATGGATAGAGAAAATTTGTGAAAAAAGGAAGGATTAGAAGACAAAAAATGAATCAAATATTCTTTTGAGATGAGGTATACACACAAATAATTTTCATTCAAATAATTATCCATTTACATGGTGTTGCATTTTTTTTGTTCTCCAGTATATTTGTTTGCAGAAGCTTACCGAATTTATTCCTGTTTCCCCTTACATTAATAGAGGTACGTCATTATTTAACGTTTTTATTTAGTTAGGAGAATATTCAGCGATTAGAAGTTTTTGTCACTTTATATGTATCATACTTCAACGAATGTGTAGTAGTAAAGTCATGTCTTGGAGAAACGTTCCCTAACTGAAACAATTTTGAAGTGGTTTTTAAAGACGGCGTAATCGTTTTTTAATACATTTTTTTTACTTGCAGGACACTTAATACGCTCTAAAAGTATCCGACATAAGTTGTGAAACACCCTGTATAAACAATCTGTGGCTTTAAAATGCAGTGTTGTGCCCCTGGCTCTTCAAATATTTTAACTTTGATAATTATATTAATTCATAAAGGTATAACTTAAATAGAGACATTATGTTTACCACAGTTGCGATCAGACATAAGGTAAATAATTTGGCGACAATGCCAGATTGCGCTGAAAGTATCTCTACACAATTATGCAAATTCTCCGCTTTGTTTTTTTAAAACATTGAGAAACACCTTATTTTTATTCAAATATATAAAGAAATTTAGGTATATTATATAATTGCATTTAAATTTCCTTGAATCTTCACAATTTTAAATCAACAAAGAATTTATAATGTGAAGGTACATGTTATGGTACTTGAAATATACCTTATTTTTTCGATCGAAATATCATATAAAATACCTGATATTTTTGCCGAAAGAATAATAATTTTTTTATTTCCCAATATATATCGGGAATAAAACCTACAACAATGTGACAACCTCGCATTTGTGGCGGGTTACCGATATAACCGTTTGTACGCTGCTCCATTCATAATTTCTCTTCGGCGTTGTAGCTTTAGCATAATCAAGGTTTTGGTATGTTTTGCAGATTATTTCTGGTTTCTGGCAAAAATGATATGACAAAGTGCGTAGTGTGACGAAAACTGGAGATTGCAGGTGAAAACCAAACATTTCACAGGTTAGTTATGATATGTTTTTTCGACGCCATCTTGTCATAGGTTGCCATAGGCGTGCAACTAATGTTGCAATAAATACAAAATGGAATTAATAAATTAAGGAAAGAAATAAGTTATTTTGGGATATTTTTGCGAATTTCTGATAAAAACAATATGGAAAGCACTTATAATTTATTACACTATATTTGGTATAATGAACCAACCACAGCTGCGACATTTTTAAATATCCTATACGAGTAGCAAAAAAATGTAAGAGGTGCGTATGATATGTATTTATAACTACATTTACAGTGTTGATAGTATCTGTAGTCAGCTTATTTTTACTGCCGAGATTTGTTTATAAATAGTACAAGCGTTCCCGATATAAATATAAATTTTTAAAACATTATTATATCAGACACCTGATTGCTGGAATTTAGAATTAGTATCTGTTATAAGTTTAAGGCTGTAACCATTCTGAATGTTTCTTATTTCGATTTCCAAGCCATGACTTGAAGCTGCCTTTATTGGGCAGAATCAGGGTATTTTCAGTAAACCAAGTGTTGAAATTCCAAATATTTGGAAGCCCCTTCCTGGCCGGAGTTAACTTCTTAAACTTCAAGTTGAGTGATTTCCCATAGTATATAAGTACGTAGCCTTAGGAATAGATTGTAGTTTGCACCTGAAGACGATCAGAGATTGTACTGATCGAAACATCGTGTATAAATAAAATGAAAGTACGAAACACAGAGTTAATTTCAAACACATCATCTCAAACTTTCAAACAAGAATCAACAAGGTGATTAATCACAAAAATTTAAATACGCGCACGCAAAAGTGAAAAACGTTAAGGTCATCGGCGCACTAGCTTCAGGGTATGATGGCCGAATTAGCAGTTTTTCAAGAGGTTCAACTTTAAACGCGTTTTTCTCTGCTTATAGTTACTTTTTTTAAATTTTCATATAGGGGACGAATATTTTTTTACGTAGTTTCCATAGATGCGTAACTGAAAAATTTGCAAGATCGTCGTGAAAAATTACTGGTAATTTTAAAGCTCTAGTGGTATTATAATAATCAGTTACCTTTGTTCTCTCCGCATTTACCATGCCCATTATCCCTCGCATGCCAAACATTATTATAAAGCCTACGCATGCTAAAAGTGCTACCGTGGCTCTTCGTGAAAGTCCGGGGATTTCTGCCTTACAATATCTAAAAAGCCGTTTACTTGTAAGAAATCTAAAGGGTTCCATACACTATGAAACATGTTCCGATGCATGACATCGACTCCAGCAATCATGGGACTTGCATCAGTTGCACGAGAGGGTAGGGTAACTCCCACCATTCTCACATATATGATGTAGTAGTATCACCAGACCAAAAATCACTGTTCATGGATAAGGGTTCGGCACACCACTCTAAAAGTGGGCATTTTTAGAGTAGAAATGCCCAATTTTAGAGTGGTGTGCTGAACCCTTATCCATGAATGAGGTCCACAATTTTGAGGTACAGGATTGTACATTTCGTATTCAGGACGAGAAAATAGTGTCCTGTGAAAATTTGAGTTCAAATTTGCAGAAATTCGCGAATTAATTTGACGTCAATTTCTGTATTAAATTGCTGAAATCAAGCTAAAACTCTTTAACTCTAAAGAAATCCATGAATTAATTGTCTGTGTTAAACAGCATAACACGGCAACAAAGGACTTACTCATCGATTTTCCTGAGAGGTGGTCGTTGGTATTCTGGTATGCTGTCTAAACTAAGGTTGTCGCCGTCTTGTGCCAAGCTTGCCGCTTTTTTAAATGGTGGATTTTGGTATTCTTCCTGTTGTTGCCTGTAACCAAAAAAAGATATGTTTATTTTAAGTATTGTTTTTTATTAGAATTAGCACGGTTGTTCATGTTCGAATTCTTAACGAAAATATCTAAAAGATTTCTCAACATTTCGGCTTTAAGAGTTATTTCTAAAGTTCGAGCGGATAAATTTTAACTCCTTAATGCCCATTTGCTCTGCGATTTGCTTAAGTAATGAGTAGTAAAGAAATCCATAATTTTTAAGTATTCCCTAAATTTTATTCGTTTGCTCTGGCCAAAAAAAAGTTTTCCATAGCTAGGAATTAAATCTTGTTATAAGTTCAACCACTGGATGGCGCTGCTTGTCATAAAACCATTATTTGTTGTTTTTATTTATTATTATTATTATTATTATAATTATTATTAATTTTTCTTTGCGTCAGTTTTTACATTAAATTTTTCAGCTTCAGTAAGGGTCATTTAAACATATCCAGGGTGGATTGTTTAAACGGAACGGTGCTTCTAGCGGGTTAGAATTTGGTTTTATAAAAAAATCCAAAAACACGTCAACTGAGATTTTTAATTTTCTTTAATCGTGCTATCTTGTTTTTTTTTATTTCGTTTTGTTTACGAGGTTGGCAAAAAATATTTTTTTAAAAAGGACACCCAGTATACTTTGACATTTTTGAATTCTAAAAAAAATTCTCTCTTTTTGATCTTTTTGACAATACCACACACTAATACTCTATCTTTTATGGTTTCCAAGATGAGGCATTTAAACTTGCATGGAATGGTTGTCTATGCCCTATTTTACAGGGGATATTTGAATGAATATCGAAGTTTTCCATACAGATTTAGATAAAAATATCGGGATTATAGATCCTACTGTGTGGTATTGCTGAAGAGAGAATTGTTTGCAGATTTCAAAAATTGCAAAATATACAGGGTGTCCTATTTTTTTTTTAAAATTGCCATACCTCGTAAACTAAATGACATAGACAAAATCCAAGATAGTACGATTAAAGGAAATTGAAAATCTCAGTTGACTTGTTTTTGGATTTTTTTATTCAACCAAATTCTAACCCGCTAGAAGCACCGTTTGGCCTTAAAATCTCCAATTCTAGAAAGATGCTCTCCAGTGCACATAATCGTAGGGTTCTCAGTATAATTGAAGAGACAGTTGTATTGTTTCTAAAAAATAAACAGTAATATTTATTTTAATTAAACTAATACAACAACAAAAAAAACTTGTATAAAAATATGTGACCATAAAAACTTGAAGCCATCATACATTGGGGCATCATGGAAATTAAATTGAATGTCTCTTCATTGACTGGTCCTAATTTGTAAGTCATATAGTCTTACCAGAAACGTCCTTCATCTAACTCCATCTGTTCTTATATGAGTGGCAAAATATTTCGAACTGTTGGTTTGGTTAGCCGGAAACGTTGAAAAAATCTAAATCTAAATCTAGACCCTTCTGGCAAAACCATTTTCAGTTATATTCAGCACGTCCAAATCGTCATTTAAAAATTGCATTTTTATTTTTTTTACCGTTTTTGAGTTGATAAAAAATGAGGTTAGAATTCTCTCCTAAGGATGATTTAAGGCTGGATATCTGGCATCTTAAATTTAGGTATTCCTTAGGCTACAAAGAAAAGCTGAGCAAACCAAATCAGCTACTTAGCACCGTTAAGAGATCCTTAGCGCAAAGGAATCCTTAGAGAAATCGCAGAGCAAATGGACATAAGAGACGTCACAATTTTTTACAATATTGGGCATGAGCGTTTTAATGTGGCTCTATCTGGCTCAAAATATTTTCGTGGCAAAGTAATTTTGAGAATTATGTAAGTAATGTAAGTAACTTTTGAAGTGATCTTTGCAACTATTTTTGAGTATCTCCCCAATTCCTCTTCCGCAAGCTATTTTATAAGGAATGAATATGGGTAGGTCCCTACCCAAATTTTAACCCCAACCTTTTTCTTATTTCCAGAATCCTATTTTTCAGATCAACTATTACGACATATCCCGTCTTTTTGGCGTCAAGTAGAAATTTTTGCGCAAGAATATCGTATTAAGGTACGAAAAGTGGATTTTTTCGAACTGCGGATGCTGTCGCCAGAGAATATTGCGCAATTTCCCAGAAAAATACTAGTGACCCGAAAAACCATACTCCTCCCTAAATTGCTTCAGACCGGCGCATAACGTAAATTAATTAACTCAACGTTTTGGCCTCGTTGATCCATCATTCCTTGCCGTCGTTGAAAAAAAAAGAGTTGCCAAATTTACCCTAGATAATAACAACGGTGTGGCGTCGTTTTCTCCTCCATCATAGTGGCCGTTGCACAAATGACTACCTAGTTTTTCTACTTTATGCGACGTTAATTTTAGTGTATTTCTTAGTTATATGCTGAAAAAATATCGTATATAGTATTAATAACAGGCGTTTATTAATTTTGTATAGATAATTATACATCAATAACACGTACCTGTTACAAAAATCGAAGAAAAGTTATAAAAACTGTCATATGCAGTAATGAAATTATAAACGGAAGTTACGAAATCAATGAAAATGTTTCTTGGCATTTTATAGAGAGTTGTTATTAACAGTATGTACAGGTTATGAAGATAATAAAAGAGCATATGAAATAAATAATACATGTTAATGATTTTAATCAATGCCGTGAATAAATGAATAAATGAAAATTATCTTCTGGGTAGCACTACAACCTTTGGTGGGTCTTGGCTGCGTTAACGATTTGCCTCCATCGGTCCCGGTCCATCATGGCCTCCTCCCAGTCATATACCTGCATAGTCTGGAGATCTTTTAAAATGTTGTCTCTCCATCTGAGTCTCGGCCGCCCCAGTGGTCTCTTTCTTGCTGGGTTTCCTTCCCATACTATCTTGATCAGTCGGTCGTCAGGTGCTCTTTGGACATGTCCAGCCCATCTCAGACGCTGGGATTTTATTGAATTGATTATGTCCGGCTTTTGGTATAGGTCCTGGAGTTCTGCATTCGTCCTTATGCGATATTGCTCCGTGTTTGGATCCTTGACGGGGCCAAATATTCTTCTAAGGATCTTCCTTTCAGCCCGCTTTAGTAGAAGCTCATTGTGTTTCGTAAGGGTCCAGGTCTCACAGCCATAACAGATGATCGGTTTGATTACAGCCTGGTACACCCTCAGCTTTGACACTCTCGACACCGTTTTGGATTGCATGAGGGTTCGCATGGCAAACAAACACCTATTGCCACTGTGTATTCGTGCTTTAATCTCTTCGTTGCTGTCATTGTCTGAGCATATCGTGGCTCCAAGGTACTTAAACTGTCTGACGCATTCGAAGTTATATGTGTCCATCGTTATATTCTGACCGATTCTGTCCCTGGTTGGTTGTCGGGTAATGTGCATGTATTTGGTTTTCTCCTCGTTGATGTTGAGGCCCATTTTCTTACATTCCTTCTCGATTTTCAGGAAGTTTTCCTTGGCTCTGACAGTACTTCCTCCTACCGCATCAATGTCGTCCGCGAAGGCCAGGATCATCTGTGGCCCCTGGTTTGTAAATACTTCCGTGGTGATGTTCGTCTTCTTGATAGCCATATCTAGGACTATGTTAAAGAGTAGGGGCGACAGTCCATCTCCCTGTCTCAATCCACTCATGACCGAAAATTCCTCTGTTATATGGTTTCCTACTTTAACGCGACACCTGGTATTGTTTATGCATAACTTCGTGAGAGTGATGATTTTCTGTGGTATACCTATACTTGCCATGGCTATCCAGACACTGTCGCGTATAATGGTGTCGTAAGCTTGTCTGAAGTCCATGAACAGCTGGTGCACGTCTTTATTGAATTCCCAGTGTTTCTCCAGTATTTGTCTGATTGTGAATATCTGGTCCACTGTTGACCTCTTTGGTCTGAATCCACACTGGTAGTCGCCAATTTGTTCCTCCGCATACGGTGATATGCGGCTCAATAGCACATTGGAGAGTATCTTGTATGCAGCGTTCAGTAGCGATATTCTCCTGTAGTTGACACATTTCATGCGGTCTCCCTTCTTAGGGATGGGGATGATAGTACCTTCGTTCCATTCGTCTGGCAAGGCTTCCCATTTCCATATGGCTAGTACTAGTTTATGTAGTTCTTTGTGGAGTTGTGTTCCTCCATATTTTAAGCATTCTGCTGGTATTGTGTCGCATCCAGGGGTTTTGTTATTTTTGAGTTTGTTGATTGCCACTATTATTTTTTGGAAGCTTGGCTCCTCTACGTCTATTTCCGCTGTCTGGTATGTTGTGGTCTCTGTAGTTATGCCGTTATCTGCATTGAGAAGGTTGTAAAGAATGAAAATTATGAAAAATTAAAAACAAATTATGTCAGTTTTAGTAACAGTCTTTTACTAAATTCATTCTTGGGGGTAACTAAAAGCTATGAAAACATGTCTCTTACTCCTTGATTTCATAAAACCTTCCTTAAAAATCATTCTTAAAGAGTCTATATTGTAACAACTTTTTTTTTAAACTGTTTCTTGCAGCAATAAAATCAATAACTCGTTTTGGCTATAAAATTTATGTAAACTTGATTATGATATTAATAAAACTTTACATCGGAGCAAAAATAATATACAAAATACATTGGCTTAATGTATTTTTTTTTAGAAAACGGTGCCTTTTTTGGTTCAGTGTGGCAACTAAGGCAACTAAAAATTGTTACTTGGGTCATCTTTTCTGAAGGTGTCGAATTAGGTGCGGTTTGTAATAAAACATGGAGAATTGTTAGTAATCTTCTCTGGATTATATTATTCCTTTTTATGTTTCTCTACTTTATCGAAGATTTATTTTTCCTGAAAGCCTGAGCAGCCTGCCAAAAAAAATCAAGTAGGTTATTGTTGCTTTCTAAACGTTTCCATTTCATTAAATTTGAAAGAGAAATACGTTGTTCAACGATTGTATAAATCACCATTATGGATTTGTTGAAATGCTGTCTGCAGAATTCTTACTTCCAGGAAAAGAACAGGTATTTTCGACAGGAAGATGGTCTACCCATTGAATCTCCAATCCCACCGGTAGTGGTCAACATCTTTATGGAATCCTGAAGAAGAAGCTCTGCGAACATCATGGCCCAAACTGTGGCAAAGATACATGGATTAAATATTTATTATCTGGAAAAAGGACACCAATACAAAACATTCAGTCATGTCATTAGATCATCACATTAGATCTGGAAAAAGAAGAATTTTTCTCTCAGCTCTCTTTTCTCGACGTTCTAGCCACCAAAATAAATTCAACCATAACCACTTCCGTATAGGTATCGAAAACCAACTTATAGTGGACAATATCTAAACTTCAAATCAAACCACTCGATATCATCAAACTGGGAATTGCAAAATCTCTTATAGATCGAGACACATACATTTGCAATACAGAAGAAGCTTTAAATAAAAAAAAGGCAAAAATTCGATCCGGTGTGCGAAGAAACGGTTTCTCCAACTAAACGATCAATAAAACTCTTTTAGGCCACATCAACACATACATATACATACATCAAAGGAAAACTAAAAATTAAAAAACTAAAACATACCTCCACAATTTTTTATTTGCTTTAATTTTTAATCGGATTACTTGATTTTAAACATTTTTACATTTTTGGATGAACAAAGCTAACGGCTTTGACAGTTTTCGAACATCCAAGATGGCGGACAGCTTTAACACGCTTTAACCATTGGGTAATTTTACTCCCCTAAAAACGTAACAAAACAAAATCAAGGCCATTCTACCTCCCATCTCTGCTAGGTTTTGTCGCATTAACTTAGATTTTGTTCAGTATAGGTACCAAACATATTTTTTTTTCGAGGAAGAGGGAGGGGGGGGTAAAAATTACCCAATATTTAAAAATTTCCGCCATCATGGATTTTTGAGAATTGTTAAATTTTGGACCACAACATAAAATCCTTAAATATTGTACTTCTATCTAAAGTTACAGCAAACAACTCCACTTAATATAAAAGCCCGGATTTTTTTTATTTCGAAATCGATTTAATTAAGTAATGCCTTGGTATAGAGATACTACATAAGGCTTTTGTCACAATGATTTAGTTTTTCTCCAGTGCCGCACATATTTTTTTTTGCAGGGGGGGGGGTGAAAATTTCCCATTACTTAAAACTTGGATTTTTAATAAATGTCAAATTTTGGACCGTATCGGAAAAGCCTTATGTCTTGTCTTTCCAAAAAGTCCAAACGTTTTAAAATCGCCCGATTCGATCAAAAGTTATAGCAAATTCAAAAGTGTGTAAGATTTTTTGGCCCACCCCTTATAAGCAATTGAAACTTTATTACTCTGTAATATAGATCGCAGTATGCTGTTCCTGTGTTCGGTCAAGGTCATTTGGCGAATTTACTACATGGTGCGTGCAATGTGGCTTAAATTATTTCCCTAGATGAAATAATTATGACCTTAAAAGTGAAGATTGAAATTTTTGTAGCGCGCATCCCCTTTGAGGGGTAAACTTTACCTTTATATTTTGAATAGGGAAAGTGGGTCGCGTGATACCTTGTTTTGAAGGTCTCCTGAATGTCTTGACAATCGTGTAAAAATTTCGAAAATGTATCGATTCGTTTTTGAGATATTTACTTTCAAACTAAGCTCAAATTGTACAGGTAAATTTCACTCTCGTAGGAATGTATCCTAGAAAAAAAAACACAATGATAAAATGCACTACTAACAAAAGCAAAGTCGACGTGTCCGAGGATTTCTTAAAGAAAAGATATTTAAAAAAAATATTTTTGCATTTCCATGCAACTGTGAAAGTGAGTATCTCAAAAACTAATCGATAGATTTGCGAAATTTTTACACGATTGTCAAGACATTCAGGAGACCTTCAAAACAAGGTATCACTCGACCCACTTTCCCTATTCAAAATATAGGGGTAAAGTTTACCCCTCAAAGGGGATGCGCGCTACAAAAATTTTAAGTCTCCCCCTTACAAACAAAATCGACGTGTTTCAACATTTTCTCCAATTCTTTACAGTCTTTGAAAAAATCCAGGTGAAGCCTTTTAAATGGCCAACCCTGTATAAGGCGGTTTAAAAGTGTTGTCCCACTGGAATCCCTTTAAGCACTAAAACGATTTTATTTTAAAGCGATTTAATAAATAGTAAGTAAGTAGTAGTAGTAAGTAATAAGAAAGCCCTAACGCAAAGTGCTAGAGGCACAAAACTGTGAAATTGGCACTAAAATTGACAAAAGAACGGCGGAATTTGCTTGAACTCCGTCACTGAACCAACCAACTAAACTAAACAAATACAAATATCCTTTTTGATTTTTCAATCGTTTTCATATATTCCAAATTTTATACAAATTCGGAAAGATATATATTCTGTTTATTGACATAAATCCTTATTTCCGTCCAAGGGCAAAATTGAGCTATTTCGTTTCTGATGCCCGGAACGTGACTGCACACCAAGGCAGCTTCTTACTTCGCAATCCCTTGTTCGACACGAGGAATTGATAAGTTGCAGCACTACGAAAATTTTGTTGTTTTGTTGATTTTACGATTATTTGTGTAAGGATTGGGAGGATTTTCGAACAAAAATATGAATGGACTCCTTTGAGCTGAAGGGCGACGTGTTTGTCCGAAAAGGGCAACAAATTTTATTAAAAGTTCGTTTAGTAGATGCGAAATATCAATTTTTCCATATAATGCTGCCTTGTTGTTCGGTTAAGCCAGTCCAATCTTGAAAGCAACTTCTATAATCTAAAGGCGCAATTACACAGACGAACATGCTCAAACAAAAGCTCGTGCAAAAGATCTAAAATTTTTTGTGTGAACATTTTTGTAAGCTTTTCTTTGAACATTTTGTTCGGGTAAATTTTTGAGCAAATTATTGCTATCTGTTTTGGAAACATATTTTTAAAGATGAGAATAAATAAAATTTCACATCAGTGATCAGTGATCTCAATTCTTTAAAAAAATGGAACACCAACTTTTATTTTAAATTTTTGTGAAAAAAAGCCGACGGCAAGCGCAACATTATTCTTGGCTATCAGTTTTGTCACATGGATTACGGTTACTTATAATATTTTTTTCTTAGGGTTTTTCCCGGATTTTTTTGCCCGCGGGTTTTTTTGGGATTTTTTTCTATTTCCAAGGGTTTTGTTCCTAAATTCGAAAAACAACCCAGGAAAATTTTTCTTTTCCAAAAAAATTTTGAGTTTTTCAAATATCGGCAAAATATTCAAAAATTGAACTTTTAAGCGGTAATCCGCGACTCACCACTATGAGGAGTGGTGGGGAGGGGATTTTTTATTAAACATATTTTTGTAACTGTACTTTACCTTTAGCTTTGATCATTTTTTTTAAATTCCTCACACCAGATTTACCTAGTTAGTTTAAGGCCCCAAGGGTTGCTTAAAAAAGCAAAAGGTTCATGAAAATGCTAAAGATATAGATATTTACTGTCAATTTAATGTAATAATCTAGGTCGATTACTGACACTGAACAAACAATATGCAAACGGGAAACATTCCGATTCAAAAGTCTAGTCTATTACTGTTAAATTATATTTTTTAGACAAGGGTCGGGATCGTAGGGTTGTAAAAGTGGGTAATAAACAGGTATTATTTAAACCGAACGTGCTTTTGTTCATATATTAACTAAACTAGGAAGTAAAATAAGAGATATTCTTTTAAACGTAAATTTTTATCATTACATTTTAGGCAACAGCAATAAATAAGTGCCAATTATTATTTCTTTTATTCTCGTTTTTTTACAACCCCAAAAAAGTTACAAGTATACTGGCATATTCCCTATAAAAATCAGATCAATCGAAGTTGCTTATGAGGTCAAACGTGAATTTCGACATCACATCGTTTTTCCGTCGGAAAGCACTTAATTAAAAATACCTTGTTTTAAAACTTAGTCTTTTTATTTTCAGTTAACTTCAATGAATTCCCATAAAACTATAAAATTTAAATTTGTAAGAAATTTCTATACCAACATTTCTTCAAACAAAATTTGCTTAACATTCTCTCCAAAATTTCCGTGAGTCTTTTTGTACGAGATTTTGCTCGAACTTTTCTTTGAACATTTTGCTCAAGAGGCTCGTGTAAATGTTTGTCGGCATTTCAACATCAAAGGAAAGTTTGTCTGTGTAAATGCGCCTTAATATGTTTTGGAAAGCTGCAGTTAAATATCAAGGGAGTTATGTTTCTTCTTCTGTGGCACACATTTATATTTTTTTCAAAGAAAAAAATACAAAAATCCAGGATGTTTTAGAAAAGCTGCCTTCGTGGCTTCGGGCGAATATCCCTGATTTTTAGCAAAAAAATAAAAGAAATCAAAATAATTTAACGGACATTAAATACAATAAAAGTTAGGATAATAATAGAACACATAAATGAAAAGTTATCGTACTTACTTATAATAGACACTTAAAGTAAATATTTCAACGCATCGGTATCGGTATACGTAACGCGTTCGAAAAAAAGTCAAAATACACAACATTTTTGACTTGTTCATGCCAAATTTTGAACGATGCCTGCTTCTTTGACGGGTGTGATGACAGAATCTCGTTGCGTAGGGAAGGATATACGTATCGTTACGGACGCACGAATATGCGCAACGATTTCAATCAGCAGTTCTGTCATCGCAACCTTCAAGAAAGCGGACATCGTTCGAAACATCGCATAAAAAATTCAAAAATGTAGTATATTTTGACTTTGTTTCGAACGCGTTACGTCTACCGATATCGATGCGTTGAAATATTTACTTTAAGTGTCTATTAGGGACATTTTGGAACGCTTATATGACACTTCGTAGTGGTGGTGTTAATTACTGAGTCAACGCAATACCTCCATGTCATTGCGTTGTGATAATTAACCACCATTACCACTGCCGTAAGCTACGAATCGATTTAATTGTGGTTGAGGTCATTTTTTTAGCTCAGTCAAAGTAACCCCCCCCCTCTCCTCAACGAAACTCAATTTGGATATTGTAAAAATTATGTGCTAATTTAGTGGTCTTTTGAAAAATTTTGTACTTAATGAATAACGGAGTTATACCCACCTAAAAAGGGTGCGTGTGGCTTGGCGCTAAGCTGCACCCTTCCATGCTTAGGAGATAGATTTGGTGAAAGTTTATATGTCATAGGGTACTTTTAGTTTACAAAAACCATCGGTTCATAAGATTTTTGTTTGTTTGTTATGGGGTGTGTAGCTTGATATCAAGGTACACCCCCCTCTGCTTAGAAAAGAGATTCGACCAAAAGTGATCTCAAGATAACTTGTTTTTTTTTTTATTTTGTGGGGTGTGTATCTTGACATCAAGGCACAACCCCCTCTGCCTAGGAAAGAGATTTATACCATAATTTGATACTAATTATGTACTCATTTTGTCTCCTTCTAGAAAATTGACTTCTCTCATGATAACTTCTTGTTGTTGTAAAGTTATCGTGAGAGAAGGCAAGTTTTTTGAAGGGGACGAGATTAGTACATAATTAGTACTTTTTCCAAATCTCTTTCTTAAGCAGAGGGGGGTTTATCTTAATAGCTACACACACCCCAAAAAATAAAAAAAAATCAAGTTATCTTGAGAGTGGGTAGGTGGGTAAGTTCTTAATTGAAATAATACATTTTTAAAACCAAAAATGGATGTCTACGAAGTTGCCGAAAAAGTGCAGATGGTCAAATGGTCAAATCGTCATAACCCAACACACGTTCGATATTGGTCGAGGGAAAATTTGCATTTGTATTTTGACGTAAGAACACAGTATCCCCAAAAACTAAATGTTTGGGGGGGGGGGGGTATTATAGGGGAACACGTAATTGGGCCATTTTTTATTAACGGTAATTGCAATTTGAATGGTCCTAGATACTTGGATCTACTGCAGCAGCACATTATTCCAACTGCTAGGCAGTTGTTAGGTGTAAGATTTGGTGAAACATGGTTTCAACAAGATGGTTGTTCCGCTCACAATGTTGGCCTTAATAGTTAGTTATTTTGACTTTGTTTCGAACGCGTTACGTCTACCGATACCGATGCGTTGAAATATTTACTTTAAGTGTCTATTAGGGACATTTTGGAACGCTTATATGACACTTCGTAGTGGTTGTGTTAATTACTGAGTCAGCGCAATACCTCAATGTCACTGCGTTGTGGTAATTAACCACCATTACCACTGCCGTAAGCTACGAATCGATTTAATTGTGGTTGAGGTCATTTTTTTAGCTCAGTCAAAGTAACCCCCCCCCTCTCCTCAACGAAACTCAATTTGGATATTGTAAAAATTATGTACTAAATTAGTGGTCTTTTAAAAAATTTTGTACTTAATGAATAACGGAGTTATACCCACCTAAAAAGGGTGCGTGTGGCTTGGCGCTAAGCTGCACCCTTCCATGCTTAGGAGATAGATTTGGTGAAAGTTTATATGTCATAGGGTACTTTTAGTTTACAAAAACCATCGGTTCATAAGATTTTTGTTTGTTTGTTATGGGGTGTGTAGCTTGATACCAAGGTACACCCCCCTCTGCTTAGAAAAGAGATTCGACCAAAAGTGATCTCAAGATAACTTGTTTTTTTTTTATTTTGTGGGGTGTGTATCTTGACATCAAGGCACAACCCCCTCTGCCTAGGAAAGAGATTTATACCATAATTTGATACTAATTATGTACTCATTTTGTCTCCTTCTAGAAAATTGACTTCTCTCATGATAACTTCTTGTTGTTGTAAAGTTATCGTGAGAGTAGGCAAGTTTTTTGAAGGGGACGAGATTAGTACATAATTAGTACTTTTTCCAAATCTCTTTCTTAAGCAGAGCACAAAATAAAAAAAAAATCAAGTTATCTTGAGAGTAGGCAATTTTTTAGAATGGGACGAAATTAGTATATAATTAGTACCAAATCTTAGAAACCGATGGTTTTTGTATACAACCGTTCAATATAAAAGCGCTTTAAGAGGACCGTATAAACAAAGTAAATGACGCAGAAACGGCTAAACCGAATTGATTTTTTTTTCATTTCGCTCAATGAAGTTCTCAAATGATATTTTTGGATATGACGGGCAACGCCGTGGGTCGACCGGTAGCTTACAAATATGGAAGCTCCAAAACTACTTTCCATGCGGAAATTAAATAAAAGAAGCCGTAATATGCGTAAACGTCGGGCGCCTCTTTGTCGACAATAACTCTGCTGCCTTTCTTTGAGTTTCCATTTAGTTTACCTACAGCACAAAGAAATATCCAGCAAGTAAAAAAACGGAAATAAAAAAGCAGGTTTTCTTTCAGTGTTAGCAAAAATCAAACTTTACATAAACACTGGAGTTTCATAGGACTGATGGACTAGAGGCATGTTTCAGCTTTATTGAAGCTCATCAGTATACAAGTAAAGTTTGTTTTCTGCTATCTACGCCGGTACCTTGCCCGGATGGCAACGAATTTGTCGTAGTGAAATGCCCGCGACTAGTTGATGAACTGGTCTTGGAAAAAGTTAGGTGTTAGTAGAACTACTGGTGTGGGCCAAAAATCTTCCCTTTTGGTAACATTTTCACTTTTATTTATATATTTAAGTTTATTTGTAGTTTGAAGGTGGTAGACAATGATGAACTTGAGAGTAAACCAGAGCTTCGGACTTTCATTGTTTTAATTTTTTACTTTTTCACAACATTTCGAATGCTTATCTGCAATCGTCATTAGGTGAATACTAATAAAAAAACTAAACTATAGTCTGTTCATAAAGAAGAGAGAGTAATAAAAATGCAAATTTGGATAGATTTTGTACTGAGTGATCAATCACTTTTTCTCCTCTACCTCAGGTCAAAATCCTTTATTTTTATATACCTCACCCTGTTCGACCGGAGAATACAATAGAACCCAAAACCGAGAACAATAGAAGACAAGCGATAAACTATTCTCATAGGCGCCGCAATTGGGGAAACTTACATTTTAAGTACCGTGGTATATAGGTATTAGTAAAGAAAATAGTAAATATGTGAAAAGTTCTATGAAATTTAATAAAACAAATTACTTTATTAGAAAAAATTTATAAATTAAATAATAAAAATAATATTATAATATATATACAAAAACGGATTGGCGTTTTAACTGTAATTAATAAGCACACATAAAAGTAAGGCTAAACAAATGGTTGGTACATATTAAAATGTTACGGTTGTCAATTATTATAACTACAAAAATAATTAAAATGAAATAGAGGTACATGCGTCTCTTTAAAACCAGTCAAGAATAAAATAGGAATAAATTACTCAGATTCAGAAGAACAGTAGCTCTCATCATCACTCTCATTTTCTTCCAAAGAAATAATTAACGGTCCCACAGTTTCTTCGATTAAACAATCAAGTTTCCACGTTTTTTCTTCTACTTTTAAAACATGTTGTACACATTTATGCCAATTATCTGGAGTTATATTTTAACTGATTCCTGAAAAAGCACCTCCACATCCTTTAATTTATAGGTAGTATTATTCCTTGCTACATACCCTTTCAGTTTAGCCCATATTAATTC
The DNA here is from genome assembly GCA_963921995.1 of Oxystoma pomonae. Taxonomy (NCBI): domain Eukaryota; kingdom Metazoa; phylum Arthropoda; class Insecta; order Coleoptera; family Brentidae; genus Oxystoma; species Oxystoma pomonae. The sequence goes on along the minus strand of OY998167.1, from coordinate 3,839,539 downwards.
TATTGGATTAAGTTTACAATGGTAAGGCAGTAGTCTTAATACCGTTATGTTTCATTTTTCAGCCATATCATCGACAACTTTCTTATTGATTTTTTCTTTGTGGCTATTTACCAATGATAGTAGTTCTTTTTTTACCATATATGCCTCAAAATTTATGTTTCTTTTTTCTTAATTACCTAATAAAAATAATATTTAGAACCAACTACCTATAATAGTAGGAAGAAACAAAAATTTATAATAATCTAAAATTCTTAAAATCATAAAATTATATTATTACTTAAACTTAATTCTCTAATTATTCAAAATTCAAAACATTTATTCATTACTTCGGCCTACAAATAATAGGATGTAATATGTCAAAAAAAATTAATAACTATTGCGATTGGTACCTACATAGATATAAACATAAAATGGTGGGTCCTAACGAACTCTAGAACAGGTCGAAAAAAGAAAAAGTTAAAAAATAATAATAAATAAATACATAAAGACGAGAAATAAATAACATACAGGCCTAATGTATTTACGCGTAACCTAACAAACTAACACTTATTTATGGTTTTACCAAAAAAGACATAATTTCATTTAAACTATGAAATGCTTCTGTACAGAGTATTTTGTTAGAGCTTTTTTAAACCTGTTTAAGGATAATTGTTGAAAGTCATTTGGTAGTAAATTTTATAAACAGATTCCAGCGTAAGTTGGGCTTTTTTTGAAAAATTCATGCTTATGTAAAGGTATTATAGTGCAGAAATAGGACACGGATAATAAACAATTTCTCTATCAGGTTAAAATATAATATATATTTTTAACTGCTGTCTTTTCTCTATTTTTTTAAATTTAAATGTTGGCAAACACCTATGGTACGCTCGAGAAAATGGGTTTTAAATCGCTTTATTACTCTCTCTTCTGTACGAATGGACTATTCGATTCTTCGAATACTTTATGCAAATTATTCAATCACGTCATCATAAAAACGTAGATGCTCTGACAAACTCTGGAGAACTTGAATTTCTCACAAAATTTTTTATACGTTTTTTGGTAAAGCCATGATACCCCTTAAAACAATTTAGTTTTTTTTATACTGGGACTTTCCATCCATTCCAGGATCAATGCCCAGTGTTAGCGAAGATTTTTGCAAAGTAAGAGACAAACACAAAATATCCATGCACCTAACCGGGATTCGAACCGGGGACCTTCCGTGCGGCAGGCAGATATGCTGCCCACTGCGCTACGTCGGCCGGCAAAATAATTTAGTTAAATACCTGTTAAATGATATTTAGATGTGCTTAAATACACTTATAGTAGGACACGTTTTTTGGTAAATTTAAAGAGTGTAAAGAACTTGCCTTGAAACAAATTAATACCACTTTATGTCTCACACACAAAATAAAAATCATATGCACGACACCACTCAAGATGACAGAAAGATGACATAACAGAAATTTTTATTAAAAAATTGCCTTAAATTATTTTCATCTTTCTCCAAAATACTATTTTATAGCCTGCTATCTCTCTTCAACAACCTTAAATATGTTCACTTCACTAAATTATCTCTCCATCTACCTGTAAAATTCTGCCCTCTCTCTCTAAATATTTTTCATTTTAACAGAGAAAAAATGTTTCTTGGCAGTACTTTTTTTAAACGCTAAAAAACTGAGTAAGTGTTTTATTCTATAAATCTAAAGTTTGGAAAGAAAACTTTAAAATGTGAGCATAATCATGGCATAAAAATGTGAAAAACGTAGAAAAAATTGGTTAAACAAAAACGTTACCCCTTAAATTATATAAGCGTTGAAAAACTCTTTATTATTAAGACACACACCACACACAATCTTCTGACTTAACTGTCCAACATTTTTAGCATTATCCCCGTCAGCTGAAGTTGACGGTATTTGCATCTCCAAGTCCGAGCCCCCCCCATTTTTTTAAAAGTAAATCTCATGCGACCATATCAGAAAGTCAAGAAAACATTGAAAAAAAAAATAAAAAAGCGTTTTATTAAAAACTCAATCATCAGATAACAAGATAAGCTATTTAGCACTTAAGGCAAAATAACAAAAATTAAAATGTAGAAATGATAACTAAACTAATATCCAATATTATAAATAAATTCTAACTAACCAAAGTAATTAAAATGCCCTTTTTCTAACTTTTCTTTCGGCAAACTCACGAACCAATGATTTCAAGTCTAATTTGTCACTAATTTGGTGTTCTATGGCTATCATTGCCAATCCATTGAAACGATTTTGCGTCTGCATCGTTCTGAGATAATTTTTTATTATTTTTTGTTTTGAAAAGCTTCTTTCCCCTGAAGCCACAGTGACTGGCAATGTATGTAGGATTCTTAATGCTATGCTGAGGTTTGGTGCGAATTTAAGTGTAGCGATAAACTTGACAACTTCAACAGGGGTTTCCTTTTTTGTTAATAATGACGACTATGTTGGGAATTTGGAACCTTTGGTTGCACTAAAAACAAAGTTATGATTGTTTTCCACGAACCAAAACTACACTTTTTTGCACTCGACGCGCGTTTCACTAACAACGTTAGCATCATCAGGAGACGATAAACAATGAACAAAATTAATCTACGCTCCATCTTACATACAATCCTTTAGTGGGCGGAGATAAGACTAATAATTTGTGATTGATCACGATTTTTAATCCTATCTCCCCTCAACCAAAGAATAAAGTGTACTAAACGGGATGGGTCCTCTATCTTTATTTAAACTATTTCTGGATTTAATGATTTCCATACTTTCATATGCATTCAAAAGTCTTTTGTTTGGTACACTTTTTAGAAGTTTTAGGTTATCTAATGTGAATCTATGATTGTTTTCAAAAGATCATCATAGATTCGATAGATAGATATAAATTTGAACTGCTTCAAAAATAATTCCCGATATATCGATTTCTGAATCTTCATATATGCTGTACAAAGCATCGTGAATTGGACCAATTTAAAACCGCAGAGCTTTTAATAAGTCGACTCGACTTTCCCATCGCGCATCACTCAATGGTTTTAGGGTGTAAATATCAATATATTTCAGTAATATTGCCCAACGAAAAGATGAGGAAGAAAAAAATCTATATAACTTTTGAACAATATTGAAGAAGTTGGCTGCCTCAAACGAGGATTTTGCCATATCGTTTACAACCAAATTTAGCGAATGGCTGCTGCATGGAACATAAAATGCTCTGGGGTTTATATTTCTGATTCTTCTTTGTACTCCCGATTTTTCTCCTCTCATATTGGAACAATTGTCATACCCTTGACCGCGCATGTTTTCTACTTTAAGCCTATCAATGGGTAGAAAATCCAAAAAATGTTCGTTGATATTAACTTGAACTTCAGACTCTGATTCCTGTATGTCCACAAATGTCATCTGTTCTACTTTACTTGCATCGGGAGTACAGTCAAGAATCACGAAATAATACTTGGCCTTTTGAACTTGCTCAATGATGTGGTGCTTTATGTTGTAATGCAATAATTCAATTATTTCATTTTGTATAGTTTTCCCTAGATACGTAGCTTTGATTTCTTCTTTATTGAGGACTCTGCGAACGTGTTCCTGCATTCTTGGATCAAAATCAGCCAATAACTGAATTAACTTCAAAAAGTTTCCATTATTTTGTTCACACAGTTTATCGCTTGTTTCTCGAAAAGCTAGAGAGCTCTCACCTAGCATTTTAACGACGGATATAATGCGTAAAACAACTCCAGACCAGTGATTTATCTCAGAATCAATGAGTCTGAGAAACTGCATCTATTGTTTCATCTATTTTCAATCTTTGTTTCAATTCAAGCCATAATTTCAAAAAATTTATGTCTCACATACTATATGAGTTTTAGCATTTTCATGATGTGCTAAAGAGCCCTAAATGCTTCCAATCTTTAAATCCCCGATTGCCAAGAGCGCTCAAGCTAGATGGCGCAGCAAAAAGTCGACATCGAAAACAGTACAAAGCATTTTGAAATACGGAATATACCATCCATTCTCTTCAAACCTCTTCTCCATTTCTAAGCCTTTTCTTTTAATGTTTGGGTGAGAATCTTCTATGCTGATCATCAAAAAGAAAATCAAAATTATACAAAGGTGTAGCTGGACCACGTTTAACCAAAAGAAATTCTATCTGCTGCACGCATGATTTCGGGCCATAATCCTGGGTCAGAAGAGATACTGTGGACGGTAGCCTTTCTAAAGGGTCCGATGACAATGCAATATTATGAAAAATAATTTACTGATATGATATCAGAGTGATAAAAAAATATTTTTTACTTTTTGGTGCATTTTATAAAAGCCTTAACTTATTTTTTTTATCAGTTTATTTTAATTTTCCATGATTTTGGCGCCCCTAGATCATTGCGCTCCGGGCGGCAGCCCGGATCGCCCTACCCTGGGGCCGGTCCTGGACGTACGTACACCGATAGCTGTTTATACCTGCAAGTAACCTACTAGAATGATAGTTTCCTAGTAGTGGGGATAGCTTCTATTGGATTTTTCTAGAGTAGTGAAAAGCCGGACGAACACGACACGCGGGCAGACTTGCCGCTGTGACTCAGTCTGAGTTAAGGCCACAAAAACAGCATAGATTTGACAACACTGCTGTGCTGTTTTTTTTTGAAAGAAGGCACTACTAATGCCATTTCGAGTGGGATCGTGCAGTATTCAGAACAGTAACTAAATATAGGTAGGTATTCATAATATTCCACGAAAATATAATTGCTTATGACTGACTCATCCAGAATTTATTTACAGAGCTCCCATCTAGTCTGGCAGGTCTTAATTTCAGGTAATAAGACTGAAACCCAACGGTAGGCTAATGACAATAGCGATGCTCACATCCAGTACCCAGCGACGCGACGGCCTCAAAAAACGCAAATAAATTTCCACGCTTTTCTTATCACAATCACTACTTGATTCACTATCCAATGTCTCGAAATTGAAAAGAATCAAAAGAAAAATCATTATTCAACATCAAAAAAAATGATAAAAAATTTCCGTTTTATTTTTATCACTTGACATATGTCAATTTATTGGCAGAATGTTCCATTAGACAAGTGGCCGGTGGCTATGCGGAATCTGAATTCCATTACTCTACAATGGAACTCACTCAGTTTCCCTGGGCCTACCAAATTACGTGACCTTGGCGTTTCAGAATTTCGGCAGAATCTCGCTTATAAAGAAAAAAACCATAACTTTTTTGTTATCAGATAATAAGATTTATAAAAATCTAAAACCGTATCCAAAGGATTTTTCAAAATTTGGGGTATTTTTAACAAAAAATAAAAAAATCCAAAAATTGTTGGTATAGATTTCTGTATTATCGATGAGGCTAAAGAAAAAGCCAGGTAAGGTTTTTGACTATTATTAGTCGTGTTTATTTTATTTCGGGAATGAGAGAGTCCAGCAAAAAACTGTCTGGATACGGTTGTGAGGAATTCAAAAATAAACATTCCTGCCAAATTTCAACAGATTCCGTTTTCTCGTTTCCGATATTCTGCCCGGTAAAGATTGGCCTAAAAACACCAAAGCACTGTTGTCAAATCTATGCCGTTTTTGTGACCTTAATGCCGCATTCGTTTTGGGCTTGATATTTAAAATAATTTTTAGCGTTTTTAATACAATCTATATTCAAGATTCTTTATTACAATAAAGTACAATAATACAATAAGTTATAAAACTTGTACATATAGAGTTCTAAGCTTGTATAATGTACATACAAAATTCTAAAATTGAGAAACAAATGGAAAAAAAAATCATATGTAGTGATGTGACAGAAAAAAAAAACTCAGCGTGGACGGCATCTGTACGCCTAGACTACAAATCAACAAGCTCTTTTATTTTACTATTAAAAGTGTACATACCCATATAGAGTGAAATATAAAAAAAAATATATGAAATAAATTTCATTAGTACAAAATGAATAATTTTGATAAGTATTGATGATAAGAGATGAATAAAATCTAAAAATTATTTTATATAAGCGACAACTTAACACAATTAATCTGATCTAGTCAGTAGAAATTTTTTAGTTTGTTTTCTAAATGCTTTTTTTTATAGTTTTTTATAAAATTTTGGACCTAAATAATCAATGATGTTTTGTTGTTGGGTATTTTTGTATTTATTTGTTATTAATTTTAAATCCTGTATGCCTCTGGTATGGTAGATATGATTGATGTATGAATAGTTTTTTAAATTATTATGCACAAAGCAGCTAGATTCAAGTGCGTAAAGTTTGTAAAGATTGAGAATTTGTAAATCTTTGTATAGATCCAAGCTCGGAAAGGTTTTTTTTCCTTTCTCAAGATTAGTCTTAAAATGTATTTAGTTGCTTTGTGCACTGGGTTTAAGTATACGTCATAGGTTCCATCCCATATTATCATAGCATACCTTGGTACAGTTTCCACCAATGAGTTGTAGACTCTCGTTATTAATTTTTTTGAAAGGTCATCCCTCAGCTTGTAAAAAATCGGTATATAAATGAAAAATTAAATTCAAGAAAAAACAAAACAAAATTATGATTGTTTTCCATAAGCCAAAACTACACTTTTTTGCACTCGACGCGCATTTCGCTAACAACGTTAGCATCATCAGGAGACGATAAACAATGAACTAAATTAATCTACGCTCTATCTTATATACAATCCTTTAGTGGCCGGAGATAAGACTAATAAATTGTGATTGATCACGATTTTTAATCCTATCTCCCCTCAACCAAAGAATAAAGTGTACTAAACAGGATGGGTCCTCTATCTTTATTTAAACTATTTCTGGATTTTATGATTTCCATACTTTTATATGCATTTAAAAGTCTTTTGTTTGGTACACTTTTTAGAAGTTTTAGGTTATCTAATGTGAATCTATGATTGTTTTCAAAAGCATGCTCGGCCACACTTGACTTTTCTGTTCTTCCGTATTTTAAGTGTGCTAAGTGTTCTTTAAAACGTGTTTGACAACAACATATTTTTTGTCAAAATCCATGCAACTAATTTCGTAAATTCCATTTTTTCCCAGAACTGTAGTTTTATCCTTGGGATTTCCTAGTAAGCTTCTTATTGTGTTACCGGATAGATATACTAATTTAAGACCGGTGTTATTAAATACTTTGTGTAATCCTTTCGTATAATTAGGATTATAAGAAATTGATACAAATTTTGAGTCGCAGGTATCTTTTTGTCTGAAAAAGTTAGAATTCCGAAAGGTCTTTTGAAAAGAGTGTCTATTTATCAGCTTATTTATTAAGCCTTCGTCGTAATCGTTTTCGCCAGCTATATTCCTAATCCTATTCTTTTCTGCTTCAAATCTTTCTTTGTTTAAGGGGAAATTTACTAATCTATATGTTAAAAAGTGCAAACTTGCAAGCTTATGTTGTAAGCAATGAAAAGAGTCATTTGGAATATACCTGTTGGTGGCCGTGCCTTTTCTGTATAGGTCAAAGTCCAATTTATTTTTATTTCTTATAACTAAAGTGTCTAGAAATGGCAATGTACCGTTGTTTTCTGTTTCATAAGTAAATTTAATAGTGGGAAATTTGTTATTTATTTTTTCCATTAAATTTTCAACACTAGTTACTTTAGTGTTGAATACTGCAAACACATCGTCTACATACCTGAACCATACTCTGGGGAAATACTCAAATTCTTTACTTATATCTGATTCAAATTTGCTCATAAATAGGTTTGCGATAAAAGGTGATAAACTATTACCCATTGTGGTTCCTTCTAATTGCTGGTAGTAGTTATTTTTATATTGAAAGTAATTTGGTTGAGGGGAGATAGGATTAAAAATCGTGATCAATCACAATTTATTAGTCTTATCTCCGCCCACTAAAGGATTGTATATAAGATAGAGCGTAGATTAATTTAGTTCATTGTTTATCGTCTCCTGATGATCCTAACGTTGTTAGCGAAACGCGCGTCGAGTGCAAAAAAGTGTAGTTTTGGTTTGTGGAAAACAATAATAATTTTGTTTTAGTGCAACCAAAGGTTCCAAATTCCCAACATAGTTAAATTCAAGAAGATGATGTTTTTCTATGGGAAGTACAGCTTCCTTTGCTTCCATAGACCGCACGCCGCTGGTCAATATACGTAACGATGGTTTATGTTCTGTCTGAACTCTCTATGCAGTATTCCGTTAGGGAGTTATTGAGGCCAAGGCAAGAAATTTCCAAGACCACTTCACGTCAGTTGCCGGCTTCACTCTCTCTCTGCTGCCGCTTGGTATTCATGGAGCCTAGTAAAGTGCTTCGCAATCAGAGGAATCATATCACAATTGGCGACGGGGAGGCGTACGAGGATAAGAAAGGCCGCGTAAAGAGTGCGGATTCCGATATCCCGAAGGCGTATTTTGTTAACAAAAGGCGGATGAACATTTAAAAGGATCACCCACAATGAATATTCAAAGTAGCGGTATTTTTTTCTGTCCTAAAATGTTAGATTTATAAAAATGTTTCCCAAGCATTCAATAAAAATTTTTCAAGCAACAAGTGTCCATCTTTAAAAACTCCTTTAAGTTAATGTCGTAATTGTATATACATTTTTAATAATAGTTCAACTTTCCGCATGTAAAAACCACTTTTACGCATGTAAATTTTTAACAGATCTACTACTTTTAACAATGATTGAAGAAAACGGCACAGATTAGGAAAAATAATATGCAGGGTGTAAATGATAAAAGGGGGGGGGGTCGAAACAAGTCAAAAAGTTAATGAATAATAATGATTTCCTTTGAATTAAAGACTTAAGAAACACTTGACAACAACGCAATTCGCTGCATACGTCTCTCCTCTCTACAGCAGTACAGCACAGTGGATAGTGCATCTTCCGATGTTAGTTGTGAAGGCTGTCAGTCGCGCGAGTCTACTTAATGCCATTATTTTCGCGAGATTTTTGCAGTTTGGTGTGAAATTAAACTGAATTAAAAATGTTCTCCAATCAGGAATACTTTGACATGCTATTAGTATACGGTAAATCTAGTAGAAACTCAAATCTTGCAGCTCAAATGTATTACGACAGATTTCCCCAGCGGCTTAAAAGAAGTGTTTTCTGCTCGGTTTTTGGAGTGTTTTTCAAAATTAAAAGAGAGCTTTTTACAAATTAAAAACTGTATGACAGGTGTTTTTAATTTTTAAAAAAGGGAGTGTACGCCTACAAGTGTACAAACAAATGCTTAACAGAAGTGTTTTTTTGAGTGTTTGCCAAGAAAATAATAATAAAAAAAAGAGTTTGTACAAATTAAAAAGAGCTTGTGACAGTTATTTTTTTGCTTTTTACTATTTTTAAATAAAATAATTTGATGTGAAAAAAAAAACCATCTCAAAGATTGGTGATATGTTGATATTTACGCTGCAGCCCGCTCCGCCGCGCCACTCTACCATGAGATCCTTTAATTATTTTCTCACCTTAAAAGCGCATTGTTGCCAAACTGTGCTTAACTTATTTTTTTTCTTGTTTTGCCACCCCCCCCCATCATATAGTTTGCACCGGTATAAGTTCCAGTTTTTATTTAAATAATATTTGATGTAAGATTATTTTATATATTATGCAAAACAAAAACAGGAACCGTCAAAATAAAACCCAAATATCCAAGTAACTAGTAGTATTGTGTTTTCCAAAAATTAAGTACCTTTTCATATTTTGAAATGATCATTTCCAGGGAACTGAGAAATTGTCTGACACAATAATGTTTTTTACTCTATTGTCTTTTAAAGCACAAAATTTTTTAAACGTACCTTAAAAAGACATACTAATTTCTTTTCTACACTAGCCAATGTCCGATATTGACAAAAGCAATTTATTTGTGTGCCATGTTATATTTTTTCAGAAAATATATTTAAATAGGTATTAATTGAAAATTTTCGATATATTTTTGGTACCTATTGATATTTCCAGCGGACTCACGCCAAGGAACTGATAATTGGGGTACTTAAGTACGAAAAAAAAAGAAAAAAAGAAAAACTAAATAATCAAAATGTCTTGTAGTTAAAAATATATTTAACGGGTTTACCGATCTCTGTAAATATAACTCAATTATCATTTTAGTTATGGAATTATTCCCCGTTGAAAACTTCATTAATTTACAAAATTGGACTTAACATCAACCGACAAATAAACAAAAAAATTGATGAGAATTTAACTGCTATCGATCGCGAAAGAGTTTTCGAGCGTAAATAGGGCCTTTTGTGTCCATATCGGCGGGAAATTAAAGCAGGCTGAATGGTTTGCCTGATACGCGATTTGCTGATAATGCCTTTTAAAAAAAAGTCGAAATATTAGAGAACCGAGGGAAATAAAAAAAAAGAAAAGTTTAGCATTCATAGTAGATATCATGATTTAAAAAAATACAACAAGATTTGAGTTTAAATTTGAACAATGCACCCTTTGGATTTTTTAAAACTGTTTTTCGGGTGAAGCATCAGATATAGAATATAGCACAATATTCTGTTTTAAATAACGAGCAGTGATATAAAAGCGCGAGTAGAAAAAAGCACAGTTTATCAAAAAAATAAAAAAAAACTCTAAAAATTCCTACTTAGGGCGAGTTTGTAAATCCACCAATAGATTCACGGGTACCAATAAAAGAGTTCATAAATTTTAGATGGATTTCACTCCGTAGATTTCGACCATACCCCTGGCTGCAGGCCCTGTATACAATTATTCACAGTTATTGTTTTAGCAGAGGTAAGCAACTTTTATTTAGTTAGGGAAATTTTGATAATTTTTTTTTGTGTTGTCAACCATTGGAAATAAATAACTATTATCCAACACATGACAGTTATGACTGTTATTATTAAGGTCACTAGTGTGTTATAATCCATAACTAGTGAGTTATGGATTATAACTCACCTTTATATTTAAAGTAGTATTCTATTGATTTATTACATAAACGCTTACGATTTATTCGAATTTTAAGTCATTGTAAAATTCGTTGGTTCATTGGAAACAGTGCTGGAAGACGCCGGTGCATTAGAATCTTGTATTTTTTCTTCCATCCTCCGTGACGCTTCAAAGTAGTCATGTTAATCCCTGCATTGACCAAAAGAGTCGCCGAATATGTACCTTCTCAGGCAGTGACCGGTGTAGAGCGCTGGTTCATATGTATTCCCATACCCTGGCTGGTACACCACCCATTTTTGTAAAAAACAAAAAAGGGGATAGAACTAGTCTTCTTTGGCCTGAAAGACATGTATTTCCTTCTTCAAGTATAGTGAAACTTATCGATTTCTTGGTTTTAGTGTCTGGAAAAACTACGTGAATATTTCCCTTTGTCTTGAATATTTTCTATTTTCAAATTGACCAATTCATCGCAGGTACTCGTCGTTGGGAGCTTCGTTCAAAAACTTCTCTATTTCAAGTCGTTCTAATGTCTTCTTTCGTTTGTATCCCTGTGATTTGCTTTTCAAAAAGATTGTTGGTTTGGCATATTTTGAAATGTCGATTTTTTTCTAAAAGTGAATAGTCGAGCGAAGCATTGAATAATTGGTCCATAGCGACGTTGAGGCTAATTTTTTTTGTAAATGTAAAAAATAAGCCAATAGAACATTTTCGTCAAAACCTTTTGTCTTCCGTAAATTGATCCAAGATTCAAACATTTTAAACTCTTTATTGTAAGCATCTCGGGACTTTTTTGGCAAAATCTGCATCGCTGCTTCTTCCGCTTCCGTAAGGATATCCTCAGGAACGTAATTTTCTTCGGTTTCCTCCATTTTATATACGTTTTTTTTCTTCAAAAAAGCTTCCCTTTTCTGTAGGGAAAACTGACAAGTGTCAAACTTTATTTTAACATTTGTATCATGCCCGTGGCAACCAAGCTAACAACCTACTTTGAGCAAAATGTAAAAAAGTCACTCTCAAGTAATTCTGACATTTATAGGGTACTGAGACACAAAGCTTATTAATTATTATCTCATAAAAAACCGATTTCTTCCACTTGTTGGATAAAACATTGTGTCACTCATGTGTTATGTCATTTGAGAATTTATACCACTATTTTCAACATAACACACTAGTACCATAAATAACTATTATCAATTAAATTTGATTATTTATATGCAGTACAAGAAATTGTAAAAATACTCGCGCCTACAACCTTGTACTGTTTCATTGTTCAATGGAAAAAGAAACTGAAGAAAAATGGAAAGAGAACATGCATTTGCCAAACTGGAAACTTAATAAAAATAGTCGAATTAGTTAAATTAAAATAATATTATATAATGATATTACGAGTATTTTAAGAAAAAGTGTGCAAAAATAAGTTTGTTGCATCGGTAACCAAAAAGTCCTGGTTTGGTTATTTACGAACCTTTACTAAAATTGTGTTTTTTTGATGAAATATTTAAAAAATTCGTGTTTCTAATGAACGCTGACTATCATCGCGTGTCAATACACCGCTATACAGCTAACACCCGATAAAAAATCCCTAAATGGACTTTCCAGTCGCATCGGTGATTTTAGACAAAAAGCCGGCGATTAGATTAAAACATCGTTTTAAAACGTTTTATGATAAATGTCCCCTAAAACCGCATAAGCAAGGGGTTGTTAATATATTTTAGTACAGGAGGCGTCCTAGTAACCTAGTAATTTGTATTATTTATTAATATAATCAATTCCTTAATTTCAATCATATTCTTTTACAAGAAAAGGTTTAAAAAACATCAAAGGACAAAAGCGGAAAGAGAAACAATTGAACAATATTTTGACCTGGACAACCAGCATAGTCTCATCAGTTGTTCGACTGGTCACCCTCTTCAAACAGTATTTTACCACTTTGATTTACAACATCGCTGCGCACTTATACCTGGCGTGTTAATATTATCTGATGCTGCCCAGCAAACTCAAATCGTCGGCATTGAATCGGGCCAATGTCGACAACTTCGGCAGTGTGTCGGCATCGGCGACTACACTCTGGCCCGATTTTCAGTTTTCGGTCAATAATCAGCAATTGACGGAGGTCCACATTACTACAGTCGACTTTATGCTGACACCACTTTAGGACCGACAATGGTCCGATAGGAACTTTTTTTAATCGGTTGAGAATCGGCAACTGACAATGGCCCGATTTACTATAGTCGAATTAGGCCAACGCAAACCTTATCTGCCTTAGGGCTGATGATGGTCCGATAGGAACTTTCTTTAATCGGTCGAGAATCGGCAACTGACGATTACTCGATTTACTATAGTCGACATTATGCCAACGCAAACCTTATCTGCTTTAGGGCCGATGATGGTCCCATAGGAACTTTCTTTAATTGGTCGAGAATCGGCAACTGACGATGGTCAGATTGCGTCACCTTAAAATTTTTAAACTGCTTAATAGTTTCTTCCTTGTATGTAGAGATGGCGCCAATGTCACTATGTTCCCTGTACAGTGGAAGATAATATTATATATATAATGAGCAAAGATGTTTCAAAACTAGAATGCGGACTTGACAAGATGGTGGTACTTCTCTACAAGAATCACCTCTTCTGCCACTTAAACCAGCCCGACTGGTTAAGCACCCGCATTATCGAAACTTTGTAGTTTGCCAATGTCGAATCGTGTCAAGCAACCGTCGACGGACCTTCGTCAATCACCCACCCATTATCGGACCTTTGTGGTTTGGATCGGATTTTTTTGGTTTGCCATTGTCGGGCCGCTTTAAGCTACCACCGACGGACCTTCGTCAATCGCCGACGTTGGACCGCTTTAGGAAACCAATATCGGACTTGAATAGTTTACCGATGTCGGGCCGAGACCAGCTTGCCTACGTTAGCCGACCATATTAAGCAGTTATGGGCGAATGGTCGGTACCATGTGGTTAAACCATATCGGACCTTAATCGTACGGCGACGGTATGTCGATGTAATCAAAACGTAAAATTTACCATCGGATCGACGAAGGCCCGAGGGAATCGTGTTTGCTGCTAAATCGTTGTATGTAAACGAAGTATGTGCAAGCCAAAAAATGTGGTTCCTTGTGGGATGCTGATCCAAGTTTGAATTTTCGTTATTTCCACCCAAGATCTTTTGATTTTTAGTTTTTTAGTTTCTTGTCGGTTGAAGTAACTGATTTGGAGGTTTTTTAACTTCTTTCTTTGTTTTAATTGTCTTAGGAGCATAATCCTATTGGAAATATTAACACGCCAGGACGAATCCGTATCAGGTAACTTGGATAAGTAAGTAAATTTATTATCGATAGAAAGAAGCAAGGGTTGACTCCCCGACTAAAAGAGCATTAGAGACCGACCGGCTTTATTCATATCGTATAATGACTGTCTCAGCATTGTGCAGGGAGGCATGTTAATGTACTTTAGCCATCAGGAAAAATGGGAATTTTCGGTTCGTGTAAGGCCGTAAAACCAAATCACAGCAGTACTGAATGAAAGGGAGAATTTTACCAAACGAGAAAAACTTTTATCCAAAGTACCACAAGGATGTCCTTAAAACTGATGGTTAGTACTCTTCCTATTTAGAACTGGCATTCGGAAAGTTTTGTTATTTAAACATTTTTCCAACGTTTATATTAGGTATTTACGGCGCCGGAGACCGAAAAATTGATCTTTAAGGCGCATTTACACAGACAAACTTTCCTTTGATGTTGAAATGCCGACAAACATTTACACGAGCCTCTTGAGCAAAATGTTCAAAGAAAAGTTCGAGCAGAATCTCGTACATAAAGACTCACGGAAATTTTAGAGAGAATGTTAAGCAAAATTTGTTTGAAGAAATGTTGGTATAGATATCTCTTACAAATTTAAATTTTATAGTTTTATGGGAATTCATTGAACTTAACTGAAAATAGAAACTGAAAAAGAAAGTTTTAAAACAAGATATTTTTAAAAAAGAAAGTTTTAAAACAAGGTATTTTTAATTAAGTGCTTTCCGACGGAAAAACGATTTGATGTCGAAATTAACATTTTACCTCATAAGCAACTTCGATTGACCTGATTTTTATAGGGGATATGCCAGTATACTTGTAGCTTTTTTGGGGTTGTAAAAAAACGAGAATAAAAAATAATAATTGGCACTTATTTATTCCTGTTGCCTGTAAAATGTAATGATAAAAATTTACGTTTAAAAGAATATCTCTTTATTTTACTTCCTAGTTTAAAACACAATACAATAATAATCAAGTCAAATTAAAACACTTATATACATTTTATTAAATTTCAAATATATGAACAAAAGCACGTTCGGTCTAAATAATACTCGTTTATTACCCACTTTTACAACCCTACGATCCCAGACCCTTGTCTAAAAAAATATAATTTAGCAGTAATAGACTAGATTTCTGAATCGGAATATTGCTCCTTTGCATATTGTTTGTTCAGTGTCAGTAATCAACCTTGATTATTACATTAAATTGACAGTAAATATCTATCTTCAGCATTTTCATGAACCTTTTGCTTTTTTAAGCAACCGTTGGGGCCTTAAACTAACTAGGTAAATCTGGTGTGAGGAATGAAAAGAAAACAATCGAAGCTAAGGGTAAAGTAAAGTTACAAAAATATGTTTAAAAAAAATCCCCTCCCCACCACTCCTCATAGTCGTGAGGCGCGGATTACCGCTTAAAAGTGCAATTTTTGAGATTTTTGGCGATATTTGAAAAGAAAAATTTTCCTGGGTTGTTTTTGAATTTAGGAAAAAACTCTTGGAAATAAAAAAAACTCGCAAGAATATCCCAAAAAAACCCCCGGGCAAAAAAATCCGGGAAAAACCCTAAGAAAAAAAATATTATAAGTAACCCTAATCCATGTGACAAAACTCATAGTCAAGAATAATGTTTCGCTTGCCGTCGGCTTTTTTTCACAAAAATTTAAAATAAAAGTTGGTGTTCCATTTTTTTAAAGAATTGAGATCACTGATCACTGATGTAAAATTTTATTTATTCTCATCTTTAAAAATATGTTTCCAAAACGGATAGCAATAATTTGCTCAAAAATTTACCTGAACAAAATGTTCAAAGAAAAGCTCACAAAAATGTTCACGCAAAAAATTTTAGATCTTTTACACGAGCTTTTGTTTGAGCATGTTCGTCTGTGTAATTGCGCCTTTACAGGTCAACACAGGAAATTTTAAATTATCTTTTTGCCGTTTTTAAATAAAAATGTCCCCCCCCCTTTTAAGGTACGTTTCCTTTGGCCCGTCTGCGTTTCGTGCCTATATTCAACCGTATGAGTAAGACGCAGTCCGTCAGCCGCATGCGTCCGCCGAATTATAGGAACCGTAACTTTAAGTAAATATTCTTTTTTGCAAACTATTGCATTTAAAAGCCCTAAGAATTTATTTTTCTTTTATTAAACTTCTATTCATTCATTCAATTTTCTTAAATTAATGCCAATAAAATTATTTTGTTTGAAAACCAATTTTATACAAAAAAAAGTTAAATTAAATTATGTTCGTACGTTTATTTATTGCATGCGACACAAGTTTTTTTTATAGTTAATCTCCACAGATATTATTTTATACTTTTTAGTCCGTTTTAAAAACGGAGAGCTTGATTAAAACTTATTTTTTATTTAATTAATTACTTTCTGCTTCTTAGTGTATAAAAACTGCAGCTTCGGTTCAAAAGTTACGAATTTTTAAATATATCAAGACACCCATCATCACAGCTTTTTTATCCATTATAAGCACATATTTAGTAAAACTCAAATATGAAAACTGCATATTCATAGCATTATTGAATCAAAATTTATGGTTTTTTAAATATATCAACCCCCTACTACTCCCTAGAGCACACAACAATATCGTTTTTTTGTTATAAAATTAGAAAAAAACTTAGATAAACTTAAATTTAAAGACTGCATATCCGTAGCAGCTATGATTTAAAAGTTATGATTTTTTTAATTTTTAAATAAATTAACCTCCACCCACCTTCTTAACTACCCCCCACCAAAGCAGTTTTTATTGTAATATTATAATGCCACTGGAATTACATAAGTTTACCAAATTTTATTAAACTCGGTTAACGAGAAGTTAAAACTCTTAAATGTACCAAAGTTCTATCTACAGTTTCTTAATATAAAAATTATTTTGAGAATTACAAAGTTCTATCCCAATATTCCGTGTCAAACATTGACAGTTTCCTGTGGAAAAATAGATCAGACCAACTTTTTTAAAATCTTCGAAATTAAGTCAAATTAAATTATTAGTTTAAAATATTTAAACAAAACAGATAGCATAGTTCTAGAGCACGATTTTTTTAAAATGCAATTGCCAAAAGTTGCAAGGCAGGTAGATAGAACCTTGTAATTCTAAAGGCGCAATTACACAGACGAACATGCTCAAACAAAAGCTCGTGCAAAAGATTTAAAATTTTTTGCGCGCACATTTTTGTGAGCTTTTCTTTGAACATTTTGTTCGGGTAAATTTTTGAGCAAATTATTGCTATCTGTTTTGGAAACATATTTTTAAAGACGAGAATAAATAACATTTTACATCAGTGATCAGTGATCTCAATTCTTTAAAAAAATGGAACACCAACTTTTATTTTAAATTTTTGTGAAAAAAAGCCGACGGCAAGCGAAACATAATTATTGGCTATCAGTTTTGTCACATGGATTAGGGTTACTTATAATATTTCTTTTTGGGACTTTCTTGCGAGTTTTTTTATTTCCAAGGGTTTTTTTCCTAAATTCGAAAAACAACCCAGGAAAATTTTTCTTGTCCAAAAAATTTTTGAATTTTTCAAATATCGGCAAAAAACTCAAAAATTGTACTTTTAAGCGGTAATCCGCGCCTCACGACTATGAGGAGTGGTGGGGAGGGGATTTTTTTTAAAACATATTTTTGTAACTTTACTTTAACCTTAGCTTTGATTGTTTTTTTTTAATTCCTCACACCAGATTTACCTACTTAGTTTAAGGCCCCAAGGGTTGCTTAAAAAAGCAAAAGGTTTATGAAAATGCTGAAGATAGATATTTACTGTCAATTTAATGTAATAATCAAGGTCGATTACTGACACTGAACAAACAATATGCAAAGGGACAACATTCCGATTCAAAAGTCTAGTCTATTACTGCTAAATTATATTTTTTAGATAAGGGTCGGGATCGTAGGGTTGTAAAAGTGGGTAATAAACGGGTATTATTTAAATCGAACGTGCTTTTGTTCATATATTTGAGATTTAATAAAATGTAAATAGGTTTTTTCATTTGACTTAATTATTATTGTAAAAGACTAAACTAGGAAGTAATATAAAGAGATATGAGTGGTACGGCGTTTATAACTAACGTATCAAAAAGACAATAAATACCATAAGTACAAAAAATACTCTCACCACAACTACGACGTGTAAATATAAAGAATTCTTTATCTGGTATTGTAAGTTCAATTTTTTGTGAAGTAAATCCAACCCAACTCGACTCGAGGGGGTGCCTAATAATACCATATTATTGTATTGTCGCCGCAACTATAAATACACACCGAAAACTGAAATTGAATACCAAATTTGAGTTGCAAGATTTGAGCCGAACATACAAACATACATAAATAAAAGCTTGTAAAAATCGCCAAAAATTTCAATATTTAAAAAATCGGAAACGCAAGTTCTACGCGTCAATAAAATAAAACGAATTTCTTTCTTTTGCGTCGGAGAGCCCTTTATTTATGGAAAGATTTGTTCTAAAACTTTCATAAAAAAACTGCGTTGACCCTTGTTTGTTGTCATGTAATTTTGTGTGTCAATGTTCATTTGACCAAAACCCCCTCTCACTAGTCTACGGTTTTTACCTTCTCCTAACCCAGCATCAGCAACAAATAAGTGCCAATTATGGTATACTGGCATATCCCGTATAAAAATCAAATTAATCGAAGTTGCTTATGAGGTAAAACGTGAATTTTGACATCATATCGTTTTTCTGTCGGAAAGCACTTAATTAAAATACCTTGTTTTAAAACTTAGTCTTTCTATTTTCAGTTAAGTTCAATGAATTCCCATAAAACTATAAAATTTAAATTTGTAAAGAAATTTTTATACCCCCAATTCTTCAAATAAATTTTGCTCAACATTCTCTCCAAAATTTACGTGTGTTTTTTTGTACGAGATTTTGCTCGAACATTTCTTTGAACATTTTGCTCAAGAGGCTCGTGTAAATGTTTGTCGGCATTTTAACATCAAAGGAAAGTTTGTCTGTGTAAATGCGCCTTAAGGTGACGATATATGAACAGTCCCCTAATAAGAAAGTGTTAGCTTTCTGCTTCTTGTTGGCTAGGTAGCCATTGCCGTTAAGGCCAGTAGTTTTTAAAATCAAAACTAAAGAAAAACAAGTAAACTTTTGTGGTTAGAAATGATTTTAGTACTTTTAACTTGTACAAAATTGCAAAACACATAAGAAAAATTATAGTGTACTGCCTATTAGCTTAATTTAATTCAGTAATGACTAACGACCAGTTATGGCCGAATATGGCCAACTTATCAAGCAGAATAGTGATAAAACAACTCATGAACGGCAGATTTATAGGTTTGTCCTTTATTTATTTGTAGAGTATAGATTCCACAAGCTTGATGACTTTAATGTGGTTAATTTTTCCGAAAAACATGCCACCAATACATCGTCAGTAATTTTCTTAACATTTGCACCAGTTTATAAACTCATCAAAGTTTCGCTGTTAGCGCTCTTTAGATTTTTCAAGCAGCAATCGGGTTTAATTCTAGATCTAAATACATTTTTGCAACCAAAACTTTTGATCCAAATTTAAAAGAGCTCTTTTAGGGGTGTCAAAACTGTCAAAAAAAAAACAAATTTAAAAGCTATCAACAAGAAGTCATGGCCAACTTGGCTAAAAAATGATCAAGGGACCGGAAAATTGAACGAAAAGGTCCTTTCTTGAGAAGAGAAATATTTCTAAAGATCATGACTTGTAATGTAGAACTTTCCGTACGAAAAATCGTACGGAAGTGGCTTTTTTCGGTCGTTTGAAAGAAAAAATATTTTCGCTTTTTTAAGAGAATCATACAATTTTAGTAGATTGCTGTATCTTATTACCATCCTCAGATTAATAAAAAAAATGAGATATAACAGTAAACAATATTACCCCGATCAACCAGCCACAATGTTTATTTTGCAAAAAATACATGGTTGCCAATTTACCGCGGGGTTTCCCTAGAAACAAAACAATTCATAAACTTCTTGAAGCTCTTTTGATAATATTATTGATTATTTGACATATTTTTATATAGGATAATTTTTCTTATGCTAATAAATTAATTCTTAGTCCTAATTTTTAGTCTCAATAATTA
The DNA here is from genome assembly GCA_963921995.1 of Oxystoma pomonae. Lineage (NCBI taxonomy): Eukaryota > Metazoa > Arthropoda > Insecta > Coleoptera > Brentidae > Oxystoma > Oxystoma pomonae. Next base: position 3,819,317 of record OY998167.1, on the reverse strand, counting down.
ACTTTTTTTAATTTTTAATAAGTAGAATTTCGAGATTTATAAAAAAGAACACAAGCCGGCAACGTTTTTTCGACGAGCCGCGATTAAATGCCGACATGTTTGGTTGCAGCTGACGGCGTTGTTGTTAACGGGGGTTTGTGTTGTTCGGTGATTTTTGAATTTTATTGTGACTATTTGTGAAAAAAGAACTGTATCAAGCTATTTTGAGGACCAACAAAATGGTTTACCATTGCCTGGTATGCAATAAAAGCGGATATTCCAGCCCAGAACTAATATTTCGGATGTAAGAAAGATCCTGTCATTTTACGTTAGTCATGGGCGTAGTATGAGGTAAAAAACTGCGTAAAAAGCTTATGATTATACTATTAATACATCAAAAATCTAAGACTAATACTAATCTTTTTTAAGAAACAAAAGTACCAGATAATTTTGCTCCTTTTGCATCATGTAAAATATTTATTTATTATAATTTATACATAACAAGAGAAGACAATAAGACCAAGTGCTGATAGTCAGGTACTGGGGCAGGTATTTTTTGTATTTTAATGGGTACCTGGGTACTTTCTATAATTTGAATAAAACCGTTTTGGAGATATTTACTCTGAGCCAATCTTATTTTTATTTTCATTAATATTTATTATTTATTTTTTTGCCTTTTGACTCCTGTTTCCTGAAAAACTACTAGTAATTAATTTTTTACCTCTTCCTTAAATTTTCCTTGTGTTCTGTATTCAGAAATGAACATGCAGCCAATGTGTAAAGAATACAATTTGTTGGCCTTAAAATTTTCATAATTAACATCACAAAAAGTTCTCTTAATTTGATAAATAAAGTTTATATTCCACTAAAGAAAACTAAAAGAGACATTATTATCATAGTGAAAAAAACGCTTAATAAGCCGTTTAAAAGCGTGTTTTTTTTTTGGACAAAAACGTTGTAAAACGGGTTATTAACCGTTTTTTTTGCTATGAAAATATTTTTTTTTACTTTTGTTTTGTGGGATACTGCACAATTAAAAAAAATATATAACAGCCTTCTTGAATAATTGACCTAAAAATCATTTCAAGTGCTCTTTGGTAAACTTTTGAACTGTTCGTAAATACCTACATTCCTCAAACTAAACTTTATCCTTGAATAAATCTATTTTTTGTGGTTAGGCAAGTTCTCGCAGTTAATTCTTTTGAATAAGAAAATCCGACCAACCTTATATCTCGTTTTCACATTTATATATTTAAATTAAAATTAACGCCGCCACTGTTAATGGGAAAAGCAATTTTTGACAGTGTTGCCGTTTTATTGCTCTATCTCTTTTATGTTCATATAATCGTCCAGAAGGGTGTTGGATTGTAAACATTAGAGGATTTCAATAGGGAATGTTTGGTCTCTCTTTAGTTATTAGTCTGAGTTAAAATCGCTTTTCAATTCAATACAACCAAAGGTGTTAAAAATCAAGGAAACCGGTGGTGTTTCAATTACGTATATTGAGTTTTCCCCAGCACACACAAGGGAATTGCTCGCCGTAAAACCCAGGCAATTTAAATGAAAACGAAAACAGTTTATGTGCCAACACGCAGGTGTGTTTAGAAATTGAAATGGAAGTGAGAAACCTGTTGAATTCTGTTGAAAATTTAATTGGGTTAAGTTGCTTGACTTGGCACCTGTTTGCGTGTGTTATGGCGAGATCTCTCCGGTGGGATTTGACGGGATAAAAAAGTGGGCTAGCGGATAATCCTTTATTTTTACATTCTACTGTAGTTTTTTTAAAAATTATGACGTCTGGCGCATACAATTCGCCTTGCTTCTTGTTCTCCCACCGACCGAATTCGACATACTGGTTGCGATTCTTCAGAAACGACAGAAAATCTCACCTGTCATAATTCTGGAAAGTGGCGGTTTTTACTTATTGCCTCATTTAAATTGAAAACACAGCATCCTTAATATTTATCCTAACCTTGTACGAGAAACTGCGTCATTTTCTAATAACATTTTGTAATGTCATCAGAATGTGCAAAATCAAACCCGTTAATTGAAAGAAAGTTCAATTACAAAATAATTTATAAAAAGCGGTTGAGGAGCAAAAAATTTATTAAAAAATCAAAACCGGCCAAGATTTTAAAACCCAACCTACATATCAATATATTAGGAGGTAACATGACTTAATCGCAATAAAACCAATCTACAAATATGTAACATATAATCATAAAGCACCCCTGGTTTGTAATACAAGGCGGAAGCCCCCTAACAGCCAAGGCCACCCATTAATATTTAGTCGTGACAGTTGAACGCATGTCCCACGCAACACCCCCAAAAACACCCCTTTTAAACGACGTCAGCAATTTAACAACGGTATATAGATAAAAAATATATTTTCAGGACAGTAAGGTTAAGACGCTGTTTAAATTTTACAAAACTATTTTTTTCTAAAGTGCAGTCGAGCACCTGGGTGCCGATTCTTGCATTTCGTAGAAAAGCTATCACGAGTTATCCGAAACCTATCCGACCACGGCCGAACTTCACCCGATTGCCGTGTATCGAAGGAACCTTCCTACACTTAAATACACCTGCCTCTGAGCAAAAGAACGGGCGCTTTTGAAAAACGATAATCAATTCAGCTTTGCGCGCGCACCGTAGAAGGTTGGCAGCTTTTGAGCCTCCTTATTGGTCAAAACCAAGGATGTGAATGTTCTTAGGCGACCATTCTCTCAAAATTCAAGAATCGGCACCCTGGAGGTCAGCATTTACCAGTATTTTTGAGTTTTTTCATATATTTTATATGTAAATTGAATAATAAAATGGTAAACTACCATATAATAAACTGCTGTAAAATTACCATAATTTAAAACCCTGCTGTAAAAGCCGCGTCAAATCTCTTACAAAAGTTTTACGAGATTTTATAATAAAACAAAATTATGATTGTTTTCCACAAACCAAAACTACACTTTTTTGCACTCGACGCGCGTTTCGCTAATAATGTTAGCATCATCAGGAGACGATAAACAATGAACTAAATTAATCTACGCTCTATCTTATATACAATCCTTTAGTGGGCGGAGATAAGACCAATAAATTGTGATTGATCACGATTTTTAATCCTATCTCCCCTCAACCAAAGAATAAAGTGTACTAAACGGGATGGGTCCTCTATCTTTATTTAAACTATTTCTGGATTTAATGATTTCCATACTTTCATATGCATTCAAAAGTCTTTTGTTTGGTACACTTTTTAGAAGTTTTAGGTTATCTAATGTGAATCTATGATTGTTTTCAAAAGCATGCTCGGCCACACTTGACTTTTCTGTTCTTCCGTATTTTAAGTGTGCTAAGTGTTCTTTAAAACGTGTCTGACAACAACATATTTTTTTGTCAAAATCCATGCAACTAATTTCGTAAATTCCACTTTTTTCTAGAACTGTAGTTTTATCCTTAGGATTTCCTAGTAAGCTTCTTATTGTGTTACCGGATTGATATACTAATTTAAGACCGGTGTTATTAAATACTTTGTGTAATCCTTTCGTATAATTAGGATTATAAGGAATTGATACAAATTTTGAGTCGCAGGTATCTTTTTGTCTGAAAAAGATAGAATTCCGAAAGGTCTTTTGAAAAGAATGTCTATTTATCAGCTTATTTATTAAGCCTTCGTCGTAACCGTTTTCGCCAGCTATATTCCTAATCCTATTCTTTTCTGCTTCAAATCTTTCTTTGTTTAAGGGGAAATTTACTAATCTATATGTTAAAAAGTGCAAACTTGCAAGCTTATGTTGTAAGCAATGAAAAGAGTCATTTGGAATATACCTGTTGGTGGCCGTGCCTTTTCTGTATAGGTCAAAATCCAATTTATTTTTATTTCTTATAACTAAAGTGTCTAGAAATGGCAGTGTACCGTTGTTCTCTGTTTCATAAGTAAATTTAATAGTGGGAAATTTGTTATTTATTTTTTCCATAAAATTTTCAACACTAGTTACTTTAGTGTTGAATACTGCAAACACATCGTCTACATACCTGAACCATACTCTGGGGAAATACTCAAATTCTTTACTTATATCTGATTCAAATTTGCTCATAAATAGCTTTGCGATAAAAGGTGATAAACTATTACCCATTGTGGTTCCTTCTAATTGCTGGTAGTAGTTATTTTTATATTGAAAGTAATTTTGATTCATGCAGAGTTTTGTTAAAGATAGGTATTCTAAAGTCTGTTTGTCTTCTAGATTGTTTTTTCTAAGTAGTTCCTCCAGGTATTGTAAGGTATTGGGGATCGGCACACTAGGGAACAACGAACGTCGAGTGCAAAAAAGTGTAGTTTTGGTTTGTGGAAAACAATCATAATTTTGTTTTAGTGCAACCAAAGGTTTCAAATTCCCAACATAGATTTTATAATGTTTATCAGGTTTTATATGTTTTCGATCAGGTTACAAACTCAAACAGGATTGGGTTGCTCTGGTGTGGGGTAATAATAAATAGGTTTGATAGTTGACAATTATAGGGTAGTTTTATTTTTGCCTTTTCCTCTATACAATCATTTAAAAAGTTCATAGAATCTTATAAAACCCTATAAAACATCATTAAAACTCACCTTAATACACCAATGCAATGGAGAGATATTTTTTTAGTTATTAGTTTGAGAGAGACATACTGGATTTTGTAACAAGAACGGGTAGGTACCGGGTAGTTTAAAAAAAAAGGTCCATGAAGGCCTATTTGCCAGGTCACTCTATTTTCAACACCACTACTAAAGCCGAAAGCATATCCAGAATTCTGACTGGCATTAAATAATATCAGAGCCATACAAGGCATACTATATCATAAAAATACTGTTATATACTACTCAGAGTAACGATGGGGTTGCGAAATGGCATCAAATAATGACCGGTTCATAATTTTGATATAACTTTTAGACTTTTATGGGATTTAGGATTTTTTCCGAATTAGAAATATCCTCGCCATTTTCCCATTTGATTATATTAGAATAATTTTTTTTTAATTAATCGTGTAAGCTTTGCAGTGCCGCCCAATTTTATTTTCTGTTAAAAACTTACTCCTGATTTATAAACAGGGATTAGTAAACGTCAAACAGAAACATAAGACGAGTTAATAAATCGGTGGTAATGGTAAAGCCATGATGACCCTTAAAATAATTTAGTTAAATACCGGTTAAATGATTTTTAGATGTGCTTAAATACACTTAGAGTAGGAGACGTTTTTTAGTAAATTTAAAGACTGTAAACAACTTTGATTAAAATAAATTTTCTCCCCATCTTTATACTCTTTGAAAAATTAAAATTTTTCCTGTTTTTTGTATAAAAATGACAAAATAAAAATCATATGCACGACACCACTCAAGATGATAGACAGATGTCATAACAGAAATTTTTATTAAACAATTGACTTAAATTAAGTCCATCTTCCTCTAAAATAATTTTTTATAGCCTGATGTCTCTCTTCAGCAACCTTAAATATTTTTGCACTTCACTAAATTATTATTATTTTTTGCAAATCCCAAAAATGATCTAGCGTGTTTCTGTAATTTTTTAAAAGCAAAAACCCGATAAAAATATTTGATTTTTAGCCTATTCGCTAATTAATAATATTTTTTGCAAATCCCAAAACTGGTAGAAGAATGTCGTTTTTAGATTATTATCGAAAAACGTTAGCTGCGTCCAAAAAAAGTATTGCCTTTTGCCTAGCGTGTTTATGTAATTAAAAAATAAAAAACGATAAAAATATGTGATTTTTATCCTATTCGCTAATTATTATTATTTTTTGCAAATCCCAAAACTGATAGAAGAATGTGGTTTTTAGATTATTATGAAAGAACGTTAGCTGCGTTCAAAAAAAGTATTGCCTTTTGTCTAGCGTGTTTCTGTATTTTTTTAAAAACCAAAAACCGATAAAAATTCTATCGCTAATTAATATTATTTTTTACATATCCCAAAACTGGTAGAAGAATGTCATTTTTAGATTATTATTGAAAACGTTAGCTGCGTCCAAAAAAAGTATTGCCTTTTGTCTAGCGTGTTTCTGTAACTTTTTGAAAACCAAAAACCGATAAAAATATGTGGTTTTTAGCCTATTCGCTAATTAATATTATTTTTTGCAAATCCCAAAACTGGTAGAAGAATGCGGTTTTTAGATTATTATCGAAAAATGTTAGCTGCATCCAAAAAAAGTATTGCCTTTTGTCTAGCGTGTTTTTGTAATTTAAAAGAAAAACGATAAAAATATGTGATTTTTATCCTATTCGCTAATTATTATTATTTTTTGCAAATCCCAAAACTGATAGAAGAATGTGGTTTTTAGATTATTAAGTATTGCCTTTTGTCTAGCGTGTTCCTGTAACTTTTTAAAAACCAAAAACCGATAAAAATATGTGGTTTTTCTATTCGCTAATTAATATTATTTTTTGCTAGTACCAAAACTGGTAGAAGAATGTCGTTTTTAGATTATTATCGAAAAATGTTAGCTGCGTCCAAAAAAAGTATTGCCTTTTGTCTAGCGTGTTTTTGTAATTAAAAAAAAAAAAACGATAAAAATATGTGGTTTTTATCCTATTCGCTAATTACTATTATTTTTTGCAAATTCCAAAACTGATAGAAGAATGTAGTTTCTAGATTATTATGAAAGGACGTTAGCTGCGTTCAAAAAAAGTATTGCCTTTTGTCTAGCGTGCTTTTGTAATTTAAAAGAAAAACGATAAAAATATGTGATTTTTATCCTATTCGCTAATTATTATTATTTTTTGCAAATCCCAAAACTGATAGAAGAATGTGGTTTTTAGATTATTAAGTATTGCCTTTTGTCTAGCGTGTTTCTGTAACTTATTAAAAACCAAAAACCGATAAAAATATGTGGTTTTTAGCCTATTCGCTAATTAATATTATTTTTTGCAAATACCAAAACTGATAGAAGAATGTCGTTTTTAGATTATTATCGAAAAATGTTAGCTGCGTCCAAAAAAAGTATTGCCTTTTGTCTAGCGTGTTTTTGTAATTAAAAAAAAAAACGATAAAAATATGTGGTTTTTATCCTATTCGCTAATTACTATTATTTTTTGCAAATTCCAAAACTGATAGAAGAATGTAGTTTCTAGATTATTATGAAAGGACGTTAGCTGCGTTCAAAAAAAGTATTGCCTTTTGTCTAGCGTGTTTCTGTAACTTTTTAAAAACAAAAAAACGATAAAAATATGTGGTTTGTAGCCTATTCGCTAATTAATATTATTTTTTGCAAATCCCAAAACTGGTAGAAGAATGCGGTTTTTAGATTATTATCGAAAGACATTAGCTGCGTCCAAAAAAAGTATTGCCTTTTGTCTAGCGTGTTTCTGTAATTTTTTAATAGCAAAAAACCGATAAAAATATTTGGTTTTTAGCCTATTCGCTAATTAATATTATTTTTTGGAAATCCCAAAACTGATAAAAGAGTGTGGTTTTTAGATTATTATCAACGTTACCTGTGTTCAAAAAAAGTATTGCTTTTTTTCTAGCGTGATTCTGTAATTTTTTAAAAAAAAAACGACAAAAATATGTGATTTTTATCCTATTCGCTAATTATTATTATTTTTTGCAAATCCCAAAACTGATAGAAGAATGTGGTTTTTAGATTATTATCAAACGTTAGCTGCGTGAGAAAAAAGTATTGCCTTTTGTCTAGCGTGTTTCTGTAATTTTTTAAAAGCAGAGCTTTTGTTTGAGCATGTTTGTCTGTGTAATCGCGCCTTAAAAATGCGCACTTTTTAGAAGATTCCAGAATAGGAACTAATTCTGTGCTAGGTTTAGTGGTTCCTAAGTAATAGTTAAAAAACCTACCCCTAGATACAAAAATTTCATTTTCTCACGAAAGTTGTGAAAGTCCCTAGAAAACTGTGAAAATAAGAGGCGATTCTTTTCAGCCTTTAATTATACAGGGTGTCTCTTTCAGGTCAAAATAATACGTTTTTTACCGATCTACAGAGCGTTATAATAATGACTTTTTTAGTACATCCATTAAATTAAAAACATGGGTTACGTTTTAGGACCGAGATCATCCAACATGTACAGTGAGATATTTTTTCAGGAGTCTAGCCTTTTTCTCCCCATAAATCTTTTTGTGGTGAGCTCAGAGTAGATTCTGAGATACGAAATTAATTTTTAATTTTCTCTACAAACTTTTTGTCTCTTGTAAGTTTTTCACATCTCCGACGAGGGAGGAATATTTTAGGTATATATTATGAAATTTTAACGCTCTGTAGATTTGACAAGAAGACTTTGTGGATACCTGTTTATGGGAAAAAAAGCCTTTTTTTGACATGGAAAATAAGCTTTTAAAATCTTAATACTGAATTTTGAAACACCCTGTATGTAATAATCAGTTTTTCCTTAATTTTTTACCGTTTTATGGTACGATTTTAAATTGGGATAACTTACCACACATTATCTGTGTACCCCCACATTTATTATGGAATTCCACCTCACCAACTAAATTTGGTAATTTCACCAACCAAACCACACAGGAATGAGCAACAGGATATCCCTTGTCCATATAATCTGCAACTTTATAGTATGAAACCGATTCTCAACATTAAGCGACACAATCGAGCGAATACCACGTCTTTGTTTATCACGTCTATTAAAAGAAGGCAGCAATATCGAAGAAGTTGAAACGGGACAATGAGAATTCTTGGACGAAAGTAAATCACGTGTTTTTAACCGACAGAAAGCCTTTCGTCCTGTTTCTGGAGTGTGTCGGGAGACGACTGCCTTATTTTTCAGGATAATGATGGTCGGCTTAGAACAAAAAATATGGGACAGACCTGCATAAGCAAAAATTTCAGAGAAGAATGTTTGACATTTTCTCCAAAATTTTGAACATTTCGGGTTATTAAAGATTATTCCATAAAGAGCCCTGTAGTAATTTTAGCACATTTAAGGACAGGACAAAAGTAGGGAAGTCAAGAGGAAAGTGAGGCAGAGCGGGGAATCGGATTCACTATATTATTACGCATTGAGAAGCCAAAATAGAGACCTTTTTTATCACACAACTGAATACAAAATATAGCAGGTTATGAAACAATTGTTTTATCTGTCGGGCACATCCAACTTCGTACTGGATTATCTCCATGACTACTTTGGTGACCAAAATTACGATCACATGCATTTTTGGCCAATTTAATGACATAGTATAGACACTTTTTTCTTTGATGATATCCATTCCCTATATATTCTATTTTCCCTTCCTTTTTCATATATTTCTTACATAAAACAACCTTTTTAGAGCTAACGTAACAAATCAAAATAAATAGATTATAATAAACTTTATTTATAAGTATCTGTTTTACGGTCTAGTTTTGTTTATTTTTCGTTGATCAGTATCCCTAACAAGTCTTTTTACTCCTGTGGGGTTGTTTCTCGGTTTCTCGGCGACTTTAATAAAGTGCATGCCTTGTACACCCTCAATGAATCATTAATTTATTAATGAGGGTACGACCTACTTGGATAATTAAAAGATTGAATATCGATTAATTTTATCGGAGGTGCAATGCCTAAAGTTGACACATGTGGCGATGCGAGGCTTCGATGCAAGGAATCCTGAAACTTGCATCAACTGATGCCAAGTCGATGAATTAGTACTACTTAGAGGCCCCGTATACGATTTTTGACAGTTATTGTTTTACCAGAGGTGAGCAACTGGATTTGACAGTTTGTTAGGGAAATGTTTCAAATTGTGTGTTGGCAATGATGGTTGGTAACCTTTAACAATAAATAACTTTGTCACTGTGAGATTTTTGATTAATAAACGTGAGGTTTAAAACTGTAAAAATTCGTGCCTCGATGAATTTGTATTGTTCCTTTGTCCAACGGAGAAAGAAACTCAGGAAAAGTGAAAAGAAAACATAAATAATACATTATGTTTCCATATTTTATTGTACGAAAATGATTAACAAAAATATAGATCATCATAGGAGTCTTTATATTTTATCTATACATATACTTTTTGTTTTGTTTTTTTTTGTCAAAGCTTGACATATTTAACTAACCAAAAAAAATCAATCTTTCAAAAACTGTCTGTGGAAATTATAAAAAGAGACAACAAAACATCAGTCCATTTCATAAAATCCGTTTTACATGCAAATATGAAAAAAAAATAGAAAGAGAGTTAGAGGGCCTCTAGTACTACTCACGTTGATTCTTGCATGGTGATTCCCGAAGCGGATACCTTGCATCGCAACATGATTTTAGATAGATGTATTTTATTAAATCTAATGGTACAACTTTCTTTTAGCATTTACCATTCATTCGATTATCCCTAATCTTAAGTTTAGTTTTACCAAATTAAGTGTTTAGTTAATATTTAGTATTATCGACTTTTTCGTCAGGTTTAATTTTTTTATAAATTGTATTTAAACAATTTCTTTTGTTAGTGCAATAAATAACTTCTCTGCTTTTCCGAAACATTTTGATTTCAATTTTTTTGATAAATTTAAAGCTTGTTCTTATAATTATGAAGGGAACCCACAAAAAGGCCGAAACACAATTGAACAGAAAATAAAACGTCCGAAACGAAATATGAACGAAAGTAAAACACCCAGAAATTAATGGATACGAATATAATTGTATTGAATTGTAATTTACTCGATCCTTTAAAGACGATAAAATTTAACCGATTATAGAGTAGAGTATATTTATTAATTCCTCTGAATAACAAAATAAATTTTGCTATTATGGGATTGTCATGAGTACAGGTAGTAATACAATGCATAGTAACTATAAACTAATATAAAATAAATAAATAAAAGTCATAATCACAAGACCCTAAAAAACATAAAACAATAACAAAAACACAACGTTTACTTATGATTTAAAAACAAATAGTACTAGAATGCTCAAACATTGCTGTTATAAATTATTTAAAACTACGCAAGTAGGAATCAGATAATTTTTTCGAATCAGATCAAATCAAATTTATTCAGCCATATTATACATTTGTGTTTACAATGATTTGGCAATTGTCAAAAATAAACAAATAATTAAAAATAATAATAATAAATATCTAAATTTTTTTTTAAAGGTTTTGATACCATGTCAGGCGTTCCCATTATAAACTTACATATACACTTTACAATAAACATAAATAAACATTTAATTAAGAAATGAGTATAGCGACTAAAAAACAAATATTGATATGCAAAAGTTAAAAATAAAGTTTACAACAAAAGTGATTAAACATTTAATTTAGTAATATGGATGGAGCATAAACAATACATAAATTGCACATAAAACAAAATTTCTAATGTATGCTCCTAACGTACGCACCTAAATTGAGAGACAATAAAATATAAATAACACCAATAACAAGAGAATCAGAATTACAAAAGTATCGAAATATATTTTTATAGAAACACAAAATGTCAGAAAATATTTTAACGAAAATAATTTAATAGAAACATAATAATGCCGAACTACAAAATTCAAGAACCCCAATATGTCCGAAGTAAGTTGTAAATTTTTCCATAATATTGTATTGTCATCGGACCTACATTACTGTTTCATATTTCAATAAAATCGTTTAATAAAAAAAATCCCCGTGTCATCTTCCAAACAGAGAAACTTGTCAACGCCGCAATCCAGGGCCTACGGCGCTCTAGAGATTTAAATTTGACGCATGCCCAATAGCGATTCGGATGGATTGTGGTTTGGCTCATTTAAGGATCGGGCATATTATTTTCTATCAATTTGTGGTTCGTGTGTTTTTTGTCCCTAGAAAATTATTTTCGGTACTTTTGTAATTCTGACATTTTAAGGTTCGGGAAAGTTATAATCGGTTAAATTATACAAATTGTGAAAGGCTTTCGCGGCCATTGTCCAATGGTGGGTGTGCTTTCGGGCTATTCGGCCGTCGTCGTTGAAAATTCGTTCTCGACGTTTCGCCGTCGTGTGAATCTCATCTTCAGGAGATGTTGACTGTTTGTTGGCTTCTCGAAGACTAGTGGTTAGTCTGTCACGGACGCAGGTTATATACGCTCTGGTGTTACTCCTCGTACTCGACTTTGGTTGTATATATTTATCTATTTCGTTTTCAGTGTATCCATTTGCTACAAGGGCATTTTTAAGATGTTTTAATTCTTCGCCTAGGTTTTCTGGTTCGCAGATCCTTTTCGCCCTCTCTACCAATGTTCTTATAACCCCTTTTCATTGTTACGAGTGGTGGCTAGATGTGTTGTTTAGTTAACGATCTGTGTGGGTAGGTTTTTTGTATACGGTATGTCCTAGTTATCCCTCCTTCCTCTTATTAGTACGTCCAGAAATGCCAATTTTCCGTTGTCCTCTATTTCCATTGTGAATTGTATTCTGGGTTTCATTTCGTTTTCCTCCATGACGATCATCGACCACTAGTCTTCGAGTAGCCGACAAACAGTCAACATCTCTTGAAGATGCCATCCCCTCGAGATGGCGAAACGTCGAGAACGAATTTTCAACGACGCCGACGACGGCCGAATAGCCCGAAAGCACACCCACCATCGGTTAAATTATGTTGGTGTCTTTTAAGAATCGAGTAAATTAAAATTATATTCGAATCTATTATTTTCTGGGTGTTTTACAATTGTGTTTTGGTTTTTGTAAATTCAGCTTTTTGTGGGTTCCCATTAAACTTCTTATTTCTGAAGGTTGAACAAATTTTTAACTTTAATAACAGCAATATCCCTGGAACAGTGAGTTTATTTATCAAAGTTGGCATCCCCCAGACATTTTAAACGCTTTTTTACATGGTTTTTTAGAACCGAACATCCCCCTTGGGCATTATATGTTTGATATCTAATATTTGAAAGGGGAAAAGCGTCGTGATATTGCATAGAAGCATCACCAATTTTGTTGCGATTTTGCGAAAGTTGACCGACGGGTCTGTATAAATTTAGCTTGAAAGTCTCTCGTCTCTTTGGAAAATGAAAATTTAGAGTTGATTGTTACAAAATGTTTTATTACAGTGTTCTCTTGTCAAGTTGCTCTTTATTAAAATGATGATGTCTAGATATGAACCGCCAAATAATTAGGCTCCTACTTTATTTACAGTGTTTATATGAGAGCTAATATTTGATAGCACTCGGAAAAGGGCGGTGGAAGCATGGTGCAAAAGGAAGTTTATTAAAATATTCGGACAAAGTAATTATGTTCTATCTTCTAAGATGTCTACATTTACAGCGGGTATTTTATACCAGGCATAGATAGATGTTCTACCTTTATGGCTGCTTATTTTTTAAAAAAAGTTAAACTATAGAAAAAAAATAACTTAAGAATTTACTTTGATTGTTACTAAAAACTTTTTTGCCATTAGTCCACAGCAGTACAACATTTTTTAAAAACGTTTTTCCAATCAATGGACATTCTGAACTTAACTATACCTTTTCAATGAGGTATTACTTTACAGCTATTCCAGCGGGACACTTTGAACGATTTTTTTAAATTCAAAATTAAATATTGCCATAAGCAATGGGCGCTATAAATATGTTAACGCTGTTACAAAAAAATAAATACATGAATTGTACAGAGTGGTCCAAATTCGAGGGGGCTCTATAGCTTTGGGCTTTTGCAGCATAGTTAGCCCAAAACTAATATACATGTTACGGGCTAGATTTTCAAGAGAAGTCGAAACCTAAAAACCGCATTGCGATATGTCAAAGCGTTTCTAAGCTACAGGGTGATTCTTAAAAATGTGCGTTTCTAAAAACCCTCTACAACTTTTTTATTTGTAAACATAGAGATTTTCATTAAAAACATTTTTTGAAGATTTTTTAAGGAAAAATCTACCTGTTTCATCGATTTTGTGTTAAAGCCTTTAGTTCACGAGATATAACACAAAGTTACATTTTTTTAAATGGAATACCCCAATTTTAAAAACAAAAATTAGTTTTGTAATAAAATTTCCTGTTAAACGGTGTGTAAACAGATATCTGCAATTTTGAATAATTACCATAGTAGGCTTCTCTAGGTAGCTATGATCAAATAAAAACAATTGCCATGATAAACGAGCCCAAGTGTCAAAAGCGTTAAATCTATATTTCCAGAGATATCCGGAAAGAAGGCAACCTAGCTCAAAAATATTTTTGAAGTTAAAACGTCATCTACAAGATTACGGATCCTTTACAAAAACGCAGCCTAGGACGTGTAAAAGCCTAGCCAGAGATAGGGAGTTGGAAGAACTAACGGTTCTAGGAGAAATAGAAATTAACCCGAATACTGCCACCAGGGCTATGGAGAGAAACACTGGAATTCCACGCAGCAATGCCGTTCGGGTGTTTAAAAAACATCATTTTAGGTCCTATTGACCACGACGGGTACACAAATTACGGCAACGAGATTTTGCTCCAAGACGTGCATTTTGCAGGTGGTACCTAAATAAAAGCCAAGAAGACCCCGATTTTGCCAGAAAAGTTATTTGGACGGATGAGGCAACGATTTCTATCAAAATCCCCATATTATGGTGGAACAAGCGAATCAGGGAAGGTTTAGTTTTAAGGTATGGGTAGGCATCTACAGAGGACCAATTATTGGGTCATATATTTTTGATAGAAATTTAAATGCCGAAAGATACCAACAAATTTTAGAAGAGCAGGTGATTCCGTTTATCAACAATTTGCCACTTCAGCAAAATAATGAGCTATACTTTCAACATGACGGTGCACCTCCTCACAATGCACGAGACATTACTAATTTGCTAAATATTGTGTTTGCCGAAAACTGGATCGGAAATAAACGTCCTATATATTGGCCCCCCAGGTCTCCAGGCCTGACCCCTTGCGACTTCTTTTTGTGGGGGAGTGTCAAAGACCGTGTATTTCGAAATCGCCCAACTACTATAAGGGAATTGGAAGAGGCACTTCGTACTGCATTCTGTCAGCTTCCTGCGGTAGAACTTCTTAGCTTCAAGAGAAGATGTAGGATATGTTTACAAGAAAACGGCCGGCAATTTGAGCATTTGTTTTAGAATTAAAGAAAATTGTTAGATGTAGATTTTAGGTGTTACATAGTTTAATTAATAAAAATTTTAAATAAAAACTTTTTATAATTTTATTTTTGTTTATTATTTTAGGGTTGGTAACTATAGTAAACTAGAAGTTAAAGTTCGAGGTTGCTGTGTCCCCTAGTGTCGTAGCCAACTTGATTTTGTATGAAAAAAAAAACAATAAAATTTTATTTACACATTTAGGGCGCGCACAGCGCCTACTATGATAAATATGTAAATATGCAAATATCTTTTAAACTATTTAATAAAAATAGGTGTAGGAAATTTTATTAGAAAACTGATTTTTTAGAAAAATTGTATCCCATTTAAAGAAATATAACTTTGTATGATATCTCGGGAAGTAAAGGCTTTAAGAGAAAATTGGTGAAACAGGTAGATTTGTCTTTAAAAAATCTTCGAAAAATGTTTTTAATGAAAATCTCTATCTTTACAAATAAAAAAGTTGTAGAAGGCCTTTAAAATCGCACATTTTTAAGAATCACCCTGTAGCTCAGAAACGCTTTGACATATCGCAATGCAGTTTTTAGTTTTCGACTTCTCTTGAAAATTGACCCCATAACATTTATATTAGTTTTAGGCTATCTATGCTGCAAAAGCCCAAAGCTATAGAGGCCCCTCGAATTTGGACCACCCTGTACTTAAACAATCCAAATATAAACTAATTTTTTATCTACTTTAGTAAGTTGGTACTTTTAATATGCGTAACGGACGGACCAGCAAAAAGAACCATACCTTCATTCATTTTTGTATTATTTATTTATCTGCAAATAGGACCTCAAAAGATGCCAAAACTTAATATAACCGTAAAGTTAAAATCACACTTAAATAACATTTGTTACTATTTTACCAAAAAAACGAAAGAGTTAAGAATGTAACTAACAAAATGTTGCATAACGGACGAAACATAACGGACAGAACACTATTTCCACTCAAAATAGAACCAATATTTAAATTACAAGAAAAGTGATTAACCCAAAATAAATAAATCTTGGTTATACTAGCAAGCCTACTAACAATTATTTCATGGATATTTGAGAGTAAGAAGTTTAAGCTGATCTTTTAATATCCAATACAGACAAATTTCATGTTTTTGTCATTTTTTTGACACAATGAAACATTTTAAATTACTTTTTTGAGGCTGTAGTTTCTCCTCAGATTTTAAGTAAAAAAAAGTACAACTGGCAACGCCTTGTTCTTTAATTTTTTAATCTTTTGCCAGAGTGCACAGGAAAAACTAAACATCAGAATTAGCTGAAATTTTGCAGGGGTGATCATTTTTAAATGCTTAAGAAAAATATCTAAGGTATTTTTCAAAATTGTCAATTATTTTTTCTTCAAAATAAAAGCTCTGGTGCTGTCATCTATGCCAAAAGCCTCAAAATAAGTGGGGTTCGAACAAACCCTACTTACAATTTCCTCTGGATTACATTTTTTCTTTTTATATTTCCTTACTTTAGCGAAAATAAAAACTAAGTTTCCTTTTTTCTAAAAGTCTGTGCACTCCGGAAAAGGAAACCGATCAATCAACACAACACTTCATTGAATTTGGGAGACACATGCATTTCAAGTGTTGGCCGATAGATCGCAGAATTTATACGATTCCATGGTAACTGCAGGTGTGTCAACAAACTTTAAATCGGGCCGCAGTGGGACAGAAGAGTATATGAAAACCATTCGAGGTTATGTTGCTTCGAAAACAAATATGGAACCATTCCGCGAGTGCGGTAGCCCGCCGAAAAAGGCCTAGCGCTACGCGGGCATTATCCCGAGTCTATCAAAGAACCAAGAGAACTTTACTGGCTCGCTGGGATTAGTAGTAATTCGCATAGAAACATTCGGCGCCCATAACCCCACATAATTTTGTTTCTATTTTGATTCAACTGTTTGGTTTTAAATTTAAATTATTGCAGCATGTGCAAGGGTACTAGTGAAATATTTGAGTGTAAAGGATAGAGTTTAGAACCTCAGTTTCAAAAACACACGGATACTTGAGTACTAACAAAACAGGTCACTAAAGTTCCATTTAGAGATTGGAAAGACTCTTGCTAGTCGTTGACGCTCCTGTTTAAAATAGAATACGATTATTTCGTCTAAAGCCAGTAGCCGATTTTTAAATCTGCATGCTTTTAAGTTAACCTGTTGTCGGTATCAGTTAGCGGGAGTGCACCTGTAAATGCAACCTTAAACATTACACCCAGTTACTTTAATACGTAGTTGGGTAGCGTTTTTTAGCAGGTAATTCTGAAATGAATGGTTTTCTTTTATTTTATTATTTTACTTGGTTTTTTAGCGGCGCAGAACGCGAAAAGTCAAAATAAGTAACCTAACCCCAAATTTTTGACCTGGTGCTAAAAAATCTCTGTTGTCCCACTGTGGATAAACATAAATAAAGTCATGGTTGCCATGGAAAACCAATTCAATGAATATTTTGAAAAAAAATCAAGTGGACATAGTTAAATTGATTTCCCGTGTTGCTAAAGACAATTCCTCAGATTGTAACTACGACGTTAATAGAAACAGTTTTAGCCTCTACAGGCCAATGAAAAAATATATAAGTGGTCACAAGAGTAGGTTATATTACCCGTGCTGTATTTTTAGCTGGAATGGCTGATTATCCATATTGCAATTTAACGTTTCTGATAGAGCGCAAGGGGTTGACAACTCTAAAATGTGTATTTTTCTCCTGTAAACATGTATCGGCAAACGCTTCGTTATCAATCTACAAAGTTTTTCCTTTATAGATTTTGCAGTTTTTGAGTTATTACCCTTTAAATAATTTGTGGCAGATAACTAGTCACTCAATATAAATTTTTAGTTATTCTTTCAGTGGACCACTGACAGCAGCGGATGACTAGCCGGTAACTTTTCGTTTAACTTGAGACTACTTGACCATCAGTCACTTTTATCCTATACACCACATCATTGCTCCAATTTTGGTGAATCAGTAAGAAAAAAGCAGCAACCAGCAACTTTTAGATGTATCTTTAACTATAATTACTTAAATCTTAAAATACCTCCTTCCTTGTCCTTGTTGATAGCACACTATCGGCATCATAGTAGTAGTAGTAGTAGTAAGGGGGCGGCTCGCAGGCCTGGCAACTAGGCCTCTTCATGGGCCTTTTCTGCCATACCCATTCTCGCACCCTTATCCTCCCACTCCCTCTACATTTCTTGACTCTCCCTCTCCGGGCCTTCCCGCCTTCTTTACGAAGGACAGCACGTCAGCTCATCTTAGAGAGTGTAGCTCCTCCTCTTCTATTGTGGGGGCACCCCACGTCTGCTGCCTCAATCTGGCGTACCCGTCACACTCTCCTATCAGGTGCACCGCTGATTCCTCTGCCCACCCACATGTTGGGCAGGCGGAGTCGTCCAACACTCTGATGCATGTCAAGTGCTTGTGCAGCCGATTATGCCCTGTCAGCATTCCCACTAACAATCCAATGTCCTTGCGAGTTTTTCCCAGGAGCCATTTAGTTCTGGCTGCGTCTGGTCCACTCACGAACAGTTTGGACTGTCTGCACTCTCACTCTTCCCTCCAAGACAACTTCAGTTGATCGCTCGCCCATTTATTGAGCTCGATCTGCACCTGTTTTCTGGTGATTCCCAAGAGCGGTTCCGGTCCAATATATTGGGTTTCGGCACCAGCTTTGGCAAGTTCGTCCGCCTTCTTATTCCCTGGTATTCCCTCGTGGCCCGAGACCCACATCAGTGTCACTCTCTTGTCTTCAGCTAATGTCTGTAGCGCGTTAACGCACTCTTCCACTAGACTACTGACAATTTTTGGTGAACTAAGAGCCTTGAGGGCAGCCTGGCTGTCGGAACGTATGCAAATGTCCCTCCTGCTATTTCTGACCTCTGGTAGGGTTGCCGCCATGATAGTGGCGTATATCTCCGCCTAAAAGACCGTAGCGTGCTCGCCAAGCGGATAGCTTTCTTGAACCTCTAGGTCTTCCGCATACACTCCTGCGCCTTTTGTCTGCCTGGCTGACAGTTTTGATCCGTCAGTGTAGCAGACCGTCGCGTCTCTGCCTAATTTGTTTCGGAATTCCTCTCTCTGCCACCAATCCCGTTCAGGTATTGTGACTTTGTACTTTTTGTCAAACCTCCATCGTTTCGAAGGAGTCCCTACTGGCATTTTTAGGAGAGGCAACTCTTTTGTTACCAGTTCCTCGATTGCCAGATGACCCACTTTTTCCCCTCTGCCCTTCCATAAGCCCTTGTCTCTCAGTCGTACGTGCGTCGCCATCGCTTCCTTCTTGATCCAACTTGGAAGCGAGGGGAGACCGAAGATGGTTTCCAGGGCTCTAATGGGGGTAGTCCTCATTGCACCTGTTATTCCCCTGCAGAAGAGCCCCTGCAGGCATTATAAAAGTGGTACACAATACTTTTGGTTGTAATACCTTGGTCTAGTTTTACAAACAAAGTCACCCATTATTGTATTTTTCTTAAACTGTCAAAGTATGTCATTTTGTATTTCAGTCTGACAAATAAATAAAAAATGCCTCCACAAATTTCTTTATTCGATAAAGCCCAACTCCTGGCAAAACTACAACTAGGATGGTCAATTAGGGACGTGGCTATACATTATGGACGCAATACTTTTGGTTGTAATACCTTGGTCTAGTTTTACAAACAAAGTCACCCATTATTGTATTTTTCTTAAACTGTCAAAGTATGTCATTTTGTATTTCAGTCTGACAAATAAATAAAAAATGCCTCCACAAATTTCTTTATTCGATAAAGCCCAACTCCTGGCAAAACTACAACTAGGATGGTCAATTAGGGACGTGGCTATACATTATGGACGCAGTGAAACCACGATTATAAAAATTAAAAAAAGATGGGAAGAAGATCAGACAATAGAGAGAAAACAAGGGACTGATTTATTGAAAGTTTCAACTGATGAACAAGACTATGAACTTATCGCCTTTATGGAAGAAAACCCTTTTGCATCTATTGCCCAGGCAAAGATATTAACCCAATTTCCAGGATTTGTAAGAGTGGCATGAAATCGCGTAAGGAAAGGATCTAATTTAAGATGTCGTGTAGCTGCTAAAAAAATTAAACTTACGAATGAAAAAAAAACCTGCCAGGTTACTTTTTGCCCTTAATTACTCTCTAAAGGAACCAGACTTTTGGCGAAAGTTAATATTTTCCGATGAAAAAGTTTTCCAGTCCTGTAGTGACAGAAAACAAATTCGGGTGTATCGTCCACCCAGAACGCGCTATGAGATCGCGCTGGAAGATTTTCGGTAAATATGTGGGGTTGGATTTCTGCTAGAGGTCATGTAGCTCTATTTCGAATCAATGGAAGGCTCACAGCACAGCTTTACGTGGACATTTTAGAGAACACCATGCTTCCAGCCGTCACAGAACTTTATCAAGACCAGTTTATTTTTCAACAAGAGAACTGCCATGCTCATACGGCCAGAATTTGCCAAACTTGGTTTCAGAAGCAAAATATTGAAGTTCTTCCTTGGCCTGCGATAACCCCAGACGGCAATCCTATGGAAAATATCTGGGGTTTAATTTCAAAAAAGCTGGAGAGCTTTAATATTGTGCCGGGAAATCAACATCACTTGGTCCAGTTAATAGTGAATGCTTATGAACAAGTGATTGGTGAAAATGAAAAGCCTTTTTGAAACTTTGGCTAATTCTCTACCAAGAAGGTTAAACAGTATAATTGAGGTGAATGGCGCAATGACTAGATATTAAAATTTATATACCTAATAATTTGTTCCTATTGTTTTATAATTTTCATTACAGTTGTGTTTTTTAATTTTTGTTATAGTTGTTTTATGCGTTAGCGTATTATTGTAATATAAAAATTATGTTTGAAAGCAATCTTTGATGTCAATATTTTCACATTTTAGTAGCAGTCTGTCACAAAATATAATCCGGTAGTTAACCATACAATTTAAAAAATACCTATGTGTATCACGTACCACTTTTATGATGCCGATAGTGTACATAAGATTAGGTAGTCTTGGTTTTTGTTAGTATTCACATGATGACGATTACAGACACATAAGCATTCGAAACGTTATGAAAACGTAAAAATAAAGACAATGGAAGTTCAAAACTCTAGTTTACTCTCATGGAAATTTTTCTCCATTGATTCGATTTAGTGTTTGCAAAACAACTGTGTTGTTTGTAAGTAGTAATATTTTTATATCTGCGACCGTTATCTAGAATAAAACTTTTAAAAAATAACACTTTAACGTTCTGTGGATCATCATCGGCGTAGTAGGGGGCGCGGAGAGGCGTCCGTCAAAGGCAAAAAATATGCTTTTAAAAAAATTTGAAATTTAAAATACCAATTGCCATTATCAAAGACTCTTGTCACAACGAATATAAAGAACCCTGCACAAATTACATTGGGAATGGCTTTCGGCTAAATGTCATAATTTTTTTATATGTTGTAGTACTCGATCAACAAAGCACAAAATTAAAAAAAAAAACGAGATAGGGAGCAGGACTACTTTCTGAGATATGGAGCTTTAAAGTTGACCTGTTTTAAGGCTATATTTTTGGACATGGTCCAAGTTTTTTTTCCACAACTTTGTTGATTACCGCCAAAATAAAACGATTCGTTTCTCTGTTTGTCCTGAATAAAACACCCTTTCCATCCATGTAAAAATATTTCTATTAGGGTTCTTTGGTACCACTAGAAGAGTCACTGATTTGTAAGTTTTAAAAATGAAAGAAAGTGACCGTTTTCAAAAAAAATACAATTTTTTCTTTAAAACAAACGACCAGATTTTAATAGTTTTTATTTTTTAATATTTTTGAAATATTGGTGAAACACGAAAAGTGATTTAAAATAACTTACGGAAAGGTTACACAAAACTTTTTCTGGACAAATTCAATTTAAAAGCTTGATAAGAATATGTTAGTACCGATAGGTATCTATTGGTAACTCCTGTATTTGACCAATCAAATTGCTCGTGTGGTATATGCTTTTAGGCTAACTTGGGGTCGCCGGTAATGAATTTGATAACATTTTTCCGGTTACTGTTACTGTTTTTATAGAAGAATACAGTAAAGTGTTTTTATACTTAAGTGCGAAAAAGTGGTTATTAGTAATGCATTTGCGTGCAAAAAATTAAAACTCTTTAAGATATGTTTAATATGGCGACATGCAGCGGCTTTGTATTTTTAAAAAAATCAAGGTAGGCTTCTGGACAACGTCAAACTTTTGCTTAAGAAACGGCGCCAGATAATTTTGTGGATTCTATTGGGAACACAGTGTAAAAAATCTGAAAATTTTTATCATATTCGTTACCGGCGACTCAAGATAGCCTAAAAGCATATACGACACGAGCAATTTAATTGGTCAAATACAGGTACCAATGGGTAATAATTGGTACCAACATATTGGTATTAAGCTTTTTGATTAGATTTGTCCATAAAAAGTTTTTCTTTAGCCAAGTTGCATTATTTTTAATAACATATGTAAACATTTTTAAAATTTTCCGTTCATTTTAAAGAAAATGAGAACTGTCATATTTTTAAAAATGGTCGTTTTCTTTCTTCTTAAAACTTACAAATCAGAGACTTTTCTGGTGGAAGAAATCATATAAAAACATTTTTACTTGGGTGGAAGGGGTGTTTCATTCCAGACAAACAAAGATTCGAATCAGTTTATTTCGGCGGCAATTAACAAAGTTGTGGAAAAAAACTCGGACCATGTCCAAAAATATAGCCTAAAAACTCATCAACTTTAAAGCTCCATATCTCAGAAAGGAATCCTGCTCCCTATCTCGTTTTTTTTTTTAATTTTTGTGCTTTGTTGATCGACTACTACAACATATAAAAAAATTATGACATTTAGCCGAAACTCATTTCCAATGTAATTTGTGCAGTGTTCAATGTAAAATCTTTGGACTGATGTGTTAATTAATGAAATGGAAGGCTAAAAAGTAAGATACGTTTTTGAGTTAGTGTTTTTAGATTTAAATACTTGTTTTTTACTTTGTTTCTAAATAAAAATATGTTTATGCATAATACTTTGTTCTTGCCCCGGAAGCAAATCACCCTAACTACGCCGCTGGTAGAAAGTCTTTATTTTGGGCTGAAAGTTACGCCCTTAAAATTTTGACCCTGAATTTGGAAACACCCTGTATAGAATACTTAAAATATTGTGTATTTTCTCTTTTACTAAGTTTTTTTAGGTTCTTTTAGTTTTGTTTGACTTTTGAGATATTAGCTTAGACTAAAAAGAGACAAGATATCTGTTCCAACGAAAACTCCTTGGCAAATAATAACTACTGTTTATTTCCAAATAAAATCACAAAAAAACAAACTTGAGAAATATCGATATCCTTTAAACGACGTTAGAACGATAGGGACAGAGAATTATGTTTCAACCACTTTCGGTCGTAATTGGCTTGTGGAGGGGGAAAGTCGGTAAAGCGCAGGCTGTCGGATGATATTTTTATTGACATAAGCTTTTTCGTGTTATTTATTTTAAAATATTAGGATGTGTTAACGGCCCAATTACATCGTTAAACCGGCAACGCTGTTGGGTCCGTTTATTAGGCAATTCTTTTTCCGCATGTTTCTCGGAAACGGGACTTCCAAATGGCCTGAAATTTTGCCTAAATTGTTTATTGGACTATGTTTTTCCATCAAATCTTGGTACTTTTTTAAAATTTTGTTTATTTTTTGAAAAAAACTGTTTTGGCTTTTGTGGTGTTTCAAAATTGGCGCGCCCATATTACGTCAGAAACAGTCAGAAATACCCTTTATAGAGACCTGTAAAACTAAATTGGAAATATTTGTAATTTTCCAAATAATGGACACCTAATTTCAAAAACTCTCTAGATTGTATTAATAAGCTTTGTAATCCTCTTCCTCTAATAAAAAACAAATTTTTCCTCTAAAGCTAAAACATGCGGAAATGTAAAAACATGGACTATACTGGTTACCTATCAATATTATATATGCCTAGCATCAAAAAGTACTTAAATGGTTATATTATAGATACCGCCACCATCAAAATTAACCACCCACGTCTTTTTTTTGTGAGCTTACCCTAGGCATAGTTTCTAGTGTTCTCCTTTCCTAAATGTATTCGGCTAAGAGAGATCTAGCATATATACCTAGGTAACACCCCTTACCAGGAAAAAAAATTTATGCCATGCAAACATCGAAATTGGTCGACTCACTGTATTTGCAACTAACCAATGTCAGTGTGTCTGCCTGACATTCTTCATAACCTTAGTTTTGTCGTTTTGTTTTGGAGTTCGTCGGCCTGGTTTTTGTGTTTTATTTAATAATTTTTCCTTTGGTGAAAAGCTACTTTTTAGAACCCTTAAGTGGTCTGTGTGTATGGCCATTTGACTAGTTGTCACTGCTCTCAATTCGATCACCTAGGTGATAAATAAACAATCCCCCATAGGGTCACTCGATCCTGAGACCTGCGGTCCCAGCCGCAGGTTTTAGGATCCAGTGACCCTAATCCCCAATGATTCGCGGCGCAATCTGTGAACAGGAGAATACAGTAAAGAAACCAGAGATAGATAATGAGTGGTAGATGACGTATTGAAATCGATTGACAAATTTATATTATCTCTGGATTGTTCTTGCGCCGTTAAGTAATTTATAAGTCGTTTTAAAACCACATTTTGTCAAAAAACGTTTATACTGTGATTTTTTACCAGTAGGAGAATATTTCAGTGCATTTAAAGTGATATTTTGGAACAAAATTAAAACAAAATTATGATTGTTTTCCACAAACCAAAACTACACTTTTTTGCACTCGACGCGCGTTTCGCTAACAACGTTAGCATCATCAGGAGACGATAAACAATGAAATAAACTAGTCTACGCTTTATTTTATATAAAATCCTTTAGTGGGCGGAGATAAAACTAATAATTTGTGATTGATCACGATTTTTAATCCTATCTCCCCTCAACCAAAGAATAAAGTGTACTAAACGGGATGGGTCCTCTATCTTTGTTTAAACTATTTCTGGATTTAATGATTTCCCTACTTTCATATGCATTCAAAAGTCTTTTGTTTGGTACACTTTTTAGAAGTTTTAGGTTATCTAATGTGAATCTATGATTGTTTTCAAAAGCATGCTCGGCCACACTTGACTTTTCTGTTCTTCCGTATTTTGAGTGTGCTAAGTGTTCTTTAAAACGTGTTTGAATAGAGCGTCTCGTTTGGCCAACATATTTTTTGTCACAATCCATGCAACTAATTTCGTAAATTCCACTTTTTTAAAGTTCTTATTGTGTTTCCGGATTGATATACTAATTTTAATCCATTCGTATAATTAGGATTATAAGGAATTGACACAAATTTAGAGTCGAAGGTATCTTTTTCTGCCTGAAAAAAGTGGAATTCCGAAACGCGCGTCGAGTGCAAAAAAGTGTAGTTTTGGTTTGTGGAAAACAATCATAATTTTGTTTTAGTGCAACCAAAGGTTCCAAATTCCCAACATAGTTGATATTTTGGAACAAATCGTCCAATGTTTTGAAAACAAAGGAGGAGCAAGTGAAATCAGTCGTGCCGGTAGGTACACAGAAAATAAAAAAAAAAAGTTTATGAAATATACTTAAATTAGTAGATCCTTAGATTAAAATATCAACAAACACTTTTTTTATAAAGTAGTTAATTCCCAATGCGTCAAATGAGAAATATTCTAACGTTTTTATAAGGTTTTTTTTCGAGGATTTTTTTTTATAAAGACGATAAAATAAAGCATACTTATGATGAAGTAGTTAATGCGCAAATAAGGTATTTTCGAAGGTTTTTTTTTATAAAGACTGTAAAATAAAGGTAGGTAAAGTCCTGAAACCAACTTGCAAACACCAATGAAAGTTAATTCACATATGTTTGGGTTTGTAAGAATATTGAACTCCCTCTTACCAGGATATTAAGGTTGATTTATACTGCCGCCGTTTCCATCTGCCCTCGCCCTTCGAATTGATATTTAAATCTTTTTTTCTGTCCTAGATGTCGCTATGTACTCTAAACATTATTGACTTTATTGTGTACTCAAGAAGTCAGTATAAGTAAGTTTATGCTAATGACCAGAAAAAATAACAAAATTAACAAACACAATAACATAATTTTTAGCTAGTGGTTAATGTTTTTTTTTTCTTGATGTTTCATGTGCTATGAACTGTGTTTCTTTTTTGGTGTTAAAAATTGAAATTGCTGAATCATATACAAACTTTGTAATAAATTTCTTTCGTATAAAATTATACTACAAACATTTATTGTTAGGAAGCTTCCAAAGCTCAAATTGGCAGAATTATTGTTTGCATGTTTTTTTAAATTATTTTGCAGATTTCATATTATACTAAAATTTTAATAATATTATCCATGTGTAAATTTCTATTTAAGTAGGTACGCCACTGGTGTGTTTACTGTAAACAACAGAGAGGTAAACATTGTTCCATATAATAATATAACCAAAGTCTCCGTAAGTGTCAGGTATCTTTTCTCTTTTTAATCTAAGGATATTAGGAATGAAATGTTTTGTAAAAAACCCCTATACATGGTGTTTTACAACTTATGTATAATAACGAAAGACGTGATTCCTAAAGGCGCATTTACACAGACAAACTTTCCTTTGATGTTGAAATGCCGACAAACATTTACACGAGCGTCTTGAGCAAAATGTTCAAAGAAATGTTCCAGCAAAATCTCGTACCAAAAAACACACGTAAATTTTGGAGAGAATCTTGAGAAAAATTTGTTTGAAGAATTGGGGGTATAAAAATTTCTTTACAAATTCAAAATATATATTGTTATCGCAATTCATTGAACTTAACTGAAAATAGAAAACCAAAGTTTTGAAATAAGGTATTTCTAATCAAGTGCTTTCCGACGGAAAAACGATTTAATGTCGAAATTCACGTTTTACTTCATAAGCAACTTCGATTGATGTGTTTTTTATAGGGGATATGCCAGTATACTTGTAACTTTTTTGGGGTTGTATAAAAAACGAGAATAAAAAAAATTATAATTGGCAGTTATTTATTGTTGTTGCCTGTAAAATATAGTGATAAAAATTTACGTTTAAAAGAATATCTCTTATTTTACTTCCTAGTTTGGTCTTTTACAATAGTAATTAAGTCAAATTAAAAAACCGATATACATTTTATTAAATCTCAAATATATGAACAAAAGCACGTTTGGTTTAAATAATACTCATGTATTACCCACTTCTACAATCCTACGAACCCGACCCTTGTCTAAAAAATATAATTTAGCAGTAATTTAGTAGACTGTGTCGCCTATCTATCATCCCGCGTTTTGGATTTCGCAGATAGTAGGCCGGCTACCCTTTTGAATCGCAATGTTGCCCTTTGCATATTGTTGGTTCAGTGTCAGTAATCGACCTTGATTATTACATTAAATTGACAGCATTTTCATGAACCTTTTGCTTTTTTAAGCAACCCTTGGGATCTTAAACTAACTAGGTAAATCTGGTATGAGGAATTAAAAAACAACAATAAAAGCTAGAGGTAAAGTAGAGTTACAAAAATATGTTTAAAAAAAAAATCTCCCTCCCCACCACTCCCCATAGTCGTGAGGCGCGAATTACCGCTTAAAAGTGCAATTTTTGAGTTTTCTGCTGATATTTGAAAAACTTAAAATTTTGTTGGAAAAGAAAAATTTTCCTGGGTTTTTTGTTAGGAAAAAAACCCTTGTAAATAAAAAAAACTCGCAAGAAAATTCCAAAAAAAACCCCGGGCAAAAAAATCTGGGAAAAACCCTAAGAAAAAAATATTATAAGTAAACATAATCCATGTGACAAAACTGATAGTATATGTTTCGCTTGCCGTCGGCTTTTTTTCACAAAAATTTTAAATAAAAGTTGGTGTTCCATTTTTTTAAAAAATTGAGATCACTGATCACTGATGTGAAATTTTATTTATTCTCATCTTTAAAAATATGTTTCCAAAATAGATAGCAATAATTTGCTCAAAAATTTTGACGCAAAAATTTTTAGATATTTTGCACGAGCTTTTATTTGAGCATGTTCGTCTGTGTAGTTGCCCCTTAATACTGGCGGGTGTTTGAAATTTGAATTTGTTCGAAAGTTTTCCCAAAAAGAATATCCAAAAATGCGCTAAAACATTTCTTCGCGTTCGGCTGTACATTGAAGCTTATATAGAAAGTACCTCACAAAAAACAATCATCAAATAAGCACGTGCGTTGCCCATCCCGTTCTTATCTCCGTATCGAACCACAGAAAGCAAAAAAAACTATGGAATATTAGCTGATTCAGTTTTGAATATCACGTCGCGATATCATGAGGGGTATTAGTTTTTTTTGTGATTTTGTTTTGTATTTTGTTATAAAAAATGACATGCAACTATTTGTTTCTTGGGAAATTAAACAGTGAATTAGTGGATATTGTTTTAGTTTATAAGGAAGCACAACAACCCGCCGCAGAAGCTTACCGAATTTATTCCTGTGTCCCCTTACATTAAAAGAGGTATGTCACTATTTGACCTTTTTATTTGGTTATGAGAATATTCAGCGATTAGGGTATTCTGTCACTTTATGTATATCATACTTCAGCTAATCATTTCCGTACTTTTAGTAGTACTCGTCTTAGACAAATGTTCTCTTATTGAAACATTTTTGAAGAAGCTTTTGAAAACGGCGTAATCGATTTTATATATTTTTGTATTACTGGCAGTCAACTTACTACGCTCTAAACACCCTGTATTTAGGTTTTATTATTTTAAAATGAGGTTTTTGCCATATGCCATACAAGGTGTGACAAAAAGTACTGTTTTTTTTGTCAAAGTTTAAAGTTAACGAAAATTTAAAAAAATTGGGAAAAGTTTAAAATTATTAAATTGGTTATCAAATCTTTCTTAACAAAATAAATTCTCAGATTTTTTATTTTTCTTTTGTTTTGGAAATATGATTTTTTTACAAAATTTATGCTTATTTTACATTCTTTTGCCTCGTGGATTTGACCGGCTTTCGAAAATAATTTCATATACGCATTTTCGTACGTACGTACCCAAAGTTATTTTGAAAATTAATCTTGATTACCAGTGGCGTCCAAGTTGTAAATTGTAACAGATGTTTACAAAAAATACTTTATACGTTTAACATCAATTCTCTCGCTATTAATTTAAAAAATTTATTATTTTTTTCAGTTACTAGTAACTAGTGACCATTGTTACCAAAGCGGTTTTTTATTTTTTTAAACGTTAACCAGGGGCAGAGCTAGATTTTTTTTCAGAATACATTATTTTTTAAAATTATTATGTAAATAATTTTTTTTATAACAAGCACATCAAGGGCAATTTTTATTTATAAATATTATGTTAGTTCTATGTGATCCTAAAGTGAATTAGTGAAAACCAATTATAAAATATAAGGTTTTTTGAAAATTTTGTTATCATTCGAAAAGTCCAATTTTGCACACCTATTTTGAAATTTTGCACACCCCATGGGAACCCGCAATAGGGTTCTCGAGTGAGGCTGCCCCCCAGATATTTTTTGAAAATTTTGGTATCATTTGAAAGGTCCAATTTGGAAATTTTCCACACCCTACATAGGAACCCGCAATAGGGTTCATGAGTAACGAGGCTGCCCCCCCCCCCCAGATGATATTTTTTGAAGATTTTAGTACCATTCGAAATGTCTAATTTTGCACACCCATTTTTGAAATTTCGCACACCCCATGGGAACCCGCAATAGGGTTCTCGAGTAACGAGTCAACAACCCCAGATATTTTTTGAAAATTTTGGTAGCATTCGAAAGGTCCAATTTTTGCACACCCCATGGGAACCCACAAAAGGGTTCTCGAGTAGCGAGGCTGCCGCCCCCCCCCGATGATATTTTTTTAAAAGTTTGGTTTCATTCGAAAGGTCTAATTTTGCACAATTTTGCACACCTATTTTGAAAGATGGGGGGGAGGCAGCCTCGTTACTCGGGAACCCTATTGTGGGACCTTTCGAATGATACCAAAATTTTATTGGCTTCCCTAATTCACTTTAGGATCACACATAATAATTTTATATAAAAACTTTTTAAAATAAAAAATTATAAACGCCCTTGATGTGCTTGTTATAAAAAAAAATTACATAATAATCTTAAAAAATATAAGCTGAACCTGCTTTCTCTAATTTATGTAACCATTTTATATCAATAAAAGTGTATTCTGAAAAAAAATCTAGCTCCGCCCCTCGTTAACACCTAAAAAAAATAAAAAACCGCTTTGGTAAAAATGGTTACTAGTTACTAATAACTGAAAAAAATAATCTTTTTTTAATGAATAGCGAGAAAATTGTAATAAATAAAATAAAGTATTTTTTGTAAACATCTGTTACAATCCACAACTTGGACGCCACTGGTAATAAAGATTAATTTTCAAAATAACTTTGGGTACGTTTTAGTTTTAATAGTTTAATTATAAATTATTTGCGAAATCCCGTCAAATGCACGAGGCAAAAGAATGTAAAATACGCATAAATTTTTTAAAAAAATCATATCTCCAAAACAAAAGAAAAATAAAAAATCTGAGAATCAATTTTGTGAAGAAAGATTTGATAACCAATTTGATAATTTTAAATTTTTCCCAATTGTTTTTTTTAATTTTCGTTAATTTTAAACTTTGACAAAAAAAAAACAGTACTTTTTGTGACAAACTTTGGTTATAACCTTTTTTTAGAAAAGAATATCAGCTGTACGATACCAAAAACCCCATTTAAAAATAACAACACCTAAAAAAGTTACAGAGGTTTAAAATACTCTCCTAAATATAAAATATGTGTTTCATAGTGCGCCCAGTTTAGAACAAACTTAGGCTAAACGAATAAAATTCCCAAATTGTTTCGCAAAATAACCAATCCCAGTTATCTTTGTACCTAATCTTAAATCTTGCATCAAGAAGATAAGAAGTAACATTTTATCCTTTTAAAACAACTCTTTGCTATCTCCTTCTAACCACGAATTAAACAGGGACAATGCAGGTTGTGTGGAAAACAATGAGGCAAGTGAAATGAAAAAAGTTAATCCGAAAGGACGGGGTGAAAATGGGGGATTCTTATCTAAAATTTCCGGGAGCCTTTAACACTAATGGAAACTTCTTTTAATTTTGTTTTATTCGATGATTGCAGCTCGTGCCACGTTTTTGCAATCGCTCCCGAAACTTCTCGTAATTAAGAATTATTTCATCTCTAGTGATTTTCGTTAATTTTATTTGTTTAGGCACACTTTTCGAATTTTCAATACCTAAATCGTGATCTGAATGAATGCCATCAGCTTTAAGATCCCTTATTTACACATTAAAATTTATACAAAAAATTGTCAATATTGCAAGCACGCTAGAGAGTAATAAAGTAATAATAATAAAAATAATAACGCGACTACAAAACACTGATTTCAGTTTGGTGAAAGATTATTTGACTTATTCAATTCTTGCACAGACTTCTTGCATGTTGAGAGTAAGTTAAAATTTCGAACTTCAATTAAACAAATAAATATAGACTTTGTTCAACATACCTACAAATACAGTTTTAAAGTACTATATATTCTTTAACAAAACCAAAGAAATGAAATTAAACAGAAAAAAAATAAAAAAACTCGTGTAGATAGCAAAACAAAAAGAGAAATGGCAACAAATTACCTATTTAAAAATAAAATTAAATAAATCAAAAAATAAGTCACCATAGTAGGTACCCTTTACCTTTTAGAAACCAACAATATAATTTTTATATGAGCAGTTGCGTACGCTTTCACCAGAATTTATTCGTTATTACCAAGGTAAAACTATATAAAGAAAAAAGCAACAAAATGAATCTCGTGTCCGCAAATAAAAATGAAAGTAAAACTTGTGGCATATCGGACAAAGCGTTTTTGTTTCTCACTTCATTACGACCAGGCCTCCAATGTCTAATGGAGAATCCAGACACCTACAGACCTGTTTCACCCTTATTAGGAATCATCAGGGAGTCATAGGATTATACCTGGCAGTTGAAGCTACACAATGACCATGTACACCTCTAGAATTTAAAACAAAAAGTTTGTAATCCTTGGGGACGTAGTAACTGTGTGCGCCACCTGTCGAATAAACCAAGAAACAAAAACATCAAAATTGAAAAGTGAAAGACACCGTAAATACAGAATCCTGTACCGTTCAGCAGGTTATAAAGTAGAAACCTGTAAAAGTATAAGGTCACTGTAATATGACTCTTAAAAAGAGGTAACTTTTGCAGCAGCACCGCCCCCAATTGGAGCTTCATACTACGTGGCCTAATTTTAAGGCATCAGCAAGCAATCGCTCCGGAGGAGGCTTGTTGCGCAGAACTAAAAAGCCAAAATATTTAAAAAGCAACAAAATGAATCTCGTGTACGCAAATAAAAATGAAAGTAAAACTCGTGGCATATCGGACAAAGCGTTTTTGTTTCTCACTTCATTACGACCAGGCCTCCAATGTCTAATGGAGACACCTACAGACCTGTTTCACCCTTATTAGGAATCATCATGGAGTCATAGGATTATACCTGGCAGTTTAAGCTACACAATGACCATGCACACCTCTAGAATTTAAAACAAAAAAGTTTGTAATCCTTGGGGACGTAGTAACTGTGTGCGCCACCTGTCGAATAAACTGAGAAACAAAAACATCTCACTACGTCCCCAAGGATTACAAACTTTTTGTTTTAAATTCTAGAGGTGTGCATGGTCATTGTGTAGCTTCAACTGCCAGGTATTATCCTATGACTCCCTGATGATTCCTAATAAGGGTGAAACAGGTCTGTAGGTGTCTGGATTCTCCATTAGACATTGGAGGCCTGGTCGTAATGAAGTGAGAAACAAAAACGCTTTGTCCGATATGCCACGAGTTTTACTTTCATATATAAAGAAATTTATTAACTGGTCATTAAAATTTTTGAAATATTAAAAACATGTTTTTTAATATTTAGAGAAAAATTTCGTATTGAACAAGATTGGTGGTGTAAAATTTAAAGCAATTTCGGTCAAACCGACTCGGCAATCTTGTCACGTGATTAATGGGAAAACCCGGCGAAGAGTGACCATTCGTCCATACATTTGTTTTCCTTTCAAAAAGGCACAAAGTAAAAGGCACAAAAGTCCTATAAAAGCAACCCCGAAAGAAACACAAAAAGTACATTGGAGACGCATTTTTCTTTCTTAAGATTGTGTCGCTCGCTGGCCGAAAATTGCCGTTCGTTATTCTTATTGCAGGAAACATCTTAATATCAATGGGCTGGATTGAAAATAAAGACAAATCTATCTAAAAAAAATGGGAGAATTTTTTCACGAAACAATTATACAATAAATAAACTTGTGCTGAAAAACACATTTAGTTAAAATAATTTTTTTTAAAAAGTACACAGGCGATAGTTAAACAAGAGCTATTAAAAATAATTATTATAATAACAACAACTTGACACATTGATTTTCCAAAAATGTTTCAAATTATTTTACTGAATAAAAATCCTTGGACAGTAGTTACCTTTTTAGTTTCTTTTTAAATAAAGGAAGCTGATTAAATAAGAAGGTCCCGAAGTAAAATCGGGAGTTTTTGTAAATTTCATGAAAATGTTTCCAACCTTTATTAGTTTTGATTTATTTATTAGAACTATTTGAATCCTTAAAATAAATACTTCCGCAGTAGTCATTTTTTTTTTAAATTTTAAAGGTATGCCTACATGATTGTCCGTAAGGAATATCAAATAACAACTGTATAATTCTTTTTCGGGCAACAAAGACCCTTTCTATATTTTTTGCATTTCCCCGCAACACTATTAGTGTAGAGGCATATGTCGATCATTTTCTATCTCGTGGGATTTTGAATGAAGGAGTTTTGTGACTATTTGGGATTGATAGCTCTTTAGTCACACAAACAAGTGTTACTGGGTGTTTTGTTTGCGTCTATGTAGAAGGGGTTGATATGGCGTCATCTTTCAAAATGGCTGCAAAAAATCATAAAAAATACAACTTTCGCAAACGGGGCATAATTATACTCGATGTCATATAACCCGAGGACGAGGATTCCAAAAAATTAACTTTTAAGGTCATCCGACCTTAAATGACCTTGAAAATCGCAAAAATGCCATTTCCTCTTGAAAAAATCTTAATAATTTGACGTTTTGTCAGACTAACTTCAAATGTACCTCAAATTATTAGGCCTGTATGCCAAATTCGATCCTTAGAGTTTGACGCAGTTTGAAGCTTTATGACCTTGAAAAATACCCCAGTGAAATAAACATATTTTGCAAAAATAACATACTAAAGGGCGCTATTAATCAAATATTAAAGCGAAGAGGACCAAATTTGGTAAGAAAGATGAAAAGGTTAAATCCAGTAATATTCTCTGACATGGTCAAAAGGAAATCATGTTATTTGATATACCTAGTTACGTTATGTTTTTTAAAAAAGTGTTGTTTAAAATTTATTAGTTTTTTTTCAACTATGGGTTCCCCTCCCGTTTTTTTTTTCTCTATTACTGAGGGTACTGATGGTCCGTTGATTCGGTTCATTTAATTTTCTTTGGCTCTTGTTCGGCCATACTGCTCTACTGTAGCTTAAACCAGGAACCCCCTGATGATGGTAGTCTAAACTGCCGAAACATGTCGTGTTTTTGATATTAAGAAATAAAATTTAGTGGAGAAAAAGCATATTTGTTTGATTTAAAATGATGTTATGGCCGCCATTTTGACATATCAGCCGCCATATTAAAACACGTCATAGCTGAACCAATTTTTTTTACGAATATTGTTGGAATTGACCTTCTTATATCTTAGTATTTTTGCAATATGTTAATTTTACTGGAGTATTTTTAAGGTCATAAAACTTCAATCTGCATCAAGCTCCAAAGATCGAATTTATCATATATGCCTAATAGTTTGAGGTATATTTGAAGTTAGTCTGACGAAACGTTCAATTATTAAGATTTTTTGTAAAGAAAATGGCAAAAATCTTGTTTTTTGCGGTTGTCAAGGCCATTTAAACTCAAATGACCTTGAAAGTTAATTTTTTGGAATCCTCGTCGTCGAGTTATATGAAATCGACTATAATCATGCCCCGGTTGCAAAATTTCAATTTTTTATGATTTTTGGCCGCCATCTTGAAAGATGACGTCATATCAACCTCTTCTACACGGATACGAACAAAACACACGGTAACACTTGATTATGTGACTAAAGAGCTATTAATCCCACATAGTCACAAAACTCGTTAATTCAAAATCTCACGGACTTACACATGCCCCTTCACTAACATTATAATTTAAAATTGAATACAGGGTGCCATAATAAACACTTAATAAATCTTTAAGACCCAATGAATTTTTAAATTGGTATTCCATAAAAGAAGTGCTGTTCAACCGCTTATAGACACATTCAAACACAGCAAAAGGCAGAGTTTTTGATCCCATAATATTGACAGCTGTCATCTGTCATTGGTCAGCTGTTAAAATTAAAATAAGCATCCAACTGCGTGAACTGTCTTTATAAAAGCTTCCATCACCGTCAACCGCGAATGTCGCAAACTGCCTTTATATTTTCAACAGTTTTTTTAGAATAAGAAACTTTGCATGTAATTTGTTTGATTAAAATCTTACTATTGTCGAAAATAAAATTGCCCTGTATCTTCGAAACAAAGTGGCTTTTTAAAAATTACCAAAGAACAAAATGTGACCCTCAAATTTTTGCCGTATAAAATTAATAAACACCTCGTACATTGACTTCGTTGCTAACTTCTTGAAATACGCATATATTGTGCAATATTTTTTTAAATACTTTTGTCGACGAATTTCGGATAAGAGTATCAAATCGAGTACGTCAATCAAAATTTAGTCCCGCTAAATCCTCATATAATCCATCAGAAAAATGATGTGAGCAAGATTGAGATTTACTAGGCTGAAAAAATAGATACTCATGCTTATGAGATTGTGGTTTCACAATATTAATGGCAGATGAGCCAGAGGGAATGGCTACGATATGCGTTTGTAATATTCAATATGGCGACCTGACATTTCAACACAAAGAACTTTAAGTAGCATTTTGTGATTACTAAAGTATTGCTAAAGGAATCATGACCTGAATAGTTTTATCGTATAGGGTTAGGGTGAGTTAAGAGAGAAAAAAGTACCAAATATTGACCAAAAAAGTGCTTGCTGTAGATAAATTTTTTTAGTATAAGTTAGGTATTTTATGTTAAAAATACATCTCTTTTATCTTTTGCACCAAAAATAGGTCAAATATAGGCTAATTTGGCATCAAAAGTTGTACCATTTTATACGATTTTGGAGGAAAGAGTTGGTTAGCTTTTAATGAGAAAAATATGCCAAAATATTTGTTCCGATTTTCTGCAAGTTCAGTAATTCTTGAAGTAATATTAGGTAACCATTATTCTATTTAAGATTACTTTACTTACTTACTTAATGTCCAGGGTAGTTTTTTTTTCCTGGGAGCAATTCACAAAGTTTTTTCATTATATCAAAAGGTATCTACGACGTTAGCCTAGTTACTCTAAGGTGCAGAAGATCTTTTCATGGCTATTGAAGTGTGACCGCGCGATAGGCATTCAGTCAGGCCCTGTGGGAAATCAGCTAAATCCAGCTTCAGTCACAGTGAGCTTTCCGATACACTGACTGGGATTTTTCTAATGGTTTTCCCAAATTATCGAGATTACGCGGAAAGTTAAAGCGAGAAGAAGATTGAATTTTAGATACAGGAAAGGACATTTATTTACAAAAAAATACAAGCTACAATTTAATACTAATGGGAAGAAGAGTCAAACTCTCGGTCAAACTATGGACACTCTAAGGTATGTTTTCGTGGGTAATACCATAAGTGCTTTGAGAATTATCGATAATTCTGAGAAAAACGTGTTTTTTGAAAACTGGACGAGTTTATTTTTTTCCGTTGTGTCAAAGCAGAAATTGCCCGACAACGCAGGAGGAGAGTAATTTTTTTGATATAACGGTGTGCGGTTATCAACAAAAACACGTTTTTTCAGAACTAATTCTCAAAGCACGACAGATCAGTAGAATTATCATAATTAATTCAAATTTTCGATAAAATCTGCGAAGCAGCAAAGTCGATGGAGTTTTATAGCCCCGATGCATATTCTTGGGTAATACCAAGTTGCGAAAGTTTTTCTTTTAATTTTTACGAGCTCCACTATTTTTTACAAATATCTGGCCAGGCATTGGGTCCATATAGCTAACCTGACTTATGTCATACTGATGAGATCAAAATAAGTTCGAAACACGTGTTTGTAGGATGTTTTTTCTATTCCAAATGAAAATACCTTTGATACATTACCAATTACAAAAGTGTTTGACTAGTTATTATGATTTCTTCTTTTAAAAAAATGTTAGTGGAGTGGGCCATGTATCCAATAGTATTCCTTTTGGTAAAATGAAATAATTTTTGAAAAAATTGTATTATGTACTTTTTGCCCTTTAGATGCGAAAAGCAATGGTTTATATACTTGCAGACAGTTTTCGCACTTCTTGG
Organism: Oxystoma pomonae; assembly: GCA_963921995.1. Classification (NCBI taxonomy): domain Eukaryota; kingdom Metazoa; phylum Arthropoda; class Insecta; order Coleoptera; family Brentidae; genus Oxystoma; species Oxystoma pomonae. Next base: position 3,781,831 of record OY998167.1, on the reverse strand, counting down.
ACTAAAGTGGTTACTTTAGTGCCTCGTTTTAGGAACTAAATTGCTACTTTAGTCCCTGAGGGATTAAAGTAAAAAGGGACATAAGCAAGTGTTTTTTTTTTATTAAAAACAATGGAATACTAAAATATAACACAATATTAGATCTACACCAGTTATTACCTACAAAAATATTACCTAATTGTCTGGAGCTTCCTGCAGAAATTTATTAACGTGGTCTGCGTCTAAAATTTTTGATTTGATTTGAATGTCTTTGATTCTTCAAAAAAATATGCACGAAGAACATTCTCGTTGATGTCGTTTTCAATATTGTTGCACTTGCACCATTCTTTAAACTTCTTGAACTGTTGCTCATATATATTCCGAGAATTTTCTGACAAAAGTTTATTTACTGCAGCTTCAGTAACAGCTTCAATGTCCATGTCCAAAAAAATTTAGTTGTCAGCTAAGCTTTGTCTACGCCTTTTTACACCACAAATACCTTGACAACCAAATCTTTCCCACACTTTTCGAATATAGTCCAAATTGTCTCTTTTCTTTTTATTCCTCGACGAATTGTATCCCTCCCTTCGGTCGGGCTAAAAACTTTTCGCCTCGAGATAAAAAGTTACTCTTTAGTCTCTTGGTGTCTAATATACAATTTTTTCTGCCAATAAATTATTTTTAGAAAAACAATAAAGAAAAGTAACTTATTCTTTTAAATCAAGACAACTAAATTCTCATATACAAAAATCAAATTTATAACAAAATTAATCAATCCTTTACATAAAACAACACATAAATAAAAGGAGAAGTAAATTCTTTGGGTTTTTTTAGAACCCCCTGATGCTGATGGGAGACAAAACTACCGAACTTTTTATAAACAATTTTCATATGTAGTTGAATTTTTGTTTTTCCTTTGTACCAAATTGTAAGCCGTCCATCGATTATTCGATTTGATGCTTTGTGTCGCGTTAATAGAGCAAGGACGGAAGAGGAAAAAGGGATAGCGTCATATTATTCATGACTCCCCGATAAAAAACGTTGTCATTAGTAGGTATACTATGATGTGTCCCCTCTAGGCTTCTATAACGAGGTATTGAAAGCAAGATTTGCAGGAAATTATTATGAAGTTTTTAACAAGCTACGCCGAAACGTAATAAAATGATACATAGAAGAGGGTGGCCAACAAAACTCCGCACTTTTTCAATTAACTGTAACTCTTGACCTCATTGTAAGATTTTGAGATTTTAAAGACGCAACATATAAAGGCGCAATTACACAGACGAACATGCTCAAATAAAAGATCGTGCAAAAGATCTAAAATTTTTTGCGTGAACATTTTTGTGAGCTTTTCTTTGAACATTTTGTTCGGGTAAATTTTTGAGCAAATTATTGCTATCTATTTTGGAAACATATTTTTAAAAATGAGAATAAATAAAATTTCACATCAGTGATCAGTGATCTCAATTCTTTAAAAAAATGGAACACCAACTTTTATTTTAAACTTTTGTGAAAAAAAGGCGACGGCAAGCGAAACATTATTATTGGCTATCAGTTTTGTCATATGCAATGTTAAAATAGTTAATGATGGAGGTAATAACATTTAATTCTTTTCTTTACCTTTTTTGGGTTTCTTTCATTACAAAAAGAAAACGGAAATGTCTTCGAAGTACTTACTTTTTAAAATGCAGGTGGATATTTTTAGAGAACTGTTCTGGAGAGTTGTTAGTTGTTCCCTGGGGGGGGGGGGATAGGGAGGTTAAGACAGTCGGAACGCAGCGCTGTCAAACACTGCTGTAATTTTGTGTGTCAATGTTCATTTGACCAAAACCCCCTCTCACTACGGTTTTTACCTTCTCCTAACCCAGCAACAGCAATAAATAATTGCCAATTTTTATTTTAAATTAAAAAGTTACAAGTATACTGGCATATCCCCTATAAAAATCAGATCAATCGAAGTTGCTTATGAGGTAAAACGTGAATTTCGACATCAAATCGTTTTTCCGTCGGAAAGCACTTAATTAAAAATACCCTGTTTTAAAACTTAGTCTTTCTATTTTCAGTTAAGTTCAATGAATTCCCATAAAACTATAAAATTTAAATTTTTATTACCAACATTTCTTCAAACAAATTTTGCTCAACATTCTCTCCAAAATTTACGTGTGTTTTTTTGTACGCGATTTTGCTCGAACATTTCTTTGAACATTTTGCTCAAGAGGCTCGTGTAAATGTTTGTCGGCATTTCCACATCAAAGGAAAGTTTGTCTGTGTAAATGCGCCTTAAGGCTTTTCAAAATTGGTTAAAAATTTCACAAAAATTCAATATGGCGGACCACTTTTAAAAAATGTATATACCTCCCCTAAGAAGAAAACTCTAAAGCTTAATTGAAAAAAAAAACATTCTTTTCGCGTATACCTATTGAGATAGTATTTAATTAAATCGGTTAGGAAATATATCCTAACACATCTGCTACATTAACATAGTATTTACGTAAATCTAAAGACAAAAAAAATTTAAGTCAAAAAAGTTTTCATCAAATTTACGTAACATTTTGTAATGAAATTATTTTGTTGAGCTAAATAAATAAAATATTATTTTGTATCTTCTCAATTTATGCGTATACGACTCGTTTCATTTAAAGGCGCATTTACACAGACAAACTTTCCTTTGATGTGGAAATGCCGAAAAACATTTACACGAGCCTCTTGAGCAAAATTCTCAAAGAAATGTTCAAGCAAAATCTCGTACAAAAAAACACACGTAAATTTTGGAGAGAATGTTAAGCAAAATTTGTTTGGAGAAATGTTGGTACATAAATTTCTTACAAATTTAAATTTTATAGTTTTATGGGAATTCATTGAACTTAACTAAAAATAGAAAGACTAAGTTTTAAAACAAGGTATTTTTAATTAAGTGCTTTCCGACGGAAAAACAATTTGATGTAGAAATTCACATTTTACCTTATAAGCAACTTCGATTGACCTGATTTTTATAGGGGATATGCCAGTATACTTGTAACTTTTTTGAGGTTGTAGCAAAACGAGAATAAAATAATAATAATGGCACTTATTTATTGCTGTTGCCTGTAAAATGTAATGATAAAAATTTACGTTTAAAAGAATATCTCTTTATTTTACTTCCAAGTTTAAAACACAATACAATAACAATTAAGTCAAATTAAAAAACCTATATACATTTTATTAAATCTCAAATATATGAACAAAAGCACGTTCGGTCTAAATAATACCCGTTTATTACCCACTTTTACAATCCTACGATCCCGACCATTGCCTAAAAAAATATAATTTAGCAGTAATAGATTGGACTTTTGAATCGGAATTTTGCATATTGTTTGTTCAGTGTCAGTAATCGACCTTGATTATTACATTAAATTGACAGTAAATATCTATCTTCAGCATTTTTATGAACCTTTTGCTTTTTTAAGCAACCTTTGGGACCTTAAACTAACTAGGTAAATCTGGTTTGAGGAATTAAAAAACAACAATAAAAGCTAAAGGTAAAGTAAAGTTACAAAAATATGTTTAAAAAAAATCTCCCTCCCCACCACTCCCATAGTCGTGAGGCGCGGATTACCGCTTAAAAGTTCAACTTTTGAGTTTTTTGCCGATATTTGAAAAACTCAAAATTTTTTTAGAAAAGAAAAATTTTCCTGGGTTATTTTTTGAATTTAGGAAAAAACCCTTGTAAATAAAAAAAACTCGCAAGAAAATCCCAAAAAAACCCCCGGGCAAAAAAATCCGGGAAAAACCCTAAGAAAAAAATATTATAAGTAAACCTAATCCATGTGACAAAACTGATAGTAGAGCCAATAATAATGTTTCGCTTGCCGTCGGCTTTTTTTCACAAAAATTTTAAATAAAAGTTGGTGTTCCATTTTTTTAAAGAATTGAGATCACTGATCCCTAATGTGAAATTTTATTTATTCTCATCTTTAAAAATATGTTTCCAAAATAGATAGCAATAATTTGCTCAAAAATTTAACCGAACAAAATGTTCAAAGAAAAGCTCACAAAAATGTTCACGAAAAAATTTCTAGATATTTTGCACGAGCTTTTATTTGAGCATGTTCGTCTGTGTAATTGCGCCTTAAGAAACTTTTAAGATTTTGGGGAAAGCGTTGGTTAAGGACGAAAAATATTAAAGATCACAAAAAATAACTAATCTCGGTTTCATATTTTATCAGAATTTAAGGAGATTCACCCAGAGTGACTATGAATACTTTCAGATATTTTATCTCTGTTTGGCGTTTTATTTTTATATCACGTCGTCTTTTGTGATGAGTGAGTTTATAAGAAAACCGATTATTAATTGATTTTCGATTTATTGAACACGACTAGCTTAGTCGGAGTTAAGCAGGCGGCCTTCTTTCTTGTGCTTATGCGCAATTTTACAACTCATAGTTAAACGTCAAACCTCAGTTTAAACCACAGATTCGACTTTCTTACGTTTTATAGGTGCAGTTTACCAACAAACTTCGGTTTAACCGTTACCAGCGGTCTGGGTGTTTGTTAAACTTCAGTTTAATAGTTACCGAAAGATTCTAACCTCAAAAAACTTATTAAAAATTTGGTAAAAAGACTGTAAGTATTTAGTGAAATGAAAGTGACTTAAAATTTATTTTTGATCAACTGCATGAAGAATAACGCAATTATTGACATTGTCGAAGCACGAAGACCAAATATTATTTGTCCTGGAACAAATCCTTTGGAGGAGTCCGACGATATGTAGATTTTAAAAAGAGAGAGAATTATCTAAAGAGATATGCGAAATTGTGCACAAGGAAATTCGACAAGAGTTGGAACATCCCACAGACCAGCAAGTTTTATTCTCACATCGAGCTCACCTGTATATATATATATATATATATATACTCTATATCTTTTTGACAAATCTGAACATTTTTGTCGTCTGGCTGTATGTCTGTCTGTAACCAACGCTGATATCTCAAAAATTACTTGATTGATTTTTATCAAGTTTGGCTCTAGTTGGTGCCATTTTGGTTAAAATAATAAACCCTATATATGTAAAGAAAATGTAGTCTTTCTTCATGGCGGTGGTTTAACTCTGACTTAAAAAATTCAGCAACTTGTTTACCGATGGATTAATCCAAAGATTAAACTGAAGTTTAAACTATGGTTTAATCTGGAGTTTTACCTTTGGTTGTAAAATTAGCCCTTACTGTCTTATTGTATAGCTTATAGATATTTTGAGAAATCTGGATTAATAAAGCAAATTAAAGGAATTTACTTTTGCAAACGAATGAACATAAGACATAGTTGGATAGTTGTCTTCTTCTATAGCAGTATACTCGCCAATAATGGTATACCGTTTCTGATCTTAGCCTACGTTCAAACGCAAATATTTTTGCATGAGTAACGTTATTCCAGTTTGGAATAAATATCACTAGAGAATTTGAATTTTTTATGAATAATCTGGGTAATGGAAAGAGCTATGCCTACGTGAGAATTTTGGGGTTTTTAGCGAATCCTTTAGTTGGTAGCAATTAGTTTGCAAGGGGTCTCGTAGGTTTTTAGAGAAAAAGCGGGACACTTCTCTAAAAAGCACAGACCGGTTAGAAACTAATGCTATGTTTTCATGGATATTGAATTCGTTTTCAATATATTTTTAAAACTTTTTTTTCATGACTTTTCATGACAGGTTTTAAAATCAATTTTGAATCGATTTTCAAATTTTGATATTTGGCAGCTGACATGTGTCATAGTTGTCAAATATTCATTTTTGAGTTTTGATACTTTTTTTAAAATGTATTTTATTCAAAAGATGGTGTTGGCCCCTGCCACACATTTTTTTTTTAATTTTAATTACTACTCTGTTTGCAAGTGGAAGTGAAGAAAGAAATGCTGGACTGGCATATGTGCATAGCACATACACTTTCGAGCCAAATATTTCTTTTATTTTCCATAATTAATTTTTTTAAAGTCTTTAAAAAACAAATCTCTGGTTATTTAAGTAAGGTTATGTTATTAATCTTCTTTTTTCTATACACTCCACCAAATTTTAGAATGCCGGTGCCACAGTTTCACTTCTATTTCTCTCTCTCTCTCTCTCTCAAAAAGAGTGAGAGCAATAAAATATAATTTGGCGGCTGTCTGGTAATCTAATCCGACGCAATACGCATGTGTAAACTCAATCCTCGTTTTCATGGAAAATCGGTATTTCGATCTCAATACGATCTTGATCCAACCCTAAAAATTTTCAGGGTCGGATCTAGATTGAAATCGATTTGAATACTGGAAAAACAGGCGTTTTCGTGGACGGTATCGGGTTGAAATCGTTTTCAGAACGAACTCAATTCCCATGAAACCGTAGCATAAGTTTTGATTTTGAAATTACAATTGCTATTGCTATGTTTTCATGGATATTGAATTCGTTTTCAATATGTTTTGAAAACTTTTTTTTCATGAGTTTTTATGACAGGTTTTCAAATTTTGATATTTGGCAGCTGACATATGTCATAGTTGTCACATATTCATTTTTGAGTTTTGGTACTTTTTTTTTAAAATGTATTTTATTCAAAAGATGATGTTGGCCATTGCCACATATTTTTTTTTAAATTTTAATTACTACTCTGTTTGCAAGTGGAAGTGAAGAAAGAAATGCTGGACTGGCATATGTGTATAGCACATACAATTTCGAGCCAAATATTTCTTTTATTTTCCATAATTAATTTTTTTAAAGTCTTTAAAAAACAAATCTCTGGTTATTTAAGTAAGGTTATGTTATTAATCTTCTTTTTTCTATACACTCCACCAAATTTTAGATGCCGGTGCCACAGTTTCACTTCTATTTCTCTCTCTCTCTCTCTCAAAAAGAGTGAGAGCAATAAAATATAATTTGGCGGCTGTCTGGTAATCTAATCCGACGCAATACGCATGTGTAAACTCAATCCCCGTTTTCATGGAAAATCGGTATTTCGATCTCAATACGATCTTGATCCAACCCTAAACATTTTCAGGGTCGGATCTAGATTGAAATCGATTTGAATACTGGAAAAACAGGCGTTTTCGTGGACGGTATCGGGTTGAAATCGTTTTCAGAACGAACTCAATTCCCATGAAACCGTAGCATAAGTTTTGATTTTGAAATTACAATTGCTATTGCTATGTTTTCATGGATATTGAATTCGTTTTCAATATGTTTTGAAAACTTTTTTTTCATGAGTTTTTATGACAGGTTTTCAAATTTTGATATTTGGCAGCTGACATATGTCATAGTTGTCACATATTCATTTTTGAGTTTTGGTACTTTTTTTTAAAAATGTATTTTATTCAAAAGATGATGTTGGCCATTGCCACATATTTTTTTTTTTATTTTAATTACTACTCTGTTTGCAAGTGGAAGTGAAGAAAGAAATGCTGGACTGGCATATGTGCATAGCACATACAATTTCGAGCCAAATATTTCTTTTATTTTCCATAATTATTTTTTTTTTAAGTCTTTAAAAAACAAATCTCTGGTTATTTAAGTAAGGTTATGTTATTAATCTTCTTTTTTCTATACACTCCACCAAATTTTAGAATGCCGGTTCCACAGTTTCACTTCTATTTCTCTCTCTCTCAAAAAGAGAGCAATAAAATATAATTTGGCGGCTGTCTCGTAATCCGACGCAATACGCCTGTGTAAACTCAATCCCCGTTTTCATGGAAAATGGGTATTTCGATCGATCGATTTGAATACTGGAAAAACAGGTGTTTTCATGGACGGTATCGGATTGAAATCGTTTTCAGAACGAACTCAATTCCCATGAAAACGTAGCATATGTTTTCATGGATATTGAATTCGTTTTCAATATGTTTTGAAAACTTTTTTTTCATGAGTTTTCATGACAGGTTTTCAAATCGATTTTGAATCGATTTGAAAACGGTTTTCAAATTTTGATATTTGGCAGCTGACGTGTGTCATAGTTGTCAAATATTCATTTTTGAGTTTTGGTACTTTTTTTTTAAAATGTATTTTATTCAAAAGATGGTGTTTGCCCCTGCCACACATTTTTTTAAAATTTTAATTACTACTTCGTTTGCAAGTGGAAGTGAAGAAAGAAATGCTGGACTGGCATATGTGCATAGCACATACACTTTCGAGCCAAATATTTCTTTTATTTTCCATAATTCATTTTTTTAAAGTCTTTAAAAAAACAAATCTTTAATTATTTAACTAAGGTTATGTTATTAATCTTTTTTTTTCTATATACTCCACCAAATTTTAGAATGCCGGTTCCACAGTTTCACTTCTATTTCTCTCTCTCTCTCTCTCTCTCTCAAAAAGAGTGAGAGCAATAAAATATAATTTGGCGGCTGTCTGGTAATCCGACGCAATACGCATGTGTAAACTCAATCCCCATCAACACGATCTTGATCCAACCCTAAAAATTTTCAGGGTCGGATCTAGATTGAAATCGATTTGAATACTGGAAAAACAGGCGTTTTCGTGGACGGTATCGCATTGAAATCGTTTTTAGAACGAACTCAATTCCCATGAAAACGTAGCATAAGTTTTGATTTTGAAATTACAATTGCTATGTTTTCATGGATATTGAATTCGTTTTCAATATGTTTTGAAAACTTTTTTTTCATGAGTTTTCATGACAGGTTTTCAAATCGATTTGAAAATGGTTTTTAAATTTTGATATTTGGCAGCTGACATGTGTCATAGTTGTCAAATATTCATTTTTGAGTTTTGGTACTTTTTTTTAAAAAATGTATTTTATTCAAAAGATGTTGTTTGCCCCTGCCACACATTTTTTTAAAATTTTAATTACTACTTCGTTTGCAAGTGGAAGTGAAGAAAGAAATGCTGGACTGGCATATGTGCATAGCACATACACTTTCGAGCCAAATATTTCTTTTATTTTCCATAATTCATTTTTTTAAAGTCTTTAAAAAAACAAATCTTTAATTATTTAAGTAAGGTTATGTTATTAATCTTCTTCTATTCTTCTTCTTCTTCTATATACTCCACCAAATTTTAGAATGCCGGTGCCACAGTTTCACTTCTATTTCTCTCTCTCTCTCTCTCTCTCAAAAAGAGTGAGGCGTTTCATGGACTATATCGGATTGAAATCGTTTTCAGAACGAACTTAATTCCCATGAAAACGTAGCATAAGTTTTGATTTTGAAATTACAATATTTCGCTGTTTTACGGGATTTTGATCTTAACTTTAGTTAGATGTGATACTTTACTTGGTTTTTGGACATAAATCTAGTTAGTTTATATGTAAAGAATTACGCTGTATTGGGATAGTAGCCGGTCTATGTCAGTGCAAACATAACATCGTTTTGCAAAGCATTTTGATTTGTACTGGAACATTTTTGGTATAAGGTAAGTTTTTTTATAAATGATATTTCTTTCAATTTTTTTTCTCTGCTAAATATATTAAGTAAATTACAAAAATTTCGTAGTTTTTCTTGCTGAATATTTTACTTTGTTTAACAAGGATTTTGTTTCCTTGTTATAGATATTTGGACTTGACCTTCCTCAGAACCTCAAAACCAGTATAATATTCTTCAAAACCGGTTTAATATTCTTATTTTGCAATTTTTAATTATAGAACTATATAACAATATATAAACAAGGATTTTTTTTGTTATAGGGTCCTTGGAATACGTGGTCTTTGGAATACGTGGTCATTAGCATATGAAATTTCCTGATGTTCCTAGTATATAGACGAGCCAGTTAGAATTTTCTTATGAAAGTTTCTGAGGTTCCTAGCGATTAGACGATCCAGTTAGCAGTTTGAGTTTTACCCAGCTAAGTTAAACTTAATTAATTTTCCGGAATTTTTCAATCACTTTACATAGGAAATAAATGTAAAGCCATACGTATGCGCTCTTAATCAAAAATGTTAGACTTCATTTTGAAATAATTAATGCGTAATATCATTTAATTTAATATAAAACACCCCAGATTGATTGTTCTCTTTTGAGAAGAATAAACCCGAGTACAGGATTAAATCAAGTTGTTTACTTTATTTTGAAAACCATTAGATTTTTCCAATTTTTATTCTTTCCTTCTTAGATCATTTTAGACTAAAATAAAAATTAGTGGCGCTCGTAAATACGCAAAACTTTGTCAACTCCACAAAAATATTAGCGCACCCAAACGACCCTAGTTATTGAGCTAAGCCGAGGTTAAGACCGTTTGCACTAATTTTTTATCCTGTGTGCAAACTTTTGGTTATGGTGACCTTAGGTAAGTACTATTCAAATTTTCTGTTGGTATGCTACTTTCTTGAGAAAATCGTACCGTAACAATTTACATAACATGTTATATGACTATAACTTATATAATTTATGTAACATTTATTTATAAATTTATATATATAATAATACGTTATTTACGTGAAGGGTTTACCTAACGAGGGGGGGCAAAATTGTCAGTTTCAATTACAAACCTTACAAATCGGAAAACCGATATAATGTTATTTATCAGAAGAGTAGTAATGGAATTAAAAGACGCATGAAAATTAGATTTTAAATTAAGTGGTGAACCGGGGGTTTCGGAACGGATTCCGGCAAAATCAATTACATGTTGGTTTGCCCTTGAGTGCGTTTTTGCGCTTAGATTTTTGAAAAAAAAAAACAGATTTATAAAGGGGCATGTACACCATCCGATACAGAGCAATACATTTAACTATGAGATACTATAATGGCCCAAGTGTCGCAAAATGTGTAACAATCAGATTTGGCCATGGGCAGAGACAAAGACGAAAAATCTACTGCGACTTTTTTTTCGGAAAGTGCAAGGGCAGGGCCGTTATAGTATCTCAGATAGTCAGATTTTAATAATGCTGACCATTTTGAAAAGCCAATGTTTTATGGTGGAGCCATGATGAACCTTAAAATAATTTAGTTAAATACCTGTTAAATTATTTTTAGATGGGCTAAAATACAGTCATAATAGCAAACGTTTTTTGGTAAATTCAAGGACTGTAAAGAACTTTATGCAATTTAGGGATTAAAAGTTCACTTCCCTCATTTTAGGGATAAAAGGGGCACTTTAAATCTCTCAGGTAAGTAAATTTTTCCAAATTAAACAATAATTTTTTTGAAATGTAATTTATTTGTTAAAAATGCCGTGAGTTTACTATATTTGCTGATGTCGACGTTTGCTTCAGATATTATCGTGGCTTTGATAATTGAATATTGGCTCCATACAGAAGATGCCTTGCGATTCTTAGACTTCTGTAGGAAGTATGCCAGGAGCACCTTTTCATCCGTAAAATTCTCTGTATGCTGTTCAGCGCACCATTTTCGGTAATCACGAAACTGTTTCTTGTAAACCTCGCGAAATGTTTGTGAAAGAAGGCTAGCGATGGCCTCTTCTGCGGCCTCTTCAATGTTCATTTTCAAAAAAAATGCTGTACGATTTTTTTGGACTCACCGTTTGGTGACACCGTTTGATAACAACAACTGACTGACATTTGTTTTCTGCCATTGCAACACTTTCGTGGCACAATAAATTTTGAGTGAATCCACCATGCCAACAACAATCAATGACAACTATCAGTAATACGAGCTGTCAATCTTAAAACATGAGTACCGTTAAGCGCATAAAATAGTATATAAACCTCGTGACTAAAGTGTATTTTAATCCCTTGGCGAATTACAAACCTTTCGCCGCGGGATTAAAAGAGGCACTTTAGTTCCTATGTTTATAATAGATAGATAGATTATAAAAGATATTAATACCGCGTTATGTCTTACCCACTTTATGCTTTGAACAATTACAATTTTACTGGTTTTTGGATAAAAATGGCAAAATAACGACAGACAGACGACAAAACCGAAATTTTTATTAAACAATAGCCTTAATTTTTTATAGCCTGCTGTTTCTCGTCAACAACCTTAAATATTTTTCATTTTAACAGAGAAACAATGTTTTTTGGCAGTACTTTTTTTGAACGCTTAAAAAGCAGTAAAAACTTGAAAAATGTGAGTGTTTTATTCTAGAAATCGAAAGTTTTAAAATGTCAGTAACATAATTGCATAAAAATGTGAAAAACATGGTAAAAATTACTTAAACGAAAACGTTACCCTTTAAATCATGCTAAAATATATTTTTTAATATCTTCATCAAAAACATGATTTTAGTAACTGTCTGCAGATAACTAAAGCATGGCTTTTTTGGTTACCGATGCAAAGAAACTTTTTTTTTCATCACGAGTGCAAAAAAAAATTTCGATCCGTTTTTTAACCAAAATTAAAGAGAAATAGTGGAAAATAGTAATATTGAAAAAACCTAATTATTCTTGCCTAAAAATTAAGTCATTTCCGCCAGTTTTCACCAAGTATTTACGAAAAAATCATTTAAAAACATCGTCAAAATATCAAATTGTCAAAGATTAAAATGGCGCAACAATGAACGTTACCGAATAAAAAGACACATCACTATGGAAACGATTGTTATTTCATTTACCAGCCGCCTTGATTTATAGTGTAAAGATGGTGTGTTGCAAGAAGTGCTCTTCGTTCGAGATTTTTAAAGGTATTTTCTACTTTTTCTTGGATTTTCTGATAAAGGTATTTAAAAAAATAGTGTTCACAACTCGCGGCTAAACTGTCTTTTTTTTTGCTCGCGTTTTTAAATAACTCGCTGCGCTTGTTATTTAAACCAACGCTTGTAAAAAAAAGACTATTTTAGCCACTAGTTGTGAAAACTACTATTAAGCCTTAAATTACCATCATGGCTTTACCATTACGCAAAAAATTCAAGTTTTCCACTTGTGGCACACAAAAATTGTAGTGGGTTGCCATTAATTAATATTAATAAATTAATCCATCTATCACATCTTTAAAATATCTTCGATCAGCTAAAAACCCTGCTGACAAACACTACAAAGCATTGTAGCCATGTAACTCAATTTGCAAACGACTCCTGTCACTAAGTCGGCCCATCTTTGGGGGCTTCACTTTTCATTACTGCAGCTTCATATCAACGTCGACGACAAAAAATTTCTGTGGCAATGACAAACATAATTATATTTTTATATGAAGGAAAATGTCGCCTTTGAAAAATATTTCGTTTTACTATTTTGTCTAAAAATAACATTTTCGAGGGATGAAATTGCGCTTTACCTCCCTAGGGATTTTTTAAAATTTTTATGTACCTTTGGCTGGGAGTTTTGTTTATTTTACCTCCCTCTACCGCTCCGATCTAATGATTTGCGTGGAGATACTGTTTATCAATTTATCAGATTTTTTTAGGTTATATAAACACTTATAGTTATAGTTATACTATGAGTTTTTCTAAGAGGCGACTAAGGGGCCCTCGACCCATAGGTTAACGGTTTTACCCAAGGAACAATTTGTCGACGTTTTAACGTTGCCAAAGTTTACTTAACGTTGCGTAAAAAAGGCGTATAAACGTTGTAGCAACTCGCTTTTGCACCAATTTGGCTGAGATTTTTTGAGTTGTGTTGACATTGCCTACGACTAGTGGCTTTTTAATTAAAAAAATATTTTTTATTTTAAATACTAAAAATTTTAAAAATTCTCCAAACCTATTTTAAACTGTAGCCAGTCTAAAATAATACTTAAAAATTACTAAAACTAAATCCAGCAAAAAAAAGGTTTTTTAACGATTCACACAAATGGCATAGCGGCACGAATCAGGAAAAGAAAACAATATGGCGGCAATAATCATTTCTTGGTTCATTGAGAACCTAACCGTTTTCAGACTAAGGAGGCGCCCTCTATAGTTGTCAGATAGTTTGGCGGCAACTGCATTGATAATTTAGCCACAATTGTCTCGTAAAGAGAAACATTGAAAGAAAGTAAATTAATTAACTCTGGTTAATTATCATCGTTTTATCATCTTTGACCCGCCGTTTGATACGGTCGTTGAAAACCCCACAATGTTCTAGTAAAAATAAACGTTGTTAGAGGGTTGCCATGTACCAATGTACCCTACTTAATAACGTGTGGCGTCGTTTTTTTTAGTGAATTTCTTAGTTATGGCAACTAAGGCAACTAAAAATTGTTACCTGAGTATAGTTAGCTTCTTAAAAAATCTTAAAACTGATAGCCTCTATGATAAACGGCGAAAAGTATCCGTCATGCATTTATTTAAGGGTAACTATAAAATAACTAAGACCTCCGTTGATGTTAAACTGTAGGTAAATATAGGGTTAGATCAATTTTAACCGATGCCATCTCAAGCCTCATCTAGGAATCGGAATATTAGCAGAAATAAATGAAGACTAATGGATAAACTTTCGAAACTTCACCAATCTTGCGTACGTTTTACCGTCGCCGACCTGATGATGTCATCGTTTGAGATAATTCTCCAAATACGTAACAGAAATAATTACTTGATCGATGACTACAATTAGCGTTGTTTTAGCGATATTAATTTTTAATTGTGGTTGATGAATGGGTGCAGATGAGGTTTAAAATTTAGTTACAACGGAGTGCGACACGCAATTACTTTTAAAATAATGTAAAACTTTTTTTAGTCTTAGTTCTAGAGAGGTGTGATTAAGTTTAGCGGTAAAAATATACTCTATATGCTCAAAAACTGCGTATTTACCAGGGAAAATAGAAGGTTCACATATTTATGTAAAATATGTTACACCATATTTACGTAAATCTCACATAAAAATATTTTTATAAAAAAAATTATGTAAACATTACATCAAAACTTTGATTGTACATTTAAGGCATTATAAGCAATGTTAAGTAATATGACTTTATAAATAAATTCTTAAAATTTACGTGAATATTACGTAAATAGTGGGACCTTAATTTTACAAAAAAAAATATGATATACATATTATATAAAAAATTATAAATAATATTTAAGTAATCTAATTTACGTAAACGTTACATAAAATTATTTACTTTAAATGAAAGTAATAAAACGTACATAACTATTATGTAACAATTTAGATATTACGTTTACATTTAAAATTTTACATGTATGCATGTAATATTGATATCATCTAAATTACGTAAACGCTCTATAACATGATTTACGTCACATTACAATTTTTAAATTTACGTAAATATTAAGTTTACATTTAAAATTTTACATAATTGTTACATAACATTTTTCATGTATTAATTATGTCATCTAAGTTATGTAACTTCCGTCTAAAATTATTTAAACTCCTAAATTTTACATAATTATTATATAATCAATTGAACCGTAGGTTTACAGTTGAAATATTACATAAGCATCATATAAAACATTTTATGTAGGATTTATATCTCTCTCTCTTCTCATTTGATTACCGTCACTTTTTTGAGTCCCGTAGGCACTATTAACTAAATCGGACGGGTCATCAACTACTTTCGTAGTCTACCGACTTAAGGAGTGTGTATCTAGGTCCGCCTCTAAGTGATATCCGATCCCATCCGGCCTGGATCCGGCGTGAATAGAGGGGTAGGGCCTAAGATACATTTTACACTTATTTTCACTGGTTTCCCCCCTTACCCCGCTCATCAAACCGGTCTGATGAGCACCCCCTAGGAAGGCAGTTTTCTTTTCCTAGAAGGATTTAATTTAGCCTAAACCCCTTTGTCGGGGCTAGGGATCTTTAACTTGCTCCACTATCAATATATGGATCACACGGGACCGTCCTCTTAACGTCCTCTCCGAGGGACGGTATGAAATCGCATTAGCCTACCTTCTAGCTAACTCGGCCTACTCCGCTTCATACTGCGTTTTTCCTTAATCTTACAAAATTCTGTAATTTTATAAGAAAAAGTCCAAGTAAACTACCTGATGTACGACCCGGTGCTTGAACCCGGCATCTCCTGCTGCTGCTTTTAAGGATTTATCATCATCATCTAAATTACGTAAACGCACTATAACATAAGAAAACAAAATTATGATTGTTTTCCACAAACCAAAACTACACTTTTTTGCACTCGACGCGCGTTTCGCTAACAACGTTAGCATCATCAGGAGACGATAAACAATGAACTAAATAAATCTACGCTCTATCTTATATACAATCCTTTAGTGGGCGGAGATAAGACTAATAAATTGTGATTGATCACGATTTTTAATCCTACCTCCCCTCAACCAAAGAATAAAGTGTACTAAACGGGATAGGTCCTCTATCTTTATTTAAACTATTTCTGGATTTAATGATTTCCATACTTTCATATGCATTCAAAAGTCTTTTGTTTGGTACACTTTTTAGAAGTTTTAGGTTATCTAATGTGAATATATGATTGTTTTCAAAAGCATGCTCGGCCACACTTGACTTTTCTGTTCTTCCGTATTTTAAGTGTGCTAAGTGTTCTTTAAAACGTGTTTGAATAGAGCGATATTTATGAGCAAATTTGAATCAGATATAAGTAAAGAATTTGAGTATTTCCCCAGAGTATGGTTCAGGTATGTAGACGATGTGTTTGCAGTATTCAACACTAAAGTAACTAGTGTTGAAAATTTTATGGAAAAAATAAATAACAAATTTCCCACTATTAAATTTACTTATGAAACAGAGAACAACGGTACACTGCCATTTCTAGACACTTTAGTTATAAGAAATAAAAATAAATTGGACTTTGACCTATACAGAAAAGGCACGGCCACCAACAGGTATATTCCAAATGACTCTTTTCATTGCTTACAACATAAGCTTGCAAGTTTGCACTTTTTACCATATAGATTAGTCAATTTCCCCTTAAACAAAGAAAGATTTGAAGCAGAAAAGAATAGGATTAGGAATATAGCTGGCGAAAACGGTTACGACGAAGGCTTAATAAATAAGCTGATAAATAGACATTCTTTTCAAAAGACCTTTCGGAATTCTACCTTTTTCAGACAAAAAGATACCTGCGACTCAAAATTTGTATCAATTCCGTATAATCCTAATTATACGAAAGGATTACAGAAAGTATTTAATAACACCGGTCTTAAATTAGTATATCAATCCGGTAACACAATAAGAAGCTTACTAGGAAATCCCAAGGATAAAACTACAGTTCTAGAAAAAAGTGGAATTTACGAAATTAGTTGCATGGATTGTGATAAAAAATATGTTGGCCAAACGAGACGCTCTATTCAAACACGTTTTAAAGAACACTTAGCACACTTAAAATACGGAAGAACAGAAAAGTCAAGTGTGGCCGAGCATGCTTTTGAAAACAATCATATATTCACATTAGATAACCTAAAACTTCTAAAAAGTGTACCAAACAAAAGACTTTTGAATGCATATGAAAGTATGGAAATCATTAAATCCAGAAATAGTTTAAATAAAGATAGAGGACCTATCCCGTTTAGTACACTTTATTCTTTGGTTGAGGGGAGGTAGGATTAAAAATCGTGATCAATCACAATTTATTAGTCTTATCTTCGCCCACTAAAGGATTGTATATAAGATAGAGCGTAGATTTATTTAGTTCATTGTTTATCGTCTCCTGATGATGCTAACGTTGTTAGCGAAACGCGCGTCGAGTGCAAAAAAGTGTAGTTTTGGTTTGTGGAAAACAATCATAATTTTGTTTTAGTGCAACCAAAGGTTCCAAATTCCCAACATAGCACTATAACATGATTTACGTCATTAAAATTTTGAAATTTACATAAATATTATGAAACAGTTTGCGCCTTAACTTTACATTTACAATTTTACATATTTGTTGCATAACATGTTTTATGTATTAATTATTTTTTACATAATTATTATATAGTCAATTGAACCGTAAGTTCACATTTCAAATGTTACATGACTATTATATAAAACATTTTATGTAATATTTATATCATCTAAATGAGGTAAACGCTCTATAACGCGATTTACATCACATTAAAATTTACAAAAATATTATGAAAATGAAAGAAATTACCAACGCTTAATAGTTTCTTCCTAGTAGGTAGAGATGGCGCTAATGTAACTATGTTCCCTGTACAGTGGATGATAATATTATATACATTGTGGTTGATGAATGGGTGCAGCAAAGATATTTCAAAATTAGTCTACGGACTTTAAGGTATTGACAAGATATGTATAAGAATCACCTCTCCCGACACTTAAACCAGCCCGTCTGGTTAACTTTGTAGTTTGCCACATGTTTGCCAATGTCGGACCGTGTCAAGCAACCACCGACGGACCTGAACGGACCTTCCGTTGGCCCGCCTCAAGCTGCATGCTAATGTCGGGCTTAGATAGTTGCTTTGCGCATGTCATGCAGAAAAATGTGACTTAAATTTTACCATATTAATAAATAATGTAAAATATACGTAGTTTTTACTTAACTCTTACGTAACAAGGATGTAATATTTATGTAAAAGGTATGTCATTTCATTTACATCACATTTATGTAAAAATTAGGCGGGCTTTGCGCATAGCATTATGCAGAGTTTTTGCACCTTAATGTGACTTATATTTTACCTTATTAATAAATAATTGTGACCTCTACGTGACCATAAATTTACATAATAAGGTAAACCTGTTATGTAAAATATACGTAGTTTTTTACTTAACTCTTACGTAACAAGGATGTAATATTTATATAAAAGGTATGTCATTTTATTTATATCACATTTATCTAAAATTAGGCGGGCTTTGCGCATGGCATTATGCAGAGTTTTTGCACCTTAATGTGACTTATATTTTACCTTATTAATAAATTATTATGACCTCTACGTGACCTTAAATTTACATAACAAGGTAAACCCATTATGTAAAACATACGTAGTTTTTACTTAACTCTTACGTAACAAGGATGTAATATTTATGTAAAAGGTATGTAATTTCATTCACATCACATTTATGTAAAAATTAGGCGGGCTTTGCGCATGGCATTATGCAGAGTTTTTGCACTTTAATGTGACTTATATTTTACCTTATTAATAAATAATTGTGACCTCTATGTGACCTTAAATTTACATAACAAGGTAAACCTATTATGTAAAATATACGTAGTTTTTTACTTAACTCTTACGTAACAAGGAAATAATATTTATGTAAAAGGTATGTCATTTTATTTACATCACATTTATGTAAAAATTAGGCGGGCTTTGCGCATGGCATTATGCAGAGTTTTTGCACCTTAATGTAACTTATATTTTACCTTATTAATAAATAATTGTGACCTCTATGTGACCTTAAATTTACATAACAAGGTAAACCTATTATGTAAAATATACGTAGTTTTTACTTAACTTTTACGTAACATGGATGTAATATTTATGTAAAAGGTATGTCATTTTATTTATATCACATTTAGGTAAAAATTAAGCGGGCATGGCATTATGCAGAGTTTTTGCACCTTAATGTGACTTATATTTTACCTTATTAATAAATAATTGTGACCTCTATGTGACCTTAAATTTAAATAACAAGGTAAACTTATTATGTAAAATATACGTAGTTTTTTACTTAACTCTTACGTAACCAGGATGTAATATTTATGTAAAAGGTATGTCATTTTATTTACATCACATTTATGTAAAAATTAGGTGGGTTTTGCACATGGGATTATGCAGGGTTTTCGCACTTGAATGTGACTTAAATTTTACCTTATTGTGACCTCTGAGTGACTTTAAATTTACATGACAAGCTAAATCTGTTATGTAAATGTTACGTAATATTTACATAACGGTGTTTACTGGGTAGGGAATGGATATCACCAAAGAAAAAGTGGTAAATTTTAAATGAGCGGATGGAGCAGTCTGAGAGACATAACGGTTAGGTAAATATATATTCCCTGGGTAAATTTGGTCCCTGGTCCTACTTGACGTATAACCCTACTTTTTTGTTTACTTTTTCTTTTGTGTTGTTTACTTTTTTTGACTCTTTTCTCTAAAATATCTCATAAGTTGTTCCATTTCAACTTCTAGAGTTGTCCTGCTTTGCGGATTGTATAAAAATTCCACAAAAAATAAGGTCAAAATAAATGCAGGCTGGGCCTTTATATACCTAATAGTTATGTGGTTTTACCCGATGACGTATTCCTATTGCGTATTCCTATAACGCCCGCGGGCGTATAATAAAGATAAACCTAATGGCCTAACAAAACGGAACAAATATTTCATAAAATGTGTATTAAATCAAGTTGATAGTATGTCAGATACTGCTCTGGTGCAAGTAAAAAGGATAAGGGTAAATAACTAGCAAGAAATCCTTAGTTTCTTAGATTTTTTGAATCGCTGAATATTTTATAAATAAGCAAAAAAATACAATTTTTAAAGCACTATCTTCTGCGTAGACCTTGGCTAAAAATATATTAAAATCGATTTTTCTCCATTGTTATAAAAATGTAGTTAGTGTCTTCAAAGCCTCCGTGGCAAATGCTCACCATGCTTACATACAAAACAAAACAAAAATAAACCAGGTGAGTTCTATATAATATTCTATCCTTTTTAAGCAAAGTTGGAGCGAAAGAGATAGAAACATCTGGCATGGGATTTATGTAACATTCGTTTTTCGTTGTCAATTTTTAAAACGTTGGCAGAATCGAACCCTTTCTTACGTTTTGTTTTTGTCAGGAAACGACTCTAGTGTATTTTTGTGCACGTAGTCAAGGATTTCGCCGGGAATGAATGCATTAAAGTGATTTTAAGAGCTGGATAACGTTTTTTTTTTAATCTAAATACAAGCATAATTTGACAGTGATTTATTTGGTACACCTTGTTTATTTTGAATTGTTTTTTCTATTTTCCTTTAAGTGAGCCCTTTTTTCGAACTCGCATTAATATTTAAATAATTTATTTGAATCGAATCGAATATTTAAAGTAATTTAAAAAGCATTTTTATCAAAATATTTGATAAATCTCGTCGAGTTATATATATATCCGTCATCAAAAATCTGAAGTCAACATTAAGCACCGATATGAAGAGCCTAGAGGGGGCAGTAGCTGTGTGCATAGAAGATGGATCTGTCTATATATGCGTGTTGACTTGACAAATATTTGCCAACTTCAGACGCAGAGCGTTAATATCTTTGGACCCCAGTTTCGACCAGAGAGAAAGGAAGGTAAGTAGAATGCGCAACTGTACTTCCTTATAACTGTGATAGTTGTCGTATATTGAATTGAATTAAAAAGTCTTTTTATATTTTTATTTAAATATCTTAACGCATTTTTGTTTTTTAGTTTTTTCCAATGCAGAATTTATACATGAGGGTGTCTGTTTTAAAAGGTGGTAACCTGGTCTCTCGAGAACTGCTCAGAATTTCGAAAAAATAGCATATATAGATAGAGTTATAGGTACCTAGTGGTAGTAGTAGTAGTAGTATAGGGGCGGCCCGTGGACCTGTTAATTAGGCCTCTTCATGGACCCTTTCTACCATACCCCGTTCCTTACCCCTATGCCCCTGTTTCTACTGCAACTCTCTCGCCAGACCTTCCTGTCTTCTTTACGAAGTTCAGTATGTCGGCCCATTTGAGCAAGTGCAGCTCTTCTTCCTCTATCGTGGGAAATCCCCACTTCAGCTGCCTTGATCTGGCATATGCACCGCACTCCCTAATAACACATGACGTCCCGGGAACGTCATTTTTAGTTCCCCATAGGTCGCGAACGTCCCAGACATAAAAAGTACGTCCCTAGAACGTCCCAAGAAAAAGGCCTAAAAACAGTTCCAATTAAACGTTTAGAGGATGTCCTTTTTAGATCCCCATAGGTCGCAAAAGTCACAGACCTAAAAAATACCTCCCTGGAACGTTCCAAAAAAAAGGTCTAAAAACAGTTCTAATTGAACGTTCAGAGTACGTCCTTTTTAGATCCCCGTAGATCCCGAAAGTCACAGCCCTAAAAACTACACCCCTGGAACATTCCACGAGACGCATGTACTGCAGTTTTAATTAGCTACTCATTTAGCAACTAGATGGCGTACTTTGGTAAAATATTCTTTATCTTTTCGACATTCGTTTTATATAATAAGAGATACTTATATTTTATTGTATAAGGACTCCAAAATGGGTTTATATAAAGAACGGCCAAGGTTGGTCCAAGTAAAGGTTTTAGGAACGTCCGAAGGAATGACCCAGAGACGTTACAGTTGACGACATTAATTGATCCGATAACGTTCCGCAATGTACCAGGAACATTCAAAAGAACGGCCAAAGGTTGAAGGTTTTCCAAGTAAACTTTCCAGGAACGTCCCTGAGACGTTACAATTGGTATTATTGATCGTTCCTGGAACGCTCCCGGAAAGTTTTACGACGTCTGTGGACGTTCCCGGACCGTATGCCCAGAATGTGAACATTCAAATAAGAACGGCCAAGGATCGTCCAAGTAAACGTTCCAGGAACGTCCAAAGGAACGTCCAAAGGAACGTTCCTGAGACGTTACAGTTGACGACATGGAACTTTTCACGACGTCTAAGGACGTTCCTGGAACGTACCGTTCGTCGCGCCGGAACGTTCCAGGGACATTTTTGAAAAAGGGCTCTGCTATTAAGTGCTGCGCTGATTCCTCTTTGAGCCCGCAAGCGAGACACACGGGATCTCCTGCTACTTTTATTTGCGTTAGATGTTTGTTCAGGCGATTGTATCCAGACAGCAGTCCAATTTCTTTTCGGGTCTTGCCTAAGAGCCATTTAGTTCTGGCTACATTCGGACCATCCACGAATAGCTTGTTGAGCTCACTCTGTACCTGTTTCCTTGTTATTCCCAGAAGAGGTTTCGGTCCAATATATTTTGTTTCGGCCCATAGTCTGGCATATATATATATATATATATATATATATATACATATATATATATATATATATGTCCCTTCTGCCATTCCTGACCTTCGGTAGGGTTGCTGCCATGATAATGGCATATACCTTCGCTTGAAACATCGTAGCGTGTTCTCCAAGTGGATGACTTTTCTGGTACCTAGATAAAGCATGTCAAAAAGCGTATTAAAAACAGTTCAATCTTAGCATGTCGGATGTTTCGTGATTTACATCGCGCGAATTATGAAGCGCATTCTACCAGCGCGGTCGCATATCTCTGGTTTTGCCTGGAGCTGTCAAGGCTCTGATACAGCTTAATGTTTGGCCGGGGTAAATTAAAAATCTAATAACGAGTTTTTAAAAGGGGAAAACATATTTTTGAAAAAATATGATCCCAAAAATAATGCATTTTTTCCATAAAAAAATTATTCTTTTTTTTGTAGCTTTGGTGGATGTATATCGGTATCGAAATTCATATGTATACGGGTTTTGACTGGTTAAGTCAAACGCGTCGTCCTCGATAGCTCAGTTGGTAGAGCGTTAGAATGAAATTCTAGAGGGCCCGGGTTCAAATCTTGGTCGAGGAAAAACTTTTTTCCAATTTATTCCCTTGCCCTCTGCTTCACAAATATTTTCTGTAAAATTTATAAGGGCGCTAAATATTTTCCTTTGTTTTAAAAATACTATTTTTATTTTGTCATTGTTAAATTACAGTTAGGAGAGCCATTCTAAATTTAAAACAAAATAAAGAAGTTTTTCTACTACCGTGCGGAAAATTCACTTTTCCGCACGAAAAATAAAAAATTAATATATTGCTATACTTTTTTAAATTTTCTTTTTTGTGTTAGGTAAACATTTTAGTCACGATAAATAAAGCGAGTAGAAAAAATATTGTATCTAACTCGCGCGTAATTTCTTACTTCTTAATTGCTGGCTAAACTCCGCTAACGCGTCGTTCGTCCATCGGCAATCGCGTGCAGAAAAGTGGCACTTTCCGCACTAGAAAGGTAAACTACTATAATGTCAAAATTTTCAAGTACGTCATTTGAAAGTTTACACAAAATTATGCAGCTTCTCTACATAAAACTTTTTTCCAGGTCTGTTAATAAAGCAGGTATGGGGGTGGAAAATGTGGTGAATCACCCTGTACAAACGATATACACACAATATTTTCAATTGTTTCAACCTGCTAACTGTAAAGTTCCTTTGTTCTGAAAGTTTACATTGTTTTATTATTTGACCTTTTTTTTAATTAAGAGAATATTCAGCGATTAGGAGTTTTTGTCACTTTATATGTATTATTCTTCAACGCACGATTTGCATACCTTTAGTACTAAAGTTATGCCTTGGAAAAATGTTCCCTAATTGAAACATTTTTGAATAGGCTTGTGAAAGCGGCGTAATATTTTTTTATATATTTTTTTTATTACTTGGAGGCCACTTAATACGCTATAAAAGTTTCTGACATAAGTTGTGAAACTGAAACCATCCAATGAAATCCATGGATTAATTGTCAGTACAGGCAGTAGTGAGATACAAGTATTAAAGTAAGCCAAAAATCTAAAATTTTTCTGGATTGCCAAAAATGTTTCCCAAAAATATTTCCTGCCAATTGAAAATATTAAGAACTACGGATTTTAAGTCAATCTTGCTATATATCGTATTGGAAACTGAATTTAAACGATATATTGTAAAACATTCTTTATCCCCCAAAAGAAATCCCCCCGAATCGAGATCCTTTTTGATGATACGTTTGAGGAAAATATTTTGCGAATCCTCTAGTAATCTTTATATTGTGTAAAAATCCTTTCTATTGTGACAAAACGGAAGCAAAGAGAATAAAAAGCTTTTTTCGAGAACGATGCAGACAGTATCTCTCAATTGAACGGACGACAGTATAAAACGTCCATTACTTACCCAGGGGTCAAAAAAATTTGTGCAGTTCACCAATAAACTTTGGAGGAGTACGACGATTTAGATTTTAAAAAGCGGTTTAGATTATCTAAAGAGACGTGCGAAATTGTGCACGAAGAAATTCGACAAGAGTTGGAACATCCCACAGACCAAGTTTTGTACTCACGCCGAGCTCACACGTATACATATATACTATACAGAGTGTCCTTAAAATTCGACTCCACCCCAATATCTCCAAAACCAAAAGAGGCAGAGAAATAGAATTTCACATAATTATAGATGGTTTACAAAAAAGTATTTATGGCAGTCATCGCACTATACTTTTTTTTTAAATGGGATACCATGTATATTTTGGAAAATTTAAATAGAGCTTTTCGTTCTGTTTCCAATAACACCTAATTTGTTACTTTTTCTCTAACGGTTTTTAAATAAAATGGGAAATCATATCCATAAGACCAATGAATTAACCAAGTAAACAAATATTCGGTGGTTCTTTGTCTAAATCATTGCTCTTATTTAACAGTTTTTGTTATTTTATTAGAAACCGTTAGAAAGAAAGGTAACATATTAAGTATTTTTTGAAACAGAATAAAAGCTCTATTCAAATTTTATAAAATATACAGGGTATCTCATTTAAAAAAAGTATTGTCTCCGCACTAGCTCCGTCCCCTCAATGAATGGCAGCACAATTAGGATTCAAAAAGAAACTTCTTTGGAAACCATCTAATTGTGTGAAACTTTACTTTTCTGTCTCTTTTGGATCTGGAGATATTAGGGCGGACTTGGATTTTTAGGACACCTTGTATATATTTGCGTTTCTGACCATTCTGCACATTTTTTGTTGTTTCGTCTGGCTGTTCATCTGTCTGTGACCAACTCTGATATCTCAAAAACTACTTGACTGATTTTTATCAAACTTGGTGTCTATGGTGGGTTGGGTTAAAGATATGGTTAAAATAATCAACCCTATATACCAAGAAAATGTAGTCTTTTTAAACTAGAAAGAAACTTCCTGGGCTTCCTGCGACTAATAAAATTGAGCCACTTGTTTTACAATGGTTTAATCCAAAGATTAAACTGAAGTTTAAACTATCGTTTAATCTGGAGTTTTATCTTTGGTTGTAAAACTAGCCCTGAGGGCCATAGTTACGATCTAGGAAATCAGTTTTTGGCAATACTGTATGAATGTCAGGAACCATGAAACGCCAGTAGATCCGCGAAATGACCTCGAGCGAATCGAATCTAAAATCGGTTTTAAGGAAACCGATCCTTAAATCGTTTTAAAATAAAATCAATCGGTGCTTAAAATTGTATTAATACGACTACGATTAATATATAAAAGCACATCAAGAGGCTCGTATAAACAAAGTGATAGTTAATACAGCAGAGTTTCTTATAACTAATAAACTAAACGAAGAAACTAACTCTAATATACAAAAATCAAGACTAATTAAGGGACTAATAGGCACTGAACGAGAGTAAACTAGAGTTTCGGACTTAAATTTTTTTTATTTTTAACTTTTTTACAACGTTTCGAATGTTTGTGTATCTGCAATCGTCATCAGCTGAATACTAACAAAAAAATTAGACTACATATTCTTATAAACTAGTGAACCATGAAGGTTACACTTCGGCTCCGCCCTTTCGCAGTTGAAATCTGTTACCTCCGAACAGTATGGGTTTCCAAATATTCTTGATGATGACGCTCTGTTGGGAAAATACATTCTAGTTCCTCTGTATAAATGTTGTTTCTTTAAAATTCCGCTTGAATAGACTTTCCTTGTTGGCGACGATCTTTGCCTCTTTCCATTCCATATGATGTTGATTCTCCCACCAAAGTTGAGCTATTTTTGATCCAGTTCACACTCGCATGGTAGCTGATAGATGCAGTTCTTGGTGTTCTGGCGATATGATTTAGTTTTTCTTAACTGACTTCTTATTGTTGTGGTCGTTTTGAAGACAGTCCTAAGATGATATCGGTTGCCTATTCTTCTTATCTTTTCTGAGATTCCTTTGATGTATGGAATTATAAGTCGCCTTCCTTTGAGTATTTACGTCTGTCGTCCTTTGCGTTGGTGTGGTCTAAAGAGTTCTATTAATCTTGTAGTTGGAGAAACCGTTCCTTCGCAGATCGGATCGAATTTTTGCCTTTTCTTTATTTAAAGCTTCTTCTGTGTTGCAGATGTAGATGGCTCGATCTATAAGATACTTGGCAATTCCCAGTTTGGTTTGATTTGAAGTTTAGATATTGTCCAGTATGAGTTGGTTTGCGACATACGTAAGTGATTATGGTTGAATTCTTTGTGATGACTAGAACGTCGAGAAAAGGGAGTGACAATTTCTTCTTTTTCCAGACTTAATATGATACACTTTCTTATGCTGTTGACATGACTGAAGAATGATTCTAGTGTGTTGTTGTCCTTTTTCCAGATGATAAATATGTCAAATTTCAAAAGACCTTTCGGAATTCTACCTTTTTCAGACAAAAAGATACCTGCGACTCAAAATTTGTATCAATTCCTTATAATCCTAATTATACGAAAGGATTACACAAAGTATTTAATAACACCGGTCTTAAATTAGTATATCAATCCGGTAACACAATAAGAAGCTTTCTAGGAAATCCCAAGGAAAAAACTACAGTTCTAGAAAAAAGTGGAATTTACGAATGTAGTTGCATGGATTGTGACAAAAAATATGTTGGCCAAACGAGACGCTCTATTCAAACACGTTTTAAAGAACACTTAGCACACTTAAAATACGGAAGAACAGAAAAGTCAAGTGTGGCCGAGCATGCTTTTGAAAACAATCATAGATTCACATTAGATAACCTAAAACTTCTAAAAAGTGTACCAAACAAAAGACTTTTAAATGCATATGAAAATATGGAAATCATTAAATCCAGAAATAGTTTAAATAAAGATAGAAGACCCATCCCATTTAGTACACTTTATTCTTTGGTTGAGGGGAAATAGGATTAAAAATCGTGATCAATCACAATTTATTAGTCTTATCTCCGCCCACTAAAGGATTGTATATAAGATAGAGCGTAGATTAATTTAGTTCATTGTTTATCGTCTCCTGATGATGCTAACGTTGTTAGTGAAACGCGCGTCGAGTGCAAAAAAGTGTAGTTTTGGTTTGTGGAAAACAATCATAATTTTGTTATAAATATGTCGTCCATGTATCTTAGCCATGCTTCTTCAAAGGATTCTATAAAAATGTTGGCTACTACCGGCGAAAGTGGAGATCCCATGGATAGACCATCTTCCTGTAAAATAGCTGCCTCTCCTTTTTCTGGAAGTAAGAATTCTGTAATTCTGCAGACGGCATTTCAACAAATCCATAATGGCATTGATTGGTAGATTGGTTTCTATCAGAGAGGTGGTTGTCCTTGGAGTGATTCTTCCAGTGCACGTTTGTGTACAAACTTTCGACGCCAAAACTAACAAACTGGTTGTCAGGTTGTAGGTTGACGTCTCTAAGGAGATCCACGAAGTGCTTTGACAAAAGTAGTATTAATAGTAGTATCTAGGGGGCGGCTCAAGACCTGGCAAGTAGGCCCAATCCACCACCTGTACCGCTTGTACGGTAGTGGGCTCTCCGGGCCTTCCTGTTCTTTTCACGGAGTCCAGTACTTTGGCCCACTTGAAAGCTCGTAGGTCCTCTGCATCCAGGTTCGGTTGTCCAAGTACCTGATGCCTCATCCTTAGGTATGCATCGCACTCCGCAACGAGGTACCGCGATGTCTCCTCCGCCCTCCCACAGGCTTGGCAGATAGAGTCATTTTTGATCCCGATGCGAGTCAGGTGCTTACTGTGTCCACTCAGTATTCCTATCAGTAGTCCAATATCTTTTTGTATCGTTCCCAGGAGCTATTTGAGTCTGGCCGCGTCCGGTCCGTCGATGAATTCTTTGGACTGTCTGCATCCTATTTCGCTCTCCTAGGAGTCTGCCATTGCATTGACAAAAGATGATGACTTTCCTTGAAGGGGCTGGATGATAAGATATTTAGTGTCTACCACCTTCAAACAAGAGTATAAACGAGTTTGTAAAAGCTAAAATAAGACAATACAATCCGAACGGCGTAAACTACGAACTGAGAGAGAGAGAGAGAGTTTATATAACTCTGGCAAGAAAATAGTTCCAAATTAGATGAAAATCTTAGCAAAATACAAATAAAAACCCCTGTAATAAGGTCCGCTTTCTAAAAACACTGGGAGCCGCGATGCAAATACGCTTAGAGTCAGTTCATAAATCTGAAAACAAGAAATATATGAGTTACGAGAGCTCTTCAGCGCCCTCCCGACAAGAAAATCTTCTTTATTGCGCTGCCGATCCCGCTAAATCCTGCCAAATCCCGGCTCTACTGCGTTACAAGCTCCGAATTTCAGAGTGACGAAAATTCACATAAAATCGCGTTTAAAGTAGGTACCGCATAATTATGAGATACTGTAACGGCTCTGCCCTTAAAGCCACAGATTTTTGTCTAAATGACTTGAAAGTTGAAAAATTTAGGTGCTTATATCTACCAGAATTTTATAACTTTAACCATTTTACACTAGGGCCATTTCAAAATAATTAAAAATATATATTTCCTCTAAATTTAAAAAATTAATAAAAAAAAATAATAATGATTTGTTGAAGTTGAGTTGAAGATTTAAAAAACACTTGGCAACAACGTAATTTGCTGCATAGGTGAGTCTCTGACCTCCGACCCTCTCTCGTCTCTACACCACAGTGCATAGAGCATCTTTCGCTGTTCTTTGTGAAGGTTGTCAGTCGCGCGAGTCTACCTGACGCCCTTATTTTCGCGAGTTTTTTGCTGTTTGGTGTGAAATTAAACTGAATTAAGAATGTTCTCCAATCAGGAATACGCTGACATGCTATTAGAATACGGTGAAGCGGCAGTGGCTTAAAAGAATTGTTTTTTTGCTTGGTTTTTTTCAGTGTTTTTCAAAATAAAACAAGAGTTTTTACAAATTAAAAACAGTTTTAAAAATATGTGACAGTGTTTTAATTTAAAAAAAGAGAGTGTGCCCTACAAGTGTACAAACAAATGCTTAAAAAAAGAGCTTTTACGAATTAAAAAGAGCTTTGAAAATTGTGTGACATTTATCGTACGTTTTTTATAATAAAAGTGGACCATCCTCCTTTGATACCAACAAGAACTTTTAAATAAACTTTACAACCAGTCGAGGCATTAAAACCAATTTTCGGTAAGTACACATTTATTTTTATAATTTATTTTGTAAGATGTGGAAAAGAACCATGTTAAAGGTGATATGTAAATATTTACGCTGCAGCCTGCCGCTCCGCGCTACTCTATCATGAGATCTCCGTTAATTTTCTCGCACCTAAAAGCGCATTGTTGCCAAACTGTGTTTAACTTAAAAGTCGTATATCTCCGAAACCACTAAGTTTTGACGCCCATATTATATGAATATTATATGAATTGCTTCTTTTGCCCCCCCCCCCCTATCACCCATTTAAATAATGACTAACATATCGTTTACACCCTGTACAATAGTACATAGTTATATGCGCAGTACTACCAATCTGAACATCTTCTGGCTTCAATTTTAAGAGTTGAAGTTCAATTCAAGCTTAGAATTATTTGCTTTTTTTCCTTAATCATTTTTTTTTTATTGCCCATACTGCGCTAATGGAGCATTGCAACAGGCTCAAAACCGTTGCTTAGAGATAGAGCCCATACACTTCTGAACGCAACGTAGCGCGCTAAACTGGAGCCTTTATTACAATTTTAAGAGGATAAAAACGATGTAAATGCTCTAAATGTTCGTTTCAATCAATCTACTAAATGCCTAACAACGTAGGGTGGATTTCACGTTGATTTCCAAACCCTGCAAAATACATCATGTTTGTTAGTGCTAAAGGGCACATTATTAATCAGATATGAATTGTTATAAATAAAGGCATTTAACTGGTTCTTGAGGCAACGTCATGGCCTATTTGCAAGAAAGAAAAATCCTTTTAGCTTTTTCAAAAATTGAATTTAAATTTTATCGCAAGTAGGTAACTTTCTTTTTAGTACCGACAGGGTTTGGAACGTGCTTGGTTTAGTGTTTATTCTTAGGGCGGAAAATAAAATTGTCAAGTGGTTATAAAAATTTATCAGGTGTATTACACAGCTCTATAAAAAAAATTAAAAAACAATACAGATTTTTGTTGGGTATGAACCACTGATTCTGTAACTACCTTTAATGTATTTAAGTTGGCTCAGTTTTAACTAAAAAAAAATAAAAAACTAACTTTGGTGTAAAAAACAAAAGATCAAAAGATCTTGGGTGGAAATAACGAAAATTCAAACTTGGATGAGCATCCCACAAGGAACAAACAAAAGATCAGAGCGAAAAGAGAAATGATTAAACGATGTTTCGCCCTGGGTAACCAGCGTGGGCTAATCAGTAGTTTTACTAGTCACCCTCCGCTATACATCATTAAACACCATCATACACATTGATTTCCAACCTTGAACCACTCACAAATAGGCATCGTTCCGCACTGGTACTTACTTATCCAAGTTACCTGATACGAATTCGTCCTGGCGTGTTAATATTTCCAGTAGGATTATGCTCCTAAGGCAATTAAAACAAAGAAGAACTTAAAAAACCTCCAAATCAGTTATTTCAACAGAAAAGAAACTAAAAAACAAAAGATCAAAAGATCTTGGGTGGAAATAACGAAAATTCAAACTTGGATGAGCATCCCACAAGGAACACACAAAAGATCAGAACGAAAAGAGAAATGATTAAACGATGTTTCGCTCTGGGTAACCAGCGTGGGCTCATCAGTAGTTTCACTGGTCACCCTCCACTATACGTCATTCATTAAACACCATCATACACATTGATTTCCAACCTTGAACCACTCACAAATAGGCATCGTTCCGCACTGGTACTTACTTATCCAAGTTACCTGATACGAATTCGTCCTGGCGTGTTAATATTTCCAGTAGCATTATGCTCCTAAGGCAATTAAAACAAAGAAGAAGTTAAAAAACCTCCAAATCAGTTATTTCAACCGAAAAGAATCTAAAAAACAAAAGATCAAAAGATCTTGGGTGGAAATAACGAAAATTCAAGCTTGGATGAGCATCCCACAAGGAACACACAAAAGATCAGAGCGAAAAGAGAAATAATTAAACGATGTTTCGCTCTGGGTAACCAGCGTGGGCTCATCAGTAGTTTCACTGGTCACCCTCCACTATACGTCATTCATTAAACACCATCATACACATTGATTTCCAACCTTGAACCACTCACAAATAGGCATCGTTCCGCACTGGTACTTACTTATCCAAGTTACCTGATACGAATTCGTCCTGGCGTGTTAATATTTCCAGTAGGATTATGCTCCTAAGGTAATTAAAACAAAGAAGAAGTTAAAAAACCTCCAAATCAGTTATTTCAACCGAAAAGAAACTAAAAAACAAAAGATCAAAAGATCTTGGGTGGAAATAACGAAAATTCAAACTTGGATGAGCATCCCACAAGGAACACACAAAAGATCAGAGCGAAAAGAGAAATAATTAAACGATGTTTCGCTCTGGGTAACCAGCGTGGGCTCATCAGTAGTTTCACTGGTCACCCTTCACTATACATCATTAAACACCATCATACACATTGATTTCCAACCTTGAACCACTCACAAATAGGCATCGTTCCGCACTGGTACTTACTTATCCAAGGTGTAACTTTGAAACGCTTGGTACTTAGAAAAATTTAATAACTTTATAAAGAAGGCATAGGGGTCTTTTTATGAAGAAAAATATTATCATATAAATGTACCTGCTTTTGAACAAACGTCCCTATGTATACAGGTGTATTTCTGAATAAAGTAGATACAAAAAAGATCTTGTAGATAAATATTTTTTTATAGGATTATCAGTAAAAAATATCATGCAAAAGAAGTATTTTAGTTAAAAATGTTTATAGCTTTATCAGTTAAAAAGATATTCGGGTTTAAAATTTAAATTTTTATTATATTACTTATATTATAGTGAAGAGAAAGGAGAGCGATTTTACCAAGACATTAAGAGAAGAGCGCTATCAAGCTCAATGGGATATTCACATGATGGCAAAGTAATAATAAATTAATTCCAACACAGAACACCAAAGACAATCGGTTAAAAAAAGTGTACAGGTTAGTAGATACTCGATTCCTAAAAAAAAGTAGGTCTTCTTTGAAGAAAACACACTTTTCCTTTTAATTCAGTAAATTATAATTATTTTCTTTATACATTAAAGTAAATTATCTCTAGTAGTGTTAGCTTTTAAAATGGTTAAACTTTTTTTTTATTATAGCACTTATTTAGAGTTAAGCGTGATTTTTAAAAAATATGTCTGCTTTTTTACTTTTATTTAGCTGTATCTCCATAAAACTGCTGCGTATTGTTTTTATACTTTACTAAACGATGCAGCTATTGATCCTCTATTTATGGCACAAATTTAAAGGCGCATTTACACAGACAAACTTTCCTTTGATGTTGAAATGCCGACAAACATTTACACGAGCCTCTTGAGCAAAATGTTCAAAGAAATGTTCGAGCAAAATCGCGTACAAAAAAACACACGTAAATTTTGGAGAGAATGTTGAGCAAAATTTGTTTGAAGAAATGTTGGTAATAAAAATTTTTTACAAATTTAAATTTTATAGTTTTATGGGAATACATTGAACTTAACTGAAAATAGAAAGACTAAGTTTTAAAACAAGGTATTTTTAATTAAGTGCTTTCCGACGGAAAAACGATTTGATGTCGAAATTCACGTTTTACCTCATAAGCAACTTCGATTGATCTGATTTTTATAGGGGATATGCCAGTATACTTGTAACTTTTTAATTTATAAAAATTGGCACTTATTTATTGCTGTTGCTGGGTTAGGAGAAGGTAAAAACCGTAGACTAGTGAGAGGGGGTTTTGGTCAAATGAACATTGACACACAAAATTACAGCAGTGTTTGACAGCGCTGCGTTCTGACTGTCTAAACCTCCCTATCCCCCCCCCCCTGGGAACAACTAACTACTCTCCAGAACAGTTCTCTAAAAATATCCACCTGCATTTTAAAAAGTGATTACTTCGAAGACATTTCGGTTTTCTTTTTGTAATGAAAGAAAACCAAAAAAGTTAAAGAAAAGAATTGAATGTTATTACCTCCATCATTAACTATTTTAACATTGCATATGACAAAACTGATAGCCAATATTAATGTTTCGCTTGCCGTCGCCTTTTTTTCACAAAAGTTTAAAATAAAAGTTGGTGTTCCATTTTTTTAAAGAATTGAGATCACTGATCACTGATGTAAAATTATATTTATTCTCATCTTTAAAAATATGTTTGCAAAATAGATAGCAATAACTTGCTCAAAAATTTACCCGAACAAAATGTTCAAAGAAAAGCTCACAAAAATGTTCGCGCGAAAAATTTCAGTTCTTTTGCATGAGCTTTTGTGTACCCAAAAGAGTTTAAAAAAATATTTTGTTTCAATAAAACTTTATAAAAAATAGTTTTTTTAATTTTTTTTCTGCAAAACCGACCCAACTTTGGAAAACCAACGGTGGTTATGATATCAGGGCACCTTGACGAGTATGACTTTACAAAAAATTTTCTTGCAACATTTTACACAAAGGAATATCTAAATTTAAAATTATTTGTAAATGTTATGGATGTCAAAATTTGGAAAATATAAATTCTCACTTTTGACAAGATTTTGAAGGACAAACTTTTTTTTTGTGAGTGTAAATTTCTCTCATACGTGCGTAAAGTAAGTTTTGCAATTGCGTACAGTAAAGTGGCACTCCCCGCACTTGTTTTAGGTAAATTACTATTTGATTTGGTTTATTTTAAATCAATTTAGAAAAGAGCAAATAGTTGGTGAACCTTGTATCGTCCTAAAAGTTCCTTAAATAGTGTAGCAAAAAAGAGAGTAATTTTTTTATCCCCTAAAATGTTATTTATCATTCAGCTAAAAGCAAGCAAATCTCGAAATGATATTCACTTAGTTTAAATTGAATCACATTTATTTAATAGAAGTGGAAAGGGGTGGAAAGTTGTGCTCTCCCTCCACTATAAAAAGAAAGCGCCAGATCGGCAAAGCATAGAAGAAAGCTTTTAAAACGAAGTCAGTAACGTAGTTTAGTCATTCTGTTTAAAGACTACTGACGGGTTTATTTTTTAGACTACAATGAAATAATAACAACAACAAATTTTAAAACCCTTTTTCATTTCAATTTTCAATTTATTCTGTACTTTGGCCTATAAATGTTATAGAATATACATGTCAAACTTATATTTTAAATTTTAAGCACAGGGTGCCCGTGTCATAATTGTAAATGAGTAAATAGACTAATACACTTTTTAAAGTCAGCACTAACAGTTACATGCTTAAGAAACATAATTATTTTTTCGTATAATTAAATACACATAACAAGAGTTTTTTTTTAATTTCATAAACACCTACACAGTAATTATTTAAAAAAAATACAAGAGAAGCAGAAGTGACGAAGAACGAAAATATTAGGGGAAAAAAAGCGCTATTGTTTTAAGTATTCATTATATGAATAAAAAGCTTTCGCCACTAAATATTTCTTAATTTCTTTATAAAACATACTGTCCTTAACTATAGATTTTAAATCATTTGGTAAGGTATTGTAATATTTAATGGCTATGTAGTATGGAGACTTCTTAAAAAATGAATTTTGATGTTTTGGCAAGCGCAAAAGTTGACCATTTCGAGTATTGTGCTCGTGGATATCAGAGACTTTTGTAAACTGAGATGGAGAGTTGTTTATTTTTGACCTAGCATATTTTATTGCTTTATATATATATATACCGTAGACTGTTAAGATATTATTTTTAATAAAATAGTTTTTGCAGGATTCCCTAGGATTTATATTAAATATAGTTCTCACTAATCTCTTTTGTAGAATGAAGACCCTACTTACAGTTGAGGAATCTCCCCATGCAAGTATGTTATAACTTAAATATGAGTAGCCTAATGTGTAATAAACAGTGAGTAGGTCTTTGGTTGTAACAAAGTTTTTAAGTTGGCGTATTGCATAGCATGTACCTACAAGTTTTTTACAAATATAATCAATCTGAAGATCCCAGCATAGATTCTCATCAGTATATGTACCCAAGAATTTAACAGACTTTGTAAATTTAATATTTTTTGCTAAATCAAATTCTGGTCTTGCTCGCCTTTTTGAAAAATAAACAATTTCTGTTTTACTTGCATTTAAAATAAGCTTGTTTTTGAAACACCAATCTAAAAAACCAGACACTACTTGACTTATTAGATTTTCAAGTTCTATTAAGGAAGTTGCTGATATAATTATAGTTGTGTCATCAGCAAAAATAGTGCAGAAACCCAGTTTATTATGTTGAGCAAGATCATTTATGTACAACAAAAATAACAGCGGTCCCAAAACAGACCCCTGAGGTACACCCGTGTCGCATTTGTACTCCTTTGAAAATTTCCCTTCCATCTTTACTCTTAAATGTCTATTTTTAAGAAACGTCGCTATAAAGTCTATCGATAACCATGCGAATTTTTCCAAAAACTAACCCCATTTACCCGAAAGCTAACAGTTCAAGTGATTGTAAACAAACGAAACGTAATTTAACTCCAAAAGTCACATGAATCACTACGACCGATTTAGTGCTACAGAGTTATACCATTTTTACCAAAAAAAAAACTTCTCCTCGGGAAAATTCCCCTATAGGCATTAGATTTTTAAGTCTATCTCATTTAGTTATTCCAAAGTTCTTGATATCCAATTTATTAAGATAAAACTATGATATATTTAAATATGTTAATGCACTAATTTCCAATGACTAAAAAAATTTAGAGCTCGCTTTTTTTTAAAATATAGAGCCTGCGCTGCTAGATTCTATGGTAGCTAGCAGCTCAAATGATGACGGGCAAACCAAAAGAGGCTTAATACTTAAAGTTACATGAATCATTAGAACCCATTTAGTACTACAGAGTTACAAGTTTAGTTACCTGTTTATTTAGTTGTTAATGTTTTTCTGTGTCGGTTTTATGTTCTATAGTTCTATTTAGGATTAAAAATTTATCAATATTAGATTATTTTTAAGCTGATTCCAGAATGATAAGAGACATAAATGTAATTATAGACCCTTACTTTTAAAATGATAACAGCCAAAAATAATTTTTGGGCTGTAGATATACCTGTAGATATCTTGTATTTTATTTTGACTTTTTTAATTTTAGTTATATGGAAATTGCCTATATATTGTAAAATGTCTTTAAGCCGTTGAATAAATACTCCCTTTGACCTTGCACAAGGCCAAGCGTCATTTTTCCATTAATTCCTTTGTTTTTAAAAGTTATTATGGTTACACATTCAAAATTTATAGAACTACGGTCTAGGCTTTATTTTATCAGAATAAGTTTACACAAACAAAAGTTACGACCATTTAAAACAATGGTTTAAAAGCTTTAGGAAAAAAACACAGCCATAATACAGTGGTGGCGTTCGCAGAAATTGTTTCTGCAGGGAGGGAGGCTTGAGTAAATATAAAGGACAGATTACCATTTCATTGGGAAAACTTAACTTTAGGTGTCGATTTTTAGTGGTTCTGGTGGGGGCTTGGGCACCTAATCCCTCCCTCTGCGTATACCGTAAAAACGTAAAAAAATAAACTGGTGTATTTTTTTTCTACGTCACTGCTCTACTTTTACCACACTAAAAGCCACACTCTTTTCATGTATCAAACAGAGTATTGCTCTTTTATGCAAATTATCTGACATGGTTTTCCATAGTATAGACGTACAACATTATTGGAGCTTTTGTTTGGTATTTATTAAACTCAAATTGGGATAGCAAGATGGTCTTAAAATGAGTTTAAATAAATGTATGTGAACGTTATTAAGGCGCATTTACACAGACAAACTTTCCTTTGATGTTGAAATGCCGACAAACATTTACACGAGCCTCTTGAGCAAAATGTTCAAAGAAAAGTTCGAGCAAAATCTCGTACAAAAAGACTCACGGAAATTTTGGAGAGAATGTTAAGCAAATTTTGTTTGAAGAAATGTTGGTATAGAAACTTCTTACAAATTAAAATTTTATAGTTTTATGGGAATTCATTGAACTTAACTGAAAATAGAAAGACTAAGTTTTAAAACAAGGTATTTTTAATAAATTGCTTTCCGACGGAAAAACGATTTGATGTCGAAATTCACGTTTTACCTCATAAGCAACTTCGATTGATCTGATTTTGATAGGGAATATGCCAGTATACTTGTAACTTTTTTGGGGTTGTAAAAAAACGAGAATAAAAGAAATAATAATTGGCACTTATTTATTGCTGTTGCCTAAAATGTAATGATAAAAATTTACGTTTAAAAGAATATCTCTTATTTTACTTCCTAGTTTAGTTAATATATGAACAAAAGCACGTTCGGTTTAAATAATACCCGTTTATTACCCACTTTTACAACCCTACGATCCCGACTCTTGTCTAAAAAATATAATTTAATAGTAATAGACTAGACTTTTGAATCGGAATGTTTCCCATTTGCATATTGTTTGTTCAGTGTCAGTAATCGACCTTGATTATTACATTAAATTGACAGTAAATATCTATATCTTTAGCATTTTCATGAACCTTTTGCTTTTTTAAGCAACCCTTGGGGCCTTACACTAACTAGGTAAATCTGGTGTGAGAAATTAAAACAATGGTTTAAAAGCTTTAGGAAAAAAACACAGCCATAATACAGTGGTGGCGTTCGCAGAAATTGTTTCTGCAGGGAGGGAGGCTTGAGTAAATATAAAGGACAGATTACCATTTCATTGGGAAAACTTAACTTTAGGTGTCGATTTTTAGTGGTTCTGGTGGGGGCTTGGGCACCTAATCCCTCCCTCTGCGTATACCGTAAAAACGTAAAAAAATAAACTGGTGTATTTTTTTTCTACGTCACTGCTCTACTTTTACCACACTAAAAGCCACACTCTTTTCATGTATCAAACAGAGTATTGCTCTTTTATGCAAATTATCTGACATGGTTTTCCATAGTATAGACGTACAACATTATTGGAGCTTTTGTTTGGTATTTATTAAACTCAAATTGGGATAGCAAGATGGTCTTAAAATGAGTTTAAATAAATGTATGTGAACGTTATTAAGGCGCATTTACACAGACAAACTTTCCTTTGATGTTGAAATGCCGACAAACATTTACACGAGCCTCTTGAGCAAAATGTTCAAAGAAAAGTTCGAGCAAAATCTCGTACAAAAAGACTCACGGAAATTTTGGAGAGAATGTTAAGCAAATTTTGTTTGAAGAAATGTTGGTATAGAAACTTCTTACAAATTAAAATTTTATAGTTTTATGGGAATTCATTGAACTTAACTGAAAATAGAAAGACTAAGTTTTAAAACAAGGTATTTTTAATAAATTGCTTTCCGACGGAAAAACGATTTGATGTCGAAATTCACGTTTTACCTCATAAGCAACTTCGATTGATCTGATTTTGATAGGGAATATGCCAGTATACTTGTAACTTTTTTGGGGTTGTAAAAAAACGAGAATAAAAGAAATAATAATTGGCACTTATTTATTGCTGTTGCCTAAAATGTAATGATAAAAATTTACGTTTAAAAGAATATCTCTTATTTTACTTCCTAGTTTAGTTAATATATGAACAAAAGCACGTTCGGTTTAAATAATACCCGTTTATTACCCACTTTTACAACCCTACGATCCCGACTCTTGTCTAAAAAATATAATTTAATAGTAATAGACTAGACTTTTGAATCGGAATGTTTCCCATTTGCATATTGTTTGTTCAGTGTCAGTAATCGACCTTGATTATTACATTAAATTGACAGTAAATATCTATATCTTTAGCATTTTCATGAACCTTTTGCTTTTTTAAGCAACCCTTGGGGCCTTACACTAACTAGGTAAATCTGGTGTGAGAAATTAAAAAAAAATGATCAAAGCTAAAGGTAAAGTACAGTTACAAAAATATGTTTAATAAAAAATCCCCTCCCCACCACTCCTCATAGTCCTGAGGCGCGGATTACCGCTTAAAAGTGCAATTTTTGAGTATTTTGCCGATATTTGAAAAACTCAAAATTTTTTTGGAAAAGAAAAATTTTCCTGGGTTGTTTTTCGAATTTAGGAAAAAAACCCTTGGAAATAGAAAAAAATCCCAAAAAAACCCCCGGGCAAAAAAATCCGGGAAAAACCCTAAGAAAAAAATATTATAAGTAACCGTAATCCATGTGACAAAACTGATAGCCAAGAATAATGTTTCGCTTGCCGTCGGCTTTTTTTCAAAAAAATTTAAAATAAAAATTGGTGTTCCATTTTTTTAAAGAATTGAGATCACTGATCACTGATGTGAAATTTTATTTATTCTCATCTTTAAAAATATGTTTCCAAAACAGATAGCAATAATTTGCTCAAAAATTTACCCGAACAAAATGTTCAAAGAAAAGCTCACAAAAATGTTCACGCAAAAAATTTTAGATCTTTTGCACGAGCTTTTGTTTGAGCATGTTCGTCTGTGTAATTGCGCCTTTACGTTTCGTGAGCTCTCTGAATAAATTCTTTGAGTGTTATTATTCCAGTCTGCTCCTGGTTTACTAGTTTTTGGATAAAAGGTACTACAATAAATTAAGAAGTCTCCACCTAATGATTAGTACCTACTGTTTAGTACCCACTGTTTGATCTTAGTTAGATTTATTTTATCAACATATTGAGGTATATATCTATTGGAAACACCTAAATCTTTAATAAGAATAAAATAAATAACTAAGCGAATTTCAACCTTCTAAACAACTTCAATATGTTTGTTAATTTAGAAAAACCATGGTTATTCTTCCAGCTTTCATACAACAAACTCAACTTTGTAGACCAATACTTGTGTTAGCCATTTTGGAATACAGTTTGGTATTATGTTTAAATAACCAACACATAAGTTTTAGTAAAATTATGATTCATAATTTTGTATAAACAATATTTTTAATTTTCATTAATAACTGTAACACCTACTCCAAAATAACTGATACAAGTATTTTATAATATTTTAGTGCCCTAATAATGACTTTATAAGTAGTCAAAACTTTTGACTTTTTCTTTTTTTCTACCCGTCTTGTCCCGGAAAATGAAGAGGCCGATAGATTGGCGAGAAAAGGATCATCAACCGATCCGGTAGGTCCGGGACCCATACTAGGTAGGGCATGACACAGGCCAAACTCCTGATTGATGGGGTGAACGTCAAAAAAATCAAGTCCTTGCTCCACCTAGGTAAGAAAAATGTGAGACTAGCAACAGGGCTCCCAACAGGACACTGTCGCTCTAACAAACACTTAGAGACGATGGGAGTGTCGAAGAATCATCCTTGCATGTCCTGCTGCAGTGTCCGGCTCTGGCCAGGTCAGGAGAGTCGCACCTTGGGAACTTCTGGCCCCAGGCGATTTAATAAGGTGGCAGCCCAAAAAAATCTGTCCTTTTGCGAAACAGGCATTCTTCTAGGGCTAAACTATGGATAGTGGGCGTGCAACGGGTCCAGCAAGGTGGCCTATGTAGATGGGAATTATCCCGCCGGCATTTCTACATTCATTTAGTCATGCATCTATCCAAGTGGAAGTACAATTTTATTTAATGCTCTTTACAAAAGTGGTCGTTTTTGTTCCCTTTTTGGCAAGAGTTTTCTTTTTGTGCTACTATACTGTTTATTTTTCGGACTAAAATTGTTGACGTAATGTTACATTCTCCGGACAATATGAAATAAAATGTTTATGGTAGAGTCATGGTGAACCTTAAATAATTTAGTTAAATACCTGTTAAGTTATTTTTAGATGTGCTAAAATACTCTTGTAGTAGGACACGTTTTTTGGTAAATTTAAAGACTGTAAAGAACTTTGATTGAAAGAAATTAATATCACCTTATGTCTTACACACTTTAAACAGTTAAAATTTTTGCTGTTTTTTGTATAAAAATGACAAAATAAAAACCATATACACGGCACCACTAAAGATGACAGACAGATGACAAAAGAGTAATTTTTATTAAATAATTGCCTTTACTTATTTCCATCTTTCTCCAAAATACTTTCTTATAGCCTGGTGTTTCTCTTCAACAACCTTAAATATTTTTGAACTCCACTAAATTATCTTTCCCTGCCCTCTCTCTCTCTAAATACTTTTCATTTTAACAGAGAAAAAATGTTTTTTGGCAGTACTTTTTTTGAACGTTTAAAAAACAGTGAAAACTTGCAAAATGTGAGTGTTTTATTCTAGAAATCTAAAGTTTGGAAAGAAAATGTGAAGAAAATCATGGCATGAAAATGTAAAAAACATAGTAAAAATTGCTTAAACGAAAACGTTACCCCTTAAATTATGCTAAAATATTTTAGGCTTTAAATTACCATCATGGGCTTTACCATCAGATACAAATATGTTAGTCCCGATTTTTTTTACCAAAGTATAATAACCCTTCATCAAATTTTCAGCTCTAATGGATTTTTAAAAAGCGTATAATCTCGAATGGGAATACCTTTGGGTGGATTTCAGGACAATCACTTTTGAACAATGCCCTTTCTGTCACATTGTTGTGGCAGAGTTGCACACACATGACTCCCGAGGACAAAAGACGTCGTTGTACTAGTTTAATCATGTTAATGGATTTGCGACCCACGTTCGTATTTTCTTTCAACTTTTTTGGTTTAAAATATACCTACTATAGAAATTAGTTTTCCTGTAGAAAAATGTTCTTTGGTAGTC
Source organism: Oxystoma pomonae (assembly GCA_963921995.1). Classification (NCBI taxonomy): domain Eukaryota; kingdom Metazoa; phylum Arthropoda; class Insecta; order Coleoptera; family Brentidae; genus Oxystoma; species Oxystoma pomonae. The sequence continues at coordinate 3,739,493 of OY998167.1, read as the reverse complement.
CTACAATTTTTTTAAAATCAAACTAAACATAAGTTTATTATTAGGACCCATCTCCCCCACTCCCCCACTCCGTGCGGTGACGATAAAATAAAAAAGGTACAATTTTTGCTATAACATAACAAAAAAAATTATTAACGTGATTTTTGGGCAATAAAATTACATTTAATTTGACGTATAACAAGTGAAGGTAGGTCTTATTTAATCTCAAGATATTTTTTTTAAACATAAATTTTATAAATAAATAAATTTGTTCAAAAGTTTTCCCAAAAAGTAACCAAAAATGTGCTAAAACATTTTCTTCGCCTTCGACTGCATATTGAAGCTTATAAACAAAGTACTTAACAAAAAACAATCATTAAGCAAGTAAACGTGTTGCCCTCCCCCCTTTTATCTCCGTATTCTACCACAGAACGTAAACAAATTATGCAATATTAGCTGATTTAGTTGGGAATCTCACTCAGTAGTTTTTTTAGTGATTTAGTTTTGAGTTTTGTTGTAAAAAATTACATACAACTATTAATTTCTTAGGAAACTAAACAGTGAATTATTGGATATTGTTTTAATTTATAGAAGCACAACAAACCACAGACGAAGCTTTCTGAATTTATTCCTGGGTCCCTTATATTAATGGAGGTATGTCATTATTTGACCTTTTTATTTAGTTATCAGAATATTCAGCGAATAGGAGTATAGTTATGTCTTGAAAAAATGTTACCTAATTGATGAAACATCTTTGAAGAGGCTTTTGAAAACGGCGTAAACGTTTTTTTTATACATTTTTGTATTACTTGCAGGCCACTTAATATAATAAATGTCTTTATTTAGTTTTCAGCTAATTGTTAAAAGTTACAATTTTCACAACAAAATTAATGAATATATAAGTACAATAATAAAGTTATTGAAATAAATCAATTCAATATTGTCAGGAGTTTTTAACCTAAATTTATATCCACTATCTAATTAGTGTTGTCGAATCTATATCAAATATTAATTGTAAAATAAACGAGAATACAACATAAAATGAACATAATATATTACTGTAACAAATAAGATAATATAAAATTAATAATTAAATATAAGAAACACCGAAAATAGCAACAAAATAAGTAGAAAAATACACACAAATACAACAAATTACGTTAATAAACAAAATAATATAAAATAAATAATTAAATGTATAATACAGAAAAAAAAACAGCAAAAAATATATAATAAAAGCAAATAAATAAGATTTGACATAATTATACTTAAAAACAACGATAAAATAGGACAAGTTACAGGTACATATATATATAAGCATTACCTAATATTATATTTTCAACTTTCATTGTTGTCCAACTAAGAATTCTTTTATTTTCCTTTAAATACCCTTAATGTTCCAGCATTTTTGATCTCTTCAGGTAATTAATTAAAATAATTTAAACCTTTATAAAAAATTGAATTTTGACTAATACTCTTGTTCTTTTTAGTCAAAAACAAGTTTCTTGTATGACAATTGTGATTCTTAGTCGAGGACATAATTTTTTTCTTGAAGATATGAGGGAGTTAAACCGGATTTTATTTTGGAAATTAAAACAAGTGGTTGATATTTTAAAAAGTTTTTTACATTAAGCCATTTCAGACACACCAACATTGCTTGAATTGGAGTGTACTTATTTACCCCTAACATTAATCTCATGTCTCTACTCTGCAATTTTTGAAGCCTGTTAAGTTCATTTTGATTTAAAAGATATGATATAGATGCACAATTAATATGCACTGAAAAAAATATCCTACATAGTATCAATAACAGGTGTTTATTAATTTTTTATAGATAACTGTACATCAATAACACGTAACTGTTATAAAAATCGGAAATAAGTTATAAAAATTGACATTTGAAGTAATGAAATTAATAAACGGAAGTTACGAAATCAATGAAAAATGTTTCTTGACATTTTATAAAGAGTTGTTAGTAATAGTATGTACAGGTTATGGAGATAATAAAAGAGCACATGAAATAAATAAAACATGTTGACGATTTTAATCAATGCCTTGAATAAATTTAATAAATGGCGATTATTGACTGTCGGTTAAAATTTGTTATGGAATGTATGTACAAGTTTATCAAAATTATGAACCGGGCATACAAAATACATAAACATGGTTATGAAATTTATGTACGTAACAGTCTTTTACTGAATTCATTCTTAGTTGTAAAGACTATATATATTGTAACAACTTTTTTTTGAAACTATGTCTTGCAGCAGTGAAGTCAATAACTCGTTTTGGCTATAAAATTTATGTAAACTTGATTATGATATTGATAAAACTTTACATCGGAGCCAAAATCATATACAAAATACATTGGCTCAATGTATTTTGTTTTAGGAAACGGTGCTTTTTTTGGTTCAGTGTGCTCTAAAGTTTTTGACACAAGTTGTGAAACACCCTGTATAGTAACAAAATGAATCTCGTGTCCGCAAATAAAAATGAAAGTAAAACTCGTGGCATATCGGACAAAGCGTTTTTGTTTCTCACTTATTACCTGACAGTTGAAGCTACACAGTGACCATGCACACCTCTAGAATTTAAAACAAAAAGTTTGTAATCCTTGGGGACGTAGTAACTGTGTGCGCCACCTGTCGAATAAAACGAGAAACAAAAACACTAAAATTAAAAAGACACCGTAAATACAGAATCCTGTACCGTTCAGCAGGTTATAAAGTAGAAACCTGTAAAAGGTCACTGTAACATGACTCTTAAAAAAGAGGTAAGGTAGCTTCAACTGTCAGGTATAATCCTATGACTCCCTGATGATTCCTAATAAGGATGAAACAGGTCTGTAGGTGTCTGGATTCTCCATTAGACATTGGAGGCCTGGTCGTAATGAAGTGAGAAACAAAAACGCTTTGTCCGATATGCCACGAGTTTTACTTTCACCCTGTATAGTTATTAATTTATAACGCCACTAATCACTGATATACGCTTTCTAATAACCTCTGTTGGTTGTTTACCACATATACCTATCGTTGAATACCTCAAACTTTGACATTCTATACCTCGATGAAATTCATTGTAGGAATTAATTAAGCAACACAACCAGCACAACTTTTACCCTTCGTCACTAGTGTGCTGAAACTCACTCCGAGTTAGCCAAAAAGAGAGGGACTAAGAAAATGACGAAAAAGTTAGAAAGTCGAAGGTGTGTTTCGGATGAGGTGTAAAATTTAATCGATCGAACTTCTTTTGAGTCGTAGTTTGTAAGGGACTAAAATATTAAATATTCTCGTTGTAAAAGGTTTATTTTGCGTGTAATGGGACCTTTAGATCCGATTATTATAACTGAGAGTATAAAAAGCGAGCCTTTATTAGTAAAGACATCTAACAAGAGTAATCGCTCAAAGAGAACTCCAATTAGGCTGCATGAGGTCTAATTAAATCCGGATAAAATATGTTTTCTTGGGTGCACGTGGGATTTTGATTAAAAACTGCGATGCTAAATTAAATAGAAAGTCCTTACCTTAATTACTAAGCCCTAAAAATAAAAAAAATTAATTTGTTCTACGTTAAAAATAAATAAAAAGAAAGGTTCGTGGCATATCGGACACACAGTTTGCTTTTCAATTCATGACGACCAAGCCTCCAAGATCTAATGGATAGTCCAGAAACCTACAGGCCTGTTTCATCCTTGTTAGGAATCATCAGGGTAACATAGGACTGTACCTGGTGTATAAAGCATAACAGAAACAACCACACCCAGCGAATTTAAACAACTTTCGTTGTCAAACAACGCAGGATGTTGGATGCCTATATGCAGCGCGCCGCCTATCGGAATAAAGCGGAAACCAAAACGTTAAAGGATGAAAATATCAAAAAGAATGAAATTTGCGAGCAGGACAAAAAAAAGAAACCTGCGAAACGGTACCGGTTACTAAAAGAAGACCGTTCAAAATACAACGTTCGCAGCAACTCCACCCCCAATTGGTGTTTATACTACGTCACCTTATATTGAGGGTCAGCAACAATCACTCCGGAGGAGGCTTGTTGCGCAAAACAAAACCTGCTTGGTGTGGTTGTTTATGTTATGCTTCATACTACAGGTACAGTCCTATGTTACCCTGATGATTCCTAACAAGGATGAAACAGGCCTGTAGGTTTTTGGACTATCCATTAAAACTTGGAGGCCAGGTCGTAATGAATTGAAAAGCAAAATGTGTGTGCGATATGCCACGAACCTTTCTTTTGCACAGAAACCACATCAACATTTTTTGCTCTGGGAATTTTTCACAATTCGGCATTGTCGAAAAGTTTACATTTTTGACGTGATGTGATTCGCCATTTTGTTTATGTTATTGTGGCGTTTTCGTGTTTTAAAATTTTGTGGCGTTATTTTCTGTTATTGGTAATCTTACACCTCCCCTCCTAAAATAAACCAGGTATTTATTGGCCTTTAGGCCACAAAATGTCTCACTTACAAAGTCCAGGGCACGGAATGCCTCCAAAAGCACTTGTTTGCCGAACTTTTGTCCAAATATTAAAAAAATAAAGTCCTATAATACCTAGCCAGTAGGTTTTCTTTAGAGAAAGCTATAAATTGACCTAAACTCCATAATTGCACTCACCAATTAAGCCCCAAAGATCCTGTGTTTTGTTTTCTATTCTTGTTTTGTCCATGTTTAAACCTAGAGGAATCCAATTTTCTATTCATACGAAATTACGAGAAACACTAGACAACACTTTTAAATTTTTTTTTATGGTAGTGTCTATTAATAAATTTTCCGAAAACAAACAAAAATATTAAACATAACCTAAACTTTCCCTGTCAGATGGTTGTCAGTTGCTTTCACGACTGTCGCAATCGACGCGCCTGCACGATAGACTCTTGGCCTCTCGATTATTTCCAGGCTTACTCGATTGGATGAGTTATTATCGGTACGTCTTTTTCTCGGGAAATGCAGCTATCGCCACTTCGCGCAATGTTGCATTCTCGCACGGCCTACCTATTCCTTCTGCAAAGTCCAGTATATCCCTCCATTTGAGTTAGTACTGAGATATCTAGCACTCGGTGCGTAGGCCGCGCACTCTTCCACACAGAGTCCTCGTCCACATCACCCATATAGGAGAGATGTTTCGTTAACCGATTGTGACCGGTTAAGATTTAAATTCAAAATTCTTTATTGTCTTAAAAAAACTTTTTGTCAAAAAAAGGTTTTATTTAATTTTAATTTTTATTGTTTAGAATAGTGACGTTGTCTATACTATTTTTATAATAGTACAGACAACGTTAGTATTCTAACCAACAAAAATTAAGATTAAATAAAACCTTCTAATCGAAAGTGCAGTTGTTGTAAAAAAAGATATAAATACATTTCTAAAAAAGCACTATTCTAAACAACACAAATTAAGATTAGATAAGAGGCGTTTTCTCGCGTTGAAATTGTTTAAAAAGTTTGAAAAATTTGTTTTCTCGCGTTGCAACGGTGACGTCACATCTAAACGGGTTAAAAATATTTTGAAACGGAATCCACTCTAGTTTCAAAACTGACGCGTGCGTAGAAGATACGTCAAAATTCTACATTTTTGTTTTAACGTAAGATTTTTTTTGTTTTTGCGTGAAAATGAATGAAAAATCGTATTGTGTATAACTTGTTAGCCATTCTTCATGGTATCCCTGGTGTCTTATATAATTTTCGGGGCTTAAAAGAACAGTAAATGAAAAAACTTCACTATCCATGTAGCTTCTATTTTAATTTTAAACACCAAAAAAAATAAATAGAAAAACAAAAAAGTGAGGTTACACTAGACTACGTCAGCGTTTTGAACTACTCATTTTTTCTCGGTTCTAAATGATGACGTCACATCTAGATAGTTTCAAATAATATTTCAAATTAATTTCAACGCGAGAAAACGCCTAAGGTCTTTTACTGGGAAGTACAGTTGTTGTGTAAAATAAAAATAAATAATAAAAAAGACATAAATACATTTCTAAAGGGTAAAGTATGTTTTTAAAGTAATTCCTTAATTTTGATTTATGTTTATCCAGAGGTAGATTACATTTGCCAAGTGTATTGTGCATGTTTATCTCCAACCATGATCAATCTATTTTTATTCTTAAAAACAAAAACGGGAAGTTTAGTAAGAAAATTCCCGCAACCGTTAGTATGTTTTTTGTTTTAAAAGTCTCCCTGCATGATTAGACTGTATACAGTGCTATAGTATACATTCATTAGCTCACTAATTTCAAGTGAATTTCTAAGTTGAATTACCAAAAATGCACTACGGTTAAGTCTTCTGCAAATTGCATCAATATGATCAAACCAGCCCATGTTTTTGTGAATAGTTACTTCTAAAAAATTTGCATGGTTTGAAGAGGAAATCAAATGTCCCTCAAAGTTAAATGAAAAGTTGTTTGGTTTTCTGTATTTCTTAAAAATTTCAACGATATTGGTTTTTGAGTGACTAAGCATTAATGTATTTGATTTACACCACTCTGCAAGTTCATTAAAGCAATCCAAGACTTTGCTCTGCAAGTTTTTCAGGTCTGGATCTGCGATGCGTCAAATCGGACAAATTGTTAAACATCGTACATATCAGGGGACCTAAAACACTTCCTTGAGGAGTGCCCAAGTTCATCACAAAGCCCTCGGAGTGGTTGTTACCGGTTTTAGCATAAAATTACCTGTTAGTTAAAAATATTTATACAGGTTATTTATATTTCCTCTTATTCTTAGTCTATCCAATTTGATGGAAACAAAGTGTCGATCCTCATAATCAAGAGCTCGTGTAAGGTCAAAAAGAGCACAACAACATGCTCATTTCGGTCCAACCACCCCAACTCTTTCCGTCAAAAAACCTTTGCAAAAGCCATACATGACGTTATGTGCACTTAAAAAATTTGTTGTTCTTTCATAAATTATTTTTTGCAAAATCTTAGAAAAGACGCTAAGAAGTGCTATAAGATCCGGCTTCTCCTCAGCAGCCATCTACATCTGGCTGCGTCCAGCGTCTGGTCCATCTACAAATTCCTTGGTCCGTCTACACTCTTGTTCTTGGCTCCCCATTGAATAACTTTCTGGCCTTTGCACAGAACAATAAAACAACGGTTCGCTTTTAAGAGCAACAGTAATTTCGGAGGAAGTTAAATTTCCATTTAGATTAGGTCCACTTTAAACAGCGATGATAGCGAAGACAAATGGCGGCGTGCGTGGGACGTAAATCGCGGAACATTTAGTTAATTGAAATGTCTGGGGTTGAAACATATATACGTATTAGTCTCCGTGAGGGGTGTGTTCAGTCGGCGTTGAGGGACAAGGACCTAGGCGAGGATGCAGGTAGATTTTTGTATAATATTTTGTTATTTTTTTTAAACGCAAGTTTTTGGATTAGGTTTATACTATTTAGAGCGGTAAAGAATTATTTTCTGATTTCATACTCCCGACTTAGGTCTGCCCATATACTAGCCGTAATGGTACTGAAATACGTATAGGCTAGACCGAACACCAGGACAATTACACTGAGTGTTAACAGATAATAATGTTTTAATTTTCTCTTCACCCCATTTTGCAAATGTCTTAATAAACTGAGTGAAAAGTAAGCCCATTAATTAATAGTATTCCGCAATAGTGCTTAAATGATTTAGTAAAGTTTTGGTTAGGTTAAGTTTATTATGAGTGCATGCAGTTTCGCTTCCTCCACTCCACTCATACCTATTTATATTTCAAATTGCCCAATTTCTTTGATAAAGGAAACTCTTCCTTCCTCGAAGTATAGTAGTTTACTAGTCTTTCCAGGTCCTTCTTCTCTCTATGGAATCTACAAATCGGTGTATTGATCACTCTAATTCTATTTAGACCTGTGATTATTCTCAGGTGTTTTTCAGAAATTGAACGCCAGTCCCTCTTCTTTCAACCTATTCGGATATTTCCCTGTTGTCCTGTTGTGTTTAGTTAAACCCAAGCAGGGCTCTGGCCCTAAGAACGCAGATTTCGCCTCTGCCTTAACGAAAAAATTCACTTTATAATTTTCTTTAATTCCTGTGTGGTCCAGGACCAATACCAGACTAATCTGTTGGTTCCACAGATCTTTAATAGAGTTTGACGGTAATTCCAAACTAATAGTGATTGCTACATCCAAATATTATTTTTTAAAGAACGCAGAGGTCGTCTAAATGTGAAAACCGTGTGTCACTAGCTGCTACAGTTCGTGGGTTAAAATTTTTTGTAAATACTTTCTATCCTTTTTCCAATCTCTCTCTCTCTCTCATCAAAAACTAAAAGACTCCTGCTTTTAGCCAAATTTGATAAAAATTAGTCTAACGACAGACTGACACCATGACAAAATTTTGTACCTAGGCATTTCTTGACCCAAATAACTTTTTTATCAACAAATACTATAAAAACAGGAAAAACTTAAAAAAAAGGCAGTTTTATTCTAGAAATTAAGATTGGTTTATGGATGACACAACAAAGTATTCTATGAAGCATTGGGGTTGCTATTGCAAAAATATCTAAAATTTTCGTATTCTTAGGTAAGCTCAGTCTAAAACTTTCTGGATAGATTAGACAGACAAAAAGGTGATAAATACAAAAAATCTGTATAAATATTATGAGATAACTGTATTCTTGCCATTTTGAAATAGCTTCATTACCAACTTAAAAGATAGATTTTTAAAACGCATTTTACAAGGTTTTGAAAGCTTATTCTCTTCACCATCAGTACCGTTTAATACACAATTAAAAATTTTTTGAATATTCACGGTTTTTACAATCGAAACGGTTCTCTCGAAAACTTTAGGAACGAAACGATTTTGAAAGCAGAACTTACAGAAATTAAAATATAAAACAAGATATTTTGCAAAGTTATATCGATTGTAATATTGAAATATTTCAAAATATAAAAAAACTGCTTCAAATATTCATAACTTTGCCAATAACCACCGCAACATCAGAAAGATCTTTTTCAAATCTAAAATATCTTAAAAATTAAGATATTGAAAATACCTGGTTGGTCTTTACACCAATCAAGACATTGACATATCTAATGATATGTATATATCTATGGTATCCGAAACGTCAGATAAGTACTCAGATTCTAGTTAGGATTTGCGAGTGTGTTAGATTAAATAAGGATAATAGACACTTAAAGTAAATATTTCGACGCATCGTAACGTAACGCGTTCGAAACAAAGTCAAAATACACTACATTTTTGACTTGTTTATGCCATGTTTCGAACAATGCCTGCTTCTTTGACGGGTGCGATGACAGAATCTCGTTGCGTATGAAAGGATGTACGTATCGTTACGGACCCACGAACATACGTCACGATTTCAATCAGCAGTTCTGTCATCGCAACCTTCAATAAAGCGAGCACCGTTCTAAACATCGCATAAAAAAGTCAAAAATGTAGTGTATTTTGAATTTGTTTCGAACGCGTTACGTATACCGATACCGATGCGTTAAAATATTTACTTTAAGTGTCTATTTAGATTTTCATTTGACGCTACTTTTTCAAATTTGGGTAAAAATGTATGGGAATATTTTTTTGCACAAAAATCTTCGTTAACCAAAAAAGGCGTTTGCGAATAGTTACTAAAATCGTAATGGTGTCTTAATGAAAATGGTAAAAAAACAATTTTTTTTATACCTTCTTCAAAAACATGGCTTTTTTGGTTACCGATGCAAAAAAACTGTTTTTTTGATCACGGGTGCAAAAAAGATTTCTGTCCGTTTTTTTACCGAAAAATAAAAAGAAATAGCGTAAAACAGTAATATTAAAAAAATTTATGTATCCTTGCCTAAAAAATAAGCTATTTCCGCCAGTTTTTACCAAGTATTTACGAAAAAATAATTTAATAACATCGTCAAAATATCAAATTGTAAAGATTAAAATGTCGCAATAATGAACGTCATCGAGTAAAAAGGCGCATCGCTATGGAAACCATTATTATTTCATTTACCAGCGGCCTTGATTTATACTGTAAAAATCGCCCTCTCTTCATGGCCTTCATAGATCTAGTCAAAGCATTTGATTCGGTCAACAGAGAAGCTCTTTGGAAAATACTGGCAAAAGCTGGATGCCCTCAAAAATATATTCAAATTCTTAGACTACTACACGACAATATGAATGCAACAGTCTTGAGCAATGATGGACCAGGAAAGTCATTCCAGATTACGACAGGCGTTAAACAAGGGTGTGTTATTGCGTCCACCCTATTCTCTATATTTTTAGGTGTCATGCTTCACCTTGTTGAGGAACATCTACCGCCGGGAGTGGAAATTCTGTATAGATTCGACGGTGGCCTACTTAACCTAGGCAGACTGCGAGCAAAAACTAAGGTCTCGACAACCTCGGTAATAGAACTGCAGTACGCCGATGACAACGTCGTAATGGCCAATACAGAGGAAGGTCTACAACTGGTAATCAACGCATTTAACCAAGCCTACAAACGCATTGGCCTAGAGGTCAATCTTGCCAAAACGCAAATTCTTTACCAACCAGAACCAGGTACGAATCCCCAAGCTCCAAACATTTCCATAAATGGCCATCCTCTGCAGAACGTGGAACATTACCCATACCTTAGGAGCCACCTATCATCAAACGCAACTATTGATGCAGAAACACAGCATCGCCTAAAATGTGCTAGCGCAGCGTTCGGACGGCTTTCGGAGAGAGTCTTCAACAATCACGACATCAATGCGAAGACCAAGCTTCGTGTCTACAACACAGTTATAATACCAACTCTAACATACGGATGCGAAACGTGGACCACCTACAGAAGGCATATCAAACGACTAGAAAAATATCACCAAAAATGTATAAGACGAATACTGAGAATCAGAGAAGCCAGAACAACTAGTATAGAAGCCCTTATCTTCAAGCACCAGCTTCGTTGGACTGGTCACATTATTCGCATGCCTGAAACACATCTCCCAAAGCAGATATTTTATGGACAACTGAAGGAGGGACAGAGAAATCAAGGTGGTCAACAAAAAAGGTACAAGGACGTTCTCAAAGGCAATATTATGAAGGGTCACATCGATATAAACAACTTCGAAACCACGGCAAACGATAGGGCTACATGGCGCCGAACAGTCCATGAGGGAGCACAAACTTTTGAAGAGCAACGACGTAGACTAGAAACGGAAAAGAGAGAACGTAGAAAGGAGCGACAAAATGGAAGAAAAAACGCACAACAGATAGCGACGATACAGAATAGAGGAAAAATCATACTCGGTATCGGCGGGACGCACTCTTCGTTCGAGATTTTTAAAAGTATTTTCCTGTTTTGCTTGAATTTGTTGATAAAGGTATTTAAAAAATTAGTGTTAACAACTCGCGGCTAAACTGTGCTTTTTTTACTCGCTTTTTAAAATACCTCGCTACGCTCGTTGTTTAAACCAACGTTTGTAAAAAAAAGTTGTGAAAAGTACTATTTCCATTTGTTTTTTATGAAAATTTGAACAAAAATAGCGATCCCAATAGCCTTCATACTGGTACGAAGAGCTAAAAATAATTTTGGGTAATCAAACGAAAAGTTGGGGGCATTCAGTCAGTTTGTCTATGACCCCATCTAGTTGGCGCCGATATTTTTAGGGATGTCTGCATCCCGGCGCCACCGTAAACTTTTCAAAAAACTATTCCGTCTGTTATCTCTTTGTGTATGTCTGGATAGCTGGATTATCCAGAACGCGGGGGGAAAAGTTTGCCAGATAATAAGGGATGCTATAGCGATATTGATTTTTCGTGGCATAAATACGATCTATCCGAATCAAGGGCAATAAAAAATAATAAGCTTTATATAGGGCCATCGGATGGATATAGATATATTTTGCAAAGACGCAAACGATGACAAAAGATAAATTTAATGAGTGTGTGAGGTGCTTAGGCGTAGACGTGGAATTTGTCGGATCGAACGTTTCCGTCTTTTACATTTTAATTGGTTGGTTAATCGGCCGTTTCTTATTACCAATCTATCGATTTTGTGGACCCTATTCGCAGCTATTCCATGAATATGTCTTATCTACAAACACTCTAGCAGAAAGATGAATAAACAGTGGCGCATCGAGGGGCGGGGGGCTGGGGTAAATCCCCCCCCCCCCCCCCGAGAAGACTGCTTACCAATTGGCACAATCAAATAAGAACAAAAATAAAATATATAGGGAATAGTAATTTTTAACAAAAATCTTTAAAAAATGGTGAAACATCGTTTAATTGTTTCTCTTTTCGTTTTGTTCGTTTGTGTGTTCCTTGTGGGACACTCATCCAATTTTGAATTTTCGTTCTTTCTTCCCAAGACAAGTTTGTGGTTGTTTTATTGCTTTTCTTTTTAAACTCACATTTAATGAACGAACCCTTAGAGCAAGCGATTTTATTTCAAACCGACCTTATATAAAACCGTTTTTAGGTGCGTATAAACGTTGTAAGTGAGTTTTTATTTAAAATAAATTAGGTAAACCGATTTAACCTGCCGTTGACATATTAGCAGTAGTAGTAGTATACAGACCGCTTCAAGCTACTGCGAACATAGGGCGGAAGAAGTCTAATTTGCCAGTGTACGTACATGCAGAGACACCGCACGCCTATCAGTGAAGCAACCAATACTCAGGCTTGCGATCACCACTTGCATGACTTTCCTTTGGTATTTAGTACGCCTCTAACCACGGTGCTGTGTGGAGCGTAGTCAATGAAACCGGAATTTGGTCAATAAATACGCAAATTTTTATAACGGAATTTTCTTATTTTTTGTCACTGATAAATAAGAGCGTTTTATTGTCAACTGCTCAGATTTATCAGTGACGACGTGTTACAATGAAAATAATAAGGAGAAACAAAATAAAAGCAAGTTCTCAAAATAAAATAATACATTCTAAAAACCAAAAAGATTCTCCCAGTCAAAAAAAAAAATTAAAGCAAATGTTCGAAAAGTCCTCCTTGCTCGGCTAGACAATATCCGAGCCTACTATAAAAACCTCTTCTAACGTTTCCAAGCATGTTAGGGGTGATAATTTGAAAAGCTTCTTCAAAAACAGATAGAAGTCATTAGGAGCAAGATCGGGAGATCGAGCTGGCCATAAAATAGTTCCCCGTGTACTTATAACCCGATTAGGAAATACATTATCAAGATATTCCCTAACAAGGCCAACATTGTGAGCGGAACAACCATCTTGTTGAAACCATGTTTCACCAAATCTTACACCTAACAACTGCCGTAAATAAAAAATGGCCCAATTACGTGTTCCCCTACAATATCCCCCGCAAACATTTAAAAAAAATAAATAAAATACAAATGCAAATTTTCCCTCGACCAATATCGAACGTGTGTTGGGTTATGACGATTCAATAATGTAAAAGTGCTTTCATCTGTGAAAAGAATAGATCTCAGAAAGTTTTCAGCACCACAATAGTTGTCCTCGGGAAAAATTTGATGCGTTTTTGACACTTTGTAAGAATAATAACCATTCTTTTTGAGAGCACGTAAGACAGTGGCTGAAACGTATCAACTGCTTCAGCAGTTTGGTGGCTGGTTAACTTTCGATTTTCCTCTACTGCAGCGGAAATCATCACACCTCGTACTTCCTGCTCGTCATTTAAAACAGTGGGTTTTTTTATGGTTTCTTGGCGCTACACAACCAAACTTTTTAAAATTCTGCACAAACAAATGAATCGTTGATAACAAGGTTCTGGGCGATTTACAAAATTCTCCAAAAAAAGTTCTTGAATAAGTCTCTCGCTCTTGATAGTACCATTTGACTATCTGTACTTATTCGGCAACTTCGTAGACATCCATTTTTAGTTTTAAAAATGTATTATTTCACTTAAGAACTTATCAATCTGTTTCTCGAGCAAGGCAGAAATAAAACAAAATAATAAAATCAAAATTAATTTCCAAAAGATAACACTGCAGCGGGTTTCGAATCCACCTCGGTCGTACAGCACGGAGAGTAAATTGGACTTGATTCCTCCTATGTTCGCAGTAGCCTGAAGCTCATTGAATAGTTATGTGGAATATATTACTTTCGCGTATAAGTTTATATTTTTATGAAACTATGGTAATTTTTTAACCATAATAGTGACAATAATGAAATTTTTCCTGTAAATAGCTTTTTGTAGGAAATATTACTAGGCTTTGGCAATGGCACCAGTAAAATTGACTATAATTGTTGCTTGGGCAGGGCCGATATTTATTTTTCTTTTTTTAATATTGTCGTACTCTTATTCCGTCGTCGCGTCGATTTCGTCAATATGATTTCGTTAAAAAACCGTCGGCAGTTCATTCACCACGCATTTATTAAGTTTGCGACCGCTCAATTCGTGGCACGTCTCAAGGCGCAACGCTACTTTGAAAGCCTCAGTGGCGTTATACAGCGCGTACAAGTCTAACTCTTGGATGCGCTTTCATTGAGGTGCGAGAGAAGAGAGGCCTTGTTTGGCATTTGGTATTTGGGTCTTAGTTCAGCGGTCTAGGGATGTGTCGGTGACAGTATATGCCTGTTTCATCGGACCGTCTGCGCTCTGCCGGACTTTCCCGACCACAAGCCGATTACGACCAAAAGTGGTTGACACAGAATTCTCTGTCCCTATCCAATACCTTCTCCACATAGGCCAATTAACTCCTACCGTTTTAGTGTCCTTTTCTCGACCTTCGCCGCCATATTGACAGAAAACTAATGGATTTTCTGTCAATTGTGAGTGAAAATGGCGGCGAAGGAATAAAGGACACTAAATCGGTAGGAGTTGATCGGTCTGTATGGAGAGGGTAGTGCACTATCGTGATAACGTCATTTAAAAGGATAGAAAAATAACCAATATTTTTCACCTTTGTTTTGGTTTGATTTTATTTTTTTTTAAATAGTGGTTATTATTTGCCAAGGAGTTTTCTTTGGACCAGATATCTTGTCTCTTTTTAATCTAAGACTTATTGCATTGGGATTGTCGTTGTGAGATTCTTGCCACGTCACGTCCCTGGTACGTACACGTACGTACCGGGGACGTACATTTTCCAACGGTTTGTACGTCCCCGGTACGTCCTTGGTATGTGGCACAGTACGTACTATGCACGTCCTATGTACGTACATATCAGGTACGTACAATTTAGGTCGTAGGCGGGACCAAAACTGGATATTTCACCGGTAATTTTAAAAAAATGTGTTGGACACGCCGGAATTGAATCCGAGCCTCCCGGGTGAGACACAAATGCTCTACCACTAGACCACAATTTATACATAGAACACTCTGCTAAAATTGTGATATACTTTATAACGGTTTTTACTGTCGTCCCGCTCTTATAACGCTTATGTATAGTGTACATAGTACGTCCTTAATTGGTCCCCCAATAAAATGTATGTGCCTGGGTCGAAGTGTTGCCATAGGACAAACAAATCGTTTTTCCATAAGTCGTAATGTTAACAAAAAACGTAAATTTCCCAAAAACGACAAGCGACGCAGTTTTAAAAAAGATGCAGTCAGATCCCATATTAAAATTCTAGAGAGAGAAGAAAGAAGAAGAAATGTCAGATGTCACCCCAGAAGCCATGTTTAGTTGTATGAATGTTTAACTATGTGTAGCACCTTTAGTTGTTTATAATAGGTACGTACATAGTACGTACGCTTGTGTACGTCCATGGTACGTACGCTTATGTACGTCCAGTGTACGTCTGTAATTGCATGTTTGAGAGGTAGCTCTAAAAAAAAAATGTACGTACATAGTGTACTTAGTACGTACGTACTCTTTTGTACGTACATAGTACGTCCCTAATTGATCCCGGGACGTACCGACGTAAAATGGACATAAAATGTACGTCCCTGGGACGAAGTGTGCTGTATGGGCCAGTAGCAACTTTTATATTTTGTTTGCTTAAATATAAACAGAAATATTAGTTTTTTGGACGGTTAACCCAAAATCACACAATATATTGTTATTAAAATATGCGAAAAGGAGGTTTTACTTGAATCATTCAATTTTGGGCTTTAAAATTAAATCCTGGAAAAAATGTCAATAAAAAGAGCTTTTGCTAAAGTTAATTGAAATTAAATGAATTAATTTTTCTAGAATGAAAGTTTAAAACATCACGTGATTTTTTATAATTTTGAGCTACTAAAAAAATTTGGAGGATTTTAAAAAACAAGAAAAGTAGAGTATTATGAAGCACTGGTTAGAAAACTTCATTGACTCATTCATTTTGTTTCCTTTTTGTAGCCTTGGCGCACTTTTATTCTCTTGTCAAATTCTTTAATTTTATATCGTTAAAAAACCATCTTCAGCTCATTCACCATGCACTTATTGGGTTTGTCGCGGCTCTATTCTTGCCACGTCTCAAGACGCTTCGCCAACAGTCGATAAAATATACTTTAAAAGCATGAGTGGCGGTAACATTACAAATAGCGCAGATCCTAGCATTTGGTTTTTCACAGCCAACCTGTAAAAACGTTTTCCCAACTGAAAGTGACAGGAAAATGGTTGGCTTTTTAGCATTTGTTGTTAACACTTTTTAAAACTCCGGTTTCAAAACCAATTGACTCCAATTCCAACATCCAAATGGCCCCCAGGAAAGCCTGATAAAAACCATATAGCCATTTAGTTGTAGATTTGCTTGTAGAACCAATAAAAAGCAAATAATTATCCAATTGATGCCTTTTCGGCTAAGTTCGGCTAAGGTCAGGTTAGATCAGTTTCTTAAGATGAGATCCATAAATATTTTTGTAATAAAATTTCTGATATTTATGATGACATTTTCATTGGTCGTAGGTAAAATATAGTACACTAACTCGAATGTTATGGTCATTACACGCTCAGATAAATAAAGACACTCGCCTGCGGCTCGCCTCTCAAACCTCATCTTCGCGTTTAATGTAACTATTGTAATCACACATCATTAAATGTAAATAAATTTTAATTTTGTTTTTGACACACGATTATTATATACAATGAGCTTCAGGCTACTGTGAACATAGGGTGAATCAAGTCCAATTTACTCTCCGTCCCGTACGACCGAGGTGGGGTCGAAGCACGCTGCAGTGTTATATTTTTGAAATTTATTTTGTTTTTATTATTTTGTTTTATTTCTGCCTTGCTCGAGAAACAGATTGGTAAGTTCTTAATTGAAATAATAGTTATATAATTTTAAAATTAAAAATGGATGTCTACGAAGTTGCCGAAAAAGTGCAGATGGTCAAATGTTACCATCAAGGCAAACCGTTGAGATTTATCCAAGAACTTTTTTTTGAGGATTTTGTAAATCGCCCAGAACCTAGTTTATCAACGATTCATAGGTTTGTGCAGAATTTTGAAATGTTTGGTTCTGTAGCGCCAAGAAACCATAAAAAACCCACTGTTTTAAATGACGAGCAGGAAGTAAGAGATGTGATGATTTGCGCTGCAGTGGAGGAAAATCGAAAGTTAACTAGCCACCAAATTGCCGAAGCAGTTGATAGGTCTTTAGCCACTGTCTTACGTGTTCTCAAAAAGAATGGTTATCATTCTTACAAAGCGTCAAAAACGCATCAAATTTTTTCGGAGGACAAGTATCGTCGTATGAAATTTTTGCGAAACAATGATGGAAAGTGCTAATCATCCTGAAAACTTTCTGAGATCTGTTCTTTTCATAGATGAAAGCACTTTCCCATTATTGAATCGTCATAACCCAACACACGTTCGATATTGTTCGAGGAAAAATTTGCATTTGTATTTTGACGTAAGAACGCAGTATGCCCAAAAACTAAATGTTTGGGGGTTATTGTACGGCAATTTGAATGGTCCTAGATACTTGGATCTACTGCAGCAGCATAGCTAGGCAGTTGTTAGGTGTGAGATTTGGTGAAACATGGTTTCAACAAGATGGTTGTCCCGCTCACAAGGTTGGTCTTGTTAGGTAATATCTTGATAATGTATTTCCGGATCGGGTTATAAGTACACGGGGAACTATTTTATGGCCAGACAATAACCCGATCTTGCTCCTAATGACTTCTGTCTGTGGAATTATATCAAAAATCAAGTTTACGGGCATGAAAGGGCTAATAATTTGGAAGACTTCGAAATAAAATTGAAGAAGCTTTTCAAACTAACACCACTAACATGCTTGGAAACGTTAGAAGGGGTTTTTATAATAGGATCGAATATTCTCTTGCCGAGCAAGGAGGACTTTTCGAACATTTGCTCTAATTTTTTTTTTGACTGGGAGAATCTTTTTGGTTTTTCGAATGTATTATTTTATTTTGATTGTAACACGTTGTTAGTAATAAATCTGAGCAGTTGAAAATAAAACGCTCTAATTTATCAGTGACAAAAAACAAGAAAAATACGTTATCAAAATTTGCGCACTTATGGACCAAATTCCGGTTTCATGGACTACACTTCACATTGCACCGTGGTTAGACACGTACTAAACGCAAGCGGCGAACAGTGATCGTAAGTCTGAGTGTTGGTTGCTTCACTGATAGGTGTGCGGTGCCACTGCCTGTACGTATACTGGCAAATTGGACTTCTTCCGGCTTATGTTCGCAGTAGCCTGAAGCGCTCTGTATAGACTAGTAGTTCCACAAATGTATACCTTCATGTAATTGAATTATCGATTTCCTTGTCAATTAAACTAACTGGCTATATTTTACATCAGTTTCATGATAAAAAACATAATTTCTTGTACTCGTGTTTCCAGAGTTTTCTGGTAGAAAAAAACGTGTTTTATTCAGTAATTTCGTCACGTGGTGCATTCTTCCAGAGCCGCGGCTCTTTTTTACTCTGCCACTTATAGCCCGGCAATGTTATTATGTATTATACTTTACTAAGTGGCCGAGAACGTGCCAAGAAGTGACGTTCTTTTACCCCCGATATAGCGAAATTTTGATGATCGATAAATATAGAAGGAATTAAAAAGTTGTCGTTTAAGTTAATCCAAGAATAGGTTAGGTATTAACATTTAATTTGGTTCTTTCTAATAAAAAGTTACTTTCAATATATCTTGCATTGTACTAACTTTTCCACAAATCTGTCATTTACCATACTTTTAACTGTCTCAAGCTCCCCCCCCCCCAGAGCTACTGAAAATCGGCACCTAGAAGTTGAATTTTCCACAAAAATTACCAAAAAATGGTAATCTGATACTATTCTATTACTCAAGCTCCCCTCCTCTCAGGAACCTTAAGCACGGAACAATATTTATTTCATACTGTATTGTAATGTTCCCTCTTACGGAATTAGTTTGAGTCCGGCAAATGACCTATTACATCACTAGTCCGGTAAAATTACCGGACTCAAACTAAATTTCTGAATTTTTATAAGCAAAATGGTATATTTGTGAACCAATCTTTATTATTAATGAAAAACAAATATTTTATACAATAAACTACTAAATATGACTTATAAATATTCACATTAATTATGCAATTGGAATTATTTGAAATTACATGAGCAGCAGCCGAGCAATCTTTTTTGGGTTTGATGTTGTTGGTGTAGACCTTGAACAAAGTTTTCTCCTCCCTGGATCATTCTAGCTACTTTTGTTTTTGTCTCTAAAGACTCCTCGACATATTTTTCGGCCACAGAGGTGCTCTTTCAGCCGCCGTGACGTTTTAATACATTAACATCTGCTTCCGCGTTTGCTAATAGCGTGGCAGACGTTCTGCGGAAGCAGTGTCCCGTGTACCTTTCGGGATTGGACAAATTCAAATATACCGCAATTTTTCGAGGCGCTGCGCTCCCCGAATTGTATGGATGCCCACTCTTTGGCTAATACATTTTCCTTTTCTGTAGCGCTTTTTCGGGAATGTTGGTGGGTCGCAGATGGCGATAACTACGGAATATGCTTAAAAATGATTCTTCAATGACTCTTCATTCTTCAAATTGACTCTTTTGATGTAAGTTTTTGTTTGGTGTATGCTTACAATTAACTGTGTCCCTGTACCTAGTAGCGCCAAAACCTGAAACAATACAAAAAATAATAATTTAAAAAGGCAGAAAAGTATAAATACTAATTCCCCCTGTGTTAATTGCCTATTGCGTAAATTTAAAAAAAATATATATTTTTATTTAATGGAAACCAAAAAACTTACCTTAATTAACAAAAATTTCTCGGTTGGAGCTGTTTAAATGAATGACTCCACTTCCTCTCTGGTCAAAATTTTTGATTGGGTCGGTTGATGGCCTATAGATTCTTTCTTTAAAAATCCTATCAGTTTGGGAAATCTCGATATATCCACGTTCTCATTTACTACCAACATAGATTTCACCATTGAATATTTTGTCCATAGCGTTGAACTGCTGAATTTTTGTGACTGAAAAAGTAAGGAAATTAAAAATTACGAAAATACGATCGATGTATTTTTACAAAGTAGGTATTTAACACATTTTTTTTAATATAACTAATTTAACACTTACCACATCTAAGAAGTAGGCCAAGATAACATTTTCGTTGACGGTATTTTCCACATTAAAAGACTTACTCCATTTGAAGAATGTTTCATGTTCTTTTTTATATCTTACTGAAGATTTGGCTGGAATCAGTTTTTCTGTTGCTGCTGAACTTTTTTTCAAAATTGCGTCCATTTTCACTGCTCTACGTGACAGAAACAAATAAACTTTATTTTGTTTCTGTTAGCAACCAATTCAATAACAATAATTTGATGGAAAATTGTAAAGTAATTGTTGAAACAAATATAAATGACATGACATTTTTTTGGTTTATTGATTGCGCTGTCTTCTCAAAAAAAAATATTTTTATTTTAAATTAAATAAAATAGTATGAAATAAAACGTTGTACGATACACGGCCGTGAAATGTCATTAAAGTACTCGTCTAGATATTCCGGCTCTGCGTCGTCAGTAAACATCTAGACTTGTACTAGAAGTATGTAAAAACCAAAAAATCGTTTTTTTTATTAAAAAAAACCCTAGGCCTAAGCCGAGCTTCAACATGTGATGTTTCTTTGAACTTTCTAGCTTAACGGTTAGGCTAGGGGGTCACGCTTTTTCGAAAACGGCTACAGCTACAAAATTAATTTAACCATAACAAAATAGTTACAAAAAGTCTACAAAGCATTAAAAATATTTGGGTCCCTTATGATGGTCACCCAGGTTAACCGAGTTCGCATATGTTATTCAGTAATATTAAATCAGTATTAGCCCAGTACTTATAAATGCAAATGAGCTATGACAGTGTTTTAAAAGGACAAACGCAAGTTTAACTAAAAAGGGGGGGAAAACGTCCATTAGTCGGTATCAAAATCTCTTAATCAGACCATTAACGCGAATGTGCTTCGCTAAGCAGTCTCACGAAAAGCCTATTATGATATCCCGACAGCCCTTTAATCCAGATTTTACGGGGTGTCACCAAAGTTGCTCATTCGGCATGCTTTTTAAGTTTACATTTTAAAATAAGTACAATAAACAGGAACTATAGTTCCATACAAACGCTGCAGATATGGTGACATGGTTTAAAAATACGTTGACATATGCAGTTTCAGCAAGTTAAAAATAGATTTATGATCGTGACAGTAATTGCGCGATCGAACTTTTTACTCGAACGGATTTAAAAGGTTTATGCGTTCAAATGTAAATGTAGTTGTGATCGAGACGAGTGGGTATGCAACTTGTAGTGCTTGTTTGTGTATTGTGCTTGTTTGTGTATTGTAGGTTCCCTCAAAAAAGGTAATGGTAACCGTAGATCCGGATTTCGCACTTGTGGTGCTCATCAGTATGGTGGTAGAAATTAGGAGAAGGAAAATTAAATAATTATATCTGTCTCCGTAGAGACGCTTAATTTTCCTTCGAATTGAAGGTATATCTGCCGATTTTTTTTCATCATCATTTCATCTCCTAATTTCTAGCACCGTACTGATGAGCACCACAAGTGCGAAATCCGGATCTACGGTTATCATTACCTTTTTTGAGGGAAAGCTCCCTATTCACTGATTTTGTTATTTATTCACCCTCGCTAAATCCTTTTTTTAAATATAGTGTTTGATTTATTGTTTATAGCTATCTTTTTCACATTGCCGGTATCCGTAGCGCAGTGATTTTCTATACAGGTATCGGCCTGCCGCACGGAAGGTCTCGGGTTCGAGTCCCGGCTAGGTCCATGGATATTTTGTGTTTGTCTTTCACTTTGCAAAAACTTGGACAACACTGGGCATTGATCCTACAATGGATGGAAAATCCCAATAAAAAAAAATGAAATTTGTTAGGACGAGTTGTACCTAGTTTGGATTAAGGTCTAATATTTTTGTAGATATTAGTTTACTTTAATAAAAAATGGAAAAAAATAAAGTGATTTATTTAAATAAAAAATATTTCCAGCCATCGCAACGCCGACTACTTTGAAATTTAAATGTTTGGTCGAGAAAGTCTTCTTTCCTTTAAAAATAACATGATAAAAAACAGACAGAATGAAAACAACGACGATTTTCCGTAATTCTCGGACATACCTCTTTTTGACAGCGGAACCCATAATAATAAAGGATGATCCACATAAAATTTAATGAATTCTTATAAATTTGACAATATTTGCCCATTTAACACATGAAAGCGATCCTGGAGAGGGGTTTTAGTAACAGCCTAGGCTCAGATAAACATTTGATTGTTGATTTTTGGCAAAATTCAATCTTTGGGAGTGTAAATGGCTCTGAAATACTCTTTTACTGTATTATTCTATTAAATTTAAAAAAAAAACACATACACAATGTTAGCACTACAAACCTTCTGGATTATAAATTATACTAAATACCTTTTAGTAAAAGTAAGTCGTTTTTGCTCAGTTCCAATCATTTATCTATCCTTGTATAGATTTCTCCACAACCCAATATGATATGTACGATACCTAGTTGTATGCCCTTTATAAAACCAATATTATCAACAGTAATCTGGACATTATAATAGCAGACGGTATATTGGTATTAAGAGCATTAGATACGCTCTCTGGTTAGCCGAGATAATTCGAGTTATGATTTAACAAAGATATAGAATGCTACTAATTATATATTTTTTTTACCTTCATCAAAAACACCATTTTAGTCATTGTGCAATGTCTACCAATTACAAAGCAATAACTTTTTTGGTTGCCGATGTTTTAAACTTTTTTTCACATACGGGTACAAAAAGCGTTCTAAATGTTGGTAATTCAAAAATTGTTTAAAATGAAATTGCAATCGTAAATATTATCGTTGTTATATCGCCGCAGGCGAAAATTTTTGCAATTTAATCAGGAAGTACTTCAAAATTTTAAATTTTTTCATGTATTATATTCCTTAAGGTGACGTGCTTGAACTTGAACTTAAATTCATAATTCTACAGACGCCTGGTTACAACTTACCCATTACCCATAAAACAGGAGTTTTAATTTTGCTTTATTGCATTCACAAAAAAAATATTGTTTTTTTTAAATATATTTTGTTACATTGCTATTGCTATTACTTGTCTGTCTGCTGAATTTTTTTAAAGCAGTGCTTAGTTCAGACTCCAGCGGGAGGGACATAATGTGCACATTTTTCGCTTTTGATCAATTATAAAAATAGTGTGAATACCCTAAATGATTTTAAGACAGATAATGGTAAACCATGCACTAAAAGTCCAGGATTTATGATTTTGATTAGGGCCTATGTCCATGGGTTCTTCAATTAAATCATTCTTTTGAGAAAACCAAACGGTTCTTAAAATAAGGGTTTTTATTAAAAATTTACATTGGGTCTCGGTGTCTCGGGGCCAACACCAAAATGCTTCTAGTCTAAACAAAATAAATACTAGAAGGAGTCTGGTATGTCTGGTTACACTGGTTGTTTGAGTGCAACAAAATTATGCAACAAAAAACTTATTAAATTTGGATTAAGCTTTGACGCTTATTTATTAATTAATTAATGAGGTTTAAGATATATGTTGAAAAAGCTAATATACACAATATATAATACTCACAACCTATTTAAAACTTTCGACGTTTTTTGAAAATTTAACATGTGTTTTTCTTAAACATCTTCTTTTGTAGTCAAGGTGGCAACATTAATTGTTTGTTGCGGTTTCTCGATTTTTCCTGGAATGTCATTCTTGTTTTGAAAGTGAAAGTTTCAGCACTTGTCAATAGTGTTTGTTTGATATTTTTGTGAAAAATTTGTGGCGAAAAATGGTTCCGAAGTGTATTATTATATGCAAGTTGAAACAGAAAGAAAATGTTAACTAAATATTAGGTTAGAATTCGTCATATTTGGCCATTCTTGGTAAACAAAGGCAGGAAATCTGTGTTGCCGGCTTGTCATTAATTTCAGTGTGAACCTTTTTCTTATTTTCAGTTGCTCTGTACACTTGATTTAAAAAAAAAACGCATACATGCAGTCACAAAATTGACCTTTCTAAAAGTGTATAATATATACGGACTACCAGCTAAAATTGCTAAAAACTTCAAAAGTACGACAATTTGTCATATTATTTAAAAAAGGTCTACTTAAATTAAAGGTAACCTTATTTTTATATTAAATTTTGCATAATACAAAAAAATCAGCAAAAATAATGTTTTAGTAAAGTCTTTATTGAACAATATCAAATTATCACTCGAGTAACGGACGAAGGCTGTTCTATAAAGAGGGCGGTAACCCATTTTGGAGTTGATAAAATAACAATAATACGATGGAAACAGCGCTAAATTGAAAACAATTCGACGAATAGGAAACTTGGATTAGGACAAAAACGATGGTAAACTTAATACTAAGTATTTTAACTTAAAAAAGAACTAAAATAAATAATTTAGTATTTAATAGGATCACCATTTTTTTCTATTACAAGCTGCAAACGTCTGGGCATTGAAAACGTTAAATTTTGAAAATACTGATGGTCTTCTGAGAGCTGATCCAATGCGCGATAAATAGCATCGCTTAACTCTTCAGCATTTCGTGGTCTCCAATTCCTTCGGTATATTATTTTATTTGAACCAGCCCCACATGGTTACAGAAAAATGTCCAGCTTTTTTAATTTGGTTTGTATATTCGGGTTCAAATTTGGTGGACGATAAACTAAAATTCTCCTGCTGCTTGAAGATGATTGAAAAATTTTTGCATCAGTGAAAACCACCCTCTCCCAGAAGTCATCAAGAAGAACGTTGTTCAGTGCAAAAATCACTCTGTCCTGTTTTTGTTCTTCTGTTAGAAATAGCTTCTTTTCAGCAACTCGACAAGAGACTTCTGATTTCGTTACTCTTCTATTTACTGTTGCTAAAGAACCCGGAAATAATTTTACATTAGCTGCTTCAACCGACGTTGAAAGAGGATTTTTCTGAGATGGTCAATAAGTCTCTCATCTTGCACTTCAGAACTTACTTTGGTCGTCCTGATTTTTAAGGATGTCACACTGAATTTTAAGCTGTCAGGCATACTAAGCTGATGGTGCCTTATTATAGTATACACTAATGGAAAGCTAAATTTTCTGGCATAGGAAAAAATGCATGTATGAGTTTTTTTCGAAATCAAGTGTACAGCTGGGTCCTTCAAATTTTAGGCTCTTAAAGCAGTTTTTTTTTGAATTTGAGCAGTGTATTTTATTTTATTTCAATTTAATATCAAGTCAAATTATAGTGTAATTCTACTTCAAAAATTTATTTTCAACGTCAAAATCCAGTCACATAAAATTCTTAAATTTAGTCAAGAAACTCAGATTATGTCCCTACACACGACGAAGGAATTGAGAGCACGGATTGTAACGAAGCTGGAGGACGGATGGTCTCTTGCAGCTGTGGCAGAACATTTTAATCTCAACCGGAATACTGTATTCTTGATTAACAAAAGGTGTAGGGAAGAAAGAACGCTAGAGAGGAGAGGAGGATCAGGCAGACCCGAAGTTTCCAGCCAGGATGAAGATGCAGCTCTCATTCCAAGACTCGAAGAGGACCCTTTTTTAACAGCAAAACAAGCAAGGATTTTGTCTCAGTTCCCAGCATGCAAGACAACTGCTTTCAGGAGGATAAAGAGATCACACTTAAATTGCCGTGTTGCAGCTACTAACACTAAGCTCGCTTGCTTTTTGCTCTGAATTATATCAACAGAGATCAAGATTTTTGAAACCGCTTGATTTTTACGGATGAAAAAACCTTTCAGTCATCAAAGAAAGGCAAAATTAGAGTGCATATAGCCAGATAACGACAGATTCAGTCCATGTATGTGAGTCACTACCGAGTAGCTGGTCATTTTAGTGTGAATGTATGGGGATGGATGTCAGCGAGAGGATTAGGGATGATATGGAGAATTGACGGAAGATTTGTGGGACAAACCTATTTAGAGATATTGGACAATGTCATGCTGCTAAGTGTGGAACAGAAAACAATTTTATTACAAGATAATTGTCCGGTTCATACCGCGAACATCATAACACGGTGGTTACAAGAAAACAACGTTGAATTGCTTCCTTGGGCAAGTTACAGCCCAGATATGAACCCAATAGAAAATGTTTGGAGTGTTATTGTATACAGACTCCAACAACGCAGGTTCTTGCCACAAAATGCGGAACATTTCTGTGAAGAAATCACAACGATATGGGAAGACCTTGCAGGCCAAGAAAATTTCTCAGTGTCTTTCTATGAATCAATTACAAAACGCTATCGACGTAAACGGAGACATGACAAAATATTGATTTTTGTGTAGTTTTTTGTTATTATTATAACAAATACATAGACACACACAAAATGTATTTATTATTTTTGGTATAAAAGTATTATAAATAAAGTAAACAAAATAAAAAAATTAAGAAGACCTTAGTGTAAGAAGTATAAGCATTTCCCTTAAAGAAACATAGATCATCCTGTAGTTGTAAATAACCTACAAAATTTTTAATGTCAACTTAATAGTATTAACTGCTCACAATAATCAAACACTTTCTGAAGTCGTCCTAAAATTTAAAGGACCCGGCGGTACATCCTACTTGAATAAATTTTTAGGTTTTTTTTATAGAAACATAGATTTTTATTACTATATCTAGACCAATTAATTAAACGGAACTAAAAATTATTGAAGGTATTTTAAATACTATTAAAAACAGGGGAAAACGTATTAGGTTAACATAACAACAATGGGATAAAGATGTTGAACTTAAACACCCTGACACTCCTTCTAGTAGTTCGATGTTCTAAGGTCGGCGCGGTAAGCATTTTATTTATCACAACATTTTACCGGCGAAATGAATGGGTTGCCAAAGAAAATATTATTAGTACGTATAATAAATCTTAAAAAATTAACATTTCTGTATTGCATATTTTTAAAAATTGTTTATGCTGGAGTGTAACCAAGTGATACAGATACCAAAAATCATGTTTTTAGAATTGTTCTTTGTTTGTCTGTCTGTTTGTTTCAGCATTACGCGAAAACTACTGAAATGGAAGTTTTACTGAACATGGAAAAGTTATGACCTTTTAGACCAAAGAAAAAAGTTATAATAATAATAATTGGGGTTGATTTGATTATTTTCTTCAATTTTCTATATCTCAAAAATTGCAGTTCTGACAAACTTTGACGGTATTACAAATTTTGCTATTAATTTAAGTCCCAACTGAAATTTGAAAACCGCGTTTCGCTAGCCGCTGTGGTTATCGATTTTTTTTTTATTCAACTCCCTTTTCTATCCCTTACGCACCCTACCCCCATTAAAAACTAATCAACTCATCCACGGATGCTATAGAATTTTTGTACCAAATTTGCTTACTTTGAGGTATTAAAGACAGACATACAGGCGTACACCTAGACAGACAGACAGACAGCCTACTAGTAATTCCAAGTAAAAAGTAACTTTTTAACAGAAGCTTCTGGGAGATTTTGTGTTATACCATGAATTATTGATAGAAATTAGTGTTACTGTAATGTGTATGTTGCAAAATCCCGACCTCAATCAAAAGAACCCTATGGCCCATTTTGTCTGCAGGCAAGAGATCTTTTTTTCAGTATATACTTAATTCTCTAGAATTTAGTATTTTTGCTATATTTTCTCTTTTGGCAAAAATCGTTGTTGAAAACTGATTCCCTTTTATAACCATTCTAATAAATAATTCAAAACGTTGCCATTTGTCAACAGTCGAAGCTGGCTGAAACTTCAAACATAAATTTTGTTTACGGGGACGCCCACTGTCCGCCCCCAAAAGCCGTTAAAGTTAATTATTTTTTTTTAACTGTGGAAGGTTTAAAACTTTGAATGCCCACGTGGGGTCTAATTTGGTCGAAGTAGATTTTAAAATGGTGAGTTAAAAATTTTAAAACCAGATGTCAGGGAATTTGAGAATGACGACAAATATAATCGAGTGTAACTTCTGAACCATTCCACCGATTTCGATGAAATTTGATGTATAGATATAGATTAGGTGCTGGTTTATTCCGGTTCAATCCAGTAAAAAAAATAAGATTAATGGGAGTAGTTTTTTGTGCAAAATTCGCATTTTTTGCAAGAACATACAATGAGCGAACATAGGGGGAATCAAGTCCAATTTACTCTCCGTGCCGTACAACCGAGGTGGATTCGAAGCACGCTGCAGTGTTATCTTTTGGAAATTTATTTTGTTTTTATTATTTTGTTTTATTTCTGCCTTGCTCGTCAAACAGATTGGTAAGTTCTTAAGTGAATAATAATAATACATTTTTAAAACTAAAAATGGATATCTACGAAGTTTCCGAAAAAGTGCAGATGGTCAAATGGTACTTTCAAGGCCACCATTGAGACTTATTCAAAAACTTTTTTTGGAAAATTTTGTAAATCGCCCAGAACCTAGTTTATCAACGATTCATAGGTTTGTGCAGAATTTTGAAAAATTTGGTTGTGTAGCGCCAAGAAACCATAAAAAAACCCACTGTTTTGAATGACGAGCAGGAAATACGAGATGTGATGTTTTGTGCTGCAGTGGATGAAAATCGAAAGGTAACTAGCCATCAAATTGCCGAAGCAGTTGATACGTGTTCAGCCACTATCTTACGTGTTCTCAAAAAGAATGGTTATCATTCTGACAAAGCGTCAAAAACGCGTCGTATGGAATTTAGCGAAACAATGATGAAAAGGGCTAATCGTGATGGAAACTGTCTGAGATCTATTCTTTTCACATTGAATCGTCATAACCCAACACACGTTCGATATTGTTCGAGGCAAGACCTTCTCCACATAGGCCAATCAACTCCTACCGTTTTAGTGTTCTTTTTTTGACCTTCGCCGCCATATTGACCGAAAACGAATGGATTTTCTGTCACTTTTGAGTGAAAATGGCGGCGAAGGTGAATTAGAAGACACCAAATCGGTAGGAGTTGATCGGCCTATGTGGAGAAGGTACTGGTCGAGGGAAAATTTACATTTGTAAAAAACTAAATGTTCGGGGGGTATTGTAGGGGAACACGTAATTGGGTCATTTTTTATTGACGGCAATTTGAATGGTCGTAGATACTTGAATCTACTGCAGCACCATATTATTCCAACAGCTAGGCAGTTATTAGGTGGGAGATTTGGTGAAACATGGTTTCAACAGGATGGTTGTCCCACTCACAATGTTGGCCTTGTTAGGGAATATCTTGATAATGTATTTTCTCACCGGGGTATAAGTACACGGGAAACTATTTTATGGCCAGCTCGATCACCCGATCTTGCTCCTAATGACTTCTATCTCTGGAGTTATACCAAAAATAAAGTTTACGGGCATGAAATGGTTAATAATTTGGAATAACTTTGGATTAAAATTGAAGAAGTTTTTTAAACTATCACCCCTAACATGCTTGGATACGTTAAAAGTGGTTTTTATAACAGGCTCGAATATTGTCTAGCCGAGCAAGGAGGACTTTTCGAACATTTCCTCTAATTTTTTTTTGACTGGGAAAATCTTTTTGGTTTTTAGAATGTATTATTTTATTTTGAGAACTTGCTTTTATTTTGTTTCTCCTTATTATTTTCATCTTAACACGTTGTTAGTGATAAATATGAGCAGTTGAAAATAAAACGTTCTAATTTATCAGTGACAAAAAAACAAGAAAATTACGTTATAAAAATTTACGTATTTATTGACCATATTCCGGTTTTATGACAAACGCAAGCCGTGAACGGTGATCGCAAGCCTGAGTGTTGATTGCTCGACTGATAGGTGTGCGGTGTCCCTGCGTGTACGTACACTGGGAAATTGGACTTCTTCCGGCCTATGTTCGCCGTAGCCTGAAGCGCTCTGTAGGGGGAGGTTGTCGGGAGTTTTAATAGTTATTTATGTATCTAGGTCTTAAAGACAGCACTTAACGTCCGCGGCGTGAAAATAAATACACGCTGAGATCGTTAAACGGAATTTAGGAGCGAGATACAGACAACGTTTTATGCACAACCGTGTTTTTTAGGAGGAAAAAGACTTCATGAATATTCCACAAAAAAAAAATGTTGGTCCAAAGCTCTCTGATATTTTGACAACACACGAATCACTGTCAGTCAGCGAACGGCCAGTATATTCATGTCACTTTTTAATCAAGCAATCTGATAAAAAAAACATTGAAGAATGCTCCTAGCAACACGTAGCAACCAAATAAACAAACTGAACGTCACTGGAGAAGTTTCTTCTAAATTTTAATACAAACTACATTCTTTTCCTGATTTCAATGGATATCGAGTTAATCAAGTCTCCCCAGGGAAATCCTGGATGCCGAAGAGGCAAAGAAGGACCTTTTGCCCGCGAAAGAAAACTTTACGAAAAGGTATATAAGGACTATTTTTTGTGGTGTTCAGAGAAGAATATTGCTGAAAGTGTATGCCTAAACAATCCCATTAACCTAGCGACCCCACCTCAAGAAAATCAAAATTTAACCACTATGTGCTAATTATGTGCTAATTTTGTCCCTAATCAAAAAATTTTGTGCTTCTCTGGTTTCTGAGAAAATCGAAAAAGAAAATGGGGTAGCTAGATAACTTAGCAACCCCACCAGGAAATATGGCGACAAACTAAAAATTTTTGACTTTAAAATTATGTGCTAATTTTGTGTCCCACGAATATATAAGAAAAAAATCGATTTTTTTTTTAAGTTTTTTTAAACAAAAAGGTGGGGTAGCTAGGTTAATATTAACTTAGCTACGCCACATGTTTAGGTATCACGGAATTTAAAAATTTCAAAAAGCAGTATTTTCTGCATATTATGTGCTAATTTCGTCCATTATCAAAAAATTTTTTACTCCTCTGGTTTCAGAGAAAATCGAAAAAGAAGGTGGGTTAGCTAGGTTATTAACTTAGCAACCCCACCAGGAAATATGGCACCAAACTAAAAATTACTGGTTTTAAAATTATGTCATAAGTCTCACACATATTATATAAAATGCTTTGTCCGATTATATATATATATAGAATATATTTTTCCTTTGAAATTATACTTCAGATTGCGAATGCTAGGTTATTACAAATGATGTAATCTAATATCCTTTTTATTGATTTTGGAAACCAGACAAGTAGAAAATTTTCTGATCATCAACGAAATTATCACATCATTTGCAGAATGGTTTTTGAAATTTTTAAATTCCGTGATACCTAAACATGTGGGGTCGCTAACTTAATATTAACCTAGATACCCCACCTTTTTTTAAAAAAAAACCTAATTTAAAATGAAAAATTCGATTTTTTTCTTATATATTCGGAGAGCATATAATTAGCACATAATTCTAAAGCCAAAAATTTTTAGTTTGGCGCCATATTTCTTGGTGGGGTTGCTAAGTTAATATTAATCTAGCTACCCCATTTTCTTGTTCGATTTTTTCAGAAACCAGAGGAGCACAAAACTTTTTGATTGGGGACGAAATTAGCACATAATTAGTACATAATTATGGCATAACTAAATTTTGATTTTCTTGGGGTGGGGTCGCTAGGTTAATGGAGGTTAATTTGTTTATTGTTGTTCTTGAAATAAATTTGAAAAAACAAAACAAAAGTTTGCTTTTCATGGCTGTTACATCTCTAAAAAAATTGAAACAAAAAACATATACAGACCGCTTCAAGCTACTGCGAACATAGGGCGGAAGAAGTCTAATTTGCCAGTGTACGTACATGCAGAGACACCGCACGCCTATCAGTGAATCAACCAATACTCAGGCTTGCGATCACCACTTGCATGACTTTCCTTTGGTATTTAGTACGCCTCTAACCACGGTGCTGTGTGGAGCGTAGTCAATGAAACCGGAATTTGGTCAATAAATACGCAAATTTTTATAACGTAATTTTCTTATTTTTTGTCACTGATAAATAAGAGCGTTTTATTATCAACTGCTCAGATTTATCAGTGACGACGTGTTACAATGAAAATAATAAGGAGAAAGAAAATAAAAGCAAGTTCTCAAAATAAAATAATACATTCTAAAAACTAAAAAGATTCTCCCAGTCAAAAAAAAATTAGAGCAAATGTTCGAAAAGTCCTCCTTGCTCGGCTAGACAATATCCGAGCCTATTATAAAAACTCCTTTTAACGTTTCCAAGCATGTTAGGGGTGATAGTTTGAAAAGCTTCAATTTTAATCCGAAGTTCTTCCAAATTATTAGCCCTTTCATGCCCGTAAACTTTATTTTTGATATAACTCCACAGATAGAAGTCATTAGGAGCAAGATCGGGTGATCGAGCTGGCCATAAAATAGTTCCCCGTGTACTTATAACCCGATTAGGAAATACATTATCAAGATATTCCCTAACAAGGCCAACATTGTGAGCGGGACAACCATCTTGTTGAAACCATGTTTCACCAAATCTCACACCTAACAACTGCCTAGCAGTTGGAATAATATGCTGCTGCAGTAGATCCAAGTATCTAGGACCATTCAAATTGCCGTTAATAAAAAATGGCCCAATTACGTGTTCCCCTACAATACCCCCCCAAACATTTAGTTTTTGGGGATACTGTGTTCTTACGTCAAAATACAAATGCAAATTTCCCCTCGACCAATATCGAACGTGTGTTGGGTTATGGGAAAAGTACTTTCATCTGTGAAAAGAATAGATCTCAGAAAGTTTTAATCACGATTAGCCCTTTCCATCATTGTTTCGCAAAATTCCATACGACGATAGTTGTCCTCAGGAAAAATTTGATGCGTTTTTGACGCTTTGTAAGAATGATAACCATTCTTTTTGAGAACACGTAAGACAGTGGCTGAAGACGTATCAACTGCTTCGGCAATTTGGTGGCTAGGTAACTTTCGATTTTCCTCCACTGCAGCGCAAATCATCACATCTCGTACTTCCAGCTCGTCATTCAAAACAGTGGGTTTTTTATGGTTTCTTGGCGCTACACAACCAAACTTTTCAAAATTCTGCACAAACCTATAAATCGTGGATAAACTAGGTTCTGGGCGATTTACAAAATTCTCCAAAAAAAGTTTTTGAATAAGTCTCAATGGTCTGCCTTGATAGTACCATTTGACCATCTGCACTTTTTCGGCAACTTCGTAGACATCCATTTTTAGTTTTAAAAATGTATTATTTCAATTAAGAACTTACCAATCTGTTTCTCGAGCAAGGCAGAAATAAAACAAAATAATAAAAACAAAATGAATTTTCAAAAGATAAGACTGCAGCGTGCTTCGAATCCACCTCGGTCGTACGGCACAGAGAGTAAATTGGACTTGATTCCCCCTATGTTCGCAGTAGCTTGAAGCGGTCTGTATAGGTAAAAAAGCTCTTTGTTTTGAACGAACAAAATGCAAGCCAAACAAAAAAAAGAAAAATTACTATCCAGCAAAAATCACTTTAATGCCCGCGGGCGTTAAGTGAGCTCTAGGGCGTTAAAGTGACACTTATCACTCTAAAACGCGGGCGGTAAAAGGCTTTTTAACGCTCGGTTATGCATAAAAATGTTTAATTTTATTTGTTACTTGAAGGGATGTGAGCAAATCGATCAAATTTAATTCTACTTTTTACTACTTTCTTGCAAAGAACAATAATAAATTCGACGTTTAATGTCCTAAAGTTACTAATGGTCATAAATCTAAAAAATCGTTTCGTCATTCTCGAATTTTATTTCGCGACACTTAATCATCGAAATGGGACCTCTTGTTTGTCCTGCTTAAAGCAACTAGAGTATCTTCCAGTGATGTTGGGTTCAATCATATAACTATAAGATAATACCACCCCGATCCAACAACAACCCACCAAATGATTTAAAAAAATCTCGAGTCCCATGTACATAGGTGCTGGGCCCGTTGCACGCTCATCACTATCCATGGTTCAGCCCTGGAAGCCTGCCTTTTTCGCAAAAGAACAGACTTTTCTGGGCTGCGACCTTCTTACATCGTCTGGGGCCAACAGATAGTTCCCAAGGTGCGACTCTCTTGACCTGGCCAGAGCCAGCAATCCAGTAGGACATGCAAGGATGGACGATTCTTCGTACTCCATGCATCATCGACACTCTGAATCTTCGGAAATTTCCAGCGTCTCTAGGCGCTTGTTCTGGTTGTGTGTTGGAATGATCAAAAGTGAGGATGAAAAAGCCTTGATATTTTCGCATATTTTGGAAATATTTTTCTTCATATTATCGTTCGCGATTTTAGTCCAATTTTTATTTTCTTGTTATTGTAATATTTATTATATAACTCCTTTTTTGTGTTCTTATCCTGGCTTAATAGAAGAAAGAAAGAAGAAAATTGGAAAAAAGTACTACTAATTTTATATAATAATTCTGAAATCAGTCGCAAAAACGAAAAATAACTAACTAAAATAGATATAACAAAAACTGTCATCGAACTAGACAGTCCAGGATTTTAAATCCTAAAATTCGGAGGTTGCAACGCAAAAATGTCAATTCCCAGGAGTCATGCAATTCAGAACTATGTTGGAAACGCCTTATTGTCAATGCTTAAGTCTTAACTAATGTGTGTTTCTTGGGTTTCTCTTTAAACAAACTCGAACTGTGAGATTTACTAAGATCTAAAATAGTACCCCCCACAGGTCTAAATATTTACACCTGTGGGGGGTACTAAATTTTAAAATCAATTTTCAAAAAACACTTACTTATACAGAAAAGACATACAGTTATTAATTTGTATTGTTATTGAAAAATACCAATGAAAAACTGCTTTTTTTCGCAAAATACACCATATTTTGGGAGAAAATGCCCTAAAACCAATTTTTTTTTGACAGGTTTTAAAGTGGCGAATGGTGAATACGCCAAAAATTTTGAACATAATCGCTTCATGATTTGTGTTTGAGGTTATAAAGTTGGTGATTTTTTAGACCACCTCAGGGGGGTGGTTTATATTTATGGGCCCCAGAAAGGACTGTTTTGTGGCATTTGTTAATAAGTTCGTTTATAATTTCCCTAAGTAACCGTTTTTACAAGGATTAATTTACCTTATTTAATATCCCAAATTGTTCATTACCCAATAAAACACCTCCTTTTTTGTCCAGAAAACCGCCATATTTTGAACCCGTTTTCAGCACAAAAAATATATTTATGAGGGCACTACGAGGCAAAACAAACATAAGTGAAGGTCACTAATTATGCACCAAAAATATACCAAACAAAAAAAACCCAAAACAACTATATTAATTTATTTACAAACTGAAAGTAAAAAATTAAGCTTATTTAAAAGCTCAGTCAAAAAAACTTTCCTTACTCAAAGCCCACTCATTTTAAAGCTGTAGCTTTCATCAGTAGAGGTTGGTGCAAGCCAAGATGCAAGTAGAGGTAAAAAACTCGCTGTTTGTGATTGAACGCAGCGCTAATATTTTTAAACTGACATTTCGACAGTAACAGAAATGTAAAAAAACTTGCATTTAAGTTTTTTAACATATTTCATGAATAAAAATACCTTTTAAATAAATACAAAATTAATCTACTCCTTATTTTATTATTACTCATCTAAATCGTTGTGTGACATCAAATATTAATTGGAAAAATTAATTAACAAGGGTAAGTTTTTATTATAGTTACATATTATTACAGCCCCAATGTTAATTTCTTCTACAGAGTGTTTTTACTGTTTAAACCCCGCGTGTGTTTAAATTTTTTAATTTTCTTTTCTTCTAAATTAAAAATTTTCTCTTAAATTAAAAGATTGTGCTAAGACGATTATTCAATAAAAAAATGTATTAAAATTCTTCTTATAAATCAAACTGTCTTATACTCAAGGAGGGTTGGTTTAAAATGCTTAAAACCAAAAATTTAAACTTCTATAGGTACTCTTTTGCTCCCTATGAAAAATATAACTGAGACTTCTTTCACGAATTTCCCCTTCGTAAAAGGCTTTTAGACAACAAATAACTTGCGGACTTGCACTCCATAAACCGGGACTAACTGCCAGATTCGAGTTTATGACGATAACTGGATCGTTTATTATACTCTGCTGTCATTTTTATCAAGAAATTTTTAACGAACAAATTTAGATGAAATTTTGGAAATCAAAGTTGATTTTGTTTATGCGGGGTAACGCCGACATGACCGAGAGGGTAGAATATTA
This sequence comes from Oxystoma pomonae, assembly GCA_963921995.1. Lineage (NCBI taxonomy): Eukaryota > Metazoa > Arthropoda > Insecta > Coleoptera > Brentidae > Oxystoma > Oxystoma pomonae. Next base: position 3,703,135 of record OY998167.1, on the reverse strand, counting down.
CGGGGTTATTGTACCAGTTTTTGGACAGTGGACACTTTCGTCAAGTATTATATTTAATAGGGACTTTATGAATACACACGTGTCTTAATAAGGAAATGATACGGTTTTTTGTAAATTTCTTACGATTATGATATTATCGTGATTTACGACAAACTTAACTATAAGAATAACTACAATAGTTCCTATAGTGCATGTCCGAAACTCTCTATGGTACAGGGTGTTTGGAACACTCAGTATCTTTTTTATTAATGTAAATAAAGGATAGGCTTAAATTCAAAATTCAAAAATATCTTCATATATCAGGGTGTGGCAATAAAGCTAATATAATAAAAATTAGCTTTAAAATATACTTAACACTATTGAAATATCTTTTGTAGTTTCTGAGATATTTGCGTTTAAAATTTTAATAAAATACATTAGAGCTACATTGCCTTCAATCGTTTTTTTTTTCAAGGCCACTAATAGATTTTATAAAGAAATACATTAATAGCACATCATTTCCAATATATTCTCATTTTGACGATTATTAAAACTAAAAGGCAAATATCTCAGGAACCACAAAAGATATTGAAATAGTGTTTGATCTTTTTGTAAAGCTAATATTTAAAAAAAAATCAAAAATGCAAAAATATACAGGGTGTTCTATTTAAAAAAAAATTGTCTTTATTGCAACACACTGTATACCAGGGGCAACAAAAAAAAGTTGTAATAGCGCTTAAGTTCGTGGCAATTTGACAAGAAATTTTGGAATTTAGACCTATCCTTTATTTTCAATAATAAAAAGGATACTGAGTGTTCCAGTTATATATTTTGTTATACTTTATGCAGGGTGATTCACGACGAATAGTCAAACCATAGACACTGTGGACTAGTGTCGTTTTTAACGGATATATATACATGGTGATTTATCAAAATATGCGAAAAGTGTTCAATTTAATATCTCAAAAACTATGCAACCAAAAATTATGAAATCTTGCATGCGAATTACACTCCCGAAGTTCAATAAACATATTTTTAAAAATTTGGTATTTTCAGGTCCAGACTTAGTTTTTTTCTCGTTTTTAAATCTCACTTCAAAACAACACCCTATAACTTACAATGAATAAATTTTTTCATTTTCTCCAAAAAGCCTAGGATTAATACTTATTACTAAAGAAAAAAAAATTGACGCGCAACTTTTTCTTTTTGCTATAAAAAAAATGTTTTTTTTAAAAATGTGTAAATTTGCCCGGTGCCCAGCATCATTTTAAATGCAAATCATCAAATTGACACAAAAATTATAAAATGGGGTTATTTTAGTAAAGTTTTAAGTATTTTATTTTATACATTTTAGTAAAGTAAAAAGACGAGAAATAATTTTTTATTTTTCTTTTAGTTTTGAAACAAATTAAAATATTTTAATTTAAAAAAAAAATTGATATTTTTTTTGAAAATCTGTTACTTTTTAAATTGCCCTTACACTTCTTCAGGCATCCTAATGAATGATCAGGTAAATGTATTCATCAATCTGGGGTGCAATCAGCAGATAATCTCCAGGGCATTCTTTTGGAATCGGCTCCCTTTTTTTTCTTTGTGCAAAAAAATACTTAAACTTTAAAATCATAAATCCGGACCTGGATTTCTTTTTTGCTTTTTGTAAAAAAAGTTACTTAAACTTTATTAAATAAACACCTTTTTTTAATTTTGGTGTCAATTTGATGGTTTGTATTTAAAATGATTCTGGTAAATCCATGTTACAGAAAGCGCAACTTTACACATTTTTTAAAAAACAATTTTTTTATTAGTAAAAACAAAAATTTGCGCGTTAATTTTTTTCTCCTAAGTAATTAGTACTAATGCTAGTCTTGTTTAAAAACATATTTATTAATCTTCGGGCGTGTAATTAGCAGTAAAATTGATTACCAGATATGGAATGGGCCTATGGTTGTACTATGTCCCATTCGTCGTGAATCAACCTGTATACAAATTATTTTTTTTCTTTTATGATAACGATTGTTTTATACAAACGATTTTAACAAATAAAAGTTAATATTGACCAAAATCTGCTACTATAAAAAAAATGCAAATTATCTAGTTAATATTCGAAGCATCTTTTGAAAAAAAGACGAAAGAAAAATGATAAATCCTCTTTTGTTACGTTGTTTATAGCGACGACTCTCTTTTTGTTCTTCTAATGACCTAAATCCGATTTGCCGTTTTTATCGCATAAGAACTTTTCCTCCAATTTGTGCATCCGTATATTTCGAAACAAGTAATCCCGATTAAATTAGGGTAAATATTTTTGGGGTGATTTTGGTCAAGTTTTTGGGTACTTGTAATTTCTCGGATCTGACGTTTCAGTCTTTTACATTTTAGTACTTTCTTTTAGCAATTTTTTGTGTGGTTACTATAGTAACTATTATTCTCTTCTTTTAATTGCATCAGTCTGAGAGAGATCAGGCTTACCAGAAAATGCTCCCCTGCACCCCTCTACCCATGAAAATGTAACTATCTCCTTGATATAGTTATACGGGGTCGAAGGGTGTATAGGCGGCTCTGACAGGCCATTTTCTGGTATGCTGGATCTCTCTCAGCCAAATGTATTTAGAAAAATAGAACAATAGTATCTATAGTAAGCTCACAAAAACATGCTATTTGGTTTGACCGTTCATATTACTAATCTATATTGATTTTTTAGTCCCTCTTAGGCAAAACTCGCTGTGAAATTAACTCTGTAATTCGGACTTTCATTGTCTGTATTTTATTTATATACGACGTTTCGATCAGTACAATCTCTGATCGTCTTCAGGTACAAAGTACAATCTATCCCTAAGGCTACGTACTTATATACAATGCAAAATCACTCAACCGTGAAGTTTAACAAGTTGGTTCCACCCATCGACGAGTACATCGATGGTTCTACCCAAGGGGGGGGTTCCAAATATTTGGAATTTCAACACCTGCTTTACTGAAAATACCCTGATTCTGTTCAATAAAGGCAGCTTCAAGGAATTTTCATTTTTTCCAGTGTGACTCCCTTTGCAAAACCTTTGCTTCTGTCCACTTCATTAGGTTTTGTTTTGACGTGTTCGGCGATTCCTGATTTCGTTGTTTCATCTCTTTGGGTATTCGTCTGATGTTCCTTAAGCACAGATAGCGGTCTTTTTGTTTCACCCATGTATGATTCACCACACTCACAAAGAATTTGGTAAATGCATTCCTTATTTTGTTTGTTCTCCGGTTTTGTTTTACTAATGAGGCTTCGAATTGTATTATTAGATTTAAAAGCTGTTTTTATATTAAAGTTGTTCGCTACTCTTCGAATTTTCTCTAATACCCCTTTAATATATGGAACTGTAAGGAATGCATTTGCCTGGTTTTGGTCTTGTAATCTCTGTCCTGTTTGCTGAAATTTATAAATAGTATCTATTATAAGTTTAAGGGTAACCATCCTGCTGCAGATCATTCTGTTCTGTTCTGAATTGTTACAAATTTGAACTACCCTGTTATACAAAGTTCTTATTATGCCTCCTTGAAATATTGTCCTGTGTGTTTACGATAGACTGTTGTTCTGATGTCGCTTTCTAATTGTTTGACAAGTTCATCAAGAAAAGGAATTTGACAATTTTGCTCCTACTCCATTGTGAAATTAATGGTGGATCTTATGTAAGCACATGTAAGCACATAAGACCTACCATTAAATTCACAATGGAGTTGATGTACTTGTCAAACGAGTAGAAAGCGACATCAGAACAACAGTCTATCATAAACCCACTCACACAGGACAATATTTAAATCAAGGTTCAAATCATTCTGCTACAACCAAAGGAAGCATAATAAGAACTTTGTATAACAGAGCTCTTTAAATTTGGTACAATTCTCATGACTTCGAAATCGAAATAAGAAACATTTAGAAGGATCTGCAGCAAAATGGTTACAGCCTTAAATTTATAACAGATACTATTTATAAATTTCAGCAAACAGGACAGAGATTACAAGAACAAATTCAGACAAATGCATTAATTACAATTCCATATATTAAAGGAGTATCAGAGAAAATTCGAAGAGTAGCGAACAACTTTAATATAAAAACAGCTTTTAAATTTTATAATACAATTCAAAGCCTTCTTAGTAAAACAAAACCGGAGAACAAACAAAATAAGGAATGCATTTACCAAATTTCTTGTGAGTGTGATGAATCATACATAGGTGAAACAAAAAAATCACTATCTGTTAGGCTTAAGGAACATCAGACGAATACCCAAAGAGGTGAACCAACGAAATCAGGAATCGCCGAACACGCATGGTCAAAACAACACCGAATGAAGTAGAGAGAAACAAAGGTTTTGCTGAAGAAGTCACACTGGAAGAAACGAAAATTCCTTGAAGCTGCCATTATTGGGCAGAATCAGGGTATTTTCGGTAAACCAAGTGTTGAAACTCCAAATATTTTGAAGCCCCTCCTTGGGCGGAATGAAAGTCTGAAACACAGAGTTCATTTCAAAAACTCGCTGTGTTCGCAACATGAAGCCGACGTTAACCAGCTTTAGTTGACGACTGATTTGAATTGATAAAAAAACTCAACGCAAGAACACGGAGATGGGATTCTGATATCCGTATTAAAGTCTTTGTTTATTTTACAGATAAAAAAAGACAGAATATTGCGCTTCGGCTGCGCGTACGTATGACCAACTAAAAATGCCTTCTAATCAATTTTCTTAAGTAAAGTATCGTTTATACAAGGCATAATCTTAGTCTTTGGTTTAATTTTTGTTACAGTTTTAATCACAAAATAGTTAAAACCACTGCTTCTTATGAAAGTGTTCATGCAATGCTTTTGATTATGCTTTGTCATAGGTTTAGTCACAGTCCTAAGAAAAAGTTGGCAACTTTCAATTTTTATAACTAAAATTTTATTAATTTATTTAATATTTTATTACTACTTACTATTACTATAACAAATCTAAGGGCGCATGCGCGAGTTACAAATTTTGAGTATGGCGCTCAACAGGAATGAAATCAACATTTTCAAAAATTTTATACAGACAAATTAAAAGCAGAAAACAAGTTGGTAAGTGTTTTTGTAGTTTCCAAAAAAAATTGTTTCTATTAAACCTTATTTTCTTTAAAAACAAACTACAAAGAATAAAAGTAAATAAAACAAAACATCAAAAAAGTGAGCTTAAGTGCACTTTTTTAGTGATTCTTACGACTATAACAAAAACAAGTATGAACAGTGAACAATTTTTAAGATAACTAACACTATAACAACAACAAATACTAATCAAGTGACTAAGCCTATGCCTTGTATGAACGAACCTTAAGAAAATATACTTTTTGTTTTGGTATTGCGTGATAGCTGATTTAGAGCGTTATATCGTAAAATCGTTTGTAGGCGCGTGCACCACCGCAACGGCAACCGTTTATTACTAACTTCATCTTCTTTACTGTTCACTGGCTTCGCCTGATAGGAAACTTAATCCACGATTTATGGGATTCCCAGATTATACTGTAGCTCCCTTTTTAATAATTCGTGCTTTTTTATACAGGATGTTTCAAAGTCAATCCTTACAGTTGAGTTTAAATACGCTTATATGCCCAATGTCAGTGCTACTTTTTCAAAAAACTATTAATTTGTTGTCAACTTCGCACCTAATGATTAAATTATTTATTTTACATTTTGATCAGAAAAGAGCAAATTAATAAAATAAATGTAGGTCAAATTTTTAAGATTCGTTTTATTTGTTTTTAGTGTTGCTAATTGCTGTTAATATATTTATTATTATAAATAATAATATTTATACGAACGGTCACCGATAAAAATATTTATTTCTCTTAAAGAAAGGCATTTTTGAATAGGACTGAAGAAATATTTGTATGTCACAATAGCTATTTTTCTAACAAGTGCGGAAAAATCTAGGACCTTTTTGCTGTTTCAGTTTTTGGAATGTCCTTTTTCGCCAACTTCTAGAACTCATATATCTTGGAAACAAAGGACTTTGGGTCCCTATAAAAAAAAGCCGGAACAAAAATTTGGTAGAAACATAATTTGTCAGAATTTAAAGAAAACAAAACAATTGGCTCAAAAATAATCAAATGGCTAGAAAATATATATGGGTAATTCTCACGAGTGTGGTCGATTTATGTCCCTTGACATTAGCGTCGATGACAAATACAATTTTTTTATTTTTTTTATTGATTTGTCTCGAGTAAAGCCCCATCTAGTTAACACACTAAAAAAAAAACAGTTCAGAGTACCCACATTTTTAAATATGCAAATAAACATTAGGTAAAACTCAAGACCGTCCCTTGCTATGCTTTGGTATGTTTAAAAAGCTGTATTTTTTCCTTAAAGTCAGCAGGTTATTTATTTTAAATTAACAAGGACGACTCCAAACTTTAAAAAAGTAATCCAGATTTTTTGTGACAAATTTTTAAAACTATGTCCCTCGATTTTGACTCAAGACCTTATTTATTACTTCGTCATTCGATGGCAGGTGGAGCTATTTAGATGCAGTCATATGTGAATAATAGTTTTTAGTTCCTGTTGGTTGCTGTGGAAGGGCATGTCTGAAACTTGTTATTATTTTAATAATTAGCAATTTTTAAGAAGTATGTTTTTTTCTGGGTTCTTTTTTGATCTAAAGACCGTCACGCACTTTTTAGAGTAAAATAATAATACAGGTATGTCAAATTATGCTTAAATTTCTGGAATATTAATCTATTTTCTACACATAACTTCAAACTGATCATGCGGTATTAGGTTTCCCTGATTTTTTTTTATAGTCGGGTCCTCAAGACCATCACAGAAAGTCTCCCTCAAGACAGTCACAACAGTTGTGACGGTCTTGAGGACTACTGTGTCGGTCTTGAGGATTACAATGTCAAAATATATGCTATGTTTTCATGGACATTGAATTCGTTTTCAATATGTTTTGAAAACTTTTTTTTCATGAGTTTTCATGACAGGTTTTCAAATCGATTTAAAAAACGGTTTTTAAATTTTGATATTTGGCAGCTGATATATGCCATAGTTGTCAAATATTCATTTTTGAGTTTTGGTATTTTTTTTTAAATGTATTTTATTCAAAAGATGATGTTGGGCCTTGCCACACATTTTTTTAAAATTTTAATTACTACTCTGTTTGCAAGTGGAAGTGAAGAAAGAAATGCTAGACTGGCATATGTGCATAGCACATACACTTTCGAGCCAAATATTTCTTTTATTTTCCATAATTAATTTTTTTAAAGTCTTTAAAAAAACAAATCTTTAGTTACTTAAGTAAGGTTATGTTATTAATCTTGTTTTTTCTATACACTCCACCAAATTTTAGAATGCCGGTTCCACAGTTTCACTTCTATTTCTCTCTCTCTCTCTCAAAAAGAGTGAGAGCAATAAAATATAATTTGGCGGCTGTATCGTAATCCGACGCAATACGCATGTGTAAACTCAATCCCCGTTTTCATGGAAAATCGGTATTTCGATCTCAATACGATCTTGATCCAACCCTAAAAATTTTCAGGGTCGGATCTAGATTGAATACGGTTTGAATACTGGAAAAACAGGCGTTTTCATGGACGGTATCGGATTGAAATCGTTTTCAGAACGAACTCAATTCCCATGAAAACGTAGCAATAGAATGAACAAGTGGTATTATAAATATAGAATGAACAAGTGGTGTTATTTATATGAATACTAGTTATACTTTTCTGTTCGATTAGATAATGCAGGAGACTAACGACCAAGCTGTGGAGCATATTACGTCCATAATACTTTTATGGAGGAAAACTATGACACATTTGCCACTGCTTCATATTCAATGCGACAGCTATTTGGGCTCATTTGATTCCGATTTTAAAAGAAATTAAGGAAACGTTTCCATTTATTAAAAAGGTGCATTTTCTTAGTAATGGTCCAACTAAACAATATCGGAATAAATCAATAATTTTCCTTGTGGGTCATTTCCTAAAAAAAATGGAGTTTGAATTAGGCACCTACAACTTTAGTGATGTGGGTCACGGAAAAAGTGTTGCAGATGGTGTTGGGGGCACCATTAAAAGAGTTGCAGATAGTTGGGTAGCAAATGGCCATGATGTTGCAAGTATTGATGATTTTTTAGAAGCTAACAGAAACACCAATATTAAAATAATTGAAGTTAAGCCGGAAGAAATTGAAAAAGTCCGTAACATTTTTCAAAATCATGATATAAATTCTATCCCATGAAGCTACACCAAGTTTCATTTATGCCAAACAATTGGAGAAAGCTTCACTTAAGATTTCTGTCTTGTCTACAGTGTCAAAACAGATTTAAATGCATTCACTACCCCTTAAATCCAGATATTTTTGAGTTTTCTACTGAAGTTGAAAACGAGAAAGAAGAGAGTATCCTTTTATTTATTTTTATAAAAATAAGTACCACACACACACACAAACCCATCTATACCATCTCACAAACACATAGTTTTTATACGTTTTATGTTTTTTTCTTAACCATGAATTAGCTTCTATAAAAATGGCGACGGCAGTAGTTGGGAGCTGGGTTGCAGTTATTTTTGAGGATTCTTGGTTTCCAGGAATAGTTGAAGAAATTAACGACGATAGACTGAAAACAAATTTTATGCAAAAAAATGGAAAATACTTTCAGTGGCCATTTAGTAAAGATATCTAAATCGTCCATTCTTCTGGGTTGCTAAAAATTCTTTCGGAAGCTCCAATTAAAAAGTCATCGAGACTTTACATTATTCCGTCGTCTGACGAATTAGATTTGGAATGCGATAAGATACTACAGCAGTTTTAGTAAAAGAAAAACATGTTTTTTTTCGAAACCTTTAATTTTTTTTAACCTTCTATTTTAATTTGACTTTTTTAAGATGCCATAAATTATGTTAGGTAATAATATTTGTCTTTTATTTCTTAAAAATTTGTGATTTTAAGTACTGATTAAGTATCTAGCGTATGCATCAAAAGTTCTTAAACGAATTATTTTGAATTTTGTCTCAAAACTTTTGTTTTACACGTTATTCATTTTGATTAAAAAAAGTTATGAATTTTGGTGTAATTTTTTTATATTAACTCAAGACCGACACGTTAAACTCAAGACCGTCACAAAATGCATATTTTTCTATTAAAAGAACAACTACTTTGATTTTATAAAATCCAGTTTTTTTCATATCATAATGTATGTAGGCAAGGTAATAAGTTATTATATCATATAGCTTTCCAACATCGCTGTAGTATTCCAAATTACAAAAAAATAATATATGTTTTATATATCTTAAGTTCTTAAGTATTTTAAACTCTAAAAAAGAAAAGAGGAAAAGCAGAAGCTAATGAATTAATTCACCCTGGTATCCAAATAACTAATTAACATGACAACCATTACTTAGATAATTATTTTTTAAGTTAAGTTAAACTTTGGTGACGGTCTTGAGATTCAGCTTTTACCTGATAGCCAAAAAACTCCATAACTTTTTTTCTGTTCAAAAAATGAGGGGACCGTTTGTTGGCTTTAGAAAATACACACCTCCAGCTGTTTAAAAAAGTACAGTTTTTTTTAACTTACAAAAAAAAGTGGTGCAAAATTTTTGACGAATCGACCATACTCGTGAGAATGGCCCATATGCATTGAATTACATTTAAACGAAACATATTTTTGTAGAAACACAAAATGTCCGAAAATATTTTTAACGAAAATAATTTGATAGAAACATAATAGTGCCGAACCACAAAATTCCAGAACCCCAATCTTTCCGAAAATGATTTGAACCGATAGTTACGAATTCAATTGCTACGCGGCCGTCCTAAGTACGACTCACGTATCTACGTTTTCGCTTATTTCGAGAAAAGCGAGTTTAAAGTTCAAGTGCTTGCTGAAAATGATATAAAAATATTTTTTTTTGTTGGGTTATGGGTTTAAAATAGCAATATCCGAGTGACGAAACAAAAAAAATGAATTATTTAATATTTTTCTATGTAAAACTGTAGATAAGGGAAATCGAAGGTAACTTTTTAGCCAATAATACTTATTAAGAACCCCGCAAGTACGTCAAATAGAGCCTAGTCTATGGTTGTACTCTGTAAAAAGTATTATATTTACATGTTACTTTTAAAAGTAAATAATATTTATTTATTTTCAAACATGGGCGTACGCAGGGGGGAATTGGGAGCTCAACCTCCCTCCTAGAGCCCCATTGACTCCTCAAAAAGTCAAGTAAACTGAAACGTTCAGCGCTCAGAAGTTCTCAGAAGCCTCAAGCTCCCCCAAGAAGTTTTAAACCTTCCAGGAGTCTTAAGCCGTCCCCCCAGAAGTCTAAAACCATCTTTCTCAGGAATCATTTATGCGTACGCCACTGTTTTAAAGATGAAATTCATTCTAATAATACAAACTACAAAAAATCAATTTACATCAAAGGAGATCAACAAAAACTACTAATAATCCTAAGTTTGGTTAAAATTAAACTGTAAAAACAGAACACTATAAATAGTACGAACATTAATTGTAAGTTTCTTTAAAATTACATTTAGTTGTTTTCATCTATATTTTTTCAAAATTCAAGTCGATTTCCTGGCATAACGCTTTGCAAATTTTTAATACGGTTTTCTCTTCCTTCGATATGCAAACTGGGAGGTCTCGTGGCTCTGGCAATATTATTCCAGAATTTTTTACTTTAAGTTGCAGAAATTCCATCTCAAAACACTCATCTTCATGTTTTATTTTGTATTTAAAAAAATTAGAATTTCTATGTGCAATAATTTGTGTTACCTCTGTCAAGTCAGGTCGACGATCCATTCCTTTTAATTTAACTTGGGACGAAAAATATTTCCAGTTGTAGAAGTTGCAAGGTTGCATTTTCTTTACAAATACTTTTTTTGGATTCGATTCTTACCCCTTCTTAACCCCGCATCTTCTATAAATTGCTAGTAGATACGAGGTTTTTACTAAGCAACTATTTAAAGAAAAAATACTTCTAGACATAAAGTTAAAAATAAACATAAAAGTGACTTATCTTAAGCTATTTCCGGTCCTAACTCATTTTTGATTTTTTTGCAGATTCGTGGGTCTTACTTAGGACGGCAGTACGTTGCCAGGCGTTCGGCAGGGAATAGTCAAGGTAAGTTGTGATATTGTATTAATTTATCCCCTTTACATCCCTCATCCACCCCCTACCCCCAAATTTTTTCATAATATTAAAATCGGTTCACGTGTGTAAAAAATGAATCGCAAGATTTGATAGACAGTTCGACAGCCAGAAACTGTGAAGTTAAATAAAATCGTTTAATAAAAAAATATCCCCGTGTCATGCTCCAAATAGAGAAACTTGTCAACGCCTCAATCCAGGGCCTACAGCGCTCTAGAGATTTAAATTTGACACATGCCCAATAGCGATTTGGATCGATTGTGGTTCTGCTCATTTCGGGATCGGGCATATTATTTTCTATCCATTTGTGGTTCGGGTTTTTTGTTTGTAGAAAATTATTTTCGAAACTTTTTAAATTCTGATGTTTTAAGGTTCGGGAAAATTATAATCGGTTTTAAGGATCGAGTAAATAAAAATTCTATAAAATTATATTCGTATACATTATATATAGTATATTAGTTTAATTGTGTTTCGGTTTTTGTAAATTCGGATTTTTTGTGGATTCCCAGGAGTTTACCCCTCTAAACATATTTGTTTAAAACATAAAAATTAAATTTTTACCTCTTCACAAAAATCAATCTTTCATTGTATACGGCAAAGCAGCGTCTTGATAAGGGGCCTACACAATAAAGGAATTCGGAAAACTCCCGCAAGACCAATTCCGTGTCGGCACGATCCCAATTCCCAATACTCCTAAAGAGCTAAAACTCCCTTCTGTTGACGTATAAACATCCCGCAAATTGGCCTGCTTATTTTAATAAGGCATATAGATTTCCAAAGAGGCAAAAGAAAGTCGGCTTTAACGGGATTTATTCTTTGAACTCCCTAATTAATATAATAATAATATTATTGTTTTCATAATTCGGTGATTGTTTAACTAATTAAAATTGAAATTCCTATGTTTGTAGTAAAATGTGCATAATTCTACGAATACAAATTGTGTGTATGGCTAATTACCTCCAAAAGTAGCGTTCTTTGCACGAGGTAATTAATATCAGAAAATAGTAAAACAGTGTTTTCTGTGCAAAGTTTGATACTTTGGTCGTGCTTCTTCAAAAAACCGGCAGAAAATCCCGACTTTACAAAAAATCTGACGTTTACACTAACTGCTTTTTTGTCAGGAGTAATTTGTTAATAATTCTTAAAATGTAGTTTGTTAAGACCAGTAAATAAAAAATAATTCAATTTTAGTGTTTGGAGACAGGTTTTGTGTAAAATCTACGTTATTAAGCTTATTTTTGTGTGTAAACAAACCTTTAAGGTCGTAGTTACAATCTGGGGAATTGTTTTTAGCAACACTGTACGAGAAATCAATTTAACTGTGTCGACCTGATTTTTTTGCAAAATTTTATGTCATTGAATTTGTTTTCCATGGCAATGCGAAGCCTTTATTTATGTTTATCCATAGTAGGACACCGGAGATTTTTTAGCACCGGGTCAAAAATTTGGGGTTAGGTTACTTATTTTGACTTTTCGCGTTCTGCGCCGCTAAAAAACCAAGTAAAATACTAAAATAAAAGAAAATCATTTATTGCAGAATTACCTGCTAAAAAACGCTACCCAACTACGTATTAAAGTAACTGGGTGTTATGTTTAAAGTACATTTATAATTGAATTGGAAACACTCCCGGTAGCTGATACCGACAATAGGTTAACTTAAAAGCATGCATATTTAAAAATCGGCTAGCAAGAGTCTTTCTAACCTCTAAATGGAGCTTTACTGACCTGTTTTGTTAGTACTCAAGTATCCGTGTATTTTTGAAACTGAGGTTCTAAAATCTACCCTTTGCACTCCAAGATTTCACTAGTATAATTGCACATAACTATGCCGCAATAATTTTAATTTTAAAGAAATGGTTGAATCAAAATGAAAACAAAATTATGTGGGGTTATAGGCGCCGAATGTTTCTATGCTAATTCCTAGTAATTCCAGCGAGCCAGTAAAGTTCTCTTGGTTCTTTGATAGACTCGGGGTAATGCCCGCGCAGCGCTAGGCCTTTTTCGGCGGGTGACCGCACACGCGGAGTGGTTCATATTTGTTTTAGAACAATGTTTTTGAAAACACATTTTTGAAAGATAAACATAACCTCGAATGGTTTTCTGTCAGAAGACGTAAAAATACTCTTCTGTCCCACTACGGCCCGATTTAAAGTTTGTTGACAAAACACCTGAAGTTACCATGGAATCTTATAAATTCTGCGATCTATCGGCCAACACTTGAAATACGTGGGTCTCCCAAATTCAATAAAGTGTGCATAGGCTTTTAGAAAAAAGGAAATTAGTTTTTATTTTCGCTAAAGCAAGGAAACATAAAAAGGAAAAATGTAATTGAGAGGAAATTTTGAGTATTTCTTTATTATTTTTGTAAATCGGGTTTGTTATAAACCGCAGTTATTTTGAGGCTTTTGGGATAGATGACAGTACCAGAGCTTTTATTTTGAAGAAAAGATAATTGAGAATTTTGAAAAATCCTTCAGATATTTTTGTTAAGCATTTAAAAATGATCATCCTTGCAAAATTTCAGCTAATTCTGATGTTTCCCTGTGCACTCTGGCAAAAGACTAAAAAATTAAGGAACAAGGCGTTGCCAGTTGTACTTTTTTTACTTAAAATCTGGGGAGAAACTATAGCCTTAAAAATCTATGTTATTAAGCTTATTTTTGTGTGTAAACAAACCTTTAAAACTTTTAACATACAAAACCATAGATAGCCATGGAATCTGTCACTGTTTAAAAGTCACACAAATTCTGTCATTCCTTTTACATGGTGAGAATTTCCGACACTTTTTAAATGAAGCAATAAGTAAAAATCGCTACTTTCCAGAATTATGAGGGCTGAGATTTTCTGTCATTTCTGAAGAATCGCGACCTATATTTCAGACTGATTTCGGCTTGCTAAATGCCTTCTTCATCTTATTAATTAGAGAGAAACTATCACACTTTGCACAAAATACAAAAACATTGTTTTACCTACTTTATGAAAAAAATATAGACCCATATACAGTCTGTGATATACAGGGTGGATTCTTTAAACGGAACGGTGCTTCTAGCGGGTTAGAATTTGGTTTTATAAAAAAATACAAAAACACATCAACTGAGATTCTTAATTTTCTTTAATCGTGCTATCTTGTTTTTTTTATGTCGTTTTGTCTACAAGGTATGGCGAAAAAATATTTTTTTAAAAATAGGACACCCTGTATAGTTTGACATTTTTGAATTCTAAAAAAAAATAATCTTTTTGATAATACCACACACTACTACTCTATCTCTTATGGTTTCCAAGATAGAGGCATTTAAACTGGCATAGAATTGTTGTCTATACCCTGTTTTACGGGGGATATTTGAATGAATATCGAAGTTTTCCATAGAGATTTAGATAAAAATATCTTGATTATCGTACAACATAGATCCTACTGTGTGGTATTGCTGAAGAGAGAATCGTTTGCAGATTTAAAAAATTGCAAAATATACAGGGTGTCCTATTTTAAAAAAATAAAAAATTGCCATATCTCATAAACTAAATGACATAGACAAAATTCAAGATAGCACGATTAAAGGAAATTAAAAATCTCAGTTGATGTGTTTTAGGATTTTTTTATTCAGCCGAATTCACCCTGTACGTACGTGTTATTTGTTATTACTTCGTAGAAACCATTTTTATTTTTGTGAATTTGTAAACATCTTGCCCTGAAGATATCCGGATTTGGATCGAAACCTCGGCACTTGATGTGTCAATTTAAATACAAATAATCGTCCAAAAAAGCTGAAACGTTTTTCATTTCAATTCAATGTAGTGGTTGAAACCAGAACAGTAGAATAGTTTTTGGCCTGCACTGTATTAATTTGGCAAAATTTCGGATTTATATATCCCCAAAAAGTTAAATGTTTGCTGTGTTGATGCAATTTAGGGCAACAAAATATTATTTTATGGTTGAAAAATATTCGCTCGGCCATTTTCCAAAATGCCTTTCGTTGTAACAATAGTAATTTACGTTACAAATCCGGGAAATGGTCTTTTAAAGTACGAGTCCGGAATATCTAGACGAGTACTTTAATGACATTTCACGGCCGTGTATCGTACAACGTTTTATTTCATACTGTTTTATTTAATTTAAAATATTTTTTTTTTGAGACGACAATTACTTTACAATTTTTCCTCAAATTATTGTAAAAATTTTGAAGTCCAGTCATCCTTGAATTGGTTGCTAACAGAAACAAAATAAAGTTTAGCAGTGAAAATGGACGCAATTTTGTTCAGCCGCAATACAAAAACTGATTCCAGCCAAATCTTCAGTATGATATAAAAAAGAATATGGAACAAGAATTTTAATGTGGAAAATACCGTCAACGAAAATGTTATGTTGGCCTACTTCTTAGATGTGGTAAGTGTTAAATTAGTTTTATTTAAAAAAATGTGCTAAATACCTACTTTGTAAAAATACGTCAAATTTTTTTTTCCTTACTTTTTCAGTCACAAAAATCCAGCAGTTCAACGCTATGGGCAAAATATTCGATGGTGAAATCTATGTTGGTAGCAAATGAGAACGTGGATATATCCAGATTTCCCACACTGATAGCATTTTTAAAGAAAGAATCTGTAGGCCACCAACCGACCCAATCAAAAATTTTGGCCAGAGAGGAAGTGGACTCATTCATGTAAACAGCACCAACCAAGAAATTTTTGTTAATTAAGGTAAGTTTTTTGGTTTCCATTAAATAAAAATATATTTTTGTGTGGCGCTACTAGGTATTTCGGGAGGGTGTCGAAGGGAGGAGCTCTACAACCTAAATGACGATGATATTTAAGATACAGGGACACAGTTGATTATAAGCATAAACCAAACAAAAACTTACATCAAAGGAGTATTTACAGTCATTGAAGAATCATTTTTAGGCATATTCCGTAGTTATCGCCATCTGCGACCCACCAACATTTCCGAAAAAGCATTTTTTTTCGGCTACAGAAAAGAAAAATGTATTAAACAAAGAGTGGGCATCCATACAAATGGGGGAGCGCCTCGAAAAATTGCGGAATATTTACACGGGACACTGCTTCCGCAGAACGTCTGCCACGCTATTAGCAAACGCGGGAGCAGATGTTAATGTGCTAAAACGCCGTGACGCTGGAAGAGAGACAAAAACAAAAGTAGCTAGAATGATCTAGGGAGGAGAAAACTTTGTTCAAGTTCTACACCAACAACACCAAACCCAAAGTTACTCTTCCTCGCGAAAAGGTAACCTCGAAACAGATTGCTCGGCTGCTGCTAAATAATTCCAATTGCACAATTAATGTGAATATTAAATTTTTATTTTTCATTAATAATAAAGATTTGTTCAAAAATATACCATTTTGCTTATAAAAATTCAGAAATTTAGTTTGAGCCCGGTAATGTTATTTTACCGGACTAGTGATGTAATAGTTCATTTCCCGGACTCAAATTAATTTCGTAAGAGGGAACATTACAATACAGTATGAAATAAAGACATCTTCCCATCAGTGTTATGTAAGTCAGGGGCGGCTGATCAAAAAAAAGTTTGTTTAGTTATTTTCGAAAATTTACTAAAAACATGTTTAAGGGCGCTGTCTAAATTTCCTTTTAATAAAATTGCAAGAAATTAAGGAAAATTTTATCTTGTGTATTCCTCTATGAATTTCATAAGTATGTACTTACCACCCCACAGTCATTTTGCAGCCTCCAACCACTTCAAATCTACCGACCGAAGAATATCAAATTTCGGTATGTACACGCACACTGTAACTACTTTAAAGATACTATTAATATTAATGGAGATATACCGCGTTAAAGTATCACAAAATGCACGTTTGGTAAGTGGTATCCATTATCTGCAAGAAAAAAAAACAAGTTTAAGCAAATTATAAAATTCATATTTACTAATATAATTTTATTTAAGGTCGTAGTTACAATCTGGGGAATTGTTTTTAGCAACACTGTACGGGAAATCAATTTAACTATGTCGACCTGATTTTTTTGCAAAATTTTACGTCTTTGAATTTGTTTTCCATGGCAACGCGAAGACTTTATTTATGTTTATCTACAGTGGGACACCAGAGATTTTTTAGCACCGGGTCAAAAATTTGGGGTTAGGTTACTATTTTTGATTTTTCGTGTTCTACGCCGCTAAAAAACCAAGTAAAATACTAAAAAGAAAACCATTTATTTCAGAATTATCTGCTAAAAAAACGCTACCCAAATGTTTAAGGTTGCATTTACAGGTGCATTTATAATTGAATTGGAAACACTCCCAACAGGTTAACTTAAAAGCATTCAGATTTAAAAATCGGCTACTAGCGTTGGACGAAATAATCGTATTCTATTTTAAACAGGAGCGTCAACGACAAAAGAGAGTCTTTCTAACCTCTAAATGGAGCTTTACTGACCTGTTTTGTTAGTATTCAAATATCCGTGTGTTTTTGAAACTGAGGTTCTAAAATCTATTCTTCATACTCCAAGATTTCACTAGGACACTTGCACATAATCATGCCGCAATAATTTAAATTAAAAAAAAAATGGTTGAGTCAAAATAAAAACAAAATTATGTGGGGTTATGGACGCCGAATGTTTCTATGCGAATTCCTAGTAATCCCAGCGAGCCAGTAAAGTTCTCTTGGTACTTTAATAGACTCGGGGTAATGCCCGCGCAGCGCTAGCCCTTTTTCGGAGGGCGACCGCACAGGCGGAGTGGTTTCATATTTGTTTTAGAACGAGGTTTTTAAAAACACATTTTTTAAAGAATACTCTTCTGTCCCACTGCGGCCGATTTAAAGTTTGTTGACAAAACAGCTGCAGTTACCATGGAATCGTATAAATTCTGCGATCTATCGGCCAACACTTTAATTGCGTGTGTCTCCCAAATTCAATGACGTGTGATTGATTGATCAGTTTTCTTTTCCGGAGTGCACAGGCTTTTAGAAAAAAGCAAACCTAGTTTTTATTTTTGCTAAAGCAAGGAAATATAAAAAGGAAAAATGTAATGCAAAGGAAATTGTGGGTATATCTCAATTTTTTTTGTAAATCGGGTTTGTTCTAAACCGCAATTATTTTGAGACTTTTGGGATAAATGGCAGCACTAGAGCTTTTATTTTGAAGAAAAAATAATTGAGAATTTTTAAAAATCCTTCAGATATTTTTGTTAAGCATTTAAAAATGATCACCCCTGCAAAATTTCAGCTAATTATGATGTTTAGTTTTCCCTGTGCACTCTGGCAAAAGATTAAAAAATTAATGAACAAGGCGTTGCCAGTTGTACTTTTTTTTACTTAAAATCTGGGGAGAAACTATAGCCTTAATATAATTAATTTCTTTCGGCTAAATGTCATATTTTTTTTATATGTTGTAGTACTCGATTAAAAAAGCTCAAAAATAAAAAAAGGATAGGGAGCACGATTACTTTGTGAGATATGGAGCTTTAAAGTTGACGTTTTCCACAACTTTGTTGATTACCGTCGAAATAAAACACCCCTTCCACCCATATAAAAATGTTGTTATATGGTTTTTTTGGTACCACCAGAAAAGTCACAGATTTGTAAGTTTTAAAAAAGAAACAAAACGACCGTTTTTTTAAAAAATGACAAATTTAAAAAATTTTTACATATGTTATCAAAAATAATGCCACTTACCTAAAAAAAAACATTGTTAGCTTGAGTGGTACCATGAATTTCGAAAATGGTAGGCACATTTAATGTTTTTTAATATTTTTGAAATATTGGAGATATTCGAAAAGTGATTTTATATAACTTATAGGTAAGTTATACAAACTTTTTATAGACAAATCTAATCCAAAAGCTTATTACCAATATGTTGGTACCAATTAATACCCATTGGTACCTCTATTATTTGACCGATCAAATTGCTCGTGTGATATATGCTTTTAGGCTAACTTGGGGTTGCCGGTAACGAATTTTATAACATTTTTCCGATTATTCTTATCGTTTTTCTAGGAGAATACGGTAAAGAGTTTTTCCTACTTAAGTGCGGAACGTGGTTTTTACTGGTTTTTACCGGGTTACTGGTGATTTAATATGGCGGCATGCGGCAGCTTTGTATTTTTTAAAAATCAAGGTAGGTTATGACACCTTGCCAACGTCAAACTTTTGCTCAAGAAACGCCGCCATTTGCTGCCAGATAATTTTACGCATTCTTTTGGAAAACAGTGTTAACAACCGAAAAAATGTTATCATGTTCGTTACCGGCAACCCCAAGTTAGCCTAAAAGCATATAACACACGAGCAATTTGATTGGTCAAATACAGTTACCAATGATTACCTATCGGTATCAACATATTGGTATTAGGCTTTTGAATTGAATTTGGCCAGAAAAAGTTTGTATAATCTACCCATAAATTATTTTAAATCACTTCGTATTTCAGCCATATTTCAAAAATATTAAAAATCATTAAAGGTACCTACCATTTTTGCAATTAATGGTACCACTTAAGCTAAAAATGTTTTTTTTTTAAGTTACTGACATTATTTTTATTAATATATGTAAAAACTATTGAAATTTGGACGTTTGCTTTAAAGAAAATTAAAATTGTCATTTTTTAAAAAATGGTTGTTTTCTTTCTTTTTTAAAACTTACAAATTAGTGACTTTCCTGGTGGTACCAAAGAACACATATTTTGATGGAAAGGGTGTTTCATTTAGGACAAATAGAGAAACGAATCATTTTATTTTGGCGGTATTCAAAAAAGTTGTCAAAATTTTTTTTTATTTTTATGTTTTGTTGATCGAGTACTACAACATATAAAAAAATGTGACATTTAGCCGAAAGCTATTTCCAGTAGAAATATAACTAGTGCATGAAATATTTCCGGAAATTTTTGAAAATTTTGTCTGAAACCAATATTTTAACAAAAGCATGAGTGCATTGCACCTGAAAAAATCACGAACCCCGCAGTGAGGGATTTTTTCTTTGGTACAGTGCACGAATGCTTTTTTTTTAAAACTTGCTAAAAAGCAAATTTTGAAAAATTTCCATTAAGAAATATTTTATGCACGTTTTGATCGGAAATTTCCCGAGTTTTTTTGATTGCAGAACTGCTGGAACCATTGCCAAATCGATTTTTTGCTTTTTATAGTATTGACGAGAGTACTATTTTCCGCAATTTCGTTGATATCATTTAAAGAAACATTACCGAAACGGGCCATTTCTGTTTTTTGTTTAAAAAGTTTAAAATGACAGTAAAAACGACGACCAATTCGAAACAGCAGGTACTTTATTTAATGTAGTAATTTTGTTTTAGCTCACAACTAATTATAATAGCCTACTACTTACACTAAGTTTATGCTGATTTAAATTTTTTTTTTAGTTTTTCTCATCTCTAAATCTTTTTACAAGTGACAGTTTTTAATGTGTTTCATAAACTGTGGTAAAATCGATGAGAGGTAGTGGTAGTGGTTGTTAAACACTACCACTGCGGCAGTCAAAGTTGTCAAAATGTTTAGCGTTCCAAAATATCCCTACTGGGAAAATTTCTTTTAAATGCCGTTGACAAAAGTTGCTTGAAACTAAACTAGAATTGTAACAATCAGGGTGCTTATTCTTGAAAGTGAGAGGAGGGAACGCTCTCTGGGACCGTACTAGGGAGTGAAAAAAAAGTACTAAAATCAAAATTAATAACCAGTTCTAAAGGTTTATTCTACTCTCTAATTGAGTTCTCTTACATTCGACTAGGAGGATTTTGACTATAGTCCCTAATTCTTTCCCGGGAGAATTTTACTCCCTAATAGGAAATTTTTACAATATTTGAAATTTAAGACCATAATTCTTTAAACATTTTGATTTTGTTCATGTTTTTCGCTGTAAAAGGAAGGGCGATCCCCTCCTGTGATTGCCACTGGATTATTACAATAAAATGAAATAAAAAAAAGCCCTCATCTTTTAAATTATTACGGAAACTATAATAAAATAATTAATGAGATACGACTTAGTTCAAGAATCCATTTTGTTTAGCTGTATCGATTTTCGGCATAGGGCTAAAATGGGTGGGGGTTAAGCTTATTACCTATTTGACCAAACATAATATCCATTTTAGAAACAGTATCTTTTATGCAAAGTTCTCTGACTAATATAATGTTATTAATTAAACATTTTCATAAATTTCTGGCAAACTAATAGTGAAAGGAAGAAAGGGGGGAAGGGGTAGCCATCACTAATCCCAGGAATCGAGGGATTGTCAAATGGATGTAGAACACACAATCAATATAGTAAAAAACAGCGCATAAATCATACTTTGAAGAAAACCCACATAGCACAAAGCAAAAAGACGTAAAAAACATGCAATATTTTTTTTTCGTTTTTCACGTTAAAATCACAGGGAAAAAACGGTGTCTTAAAAATAACGTAAAAAATCGACCTATTGAAGGTGTGTGTTTTTCGCGTCTATTTGCTTCGCGCTATGTGAGACCACAAAAAAACTTAAAAAAATTCGATAAAAAATATGTTTTGGAAACTGAAAAAAAACTTACCAAAAAGGGTCACTACACGAGGCACCCGACGTCAGCGTCAGCGACGGCGAAAGACGCTTCAATGCGAGACGCTGCGCTTCCCGGGCGCCGTAACGCCGACGCTTCTTGCGTGCACCTATTGGCTCGCCGCCGTTGTAGCTATGTAGCTGTTATATTGGCAACTGGCTAGCGGGGCCAACCGGCTCCCCGTGGGGGCGGCGCCTGCCCCCCCTTACCCCTCCCCGGGGCACAGTTTCAATTTTGAAAGAAAAAAATCTGCTGTATGCAGGTCCCGGCGGCCATTTTGGAAATCCAGACCGATTGTTTTTGAGGTTCTTATTAAATACTCCCCACTCTAGTGGTCCGGGAAGTTCATAAACGCTGACTTTGTGAAAGGCGCTCATAAATTTTGAATAAAAATTAGTTTGGGAGAAAGTTTTATGTAACTGAAATTGTTTGTAATTAGATGCGTGGTAAAAGCGTAACAGAAAATTATGCAAAAACTTTTTTTTTAATTTAAAAAATAAGTGTTATGAAGAACAAAAGAAAATACAATAAATAATTAATTGAAAACAACTTTTTTTATACCTTTATCAAAAACTTGATTTTAGTAGCTGTCTGCAGATAACTAAAGCATGGCTTTGTTGGTAACCAATGCAAAAATCACGGGTACAAAAAAAGATTTCTGTCCGTTTTTTACCCAAAATTAAAGAGAAATAGCGAAATATAGTAATATTGAAAAAATCTAATTATTCTTGCCTAAAATATCATTGTCATTTCCGCCAGTTTTCAGCAAGAATTTACGAAAAAAGCATTTAAAAACATCGTCAAAATATCAAACTGTCAAAGATTAAAATGTCGCAACAATGAAAGTCATCGAGTAAAAAGGCACATCGCTATGGAAACCGCATTGTTATTTTATTTACCAGCCGCCTTGATTTATAGTGTAAAGATGGTATGTTGCGAAAAGTGCTCTTCATTCGAGATTTTTAAAAGTATTTTCCTGTTTTTCTTGGATTTATGACAAAAGTATTTAAAGCAACGCTTGTAAAAAAAAGCACTATTTTAGTCACTTGTTGTTAAAACTACTATTTTATGGCGGTATTAATTTTGACATCACTACCATAGGAATAAAAAAGAGAATTTTACCAACAGAAAATCTACTGGATTTTTGACCTTCTCCACCACTGACTGGTTGTATCCACCAGTCGAGCTTTTTACTATGACGAATTGATAGCAAAAAACAAACTAAATACTCTGGAGTACCACGCACAAGAATACATACCGGGTGGGACTTGGAGAGTTTTATTTTTTTTTTAATATGTATTTATATAAATAACAGTACATTATATAAGATGATATCTTAATCCTTTGACATGCATAAAAAGTTCCTTAGAAGTTGTCTGTGTCTTCTAGACTTGTTGCATTTCAACGTGTCTTGGAAGTTGTACTACAGAGTATACTATATTAGTTTATTTAGGGTAGTATATGTATATCTACATTTTTTACTGAGTACCTACTGACACTACTAAAACTGAAAGCTAAAAACTAAAAACTATGCCTAATTTGGAGAAACGTAATATTTAATTCTTAAAATATATAAGCAATATTATAAAATTTAATTGTACATATCTTTTATATATATATATGTATATTTAATACTTGGTTGTGATTTCTTTTATAGCGTTAAGTTAGTTTGCTAAAACCATTTATTATAGTATAGTATATTTATTTATCTTTTTGCTACAATTTGTAGATAAGACATGTCAAACTTAAGCTAGAAATGTATAAAAACCTTAAATTACAGCACAAATAAAATAAAATATAGACATAAATGTATAGGAGAGAATTCATCTAAGTTGAACTTGTAAATTGAATAGAAAACAAATAAATAAAAAAATTTGTTAAAAAAACAGAAATGTAAAACAAAAAACAAAGATATGACAAATTAAAATTATATAGGACAGCACAACAGACAAAAATAAATAGATTTAAAATAATAGATATAATAAAATAAAAATAATAGACTAGGAATTCAACGCAAATTAAACTTGTTAATTTAGGTTTAAAGTTTTTAATAAACAAAGGCACAATACGACATATTAAAAAGGTTAAATATATAAAATTATATAAAATTTCTGTATATAATAAAATAGCTTTAATTCAAATATTAAGTGTATACAATATTTTAAAAATATATGTAAAAGTATTTCCAATTAGGTTGATGTAAAGTTAATAAATTCGTATAAGTCATAAAACACATTTTTAGTCAAGAAGGTTTTGAGTGTTTTTTTAAATATTTATTATTATATTTAATTTATTTTTAAACCAGTATTTATTGGTCATATTTTTTAAGATGGGTGGGTAACTCATTATACACTTTTTGGTCAATATAAATGAAGGAACACTAACCTTTTGATTTAGACATTCTAGTAGTAACTATCTGATTTCTTACTAATCATCTGGTTTCGTATTTATTTGTCATTTTATTTTTTATTACATAATTCGGTGAACTTTTGTAGTGAAGTTGTTTAAGTGTTAGTACTTTAGTGTATTAAAAAAGTTCGTTTGTGCAGTAGTGCATTGGGAATTTACAAATAATTTTAAGGATTCTTTTTTGCACAAGTTCTAGAGGTTTCAATATATTGTCATACGCATAGTATACAGTTTTGGCTATTTTTAGTATTACTATTTTTGTAATTTGTTTAAATAGATATAATAAAGATCTAAGTTTTTTTGGAACAGAGTTTATTTGCGCATCCCATTTTAGATGAGACTCAATTTGTATACCTAAATAGTTGGCTCAGTTGGTGCTTTTTATAGTAATTTCTTCATTTCTAAAGTCAATTGAGTAGACGCAAACACTTGTTTTACCCTTGTTAGGGATCTTCAGTGCGCCATAAGTTTCTATAGACGAATAGAATAACAGAATGAGAAATAAATTTCCGTTCTCCATAGTGGAGTTAAATATAAATAAAGAAAAGAATTTTACCAACAGAAAAACTATTCGATTTTTGGCCTCCTCCACTCGTTCTACCACTAACTAGTTTCAGACACTAGTCTAGCTTTTTACTACGACGAATCGATAGCAAAAGACATTACTTATATTTAACTCCACTCTTCTGTGAAAAGACAAACTATTCAAAATACACCGGAGTACCACAAGACTAGCCGCAAACACGTGTTTAAAAAGGATTTCTTTGTTCTCCAAATCATCTTCTTGAGAATCGAAAATATTTGAATTCTGGTAACTGGCAATTTCTGGATCTTCTCTTAATTCTTGTTGTTCTTCTATAATTTTAATTATTTTGACTACAGATTGGGAAGATATGTGAAACCAACTTATTAATATAAGCAAAATCAAGATGTGGAATAAATTTTTATACATTTTAGATAAATGAATATAGACTACCTAATTAAGAAACAATTTGTCACAGCAGTTTAAAAATTTAAAAAGAAAAAGAAAAACAAAATTTCAAGTTAACTCTGTGTGTCGGACTTCCATATTTTATATTTTATTTATACATGACGTTTCGATCAGTACAATCTCTGATCGTCTTCAGATCTACAATCTATACAATCTATTCCTAAGGCTTTACGTACTTATATACTATGGGAAAGCACTCAACCGTGAAGTTTAAGAAGTTGGCTCCGCTCAAGAAGGGGCTTCCAAATATTTAGAATTTCAACACTTGGTTTACTGAAAATACCCTGATTCTGCCCAACAAAGGCAGCTTCAAGGAATTTTCTTTCTTCCAGTTTGACTCCTTGTGCAAAACCTTTCCTTCTGTCCACTTCATTCGGTGTTGTTTTGACCATGCATGTTCGGCGATTCCTGATTTCGTTGTTTCACCTCTTTGGGTATTCGTCTGATGTTTCTTGAGCCTAACAGATAGTGGTCTTTTTGTTTCGACTATGTATGATTCACCACACTCACGAGGAACTTGGTAAATGCATACCTTGTTTTGTTTTACTAAGAAGGCTTCGAATTGTATTATTAGCTTTAAAAGCTTTTTTAATATTAAAGTTATTTGCTACTCTTCGAATTTTCTCTGATACTTTTTTAATGTATGGAATCCTAAGGAACGCATTTGCCTGGTTTTTGTTTTGTAATCTCTGTCCTGTTTGCTGAAATTTAGAAATAGTATCTGTATAAGTAAATTTTTACTACAAATTTGAACGGCTCTGTTATACAAAGTTCTTACTATGCCTCGTTTGGTTGTAGCAGAATGATTTGAATATTGTCCAGTGTGAGTGGGTTTACATAGACTGTTGTTCTGATGTCGCTTTCTACGTTTGACAAGTACAATCTCTGCATCATATAGAATCACAAATCCTTCTCGAGCTTTTTAAGGCTATTTATTATGGTAGTGGGTAACTCAATTGTGTAGTTTTAGTATTAATATTAATATTAAGTTATTTTTCATAAAAAAAATAAATGAAAAAAAAATTAAATGAAAAAAAATATAAAAAAACACAAATCTGGCGCTTGTTAGCTTCAATTGATTTGATTCATTTATCGGATGGATATTTTCGGGTTAAGGGTAGTAGGAGTGAAGCAGTACGGTAAAAAAGAGAAGGTGTGAAACTTTGCTCACCAACAGAGCCGAGCTCCGCGCATGAAAAGTAATTGAAAATACTCAAAAGTGCCGAAGATGAAGTGAGAAAAAAACAAAAAATGACTATAGGTCAGCCAATAAATTTTAGCGGATTAGGTTCCGCTTTTTTTGGTTTTGACTGCTCTCTGGGCAGGTAACACACAATCAAAAAATAAGCCAAATCAGAGAGGTGGGGGTAGATCCGGTTCTTCTTAAATAATTTTGCTCTATACTTTTATTACCCTCCTTAAAAACTCATAAAAAAGGGAGAGGCGTCGAGAAGAAAACAAATCCAAAGTGTAGCTCCGTTTCAAAATTACTAAATGAATCTTGATTCCGCAGTCGTGAGTTTCATTTCGATTCGTGACGTTTAGACAATGCGTCAAAGGGAGTGCGACGACAACGGTGAGCAAGAATGAGATTTAAATGGGGAAATCATAGATTACCAATAAGTAAAAGTAATCCTGGAGTGTTTCCCAATGAAACATCAAAATATTAATGATACGGCTGTAGCACATGTTTCTGCTTCTTTACTATACAGTACAAAATTTTGTAAACCTCTTGGAACAAAATTTAATTTGCCTTTACTTTTAAATTATTCTGGTACATCTTTAAAAGAGAGAAAAATCAGATCAAAAAATTTGATTAAGATTTGTTTGAAGGTGGTAGGCAATGTTGAACTTAAGAGTAAACTAGAGTTTCGAACTTCCATTGTCTTTCTTTTTACTGTCCAATCAGACCAATCGATTAAAATTCTTTCTGCAGACAAAGGAAATGCAACTTTAGTTATGGACACCACCACCAACGACTAGAAAATTGAAGAGGCTCTACAAAAAGAAAATTACAGAGAACTAAGTCAAGACCCAACCAGCACCCTAGAAAGAAAAATTTACCAAACTCTTTACCAATACAGAAGATACTTCAACAACATTGAAAGAGAAAAACATGCCTCTTCGACCGATAATCAGTTCTCGCAATTCTCTGACTTATAATCTTGCTAAATATCTTTTACTAATCATTCAGCCTTTTCAAGGAATGTTACCATCATTCGTCAAAAATTCAAAGCACTTCGTGGACATCCTTAGAGACATCAACCTACAATCTGACGACCAGTTTGCTAGCTTTGACGTCGAAAGTTTGTGCACTAACATACCACTGGAAGAATCACTCCAAATCATTGAACAGAAGCTACTCAATGACACCGAGCTCACCGATGCCGTTTAATGATGTATGGTGGAGGGTGACCAGTGAAAACACTGATGAGCCCACGCTGGTTACCCAGGGCGAAACATCGTTTAATCATTTCTCTTTTCGCTTTGGTCTTTTGTAGGTTCCTTATGGGATGCTCATCCAAGTTAGAATTTTCGTTATTTCCACCCAATATCTTTAGATCTTTTTTTTTTAGTTTCTTTTCGGTTGAAGTAACTGATTTGGAGGTTTTTTAACTTCTTTTTTATTTTAATTGCATTAGGAGCATAATCCTACTGGAAATATTAACACGCCAGGACGAATCCGTATCAGGTAACTTGGATAAGTACCAGTGCGGAACGATGCCTATTTGTGAGTGATCCAAAGTTGGAAATTAAAGTGTATGATGGTGTTTAATGATGTATGGTGGAGGGTGACCAGTGAAACCACTGGTTCAGCGTCCATATAGTCCTATGTAAAAAATCATATATTACATGAAATTTTTAGAAATTTAATATAGTAAGTAGATTGTTACAACTAATGCAAACAACATTAATCTTGTTTCTGCTAATGAAGGTGCTAATTTTGAGTCCAAGCAAATGATTAGATTAGCAATAATGATAAAAAATATATATTTTATAGTCTTTTGTTATGGCAAAACCTACTTATCAAGAATTTCTTTAAATCATTATATTTAAAAAAGTTGGACAAAGTAGGACGAGATTCTTACAGGAATTGAAAGTAGAAAGACTATGATTTTTTTTTTGTATATATATATATATATAAGAAAGGACTTAAAAGGACTTCCTTTCTAAAAATTTTTAACTTTGTTACATAATAAACAATTAATCATACAAACGTTCTCTTTTTTAATTTATAAACGCAACACCTTACACTTATCTTGACCAAAATATATTACTTATAAAGACTATCAACATATATTTTGAATTTTCATACCCAAAAATTGACAATCTGAAAGAGTCTTCTTTAATGAGTACACGAACATGCCCAAAAAAAAAATGGAGATTTAGACATTAACCAAACACAATCCCAACATTTCGTCACCTTAGAATTAGAAGGTTGCCTTGCAACTTTTGACAATTTCATTTTTTTAAAATTGTGCCCTAGAACTATGCCATCTGTTTTGTTTAAATATTTTAAACTAATAATTTAATTTGACTTAATTAATTAATAATGAAATTGGTAGATAGAACTTTGGTACATTTAAAAGTTTTAACTTCTCGTTATCCGAGTTTAATAAAATTTGGTAAGCTTATGTAATTCCAGTCAAATTATAATGGTACAATAAAAACTGCGTTGGTGGGGGGTAGTTAAGAAGGTGAGTGGGGGTTAATTTATTTAAAAATTTAAAAAATCATAACTTTTAAATCATAGCTGCTACGATGCAGTCTTTAGATTTAAGTTTCCCTAAGTTTTTTTCTAATTTTATAACAAAAAAACGATATTATTGTGTGCTCTAGGGAGTAGTAGGGGGTGGATATATTTAAAAATCCATAAATTTTGAATCAATAATACTATGAATATGCAGTTTTCAGATTTAAATTTTACTAAATATGTCCTTGTAATGGATAAAAAAGCTATAATGATGGGTGTGGGGTGATTGAAGGGGTGAGAGGAGTTGATATATTTAAAAATTCGTAACTTTTAAACCAAAGCTGCAGTTTTTAGATTTAAATTTACTCAGTATCTCCCAAACAAAAAAAAATACACTAAGAAGCAGAAAGTAATTAATTAAATAAAAAATAAGTTTTAATAAAGCTCTCCGTTATTAAAACGGACTAAAAAGTATAAAATAATTTGTGTTCGTGGAGATTAACGATAAAAAAAAAACTTGAGTCGCATGCAATAAATAAACGTAAGAACATAATTTAATTTAACTTTTTTTGTATAAAATTGGTTTTCAAACAAAATAATTTTATTGGCACTAAATTAAGAAAATTAAATGAATGAATAAAAGTTTAATAAAAAAAAAAAATTCTTAGGGCTTTTAAATGCACTAGTTTGCAAAAAACAATACTTACTTAAAGTTATGTTTCATATGATTCGGCGGACGCATGCGGCTGACGGACTGCGGCTGACGGATTGCGTCTGACTCATACGGTTGAATATAGGCACGAAACGCAGACGGGCCAAAGGAAAAGATTACTTGCGTCAGACGCCCGATGCGTCCGCCGCATCATAGAAAACGTACCTTCAAAGGGGGGGGGGACATTTTTATTTAAAAACTTCAAAAAGATAATTTAAAAGTCAGGACTGGCAGAGGAAAAAAGTATAATTAAAATCGCGACTAAAAATATTTTGGTCGATAGAACTTTGTAATTCTAAAATAATTTAAAATCATTCACTTGGAATTTTGTAATTTTCTTAATAAATCTGAAACTACCCACCGGTTTTTTTTCTATTTATTTTTTGTCTGATAAAACTCATAATTATACATTCATTTTTGCAAAAAAGTTAAAATGTCAAAATATTGTAGATAGAACCTTGTAATTCTGATGTGACGATTTATTGTTTTTGTCACGTTTACTAGCCTACTAAATTAGTATTCCCTATGACTTTTTACCCCTGACCTTTTCTAGTTAGTTTGGAATGTATAGAACAAAATGGAATGGAATGTAAAAAACAAAGAATGTATAATAATTTGTAAAAAATATCCTATTAAACTTTTTGAATTTTGTCATAGAGATGAACCACTGTGCACTGATGAGCTCACGCTGGTTACCAAGGGCGAAACATCTTTTAATCATTTCTCTTGTCGCTTTGGTCTTTCGTGTGTTCCTTGTGGGATGCTCATCCAAATTTGAATTTTCGTTATATCCACCCAAGATCTTTGATTTTTTTTTTAATAACCAATCTTTCTTAACATAAAGACATCTCTGCCTCTCCGTTTATTAGCCGGAGATGATGAAGTCATGGCATGACTTATCGGTGACGATGATTTCCACATGGTTACACCTCGGCTTCTGGATGTAGACGCGGAGCGGTCTCTGGAATGGCATTTTAAGGGGAAGGGTGTTCACGCATCCGTGTCAACCGTGCCACAGTTTGATTAGGGACTAGAACGCAATAAGTATTAAACTGTGTGATGCTTGTTGCATGTAAAAACGCCTTGAAAACATTTGTCTTAAAACCAGACATCTTAGTAGAAAAAGAAAAACATGACGCAACAACTAAGTCGTGCGTCAAAATAACGTGTTAAGACTTTAGGTTAAGGACTCTATCCGAAACTCGTTTGATTATAGTTGGCGTGAGTTTAATGTTTGGATTTATATTGTCATTCATGTAATAGGATAGGCAATTTAGATACAAATTTTCTGAATAGAGGAAAATTTCAATTTCAATTTTCAATTTAAATGTGCTTTATTGTCGAAAAAATACATATAATTTTAATAGACAAAGCAAAAACGTATAAAAATATAAAAATCACCTATATAGACAAACAAAAACAAGCAAAAACAATAAACATAATACAGAAGTTGTACAGCAGTGTAAAAACAATTAATTAAATGAACAATAACCAAAACTCTATATCTAGGTCAGTCAAATAATAAAATCGTGTACTATCTTGTAATTTAAAAATGTAATTAATTAAAAATGGAAAATAGTAGGCATTAATCCCAATTCTACTTATTTTAATTTAACAAAAAAAATTTAATATTAAGCCTTATTAAAACTATATAATTCTAAGCAATAATTTGATAAGAAGGATACACATTACACATATACCTCAAGTTTTCATTCTCCGACAATAAACGTTCACTATAAAATTCCTGAATGTTGTAGTAAGCTTTGGTAACTAGCAATTCTTTAACTGACCCACGAAATTTCTTGTAATTATTAATAATTTTGCACTGTTCCGTTTGGTGAAACTCTATCTGGTTATTGGAAGCGGGATATTGTTGCGATATCGAGTGTTGTAGGGATGAGAATAATTCACGTCTTTATATTTTTTAAAAATTAAACAGACTGTTTCCACAATGACTATACACGTTACAGTAAGAATCCTTTCTTTTAAAAATAGAGGCTTGCAATGTATTCTTACACTTGAACCGCAGATATATCTGACCGCTCGTTTTTGCAGTATAAAGACAGAATTGAACAGTTGTTTACTGCAGTAGCCCCAGAAGGCAATACCATATCTCAGATGTGCCTCTATTAGTGTATAATACGCCGACTTTGCCATTTTTGGGCCAAGCCCGCTAAAAGCCTGTCGCACTGCAAAACATCCAGAGGACAATTTTTTGTTAAGTCCAATAACATGTCTATCAAACTTTAACTTGTCATCGATATGTAAGCCCAAAAATTTTGTGTCATGTTCTGCTTTTAGTGATTCATGAAAATCTATATCGGCCATATAGAACCTAACATTTAAAACTTTCGTTTTTTCAACATTAAAGTATAAATAATTACTATCCCACCATTCTTTAATTTTTAAAATATCTTCAGAGATCACCTGTTTTAAAATTTCCAAGTTTTTATCACACCACTTGAGCATTGCATCATCAGCAAAATTTGTAAGTTTTGCAGGGGTTTTTACTTTGGCAAGATCATTTATGTATAATATAAATAAAATAGGACTAAGCACCGATCCTTGAGGAACACCATGGTTAATTGTTTTAGATGAGATGTTGAATTTTGACTTTTTACATGCCGATTTCTGCCTGTGACAAATGAGTGTAAATAAGATGAGGACAATCCTCTAAAACCATAAATGTATAGTTTTTTTGTAAGATAGATCACAAAAAATGGCAGCTGCAAAACCCAATTTTTTTTCGATAACAAGCTTAGGAAGGTCCATCGTTTAACATACTAAAAGTCTCCATTCCTACCTCCTCGGGAACTTTCATTTCTAACCTCCAAAAAAGCTTTTTTCTTGGATAACTCCTAAACGATGACAGACTGTCAAAAGTTAAAAATGCGAAAAATGTTGCAACAAATGTTGTTGTCTATCAATAATAATTTGAACAATTTCTTGAATATTGCTTTTTAGCATTTTCACCAATATTTCTTAACCTACGAGTACCAAACATGGCACGGTTGATCTAAGAGCAATGACCTAAATTATGTCAGAAAATTACATTTTTCTAGTGGCGTATTCCGATTTTTTTAACTACAAAATTTCAAACTGTACCAAAACTCTTTGATACGCCACTTTTACTGACGTATACAAAAAAAAAAGGTCCCGCTTTTCACTGAATATTATACTAGATAAAAATGCATTTCCAACAACACCTTTCGCTTGTATTTACTCTTTCTAATAATAAAATAATTTTCTATTAAATTTGTTAAATGAAAGAGCCAAGATCCCCTACTCTTCCAATACTTTGTTTATAAGGTCAATTATGTAGCGTTATACTTTTTTTACTGGTCAGACAATAAATCGTCATAAGCGTAGACATCTACGGGATTTTTTTTCTAAATTTAATTTTGTCAGTCTTTTTGGATATTTTTATTAAAGCGTAGGATCATATCAGAGAAAAAAGTAAGTTGCAAAACCGTTACACACTTCTTATTTTATTACTAGAAGCAGCAAACACAAACGGAGGTGTCGTTGGAAATGCAATTTTATCTAGTATAAGATCAGTGAAAAGCGGTCCTTTTTGTTTTATATGTCAGTAACGAGAAGAAAGAAAATCGGACTATGACACTGGAAAAATTTCATTTTCTGATGTAATTTAGGTCATTGCTCTTAGATGAACCCTGCCAAGTTTGGTACTCGTAGATTGAGAAATCGTAGTGAAAATGCTAAAAAGGAATATGCAAGAAATTAAAAATTAA
Source organism: Oxystoma pomonae (assembly GCA_963921995.1). Taxonomy (NCBI): domain Eukaryota; kingdom Metazoa; phylum Arthropoda; class Insecta; order Coleoptera; family Brentidae; genus Oxystoma; species Oxystoma pomonae. Next base: position 3,669,965 of record OY998167.1, on the reverse strand, counting down.
AAATCTGTCACCGTTTAAGTTTAAGAACTGCCATTTCTAACCAACAAGAAAAACGCTTTTTGGGAGTTTTTTGGAGGTTAGCAATGGGGACTTTTAGTAACTTAAACGGTGGACCTTTCTAAGCTTGTTAATGAAAAAAAAATTGGGTTCTATTTGTTTCGTCCATTTTTCCTATGTACACTTGATTTCAAAAAAAACTCATACATGCATTTTTTCCTATGCCAAAAAATTTAGCTTTCCACTTGTGTATACTATTATAAGACACCACCAGCTGAGTATGCCTGATAGTTTAAAATTCAGTGTGACATCCTTAAAATGCCACAGATACCAACATTTACAAAAGTTCAAATTATCTCTCGAGTTATAGAAGACGGCTGGTCTATAAGAAGAGCGGCCACCCATTTTGGAGTTGATAAAATGACGATAATGCGATGGAAAAAGCGCTGGATTGAAAATAATTCTACGGATAGGAAAGATGGATCAGGACGACTAAAAGTAAGTTCTGAAGTGCAAGATGAGAGACTTATTGACCATCTCAGACAAAATGCTTTTTCAACGTCGGTTGAAGTAGCTAATGTAACATTATTTCCGGGTTCTTTAGCAACAGTAAATACAAGAGTAATGAAATCAGAAGTCTCTTGTTGAGAACAGAAGAACAAAATCAGGCCAGAGTGATTTTTGCACTGAACAACGTTCTTCGTGATAATGACTTCTGGGAGAAAGTGGTTTTCACTGACGAAAAAATTTTTCAATCATCTTCAAGCAGCAGGAGAATTTTAGTTTTTCGGCCACCAAATTCTAGATTTGAACCCGAATATACAAACCAAATTAAAAAAGTTCGACATTTTTCTGTAAACATGTGGGGCTGGTTTAGTGCTAGAGGTTTGGATTTTTTTTTTGGAATCGAAGGAAGATTCAATAGTGAACGATATATCGAAATTCTTGAAAACGTTATGCTGCCATCTGTACAGGCTTCACATGAAAATAATGACTTCGTTTATCAGCAGGACAACTGTCCAGTACACACGGCTAATGTTGTTCGCCAATGGTTTCAGAATAATAATATAGACACACTTCGTTGGCCAGCCAACAGCCCTGACCTTAACCCAATGGAAAATATATGGGGTCGAATCGTTAAAATAATATACCAAAGGAATCGAAGACCACGAAATGCTGAAGAGTTAAGCGATGCTATTTGTCGCGCATTGGATCAGCTCTCAGAAGACCATCAGTATTTTCAAAATTTAACCTTTTCAATGCCCAGACGTTTGCTGCTTGTAATAGAGAAAAATAGTGATCCTATTAAATACTAAATTATTTATTTTAGTTCTTTTTTAAGTTAAAATAATTAGTATTAAGTTTACCATCCTTTTTGTCCTAATCCAAGATTCCTATTCGTCGAATTGTTTTCAATCCAGCGCTGTTTCCATCGTATTATTCTTATTTTATCAACTCCAAAATGGGTTACCGCCATCTTTATAAAACAGCCTTCATCCGTTACTTGAGTGATAATTTGATATTGTTCTATAAAGACTTTACCAAAACATTATTTTTGCTGATTTTTTAGTATTATGCAAAATTTAATATAAAAATAAGGTTTCCTTTAATTTAATTAAAATATATTTTCAGTTTTAGAGACCTTTTTTAAACAATATGACAAATTGTCGTACTTTTAAAGTTTTTAGGCATTTTAGCTGGTAGTCCATAAACAGACCGCTTCAAGCTACTGCGAACATAGAGGGAATCAAGTCCAATTTACTCTCCGTACCGTACGACCGAGGTGGATTCGAAGCACGCTGCAGTGTTATCTTTTGGAAATTTATTTTGTTTTTATTATTTTGTTTTATTTCTGCCTTGTTCGAGAAACAGATGGGTAAGTTCTTAATTGAAATAATACATTTTTAAAACCAAAAATGGATGTCTACGAAGTTGCCGAAAAAGTGCAGATGGTCAAATGGTCAAATCGTCATAACCCAACACACGTTCGATATTGGTCGAGGAAAAATTTGCATTTGTATTTTGACGTAAGAACACAGTATCCCCAAAAACTAAATGTTTGGGGGGAGGGTATTATAGGGGAACACGTAATTTGGCCATTTTTTAGGTGTAAGATTTGGTGAAACATGGTTTCAACAAGATGGTTGTTCCGCTCACAATGTTGGCCTTGTTAGGGAATATCTTGATAATGTATTTCCTAATCGGGTTATAAGTACACGGGGAACTATTTTATGGCTAGCTCGATCTCCCGATCTTGCTCCTAATGACTTCTATCTGTTTTTGAAGAAGCTTTTCAAATTATCACCCCTAACATGCTTGGAAATGTTAGAAGGGGTTTTTATAGTAGGCTCGGATATTGTCTAGCCGAGCAAGGAGGACTTTTCGAACATTTGCTTTATTTTTTTTTTTTGACTGGGAGAATCTTTTTGGTTTTTAGAATGTATTATTTTATTTTGAGAACTTGCTTTTATTTTGTTTCTCCTTATTATTTTCATTGTAACACGTCGTCACTGATAAATCTGAGCAGTTGACAATAAAACACTTTTATTTATCAGTGACAAAAAATAAGAAAATTACGTTATAAAAATTTGCGTATTTATTGACCAAATTCCGGTTTCATTGACTACGCTCCACACAGCACCGTGGTTAGAGGCGTACTAAATACCAAAGGAAAGTCACGCAAGTGGTGATCGCAAGCCTGAGTATTGGTTGCTTCACTGATAGGCGTGCGGTGTCTCTGCATGTACGTACACTGGCAATTTGACTTCTTCCGCCCTATGTTCGCAGTAGCTTGAAGCGGTCTGTATATTATACACTTTTTGAAAGGTCAATTTTGTGACTGCATGTATGCGTTTTTTCTGAAATCAAGTGTACCTTAGCCTATCATGTCATTCAGGCAAATTTTTTTTGAGGCTAAATAAACTCATCCGAGAAGATAGCAAATTAACCCGTAAGAAATTATTTGCAGGTCTATACGCAATTTAAAAAAATATCAAACAATAAACGTAACCCACCAAGAAAGCAATTGTCAAATTACCAATTTTCTTATAAACGCTTTAGTGCATACTAACTAAAGTGTGGGACGGACTGAATTATTTAGTCGTCAAAAAAACTGTTACACAACAATTTAGTTCTTTACTGCAAAACAAAACATTGGCTACATTTTAAAAAAATGAAGGTAAAAATATCATTGAAACTTTTGTACTACGCATTTTTCATTTTGTGTTGTGATGGAGCCTCAAGTCCGAATATCTCTGGAACCTCGTACTTCTTTAAAACCAACGGAAACAACGAGTTCAAAGTTTATAACCGAATTCACTATTTAAATCACAATATTACGGATGTGAGGTATAATCCGCACCCCCCCTCAAATTATAAAGTGGTTACCAGTGCTCCAGTTTATAAAGAGCCGAAAATAGTTGACGTAAGTAAAGCTACATGTAGGTACCCAATGAGCATTTTTGTCTATATAAAAGTTACAGCAAATAATATAAAACCTTCATAAAATAACCAAAAGTTATATTATTTAGTGTTGGTGATAATTTTATAACTCTAATATATCTCTTAAATGAGTAAAAAAGACTTGAAAAACAACTGTTCCACACCAGCTTATAAAAATTTATGGTACATAGTAATGGATAGAAAAACAACATATAGATTTTATAAAACTTCCTTATGAGCCCTCAAGTATAGAGATTATTATAAAAAGGTTTTAAAACTGTTCTAACAACACTACATAACAAATTAAATGTTTTTATGGATTTAGAAATATAGATTTTCCATCTTTCTTCCCTTTGCTTGTTATGTGTTATTCTTTTTCTTTTTACAATAAAAAAATTTATAAAATGGTATTTAGCAATCTTCTAAAATAAATAAAAATGAAAGTGAGATAAGCTGAAGCAGGAATATGAATATTTATATACTATAGTCAAATAAAAGCTGTTTTTCAAGTCATCCTACTCTGAAAATCAGCTGCGGTCCCGTGTGTACTGTAGAGTTTTCGAATACACTTCTGAAAATGCTCATTGGGTACAGGGTGATACATTATAAATCTCCCGCCCCCTTTTCTAAAGGCTAGACTAAGCGTGATAGGAGGCTCAAACGAAAACTGGCTAAAATATAAATAAATAAATATAATAAATAATATAATAAAAGTATAGCTTGGTTTCTTAAATGTTTCTAAGTTTAATTTTAATTGATTCCATAGAACGACCGAGTCATTCCAGGTAATTTTTTGTCCCTACCACCCCGATTTAAGAGGGGGGGGGTTGACATTTTTCTTAAATGTATAGCTTGGTTTCTTGAATGTTTCTAAGTTTAATTTTAATTGATTCCATAGAACGACCGAGTCATTCCAGGTAATTTTTTGTCCCTACCACCCCGATTTAAGAGGGGACGGGTTGACATTTTTCTTAAATGTATAGCTTGGTTTCGTAAATGTTTCTAAGTGTAATTTTAATTGATTCCATAGGACGACCGAGTCATTCCAGGTAATTTTTAGTCCCTACCACCCCGATTTAAGAGGGGGGGGGGTTGACATTTTTCTTAAATGTATAGCTTGGTTTCGTAAATATTTCTAAGTGTAATTTTAATTGATTCCATAGAACGACCGAGTCATTCCAGGTAATTTTTTGTCCCTACCACCCCGATTTAAGAGAGGGGGGGGGTTGAAATTTTTCTTAAGTGTGCAGCTTGCTTTCTTCCTACTAAATTACATTTTAATTGGGTGGGTAGAACGACCCGGTCATTCATAAAAATACCAAAAAACATGTTGTTTGTTACATCTTGTATATGACTTGAGGTAAATTTTAAGTAAACTTTTAGAGAAAAGTTAAGAAAATAGTTCGTTTAGCCAGTTTTGGTTTTAACTTTCTATCACGCTTCGTTTAGCCCTCTCTCGATGGGGGAGAGAGACTTATATTGGATCACCCTGTACACGGATTTTAGTTGTTAAGTATTATGTTACGTTATTCTGTGCAAAACAATTTTCCACCTAGTTTAAATCGGTGTTTGGAATATGCTTCCACAATAAATTTAGAACATCAAAGTGTCACATTCTAAACATCAATTCAATTTTATAAGGTTTATGGTACGGCCATGATGAACCTAAAAATCATTTTTTTTATGACTTGAAAAAGGGAATTTTGCGCACGTCCTGTGCCAAACGTTTTGCACACGCTTACGTCATTTTTGCACACGGGTCTCCCGTCATTGTGATTTCTGTTGTTGTCACCCAACAATATAAGTTGGCTGAGTTCCATAGCAACCGTCACGGCTCCTTTGTTTGGTTAATTAATAATTCAAAAAGAATATTTTACACATTTTATTAATAAAAACTGGTTAAATTGAAGTTTGATTTTTCTGGTCTCTTTATTTGTTTATTCGTTTGCCTTCGGCTCGGTCCACCAAACTGTCTCGATCGTGTGCTAAGAGTCGTTTTCAAACCTTGTTGTTTAAATACCTATAATTAAGTATCTGTAAAATTATTTTTAGATGTGCTAAAATACACTTATAGTAGAACAAGTTTTTTTTGTAATTTTAAAGACTAACGAACTTTGATTGAAGGAAATTAATAACACACTTTACGCTTTAAACAATTTTTTGTAGAAAAGTGGCAAAATAAAAATCATATGCACAACACCACTCACGATGACAGACAGATGACAGAACAGAAATTTGTATTAAACAATTGCCTTAAATTATTTCCATCTCTCTCCAAAATACTTTTTTATAGCCTGCTATCTCCCGTCAACGCCCTTAAATTTAGCTCTAAATTTCTGCCCTCTCTCTCTCTCTAAATATCTCTAAATACATTTTATTTTAACAGAGAAAAAATGTTTTTTGGAAATACTTTTTTGAACGGTAAAAAACAGTGAAAACTGGTGGTTTTATTAGCAAAATCATGGCATAAAAATGTTAAAGACAGAAAAAATAAGAAAAACGTTCCCCCTAAATTACCTTAAAATATTTTAAGCCTTAAATTACCATCATGGTCGTACCATAATTATGGGTACGGTGCAATTTGCTCTTAGAGAATTGGCGGCAGATGGTTAACTTAAATAACATGTTTGTTGTGTTTATGATCGTTTGTCTTCGTCTATGTTAAGCAATGACACACTGATGAGTCCCTAATAAATACGAAACACGCATAGTTGTTCAAGTCTTCAAGTGGTACCCGGTTTGTATCCTTGTGATACTCCGGTGTAAAATTTGTTTTTTTGGCTATGGTGTGGTTACCGTTGATATTAAAATTTAATACTCCAGTATACAGCTGTATGCTCCGGTACCCAGGCCGAATAGCAACGGATTTATCGTAGGCCAGGAAAAAAATGCTAGCTAATTTTTTTAAGGTGCCCACACCGGTGTCAAAAATTTTTATCGATGAAGAATGGAACTACGAACACAAGTCGCACAACAAATCTGACATTCCATATTTTATTAATCGCCTTTACAGCGGCAGAAGAACTGGCGAATCTAATAAAACCAATACTGTCAAAATACTGTTCAACGCAAACGCAAATACGTCTAGCAACATCATAAAACTGGATATGAGCAGTCTTAAAGCGGACGAAAATATAACCGACGCCGATTTATATTTTTACTGGCCGTTGAAGAATTCGTCCAACATTTTTAAAACTTCAGTGGTGTTAAAGTTGTATCAAATCGAGAATCATTATACCAATGAACTAAATGGTTCTATTGTGGATAATCCCGATTTGCACAGGCTGTTTAATATCATTTATATCACGAAGGCGCAGAAAGGATGGCAGGTAAGTGGTAAAACAGGTCAGTCAAACCACACTCCCTCCCCCCCGGAAGATATTCGAGTTTTGATATGCTTATAATTTCGAACCAATTTTGAACCACTTTTAAAAATTTTAAACCACACTTCTTCTTGATTTTTTTTTATATTCAAAATGGGGGGTGCAGCCGGACGTCAAGCTACACCCCCCTCTTTTAAAGCGTAGAGGAACATGAAAAGTAACTATCCCTAACTAACTAATTTCGAGCGCCTAATATCATCAAAAAGAATTTCGAAAAACCCATGAGTAACCCTGTTTTTTAAAAACATATGATGGAGGGTGCAGGTTGACTTCAAACCCCCCCCCCCCGCCCCGAAAGATATTCGAGTTTTGATATGCTTATAATTTTGAACTAATTTTGAACCGCACTCCTTTCTGGTTTTTGTTTAGCTTAACGTCCGGCTGCACCACCCATTTTGAATATAAAAAAAACCAGGAAGGAGTGTGGTTCAAAATTTTTATAAAAGTGGTTCAAAATTAGTTCGAAATTGTTTCGAAATTCATAGGCAATCACTCGATACCGAGTATGATTTTCCTCTATTCTGTATCGTCGTTATCTGTTGTGCGTTTTTTGATATCTATCTAAGCCAATTCTCGAGCCGCACACCCTTCCACAGTTCTGGCACACCCTTCCACAGTTCTGGCACACCCAGTCTCCGGCAGCAGCCGGGTGTTGTTGGTCATCCATTCTTACATTTTGTCGCTCCTTTCTACGTTCTCTCTTTGCCGTCTCTAGTCTACGTGGTTGCTCTTCAAAAGTTTGTGCTCCCATGAAACCCTATCATTTGCCGTGGTCTCGAAGTTGTTTATATCGATGTAACCCTTCATCATATTGCCTTTGAGAACGTCCTTGTACCTTTTTTGTTAACCTCCTTGATTTCTCTTTCTCTCTTTCAGTTGTCCATAAAATATCTGCTTTGGGAGACGTGTTTCGGGCATGCGGATAACGTGACCAGTCCAACGAAGCTGGTGCTTGAAGATAAGGGCTTCTATACCAGTTGTTCTGGCTTCTTCTAAAACACTTATTTTTGTTCGTGTATCTTGCCATTTGATTCTCAGGATTCGTCTTAAACAACAAGTATGGTGATATTTTCCTAGTCGTTTGATATGCCTTCTGTAGGTGGTCCACGTTTCGCATCCGTATGTTAGAGTTGGTATTATAACTGTGTTTTAGACACGAAGCTTGGTCTCCGCATTGACGTCGTGATTGTTGAAGACTATCTCCGAAAGCCGTCCGAACGCTGCGCTAGCACATTTTAGGCGATGCTGTATTTCTGATAGGTGTATTGATGATAGGTGGCTCCCAAGGTATGGGTAATGTTCCACGTTCTGCAGAGGATGGTTCTGGTTGGTGAAGAATTTGCCTTTTGGCAAGATTGACCTCTAGGCCAATGCTTTTGTAGGCTTGGTTAAATGCGTTGATTACCAGCTGTAGACCTTCTTCTGTATCGGCCATAACGACGTTGTCATCGGCGTACTGCAGTTCGATTACCGAGGTCGTCGATACCTTAGTTTTTGCTGGCAGTCTGCCTAAGTTAAGTAGGCCACCGTCAAATCTATATAGAATTTCCACTCCCGGCGGACTGTTGCATTCATATTTTCGTGTAGTAGTCTAAGAATTTGAATATATTTTTGAGGACATCCAGCTTTTGCCAGTATTTGCCAAAGAGCTTTTCGGTTGACAGAGTCAAATGCTTTGACAAGGTCTATGAAGGCCATGGTTCGAAATTATAAACATATCAAAACTTGAATCTTTCGACGGGGGGGTGTGGCTTGACTGAGCTGTTAAAACTACAACTGAGCAGCGGCGCGCGGTGAAATTTCAAGTAAGGGAAGCAATTTTCTAAAACTTACCATATTTGTAATGCAATTTGATTTTCACGTTTTGCAAATTCATCAATGACGTCATCATAAAAACGTGGATACTCTAAGAAACTTTGGAGAAGTTTATTTTCAATGGACAAAAGCGACATTTGCGTCTCTCCTGTTGAATTTCTCACAAAATTTTTTATACGTGTAAGCGTTGAAAACCCCTTTATTATTAAGACACATACCACACATTCACACACAGGCCTGGTTGTTCAGTCAAGGTTCAACTGCGGGTTCATGTGAACTTAGTTCAGGACAAGGTTCAGTTTTAGTCTCCGGTTGTTCAATCAACATTTGAACTGAAGTTCAGTTGACTGAAGTTTAACTGTCGGCGTACTTTATTGAAAGCAATAATGAAGTGGTCAACTGTAATATTTTGTGTAAGATACAATTAATCCTTTAATTGTTTAAAAGAGCGGTTGATTTATTTAAGTTTGCAGTCTCTCTTCTTCGGTTCTGGCTGGATGGATGAAACTTGGATATAGTAAGCAGATTGCTGGAAAGACTCTCCACACTACTCTGCTGGCTGTTCTTTGGTATACGCTTTTAAAATTACAAATTGTGATTAAAAAATTTCCTGTAGCACAATACCTGAGTTTTAAAATCACCATCTCTGTTGGTATCAGAAGCACGATTTCAGAAAGAAAAAAAATTATTGAATAAGGCACAGACTTTTATAGCATTAACTTTTCACATATACTGAGACATATATGTGATAAATAAAACGTTAAAGACCGCTTGTTATGGTACAATAAATTATGAAGTGTGTCCCATTTAATAAGTCCAAAGTGAAAATTTTATTGGTGTTGAAAATGAATAAGCCACAAAAAAATGCAAAAACTCGACCTTTTTGTAAAAATTTGGATTTGGATTTGCATTTGAATAACAGCCTGTAAATTTTCACTGGTCTAAAAAACCTCCAACGGTCATTAAACCAAAAACTAAACATAAATTCATTCATACAAGTTTCAGAAGGCGGGGCTTATTGGATATGAAGCTTACGACCTATTTCAAAAAACGGCGTAACTTTATTTACTGTCTATTGAAATACTTACTGCTGCGTTTGGTGTTAGATTCTTTCTCCAATTTGGCCAACGAGGAACCTCACCTCCTCTCTCGTAAAGCGTTACTATCACTATCCTCCTTAAAAAAATAATCTGGCCTCGCCTTCTAATATCTTCCTGAATCACCAGAATAATCTCCACAAAGTCTACATCATCTGTTAGTTGGCCCATTTTGTAAAAGTAGTAACCTCAACCAGCAGTTTGGACTGGCACAAAACAACACTTGAAATAACAATTTTTATTTATATTTCTCCTTTTTAACCCAAAAAAAACTTTATACTGACCTTCCACTTAAACCCTCAAAAATGAGCGTTCAAGTGAACCAGGTTCAAAAGCATGGAAAAATTCCGTTTAAGTTCTTGACCAACATTGAACAACTGATCATTTTTCTTAAACCAGGTTCAAACACTGAATTGGTTTTGAACGGCCATTGAATAACCGGGCATAAATAAAATCGTTACTAAATAAAATATGAAACTAAATAAAATCGTTTAATTTTTGACTGGTTTTAGACCTTTAAAATCAAGAAACCATTGGACAATTGGAGAAACAACGAAGAAAATTTGGGATTATTGCTCACCATTTCAAGTTATGATGACGGCAAACTAATCTCCATTCATAACGACTCAAATTTGGGAAAATATCGAAGTTTTGCCGTAATAAATATCGACAAAAATGGTTAGTTTAATTACTTTTACACATATAAATCTTAGCTGTTTTTTCTTCTTCTCTCCCATAGCAATTCAATGGCGATTTCCAAGGAATGAATTTTCCCCAAAAATGATAAATTGAGGGTATGCAGGTACTTAAGCCCTTTGTTTGAAAGTTCAAGCCAATGAAATATATTTGAAATTAACTTTGTGTTTCGGACGTTTCGATCAGTACAATCTATGATCGTCTTCAGGTGTAAACTACAATGTATTCCTTTACTAAGGCTACGTACTTATATACTATGGGAAATCACTAAACCGTGAAGTTTAAGAAGTTGGCTCCGCCCAAGCAGGAGCTTCCAAATATTTGGCAACACTTGGTTTACTGAAAATACCTTGATTCTGCCAAATAAAGGCAGCTTTACGGAATTTTCGTTTCTTCCAGTGTCACCCCTTGTGCAAAACCTTTGCTTCTGTCCACTTCATTCGGTATTGTTTTGACCATGCATGTTCGGCGATTCCTGATTTCTTTGTTTCACCTCTGGGTATTCGTCTGATGTTCCTTAAGCCTATTTACCACACTCGCAAGGAATTTGGTAAATTCATTCCTTATTTTGTTTGTTCTCAGGTTTTGTTTGACTAACAAGGCTTGGAATTGTATTATTAGATTTAAAAGCTGTTTTAATATTAATGTTGTTCGCTACTCTTCAAATTTTCTCTGATACTCCTTTAATATATCGAATTGTAAGGAATGCGTTTGGCTGGTTTTGGTCTTGTAAACTATGTTCTGTTTGCTGAAATTTAGAAATAGTATCTGTTATAAGTTTAAGGCTGTAACCAGTCTGCAGCAGATCCTTCTTAATGTTTCTTATTTCGATTTCCAAGCCATGAGAATTGTTACAAATTTAAACGGCTCTGTTATACAAAGTTTTTGTGAAATGATTTGAAACTTGATTTAAATATTGTCCTGTGTGAGTGGGTTTACGATAGACTGTTGCTCTGATATCACTCTACTCGTTTGATAAATACATCAAGAAAAGGAACTTGACAATTTTGCTCCAACTGCATTGTGAATTTAATAGTGGGTCTTAGCCCTTCCTTGGGATCATCAGCCCATCCCCAGAATCCCTTAGTCGTCTCCCCCACTGACTCTAAGGCTAGAATTTGGACCACTTATTTCAATTCTCTGCATAATATTTTGTTTATTGTAATTGTTTTAGAAACTACTAATTCACACACATCCCTCCCCCACCATCAACTGCCAATAAACGAAACCGCCCAAACATTTTTAAAGAACGTGGGACACGAGTGCTCCAGAAAGAATTGGTTTGCGGACTTTCGAAAACTCCAGTGGGACTCCTTCATTATAAAACCAGAAAATGGTTTTAACGCTTTCGAGTGTTCTGGAAAATGCCATTTGGAAAGTAAAGAGAATGTAAATCATGTTAAAATAAGAGTTGCAAACGCCAACTTTGGACAAGCCAAAGAAAAAAGTTGTTGCGTCGCTACAGAGATGCTGGATTTGCCTATTATGTATTTCGATGCAGCTGACAATATTGTCATAAAAAACTATGACAATATGGTGGTAGCGAAGTGTGGTTGTAGATAAAATTTGGAAGATTTTTGGTGCGAAATTACAGCAAGTAAATATATAACCAAATAATTTATTTTTGCAGTTTGAAGTTTTATGTCATTTTAATAATATATTTTGGCTTAAGTTAGTATTTATCATTTCTTATGACTAAATAATCAAATACAAACCATTGCTTTTTGATTTTCATCCAACACATGACAGTTATGATTGTCATTATTAATGTCATTTTAGACAAGTAAACTATCAAATAACACACTAGTGTGTTATAATCCATAACTCACGCTCATATTTAAAGTAGTATTCTATTTATTTATTACTATTCCAAGCAGAATTCACATTTATATTGAAATTAAATCAACAGGTACTCGTCGTCGCGTCGTTCAAAAACTTATCTATTTCAGGTCGTTCTAATATCTTGGATTTCTTTGGTTTGTATCCCTGTGATTTGCTTTTCAAAAAAACTCGTTAGTTTGCCATATTTTGAAATGTAGATTTTTTTATAAAGGAAATAGTCAAGCGAAGCACCGAGTATTTCGTCCATAGCGACGATGGGGCTATTTTTTTGCAAATTTAAAAAATAAGCCAATAGAACATTTTCATCGATACCTTTTATCTTCCGTAAATTTATCCAAGACTCAAACATTTTGAACTCCTTATTGTAAGCATCTCGGGACTTTTCTGGCAAAATCCGCATCGCTGCTTCTTCCGCTTCCGTAAGGATATCCTGAGGAAAGTACTTTTCATCGGTTTCCTCCATTTTCTATACGTTTTTTTCTTCAAAAAAGCTTCCCTTTTCTGAAGGGTAAAACTGACAAGTGTCAAAATTTATTTACAGCCATTTGCACCAACATATTTACTTATCTAGGGGTCACCTAGAATAAGGTGGCCTAGGTTAGAGAAGAGTTTCGTTTGTATTTAGAACTCCCCTAAACTACCTTAGGTAATCCCTAAATTCTCGAGCCGTGGCACTACTCCTGCTGATTCTTATATAGCTCCCGTTTTATTCTGTCACCCACCATTCCCCCCCCCCCCTCTGAATTTTTATCACATTATATATTTTATAAACATGAATTTACTAAAACTAACTAAAAAATGGTCAAAATGCAGCAAGAAAACAAGATTTTTTTTCTTGGTTTACTGAAAACCTAACCGTTTTGCGACGAAAAATTATGATGGATAGTTAACCCTCGCCATTTTTTGATAAGATGTGCATTTTCTCATCCTGAACACGAAATGGACAATCCTGTATAGGATAACCCCCACCAATTTCACATATATGATGTAGTAGTACCACCAGACCAAAAATCACCTGGTGTCCTCATTCATAGATAAGGGTTCGGCACACCACTCTAAAAGTGGGCATTTTTAGAGCGATGTGCCGAACACCATGAATGAGGTCCGGCACACCAGTTGATTTTTGGTCTGGGGGTACTACTACATCATATATGTGAAAATGGTGGGGGTTACCCTATCCCCTCTAAAATTGCCCCTACAGGATTGTCCATTTCGTATTCAGGACGAGAAAATTCACATATTATCCAAAAATGGCAAGGGTTACCTAACCATCATAGTTTATACCTAGAACTCTTGCTAAAGAGAAACGTTGAAAGAACGTAAATTAATTAACTCTAGTTAATTATCAACGTTTAGGCGTCGTTGATCCGTCGTTCGTTGCGGTCGTTGAAAACCCCACAATATTCCAGTAAAAATAAACGTCGTTAGAGGGCTACCAAATTTACCCTAGTTAATGACAACGTTGTGGCGTCGTTTTCTCGTGCATCATAGCGCCCGTTGCACAAATGACTAGTTGTTGTACTTTATGCAACGTTAATTTTAGGGTATTTCTTAGTTATGGCAACTAAGGCAACTGACAATTGTTACTTGGGAAATAAAATGTACTTTTGGTTATTTTAGAGTTATTTTTATTTAAAAACAAATCGTCATTATCTAAAGCACAAATCACTGGGAGGAATCAAATGTTGGGTTAGCTCAATAAATTTATCCAAGGGACAAAAACTGAGACATGCCGGAATAGTTAGCAGCTGTGGACCTTCTTTATCGTGATTTTCATAAAACACCTAAAAAAATAGTTATTATTATATGCTTCTTATATGTATAAGCTTAGCATTTTAGGTAATGACTTTTATTTTGTTCTGACTGATTTCTAAGGAGCGAGAACGGGTTCCAAAAACTTTTCTAGGTAAATGCGCTTGCCACTCTACAGAGCCTTCGAATTAAATATTGCCTTCACTTTTTTATAAAATTTTTTCAAGATATTTTCCTGGGTTGCGGTCTTAAATAAATATTAATATGTTCTGTGTAAATAGTTACGGTTCGGTTTATTACAAACCATCATCAGATTACATCCATCATACTTTATTATTATTTTAAAATATATACTGGAGAACAAAAAAAAATGCCAGTAAAAGTAATTTATTTATATATTAATACATTAGGATACTCTTAGTACATTTCCAAGAAGATTCCTCCATGATAATCAATAAAAAATGAATAATGAGTGGCACCTCCATGGTTATTTATGCACTGGTTTGTTCTATTGGGCATTGAGAAAATAAGATGGTCTATATCATATTGAGGAAACCTTCATCTATGTTTCCAGGGGGACGTGATAATCGACTAAGATTGCGCCCTATTATATCCCATACGTGTTCGATAAGCGACAAGTCAGGCGATATTCATGTTCAAGTTCATGTAAGAAGTCCATTGTTTCACGAGCATTATGCGGTCTGGCATTATCTTGTTGAAAGATCGCATTTGGGATAGTTTGTAGGTATGTTGGGAATTTGGAACCTTTGGTTGCACTAAAACAAAATTTTTTGCACTCGACGGGCGTTTCTCTAACAATGTTAGCATCATCAGGAGACGATAAACAATGAACTAAATTAATCTACGCTCTATCTTATATACAATCCTTTAGTGGGCGGAGATAAGACTAATAAATTGTGATTGTCATTTTTAATCCTATCTCTCCTCAACCAAAGAATAAAGTGTACTAAAGGGGATGGGTCCTCTATCTCTATTTAAACTATTTCTGGATTTAATGATTTCTATACTTTCATATGCATTCAAAAGTCTTTTGTTTGGTACACTTTTTAGAAGTTTTAATTTATCTAATGTGAATCTATGATTGTTTTCAAAAGCATGCTCGGCCACACTTGACTTTTCTGTTGTTCCGTATTTTAATTGTGCTAAGTGTTCTTTAAAACGTGTTTGAATAGAACGTCTCGTTTGGCCAACATATTTTTTGTCACAATCCATGCAACTAATTTCGTAAATTCCACTTTTTTCTAGAACTGTAGTTTTATCCTTGGGATTTCCTAGTAAGCTTCTTATTGTGTTACCGGATTGATATACTAATTTAAGACCGGTGTTATTAAATACTTTGTGTAATCCTTTCGTATAATTAGGATTATAAGGAATTGATATAAATTTTGAGTCGCAGGTATCTTTTTGTCTGAAAAAGGTAGAATTCTTAAAGGTCTTTTGAAAAGAATGCCTATTTATCAGCTTATTTATTAAGCCTTCGTCGTAACCGTTTTCGCCAGCTATATTCCTAATCCTATTCTTTTCTGCTTCAAATCTTTTTTTGTTTAAGGGGAAATTTACTAATCTATATGTTAAAAAGTGCAAACTTGCAAGCTTATGTTGTAGGCAATGAAAAGAGTCATTTGGAATATACCTGTTGGTGGCCGTGCCTTTTCTGTATAGGTCAAAGTCCAATTTATTTTTAATTCTTATAACTAGAGTGTCTAGAAATGGCAGTGTATCGTTGTTCTCTGTTTCATAAGTAAATTTAATAGTGGGAAATTTGTTATTTATTTTTGCCATAAAATTTTCAACACTAGTTACTTTAGTTTCGAATACTGCAAACACATCGTCTACATACCTGAACCATACTCTGGGGAAATACTCAAATTCTTTACTTATATCTGATTCAAATTTGCTCATAAATAGGTTTGTGATAAAAGGTGATAAACTATTACTATATCGTAAGTTTAGTACTAAGATTAGGCTAGTTGGTGCAGATATTTGGTTTCTAAAATCTTGCAAAAAATTCAAAGTTTTTCCAAACTTTAGCTGCAACTAGAACATCTCTTACTTGGCGTATACTGTCCCGTCGATTTCTGAGAGCAAGAAGTCTGAGATGCCGTAAATCATGACCTTGTAATAATCTAGGGCGTCCAGAACCCGCACGACACGACGTCTATAAGTCTCATCACCTTCTCCAAACTCTTAATACTGTTGATGGATTGGCATTAACCCTTCTTGCAATTTCCCGTAAACCAAAACCAGCCTCTTTCATGCCCACGCTGCGTACTTTCTCGAAGTCGTTTAAATGATGAAATTGTTGGCGAACGCGAACTCTTGGCATTTTTGTTTTTTAAGTAAACTGTAAGGAATCCAAAAAGACCAAAAGCTACGAGAAAAATGATTTAAAATTTTCAGAAATGGTCTTTTATGTGTTCGTTGTTTTTGAAAATGAATAAAGAAATCTGTGAAAAAAGGAAAGATTAGAAGACAAAATTTTCCATATACATGCTGTTGCATTTTTTTTGTTCTCTAGTATATGGACATGCTTTTCGTTATTTCGATATTAATTATTTTGTTGCTTTGCGTGGATTAAATAAATATTATAAAATATTACCTTTACGCCATAAATATTGTCAATAAAATGAATCTCAATGGATATCCAAGCACCATAGTTGGGTACGTGACGATCAAAAACATTCAGAGACATTAGTAGTTCCGCAATGTTGTTCTCATGCGCTGAATAAAGGTACATTTTCCTTCCTGGAACCTAAAATAGCTTAAGGGTGTTAAAATATTCAGGGCTTTTGTTTTTCCCCAAAACCCTTTCTCCCAGTGGCGGTCACAAGGGGAGAAAGGTAGGCGCTATGACTGCGTTAGGTGCTAAAATTTTAGTTTTATTTATGCCATTTTTGTGTTTTTGATGAAGGTAAAAAAAATATATTTTTTTATACCTTCATCAAAAACATGATTTTATTAACTGTCTGCAGATAACTAAAGCATGGCTTTTTTGGTTACCGATGCAAAAAAACTTTTTTTTTTGCAAAAAAGATTTCTGTCCGTTTTTTACCCAAAATTAAAGAGAAATAGCGGATAATAATAATATTGAAAAAAATACAATTATTCTTGCCTAAAAATTAAGCCATTTCCGCCAGTTTTCACCAAGAAAGTATTAACGAAAAAATCATCTAAAAACATCGTCAAAATATCAAACTGTCAAAGATTAAAATGTCGCAACAACGAACGTCACCACGAAACCCTGTTATTTCATTTAGTAGCCGCCTTGATTTATAGTGGAAAGATGGTTTGTTGCGAGAAGTGCTCTTCGTTCGAGATTTTTAAAAGTATGTTCCTGTTTTTCTTGGATTTTTTGATAAAGGTGTTAAAAAAACAGTGTTAACAACTCGCGGCTAAACTGTGCTCTTTTCACTCGCGTTTTTAAATACCTCGCTGCGCTCGTAATGTAAACCAACACTTGTAAAGAAAAGCACTATTTTAGTCACTAGTTGTGAAAACTACTATTTCAGTATACCTGACTGCTAATGATCTTTCTTTTAGTATCTTCAATAATTTTGCTAAGGAAATATCCGGTTGCCATTTGCTTCATTTCTAACGTCTTCATGGACACAAAATAGTCACCGATTGCCAAATCCGTTATGATCTTGGGCCACACTGATTGCGTCCAAGCCGGCAATGTTAAACCTAAAAATGATCAGTCGATTTATATATAAATATCTGTTATTTGCATATAACTATGGCTATAACAATAATAAGATTGAAAAACAAAGAAAACAATGAAAAAATCAGATCTATAGGCAAGACCAAAGACGAAAAATGTACTGCGCAGTACATCTTCTCTCTGACGCAGTAGGTGTCCAATTAAAAAAAAAATTAGTCATATTTTATTTTTGGGACACCCTCTTATAAAAGTATAAAAGAGTATACATTTTTCGAACCGTTTTTATCCTAAAATGATCCTGTATAATTTTTTTTAAAAACTCATAGCTCTCCCAAAAAATCCATTATTCCAGTTCTTTTGGGGACACTGTATACCGTGTGTCCCAAGGTGAGTAACCTATTAGAATATTTTGGAAACTATGCAATGGAAACTTTTCAAACTTTCTATTCTAACATAAGTTCATGTAAACTATATTTATGAAATACTTTCATATTTGCAGTGTTGCAATTTGCAGGAAAACTTGGAAACAACTTTCTTATTTTTTTTTGCTCTATCCCTAATCGTTTCGATGTTACCGGCTGTCAAAGTTAAAAAATGCCAATTTTCCCCTGTCAATATTTTAAAAACAGTTAAACATAGGTATAGGACATTGGTTTTTCACAAGCTATCGTTTTATATTTAAACCCAGGGTTAAAATATCCCAAGGTTATTTTAACCATGGGTTAAAAATAGTATAAAACGATAGCTTGTGAAAAACCAAGATAGGATTGTAAAAACGGTTTTGCTCTAGCCTTAACCGTTTAGATGTTACCGGCTGTCAAATTCAAAATATGTGTATTTTCACCTGTCAATATTTTTAAAACAGTTGAACATAGGTACAGGACATTGTACATAAAATATACATAAAACATTTTGTAAAATCCAAAAATGCAAAAATATACAGGGTGTTCAACTTAAAAAAGAAAGTTGTTGCCAAGTTTTGCTGCAAACGGCAACAGTGCAAATATGAGAGAATTTCATAAAGATAGTTTACATGAATTAATCGGAGAGGCAAACCACAGGATCGGGGGTTTATGTGGAAGACCAGGAGGTTCGAAAGAGCTACCCGCTCGGAGAGCAAGCCACGGTCTTTCAGGCAGAGGTGTATGCCATAATAATGGCTGCAGGCATGGAAGAAATAAAGAACGGTAGGGAGGAGCATGTATACAGACCGCTTCAAGCTACTGCGAAAGAAGTTTAATTTGCCAGTGTACGTACATGCAGAGACACCGCACGCCTATCAGTGAAGCAACCATCACTCAGGCTCCCGATCGCCATTCGCTGCCGTTCGCCGCCGTTCGCCTTGTATTTAGTACGCCTCTAACCACAGTGCTGTGTGGAGCGTAGTCAATGAAACCGGAATTTGGTCAATAAATACGCAAATTTTTATAACGTAATTTTCTTATTTTTTGTCACTGATAAATAAGAGCGTTTTATTGTCAACTGCTCAGATTTATCAGTGACGACGTGTTACAATGAAAATAATAAGGAGAAACAAAATAAAAGCAAGTTCTCAAAATAAAATAATACATTCTAAAAACCAAAAAGATTCTCCCAGTCAAAAAAAAATTAAAGCAAATGTTCGAAAAGTCCTCCTTGCTCGGTTAGACAATATCCGAGCCTACTATAAAAACCCTTTCCAACGTTTCCAAGCATGTTAGGGGTGATAATTTGAAAAGCTTCTTCAAAAACAAATAGAAGTCATTAGGAGCAAGATCGGGAGATCGAGCTGGCCATAAAATAGTTCCCCGTGTACTTATAACCCGATTAGGAAATACATTATCAAGATATTCCCTAACAAGGCCAACATTGTGAGCGGAACAAACATCTTGTTGAAACCATGTTTCACCAAATCTTACACCTAACAACTGCCTAGCAGTTGGAATAATGTGCTGCTGCAGTAGATCCAAGTATCTAGGACCATTCAAATTGCAATTGCCGTTAATAAAAAATGGCCCAATTACGTGTTCCCCTACAATACCCCCCCCCCCAAACATTTAGTTTTTGGGGATACTGTGTTCTTACGTCAAAATACAAATGCAAATTTTCTCTCGACCAATATCGAACGTGTGTTGGGTTATGACGATTTGACCATTTGACCATCTGCACTTTTTCGGCAACTTCGTAGACATCCATTTTTAGTTTTAAAAATGTATTATTTCAATTAAGAACTTACCCATCTGTTTCTCGAGCAAGGCAGAAATAAAACAAAATAATAAAAACAAAATGAATTTCCAAAAGATTGCAGCGTGCTTCGAATCCACCTCGGTCGTACGGCACGGAGAGTAAATTGGACTTGATTCCCCCTATGTTCGCAGTAGCTTGAAGCGGTCTGTATATATGCTCCGACAGCCAATCAGCCCTAAAGGCACTAAGGGCGCCCAAGATCACCAACACTCTGGTGGAGGAATGTGCGGATGCACTGGAATCCTTGGGAGAGGGCAAACAAGTGACACTTATATGGGTACCGGGACATATGGGGGTGCCGGGTAACGAGATGGCCGACGAGCTCGCCAGGATCGGGGCAAGCACCCAGTATGTAGAGCCGGAACCACTCCTAGGAACAACCAAGAGGCAATTGCAAAGTCGACTCAACAAATGGGCCAACGATGCCATGACGACTGCTTGGAGAGCAGGAACAGGATGCAGACAGACCAAAGACAGGAAGGGCCCGGATGTAGCCAAACAAAAATGGCTCCTGGGGAGATCGCGAAGGGATGCTGGTCTGCTGACAGGTATCATAACAGGTCACAACCGACTAAGGAAGCACATGACCCGGATCGCGGTGGAGAATGACTCGACCTGCCGGGCCTGCGGGCGGGCAGAGGAGACATCTCGACACGTTATAGCGAACTGCGAGGCATACCAGAGAACGAGATATCAGGTATTCGGACCTGCACACACTCAAATGGGACAAAATACTGGACTTTGCAAAAAGAACAGTTAGACCAAATGAGCAAACTGCCAGACCAGTGGTGCAGGCGGTGGATTAGGGGCAGGCTCGGGGTAGGGCAGAAAGGGCCCAGTGAGCGCCGCCCCTTCTCTACTACTACTACTTACATGAACTTATGTTAGAATAGAAAGTTTAAAAAGTTTCCATTGTATAGATTTCAAAATATTCTAATAGGTTACTCACCTTGGGATACCCGGTATAGACAAGAAGAGCTGCCAGCGAAGACGATACTGGGTACTTAGTTAACAATTTAAGTAAGTATTAGGAGTTATAATCTTACCATATTCTTCCTCAGTAGATAACCCAAAATACAAATTGTAGACATCAAAATATCGTTTTACATTGAGCCCAGTGTGTTCTGAGATGTAGTCAAACACTTCTTTGTGTTTCTCGAATTCCTCCTGTATTTCCGGAGAGTTGGTTACTTCTTCGTAAAGTTTCAGGTAATAGGGACATAATACACCTTAAAAGTACAACAGAACTTAGTCAAGGTTGTTTTAGTTACACAAGGTGGACCAATAAGGCTGGCCACCGCATTTATATAAAATAAGTTTTAGAGTCTTTATACCTAGGCTTTGGAAAGGCTAAGCCGCACAAGACTATTTTTAATGAAAAGACATGCTCCAATTTATTACGTTGAAACATTTTTTTAGCTATTTTGTTACAGTTAAATTAATTTTGTAGCTGTTGCCGTTTACAAGATTTTTTGAATTTTATTTTAATGGGCAAAATATATAGGCCAAATGTAATATGTTATATATTTTTCCCAACCCAAACCAGCCCTAGGAATATTTTTAAAACTTTGAATATGTGATCCCCTCGAACAAGCCGAGCTACAAAATGTGGAGTTTATTGGAACTTTCTTGCTTTAGCAGAATTAAAGTTTTGGAGTGACCCCTCAGCTTAAGGGTTAAGCGTTTCTCCAAAACGGCTACAGCTACAAAATTAATTTGACCCTAACAAAATATCTACAAAATGTAGCATTGAAAATATTTGGGCCCCTTATGATGCCCCCCCCCCCCCTAGGTAAACCGGCGTAAGTTTGACACTTCTATATTTTCAATATGTTTGTTTGGAAATAAATGCATATTTTTAAAAAATGAATGCCGGAAGTCTCTTAAAAAGATTTAGAATTTTTAAGATAATAATTTTTGTAATACGGATGATAGAACCTCTATTTTTGGACAGACATTTTTAAGTGATGCTGGGGAAAATATGAATTACCTCACGAAATTGCTTTAAACAAGTGCCTACTTCAGACAAACAATAGCCGGTATTATTTATATACATTTCTATTTTTTTTAAATGCGTAATTTTATATTAGGAAGTTTATTTTGCACTTGTTACTTGTACGTCCTTTGTAGCTGCGTTGAACAGAACATATATACAGGGTGTCCAATAAAATATTTTTGCGCGGCTCAATTTTCCCAAAGGTTAGTTCTTTAAAACTCATTTTAGATAAATCAGGTGGCCAGTCCTGTTGTTTAACCATCCTGTGAAGCATCCGGTGCCATTTTCTTTAGGCGCGTTTCTGCGAGCTTAACATAGTTACTAATATTCTCTTCTTCTAAATGCGTTCATCTGAGAGAGATCAGCATACCAGGAACATACCGCCTGTACACCCTTCGACCCCGTTGTCTAACTACCTTTTTGACAGACAGATATGCAGGGCCGAAGGGTGTAAAGCCGGGTATTTTTTGTGATGGTGGGTAATAGTAACTATGTTAAGCTCGCAGAAACGCGCCTTTTTTGTCGCGGTTACGGTTAACCTTGATTCTAAAATTTCCCAGAAGTATAAGCAAAAGAAGGAGACCTCGATTGTGTAATATCTTTAAATTTTGTTTAAATTTACAGATAATTGTTTATGTTTACATGTGTCTATAATCAAAAGGTTTTAATTTGTATGCATTTCCGGATTATACTTAAATTTTCAAATCAAAAATGCTATGACGTCATCTTTAGCTGACATGAACAGAACAAATGGACGTAATAGCACGTCCTGTGAAGATCCATACCTTGAGAACCGCAACTATTCTGAATCGGCAAAATAGACTGGTTTCGATTCTCAAGGCATCGAACATGACAGGATGCGCTATCTACATCGATATAATCCGGAAATTCATAAAAATTAAAAGCTTGATTTTATACACATGCAAATATAAAGAATTATGTGTAAATTTAAACAATATTCAAAGGTATTACACAATCGAGGTCTCCTTTTTCTGCTTATACTTTTGGGAAATTTTAGGACCAAGTTTAACCGTAACCGCGACAAAAAGAAAACGGCACTGTGCATGCTGTGTGTGCAAGTGGCTAATATTTGTTTGAAATTAGCCCCTTTCAGATTTTACAGATTTTAATTCAAAAAAATGATAAAGAAATGAGGTAATAATCATAATTTTTTTTTAGAGTGTTCAAATATTCAAATGGAATTTCCAACTATTTTGGAGTGTGTTTATTATCCGCATTATATTGTTATAAATTTTACGATGCAATACGATTTTAATGATTGATTTATGGTCCTAGGATAATAATAAAGCTTAGACGTAAACGAAAAGATAGCGTGACAAGCGATGAAACTTTATTTTATAAGAGGACTAATTGACGCAAAAATGTGAATTATTTTTCTATATTTTTAAGACAATAAATATTTATTAAATGTATATAAATCCAATATAATTTTAGTACCTAACCAAAAAGAAGTCTCGTTAAAATGACATATTAAGGCGCATTTACACAGACAAACTTTCCTTTGATGTTGAAATGCCGACAAACATTTACACAAGCCTCTTGAGCAAAATGTTCAAAGAAATGTTCGAGCAAAATCTCGTACAAAAAAACACACGTAAATTTTGGAGAGAATGTTGAGCAAAATTTGTTTGAAGAATTGGGGGTATAAAAATTTCTTTACAAATTTAAATTTTATAGCTTTATGGGAATTCATTGAACTTAACTGAAAATAGAAAGACTAAGTTTTAAAACAAGGTATTTTTAATTATGTGCTTTCCGACGGAAAAACGATATGATGTCGAAATTCACGTTTTACCTCATAAGCAACTTCGATTGATCTGATTTTTATAGGGGATATCCCAGTAAACTTGTAACTTTTTTGGGGTTGTAAAAAAAACGACAATACAAAAGATATTATTTGGCAATTATTTATTGCTGTTGCCTGTAAACTGTAATGATAAAAATTTACGTTTAAAAGAATATCTCTTTATTTTACTTCCTAGTTTAAAACACAATACAATAATAATTAAGTCAAATTCAAAAACCTATATACATTTTATTAAATCTCAAATATATGAACAAAAGCACGTTCGGTCTAAATAATACCCGTTTATTACCCACTTTTACAACCCTACGATCCCAGACCCTTGTCTAAAAAAATATAATTTAGCAGAAATAGACTAGATTTCTCAATCGGAATGTTGCTCCTTTGCATATTGTTTGTTCAGTGTCAGTAATCGACCTTGATTATTACATTAAATTGACAGTAAATAAAATCCCCTCCCCACCACTCCTCATAGTCGTGAGGCGCGGATTACCGCTTAAAAGTGCAATTTTTGAGTTTTTTGGCGATATTTGAAAAACTCGAAATTTTTTTGGAAAAGAAAAATTTTCCTGGGTTGTTTTTTGAATTTAGGAAAAAACCCTTGGAAATAAAAAAAACTCGCAAGAATATTCCAAAAAAACCCCCGGGCAAAAAAATCCGGGAAAAACCCTAAGAAAATTTTTTTTATAAGTAACCCTAATCCATGTGACAAAACTGATAGTCAAGAATAATGTTTCGCTTGCCGTCGGCTTTTTTTCACAAAAATTTAAAATAAAAGTTGGTGTTCCATTTTTTTAAAGAATTGAGATCACTGATCACTGATGTAAAATTTTATTTATTCTCATCTTTAAAAATATGTTTCCAAAACGGATAGCAATAATTTGCTCAAAAATTTACCCGAACAAAATGTTCAAAGAAAAGCTCACAAAAATGTTCACGCAAAAAATTTTAGATCTTTTGCACGAGCTTTTGTTTGAGCATGTTCGTCTGTGTAATTGCGCCTTTATGCATTTTTCAGAAAAAAAACCTTGTATTTAAAGGCGCAATTACACAGACGAACATGCTCAAATAAAAGCTCGTGCAAAAGATCTAAAATTTTTTGCGTGAACATTTTTGTGAGCTTTTCTTTAAAATAAGCGAAAAATTATTATTGGGTCTACTATCAGTTTTGTCACATGGATTAGGGTTACTTATAATATTTTTTTCTTAGGGTTTTTCCAGGATTTTTTTGCCCGCGCTTTTTTTTGGGATTTTCTTGCGAGTTTTTAGGTTAACCGTAACCGCGACAAAAAGAAAACGGCACTGTGCATGCTGTGTGTGCAAGTGGCTAATATTTGTTTGAAATTAGCCCCTTTCAGATTTTACCGATTTTAATTCAAAAAAATGATAAAGAAACGAGGTAATAATCAGTTTTTTTTTAGAGTGTTCAAATATTCAAATGGAATTTCCAACTATTTTGGAGTGTGTTTATTATCCGCATTATATTGTTATAAATTTTACGATGCAATACGATTTTAATGATTGATTTACGGTCCTAGGATAATAATAAAGCTTAGACGTAAACGAAAAGATAGCGTGACAAGCGATGAAACTTTATTTTATAAGAGGACTAATTGACGCAAAAATGTGAATTATTTTTCTATATTTTTAAGACAATAAATATTTATTAAATGTATATAAATCCAATATAATTTTAGTACCTAACCAAAAAGAAGTCTCGTTAAAATGACATATTATGCATTTTTCAGAAAAAAAAACCTTGTATTTAAAGGCGCAATTACACAGACGAACATGCTCAAATAAAAGCTCGTGCAAAAGATCTAAAATTTTTTGCGTGAACATTTTTGTGAGCTTTTCTTTGAACATTTTGTTCGGGTAAATTTTTGAGCAAATTATTGCTATCTATTTTGGAAACATATTTTTAAAGATGAGAATAAATAAAAGTTCACATCAGTGATCAGTGATCTCAATTCTTTAAAAAAATGGAACACCAACTTTTATTTAAAATAAGCGAAAAATTATTATTGGGTCTACTATCAGTTTTGTCACATGGATTAGGGTTACTTATAGTATTTTTTTCTTAGGGTTTTTCCAGGATATTTTTGCCCGGGCTTTTTTTTGGGATTTTCTTGCGAGTTTTTTTTATTTCCATTGTTTTTTCCTAAAGTCAAAAAAAAAACTCAGGAAAACTTTTCTTTTCCAAAAAAATTTGGAGTTTTTCAAATATCGGCAAAAAACTCAAGAATTGCACTTTTAAGCCATAATCCGCGCCTCACTACTATGAAGAGTGATGGGGAGGGGGATTTTTTTTAAACATATTTTTGTAACTTTACTTTACCTTTAGCTTTTATTGTTGTTTTTTAATTGCTCACACCAGATTTACCTAGTTAGTTTAAGGTCCCAAGGGTTGCTTAAAAAAGTAAAAGGTTCATGAAAATGCTGAAGATATAGATATTTACTGTCAATTTAATGTCATAATCAAGGTCGATTACTGACACTGAACCAACAATATGCAAAGGGCAACATTGCGATTCAAAAGGGTGGCCGGCCTACTACCTGCGAAATCCAAAACGCGGGATGATAGATCGGCGACACAGTCTACTAAATCACTGCTAAATTATATTTTTTAGACAACGGGTTCATAAGGTTGTAAAAGTGGGTAATAAACTGGTATTATTTAAACCGAACGTGCTTTTGTTCATATATTTGAGATGTAATAAAATGTATATAGGTTTTTTAATTTGACTTGATTATTATTGTAAAAGAATAAACTAGGAAGTAAAATAAAGGGATATTCTTTTAAACGTAAATTTTTATCATTATATTAAAGAGGCAACAACAATAAATAAGTGCCAATTATTATTATTTTTATTCCCGTTTTTTTTTACAACCCCAAAAAAGTTACAAGTATACTGGCATATCCCCTATAAAATCAGATCAATCGAAGTTGCTTATGAGGTAAAATGTGCATTTCGGCATCAAATCGTTTTTCCGTCGGAAAGCACTTAATTAAAAATACCTTGTTTTAAAACTTAGTCTTTCTATTTTCAGTTAAGTTCAATGAATTCCCATAAAACTATAAAATTTAAATTTGTAAGAAATTTTTATTACCAACATTTCTTCAAACAAATTTTGCTTAAAATTCTCTCCAAAATTTCCGTGAGTCTTTTTGTACGAGATTTTGCTCGAACTTTTCTTTGAACATTTTGCTCAAGAGGCTCGTGTAAATGTTTGTCGGCATTTCAACATCAAAGGAAAGTTTGTCTGTGTAAATGCGCCTTAAAAAGATATATGAAAAATCTCTTACTAACCTTATTACTTTTGACGTTTTAGATAGAACGTTATTGAAACTTCATGTTATGAAGGTTGTTGACTCAGGACGGTTCGCGTTTGATATATTAAATAATTTCTGATATTTATGATGACGTTTTCATTGGTCGTAGGTAAAGTATAGTAAACTAACTCGTATGTTATGGTTATTACACGCTTGGATAAATTAAGACACTCGCCTGCGGCTCGCGTCTCAAACTTCATCTTCGCGTTTAATGACCATCATAACATGGTTGTTATGTAAACTACTATTACTTGTTTTTTTTTGATATGCCTATTAAAACAGTTATTGGCATTCATATTTTAATAACACTAACTGGAATGGAAGTTTTATTTAACGTTCATCATTCATTAACATGCGTCAAAACCGGAATATTTTTGGCCAAAGCCGTCATTTTTCAGTATTTATAATGTAAAAAAAACAGAAAGCCTTTTTTCGACTTTTTGGTCACGACTCTTCAAAAACCGTCAGAAAATCTCGCCCTCACCACAAATCTGACAATTTTTAAACACAAGTTTACCCTTTTTTTTTGGGCAGGACTCATTTGCTAATATTCCTTAAACCCCTTTTTTTTCATTTAAAGGCGCAATTACACAGACGAACATGGTCAAACAAAAGCTCGTGCAAAAGATCTAAAAATTTTTGCGTGAACATTTTTGTGAGCTTTTCTATGAACATTTTGTTCGGGTAAATTTTTGAGCAAATTATTGCTATCCGTTTTGGAAACATATTTTTAAAGATAAGAATAAATAAAATTTTACATCAGTGATCAGTGATCTCAATTCTTTAAAAAAATGGAACACCAACTGTTATTTTAAATTTTTGTGAAAAAAAGCCGACGGCAAGCGAAACATTATTCTTGACTATCAGTTTTGTCACATGAATTAGGGTTACTTATAATATTTTTTTTCTTAGGGTTTTTCCCGGATTTTTTTGCCCGGGGGTTTTTTTTTGATATTCTTGCGAGTTTTTTTTATTTCCAAGGGTTTTTTCCTAAATTCAAAAAACAACCCAGGAAAATTTTTCTTTTCCAAAAAAATTTTGAGTTTTTCAAATATCGCCAAAAAACTCAAAAATTGCACTTTTAAGCGGTAATCCGCACCTCACGACTATGAGGAGTGGTGGGGAGGGGATTTTTTTTTAAACATATTTTTGTAACTTTACTTTACCCTTAGCTTCGATTGTTTTTTTTCATTCCTCACACCAGATTTACCTAGTTAGTTTAAGGCCCCAACGGTTGCTTAAAAAAGCAAAAGGTTCATGAAAATGCTGAAGATAGATATTTACTGTCAATTTAATGTAATAATCAAGGTTGATTACTGACACTGAACAAACAATATGCAAAGGAACAATATTCCGATTCAGAAATCTAGTCTATTACTGCTAAATTTTTTTTTTTAGACAAGGGTCTGGGATCGTAGGGTTATAAAAGTGGGTAATAAACGGGTATTATTTAGACCGAACGTGCTTTTGTTCATACATTTGAAATTTAATAAAATGTATATAGGTTTTTTAATTTGACTTGATTATTATTGTATTGTGTTTTAAACTAGGAAGTAAAATAAAGAGATATTCTTTTAAACGTAATCATTACATTTTACAGGCAACAGGATTAAATAAGTGCCAATTATTATTTTTTATTCTCGTTTTTTTACAACCCAAAAAAGTTACAAGTATACTGGCATATCCCCTATAAAAATCAGGTCAATCGAAGTTGCTTATGAGGTAAAATGTGAATTTCGACATCAAATCGTTTTTCCGTCGGAAAGCACTTAATTAAAAATACCTTGTTTGAAAACTTAGTCTTTCTATTTTCAGTTAAGTTCAATGAATTCCCATAAAACTATAAAATTTAAATTTGTAAGAAATTTCTGTACCAACATTTCTTCAAACAAATTTTGCTTAACATTCTCTCCAAAATTTCCGTGAGTCTTTATGTACGAGATTTTGCTCGAACTTTTCTTTGAACATTTTGCTCAAGAGGCTCGTGTAAATGTTTGTCGGCATTTCAACATCAAAGGAAAGTTTGTCTGTGTAAATGCGCCTTAAAAATGTATGCTATGAAGCTTATTTTTTTGTGTAAACAAACGTTTAAAACTTTTAACATACAAAACCATAGAAAGCCATGAATATGTCGCTGTCACTGATGTTCAGAAAAGTCACGGTTTAGTAATTTTTTTGCTTCGCCTACCTGATGACGTCACAACGAGAGGGTTACTTAATTTTGGGATAGTTGCTTTTATATTTTCTCTACGCCTTAAATGAGAGAGGTGTAGATTGACGTCCGGCTGCACCCCCCCCATCTTGAATATTAAAAAAAAACAGGAAGGAGTGTGGTTCAAAATTTTTAAAAGTGGTTCAAAATTAGTTCGAAATTGGTTCGAAATTATAAGCATATCAAAACTCGAATATTTTTCGGGGGGGATGTGGCTTAACTAACCTAAAAATCGCCACTTTCCAGACAAAATTCTGCATTGAAAAATTTGTTCTTTCAATACCAGAAATGTTTGCTACAGAGCTGGCGAAACTGCAATTGTTTTAGCGATCTTTTTATTTGGAACCTTGAAAAAATAATATTTTTTTCATTAGAGAGAGAAGTGAGCGACGACCACACACGAAAGTAACCAAATCTGCACTCTTTATTGCCTCAGAAAGTTTAATATTTCACACACGTATAAATTTTACTTTCGTCTCTAGAGACGAAAATGTTTTCTTCTCTTGTGACGAAATGAATGACAGCAAACCATCCAAACAATGTAGTCTAGGATTTGTAGAAGCGTCGGAAATAGACCTATCCGATTTTCGTCCGTAGAAAAGAAACTACTTTCTTCTCTGGAGATGAAAATGAAAGTGGTGGTAGGAAAAATAGCGTACACAACTCGATAGAAAGTAACTTTCTTAAACTCGCATGTTATTTCACTCGGCTAGCGCCTCGTTCACAACATTCACGCTCGTGTCAAATATGTCACTTTCTTCTCTCGTTATGTAATGTACTATTTGAATTTAATTGCCCAAAAAAAACTTTCTTACCAAGCAAAACCTCGTCCCTATCTTTGGGCAAGTAACTAAACGGTACAGGTTGCCACATGATTCCCTCCTCAAAAATGTCTTCCTCTCGTGGGGGAAACAAACCAGCCAACACCAGTTGGAGCGACATCTTTGTCCTGTTGTAGTCGGTACTAAAAGCGTCTATTATGTCTGGGTAATAGGTGTCGCCCAGAAGGTTGTGGTAACGTTTTCTAAGTGACTTTCCTACTCCGTATTCTTTTTGTTTTCCTACCTATTACATTAAAGAATATAACTGAGATAGCATGATATAAGTAAAACAGATATGATATCGCGCAGGAGTAGGCATGGCTCACTGACGTCACCTGGTGAGAGACAGGATTCAGTCGCCATTTTTATTACGAGGTGGTCGTTTGTCTAAAATTAGTTTTAATAATTTTTCAGTGGAAAAATTTAACAAAATGATGTGGTGAAAAGGTTTTTTGCGTGACATTAAGTTTTTCAGATTTACGAAACACAAGAAAATGGAAGTTATATGGAACCATTTTTGTGGACAGGGTGATATCTTTACCGTGAATAAAACTCGAATTTGCTCAAAACTGATTGATAGTGATTATGAGCGAAACCTTAAACACGAGTTACTGGCTACACGTCAAAAAACTAGCAGGGCCTTCTAATTTGAAAAAAAATAGTTGTATGTAGACCTCTTTCTGAGGGTCCGTACCGAAAATTTTAGCTGCTAAAAATCTTTGTAGATGTGTTTTTGGATTTTTTATAAAAAGCAAACTTCTATTCCGCTAAGGAAAATATTCCATTTAAAGTCCCCACCCTTTAATTTATTTCCCTTGCGTCTTACCTCGTCATACCGCTGAACTTATGGAACTCTGAATTCAGCTTTACTCCCCACCCCTTCGTTGTTTTCCAGACGGAAAATCATTCGTACCTGCAACCCTCTCCCCCACCATCAATTGTTGCTTTTGAAAAAAAAAACATTCTTTTAGATTCCTGACTTTGTTTCCTTTAGTTTGATACCCCACATCCCCTATTTTTACAGATTAAAACATTTATCGGATACAGGAGGGTGGTTGCAACCAGGAAGAACCTAAATGCGAATTTTTAGCTCTACAATTCTACATTGATTTAGAATGAAATTTTGAGTTATTTGTACCCCCTTCAAAACAGACTCGCCCCTATTTCTCAACACCCTCTCTGAATTTTAAAAAATGCCAAAGCACGTGTTCATTTATTTTTTAGTAGAGTCTACATACCAATTTTTAAACTTATGTTGCTTTTCAACCCCTATTTTCACCCCTTCAAGGGTAAAATAATAAAAAAATCTTTTCTTGATGAGCTCCTTCGTTATCAGCCCAAACTTCCCCAAATTTTCATGTTTGTAGGTGAACCAATATCAGCTGTGGGTAGGTAGTTCCCCGTTCGCGCCACAAAAATCTCACCAGGTGACGTCATACGCAGATCTAGACGAATTTTGAACCGCTACGTATCATACCTTTCTTTTATTGTATCATGATGAGATAGAGAGAGATTCCGAAAAAAAAAGCGGTAACGATAATAACTCTCTGAATCAAGTTGACATTATTTTTTTTGTTTTTCAAAGTTATTACTGTTACACATTTTGCGACACTTGGGCCATTATAGTATCTCATAGTTATACAGGGTGAGTCACGATGAAATGCAAATATTTTAGTGGTAAGTTTTATAGGCCAGGGGCATATCCAATGCTAAAATTTGTCTTTTGTCAAATATACAGTGTGACTTATGAAAATATTGCAAAAATAAAAACGGAATATTTAGGAAACCAATAAACGTATTTACTCTAAATTTTAAATTAAACTTTGACCAATGTATTAAAAAAAATCCAGGGTCGGACTAAAAAAAATGTAGTATTATATATTTTTGTTAAAAACAACACTCTCTATGCTGCAATTTGCAAATTTTGGTATTACCACATAAAAGCTAAAGGATGGTGCTATAATACCCTTAGATTGTATTTAACGCGTTAAGTCTCACTTTTTTAGAAAAAAATAAAAATTCCAAATTCCGATCCTGAGATATTAGGGTTACACGTTCTAAATTACTAAAAAAGTAGTTTTGGATTAAAACTAATTTTAGCATAAATAAATCAACACCCACCCTACCCAAGCAAAAAACAGGCAGGTACAGGACCTGATTAATATTTTTTAATATATTTTTAACACATACTTTTATATTATTGATAAACCCTATTTTAATTTGACATCCGTTTTCGGAATTTCAGGCCCGAACAAATATTTATTTGATTTTATTTGTCCTTATTGGAAAACAACATTTTTTATACTTCATTTGGAGATTTTGATATCACAACATACAAAGATGTTGCTATAAGTATTTTTTTAAAGTGATCTACAATAAATGCCATCGCCACTTTTCTTTATTATTAGGCATTCTTTAAAAAGTACAAGAAGTACAAAAGCTGTATAATTTTTTCCAGCCTTTTAGAATATGTATGCCAAAGTTGACAAGTGTCATTGCAAATGTCAAATTTTGACATAAGGTTTTCAAAAACTTTTTTATAGCATGCATTTAAGGCAGATCACTTTGTACATTATCCTCTGTTTATAATCTTGGGACGGTTTTGTGTGTCCAAATGAAGAATTGTGGTTTTTCAATAAGGACAAATAATAATTTGACTACGACTTCGAATCAATTCCAAAAACGGATTTTAAATTAAAATGGACTTTATTAATAAATTAAAAGTATGTGTTTGTATATTTTATCAAAATAAATAAAAAAATATGAATCCGGCCCTGTCAAAGCCTGTTTTTTGCTTGGGTAGGGTGGATGTTGATTTATTTATGGACAAATTAGTTTTAATCTAAAACTACGTTTTTAGTAATGTAAAACATTATATTGTTTGTAACCTTAATATCTCAGGATTGTAATTTGGATTTTTTTATTTTTTTTTATAAAAAACTGAGACTTAACACGTTAAATACAATCTAAGGGTATTATAGCACCATCCTTTAGCTTTTATGTGGTAATACCAAAATTTCCAAATTGTAGTATACAGGGTGCTGTTTTTAACAAAAATATGTAATACTATTTTTTTGTTAGTCCAGACCTGGAATTTTATTTTTTTTATACGTTGGTAGAAGTGGCTTTTGGCGCTCCTTATGTGTGCCAAATTTAAAGTAAATACGTTTATTGGTATTCGAGATAGCTCCGTTTTTATTTTTGCAATATTTTCATAGATCACACTGTATGTTTGACGAAAAGACTCGAAAAATATTTTTAGCACTGGCCCGTAATACCTACCATGAAAATATTTGAATCACCCTGTATATATATATATATATATATATATATATATATGCATTAAAATTAAAAATATGTCTAATGAGATATTTGTTAGGAAAATGCAAAAGAAAACCAAATTTTAGGTAGTCAAAATTTTGTAACTATGTTGCTTAGACGAACAAAAAACGAGACTGTAAGAAAAATGTAGAATACTTTTTTAGGCTATAAAATTGTTATAGATTACTGTTGCTCTTAATTCCATAGGGGTTGTCATTATATGACATCACTAGGATAATTTTTATAGGGCCGTGGTCATAGTCATTTCCAAGGCTCCCTTGTTTCTTCCAAGTTCTTTTTTGACATCTATCAAATTTTTAAAGATTCTTTTTTTAATTTTGACATATGGGTTGACAGATGTCAAAATTATTTACCGTGTACACGCTGTCTAGATTAAATCTAAAGACGTCTTTTCGCGACCGATGTTTTCGAAAACACATTTTGAAAACATACGTCACAGTTTCAACCGCAACGTCGCTATTTGGAACCATCGCCACTGATCGCCAAAATGACAATTATTGAATGACATTAATCAGCTGTTTGTGTGACTTCTCGTTTTTTGGATTTGGAAGTTTTTTTTGTGATTTTTCGTAATGGATATCCTAGACCGTCCAAGATATTTGAGGAAAGTAGCGAAAGATCTAAACGTAGAAAAACGGAAAATTTGCTTTTAAACCCCACCCAGGAGTTAGTTTTTGCTACTCAAATTAAGCTTAGGGTTGAAGGAGAATCAAAAGCAGCAAAAATTGTTCAAAACGTACTTTCTGTTAACCAACCGAATACTTCAAATTCAAACTATACACAATATACCACAGGCGAATCATTGGCTCTCGTTGTTTTTGCAAAACTCACCAAATTTCAATATAATTTAATCAGACAAGGAGCACTAGATCATAGCTGTAAAATGTATCCTCCATATGAATTAATTACAACTGCAAAAAAAAACTGTTATGCCAATAATATGGTTATAACTGAGTCTTCGGCAGAGGTACCATTACAAGACTTACTAGATCATAGCGGTAAAAGACTTTTAAAATCTTTAAGCGCTGTTTTATCTTCTATTCCTGAAGAAACCAATATTATTCACCTGGTGTCAAAATGGGGTTGTGATGGTACATCTGGGCAGTCCGAGTATAAGCAGCGTTTCGAAGATAGTTCAACATCTGATTCCAGTATTTTTCTAATAGCCGTTTCCACAATTCAAATTGAAATACGTAATTCCGATAATACCACTCAGACTATAATTTGGAGAAACCCCTCTGCCTCTTCTCCAAGAAGTTGCAGGCCGTTAAAACTTTGTTTTGCCAAAGAAACTGCAGACCTGAACAGGAATGAAATCCAAAATGTTAACAATCAAATAGAGTTGCTTACATTCACCAAGGCTGATTTGGATGGCAAATTTTTTTTAATTAAGCATCACCTAATCCTTAGCATGATAGATGGTAAAACTGTTTATGCCATTGCTGAAATAACATCACAACAACGTTGTTACTTATGTGGGCTTACATCCAAAGACTTTAATATTATCTCAAAATGTTTGTTAGCCAAAGTTAATAACAAAAAATTGCTTGAACTAGGAATATCACCACTACATGCTATAATCCGTTTATTTGAATGCCTACTTCACCTGAGCTACAAACTAAAAATTTGTAAATGGCAAGCTAGAACCAAAGAAGAAAAAGAGGTTGTGCAAAAGCAAAAAAAAGTTATTCAAGAAAAATTTCGTACTACGATGGGATTGTCTAAAAACAGCTGCAATATTTGTAAAAAATTACCCTTGGTATCCCATGCCTATAACTTTACAAAAAATTTTATTCCATGGATTCGAAATAATAGAAAATGCAATAGTGCCTTTAGGTCCCCTTTCAGAAGAGGCTCAGGAGTCTCGGAATAAGGACATTAAAACT
This sequence comes from Oxystoma pomonae, assembly GCA_963921995.1. Classification (NCBI taxonomy): domain Eukaryota; kingdom Metazoa; phylum Arthropoda; class Insecta; order Coleoptera; family Brentidae; genus Oxystoma; species Oxystoma pomonae. The sequence goes on along the minus strand of OY998167.1, from coordinate 3,634,618 downwards.
TATAGAGAGCGTTATTCACGCAAGTTGTTTCGCGTTCAAACTATGGAAGACGTGTTTCACAGCTTATTAGTATCTTCTGATCCATATATTGTTGGTATTTCAAAAACTAATCAAAAAAAATATTCAGTAGCAACCGCATATCCGAAAGAATTAAAAGAAATGTTAAAAATGGTTAGTGTTAAGGGTTAATATTGCGTTCGTTATTTATTATCTTTATTTATTGTATACAGTATAAAAAAGTGTTACAGTTATATATTTTTGTTAAAATTTTTCCTTTAGTTTAGTTCTAACTTTACTGAAAAATTAATATTATCTCTCTAGTAAAGTCAAAAATATGTATTGTAAATTTCTAGTTTTATGATAAAGAAATATTTTACTGTACAATTTTTGGGACATCCTGTATATAAAAAATGTGATAAAAATACAATTTTTATAGCATTTTTTACTAATAAATGTTAAGTTACCCATAGAGATTGCGTTTCAAATTGTGTCAAACGCATAATGGGTTTTGGCCAGGTTTTCGCTAAAATCCGCCTGTATGCGGCGAACGAGTCGCTTCCGAAATACTTTGAAATGTTTTGAACCGTGACGTCACTGTTTCGTCGCGAAAGTAACATTTTACTCATGTTTTCAAAGCGGTTTCGAAATCATCGGTCGCGAAAAGACGTCTCAAGGTCAAGCTTTGGTTTAACCTGAAGCTTTTTCAACAATTGCCTATACTTACTTTGGTAAGTTGACCATTCCCATAAGGGTAATATTTCTCATTTAGATATGGATCTCTGGGGTATAGCTCGTGATGCTTATCTGCCGTTCTATTACCATGTCTAAAAAGCTAATATTACAGTTTTAAGAAACATATTTGTTAACTCTCGACGCGACGTGTGTGTCTCTGCGCATGTATCTCTCGAACTAATTAACCGATTTCGATGCGGTTTTCTTCTGAGTGGAGCCTTTCCACACTGTTCTTCGAGATAGGGGCGACTGGTCGTCCAACAGAACAAGTTTCTCAAGTGAGGATAGCCGCTGGTACACTGACGCATAGTCTTGGACAGATGGCTACAATCTTCCAGGCGGGACCTCTTCGCCATTGAAATGAGCGCACGTTGGATGATAGATCATAACTGGCGCACCAGATAAATAAAGATACTCTCCGACAGTCAAGCTGTCTTTAAACCTCTTGAATCCTATAGGTACTCATCGAGAACCGTTAGGAGCTGCCAGGAAATAATGAATACCCTTGGGCGAATAAACACTGTGTCGCTGGTATGGATTCCGGAACATTCTGGGCATCGGGGAAATGAAACTGCCGACCAGCTGGCGCGTGAAGCGGCCTCCGCCTCCTCCGTGGATGGAGAATAAGTTCCACCAATACTGGAGATAATTGCCGGGACCATATTCCAAATAGTTCATTACAGAACCCTGCAGGAAGAGGGCCGGGAAACTTATTGAACTCACCAGGCAGGAGATCCGGACAACGGTACCATTACACACAATGGGTCTAAAGTGTGGACACCGAATGTAGGCTCTGTTTGGAGGATGACGAGACGGCCAGACATGTGCTGTGTGAATGCCCGGCCATTGCATGTCAACGTATTTTTGATAACAAATCGACGGGCTGGATCTGAGAGATGCTTCACCAAAGCAAGTTGCGAGCCTTTTTAAGGGGCTGAACATTCTGTAGCAACAAACAATCTCAAAAGTTAGCTACAATCGACCCGCTGATGATCACAGTGGACAGTGCCAGACTGGCACACTCTCAAATGAATCATCATCATCATATTTCCTTCAGGAAGTGTTCCTAGCTATATTTTCGATTAAAATAGGCAACGTAGTTCCACAGATAATACGCTTTCAAGAAATTTGAGATATGATGACAATCGGATATAACCTCTGAACCGTTGATCCGATTATGATAAAATTTCGTGTGTAGATTTTTTTCGAGCAAATAGTGTTAGCTTTTAGAATTATGCATGGATCCTTGCTGAAAACTACATCGGTCCAGTAATATTTATTACTGTAAATAGTAAATAGGTAGTAAATAAAATCAAATACATTCCTTTTATTCATCTTCCTAACGTCGGTAATCAAACAAACCGCGGACGTAAAAGTAACACTTTTGTGCCTTGGTAGGTGAATAACTAATCATTTTACCTACGACCAAGGAATGATACTAATTTACGGTAAACTCGCGTTACATTGACATATAACGCATCTAAGAAAAAAAACCCTGTTTTTAAAAAGATATATGAAAAGTCCCTTAGTAACCTTATTTGTTTTGACGTGTGTGATATTTATTATGACATTTTTATTAGTCGTAGGTAAAGAATAGTACACAAACTCGCATGTTATGGTCATTACATGCTCAGATAAATTAAGACACGCGCCTGCGGCTCACGTCTCAAACTTCATCTTCGTGTTTAATGACCATCATAACATGCTTGTTATATAAACTACTATTACTAATTTAAATAAATAAATTGCACATTTTGATCTGCAGTATGGCCTAGTCACTCACCACATGGGTTAAAATTAACGTGTTTTCACTCTCCTCATTTTCAAAACTAAGTTGCACCACTCCCAGCAGCACTAGGAAAGCTCTAAAAGTCCCGTGCATTTTTTAAAACTTGAGTTTCCACCTACTTTTTAGCAAGAGGTACTGAAACTCAGAGGTTTTTGAAACTGCTTGATTTTTTTTATAACCAAGATGTTCGACAATTGATTTGTAACTCATTGTGGTGAAATTAATCGTTTTATAGCGGAATTTTCAAAATCACAGATATCAGTAATGTTAGTCTGATAAAGCCGTGTTTGTAAAGTAGATCGGTAATTTAAGATATACTTATACATAGTGTGTTCCAACGAAAACGAACACATAATTAGAGTCTGATTTTGGAGAAATCCTCGATCACGTCGATTTTTTATTCGAGGGGGACACTTTTTGAAATTTTTTTAGCACTCATCACCACCAGGAAAAATAGACCATTTAGGGAATAGATATCCCAACCGACCAGTCCAAAAACTTAGAGGTAACGATGCGATTGACAGTTTCATAGCTAAAAAGACATAACGGTTGAGGAAATGTCACTTTTTCTATGCTTTGACACAAGGAGTTGACAATGGCGTATTTTATTTTTGTTTTTATGGCAATAATTTTCTTACATTTTTTTAAAATTTTGAATGATTCACGCTAGCCAGTGAGTTGAGAATTAAAAAAAATTTATTAATAAAAACTTTTAAAGAACAAGCTTTTATTAAATGCACTTAAAAGTAGAAAATAATTTTTATCTTTCTTTTACCATAATAAAAGCAATGGGCGCATATTAAAAATTTTAACTTTAGGTGTCGTATATCGGTCACATCGACGATTCACCTAAGAAACATTTGTATTACTCTATAACCTAAGGATATTTTCAAAGGCTTGGCAAGCACGGCAATCTCACCCGTTCTCAGCTTCTTTAGATGAAAGCATTATGTTTATCATTCGAATAGAAGAAGAATTTAGTTCTTCTTTTGTATTTCTCTCTTTGTCACCGTAAAGTTAAAATTTTTAGTTTGCGCCCATTGCTTTTATTATGGTATAAGATAAAGAATTATTTTCTACTTTTAAGTGCATTTATTAAGAGCTTGTTCTTTAGAAGTTTTTTTCAATAAAAATGTATTTTTTAATTTTTAGATCTGTACCCTAAATTCTCCATTTTGAATCCGCCATATGGAAATTTTCAAATCTGATAAAAAATTTATATCCCCTTCCCGAAAAACCCCTGTGTGCCAATATTGATTTATATCGAACAAACTAAGTAAATCTTTTCCCCCTCCACTTCCCTCGTTAGAGGGACGTGTGTACCTAATAATATCATATTATCTATAAACGCATACCAAATTTTAACACACACCCTTAATTTTTAGATTTGTAACCTTAGTCGTATTACATGATCAAAAATTCATAATCCGTCTCCTTAAAACCCCTGTATGCCAATTTTGATTGAAATCGAAGAAACTAAATCTTTTTCCCTCTCCACTTCCCTCGTTAGTTAAAGATGGGTACCTGAGAATACCATGTTATTATATTTTCACGGGAAATATAAACGCATACCAAATTTAAAAACAATCGGATGTGGATAAGTCAGTTAAAATTGGTTAGCAAAACATGACCAAAAATCGTCCATCTTGAATCTGCCATATTGAATTTTCAAAATCTGATGAAAATTTCGTATTCCTTATCCCCAAAAACCCTAGTATACCAATTTTAATTAAAATCGGACAAACTTAGGTGTTCCCCCCTCCCACTCCCGCAGTCGAATGTGTATAAGTTAGTTAAAATTGGTTAGCAAAAGATGACCAAAAATTGTTCCTCTTGAATCCGCCATATTGAATTTTCAAAATCTGATTAGAAATTAGTTATCTCCATCCCCAAGTGCCCCAACACACCTCAACGAAATCGGGCGTACTTCAACTGTACCTCCCTCCACCCCCTACGAGTATGTCGGGAAGTTCGTCAAAATTAAGTTGCATGATTCCACCCGAGCAAATATATCTCGTTACATAGATAGTTACATACATTTCAAGATATATAAAAGCTTGTAATAAAATAAAGACAATATTGATGCCTCATCTGTTCTTTGCAGAAAATACTTACTTTTCGTGGAATTTTTATAGAATCCGGGAAGTAGGACAACTCTAGAAGTTGAAATGGAGCAATTTATTAGATATTTTGGAGAAAAGACTCAAAAAAATGCCAAGAAATTCTAACTTTAAAAACTAAACAACACAAAAGAAAAGTAAACAAAAAAGTAAGGTTATACGTTATAGATCAAATTTACCCAAGGAATATAAATTTACCTAACCGTTGTGCCCCTCAGATTGCTCCATCCGCTCGTTCAAAATTTGCCACTTTTTCTTTGGTGATATCCATTCCCTATATATTCTATTTTCTCTGATCACCACCTTCGAGGAGCAAACTTTACCACTATATTTTGAATATGTAAAATAGGTCGAGTGATACCTTGTTTTAAAGGTCTCTTGAATATAAAAAAACCAACACACTCAGAAATCGACATTAACACAAAGACAAAATAAAAAAATCAATTATTAAACGAGATGAGCTTTTTAGACAAGTAAAGCTGGATCCTACCAACGAAGCATTAAATATTAGATATACAACATACAGAAATAACACAAATAATACAAATCACAGTTCGAACAAAATCAAAATAACCCGGGTAAAATCTGCAAAACTGTAAAAAATGCATTAAATATGCCAAATTCGGATATCTTGGAAAGAATCGGAGGGTATACGACTAAAGCATGATGATGAAAAAGCCGAACATTTTAATGATTTCTTTGCTAATATTGGAACAAAAACGTGGCTCAAAAAATCCACACACCCAATCAAGAACAATAATTAAAAGAATTTGATCAAAGATATTCATTCATTTTTAATTTTGCCAATTACAGAACCAGAAATAAAAATAATAATAAGAAGCATACAAACTGATAAGGAGGTATTTAACTTGTCGAATATGATTGGTGTCAGTGTGTGAGGCAGTTAGTTCTGAAAGGATCATTGAATGTGGTGTCTCAAGGGACAGTGTTACAACCAATATTTTTCCTGATATACATAAATGATCTTTTGAACAATGATCTTGACTTCTTATCAGTTGCTTTTGCAGATGACGGTGGGTTTTTCGTGAAGGGTAACTCTTGGGATGATGTAAGGAGCAAGTGTGAATCAGCTCTAGTCTCGGTAAAGACATGGCTGGATCTTAACGTTTTAAGCATAAATCTAGAGAAAACTAAATGCTTACCTTTTTTTATTGACAACAGAACGATCCCAGACTTTGACAATTTAACAATTCATTCTTGTAATGACCCGCAAATCTGTGGTTGGAACGGTAAAATACTTGGGAATAATTTTAGATAATCAGCTTCAATTCAAAGAACATACCAAAACACTAGCAGCAAACTTCAAAAAATAATTTTTATTTTTAAAAAATTACGAAGTTTACTGAACACTGACAATCTCAAAGCACGCTATTTGTGAATCGGTGCTCCAGTATGGAATACTGGCTTGGGGAGGTAGTTATCATTCATTTCAAAAATTTTTATTCGAATTACAATTTTTACAAATTCATAATCTTTTTGTTAAAGATATGGGTAATTTTAAAACGTTTTTGTTTTACATACTTCCTTTTTTCCAGGCTTTGATTTTAGTTTAGTTTATAAGTTTTAGATAAGAAGCCCTGAAGGATGTAGGGAGAAACTACGAGCTGGCAGAAATACTGCTTTAGTAGTGAACCTTTCTACTTTATTCAGAGTTCTACTAATTAATTTGTTTGTCTTAAGAAAGTTTATTTATATTGTAGCGAAATTTGAATAAAGTGCTCATTCATTTATTCAATTCTTTTTAACCGTGTAAACATTTCGAAAATCAATCAATCCGTTTTTGAGATATTCACTTTCAAAATAAGCTCAACAATAGGTGGCATCACTAATGATATTTCGAGTGAGATCTTGCAGTGTTCAGAACACGATGCGAATACCATATGTGAGGCTAACCTTCCATTAGCAGATTTTCCGCGCGGATTTCAAGTTATGGTGAAGGTGCCAATAGTTCTTTCACTGTTTTACTCACTGACAGATAAGGTCAAATTTCAAAGTCCGCGCGGAAAAAAGCTTTTGGAGGTCCAGCCTTAGACAAGTGGCCGGTGGCTATGCGGAACCTGAATTCCAATACTCCAATCGAACTTACTCAGTTTCCCTGGGCCTACCAAATTACGTTACCTTGACGTTTTAGAATTCCGGCAGAATCTCGTTTATAAAGAAAAAACCATAACTTTTTTGTTGTCAGATAATAGGATTTATAAAAATCTACAACCGTTTCCAAAGGATTTTTCAAAATCCACAAATTGTTGTTACAGCTTTCTGTATTATCGACGAGGCTAAAGAAAAAGCCACGTAAGATTTTTGAATATTGTTAGCCGTGTTTATTTTATTTCGGGAATGAGAGAGTTTGTCTGGATGCGGTTGCGAGGAATTTAAAAATAAATGATTAGCCCAAAAACAGCAAAGCAGTCAAATCTATGCCGTTTTTGTGGCCTTAAACTGTACAGGGAAATTTCCACATAGCACATTGGAATATAACGTGATTTTCTCTGTCTAAATGACGTTATTTTGGAATGTGCTTAATGCGTGTTGTATTTGTAAAGAGATGTAAAATAACATGGATGATTTTATTTAAATGATGACAAACAATTTGTTTTAAACAATAATAAACATTGCAGAATAGTAAGCTTAACAGCAGAACGTTATTAATTAGATGAAATGTTGGTTAAGGCCACAAAAACGGCATAGATTTGACAACACTGCTTTGCTGTTTTTGGGCGAATCTTTACCAGGCAGAATATCGGAAACGAGAAAACGGAATCTGTTGAAATTTGGCAGGAATGTTTACTTTTGAATTCTTCACAACCGTATCCAGACAGTTTTTTGCTGGACTTTCATTTTTGGAATAACATAAACACGGCTAACAATAGTCAAAAATCTTAACTGGCTTTTTCTTTAGCCTCGTCGATAATACAGAAATCTGTAATAGCAATTTTAGGATTTTTTTATTTAAAAAAAAAATACACGAAATTTTGAAAAATCCTTTGGATACGATTGTGGATTTTTATAAATCCTATTATCTGATAACAAAAACGTTATGGTTTTTTTCTTTGTAAGCAATATTCTGCCGGAATTCTGAAGCGCCAAGGTCACGTAATTTAGTAGACCCAAGGAAACTGAAGTAAGTTCGATTGGAGTATTGGAATTCAGGTTCCGCATAGCCACCGGCCACTTGTCTGATGGAACATTCGGCCAATAAATTGACACATGTCAAGTGATAAAAATAATACGAAAATTTGTTATTTTTTTGATGTTGAATAATGATTTTTCTTTTGATTCTTTTTAATTTCCTGACAAAACCTTTTAAAGAAGCATTAATAAATGGTTACGTTCCTAATAAGTTATACTTTTCCTCACATATGGTGTTCGCACCGTGTTCTGAACACAGCACGATCTCACTCGAAATGGTATTAGCGATGCCACCTATTGTTGATCTTTCAAGTGTTGTCAAATCTATGCCGTTTTTGTGGCCTTAAGCAGTGACGTGAAAATTTCTGAGTAGACCACTGGGTTAAGCGAGGGTGAGGGAAGAGAAAATCGCTTCAGCTAGTGTTACATTTTGTGTTTTCATATCTCGCACCTTCACAACGAAAGTGGCACAGCTAACAATTTCATGACTTTCACGTTTTATAATAAAACGATAACTTTTGACGTAATTTTGAATTGTGCCACTTTCGTAGTCTACCAACTTAGGGAGTATGTAACTAGGTCCGCCTCCACGTGATATCCGATCCCATCTGGCCTGGTTACCGGCGTGAATGGTAGGGCAGGGTAGGGTAGGGCCTAAGATACCTTTTACACTTATGTTCCCCGGGTTCTCCTCCGTACCCCACTCACGAGACCGGTCTGGTGAGGACCTCCTAGGAAAGCAGTGTTATTTTCCTAGGTGGATTTAATTTGCCCTAAACCCCTTTGTAGAGGCTAGGAATCTTTAACGTGCTCCACTATCAATATATGGATAACACGGGGCGATCCTTTTAACGTCCTCTCCGAGGGACGGTAGCCTGCCTTCTAGCTTACTCGGTCTACTCCGCTCCATACTGCGTTTTACCTTAATCTTATCAAATTCTGTAATTTAATAAGAAAAAGTCCAAGTAGACTACCGACTGTCCCGGGTATTGAGCCCGGGTCTCCTGGTTGAAAGACCAGGTATGTACCCACTATACCAACCAGTGCGGCTATAATTTTTGTCAGAGTTTACACAATTGTTTTTAAAAAAATAAAGCTGATCTGTAATAAGCAACCATAAATTTGTTCTTTTTGTCAGTGAAACTATAGTCATTATAGTTTATGTAAACATTTTGTAAAGTCCAAAAATTAGATTAAAAAATTTTTATTGAAATAATTTAAAAAAATAAAGACTAATTGCCACATAATCCATCTTCTGGTAAATATTCTCCCACCAAATCCTTAAATTCGTCTAAGGGGCAGAAATAGTCGCAAGCTTGCAGTTTTAATAATTTTGGCTGTGCTGTGCTGTAGTTTTGGTAATAAATCTGAAAAAGAAGCGAATTTTAGCCGTAATATCCCAGACACCCACGGTTTACCAGAATGTACAAAATCAAACCCGTTAAATAGAAACTGCAATTCGTTAAACCAATTTTTTATCCGAACCTTATTTCTTCAAACCCGCATTCAATAACAAATTCGAAATTTATAAGTCCCGTTTTTAATCGAACCATTGTTCATTTAATATTAAACTCGTAATTTGTAAAACCCATTTTTAATAAAACCCCAAATTTGTCAAACCACTATTTTTCAAAACCGGAATTCGTAAAACCCGTTATTTATTAGAAAATTTGATTGCGCCCTCGTCAATAATACATGAGCAGGAGGCGTACAAGCAGTTTTAAGAATAAGAGAGTGATATCTACACACAAAGTATTGAACACTACCTGTGAATACTTTTAGCCAAGTGTGCGCACACAGAACGATACATCTAAACTCCCGCGCCGCCGCGCCACCTAGTTTGTACGCCTCCGGTTCATGTATTATTGGCGAATGCGCAATCAATTTAGCAAAAATTTTCTGATAAACAACGGTTTTTACGAATTGCGGTTTTTATTAAAAATGGATTTTACAAATTACCAGTTTGATAAACAAAAGTTCAAATTTGTTTAAGTTTGCACCTGAAGTCGATCAGAGATTGTACTGTCGTGTATAAATAAAATATAGAATAGAATAGAATATAATAGAATTAATTTCGAATTTGTTATTGAATGAGTTTGAAGAAATAAGGTTCGGATAAAAAATTTGGCTTAGCAAATTGCAGTTTTTATCGTGAATTCTTCTTACGATGAAAGTTTTTATTAAATACGATCTGATAAATTCCTGGTTCCACATCTAGGTTCTTATAAAAGTTGGTGAGTTTTTATACTGTTTGATAGGATTTTATAAGCTATCGTCTGGTCTAAACGTTATACATAGCTTGAACGTGATCTTTGTTTTTTTTCAAAGATAAAAAGAAAGGCAAAATATTGCGCTACATTCCACGTGTACGCGTACGTTCTATGACTAACTCAAACTGCTTATTGTACCTTCGTACGTTAAAAAAAACGTTAACGGTAATTAATGACAGTTACCTTTATCCCGTAAGTGCCGTTTACCCAGTGCAATTCCAAGAGCACGTAGGATCCATATGTAGGTATATGTGGATATTCAAATAAGTCCAAAGTAGCAAACAGCTGACCAATGTTATTCTCGTGCGCAGAATAGAGGTAAATTTGTGTGGTTGTCTCGTTCCTTATTTTCTTTTCGGAGTCGTCTATGACGTTTTTGATGAGATATCCTAAATTAAAATTAATTTAATCTTCGAAGAAGAAGAATTAATTTCGTATTTCAGAATCCACAAGCGGAATGTAACGGAGATCTGTCATGTGATGAACAAGGACAGAGTACCGATGCAAACCAGTTCTAAGCTTCCAGGTTTTCCACGCCTGATATATGATGCGAATCCGCAGTTTGAATTTCGTGGTGGGTTCGGAGCAAGAGAAGCCCTGTTTAGCATTAAAGTCTTAGTTCAGCGGTCTAGGGATGTGTCGGTCCCAGTATATACCTGTTTCATAGATTATGAGAAAGCGTTTGATCGAGTCCAACACTAAAAGCTCATAGAATCGCTAAAAGAAGTTGCTCTAGATGACCGAGATCTAAAGATAATCGCTAAGTTAAGAAGAGGTGTGCGCCAAGATTGTATATTATCTCCGCTGTAGTTTAATATCTATAGTAACAAAATAATAGAGAATGCACTTCATAACTGGGAAGAGGGTCTGACCATAAACGGCATAAAAATCAACAACCTACGATATGCCGACGACAATTTTATAATAGCAGATACGATGGAAGGCCTGCAAGAGTTGTTCAATCAAATTGAAATTGAAATCAAATATCCAAGGAAAAGAATATCAGAGACATGTTAGAAGTAAATGGACCGCAAGTCGAACGCGTGGATTCATACAAATACTTGGGTTGCCTCCTCAATGAGAACTGGGACAACATGCAAGAAGTTCGTGCAAGAGTTGAACAAGCGAGATCATCTTTTATCAAAATGAAATCATTGTTGTGTAGCCGCGATCTTAATACGACTCTTCGAATTCGTGTGCTTCGGTGTTATGTTTTTAGCATCTAGCATCAAAAGTTAGAGGCATTCGAGATGTGGTGTTATCGTAGTATACTAAGGATATCTTGGATGGACAGAGTAACCTAATGTGGATGTTTTTCTTAGAATAAATAAAGATCTTGAAGTTTTATTTACCATGAAAAAACGAAAACTTGAATATTTTGGCCAGATTTTGAGAAATGACAAATATAAACTTTTAAAATTGATAATAGAAGGCCAAATTGAAGGCAGAAGAGGTCCGGGTCGTAGACCGATATCATGGCTTAAAAATCTTAGACAATGGTATAGAGTTGGATAGGGATCAAACTGTATTTTATCCACCACTTTTAGTTTTCAAGATATAACGCTAAGTTATTTTTTTTCCTATGACTTATTTTATTCTGGTCTTCAAAATTAAATTCGAATCAAAATAATGTATCATACGTGATTTTTTTAGTTAAGTAGTTTTTGAGATACTCAACATTTTCTTTTCACAACAAGGTGGCCATGGCCAGATATGGATATGACAATAAAAATTGAGTCGGCTATGCACCAAAGACATGAACTTATAAGGTCATGTCAAATATGTCATGGCCTATCACACTTTTCATTTTGAACAAGGCTTCCACCAATTTCAATTTAAAGTTTATATTTATATTCTCTTATATTTTTAAATATTTATATTATCCGACTATTAAACTTTATATTCCAATTAATAACTAATAACAAAAAGTACCCATTCTTCTCAAGTAGCAATTTGACGTAATATGACGTTGTGCGTTCGTCCGCATTAATAATCGGTCGTCGGTCCCCAACGTCCGTTTGACCTAGAACCGGCTCATTTTAGCACCTATATGGCACATTCAAATGCGAGTCGTGTCGACGTCGAACACATTAATTATTAGGGTCTATCGATGTACTTAAACTGACCTGGCGGTAATAGGTACACGGGTCGATCGTACGACGGTGAACCGCCATCGGGTCCAGGATGGAGTAGTCGCCAACGTAAAATATAGTTTTAGCCGAGGTGGAGTAGTAGTAGTAGTATAGTAGAATATTATTATTTAGAAGCAGTTTATATTAATGATAACAAGACAGGCCTTTAAGGCACGATTGGGATGTAAAATTACTAACGAAGATTAGTTTACTGATAAACATTGATAAGATAATTCCGAAAAATACATGCGCCTCAAAATTTCTTAGATTTTATAGAAAAAAAAAACTAAAAACAAAAAATATACATATATTTTTTTTAATTTGCAAACATATTTGACATTTCTTAGTTTAAGCTATATTTTAAAGACATATTGGTTGTAATATTGACCATTTTTGATTGTCAATATCAACGTAATTGGAAAATTTAACCTGCGTTTGTCTAATGACGGAAGTAAGCTAATTCCTAAGTATGGCGGATTTCCGCTGAGGCCCAAAAAATAACCAATTTGGACCGGATCTCCAAGTTTAGTAGATGGTCTTTACTCGATCTGTGATAAATTGATTTATTCGTAGGCTTGACGATGGCTCAATGTCCCACCGACAACTCTTGACCCGACGCCCAATTTTGGTACGTGTCTTTAATTAACACAGGGAAGGTTTCAGATGTTCATTCGTAGGGTGCGGCTTCCATGTAGATACGACGATGGCCCAATGGCCCGTCGACCTACGTGGAATTCGTCCGAACTGTGCTTAAACGTCAAATGTCAACCATGTCGAAATAATCCTAACCGTTTTTTCAAATATTTCTTGACGCTAGACGGTAGGCCAAATGCCGAAGTAAATTGATGTGCATCCATCGTTAGGCATTTTTCCTTCGGCAACCAAAAGACACCAGTAGGAATCTAGCGGACGTTATTATACATACGTTATAAATACAAAAAAATACAACGGCCTATACAAAAAAATACAACGGCCTATATCGTCGGCCATATACCTATGACTATTCCTGGACCTCATCGGATGTCGCTACATTTTGGCAAATCTACCTAAAACTACATCGTATCTGTTGACGATGGGACATCGTCTGTATCTTGCCTTAATTTTAGTTTTATCTATTAGGGACTCTACCGGACGTTATTTCTAGTTGGCGGAAATTATTAAAAATATGTTAGACATACGGACGTCCGTCGAACGTCTAGGCGTGCACTAATATTTGAACTGGACTAAAGTGGGCTACTGACCGACGTCAATGGGTCGATGGACCCTGTACTTAAAACTATATTACAATAGCTGACGTCGTCTTCACGTCTGGTTCAATTCTTTTTTGCAACTGCAACCTAATTTTTAGTCAAACCGGACGTTGGATCATGATTTAAGGCAGTGTGTTCCACCGGGGAACCCAAATTCAACTTAAATACGACGTCGCATTGGTCAGATTAAGTCTGAAGTCATAAAAATGCTGCTTGGGTTCTACTCTTTAACAACTTTCCAATTTTTAAATTTTACCTCCAACTAAATCTGAAAAAAAAGTAATTAAAAAAAAAATAAAAACAAGACTATAAAAAGTGGTCAAAATATCCGCAATTTTGTCGAATACGGGGTCATTTATAGCGGCATTAATAAGTTCTACATTTCTTGAAGCATTAAAGCAATCCATAACATTATTTTCCAGGTCTTGTTTGTTGTCAGGTCACCCATCTCGTAACGTTTTACTCGTTAATGTACCCCATAAGTAATAGTCTCAACCTGACTACCGACCTAACTATCTAACTATATGAGTCTTAAAGAATTAATTTTAAACCATTAAAGTTTCTTATGAAGTAGCCTCAATTTCCGCCTGATGCAAATATTTAAAAGATTTGGGCTAATGACATCATATTATGCCAGTCGTCAGCTATTTAGTGAATGACTTACTTTATTTTTATTTATTTATTTTTAACCATATCCGGCCATGGCCACCTTGTTGTGAATTGAAAATGTTGAATATCTCAAAAACTACTAAACCAAAATGTGACACATGATACACCATTTTGAGTAGAGAAAATAAAAACAGGGTATTCCATAAGAAAAATGTTAGCTTTGCGTTACATCTTGAAAACTAAAAGTCGCGGATAGAATCCAGTTTGAGATTTGGATGCTGCTTTAAAAGATCTACAAAAAGGCAACTTACACTAAAAATTTTCATAAATAAAAAAGTTACAGGCTCTATCCCAAAATGAAGACTTCTCAAAAACCCCGTAGCTCAAAGATGGATGCTGGACATATCAAAATCCGGTTTTCACCAAAAATATTGTCTTGAAATTTGAAAAGCAAAGGGGGGTTGGTTTCTCTCTATCTCCGCTAGAAGTACCCGTACCCATTTAAACGTGCCCAATTTGAATCACCCTGTACAATATTCAAAAACTAACCTCAAAATACATCAGGCAAATGTGAAAGGCCCAAAACGCGTTCAAATCTCTTCATGAAAACCGAAAAGTGAATCGTATTAAAAATTCAGTTCCACGTGAAAACATAGTAACTATACCTACCGGCAGAAATCTTTTTCAAGAGCGTGTTGTACGTGTAAACATAATACTGCTTAAAGGCAATTTCATTGATGATTTTTGGCCATACTTTGTTCCAGTAAGCGGGTAACTTCAGGCCATATTCCTCTTCGGTTGACAAGCCAAAGTACACATCATAAACGTCATGGAAAGTTGTGGCATTTAATCCTAGAGGAAAAATTAAATATCGTTAGTATAGAGATCATTGGTATTTTGTTGGGAAGTCTGTTAAATTGAAATTTTCGCTCTGTCCATTGTCATTGTATGCAATTTGACAGATTTGACTTAAATCATAATTTACTTTCAAAATGAAGGTACAAAAAACTCCAAATCAGTTACTTCAACCGAAAAGAATCTAAAAACAAAAGATCAAAAGTTCTTGGGTGAAAAACAACGAAAATTCAAGCTTGAATGAGCATCCCACAAGGAACACGCAAAGGGCTAATCGTGATGAAAACTTTCTGAGATCTATTCTTTTCACAGATGAAAGCACTTTTCCATTATTGAATAGTCATAAACCAACACACGTTCGATATTGGTTAAGGGAAAATTTGCATTTGTATTTTGACATAAGAACACAGTATCCCCAAAAACTAAATGTTTGGGGGGTATTGTAGGGAAACACGTAATTGGCCAATTTTTTATTGACGGCAATTTGAATGGTCCTAGATACTTGGATCTACTGCAGCAGCATATTATTCCAACTGCTAGGCACTTGTTAGGTGTGAGATTTGGTGAAGCATGGTTTCAACAAGATGGTTGTCCCTCTCACAATGTTGGCCTTGTTAGGGAATATCTTCACTATGTTGGGAATTTGGAACCTTTGGTTGCACTAAAACAAAATTATGATTGTTTTCCACAAACCAAAACTACACTTTTTTGCACTCGACGCGCGTTTCGCTAACAACATTAGCATCATCAGGAGACGATAAACATCATTGTTTAAAAAAAGTGTAGTTTTGGTTTGTGGAAAACAATCATAATTTTGTTTTAGGGAATATCTTGATAATATATTTCCTAATCGGATTATAAGTACACAGGGAACTATTTTATGGCCAGCTCAATAATCCGAAGAACTTCGGATTAAAATTGAAGAAGCTTTTTAGACTATCATCCCTAACATGCTAGCTAGCCGAGCAAGGAGGACTTTTCGAACATTAGCTCTATTTTTTTACTGGGAGAACCTTTTTGGTTTTTAGAATGTATTATTTTATTTTGAGAACTTGCTTGCTTGCTCTAATTTATCAGTGACAAAAAACAAGAAAATTACGTTAGAAAAATTTGCGTATTTATTGATCAAATTCCGGTTTCATTGACTACGCTCCACATGGCACCGTGGTTAGAGGCGTACTAAACGCAAGCCGCGAACGGTGATCGCAAGCCTGAGTGTTAATTGCTCCACTGATAGGTGTGCGGCGTCCCTGCATGTACGAACACTGGCAAATTGGACTTCTTCCGGCCTATGTTCGCAGTAGCCTGAAGCGCTCTGTATAAAACTGGTTTTAGGCAACTATACAACGCAATAATATTTGACTTATGTAAATCTGTCAAATTGCATACAGGGACTCTAGCTGCGTCTATAACGTATAAAAAATTAATGAACCCCCAAGATAGGTCAATTGATCTTTCCAGGTGGACGTCATACCTTTATCACGTGTTTCGTGTGGGACAAACAAGGTTTTATTTGTGAAAGAAAGTATAGAAATTAGGGTATTTTATTAATTTGCTGGGAAATCGTGAGGCTTTTGGACTGCGGTAGGGGATTCTAGATAAATAAGATTAAAAACTTTTTAACCAAACCAGACTTTTGGGACATACAAGTAAAAATTGTTTTATATTATACTTTTTGGTGTGCATTAAATTTGATAAAACTAATGTTATAAATTTATAATTTTGGCGGCTTGCATCCTAACCTTACTGATAAAAAGACGTTTTTAGGGTGGACGAATATTTCTTTGTCACAAAATAATATTTTTTGACGTGAATTGCATCAATTTGGCTTAAAATTTTATCTATTTGTCAAATTTTTGATGCATTTAAAGATAAATATTTTTATCATACCATATCCCAAAATCTTTCTTTCAGTGTAACTATACATACCAGAATATTTAGAAATATACTCCAAAGCACTAGCGTATTGGTTATATTCTGCTTTCAATTCTGCTGACACTTTGACTTTGTTGTATTCCTTTAAATAATTTGGACACGAAATACCGAAAAGCAGAGCATCGTCCTAAAAACAAAACAAGTACGGTATTAAGGCAAAGAAGAAGTTAAAAAAACCTCCAAATCAGTTACTTCAACCGAAAAGAAACTAAAAAACAAAAGATCAAAAGATCTTGGGTGGAAATAACGAAAATTCAAACTTGAATGAGCATCCCACAAGGAACACACAAAAGATCAAAGCGAAAAGAGAAATGATTAAACGATGTTTCGCCCTGGGTAACCACCTTGGGCTCATCAGTAGTTTCACTGGTCACTCTCCACCATACATCATTAAACACCATCATACACATTGATTTCCAACCTTGAACCACTCACAAATAGGCATCGTTCCGCACTGGTACTTACTTATCCAAGTTACCTGATACGAATTCGTCCTGGCGTGCTAATATTTCCAGTAGGATTATGCTCCTAAGGCAATTAAAACAAAGAAGAAGTTAAAAAAACCTCCAAATCAGTTACTTCAACCGAAAAGAAACTAAAAAACAAAAGATCAACTACCTACTGGAAATACTAGCACGCCAGGACGAATTCGTATCAGGTAACTTGGATAAGTAAGTACCAGTGCGGAACGATGCCTATTTGTGAGTGGTTCAAGGTTGGAAATCAATGTGTATGATGGTGTTTAATGATGTATGGTGGAGGGTGACCAGTGAAACTACTGATGAGCCCACGCTGGTTACCCAGGGCGAAACATCGTTTAATCATTTCTCTTTTCGCTTTGATCTTTTGTGTTTTCCTTGTGGGATGCTCATCCAAGTTTAAATTTTCGATATTTCCACCCAAGATCTTTTGATCTTTTGTTTTTTAAGTACGGTATTATTATGCATAATATCGAAGGAGTCAAAAAAGTCAAACATATTTTTAATTTCAGGCTGTCAAACAAGAAACTTTTGTTAAAGAATATAAGGATATAGAAAAAAATTAATTTAATTTTTGAAAACATGTATTTGTCGAAGCAAATTTTAACTGTTCTTAACAAAAGTCAAAAAAATAGATTTAACGACAAAAAAAACTCTTAAAGTGAAAGTGCCCTTTTGAGTGCTTTTTTAGTGTATTAAAGAAAGGTCCGCTTAAATGTTCGGTTATTTTCCTAAAAATTAAATCAATAAAAATTTCTTTTTTGATTACCGATGCAAAAAAACTTTTTTTTTTATCACGGGTGCAAAAAAAGATTTCTGTCGGTTTTTTACCCAAAATTAAAAAGAAATAGCAGAATATAGTAATATTCAAAAAAATTAATTATTCTTGCCTAAAAATTAAGTCACTTCCGCCGGTTTTCACCAAGTATTTACGAAAAAAATCATTTAAAAAAATCGTCAAAATTTCAAACTATCAAAGGTTAAAACGTCACAACAATGAACGTCACCGAGTAAAAAGGCACATCGCTATGGAAACCGCATTGTTATTTCATTTACCAGCCGCCTTGATTTATAATGTAAAGATGGTGTGTTACGAGAAGTGCTCTTCGTTCGAGATTTTTAAAAGTATTTTGCTGTTTTTCTTGGATTTTTGGATAGAGGTATTAAAAAAAATAGTGTGAACAACTCGCGGCTAAACTGTGCTTTTTTTACTCGCGTTTTTAAATACCTCGCTGCGCTCGTTATTTAAACCAACGCTTGTAAAAACAGCACTATTTTAGCCACAGTTGTTAAAACTACTATTTTCACTTATTGTTTTCATTTCACCTAGGTTTTTTTGAGAGCCTGCATTTTCTAAACTCGTCGATTATTAAGATTAATAGGTAGGACATTTTTGGATCGCAATAAATTAAAAAATTATTTGGGGTTAACAATTTGTTTAATTTTTAGAATACCTTTTTTCTACAACTCTCCTCACTCCTTCATTTTGTGAACTTTTTCATAACTTTTTAATTTTTTATCACCCATCAAAAAATTTGAAGACCCTGTATATTTCTATATTTTTCAATATTAACTAGATTACAAAATAAGTCTAAAAAAGATTTATTCAAACATGCATTTAACTTGAGAGTTAGTTGAATATGCCTAATAAAAAAGGTGGCTCCTAATGTAAAACATGGTCGTTGTTATCAATTTAAAAGGTTCGTTGTTATCTTAGAATAAAAAGAGACAAGATATCTGGTCCAACGAAAACTCTTTGGCAAATAGAAACCACTGTTTATTCGCAAATAAAATCACAACAAAACAAAGGTGAGAAATGTCGATTATTTTTCTATTAAAATATCAACAAACACTTTTTTTGATGAAGTAGTTAATTCCCAATGCGTCAAATGAGATATTTTCGAACGTTTTTATATGGTTTTTTTCGAGGTTTTTTTTTTATAAAGACGATGAAGTAGATAATGCGCAAATAAGATATTTTGGAAGGTTTTTTTTTATAAAGACTATAAAACGGTAGGTAAAATCCTTAAATCAACTTGCAAACAACAATAGAAGTTAATTCACATGTGTTCAGGTTTGTAAGAATATTGAATTCCTGCCTCTTATCAGAATATTAAGGTGGCTGGCCCTTCGAATTGATATTTAAATCTTTTTGTCTGTCCTAGATGCCTCTATATACCCTAAGCATTATTGACTTTATTGTGTACTGAAGAAGTCAGTAATAAGAAAGTTTCTGCTAATGACCAGAAGAAATAACAAAATTAACAAACGCAATTTTTAGCTAGTAGGTAATATTATATTTTCTTTTCTTGATGTTCCAGGTGCTATGAACTGTGTTTCTTTGTTTTAATGTTTGGCATAATTTTATTGTGTTGAAAATTGAAATTGCTATAAATCATATATAAACATTATTGTTAGGAAGCTTCCAAAGCTCAAATGGCAGAATTATTTTTTGCATGTTTTTTAAATTATGGTGCAGATTTCATATCATAGTAAAATTTTAATAATAGAATTAAGTAGGTACGCCACTGGTGTGTTTACTGTAAACAACAGAAAGGTAAACATTGTTCCATATAATAATTTAACCAAAGTCCCCGTAAGTGTCAGGTATCTTGAATCTTTTTAATCTAAGGTTGTTATCAATTTAAAAGGTTTCTCCGATACAGTTTGTATAAAAAACAAATCAAAATAACTAAGATCTTTACCTTTTCTGGGACGTAATTGTAAGGCACAGGCTGCCAATCTAAATTATTCTTCCAATCCTCTAAACCTTTCGGTGGATACAAACCGGCAAGAACCAGCAACAAAGACATCTTCGTTCTGTTCCTGTTGGTACTTCTGGCCTCCAACGTGTCAGGAGTGTAGTATTCCCCGAGGAATGAGTTGTAACGTTGGCGAAGGGCTTTTCCTATGGAATATTCTCGTTGTTTTCCTGCCTAAAAGTACAAGGCCCTTTTAGTTTCCTCAGGTTAAAACAAATACTTAAGGATCCGAGCAAATGGTAGTAATTTTTACAAATATTCGTATAGTTGTAGTGGGTTTTAAAAATTCGTGTGGTTGGACTCAATTTTATCGGGTAGAGAAAATTAAGTCGGGACGCCATCGCCAGTATAACAATGGCGGGAAAGTGGGGAAGATAATAGACAATTAAAGTTGCACAAATAGAATAGATAGAATAGGATAGATTTTATTATTACCTTTTCTAAAATATAAAAACATGGTTTGTCAATAAATTCTCAAAAAAATTGTAAAAATTTATAAAAATACATTTTTAACAGCTTGTTGCTGATTTGTTATAGATACTTAATTAAATAATTAAAACACTTTATACAACATAAAAAATGTAAATAGCGTCAATAAAATAAATTAGTTCAATGTGACATAAAACTTTGCGAACATTTCGTTTAAATTTTGCCAGTGAGTTGTAGAGCTTTTATTTAGTTGGAAGGACATTATAAAATTTAATGGACACATATTTTGGACTTCTTTCTGTAAATGTAAGTTTGTGTGTTGGGTAAAGAATGGTGGTGTTTTTGTGTCTCTCGCAGGATCGACGCTACCTCAACCTAATGCTAACTACAGTAGGTATTTTCTTGGTTTCGATTGTTCACACAGGGGGCGCCAGTGACAGGATTTCATCCGCTTGAGCCGTAATCTTTGGCACATAAGCGCGACCATTGTGGTACACCTAGCTGATGAGTCCCTAAAAAGTACGAAACGGCGTCGTCCTAGGTTTCATCCTCTGTGTGAGCAATCGAAATTCAGGAAGTTCATTTTGCACATAACACACTTATTTTATTGCTAATCCGCGATTACTTTTTCTATTCTGCTGGCGAGTCCCATAATTTATAATAGGATTAAAATTATTCAACACGAATCACACTAAACAAGCAACTATCTTATGGTTTATGATTCAATATTATTTCTAGCCAAACGTCGGCGTCGTTTCTGCCAGTATTTGCCAAACTGTTCGAAAAAAGATAATTCTGTTCTGCTTTTGCGTTATTTCCAAACTAAACTTTTTTCACATGCTACCCTTTTCTGTTTTTGCATGGTTATATTATTTACCTACGACCAACAAATAATACTAATTTTGCAACCATCTCAACATCCCAGCAAACACGTTACCCTCGGGCCTTCATCGGCCCGATGTCGATTGCCGAATTTGCCGTCATCGGCACGACGTCGATTTACGACATCGGACCAGCAGTATTTTTTGTCCGCTTTTCGATGTAGGCCCAGTGTATGTTTGCCAACGCAGCGTTAGAATGCAGCCCGCCTTCGGACCAATAGTATATTTTACTTTTTGCTGACATCGACATACCGTCGCCGTACGATTAAGGTCCGATATGGTTTGACTACATGTTACTGACCATCCGCCCATAACTGCTTAATTTGGTCGTTCTAACGTAGGCAAGCTGGTCTCGGCCCGACATCAGTAAACTATTCAAGTCCGACAATGATTTCCTAAAGCGGTCCAACGTCGGCGTTTGATGAAGGTCCACCGGTGATAGATTAAAGCGGCCCGACAATGGCAAACCACAAAGGTCCGATAATGGGTGGATAATAAGCCACATCAGCCTTTCAAAGCGGCCCGACGTCGGTGATTGACGAAGGTCCGTCGGTGGTTGCTTGACGACACGATCCGACATTGGCAAACTACAAAGTTTCGATAATGCGGGTGCTTAACCAGTCGGCCTGGTTTAAGTGGCAGAAGAGGCGATTCTTGTAGATAAGTACAACCATCTTGTCAAGTCCGCATTCTACTTTTGAAATATCTTTACTCATTATATATATAATATTATCTTCCACTGTACAGGGAACATAGTGACATTAGCGCCATCTCTATATACAGGAAGAAACTATTAAGCAGTTTAAACATTTTAAGGTGTCGTAATCGGACCATCGTCAGTTGCCGATTCTCGACCGATTAAACAAAGTTACAATCGGACCATCGTCGGCCCTAACGCAGATAAAGTGGTCGTCGGCAGAATGTCGACTATAGTAGATCGGGCCATCGTCAGTTGCCGATACTCGTCCGATTAAACAAAGTTCCAACCGGACCGTTGTCGGCCCTAACGCAGATAAAGTGGTCGTCGGCAGAATTCAATTCAATTCAATTCAATTCAATTTATTCTGTACTTTGGCCTATAAATGTTATAGAATATACATGTCAAACTTATATTTTAAATTTTAAGCACAGGGTGCCCGTGTCATAATTGTAAATGAGTAAATAGACTGATACTCTTTTTAAAGTCAGCACTAACAGTTACATGCTTAAGAAATATAATTATTTTTTCGTATAATTAAATACACATAACAAGAGTTTTTTTTTAATTACATAAACACTAACACAATAATTATTTAAAAAAAAATACAAGAGAAGCAGAAGTGACGAAGAACGAAAATATTAGGGGAAAAAAAGCGCTATTGTTTTAAGTATTCATTATATGAATAAAAAGCTTTCGCCACTAAATATTTCTTAATTTCTCTATAAAACATACTGTCCTTAACTATAGATTTTAAATCATTTGGTAAGGTATTGTAATATTTAATGGCTATGTAGTATGGAGACTTCTTAAAAAACGAATTTTGATGTTTTGGCAAGCGCAAAAGTTGACCATTTCGAGTATTGTGCTCGTGGATATCAGAGACTTTTGTAAACTGAGATGGAGAGTTGTTTATTTTTGACCTAGCATATTTTATTGCTTTATATATATATATATATATATATATATATATATACCGTAGACTGTTAAGATATTATTTTTAATAAAATAGTTTTTGCAGGATTCCCTAGGATTTATATTAAATATAGTTCTCACTAATCTCTTTTGTAGAATGAAGACCCTACTTACAGTTGAGGAATCTCCCCATGCAAGTATGTTATAACTTAAATATGAGTAGCCTAATGTGTAATAAACAGTGGGTAGGTCTTTGGTTGTAACAAAGTTTTTAAGTTGGCGTATTGCATAGCATGTACCTACAAGTTTTTTACAAATATAATCAACCTGAAGATCCCAGCATAGATTCTCATCAGTATATGTATCCAAGAATTTAACAGACTTTGTAAATTTAATATTTTTTCCTAAATCAAATTCTGGTGTTGCTCGCCTTTTTCAAAAATAAACAATTTCTGTTTTACTTGCATTTAAAATAAGCTTGTTTTTGAAACACCAATCTGAAAAACCAGACACAACTTGACTTAGATTTTCAAGTTCTATTAAGGAAGTTGCTGATATAATTATAGTTGTGTCATCAGCAAAAATAGTGCAGAAACCCAGTTTATTATGTTGAGCAAGATCATTTATGTACAACAAAAATAACAGCAGTCCCAAAACAGACCCCTGAGGTACACCCGTGTCGCATTTGTACTCCTTTGAAAATTTCCCTTCCATCTTTACTCTTAAATGTCTGTTTTTAAGAAACGTCGCTATAAAGTCTAAAAGTTCTCCTCTAATACCACAGTTATAAAGTTTACTTCATAAAAAATTAATATTTAAAGTGTCAAAAGCTCTACTTAGCTCAAAAAATATTCCAGCAACATGTTTACCTTTGTCAAGCTCAGAATAAACTACATTTAAGGTGTCGTTTGTCGCAGTTTCTGTCGATTTATTTTTTCTGAATCCATGTTGGTTTGGTATTAGTATATTAAATCGATCCAGAAAACTAAACAATCTATTTGTAATAATTTTTTCAAAAAGCGTGGAAAACGGTGAAAGAACTGATATGGGTCTGTAATTTGAAAAATCTTGCGAAGAGCCTTTATTTTTATAAACTGGAGTGACAGTCGCAACCTTTAGACAACTTGGAAACGAACACTTATTTATACTTAAATTTATTAAGCACGTCAAAGGTTCTATAAAATATTTTGAAACTCGTTTAAATAAAAACATAGGAATTCCGTCTTTACCCTTTGATGATTTATTTTTTAATAATTTTAGATTTTTTTCTATTTCTTCGGGGGTTACTGGTGCCATATTAAAGGAGGATTCTACTAGATTAGATAGGGTACAGTTAGCTGACGATTTTCCTTTATAATGTTTCTCCAGACTGTCTTGTGCCACTGTAGAAAAATATTTTGCAAAGTTTTCGCTTATATCTTCTGGTGTTTTGATTACTTTATCTGATAACCTAAAAGACTCTAAGTCTTGTTTTTTTAGTTTTTTACCGGTTTGCGAGTTTATAATTTTCCAAATTTCTTTTTGTCTGTTTTTTGACTTCATTAATTTTTTTGAGAAATATTCCCTTTTTGTAGTTTTAAGTAACTTATTGTAATTTTTCTTTTGTTCTCTATAACTTTTTCGACAACTATAGTAGATCGGGCCATCGTCAGTTGCCGATACTCGTCCGATTAAACAAAGTTCCAACCGGACCGTTGTCGGCCCTAAAGCAGATAAAGTGAGCGTCGGCATAAAGTCGATTATAGTAAATCGGCCCATCGCCAGTTGCCGATTCTCGACCGATTAAAAGAAGTTCCAATCGGACCATCATCGGCCCTAAAACAGATAAGGTTTACGTTGGCATAATGTCGACTATAGTAAATCGGGCCATCGTCAGGGGCGGATTCTTGTCCGATTAAACAAAGTTTCAATCTGACCGTCGTCGGCCCCAAAGCAGATAAAGTAGGGGTCGACATAAAGTTGACTGTAGTAAATCGGGCCATCGTCAGTTGCCGATTTTCGACCGATTAAACAAAGTTCCAATTGGACCTTCGTCGGTCCTAAAGTGGTATCGGCATAAAGTCGACTGTAGTAATGTGGACCTCTGTCAGTTGCCGATTATTGACTGAAAACTGAAAATCGCAATCTGTCCAACATCGGGCCAGCGTGTAGTCGTCGATGACGACACACTGCCGACCTTGTCGACATTGGCCCGATTCAATGCCGACGATTTATGTTTGCTGGGATTAAAGGATGAAAAAATATTTTTCTATATTTTGAATTATTTTTCTATATTTTTAAGACAAAAATAAGTCCCGTTAAATTGACATATCACGCATAAGAAAAAAAAACCTTGTTTTTAAAAAGATATATGAAAAGTCCCTTAGTAACCTTATTTGTTATGACGTTTTAGATAGAACGTCATTGGAACTTCAGGTTCTGAAGGAGTGTTCGCGTTTGATATTTTTAATAATTTCTTATATTTATGATGACATTTTCATTGATCGTAGGTAAAGTATAGTACACTAACTCGCATGTTATGGTCATTACACGCTCAGCTAAATTAAGACACTCGCCTGCGGCTCGCGTCTCAAGCTTCATCTTGGTGTTTAATGACCATCATAACATGCTTGTTATTTAAACTACTATTATTTATCTTTGGACAAAATGTCTTTAACAATAAACAAGACGCACGCGTAGATAGATATCTGTTAACAGTGTCAAAATACTGCCCGGCTATATTATTAGCCTGACTTAAAGAGTTCCCACAAGTGCCTATTGATACTTTAAATTTAAAAATTTTGTGACCGAACTTACGTTGGTGAGCTGACCTCTACCATAAGGAAAATAGGTATAGTTCAAATATGGGTCGTTGGGATAAAGTTCCGATAATTCTGGTGTCCTGTTTCCATGCCTAAAAAGCTAAAAATTAAAAGTTATTTTAAGTTTCTAACTACAACTGAAAAAACATCTACTTCAATGGGATTGACTCAAAAAACCTAACAGGTTCTTTTTTTGCTTTTATTGTGTTTTTTAATAAAAATTTTTTTTAATAAAATTAGATGTCAGCTATGATTGCCAACTTTTAGAAATAAACTGAAGACGACGTCCTTTTAGGCGTCAATCAAATTTTTTTGAGAGTCCAAAACGTATACCTCGTGAAAAATGTGTCAAGTTCTAGCCTAATAAAATTGTTTCCAAATTTGTATACATTATATTTTCGGTTATATAAATGAAACGTGTCTAGAAACAAATTTTCGTAGGCTTATCTTATGCTCATTAACGAATTTTTCATTTTAAAATCAGGTGATGACATACCGCTAAGATAGGTATACTTACAAATCTTAGAGATTTATTATAAATCCCTCCCGAACCTAACAATAAATTAAAGATGTAATATTGAATTTGTTGCTAGAAGCCAGATAAGCTTTTTTTGCCAATAAAAAGGATCAGATAAAAATATATTCGTGAAAAAAATCGTTAATACACCAGTGTACGCAGGGGGGGGCTTAGAGGCTCAAGCCCTGAGCTACTGAAAATCGACTGCCGAAGGTTGAATTTAACCAATAAAATGATAATCCGAGAATATTTGGTTACTCAAGCCACTACTACTACTACTACTACTACGCCACTGGTTAGTAAATATCAATTAAATCAAGCAGGCTGGATTTTTTGGGATCAGATTGAAAAATATACCATAAAAACGTAGATTGATTTGGATAGGTATAATAATTTGTTGGTAAGTCTGTTTGGCTAATATTTTTGACAGTATTAATCGAAGATTAAATTTCTCACGCTAGGTATTCTTATTCCTTGGTTAATTTTACCATGAAACCCAGCCACCTAGTGCCAAAACCCCACATCAATAATGGAAAAAACTGAAAAGTGCCGAAAATCAAGTGGAAAAATCTTGTTCAACCAATAAATATTTATGGAACCTAATATTTTGGATTTTAACGACACCAGTGGCGGGGAGGTCGCCCCTCCCCCCCACGTTTTCTTAAAAACAGTTTGCCTTAGTCGTTGATTGTGAAAATTCTGGTTGAATTTTAAACATTGTCTGGTTATACAGCCAAAACTTTTTTCCTCTCAAAACCCCCCACCCCTCCACCCTTGAAATCATGTGTATCCGGTCTTGCGGCACTCTAGGTGAATAATAAACAAACAAAAAATCAGGCGGAGGTAAGGGAATCAATTTTTGACTGTATTAATCGAAGATTAAATTCCTCACGCTAGGTATTCTTATTCCTTGGTTAATTTTACCATGAAACCCAGCCACCTAGTGCCAAAACCCCACATCAATAATGGAAAAAACTGAAAAGTGCCGAAAATCAAGTGGAAAAAACTTGTTCCACCAATAAATATTTATGGAACCTAATATTTTGGATTTTAACGACACCAGTGGCGGGGAGGTCGCCCCTCCCCCCCACGTTTTCTTAAACAATTTGCCTTAGTCGTTGATTGTGAAAATTCTGGTTCAATTTTAAACATTGTCTGGTTATACAGCCAAAACTTTTTTCCTCTCAAAACCCCCCACCCCTCCACCCTTGAAATCATGTGTATCCGGTCTTGCGGCACTCTAGGTGAATAATAAACAAACAAAAAATCAGGCGGAGGTAAGGGAATCAATTTTTGACTGTATTAATCGAAGATTAAATTCCACACGCTAGGTATTCTTATTCCTTGGTTAATTTTACCATGAAACCCAGCCACCTAGTGCCAAAACCCCACATCAATAATGGAAAAAACTGAAAAGTGCCGAAAATCAAGTGGAAAAAACTTGTTCCACCAATAAATATTTATGGAACCTAATATTTTGGATTTTAACGACACCAGTGGCGGGGAGGTCGCCCCTCCCCCCCACGTTTTCTTAAACAATTTGCCTTAGTCGTTGATTGTGAAAATTCTGGTTCAATTTTAAACATTGTCTGGTTATACAGCCAAAACTTTTTTCCTCTCAAAACCCCCCACCCCTCCACCCTTGAAATCATGTGTATCCGGTCTTGCGGCACTCTAGGTGAATAATAAACAAACAAAAAATCAGGCGGAGGTAAGGGAATCAATTTTTGACTGTATTAATCGAAGATTAAATTCCTCACGCTAGGTATTCTTATTCCTTGGTTAATTTTACCATGAAACCCAGCCACCTAGTGCCAAAACCCCACATCAATAATGGAAAAAACTGAAAAGTGCCGAAAATCAAGTGGAAAAATCTTGTTCAACCAATAAATATTTATGGAACCTAATATTTTGGATTTTAACGACACCAGTGGCGGGGAGGTCGCCCCTCCCCCCCACGTTTTCTTAAAAACAGTTTGCCTTAGTCGTTGATTGTGAAAATTCTGGTTGAATTTTAAACATTGTCTGGTTATACAGCCAAAACTTTTTTCCTCTCAAAACCCCCCACCCCTCCACCCTTGAAATCATGTGTATCCGGTCTTGCGGCACTCTAGGTGAATAATAAACAAACAAAAAATCAGGCGGAGGTAAGGGAATCAATTTTTGACTGTATTAATCGAAGATTAAATTCCTCACGCTAGGTATTCTTATTCCTTGGTTAATTTTACCATGAAACCCAGCCACCTAGTGCCAAAACCCCACATCAATAATGGAAAAAACTGAAAAGTGCCGAAAATCAAGTGGAAAAAACTTGTTCCACCAATAAATATTTATGGAACCTAATATTTTGGATCTTAACGACACCAGTGGCGGGGAGGTCGCCCCTCCCCCCCACGTTTTCTTAAACAATTTGCCTTAGTCGTTGATTGTGAAAATTCTGGTTCAATTTTAAACATTGTCTGGTTATACAGCCAAAACTTTTTTCCTCTCAAAACCCCCCACCCCTCCACCCTTGAAATCATGTGTATCCGGTCTTGCGGCACTCTAGGTGAATAATAAACAAACAAAAAATCAGGCGGAGGTAAGGGAATCAATTTTTGACTGTATTAATCGAAGATTAAATTCCTCACGCTAGGTATTCTTATTCCTTGGTTAATTTTACCATGAAACCCAGCCACCTAGTGCCAAAACCCCACATCAATAATGGAAAAAACTGAAAAGTGCCGAAAATCAAGTGGAAAAAACTTGTTCCACCAATAAATATTTATGGAACCTAATATTTTGGATTTTAACGACACCAGTGGCGGGGAGGTCGCCCCTCCTCCCACGTTTTCTTAAACAATTTGCCTTAGTCGTTGATTGTGAAAATTCTGGTTCAATTTTAAACATTGTCTGGTTATACAGCCAAAACTTTTTTCCTCTCAAAACCCCCCACCCCTCCACCCTTGAAATCATGTGTATCCGGTCTTGCGGCACTCTAGGTGAATAATAAACAAACAAAAAATCAGGCGGAGGTAAGGGAATCAATTTTTGACTGTATTAATCGAAGATTAAATTCCTCACGCTAGGTATTCTTATTCCTTGGTTAATTTTACCATGAAACCCAGCCACCTAGTGCCAAAACCCCACATCAATAATGGAAAAAACTGAAAAGTGCCGAAAATCAAGTGGAAAAAACTTGTTCCACCAATAAATATTTATGGAACCTAATATTTTGGATTTTAACGACACCAGTGGCGGGGAGGTCGCCCCTCCCCCCCACGTTTTCTTAAACAATTTGCCTTAGTCGTTGATTGTGAAAATTCTGGTTCAATTTTAAACATTGTCTGGTTATACAGCCAAAACTTTTTTCCTCTCAAAACCCCCCACCCCTCCACCCTTTAAATCATGTATATCCGGTCTTGCGGCACTCTAGGTGAATAATAAACAAACAAAAAATCAGGCGGAGGTAAGGGAATCAATTTTTGACTGTATTAATCGAAGATTAAATTCCTCACGCTAGGTATTCTTATTCCTTGGTTAATTTTACCATGAAACCCAGCCACCTAGTGCCAAAACCCCACATCAATAATGGAAAAAACTGAAAAGTGCCGAAAATCAAGTGGAAAAAACTTGTTCCACCAATAAATATTTATGGAACCTAATATTTTGGATTTTAACGACACCAGTGGCGGGGAGGTCGCCCCTCCCCCCCACGTTTTCTTAAACAATTTGCCTTAGTCGTTGATTGTGAAAATTCTGGTTCAATTTTAAACATTGTCTGGTTATACAGCCAAAACATTTTTCCTCTCAAAACCCCCCACCCCTCCACCCTTTAAATCATGTATATCCGGTCTTGCGGCACTCTAGGTGAATAATAAACAAACAAAAAATCAGGCGGAGGTAAGGGAATCAATTTTTGACTGTATTAATCGAAGATTAAATTCCTCACGCTAGGTATTCTTATTCCTTGGTTAATTTTACCATGAAACCCAGCCACCTAGTGCCAAAACCCCACATCAATAATGGAAAAAACTGAAAAGTGCCGAAAATCAAGTGGAAAAATCTTGTTCAACCAATAAATATTTATGGAACCTAATATTTTGGATTTTAACGACACCAGTGGCGGGGAGGTCGCCCCTCCCCCCACGTTTTCTTAAACAGTTTGCCTTAGTCGTTGATTGTGAAAATTCTGGTTCAATTTTAAACATTGTCTGGTTATACAGCCAAAACTTTTTTCCTCTCAAAACCCCCCACCCCTCCACCCTTGAAATCATGTATATCCGGTCTTGCGGCACTCTAGGTGAATAATAAACAAACAAAAAATCAGGCGGAGGTAAGGGAATCAATTTTTGACTGTATTAATCGAAGATTAAATTCCTCACGCTAGGTATTCTTATTCCTTGGTTAATTTTACCATGAAACCCAGCCACCTAGTGCCAAAACCCCACATCAATAATGGAAAAAACTGAGAAGTGCCGAAAATCAAGTGGAAAAATCTTGTTCAACCAATAAATATTTATGGAACCTAATATTTTGGATTTTAACGACACCAGTGGCGGGGAGGTCGCCCCTCCCCCCACGTTTTCTTAAACAATTTGCCTTAGTCGTTGATTGTGAAAATTCTGGTTCAATTTTAAACATTGTCTGGTTATACAGCCAAAACTTTTTTCCTCTCAAAACCCCCCACCCCTCCACCCTTGAAATCATGTGTATCCGGTCTTGCGGCACTCTAGGTGAATAATAAACAAACAAAAAATCAGGCGGAGGTAAGGGAATCAATTTTTGACTGTATTAATCGAAGATTAAATTCCTCACGCTAGGTATTCTTATTCCTTGGTTAATTTTACCATGAAACCCAGCCACCTAGTGCCAAAACCCCACATCAATAATGGAAAAAACTGAAAAGTGCCGAAAATCAAGTGGAAAAATCTTGTTCAACCAATAAATATTTATGGAACCTAATATTTTGGATTTTAACGACACCAGTGGCGGGGAGGTCGCCCCTCCCCCCACGTTTTCTTAAAAACAGTTTGCCTTAGTCGTTGATTGTGAAAATTCTGGTTCAATTTTAAACATTGTCTGGTTATACAGCCAAAACTTTTTTCCTCTTAAAACCCCCCACCCCTTCACCCTTGAAATCATGTGTATCCGGTCTTGCGGCACTCTAGGTGAATAATAAACAAACAAAAAATCAGGCGGAGGTAAGGGAATCAATTTTTGACTGTATTAATCGAAGATTAAATTCCTCACGCTAGGTATTCTTATTCCTTGGTTAATTTTACCATGAAACCCAGCCACCTAGTGCCAAAACCCCACATCAATAATGGAAAAAACTGAAAAGTGCCGAAAATCAAGTGGAAAAAACTTGTTCCACCAATAAATATTTATGGAACCTAATATTTTGGATTTTAACGACACCAGTGGCGGGGAGGTCGTCCCTCCCCCCACGTTTTCTTAAACAATTTGCCTTAGTCGTTGATTGTGAAAATTCTGGTTCAATTTTAAACATTGTCTGGTTATACAGCCAAAACTTTTTTCCTCTCAAAACCCCCCACCCCTCCACCCTTGAAATCATGTTTATCCGGTCTTACGGCACTCTAGGTGAATAATAAAAAAACAAAAAATCAGGCGGAGGTAAGGGGACCAATTTTTGACTGTGCCATAATGTGTAAAACTAAGTACTTACCACGTGAGTAGCAACCAAGGTTTCTTCTGCTTTATTTACATAATGTTCTGCTGGTTTTTGCTTATTATGTCCGAAAGGCAACCAAAAGGCAGTGGTTGCAACAACTAAAATGGGTATTTAAAATTATTAGTTTACGTTTAAACGCAATTAAGGGTTGTTCGCAGAAGGTTTAGAGCTCAAAGTCACTTAATAGTTATTTAAACAACAAAGTTTGAAAACGACTCTTTGCACACGATCGAGACAGTTTGGTGGACCAAGCCGAAAGCGAGGTCCACAAGTCGAGGGAGTGTGCAAAGAGGTTTTCAAACGAGTTTTTTACGATACTTTTTATACGACTGCAAATAAACCAGAAAAATCAAATTTCAATTTAACTCCATTTTATTACTAGAATGTATAATATTCTATTAATGCATGAACATGCACAAAGGAAACTAATTAATAAAATTCGAAAATTTCTTCAAGCTTACGTCGCGTCGGGAAAAGCAGTTTTATTTTTCATCTTGTTTTCGGTAATAGACAATACTTTTGGTGTCGTGTTTTCAGTGGAGTTTCTCAGCGTGTAGTCGCGGTTTTCTTGTTCTGTTCCAAATGGACAATGGTTGTTCTGGTTCTGTGACAACAGATGAGCAGAAGACACTGAAGACTCTATTTTTTTCGAAACTTCCATTTTATTTCTCAGAGTCATTTAAGTTTAAGGGCAAGCAGATTTGAGCAACACAAACTTGGCGATTTCTCTAGTCATGTTTCCAATTTTGTTAATGCCAACGTTCTGTCTTAAACACGTTTTGATAGTTCAAAAAAAACCTGCCTGTCTTCAGATCGGGAGAACGAAGAGCACAGTACTTCTTCAAGATAGTGTAAAGGCTTCCTGTAACTGTACAAGATCTTGGTACCAGGGTACCTTTGTTTTTGTATTCTCTAGTTTAATCAGCATAGCACTGCCGAAATCTTTCGTGTCTTCTATTTTAAGATAACATAATTCCTCTCTCTCTAATGCTTTCATCAAAAACCGGCCAAAATCTTCTTCTGTAAGAATTTGAGACTTCTTTGGGACGTAGTTTTCGGATTTTCGTTTGATTAGCGCTTGCAACTTCTTATAACTTCCGAGATCTATGTTGTGGTTGGCACTTAACGTTGACTTGAGCATCGAAAAAATTGTCAACAACGTTGAATATTTATATTTCTCATACAATTCTTCAAAATATACCATTAGTGCGTTTTCTGAGAAAGTTTGGAAATTTTTAAGTACTCTCCATTCCATGAATCGGCTATGCCTGCTTTTGGATTTTGTGAGTAGCAGTCCCGAACATATTTCACTTGCTTTCTGTAAAATTTCCTCAGAATCCGACATTTTTACACCTAAACGTTGAAAAATCAATCAAAAATTTTTTGAGGTATCGAATCAAGAAAAAAAGGAACCGTGACGGTTGCTATGGAACTCAGCCAACTTATATTGTTGAGTGACAACAACAAAAGTCACAATGAAGGGAGACCCGTGTGCAAAAATGACGTAAGCGTGCGCAAAAATGGCGTAAGCGTGTGCAAAACGTTCTGCACACGGCGTGCGCAAAATGCTGTTTTCAGATTGTGTTCTCCGTGCCCAAAACTCCTTTTTTCAAGACAGTCGTATAAAAAGTTTATATTGTAAAGCGTTTTACCCTTGTTTTTAACCATATAACTATAAGATACTATAATGGCCCTGCCCTTGCATTTTCTGAAAAAAAAGCGGTAGCAATAATAACTCTTCCAATCAAAAAAACAAAGCTACGATTGTTTTCCACAAACCAAAACTACACTTTTTTGCACTCGACGCGCGTTTCGCTAACAACGTTAGCATCATCAGGAGACGATAAACAATGATTTAATTGTTTGTTTTAGTGCAACCAAAGGTTCCAAATTCCCAACATAGTCTTCCAATCAAGTTAGCCTGGATAAAACGCAGGGCCAAAAACTCTTCTGGGCGCTACTAGACTGCGTCAGGCATGCGCATTAAACTTTTCGTCTCTGGCCTTGCCCAGGGCCAACCCTGATGTTAACCTTATTTACTTTGTTTTTTAGAGTTACTACACTGAAAAAAATATCGTACATAGTATCAATAACAGGCGTTTATTAATTTTTTATAGTTAATTGTACATAATAACACGTAATTGTTACAAAAATCGGAGAAAAGTTATAAAAATTGTCATATAAAGTAATAAAATTAATAAATGGAAGTTACGAAATCAATGAAAAATGTTTCTTGACATTTTATAGAGAGTTGTTATTAATAGTATGTACAGATTATGGAGATAATAAAAGAGCATATGAAATAAATAAAACATGTTGACGATTTTAATCAATGCCCTAAATAAATTTAACAAATCGCGATCATTGACTGTCGTTTAAAAGTTGTTATGGAATGTATGTACAAGTATATGAAACCGGGCATACAAAATACATAAACATGGTTATGAAATTTATGTATGTAACAATCTTTTACTAAATTCATTCTTAGGTGTAACTAAAAGCTATGAAAACATGTCTCTTAATCCTTGATTTCATAACACCCTTCACAAAAATCATTCTTAAAGACTCTTTATATTGTAACAACTTTTTTTTGAAACTGTGTCTTGCAGCAGTAAAATCAATAACTCGTTTTGGCTATAAAATTTATGTAAACTTGATTATGATATTGATAAAACTTTACATCGGAGCAAAAATCATATACAAAATACATTGGCTTTTAGGAAACGGTGCCTTTTTTGGTTCAGTGTATTGTTACACATTTTGCTACACTTGGGACATCATAATATCTCATAGTTATGTTGATGACGATAAAGTTGTCAAAAAACGCTTAAAAGTTTCTACAGGCACTTTTTTTGGATCTACCTAGTGAGAGGTCCATTTTTGAGACATTTCAGTGTGACAGAAGCACTGTCAAGTTCATTTTTCCTTATGGACACGTTCTTTTGTTTTCCTGCCGTTTGGTTCATAAAGGATGACGGATAACCTTTTGCAAGGTTATTTTGACAAGTCAGCTGACGTTTTAGGTTTATTGACCATCAGCAGCCCAAATTTAATTTTTGCGTTTTAAAAATGACAGTTTTTTTGACATTTTCTTATAACAAAATAACTTTACCTCATATTTAAAAAATACGTTTCTTTCTTTGTTTTCTAATCTTTGAATTTGGGCTGATGATAGTCAATTAACTCAAAACGTCAGATACTTGTCAAAATGGGGTTGTAAAAATCTGTCATTCTTTAGGAACCAAACGGCAGGAGAAAAAAGTATGTGTCCATAAAAAACTTGGCAGTGCTCCTGTCACACTGTCACTCGAAAACGGACCTTTCATTGGGTAGATCTTAAAAAAGTGCCTGTAGAAAGTTTTAAGCGTTTTTTGACAGCTTTAAGAATAAGGGTGCCGAAAAATAAAGACTAAAAATAAAGATTTCGGTTTTTTTCGCCAATCTCCGAAACTACCCGAAATTTGTAAACTTATTTTTGGTTTTGAGCAAAGCGTCAAATTGCGCAACTTTGCGCAACTTTGCCCTGTTTTAAACCTTTTCTCCTACCGTTTAGGAGATCCACATGGTGAGCATCGGATATGGAACACCCTGTTTAGGCCGATCAACTACTTCCGATTTAGCACCGTTTCGGTCCAAAACAGACGCCATTTTAGACACTGTTGACAGCTTAGAACATTGAACTACTAGAAGGAGTCTGGTCTGTCTGGTTACACTGGTTGTTTGAGTGCAACATCTATAGTGGGGAAAGGGGAGAAAGAAATCTGTGTTGGCAAAAAAACTTATTAAATTTGGATTAAGTATTGACGCTTATTTATTAATTAATTAATTAATGAGGTTTAAGATATATGTTGAAAAAGCTAATATACTCAATATATGTATAATACTCACAACCTATTTAAAACTTTCGACGTTTTTTGAAAATTTAACATGTGTTTTCCTTAAACATCTTCTTGTGTAGTCAAATTGATTGTTTATTGGCGTTTCTCAATTTTTCCTGGAATGTCATTATTGTTTTGAACGTGAAGATTTCAGCTCTTGTCAATATAGTGTTTTTTTATATTTTTGTGAAAAGTTTGTGGCGAAAAATGGTTCCGAAGTGTATTATTATATGGAAGTTGAAACAGAAGCCAGGGGACCGCAGTATTTCGTTTCACAGGTACGTTAAATTAAAATATTAACTAAATACTAGGTTAGAATTCTTCATATTTGGCTATTCTTGGTAAACAAAGGAAATCTGTGTTGCCATCTTGTCATTAATTTCAGTGGAAATAGGGATTTCCATAGCACCTTTTTCTTATATTTATAGTTGTACATCCTGCTTGAATACATTTTTAGATTTTTTTTTATAGAAACATAGATTTTAATTACTGTATCTAGACCAATTATTAAAGGTATTTTTAATAATATAAAAAACAGGGGAAAACGTATTAGGTTAACATGACAACAATGAGATGAAGATGTTGAACTCAAACACCCTGCCCTAGGTCTGAAAAAAGCTCTTTCTAGTAGTTCAATGTTCTAAGGTTGACAGTTATTACATAATTTAAATTTTTATAGGGCCCATTTTCCCCCATTTCTCGAATTTAAAAAACTAACTCAAATTAAAAAAGCTTTAACCGTTTATTCGAACATTTTTTCTTTTTACTTTCTATTGTATCACCCATTCAAAAGGTTGTAGAGCGATAATTTCACCCTGTAAAAATGAAAAATGTAATTAATACAATTTAAATATACCCACCAACAACCGACAAAACCAGCAAACTGTAGATGACCATTTTGAGGTTGCACTGAAAAAAAATATTGGATATTTGTATCATTATATACTGTCGCACTTCCGATAAAGCGCTTTTTTTACTTCAACGATAATTAATTACACCTAGTTATCTTTGTTAGTAAAATAACTATGTTTTAATGTTAGGTATTGTAAAGGCTAAGCTGTTAGAAAATTGACGTTTTTTGCGACTTTTAAAAGCTTTTTAAATGAGATGTTTCGTTTAGACATGTTGTTTTTAATTAAAAAAATAAATATGTACAGGTATATAAATATAATATTATAGCTAATAAATCTCTAGCATAGACCATTTCTGTACGGAGTGTCCCATTTTCGATGGAATTCAGTGCTGGGAAACTCCGTTGTTATTGAAGATGGAGACCTGCGGTTTTCGAATTACTTACTTATTTACTTTTTTTAGCCTTAAAAAATGGTACAAACAGATTTATTCGGTCCCTTATAGTTTTTGAATTACCGGGGAAAGGTAAGAAATGGTCGAAATTACCAAATGATGATATGTCCCTTAATTTAAGAAATAAAAATATGTCTGTGGCAACCGTTTTAGGAAAACACAATGGTCTTTCCGAAATTTTATTCCGACGTTTTGTGTCGTAGACACCATCATCAGGATCAAAAATTTAAATACGGATCAAAATGTTTTACTTCATATTGTAGTGTCTTTTTAATTTTTTTCTAAGTTTCGAAAATACCACTGTGTTTTTCTGAAAAGGTTCAGAGAGAACTCAATTATCTCTGAAATTAAGGGAGATATCACCAATTGGTAATTCCGACCATTTTTTAACTTTCCCCTCTAGCTCAAAAACTTCAATAACAACACCCTGTACACGTAGAAAATATTTTTTTGCCAGAAGTTAATAAGACTCTAAGTCTGGTATGCAGGGTTTGAAGGTTCATGTGGTTCCGAAATAGCCTGTATTAAAAAAGAAGCGCAATGGCTAGTAAATGAGAGCGAAAGAGATAATAAACTTGAAAAACCGATTCGCTATTGCCGAAGTCACCCACACACAATTAATTAAAAGATTCCCAAGTAAGATCCGGTCAAATTTAACGATAAATGTTGCCTTTAAAGGGCGTAAAACAGTGATTATGAGTATATTCTTATTTTATTTTGAAATTAGAATCCGCTAAATTAATTAAAATGCCCATTTATCCACAAACTTTTACTACATTGCTCTATCAATAAAGCTACGAAAAGTCTGAGCCTGGCCTCCCGGGCCATAACCAATTACGCTAAAGTATAGACTCTACGAGGCAATTTATCGGAGCAGTATAACAAAATTATACTTCTTTAAAAGAATAAAAAACCAACGTAGCACAGTCTTGCAATCTGCAACGCCCCCATTAGTGGACTGGTCACCCTCGACAAACATCATTAAACACCATCATACACTTTGATTTCCAACTTTGCTGTCGTCATTTTTGCCTCTGAAAACGTATTACTTTGTTGTCAACAGTTCGCATGTAAAATAATTTGTTGTTGTCAATTTGAAATACCAGTTGAAACAATCAACTTTTTTGTATGTATCAAATAGAAATCCAAAAAAATGACGTCAGTGCGCTTATCAAAAAATTGGACTTTAGGAAGGTTCCTTCGATACACGGCAATCGGGTGAAATTCGGCCGTAGTCGGATAGGTTTCGGATAACTCCTGATAGCTTTAAAGCGTGTTATTGGTCGATATCAGGGAGGTGACCGTTCCCGTGCGATCTATCCTTCGAAATTCAAAAATGTGCACCCTGGCGTGTTAATGTTTCCAATAGTCCAATAATCATTTCTCGTTTCGCTTTGGTCCTTTATGTGTTCCTTGTGGGATGCTCATCCAAGTTTGAATTTTCGTTTTTTTTTCACCCAAGATCTTTTGATCTTTTGTTTTTAGATTCTTTTCGGTTGAAGTAACTGATTTGGAGGTTTTTTATTTTCTTTATTCAACTTACTTACGCTCCTAAGGCAATTGCCTTAGGAGCGTAAACCCTATTGGAAATATTAACACGCCAAGGCAAACCCGTATCAGGTGACTTAGATAAGTACCAGTGCGGAACGATGCCCTCTGATGAGCCCACGCTGGTTGCCCTAGACCCTAATTCTTGAGCAGGGAAGGACATAGATTTGTGTCGAATGATCCCATGTCGAACGCATTTCCTATTCTTGAGCGGTGATTACTATCAAAAATTGGGTGTTCCCATTCCCCGACTCCAAAGTCAGGGATCGGTCCCATTTCTCAGGCACGCATGCGCGTAAAATGTATAATTTTCAATATAAAATTTTGAAGAGGTTTCAAGGAAAAGCATATTTTTTTCGAGGGATGGGTCATTCCCCGGGATTGATCCCTTCTCTTGAGGGATCGATCCTTCTCTCGAGATTCAAGAATTAGGCCCCAGGGCGAAACATCGTTTAATAATTTCTCTTTTTGCTTTGGTCCTTTGTGTGTTCCTTATGGAATGCTCATCCAAGTTTCAATTTTCGTTTTTTTCCACCCAAGATGTGTTGATCTTTTGTTTTTAGATTCTTTTTGGTTAAAGTAACTGATTTGGAGGTTTTTTAACTTCTTGCTTTTTTGAATTTAAAGCTGTTATTAAATTTAATATTAATAATAAAATTCTGATTCTTTTAGACTCCTTCTCTCCTCCTAGAAAAATATTTTGTAGTATTTTAGTTGCATCATTTCAAGTATCGAATAAATAAAAATAATCTTAAGATCTTCTAAGTGATTAATTGAGTAAAATTACGTCTCTATGATCTCCCTCGACTAAAACAGACTAAAGCGCAACAGTTTTCCTAAACTGTTTGCTTGACAAAGTTGCCCAGCCGGTATCGTAAGGGCATATTTTGGCATTGGACTAATTTTAGAAATTAGCCCAGTCACATTACAAACAAAAAGCAAGGAACCTCAGAAAAATTCCCAATGGGCTGAATTTTTTGGTCAGTCAAGCCACACCCCCCCCCCCACCCCCGAAAGATAATCGAGTTTTTATATGCTTATAATTTCGAACCAATTTGAACCACACTCCTTCCTGGTTATTTTTAATATTCAAAATGGGAAGTGCAGCAGGACGTCAATCTAAAAATAACCAGGAAAGAGTGAAAATTTTTAAATATGGATTAAAATTAGTTCAAAATTATAAGCATATCAAAACTCGAATATCTTTCGGGGGAGGGTGTGGCTTGATTGACCTGAATTTTTGCCTAATCATTCCTAGGACATATTCCCCAGTACGAGCAAGAAGAGTGTAATCTATTGAATCGGGACATATGGTGCAGTGATATGGAATCCAGTACTGCGCACAAGGAAGTACAAAAACATGCTGATAAGAATGCAATGGAAAGCCTTACTTAGAGTAGCCTGCGGCTACCGAACGATATCAACGGAAGCTATTCAGGGATCCTATTTTCGAAACCATACGAAACCACTCGCATGCGACTACTTCCGTCTCTTCCTATACCGCATAAAAAAGGCGGCAAAAGACACGCCGATATGGTGATTGGTGGGTAGTACGTGAAAGAATAAACGGTTTTTCATGCGAAACAACACGCATGCCGTCCACCCACTTGTGCAATATTGCGTTAAACCAGTCGAATTCGAACGAGGTCCACACATACCGGCGTATCTTTCGCCTCTCACTCCACACGGCATAGAAAGAGACTGACATAAAAATTGTCGATTATTCAGTACACGCATGCGCACACTACCGCATGGATTCAAAAATCAGACCCCACCTTATAACAGGAATCCCGTCCATAGACCTAATTCTCGAAGAAATTGTATATGAAGGTAAAAAT
Source organism: Oxystoma pomonae (assembly GCA_963921995.1). Taxonomy (NCBI): domain Eukaryota; kingdom Metazoa; phylum Arthropoda; class Insecta; order Coleoptera; family Brentidae; genus Oxystoma; species Oxystoma pomonae. The sequence continues at coordinate 3,594,052 of OY998167.1, read as the reverse complement.
GGCCTCAATGAAGAAAACAAAGAGAAAGAGAGAAAGAGAGAAAACACTGGAATCCTGGGAAGCAAAATGGGACCGAAATACCGAAAAAGGACAATGGACGAAAAGAATTATTCCCGACATCAAAATATGAAAAAAACTGCAAACACTCTAAACGGAAAATGGATCTTTTAGGATATACACAAAACGCGTATGCGTATCAGCATTCGTATTCTTATCTCTATCGAGTCGACCAATCAAGCAGGTGAACTTTTAAAATCATGGCGAAGGCGTGACAGCTCCAGCTGATCAAATGCACGAAAACCTCGTTAGGTACGATAAGGGAATCGTAACGTTATGACCATTCCTGCGTACGAAACGATGTTTTCATGGATTTGATCAGCTGGAGCTGTCACGCGTTCGCCATTAGTTTAAAAGTACACCTGCTTGATAGGTCGACTCGATAGAGATAAGGATACGAATTATGATAAAACCGAAAATTAACTTTAAGTGTCTACTGTCAAAGAATATATGACGCAAAATATACGTTAATTTACTGTCCAAGATTTGACAACTACCGCGAAACAACAAGACACGATCTACAGATAGAGAAACCTCTTCAAACAAATGATACAACACGTAGATAAATGGCACTAGAGACATGATATGATAAGAACGAAAAAATCAAACACGAAGACGAACGCACCTAAGAGATCAAAATATTGAATGGCGAAATAGTGATGTTATATTCCTGAGAATGGTTCCGCTATTTCGACCAAATCTACAGCAGGCGTCCTCGAGAGAGGACAAATCGAGCACATTCGGTAGACTACCAGAGGCCGGTGTCTATGAATATTTGATGTCCCGTCGCTATAAAAAAAGGACATATTCCCATATATTCCTCCTAAAAATCCTCCGTTTGCTTCGCAAGATATAGCGCTATAAACATATTGAAAAACAGAGTACTAATTTCTCGGAAAAAATCCCAACTAGCTGAATGTTTGCATATACGGGTTTCCTAAGATTTTCCTTAGGGATAGGATTTCAATAAATCAAACAGAAATGGCATAGAAAGTTCTGCGAGCACAAAAGAAACAGGTATATTGAGCAATGGTGCCAGTTTGTTATTATCTCCGGACTGCTTTCATGAGAAAAAATTGTCGCCACATAGTTGCAATAATACCGTGGACAAGATGTCTGCAAATTCCGCTAGATAATCGAGGAAAAAATTAGATGTTTTCAGGTCCAAACCACAGCTTTTTCTTGCTTAAAGGAGGCGGCAGGGTCCATTATTTACGATACTGAGCGATAAACTCGTGAGGTTGTTAACATTAGAAAGAAATATCTTCGCTTTTAATTAAATTTCTTTCCATTCTGTTCTAGTAGTGACATCTATCCGGAAACGGCCAAACCATGCAGCTAGCACTAGCAGAAATCAATAAACGGCGTTGTTTTTCCTGCAGAGCTTTTTGCTTGCGATATTATTGATTTTAAATAAAGCTGGCCCTACACTACATTTGATATTTTCGAGGTGTTTTATGACATGATCTCGAAACATGTAGCGAACCAATTCTTCAAAACTAGCGGGAGGGTAAAAGTGAAAAATAAGGGGCTGCCAATATTTGTAACACCCAAAAAGGGGTGAAAAGATTTATTTTGCTCTGTTTCTTTACAAAAAACGTTTTTTTTACGAAAAACTTGAGCTCTGCCACATTTTTTATTTTTTTCTTCAACTTTCTCGAAATTTTCGTCATACCATAGAAAAAAATTATTTCCCCCATGGTCATACTCTACTTTTATTCGAAAAAATTTAGAAACAGAGACAGGATCAGTTTTCCTAAAACGGGGGATCTTGGTTTCGAGTGAAAAGATAAAGGGCGCCGCAGGCAAAAATTTTTCAATTAAATTAGCCGAACGCAAAAATGTTAGAAAAACAAAGCACGAAATAAAAATGGCGCCGCTTACAATTTTTTTTCAAAAATTACGTAATTTCGGGAACGCAAGGAATAGGTCTAAAGAGTATAATTTTTAAGAAAAAAATATCAATTTTCTCGCCCTCCTCCACTGGGACTACAGGGACCGTGCACAAATTACGTAATGGTCATAGGGGGGAGGGGGGTTACAAAACGTTACGTAGGGGGGAGGGGTGTTTTCGACAGCGTTTGCATTTGTGTGAAACTAAGAAAATTTGGAATGAAAATAAGTGAGAAGTTTTTTTTTGGGGGGGGGTAGTGGTCTTGAAATCGTTACGTAATATTAGGGGAGTGGCGTGCCAAACCGTTACAAAACATTACATAGGGAGGGGGTCAAAAATTGGTAAAATCACCGTTACGTACTTTGTGCACGGCCCCACATCTGACTGTTCCTCTTTTTTGATTTGGAATCAAAGTGCAAAACCCGGGTTGGACGTTCGAAGACGTCAACCCGTCCTATTTGCTTGATAAAGTTTCTACGAAAATATTTCAGTCGATTTCTGCGGCCGTGTAAACAGTGCGTAAGGACAATGGTTACAAAATGAAAAGCCGAAAAATATTTTTTTTTAACGATATCTTTTATAAGTTTGGTATTAAAGTCGAGCAAAAACAATTTTTATTCCAGTCCTAAAGGTATGAAAATGGAAAACATTAGAAAACAACAACCTGGAATGGATTTACTACGTGCAAGATGTAGTGACAACATCGCCCCATGCCCATCCTTTTCTGCCTAATGTGCTTTTCCGTTTGTCTGCGTCTTATACACGGCTGCTTGGCCCCCTAAGGATTTGCTTAGGAACCCTGTATTATTTTCTACCACCTAATAGGACTTATCACTAGATATTCTCTCCGTTTGCGTATTACAAATCAGTTTTTTTGTGATTTTTTCAAATACTGCGTATTTTTTCTCTCTTGAATTTTTTTCTTATTTATGATTTTTTGCCGATTAAGTTAATCTTTTTAAAATGTTCACCAGTGCAAATGTTTTGAATTGCTGGCCTTAGAAAAAAATGTTAGCTCATTCGGCAAAAAAATTAAAAAAGTGATCGGAGCCGTGTCTTGGTTTTTAGAAAATGTGCCTTTCATTCAAAGTTCAGCCAATTCGGACATTTATTATACTTCAAAATGTATGGATATCACGTGACCCGTTTTGAATGTCACTTCGACGTTTCCTGAGCTAAGGTCACCAACAGAAAAAAAAGCATCTCTACTCTTAAGAAAAAAATTCAAGAGAGAAAAAATACGCAGTATTTGAAAAAATCACAAAAAAACTGATTTGTAATATGCAAACGGAGAGAATATCTAGTGATAAGTACTATTAGGTGGTAGAAAATAATATATGCAAACCTTCAGCTGGTTGGGATTTTTTCCGGGGAGTTTTTCTTATTTGACTGGGCTAAATACCCACCTACTTAGTTTCACTACCCACCGCTCTAAAAACAGTTTCTAATCAACCGTTTTTTGTAATCCAATTTTTTTAAACATTTTTAGATACCTAAATCGCTAGACTTGTTAAACGGTTGAAATGTTGTGTTTATATAACGCGTTTTTGGAAAACAAATATTTAAACAACTAGCGGCTAAAATAGTGCTTTTTTTACAAGAGTTGGTTTATAACGAGCGCAGCGTGGTATTTAAAAACGCGAGTACAAAAAAAGCACAGTTTAGCCGCGAGTTATTAACACTATGATTTTTAATACTTTTATCAAAAAATCCAAGAAAAACAGGAAAAGTTATTTACCTAACAAGTGCGGAAAGTTATACTTCTCCGCACACACCGGCGTTTGCATGAACGATGCGCTAGCGGAGTTCGGGCAAGTCGTAAATGAGGAAAATACTTTCCGCACGCGTTACGTACAACATTTTTCCTACGAGCGTTAGGAATATCAAAATTCAGAACTAAACTTTAACAGGCTTAAACAATTAATTTTTATGGTAATTATTAATCACTGTAACATAGAAAGTACTTCAAGTCTTCCTGATTCATCACTGAGCAACAGCGTGCTCAATAGTGTGCGTGAAAATTTTTTTTGCTCAACAGCGTGCGTGAAAAATTTTCGGGCACGGCGTGCGGAAATTTTTTTTTACGCACAGCGTGCGGAAAAGTGGCACTTTCCGCACATTGTTGCGATATTTTAATCTTTGACAGTTTGACGATGTTTTAAAATGATTTCTTCGTAGATACTTCGTAGATATTTTCAATATTACTATTTTCCGCTATTTCTCTTTAATTTTGGGTAAAAAATGAACAAAAATCTTTTTTTGCACCCGTGATCAAAAAAACTTGCTAGATTTAATTAATATTTTTTAACTATTATGAAACTTTAACGCTCTGTAAATTAGTGTAAATGTTTATAAGAAAAAATTCTTATTTTAATTTGAAAATACACCCTTAAAATCTTAACACTGCATTTTGAAACACCCTGTATAGTTTATTTTAGACAATCCTGCAGGTTTTTAAAACAAGCATAATTTGAAGAAATTCTATAAATTTCATTCACCATTTGGAACAAGAAAAATGTAATATTATTGCAGATACATAACCATTCGAAACGTTGTGAAAAATCAAAAATAACGACACCGGAAGTTCGAAATTCTAGTTTACTCTCAAGAAAAATATAGATTTACTTTTGTCAAACAGTTTACATTTAAATTTACAATGAAAATTAATCTAAAGTAAAATAAAACCAAAATATTCGCTTTATACCTACAACTTTAATATTGTAGTTCTTAATCTATATTGCCGGTTGTAATTTGTATAAGTTTAAATATGGCCCTACATAAACTATCATTTATTTAAATTCGGTTTAGATAAGTAATCCAAAAAAATTATTCTAAATGTGGGATTAAGCGCCGGCAAGATTTTATTAATAGGGTATTATTGTAATACGGCGGCACCGGCTAAACTGTGCTTTATTTACTCGCGTTTATTAATTTAAACCAACGCTTGTAAAAAAAGTACTATTTTAGTCACTAGTTGTGATGATTTTGGTAACTATGTGCAGATAACCAAAGCATCCCAGCAAACACGGTTCTCTCGTCGACTATAGTAAATCGGGCCATCGTCAGTTGCCGATTCTCGACCGATTAAAGAAAGTTTCTATCGGTATAGTTTAATCGCAATCTGACCAACATCGGGCCAGAGTGTAGTCGCCGATGCCGACACACTGCGGACGTTGTCCACATTGGCCCGATACAATGCCGACGATTTGTGTTTGCTGGGATTGCTTTTTTGGTTACCGATGCAAAAAAAAACTTTTTTTTTGATGACGGGTGCAAAAAAAGATTTCTGTCCGTTTTTTACCAAAAATTAAAGAGAAATAGCGGAATATAGTAAAATTGAAAAAATCTAATTATTATTGCCTAAGAATTAAGCCATTTGCGCCAGTTTTCACCAAGTATTTACGAAAAAATTATTTTTAGCCGCCTTCATTTTTAGTTTAAAGATGGTGTGTTGCAAGAAGTTCTCTTCGTTCAAGATTTTTAAAAGTATTTTCCTGTTTTTCTTGCATTTTTTGATAAAGGTATTAAAAAAAATAATGTTAGCCACCAGTTGTTAAAACTACTATTTGGTTCACATTTTCTATGAAAGTTTTTTTAAATATGCGCTTACCTACCTTGATACCTCTGACACTATTTTAGAAAAGAAAAGAGTACAAAACTAATAACAAACTTCTTTATACACTCATTTTTAAAAAAACACAAAGTTTAAGAGAACCAAAAAAATTGGAGTGAAGTTGCAAAATATTTTCATAAATAAATTTGAAAAAGAATTACTGTCTGATTTTTTAAAATATTAACAATTTTTACCAAACTCTTGCTTAAATGACCGCATTTTGGTAAACAAGGTTTATGTAGAAGGGAGTCATACAGCCAGAAATACTATTGATAATACTAAATTCGGATTCACAAAATAATGAGAATAAAAAATATCTTATTACCTCTTAAAAACAAGAAACTTTTATGGTTTTAAAATAACCCGAGTCAAAGCTTGAAACTTCTACTTTGAACTGATCAAAAAGCTTAAAATTTAAAATGGACAGGTAGCACTCGTGTAAGAGGTGTGTTTAAAAATTACCAAAAATTTGATAAACATTTAAATTATCTAACAATTTTTTGGTAATGGGAATAATAATCGAATACAATAAAATAAAAGCACTTACCTTAATGTAAATGTATATATTGTTCGTAACCATTGCCTATCAAAAATAAGGCCAAGTTGTTTTAATAAATTATTAAATTTTTGATGTGCAGGCGTGCCTAAATTTTTCCCAGGGAATGGTAAAAAAGAAAGAGACCAAAAAAAGCAATATTTTTTGACATTTCTAGAGGAAAAATAGTATTTTTTTTGTACCTTCATAACAACAAAAAAATGGCTTTTTTTTACCGATGCTCAGGGATGCAAAAATATTATTTTTTTACGCACAAGTGGTGTCAAAAATTAAATAGCCAACAGAAGAATATGGGGCAAACTTTGGAAACGGTGATTTTAAAATTATTGTTTTCTAGAAATGCCAATATTTTTTGCAGTGTATGGGATACGCAAAAGTGGAAGTAGAGACAAAAAAAAGTTTGTTTTAAAGTTTGAGACAATGATGTGTTTGAAATTAACTCTGTGTTTCGCACTTCCATTGTCTATATTTTATTTATACACGACCGTGAAGTTTAACAAAATGGCTCCGCCCAAGAAGGGGCTTCCAAATATTTATTAATAGCAGCTTCAAGGAATTTTCGTTTCTTCCAGTGTAACTCCTTGTGCAAAACATTTGCTTCTTTATTCGGTGTCGTTTTGACCATGCATGTTCGGCGATTCCTGATTTCGTTGTTTCACCTCTTTGGGTATTCACCACACTCCTTGTGAGTGAATCATACAGGCGAAACAAAAAGGCCACTACTTGTTAGGCTTAAGGAACATCAGACGAATACCCAAAGAGGTGAAACAACGAAATCAGAAAACAACACAACACAATGAAGTGGACAGAAGCAAAGGTTTTACACAAGGAGTCACACTGAAAGAAACGAAAATTCTTTGAAGTTGCCTTTTTTGGGCAGAATCAGAGTATTTTCAGTAAATCAAGTGATGAGTGATTTCCCATAGTATATACCCAAAAAAAAACAGTTCCCTCGGGCCTTCGTCGGCCCGATGTCGATTGCCGAATTTGCCGTCATCGGCACGACGTCGATTTACGACATCGGACCAGCAGTATTTTTTGTCCGCTTTGCGATGTAGGCCCAATGTATGTTTGCCGACGAAGATTGTAGCCCGCCGTCGGACCAATGGTAAATTTTACTTTTTGCTGACATCGGCATACTGTCGCCGTACGATTAAGGTCCGATATGGTTTAACCACATGGTACCAACCATTCGCCCATAAAGCTGCTTAATTTGGTCGGTCTAACGTAGGCAAGCTGGTCTCGGCCCGACATCGGTAAACTATTCAAGTCCGACGTTGGTTTCCTAAAGCGGTCCAAACAATGGCAAATCATAATGGTCCGATAATGGGTGGATAATAAGTTCCCACATCAGCCTCTCAAAGCGGCCCGACGTCGGTGATTGACGAAGGACCGTCGATGTTTGCTTGACACGATCCGACATTGGCAAACTACAAAGTTTCGATAATGCGGGTGCTTAACCAGTCGGGTTGATTTGAGTAGCAGAAAAGGTGATTCTTGTAGAGAAGTACCACCATCTTGTCAAGTCTGCATTCTAGTTTTGAAATATCTTTGCTCATTATATATTTAATATTATCTTCCATTGTACAGGGAACATAGTGACATTAGCGCCATCTCTACATACTCGGAAGAAACTATGAAGCAGTTTAAAAATTTAAGGTGACGTCGTCAGTTGCCGATTCTCGAGCAATCTAACATAGTTCCAATCGGACCGTCGTCGGTCCTAAAGCAGATAAAGTGAGCGTCGGCATAAATTCGACTATAGGAAATCGGTCCTCCATCGTCAGTTGCCGATTTTCGACCGATTAAACAAAGTTCCAATCGGACCATCGTCGGTCCTAAAGTGGTGTCGGCATAAAGTCGAGTGTAGTAATGTGGACCTCTGTCAGTTGCCGATTATTAGAGAGATTAATTAAAAGCTGTGTTACATTTTGACCAGGAGGTCTGTATATGCATATAATATATAAATTGAGTAACTTATTTAGTGCTATTGAAAATTCAAAGATATTTTCTATAAGAAAGTGATCATACTTGTTTACTGTTTCTAAATTAAAGTGCTCTGAAAATATTTTATTAATCAATATTAATGTTCCGCCATATCCGCCTACATTTTGTCTGCAAAACTTAGAAACAATGTAGTACTCTTAAACATCGCAGTGCTCAGTGGAGTGCATTACCCGAACGCACCTTGTTTCGCAAAACGGTTAGGTTTTCGGTAAACCAAGAAATGATTATTGCCGCCATACTGTTTTCTTTTCCTGTTTTGCGCCGCTAGGTCATTTGTATAAATCTTGTATAAATAGTTTTAGTGAGTTTTAAGTATTCGTTTAGACTGGCTACTGTTTAAAATAGGTTTAAAGCATTTTTAAATTTTTCAGTATTTAAATAAAAAAATTATTCAGCAAAAAAAATAAGAAGGATTGATAGGCCCGTTTATTTTTGAAAGCTAAAATATCCATAACGGAACACTAAGATGCCTTGTTAAATTTAGTGGGTGGGAAACTTTTAAAAGAAAAATCACTAATTAATGTTATAAATTAACTGTTAGTTACCTAAGTATTTTGGAATAATTACTCAATGGTGTTTGGAAATTAGTTTATTCATGGTTGCAGACGTGGAAGTCTTGATTTCAAATCAATTATATTAATAAAAATATTATCCAGAGGGCATTTCAGTGGTGGTGGCTTCGGCGATGGCGTCCCAGCAAACACAAATCATCGGCATTGAATCGGGCCTATGTCGACAATGTCGGCAGTGTGTCGGCATCGGCGACTACACTCTTGCCCGATGTTGGTCAGATTGCAATTTTCAGTTTTCAGTCAACAATCGGCAACTGACGGAGGTCCACATTACTACAGTAGACTTTATGCCGACACCATTTTAGGACCGACGACGCGACAGTCCGATTGAAACTGTTAAATCGGTCGAAAATCGGCAATTGACGATGGCCCGATTTACTACAGTCGACTTTATGCCGAAGCCCACTTTATTTGCTTTAGGTCCAACGACGGTCCGATTGGAACTTTGTTTAATCGGATGAGAATCGGCAACTGACGATGGCCCGATTTTCTATAGTCAACATTATGCTAACGCAAACCTTATCTGCGTTAGGGACGATGATGTTCCGATAGGAACTTTCTTTAATCGGTCGAGAATCGGCAACTGACGATGACCTGATTTACTATAGTCGACATTATGCCAACACAAACCTTATCTGCTTTAGGGCCGATGATGGTTCGATTGGAACTTTATTTAATCGGTCGAGAATCAGCAACTGACGATGGCCCGATTTACTATGGTCGACTTTATGCCGACGACCACTTTATCTGCTTTAGGGCCGAGGATGGTCCGATTACGTCACCCTAAAATTTTTAAACTGCTTAATAGTTTCTTCCTAGTATATAGAGATGGCGCTAATGTCACTATGTTCTCTGTACAGTGGTAGATCATATTATATATATAATGAGCAAAGATATTTCAAAACTAGAATGCGGACTTGGCAAGATGGTGGTACTTCTCTACAAGAATCACCTCTTCTGCCACTTAAACCAGCCCGACTGGTTAAGCACCCGCATTATCGAAACTTTGTAGTTTGCCAATGTCGGGCCGCTTTAAGCTACCACCGACGGACCTCCGTCAATCACCGACGTTGGACCGCTTTATGAAACCAATGTCGGACTTAAATAGTTTACCGATGTCGGGCCAAGACCAGCTTGCCTACGTTAGACCGACCAAATTAAGCAGTTATGGGCGGATGGTCGGTACCATGTGGTTAAACGGACCTTAATCGTACGGCGACGGTATGCCGATGTCAGCAAAAAGTAAAATTTACCATTGGTCCGACGACGGGCCACAGTCTAACGCTGCATCGGCAAACATACATTGGGCCTACATCGCAAAGCGGACCAAAAATACTGCTGGTCCGATGTCGTAAATCGACGTCGTGCCGATAACAACAAATTCGGCAATCGACATCGGACCGACGAAGGCCCGAGGGAACTGTGTTTGCTGGGTTGCAAACGTTGCACGCAACACAAATCAAAAAATATCCGCCAAATTGGTGCAAAAGCGAGTTGCTAGAACGTTTATACGCCTTTGGCAACGTTACAACGTCGACAAATTGTTCCTTGGGGTATATTTGGGGAGCCCCAAATTTTCAAAAACTAAAGGTAAAATAGGAACACAAGTATAAAAAACGCAACTGACGTTAATCTCTAGTAATACTTTATTTTGTATTCACAAGGCAAATAAATATAAAAATACAACTCTATAAATATATCAGATTCTTCTTTGCGCTTAATAACTTAGTCTTATAATAAATTTACAAATTAATTACCTATTTAGTTAATGGTAGCTACATTCATTTTCGATATAAATGATTAGGTAGTTTACTACCTCAGCACTGGCTGACCTCCAGGTAAAGATAATAATTTCAAACCCTTATTGATATTGTGACAATGGAATTCAAACATTAACTAATGCCAAAATATTTTTTAACGTAATACATGCCGTAAACGTAACCTTGAAAGCTCAATGCAAGACCGCAGAGATGGGATTATGATATCCGTATTTGAGCGGGAGTCTTTGTTTAGTTCCACGGCCTATCTATCTATCTATCTAGGATTGAAACGGAACAAACGAAAAAAAACGTCAGAAAACCCAGAAAAAAAACGGAAAATAACCCCAAGAAAAAATGATTACTAGCAACTAAAACCCAACCCAAAATATTATTTTTATATTTTCACGTATTTTAACTTTTTTTTATCATGTAGGTAATATTCTATTTTCCCAGGGAGTATTTTTCTGGTGGTTTTTTTTCGTTTACCGTTGACCAACTGAAACTGTCTAACAGTGGCGCACCCAGGAATTGACTTTGAGGGGGGGGGGGTAAGAATAAATAATAAAAAAAAAATAATTTGAAATATAAATATGACCATAATTGATACAACCAGGCAAAATTTTTTGAAAAAATAATACTTAAAATTAAAGTAAAATCGAAAGTTTTTGCGAAAATGACACTTAAAAAGTCATTTTTGACACCAAATTATATTAAAACGACCATTTTGAGACGAAATCGTAAAAATTACAGGTGTTATAGTGCCGCAGGCGAAAAATTTTGCAATTTAGGATTTTTTAAAGATTTTTCCTAAAAGTTAGAGTCCAGGCTTTTGTATTTTATTCCCTATTAATTTTATTTGTGATATTATTTGATTGTGCCAATTGTAATCAGGCTTCTCGGGTAGGGTTTTAACCCCCTCCCCCCTCAGTTGTTTGGAAATTTGTAGAAAACCTCTAGATTTAGCCTAATTTAAATTGTAAATCCCATCTACTCTTATTTACCAACATGCCCACCAACAAATTTCAGGAATCAAAAATACTAAGCAGTTTTAACGTCCAGAATCTCTCACTTTAAGTTTTTTTGAACTGACTGGTTCCAATTTATATTTTATCGGTCCTTCTTGGACACCTTCCCAAGTGCTTTACGTACTGACCATATTCGCATTCTAAAATGCCACATTCGTTGTTTGAGAGACATCTGAAAACACAAAAAAAAATAAATAGTATGTTCTCAACGAACATTCAATCATAAAATCATTCACTGTAGAAACTGCAATTCGTTAAACCAATTTTTTATCAGGACCTTATTTCCCAATGATCATTTTTGTCTATATAGAAGTTACAGCAAATAATATAAAACCTTCATAAAATAACCAAAAGTTATATTATTTAGTTTTGGTGATAATTTTATAACTCTAATATATCTCTTAAATGAGTAAAAAAGACTTGAAAAACAACTGACCAACACCAGCTTATAAAAATTTATGGTACATAGTAATGGATAGAAAAACAACATATAGATTTTATAAAACTTCCTTATGAACCCTCAAGTCTAGATATTATTATAAAAAGGTTTTACAACTGTTCTAACATTACTACATAACAAATTAAAGGTTTTTATTGATTTAGAAATATAAATTTTCCATCTTTCTTCCCCTTGTTATGTATTATTCTTTTTCTTTTTAAAATAAAAACTTTATAAAATGGTGTTTACCAATCTTCTAAAATAAATTAAAATGGAAGTAAGATAAGTTGAAGCAGGAATATGAATATTTATATACTATAGGTTAAATAAAAGCTGTTCCCAGTCATCCTACTCTGATAATCAGCATCGGTCCCGTGTGTACTGTATAGTTTTCGAATACACTCACAAAATTTTCATGGGCTCCAAAAATACTTGAGAAAACGGGAAAAAAAAAATATTTATTTAAATAATACTTTTTTTCACATGTGTTTTTTGCTTTCTGGGAGAAGTATTTTGTTCTTAACCCTAAACAAGCAATATTTCGATCAAAGCACATGTTGAAACCCCATAAATAACGTTTTTATTTTGGTCAAAAACCTATTGTTGGAATCCAAAATGGCCAAAATTTACGACAATTCTATAAAAAAAAACAATACAATTATACCACTGTTTACCCCTTTCAACACTTTTTATCAACGTTTTAAAACATGATGTTAGTTGGAACAAAAGGCTGCAGATGGCGCAGTGTTGAACACTGAAGGTCCGTTTCTGCGAGCTTAACATAGTTACCATTGTTCTCTTTTCCTAAATGTATTCGTCTGAGAGGTCCGGCATACTACACATACCAGGAAAAATACCCGCCTGCACACCCTTCAACCCCGCATAACTGTCAGAGGTAACTATCTCAAGAAGATAGTTAGATTGCGGGGTCGAAGGGTGTACAGGCAGGTATTTCCCTGGTATGCTGGATCTCTCTCAGACGAATGCATTTAGAAAAAGAGGATAATAGTGACTATGTCAAACTTGCAGAAACAGACCTTGAGGCTTCGTTTCGTCGCGTCGTAAGGTGATGTGTTCGCAATTGCCGCCGACCAGCCGTGAGGAACTGTATGCACCGTGAATCGAAGTTTCACGGTGCAATTTTGCGAACTTAACACGGTTACTATATTGTTCTCTTTTTCTAAAACCCGGTTCCCATCTATGGGTTTCTTATGCGTGGGCTCCTCGAATCAAAACACGGATCACGTAGTCTAAGCGAGATTTGCCTATAAAAGTTCATATCGGTCCACGTAATGAGTTTTTTAAGTCAGGGTGGCCGCGCATGGGAAACGCTGGTCGGAACCGGATGTAGAATGCATTAGATCCCGATATCTGTCATCGAAAACTATCTCAAGAAGATTTGGATCTCTTATGTCTCTCCTCAGATTAATGTAATTAAAACCAGATAATGATGGTATGGTATCTCGCAAAAAGCGCCTTTTGATGTCGCAAAAACGCACCTTTCAAAGTCGCAAAAACGAGTCTTTTGATGTCACAAAATTAACCTAAAAAATCTTCTTTGTTTTGTTTTAAATTAAAATTGTTTTTTTGTTGTAAAAACAGTGGTATTATAACCACTATACAAAGAAATTAATAAAAACATTATAGAAAGGATGGGTAAAAAAGGTTTATGAAAGAGTTCATAAGAATATTACAGGCACCAATTTATATAAAAGTGTCTCTTCGTTGTTAATTAAGTTTTTATAAGTGAGTTGATAGCAACATTTTAAAAACCAATCTATATATCTTTAATTGATAGTTACTTACGGTTTTATAGATGGGTTAACAGAAAGATTTCAAAAACCAATTTATATAACTTTTGTCACTGATGACTTATATTTTTATAAATATATTGGTGGAAACATTGTTAACACCAATTTATATAACATTTGTTACCGATGACTTTAATTTTTATAAAGATGTCCGTGGAAATATTGTTAACGCCAGTTTTATGTTACCTTAGGGTACCATCAATTTAGAACCTTTAATAAAACAAATATACAAACTCAATTCCTGTAGGAAACCTCTAAATACCCTAGGGCATTAATGGAACCCTCTTTATAATAATTATATAAATTTTTGTCACCAGAGGTTTCTGAAAATGCTCATTGGGTTCTTCAAACCCATTCAATAACAAATTAGAAATTTATAAGACTCGTTTTTAATCGAACCATTGTTCATCAAACTCATTTAATATCAAACACGCAATTCTTAAAACTCATTTTTAATAAAACCTGTAATTTATCAAACCGTTATTTTTCAAAACCAGAATTTGTAAAACCCGTTGTCTATCATAAAATGTTTGCTAAATTTATTGCGAATTTGCCAATAATAAATGAACGGGAGGCGTACACGCAGGTGGCGCGGCGTTTCGATGCATTTGTCGCTGCTACACGCGCATACTTGTACAGGATGTCCCAAATTGGGCACTTTTGGGGGGTTTAAGGTACTTCCAGGCGAGATAGAACAAAACTGACCCCCACTTGCGAGACTCGATTTTCAAGAAAAGATCGAAAGTGAAAACTGCAACTTCATGACAAGACAGTTACAAGCTACGGGGGGGTTTTGAAAAGTTTGCATTTTGGAAGAGGGTCTGTAACTTCGTTATTACTGAAAAATAGACTTTTTGACGAAGAATTTCAGATTTTTTCCACCTGCTTTTATTTAGTTTTTGAATTTTTGGGGCCGTTTTTGAGATATTTAATATTTAGTGTGCTGTGACTTTATTTTGATAGCTTCGCAGTGTGTTAGTCATTTATGTCATCAAATTTCTACAAATAGGCCATAATATGAGAAAAGTAAAATCGCTTCCTGTCACGGCCTGCTTTTTAAAACTACAAAGCTTTTATTTGAATGTAACGTTATTATTATAGAAATAAGTTTCAAGTGATAGGTAATAACTTTTAGAAAAAGTAGATATATATTTTATTTTTGGTTAGTTGGTATGTCTCTGTTCTGTTCTGATAAAGAGCGTGATATACAAAAGAACATGATGTTTGATTTTCGATAAGTGTTGAGTACGATATGAAAACACACTTATTACAGTAGGCCATGGCAACAATGCAATAAGTCATTATCAGAATGGTTCGACTATGCCATAGCATACTAGACAGAAATGTTAAATATTAAATATCTCAAAAACGGCTTTACCAAACTATCACATCACATCACACTTGTTTAAAAGGAAATTTTATCACAAATTCAAAAATTAAATAAAATATGGGGTGTTCCATAAGAAAAATGTTAACTTTGACTTATATCTTGGAAACTAAAGCAGGTGGACAAAATCTGAAAAGACAGTTAAATTCTTCGTCAAAAAGTCTATAAAAAAGCTCTTTACATCAAAATAAAATTTTCAGTAATAACGAAATTACAGACTCTCTCCCAAAATGCAGATTTTCTATGTCACCTGGAAGTACCTTAAACCCCTCAAAAGTGCCCAATTTGGGACACCCTGTACAGGTAGCGTTCAATAGTTTGTGTATAGATGTCACTTGTATTCCAGTTAAGAACAAATTTCTGATAAAAAAACGGGTCCTACGAATTCCGGTTTTCAAAAATAATGGTTTGACAAATTCCGGGTTTGAATAAAAATGGGTTTTACAAATTTCGAATTTGTTATTGAGTGGGTTTGAAGAAATAAGGTTAGGATAAAAAATTGGTTTAACAGCAGCAGTTTTTATGGTGAAAATTTTTAATAAATACGGTCTGATAAATTCCTGCTTTGACAAACCATAGGCGTTCTTTTCAAATCGTACTCAAAACGTATTGAAAAAATACTGAAATAATGGATTTTTTGAAAGACCTACGAATTTTTTCAAAAAAATAACTTATATAGGATCATTTTAGGTAAAAAAAAGCGGTTCCAGAAAATTTATACCCTCTTATATAGAGTGCCTTAACCCCTAAACCCTAAAAAATAAGGTTTTCAAAAATACCGAACACTTCCATTTTGGACTTGAAATTAATTCCGATTTGTAGTGTTTTCTGAGCAATCTTGCAAAGATTTAAAAAAATTAAAAAAAATAGGTCGGTTGTAGTTTGTTCTGGGGAAAAACTATGACTTTAATAAACGTAATAATAAACTTGTAAACGAAAATTTATTAAACTCATTTCTTTTAAGTAAAAACAGGCAGCTGCTATCCTCAAATAAGTACTACTACAAAACTCTTCGCAGGGAACATATTATAGGGAATCAATATCCCAATCGACCAATCTAAAAAATTAGGTGTAACGATGCGATTGACAGTTTCATAGCTAAAAAGACATAACGGTTGGAGAAACGTCACTTTTTCTATGCTTTGACACAAAGGGTTGAAAACGGCTTTTCAAAATGGCGTTTTTATGGTTGATTTCATGTCAATAATTTTGATTTTTTTTACTGACACAAAGGCAGGAATTTAAGCTACAAATTAACCTTTTTGCAGAAAATAGTTACTTTTTGTGGAATTTTTATACAATCCGAGAAGCAGGACAACTGTAGAAGTTAAAATGGAGCAATTTATTAAAAATTTTAGAGAAAAGAGTCAAAAAAAGGCCAAAAAATTCCAACTTTAAAAAGAAAACAACAGAAAAGAAAAGTAAACAAAAAATTAGGGTCGGACCAGAGGTCAAATTTACCCAGGTAATATAAATTTACCTAACTGTTATGTCACTTTTTCTTTGATGATATGCATTTAATATATGTTCTATTTTCCCTGACTCTTCGCCTTACTTACAGTCTGTCTTTGAGGCTCAAATACTCTTTTCCTTTCTTCATTCTAATGCATGCTTCATTGTCATCCTCGCATCCACAAAAACATTTCGAAGAATATTTTATTTTTGGCGTGAATTCCTCTGGACAATCGCATCTAAAACGAGAACAGATTTACGTGACAAGATCAGAAGAGTAAACAGAACCCTTGATTATACAGGGTGTGCCAAAATAAGACTTTTTCGACCTGCGAACGTTACCTCTTTTTAAGAGTCATGTTACAGTGACCTTATATTTTTACAGATTTCTACTTTATAACCTGCTGAACGGTACAGGATTTTGTATTTACGGTGTCTTCTTTTTTCAATTTTGATGTTTTTGTTTCTCGGTTTATTCGACAGGTGGCGCACACAGTTACTACGTCCCCAAGGTTTACAAACTTTTTGTTTTAAATTCTAGAGGTGTGCATGGTCACTGTGTAGCTTCAACTGCCAGGTATAATCCTATGACTCCCTTATGATTCCTAATAAGGATGAAACAGGTTTGTAGGTGTCTGGATTCTCCATTAGACATTGGAGGCCTGGTCGTCATGAAGTGAGAAACAAAAACGCTTTGTCCGATATGCCACGAGTTTTACTTTCGTTAAATTATTTGTCAAAAAGTTTATAAAAAGCTCTTTACGAAATAAGTTACAGACTCTCAAAATGTAGACTTTTCAAAACCCCCTCGTAGCTTGTAAATGGCTTGATATATGAAGATGCAGTTTTCACCTTCAATCCTCTCTTGAAAATCGAGCCTCGCAAGTGGGGGTCAGTTTTGTTCTATCTCGCCTGGAAGTACCTTAAGCCCTCCAAAATTGCCCAATTGGGGACATCCTGTACGTAGACCACCTTGCTGGTCGCGTTGCACTCCCTCTATCCATGGTTTAGCCCTGGAAGCCTGCCTCTTTCGCATAAGAACAGATTTTTCTGGGCTGCAACCTTCTTACCAAGGTGCGACTCTCTTGACCTGATGGCCAGAGCCGAACACTCCAGCATGGACGATTCTTCATCCTCCATGCACCATTGACTCTCTGAGTCTCCGGCGATTCCCAGCATCTCTAGGTGCTTGTTGAGGCAACAGTGTCCTGTTAGGAGCTCTGTTGCTGGTCTCACATCCTTCCTGCCTAGGTGGAGCAAGGACTTCGAGCAGGTGCTCTTCAGTCAGCTCTGTTTTGGTTGGGCTGTCCATGCTGACCACGATTTTGACCTGGAGCTTGCTGAGCTCCTTGGCCAATTTGTTTACATCAGCGGTACTTGTGCATTTCCCTGTCGGGCCTCTTGTGTTGAAGAAGATCTACTGGGTCCTTGAACAGTTTCTTGTTGATCCTTATCTTTAGAGGTTCCACTGGGTACCTGTTCGGTTCCCTGTGTTACCTCGTGGTTATCGGAGGATCCTTCTGGAGTTCCTTCAAAGACGAGTAAATCGGCTAGAATCACCTCCCCAGCACTTCGGGGCGGAGGAGGCTCGGGGAGGTGATTCTAGGCGAGGGGTATAACCGTTATAATGTGATGATGTGTTGTTTAACTTAGTCTCAGCTTAGGTACCCATGAAGTCTCCTTCACAAAAAATAAAGCAAATGCTTTAAAGTGTTTTGAATTGTTTGAAATACAGGGTGGGGACTTTAACTGGACCACATTCGCTACAGCTTCCACCAAACTTCTTATATAAGTTTTCAAAATATCCACTGATTACAATTTTGGATCAAATTTAGGTGTAACTATTTTTCGTTTAATTTTTTTTTTTGAAAGAGTTTTTTTTTGTCAAATTCAAGTTAAAATTAAAAAAATTGCAGTCAATTTTCTTTTAAAAAGAGCTCTCCAGCGAGGTCCAAAAGCCATCACATTTAAAAAATTAAGTGGGGTTGGGTTTCACCTTCTAAATGAGTTGAATTTTTTTCTAGTATGGCTGGAAAATTCACCAAAAATCCCAATCTACGTGTTTTTCCGTTTTATCCGCATTTTTCACCTTGCCCTGTCAAAAAAACCGCGTCAAATCTTTTAAAAAAGTTTGACGAGATTTTACAATGTTTTATTAGGTTTAATATGTTGTCTATGCGGTATGTGAAACAAAATTGTAAAAACCTAGACAAATCCTGTCACCCTGCTTTACATGTTTTGCTCGTAAAATCTGATATAAAAAATCTGTACTTTATGAGATTTGTCCTGGTTTTTTCAAGTTTGTTTCACATACCGTATAGAACACATATCAAACCTGATAAAATATTATAAAATCTCGTAAAACTTTTTTAAGAGATGTGACGCGATTTTTTTGGCAGGGCAAGCACAGACTTTTCCTATCAGATTTTACAAGGAAGATAGATTGGCTAGTAGATTGTTGTAAAACCCTATAAAGCAACATAAAAACCGACCAAATTTCATGCGAACCTATGCGGTTTTTTTCATCTGGGTGAAGCCGTAGTGAGTTTACTGCGGTTAAAGTCTCCACCCTGTATATTTTTATTACGATTTCTTAATTTCCGGCAGATTCATACGTCAAGGTAGGTAACTTACTTAAACTGACTATTTTCTGGTAACGAATTTCCAGCCTTTGCGGGAATTTCCCTCCTTCCCTTGATGGTAACCGGGACCACAGGAGGGGACTTTTGGTTTTTCGCCCGACACTCACAACTGGTGTCGTTGTAGAATAGTAATTTTTCCGCCTGCATTTTATTCGAGCCTATGGGCTTGGTCTGAAAAAATATGGATATTAAAGAAAATTTACAAATAGTGCATGTAAGATAACCAGTGGCGCACCGAGGTTGAACTCCAACCCTCTCCCCCCCCCCCCCCGAGATGCCTAGTTAGGGTCACATTTTTACTTCAAATTAAGGTTTTTTTTTATTATTTATCCTTAACGCCCCCCCCCCCCCCGAACTCAATTCCTGGGTGCGCCACTCACATTATATGTTAAGGTGGTCCATATTGTCCTTTACACTCTCCCATAAATATTTTAATATTATTTGAAGAAAAAAATTTTAAGTCTGGCAAATTATTATTTCTATTTTGGACCACTAAAAAAAGGCGAATTTACAAAAACCGAAAAACAATTGAACAGAAAATAAAACGTCCGAAGCAAAATATGAACGAAAGTAAAACACCCAGAAAATAATGGATACGAATATAATTTTATAGAATTTTAATTTACTCGATCCTTAAAAGTCACGAATATAATTTGACCCATTATAATTTTCCCGAACTTTAAAATGTCAGAATTACAAAAATATCGAAAATATTTTTCTAAAAACGAAAAACACCCGAACCCGTGCATGTAAGATAACCAGTGGCGCACCGAGGTTGAACTCCAACCCTCTCCCCCCCCCCCCCCCCGAGATGCCTAGTTAGGGTCACATTTTTACTTCAAATTAAGGTTTTTTTTTTATTATTTATCCTTAAACGCCCCCCCCCCCCCGAAATCAATTCCTGGGTGCGCCACTCACATTATATGTTAAGGTGGTCCATATTGTCCTTTACACTCTCCCATAAATATTTTAATATTATTTGAAAAAAAAAATTTTAAGTCTGGCAAATTATTATTTCTATTTTGGACCACTAAAAAAGGCGAATTTACAAAAACCGAAAAACAATTGAACAGAAAATAAAACGTCCGAAGCAAAATATGAACGAAAGTAAAACACCCAGAAAATAATGGATACGAATATAATTTTATAGAATTTTAATTTACTCTTTTGATTTTGACCCATTATAATTTTCCCGAACTTTAAAATGTCAGAATTACAAAAATATCGAAAATATTTTTCTAAAAACGAAAAACACCCGAACCCGTGCATGTAAGATAACCAGTGGCGCACCGAGGTTGAACTCCAACCCTCTCCCCCCTCCCCCCCGAGATGCCTAGTTAGGGTCACATTTTTACTTCAAATTAAGGTTTTTTTTTAATTATTTATCCTTAACGCCCCCCCCCCCCCGAAGTCAATTCCTGGGTGCGCCACTCACATTATATGTTAAGGTGGTCCATATTGTCCTTTACACTCTCCCATAAATATTTTAATATTATTTGAAGAAAAAAAATTAAAGTCTGGCAAATTATTATTTCTATTTTGAACCACTAAAAAAGGCGAATTTACAAAAACCGAAAAACAATTGAACAGAAAATAAAACGTCCGAAGCAAAATATGAACGAAAGTAAAACACCCAGAAAATAATGGATACGAATATAATTTTATAGAATTTTAATTTACTCGATCCTTAAAAGTCAGGAATATAATTTGACCCATTATAATTTTCCCGAACTTTAAAATGTCAGAATTACAAAAATATCGAAAATATTTTTCTAAAAACGAAAAACACCCGAACCCGTGCATGTAAGATAACCAGTGGCGCACCGAGGTTGAACTCCAACCCTCTCCCCCCCCCCCCCCGAGATGCCTAGTTAGGGTCACATTTTTACTTCAAATTAAGGTTTTTTTTTTATTATTTATCCTTAAACGCCCCCCCCCCCCGAAATCAATTCCTGGGTGCGCCACTCACATTATATGACCAATTTTCTTTTCTCTTAAATTCTGACAAATTATGTTTTTACCGAATTTGGTTTCGGGTTTTTTAGAAGGTTCCTTTTATGTTGGGTTTTTAAATTTTTTAATTATATTTATTTTACCCAACCATTTACCTCACGCTCACATGCTGTAAAAAAAAATTCTTCACCACGTTAAACAAAAATATCGTTGTATAGTATAATGTCTTAGGGTAACAGGAGGTCAAAATAATAAATTAATTTAGTTCGCGGAAATACATCGCTAACGTTACTAAGTGGTAAGAGTGCTAGACGTTTTGGCAAGGTTTCCTAGATTTGGAACAACTTTGGCAATTACGTTTTAATTATAATTAAGTATAGTAGCAGCTGAAGCATAACGTCTATATACAGGATGTCCCATAAAAACCAGCATTGTATGTACTATATGGCACCAAAAGAACATTAACTGTACAAAATTTAAGTAAGACATTGGAGAAGTGGTAAAAAATGCATGAGTAATAATAAACACCTCACTATGAGATACTAGGCACTGAAAGTTGCACAAATAGAGAGTGCTTAATCGTAATCGTATCTCAGTGCGCATGCTCAGAACGGAAACGTGGTACAACAGCGACTACGTCTCACCTATACTACGAGCACCCTTTATTTGTTATTGTCAAGCCTATTAGCCCCAAGTGATGCTGCAAGTAAAACGACCTACTTAGATCCGACTTTGTTGACCCTTAGCGATTTATCTACTTACTACTTAACGTTCCCTTTCTTAAGGTTAGTTAAGTTAGTACTAGTTTGTTAACCCTAAGTGATTTATCTACTTACCAATATGTGACATACGGTTAGTGAATTTTTCTACTAAGGACAAAAGGCATCAAATATTGAAAAATCATGCGGAAAAATATATTCATCCGAATAATAAAATGCATGCCCATATTGATTTGTCAACGTATTGCCATCATAAGAATTCGACAATGCCAGTTGATATTATTGTTCTATTTATAGGGAGGTCATGATGGAAATAAGTTAAAAAAACTCGAAAAAAAGTCGATGAACGGAAACTCGAAAATTCTGATTAAGCTTTAATAATCCGCCAAAACGCTTATATTTCGCGGTTTTAACCTGCAAATTCCCTCGGGCCTTCGTCGGCTCGATGTCGATTGCCAAATTTGCCGTCATCGGCACGACGTCGATTCGGTCCGATATGGTTTAACCACATAGTACCGATCATCCGCCCATAAATCTGCTTAATTTGATCGGTCTAACATGGGCAAGCTGGTCTCGGCCCGACATCGGTAAACTATTCAAGTTTGACGTTGGTTTCCTAAAGCGGTCCAACGTCGGCGATTATCGAAGGTCCATCAGTGGTAGCCACATCAGCCTCTTAAAGACATTGGCAAACTACAAAGTAGAGATGTGTACTATGATCGAATCACTTGCGAGTATTGAGTGATCGAATCATGTTTGCTCGATATGATTCAATCAATCAAATGAGTCAAATGACCGACGAAGACAGAATGAATCAAATGACTCAATCAAATCGGAATGGATCAACGACTGACTGACCCACTGTGGCGATACACTAAATCAGATGGAAATAGGTCGATTGTTTCGTTCATTCGTTCCTTTGATTCGAATTCCTGCGCGCGGGGTAAACTATATACAGACCGCTTCAAGCTACTGCGAACATAGGGCGGAAGAAGTCTAATTTGCCAGTGTACGTACATGCAGAGACACCGCACGCCTATTAGTGAAGCAACCAATACTCAGGCTTGCGATCACCACTTGCATGACTTTCCTTTGGTATTTAGTACGCCTCTAACCACGGTGCTGTGTGGAGCGTAGTCAATGAAACCGGAATTTGGTCAATAAATACGCAAATTTTTATAACGTAATTATGTTATTTTTTGTCACTGATAAATAAGAGCGTTTTATTGTCAACTGCTCAGATTTATCACTGACAACGTGTTACAATGAAAATAATAAGAAGAACCAAAATAAAAGCAAGTTCTCAAAATAAAATAATACATTCTAAAAACCAAAAAGATTCTCCCAGTCAAAAAAAAATTAGAGCAAATGTTCGAAAAGTCCTCCTTGCTCGGCTAGACAATATCCGAGCCTATCACAAAAACCCCTTCCAACGTTTCCAAGCATGTTAGTGGTGATAGTTTGAAAAGCTTTTTCAATTTTAATACGAAGTTCTTCCAAATTATTAGCCCTTTCATGCCCGTAAACTTTATTTTTGATATAACTCCACAGATAGAAGTCATTAGGAGCAAGATCGGGTGATCGAGCTGACCATAAAATAGTTCCTTGTGTACTTATAACCCGATTAGGAAATACATTATCAAGATATTCCCTAACAAGACCAACATTGTGAGCGGGACAACCATCTTGTTGAAACCATGTTTCACCAAATCTCACACCTAACAACTGCCTAGCAGTTGGAATAATATGCTGCTGCAGTAGATCCAAGTATCTAGGACCATTCAAATTGCCGTTAATAAAAAATGGCCCAATTACGTGTTCCCCTACAATACCCCCCCAAACATTTAGTTTTTGGGGATACTGTGTTCTTACGTCAAAATACAAATGCAAATTTTCCCTCGACCAATATCGAACGTGTGTTGGGTTATGACCAACCAAACTTTTCAAAATTCTGCACAAACCTATAAATCGTGGATAAACTAGGTTCTGGGCGATTTACAAAATTCTCTAAAAAAAGTTCTTGAATAAGTCTCAATGGTCTGCCTTGATAGTACCATTTGACTATCTGCACTTTTTCGGCAACTTCGTAGACATCCATTTTTAGTTTTAAAAATGTATTATTTCAATTAAGAACTTACCAATCTGTTTCTCGAGCAAGGCAGAAATAAAACAAAATAATAAAAACAAAATGAATTTCCAAAAGATAACACTGCAGCGTGCTTCGAATCCACCTCGGTCGTACGGCACAGAGAGTAAATTGGACTTGATTCCCCCTATGTTCGCAGTAGCTTGAAGCGGTCTGTATAATATAATAATATATAATATAATATCCTTTATTTACCAACTATATCTTATACAGACAAAGCAACGTCAATTTTTTTTTTTTTTTTTAATATAATATCCTTTATTTGCCAACTATATCTTATACAGACAAAGCAACGTCAAAAGACAAAGCAACGTCAAAAATAGAGATTTTTTGGTAAGCAGATTATTTCGTATTTAGCTGCATCCTGCGTAGACCTTTTTTTTTTGGTCACCATTTGCTTTAATTTAATTTCAAATGAATGATTCAATGATCGAATCAAAAGATTCGATCATTTTAGAAACGAATCACTGATCGATTCGTTCAGTACAAAATGATCGATTTACCCATCTCTACTACAAAGTTTCGATAATGCGGGTGCTTAACTAGTCGGGCTGATTTAAGTGACAGAAGAGGTGACTCTTGTAGAGAAGTACCACCATCTTGTCAAGTCCGCATTCTAGTTTTGAAATATCTTTGTTCATTATACAGACCGCTTCAAGCTACTGCGAACATAGGGGGAATCAAGTCCAATTTACTCTCCGTGCCGTACGACCGAGGTGGATTCGAAGCACGCTGCAGTGTTATCTTTTGGAAATTCATTTTGTTTTTATTATTTTGTTTTATTTCTGCCTTGCTCGAGAAACAGATGGGTAAGTTCTTAATTGAAATAATACATTTTTAAAACCAAAAATGGATGTCTACGAAATTGCCGAAAAAGTGCAGATGGTCAAATGGTCAAATCGTCATAACCCAACACACGTTCGATATTGGTCGAGGGAAAATTTGCATTTGTATTTTGACGTAAGAACACAGTATCCCAACAAACTAAATGTTTGGGGGGGGGGATTATAGGGGAACACGTAATTGGGCCATTTTTTATTAACGGCAATTGCAATTTGAATGGTCCTAGATACTTCGATCTACTGCAGCAGCACATTATTCCAACTGCTAGGCAGTTGTTAGGTGTAAGATTTGGTGAAACATGGTTTCAACAAGATGGTTGTTCCGCTCACAATGTTGGCCTTGTTAGGGGATATCTTGATAATGTATTTCCTAATCGGGTTATAAGTACACGGGGAACTATTTTATGGCCAGCTCGATCTCCCGATCTTGCTCCTAATGACTTCTATCTGTTTTTGAAGAAGCTTTTCAAATTATCACCCCTAACATGCTTGGAAACGTTAGAAGGGGGGAAATAAGAAAATTACGTTATAAAAATTTGCGTATTTATTGACCAAATTCCGGTTTCATTGACTACGCTCCACACAGCACCGTGGTTAGAGGCGTACTAAATACCAAAGGAAAGTCATGCAAGTGGTGATCGCAAGCCTGAGTATTGGTTGCTTCACTGATAGGCGTGCGGTGTCTCTGCATGTACGTACACTGGCAAATTAGACTTCTTCCGCCCTATGTTCGCAGTAGCTTGAAGCGGTCTGTATATAATATTATCTTCCACTATACAGGGAACACAGTGATATTAGCGCCATCTCTACATACTAGGAAGAAACTATAAAGCAGTTTAAAAATTTGAAGGTGACGTAATCGCACCATCTTCAGTTGCCGATTCTCGACCAAATCAACGTCGGCCCTAAAGCAGATAAAGTGGTCGTCGGCATAAAGTCGACTATAGTAAATCGGGCCATCGTCAGTTGCCGATTTTCGACCGATTAAACAAAGTTCCAATCGGACCATCGTCGGTTCCAAAGTGGTGTCGGCATAAAGTCGACTGTAGTAATGTGGACCTCTGTCAGTTGCCGATTATTGACCTAAAACTGAAAATCGTAATCCGTCCAACATCGGGCCTGCGTGTAGTCGCCGATGCCGACACACTGCCGACGTTGTCGACATTGGCCCGATTTGCCGACGATTTGTGTTTGCTCGTTATAAGCGCATGGTATACAGTGGATAAATCATTGGTCCATCAACCTGTAGGCTGTCGGTTCGAACCCTATAGGCGCGTCGCACTTTTTTTTAATATTTGTTTTTATTTTTGTTTTCTTGTGATGTATTGTGATAGTACATGGTTTTTGGAGCTCAAAAATATATTTTTTATTTTATCTAAAGCCATATTTTCGGAGTTATACTGGTTTTGCGCTACTCTAGATTTACTAACGGTTTGTAGATATTACGCTATGTGAGGTTTTTACTTATGGTTAATATGTTATTTTATAACTTTAAGTAGGTGAGAAAACTTATGGTAAGTAGACAGTTCACTTTATATGAAGCTTCTACTTGGGGCTAATGAGTTCTTACTCAGGATTAGTGGATATTGTTCTCAGTGTTGATCTACTATAGTATATCATAGTTATATATCGTCACATCAGAATTACAAGATTCTATCTACAACATTTTGACATTTTAACTTTTTTTTAACAAACAAAAAATAAATAGAAAAAAACCGGTGGGTAGTTTCAGATTTATTAAGAATATTACAAAGTTCCAAGTGGATGATTTTAAATTATTTTAGAATTACAAAATATTTGAGTCGAGATTTTGATTATACTTTTTTCCTCTGCCCGTCCTGACTTTTAAATTATCTTTTCGCCGTTTTTAAATAAAAATGTCTCCCCCCTTTTAAGGTACGTTTTCTATGATGCGGCGGACGCATCGGGCGTCTGACGCAAGTAATCGTTTCCTTTGGCCTGTCTGCGTTACGTGCCTATATTCAACCGTATGAGTCAGACGCAGTCCGTCAGCCGCATGCGTACGCCGAATCATGGGAACCGTAACTTTAAGTAAGTATTCTTTTTTGCAAACTTTGCATTTAAAAACCCTAAGAATTTTTTTTTTTATTAAACTTGTATTCTATGTTGGGAATTTGGAACCTTTGGTTGCACTAAAACAAAGTTATGATTGTTTTCCACAAACCAAAACTACACTTTTTTGCACTCGACGGGCGTTTCGCTAACAACGTTAGCATCATCAGGAGACGAAAACAATCATAACTTTGTTTTTGTGAAACTTGTATTCATTCGTTTAATTTTCTTAAATTAATGCCATTAAAATTATTTTGTTTGAAAACCAATTTTATAAAAAAAAAGTTAAATTAAATTACGTTTTTACGTTTATTGCACGCGACTCAAGTTTTTTTTTATCGTTAATCTCCACGAACACAAATTATTTTATACTTTTTAGTCCGTTTTAAAAACGGAGAGCTTTATTAAAACTTATTTTTTATTTAATTATTTACTTTCTGCTTCTTAGTGTTTTTTTTTTGTTTGAGAAATACCGAGTAAATTTAAATCTAAAAACAGCAGCTTTGGTTCAAAAGTTAGAATTTTTAAATATATCAACCCCTCTCACCCCTTCAATCACCCCACACCCATCATCATACTTTTTTTTCTATTATAAGGACATATTTAGTAAAACTCAAATCTGAAAACTGCATATTCATAGCATTATTGGTTCAAAATATATGGATTTTTAAATATATCAACCCCTACTACTCCCTAGAGCACACCACTATATCGTTTTTTTTTGTTATAAAATTAGAAAAAAACTTAGGCAAACTTAATGATTTAAAAGTTATGATTTTTTTAATTTTTAAATAAATTAACCCCCACCCACTTCCTTAAGTACCCCCCACCAACGCAGTTTTTATTGTAATATTATAATGTGACTGGAATTACATAAGTTCACCAAATTTTATTAAACTCGGTTAACGAGAAATTAAAACTTTTAGATGTACCAACGTTCTATCTGCCATTTTCTTAATATAAAAATTATTTTGAGAATTACAAAGTTCTATCCCAATTTTCCGTGTCAAACATTGACAGTTTTCTTGTGGAAAAAAATAGTTCAGACCAACTTTTTTAAAATCTTGGAAATTAAGTCAAATTAAATTATTAGTTTAAAATATTTAAACAAAACAGATGGCATAGTTCTAGAGCACAATGTTTTTAAAATGCAATTGCCAAAAGTTGCAAGGCTGATAGATTTCTAAGGTGACGATATGGCAAAGTTACTTCGTATTCGTATTTGTATGCGGGACATTCTGTATAGAAATAACACCAAAGTACAAAATAGTCCAAAAAAAATTACTGTAATGAAGAGTAAAAAGTAGTAGTTTCGTGTCTGATATATTAATAACTCTCTAATTTTAAATTTTGATAATTATTTCTGAATTTCTTTGTTTACTAAAACAAGACGGAAATGTAAAACATCCATTTTAAAAATTGATTTGTGTGGATTTATTGTTTATGCAATAATTCTTGTAAAAAGCATTGTTTAAGAAATAAAGACACCAGCTTGAACCATTCACGTTTGAAATGTATGACGATACAAATTTTTAAATATTTTCGAAGGAAAAAAAAAATTAGTTTACGTGGTTTTTAATTCGATTCAGTGGAGCTCCAATTTGACACTGTTATATTAAAAGGCATACTTTATTTGCCACTTCTACGAATAAACTAGAAAGATATAATATGAAAGGTATTTGTATATATTATAAAAAAGCAAAGGGTAGGTATTTTAGAAGAGCGTAACATTTTACCACCAAAAATTAAAAAATTCTCCACCGTCTAAATGAAAGGCTGTTCCTGTAAAAACAATGCCAATGAAAACTTATATAATCAACTGCGTTCTGGGCAGTGAATGTATTGTACAAATAAAATTAGTTAAAGATACCCATAAATTATAAAAATATACTAAAAAAGGAATACGTACTTACATAGACATACAAATGAACTTCTTCTCTGTTTTTGTACTGGCAAGTTTTCTCGTGCTCACAGCATCCCGTATCTTCAGCACATCTACAAAAAACATTATATGTTATAGTAATGTGTCAAGTAACCCTGCGCAAAATTACATATAATATCTTATATTTTCTTTAATTAAATGTAAGTTTCGTCCTATTTACTTTAGATAATAATAGTTAAAGTTATGTACAAAAGGAAAAACTGCCTGTATTTTATTTTTGTAATTTGTCTTGTGTTTTATAATTATTTATTTATTTTATTTTAAATTTATTGTTTTATATTTATTGTTTACTGCATATTTGATCTGACGATGTCTTTACCACAATTGTAGTCTTTTGGATAAATAAAGATACTCTAGTCTATAGATTAACAGTATCCTATAGGAAACTTAATAAGTAAAAACTCATACTTCTATGATTTTGTAGTCGGTTTGGGAAACAGCAATTTCTCATAAAACATAAGCCTCTCTAGGATTCGTAAGGATAGTTTTTTATAAGTTTAAAAAAGTTTTCATCAGTCAATAGCTATAGTATAAACTCGTTTCATATTGGATTCTATGAAAATTTCAATAAGTAAAAACACACATTTCTATGATTCTGTAATCGGTTTGGGATACACCAATTTCTCATACGACATAAGCAGCGCATAGGATTCGTAATGATGATTTTCTATAGGTTTAAATAAGTTTCCATCAGTCAGGATTCTATGAGAATTTGAATACGTAATAACACACAATAGTACAACATAAGCCTCTATAGGATTGGTAATGATGGTTTTCTATGGGTTTAAATAAGTTTCTATCAGTCAATGGCTACAGTGTTAAATCATTTTCAGTAAGTGAAAAGACATATTTTAAAAAAAGGCAATATCTATAACCGTGTATGAACAGCTTCTATAACGTATGCTCATATATGCCGTAAGAAGCAGCCAAAGAAATTAAAATAAACTAGAAACTGCATAAAAATCCTCGTGAAAATAAAATTATTTAAAAATACCTTACAATAGTGCCCCCCGAGGTTTGTGTTTTTTGACACTGACATGTTAGACCAAAATATATCGTTATTTTTGGCTAGATAAAGCTGGAGAAATTGGCAAAAAATTTAAAATGTTGTGCTTATGAAAGTGATTACCAAAACGTACCTACCTATGTAAAACTGTACAATGAGGTATATAGGTAATTGAAGCATTTGGATGCATTTGCTGGACGGGAATCACTTTGGGTTTGGGATTACTGCACTGATTGATATGCCTCACGTAGTTGTAGTGCTCCATTACTGCCTTCTTTTTTTCCTCTTTAAAAGAAAACAAATCATTATTTTCAAATTCATATAACTATGAGATACATAGTAAACAGAA
Source organism: Oxystoma pomonae (assembly GCA_963921995.1). Lineage (NCBI taxonomy): Eukaryota > Metazoa > Arthropoda > Insecta > Coleoptera > Brentidae > Oxystoma > Oxystoma pomonae. The sequence continues at coordinate 3,563,807 of OY998167.1, read as the reverse complement.
TTTAAAAGAAAAGAAAATAATTGCTCAGAAAAAAATTGTTAAAAAATATACGCATAGAATTAAATTTAAACGAAACACATTTTTACAGAAACATAAAATGTCAGAAAATATTTTTAACGAAAATAATTTAATAGAAACATAATAATGCCGGACCAAAAAATTCAAGAACCCCAATCTATCCGAAAATGATTTAAACCGATAGCCACGAATTCAATTGCTACTTTGCCAGGCTTACGGCAGGGAAGAGTCAAAGTAAGTTGTGATATTGTATTAATTTACCCCCTTTACATCCCTCAACCACCCCTCTACTCTCAAACTTTTTCATAATATCAAAATCGGTTCACGGGAAGTGTGTCAAAAATGAATCGCAAGATGACATGTTAAATAAAACCGTTTAATAAAAAAAATTCTCGTGTCATCTTCCAAATAGAGAAACTTGTCAATACCGCAATCCAGCGCCTACGGCCACAGATCAGAAACACAATCCATCCATTCGGATGGATTGTGGTTCTGATCATTTAAGGATCGGGCATATTATTTTCTATCAATTTGTGGTTCGGTTGTTTTTCGTTTAGAGAAGATTATTTTCGATACTTTTGTAATTCTGATATTTTAAGGTTCGGGAAAATTATAATCGGTGAAATTATATTCGTGTCTTTTTAGGATCAAGTAAATTAAAGTTCTATAAAATTATATTCGTATCCATTATTTTCTGGGTGTTTTACTTTCGTTCATATTTCGTTTCGGACGTTTTATTTTCTGTTCAATTGTGTTTCGGTTTTTGTAAATTCGACTTTTTTGTGGGTTCCCCTACAGGGTGATTCACGACGAAATGCAAATATTTTAATAGTAATTATTACAGGCCAGGGGCTACTCATATCCAACGCTAAAATTTTTTCTTTTTGTCAAATATACAGAGTGATTTATGAAAATATTGCAAAAATAAGAACGGACATATCTCCGAAACCAATAAACGTATTTTCTTAAAAAATACCAAATTGAAGAATGTCAAAAATGCAAAAAAATTTTCCTTTACAATTTTTTTGTAAAAATTATACTTTTTGAGATATTTGATAAAATATATTTCAGAAATTTTTCGAAAAACCCCCGTATCTCGGGATAGAATATATTTATTTTAAATCTGAAACCAGATTTTCAATGCCTCCAAAAAACTGCATATTTTGTCTAATTTGACCAACCTTGTAGTTCGTATAGTTACCGAGATAGCAATAGTGGCCCGTGGCAATTATGACACCCTGTATATAGATTTGTTGCTGAATCATAAATGCTCCGCAGATGAAAATTTTAAGAACATTTATACTAAAAATGCCATTTATTACACTTTTCAATGATGGTGATAAAAATTGATGCAGGCAAAATTTTTAAAATTTAAGACAACACACCAAACACACGTTACAAACCAATTAATTTATTGCAGATTAGGTTGGACCTCCTGGAGGGGGGTTTTAACACCCAAAACCCCCCTGGCTACGCCACTGGTTGTATGATTACATTAAATAGTAAACTGACTTTTTAACAAATCACTCACAAAAAGTCATAATTCTTTTCTTCAATTCTTTATTGGTGCTATAGTATGCTTACGCACTTACACAAGTCAAAAGTTTATTACAATTTAAGGTAGTCCGCAAATAAAATTAATAAAAGTAATTAAATCCTATGTCAGATTAATTTCTCTTTAAAAAATAATTGGACTAGCTAAACACAAAGTTAAAAATTTACAAAACCAGTTGCAAAAATAATTCTAGGTTGCAAACACAAATGGTAAAATCAATGGTTAAAACTAATTTAAAAAAAAAATACCAAAATATAAAAAGACATGCACAAGAACATGTATAAGGTTTTCTGAAACACAAACCAACACTTTGACGATTTTTCTTCGGTGTATGATTTTATTTGCTCCACTTTCAAAGATGTGTAAAAAACGACCACACAACAACTGAATTTAGTAGCCCGGAAGTTTCGAAACCTGATAATATGCCTCAAGTCAAATTTCAGCGTTTTGTCCATCTTTGTCCTGAAGAATCTATCATTAAATATCCGATACTTGCATGCTTATAGCACTTATAAAATTGGTTTCAATTGTATAGCATCTGTGAGGTCTTGATTATAAAAACAGACAGACCGACTGACAGAATGGCTGTAATTTTACCTTGGGAAAGCCTCTGGATATATAATTTCGATGTCGCCGCCTTCTCTTTTAAATAAACTTTGTGTATTATTTTAGAGTAAGTCTTGATGAACGCTTCTTGAAGAGATAAATTAAGTTTTAACAAAAATATATGTTAACAAGAAAAAATAAAAATCGTAATTTATTTGTCAACACCACCACTATATTTCAGGTTGGTGTAGATATTTTGCTCTCTGCTGGAATCTATACTAATAAAAGAACGGTAGTCAACATCAACTATAAACGCACAGGTCAAACCATTTGACCTACCGTTATGAAAATTTAAGGACATATTGGGTTTATGACATAGGCGCTCGCTAGGAAAGGATTTAAAAAAATTTTACTCCTAAGAAGGTAAAAATAGGGGTTGAAATTCTAAAGAGGTTTTTTATATATTGGAAACGAGAAGCCGCAGAGTTCTGGAAATTGGTATGTAGATTCTACTGATAAAATAAGTAAACACGTATTTTGGCGTTTTTCGAAATTTTACCTGGGGGGTGGAGAAATAGGGGTAATTCGATTTCGAAGGGGGTAAAGGGATCTTCTGTATCTCAGAAGAAAAAAGTCACAGAGTTTTAGAAATTGGTATTATACTCTACTAATAAAATAGATGAAGACGTGTTTCAGGGTTTTTTCACCAACCTCCTATCAATAGGGTAGATTATCCCCCACATATTTTTCCCCTTCTCCTTGCCCCATATTTAATGAAAATATTGACCGACTAAAATGTGAGTTGTGTGGTGGAATATTCTTCTATTATTTTTGCTATTTTTTTGTTACCCCTCTCCTCCCCCACTCCACCACCATATTCGATAACCTATAAAAACGAAAATCAAAGAAACTGCTTTTTTTGCTAAAAAAACTGCTGGAAGAATTTTGCTGAATTATTTGAGTTTCTGGGAAGTACACTTGATTTTAAAAAAAAACGCATCTAAAAGTGTATAATATATACGGACTGCCAGCTAAAATCCCTAAAAACTTCAAAAGTATGACAATTTGTCATATTGTTTTAAAAAGGTCTCTAAAACTGAAAATATTTTTTTACTTAAATTAAAGGCAACCTTATTTTTATATTAAATTTTGCATAAAGTATAGTCTTTATTGAACAATATCAAATTATCACTCGAGTAACGGACGAAGGCTGTTCTTTAAAGAGGGCGGTAACCCATTTTGGAGTTCATAAAATAACAATAATACAATGGAAACAGAGCTGGATTGAAAACAATTCGACGAATAAGAAACTTGGAATAGGACAAAAACGATGGTAAAATTAATACTAATTATTTTAACTTAAAAAAGAACTAAAATAAATAATTTATTGAAAAGGTTAAATTTTGAAACTACTGATGGTCTTCTGAGAGCTGATCGAATGCGCGATAAATAGCATCGCTTAACTCTTCAGCATTTCGTGGTCTCCAATTCCTTTGGTATATTATTTTAACGATTCGATCCCATATATTTTCCATTGGGTTAAGGTCAGAGCTGTTGGCTGGCCAAGGAAGTGTTTCTATATTATTATTCTGAAACCATTGGCGAACAACATTAGCCGTGTGTATACTGGACAGTTGTCCTGCTGATAAACGAAGTCATTATTTTCATGAAAAGCCTGTACAGATGGCAGCATAACGTTTTCAAGGATTTCCATATATCGTTCACTATTGACTCTTCCTTCGATCCTCCAAAAAAATCCCAAACCTCTAGCACTAAACCAGCCCCACATGTTTACAGAAAAATGTCTAGCTTTTTTAATTTGATTTTTATATTCGGGTTCAAATCTAGAATTTGGTGGACGATAAACTAAAATTCTCCTGCTGCTTGAAGATGATTGAAAATTTTTTTCGTCAGTGAAAACCACCCTCTCCCAGAAGACATTATCACGAAGAACGTTGTTCAGTGCAAAAATCACTATGTCCTGTTTTTGATCTTTTGTTAGAAAAGGTTTCTTTGCAGGAACTCGACAAGAGACTTCTGATTTCGTTAGTCTTCTATTTACTGTTGCTAAAGAACCCGGAAATAATGTCACATTAGCTGCTTCAACCGACGTTGAAAAAGGATTTTGTCTGAGATCGCAGAACTTACTTTTGGTCGTCCCGATCCATCTTTCCTATCCGTAGAATTATTTTCAATCCAGCGCTTTTTCCATCGCATTATCGTCATTTTATCAACTCCAAAATGGGTGGCCGCTCTTCTTATAGACCAGCCGTCTTCTATAGCTCGAGTGATAATTTGAACTTTTGTAAATGTTGATATCTGTGGTATTTTTAAGGATGTCACACTGAATTTTAAGCTGTCAGGCATACTAAGCTGGTGGTGCCTTATAATAGTATACACTAATGGAAAGCTAAATTTTGTGGCATAGGAAAAAATGCATGTATGAGTTTTTTTTGAAATCAAGTGTATCGAAAATCGATTCACGGGAACAAAATTTATGACCCTTTAAAGCAAAAAAATTGGAAAAAACTTCAGGCTAAGCGGATACTCGAGTAGATGGAAGGGTTTAACGGGCTAAAGGTTTGAGGGGTAAGGTGGAGAAGGAGGAGGAATCTACAATTTTAAACACGCGAACGAAACCGCGGGCGGCCAGCTGGTAGTGTGTATATAAGCGGCATTTACCTGTACTAGATGCACTCTTTAACGAAGCTATTATTTTGTGACTTCGGGTTTCTTCGATTGCATTTCTGCTTCCAAAGTGACTCCATTTGTAGTTGGTAAAATCTGATGTTCGATACTCTAAAATAAAAATAATAACCGTTAATAATTTTTTCTTCTACCCTGTCGGAAAATGACATTTTTGGCCGGCTATTGAGGGAGTGATTGGTCTTTACCTCCCTAGGGAGTTTTGGTTAGTTTACCTCTGGGTTTACCTCGCTATAGGGAGTTATGTTCACTTTACCTCACTCTATCGCGCAGATCTTATGTTTGGTGTAGAGATGCTCACCAATTTTTCAGATTTGTTTCGATGAAAAAATATTTTAACAAACTTTTTTATAAAAAAGCTCAAAATTAATTTACAAAGTAGTATATATAAAAAAATCAAATAGATTACTCTGGAGTAGAGTTTTTACACCCTTGGATTTTTAATGTCCTCCTTCGTCAGAAATCAAAAAATCCGTGAGAGGAAAAATGGTTTAGCCACATGGTACCGAACATTCGCCCATATAGGCAAGCTAGTCTTGGCCCGACATCGATAAACAATTCAAGTCCGACATTGGTTTCCTAAAGCAGTCCAACGTCGGCGATTGATGAAGGTCCGTCGGTGGTAGCTTAAAGCGGCCCGACAATGGCAAACCACAAAGGTCCGATAATGGGTGGATAATAAGGCCCCACATCGGTCTCTCAAAGCGGCCCGACGTCGGTGATTGACGAAGGTTCATCGGTGGTTGCTTGACATGATCCTACATTGGCAAACTACAAAGTTTTGATAATGCGGGTGCTTAACCAGTCGGGCTGCTTTAAGTGGCGCAAGAGGTGATTCTTGTAGAGAAGTACCACCAACTTGTCAAGTCCGTATTCTAGTTTTGAAATATCTTTGCTCATTATATATTTAATATTAATATTATCTTTCACTGTACAGGGAACATAGTGACATTAACGCCATCTCTACATATTAGGAAAATACTATTAAGCAGTTTAAATATTTTAATGTGACATACGTGTATGTTGCTGGTTATCGACAAATCGAACAAAAATCTGATCAGGTCATCGTCGGCCCTAAAGCAGATAATTTGGTCGTCGGCACAAAATCGACTATAGTAAATCGGGCCATCGTCAGTTGCCGATTCTCTACCGACTAAACAAAGTTCCAATCGGATCATCATCGTCCCTAAAGCAGATAAAGTTTGCTTTGGCATAATGTCGACTATAGTAAATCGGGCCAACATCAGTTGCCGATTCTCGTCCGATTAAACAAAGTTCCAATCGGACCGTCGTCGGCTCTAAAGCAGATAAAGTGGGCGTCGGCATAAACTCGACTATAGTAAATCGGCCCAACGTCAGTTGCCGATTCTCGTCCGATTAAACAAAGTTCCAATCGGACCGTCGTCGGCCTAAAGTGGTGTCGGTATAAAGTCGACTATAGTAAATCGGTCCAACGTCAGTTGCCGATTCTCGTCCAGTTAAACAAAGTTCCAATCGGACCGTCGTCGGCGCTTAAGCAGATAGTAATGAGTAATGTGGACCTCCATCAGTTGCCGATTATTGACCGACAACTTAAAATCGCAATCTGTCCAACATCGGGCCAGCATGTAGTCGCCGATGCCGACACACGAATCTCATTAAAGTGCTTGTAGAATCTTATAAAACCCTATAAAACAGCATAAAAACTCACCGACTTTTATAAAATCCGATGCGGCTTTTGTGCAAGGGTACTGATTCATCAGTACGCTGAGTCGGTGAAGCTGATACAAGTTTCATAGTGAGTGCGTTCCTTTGCAATTGATGCAAGTCTCATGATTCTTGGATTTGTTGTCATGCATCGCAACTTGTTTCACACACTTTTCCGCCCACGGGCGTTAAATTACCTACCTACCTAATAACCACATTGTTTCAGTTTTTAAAAATTTGAATTATATTTGCCCATTTGAATCGGTTTAGGCGGTACCGGCCGTCAAGGCATACTTCGTTTTGGCTGAATCAAGCTACACCCCCCCCCTAATTTAGTCCCTTTTTAAAAAAAAAATTTACTTAATGAATAACGGTGTTATTCGCACTTAAAATCGGGCGGGTGTGGCTTGGCGTTAAGGAGCACCCCCCGCCCTCCGTGCTTAGGAGAAAGATTTAATGAAAGTTGATATATGCCATAATTTTGTACTAATTATGTACTTTTAGTTTACAAAAACTAGCTTGATATCAAGGTACACCCCCCTCTGCTTAAAAAATAGGTTCGACTAAAAGTGACTAGGCCGGAATTTGGTACTAATTATGTACTAATTTCGTCCCCTTCTAAAAAATTGCCTACTCTCAAGATAACTTCATTTTTTTTGTTTGTTTTTATCTGTGCCTTTATATCTAGCTACACACCCCATAAAAACAAAAAAAAAAAAAGTTATTTTGAGACTAGGCAATTTTCTAGAAGGGGACAAAATAAGTACATAATTAGTAATAAATTTTGGTACAATTACTTTTTTGAAATCTCTTTCCTAGGCAGAGGGGAGTGTGCCTTGATATCAAGCTACACACCCCACATAAACAAAAAAAACTTAAGAACCGATGAAAGTAAGCAATTTTTTAGAAAGGGACGAAATTAGTACATAATTAGTACCAAGTTCTGGCATAGCCACTTTCGGTCGAATCTCTTTCCTAAGCAGAGGGGGTGTACCTTGATATCAAGCTGAAAACTGAAAATACCTTTCTTTAAAAGTACATAATTAGTACAAAATTATGACATATCAACTTTCATTAAATCTGTCTCCTAAGCATGGAGGGAGGGTGTTGCTTAGCGCCAAGCCACACCCCTCCTCTTTTAAGCGCGAATAACTCCGTTAATCATTAAGTACAAAATGTTTGAAAAGGGGACTAAATTAGTACATCATTTTTACAATATCTAAATTGAGTTTCGTTGAGGGGGGGGGGGGTGTAGCTTGATTGAGCCCTCAGGTTTTTTATTTTGGGAGCATTTTCAAATGTTCATTTTTCGCCAAAAAAAGCCTCATTTAAGTTAGGTCGAGCTGTATCAGTCCCTGGCTTACCTAGTGATGCTGGCTTCAACGTTTTTACAGTGGTTGTGCTGGGTTCATCTTGTATCTCACGATCTTCATCGAATTCTTTGTAAAAATCGTCGTCGTCATCTTTTTCGTCATCTTTGTTTTCTTCGTCATCGAAATAGTTGACTTCATCGTCGTCTTCCTGAAACAAGGTGATGATTAAATAAAACGAATAAAATTAAAAATTGATAGGTTCTTGCGAATTTTCCTCAAACTCCCTTATTTTCTCTGAAAAGAAATGGTGTGTCAAATCTATATCTACACACCAAATTTTATTATAATCGGATAAACGGTTCAAAAGGACCACCTAATATAACTATGAGATATTATAATGACCTAAATGTGGCAAAATGTGTAACAATAATAACTTGGAAAAACAAAAAAATAATGCAAAAATCGGAGTTAGAAATTTACAAAAAAAACGCACTTTTTGCAACTTGTGTAAAAAAAACTAGGTAAAACACACATATAATTTTTTTTAAAAGAAAATTTGAAGTAAAGGAGAGGGAGGCCAATCTCCTACCTAGTGACAGAGCTGTATGGAAATATATTAGACTAGATTCACAGAATAAAAACGTGTGTGTGAGTAAAAAAAATGGTGGTATGAGACACGGGGTGGGAGGAAGGGCAAAAAGTTAATTTAGAATAAATTACGTTTTCCTAGTGAAAAAATGTTAGTTCAGCACTTTAAAGGTAAATTTTAATCAACTCTAGCACGAAGTATGGTTTATTACCTTCCAACACAACTGTGCTGTTAAAAGTTTTACTAAAATTTTATCAAAGCCTGCACAACGGAAAGAGAAGTGCAATACCAATTTTGAAAAAGCATTTGATGGGCTCAAAACTGATATACAACAAATAAAAATTCCCTAGAAAATGGATAAGTTATAAGCCAAAATGTGAGGCCATGCAAAATTGTCTACGTTTTTGTAATTTCGATATAGCCTGCCCAACAGCATAGAATAGAACAACGCCATATTCTAAATTATCATGCAGGATTTATTGTCATCTTATACTCTTTTAAAAGTTTTACAAAAAAAAAATCGTAGGTATTGTACGCAAATATGCCAAATCTTTGAATTAAGAAAAACAGCATGCACGCTACTGTTTAAAATTGAAATCCCTGGGAATATAATGTCTTAAAGTATAACACACTCGTATCATAATATCTGAGTAGCAAATTTTGCATTTGAGTGATATTACAGATGTAAGATTTTTTTTGCAAAAATTATGAAAAGAAAAATTACCTAAAATTTTATGAAAATTGAGGTTTGGTTAACTCTCAAGTTTGACGTACTCCACTGCCTGTGGTGAAATAGACCTTAAATGAAAGACTGTTAAATTTATTTGACTAATGCAAACAGCGGATCTAAGGAGAATACGTCAGCGCAAATTTTGAAAGCGTCTAATGAAAGCGAACGCCGACGAAATCATTATTTTTCTGGTGATTTTTGAGGTCAGTACTACTTGTGGACCAAGTGAGAACAGAATCATCACCGACTCACCATCAAAATTAAAAAACGGCCAACAACTAAAAATTACCACTTGCGATTGACCCCATGATCTTAAAAAAAAAACAAAAAAATGCGGCTAGTCACGAAAAATAACAAATTATTCAAATGCTTTTTTCTTCTTTAATATCCACCTTGGCCTCAGTCGCCTTTTGTTGACTTAAGCACATTTTTGACTTAAATCATAAAAAATCGCCGTTGAACCCCAACCACAAATTTAAGAGCTTACTAATATTTGTTTGTACGTGCCTAAGTTGGGCCCATAAAGATTTTCGGTACTTTTTATAGTTTCTCTGTTTCTTTTAAACTTTGTTTCTTTTAAATGGCAAGTTAAAGTATGAAGACCAACCCAACTCAATAATAAAGTTAAGTTCGTTTTTTTGTCATTTCAATTTTATAGTTCAAACTGTAGTTTATCTGTAATACGCAGGCAAGTGTGGATTTCAGGTTGGGGGGGGGGGGTAAGGGGGTAACTACCTCCTACTGGACTTCATTTTTTTATACAAACATAATAATTTTAAAGATAAGACGACGAGAGCACTATAACACCATTGATACTTACAATATTAGTTTAATTTTGTGTCAAGAATCGCATTTTGAGTGTAATTTTGTTAAAAATTTTCGCATTTAGGCATGATTTTTGTAAACACATTTCCGGTTACCACTTGTACTTTTGAAAGGTCTTTTTCCTCATTAAAGTTTATGAAAAACTACTTTAGAAAGTCAACGTCAGGGGATAGGCTAAACGGATTGTTTCTGTAGACGAGTTTCTAAACAATCTTGCATTGAAAAAACGTCGTCTGAAGATTTAATTGTAATTTTTGCATAAACCGCCCCCCCCCTCCCTTCCCACTATATTTCTGAGGGCGCCATATAATAAATCCCCTTAAATATTCAGAATTGTTTACGTTTATGTGTGAGTAAACTTGCATAATGTCACTTTCATTTTTAAGGTCTTATTAGACACTACCCAGCAAACACAAATCGTCGGCATTGAATCGGGCCAATGTCGACAACGTCGGTGGTGTGTCGGCATCAAATTGCGATTTTCAGTTTTCGGTCAATAATCGGCAACTGACGGAGGTCCACATTACTACAGTCGACTTTATGCCGACACCACTTTAGTACCAACGAGGGTCCGATTGGAACTTTGTTTAATCGGTCAAAAATCGGCAACTGACGATGGCCCGATTTACTATTATTTATTATTTACGGCCGACGACGGCGACGATCCGATTGGAACTTTGTTTAATCGGACGAGAATCGGCAACTGACGATGGTCCGATTTACTATAGCTGACATTATGCCAACGCAAACCTTATGTGCGTTAGGGCCGATGATGGTCCGATAGGAACTTTCTTTAATCGGTCGAGAATCGGCAAATGTCGATGGCCCGATTTACTGTAGTCGACTTTATGCCGACGCCTACTTTATCTGCTTTAGGGCCGACGACGGTCCGATTGGAACTTTGTTTAATCGGACGAGAATCGGCAACTGACGATGGCCCGATTTACTATAGTCGACATTATGCCAACGCAAACCTTATCTGCTTAATAGTTTCTTCCTAGTATGTAGAGATGGCGCTAATGTCACTATGTTCCCTGTACAGTGGAAGATATTATTATATATATAATGAGCAAAGTTATTTCAAAAGTAGAATGCGGACTTGACAAGATGTTGGTACTTCTCTACAAGAATCACCTCTTCTGCCACTTAAACCAGCCCCACTGGTTGAGCACCCGCATTATCGAAACTGTGTAGTTTGCCAATGTCTGGCCGCTTTAAGCTACCACCGACGGACCACCGTCAATCGCCGACGTTGGACCGCTTTAAGAAACCAATGTCGGACTTGAATAGTTTACCGATGTCGGGCCGAGACCAGCTTGCCTACGTTAGGCCGACCAAATTAAGCAGTTATGGGCAGATGGTTGGTACCATGTGGTTAAACCATATCGGACCTTAATCGTACGGCGACGGTATGCCGATTTCAGCAAAAAGTAAAATTTACCATTGGTCCGACGACGGCCCACAGTCTAATGTTGCATCGGCAAACATACATTGAGCCTACATCGCAAAGCGGACAAAAAATACTGCTGGTCCGATGACGTAAATCGACGTCGTGCCGATGACGACAAATTCGGCAATCGACATCGGACCGACGAAGGCCCGAGGGAAACGTGTTTGCTGGGTAGCTATTGCACACAAAAAGCCGGAACTCTTTGTAAACCCAAATACATTCCTCAAAGTTCATTTTCTAAGCCTGTAAATGCATTTTCTCTAATGAAAATCAAGGAAAGTTATTCATATTAAAAAGTGTGTGATTTAATTTTAGCACTTTTTCCTACTTATCACACCAGCGAAAGTGCTATCCATATATATTATTGACATGTTTTCATACAATTCAGTATAGTAACTATTGACAGGATCAATTATTGCTAAAAGAAACTTTGATTATTTATTATCTACATATGTTTACCAAGTTAATACGAAGGGGTTTTTACGCAAATTTTATTTATTTGGTTCAATTTGTTCTCGACATCCTTCATATTTAACTTTTTTAACAAATAAAAAGCATAAAGTGTAATCAATTACTTTGTTTATACGGGCCTCTTAGCGCTTTTATATAAGAACGGTTTGAAAATTTTGCTGTAAAAACACCACTAAAACCGTTTTAAGCACTAAATCGATTTTATTTTAAAACGATTTAAGAAAGCAGTTTATTGCCTTAAAACGATTTTAGGGGCGGTATCAGTGGCGGATACAGGGGGAGGGCGGGGGGGCCGCCCTTCCCTTTGAATTTAACCTAACCTATTCTAACTGCATCCAACCCTTACATGTAAGACATACCTAGGTCCCCGGAATAAAAAAAACTTTACATATGCCCTTTATCTATTAAAATTATCTGATGCAGAAAGCTGTTCCAGTAACCAAGGAAACTTTCGAGAGTTGTTAAAATTCCGAATTGATGCTGGTGATAAAAAGTTAGAGACGCACTTAGCAAACGTTAGCTCTAAGGCAACATATATTAGTAAACACACCCAAAATGAGCTAATAAATTCTAGATGTAATTTTAAGTCGAATTAAAGTTTTATAGTGTCATCTTCGATGAAACTATAGATATTTCAAATATTTCTCAGATGTCTGTAGTAGTTAGGTTAGTATAGAAATATTTTTTATTCGTTATATTATTTCATGCTCTTTTAGCCTAGTAGTTTTTAATGATATTTACATCTAAAATTATCAAAAAATTATTACCTATTTCAATTAATTTTTCTTATTCTTATTTTAGATATATGTATGAAGACAAAATATATGAAGACTTTGTTGGTTATGTCCACTGTCTGGAATTGGAATATGAAAAGGAAATTAAAGGTTTGTGTGAGACTCGTTGGGTAGATCGCCACGATTCAATTTTTTAATTTAAAACAGAATTTTTAAAAATTGTTGAAACCCTTAATATAATATCCAATTGGTCAGAAAATATTTCGAGTCGCAAGGCCGAGACGTTTAAAAAAACGTAGGTACTTCGCAGTAAGCCTCTACTAATTATCTAATATATTAATTGTGACAAAACCTCACACATTTAGGGATATTACAGATGATATCAGTGATTTGCTTGGTAAATTAGATATAGAATTTCGTATTCCCAGAATAAATAAAAGGATGACAAATCGAGATAATTACAATATACAAAATTCTCAAGATTTTTATTGAGTATCTGTTTTTAATAAAATATTGGATGAAGTAATCATGGACTCGCGATTCACTTCGGAATCCCTAAGTGTTTTCGACCTTAATGTTTTTCTACCAGAAAAGTTATATACCCTTAACAGTGCTAAATACGAAAAAGTCTTTAATGAAGATAAGGAACGGTTGCATGGGTTAGTTTTGGGGGAAGTAACGATTCCGAAGAATGTTTGTGAGGCTTCGATAAACTGTGACATCGATGTTTTTAATTGTATAAAAAAAATTTTGAAAATTTTAGCTGGTTTGCCCGTTAGCAACGCTTCCTCAGAAAGGAGCTTTTTTAGCTTGAGAAGGCTTAAAACCTATTTAAGAAATTCAATGACTGAAACGCGGATAACGTGCCTTACAATGATGCACATCCATAGAGAAATGATAATTAATATTCATAATGTTTTAAACAGATTCACCCAAAAAAGCAATCGAAACAGATTTCGTTTTATGAATAAATATATATAGGGTGGGCCAATAAAAATGAGTCTTTTGATGGCCTATAACTCAAAAAGTCCTGGTCTGATTTCGACAATTTTATGACATTTTGAAAAGTCTAGACTTTACAGATTTTAGGAATCTAATGTCAAAATTGACATTTTTGAAAATTGTGGAAATCAGACAAGAACTTTTAAGTTATTAATTATAAAATTACAAAAAGTCCCGTTTTATTGGCCCACTTTATGTATACATTTTGTTTAGTACTTATTACTTATTATGGTAGATTATACGCATATACAAGACTTTAGGTTATTCTTTGTTGTTTTTTGTATAGTATATGTATATGTTTCTACTTGTTGTAGGCACCTGTTTTTAATTTTAAGTTGTACTTACCTACCAAAAATAAAGTTACCATTGAAAGGAAAAATATTATTTTTTTATTTTTTATTTTTTTAAATATTATTTTTTTATTAGGTCAAACCAAACCGCCCCCCCTTTTAAATCGGCTGTATCCGCCCCTGGCGGTATAAACACTTTAAAAACTTTTAAGCACATTTCTTCCAACCTAAAGATATACTCAACCCTGGTTTTTACCGAAAAATCTGTTAGTAACTTAGCGAAGGAAACGATTTTATTAAAACCTTCCTTATATAAAACCGGTCTTAGGAGCGTATAAACGTAGTGAATAAAATCACAAATTCGAGTTAATAAATGTTAAATTGAGCAACTTCGAAATGAAAACAATTGTTTTATCAAACCAGGAAAATGTTTTTAATAAATATTTTTATTGTAAGAACGGTTTACTATAACTATTTTCAAACTCATTCAGAATTAAACAACCAGAGAAGACACGCACATCGAATTCCTGTGTCAAGCAAGAGACAGCAACATTATTCCGGTTGCGTTTCGTCTTAAGGCATCATTTCCAGGACTAAGAGTTCAGCGGATTCTAGATGACGGCAGTAAAGCACCTATACGATCTCTGACAGAAGAATTGGGACAACGGTTTCTGGAAAATGGAGAAAATACGATAGAGGAAGATTCACAGGTCAACACACATTTTGGGGCCGGCGATTTTTTAACTGTTTTTGGGTGGAGAATCCGAAATAGCCATCAGATTTTGTCTATCAGATCTAGTTTTTAAAATAGAAATTATTTACTGTTTTTAGTCTCTGTATATATTTTATGTTATAACTATGACTATTGCCAGTAACAGAAAAAACACATATAATTAGATATTTATTATAAAAAGTAGCTTAGCATACAATCATATTCATATTAGTCACTATCACCTACAAATTTTCTTTTATACGACTTTCTAGCATGGAGTTTACTGGTGTAGTCTCGCTGAAGGCTCCAACAGTAGTCGGCCATCGTGTGGCTATCACATCGTCCTTGATATCGATCTTCCATAGTTTTAATATCCTGGTGGAATCTTTCTCCCTGTTCTTCACTACAGTCACCTAAATTTTCTGGAAAGCGATCTAGGTGACTGTGGAGGTAGTGAACCTTTATACTCATGTTACAACCGAGAATATGAAAATTTGAAAGCAGAGTTTCCACTAATTCTATGTAATTGTCTGCTTTGTGATTTCCAAGAAAATTTTTAACTATTTGAACAAATGAACCCCAAGCGTTAGATTCAGTGTTTTATTGATGTGATGTGAATCTTTAATAAGTTGCCTTATTTGAGGACCATCAAATATACCAGTTTTTAGTTTTTCCGTGCTAATCCCAGGAAACTTACGTGACAAGTACCCAAAACAATTTCCATCTCGATCTAACGCTTTCACAAACTGCTTCATAAGATCCAACTTGATATGCAAAGGTGGTAGTAAGATTTTTTCTCTCGTAACCAAAAGTTCATTCACTACGTTTTGTCTTCCTTGAACCATAGTATCTCTTAAAGGCCAATTTCTCTTAACCCAGTGCTGATCTTTAGCTCTGCTGTCCCAAAAATATAAAAAAACAGGGGTATTTTATATATACACTTTGCTGTTCAAGGAGAAAATTCACCATTTTCAAACCAACACAAATTGCCCACTGATGTTCTTCGTATTTAATTTGTTTCAAAACTTGTGCTATTGTTTTATACTCCTTTTTCATGGTAGTAGAATGTCCAATAAGAATTGAAGCATATTTGTTACCGGGAATGTAAAAGGACACATTTTAAACTACGTTTTGAACTATCAATGAAAAGGCGCCAATCGTCTGAAGTGTATTCTAGCAAACCCATTTTTTTCTAAGAGTCCTTTTATATCGTTACAGAATACCAGCTTATTTTCCTGAGTGAAAAAAGGCAGCAGATCCTTTTCTTTCTTACGATAAAATGTAACATTATTGCCTGGATAAAGAAGGTTCTTTTCTTCTAATATGGATGCAAGTAATTCAGCACACTCCTTTGAGAGGTATAGGTCTCCCACGAGATCGTTCAGTTCTTGTTGATTAAAATACTGAGGAGTTGTTAAATCTGCTTCAAATTCACTGTCGTTTTCTATTTGCATTCTTTGAACTTCATCAGACGTTGATGTTTCTGTATCATCTTCCGGGATTTCAGGAAGGTTGCTGAAGGTTGGAATGGGTATTCCCTTAGAGTGCGGTACAGGTCTTCTTGCAGAATCTAGATCATCCATTTATGTCGATTGTTCCTATTTATGCCTTTAATATTAACGAGACAAAAAAAAAGCAGTCATCATAATGGTTACGTGGTTCACTCCAAACTATTGGTACACCAATTTTTAGGCACACCACATGTGGAGCCCAAGATTTATCTTGATCTCCCAAATGAACGCCAAAATAAGCAAGATAAGACCTTTTCACAAATTCACAAATAGTTTTTCTACTTTCTTTCAAAGTGTGTTCGCCACATACATAACAACATCTGGATGGTTTAGACAGCTACGCCTGTTTGCGGATGCCATTGTTTTAGTTTTAACACTATGAAACGATGAAAATGTACAAAAAATTACGACACAACTTTATTTGCAAAATCTACACAATATACTAAGTTCAGAAGGATAAAGGTAGACAAAAGGTACTATGTTTCCAAAACCAATTAGTCGGGGTTGAGCAGGTATGGGGAGATCGGATCATAGGAAATTCCAAATATAAAATAGCTAATAAAATTAATAGGATTAAGTAATGCCGTTTAACCAGGTCTAGGAATATTGATTTACGGACAATTTCAGGTATATTTGGCTAATTGGATCCTAGTTTTGAACACCAAATATCTATTTTGAATTTTAAAGAGATGTTGACTTATTTATTTTTGCCTTTTATTAGAACTAAATTCAATTAGTCTCTATCTCAAAAACTAGAGCTGATACAAAAAATCTGCTGCCAGTTTTAGAATCAGTACATGAAGTATATCTAAAATCTTAGATCTCAGGCACCAAATTTTTTTTTTATTTTGTTGTTCTGTGATCAGCCGATTCTGGACAAAATCACACGAATCTGCAACCATCTACGACAGACTGGGCAAGCGAAGCACCAAAGGAAATTCGCCCATCAACAGACACAAAGCCAATCGACTACCGACACTGTTAGAACCATCATTAATGCGTCAAAGAAGACATTGACACCCATAGAAGAAAACTTACTTGCCAAAGGACTTAACTTTTCCATCGCTCCTAAGAAGATACCCACTATCGATATCATCACCGGCATAGAAAGTCATCTACAAGACTCCGGCAAGTTCAGACATCAAGTAAGGACCATTATTGACAAACCTATTAAGCATACCTCCAACATAAGTAAGACAGAGGAAATCGCGTTGAAGAATCTTCAAAAGGACAAATCAGTTAAAATCATACCGGCAGACAAGAGCACAATGGAACAGTGATTTTGGACACGGAAACTTAGAAAGTTGAAGAGGTACTTGCCAAAGGAAACTATAACTTCTCCCAAAAGACCCGACACAATCAATCGAAAGTAAGGTTTATAGAATTTTAAAAAAGTATTCCAGATATATTCCATTCATTAAATGTGTTCAATTTAAACCCGGAATTTGTAAATCGTTATTCGTAAAAACGTTGTTAAGCAAACTAAATTTCTCATAAATTATTTGCGCCTTTGCCAAAAACACACGCATCAATTCAAAGTTTGATATTGAATGAGTTTTAATTTTATTTACATTATCAATTAACTGTTTTTAACATTCGTGCAAAGACCCCAGGTACCAAACAAAATATCTTGAGGTGTCAAACGATTACTGCGTGTGGTCTGTGGTTGACAGTAAGAATTCTCATTGTTTACGAAATTAATTAAGGAATTTGTAGAGGATTTCGAGGAATAGAATTCAACAATGCAACGGAATGCTTTTGATTTCATCGATTAGTGTTAGTGTCAGTTGTTTGCCTCCGGAAATAAAATTTTTGAAGAAAATAAAGTCGAGTCTTGAGAGCTCCTTGAAATTTAAATCCTAACGAGAAGCCAACTATCAGAAATTTTTGTGAGCCTACTATAGTTACTAAATGGTTCTCTTTTGCTAAATGCATACCACGAAGATGGCCTGTCAGGCCCGTCTGTACAGGGTGCTCCAAATTCGAGGGGCCTCTATAGCTTTGGGCTTTTGCAGCATAGTTAGCCCAAAACTAATATACATGTTACAGGCTCGATTTTCAAGAGAAGTCGAAAACTCAAAACCGCATTGCGATATGTCAAAGCGTTTCTGAGCTACAGGGTGATTTTCAAAAATGTGCGTTTCTAAAAACCGTCTACAACTTTTTTATTTGTAAAGATAGAGATTTTCATTAAAACATTTTTTGAAGATTTTTTAAGGACAAATCTACCTGTTTCACCGATTTTGTCTGAAAGCTTTTAGTTCACGAGATATAACACAAAGTTAAATTTTTTTTAAATGGAATACCCCAATTTTTTTAAAAAAATTAGTTTTGTAATAAAATTTCCTGTTAAGCGATGTGTCATACACCTATTTTTATTAAGTAGAAACAGATATCTGCAATTTTTAATAATTACCATAGTAGGCTGTGTTTAACTCTGACTTATGCAGTTTTAGGGTATCTATCTAGGTAGCTATGATCAAATAAAAACAATTGACATGATAAACGACCCCAAGTGTCAAAAGTGGCGTCTTCGTCAAGATATAAAAATGTTTGAAAACTTTGAAAAGTACGACATGATAAAATGTTATATTGAAAGTAACGAAAATCGACAGACGGCGTTAAATCTATATTTCCAGAGATATCCGGAAAGAAGGTCTCCTAGCTTAAAAATATTTTTGAAGTTAAAACGTTATCTACAAGAATACGGGTCCTTTACAAAACTGCGGCCTAGGACGTATAGAAGCCTAGCCAGAGATAGAGAGTTGGAAGAACTAACGGTTCTAGGAGAAATAGAAATTAACTTAAAAAACACAAGTTTAGGACCTATCGACCCCGACGGGTGCACCAATTACGGCAACGAGATTTTGCTCCAAGACGTGCATTTTGCAGGTGGTACCCAAATAAAAGCCAAGAAGACCCCAATTTTGCCAGAAAAGTTATTTGGACGGATGAGGCAACGATTTCTAGTGATGGGATATCACCAGATATGACTGCTATTACTGGAAACAGCAAAATCCCCATATTATGGTGGAGCAAGCGAATCAGGGAAGGTTCAGTTCGAAAGATACCAACAAATTTTAGAAGAGCAGGTGATTCCGTTTATCGACAATTTGCCACTTCAGCAAAATAATGAGCTATACTTTCAACATGACGGTGCACTTCCTCACAATGCACGAGACATTACTAATTTGCCGAAAACTGGATCGGAAATAAAGGTGCTATATATTGGCCCCCCAGGTCTCCAGACCTGACCCCTTGCGACTTCTTTTTGTGGGGGAGAGTCAAAGACCTTGTATTTCGAAATCGCCCAACTACTAGAAGGGAATTGGAAGAGGCACTTCATAGTGCATTCAGGCAGCTTCGTGCGGTGCAGAAAATAGCGGCAAGAGAAGATGTAGGATATGTTTACAAGAAAACGGCCGTCAATTTGAGCATTTGTTTTAGAATTAAAGAAAATTGTTAGATGTAGATTTTAGGTGTTACATAGTTTAATGAATAAAAATTTGAAATAAAAACTTTTAATAATTTTATTTTTGTTTATTATTTTCGGGTTGGTAATTATAGTAAACTAGAAGTTAAAGTTCGAGGTTGCTGTGTCCTCTCGTGTCGTAGCCAACTTGATTTTGTATGAAAAAAAAAACAATAAAATTTTATTTACACATTTAGAGCGCGCACAGCGCCTACTATGGTAAATATCAAAATATGCAAATATCTTTTAAACTATTTAATAAAAACAGGTGTATGGCACATCGTTCGACAGGAAATTTTATTAGAAACCCGATTTTTTAGAAAAATTGGGAGTATCCCATTTAAAGAAATATAACTTTGTGTGATATCTCGGGAACTAAAGGCTTTAAGAGAAAATCGGTGAAACAGGTAGATTTGTCTTTAAAAGATTTTCAAAAAATGTTTTTAATGAAAATCTCTATATTTACAAATAAAAAAGTTGTAGAGGGTTTTTAGAAACGCACGTTTTTTAGAATCACCCTGTAGCTCAGAAACGCTTTGACATATCGCAATGCAGTTTTTAGTTTTCGACTTCTCTTAAAAATCGAGCCCATAAAATGTATATTAGTTTTGGGCTAACTATGCTGCAAAAGCCCAAAGCTATAGAGGCCCCTCGAATTTGGACCCCTGTACATGCATCATTCAACCCCGTGTAACTGTCAACGGTAACTGTTTCAAGGAGTTATAAATTCGTGGAAAAAGGGGTAAAAGGAGAGCATTATTTGTTGAGCTTGATCCCTCTCAGACCGTTGCAATTAAAAGAATAGTAACTATGAACAGACCCAAAAAAATTGCTATTATGTATCTCTAAGAAAAAACTCAAGGAATCCTTGAAGGGAATTAAGGTAGGTTTAAAATTATCTATTTATAACTGATCGAAGTGGTTGGTTGGTTTGGTTTTCTTTGTTAATTAAATCATTTAGTGCCATATGCATAGTCCTTCCTTCGAAAAACCATCTCTAAAACTGTAAAACTAGGACCAAAACACTTAAAAACCCGGACATTGCTGCAAAAGTTTATTTAGCACTTTTTAAAATAACCAACCTAATCGTTCAATCAAATCACGTTTTAAGTCCGCCGCATGCGAAAATTTTAAGAAAATTACATAAAAAATTTAATTTTTTATGTGTTTTAAACGTTTTTGACAAAAAATTTGTAACAAGCAATGATGTTATAATCTAAACAAATGGGTCCTTAAAGATCTCTATGCACAAATGTCGAAAATGTACTTTTTCGAATTGCAAGTTGCAATGTAATGTTTTCGCATCTTGAGGGGCTCACGATACTGTAAAAACATGCCCACTTTCCTCAGGCAATCGGTTGTAAAAATATGAATTTTCAAAGTTTGCTGAAATGGGTCTATGGAAATCCCTATAAAAAAAATGTCGAAAATTGCACTTTTTCGAATTGCAAGTTGCAATGTAATGTTTTCGCATCTTGAGGGGCTCACGATACTGTAAAAACATGCCCACTTTCCTCAGGCAATCGGTTGTAAAAATATGAATTTTCAAAGTTTGCTGAAATGGGTCTATGGAAATCCCTATAAAAAAAATGTCGAAAATTGCACTTTTTCGAATTGCAAGTTGTAATGTAATGTTTTCGCATCTTGAGGGGCTCACGATACATGCCCACTTTCCGCAGGCAATCGGTTGTAAAAATAATAATTTTCAAATTTTGGCGAAATGGGTCTATGGAAATCCCTATTCAAAAATTTCGAAAATTGTACTTTTTCGAATTGCAAGTTGCAATGTAATGTTTTCGCATCTTGAGGGGCTCACGATACTGTAAAAACATGCCCACTTTCCTCAGGCAATCGGTTGTAAAAATATGAATTTTCAAAGTTTGCTGAAATGGGTCTATGGAAATCCCTATAAAAAAAATGTCGAAAATTGCACTTTTTCGAATTGCAAGTTGTAATGTAATGTTTTCGCATCTTGAGGGGCTCACGATACATGCCCACTTTCCGCAGGCAATCGGTTGTAAAAATAATAATTTTCAAATTTTGGCGAAATGGGTCTATGGAAATCCCTATTCAAAAATTTCGAAAATTGTACTTTTTCGAATTGCAAGTTGCAATGTAATGTTTTCGCATCTTGAGGGGCTCACGATACTGTAAAAACATGCCCACTTTCCTCAGGCAATCGGTTGTAAAAATATGAATTTTCAAAGTTTGCTGAAATGGGTCTATGGAAATCCCTATAAAAAAAATGTCGAAAATTGCACTTTTTCGAATTGCAAGTTGTAATGTAATGTTTTCGCATCTTGAGGGGCTCACGATACATGCCCACTTTCCGCAGGCAATCGGTTGTAAAAATAATAATTTTCAAATTTTGGCGAAATGGGTCTATGGAAATCCCTATTCAAAAATTTCGAAAATTGTACTTTTTCGAATTGCAAGTTGCAATGTAATGTTTTCGCATCTTGAGGGGCTCACGATACTGTAAAAACATGCCCACTTTCCTCAGGCAATCGGTTGTAAAAATATGAATTTTCAAAGTTTGCTGAAATGGGTCTATGGAAATCCCTATAAAAAAAATGTCGAAAATTGCACTTTTTCGAATTGCAAGTTGCAATGTAATGTTTTCGCATCTTGAGGGGCTCACGATACATGCCCACTTTCCGCAGGCAATCGGTTGTAAAAATAATAATTTTCAAATTTTGGCGAAATGGGTCTATGGAAATCCCTATTCAAAAATTTCGAAAATTGTACTTTTTCGAATTGCAAGTTGCAATGTAATGTTTTCGCATCTTGAGGGGCTCACGATACTGTAAAAATATGCCCACTTTGTCCCATGCCCACAAATGTAAGAATTATTCCTGTGAAACAACCATAAAATACGCCATTTTGAAAATCCGCTGTCAACCCCTTGTGTCAACGCATAGAAAAAGTGACGTTTCCCCAGCCGTTAAGCCTTTTTAGCTATGAAACTCAATACAATTGGTCCTGGTTCTGGTTGAACCAGAACCGGAACCGGTTTCGTTTTAAAACAGTGACGTCACAGTTGCAACCCGGTTATGAAATTTTAGAACCAGCCTGGAAATTTGGTTCGGCCCTTTGGTTGTAAACATAACCCCTAAAATTTTACAAAATTTTGGGTAGTCTTCTATCTTCACAATATTTTAAATGACGTCATTATTTTTGAACCAGTGTCACAATTTATGTCAAAATAATGTCAACCAGGACCAATTCTCAAATCAAAAATCCCTAATTTTATACTCGGATGAAAGTGTCAATCGCATCGGTACCCCTAATTTTTTAGATTGGTCGGTTGGGATATCCATTCAGTTTTAGTTTTCTGGATTTTAATTCGTTTTTTTTTAATCCTCTATAAAATTAAACATTTTCGTTTCAAAATCGTTTTCCATAAAAATTATATGGCGCTTTATTGGCTTTAAAAGTAATTACTAATCAGTCATTTAAATAATTATTCAGGCTGCCTAATTTAGTAATCTAGTATTAACTGGGTCTACAAATTGTATACAAATTGTTTTTATGACACTCCAATTTGATAGAAATACAAAATAAGTCATAAATAAAACATGACTCAGTTACATTTTATAATTCAAATGATTTAAGTGGTTAAATTAAAAGCTAAGACGGAAATAGTACAAAACTCGGATAAAATTCAACATCTCATTATTTTGTTTTAAATTTAGACGACAAGGGAAATATAGATTCGCTTCACAAGTTATATAATTTGGCGCAAGCTTTGCAGGAATGAATATATAATGTGTCCAATATTATTATAGGTAGGTATAAAGTTATAACTAATGAATAGAAACTTACAGTGAGATTTACTAATATCTAAAATAGTATCCCCCACAGGTCTAAATATTTACACCTGTGGGGGTACTAAATTTTAAAACCCATTTTCAAAAAACACTTACCCATACAGAAAAGCCACAAAGTTATTGATTATTTTGCATTGCTGTTGCAAAATGCCACTGAAAAACTGCTTTTTTTCTCAAAATATACCATATTTTAGGAGAAAATGCCCTAAAACTATTTTTTTTTTGACAGGTTTCAAAATGGCAAATGGTGAATACGGCAAAAATTTGGCACATAATAGCTTCATTATTTGTTTTTGAGGTTATAAAGTTGGTGATTTTTAGACCACCTCAGGGGGGTGGTTTA
This sequence comes from Oxystoma pomonae, assembly GCA_963921995.1. NCBI lineage: Eukaryota > Metazoa > Arthropoda > Insecta > Coleoptera > Brentidae > Oxystoma > Oxystoma pomonae. The sequence goes on along the minus strand of OY998167.1, from coordinate 3,540,024 downwards.
AATTTATAGCCCCCAGAAAAAATTGTTTTTTGGCATTTGATAACAAGTTTATTTACAATTTCCCTAAGTAACCGTTTTTACAAGGATTAATTTACCTTATTTAATATCCCAAGTTGTTCATTACCCAATAAAACACCTCTTATTTTGTCCAGAAAAACGCCATATTTTAAACCCGTTTTCAGCACAAAAAATATATTTATGAGGGCACTACGAGGCAAAACAAACATAAGTGAAGGTCATGAAGGTATGCACGAAAAATATACCAAACAAAAAAACTCAAAACAACTATATTAATTTATTTACAAACTAAAAGTAAAACATTGAGGTTATCTAAAAGCTCAGTTAAAAAAAACTTTCCTTACTCAAAGCCCACTCATTTTAAAGCTGTAGCTTTCATCAGTAAAGGTTGGAGCAAGCCAAGGTGCAAGCAGAGGTAAAAGATCCGAACTCGCTGCTTGTGATTGAACGCAGCGCTAATATTTTTAAACTGACATTTCGACAGTGACAGAAATCTAAAAAACTTTCATTTAAGTTTTTTAATACATTTCATAAATAAAAACATCTTTCAAATTAATACAAAATTAATCTACTTCTTATTTTATTATTACTCATCTAAATCGTTGTGCGACATCAAGTATCAATTGGATAAATTAATTAACAAGGGTAAGTTTAAATTAGAGTGACATATAGCCCCAATGTTAATTTATTCTAGAGAGTGTTTACTATTTAAACCCCGCGTTTTTTAATATTATTTTCTTCTAAATTGAAAATTTCTTCTTAAATCCAACAAAAGATTGTGTTAAGATGATTATTCAATAAATAAATTTTTTTTAATTTTTCTTATAAATCAAACAATGTCCAAAACTCAAGGAGGGTTGATTTAAAATGCTTAAAACCAAAAATTTCACTTAAACTTAGGACCGTTCTAAAATAGACTAAACTTTTTTAGTAAATCCCATCGTTAAAGTTGCACAAATAGAGAGTGCTTAATCGTAACCGATTTTTTTTATCTGTGGGTTTTCATAAATGCCCGATTCACAGTTTCACTTATTGGTAATAACAGGACTTTTGATGAAATTTGTTTCTGGTCTTTAATAAGATAAATGAAAGACACCACCAGAATACTCTCATTAGTGTCATTTGTGAAAGAAATTACAGTCATGGACCAATAATTATTATTTTTTCCCTGATCTCATTAAAACATGGGCTACTTTCGCTCAATGACAGCTGTCAAATGACATTATTTTTGGATATCTCGGGCAACTTCAGGGATTCCTCAAGGTTCTACTCTTGGTCCTCTCCTTTTTTTAATTGCTGTTAATAATATTGTTACAAATTTAGAAAATGCTCAAGGCCTAATTATTTACGGACGATTTTAAGTGTTTCCATATTGTGAACCCTCATAACTCCGTTATGGACGGTGGAACCCTGCAAAATGAGTTTTGCAAAGTAGCTAATTGCTGTAATACTAACAGTTTCAATTTAAATGTAGCTAAATGCATTTGCATGTCATTCACTCTCAATAATAATATAATATAATAATAATTTCAAAATAAAAAGAGATGTCATAAAGAAAAATCTAGGAGTGATTGTTGTGAAAAAGTAGCTGGATTTATAGTGAGAAATACAAAAGATCTTGATTTAGACGTTAGTCTACACCTTTTTGACAGCTTGGTTTTGCCTATATTGGAATATGACTCAATAATTTGCTCTCCACAATATGACACATGGATTACCATAATTGAAAAAGTTCAAAAAAAGTTCCTAAAAAGCCTATACTTTATAAAATACGGTATTTATCCGCAAAGAGGGTGTGACAATGAGTATCTGTTGGGTGTATTTGGAAGACTGTCATTGGAGAAACGACGTCATAAAATAACTCTTTGCTTCATGTTTAGATTATTGACGGGTGAAATAGATAGTCCTGATATTCTTGGTCAGTTGGCCTTTGCGATAAACGCTTCAGACATTGATATTGATATAACCAGTATTTTTAAATTTAAAAAAATTATTGACGAGAAACCTCGTAATAACAGTTTAAGAAACTAAGTTAACATTATCTTATTTGTCTTTTATTTTTGTATTGTTTTATTTTGTACTGTGGTAATATTTTATTTCAGTGATTTTATGTGTTCTGGTTTTTAATTAACTTAGGTTACTACTACTTATTGTAGGTGTATGTTTTACATTATATAAATATTCCAAACTACATTTTATCATTTTCATTTATTGTATTTATACTGTTTGTACCTACTTGAAATTTTGCTTTAAAAACTTTTTAATTTTTTTTAGTGTATCGATAACACCCTCTTTAGCAATTAGTAAATATACATGTTACTCTAATTTTTTTTCTATATCTAGGTCGATATTTGTAATTGGCAACTTGCTGTTGTTATCTGTATAAACAAATAAATAAATAAAAAAACGCCGAGGGTGGGCCGCTAACTATATCCTCCAGTATCCAGTGAAAATAGTTTGTTGTTCCACATCATATTCACTCACACTAATCATTCTCAAGACCAGTCAATCTCGAGTAGTTGATACTTTAGTGGTCTGAACTTGAGCGAAAAGGCAATACTTTCGATTTTGATTGACTGCCAATATACACTGTGTAGGTATATCACCCCTCAAGAATGCAATTATGTGGGCCACGTGCCATGTGAATCATCAACTGCAAATTTACTCGCCAAATTGTTGACGAGTTGCTGGCTGCGTTCGGTATTTGCCTCGTGGACGCGATGGATTTTTGATCCCGTCACCACAGATCAATCTAGATTTTGCCATAGAGCAGACTAAAACCCTGTTCTCACTATGTAACTTTTCCATACATCAAATTTTCTAATAACAGGTTAAAAGAAGACACAAGCAGATTATGTCTTGTCAGATTAAGCAAAGTAATTATAGAATGTATTTTAAAGCCTATTAAATTTTTGATATACATATTATGTTTTTTTTTAAACTATACCTACTTTTTTCTAAAAAAAATTATTAAATTAACAATAAAATGCAAGAAATAAATAAAATTGTGAAGCTCAAAACAAAATTTAACAATAAAAAATTTCCTCTAAACAAGAATCGTCTGGGATTGTTCCTACAATGGAAGCTGCATTACCGCGTTTAATCGCGAGACCTATTTGTTGTTTAATGAAGCAATCTGCTTTTTTATTGTTTATTAATTTTGATAATTTATTAACAAAAAATTTAGCTTCTTCACCCCAGGGTCCCCAAGTTTCGACGCAGAGGGGTACAAAAATGTACCCTTTGGCTTCTAGCTTCTTCAACACGTGCAGCCTCTCCTGATTTTTTGGATGTTTTGTCGAGATAAGATAATGCAAAAGTATCTCTGTAAGTGGCGTCCCAAAGGGATTTTCCTCTGCACCAGGGAAACAAGGAGAGACCATCCACTCACTTTCCATCTCCCCTGCACATACCAGGAGATTCAAGCATTGAGGGTATTCCTGCAGATACAGATGGCGAGACGAACGACCGGCACTTTTGTAGCAGTTTAAGACATGATGCCCATAAATGTGTACAGTTTTGCCGCAAGTGCAGTCGTGCATCTCGCACAGAGGCTGACCCAAACGTAAAGAGATGGAAATACGAAAGGTGGAATCATCCAAAAGATTCCCCAGTGCAGATGAAGGTTGAGCCAGTAGCCAGGCGTTGCTCTCGGGTTCTTGCAGAGCTAGAAGTCTAACATGATTGCTTCGAATTTAGAACGACAAATTATATTATCAAAATCTTTTTGGTGATTGAGATTATTGAAAAGAATATTATTGGTACTAGAAATAGAAGAAAAAAAATCAAAAGCTTCTTTAAAATCGTAGTCAAGATAATTTAAAATTTAAAAGCCTAGAAGCATCACGAATGCCGAATGGGAATGTTACATTGAGACCAAGCAGTGTCACTTATATGGCAGTTGGTAATATTTTCTAACGTTATTTTTAGATTTTTATCAAAATCAGATGAAAATTTGAGACCTTCCAGCAAGGAGCACAGCGAATTGATTTTTTTATAGAGTAATCCTTTCTGAATCTGAATTTTAACAATAAACTCAAAATTCGCAATGAAACGTGGAAATGTCCCTCTACCTATCTCTGTCGCACCCCTTTAATTACAGGTGACGTCATCTCTCTCAAATCAGATAGCGCAACTGTCTCTCTGTGTCTTCAAGCCGATCTGGCTCGATCTTCAGGCTGAACTGAGAGAGATAATGCCTATCCACACTGTGCAAGTGCGAGAGAGATAAAAGTACAGGGCATCGCCTCTTTGAACTGCGAATTTTCAGTTTATTTCTAACGTTTCGGCAAAATGATCGTTTCTCCCCAATTTAGAAAAAATTGCTCTATAAAACAGTCACTTTTTTTAATCTGCATGTTTTTCCGCTTTCCCAAAATTTTCATTTTTATTAGCATTACGTCTTATGGAAAATTGCTTTCGTGATTAATGGCTAACTTTGACAATTTGTTAGACAGCCCTATTTAATGAATGCTCTGGATCTATTTCCTTACTTTCTACCTTTATGTTTTTCGTTTAAAACATAATTTTTCTTAATCAATAGGCCCTTAAAAACCACGAGGGTCCACTAAATTTTTGCAAAGTTGGCTCGATTTTAGCCCCTTATATTCCGTACTAGGTATGTTAAGAAACCGCTAAATTTTGAGTTTATCTTTATTGACTTCATATAATTTCATGCTCATATCAACGAGTGCTTAAACACGTTTAAGACGAATTTTAAAAACATTCATTCCACTTCACTTTGATCTAAACGACTTCACGCCAATAATGCTAACAGCCGGAAATATCAGAGGCAAAATCATTGTATTGTTCATTCAGTAGCGTACGCAAAATTTTTTACCGGGGGGAGCTTGAGTAGCAGAATAGTCTCAGATAACACTAGGCCTGAAATTTTAATTACTTTTAAAGGTCGTGGATAAAACTAGAGTGTTTCGATTGTTTAAGACTGAAATAGAGCCAGCATGTTTTTTGAAAAATTTTCTTAGGTCGCAAATAAAAAATTGGACGAAAATATTGCAGTGTCATCTACTATACTTAATGATTAGTATTATATCTTATAGCTAATTAAAATAATGATAAATTAAAGTAAATCATACAGCCTTGACAAAGCGGCTAATAGTAATCCGCTAATATTCCACTGCCCTAGGTATCTTTTTTCCATATTTGCAATTTCTTTATGGAATCGTACTCCATGTTCGTCCCTCACATCTTCACAGTTTTCTGGGAAGTAGTCTAGGTGAGAGTGTAGAAAATGTATTTTTAAGGACACATTTACATCCCTTTATATTTATACTCTAAGAATTTGGTCACCACCGTTGTAAAGGCTTCCCATGCCTCTTTTTCAGTTCCCTCAAGCACAGCATCAAATCCCGAATCAACGAGAAGCTTTCCTATTTGGGGTCCCACAAAAATTCCCTCTTTAATCTTAGCTTCACTTATTCTGAGAAATTTTTTGTTTTATAGGATTGAAGGCAGGAAGATCTGTATGCATAGCTTTAACGAAGTTTTCGTAATATTTTTCACTCCCAGTACAAAAGATTGTCTTTTTGATCAATTTTTTCTAATATAGTGATTGTTTTTATCGGCTATCCTAAGCATTCGCTTAGAAAAGAACAGTATTTTGTGTACCCCAACTGCATGCCAACAGCTACTACCTTCAAATCTGTACAAATTTGCCAACCATATTTGTTATATTTGAGACAATGATGTGTTTGAAATTAACTCTGTGTTTTGGATTTCCATTGTCTATATTTTATTTCTACACGTCGTTTCGATCAGTACCATCTCTGATCGTCTTCAGGTGCAAACTACAATCTATTCCTAAGGCTGCTATGGGAAATCACTCAACCGTGAAGTTTAAGAAGTTGGCTCCTCCCAACGAAGGAGTTCCAAATATTTGGAATTTCAATACTTGGTTTATTGAAAATACCCTGATTCTGCCCTTTAAGGAATTTTTGTTTCTTCCAGTGTGACAACTGGTACAAAATCTTAACTTCTGTCCACTTCATTCGGTGTTGTTTTGACCGTGCATGTTCGGCGATTTCTGATTTCGTTGTTTCACCTCTTTCGGTATTCGTCTGATGTTCCTTAAGCCTAACAGATAGTGATCTTTTTGTTTCGTCTATGTATGATTCACCACACTCACAAGGATCTTGGTAAATGCATTCCTTATTTTCTCTGTTCTCCGGTTTTGTTTTACTAAGAAGGCTCCGAATTGTGTTTTAGATTTAAAAGCTGTTTTTAAATTAAAGTTGTTCGTTACTCTTCGAATTTTCTCTGATACTTCTTTAATGTATGTAATGTAGCATTTGCCTGGTTTTGGACTTGTAACCTCTATCCTGTTTGCTGAAATTTATAAATAGAGTATGTTATTGCTGCAGATCCTTCTTATAATGTTTCTTATTTCGATTTCCAAGTCGTGAGAATTGTTACAAATTTGAACGGCTCTGTTATACTAAGTTCCTTATTATGCCTCGTTCGGTCGTAGCAGAATTATTTGAAGCTTGATTTAAATATTGTTTTGTGTGAGTGGATTTACAATAGACTGTTGTTCTGATGTAACTTTCTCTCGTTTGACAAGTACATCAAGAAAAGGAATTTGGCAATTTTGCTCCAACTCCAGTGTGAATTTAATGGTGTGTCTTATGTTATTTGGGTGGTGAAGAAATTCTTAAAGTTGTTGGTAATTGCCGGTCCAGATAATAGAACTATCATCAACATATCTCAACCAGAGCTTAGATAAGAGTTACGGAGTTAGCACCCTAACAACTCACTCACACAGGATAATGTTTAAATCAAGGTTCAAATAATTCTGCTATGACCAAACGAGGCATAACAAGAACTTTGTATAACAGAGCCGTTCAAATTTGTAACAATTCTCACGACTTGGAAATCGAAATAAGGAACATTAAGAAGGATCTGCAGCAGAATGGTTACAGCCTTAAACCTATAACAGACACTATTTCTAAATTTCCGCAAACAGGGCAGAGATTACAAGACCAAAACCAAGCAAATGCATTCCTTACAATTCCATACATTAAAGGAGTATCAAAGAAAATTCGAAGAATAGAAAACAACTTTAGTATTAAAACAGCTTTTAAATCTAATAACAGAATTCGAAGCTTTCTTAGTAAAACAAAACCGGAGAATAAAGAAACTACGGTACCCATTTACCAAGTTCCTTGCGAGTGTGGTGAATCAAACATAGGCGAAATAAAAAGACCACTATCTGATAGGCTTAAGGAACATCAGACGAATACCCAAAGAGGTGAAATAACTAAATTAGGAATCGCCGAACATGCATGGTCAAAACAACACCGAATGAAGTGGACAGAAGCAAATGTTCGAAGAAAATTCCATGAAGCTGCCTTTATTGGGCAGAATCAGGTTGTTTTCAGTAATCCAAGTGTTGGAATTCCAAATATTTGGAAGCATCTCCTTGGGCGGAGCCAACTTTTTGAACTTCGTGGTTGAGTGATTTCCCATAGTATATAAGTACGTAGCCTTAGGAATAGATGGTAGTTTACTCCTGAAGACAATCAGATATTGTACTGTGTATAAATAAACAATAAATTGGGAGTCCGAAACACAGAGTTTATTTCTTATTTGTTATATTGCACAGTTTCCAACAAATAGCTTCATATTGGGATATGTTTCTTTCATATAAGCAGCATAACTAATTGGAACTGATCGAAATATGTTGCCATTATGTAGTAATACTGCTTTAAGACTTACTATTTATGGTACGTAGACGTACTGCCCGTATCAGGTAAACCAGACCTCGAAAAATATTTTATGCGATGGATTTGCGTCGAGCAGGTCAAAATCTATAAGACTGAGCTATTTTTTTGCCGATTTTTCTTTTCCATTGACTAGTGGAATTTATGCTCTGAGGTTGATAAAATCACGTAAAAATTAAGTGACCGCAAATAAAAAACTAAAACATGAATTGCGAGCTTTCCTTCAAAAAAACAATAAAAAAGTGTTGAGGGTGCAAGATTATAAAAAATCAGTATGTACCTACATGGGTTCCGTCAAGTACCGTTAAAACGGCCAAACAACAGTTTAAATAGCTTCTGCATGTATGTATCAGCTGACAATATCAGGGAGCGGTTTAAGAAGTAGGTGTATGAAATGAACATTATATGACCTTTATAACACTTATTTTCTCTATTTTTAATAACAATAAAGAAGTAACCTTAATTTATTCTAATGGTAGAAGTTAAATGTTTCTTTTGAATGCAGCTACCTACGCATTTGTAGCGTGAATAAAGCTTAGAATAAGGCATTCATTAAAAACCAATATTTTTTTGATAAAGTTTAAGAGAAATGAAGCTCAGCTTAATAGTATATATATATATATATATATATATATAGGGTGTCTTAATTGCCATGGGCCACTATTGCTATCTCGGTAACTATAAAGCGGCCCTCACACGATCAATGTTATTGTCAATATTTGCGATATTAAAGAAGATATTGACAATATATTGACCGTGTGAGGGGACCACATTTTAATATTGTCAATATATTGATAGATTTTCAAGCTCCCGAAAATATTTTGGGCGGAGCCAAATATATTGACAATAGTTTGATCGTTCGAGGGCTATATTGACAATATTTGCTTTAGTCGCTTTCTGGTCATGAGTGAGCCGCCATCTGCGGTTTCACCGGCAGAGTCGCAGTCGATTAATGATACGAAAAAACGCGAAATCAATGTCGAAAATTTCAGATCTTCCCGTTGCCAAAAATCTTAGACATTGAAATACTGATATTGCTTCTCGCATATTCGTATTTTTTTTTCAATATATGGAGTGACCAAATCCAGCAGTTCTTGAAATGATTCGGAATCCATTCTGTAATAGTTTTTATAATCATTCGGTTCTACTTCCTTAATATATTCTAAAAGATTGTAAATCCAACCTTTTACCCAACGTCTTTTTTTATTTTTTTTTTCGAAATGTGCGCCAAAATATGTCGAAAATTTAGTCAGAAACTAAGTATTGATACAAATATTGATCGTGTAAGGATTTTATTTAGATATTGACAATATATTGTCAATATAAAATATTGACAATAGTATTGATCGTGTGAGGTCCGCTTAAGAACTACAAGGTTGTTCAAATTAGACAAAATGTGCAGTTTTTGGGGGACATTAAAAATCTGGTTTCAGACTACAAAAATAAATATTCTATCCCGAGGTACGCGGGTTTTTCGAAAAATTGCAGAAAACTATCTTATCAAATACCTCAAAAAGTATAATTTTGACAAAAAATTTTTTATTCCATTTTTTAAAATCTCCCTTTTTTATGGTTTTAACGATGTATCACATGTCCATATTTATTTGCATTTTAATGGTCAAAAATGGTTATTTTTTTTCGCACTTTTGCCGTTTTATCAAAGGTGGCTTAGAAAGCAAAAAGAAACATTTGCTTATAAAAGCCTATTACTTAGTTTATACGGGGCCGTTAAACCGTTTAAATTTCAAACCGTTTTCCTAAAACGCATGTATAAACACTACCTAAACCGTTTTAAGAGGTCCGATGTGCTTTAGCTAAAATCGTTTTAAAAATGCGGACTAGCGTTTTTAAAACTGTTTAAAAGTGCGTATAAACCCTCAAACCGTTTTTGAAGCCAGTGCTTCCAACCGAAAAGTTCAAAATGAGTTCAAGGTCGATTCCGATGTGAAACCAGGTATGTACCCACTATACCAACCAGTCGGCTTTTGATTTCGTCAAGGTTGGCAGCGCTGGTGCATCTGATCCGAAATCGTTTTTAATTTCAACGGATAAACAGTAGGCGAAATGCGCATTGTCGATAAACCGCAGCGTTTTCAAAAGGTGAAAAATTAGATTTATTTTTTTGTTATGCAAAAGCATTTCGAAATGCTGAGAGAGCGCTCCAAATGTATCAAAATTCGTACCCCGAAAGGGGCGTCCCAAATCGAAATTTACTACTACACGGATTGAGTACGGTGTTGCACGGATCATTTAAAAATCCTTCCAAACGGGGAGCAACCGGCTGAGGACGGGGAAGATGAAACAAATATCAATAGATTTTTGATAGAAATTTAAAAAACGAATTAAAATAATAATAAATACTGTTAAATAAGTAAAGTAACTGTCTGCAGATAACTAAATCATGGCTTTTTTGGTTACCGATGCAACTTTTTTTGATCACGGGTTCAAAAGAAGATTTCGGTCCGTTTTTTACCCAAAATTAAAGAGAAATACCGGAAAATGGCGGAAATATTCTTGTCTAAAAATTAAGTCATTTCCGCCAGTTTTCACCAAGTATTTACGAAAAAATCATTTAAAAACATCGCCAAAATATCAAACTGTCAGCGACTAAAAAGTTGCAACAACGAACGTAAAAATGGTGTGTTGCGAGAAGTGCTCTTCGTTCGAGATTTTTAAAAGTATTTTCCGGTTTTTCTTGGATTGGAAGGTATTAAAAAAAAATAGTGTTAACAACTCGCGGCTAAACTGTGCTTTTTTTACTCGCGTTTTTAAATACCTCGCTGCGCTCGTTATTTAAACCAATGCTTGTAAAAAAAAAGCACTATTTGAGTACAGAATGCTGTCTAATAACTATGTTTTTAAGCCATTGGGCCAGTTTTTACATAAAATCTCCAAAATGCTCATTGAAGCAAAAAAAAACAAAAAAGAAGGTGATTGGCTGTATCAGCGTCTCAGCATAGCTATACAATGAGAAAACGGAATCAGCGTTTTGGGGACGAAAGAGCTTGAGGCAGAGGAGCTCAAAGAAAATTAAGTTATATTATACATTTTTATTATTATATCACTAAATAAAAAACACTTTCACTTTTAGCCACTAGTTGTTAAAACTACTATTTTTCATTAGACGCCGCATCAGTTTGTTTATGTTATTAAAACAGGCAATTGTTTTATCGGTCGTCTAAGCCACCTTTGACGTTCAATTTTTTTTTAAACCCAATAAAACCTAAATTTAATTTTTTTATCATTAAACCTCAATATATGGACATGTGATACATCGTTAAAATCAGAAAAAAAAGCTCTATGAAAATACAGGTCCTTATTTCAAAAAAGTAAGTTTATGTTCTAAAAAACTACCAAATTGAATAACGTTAAAAATGCAAAAAAAATTTCCTTTACAAATTTTTTGTAAAAATTATACTTTTTGAGATATTTGATAAAATAATTTCAGCAATTTTTCGAAAAACCCCCGTATCTCGGGATAGAATATATTTTTTTAAAGTCTGAAACCAGATTTTCAATGTCTCCCGAAAACTGCACATTTTGTCTAGTTTGACCAACCTTGTAGTTCTTATAGTTACCGAGATAGCAATAGTGGCCCATGGCAATTAAGAAACCCTGTATATAAATTTTATTCTATTCTCAAATTTTAGGTTGAGTTCAAAGACTGTATCAATTAATTAACGAGTAAATTACAAACACCTGAAAATATTTGAAATAAACACAAGATATCGTCAGCCAGTTCACGATTTTTCATTATACAGTAAAACTTCTCCACAACGGACACCGACGACGGGGAGAAATATATTTATCCGTCGAGATAGGTAGAAATCTCATTAGAACTTAACAAATGAAATTGTCATGCTTGATTTTTAATTATATTTACATAGTGATTACAAATAAAACCTTAAATATTAGCAAAACAAAATTAAAACAAGTTTATTTTAAAAACCAAAAGCGTATTAACAAAAACTACTTAACGATATTACATAAAAGCATGGATAAAACATATTTCATTACATATTTGTTATGATATGTATGGCAATAAAATAGAAATATTTCATGAATTTAATTGTATGGCATTAAACAGGAAGTGTCAAACAGCTAAAATTGTTTCGCATTATATAATAGAATCAAAAATTGAAGGCAAAAAAGACAATAACGATGGTACTACGACATAAAGAGAGTAAAATTTTACTTTTAGAGGCTTGTTTTTTGTTCGTTTAATAGTCACTGAGAAATACAGTTTTCCTATTTTTCAGTTTTTAACTTTTTTGATACAATGATTCAGGCTGTTAAAACTTCCAAATCAGTTACATCAACCGAAAAGAATCTAAAAAAGAAAAGATCAAAAGATCTGGGGAGGAAAGAACGAAATTTCAAAATTGGACGAGTGTCCCACAAGGAACACACAAAAGTCCAAAGCGAAAAGGGAAACAATTAAATGATGTTTCGCCCGCGGTGACTCATAGCATATTCCTATTGGAAAGATTAACACGCCAGGACGAACCCGTATCAGGCGACTTATAATAAGTACCATGCGGAACGATGCCTATTTGTGAGTGTTTCAGAGTTGGAAGTCAGAGTGTGCGATGGTGTTAAATGATGTCTGGATTGAGGGTGACTAGTGAATCCACTGACGAGCCCACGCTAGTCACCCCGGGCGAAACATCATTTAATTGTTTCCCTTTTCGCTTTGGACTTTTGTGTGTTCCTTGTGGAACACTCGTCCAATTTTGAAATTTCGTTCTTTCCTCCCAAGATCTTTTGATCTATTCTTTTTTTTTTAGCGTCATGCTACTGCGAACATAGGGGGAATCAAGTCCAATTTACTCAGCGTCCGTGCCGTACAACCGAGGTGGGGTCGAAGCACGCTGCAGTGTTATCTTTTTGAAATATATTTTGTTTTTATTATTTTGTTTTATTTCTGCCTTGCTCGAGAAACAGATTGGTAAGTTCTTAAGTGAAATAATACATTTTTAAAACTAAAAATGGATGTCTACGAATTTGCCGAAAAAGTACAGATGGTCAAATGGTACCATCAAGGCAGACCAATGAGACTTATTCAAGAACTTTTTTTGGAGAATTTTGTAAATCGCCCAGAACCTAGTTTATCAACGATTTATAGGTAGTGGAGGAAATTCAAAAGTTAACTAGCCACCAAATTGCTGAAGCAGTTTATACATCTTCAGCCACTGTCTTACGTATTCTCAAAAAGAATGATTATCATTCTTACAAAGCGTCAAAAACGCATCAAATTTTTCCGGACTATCATCGTATGGAATTTTGCGAAACAATGATGGAAAGGGCTAATCGTGATGAAAACTTTCTGAGATCTATTCTTTTCACAGATGAAAGCACTTTTCCATTCTTGAATCGTCATAACCCAACACACATTCGATATTGGTCGAGGGAAAATTTGCATTTGTATTTTGACGTAAGAACACAAACTAAATGTTTGGGAGAGTATTGTAGGGGAACACGTAATTGGGCAGTTTTACTTCAGCAGCATATTATTCCAACTGCTAGGCAGTTGTTAGGTGTGAGATTTGGTGAAACATGGTTTCAACAAGATAGTTGTCCCGCTCACAATGTTGGCCTTGTTAGAGAATATCTTGATAATGTATCTCCCAATCGGGTTATAAGTACACGGGTAACTATTTTATGGCCAGCTCGATCACCCGATCTTGCTCCTAATAACTTCTATCTGTGGAGTTGTATCAAAAATTAAGTTTACGGGCATGAAAGGGCTAATAATTTGGAACAACTTCAGATTAAAATTGAAGAAGCTTTTCAAACTATCACCCCTTGCATGCTTTTCGAACATTTGCTCTAATTTTTTTTTGACTGAGAGAATCTTTTTGGTTTTTAGAATGTATTATTTTATTTTGAGAACTTGCTTTTATTTTTTTTTCCTTATTATTTTCATTATAACACGTTGTTAGTGAAAAATCTGAGCAGTTAAAAATAAAACGCTTTAATTTATCAGTGACAAAAAACAAGAAAATTACGTTATCAAAATTTGCGTATTCATTGACCAAATTCCGGTTTCATGGACGACACTTCACATTACACAGTGGTTAGAGACGTACTAAACGCACAGAGTACCGAACAGACGCAGACGGTTATCCGTGCTAAACGCAAGCCGCGGTGATCGCAAGCCTGAGTGTTGGTTGCTCTGCTCCACGATAGGTGTGCGGTGTCCCTGCGTGTAGGTACACTGACAAATTGGACTTCTTTCGGACTACGTTCACAGTAGGCTGAAGCGCTCTGTATAATACTGTTCGCTGGTTTCCCAAAATTAAAATATTACTAAATAAGTTTGATTAATAAGCATGTGCTGAAAGCTAAATTATATTGTTTGATCAACAACCCAGCAATTTCTTAATCAGCACTTGTTTTAACCGGGTAATTATTGCCAATTAGTTTATTAAAAGCGACCGAACCTATCTATTACCTAGATATTTTATACGATCAAACAGCGGCGATTTAAAATTTAAATTATAAAGCTCTTATTTAATATTTTTAGCTTCTCCTTGACAATATTCAAGCAATATCATAGTAGCACACAGATAATGATAATGATCGTTTTTAAATTTAAAAACTATATAAATATAACCAGAATTAACAATTTGTAAGGTACATGTCGAGTCTTCTCTTTAAGTACCATGCTCTCTTTATAACCTTATGCCCGTGTGCACGGGTTCAGCTTGACATGTAAGCCGAGCTTAAGCTTTAGTTTTGGTTTGAAATGGTGTGAAATATCATAGGCGTTTTCTCGCGTTGAAATTGTTTAAAATGTTTTTAAATAGTTTGAAACATTTCTTTTCTCGCGTTGTAACGGTGACATCACATCTAAACGGGTTAAAAATATTTTGAAACGGAATCCACTCTAGTTTTAAAACTGACGCGTGCGTAGAAGATACCTCAAAATTCTACATTTTTGTTTTAACCTAAGATTTTTTTTGTTTTTGCGTGAAAATGGATGAAAAATCGTATTCTAGATATCTTGTTAGCCATTCTTCATGGTATCCCTGTGGTCTTATATGATTTTTGAGGCTTAAAAGAACAGTAAATAAAAAAACTTCACTATCCATGTAGCTTTCATTGCTTGCCATCCATGCTACTAAAACTGGCCGTACACTCGAAGGTTTTGTTAAATAAACCAGTAGTTGATCCATTTTAATTTTAAACACCAAAAAAATAAACAGTGAGGTTACACTAAACTACGTCAGCGTTTTGAACTACTCATTTTGAGTTTATGTGATGTATTTTTAAAAGTTTTTATTTAATTTGCATTGTATGTATGTAAACTATGTTTGTTTGGGTGGAATCTTTCAACTTAATTTTGACCAGCTTCCCAACATCCGATCGGCTTCAAGTTTGGCATGCTTATATAGTTGCGGTGACAACACAAGAATATGGTGTGATGAAATTAACTACTCGAAGAGGATGGAGGAGGGTACTGTTGAAGTACGTTCGATTTCGTTGAAATTTGGTGTGTTGCGGTACAGATTTTGAAAATTCAATATGGCGGATTCAAGATGGACGATTTTTGGTCATCTTTGCTAAACAATTTTAACACTTCCGTTTGCCTTTAAATTTGGCATGCATAGTTCCAGTGACAATACAATAATATGTCATGATTAGGCACCCCTCACCCTTACGAGAGGAGTGGGGGGGGGGAAACACCTAAGTTTGTCCGATTTAAACCAAAATTTGTATACGGGGGCTTTTGGGGATAAGGAATACGAATTTTTGATCAGATTTTGAAAATTCAATATGGCGGATTCAAGATGGACGATTTTCGGTCATGTTTTGCTAACCAATTTTAACTGACTTAACCACATCCGATTATGTTCAAATTTGATCTGCGTTTATAGTTCCTGTGAAAATACAATAATATGGTATTCTCAGGTACCCACCCAGGGAAGTGGAGGGGGAAAAAGATAGTTCGTTCGATTTCAATCAAAATTGGTATACAGGAGTTTTTAAGGAGGGGGATTATGAAATTTTGATCAGATTTGAAAGTTTCAATATGGCGGATTCAAAATGGACGATTAAGGTTACAAATCTAAAAATTAAGGGTGTATGTTCAATTTAATACAATAGAATAATATGGTATTATTAGGTACAGACTTCCCTCTGACGAGGGAAGTGCAGGGGGGAAAAGATTTAGTTTGTTCGATTTAAATCAAAATTGGCACATGGGGGTTTTTCAGGAATCCCTAAACCTTACGTTGCTGTATAAAATAAATCAATCAATCATTATTCATAACTTTGGTTCCCGTGAACCGATTTTGATGAAATAAATCCTATGCACTCTCCAGGAATCCAAGAAATTGCATTGAAAGTCAGTGGTTTTTGAGTGATACTGTGATAACAAACCGACAGACAGAAAGAAAGACAGACAGATAAAAATTCTATCCAGACCACCTTTTTTAAGAGATTCTATGAGCTTTTCATGTTGGACTCTAAAGCTAAAGCCTTATCATAATCTATGAAACAGGTCCATAACTGACACCGACACATCCCTTGACACCGATATGATATGATACTAGTTGTTATTTCTTTCCTGTAACCTCACTTGTTACATGAAACTTTTACATTTGCCTCTGAAATGGACAAACTCATTGTATAAATTATATTTAATGAAATCCCTTTCATAATATTTGTAACCTGTTTAAATGTGACATCACCCTTGCAAGCAAGAAAATGAATGTTTCAACCTTTTTAAAATTTTAAAGAGCAATTCCAACGTGATAAAATGCCTCAAATATGTTAGAGTAAAGGCTATTTACCTCTCGGCTACAGAGGGTACAAGTTCAAGTCTTGGGCGCGCTTCCACTGAGGTGCGAAAGAGAGAAAGCCAACAACCACCCAAAACCTGACAAAGATAGGCTGCACTAGCGAAGGCCATATGCGACAAAAACATGCAGTTGTCAGCCTTCTCTTTGAGACCTCAATAAAAGCGCATCCAAGAGTTGGACTTATACACACTGTATATAATTTGGAGTATCATCTCGATTGCCATTTAAACAGTGGTTAAAAATCACTAATCTAAGAAAAGTTACGTGACTATTTTGTTTAAATTTCATATGTTTTTTCTCTGACTTTAGGAGTAAAATTATCTTATTTTTTTAGGAATCGCCTTTAACATAATTTACCAAGCAAGTCTACGTGTGCTGACAATGACATGTTTTAGGGTTTTTGTCAAGCATTTTGAAGTTGTCAAAGTTTTGTAGTAAAGGGTGCTTCTCAGAAATTATTAACAATTTTTAAATGCAAATATCTCGAAAACGAAAGAGTTTACAAAAATATATTTTACTAATTCTTCTACAAAACAACAAATTCCAGCTAGAGTCAAAGTTTTTCTAGTATATAAACTAATTTCTACTAGACCCATCTTTTTCAGATCTGTTCATTCACTGGCGCAAAAATGATAGAATGCGTAAAACACATATTTTCCTACTAGTAGTACCTCAAACAAATCCTAATTATTTATTTTATTTGTTATAATTTTATTTTAATTAATCTAGATAAATTACCTAAATAGAAACCGACATTATACACTTGTTAAACAAGGCATTAAGTCACTACTTAATATAGAATTTTTCGAGATTTGCTTTCACGTAATACCAGGCAATTAGCAATTACTGTATTTATTGTAAGTGACTTAATAAATCTTCGATTTAAAAGCTAAGCTAGGACAAATAGCTTGTCAGCTGTGATATATGAACGGCACCCAATAAGTTCACGCAGCTCATAGCATTCAAAAAATAATGTATTATGTACCCTACCCTCACCAATATTATACTTGGGTAGTTCTACAGAAATAGGTAAAAAATAAGTCATTTTTCGCCCAGACATTTTTTGAAATAATGATTTAAAAATTTTCTGTTCTAAATGGATCAGTAGTTAAAAAAGCTAGTTTTGACAATATCACCAACCAGGCGAATAATAAAATCATCTTAAATTTTAAATATCTTTTTTGTATTATTCCGCTTTTCAAACATTCGGCAGTACACAAAGCGGTAAAACACAAAAAAAAAATTTCCGGAGGACTGATATATTGTCTTGCTCAGCAATGTTTTTTTGTATGTATTAACTTTTAAAGCACAAAGTGTCTTAAACTTACCTTTAAAAAACATACTTACTTAACGCTTTCGTACACTAAACAATGTTCGCTATTGACTAAAGCACTTTAAATATTAGAATTAATTAATATTAGAATTAATTATCACAATTGATATTTATAAAAAAGAGCTCTCGCATAATTAAAAAAAAATTCACACGTTCGTTTCTTGTGTAATTCACGAATTAATTTGTTTAAATATTTTTAAAATAAAATCTTCCTTCTAGAACTACTTTTTAGGGAAACCCACCCTAAGGTTGTTAGGTTAATTTAATTTAATGTTTTGGTGACTTTGTTTTCTTAATTTAAAATACTAGTTAACATTCCAAAATAATCTAAAAGTGTAACTTACAAAATCATAGATTTTTCTCCACAAACATCGTTAACCCACTGTAATAATTGCCGTTTTCTCTATACGGCAAGAGACTTAAGTACTCCCATTTAGTTGAGGTGGTACGAGAGCACTGGTTTTTCTTTTTAAGGTATGTTTATATGAGCGTTTTAATAATAAATAACTTCACACCTTTACCATGTGTTTACCAAGCTTAATTTTCATACAGTATTATTGTTTTAGCTGAGGATGGATTTTCTTAATTCCAGAACATGTACTAAAATTTAAATACAATTTGTGGAAAAGACTGGGAGTTTTACTTCTTGATGACTTTAACTGTGGGATTTACTAAAAGGGTTTAGTCTATTTTAGAAAGGTCCTAAGTTTAAGTGAAATTTCTGGTTTTAAACACTTTAAACCATCCATCCTTCAGTTTTGGACATAATTTGATTTATAAAAAGAATTTTAATAAATTTGTTTATTGAATAATCATCTTAACACAATCGTTTCTTGGATTTACGAAGAAAGTTTCAATTTAGGAAAAAGAAAATTAAAAAATTTAAACCTGCGCGGAGTTTAAATAGTAAACACTCTGTAGACCAAATCAAAATTGGGGTTATATGTCACTCTAATTAAAACTTACCCTTGTTATTTAATTTTTCCAATTAATACCTGATGTCACACAGATTTAGATGGGTAATAATAAAATAAGGAGTAGATTAATTTTGTATTTATTTAAAAGGTGTTTTTATTTATGAAATGTATTAAAAAACTTAAGTGCAAGTTTTCTTCACATTTCTGTCGAAATGTCAGTTTTGAAATATTAGCGCTTCGTTCAATCACAAACAGCGAGTTCGGATCTTCTACCTCTGCTTGCACCAACCTCTGCTGATGAAAGCTCCAGCTTTAAAATGAGTGGGCTTTGAGTTAGGAAAGTTTTCTTGACTGAGCTTTTAGATAACGTTAATGTTTTAATTTCAGTTTGTAAATAAATGTTGTTTTGGGTTTTTTGTATGGTATATTTTTCGTGCATAATCAGTGACCTTCACTTATGTTTGTTTTGCCTTGTAGTGCCCTCATAAATATATTTTTTGTGCTAAAAACGGGTTCAAAATATGGCGTTTTTCTGGACAAAATTGGAGGTGTTTTGTTGATTAATAAACAACTTGGGATATTAAATAAGGTAAATTAATCCTTGTGAAAACGGTTATTTAGGGAAATTATGAACGAACTTATTACCATTTGCCACAAAACAATCCGTTCTGGGGGTTATAAATTTAAACCACCCCCCAGAGGTGGTCTAAAAAAATCACCAATTTTATAACCTCAAACAGATTATGAAGCCATTATGTGCCAAAATTTTGGCGTATTCACCATTTGCCATTTTGAAACCTGTCAATAAAATTAGTTTTAGGGCATTTTCTTTTAAAATATGGCATTTATTTTGACAAAAAAGCAGTTTTTCAGTGGTATTTAGCAATAAAAATACAAAATAATCAATAACTTTGTGTCTTTTCTGTATGGGTAAATGTTTTTTGAAAATTGGTTTTAAAATTTAGTACCCTCCACAGGTTTAACTGTTTAGACCTGTGGGGAGTACTATTTTAGATCTTAGTAAATCCTACTGTCAATGTTTGTTTGCTATGTTTTATTGTATTTTTTTTTCAAATACTTGACGTACGACAGGGGATTGAAAACAAAATAGGGAGACATAATTGTTTTTCATTTATTTTTATAAAAAGATAACTTGTATTGGATTTAGAAGAGCTGTACATTATTTAATAAAAAATCTATCAAAATTGTCACCCTGTATAAAAAATCAGCAAACCTCCAATTTAACCAAAGCCGCAGACGACAGTTAAAGAAGTTGCACGATCTGGTAATAATGACGTGCGAACGTCGATGTCCAAGCTATAAATCAGCAAATCGTGCTATTCATATAAAAGCCCACACTACTATCTGTTAAGGCGCAATTACACAGACGAACATGCTCAAAAGAAAGCTCGTGCAAAAGATCAAAAATTTTTTGCGTGAACATTTTTGTGAGCTTTTCTTTGAACATTTTGTTCGGGTAAATTTTTGAGCAAATTATTGCTATCTGTTTTGGAAACATATTTTTAAAGATGAGAATAAATAAAATTTCACATCAGTGATCAGTGATCTCAATTCTTTAAAAAAATGGAACACCAACTTTTATTTTAAATTTTTGTGAAAAAAAGCCGACGGCAAGCGAAACATTATTCTTGGCTATCAGTTTTGTCACATGGATTAGGGTTACTTATAATATTTTTTTCTTACGGTTTTCCCGGATTTTTTTTCCCGAGGGTTTTTTTGGGATTTTCTTGCGAGTTTTTTTTATTTCCAAGGGTTTTTCCTAAATTCAAAAAATAACCCAGGAAAATGTTTCTTTTCCAACAAAATTTTGATTTCAAATATCGGCAAAAAACTCAAAAGTTGCACTTTTAAGCGGTAATCCGCGCCTCACGACCATGTGGTAAGGAAAGGATTTTTTTTAAAACATATTTTTGTAACTTTACTTTACCCTTAGCTTTGATTGTTTTTTTTTTCATCCTCACACTAGATTTACCTAGTTAGTTTAAGGCCCCAACGGTTGCTTAAAAAAGCAAAAGGTTCATGAAAATGCTGAAGATAGATATTTACTGTCAATTTAATGTAACAATATGCAAATGAGCAACATTCCGATTCAGAAGTCTAGTCTATTACTGCTAAATTATATTTTTTTAGACAAGGGTCTGGGATCGTAGGGTTGTAAAAGTGGGTAATAAACGGGTATTATTTAGACCAAACGTGCTTTTGTTCATATATTTGAGATTTAATAAAATGTATATAGGTTTTTTAATTTGACTTAATTATTATTGTATTGTGTTTTAAACTAGGAAGTAAAATAAAGAGATATTCTTTTAAACGTAAATTTTTATCATTACATTTTACAGGCAACAGCAATAAATAAGTGCCAATTAATATTTTTTTATTCTCATTTTTTTTACAACATCAAAAAAGTTACAAGTATACTGGCATATCCCCTATAAAAATCAGATCAATCGAAGTTGCTTATGAGGTAAAACGTGAATTTCGACATCATATCGTTTTTCCGTCGGAAAGCACTTAATTAAAATACCTTGTTTTAAAACTTAGTCTTTCTATTTTCAGTTAAGTTCAATGAATTCCCATAAAACTATAAAATTTAAATTTGTAAAGAAATTTTTATACCCCCAATTCTTCAAACAAATTTTGCTTAACATTCTCTCCAAAATTTACGTATTTTTTTATACGAGATTTTGCTCGAACATTTCTTTGAACATTTTGCTCAAGGGGCTCGTGTAAATGTTTGTCGGCATTTCAACATCAAAGGAAAGTTTGTCTATGTAAATGCGCCTTTATATATATTGTTTTTCTTCGGCTGCTGGTTGTGTTTGATACTTACATTTACCTGATAGCACTACCTACTCAGTGTATTTTGCAACAAAAAAATTCAGCGGGTGTGGGAAAATTTCGAAAAACTTGGTTCTTTGCGCGATTACTTATTAAACGATCGAAGAGACTCATATTCTTGTTACTAGATGTTAGACCTTCATCAGTGGCGGTCCCAGCCATTTGAAAAGGGGGGGGGGCGGTTTCGATAAGAAAAAAATAGAATAAAAGCATAGCTTTTATGAGGAACATATCAATATAATCAAACAAAACTCAGTAACTACAAGCGAGGATTTGGTCTCAAATCTAGGGTGGGGGTACTCAGATTTGAAGTCCTTTATTTCATACATTTTTTATTTTAAAAAATGCCTAGGAAAATTTTTGAGAAAATTACATTAAAATTTTGAGTCAAAATAAACTAAAAAGAAAATTGTTCTAAAAAATGCGTTTTTTGATTTGAAATTAAACTAAAATTGTAAATATATCAATGGTTTCAAAGCGCAGCAGGCGAAAATTTGTGTTAAAAATGACAATACAAATGCCATTTTTAACACAAAATTAAACTAATACCGTAAATATCAAAGGTGTTATATCGCCGCAATTTATGCCCTACTTTTGATTTTTTAAATGTTTTCATAAAAAATTTAAAGCTAGGGTGGGGGGGCGGTTAACCACCCCCTATCCTCCTGAAATCCGCGCTTGAGTAACTACGTACTACGTTTTTTCAGTTATTAAAAACATAGATAACAGGTCTAAAAACCTTTTTGTTGAAACATTACCTTTTATATCGCATATCTCAAACACCAGTTTTTTGGGCAAACCGGTCAGTGACTCGCTCAATGTCAATTTCAATATGTCTGTTGATATGTAGAAACGCTAAGCCCGTCAGACGAATTTCCATCATAGTGTTTAAGTACTTATGTTTTCAATCTTCTGAGGCATGAGAAGCTCCTTTCTGACGAGGCATTACTTACTGGCAAACATCCAAGAATGTTCTAATTAACGGAAAAATATTGCCACACTTGTTCATTGCCTCGAAAACGTTATCAGGTATGTTTTGATTGAAGATTTAAGCTTTTGACCAATATTGTTTCCAAATACTGACTTGTATGAATATGTTTAGGTCAAATATACTTTTTTATGTCCGAATTGATTTTGTCTAAAATTTGTTTATAAATAGAAACTCTATAATACTGTTCTGTATTTTCAATGGTTTTCAAGGTAAGTTCGTCATGCATTTGTATATTCTTGGTCTGACAAATTGAATGTCAAACTGTCCCAAAATATTGTGGAGGGATTCTAGAATGTATTTAAAGGAACTTTCTGCAATTTCTCGTTTTTTCTTCTCCAGGGTTATTATACCACCAGCATCTTTGTTGTTGTTGTTGTTGTTGTCTACTTTTTTCTGGAGTAAAGGAGGGGGTGATCGCCCCTCTCCTGCCCCCCGGGACCGCCACTGCCATCATATCCATTACTAATAAAATAATTTCAGAACGTATTTTATTTTTGGTTTCAAAATCTTTTAGTTATCAGATTTAATTGTCTTCTCAATTTGCTACTATTCTATATTTTATTTTAACTCATCTTTTCGTTAACGTTACCTATTTATTAATTGATTCTTCCACAGACTTAGAAATTCTTCTTCACTGTAGAGTATATTAAGCCTCTTAAAGAGACTTGCAACTTGCTTTGGCAAAGCATCCATCAGTCCACTGGAGTACTAGGGAAGCTGAAGGCAAAGAAAGTGAGAGGTTTTATTAACATTTTTTGAATGAAGAGCCTGTATGGAGGACGATGAGTGCTTGCACGTCAGCCACAGATCGATGCAGTCTCTAATGTACCTTCAGCTTCCCTATTATTCTAAGTTTGCTACTGTCCGCAACTGTTTGTGGGTTAGTTAATATTTATTTGTTTAATCCATTACGATTCAGTGTTAGCTTTCATCGGAAGTGCAATGTTTAGCCTCCTCGGAGAGTCGATCTGATAACATATACTGAATATTGATTTACCATGTGGGATTTCACCTAAAATGCAGTTGAACATTTTCTTATATTCCCAAATGAAAATTGCACATCCTGTATGCAATTTTAATTAATTATTATCTCTACGGACTTGTTTCAAAATGATCCGCCAACATCGAAATAAACTAAAAGGTTAACGTTTCCTATATCGTTTTGTTGTTCATAATTTACTACGTTTTCACGCGGAACTGAAAACGTTTTCAGTGGGATTCACTTTTCTGTTTTCATGAAGCGATTTGAACGCGTTTTGAACACGATTTGAGCTTTTGACATTTTCCTGATTCTTTGTTTGCTTTTTTAAAGCCTATAAGTTTACAGCACAATAATATAATTTAAATAAAGGTACATACCCTATTCCAAATTTTCCGGACCAATTTCAATATCGCTGCTGACAAAGAAGAAGTTAAAAAACCTCCAAATCAGTTACTTCAACCGAAAAGAAACTAAAAAACAAAAGATCAAAAGATCTTGGGTGGAAATAACGAAAATTCAAACTTGGATGAGTATTCCACAAGGAACACACAAAAGATCAAAGCAAAAAGAGAAATGAATAAACGATGTTTCGCCCTGGGTAACCAGCGTGGGCTCATCAGTAGTTTCACTGGTCACCCTCCACTATACATCATTAAACACCATCATACACTTAGATTTCCAACCTTGAACCACTCACAAATAGGCATCGTTCCGCACTGGTAATTACTTATCCAAGTTACCTAATACGAATTCGTCCTGGCGTGTTAATATTTCCAGTAGGATTATGCTCCTAAGGCAATTAAAACAAAGAAGAAGTTAAAAAACCTCCAAATCAGTTACTTCAACCGAAAAGAAACTAAAAAACAAAAGATCAAAAGATCTTGGGTGGAAATAACGAAAATTCAAACTTGGATGAGTATTCCACAAGGAACACACAAAAGATCAAAGCCAAAAGAGAAATGAATAAACTATGTTTCGCCCTGGGTAACCAGCGTGGGCTCATCAGTAGTTTCACTGGTCACCCTCCACTATACATCATTAAACACCATCATACACTTAGATTTCCAACCTTGAACCACTCACAAATAGGCATCGTTCCGCACTGGTAATTACTTATCCAAGTTACCTAATACGAATTCGTCCTGGCGTGTTAATATTTCCAGTAGGATTATGCTCCTAAGGCAATTAAAACAAAGAAGAAGTTAAAAAACCTCCAAATCAGTTACTTCAACCGAAAAGAAACTAAAAAACAAAAGATCAAAAGATCTTGGGTGGAAATAACGAAAATTCAAACTTGGATGAGTATTCCACAAGGAACACACAAAAGATCAAAGCCAAAAGAGAAATGAATAAACTATGTTTCGCCCTGGGTAACCAGCGTGGGCTCATCAGTAGTTTCACTGGTCACTCCACTATACATCATTAAACACCATCATACACTTAGATTTCCAACCTTGAACCACTCACAAATAGGCATCGTTCCGCACTGGTAATTACTTATCCAAGTTACCTAATACGAATTCGTCCTGGCGTGTTAATATTTCCAGTAGGATTATGCTCCTAAGGCAATTAAAATAAAGAAGAAGTTAAAAAAACCTCCAAATCAGTTACTTCAACCACCCAAGATCTTTTGATCTTTTGTTTTTTAGTTTCTTTTCGGTTGAAGTAACTGATTTGGAGGTTTCTCTCAGTAGATACCTGGGCACAATAGGCCCATTTGAGGCTGCAGTGCATGGTTCAGCCTTCGGTAGAGAGCTAACCACCAGTTTTTAATACATACATACATATACCTATACATAATAATAATAATAATAAAAAAAAATTTATTTGCAAAAAAAGGTGTCTCTATAAAAAACCCGAAACCAAATTTGGCAGAAACATAATTTGTCAGAATTTAAAGGAAAATAAAATAATTAGTCTGAAAAAAATTGTGTCGAAAATGAAATGCCAAACCACAAAATTCAAGAACCCCAATATGTCCGAAAATGATTTGAACCGATAGCGACGAATTCAATTGTTACGTTGCCAGGCTTGCGGCAGGGAAGAAAGAGTCGAAGTAATTTGTGATATTGTATTAATTTACCCCCTTTACTCAACCACCCCCTACCCCCAAATTTTTTCATGACATTGTATTATCATCGGACCTACATTACTGTTCCAAATTTCATTAAAATCGGTACAAGGGAAAATGAATCGCAAGATTTGATAGACAGTTAAACAGCCATAAACTGTGAAGTTAAATAAAATCGTTTAATAAAAAAAATCCCTTTGTCATCTTCCAAATAAAGAAACTTGTCAACACCGCAATCCAGGGCCTACGGCGCTCTAGAGATTTAACTTTGACGCATGCTCAATAGCCATTGGGATGGATCGCGGTTCTGCTCATTTAACGATCGGGCATATTATTTTCTATCAATTTGTGGTTCAGGTATTTCTCGTTTCTTGAAAATTATTTTCGATACTTTTGTAATTCTGATATTTTAAGGTTCGGGAAAACTATAATCGGTTAAATTATGTTCGTGTCTTAAGGATCGAGTAAATTAAAATTCTATAAAATTATATTTGTATCCATTCGTTTCGGATGTTTTATTTTCTGTTCAATGGTGTTTCGGTTTTTGTAAATTCGGCTGTTTTGTGGGTTTCTGCAAAAAGGAGCTGGAAGGCAA
Organism: Oxystoma pomonae; assembly: GCA_963921995.1. Lineage (NCBI taxonomy): Eukaryota > Metazoa > Arthropoda > Insecta > Coleoptera > Brentidae > Oxystoma > Oxystoma pomonae. The sequence goes on along the minus strand of OY998167.1, from coordinate 3,513,712 downwards.
TAAAATTACAGTCCATCCCCTAAAAAACTAGTAATAAATTAGCACTTATCTAGAAAAAATCTACAGAAAATCTGCAAAAAATTACAAAGATAAATCACAAAAACGAAAAGAATGCATAAATAATAGCAGTTTAGGGTAGAACAGAGTTTTGACGCTCAAATTATTGTAAATAATTTTTAAATTGTTACTTTTATATCCACAAAAAGTCCCAATAAATAAACTATAAAAAATTAATTATTAATTAATTGAATTTCCTATTTAACAAGTTTGACATCCAAATTTGTTTTAAAAAAAAATCATTAAATACATTAAAATTAGCGCAAAAAAAAGATAAAAAGAAGGAATTAAAAGTGTAAACTTTAAAACTGTTAATTTTTGCAGGAATATTGGAAGTGCTAACAGCTTATTATATTGTTGTCATTAGGGACTTTTTGGTAAGCATACAAAAATAACAACTGTTGTGGCTATCGTTATTTAACAAACTGTCAAGAATAAAGTTATTACGGTTTATTTTCCCAACTGTTTTTACACTTACCCATAAAACAAAATATTCTTCACCGTCCATAATCAAAAAACTACCAATTCTAAACACTCGTTTTGAAAAAAATTGCCAAAAATACAAAGACTTTGACGGGGATTGACAGAAGTAAATATAAACAAAATAAAGTTAACAATAAAAATTACGCGATTTTACCGCTAATAAGCGCCTAGTTTATCTTTATTTACAATTTTTATGCTTATTTCTATATTCTTCCTCTGTAAATCAATTTCAAAAGTCTTCGTATTTCTGGCAATTTTTTTCAAAACGAATGTTTAGAATTGTTAGTTTTTGATTGAGGGCAAGGTAAGCGTAGAAATAGTTAGGAAAATAACGGAAATAAATTTATTCCTGATGACTTGTCAAATAGCGATAACCACAAAAATTGTTATTTTCGTAAACTGCCCAAAAAGTCCCTATTAATCAGTTCGATACGATTTCTCCCGATACGATCTCGAAAAAAAGCGTATTGAACTTGGACAGGGCCATCGAAAAAAAAAGTTCGATTCGCCGCGTTTTCAAGGAATGTTTGAATTGAAAACGTATTCACTTCCACATAAAAACCTAGTAGTTATAACTTGTAAAAACTCCCACATTTGTTGTACTCAAATTAAATGTATTTTAATTCAATTTGTGTAATAAATAAACCTTGTTATTTTGTACAATATGAGTAATTACGATGTCAGTATTGATTGTTTGTTTAGCCTTCTGCAACACATAATTTTTAATTACGCCATTTTGACATTTATCTAGCGGAAAACTTAACAGCTAGCAATATTTTTGGTCTAAGAATAATGCTAGAGGACGGCTGAACTTTAGTAGCTAAAAAAAGACACTAACGGACAGGTGCAGAAAGTACAAGCCCTCCAAATGTCAAAGCAATTATAAGTTAAATGTCCCCATTTTTCATTCTTCCGAGCTAATGAGATGGTATGAAGTAATAATTAAGTTAATTGAGTACACAGAAATAACTACCTATAAATCATATTGTTTCATGTTTCATTATTTAATAAAAATGTTGTAAATTCTTGAAAATTGTGGAGAGGCTGAGGAGGGAAATGAGGGAAATGAGGGAAGGGAGGGAAGGGAGGGAAGGGAGGGAAGGGAGGGAAGGGAGGGAAGGGAGGGAAGGGAGGGAAGGGAGGGAAGGGAGGGAAGGGAGGGAAGGGAGGGAAGGGAGGGAAGGGAGGGAAGGGAGGGAAGGGAGGGAAGGGAGGGAAGGGAGGGAAGGGAGGGAAGGGAGGGAAGGGAGGGAAGGGAGGGAAGGGAGGGAAGGGAGGGAAGGGAGGGAAGGGAGGGAAGGGAGGGAAGGGAGGGAAGGGAGGGAAGGGAGGGAAGGGAGGGAAGGGAGGGAAGGGAGGGAAGGGAGGGAAGGGAGGGAAGGGAGGGAAGGGAGGGAAGGGAGGGAAGGGAGGGAAGGGAGGGAAGGGAGGGAAGGGAGGGAAGGAGGACGGCTTAATAGGCATTGAGTTAGTGTGTACGAAACAAAAATACTTATTTTGAAAAGCTGCCATTGCAGATATTTTTCGAAATTAAGGCAAAAATTATGAGAAAATTACAATAAAATGCTTTTTTTATGAGTTCGAAATGTTGTTGTAAAAAAGGAGATTTAAAAATAAATCAAATAAATTGTAAAAACAGCAAACCTATTTTTACAAATAGCTGGTGTCTGTGGATAGTCTTAAGGTTTTCGAAGTTTTGAGGTATGTTTTCGGGAACATTGATGGAATTTTATAGCCCCTATGCATATCCTTGGGTAATGCCAAGTGGAGAAAGGCCCTTGAGTTTTCTTGTAAATTTTACGACCTCCACTGGACTTTAGTTGTTTTTACAACTTAATTGATTTTTGTTTTTACAAATAGCCGGGAAAAGGTTTTTCGTGGTTTTACATACCGTTCTTCGCGATATCGAATTAAAATTATAAAAATTAAAGTGTTAATAACTACAAAATTCCTTAAAAGGTAAGTCCCCTGAGAAGAAATATCCGAGCAATTTATGTTATACGAGAATTTAATAAGACCGAAACTGTCTGAACCGGTAGTTATTAAGTGTAATTAGTTTACTTAATAGGATCAACAAAAAATCCGTTTATACGCAGCTACTATTTATTTTAAAGAATTTTTATAAGATCGTATAATACACGTATGACAAGACATTCCTTCGGTGTTGCGTTCAAAAAGAGGTTTATGAATTCGGATATGAAATACAAAGCATCGAACAAGGTGAGATACAGGGAATGCAGAATAGCATAGCATTTTTTTTACAAAAAAATGGCAGCAAAATATATTCCGACAAATATTTTTTTGAGAGTAAACTGGAGTTTCGGAGTTCCATTGTGTTTATTTTTTACTTTTTCACAACATTTCGATTGCTTATGTATCTGCTGTGACCTCCGAAAAGGGTGGGTTTCCTGTGACCTCCGAAAAGGGTGGGTTTCCAAATATCCTTGATGGTAACGCTCTGTTGAGAAAATACATTCTGGTTTTTCTATATGAATGCTGTTTCTTTGATGTTCCGCTTGAACAAAATAGAACATCATGGCAGAGACCCAAACATCGACGACATATTTATCATCTGGAAAAAGGACAACAATAAACTAAAACAATTTTTCAATCATGTAAACAGCATAAAAAACTGCATCACACTAATTCTATAAATAGAAGAAAATAGTCAACTCTCTTTTATCGACGTTCTAGTCACCAAAAAGAATACCATTCTGTATATCGCAAACCTACTCATACTGTACAAAATCTAAACTTCAAATCAAACCAACCCACATCCACTGTATCCACTGTATTCCACCATACTGTTTTCTGTTTTTATATTCTGAGGTAGTTTATTAAAGAACCTCAAACAGGCATATGTTGGTAGCTTTTCTGTCAAAGATAATCTGTGTTTGGGTAATTGATAGTTTAGATGTCTGTTGTAGTAGGAGCTTTCACTCAAAAATATTCTAAATTTGTCCTTCTTTTTAAACAGAAATAGTAAACACTCATATATGTACAAACCAGGGGCTGTCAAAATTTTCAGCTCCTTAAATTTTGTTCGGCATGATTCAGAACATTTCAGACCAAGGAGCAAGCGTACTACTCTTTTTTGGGTTTTAAAGATAAGATCTTTTGTTCCACTTGAACCCCCCCCCCCCAAAAAAAAATTATCCCAAATCTTAAATGTGATTGAAAATTAAACATTTTCATAACTCGTAAAGAATAACATGTTTTATTTAACTTTTTATTTAGTTCTTGTATATGTGTTGTCCAACTTAGGTTTTGATTATTATATATTCCTAAACATCTTGTTGTTTCTGTTAGATTTACTTTATTTGAATTTAAGTTTATATTTTCAGGATAGTTTTTGTTACTTTGTAATGTTCTAAAGGCAATAAATTGAGTTTTTTCTTGGTTTATGATTAATTTGTTTCTAATACACCATTCTTCTGCTTTTTTGAAAGTAGATTGAGAAGCCTCCACTAGATCTGCAAAATCCTCAAATGACACATGCACATTGAAGTCATCAGCAAAATTTACAAGGCTTGTTTCGTTGTTCTCTATTTCTTCTGAAAAATCATTAATGTAAAAAACAAATAATAAAGGACCTAACACACTCCCTTGCGGAATTTCTCTAGGGTTGTGTGCTGGCACGGAGGTGAATTTTTCTCCTTCCCTTTCTACTACCACTGCCTGTTCCCTTGCTGCTAGAAATGCTGTTATCCATTCTAAAGCCTTTCCCCGTATACCATATAACTCTAATTTTTTTAAAAGGATTGAACGATCAAGGCTATCAAAGGCCGCAACAGCAAGAACTGCATGTACCATGCGCCTTACAGAACACAAACGTAAAACTCGACAAGAGGATACAACCGGATCAAAAATAGCTCAACATTGCTGGGAAAATCAACATCATATGGAATGGAAAGAAGCAAAGATCGTCGCCAGGGAAGAAAATCTATTCAAGCGGTACATCAAAGAAACAGCAGTCATACAGAAAAACCAGAATGTATTTTGTCAATAGACCGTCACCATCAAGGATATTTGGAAACCCATACTTTTCGGAGGTAACAGATTTCAACTGTGAAAGGGCGGAGCCAACCAAGTGTATTCATGGTTCGCTGAACACATGCTAGTATACAGGGTTCCTAAGCAAATCTTTAGGGGGCCAAGCAGTCGTGTATAAGATGCAGACAAACGGAAAAGCACATTAAGCAGAAAAGGATGGGCATGGGGCGATGTTGTCACTACATCTTACACGTAGTAAATCCATTCCAGGTTGTTGTTTTCTAATGTTTTCCATTTTCATACCTTTAGGACTGGAATAAAAATTGTTTTTGCTCGACTTTAATACCAAACTGATGAAAGATATCGTAAAAAAAATATTTTTCGGCTTTTCATTTTGTAACCATTGTCCTTACGCACTGTTTACAGGCTGGGGACTGAGATACATGCAAATGCCTAACCTAAAGCGTTCATATACGGTCGTAGAAATCGACGCCTTCGAACGTCCAACCCGAGTTTTGCACTTTGATTCGAAATCAAAAAGGAGGAACAGTCAGATGTGGGGCCGTGCACAAATTACGTAACGCTGATTTTACCAATTTTTGAACCCCTCCCTATGTAATGTTTTGTAACGGTTTGGTACGCCACTCCCCTAATATTACGTAACGATTTCAAGACCACTACCCCCCCCCCCCAAAAAAAAAAAAACTTTTCACTTATTTTCATTCCAAATTTTCTTAGTTTCACACAAATGCAAACGCTGTCGAAAACCCCCCTCCACCCTAGGTAACGTTTTGTAACCCCCCTCCCCCCTATGACCATTACGTAATTTGTGCACGGCCCCTGTAGTCCCAGTGGAGGAGGGCGAGAAAATTAATCTTTTTTTCTTAAAAATTATACTCTTTAGACCTATTTCTTTGCGTTCCCGAAATTACGTAATTTTTGAAAAAAAATTGTAAGCGGCGCCATTTTTATTTCGTGCTTTGTTTTTCTAACATTTTTGCGTTCGGCTAATTTAATTGAAAAATTTTTGCCTGCGGCGCCCTTTATCTTCTCACTCGAAACCAAGATCCCCCGTTTTAGGAAAACTGATCCCGTCTCTGTTTCTAAATTTTTTCGAATAAAAGTAGAGTATGACCATGGGAGAAAGAATTTTTTTCTACGGTATGACGAAAATTTCGAGAAAGTTGAAGAAAAAAATAAAAAAAGTGGCTCAAGTTTTTCGTAAAAAAAAACGTTTTTTGTAAAGAAACAGAGCAAAATAAATCTTTTCACCCCTTTTTGGGTGTTACAAATATTGGCAGCCCCTTATTTTTCGCTTTTACCCTCCCGCTAGTTTTGAAGAATTGGTTCGCTACATGTTTCGAGATCATGTCATAAAACACCTCGAAAATATCAAATGTAGTGTAGGGCCAGCTTTATTTAAAATCAATAATATCGCAAGCAAAAAGCTCTGCAGGAAAAACAGGACCGTTTATTGATTTCTTTGGCTGCTAGTGCTAGCTGCATGGTTTGGCCGTTTCCGGATAGATGTCACTAGTAGAACAGAATGGAAAGAAATTTAATTAAAATCGAAGGTATTTCTTTTCAATGTTAACAACCTCACGAGTTTATCGCTCAGTATCGTAAATAATGGACCCTGCCGCCTCCTTTAAGCAAGAAAAAGCTGTGGTTTGGATCTGAAAACATCTAATTTTTAATTAGATTAGATGTGTGGCCGCCATCTAGCGGAATTTGCAGACATCTTGTCAACGGTTATTATTGCAACTATGATTTATGCTCACAATGAAAGAGTGGCGATAATTTTTTCTCATAAAAGCAGTCCGGAGATAATAACAAACTGGCACCATTGCTCAATATACCTGTTTCTTTTGTGCGTGTGTATAAGATTATGTAGTCTTAGTTTTTGTTTGTATTCACCTGATGATGATTGCAGATACATAAGCCATCGAAACGTTGTAAAAAAGTCAAAACTAAAGACAATGGAAGTTCGAAACTCTAGTTTACTCTTAAGTTCTACATTTTCTATCACCTTCAAACAAATATTTTTTATTTACTACGCTTTATTACTTCCAAACTTATAAATCATCCGTCAATTCAGTAAATGTCATTATTGAAGGTGGCTCCTAAGTTTGGGGATTTATATGGTCGTCCTTTAAAGTCGAAAGAGGCAAATGATTTACAACCTATTAATATACTGTGTGCAATTGAGAAAATTTTAGAAAATATTGTTCATTTACAATTAACAAAATATGTAAATAAACAAAACATTATAAGTGAATTTTAATCAGGTTTCAGGGAGAAATTCACCTGTGAAACAACCGTACGTGGAGTTTTGGAGGATTGGCGAAAAAATCTCGATAATAATTTAGCAACAGATGCAATTTTTCTTGACCTTAAAAGAGCCTTTGAAAGAGGAAACGATTAATAGTAAAATTAACAAGTATCGGTATTAAAGGCATCGTTCTTAAGTGGTTTGAAAGTTACTTAAAAAATTGAAAACAAAGACTGAACGTAAATAATATTTTTTTTTTAAGATTTAAATAATGATTTTGGCGTTCCGCAAGGTAGTGTTCTTGGTCCTTTATTATTCATCATTTATATTAATTATTTAATCAAGAATGTTAAAAATTGTGTTATATATTTGTTTGCTGATGATGCAATTTTCTATTTTGCTACATCAGATTTAAATCACCTTAAAAACACCTTGAATGATATTTTAAAATCTGTGTATAATTGGTATAATCTAAATGACCTAAAGGTCAATATATCAAAAACAAAATACATAATAATAGCTAAAGAGTCCATTTACAGGCAATTCTCAAATATAGATTTTTAAGTTAATACTGGGACGGGACATTATTGAAATGACCACAAAAATAAAATACTTAGGTATATGGATTGATAACAGATTAAACTTTAAGACAAATGCATTGGAAATAATCAAAAAAATTGCCTATAAGATTTATTATTTGTCGAGATGTTCTAAAAATTTTAATTACTGCTCAACCATTCTATTTCTGTTAAAACAAAACGAAATATCTCGTTTGCAAAAATTGCAAAGTGAGGTGATACTGAGGAAACCAATATTAACTTCTGTAAAAGAAATGCTAAGTGAATTAGAATGGCTACCAGTTCGAGAACTATTGTTGTTAAATACTTTAATATTTATCTATAAAATGAAGTTTCGGACTGGCACCACAGTATCTATTAAGTACATTTAATCTGCAGATTCACAACCATAACACTAGAAACAGAGAAAATTTTTATGTTCCAAGAGTCTCTCAAGAGAGATAACAACATTCTATATTTTTTTAAAGGGCTCACTGCATATAATTATTTACCGGTTGTAATTAAAAATATTGAATCTATTAACTCTTTTAAAAAAATTCTAAAAAAAACACATATTTCAACAAAGGAATATTTGAAAAAGTGACTTTTGTGTTGTTAAAATCATTGTTTGTTTGTTGACTATGTTTGTATATTTTTTTTGTTTGTTCAGTCTTTTTTAGTAACTATTTATTTTTTACCTATTAATCAATGTACTTTTAAAAGTTTTTAATTACTACCTATATTAATTTAGATATAACTTTATACTTGTGATTTATGTCTGTTATATAGCAATAATTTTTGTATTGGTGTAAATTAGTCTTGACTAAATAAAGGACTTATATAAAGTGGTACCTAGTGCCTAGCAACAAGAGTCGTACACTGCTTGACTCTAGGTAGCGTGCGGTTTTTGCAGGAATTGGAAAAAATCATACTATGCCCAAGATTCCTAAATGCATTGCAATTTTTCACCTGGAAAATGTCAACAAAATTTGCGACGCAAATGAAGATTCCGAGGAAAAATATAAAGTTGGTAAAGTGGTAGTTACAACTTTTTTTATCGTTCAATCCAAAGACTCTAGACGTCTCGTCTCAGGAAAAAAGATTATTTCATTAACTCATTACCACACCTGATAGTTCAAGGTTTAAGTTTTTAGTCGCTCATGTTCTTTTGAATGACCACCGTTTTTTTAAAATTTCTTTTTTGAATTTTTTCCCGACTTACGTAAGAAGGTAAAATAAGAAAAACATAATTTAACGTGGAATGTTAAGTTATGGTAAATCTTAAACGGCTCACCTATTATATTCCTACCCAGCTATTCCCATTTTTTTCTACAGCAAAGTGCTTTCAAGTCGTAAACTAAAAATGTCAAAGACAAGCCATAAATACCACGGCGACGCGGCGGAACGGCCATGCAAATTCGTTACAAAATAAGGTTTGCAAAGGTACCAGTAAACATTTTGGTAACCTCTTCTTTATTAGAACGAACACAGGCAAACAAATCAATACAGGCAAGAATTAAAATATAAATAAATAAATAATACGTTTATTTTAGTAAAGAAACATTTTACAATCCTAGTATAAATAAAATGCAAAAATAAACGCACAAAAATGTCTTAAAAGCATAAACATGCTTGTTGACTTACCATATTATTTAGATAAATAGTTTTTTTTTCACAGCAGTTCGAATTGATGATAAAATTTTTGAGTAGGTAGATTTTACATATAAAATTAATCTTAGAGAACCTTCATCTTACTTCTGATTACCTAATATAATTTAAGTTAATTAGATTGTTACACATCTCTCTACTTTCTCTTATCCAATTTGTGACTAATTTTTAGTATATTTTTGAAGTCAGTAGGCAAGTTATTTAATATTCTTGGGGCAAAGTATTTGATTGAACGTTGCTTTATTGTTTTGGAAGCCTGAACATATTCAACATTTGATTTATTTCTGGTTTTGTATGTTAACACTTTTTCTGTAAGTTTTATTTTCTTTTTGTGTATGTTTTTAAGCAGCTCCAAGCAGTACAGTTGTCTAATATCGAGAATCTGTGTTTCCTGGAAAAGCTGGTCCGAAGGATTTGTTCTTCTTTTGCCATAAATTAATTTAAGAAACCATTTTTGCGTACTCTCAAGAGTTGTTAAGTGGCAGTCTGCTGTGAGCATATAGAACGATATGATGTGAAAAAGCAACAGCTAGAGAAAGAACATTTTCTTTCCATAAGAAAAAAGCGACATCATTCAAATAGCATTAATCTTTTTAGTTACTCTAGCTGGTCTATCGTCTACTAAAGAGACACCTTCGGTGGGATTTACTAAAAAGGTTTAGGCTATTTTAGAACGGTCCTAAGTTTAAGTGAAATTTTTGGTTTTAAGCATTTTAAACCAACCCTCCTTGAGTTTTGGAGATAGTTTGATTTATAAGAAGAATTTTAATAAATTTTCAATTTGGAAGAGAAAAAATTTAAACCCACGCGGGTTTTAAATAGTAAACACTCTGTAGAATAAATTAACATCGGGGCTATATGTCACTCTTATTAAAACTTACCCTTGATAATTAATTTTTCCAATTAATGTTTGATGTCACATAATGATTTAGATGTGTAATAATAAAATAAGGAGTAGATTAATTTTGTATTTATTTAAAAGGTGTTTTTATTTATAAAATGTATTAAAAAACTTAAATGCAAGTGTTTTTTACATTTCTGTCACTGTCGAAATGTCAGTTTAAAAATATTAGCGCTGCATTCAATCACAAACAGCTAGTTCGGATCTTTTCCCTCTGCTTGCACCTTGGCTTGCACCAACCTCTACCGATGAAAGCTGCAGCTTTAAAATGAGTGGACTTTGAGTAAGGAAAGTTTTTTTGACTGAGCTTTTAGATAACCTCAATGTTTTAGTTTCAGTTTGTAAATAGATTAATATAGTTGTTTTGGGTTTTTTGTTTGGTATATTTTTCGTGCATAATCAGTGAAATTCACTTATGTTTGTTTTGCCTCGTAGTGCCCTAATAAATATATTTTTTGTGCTGAAACTGGTTCAAAATATGGCGTTTTTCTGGACAAAACAACTTCGGATATTAAATAAGGTAAATTAATCCTTGTAAAAACGGTTACTTAGGGAAATTATGAACGAACTTATTACCAAATACCACAAAACAATCCTTTCTGGAGGCTATACATTTAAACCACCCCCCTGAGTTGGTCTAAAAAGTCACCAACTTTATAACCTCAAACACAAATAATGAAGCCATTATGTGCCAAATTTTTGGCGTATTCACCATTTGCCATTTTGAAACCTGTCAAAAAAAAATTAGTTTTAGGGCACTTTCTCCTAAAATATGGTGTATTTTGAGAAAAAAGCAGTTCTTCAGTGGCAGCAACTTTGTGTCTTTTCTGTATGGGTAAGTGTTTTTTGAAAATGGGTTTTAAAATTTAGTACCCACCCCAAAGCTATTTTTGATTCTTTATTTTTAGCGTATCTTTGAAACGTTTATGCAAGCGTCCTTAAAAAAAAAGAATTAAAGTCGTGCAAACCAATTCTTGTTCAATGCGTAATGCACAGTTTTACTTCATGCTGCTCACTTCTATTTTCTTCCTTGTCGAAAAAAGTGAGAGGGCAATTGAACAGTAATGGAGATTTTTCGGGTTTTATAATAAAAGCCTCAGAGCTATTTGAACTAACGAGTTAAGCGTCCACTCAGTTAAGTGGCGTTTACAATGTGATAGTCACATTCTAACCACCTACTTAACTAAGTGACCACTTAACTCGTTGGTTCAGTCAATGCGCTCAACCGAATAATGGTTAAACAAAAATAGTCTACAACAACACGGCAAGAAAACGTCGTCTTCACAACTACGAAACCGCTGAAAAATGGTTAGTAAAATAGACAGTCGTAGATACTACTAGCCAAGTAACAATTTTTAGTTGCCTTAGTTGCGATTACTAAAATTAACGTTGCATAAAGTACAAAAACCAGTCATTTGTGCAACGGACGCTATGATGGACGAGAAAACGACGCCACACCGTTGTTATTAACTAGGGTAAATTTGGCAACCCTCTTACAACGTTTATTTTTACTGAAATTTTTAAGTATTCTTTTAGACTGGCTACAAAATAGGTTTAAAGCATTTTTAAAATTTTAGGTATTTAAATAAGAAATAGTTTAGCAAAAAAACAAGAAGGAAGGAAGACGGAAAGGTAAGGTTCGTTGATAAATTTAACGAATGGAAAACTTTAAAAAGCCAATTAAATGTTATAAGTTAACTGTAAGTTACCTAGCTGTGTATTTTATTAATAAATGGTGTTTCGAAATGGGGGACTTCAATGCAACACTTGGAAACGCCCCAAGAGAAGACATTGTTGGAAGGTATAGTCTTGGTACACCAAATGAACGTGGAGATCGCCTTTTCCAGTTCTGTCAGGAAAATAATTTTGTCGTGTCAAATACTTTCTTTAAACTTCCAGCTAGACGCCTTTATACTTGGACTTGTAACTCCGACAATCCTGAGAGTATCATTTGAAACCAAATAGACTTTATATTAATTAATAAACGATTTATAAACTGTATTAAATCTGGGGCAGAAGTAGGCTCGGATCACAGTCCAGTTGTGTTCAAAATTAAATTTACCCTCAAGAAAAATCGTTCCCCAAATAACAAACCTAGACCCAGGTTGGACGAACTTCAAGATTAATAAAAAGCTTAAAGACATTAATGAGTCTACCGAGCAAGATGAAGAAATGGTTTGGGCAAAGGTTAAAAGTGCCATAGTCGAGGGCACAACACTCTTAGGCAAGGATGAAAGAAGAAATAAAAAGAGAGTTTGGACGACCGATGAAATCCTTGAGTTAATGGATAAAAGATGCAGTAAAAAATTCAGCGATCAGTATTATGAAATCAACAGAGAAATAAAAAACAAGATAAGGTCATCGAAACAAGACTGGATAACACCGCAATGTCAAGAAATAGAAGATCTAGATGCTAAACATGACACTTTTAATTTACACAAACGCATAAAGGAAGCAGCAGGATTATTTAATAAAAGACAAGCTGGCATCCTTGTGAACGATCAGGGCAAAGTCATACCGGATACTAAAGAAAAACTAAAAGAATGGTGTAGCTACATAGAGCATATCTTTACCGATAACCGATCCGAACAGCCAGGAGAATTCTCAAACCAAGGAATAGATATAACACCAGAGGAAGTACAATACGCAATATTTTCAGCTAAAAACAGAAAAGTGGCAGGGCAAGACGAAGTATATACTTTTTTTTATGGAATTGCGAATCCTTTGTGGGCGACACGCAGTTTGGATTTTGTGGTGGGTTCGGGACAAGTTTAGCATTCAAGTCTTAGTCTAGGGATGTGTCGGTGCCAGTATATGCCTGTTTCATAGATTATGAGAAGGCGTTTGATCGAGTCCAACAAGAAAAGCTCATAGAATCGCTAAAAGAAGTTGGTCTAGATGAACGAGATCTAAAGATAATCGCTAATCTATACTGGAACCAGACTGTTCAAATAAAGGTTGATGGCCAACTGTCCGAAGAGGTCGAAATAAGAAGATGTGTGCGCCAAGGTTGTATATTGTCTCCGCTGTTGTTTAATGTCTATAGTAACAAAATATTAGAGAATGCACTTCATAATTGCGAAGAGGGTCTGACAACAAACGGCATAAGAATCAACCACCTACGATATGCCCACGACACTGACATAATAGCAAACAGGCTCAAAGGCCTGCAAGAGTTGTTGAATCAAATTGCTGCCAAAAATTCGCAATTCGAGCTTAACTTAAATATTGTGAAAACAAAATGGATGGTCATATCCAAGGAAAAGAACATCGGAGGCATGTTAGAAGTAAATGGGCAGCAAGTCGAACGCGTGGATTCATACAAATACTTGGGTTGCGAGAATTGAACAGGCCTTTTATCAAAATGAAATCAGTGTTGTGTAGTCGCGATCTTACTATCACTCTTCGAATTCTTGTGCTTTGGTGTTATGTTTTTAGCATCTTATATTATGGCATGGAAGCATGGACACTGACTGAGGCCATGTGCAAAAAGTTAGAGGCATTCGAGATGTGGTGTTACCGTAGAATACTAGGGATATCTTGAATGGTCAGAGTAACTAATGTGGATGTTTTGCTTAGAATAAATAAAGATCTTGAAGTTTTATTTACCATCAAAAAACGAAAACTTGAATATTTTGGCCATATTTTTTGACAAATGACAAATATAAGCTTTTAAAATTGATAATAGAAGGCAAAATTGAAGGCAGAAGATGTCCGGGTCGTAGACGGATATCATGGCTTAAAAATCTTAGACAATGGTATTGTGCTAGTACTACGACACTTTTCCGAAAAGCAGTGAACAGGGTACAGATCACGCTGATGATAGCCAGCGTTCCAAGAGAGCATGGCACTTGAAGAAGAACAAGTTTGGAAATCCATTTCCATTCCATTTTCTCAAATCAAGTATATTACTAAAAATATTATACAGAGGGCCCAACTAGCAATTTGTCGACGTCTCAACGTTGTGCACCGCGTGCCAACGTTGCGTCGCAACGTTTACTTTTACTCAAACACCACCCACTTTTGCACCAATTTGGTGGATGATTTTTTGATTGAGTCAACGTCGCGATCGTGACTACAGTTGAAGTAATAGTTCAATACTATTCATTACGTAAAATGATAAATACACTATTCGACTACAAATTAAACTATTTCTAACACCATCATATTATTAAAATAAAATGATATTCTATGCCATATATCATGTTTTGCATCATCATAACATGCGAACCAATGCCAAAATATATAAACAGACGGTAGTTTACTGTCAAATGTATAGTTCGTAGCTCTAAAAAACAAGCGCGCTCTCCATTCAGATGATTTTATGAAATTAAAAAAAAAATCATTATTTAAAAATCGCTTCGAAAATCCTCTAAAGATGTTGCTTAGGATTCCTAAGAACAAAATACGGATTTTTATATGCAAAAAGATCGTAGTTTATTGTAGAAAAAAGCAAAAAAATAATTGTTAATGTTACTACTATATTACACTTATTAGTTTCTATGATAACCAAAGGAGTCCCGTGTCTCGACCGCTTTAACTACTTAACTGTGTTTTGAACGGCGGATCCCCTAACTTAAAAGACGCGAACACGCCTCTATTTTTACCCAATCGAAATTGCTCCACAGTTTGGCTTTCTGCTGCTCACCTAATTTCTATCCTTGTTGTTTACACAAGACCTTCCTCTTTTTTTCCGCCACACTGGGGAATCACCTTCAATGACAGCTGTCACATGTCAAAATATCGAAGAATATTTATACCATTTGTTCCTTTTCATAGTGAAAAATGTTCAAACAAAACTAATAGAAACCTTACAAAACACTTGTTAGTTACTTTTACTAAATTAATTGACGTTTGTATGACAGACAGCAGTGCTCCAAAATTGGTTTGTTGCAAACATAACAGAAAAATTGGTTAGATGAAAACAGGCACGCCCGCGTCTCCAACAAACCGGCCAGAAAACGTGGAGTAAATTGATCAATTTTTGGTTTAGCACACACCGGTTTGTAGTCGGCGCCATCACAACTAAGGAATTACTGTTAGTACAATAGACGGTCATAAATAGTTGTGATGGCGACTGAAGTTGTGATAAACGTTTAGGCGTCGTATAATAGTCGACGTTGTCGACCGTCGCCATGATAGCTATTCTTTATCTGTAAAACAACGGTTAAAATTAGTGCAATTCTAATTTTTACAACTTGCACAACTAAAAATTGCTAGTTGCGGGCACTTCAGTCTTAGCCGCTTCGGCGACGGTGTGAAAACGTTCGAGTCAACGTCAACACAATTCAAAAAATCTCCGCCAAATTGGTGCAAAAGCGAATTGCTAGAACGGTTATACGCTGTTTTCACGCAACGTTAAGTCGTTAAAACGTCGACACATTGTTCCTTGGGTAGGAGTGCATCCACCATAAAATCTTTGTTCCGAACGCGTTAGTCTAATACCTAGGTCTTTAACGTTTAGTACGCGCTACAGGACTCGGGTGGATTACAAAGAGGAAATGTGCTATGCAAAAAAGCATCCGAGGCAATGGCAATTAACGATGTTTTATTGCCACTAGTCGGCAAAATGACGAATCACCCGACGAAACGAACGTCCTACGCATTTCGTTACCTCTGAGGTTTACAGAGAAAAAACGTCCTATAACAGCTTCAAGCTTATTAAAAAGAATACAATAACTAAGGTTATTATAACCGTCTATTTTACTAGTCATTTTTTCAGCGGTTTCTTAGTTGTGACGGCGACGTTTTCTTGCCGCGTTACTGTGGACGCGGGCGCGACTATTTTTATCTAACGCGCTTTTATGCTATGTTTGTAACTAACCAATCTCGGAGCACTGCCCTGTGTCAATTTCAACATACAGTATAGTAGTTCAATCTATCAGGACAGAGAAAAGCTTTTCAAAAATACCAAACGCTTTGGCAGTGGCGGCTTTAGGATTCGGTCTTGGGGGGGGATGCCTCGGTTTCAGTTAACTTCCCCCTTCCCCGAAAAAAAAATTATGGGTTTGTCTTCTTCTGTCTGCAAAATAAACGCATTCTCCTCACAATCCACAAGTGTGACGTCTACAAAATTCATTGTATGCAAGAAAAAATGGACAAACGTGTTGCACTTTTCATTTTCAAATGATTTTGTGAATTTTCTTCAATTTGTTAGGTTAGGAAAACCTCGCAACTGAATTTTTTTGGCCTCACCCGTGGACCAATAACAACAAGCGATGCCAATTCTGGCGGCGCTTTCGAGTTCCTCCAAAACTGGTATGGCTTCAGCCGATCTTGAACACTAAATGACCAAAATTTTTCATAGAGCATGTTCTCTGTTTTGACAAAAAGCGTGATAAGTGAAAGAACAAGATAGTTTAAAAGTTCAAAGTGCAAAGGGAGCCGCCGCACGGCGCCTCGCGCATGGTAGCACTAATAGTCTAAGAGCTGATACACATAGTAGGCTAGGTGTTTTGGTGACGGTAGAAATTTGTTCAAAAGTCATCAGGACCGGTATTCTCGTAACTAAATACGCTCGGCGTTTCGTACTCGCTGACCGTATGATAACGTAATATTCGCATACCACGTGACCAAAGTAACAAAAATGGTATTTACGTATATTGAACGAAAGGCGTCGACGAAATGCGCTCAGCGCGTCGCGACCGTTTGAGAAACACCTACCATTTGCCTGCTGTTTTGCCCTCCGCGCGTACGATTTTCCTAACCTACAATACTTTGTAGAGTGCTGCAGAAAATATAGTAGTTTTTTAGTTTGCGTTTTTATTAATAATAAAAAAAATCTCTTATTAGTAGCTTGCGGACAGGTGACCAATACATATTTAGAGACTCTCAACATCTCACAAAAGTGGCTACTTAAGTAATTTAGACAACTTTTTTTCCAAAAAATAGCGACAAAAATTTTTCTTAATAAAATCGACATCGAAATAATTGAGCATTCGTATAATACTAGAAATAGAAGCAATCAAAATTCTGTAAAACCAAGGGTTAAAAAAGCCATTGGTCAGCGGTGCTTTTTGTATCTTTCATCAGCTGTGTACCAAAAAATATCTGGTTTTATTAGGGTCATGCCCACATTGTTTTCTTTAATAATTCTTAATTGATATAAAAAATAATTAGTAAACAATATAGGTAACTATCTTTATCACTGTGTTTTCTTTACTTTTCTGAAAAATCACATTTTTCACACTAATTACTATTTTTATGTTTTTTATCTTTTGTCATTTTAATTCAACACTTCCATGAAAACATACACTTTCCCACGCGCGAGGTTTCTCTTGTGGATGTATGAATTCTGTGTTTGTTGTTGAATTGGTTAACTTATTTTTTGGGTAACAAATACCTTAGAGTTTTATTTTCTGTTTCTTAAAATGTCGAATACGCATGTTTACTATAACTATAAGTTATAACTTACTAGATATATAAGTAACTATTGTGAAACCATTTTAACAATAAATGCTATATAATAAAGTATCAATATTAATAAACGACCGTGCCGGAAACACCACTTTCCCCGACTGAGTGCCCGAATAAATTTAAACTTTCCCGCACTGAGTGCGGAATTTTTTTGTAGGTGTGCGCTTAAGTCTCGGGGTAAACTTTTTCTCGCACATTGCGCGGGAACGTGCTACTAGTTTATATCACAGGGTCAAAGGGCGGGTTTAACTGAGCTAAACCAAACCACCAAGTAATTTTTTAAAGGATCAACATGCACTTGTGCAAGTCATCATTTGATTTACCCTTTCTGAACTACGGATCGAAATCGATCACGTAATGGCGTCTTTCTTACACATAGAAAAAGAAAAGGAGCGACAAGGCTAACAAGAAATAAAAATGCAAAATTCGGTGATGCCAAGATGTGCTAAGCGAATTTGATTCTGTCTGCTCGCAGGGCAGCGCGTTCGGCAGAGCGAATACGAAAAGTCGTCGGTCAGCGTGCCGCTGAGCGCGCTGTTCGCTATTTGTTTCGCTTAGCGACTTCAAAACGTTACGTATTACGAGAATACCGGTCCTGGAGCGCGTTCAGCGGCGACTGAAGCCAAACCAAAAACGGTTTTACCCCTTCCACTCAAAATGTCAAAAATGGGATTGACTTTGCCGAACCAGCTTTGTACGCGCCAAGCCGACTGTCGTATCTTTAGTATTTTTGCTAGGCACGGACAGTCTGTTTAAAAAGGAAATGGACTGTCGGGACTTTAAGCCATAGCAGGGGGGCCAGTAAAATATCATCTTGGCAGTAATTCCGCCAGTAAAGTAGTAATGCCAGTAATTTGCCAGTGATCAGAATAGTTTGACTTATTCTTGCACTGTTAAATACGAATATTCTAGTGAATTTTCTTTACTCTCTTTTGGCGTTGAACGTTTGTTTAGTAGCCTAAATACGACCTAAGAAATAGGTTGAAAACTGAAAGCGTCATTGCTGCCATATTAGCGACAAAAGACGCTATTAAAACAAGAAATTCTAACAGTGCCATATGGGCCAAAAAGTAGCACTTTAAATAGTTTCTGTATTTGTGAATTTAATTTTTTTAGTTTGTTTTTTTTTATTTATATAGGTACTTATATAGGTACTTATAGCTAATAAAAAGTTTTTGTAAAAAAATATTTTACATATTTTTTTTATGTCATTGTTGATACAAATCTTATCTTTGCCAGTAATGACGGAACTCCTAACCAGTAATTTTGCAAAGATCTGTTGGCAACCCTGATGCCATGGCCATTTGATAGCTTTTTGTAAACAGATACCTACTTTCTACCGTCTGTCCGCAAAATAAACGCATTCTCCTCACAATCCACAAGTGTGGCGTCTACACAATTGTATGCAAGAAAAAATGGAAAAACGTGTTGCACTTTTCATTTTTAAATGATTTTGTGAATTTTCTTCAATTTGTTAGGTTAGGAAAACCTCGCAACTGAATTTTTTTTCGTTGGCTTCGCCCGCGGACCAATAACAACAAGTGCTAACCACTTTTGGCAAGCTGGAGGCATTTCTGAACGGCTAATGCCAATTTTGGTTTGGCTCCAGCCACCGCTGAATACGCCTAGTTCTCCCTGATCAACGTTTAAATAGATCTCTTTTTGATCGGACCCACGTTTTCAGAGATATAGGTGTTGAAAGTTGAAGGTTTTCTATTTTGTCGAATTCGAGTAGCTAACTTGCTACTTCCAGTACACCGGTTTTTAGGTAGAGAACCAGGCTATTTAATTTAATGCCGTTGAAAAAATTGACATATTTCATTTACGTCACTCTCAGTGGCGGCACAAACTTGAAAAACGTAAAAAACATTTTTTCAAAATGCAATTTTTCGTAAAATCGCTGATTAAAAAAGAACAAACGGTGAAATATTTTTTATTTTTTGATGTTATAGGAAAACCTTCGGAGAAAAAAAAAAGATGAGCTACATATATAAAAGATGAGCTACATATATATAAGCTCATCACATTTTGTGAAAAACGCCCGTGAACCGGGAAAATGCTCCGGTTATTGTCCCCACTTCTACAATGTAATGCCACGCTAGAGACCAGAAGGCCGATTTTGACAAAAGTGGTACCGCTGGAGTGCTCTGAGTCTCATAGGTAATACATTTCATATATTGTTCAAGAAGAAAATCAATATGACAAATGCGAGCCACCATTACTTTTGGGATATAACTTACAAAAATATAAAGCCATCTGATAATATAATGTTTTTCTTTGGTTTCTTTAGAGTGATCACCCAATACCGTTTCTCCTGCTTCGGACCCCTCCCTTATCCTACTTTCTCTTTTCCCAATCCACTCTCTTCTCATCCCAGGTACTACACCTCACCCCCTACCAAAAAGTGGGCCCCTCGCAAACAAAATCGACGTGTACAAGTAAAAAGTTAATATCTGAAGCTATCATGCTCAAAAAAAGCATTTTTGATTTGCCCATGGTAAGTTTGATAGCAAATATTTCGAAAAGTATTCAACCGATTTTCGAAGAAAATACGTCGTTGTAAAAACAATCAAAAACCCTTCAAAATAAGGTGCCACTCGACCCATGTTCCTTATCTAAAAAATAGGAGTAAAAGTCACCCCTCGTAGGGTGATGCATCTTGCAAAAATAAAGTTTTGTCCGTGCAAACAAAATCGACGTGTCCGCACATTTTTCTAAAAACGTACGATAAATACACGAAAATGCCTCTGTTTCGTTTTCGTTAGGACACCCTATATATACACTATACAATATAAAATATACAATATACAACATACAACATACAGTATACAATATACAATATACAATATACAATATACAATATACAATATACAATATACAATATACAATATACAATATACAATATACAATATACAATATACAATATACAATATACAATATACAATATACAATATACAATATACAATATACAATATACAATATACAATATACAATATACAATATACAATATACAATATACAATATACAATATACAATATACAATATACAATATACAATATACAATATACAATATACAATATACAATATACAATATACAATATACAATATACAATATACAATATACAATATACAATATACAATATACAATATACAATATACAATATACAATATACAATATACAATATACAATATACAATATACAATATACAATATACAATATACAATATACAATATACAATATACAATATACAATATACAATATACAATATACAATATACAATATACAATATACAATATACAATATACAATATACAATATACAATATACAATATAAAATATACGAAAACGTTTATTTAGACTAAGAAAAAGTCAAATATGACACTTTTAATGATATCTCAAAAACTTTTTTTCGACGAAAATAATACCTCCCCTAGACGTGTAGGCTAGGAAGGTAAAAATGACAGAATGGTGGCTCATATCCGCCATATTGATTTTCTTCTTGAACAATATATGGCATTTAGTACCTCTAAGACTCAGAGCACTCCAGCAGTACCACTTTTGTCAAAATCGGCTGGTCTCTTCTAGCATGGCATACACATATACATAGTAGAAATGGGGACAAAAACCCGATCATTTTCCAGGTTCACGGGCGTTTTTCACAAAGTGTAATGAGCTGATACATATGTATCTTATCTTTTTTTTTCTCTGAAGAGATTTCTATAACATATCAAAAAATAAAAAATATTTCACCGTTTGTTCTTTTTTAATCATCGATTTTACGAAAAATTATATTTTGAAAAAAGTTTTTTACGTTTTTCAAGTTTGTGTCGCCACCGAGAGTGACATAAATGGTATATGTCAATTTTTTCAACTGCATTCAATAGCCTGATTCTCTACCTAAAAACTGGTGTACTGGAAGTAGCAAGTTAGCTATTCGCATTCAACAACATAGGGAAAAAACTGATTTTACTGAAAAATCCGTAAAAATCTGAAACCTCCAACTTTCAACACCTATATCTCTGAAACCGTGGGTCGGATCAAAAAGAGATCCATTTGAACGTTGATCAGGGAAAACAGATCCACAGGATATCAAACGCCCAGCCCAGTCCAACCGAAAGCCAGTGCCAAAGCTAAAGCTGGGTTCATAAGATAAGTTAAAAATAAGATAACATAACATAAAATAAAATAAAAATTGGGCGTTCACATAGAAAAATAACATAAAATAAGAGATCAGTTCCAGCGAATCAAAACGAGAACTTTTGCGAATGCGATTTTGAATTTTACTATCACTTTATTGTCTCCTGTCATTTCTGTATGAACCCAGCTTAAGTGAGCGGGGTCTTTTGTGTGGAAGAGATAGGAAGACGCATTAATATTGGGTAGTTAATTTTGGTTCTTCTAATTTTTTACACTGAACTTTTGTCTTATTTGTCACAAACCATTCGGCTAAAAATATTGCAACAATATACAGCAAAAAATCTACAAATTAAAATAATACCAGTTACTGAATGTTTATTACTATTAGAAAGGTTTCAAAATTATTTTGAGTTCAACCAAATCGTAAAACTAAGTAGGTAAGATAGTAAATTAAAATTGTTGGTATACATGATTATTAAACCAACAATGTAAGTAACCTTAGAGGCAATTAAGTTTTAAAAATAAATAATATAAAAGATCTGTGTGGTTGCAATAAAACGCAATTTCAACATCACAGAAGGTGTATCAACGAAGACGCCCACAAAATGATCATAATAACCTTAATTTGACTGATTTAATATGTAATTCTCCAAAAGGTTTTGTAGAACTTGTCTTTTGTGATCAATCCCCACCAGTCCCTGAGACCAAAGGAAATTGCGCGAGAATATTACAAAATTGTATTTCTTAAATGTAAAGCAAATAAAAATCGTTGTAACTAAAAAACGTATATAAGTACACTGTCGAAACTACCTTTTTTTTGGGTTTTTCGCCACTAAGTTAAGGAAATTTTTTCAAAAATATGTTAAAACCCACTGCGTAAATTCCTAAAGAAAAAATGAGTTCGTTTGTCAGTGGTTTTTAAATAGTACTACACGCAAATCCTAAGTAGAATCTAAGTACTTATCTGACGTTTCGGCAGAAATTCTACTGCCGTTATCAAAGGAGTTTATTCTTTTTAATTTTTTTTTGTCGATACTTTTTTAAAAATATCTGTCTGTTGTCATACAACTGACTGACTTTGACTGATGTATATTTTAAATATTAACTTGAAAGTTTGGTGCGTCGATAGTAGCCAAAAAGGTATTGTGTGAATTTAGTAAAATTTAAAATCAAAATTATATTTGTTTGAGTGTTTTCGATTTTAGATTACATTATAAAAATACAAAATTTTTATTTTAAAATATCAATTATAAAGATTATCTTTTGACTGACTTTAAGAAAAAATACATTAGAAACCCAAAGAACATCAATGCTATTTTTTAATTTATTTTAAGAAACCTGTTTGAAAATCTTTTTTTTAAATTGGAAGCCAAACTGTATTTATATCAACTGATATGCTAGCTATGCATCCATCTTCATTAAGATAGATGCAAGCTGCTTCTTTGATTTTTCGTTTAATTTTGTCTATTTTTTTTTGTAATATACTGGTTTCTCCCCACATTACTTTATGATCATTTTCAAAAGAATGTTGGCAAATTTTAGACCTCTCCCAGTCTCCCCTTCTAAGGTACCCCTTATGGTCATTTATTCTAACTTCAAGAGGCCTTGAAGTTTCTCCAATATAAAACTTACCACACTCGCAAGAAATTTTGTAAACGATATTTTTTGAGTTTTGCTCAGCATTTAATGGTTTTGTGTTGGTTGAATTGATCGAGGAGTATTTGATTTTTTTTAAATTGTTCTAATATTATAATTATTAGCAATTCGTTTAATTTTTTCCGAAATACCTGGTATAAAAGGAATTATTAAATTTGTTGTTTGTACATTATTATGTCTACGTTCGCGTTGTCTTGGAAATTCGATTTGTCCAAAAGAATTTTCGATAAAGTTATTTGGATACGAATTTTTAATTAAGACCTCTTTTATTATTTGTTTTTCTTGTAAAAATGTGTTATTGTCCGAACAAATTATTTTAGCTCTATCGTATAGACTTTTTATTACTGCTTTTTTAACCTATGAGCAATGATTTGACTTAAAATTTAGATATCTATTTGTATGTGTTGGTTTTCTATAAACTGAGGTTTGTAATGTATTTTGTTTCTTTATTGAAACGTCTAAAAATGAAATTTTGTTATCGTTTTCTACTTCTAAAGTAAATTTTATTGTTTGTTCTTTATCGTTTACAAAATTAAGAAAATCATTAAGTTTATTTAAATCATGTGGCCAAATACTAAAAATATCATCTATATAGCGAAACCAAATGACCGGTTTAAAATTAAATTCCTCTAAAATTTTATTTTCAAAATCTTCCATAAAAATATTACTCATTAGAGTTTCTAATGTATTTTTTCTTAAAGTCAGTCAAAAGATAATCTTTATACTTGATATTTTAAAATAAAAATTTTGTATTTTTATAATGTAATCTAAAATCGAAAATACTCAAACAAATATAATTTTCATTTTAAATTTTACTAAATTCACCCAATACCTTGTTGGCTACTATCGACGCACCAAACTGTCAAGTTAATATTTGAAATATACATCAGTAAAAGTCAGTTGGTTTTAAATTTTTTATCTTATTTAAAAACCACTAACAAACGAACAATTTTTTTCTTTAGGAATTTACGCAGTGGGTTTTAACATATTTTTGAAAAAAATTTCCTTAACTTAGTGGCGAAAAACCCAAAAAAAAGTAGTTTCGACATTATGAATCCGCAACAAACATATAGATTTTATTTATAAGTACACTGGGAAAAAATATATATGTGTGGAGTTATTGTTTACAATTGTTCTTAGATTTGCACCAAGAACAATTTGTATGAAAATTGTCCCCAATTCTAAAAATATTATCAACAAATATGTAGTTTTTTCGCACAATTCGTCGATTATATTTTCACAAAATTGTTCTTGTCGCAAATTTTTTTCCGTATATTAAAGTAAGTAAATATCAATATCCCAACTAAAACCTTCTCTTCCATTTATGAGCAAAGCCTTGTAATATAATATTGAATGATATGGAATAGATTCGATTTCAGAAATGATTAAATTTTCTAAAAATATTGACATATATTTTTTCACAAATATCCACAAAATATTAAATGACAAAAAATTCGATAAAGTCTAAAATTATGATATATATATATATAAGCTTCAATGAATATTCCATCTTCATTTCAAAACCACTGACTGAATGCTTCAATTTTTTTCCTGTCTTTCCTCACACAACTGTAAGCAGTGCCGTAATGAGAAATTGGATCTGAGGTGTTCCTAAGTATATCAAGAGATCCCCACTATGGTGTGTAAATGTGTAGTTTTAAAATTTTAACTAAAAATAATGTCGCAGTCGAAAATTTTAAAATGATTTGCCACAACGTTAATTTGCCACAAAAGTGGAGACTTTTTTTTTAAATATTCCGGAAAAAAGCACCACAATTTTTCGAAAAATAATGAGAACAACACGTTTTTAGGTAATTTATAGTCTTAGAGAGTAAATATTGTTAGGCCTCTGAGGGTGGCTTTAGTCCAAACCCAATGGCGCATCCAGGAATTGACTTCGGGGGGGCAGGAGGTTAATGATAAATAATAAAAAAAAAACATTAATTTTAAGTAAATATGTGACCATAACCAGGCTTCTCGGGAGGGGTGACTGTCAAACCTACCCCCGTGGGTACACCACTGATTTAAGGTGCGTGCGTATATATTGAAATCAATCAGTGACAGTTTGCTTCTTTGCATGGGAATGTTCCCAGACCATGACTGCAGAATGGTAATTGCCCGTCAGGGTTCTCGTCTGCTGAAACATTGCTTAAAAGTCTTAATCGATTTGACATTTTTTTTGATGATTAATATATTGCAAAATTATGATTGTTTTCCACAAACCAAAACTACACTTTTTTGCACTCGACGCGCGTTTCGCCAACAACGTTAGCATCATCAGGAGACGATAAACAATGAACTAAATTAATCTACGCTCTATCTTATATACAATCCTTTAGTGGGCGGAAATAAGATTAATAATTAAACCAAAGAATAAAGTGTACTAAACGGGATGGGTCCTCTATCTTTATTTAAACTATCTCTGGATTTAATGATTTCCATACTTTCATATGCATTCAAAAGTCTTTTGTTTGGTACACTTTTTAGAAGTTTTAGGTTATCTAATGTGAATCTATGATTGTTTTCAAAAGCATGCTCGACCACACTTGACTTTTCTGTTCTTTCGTATTTTAAGTGTGCTAAGTGTTCCTTAAAACGTGTTTGAATAGAGCGTCTCGTTTGGCCAACATATTTTTTGTCACAATCAATGCAACTAATTTCGTAAATTCCACTTTTTTCTAGAACTGTAGTTTTATCCTTGGGAGTAAGCTTCTTATTGTGTTACCGGATTGATATACTAATTTAAAAATACTTTTTGTAAAAAGTAATTACAAAAAGTATTTAATAACACCGGTCTTAAATTAGTATATCAATCCGGTAACATAATAAGAAGCTTACTAGGAAATCCCAAGGATAAAACTACAGTTCTAGAAAAAAGTGGAATTTACGAAATTAGTTGCATGGATTGTGACAAAAAATATGTTGGCCAAACGAGACGCGCTATTCAAACACGTTTTAAAGAACACTTAGCACACTTAAAATACGAAAGAACAGAAAAGTCAAGTGTGGCCGAGCATGCTTTTGAAAACAATCATAGATTCACATTAGTTAACCTAAAACTTCTAAAAAGTGTACCAAACAAAAGACTTTTGAATGCATTGAAATAGTTTAAATAAATATAGAGGACCCATCCCGTTTAGTACACTTTATTCTTTGGTTGAGGGGAGATAGGATTAAAAATCGTGATCAATCACAAATTATTAGTCTTATCTCCGCCCACTAAATAAGATAGAGCGTAGATTAATTTAGTTCATTGTTTATCGTCTCCTGATGATGCTAACGTTGTTAGCGAAACGCCCGTCGAGTGCAAAAAAGTGTAGTTTTGGTTTGTGGAAAACAATCATAATTTTGTTTTAGTGCAACCAAAAGTTCCAAATTCCCAACATAGATTAATATATGGTTATTCGTAAAAGGAGATCAGTCCGATCTTTCTTGGTAGTGTCATTGAATTAAAAAAGTTAAAATAGATATTAAGTAAGTAACACGTCTGTGGTAAAAAAAAATGAAACCAAAATCAAGATGACATTTTAGGTTTAATGAATGGGTACAAAAACAATATCTTTAAATGTACCGAGGTCGTTTCTGGAACCTTTAAGAAATAAATTTGCTTCAAATCGGGAATTAAAACAAATAAAAATAAATATAATGTTTGCTAGCAGTTATTCCTGCTTTTAAAGAATCATTTATCTTAAATCAACTACAGCATTGCTAAAATCACTTATTATAATGCCTTCTTAATTATTTTTAATGCTTTTATATATCCAGTATTAGCATTGCCATAAATACTAAGCTCATTACAAACACCATCGAGAAGCAAAAACGAAATTCCGACATTGATGATGGTTTTTCTTGCTCTTTTTACTGCAATCAACAAGAATTCCTATGACTGATGTAATGTAATGATCTCTTTGTTTGCTGTGTACCCATCAGAAATCAATCATCATGTGCTGTTTCGTTTGCTGTATGGAGCATAGGGCTGTGCCTCGCGCACATAAGATCAGAAATTTTTTAACGGTAGAAAATGTACAGGGTGGTCCAAATTCGAGGAGCCTCTATAGCTTTGGGCTTTTGAAGCATAGTTAGCACAAAACTAATACAGGGTTCCTAAGCAAATCCTTAGGGGGCCAAGCAGCCGTGTATAAGACGCAGACAAACGGAAAAGCACATTAGGCAGAAAAGGATGGGCATGGGGCGATGTTGTCACTACATCTTACACGTAGTAAATCCATTCCAGGTTGTTTTTTTCTAATGTTTTCCATTTTCATACCTTTAGGACTGGAATAAAAATTGTTTTTGATCGATTTTAATACCTAACTGATGAAAGATATCGTAAAAAAAAAATATTTTCCGGCTTTTCATTTTGTAACCATTGTCCTTACGCACTGTTTACAGGCTGGGGACTGAGATACATGCAAATGCCTAACCTAAAGCATTCATACACGGCCGGAGAAATCGACTGAGATATTTCCGTAAAAACTTTATCAAGCAAATAGGACGAGTTGACGCCTTCGAACGTCCAACCCAGGTTTTGCACTTTGATTCGAAATCAAAAAGGAGGAACAGTCAGATGTGGGGCCGTGCACAAATTACGTAACGGTGATTTTACCAATTTTTGACCCCCTCCCTATGTAATGTTTTGTAACGATTTGGCACGCTACTCCCCTAATATTACGTAACGATTTCAAGACCACTACCCCCCCCCAAAAAAAAAAACTTTTCACTTATTTTAATTCCAAATTTTCTTCGTTTCAGACAAATGCAAACGCTGTCGAAAACCCCCCTCCCCCCTACGTAACGTTTTGTAACCCCCCTCTGACCATTACGTAATTTGTGCACGGCCCCTGTAGTCCCAGTGGAGGAGGGCGAGAAAATTGATATATTTTTCTTAAAAATTATACTCTTTAGACCTATTTCTTTGCGTTCCCGAAATTACGTAATTTTTGAAAAAAAATTGTAAGCCTTTTTTATTTCGTGCTTTGTTTTTCTAACATTTTTGCGTTCGGCTAATTTAATTGAAAAATTTTTGC
This sequence comes from Oxystoma pomonae, assembly GCA_963921995.1. Lineage (NCBI taxonomy): Eukaryota > Metazoa > Arthropoda > Insecta > Coleoptera > Brentidae > Oxystoma > Oxystoma pomonae. Next base: position 3,485,545 of record OY998167.1, on the reverse strand, counting down.
CTGCGGCGCCCTTTATCTTCTCACTCGAAACCAAGATCCCCCGTTTTAGGAAAACTGATCCCATCTCTGTTTCTAAATTTTTTCGAATAAAAGTATGAGTGAGTATGACCATGGGGGAAATAATTTTTTTCTACGGTATAACGAAAATTTCGAGAAAGTTGAAGAAAAAATAAAAAAAGTGGCAGAGCTCAAGTTTTTCGTAAAAAGTTTTTTGTAAAGAAACAGAGCAAAATAAATCTTTTCACCGCTTTTTGGGTGTTACAAATATTGGCAGCCCCTTATTTTTCGCTTTTACCCTCCCGCTAGTTTTGAAGAATTGGTTCGCTACATGTTTCGAGATCATGTCATAAAACACCTCGAAAATATCAAATGTAGTGTAGGGCCAGCTTTATTTAAAATCAATAATATCGCAAGCAAAAAGCTCTGCAGGAAAAACAGCGCCGTTTATTGATTTCTTTGGCTGCTAGTGCTAGCTGCATGGTTTGGCCGTTTCCGGATAGATGTCACTAGTAGAACAGAATGGAAAGGAATTTAATTAAAAGCGAAGATATTTCTTTCTAATGTTAACAACCTCACGAGTTTATCGCTCAGTATCGTAAATAATGGACCCTGCGCCTCCTTTAAGCAAGAAAAAGCTGTGGTTTGGACCTGAAAACATCTAATTTTTTCCTCGATCATCTCATGATGTGGCCGCCATCTAGCGGAATTTGCAGACATCTTGTCAACGGTTATTATTGCAACTATGAGTTATGCTCACAGTGAAAGAATGGCGACAATTTTTTCTCATGAAAGCATTCCGGAGATAATAACAAACTGGCACCATTGCTCAATATACCTGTTTCTTTTGGGCGCGCAGAATTTTCTATGGCATTTCTGTTTGATTTATTGAAATCCTATCCCTAAGGAAAATCTTAGGAACCCTGTATACATGTTACGGGGTCGATTTTTAAGAGAAGTCGAAAACTAAAAACCGCATTGCGATATGTCAAAGCGTTTCTGAGCTACAGGGTGATTCACGAAAATGTGCGATTTTAAAGGCCTTCTACAACTTTTTTATTTGTAAAGATAGAGATTTTTATTAAAAACATTTTTTGAAGATTTTTTAAAGACAAATCTACCTCTTTCACCGATTTTCTCTTAAAGCCTTTAGTTCCCGAGATATCACACAAAGTTATATTTCTTTAAATGGGACAATCCCAATTTTTATAAAAAATCAGTTTTCTAATAAAATTTCCTCTTGAACGATATGCCATATACCTATTTTTATTAAATAGTTTAAAAGATATTTACATACTATGTTGGGAATTGGATTGTTTATCGTCTCCTGATGATGCTAACGTTGTTGTTAGCGAAATTCGCGTCGAGTGCAAAAAAGTGTAGTTTTGGTTTGTGGAAAACAATCATAATTTTTTTTTTGAGATATTTACATAGTTTGATATTTACCACAGTAGGCGCTGTGCGCGCCCTAAATGTATAAATAAAATTTTATTGTTTTTTGTTTCATACAAAATCAAGTTGGCTACGAGACGAGGGGACACAGCAACCTCGAACTCTAACTTCTAGTTTACTATAATTACCAACCCTAAAATAATAAACAAAAATAAAATTATTAAAAGTTTTTATTTAAAATTTTTATTAATTAAACTACGTAACACGTAAAATCTACATCTAACAATTTTTTTTAATTCTAAAACAAATGCTCAAATTGACGGCCGTTTTCTTGTAAACATATCCTACATCTTCTCTTGACGCTATTTTCTGCATTAAGAAGTTCTACCGCACGAAGCTGCCTAAATGCAGTACGAAGTGCCTCTTCCAATTCCCTTCTAGTAGTTGGGCGATTTCGAAATACAAGGTCTTTGACTCTCCCCCACAAAAAGAAGTCGCAAGGGGTTAGGTCTGGAGACCTGGGGGGCCAATATAGAGGACCTTCATTTCCGATCCAGTTTTCGGCAAACACAATATTTAGCAAATTAATAATGTCTTGTGCATTGTGACGAGGTGCACCGTCATGTTAAAAGTATAGCTCATTATTTTGCTGAAGTCACAAATTGTCGATAAACGGAATAACCTGCTCTTCTAAAATTTGTTGGTATCTTTCGGCATTTAAATTTCCATCAAAAATATATGGCCCCAATAATTTGTCTGTAGATGCCTACCCATACCTTAAAACTGAACCTTCCCTGATTCGCTTGTTCCACCATAATATGGGGATTTTTCTGTTTCCAGTAATAGCAGTTATATCTGGTGAATATTCCATCACTAGAAATCGTTGCTTCATCCGTCCAAATAACTTTTTGCAAAATCGGGGTCTTCTTGGCTTTTATTTAGGTACCACCTGCAGAATGCACGTCTTGGAGCAAAATCTTGTTGCCGTAATTGGTGCACCCGTCGGGGTCGATAGAGCCTAAACTTGTGTTTTTTAAGCACCCGAACGGCATTGCTGCGTGGAATCTCAGTGTTTCTCTCCATAGCCCTGGTGGAAGTATTCGGGTTAATTTCTATTTCTCCTAGAACCGTTAGTTCTTCCAACTCTCTATCTCTGGCTAGGCTTCTATACGTCCTAGGCCGCGGTTTTGTAAAGGATCCGTATTCTTGTAGATGACGTTTTAACTTCAAAAATATTTTTGGCGCCATCTGTCGATTTTCGTTACTTTCAATATAACATTTTATCATGTCGTACTTTTTAAAGTTTTCAAACATTTTTATATCTTGACGAAGACGCCACTTTTGACACTTGGGCTCGTTTATCATGCCAATTGTTTTTATTTGATCATAGCTACCTAGATAGATACCCTAAAACTGCATAGGTCAGAGTCAGGTCAGCCTACTATGGTAATTATTAAAAATTGCAGATATCTGTTTAGCTACTTAATGAAAATAGGTGTATGATACATCGTTTAACAGGAAATTTGATTACGAAACTATTTTTTTTTTTAAATTGGGGTATTAGATTTTAAAAAATGTAATTTTGTGTTATATCTTGTGAACTAAAGGCTTTAAAGCAAAATCGGTGAAACAGGTAGATTTGTCCTTAGAAAATCTTAAAAAAATGTTTTTAATGAAAATCTCTATCTTTACAAATAAAAAAGTTGTAGAGGGTTTTTAGAAACGCACATTCATCAATCAATCACCCTGTAGCTCAGAAACGCTTAGACATATCGCAATGCCGTTTTTAGTTTTCGACTTCTCTTGAAAATCGAGCCCGTAACATGTATATTAGTTTTGAGCTAACTATGCTGCAAAAGCCCAAAGCCATAGAGGCCCCTCGAATTTGGACCACCCTGTACAACAAAAAGAAGAAAGAGAAGAAAAAAACAAAACATTAATGTTATAAACATTTCAACACGCAATTTTTAATTTGGTTTTCTTACATTTGCTTCATGTGTTAAGCCTATAATCTTAATAGGCTGCTAAAATTTGGTCTCTATTAAACTCAATCAACAATCTTGATGAGCATAAAAAGTTTACGACCATTTTACAACTATAGGTACTTTAAAAAACTCAGTATTTAACGGCGGCTTGAATATTATGATCAAGAAATTTCCGCTATATAAATAATAATAATAAAAATATCCAAGTGTTAAGCGATGAGTGATGTGAATATATGTTAGAATTCAGTTTAGATAAAAACATACATTTTTCAAAATGTAAAATTTTTTCTGATTTCGCCTAACAAAACAACAAAGACTTTCCAAGAAAAACATCCAGAAACAAATTTCATATGTTTGATGTTCTGCCAAAAAATAAATCACAGACTAGTTTCTGGACACAACGAAAAAAAAATTGAACTTGACTTTTTCCAAGGTTTGCGGTTCGGGTTTTGTCATTTACTATGTAGATTTTGGCACCTTAATTATTAAATTCGTCAAAAATAACAAACATGTTTTAAATCAAGTAGGTACTTAGTGTTTTAAAAGTATTGCCGTAAATTTTGAGACACGAAAACCTGTAAGTCTTAGAGAATAGGGAATTATTGAAATACGGCCGCATTGGATAGTGCCTACTTATTCTAAATTCTGTGTCGTTTTCTGTCACATTTTTATATTTAAAAGTCTTTTTGAGTGATTGAAAAGCGTGGAAATTGTGTTGGAAGCAGTGGTCTTAGTGGAGGGTGGAGATGAGCACCTGCAATTTGTGATTTTAAATAATATTATGAGAATCGGAAACCCCTACATTTGGGGCTCTGAATGGATTTTGTTGAACTACTTCTCGTAGCTAACAACTGACACTTCGTAGTGGTTGTGGTAATTACTGCGTCTGCGCAATAGCTAAATGTCATTCCGTTGTAGTAGTTAACCACTACCACTGCCGTAAGCTACGAATCCATTTCGTTGTGGTTGTGGTTATTTTTCTGGTTAATTTTAGAGAATTTTGGCTTAATTAATTTTAAAAATAATAAAATATTACAAGGTTCCAACATATAAAACAAACACATTTTGTAAAATTAAGCCAAATTTTTTATTTTTCCTCATCTTTAATTTTTTTTACAAGTGACAGTTTTTAATGTGTTCCAAAAACTTTGGTAAAATCGATGAGTGGTAGTGGTAGTGGTTGTTAAAACCAAAAAATTTTAAGCGTTCCAAAATATCCCTATTATCTTCATCAGTAAATAAACGGAAGTTTTTGAGCCTTTTTTCATTTTCTTCCGCCATGTCACTCGATTTCGTAAAAAAATATCCGAAAGTAGGGTTAAGGTAAAAAAAATGGCGAATATAGTTGTCAAAAACATCAAATACGGCCAGACACAGCCAAGATACGGCCCAATATAATTGCTCCACAAATAAGGGCAGGCCCTAACTTTATTACTGTCGGCCCTAAATGTGGTCGTTCTTGCGCATGCGTATCTGTCACCAGCGTCAAAATAGTGCCTGGCCTTATTAGCGCCGGGCCCTAACTGCGTTTCAATAATTCCCTATTATCGCTAGGACTTTTTTCGGAATATATATATATGGAAGAAAGCATTAGGACGATTTTGAAAATTCACCGATGAAAACAATCGAGTTTGTAAATTCATCTATAAATGATTTTTGGTGATATTCATCGGGTTCTTAATTTACCCGATTGATTCCACCAATTCACCAAATGATGATCCTCACCGACTCTGGGAGCCGGCGAGCCTTCCCGATGAATGCCATTAACGTCATTTAATTAGCTGTTTTTTGTTGTTATTATTTTGTTTTCAAATTTTTTCATGTTTTTATAATAAAGAATGCCGACTTGATAAGAAGTCGCGTTAAAACTATCTGAAAGACAGTTTTCGAGGGCCGATGCTGGGTTCATTCAGCAAAATAAAATAATATAATATTAAGAACACCCAATAAAAAACATATTTGTGATCACATGATTACGTTTGACCAATCGCAGGGCTAATTCTTATTTTATTCGCTGTATATAACATAAGTTTTATCCTCGCCATATCCCCCTGAAGCCCTACGAGAATTTTTCAATCATCTTTGTTCAACTCAGTTGGAAAAAAATATAAAAAAATCTAGGCATATAGCTTTTAAATATATTAAAAATATTTCATTTGTCAAAAATCGATGACATCGGTGAAAAAAATCTGATGAATTTACAAACTCGCCCCTACCTCAGATTAATAAAAAAAATGAGATATAACAGCAAACAATATTACCCCGATCAACCAGCCACAATGTTTATTTCCCAAAAAATACATGGTTGCCAATTTACCGCGGGGTTTCCCTAGAAACAAAACAATTCATAAACTTCTTGAAGCTCTTTTGATAATATTATTGATTATTTGACATATTTTTATATAGGATAATTTTTCTTATGCTAATAACTTAATTCTTAGTCCTAATTTTTAGTCTCAATAATTAACTTTTTTTAATTTTTAATAAGTAGAATTTCGAGAATTATAAAAAAGAACACAAGCCGGCAACGTTTTTTCGATGAGCCGCGAATAAATGCCGACGTGTTTGGTTGCAGCTGACGGCGTTGTTGTTAACGGGGGTTTGTGTTGTTCGGTGATTTTTGAATTTTATTGTGACTATTTGTGAAAAAAGAACTGTATCAAGCTATTTTGAGGACCAACAAAATGGTTTACCATTGCCTGGTATGCAATAAAAGCGGATATTCCAGCCCAGAACTAATATTTCGGAGGTAAGAAAGATCCTGTCATTTTACGTTAGTCATGGGCGTATTATGAGGTAAAAAACTGCGTAAAAAGCTTATGATTATACTATTAATACATCAAAAATCTAAGACTAATACTAATCTTTTTTAAGAAACAAAAGTACCAGATAATTTTGCTCCTTTTGCAGCATGTAAAATATTTATTTATTATAATTTATACATAACAAGAGAAGACAATAAAACCAAGTGCTGATAGTCAGGTACTGGGGCAGGTATTTTTTGTATTTTAATGGGTACCTGGGTACTTTCTATAATGTGAATAAAACCGTTTTGGAGATATTTACTCTGAGCCAATCTTATTTTTATTTTCATTAATATTTATTATTTATTTTATTGCCTTTTGACTCCTGTTTCCTGAAAAACTACTAGTAATTTTTTACTTCTTCCTTAAATTTTCCTTGTGTTCTGTATTCAGAAATGAACATGCAGCCAATGTGTAAAGAATAAAATTTGTTGGCCTTAAAATTTTCATAATTAACATCACAAAAAGTTCTGTTAATTTGATAAATAAAGTTTATATTCTACTAAAGAAAACTAAAAGAGACATTATTATCATAGTGAAAAAAACGCTTAATAAGCCGTTTATTAGCGTGTTTTTTTTTGGACAAAAACGGTTTTTTTTTGCTATGAAAATATTTTTTTTTACTTTTGTTTTGTGGGATACTGCACAATTAAAAAAAATATATAACAGCCATCTTGAATAATTTACCTAAAAATCATTTCAAGTGCTCTTTGGTAAACTTTTGATCTGTTCGTAAATACCTACATTCCTCAAACTAAACTTTATCCTTCAATAAATCTTTTTTTTGTGGTTATGCAAGTTCTGGCAGTTAATTCTTTTGAATAAGAAAATCCGACCAACCCTACCTTAAATCTCGTTTTCACATTTATATATTTAAATTAAAATTAACGCCGCCACTGGTAATGGGAAAAGCAATTTTTGACAGTGTTGCCGTTTTATTGCTCTATCTCTTTTCTGTTCATATAATCGTCCAGAAGGGTGTTGGATTGTAAACATTAGAGGATTTCAATAGGGAATGTTTGGTCTCTCTTTAGTTATTAGTCTGAGGCCCCTACTATGATGTCGGTTCTGGTTATTGGTTTTCCTTTTATTTCTCTATCAAATCAATGCAGTTAATAAAGACGAACCCATGGTTACGTAACTCCAAAAAAAACCAGTTTACAATTTTAGACATACACGAGTTACAATGTGCAAGTGCATGTCTCCGATATGTAAAACAGTATTTAAAGGAACTGAAGTGGGAACTTAATAAATGTTAAATGTTACCGCAAACAGTAGTCAGACACGAATTATTACCGTCAGGTGTCCGGTCTGTCCGGTTTTGAACTTTTTTATCTTTAATATTAAAGGGTATCAGAGCTATATACTGCTTCCACAAGAAGAGTTCTTCAGAACAAAAACAAAAAAAGTTCTTTAAAATGTGTTCGCAAACGCTACCTGATCGATCTGCAGGAGAGAGGGCAAAGGGTAAGGGGATAAATCGGTTTTTCCTCGACCAGGACAGCTTGCCACTAATTTTATAGTTTTTTTTACGGGCTTTACTGAAACAACAAAAGCAAACCAATTTTCTGCACTCTTCATAAGAATTTAGCTTCACCATTTTTAGAATAGTTGGTCTAAACCAAGAAAAGAAAGAAGAATGAAACGTGCAGGAGTGTACGTGTCAGAGCATTTGTTTTTTAACTTCAAATCATGGGCAACTTTGGTAAGCTTTTAATATTGGAAGCAATGACAACCCACGCATAATAAATATGCTGAAATCATCTGAAATGCATAAAGGATAAGCACTTACCTCGGCATTTAGCCTAACAATTCAGCGAGGGAAGGAGGCGCATCGGAAGGGGGGCAACAGCCTTTTTTTCTTGCAGTAGTTGGTATATTTTTTCTATAAAATTATGTAGTTTAAAATTTTGTGATTATTAAATCAATAAGAAAGTACCATTTTTTTTTAGTCATTTTAGCCGACTGTAAACTCAATTCTACATAGAGGATTTCGAAAACAAGTTTGGTTGATCAAGGCTATTGTGAAGATTATAAAAAGGTCAGAAGCGCGAACTGAGAAGTGAGCTGGCAGATATAACGGCCACCGTAGTAAACAGAGCTTTCGAATCGCTGTTTCGCTCCACTCGTTTATCCATTTGGTGTGGGTTTTCTATATTGTGGTGTTTTTCAATTGTGCGTCTCTCAATAACGTGCTATATGGGGTTGGATTAAGTTGGTTTTAAAGTTTGTATATTTTCGCCCTATACAGACCGCTTCAAGCTACTGCGAACATAGGGCGGAAGAAGTCTAATTTGCCAGTGTACGTACATGCAGAGACACCGCACGCCTATCAGTGAAGCAACCAATACTCAGGCTTGCGATCACCACTTGCATGACTTTCCTTTGGTATTTAGTACGCCTCTAACCACGGTGCTGTGTGGAGCGTAGTCAATGAAACCGGAATTTGGTCAATAAATACGCAAATTTTTATAACGTAATTTTCTTATTTTTTGTCACTGATAAATAAGAGCGTTTTATTGTCAACTGCTCAGATTTATCAGTGACGACGTGTTACAATGAAAATAATAAGGAGAAACAAAATAAAAGCAAGTTCTCAAAATAAAATAATACATTCTAAAAACCAAAAAGATTCTCCCAGTCAAAAAAAAATTAAAGCAAATGTTCGAAAAGTCCTCCTTGCTTGGCTAGACAATATCCGAGCCTACTATAAAAACCCCTTCTAACGTTTCCAAGCATGTTAGGGGTGATAATTTGAAAAGCTTCTTCAAAAACAGATAGAAGTCATTAGGAGCAAGATCGGAAGATCGAGCTGGCCATAAAATAGTTCCCCGTGTACTTATAACCCGATTAGAAAATACATTATCAAGATATTCCCTAACAAGGCCAACATTGTGAGCGGAACAACCATCTTGTTGAAACCATGTTTCACCAAATCTTACACCTAACAACTGCCTAGCAGTTGGAATAATGTGCTGCTGCAGTAGATCCAAGTATCTAGGACCATTCAAATTGCAATTGCCGTTAATAAAAAATGGCCCAATTACGTGTTCCACTATAATACCCCCCCCAAACATTTAGTTTTTGGGGATACTGTGTTCTTACGTCAAAATACAAATGCAAATTTTCCCTCGACCAATATCGAACGTGTGTTGGGTTATGACGATTTGACCATTTGACCATCTGCACTTTTTCGGCAACTTCGTAGACATCCATTTTTGGTTTTAAAAATGTATTATTTCAATTAAGAACTTACCCATCTGTTTCTCGAGCAAGGCAGAAATAAAACAAAATAATAAAAACAAAATGAATTTCCAAAAGATAACACTGCAGCGTGCTTCGAATCCACTTCGGTCGTACGGCACGGAGAGTAAATTGGACTTGATTCCCCCTATGTTCGCAGTAGCTTGAAGCGGTCTGTATAGATGTGAAGGGAACTAATCCACTTAACCCTACTTTTGATTAAAATAAGATTAAACATTTTTTGTACCATATACATGGTTAGTTTTTTGTTTGCTACCATAAAAAATATCATGTCATCACAAAAAAATAACTAAACGAAAGTTAGAGCTTTTGTCAACATAAAATTTGGACATTTTTAAAGTAGTTGCTATCATTAACTCAAAATTCAATATTTTTTAGATTAGGACCATTCACATCTAGGGCGGCGATATTTACAAGCAAAAAAATTGAGCGATTCCTTGCTAACCCGGCGATATGTTTCCCCCAAGAACTTAGAGCAGAGTATCTTCCATGCACACCCGAGACGAGGAATCCCTGCTCTATGTAAGGACACTACTCCTAGAGCAAGCTCTAGGATTAGTGTCCTTAGCTCTATGCCTTAGCTCTATGCCCAGAACATGAAAATGAATGAAAAATTACAGTTGTTTGCCAACTTTGAAGCTGTTTTTATAATAATACATGCTAAAAATGTACCAAGTTTAAAAAATTATCTCTTTATTTTACTTCCTAGTTAAAACTTCACCAATTTCATATATGTTGGGAATTTGGAACCTTTGGTTGCACTAAAACAAAATTATGATTGTTTTCCACAAACCAAAACTACACTTTTTTTGCACTCGACGCGCGTTTCGCTAACAACGTTAGCATCATCAGGAGACGATAAACAATGATTGTTTATCGTCTCCTGATGATGCTAACGTTGTTAGCGAAACGCGCGTCGAGTGCAAAAAAAGTGTAGTTTTGGCTCTATGCCCAGAACATGAAAATGAATGAAAAATTACAGTTGTTTGCCAACTTTGAAGCTGTTTTTATAATAATACATGCTAAAAATGTACCACGTTTAAAAAATTATCTCTTTGTTTTACTTCCTAGTTAAAACTTTACCAATTTCATATATGTTGGGAATTTGGAACCTTTGGTTGCACTAAAACAAAATTATGATTGTTTTCCACAAACCAAAACTACACTTTTTTTGCACTCGACGCGCGTTTCGCTAACAACGTTAGCATCATCAGGAGACGATAAACAATGATTGTTTATCGTCTCCTGATGATGCTAACGTTGTTAGCGAAACGCGCGTCGAGTGCAAAAAAAGTGTAGTTTTGGCTCTATGCCCAGAACATGAAAATGAATGAAAAATTACAGTTGTTTGCCAACTTTGAAGCTGTTTTTATAATAATACATGCTAAAAATGTACCACGTTTAAAAAATTATCTCTTTGTTTTACTTCCTAGTTAATACTTTACCAATTTCATATATGTTGGGAATTTGGAACCTTTGGTTGCACTAAAACAAAATTATGATTGTTTTCCACAAACCAAAACTACACTTTTTTTGCACTCGACGCGCGTTTCGCTAACAACGTTAGCATCATCAGGAGACGATAAACAATCATAATTTTGTTTCAATTTCATATACTTTTTAGTATTTTTAAACTGCCTCTTGTCAATTGAGTCAAGGATATTATGTGAAGCAGTGTACAAACATGAAAAAAACGTTTGTATGTACAATATTAAAGAGCACTTATCTGATTGCAGAGCGTTCTTTAATATGCCGCACGGTAGCACACATTACCTTCAAAGAACAGAGATTTTTCTTGTTTCCTTTTTACAGCGGGTACGTCTTGGAACAATATTGCATTTCATGGTGGCTTTTTTAACGAGATATGTATCGTGAATAAAAAAATTTACCGCATAAAAGAGCCGTGCGCTATGAACATAATAGTCCAGAATGTGGCTCAGGATGGGGCAAAAAACGCTATACTAATTTTGCAACTTCCTTTTGGACTTGATTGGATCCCCTTGAAGAAACGTTCCTTTCATTTTTTAAGTTTTTGAATGCATTTTTTTAATAAGATTTTTTTTAATAACATATTTGACAAATGTAAGTTCAGGACAATTTTATTCTTATAATATTCAGAGTGGTCCAATAACACTGGCCACCGGAATTTTTCTGGATAAATTTTTAGAGCCCTTATAACCATCCTTAATAATTTTTATTTAATAAATAAAACTTTTCAAGAACAAGTCTTTATTAAATGCACTCAAAAGTAGAAAATAATTTTTTACCTCTGTTATACCATAATAAAGGCGATGGGCGCAAATTAAAAATTTGAAATTTAGGTATTGTATATCGGTCACATCGACGATTCACTTAAGAAACAGTTGTATTACTCTATAACCTAAGGACTCTCCCCTCGTTAGATGGAAGTGTGTACCTAATAATACCATATTATTGTATTGTAGCCGGACTATAAACGCATACCAAATTTGAACACAGACCCTTAATTTTTAGATTTATATCCTTAATCGTCCATTTTGAATCCGCCATATTGAAATTTTCAAATCTGATAAAAATTTCATAATACCCCTCCTTAAAAACCCCTGTATGCCAATTTTGATTGAAATCGAACAAACTAAATTTTTTCCCACTCCACTTCCCTCGTTAGAGAGAGGTGGGTACCTGAGAATACTGTATTTTCACCGGAACTATAAATGCATACCAAATTTGAACACAATCGGATGTGGATAAGTCAGTTAAAATTCGTTAGCAAGAAATGACCGAATGAATTGAATACGCCATATTGAATTTTCAAAATCTGATCAAAAATTCGTATTCCTTATCTCCAAAAGCCCCCGTATACCAATTTTGGTTGAAATTTAGGTGTTTTCCCTTCTCTCCTTCCCTCGTAGTTGGGAGGGGAGCCTAATAATGACATATTATTGTACTGTCACTGAAACTATAAATGCATGCCAAATTTGAAGGCAATCGGATGACATGGCAAAAATGACCAAAAATCGTTCATCTTGAATCCGCCATATTGAATTTTCAAAATCTGATTAGAAATTCGTTATCTTCATCCCCAAGTGCCCAACACCCCCTTCGAGTAGGGAGGAGCTGTCAGTTTCAGGACACAATTTTGACCAACTTCCCGACATCCGATCGGCTTCAAATTTGGCATGCTTATATAGTTGCGATGACAACTATATAAGCATGCCAAATTTGAAGCCGACAATAAGCATGCCAAATTTGAAGTCGATCGGATGTAGGGAAGTTGGTCAAAATTAAGCTGCAAGATTCCACCCGAAATAACCAATCTATTTCGTTCCATAGATAGGTACATTGCAAGCTAAATAACAGCTTGTAAAAAGATTTGCAAGTCGCTAATTTACGTACAAAATAAACCCCCAGGATTTAATTATATTTAATAGAATTTTTTAAATTTATTTCAATACCATCTTGGTACTAAACTATTATTTACAAAATTATTACCAATTTGCGCAACAGAAGTGTCATTATGGTGATTACAAAATTGTCATAATTCTATAGGAAATGCAAATAAGCATCCTAAAAAAATCGTTAATTTTATGTAATTAAACAAACAAAAACACTTTCACATGGTGCCTAATGTTAAGTGCATAATTATGTTAATTAGTGTTTAATGTGTAGGTTTGGACATCGACTTACAACAAGTGATCCAAAGAAAGTGTTAATTCAAACATATTTAAATTATGCCACGTAAAATATGTTAATTCACAGCGAACTACATTTGTAGCGAAATAATCTTCGATCGGGTTGAAGTAAACGTTCAAATCATGTGTAGATACACCAAAAAAACCTCACACATTTCGTTGAAATGATATCAGTGTTGTGTGTGCTTCGTTGTTATGTTTTTAGCATTTTATATTGAAACAAAAACGCTCTCTTTTTAGCCTGTTGAGAAAAAAAATAAAGGAAAGAAGTAATTTTGCCTCATGTTCTTAAGCTCAAGGAGGAGTGTGGTTCAAAATTTTTAAAAGTGGTTCAAAATTAGTTCAAAATTATAAGCATATCAAAACTCGAATATCTTTCGGGGGGAGTGTAGCTTGACTGACCTAACATTGAAGGCAGAAGAGATCCAGATCTTAAGGCGCATTTACACAGACAAACTTTCCTTTGATGTGGAAATGCCGACAAACATTTACACGAGCCTCTTGAGCAAAATGCTCAAAGAAATGTTCGAGCAAAATATCGTACAAAAAAACACTCGTAAATTTTGGAGAGAATGTTGAGCAAAATTTGTTTGAAGAATTGGGGGTATAAAAATTTCTTTACAAATTCAAAATATAAATTGTTATCGGAATTCATTGAACTTAACTCAAAATTGAAAAACAAAGTTTTGAAATAAGGTATTTTTAATCAAGTGCTTTCCGACGGAAAAACGATTTAATGCCGAAATTCACATTTTACCTCATAAGCAACTTCGATTGATCTGATTTTTATAGGGGATATGCCAGTATACTTGTAACTTTTCTGGGGCTGTAAAAAAAACGAGAATAAAAAAAAATAATAATTGGTACTTATTTATTGTTGTTGCCTGTAAAATATAATGATAAAAATTTACGTTTAAAAGAATATCCCTTTATTTTACTTCCTAGTTTAGTTTTTTACCATAATAATTAAGTCAAATTAAAAAACCTATATACATTTTATTAAATCTCAAATAAATGAACAAAAGCACGTTCTGTTTAAATAATACCCGTTTATTACCCACTTTTACAACCCTACGAACCCGAACCTTGTCTAAAAAATATAATTTAGCAGTAATTTAGTAGACTGTGTCGCCGATCTATCATCCCGCGTTTTGGATTTCGCAGGTAGTAGGCCGGCCACCCCTTTGAATCGCAATGTTGCCCTTTGCATATTGTTGATTCAGTGTCAGTAATCGACCTTGATTATTACATTAAATTGACAATAAATATCTATATCTTCAGCATTTTCATGAACCTTTTGCTTTTTTAAGCAACCCTTGGGACCTTAAACTAACTAGGTAAATCTGGTGTGAGGAATTAAAAAACAACAATAAAAGCTAAAGGTAAAGTAAAGCTACAAAAATATGTTTTAAAAAAATCCCCCTCCTCACCACTCTTCATAGTCGTGAGGCGCGGATTACCGCTTAAAAGTGCAATTTTTGAGTTTTTTGCCGATATTTGAAAAACTCAAAATTTTATTTGGAAAAGAAAAATTTTCCTGGGTTTTTTTTGACTTTAGGAAAAAAACCTTTGGAAATAAAAAAAAACTCGCAAGAAAATTCCAAAAAAAATACCGGGTAAAAAAATCCGGGAAAAACCCTAAGAAAAAATATTATCAGTAACCCTAATAATAGATAGATAGTAGAGCCAATAATAATGTTTCGCTTGCCATCAGCTTTTTTTCACAAAAATTTTAAATAAAAGTTGGTTTTTTTAAAGAATTGAGATCACTGATGTGAAATTTTATTTATTCTCATCTTTAAAAATATGTTTCCAAAATAGATAGCAATAATTTGTTCAAAAATTTACCCGAACAAAATGTTCAAAGAAAAGCTCACAAAAATGTTCACGCAAAAAATTTTAGATCTTTTGCACGAGCTTTTATTTGAGCATGTTCGTCTGTGTAATTGCGCCTTTAGACGAATATAATATTAAAATTAAAATACGTTGGTAATTTAGGTAGGCAGGCTGTCAACAATAATATAGAGATATACAAAAATATTTTTTTCTTTTTTAAATAAATAACCATAAATATAAACAATACTAAACATACGGTGTAAACGAATATGTAGGATTTCATTCACTTTTTTTGTAGATTATATTTCTCATAAAAGGTGTGATGAATGAACTCTGTTCTCAACTTCACTAGGTGTAAAAACTAATTAAATCAGACAAAATTTCATTTTCTTTGATGCCGATAAATCATCATTAGCCCACTTTAACAAGGCTTTCGGTATTTTTATTAGAGACCCAGTAGATGAAAAAATAAAAACATTCATTCATCCATCCATCAGAGTTTTAAGATTTTTTTTGGGATATTTAGATAGGCTTATCTTTTGCCTCTCATTCCCCCCGGTATAGAAAGAGGCTGAAGTAAAAATTTCCTATTATTTAGTACTCGTATGGGTATATTGTCGCGTGGTTTAAAAAATAAGACCCCAGAACTAGCACTACGTTAACAATAAAATCAGACAATTTAGGTTGGTCGTCTTTTTATCTGTCAAAAAACAATATCAGAATCCCATCTCTGATAATCCGATCTTGCGTGAGCTAGACGTTTAGACCAGACGTTAACTAACGTAGTTTAACGTCTACTCCAACCGCAGTAAGGCAGCGAGTTACGTCCCATTACCGACTAATACTGGGTTTATACAGGCAAATAAAAATAATAATTAAAATTAAAATAAAATCAGTTGAGCTTATGGGGAACAGTGTGTAGGCGTTTATACAGTAGAAATAAAAATAAGAAATTAAAATTAAAAGAAAAAGATGGGCAATTTTTTACTTTTATTTTTATTTTTATCTGTAAACGAATTTGCGCATGCCCTTTTGACGCACATAACCTCACTATTATTTAAGTGGGTGTTTTTTAGGTTTTTGTTTTGTTTATGGCAGATATATTTAGCAGCAGAAGCTGTGTGATGATTGGTTCAAATTTATTTTTATTCTAATTTTTATTTGCCTGTATAAAGCCAGCTTTAATCTGCCTATTTTATCATCTGTAGCGTGCTACCTCACTTACTTTTGGGGATTATCTTTCACGTTTGATAGTTGATTTCAATAAAATCCCGGATTTGTATAAAGAGCGGCATTTTTCTTGAACAACTAACGTACGACAAAGAGGATTTAAACAGTTAATTTCAAGGTATTACAATATTTGCCTTGCGACTGAGATTTATGACCCTAAGTTGTACAGAGACAGGCAGAAAAGTGTTTGTATTAGTACTATTTCAACATATTTTCGGCAAACCACAGATCGATGGACTAGATCTGAAAGATGCTTCGCCAAAAGGCAATTCCACGCGCGATAAACGTTTTTGGTATTTTTTCGATTTTTGTATTTAACTAACTACAACCACGAAGCGGAGGCGAGAATGGGAGCATACAGACTAATGACAACGGGTATGATAACCATTTGGGACATACCAAGATTGCGAGCATTGTCACCAACTCGCTGCTAGAGATGAGGAGTGACATCATGCTTCCGAAAATCAACACGAACAAGCCGTTTATGATCCAGCTATCCTGGGAAAACAAGATGCAAGAGCGGGAGTATATAGCCTAGCCCCAAGATCAAATTGGTTTGCATCTCTGGGGAAACATACCACTGTATTCCAAGCTGAAATAGAGACTTGTCTGCGGGAAAACCTGAGAAGAAGATATCTCAACAAAGATATAACAATCTTCTCAGACAGCCAAGCAGTTATTAAAGCTCTGGCATGCCAACAAAGTCATTTAAAATTAGTGTGGAACAAACCCTCCTAACCCTAGCGAAACACAATAGAGTCACCCTTGCCAAAAACCTCGATACGTGGCTATATCAAGCGATGGGTGCACGAAGAACATCGAAACCACTGGCATGGTGGCATCCCCTTTAACAGCACTCACCTGTGAAATCCTTAAACTGAATAGAAAATAAATTAGACAAGTGACGGGGCTATTAACCGGTCACTGCGCACTGAAAGAACACCTGCATAGGATGGGAATCTATAGACACGAACCTACCTGCAGACTATGTGATGAGGATGCCGAATCAGCCTCTCACATCATATTTGAGTGCCAAGCACTAACCTTCTGCAGAACACACAACCTCCTGGAGGACGACTTCTCCAGAGAAGCTAACTGCCAGAGAAACCTAATAAAGAGGCAGCTGCTCCTCGCGAGGTCGTCAAACCTCTTAGATTAGGAGGGCACACAGCAAGAGATACAATAAGCTAAGAAGCTGCAGTGTCAGGGAGAGACCTAAACTTGCTGTTGAGACAAATTAAATCAATTCAAATCAAACTACAACCACCAAAGCAGTGTCTGAGGTATCAATAAACGTGTACAATCATTATAACGTAGTAACTGTTCTCCAAATCATAAAATAATAGCCACTATCCAAAATATAGGCAAACAAAATATTAGCGTTTTATAAGAAATGTCCTGTAAGTTATCACAAAATTACATTACATTTAACTTAAAACTTAAAAGCAAAGGAAAATAACATCATACCATTTTATTATATCAAACAAAAGTATATTTTGAAACAACTAATTTAAAACTTAAAAAAGGAAAAGCACTTTAAAATCCATGATTTTTCTTTGCCCGTTTTCCATGTCCCTTCAGTTATCACCAATTTTTTGTTATCCTAAATTTAAAAAAAAACAATGTCAAAAGTGAGCCACAGTAGAACCTGCTAGTGGTCGCAGTAGACAGTGCCAGGCACACTCACAAATGAATTATCAAAAAAACATCTAGAGTTGATAAAAATCAAATCAAAGTTGATTAATTATTGTTTGGCGACTTGGCTTTTAGATGTTTTATTTAAAACCGAACTTGTCAACGTTTAAACCTTGTACTTATATTTGTTTTACTTGCTTATAAACAATTTATGCAGTGTCTGGGTCAGAGCCTTTGATCTAGTTGAACAAAGATTTTTGTTTTCGTATACTACTTTTCTAATTTTTGTGAAACGTAAACAATTTGTACAATAATAATAGAGTTGTGACATTGTTTTAATTTTAATTCTAATTGTAAGAAGGTTGTGTGATGTTATATATACAAGATCCTGAATTTTAAAAAGGCTATGGCCCGGTTGATCAATACCGGCTTAAGCTCGTTTTGGAGTTTTAATCTTGGTTTAGTCTTAAACCTAGTTTGGAGGCAGGTTTAAGCTCAGTTTCGCCAAATGCCCAAGTTCGTAGGTTTAAACCAAGTTTTCAATACAAAAATCATGTTTGGAAGAAAAATTAAGTATAGAATATAATAATTAATCAGGATTAATGAGACAAGAATGTTTCTTTGTATTAGTGTAAGTTTAATTTGTTGATGAGTGGTTGTGTGCATATGTTGTCCAAATTAATCTAATTTGTTGTGTTCTGTTTTTTAATTGTTATTGTGTTAAAAAGTTTTTTCAACTCTTTTCTGTTCAGTCTTAGAGCTTAAATTATATCTTTCAGAGCGTGTTTCCAGCTTGAAGGGCTTGGTCTAATTCATATTTTTTATTTTAAATTTTTAAAGATTTTTTAAGGTTAGAGTGACTCTCTCTCTAGTTAAATACCTGTTAAATTATGTTTAGATGTGCTAAAATACACTTATAGTAGGACACGTTTTTTGGTAAATTTACAGACTGTAAAAAAACTTTGAAAGAAATTAATACCACCTTATGTCTTACACACTTTACGATTTGAACAATTACAATTTTTGCTATTTTTTGGATAGAGACTAAAGATGGCAGACAGATGACAAAACAGAAATTTTTATTAAACAATTGTCTTAAATTATTTCCATATTTCCATCATCTAATCCATTCCATCTAAATATTTTTTATTTTAACAGAGAAAAATGTTTTTGGGCAGTACTTTTTTTTGAGTGCTTAAAAAACGGTGAAAACTTGAAAAATGTGAGTGTTTTATTCTAGAAATCCAAAGTTTGGAAAGAAAACTTTAAAATATGAGCAAAATCATGGCATAAATATGTCAAAAACATAGTCAAAATTGCTTAATCAAAAATGTTATCCCTTAAATTATGCTAAAATATTTTAAGCCTTAAATTACCATCATGGCTTTAATCGCGATTTATCTACAAAACTGACTTAACACCCAAATTCTTTACAGCAAGTAAAAGTTAATTTATGCGTAATTCGTGTTAACTTGGTTTTAGTCCGATATCCCATTGCCCATTGGTCCGATTTAATATTTTTTTTGCTATATGTCTCGGATAAAAAGTTAATTCACATCTACCGCCGAAAATAATGATTAATCAAGGTAGCATGTTGTTACCATTAAACTTTTTGAAAAAAATGTTCGTATAAAAAATTTAGTGGTTTAAATTGAGTTGAGAAGTGAGTTATGTTAAAAATAACGGAGATAGAGGGCGCCACAAATGTGTATTTTTTTTTTTAATAGAGAAAGAAAGAAATGGTAACGCAGGCAAGAATTTTTAAAATACTCTTTCAATTTATAGGCACTAAATCTCTCAACCAAAGCCTTCACAATCCCTGTTTAAATACATTCCTATTAATACCCCACATGCCATATTCTCGATTAAACTGGGTT
Organism: Oxystoma pomonae; assembly: GCA_963921995.1. Taxonomy (NCBI): domain Eukaryota; kingdom Metazoa; phylum Arthropoda; class Insecta; order Coleoptera; family Brentidae; genus Oxystoma; species Oxystoma pomonae. The sequence continues at coordinate 3,465,854 of OY998167.1, read as the reverse complement.
TTGTAATAAGTCCCTTCCATTATCTCCGCCTTTGAGGGGCAATTTTCATGTCCTTGAAATGGCACCATCTGGAGCACAAACCAAGTCTACTTACCTAATTTCGTCAAAATCGGACAAGTGGTTCTTGCGTTAGGCGCGTTGATGACAGACAGACGGACAGATAGACATTAAGGCAAAAAATATTTTACAAAATTTGTCAGAAAAAATGCCAGTTATTTCATAAAAATCTCATTCAGATTTAAGTAGCACTGGGTAACCACAAACTCCCCTCTCCCCTTGGGTACGCCACTGTATATGCGGCAAAACTCGACATTGCTGAAAATCACGTAATCTGCTATAGAAACGTCAAAAACATAGAATCTTAAAAACCGTAGAAAAGAAGAAGTAAGGCTACCTTCTGGATCACTCTGTAAAAAGTGTCAAACATACTTATAACATTTCTAAAAAGCGCCGCAGGAAAAAATTTTCTCAATGAGACTTTTTATGTCTTTATTCTTTAGGTAGATTATTGGTGAATAAGTACCTTTCTTTCTCACGACGTGATTTTAATTCTCTCATAATGTTTTGTTGCAAAGCAAACAAATAATTTTGTCGTTTTCCTCAAAAAACAAGGACGAATATCGAATTATACTCAAAAAATTTAAATTTTTAAAGTAGCTACGTAGAATATTACCTAACATTACAATATTCCAAAATGGAAAAACACTCACTAACGACAGTTGTCAATTTACTGTACTGAGTGAGTAGGTATTTTTGTTTTGTCTTGGCGGACGCTCACGGTTTATCAGAATGTGCAAAATCAAGTTCAATTATAAAATCATTCACTATAGAAACTGCAATTCGTTAAACCAATTTTTTTACGAACCTTATTTCTTCCAACCTCTTCAATAACAAATTCGAAATTTATAAGACCCGTTTTTAATCAAACTCATTTCATATCACAAAAAAAAAATTTCGAATAAAAGTTTTAAAAAATAATTTTGTTTAGCCAACAAAAAAAAACCGTTTTAAAATCGGACAAATATTAACCGACATATTAAGTCCAACACAAAATCCAATATGGCGGCGAACCTAGAGGGAAATTTTGTTAGAAAAATGTGGTTTTAGGTTTCTGCCATGATAACCTATTAGCCCAGAAAATTGTGGCTGTGTAGTCAGTTTTGCCACTTTAAAATGCTATTCTATTAGGCTAATAAGCTTTGTCAAAAAATATACATATACCAGATGATTCAAAATTCTCTAGAAAAATTTGAACAGTGGTTAGATATCATTAATCTAAGAAAAGTTATAATTCATTGTTTAGTTTAAATTTCACATATTTTTTCTCTGAATTTAGGAGTAAAATTTTCATATTTTTTTGGGAATAAAATAATTTACCAAGCAAGTCTACGTGTGCTGACAATGACATGTTTTAGGGTTTTTGTCAAGCATTTTGAAGTTGTCAAAGTTTTGTTTTCAAAAATGGATGTTTCTACCACGTAGTAAAAGGTGCTTCTCAGAAAATATTAACAATTTTTAAATGCAGTATCTCTGAAACGAAACAGTTTAAAAAATATATTTTACTAATACTTGATGAGAACAACAAATTCTACCTACAGTTACAGTCCTTCTAGGGAATTTTGGATCACCCTGATTATTATTTTATATGTTTTGGCTTTGCTCAGGCTACTTTTTTTTAAGCTTTGAGATAAAAATTATACAGAGCGCTTCAGGCTACTGCAAACATAGGCCGGAAGAAATCCAATTTGCCAGTGTACGCACACCTATCAGTAAAGCAACCAACACTCAGGCTTGCGATCACCGTTCGCGCTGCATTCGCGCCGTTCGCGGCTTGCCTTTAGTACGCCTCTAACCACGGTTCTATGTGGAGCATATTCAGTGAAACCGGAATTTGGTCAATAAATACGCAAATTTTTATAACGCAATTTTCTTGTATTTTGTCACTGATTAATTAGAGCGTTTTATTTTCAACTGCTCAGATTTATCACTAAGAACGTGTTACAATGAAAATAATAAGGAGAAACAAAATAATAGCAAGTTCTCAAAATAAAATAATACATTCTAAAAACCGAAAACATTCTCCCAGTCAAAAAAAAATTAGAGCAAATGTTCGAGAAGTCCTCCTTGGTCGGCTAGACAATATCCGAGTCTAATATAAAAACCCCTTCTAACGTTTCCAAGCATGTTAGGGGTGATAGTTTGAAAAGCTCAATTTTAATCCAAAGTTCTTCCAAATTATTAGCCCTTTCATGCCCGTAAACTTTATTTTTAATATAACTCCACAGATAGAAGTCATTAGGAGCAAGATCGGGTGATCGAGCTGGCCATAAAATAGTTCCGCATGTACTTATAACCGGATTAGGAAATGCATTATCAAGATATTCCCTAACAAGGCCAATATTGTGAGCGGGAACAACACCTAACAACTGCCTAGTAGTTGGAATAATATGCTGCTGCAGTAGATCCAAGTATCTAGGAACATTCAAATTACCGTCAACAAAAAATGGCCCAATTACGTGTTCCCCTACAATACCCCCCCCCCCCCAAACATTTAGTTTTTGGTGATACTGTGTTCTGACGATTCAATAATGGAAAAGTGCTTTCATCTGTGAAAAGAATAGATCTCAAAAAGTTTTCATCACGATTAGCTCTTTCCATCATATTGTTTCGCAAAATTCCATACGACCATAGTTGTGCTCCTGAAAAATTTGAGGCGTTTTTGACGCTTTGTAAGAATGATAACCATTTTTTTTAAGAACACGTAAGACAGTGGCTGAAGACGTATCAACCGCTTCGGCAATTAACTTTCGATTTTCCTCCACTTCAGCGCAAATCATTACATCTCGTACTTCCTGCTCGTCATTCAAAACAGTGGGTTTTTTATGGTTTCTTGGCGCTACACAACCAAACTTTTCAAAATTTTGCACAAATCTATGATTCGTTGATAAACTAGGTCTGGGCGATTTACAAAATTCTCCAAAAAAAATTCATTAATAAGTCTCAATGGCCTTGAGTACCATTTGAACATCTGCACTTTTTCGACAACGGCGTAGACATCCATTTTTAGTTTTAAAAATGTATTATTTCATTTAAGAACTTACCAATCTGTTTCCCGAGCAAGGCAGAAATAAAGCAAAATAATAATAACAAAATAAATTTCCAAGAGATAACACTGCACCTCGGTCGTACGGTTCGGAGAGTAAATTGGACTTGATTCCCCCTATGTTCGCAGTAGCCTGAAGCTCATTGTATAAACTGAAAAAAAGGTTGCAATAATTTTTCTAAATATTCCCTCGGGTATTCCATGACTTTGGGTATAGATTTGAAAAATGTTTAGAAAAAAGGAGACCCATAAAATTCCCGATGATACTTCTAGGTTTTCAATAAAAATATTTACGAAAAGCACATACATCACGCATTCTTTTGCATCATCATTTTCCACCAGATTAATGTTATCATTAACGCCTCGCTTGTTTGTTTGTTGATGCTCAGAAGATAAAATAAGCACATAATTCGAAACAAATTATGCATTTCCTTGTTTTAGTTTTATGGCTCACGACCCGATACACATTTTAATATGTCGTCCTCTTGATCTCATTACTCAAGTTGCAGCTGAAAATTTTTTTAATCAACTTAAGGCACATACCAAAAATTATTCAATTAAATCCGCCGTAAAATTACGTCAAAATTAACATTCGTATGTCATATTCGTTCGGATCTGCATCGATTAGGTGAGTCAAGCCACAACCACCCCCCCAAAGATATTAGAATTTTGATATGCTTATAATTTCGAACTAATTGTGAACCACTCTTAAAAATTGCGAACTAATTTTTAACCACTTTTAAAAATTTTAAACCACACTCCTTCCTGGCTTTTTTAATATTCAAAATGGGAGTGCAGCCGGACGTCAAGATACACCCACCTCATTTAAAAACTAAAAAGCAACTATCCCAAAATTTAGAACTCAAAATCACCAAAAAGACTTTCGAAAAATCCACGAGTAACCCTGTTTTTTTTTATAAGGTGCGGGGAGCAGGTTGACGTCAAGCCACACCCCCCTCAAAAAAATTTCGAACTTTAATATGATATAATTTTGAACTAATTTCGAACAAATTTTGTACAAAATGGGGGGTTTAGCCAATTGAAATCCAGTCAGTTTGAAAGGCATAGAAATGTACTAGAAACGACTAAAAATGACGTAAGAAAAACTATTTCCATCTTTGTTTGACTTTTGGTCAGTGGCGGATCCAGCAATTTTATCAGGGGGGGGGCGCAAGCAATAAAACCTATGTAGGCCGGCTCAAGCGACTACGAACATAGGGTAAAAGAGGTCTTTTTTATGTTCATCATTATTTTTTGGGGTTTGGTTCGATTGGTATGTTGGTTACCTGATCCTCCCCACCAACCAAATGGTTTCGACCTACATATGTTTGTAGTTGCTTGAGCCGTTGGTGGTGACTAACAGATACTCCCTGAGACAACTAATTTATTTTGGCAAAGTCAGCGCTAAACTGCTATAAATATTTTCCAAATTATCGGGACATTGTGGAGTTGAAAAAAAATTAATTAACTAACAGTCAGACTACCAGTTCTATTGATTAATACTAATTTGTTAAGACTTTTTTGTTACTTGATACTTCTGTAAATCACCATCCACCCCCAATAGTTTGGAATAATTTTGTAAAGGTTCTGTTACCAACTTTTTAGGGAAAACAGTTTTTTGTTCTCCAACTAAGGTCTTCGAAAAAAAAATACTGCAATATTTACAAAATAACCCTTAACTTTGTTGAGAAAAAAATCAGCCAATCAAATTTTTCAACATGTCCTTTATTCACTCGCCGTTTTTCCTCCCTACCTCGCTTTATGTGAACCGAGAAAGAAAATACATAATTGATATCTGGCATCCAATGATTTGTCAAAAGTTGAAATCTGGTGTCGTCGTCTGTATCACTTATTTTAGGCACAAAGGTACCAATTTCATAACACACTGATGAAGCTTCCCCACTTAAATCTTATTTAACAAAATTATCCGATATGACTTTGGTACTGGTACTACAACCAGGAGTATTCTGTTCTGTCTCTTGCACAGGTCCTAAGTTTTATTCAAGTTTATGTTAACAACATCTTCTTATCTTATGGCTCATCTTTCTTAAAGAAAAAAATACAGGGAACCCCACGCGCAGGCCAATTTGTACCATTACAAAACATTTGCTATAGCGCTCCACACACGCACTTTTAAATTTAATTTGGACCTCCTCAAAAAAAAAACTGGTTTTGAAATTGATGGTATGAAATCAATTTTAATATTTTTAAAACTTTGATAATGTTCAGGGTGGGGCGCGCGCCCTCCGCGCCCTCACACTGGATCCGCCACTGCTTTTGGTACCTGATTTTTCGAATGGTGCTTCTTAGCTGATGCGGATTATATGAGCAAATCAATAGTGGATTTTTCGAAATTCTTTTGATGATATTAGGAGTTCAAAATTAGTTCTTAGTTTTGTAGGGGTAGGGTAGTTGCTGTTCATTTTTCTCTACGCTTTAAACATAGATTAAGGAACTATAGATCCGTCACTTCACCCTTCCCGCCAATAATTATTTTTCGCGAAAAGTGCGGTTATGTTTCCGCGTGCACAGGAACTGCCAACATAATAATAATATTAAACGATGTTTCGCCCTGGGTAACCAGTAGGATTATGCTCATGCATAATCCTACTGGAAATATTAACACGCCAGGACGAATTCGTATCAGGTAACTTGGATAAGTAAGTACCAGTGCGGAACGATGCCTATTTGTGAGTGGTTCAAGGTTGGAAATCAAAGTATATGATGGTGTTTAATGATGTATAGTGGAGGTTGACCAGTGAAACTACTGATGAGCCCACGCTGGTTACCCAGTGCGAAACATCGTTTAATAATTTCTCTTTTCGCTTTGATCTTTTGTGTGTTCCTTGTGGGATGCTCATCCAAGTTTGAATTTTCGTTATTTCCACCCAAGATCTTTTGATCTTTTGTTTTTTACATGAATTAGAGTTACTTATAATATTTTTTTTCTTAGGGTTTTTCTCGGATTTTTTTGCCCGGGGGTTTTTTTGGGATATTCTTGCGAGTTTTTTTTATTTCCAAGGGTTTTTTCCTAAATTCAAAAAACAACCCAGGAAAATTTTTCTTTTCCAAAAAAATTTTGAGTTTTTCAAATATCGCCAAAAAACTCAAAAATTGCACTTTTAAGCGGTAATCCGCACCTCACGACTATGAGGAGTGGTGGGGAGGGGATTTTTTTTAAACATATTTTTGTAACTTTACTTTACCCTTAGCTTCGATTGTTTTTTTTTTCATTCCTCACACCAGATTTACCTAGTTAGTTTAAGGCCCCAACGGTTGCTTAAAAATGCAAAAGGTTCATGAAAATGCTGAAGATAGATATTTACTGTCAATTTAATGTAATAATCAAGGTTGATTACTGACACTGAACAAACAATATGCAAAGGAGCAATATTCCGATTCAGAAATCTAGTCTATTACTGCTAAATTATATTTTTTAGACAAGGGTCGGGTTCATAGGTTTGTAAAACTGGGTAATAAACGGGTATTATTTAAACCGAACGTGCTTTTGTTCATATATTTGAGATTTATAAAATGTATATAGGTTTTTTAATTTGACTTAATTATTATTGTAAAAGACTAAACTAGGAAGTAAAATAAAGGGATATTCTTTAAAACGTAAATTTTTATCATTATATTTTACAGGCAACAACAATAAATAAGTGACAATTATTTTTTTTTTATTTTCGTTTTTTTTACAACCCCAAAAAAGTTACAAGTATACTGGCATATCCCCTATAAAAATCAGATCAATCGAAGTTGCTTATGAGGTAAAATGTGAATTTCGGCATCAAATCGTTTTTCCGTCGGAAAGCAATTGATTAAAAATACCTTATTTTAAAACTTTGTTTTTCTATTTTCAGTTTAGTTCAACGAATTCCGATAACAATATATATTTTGAATTTGTAAAGAAATTTTTATACCCCCAATTATTCACAACAAATTTTGCTCAACATTCTCTCCAAAATTTACGTGTGTTTTTTTGTACGAGATTTTGCTCGAACATTTCTTTGAACATTTTGCTCAAGAGGCTCGTGTAAATGTTTGTCGGCATTTCAACATCAAAGGAAAGTTTGTCTGTGGAAATGCGCCTTAAGAGATTTTAAAAAAATAACAAGTAGGGAAAATAAAGGTAGCAATAAGTATAAAGCTTTTTTTGACAAAAGTCCAGTAAGATTAGACAGTGAACGCCAAAATCAATTAGTCACGTGCATTAATATTTTCTAATTTGGATTTTCCAATTACAAACTTATACTGGTTATATGATGTTCCTATATTAATAATAATTTATAGTCAAACATAAGCTCAGTCATAAACCAAAGTGAAACTTTTTAGAAAATGCATTTTTATTGTCTACCGAAATTACCTAGAAAAAATGTACTGTTTACGTTACAATTTAGAACACTAAACAAAAACGCATTAAAAACTGTGAACACAGGCTGTAGACTTCAAATGGAATAATGCAGCTAGCGAGTTGGACTTTATTTTTTCCGGAAAATCAAAAACTCATAGTAACTTTAATCTTGTTATTTTAGTACAGAAAATAAAGATATTTATTTTGAGTAAAATGGAATTAATTTGTTACAGCTATTATTTGTATCAATATATTCAGAAGATCTTCTGTTGAGTCTCTAGCTGCGCATCTCTGTGATATAGCCTTGGTGTTGCAAGGCCGTAGATACGATGTTTACTTGGGGGGGGGGGGGACAGGTACCACAGAACAGACAGAAAAGATGGAAAAAAGGTATTTTTCGTATTTTTCATGCGTAAGAGTAACGGGTACGGATACCGGTTTGAGGGGGGGCATTACCCCCTTGTCCCCCTCTTCCTTATCTACGCCCTTGTTGTGATGATTGTAATGATCACATAACTTTGATACTCTACCTAACACACACAGTATCAAATGCACTTACTGAAGAGACAAGTCTTTTCAACTGGGTAACCTATCCACAAGGATTCAAAAAAAATTCGTCGCATTCTTGATTGCAATTTGATTGTTTATTGGACAAAACACGACTTTTTTCCACAAAAATTTATCCGCAAAAGCCGATCTACGGAGCGTTCTTTTCAGTTTTTTTCCTTATAGCTCTTATTGGTTTTGAGATATTTAGATAAAATTATCAACGTAGATTACCTACATTTTAGGGCTTACATCATCCACCGAATAAATCTAAGAATCTACAGGAAGAGTGCCCCATAAACCTTTTATCGGTACGCCGCGGTATAATTTTATCTGCGAGTCTTATTGAGCAAATAATTAAATCATATACGTCCTTAAAATCTTGATACTGAATTTTAAGACACCTTGTATACCTCTTACAAAATATTCTACCAACATCAGTTTGTACTACTCACCCAAAGACATTCAACTAAAATAGACCCATCGAGTCATTCATAAATCGCTTTGAAACGCGATCAGTCGTTAGACTTAGGGAAAACTATTGTCATCTCAACTGGCAACGCTGCATCAGGCAATACCAACACTCCTCCATCCACCTTACGTTTACCAGCTGAATGAGGCTGCGCAGTACACGGTTATACAGGGTTCCTAAGCAAATCCTTAGGGGGCCAAGCAGCCGTATATAAGACGCAGACAAACGGAAAAGCACATTAGGCAGAAAAGGATGGGCATGGGGCGATGTTGTCACTACATCTTACACGTAGTAAATCCATTCCAGGTTGTTGTTTTCTAATGTTTTCCATTTTCATACCTTTAGGACTGGAATAAAAATTGTTTTTGCTCGACTTTAATACCAAACTGATGAAAGATATCGTAAAAAAAAATATTTTTCGACTTTTCATTTTGTAACCATTGTCCTTACGCACTGTTTCCAGGCTGGGGACTGAGATACATGCAAATGCCTAACCTAAAGCGTTCATACACGGCCGGAGAAATCGACTGAGATATTTCCGTAGAAACTTTATCAAGCAAATAGGACGGGTTGACGCCTTCGAACGTCCAACCCGGGTTTTGCACTTTGATTCGAAATCAAAAAGGAGGAACAGTCAGATGTGGGGCCGTGCACAAATTACGTAACGGTGATTTTACCAATGTTTGACCCCCTCCCTATGTAATGTTTTGTAACGGTTTGGCACGCTACTCCCCTAATATTACGTAACGATTTTAAGACTACTGCTGCTACTACTACTACTACCCCCCCAAAAAAAAAAACTTTTCACTTATTTTCATTCCTAATTTTCTTAGTTTCACACAAATGCAAACGCTGTCGAAAACCCCCCTCCCCCTACGTAACGTTTTGTAACCCTCCTCCCCCCTATGACCATTACGTAATTTGTGTACGGCCCCTGTAGTCCCAGTGGAGGAGGGCGAGAAAATTGATATTTTTTCTTAAAAATTATACTCTTTAGACCTATTTCTTTGCGTTCCCGAAATTACGTAATTTTTGAAAAAAAATTGTAAGTAAAGTTTTATTTCGTGCTTTGTTTTTCTAACATTTTTGCGTTCGGCTAATTTAATTGAAAAATTTTTGTCTGCAGCGCCCTTTATCTTCTCACTCGAAACCAAGATCCCCCATTTTAGGAAAACTGATCCCGTCTCTGTTTCTAAATTTTTTCAAATAAAAGTAGAGTATGACCATGGGGGAAATAATTTTTTTCTACGGTATGACGAAAATTTCGAGAAAGTTGAAGAAAAAAATAAAAAAATTGGCAGAGCTCAAGTTTTTCGTAAAAAAAACGTTTTTTGTAAAGAAACAGAGCAAAATAAATCTTTTCACCCCTTTTTGGGTGCTACAAATATTGGCAGCCCCTTATTTTTCGCTTTTACCCTCCCGCTAGTTTTGAAGAATTGGTTCGCTACATGTTTCGAGATCATGTCATAAAACACCTCGTAAATATCAAATGTAGTGTAGGGCCAGCTTTATTTAAAATCAATAATATCGCAAGCAAAAAGCTCTGCATGAAAAACAGCGCCGTTTATTGATTTCTTTGGCTGCTAGTGCTAGCTGCACGGTTTGGCCGTTTCCGGATAGATGACACTAGTAGAACAGAATGGAAAGAAATTTAATAAAAATCGTTTCTTCTCGAGTATACGGTATTTTAAAAACACAAAATTTACGAAACTGAAGCGACTCGAAAGGAAATAAAAATGCAATGCCTGTGAATCCCAGTTTTTCCTCGATCATCTCATGGTGTGGCCGCCATCTAGCGGAATTTGCAGACATCTTGTCAACGGTTATTATTGCAACTATGATTTATGCTCACAATGAAAGAGTGGCGACAATTTTTTCTCATGAAAGCAGTCCGGAGATAATAACAAACTGGCACCAGTGCTCAATATACCTGTTTCTTTTGTGCGCGCAGAACTTTCTATGCCATTTCTGTTTGATTTATTGAAATCCTATCCCTAAGGAAAATCTTAGGAACCCTGTATAGGTGACCCGCTACAAGTGCGAGGTTGTCACATTGTCTAGGTTTTATTACCAATAAAAATTAAAATAATTATTAATTTAGTCAAAATATCAGATGCCTACCTGATATTTCGACCGACAAAATGAGGGATTTATATGTACCATAATATGTGCTTTACACTTGTGTGTTTATTTATAGTTTGCTGGTTTTCTATGCTTTTAATAATTAACTTTTTGCAAAAATGGAACATTTTTTTTTATTTTTCACAATAAAGTTTATTTAGATTTCTATTATTTATATTATTATTTAAAGAAGCACTTGAGTTTCTCCCCGGCACACACTGCTTAATAAGTTTTTGCAATTTTTATACACAAATCTTAATAAAACGAACAAAAATTAAAAAAGAAACTAAAATGACCCAGTACCCAGGTGACGTTTCAATATGGCGGCTAGGCAAATATTGGGCTCATCCGTAAGTATAGACGCCTTGAATACAAATAAGGTGTTTCTACATGTTTAAAAAGCAAACCACAGAATAAATGATAAAAAAGTTATAAAAATAATATGTTTATGTTACTTTTATGTACTCACCTTTTGATCCCAGTCGTTATCCTTGTAGTCATCATTGAACAATTCTGAATATTCCGGTGACTGAGTTGTTGTGGTGGTGGTGGTGCTCCTAAGGGACCATCCGTGTGGTCGATACTTTGAGTATCCCCCATTTTTACTTAAACTATCTAATTTTGAGTTCACCCTAAAGAAAATACAAATAATAAGTGTCTCTAAAAAGTTTATTAATTAAAAGAATTGATTGCGATAAATACTTTAAAAAAGTTCGGTTCTAACCACAGACTTAAAAAAATATAAAAAAAAACAATGCCATTTAAACCAATACGGTTTAGACAAAGACGTACGTTATTGAATTGACAAAACTTCTAGTGCTGTAACAAGTTTAAGTACGAAAACAACTGTGGAAAAATTCTTTGATTCAAACAAAAAGAGAGGGATATCATCAGAAAATTTTATATTGGATAAAACGTCAACATTTTTCCGATTGTATTATTTGCTTCTTTTACTTTTGACTTATTTCTAGAATTTCATGTTCAAGAACCCCATAAAGAATAATTTTTGGAATCAAACATATTAGAAGAAATAGCAACATTTTTTCAAATGTCCGAAAGTTTTATATAGTCAAAACAAAATCAACTTTCCAAAATATCTGACTTTTATCTTTCTTTTTTTTTAACCTTTGAGTTTCCCATTCAGTTTTAAAAAAAACATAAAGATTCCTACAGGGGATGAACCCCTTAAACTTTTTTTTCTTAAACAGATTTTAGTCGGTGGTTTGAAACGACAGCATGTGGCTTTGCTGTTGGACGAAGAAAAATGTAATCTTTTTGTGCTAATTAAAATAATTTGATTTTGCTGTATTTTTACCCAGTGTTAAGAATGTTCTAAAACTATAAGCTAAGCTAAGCTCAAATTTTGAGGATGTATTTACAACCACTTTATATTTTTCAATAACTACCTCTATCATTTACTTTGCAACCTGGGTATACCAGGTAATTGATTACTTGCCAGGTAAGTGATTACGTGCCAGGTAAATGATTTTAATTGCATATGGTTAGCTATCCATACCAGTATGGAGGTTAAAACAAGAAAACAAAAGATCTTGGGTGGAAATAACGAAAATTCAAACTTGGAAGAGCATCCCACAAGAAACACACAAAGGACCAAAACGAAAAGAGAAATGATTAAACGATGTTTCGCCCGGGGAAATCAGCGTGGGCTCATCAGTGGTTTCATTGGTCACCCTCCCCAAACATCATTAAACACCATCATATACTTTGATTTCCCACTTTGAATCACTGGTTGCCCAGGGCGAAACATCGTTTAATCATTTCTCTTTTCGCTTTGGTCCTTTGTGTGTTTCCTGTGGGATGCTCTTCCAAGTTTGAATTTTCGTTATTTCCACCTATGATCTTTTGGTTTTAGATTCTTTTCGGTTGAAGTAACTGATTTGGAGGTTTTTTAACTTCTTTTTTTAGTATGGAGGTTATTGGGATCGTCAAAAAAAAGGGCTTTTATTTCCACTAAAAATGATGGATCAAAAAAGATCTAAATACAAAATTTTGTGATGATGTTTGTCGGTTCTGTGTCTGAGACACAATAACTCAAAGACCGCTAATACCCGATGCACACCAACGCGTGTCCTTGCATGCCCACGCATGGCATCACGTGACTCTGCATTTAAAACCATTGGAAATGTATGTCCAGTCACATGATGCGTTTTTTGAAGCAGGGTGGGCACGCGTTGGTGGGCACAAGGCTTTAATCCATTTTTATTAAATTTGGCACAAAAATTATCTGGCATCATAAAATGAGCTGATTTTATTGGTGTGGGGGATGCAAGGGGGGTTAAATGTTTTAAAAAATCACTTTAAATCCTACACCTGTAGCAAAAAACAATTTTTTTAAGTAGTGGGAATATGTGGAGATATTTTATGCAAATCATCTAAAATTTTTGGGATATCATGCAAAAATAAGTAGTTTTATCCTTTTTGTCTGGTAAATAGTACCTTAACCAGAGAAACACCCACCTGATTGTTATATTGTTAATACAGGGTTCAACAGCAAACAGTTTAGGAAACTTTCAGCCAGTATTCCAAGGAACGTGATAATTATCAGAATCTATGATAGTTTTGAGTGAAACATGATAAATAATAATGACCTATTAATTATCAACCCCGAAATCTACGATAATTTAAAAAATCTTCACATAAAATGCCATTTATTCTTATAATACGTCCAACGCACACAGGAAATACTTTTTTTTTAAATTGATATAAAAAACTGTATACAATAATAATAAAAAGTGATCCGATTGCATCGTGCGCCTGGCCCATCCACCATCTTAAAACAGGCAGCCATCCTGTTTTTTATACTTGCTAATTAAAAATTAGAAATATTTGCGAAACAAATGGCCAAGCTTATTGAATACTTTGCTTCTGAATAAGTAGGAAGCAAACATAAAAATAAGATATATTTTCATGTTTGCTTTTTTTCTAAATTAAAAAAAGACTGTGCTACAATAGTTTATTCACTGTTTATTCACTGTGAAAAATCCCCTCAAATTACTCTCATTTTGGAAAATTTCCTGTTTTTCCCTGACCATTCGAAACTTTCCCTGACCCATCGAAACTTTCCCTGACCATTTTCAAATTCCCTGACTTTCCAGGTTTTTCCGAGTTGTGGACACCCTGTTTTAATTTTAAATAATATTTTGGAAAACGAAAACCTGCATTTGGGGTTCTGAAGGGATTTTGCTAAACTACTTTTCGTAGAAAACATACAGAGCGCTTCAGGCTACTGCGAACATAGGCCAGAAGAAGTCCAATTTGCCAGTGTACGTACATGCAGGGACACCGCACACCTATCAGTGGAGCAACCAACACTCAGGCTTGCGATCACCGTTCACGGCTTGCGTTTAGTATGCCTCTAACCACGGTGCCATGTGTATAACGTAATTTTCTTGTTTTTTGTCACTGATATATTAGAGCGTTTTATTTTCAACTGCTCAGATTTATCACTAACAACGTGTTACAATGAAAATAATAAGGAGAAACAAAATAAAAGCAAGTTAAACTAAAAATCAAAAAGATTCTCCCAGTAAAAAAAAATTAGAGCAAATGTTCGAAAAGTCTTCCTTGCTCGGCTAGACAATATCCGAGCTTATTATAAAAACCCCTTCTAACGTTTTCAAGCATGTTAGGGGTGATAGTTTGAAAAGCTTCTTCAATTTTAATCCGAAGTTCTTCCAAATTATTAGCCCTTTCATGCCCGTAAAATTTATTTTTGATATAACTCCACAGAGGAGAAAGATCGGGTGATCGAGCTGGTCATAAAATAGTTCCCCGTCTACTTATAACCCGATTATGAAATACATTATCAAGATATTCCCTAACAAGGCCAACATTGTGAGCGGGACAACCATCTTGTTAAAACCATGTTTCTCCAAATCTTACACCTAACAACTGCCTAGCAGTTGGAATAATATGCTGCTGCAGTAGATCCAAGTATCTACGACAATTCAAATTGCCGTGACCCAATTACGTGTTCCCCTACAATACTCCCCCAAACAATTAGTTTTTGGGGATACTGTGTTCTTACGTCAAAATACAAATGCAAATTTTCCGTCGACCAATATGGAACGTGTGTTGGGTTATAACGATTCAACAATGGAAAAGTGAAGAAGAAGTTAAAAAATCATCAAAACAGTTACTTCAACCGAAAAGAAACTAAAAAACAAAAGATCAAAAGATCTCGGGTGGAAATAACAAAAATTCAAACTTGGATGAGCATCCCACAAGGAACACACAAAAGATCAAAGCGAAAAGAGAAATGATTAAACGATGTTTCGCCCTAGGTAACCAGCGTGGGCTCATCAGTAGTTTCACTGGTCACCCTGCACTATACATCATTAAACATCATCATACACTTTGATTTCCAACCTTGAACCACTCACAAATAGGCATCGTTCGGTTTACTTCGGTTGAAGTAACTGATTTGGAGGTTTTTTAACTTCTTCTTTGTTTTAATTGCCTTAGGAGCATAATCCTACTGGAAATATTAACACGCCAGGACGAATTCGTATCAGGTAACTTGGATAAGTAAGTACCAGTGCGGAACGATGCCTATTTGTGAGTGGTTCAAGGTTGGAAATCAAAGTGTATGATGGTGTTTAATGATGTATAGTGGAGGGTGACCAGTGAAACTACTGATGAGCCAACGCTGGTTACCTAGGGCGAAACATCGTTTAATCATTTCTCTTTTCGCTTTGATCTTTTGTGTGTTCCTTGTGGCATGCTCATCCAAGTTTGAATTTTCGTTATTTCCACGCAAGATCTTTTGATCTTTTGTTTTTTAATGGAAAAGTGCTTTCATCTGTGAAAAGAATAGATCTCAGAAAGTTTTCATCACGATTAGCCCTTTCCATCATTGTTTCGAAAAATTCCATACGACGATAGTTGTCCTCCGGAAAAATTTGATGCGTTTTTGACGCTTTGTAAGAATGATAACCATTCTTTTTGAGAACACGTAAGACAGTGGCTGAAGACTTATCAACTGCTTCGGAAATTTGGTGGCTAGTTAACTTTCGATTTTCCTCCACTGCAGCGCAAATCATCACATCTCGTACTTCCTGCTCGTCATTCAAAACAGTGGATTTTTTATGGTTTCTTGGCGCTTCCCCACCAAACTTTTCAAAATTCTGCACAAAGCTATGAATCGTTGATAAACTAGGTTCTGGGCGATTTACAAAATTTAAGTCTCAATGGTCTGCCTTGATAGTACCATTTGACCATCTGCACTTTTTCGGCAACTTCGTAGACATCCATTTTTAGTTTTAAAAATGTATTATTTTACTTAAGAACTTAGCAATCTCTTTCTCGGGCAAGGCAGAAATAAAACAAAATAATAAAAACAAAATAAATTTCCAAAAGATAACACTGCAGCGTGCTTCGAATCCACCTCGGTCGTACGGCACAGAGAGTAAATTGGACTTGATTCCCCCTATATTCGCAGTAGCCTGAAGCTCATTGTATATTGTCGTTATCTGTAAAACGAAGTCTTTCAGCCTTGCTTTTTTTATTTTCTTCTGCCATGTCACTCGATTTCATAAAAAAATAACTATTTTATGCCTATTTTTTGCTTTTTTGGCCGTCACAACAAAAAAAAAATCCCGAAAGTAGGGACACAGTCAAGATACGGCCCAATATAATTCCTCCACAAATAAAGGCAGGCCCTAACCTTACTAGTATCGGCACTAAATGTGGTCGTTCTAGCGCATGCGTATCTGTCAACAACGTCAAAATAGTGCTTGTTATTAGTGCCGGGCCCTAATTGCGTTTCAATAATTCCCTATTATCTCATAGTTTTATGACTATTACAAACGATGTTTCCCCGGCTTACTTACCTATTCAAATTAAGAAATCTAGACTGATGTCTAAACTTTAACTTATGATTCTGATCCGCACCAGTCAATTCGTTATAACTCGAATCGAAATTGTCCCTATTCACAACTTTTGGATGGTAACTGAACACATATCGGACACAAAAACACAAACACAGCACTGTGCTCGATAGCGGACGCATATTTTTTAGTTTTATTTCACTTCTCAGTTCTTTGGAATCGCATAAAGATTTGTTTGTTACATTTTGCTATTTTATAGTTTTCTGCTGATTGATAAAATATCCTGTAATGATTATGGAAGAATTAAAATGGATTACGAGTACTTACTTTCTTAGTCAGGATTTTAGGTTTTATTTAGTAATAAAGTCAATATTTTCATTAGTATAATTCATTACCAGAATTTCCTTACTAACTCCCGAGTATGGTGAGTTGGTTCGGTACACGCTAAAAGAACTCTGCAGCAAAATTAAAAACAGGAAAATTAATTTGTGCATTGAACTTTTGTACATTTTATGGGAAAATTTAACGACTTTTTGGTCTTAGTCTAAATGCCTTAATTTCAACGGTTCTGGAGTCATAATAATTTTAGACTTGCCATGCTTTCTAAAATACATTAATCATAATACGATGTTGATAGAGGGACATAAATTAAGTTTATAAATTTACTTTTTCTTGAGATCAAGCCTGCATTTTTTTAAAATGTTGAATCAATTTAAATATAATTTCAACAATAAAATATATTTATTTGAAAAGTATGTTAAATTATTGCATCATCAATGTACATAGGATTCCCAGAACATATTATTAACTATTATGTTTAGCATGTGGTTCTTACAAAAAAGATAAAATTAATCCTGCGGAAAAAGGTTTTTCGCGAAATAAATATATTTTCCTACGAGCACACACGAAAGTAACCAAATCTGCACTCTATAACGCCTCAAAAAGTTTTATGTTTCACACGCATATCAATTTTATCTTCGTCTCTAGAGACGAAAATGTTTTCTTCTCTAGTGACGAAAATGAATGACGGCAAACCATCCAAACAATGTAGGTATCTAGTAGGCTATGATTTGTAGAAGCATCGGAAATAGACCGAAACCATTTTCGTCCCTAGAGAAGAAACTTTCTTTTCTTGAGATGAAAATAAAAAAAAATTAATATTAATAAAAAATACCAATTAAATCCTAAAGTGGTCGTAGGAAAAATAGCGTACACAACTCGATAGAAAGTAACTTTCTTACACTCGCGTGATGTTTCGCTCGGCTAGCGCCTCGTTCACAACATTCACGCTCGTGTGAAATATGTCACTTACAATATACTATTTTTTGGTAAAAATATTTTCACTATTTCAATATATTAAAAAATTATTGCTAGACAAGCCTAAAATTACTCTCTGTGGCTAACAGATAGAATACCTGGGTGCGCCACTGAGAAGTTATTCTTCGGGGGGGGGGGGGGGGGTTAGGGATAAATAATAAAAAAAATTAATTTGAAAACAAAATATTAAATTTTGAGTTAATGATGGCAACTACTTTAACAATGTGCAAATTTTATGTTGACAAAAGCTCTAACTTTCGTTTACTTATTACTTTTTTATGATAGCGAACAAAAAAAAAACATTTTTATAGTACAAAAAATGTGGATTAGTCCATTCACATCTAGGGCGATGAAATGTGACCATAACCAGGCTTCTCGGAGGTTTTTAACTCAAGCACCAAATGTAGCCGGCCTCGATGTTTTTACAATTTGTTACCGATTGATAAACAAATATAAATAAAACTAAGCTTAGTAAAATTTTTAGAATTAAGTACTACTTTTAAAATAATTACAAAATAGATAAATGTTTTCCATTTTTTGACTTTTGATTGGCTGATTTGTTTATAGTATGTGTATTAGTGGAGTCAATTCGTAAAAAGAAACTACAAAAAGGGTATATTTTTTGTATTTGGCATAGTAAATCCTAAAACCAAAAGCTGAAATTCCAGTCGAGGATCCCCCATTTTCCGGCACCAGAAACCAAAATGGCGGCTGTCGAAGTTAGGAAAAAATGTGTTTTCTACGCATTTAATGCCACACTAGAAGGAGAAAATTACTTTTTCTCGATAGTTTGGCCCCCATTTTGAATATATGAATGAATATGAATTGTAACAGAGAAGAACTCATCGCTAATAGCATCCACTAAAAAAGAATGCTGTTAATGTTGTCTATGGGTCAATAAGGTCTCTTATATTTTTAAAATATCAAGCGCCATCTTTATACCCGCTTATAAATTCTAGTTTTTTTATTGTGAGATCAAGAAGATGGTCAGTAGCTTTGATATGAGGCATTAAAAATGATCATCACTTAAAAAGTAAAAAAAAAATCAAAGAAAAACTGAATTTTTGAAATCTGGCCGCCATTTTGTTTTGAAGTGACTAATGTCAACTTTTTTATATTTTTGGATTAAGTGGGATTTCCCACTATTACCCAATTGATTTCGATTTGATTTTTCTGGAAACACATTTTTTTCCTAACTTTGACAGTCGCCATTTTGGCTTCTGGGGCCGGAAAATGCGGGATCCTTGACTGGAATGTTAGCTTATGGTATAAAGGTGCAATGACACAGACGAACATGCTCAAATAAAAGCTCGTGCAAAAGATCTGAAATTTTTTGCGCGAACATTTTTGTGAGCTTTTCTTTGAACATTTTGTTCGGGTAAATTTTTGAGCAAGTTATTGCTATCTATTTTGGAAAAATATTTTTAAAGATGAGAATAAATATAATTTTACATCATTGATCAGTGATCTCAATTCTTTAAAAAAATGGAACACCAACTTTTATTTTAAACTTTTGTGAAAAAAAGGCGACGGCAAGCGAACCATTATTATTGGCTATCAGTTTTGTCATATGCAATGTTAAAATAGTTATGATGGAGGTAATAACATTTATTTCTTTTCTTTAACTTTTTTGGTTTTCTTTCATTATAAAAAGAAAACGGAAATGTCTTCGAAGTAATTACTTTTTAAAATGCAGGTGGATATTTTTAGAGAACTGTTTTGGAGAGTAGTTAGTTGTTCCCTGGGGGGGGATAGGGAGGTTTAGACAGTCGGAACGCAGCGCTGTCAAACACTGCTGTAATTTTGTGTATCAATGTTCATTTGACCAAAACTCCCTCTCACTAGTCTACGGATTTTACCTTCTCCTAACCCAGCAACAGCAATAAATAAGTGCCAATTTTTATTTTTTTTGATTCTCGTTTTTCTTTACAACCCCAAAAAAGTTACAAGTATACTGGCATAAAAATCAGATCAATCGAAGTTGCTTATGAGGTAAAACGTGAATTTCGACATGAAATCGTTTTTCCGTCGGAAAGCACTTAATTAAAAATACCTTGTTTTAAAACTTAGTCTTTCTATTTTCAGTTAAGTTCACTGAATTCCCATAAAACTATAAAATTTAAATTTGTAAGAAATTTTTATTACCAACATTTCTTCAAACAAATTTTGCTCAACATTCTCTCCAAAGTTTTTTTGTACGCGATTTTGCTCGAACATTTCTTTGAACATTTTGCTCAAGAGGCTCGTGTAAATGTTTGTCGGTATTTCAACATCAAAGGAAAGGTTGTCTGTGTAAATGCGCCTTTAGATATCACTATGAAAAATATAAAAAAATACTCTTTTTGCAGCTTTCTCTTCTCTACGAACCGCTATATGTATGTGTTTTTATTTTATGTCTATTTTACATCTTTCTGGTTTTTATACATTATCTTATTGCAATATTCTAGAACCTGCATGGTCTATAGGTACCTACTTAATTTGAATAAAAAATCCTGTCGCTAAGAAATTCTAATCAAACTTATGTATAAAGGTTATGGCCAGGTCTTGTTATGTAAATAAGTAATTTTTTATCAGCTTAAAATAATGAATAATATATTAACAACGAGTGTCACGAATTCACGACTTAATATTTATCAATATTGATTTTTAATGAGACTTCAATTTAAAAAAACTATTGAATTCTTATATTTAATAGCAAGAAGCTACCGCTACCACTTTTTAGATAAAAATGTGACATTTTAATTAACATATCATTTTTAATAATGATTCCTTATTATTTTTACATAAAATTACTATTTGTTTCGTAACCAAGAAGCCAATAAATTGTATGTTTTCGTTAAAAAAAAAAACACGATCTGCTTTTCGCCTCAAAAAGTTTTTTGTTTTGGCAAAAGCAACCCTTAAGGCGCATTTACACAGACAAACTTTCCTTTGATGTTGAAATGCCGACAAACATTTACAAAAAGACTCACGGAAATTTTGGAGAGAATGTTAAGCAAAATTTGTTTGAAGAAATGTTAACTGAAAATAGAAAGACTAAGTTTTAAAACAAGGTATTTTTAATTAAGCGCTTTCGGACGGAAAAACGATTTGATGTCGAAATTCACATTTTACCTCATAAGCAACTTCGATTGATCTGATTTTTATAGGGGATATGCCAGTTTACTTGTAACTTTTTTGGGGTGGTAAAAAAAACGAGAATAAAAAAAAATAATAATTGGCACGTATTTATTGCTGATGCTGGGTTAAGAGAAGGTAAAAACCGTAGACTAGTGAGAGGGGGTTTTGGTCAAATTTACATTGACACACAAAATTACATGACAACAAACCAGGCTCAACGCAGTGTTTTATTAAAGTTTTAGAACACTCCGACGCAAAAAAAATTTCCTTGAGTACGCTTTAATTTGCTTATTTCGTTTTATTTTATTGACGCGTAGAACTCGCATTTTGGATTTCACAGGTAGTAGGCCGGCCACCCTTTTGAATCGGAATGTTGCCCCTTTGCATATTGTTTGTTCAGTGTCAGTAATCGACCTTGATTGATTATTACATTAAATTGATAGAGATTCACTTTGTTGATATCTATATCTTTAGCATTTTCATTAACCTTTTGTTTTTTTAAGTAACCCTTGGGGCCTTAAACTAACTAGGTAAATCTGGTGTGTGGAATTTAAAAAAAACAATCAAAGCTAAGGGTGAAGTAAAGTTACAAAAATATGTTTAAAAAAAATCACCCTCCCCACCACTCCTCATAGTCGTGAGGCGCGGATTACCGCTTAAAAGTGCAATTATTGAGTTTATTGAGTTTTTTGCCGATATTTGAAAAACTCAAAATTTTTTTGGAAAAGAAATATTTTCCTGGGTTTTTTTTTTAATTTAGGAAAAAAGCTTGGAAATAAAAAAACTCGCAAGAAAATCTCAAAAAAACCCCCGGGCAAAAAAATCCGGGAAAAACCCTAAGAAAAAATATTATAAGTAACCCAAGTCCATGTGAAAAACTGATGGCCAATAATAATGTTTCGTTTGCCGTCGGCTTTTTTTCACAAAGATTTAAAATAAAAGTTGGTGTTCCATTTTTTTAAAGAATTGAGATCACTGATCACTGATGTGAAATTTTATTTATTCTCATCTTTAAAAATATGTTTCCAAAATAGATAGCAATAATTTGCACAAAAATTCATCCGAACAAAATGTTCAAAGAAAAGCTCACAAAAATGTTCACGCAAAAAATTTTAGATCTTTTGCACGAGCTTTTGTTTGAGCATGTTCGTCTGTGTAATTGCGCCTTTAAACAGCAGGCAGTTTATAGTACCTAACAGTGAAATGACCGAGAACTATCGTTCAAAAACTACGTTTAACAAAAAAATACATTTATTTTCCTTTGAACTATTTTTTATCTCATAAGTGTACTTTCTCCTAGTCGAGTTTCTTAAACTTTTTAAATTTATTTTAGTTTGCATAACTGCAAATATTAATTTTAGCTCAAAGAGATATAAAAAGTTCAGAAAGCATAAAATATAAGTATCTTAATCCACGTGTGTGCCCAGAACACACGTAAATTAAACAGAAACACATAACATCATTGGGGTAAGTTTTCAGTAACAGTCAGACCAAAAAAAAAAATTTTTGCTTGGCTATGTTTTCGGTTGTATATTTGTTAGATTTTAAAAATGCGAACCATTTTGAAAATCAAAAGTTTTTAAATGTTGCGGCTTTAGGGTAGAGCCATGATGAACCTTAAAATAATTTAGTTAAATACCTGTTAAATCATTTTTAGATGTGCTAAAATACACTTATAGTAGGACACGTTTTTTGGTAAATTTAAAGAGTGTAAAGAACTTTGATTGAAAGAAATTAATACCACCTTATGTCTTAAACACTTTACGCTTTGAACAATTAAAATTTTTGCTGTTTTTTTGGATAAAAATGGCAAAATAAAAATCTTATGCACACCACTAAAGATGACAGACAGATGACAAAACAGAAATTTTTATTAAACAATTGACTTAAATTATTTTCATCTTTTTCTAAAATATTTTTTATAGCCTGCTGTCTCTCTTCAACAACCTTAAATATTTTTCATTTTAATAGAGAAAAAATGTTTTTTGGCAGTACTTTTTTTGAACGCTTAGAAAACAGACAAATGTGAGTGTCGTATTCTAGAAATCGAAATGGAAAGAAAGCTTTAAAATGTGAGCAAAATTATGGCATAAAAATGTGAAAAACATAGTAAAAATTGCTTAAACAAAAACGCTACCCCTTAAATAAACCATCATGGCGTTGCCATTATGTAAATATTGACATTTTTGGAAAATTGCAATACTTTTTTTTGGTCTAACAGAATTTGGCTCACCAAAAGCACTCATATAAACAATTCATTACTGTCTTATTTCTTACCCGATTTTAACAAGCGATAGATTAGTACAGTCGGAAAAAATAAGGTCCCTTAAAAAATTTCCAGGAAAGCCAAAATTTTTTAAAAATTGTCCGTCATCTTGGATTTTTTGAAATCGGACCACCCAAAATTTCTTAGTAATGAACAGTCAGTAAAAATGTCCCGTTTTTTTTTTTGGCTCGTCTCATCTAACTTAATTATGAATTTATTATTATTATTATTATTTCATCTGCAGTGCGGGTGACGCAGGGTTTAATTTAGCTCATCCCACGAGGTACGAATGGTTTCGCTCAAAGGCAAATAATTTGTGCGTGATGGCCACTTCCTCGTTTAAAATTATTTTTGCCTAAATGCATTTATTTCTGGACATACTGACCTACAAATAAAAATAACGGGAAATTTCTTGCGGTGCGGATGGTTTCAAAACTTTTGATGGGTATTAGGTCAGGGGTGGCCAACGTTACTTAATACCTCTGAATAATGGGTACCGTGCGTTAGTCAGTGATAATAGAGAGTTAATAGACCACTAATTTATCGTCATCTTATTTGCTTACCGTATTACCGTAACTGAGGTGTTAAAAAGAGTATTCTTTGGCCCACATCAAACTGCCAGTGTAAATAGAATAGAAAAGAAAACAACAATTCCTGTTTTTGCAAATTCACTTTCACAAAAAAATTTAAAAACTAACTAAGCAAAAAAACGAATCAACAACTACCAGCTGCAGCTTTTACACAGAAATAAATCTGGTTGGTTGCAAAAAATAAACGAGCTGAAGCCTCCGGATTTCGGTTCGGTTATTTTTGGATACGGGAGAAAAATAACCGATTTTGCCTACGGTATCACCAATTTTGATGGTCTAGTAACGCTCTAGTAGTAACGCTCTAGTAGAGACCTTTTGCACCTCTAATAAAAAATCCCAGTTAGGTGACTTTATCGCTTACTAACGCGTTGTGACGTAGCTATCCAGCCAACACAAATCGTCATCGGCACTCTGGCCCGATGTTGCTCAGATTGCGATTTTCAGTTTTCGGTCAATAATCGGCAACTGACGGAGGTCCACATTACTACAATCGACTTTATGCACCACTTTAGGACCGAAGATGGTCCGGTTGTAACTTTGTTTAATCGGTTGAAAATGGGAAACTGACGATGGCCCGATTTACTATAGTCAACTTTATGCCGACGCTCACTTTATTTGCTTTAGGGCCGACGACAGTCCGATTGGAACTTTGTTTAATCTGACGAGAATCGTCAACTGATGATGGCCCGATTTACTATATAGTCGACATTATGCCAACGCAAACCTTATCTGCTTTAGGGCCGATGATGGCCGGATAGGAACTTTCTTTAATCGGTCGAGAATCGGCAACTGACGATGGCCCGATTTACTATAGTCGACTTTATGCCGACGCCTACTTTATCTGCTTTAAGGCCGACGACGGTCCAATTGGAACTTTGTTTAATCGGACGATGGATGGTCCCATTGGAAATTTCTTTAATCGGTCGAGAATCGGCAACTGACGATGGCCCGATTTACTATAGTCGACTTTATGCCGACGCCCACTTTATCTGCGGTCCGATTGGAACTTTGCTTGATTGGTCGAGAATCGGCAACTGAGGATGGTCCGATTAGGTCACCTTAAAATTTTTAAACTGCTTAATAGTTTCTTAATAGTATGTAGAGATGGCGCTAATGTCACTATGTTCCCTGCACAGTGGAAGATAATATTGCTCATTATATATATATTTGCTTTAGGGCTGACGACAGTCCGATTGGAACTTTGTTTAATCGGACGAGAATCGGCAACTGACGATGGCCCGATTTACTATATAGTCGACATTATGCCAACGCAAACCTTATCTGCTTTAGGGCCGATGATGGTCCAATAGGAACTTTCTTTAATCGGTCGAGAATCGGCAACTGACGATGGCCCGATTTACTATAGTCGACTTTATGCCGACGCCTACTTTATCTGCTTTAAGGCCGACGACGGTCCAATTGGAACTTTGTTTAATCGGACGATGGATGGTCCGATTGGAAATTTCTTTAATCGGTCGAGAATCGGCAACTGACGATGGCCCGATTTACTATAGTCGACTTTATGCCGACGCCCACTTTATCTGCGGTCCGATTGGAACTTTGCTTGATTGGTCGAGAATCGGCAACTGAGGATGGTCCGATTAGGTCACCTTAAAATTTTTAAACTGCTTAATAGTTTCTTAATAGTATGTAGAGATGGCGCTAATGTCACTATGTTCCCTGCACAGTGAAAGATAATATTATATATATATATAATGAGCAATGATATTTCAAAACTAGAATTCGGACTTGACAGGATGGTGGTACTTCTCTACAAGAATCACCTCTTCTGCCACTTAAACCAGCCCGACTGGTTAAGCATCCGCATTATCGAAACTTATTATCCACCCATAGGGCTATAGTCTAACGCTGCGTCGGCAAACATACATTGGGCCTACATCGCAAAGCGGACAAAAAATACTGCTGGTCCGATGTCGTAAATCGACGTCGTGCCGATGACGGCAAATTCGGCAATCGACATCGGACCGACGAAGGCCCGAGGAAACCGTGTTTGCTGGGTAACGTCACGTTATTTTTACTTTAAGGCAGCGTTTTTAGTTTTAGCACGCCGCCTTTGATTTGTTTATAGACGACTTTATACGGTATTTATTATTATGAGGATTTACAAAAAGAATTTCTCCAAAAATATTTTTTATTTAAAATTTAAATTTAAAAATTTTTAAATTTTGAACCACAACATAAAATCCTTCTTGTACTTCTATTTAAAGTTACAGCAAACAACTCCAGTCAATACAAAAGCCCGTATTTTTTTTATTTCTTAACCGATTTAATTAAGTAATGCCTTGGTATAGAAATCATACATAATGCTTTTGTCGCAATCACTTAGATTTGCTCCAGTGCTCCACGTATTTTTTTTTGCAGGGGTGGTGAAAATTACCCGATATTCAAAACGGTGGATTTTTGCGAAATGTCAAATTTGGAACCGGATCGAAAAAGTCTCATGTCTTGTCTTTCAAAAAAGTTGAAGTCGAACTATTCAATCAAAAGTTATAGTAAATTTAAAAGTGTGAAAGATTTTTTGGCCCACCCTATATATTATTGTTGTATTTTATATCGGGAATTTTAATTATTAATAACCTTTAAAAACTCGAAAATACAACAGAAAAAAGGGAGGTTATGATAAACAGATCGAATTTTGCACACTTTTCTATTATATTATCCGATCAGATGTAACAGTTTCTATTCTAGTCAAAGAAAATGATTAAACAAAAACTGATACTTATTATTACAATTAAAAAGAATACAGATCATATTTGCATTCAGAAATCAATTTAAATATTTTATTTTTCTACTTAACGTTTTTAATGTCGTCAACTATGTCAATCATAAGGGATACGGTATATTGACCCGCAGGTAACGTCGAACTTTATTGGTTATTAAGGGATTCCGTTATTACCTTGTAATCAATCAATCAAAATTATAGGTGCAAAAGGTCTCTAATACTATGGTGCTCCGGTGATCTCACTTCCTGCAAAGGCGGTTCTGTTCTTATTTTCGAATTGATACTACCTTTTTTTTACATTATTGAAGGGTTTTGGGGTTAAATTTCTAAAAAAATTGCCAAACGCTACAACGTCATTATTTATTACAATTTTAGTTTTTTTTAAACATTTTTGTGAGTAATGATTTTAAATATGGCATTATGGTTATTAAATAAATAGTCTAGCGAGCTTCTGAAGAAATCTGTTATTAAACACTTAAAATTGCACAAATAGTGAGTGCTTTTCGACAAGGAAGTAAATAGAAATAGAAATAAGCGGAACGAAGTAAAATTGTGCACCAAGCACAGAACAAGAATTGGTTTGGTTACGTCGTACGTTGTAAGCACAACTTTAAGGCTATAGTTTTTCCCCAGATTTTAAGTTAAAAAATACAACTGGCAACGCCTTGTTCTTTAATTTTTTAATCTTTCGCCAGAGTGCACAGGGAAAACTAAACATCAGAATTAGCTGAAATTTTGCAGAGGGGATCATTTTTAAATGCTTAACAAAAATATCTGAAGGACTTTTCAAAATTCTCAATTATTTTTTCTTCAAAATAAAAGCTCTGGTGCTGTCATCTATCCCAAAAGCCTCAAAATAATTGCGGTTTAAAACAAACCCGATTTACAAAAAAAAAATAGAGAAATACTCACAATTTCTTCTGGATTACATTTTTCCTTTTTATATTTCCTTGCTTTAGCGAAAATAAAAACTAAATTTCCTTTTTTCTAAAAGCCTGTGCACTCCGGAAAAGAATACCGATCAATCAATCACACTTCATTGAATTTGGGAGACACACGCATTTCAAGTGTTGGCCGATAAATCGCAGAATTTATACGATTCCTTGGTAACTGCAGGTGTTTTGTCAACAAACTTTTAATCGGGCCGCAGTGGAACAGAAGAGTATTTTTACGTTTTTTGACAGAAAACCATTCGAGGTTATGTTTATCTTTCAAAAATGTGTTTTCAAAAACATTGTTCTAAAACAAATATGAAACCACTCTGCGTGTGCGGTCGCTTTCCAAAAAAGCCTAGAGCTGCGCGAGCATTACCCCGAGTTTATCAAAGAACCAAGAGAACTTTACTGACTCGCTGGGATTACTAGGAATTACCCCAAATAATTTTGTTTTACTAGTGAAATCTTGGAGTGTAAAGGACAGATTTTAGAACCTCAGTTTCAAAAAAACACGGATACTTGAGTACTAACAAAACAGGTCAGTAAAGCTCGATTTAGAGGTTGGAAAGACTCTTGCTAGGCGTTGACGCTCCTCTTTAAAATAGAATACGATTATTTCTTCTAGCGCCAGTAGCCGATTTTTAAATCTGCATGCTTTTAAGTTAACCTGTTGTCGGTATCAGCTAGCGGAATTCAATTATAAATGCAACCTTAAACATTACACCCAGTTACTTTATTACGTAGTTGGGTAGCGTTTTTTAGCAGGTAATTCTGCAATAAATGGTTTTCTTTTATTTTAGTATGTTACTTAGTTTTTTCAGCGGCATAGAACGCGAAAAGTAAAAATAAGTAACCTAACCCCAAATTTTTCAACCGGTACTAAAAAATCTCTGGTGTCCCACTGTGGATAAACATAAATAAAGTCTCCGCGTTGACATGGAAAACAAATTCAATGACGTAAAATTTTGCATAAAAATCAGGTCGGCATAGTTAAATTGATTTCCCGTAAAGTGTTGCTAAAAACAATTACCCAGATTATAACTACGACCTTCACTCTTTTTTTTAAGGACGCTTTCACAAACACATCAAAGATACGATACGGTATCAGCCCTTTTAAATCTTTAGGTACTTTTATTTTCACAGGCTTTCTTGTTAAACACCTACACATTATTTTATTTTATCCATCAATTGTTTTCAAGAACAATAACCAATTTAAATAAAAACAAACTTTGATGATTGATAACATTTCAAAGAATTGCGGAAGGAAGAGGCCTTGAACATATTATGAGTTGTTTTTAGTATTTTCTTCTTATATTTTTAAACTAGACATTGCCTGCAACGTCGTTCGCCCTAACCTCCCGCCACCAACGCCCCAACCCCTCCCGAACAACGCTTCAACCCCTCCCCAAGAACGTCCCAACTCCTCCGCTGCCCCGATCCGCGCCATCTTTCATCGAATACCCCTTGGCCTGTGGTTTTTCCACTGGCGCACCCAGGAATTGATTTCGGGGGGTTTTTAACAATAATTAATAAAAATAACTTAATTTTAAGTAAAAATTTGACCATAATTTATACAAGGCAACAGAAACCGTGGACCTGTCAAAAATTGTTGAGAAAATAACACTTAAAATGTTTTTTGGGAATTTTAGTTGGTTATTTACTCTTAATTTTATCATACCATTTTTTACACCAAATCACAGGCAGCAGAATGTTTTGATAAAATGACATTAAAAAGTCCATTTTGACACGAAATCGCAAAAAAAGGTGTTATATTTGCACTTTATGATTTTAAAAAAATTAAATAGTCCATGCTCTTATATTTTATTCCCTATATAAAGGGTGGGCCAAAAAATCTTGCACACTTTTGAATTCGCTATAACTTTTGATCGAATCGGTCGATTTTAAAATGTTTTGATTTTTTGGAAAGACAAGACATGAGACTTTTCCGATCCGGTCCAAAATTTGACATTTCTTAAAAATCCAATCTAAGTGATTGTGACAAAAGCCTTATGTATTCTCTCTATACCAATAAATTATTTAATTAAATCGGTTAAAAAATAAAAAAAATACGGGCTTTCATATTGTGGTTTAAAATTTAACAATTTTCAAAAATCCATGATGGCGGACATTTTTAAATAATGGGTAATTTTCACCCCCCCCCCTCCTCTAACCCGAAAAAATTTATGTTTGGTACCTATACTGAACAAAATCTAAATTAATGCGAAAAAAATTCCCTCCCTGCTTCATATAAGAAGGTATCCCTAAATTAAATCGGTTAAGAAATTAAAAATTGATCATCAAGTATGGTGACATAAACTAAATGCCCCTTTCCTTAAAATTTGCCTGTTTGTGCGTATAGGAAAATGTCGCAGATTTTATTAAGCACATTGAGTGGCCTGCTAACAGCCCCGATTTGAATCTGGTAGGCATTATTGGGGACATTTTGAAAAAGAAGTGTACAGAAATGGCCGCAGCTACCGTGACATTAACAAACTGTCAAGGCATCACAGAGGCCCATCGAAGTTTGCCCCAAAGAAACATTACGAAGCCTTTTAATAAATGGCTTAATGCTATGCGTACTGTCTTAAGAACACATGGGGATCAGCTCAGAAAATCTGAGTAGCCCGATCTAGATTATTATAAGTTAACTAATGGTTATTTTTATTAAAAAGTATAAGTGTGCAAAAAAATTTATACAAAATATAAGTGTTTGATGATTAATAACAAAGTAAACTTAGCTTAGGCTCGGCCAAATAACCAATACATACCACTCTATCTAAAAAATCAGCAGTTTAAAACCACAGCCATTTTTTAAATTTTATTACAAGTCACAATTTTTATTGAAAACACTGACACTAACTTGTTTACTTCTTAACTGACTTAAGCAAGTGATACCTCAATATACCTAGCAGATATGGGAGGTAGAATGGCCTTGATTTTGTTTTGTTACTTTTTTAAGGGACTGAAATTACACAATAGTTAAAGCGTGCTAAAGCTGTCCGCCATCTTGGATGTTCGAAAAATGTCAAAGCCGCAAGCTTTGTTTACAAAGCCACTTATTTCAGAGGTTTCTAGTTTTCTTATCTCTCAACCGATTTAATTAAGTAATGCCTTGGCATAGAAAGCATATATGTATAAGGCTTTTGTCGCCACGACTTAGATTTTCTCCAGTGCCGCACGTACTTTTTTTGCAGGGGGGGTGAAAATTACCCAATATTAAAAACGGTCCGCCATCTTGGATCGTTTCGAAATTTAAAATTTTGAACCGGATTGTTTTTCAAAAAAGTTTAAAAAAATTAGAAATCGAGCTATTCGATCAAAAGCAAATTTAAAAATGTGCAAGATTTTTTGGCCCACCCTATATTTTATTTCTGCTGTTATTTGATTGTTCCAATTGTAACCAGGACTCTCGGGGAAGAGGGGGGTTTAACCCCAACTTCCCCTCGATGCGCCACTGGCTTTTCTTGTTGTTTTTTGCTTTAAATAAGCATAACATAACAAGGAATGAATCTTGCAGTGACTGTTCGGTACTCTGTGGGGAAAGTTCCATCAAAAGTATAGTAGTTTTTGCGTGATGCTGGAACAAACCGACAGACAAATAGAAAAAAATTCTAAACACTGGATTTTTCTTATGTACACTTCTCTCCACATAAAACTGGTACAGCAAAAGTTAGCAGCCTGTTTAATTTTTAAATATTTTATAGTACGGCATTGTCTTTTTATAAGTGACAATGTCACAAACTCCTGACAGTGTCATCCAAATTTAAAAAAATGCCGCTGTCTCTTTTCGAATTTGATAAAGTTCAAATCTTAGCAAAACTAGACGGCGGTTGATCTATTCAGCAAGTAGCTGCTCATTATGGGAGAAGCAAATCTACGATAGTAAACATAAAAACCGATTTCAAGAGAAGGGAACTATCCACCGAAAGGAAGGCACCGGTTTGCCGAAAGTTACTAGCCCAGAGGAAGACCAAAAAGTAATCAATTTTCTGGAAAATCATCCGTTTGCCAAAGCATAACAACACTAGGCAGGAGGATTAAACGTTCGAGGCTAAGGTGGCGCGTTGCGGCAAAAAAAAATTAACTAAGTGAGGAAAACAAGCAGTCTCGATTAATTTTTGCGTTGAATTATTCTCTGAGGGACGAAGAATTTTGGCAGCAGGTGGTTTTTGAGAAGATCGTCCAACAGCGATATATGGATGGATGGATATCAGCTAGCTCTATTTAGAATTAATGGGCGGTTTACAGCCGAAGTTTACATTAATATGCTGGAAAATGTAATGCTTCCAGAGGTGAGAGTCCCTTATCCAGATCATTTTGTATCAGTCCCTTATTCAGATCATTTTGTAATTCCAACAAGATAACTGTCCAGTTTATACGTTCAAAATTAGGCAGGATAATAATATCGAAGTTTTGCCTTGGCCTGAAAAAACTTCCAACAGAAAACGTTTGGGGATTTATCGCAAAGAAATTTGCAAGTTTTAATATAATTACCAGGAATTCAGAACATCTAATGGAACTCATCGTAAGAGCATATAGGGAAGTTATTGCTGAAAATCCATACTTATTTGAAAATTTAGCCAATTCAATGCCCAGAAGATTTCAAAACATCATTGCAGCCAACGGTGCAATGATCCGCTATTAAAAATAAGTGTTTTTTTATATGTTTTTAATTTTGTAATTTTTTTAAATTTAATTTATTTCGTTAACTTGATCTGGCCTTTTAATAGTTTTGGGCTAGTAACTTTCGTCAAACCGGTCACAGCAAACACGGTTCCCTCGGACCTTCGTCGACCCGATGTCGATTTACGACATCGGACCAGCAGTATTTTTTGTCCGCTTTGCGATGTAGGCCCAATGTATGTTTACCGACAGAACGTTAGACTGTAGACCGCCGTCGGATAAATGGTAAATTTTACTTTTTGCTGACATCGGCATACCGTCGCCGTACGATTAAGGTCCGATATGGTTTAACCACATGGTACCGACCATCCGCCCATAAAGCTGCTTAATTTGGTCGGTCTAACATAGGCAAGCTGGTCTCGCCCCGACATCGCAAAACTATTCAAGTCCGACATTGTTTTCCTAAAGCGGCCCAACGTCGGCGATTGACGAAGGTTCGTCGGTGGTTGCTTCACATGATCCGACATTGGCAAACTACAAATTTTCGATATTTCGGGTGCTTAATAACCAGTCGGGCTGGTTTAAGTGGCGGAAGAGGTGATTCTTGTTGAGAAGTACCACCATCTTGTCAAGTCCGCATTATAGTTTTGAAATATCTTTGCTCATTATATGCATAATATTATCTTCCACAAAACAGGTAACATAGTGACATCATCGGCCCTAAAGCAGATAAGGTTTGCGTTGGTATGTCGACTATAGTAAATCGGGTTATCGTCAGTTGCCGATTCTCGTCCGATTAAACAAAGTTTTAATCGCACCGTCGTCGGCCCTAAAGCAGATAAAGTGGGCGTCGGCATAAAGTCGACTATAGCAAATCAGGCCATCGTCAGTTGCCGATTCTCGACCGACTAAAGAAAATTCCAATCGGACCATCGTCGGTCCTAAAGTGATGTCCTAGATTATTGTCCGAAAACTGAAAATCGCAATCTGTCCAACATCGGGCCAGCGTGTAGGCAACGACACACTGCTGACGTTGTCGACATCGGCCCGATTCAATGCTAACGATTTGTGTTTGCTGGGGTGCCTTCCTTTCGAGGGAGACAGTTCCTTCTTCTTGAAATCGATTTATGCTTTCATAATCAGCTAGTCGAATAGACCAATTACTGTGTAGCTTTTGTTTAGGTAATAAAACATTTTTGCTTTTTGGAAATGTGGTTTTCATTTTCAGTGACCTTTATATTTTGAATTAGTAAAAAATAAACAAGCCTCCCTATAAAAAGTTTATATATAACAAAAATATAACTTAAAATGACAAAGTCAAAAAGTCAGTTTTGCACATAAGGAAATATAAAAAATCGTATTTGCTCAGTCAGCACCTCGATCAACACAAGAATTAAAAAAAAAATTCCATTGAGGTACGGAAATATGGTCTATTGTAGGATCAAGAGATTTTATTATATTATGTAGAGAGGTTAAAAATTGGACGCTAAATGCTTGAGAGATGTTGAGCATATGCGTAAAATTATAAAAGCACGTGAAACCTAAGTAGATTAACCAAGAATTTAGTAAATTTAATAAAGTTGGAAAATTTATGACCTAAATTCTTGTGTTTAAACAGAGTTTAGCGTGGCGACATCCCATATATAACACATTGTTCACAGCAACAGATGCAAATAGATTTACAAAAAAACTACTGGTGCCAATTTGTCGATTACAAAATATAAAAGAAATGTAAGATCAAAAAGATATTTAGAATGTATTGGTAAACTAACTGAAATATTACCCAGCAAACACAAATCGTCGGCATTGAATCGGGCGAATATCGACAACGTCGGCAGTGTGTCGGCATCGGCGACTACACTCTGGCCCGATGTTGGTCAGATTGCGATTTTCAGTTTTCAGGTCCACATTACTACAGTCGACTTTATGCCGACACCACTTTAGGACCGAGGATGGTCCGATTGTAACTTTGTTTGACGATGGCCCAATTTACTATAGTCGACTTTATGCGGAAGCCCACTTTATTTGCTTTAGGGCCGACGACGGTCCGATTAGAACTTTGTTTAATCGGACGAGAATCGGCAACTGACGATGGCCCGATTTTTTATAATCGACATTATGCCAACGCAAACCTCATCTGCTTTAGGGCCGATGATGGTCCGATTGGAACTTTCTTTAATCGGTCGAGAATCGGCAACCAACGATGGTCCGATTACGTCACCTTAAAATTTTTAAACTGCTTCATAGTTTCTTTCTAGTATGCAGAGATGGCGCTAATGTCACTATATTCCCCGTACAGTGGAAGATATTATTATATATATAATGAGCAAAGATATTTCAAAACTAGAATACGGACTTGACAAGATGGTGGTACTTCTCTACAAGAATCACCTCTTCTGCCACAGTGCCACTTAAACCAGCCCGACTGGTTAAGCACCCGCATTATCGAAACTTTGTAGTTTGTCAATGTCGGGCCGCTTTAAGCTACCACCGATGGACCTCCGTCAATCGCCGACGTTGGACCGCTTTAGGAAACCAACGTCGGAATTGAATAGTTTACCGATGTCGGGCCGATACCAGCTTGCCTACGTTAGAACGACCAAATTAAGCAGTTATGGGCGGATGGTCGGTACCATGTGGTTAAACCATATCGGACCTTAATCGTACGGCGACGGTATGCCTATATCAGCAAAAAGTAAAATTTACCATTGGTCCGACGACGGGCCATAGTGTAACGCTGCATCGGCAAACATACATTGGGCCTACATCGCAAAGAGGACAAAAAATACTGCTGGTCCGATGTCGTAAATCGACGTCGTGCCGATGACGACAAATTCGGCAATCGACATCGGACCGACGAAGGCCCGAGGGAACAGTGTTTGCATATTTTTTTTTTTTAATCGAAATTAAAAAAAGCGGAGGTTGTCAAGTGACTAACTATGTTGGGAATTTGGAACCTTTGGTTGCACTAAAACAATCATAATTTTGTTTTAAGTGACTAACTGATCAAAATTTGTACAGGTATTGCAGGTAATACTGTTTTTATGGCTTATTTACGGTCCGAGGATAATAATAAAGCTTAGACGTAAACCACAAGATGGCGTGATAATCGGTGAAACTTTATTTATTATAAGAGTACTAATTGACGCAAAAATGTGAATTATTTTTCTATATTTTTAAGACAATGAATATTTATTAAACGCAAATAAATTCAATATAATTTTACTACCTTACCAAAAATAAGACCCGTTAAGTTGACATATTACGCTTTTTTAAGAAAACAAAACTTTGTTTTTAAAAAGATATATGAAAAGTCCCTTAAGGCGCAATTACACAGACGAACATGCTCAAACAAAAGCTCGTGCAAAAGATTTAAAATTTTTTGCGCGAACATTTTTGTGAGCTTTTCTTTGAACATTTTGTTCGGGTAAATTTTTGGGCAAATTATTGCTATCTGTTTTGGAAACATATTTTTAAAAATGAGAATAAATAAAATTTCACATCAGTGATCAGTGATCTCAATTCTTTAAAAAAATGGAACACCAACTTTTATTTTAAATTTTTGTCAAGAAAAGCCGACGGCAAGCGAAACATTATTCTTGGCTATCAGTTTTGTCACATGGATTAGGGTTACTTATAATATTTTTTTCTTAGGGTTTTTCCCGGATTTTTTTGCCCGGGGGTTTTTTTGGGACTTTCTTGCGAGTTTTTTTATTTCCAAGGGTTTTTTTCCTAAATTCGAAAAACAACCCAAGAAAATTTTTCTTTTCCAAAAAATTTTTGAATTTTTCAAATATCGGCAAAAAATTCAAAAATTGCACTTTTAAGCGGTAATCCGCGCCTCACAACTATGAGGAGTGGTGGTGAGGGGATTTTTTTTAAAACATATTTTTGTAACTTTACTTTAACCATAGCTTTGATTGTTTTTTTTTAATTCCTCGCACCAGATTTACCTACTTAGTTTAAGGCCCCAAGGGTTGCTTAAAAAAGCAAAAGGTTTATGCAAATGCTGAAGATAGATATTTACTGTCAATTTAATGTAATAATCAAGGTCGATTACTGACACTGAACAAACAATATGCAAAGGGGCAACATTCCGATTCAAAAGTCTAGTCTATTACTGCTAAATTATATTTTTTAGACAAGGGTCGGGGTTGTAAAAGTGGGTAATAAACGGGTATTATTTAAATCGAACGTGCTTTTGTTCATATATTTGAGATTTAATAAAAATAGGTTTTTTCATTTGACTTAATTATTATTGTAAAAGACTAAACTAGGAAGTAATATAAAGAGATATGAGTGGTAAGGCGTTTATAACTAACGTATCAAAAAGACAATAAATACCATAAGTACAAAAAATACTCTCACCACAACTACGACGTGTAAATATAAAGAATTCTTTATCTGGTATTGTAAGTTCAACTTTTTGTGAAGTAAATCCAACCCAACTCGACCCAAACTACTCTACGTTTCTCTGATATATGGATGGACATTTTTAGTTTTAGTTTGCGCCCGTCGCTTTTATTATTATGATATGAGAATGCTAAAAACTCCTGTATGCCAATTTTGATTGAAATCGAACAAAATAAATCTTTTTCTTCCTCCACTTCCCTCATTAGCGGGAGGGGGTGCCTAATAATACCATATTATTGTATTGTCGCCGCAACTATAAATACACACCGAAAACTGAAATTGAATACCAAATTTGAGTTGCAAGATTTGAGCCGAACATACAAACATACATAAATAAAAGCTTGTAAAAATCGCCAAAAATTTTAATATTTAAAAAATCGGAAACGCAAGTTCTACGCGTCAATAAAATAAAACGAATTTCTTTGTTTTGCGTCGGAGAGCCCTTTCTTTATGGAAAGATTTGTTCTAAAACTTTCATAAAAAAACTGCATTCACCCCAGTTTGTTGTCATGTAATTTTGTGGGTCAATGTTCATTTGACCAAAACCCCCTCTCACTAGTCTACGGTTTTTACCTTCTCCTAACCCAGCATCAGCAACAAATAATTGCCAATTATGGTATACTAAGTTGCTTACGAGGTAAAACGTGGGATTTTCTTGTGAGTTTTTTTTATTTCCAAGGGTTTTTTCCTAAATTCAAAAAACAACCAAGAAAAATTTTTCTTTTCCAAAAAATTTTAGAGTTTTTCAAATATCGGCAAAAAACTCAAAAATTGCACTTTTAAGCGGTAATCCGCGCCTCACGATTATGAGGAGTGGTGGGGAGGGAATTTTTTTTAAACATATTTTTGTAACTTTACTTTACCCTTAGCTTTGATTGGTTTTTTTTTTAATTCCTCACACCAGATTTACCTAGTTAGTTTAAGGTCCCAACGGTTGCTTAAAAAAGCAAGAGGTTCATGAAAATGCTGAAGATAGATATTTACTGTCAATTTAATGTAATAATCAAGGTCGATTACTGACACTGAACAAACAATATGCAAAGGAGCAACATTCCGATTCAGAAGTCTAGCCTATTACTGCTAAATTATATTTTCTTAGACAAGGGTCGGGATCGTAGGGTTGTAAAAGTGGGTAATAAACGGGTATTATTTAGACGGAACGTGCTTTTGTTCATACATTTGAGATTTAATAAAATGTATGTAGGTTTTTTAATTTGACTTAATTATTATTGTATTGTGTTTTAAACTAGGAAGTAAAATAAAGAGATATTCTTTTAAACGTAAATTTTTATCATTACATTTTACAGGCAACAGCAATAAATAAGTGCCAATTATTATTTTTTTATTCTCGTTTTTTTACAACCCCAAAAAAGTTACAAGTATACTGACATATCCCGTATAAAAATCAGATCAATCGAAGTTGCTTATGAGGTAAAACGTGAATTTCGACGTCAAATCGTTTTTCCGTCGGAAAGCACTTAATTAAAAATACCTTGTTTTAAAACTTAGTCTTTCTATTTTCAGTTAAGTTCAATGAATTCCCATAAAACTATAAAATTTAAATTTGTAAGAAATTTTTATTACCAACATTTCTTCAAACAAATTTTGTTCAACATTCTCTCCAAAATTTACGTGTTTTTTTGTATGCGATTTTGCTCGAACATTTCTTTGAACATTTTGCTCAAGAGGCTCGTGTAAATGTTTGTCGGCATTTCAACATCAAAGGAAAGTTTGTCTGTGTAAATGCGCCTTTAGATAGAACGTCATTAAAACTTTAGATTATGAAAAGTGTTCGCGTTTGATATTTTTAATAGTTTCTGACAGTTATGTAAAGTATAGTACACTAACGCATGTTATGGTCATTACACGCTCAGACTTCATCGCATTTAATGACCACCATAAATTACTTAAAAATTGTCGTATATATAAATAGGATGTTATTACATTAGAAAGATTAAAAAAACCCTAATGAAATTTAAAAAAATAATCAAATTTTCAGAAAAAGAACCCATCGACACGCTAACTAACATTGATGAAAGAACTGTACTTTCCTAGTCACATTCACCATTGGTTTTCTTTGCAAAATCGTAGCAATTTTTGTGAACCAATTGAAAAATGTACAAAAATAACAAACCAAGCCCTATCACTACAAATTCAAAAAGCGTAAAAAAGTTAAACTTTAATGTCCGAGGAGAAAAAAAATCACTTTAGTCACGTGTTATATATATATACTATTTTTTGCACTTTCTGTTTTTATGAAAATTTTTAACAAAAAGGACTAACCACGTCGTTTTCAAGCTATTTCTTAAAAGTTGCTACCTTTCACTGTATTTAATTTTGCTCCATAAAACTCTTTTAGTTTTAGTTAGTTTTAATTAATTTTTTATGTTGACACTTGTCATCGAGAAGCGAAAAATTGGAGCGTTAACGAAGACAATTCGCTGAGGGATTAAAATAACCACTTTAGTCACGAGAAATCTAAAGCGAGTAAGTTATTTTTTGCAGTTTAGATTTCTGTTATTATCAAAATTTTTGCCAAAAAGGCAAAATTTGTAATTCTTTAAAATTTTACTTTACTCCTTAATATTTCAATTTTCTTCCTAAATTTTGTTAAGTCACGCAATTTTACAAAAAAAAATCCAAGACTGCATCTATAAATTATAATTTAAAAAAAAACAAACCTGACCTGACCTAACATAGCAAGTACGTAATCCAAGTTGTGCACGGTTCACTCACACAAAAAAAAAATAGGGCCGGGATTTTTTTTAAAAAAGATCGCGACAAAAAATCTCGAAGATATCGCGTTCCTGCAGCGAGCTTTTAAGCAGAGAAAAGCCCGAGTCACTGGCGCAGACACACGTTCATATCGGACTGAAAAAGCAGCAACTTTTCTGTAATGCTTCAGAGGCGAATTCGAGTCCATACGGATGATCCATTTTATTAAGATGAATGCAAGGGCCACAGAAATGGTACTTTCCTCTCAGCGTCAACTTACGGAAAACTACGCTTTACAGGATACTAAAATCGATTTCACGAAAACGCGAAAATCGATTCTTGTTAATATGGTTTAATACTGAAAAATACTGTTAGTTTTACAAAATTAGAGAGTTAATAGACCACTAATTTATCGTCACCTTATTTGCTTATCGCATTTTCCGTAATTGAGATGCTAAAAAGAGATTTTAAACCACAAACCCAAATTACCGTAACCAATGTAACAGAAATAAATCTGGTTGGTTGCAAAAAATAACCCAACGGGTCCATAGGTAACGTTTTCGGTTCGGTTATTTTTGGATACGGGAGAAAAATAACCGATTTTGCCTACGGTATCACCAATTTTGATGGTCTATTAACGCTCCATTAACTTTTTTATTGTTACCGATTGGCTCTTGAAAAAGGGTCCATTTTTAACAAGCTTTAAATTTTAGACAAACTTATTTACTTTTAGCTGTTTTATCAAGTTATCGCGAGGGATTTCTATGACAGTTTGTGGGAGTTTCATCACCATAAAAAAATCATTCTACAATTTGTTTGAAACACCCTAGGCACTTAATGAACAAACAAAAATAAACTTAATCTCTAAAAACACTTTAAACTCCTATCACTTTTATAGAAAATAAAATAAGTCAAATCGTACATGTCCCGTACGTGACATCTATTGTCCAGTACGTGACATAGAAGAGAAAAAATTTCATTGGTGTGTAACTCAAACCCGAAACTTAAACGGTAATTCTTGAGGTCATTAAAAAAAAATTATTCTGTTACCGTATCTCTCTTAGATGAGCTTATTTATTTATTTAAAATTTAAATCGCGGTAAATATCACCTGTGCTGTAATGTTCTTTAATTTATTAGGGAATTATTGAAATACGGCCGCACTGGATAGTGCCTACTTAGCGCCGACCTTAACACAGGCTGTGCCTGGCTCTAAAAGGTGCAAATTATAGAATTATTGAACGCGCCTCTAGCAAAACGGTGACGATACGACTTTATTTCTAACCTACAAATATATGCTGTCTGTTTTCGAAATTCTGTGTTGTTTTTTTTTATATTTTGAGTGATCAAAAGCATGGGTGATGTGTTGGAAGCAGAGGTCTTTCTGGAGGGTGGAGAGAAGGACCATTTAGAGTTCTGAAGAGATTTGGTTGAACTACTTCTCGTAGCAAACAAATATTGTCTTCATCGGTAAATCGAAGTATTTGAGCCTTGCTTTTTTTAATTTTCTTGTGCTATGTCATCCGATTTCATAAAAATATAACTATTTTGTCCCAATTTTTACTTTTTTGGCCGTCACAGCACAAAAATTCCCGAAAGTAGGGTAAAGGTAAAAAATGGCGAATAGTGGTCAAAAACGTCAAATACGGCTAGACACAGCCAAGATGCGGCCCAGTATAATTCCTCCACAAATAAGGGCAGGTCCTAATCTTATTAGTGTCGGCACTAAATGTGGTCGTTCTTGCGCATGCGTATCTGTCAACAGCGTCAAAATAGTGCCTGGCCTTATTAGTGCCGGGCCCTAACTGCGTTTCAATAATTCCCTATTACCGACCTACAATAAAATTTTCGTGGTTTCACATAGGGAAAATAAAATGAAAAATGTCGTGCAAACGTCCTGTCCTGTGCGTGACGGTGGAATGGCCCATTAGTAGGATTGTACGTCGATAATTTAAAAATTTTGTTTCTACTCTAAAAGAAGTCTACTTTAGTTTACTTTGCAAGAAATATGAAATGACTAGAGCATTTCACACGCTGCGTTGCTAGGGGCGGAATTGATAAAAAAATTGAAACAACCTATATACGGGTCAATATTTTTATCAAATATAGGAGTGAGTGAGGGGGTGATAAAGAATTGCAAAAATTAATAGAAAAAACACTTTTCGATTCCGGGCTTCATTTCCTTGAGTTTTATACCCCATAACCCATATTTTAACAGATGAAAATTTTTATCAAATATGGGGGATAATCCTAAAACGCTAAAGCACGTGTCCATCTATTTTATTAGTCGATAATACCAATTTCTAAACCTCTGTGACTTTTTTCTTCTGAGATGCAGAAGATCCCTTTACCCCCTTCGAAATCGAATTAACCCTATTTCTCCACCCCCAGTTGAAATTTCGAAAAACGCCAAAACACGTATTTACTTATTTTATTAGTAGAATCTTCACACCAATTTTCATGCGACTTTCCGTTTCCGAGATATAGAAATCCTCTATAGAAATTTTAACCCTTATTTTTACCCCCTTAGGGGTAATATTTTCTAAAATCCTTTCTTAGCGAACGCTTACGTCGCAAAACCAATATGGCCTTAAATTTTCATAACTGTAGGTCAAGTTGTTTGACCTGTGCGTTTCTAGTTGATGTTGACTACCGTTCTTTGATTAGTATAGATAAGAAATAAATTGTGCAATATTTTCTTGCACCTTATTTTGAACCCAAGTTCCGAGTTATTGTTAAAGGGCGAACTGAAACACTCGTTAAATACATTTTGTTCATTCATGATCTTTGATGAGATCATAAAGGCGCATTTACACAGACAAACTTTCCTTTGATGTTGAAATGCCGACAAACATTTACACGAGCCTTTTGAGCAAAATGTTCAAAGAAATGTTCGAGCAAAATCGCGTACAAAAAAACACACGTAAATTTTGGAGAGAATGTTGAGCAAAATTTGTTTGAAGAAATGATGGTAATAAAAATTTCTTACAAATTTAAATTTTATAGTTTTATGGGAATTCATTGAACTTAACTGAAAATAGAAAGACTAAGTTTTAAAACAAGGTATTTTTAATTAAGTGCTTTCCGACGGAAAAACGATTTGATGTCGAAATTCACATTTTACCTCATAAGCAACTTCGATTGACCAGATTTTTATAGGGGATATGCCAGTATACTTGTAACTTTTTTGGGGTTGTAAAGAAACGAGAATAAAAAAATAATAATTGGCACTTATTTATTGCTGTTGCCTGTAAAATGTAATGATAAAAATTTACGTTTAAAAGAATATCTCTTTATTTTACTTCCTAGATTAAAACACAATACAATAATAATTAAGTCAAATTAAAAAACCTATATACATTTTATTAAATCTCAAATATATGAACAAAAGCACGTTCGGTCTAAATAATACCCGTTTATTACCCACTTTTACAACCCTACGATCCCGGCCCTTGTCTACAAAAATATTATTTAGCAGTAATAGACTAGACTTCTGAATCGGAATTTTGCTCCTTTGCATATTGTTTGTTCAGTATCAGTAATCGACCTTAATTATTACATTAAATTGACAGTAAATATCTATCTTCAGCATTTTCATGAACCTTTTGCTTTTTTAAGCAACCGTTGGGGCCTTAAACTAACTAGGTAAATCTGGTGTGCGGAATTAAAAAAAACCAATCAAAGCTAAGGGTAAAGTAAAGTTACAAAAATATGTTTAAAAAAAATCCCCTCCCCACCACTCCTCATAAACGTGAGGCGCGGATTACCGCTTAAAAGTGCAATTTTTGAGTTTTTTGACGATATTTGAAAAACTCAAAATTTTTTTCGAAAAGAAAAATTTTGCTGGGTTGTTTTTTGAATTTAGGAACAAATCCTTGGAAATAAAAAAAACTCACAGGAAAATCCCAAAAAACCCCCGGGCAAAAAAATCCGGGAAAAACCCTAAGAAAAAAAATATTATAAGTAACCTTAATCCATGTGACAAAACTGATAGCCAAGAATAATGTTTCGCTTGCCGTCGGCTTTTTTTCACAAAAATTTGAAATAAAAGTTGGTGTTCCATTTTTTTAAAGAATTGAGATTACTGATCACTGATGTGAAATTTTATTTATTCTCATCTTTAAAA
Source organism: Oxystoma pomonae (assembly GCA_963921995.1). Taxonomy (NCBI): domain Eukaryota; kingdom Metazoa; phylum Arthropoda; class Insecta; order Coleoptera; family Brentidae; genus Oxystoma; species Oxystoma pomonae. The sequence goes on along the minus strand of OY998167.1, from coordinate 3,422,562 downwards.
ATATGTTTCCAAAACAGATAGCAATAATTTGCTCAAAAATTTACCCGAACAAAATGTTCAAAGAAAAGCTCACAAAAATGTTCACGCAAAAAATTTTAGATGTTTTGCACGAGCTTTTGTTTGAGCATGTTCGTCTGTGTCATTGCGCCTTAAGACCCCACAACCGTACTTCATTTCCAAAGAATTTCTTTGATATTTAAATTAATGTCATTGCATTAGTGGCCATGTATGCAAATATTTAATTGTTTGGAAGCAGTTAGCAGCTGTGGAATTTTTAGTGGCCGAATTAAAAAACATTCTTGAAAATTGTATCCAAATTAAGTACTGACACATTTTTTAATACAGAGCAATTAGCACCGAGTACCGAGTAGTTCGGTGCTCGGTGGAATTTTAACCGAGTAATATGTACTCGATACTCGGTCTTACTCGGCCGAATAGTATGTACGTCAAAAACAGAAAGAAATGAGACGCAGAGTGATAAGTAATAAAATAAACAAAGTAATAGTAATTACTTAAATTTAATAACAGACAGTGAAATAAATAATTTAAAACTTATAATCTAAAAGAGCATTTCTTTCCCTTATTTGTGGAGGAATTATACTGGGCCGTATCTTGGCTGTATTAAGGCGCAATTACACAGACGAACATGCTCAAACAAAAGCTCGTGCAAAAGATCTAAAATTTTTTGCGTGAACATTTTTGTGAGCTTTTCTTTGAACATTTTGTTCGGGTAAATTTTTGAGCAAATTATTGCTAACCGTTTTGGAAACATATTTTTAAAGATGAGAGTAAATAAAATTTTACATCAGTGATCAGTGATCTCAATTCTTTAAAAAAATGGAACACCAACTTTTATTTTAATTTTTGTGAAAAAAAGCCGACGGCAAGCGAAACATTATTCTTGACTATCAGTTTTGTCACATGGATTAGGGTTACTTATAATATTTTTTTTCTTAGGGTTTTCCCCGGATTTTTTTGCCCGGGGGTTTTTTTGGGATATTCTTGCGAGTTTTTTTTATTTTCAAGGGTTTTTTCCTAAATTCAAAAAACAACCCAGGAAAATTTTTCTTTTCCAAAAAAATTTTGAGTTTTTCAAATATCGCCAAAAAACTCAAAAATTGCACTTTTAAGCGGTAATCCGCGCCTCACGACTATGAGGAGTGGTGGGGAGGGGATTTTTTTTAAACATATTTTTGTAACTTTACTTTACCCTTAGCTTCGATTGTTTTTTTTCATTCCTCACACCAGATTTACCTAGTTAGTTTAAGGCCCCAACGGTTGCTTAAAAAAGCAAAAGGTTCATGAAAATGCTGAAGATAGATATTTACTGTCAATTTAATGTAATAATCAAGGTCGATTACTGACACTGAACAAACAATATGCAAAGGAGCAACATTCCGATTCAGAAATCTAGTCTATTACTGCTAAATTATATTTTTTTAGACAAGGGTCGGGATCGTAGGGTTGTAAAAGTGCTTAATAAACGGGTATTATTTAGACCGAACGTGCTTTTGTTCATATATTTGAGATTTAATAAAATGTATATAGGTTTCTGAATTTGACTTAATTATTATTGTATTGTGTTTTAAACTAGGAAGTAAAATAAAGAGAAATTCTTTTAAACGTAAATTTTTATCATTACATTTTACAGGCAACAGCAATAAATAATTGCCAAATAATATTTTTTTTATTGTAATTTTTTTTACAACCCCAAAAAAGTTACAAGTATACTGGGATATCCCCTATAAAAATCAGATCAATCGAAGTTGCTTATGAGGTAAAACGTGAATTTCGACATCATATCGTTTTTCCGTCGAAAACCACTTAATTAAAATACCTTGTTTTAAAACTTAGTCTTTCTATTTTCAGTTAAGTTCAATGAATTCCCATAAAACTATAAAATTTAAATTTGTAAAGAAATTTTTATACCCCCAATTCTTCAAACAAATTTTGCTCAACGTTCTCTCCAAAATTTACGTGTGTTTTTTTGTACGAGATTTTGCTCGAACATTTCTTTGAACATTTTGCTCAAGAGGCTTGTGTAAATGTTTGTCGGCATTTCAACATCAAAGGAAAGTTTGTCTGTGTAAATGCGCCTTTAGAGGCCCTCTATACATTTGACAGTTATTGTTTTACCAAAGGTAATTGCCCTCTCTTTCTAGTTTTTTATATTTGCATGGAAAATGGATTTTATGAAATGGACTGATATTTTGTTGTCTCTTTTTATAATTTCCCAGACAGTTTTTGAAAGATTAATTTTTTTTTTGGTTAGTAAAATATGTCAAGCTTTGACAAATATACACACGGTAGATATTAAAAATGTATATAATAGGTAAAATATAAAGACTCCTATGATCTATATTTTTGTTACCCTTTTTCTTACAATAAAATATGGAAACATAATGTGTTATTTATTAACGAAGTACATGCTAAATGCGTATATTTGTAACTACTGCTTATGGCTCACTTACCTTGCAAATTCGGCATTTTATTAATTTTCCAGCTTGGTAAATACATGTTTTCTTTTCACTTTTCCTAAGTTTCTTTCTCCGTTGGACAAAGGAACAATAAAAATTCGTCGAGGGACGTATTTTTACAGTTTTTGATACAGCAAAATTCAATTTTGAAACCTCACGTTTATTAATCAAAAATCTGACAGTGACAAAGTTATTGATTGTCAGGGGTTACCAACCATCATTGCCAACACACAATTTCAAACATTTCCCTGACAAACTGTCAAATCCAGTTGCTCACCTCTGGTAAAACAATAACTGTCAAAATCGTATACAGGGCCTCTAGGCTGTGTCTGGCCGTATTTGACAACTATTCCCCATTTTTTTACCGTAACCCCTACTCTCGGCAATTTTTTGTGTTGCGATGGTCAATAAACAAAAACTTGGGCCTCTTTTTTTTTGTTTTCGTTTCTCATATTATTTAAAATCACAATTTCCAGGTCGTCATCTCCACGATCCACCAATACCACTACTTCCAACACATCAAAACAACAGAGAATTTCTAAAACAGGCAGCATTTATATTTGAAGGTTAGAAATTAGAGATATTTTGGAACGCTTAAAATTGTGACAACTTTGACAACCGCTGTGGTAGTGTTTTTGGAACACATTAGAAACTTTCACTCGTAAAAAAATTTAGAGATGAGAGAATACACAAAATTGTGCTTTACTTTACAAAATAAGTGTTTTATACAGGGTTCCTAAGTAAATCCTTAGAGGGCCAAGCAGCCGTGTATAAGACGCAGACAAACGGAAAAGAACATTAGGCAGAAATGGATGAGCATAGGGCGATGTTGTCACTGCATCTTACACGTAGTAAATCCATTCCAGGTTGTTGTTTTCTAATGTTTTCCATTTTCATACCTTTAGGACTGGAATAAAAATTGTTTTTGCTCGACTTTAATACCAAACTGATGAAAGATATCGTAAAAAAAATATGTTTCGGCTTTTCATTTTGTAACCATTGTCCTTACGCACTGTTTACAGGCTGGGGACTGAGATACATGCAAATGCCTAACCTAAAGCGTTCATACACGACCGGAAAAATCGACTGAAATATTTCCGTAGAAACTTTATCAAGCAAATAGGACGGGTTGACGCCTTCGAACGTCCAACCCGGGTTTTGCACTTTGACCACTACCCCCCCCCCAAAAAAAAAAAACTTTTCACTTATTTTCATTTCAAATTTTCTTAGTTTCACACAAATACAAACGCTGTCAAAAACCCCCCTGCCCTCTACGTAACGTTTTTTTAACCCCCCTCTCCCCTATTACCATTACGTAATTTGTGCACGGCCCCTGTAGTCCCAGTGGAGGAGGGCGAGAAAATGGATATTTTTTTCTTAAAAATTATACTCTTTAGACCCATTTCTTTGCGTTCCCGAAATAACGTAATTTTTGAAAAAAAATTTTATTTCGTGCTTTGTTTTTCTAACATTTTTGCGTTCGGCTAATTTAATTGAAAAATTTTTGCCTGCGCTGCCCTTTATCTTCTCACTCGAAATCAAGATCCCCGTTTTAGGAAAACTGATCCCGTCTCTGTTTCTAAATTTTTTCGAATAAAAGTAGAGTATGACCATGGGGGAAATAATTTTTTTCTACGGTATGACGAAAATTTCGAGAAAGTTGAAGAAAAAAATAAAAAAAGTGGCAGAGCTCAAGTTTTTCGTAAAAAAAACGTTTTTTGTAAGGAAACAGAGCAAAATAAATCTTTTCACCCCTTTTTGGGTGTTACAAATATTGGCAGCCCCTTGTTTTTCGCTTTTACCCTCCCGCTGCTAGTGTTAGCTGCATGGTTTGGCCGTTTCCGGATAGATGTCACTAGTAGAACAGAATGGAAAGAAATTTAATTAAAAGCGAAGATATTTCTTTCTAATGTTAACAACCTCACGAGTTTATCGCTCAGTATCGTAAATAATGGACCCTGCCGCCTCCTTTAAGCAAGAAAAAGCTGTGGTTTGGACCTGAAAACATCTAATTTTTAATTAGATTAGATGTTCAAATCTGTCCTCTTCTTGAGCCTCACAATATCCCAATCTATTGTAAAACTCTTGGCGCATAGCAGCCAACATTTCAGGGGTGATAGAGTTGCCCGCCTCCAAAATTTTCGCCCTCAACTCCTGTATAGTCGTAGGCCGTAAATGAGGGTGTTGGAAAATTTTGTCGTGCCAACAACCCCATAGGAAAAAGTCATTTGGCGCAAGATCTGGTGATCGAGGAGGCCATCGGATATTTCAATATGTGGAAATAATTCTATCATCAAATACCTGATGAAGGTAATTTGTAGCCTGGCGTGAATTGTGGGATGAACAGCCATCTTGCTGAAACCACAATTCGTCCAAATTTATGATGAGTTCCCTCAACCGTAGTAAAATCTGGTGTTGGAGAAGATCAACATATTTTTGGCTATTCAAATTCCCTTCAATGAAAAAGGGTCCAATAATGTGATCCCCGACAATACCGCTCCAAACATTTAATTTTTGAGGATGTTGCGTTCTAACACTTGCGTGCAGATGTTTATTTTCGCAGGACCAATAGCGGCTATTTTGTGGATTGTGAGAGCTATGAAGTTCAAATGTCTTCTCGTCACTAAACAAAACTTTTGATAGGAAATTTTCGTTCCTGTCACATTTATCCCTCATAACCTCACAATATTCTATATTGTGAGGTTATGAGGGATAATATTTCGCCGTCGTGGTAACACTTTCTACAACCATTTATGCACCCGTACCTTTCAAAACGATGATAAATGTTGTAGACAGTTTGAGCCACAGGAACCGATCGATCTGGAAACGCAAAAACAAAAAGGCCAATGACCTCGTCCGCACTGTCACTTTTTATGTAGTTTTTAATAATAAAAATCTTTTCTTCTCGAGTATACGGCATTTTAAAAACACAAAATTTACGAAACTGTAGCGAATCGAAAGAAAATAAAAATTCAATGCCTGTGAATCCCAGTTTTTCCTCGATCATCTCATGGTGTGGCCGCCATCTAGCGGAATTTGCAGACATCTTGTCAACGGTTATTATTGCAACTATGATTTATGCTCACAATGAAAGAGTGGCGACAATTTTTTCTCATGAAAGCAGTCCGGAGATAATAACAAACTGGCACCATTGCTCAATATACCTGTTTCTTTTGTGCGCGCAGAACTTTCTATGCCATTTCTGTTTGATTTATTGAAATCCTATCCCTAAGGAAAATCTTAGGAACCCTGTATGTTGGAAACTGGTAATATTTTATTATTTTTAAAATTAATTGTGCCAGAATTTTCTAAAATTAACCAGAAAAATAACCACAACCACAACGAAATTGATTCGTAGCTTACGGCAGTGGTAGTGGTTAATTACCACAACGGAATGACTTTTAGCTATTGCGCAGGCGCAGTAATTACCACAACCACTACGAATTGTCAAATAAGCGTTCCAAAATATCCCTATGTCACCGTTGTGCTAGAGGAATGTTCAATAATTCTATAGTTTGCACCTTTTAGAGCCAGGCACAGCCTGTGTTAAGGTCAGCGCTAAGTAGGCACTATCCAGTGCGACCGTAATTTAATAATTCTCTATTAAATATCGGCACAAACCATCGACGCACTGCACAAACATTTTGAAAGTCGACATTATTTTGATAGCACCGCGCACAAGATAGCTCTGCCCGAACGTAGGTTTCGGATAACCCCCGGCAACCAAGAAGAGCTCCGTCTCATATCAAATGGATAGAATAGAATAGAATAATGTTTATTTACAGCAAAAAAAAAATAAAAACTAATAACAAAAAAATTCTTAATCCTATTCCATTTTTTAGCAGCAAATAAACATTTTAAAGGCATTTTAAAGCCTCAGTGGCTTGTTTGCCCAAAATGTTTGATTTGTTTCCGCAAAATGGGTTACCAAATAAAAATTTATAATATTCTTATCAGAAAAAAAAATTATACTTTTGTATTAATCATTCTATAAACCTTTAAAAACTAAGTCCCTATTATCAAAATATAATCAAAGTAACTACTTGGTGGTTTTTTTTCCCTTATTGTTGCCATAATAAACTTCTAAAGCTGGTTTAATACAGAATTTTTTTTTAAAAGAAGCTACCCGATTTAGAACCAGCAGTGGGGTAGATTTTATTCAAAACAATTTTTTGGCTTTCGTCTCTATAAACCTACATTCGTACATACAGGCAAATAACATAAAATAAGAAATAACTTTATTGCATCTTGTCATCGTTAGCTGTCTTGTTAACTGACACTCGCGTTGTCGCACGTTCATTTTCACATAAAATAAAATAAGAAAATTAAACGTTGAACAAGTATAAACTCCTATTTTATTTTACGTTATTTCTCTGTATAAACCCAGCTTAAAATATTACCCTCTATGTCAAACTAAAACGTGATATTTTTCATGCAGTGGTCATTGTAGAAATAACGAGTTCAATGATTAATTCACCACTAAATCCCTTCAAATAACTGACATTTTTGCACAGATTGCCAAACCTATTAGGACACCCCTTTCTCACACTTCTACTACCTACCCATTTAATTCCTTTATTTAGGGGGTGGCATTTCTATTAATTCTTATAATCGACAAAGCAGTGGCGCATACCAAAGATTGGGCTATTCATCAAAGGCACCCACAGTTTTATCACAGACCACCTTCAGTAGTCTGTCGTTTTATCAGAATACGCATAATCAAACCCGATAAATAAAAGAAAGTTTATTAAAAAAATCGATTCACAATGAAAATCGCAATTTCTCCACCAATTTTTTATTTAAACCTTAATTATTTAAACCCGTTCAATATCAAACTTGCGATTTGTTACTCTCCAAACTATTTTTCATCAAATCAGAGGCGTTTCTCGCGTCGAAATTATTTTGAAATATTATTTGAAACTATTTAGATGTGACGTCATCATTTAGAACCGAGAAAAAATGAGTAGTTCAAAACGCTGACGTAGTTTAGTGTAACCTCACTTTTTTTTCGTTTTTCTGTTTATTTTTTTGGTGTTTAAAATTAAAATGGATCAACTACTGGTTTATCTAACAAAACCTTCGAGTGTACGGCCTGTTTTAGTAGCATGGATGGCAAGCAATGGAAGCTACATGGATAGTTTTTTTATTTACTGTTCTGTTAAGCTCAGAAAATCATATAAGACCACAGGGATACCATGAAGAATGGCTAACAAGATATCTAGAATACGATTTTTCATACATTTTCACGCAAAAACAAAAAAAAATCGGTTAAAACAAGAATGTAGAATTTTGACGTATCTTCTACGCACGCGTCAGTTTTGAAACTAGAGTGGATTCCGTTTCAAAATATTTTTAACCCGTTTCGATGTGACGTCACCGTTGCAACGCGAGAAAACAAATGTTTCAAACTTTTTAAAAACATTTTAAACAATTTCAACGCGAGAAAACGCCTCTATTCTAAAACCGTTATTTGGAAAACCAAATTTCTGTTGAATTAATTGCGCATTCGCCATTAAATCATAAACGTGACGCGTGTTCTATGTAGGTCTGTATTATTGGCGAAGACACAGTTGATTTAGCAGAAATTACAAATAATAAAACTTTAACAGTGGCATTTACTAAGATCTAAAATAGTACCCCCCCCCCCCACAGGTCTAAATATTTACACTTGTAAATTTTAAAACTAATTTTCAAAAAACACTTACCCATACAAAAAAGACACAAAGTTATTGATTATTTTGTATTATTATTGAAAAATACCGCTGAGAAACTGCTTTTTTTCTCAAAACACACATTTTAGACGAAAATGCCCTAAAACTATTTTTTTGCGATAGGTTTCAAAATGGCAAATGGCGAATACGCCAAAAATTTAGCACTTAATAGCTTCATTATTTGTCTTTGAGGTTATAAAGTTGGTGGTTTTTTAGACCACCTTAAGGGGCTGGTTTAAATTTATAGCCCCCAAAAAGGTTTGTTTTGTTGCTTTTGGTAATAAGTTCGTTTATAATTTCCCTAAGTAACCGTTTTTACAAGGATTAATTTACCTTATTTAATATCCCAAGTTGTTCATTACCCAATAAAACACCTCCTATTTTGTCCAGAAAAAAGCCATATTTTGAACCCGTTTTCAGCACAAAAAATATATTTATGAGGGCACTACGAGGCAAAACAAACATAAGTAAAGGCACGAAAAATATAGGTACCAAACAAACAAACCCAAAAAAACTATTAATTTATCTACAAGCTGAAAGTAAAACATTAAGGTTATCTAAAAGCTGAGTCAAAAAAACTTTCCTTACTCAAAGCCCACTCATTTTAAAGCTGTAGCTTTCATCAGTAGAGGTTGGTGCAAGCAGAGGGAAAAGATCCGAATACGCTGTTTGTGATTGAACGCAGCGCTAATATTTTTAAACTGACATTTCGACAGTGACAGAAAGGTAAAAAAATGTAAAAAAAATTTTCATTTAAGTTTTTTAATACATTTCATAAATAAAAACACCTTTTAAATAAATACAAAATTAATCTACTCCTTATTTTATTATCACTCATCTAAATTGTCGTGTGACATTAATTGGAAAAATATAATTAACAAGGGTAAGTTTTAATTAGAGTAACATATAACCCCAATTTTAATTTATTCTACAGAGTGTTTACTATTTGAACCCCGCGTGGGTTTAAATTTTTTAATTTTCTTTTCTTCTAAATTGAAAAATCCAACAAAAGATTGTGTTAAGATCATGATTCAAAAAACAAATTTATTAAAGTTCTTCTTAAAAATCAAACCACGTCCAAAAGTCAAGGAGGGGTAGTTTAAAATGCTGAAAACCAAAAATTTCACTTAAACTTAGGACCGTTTTAAAATAGACTAAACCGTTTTAGTAAATCCCACCAATGTATAGGTATGTATACTGGCCTATTTTAAACAAAGACATTTTTCAAGTTTAGTACCCCATTTCTATCGGTAGGATATTAATTTGTTAACAGCATTTATTTTACAAATCCCAGGGGGGGTCATGGCCTTCTCTGCTCCTTCTCACTGCGCCCATGCAAATCTGGGTTTTGATTTTGAATAGATTTGATGAAAAGTGGTTTGGCGAATAATGATTTGATTAAAACAATTAAAGTTTGAATAAAATTGTTCGAACGGATTGCAGTTTTTATTATCGCTCGTAGAATCGCTCTTAAGATGAAAATTTTTATTCAAAACGATTTGATACATTTCTGGTTAAATAAAACGAGAAGGTGTTCGTCAATAAACGAAACAAAAAAGGTTATAAACCATCAATGTTCGTAATCTATTATAACATGGGAACAGGTATAGTTTTGGTTGGACTACAGGTCCAGAAAGCCCAGACACTTAAACTTGGCAAGTTATTTTTGATTCCTTGTTGTTAGCGTATCTGTGATGCGTTTGTGAATGCGTCCTTAAAAAAAAGGGTTAAAGTTGTGCTTGCAACGTACGACGTAACCAAACCAATTCTTGTTCAGTGCTTGACGCACAGTTTTACTTCATGACGCTCATTTCTATTTCCTTCCTTGTCGAAGAAAGTGAGAGATCAATAGATTGGAAAATAGATGGAGTGAACAGATAACAAAATGGTTAGGATACGCTAGCTGCGTACGAATACTGCAAGAGTGGTCGTAGAGATAGGTGAGACGTAGTCGCTGTTGTACGACGTATCCTTTCTGAGCATGCGCACTGAGATACGATTACGCACTCTCTATTTGTGCAACTTTGTGTCTATTGTCTTTGCACCTATTTAATTGCCTGGGTTAGGTAAGTTCATTCCTAATTTGACCCAACCATATTGCATCCGATTGCTTTACTAGTTACTGTTATTTAACACCAGCGCACGCTGGGGGAGGGGCTTAGGGGCTGAAGCCCCCCCAGATCCACTGAAAATCGACTCCAAAATGTTGAATTATCCCCAAAAATCGCTAATAAAATGGTAAAAATTGTCTCTCAAGCCCCCCCTACCACGAACAATTTCTGCGTACGCCACTGATTGCTGTACTTTACGCAGGTGCTTTCCTATCAAAAGAAAAACATGTACGACGCTTCTAATTGGACTTGGTGAGGGTTGTAAATGAACAGATTTTGCCACTGATTTTGTTTGTAATGAACACGTTCGCAACAAGGGTTGTTAATAGCTAGCGTGGTCGTGTTTTTCCAGTAAACAGTCACTCCATCCCAACGATGGTTACGTTTTGCACAGTTTTCTTGTAAGTCAATTCAAATACAGATGTTTTCTAGTATTTAGAGTACGATTTTAATTTTAAAAAGACCCGCGAACAAGTCGATTTGTTTTTCAAGAAGGCCCTTTTTTGAGTATATTGGAATTTTCATAGGAGACACCCCTTTCGAGGGGAGAGTTTAACCACCATAATTTAAACAGGGATACCTTATCTTGAAGGTCTTTCAAAAGCCTTTACAAAAGTGACAACAGTTTTGGCCTAGGCAATGCGCATATTTAAGCTAATAGATATACAATGAGCTTCAGGCTACTGCGAACATAAAGGGAATCAAGTCCAATTTACTCTCCGTGACGTACGACCGAGGTGGATTCGAAGCACGCTGCAGTGTTATCTTTTGGAAATTTATTTTGTTTTTATTATTTTGTTTTATTTCTGCCTTGCTCGAGGAACAGATTGGTAAGTGAAATAATACATTTTTAAAACTAAAAATGGATGTCTACTTATTCAAGAACTTTTTTTCGAGAATTTTGTAAATCGCCTAGAACCTAGTTTATCAACGATTTATAGGTTTGTGCAGAACTTTGAAAAGTTTGGTTGTGTAGCGCGAAGAAACCATAAAGAAAAACCACTATTATGAACGACGAGCAGGAAGTACGAGATGTGATGATTTGCGCTGCAGTGGAGGAAAATCGAAACTTAACTAGTCACCAAATTGCCGAAGCTATTGATACGTCTTCAGCCACTGTCTTACGTGTTCTCAAAAAGAATGGTTATCATTCTTACAAAGCGTTAAAAACGCATTAAATTTTTCCGGAGGACAACTATCGTCGTATGGAATTTTGCGAAACAATGATGAAAAGGCCTAATCGTAATAAAAACTTTCTGAGACCTATTCTTTTCACAGATGAAAGCACTTTTCCATTATTGAATCGTCATAACCCAACACACGTTCGATATTGGTCGAGGGAAAATTTTCATTTGTATTTTGACGTAAGAACACAGTATCCCCAAAAACTAAATGTTTGGGGGGGGGTATTGTAGGGGAACACGTAATTGGGCCATTTTTTATTGACGGCAATTTGAATAGTCCTAGACACTTGGATCTACTGCAGCAGCATATTATTCCAACTGCTAGGCAGTTGTTAGGTGTGAGATTTGGTGAAACATGGTTTCAACAAGATGGTTGTCCCGCTCACAATGTTGGCCTTGTTAGGGAATATCTTGATAATGTGTTTCCTAACCGGCTATAAGTACACGGGGAACTATTTTATGGCCAACTCGATCACCTGATCTTGCTCCTAATGACTTCTATCTGTGGAGTTATGGGGTTAAAGGGCTAATAATTTAGAAGAACTTCGGATTAAAATTAAAGAAGCTTTTCAAACTATCACCCCTAACATGCTTGGAAACGTTCGAAGGGGTTTTTATGAGCAAGGAGGGCTTTTCGAACATTTGCTCTAATTTTTTTTGACTGGGAGAATCTTTTTGGTTTTTAGAATGTATTATTTTATTTTCAGAACTTGCTTTTATTTTTTTGTCACGTTGTCAGTGATAAATCTGAGCAGTTGACAATAAAACGCTCTAATTTATCAGTGACAAAAAAAAGAAAATTACGTATTTATTGACCAAATTCCCGTTTTATTGACTACGCTCCACACGGCACCGTGGTTAGAGGCGTACTTAATACTAAACGCAAGTCGTGAATGGTGATCGCAAGCCTGAGTGTTGATTGCTCCACTGATAGGTGTGCGGTGTCCCTGCATGTACGTACACTGGCAAATTGAACTTGTTCCGGCCTATGTTCGCAGTAGCCTGAAGCGCTCTGTATGTTGTTTTTTTTATTTTTCTTCAAAATTCTTTACTTGGACAGGAAGAATATTTAGATATACTTTTGATTATAAATAGGTTTACGGTCGAGTTTCTCGTTATAGAATTGTATTATTTCTGGAAACAATAAATTCAATCGAATTAAATGTTATCGTTACCTTTCGGACACCCTTTATATTATACAGAGTGATTCAAAATTCCCTAGAAATGTTACATTTTTTTCTCTGAATTTGGGACTAAAATTTTCGTATTTTTTTGTGAATCGCCGTTAAAATAATTTAACAAGCAAGTCTACGTGTGCTAACAATAACATATTTTAGGGTTTTTTTTAAAGAACTTGTCAAAGTTTTGTTTTCAAGTTTCAAGTTTCAAAGTTTTGTTTTCAAAAATTGATGTTTCTACCACGTAGTAAAGGATGCTTCTCAGAAAATAGTAACAATTTTTAAATGCAAATATCTCTGAAACGAAGGAGTTTACAAAAATATGTTTTACTAATTCTTGTTCAGAACAACAAAATATAACTACAGTTAAATTTTTTCTAGGGAATTTTGAATTATCCTGTATTTCAGCTCAAGCGAGACATCTGTCTACTGTCCTATTAAATTGATAACTTAACAGATAACGCTGTTTGCTGTGCACTCTTTTCGCATGTGCTATATTTCTCGATAAACATTTTTTATTATTAGTTATCAACGACAGTAGGAAGCTTTTTATCTACCTGTTAGTTTTCGCTTTCAATGTTTAAGAGGGTTATCCCAAAGTAACTAAAAAGATTTCTGTTCAAAATACTCTATTTATACTTAGATAAATGTTTTCTACTATACGGAAATAGCACAGCAAGTGAGTCTATAGGGCAGTCTAACAAAAATAATATGGCCGATCCAATATGGCCGGTGTAGGGTAAACAAACCGTTTTTCCATAAGACTTACTGCGAAAAAAGACGCAGATTAGGCAAAGTGATTTTTTTATAGAGTCATTTTTAACAATAAACTCAAAATTCTCAATTAAACGTGAAAATGTCCCTCAACCTATCTCTGTCGCACCCGTGTAATTACAGATAACGTCATCTTCAGACTGAACTGAGAAGACAATGCCTATCCACACTGTGCAAGTACAAGAGAGATAAATTTAATTTGATTAGACTGTGGTGTGGATAACCCGTATAACTACTAGGTATATAAAGGCCCAGGATGCGAGGAAAGAGACCGGGAATGGTCAAAATCTAGATTGCCATGACATGAACAATGGGATAAAGACCGCACTACCAAATGACGCATGCGCATTGGAGCCCGTCATTAATCTATTAGCCCAGGCCAACTTGATATTTCGCAGGGGTTTTTTATCAAAGGGTGTAATACGAGGCCCATGGCCTTTACAGTGTGATAGATAGATAACCATACCTAAGCATCGCCAAAGGAATCCCTTTCCGCTATATACAGGGTGGAGATTTTAAATGGAATATTGGCCGGAGCGGTTTAAAAAATGTTTTTTTTTTCAAAAAATACAAAAGCACTTCAACTAAGATTTTTAGCAGCTTAAATTTTCGGCAAAAATTTATTACACACGGACGCTCACAAAGGGGTCTATTCACATACAACTTTTTTTTTCAAATGAAAAGACCGCCCTTGTGGCTCCTTGTTGGAAAGGTTATGTGAAAATAAAAACGCTCGTGTAATTTATTTTGACAAAAATCCTCGAAAAATGATTGTTTCAGAATTCAAATGTAACATGGCCCATAACGGGTTGGAAATTTGTTTTTTAGAAAAATCCAAAAACACGTCAATTAATATTTTTAGCAATCAAAGATTTCGGCAAAAAATTTTCTGAACGGACCCTCAGAAAGATAAGCTTTCCAACAAGGTGCCACAAGCGGGGTCATCTCATTTGAAAAAAAAAGTTGTAGACCTCTTTCTGAAGGTCCGTTCACAAAAATGTTTTGACGAAAATTTCAGCTGCCAAAAATCTTACTTGCTTTTGGATTTTTTGAAAAAAACAATTTTTTAACCCGCTACGGCCAATATTCCATTTAAAGTCTCCACCCTGTATACCTTGCCGCGCTAGAACTGGTATGTGGAGGTTTTTGGGGTTTTTCCATGAGCAAATTCTATACCAGTACCAACTATGTACACTTCGCCCCACATAAAAGTGGTACAGCAGAAGTTAGCAGAATGTTTAATTTTTAAAATTTTTATAATACGGCATTGTCTTCCTGTAAGTGACAATGTCACAGACTTCTTTTTGCATGTCAGTGTTATTAAAAAAAAATACCGCCGCATCTTTCCGAATTTAATAAAGCTCAAATTTTAGCAAAACTAGACGGTGGTTGGTCTATTCGATAGTAAACCTAAAAAACCGATTTCAAGAGGAGGTAACTATCCACCGAAAGGAAGGCACCGGTTTGACGAAAGTTACTAGTCCAGAGGAAGACCAAGAGGCAATCAATTTTCTGGAAAATCATCCGTTTGCCAAAGCGAAAGAAGTAAAAATTGATTCTAATTTTTCAGGATCCATAACAAAATTAGGCAGGGGGATTGCACGTTCGAGGCTGAGCTGATTTTTTTTATATGGTTTTAATTTTTGTTTTTAATTTTGTTATTTTTTTAAATTTTATTTATTTCGGTAGCCTGATCTAGCCTTTTAATTGTTTTGGACTTATAACTTTCGTCAAACCGGTGCCTTCACTTCGAGGGACAATTCCTTCTTCTTGAAATCGATTTATTATGTTTATTATCGTAGACTCTCTTTTTTCATAATCAGCTAGTCGAATAGATCAATTACTGTGTAGCTTTTGTTTAGGTAATAAAACGTTTTTGCTTTTTTGAAATGTAGCACAGGCTATAATAATAATTGACAAACCCCTCTTCGCTCAAACTATACACTTGATGGCATTCAATTATATAAGGGAGGATAATTATTATTAGGGTCTTTTTGGTCAGTGTTTTTGACTCTTCGTTATAGTTATCGTTATTTTTTGTCAGTTATTCTGGGCAGGCGCAGTAGCGCTCTGTCAGACTGTTACCTTTATTAAAGGTAACCACTGGCGCTGATTAGCGTCGAATAGCGACGACCTCGACCTTTTTTTTTTTTTTTTTTTTTTTTTTTTTTTTTTTTTTTTTTTTTTTTTTTTTTTTTTTTTTTTTTTTTATAAACAAGTGAGTAAGTACCAAAAGGTTTGCAGAGGCTCGATTTCTTCTATTACTCCACCAAGATATCTTGCAAAATCATTTGCCTGACTCAATTTATATTGGGGTGTGCGTCTCCCAGTCCTATCACTAAATTAATATTTTCCTCCATGATATTCCTATATGATATGTTATACAGGGTTCCTAAGATTTTCCTTAGGGGTAGGATTTCAATAAATCAAACAGAAATGGCATAGAAAGTGCTGCGCGCACAAAAGAAACAGGTATATTGAGCAATAGTGCCAGTTTATTATCTCCGGACTGCTTTCATGAGAAAAAATTGTCGCCACTTTTTCATTGTGAGAAAATGTTAAAAAAATAAGTGAGAGAAGATGTCTGCAAATTCCGCTAGATGGCGGCCACACCATGAGATGATCTAATTAAAAATTAGATGTTTTCAGGTCCAAACCACAGCTTTTTCTTGCTTAAGGGAGGCGGCAGAGTCTATTATTTACGATACTGAGCGATAAACTCGTGAGGTTGTTAACATTAGAAAGAAATATCTTCGCTTTTAATTAAATTTCTTTCCATTCTGTTCTACTAGTGACATCTATCCGGAAACGGCCAAACCATGCAGCTAGCACTAGCAGCCAAAGAAATCAATAAAGCTGGCCCTACACTACATTTGATATTTTCGAGGTGTTTTATGACATGATCTCGAAACATGTAGCAAACCAATTCCTCAAAACTAGCGGGAAGGTAAAAGCGAAAAATAAGGGGCTGTCAATATTTGTAACATCCAAAAAGGGGTGAAAAGATTTATTTTGCTCTGTTTCTTTACAAAAAACGTTTTTTTTACGAAAAACTTGAGCTCTGCCACTTTTTTTATTTTTTTCTTCAACTTTCTCGAAATTTTCGTCATACCGTAGAAAAAAATTATTTCCGCCATGGTCATACTCTACTTTTATTCGAAAAAATTTAGAAACAGAGACGGGATCAGTTTTTCTAAACATATCTTGGTTTCGAGTGAGAAGACAAAGGGCGCCGCAGACAAAAATTTTTCAATTAAATTAGCCGAACGCAAAAATGTTAGAAAAATAAAGCACGAAATAATTTTTTTTTTTAAATTACGTAATTTCGGGAACGCAAAGAAATAGGTCTAAAGTGTATAATTTTTAAGAAAAAAATATCAATTTTCTCGCCCTCCTCCACTGGGACTATAGGGGCCGTGCACAAATTACGTAATGGTCATAGGGGGGAGGGGGGTTTTCGACAGCGTTTGCATTTGTGTGAAACTAAGAAAATTTGGAATGAAAATAAGTGAAAAGTTTTTTTTTTTGGGGGGGGGTAGTGGTCTTGAAATCGTTACGTAATATTAGGGGAGTGGCGTGCCAAACCGTTACAAAACATTACATAGGGAGGGGGTCAAAAATTGGTAAAATCACCGTTACGTAATTTGTGCACGGCCCCATATCTGACTGTTCCTCCTTTTTGATTTCGAATCAAAGTGCAAAACCCGGGTTGGACGTTCGAAGGCGTCAACCCGTCCTATTTGCTTGATAAAGTTTCTACGGAAATATCTCAGTCGATTTCTCTGGCCGTGTATGAACGCTTTAGGTTAGGCATTTGCATGTATCTCAGTCCCCAGCCTGTAAACAGTGCGTAAGGACAATGGTTACAAAATGAAAAGCCGAAAAATATTTTTTTACGATATCTTTCATCAGTTTGGTATTAAAGTCGAGCAAAAACAATTTTTATTCCAGTCCTAAAGGTATGAAAATGGAAAACATTAGAAAACAACAACCTGGAATAGATTTACTACGTGTAAGATGTAGTGACAACATCGCCCCATGCCCATCCTTTTCTGCCTAATGTGCTTTTCTGTTTGTCTGCGTCTTATACACGGCTGCTTGGCCCCCTAAGGATTTGCTTAGGAACCCTGTATAAAGCTATGTTTATCGTCAAACGATTGACTACGTTCAAAATCTCTATTTTTAACGTCTTGAAGTTACCTTTATTTACGGTAACGGTAAACATAAGAGTAACTAAAAACTGCCTGGTATTTAAGGAAGAATAACTTTATTATTATCGTTATTTTTATTTATTTGTTTTCGCCAATTTACTGAAAAGGGTGCTTAATCATCGCCTTCGTCTTCTTTCATTCAAAGAAAATCGGTAAAAAAGTAGAGTTTATATCATCGATGACTTAGTACGTCGATGGTTTATATTCTCGGTTATATTTAACAAAATGAGTTAGGTTACATTTAACGTCAACAACAAAAGTAGATCTGACCAAACTCTCCTGAATGTCAAAAAAAAATCTCTATACTCTTAACCAAATGTCTACCGCGACTATATGTTCAGGCGCATTTACACAGACAAACTTTCCTTTGATGTTGAAATGCCGATAAACATTTACACGAGCCTCTTGAGCAAAATGTTCAAAGAAATGTTCGAGCAAAATCTCGTACAAAAAAACACACGTAAATTTTGGAGAGAATGTTGAGCAAAATTTCTTTGAAGAATTGCGGGTATAAAAATTTCTTTACAAATTTAAATTTTATAGTTTTATGGGAATTCATTGAACTTAACTGAAAATAGAGAGACTAAGTTTTAAAACAAGGTATTTTAATTAAGTGCTTTCCGACGGAAAAACGATAGGATGTCGAAATTCACGTTTTACCTCATAAGCAACTTCGATTGATTTGATTTTTATAGGGGATATGCCAGTATACCATAATTGGCACTTATTTGTTGCTGATGCTGGGTTAGGAGAAGGTACAAACCGTAGACTAGTGAGAGGGGGTTTTGGTCAAATGAACATTGACACACAAAATTACATGACAACAAACAAGGGTCAACGCAGTTTTTTTATGAAAGTTTTAGAACAAATCTTTCCATAAAGAAAGGGCTCTCCGACGCAAAACAAAGAAATTCGTTTTATTTTATTGACGCGTAGAACTTGCGTTTCCGATTTTTTAAATATTGAAATTTTTGGCGATTTTTACAAGCTTTTATTTATGTATGTTTGTATGTTCGGCTCAAATCTTGCAACTCAAATTTGGTATTCAATTTCAGTTTTCGGTGTGTATTTATAGTTGCGGCGACAATACAATAATATGGTATTATTAGACACCCCTTCCCGCTAATGAGGGAAGTAGAGGAAGAAAAAGATTTATTTTGTTCGATTTCAATCAAAATTGGCATACAGGGGTTTTTAGGAAAGAGAATTATCGAAAGGATGGATTTATGATAGTCTAAAAATTAAAAAATTATTTTAAATAAAAAGAAGCTTTTATAAAATATAAAGTGCACTAAAAAGTAGAAAATAAATTTTGGCATTCTCATATCATAATAATAAAAGCGACGGGCGCAAACTAAAACTAAAAATGTCCATCCATATATCAGAGAAACGTAGAGTAGTTTGGGTCGAGTTGGGTTGGATTTACTTCACAAAAAATTGAACTTACAATACCAGATAAAGAATTCTTTATATTTACACGTCGTAGTTGTGGTGAGAGTATTTTTTGTACTCATGGTATTTATTGTCTTTTTCCACTTAGAACGCCTTACCACTCATATCTCTTTATAATACTTCCTAGTTTAGTCTTTTACAATAATAATAAAGTCAAATGAAAAAACCTATTTACATTTTATTAAATCTCAAATATATGAACAAAAGCACGTTCGATTTAAATAATACTTGTTTATTACCCACTTTTACAACCCTACGATCCCGACCCTTGTCTAAAAAATATAATTTAGCAGTAATAAACTAGATTTTTGAATCGGAATGTTGCCTCATATGCCACTCATATCTCTTTATAATACTTCCTAGTTTAGTCTTTTACAATAATAATAAAGTCAAATGAAAAAACCTATTTACATTTTATTAAATCTCAAATATATGAACAAAAGCACGTTCGATTTAAATAATACTTGTTTATTACCCACTTTTACAACCCTACGATCCCGACCCTTGTCTAAAAAATATAATTTAGCAGTAATAGACTAGATTTTTGAATCGGAATGTTGCCCCTTTGCATATTGTTTGTTCAGTGTCAGTAATCGACCTTGATTATTACATTAAATTGACATTAAATATCTATCTTCAGCATTTTCATAAACCTTTTGCTTTTTTAAGCAACCCTTGGGGCCTTAAACTAAGTAGGTAAATCTGGTGTGAGGAATTAAAAAAAAAACAAGCAAAGCTAAGGTTAAAGTAAAGTTACAAAAATATGTTTTAAAAAAAATCCCCTCCCCACCACTCCTCATAGTCGTGAGGCGCGGATTACCGCTTAAAGGTACAATTTTTGAGTTTTTGCCGATATTTGAAAAATTCAAAAATTTTTTGGAAAAGAAAAATTTTCCTGGGTTGTTTTTCGAATTTAGGAAAAAAACCCTTGGAAATAAAAAAACTCGCAAGAAAGTCCCAAAAAAAACCCCGGGCAAAAAAATCCGGGAAAAACCCTAAGAAAAAAATATTACAAGTAACCCTAATCCATGTGACAAAACTGATAGACAATAATAATGTTTCGCTTGCCGTCGGCTTTTTTTCACAAAAATTTAAAATAAAAGTTGGTGTTCCATTTTTTTAAAGAATTGAGATCACTGATCACTGATGTGAAATTTTATTTATTCTCATCTTTAAAAATATGTTTCCAAAACAGATAGCAATAATTTGCTCAAAAATTTACCCGAACAAAATGTTCAAAGAAAAGCTCACAAAAATGTTCACGCAAAAAATTTTAGATCTTTTGCACGAGCTTTTGTTTGAGCATGTTCGTCTGTGTAATTGCGCCTTTACATTGAAACATAACTTTTAAAAAATGTCGATGCCCTCTTAATAAAGCATTCAATGATGCGATAAATCCTACACATACATCATATGCTATACCTAGTCTAAATATAAATCTGTTAGCCTGCGGTCGGAGTCCTGTCCCGTGTTTTCATTGGTGTAAACTTTTCGCGCGCTCCAATTTATTTCGTGTTTTTTTTTGTTATAAGTAAGTACCGTGAAAATTGAAATTCTTCTTTTTCTTCAAGTGCCATGCTCTGACGCTGACAAGTGACTAAGATTTTGAAGCCATCTACCACCCGGAACTCCTTTTCCTTAACTATGTTGGGAATTTGGAACCTTTGGTTGCACTAAAACAAAGTTATAATTGTTTTCCACAAACCAAAACTACACTTTTTTTCACTCGACGCGCGTTTCGCTAACAACGTTAGCATCATCAGGAGACGATAAACAATGAACTAAATTAATCTACGCTCTATCTTATATACAATGCTTTAGTGGGCGGAGATAAGACTAATAATTTGTGGTTGATCACGATTTTTAATCCTATCTCCCCGCAACCAAAGAGTAAAGTGTACTAAACGGGATGGGTCCTCTATCTTTATTTAAACTATTTCTGGATTTAATGATTTCCATACTTTCATATGCATTTAAAAGTCTTTTGTTTGGTAAACTTTTTAGAAGTTTTAGGTTATCTAATGTGAATCTATGATTGTTTTCAAAAGCATGGTCGGCCACACTTGACTTTCCTGTTCTTCCGTATTTTAAGTGTGCTAAGTGTTCTTTAAAACGTGTTTGAATAGAGCGTCTCGTTTGGCCAACATATTTTTTGTCACAATCCATGCCACTAATTTCGTAAATTCCACTTTTTTCGAGAACTGTAGTTTTATCTTTGGGATTTCCTAGTAAACTTCTTATTGTGTTACCGGATTGATATACTAATTTAAGACCGGTGTTATTAAATACTTTTTGTAATCATAACTTTCCTTTTCCTTCTACGAGTTCATATTTGTGATTTCTGAAAACGTGGCCAAAATATTTAAGTTTACGTCTGGTGAATAAAATTTCAAGATCTTTCACAGTTTGCCTGAGACACATATTCAAGAAACAAAATATATAGGGTGGGCCAAAAAATTTGTCACTTTTTGAACGCACTATAACTTGTTTTTGTAGACAACAGATTAAACTTTACTGACGCGACTCAAAATTTGACATATGTCAAAAATCCAAGATGGCGGGGAGCTTTAAATTTCACCCCCGCCCCCCTACGAAAAATTTGTGTGCGACCCTGGACTTGATTTTTGTCAATCAGGCAAAAGCCCCATACTTTCTTCGCCCACCGAGGTATCACTTATCTAAATTAATTATTAGATAAAAAAATTATACAAATTTTAAATCAGGAGTATTTAGTTTACATTTATTTTAGAATTTTTGGTCTAAATACTCCTGATTTGTTTGTAAATTTAAAACCGCTTATCCTTTTGAAAACAAAGTAGGAGGATAGTTAGTGTACTCAAAGGCTAACATTAACATTATCCAGAAGTAATGAACTCTCCAAGAAATGTCTCCATGGAAGAAAAGTTGGTCACACCATGTAACATGTCATTTTATTTAGATAATGATTTAGATAGATAAAAGCTCAAAAATGTAAATCCTAAAAAAAAATACATCAATATAAGTTTTTTGTCTCAACAAAAAACAAAAAAAAAAGATGTAATTGATTTTCGTGTCACTCATGTGATCACATGCAGTCACAGATTTTTTTTTAAATCTGGCATGACTGCATACAATACCCAACTCATTTACCTGAAAATGGAGAAGCACGGAAAACACAGTTTAGGAGTGTAACCTAAAATTTTGGTGGTTTTAAAACGGTATTAACGTTTTGGCCGAGATAAATGTCACACGTGTTTCTATATATATATAAGGAGTACTTTCAGAAATGTGATTTAAGTATGAAAAGCAGGCATTTTATTAACATTAAAATATAAAAGTAGCAACTTTATAATTTTTTTGTTATTTAGACATTTTGCTAAATATGTCACTAGTGTGAACGTCACTGGTGTGATCTTTCAGAATATTTTATTGATAACACCTGTGAAATTTTTCGCTTGTAATTAAAAGAACTCAATAATTCTTAAAAAAAAAATAGCAAAACCTAGAAAGTCTTTGGCAACCAGAAACGAAAAAGGAAATAGACAAAAGAGAGAAAAGAAGAAATCAAGTAAGGGTATATTATATACAGACCGCTTCAAGCTACTGCGAACATAGGGCGGAAGAAGTCTAATTTGCCAGTGTACGTACATGCAGAGACACCGCACGCCTATCAGTGAAGCAACCAACACTCAGGCTTCCGATCGCCATTCGCTGCCATTCGCCGCCGTTCGCCTTGTATTTAGTACGCCTCTAACCACGGTGCTGTGTGGAGCGTAGTCAATGAAACCGGAATTTGGTCAATAAATACGCAAATTTTTATAACGTAATTTTCTTATTTTTTGTCACTGATAAATAAGAGCGTTTTATTGTCAACTGCTCAGATTTATCAGTGACGACGTGTTACAATGAAAATAATAAGGAGAAACAAAATAAAAGCAAGTTCTCAAAATAAAATAATACATTCTAAAAACCAAAAAGATTCTCCCAGTCAAAAAAAAATGAAAGCAAATGTTCGAAAAGTCCTCCTTGCTCGGCTAGACAATATCCGAGCCTACTATAAAAACCCCTTCCAACGTTTCCAAGCATGTTAGGGGTGATAATTTGAAAAGCTTCTTCAAAAACAGATAGAAGTCATTAGGAGCAAGATCGGGAGATCGAGCTGGCCATAAAATAGTTCCCCGTGTACTTATAACCCGATTAGGAAATACATTATCAAGAGTTTCCCTAACAAGGCCAACATTGTGAGCGGAACAACCATCTTGTTGAAACCATGTGTCACCATATCTTACACCTCACAACTGCCTAGCAGTTGGAATAATGTGCTGCTGCAGTAGATCCAAGTATCTAGGACCATTCAAATTGCAATTGCCGTTAATAAAAAAATGGCCCAATTACGTGTTCCCCTACAATACCCCCCCCAAACATTTAGTTTTTGGGGATACTGTGTTCTTACGTCAAAATACAAATGCAAATTTTCCCTCGACCAATATCGAACGTGTGTTGGGTTATGACGATTTGACCATCTGCACTTTTTCGGCAACTTCGTAGACATCCATTTTTAGTTTTAAAAATGTATTATTTCAATTAAGAACTTACCCATCTGTTTCTCGAGCAAGGCAGAAATAAAACAAAATAATAAAAACAAAATGAATTTCCAAAAGATAACACTGTAGCGTGCTTCGAATCCACCTCGGTCGTACGGCACGGAGAGTAAATTGGACTTGATTCCCCCTATGTTCGCAGTAGCTTGAAGCGGTCTGTATATAAAGACATATTATATTTACTTAAAAAGTGGTAAATATTTTTTATTACGCCAAATGTTACCATTTTTTAAGAACAACCCAGCTATAAAGATACTTGATTTTGGTAAAATAGGTGTTAGCTGGCTATCACCTGTGTTAGCAGATGAATTCACAAACTCAAAAAAAACTCAAGAACTAGTGAATTGTTATCTCGGCCATATAGCACATTTTAATCCAACCAATTACAGCAACATTTAATAATCACCAAAATTCAAAGAACACTCATTTGTTTTTTTTTAATTACCACTTGTTACCTTTTTTCAAGAACGACCCTTATAACTTTTTTATCTCATAACTAATTTAGATAATTAATACCTCGGTAGGCGAAGAAAGTATGGGGCTTTTGCCTCATTGACAAAAATCAAGTCCAGGGACGCAGACATATTTTTTGCAGACGGGTGAAATTTGCCCATTTTTTAAAGCTCTCCGCAATCTTGAATTTTTGACATATGTCAAATTTTGAGCCAGATTAGCAAAAACTCATGTCTTGTCTTATCAACAACCTTAAAATTTTCAAAATCGGCCGACTAAGTCTTTTTAGCTTTAAACAGTGCACCTTCCTACAGTCATCACAATTTTTGGTCTAAATACTCCTGATTTAAAATTTGTATAACTTTTTTATCTTACAACCAATTTAGATAAGTGATACCCACAGACCTAAAAACCATAGACCCTGAATGCCATTCATAAATTCTTACTTGTTTTGCCCCCAAGCTGGCCTGTGTGCCAAAAAAGGACAGAATGATTTTCAGAACGTTGCTCGGCAACACTGCGGTAAAACATGTGTATGTTTGTAGACGTATGTCCTAGATACATCCATTTGTTTTACATACTCTACCAGTAGCGGCGAAAAATTAATAAATATGTAAAAAAACAAGGTTAATTGCACAAAATTAGTAATTTGTAGTTTTCACAACTAGCGGTTAAAAGAGCGTTTTTTTTACGACGTTGATTTAAATTAACGAGCGCAGCGAGTGATTTAAAAAAACTATTTTTTTTGCATCGGTAACCATGCTTTTGTAATTTATTGACACTTACAAAAATCGTCTTTTGGATGAAGTTATAAAAACTCACCCCCTTTCTTGTCACCCTTTCAGAAACCCGCCACCAATTTAATTGTGTTATGTTGTTAAATACTTTTTTAAGTGCTAATGGTGAGTAAAAGCGATTAAAGTAGGTGATAATTTTAATAATTATTGTAAAATTTGCTGGTGCAATACCAAAAAAAAAATTAAAATTACAAGATAACTTTAATACAAGGTTAAGTGCTTTAATAGTCTTTTCTATCAATCGAAGGAAAAAGGCAAAACCTGATGTTTAAATTAAACCCCTGATGAAATCTACTAAATCACTTGCATAATTATAAATTTAAAATATGTCATATAAAATATGTTAAGATAAAAGTAAAAATATAATAAAATACCTACTCTACTACTCTTTGAGAATTAAAATATTTTACTATACTTAACACTTTCGTTTTACCCATTGTTATTTTACATAGGTGAGGTACTCAGAACTTGAAACCCTTTTCTAAATTTACAGACAATAAAACATAATAATATTTTCATATATTATTTTTGCCTTTGTTAAGAAATTATTGCTATGTTTTCATGGGTATTGAGTTCGTTTTCAAAACTCATTCTATCTTTTTCTTTTATATAGCGTGTTCTTGGTCTTGATAAAGAACACGCTATATAAAAGAAAAAGATACAATGAGTTTTGAAAACGAACTCAATACCCATGAAAACATAGCATATAGCCTTGAGAACACCTGCACAGAGGGTAAACAGGGTGCTGGTCCTAACAACAAAGCATAGCAGTATAGGGTTTTCTGCCATTTTTGATTTTTTATGAAAAATTGTTTATGGGGGCACCTACTAGAGGGTCCCTAGGACCCTCTAGTAGGTGCCCCCAAAATAACCCAATCCAAAACAGCCCAAACCCCCCCCCGGCACCCTTTTTTCTCTTAAAAAAAATCGGCGCCGGCGGATTTGGGGTCCTAGGGACCCTAGTAGGTGCCTCTATAAAGAATTTTTCATAAAAAATGGTATATTGCATAATTGCCAAAAACAGTAATATCAATAATTATCATACAAAACTACAGCTGATTTTGACATTTACCTTTGAAACGAAATCCCTTGATTTGGGTGTTCCAATTGTTTATACACGATGCACTGCCGCGCCATCCTATAGTTTTTAACTTCACAAGTTTATAAAAAACACAAAACGTTTCGAAATCAGAAATATTTGGACACGGTCGGTATGCAACGCTGCAAAACATATATAATGAATGCAAACCACCAGTAAGGCGCAGAAGACGGCAAGGTATTGCGACTTGCCAGTTCTTGTTTAGGGATCGTTGGGAGTATTGGAAAAAATATGGGCTTTTTATTTTTTATGAGTTTATTTTTTATCTTTTGTTTTGTAATTATAGATTTTAAATAAATAAACATTGTTTTCATGATATTTTTGAATGTAGCTGCTTATAGTTGTAAAAAAGCACTAAGATTTTCATGAAATTTCAGAACCAACAAGAAAGTAACCTCAAGTTGGCAACAAGGCTTCATCCTACTATGCTTTCATCATTTGGGGAATACGAGCTTATATACTACATATATGTAATCATTTTCACATCGCATACTGGCTCAGACACATTGTATCTTTTTTTATTTTGCTCTTTGAGGAAAAGATATTGTATAAAGTACGAATTAGGATGACTACAAATATTTTTTTGAATTTACATAAAGAGAAAGAGAACGCCTAATTCCGGCGATACGTTTGGCGAGATACATTGTTATTGTAGGGGCCAGGGCATTAGCATAGCATTCATGGTCTAATGGTGTTAGGTCTGTGGTGATACCTCTTGGTGGGCGAAGAAAGTATAAAGCTTTTGCCTCATTGACAAAAATCAAGTCCAGGTTCGCACACAAATTTTTTGCAGGGCCGGTACAGTTTATCCATTTTTTAAAGCTCTCCACCGATTTGGATTTATGACATATGTCAAATTTTGAGTCGCTTCAGTGAAATTGCAACTTTGGTTTATAAAAACAGTCAAAAATTTCTAAAATCGGGCGATTGGGTCCAGTTATAGCGCGTTCAAAAAGTGACAAATTTTTTGGCCCACCCTATATAAATTATGAACTAAAGTTTGGCCTATAAAAAACCGCAAATTTTTTTATGGTCAAAAAGACTAAAGCTTTAAGCCATAGGATCCTGTCACCAGGATTGACATTTCGCTAAAATTCAAGGCGGACGCTTTTAAAAAATGCCAATTTTTCGCCCCCAATTTTTTATGTGCGCTACTGTTCGCCACATTCTTGAAGTGTTCAAAAAGGTATCACTTGTTAAAATTGGTCATGAAATGCGAAAGATGGAATAAAACTAACGGAGTGAGTTGTTGGCCTCTTATTAAAAGCTGTTGGGTGTTATTGACATTACATTGACAATAGATCCAGATCCACGTTTTAGCAAAACAAAAAAAAACTACTCCCTTTACTATTGGCGCGACAGGTATCTACTGATTCACAAACATATTGATCTCTGTTAATTTTTCCAAAGTATGCTTAAACACAAAATTCATTTTTTAGAGTCCAAAAACTCACCCTGTTAATTTTATTACATCTTTCGTATTTCATGACCAATTATAACAAGTGATACCGTTTTGAACAAGTCAAGGGTGTGGCTTTTTAACTGACGTCAGTCAGGACAGACACTGGCGCACAATAAAAATTGGCAGGGAAGGCGACAAATTGGCACTTTTTAAAAGCGTCCGCCATCTTGAATTTTAGTCTGAAGCTTTAACTCTCCAGCAAAACTGAAATTTTTGAAATCGGACAAATGGCGGATTTTTATGGGCTATGTATATTTTTGAGATAGAGATGCCGCTAGCTGTAATTGAATAGAAAAATTAAAATATTTGACGTAGCTATTTTTTGAGAGGGCATTTTTGGGGGCAATCCCAATTTTTTGCCATCTCCTGTTTTTAACACAAAATTTGAAATAAGAAAATTTGCTTTTTAAAAATATCATACAGTTCGAATATCTAGTTTTCGAGATATCTGCAATCAAAGTCTTAAAATTTCAATTCTTAAAAGCGATTATGTCACAAAAAAATAAGGTATAATGGGTATTATTTTAAGGGATTTCTTAGGGGAGAATTGAGAAATGCCATTTATCAATTTTTGCTAATTTTCAAGTAATTTATTAAAAAGTGTTGATAGAAATGCTTAATACCAACGGCGTCGATCCGAAGGCTTTTGATTGGAGGGGGGATAAAGGCCATTTTCCCAACTAATATTAAAAGCGATTCCCAAGTCACCTGAAAATTTGAGTTTTTTTTATTGTTTTTGAAGAAATTATAAATACAAAATGTTTCCTTGATGAACCTTCATATTTCCCAACTGCAAGCAACTGAGAGCAACATTGGGGGGGGAGGCTCCCCCCCAGGGATCTCCGATGCCTAATGCTTTAGAAATATTTTTAGCATATGGCTTATTAGGCGGTAGTCTCTACACTTCTTAGCTGAATGTTTTTGAGGCACTGTAAATTCAGTCCGAAAGTAGCCATTCAAATTATTTTCCCTCTACTCCTCAAAATACACAATGCAATTTAATAATTTTAAAGTGGTGAGGTAGAGCGCAATTGTCCCTTTTCTCGGTTTCTGTTGGTCCCATCTTTGAGAATAAAGAGAGTATGAATTTCCTTAAACTAATTGTAGTTTGATCGCGGAAGTAAAAATACAAGGAATGATAATATCCCCCCCCCCCTCCGAGAAGCCTCGTTATGGTCACATTTTTACTTCAAATTAAGTTTTGTTTATTATTTATTCCCCCCGAAGTCAATTCCTGGGTGCTCTACTGAATATCCCCTGAGAAATTTCACAAAAATGACCTCCTTATGTAGCTGACATCAATTGAATCGACTTAACATTATTATTTTTTTCTGATATGTCTTTTCCACAATACCATGATTTTTCGTAATATACTGGAGAACAAAAACAATTCAACACCAAGTATATGGATAATTATTTGAATGCAAATTATTTGTGTGTATACCATATCTCAAAAGAAATATTTGATACACTTTTTGCCTTCTAATCTTTGCTTTTTCCACAGATTTTTTCTATTCATTGTCAAAAACAACCAACACATAAAATACCTTTTCTGAAACTTTTGAATCTTTTTTTCTCGTAGTTTCTGGTCTTTTTGGATTGCTTGCAGTTTACTTAAAAAATAAAAATGCCAAGAGTTCGCCGTCGCCAACAATTTCATTATATAAACGACTTCGAGAAAGGACGCATCGTTGGGTTTACGGGAAATTGCAAGAAGGGTTAATGCCAATCCATCAACAGTGTTAAGAGTTTGGAGAAGGTGGTCCAATGATGAGACTTATAGATGTCGGCGTAGTCGTGCAGGTTCTGAATGCCCTAGATTATTACAAGTTCGTGATTTACGGCATCTCAGACTTCTTGCTTTCTTGCTCTCAGAAATCGACGGGACAGTATACGCCAGTAGACGAGTGTTTTCAAGGATGACAGTTAATCCAAGATTGCTTGGTATGGGGCTGAGGGCTTACCGTCCGCTTTTGATGCTACCTTTGACCCCACAACATAAGGCTCGCCGCTTGGACTGGTGCAGAGCTCGCAAAACTGGAATGACGAATGGAATACCATAAGCTTCAGCGACGAATCCAGGTTTTGTTTAGGCGGCCATGATGGACGCATGAGGGTTAGGCGATTTCGAGGTGAGAGACGAAATGTGACCTTGCTGTTGAACGTGATACAGCAAGACAGCAAAGTATCATGGTCTGGGGTGCTATATGTAGTCCTCACAACGGCAATCTGACTGCTCGGTGATATATCGATGAAGTGCTGCAGCCAGTTTTACATCCCTACCTACAAACTCTCCCAAATGAGATCTTTTAACAAGATAATGCCAGACCACATATTGCTCGTGAAGCAATGGATTTCTTACATGAACTTGGCATAGAGACTTTGGAATGGCAAGCAAGATAGCCTGACTTGTCGCCTATCGAACACGTATGGGATATGAAAGGGCGCAATCTTAATCGATTACCACGTCTCCCTGGAAACTTAGATGAACTCTGGCATGCCGAAAGGAGGATTTGGATGAGCGTTCCTCAATATGATATAGACCATCTTATTTTGTCAATGCCCAATAGAACTAATTAGTGCATAAATAATCATGCAGGAGCCACTCATTATTAGTTTTTTTGATGATTATCATGGAGGAATCTTCTTGGAAATGTAATCAATTACTAAGAGCATCCTAATGTATTAATATATAAATAAATTATTTTAAAAATATTTTTCCTTTCGGGTGTTGCATTTTTTTTGTTCTCCAGTATATATTAAAATTTGTGTTTTTTTTTCATTTTTCTTAATAGAAAAAGTAAAGTTATTCCATTTTTAGATGGGTTTCAAGTCCCCCTGTAAACATGATATATACTTGCCTGCTTTTTTTATTAGCCACACACTTGTTTAAACCATACCAAAAGTTACTAGGATGCTGCTGCGTTCTTTTTCTAGTCAAAATAAAGTGTTTTCGGCTTTTTTGCATATTTTTAATAAAAATATAGTGTTTTGATTTATTTTAGTGCTGTTATAGAACCGGAATGACTAGTTTTTTGCCTTTCATAAGTGCTGTCATTTTCTTTATAGGCTATTATCATTCCACCTATTTTTACTTCGGTGAGTTTGATGTGTTTTTTGGGAAAGAAATTGCTTTTTGAGATATTAAAATGAACCCCCTGTAAATATAGACATCGACAGACAACAACCTAATTAATTTTTTAAATGATACCTAACCAGAGTTAGACCATGCTTTAATTTATGGCTCCCCAAACCCAAAACTGATGCGTATAATTGTTCGCATTAATGAAGTATCTTTGATCCTACAAACTACTTAGTCTAAGGTGGTTTTCCAATAATCCGCAATATTGTTTTTTAAAGGTCACCAGTACTTACAGTAAGCATGCAAGTGATCGACAGATATAAATTCGTTGTTTTATTACTAGGTACGTAAAAAATATTATACTATAATTATTAGGTACTATTTACTTATCTATTTTTAAGTAGGAATCCAAATGTTAATGGCAAAAATTGTTGGTTTAGTTTTTATTATAATTAAAATCATTACATATAATTATCTAGTCACCGTTAAAATATTATTATATGTCAATTTTTAAATACAAAACTAACACCCATCGATGTACTAACCTCGATGCTAACACCGCTACAGCAAATTTTCCAATAAACGTATTGTTATTTCCAAAGTCTCCAGACCAATGTCAATATGGGGCTGACATTCAAACAGATAAACTAAATGGAACTGTCACTGTCATTGTCAAAAAATTTTGAAATGAAGTTTAGGTAGTTATAAAGTCGACATTATACCCATTTGTACACTGAGAAAAAAATATTCTTTATTTAAGAATAACCCCATGCTTGAAAATATATAGTTAGTGCAAGAATATTATTCTTCTATGTACGGGATGATTCACCATTATTTTCCCAACTACATAGCTCATTTATTATTAGAGATAGAAAAATAGTTTAAATACAAAAGTTGCTTAGTTTTTCACAGATTTTAAGAAAATTCAACCAAAATTTTTAAAATGTTAATGTCAAATTTCTTATTTTAAATTGAACACCCTGTGTATTTTTGTTAATTTCGATAGATCTTTTCTTCCTGATGCCAAAAATATACCATATTTATTTTTCCTTTACTCTAATCACCCTATGTAGGGTATATCCATTAGAGTAAAGGTTTAAACGGTTTATCTTTAGGGGTTCTCAAGTGAAATAAAAAATAATTTGCCATAAGGAAGATGTGTTAGCCAAGGAAAAATAGTTTATGTGGTTCTTTGTTCAACACATTGCTCTTACGCCAACGTTTTTTTTTTTAATTTGTTCAATGACTGTTGAAGACAAAGGTAACATCCAACTAAGCAAAAACCTTAATGTATTTTTGTAACCTGTTATGTAACGCAACTTGTAACATTTTGATTTTTTTTATGGCTAGGTAAAATTATTTTTTTTAAATTTACCTCTAACTTGTTAAATATTGGTTCACACAACATAAAAAATATATTTTTGTGCTTTAAAATATTTCATTTTCGCGGTTACATCTTAAACAAATAAAAAAAAATAATAATAATAAAAAAATGTGAGGCGACGGGATCCGAACTCTTAATCCAAAGGTGATACACGAAGGTTTCAGCGCCTTAGACCACTATACCATCTCGGTTTTGTTGAGAACGATTTTTACAGAAAATAGAGAGTTGGTTTTTTTAATATTAATTTAATTAATTGCTTTTAATTAATAAAATACATATAAAAAGGTTTCAGTTGCAATAAAAATTAATTGAATCATAATTTGGCGAAATTAAAAAAAAACTGAAAATATATAATAATTTCCTCAAACCGTAAAAAAATCAAATTCCAAAATGATCGTGCGTTAATTAATGCGAATAACTATAAATTTATACTTATAGGTATATTTTCCTCTTTGTGGGTAGTTATCAAAAAAATCGCAGGATTTCCATAAAAACAGTAAAATTTTTGATATCATTCCTTACTTTTTCAAAAATTTTCGCCATATTTGGGTTAAAAGTTTCATTAATTTTGGAATTTTTACATAAAACTTACAATTGTATTTAGTCGTTTTCCAATAAGCAACCACGTAATTGTTTTAAAGTTGACATTAATGTTATTTTTCAGTTACTTTATTGTTTACATTTCTTGTTAAATCCAAGATTAAATATTAACGCAAAATTAGTGCGTGTATCAGCGATACTTTAAGGTTACATCAATTTTACATTTTTTCAACGTTGAAAACCTGTAATGTGGGATATGGTATATTTTTGGAAGAAGAGATATCTTAAAGATTTAAAAAATATACAGGGTGTTCCATTTGAAATAAGAAAGTTGATGTCAAAATTTGACATTTTGAAAATTTTGGTTAAATTTTCTTAAAACTTGTGAAAAAAACTAAGCAACTTTTTTATTTCAACTTTTTTTCTATCTTTAATAATAAACGAGTTATGCAGTTGAGAAGTATGGTGAATCACCCAACCCTTCGAACAACTATTTGCTTATTCTTAAATCTATACACATAATAAATCTCTAGAGAAACCATTTCTGCACATTTTTTTAAAATTCTTCGTGTTAGGTTCTAACCAACCGATATGCATAACGCAAAAACTACTCGACCGATTTTGATGGGACTTTCAATCAAAATCGGTTTACGCAAATAAAATTTATGACCATTTAATAAAGGTAACAGCCTGCCAGAGCGCTAGTGCGCCCGCGCAGAATAAAGGAAATGGTAACACACTGGCAAAAAAATCTGACCAAAATCACCCTATTATTAGGGACCATACATTTTTGACCATCAATATGAAATTAAAAACGGGTATAATTTCGAGAAAATAGAACATATAGGTATCTGCTGGCCACAGGCGATGTAAGAGGGTTGCAGCCCAGAAAAATCTGTTCGTTTGCGAAAGAGGCAGGTTTCGAGGGCTAAACCATGGATAGTGGGCGTGCAACGAGACCAGCAAGGTGGCCTATTAACATATAGGGAATGGATATCACCAAAGGAAAAGGTGGCAAATTTACGAGAAGATGGAGCAGTCTGAGGGGCATAATGGTTAGGTAAATTTATATTCCCTGGGTAAATTTGATCTCTGGTCCGACTTATTTTTGTTTACTTTTTTTGTGTTGTTTACTTTTTAAAGTTGGAATTTGTCGGCCTTTTTTTCAGTCTTTTCTCAAAAATATCTAATAAATTGCTCCATTTCAACTTATAGAGTCGTCCTGCTTCGCAGATTGTATAAAAAGTCCACAAAAAGTAAGTATTTTCTGCAAACAACAGATGAGGTATAAATACCCAACTAGCAATTTTTAGTTGTGCAAGTTGTAAAAATTAGAATTGCACTAATTTTAAACGTTGTTTTACGGATAAAGAATAGTTATCATGGCGACCGTCGACAACTTCGACTATTATACGACGCCTAAACGTTTATCACAACTTCAGTCACCATAACAACTATTTATGACCGTCTATTTTACTAACAGTAATTCCTTAGTTGTGAAGGCGCCGACTGCAAATCGGTGTGTGCTAAACCGAAAATTGATCAATTTGCCCCACGTTTTCTGGCCAGTTTATTGGAGACGCGGGCACGCCTATTTTCATCTAACCAAGTTTTCTGTTACGTTTGCAACAAACCAATTTTGGAGGACTGCGACACGTCAAAAGTGTTATGTAAAGTTTCTATTAGTTTTGTTTCAACATTTTCCGCTAAAAAAAAAGGAAGGTCCTGAGTAAACAACAAGGACGGAAATTAAGTGAGCAGCAGAAAGCCAAACTGTGGAGCAATTTCGATTGGGTAAAAATTGAGGCGTGTTCGCGCCTTTTAAGTTAGGGGATCAGTTCAAAACAAAGTTAAGTAGTTAAAGCGGTCGAGATACGGGACTTCTTTGGTTGTCATAGAAACTAATAAGTGCCGCCATGATTGATTGTAAAAACCATTGTATGCTAATATGTAAACAAACATTAAAAATTATTTTTTTTTACCTTTTTCTACAATAAACTACGATCGTTTTGCATGTAAAAATTCGTATTTTGTTCTTAGGAATCCTAAGCAACACCTTCAGAGGTTTTTCGAAGCGATTTTTAAGTCATGATTTTTTTTTTCATAAAATCATCTTAATCGAGGGCGCGCTTGATTTTTAAAGCTACGACCTGCACATTTGACAGTAAACTACCTTCTGTTTATATATTTTGGCATTGGTTCGCATGTTTTGATGATGCAAAACATGATATACGACATAGAATATCATTTTATTTTAATAATATTATGGTGTTAGAAATAGTTTAATTGGTAGCCGAATAGTTTAATTATCATTTTACGTAATGAACAATCTTTTGAACAAATAATTGTACTCCAAAACCCATTGAACTATTACTTCAACTGTAGTCGCGATCGGGACGTTGACTCAACCAAAAAATCATCCACCAAATTGGTGCAAAAGTGGGTGGTGTTTGAGTAAAAGTAAACGTTGCGACGCAACGTTGGCACACGGTGCACAACGTTGAGTCGTCGACAAATTGCTAGTTGGGTATTGTCTCTATTTTTTAAAAAAATGTAAGAAAATTATTGCCATGAACACAATAATAAAATAAAATACGCCATTTTGAAAAGCCGTTGTCAACCCCTTGTGTCAAAGGATAGAAAAAGTGACGTATTATCCCTAACCGTTATGGCTTTTTAGCTATGAAACTGTTAATCGCCTTGTTACCCTCTAACTTTTTAGATTGGTCGGTTGGAATATCCATTCCTGATATGTTCTATTGTCCCTTCGACTATAGATGGTTGGTTATCAGATAAAGTAATCAAAACACCAGAAGATATAAGCGAACACTTTGCAAAATATTTTTCTACAGTGGCACAAGACAGTTTGGAGAAACATTATAAAGGAAAATCGTCAGCTAACTGTACCCTATCTAATCTAGTAGAATCCTCCTTTAATATGGCACCAGTAACCCCCGAAGAAATAGAAAAAAATATAAAATTATTAAAAAATAAATCATCAAAGGGTAAAGACGGAATTTGTTCGAAAGTTTGAGACAATGATGTGTTTGAAATTAACTCTGTGTTTCGGACTTCCATTGTCTATATTTTATTTATACACGACGTTTCGATCAGTACAATCTCTGATCGTCTTCAGGTGCAAACTACAATCAATTCCTAAGGCTACGTACTTATATACTGTGAGAAATAACTCAACCTTGAAGTTTAAGAAGTTGGCTCCGCCCAAGGAGGGGCTTCCAAATATTTGGGATTTCAACACTTGGTTTACTGAAAGTACCCTGATTCTGCCCAATAAAGGCAGCTTCAAGGAATTTTCGCTTCTTCCAGTGTGACTCCTTGTGCAAAACCTTTGCTTCTGCCCACTTCATTCGGTGTTGTTTGGACCATGCATGTTCGGCAATTCCTGATTTCGTGGTTTCACCTTTTTGGGTATTCGTCTGATGTTCCTTAAGCCTAACAGATAGTGGTCTTTTAGTTTCGCCTATGTATGATTCACCACACTCACAAGGAACTTGGTAAATGCATTCCTTATTTTGTTTGTTCTCCGGTTTTGTTTTACTAAGAAGGCTTCGAATTGTATTACTAGATTTAAAAGCTGTTTTAATATTAAAGTTTTTCGCTACTCTTCGAATTTTCTCTGATACTCCTTTAACGTATGGGATTGTAAGGAATGCATTTGCCTGGTTTTGGTCATGTAATCTCTGTCCTGTTTGTTTAAATTTAGAAATAGTATCTGTTTTAAGTTTCAGGCTGTAACCATTCTGCTGCAGATCCTTCTTAATGTTTCTTATTTCGATTTCCAAGTCATGAGAATTGTTACAAATTTGAACGGCTCTGTTATACAAAGTTTTGATTATGCCTCGTTTGGTTGTAGCAGAATGATTTGAACCTTGATTTAAATATTGTCCTGTGTGAGTGGGTTTACGATAGACTGTTGTTCTGATGTCGCTTTCTACTCG
This sequence comes from Oxystoma pomonae, assembly GCA_963921995.1. Taxonomy (NCBI): domain Eukaryota; kingdom Metazoa; phylum Arthropoda; class Insecta; order Coleoptera; family Brentidae; genus Oxystoma; species Oxystoma pomonae. The sequence continues at coordinate 3,386,108 of OY998167.1, read as the reverse complement.
TTTGACAAGTACATCAAGAAAAGGAATTTGACAATTTTGCTCCAACTCCATTGTGAATTTAATGGTGGGTCTTATGTTATTTAGGTGGTGAAGAAATTCTGAAAGTTGTTGGTCATTCCCGGTCCAGACAATAAAAGTATCATCAACATATCTCAGCCAGAGCTTAGGTTTATATGTTGCGGTATCAACCGCGTGTGATTCGAACCACTCCATGTAAATATTGGCCACCACCGGTGAAAGCGATGAACCCATTGGCAGACCGTCTTCCTGAGCATAAAACCTATCTTTCACTTGAAAATAAGAGTTATGTAGGCAGCACTCCAACAACTCCATCACTCCCTCCAGCGGTAGGCTGGTACGTTCATAAAGGGATTCGTCATCAACCAGTCTCTTTCTAATAATATCTAGCGATTCCTTTATTGGAACATTGGTGTATAGACTTTCGACATCAAAACTGACAAGTCTATCCTCGGTTCCTAAAACAAAAGATTTAAGAATATTAACAAAATGGTTTGAATTTTCTACAAATGAAGCGGTCTTGCCTGCAAGAGGTTGAATAATTTTCAAAAGGAATTTAGACAGATTGCTTGTTGGCGAATTTCTGGAACTTGTAATTGGGCGTAAGGGCATTGCATCTTTGTGAATTTTGGGAAGTCCGTATAGATGAGGAGGCTTGCTATAATGTGGTGTAAGTTGAGATCTTGTATTGTCCGGAATATATCTGGAATACTTTTTCAAAATTCTATAAACCTTACTTTCGATTGATTGCGTCGGATCTTTTGGGAGAAGTTTATAGTTTCCTTTAGCAAGTACCTCTTCAACTTTCTGGTCATAGGTTTCCGTGTCCAAAATCACTGTTGCATTGCCCTTGTCTGCCGGTAAGATTTTAATTGATTTGTCCTTTTGAAGATTCTTCAACGCGATTTCCTCTGTTTTGCTTATATTAGAGGTATGCTTAATAGGTTTGTCAATAATGGTCCTTACCTGATGTCTGAACTCGTCGGCGTCTTGTCGTGGAAGAGGATGACCTTCTATGGCGGTGATGATATCGATGGTAGGTATCTTCTTAGGAGCGATGGAAAAGTTAAGTCCTTTGGCAAGTAAGTTTTCTTCTATGGGTGTCAATGTCTTCTTTGACCCAATAACGATGGTTCTTACAGCGTCGGTGGTCGATTGGCTTTGTGGCTGTTGATGGGCGAATTTCCTTTGGTGCTTTGCTTGCCAAGTCCGTCGTAGAAGGTCGCAGGTTCGTGTAATTTTGTCCAGAATCGGTTGATAATCTTCCTCCATAGTATATTCTCGAATCTCCTGAAACCGTTGCTGGCGTCATCTAGAATCCGCTGAACTCTTTGTCCTGGAAATGATGCCTTAAGACGAAATGCAACCGGAATAATGTTGCTGTCGCTTGCTTGGCATAGGAATTCGATGTGCGTGTCTTCTTTGGTATGCTTAATTAAAGTTTTCTCGTAGCCTCGAAAAAGATCGCTGATACCGGGTCCGTACCGGGATTCCAACGTTTGTTTGAAAGTTTGAGACAATGATGTGTTTGAAATTAACTCTGTGTTTCGGACTTCCATTGTCTATATTTTATTTATACACGACGTTTCGATCAGTACAATCTCTGATCGTCTTCAGGTGCAAACTACAATCAATTCCTAAGGCTACGTACTTATATACTGTGAGAAATCACTCAACCTTGAAGTTTAAGAAGTTGGCTCCGCCCAAGGAGGGGCTTCCAAATATTTGGGATTTCAACACTTGGTTTACTGAAAATACCCTGATTCTGCCCAATAATGCATGGTCCAAACAACACCGAATGAAGTGGGCAGAAGCAAAGGTTTTGCACAAGGAGTCACACTGGAAGAAGCGAAAATTCCTTGAAGCTACCTTTATTGGGCAGAATCAGGGTATTTTCAGTAAACCAAGTGTTGAAATCCCAAATATTTGGAAGCCCCTCCTTGGGCGGAGCCAACTTCTTAAACTTCAAGGTTGAGTGATTTCTCACAGTATATAAGTACGTAGCCTTAGGAATTGATTGTAGTTTGCACCTGAAGACGATCAGAGATTGTACTGATCGAAACGTCGTGTATAAATAAAATATAGACAATGGAAGTCCGAAACACAGAGTTAATTTCAAACACATCATTGTCTCAAACTTTCAAACAAACGTTGGAATCCCGGTACGGACCCGGTATCAGCGATCTTTTTCGAGGCTACGAGAAAACTTTAATTAAGCATACCAAAGAAGACACGCACATCGAATTCCTATGCCAAGCAAGAGACAGCATCATTATTCCGGTTGCATTTCGTCTTAAGGCATCATTTCCAGGACAAAGAGTTCAGCGGATTCTAGATGACGCCAGTAAAGCGCTTATACGGTCCCAAATCAGCTTTCATCGCTGGAACAAGTCCTTACTGACAGAAGAACTGAGACAACGGTTTCAGGAGATTCGAGAATATACTATGGAGGAAGATTATCAACCGATTCTGGACAAAATTACACGAACCTGCGACCTTCTAAGACGGACTTGGCAAGCAAAGCACCAAAGGAAATTCGCCCATCAACAGCCACAAAGCCAATCGACCACCGACGCTATAAGAACCATCGTTAATGGGTCAAAGAAGACATTGACACCCATAGAAGAAAACTTACTTGCCAAAGGACTTAACTTTTCCATCGCTCCTAAGAAGATACCTACCATCGATATCATCACCGCCATAGAAGGTCATCCTCTTCCACGACAAGACGCCGACGAGTTCAGACATCAGGTAAAGACCATTATTGACAAACCTATTAAGCATACCTCTAATATAAGCAAAACAGAGGAAATCGCGTTGAAGAATCTTCAAAAGGACAAATCAATTAAAATCTTACCGGCAGACAAGGGCAATGCAACAGTGATTTTGGACACGGAAACCTATGACCAGAAAGTTGAAGAGGTACTTGCTAAAGGAAACTATAAACTTATCCCAAAAGATCCGACGCAATCAATCGAAAGTAAGGTTTATAGAATTTTGAAAAATTATTCCAGATATATTACGGACAATACAAGATCTCAACTTACACCACATTATAGCAAGCCTCCTCATCTATACGGACTTCCCAAAATTCACAAAGATGCAATGCCCTTACGCCCAATTACAAGTTCCAGAAATTCGCCAACAAGCAATCTGTCTAAATTCCTTTTGAAAATTATTCAACCTCTTGCAGGCAAGACCGCTTCATTTGTAGAAAATTCAAACTATTTTGTTAATATTCTTAAATCTTTTGTTTTAGGAACCGAGGATAGACTTGTCAGTTTTGATGTCGAAAGTCTATACACCAATGTTCCAATAAAGGAATCGCTAGATATTATTAGAAAGAGACTGGTTGATGACGAATCCCTTTATGAACGTACCAGCCTACCGCTGGAGGGAGTGATGGAGTTGTTGGAGTGCTGCCTACATAACTCTTATTTTCAAGTGAAAGATAGGTTTTATGCTCAGGAAGACGGTCTGCCAATGGGTTCATCGCTTTCACCGGTGGTGGCCAATATTTACATGGAGTGGTTCGAATCACACGCGGTTGATACCGCAACATATAAACCTAAGCTCTGGCTGAGATATGTTGATGATACTTTTATTGTCTGGACCGGGAATGACCAACAACTTTCAGAATTTCTTCACCACCTAAATAACATAAGACCCACCATTAAATTCACAATGGAGTTGGAGCAAAATAGTCAAATTCCTTTTCTTGATGTACTTGTCAAACGAGTAGAAAGCGACATCAGAACAACAGTCTATCGTAAACCCACTCACACAGGACAATATTTAAATCAAGGTTCAAATCATTCTGCTACAACCAAACGAGGCATAATCAAAACTTTGTATAACAGAGCCGTTCAAATTTGTAACAATTCTCATGACTTGGAAATCGAAATAAGAAACATTAAGAAGGATCTGCAGCAGAATGGTTACAGCCTGAAACTTATAACAGATACTATTTCTAAATTTCAACAAACAGGACAGAGATTACATGACCAAAACCAGGCAAATGCATTCCTTACAATCCCATACGTTAAAGGAGTATCAGAGAAAATTCGAAGAGTAGCGAAAAACTTTAATATTAAAACAGCTTTTAAATCTAGTAATACAATTCGAAGCCTTCTTAGTAAAACAAAACCGGAGAACAAACAAAATAAGGAATGCATTTACCAAGTTCCTTGTGAGTGTGGTGAATCATACATAGGCGAAACTAAAAGACCACTACCTGTTAGGCTTAAGGAACATCAGACGAATACCCAAAAAGGTGAAACCACGAAATCAGGAATTGCCGAACATGCATGGTCCAAACAACACCGAATGAAGTGGGCAGAAGCAAAGGTTTTGCACAAGGAGTCACACTGGAAGAAGCGAAAATTCCTTGAAGCTGCCTTTATTGGGCAGAATCAGGGTATTTTCAGTAAACCAAGTGTTGAAATCCCAAATATTTGGAAGCCCCTCCTTGGGCGGAGCCAACTTCTTAAACTTCAAGGTTGAGTGATTTCTCACAGTATATAAGTACGTAGCCTTAGGAATTGATTGTAGTTTGCACCTGAAGACGATCAGAGATTGTACTGATCGAAACGTCGTGTATAAATAAAATATAGACAATGGAAGTCCGAAACACAGAGTTAATTTCAAAGACGGAATTCCTATGTTTGTATTAAAACGAGTTTCAAAATATTTAATAGAACCTTTGACGTTCTTAATAAATTTAAGTATAAATAAGTGTTCGTTTCCAAGTTGTCTAAAGGTTGCGACTGTCACCCCAGTTTATAAAAATAAAGGCTCTCCGCAAGATTTTTCAAATTACAGACCCATATCAGTTCTTTCACCGTTTTCCACGATTTTTGAAAAAATTATTACTAATAGATTGTTTAGTTTTCTGGATCGATTTAATATACTAATACCAAACCAACATGTATTCAGAAAAAATAAATCGACAGAAACTGCGACAAACGATACCTTAAATGTAGTTTATTCTGAGCTTGACAAAGGTAAACATGTTGCTCGAATATTTTTTGACCTAAGTAGAGCTTTTGACACTTTAAATATTAATTTTTTATTAAGTAAACTTTATAACTGTGGTGTTAGAGGAGAACTTTTAGACTTTATAGCGACGTTTCTTAAAAACAGACATTTAAGAGTAAATATGGAAGGGAAATTTTCAAAGGAGTACAAATGCGACACTTTCGAAGCGATTTTTAAGTCATGATTTTTTTTTTCATAAAATCATCTTAATCGAGGGCGCGCTTGATTTTTAAAGCTACGACCTGCACATTTGACAGTAAACTACCTTCTGTTTATATATTTTGGCATTGGTTCGCATGTTTTGATGATGCAAAACATGATATACGACATAGAATATCATTTTATTTTAATAATATTATGGTGTTAGAAATAGTTTAATTGGTAGCCGAATAGTTTAATTATCATTTTACGTAATGAACAATCTTTTGAACAAATAATTGTACTCCAAAACCCATTGAACTATTACTTCAACTGTAGTCGCGATCGGGACGTTGACTCAACCAAAAAATCATCCACCAAATTGGTGCAAAAGTGGGTGGTGTTTGAGTAAAAGTAAACGTTGCGACGCAACGTTGGCACACGGTGCACAACGTTGAGTCGTCGACAAATTGCTAGTTGGGTATTGTCTCTATTTTTTAAAAAAATGTAAGAAAATTATTGCCATGAACACAATAATAAAATAAAATACGCCATTTTGAAAAGCCGTTGTCAACCCCTTGTGTCAAAGGATAGAAAAAGTGACGTATTATCCCTAACCGTTATGGCTTTTTAGCTATGAAACTGTTAATCGCCTTGTTACCCTCTAACTTTTTAGATTGGTCGGTTGGAATATCCATTCCTGATATGTTCTATTGTCCCTTCGACTATAGATGGTTGGTTATCAGATAAAGTAATCAAAACACCAGAAGATATAAGCGAACACTTTGCAAAATATTTTTCTACAGTGGCACAAGACAGTTTGGAGAAACATTATAAAGGAAAATCGTCAGCTAACTGTACCCTATCTAATCTAGTAGAATCCTCCTTTAATATGGCACCAGTAACCCCCGAAGAAATAGAAAAAAATATAAAATTATTAAAAAATAAATCATCAAAGGGTAAAGACGGAATTTGTTCGAAAGTTTGAGACAATGATGTGTTTGAAATTAACTCTGTGTTTCGGACTTCCATTGTCTATATTTTATTTATACACGACGTTTCGATCAGTACAATCTCTGATCGTCTTCAGGTGCAAACTACAATCAATTCCTAAGGCTACGTACTTATATACTGTGAGAAATCACTCAACCTTGAAGTTTAAGAAGTTGGCTCCGCCCAAGGAGGGGCTTCCAAATATTTGGGATTTCAACACTTGGTTTACTGAAAGTACCCTGATTCTGCCCAATAAAGGCAGCTTCAAGGAATTTTCGCTTCTTCCAGTGTGACTCCTTGTGCAAAACCTTTGCTTCTGCCCACTTCATTCGGTGTTGTTTGGACCATGCATGTTCGGCAATTCCTGATTTCGTGGTTTCACCTTTTTGGGTATTCGTCTGATGTTCCTTAAGCCTAACAGATAGTGGTCTTTTAGTTTCGCCTATGTATGATTCACCACACTCACAAGGAACTTGGTAAATGCATTCCTTATTTTGTTTGTTCTCCGGTTTTGTTTTACTAAGAAGGCTTCGAATTGTATTACTAGATTTAAAAGCTGTTTTAATATTAAAGTTTTTCGCTACTCTTCGAATTTTCTCTGATACTCCTTTAACGTATGGGATTGTAAGGAATGCATTTGCCTGGTTTTGGTCATGTAATCTCTGTCCTGTTTGTTTAAATTTAGAAATAGTATCTGTTATAAGTTTCAGGCTGTAACCATTCTGCTGCAGATCCTTCTTAATGTTTCTTATTTCGATTTCCAAGTCATGAGAATTGTTACAAATTTGAACGGCTCTGTTATACAAAGTTTTGATTATGCCTCGTTTGGTTGTAGCAGAATGATTTGAACCTTGATTTAAATATTGTCCTGTGTGAGTGGGTTTACGATAGACTGTTGTTCTGATGTCGCTTTCTACTCGTTTGACAAGTACATCAAGAAAAGGAATTTGACAATTTTGCTCCAACTCCATTGTGAATTTAATGGTGGGTCTTATGTTATTTAGGTGGTGAAGAAATTCTGAAAGTTGTTGGTCATTCCCGGTCCAGACAATAAAAGTATCATCAACATATCTCAGCCAGAGCTTAGGTTTATATGTTGCGGTATCAACCGCGTGTGATTCGAACCACTCCATGTAAATATTGGCCACCACCGGTGAAAGCGATGAACCCATTGGCAGACCGTCTTCCTGAGCATAAAACCTATCTTTCACTTGAAAATAAGAGTTATGTAGGCAGCACTCCAACAACTCCATCACTCCCTCCAGCGGTAGGCTGGTACGTTCATAAAGGGATTCGTCATCAACCAGTCTCTTTCTAATAATATCTAGCGATTCCTTTATTGGAACATTGGTGTATAGACTTTCGACATCAAAACTGACAAGTCTATCCTCGGTTCCTAAAACAAAAGATTTAAGAATATTAACAAAATGGTTTGAATTTTCTACAAATGAAGCGGTCTTGCCTGCAAGAGGTTGAATAATTTTCAAAAGGAATTTAGACAGATTGCTTGTTGGCGAATTTCTGGAACTTGTAATTGGGCGTAAGGGCATTGCATCTTTGTGAATTTTGGGAAGTCCGTATAGATGAGGAGGCTTGCTATAATGTGGTGTAAGTTGAGATCTTGTATTGTCCGGAATATATCTGGAATACTTTTTCAAAATTCTATAAACCTTACTTTCGATTGATTGCGTCGGATCTTTTGGGAGAAGTTTATAGTTTCCTTTAGCAAGTACCTCTTCAACTTTCTGGTCATAGGTTTCCGTGTCCAAAATCACTGTTGCATTGCCCTTGTCTGCCGGTAAGATTTTAATTGATTTGTCCTTTTGAAGATTCTTCAACGCGATTTCCTCTGTTTTGCTTATATTAGAGGTATGCTTAATAGGTTTGTCAATAATGGTCCTTACCTGATGTCTGAACTCGTCGGCGTCTTGTCGTGGAAGAGGATGACCTTCTATGGCGGTGATGATATCGATGGTAGGTATCTTCTTAGGAGCGATGGAAAAGTTAAGTCCTTTGGCAAGTAAGTTTTCTTCTATGGGTGTCAATGTCTTCTTTGACCCATTAACGATGGTTCTTACAGCGTCGGTGGTCGATTGGCTTTGTGGCTGTTGATGGGCGAATTTCCTTTGGTGCTTTGCTTGCCAAGTCCGTCGTAGAAGGTCGCAGGTTCGTGTAATTTTGTCCAGAATCGGTTGATAATCTTCCTCCATAGTATATTCTCGAATCTCCTGAAACCGTTGTCTCAGTTCTTCTGTCAGTAAGGACTTGTTCCAGCGATGAAAGCTGATTTGGGACCGTATAAGCGCTTTACTGGCGTCATCTAGAATCCGCTGAACTCTTTGTCCTGGAAATGATGCCTTAAGACGAAATGCAACCGGAATAATGTTGCTGTCGCTTGCTTGGCATAGGAATTCGATGTGCGTGTCTTCTTTGGTATGCTTAATTAAAGTTTTCTCGTAGCCTCGAAAAAGATCGCTGATACCGGGTCCGTACCGGGATTCCAACGTTTGTTTGAAAGTTTGAGACAATGATGTGTTTGAAATTAACTCTGTGTTTCGGACTTCCATTGTCTATATTTTATTTATACACGACGTTTCGATCAGTACAATCTCTGATCGTCTTCAGGTGCAAACTACAATCAATTCCTAAGGCTACGTACTTATATACTGTGAGAAATCACTCAACCTTGAAGTTTAAGAAGTTGGCTCCGCCCAAGGAGGGGCTTCCAAATATTTGGGATTTCAACACTTGGTTTACTGAAAATACCCTGATTCTGCCCAATAATGCATGGTCCAAACAACACCGAATGAAGTGGGCAGAAGCAAAGGTTTTGCACAAGGAGTCACACTGGAAGAAGCGAAAATTCCTTGAAGCTACCTTTATTGGGCAGAATCAGGGTATTTTCAGTAAACCAAGTGTTGAAATCCCAAATATTTGGAAGCCCCTCCTTGGGCGGAGCCAACTTCTTAAACTTCAAGGTTGAGTGATTTCTCACAGTATATAAGTACGTAGCCTTAGGAATTGATTGTAGTTTGCACCTGAAGACGATCAGAGATTGTACTGATCGAAACGTCGTGTATAAATAAAATATAGACAATGGAAGTCCGAAACACAGAGTTAATTTCAAACACATCATTGTCTCAAACTTTCAAACAAACGTTGGAATCCCGGTACGGACCCGGTATCAGCGATCTTTTTCGAGGCTACGAGAAAACTTTAATTAAGCATACCAAAGAAGACACGCACATCGAATTCCTATGCCAAGCAAGAGACAGCATCATTATTCCGGTTGCATTTCGTCTTAAGGCATCATTTCCAGGACAAAGAGTTCAGCGGATTCTAGATGACGCCAGTAAAGCGCTTATACGGTCCCAAATCAGCTTTCATCGCTGGAACAAGTCCTTACTGACAGAAGAACTGAGACAACGGTTTCAGGAGATTCGAGAATATACTATGGAGGAAGATTATCAACCGATTCTGGACAAAATTACACGAACCTGCGACCTTCTAAGACGGACTTGGCAAGCAAAGCACCAAAGGAAATTCGCCCATCAACAGCCACAAAGCCAATCGACCACCGACGCTATAAGAACCATCGTTAATGGGTCAAAGAAGACATTGACACCCATAGAAGAAAACTTACTTGCCAAAGGACTTAACTTTTCCATCGCTCCTAAGAAGATACCTACCATCGATATCATCACCGCCATAGAAGGTCATCCTCTTCCACGACAAGACGCCGACGAGTTCAGACATCAGGTAAAGACCATTATTGACAAACCTATTAAGCATACCTCTAATATAAGCAAAACAGAGGAAATCGCGTTGAAGAATCTTCAAAAGGACAAATCAATTAAAATCTTACCGGCAGACAAGGGCAATGCAACAGTGATTTTGGACACGGAAACCTATGACCAGAAAGTTGAAGAGGTACTTGCTAAAGGAAACTATAAACTTATCCCAAAAGATCCGACGCAATCAATCGAAAGTAAGGTTTATAGAATTTTGAAAAATTATTCCAGATATATTACGGACAATACAAGATCTCAACTTACACCACATTATAGCAAGCCTCCTCATCTATACGGACTTCCCAAAATTCACAAAGATGCAATGCCCTTACGCCCAATTACAAGTTCCAGAAATTCGCCAACAAGCAATCTGTCTAAATTCCTTTTGAAAATTATTCAACCTCTTGCAGGCAAGACCGCTTCATTTGTAGAAAATTCAAACTATTTTGTTAATATTCTTAAATCTTTTGTTTTAGGAACCGAGGATAGACTTGTCAGTTTTGATGTCGAAAGTCTATACACCAATGTTCCAATAAAGGAATCGCTAGATATTATTAGAAAGAGACTGGTTGATGACGAATCCCTTTATGAACGTACCAGCCTACCGCTGGAGGGAGTGATGGAGTTGTTGGAGTGCTGCCTACATAACTCTTATTTTCAAGTGAAAGATAGGTTTTATGCTCAGGAAGACGGTCTGCCAATGGGTTCATCGCTTTCACCGGTGGTGGCCAATATTTACATGGAGTGGTTCGAATCACACGCGGTTGATACCGCAACATATAAACCTAAGCTCTGGCTGAGATATGTTGATGATACTTTTATTGTCTGGACCGGGAATGACCAACAACTTTCAGAATTTCTTCACCACCTAAATAACATAAGACCCACCATTAAATTCACAATGGAGTTGGAGCAAAATAGTCAAATTCCTTTTCTTGATGTACTTGTCAAACGAGTAGAAAGCGACATCAGAACAACAGTCTATCGTAAACCCACTCACACAGGACAATATTTAAATCAAGGTTCAAATCATTCTGCTACAACCAAACGCGGCATAATCAAAACTTTGTATAACAGAGCCGTTCAAATTTGTAACAATTCTCATGACTTGGAAATCGAAATAAGAAACATTAAGAAGGATCTGCAGCAGAATGGTTACAGCCTGAAACTTATAACAGATACTATTTCTAAATTTCAACAAACAGGACAGAGATTACATGACCAAAACCAGGCAAATGCATTCCTTACAATCCCATACGTTAAAGGAGTATCAGAGAAAATTCGAAGAGTAGCGAAAAACTTTAATATTAAAACAGCTTTTAAATCTAGTAATACAATTCGAAGCCTTCTTAGTAAAACAAAACCGGAGAACAAACAAAATAAGGAATGCATTTACCAAGTTCCTTGTGAGTGTGGTGAATCATACATAGGCGAAACTAAAAGACCACTACCTGTTAGGCTTAAGGAACATCAGACGAATACCCAAAAAGGTGAAACCACGAAATCAGGAATTGCCGAACATGCATGGTCCAAACAACACCGAATGAAGTGGGCAGAAGCAAAGGTTTTGCACAAGGAGTCACACTGGAAGAAGCGAAAATTCCTTGAAGCTGCCTTTATTGGGCAGAATCAGGGTATTTTCAGTAAACCAAGTGTTGAAATCCCAAATATTTGGAAGCCCCTCCTTGGGCGGAGCCAACTTCTTAAACTTCAAGGTTGAGTGATTTCTCACAGTATATAAGTACGTAGCCTTAGGAATTGATTGTAGTTTGCACCTGAAGACGATCAGAGATTGTACTGATCGAAACGTCGTGTATAAATAAAATATAGACAATGGAAGTCCGAAACACAGAGTTAATTTCAAAGACGGAATTCCTATGTTTGTATTAAAACGAGTTTCAAAATATTTAATAGAACCTTTGACGTTCTTAATAAATTTAAGTATAAATAAGTGTTCGTTTCCAAGTTGTCTAAAGGTTGCGACTGTCACCCCAGTTTATAAAAATAAAGGCTCTCCGCAAGATTTTTCAAATTACAGACCCATATCAGTTCTTTCACCGTTTTCCACGATTTTTGAAAAAATTATTACTAATAGATTGTTTAGTTTTCTGGATCGATTTAATATACTAATACCAAACCAACATGTATTCAGAAAAAATAAATCGACAGAAACTGCGACAAACGATACCTTAAATGTAGTTTATTCTGAGCTTGACAAAGGTAAACATGTTGCTCGAATATTTTTTGACCTAAGTAGAGCTTTTGACACTTTAAATATTAATTTTTTATTAAGTAAACTTTATAACTGTGGTGTTAGAGGAGAACTTTTAGACTTTATAGCGACGTTTCTTAAAAACAGACATTTAAGAGTAAATATGGAAGGGAAATTTTCAAAGGAGTACAAATGCGACACTTTCGAAGCGATTTTTAAGTCATGATTTTTTTTTTCATAAAATCATCTTAATCGAGGGCGCGCTTGATTTTTAAAGCTACGACCTGCACATTTGACAGTAAACTACCTTCTGTTTATATATTTTGGCATTGGTTCGCATGTTTTGATGATGCAAAACATGATATACGACATAGAATATCATTTTATTTTAATAATATTATGGTGTTAGAAATAGTTTAATTGGTAGCCGAATAGTTTAATTATCATTTTACGTAATGAACAATCTTTTGAACAAATAATTGTACTCCAAAACCCATTGAACTATTACTTCAACTGTAGTCGCGATCGGGACGTTGACTCAACCAAAAAATCATCCACCAAATTGGTGCAAAAGTGGGTGGTGTTTGAGTAAAAGTAAACGTTGCGACGCAACGTTGGCACACGGTGCACAACGTTGAGTCGTCGACAAATTGCTAGTTGGGTATTGTCTCTATTTTTTAAAAAAATGTAAGAAAATTATTGCCATGAACACAATAATAAAATAAAATACGCCATTTTGAAAAGCCGTTGTCAACCCCTTGTGTCAAAGGATAGAAAAAGTGACGTATTATCCCTAACCGTTATGGCTTTTTAGCTATGAAACTGTTAATCGCCTTGTTACCCTCTAACTTTTTAGATTGGTCGGTTGGAATATCCATTCCTGATATGTTCTATTGTCCCTTCGACTATAGATGGTTGGTTATCAGATAAAGTAATCAAAACACCAGAAGATATAAGCGAACACTTTGCAAAATATTTTTCTACAGTGGCACAAGACAGTTTGGAGAAACATTATAAAGGAAAATCGTCAGCTAACTGTACCCTATCTAATCTAGTAGAATCCTCCTTTAATATGGCACCAGTAACCCCCGAAGAAATAGAAAAAAATATAAAATTATTAAAAAATAAATCATCAAAGGGTAAAGACGGAATTTGTTCGAAAGTTTGAGACAATGATGTGTTTGAAATTAACTCTGTGTTTCGGACTTCCATTGTCTATATTTTATTTATACACGACGTTTCGATCAGTACAATCTCTGATCGTCTTCAGGTGCAAACTACAATCAATTCCTAAGGCTACGTACTTATATACTGTGAGAAATCACTCAACCTTGAAGTTTAAGAAGTTGGCTCCGCCCAAGGAGGGGCTTCCAAATATTTGGGATTTCAACACTTGGTTTACTGAAAGTACCCTGATTCTGCCCAATAAAGGCAGCTTCAAGGAATTTTCGCTTCTTCCAGTGTGACTCCTTGTGCAAAACCTTTGCTTCTGCCCACTTCATTCGGTGTTGTTTGGACCATGCATGTTCGGCAATTCCTGATTTCGTGGTTTCACCTTTTTGGGTATTCGTCTGATGTTCCTTAAGCCTAACAGATAGTGGTCTTTTAGTTTCGCCTATGTATGATTCACCACACTCACAAGGAACTTGGTAAATGCATTCCTTATTTTGTTTGTTCTCCGGTTTTGTTTTACTAAGAAGGCTTCGAATTGTATTACTAGATTTAAAAGCTGTTTTAATATTAAAGTTTTTCGCTACTCTTCGAATTTTCTCTGATACTCCTTTAACGTATGGGATTGTAAGGAATGCATTTGCCTGGTTTTGGTCATGTAATCTCTGTCCTGTTTGTTTAAATTTAGAAATAGTATCTGTTATAAGTTTCAGGCTGTAACCATTCTGCTGCAGATCCTTCTTAATGTTTCTTATTTCGATTTCCAAGTCATGAGAATTGTTACAAATTTGAACGGCTCTGTTATACAAAGTTTTGATTATGCCTCGTTTGGTTGTAGCAGAATGATTTGAACCTTGATTTAAATATTGTCCTGTGTGAGTGGGTTTACGATAGACTGTTGTTCTGATGTCGCTTTCTACTCGTTTGACAAGTACATCAAGAAAAGGAATTTGACAATTTTGCTCCAACTCCATTGTGAATTTAATGGTGGGTCTTATGTTATTTAGGTGGTGAAGAAATTCTGAAAGTTGTTGGTCATTCCCGGTCCAGACAATAAAAGTATCATCAACATATCTCAGCCAGAGCTTAGGTTTATATGTTGCGGTATCAACCGCGTGTGATTCGAACCACTCCATGTAAATATTGGCCACCACCGGTGAAAGCGATGAACCCATTGGCAGACCGTCTTCCTGAGCATAAAACCTATCTTTCACTTGAAAATAAGAGTTATGTAGGCAGCACTCCAACAACTCCATCACTCCCTCCAGCGGTAGGCTGGTACGTTCATAAAGGGATTCGTCATCAACCAGTCTCTTTCTAATAATATCTAGCGATTCCTTTATTGGAACATTGGTGTATAGACTTTCGACATCAAAACTGACAAGTCTATCCTCGGTTCCTAAAACAAAAGATTTAAGAATATTAACAAAATGGTTTGAATTTTCTACAAATGAAGCGGTCTTGCCTGCAAGAGGTTGAATAATTTTCAAAAGGAATTTAGACAGATTGCTTGTTGGCGAATTTCTGGAACTTGTAATTGGGCGTAAGGGCATTGCATCTTTGTGAATTTTGGGAAGTCCGTATAGATGAGGAGGCTTGCTATAATGTGGTGTAAGTTGAGATCTTGTATTGTCCGGAATATATCTGGAATACTTTTTCAAAATTCTATAAACCTTACTTTCGATTGATTGCGTCGGATCTTTTGGGAGAAGTTTATAGTTTCCTTTAGCAAGTACCTCTTCAACTTTCTGGTCATAGGTTTCCGTGTCCAAAATCACTGTTGCATTGCCCTTGTCTGCCGGTAAGATTTTAATTGATTTGTCCTTTTGAAGATTCTTCAACGCGATTTCCTCTGTTTTGCTTATATTAGAGGTATGCTTAATAGGTTTGTCAATAATGGTCCTTACCTGATGTCTGAACTCGTCGGCGTCTTGTCGTGGAAGAGGATGACCTTCTATGGCGGTGATGATATCGATGGTAGGTATCTTCTTAGGAGCGATGGAAAAGTTAAGTCCTTTGGCAAGTAAGTTTTCTTCTATGGGTGTCAATGTCTTCTTTGACCCATTAACGATGGTTCTTACAGCGTCGGTGGTCGATTGGCTTTGTGGCTGTTGATGGGCGAATTTCCTTTGGTGCTTTGCTTGCCAAGTCCGTCGTAGAAGGTCGCAGGTTCGTGTAATTTTGTCCAGAATCGGTTGATAATCTTCCTCCATAGTATATTCTCGAATCTCCTGAAACCGTTGTCTCAGTTCTTCTGTCAGTAAGGACTTGTTCCAGCGATGAAAGCTGATTTGGGACCGTATAAGCGCTTTACTGGCGTCATCTAGAATCCGCTGAACTCTTTGTCCTGGAAATGATGCCTTAAGACGAAATGCAACCGGAATAATGTTGCTGTCGCTTGCTTGGCATAGGAATTCGATGTGCGTGTCTTCTTTGGTATGCTTAATTAAAGTTTTCTCGTAGCCTCGAAAAAGATCGCTGATACCGGGTCCGTACCGGGATTCCAACGTTTGTTTGAAAGTTTGAGACAATGATGTGTTTGAAATTAACTCTGTGTTTCGGACTTCCATTGTCTATATTTTATTTATACACGACGTTTCGATCAGTACAATCTCTGATCGTCTTCAGGTGCAAACTACAATCAATTCCTAAGGCTACGTACTTATATACTGTGAGAAATCACTCAACCTTGAAGTTTAAGAAGTTGGCTCCGCCCAAGGAGGGGCTTCCAAATATTTGGGATTTCAACACTTGGTTTACTGAAAATACCCTGATTCTGCCCAATAATGCATGGTCCAAACAACACCGAATGAAGTGGGCAGAAGCAAAGGTTTTGCACAAGGAGTCACACTGGAAGAAGCGAAAATTCCTTGAAGCTACCTTTATTGGGCAGAATCAGGGTATTTTCAGTAAACCAAGTGTTGAAATCCCAAATATTTGGAAGCCCCTCCTTGGGCGGAGCCAACTTCTTAAACTTCAAGGTTGAGTGATTTCTCACAGTATATAAGTACGTAGCCTTAGGAATTGATTGTAGTTTGCACCTGAAGACGATCAGAGATTGTACTGATCGAAACGTCGTGTATAAATAAAATATAGACAATGGAAGTCCGAAACACAGAGTTAATTTCAAACACATCATTGTCTCAAACTTTCAAACAAACGTTGGAATCCCGGTACGGACCCGGTATCAGCGATCTTTTTCGAGGCTACGAGAAAACTTTAATTAAGCATACCAAAGAAGACACGCACATCGAATTCCTATGCCAAGCAAGAGACAGCATCATTATTCCGGTTGCATTTCGTCTTAAGGCATCATTTCCAGGACAAAGAGTTCAGCGGATTCTAGATGACGCCAGTAAAGCGCTTATACGGTCCCAAATCAGCTTTCATCGCTGGAACAAGTCCTTACTGACAGAAGAACTGAGACAACGGTTTCAGGAGATTCGAGAATATACTATGGAGGAAGATTATCAACCGATTCTGGACAAAATTACACGAACCTGCGACCTTCTAAGACGGACTTGGCAAGCAAAGCACCAAAGGAAATTCGCCCATCAACAGCCACAAAGCCAATCGACCACCGACGCTATAAGAACCATCGTTAATGGGTCAAAGAAGACATTGACACCCATAGAAGAAAACTTACTTGCCAAAGGACTTAACTTTTCCATCGCTCCTAAGAAGATACCTACCATCGATATCATCACCGCCATAGAAGGTCATCCTCTTCCACGACAAGACGCCGACGAGTTCAGACATCAGGTAAAGACCATTATTGACAAACCTATTAAGCATACCTCTAATATAAGCAAAACAGAGGAAATCGCGTTGAAGAATCTTCAAAAGGACAAATCAATTAAAATCTTACCGGCAGACAAGGGCAATGCAACAGTGATTTTGGACACGGAAACCTATGACCAGAAAGTTGAAGAGGTACTTGCTAAAGGAAACTATAAACTTATCCCAAAAGATCCGACGCAATCAATCGAAAGTAAGGTTTATAGAATTTTGAAAAATTATTCCAGATATATTACGGACAATACAAGATCTCAACTTACACCACATTATAGCAAGCCTCCTCATCTATACGGACTTCCCAAAATTCACAAAGATGCAATGCCCTTACGCCCAATTACAAGTTCCAGAAATTCGCCAACAAGCAATCTGTCTAAATTCCTTTTGAAAATTATTCAACCTCTTGCAGGCAAGACCGCTTCATTTGTAGAAAATTCAAACTATTTTGTTAATATTCTTAAATCTTTTGTTTTAGGAACCGAGGATAGACTTGTCAGTTTTGATGTCGAAAGTCTATACACCAATGTTCCAATAAAGGAATCGCTAGATATTATTAGAAAGAGACTGGTTGATGACGAATCCCTTTATGAACGTACCAGCCTACCGCTGGAGGGAGTGATGGAGTTGTTGGAGTGCTGCCTACATAACTCTTATTTTCAAGTGAAAGATAGGTTTTATGCTCAGGAAGACGGTCTGCCAATGGGTTCATCGCTTTCACCGGTGGTGGCCAATATTTACATGGAGTGGTTCGAATCACACGCGGTTGATACCGCAACATATAAACCTAAGCTCTGGCTGAGATATGTTGATGATACTTTTATTGTCTGGACCGGGAATGACCAACAACTTTCAGAATTTCTTCACCACCTAAATAACATAAGACCCACCATTAAATTCACAATGGAGTTGGAGCAAAATAGTCAAATTCCTTTTCTTGATGTACTTGTCAAACGAGTAGAAAGCGACATCAGAACAACAGTCTATCGTAAACCCACTCACACAGGACAATATTTAAATCAAGGTTCAAATCATTCTGCTACAACCAAACGAGGCATAATCAAAACTTTGTATAACAGAGCCGTTCAAATTTGTAACAATTCTCATGACTTGGAAATCGAAATAAGAAACATTAAGAAGGATCTGCAGCAGAATGGTTACAGCCTGAAACTTATAACAGATACTATTTCTAAATTTCAACAAACAGGACAGAGATTACATGACCAAAACCAGGCAAATGCATTCCTTACAATCCCATACGTTAAAGGAGTATCAGAGAAAATTCGAAGAGTAGCGAAAAACTTTAATATTAAAACAGCTTTTAAATCTAGTAATACAATTCGAAGCCTTCTTAGTAAAACAAAACCGGAGAACAAACAAAATAAGGAATGCATTTACCAAGTTCCTTGTGAGTGTGGTGAATCATACATAGGCGAAACTAAAAGACCACTACCTGTTAGGCTTAAGGAACATCAGACGAATACCCAAAAAGGTGAAACCACGAAATCAGGAATTGCCGAACATGCATGGTCCAAACAACACCGAATGAAGTGGGCAGAAGCAAAGGTTTTGCACAAGGAGTCACACTGGAAGAAGCGAAAATTCCTTGAAGCTGCCTTTATTGGGCAGAATCAGGGTATTTTCAGTAAACCAAGTGTTGAAATCCCAAATATTTGGAAGCCCCTCCTTGGGCGGAGCCAACTTCTTAAACTTCAAGGTTGAGTGATTTCTCACAGTATATAAGTACGTAGCCTTAGGAATTGATTGTAGTTTGCACCTGAAGACGATCAGAGATTGTACTGATCGAAACGTCGTGTATAAATAAAATATAGACAATGGAAGTCCGAAACACAGAGTTAATTTCAAAGACGGAATTCCTATGTTTGTATTAAAACGAGTTTCAAAATATTTAATAGAACCTTTGACGTTCTTAATAAATTTAAGTATAAATAAGTGTTCGTTTCCAAGTTGTCTAAAGGTTGCGACTGTCACCCCAGTTTATAAAAATAAAGGCTCTCCGCAAGATTTTTCAAATTACAGACCCATATCAGTTCTTTCACCGTTTTCCACGATTTTTGAAAAAATTATTACTAATAGATTGTTTAGTTTTCTGGATCGATTTAATATACTAATACCAAACCAACATGTATTCAGAAAAAATAAATCGACAGAAACTGCGACAAACGATACCTTAAATGTAGTTTATTCTGAGCTTGACAAAGGTAAACATGTTGCTCGAATATTTTTTGACCTAAGTAGAGCTTTTGACACTTTAAATATTAATTTTTTATTAAGTAAACTTTATAACTGTGGTGTTAGAGGAGAACTTTTAGACTTTATAGCGACGTTTCTTAAAAACAGACATTTAAGAGTAAATATGGAAGGGAAATTTTCAAAGGAGTACAAATGCGACACGGGTGTACCTCAGGGGTCTGTTTTGGGACCGCTGTTATTTTTGTTGTACATAAATGATCTTGCTCAACATAATAAACTGGGTTTCTGAACTATTTTTGCTGATGACACAACTATAATTATATCAGCAACTTCCTTAATAGAACTTGAAAATCTAATAAGTCAAGTAGTGTCTGGTTTTTCAGATTGGTGTTTCAAAAACAAGCTTATTTTAAATGCAAGTAAAACAGAAATTGTTTATTTTTCAAAAAGGCGAGCAAGACCAGAATTTGATTTAGCAAAAAATATTAAATTTACAAAGTCTGTTAAATTCTTGGGTACATATACTGATGAGAATCTGTGCTGGGATCTTCAGATTGATTATATTTGTAAAAAACCTGTAGGTACATGCTATGCAATACGCCAACTTAAAAACTTTGTTACAACCAAAGACCTACTCACTGTTTATTACACATTAGGCTACTCATATTTAAGTTATAACATACTTGCATGGGGAGATTCCTCAACTGTAAGTAGGGTATTCATTCTACAAAAGAGATTAGTGAGAACTATATTTAATATAAATCCTAGGGAATCCTGCAAAAACTATTTTATTAAAAATAATATCTTAACAGTCTACGGTATATATATATATATATATAAAGCAATAAAATATGCTAGGTCAAAAATACACAACTCTCCATCTCAGTTTACAAAAGTCTCTGATATCCACGAGCACAATACTCGAAATGGTCAACTTTTGCGCTTGCCAAAACATCAAAATTCGTTTTTTAAGAAGTCTCCATACTACATAGCCATTAAATATTACAATACCTTACCAAATGATTTAAAATCTATAGTTAAGGACAGTATGTTTTATAGAGAAATTAAGAAATATTTAGTGGCGAAAGCTTTTTATTCATACAATGAATACTTAAAACAATAGCGCTTTTTTTCTCCTAATATTTTCGTTCTTCGTCACTTCTGCTTCTCTTTTATTTTTTTTTAAATAATTACTG
Source organism: Oxystoma pomonae (assembly GCA_963921995.1). NCBI lineage: Eukaryota > Metazoa > Arthropoda > Insecta > Coleoptera > Brentidae > Oxystoma > Oxystoma pomonae. The sequence continues at coordinate 3,365,547 of OY998167.1, read as the reverse complement.
TGTTAGTGTTTATGTAATTAAAAAAAAACTTGTTATGTGTATTTAATTATACGAAAAAATAATTATGTTTCTTAAGCATGTAACTGTTAGTGCTGACTTTAAAAGTGTATTAGTCTATTTATTCATTTACAATTATGACACGGGCACCCTGTGCTTAAAATTTAAAATATAAGTTTGACATGTATATTCTATAACATTTATAGGCCAAAGTACAGAATAAATTGAATTGAATTGAATTGAGTCAATTTTGAATTAGATGGACAAGTGATTATCACTATAGTGACAGCCAACCAATCGGAAAGTTTCCACCCTGCCAAAAATACCTCGTCAAAACTCGTAAAAAAAACTAGTGAAAGTTCGAGTTCTGGTCGGTATTTCATGCGGTTTATGGAACACCACTTTCGGGTGAAATCTCATGAACTTTCAATGTTGGAAAGAGATTCAAAACTCGTCAAACGTCATGAGTTTTTAAGTGTTTTAAAAGATTTTAAAATAATTTATGATAAAGAGTTGATAAGATTTCACCAGTATTTTGAGCAGATTTTAACAAAAATATAAATCAAAGTTAATAAGATTTCGCAAGCTTTTATGAGAATACATACACATACATACACCAGTTTTTAAAAACCACCCTCCATCAGATTTCACAAGATTACATGAGAAAATCCACATATTTTTAGCAATTTTAAGCAGATTTTAAGAGAAAGATTTCACATGATTGTGATAAGTTTACATGTTTCTGCTTGTTTAACCTCATGAAATCTGTGATCTGATATAAACTTACGAAATCTCCAAAAATCTCTTGCTATAGTAAAATTTTGTTAATTATAAATCTTTATAATATATTCTTTTTAATTTATTTTTATAGGTACTCATAAAATATTTTAAATTCTCATCTTGCTTGCCAAATCTACATGATTGTGCTTGCATGTCTATATTCTACACTTTAATACTTATATATTCTTGTCAAATCTTCATAACCCTTTACCCGCCTTTACCTATATCTCATGAAAACTTGTAAAATCTTTTAAAAACGTCCCTTCTTTTAGACTTGTGTGAAATCTTGTAAAATCTCATAAAAATATTGCTTGCTAAACCTTATGAAATCTCATGTGTCTGGTGTAACATAATGAAATCTTGTAAAACATCTAAACATGAAGTTTTATTGTGGTGAGTTTTCAATAGTCAGAAATTATTTAAAAATGATTCTCGTGAAACATCATAAGAATTTGTCAGTTTTCATGTGGCATACATGTTTGCCGGGTCAAGTCTCTTCAAACCAATAAAATCTCTTAAAATCTCATAAAGACTTGATCAGTTTTTAAAAGTTTTGAAGTGTTTTTTTTTGGCAGGGCAAGGTCAAAATGATTTTGTACTCAGATTTATGTATTTATCGTCTAGGGTGTAGCACCTACAACGTCCTGGCATCTTCGGACATTATGAACGACTTTTTTCCGAGCATCAAAGGCAACTTAACCAGCATTACTTGGGCACATGCTATCAACAACCAATCACTCTTGAATCAGACTTTAAGCAACGGTGAGTACGATGAGAAACTCCCAAAATTCAGCGCCGTGCAGTAAAATTTCAAGTAACGGAAGCTATTTTTAGCTTTTTTTTAGCTGAGTTTAAAAAAAGTATCGCATTCGCTGATTATTGTCTTGTGTCTGTCGCTTTTTTGCAGTTCTTAAAACTGATAGAAGAACGTGGTTTTTAGATTATTAACAAAAAACGTTAGCTAACTTCAAAAAAAGTATCGCCTCTTGTATAGCGTGATTCTAGCATTTTTAATAAAACAAAAACCAATAGAAATATGTCGTTTTTAGTCTATGTCATTTTTAGCCTATTGCAATTCTTAAAATTGATAGAAAAATGTAATTTATTTAAAGATTATTAACGAAAAACGTTACTTGCGTTCAAAAAAAGTATCGCATTGTGTCTAGCGTAATTCTGTAATTTAAAAAAAAACAAAAACCGATAGAAGTATGTCGTATTTAGCCTATTCGCTGATTTTTATTCGCCTGATACGAGCCAAAATGAACTTGCACATTCCACCAAGAAGTAGCCGTCAAAAAAAGCAAATCAAAAGAAGATTGAATGTAGAACGCCTTAAAGATGATCAAACCAGAACAAAATACCAAGTTTCTCTGAATCAAAAGTTGGGTACTTTAGAATACCCGGAGAATATTGACGATCACTGGAGAATTTTGAAGACAGCAATAACATCTGCCTCCGAAGAAACGGTCGGCTACACACAAAGAACACATTAAGACTGATTTGATGAGCACGACAAAGAGATTCAAGACCTTATTGAGAGGAAGAGAAAAGCCTATAAGGCTTGGAAAAGCCACCCTAACTCTAACGAAAAGAAAAGGCAATATCAAGAAGCCAAAGCAGAAGTACAAAGGCAAACACGTAGATTAAAAAACCAATGGTGAACAACAAAATCACATGAAATGCAACATCTAGCTGAGTCCAACAACACCAGAGCCTTCTTTCAAGCTACTAAGATGATATATGGTCCCACTACACAAGGTATCAATCCCCTACGATCCAAAGATGGAACAAGGCTGCTTAAAGACAGATCCTCTATCAATTCACGATAAAAAGAACACTTCCAATAACTACTCAACAGAGAGTCTCAGGTCGATAATGACATCTTCGACAAAATTCCGGAGAAAACTACACAACAACACCTAAGTGAGATTCCGAGATTAGAGGAGGTCGAAAAGGCAATCACACAGCTAAAGAATAACAAGTCAGCAGGCACAGATGGTATCGCTGCTGAAGTCTACAAACAAGGGGGTCCCGCACTTAATTCCCAAATGCACATTCTAATAAGTAAAATATGGACCACTGAGACCATTCCTGCCGAACTCAGAAACGCCTCTATAGTTACCATTTTCAAAAAAGGCGATCAGGCCCAATGTGGAAACTACAGAGGTATATCTCTGCTTTCTATTGCTGGAAAGATACTTGCACGGATACTATCAAACCGATTAATTCCGATTGCTGAACAAATTCTGTCAGAGACACAGTGTGGATTTAGGCCCAATCGAGGCACAGCTGACATGATCTTCAGTGCCAGACAAATGCAAGAGAAATCTAGAGAACAAAATCGCCCTCTCTTCATGACCTTCATAGATCTAGTCAAAGCATTTGATTCGGTCAACAGAGAAGCTCTTTGGAAAATACTGGCAAAAGCTGCATGCTCTCAAAAATATATTCAAATTCTTAGACTACTACACGACAATATGAATGCAACAGTCCTGAGCAACGATGGACCAGGAGAGTCATTCCAGATTAAAACAGACGTTAAACAAGAGTGTGTTATTGCGCCCACCCTATTCTCTATATTTTTAGGTGCCATGCTTCACCTTGTTGAGGAACATCTACCGCCGGGAGTGGAAATTCTATATAGATTCGAAGGTGGCCTACTTAACCTAGGCCGACTGCGAGCAACAACTAAGGTCTCGACAACCTCGGTAATCGAACTGCAGTACGCCGATGACAACGTCGTAATGGCCGATACAGAGGAAGGTCTACAACTGGTAATCAACGCATTTAACCAAGCCTACAAAAGCATTGGCCTAGAGGTCAATCTTGCCAAAACGCAAATTCTTCACCAACCAGAACCAGGTACGAATCCCCAAGCTCCAAACATTTCCATGAATGGCCATCCTCTGCAGAACGTGGAACATTACCCATACCTTGGGAGTCACCTATCATCAAACGCAACTATTGATGCAGAAACACAGCATCGCCTAAAATGTGCTAGCGCAGCGTTCGGACGGCTTTCGGAGAGTCTTCAACAATCACGACGTCAATGCGTGCGTGCCTACAAGACAGTTATAATACCAACTCTAACATTCGGATGCGAAACGTGGACCACCTACAGAAGGCATATCAAACGACTAGAAAAATATCACCAAAGTTGTTTAAGACGAATACTGAGAATCAAATGGCAAGACCGACGAACAAACATAAGTGTTTTAGAAGAAGCCAGAACAACTAGTATAGAAGCCCTTATCTTCAAGCACCAGCTTCGATAGACTGGTCACATTATCCGCATGCCTGAAACACGTCTCCCAAAGCAGATATTTGATGGACAACTGAAGGAGGGAAAGAGAAATCAAGGTGGTCAACAAAAAAGGTACAAGGACGATCTCAAAGGCAATATGATGAAGGGTCACATCGATATAAACAACTTCGAGACCACGGCAAACGATAGGGCTACATGGCGCCGAACAGTCCATGAGGGAGCACAAACTTTTGAAGAGCAACGACGTAGACTAGAAACGGAAAAGAGAGAACGTAGAAGGGAGCGACAAAATGGAAGAATGGATGACCAACAACACCCGGCTGCTGCCGGAGACTGGGTGTGCCAGGACTGTGGAAGGGTGTGTGGCTCGAGAATTGGCTTACATAGCCATCAAAGGACGCACAACAGATAGCGACGATACAGAATAGAGGAAAATCATACTCGGTATCGAGTGATTGCCTATGATGATGATGATTCGCTGATTATTGTCTTTTGTCTATCGCTTTTCTGCAATTCTTAAAACTGATAGAAGAATGTGGTTTTTAGGTTATTAACAAAAAACGTTAGCTGAGTTCGCCTTTTGTAATGTAATTCGATTTTTCGATTACTTTTTGCAAATTCATGGATACTCTGACAAGCTTTGGAAAAGAATATACATACCAACTAAAATCCAACTTTTAGAATGTGTGTCAGTTTGTTTGTCTGTCTGTTTTTTGTTCTAGCGTCACAAAAAAACTACTGAATTAATTTTGATGGGATTACTGGATTCCTCGTATTCCTGGGTAGACAGGTTTTATTTCGGTCTAAAAAAAAACAAAAGTTATGACCATTTAAATAAAAAAAATTGGGATTTCGACTGGATGGAAGGGATTGAGAGACAAAAACTACTGAATATTTTGATGGGACTACTGGAGCGCTTATGGTTAGTCAAATTAGGAATTTATGAAACTGTATTTAACAAACATTTTCATCGTAAGAACGATTCACCATAACGCCTGCACTTTTTTAAACCAATTTTTTATCCGAACCTTATTTCTTCAAACCCACTCAATAACAAATTCGAAATTTATAAGAACCGTTTTTAATCGAACCATAGTTCATCAAACTCGTTTAATATCAGCCTCGTAATTTGTAAAACCCACTTTTAATCAAACCCGGAATTTGTCAAACCATAATTTACAAAACTGGAATTCGTAAGACCCGTTGTTTATCAGAAATTTGTTCTTAACTGGAATGCAAGTGACATCTACAGACCACTTCAAGCTACTGCGAACATAGGGGGAATCAAGTCCAATTTACTCTCCGTGCCGTACGACCGAGGTGGATTCGAAGCACGCTGCAGTGTTATCTTTTGGAAATTCATTTTGTTTTTATTATTTTGTTTTATTTCTGCCTTGCTCGAGAAACAGATGGATAAGTTCTTAATTGAAATAATACATTTTTAAAACCAAAAATGGATGTCTACGAAGTTGCCGAAAAAGTGCAGATGGTCAAATGGTCAAATCGTCATAACCCAACACACGTTCGATATTGGTCGAGGGAAAATTTGCATTTGTATTTTGACGTAAGAACACAGTATCCCCAAAAACTAAATGTTTGGGGGGGGGGGGGGTATTATAGGGGAACACGTAATTGGGCCATTTTTTATTAACGGCAATTGCAATTTGAATGGTCCTAGATACTTGGATCTACTGCAGCAGCACATTATTCCAACTGCTAGGCAGTTGTTAGGTGTAAGATTTGGTGAAACATGGTTTCAACAAGTTGGTTGTTCCGCTCACAATGTTGGCCTTGTTAGGGAATATCTTGTTAATGTATTTCCTAATCGGGTTATAAGTACACGGGGAACTATTTTATGGCCAGCTCGATCTCCCGATCTTGCTCCTAATGACTTCTATCTGTTTTTGAAGAAGCTTTTCAAATTATCACCCCTAACATGCTTGGAAACGTTAGAAGGGGTTTTTATAGTAGGCTCGGATATTGTCTAGCCGAGCAAGGACAACTTTTCGAACATTTGCTTTAATTTTTTTTTGACTGGGAGAATCTTTTTGGTTTTTAGAATGTATTATTTTATTTTGAGAACTTGCTTTTATTTTGTTTCTCCTTATTATTTTCATTGTAACACGTCGTCACTGATAAATCTGAGCAGTTGACAATAAAACGCTCTTATTTATCAGTGACAAAAAATAAGAAAATTACGTTATAAAAATTTGCGTATTTATTGACCAAATTCCGGTTTCATTGACTACGCTCCACACAGCACCGTGGTTAGAGGCGTACTAAATACCAAAGGAAAGTCATGCAAGTGGTGATCGCAAGCCTGAGTATTGGTTGCTTCACAGATAGGCGTGCGGTGTCTCTGCATGTACGTACACTGGCAAATTAGACTTCTTCCGCCCTATGTTCGCAGTAGCTTGAAGCGGTCTGTATACACAAACTATTAGACGCTACCTGTACATACAAGTATGCGCGTAGCAGCGACAAATGCATCGAAATGCCTTGCCGCCGCGCCTCCTGCGTGTACGCCTCCCGATCATGTATTATTGGCGAATGCGCAATCAATTTAACAGAAGACATGTTTGTTTGAAAGTTTGAGACAATGATGTGTTTGAAATTAACTCTGTGTTTCGGACTTCCATTGTCTATATTTTATTTATACACGACGTTTCGATCAGTACAATCTCTGATCGTCTTCAGGTGCAAACTACAATCAATTCCTAAGGCTACGTACTTATATACTGTGAGAAATCACTCAACTTTGAAGTTTAAGAAGTTGGCTCCGCCCAAGGAGGGGCTTCCAAATATTTGGGATTTCAACACTTGGTTTACTAAAAATACCCTGATTCTGCCCAATAAAGGCAGCTTCAAGGAATTTTCGTTTCTTCCAGTGTGACTCCTTGTGCAAAACCTTTGCTTCTGTCCACTTCATTCGGTGTTGTTTTGACCATGCATGTTCGGCAATTCCTGATTTCGTGGTTTCACCTTTTTGGGTATTCGTCTGATGTTCCTTAAGCCTAACAGATAGTGGTCTTTTAGTTTCGCCTATATATGATTCACCACACTCACAAGGAACTTGGTAAATGCATTCCTTATTTTGTTTGTTCTCCGGTTTTGTTTTACTAAGAAGGCTTCGAATTGTATTACTAGATTTAAAAGCTGTTTTAATATTAAAGTTTTTCGCTACTCTTCGAATTTTCTCTGAAACTCCTTAGTAAAACAAAACCGGAGAACAAACAAAATAAGGAATGCATTTACCAAGTTCCTTGTGAGTGTGGTGAATCATATATAGGCGAAACTAAAAGACCACTATCTGTTAGGCTTAAGGAACATCAGACGAATACCCAAAAAGGTGAAACCACGAAATCAGGAATTGCCGAACATGCATGGTCAAAACAACACCGAATGAAGTGGACAGAAGCAAAGGTTTTGCACAAGGAGTCACACTGGAAGAAACGAAAATTCCTTGAAGCTGCCTTTATTGGGCAGAATCAGGGTATTTTTAGTAAACCAAGTGTTGAAATCCCAAATATTTGGAAGCCCCTCCTTGGGCGGAGCCAACTTCTTAAACTTCAAGGTTGAGTGATTTCTCACAGTATATAAGTACGTAGCCTTAGGAATTGATTGTAGTTTGCACCTGAAGACGATCAGAGATTGTACTGATCGAAACGTCGTGTATAAATAAAATATAGACAATGGAAGTCCGAAACACAGAGTTAATTTCAGAAGACATGTTGTTTTACACAATAAATAATTTTTTATTTATTATTGGGTTTTCAGCCATCTTTAATCAAGTTTCAGTGTATTTCGTTATTTTAAAGATATTTAAATACAGGGCGTTCCAAATTCGATGCTCACCATGGGGATCTCCAAAACGATAGGAGATACGAAAAGGTTTAAATTAGGGCAAAGTTGCGCACTTTGACGCTTTGCTCAAAACCAAAAAAAAAATTAAAAACTCCGGGTAGTTCCGGAGATAGGCGAAAAAAAAACAAAATCTTTATTTTTAGTTTTTTTTTCTGCGCCCTTATTCTTAAAGCTGTCAGAAAACGCTTAAAACTTTCTACAGGCACTTTTTTAAGATCTACCTAATGAAAGGTCCGTTTTCGAGATTTGACAGTTTGACAGGAGCAATGTAAAGTTAATTTTTTCTTATGGACACATGCTTTTTTTCTCCTGCCGTTTGGCTCCTCATTTTGACAAGTACCTGACGTTTTGAGTTATTTGTAAAATGTATTTTTAAAATGTCAAAAAACTTGTAATTTTGAGAATGTCAAAAAAAGTACTGCAATCGGGTTTCCAAAATATCTTGAGTAAGTTAAAAGCAAAAATTAAATTTGCTGATGATGGTCAATAAACCTAAAAAAAATGTTATCTGTCATCCTTCATGAACCAAATGGCAATAAAAAAAAAAGGATGTGTCCATAAGAAAAAATGAACTTGACAGCACAATGAGCATTTTCAGAAACTTCTGGTGACAGATATTTATATAATTATTATAAAGAGGGTTCCATTGATACCCTAGGGTATTTAGAAGTTTCCTACAAGAATTGAGTTTGTATATTTGTTTTATTAAAGGCTCTAAATTGATGGTATCCTAAAGTAACATAAAACTGGCGTTAACAATATTTCCACGGACATCTTTATAAAAATTAAAGTCATCGGTTCAAATGTTATATAAATTGGTGTTAACAATGTTTCCACCAACATATTTATAAAAATATAAGTCATCAGTGACAAAAGTTATATAAATTGGTGTTTGAAATCTTTCTGTCAACCCACCTATAAAACCGTAAGTAACTATCAATTAAACTTATAAAACTTAATTAACCAACAACAAATTTATATAAGATAAGATTGAAAATATTTCGAGAGACACTTATAAAAACTTGGGAACTCACACACAATAGTTATATAAATTGGTGTCTGTAATATTCTTATGAACTCATTCATAAACCTTTTTTGCCCATAAGGTTTTTTCTATAATGTTGTTATTAATTTCTTTATACAGTGATTATAATACAACTGTTTTTAGAACAAAAAAAACAATTTTAATTTATTTTGGCAATTATAATAACAAAACAAACAAGATTTTTTTAAGGTTAATTTCGTGACATCAAAAGGGGCGTTTTTGCGAAATCAAAAGGAGCGTTTTTGCGACATCAAAAGGCGCGTTTTTGCGAGATACCATACCATTATTATCTTGTTTTAATTACATCAATCTGAGAGAGACAAGAGATCCAAATCTTCTTGAGATAGTTGCCGATGACAGATATCGGGATCGAATGCATTTTACACCCGATTCCCACCAGCGTTTCCGATGCGCAGTCACCCTGACTCAAAAAACTCATCACGTGGTTCGAGATGAACTTGTATAGGCAAATCTCGCTTAGACCACATGATACGTGTTTTGATTCGGGGGACCCACGAATGAGAAACGCATAGATGGGAACCGTGTTTTAGAAAAAGAGAACAATATAGTAACCGTGTAAAGGTCGCAAAAACGCACCGTGAAACGTCGAGCGCATACGCTGATACTGCTGGTCGGCGGCAAATGTGAACACCCCGGAAAATACTCGCCTGTACACCCTTCGACCCCGCAATCTAACTATATTCTTGAGATAGTTACCTCTGATAGTTATGCGGGCTTGAAGTGTGTGGAGGCGGGTATTTTTCCTGGTATGTGTAGTATGCTGGATCTCTCGAGGAATGCATTTAGGAAAAGAGAACAATGGTAACTATGTTAAGCTCGCAGAAACAGACCATCAGTGTTCAACACTGCGCCATCTGTAGCCCTTTGTTCCAAGTAGCATCATTTTTTAAAAGGGTTATAAAATAGTGTTGACGAGGTAAACAGTGGTATAGTTGTATTGTTTTTTTTATAGAATTGTCGGAAATTTTCGCCATTTTGGATTACAAAAATAGGTTTTTGGCCTAATTAAAAACGTTATTTATGGGGTTTCAACATGTGTTTCAATCGAAATATTGCTTGTTAGGGTTAAGAACAACATATGAAATTCAATATTTGTCCAAGAAAGAAAAAAACGCGTATGAAAAAAAAACTGATAGTTAAATGAATATTTTTTTTCACGTTTTCTCAAGTATTTTTGGAGCCCATGAAATGTACGTGAGTATATTCGAAAACTATACAGTACACACATCACCGCAGCTGATTTTCAGAGAAGGATGACGTGAAAAACAGCTTTTATTTGACTAGTATATAAATATTCATATTCCTGCTTCAGCTTATCTCACTTTCATTTTTATTTATTTTAGAAGATTGCTAAACACCATTTTATAAATTTTTTTATTGTAAAAAGAAAAAGAATAATACATAACCAGCAAAGGGAAGAAAGATGGAAAATCTATATTTCTAAATCCATAAAAACCTTTCATTTTTTATGTAGTGTTGTTAGAACAGTTGTAAAACCTTTTTATAATAATCTCTATACTTGAGGGCTCATAAGGAAGTTTTATAAAATCTATATGTTGTTTTTCTATCCATTACTATGTAACATAAATTTTTATAAGCTGGTGTTGAACAGTTGTTTTTCAAGTCTTTTTTACTCATTTAAGAGATATATTAGAGTTATAAAATTATCACCAATACTAAATAATATAACTTTTGGTTATTTTATGAAGGTTTTATATTATTTGCTGTAACTTTTATATAGACAAAAATGCTCATTGGGAGTGCTCCTGTCACACTGAAATGTCAATTCTTAAAAACGTACCTCTCACTAGATAGTTCCTAAAAAAGTGCCTGTAGAAAGTTTTAAGCGTTTTTTGACAGCTTGAAGAATAAGGGCGCAGAAAAATAAAAATTAAAAATGAAGATTTCGGTTTGTTTCCGCCTATCTCCGGAGCTATCCGGAATTTGTAAACTTTTTTTTTTAGTTTTGAGCAGCTAATCTTTAGGAGATTCCCATGGTGAGCATCGAATTTGAAACACCCTGTGTACTTCGTTTGGTGTGCATCCAAATTGTTATTTTATAGTTTCTGCACGACTAATGCATTAAAACTATAAAATAGTTAAATACTACGCTTGAAAATAATAATATAATTCTCCTAATGCATCATACTGACAGTTAAAACTTGTAACAACAGCAATATTGTGAATTGTCCGCCATCCTATATTTATTACACTTACACGTCAAAATAATTAAATGGCATGGTCCATTAAAATCCCTCAGCTTTATCACACCCCTTAACTAAATATTTAAATAAAAATGATTTGAACTATGGCGGCCATATTGGATTCTGTCACTTAAACGTCAAAATATTTAAATGAAAATATCATTTATTACATACGCCCTTGTTCACTTTGTGTGAATTTTAAAGGGGCCCTGCAGTGGCGACTTTAAAGGGGCATAGCTCCCAAACGGTCCGACCGACCCCCATTTTTTTTGCTTTTATTTGAAGAGGATTCATAGGGCTACAACATACTACATCATCATCATCATCGAGACCGGTTTTCAATGTATTTATGTTTATGTGGTTCTTTCTTAGATTAAGAAGAGACAAGATACCTGACACTTACGGAGACTTTGGTTATATTATTATATGGAACAATGTTTAACTTTCTGTTGTTTACAGTAAACACACCAGTGGCGTAACTACTTAAATATAAATTTACACATGAATTATATTATTAAAATTTTACTATAATATGAAATCTGCAAAATAGTTTAAATAACATGCAAAAAATAATTCTGTCAATTTGAGCTTTGGAAGCTTCATAATAATAAATGTTTGTAGTGGTTTTTCAATTTTCAACACAATAAAATTATGCCAAACATTAAAACAAAAAGAGTTCACATCACCTCTAACACCAAGAAGAAAGAAGAAAGAAAAATAATATAATATTACCGACTAGCTAAAAATGATGTTATGGTGTTTGTGAAATGTTCCTCATTCAAGCAAATGTCATTTTAAAATCTCTTGTATAGCACAGAGGACCTAGGTAATCTGTGGTTATAGGGGCCTTTTTTACATGGGAAACATATAGGTAAAACTATATGATTTTATGTTTCTTTAATTCGACAAAAGCAATATTTTATTTGAAATAGAAAATTTAAGTATGTACTTATAAACAAAATGAAACATTGTAATTTTTGCTCTCGTGATCCATGACTTAATAACCTACAATAATATAAGTAAGTAATGCATCTAAAAACCACTAACTCCTTGTTCTAAAGAGCCAAGTTTTACTGCTATTGACAAAACAAACCCAACACATATCAAGAGGGAGGGGGCTAATGTCCAAGTTTAAGAATTAAATTAATTAAGATATATAATGTTGGGTCTGTATCTATATTATATACTGTCACGAGGCAAAAAGTTTGTAACCTGAGCAAAGCGAGGCACCAATTGTGATTTTAGTTCAAAATTTTTACTATGATTAAAATTATTTGAAAGTCTTAGAATTACTGAAAATAAAGAAAAATTTTTAAAAATATGCAAAGCATTTTTGTTTTATAAGCAGTATAATATACTATATTATCAACGACTATAAAAATGTGTGCTAAATTTCCGTTGAATTTCCCAAAAAATTCCATAGGTATCACTAAAAGTTAAAATATGAACAAAATAAAGGAGAACTTAACCTAAATACATGTACTTATTGTCTTGCTTAATATGGTTTGATATTCATTTTGAAACAACAAGGACTTTACCTACCTTTATTTTATTGCCTTTATAAAAAACCTTACAAAAACCTTCGAAAATACCTCATTTGACGCATTGGGCATTGACTACTTCATTAAAAGTATTTTAAATTTTGAAAATTAAAAAAACAACGAGGTGGTTGATATTTTAATCTAAGGATCTACTAATTTAAGTATATATTTCATAAACTTTCTTTTATTTTCTGTGTATCTACCGGCATGTACCACCACTGACTGAGTTCACTTGCTTACCCTTTGTTTTCAAAACAATGGACGATTTCTTCCAAAATATCACTTTAAATGCACTGATATTTTCTCCTACTGGTAAAAAAACACACTAAAAACGTTTTTTCACAAAATGTGGTTTTAAAAACACTTCCAAACCGCTTAAAACATTCTGAAATTTTAAAATAAATAACACGAAGTTTATGTCAATAAAAAAATCATCTGACGGACCGCGCTCTGCCGGACTTTCCCGACCACAAGCCGATCACGGCCAAAAGTGGTGGGGACACAGAATTCTCTGTCTATATATAGGCCAGTCAAATTAGGTCGAAAAAAACCGTTTTGAGGAATTAATTCCCTGCGAGCTGGAAATCGTTTTAATACCTCTGGGTCAAACCATATCAAGTCAACCAGGCAATAGTTTTGACCATCTCCGATTTTGATAATTTTTGGTACACTTATTCGTCTTATCAAAAAACTCAAAAATCCAAAAAATCAAATTTTTTGAATAAGCGGTTTTTGTTTTATTGATTTTTGAAAATCAAGAAATTGACCAATATGTCCTTGACACTTACAAAAATAGTAATATCTCAAAAACTATTGATCCTATAGAAGCGAGTGATAGCTCATTTTGAAGGGTTTTTAAAGACCTTTTTAAAAATGTGTGACACAATATAGTTTGTTTAATTTTTTTTTTCTTAATTAAAAAAATTTTTTTTTTTTTAAATCTCAAAAACATATTTTTTAATTTTTTTCAAAAAAAATATTTCTTTTTTTTTCAATGTTTTTTTAACATTTTTGGAAAATTTTAGGATGAAGAAATAATGGAGTCATACTTTTAAAAAATAATAAGATATTTAATACAGGGCTAATTTACCTAATATGGGTATAACAAAAAAATGAAATGTAAGAATAATAGAAAATTTACAATAAAAAATATTTAGTTTGCTAATTTTTGTATAATATTTCAGGAATCTGTCATTTCTTCTGCAGTTAGCGTATATGTCCTACCAGTGGCAGTATTTGGGTTGACCCGTCTTAAAAGAGAATTTTGATCTATGACCAATATATCAGCTTTTGGCTTTGGAAAGTAAAAAGACGGAGAGGGACCATGAGGATGTAAAAAACTAACTTTTAATTCCCCGCTTTCTATATTTTTGCCAGTGATACATCCCATTCACCAAAGACAGTCATAGTTTATGGTTACAAAACCGGAGTCGATGTTTTCAATCTAAAATTATTTCTACAAGAAGCATATGGCTTGATTCCTACCAAGATTCTAATAACACGTTTTTGTAAAATAAAAACGTCATTTATGGGACTATTATGGCCCCAAAGTAACATACCATATTTTAATTAAGAGTAAAACATACCATAATAAATTGATTTTAATGAACTGTGACCTCTAAAAATTTTACTTAAAACTCTAATAGCATAGCTTGCCGCTGATAGTTTTTTACATAGATCTCTGATGTGTGAAAAAAAAATTAGGTCTTTATAAATAGTTACTCCCAATACCTTCGTGTGACTTTCAAAAGTTAATGTGTCTCCTTCATAAGTAAGGTTTTTAGGGACATATATGTCCATGTTAGAGATAACAACTGCTTTTATTTTTTTCTGTGTTCATAATGAGTTGGTTATTAACACAGTATTCAGACACTTTACCTAGTACGTCAAAATATTCCTCATGGATGTTCCCCTCCCGATAAACCGGTATCACTACGTTGGCATCATCTGCGTAATTGGCCAGAAGGTTTGAATTTTTGATGACATGGTTTAGATCATTAAGATAAATAACAAAGAGCAGAGGACCAAAAATACTTCCCTGCGGAATTCCTGTCATTATGGCGTTTGATTCTGACGTTATTTTATTGTTGTTCAAATTTATTTTTTTATTATATTTTATGTGGTCTTTCAGTCAGATACGAGCAAAATAAATCCAAAGCACTTTCTCTAACCCCGTACGCTTCTAATTTTTCCAAAAGAATTTCATGATTTATTGTATCAAATGCTTTTGATAAATCCAAAAAAAGTCCACAGGCCGCTCCCCTAGATTCAAGAGTCGAAATTATTGACTTGTTCAACTCTAAAAGAGCCGATTCTGTAGACCTTTTCGGGAGAAAGCCATGTTGAAAATCGTATAAAAGTGAATTTGTCAGAAAAAAATCTAACAGCCTCTTATGTATTATTAACTCATACATTTTTGCAAAGGATGAAATCAGACTTATAGGGCTGTAGGTGCCCCCATAAAGAATTTTTCACTTAAAACCAAAAATGGCAGAAAACCGGATACTAAATATTCCGTAACTTTCCGGAATGTTTCTCTTGACTTAATGGATCACAACACCTCACAAAAAATTTTGTCCATTGTTTTGGCTTATTTTGTGCCATTTTACAACACACGACTCCGATAAATGTTTTAAATTAAAAAATAGCAATTTATCACATAAACCGCAGGTTTGCAATTAATTATTGTCAAAACTTTTCCTGTCTGAATCAGAAATGATACAAATAGGGGTAAGGGCCAATAAAAAATAATGGGAGGAGCTAAACATTTTGCAGGAATTAACATGTTTAAATGTATAATAGGTGGGTGAAAAGATCTTGGGTGGAGGGGAGGACAATTGAAGAAATACTCAAAATTTTGCAGGAATAAACAAGTTTGGAAAAACCTTTTATGTATCTTATTTACAAGACTGGGAGCAATTGACAAGTTTTTAGATATAAAGAGTAAATATATAGGTATTTATCAAAAAATGTATGGTTTTTTCCTGCAAGGTTTTTTATATTATTTTAAAAAAAATAGAACCAATAACTTCTCCATACTGAAATTTTCCAAAAATATTTAAAAAATACTGAAAAAAAAATAGTATTTTTTTGAAAAGAATTCAAAATGGTGTTTTCAAGATTTTTCAAAAAAAAAATTAAACAAAAATAAAAACAAAAAATTACATGGTGATACACATCGTTAAAAAGGTCTTTAAAAAACCTTCAAAATAAGCTATAACTCGCTTCTATAGGACCAATAGTTTTTGAGATATTGCTATTTTTGTAAGTGCCTGTCAAGGGCATATTGGTCAATTTCTTATTTTCAAAAATCAATAAAACAAAAACCGCTTATCCAAAAAATTTAATTTTTTGGATTTTTAAGTTTTTGGATCAGAAGAATAAGTGTACCAAAAATCATCAAAATCGGAGATGGTCAAAACGCCTTTTTTTTGGTTGATTTGATATGGTTTGACCCCTCTATTTGGTCCTAAATGTGTGTAATCTGAGTTTGCACCATCCTAGGTGGTGAGTTTAACTTTTGGTGGTCAAAAGACCGTCAAATTTTTGAACTTTTTTTTATTTTTTTTTCTTGTAGCTAGAAAACGGTGCGTCGGACGGTAAATGCCGTTCTAGGTATTTCATTCCTCTCACAAGCGAGTTTACTCATGTGGGTCATAGTATTTATTGTTTTCTTTTGCTATTATAGGTAATTCCGTTGTTGAAAACAGGGATAATTTTTCATTTCGATGAAAAATTGCATTTTGCGACGGCTGCAACATGCGATTCCGTCAAACAAGCCTAGCTACAAACTTTGTGTTTATTTGATCTTCGTAGCTTTGACAGTTACTAAAGTTATAGGGTCGCCCCTTAGCTTAACGGTTAAGCTAGGGGGGGTCGCGTTTTCTCGAAATCGGCTACAAAATTAATTTAATCGTAACAAAGTCTATAAAAGTCTACAAAATGAAGCGGTGAAATATTTGGGCTCCTTATTCCCGTTAACCGAGTCGCAAAATGTAATTTTTCGCCTAAATGAAAAATGTTCCCTGTTTTCATTCGATTTCAGCTATATCGAATTTAACGTTTGACATTGACGGATGTGATTCGACACAGAATTTAGTTTTCTGCACCGTTTTTCAGCTAAAAGCAAAAAACTAAAAAAAGTGCAAAAATTTAGCGGGTTTTTGGCTACCAAAAGTTAAGCTCACCACCTTGGATGGTGCCAATTCAGATTACACGCATTTAGGACCGAATAAAGGTATTAAAATGATTTCCAGCTCGCTGGGAATTAATTCCTTAAAATATCCTAATTTGACTGGCCTAATCGTACTAACGTCTTTTAAAAGGATAAAAAATAATCGATATTTCTCACGTTTGTTTTGTTTCGATTTTATCTGTGAATAAACAGTGGTTATTATTTGCCAAGGAGTTCTCGTTTGGGGGGGGTTCTTTGTTATTAAATGGGTTTTAAGAAATAAGGTTCGGATAAAAAAATTGGTTTAACGAATTGCTGTTTCTATAGTGAATGATTTTATTATTGAACTTTCTTTTATTTAATCGGTTTATGAAAACAAGAGTTATGAGCAATTAAAGCAAACAACTCGGAGAAAAACCGCAGGTAAAGCCGGTATTCGACTGGATAGAAGGGTTTGAGGGGCGGGAAGGTAGGGGCGTAAAATGGAGGGTAAAGCAAAATTATTATAATTTTTTTAGATCAAATCAACATGATAGAAGCAGACATAAGTTTGGGCAAAGTAAATGATGCAGGGCCCGAAGAACCCATCATGGCTCATCCACCGACCAACACTTCTGATCTGTCATTGCAAGATTTTCTTACAAAAATAAACGAATTTAACGCAAATTCTACCACCGGCAAAAAAGGAGTCAAGTTGGATTTTAAAACTATTGATGTTTTCGAAAAATCGGTTGATATTGTAAAGAAATTTGTCTCGGTAAGTTAAAATGTTTAGAACTTTTAGTCAAGATGATTATATTTGACCTGCTCTATAAATTGTATAAAACTCAAAGACATTCAACTAAAACAGGCCCATCAAGTCATCCAGAAATCGTTCTTTCTCTTCTTTCACCTAAGCTTCGGGGACTACTCTCTACGTGACATTTCAAGAATACTGGCCCAGCTCTATTTTACTAAAACGGCAACTCCAACGACAAATAATGAATAAGGCAGTGTATTACACACGGTTATGTAGGTGACCGGCTACAAGTGCGAGGTTGTCACATCGTGTAGGTGTTATTCCCAATATACAGGGTTCGACAGTTCTTGTCTAGGGTGGCTCGTAAATGAGAGCGAAAGAAATAATAAACTTGAGAAACCAATACGCTGTTGCGCCGATGTCATCCACAATTAATTAAAAGATTCCGTCAAATTTTAATAAAAAATTATACTAAGAATACCGTTTATTACACGTTTTGAATGCTGGCTTAGAAATAAACTAAAATTTTAACAATTAATGACGTCATAACGCCGCAGGCAAAATTTTTAAAATTTAAGACATCACACCAAACACACTTCACAAACCGAAGTAAAGAGTCAAAACAGTGGGGGAGCCATAGCTCTCCCTGGGGCCCTTGATCATGATTAATTTATTGTAGATTGGGTTGGACCACCTGGGGGGGAGGTTAACCCCCAAAACCGCCCACTGGCTACGCCACTGCATTTCGGCACCCTAGACGAGAACTGTCGAACCCTGTATAATAAATCATACATTAAGAACAGCTAGGTAATTATCATACTTAGCAAGGATCCAGAAAACCGGAGCTAACTGAGACTTTCGAGAGTCATCGATGACCGATGACCGTCTATGACCGTTGCGATTTTTTTCAGTGCACTCTATTGTGTTCAGCTCTGTATATCAAAAATAATATAAACCCAATAAAAACCCAATTTATGCTTAGTTTCCTTAGAAAATTATTATTAAAATGTTGCATCTAGATCTAAGGAAAAATGGCGCTTTGAAATTTTGTACTTCAACAAATGTAGTTTGAGAATTAGAGATAATTTTTAAATTTTGAATTGGGTTTTAAATCAAATGAGCTTTAAACTAAATTTATGTTAGTTAAGGAAAAAATGTTTTCTAGCAATTTAATAGCTCATTAAGATTTAATTTTGTATTTAACTCGGTTTTTAACCAAATAAGCTTTGACGTAAACTAAATTTCTTTATAGCTAGTTACTATACAGGGTTCCTAAGATTTTCCTTAGTGATAGTATTTCAATAAATCAAACAGAAATGGCATAGAAAGTTCTGCGCGCACAAAAGAAACAGGTATATTGAGCAATGGTGCCAGTTTGTTATTATCTCCGGACTGCTTTCATGAGAAAAAATTGTCGCCACTCTTTCATTGTGAGCATAAATCATAGTTGCAATAATAACCGTTGACAAGATGTCTGCAAATTCCGCTAGATGGCGGCCACACCATTGCATTTTTATTTCCTTTCGAGTCGCTTCAGTTTCGTAAATTTTGTGTTTTTAAAATGCCGTATACTCGAGAAGAAAAGATTTTTATTATTAAAAACTACATAAAAAGTGACAGTGCGGACGAGGTCATTGGGCTTTTTGTTTTTGCATTTCCAGATCCACCGATTCCTGTGGCTCAAACTGTCTAAAACATTTATCATCGTTTTGAAAGGTACGGGTGCATAAATGGTTGTAGAAAGTGTTACCACGACGGCGAAATACCAGAGCATCCCGTTCTTCCACACAGGGTGGAACGAGACGAAATGGTATGTGCTTACGTTGAGGCACATGAACCATGTTCGACGAAACCGATTGCGGAGGCACTGGATATTCCCAACAGTACTTGCCAATGGATCCTAAAAAAATACGGCTACAAGTCGTTTAAGAATGGGTCGCAGGAATTGCAACCAGGTGATTATTTTCGCCGGTTAGAATATTGTGAGGTTATGAGGGATAAATGTGACAGGAACGAAAATTTCCTATCAAAAGTTTTGTTTAGTGACGAGAAGACATTTGAACTTCATAGCTCTCACAATCCACAAAATAGCCGCTATTGGTCCCGCGAAAATAAACATCTGCACGCAAGTGTTAGAACGCAACATCCTCAAAAATTAAATGTTTGGAGCGGTATTGTCGGGGATCACATTATTGGACCCTTTTTCATTGAAGGGAATTTGAATAGTCAAAAATATGTTGATCTTCTCCAACACCAGGTTTTAGTACGGTTGAGGGAACTCAACATAAATTTGGACGAATTGTGGTTTCAGCAAGATGGCCGTTCATCCCACAATTCACTTCAGGCTACAAATTACCTTCGTCAGGTATTTGGTGATAGAATTATTTCCACGTATGGAAATATCCGATGGCCTCCTCGATCACCAGATCTTGCGCCAAATGACTTTTTCCTATGGGGTTGTTGGCACGACAAAATTTTCCAACACCCTCACTTACGGCCTACGACTATACAGGAGTTGAGGGCGAAAATTTTGGAGACCCCTGAAATGTTGGCTGCTACGCGCTAAGAGTTTTACAATAAATTGGGATATTGTGTAATTAGATGTTTTCAGGTCCAAACCACAGCTTTTTCTTGCTTAAAGGAGGCGGCAGGGTCCATTATTTACGATACTGAGCGATAAACTCGTGAGGTTGTTAACATTAGAAAGAAATATCTTTGCTTTTAATTAAATTTCTTTCCATTCTGTTCTACTAGTGACATCTATCCGGAAACGGCCAAACCATGCAGCTACACTAGCAGCCAAAGAAATCAATAAACGGCGCTGTTTTTCCTGCAGAGCTTTTTGCTTGCGATATTATTGATTTTAAATAAAGCTGGCCCTACACTACATTTGATATTTTCGAGGTGATTTATGACATGATTTCGAAACATGTAGCGAACCAATTCTTCAAAACTAGCGGGAGGGTAAAAGCGAAAAATAAGGGGCTGACAATATTTGTAACACACAAAAAGGGGTGAAAAGATTTATTTTGCTCTGTTTCTTTACAAAAAACGTTTTTTTTACGAAAAAATTGAGCTCTGCCACTTTTTTTATTTTTTTCTTCAACTTTCTCGAAATTTTCGTCATACCGTAGAAAAAAATTATTTCCCCCATGGTCATACTCTACTTTTATTCGAAAAAATTTAGAAACAGAGACGGGATCAGTTTTCCTAAAACGGGGGATCTTGGTTTCGAGTGAGTAGATAAAGGGCGCCGCAGGCAAAAATTTTTCAATTAAATTAGCCGAACGCAAAAATGTTAGAAAAACAAAGCACGAAATAAAAATGGCGCCGCTTACAATTTTTTTTCAAAAATTACGTAATTTCGGGAACGCAAAGAAATAGGTCTAAAGAGTATAATTTTGAAGAAAAAAATATCAATTTTCTCGCCCTCCTCCACTGGGACTACAGGGGCCGTGCACAAATTACGTAATGGTCAAAGGGGGGAGGGGGGTTACAAAACGTTACGTAGGGGGAGGGGGGTTTTCGACAGCGTTTGCATTTGTGTGAAACTAAGAAAATTTGGAATGAAAATAAGTGAAAAGTTTTTTTTTTTGGGGGGGGGGGTAGTGGTCTTGAAATCGTTACGTAATATTAGGGGAGTGGCGTGCCAAACCGTTATAAAACATTACATAGGGAGGGGGTCAAAAATTTATAAAATCACCGTTACGTAATTTGTGCACGGCCCCACATCTGACTGTTCCTCCTTTTTGATTTCGAATCAAAGTACAAAACCCGGGTTGGACGTTCGAAGGCGTCAACCCGTCCTATTTGCTTGATAAAATTAGTTAAATATTTTTACGCTTTTTGCTCGATTTTTAACCAAATGATCTCTGAAATAGACTTAGTTTCCTTAGTAATTTACTATTAAAAAGTTTTATCTATGTAAGAAAAATTAGTTTTCTTGGACGTTATAACTTTAACCGAAACTTGTACAAATTTTATAGTAAGATTTTCCCTACCTACTTCTATTTTTTGAGATTTGACGAATATCTAAGTTGGTTGGAATGCTGGATGGTTAATATGATAATTATAACGTTATTTCTTTCATAATAACCTATAAAACATCAAGAAGCAACAAAAAGCACAGAGTTTTTTCGAACAAATGACATTTTTAAATTCCCTTTTCCAAAACAAAGTGATTCAGGAATTCTCCATTAAACTTCTAAGGTATCCTGACTGGATCTAAGATTTCAAAATATTCTCGAAAATATTGATCGGAATCATAAATTTGTCAAACAATTATGTAAACATAATATGAAAACCTCAAGAAAACGTAGAATATGTTAACTTTTCAGCAATACAAACTATATTATACCATTTACTTCAGCAACTTTTTTCGCAACTGATGAAGTAAGTAGAAGTAGTTCTAATATGTTGCAATCATGTTGTAATCACGTGTAATCATGTGTAGTCAGGTGTAATAGTTGTAATCCGATGTGTAATATGTTGTAATCATGTGTAATCTAGTTGTAATTTTTGTAATCTTTGACACCAAAGTGTAATTAAATGAGTACCGAATCACCCCTCACAATTATTACTTCGAAATGGAACAAAAAAAAACCTTTGGCCTGTACAAAGTTTTCAATAAATTTAATTAAATTACAAATTTTTAAAATTATTTTTTTCAGGAAGGATATCCCATCTGGCTGAACGCAGACATCCTTCCTGGGCCAGTAAACGCAACAACTGTACCAGTAGACTCTAAGAGATTTCTCGAAAAAGCAAAAAACTTCAACGATTCGATTTTGTCTATAGGCTGGACAACTTATTACACTGCAGATGGGGGCCCACAAAAAGGTTCTTATTCCAAAGATCAAATTGAGGCAATGCTAAAAGTAATCGATACAAACAATGTCACACAAAAGATATCATTCCCGGTGAGAGCTGGATTGGCGGCCGAAAGCTTAGACGAAATGAAAACCCTTTTAAGTTCCGTTCCAAACTCCACTTTGACCATTTGGCAAAGTGGCAAAAATGACACAGTCGATGTTGAGAAGTTGAGACTGCTGATAGCAACAAGCGGACTAGACAAGACTTATATAGATGTTCCCGAAGATCTCAGTGAACAGTTGAAATTAAATGATTTACCAAAAGCCAGCGACGGCACCGCCAATCTTATCTCGCCCGTGCTAAGCTTACTTAACTTAACGTCCCTTCTTTACCTATTATTTGAAGTCATAGTGAAGGGGCATGTGTAAGTCCGTGGGATTTTTACTGAAGGGTCAAACCATATCAAATCAACCAAAAAAAAGGCACTTTTCGTTTTGACCATCTCCGATTTTGATGATTTTTGGTACACTTATTCTTCTGATCCAAAAACTTAAAAATCCAAAAAATTAAATTTTTTGGATAAGCGGTTTTTGTTTTATTGATTTTTGAAAATAAAGAAATTGACCAATATGCTCTTGACAGGCACTTACAAAAATCTCAAAAACTATTGGTCCTATAGAAACGAGTTATAGCTTATTTTGAAGGTTTTTTAAAGACCTTTTTAACGATGTGTATCACCATTTAATTTTTTGTTTTTATTTTTTTTTTCATTTTTTTAATTTTTTTTTTGAAAAATCTTGAAAACACCATTTTGAATTTTTTTCAAAAAAATACTATTTTTTTTCAGTATTTTTTTAATATTTTTGGAAAATTTCAGGATGGAGAAGTTATTGGTTATATTTTTTAAAAAGTAATATAAAAAACCTTGCAGGAAAAAACCATACATTTTAGCAGGAAAGAGCGGTACACATACAGTGTGTGTGTGCACAATACATCAAAATATGAAGTTAATGATAGAGTGTTCTAAAATAAACAAGTTTATCTTAAATGATAAGGGTAATCCTGCTTTACCCGACTACCATGCTTGCCTCTCAAAAATGATGTGTAACCCACCAGGAGTTCACTGCTTTTTGGACAAATGTGAGATATGCCCAGGAACTGAGAATTTAAAAAACTTTTTGAATGAAAAGTTCGAAGAAGCAATGATTGACAATGTGACTTTTAAGAAGTGGATATCTGTAGATAGATGCAATATGGAGACATTAATTAAACCAGCAGAGGACTTCATTGAAGAATTTTCAAACGACTTGATTAAATTAAAATCTCATTCTTTTTACACTCACATGCAAAAAAAAAAACAATGAGGTAAAAGACAATTTAAAAAAGGAGGAAGCACTAATCAAATGCGACTTCGTTGAAAATTATTCATTTATTTTGCAGGATGAAGTGCAGTCCTATCACATAATATATTACAAAACTCATGAGGGAAAACTGGGTCATTTAAATTATATATTTATTTCAGACTGTTTGGTACACAACACTGTGGCATTTCATCTTTTTTTAAGCCACCTTATGCCTTAACTAAAGAGGCAAATTGATAATTTAGACAAAATTATCTATTTTTCAGACGGCTGTGCCGGACAGTATAAAAATAAAAAAATTTTTGTTAATATTGCGTACCATCTCTAGGAATTTAAAATTAAAGCAGAATGGAATTTTTTTGCCACCTCCCACGGGAAAAGTACATGCGATGGAGGCACCGTAAAAAGGTTGGCTGCTAAAGCAAGTCTGCAGAGACCATATAATGAACAGATTATGACCCCCGAAGATCTTTTTAAATTTGCAACAGAAAACATTCCTGGTATAACATTTAAATATTGTTCATTAAATGACTACCAGCAACATGAAAAGTTTTTGAAAAAAAGATACCTGGAAGCACAATCGATACCTGGGACTCAAAAATTGCACTCGATTATCCCCCTCAGTAATGAAAAAATTATTACAAAACCATTTTCACTAAGTAAAGAGGAAAATATTCAATGTCTTTTTGCAACCTGTGGTTTGTCAAACACAGAAATTGAAAACATCGACTCCGGTTTTGTAACCATAAACTATGACTGTCTTTGGTGGATGGGATGTATCATTGGCAAAAATATAGAAAGCGGGGAATTAAAAGTTAGTTTTTTACATCCTCATGGTCCCTCTCCGTCTTTTTACTTTCCAAAGCCAAAAGCTGATATATTGGTCATAGATCAAAATTCTCTTTTAAGACGGGTCAACCCAAATACTGCCACTGGTAGAACATATACGCTAACTGCAGAAGAAATGACAGATTCCTCAAACATTTTACAAAAAAAATTAGCAACCTAAATATTTTTTATTGTAAATTTTACAAATAAAACAAATTAAACAAACTATATTGTGTCACACAAGGTTTTTAAAAACCCTTCAAAATGAGCTATCACTCGCTTCTATAGGATCAATAGTTTTTGAGATATTACTATTTTTGTAAGTGTCTGTCAAGGACATATTGGTCAATTTCTTGATTTTCAAAAATCAATAAAACTAAAACCGCTTATCCAAAAAATTTGATTTGGAGTTTTTTGATAAGACGAATAAGTGTACCAAAAATCATCAAAATCGGAGATGGTCAAAACTATTGCCTGGTTGACTTGATATGGTTTGACCCTGAAGGAGTTTTGTGACTATGTGGGAATGATAGCTCTTCAAACACATAATCAAGGGTTACCGGGTGTTTTGTTCGCATCCGTGTAGAAGGGATTGATATGACGTCATCTTTCAAGATGGCGACCAAAAATCATCAAAAATACAACTTTCGCAACCAGGCCGTGATTATATTCGATTTCATATAATTCGAGGACGAGGATTTCAAAAAATTTACTTTTAAGGTCATCCGACATTAAATGACCTTGAAAATCGCAAAAAACAAGATTTTTGTCATTTTCTCTTCAAAAAATCTTAATTTTCGACGTTTTGTCAGACCAACTTCAAATTTACCTGAAACTATTAGGCATGTATGCCAAATTCGATCCTTAGAGTCTGATGCAGTTTAAAGCTTCATGACCTTGACAAATACCCCAGTAAAATTAACAAATTGCAAAAATGACATAGTAAAGAGCGCTATTCATCAACTATTCAAGCGAAGAGAACCAAATTTGTTTGGTAATAAAGATAAGAAGGTCAATAAGATTTCAATAAGACGGCTGATATATCAAAATGGCGACTTGTAACCACATTTTATTTTATACAATTTCGTAAAAAAGTAAAAATGACAAGGAGGCCATCAAAAAAAAGTTTAGTTGATGCATAACCTCATTGTAAAATTGAAAAACCCGCTTTTTGTAGTGTTTTTTCCAATCTACCACTATGCAAAAACTTTAGTGCCGGAGATGAAATTAACATCTTAGCCATAAAAAACACTTTATTTTAAACCTCCCTACCATTTTTTTTGATCTGGTGTAACAAAACGTTAAATTATGGAATTTTTTTTAAAGAGAAAATTACAAAAATCGTATTATTTGCTATTTTCAAGGTCATTTGAGGTCGGATGACCTCGAAAGTGATTTTTTTTAAATTCTCGTCCTCGAGTTATATGAAGTCGAGTATAATCACGCAGTTACAAAAATTGTATTTTTTATGATTTTTCGACCGCCAACACCTGGTCCAGAATATGGTAATGTATATCTAACTTCTGCTAACTCTTTTATAGGTAACTTAAATGAATTTGTTGGCTAGACAAGTGAGTGGAACATAAAATTCACAGTTCTGAAACTAAAAACAACAGGCATATAGGTCATTTTTACCGGGGTATAGCATAGACATCTGGGACGCCAGATCAAAAAAAATGTAAAATTAGGGGTTGATTTATGGCTAAGATGTTAATTTCATATCCGGCACTTCAAGTTTTTGCGTAGCTGTAAATTGTAAAAAAAACACTA
Organism: Oxystoma pomonae; assembly: GCA_963921995.1. Classification (NCBI taxonomy): domain Eukaryota; kingdom Metazoa; phylum Arthropoda; class Insecta; order Coleoptera; family Brentidae; genus Oxystoma; species Oxystoma pomonae. Next base: position 3,339,146 of record OY998167.1, on the reverse strand, counting down.
CAAAAAGCTGGTTTTTCAATTTTACATGGTATTTTCAAGGTCAATCGAGGTCATGCATCAACTAATTTTTTTTTCATATTAAGCAGAGATAAGTCAATAAGAATTGATGGCCACCTTGTTATTTTTACTTTTTTAAGTAATTGGATAAAATAAAATGTGGGCTCTATTTTGAGATATCAGCCCCCATATTGAAACGCGTCATAGCTGAACAAATTTTTTTTTAACAAAAATTTTGATCTTTGTTACCCAGTTTGGTTCCCTTGGCTTTAATAATTGATGAATAGCGCCCTTTGGTATGTTATTTTTGCAATTTGTTAATTTTGCTGGGGTATTTTTCAAGGTCATGAAGCTTCAAACTGCATCAAACTCTAAGGACCCAATTTGGCATACATCTCTAATAGTTTGAGTTACATTTGAAGTTGGTCTGGCAAAACGTCGAATTATTAAGATTTTTTGAAGAGAAAATGGCAAAAATCTTGTTTTGTGCGATTTTCATTGTCATTTAAGGTCGGATGACCTTGAAAGTAATTTTTTTTGAATACTCGTCCTCGAATTATATGGAATCGAGTATAATCATTTCACGGTTGCGAAAGTTGTATTATTATAATTTTTGGCTGCCATCTTGAAAGATGTCGTCATATCAACCTTTTCTACACGGATGCGAACAAAACACCCGGTAACACGTGATTGTGTGACTAAAGAGCCATCAATCCCACATAGTCACAAAACTCCTTCATAAAAAATTCCACAGGATAGAAATTATCGACATATACCCATACACTATCAATGTTTTATAAACACATTTTTATAAAAATACGATTATTTAATTCATATTTATATACATATCGCGTAATCTCGTGTTTAAGTACTATTTTAATAATCACCAAATCAATCAGTTTTTCATTTTTGTTAATTAATGAATTTTATTCTAGTTAGTTCAAACTTTTCCCTAATCATACAGGATGTTTCAAAATTCAGTATGAAGATTTTAAGCTTTGACAAAGAAAAACAGTAAAATAATAATAGGTAAAATATATAAAATCTTATTGATCTATCTTTTTGTAATCCTTTTTCTTGAAATAATAACAATACATAATATTATTAAAATTAAAGTAATCTTACTTACCCCGCAAATTTGACTATTTTTGCCAGTTTGAAAAATGCATTATCTATTTCCATTTTTCTTGAGTTTCTTTTTCCATTGGACAATAAATACAAAGTCGTAGGAGGAAGTATTTTTACAGTTTTTTTTTTTGGTAAAGCTATGATGGTAATTTAAGGCTTAAAATATATTAGCATAATTTAAGGGGTAACGTTTTTGTTTAAGCAACTTTTACCATATTTTTCACATTTTTAGGCCATGATTTTGCTCACATTTTAAAGCTTTCGTCCCAAACTTTCGATTTCTAGAATAAACCACTCAAATTTTTCAAGTTTTCAGTGTTTTTTAAGCGTTCAAAAAACATTTTTACTCTGTTAAAATGAAAAATATTTAAGGTTGTTGAAGAGAGACAGCAGTCTTTAAAAAAGTATTTTGGAGAAAGATGGAAATAATTGCCAATTGTTTAATACAAATTTCTGTTTGGTCATCTGTCTGTCATCTTGAGTGGTGTCGTGCACATGATTTTTGTTTTGTCACTTTTCTACAAAAAACACCAAAAATTGTTCACTTTCGGCCAAATAAAATGCGTACGCCGATTTTATACAGACCGCTTCAAGCTACTGCGAACATATGGGGAATCAAGTCCAATTTACTCTCCGTGCCGTACGACCGAGGTGGATTCGAAGCACGCTGCAGTGTTATCTTTTGGAAATTCATTTTGTTTTTATGATTTTGTTTTATTTCTGCCTTGCTCGAGAAACAGATGGGTAAGTTCTTAATTGAAATAATACATTTTTAAAACCAAAAATGGATGTCTACGAAGTTGCCGAAAAAGTGCAGATGGTCAAATGGTCAAATCGTCATAACCCAACACACGTTCGATATTGGTCGAGGGAAAATTTGCATTTGTATTTTGACGTAAGAACACAGTATCCCCAAAAACTAAATGTTTGGGGGGGGTATTATACGGGAACACGTAATTGGGCCATTTTTTATTAACGGTAATTGCAATTTGAATGGTCCTAGATACTTGGATCTACTGCAGCAGCACATTATTCCAACTGCTAGGCAGTTGTTAGGTGTAAGATTTGGTGAAACATGGTTTCAACAAGATGGTTGTTCCGCTCACAATGTTGGCCTTGTTAGGGAATATCTTGATAATGTATTTCCTAATCGGGTTATAAGTACACGGGGAACTATTTTATGGCTAGCTCGATCTCCCGATCTTGCTCCTAATGACTTCTATCTGTTTTTGAAGAAGCTTTTAAAATTATCACCCCTAACATGCTTGGAAACGTTAGAAGGGGTTTTTATAGTAGGCTCGGATATTGTCTAGCCGAGCAAGGAGGACTTTTCGAACATTTGCTTTAATTTTTTTTTGACTGGGAGAATCTTTTTGGTTTTTAGAATGTATTATTTTATTTTGAGAACTAGCTTTTATTTTGTTTCTCCTTATTATTTTCATTGTAACACGTCGTCACTGATAAATCTGAGCAGTTGACAATAAAACGCTCTTATTTATCAGTGACAAAAAATAAGAAAATTACGTTATAAAAATTTGCGTATTTATTGACCAAATTCCGGTTTCATTGACTACGATCCACACAGCACCGTGGTAAGAGGCGTACTAAATACCAAAGGAAAGTCATGCAAGTGGTGATCGCAAGCCTGAGTATTGGTTGCTTCACTGATAGGCGTGCGGTGTCTCTGCATGTACGTACACTGGCAAATTAGACTTCTTCCGCCCTATGTTCGCAGTAGCTTGAAGCGGTCTGTATAGTGTATTATGGGACTCGCAACTCAGTAACCTGTTAGGTATTTCAAATTGACAAAAAATGTCACTGTTAGATTTTGTTATTGTCATACGCTTATATTTAAAAATGCCCCAACTAAACAAATTCGTAAAAGCCCAAATTTTGGAAAAATTAGACGGTGGTTGGTCGGTTCGAAGAGTAGCGGCCGATTATGGACGAAACAAGGCTACACTTTTAAGAATAAGAAAAAAGTATCCAGAAGAAGGAACTGCTCGACAAAGTCGAGGCACTGGCTTGACCCAAGTCATAAGAACGACGCGCAGGCGGATAAGCCGTTCTAAACTTAGATGTCGCGTTGCTGCCAAGAAAACCTTGCTTAGTGAGGAAAAGAAGCAAGCCAGGTTAACTTTTGCACTATTCACTACAAAAAGAAGAATTTTGGCAACAAGTGGTCTTCTAGGATAAAAAAAATCTTTCAGTCCCACAATGACATCAAACAAATTTTCGTATATCGCCCGCCCCGAACACGCTAAATAGCGTGTTCGAAAAATATATTGCTGGGAACGAAGACCGGGCTGGAAGATTTTCCTTGATTGTGTGAGGTTTATGTTGATATGATGAGAAATATTATGCTTCCAGAAGCAACCATTCTTCATCCAAAAAAAAAACGAAACGAAAAAAACGTGTCCTAATATTTAAATAATTTAACAGATATTTAACTAAATTATTTTAGGTCTTTTTATGGATGTTGCCAAAAAAAAACGGATTTTAATCTAAATAATTCCTAATCGATCAAATATTGAGCTCCATATACCAATATATAAAACTAATTTTTTGATCCCTTGCAAACTCTACACTAAGACTAGCCAAACTGATAAGTTTATGTTAAAAAAATGTAGACTAGAAAAAAATTAAAAAATTAGTACTTTTTCATTTTACCTATAAAAAATTTAGTGGTTATTTAATGAAACCCGAAAAATATCTTTCATTTTACTCACTCCAGTTTTATGGGCAGTAAAGTTAATTTTATCACCACCTTGAATGTATCTAACGTAAGTTTATTCATTTTTTTAATTACTTGTACATACATATATGTACAGGATGACCGTTTATAAAGTTCACTTTTTTATTATTTGTCACATTCACTTCAGGCTGGGCCATAAGGTTCTCCTTTTTTTTAATGGAAAACCCTGTATATGTTTTAAAATATTGATGGATCTTTTCTTCCTTTTCGGTTCTCGGGTAAAATCAAAAATAATTTGCCATAAGGGCACTGCGTTAGCCAGGGAAAAATAGTTTAGGTTTTGCGAATTTTTTCAATGACCGTTCAAGACAAAGATGATATATTTTTGGAATCAGGAAGAAAAGATCTATCGAAATTTTAACAAATATACAGGGTGTTCCATCCTAATTCATTTTTTGATTTATCTTTTTGTAACAAATAACTAAAGAGTTTTCCTAAGTGGGACTTTATAAACGGTCACCCTGTACAACCAATTTATTAATAAAAAGGATAATTTATATTAATGATTGACATAACAATGAATATGCGTTAATTATTTTAGCTGCCTATGTAGGATTTTTTATGGACAGAGCTGATCATACAACGTTGAAAGCAAAAGTTCAATGTTTTTTTTAATGGATAGCCTCACTTTGTTGCAAATTATCTTACATTAAATAAAAAAGAGATATCCGATGTTTACGGAGACCTTGTTTATATTATTATCTGAAAAATCTTGGGACGTAATTTTCGAAGCCGCGAGGGGACTCAATCGATCGACGCTCGTGTCCTGATTTTCCAGAACTCTCCCGTTTTCGGACCTCTGTCTCCTGCGTCCTAGAAAGACCATCTCCAGAACGCCAAATGTCCCGCTAAAGTCTCAACTCAGGAAATACGTTTTTTACAGCTGCCGCTTTTTGTTCTTTATGACGCTTTTAGTTTAGTTAGCAATTTTACAGCTGAAGATGTTTTAGAATCAGAGCATATTTTACAGCTGAAGATGATAACAACTTTTAAAACGAAATAACTGCAGGGGTGTTACTTAGCCTTTTTCCATAACACCTTAAAACAAGAAGTTAAAAAACCTCCAAATCAGTTAACCGAAAAGAATCTAAAAACAAAAGATCACAAGATCTTGGTTGGAAACAACGAGAATTCAAACTTGGATGAGGATCCCACAAGGAACACCCAAAGGACCAAAGCGAAAAGAGAAATGATCAAACGATGTTTCGCCCTGGGCAAACAGAGTTTTGGTACATTTTTAAATTTTCTAGTCAAGAAAATAGGACTACGCCACCGGAAAAATCTAATTTTCTGATATAATTTAGGTCATTGATCGGTGGACTTTCCTAAGCTTGTTAATGAAATAAAAATTTGGGTTCTAATTTTTTTCCTCTATTCAGGAAATGTATATCTAAGTTGCCTATCCTATAAGGTTTTGATGCGGTTAATTTTAATTCCTTTGAATTTTGTGTTTAATTTAAGTTATTGGTGATTTTTTTATGACTTACCAAATCCGTCTTTTACCGTCTCTGTTATTAGCAAAGCAAGCTTAAATATGAACTGCTAGTTTCTTAGGCTCCAGGATTATATTTCGAATTCACATAATTGTCATATAAATCTAGCAAACTTTTCGAGGTCCTCGGGGTGACCAATCCGAGGGCTTTGTCAAAATGTCGCTTTTCCACTTTTGACGTGTGAATGTCTTCCTCCAAGGCCATCATGGCCGCCTCGTGGCAAACCGCGTTGACTTCGGCTCCCGAGTAGCCGACCGATTTTTGCACCAGATCGTCTATAGTGACGTCGTCAGTTACCTGTTGAAAATACAATTTAAAAGACGTTTCGTCATATGCAAATTTTTCAAAAAAGTTTAAAAACCATGACGCAACATAATACGTCGTGGTGTGACAAGGCGCTTGTGGCTAGAATAAACTAATAGCGTATTCCCTTGAGACAATCGGTGTGCTACTGGTTCGGTTTTTGTGTTCCATTGACAGGTACTTTTTCCGATTTGCTGTTCCATTGGGGAACTGACACCTTCAGTGTGACACCGAGTGCCGCTCTTTCGGCACCGGCTCTGAGGGCTCGTGCTGCACCTAAAACCGCCATTAAAAATTTTATTTGCGAACAGCGAAAATGAGCGAACAAGTGTGAGAGATTTTTTTTACTTTTACGGCTAGTTCGTGACCCTAATTTTTATGAAACGTTGATTTGGCTGGGAAGGGGTCAATCAAAAAACAAGAAAAGCTGTATTTAAATTTGTTTTGATTAATTTAAAATCATCATCAGCGCATCTAAAAGATACAAAACCATCCAACTTTAGTTTCAAGGGTAAAAAGTTTTTACATAAAATGATAAAATATCATGGCCTTACTCAATATTGTAACAATGTGTAACTTTGAATATTATTTGTAGGAGTTAAAATATAAAATATGGTTAAAAAAAACTGTACTTAACTAAATACAATATTAAAACCTAAAAAAAGTACACATAGAAACCACAAAAATAGTTGATTGATAAAGAAAGAAAATTTTAAAACGGTACTGACCTTTAATTCGCTTTTCCGTTGTCACAAAAGCAGTGGTAAAGTAAGTACAGTTTTTTTTTATCCATTTTTTATATTTTAACACCTACAAATAATATTTAAAGTTACACATAATAATTATTGAGTAAGGCCATGATTTTTTATCATTTTATATAAAAAAAAACTTCCTTTTTTTAAAGTTTTTTTTACCTTTGAAACTAAAGTTGGATTGTTTTGTATCTTTCAGATGCGCTGATGATGATTTTAAATAAATCGACACGTTCACAGATTTTTTTACATTTTCTTCGCTGCTGAGTAGTAGCAGCGATGAAGACGACGAAGAAAAATTATGTGTCGTACATCATCGCATAGAAACCCCAAAAATAAAAACATGAAATATGGTTTTTAGGCACTTCAATTGTTCTGAAGTTGAAAATACCCCGTTTGACAAACGGGCGTGTAAATTAGCAAAAGGGTCGCGACTTGAGATTTATTAAGCCACTTTCCATTGACGTCACACGCAAAACATATGAACATCGGGTCACGTGGTACATCGAAAGTTTTTTTGGGTCAACCAACCAAAAGTCTAAGCTATGGTTTGTTTTGACAACACATTTGACATCTAAAAATACTTTTGACATTTTCAGGTTAGAAATTTTTGTTTATTTCTAACCTCAAAATGTTCAGATGTCAAAATGTATGTCATAACAAACCACAGCTTAGACTTTTGGTTGGTTGGTCCAAAAAAACTTTCGATGTGCCACGTGACTCTTTCGCGTCAAGTAGGCCATGCACAGCGTCACTGAAACTGGCTAATTGCAACAGAAGACAAAACCAAAATTTCAATCCGAAAATGTGAGGTTAAGAGTTTGCCAGTTCCGCTGTTGCAGTCGTGTTCCATTGAAACAGCACCAGTGCCATTTTTTTACAGCACCGGGCCAGTGTCAGTGCGAAACTGGAAACAGGCGAGTGCGCAACTGGATTTTACAATGGAATACGCTCCCAATGAGCCTTTTTTGTCTATATAAAAGTTACAGCAAATAATATAAAACCTTCATAAAATAACCAAAAGTTATATTATTTAGTGTTGGTGATAATTTTATAACTCTAATATATCTCTTAAATGAGTAAAAAAGACTTGAAAAACAACTGTTCAACACCAGCTTATAAAAATTTATGGTACATAGTAATGGATAGAAAAACAACATATAGATTTTATAAAACTTCCTTATGAGCCCTCAGGTATAGAGTTTATTATAAAAAGGTTTTACAACTGTTCTAACAACACTACATAACCAATTAAAGGTTTTTATGGATTTAGAAATATAGATTTTCCATCTTTCTTCCCTTTGCTTGTTATGTATTATTCTTTTTCTTTTTACAATAAAAAATTTATAAAATGGTGTTTAGCAATCTTCTAAAATAAATAAAAATTAAAGTAAGATAAGCTGAAGCAGGAATATGAATATTTATATACTATAGTCAAATAAAAGCTGTTTTTCAAGTAATTCTACTCTGAAAATCAGCTGCGGTCCCGTGTGTACTGTATAGTTTTCGAACACACTCACGTAAATTTCATAGGCTCCAAAAATACTTGAGAAAACGAAAAAAAAAATATTCATTTAAATATCAGTTTGTGTTTTTTTCTTTCTGGGACAAATATTGAATTTTGTATGTTGTTCTTAACCCTAACAAGCAATATATCGATTGAAACACATATTGAAACCCCATAAATAACGTTTTCATTTAGGCCAAAAACCTATTTTTGTAATCCAAAATGGCGAAAATTTTCGACAATTCTATAAAAAAAAAACAATACAACTATACCACTGTTTACCTCGACAAGCACTATTTTATGACCCTTTTAAAAAATGATGCTACTTGGAACAAAGGGCTGCAGATGGCGCAAAGTTGAACACTGATGGTTCGTTTCTGCGAGCTTAACATAGTTACCATTGTTCTCTTTTCCTAAATGCATTCCTCGAGAGATCCAGCATACTACACATACCAGGAAAAATACCCGCCTCCACACACTTCAAGCCCGCATAACTGTCAGAGGTAACTATCTCAAGAATATAGTTAGATTGCGGGGTCGAAGGGTGTACAGGCGAGTATTTTCCGGGGTGTTCACATTTGCCGCCGACCAGCAGTATCAGCGTATGCGCTCGACGTTTCACGGTGCGTTTTTGCGACCTTAACACGGTTACTATATTGTTCTCTTTTTCTAAAACACGGTTTCCATCTATGCGTTTCTCATTTGTGGGTCCCCCGAATCAAAACACGTATCACGTGGTCTAAGCGAGATTTGCCTATACAAGTTCATGTCGGACCACGTGATGAGTTTTTTGAGTCAGGGTGACTGCGCCTGGTAAACGCTGGTGGGAATCGGGTGTAAAATGCATTTGATCCCGATATCTGTCATCGGCAACTATCTCAAGAAAATTGCAATCTCTTATCTCTCTCAGATTGATGTAATTAAAACAAGATAATAATGGTATGGTATCTCGCAAAAACGCGCCTTTTGATGTCGCAAAAACGCTCCTTTTGATGTCGCAAAAACGCGCCTTTTGATGTCACAAAATTAACCTTAAAAAATCTTGTTTGTTTTGTTATTATAATTGCCAAAATAAATTAAAATTGTTTTTTTTTGTTCTAAAAACAGTTACATTATAATCAATATATAAAGAAATTAATAACAACCTTATGGGCAAAAAAGGTTTATGAATGAGTTCATAAGAACATTACAGACACCAATTTATATAACTATTGAGTGTGAGTTCCCAAATTTTTATAAGTGTCTCTCGAAATATTTTCAATATTATCTTATATAAATTTTTTTGTTGGTTAATTAAGTTGTATAAGTAAATATCTGTCAACAGAAGTTTCTGAAAATGCTCATTGGGCTATAATGTTTCATCGGTTCCATCTTCAAAAAGCAAAAATATAGAATGAATCTTTTCATTAATATCTTTATACAAAAAAATATTTGTGGAAAAAGTAGAAAAACAAAAATAAAGACGCTAAGAGTTGACGAGAAGTTAGCCACAGTATTTGACGTAACTAATGCCTACTCTACGGTCCAACGTCTTGTCATCGATTTCTATTTCTCTCTTTGTAGGAAAGAGTGAGAAGCAATAGAAGGCAGCGGCAAAAAGTTTCAATGTGGAGTCTAGCTTCTCTAGTTCGAAACGAACAGAAAGCTCGTTCTTAAAACTATATCATATTAACAATTAAAAAAAAAATTATAAGCTGCAGCTTAGTTAATTGGCTTCTCTTATCTAACCAATTACAGAAGGGAGCAATTTTCCATTACACTCAATCCCCATGACTGTGATGGAAAGTCCAGACGTGCTGAACTGAGTAGGCACAGCGTTCATGGTAGCACTCTAATTGAAAGAAGAAGAAAAAGCTCGTTTCGAAACCATTCAAATTGGTGGAAAAGTGATGTCATCGATAACAAGCCGGCAAAATTCATATTAAACTAATTCTATAAATAATTAAAAAAACAAAACCTTTTCAACTTTATGCGGATTTTGCTAAATTGTTGGGAAGAAATACAGAATTTACTGGGTTGTAAATGGTTTTTGAGCATTAACAATACGAGATTTCAGAGTTGCGACGTCACTAATCAATAGGACTGTCGAATAAATTCATCTGATGGCCCTTTAAAAATGGTGAGTGTAGGGTAAACAAAGCAATTTTCAATAAGACGTAATGCTACTAAAAATGAAAATTTTGGAAAAGTGAGAAAAGATGCAGATTAACCAAAGTGACTATTTTGCCAAAATGTTAAAAATAAACTCAAAATTCGCAGTTTAAAGAGGCAACGTCATTTACTTTTATCTCTCTCGCACTTGCACAGTGTGGATAGGCATTGTCTCTCTCAGTTCAGCCTGAAGATCGGGCCAGATCGGCTTGAAGAGATGTTATCTGTAATTACACGGGTGCGACAAAGATAGGTAGTGGGACATTTCTTCTTTTAATTGCAAATTTTAAGTTTATTGTTAAAAATTTCGTCAAAATGCTTGTTTTTCCCTGATTCACAAAGGATTACTGTATCGAAAAATCACTTCTTTAATCTGCGTCTTTTTCCACTTTCCCAAACTTTGGTTTCAGTTAGCATTAAGTCTTATTGAAAAACGGTTTGTTTACCCTACACCGGCCATATTATTTTTGTTAGGCTGCCCTATAACGTAATTATTGAAAATTTTTCAAAACTGGGTCAATGTGACAAAACATCTAGGCTCTTTCAAAATTCACTATCAATATTTAAAGATTTTATTTTTCAGGTCAAAACAAGACTATAAGCATGTGTCCGCAAGCGCTTTTTTAGCGATCTATTGAGCGTTAGTTTCAATTTTTTTTAGTTTCTTCTTTATAGCATCTGCAGTTTTTTAGATATTTAGATCAAATTTGAAACGCAGGTTAGAAAAAATTAAAATGATTCTTCTTCCTCTTCAAGTGCCACGCTCTCTTCGAACGCTGGTTATCATCAGCGCGATTGTACCCTGTTCACTGCTTTTCGGAAAAGTGTCTCAGTACTACTACACCATACCATTGTCTTAAGATTTTTAAGCCATGATATCCGTCTACGACCCGGACCTCTTCTGCCTTCAATTTTGTCTTCTATTATCAATCAAAATTTAAGTTAACCCCAAATTGTGAACTTTTGGCAGCAATTTGATTCAATAACTCTTGCAGACCTTCCAGCGTGTCTGCTAGTATGACAGTGTCGTCGGCATATCGTAGGTTATGTAGTACATTCTCTATTTTTTTTTGTTACTATAGATATTAGACAACAGCAGTGACAATACAACCTTGGCGCACATCTCTCTTATTTGAGCAATCTGATTCCAGTATTTATAAAATAATTCGCCAAATTTAATTAAAAGTTTTAACGAAAGGTGGAAAACTAACGCTCTGTAGATCGGTAACGTTTATACAGGAAAAATAGAATTGATGGTACCCTAAGGTAACATAAAACTGTCGTTAACAATATTTCCACGGGCATCTTTATAAAAATTAAAGTCATCGGTAACAAATGTAATATAAATTGGTGTTAACAATGTTTCCACCAACATATTTATAAAAATCATCATCAGTGACAAAAGTTATATAAATTGATTTTTGAAATCTTTCTGTTAACCCATCTATAAAACCGTAAGTAACTATCAATTAAAGATATATAGATTGGTTTTTAAAATGTTGCTATCAACTCACTTGGTGCCTGTAATATTTTTATGAACTCATTCATAAACCTTTTTTGCCCATTCTTTCTATAATGTTTTTATTAATTTCTTCGTATAGTGAGTATAATACCACTGTTTTTACAACAAAAAAACAATTTTAATTTATAACAAAACAAACAAGATTTTTTAGATTAATTTTGTGACATGAAAAGGCTCGTTTTTGCGAGATACCATACCATCATTGTCTGGTTTTAATTACATCAATCTGAGGAGAGACATAAGAGATCCAAATCTTCTTGAGATAGTTTTCGATGACAGATATCGGGATCGTATGCATTCTACACCCGGTTCCGACCAGCGTTTCCCATGCGCAGTCACCCTGACTCAAAAAACTCATCACGTGGACCGATATGAACTTGTATAGGCAAATCTCGCTTACACTACGTGATCCGTGTTTTGATTCGGGGAGCCCACGCATAAGAAACCCATAGATGGGAACCGCGTTTTAGAAAAAGAGAACAATATAGTAACCGTGTTATGTCCGCAAAAATGCACCGTGAAACTTCGATTCACGGTGCATACAGTTCGCACGGCTGGTCGGCGGCAATTGTGAACACATCACCTTACGACGCGACGGAACACAGCCTCAAGGTCTGTTTCTGCGAGTTTGACATAGTCACTATTATCCTCTTTTTCTAAATGCATTCGTCTGAGAGAGATCCAGCATACCAGGGAAATATTCGCCTGTACACCCTTCGACCCCGCAATCTAACTATCTTCTTGAGATAGTTACCTCTGACAGTTATGCGGGGTTGAAGGGTGTGCAGGCGGGTATTTTTCCTGGTATGTGTAGTATGCTGGACCTCTCTCAGACGAATACATTTAGGAAAAGAGAACAAGCTCGCAGAAACGGACCTTCAGTGTTCAACACTGCACCATCTGCAGCCTTTTGTTCCAACTAGCATCATGTTTTAAAACGTTGATAAAAAAGTGTTGAAAGAGGTACACAGTGGTATAATTGTATTGTTTTTTTTTATAGAATTGTCGTAAATTTTCGCCATTTTGGATTCCAACAATAGGTTTTTTGCCAAAATAAAAACGTTATTTATGAGGTTTCAACATGTGTTTTAATCGAAATATTGCTTGTTTAGGGTTAAGAACAAAATTCAATATTTCTCACAGAAAGCAAAAAACATATGTGAAAAAAAGTATTATTTAAATGAATATTTTTTTCCCTTTTTCTCAAGTATTTTTGGAGCCCATGAAAATTTTGTGAGTGTATTCGAAAACTATACAGTACACACGGGACCGCAGCTGATTATCAGAGTAGGATGACTGGGAAAACAGCTTTTATTTAACCTATAGTATATAAATATTCATATTCCTGCTTCAACTTATCTCACTGCCATTTGAATTTATTTTCGAAGATTGGTAAACACCATTTTATAAATTTTTTATTTTAAAAAGAAAAAGAATAATACATAAGAAGCAAAAGGAAGAAAGATGGAAAATTTATATTTCTAAATCGATAAAAACCTTTAATTTGTTATGTAGTATTGTTAGAACAGTTGTAAAACCTTTTTATAATAATATCTAGACTTGAGGGTTCATAAGGAAGTTTCATAAAATCTATATGTTGTTTTTCTATCCATTACTATGTACCATAAATTTTTATAAGCTGGTGCTGGTCAGTTGTTTTTCAATTCTTTTTTACTTATTTAAGAGATATACTAGAGTTATAAAATTATCACCAACACTAAATAATATAACTTTTGGTTATTTTATGAAGGTTTTATATTATTTGCTGTAACTTCTATATAGACAGAAATGCTCAGCAATGTTGAGCTATTTTCGATCCAGTTGTGGCCCCTTGTCGAGTTTTGCGTTTGTGTTCAGTAAGACGAATTTCTATAGGTCGGCTGGGTTCTCCCATGTAGATGTAGATATCCCCACTCTCGCAAGGTACCTGGTAGATGCAGTTCTTGGTGTCATGGCGTTGTGGTTTAGTTTTTTCAATTGACTTCTTATTGTTGTGATAATTTTGAAGACAGCTCGAATGCTTATTCTTCTTATCTTTTCTGAGATTCCTTTGACGTATGGAATTAAAATGTCGCCTTTCTTTCAGTATTTACGTCTGTAGGCTTTGGTGTTGGTATGGTCTGAAGAGTTTTATCGATCGTGTAGTTGGAGAAACCGTTTCTTCGCAGATCGGATCGACTTTACGCCTTTTCTTTATTTAAACCTTCTTCTGTATTGCAGATGTAAGTGAGATTTTGCAATTCCCAGTTTGGTTGATGTGGAGTGGCTTGATTTGAGTAGGTTTGCGATATACAGAAGTGGTTATGGTTGAATTATGTTTGGTGACTAGAACGACGAGAAAAGACAGCTGACAATTTTCTTCTTTTTCCAGAGTTAGTGTAATGCAGTTTCTTATGCTGTTGGCATGATTGAAGAATTGTTCTAGTGTATTGTTGTCCTTTTTCCAGATGATAAATATGTCCATGTATCTTAGCCATAGTTTGGGTATTTGCCATGATGTTCGCAGAGCTTCTTCTTCAAAGGATTCCATAAAGATATTGACCACTACCAACGAAATGACCAAAATACCTGTCCTTTTCCTGGAAGTAAAAATTCTGCAGGCAGCATTTCAACAAATCCATAATTGATTGAAAGACTGATTCTATCAGAGAGGTGGTGATCCTTGAGTAACTTCTGTTCCATGATTTGAAGTGATTCTTCCAATGGTACGTTCGTGTACAAACTTTCAACGTATAAACTAACAAACTGGTCATCAGGTTGTAAATTGATGTCTCTAAGGAGGTCCTTGAAGTGCTTTGAATTTTTGACGAATGACGGTGACTTTCCTTGAAGAAGCTGGATGATGAGTAGAAGATATTTAGCAAGATTAGGAGTCGAAGAAATGCGACTGGTTATCGGTTATCGGTCGAAGAGGCATGTTTTCCTTATGAATTCGAATCGAAACGTTGTGAAAAAGTAAAAAATAAAGACAATGAAACTTCGAAACTTTAGTTTACTCAAAAATTTTATTAACCGTCATGCCTCTCAGATTGCTGCATTCGCTCGCAAAAAAATTTCCTATATGTCCTATTTTCCCTGCGTTTATAAAAAAAGTCTTATTTTAATATAAAAAAACACGCTCTTCAAATCTTGATACTGAATTTTAAAGCACCCTGTATGACGCGACGTATATACTCACAGGCATTTTCGACAGTTTTATCCTAAATATCTCCCTTCTAGTGTGCTCGTCGGGTAACGGCACGTGCACAATCCTATCTAATCTGCCGGGTCTGAGCAGAGCTTTGTCAATTTTGTCAGGACGGTTCGTAGCCGCCAAAATGGTGACATCTCCCAGCGGTGTCACGCCGTCCAGTTCTGTGAGCAGCTGAGCTAGGACTCGTTCTTGAACGCTAGCGGACGACCCTAAAAAATTATAAGTACTTTTGGTCAATGATGTATCCCACTTGGTGTTTTATTTTTTTTTATAATTTAATATTTATTATTCATTTACTTTTTCTTATTTACGTTCTTCCCCTTCTTCATACAGTATAAGAAAACAAAAAATACAAAAAAAATAAAATTATATTAAAATTAAAAATTATATAGGTAGGTAAAAATACAAAAAAATTAAACACAAAGTGTAATACATCAATTGAAAGCGAATTTCAAAAAAGGCTTGCCATATAAAGATGCCTTTAAACTTCTCTTCAAAATGAAGCGCCGAAAATGGGGACTCAGTTTTTTTTCATCTCCCCTCGAAGTACCTCCCAATGAGCATTTTTGTCTATATAAAAGTTACAGCAAATAATATAAAACCTTCATAAAATAACCAAAAGTTATATTATTTAGTGTTGGTGATAATTTTCTAACTCTAATATATCTCTTAAATGAGTAAAAAAGACTTGAAAAACAACTATTCAACAACAGCTTATAAAAATTTATGGTACATAGTAATGGATAGAAAAACACCATATAGATTTTATAAAACTTCCTTATGAGCCCTCAAGTATAGAGATTATTATAAAAAGGTTTTACAACTGTTCTAACAACACTACATAACAAATTAAAGGTTTTTATGGATTTAGAAATATAGATTTTCCATCTTTCTTCCCTTTGCTTGGTATGTATTATTCTTTTTCTTTTTACGATAAAAAAATTTATAAAATGGGTGTTTAGCAATCTTCTAAAATATATAAAAATGAAAGTGAGATAAAGTGAAGCAGGAATATGAATATTTATATACTATAGTCAAATAAAAGCTGTTTTTCAAGTCATCCTACTCTGAAAATCAGCTGCGGTCCCGTGTGTACTGTATAGTTTTCGAATACACTCACGTAAATTTCATGGGCTCCAAAAATACTTGAGAAAACGGGAAAAAAAATATTCATTTAAATATCAGTTTTTTTTTCATACGCGTTTTTTTCTTTCTGGGACAAATATTGAATTTTGTATGTTGTTCTTGACCCTAACAAGCAATATTTCGATTGAAACACATGTTGAAACCCCATAAATAACGTTTTTATTTAGGCCAAAAACCTATTTTTGTAATCCAAAATGGCGAAAATTTCCGACAATTCTATAAAAAAAAACAATACAACTATACCACTGTTTACCTCGACAAACACTATTTTAAGGATTTTCGTTTTACAATTGGTCCTGGTTCTGGTTGAACCAGAACCGCAACCGATCCTTTCGTTTTAAAACAATGACGTCACAGTTGCAACCCGGTTATGAAATTTTAGAACCAGCCTGGGAGGTTGGTTCGTCCCTTTGGTTGTAAACATAACCCCTAAAATTTTGCAAAATTATAGATGGTCTTTTTTTGAGTAAAATCAAAGATATCTTAATAATATTTTAAATGACGTCATTATTTTAGAACAGCTGTCAAAATTTATGTCAAAATAATGTCAACCAGAACCAGGACCAATTCTTAAATCGAAAATCCTTTTTATGACCCTTTTAAAAAATGATGCTACTTGGAACAAAGGGCTACAGATGTCGCAGTGTTGAACACTGATGGTCCGTTTCTGCGAGCTTAACATAGTTACCATTGTTCTCTTTTCCTAAATGCATTCCTCGAGAGATCCAGCATACTACACATACCAGGAAAAATACCCGCCTCCACACACTTCAAGCCCGCATAACTGTCAGAGGTAACTATCTCAAGAATATAGTTAGATTGCGGGGTCGAAGGGTGTACAGGCGAGTATTTTCCGGGGTGTTCACATTTGCCGCCGACCAGCAGTATCAGCGTATGCGCTCGACGTTTCACGGTGCGTTTTTGCGACCTTAACACGGTTAGTATATTGTTCTCTTTTTCTAAAACACGGTTCCCATCTCATTCGTGGGTCCCCCGAACCAAAACACGTATCACGTGGTCTAAGCGAGATTTGCCTATACAAGTTCATGTCGGACCACGTGATGAGTTTTTTGAGTCAGGGTGACTGCGTATGGGAAACGCTGGTGGGAATCGGGTGTAAAATGCATTCGATCCCGATATCTGTCATCGGCAACTATCTCAAGAAGATTTGGATCTCTTATCTCTCTCAGATTGATGTAATTAAAACAAGATAATAATGGTATGGTATCTCGCAAAAACGCGCCTTTTGATGTCACAAAATTAACCTTAAAAAAATCTTGTTTGCTTTGTTATTATAATTGCCAAAATAAATTAAAATTGTTTTTTTGTTCTAAAAACAGTTATATAACTATTATGTGTGAGTTCCCAAGTTTTTATAAGTGTCTCTAGAAATATTTTCAATCTTATCTTATATCAATTTGTTGTTGGTTAATTAAGTTTTATAAGTGGGTTGATAGCAACATTTTAAAAACCAATCTATTATATATCTTTAATTGATAGTTACTTACGGTTTTATAGGTGGGTTGACAGAAAGATTTCAAACACCAATTTATATAACTTTTGTCACTGATGACTTATATTTTTATAAATATGTTGGTGGAAACATTGTTAACACCAATTTATATAACATTTGAACCGATGACTTTAATTTTTATAAAGATGTCCGTGGAAATATTGTTAACGCCAGTTTTATGTTACTTTAGGGTACCATCAATTTAGAGCCTTTAATAAAACAAATATACAAACTCAATTCTTGTAGGAAACTTCTAAATACCCTAGGGTATCAATGGAACCCTCTTTATAATAATTATATAAATATCTGTCACCAGAAGTTTCTGAAAATGCTCATTGGGTTAGATATCATTAATCTAAGAAAAGTTACGTTTTATTTTCTTTAAATTTCATTTTTTTTTCTCTGAATTTAGGAGTGAAATTTTCGTATTTTTTTGAGACTCGCCTTTAAAATAATTTACCAAGCAAGTCTATGGGTTTTTGTCAAGCATTGTGAAGTTGTCAAAGTTTTGTTTTCAAAAATTGATGTTTCTAACACGTAGTAAAGGGTGCTTCTCAGAAAATGTTAATATTTTCTGAGAAAAATATCTCAATTCTTGCTCAGAACAACAAATTCTACCTACAGTTAGTCTTTCTAGCGAATTTTGAATCACCCTGTATATGGTTGAAAATAGTATTTTGGTGGTTGCCTACCTGAAGTTCTCTCTCCTCCCAGTGCGTCAATTTCGTCGAAAAATATAATAGAGGGCGCCACCTGTCGCGCTTTCCTAAACACGTCTCGTATAGCTTTTTCAGAGTCTCCCACCCATTTACTAAACAGTTCAGGTCCTGAAAAGGAATAGTTACAAACAACTAGATGTGACAAAGTAGGTTAGTCACTACAATTTTGAAGCTCAAGTGGTATTTAGGGGATAATTTTACAAAGAACAACACAAAAAAGCAGTAAATAAATAAAAAATTTACTAATTGGTTTACTTTAACAAGATTTTGTTGATTTCTTGCTTTTTAACAGGTCAAAACCGATTAATTTTACAAAATTTTAATAAAAACCACACACTGTCAGAATGATGATACAAAAAATTCAATGACAACTCAGTTTTAGTTATAATAAAGTACCACAAAATGAGTACAGTAACCAAGGAAAAATTATCGACGTAAGATAAGTCAAAAGAATTATCGCTTTACTTCTCCAAAATCATACTTGTACTTGTCCTATGGGAATTTTAACAAAATTCACCATATTCACGAAATTCAACATATTTAGTTAAAAAACATTTAACATTCACAAAAGTACCCAATAAGTCTTATAAAGCATCTGACAAACAAATAAAATTACCAAGAGTTTAATAGTAGAGTATACAATGAGCTTCGGGCTACGGCGAACATAGTGGGAATCAAGTCCAATTTACTCTCCGTGCCGTACAACCGAGGTGGATTCGAAGCACGCTGCAGTGTTATCTTTTGGAAATGTATTTTGTTTTATTTCTGCCTTGTTCGAGAAACAGATTGGTAAGTTACTAACTAAAAAAATGGATGTCTAAGAAGTTGCCGAAAAAGTGCAGATGGTCAAATGGTACTATCAAAGCAGACCATTGAGACATGTTCAAGAACTTTTTTTGAAGAATTTTGTAAATCGCCCAGAATCTAGTTTATCAACGATTCATAGGTTTGTGCAGAATTTTGAAAAGTTTGGTTGTGTAGCGCCAAGAAACCATAAAAAAACCACTGTTTTGAATGACGAGGAGGAAGTACAAGATGTGATGATTTGCGCAGCAGTGGAAGAAAATCGAAAGTTAACTAGCCACCAAATTGCCGAAGCAGTTGATACGTCTTCAGCCACTGTCTTACGTGTTCTCAAAAAGAATGGTTCTCATTCTTACAAAACGTCAAAAACGCATCAAATTTTTCCGGAGGACAACTATCGTCGTATGGAATTTTGCGAAACAATGATGTAAAGGGCTAATCGTGATGAAAACTTTCTGAGATCTATTCTTTTCACAGATGAAAGCACTTTTCCATTATTGAATCGTCATAACACAAAACAGTTTCGATATTGGTCGAGGGAAAATTTGCATTTGTATTTTGACGTAAGAACACAGTATCCCCAAAAACTAAATGTTTGGGGAGGTATTGTAGGGCAACACATAATTGGGCCATTTTTTATTGACGGCAATTTAAATGGTCCTAGATACTTGGATCTACTGCAGCAGCATATTATTCCAACTGATAGGCAGTTGTTAGGTGTGAGATTTGATGAAACATGGTTTCAACAAGATGATTGTCCCGCTCACAATGTTGGCCTTGTTAGGGAATATCTTGATAATGTATTTCCTAATCGGGTTATAAGTACACCGGGAACTATTTTATGGCCAACTCGATCACCCGATTTTGCTTCTAATGACTTCTATCTGTGGAGTTATATCAAAAATAAAGTTTACGGGCATGAAAGGCTAATAATTTGGAAGAACTTCGGATTAAACCTGAAGAAGCTTTTTAAACTATCACCCCTAACATGCTTGGTAACGTTAGGAGTTTTTATAATAGGCTCGGATATTGTCTAGCCGGTCAAGGACTTTCCGAACATTTTTGACTGGGAGAATCTTTTTGGTTTTTAGAATGTATTATTTTATTTTGAGAACTTGCTTTTATTGTGTTTCTCCTTATTATTTTCATTGTAACACGTTATTTGCGTATTTATTGACCAAATTCCTGTTTCATTGACTACGCCACATTGCACCGTGGTTAGAGGCGTACTAAACGCAAGCCGTGAACGGTTATCGCAAGCCTGAGTGTTGGTTGCTCCACTGATAGGTGTGCGGTGTCCCTGGGTGTACGTACACTGGCAAATTGGACTTCTTCCGGTCTATGTTCGCAGTAGCCTGAAGCGCTCTGTATAACAAGCATGTTACGATGGTCATTAAGGCGAAGAAGAATTTATCTGAGCGTGTAATGACCATAACATGCAAGTTAGTGTACTATACTTTACCTACGACCAATGAAAATGTCATCATAAATTATTAAAAATATCAAACGCGAACACTCTTAAGTCAACAACCTTCATAAACTGAACTTTCAATGACGTTCTATCTAAAACGTCCAAACAAATAAGGTTATTGAGGGACTTTTCATATATCTTTTTAAAAACAAGGTTTTTTTTCCTAAAAATGCGTAATTTAGCAATGTAATTATTGATATTAACTCTGTGTTTCGGACTTCCATTGTCTATATTTTATTTATACACGACGTTTCCTTCTATGGCGGTATCTTCTTAGGAGCGATGGAAAAGTTAAGTCCTTTGGCAAGTAAGTTTTCTTCTATGGGTGTCAATGTCTTCTTTGACCCATTAACGATGGTTCTTACAGCGTCGGTGGTCGATTGGCTTTGTGGCTGTCGATGGGCGAATTTCCTTTGGTGCTTTGCTTGCCAAGTCTGTCGTAGATGGTCGCAGGTTCGTGTAATTTTGTCCAGAATCGGTTGATAATCTTCCTCCATAGTATATTCTCGAATCTCCTGAAACCGTTGTCTCAGTTCTTCTGTCAGTAAGGACTTGTTCCAGCGATGAAAGCTGATTTGGGACCATATAAGCGCTTTACTGGCGTCATCTAGAATCCGCTGAACTCTTTGTCCTGGAAATGATGCCTTAAGACGAAATGCAACCGGAATAATGTTGCTGTCTCTTGCTTGGCATAGGAATTCGATGTGCGTGTCTTCTTTGGTATGCTTAATTAAAGTTTTCTCGTAGTCTAGAGCCGTCCAAATTTGTAACAATTCTCATGACTTGGAAATCGAAATAAGAAACATTAAGAAGGATCTGCAGCAGAATGGTTAAAGCCTGAAACTTATAACAGATACTATTTCAAAATTTCAACAAACAGGACAGAGATTACAAGACCAAAACCAGGCAAATGCATTCCTTACAATCCCATACGTTAAAGGAGTATCAGAGAAAATTCGAAGAGTAGCGAAAAACTTTAATATTAAAACAGCTTTTAAATCTAGTAATACAATTCGAAGCCTTCTTAGTAAAACAAAACCGGAGAACAAACAAAATAAGGAATGCATTTACCAAGTTCCTTGTGAGTGTGGTGAATCATACATAGGCGAAACTAAAAGACCACTATCTGTTAGGCTTAAGGAACATCAGACGAATACCCAAAAAGGTGAAACCACGAAATCAGGAATTGCCGAACATGCATGGTCAAAACAACACCGAATGAAGTGGACAGAAGCAAAGGTTTTGCACAAGGAGTCACACTGGAAGAAAGGAAAATTCCTTGAAGCTGCCTTTATTGGGCAGAATCAGGGTATTTTCAGTAAACCAAGTGTTGAAATCCCAAATATTTGGAAGCCCCTCCTTGGGCGGAGCCAACTTCTTAAACTTCAAGGTTGAGTGATTTCTCACAGTATATAAGTACGTAGCCTTAGGAATTGATTGTAGTTTGCACCTGAAGACGATCAGAGATTGTACTGATCGAAACGTCGTGTATAAATAAAATATAGACAATGGAAGTCCGAAACACAGAGTTAATTTCAAACACATCATTGTCTCAAACTTTCAAACAATGTAATTATTATTATACAAAAAAATAATTCACATTTTTGCGCCAATTAGTGCTTTTATAAAATAAAGTTTCAACGCCTGTCACGCCATCTTGTGGTTTACGTCTAAGCTTTATTATTATCCTATGACCGTAAATGAGCAATTAAAATCGTGTTGAGCCAAATTGCCGAAGCAGTTTTCACATTAATCCTCAAACAAACCATAATTGCTAAAATTTCACTTTTTCCTCACCTTTAATGGACAAAAAATTAAGCCCGCTCTCATTGGCCAGGGCTTTGGCAATCATTGTTTTTGAGCACCCGGGAGGACCAAACATTAAAACACCTTTCGGAGGACTTATGCCTAGCCTCAAAAAACTTTCCGGATACCTAAGAGGCCATTCTACTGCTTGTCTTAAAATTAATTTAAGGCTGTCCTGGCCGCCTATATCGGACCATTTGACGTTCGGCACCTAGATTAAGAAAAATTCAAAAAATATACAGAGTAATATCAAACTTTTCGGCCACCAAAATCGTGCGTACAGCAGATATTATGTCAACTGTATGCATGCAAATTTTAAGGTTTCAATAAGTGATTCCCCAAGAAATTAAAACAACTAGAAACCGCATAAAAATCGCTAAGATAATTCGAACTTCTTCGTCTTTAAGTGTCTTGCTCTCTTCGAACGTTGGCGATCTGCACCCTGTCCACTGCTTTTCGGAAAAGTAATTTATTTTTTTTTTTTTTTTTTTTTTTTTTTTTTTTATTAGCAACAAATAAGGTTACAGTAAATTGTTCTTACAACGTTTTTTGCATTCTTACATATACTTAACAATTAAAGAAAACGAAAATAAAAATTCTGAATTAATTAACATCTGGTAATATTATTTTTTATAAATAAATGTAGGTACCTTTCTATTGCTAACAATGTTTCAGCGCACGATTGTATTTATAATACTGTGTGTGCGCTGTTTAGTTTAAATAAAAGTTTCTGTTTGAGGTTAATGGTTTAAGATTTACTACCTAATTTAACTATATTTTAACATAATTAATTGCTAACCAATTAAACTTAAGACTATTCTCACATTTTAGACTATCACAGAAAAGTGAATTTAAAAAAAAAAAAAAAAAAAATTACATGTTATGTTAATGTAGACATTAGTTACTAATTATGAAAAGCTCAACACTCTCTAGATCAGATATTCTAATCTAAAATTACTTTCTACAATCCACTTATTAATTAATTTATTAATTAATTAATAAAAGTGTCATAGTACTAACACCATACCATTGTCTAACGACCCGGACCTCTTCTGCCTTCAATTTTGCCTTCTATTATCAATTCTAAGAGTTTATATTTGTCATTTCTCAAAATATGGTCAAAATATTAAAGTTTTCGTTTTTTGACGGCAAATAAAACTTCAAGCTCTTTATTTATTCCAAGCAGAACATCCACATTAGTTACTCGGTCCATCCAAGATATTCTACGATAACACCACATCTCGAATGCCTCCAACTTTTTGCACGATGGCCTCAGTCAGTTTCCATGCTTCCATGCCATAATATAAGATGCTTAAAACATAACACCGAAGCACACGAATTCGGAGAGTGGTATTAAGATCGCAACTACACAACACTGATTTCATTTTGATGAAAGATGATTTGGCCCAAAGAAAAATACCAATAATATTGGTATTTTTCTTTGATTTGGCCTGTTCAATTTTTGCACGAACTTCTTGCATGTTGTCATTGAGGAGACAACCTAAGTATTTGTACGAATACACGCGTTCGACTTGCTGCCCATTTTTTTTTTGAAAAATTTCAAAAAGGCCATTTTTAATTTTTTTCAAAAAATTATACTATTTTCTTTAAAGTGTTATTAAACTATTCACAAAATTTTGAGATGGACAAATCATGGGTTCAATGTGAAAAAATTTATTAAAAATGTCACATGCATGAAAAATCGCCTATAAATAGACAATGCATTTTGGTAATTAGAAGAATATAATGGGGTTTAAAGCGATATTATAAAAATATTTAACAATATTTTATTTAATAAAAAATTATATCCTACGTTTCATTCTGTATCAGTAATCAGATTAACATTGCCCCCCATTGTAATATTTACTTACAAAACCTCTTTTCCACCGGAGACGTACTATTGGATGTTCCAATTCTTAGGAAAATATGCCTGTATAAACCTGCCAATACTTTTGTGAAATACTGCCTGTTTATTCCTGTTTAACATTAAGGACACACCTCCTTCATTTTATTGGTCTGTTTAGGTACATTGTGGGGATTTGCTGACATGAAAATTCCTGCATAAAATGATTTTAAATTTTTGGCAAGTATCTTCCTGATACAGCTCCAAATAATCGATACATAATAGTTCGACTGAAGGTTTATCAGAAGTCATCTCTGTGTAATTTTAAAAGTTTCAACTATGGGTGAGGCAAGTGGATGGACTAAATATAAAGTAAAGTGCTGTGATCCACTAGAGTTAAAAATCAAGCATTTTGGGAAATTAAGAAATGTGACCAAGTGGATGTGCAGTTACAAAAATGTCAAAATGGGAATGAAAATCTGTGATGGTTGTAGACTAAAGCTTTCAAAGGAGTTTAAGGCATCTGAAGAAGATGAGGCAGGGTAAGTAACAAATAGTATTTTTTAATATAAAATTAATAAACTAAACCAATTGCGTCAAGTACGGAGTGGAAAAATCTCATGGCATTATTTTGCATGGCATTATTTTGCATGGCATTTTGAGAATACAGACATTATGTACAAATTTCTTGGCATTATGTACACATTTTGGGTCAGCTGTTACCCCCTTTTTAAGTTCTTATAAAAAACTAACTTTTTAAATTTTTTTAGACCCAGTCAAGTTCCAGAAAATGATCCAGATTTTCAAGATCCTGCTGAATCATTTACTCTTTTAAACAAGTCATTGGAGCTTCTTGGTGTGTCTTATAAAAAAGTCTTATAAAAAAAGTTGAACCCAACACTGCTACTGGCAGAACTTACAATGTCAGCAAAAAAGAAATGTCAGATTCATCAGAAATTCTTAAAAGAAAGATAAAAAAATAAATTTAAGGTATATAGTTAGTCTTAGTGTTTTCTGTCTAATTTTTATCAACGAAGTAGAAAAGTTTGTTTATTTCTTTTGCGAGTTTAAAATAAAATAATTTGTAGATAAAGCCTCTGGGTATTTTTTAAAACCTGTATCCATCCAACAAATTTATTTATTTTAATATCCAGTGCACTATTGGTGCTCCTAAAATATGTTTATTTTTTTAAATGCATGATTTTTAATGTACTTAATATTTTTGATATTTTTTTTGACATTGAACCCATCATTTCTCCATCATAAAATTTTGTGGATAATTAAGTAACACTTTGATCAAAATTATATATTTTTTTCAAAAAAATTAAAAATGGCCTTTTTGAATTTTTCAATTTTTTTTTTCAATTTTTTATTTTCAATTTTTTTTTTTTGTTAAAATTATGTTGTGATATTTCATAAAAAAGAGCTTCAAAATGACTTTAAAATGAGCCATTTATTACTTTCCTATTGTAAGTGGTTCTCGAGATATTGCTAGTTTTGTACATTCTTGTTAAGGTCAAAATGCTGACTTTTTTATTTTGAAAAATTAAAAAAAAAAAACTACGAATCAAAAAAATCTAAAAATTTGCATTTTCAACTTTTATGGTAAGAAGAAAATATATACCAAAAATCATCAAAATTGGAATTGGTCGCGTAAAATTTTTGTGATTTTTTGGTTGATTTGATATGGAATGACCCGTATGTTGTTGATTTTTATGCCATTTATGGTCAAACCCTCTTAGCAGTTATGAAGTGCATTCTCTATTATTTTGTTACTATAGATATTAAACAACAGCGGAGACAATATACAACCTTGGCGTACTCCTCTTCTTATTTGGACCTCTTCGGACAGTTGGCCATCAACCTACCAAGCATAATTCGAACATGTAGGCTTAAATTTCGACAGGGTTGCCGAGTTTCCTTAATTATCCTGTATTTTAATTCCTCTAATTATGTAATACAAGCTGACTGTGCGCGTCTTCGTTCGTGCATTTAAAATTGTAGATTCCTCCTTCTCCACCTTACCCCACTTTTAGCCCTGAAATCTTTAGCCACTTAAATCCTTCCATCTACTAGGGTATCCGCTTTGCCTGAAGTTTTTCCCGTTTTTTTGCTTTAAAGAGTCATCACTTTTGCTCCCGTCAAGCGATTTTCATGAAATAAAGCATCTGTTCTCCCCAGAAATTCAAATAATGCAGCAAAAAAACACTTCCTTTGATTCTGTTTTTATAGGTAACTTATTTTTTTAAAGTTCATTGTTTTTATCGAGCATGGTGGTGGGGGGAGGAGAGGAGTAACAAAAAATAGCAAAAATAATAGAAAAAGCACTTTTTTTTAGTTTGATACCCACCAACTCATATTTTAACGGATCAAAATGTTAATCAAATATGGGGGATAATCCCTCCTATTAATAGGGGTTTGGTAGTAAAACGCTGAGACACCTGTCCATCTATTTTATTAGTAGCCTATAATACCAATTTCTAAACCTCTGTGACTTTTTTCTTCCAAGTTACAGAAGATCCCTTTAACCCCTTCGAAATCGAATTACCCTTATTTCTCCACCACCAGTTGAAATTTCGAAAAATGCCAGAGCAGGTGTTTGCTTATTTTATTAGTAGAATCTACATACTAATTTACAGATCTCTGCGGCTTTTCGTTTCCGAGATATAGAAAACCTCTTTAAAATTTTAACCCCTATTTTTACCCCCTTAGAGGTAAAATTTTCAAAAATCCTACGTCACAAACCCAATATGTCCTTAAATTTTCATAACTGTAGGTCAAATGGTTTGACCTGTGCGTTTATAGTTGATCTATGGTCTATGGCAGTGGTTCCCAAACTTTTTCAGTTTGCGGCGCACTTACTGGTTTACTATTTTGCAATATGCATATATAGTTGTGTCCAACAAAGTGTTGCATATGTATAATGTATAAAATATGTCCTTTGCAACTTGCCTACTGTATAGAAGCAAAGCGCAAGCGTTGTACAACACTTTATTTAACACCATTGTAAATATATTGGCACTAGTTACAAAACACATGAATGAAAACAACTCCAATCTAACGCTCATATAGGTTTATTATTAAACTAACACACAAGAATACATTATTATTGAAGGGAAAAAAAATCAGTGTGATGGGTGAGCTTGGTGATCTGCACACATTTTTTCAAAGCGGGGAATAAGGCTTGAAACTGCCACTCTCATTTCTTCTCCACGTTGATCTTTGAACGATATTTGCTCTTTATCACAGATACAGCTGAAAATCCAGAATATCATAATGTTAACCATGTCCACAGCAGCTGGTAAAATAAGTTCTTCTGCGATGGTGTGAGGTTTCTTGCACTTCGCCACTCTGTATGCCACTTTGAAAGAGGACAGCAGTGCGTTGCTAAGTACTGAAGTTTGTTGAGTAAAGACGTTCTTTTGTTTTTGTACATTCTGCAACTTTCTTGTGAAAAATTCGCGTGACTTTCCAACCATCGTAGGATGAATGGTTTCGAGATATCGTTTTAGCTTCCTTGGGAGCATATTTTCGACCGCTAGAATTTTCAAACAGAGCACACACAGCTTCAGTAGAAGTAAATCATGAAGACAGACCTCATGATTTACTTCTACTGAAGTAAAACCAAAGTTTAAATAGCTATCATCGTATTTGCGATGTTTTCTTCTTTTTACTCCTTTATCACTTGTCGATACTTGATCACTCTGTCTCGATCTATCAATTTCCTTATTTAATAAAAATCTTTCCATCTTGTGACTAACTTTTTACGAAAAAACGAAGCAACCGATCCGATATTGAAACGTTTATGTGTCCTGAGTTCACAACACTTTGTATCACTACTAAAACTCTCTATTACTACTTCTATTTATCATAACAGTTCAACCGCTTACAATTCCTCTTATGGTAAACTAACCTAGCAAAGCGGACTACGGCGACTTAAATACTGTCAAAGAGCGCTCGCGAAAATTCTCGTCGGGGCTTCTGGAAATTCTAGAAACTTGCTCTGCTCTCTCGGGCTCGAGGCTAATAGCGGATGAGGCGCCGGCGTTGCCAAACGTAACTCAAATTCTACCTTATCAGGAGCGCTTGGAGGCGCCCCTGGTTTCTTCTCGCGGCGCCCACTTTGGGAACCACTGGTGTTGACTACCATTCTAATAGGTAGCATAAATACAAAACATTATTCTTATAAAGTAGGTATACTTATGGCTCAGTTTAAAATGCATAAGGAAGCTGCAAAAATGTTTCCTAGACCAAAATAACAAAATCTTACTTATTTTATTATAATATATACAGGGTGGATTCTTTAAATGGAACTGTGCTTCCAGCGGCTTTAGGGAAGAGGTTCTAAAAAAAGCTAAAATTTTTTACGTACTTTCCGCCTATTATAAAAAAAATTTGGGGCCCCCAACTGGAGCCCCAGGGCATACAACTATTTTTTTTTAATTAGAAGGTACCACTTATGGCACCTCTTTGGAAAGCTTGTTAAAAAATAAATTCAACGCACTAGCTTTTTCCGACATCTGTCAACCAATGTGTCAAAAATTTTAAAAAACTTATTTTTTGTCAATTGTCTTAGCTTCAAAATAAACTACAGATTTCGCTATTTACTAAGCGTAATAAAGAAAATACCACACAAGGACATTATTGGTGGCTCATTTATGGGCCCTCACTGCCTACTAAAAATTTTTTTATGAGAAGTTACCAGTTGTGGCACCTTTTTGGAAAGCTTGTTAAAAAAGAAATTCGACTAAATACATTTTTTGGACATCTGTCAACCCAAAATTTTAAAAATCTATTTTTTTGTCGGTATAAGGACGGTTGAGTGAAAATGAAAATCGAGGTGTGCTTTGAATCTATCTCCCTTTTATCCAATTTCTATTAAATTTAGAAAAAGTCAATTAGGCTGCGCCCCCAAATGGGGCGCCATAATATCCTTGTGTGGTAGTTTCTTTATTCCACTTAGTAAATAAAGAAATATGTAGTTTATTTTGAAGCTAAAACAATTTACAAAAAATAGTGAAAGAATAGTAAAGCAGCATAAAATCTCACCAAAATTTATGAGATCCTATGCGTTTGTTTTACCAAGGATGGAGCTCTGTTTTTGTTGAACCTTACCTCAATTTGAACCTCCCTCATCGCAGAAGGCCTCACTTTTCTTAAGGCAATTTTAAAATCCTCAAATTCGACCCTCTCACTCTTCCTTTTAAGACAATTTAAATTTGCTTGGGAACAAAGCGAACATAAATCCGCCCCTACGAATCCGTGAGTTGCCAATGCGATTTCTTGAAGAGTTTCTGCTGCCAAGTCGGTTTCGAAATCTTTTAAAATGTGTTGTAGGATTGCTTTTCTCGTTTTCGGGGTGGGAGTGGGGATTTCTATTTCTTTGTCCAGCCTACCGTATCTACAAATAAAATGGTTACCATGTTAAAAAGAGGGGAGGGTCACTACGCTCTAGTATTTTCTTTTTAGCACTTGCAGTTTTCGACATATTTAGTTTTAGGGCTTACATCAACCAGCATGTCACGTGACATTTGCTATGTTTTCATGGGTATTGAGTTCGTTTTCAAAACTCATTCTATCTTTTTCTTTTATATAGCGTGTTCTTGGTCTTGATAAAGAACACGCTATATAAAAGAAAAAGATACAATGAGTTTTGAAAACGAACTCAATACCCATGAAAACATAGCAAATCCCTTTTTCGCCTCAAACTTTTTTGTGCTTTTATCTTTTGTAATTTTTTTTGCATCTGCGACTTGCAGAGTGAATTTTTTCAATTTTTCCGGCAAAAACTGGAAACTTCTAATTGGATCTGGTTGTCTTTCATTTCATAGGAGGGCAAGATCTACAACAAGGCGAGATCTACAAATTCAAATTTTTTAAATTCAAAAAGGCTTTATTGTACATCCGAAAATAAAAATTCATTGACAAAGCAGTTAGGTAATTCTAAAAATGTATAAAAACCGTTAAAACGACTGCTAGATATAAATTCAATAAGATTGATGCATTATTAATAAAATATTATTTTGTGAGGCTATAATAAAATTCAACTAAGGTAGGTACTAGAGAAGACTCAAAGTAAAAAAAACTAAAGTCAAAGCAAAAAGTCAAAAATAGACATAATGAAAATAAAAGGTACTAAAGATAACACTAGACATTACGACAAGAAATTTTACTTAAAAATGAATAAATATAACATTAAAACAATAAAAAAGGTACATATAGTGCAAAAAAAAACAACATGACATTCAACAATTTAAAAATGTACATTTACAATGTTAAAAACAGCTAAAATAAAACAGTAAATTATGGGTTAAAATTAATAAACAAAACAATAAATTTTATAAAAAACCAAAAATCAAAAGATCTTGGGTGGAAATAACGAAAATTACAAACTTGGATGAGCATCCCACAAGGAACACACAAAGGACCAAATCGAAAAGGGAAATGATTCAACGATGTGGGTAACCAGCGTGGGCTCATCAGTGGTTTCACTGGTCACCCACCACCATACACTTTGATTTCCAACTTTGAATCACTCACAAATAGGCATCGTTCCGCACTGGTAATTATCCAAGTTACCTGATACGGATTCGTCCTGGCGTGTTAATATTTCCAGTAGGATTATGCTCCTAAGGCAATTAAAACAAAAAAAGAAGTTAGAAAACCTCCAAATCAGTTACTTCAATTTCGGTTGCCAAATCAGTTACTTCAGTTTCGGTTGATTTGGAGGTTTTCTAACTTCTTTTTTGTTTTAATTGCCTTAGGAGCATAATCCTACTGGAAATATTAACACGCCAGGATGAATCCGTATCAGGTAACTTGGATAAGTACCAGTGCGGAACGATGCGTATTTGTGAGTGATTCAAAGTTTGAAATCAAAATGTATGATGGTGTTTAATGATATATGGTGGTGGGTGACAGGTGAAACCACTGATGAGCCCACGCTGGTTACCCAGGGCGAAACATCGTTTAATCATTTCCCTTTTCGCTTTGGTCCTTTGTGTGTTCCTTGTGGGATGCTCATCCAAGTTTGAATTTTCGTTATTTCCACCCAAAATCGTTTGATCTTTTGTTTTTTAGTTTCTTTTCAGTTGAAGTTCTTTTTTGTAATAAATTTTATGTTGTTTTGTTGTTCATCCTAGAACTTTACTACTATCCAAAACGCTCAGTCAGATATTCATCCAGAGAATGTAGGCTTTGGCTATCAACATATCTTTTACTTTTTGTCTGAATTCACAATAAGTTGCAATGTTTCTAAATTCTGTTGGAAACTTGTAAATTGTAGATTTTTAAAATTCGGTATATCAGTGAATTTTGAGTAAATGTGTATTTGGGAATAGGTAATGGAATTTCATTGTGATGTCTTGTATTATAGGAATGTTCATGAGTGACCCCTTTATATTTTTTAAATATTAAACTCACCGTTTCCAAAATAAAAAGTACAATTAATGTCAAGATTTTTTTCTTTCTGGGAAGTTTGATGCACTGAAAATCCACCAGATGTCACTTTTTTACATAAGTGAATAATATGTGTTGTAAATTTTAAGGAACTATCTATGTGTATTCCCAAAAATTTTGTAGCTTCACTCTGATCTATTTCACTACCAGATTTTGACGTCACGGACCCCACAATTGTGACGTAATTTTGGCGGTAGCTATTAGTGGACAGTTGTGTATGCGCCAACAAAATTACGTCAGAATTGTGGGGAGCGTGACGTCAAAAGAGTCCAGGGTTGTGGCCCGTCTGTTTATGTAGGCCCTGGTTAAACTTAAAACTTTAATTTTTTCTAAATCTTGTGTTACTATATTCCTCAAAATGTTTTGATCTTTATGGGTCCAGGTAATAGTATTGTCTAACTAACTAATTTTAACAGGTCCTCCAAATAGAGCAAAAACAAAATTGGTCCAAGTACTGAACCTTGAGGAACTCCTGTATCCACAGGCATTAAGGTTGATGTGGGCTCCCCATTCCTGACCATCTGGTATTTTCTGGCAAGCTACGACTCAAAAAGTAAATATGACCTATCCTTGAACCCATAAATATACATCTTTTTCAAAAATAAATCATGGTTGACACAATCAAAGGCCTTTGAAAAATCGCAAAAAACAACAGCCGTAAATTCTTTGTTATTTAATTTACAATAAAGATTCTCTAGAAATGCAAAAACTTCGAAATCCGTCCACAACATGTCAAATGCTCAGCATTCTCATGCTATGTACATTTTTATGTAAGTAAGCAATACTTTACCTCCTAAATGCCATATCTATCCCGTCGATTTTATTTGTAGTAGCCAAAACAAAAACTCTACAACCTCTACTCTTATTCAAACTGTCCAAACAACTGATCATTGTAGCAGCAATTCTTTTCTCGGAGTCTGTCATTCTGCTACTTCTTGCTGGACATAGTAAGTCGATTTCGTCAACAATTAGAATGCAAGGTGAATTTTCTATTGCCTCGTTAAAGAGTTCCCTTATTGTATCTTCTGGGCTTGTTCCATTTTTGCTTAAAAAGATTGGTAGAAAAAAATAGTAGTAATAGAGTAGCAGATAAGGGACCTGGTACACCTGGTAAAGCAAAAATAAATAATGTAAATATTCCTCAAGAATTACTTTTTAAATTTCTTGCTTGACCTGATTACACATCTAACTTGATATGAATGGTTCTAGGGTGTAACAAAGAATTTGTAGAATTACTTTTTAATATGATGGAACAAAACTTTCATAGAAAGCCCTCACACTTGCTAAAAAAACTGAAATAATAATATAATTTTTAAAGCAAATTTCCTGTGGTGCCCTGTATTTATCAGACTCTGTTTACTTATTTTATTACTTACTGGTTGCTATACAAATCTGAGGCATTCAGTTTAACAACAAATTTCCCAGATTTTTTGGCAATATTCTCCACGAATGCAGTCTTTCCTGTGCCAGAGTTTCCATGCAACAAGACTGCATTACTAGCAACATTTGAACTGTAAGACTTTTCTAAAGTTGCCTGCATAATACTTTCGATCTCTAGCAATTCATTTTCAAGGCCTACTATTTCATTTTGCGACTGATTTTTTTTATCTTCGTAAAATAATTGGTAATCTCTAAAAATTAAAATTTTGTCAGACAATACAAAGCAGGTTTTGAAAATTTTTTTAATTAGCTGTGGGAATTTTGGGTTGCAGTATAATTCTTTTCTAAAAATAATATATAATTTTCAAGAACCTACCCAAATATTTTCCACTTAGTTTCATCTTTGATAAGAAAAAATCTCTGTTCTGAATTATCTTCAATATTTATGGCTTCTAACTGTGACTCCAAACTTTGATTTCTTGTTTTCTCACCTTGTATCGCTTTTATTTCAAATCTCAGTAAATTTCCATAAAACATGACATTTACCATATTTCCTTTTGTTAAATAACATCCGGAATACCATTTTGATAGTCTGTTGTTTATTTCAGGGGTGATTTCCAATGATTTTGGACCATTTTGCAAAATTAAGATTACTTGTTGAGCTGCACTATTTTTCTTTAAGTTTAACTTTTTCACTGTGACATAGGCAAGAGGACTGAGACCTAGTTGCTCAATGCCTAGAAAACAAAAACAGAATAGATAAAAAGATAATCAATATGCAATTTGCACTTGTGCAAAAAATAAACAAAATTTAAATTGGAGTACATATGTAAGTAGGTACTTACAATTTTTTGTAAACAGTACTGAAGTCAATGACTTCTCATTGGTTGGCCAAACCTTTTGCACAAATTGACTGCCTCTATAATTCTTTTCCTCTTGATTTTCTGAAGACATAACTTCAACCAGTACATTTTCTCCAATTGCAAAGGAACAAAGCTGCATAGCATGTTGACTGACAAACACTAGATTGTTTTTGTCTCTAGAACTTCGAAGAAAAGAAACTGAATATAATTATTTTTGAAGTTAGTCAATTATACCTATGCTGTAAAATAACTCTATATTCCAGGATGCTAAGTCTAGGTGGTGGGGTTTCAACATAAAATTGAAATTGAAACTGTTGTACTTTGCAAAATTTTATGTCATATTATTGATCAATCAAGTAATGAGAAAAAAAATTCGTGATTTTTTTTTTATTTAACCCAGTTACTTTGTTTACATGAGCCTCTTAAAGTGATTTTATTTAAGGATGGTTTAAAAGTTTTGTCATATAAACACACCACTAAAACTGTTTTAAGCAATAAATTAATTTGATTTTAAAACGATTTAGGAAAGCAGTTTTTTACTTTAAACTGATTTTAGGGATGGCAACACTTTAAAAACACTTTAGCACATTGCTCACAACTTATTGTCAAGCCATGATGGTAATTTAAGGCTTAAAATATTTTAGCATAATTTAAGGGGTAACGTTTTTGATGAATCAATTTTTTACCAAGTTTTTAACATTTTGATATTGCTCACATTTTAAGGCTTTCTTTTCAAAGTTTCGATTTCTAGAATAAAACCCTCAAATTTTTCAAGTTTTCACTGTTTGTTAGGCGTTCAAAAAAAGTACTGCCAAAAACATTTTTCCTCTGTTAAAATGAAAAATATTTGGAGAGAGAGGTCAGAATTTTAGAGACAGCAGGCTATTAAAAAGTATTTTAGAGAAAGATGGACCTAATTTAAGGCAAATGTTTACTAAAAATTTCTGTTATGTCATCTGTCTGTCATCTTGAGTGGTATCATGCATATGATTTTTATTTTGCAATTTTTATCCAAAAAACAGCAAAAATTGTCATTTTTTTCAAAGTGTAAAGTGTGTAAAATATAAGGTGGTATTAATCTCTTTCAATCAAAGTTCGGTAATTATTCAGTATACAGTTTTCTGCCATTTTTGATTTTTTTTGAAAAATTCTTTTTCTAGGGTCCCCAGGACCCCAAATCAGTCTGCGCCGGTTGGTTTTTTGTTTTTGATTTTTTTTGGTTTTTTTTAATTTTTTTTCACTAAAACAACCCAAACCAACACAGTCCAAACCAACCTAATCAAAACCAACCCAAAACAATTAAAAAAACACATTACAACCCCCCCTGGGCACCCTTTTTTCTCGTAAAAAAAAAAATCGGGCGCAGGCGGATTTGAGGTCCTAGGGACCCTAGAAGGTGCCCCCATAAAGAATTTTTCGAAAAAAAATCAAAAATGGCAGAAAACTGTATACTGCATAATTACCCAAAGTTTTGTACAACAGTCTTTAAATATACCAAAAAACTTGTCCTACTAAAGTGTATTTTAGCACATCTAAAAATAATTTAACGGGTATTTAAGAAAATCTGTGTTAACTTAGTTGTCTTATTTGTTTTCGTTTTAAACTGACTTTCAATAGTATTTAATAATGGATGTATAAACCCTGGGACAAAACCATTTTATTTAAAACCGTCCTTATATAAAACCTGGGTAATTATGCAGTATACAGTTTTCTGCCATTTTTGATTTTTTTTGAAAAATTCTTTATGGGGGCACCTTCTAGGGTCCCTAGGACCCCAAATCCGCCTGCGCCCGATTTTTTTTTTTTTTTTTTTAACGACAAAAAAGGGTGCCCAGGGGGGTTGTAAAGTGTTTTTTTAATTGTTTTGGGTTGGTTTGGATTAGGTTGGGTTGGACTGTGTTGGTTTGGTTTGTTTTAGTGAAAAAAAATGAAAAAAAACCAAAAAAAAATAAAAAAAAAACCAACCGGCGCAGACGGATTTGGGGTCCTAGGGACCCTAGAAGGTGCCCCCATAAAGAATTTTTCAAAAAAAATCAAAAATGGCAGAAAACCGTATACTGCATAATTACCAAAACCTGTTTTGGGTGCCTATAACATAGTCATTTTATTTAAAAACTCTTTAGTGGCCTACAGCAAACTTACCTCAAGTTTTTAATATCTTCGCTAAGTTTAGTTTCTAGTCTTCCACATAGAAAACCATTCTGCACAAAAGTGTGTTTTATATCGTTAATATCTGGAGGACAAAAATCTGCGTGATTTTTAATGTCTTTGCTTAAGATCGTAGAAGAACACTTGTCGCACAGCGACCATTGAGTGGTGCCCTTTTTATTAAGCTTAGGGGTTGACATTTTTTTTAATTCAATTTTCGCACGAAAATTTTTTTGATAACAAACATAGGTTAAGGAGCTTCACAAAATATCTAAGGTTATGTTTACATAAATTAAATTTTGCTCCGGAAGACTGCCCTATAAATTTTACTTCCGTGATCACGAACATAGAAAAAAAATTGGGTTCGGTCTGTCTGGCAGTAGTTTGTCTATGATCACGGATCTACATCATAGAAATATGATCTACATCCGTGTGTTTTTTGAAAGCGGATTTACAATAAAGCAAGCAAGTAAGCGGACAAATATCAATGTCAAATTTCCCGGCTTTTCCAATTTTCTCGAAAAGTACAAATTTTGAGAAGTTTGAAAAAGTTTGTCCTGCGACTTCGTTTTCCTTGGCAAGAGGCTCCCTGAAGGCGATCTTGCGTGAATATGAATATTGTTTTGGCTCAACGCCTCTCTCCTTGAACAAAGGACCCATGAATACGGCGTTAAGCGCCTTGTTCTTCGAAGTAAGGTCTATGAATACGGGCCTTATTTTATGTAAAATGATTCAGACCAACACCGTTCTCAACTAAAAACCAGTTAACTCATTTTCGTTTTAGGGCTAATTTTACAACCAAAGGTAAAACTCCAGATTAAACCATAGTTTAAACTTCAGTTTAATCTTTGGATTAATCCATCGGTAAACAAGTTGCTCAATTTTATAAGTCGGAGTTAAACCACGGCCATGAAGAAAGACTACATTTTCTTTACATATATAGGGTTGATTATTTTAACCAAAATGGCACCAACTAGAGCCAAACTTGATAAAAATCAGTCAAGAAGTTTTTGAGATATCAGCGTTGGTTACAGACAGACATACAGCCAGACGACACAACTAAAATGTTCAGATTTGTCAAAAAGATATACAGTATATATAAATACGTGTGAGCTCGATGTGAGAATAAAACTTGCTGGTCTGTGGGATGTTCCCACTCTTGTCGAATTTCTTTTCGCATATCTCTCTACATAATTCAAACCTCTTTTTAAAATCTACATATCGTCGGACTCCTTCAAAGGATTTGCTCTAGGACAAATAATAATTGGTCTTCGTGCTTCCACAATGTCAATAATTTTAAGTCATTGATCATAGCGATTTCACTAAGGGCTAATTTTACAACCAAAGGTAAAACTCCAGATTAAACCATAGTTTAAACTTCAGTTTAATCTTTGGATTAATCCATCGGTAAACAAGTTGCTCAATTTTATAAGTCGGAGTTAAACCACGGCCATGAAGAAAAACTACATTTTCTTTACATATATAGGGTTGATTATTTTAACCAAAATGGCACCAACTAGAGCCAAACTTGATAAAAATCAATCAAGTACTTTTTGAGATATCAGCGTTGGTTACAGACAGAGAGAAAGATATACAGTATATATATATATATATATATATATATATATATACGTGTAAGCTCGATGTGAGAATAAAACTTGCTGGTCTGTGGGATGTTCCAACTCTTGTCGAATTTCCTTGTGCACAATTTCGCATATCTCTTTAGATAATTCAAACCTCTTTTTAAAATCTACATATCGTCGGACTCCTGTAAAGGATTTGTTCTAGGACAAATAATATTTGGTCTTCGTGCTTCGACAATGTCAATAATTTCGTCATTCTTCATCCAGTTGATCAAAAATAAATTTTAAGTCATTGATCATAGCGATTTCACTAAATACTTACAGTCTTTTTACCAAAAACAAATTTTTAATAACTTTTTTGAGGTTAGAATCTTTCGGTAACTATTAAACTGAAGTTTAGCAAACACCCAGACCGCCGGTAATGGTTAAACCGAAGTTTGTTGGTAAACTGCACCTATAAAACGTAAAAAAGTCGACATCTGTGGTTTAAACTGAGGTTTAACGTTTAACTATGAGTTGTAAAATTGCGCATTAGTATCCTTTGGCCTATGATCGGCGCCATATTGACACCAAACTGACAGAAAATCCATGTTTTACTTGTCAATTTGGTTATAAAAATGGCCGATACAATAGGCTAAAGGGCACTGAGACGGTAGGAGTTACCTGGCTTTTTAGTTGAGTACGGTGTTGTTCAGACTCGATTGGAAATTGCCCTCTAAAAAAGCAGCTAACTTCAAAACAACAACACACGCAAAAAGTAAGGTTATTTTGAGTGACAAACAAGTTTTTGATTTTTTTAAAAATTACCAAATAAATCGCTTTTGGCAAAAACTTAAAACATGGTAAGAAAAAAAAGAGGTAATTATGCAGTATACGGTTTTCTGCCATTTTTGACAAATTCTTTATGGGGGCACCTTCCAGGGTCCCTAGGACCCCAAATCCGTCTGCGCCTGTTGGTTTTTTTTTAAATTTTTTTTGGTTTTTTTTAATTTTTTTTCACTAAAACAACCCAAACCAACACAGTCTAACCCAACCTAATTCAAACCAACCCAAAACAATCAAAAAAACACATTACAACCCCCCATGGGCACCCTTTTTTCTCGTAAAAAAAAAAAAAAAAATCGGGCGCAGGCGGATTTGGTGTCCTAGGGACCCTAGAAGGTGCACCCATAAAGAATTTTTCAAAAAAAAATCAAAAATGGCAGAAAACCGTATACTGCATAATTACCAAAAAAGATATTTTAATGGCAGAAAACCGTATACTGCATAATTACCCACTTTTTCAAAAAAAGAAAAGAATATTTGTACTTCCCTGAAGTACCTGGAAGTGTAAATCATTAGACATAAAATTTTAAAGAATCACTCATTTTAGAGCTTTAATCTTCCATCAGTCAAACCCAGACCTAGCCCTAGTGATGACTTTAGCTATTTGGATGGCTCTTATGGTGTACCTGACCTTATGAAAAATGGTCTTGCCATTGCCAATGTTTCATTAGATGCTGGTCATCCTGTTGCCCAGTCTGAAAAATGTGTAAGTAATTTTTGTGCAATATACTATTACTAACCCTTTAATTTTTTAACCTGTTTTTTGGTAAAAAGTTAGTCCTTATATTAATTGTTTCAGTATCGTCAAAATATTGACAATATGAACATGGCTATGCTAAGAAACACTCAAGGACTTCATGCACCTCTAAGAATAGCTATGGAACTAAAATCTGCCAGAAAGGTTGGACATCTACCATTTTTGAAGTCATCTAATATTATGTTGGACTCATTGACAGGAAAAGATTTAGAAATTGCCCCAGAGGACGTGTTTGGGCAAGCAGATTTTGTCGAAATGGCTGGACAACCACATGCTGTCGTTGAGAAGGCTTTGGGTATTTTCTAGGAGTTTGTACTTTTACAAATTAATTATTATATTGTAATTTAACGCAAGAGAAACACTTCTGGAAAATAAAAAAATGAAACACATAATTTGTTTACTAACTAGTTGTAAAACTAAAAATTTTGTAACTGATTCTGTTGAGTGCAGAACTGTTTCTCTAATTTTATAGCTATCTTTCTGTTCTTAATTAATAATCCAGAGTTTAGCTGACGTATAAGTATACTCAATAAGAGACAAAACTGATAAAATTTTGTTTTTAATTAAAAAAAATTAGCCTACCAAT
Source organism: Oxystoma pomonae (assembly GCA_963921995.1). NCBI lineage: Eukaryota > Metazoa > Arthropoda > Insecta > Coleoptera > Brentidae > Oxystoma > Oxystoma pomonae. The sequence continues at coordinate 3,299,443 of OY998167.1, read as the reverse complement.
AGTAGTTTTAAGATTTTCTAAAAACCTTGTAAATCACAAACCTACAAAAGTTGTATATGAACATTAACTTATATAAAATATATAGCACCTTTACCTTAATTAACTACAACAGTTGTATAAACAGCTTATATCATACAACGCTAAAACCAAAAAAATATACAAAATCTTGTATATATGTTGCTACAACCCAGTTTTAATTTTGCTAAAATAAAATTATGTTCTTTGTAAAAAACATTGAAAAAAAGTTTTAGTACATATAATAGTCAGTGTCGGTAGTAAAAACTAAGTAAGTAACTTATAGTCTGCTGAAGAAGTTGGCATAAAAAACAAGAGATTCCTAAATTAATTTAAAACCATAACGAATATTGCTGTTTTTTATTTCAGTCTGTCTCTTTGGGGGGTAAAACTTTGTTTATCCACTCAAATAAGCTTTCAATTTCGCTCTTTTTTAACTCATGAAAGGTAAACCTTAATGGATTAAATTCTGCTTTTACATTTAGCTTCGTTAATTCTTCATATGTTTTTTTGCCCCAGGAAATAGGAACCTACAAATATTTAAATAAATAAGACAAATCGGCAACAAATTAGCAAGATTAAAACTTACCATTGTATCTTTTTCTCCATGACACATAAACAATGGAGTACTTTCTGCTTTAAGTTCAGAGTATAATGCAGAGTTCTTATTCAAAAATGAGGAAAGAGTAAAACAGCCTGCTAAACCTGGAGTAAACCGATAAGCAGTATGTAGGGCTAGAGCTCCACCCATGGAAAAGCCCCCTAAAATTATTATTTTTTTAATGCCAAAACAAATAAAGTAAAACAAAAGATCTTGGTAAACATTTACAAAGAGTGGCAAATGCAAAATCTAAATTTGTATGTCGATCAATGAATTTATTTACTGTTTCAAAATGAAAATTAATTTACATACCAAAAAAGTTGAGTCCTACAAAATTACCCTTTATTACCATGCTATAATATGGTGGTAATTTGTTTGGCATGGTATATAAAAAAAACATAATTCTTACCAACAACTATTCTATTTAGTGGCACTCCAGTAGTTATAATGTCATTAACAAGCGATTTTATTTGTTCTCCAGTTTCATTTAGACTCTCAATATGCTCCGGAACTTCTGGGGTTATGCTATATCTGTCAAACCAGACATAACTGGGCTAAAAAATATACCAGCAGCTGAAAATAATTTTCAACTACTTCCATACCTAATTATTTATTTATTAATCTTAACCTAAACTTACTTCTCCTTGATTAGGTGTATAGGGCCTTAAAGGTGCTGTTGGAAAATAAAAGCTGATATGGGGTGATTTAATTTCACCAATGAGAAACTTTATCCAGTTAAAAAAGCCTTGTCCTGTATCACCTATTGCAAAAAAAAATTTTTAATTAATTTGTTTAATCTGATAATAATTGTACAAGCTGTGCTTGTAAATTAAGCTTGCTTAACTCGGCTTGGTTAAGCAGCGGGACAGTTTGTATTGTTTACTGCCAGAGAGCAGCCTCACTCTTTGCTATTGCCAAGAAGGCTTGGGCACAGTAAATGTTTGAGCAATGCAACTTTTCGATGTAGGTTGAATACTGATTTATTTCGAATCTTACATTTCTTTTTATATCAATTTCTTAAAAAGTAATCGTGACAAAAACTCAAAATATATAGAACAATACAAACATGGTAACTTAATAAACTTATGATATTTTTATAATAAATTGTGTCTAAAGCTCAAATTATATAAAACATGTGAATGTGATAAATTAATAAAATACATATAAACTTAAATAATAAATGTAAACATATGGTATTTGGATATTTCCATAATATATAATTTGTAAATATATTTTTGAAGGTAAATTTATGTTTAATTGTTCTAATTAAACAATAATAAAAGTTATTCCGCAATAAAAGTAGGTACATAATAATGTGAAAGTGAGTTGAAGCTAAGGTTTGAGCAGATAGAAAAAATGTAACCATTAGTTTTTATCTACTTATGGCAACAAGTATGGCGAAAAAAACTTAACATAAAATTCCCCACAATGAATAAATTAAAATTAAAACCGTGATGCTGATATCCAGCCTACTTATTGTTTTGTATTTGGTAGAAGGCTGAATCACACAAGACACAACCAGTATGTTTTCACAACATACTATAGGTATTGAATAGATTGTCCTCTTTTTCTTTCATAGAGCATGTTCTCTGTTCTGACAAAGAGAGCAATATTTAAAAGAACAAGATGCTTGATTTTCAATATGTATTGAATAAAATACATACTAAATATTACTTACCAGATCCATGTAAAAAGATAACAGCAGCTGAAGGCACTTTATTTACTTGGGTGATTCTCAATAAGGGGCTTAGGCCACTGGACATGATAAAACTTTTTTCAACTTTCAAGGACGAATTCTTGTCCAATGTAGGCGATTAAAAAAAAAATACTTTTTTCTCGTAGGTTAACGGGAGTCCAGCAAAGGTTAGCTATTCTCATAGACAAACTACTTGAGACCGAACCCAATTTTTTTTCTATGGCTCTTCTACTATTTCTACTACTACTGGATAAGTTGGAAAAATTAAAAAATATTGAAAATAAACAAGTCTGAAGTTAGTCTGATTCTTCTGTTTACAGCACGGACTTCAGAACAGCTGGCTCGAGTCCAACAGTTTCTGAAGTTAGCTTCTTACGGCTCATTACTCTCCAAGGCAATAAAACGGGGTCCCATAGTTTGGACAAAAATACATTTTACAAAGCGTATTTAACACAAACGTACATTGCGCAAACAATACTTTCCGCAAATCGTAATGTAGCATAACAATACATCGCACAAAGGATACTTTTTGCAAACCGTACATCGTACAACTCGTACTTTCTACAAACAATACATCCTACAAATCGTACAGTTTAGAATCCGTCCGACATACAATTTTTGTTCTCTGCTGTTTTAATTTAAACTCAGAATAAATATACAATCTTAGAAGGTGAAGACATATTCTTTTTTTTTTAATTTTATAAAAAATATAGGTTTAAAAAAAATATAGGTATATAGAATCCAAAAAAGTCGAGACATGAATATGCAGTGTGGGTACTTTAAAGAAATTAATTGCTCTAGAGCCTTAGGATATAATATGAGGATAAAACGCACCCCCCCCCCCTCCCCATTAGAAGCATGTTTATGGTCACATTTTGACTTCAAATTAAGTTTTTTTATTACTTATCCTTAAACCCCCCCCCCCCCCCCCGAAGTCAATTTCTGAGTGTGACTGATTATTGAAATTTTTCATGGGATTTGCGTCATATCAAATTTGTTTTTTTTTAAATGTGATGATACCTATACCTATGGTACACTAATTTTGTGACACATTGACTGCAATGTTTTTTTGATGTGAGTATATTTAATATTAAAAAAAATACCTTTAGATATATAAAAATCAAATTACTATTTCTTTTTTCTTTAATAAACTTCGGCAAAATAGATTTTTTTTAGCTGTAGGTTGTTTTACCTCTTTATACAGTGTGTCTCAAAAGTCTGGAATAATGGATTTTTTGGGAGAACGCTTTTAAAAAAAAAACATATATACGAAAAATGGCGGGTTCGAAAAATGTATAAGTACTTTTTATACACGGTGGACACCCTGTATTGTGTAGTGTTGGGTATTTTTGAAAAGCTTATTTTTAAGGATTCAGAAAATGAGATAATATACAGGGTGTCCACTTTAAAAAAGAGTGTCGTATTTTAATTTTGGACACCCTATATATAAAATGGTATACATTTTTCGAAAGCGCTTTTTCTACCTAAAAATGATCCTAAATAAGTTTTCTTTTCAAAAACCCATAGTTATCCCAAAAAGTTTTTAGGAAAATGCGGTCAATTCAATTTTTAGACATATTTTATGGTCTATTTATTTTTAGCCACTCATACATAGTATGGAGGCTATTGGGTTTGTCAAAAATACCTAAATACAAATAAATTTTGTCATGTTGTCTGTCTGTCGGTCTGTCTGTCGGTAACACGATTACTCAAAAACCGCTAAACCAATTCTTATAAAATTTGGTACTAAAATTCTTTGTCACCCTACGCAGAGTTGATTAGTTTTGGGTGGGGGTGGGGGGTTGGCAAGACGATATTAGGGGGGATTAAACTTAACTCACGAACCGTATAGCAGCTAGCGACAAGCGGTTTTCACAATATAGGATAGATAATTACATCTTCAACCAAAAATTTTGAAAATAAATTTGATTTTTTTTTTGGTTGAAAATCCAACTATGTAAGGTAATATGAAAACCGCGTGTCGCTTTTGGCAAGAGGGTTGGATGAGGGGATTAAGCTTTTAATAAAATTGTAACTTCACGAACCATACATATCAGCTAGCGACACGCGATTTTTACACTAAGATAGATAATTGCATGTTCAAGGTTCCAAAGTAGTATATAATCCTTTTAAAAAAATTAAGTGTGTTAGAGAGGTGTCACCCTTTAAAAGGGGAATTTTTTATATGCCTGGAACGCCCATAAAAAAATCTCAGTTGTCGTGTTTTTGCGTTTTATCCGCATATTTTTTCTACAAACACAAATCGTCGAATAACTCATAAGATCGTGCCAACGTCGGTATAACGTCGGCAGTGCGTTAGCGATGCGTTGGCCCGATTTTATGTCGATTATATGTATTTTTAGGGTTATCCTGAGGCTCTAGCGAAATTATTCCAGTTAAAGTTCCCACCCTATATAGGAGGGCCCAAGGATATTCTGATGGTATACGAAAACTTCTCCTCCAAAGCTGACAGCAAATAGTGTAACTTATTTATTCCCACGACGACGTTTTTCTATCCTGCATAGAAATCGGTTCACTCGATTACGATTTGTAGTGCCACATAGACCCACACAAACACAGACTGCAGGGTCCGAAAGTGACACCTATGATGTCAAATTCGTTGCTCATCATGAATATCTCCTAAACGAAAAGGTTTAAAATAGGGAAAAGTTGCGCAAATTTTACGCTTTGCTGAAAACTAAGAAAAGTTTACAAATTCCGGATAGTTCTGGAGAAAAATCCGTATTCTTTAATTTTAGTATTTATTTTTCTGCGCCCTTATTCTTTAAAAGCTGTCAAAAAATGCTTAAAAATTATTTCAAAAGGCACTTCTTTAAAATATACCTGACAGGTTCGTTTTTGAGATTTGACATTGCAGTGTGAAAGGGGAGCTCTGGCAAGTTCATTTTTGGTTCATAAAGGATGACAGATAATATTTTGCAACATTATTTTGACAAGTCACCTGAATTTTTGGGTTACTTGACCATCATTAATTAATTAATTATTGTGTCTACATAAAATCTATCTTTCGACAAAATAATTATGATAATCATTTCAGTTCCCAGAAGTGATGAATTTAGATGACTGATTGATTAAAAAGTCATACAGACGAAGCAAGGCAAATAAAGGAAGCCGAAACAGACACAAATTATTTACTATTTACATGTACAGGATGATTTTTTTTTTAATATTTTGGAACTGAATCTATATAATATTTTTTCTACTAGCGTGCGGAAAACTTACTGGTACTTTTCCGCACTCAACCAAAATAAAATATAAATATATTGCTATATTTTTAAAAATTTTCTTTTTTGTGTTAGGTAAACGTTTTAGTCAGGATAAATAATGAGTAACATTGTTAAAATTCCTTTAGCTACTATTTATTTCCACGACCGTGCGGGAAACACCCTTTTCCCGCACGTATTTTAGTTTGGAAAGTATCACTTTCCCGCACTGAGTACGGAACAGATTTTACTCATTTTTTTTTTTACAACTGGTCGGAGAAAAAATATTTATCCTAACTCATGTGTCAAGTATCTTTCCCATCCTTGCTGCTTTCCCGAACTCCGGTCCGCGTTCGTTCTCAGGCCAACGGATGTCCCGTGTGGGGAAGATTAAATTTTCGCACAAGTTATATAAGATAAAAACTATTTTTAGATTTTGCGCATTGTTAACAGTGCAAAATATAACTTTGCCGCACTAGTCCGCAACAATAGTGCGAAAAATCTTTGCGCCCTGTAATCGTAATGTCAAAACCAATTCTTCGCATTGTCAGCATACGTCAAAAGGCTTTGAAATGCCTTGGTTGCACAGTTAGCATAAGGGAGGGGGACATTTTTGGGGGCAATCCCAATTTTTTTATACGATCTACTGTTTTTGATACCAAATTTTAAATCTTTATAAAATTTGCTTTTTAAAGATACCACATATTATACGGTTTGCATATCTAGTTTTCATATTTTTTATTTAAATTTTTGAAAGCGATTATCTCACAAACTAAATATGATGTTGAGTGTCATTTTAAAGAGTTTTTTGAGAGAATCTACAGATAGTAATATTTTTAAAATTAAGCCCCTTTATCAACATTTTTGAACAAATGACGTAAAAATGACCAAAAATGGATAAATTACATTTATAAATGTGTAATCGCCCAAATGCTACCATTTCTTAATTTTCCTTAAAAAATCCTTTAAAATGACACCGAACATTCTAGGGTACCTTATTTAGTTTGTACGCCTTTTCCGCAGTCATTTGCGTGTGGAAAGTAGCAATTTTCCGCACAGCGTGCACGAAAAAATTTTGCTTGCGAAAAAAATATCACTCACGCAAAAAGAAATTTCTACGAGGTTGAGGAAAATAGGATTTTGCGCATTGGGCGTTACGTTACTATGTCACACTAGTTTTCCACATTATTTCAATGTTATAATAATATATAATAAAAATTTTATGAAACACATTTTTTATTGACTATTTTATACTACTTTCCTTACGCGCTTAGAAGAACAATTGTTCCTAATGCTTGCAGAAATCATTTTTTTCCGCAGTCGACTGCTTGACCGAACTTCTAAGTCCTTCGGCCAATGAGGCAGTCTCGTACGGAAAAAATGGCTTTTCCGCGTGCATATTTTTTTTACAAAATTATGCACAGCAACAAGATGCACGCCCTTAGGCAAAACGTTGCATCTAACACGAGCGTAAAGCAGGCCCGGCGCTAGATTGTTGGAAGCCCGAGGCATTTTTTAAAATGCCGCCCCTGATTAAAGGATTCTTAATTTTATTTTTAAGTTACCCATTTAAAAGGGAAAAAATATATTGAATAATAAAAAATCCTTATTTGCCAGGGGCGGTCGCAGTGCCTCTGACTCCCCCCCAATTAACACCCCTGACTGTATCCAGTATACTATTTGGGACAATACAATTTTTTATAGTGGGTATAAGATTTTCTTTAAATTCCAGTAAAAAAAATATAGATGTGATATAAATCATATGATAAGAACCTTCTTTAGATAAAATTTTATAAATTTTATTTGCCACACCTTTGACAAAAACTTGTCAAAACATTTTACAAAATACCTGAAAAATATCATATTTTAAACAATTTTCTGTCTATATTTTAAAAAAATTCGCCAGCGGCGCTATAACATCATTGGTTGTTACAATTTTAGTTAAGTAATTTTAAACAATTTTTATCAGCAACATTATTTAACAGTCGTAAAAAATTAGAATAATTTTGAAAATTTGCGCCTTCGCCGTATTTACAAGCAGATTTACAACGGAGAATTCCACCCCTGCAAACCCAACCCAAACACCTACTAAAGCGCCCCTCCCCTTTGAAATCGGCTTTACAAAAATTCTACAATTTTTGAACCATTTGAAACAGGATCTAACAACATAAAATCGTTCTTTTTCATTATGTTTTTGTAATTTTCTTGGATTTCTGTGAACATGACATTCAGAAAACATACCGGTGAGGAGGCGCCAAATTTATGTCAACGGCAGTCGCGTGCGGAAAAGATTAACTTTCCGCACTGGTTATATATAATAAATATTTTGATGTGTTTTTTGAGTGTACTTTATGAAAAATAACCCTTTAAATATAAAAAAATGGGCACTTTTAAGACGATTTTAGAATGGGCACTAATTCTTTACTAGGTTTTGTGGTCCCTGAGTAATTATAAAAAAAGGAAAAATTAGTAAGTATGCATTTTTTGTCTACCCTCATTTTTTTACGAGTCATCAAAAAAAGTCGACAGTACCTACTACGCTACATCTACACCGTTATGAATTAAAAAGCCAGTTAACTCCTTCTCTCCTGTGTCTTTAGCCTACAGTTTGGTATTCATATGTCCGCGACATTAGGCCAAATTTAAGGATACTAAAACTATAAAGAGTTTTTAACTGACTTTTTACTTGAGATAGTGTTAGCTAAATATGGCGGTTCAAAGATGGTCGATGCGATTTACAAAAGCTGCTTTTTTCTTATGTGCATGGTTCGGCTAATTTTTTTATATTTACTTAAATATGCGGCACTACCACCAACACGGTGAGCCAGATATTAGCCGTTTTTTACTAAACTTTCTTCGCTTATAGAAAGCAATGGGTCTTACATTTTTGATGTTAGGTCTAATACCCGTATATGTATAGAGGGTAATCCATAGAATTGTGCGCCAAAGAAAAAAGTTTAAAACTCGCGAAATATATATACTTTTTTAAGCTTTTACAAAAAAACATCCTTTAGGAACAATATAGTTATATATAGGTATAAGTATCTCAAAGAGTTCTTACTTTAGCACATACATGGTATAAATTTTTAAAATCAGAAAGTTGATTTCAAAATTTGACATATGCCAGTGGCGCACTAAGGGAGAGGGGGGATTTAAGGTCAACGCCTCTCTCCCGAGAAGCTGGTTACAGTTGGTACAATCAAATAACAGCAGAAATAAAATAGGTAAGTATGTAGAGAATAAAATACAAGCGCCTAGACCTTAATTTTTAACAATTAAAAATCTTTAAAAAATCATAAATTACAAAATTTTTCGGCTGCAGCACCTTTCATTTTTACGATTTCGTATCAAAATGGTCTTTCTAATGTAATTTTATCAAAACATTCTGCGTGCGATTTGATGTCAAAAATCGTATTTTAAGATTCATTTTCGCAAAAATTTTCGCCTGCTGCGCATTTTACCATTTTTGCAAACACAAAAATCAGTCACTTAAAGTAAATATTTCAACGCATCGGTATCGATATACCAACCGCGTTTGAACTAAAGCCAATATTTACGATTTTACTTTAATTTTAAGTCAAAAATTTCATTTTAAGCGTTATTTACTCAAAAAATGATGATTTTTACATCAAATTTTGGGCAAATAAACACAATCAATTATGGTCAGATTTTTACTTCAAATTAATTTTTTTATTATTATTTATCTTTACCCCCCCCCTCCCCAATACCAATATGGTATGGGGGACTATTAAAATCGTTAAATTTTGACTTTGCTTAATTTTATCAAAAACTAAGGTTCCAAAACACCTTATTCGACGAAAAAAAAAAGTTGTCTGTCGGTCTGTTGTTTGTCTGTATGCACGATAACTCAAGAACGCCTTAATCGATTTTAAAGAAATTTGGTACAAAAATCCTTTTTCGGCTGGAACTGATTAACTTTTGGGTAGGGTGGTGAGGTGGTTGAAGGGGGGAAAAGGGGTACAAAATATTTTAAACAATTTTAACTTTGGAACAAAAGCAAGTAGCGATATACGGTTTTCAGATTTAAGTTTCCATTAATATGAACTACAAATTTTGTTATAAAAATCGAAATTCGTGGGAGCTTTAGTTTCCGAGTTATTTAAAAAAACGTTAAAATATATTTTAAAAAAATCATAACTTTAGAAGTAAAGCTGCTATTGATGTGCGGTTTTCAGATTTTGGTTTTCGTAAATATTATCCAAAAATTTTGTTATTAGGGTCAAATCTTTCAAAGCTACAGTTTTCGAGATATTTTTATTTTCTTTCAACATAACATAATTGATTGTATGGTGTACGATCCGTGCTTTCTAGCATCAATTTTTTAGTACACCATACCAATATGGTATGGGGGACTGACTTTTTTTAATTTTATCAAAAGTGAGGTATTAAGGTTTCAAAACACCTTAATCGACGAAAAAAAAAAAGTTTTCTGTCGGTCTGTTGTCTGTCTGTACACGATAACTCAAGAACACCTTAATCGATTTTAACAAAATTTGGTACAAAAATCCTCTATCGAGTGACTATGAACTGATTAACTTTTGGGTAGAGTGGTGGGGGGTTGAAGGGGGCAAAAAGGGATAAAATATTTAAAAAAATTGTAACTTTGGAATAAAAGCAAGTAGCGATATATGGTTTTCCGATTTAAGTTTACATGAATATGGACTACAAATTTTGTTGTAAAGTCCAAATTCGTGGGAGCTTTAGTTTCCGGGTTATTTTAAAAAACGTTAAAATATATTTTAAAAAATACATATTTAAAAAATCATCACTTTAGAAGTAAAGCAGCTATTGATATTCAGATTTTGGTTTTCGTCAATATTACCCAAAAATGTTGTTATAAAATTCAAATCTTTCAAAGCTACAGTTTTCGAGATATTTTCATTTCCTTTTAACATAAAATAATTGATTGTATGGTGAACTATTCGTGCTTTCTAGCACCAATTTTTTTTCTACGAATTTAAAACATTTCAGCTAAAAAAATTACTTCATAGGGACCGTTTCTTTATGTTTCCAATAACAATTCTATTTTGATTCGCTGCTTATTTAAACGTAAAATCGAGTTTAAAGCCTGCAATTAAGGATTTTAAAAAATTTCAAACGTATCTCCTGTTTATATATGAAATCCGGTGTTAAGTTAAAAAATGTAAGTTGTGGTTCGTAAAATAAAGGAAAAAAGGGGCAAAGTGTTAATTTACTTTGGAGCTGTAATGTTTAGAATACTTTTATACCTACCCCCCACCCCGAAAACTTTTCTTACGACGCCACTGGACATAACGTATACGTTATGTCCAGTGGCGTAGTAAGGTACCTATAGGTACCGCAAATGTTGCTTTGCTTTTTTTTAAAAAAAAATGGTTAAAAACATTTCGCGAGTTTTAAGCTTATTTTTTTTGACTTCCTCTGTACAAATTCAAAATTTTACACTAATTAAATAAAATAAATTTTTGGGAATCCTTTTTAGGATAACACGAATCGAGTTCAAAAATAAGGGATTGTGACGAGCAATATCAACCATAATTCTTGTATAGCTTACCCTGTACATGCGGTTATAGTACTTAGCATCAAAAATGTAAAGTCCATATAAGTAGGAAGGCGTTTTATTTTCATCTGACATTAGGTAGCTATATATTTTCTTGTAAAGTTAAGTAAAAAAATTGGTGCTACAAAGCACGGATAGTCCACCATACAATCAATTATTTTATGTTGAAAGGAAATGAAAATATCTCGAAAATTGTATCTTTGAAAGATTTGAAAACCAAAATCTGAAAATCGCATAACAATAGCTGCTTTACTTCTAAAGTTATTTTTTTTTATATATTTCAACGTTTTTTCAAATAACTCGGCAACTAAAGCCTCCACGAATTTGGAAATTTGTAGTCCATATTCCTGGAAACTTAAATCTGAAAACCGTATATCGCTACTTGCTTTTGTTCTAAACTTTTTATTTTATCCTCCTTTTCCCCCCTTCAACCTCCCACCACCCTACCCAAAAGTTAATCAGTTTATGGTCAGCTCAGTACCCTCTCCATACAGGCCGATCAACTCCTACCGATTTAGTGTCCTTTAATCCACTTTCGCCGCCATTTTCACTCAAAAGTGACAGAAAATAATCCATTAATAGTTTTCTGTCAATATATATGGCGGCGAAAGTCGAGAAAAGGACACTAAAACGGTAGGAGTTGATTGACCTATGTGGAGAAGGTAGTGGTCAGCCGATGGAGGATTTTTGTACCAAATTTCGTTAAAATCGATTAAGGCATTCTTGAGTTATCGTGCATACAGACAGACATCAGACAACGGACATCCATCTTTTTTTTTCGTCGATTAAGGTGTTTTGCAATCTTAGTAACTAATTTTTGATAAAATTAGGAAAAGTCAAAATTTCACGATTTTAATACCCCATACCATATTGGTATAGTGGACTAAAAACGTCCATTCTCCCAACGTTTACCCCTAATTTATGAATCAACCTGTGCCTTTATGACGAGAATTGCTCGTTGGGACCCCCTCTACAACAGATATTATCTACATATAAATAAAATTAGCTGATACACATTCCACATCACAAAATGGCAGGGTTCTTTATCTCACAGAGGCATTTTTCATATAAAAATAACAACCCCTAAGGGATAGAGATACAGCGATTTAAAGTTTTATACCCCACAAAAAACTGCCTAGAAGCTCCAAAACCAGGATGCGTCACGTACTGCGTTTTTACAGTGAAGCTGGTAGTAGATTTAAAATTATTTTTTAGATAACAAAAACATCCTCTAACATTATTTTTATTCTGAGCTCAGATTTAAACAGCTGTCAGTCGAGCACAGAACATAATTTGTATGTTGGACGAATTCTAATACATACGAATTGTAAGATGTATTATTTGTAGAAAGTACGAGTTGTACGATGTACGGTTTGCAAAAAGTATGCTTTGTGTGATGTATCGTTATGCTATTTTATGATTTGTCAAAAGTATTGTTTGTGCGATGTATATTTGTTTAAAATACGTTTGTAAAATGTATCTTTTGGATTAATTATAGGGACCCAATAAAACATATATTTCCCTCGTGCTCGATACGATAAAAGAGCGGAATAGAATTTTATGGCAAGAAGTTAGGCATTTGTTTGACATATGACATAAAGCGCCTTGGACGTGACAGAGACGTTAAAGATTTAACAAACTCCTTAACCTATGGAGTGTAGGTTATCTCTTGTACGTGTGAAAGGTGTAGATTTTTTTCAAATAAATTTGATTAAATATTCATTATCTATGGACTTAATATGATTAAATGATTGATTAAATACACCGCATTGTGTCCTATTTCAAACATAAGAAATAAAATAAAAATCGTCTCATTTAAAGATTTTATTCCTCTGGCCTTTTATAAAAGTTATTAGGTATTCGTTCATTACGGATTAAAGCCTAAATAGCAAAATAAAAAGAATAAAAATGCTGCGAAGTAGGCTCCTGTTGTTTGTGGTCAGCAGTTTTTTATTGTTTAGTTTGATTGCTGCTGATGTGGAACCAAAGGAAGATCCAGATGAAGGGGCAGCACTTCCAATTGCTAATAACCCGACCATGGTAAGATAAATTTTTCTGGCACTTTAAATAACCTCTTACATTACATTCTTCAAAAAATGTTTTCTGTATATAGTAAGATAACTAATCACTGTCAAAGAAACTTCCTCAATCACCTCACAGCTCTCCTCACAGTTATTCAAACAGAGGCAATATAATTTCTTTATTTTCATATCAATGCACTTTTGAACACATAAATCCAAACTATGGAAAAGGTATTGAAAAATCTAGAACAGGACTCACTAGTCTAGTGTATACAGTCCTTGATATAGACTGATCAATGACTGTCTTTTAAGCAGAAACTATGCTTTGTAATTATTTAACTGAACTCACATTGAACTAATGGCTAATAACAGTTCATGGGTATGAATGAGGTATGAATTCTAATTTCCTGCTATGTTTTTTTTTTATTGTAGTTTTAAGGTACTAAGGGGTACATTGTTTTGTGATAAATTAAACTTATTTATACAACATATATATTAAATATTTTATGGTTGTACATTTATTCTTCTGTTCAAAGTTATTTCTGGATATTTACTTTTAGGACTCAATTCCATCCAAAGATATTCCTGAACTTGAAAAAAAATTAGGCAGTAAACTTACCGAAAATGTGGGTTTCATTCATGCCTTTGTGGCAAGTTTTAGTGTCATTCTTGTCTCTGAAATTGGGGACAAGACTTTCTTCATCGCTGCTATTATGGCAATGAGGCACCCTAGATTAACTGTTTTCAGTGGGGCAATTTTTGCATTGGTTTTGATGACAATTTTATCAGGTATAATTCATTAATTTTTTTCTCTTTATGAAATTGTTTTACACAATTCGAACAAGTTTTTGTCTGTAAATTCTCTAAAATGTCAAAGCTTTTCTTTCCTCCCCATATGTGAATACACATATTTTGTCAAAATTTTGTAGCACTTGTATGAAAAATTGGCACTCACAAATTTTAAAAAGCTTTATTAGTTACCTTGTTTATACAGGCCTCTTAAAGGGCTTTTATATAAGGAAGGTTTAAAGAGATTTAAAAAAGTGGTTTATCGCTTAAAAACCTATTTTAGGATTGTTATAAATACTTTTAAAATGCTGTAACAAATTTCTTCCAATTCCAAAAATACTGAACCCTGATTTTACGAAAACTTTGTTGTGAACTAAGTTGTTTTATATGTTTTTTCTTTAAACTGACATATTTAATGAAGGACATATAAACCCTTAGAGAAAGCGATTTGATTTAAAACCGCCCTTATACAAAAGCACTTTTAGGTGCATATAAACATAGTAACTATTGAGATTAAATGAACCAACCCTAAAATCATTAAGTCAAAAAAATGCCTGAAAAAATGACATTTAATTCGCAACTAAAATTTGAAAGGAAACAATTTCTTTTAGCCTTGTTTGGTTGGATAATCAATGTTATCCCACGAGCTTATACATACTATATAAGCACTGCTTTGTTTGCCTTTTTTGGCCTTAAAATGTTAAAAGAAGGATGTGCTATGTCGCCAAACGAAGGACAGGAAGAGCTTGAGGAGGTGCACATGGATATCATGAGAAGGGACGAATCGGTAAGTTAGTTGGTTCAACAAACTTACACAGGGTTCAACAAACCTATTGCATTTAAATTAAATTACTTTTTTTAAATGAGATACCCTGTATATATTTAATGCACTTGCTGCTTTTTTTCAAATATTAGACTTAAGGGATAATTTAAAAAAATGTGTCAAATAATTTTATGAAATTATTCTCTATGATAATAAATATTTAAATGGATTACAGCTGCAAGATAATTTACATTACCTAATTAAAGTGATTTTCTATGACTTAGATGGTAGAAAGTGGGGAATGTAAATTAATTATCTTAGGCAAATAGTTTAAACAAATATTTTTGTATTTGTTACAAAAAAAATCCAAAGTCCTTTCTTATTAAAAAAAATCTATTTATATTTTAAATATTGGTTTTTCCCAGGTATTTAAACTACAGAATAAAAATAAAAGGACATTCCATTTTTAAGAATAACACTATTGAGAGAGAAAATTAGTTAATTGGTTTTATCTTTTCAATAAGAAGTGCTAATAATTTAAAATCTACAATGAATATATTTTTTTATAGTTAGAAGAAGGAGGTTCACGGGCAGATCCGGAAACTGGTAGTATGTCCTCCAGAAAAAAACAGCCAACTGCTTTGTCCATGGTCTTTAGGATATTCCTACAAGCCTTTACTTTGACATTTTTGGCCGAGTGGGGGGACCGTTCTCAATTGACTACTATTATTTTGGGAGCTAGAGAGGTAAATATTTAAGAAGTTTAATATATAAGAGACATTTAAAGTTGCACAAAGAGAGAGTGCTTCATCGTAATCATATCTCAGCGCACTTGCTCAGAATGGATACGTCATAATACATCAATGTATAATACGTCGATGATGACCACCCATGCAGTATTCATACGCAGCTAGCGTATCCTAACCATTTTGTTATCTGTGCGTTTTCATAAATGCCTGATCCATGCAATTTCACTCCTATTTTTCATTCTATTGCCCTCTCACTTTTTTCGATAAGGAAGAAAATAGAAGTGAGTGGGTGGCGTGAAGTAAAACTACATCAAGCACTGAACGAGAATTGGTTTGATTACGTCGTACATTCTAAGCAAAACTTTAACTTTTTTTTGTGACACTTTCATAAACACATCAAAGATAGGCTAACAACAAGGAATCAAAAATATCTTGCCAATTTTAAGTGTGATGATTCTGTTCATTTAAGCCTGTTTCCACGACCAGGTCTCACCCTAGATGTCTCCATCCCTTTCCCTCTGTAATGTGTGATGCTACTAATATACGATTGTTTTGGTCTTGTTGGGTGTTAGCCAATTTTGTAAAGAAACAGTCATCAATGCAGTTTTCGTTTGACCGGGAGTCTATTCAAAACAATAAGCTGGAGTGAGTTTTTTGTTGTCCTAAACATTAGAGA
Organism: Oxystoma pomonae; assembly: GCA_963921995.1. Taxonomy (NCBI): domain Eukaryota; kingdom Metazoa; phylum Arthropoda; class Insecta; order Coleoptera; family Brentidae; genus Oxystoma; species Oxystoma pomonae. Next base: position 3,283,349 of record OY998167.1, on the reverse strand, counting down.
GGGAAAGAGACAGAGACATCTAGAGTATCATCCAGTCGCGAAAACAGACTTAAATGAACAGAATGAACGAGAAGCGGCGTTCAGATAGATTTGCGGCACACAGAGGGCGAAATGACAAAACTGGGAGGACAAAAACCCTAAAATGAAACTTTAAATAAAGTATATTTTTTTATTATTTTTTTAAATACATATGTCCCTGTTGTTCAACTGTTATATTATTATTCTCATAGTAGGTCATGGCGAGATGAAAAAGAAGGGCAAATTTGCAAGTGAACTTAAATTGCATCAATGAGTCGTTTTTTTCTGTAAAATTCTATAAAGCTTAAAATTTTCTTATGGATTTCCAGTAAAAAAATTAACTGTAATGTTATGGTCGGGAGATATAGAGGTGTGTGCTGGTTAATTTAACATAATCTTAACATATTAATTTATTTCAATTAACTTATTTTTTTAAATAAATAAGAAGGCATTTTTTGTAGTGTCAAACTTTACATTTAGAAAAAAAGGTAAAAGAAGGTATTTTTCATTTTTTGTAAAATCAAAGCCGACATTCTTTTTTTAATGCGGCAAAATATACTTTGCATCTACTACTGTCGAAGTTATATAAGTATTTGTTCATAATTTCATAATAAACTGGAGGTTATAAAAGTTATACAAGGTGTCTAAACTTTCTGTGTGATTTTTTGATCAAAAAACTAAAAACAAAGTTCGTAGGCGAAAAATTTGCGCTTATTTTCGTCTTCTTAAAATTTTATGTACAGGGTGACTTTTTATAAACCTTCCCCTTGGCCAAATTTTTATTATTGGTTCTAGAAAACTGAAATAAAAAGAATTTGATATAATAGTACTTTGTCCATGGCAAATGATATTGTTAAAAACATATTTTTTTGAATATGAAAAATTTGGAAATATATAGGGTGTTCAATTTAAAAAATCAGGTAAATTGGCTTTCCTTATAAATTAATCACGTCAGGTTTGTCGGACGTTAAGGGACATGGAAAAAGTCCTTTTATATTGAATGCTTTTTATTTCAACTTAAGATATCTTCATAATATACAGATGTGTCATTTAAATATCCAAAAACAATTTTACTTGACTGTAAGCAAAATGTCAAATAAAAAGTAACCTATAAGTCAATCCAGAAGGTCACACCCTATCTTCTTATTAAATTTTATCCAAATCAGTTTAGCCATTTTTGCGTGATTAAGGAACAACCACAAAAACATATCAACACACAAACTTTCGCATTTATAACATAAGTAGAATAGTAGGATTGATTTTTTCTTCAATTTATATTACAACTTGTTTACTTAAATTGAAAATATCATAATTACGCCATAAAATTTGAACATCAACTTCAGAATATTTTTGTCCTCCCTGAAATTAAATTTCGCCCACTGTGCGGCGGGGGATAGATTCTTGCATTTATTGTGTTTGACTGTTGAGTTTTGGAGAAAGTAAATACTTTCCCATATAAAAGTATAACCAAAGTCTTTTCTGTAGCTCATCAAAGGTAAATACGATAAATTTGTTGTCTTTGTTTCCAGAATGTTTATGGTGTAATCCTTGGTGGGAGCATTGGCCACAGTATTTGTACTGGAGTAGCCGTTTTGGGGGGAAGAATGATTGCTGCCAAAATTTCAGTTAGAACAGGTAAGCTTCTCAAATTTTATTTAAATAATATTTCCAATTTGCCAAAGTAAACAAATTTATTACCTACTTTTATTAAAGTTTATTTTAGTTTCTTTTGTTTAACATTATACAATCACTTTGAGAAAAAAAACCTGGTAAAATGCTACTCTATTATTTTCAGGGTGTGGACACAAAATCATAAAATTGAAAACTTGTCTTAAAATGCCATAAAATTGAATATTTGTCACAAAATGGCTTTTTCTGTTTTCTCTTTTCTAAAAATTAATTCAAGTATCAAAACCAGAAATAACTAACTATGTTGGGGATTTGGAACCTTTGGTTGCACTAAAACAAAATTATGATAGTTTTCCACAAACCAAAACTACACTTTTTTGCACTCGACGCGCGTTTCGCTAACAACGATAGCATCATCAGGAGACGATAAACAATGAACTAAATTAATCTACGCTCTGTCTTACATACAATCCTTTAGTGGGCGGAGATAAGACTAATAATTTGTGATTGATCACGATTTTTAATCCTATCTCCCCTTAACCAAAGAATAAAGTGTACTAAACGGGATGGGTCCTCTATCTTTATTTAAACTATTTCTGGATTTAATGATTTCCATACTTTCATATGCTTTCAAAAGTCTTTGGTTTGGTACACTTTTTAGAAGTTTTAGGTTATCTAATGTGAATCTATGATTGTTTTCAAAAGCATGCTAGGCCACACTGGACTTTTCTGTTCTTCCGTATTTTAAGTGTGCTAAGTGTTCTTTAAAACGTGTTTGAATAGAGCGTCTCGTTTGGCCAACATATTTTTTGTCGTCGATTTCCAAAGACATATGTTTGTAGTAATTGAGAAAAAATTTACGAAGAAGATGTCTTCACTTAATAAAAAGCTACAAAAGTTAAAACGTTCTGAACCAAAACCAAAAAAGTCAAAGGAAATCGCAAACATTGTAGAAAACCTATCCTCTCAAACTTTTAATAAAAAAGATATATCACTTTTAAACAAAGGTCTTAATTTTGCTCTGCCCCCACAAAAAGATAATTTAAGTGATATTATTGCAAATATTGAAAGTTCAATCTCTTATCTTTCAGAAGGCACAAAGGGCTATGTGCGAGATGCTTGCCGATATCAGATCTCTCAAAACATCATTCAAAACAATAAAAATAGTACATTAAATCACAATAAAACAATTAAAAGTTTGAAAGAAAAAGATGTTTTCTATCTAAAGGCTGACAAGGGTAATAAAGTTGTTATATTAGATAAAACAGATTATTTCGAAAGGGTAGATAACCTAATAAAAAATGGACCCTACAAACAAGTCCCAAAGAATCCCTTACCAAAAATGATTAACGAAGCAAAAAACAATTAAAAAATGTAACAATATTATTACTGACAATATTAAATATAAACTACAAGTAAGCAATCCCACTATGCCGTAACTGTATTGTCTTTCGAAAATCCACAAGCCTGAAAAATCGGTTAGACCTATAGTTTCTGCTGTAGGATCACCTACTTACAACATTTCGAAATGGCTAGCCAACGAGTTTGAAAATTTACCGATAAAGGAAAAAGGTTTTTCTGTTCAAAATTCCCTTGAATTTATCAACAAAGTTAAAGATATTTCACTCCACGAAGGTGAAATTTTAATCTCGTTTGATGTTAGTTCGTTGTTCCCTAGTGTGCCGATCCCCAATACCTTACAATACCTGGAGGAACTACTAAGAAAAAACAATCTAGAAGACAAACAGACGTTAGAATACCTATCTTTAACAAAACTCTGCATGAATCAAAATTACTTTCAATATAAAAATAACTAGAAGGAACCACAATGGGTAATAGTTTATCACCTTTTATCGCAAACCTATTTATGAGCAAATTTGAATCAGATATAAGTAAAGAATTTGAGTATTTCCCCAGAGTATGGTTCAGGTATGTAGACGATGTGTTTGCAGTATTCAACACTAAAGTAACTAGTGTTGAAAATTTTATGCAAAAAATAAATGACAAATTTCCCACTATTGAATTTACTTATGAAACAGAGAACAACGGTACACTGCCATTTCTAGACACTTTAGTTATAAGAAATAAAAATAAATTGGACTTTGACCTATACAGAAAAGGGACACTTTAGTTATAAGAAATAAAAATAAATTGGACTTTGACCTATACAGAAAAGGCACAACCACCAACAGGTATATTTCAAATGACTCTTTTCATTGCTTACAACATAAGCTTGCAAGTTTGCACTTTTTAACATATAGATTAGTAAATTTCCCCTTAAACAAAGAAAGATTTGAAGCAGAAAAGAATAGGATTAGGAATATAGCTGGCGAAAACGGTTACGACGAAGGCTTAATAAATAAGCTGATAAATAGACATTCTTTTCGAAAGACCTTTCGGAATTCTACCTTTTTCAGACAAAAATATACCTGCGACTCAAAATTTGTATCAATTCCTTATAATCCTAATTATACGAAAGGATTACAAAAAGTATTTAATAACACCGGTCTTAAATTAGTATATCAATCCGGTAACACAATAAGAAGCTTACTAGGAAATCCCAAGGATAAAACTACAGTTCTAGAAAAAAACTTCTAAAAAGTCTACCAAACAAAAGACTTTTGAATGAGAGGACCCATCCCGTTTAGTACACTTTATTCTTTGGTTGAGGGGAGATAGGATTAAAAATCGTGATCAATCACAAATTATTAGCCTTATCTCCGCCCACTAAAGGCTTGTATATAAGATAGAGCGTAGATTAATTTAGTTCATTGTTTATCGTCTCCTGATGATGCTAACGTTGTTAGCGAAATGCGCGTCGAGTGCAAAAAAGTGTAGTTTTGGTTTGTGGAAAACAATCATAATTTTGTTTCAGAAATAATTAAATATAATAAATTTTTTTATTTTTAGTGACCATAATTGGGGGCATAGTCTTTCTTTTGTTCGCCTTTTCTGCACTGTTTTTTGACCCCAACTCGATGGATAAATAGCCGACATGCTGTGATATTGTTAGATGATAAAACAAGTCAGTCTTAGGTGAGAAAATTATTAGTTTCCTACGTTAATATCAAGTTCTAAATCTACACAAAACCGAAGAAATTAGAATAAACTAGAAATCTAAGGAAATTGCATCGGCCTGTTCATGGCAACATTATAGACCAGCTGCTCGATCGATTCAATAGAGATGTATTACTTACCTGTGAAAAGTTACTTCCGGCGACTTTTCAGCATTTTTTTCACATAACACACACTTCTTAGGTATTCTTGTAAGTCTAAAACAAAAATATAAAAATAACATTTGCAAAAACATAAAAAACTAACAAGAACTCGTCGAATCAGTCAATATTTTATTAGTTTTTATTTTTAGTTTTAAAAATTTTTTACTGTGGTTTTCCATTCCAAGTCAAAATTTATACATTCTTAATTAAGTTCTGAGGAAGTAGAGAATAAAAAGTACCCAAATTTATTGCCATTATTTAAATTTGTCTAAAAGCAGGTACCTATCAAAAAGCAAAAAAAACACGATTACTAGGGTAAAACGTACAATATTGTAACATATTGCCACTAGATAGCGCTAAGGTTTACCGGACACCGTTTGATTTGTTAAGCTTAATTTATAAATGCGTTCGCGTTCGCAGTTGAAGTTCGCGTTCGGCGTTCGTAAGATCGTAGTTGATTGGTCTTTCCAAGGTCAAGTGAATATGATATAAAACAGTTCACATGAGTTCATAAACTAACCTAAAAATCGGAAAACATTTTGCCCAGTTGGAAGTGATTCTTGTTGATAAGTATTTTGGAAAAAAATGGATTATGAATATGAAAAACTGTTTGGCTTCTTTGTGGCCACAATTCTTATATATGTAGCCCACAAAGTGAAGCAGAAAAACTTGAAAATTTCTCTTAAAAAAAAAACAATAAACAAAAATGGCTGAAATGGCAGTTGACAGATGTATCATGTAACGAAATCCTAGATTTTGATTGGTTGATGCGAACTTCGCCAACTACCAACATAAACTGCTTACAGTCTGCCAATTGAAATTAGTTTGTACCTATCTATTAGAGAGGTGTGATTCGTCAACGATTCGTTCACTATGATCGAATCACTTGCGAGTATTGAATGATTGAATCATGTTGATTCAATCAGTCAAATGAGTCAAATGACCGATGAAGACAGAATGAATCAAATCGGAATGGATCAAATGACTGACTGACCGACGGAGACAAAACGAATTAAATGAAACTCAACGCGAAGAGACACAGACGGACATACTGATAAAATCGGTTGAATTAAACCAGCGAGCAGCGTGAGTTGATCTTGAAAGAGACAGCCAATAAACTAGATCCTGAAAACCTTTTTTTTTTTTGGTCATCAATGATCGATTGAAAAGATTTATGTGTACTTTGTTATGATTTTCGTTTTTTTTAGTGCACTTTTTGATAAATTATGCGCACCCGTAGGCATTATATTTATGCAAAATTACAAGAAATCAAATACGGGACAATTATAAAAACTATCGGCAACCCTGCTGAATCACAGATGTTTTTAGGCGCGTCAATTTCCATTTTTAATGCGGTTTCTAGTTTATTTTAATTTCCTTGTACAAAACACTTTTTATTTTGAATAAATGTTAAAATTTTGAACGCGTAACCTAGGAAAGTTCACCGAAAACTTTATTTTGGAAAAACTCAACCCACCACTTCTCAAAAACTAATGAAAATTAAAAAAAAATCCCAAAACCTGTAGGGTTGATTCAAAATTCCCTAGAAAGATTTGAACAGTGGTTAGATACCATCTAAGAAAAGTTAGGTGATTATTTTGTTTAAATTTCATATTTGTTTTCTCTGAATTTAGGATTTTCGTATTTTTTGGGGAATTGCCTTCAAAATAATTTACCAAGCAAATATACGTGTGCTGATCATGACATGTTTTAGGGTTTTTGTCAAGCATTTTGAAGTTGTCAAAGTTTTGTTTTCAAAAATTGATGTTTCTACCATGTAGTTAAGGGTGCTCTCTCTTTAAATGCAAATATCTGTGGAACGAAAAAGTTTACAAAAATATGTTTTACTAATTCTTGTTCAGAACAACAAATTCTACCTACAGTTAGTCTTTCTAGGGAGTTTTGAATCACCCTGTATATAGAAAAGCCTTATTTTGACATGAAAAATACGCCCCTCAGATTTTGATAAGGAATCTTGAAGCATCCTGTATAGTCCGGTTAACTCTTAGAAGGCGCTCATTTGGTATTTGTAAAAAGTGTAAAACTAAATTATTGGAGATTTTGTGCTTTAGCTGTGCGGCTTATAAGACTTAATTAGACTTGAAAAAAATGTATCTTATGTTTTCAAATATTTACTTTATTAAGTGGTTTATTCTTTTTAAATATGCATTGAAATAGTTGCGACCAAATAACTGACAATAAAAAAGACAAGTGAGCATCAGTTAAACTTTGTTTGGGTACAGAACCTTTGACCTAGACAGCTTATAATACATAACAAATCTCACGATCTCATCTCTTAAACAATTAATATGCTTATTTTTAGGTTTCGTGATTCTTATTATAAATATATCAAAATTTGTTTGGAAAAAATCGGTTCATAAATAAGAAAGTTACGATTTCTTAAATAAGACCCTTGAAGCAAGTGTCCCTCGGAGGGAAACTTTGTTTTACAAACTACTTGAGTGTAGTAGGCCAAAAATGTTTTCTGTTTTGGTTATTTTTTTAAATACTCCACCATGGACATTGGGAATGTGAAACTTTATTCCTTATTTTGTTACTCGTAATGTCTGCCAAGCACTTGTCCATGACTTGTTGATACAATCGTTGTTCTTCGTACATATTAACTTATCTTACACTGATGAGTCCCTAATAAGGGCAAAACACGTGTATGCGTCTAGTTTTCAAGGCGTACCCGGTACTCCAGTATAAAGTTCAGGCCGGATGACAACAGAGTTGTCGTACACTGAGAGAAATGATATTAGCCTTTATACACCAGTTGTATACTATTTGGGACAATACAAATTTTTCAATAGTGGGTACAAAATTTTCTATAATGGGCTATACAATGTTTGTCTGCCCACTGTGAAGTCTTCACCTTCGTCCTATTTTATTATTTATTTTCTTTATTTAATAAATTATTTTATTTAGATTTATTGGAGTTTTATTTATATTCTTATTATTTAAATATTGAAACACATAAGTTTTAGACAACACACTTAAAATGTATTATCACAGCTTTTAAAGCCAGCGAAGGCAAGACTCATATCAACTCATCAACATATAGGGAATGGATATCCCAATCGACCAAACTAAAAAATTAGGGGTCACGATGCGATTGACAGTTTCAGAGCAAAAAAGGCATAACAGTTGGGGAAACGTCACTTTTTCTATACTTTGACACAAGAGGTTGACAACGGCTTTTCAAAATGGCGTATTTTATTTTTGGTTCACTGGGAAAAATTTTCACACAAATTGTTCTTAGATTTGCCCCAAGAACAATTTGTGTAAAAATTGTACACAATTCTATACATAGTAACACAAAAAATGGACTTTATTAGAACAATTTTTTGACAATATTTACACAAAATTGTTCTTGATGCAAATTTTTTTCTGTGTTTCATGGCAATAATTTATTTTTTATTTTTTTAAGTGATTTACGCTAGGCAGTGAGTTTAGAATTTTATTTTTAATTCAATATATTACAATTCGTTTATTCTGACACAAAGGCAGGAATTTAAGCTACAAATTAACCATTAGGATACCTCATCTGTTATTTGCAGAAAATACCTACTTTGAAATAGAGCAATTTATTAGATATATTAGAGAAACCACTCAAAAAAAGGCCAAGAATTTCCAACTTTAAATAAGAAAAACTAAACAAATAAGTAGGGTTATACGTCAAGTCGGATCAGAGATCAAATTTCCCCAGGAAATATAAATTTACCTAACCGTTATGCCTCTCAGATTGCTCCATTTGCTCGTTCAAAATTTGACACTTTTTCTTTGGTGATATCCATTCCCTATCCTATACCCTGCCAAAAAAACCTCATCAGAAATTTTAAAACCTGTTCAAGTCTTCAACAGATATTAAAAGATTTGATTAGCTTGACGAGATTTTACCAGCCAGATTTTTGCGTCATGAAAACTGGTGAAAACTGATCAGCTTTTACCATATTTTCATGAGAAATAATTTTTTGCCCTCAAGAATTTACAAGATTTTAAGAGATCCTATGTGGGATGTTTCCCAAATCGCATCAAAAACATTAAATCTGGTAAAATCTTGTCAAATTTCTCCAAGAGATTTGATGCGGTATTTTTGGCAGGGTATGTTCTATTTTCCTGCCTTCTGGCTGTTTTCCCAGACAGCACAACTCTGTTCCAAAGATGTCCAGTGGAGAGAATTTTCTAGAAAATGCAGCAGTCCATTGGACAACCAAATCTGTAGGAAATTTTGTCCAAGGCATATCCATCGGATAATACAATTGTCAAAACGTTGGACGGCTCTTGGACTTCCCAAAAAAGTCCAAAAGTTTGACTATTGTACCACTATACTAAATCCATTGGTTATCCAGTGGAATGAAATTCTGTCCAAAAGTTATCCACTGGCTATCCAAAAAGGATCTTTATCCAAAACACTTCGGATAAATGACTATATTTATTAATGTGACAACTAGGCCAAGCTCAATTGACAAAGATTTTTTAATAAAATTCAATATTGAGTCAATATGTATATAAAGTATATCACTTTTGCTGGACACAAAATGAACGTTTATTTTTGGTCTGGTGGACCAAGAAAAATCGTTATCCCTTGGATATCCAAAAACTAACTGAAAAGAAGCAGTTCTTTTTGAATAGAAATTGGAAGTACTTTGAACTCAGTTTTTTTGTCATCCACTGTATCAGGAAAAACCTTAAAATAAATAATAAATGGTCCATGGACAATGCGAGCAGTTTTTGACAAAAAATGGCTGTCCGACGGACAATTTGTGTTGTCTGGGTTATTGTTTTCAAATCCTAACCATGCCCTACATAAGTAAATTGTGATAGTCAAACTAAAATATAACCTGAACCCACTATTAAACAAGTTGTATAAGACTATTATCCTTTCCCTCAGTGTAGTAGTAGTAGTAGTGAAAATCCCGACTGATTGGCCAAAAATTCAAAAGTGTGTGCGTGTCTGTTTATTTTATGTTCTTGTACTTGCGTGTCCCATATTATTGTTATGTCTGCTTTTTGTTTTACATTTCTTGTTGCATGTCTCATTTATCTTCTATTTGTATGTTTTATTGACTACGTTTTCACGTGAAACTTAATACGGTTTCAATACGATTCACTTTTCCGTTTTCATGAATCGATTTGAACGCCATTTGAGTTTTTGACATTTTCCTGATGGATTTTGAGGTGTGTTTCTGCCAGTTTTTCCTCATTGTTTGTTTTTTTTTTAAGCAAATAAGTTTACAGCACAATAATATAATTAAAATAAAGGTATACCGAGTTCGACAGTTCTCATCTAGGGTGCCGAAATGCATGGGTCTGAGTAAGAATGCGATTCAATTTAGATGCACTTAAGAGAGGTGCCGGCTAGGCAACGTTGTCAAGCAAACAGTTTAGGAAAACTTTCAGCGCTATAGTCTGTTTTATTCGAAGACGTGGGCCTGAAGGCGATCGTAGACCTAATGTTTCTAAATTAATCACTTGGAAGACGACTCTGTACAGTGTGATCGGTTATAAGTGTTCCCTAGGATAACTTTTTTTTCTAACAGCCCCAGAAGAACCAAACAAAAACTGGGTGAAAGTGTGTTAAATAGGATCTCAAAATCATTAAATTAAAATTATTCAGTTCAAATAGTATACAGGGTATGCCAAAAAGTTTTTTCTTCTTATTTCTTTCGGATTCTTCAGAAAATTAACTTTTTAAAAATACCATATATTATAGGTCTGCATATAACCGAATTAGATATTAATTAATTCGTAATATTGTATTATAATTAAACCAAAGTATGTCATACCATACCATAAGCTGTCAAATTAGAACTTACTTAACTTTCCAAATAAATAGTTGGCAAACAAAAATAACGGCGTTTTGTCAGCAGGGCGTCATAAATTACATAGGTTTTATTATAATACAATAATATAACTTAATCAACATCTAATTCAAGTTGAAACATCTCGAAAACGGTTGCATGCAGACCTAATTTTCTGGAGAATTCAACAGTGTCAAAATATATAGGGTGTTCAATAATAAAAAAATAAATTTTTTTCACACCCTGTATACTATTTGAAAAGAATAATTTTTATTAATGATTTTGAGGTGCCCATAAAATACCCTTTCACCTAGTTTTTGTTTGCTACTTCTGCGGCTGTTAGAAAAAAGTTATCCCAGGGGACACTTATAATTATAACCGATCACCCTGAGGAGGGGCCCCGTTTCCTCGACAATAAAGGAGTCTACAAGAATCAGAATTTAAAAAAAAACACCCCTCTGTCATTAAATTTAATAACAGCTTGACATTCGTTTTAACGTTAAACAAGACGTGAACACGGTTACAAAAAGTGTTCTAAGTAGAAAGAGTAGAGGGTTGCAGATTGAAAGACTGCTACGTTCTTTTAATTTTTTTTATTCTTTGAAAAGAGTAAAGCCCTGTTCTCACTGTGCAACTTTGTCTTGCATCAAATTTTCAAATAACAGGTTAAAAGAAGACACAATCTGCTCGTGTCTTCTTTTAACCTGTTATTAGAAAATTAGATGCATGGAAAAGTTGCAGAGTGAGAACAGGGCATATAATTTTGTTTTAAATTTTCGATATTTCGTGGGAAAGCGAGACTGGTTATGGCAGGTCAGGCTCAGACTTTCCGCAGCTTTATTGAAAGAGCAAAATCGGTAGTAAAAGTTTGTGAATAAATGGGCATTTGAATTAATTTAGCGGATTCTATTTTTAAACTAAAATAAGAAAATACTCATTATCACTGTTTTACGCCCTTTGAAGGCAACATTTATCGTTGGGTGACATCGGCAACAGCTTATGGGTTTCTCAAGTGTATTATCTCTTTCACTCTCATTTACTAGCCATTGCGCTGTTTTTTCAATACACGCTATTTCGACATCCTAGACAAGAACTCTCGAACCCTATATACCGGGTGTCTCAAGGTGAGTTTCTAACATAAGTCTATGTAAACTATCTTTATGAAATACTCTCATAGTTGCAGTGTTGCCATTTGCAGGAAAACTTGGCAAGAAATTTCTTATTTTAAACCGAACACCCTGTATATTTTTGCATTTTTGGATTCTACCAAATATTTTAGATACATTTTATGCATAATGTCCTACACCTATGTTCAACTGTTTTTAAAATATTGACAGGTGAAAATTGACATTTTTTAACTTTGACAGCCCGTAACATCGAAACGGTTGAGGATAGAGGAAAACGGTTTTTACATGTTTATCTTGGTTTTTCACAAGCTATCGTTTTGTACTATTTTTAACCCAGGGTTAAACTAACCTTAGGATATTTTAACCCAGGGTTAAACTAACCTTAGGATATTTTAACCCTGGGTTAAACTAACCTTTGGGTATTTTAACCCTGGGTTAAACTAACCTTGGGATATTTTAACCCTGGGTTTAGATATAAACCGATAGCTTGTGAAAAACCAAGATACGAATGTCAAAACCGTTTTGATGTTACGGGCTGTCAAAATTAAAAAATGTCAATTTTCACCTGTCAGTATTTTAAAAACACTTGAACATAGGTATAGGACGTTGTACATAAAATGTACCTAAAACATTTTGTAGAATCCAAAAATGCAAAAATATACAGGGTGTTCGGTTTAAAATAAGAAATTTCTTGCCAAGTTTTCCTGCAAATGGCAACACTGCAACTATGAGAGTATTTCATAAAGATGGTTTACATGAACTTATGTTAGAATAGAAAGTTTCTAAAGTTTCCATTGTATAGTTTCCAAAATATTCTAATAGCGAGGGACAACCGGTATACTTACTTTTTACAGAAATATTGGACGTGCTAACAGCTTGTTATTGGTTTCATCAGTCAGTTCGATACCTGTCTTCATGCAATTGGATCTCGATACGATCCCAAAAAAAGCGGTATTGAATTTGGGCAGGGCCAATTAAAAAAGTTCAATTCGCCGCATTTTCATCGTATTGAAAACGTGTTCAGTTATCATGAAAACAAACACACGTTAAGCCAACTTCATTTCTGATATGTTCTTTTTTTAATTATTTTCTCTAATGCTTTCTAACACCTTTATATCTTCCATTCAATTCAATCAAATCAAAACCATTCAAAATGCACATACAATAAATGTACTTAAAGAAAGAGTCAAAAAATCATGCTGTTGCGGAGTAACTTTGCAATAAATATACCAAAAGCACGCTACGTCTTTATTAAAGTTAATAGCACGCAGAATAAAGATAAAGATAACGCAGAAAGAAAAAACGTGACAAAAAAGGACGGATGTTTTTTTTTTTGGTTTTTTCCTCATCTTTTGTGGACACCTAAAGAGGCTGGCCTGGATATACAGGGTGGACCACAAAAAACCGGACTGTTTTATATTTTAACTGGCAATTTTTATTTATTGTCGAATTTTAACGCAAAAAGGAGCTTTGGAAAGTTAATAAAGATATTCATCAAAAATTCAAAATGGCGGATGTCCAAAAGTTTTATGCATCTTAAAAAACCGTTGGTGTTTTCTTCAGACACTTTGTATATTTTTTTGCAACTACAAAAAACTTCTATTTATTGTCTGTAAACCGATGTATCATTTGATAAATTCTATAAAGAAATAAAAAAACTGGGTTTTTTCGTATACCAACTTCTTGCATAAAATAAAAACTGCTATAATTTAAGTTAACCAGATTTCGTTATCTTTTCGCCAATTTTGTTGATAAGGATATTCTACAGTTTTTTTTATTCGTTAATAGAATTTATCAAATGATAGATCGGTTTACAGACAGTAGATAGAAGTTTTTTTAGTTTCATTACCTTTTCAAAACTCTGTTTTGCCTTAAATCCGACAATAAATAAAATATTGGCAATTAAAACAAAATAGTCCGGTTTTTGTGATCCACCCTGTTAGTTAGTTATGGAAAGCTTCACATCTTGAGATTTCTTATGTTAAACAAAACTACTGATTTACTTCCATTTACTTCCATGAATTTATAACTGTGATTATATATTCGGTTATATATTCAACGATTATAATTTATTGTCTTTTTTTTGGTTAAGTTAGTGTAGTTGAGGCTACTCAGAGAATTGTATACTTAGGTAATTTTTTATTTATGGCTACTCAAACTAAAGTATGGACACAAGTAAAGGACAATTTTTGTAACAAAAAAGACCTACCTCAATAAGTTTGGAATGCTTTTTTTCACTGCAGTATTGGTTAAATTTAATTGTAGTTTAACTATTTTTACAAACAAAAAATACTTTTATATTTTTATTGTTTTTTCTTTTAAAAAACTTGCCATAAGCACTTTTAGTTTTTGTGTATATTTTTGTAAAAAGTATATAAATAGTATATTTAGACAGTGTGTATTAAAATGTTTTACATATATGTAATGAGTTAAGACATAAATCCATTTTATATAAAAAAAAATGTTTTATTTATTATCTTCTTATAGTAGGATCAATGCTCAGTGTAGCCAAGTGTTTCTGTTGTAAGAATCTGCAAACAGATATTTTTTCAGGGGTCGAGCCCTTTTTAGCCTCACAAAACTTTTGTAGTGCGCCTCTGCCCGAGGAACAATTTGTCGACGTTTTAACGTTGCTAAAGGCGACTTAACGTTTCGAAAACGGCGTATAAACGTTCTAGCAACTCGCTTTTTGAGTTGTGTTGACGTTGCCTGAGACTAGAGTTGCGTGCAACGTTTCCACGCCGTCGTCGAAGCGACTACGACTGAAGTGCTCTCTGGATAATATTTTTATTAATATAATTGATTTGAAGTCAAGACTTTCACGTCTGCAACCACAAATAGACTAATTTCCAAACACCATTTATTAATAATTCTAAAATACGTAGCTAAGTAACTTTTACGGTTAATTTATAACATTAAAGCAATAGTTACTAAATCGTATAGTAACCATTGATTATTTGGCCAAAATTGTCTCGTAAAGAGAAACGTTGAAAGAACGTAAATTAATTAACTCAAGTTAATCATCAACGTTGAAAATCTCAATATTCCAGTAAAACTAAACATTATAAGAGAGTTGCCTAATTTACCCTAGTTAATAACAATGTTGAAAAATGGGCCCTTAAAATCTTGATGCTGAATTTTTTGCTAATGTTTGAGTATAGTACTTAGTAGTCTGACAATCTGGGGGGGGGGGCACATGCATTTTTGCTTGTATTTTTTAAATGATTAAACAAAACGTCGAGAGGCAAAAAACGGACCAAAATCGCCCTATTAGTCAAACCATTAAAACAAAAACAAATTTAGTTGGTGTAAACATTTTTTTGGTTACCCATGCAAAAAAACTTTTTTTGATCACGGTTACAAAAAAAGATTTCTGTCCGTTTTTTACCCAAAGTTAAAGAGAAATGGCGGAAAATAGTAATATTGAAAAAATCTAATTATTCTTGCCTAAAAGTTAAGCCATTTCCGCCAGTTTTCACCAAGTATTATTTACGAAAAAAACATTAAAAATATCGTCAAAATATCAAACTGTCAAAGATTAAAATGTCGCAACAATGAACGTCACCGAATAAAAAGGCAGATCGCTAAGGAAAAAGTATTTTCGTGTTTTTCTGTTTTTTTTTTGATAAAGGTATTAAAAAAAACTCGCGGCTAAACTGTGCTTTTTTTTACTCGCGCTTTTAAATACCTCGCTGCGCTCGTTATTTAAACCAACGCTTGTAAAAAAAAGCACTATTTTAGACACTAGTTGTGAAAACTACTATTTTTTTATACCTTTATCAAAAACATGATTTTATTAACTGTCTGCAGATAACTCAAGCATGGCTTTTTTGGTTACCGATGCAAAAAACTTTTTTTTTGATCACGGATGAAAAAAAAGATTTTTTTCCGTTTTTACTCAAAATTAAAGAGAAATAGCGGAAAATAGTAATATTAAAAAAATCTTATTATTCTTGCCTAAAAATTAAGCCATTTCCGCCAGTTTTCACCAAGTATTTATGAAAAAATCATTTAAAAAAATGGTCAAAATATCAAACTGTCAAAGATTAAAATGTCGAAACAATGAACGTCACCGAGTAAAATAGCACATCGCTCGCCGCCTTGATTTATAGTGTAAAGATGGTGTGTTGCAAGAATTTTCGTGTTTTTCTTAGATTTTTTTATAAAGGTATTAAAAAAAAATATTGTTAACAACTCGCGGCTAAACTGTGATTTTTTTACTCGCGTTTTTAAATACCTCGCTGCGCTCATTATTTAAACCAACGCTTGTAAAAGAAAGCACTATTTTAGCCACTAGTTGTGAAAACTACTATTTTACCCATCTGTATAATATGACTTATTTGTTTGATTTTCCTAACAAATTTTTAGAAAGCTAAAAATACGTCCCTAAAAATGCCAAAACTAAAAATAAAAAACTTTAATATTTACATCAAATTATGAGGATATTCGCACCGAAATCAACCTCCCAAAATATTAAATTTTTCACAAATAAGACTTCAAAAACCATTTGTCATCAATTGATACCCATTCTTTGTTTTCTATAAAAACATTGCTCTGAGTTTTCGTCTCAAGTCTGCTCTAAATATAGCCTAATTATTGTTAAATAAATATAGGTGATTTAAATTTAAAAAATAATTTTTTTTTTACAAATCTATCTTTGCGCATTAATTGTACACACGTGGAACAGAAATTAATATTTTGAAATAAATTGATAAAACTTTTTTATGTTGTATTTTAAATTATTCGTATTCGTTATCCTGAAATATTCATTGATTTTCTTCTATAGATTAATACTTATGCAGATGAGCTTGTTTGAATTTTTTTGTAGGAAACTAAAAGCGCCTTGAATTCAAAACCTTTGTTTTAAAAAAAATGTGACATACGCCCTTTATCCACTCGTGTCCAATTAATCAGTACAAATTGAAATGTAAAATGATTAACATTTACTATCCACGGATATGACGGATACCCTTTTATTGGCCAAATATATGAAGCTTTTAAGGAAATTGCCAGGACAATTGCATGGGTCAGTAGCATTGGATGCAAAAGGACCATGTAACTAATTTATAGTGAAAAGAATGATAGGATTGATATTTGACCTAATAAATATGTAGTTCGGTAAGTTTATACAGGGTGGATTCTTTAAACGGAACGGTGCTTCCAGCGGGTCAAAATTTGGTTGAATAAAAAAATCCAAAAACACGTCAACTAGGTCTATGTCATTTGGTTTACGAGGTATGGTAAAAAAGTATATTTTTAAATAGGACACCCTGTATATTTTGCAATTTTTGAAATCTGCAAACAATTCTCTCTTCAGCAATACCACACAGTAGGATCTATCTTTTACGATAATCAAGATATTTTTATCTAAATCTGTATGGAAAACCATAAGAGATAGAGTATTAGTGTGTGGTATTGTCAAAAAGATAATTTTTTTTAGAATTCAAAAATGTAAAACTATAAAGGGTGTATTTAAAAAAAATATATTTTTTTGCCATACCTCGTAAACAAAACGACATAAAAAAAAACAAGAAAATTAAAAATGTCAGTTGATGTGTTTTTAGATTTTTTTATGAAACCAAATTCTTACCCGCTAGAAGCACCGTTTCGTTTAAAGAATCCACCCTGTATATAGCTGTAATAGTAAAATAACGTGTTTGAGATGGAGAAAATCACGTTCAATAGTCAGCTTCCCAGCCAACACCGTTAGGTAAATGTCGTAGATTTGGTAGGTTTTGGGGTCGAAAGTTTAAAAAACGAACTTTTCTAAAATTGGCACCGTTTCGATATATTTTATATCATCATCAGGCCTCTTTTATGCGTTCTTTTCTTGTATTTTATTTTTAACTTTAAACTAATCAAGTGTGAGAGATGCATAGTACGCCATCTATTAGTGCAATGGTAAAGCTTTCTGTGTATGTTTAGTTGCATATCCTTTTGGTAGTAATATTTTTGATAGTTGGCAACACTGATTACGTGGGTGAATACCGTTGTTAATAAGGTAAAAAACCAATGCCGTTTTAAGTAGTTTTATAGTAAAATAAATATCAGTTTCCGTGAGTTTATTATTCCATTGCGACTATATCCTCTATCAAGGACATAATTTTATTACAAACAATTACAATGTTATTACAATACGATGTTTGAACAACACGAAAAACCGTTACGTAAATATTACTTAAAAATTACAACACATGACTAGGTACTTTCACAAAAAAGAAATTAGAAAACCTCCAAATCAGTTACTTCAACCGAAAATAAACCAAAAAACAAAAGATCTTGGGTGGAAATAACGAAGGCATCGAGAAAGACTTTTCTCTTTTCGCTTTGGTCCTTTGGGTAATTATGCAGTATACGGTTTTCTGCCATTTTTGATTTTTTTTGAAAAATTCTTTACGGGGGCACCTTCTAGGGTCCCTAGGACCCCAAATCCGCCTGCGCCCGATTTTTTTTTTTACGAGAAAAAAGGGTGCCTAGGGGGGGTTGTAATGTGTTTTTTTGATTGTTTTAGGTTGGTTTGGATTAGGTTGGGTTGGACTCTGTTGGTTTGGGTTGTTTTAGTGAAAAAAAATTTAAAAAAAACAAACAAAATAAAAAAATAAAACAACCGGCGCAGACGGATTTGGGGTCCTAGGGACCCTAGAAGGTGCCCCCATAAAGAATTTTTCAAAAAAAATCAAAAATGGCAGAAAACCGTATACTGCATAATTACCGTCCTTTGTGTGTTCCTTGTGGGATGCTCATCCAAGTTTGAATTTTCGTTATTTCCACTCAAGAGATCTTTTGTTTTTTACATGATTACTTTGTTTTTTATAAATGTGAGAAAAACTGGAAGTCAACAATGCACAAAGTTCCCTACTTTTTAGATAAATAATATGTAATTAAAATAAAGTAAATAATACGAAATTGGGAAACGACAGATATCAATTAACTAGTAACTAGAAAGTAAATCGAAAGATAAAATTGTGGTAAATTTTTTTACACAATATGTATAACTCTTACAAGTCCCATCAAAGTAAACTTGGCATCACGTAAATAACGTACTCTTTATGTACGTTATTTACGTACGTCCGGTTTAAAAATGGAATTTTGAGGTATCAAAAACTATCAAAACACGTGCCTCGACGAAATTGTATTTTTCCGTTGTCCAACGGAGAAAGAAACTCAAGAAAAGTGGAAAGAAACATGCATTTACCAAGCTGGAAAATTAATAAAAATAGCCGAATTTGCGAGGTAAATATATGATTTAAAGAAAAAAATGTTCTAAAAAAAATGACTATTAAGCGTGAAAAGATGTAACTTAGGCGGACTGTGGTATACGAAAATTGTAATAAAATCAAAGAAGCAAAAATATCGAAAACATAATGACGAATTTTAAGTAATAATTTGTATTCGGTCTGAGACGAAATGGGCTCCATCAGTTCTGCGCTGAGAGGTCACGTCCCAATATGGCGGCCTCCCTAATAGGTAAAGCTGGTAATTTATAATTCGAAATGTTTTTATGTTGAATATTAATAATTACCGGCGAGTGACACCTTGCAACAATTGTTTTCAATTATATATGAGTTACAATGTGAAAACTTAGGGCACCTTTCCTTGCCAAAAAACCCGCGTCAAATCTGTTGGAAAACAGAATTAGAACAACACACACAATTTTAATCAGACCCCAAATATCAAGGAAGTAGCCTTCTTCTTCAAGTGCCATGCTCTCTTCGAACCCACATAGCACATTGCGAAATAACGTTATTTAGATAGTGAAAATGACGCTTAATAGCCCAACTAGCAATTTTTCGACGTCTCAACGTTGTGCACCGCGTGCCAACGTTGCGTCGCAACGTTTACTTTTACTTAAACACCACCCACTTTTGCACCAATTTGGTGGATGATTTTTTGGTTCAGTCAACGTCGCGATCGCGACTACAGTTGAAGTAATAGTTCAATGGGTTTTGGAGTACAATTATTTGTTCAAAATATTATTCATTAAGTAAAATGATAAATACACTATTCGACTACATATTAAACTATTTCTAACACCATCATATTATTAAAATAAAATGATATTCTATGTCATCATAACATGCGAACCAATGCCAAAATATATAAACAGACGGTAGTTTACTGTCAAATGTATAGTTTGTAGCTCTTAAAAACAAGCGCGCCCTCGATTCAGATGATTTTATGAAATTAAAAAAAAAAATCATGATGTAAAAATCGCTTCAAAAATCCTCTAAAGATGTTGCTTAGGATTCCTAAGAACAAAATACGGATTTTTATATGCTAAAAGATCGTAGTTTATTGTAGAAAAAAGCAAAAAAATAATTTTTAATGTTTGTTTACAAATTAGCATACAATAATTTTAACAATCAATCATGGCGGCACTTATTAGTTTCTATGACAACCAAAGGAGTCCCGTGTCTCGACTGCTTTAACTACTTAACTGTGTTTTGAACGGATCCCCTAACTTAAAAGACGCGAACACGCCTCAATTTTTACCCAATCGAAATTGCTCCACAGTTTGGCTTTCTGCTGCTCACTTAATTTCCGTCCTTGTTGTTTACACAGGACCTTCCTCTTTTTTTCCGCCACACTGGGGAATCACCTTCAATGACAGCTGTCACATGTCAAAATATCGAAGAATATTTATACCATTTGTTCCTTTTCATAGTGCAAAATGTTCAAACAAAACTAATAGAAACTTTACAAAACACTTCTTAGTTATTTTTACCGAATTAATTGACGTTTGTATGACAGACAGCAGTGCTCCAAAATTGGCTTGTTGCAAACATAACAGAAAAATTGGTTAGATAAAAATAGGCGCGCCCGCGTCTCCAACAAACCGGCCAGAAAACGTGGAGTAAATTGATCAATTTTTGATTTAGCACACACCGGTATGTAGTCGGCGCCTTCACAACTAAGGAATTACTGTTAGTACAATAGATGGTCATAAATAGTTGTGATGGCGACTGAAGTTATGATAAACGTTTAGGCGTCGCATAATAGTCGACGTTGTCGACCGTCGTCATGATAACTATTCTTTATCTGTAAAACAACGTTTAAAATGAGTGCAATTCTAATTTTTACAACTTGCACAACTAAAAATTGCTAGTTGGGAGGTGACGTTCTAACGTTTTTTTCTCAAAATCACATGTTTTCACGTGAAAAACACGTTATTTGAGAAAAAAACGTTAGAACGTCACCTATTAAGCGTGATATTCTCTATCTAAATGACGTTATTTTGCAATGTGCTAAGAGGGAACGTTCACAGCGCGATCTGTACCCTGCCCGCTGCTTTTCGGAAAACTGTCGTAGTACTAACACCATACCCTTGTCCAAGATTTTTAAGCCATGATATCCGTCTACGACCCGGACCTCTTCTGCCTTCAATTTGGCCTGGGGTCAGTCCATATCAAGTCAACCAGGGTATTTTACCACACCATCTCCGATGTTGATGATTTTTAGTATACATGTTTTTCCTACCAAAAAACTGGAAAATCCAAAATTTCAGACTTTTTTGACCAGTTGTTTATTTTGAATTAATTTTTGAAAATCGAAAAAGTCACTTATTTGTCCTTAACATGTGCGCACAAAATTAGGAATATCCAAAGAACCACTTATAATAGAAAAGTAGGTGAAGGTTCATTTTAAAGCTCTTATAAAGACCTTTCATATGAGAATATTGCATAACATATATTGAAAAAAAAAATAAAAAAAAAAATTTTTGATTTTTTTTTTGAAAAATTTCAAAAAGGCCATTTTTAATTTTTTTCAAAAAATTATATTATTTTCTTTAAAGTGTTATTAAACTATTCACAAAATTTTGAGATGGACAAATCATGGGTTCAATGTGAAAAAATTTATTAAAAATGTCACATGCATGAAAAATCGCCTATAAAATGTACTTAATATTTTTGATATTTTTTTTGACATTGAACCCATCATTTCTCCATCATAAAATTTTGTGGATAATTAAGTAACACTTTGACCAAAATTATATATTTTTTTCAAAAAATTAAAAATGGCCTTTTTGAATTTTTCAATTTTTTTTTTCAATTTTTTATTTCCAATTTTTTTTTTGTTAAAATTATGTTGTGTTATTTCATAAAAAAGAGCTTCAAAATGACTTTAAAATGAGCCATTTATTACTTTCCTAGTGTAAGTGGTTCTCGAGATATTGCTAGTTTTGTACATTCTTGTTAAGGTCAAAATGCTGACTTTTTTATTTTGAAAAATTAAAAAAAAAAATCTAAAAATTTGCATTTTCAACTTTTATGGTAAGAAGAAAATATATACCAAAAATCATCAAAATTGGAATTGGTCGCGTAAAATTTTTGTGATTTTTTGGTTGATTTGATATGGAATGACCCTAGGGTCAGTCCATATCAAGTCAACCAGGGTATTTTACCACACCATCTCCGATGTTGATGATTTTTAGTATACATGTTTTTCCTACCAAAAAACTGGAAAATCCAAAATTTCAGACTATTTTGAATTAATTTTTGAAAATCGAAAAAGTCACTTATTTGTCCTTAACATGTGCGCACAAAATTAGGAATATCCAAAGAACCACTTATAATAGAAAAGTAGGTGAAGGTTCATTTTAAAGCTCTTTCATATGAGAATATTGCATAACATATATTGAAAAAAAAAATAAAAAAAAAAATTTTTGATTTTTTTTTTGAAAAATTTCAAAAAGGCCATTTTTAATTTTTTTCAAAAAATTATATTATTTTCTTTAAAGTGTTATTAAACTATTCACAAAATTTTGAGATGGACAAATCATGGGTTCAATGTGAAAAAATTTATTAAAAATGTCACATGCATGAAAAATCGCCTATAAAATGTACTTAATATTTTTGATATTTTTTTTGACATTGAACCCATCATTTCTCCATCATAAAATTTTGTGGATAATTAAGTAACACTTTGACCAAAATTATATATTTTTTTCAAAAAAATTAAAAATGGCCTTTTTGAATTTTTCAATTTTTTTTTTTCAATTTTTTATTTCCAATTTTTTTTTTGTTAAAATTATGTTGTGATATTTCATAAAAAAGAGCTTCAAAATGACTTTTAAATGAGCCATTTATTACTTTCCTAGTGTAAGTGGTTCTCGAGATATTGCTAGTTTTGTACATTCTTGTTAAGGTCAAAATGCTGACTTTTTTATTTTGAAAAATTTAAAAAAAAAATCTAAAAATTTGCATTTTCAACTTTTATGGTAAGAAGAAAATATATACCAAAAATCATCAAAATTGGAATTGGTCGCGTAAAATTTTTGTGATTTTTTGGTTGATTTGATATGGAATGACCCTAGGGTCAGTCCATATCAAGTCAACCAGGGTATTTTACCACACCATCTCCGATGTTGATGATTTTTAGTATACATGTTTTTCCTACCAAAAAACTGGAAAATCCAAAATTTCAGACTATTTTGAATTAATTTTTGAAAATCGAAAAAGTCACTTATTTGTCCTTAACATGTGCGCACAAAATTAGGAATATCCAAAGAACCACTTATAATAGAAAAGTAGGTGAAGGTTCATTTTAAAGCTCTTTCATATGAGAATATTGCATAACATATATTGAAAAAAAAAAATTAAAAAAAAAATTTTTGACCCATCATTTCTCCATCATAAAATTTTGTGGATAATTAAGTAACACTTTGACCAAAATTATATATTTTTTTCAAAAAAATTAAAAATGGCCTTTTTGAATTTTTCAATTTTTTTTTTCAATTTTTTATTTTCAATTTTTTTTTTGTTAAAATTATGTTGTGATATTTCATAAAAAAGAGCTTCAAAATGACTTTAAAATGAGCCATTTATTACTTTCCTAGTGTAAGTGGTTCTCGAGATATTGCTAGTTTTGTACATTCTTGTTAAGGTCAAAATGCTGACTTTTTTATTTTGAAAAATTAAAAAAAAAAAAAACTACGAATCAAAAAAATCTAAAAATTTGCATTTTCAACTTTTATGGTAAGAAGAAAATATATACCAAAAATCATCAAAATTGGAATTGGTCGCGTAAAATTTTTGTGATTTTTTGGTTGATTTGATATGGAATGACCCCCTGCTATTATCAATTTTAAAAGTTATATTTGTCATTTCTTAAAATATTCAAGTTTTCGTTTTTTGATGGTAAATAAAACTTCAAGATCTTTATTTATTCTAAGCAAAACATCCACATTAGTTACTCCATCTATCCTTCCAACATATCCTTATTATTCTACGATAACACATCCCTAATGCCTCTGACTTTTTGCACATGGCCTCAGCCAATGTCCATGCCTCCATGTCATAATATAAGATGCTAAAAACATAACACCGAAGCACACGAATTTGGAGAATGGTGCTAAGATCTCGTCTACACAACACTGATTTCATTTTGATAAAAGATGATCTGGCTTCAATTCTTGCACGAACTTCTTGCATATTCTCCCAGTTCTCATTGAGTAATAGTACCCTTAGGTCAGGAAATGTCGAAGTAATGTTCAAAACGAATCATACTTTTGCTGGAGTCAAATAATAGTAGTTTACATAACAAGCATTCTATGATGGTCATTAAACGCGAAGATGAAGTTTGAGACGCGAGCCGCAGGCGAGTGTCTCAATTTATATGAGCGTGTAATGACCATAACATGCGAGTTATAGTGCAATTTTTTTATTAGCGTACTGACGTCATTTTTTGGATCTCTATTTGATACATTGTTTTAGACAGCGACAATAAATATGTAAAAAAAAGTCAAGTCGTTGATTGTGTCAACTGTTACTTCAAATTGACAACAACATATTATTTGACCTGCGAACTGTTGAGAACAAAGAAATACGTTTTCAGAGGCAATAATGACGTCAGTCCTTTCATAAAAAAATTGGACTATAGTGTACTATACTTTACATAAGACCAATGAAAATGTCATCATACCCAATGAGCATTTTCAGAAACTTCTGGTGACAGATATTTATATAATTATTATAAAGAGGGTTCCATTGATACCCTAGGGTATTTGGAAGTTTCCTACAAGAATTGAGTTTGTATATTTGTTTTATTAAAGGCTCTAAATTGATGGTACCCTAAAGTAATATAAAACTGGCGTTAACAATATTTCCACGGACATCTTTATAAAAATTGAAGTCATCGGTTCAAATGTTATATAAATTGGTGTTAACAATGTTTCCACCAACATATTTATAAAAATATAAGTCATCAGTGACAAAAGTTATATAAATTGGTGTTTGAAATCTTTCTGTCAACCCACCTATAAAACGGTAAGTAACTATCTATTAAAGATATATAATAGATTGGTTTTTAAAATGTTGCTATCAACCCAATGAGCATTTTCAGAAACTTCTGGTGACAGATATTTATATAATTATTATAAAGATTGTTCCATTTATACCCTAGGGTATTTAGAAGTTTCCTACAAGAATTGAGTTTGTATATTTGTTTTATTAAAGGCTCGAAATTGATGGTACCCTAAAGTAACATAAAACTGGCGTTAACAATATTTCCACGGACATCTTTATAAAAATTAAAGTCATCGATAACAAATGTTATATAAATTGGCGTTAACAATGTTTCCACCAACATATTTATAAAAATATAAGTCATCAGTGACAAAAGTTATATAAATTGGTGTTTGAAATCTTTCTGTCAACCCACCTATAAAACCGTAAGTAACTATCAATTAAAGATATATAATAGATTGGTTTTTAAAATGTTGCTATCAACCCACTTATAAAACTTAATTAACCAACAACAAATTTATATAAGATAAGATTGAAAATATTTCGAGAGACACTTATAAAAACTTGGGAACTCACACACAATAGTTATATAAATTGGTGTCTGTAATATTCTTATGAACTCATTCATAAACCTTTTTTGCCCATAAGGTTTTTTCTATAATGTTCTTATTAATTTCTTTATATACTGATTATAATACAACTGTTTTTGGAACAAAAAAACAATTTTAATTTATTTTGGCAATTATAATAACAAAACAAACAAGATTTGTTAAGGTTAATTTTGTGACATCAAAAGGCGCGTTTTTGCGACATCAAAAGGAGCGTTTTTGAGATATCAAAAGGCGCGTTTTTGCGAGATACCATACCATTATTATCTTGTTTTAATTACATCAATCTGAGAGAGATAAGAGATCCAAATCTTCTTGAGATAGTTGCCGATGACAGATATCGGGATCGAATGCATTTTACACCCGATTCCCACCAGCGTTTCCGATGCGCAGTCACCCTGACTCAAAAAACTCATCACGTGGTCCGACATGAACTTGTATAGGCAAATCTCGCTTAGACCACGTGATAGGTGTTTTGATTCGGGGGACCCACGAATGAGAAACGCATAGATGGGAACCGTGTTTTAGAAAAAGAGAACAATATAGTAACCGTGTTAAGGTTGCAAAAACGCACCGTGAAACGTCGAGCGCATACGCTGATACTGCTGGTCGGCGGCAAATGTGAACACCCCGGAAAATACTCGCCTGTACACCCTTCGTCCCCGCAATCTAACTATATTCTTGAGATAGTTACCTGGTATGTGTAGTATACTGGATCTCTCGAGGAATGCATTTAGGAAAAGAGAACAATGGTAACTATGTTAAGCTCGAAGAAACGGACCATCAGTGTTCAACACTGCGCCATCTGTAGCCCTTTGTTCCAAGTAGCATCATTTTGTAAAAGAGTCATAAAATAGTGTTGACAAGGTAAACAGTGGTATAGTTGTATTGTTTTTTTTTATAGAATTGTCGGAAATTTTCGCCATTTTGGATTACAAAAATAGGTTTTTGGCCTAAATAAAAACGTTATTTATGGGATTTTAACATGTGTTTCAATCGAAATATTGCTTGTTAGGGTTAAGAACAACATACAAAATTCAATATTTGTCCCAGAAAGAAAAAAACGTGTATGAAAAAAAAACTGATATTTAAATGAATATTTTTTTCCCGTTTTCTCAAGTATCTTTGAAGCCCATGAAATTTACGTGAGTGTATTCGAAAACTATACAGTACACACGGGACCGCAGCTGACTTTCAGAGTAGGATGACTTGAAAAACAGCTTTTATTTGACTATAGTACATAAATATTCATATTCCTGCTTCAGCTTATCTCACTTTCATTTTTATTTATTTTAGAAGATTGCTAAACACCATTTTATAAATTTTTTTATTGTAAAAAGAAAAAGAATAATACATAACAAGCAAAGGGAAGAAAGATGGAAAATCTATATTTCTAAATCCATAAAAACCTTTAATTTGTTATGTAGTGTTGTTAGAACAGTTGTAAAACCTTTTTATAATAATCTCTATACTTGAGGGCTCATAAGGAAGTTTTATAAAATCTATATGTTGTTTTTCTATCCATTACTATGTACCAAAAATTTTTATAAGCTGGTGTTGAACAGTTGTTTTTCAAGTCTTTTTTACTCATTTAAGAGATATATTAGAGTTATAAAATTATCACCAACACTAAATAATATAACTTTTGGTTATTTTATGAAGGTTTTATATTATTTGCTGTAACTTTTATATAGACAAAAATGCTCATTGGGTAAATATCAGAAATTATTAAAAATATCAAACGTGAACACTCCTTCATAACCTGAATTTTCAATGACGTTCTATCTAAAACGTCAAAACAAATGGTTACTAAGGGACTTTTCATATATCTTTTTAAAAACAAGGTTTTTTTTTTCTTAAAAGTGCGTAATATGTTAGGTACTAAAATTATATTGGATTTATTTACGATGATCGTCATCAACAAAAAGAAAACATTAAGAATGTCTTCCATTTGTGAAATATGAAAAAAATAAAAAAACACGACAATTTCTGGGTTATCTTACGAAAAACAAAGCAAATGATAGCGCCCTCTACTCGACTACTTAACCAATTTACAAGATACGCAAGAAGCGTACAAAATTTTCTGATCATGGACGAAATTAGCAAATAATATGCAAATAATACTGGTTTTTGAAATTTTTAAATTCCGTGATACCTAAACATGTATAAGGTCGCTAAGTTATTATTAATCTAGCTACCCCACAATTTTTGAAAAAAAGTACATAATTTTCTTAAGATCTAAAATAGTACCCCCCCCCCCCCACAGGTCTAAATATTTACACCTGTGTACTAAATTTTAAAACCAGTTTTCAAAAAACACTTACCTATACAGAAAAGACACAAAGTTATTGATTATTTTGTATTTTTATTGCAAAATAAACTGAAAAACTGCTTTTTTTCTCAAAATACACCAAATTTTAGAAGAAAATGCCCTAAAACTATTTTTTTAAAAGGTTTCAAAATGGCAAATGGCGAATACGCCAAAACTTTGGTGGTTTAAATTTATAGCCCTCAGAAAGGATTGGCATTTGGTAATAAGTTCGTTTATAATTTCCCTAAGTAACCGTTTTTACAAGGATTAACTTACCTTATTTAATATCCCAAGTTGTTCATGACCCAATAAAACACCTCCTATTTTGTCCACAAAAACGCCATATTTTGAACCCGTTTTCAGCACACAAAATATATTTATGAGGGCACTACGAGGCAAAACAAACATAAGTGAAGGTCACTGATTATGCACGAAAAATATACCAAACGAAAAAACCTAAAACAACTATATTAATTTATTTACAAAGTGAAAGTAAAACATTGAGGTTATCTAAAAGCTCAGTCAAAAAAACTTTCCTTACTCAAAGCCCACTCATTTTAAAGCTGTAGCTTTCATCAGTAGAGGTTGGTGCAAACCAAGGTGCAAGCAGAGGTAAAAGATCCGAACTCGCTGTTTGTGATTGAACGCAGCGCTAATATTTTTAAATTTAATAATAAAAAATTTCGACAGTGACAGAAATGTAAAAAAAAACTTGCATATAAGTTTTTTAATACATTTCATAAATAAAAACACCTTTTAAATAAATACAAAATTAATCTACTCTTATTTTATTACTTTACTTATCTAAATCGTTGTGTGACATCAAGTATTAATAGGGGTAAGTTTTAATTAGAGTGACATATAACCCCAATGTTAATTTATTCTACAGAGTATTTACTATTTAAGCCCCGCGTGGGTTTAAATATTTGAATTTTCTTCTAAATTTAAAATTTTCTCTTAAATCCAACAAAAGATTGTGTTAAGATGATTATTCAATAAACAAATTTATTAAAATTCTTCTTGTAAATCAAACTACGTTCAAAACTCATGGAGGGTTCGCTTAAAATGCTGAAAACCAAAAATTTCACTTAAACTAAACTAAACCGTTTTAGTAAATCCCACTGAAAATTTTTTAGTTTGGCGCCGTATTTCCTGTTGGGGTTGCTAAGTTAATATTAACCTAGCCACCCCATTTTTTTTTTCGATTTTCTCAGAAACCAGAGGAGCACAAAATTTTTTGATTGGGGACAAAATTAGCCCATAATTATGGTGTGACTAAATTTTGATTTTCTTTAGGTGGGGTCGCTAGGATAATGGAGGTGACAAAGGCCCTTGAGTTTTATTTCTTGTAAATTATTTTCTTTGTTTTTCAAAGTTATTATTGTTACACATTTTACGATCCCCGATCCATCATAGTATCTCATAGTTATATGCTGTCCGCATATCATCAGGTTGCCCTCAAAACTTGTCCAGATAGGGATTAACCCCATTCTCAAAACTTCTTGACTACTTTGTACACTTTTTTTTACCAACGATTAAAAAAGGACGAGACTACGTTTTGGCAGTGTAGGATGTTTACAGCGGACGCAAAGCCTGCGTTCCAAACTGCTCTTTTCAGCGCGCTTTTTGCGAAATCTTCGCAGGATCGCGTTTTCAGGCTCGATTTTCAGTAAGCGATTCTCGTCCTGCTGAAACGTTAAGCTTGCTCCTTCGGGGGTGCCCAATGTCACCTCTAAGCATGCGAACACTTGCTAGTTTTTTACAAACGATCTTTTTTCGTGAGTTATAATTTGTTTTGCCTGTCGGATTTTTAAAAAACATTATTTGGGACAAACATGATTTTTGCTACGTGAAATTAAATGCAGTGAATCAATGCAGTGCAATAAATATTTTTATTATAAAATGTTAGTATTTTGAACTCTTTGCGGTTGCCTACTTTTTTAAACGAGCGTTTTTAAGGTAAGTTGAAAATAGTTGATTAGAGTTTGATTTTTGTAATTTTAGTTTTTACGGAAAGCTAAAGCTTTAGCATTTTTAACAACCCCCGCCAAAATTTTATATTCCCCACTGTACTCGATTTTAGACATTTGCCATAAAGATACGTCTTTTTCATGCACAGAGACGTACCCCTTCTGAAAATCGGACAAAAAGTAATAAAGCTCAACGCCAACGAATGTAATGGTGTTTTAACCCTTTGTAAAACATATTATTATTATTACTATTATTATTATTTGTCAAATTTGACATTTTATGAAAATCCGTAATGCCAAACTTTTTCGTAAGCCAATGTAACTGATTTCAATCATCCGGAAAGCCACATTTTTCAGTGTACAAGGAGGTATCATCCGTCAAAATCGGACAAGAACTAAAAAAGCTTTGCTTAACGAAAGAGATGCTGTTTTTAACTCTGTAAACAGTCTAAAGTCTGTAAAATCCAATCTAGTATGTTGCCATGTCATTTTAGTTTTCTGGACACTAAAAATTGTCTGCATGTTATCTATTTTACACAGGTTTAAAAAGAGCACCTCTTTCGTTAAACAAAGCTTTTTTATTTCTTGTCCGATTTTTAAAAATGATACCTCTTTGTTCACTGAAAAGACTTGGCTTTCCGGAAAATTAAAACCAGGAAGGAGTGAAAAATATCTAAGTTTCAAAAGCATGCGCCATTGCGGATTTTCATAAAATGTCAAATTTGACAGATACAGTGGCGGTGCCAGGGGGGGCACCCCCCTTTGCTTCAGAAAAAAGTAGACAACAAAGATGCTGGTGGTATCCATGAAGTCTTTGAAGAAAAAACGAGAAATTGCAGAACGTTCCTTTAAAGACATTCTGGAATCCCTCCACAGTATTTTGGGACAGTTTGAAACAGACGAAAACCACGATATTAGAAATACAGAAAAGTATTATAGAGTTTGAATTTTTTTGACCTGAACATATTCATACCAAGTTTCCTACAGCCAAAATCAGGGCAAAATTAACTTATGTCGTTTCCAAATAGTATAAACACAAAACACAACTTCTTGAACGTTTATTGGAAGAAGTCAGTATTTGGAAAAAATATTGGTCAGAAGTAGGAAAAGCTTAAATCAAAACATATATGATAACGTTTTCGACGCAATGAACAAGTGTAGCGATATTTTTCCGTTGATAAAAACATTCTTGGATGTTTGTCTTTAAATAATGCTTCGACAGAAAGAAGCTTCTCCTGCCTCACACGATTTTTTTTGAGATAAGCATCTTATATTTGAGATATGCAATATAAAAGGTAATGTTTTAACTTAAAAAGCTTTTTAGATCACAAAAAAAAAGTATTTAGCTATTAGGGTTTTGTTTGTGGTTTGTTTCTTACCTATTTTTTTTGTAACTGAAAAAATTATACGTAGTTACTCGAGCTCGGATTTAAGGGGGGTAGGTACGAAAATATTTAGAAAATCAAAAGTATCACACCTTTGATATTTACTGCCATTAGTTTAATTTTGTGTTGACAATGGCATTTGTAGTGTCACTTTCTTAAAAATTTCATTTTAATTTTAAATTAAAAAATCATTTTTCAGTGCAATTTTCTTAAAAATTTTCCAGCCGGCGGCGCCATGAAAGGTTAATATTCACGATTTTAGTTTAATGTGACTCAAAAATTGCATTTTCCATGCCATTTTCTTAAATTTTCGGCGCATTTGAACATTTTTTAAAATAAAAAATGTATGAAATAAACAACTTAAAATCTGAGTACCCCCCTCCTAGGTTTAAGGCAAAATTCGCGCTTGAAGTGACTAAGTTTTGTTTGCGATTGATATGTTCCTCATAAAAACTATGCTTTTAATTTAGTTTTTTTTTTCGTTTTAAAACCGCCCCCCCCCCTTTTCAAATGGCTGGGACCGCCACTGCAGATAGCGTATGTAGGCCCGAGCCTTAGCTTCCCGCGCCCAAAATCTAAAGAATCGAACAAGATTTAACAAATCCCTATTAAAAAAAAAACTATGTTTTACAAAGGCTTAAAAAAATCACTTACTTCGTTGGCGTTGACCTTTATTACTTCTTGTCCGATTTTTAGAAGTTATACCTCTTTATGCACGACAAAGACATGTCTTTATGGCAAATGTCTAAAATCGAGTACAGTGGCGCACATAAAATTTTGGCGGGGCGAGTTAAAACTATTACAAAATCATGCACCATCTTGGATTTAACGAAATGTCTAATTTGACAAAAGTTTCATATAGTCTGAAGCTTTAGCTTTTTGCAGAAGCTAAAATCACAAAAATTAAGCTTACGATAGCAAAACCACCGAAAATAAAATGCACGGTATTTTTGGCCCACCTATATGTTAGGTACAGGATTCTAAACATCAACTTTATTACAACCGGTAATGGAGACCTAAATACCGATTTTTTTTTTAATTTTAAGTATTTTGCTAAAAATAAAAATTGAATTTTTGTAACTGTGACTGACAAGTTCAAACATTAAAAAACTGTAAAATGTTATTCTTAAAAACTCGCGATATTCCCAATATTCCCACCTCCACTTACAAATAAAAACTGACTTTTTATTTTACCTTCATCAAAAACCCGACTTTAGTAACATTTCTTAAAAAAGTATAAAGAAAAAATAAAGAACAAAAAGTAATGTTAAGAAAATATAGTTATTCTTAACATCTATGTTTTAAATTTGATGTAATTATCTCAAGAACTGCAAGAGCTATTATGGAAAAAACGAAAGAAATCTTGAAATTTTATTAAGGCTCCGTAGATTCATAACAAAGCGTTTTCAGACACATTTTTATAGAAAAAAGTCTTATTTTATCCTGAAAAATGGGCCCTTAAAATCTTATTGATACTGGCATTTTGCAATTTGAAACGCTTTGTATAGTAGTTGATAGAAAAAGAGTTCCGAACTTCCATTGTCTTGATTTTTTACCTTTTCACAACGTTTCGAATGCTTATGTATCTGCAATCGTCATCAGGTGAATACTAACAAAAACTAAGACCACAGAGTACCTACCGTAGGTGATCGGTGCTAAGACTACCTAATTCATACAGAGGAACCAGAGTGTATTTTCTCAACAGAGCGTCACCATCAATGAATTTGGAAACCCATACTTTCGGAGGGTAAAAGATTTCAACTGCGAAAGGGCTGAGCCCACCAGGTGTAAACTCCATGGTTAACTGAACATATTCTAGTATATAAGATTAGGTAGTCTTGGTTTTTGTTAGTATTCACCTGATGACGATTGCAGAAACATAAGCATTCGAAATGTTGTAAAAAAGTAAAAAATAAAGACAACCACCTTCAAACAACAACTGTATAATAGTGTGTATGACAATAAAACAAATATATTAATATTATAATTACTTCCACAATTATAAAAAAGTATTTTTATTTGAAATATGAAAAGCAGTAAAAAGTTAACTTTTTTTATTTATAACTAAACGCCGTCCGCTTCAATAAATGTCATACATATACAGGGTTTCCAAACGCCGCGTTCTTGCATAATACAGGGTTCCTAAGATTTTCCTTAGGGATAGGATTTCAATAAATTAAACAGAAATGGCATAGAAAGTTCTGCGCGCACAAAAGAAACAGGTATATTGAGCATTGGTGCCAGTTTGTTATTATCTCCGGACTGCTTTCATGAGAAAAAATTGTCGCTACTCTTTCATTGTGAGCATAAATCATAGTTGCAATAATAACCGTTGACAAGATGTCTGCAAATTCCGCTAGATGGCGGCCACACCATGAGATGATCGAGGAAAAAATTAGATGTTTTCAGGTCCAAACCACAGCTTTTTCTTGCTTAAAGGAGGCGGCAGGGTCCATTATTTACGATACTGAGCGATAAACTCGTGAGGTTGTTAACATTAGAAAGAAATATCTTCATTCTGTTCTACTAGTGACATCTATCCGGAAACGGCCAAACCATGCAGCTAGCACTAGCAGCCAAAGAAATCAATAAACGGCGCTGTTTTTCCTGCAGAGCTTTTTGCTTGCGATATTATTGATTTTAAATAAAGCTGGCCCTACACTGTATTTGATATTTTCGAGTTTTATGACATGATCTCGAAACATGTAGCGAACCAATTCTTCAAAACTAGCGGGAGGGTAAAAGCGAAAAATAAGGGGCTGCCAATATTTGTAAAACCCAAAAAGGGGTGAAAAGATTTATTTTGCTCTGTTTCTTTACAAAAAACGTTTTTTTTACGAAAAACTTGAGCTCTGTCACTTTTTTAATTTTTTTCTTCAACTTTCTCGAAATTTTCGTCACACCGTAGAAAAAAATTATTTCCCCCATGGTCATACTCTACTTTTATTCGAAAAAATTTAGAAACAGAGACGGGATTAGTTTTCCTAAAACGGGGGATCTTGGTTTCAAGTGAGAAGATAAAGGGCGCCGCAGGCAAAATTTTTTTAATTAAATTAGCCGAACGCAAAAATGTTAGAAAAACAAAGCACGAAATAAAAATGGCGCCGCTTACAATTTTTTGTCAAAAATTACGTAATTTCGGGAACGCAAAGAAATAGGTCTAAAGAGTATAATTTTTAAGAAAAAAATATCAATTTTCTCGCCCTCCTCCACTGGGACTACAGGGGCCGTGCACAAATTACGTAATGGTCATAGGGGGGAGGAGGGTTGTTTTGTACGTAGGGGGGAGGGGAGTTTTCGACAGCGTTTGCATTTGTGTGAAACTAAGAAAATTTGGAATGAAAATAAGTGAAGTTTTTTTTTTTTGGGGGGGGGGAGTGGTCTTGAAATCGTTACGTAATATTAGGAGAGTGGCGTGCCAAACCGTTACAAAACATTACATAGGGAGGAGGTCAAAAATTGGTAAAATCACCGTTACGTAATTTGTGCACGGCCCCACATCTGACTGTTTCTCCTTTTTGATTTCGAATCAAAGTACAAAACCCGGGTTGGACGTTCGAAGGCGTCAACCCGTCCTATTTGCTTGATAAAGTTTCTACGGAAATATCTCAGTCGTTTTCTCCGGCCGTGTATGAACGCTTTAGGTTAGGCATTTGCATGTATCTCAGTCCCCAGCCTGTAAACAGTGCGTAAGGATAATGGTTACAAAATGAAAAGCCGAAAAATATTTTTTTTTACGATATCTTTCATCAGTTTGGTATTAAAGTCGAGCAAAAACAATTTTTATTCCAGTCCTAAAGGTATGAAAATGGAAAACATTAGAAAACAACAACCTGGAATGGATTTACTACGTGTAAGATGTAGGACAACATCGCCCCATGCCCATCCTTTTCTGCCTAATGAGCTTTTCCGTTTGCGTCTTATACACGGTTGCTTGGCCCCCTAAGGATTTGCTTAGGAACCCTGTATAGTAACCTGTCTTAAATCTTCTTTCGACCGTTTTTGATCTTGTCAGAAAAAAGGATTACGATAGAGTTAAAGGCGAGTTTAGGGCTGGTAAATCCCAGGCTTATAGGTTTTTAGGATTAAAAAGTAAATGGTTTTTGGGGTTTATTTAGCATAAGTATTATCTGAAAACTTTTCAAATTAATGAGAAATAAAATTATTCAGAAACACCTGCTCTTAAAACTTAAAATTTTTGGGCTGAGTCTAACCATTACTTTTGATGAACAACACAAGGAAATTCAAGACTCTGGGCTAACTTTTTAAACGACTTTCTCTAACTTTTAGCAAACTCCGTAATAACTTCATAAAAGTACGCGCAATATCGCCTTTCAGCCATTCCAGCCAAAACTCCACCACGAGTAATATTACAAAATACGAATTACCGAAGGCATAACCTACTCTTTGTGACCGCTTACATATTTTTTTAATTTGCCTCTAAAGGCTAAAACTGTTTCTATTAAAAATAGTAGTTTTAACAACTAGTGGCTTTTTTTTACAAGCGTTGGTTTAAAGAACGAGCGCAGAGAGGTATTTAAAAACGCGAGTAAAAAAAAGCACAGTTTAGCCGCAAGTTGTTAACACTATTTTTTTTAATACCTTTATCATAAAATCCAAGAAAAACAGGAAAATACTTTTAAAAATCTCGAACGAAGACAACTTCTCGCAACACACCATCTTTACACTATAAATCAAGCCGGCTGGTAAATGAAATAACAATCGTTTTCATAGCGATGTGTCTTTTTACTAGTTGACGTTCATTGTTGCGCCATTTTACTCTTTGACAATTTCATATTTTGACGATATTTTTAAATGATTTTTTTTGTAAATACTTGGTAAAAACTGGCGGAAATGGCTTAATTCTTAGGCAAGAATAATTAGAATTTTTCGATATTACTATTTTCCGCTATCTCTCTTTAACTTTGCGTAAAAAACGGACAGAAATCTTTTTTTGCATCGGTAACCAAAAAAGCTACATAGCCCAAATTTCATGTTTTTGGCATTTTTTTGACACAAAGAAACATTTTAAATTACTTTTTTTTATACCTTCATCCAAAAGATGAATTTAGTAACTGCCTGCAGATAACTAAAGCATATTCTTTCAAAATAAATTATTTCCCTATGGAGTTACTGCTTTTTAGTTAAGGACGGCAGTATATTATTGTGTACTTATATATATATATATATATATTAAATTAAATTTTAAATTAAATTAAAATTAAAGAATGTACATATGTTTGTTAAAACTTTTTGTTTATAATATTTACATATAATAATATCCAAATATTTTAAAAAAGTATGATTATGGGAAAAACTTCTTCACATGACATAACATACCATAACATAAAATGATAAAAGTTGGGCATCTTTTTATGTCTCGTGTTATGTTATTTTATGTTATTCTTCTGTATAAACCCAGCATTACCTATATCTATCTTGTCCATCATATTTTATACCCAGAATGCTTAATTAATTGCACTATTTATAAAAAAATACGTACATCTTACATTTTTTGTCTACTTACGTAGGATATTCAAAAATATCGCAGCTGGGGTTGTTTGATTATACCAATTATAGTGTAATTAATTAAGGTTGCTTACTATATTGTTTTTATTAGAAAGTCGCGAAAATAACCTAAAAAAATTTATTTATTTTCTATATGTATTGATTATATTTTGTATTTATTGCAACACAAGTTGCACGCCTATGGCGACCTATGAAAACATGGCGTCGGAAAACATATGATAACTAACCTGTGAAATGTTTGGTTTTCACCTGCAATCTCCAGTTTTCGGCACACCACGCACTTTGCCATATCACTATTGTCACAAACACTGAAAAATCTATCAAAAAGATATTCAAAACTGTCCAATAATTTAAAAAAACCCAATTCCACTAAAACGACAACTGCGTCTACAAATAATGAATGGAGCAGAGTACACACGATTATACATAGCTGACCCGCCACAAATGCTAGGTTGCCAGGTTGTTGTAGGTTTAATTCCCAATATATATTGAAAAATAAAATGAATTATTTTTTCGGCCAAAATATCGAGTATTTTATCTGATATTTCGACCGAAGAAATAAGGTTTCAAGTACCATAACACGTACCTACACATTATAAATTATTTATTGATTTAAAATTGTAAAGATTCAAAAAAAATTAAATGCAATAATATATATATTATATATCTCACTTTCTTTATGTATGTAAATAAATAAAGGTGTTTCTCCATGTTTTAAAAAAAATACCAGAGAATTTGCATAATTGCAGGTAATGATAAAAAAGTAATAAAAATAATGTGTTTGTAAAAACATTACGGGCGTAGATACAACTTTCAGCGAAATCTGGCATCGTCGCCAAATTGTTTACCTTATGTCTGATCGCAACTGTGGTAAGTTAGACCTTTATGGCGGAGATAGAAGTTGCATCATGATAATACCGTTGTATGAACTTTTTATAAAGCACGCGCCACTCCCACACCCATTGAATTTTTATTCCAAAATAATCTTACCCCGTTCCTTGTAGAATATAAATCCCTCCTAAAGCTGCGTTAAATATAAAAAAGGTTAATCCTCTCCGTTCACTTAAAGAAAAAACTGATTTTTTGGGCACGTCGCTAATCTACATACACTTAGCATTCGACAGAATCAATCTGATTTTTTGCTTTAAAAAAATACAGAAGTATGGCTAACCCCGTTTCTTTCCTGCATTTTTCAAGATATAGAAAAATTAAATTTGAAGACAGTGGCGTAGTAAGAAAAAAAAACTATATTGACAAGTTCTATAAATCAACAAAACGTCATAAATTTTTGACTTTTTATTATTTACTTTGTCATAATGTTCAAGCCATGATGACCCTTAAAATAATTTTCTTAAATACCTGTTAAATTATTTTTAGATGTGCTAAAATACACTTTAGTAGGTCACATTTTTTGGTAAATTTAAAGACTGTTAAGAACTTTGATTGAAGGAAATTAATACCACCTTATGTTTTACACACTTTACACTTTGAATAATAATTTTTTTTTCTATTTTTTGGATAAAAATTGCAAAATAAAAATCATATGCACAACACCATTCAAGATGACAACAGAAAATTTTAGTAAACATTTGCCTTAAATTATTTCCATCTTTCTCTAAAATACTTTTTTAGAGTTACTCCTTAAATTATGCTAAAATATTTTAAGCCTTAAATTACCATCATGACTTGACCATTAAATAAGTTTTTGTTATATGGAAGCAGAGATTATGGAAGTGCCTACTGCCCTCAAATCAATAAAAGCTAAGTTTGTTTTATAGAATTTGGAAAACTTATGAGTTAACAACACCTGGCTTATTTTCTGTTAAATGTTTATTCGTATTCGATTGACTATTTTTTTACACCAAAATATGGTCATTTCAGCGATTAGCAGATGTAATTAACACAAGAAGTAGTTTTTGACTTGTTTCAAAGAAATACCGTCTTTAAACCAAGAATTTCTGGGGGGTTACACCGGGCACCCTTTTGAAAAAAAAAATCCTTTTTTCAGTGTAATATTCCTCCCCACTTCTCTTATCTTGTGTGAAAACCTATTACACGGTAAAAAATGAGTAAAACTTAATTTGCTCAATTACAGGTTTACCTCAATTTTAACTAAAATTTTTCTGAAACTTGAGACAAAAAAAAATATTTAACTTAAAATTGAAGAAAATTAACTCGTAATTGAGCAAAGCTTTAATAGTTTTTCGATGTGAACCCATTTTATTATTTATTGAGTTATTTATAGAATAAACGTAAAGATTTCTTCACCAAAAAAAGAATAGTTCATTCTGATAGCAAATGTTTTGAAAACAATGCCCTTAAAAATCAAACTAAAACTATAAACTATAAAAAAAGAGCACAAAAACAGCTTTTAAAATAATACAATTTTACGAAATGATGGAGAGCATTAGACTGGTATTCTAGAGGTCCCGGGTTCACATCCTCGTCGAGGAAAATCTTTTTTTCAATTTATTCTTTTACCCTTTGCCCTCTAAGACACAAATCACTCAAAACAATTTTGTTTGCTAAATTGTATATCTTTATTTTTATAGTTTTACTTCGGTTTAAGGAGGGCATTGTTTCTTAAAACAAAATAGGGTCATTGCATCACATAAATTGCGTCTTATTTCGCAGTTTTCGTGATGCAGTGACCCTACAACAAAATTTTAACCATAAAAAAACGACACGCTACAGAAACTCCGGAATAATTTCAATATGAGAGTAAGTTAGAGTTTCGAACTTCCATTGTCTTTATTTTTTTACAACGTTTCTAATGCTTATGTATTTGCAATGCTCATCAGGTGAATACTAACAAAAACTAAGACTAGTATGTGTTCAGTGAACCATAAAAAACGTGTGTTCAGTGAAGCATATGAATTTTATACTTTTTTGGCTCCGCCCTTTCGCAGTTGAAATCTGTTACCTCCGAAAAGTATGGGTTTCCAAATATCATTTATGGTGACGCTTTGTTTAGAAAATACATTATGGTTCCTCTGTATAAATGCTTCCGCTTGAATAGATTTTCCTCTTTGGCGACGATCTTTACCTCTTTCCATTCCATATGATGTTGATTGTCCCAGAAATGTTGCACAGTTCACTTTTTGATTGATTTTAAGAACAAAAATATACTCTTTTCGAAAGTTATATTTTTGTGTAGGTGGCGTCCCTAAATAGTTATTCTGATAAAAATTAAAATCTTCTATATACGTCTTACTGTCAAAACCTGTCAAAAATATGTCATTTTTTCTCAAAATGTAAAAAAATATATTTTTAAACAATACAAATTAGGGCTTATAGAGCATTTCATTTTAGACAAAAAAAAGTCAAACGAGCATTTTTGTAGTACTAACCGGTTTTTTATAAACGTCATTTAAATGTTTGAAAAATGGAAAAAATTGTCACATTATGAATTTTAATGATGTTAATTAAAAAAAATATATTGTCTGAAGAAGCGATGTGAAACCTGAAAGAGAATATATTTTCGCTAATAAAACGTTACAATGTTTTTTACATCACTTATAGTTTCTAAATAAAAATAAAATTAGGTGAAGAAAATGCTAAAATCTTGTCGATTGTATTGACCGTCTTTGCACCAAGATTTTTCTATAAACCTAAACTTATAAAAAAAATACAATTATGTGCTAAGTAGGTAGTCTTATTACCTATAAAACGACAGTAAAAAAGTTTTGACTTTCTTATGTTTATTAAGTAAAAATAAGAAATAACGAAATTTCTGCAACATAAGAAAACTACTAGTACATGATGCTTTGTGCTCTGATATTTTTTTTAAATGTTCTATAAGACCCTTCGAACTCACCGGGATTAAGGGGGCAAGATAGAAGCAGGAATAAGGGAAGTACCTTATATAGTCAACATTTGTTGTTATTTTATTTAATTCGGCCAGAGGTTACCTTTTCAAATCTAGTCAAAACCTTTTTACTGTCGTTTGATAGGTGATAAGAGTAACTATTTAGCAAATAGTTGTTTTTTTTAGAGTTCTTGGTGCAAAAAAGTTCAATACAATCGATATGATTTTACCGTTTTCTTCAACTTATTTTATTTTTAACAAAAAACAAAGTTATGATTGTTTTCCACAAACCAAAACTACACTTTTTTGCACTCGACGAGCGTTTCGCTAACAACGTTAGCATCATCAGGAGACGATAAACAAAAATATACTCTGAAAAAGTTCCCCTTTGAGAATGTTTTGTAAGTAAAACTTTCGGTACGAAAAATGGCATAACAATTGCCTATTATCCGGTCAGCTGAAAAAAAAATGTAATATTGATGTCGAGCTGTCCTGCTTTTATTGTCTTACACTTTTATAAACAAGACACCTATTGAACCATAATGTAAAAGTGTCTCCCTCATACATTTTTATAGCTCCTTATACCATTTTTTTCTTCCAATTTTAGACACAATTTTACGTATTTCATGCTCGCCTTAACCAAAAAATTATACAATAATTGTACAGTGTATCCCAAAAGTCTCGAATGATGGATTTTTTGGGAGAAATATGGGTTTAAAAAACAACTAAGTATAGCATCATTTTAGGTAAAAAAAAAGTGGTTTCGAAAAATGTATACCTTTTTATACAGGCTGTCCCAAAAATAAAATTAGGCACAAACTTATTTTTTTTAAATTGGACAGCCTGTCTATTATCTCATTTTCTGAGTCCTTAAAAAATAACCTTTTAAAAAATACCAAACGCTATAACCAAACGCGTGTAATTTTGTCCAGAATCGGTTGATAATCTTCCTCCATAGTATATTCTCGAATCTCCTGAAACCGTTGTCTCAGTTCTTCTGTCAGTAAGGACTTGTTCCAGCGATGAAAGCTGATTTGGGACCGTATAAGCGCTTTACTGGCGTCATCTAGAATCCGCTGAACTCTTTGTCCTGGAAATGATGCCTTAAGACGAAATGCAACCGGAATAATGTTGCTGTCTCTTGCTTGGCATAGGAATTCGATGTGCGTGTCTTCTTTGGTATGCTTAATTAAAGTTTTCTCGTAGCCTCGAAAAAGATCGCTGATACCGGATCCGTACCGGGATTCCAACGTTTGTTTGAAAGTTTGAGACAATGATGTGTTTGAAATTAACTCTGTGTTTCGGACTTCCATTGTCTATATTTTATTTATACACGACGTTTCGATCAGTACAATCTCTGATCGTCTTCAGGTGCAAACTACAATCAATTCCTAATTCCTATTTTCAGTAAACCAAGTGTTGAAATCCCAAATATTTGGAAGCCCCTCCTTGGGCGGAGCCAACTTCTTAAACTTCAAGGTTGAGTGATTTCTCACAGTATATAAGTACGTAGCCTTAGGAATTGATTGTAGTTTGCACCTGAAGACGATCAGAGATTGTACTGATCGAAACGTCGTGTATAAATAAAATATAGACAATGGAAGTCCGAAACACAGAGTTAATTTCAAACACATCATTGTCTCAAACTTTCAAACAAATCACCAAAGTTGTTTAAGACGAATCCTGTCTCCCAAAGTAGATATTTTATGGACAACTGAAGGAGGGAAAGAGAAATCAAGGAGGTCAACAAAAAAGGTACAAGGAGGTTCTCAAAGGCAATATGATGAAGGGTCACATCGATATAAACAACTTCGAGACAGCAAACGATAGAGCTTCAACGACGTAGACTAGAGGCGGAAAAGAGAGAACGTAGAAAGGAGCGACAAAATGGAAGAATGGATAACCAACAACACCCGGCTGCTACCGGAGACTGGATGTGCCAGGACTGTGGAAGGGTGTGCGGCTCGAGAATTGGCGCACAACAGTTATCGACGATACAGAATAGAGAAAAATCATACTCGGTATCGAGTGATTGCCTATGATGCACAAGTACCCATTGAACACTCTACAAATGCATCAGGGGTGCCTACGGACGCCGCCGATGTAAACAAATTTGCCAAAGAGCTCAGGAAGCTCCAGGTCAAAATCGTGATCAGCATGGACGGTCCAACCGAAACAGAGATGACTGAATCGTGTGTGAGGGAACTTCAGAAAGACCCTCCGACGACTAGGAGGTAACAAAGGGAACCGAACAGGTACCCAGTGGAGCCTCTAAAGATAAGGAACTGTTCAAGGACCCAGTAGATCTTTTTCAACAAGAGGCCCGACAGGGAACTGCAGAAGTACCCATTGGACACTACAAATGCATCAGGGGCGCTGAGAATCGGAAGAGGCTCAGAGAGTCGATGGTCCGTGGAGGACGAAGAACCTTGCATATCCTGCTGGGGTGTCCGGCTCTGACCAGGTCAAAAAAGTTGCGCCTTAG
Source organism: Oxystoma pomonae (assembly GCA_963921995.1). NCBI lineage: Eukaryota > Metazoa > Arthropoda > Insecta > Coleoptera > Brentidae > Oxystoma > Oxystoma pomonae. The sequence continues at coordinate 3,240,213 of OY998167.1, read as the reverse complement.
GAACCATCTGTTTGGAACCAGGCGAATCATCACCAGTCGGTAGGGATCTATCCCGTGATGTATTTTTGAACGATGGAAACTTGCTCACATTCTCGCAAAAAGTGGGAGATTCGATCCGGCGGGTTTAAAGTAAGAAAACAGCGCTTTTTTCGAGAGACGCCTGCGTAGAACACACGATTTTCTAAGCTCTATTACTCGTTTTGTTTTTTTAATTTGTGTCTGTTGTTTTTATTAAGATGATAAATTTAGAAATTAAAGGTAAAAAAATCAACGAGATGCTTTCACAATTATTGACCCGTTTTGTAGGTAAAATAGTTGGAAAAAGTTCCTACTCGAAGTTTGGGGTATTTGGCCATGAATTCTATGGTAATCTTTTTTTGGATTGTGTTATGTGGGACCTTCCTTTTAAAAGAAACGCCCGAGCCTCCTTCCCCACTAATTTTTATTACAAAAACTCAGAAAACCAACCACAGAGGTGAACTGCAAAAACCAAAGAAGTTTTTCCCGAAAATGAGGTTAATTCGGCACTGCGGCCTGAGAAAACGTAATACCTAGCTAGAGTAGGCCTTTAAGATGAAAAAGTAGTTCATTTGCACCAAAGTAAACATGGCAACGATGCACACGATCAAGGGCAGTTTAAAAAATACAGCGATCGAATAGCATGCGAAGTGATCTATCCCGGGATCAATCACATCCCTTAGGAGAACGTTCCTTCTCTCACAATTCAAAAATTGGGGTCCTGGGCTAAACCATGGAAAGTGGGCGTGCAACGGGCCCAGCAAGGTGGCCTACGTACATGCCGTTTTATTTTCTTCCATATTTTAAGAAAGTTGCACAGTGTTTTTTACAGAATTGGTTCATACAGTGACGTAAGACTAAAATGAAGCTAGTAGAAGAAAAAAAATTGGTCAATGACGGACAGTAGGAAATGTACTCTTTAAATGCAGGATACTAAAGCAAAATATTAATTTTGATAATGTTGTAGTAAAACTTTATCTTTTCCATAAACCCCCACTTTAAGACTTATACTTTGTAAAACTGCAGACTTTTAGGATTTAAAATAAAGAAATTATTTGAGTTTGTACGATATTTGGCCATTTATTCGTAAACATCCCATATAGGACATTTTATGATACAATGTTTTTGACTAGTGCGGTAAAGTTAACTTTAATGGTACTTTATTTTAGAAAAAATTTTCTTCAGTTTAAAAGCTTTACTCACAAATCCCATAATAGTTGTGTTCGTAAAAATCTGTAATTTAATAGATACAATGAAAATTATTAGGGAGATTTTGGCCAGTTTAACGGTAAATTTCGTTGCTCTTATGATTACCGTTACCGTAAATAAAGGTAACTTCAATCGTTTGGCGGTACTTTTTTATGGAGTTTTTTTATTTTTTTCTCAAGTCTTTTTTTATTTGCTTTTTCGACCATATCATGGAGAAAAATATTAATTTACTGATAGGACTGAGAGACGGACACCCCAACATAAATTTGGTCAGGCAAATGATTTTGCAAGATATCTTTGGTGTAAACAAATACACAAAATTTTTGTGAAACAAAACAAACTTTTATAACCTTAAAATCTTCCACCACAGAATAACATTAAGTTTGGTTGCTTGTCTTTTTAATGGTAAAGGTAGTCGCTATTCGACGCTAATTAGCGACAGTGTTTACCTTTAATAAAGGTAAGAGCCTGACAGACCGCTACTGCGTCTGCCCAGAATAAAGGTAAGAGTAACAGACTGACAAAAAACCTGACCAAAATCTCCCTATTAAAAAGAACGAGTGTGATGTGAGCTGATTTTGGCTCCAATTTTGCATTTTCTACAGCAATTTCTGAAACAAGGCAATAATAATAATTTCAATATTTTTTGCCATCCTAAAGGAACGAACTTTATGCTTAAATAATTTTTGAACCATTTCTATGAGAGCTGACTAGTTAGATATGTCTCAACGAACTTTATGCTTAAATAATTAATTTTAATCAATTAGTTTTGGCCAAAAATTCGGAGGCGACTGTGCGCTGTGTTGGCACTTACAGGCAGGCACGAGCGTTTATTGGGCTATAATATAGTTGAGGATGATTGAAGCTGATAAATGGGTGTAATAAAGTTGAGCTGGTCATTTATTGTTGCGTTGTATGACCTATGCTCATCATGACACCTCAGGAAAATTAAATAGTACAGTGTTAATTCAATCTTCAAATTAGGAAATCAAAACAATTGTTAGCTGATGAAATTTTTTTTTGTCAGAATATTAATGTTATCTCTATTTCTCTAATCAACGGCGATATTGTACTAGAACAAAGCAATATATTTACATATTAGGTAGCAAACAACATTAAATTTGGATTTGATTTGTCTCAATAAAAAAAACGTATTATTAACCTTTTTTTTAAATACGATAAGACACAAGTCGAGTCACGGGACTATAATAATCCCTTTGCCTTTTTTATTTAGGTCGGTATTACACTATAAAATTTATTTGTCAAAGATCTTTTATAAAAGATATTTGACGAAACATTTTACAGTGTCCCTAGCAAGCACGAATTAAAAAAATAGTACTTTTTAAGTACTGATATCAAATTTTATAAAATATTTCTTTTATTTTACAAAATATAGTACATTAAACTTTAAAATGTTTTACCAAATAGAGATAATTAATTAGTAATTTTTGACTGGTATTTTTCCAGCCGGACTGAAATATGCTAAACTGGTCCCTATTTACAAAGAGGGTAGTCGACCAGTGTCCCTACTGTCGAGTGTATCGAAGAGCCATTTACAACAGATTAATGTCATTTGTAATAGAAAACCACCAACCAATATGTCTTCCGACCATAGCATAATACTGAACTAGCAATTTTTAACACTTTGTCATACATATATGAAAAAGTGGACCAAATGGAGCAGGTGGCGGGCCTGTTTTTCGATCTCTCAAAGCCCTTTGATACAATTGATCACAGGCTGGCCCTTGATTTGAGTCCTTCCTAACAGGCAGAAGGGAAATTGTGACTGTCACAAAGGACGGACAAACATATTACTCAGAATGGAATGAGGTCACAAGAGGGGTCCCGCAGGGATCAATCTTGGGTCCAGTAATATTCCTGATCTACGTAAACCAACTGCGATCTGACTGAGGTGTTGGTCAAGAAGCAGACCAAGTACTTTGCGCAGCTAGTTTTATTTGTTAAAAAACACATTGAGCACTTTTCCTCAAACATAGATGCCTATTCTGAAAATTTGCACATAGTGACCAGAAATCGCAATGAATTGAGAACCCCTAGACACACCTCGACATTTTACGAGAACAGCATTTACTATAGAGGTGTAAAGGCGTTTCAAAGTCTTCCTCAATCAATAAAAACCATCCAGAACAATGAGAGGTTTAACAGGGCTGCGAACTCTTACATTACAGAAAAACTCTTCTATAGTTTTAATTTGTGTGTAGGTGATAAGATAGATTAGATTAAATTTTTTCTTCTTTTAAATTTTATGTGATATACCAAAGTGCTGTTTGTCCATACTAAAGTCTGTTTTATATTTTAAAATAAAAAAAATAATTCCAATATACAGACCGCTTCAAGCTACTGCGAACATAGGGCGGAAGAAGTCTAATTTGCCAGTGTACGTACATGCAGAGAGACCGCACGCCTATCAGTGAAGCAACCAACACTCAGGCTTCCGATCGCCATTCGCTGCCGTTCGCCGCCGTTCGCCTTGTATTTAGTACGCCTCTAACCACGGTGCTGTGTGGAGCGTAGTCAATGAAACCGGAATTTGGTCAATAAATACGCAAATTTTTATAAAGTAATTTTCTTATTTTTTGTCACTGATAAATAAGAGCGTTTTATTGTCAACTGCTCAGACTTATCAGTGACGACGTGTTACAATGAAAATAATAAGGAGAAACAAAATAAAAGCAAGTTCTCAAAATAAAATAATACATTCTAAAAACCAAAACGATTCTCCCAGTCAAAAAAAAAATAAAGCAAATGTTCGAAAAGTCCTACTTGCTCGGCTAGACAATATCCGAGCCTACTATAAAAACCCCTTCTAACGTTTCCAAGCATGTTAGGGGTGATAATTTTAAAAGCTTCTTCAAAAACAGATAGAAGTCATTAGGAGCAAGATCGGGAGATCGAGCTGGCCATAAAATAGTTCCCCGTGTACTTATAACCCGATTAGGAAATACATTATCAAGATATTCCCTAACAAGGCCAACATTGTGAACGGAACAACCATCTTGTTGAAACCATGTTTCACCAAATCTTACACCTAACAACTGCCTAGCAGTTGGAATAATGTGCTGCTGCAGTAGATCCAAGTATCTAGGACCATTCAAATTGCAATTGCCGTTAATAAAAAATGGCCCAATTACGTGTTCCCCTACAATACCCCCCCCAAACATTTAGTTTTTGGGGATACTGTGTTCTTACGTCAAAATACAAATGCAAATTTTCCCTCGACCAATATCGAACGTGTGTTGGGTTATGACGATTTGATCATTTGACCATCTGCACTTTTTCGGCAACTTCGTAGACATCCATTTTTAGTTTTAAGAATGTATTATTTCAATTAAGAACTTACCCATCTGTTTCTCGAGCAAGGCAGAAATAAAACAAAATAATAAAAACAAAATGAATTTCCAAAAGATAACACTGCAGCGTGCTTCGAATCCACCTCGGTCGTACGGCACGGAGAGTAAATTGGACTTGATTCCCCCTATGTTCGCAGCAGCTTGAAGCGGTCTGTATGTAATTTATTTCTTAAAAGATTTGACGTTGCTTTTTTGTAAGATGTCACATTTGTATGTTCATATCTTATAATCTTGTTGATAATAAAGATATTATTTATTTATTTATCTTTTACAAAAGATCTTTAACAAATAAATTTTATAGTGTAATACGGGCCTTAGTATGTAACAGCTGTGGAGTGTATACAAATGTATAATAGAAAAATTTACCCTCAACTTACAGCTAATTGCTTTTTACTATAATTATTTTCCCCTTTCGATTCCTATTAATGTAAGCCATTTAGTTTCATTAGAACCCGTCTGTTATTTTTTGAGGACCTTTTTATTTATTAGCTCGTTACTTCTCTATATTCGCAAATTGCATGAAATTTTATATAAAAATGGGTCACTTTTTACGTCAATTGTTATTATAAGAGTTCTTTTACAGACAAAAGGTCTATGTTGGGAATTTGGAACCTTTGGTTGCACTAAAACAAAATTATGATTGTTTTCCACAAACCAAAACTACACTTTTTTGCACTCGACGCGCGTTTCGCTAACAACGTTAGCATCATCAGGAGACGATAAACAATGAACTAAATTAATCTACGCTCTATCTTATATACAATCTCTTATATACAATCCTTTAGTGAAGAGAAGGAACCACAATGGGTAATAGTTTATCACCTTTTATCGCAAACCTATTTATGAGCAAATTTGAATCAGATATAAGTAAAGAATTTGAGTATTTCCCCAGAGTATGGTTCAGGTATGTAGACGATGTGTTTGCAGTATTCAACACTAAAGTAACTAGTGTTGAAAATTTTATGGAAAAAATAAATAACAAATTTCCCACTATTAAATTTACTTATGAAACAGAGAACAACGGTACACTGCCATTTCTAGACACTTTAGTTATAAGAAATAAAAATAAATTGGCCTTTGGCCTATACAGAAAAGGCACGGCCACCAACAGGTATATTCCAAATGACTCTTTTCATTGCTTACAACATAAGCTTGCAAGTTTGCACTTTTTAACATATAGATTAGTAAATTTCCCCTTAAACAAAGAAAGATTTGAAGCAGAAAAGAATAGAATTAGGAATATAGTTGGCGAAAACGGTTACGACGAAGGCTTAATAAATAAGCTGATAAATAGACATTCTTTTCAAAAGACCTTTCGGAATTCTACCTTTTTCAGACAAAAAGATACCTGCGACTCAAAATTTGTATCAATTCCGTATAATCCTAATTATACGAAAGGATTACAGAAAGTATTTAATAACACCGGTCTTAAATTAGTATATCAATCCGGTAACACAATAAGAAGCTTACTAGGAAATCCCAAGGATAAAACTACAGTTCTAGAAAAAAGTGGAATTTACGAAATTAGTTGCATGGATTGTGATAAAAAATATGTTGGCCAAACGAGACGCTCTATTCAAACACGTTTTAAAGAACACTTAGCACACTTAAAATACGGAAGAACAGAAAAGTCAAGTGTGGCCGAGCATGCTTTTGAAAACAATCATAGATTCACATTAGATAACCTAAAACTTCTAAAAAGTGTACCAAACAAAAGACTTTTGAATGCATATGAAAGTATGGAAATCATTAAATCCAGAAATAGTTTAAATAAAGATAGAGGACCTATCCCGTTTAGTACACTTTATTCTTTGGTTGAGAGGAGGTAGGATTAAAAATCGTGATCAATCACAATTCATTAGTCTTATCTCCGCCCACTAAAGGATTGTATATAAGATAGAGCGTAGATTAATTTAGTTCATTGTTTATCGTCTCCTGATGATGCTAACGTTGTTAGCGAAACGCGCGTCGAGTGCAAAAAAGTGTAGTTTTGGTTTGTGGAAAACAATCATAATTTTGTTTTGAGACAAAAGGTCATTCCTGTTTACTAACAATATATATCTACATCTTAAACTATGCCAACATTGTGTACTTTCCCTGCCTTGACTTGATAACCCGGAATCGACTTCAAAAACTTATTAATGAATGTTGTAGTTTTGTTTTCCTACGACCACACACGAAAGTAATCAAATCTGCACTCTATAACGCCTCAGAAAGTTTTATATTTCACACGCATATCAATTTTATTTTCTTCTCTAGAGAGTAAATCACGACCTTGTAATAATCTAGGGCGTTCAGAACCCGCCCGACGTCTATAAGTCTCACCATTGGACCACCTTCTACAAACTCTTAATACTGTTGATGGATTGGCATTAACCCTTCTTGCAATTTCCCGTTAACCAAAACCAGCCTCTTTCATACCCACGATGCGTCCTTTCTCGAAGTCGTTTAAATTGATAAAATTGTTGGCCACCGCGAACTCTTGGCATTTTTATTTTTTAAGTAAACTGGAAGCAATTCAAAAATTATTAAAAATTTTTAGAAAAGGTTGGTTGTTTTTGAAAATGAATAGAAAAAATCTGCGAAAACAGGAAAGCTTAGAAGACAAAAATTTATCAAATATTTCTTTTGAGATAAGGTATACACACAAATAATTTTCATTCAAATAATTATCCATATACATGGTTTGTATTTGTTTTGTTCTCCAGTATATTACGGATAAAACATCTCCAAACGCAAGTTTAACCTTACTCCAGGTTTTCAATACACCAAATGAAGCCTTTACACGAGGAAATGGCGCCCACCCCAAACTCGGCATCCTTGAAAAGTTTACATTTTCGACGAAGTGTGGTTTTGCCATTTCATTTAAGTCATTGTGGTGTTTTCGTGTTTTAAAATTTTGTGGCGGTATTTTCTGTGATTGCGTGCGTTATTTGAATAAATGGCCCCTTTTTCATCTTAAGGCGAAATTACACAGACGAACATGCTCAAACAAAAGCTCGTGCAAAAGATCTAAAAATTTTTGCGTGAACATTTTTGTGAGCTTTTCTTTGAACATTTTGTTCGTGTAAATTGTTGAGCAAATTATTGCTATCTGTTTTGGAAAGATATTTAAGGCGCAATTACACAGACGAACATGCTCAAACAAAAGCTCGTGCAAAAGATCTAAAATTTTTTGCGTGAACATTTTTGTGAGCTTTTCTTTGAACATTTTGTTCGGGTAAATTTTTGAGCAAATTATTGCTATCTGTTTTGGAAACATATTTTTAAAGACGAGAATAAATAAAATTTCACATCAGTGATCAGTGATCTCAATTCTTAAAAAAATGGAACACCAACTTTTATTTTAAATTTTTGTGAAAAAAAGCCGACGGCAAGCGAAACATTATTTTTGGCTATCAGTTTTGTCACATGGATTAGTGTTACTTTTAATATTTTTGTCTTACGGTTTTTCCCGGATTTTCTTGCCCGGGGTTTTTTTGGGATTTTCTTGGGAGTTTTTTTTATTTCCAAGGGTTTTTTCCTAAATTCAAAAAACAACCCAGGAAAATTTTTCTTTTCCAAAAAAATTTTAAGTTTTTCAAATATCGGCAAAAAACTCAAAAATTGTACTTTTAAGCGGTAATCCGCGCCTCACGACTATGAGGAGTGGTGGGGAGGGGATTTTTTTTAAACATATTTTTGTAACTTTACCCTTAGCTTTGATTGTTTTTTTTTCATTCCTCACACCAGATTTACCTAGTTAGTTTAAGGCCCCAACGGTTGCTTAAAAAAGCAAAAAATTCATGAAAATGCTGAAGATAGATATTTACTGTCAATTTAATGTAATAATCAAGATCGATTACTGACACTGAACAATATGCAAAGGAGCAACATTCCGATTCAGAAGTCTAGTCTATTACTGCTAAATTATATTTTTTTAGACAAGGGTCGGGATCGTAGTGTTGTAAAAGTGGGTAATAAACGGGTATTATTTAGACCGAACGTGCTTTTGTTCATATATTTGAGATTTAATAAAATATATATAGGTTTTTTAAATTGACTTAATTATTATTGTATTGTGTTTTAAACTAGGAAGTAAAATAAAGAGATATTCTTTTAAACGTAAATTTTTATCATTACATTTTACAGGCAACAGCAATAAATAAGTGCCAATTATTATTTTTTTATTCTCGTTTTTTTACAACCCCAAAAAAGTTACAAGTATAGTGGCATATCCCCTATAAAAATCAGGTCAATCGAAGTTGCTTATAAGGTGAAATGTGAATTTCGACATCAAATCGTTTTTCCGTCGGAAAGCACATAATTAAAAATACCTTGTTTTAAAACTTAGTGTTTCTATTTGCAGTTAAGTTCAATGAATTCCCATAAAACTATAAAATTTAAATTTGTAAGAAATTTTTATTACCATCATTTCTTCAAACAAATTTTGCTCAACATTCTCTCCAAAATTTACGTGTGTTTTTTTGTACGCGATTTTGTTCGAACATTTCTTTGAACATTTTGCTCAAGAGGCTCGTGTAAATGTTTGTCGGCATTTCAACATCAAAGGAAAGTTTGTCTGTGTAAATGCGCCTTTAAAGATGATAATTTCGCATCAGTGATCAGTGATCTCAATTCTTTAAAAAAATGGAACACCAACTTTTATTTAAAATTTTTGTGAAAAAAAGCCGACGGCAAGCGAAACATTATTCTTGGCTCAGTTTTGTCACATGGATTAGGGTTACTTATAATATTTTTTTCTTAGGGTTTCTCCCGGATTTTTTTGCCCGGGGGTTTTTTTGGGATTTTCTTGCGAGATTTTTTTATTTCCAAGGGTTTTTTCCTAAATTCAAAAAACAACCCAGAAAAATTTTTCTTTTCCAAAAAAATTTTGAGTTTTTCAAATATTGGCAAAAAACTCAAAAATTGCACTTTTAAGCGGTAATCCGCGCCTCACGACTATGAGGAGTGGTGGGGAGGGGATTTTTTTTAAAACATATTTTTGTAACTTTACTTTATCCTTAGCTTTAATTGTTTGTTTTTCATTCCTCACACCAGATTTACCTAGTTAGTTTAAGGCCCCAACGGTTGCTTAAAAAAGCAAAAGGTTCATGAAAATGCTGAAGATAGATATTTACTGTCAATTTAATGTAATAATCAAGGTCGATTACTAACACTGAACAAACAATATGCAAAGGAGCAACATTCCGATTCAGAAGTCCAGTCTATTACTGCTAAATTATATTTTTTTAGACAATGGTCGGGATGGTAGGATTGTAAAAGTGGGTAATAAACAGGGTATTATTTAGACCGAACGTGCTTTTGTTCATATATTTGAGATTTAATAAAATGTATATAGGTTTTTTAATTTGACTTAATTATTATTGTATTGTGTTTTAAACTAGGAAGTAAAATAAAGAGATATCCTTTTAAACGTAAATTTTTATCATTACATTTTACAGGCAACAGCAATAAATAAGTGCCATTATTATTTTTTTATTCTCGTTATTTTACAACCCCAAAAAAGTTACAAGTATACTGGCATATCCCCTATAAAAATCAGGTCAATCGAAGTTGCTTATGAAGTAAAATGTGAATTTCGACATCAAATCGTTTTTCCATCGGAAAGCACTTAATTAAAAATACCTTGTTTTAAAACTTAGTCTTTCTATTTTCAGTTAAGTTCAATGAATTCCCATAAAACTATAAAATTTAAATTTGTAAGAAATTTCTATACCAACATTTCTTCAAACCAATTTTTCTTAACATTCTCTCCAAAATTTACGTGTGTTTTTTTGTACGAGATTTTGCTCGAACATTTCTTTGAGCATTTTGCTCAAGAGGCTCGTGTAAATGTTTGTCGGCATTTCCACATCAAAGGAAAGTTTGTCTGTGTAAATGCGCCTTTAGAGCTCCTTTTATAAAATAAACTACGCATTAATTGACCCTTGACCTACAAAATGTGTCACTTACAAAGTCCAGGGCACAGAATGCCTACAAAAGCACTTGTATGCCCAACTTTCATGCAAAAATTAAATAATATTCGCCAATTAAGCCTCAAAGATCCTGCTTTTTGTTTTCTAATCTTGTTATGACCATGTTTAAATTTAGGTCAGTCAAGCCACACCCCCCCCCCCAAAAGATATTCGAGTTTTGATATGCTTATAATTTCGAACCAATTTCGAACTAGTTTTGAACCTCTTTTAAAAATTTTGAACTACACTCCTTCCTGGTTTTTTTTATATACAGACCGCTTCAAGCTACTGCGAACATAGGGCGGAAGAAGTTTAATTTGCCAGTGTACGTACATGCAGAGACACCGCACGCCTATCAGTGAAGCAACCAACACTCAGGCTTCCGATCGCCATTCGCTGCCGTTCGCCTTGTATTTAGTACGCCTCTAAGCACGGTGCTGTGTGGAGCGTAGTCAATGAAACCTGAATTTGGTCAATAAATACGCAAATTTTTATAACGTAATTTTCTTATTTTTTGTCACTGATAAATAAGAGCGTTTTATTGTCAACTGCTCAGATTTATCAGTGACGACGTGTTACAATGAAAATAATAAGGAGAAACAAAATAAAAGCAAGTTCTCAAAATAAAATAATACATTCTAAAAACCAAAAAGATTCTCCCAGTCAAAAAAAAAATTAAAGCAAATGTTCGAAAAGTCCTCCTTGCTCGGCTAGACAATATCCGAGCCTACTATAAAAACCCCTTCTAACGTTTCCAAGCATGTTAGGGGTGATAATTTGAAAAGCTTCTTCAAAAACAGATAGAAGTCATTAGAAGCAAGATCGGGAGATCGAGCTGGCCATAAAATAGTTCCCCGTGTACTTATAACCCGATTAGGAAATACATTATCAAGATATTACATTGTGAGCGGAACAACCATCTTGTTGAAACCATGTTTCACCAAATCTTACACCTAACAACTGCCTAGCAGTTGGAATAATGTGCTGCTGCAGTAGATCCAAGTATCTAGGACCATTCAAATTGCAATTGCCGTTAATAAAAAATGGCCCAATTACGTGTTCCCCTATAATACCCCCCCCAAACATTTAGTTTTTGGGGATACTGTGTTCTTACGTTAAAATACAAATGCAAATTTTCCCTCGACCAATATCGAACGTGGTTTGGGTTATGACGATTTGACCATTTGACCATCTGCACTTTTTCGGCAACTTCGTAGACATCCATTTTTAGTTTTAAAAATGTATTATTTCAATTAAGAACTTACCCATCTGTTTCTCGAGCAAGGCAGAAATAAAACAAAATAATAAAAACAAAATGAATTTCCAAAAGATAACACTGCAGCGTGCTTCGAATCCACCTCGGTCGTACGGCACGGAGAGTAAATTGGACTTGATTCCCCCTATGTTCGTAGTAGCTTGAAGCGGTCTATATAATATCACCAGAAAGAATTTGCACATGCACATATTAGGTACCAAGATTTCTAGTCGTTTCTAGTATATTTCTATGCCTTCCAAACTGACTGAATTTTAATTGGCTAAACCCCCCATTTTGAATAAATATAAAAAATTACAGAAATCAGGGTCGTTAAAATTTTTTAAAAATTGGTTCGAAATCAGTTCAAAATTATAAGCACATCAAAGATCGAAATTTTTTTGAGGAGGCTGTGGTTTGACGTCAAACTGCACCCCCCGCCATATTTAAAAAAAAACAGGAATTCGAAATTAGTTCTTAATTTTGGGATAGTTGCTTTTCATTTTTCTCTACGCTTTAAATGAGGGGGGGCGTAGCTTGACGTCCGCCTGCACCCCCTATTTTGAATATACAAAAAACCAGGAAGGAGTGGTTCAAAATTTTGAAATTGATTCGAAATTATAAGCATATCAAAACTCGAATATCTTTCGGGGGGGGGGGGGCTTGACTGACCTTTAAATTTAGACGAATCCAATTTTTTATTGATACAAAATCACGAGAAACACTAGATAACACTTTAAAAAATTTTTACGGTAGTGTCCACTCTTTTATAAATTTTTCAAAATCAAACAAAAATATTAAACATAAACCTACATTTTCGCTGTCAGATCGTAGTCAGTAGCTTTCACTACTGACGTAATTGACGCGCTTGCTCGGTAGATTATTGTCGGTACGAATTTTCTTTTAGTTATATGAATCAAAGCCATTTTCCACAATATCATATAGCATAATATTTTAATATGATTTTATGACAAAAAAGGTCCAAAAGCGCGAAAAACAGCTAGTAATTCTCGTGATTAAATTGTCTTTTTGTCCCTCGACAAAACTTTTCGCCTTATGATAAAAAGTGCCATTTTTATCCCTTGTTTTATAATATTCTATTAACTGTCTCTTATTATATTGACAACTAGTAGGCATCTATTTGATTATCGGTCGATTTGCGTCAATACCATCACGTACAACGCATTTTATTTCCTTATTGGGAAACAGTGTCTTAACTTATGGATCAAAACAATAGTTGTTGGACGAGATTGTCTTATTGTATATTAATCAATGGGAAGCATGTGTTTTTCACCATACATTTTAAATATTTATTTATTGTTTTGTTCGTGTATGACACAAAATAATTACAATTGTGTCGTTTTTGGCATGATGGCAGCAATAACATACACTAGAGTCGTTAATAGACCATCAAAATTGGCGATACCGTGGACAAAATCGGTTATTTCTCTTCCGTATCCAAAAATATCCGAACCGAAATATGTTACTTACGGAGGCTTACCGGGACCTGCTCGGATATTTTTTGCAACCAGCCAGATTTTTTTCTGTGCAAAATCTGCAGCTGGTAGATGATAATTCGTTTTTTTGTTTAGTTGGGTTTTTAATTTTTTTCTGAAAGTGACTTTTGTTTGGTATTTTCTTTTCTATTCTATTTACATTGACAGTTTGTATGTGGGCATAAGAATACGGTTACGGTAATTTGTGTTGTGGTTTAAAAACTCTTTCTATCACCTCAATTATTATATGACCTGTTCTGTCACAGTTTCGGAGTCCACTCATTGTCATGTTTTGTTGTCACAGCCTTATCCAACTCAAAAATGTCACGACAGCTCTCGGAATTCGATGACTAAATTTTATCAAAATTAGATGGAGGTTGGTCTGTTCGTCGGGTTGCCGATCATTATGGACCAGGCAAGTCCACTATAGTAAGACTAAAAAGAAAATACAAAGAAGAAGGGTTTGAAAGTTTGAGACAATGATGTGTTTGAAATTAACTCTGTGTTTCGGACTTCCATTGTCTATATTTTATTTATACACGACGTTTCGATCAGTACAATCTCTGATCGAAACGTCGTGTATAAATAAAATATAGACAATGGAAGTCCGAAACACAGAGTTAATTTCAAAGAAGAAGGGACTGTAGGACGAAAGGAAGGAACTGGCTTGAAAAGTCAGCACACCCCAACAGGATCAGCAAGTCACTAATTTCCTGAAACAACACCTATTTTCCACGGCCAGAGAAGTAAAATTAACAGTTTATTTTCCTGTCCTGGTACAGTAAGAACTGCACTAAGACCAATAAAGAAGTCGTGTTGTAGCTAAAAAGATACGGCTAAGTAGAAAAAAAGCAAGCCAGATTACTTTTTCGAGACGGAAAAACGAATTTTGGCAACAGGTAGCTTTTACCGATGAAAAAATTTTTAATCCCATCGAGAACGTATGGGATCTCATTGCAAAAAAGTTATCAAAATTTAATATTCGTCCACGGAATGCTAACCATTTGATGGAGCTAATAGTTAGAGTTTATGCAGAGATCGTTGAAGAAAATCCAAATTTATTTGAAAAGTTAGCAGCAAACTCCATGCCAAGGCATTTAGAAAAAATTATTCAAGCAAATGGTGCAATGACCAGATACTGAACTTAATATTTTTGATTTTTGTTTATCGATAGGTTTTTTAGTTCTATTTGTTTTTTAATATTTTGTTGTTTATAAAACTGATCCTGTTTATGTGTATTGACCTTTCTTAACCCAAAGCCTTCCAGTTCTTTGTTCTTTGTATTTTTCTTTTAGTCCCACTATAGTGGACTAGTTTCGTCCATTTTGACCGGCTATTTGACGAAGGGGCCCACCTTCTTCTAGTTCTGCCAAAATTTGATTGAATTGCTTTATTTATAATAAAGATTATGTTTTAAAAGTGTTTTATCTTTTTTTATATTTCGTAACAGCAACTTAAAACTATATAACCAGTAAATATCGCTAAAAATGCTTTCAGTCTCCTTAACAAAATTTGTTTATGTTGTCTAAAAGCCTTAACCTACAAAAGTCGGTAACAATAAGCAAGCAAAATTTTTAATACATAGACATGTGCCTAACTTCTGCTGTATGCGTTTTATGTGTCGGGAAGTGTATGGGCTCTGAAAAAAGAGGGAAAGTTGGCATCTAGTTTCGTACGGCCGAATTTTCACTTACGTTGCGAAAAACGACGTAGAGGTACGGCATCTACTCTGATTTGCTTTTTGCAGCTACCTTTATAAAAAAAAAGTAAAAAAGCTAGCGGATTTTTTTTGTTGTCCACAGTTTCCTCCCCCACATTAACTAAGCTTTCTGTTTCTCCATTTTATAAGTAAAACTGACAAACGAAAAATAATAAACTAAGTGAGGTTAGATTTTCGGCAACTTCATCAAAATATGCAAAAAAGTTGGGCGAGATCCTACTTCTTGGCGGCAAAAGCTGTAAAATTCAAAATATTCTCTCCATCTCTCTCTATTAGAGAAAGAGGGATATAGCATCGAGCAGCAAAAAGCAAATCTGTGGATCAGGCATAACGCACTGCATCCTGACAACCGTTCGCAGATATGGTCTGTTTCGGCCTCTTTCTATGGCCTGTAAATAAATAAACAGATAGAAAATAACATGGGTACGTTATATCAAAATACCTGCAGTGGATTATATTCGCCAATATACAGTTTAAGTTGGTGATATAACGTAAGCGTAGACGTGGAATAGTGCAATATTCTGTCTTCTTTCTATCTGTAAAAAAAAACAAAGAGTTTCGCTGGAATACGAATATGAAAGTCCATATCTCCGGTCTCGCTTCGAGATTTTGCATCAAGGTCACGTTTACGGCATGCATAACGTTTAGACCAGACGTTAACGCAGCAATTTTTTCTGAAACAAAATTATGATTCTTTTCCACAAACCAAAACTACACTTTTTTGCACTCGACGCGCGTTTCGCTAACAACGTTAGCATCATCAGGAGACGATAAACAATGAACTAAATTAATCTACGCTCTATCTTATATACAATCCTTTAGTGGGCGGAGATAAGACTAATAATTTGTGATTGATCACGGTCCTCTATCTTTATTTAAACTATTTCTGGATTTAATGATTTCCATACTTTCATATGCATTCAAAAGTCTTTTATTTGGTACACTTTTTAGAAGTTTTAGGTTATCTAATGTGAATCTATGATTGTTTTCAAAAGCATGCTCGGCCACACTTGACTTTTCTATTCTTCCATATTTTAAGTGTGCTAAGTGTTCTTTAAAACGTGTTTGAATAGAGCGTCTCGTTTGACCAACATATTTTTTGTCACAATCCATGCAACTAATTTCGTAAATTACACTTTTTTCTAGAACTGTAGTTTTATCCTTTGGATTTCCTAGTAAGCTTCTTATTGTGTTACCGGATTGATATACTAATTTAAGACCGGTGTTATTAAATACTTTGTGTAATCCTTTCGTATAATTAGGATTAAAAGGAATTGATACAAATTTTGAGTCGCAGGTATCTTTTTGTCTGAAGCTTATTTATTAAGCCTTCGTCGTAACCGTTTTCGCCAGCTATATTCCTAATCCTATTCTTTTCTGCTTCAAATCTTTCTTTGTTTAAGGGGAAATTTACTAATCTATATGTTAAAAAGTGCAAACTTGCAAGCTTATGTTGTAAGCAATGAAAAGAGTCATTTGGAATATACCTGTTGGTGGCCGTGCCTTTTCTGTATAGGTCAAAGTCCAATTTATTTTTATTTCTTATAACTAAAGTATCTAGAAATGGCAGTGTACCGTTGTTCTCTGTTTCATAAGTAAATTTAATAGTGGGAAATTTGTTATTTATTTTTTCCATAAACTTTTCAACACTAGTTACTTTAGTGTTGAATACTGCAAACACATCGTCTACATACCTGAACCATACTCTGGGGAAATACTCAAATTCTTTACTTATATCTGATTTAAATTTGCTCATAAATAGGTTTGCGATAAAAGGTGATAAACTATTACCCATTGTGGTTCCTTCTAATTGCTGGTAGTAGTTATTTTTATATTGAAAGTTATTTTGATTCATGCAAAGTTTTGTTAAAGATAGGTATTCTAAAGTCTGTTTGTCTTCTAGATTGTTTTTTCTTAGTAGTTCCTCCAGGTATTGTAAGGTATTGGGGATCGGCACACTAGGGAACAACGAACTAACATCAAACGAGATTAAAATTTCACCTTCTTGGAGTGAAATATCTTTAACTTTGTTGATAAATTCAAGGGAATTTTGAACAGAAAAACCTTTTTCCTTTATCGGTAAATTTTCAAACTCGTTTGCTAGCCATTTCGAAATGTTGTAAGTAGGTGATCCTACAGCAGAAACTATAGGTCTAACCGATTTTCCAGGCTTGTGGATTTTCGGAAGACAATACAGTTTCGGCATAGTGGGATTGATTACTTGTAGTTTATATTTAATATTGTCAGTAATAATATAGTTACATTTTTTAATTGTGTTTTTTACTTCGTTAATCATTTTTGGTAAGGGGTTCTTTGGGACTTGTTTGTAGGGTCCATTTTTTATTAGGTTATCTACCCTTTCGAAATAATCTGTTTTATCTAATATAACAACTTTATTACCCTTGCCTGCTGCTGCTGTTTGAGTGTAAAAAAGTGTAGTTTTGGTTTGTGGAAAACAATCATAATTTTGTTTTAGTGCAACCAAAGGTTCCAAATTCCCAACATAATTGTTTCTGGGTAATTGCCTTGTTTTGCTAAAAGACCCTCACGTTTTAATTTTATATTAATTAACTAACTTACAGCAGTTACATACAAAAATATAACTATGAGATACTATAAGAGCCCTGCCTTTGCAATTTTCGAAAAAAAGCTGTTGCGATAATAAGTTTCTCAATCAAGTTTGCCTGGAAAAAATGCAGAGCTAAAAAGTCTTCTTGACGCGAGCTAACTGCCTCAAGCATGCGCAGTACATTTTTTCCAGAGCCAACCGTGATTTTTAAATTATTTTCTTTGCTTTTCAAAGTTGTTATTGGGCCATTATAGTTTCTAATAGTTATATGCATACAAATTACACTATTTTAGAGGTATAATCCATGGAACAGAACAAAGGATCTCTAATGAGCTTTAATATTGCCTCGCGGAATATTCGGCATGTAGTAAGAAATTTTAATTAACTGTAACAGCTACTGTGCGTTCCCATTCTTGTTATTTCGCAATTTTTTACTTAAGTAGCCCACACGTGTACAGGAGGAAGACTGAGACGTACAAAAATATTTTTTATAAAATACCTATAAGAAAAATATTTCCCCAGTTTGTAGGTCTCTTAGTTTCAAAGATAATTCCAGTAGGCTGTCTTATTGGACCACCCTGTATAGGCTAGATGAGCTATGGTGATCGTATCAAAAACAAGATTTTTTTTATACAGGGTGTTCTACAACTTATGTCAGAAACTTTTAGAGCGTAAAGTGGACTACAAGTAATAGAAAGGAAATGAAAATATCTCGAAAACTGTCGCTTTGAAAGATTTGAACTTTATAACAAAATTTTTGGGTAATATTTACGGAAACCAAAATCTGAAAACCGCATGTCAATAGCTGCTTTACTTCTAAAGTTATGATTTTTTTTATATATTTTACTCGGAAACTAAAGTCCCACAAATTTGGACTTCATAACAAAATTTGTAGTCCAGATTCATGGAAACTTAAATCTGAAAATCGTATAACGCTACTTGCTTTCGTTCTAAAGTTACAATTTTTTTAATATTTTATCCCCCTTTTCCTCCTTTCAACCCCCACCACGCCACCCAAAAGTTAATCATTTCATGGCCAGCTGATTTTGCACCAAATTTCGTTAAAGTCAATTAAGGCGTTCTTGAATTATCGTCTATACAGACAGACAACACACCGACATACAACTTTTTTTTGATTGATTAAGGTAATATAGATATGATGGACTAAAAAAACGATTTCGCCGTTTTTAAAAGCCTCTTCAAAAATGTTTCAGTTGGGGAACATTTTTCCAAGACATGACTTTACCACTAAAAGAATGCAAATGATAACTAAATAAAAAGGTCACCTAAGTAACAATTTTTAGTTCTCTTAGTTGCCAAAGCTAAGAACTACACTAAAATTAACGTTGCATAACGTACAAAAACTAGTCATTTGTGCAACGGCCGCTATTATGGACGAGAAAACGACGACACATCGTTTTTATTAACTGGGGTAAATTTGGCAACCGTGTAACAACCTTTATTTTTACTGGAATATTGTGGGGTTTTCAACGACCGCAACAAACAACGGATCAACGCCGCCAGAACGTTGATAATTAACTAGAGTTAATTACTTTACGTTATTTAAACGTTTCTCTTTACGATATGATTGTGGTCAAATAATATTCAATGCAGTTGCGGCCAATTTCAAAACATCACTGTATCTGACAACCATAGAATTCACCTCCTTAGTCGCAAGGCGGTTAGGTTTTGAGTAAACCAAGAAATGATTATTTCCGCCATACTGTTTTCTTTTCCTGATTTGCGCCGCTACGCAATTTGTGTAAATCGTTACAAAAAATCTTGTTTCTTGCTAGATTTTAATAATTTTTTAGCTAGTTTTAGTAATTTTTAAGTATTCTTTTATTCTACAGTTTAAAATAGGTTTAAAAAAGCATTGTTTAAATTTCCAATAGGTATTTAAATAAAAAAATTATTTAGCAACAAAAATAAGAAGGATTGAATGCCCGCTTATTTTTTAAAGCTAAAATATCCATTTGTTATGGAAAACTAAGGTTTGTTGGTAAATTTAATGGATAAGAACTTTTAAAAAGCCACTTTAATATTATAAATTAAATGTAAGTTACCTAGCTACGTATTTTAGAATTATTAATAAATGATGTTTGAAAATTAGTCCATTTGTGGTTGCAGGCGTGGAAGTCTTGATTTAAAATCAATTATATTAATAAAAATATTATCTAAAAACAAAAGATCAGAAGATCTGGGGTGGAAATAACGAAAATTCAAACCTGGATGAGCATCCCACAAGTAACACACAAAGGACCATAAGTGAAGAGAAATGAATAAACGATGTTTCGCTCTGGGTAACTAGCGTGAGCTCATCAGTGGTTCCACTGGTCACCCTCACCATACATCATTAAACACCATCATACACTTTGATTTCCAACTTTGAATCACTCACAAATAGGCCTCGTTCCGCACTGGTACTTATCCAAGTTACCTGATACGGATTCGTCCTGGCGTGTTAATATTTCCAATAGGATTATGCTCCTAAGGCAATGAGAAAACAAAAAAAGAAGTTAAAAAAACCTCCAAATCGGTTACATCAACCGAAAAGAATCTAAAAAGAGGTTTTCTAACTTCTTTTTTTTTGTTTTTTAAAAATATTATTGTGTATCGATGGAAACGACGCACGCGACTCTAATCGCAGGCAACGTCAACACAACTCAAAAAATATCCGCGAAATTGGTGTAAAAGCCAGTTGCTGTTTTCACGCAACATTAAGTCGCCTTTGGCAACATTAAAAAGTCGAAAAATTGTGGCTTGGGCAAATAATGACATACCTCTATTATTGTAAAGGAACGCAGGAATAAATTCGGTAAGCTTCTGCGGCAGTGGCGGCTCGTCAAATGATCAAGTTTTTTGGAAAAACTCTTTAGTTTAAATGTGTCTATAATTTTTGGTTTTGATGTACGAAGAAAAAAATGGCTTCCTTAACATTTTTTTTTTATTTTTCTATTATGGTATTATTTTCTTTATTTGTTTTCTTATTCTACCTTTGCTTTACGAATGTTTTGGGTGTTTGACGAAAAAAATATTTAAAGCAATTTGAAGAATAGTTACTTTTTTTTTCATCCAAATGGGTTTTACATATTTGATCGTGGTGCCTCATCAGTTTTATTCATCACGAGCTGCCACTCTTCTGCGGCGAGTTGTTGTGCTTTGTTATAAATTAAAACAATAACCACTAATTCGATGTTTTATTTCCCAAGAAATAAATAGTTGTATGTCATTTTTTACAACAAAACACAAACCAAAATCACTAAAAAAACTAATACTCCGCAACACAACGCGACGCGACATTCAAAACTGAATCCGCTAATACTGCATGGTTTGTTTACTTTCTGTGGTACGATACGGAGATAAAAGCGGGGCGGGCAATGCACTAGCTTGTTTGACGATTGTTTTTTGTTAGGTACAGGCGTTTTAGCATTTTTGGTTATTTTTTTGAGAAAACTTTTGAACATATTTCAGCGAAATGTATCGTCATTTCAAACACCGACCAGTATTAGGAATCACGGCATTCATTTCTATACATAAGTTGTGAAACATCCTGTATATACCTTTGCGTTTCAAACCATTCTGAACATTTTTTGTTGCGTATTTGCTCTCAAACTTAAGAAAAATCTAATTATGTATAGGGCTCCTAACAGAGATCTCTTATCCAACGAGATACGACAGTCGGCGTCGGCACCTTTGAAGTTGGGGGTCCCGTTTTTCGTGACCTTGATTTCGTATCCATCGCTGTAAATGAGTGTTACCCGCTCCGATTGGCTCGTCAGATTTAGTCCATGAGCCGGAGGCGAAAAACCGGTTTAATTTTTTGATGTATTAATAATTAATTAGCTATACATATAATTAAGTATTTTTAAATATTTTTTGATATAAAATAATTTAAATAAATTGTACAAATACCAAACATACATTTTTTACAAATTCAGATTTTTCTATTTTTTTATTTGACCTAATATCTCTACTGTTATATTTAACGGTATAAAAAATTTTTAATCTAACAAATAACTTATTAAGATAATTTTTTGGAAAATTGCTACAGGGAACCGATGGTTTTTGTAAAAGTCTCCAAAATTAATGGACCTTATATTTATTAAAAGATCATCCAAATATTCTTCACAGTTCATGTTTTCTGAGTGTAAATAGGATTGAAAAAAAAGTTTTTAAAAAGCCCGTTCAAACTGAATCGATGTCGGATTTACATTATTTCCACTTTGTTGTCCAAAAAAATTCTCAACGCAATCAGTGTTAAGTCTTTTCGTTCGTAAATATTTAAAATTTGATTGAGATAATTTCTGCCATAATACTTCAAGTTTTTGACACACAGCCGCGATAAACACAACAAGTGCCCGGCATGATTCAAAATACTGATAAATAAATCAAAAACAAAACGATGTCAAAAATAGAAAAACTCTAACGAATAAGCGCACACCAACAAAATCCGAAAATCTCTCGGCCTACTTGGACCAATAAATCAACGAGCGGGTCACGAGGTTTTGAAGCTTAGACCCGCAGTCCCGATCAGGCGCATAAAAAAACGGCTTGCTGACTGTCGTATCTCGTTGGATAAAAGATCTCTGCTCCTAAAAAGACACTGTTCCTTCAACAAGCACCTAGAGACGCTGGGAATCGCCGGAGACTCAGACTCGACGGTGCAAGGAAGACGAGGAATCGTCCTTGCATGTCCTGTTGGAGCGTCCGACTCTGGCCAGGTCAAGAGAGTCGCACATTGGGAACTATCTGTTGGCCCCAGGCGATGTAAGAAAGTTGTAGCCCAGCGCAAGAGGCAGGCTTTCAGGGCTAAACCATGGATGGTGGACGTGCAACGGGCCCAGCCAGGTGGCCTACGTACATAGGAATTTTTCCGTCCGCAATTCATTTATTCATGGTATAAAGTGTCCACACATTTTTGATGATCCTTAGCTAAAAAAAGTTCAAAAATAGGTAGATGTCGGGTGTTAGTCAGCGTTATTCTTTCTAGAAAATGTTTCCGTTGCAATAAATTTTTAAATTGAATTTCAGTTACGAAAACTGCTGACAGCTATAAAATTTAACTTCTATTCTTTTACAACATTTTTAGATCGGTTTACATCAAAAGTTCAAGGCTTTTTGGTACACAACTTTTCTTTAAATTTCCATATAAAGACAACAAAAGCTTTTGAAACTCAAAACAGAGGTGAAAATTTTATTTATGTTGTAACTAGCGGCGTGCGGTAAAATTTCAAGTAAGGGAAGCAACTTTTAAAAGCTTTCTTCGATCACCTTTTGCAAATTTGAGAATTTTGTATTGAGGTCAGATTGTAATAATTTTAATATTAGCTGCAAATTTACTTTGTCATATTATAAGTTTAAGTTAGATATAATTTGTAGGGGTTAGCCTGCTGGCTCCTTTTTTGCATTTTCTTTTTCTTTAAATCTAAACCGAAGAAGAAGTTTATTTTCAATGGACAAAAGCGATATTTGCGAAAGTCTCTCCTCACCTGTTGAATTTCTCACGAAATATTTTATAAGTTTAAGCGTTGGAAAACCCTTTATTATTAAGACTCACACCAGACATTCACACATAATCTTCTTAACTGTCCAACATTTTTAGCATTATTTCCGCCAGCTGAAGGTGACGGTATTTGCATGTTCAAGTACGTATTGCCTTCCATATCGCACCACGAACGTACACTGTACACGCCGATAGCCGTTTAAACCTGCAAATAACCTACTCCAATGAAAGAATCCACGCCCGCCTAAAGCACACGACCGCGACTCGATGATCGAACACTCAGCAGGTTCAATGACCTCTCGACGCACACGAAAGCAGGCATACTGGGGTGCGTTTGAAAATTGTCACCCCAAGGTAAAGGTTATACTTGGGCTAGCCCAAAACCGTTCGAAAATGACCGAAATGAAAGTAATGACTTCATACACATCCGTTCGAAAATCAAAAAGGTGATCTCCCGGGGTGCGCCACAATCACCGCGGCCTTGAGCACGGTAAAAGATACCCGCGTCTGCGCAATAGCGTTTTAACGTAAAAAATGTGTTTTGCCCTTTTACTTTTTTGGTCTAGGTAAACAAAAACTGTGTTTTAAACAAAAATAATGCTATTTGGAGCCATTATTGATTTCCAAAACAATTAAAACACCCGCGTTTGAAAATTCAAAGCAATACTCACCCCAGGGACACCCGCTGATTTTTGATGACGCTTTAAATATTACCTTACCCTACCCTCGCCTCACCATTACCTTTTATTTTCAAACGCACCCCTGCTGCTGCCGGAGCAAGTGCAAGCTACAGAGAACCTAGCAGGATGTGTATTCTTGAACAGGGAGCAACATAGATCCATGACGAATGATCACGTGGGACGAACACGTTATATTCTTGATCCGATCCGATAAAATCATACGTTCCCGATCGCATGGTCCGAAATCGGGGAACAGCGTCGAATCTAGTGATACTTGCGCAATAAAGAGGTTTTTTTTTCGAATGTATTGCTTGTGCAAAATTGTAAAAAACATTAGAAAAATTATAGTGTAGTGTCTATTAGCTTCACACAGCTAATTCAGTGCTGACTGACGACCAGTTATGACCGACCAATGTCCAACTTATTAGGAAAAATAATGATAAAACTTTGAGCATTAAAAATGTGTGTTCGATTTTTCCGAAAAATATGCCACTAACTTATCTTTATTAATTTTCTTAACGTTTTTTAATTCGCACGAATTTATGAACGGCTCAATCAAGCTACACTCCCCCAACGAAACTCAATTTGGATATTGTAAAAATTATGTACTAATTATGTACCAATTTAGTCCCCTCTTAAAAAATTTTGTACTTAATGAATAACGGAGTTATTCGGACTTAAAAGGGGAGGCTGTGGCTTGGCGCTAATCTGCACCCCCCCTATATTTACTCTTAAAGAAGGGTACTTTTAGTTTACAAAAACCATCGGTTCCTAAGAGTTTTGTTTGTTTGTTATGGGGAGTGTAGCTTGATATCAAGGTACACCCCTATCTGCTTAGTGACTATGCCAGAATTTTGTACTAACTTTTTTTACGAAGAATCGTACGGAAAGTGGCTATTTTCCGGTCGTTTGAAAAAAAAAATAATGTTTTGTATTTTTTAATACAATTTAAAGTAATTATTTCCTATTTCAAAAATTACATTTAAGAAGATGATGTTTTTCTCGAGGAAAGACTGTTTGCCTTGCTTCCATGGACCGCATTGCCATTATTTACCTATTTATGACCTGCAGCATTAATTAGAATTCAAACTAACCAAAATCGTCTAAATATTTATTTAACTTCAAATTAAAGTCAGCTTATAATAAATTCACTCTTCTGCAATCAGAGATAATTTATAATCAATCTCTAGATAGACCATATTTGTATATTAAATATACAGACCGCTTCAAGCTACTGCGAACATAGGGGGAATCAAGTCCAATTTACTCTCCGTGCCGTACGACCGAGGTGGATTCGAAGCACGCTGCAGTGTTATCTTTTGGAAGTTCATTTTGTTTTTATTATTTTGTTTTATTTCTGCCTTGCTCGAGAAACAGATGGGTAAGTTCTTAATTAAAATAATACATTTTTAAAACCAAAAATGGATGTCTACGAAGTTGCCGAAAAAGTGCAGATGGTCAAATGGTCAAATCGTCATAACCCAACACACGTTCGATATTGGTCGAGGGAAAATTTGCATTTGTATTTTAACGTAAGAACACAGTATCCCCAAAAACTAAATGTTTGGGGGGGGGGGTATTATAGGGGAACACGTAATTGGGCCATTTTTTATTAACGGCAATTGCAATTTGAATGGTCCTAGATACTTGGATCTACTGCAGGAGCACATTATTCCAACTGCTAGGCAGTTGTTAGGTGTAAGATTTGGTGAAACATGGTTTCAACAAGATGGTTGTTCCGCTCACAATGTTGGCCTTGTTAGGGAATATCTTGATAATGTATTTCCTAATCGGGTTATAAGTACACGGGGAACTATTTTATGGCCAGCTCGATCTCCCGATTTTGCTCCTAATGACTTCTATCTGTTTTTGAAGAAGCTTTTCAAATTATCACCCCTAACATGCTTGGAAACGTTAGAAGGGGTTTTTATAGTAGGCTCGGATATTGTCTAGCCGAGCAAGGAGGACTTTTCGAACATTTGCTTTAATTTTTTTTTTACTGGGAGAATCTTTTTGGTTTTTAGAATGTATTATTTTATTTTGAGAACTTGCTTTTATTTTGTTTCTCCTTATTATTTTCATTGTAACACGTCGTCACTGAGCAATTGACAATAAAACGCTCTTATTTATCAGTGACAAAAAATAAGAAAATTACGTTATAAAAATTTGCGTATTTATTGACCAAATTCCGGTTTCATTGACTACGCTCCACACAGCACTGTGGTTAGAGGCGTACTAAATACCAAAGGAAAGTCATGCAAGTGGTGATCGCAAGTATTGGTTGCTTCACTGATAGGCGTGCGGTGTCTCTGCATGTACGTACACTGGCAAATTAGACTTCTTCCGCCCTATGTTCGCAGTAGCTTGAAGCGGTCTGTATATTATATAAATACAATTTTTGGGTTTGGCTTCTAACAAAACGATATAAATACCAAAAATCCAATTTTTAGAACTTCTGTCTGTTTGTTCCAGCATCACGCAAAAATTACTGAATGGATTTTGGAAAAACTACTGGATTCCTTGGATACCTGTGCAAGACATAGGCTTTATTTCATTAAAGTCGGTTTACGGATACCAGTAGCGTACGCAGAGAATGGCCTTAGGGGGAGATATTCAACACTATTCCAACTTAATAAGGGCGGTCCAACTTTTTTTGAAAGGGGAGGCGTATGTACAAAAAGTCCAGGGAACAAAAAGTCCTAAAATCCTGCCGTTGTCAAAAACTTGCTTAAAATTAAAAGAAAATTATAACAATCAATAATGTCATAGGGCCGCAAGCGAAAATTTTTTGCAATTTAAACAGAATATTCTTTAGATATTTTGATCTTTTTACGTTTTTTTTTGTAATATTTTTGATGATAAGTTTTACCTGTTTAACCCAAAAATGTTTTAGAGATTTTTGTCTCTTTTACGTTTTTTTGTGAAATTCATGGTCGATGGAGGGGACTTATCTCCCGTATCCCCCCCCCCCTCGTACGTCACAGACGGAAACAAATGTTATGATCACTTAAAACAAGAAAAAGTTGCAGGTTTTCAGCTAGTAATAAGCTAAGCAGAGAGGATATGGATGTTCCAGTTTTTCTGTCATGTTTAAGATTATGTTTCAGAAATAAATAGCAGCTTTCACAACTAGTAGCTAAAGTAGTGGTTTTTTTACAAGCGTTGGCTTAAATAACGAGCGAGGTATTTAAAAACGCGATTAAAAAAAGCACAGTTTAGCCGCGAGCCGTTAACATTATTTTTTTAATATCTTTATCAAAAAATTCATTAAAAACAGAAAAATAATTTTAGAAATCTGGAAGAAAGAGCACTTTTCGCAATACACCATCTTTACACTCTAAATCAAGGCGGCTGGTAAATGAAATACTCGGTGACGTTCATTGTTGCGATATTCTAATCTTTGAGATTTTGATATTTTGACAATATTTTTAAATGATTTTATCGTAAACAATTGGTGAAAACTGGCGGAAATGGCTTAATTTTTAGGCAGGAATAATGAGATTTTTTCAATATTACTATTTACAGATATCTTTTTTTGCACCCGTGATAAAAAAAAAGTATTTTGCATCGGTACCCAAAAGAGCTATGCTTTATTTATCTGCAGACAGTTACTAAAATCATGTGTTTGATAAAGGAATAAAAAAAAGTTCTTTTCAGGCTTGAACTAATTGTTGACGTTTATAATAAAATCAGTTATGACGTCTCAAGAAACCCTTTCATCTTGAAGCGCCCCCTATCCAAAAAGGCTAAACCTATACTCTATATTGGTTTTAAAATCTGGACGTACCAGCTAATTGCGTTAAAAAGTCGTATTTATTTCTTACAGACAAATGCACCATGTACGGCCTGATTATCGAAAACATGTCCGAATACATCAAAAACACTTACGGAGAAGACAAATGGGAAGAAATTCGGAGGGCCGCTCAGGTGGATCAGCCCAGTTTTAGCACACATCAAGTATACCCGGAAGGCTTAATACCCAGACTATCAAAAAAGGCGGTACAGGTAAATATGCCAAATATATTACAGAAAATTCCCTATGTTGATATTAAAATTCTTTTAGATAGCATTATTGCAAAAAAAATTGCTCCGTTTTTTCTTCTTTTTAATCGTCGGAGGTAAAATATTACCCTAAAAGCAGTTTTGAGCTGAATAAGGCACATTTATCATCCCTTTTTTTTCATTTAACATAGATAAGAAGGTTGGTTTAAAAAATCCAAAGTAAAACGAGTGACGTCACTCGCGACATCTCGGTTGGCCGGTTGACCAAGCGCCCTAAGGCCCCTGATAGCTATCAAATTGCTTCATTTACTGTGTACACCCAGTTTTAATAAAATCCCCGGACACAACCTATAAGTACTTGGTATAGTTGGGCTAAATCCTAAGGTGACTTTATGGTTATATACAAAGGTGGTAAGGCCCATAATAACCTATGGTTCGGTGGCTCGGTGGAATACCATACAAAGACAAGCCTGCCTAAGTATCACAGGTGCTATGAGGACCACCCCAACGGCATCTTTGGAAGTTCTACTGAATTTGCCACCTCTTCATTCAGGCAGAAGTATGAGAGGTAGCCTACAGAAGACTTGAAAACGAGGATTACAAAGAGTAAAGAAAAACTCTCATTCGGTAGTTATATATTCAGATAGTCAAGTTGCACTTAAAGCTCTAAAAGCAGTGCAAGTGACGTCCAAACTGGTTTGAGACTATAGAATAGCTCTAAATAGGCTGGCAAACACCAAAAGAGTGACACTAGCCTAGGTTCCAGGATATCGGGGACACGAAAATGTCGATGAATTGGCCAGATAAGGCTCGGCAATAATGTTCACAGGGCCTTGTGGAATCGCTAAGGCCAGAGCCAAGCAATCAATTAAACAGTGGCTTACCAAAGAGACGAACGGTATGTGGGGGCAAACGCCTAGGCCCCAATTCTTGAGCAGGGAACGATATAGATTTGTGTCGAATGATCCCACGGAGAACGCATTCCGTATTCTTAAGCGGGGATCGCTCATTCAATTCTAACAAAAGTTGGGTGTTCGCGCTCCTGAACTCCGAAGCCAGGGATCGGTCCCATTTCTCAGGTAATTATGCGCGTAAAATGTATATTTTTTAATCTAAAATTTCGAAGAGGTTTCCAGGAAAAGCATCTTGTTTTCGAGGGATGGGATCATTCCCCGGGATGGATTCCTCCTCTTGAGGGATTGTTCCTTCTCTCGAGATTCAAGAATTAGGCCCCTGGACAAAGACAGGCCAAACAGTTCATTTATGAACGTTCACCAAAGCTGACTGCAGAACTTCTTAGTAAGGAAAGGACGCTTGTCAAACAAATAGTGGGTATTATAACTGCAAACTCAATAAGCACTTGTATGCAATGGAATTAGTAGAAGATGCTACATGCCGCTTCTGCAAGAAAGAGGAAGAAACCTCACTACATGTCCTATGTCAATGTGGGCAGGTGTCTACACCACCCCATTCAAATCTAATCTAATCTTTATACCCGCAAGTCCGGGGATATTTTTGTCTAGACTGTAAAAAAAATCTGGATGAAAAAAAGTTGGAAATTTCTGAAAGCTATTAGTTAGTCAACAAACTGGAAGACAAATTTTGGATTGTTACGTATAAGGTGACTCGAACACGGCTGATGCAGATGTATTGCTTGTAATTTTATACCTGTAAACTCATAAGCCAGAGGAGCAGTTAGTACTTTAAAGCTCGCCTGTATATGCTAAAGAAAAGTGTGAGATTTCGGTTCATTACAGTTAATCTCCATAATTCTAGTGGTCTTACCAAACGAACGGAAATACGATCAATTATTTTTTTATTTTCTAAACGGCGCGGCGTTGAGTGTTTTTAACGCTCAGTTATAATATGAATATGATTGATTATACCCTATTTATATGCGCGCTAAACAAACAAGTTCTTTTAAAATAGCTTCGAATCAAAATAAAATAAATATTCTTTGGAATATTATTAATTATATTATTTATCAAGTTCAAAATTCAAGTTCAAAATTACCGACCAAAAATTGTTCCAAGATGTTCTTTATGTAAAATGCGTGAATATCTAGCTTACCTAATCAGATATGTTTATAATCATAATTAGCTAGGTTTAGAAGCTTAGCCTATAAAGAGCGCATTTTTCATAATTAAATGAGTATTATTATTAACATTTTCAAACGCTTATTTGACACTTCGTAAGCGACGAATCCCTTTCGTTGTGGTTGTCGTTATTTTTATTGCTTAATTTTAGAAAACTTTGGTGCAAGTAATATTAAAAGTAATAAAATATTTCCGGCCTATAAAAATCTTATTTTGTAAAATAAAGCCCAATTTTGTGTTGTTTCCGATCTCAAAATTTTTTTACAAGTGACAGTTTTTAATGTGTTCCAAAAAGTCTGGTAAAATCGGCGCATGGTAGGGGTCGTGGTTGTTAAACAATACCATAGCGGCTGTCAAAATTGTCAAAATGTCCATATATTTACTACACTTAATTGATAACTATTGTTGATGCTAAAAAATAATAAAAAGGTGGCACCCAACTAAACAACTTCTTATTAACGGAACATGATAAAAATTCCAATTTTGTAATAAAATGTAACAACAGGTTAACTTAAAAGCATGCAGATTTAAAAATCGGCTACTGGCGGTAGACCAAATAATCGTATTTTATTTTAAACAGTAGCGTCAATGACTAGCAAGAGTCTTTCCAACCTCTAAATGGAGCTTTACTGACCTGTTTTGATAGTACTCAAGTATCCGTGTGTTCTTGAAACTGAGGTTCTAAAATCTATCCTTTGCACTCCAAGATTTCACTAGTACAATTGCACATAACTATGCCGCAATAATTTAAATTTAAAAAAAAATGGTTGAATTAAAATAAAAACAAAATGATGTGGGGTTATGAGCGCCGAATGTTTCTATGCGAATTCCTAGTAACACCATCGAGCCAGTAAAGTTCTCTTGGTTCTTTGATAGACTCGGGGTAATGCCCCCGCAGCGCTAGGCCTTTTTCGGGGGGCGACGGCACACGCGGAGTGGTTTCATATTTGTTTTAGAACAATGTTTTTGAAAACATATTTTTGAAAGATAAACATAAACTCGAATGGTTTTCTGTCAGAAAACTTAAAAATATCCTTGTGTCCCACTGCGGCCCAATTTAAAGTTTGTTGACAAAACACCTGCAGTTACCATGGAATCGTATAAATTCTGCGGTCTATCGGCCAACAGTTGAACTGCGTGTGACTCCCAAATTCAATGAAGTGTGATTGATTGATCGGTTTTCCGGAGTGCACAAGCTTTTAGAAAAAAGGAAACTAATTTTTTATTTTCGCTAAAGCAAGGAAATATAAAAAGGAAAAATGTAATCCAGAGGAAATTGTGAGTATTTCTCTATTTTTTTTGTAAATCGGGTTTGTTCTAAACCGTAATTATGTTGAGGCTTTTGGGATAGATGACAGCATCAGAGCTTTTATTTTGAAGAAAAAATAATTGAGAATTTTGAAAAATCCTTCAGATATTTTTGTTAAGCATTTAGCACTCTAGCAAAAGACTAAAAAATTAAAGAACAATGCGTTGCCAGTTGTACTTTCTTTTACTTAAAATCTGGGGAAAAACTGTAGCCCTAAGTGTCACATATATATAGACATGACAATGACATGTATTTGTTAACTTATGACAATATCGCACCATGTCATATTTTGTCACGGCGTGTTTTACCCAAAAGGTTTGATAAAGCTCCAAAATTGATGACGAAATAAGAGCAGGATGTAACTTTAAACATCGAATATCTCGATTACTAGAAATGATATCAAAAAACGATTCTACTGCAAAATAAACCCCACTTGTATTTTTGATGGAGAACGCCTTTTAATATTCATCCTTCTAAAATATTCTCTATTTTAAACTGATCTTTTATCCTTAACATCCTATCAACATTTTAAAATTGAACTGTCATACCGGTAGGGATAGACGGAAATTAAAGAAGTTCAAGCGGATAAAATACAAATTTTACTTGGGTAAAAGCATGCATTACCTTTATACATATACCTATTAGCTTAAATAAACGTCCTTTGGCATGCACGAAGTTGTAAGCAAGATATCACTCTATTTTCTCTCTTATTTATCTCCCTTTCTCCCTCTATTATCTCGTTTGGCTTAATAACGCTATTCTGCACATGCGCCGCACCAGCGTCATCGACTAAAGCTGCATTTACATTGAATTTGATCTCCAATTTATTGTTGACTTATGACAGCTTACCATATAGAACAAGCATGTTATTATTTACATTAGATTCAATTCAAAGTCAACTTCGAATGTAATTGATTCTGTGGGTTCCCATATGGTAAGTTGTCAAATTCAACAATTAAATTGGAGATCGAAATCAATGTAAATGCAGCATAAGAAAAAAATATGTGTGACATTGAGGAAGAAACATAATCCCGTATATTTCTAACCGCAGCTCTCTAAAACAAAAAAAGCTAACAAACTCTGGACCTTCTCCACTCAATACTTCGGACGGTAAACACACAGCATGTCTTTTTTACGCAGAGGCATTTTTAACTTCTTTTTTTAAGAGTGAAAAATACGCGCAGCAAAAATGAAATTACGGAATCAAAACAAATAAACAACAAAAATGGCGTCGCCTCGATTAAAAACGTGTGACGTATGTCGCGAAGTCGGCCGAAACTAGCCGAAACCCCTCGGATCGATAAATTTTCGCGCATGAGCAAAAGGCCGGAGCTAAGCCAATGTCTTTTGTTTTGATATTTCCATAGCTGGCTAGATTATATAGATGTTACTTAAGAGTTTGGCCTGTAAAGCGTATTATATTTAAGCTATTATAGGTATATGGTTCTATAGAAATTTTTCTTATAATTGTGATTTAATTTTGCCCCAAATTAGACGAAAAACAATTTTATAAAAATTATAATTGAATTTGATAAACGAAGCTGATAACTAGGGTCCTTTAGAGTGGTAATTTTTTATTATTTTGTTCCCTTTGGGTCGAAAAACTACTAATGGCAAACCCTAAATTTAATCTTTTAAGTGAGACCAAAAGATCTTGGGTGGAAATAACGAAAATTCAAACCTTGATGAGCATCCCACAAGGAACACAAAAAGGACCATAAGTGAAGAGAAATGATTAAACGATGTTTCGCTCTGGGTAACCAGCGTGAGCTCGTCAGTGGTTTCACTGGTCACCCTCCCCATACATCATTAAACACCATCATACAGTTTGAATTCCAACTTTAAATCACTCACAAATAGGCATCGTTCCGCACTGGTACTTATCCAAGTTACCTGATACGGATTCGTCCTGGCGTGTTAATATTTCCAATAGAATTATGCTCCTAAGGCAATAAAAAAAAAAGAAGTTAAAAAAACCTCCAAATCGGTTACATCAACCGAAAAAAATCTAAAAACAAAAGATCAAAAGATCTTGGGTGGAAATAACGAAAATTCAAACCTGGATGAGCATCCCACAAGAAACACACAAAGGACCAAAGTGAAAAGAGAAATGATTAAACGATGTTTCGCTCTGGGTCACCAGCGTGAGCTACTCAGTGGTTTCACTGGTCACCCTCCCCATATAGGCATCGTTCCGCACTGGTACTTATCCAAGTTACCTGATACGGATTCGTCCTGGCGTGTTAATATTTCCAATAGGATTCGGCTCCTTTGCACTTTTGAACCCATCGCAAATCTTCTACATTTTTGAAACATTTTGCTGGATTTAATACCATATTAATTAAAAATTAATTCTCTAATATTTTGAAAACATTCCAATTTCTATTTTTCTTTCTAGATATTAAAAGTCACAGAAAAAGAATTCTTCGACGGTATGGGGGTGTTTTTTATAGGATTCGTAAGTCAATATGGATACGATCGAGTTCTTTCAGTATTAGGTAAGTTCTTTTGGAATTATATAAGAAATAACAAAGTTAAATATTGTTAAAAAACATTAAGTCATGCCAAAATTTTTTTTTTGGTTGTCTATGCTTTCGGATGTATTTGTCCGATTTCAATAACGATGCATTTTGAAAGCCAAGGTTTTACACATTTTCAGTTTTATGTGAATAATGTCATTTTCGAATAATAAAATTTTCCTTTGACTTTGATGTACCCAAAGATATCTAACTGAAGTTGGGTGTACCAAAGGTACTTATTTCAACAATTCATAACTTCCTTATTTCTTATCCGATATTAACAAACGATACATCAGTACACTCGAGAAAGTTAAAGCTCTGCACGCAAAAGTTAAGTTTTTACCAGTGGCGTGCATGAAAAAATTTCAGTGGGATCAATAATACCTATTTTTTTAAAAAGGTCCGCCATCTTAGTGTTTCATAAATTGTCAATCAAATTATTAAAATTGACTTGACATTTTAATATGGTTAAAATTTTTGAAATCGGATGAAAACTTTTTTAAAAAATGGACAGTCAAAAAAGTAACAGTATTTTCAAAAGTTTAAGTACACTTGATTTAAAAAAAAACTCATACATGCATTTTTTCCTATGCCACAATATTTAGCTTTCCATTATAAGGCACCACCAGCCAACACCTGCTTAACAAAAAAGCCAGTTAACTCTTTCTCGATTTAGTATCCTTCAGCCCACTATAGCGGTCATATTGACATCCAACTGACAGAAAATCCATGTTTTACCTATCAATTTGATTATAAAAGTGGCTTGGCTAAAGGGCACTGAAGAGATAAGAGTTAACTGGCTTTTTAGTTGAGAACGGTGTTGCACCAGCTTAGTATGCCTAACTGCTTAAAATTCACTGTGACATCCTTAAAAATACCACAGATATCAACATTTACAAAAATTCAGATTATCACTCGAGTTATAGAAGACGGCGGGTTTATAAGAAGAGCGGCCACCCATTTTGGAGTTGATAAAATGAAAAAAGCGCTGGATTGAAAATAATTCTACGGATAGGAAAGATGGATCAGGACGACCAAAAGTAAGTTCTGAAGTGCAAGATGAGAGAATTATTGACCATCTCAGACAAAATCCTTTTTCAACGTCGGTTGAAGCAGCTATTTAACATTATTTCCGGGTTCTTTAGCAACAGTAAATAGAAGAGTAACAAAATCAGAAGTCTCTTGTCGAGTTGCTGCAAAGAAGCCTTTTCTAACAGAAGAACCAAAACAGGCCAGAGTGATTTTTGCACTCAACAACGTTCTTCGTGATAATGACTTCTTAGGAGAGGTTGGTTTTCACTGACGAAAAAATTTTTCAATCATCTTCAAGCAGCAGGAAAATTTTAGTTTATCGTCCACCAAATTCTAGATTTGAACCCGAATATACAAACCAAATTAAAAAAGCTGGACATTTTTCTGTAAACATGTGGGGCTGGTTTAGTGCTAGAGGTTTAGGTTTTTTTGGAGAATCGAAGAAAGATTCAATAGTGAACGATATATTGAAATCCTTGAAAATATTATACTGCCATCTGCACAGGCTTTACATGAAAATAATGACTTCGTTTATCAGCAGGACAACTGTCCAGTACACACGGCTGTTGTTCGCCAATGGTTTCAGAATAATAATATAGAAATACTTCCTTGGCCAGCCATCAGCCCTGACCTTAACCCAATGGAAAATATATGGGGTCGAATCGTTAAAATAATATACCAAAGGAATTGGAGACAACGAAATGCTGAAGAGTTAAGCGATGCTATTTATCGCGCATTGGATCAGCTCTCAGAAGACCATCAGTATTTTTAAAATTTAACCTTTTCAATGCCCAGACGTTTGCAGTTTGTAATAGAGAAAAATGGTGATCCTACTAAATACTAAATTATTTATTTTAGTTCTTTTTTAAGTTAAAATAATTAGTATTAAATTTACCATCGTTTTTGTCCTAATCCAAGTTTCCTATTCGTCGAATTGTTTTCAATCCAGCGCTGTTTCCATCGTATTATTGTTGTTTCATCAACTCCAAAATGGGTTACCGCCCTCTTTATAGAACAGCCGTTGTCCGTTACTCGAGTGATCATTTGATATTGTTCAATAAAGACTTTACTAAAACACTAATATTTTCCGGCTTTTCATTTTGTAACCATTGTCCTTAAGCACTGTTTACAGGCTGGGGACTGAGATACATGCAAATGCCTAACCTAAAGCGTTGATACACGGCCGGAAAAATCGACTGAGATATTTCCGTAGAAACTTTATCAAGCAAATAGGACGGGTTGACGCCTTCGAACGTCCAAGCCGAGTTTTGCTCAGTCAGATGTGGGGCCGTGCACAAATTACGTAACGGTGATTTTACCAATTTTTGACCCCCTCCCTATGTAATGTTTTTTAACGGTTTTGCACGCCACTCCCTTAATATTACTTAACGATTTCAAGACCACTACCCCCCCCCCAAAAAAAAATTTTCACTTATTTTCATTCCAAATTTTCTTAGTTTCACACAAATGCAAACGCTGTCGAAAACCCCCCTCCCCCCTACGTAACGTTTTGTAACCCCCCTCCAGCCATGACCATTACGTAATTTGTGCACGGCCCCTGTAGTCCCAGTTTTGCGTTCAGCTAATTTAATTGAAAAATTTTTACCTGCAGCGCCCTTTATCTTCTCACTCGAAAGCAAGATCCCCCGTTTTAGGAAAACTGAGCCCGTCTTTGTTTCTAAATTTTTTCGAATAAAAGTTGAGTATGACCGTGGGGGAAATAATTTTTTTCTATGGTATGACGAACATTTCGAGAAAGTTGAAGAAAAAAATAAAAAAAGTGCCAGAGCTCAAGTTTTTCGTAAAAAAACGTTTTTTGTAAAGAAACAGAGCAAAACAAATCTTTTCACCCCTTTTTGGGTGTTACAAATATTGGCAGCCTCTTATTTTTCGCTTTTACCCTCCCGCTAGTTTTGAAGAATTGGTTCGCTACATGTTTCGAGATCATGTCATAAAACACCTCGAAAATATCAAATGTAGTGTAGGGCCAGCTTTATTAAAAATCAATAATATCGCAAGCAAAAAGTTCTGCAGGAAAAACTGCGCCGTTTATTGATTTCTTTGGTTGCTAGTGCTAGCTGCATGGTTTGGCCGTTTCCGGATAGATGTCTCTAGTAGAACAGAATGGAAAGAAATTTAATTAAAAGCGAAGATATTTCTTTCTAATGTTAACAACCTCACGAGTTTATCGCTCAGTATCATAAATAATGGACCCTGCCGCCTCCTCTAAGCAAGAAAAAGCTGTGGTTTGGACCTAAAAACATCTAATTTTTAATTAGATTAGATGTGTGGCCGCCATCTAGCGGAATTTGCAGACATCTTGTCAACGGTTATTATTGCAACTATGATTTATGCTCACAATGAAAGAGTGGCGACAATTTTTTCTCATGAAAGCAGTCCGGAAATAATAACAAACTGGCACCATTGCTCAATATACCTGTTTCTTTTGTGCGCGCAGAACTTTCTATGCCATTTCTGTTTGATTTATTGAAATCCTATCCCTAAGGAAAATCTTAGGAACCCTGTATATCTCAGCGTAAAGTAAAAGGTATGCCAAAAAGTGACATTTAGTGGACGTGTTGTGACGAATCGATTAGTTAGACTAAAATGTGTTGGCAGCAGCTATTGTTCGATATCAGAATCATACTTCTAGATTGTCTAGTTATCGAGATATAGGCGTCCAAACATGGTCAACTGTACTTAACTTAATTTTTCTAAAAATTTTTACAGGTAGACATATGCGAGACTTTTTAAACGGCCTAGACAACTTACACGAATATCTGAAATTTTCCTATCCCCGAATGAGAGCTCCTAGTTTTATCTGTGAAAACGAAACCAAACATGGCTTAACTCTACACTATAGGAGCAAAAGAAGAGGATTTGTGTATTATACTATGGGTCAAATAAGAGAAGTAAGTAATTATAAGTTTCAAATCATTTGTTTTTGCTTTGGTTTTGGTAAAGCCATGGTGGTAATTTAAGGCTTAAAATATTTTAGCATAGTTAAGGGGTAACGTTTTTGTTTAAGCAATTTTTATTATATATTTTACATTTTTACGCCATAATTTTGTCCACATTTTAAAGCTTTCTTTCCAAACTTTCGATTTCTAGAATAAAACACTCACCGTCACCTTTCTGTCATCTTTATTGTTCAAGTCCCATGCTCTCTTCGAACTTTGGCTATCATCAGCGCGATCTGTACCCTGTCCACCGCGTTTCGGAAAAGTGTCGTAGTGCTAACACCATACCATTGTCTAAGATTTTTAAGCCATGATATCCGTCTACGACCCGTACCTCTTCTGCCTTCAATTTTGCCTTCTATTATCAATTTTAAAAGTTTATATTTCTCAAAATACGGCCAAAATATTAGAGCTTTCGTTTTTTGATGGTGGATAAACCAAGACATCCACATTAGTTACTCTGTCCATCCAAGATATCCTTAGTATTCTACGATAACACCACATCTCGAATGCCTCTAACTTTTTGCACATGGCCTCAGTCAATGTCCATGCTTCCATACCATATTACAAGATGCTAAAAACATAACACCGAAGCACACGAATTCGGAGAGTGGTATTAAGATCGCGACTACATAACACTGATTTCATTTTGATAAGAGATAATCTGGCCTGTTCAATTCTTGCACGAACTTCTTGCATGTGTCCCAGTTCTCATTGAGGAGGCAACCCAAGTATTTGTATGAATCCACGCGTTCGACTTGCTGCCCATTTACTTATAACATATCTTTGATGCTCTTTTCCTTGGATATGATCACGCATTTTGTGTTCCCAACATTTAAGTTAAGAATTGCGAACTTTTGGCCGCAATGTGATTCAATAACTCTTGCAGGCCTTCCAACGTGTCTGCTATTGACAGTGTCGTCGGCAGATCGTAGGTTGTTAATTTTTATGCCGTTTATGGTCCGATCCTCTTCGCAGTTACAAAGTGCTATAGATACTGTTACTATAGATACTGAACAACAGCGGAGACAATATACAACCTTGGCGCACACCTCTTCTTATTTGGACCTCTTCAGACAGTTCGCCATCAACCTTTATTTGAGCAATCTGGTTCCAGTATAGATTAGCGATTATCTTTAGATCTCGGTCATCTAGACCAATTTCTTTTAGCGATTGTATGAGCTTTTCGTGTTGGACTCGATCAAACGCTTTCTCATAATCTATGAAACAGTCATATACTGGCACCGACACATCCCTAGATCGCTGAACTAAGACTTGAATGCCAAACAGGGCCTCTCTTGTCCCGAACCCACCACGAAATCCAAACTGCGTATCGCCCATAAAGGATTCACATTTTTTCATAAATTCGTTAATGGATAATCTGTAGAAATATTTAGAAATAAAAACAAAAAAAAAGCAAAAATTGTAATTGTTCAAAGCGTAAAGTGTGTAAGACATAAGGTGGTATTAATTTATTTCAGTCAAAGTTCTTTACAGTCTTTAAATTTACCAAAAAACGTGTCCTAATACTATAAGTGTATTTTAGCACATCTAAAAAGCGGATAAGGGGCGGTTTCTTAATAGCAGGTTACCAGAGAGAGTTAAATTAACTCAGGCTATAAATCTCAGTTTCTTGCTGTTTTAATCTAATATTTTTTTAGGTTAACCCTGAGGTAAGGTAACTTACCCTCACCTTGAAGCCCTGGTTATCCTGGAGTTAATTTTAAGCCGCTTTTTAAAGTTTTTTACAAGGTTATGTTGCTTGAGTTAAAACTCGCTTGAATTTTACTCTATGTTTCGGACTTCCATTGTCTATATTTTATTTATACACGACGTTTCGATCAGTATAATCTCTAATCGTCTTCAGGGGCAAAGTACTGCTCGCTATTGAGAAACCGACCCTATATAAGAATGATAGAAGTCGAGTCAATATTTTTTAAGGCAGTGAATTAACCTTTAGCTGCTTTAGACGTATAAATACGACGGGTTTCTAACTGCTCCGGGCGTACATATACGTTTCTCCCAGAAAATCAGCCAGTTTCAGTGAAACCGGAAAATCGCTAACCTCAAACTACTTCAATCAGCCAGTTTTATTGAAAACGGAAGATCTGGCATAAAAAAACCCGCACCACGTTTCCAACAATTGCAATCTAATGATAAACATATTTTTTATGTCTTTTTTACAGGTAGCCCGTCACTTTTACCACAAAGAAATGAAAATCGAACTTATACGAGAAGAACTACTTTTTGACATGGTGCACGTGACCTTCCAGTGTACGTTTGACAACCGCGCATTCACTTTAGCATCTCTGACAATGACTAGAGAAGAAAAGCATTTGCCAATAAGTGCGTCAGTGCTTTTTGAGATATTTCCCTTTTGTATAGTTTTTGGGTAAGTAGTTTTATATTTTTCTTTGTTGTTGTGGAGGAAAATTCACCTGAATTTTCTCATAAATTGATCAAAACTTTAAAAAATCCCGAAATACGTCGTTTGCAAAGGGGACAAATTTTGACTGTATTGGAATTTTTGTAGAATTCAATTTCAGTTTCCTAATATGAAAGTGAATGTTTGAGACAATGATGTGTTTAAAATTAACTCTGTGTTTCGGACTTCTATTGTCTATATTTTATTTATACACGACGTTTCGATCAGTACAATATCTGATCGTCTTCAGGTGCAAATTACAATCTATTCCTAAGGCTATACTATGGGAAATCACTCAACAGTGAAGTTTCAGAAGATGGGTCCGCCCAAGGAGGGGTTACTAAATATCTGGAATTTCAACACTTGGTTTACTGAAAATACCCTGATTCTACCTTTATAGCTTCAAGGAATTTTCGTTTTTTCGAATGTGACTCCTTGTGCGAAACCTTTGCTTCTGTCCAATTCATTCGGTGTTGTTTTGACCATGACCATTTTCGTTGAGAGAAGAAAAGTAGTTTCAACCAATAAACGCGCTTAAAAGTAGTGACGAGACGATCGAATAATTACCAAACTATTATGGGCACGCGCAGAGCTGCCTCGAACAACAATTTTTGAACGAAGCCGTGTGAAAAACGTCACTCGTATTATTTCAGAGCACGCTATTGGACGAAACCATCACGTGACCGAACTCGCTAATGCGCATGCTACGGCAAACTTGACCGTCTTTTAGAATAGGACTCGCACAGTGGTCGATTTTTGTAAGAACGCGGATTTTAAAAAAAACTTCCACATTCTAATTTAATCGTAAAAATTATTTGGTTTTAATAAAAATATAAATTTATTCTTATTTAGCTGATACACAAGATGATCGTGTGAATTTTCACATTTATCTTAAGACATTTTTAAGAGGTAAAAGATATATATTTATTAATTAGCTAAATTTGTGATGGTGATGTGAGGGAGGATCTACGAAGGACATGTAGATTGAAAGACGATTGAAGCTTGAATGGGTTTTATTTAGCCAAAAATATTGGGATGTCAAATACAGTTTTTGAATATAGCACTGATGGTCACGTGACTATTTAAAAGTGTCCAGTCACGTGATAATTTTGGTTACAGTTAAAGTCGCATGATATTTTAATTTTAAGCTCACTTCACAAAATTAAACTAAAAATGTTAGTTTAGAACAATCAAATTTACTTTAAAGTAATTGACACAAT
The DNA here is from genome assembly GCA_963921995.1 of Oxystoma pomonae. Classification (NCBI taxonomy): domain Eukaryota; kingdom Metazoa; phylum Arthropoda; class Insecta; order Coleoptera; family Brentidae; genus Oxystoma; species Oxystoma pomonae. The sequence continues at coordinate 3,198,872 of OY998167.1, read as the reverse complement.
ATATAAACGTTACAGTATACTAGAATATTTTTATGTATATAGGGTATATTAAAAAGAATGCCAATCGAAACTTTCAAATGAAACACATATTATTGCATTTTTGCATTCTGTTTTGAAATTGCAAGCATTTTTATATAACGTACTCTATGTCGATCTTCAACTGTTTTCGAGATATTAACAGTTGAATACTGTCATACTCTGGGTCTTCTATTTGAAATTTCAATTCAATTCAATTTATTTAATGTTCTTAAAAGAAAATACATTCTTATGAACATGAGTTCACATTAAAAGGGAAAAATTAAACAATATAACTAATGCGAAAATATAGAAATAGCTAATATTGAATAATAATAAATAATTGTCTAAGACTAAAGCAGAATTAAGTTCAAAGTGCAATAATTAAGAAAAGAAAAGAGAAAAAAAGTAATAATGAAATTTTAGTAATTAGTAGTAAGTAACTAATTGTAATACTATAAATAAATAATAAATAGCACTCTACTCGTTTCGCAAAAAGGATCTTAATTTTAAAACATTTGCAACAGTGTTATAGACCTCCCTCGCGGAATCTTGGGTTAGATTATCTAAGGCTATGGCAAAATTGTTGTTGTTCCAATTTAAAGGACGTAAATGTTTATATAAAGGGCATATAAAAAAAATGTGATTGAACGTCTCCGGTTCATGCATATTGCAAACAGAACAAAGTTCGTCCTGCCTAAACTGGTGCGAGATGTTTTTTATATTAAATTTGCAGCAGAATTTATTACAAGTGCGAATTTGGCATATTAGTCTAGCAAACTGAAAAATCGCATTTAAAGTCTAGATACTTAGGGTGAGTCAGTAAAGGTCGATCAAAAATACTATAAAACAGTGTGTAGGTTGCATTTGTTGCTACGCTGATATCGGATTCAAAACATTTTTGCTGAAAAAGATTTAATATTTGAGAGCGGTTTTGTTTTAAAAGATTGGGATTAAGGGTCCATAGCTCTAAAAGCCCCGCTTCTTGAAACCAGTTTTTTAATTGGGAGATCCAGTTGTACTTGAGTGAGGGTTGACTAGTATGTAAATAAATCAGCCGATTTATACAAATTTTTGTCAGCTTATCGTCACCCATAAAAAGTAATTTGATTAGGAAGTTTAAGGTTATTTTAAAAATAAAAAAAGACAAATGGAGTACACCGGCTTCTAGTCTTACAATTGCTGAGCTAGTACTTCTTGGAAGACGTAGCAAGGATTTAAAAAAGCTGGTTTGGATTTTTTCCAAGATGTCTTGATACCTCAAACCCCATACTGCCAGGCATCCAGTGAAACAATTCACTACAGAGGTTTGAAATAGTTTTTTATTCGGTGTGAAAGATTCGACTCTCACCTTGGATGTCATGTTAAGGGTCGCTCCCGCTGCTTGCTTTGCTCATAGGACAGTCAGTTCATACATATTTCTAAAACGGGCAGAGCCAGAAAACAACACCCCTAAATACGTATATTCATTAACCACCTCAATAATGTTGGTACCTATTCTAAAGTTAGCGATACTTTTCCTACCCAAAATGTTAAGTTTTCTTTGAATATCGGCCACAGAGTCACCAAACAGGACGAGATCATCAGCGCAAAACAACATTAAAATGCAGTGCAACGCATCAATACTAATCCCATTTACACCTCTTTCTAGAAAAAAATCCTCGATATCAGAGATAAATATGCTAAACAGGGTTGGGCTTAGGGAAATTTGATGTTGAATACTGATGCGTAATGTCAAACTCGTAAAAAGCATAGTTTATTCTTTGGCCAACTATGCGCCTATTATCTTGACAACCATATAGGGGCAAATTTAGATACATTTTGAATTTTTCCATTTATGTACGCTTTTTTCGGAAAGAATGACTTTTGTGCGATTGACCACTTCTCAGGATATGATCGTTCTATTAAGCCCAGAATAGAGCCCCAGATAGTGGTATTTTTGTTTCGCCTATGTATGATTCACCACACTCACAAATAATGTTTGAAAGTTTGAGACAATGATGTGTTTGAAATTAACTCTGTGTTTCGGACTTCCATTGTCTATATTTTATTTATACACGACGTTTCGATCAGTACAATCTCTGATCGTCTTCAGGTGCAAACTACAATCAATTCCTAAGGCTACGTGCTTATATACTGTGAGAAATCACTCAACCTTGAAGTTTAAGAAGTTGGCTGCGCCCAAGGAGGGGCTTCCAAATATTTGGGATTTCAACACTTGGTTTACTGAAAATACCCTGATTCTGCCCAATAAAGGCAGCTTGCATGTTCGGCGATTCCTGATTTCGTGGTTTCACCTTTTTGGGAATTCGTCTGATGTTCCTTAAGCCTAACAGATAGTGGTGTGGTAGTGGTTAGGCTTAAGGAACATCAGACGAATACCCAAAAAGGTGAAACCACGAAATCAGGAATCGCCGAACATGCATGGTCAAAACAACACCAAATGAAGCAAAGGTTTTGCACAAGGAGTCACACTGGAAGAAACGAAAATTCCTTGAAGCTGCCTTTATTGGGCAGAATAAGGGTATTTTCAGTAAACCAAGTGTTGAAATCCCAAATATTTGGAAGCCCCTCCTTGGGCGGAGCCAACTTCTTAAACTTCAAGGTTGAGTGATTTCTCACAGTATATAAGCACGTAGCCTTAGGAATTGATTGTAGTTTGCACCTGAAGACGATAAAAGATTGTACTGATCGAAACGTCGTGTATAAATAAAATATAGACAATGGAAGTCCGAAACACAGAGATAATTTCACTCACAAATAACTTGGTAAATGCATTCCTTATTTTGTTTGTTTTCCGTTTTTTTTTACTAAGAAGGCTTCGAATTGTATTATTAGATTTAAAACCTGTTTTAATATTAAAGTTGTTCGCTACTCTTCAAATTTGCTCTCGTTTAATGTACGGAATTGTAAGGTATGCATTTGCCTGGTTTTGGACTTGTAATCTCCGTCCCGTTTGCTGAAATTTAGAAATAGTATCTGCTGTTATAAGTTTAAAGCTGTAACCATTCTGATGCAGATCCTCCTTAAGGTTGGGCGGAACCAACTTCATAAACTTAGTACATCAATACGTAGCCTCAGGAATAGATTGTAGTTTGCACCTGAAGAAGATCAGAGATTGTACTGATCATACGTCATGTATAAATAAAATATAGGCAATGAAAATCTGAAACAGAGTTAATTTCATAAAAGTTAATATCTCACAAACTAACCGCTAGATTTTTAAAACTTTGAAATTTACTTTTCCTATCGAAATTTTGGAACAAGGAGAATTCTTGAAAATTTTTTATTAGTTTTCGAAAAAATCCATCTGCATCCTTTTAAATGAAAGACCCTTTATTCGTGACTGCAATATCTCAGAATATTTTAAAGAATTTTTGTGTCTGTCGCTCTAATTCTAAAAATTCTGTCCAATTGGCACTTTTAAGGGTATCGACTTGCCAACAAATATATTTTTCTATCCAAAACAAAATTTAAACCATAAATGTAATAAAAATAAGGGACTTATATTTTAAAGCTTTTTTGAAAGTTTCCTTAATGATCTTAAGTTAATGCCAAACACCATTTAAATATCTTCTTAAACTTATGCGGGCTAGAAAGTTTTTGTCGACATTGCAAGGACCTTGGGAAATAAACCTCTTGCCGCTCTAGAAAAAGCGTTAGAAAAATCAAAATTTAATATTTCCTGTAAATTGAATATTTCCTGTATACTCACTCTAATCCGTCCAACTATTTATTAGGAATTTTTAATATCCGTACCTGCTTTCTAATGGGCTTTTGTCAACGAAATACGTTAAAATTAGTGCATACATTCAGGGGCGTCATTTCACAATTCTCTTTGGGGAGGGGGCATACCTAATTTCAAAAAAAAATATGAACCCCTGTATTGATGCCAAAATATCTCATATAAACATAGAAAACAAAACAAATTTTTTGATAAAACATACATTAAAAAAAAAAAAAAAGCTTAGACCGAAACACCAAAAGTTTCCTTTATTCTTTTCTTGTACTTCGGTTGGGTCATTTTCCATTTCTCTTGGGGGGGGGGAGGGCATACCTAATTTGAAAAAAAAAATATGAACGAAAAAAAAACCCTGTATTGATGCCAAAATATCTCATATAAACATAGAAAACAAAACAAATTTTTTGATAAAACATACATTAAAAAAAAACAAAAAAGCTTAGACCTAAACACCAAAATTTTCCTTTATTCTTTTCTTGTACTTCAGTGCAAAAAATTAACTTCCTGAATTTCGATTGCAGTTGGCATAATTATACAGGGTGATTCAAAATTTCCTAGAAAGGTTTGAACAGTGGTTATATATCATTAATCTAAGAAAAGTTACGTGATATTTTTTTGGGAATCGACTTTAAAATAATTCACCAAGCAGGTCTACATGTGCTGACAATAACATGTTTTAGGGTTTTTGTCAATCATTTTGAAGTTATCAAAGTTTTGTTTTCAAAAATTGATGTTTCTACCACGAATTAAAGGGTGCTTTTTAGAAAATATTAACAATTTTTAAATGCAAATATCTATCTCTACAACGAAAGAGTTTACGAAAATAAATTTTACTAATTCTTGCTTAGAAGAACAAATTCTACCTATAGTTAAAGTCTCTTTCTTTTGAATCACCCTCTATGTCTCTCACAGGTTCTAATTCTTCTTTCTTTCTTATTAAATTCTATTATTCTATAATAATATTATAATTATTATTATTTTTCTATTATAATATTAATGTTAAAATTAGAAAGAATTAGATTCTAAGAGGTTCCAGTTGGCCTAAATAATTGAATTTTAAGTTTAGATAATTAGTTAACGAAAAGGCTAAAAAGCACATATTTTTATCGGTTTTTTGCTTTTAAAAAGTTACAGAAATACGCTAGACAAAAGGCGATACTTCTTTTGAACGCAGCTAACGTTTTTTGATAATAATCTAAAAACCATATTCTGCTATCTGTTTAGCGATTGGCAAAAAATAATAATAATTAGCGAATAGGCTAGAAACTACATAATTTTATCGGTTTTTGCTTTTCAAAAATTACAGAAACACGCTAGAGAAAAACCGATAGTTTTTTTGAACGCAGCTAACGTTTTTCGATAATAATCTAAAAACCACATCCTTCTATCAGTTTTGGGATTTGCAAAAAATAACAATAATTAGAAAATAGGCTAAAAACCACATATTTTGATCGGTGTCTTGCTTTTAAAAAATTAAAAAAATACGCTAGACAAAAGGAGATACTTTTTTTAACGCAGCTAAAGTTTTTTGATAATAACCTAAAAACCACATTCTTCTATCAGTTTTGGGATTAGCAAAAAATAATAATAATAAGCGAATAGGCTAAAAACCATATATTTTTTCGGTTTTTTGCTTTAAAAAAATTACAGAAACACGCTAGACAAAAGGCGATACTTTTTTTCAACACAGCTAACGTTTTTTAATAATAATCTAAAAACCACATTCTTCTATCAGTTTTGGGATTTTCAAAAAATAATATTAATTACCGAATAGGCCAAAAACCACACCATTTTATCGGTTTTTGCTTTTCAAAAATTGATAATAACCTAAAAACCACATTCTTCTATCAGTTTTGGGATTTGCAAAAAATAATAATAATCAGCGAATAGGCTAAAAACCGCATATTTTCATCAGTTTTTTGCTTTTAAAAAATTACACGCTAGATAAAAGGCGATACTCTTTTTGAACGCAGCTAACGTTTTTTAATAATAATCTAAAAACCACATTCTTCTATCAGCTTTGGGATTTGCAAAAAATAACAATAATCAGCAAATAGGCTAAAAACCACATATTTTTATCGGTTTTTTGCTTTAAAAAAATTACAGAGACACGCTAGACAAGAGGCGATACTTTTTTTGAACGCGTTTAACGTTTTTTATTTATAATCTAAAAACCACATTCTTCTATCAGTTTTGGGATTTGCAAAAAATAATAATAATAATTATCGAATAGGCTAAAAACCACATCATTTTATCGGTTTTTGCTTTTCAAAAATTACAGAAACACGCTAGACAAAAGGCGATACTTTTTTTGAACGCAGCTAACGGTTTTTGATAATAATCTAAAAAACCACATTCTTCTATCAGTTTTGGGATTTAAAAAAAATAAAAATAATTAGCAAATAGGCTAAAAACCACATATTTTTGTCGGTTTTTTGCTTTTAAAATATTACAGAAACACGCTAGACCCATACTTTACTGGAACGCAGCTAACGTTTTTTGATAATAATCCAAAAACCACATTCTTCTATCGGTTTTTCTAAGGAATGAATAAATATTTTTTTTATGTATAAAAAATGTCGACATAAGGTAAAATTTAGAAACCCAAGAGGAAATTTTGAAAAATTCTTTTTTAAATGTAGTTTTCCGGCTTTTATGATATACCTTTTATAAATTATAAATTCAAGTTAGAGGGGAAAGTATGTTTTTAATGAAATCAAAACCAAACTCTTTTGAATCGAATAAAAAAAAATAAAAAGGGTTCAAGCCTTTTGTGAGTTATACTGTAACAAACATAAAAAATTAGTAGACAAATTAGCCTGTTTTTTTAAGTCACTTAAATAAGTGTTAAATGAAAAAAGTAATTGTCTTAGGAAGAAAGTGGTAGTCTTAGAGAGAAACTGGTAGTCTACCGAGAAGAGCTTTATACAAGTAAAATTAAAATTTTCAAAACCCCCGATACCCCACAAAGGCATATTGTTTTTATTTTTTGAAATCATCTTCATTTCACTTAGACCTAAGAAAATTTGTCTTTGGTAGAACTTGAAGGCTATAAAGATGTATTTTTTGTATAATAATAAAGTAAACGAATTGACTTGAATGTACCTATACTAAATTTTATTATGTTTATGTACTTTTAAACATACTAAATTAAGAAAATCTGCTGTATGTTAATTTTTATTGTTTTTTTTTTAATTCATTAATCTATGTTTACATTTAAATCCGCTCATTACCCACAGGTTTTTGAAGTCGTTCTATAAAATAAACTCTTTCGTTTATATAACTGGAGTAAATCGGTGTTTTTTTTTTCGTTTGTGTATTAGGTCCGACATGACAGTCAGAAGTATAGGAAACTCTCTAATGGTCATAATGCCAGATCTTCTAGGAAAGAAAATTACCAACTGGTTCGATTTGGTCAGGCCTTTGACTGCTTTTAAATTTAGCTCGGTAAGTTTTTTTTTAATGACTTCTAATTGTTTTTGCTACTAGATATACGCATTGCCAGACAAGACAAATTCTGTTCCTGGTGATTTACCAGAAAAGGGATCTAAAAATTTATTTTCCAGATTTAACCCTTATTCTGAAAGGTTTCAGGAGACATGTCCTATAGAGTGCTTTGAGCTGTAATAAGTTAAAATTAGTCCCGATCGGTTGGTTTTCCTCCGCGCTCGGTTAAATTTAATACGTGTCTGGAATTTTGATTCGGAAAATTGAAAACAAAAAGTTATACAAAAAACTGTAAACATTTAACAAAACCTAACCTCCATGTAAAATTACAATTACTTGAAAATACCTTGCAATTGTGCCACCAATAAACCTATTGTGACACGTTATTTTTGGCTAGACAAGGCTGGAAATGTGGACAAACATTTTGAATTGATGCTTTCATGAAAGTGATACCTTTATCCCAAAAATTATAGATAAAAAAGTATGCAAAAGATGGTTTTATTAAATCTTATATTAGACATTTAAAGTAAATATTTCAACGCATCGGTATCGGTATACGTATCGCGTTCGAAATAAAGCCAAAATACAGTACATTTTCGACTTGCTCATGCCATGTTTCGAACGATGCCCGCTTTTTTGAAAGGAGCGATGACAGAACTGCTAACAGCAATCGATGCGTGCGTTGGGATGGACGTAACGATACGTTCATCACTCCGTACGCATCGATTGCTGTCAGCTTTTGAGTCATCGCACCCGTATGTAGTGTATTTTGGCTTTATTTCTAACGCGATACGTATACCGATACCGATGCGTTGAAATATTTACTTTAAGTGTCTATTATCAGCACACAAATTAAAGGAAACTATGCGACACTGGTCCAACTGTGACACCTGTCTTTTTAGGGAGAATAGCATATTACATAACGAGAGAAGAAAGTGACATATTTCACACGAGCGTGAATGTTGTGAACGAGGCGCTAGCCGAGTGAAACCACACGCGAGTGTAAGAAAGTAACTTTCTATCGAGTTGTGTAAGCTATTTTTCCTATGACCACTTTAGAATTTAATTCGTATTTTTATTATTATTAAATTTTTGTCATTTTCATTTCAAGAGAAGAAACTATTTTCTTCTCTAGGGACGAAAATGGTTTCGGTCTATTTCGGACGCTTCTACAAATCATAGCCTACTTGATACCTACATTGTTTGGATGGTTTGCTGTCATTCATTTTCGTGTGAAATATAAAACTTTCTGATGCGTTATAAAGTGCAGACTTGGTTACTTGCGTGTGTGGTCGTAGGAAAACAAAATACCAAACGTCAGGTCAAAAATTTTCGGGGGTAATACCATAAGTACTTTGAAAATTATCGATCATTCTGAAAATTCGTGTATTTTTAAAACTGCACGAGTTTATTTTTTCCGTTGTGTCCAAGCAGAATTTTTTGATCCGCAGTTTTGGAATTAGCAAAAAATAATAATAAATGTGAATAGGCTAAAAACCACATATGTTTATCGGTTTTTTGCTTTTAAAAAATTACAGAAACACGCTAGACAAAAGGCGATACTTTTTTTGAACGCAGCTAACGTTTTTTAATAATAATCTAAAAACCACATTCTTCTATCAGTTTTGAGATTTGCAAAAAGTAATAATAATTAGCGAATAGGCTAAAAACCACATATTTTTATCGATTTTTTTTGAACGCAGCTAACGTTTTTTGATAATAACCTAAAAACCACATTCATCTATCATTTTTGGGATTAGCAAAAAATAATAATAAGCGAATAGGCTAAGAATCACATATTTTTATCGGTTTTTTGCTAACAAAAAGCCATACTTTATTTGAACGCTACAACGGAAAAAATAACCGAGTGCGTTTTTCAACAAAAACACGTTTTATCAGAATTAATTCTCAAAGCACGAATGGTATTCAGTAGAAAATTTGTACAATTGTACAATTATCATAGGTAATATAGACACAAGTATGTTTTTCTCCATAACTGAAGTTACACTGCTTGACCCTGCCATGCATTCGTTCGAATCTTCATTTTTCAAAATTTCCCCTGAACTAGTCCGGCTCTGACTTCCTCGCATTTTATCGACGATCGCCTGATGATGCTCTTCATCCTGACTGCGATGACCTGTCATCTTTATAAGTTCCTGTTCAGCAACTGCGCTTTTTGCGACATGAGATACAGCAGTTGCTCCCAGTGAATTTCTCACGTCTAGTCCCACCTGTGCAGGCTGCATCTTATTCCACTTCGCCATCTCGTTCTTGCCCACTGGCATGTTCTTCAGCCATTGACATCCCAATATTCAGAACGGATGGATCGTTAGAAACAGGCGATCATTTTCAACGCTATCTCTCTTTGATTTCAGTGCGTGAAAAAGTCGAACCGGACAGAAATTGGGGTGAGTTCCATCAGTTTCTGCATTTCATCAAATTTCAAGGCAGTTGAGCTTAGTTTTCTCTTGTCTTTTTGGGACTGCAGATCCCGTCATTTTGCGTTTTTTGCTTTTTTTGCAGATTTGAAAATTATATCTGCAAATGGGTCAAGCTTTGTGCCATATTTTTCATAATATTCATCCATGATTAACTTTGCTATGACGTTCTAAATTGTTTTTACGGTAGTTTCTTTATACTCATCACCGTTTCCTTTTTTCAAAATTTTTGCAATCTGCCTCACCGGCGTTTTCTGCTTCAATTCATATTTTTTGGCTTTGCAAAACTCCATAAATTGGTTCCAGAGAAACTTCTTATTCTTCTGATATTCTCTGGTATGTTTTTTTGTATGTGCGAGTCGATTTCGGCCTCGGATAAAGACCCGAAATGGTTCATTTTGTATTAAAACTCGGAAAACTCGGAAACTCAGCGCGTCCGCGAATTTGTACACTCCAGGTTCGCATTGCTAAGGCAGTAAGTCGTTCAGACAGTCAGTTTTACATATGACGGAAATTTTCGCTGACAGTTGACGTCAGTTAAATCTGTATAAACTTCGGGTGGAAGTTACTGTACCTACTATGCACTGTAGTACAGTCTATTCCATTTTTATTTAGACAAAACATAACCTTACTTTTCATAGAACAAAAACCAGATTTTTAAGTTGCCAAAATCAAACGCCCTAGGTTTTGGTAATCGGCATTATAACTAAACTGCTAACCTTAAATCACTTCGAATAACCCCTTATATTATGCTTTCACATTAATCACATGCACCAGAGTGAAACAGCATGATGCCAGAGATACTTTATGTATGAAAAATGAAAATGCCTGTTAAGGCGGCCATGATATTCGTTTTTATTGGTGCACCGAACATAACAAAGAAAACGCGATGCAGACCCAATATGCCTGAGAGAGACCCAGAGTGGTGAGCGAAGTCACCCAAAAAATAATGAATTCAAATTCAATTTAGACGCTTAAAAATGTAGGACCGGCTTTAAATTTTGCGTATTTTTTATTACAAGCTTTTATTTATAGTACAATTTTTTGATGAGCGGATTGACGTCATTTTTTTGAATCTCTATTTAATACATTGTTTTAGACAGCGACAATAAATATGTAAAAAAAGTCATGTCGTTGATTGTTTCAACTGTTACTTCAAATTGACAACAACAAATTATTTGACATGCGAACTGTTGACAACAAAGATATACGTTTTCAGAGGCAAAAATGACGTCAGTACGCTCATCAAAAAATTGGACTATAACTTCACCTCTATGTATATACAGACCGCTTCAAGCTACTGCGAACATAGGACGAAAGAAGTCTAATTTGCCAGTGTACGTACATGCAGAGACACCGCACGCCTATCAGTGAAGCAACCAACACTCAGGCTATTCGCTGCCGTTCGCCGCCGTTCGCCTTGTATTTAGTACGCCTCTAACCACGGTGCTGTGTGGAGCGTAGTCAATGAAACCGGAATTTGGTCAATAAAAACGCAAATTTTTATAACGTAATTTTCTTATTTTTTGTCACTGATAAATAAGAGCGTTTTATTGTCAACTGCTCAGATTTATCAGTGACGACGTGTTACAATGAAAATAATAAGGAGAAACAAAATAAAAGCAAGTTCTCAAAATAAAATAATACATTCTAAAAACCAAAAAGATTCTCCCAGTCAAAAAGAAATTAAAGCAAATGTTCGAAAAGTCCTCCTTGCTCGGCTAGACAATATCCGAGCCTACTATAAAAACCCCTTCCAACGTTTCCAAGCATGTTAGGGGTGATAATTTAAAAAGCTTCTTCAAAAACAGATCGAAGTCATTAGGAGCAAGATCGGGAGATCGAGCTGGCCATAAAATAGTTCCCCGTGTACTTATAACCCGATTAGGAAATACATTATCAAGATATTCCCTAACAAGGCAAACATTGTGAGCGGAACAACCATCTTGTTGAAACCATGTTTCACCAAATCTTACACCTAACAACTGCCTAGCAGTTGGAATAACGTGCTGCTGCAGTAGATCCAAGTATCTAGGACCATTCAAATTGCAATTGCCGTTAATAAAAAATGGCCCAATTACGTGTTCCCCTACAATACCCCCCCCCCAAACATTTAGTTTTTGGGGATACTGTGTTCTTACGTCAAAATACAAATGCAAATTTTCCCTCGACCAATATCGAACGTGTGTTGGGTTATGACGATTTGACCATTTGACCATCTGCACTTTTTCGGCAAATTCGTAGACATCCATTTTTAGTTTTAAAAATGTATTATTTCAATTAAGAACTTACCCATCTGTTTCTCGAGCAAGGCAGAAATAAAACAAAATAATAAAAAAAAAATGAATTTCCAAAAGATAACACTGCAGCGTGCTTCGAATCCACCTCGGTCGTACGGCACGGAGAGTAATTGGACTTGATTCCCCCTATGTTCGCAGTAGCTTGAAGCGGTCTGTATGTTTATATGTTCGGGTCAAATCTTGCAACTTAATTTTGACTAACGTCTAGATTGAATTCAAATTTGGTATGCTATTATAGTTCCGGTGACAATACAATAGTATAGTATTATTAGGCACCTCCTGAAGGACTGTTTGTCCGATTTCAACCAAAATTGGTATACGGGGGCTTTGGGGATAAGGAATACGAATTTTTGGTCATGTTTGATAACCAATTTTAACCAAGTTTGAATCTAATCGGACATCTACAAATTAGTCAAAATTGAGTTGCAAGATTTGACCCGAACATAAAAACATACATACATAATAGAGGTGAAGTTAAATAAAAGCTTGTAATAATAAGTTTATGTTTTCTAATTTTGACAAAAACATAATTTGGGGGGTGCTATCTAAAAACTGCATATTCGTAGCAGCCTTAAAATAACGAATAACTTCATAATAAGTACTAGAAGGAATTGTGACGAAACAGATTTCTATCGATCTTGCTACTATTGCGGCTAAATGCCTAATGTTCCCCTGAAAATGATCAATGGGTGGGTGCGTTCACCATGCCTGTACCCCAAACAATGTCTGAGCTTCATTAATTTGAGATTTCATAACCAGCCCCTGCTATGATGTGTATGATGTTTGTTGTTGATCATTGTTTATCGTCTCCTGATGATGCTAACCTTGTTAGCGAAACGCGCGTCGAGTACAAAAAAGTGTAGTTTTGGTTTGTGGAAAACAATCATAACTTTGTTTTTTTTTTATGATGTGTAGAGTTCGCACTATTTACTTGGAATGTATTGGAACAACATTTGCGTCCTTGGCCATATCTAGTACATTGTGATCAATTTTCTTACGATAACAATAAGAAAATGAAAAAAAAATGGTTCAAAAGTCCTCTATTACAATCAAGTCATGATAAAATTTAAACTAAACAAAATCAAAAATCTTTTGAATGAGGTCCTGTCTATACTGTGATCAGTCAACACCGTTCACAACTAAAAAGCCAGTTAACTCTTGTCTCTTCAGTGCCCTTTAGCCAAAGATTGCCGCCATTTTTATAACCAAAGTGACAGGTAAAACATGTATTTTCTGTCAGTTGGGTGTCAATATGACCGGTGTAGTAGGCTAAAGGATACTAAATCGAAAGAGTTAACTGGATTTTTAATTAAGCAGGTGTTGGATCAGTGTGACCAAAAATCTAGGGAGACACAAAAAAATAAACATCAGACTGAAAATTCTCGTTGACAGTTGACGTCAATCAATGTGTATAAATTTTGAAGCCTTTAATTGAAATGAAATTAAACTGCAGGAAACAAACAACATTTTAAACATTTTTTTAAAGAACGTTTTGTGTCACGCGAGCACGTATATACGCACTGGCGTACGCAGAAATCCTTCCTGGGGGGTTGAGGTCCCTGGGAGGGAGCATGAGTAACACAATTGTCTTGGAGAACCATTTCATAGATAACACATCTGTTACATTAACATAGTATTTACATGAATTTAAAGTCAAAAAATTTACATAAAAAAAGTTTTTTACGTAATATTCACATTACCTTGTTGGGACATTAGAAGTATATATTTATTTTATTTATTTATTAAAATAATCAAAATACATTTATAAGGGTTAACAACATGTTTTGAACACACAATTGAACCTAATGGTGTGTGTATGTGTGCTCTGAAAAAGTATACATCTACAGTAAACAATAAACTTCAGAGAAAGATAAAAAATTACAGTAAAATTTAATACTGTTTTATATAAGTATAATTTTTTTTTTAATTATCTAATTTAATAGAGAAATAAGTCGTAGTTTACTTTGAGAGATCCAGCAGTTAATTTTCCTTTTGGATTTATTATATTGTTTATTTTTTAGATTGTTTGGGAGAATATTATAAATTTTGAGACCAACAACATCCTATGTATAATTAGTTCACTGTGGCCACATTTATGTATTTATAGGTTTTAAAGGTCTCATATTTAAGCATAAATCTCGTTACCACCTTGACTTTCAACAGGGGCAGGGAAAATAATCCAGCATGAAGAAAAAGAGATTTAGAGGGATATAGCTAATTTTGAAAAAAATTATTATACTATTGATAATAGTCCAAAAACCCGTCAACTGATATTCCTTTAATCGTGCCATTTTGGATTTTGTCTATGTCATTTAGTTTACGAGGTATGGAAAAAAAATATTTTTTTTTTAAATAGGACACCCTGTATAGTTTGACATTTTTGAATTCTAAAAAAAATTATCTTTTTGACAATATCACACACTAATACTTTATCTCTTATGGTTACCAAGATAGAGGCATTTAAACTTGCATGGAATTGTTGTCTATGCCTATGTTGTTTTACGGGGGATATTTGAATACCCAACAAGCATTTGTACGTTATGTTACGTTATGGTCACGTAGGGCAAGAAATACCTGACGTCGGCTCCGACTTCCATCAGTCTTCCTGAGGACTCGATTTAGCACCTAAGTGGGGAATCAAAATTCGAGTCGTTTCGACGTCGAGTGCTGCACAGTGTTTTGGTCAAATATTACGTCAAATTACGTAGACCTACGACCCAAAGTTTTACTGTGCACATCAAGTTTAAACTTATTAGGTAAAACTTATATGTCTAAACAAGCACCTCTCAATGAACTGTGGATAACAATAATTATTATCTTAGTTATTGTAGGTAACTGAAAAAAGTTAGTTTTACACATTCTATGGATCCAAATCTTCCAACGAACGTCAGCTTACTGATAAATATAATTAAAATAGACATTAAAAAACAGAAACCCACAAAAATAATTCAAAAATATTAAGAAATTAATTTTGAAAAAATTAACCTAAAAATAAAATCTTTATAAGGATGCCCGTTTCTTATAGTAAAACATTATGGGCATTTAAAAAAATGCATTTTAGTTGCCAACAAATGAGTCAATTTACATATCAAGCCTTTAAAATGAAAAAATAAAATGTACTGTCGTAATGGCGCATCGATGCTAAACGTTTAAAATGGCGTTTCGGGCGCCGACCAAATTTGTAATGATTATTTACCTATTCGGGCAAGAACACCTCCTGCGACGTCGCCTTGTAGAACGACTCGACCTAGAATATTGTAGTATAATTGTAGGTCACGCACCCACATCGGTGGACCTCGGAATAGTTACATTTAATAAATAAAAGTTTGGCAACGTCAATTTTATTACAATTCTACTTTAAAACTTATACTAAATATAACGTCTCATGAATTGGACGTTATACCGGGTGTCCCGAGGTAAGTGGCCTATAAGATTATTTTGTAAACTATACAATA
This sequence comes from Oxystoma pomonae, assembly GCA_963921995.1. Taxonomy (NCBI): domain Eukaryota; kingdom Metazoa; phylum Arthropoda; class Insecta; order Coleoptera; family Brentidae; genus Oxystoma; species Oxystoma pomonae. The sequence continues at coordinate 3,183,475 of OY998167.1, read as the reverse complement.
GAAACTTTTAAGCTTTCTATTCTAACATAAGTCCATGTAAAGTATATTTATAAAATACTTTCGTATTTGCAGTGTTGCCATTTACAGAAAATCTTGGCAACAACTAAATTTATTGACGTCCGTTTTCACTATCTATCTAAAAATTACGTCACCGAAATTAACGTTAATTTACGTCGCTGATAAGTAGCGAGTACCACCAACATTTGGCTACGTCAGTTTTGGTAAGTATCGACGACACAACTGATGCACTAGTTGTTGGCGACGTCAGGTCTTAGTAAAAAATACGTTGTTTGATGGACAAACCAACTGACGACCTAAATTTGGGCCAAAACCGACGTCATGTTAGGTTGTAATTAGTCGGAAGTCAGAAAAATGCTGCTTGGGTAAATATCGAAGTTTTTCATACAGATTTAGATAAAAATATCTTGATTATCGTAAAAGATAGATCTACTGTGTGGTACTGCTAAAGAAAGAATTGTTTGCAGCTTTCAAAAATTGCAAAACATACATGGTGTCCCATTAAAAAAAAATAAAAAATTGCCATACCTCGTAAACTAAATGACATAGACAAAATCCAAGGAAATTAAAAATCTCAGTTGACGTATTTTTAGATTTTTTTTATTCAACCAAATTCTAACCCGCTAGAAGCACCGTTCCGTTTAAAGAATCAACCCTGTATATTATTTACGTAAAAAGTAGGGAACTTACGCGAGCAAACCTTGCAGTAGATTTTTTGCCTTTGACCTTGCCCAGGAACAACCCTGACTTTTGCATAATTTTTTTTGTTTTTCAAAGTTATTTTTGTTACACATTTTGCGATACTGGGGCTATTCCGAGACAGCACAACTCTGTCCCAAGGATGTCCAGTGGAGAGTTTTCTGGACAATGCACCAGTCCATTGGACAACCAAATCTACTATCCGATTTGGTCAAAACGTTGGACGGCTTTTGGACTTCCCAAAAAAGTCCAAGAGTTTCAATATTTTGACTATTGTACCACATTGCAGCACAAATTGTACAAATATTGTAAAATATCGTGTTCCAAATTAGTGCTGTTTGTACTTTCCATATGTTTGCTGGGTATTTGTTCCAATGGATATCCAGTGGACAGTTTTGTCAAAAGCGGCGATATTTTCAATATTTAAGTATATTGGTACCTATATATTTGAACCACTCCTACACGGAAAAAAATTTGCACCAAGAACAATTTTGTGAACATTTTATCAACGAATTGTGCGAAAAAACTACATATTTCTCGATAATATTTTTAGAATTGGGTACAATTTTGATACGTCGTTCTTGGTGCAAATCTAAGAACAATTTGTGTAAAAATTTTACACAATTGTAAACCATAACTCCACAAATTTTTCCCAGTGTAGCAAAGGATGGGTATTAAAATACTAAAATACCAATTAATACAAAATAATGAAAAATACTTACTTAAATGATTCGACTAGATAGAAATGTTATTGTTGGTAATGAATAAGAAAAAACATGATCCATTGGATATCCAAAACAGTTCGGATAAATGATTATATTTATTAATGTGCCAACTAGGCCAAGCCCAATTGACATAGATTTTTTGATAAATATTCAATCTTTAGTCAATGTATATAAAATACATCACTTTTGCTGGACACAAAATGAACATCCTCCGGATAGAGTTTATTTTTGGTCCGATGGACCAAGAAAAATCTTTATCCATTGGATATCCAAAAATTAACTGAAAAAAAAACAGTCTTTTATGGATCAAAATTGGCAGTCCTTCGGACTCAATTTTTTTGTCATCTATTGTATCAGGAAAAACCTTTATCCAATGGATGTCCATAAATGGTCCATGGACAATGCGGGCGGTTTTGGACAAAAAATGGCTGTCCGATGAACAATTTGTGCTCTCTGGGTTATAGTATCTCATATTTATATGGTATTTTATCCGATTAAGCTTTAATCACGATTAAATGCTAATTGGTAATTTGAATGAGTCTTACCAAGTAAGGTTTCAATAGCAAATAGCCAGTTTTAATAATCGACTAGCAAAAATTGCTTGTTATGAGTCGGATGATTTCTTCTGAATATTTGCAGTGGTTGGTAAGTAGAAAAATCAACTTTAATCTTTTAAGAAAAAATTGCACGGAATTTACTTAAGAAATGTAATTAAGGTAAAAGGAACTTTAGGTGAGCTAAGGATAGCTTTTAATTTCAGTGAAATGAAATCCGGTATAAGAATAAAATTGCTGTGTTAGATATGGCATTGAGTGCAAACTTTTACATACCTACATTTTTTATATAACTCCACCAGCGAAGTGTGTATAAAAAATATCCTCCTTTTCTAAAATCTTTAAAATCATAATGGTTGGTCGTATGTCAACCAGATTTTAACGAGAAATTAATTGTTAATAAAAAATAATTAAAACCCCATATGGCCCGATCAACCCCCCTCGGTGTGCCACTGCCTAATCTACATATACACCCTAAATTTCATCATAATCGGATGAATGGTTCAGAAAATACGCCCGATTATATTTGTCATCACATCTCAAATTCCTTAACATCTGTATGTAGAAAGCGTATTATCTCTGGAACTGCTTAGTCCATTTTTATCGAACATAGGTAAGAACACTCCCTTCAAACAGAAAAAAACCGCACCTAAATCGGTTCACTGGTTCGAGAGCGTACATGCGCACAGACACACATATAGCATCACGGAAGTAAAAATAGGTGGAATGACAAAAATGACCGCCTTATGTAGGTGACGGTTACGAGCCTACAAGAACGTAGTCACTTCAATCGAATCGACTTGACAATATTTTTTTTTCTGATGTGTCTTTTCCACAATCAGTAAATGGTATTTTTTACCATGATTTTTCATAATATATTAAAATTTTGTTTTCTTAAATTTGTGTTGAAAGAAAATGTAAAGTTATATCAGTTTAAGATGGGTTTCAAGTCCTCCTGTAAACATGATATATATTTGCTTGAACTGAACTCTGTGTTTCGGACTTCCATTGTCTATATTTTATTTATACACGACGTTTCGATGAGTACAATCTCTGATCGTCTTCAGGTGCAAACTAAATGTACAACAATACATGTGTAAACTACAATATTAAAGTTAATATTAAAGTTGTTCGCTACTCTTCGAATTTTCTTTGATACTCCTTTAATGTATGGAATTGTGAGGAATGCATTTACCTCATTTTAGCCTTGTAAACTCTGTCCTGTTTGCTGAAATTTGGAAATATTATCTGTCATAAGTTTAAGGCTGTAACCATTCTGCTGCAGATCCTTCTTTATGTTTCTTATTTCGATTTTCAAGTCATGAGAATTGTTACGAATTTAAACGGCTCTATTATACAAAGTTCTTATTATGCCTCGTTTGGTTGTAGCAGAATGATTTGAACCTTGATTTAAATATTGTCCTGTGTTAGTGGGACAATATTTAAATCAAGGTTCAAATCATTCTGCTACAACCAAACGAGGCATAGTAAATAGAGCCGTTCAAATTTGTAACAATTCTCATGACTTGGAAATCGAAATAAGAAACATAAAGAAGGATCTGCAGCGGCAACATCCTTAAACTTATAACAGATACTATTTATAAATTTCAGCAAACAGGACAGAGTTTACAAGACCAAAACCAGGCAAATGCATTCCTCACAATTCCATACATTAAAGGAGTATCAGAGAAAATTTGAAGAGTAGCGAACGACTTTAATATTAAAACAGCTTTTAAATCTAATAACATAATACAATTCGAAGCCTTCTTAGTAAAACAAAACCGAAGAACAAACAAAATAAGGAATGCATTTACCAAGTTCCTTGTGAGTGTGGTGAATCATACATAGGTGAAACAAAAAGACCACTATCTGTTAGGCTTAAAGAACATCAGACGAATACCCAAAGAGGCGAAACAACGAAATCGCTGAACACGCATGGTCAAAACAACACCGAATGAAATGGACAGAAGCCAAGGTTTTGCACAAGGAGTCACACTGAAAGAAACGAAAATTCCTTGAAGCTGCCTTTATTGGGCAGAATCAGGGTGTTTTCAGTAAACCAAGTGTTGAAATTCCAAATATTTGGAAGCCCCTCCTTGGGCGAAGCCAAATTCTTAAACTTCACGGTTGAGTGAGTCCCCCTAGTATATCAGAAATTGTACTGATCGAAACGTCGTGTATAAATAAAATATAGACAATGGAAGTCCGAAACACAGAGTTCATTTCAAATAGAACATTGTCTCAAACTTTCAAACAAATATATTTTCTTGTTTGAACTAATTGATTTGTTCAGTGCTGGTATACAACCGGAATGACTAGTTTTTTGCCTTTCCTAAGTGCCGTACGGTAATCCTTTTTATTATTAGCCTCAAAGTTAGGGGAATTTTCTCAATACCAGCCGATTTAGGCTGAGAAATGTGCGGTCATTTTCTTTATGGGCTATTATCATTCCACCTATTTTTAATTCCGTGGATAGCATTCGCGTCGTGGTTAAAAAGGATGGCACTCGACCGGGCCTTATTCTTCTGAGCTTTCTCGGCAACATTCCCCGAGGTTAAAGTTCCCTTTTCACCTCGTTAGGTCTTTTTTTTGCTGAAAATCGAGTATAAACTGTGATGAGGTGACCCCAATAAACTTTTCGTTTTTTCTGATGCTTTAACTTGTTTTTCTTTTCCACTTTTACTTTCACAGCCTTGTCGCAGCTTTCTTGATTTTACCAAGAAAATAAATCTATGATTTTGACTGGAATAGAGACAGCAATTTATACTTTTTCCTACGACCACACACGAAAGTAACCCAATCTGCACTCTATAACGCCTCAGAAAGTTTTACATTTCAAACCATCCAAACAATGTAGGTATCTAGTACGCTATGATTTGTAGAAGCGTCGGAAATAGACCGAAACAATTTTCGTCCCTAGAGAAGAAAATACTTTATTTATTTAACAATAAAAAATACGAATTAAATCCTAAAGTGGTCATAGGAAAAATAGGGTACACAACTCGATAGAAAGTAACTTTCTTACACTCGCGTGTTGTTTCACTCGGCTAGCGCCTCGTTCACAACATTCACGCTCCTGTGAAATATGTCACTTTCTTCTCTCGTTATGTAATATACTATTAACTAGCCGAATATCCGCAGGTTTTTTCCCTAAAGCTTCAGGGCATTGGTTTAAATGGTCGTAACTTTTATTGTCGTGAACCGATTTTAATGAAATAAACCTATGTAAAATCCTTAAAAAATTCTAATTTTATTTGTTTCAGATATTAAATAGAACCAATAACATCTTCGAATTGGTGACTGTAGAACCCATTCTAAGCGACAAGCCAGTGTCGGAACGAAGAGAACTGATTCTTAGTGACGAAATGGACTCGGATTATGAAGATAGAAATCTCAGGTTGAAAGGTAACGTTAGAAATCACACATGTAGCCACAAATTCTCGAAATTTAGACCCCTAAGCATCTGCAATTCAGCAGGGTTGCCGATTCTCCATAATTATCCAGCATTTTATTTTCTATAATTATTATCTAATATTGTAGTATAATAGTAGTTTACAACCTTACTAAGGGCCTTTTCATATATCTTTTTAAAAACAAGGCTTCTTTTATTAAAAATGCGTAATACGTCAATTTAACGGGACTTATTTTTGGTTAGATAAGTACTAACTACTACTAATTGGATTTATTTACGTTAAGTAAATATTTATTTTCTTAAAAATATAGAAAAGTAATTCACATTTTTGTGTCAATTAGTGCTCTTAAAGTTTCATCGCTTGTCACGCCATCTTGTGGTTTACGTCTAAGCTTTATTGAGATGGTCGCAAAATTAGTTTTATTCGTTGGTCATAGGTAAAATAGAATTCACAGAAAAGATTTGTGACGTAGAGGGCAAAGAGTGAGGGAATAACTCGGAAAAAAGTTTTTCCTCGACCAGGATTTGAACCCGGGACCTCTAGAATACCAGTCTAATGCTCTACCAACTGAGCTACCGAGGACCTGGGGTTTTAACTGGCTATTCGGAAATCCTTTCGTCCGATTCATTTGTTAGTAGTGGGGAGATCTTTGAAGCCTACTGCGGCTCTAAAAACCTAGACATGTTATAAATCGTGAATGTGTACCTCCTTGTCTTTATAACATGTCTAGGTTTTTAGAGCCGCAGTAGGCTTCAAAGATCTCCCCACTACTAATAAATGAATCGGACGAAAGGATTTCCGAATAGCCAGTTAAAACCCCAGGTCCTCGGTAGCTCATTTGTTAGAGCATTAGACTGGTATTCTAGAGGTTCCGGGTTCAAATCCTGGTCGAGGAAAAACTTTTTTCCGATTTATTCCCTCACTCTTTGCCCTCTACGTCACAAATCTTTTCTGTAAATTTATTAGGGCGCTAAATTTTCCCTTCATTTTGTAAATATGTTTGGCTGACAAATTTCACATCTATCCAGGCACCTCGCCGGTCTCTTTAAAATTCCTGGAAAATAAATTCGAATTCCTCAAACGATTTCGTATTTCCTCTTTGTAGCCGATTCTTGTCAATCTAAAATTTAGATTTAAATGGGAGACATTACTGGACTTAAAAGGTTTATTTTTCAGGGATCAGGTTTAACAATCTAACTGAATTGGAGTTGATTTCTAGGATAAGGTTCCAAATATCGAGGTTGTCGAAGACAAAGCGAAAATTCTAGAGCCAAAACACTATGAAACTAAGAGAAACGGGTGATTGTTATAATAGAAGAATTTTTGTACCCAAAAAATCAAGAGATATATTTTATATATACATATATTTTGGGTCAGCGTTTGTTGCAGCTTTACAAAATTTCCAAAAAAAAAATACAATTCAGCCCCGACTGATAGTACGGTGTAGTGCGAGGATAACGGAGTTTATTTTTTAGGACAAATGATATACATGGACAATTGGAAAATGATGATGTATTTAGGAACTCCAGTGATGCCTGATCTCAACTCGCTCATTAACTCTGGACTTTATATTAATGATCTCTCTATGCACGACTTTAGCCGGTAAGCTGGGAATACGTCAAATATAAACATAAAAATGCCGAATTTATAAAAACCGAAACACAATTGAACAGAAAATAAAACAGCCGAAACGAAATACGAACGAAATTAAAACAGCCAGAGAATAATGGATACGAATATAATTTTAATTTAGTCGATCACACACGAATATAATTTATCCGATTACAATTTTCCCTAACCTTAAAATATCAGAATTACAAAAGTATCGAAAATAATTTTCTACAAACGAGAAACACCCGAACCATAAATTGATACAAAATAATATGCCCGATCCTTAAATGGGCAGAACCACAATCCATCGCAACCGCTATTGGGCATGCGTCAAATTAAAATCTCTAGAGTGCCGCAGGCCATGGATTGCGGCGTTTACAAGTTTCTCTATTTGGAAGGTGACACGGGGATTTTTTTTTATTAAACGATTTTATTTAACTTCACAGTTTCTGGCTGTCTAACTGTCTATCAAATCTTGCGAGTCATTTTTGACACACTTCCCGTGAACCGATTGTAATATTATGAAAAAATTTGGGAGTAGGTGGTGGTTTAGGGATGTAAAGTGGGTAAATTAATACAATATGACAACTTACTTCGACTCTTCCCTGCCGTAAGCCTGGCAACGTAGCAATTGAATTCGTGACTATCGATTTAAACCATTTTCGGACAGATTGTGGCCCTTGAATTTTGTGTTTCGGCATTATTATGTTTCTATTAAATTATTTTCGTTAAAAATATTTTCTGACATTTTATGTTTCTATAAATATATGTTTCGTTTTCTCTTAAATTCTGACAAATTATGTTTCTGCCAAATTTGGTTTCGAGTTTTTTATAAGGGCCCGTTTAAAAGAACAAAACATATAAAAACACTGCCCATTAAGAGGATAAATACACAAAATTTTGCACTTTTTTTGCTTTTGACAATTGCAAAATTTTAAATATATTTGGCAGTTTTAAAAAGTGTGTATCTTTTACCCCTCCCTTGACTTTTTATGTGCGACAATTCTTTAAAAAATCAAGCAATCAGGCCAAAAGTTCAATTATGAGCCAAAACACTCATAATCCATAAGCATCATTCTAAGCATCATTCTGTCTGTCATTTTCTTTCGAATTTTCAATTGGATCGAAAAAGTTTCAAAATGTTAAGAATTTTTTAAATCGCAATCAAGTCAAAAGTTAGAATAATGTGCCGAATTTTGTGATCCGCCTTATATTTACTTGTTTAAATAAAATAAAAACTAAAAACCACCGAAAAAATGGTTCACATCCGGGATGGATATACAGGGTTCGACAGTTCTTGTCTATGGTGCCGAAATAGCGGGTATTGAAAAAGAAGCGCAATGGCTAAAAGATTCTCAAGTAAGATCCCATCAAATTTAACGATAAATGTTGCCTTCAAAGGGCGCAAAACAGTGATTATGAGTATTTTCTTGTTTTAGTTTGAAATTAGAATCCGCTAAATTAATTAAAATGCATTCATCCACAAACATTTACTACCAATTGACGTTGCTCTTTCAATAAAGTTGCAAAAGGTCTGAGCCTGACCTCCCATCACCACTTACGCTAAAGTCACGACTCCACGATACAATTTATCGTAGCATTCTTACAAAATATCTTCTTGAAATAAATTTAAAACAAAATTATACTTTTTTAAAAGAATAGAAAAAATTAAACCAACGTAGCGCCGTCTTTCACTCTGTAACCCTCTACTTTTTCTACTTAGAACACTTTTTGTAACCGTGTTCACGTCCTGTTAACTTTAAAACGAATTTAAAACTGTTATTAAATTTAATAACGGAGGGGTGTTTTTTTTTTTAAATCTGATTCTTGTAGACAATTGTAGAAATTGCCGATGAAATGGGGCTCCTCTCTCCTCCCCAGATGTACAGTGTCGCAAAGGGACGCCTGCTTTTCAGGTCTTACATAAAAAATATTTCATTTCAGTATCAAATAAATAAAAATAATCCTAAGATCTTCTAAGTGATTAATTGAGAAAAATACGATCTCCTTAACGCCCGCGTCTTCGAGTAACAGACTAAAGCGCTGAAAGCAGCAGTTTTCTTAAACTGTTTGCTTGACAACGTTGCCTAACCAGCATCCCTCTTCAGTGCATCTAAATTGAAAAGCGTTCTTACTCAGACACATGCATTTCTTCACCCTAGACGAGAACCCTTATTATTTATCAATATTCTCCATAATTAAGGTACATGCTAAGCTAAAGGCTACTTATACAGAAATAATATTTTAATTTCAGCGATTTAATGTTAGCGGGAACTCAACAATCAGTAGAACTTAAGTTAGCCCTAGATCAGGAACAGCAAAAAAGTAAAAAATTAGAAGAATCGATGAGAAAATTGGACGAAGAAATGAAAAGAACCGACGAGCTGTTGTATCAGATGATTCCCAAACAGGTCGCCGACCGGCTAAGAAAAGGGGAGAATCCCATTGACACTTGCGAGGTATTTTTTTCTGTTTAAAAAGTTATTATATATAGTATAGTTATATTTTGACCCCCCCCAGTTAGCGCCGTTATTATTAATAATAGAAAAAAGTATAAATGCAAAAATTGTATAACTGTTTGCATCCCAGCAAACACAAATCGTCGGCACTGAATCGGACCAATGTCGACAACGTCGGCAGTGTGTCGGCATCGGCGACTACACTCTGGCCCGATGTTGGTCAGATTGCGATTTTCAGTTTTCGGTCAATAATCGGCAACTGACGGAGATCCACATTACGACAGTCGACTTTATGCCGACACCGCTTTAGGACCGACGATGGTCCGATTGGAACTTTGTTTAATCGGTCGAAAATCGGCAACTAACGATGGCCCGATTTACTATAGTCAACATTATGCCAACGCAAACCTTATCTGCGTTAGGGCCGACGACGGTCCGATTGGAACTTTGTTTAATCGGACGAGAATCGGCAACTGACGATGGCCCGATTTACTATAGTCGACATTATGCCAACGCAAACCTTATCTGCTTTAGGGCCGATGATGGTTCGATTGGAACTTTCTTTAATCGGTCGATAATCGGCAACTGACGATGGCCCGATTTACTATGGTCGACTTTATGCCGACGACCACTTTATCTGCTTTAGGGCCGACGATGGTCCGATTGGAACTTTGTTTGATTGGTCGAGAATCGGCAACCGACGATGGTCCGATTAGGTCACATTAAAATTTGTAAACTGCTTAATAGTTTCTTTCTAAGATGTAGAGATGGCGCTAATGTCACTATGTTCCCTGTACAGTGGAAGATAATATTATATATATAATGAGCAAAGATATTTCAAAACTAGAATGCGGACTTGACAATATGGTGGAACTTCTCTACAAGAATCACCTCTTCTGCCACTTAAACCAGCCCGACTGGTAAGCACCCGCATTATCGAAACTTTGTAGTTTGCCAATGTCGGGCCGCTTTAAGCTACCACCGACGGACCTCCGTCAATCGCCGACGTTGGCCCGCTTTAGGAAACCAATGTCGGACTTGAATAGTTTACCGATGTCGGGCCGAGACCAGCTTGCCTACGTTAGACTGACCAAATTAAGCAGTTATGGGCGAATGGTCGGTACCATGTGGTTAAACCATATCGGACCTTATTCGTACGCCGATGTCAGAAAAATGTAAAATTTATCATTGGTCCGACGACGGGCCACAGTCTAACATCGCAAAGCGGACAAAAAATACTGCTGGTCCGATGTCGTAAATCGACGTCGTGCCGATGACGACAAATTCGGCAATCGACATCGGACCGACGAAGGCCCGAGGGTACCGTGTTTGCTGGGATACTTTAAAAGTTACCTGTCTAAAGGCAGGTTTACCAAACTTTTCTTATTCATAATTCATATATTTAGTGCTTAATTTATGAATTATTAATATGAAAAGGTGGTTAAACCCCCGGAAAAATAGCTAAATGTCATTGCAAATGTCAAATTTTGACACCAAGGTTGTTATTTTAAGTGAAACACCCTGTATTTTATAACATTTTTGAATCGGCGGTTCTTTTCTGATCCCAAATATACCAAATATGTTATCTCTATTTATATTAGTTTGCAAGAAAAATAACAAAATCCTTACCTTTGGGCCAAAATAAAGAATCTGGTATTTAAGGAAGACTGACTTTATAGTTATCGTTATTTTTATTTACATGTTTTCGCAATATTTTTGAAAAACTTATTTATAAGATTGCTAAATTTACTGAAAAGCTGCTTATCATCGCCTTCATCTTCTTTAATTCGAAGAAAATCGGTAAAAAACTAGGGTTATATTCGAGGTCATATTTAACTAAAAAAAGCTGGGTTATATTTAACGGCAACTACAAAAGTGGATCTGACCAAAAACTCTTTCTGCGAAAATAAAAATAAGCATAACAATAGCGCCGTTAAATGTACTGACCAGCAATACCCTAATAACTCTCCCAATCAAGTTGGCCTGGAAAAAACGCAGCGCCTAAAAATCCTCTAGGTATGAGCAGTAAATTTTTCGCTTTTGACCTTGCTCATGGCTAACCCTGATTTTTACATTATTTTCTTTGTTTTTCAAAGCTATTATTGTTACTTATTGTTACACATTTTGCGACACTTGAGCCAATATAAACTGGGCGCACTATGGAACGCATATTTTATATTTAGGAGAGTATTTTAAACGTCTGTAGCTTTTTTAGGTTTTATTACTTTTAAATGGGGTTTTTGGGGTCGTACAGCTGATATTCTTTTCTAAAAAAAGGTTAAAACGAAAGTTTGCCATTTTGTATTTTATTCGGTATACAAGGTGTGACCTTTGAAGTACTGTTTTTCTTGTCAAAGTTTAAAGTTAACAAAAATTAAAAAAAAAAATGGTTATCAAATCTTTCTTAACAAAATTAATTCTCAGATTTTTTATATTTTTTTTTATTATGGAGATATGATTTTTTTTTCAAAATTTATGCGTATTTTACATTATTTTGTCTCGTGGATTTGACCAGATTTCGCAAATATATTTTAAATATGCATTTTCGCAATCTCTGGTAGGCCTATTAAAATATAGGACCCAAAGTTAGTTTCAAAATTAATCTTGATTACCAGTGGCGTGCAAGTTATGGATTGTAACAGATGTTTACAAAAAATACTTTATATGTTTCACATCAATTTTCTCGCTATTCATTAAAAAAAAAGATTATTTTTTTTCATTTTTTAGTAACTAGTGACCATTTTTATCAAAGTGGTTTTGTTTATTTTTTAAAATGTTAACCAGGGGCGGAGCTAGATTTTTTTTCAGAATACACTTTGATTAATATAAAATGGTTACAGAAATTAGAGAAAGCAGATTCAACTTATATTTTTTTAAATTATTATGAAAATTTTTTTTATAACAAGCTCATCAGGGGCGTGCATAATTTTGCATTTTAAAAAGTTTTTATTTAAAAATATTATATTTTAGTTCTGTGTGATCCTAAAGTGAATTAGGGAAACCAATCAAATTTTGGTATCATTCGAAAGGTCCAATTTTGCACCACTTTGCACACCTATTTTGAAATTTTGCATACCCCATGGGAACCCGCAATAAGGTTCTCGAGTAACGAAGCTGGCCTCCCCCCCATTTTTCAAGATAGAAGTCCAAATTGTGCAAAATTAGACCTTTCGAATGAAACCAAAATTTTCAAAAAATACCATCGAGGGGGGGGGCAGCCTCGCTACTCGAGAACCCTTTTGTGGGTTCCCATGGGGTGTGCAAAATGTTCAAAAAATATCTGGGGGGCCATTCTCACTCGAAAACCCTATTGCGGGTTCCCATGAAGTGTGAAAATTTCAAAATAGGTGTGTAAAATTTCAAAATAGATGTGCAAAATTGGAGCTTTCTAATGATACCAAAATTTTCAAAAAACCTTATATTTTATGATTGTTTTTCACTAATTCACTTTAGGATCATACAGAACTATCATAATATTTTTAAATAAAATCTTTTTAAAATAAAAAATTATGCACACCCATGATGTGCTTGTTATAAAAAAAAAATCTAGCTCCGCCCCTGCTTAACACTCAAAAAAAAAATAAAAAACCGCTAACTGAAAAAAATAATAAATGTTTTTAATTAATAGCGAGAAAATTCATGTTAAACGTATAAAGTATTTTTTGTAAACATCTGTTACAATTCACACTTGGACGCCACTGGTAATCAAGATTAATTTTCAAAAGAACTTTGGGTACGTTTTATTTTTAATAGGCCTTCCAGAGATTGCGAAGTCCGGTCAAATCCACGAGGCAAAAGAATGAAAAATAAGCATAAATTTTGGAAAAAAATCATATCGCCAAAACAAAAGAAAAAATAAAAAATCTGAGAATTAATTTTGTTAAGAAAGATTTGATAACCAATTTAATAATATTAAATGTTCCCAATTTTTTTTTTATTTTCGGTAACTTTAAACTTTGACAAAAAGTACTGTTTTTTTGTCAACACCTTGTATACCGAATAAAATATAAAATAGCCAACTTTGGTTTTAACCTTTTCTTAGCAAAAAATACCAGCTATACGATACCTATTCTATAAATCCCCATTTCAAAATAATGAAACCTAAAAAAGTTACAGAGGTTTAAAATACTCTCCTAAATATAAAATATGCGTTTCATAGTGCGCCCAGTTTAGAATCTCATAGTTATATGAAGTAAGTATATATATGTTATCTTTTTTTGTAAAAATGCGCAACATGAAAAAAACTCCCCCTTACACTTTTTTCAAATAACACTCAAGACCCAATAAACCTTCAATTAATGATGTGTACATAAATAGAAGTGTTTAAACCCTTGAGCCAAAATAACCCCCTTTATTAGTGTTTAAATGAATTTCTTTCCCCAAAGGATTAAAAGCCTTTTTTCGTTTATTGAGAAAACGTTTCTTAGGTACAGGGTGATTCACTATAATTTCCACACCCAAGAAGTTTTATGTGTGATTCAAAATTTCCCTAGAAAGATTTGAACAGTCAGTGGTTAGATACTATATACATATATACATTGAACTACTAGAAGGAGCTTTTTTCAGACCTAGGGCAGGGTGTTTGAGTTCAACATCTTCATCCTATTGTTGTCATGTTAACCTAATATGTTTTCCCCTGTTATTAATATTATTTAAAATACCTCCAATAATTTTTAGTTCCGTTTAATTAAATGGTATAGATATAGTAATAAAAATATATGTTTCTATAAAAAAAATCCTAAAAATGTATTCAAGTAGGATGTACAACTATAAAAATGAGAAAAATGTGCTATGGAAATCCCTATTCACACTGAAATTAATGACAAGCCGGCAACACAGATTTCCTGCCTTTGTTTACCAAGAATGGCCTAATTTAACGTACCTGTGAAACGAAATACTGCGGTCCCCTGGCTTCTGTTTCAACTTCCATATAATAATACACTTCGGAACCATTCTTCGCCACAAACTTTTCACAAAAATATCAAAAAACACTATTGACAAGTGCTGAAAAAAATCAAGAAACCGCAACAAACAATCAATGTTGCCACGTTGACTACAAAAGAAGATGTTTAAGTAAAACACATATTAAATTTTCAAAAAACTTTGAAAGTTTTAAATAGGTTATGAGTATTATATATTGTGTATATTAGCTTTTTCAACGCATATCTTAAACTTCAGTATTTAATTAATAAATAAGCGTCAAAACTTAATCCAAATTTAATAAGTTTTTTTGTTTCATAATTTTGTTATTAAAATTGACAACACAGATTTCGTTCTCCCCTTCCCCCACTGTAGATGTTGCACTCAAACAACCAGTGTAACCAGACAGACCAGACTCCTTCTAGTAGTTTAATCTTCTAAGCATTAATCGAAGAAACAGTTACGAAATTATTTTGTTTAAATTTCATTTTTTGTTCGTATTTTTTTGGTAATCGCCTTTAAAATAATTTACCAAGCAAGTCTACTAGTGCTAACAATGACATATTTTGCTTCTCAGAAAATATTAACAATTTTTAAATGCAAATATCTTTGAAACGAAAAAGCTTACAAAAATATGTTTTACTAATGCTTGTTCAGAACAACATATTCTACCTACAGTTAAAGTCTCTCTAGGGAATTTTAAATCACCCTGTATATACAAAAGTTGCATAATATTCTGTAAAATCCCAAATTCTGACATTAACTTCTTTATTTTAAATGAATATCCTGCATGTTTTTTAAAATTTAGAAGGGCCTTTGCTTCCTGGTTCGAAAAATACATAATATTTTGGATTTGTCTTGGACAGTTCCCAAGTAAAAGAAAAATACTTTCCCATAATTAAGTACAAGGTGTTTTTGGAATGCACAGGCAAGGTTTGTTCTTTTTCAAATTCTTAACGAAAACATCTGAACAACTTTCGATTTCTAGACTAAAACACTCACATTTTTCAAGTTTTTACTGTTTTTTAAGCGTTCAAAAAAAGTACTGCCAAAAATAGCAGTTTTCACAACTAGAAGCTAAAATAGTGCTTTTTTTACAAGCGTAATAACGAGCGCAGCCAGGTATTTAAAAACGCGAGCAAAAGAAGCACAGAGTTGTTAGCACTATTTTGTTTAATACCTTATCAAAAAATCCATGGAAAACAGGAAAATACTTTATACCTTCATCAAAGACATGATTTTAGTAACTGTCTGCAGATAACTGGGCTTTTTTGGTTACCGATGTAAAAAAAAAACCTATTTTTATTACGAGCGCAAAAAAGATTTCTGTCCGTTTTTTACCCAAAATGAAAGAGAAATTTAATAGCGGAAAATAGTAATATCGAAAAAATCTAATTATTCTTACCTAAAAATTAAGCCATTTTCGCCAGTTTTCACCAAGTATTTACGAAAAAATCATTTAAAAACATCGTCAAAATATCAAACTGTCAAAGATTAAAATATCGCAAGAATGAACGTCACCGAGTAAAGAGGCACATCGCTATGGAAACCATTGTTATTTCATTTACCAGCCGCCTTGATTTATAGTGTAAAGATCGTGTGTTGTTGTGATCGTGCTCGTTATTTAAACCAACGCTTGTAAAAAAAGCACTATTTTAGCCACTACTTGTGAAAACTACAATTTCGTAAATACTTGGTGAAAACTGTATTACTATTTTCCGTTATTTCTCTTTAATTTTGGGTAAGAAACGCACAGAAATATTTTTTGTACCCGTGATCAAAAAAAAGTTTTTCAAAAAGTACAAAAAAACAATGTTCCCGGATTTTTATGGTAATTTTTTAGATGTTTGACAGCGTGTCAATACTTTTTTCCGACGTGGTTACCTTCACAGAAATTTGCAGTAGGATAACACCGATGGAAGTTGTTTCAATGCTAAACGGAATGTATTCGATCTTTGACAGACTCACAGAAAGAAATCGAGTTTATAAAGTAAGTAGGTTTTTAATTTTAGCTGTTAAATGAGCTGTTAAAAAAAAACACTAAATTTTCTTACGCACCTCATATTCTTTAACACGGCTGTTATATAAGGTATTTCAAAATTCAGCGTCAAGAGTTTAAGGACGAATTTTTCAGGTCAAAATAAGACTTCTTTTTCTGTCTGCAAACGCTTCGTTACCGATCTAGAGAGCGTTACAATTACAAGATTTTTTTTAGTTTTTCTTTACAGCCCTTGCAGTTTCTGAGATATTTAGATCAAATTTGCAGCATAGTATATTGCGAATGATTGTAAGAATCTACAGGGCGTTAATTTTTCAGAGATTCTGGTGCGCCGGTGGTGGATTCTAAAATAAAAATGAATCATTGTTGAAAGTTTTTGGTATCTCGTAATTTTTTTCGCATCTGGACCGTTTTACCAAGGAAAAAAAAATAATTTTTTGTTTATGAAAAAATAAGTCCTATTTTTACTAGATGATGAATTTTGGAAGAACCTGTATTATTTTATTACTTTATTTATTTATTTTATTGGCCAGTGTGACAATGTTTTTTATACATTTGTGTGGCGGTTAATAATGGTGCTGATGTTAGGACTAAATTGTAACCTACCAATCAACGTACGAAAATATTTACTTTTTAATTTGCTTGCTTTGTTCGGTAAAGCTTTAGCATATCAAACGACCTATATAAACATATTTTTATTGAATTTTTTTGAAGCTTACCCTTTTCCAAAATATTTTTTATTTACAAATTTTCTGCCTGCGATACTATAACGTCAATTATTGTTACAATTTTAATCAATTTTTGTCATCGCCGCATTCGTGGGTGGGTGGCATTCCAAGTATATAATTTTTTAATTTTTTTCCCGCAGTGCATTTATAACCCAACCAAACCACTTTTTTATTGAATAAGAAAAAAAGACATAAAAATTTTAAAAGAATTTTTGGCTTATATTGTATTTTTTTTTCGTACGTACTAAGGCAACTCAACAAGTCCCTCAAAAGTTGTTACCGCCCCTGATTATGATAGCACCTCACTTCATTAAAAAAAAAACTTATACATGCATTTTTTCCTATGCCACATAATTAGCTTTCCATTAGTGTATACTATTATAATGCACCACCAGCTTAGTATGCCACAGATATCAACATTTACAAAAGGTCAAATTATCACTCGAGTTATAGAAGACGGCTGGTCTATAAGAAGAGCGGCCACCCATTTTGGAGTTGATAAAATGACGATAATGCGATGGAAAAAGCGCTGGATTGAAAATAATTCTACGTACTACCAAAAGTAAGTTCTGAAGTGCAAGATGAGGGACTTATTGACCATCTCAGACAAAATCCTTTTTCAACGTCGGTCGGAAGTCTCTTGTCGAGTTGCTGCAAAGAAGCCTTTTCTAAGAGAAGAACAAAAACAGGCCAGAGTGATTTTTGCACTGAACAACGTTCTTAGTGATAATGACTTCTGGGTGAGGCTGGTTTTCACTGACGAAAAAATTTTTCAATCATCTTCAAGCAGCAGGAGAATTTTAGTTTATCGTTCACCAAATTCTAGATTTGAACCCGAATATACAAACCAAATTAAACAAGCTGGACATTTTTCTGTAAACATGTGGGGCTGGTTTAGTGCTAGAGGTTTGGGTTTTTTTTTGGAGAATCGAAGGAAGATTCAATAGTGAACGATATATTGAAATCCTTGAAAAGGTTATGCTGCCATCTGTACAGGCTTTACATGAAAATAATGACTTCGTTTATCAGCAGCACAACTGTCCAGTACACACGGCTAATGTTGTTCGCCAATGGTTTCAGAATAATAATATAGAAACACTTCCTTGGCCAACAGCCCTGACCTTAACCCAATGGAAAATGTTTGGGGTCAAATCGTTAAAATAATATACCAAAGGAATTGGAGACCACGAAATGCTGAAGAGTTAAGCGAAGCTATTTATCGCGCATTAGATCAGCTCTCAGAAGACCATCATTATTTTCAAAATTTAACTTTTTCAATGCCCAGACGTTTGCAGCTTGTAATAGAGAAAAATGGTGATCCTATTAATTACTAAATTATTTATTTTAGTTCTTTTTTAAGTTAAAATAATTAGTATCAAGTCGAAGTCGTCGAATTTTTTTCAATCCAACGCTATTTCCATCGTATTATTGTTATTTTATCAACTCCAAAATGGGTTAACGCCGTCTTTATAGAACAGCCTTCGTCCGTTACTCGAGTGATAATTTGATATTGTTCAATAAAGACTTTACTAAAACATTATTTTTGCTGGTTTTTTAGTATTATGCAAAATTTAATATAAAAATAAGTTTGTCTTTAATTTAAGTAAAAAATATTTTCAGGTTTTTTTTAAACAATATGACAAATTGTCGTAATTTTGAAGTTATTAGGCATTTTAGCTGGTAGTCCGTATATATTATACACTTTTAGATAGGTCAATTTTGTGACTGCATGTATGCGTTTTTTTTTGAAATCAAGTGTACATTAAATAACTTGTATTTAATTAGCGTTTAAAACAGGGTGTTTGAACTAGAATTAAGATCATGTCATCACAGGCGTACGCAGGGGGGTGTACGGGTTGAATTTTTCCCAAAAATCACAAAAAAATGGTAATCTGAGACTTTTCTGTTACTATAGCCCCCCCCCCCCCGCAGAAACAATTTCTGCGTACGCCACTGATGTGATTAATGTTGTGTACGTAACAATATCTTTCGCACGTAATGTGTTAACTATATTTGTAAATTGTCGAAAAAAACTGGTTAAACAACAACAAACGATATTTCACCCCTATTGCTGCCGGAACCAGGTGGAGACCATAGGGGATGCGTATATGGTGGTCAGCGGAGCGCCCTCCAAGGAAGGCAACCACGCCGAACGCGTCTGCGATATGGCTTTGGATATGGTGGAGGCCATTACTGATCTGAAAGATCCATCGACAGGTAAGAAAATAATAGCCAATGGCAAAATGTCCATAAATTACGTACCTACGCGAAAATGTGAATATTTGAAACCCCCCTATCCCTCTTGCAACGAAACCTCAGATCCCACCTCTAAAATTGTGTAACCCTAGCTACCACCCGCTTTGGTTAAATATAGGGTGGCCCAAAAAAAACGAAACTTTTCGACCCTTCATTACTTTTGTTCGATTTCAAAAATTTTGACGATTTTGAAAAGCCAAGAATTGAAAATTTAAATGTGCAGGCGCATTTACACAGACAAACTTTCCTTTGATGTTGAAATGCCGACAAACATTTACACGAGCCTCTTGAGCAAAATGTTCAAAGAAAAGTTCGAGCGAAATCTCGTACAAAAAGACTCACGGAAATTTTGGAGAGAATTTTAAGCAAAATTTGTTTGAAGAAATGTTGATAATAAAAATTTGTTACAAATTTAAATTTTATAGTTTTATGGGAATTCATTGAACTTAACTGAAAATAGAAAGACTAAGTTTTAAAACAAGGTATTTTTAACTATGTTGGGAAAAAGGTATTTTTAATTAAGTGATTTCCGACGGAAAAACGATTTGATGTCGAAATTCACGTTTTACCTCATAAGCAACTTCGATTGATCTAATTTTTATAGCGGATATGCCAGTATACCTGTAACTTTTTTGGGGTTGTAAAAAAAACGAGAATCATAAAAAATAATAATTGGTACTTATTTATTGCTGTTGCCTGTAAAATGTAATGATAAAAATTTACGTTTAAAAGAATGCTCTTTATTTGACTTCCTAGTTTAAAACACAATACAATAATAATTAAGTCAAATGAAAAAACCTATATACATTTTATTAAATCTCAAATATATGAACAAAAGCACGTTCGGTCTAAATAATACCCGTTTATTACCCACTTTTACAACCCTACGATCCCGACCCTTGTCTAAAAAATATAATTTAGCAGTTATAGACTAGACTTTTGAATCGGAATGTTGCCCTTTGCATATTTTTTGTTCAGTGTCAGTAATCGACCTTGATTATTACATTAAATTGACAGTAAATATCTATCTTCAGCATTTTCATGAACCTTTTGCTTTTTTAAGCAACCCTTGGGGCCTTAAACTAACTAGGTAAATCTACTGTGAGTAATTAAAAAAAACCAATCAAAGCTAAGGGTAAAGTACAGCTACAAAAATATGTTTAAAAAAAAATCCCGTCCCCACTACTCCTCATAGTCGTGAGGTGCGGATTACCGCTTAAAAGTGCAATTTTTGAGTTTTTCAAATATCGGTTTTTGCCGATATTTGAAAAACTCAAAATTTTCCTGGGTTGTTTTTCGAATCCCAAAAAAACCCCCGGGCAAAAAAATCCGGGAAAAACCCTAAGAAAAAAATATTATAAGTAACCCTAATCCATGTGACAAAACTGATAGCCAAGAATAATGTTTCGCTTGCCGTCGACTTTTTTTCACAAAAATTTAAAATAAAAGTTGGTGTTCCATTTCTTTAAAGAATTGAGATCACTGATTACTGATGTGAAATTTTATTTATTCTCATCTTTAAAAATATATTTCCAAAACAGATAGCAATAATTTGCTCAAAAATTTTCCCGAACAAAATGTTCAAAGAAAAGCTCACAAAAATGTTCACGCAAAAAATTTTAGATCTTTTGCACGAGCTTTTGTTTGAGCATATTCGTCTGTGTAATTGCGCCTTGCGATGTCAAAATTAACAGGTTAAAAAAATGCAACACCACGTAAATGAACAATTATTTGAATGAAAATTATTTGTGTGTATACTCATATTTGATAAATTTTTCGTCTGCCAATCTTTTCTTTTTTCTTAGATTTTTTCTATTTATTTTCAAAATCAACCAACACATAAAAGACCTTTTCTGAAAATTTTAAATAATTTTTCTCGTAGTTTTTGGTCTTTTTGGATTGCCTAAAGTTTACTTAAAAAATAAAAATGCCAAGAGTTGGCGGTCGCCAACAATTTCATCATATAAACGACTTCGAGAAAGGATGCATCGTGGGCATGAAAGAGGCTGGTTTTGGTTTACGGGAAATTCCAAGAAGGGTTAATACCAATCCATCAACAGTGTTAAGAGTTTGGAGAAGGTGGTCCAATTATGAGACTTATAGATGTCGTGCGGGTTCTGGACGCCCTAGATTATTACAAGGTCGTGATTTACGGCATCTCAGACTTCTTGCTCTCAGAAATCGACGGGACAGTATACGATAAGTAAGAGATGTTCTAGTTGCAGCTACAGGACGAGTGTTTTCAAGGATGACAGTTAATCGAAGATTGCTTGGTATGGGGCTGAGAGCTTACCGTCCGCTTTTAGTGCTACCTTTGACCCCACGACATAAGGCTCGCCGCTTGGAGTGGTGCAGAGCTCGGCAAAATTGGAATGACGAACGGAATACCATAAGCTTCAGCGAAAAATCCAATTTTTGTTTAGGCGGCCATGATGAACGCATGAGGGTTAGGCGATTTTGAGGTGAGAAACGAAATGTAGACTTTGCTGTTGAACGTGTGATACAGCAAGACAGCAAAGTATCATGGTATGGGGTGCTATATGTTTAGGAAACAGATCACCTCTAGTCCTCACTGCTCAGCGATATATCGATGAAGTGCTGCAGTCAGTTTTACGTCCCTACCTGCAAACTATCCCAAATGCGATCTTTCAACAAGATAATGCCAGACCGCATATTGGTCGTGAAACAATGGACTTCTTACATGAACTTGGCATAGAAACTTGGCTTATCGAACACGTATGGGATATGGGCGCAATCTTAGTCGATTACCACGTCCCCCTGGAAACTTTGGATGAGTGTTCCTCAATATGATATGGACCATCTTATTCTGTCAATGCCCAATAGAACAAACGAGTGCATAAATAACCATTATTAATTTTTTGATGATTCAATGTAATCAATTACTCATCATCATCATCATCATAGGCAATCACTCGATACCGAGTATGATTTTCCTCTATTCTGTATCGTCGCTAGCTGTTGTGCGTTTTTTGATGGCTATGTAAGCCAATTCTCGAGCCGCACACCCTTCCACAGTCCTGGCACACCCAGTCTCCGGCAGCAGCCGGGTGTTGTTGGTCATCCATTCTTCCATTTTGTCGCTCCTTTCTACGTTCTCTCTTTTCCGTTTCTAGTCTACGTCGTTGCTCTTCAAAAGTTTGTGCTCCCTCATGGACTGTTCGGCGCCATGTAGCACTATCGTTTGCCGTGGTCTCGAAGTTGTTTATATCGATGTGACCCTTCATCATATTGCCTTTGAGAAAGTCCTTGTACCTTTTTTGTTAACCACCTTGATTTCTCTTTCCCTCCTTCAGTTGTCCATAAAATATCTGCTTTGGGAGACGTGTTTCAGGCATGCGGATAATGTGACCAGTCCAACGAAGCTGGTGCTTGAAGATAAGGGCTTCTATACTAGTTGTTCTGGCTTCTTCTAAAACTTTGGTGATATTTTTCTAGTCCTTTGATATGCTGCGCTAGCACATTTTAGGCGATGCTGTGTTTCTGCATCTTTGCATAGTTGCGTTTGATGATAGGTGGCTCCCAAGGTATGGGTAATGTCTGCTTAGGTTAAGTAGGCCACCGTCGAATCTATATAGAATTTCCACTCCCGGCGGTAGATGTTCCTCAACAAGGTGAAGCATGGCACCTAAAAATATAGAAAATAGGGTGGGCGCAATAACACACCCTTGTTTAACGCCTGTCGTAATCTAGAATGACTCTCCTGGTCCATTGTTGCTCAGGACTGTTGCATTCATATTGTCGTGTAGTAGTCTAAGAATTTGAATATATTTTTGAGGGCATCCAGCTTTTGCCAGTATTTTCCAAAGAGCTTCTCTGTTGACCGAATCAAATGCTTTGACTAGATCTTTGAAGGCCATGAAGAGAGGGCGATTTTGTTCTCTAGATTTCTCTTGCATTTGTCTGGCACTGAAGATCATGTCAGCTGTGCATCGATTGGGCCTAAATCCACACTGTGTCTCTGGCAGATTTTGTTCAGCAATCGGAATTAATCGGTTTGATAGTATCCGTGCAAGTATCTTTCCAGCAACAGAAAGCAGAGATATACCTCTGTAGTTTCCATATTGGGCCTTATCGCCTTTTTTGAAAATGGTAACTATAGAGGCGTCTCTGAGTTCAGCAGGAATGGTCTTAGTGGTCCATATTTTACTTATTAGAATGTGCATTTGGAAATTAAGTGCGGGACCCCCTTGTTTGTAGACTTCAGCAGCGATACCATCTGTGCCTGCTGACTTGTTATTCTTTAGCTGTGTGATTGCCTTTTCGACCTCCTCTAATCTCGGAATCTCACTTAGGTGTTGTTGTGTAGTTTTCTTCGAAATTTTGTCGAAGATGTCATTATCGACCTGAGACTCTCTGTTGAGTAGTTCTTGGAAGTGTTCTTTCCATCGTGAATTGATAATTATAATCAATTACTAAGAGCATCCTAATGTATTAATATATAAATATATTACTTTAAAAATATTTGCCCTTTCTGGTGTTGCATTTTTTTTGTTCTACAATATATAAAGAATGGATATCACGAAAGAAAAAGTGGAAAATTTTGAACGAGCGGATGAAGCAATCTGAGAGGCATTACGATTAGGTAAATTTATATTCCCTGGGTAAATTTGATCTCTGGTCCGACTTGACGTATAACCCTACTTTTTTGTTTACTTTTTCTTTTGTGTTCTTTTCTTTTTAAAGTTGGAATTTCTTGGCCTTTTTTGAGTCTTTTCTAATAAATTGCTTCTAGAGTTGTCCTGCTTCGCAGATAGTATAAAAATTCCACAAAGAGTAAGTATTTTCTGCAAAGAAAAGATGTTGTCTTTATTTTTAATTCAAAACTCATTGGCTAGCGTAAATTACTCAAAATTAAAAAAAAATATAAGAAAATTATTTTTATGAAAACAACAATAAAATACGCCATTTTGCAAAGCCGTTGTCAACTCCTTCTGTCAAAGCATAGAAAAAGTGACGTCTGTCTGACTATATGTTCTAGAGGAGCGGACACAATTTTTAAAAAAAGTTTTTTTTTTGCTTTTCAAAATAGGTACGTAATTAAAATTTTTAAAATCGGGCAAGAAAGTAATGGACAGTAAAAAAGTCCCGTCTTTTGGGACCACACAGTATACCAAGTAAAACTGGAGAAAAATACATTATTTAAAAAGCACTGTTTATTTTTTTACGTACATAATTATAATAGTAGTTTTAACAACTAGTGGCTAAAATAGTCCTTTTTTTACAAGCGTTAGTTTAAATATCGAGCGCAGCGAGGTATTTAAAAACGCGAGTAAAAAAAAATTACAGTTTAGCCGC
Source organism: Oxystoma pomonae (assembly GCA_963921995.1). Taxonomy (NCBI): domain Eukaryota; kingdom Metazoa; phylum Arthropoda; class Insecta; order Coleoptera; family Brentidae; genus Oxystoma; species Oxystoma pomonae. Next base: position 3,158,777 of record OY998167.1, on the reverse strand, counting down.
GAGTTGTTAACATTATTGTTTTTAATACTTTTATCAAAAAATCCACGGAAAACAGGAAAATACTTTTACAAATCTCGAACCAAGAGAACTTCTCGCAATACACCATCTTTACACTATAAATCAAGGTGGCTGGTAAATGAAATAACAATCTTTTCCATAGCGATGTGCCTTTTTACTCGGTGACGTTCATTGTTGCGCCATTTTAATACTTGCCAGTTTGATATTTAAGCGATATTTTTAAATAATTTTTTCGTAAATACTTGGTGAAAACTGGCGGAAATGACTTAATTTTAAAGCAAGAATAATTAGATTTCTCCTTAATTTTGCACCAGTGATCAAAAAAAAAAGTTTTTCTGCATCGGTAACCAAAAATACTAGGCTTTAGTTATCTGTAGACAGTTACTAAAATCATGTTTTTGATGAAGGTATAAAAAAACATTTTTTTCACTTTATGGGGTTGCTTTTAACCCTTTTAAAATAGGACCAACTCAAAATTGCTAAAAGGTCTTATAACCATCGTTTTACTTTTTTCTCTCGGGACCTTTTTTCATTAAAAATTGTAATAACATTAATCTTTTATTAGGATTATTTTTATAGGGCTCTGGGGTTTACTTTTTATAAAAAAATGGAAGATTTAATTTCAGACCTTCAAGCGTATGTAGGAGGATATTTATTCTTCTAAAGAATGGATGATAGAAAGAATGTTAACGGTCGGTAGGTAGAAAATTAATAAAAAGAGGTCGGACTTAAAAAAAACAAAATTAAGCTAATAGTATGTAAGCTAGGTAAAAACAATTTATATCACTAAATAATTTTAATTTATAACCGATAATTTGGCTACTTCCACTTATTTACAGAATAACTCGCTAAAATTTAAAAAAAAACCTTATTTTGCCCCCACCCCAAGAGCAAAACCGAGTATTGGGTTAAGGCGCAATTACACAGACGAACATGCTCAAACAAAAGCTCGTGCAAAAGAGCTGAAATTTTTTGTGCGAACAATTTTGTGAGCTTTTCTTTGAACATTTTGTTCGGGAAAATTTTTGAGCAAATTATTGCTATCTATTTTGGAAACATATTTTTAAAGATGAGAATAAATATAATTTTACATCAGTGATCAGTGATCTCAATTCTTTTTTTCTTAGGGGTTTTCCCGGATTTTTTTGTCCGGGGGTTTTTTTGGGGATTTTCTTGTGAGTTTTTTTTATTTCCAAGAGTTTGTTTCCTAAACTCCAAAAAGAACCCAGGAAAATTTTTCTTTTCCAAAAAAATTTTGAGTTTTTCAAATATCGGCAAAAAACTCAAAAATTGCATTTTTAAGCGGTAATCCGCGCCTCATGACTATGAGGAGTGGTGGGGAGGGGATTTTTTTGTAACTTTACTTTACCCTTAGCTTTGATTGTTTTTTTTTTAATTACTCACACCAGATTTACCTAGTTAGTTTAAGGCTTCAAGGGTTGCTTAAAAAAGCAAAAGGTTCATGAAAATGCTGAAGATAGATAATAATAACAAAGGGCAACATTCCGATTCAAAAGTCTAGTCTATTACTGCTAAATTATATTTTTTAGAAAAGGGTCAGGATCGTAGGGTTGTAAAAGTGGGTAATAAACGGGTATTATTCAGACCGAACGTGCTTTTGTTCATATATTTGAGATTTAATAAAATGTATATAGGTTTTTTAATTTGACTTAATTATTATTGTATTGTGTTTTAAACTAGGAAGTAAAATAAAGAGATATTCAAAATTACAACTATTTTGCACTCGACGCGCGTTTCGCTAACAACGTTAGCATCATCAGGAGACGATAAACAATGAACTAAATTAATCTACGCTCTATCTTATATACAATCCTTTAGTGGGCGGAGATAAGACTAATAATTTGTGATTGATCACGATTTTTAATCCTATCTCCCCTCAACCAAAGAATAAAGTGTACTAAACGGGATGGGTCCTCTATCTTTATTAAAACTATTTCTGGATTTAATGATTTCTATACTTTCATATGCATTCAAAAGTCTTTTGTTTGGTACACTTTTTAGAAGTTTTAGGTTATCTAATGTGAATCTATGATTGCTTTCAAAAGCATGCTCGGCCACACTTGACTTTTCTGTTCTTCCGTATTTTAAGTGTGCTAAGTGTTCTTTAAAACGTGTTTGAATAGAGCGTCTCGTTTGGCCAACATATTTTTTGTCACAATCCATGCAACTAATTTCGTAAATTCCACTTTTTTCTAGAACTGTAGTTTTATCCTTGGGATTGCCTAGTAAGCTTCTTATTGTGTTACCGGATTGATATACTAATTTAAGACCGGTGTTATTAAATACTTTGTGTAATCCTTTCGTATAATTAGGATTATAAGGAATTGATACAAATTTTGAGTCGCAGGTATCTTTTTGTCTGAAAAAGGTAGAATTCCGAAAGGTCTTTTGAAAAGAATGTCTATTTATCAGCTTATTTATTAAGCCTTCGTCGTAATCGTTTTCGCCAGCTATATTCCTAATCCTATTCTTTTCTGCTTCAAATCTTTCTTTGTTTAAGGGGAAATTTACTAATCTATATGTTAAAAAGTGCAAACTTGCAAGCTTATGTTGTAAGCAATGAAAAGAGTCATTTGGAATATACCTGTTGGTGGCCGTGCCTTTTCTGTATAGGTCAAATTCCAAATTATTTTTATTTCTTATAACTAAAGTGTCTAGAAATGGCAGTGTACCGTTGTTCTCTGTTTCATAAATAAATTTAATAGTGGGAACCACTATTAAATTTACTCAATTATTATTCAATTCCTTATAATCCTAATTATACGAAAGGATTACGCAAAGTATTTAATAACACCGGTCTTAAATTAGTATATCAATCCGGTAACACAATAAGAAGCTTACTAGGAAATCCCAAGGATAAAACTACAGTTCTAGAAAAAAGTGGAATTTACGAAATTAGTTGCATGGATTGTGACAAAAAATATGTTGGCCAAACGAGACGCTTTATTCAAACACGTTTTAAAGAACACTTAGCACACTTAAAATACGGAAGAACAGAAAAGTGTGGCCGAGCATGCTTTTGAAAACAATCATAGATTCACATTAGATAACCTAAAACTTCTAAAAAGTGTACCAAACAAAAGACTTTTGAATGCATATGAAAGTATGGAAATCATTAAATCCAGAAGTAGTTTAAATGAAGATAGAGGACCCATCCCGTTTAGTACACTTTATTCTTTGGTTAAGGAGAGATAGGATTAAAAATCGTGATCAATCACAAATTATTAGTCTTATCTCCGCCCAGTAAAGGATTGTATATAAGATAGAGCGTAGATTAATTTAGTTCATTGTTTATCGTCTCCTGATGATGCTAACGTTGTTAGCGAAACGCGCGTCGAGTGCAAAATAGTGTAGTTTTGGTTTTGTGGAAAACAATCATAATTTTGTTTTAGTGCAACCAAAGGTTCCAAATTCCCAACATAGTAAAGAGATATTCTTTTAAACGTAAATTTTTATCATTACATTTTACAGGCAACAGCAATAAATAAGTGCCAATTATTATTTTTTTATTCTCGTTTTTTTACAACCCCAAAAAAGTTACAAGTATACTGGCATATCCCCTATAAAAATCAAGTCAATCGAAGTTGCTTATGAGGTAAAATGTGAATTTCGACATCAAATCGTTTTTCCGTCGGAAAGCACTTAATTAAAAATACCTTGTTTTAAAACTTAGTCTTTCTATTTTCAGTTAAGTTCAATGAATTCCCATAAAACTATAAAATTTAAATTTGTAAGAAATTTCTATACCAACATTTCTTCAAACAAATTTTGCTTAACATTCTCTCCAAAATTTCCGTGAGTCTTTTTGTACGAGATTTTGCTCGAACTTTTTTTTAACATTTTGCTCAAGAGGCTCGTGTAAATGTTTGTCGGCATTTCAACATCAAAGGAAAGTTTGTCTGTGTAAATGCGTCTTTACAGGCAACAGCAATAAATAAGTGCCAATTATTATTTTTTTATTCTCGTTTTTTTACAACGCCAAAAAAGTTACAAGTATACTGGCATATCCCCTATAAAAATCAGGTCAATCGAAGTTGCTTATGAGGTAAAATGTGAATTTCGACATCAAATCGTTTTTCCGTCGGAAAGCACTTAATTAAAAATACCTTGTTTTAAAACTTAGTCTTTCTATTTTCAGTTAAGTTCAATGAATTCCAATAAAACTATAAAATTTAAATTTGTAAGAAATTTCTATACCAACATTTCTTCAAACAAATTTTGCTTAACATTCTCTCCAAAATTTCCGTGAGTCTTTTTGTACGAGATTTTGCTCGAACTTTTTTTTTAACATTTTGCTCAAGAGGCTCGTGTAAATGTTTGTCGGCATTTCAACATCAAAGGAAAGTTTGTCTGTGTAAATGCGTCTTTACAGGCAACAGCAATAAATAAGTGCCAATTATTATTTTTTTATTCTCGTTTTTTTACAACCCCAAAAAAAGTTACAAGTATACTGGCATATCCCCTATAAAAATCAAGTCAATCGAAGTTGCTTATGAGGTAAAATGTGAATTTCGACATCAAATCGTTTTTCCGTCGGAAAGCACTTAATTAAAAATACCTTGTTTTAAAACTTAGTCTTTCTATTTTCAGTTAAGTTCAATGAATTCCCATAAAACTATAAAATTTAAATTTGTGAGAAATTTCTATACCAACATTTCTTCAAACAAATTTTGCTTAACATTCTCTCCAAAATTTCCGTGAGTCTTTTTGTACGAGATTTTACTCGAACTTTTTTTTTAACATTTTGCTCAAGAGGCTCGTGTAAATGTTTGTCGGCATTTCAACATCAAAGGAAAGTTTGTCTGTGTAAATGCGCCTTTACAAGTTTGATTACAGTGTTTTTAAATCTTGTTGAAAATTAAAAACGCTCTCGGTTCAGTTGTTTTTCGCGCTGCGAACCAAAAACTGGCACCTGATTATACCCCATCCGGTTTTGCCTCGAGTGTTGCATTTTTAACCTGTTAAAAAAACAAGTCAGTCAAGCCACCCCCCTCCCCCCCGAAAGATATTCGAGTTTTGATATGCTTATAATTTCGAACCAATTTCAAACAAATTTTGAACCACTTTTAAAAATTTTGAACCGCACTCCTTCCTGGTTTTTTTTATATTCAAAAGGGGGGGTGCAGCCGGACGTCAAGCTATACCCCCCTCATTTGAAGCGTAGATAAATATCAAAAGCAACTATGTTCGGGGCTGACAAAGATGGGCGATCCACGAATAAATTTTTTTTTATAATGGACTGTAAAACTAGGGAAACCGATTCAAACGCTCAAACAGTCGTTAAATTTCACAGTTAGAAACTCGATCTTAATTATTGTATTGTAAATTGTAAGTATCAATGGCGGATAGGGCTAGAAATAAAACCTGCCGCCTAGCAGTAGCAATAAATAAAATATCCCGCAAAAATAGGCACTCGACCTACCCCGAATTCCTAGAGGATTCTGGAGACTAGGATATCCAAGTTGGCACCAATAATCTCGAATTTTTCTTATATGTAAAATGCGGTTCACTCGCGAGTTTTTTGTCGAAACTCAGTTGCTGAGATGTAGTATGTTTTCAGCGACCTTGTCAACGTGAACTGATTTAGCGCGGGAGGCGCGCTTTCACTTGCTCGTGCGATACAGCTGTCCTTGGTTCCATATGGGTGCGGGTTATAAGGGGAAAATTATGGAAACAAGGAGTGCCTTGTTTAATAAAATGTAAGGAGATTGGACTTATAGCATATAATCAATTGTTCGCAGAAAATTGTATTAACATTGAGTAAAAAAAGAAAGTTTCTAATTTTACGCAAATTTAGAAAACAAAAAATAACCAAAAATTCTAAGCCAAAATATTTACAAAATAATTGAGCGGGAACGAAACAAACTATCCCAAAACTAAGAACTAATTTCAAACTCCTAATATCATCAAAAAGAATTTCGAAAAATCCACTATCGATTGCGCAATAAAGATATACAGGGTTCCTAAGATTTTCTTTAGGGATAGGATTTCAATAAATCAAACAGAAATGGCATAGAAAGTTCTGCGCGCACAAAAGAAACAGGTATATTGAGCAATGGTGCCAGTTTGTTATTATCTCTGGACTGCTTTCATGAGAAAAAATTGTCGCCACTCTTTCATTGTGAGCATAAATCATAGTTGCAATAATAACCGTTGACAAGATGTCTGCAAATTCCGCTAGATGGCGGCCACACCATGAGATGATCGAGGAAAAAATTAGATGTTTTCAGGTCCAAACCACAGCTTTTTCTTGCTTAAAGGAGGCGGCAGGGTCCATTATTTACGATACTGAGCGATAAACCCGTGAGATTGTTAACATTAGAAAGAAATATCTTCGCTTTTAATTAAATTTCTTTCCATTCTGTTCTACTGGTGACATCTATCCGTAAACGGCCAAACCATGCAGCTAGCAGTAGCAGCCAGAGAAATCAATAAACGGCGCTGTTTTTCCTGCACAGCTTTTTGCTTGCGATATTATTGATTTTAAATAAAGCTGGCCCTACACTACATTTGATATTTTCGAGGTGTTTTATGACATGATCTCGAAACATGTAGCGAACCAATTCTTCAAAACTAGCGGGAGGGTAAAAGCGAAAAATAAGGGGCTGCCAATATTTGTAACACCCAAAAAGGGGTGAAAAGATTTATTTTGCTCTGTTTCTTTACAAAAAACGTTTTTTTTTACGATAAACTTGTGCTCTGCCACTTTCTTAATTTTTTTCTTCAACTTTCTCGAAATTTTCGTCATACCGTAGAAAAAAATTATTTCCCCTATGGTCATCCTCTACTTTTATTCGAAAAAATTTAGAAACAGAGACGGGATCAGTTTTCCTAAAACGGGGGATCTTGGTTTCGAGTGAGAAGATAAAGGGCGCCGCAGGCAAAAATTTTTCAATTAAATTAGCCGAACGCAAAAATGTTAGAAAAACAAAGCACGAAATAAAAATGGCGCCGCTTACAATTTTTTTTTCAAAAATTACGTAATTTCGGGAACGCAAAGAAATAGGTCTAAAGAGTATATTTTTTAAGAAAAAAATATCAATTTTCTCGCCCTCCTCCACTGGGACTACAGGAGCCGTGCACAAATTACGTAATGGTCATAGGGGGGAGGGGGGTTACAAAACGTTACGTAGGGTAACGTAATGAAAATAAGTGAAGTTTTTTTTTTTGGGGGGGTGGGTAGTGGTCTTGAAATCGTTACGTCATATTAGGGGAGTGGCCTGCCAAACCGTTACAAAACATTACATAGGGAGGGGGTCAAAAATTGGTAAAATCACCATTACGTAATTTGTGCACGGCCCCACATCTGACTGTTCCTCCTTTTTGATTTCGAATCAAAGTGCAAAACCCGGGTTGGACGTTCACAGGCGTCAACCCGTCCTATTTGCTTGATAAAGTTTCTACGGAAATATCTCAGTCGATTTCTCCGGCCGTGTATGAACGCTTTAGGTTTGGCATTTGCATGTTTCTCAGTCCCCAGCCTGTAAACAGTGCGTAAGGACAATGGTTACAAAATGAAAAGCCGAAAAATATTTTTTTTTACGATATCTTTCATCAGTTTGGTATTAAAGTCGAGCAAAAACAATTTTTATTCCAGTCCTAAAGGTATGAAAATGGAAAACATTAGAAAACAACAACCTGGAATGGATTTACTACGTGTAAGATGTAGTGACAACATCGCTCCATGCCCATCCTTTTCTGCCTAATGTGCTTTTCCGTTTGTCTGCGTCTTATACACGGCTGCTTGGCCCCCTAAGGATTTGCTTAGGAACCCTGTATATCTGGTCATATAGTCCGCATCAGCTAAGCAACACCATTGGAAAAATCAGGTGCTTTACACATGCACATATTAGGTACTAAAAGTCCAACAAGGTCTTCCAAACTAACTGAATTTTAATTGGCTAAACACCCCATTTTAAATAAATATAAAAAATCACAGAAATTGGGGTGGTTAAAATTTTTTAAAAGTTGTACATGTACTATATAAACATATCAAAGTTCGAAATTTTTTTGAAGGGGTGTGGCTTGACGTCAACCTGCACCACATCTAAAAAAAACAGGTTTACTAGTGGATTTTTCGAAGTTCTTTTTGTTGATATTAGTTCATAATTTTGGGATAGTTGCTTTTCATTTTTCTCTACGCTATAAATGAGGGGCACGGCTGCACCCCCCATTTTGAATATTTCAAAAAATCAGGAAGGAGTCTGGTTCCAAATTTTGAAAAGTGGTTCAAAATTAGTTCGAAATTGGTGTGGGGGGGGGGTGGCTTGACTGATCTAAAAAAACCCTAAAAAAACTGATTTCCAAAGATAATGTTTTCAATGGCAAAATATAATTGTTTTTGTTTTAGGTCAACATCTTCAAATCAGAGTAGGAGTTCATACTGGGGCGGTTGTAGCTGGCATCGTAGGGCTTAAAATGCCGAGGTAAACATACGGATTTTTCCATTATTAATAAGTGTGTTCTTGGTGACATATTTTGTCCTATATAACCCCCACTTCATGATATAGTTATACTTACGTTTCCTCAAACTTCATTGCCATTCAAAAACGATATTTTCAGAGGTTCTCAGATTGTCTAGCGAATAATATAAATCTCTCTCTCTAATAATAATAACTGTTATAGCTACATTGTCATATAAAACGGCCCTCCCCTTGCATTTTCCAGGACAAAGTCGTAGCACTTTTTAAAGGTCGCCGATTCTTATTGGACTGTTTTATTAAAAATTAAGTGTCCCGTCAGAATAAAAATCTTCTTAAAAGCAAGACGACGACGAGACTTGAATCATTTTGGCTAAATAAGGCATTGCTTTTGTAAAATTAAAAACAAAATATTCTAACGAAAAAATTTACCAGCTACCGCAACGCCAACGACTTTGAGAGATGGTGGCAAAAATCAACGCCAGAGTATGTCTACAAATTTTGGTCGGAAAATGCTTCTTTCCTTTACCAACAGCATGAAAAAAAAGACAGAACGAAAACAACGACGATTTTCCGTAATTCTCGGACATACTTCTTTTTGACATTGGCAACACATCTTAATTTCACCAAACAAAAAAACATTCACGTTGCCGAACACCAACGCAACGTTGCGGAAAAAATGCAACTATAGTTATATAATATGACATAACTTTTTAGGTTTAAAAGTTTGAGTCAATGATGTGTTTGAAATTAACTTTGTGTTTCGAATTTCCATTGTCTATATTTTTATTTATACACGCCGTTTCGTTTATTTATACAATCTATTCCTAAGGCTACGTACCTATATACTATGGGAAATCACTCAACTGTAAAGTTTAAGAAGTTGACTCCGCTCAATAAGGGGCTTTCAAATATTTGGAATTTCAACACTTGGTTTACTAAAAATACCCTGATTCTGCCCAATACAGGCAGCTTCAAGGAATTTTCGTTTCTTTCAGTGTGACTTCTTGTGCAAAACCTTTGCTTCTGTCCACTTTATTCGGTGTTGTTTTGGCCATGCATGTTCAGCGATTTCTGACTTCGTTGTTTCACCTCATTGGGTATTCGTCTGATGTTCCTTAAAGTGGTCTTTTTGTTTCGCCTATGTACGATTCACCACACTCACAAGGAATTTGTGGAAATGCATTATTTTGTTTGTTCTCCGGTTTTGTCTTACTAAGAAGAAAGAGTTGTTCGCTACTCTTCGAATTTTCTCTGATAACCCTTTAATGTATGGAATTATAAGGAATGCATTTGCCTGGCTTTGGTCTTGTAATATCTGTCTTAGTTGATAATATTTGAAAATAGCATCTGTTTTAATTTTGCTCCAACTCCATTGTGAATTTAATGGTGGGTCTTATGTTATTTAGGTGGTGAGGAAGTTCTGAAAGTTGTTTGTCATTCCCGGTCCAGACAATAAAACGAAGACGATCAGAGATTGTACTGATCGAAACGTCGTGTATAAATAAAAATATAGACAATGGAATTCCGAAACACAGAGTTAATTTCATAAATTTTTAGGTACTGTCTTTTTGGAGATAGTGTAAACACGGCATCTAGGATGGAATCATCAAGCGAGGCTATGAGAATACACATATCACAGTATACAAAGGAATGTTTGCCTTTATCTTATAAAGTACAAGAAAGGGGAGAGATTCAAATCAAAGGAAAAGGTAAAATAATAGAAGCGGTGGCGCACCGAGGGGAGGGTTTTGGGGTTACACCCCCCTCTCCCCGAGAAGCCTGATTATGGTCACATTTTTACTTTAAATTAAGTTTTTTTTATTATTTGTCCTTATCCCCCCCCCGAAGTTAATTTTTGGGTGCACCATTGATAAAACGGATCGTTGACAATATTGCCAACCTATAGTCTATTCATAAAAAAGAGAGAGTAATAAAAATATATATATATATATATATATATAAAAAACACAGCAGTTCAAAATATATATTATATTTTAACCTGATAGAGAAATTGTTTATTCTGCGTGTTCTTTTTTTGCACTATAATACGTAAGTATGCAGATAATGCCATAATTAGAGGATTAAGTTTAAGGCAGATATGGTAAAAAAAGAACTACTATCATTGGTAAATAGCCACAAAGAAAAATTCAATAAGAAAGTTGTCGATGATATGGTTGAAAAACAAAACATAACAGTATTAAGACTGCCGCCTTACCATTGTGAACTTAATCCAATAGAATTAATATGAACTCAAATGAAAGGGTATGTCGCAAGGAATAATACTACCAATAAATTAAAGGATGTCGAGGTACTTTTTCAAGAATCAGTTAAAAAAAAAACTTCAGATAATTGGCATAAATGTGTACAACATGTTTTGAAAGTAGAAGAAAAATTTGTAAACTTTATTGTTTAATCGAAGAAACTGTGGAACCGTTAATTATTTCTTTGGAAGACAATGAGAGTTACGATGAGAGCATTTACTGGTCTTCTGTATCTGAGTAATTTATTCCTATTTTATTTTTGACTGGTTTTAAAGAAACGTATCTACCTCCATTTCATTTGAATTATTTTTGTAGTTATAATTATTGATAACCGTAACATTTTTTTTTATGTACCAACCATTTGTTTAGCCCTAATTTAATTTTCAGGTGTGCTTATTAATTACAGTTAAAACGCCAATCCCTTTTTGTATATATATTATAATATTATTTTTATTCCTAAAATGAATTTTTATTATTTAATTTATAAATTCTTTCTAATAAAGTAATTTGTTTTATTAAATTTCATAGAACTTTTCACATATTTACTATTTTTTTCACTAATACCTATATACCACGGTACTTAAAATGTAAGTTTCCCCCAATTGCGACGCCTATCAGACTAGTTTATCGCTTGCCTTCTATTGTTCTCGGTTTTGGGTTCTATTGTATTCTCCGGTCGAACACGGTGAGGTATATAAAAATAAACGATTTTTACCTGAGGTACAGCTGGGTCCTTTAAATTTTAGGACGACTTCAGAAAGTGTTTGATTATTATGAGCAGTTTATACCATTAAGTTGACATTAAAAATTTTGTAGGTTATTTACAACTACAGGATGATCTATGTTTCTTTAAGGGAACTTCTTATACTTATTACACTAAGGTCTTCTTTATTTTTTTATTTTGTTTACTTTATTTATAAGACTTCTGTACCAAAAATAATAAATACATTTTATGTGTGTCTATGTATTTGTTATAATAATGACAAAAAACTACAAAAAAATCAATATTTTGTCATGTCTCCGTTTACGTCGATAACGTTTTGTATTCTGCGAAACATTGATTCATAGAAAGACACCGTGAAATTTTCTTGGCCTGCAGGGTCTTCCCATATCGTTGTGATTTCTTCCCAGAAATGTTCCGCATTTTGTGGCAAGAACCTGCGTTTGTTGGAGTCCGTATACAATAACACTCCAAACATTTTCTATTGGGTTCATATCTGGGCTGTAACTTGCCTAAGGAAGCAATTCAACGTTGTTTTCTTGTAACCACCTTGTTATGATGTTCGCGGTATGAATCGTACAATTATCTTGTTGATATATAAAATTGTTTTCTGGAAAAACCTGTTCCACACTTGGCAGCATGACATTGTCCAATATCTCTAAATAGGTTTGTCCCACAAATCTTCGGTCAATTCTCCATAACACCCCCAATCCTCTCGCTGACATCCATCCCCATACATTCACACTAAAATGACCAGCTGCTCGGTAGTGACTCACATACTGTGGATTGAATCTGGCGTTATCTGGCCTATACACTCTAATTTTGCCTTTCTTTGATGACTGAAAAGTTTTTTCATCCGTAAAAATCACGCGGTTCCGAAAATCTTGATCTCTGTTATTATAATTCATAGCAAAAAGCAAGCGAGATTGTTTCTGTTGCGATGTGAGCTCAGTTTTAGTAGCAGCAACACGGCAATTTAAGTGTGATCTCTTTATCCTCCCGAAAGCAGTTGTCTTGCATCCTGGGAACTGAGACAAAATCCTTGCTTGTTTTGCTGTTAAAAAAGGGTCCTCTTTGAGTCTTTGAATGAGAGCTGCATCTTCATCCTGGCTGGAAACTGCGGGTCTGCCTGATCATCCCCTCCTCTCTAGCGTTCTTTCTTCCCTACACCTTTTGCTAATCAAGAATACAGTATTCCGGTTTAGATTGAAATGTTCTGCCACAGCTGCAAGAAACCATCCGTCCTCGAGCTTCGTTACAATCCGTGCTCTCAATTCCTTCGTCGTGTGTGGGTCCATGATCTGAGTTTCTTGACTACATTTAAGAATTTTATGTGACTGGACTTTGACGTTGAAAATAAATTTTTGAAGTAGAATGACACTATAATTTGACTGACATTAAATTGAAATAAAATAAAATACACTGCTCAAATTCAAGAAAAAACTGCTTTAAGAGTCGTCCTAAAATTTAAAGGACCCCGCTGTACATTAGAAAATTTTTAAAAAGAGAAGAAAGAGTGATTGATCCTCAGTACAAAATTTATCCAAATTTGCATTTTTATTACTCTCTCTTCTTTATGAACAGACTTTAAGGTAATATTGTGGCGAAAGTGCGAAAATTTCCTGGAAATTTCCTGGATATTTTGCGTTCACGCAGCTTTTGCAAGATGACACATAACCATATTTACGTCTCTATTTTAGGTACCATGAAGACTTACTGGCTGCAAGCTAGGGATTGTAGGAGCCCAGTACCGAGAACTAAAATTTGGGATGGCTCACAAGAATTTATCACCAACCCTAGGTAGGTACACTTCCGGCCACATAAAATGCGTACGGCAGAAGTTGGCTGCAGGTCTGTTGAATTTAAGTTTTGCTAATTGCGTTGCCCATTGTAACTGACTTTGACGTTTTCGAATTACAGATTAGATCTTTTGACATTGTAAACAAAAATATAAGGAGACTGGCCACACTTTACTAAAAAACTAATATACTAATGAATCAAACAATTTTTTTAAATTATTCAACATTTTAAAGAAGAAGTTAAAAAACCTCCAAATCAGTTACTTCAACCGAAAAGAAACTAAAAAACAAAAGATCAAAAGATCTTGGGTGGAAATAACGAAAATTCAAACTTGGATGAGCATCCCACAAGGAACACACAAAAGATCAAAGCGAAAAGAGAAATGATTAAACGATGTTTCGCCCTGGGTAACCAGCGTGGGCTCATGAGTAGTTTCACTGGTCAACCTCCACTATACATCATTAAACACCATCATACACTTTGATTTCCAACCTTGAACCACTCACAAATAGGCATCGTTCCGCACTGGTACTTACTTATCCAAGTTACCTGATACGAATTTGTTCTGGCGTGTTAATATTTCCAGTAGGATTATGCTCCTAAGGCAATTAAAACAAAGAAGTTAAAAAACCTCCAAATCAGTTACTTCAACCGAAAAGAAACTAAATAAACAAAAGATCAAAAGATCTTGGGTGGAAATAACGAAAATTCAAACTTGGATGAGCATCCCACAAGGAACACACAAAATATCAAAGCAAAAAGAGAAATGATTAAACGATGTTTCGCCCTGGGTAACCAGCGTGGGCTCATCAGTAGTTTCACTGGTCACCCTCCACTATACATCATTAAACACCATCATACACTTTGATTTCCAACCTTGAACCACTCACAAATAGGCATCGTTCCGCACTGGTACTTACTTATCCAAGTTACCTGATACGAATTCGTTGTGGCGTGTTAATATTTCCAGTAGAATTATGCTCCTAAGGCAATTAAAACAAAGAAGAAGTTAAAAAACCTCCAAATCAGTTACTTCAACAGAAAAGAAACTAAAAAACAAAAGATCAAAAGATCTTGGGTGGAAATAACGAAAATTCAAACTTGGATGAGCATTCCACAAGGAACACACAAAAGATCAAAGCGAAAAGAGAAATGATTAAACGATGTTTTGCCCTGGGTAACCAGCGTGGGCTCATCAGTAGTTTCACTGGTCACCCTGCACTATACATCATTAAACATCATCATACACTTTGATTTCCAACCTTGAACCACTCACAAATAGGCATCGTTCCGCACTGGTACTTACTTATCCAAGTTACCTGATACGAATTCGTTCTGGCGTGTTAATATTTCCAGTAGGATTATGCTCCTAAGGCAATTAAAACAAAGAAGAAGTTAAAAAACCTCCAAATCAGTTACTTCAACCGAAAAGAAACTAAAAAACAAAAGATCAAAAGATCTTGGGTGAAAATAACGAAAATTCAAACTTGGATGAGCATCCCACAAGGAACACACAATTGCCTTAGGAGCATAATCCTACTGGAAATATTAACACGCCAGGACGAATTCGTATCAGGTAACTTGGATAAGTAAGTACCAGTGTGGAACGATGCCTGGAACGATGCCGATGGAAATCAAAGTGTATGATGGTGTTTAATGATGTATAGTGGAGGGTGACCAGCGAAAATACTGATGAGCCCACGCTGGTTGCCCAGGGCGAAACATCGTTTAATCATTTCTCTTTTCGCTTTGATCTTTTGTGTGTTCTTTGTGGGATGCTCATCCAAGTTTGAATTTTTGTTATTTCCATCTAAGATCTTTTGTTTTTTATTCAACATTTTATTATAAAACATTATTCTTAAAGCTCGTTATGGACAAAACAAGACCACAATTGTGCGAATACGAAAAAAGTATCGAGAAGAAGGAACTGTTTGGCGAAAGGAAAGCAATAACTTAATCATAGTCAGCGCACCTTTGCAGGATGAGTAATATAAGTGTTTGCAGACAATTTTCAAAATCAAAAAGAAATTATTAAAACACTACGTTAATTAAAAAAAAAACAAGAAAACGTTTCTTCAGTAGCGTGTCATTGCCCCGTCAGCCTCAATAATGTTTGCCAGCCTTCGTGGCATGGAATCTGCTAAATTTTGAAATAAATTTGGATTTGACACAATGACTTCGTCATACCCTCTGACCATGAGCTCTATTAAGTGGTTTGAATTTCTTCTCATTCTTTTTAATTTTTTTGCAATAACGCCCCACACATTTTCCATGGGGTTGGCGTCAGGAACCCGACCATGGCAAAACCTCGATGTTGTTTTGCTGGCACCACTGTTTAGAAATGCGTGCGGTATGGATAGGACAGTTATCTTGTTGATATAAGAATGGTTGCTTCTGGAAGCATCATATCAACATGAACCTCACCAGTAAATATTCCATGGATTCTAAAAAGAGCCCCATGTCCCCTCGCCGATATCCAACTCCACACATTCACGGAAAATGTTCCAGACCGGTCTTCGTTCCCAGCAATATATTTTTCGAGATAACGTGTTCGCGGCGGGCGATATACCAAAACTTGTTCTTCTTCTTGTAGTAAATAGTTTAGTGCAAAAATTAACCTGGCTTGCTAATTTTCCTCACCAAGTAAGATTTTCTTGGCAGCAACGCGACATCTAAGTCTAGAACGGCTTATCCGTCTTCTTATTCTTACAATTGTAGCCTTGTTTCGTCCATAATGGGCCGCTACTCTTCGAACCGACCAACCACCGTCTAATTTTGCTAAAATTTGGGCTTTTTCGAATTCGTTTAGTTGGGGCATTTTTAAATATAAGCGTATGACAGCAACCAAATCTGACAGTGACATTTTTTATCAATTTGAAATACCTAAAAGGTTACTCAGTTGCGAGGGCCAATACTCTATATAAAATCGGGGTACGCATTTTATGTGGCCGGAAGTGTATAGCAAAAAAAGAAGAGATAAAAAAACTTTTGAACGCACCCAAAAATAACGTTTGGCTATAAACATAACAGTTTTAATTCAAATTTTAAATTTTTTTAGGATATATAGCCCACAAAGTCCAAGCAGTGACTTGGGAAGATCCATAGCATATTCGCCAATCACGTTTCAAGATGTGGCACGTAGAAGTATTGCTAGTTCCCCAATCAAATCTTCGTTTCCTTGTAAAGGTAGTAACACGATCTTCTCTAGCTACCAACTAATTTATTATATAGGGACTTATTAGGGAATTATTGAAATACGGCCGAACTGGATAGTGCCTACTCAGCGCCGATCTTAACACATGCTGAGCCTGGCCCTAAAAGGTGCAAATTATAGAATTATTGAACGCGCCTCTAGAGTGACGACGCGACTTTATTTCTAACCTACTAATATATGCTGCCTGTTTTCCAAATTCTTAAGCCTGCCCAGCAAACAGTGGTCGTCTGGGTTATGTCTGGCCGAGAGCCGTCAGCGTTGGGTAACCATCTGTATCTACAAAACTATACCGCCCCTGCTTTTTTACATACGAGCTACCGGTCCGGATAAAGAACGCATGTGCCAGTAATGGCCGTTTATGCTCAAATAATTCCAAGAGTCTCCTCGCCTGAACATTTAAGTTACATTTAAATACAGACTTAACGTTTGTGCAATTGGAAATTAAAGTTGGTGCAACTGGCAATTAGGATCGTATAAAATATATAAAAATTAATTCGGTTACGTTTTGTGGAATATAGAGCTCAAAATATGTTACTTGTTGTTTAGGTAAACCAAGTAATTTATTAACATCGGCTAATTGTTGGTGGCCATTGTTGTAGATAGTATTGGCCCAAATCTGGCTAAATGGCTCCGGGTTGCAATCACGGGGCTATCAACCCCAACTAACAATTTGTCGACATCTCTACGTTGTGCACCGCGTGCCAACGTTGCGTCGCAACGTTTACTTTTACTCAAACATCACCCACTTTTGCACCAGTTTGGTGGATGATTTTTTGGTTGATTCAACGTCGCGATCACGACTACAGTTGAAGTAATAGTTCAATGGGTTTTGGAATACAATTATTTGTTCAAAATATTATTCATTACGTAAAATGATAAATACATCTTCGACTACAAATTAAACTATTTCTGACACCATAATATTATTAAAATAAAATGATATTCTATGTCATATATCATGTTTTGCATCATCATAACATGCGAACCAATGCCAAAATATATAAACAGACGGTAGTAGATAAAACAGATTATTTCGAAAGGGTAGATAACTTAATAAAAAATGGACCCTACAAACAAGTCCCAAAGAACCCCTTACCAAAAATGATTAACGAAGTAAAAAACACAATTAAAAAATGTAACAATATTATTACTGACAATATTAAATATAAACTACAAGTAAGCAATCCCACTATGCCGAAACTGTATTGTCTTCCGAAAATCCACAAGCCTGGAAAATCGGTTAGACCTATAGTTTCTGCTGTAGGATCACCTACTTACAACATTTCGAAATGGCTAGCAAACGAGTTTGAAAATTTACCGATAAAGGAAAAAGGTTTTTCTGTTCAAAATTCCCTTGAATTTATCAACAAAGTTAAAGATATTTCACTCCAAGAAGGTGAAATTTTAATCTCGTTTGATGTTAGTTCGTTGTTCCCTAGTGTGCCGATCCCCAATACCTTACAATACCTGGAGGGACTATTAAGAAAAAACAATCTAGAAGACAAACAGACTTTAGAATACCTATCTTTAACAAAACTCTGCATGAATCAAAATTAATTTCAATATAAAAATAACTACTACCAGCAATTAGAAGGAACCACAATGGGTAATAGTTTATCACCTTTTATCGCAAACCTATTTATGAGCAAATTTGAATCAGATATAAGTAAAGAATTTGAGTATTTCCCCAGAGTATGGTTCAGGTATGTAGACGATGTGTTTGCAGTATTCAACACTAAAGTAACTAGTGTTGAAAATTTTATGGAAAAAATAAATAACAAATTTCCCACTATTAAATTAACTTATGAAACAGAGAACAACGGTACACTGCCATTTCTAGACACTTTCGTTATAAGAAATAAAAATAAATTGGACTTTGACCTATACAGAAAAGGCACGGCCACCAACAGGTATATTCCAAATGACTCTTTTCATTGCTTACAACATAAGCTTGCAAGTTTGCACTTTTTAACATATAGATTAGTAAATTTCCCCTTAAACAAAGAAAGATTTGAAGCAGAAAAGAATAGGATATAGCTGGTGAAAACGGTTACGACGAAGGCTTAATAAATAAGCTGATAAATAGACATTCTTTTCAAAAGACCTTCTAATCGGAATTCTACCTTTTTCAGACAAAAAGATACCTGCGACTCAAAATTTGTATCAATTCCTTATAATCCTAATTATACGAAAGGATTACACAAAGTATTTAATAACACCGGTCTTAAATTAGTATATCAATCCGGTAACACAATAAGAAGCTTACTAGGAAATCCCAAGGATAAAACTACAGTTCTAGAAAAAAGTGGAATTTACGAAATTAGTTGCATGGATTGTGACAAAAAATATGTTGGCCAAACGAGACGCTCTATTCAAACACGTTTTAAAGAACACTTAGCACACTTAAAATAAGGAAGAACAGAAAAGTCAAGTGTGGTCGAGCATGCTTTTGAAAACAATCATAGATTCAGATTAGATAACCTAAAACTTCTAAAAAGTGTACCAAACAAAAGACTTTTCAATGCATATGAAAGTATGGAAATCATTAAATCCAGAAATAGTTTAAATAAAGATAAAGGACCCATCCCGTTTAGTACACTTTATTCTTTGGTTGAGGGGAGATAGGATTAAAAATCGTGATCAATCACAATTTATTAGTCTTATCTCCGCCCACTAAAGGATTGTATATAAGATAGAGCGTAGATTAATTTAGTTCATTGTTTATCGTCTCCTGATGATGCTAACGTTGTTAGCGAAACGCGCGTCGAGTGCAAAAAAGTGTAGTTTTGGTTTGTGGAAAACAATCATAATTTTGTTTTAGTGCAAGCAAAGGTTCCAAATTCCCAACATAGGTAGTTTACTGTCAAATATACAGTTCGTAGCTCTAAAAAACAAGCGCGCCCTCGATTAAGATGATTTTATGAAATTAAAAAAAATCATGATTTAAAAATCGCTTCGAAAATTCTCTAAAGATGTTGCTTAGGATTCATAAGAATAAAATACGGATTTTTATATGAAAAAGATCTTAGTTTATTGTAGAAAAAAGCAAAAAAATAATTTTTAATGTTTGTTTACAAATTAGCATATAATGGTTTTAACAATCAATCATGGCACATAATCACTTATTAGTTTCTATGTCAACCAAAGGAGTCCCGTGTGCTTTAACTACTTAACTGTGTTTTGAACGAATCCCCCAACTTAAAAGACTCGAACACGCCTCAATTTTTACCCAATCGAAATTGCGCCATAGTTTGGCTTTCTGCTGCTCACTTAATTTCCGTCCTTGTTGTTTACACAGGACCTTCCTCTTTTTTTCCGCCACACTGGGGAATCACCTTCAATGACAGCTCTCACATGTCAAAATATCGAAGAATATGTATACCATTTGTTCCTTTTCATAGTGCAAAATGTTCAA
The DNA here is from genome assembly GCA_963921995.1 of Oxystoma pomonae. Taxonomy (NCBI): domain Eukaryota; kingdom Metazoa; phylum Arthropoda; class Insecta; order Coleoptera; family Brentidae; genus Oxystoma; species Oxystoma pomonae. Next base: position 3,138,904 of record OY998167.1, on the reverse strand, counting down.
ACAAAACTAATAGAAACTTTACAAAACACTTTTTAGTTACTTTTACTGAATTAATTGACGTTTGTATGACAGACAGTAGTGCCCCAAAATTGGTTTGTTGCAAACATTACAGAAAAATTGTTTAGATGGAAACAGGCGCGCCCGCGTCTCCAACAAACCGGCCAGAAAACGTGGAGTAAATTGATCAATTTTTGGTTTAGCACACACCGGTTTCTAGTCGGCGCCTTCACAACTAAAGAATTACTGTTAGTACAATAGACGGTCATAAATAGTTGTGATGGCAACTAAAGTTGTGATAAACGTTTAGGCGTCGTATAATAGTCTACGTTGTCGACCGTCGCCATGATAACTGTTCTTTATCTGTAAAACAACGTTTAAAATTAGTGCAATTCTAATTTTTACAACTTGCACAACTAAAAATTGTTAGTTGGGACGGGTCAGTCCGGCAAAGCAACTGTCCGGCAATCTAACTGTGGCCCTATACTGTGAGTGGTTTCACATGAGGATCAGGATAAAACAGACAAAGATTTGTCGGGAGGACATATGCTCTCCTTTAAAAACTGCTAATGAGTTACTTTTTAGTGTTATTTTTTTCAAACATCAAAAGTTCCTCCAACAACTTTTCAATTCGCCTCTTGAGTGTTTTGATGGGAAATAATTTTTGGATGGAATTTCGTTGAACTACTTCTGGTAGCAAACAAATATGTTTTTCATAGAGCATGTTCTCTGTTCTGACAAAGATCGTGATATATGAAGATGCTTGGCGTATTGAGTACGGTACGAAAACATACTAATTCGGTAAACGAAGTCTGTGAACATTGCTTTTTTAATTTTCTTCCGCCATGTTACCCGATTTCATACAAAATATACTTATTTTGTGCCCAATTTTGTCTTTTTTGGCCATCACAACACAAAAAATTGCCGAAAGTAGGGTTAAGGTAAAACCAGGCGAATAGTTGTCAAAAACGTCAAGACACAGACAAGACAGTATAATTCCTCGACAAATAAGGGCAGGCCTTAACCTTATTAGTGTCAGCACTAAATGTGGTCGTTCTTGCGCATGCGTATCTGTCAACAGCGTTTCAATAATTCCCTAATGTAAGTCAGTCCGTAACGCTATTACGGCCAGCGTAAAATCTCATGACTGCTGCGCACGCTTATCTGTCAACAGTGTCAAAATACTGTCCGGCCATGATGAATTATTGTCGAGAAAAGTATTACTTTTTTATTGACAGAGCTTAATTAATTAAACTAAAAAAATGTGTACAGAAAACTAGCTAAATGTATTACAAAAAAATAATAATACAACAAATGAATGTAGAAGTGCGGCGGGACAATTCCCATGTACGTAGGCCACCTTGCTGGGCCCGTTGCACGTCCACTATCCATGATTTAGCCTTGGAAGCCTGCCTCTTTCGCAAAAGAACAGATTCCCAAGGTGCGACTCTCTTGACCTGGCCAGAGCCGGACACTCCAGCAGGACATGCAAGGACGACTCTTCGTCCTTTATGCACCATCAACTCTCGAGTCTCCGGCCTCCAGCCTCTATAGGTGCTTGTTGAGGCAACAGTGTCCTGTTATAGGAGCCCTGTTGCTGGTTTCAAATCCTTCCTGCCTAGGTGGAGCATGGACTTCGAGCAGGTGCTCTTTAGTCAGCTCTGTTTCGGTTGGACCGTCCATACTGACAACGATTTTTACCTGGAGCTTCCTGAGATCCTTGGCCAATTTGTTTACATCAGCGGCGTCCGTAGACGCCCCTGATGCGTTTATAGATTGTCCAATGGTTACTTGTGCAATTCCCTGTCTGGCCTCTTGTGTGAAGATTTACTGGGTCCTTGAACAGTTCCAAGTTGATCCTTATCTTTAGAGGTTTCACTGGGTACCTGTTCGGTTCCCTGTCTTACCTCCTAGTTGTCGGAGGGTCCGTCTCGAGTTCCTTCACAGACGAGTCCGGCCCTAGGGCCTGGCTAAAAAAATCTCCAGTTTGTCCCTAATAGTTCAAAAAAACCTCTGCCTGATATAACCAGTTTTAGATGGAAGCAGACTAAAAAAAGTTGAAGTTATTTTTAGTCATTATTTACGAATCTTACTACTAATTTGATAGATTCTAGATCGAATTCAGAGGGAGGAGGTCATTTTCCGATATGGGATCCCAACATTTATTTCGGTCCGCTGGTTCATAAGGAAGATTTAAGCGATCGAGAGGATGACATGGCTACGACCAGTTGCACGCAAATGACTTGTATAAGATCAAATAAGTCACCGAGTAAAGGCCATAAAATTAAGGTTTGTTATCCATATAACTATACGAGGTACCTATTTAAAGGTCAGTCAAGCCACACACCCTTCCCCCCGAAAGATATTCGAGTTTTTATTTGCTTATAATTTCGAACCAATTTCGAACTAAATTTGAACCACTTTTAAAAATTTTGAACCACACTCTTTCCTGGTTTAAGCATATTAAAACTCGAATATCTTTTTGGGGGTGGGAGTGTCACTTGACTGAGCTCCTTATTGAATAAACATTTAGAAATTTTTTTTTATTTAAAGTTTGTGTTTACAGGAATTGGCAGGAACTTCGGGCATATTAGTAAAACGAATCCCGGAAGAAAATCATGTGCTTAAACCGCCTGATATAAGTGGAAAGAAGGTTGGGATCGATTCTAGGCCAATTGAAATTAATTGCATAGAGGAAGTGAGTATAAAGACTATAATTTTACAAAAATAAATCTAGAGGTTTTGTTTTGCCGAAAATTACATCAATAAAAATGTTTTTTTTTACCCACTGCAAAGGATTTTTTGACAGCCTCTGTATGTCTTTATGTTAAAGCCATGATGGTAATTTAAGGCTTAAAATAATTTAGCATAATTGACGGGGTAACGTTTTTGTTTAATTAATTTTTACCATGATTTTGCTCACATTTGAAAGCTTTTTTTCCAAATTTTCGATTTCTAGAATAAAACACACATTTTTCAAGTTTTCACTGTTTTTTAAGCGTTCAAAAAAAGTACTGCCAAAAAACATTTTTTCTCTGTCAAAATGAAAAATATTTAAGGTTGTTGAAGAGACACAGCAGACTATAAAAAAGTATGTTAGAGCAAGAAGGAAATAATTTAAGGCAATTATTGGATGTTTGCCAGTAAGTAATGCTTCGCCAGAAAGAAGGTTCTCCTGCTTCAGAAGATTGAAAACATAAGTACTTAAAAACACTATGACGAAAATTCGTCTTACTAGCTTACTTGCTGCATATCAAGAGACAGAGAGAAATTGACATTGAACGGTTTGCCCAAAAACTTATATTTGAGATTAAAAACTTAGTTACTCAACGTAGTTACTCAAGCGCGGATTTTAGAGAATTTAAATTTTTTTCGAAAACATTTAGAAAATCAAAAGTAGGGCTTAATTTGTGGCGATAACACCTTTGATATTTACGGTATTCATTTAATTTTATGTTAAAAATGGCATTTGTAGTGTCATTTTCTTAAAAATTTTCGCCTGCTGCGCTTTGATACCATCGATATATTGACAATTTTAGTTTAATTTTAAAGAAAAATAAAGCATTTTTTAGATCTATTTTCTTTAAAATATTCGCCTGTGGCGCTATGATACCGTTTAGTGTATTTTCTTAAGAATTTCCGGCGCATTTAAAAAATGTAAGAAATAAACAACTTAAAATCTAAGTACCCCCCCCCCCTAGATTTGAGGCCAAATCCGCGTTTGTAGTTACTATACTCCTCATAAAAGCTACGTTTTTATTCTAGTTTTTGTTTTCGTATCAAAACCGCCTCCCCCTTTTTAAATAGCTGGGACCGCCACTGTTTATCTTAATTGAAATATTGAAAGTGGCTTTCACTTTTTAGGATGACAATATCATTTTAAAGGAATCGCCAGAATTCGGCATATCAATGTACAAATACGCGAAAAGACTGGGAAGAAAAAACCATACGGAATGTAATCATCATAAGGAAAGTAAAGAACTGACCGAATCGAAAAGTGACGGAGATCTTAAGAAAAAAGACACCGTAAGTGGATATTACACTTTTCGTCTTTTTTTTTCTAAGAGTTCAATTAGAAAAAATGACATTTTCCCGTTGAAGAGGTTTTTTTAAAAGCCTGTCTCTCCCTAGCCTGTCGGTGTTTTATTTTTGGATCTAAATATACTGAAATATCATTTAGAGCTGTCAATTTTTAAAAGTAGTTTTAACAACTAGTGGCTAAAATAGAGCTTTTTTTACAAGCGTTGGTTTAAATAACGAACGCAGCGAGGTCTTTAAAAACGCGAGCAAAAAAAGCAAAGTTTAGTCGCGAGTTGTTAACACTATTTTTTTAATAGCTTTATCAAAAAATCCAAGAAAAACAGGAAAATAATTTTAAAAATTTCAAACGAAGAGAACTTCACTATAAATCAACGCGGCTGGTAAATGAAATTACAATCGTTTCCATAGCGATGTGTCTTTTGACTCGGTGACGTTCATTGTTGCGACATTTTAATCTTTGACAATTTGATATTTTGACGATATTTTTAAATGATTTTTTCGTAAATACTTAGTGAAAACTGACGGAAATGACTTAATTCTTACGCAAGAATAATTAGGTTTTTTTGCTATTACTATTTTCCGCTATTTCTCTTTAGCTTTGGGTAAAAAACGGACAGAAATAATTTTTTGCACCCGTGATCAGAAAAAAAAAAGTTTTTTTGCATCGGTAACCAAAAAAGCTATGCTTTAGTTATCTGCAGACAGTTATCTGCAGAAAAAATGACATTTTCCCGTTGAAGAGGTTTTTTTAAAAGCCTGTCTCTCCCTAGCCTGTCGGTGTTTTATTTTTGGATCTAAATCACAAACCTTATAACCAAAAAAATAGACTGCTAATGCTTATGGGTTTTCTCCCAATAAATGACTGCCTCATGGAAGTGACAGTTTGGTGTTATTGGAACCAGAGTAAACCGACTTGAGTAAAATTTGTTGTGGTTGCAAACTCAATATTTTAGTATTTGATGAATATATAACAAGCACTGCTTGACGAAATTTAAGAAAAAATATAAAACCACGGTTTCTTGAGTATTTAAAAAAATTTATTTAGAAAACTGTTCGAATTAACTAGATTTCAAAGGGGCAGTGTAAACAGTGTCATGACGTGACAACTTATTTTCTCTTTATCCACGTTTTTGGTTGGTAGCACTGCGTTTGACGGTCTTGACGTTAGTAGATTCGCCATTTTCTTTATTTTCGTTTCTTGGTTTTCGAAGATTTTGCTTTGGATAGACGTCTGTAAAGACGCGAATCCATAGTAACCGAGAAGAAGATGAAGAAGTTTTTGCTTAACGTGTTGTGTTTTTAATATACTTTTTCTGTGCCCTTTTGCATCATGAAGTGCTTTGTTGTCGGCTGCAACAACAGCAATTCTGCGAGTGGAAATACGTTTTCCTATCACAGGTAAGGGTAAATAATTCCTATTTTTGCCAATTTTCTTTAATACTTCTGCGATCATTGCCTGTATTCTGAAAGGCCCATGAGGTGGTTACAGCTCACCAGTGTGGGGAATCAACATTGTTGACAGGAGAAAGAAAGAAACATAAATTCTTTAAAAGAGATTTGTCAAAAAATTGCAATACTTAAAACTATGAGCTTAAAAACTTATTTAATCTTAATAAATTTAACCTTATAGTTCTTATAATTACTGAGATAGCAATAGTGTCCCATGTTAATTAGGACACCCTGTATTAGCAGTATGCCTTATGAAAAAGGGTTTATTTTTCCTAAGGCAACCATGTTGAATCGCTCATCAGCTGATGGCAGTATTATTAAGTATCGTAATAATGAACAAGTCTAATTATTGTTTTTCTATTTCTTTCAATAGGTTTCCACCAGATGCTGCTATTAGTAGAAAGTGGTTACTGAGCATTTGAAGAGACTCTAAGATTGTTATTAAATACCAAAGACTCTGTTTTGACCAACTTTTAGTTGAAGCAATCATTAAAACATACAGCACTTTGAGAAGTCATAGCTCTGCAAATACAATTAGTGAAAGTATATCTGGAGAAAAGGTCCGAAAAGTTTTAACAAAACTTGTATTGTTTAAACAACGTGTTTTATATATTATCTTTAATTAAAAATAAGTAGTTTCTGTTTGTAAATAAGTTACTTTTAAGTATTTTTTGTATTGTAACTTTTTTGATTGTATTTTGTAAATAATTATTTTCTACAAATAAAATTTAAGGCTGGGTTTATACAAGCAAATAAAAATTAAAGTAACAAAAATTAAAATAAAAATAAATAATTTTGGTTTATACAGCTGAATAAAAATAACTTGGCAAAATTTTTTAACGATCCTTTTTTTAATTTTCTTGTAGCTGTATGTTTATGGGTTGAGGGATCTTGTTAATGAAATGTCCTTTTTTTGAAGTGCCTATGTTTCACAAAATTTATATAAAAATAAATTTTGCAAAACGTCGGCATTTCAATATATAAAAATATATTTTGCGAAATGTTGGCATTCCAAAAAAAGGACGTTTTATTAACCAAATCCCTTGACCCATACACATACACCTTCTAGAAAATAAAAATAACTGAACCAATCAGCACACAGCTTCAATAATTGAAATAATTAAACTAAACTCAAAACCAAAAAATGAGTGAGGTTATGCGCAAATTTTTGTCAGATAATAAAAGTTGCCCATCTTCCTATTTTTATTTCTGCTGTATAAACGCCTACACTATTTCCCATAAGCTCAACTTTTATTTGCCTGCATAAATAAAGAGTACCGAACAGACAGGGTGATTTTTTTTAAGGGGTCATTCATAAACTGGTGTAGATACTTAAAGAAGGGGAACTTTTTTTCCTAAAGATAAAATGTACTTTACCCATTTAAAAAAATTCATATTTTAAGGGAAGGTGGGGGGGGCTATTATTTAAGATTATCGTTAAAAAAATTGCAAATTTATTATGCCAGAGCCTTTTTTACAATTAGCCGCGTCTAGTGTTATTTGTGCTTCTCAGTTGGTAGTTATAGGGATTTTGGTGCATTGCCAACTGCTTCTGGCACCAAACTGTCAAATACATGAAGCAGTCATTTCTTAAAGCAACATCATCAGTCTATTTTTTTGGTTATAAGGTTTGTGATCTAAATATACTGAAAAATCATTTAGAGCTGTCAATTTTTAATAGTAGTTTTAACAACTAGTGGCTAAAATAAAGCTTTTTTTACAAGCGTTGGTTTAAATAACGAACGCAGCGAGGTCTTTAAAAACGCGAGCAAAAAAAAGCAAAGTTTAGCCGCGAGTTGTTAACACTATTTTTTTAATAGCTTTATCAAAAAATCCAAGAAAAACAGGAAAATAATATTAAAAATTTCAAACGAAGAGAACTTCACTATAAATCAACGCGGCTGGTAAATGAAATTACAATCGTTTCCATAGCGATGTGTCTTTTCTCGGTGACGTTCATTGTTGCGACATTTTAATCTTTGACAATTTGATATTTTGACGATATTTTTAAACGATTTTTTCGTAAATACTTAGTGAAAACTGGCGGAAATGACTTAATTCTTACGCAAGAATAATTAGGTTTTTTTACTATTACTATTTTCCGCTATTTCTCTTTAGCTTTGGGTAAAAAACGGACAGAAATAATTTTTTGCACCCGTGATCAGAAAAAAAAAAGTTTTTTTGCATCGGTAACCAAAAAAGCTATGCTTTAGTTATCTGCAGACAGTTACTAAAATCATGTTTTTGATGAAGGTTATCGAAAAAAAAATTAAAGGTCCTTTTTACCTTACTCCTCAAACTTTAAAACCCAAATACCTTATACAAAAGAGTTTAGACCTCTTCATTAAGCAAACTTTTTTTTGTAAATTGATGAATGACAGTTTTTGTCTAGGGTGCATTGAAAAAGAAGCGTAATGGCTAGTAAGAGAGAGCGAAAGAGATAATAAACTTGAGAAACCGATACGATGTTGCGGATGTCACCCACAATTAACTAAAAGATTCCCAAGGAAGATCCCTTCAAATTTAACGGTAAATGTTGCCTTCAAAGAGCGTAAAACAGTAATTATGAGTATTTTCTTATTTTAGTTTGATATTAGAATCCGCTAAATTAATTAAAATGCCCATTTATCCACAAAATTTTACTACCGATTGATGTTGCTCTTTCAATAAAGCTGCGAAAAGTCTGAGCCTGACCTGCCATAACCGGTTACGCCAAAGTCCCGACTCTACGAGACAATTTATCGTAACAGTCTCCCACGAAATATCTTGTTGAAATAAATTTACAAACAAAATCATAATTTTTTAAAAGAATAAAAAAAAATTAAAACGACCGAGGCAGTCTCTTAATCTGCAACCCTCTACTCTTTCTACTTACAACACTTTTTGTAACTGTGTTCACCTCTTGTTTAACTTTAAAACGACTTTAAAGCTGTTATTAAATTTAATACCAGAGGGGTGTTGTTTTTTTTTAAATTCTGATTCAAAAAATATTTTTTTATGCAAGATCTGAAGAGCGATAAAGGAGTCTACTTTATCGCTCTTCAGATCTTGCATAAAAAAATATTTTGTGGTATTTTAGTTGCATCATTTTAGGATCAAATAAATAAAAATAATCCTAAGATCATCTAAGTGATTAATTGAGAAAAATTACGTCTACTATCTCCTTCACGCCCGCGTCTTCGATTAAAACGGATGGCGGACGGAATTATCGATCGATACCTATCGATTTTAGCACTTGATGGCTGCAACGATGCTGGAAATAATGCGCTGAAAGTGCAAAAAATTTGCGATATGCAGAAATGGGTTCAATATTTTTTAATTATTCATTAAAAATCCTCCAAGTCCCCTCTTTCAGTTAAAAAAAAATTAGGTCGCTCAAGCCACACCCCCCTTCCTCCAAAGATAATTTAAAAATTTTGAACCACACTCCTTCCTGGTGATACCTAATATGTGTATGTGTAGCACCTAATTTTCCAATCGTGCTTCTTAGCTGATGCGGACTATAAACCAAATTGTTAAAGGTGGTTGAAAATTCGTTCGAAATTATAAGCATATCACAACTCGAATATCTTTTGGGGGGGGGGGGTGGCTTCACTGACCTAAAAATGAACACACACAAGCCTAAAAACTGTTGCACAATTTGATAAGTAGACTCAAATTGTGCTCCAGCACTCTGAATGAGAGTGACGCTAATAAAACATAGAAAGTGCAGCAGTTTTCCTAAACTGTTGCCTAGCCGGCATCTGTCTTCAGTGCATCTGAAATGATTAGCGTTCTTACTCAGACATAAGCATTTCGGCACCCTAGACGAGAACTGTCGAACCCTGTATATTTTACACGCTGTTTAATAAAACTTAACAACGAGAACAAATACGCAAAAACACCTCCTAAATATAAACTTTGTTTAAACTTACAGGTATCACGAACGCTATTGCCAAACAGCAAAAGTCAACCGAATTTCGGAAAACAAAAGCATCATCAGTGCTGTACAGGGTTCAGTTCGACGCATCGACAAAGACTACAACACAATGGCTGTGTTTTACTTTAGGCTCTAACCTTACCTTTATTAAGTTTTTTTTTGTTAAAAATTAGGGGTCCCTATAAAAAACCCGAAACCAAATTTGTCAGAATTTAAAAGAAAAGAAAATAAATTGGTCCGAAAATTTTTTTATCGAAAATCGCTAGAAAATATTTGCCTAGAATTAAATTTAAACGAAACATATTTTTAAGGAAACAAAAAATTTCAGAAAATATTTTTACCGAAAATAATTTAATAGAAGCATAATAATGCCGAACCACAAAATTCAAGAACCCCAATCTGTCCGAAAATGATTTAAACCGATAGCCACGAATTCAATTGCTACGTTGCTAGGCTCACGGCAGAGAAGAGTCAAAGTAAGTTGTGATATTGTATTAATTTACCCCCTTTACATCCCTCAACCACCCCCTACCCCCAAATTTTTTCATAATATTATAATCGGTTCACGGGAAGTGTCTCAAAATTGAATCGCAAGATTTGATAGACAGTTAGACAGTAAATGTTGCCTTCAAAGGGCGTAAAACAGTAATTATGAGTATTTTCTTATTTTAGTTTGAAATTAGAATCCGCTAAATTAACAAAATTTTACTACCGATTGATGTTACGCTAAAGTCCCGACTCTACGAGACAATTTATCGTAACAGTCTCCCACGAAATATTTGATAGACAGTTAGACAGCCAGAAACTGTGAAGTTAAAGAAAATTGTTTAATGAAAAAAATCCCCGTGTCATCTTCTAAATAGAGAAACTTGTCAACGCCGCAATCCAAGGCCTACGGCGCTCTAGAGATTTAAATTTGACGCATGCCCAATAGCAATTCGGATGGATTAGGGTTCTGCTCATTTCAGGATCGGGCATATTTTTTTTTATCTATTTGTGATTCGGGTGTTTTTCATTTCGTTTTTTTTTCATTCATATTTCATTTCGGACGTTTTATTTTCTGTTCAATTATGTTTCGGTTTTTGTAAATTCGGTTTTTTTGTGGGTTCCAAAAAATCAGTATAAAAAACATATTCAGACCGCTCACTGTAGATGGGGAATGACAGAATTAAAATCCTTACATTGTGAAAACCGTATCCCTTAGGCAGAAACGATAGATAAAAACTTTACCGAAACCAATGAAGCAAACAGCGTAAGTTAACGTCTGGTCCGAACGTAGGGTTCCCAGGTTTAAAGATCTGTTTTGCGGGACATTGTTATTGTATTGTCAAAAAGATAATTTTTTTTTAGAATTCAAAAAATATTTTTTGCCATACCTCTTAAACAAAATAACATAAAAAAATCTCAGTTGACGTGTGTTTGAATTTTTTTGTAAAAAAAAAATTCTAACCCGCGAGAAGCACCGTTCCGTTATAATCCACCCTGTATATTCCACGTCTACGGGTACGTTCTATGACCAACTTAAACTGCCTAAATATTAAACCCATTAATTGCCAATTGCACCGAAATGTTAGACTTAGTTTAAATTTAACCGATGATCAGAATGCGCTTCCAGAAAGAACTTAAGATACCAAACTCTCGCATTCTAAACATCAGTTAAATTTAAACCAGGTTTAAAATTACGGTGCAATTGGCAATAAGTCCTGTCAATATACGTCAAGTTTAATGATAAAGACTGTAAGTTTTTTTCTTAACAATTAAAGCAACAATGAGTAAAGATTATTTTTGTAAAACAATAGTAGATGATCAGGAAAAATATTCACAACATTAAAAAATTTAATGTGTTTGAAACAGTGTTTCGGACTTCCATTGTCTATATGGCAGTCCGAAACACAGAGTTAATTTCATTAAAAAATATAGTTTATTTTGTTTGATGAGTAGGAACCACTGGACTTTTCTAAATTGTAGTTAAATATAGGTAACTTAAAATTAGATTTTTGTAGCAATTTATAAAATTGTTTTAACCACCAAAGAACAACAATAAGTGTTAATTATAAAATAAAAAATTATTAATTAAGCATCAAAAATTTTATTATATCGGGCGACAGACCATTGCCAGTTTTAATAATTGCAAAAAACTGTCTGACAAAAGACAATAATCAGCGAATAGGCTAAAAACGACATATTTCTATAGGTTTTAGTTTTTTAAAAAAATACAGAAACACGCTAGACAAAAGGCGATACTTTTTTGAACGCAGCTAACGTTTTTTTGTTAATAATCGAAAAACCACATTATTCTCTCAGTTTTAATCATTGCAAAAAACCGACGGAAAAATGACAATATATTAATTACTATAGGTTTTTTTTTTAAATTACAGAATCACGCTAGACAAAAAGCGATACTTTTTTGAACGCAGCTAACGTTTTTTGATAATAACCTAAAAACCACATTCTTCTGTCATTTTTGGGATTTGCAAAAAATAATAATAATTAGCGAATAGTCTAAAAACCATGTATTTTTATCGGTTTTTTGCTTTTAACAAATTACAGAAACACGCTAGACAAAAAGCTATACTTTTTTTGAATGCAGCTAACGTTTTTTGATAATAACCTAAAAACCACATTCTTCTGTCAGTTTTGGGATTTGCAAAAAATAATAATTAGCGAATAGTCTAAAAACCATATATTTTTATCGGTTTTTTTGCTTTTAAAAAATTACAGAAACGCGCTAGACAAAAAGCAATACTTTTTTTGAACGCAGCTAACGTTTTTTGAAAATAACCAAAAAACCACATTCTTCTGTCAGTTTTGGGATTTGCAAAAAATAATAATAATTAGCGAATAGTCTAAAAACCATATATTTTTATCGGGTTTTTGCTTTTAAAAAATTACAGAAACACGCTAGACAAAAAGCGATACTTTTTTTGAACGCAGCTAACGTTTTTTGATAATAACCCAAAAACCACATTCTTCTGTCAGTTTTGGGATTTGCAAAAAATAATGATAATTAGCGAATAGTCTAAAACCATATATTTTTATAAGTATTTTGCTTTTAAAAAATTACAGAAACACGCTAGACAAAAAGCGATAATTTTTTTGAACGCAGGTAACGTTTTTTGATAATAACCTAAAAACCACATTCTTCTGTCAGTTTTGGGATTTGCAAAAAATAATAATAATTAGCGAATAGTCTAAAAACCATATATTTTTATCGGTTTTTTGTTTTTAAAAAATTACAGAAACACGCTAGACAAAAAGCGATACTTTTTTTAAACGCAGCTAACGTTTTTCGATAATAACCTGAAAACCACATTCTTCTGTCAGTTTTGGGATTTGCAAAAAATAATAATAATTAGCGAATAGTCTAAAACCATATATTTTTATCGGTATTTTGCTTTTAAAAAAATTACAGAAACACGCTAGACAAAAAACGATACTTTTTTTGAACGCAGCTAACGTTTTTTGATAATAACCTAAAAACCACATTCTTCTGTCAGTTTTGGGATTTGCAAAAAATAATAATAATTAGCGAATAGTCTAAAAACCATATAATTTTATCGGTTTTTTGCTTTTAAAAAATTGCAGAAACACGCTAGACAAAAAGCGATACTTTTTTTGAACGCAGCTAACGTTTTCTGATAATAACCTAAGAACCACATTCTTCTGTCAGTTTTGGGATATACAAAAAATAATGATAATTAGCGAATAGTCTAAAACCATATATTTTTATCAGTATTTTGCTTTTAAAAAATTACAGAAACACGCTAGACAAAAAGCGATACTTTTTTTGAACGCAGCTAACGTTTTTTGATAATAAACCAAAAACTACATTCTTCTGTCAGTTTTGGGATTTGCAAAAAATAATAATAATTAGCGAATAGTCTAAAAACCATATATTTTTATCGGTTTTTTGTTTTTAAAAAATTACAGAAACAGGCTAGACAAAAAGCGATACTTTTTTTGAACGCAGCTAACGTTTTTTGATAATAACCAAAAAACCACATTCTTTTGTCAGTTTTGGGATTTGCAAAAAATAATAATAATTAGCGAATAGTCTAAAAACCATATATTTTTATCGGTTTTTTGCTTTTAAAAAATTACAGAAACACGCTAGACAAAAAGCGATAATTTTTTTGAACGCAGCTAACATTTTTTGATAATAACCAAAAAACCACATTCGTCTGTCAGTTTTGGGACTTGCAAAAAATAATAATAATTGGCGAATAGTCTAAAAACCATATATTTTTATCGGTTTTTTGCTTTTAAAAAATTATAGAAACACGCTAGACAAAAAGCGATACTTTTGTTGAACGCAGCTAACAGTTTTTAATAATAATCTAAAAACCACAAGTTTCTGTCAGTTCCTGGATTTGCAAAAAATAATAATAATTAGCGAATAGGCTAAAATCGACATATTTTTATCGGTTTTTTTATTTTAAAAAATCACAAACAGACGTAAGACAAAAGGCGATACTTGTTTTAAACGCAGCTAACGGTTTTTAATAATAATCTAAAAACCACAAGTTTCTGTCAGTTCCTGGATTTGCAAAAAATAATAATAATTAGCGAATAGGCTAAAATCGACATATTTTTATCGGGTTATTTATTTTAAAAAATCACAAAGAGACGTAAGACAAAAGGCGATACTCGTTTTGAACGCAGCTAAAGGTTTTTAATAATAATCTAAAAACCACTTTTTTCTGTCAGTTTCTCGATTTGCAAAAAATAATAATAATTAGAGAATAGGCTAAAATCAACATATTTTTATCGGTTTTTTGATTTTAAAAAATCACAAACAGACGTAAGACAAAAGGCGATACTTGTTTTGAATGCAGCTAACGGTTTTTAATAATAATCTAAAAACCACAAGTTTCTGTCAGTTCCTGGATTTGCAAAAAATAATAGTAATTAGCGAATAGGCTAAAATCGACATATTTCTACCGGTTTTTTTATTTTAAAAAATCTCAAACAGACGTAAAACAAAAGGAATTACTTGTTTTAAACGCAGCTAACGGTTTTTAATAATAATCTAAAAACCACAAGTTTCTGTCAGTTCCTGGATTTGCAAAAAATAATAATAATTAGCGAATAGGCTAAAATCGACATATTTTTATCGGTTTTTTTATTTTAAAAAATCACAAACAGACGTAAGACAAAAGGCGATACTTGTTTTGAACGCAGCTAATGGTTTTTAATAATAATCTAAAAACCACATTTTTCTGTCAGTTCCTGGATTTGCAAAAAATAATAATAATTAGCGAATAGGCTAAAATCAACATATTTTTATCGGTTTTTTGATTTTAAAAAATCACAAACATACGTAATACAAAAGGCGATACTTCTTTTGAACGCAGCTAATGGTTTTTAATAATAATCTAAAAACCACATTTTTCTGTCAGTTCCTGGATTTGCAAAAAATAATAATAATTAGCGAATAGGCTAAAATCAACATATTTTTATCGGTTTTTTAATTTTAAAAAATCACAAACAGACGTAAGACAAAAGGCGATACTTGTTTTGAACGCAGCTAACGGTTTTTAATAATAATCTAAAAACCACATTTTTCTGTCAGTTCCTGGATTTGCAAAAAATAATAATAATTAGCGAATAGGCTAAAATCGACATATTTTTATCGGTTTTTTTATTTTAAAAAATTACAAACAGACGTAAGACAAAAGGCGATACTTGTTTTGAACGCAGCTAATGGTTTTTAATAATAATCTAAAAACCACATTTTTCTGTCAGTTTCTGGATTTGCACAAAATAATAATAATTAGCGAATAGGCTAAAATCAACATATTTTTATCGGTTTTTTTATTTTAAAAAATCACAAACAGACGTAAAACAAAAGGCGATACTTGTTTTGAACGCAGCTAACGGTTTTTAATAATAATCTAAAAACCACAAGTTTCTGTCAGTTCCTGGATTTGCAAAAAATAATAATAATTAGCGAATAGACTAAAATCAACATATTTTTATCGGTTTTTTGATTTTAAAAAATCACAAACAGACGTAAGACAAAAAGCGATACTTGTTTTGAACGCAGCTAACGGTTTTCAATAATAATATAAAAACCACAAGTTTCTGTCAGTTCCTGGATTTGCAAAAAATAATAATAATTAGCGAATAGGCTAAAATCGACATATTTTTATCGGATTTTTGATTTTAAAAAATCACAAACAGACGTAAGACAAAAGGCGATACTTGTTTTGAACGCAGCTAACGGTTTTTAATAATAATCTAAAAACCACATTTTTCTGTCAGTTTCTGGATTTGCAAAAAATAATAATAATTAGCGAATAGGCTAAAATCAACATATTTTTATCGGTTTTTTTATTTCAAAAAATCACAAACAGACTTAAGACAAAAGGCGATACTTGTTTTGAACGCAGCTAACGGTTTTCAATAATAATATAAAAACCACAAGTTTCTGTCAGTTCCTGGATTTGCAAAAAATAATAATAATTAGCGAATAGGCTAAAATCGACATATTTTTATCGGTTTTTTTATTTCAAAAAATCACAAACAGACTTAAGACAAAAGGCGATACTTGTTTTGAACGCAGCTAATGGTTTTTAATAATAATCTAAAAACCACATTTTTCTGTCAGTTCCTGGATTTGCAAAAAATAATAATAATTAGCGAATAGGCTAAAATCAACATATTTTTATCGGTTTTTTGATTTTAAAAAATCACAAACATACGTAATACAAAAGGCGATACTTGTTTTGAACGCAGCTAACGGTTTTCAATAATAATATAAAAACCACAAGTTTCTGTCAGTTCCTGGATTTGCAAAAAAAAAAATAATTAGCGAATAGGCTAAAATCGACATATTTTTATCGGATTTTTGATTTTAAAAAATCACAAACAGACGTAAGACAAAAGGCGATACTTGTTTTGAACGCAGCTAACGGTTTTTAATAATAATCTAAAAACCACATTTTTCTGTCAGTTTCTGGATTTGCAAAAAATAATAATAATTAGCGAATAGGCTAAAATCAACATATTTTTATCGGTTTTTTGATTTTAAAAAATCACAAACAGACGTAAGACAAAAGGCGATACTTGTTTTGAACGCAGCTAACGGTTTTTAATAATAATCTAAAAACCACAAGTTTCTGTCAGTTCCTGGATTTGCAAAAAATAATAATAATTAGCGAATAGGCTAAAATCGACATATTTTTATCGGTTTTTTTATTTTAAAAAATCACAAACAGACGAAAGACAAAAGGCGATACTTGTTTTAAACGCAGCTAACGGTTTTTAATAATAATCTAAAAACCACAAGTTTCTGTCAGTTCCTGGATTTGCAAAAAATAATAATAATTAGCGAATAGGCTAAAATCGACATATTTTTATCGGTTTTTTTATTTTAAAAAATCACAAACAGACGTAAGACAAAAGGCGATACTTGTTTTGAACGCAGCTAATGGTTTTTAATAATAATCTAAAAACCACATTTTTCTGTCAGTTCCTGGATTTGCAAAAAATAATAATAATTAGCGAATAGGCTAAAATCAAAATATTTTTATCGGTTTTTTGATTTTAAAAAATCACAAACATACGTAATACAAAAGGCGATACTTCTTTTGAACGCAGCCAATGGTTTTTAATAATAATCTAAAAACCACATTTTTCTGTCAGTTCCTGGATTTGCAAAAAATAATAATAATTAGCGAATAGGCTAAAATCAACATATTTTTATCGGTTTTTTAATTTTAAAAAATCACAAACAGACGTAAGACAAAAGGCGATACTTGTTTTGAACGCAGCTAACGGTTTTTAATAATAATCTAAAAACCACATTTTTCTGTCAGTTCCTGGATTTGCAAAAAATAATAATAATTAGCGAATAGGCTAAAATCGACATATTTTTATCGGTTTTTTTATTTTAAAAAATCACAAACAGACGTAAGACAAAAGGCGATACTTGTTTTGAACGCAGCTAATGGTTTTTAATAATAATCTAAAAATCACATTTTTCTGTCAGTTTCTGGATTTGCAAAAAATAATAATAATTAGCGAATAGGCTAAAATCAACATATTTTTATCGGTTTTTTTATTTTAAAAAATCACAAACAGACGTAAAACAAAAGGCGATACTTGTTTTGAACGCAGCTAACGGTTTTTAATAATAATCTAAAAACCACAAGTTTCTGTCAGTTCCTGGATTTGCAAAAAATAATAATAATTAGCGAATAGACTAAAATCAACATATTTTTATCGGTTTTTTGATTTTAAAAAATCACAAACAGACGTAAGACAAAAAGCGATACTTGTTTTGAACGCAGCTAACGGTTTTCAATAATAATATAAAAACCACAGGTTTCTGTCAGTTCCTGGATTTGTAAAAAATAATAATAATTGGCGAATAGGCTAAAATCGACATATTTTTATCGGATTTTTTATTTTAAAAAATCACAAACAGACGTAAGACAAAAGGCGATACTGATTTTGAACGCAGCTAACGGTTTTTAATAATAATCTAAAAACCACATTTTTCTGTCAGTTTCTGGATTTGCAAAAAATAATAATAATTAGCGAATAGGCTAAAATCAACATAAAAACAAAATTATGATTGTTTTCCACAAACCAAAACTACACTTTTTTGCACTCGACGCGCGTTTCGCTAACAACGTTAGCATCATCAGGAGACGATAAACAATGTCATCATTGTTTATCGTCTCCTGATGATGCTAACGTTGTTAGCGAAACGCGCGTCGAGTGCAAAAAAGTGTAGTTTTGGTTTGTGGAAAACAATCATAATTTTGTTTTAGTGCAACCAAAGGTTCCAAATTCCCAACATAGTTAAAATCAACATATTTTTATCGGTTTTTTTATTTCAAAAAATCACAAACAGACTTAAGACAAAAGGCGATACTTGTTTTGCACGCAGCTAACGGTTTTCAATAATAATATAAAAACCACAAGTTTCTGTCAGTTCCTGGATTTGCAAAAAATAATAATAATTAGCGAATAGGCTAAAATCGACATATTTTTATCGGTTTTTTTATTTCAAAAAATCACAAACAGACTTAAGACAAAAGGCGATACTTGTTTTGAACGCAGCTAACGGTTTTCAATAATAATATAAAAACCACAAGTTTCTGTCAGTTCCTGGATTTGCAAAAAATAATAATAATTAGCGAATAGGCTAAAATCGACATATTTTTATCGGATTTTTGATTTTAAAAAATCACAAACAGACGTAAGACAAAAGGCGATACTTGTTTTAAACGCAGCTAACGGTTTTTAATAATAATCTAAAAACCACATTTTTCTGTCAGTTTCTGGATTTGCAAAAAATAATAATAATTAGCGAATAGGCTAAAATCAACATATTTTTATCGGTTTTTTGATTTTAAAAAATCATAAACAGACGTAAGACAAAAGGCGATACTTGTTTTGAACGCTCATACGGTTTTTAATAATAATCTAAAAACCACAAGTTTCTGTCAGTTCCTGGATTTGCAAAAAATAATAATAAATAGCGAATAGGCTAAAATCGACATATTTTTATCGGTTTTTTTATTTTAAAAAATCACAAACAGAAGTAAGACAAAAGGCGATACTTGTTTTGAACGCAGCTAATGGTTTTTAATAATAATCTAAAATCCACAAGTTTCTGTCAGTTCCTGGATTTGCAAAAAATAATAATAATTAGCGAATAGGCTAAAATCAACATATTTTTATCGGTTTTTTGATTTTAAAAAATCACAAACAGATGTAAGACAAAAGGCGATAATTGTTTTGAACGCAGCTAACGGTTTTTAATAATAATCTAAAAACCACAAATTTCTGTCAGTTCCTGGATTTGCAAAAAATAATAATAATTAGCGAATAGGCTAAAATCGACATATTTTTATCGGTTTTTTTATTTTAAAAAATCACAAACAGACGTAAGACAAAAGGCGATACTTGTTTTGAACGCAGCTAATGGTTTTTAATAATAATCTAAAAACCACATTTTTCTGTCAGTTTCTGGATTTGCAAAAAATAATAATAATTAGCGAATAGGCTAAAATCAACATATTTTTATCGGTTTTTTTATTTTAAAAAATCACAAACAGACGTAAAACAAAAGGCGATACTTGTTTTGAACGCAGCTAACGGTTTTTAATAATAATCTAAAAACCACAAGTTTCTGTCAGTTCCTGGATTTGCAAAAAATAATAATAATTAGCGAATAGACTAAAATCAACATATTTTTATCGGTTTTTTGATTTTAAAAAATCACAAACAGACGTAAGACAAAAAGCGATACTTGTTTTGAACGCAGCTAACGGTTTTCAATAATAATATAAAAACCACAAGTTTCTGTCAGTTCCTGGATTTGCAAAAAATAATAATAATTAGCGAATAGGCTAAAATCGACATATTTTTATCGGATTTTTGATTTTAAAAAATCACAAACAGACGTAAGACAAAAGGCGATACTTGTTTTGAACGCAGCTAACGGTTTTTAATAATAATCTAAAAACCACATTTTTCTGTCAGTTTCTGGATTTGCAAAAAATAATAATAATTAGCGAATAGGCTAAAATCAACATATTTTTATCGGTTTTTTTATTTCAAAAAATCACAAACAGACTTAAGACAAAAGGCGATACTTGTTTTGAACGCAGCTAACGGTTTTCAATAATAATATAAAAACCACAAGTTTCTGTCAGTTCCTGGATTTGCAAAAAATAATAATAATTAGCGAATAGGCTAAAATCGACATATTTTTATCGGTTTTTTTATTTCAAAAAATCACAAACAGACTTAAGACAAAAGGCGATACTTGTTTTGAACGCAGCTAACGGTTTTCAATAATAATATAAAAACCACAAGTTTCTGTCAGTTCCTGGATTTGCAAAAAAAAAATAATTAGCGAATAGGCTAAAATCGACATATTTTTATCGAATTTTTGATTTTAAAAAATCACAAACAGACGTAAGACAAAAGGCGATACTTGTTTTGAACGCAGCTAACGGTTTTTAATAATAATCTAAAAACCACATTTTTCTGTCAGTTTCTGGATTTGCAAAAAATAATAATAATTAGCGAATAGGCTAAAATCAACATATTTTTATCGGTTTTTTGATTTTAAAAAATCACAAACAGACGTAAGACAAAAGGCGATACTTGTTTTGAACGCAGCTAACGGTTTTTAATAATAATCTAAAAACCACAAGTTTCTGTCAGTTCCTGGATTTGCAAAAAATAATAATAATTAGCGAATAGGCTAAAATCGACATATTTTTATCGGTTTTTTTATTTTAAAAAATCACAAACAGACGAAAGACAAAAGGCGATACTTGTTTTAAACGCAGCTAACGGTTTTTAATAATAATCTAAAAACCACAAGTTTCTGTCAGTTCCTGGATTTGCAAAAAATAATAATAATTAGCGAATAGGCTAAAATCGACATATTTTTATCGGTTTTTTTATTTTAAAAAATCACAAACAGACGTAAGACAAAAGGCGATACTTGTTTTGAACGCAGCTAATGGTTTTTAATAATAATCTAAAAACCACATTTTTCTGTCAGTTCCTGGATTTGCAAAAAATAATAATAATTAGCGAATAGGCTAAAATCAACATATTTTTATCGGTTTTTTGATTTTAAAAAATCACAAACATACGTAATACAAAAGGCGATACTTCTTTTGAACGCAGCTAATGGTTTTTAATAATAATCTAAAAACCACATTTTTCTGTCAGTTCCTGGATTTGCAAAAAATAATAATAATTAGCGAATAGGCTAAAATCAACATATTTTTATCGGTTTTTTAATTTTAAAAAATCACAAACAGACGTAAGACAAAAGGCGATACTTGTTTTGAACGCAGCTAACGGTTTTTAATAATAATCTAAAAACCACATTTTTCTGTCAGTTCCTGGATTTGCAAAAAATAATAATAATTAGCGAATAGGCTAAAATCGACATATTTTTATCGGTTTTTTTATTTTAAAAAATCACAAACAGACGTAAGACAAAAGGCGATACTTGTTTTGAACGCAGCTAACGGTTTTTAATAATAATCTAAAAACCACAAGTTTCTGTCAGTTCCTGGATTTGCAAAAAATAATAATAATTAGCGAATAGACTAAAATCAACATATTTTTATCGGTTTTTTGATTTTAAAAAATCACAAACAGACGTAAGACAAAAAGCGATACTTGTTTTGAACGCAGCTAACGGTTTTCAATAATAATATAAAAACCACAGGTTTCTGTCAGTTCCTGGATTTGTAAAAAATAATAATAATTAGCGAATAGGCTAAAATCGACATATTTTTATCGGATTTTTTATTTTAAAAAATCACAAACAGACGTAAGACAAAAGGCGATACTTGTTTTGAACGCAGCTAACGGTTTTTAATAATAATCTAAAAACCACATTTTTCTGTCAGTTTCTGGATTTGCAAAAAATAATAATAATTAGCGAATAGGCTAAAATCAACATATTTTTATCGGTTTTTTTATTTCAAAAAATCACAAACAGACTTAAGACAAAAGGCGATACTTGTTTTGAACGCAGCTAACGGTTTTCAATAATAATATAAAAACCACAAGTTTCTGTCAGTTCCTGGATTTGCAAAAAATAATAATAATTAGCGAATAGGCTAAAATCGACATATTTTTATCGGTTTTTTTATTTCAAAAAATCACAAACAGACTTAAGACAAAAGGCGATACTTGTTTTGAACGCAGCTCACGGTTTTCAATAATAATATAAAAACCACAAGTTTCTGTCAGTTCCTGGATTTGCAAAAAATAATAATAATTAGCGAATAGGCTAAAATCGACATATTTTTATCGGATTTTTGATTTTAAAAAATCACAAACAGACGTAAGACAAAAGGCGATACTTGTTTTAAACACAGCTAACGGTTTTTAATAATAATCTAAAAACCACATTTTTCTGTCAGTTTCTGGATTTGCAAAAAATAATAATAATTAGCGAATAGGCTAAAATCAACATATTTTTATCGGTTTTTTGATTTTAAAAAATCATAAACAGACGTAAGGCAAAAGGTGATACTTGTTTTGAACGCTCATACGGTTTTTAATAATAATCTAAAAACCACAAGTTTCTGTCAGTTCCTGGATTTGCAAAAAATAATAATAATTAGCGAATAGGCTAAAATCGACATATTTTTATCGGTTTTTTTATTTTAAAAAATCACAAACAGAAGTAAGACAAAAGGCGATACTTGTTTTGAACGCAGCTAATGGTTTTTAATAATAATCTAAAATCCACAAGTTTCTGTCAGTTCCTGGATTTGCAAAAAATAATAATAATTAGCGAATAGGCTAAAGTCAACATATTTTTATCGGTTTTTTGATTTTAAAAAATCACACACAGACGTAAGACAAAAGGCAATACTTGTTTTAAACGCAGCTAATGGTTTTGTTCTAAAATCTAAAAACCACATTTTTCTGTCAGTTTCTGGATTTGCAAAAAATAATAATAATTAGCGAATAGGCTAAAATCAACATATTTTTATCGGTTTTTTGATTTTAAAAAATCATAAACAGACGTAAGGCAAAAGGTGATACTTGTTTTGAACGCTCATACGGTTTTTAATAATAATCTAAAAACCACAAGTTTCTGTCAGTTCCTGGATTTGCAAAAAATAATAATAATTAGCGAATAGGCTAAAATCAACATATTTTTATCGGTTTTTTTATTTTAAAAAATCACAAACAGACGTAAGACAAAAGGCGATACTTGTTTTGAACGCAGCTAACGGTTTTTAATAATTATCTGAATACCACATTTTTCTGTCAGTTTCTGGATTTGCAAAAAATAATAATAATTAGCGAATAGGCTAAAATCAACATATTTTTATCGGTTTTTTGATTTTAAAAAATCACAAACAGACGTAAGATAAAAGGCGATACTTGTTTTGAACGCAGCTAACAGTTTTTAATAATTATCTAAAAACCAAATTTTTCTGTCAGTTCCTGGATTTGCAAAAAATAATAATAATTAGCGAATAGGCTAAAATCAACATATTTTTATCGGTTTTTTGATTTTAAAAAATCACACACAGACGTAAGACAAAAGGCAATACTTGTTTTAAACGCAGCTAATGGTTTTTAATAATAATCTAAAAACCACATTTTTCTGTCAGTTTCTGGATTTGCAAAAAATAATAATAATTAGCGAATAGGCTAAAGTCAACATATTTTTATCGGTTTTTGGATTTAAAAAAATCACAAACAGACGTAAGACAAAAGGCGATACATGTTTTGAACGCAGCTAACGGGTTTTAATAATAATCTAAAAACCACATTTTTCTGTCAGTTTCTGGATTTGCAAAAAATAATAATAATTAGCGAATAGGCTAAAATCAACATATTTTTATCGGCTTTTTGATGTTAAAAAATCACAAACAGACGTAAGACAAAAGGCGATACTTGTTTTGAACGCAGCTAACGGTTTTTAATAATAATCTAAAAACCACATTTTTCTGTCAGTTTCTGGATTTGCAAAAAATAATAATAATTAGCGAATAGGCTAAAATCAACATATTTTTATCGGTTTTTTGATTTAAAAAAATCACAAACAGACGTAAGACAAAAGGCGATACTTGTTTTGAATGCAGCTAACGGTTTTTAATAATAATCTAAAAACCACAAGTTTCTGTCAGTTCCTGGATTTGCAAAAAATAATAATAATTAGCGAATAGGCTAAAATCAACATATTTTTATCGGTTTTTTGAATTTAAAAAATCACAAACAAACGTAAGACAAAAAGCGATACTTGTTTTGAACGCAGCTAACGGTTTTTAATAATAATCTAAAAACCACAAGGTTCTGTCAGTTCCTGGATTTGCAAAAAATAATAATAATTAGCGAATAGGCTAAAATCGACATATTTTTATCGGTTTTTTTATTTTAAAAAATCACAAACAGACGTAAGACAAAAGGCGATACTTGTTTTGAACGCAGCTAATGGTTTTTAATAATAATCTAAAAATCACATTTTTCTGTCAGTTTCTGGATTTGCAAAAAATAATAATAATTAGCGAATAGGCTAAAATCAACATATTTTTATCGGTTTTTTTATTTTAAAAAATCACAAACAGACGTAAAACAAAAGGCGATACTTGTTTTGAACGCAGCTAACGGTTTTTAATAATAATCTAAAAACCACAAGTTTCTGTCAGTTCCTGGATTTGCAAAAAATAATAATAATTAGCGAATAGACTAAAATCAACATATTTTTATCGGTTTTTTGATTTTAAAAAATCACAAACAGACGTAAGACAAAAAGCGATACTTGTTTTGAACGCAGCTAACGGTTTTCAATAATAATATAAAAACCACAGGTTTCTGTCAGTTCCTGGATTTGTAAAAAATAATAATAATTGGCGAATAGGCTAAAATCGACATATTTTTATCGGATTTTTTATTTTAAAAAATCACAAACAGACGTAAGACAAAAGGCGATACTTATTTTGAACGCAGCTAACGGTTTTTAATAATAATCTAAAAACCACATTTTTCTGTCAGTTTCTGGATTTGCAAAAAATAATAATAATTAGCGAATAGGCTAAAATCAACATATTTTTATCGGTTTTTTTATTTCAAAAAATCACAAACAGACTTAAGACAAAAGGCGATACTTGTTTTGCACGCAGCTAACGGTTTTCAATAATAATATAAAAACCACAAGTTTCTGTCAGTTCCTGGATTTGCAAAAAATAATAATAATTAGCGAATAGGCTAAAATCGACATATTTTTATCGGTTTTTTTATTTCAAAAAATCACAAACAGACTTAAGACAAAAGGCGATACTTGTTTTGAACGCAGCTAACGGTTTTCAATAATAATATAAAAACCACAAGTTTCTGTCAGTTCCTGGATTTGCAAAAAATAATAATAATTAGCGAATAGGCTAAAATCGACATATTTTTATCGGATTTTTGATTTTAAAAAATCACAAACAGACGTAAGACAAAAGGCGATACTTGTTTTAAACGCAGCTAACGGTTTTTAATAATAATCTAAAAACCACATTTTTCTGTCAGTTTCTGGATTTGCAAAAAATAATAATAATTAGCGAATAGGCTAAAATCAACATATTTTTATCGGTTTTTTGATTTTAAAAAATCATAAACAGACGTAAGACAAAAGGCGATACTTGTTTTGAACGCTCATACGGTTTTTAATAATAATCTAAAAACCACAAGTTTCTGTCAGTTCCTGGATTTGCAAAAAATAATAATAAATAGCGAATAGGCTAAAATCGACATATTTTTATCGGTTTTTTTATTTTAAAAAATCAGAAACAGAAGTAAGACAAAAGGCGATACTTGTTTTGAACGCAGCTAATGGTTTTTAATAATAATCTAAAATCCACAAGTTTCTGTCAGTTCCTGGATTTGCAAAAAATAATAATAATTAGCGAATAGGCTAAAATCAACATATTTTTATCGGTTTTTTGATTTTAAAAAATCACAAACAGATGTAAGACAAAAGGCGATAATTGTTTTGAACGCAGCTAACGGTTTTTAATAATAATCTAAAAACCACAAATTTCTGTCAGTTCCTGGATTTGCAAAAAATAATAATAATTAGCGAATAGGCTAAAATCGACATATTTTTATCGGTTTTTTTATTTTAAAAAATCACAAACAGACGTAAGACAAAAGGCGATACTTGTTTTGAACGCAGCTAATGGTTTTTAATAATAATCTAAAAACCACATTTTTCTGTCAGTTTCTGGATTTGCAAAAAATAATAATAATTAGCGAATAGGCTAAAATCAACATATTTTTATCGGTTTTTTTATTTTAAAAAATCACAAACAGACGTAAAACAAAAGGCGATACTTGTTTTGAACGCAGCTAACGGTTTTTAATAATAATCTAAAAACCACAAGTTTCTGTCAGTTCCTGGATTTGCAAAAAATAATAATAATTAGCGAATAGACTAAAATCAACATATTTTTATCGGTTTTTTGATTTTAAAAAATCACAAACAGACGTAAGACAAAAAGCGATACTTGTTTTGAACGCAGCTAACGGTTTTCAATAATAATATAAAAACCACAAGTTTCTGTCAGTTCCTGAATTTGCAAAAAATAATAATAATTAGCGAATAGGCTAAAATCGACATATTTTTATCGGATTTTTGATTTTAAAAAATCACAAACAGACGTAAGACAAAAGGCGATACTTGTTTTGAACGCAGCTAACGGTTTTTAATAATAATCTAAAAACCACATTTTTCTGTCAGTTTCTGGATTTGCAAAAAATAATAATAATTAGCGAATAGGCTAAAATCAACATATTTTTATCGGTTTTTTTATTTCAAAAAATCACAAACAGACTTAAGACAAAAGGCGATACTTGTTTTGAACGCAGCTAACGGTTTTCAATAATAATATAAAAACCACAAGTTTCTGTCAGTTCCTGGATTTGCAAAAAATAATAATAATTAGCGAATAGGCTAAAATCGACATATTTTTATCGGTTTTTTTATTTCAAAAAATCACAAACAGACTTAAGACAAAAGGCGATACTTGTTTTGAACGCAGCTAACGGTTTTCAATAATAATATAAAAACCACAAGTTTCTGTCAGTTCCTGGATTTGCAAAAAAAAAATAATTAGCGAATAGGCTAAAATCGACATATTTTTATCGAATTTTTGATTTTAAAAAATCACAAACAGACGTAAGACAAAAGGCGATACTTGTTTTGAACGCAGCTAACGGTTTTTAATAATAATCTAAAAACCACATTTTTCTGTCAGTTTCTGGATTTGCAAAAAATAATAATAATTAGCGAATAGGCTAAAATCAACATATTTTTATCGGTTTTTTGATTTTAAAAAATCACAAACAGACGTAAGACAAAAGGCGATACTTGTTTTGAACGCAGCTAACGGTTTTTAATAATAATCTAAAAACCACAAGTTTCTGTCAGTTCCTGGATTTGCAAAAAATAATAATAATTAGCGAATAGGCTAAAATCGACATATTTTTATCGGTTTTTTTATTTTAAAAAATCACAAACAGACGAAAGACAAAAGGCGATACTTGTTTTAAACGCAGCTAACGGTTTTTAATAATAATCTAAAAACCACAAGTTTCTGTCAGTTCCTGGATTTGCAAAAAATAATAATAATTAGCGAATAGGCTAAAATCGACATATTTTTATCGGTTTTTTTATTTTAAAAAATCACAAACAGACGTAAGACAAAAGGCGATACTTGTTTTGAACGCAGCTAATGGTTTTTAATAATAATCTAAAAACCACATTTTTCTGTCAGTTCCTGGATTTGCAAAAAATAATAATAATTAGCGAATAGGCTAAAATCAACATATTTTTATCGGTTTTTTGATTTTAAAAAATCACAAACATACGTAATACAAAAGGCGATACTTCTTTTGAACGCAGCTAATGGTTTTTAATAATAATCTAAAAACCACATTTTTCTGTCAGTTCCTGGATTTGCAAAAAATAATAATAATTAGCGAATAGGCTAAAATCAACATATTTTTATCGGTTTTTTAATTTTAAAAAATCACAAACAGACGTAAGACAAAAGGCGATACTTGTTTTGAACGCAGCTAACGGTTTTTAATAATAATCTAAAAACCACATTTTTCTGTCAGTTCCTGGATTTGCAAAAAATAATAATAATTAGCGAATAGGCTAAAATCGACATATTTTTATCGGTTTTTTTATTTTAAAAAATCACAAACAGACGTAAGACAAAAGGCGATACTTGTTTTGAACGCAGCTAACGGTTTTTAATAATAATCTAAAAACCACAAGTTTCTGTCAGTTCCTGGATTTGCAAAAAATAATAATAATTAGCGAATAGACTAAAATCAACATATTTTTATCGGTTTTTTGATTTTAAAAAATCACAAACAGACGTAAGACAAAAAGCGATACTTGTTTTGAACGCAGCTAACGGTTTTCAATAATAATATAAAAACCACAGGTTTCTGTCAGTTCCTGGATTTGTAAAAAATAATAATAATTAGCGAATAGGCTAAAATCGACATATTTTTATCGGATTTTTTATTTTAAAAAATCACAAACAGACGTAAGACAAAAGGCGATACTTGTTTTGAACGCAGCTAACGGTTTTTAATAATAATCTAAAAACCACATTTTTCTGTCAGTTTCTGGATTTGCAAAAAATAATAATAATTAGCGAATAGGCTAAAATCAACATATTTTTATCGGTTTTTTTATTTCAAAAAATCACAAACAGACTTAAGACAAAAGGCGATACTTGTTTTGAACGCAGCTAACGGTTTTCAATAATAATATAAAAACCACAAGTTTCTGTCAGTTCCTGGATTTGCAAAAAATAATAATAATTAGCGAATAGGCTAAAATCGACATATTTTTATCGGTTTTTTTATTTCAAAAAATCACAAACAGACTTAAGACAAAAGGCGATACTTGTTTTGAACGCAGCTAACGGTTTTCAATAATAATATAAAAACCACAAGTTTCTGTCAGTTCCTGGATTTGCAAAAAATAATAATAATTAGCGAATAGGCTAAAATCGACATATTTTTATCGGATTTTTGATTTTAAAAAATCACAAACAGACGTAAGACAAAAGGCGATACTTGTTTTAAACACAGCTAACGGTTTTTAATAATAATCTAAAAACCACATTTTTCTGTCAGTTTCTGGATTTGCAAAAAATAATAATAATTAGCGAATAGGCTAAAATCAACATATTTTTATCGGTTTTTTGATTTTAAAAAATCATAAACAGACGTAAGGCAAAAGGTGATACTTGTTTTGAACGCTCATACGGTTTTTAATAATAATCTAAAAACCACAAGTTTCTGTCAGTTCCTGGATTTGCAAAAAATAATAATAATTAGCGAATAGGCTAAAATCGACATATTTTTATCGGTTTTTTTATTTTAAAAAATCACAAACAGAAGTAAGACAAAAGGCGATACTTGTTTTGAACGCAGCTAATGGTTTTTAATAATAATCTAAAATCCACAAGTTTCTGTCAGTTCCTGGATTTGCAAAAAATAATAATAATTAGCGAATAGGCTAAAGTCAACATATTTTTATCGGTTTTTTGATTTTAAAAAATCACACACAGACGTAAGACAAAAGGCAATACTTGTTTTAAACGCAGCTAATGGTTTTTAATAATAATCTAAAAACCACATTTTTCTGTCAGTTTCTGGATTTGCAAAAAATAATAATAATTAGCGAATAGGCTAAAGTCAACATATTTTTATCGGTTTTTTGATTTTAAAAAATCACACACAGACGTAAGACAAAAGGCAATACTTGTTTTAAACGCAGCTAATGGTTTTTAATAATAATCTAAAAACCACATTTTTCTGTCAGTTTCTGGATTTGCAAAAAATAATAATAATTAGCGAATAGGCTAAAATCGACATATTTTTATCGGTTTTTTGATTTTAAAAAATCACACACAGACGTAAGACAAAAGGCAATACTTGTTTTAAACGCAGCTAATGGTTTTTAATAATAATCTAAAAACCACATTTTTCTGTCAGTTTCTGGATTTGCAAAAAATAATAATAATTAGCGAATAGGCTAAAGTCAACATATTTTTATCGGTTTTTTGATTTTAAAAAATCACACACAGACGTAAGACAAAAGGCAATACTTGTTTTAAACGCAGCTAATGGTTTTTAATAATAATCTAAAAACCACATTTTTCTGTCAGTTTCTGGATTTGCAAAAAATAATAATAATTAGCGAATAGGCTAAAGTCAACATATTTTTATCGGTTTTTTTATTTTAAAAAATCACAAACAGAAGTAAGACAAAAGGCAATACTTGTTTTAAACGCAGCTAATGGTTTTTAATAATAATCTAAAAACCACATTTTTCTGTCAGTTTCTGGATTTGCAAAAAATAATAATAATTAGCGAATAGGCTAAAGTCAACATATTTTTATCGGTTTTTTGATTTTAAAAAATCACACACAGACGTAAGACAAAAGGCAATACTTGTTTTAAACGCAGCTAATGGTTTTTAATAATAATCTAAAAACCACATTTTTCTGTCAGTTTCTGGATTTGCAAAAAATAATAATAATTAGCGAATAGGCTAAAATCAACATATTTTTATCGGTTTTTTGATTTTAAAAAATCATAAACAGACGTAAGGCAAAAGGTGATACTTGTTTTGAACGCTCATACGGTTTTTAATAATAATCTAAAAACCACAAGTTTCTGTCAGTTCCTGGATTTGCAAAAAATAATAATAATTAGCGAATAGGCTAAAATCAACATATTTTTATCGGTTTTTTGATTTTAAAAAATCACAAACAGACGTAAGACAAAAGGCGATACTTGTTTTGAACGCAGCTAACGGTTTTTAATAATTATCTGAATACCACATTTTTCTGTCAGTTTCTGGATTTGCAAAAAATAATAATAATTAGCGAATAGGCTAAAATCAACATATTTTTATCGGTTTTTTGATTTTAAAAAATCACAAACAGACGTAAGATAAAAGGCGATACTTGTTTTGAACGCAGCTAACAGTTTTTAATAATTATCTAAAAACCAAATTTTTCTGTCAGTTCCTGGATTTGCAAAAAATAATAATAATTAGCGAATAGGCTAAAATCAACATATTTTTATCGGTTTTTTGATTTTAAAAAATCACACACAGACGTAAGACAAAAGGCAATACTTGTTTTAAACGCAGCTAATGGTTTTTAATAATAATCTAAAAACCACATTTTTCTGTCAGTTTCTGGATTTGCAAAAAATAATAATAATTAGCGAATAGGCTAAAGTCAACATATTTTTATCGGTTTTTGGATTTAAAAAAATCACAAACAGACGTAAGACAAAAGGCGATACATGTTTTGAACGCAGCTAACGGGTTTTAATAATAATCTAAAAACCACATTTTTCTGTCAGTTTCTGGATTTGCAAAAAATAATAATAATTAGCGAATAGGCTAAAATCAACATATTTTTATCGGCTTTTTGATGTTAAAAAATCACAAACAGACGTAAGACAAAAGGCGATACTTGTTTTGAACGCAGCTAACGGTTTTTAATAATAATCTAAAAACCACATTTTTCTGTCAGTTTCTGGATTTGCAAAAAATAATAATAATTAGCGAATAGGCTAAAATCAACATATTTTTATCGGTTTTTTGATTTAAAAAAATCACAAACAGACGTAAGACAAAAGGCGATACTTGTTTTGAATGCAGCTAACGGTTTTTAATAATAATCTAAAAACCACAAGTTTCTGTCAGTTCCTGGATTTGCAAAAAATAATAATAATTAGCGAATAGGCTAAAATCAACATATTTTTATCGGTTTTTTGAATTTAAAAAATCACAAACAAACGTAAGACAAAAAGCGATACTTGTTTTGAACGCAGCTAACGGTTTTTAATAATAATCTAAAAACCACAAGGTTCTGTCAGTTCCTGGATTTGCAAAAAATAATAATAATTAGCGAATAGGCTAAAATCGACATATTTTTATCGGTTTTTTTATTTTAAAAAATCACAAATAGACGTAAGACAAAAGGCGATACTTGTTTTAAACGCAGCTAACCTTTTTTAATAATAATCTAAAAACCACAAGTTTCTGTCAGTTCCTGGATTTGCAAAAAATAATAATAATTAGCGAATAGGCTAAAATCAACATATTTTTAACGGTTTTTTGATTTTAAAAAATCACAAACATACGTAAGACAAAAGACGATACTTGTTTTGATCGCAGCTAACGGTTTTTAATAATAATCTAAAAACCACATTTTTCTGTCAGTTCCTGGATTTGCAAAAAATAATAATAATTAGCGAATAGGCTAAAATCAATATATTTTTATCGGTTTTTTGATTTTAAAAAATCACAAACAGACGTAAGACAAAAGGCGATACTTATTTTAAACGCAGCTAATGGTTTTTAATAATAATCTAAAAACCACATTTTTCTGTCAGTTTCTGGATTTGCAAAAAATAATAATAATTAGCGAATAGGCTAAAGTCAACATATTTTTATCGGTTTTTTGATTTTAAAAAATCACAAACAGACGTAAGACAAAAGGCGATACTTGTTTTGAACGCAGCTAACGGTTTTTAATAATAATCTAAAAACCAAATTTTTCTGTCAGTTTCTGGATTTGCAAAAAATAATAATAATTAGCGAATAGGCTAAAGTCAACATATTTTTATCGGTTTTTTTTATTTTAAAAAATCACAAACAGACGTAAGACAAAAGGCGATACTTGTTTTGAACGCAGCTAACGGTTTTCAATATAAATCTAAAAACCACATTTTTCTGTCAGTTTCTAAATTTGCAAAAAATAATAATAATTAGCGAATAGGCTAAAATCAACATCTTTTTATCGGTTTTTTGATTTTTAAAAATCACAAACAGACGTAAGACAAAAGACGATACTTGTTTTGAACGCAGCTAACGGTTTTTAATAATAATCTAAAAACCACATTTTTCTGTCAGTTCCTGGATTTGCAAAAAATAATAATAAATAGCGAATAGGCTAAAATCGACATATTTTTATCGGTTTTTTTATTTTAAAAAATCACAAACAGACGTAAGACAAAAGGCGATACTTGTTTTGAACGCAGCTAATGGTTTTTAATAATAATCTAAAAACCACATTTTTCTGTCAGTTTCTGGATTTGCAAAAAATTATAATAATTAGCGAATAGGCTAAAATCAACATATTTTTATCGGTTTTTTTATTTTAAAAAATCACAAACAGACGTAAAACAAAAGGCGATACTTGTTTTGAACGCAGCTAACGGTTTTTAATAATAATCTAAAAACCACAAGTTTCTGTCAGTTCCTGGATTTGCAAAAAATAATCATAATTAGCGAATAGACTAAAATCAACATATTTTTATCGGTTTTTTGATTTTAAAAAATCACAAACAGACGTAAGACAAAAAGCGATACTTGTTTTGAACGCAGCTAACGGTTTTTAATAATAATCTAAAAACCACAAGTTTCTGTCAGTTCCTGGATTTGCAAAAAATAATAATAATTAGCGAATAGGCTAAAATCGACATATTTTTATCGGTTTTTTGATTTAAAAAAATCACAAACAGACGTAAGACAAAAGGCGATACTTGTTTTAAACGCAGCTAACGGTTTTTAATAATAATCTAAAAACCACAAGTTTCTGTCAGTTCCTGGATTTGCAAAAAATAATAATAATTAGCGAATAGGCTAAAATCGAAATATTTTTATCGGTTTTTTTATTTTAAAAAATCACAAATAGACGTAAGACAAAAGGCGATACTTGTTTTAAACGCAGCTAACCTTTTTTAATAACAATCTAAAAACCACAAGTTTCTGTCAGTTCCTGGATTTGCAAAAAATAATAATAATTAAGGAATAGGCTAAAATCAACATATTTTTAACGGTTTTTTGATTTTAAAAAATCACAAACAGACGTAAGACAAAAGACGATACTTGTTTTGATCGCAGCTAACGGTTTTTAATAATAATCTAAAAACCACATTTTTCTGTCAGTTCCTGGATTTGCAAAAAATAATAATAATTAGCGAATAGGCTAAAATCGACATATTTTTATCGGTTTTTTTATTTTAAAAAATCACAAACAGATTTAAGACAAAAGGCGATACTTGTTTTGAACGCATCTAATAGTTTTTAATAATAATCTAAAAACCACATTTTTCTGTCAGTTTCTGGATTTGCAAAAAATAATAATAATTAGCGAATAGGCTAAAATCAACATATTTTTATCGGTTTTTTGATTTTAAAAAATCACAAACAGACGTAAGACAAAAGGCGATACTTGTTTTGAACGCAGCTAACAGTTTTTAATAATAATCTAAAAACCACATTTTTCTGTCAGTTTCTGGATTTGCAAAAAATAATAATAATTAGCGAATAGGCTAAAGTCAACATATTTTTATCGGTTTTTTTGATTTTAAAAAATCACAAACAGACGTAAGACAAAAGGCGATACTTGTTTTGAACGCAGCTAACGGTTTTCAATAATAATCTAAAAACCACATTTTTCTGTCAGTTTCTAAATTTGCAAAAAATAATAATAATTAGCGAATAGGCTAAAATCAACATCTTTTTATCGGTTTTTTGATTTTTAAAAATCACAAACAGACGTAAGACAAAAGACGATACTTGTTTTGAACGCAGCTAACGGTTTTTAATAATAATCTAAAAACCACATTTTTCTGTCAGTTCCTGGATTTGCAAAAAATAATAATAAATAGCGAATAGGCTAAAATCGACATATTTTTATCGGTTTTTTTATTTTAAAAAATCACAAACAGACGTAAGACAAAAGGCGATACTTGTTTTGAACGCAGCTAATGGTTTTTAATAATAATCTAAAAACCACATTTTTCTGTCAGTTTCTGGATTTGCAAAAAATTATAATAATTAGCGAATAGGCTAAAATCAACATATTTTTATCGGTTTTTTTATTTTAAAAAATCACAAACAGACGTAAAACAAAAGGCGATACTTGTTTTGAACGCAGCTAACGGTTTTTAATAATAATCTAAAAACCACAAGTTTCTGTCAGTTCCTGGATTTGCAAAAAATAATAATAATTAGCGAATAGACTAAAATCAACATATTTTTATCGGTTTTTTGATTTTAAAAAATCACAAACAGACGTAAGACAAAAAGCGATACTTGTTTTGAACGCAGCTAACGGTTTTTAATAATAATCTAATAACCACAAGTTTCTGTCAGTTCCTGGATTTGCAAAAAATAATAATAATTAGCGAATAGGCTAAAATCGACATATTTTTATCGGTTTTTTGATTTAAAAAAATCACAAACAGACGTAAGACAAAAGGCGATACTTGTTTTAAACGCAGCTAACGGTTTTTAATAATAATCTAAAAACCACAAGTTTCTGTCAGTTCCTGGATTTGCAAAAAATAATAATAATTAGCGAATAGGCTAAAATCGACATATTTTTATCGGTTTTTTTATTTTAAAAAATCACAAATAGACGTAAGACAAAAGGCGATACTTGTTTTAAACGCAGCTAACCTTTTTTAATAACAATCTAAAAACCACAAGTTTCTGTCAGTTCCTGGATTTGCAAAAAATAATAATAATTAGGGAAAAGGCTAAAATCAACATATTTTTAACGGTTTTTTGATTTTAAAAAATCACAAACAGACGTAAGACAAAAGACGATACTTGTTTTGATCGCAGCTAACGGTTTTTAATAATAATCTAAAAACCACATTTTTCTGTCAGTTCCTGGATTTGCAAAAAATAATAATAATTAGCGAATAGGCTAAAATCGACATATTTTTATCGGTTTTTTTATTTTAAAAAATCACAAACAGATTTAAGACAAAAGGCGATACTTGTTTTGAACGCATCTAATGGTTTTTAATAATAATCTAAAAACCACATTTTTCTGTCAGTTTCTGGATTTGCAAAAAATAATAATAATTAGCGAATAGGCTAAAATCAACATATTTTTATCGGTTTTTTGATTTTAAAAAATCACAAACAGACGTAAGACAAAAGGCGATACTTATTTTAAACGCAGCTAATGGTTTTTAATAATAATCTAAAAACCACATTTTTCTGTTAGTTTCTGGATTTGCAAAAAATAATAATAATTAGCGAATAGGCTAAAGTCAACATATTTTTATCGGTTTTTTGATTTTAAAAAATCACAAACAGACGTAAGACAAAAGGCGATACTTGTTTTGAACGCAGCTAACAGTTTTTAATAATAATCTAAAAACCACATTTTTCTGTCAGTTTCTGGATTTGCAAAAAATAATAATAATTAGCGAATAGGCTAAAGTCAACATATTTTTATCGGTTTTTTGATTTTAAAAAATCACAAACAGACGTAAGACAAAAGGCGATACTTGTTTTGAACGCAGCTAACGGTTTTTAATAATAATCTAAAAACCACATTTTTCTGTCAGTTTCTGGATTTGCAAAAAATAATAATAATTAGCGAATAGGCTAAAGTCAACATATTTTTATCGGTTTTTTTGATTTTAAAAAATCACAAACAGACGTAAGACAAAAGGCGATACTTGTTTTGAACGCAGCTAACGGTTTTCAATAATAATCTAAAAACCACATTTTTCTGTCAGTTTCTAAATTTGCAAAAAATAATAATAATTAGCGAATAGGCTAAAATCAACATATTTTTATCCGTTTTTTTATTTTAAAAAATCACAAACAGACGTAAAACAAAAGGTGATACTTGATTTGAACGCAGCTAACGGTTTTTAATAATAATCTAAAATCCACATTTTTCAGTCAGTTTCTGGATTTGCAAAAAATAATAATAATTAGCGAATAGGCTAAAATCAACATATTTTTATCAGTTTTTTGATTTTAAGAAATCACAAACAGACGTAAGACAAAAGGCGATACTTGTTTTGATCGCAGCTAACGGTTTTTAATAATAATCTAAAAACCACAAGTTTCTGTCAGTTCCTGGATTTGCAAAAAATAATAATAATTAGCGAATAGGCTAAAATCAACATATTTTTATCGGTTTTTTGATTTTAAAAAATCACAAACAGACGTAAGACAAAAAATAATAATAATTAGCGAATAGGCTAAAATCAACATATTTTTATCGGTTTTTTGATTTTAAAAAATCACAAACAGACGTAAGACAAAAGGCGATAATTGTTTTGAACGCAGCTAACGGTTTTTAATAATAATCTAAAAACCACAAGTTTCTGTCAGTTCCTGGATTTGCAAAAAATAATAATAATTAGCGAATAGGCTACAATCGACATATTTTTATCGGTTTTTTTATTTAAAAAAATCACAAACAGACGTAAGACAAAAGGCGATACTTGTTTTGAACGCACTAACGGTTTTTAATAATAATATAAAAACCACAAGTTTCTGTCAGTTCTTGGATTTGCAAAAAATAATAATAATTAGCGAAAAGGCTAAAATCAACATATTTTTATCGGTTTTTTGATTTTAAGAAATCACAAACAGACGTAAGACAAAAGGCGATACTTGTTTTGAACGCAGCTAACGGTTTTTAATAATAATCTAAAAACCACAAGTTTCTGTCAGTTTCTGGATTTGCAAAAAATAATAATAATTAGCGAATAGGCTAAAATCAACATATTTTTATCGGTTTTTTGATTTAAAAAAATCACAAACAGACGTAAGACAAAAGGCGATACTTGTTTTGAACGCAGCTAATGGTTTTTAATAATAATCTAAAATCCACATTTTTCTGTCAGTTTCTGGATTTGCAAAAAATAATAATAATTAGCGAATAGGCTAAAATCAACATACTTTTATCGGTTTTTTGATTTTAAGAAATTACAAACAGACGTAAGACAAAAGGCGATACTTGTTTTGAACGCAGCTAACGGTTTTCAATAATAATCTA
Organism: Oxystoma pomonae; assembly: GCA_963921995.1. Classification (NCBI taxonomy): domain Eukaryota; kingdom Metazoa; phylum Arthropoda; class Insecta; order Coleoptera; family Brentidae; genus Oxystoma; species Oxystoma pomonae. Next base: position 3,101,119 of record OY998167.1, on the reverse strand, counting down.
AAAACCACATTTTCCTGTCAGTTTCTAAATTTGCAAAAAATAATAATAATTAGCGAATAGGCTAAAATCAACATCTTTTTATCGGTTTTTTGATTTTTAAAAATCACAAACAGACGTAAGACAAAAGACGATACTTGTTTTGAACGCAGCTAACGGTTTTTAATAATAATCTAAAAACCACATTTTTCTGTCAGTACCTGGATTTGCAAAAAATAATAATAAATAGCGAATAGGCTAAAATCGACATATTTTTATCGGTTTTTTTATTTTAAAAAATCACAAACAGACGTAAGACAAAAGGCGATACTTGTTTTGAACGCAGCTAATGGTTTTTAATAATAATCTAAAAACCACATTTTTCTGTCAGTTTCTGGATTTGCAAAAAATTATAATAATTAGCGAATAGGCTAAAATCAACATATTTTTATCGGTTTTTTTATTTTAAAAAATCACAAACAGACGTAAAACAAAAGGCGATACTTGTTTTGAATGCAGCTAACGGTTTTTAATAATAATCTAAAAACCACAAGTTTCTGTCAGTTCCTGGATTTGCAAAAAATAATAATAATTAGCGAATAGACTAAAATCAACATATTTTTATCGGTTTTTTGATTTTAAAAAATCACAAACAGACGTAAGACAAAAAGCGATACTTGTTTTGAACGCAGCTAACGGTTTTTAATAATAATCTAAAAACCACAAGTTTCTGTCAGTTCCTGGATTTGCAAAAAATAATAATAATTAGCGAATAGGCTAAAATCGACATATTTTTATCGGTTTTTTGATTTAAAAAAATCACAAACAGACGTAAGACAAAAGGCGATACTTGTTTTAAACGCAGCTAACGGTTTTTAATAATAATCTAAAAACCACAAGTTTCTGTCAGTTCCTGGATTTGCAAAAAATAATAATAATTAGCGAATAGGCTAAAATCAACATATTTTTAACGGTTTTTTGATTTTAAAAAATCACAAACAGACGTAAGACAAAAGACGATACTTGTTTTGATCGCAGCTAACGGTTTTTAATATTAATCTAAAAACCACATTTTTCTGTCAGTTCCTGGATTTGCAAAAAATAATAATAATTAGCGAATAGGCTAAAATCGACATATTTTTATCGGTTTTTTTATTTTAAAAAATCACAAACAGATGTAAGACAAAAGGCGATACTTGTTTTGAACGCAGCTAACGGTTTTTAATAATAATCTAAAAACCACATTTTTCTGTCAGTTCCTGGATTTGCAAAAAATAATAATAAATAGCGAATAGGCTAAAATCGACATATTTTTATCGGTTTTTTTATTTTAAAAAATCACAAACAGACGTAAGACAAAAGGCGATACTTGTTTTGAACGCAGCTAATGGTTTTTAATAATAATCTAAAAACCACATTTTTCTGTCAGTTTCTGGATTTGCAAAAAATTATAATAATTAGCGAATAGGCCAAAATCAACATATTTTTATCGGTTTTTTTATTTTAAAAAATCACAAACAGACGTAAAACAAAAGGCGATACTTGTTTTGAACGCAGCTAACGGTTTTTAATAATAATCTAAAAACCACAAGTTTCTGTCAGTTCCTGGATTTGCAAAAAATAATAATAATTAGCGAATAGACTAAAATCAACATATTTTTATCGGTTTTTTGATTTTAAAAAATCACAAACAGACGTAAGACAAAAAGCGATACTTGTTTTGAACGCAGCTAACGGTTTTTAATAATAATCTAAAAACCACAAGTTTCTGTCAGTTCCTGGATTTGCAAAAAATAATAATAATTAGCGAATAGGCTAAAATCGACATATTTTTATCGGTTTTTTGATTTAAAAAAATCACAAACAGACGTAAGACAAAAGGCGATACTTGTTTTAAACGCAGCTAACGGTTTTTAATAATAATCTAAAAACCACAAGTTTCTGTCAGTTCCTGGATTTGCAAAAAATAATAATAATTAGCGAATAGGCTAAAATCAACATATTTTTATCGGTTTTTTGATTTTAAAAAATCACAAACAGACGTAAGGCAAAAGGCGATACTTATTTTAAACGCAGCTAACGGTTTTTAATAATAATCTAAAAACCACATTTTTCTGTCAGTTTCTGGATTTGCAAAAAATTATAATAATTAGCGAATAGGCTAAAATCAACATATTTTTATCGGTTTTTTTATTTTAAAAAATCACAAACAGACGTAAAACAAAAGGCGATACTTGTTTTGAACGCAGCTAACGGTTTTTAATAATAATCTAAAAACCACAAGTTTCTGTCAGTTCCTGGTTTTTCAAAAAATAATAATAATTAGCGAATAGACTAAAATCAACATATTTTTATCGGTTTTTTGATTTTAAAAAATCACAAACAGACGTAAGACAAAAAGCGATACTTGTTTTGAACGCAGCTAACGGTTTTTAATAATAATCTAAAAACCACAAGTTTCTGTCAGTTCCTGGATTTGCAAAAAATAATAATAATTAGCGAATAGGCTAAAATCGACATATTTTTATCGGTTTTTTGATTTAAAAAAATCACAAACAGACGTAAGACAAAAGGCGATACTTGTTTTAAACGCAGCTAACGGTTTTTAATAATAATCTAAAAACCACAAGTTTCTGTCAGTTCCTGGATTTGCAAAAAATAATAATAAATAGCGAATAGGCTAAAATCGACATATTTTTATCGGTTTTTTGATTTAAAAAAATCACAAACAGACGTAAGACAAAAAACGATACTTGTTTTAAACGCAGCTAACGGTTTTTAATAATAATCTAAAAACCACATTTTTCTGTCAGTTTCTGGATTTGCAAAAAATAATAATAATTAGCGAATAGGCTAAAATCAACATATTTTTATCGGTTTTTTGATTTTAAAAAATCACAAACAGACGTAAGACAAAAGGCGATAATTATTTTAAACGCAGCTAATGGTTTTTAATAATAATCTAAAAACCACATTTTTCTGTCAGTTTCTGGATTTGCAAAAAATAATAATAATTAGCGAATAGGCTAAAGTCAACATATTTTTATCGGTTTTTTGATTTTAAAAAATCACAAACATACGTAAGACAAAAGGCGATACTTGTTTTGAACGCAGCTAACAGTTTTTAATAATAATCTAAAAACCACATTTTTCTGTCAGTTTCTGGATTTGAAAAAAATAATAATAATTAGCGAATAGGCTAAGTCAACATATTTTTATCGGTTTTTTGATTTTAAAAAATCACAAACAGACGTAAGACAAAAGGCGATACTTGTTTTGAACGCAGCTAACGGTTTTTAATAATAATCTAAAAACCACATTTTTCTGTCAGTTCCTGGATTTGCAAAAAATAATAATAAATAGCGAATAGGCTAAAATCGACATATTTTTATCGGTTTTTTTATTTTAAAAAATCACAAACAGACGTGAGACAAAAGCCGATACTTGTTTTGAACGCAGCTAATGGTTTTTAATAATAATCTAAAAACCACATTTTTCTGTCAGTTTCTGGATTTGCAAAAAATAATAATAATTAGCGAATAGGCTAAAATCAACATATTTTTATCGGTTTTTTTATTTTAAAAAATCACAAACAGACGTAAAACAAAAGGTGATACTTGATTTGAACGCAGCTAACGGTTTTTAATAATAATCTAAAAACCACAAGTTTCTGTCAGTTCCTGGATTTGCAAAAAATAATAATAATTAGCGAACAGACTAAAATCAACATATTTTTATCGGTTTTTTTGATTTTAAAAAATCACAAACAGACGTAAGACAAAAAGCGATACTTGTTTTGAACGCAGCTAACGGTTTTTAATAATAATCTAAAAACCACAAGTTTCTGTCAGTTCCTGGATTTGCAAAAAATAATAATAATTAGCGAATAGGCTAAAATCAACATATTTTTATCGGTTTTTTGATTTTAAAAAATCACAAACAGACGTAAGACAAAAGGCGATACTTGTTTTGAACGCAGCTAATGGTTTTTAATAATAATCTAAAAACCACATTTTTCTGTCAGTTTCTGGATTTGCAAAAAATAATAATAATTAGCGAATAGGCTAAAATCAACATATTTTTATCGGTTTTTTGATTTTAAAAAATCACAAACAGACGTAAGACAAAAAGCGATACTTATTTTAAACGCAGCTAACGGTTTTTAATAATAATCTAAAAACCACAAGTTTCTGTCAGTTCCTGGATTTGCAAAAAATAATAATAATTAGCGAATAGGCTAAAATCAACATATTTTTATCGGTTTTTTGATTTTAAAAAATCACAAACAGACGTAAGACAAAAGGCGATACTTGTTTTGAACGCAGCTAACGGTTTTTAATAATAATCTAAAAACCACAAATTTCTGTCAGTTCCTGGATTTGCAAAAAATAATAATAATTAGCGAAGAGGCTAAAATCGACATATTTTTAACGGTTTTTTTATTTAAAAAAATCACAAGCAGACGTAAGACAAAAGACGATACTTGTTTTGAACGCAGCTAACGGTTTTAAATAATAATCTAAAAACCACATTTTTCTGTCAGTTCCTGGATTTGCAAAAAATAATAATAATTAGCGAATAGGCTAAAATCGACATATTTTTATCGGTTTTTTTATTTTAAAAAATCACAAACAGACGCAAGACAAAAGGCGATACTTGTTTTGAACGCAGCTAACGGTTTTTAATAATAATATAAAAACCACAAGTTTCTGTCAGTTCTTGGATTTGCAAAAAATAATAATAATTAGCGAATAGGCTAAAATCGACATATTTTTATCGGTTTTTTGATTTTAAAAAATCACAAACAGACGTAAGACAAAAGGCGATACTTGTTTTGAACGCAGCTAACGGTTTTAAATAATAATCTAAAAACCACATTTTTCTGTCAGTTCCTGGATTTGCAAAAAATAATAATAATTAGCGAAGAGGCTAAAATCGACATATTTTTATCGGTTTTTTTATTTAAAAAAATCACAAACAGACGCAAGACAAAAGGCGATACTTGTTTTGAACGCAGCTAACGGTTTTTAATAATAATATAAAAACCACAAGTTTCTGTCAGTTCTTGGATTTGCAAAAAATAATAATAATTAGCGAATAGGCTAAAATCGACATATTTTTATCGGTTTTTTGATTTTAAAAAATCACAAACAGACGTAAGACAAAAGGCGATACTTGTTTTGAACGCAGCTAATGGTTTTTAATAATAATCTAAAAACCACATTTTTCTGTCAGTTTCTGGATTTGCAAAAAATAATAATAATTAGCGAATAGGCTAAAATCAACATATTTTTATCAGTTTTTTGATTTTAAGAAATCACAAACAGACGTAAGACAAAAGGCGATACTTGTTTTGAACGCAGCTAACGGTTGTTAATAATAATCTAAAAACCACAAGTTTCTGTCAGTTCCTGGATTTGCAAAAAATAATAATAATTAGCGAATAGGCTAAAATCGACATATTTTTATCGGTTTTTTTATTTAAAAAAATCACAAACAGACGTAAGACAAAAGGCAATACTTGTTTTGAACGCAGCTAACGGTTTTTAATAATAATATAAAAACCACAAGTTTCTGTCAGTTCTTGGATTTGCAAAAAATAATAATAATTAGCGAATAGGCTAAAATCGACATATTTTTATCGGTTTTTTGATTTAAAAAAATCACAAACAGAAGTAAGACAAAAGGCGATACTTGTTTTGAACGCAGCTAATGGTTTTTAATAATAATCTAAAATCCACATTTTTCTGTCAGTTTCTGGATTTGCAAAAAATAATAATAATTAGCGAATAGGCTAAAATCAACATATTTTTATCGGTTTTTTGATTTTAAAAAATCACAAACAGACGTAAGACAAAAGGCAATAATTGTTTTGAACGCAGCTAACGGTTTTTAATAATTATCTAAAAACCACATTTTTCTGTCAGTTTCTGGATTTGCAAAAAATAATAATAATTAGCGAATAGGCTAAAATCAACATATTTTTATCGGTTTTTTGATTTTAAAAAATCACAAACAGACGTAAAACAAAAGGCGATACTTGTTTTGAACGCAGCTAACGGTTTTTAATAATAATCTAAAAACCACAAGTTTCTGTCAGTTCCTGGATTTGCAAAAAATAATAATAATTAGCGAATAGACTAAAATCAACATATTTTTATCGGTTTTTTGATTTTAAAAAATCACAAACAGACGTAAGACAAAAAGCGATACTTGTTTTGAACGCAGCTAACGGTTTTTAATAATAATCTAATAACCACAATTTTCTGTCAGTTCCTGGATTTGCAAAAAATAATAATAATTAGCGAATAGGCTAAAATCGACATATTTTTATCGGTTTTTTGATTTAAAAAAATCACAAACAGACGTAAGACAAAAGGCGATACTTGTTTTAAACGCAGCTAACGGTTTTTAATAATAATCTAAAAACCACAAGTTTCTGTCAGTTCCTGGATTTGCAAAAAATAATAATAATTAGCGAATAGGCTAAAATCGACATATTTTTATCGGTTTTTTTATTTTAAAAAATCACAAATAGACGTAAGACAAAAGGCGATACTTGTTTTAAACGCAGCTAACCTTTTTTAATAACAATCTAAAAACCACAAGTTTCTGTCAGTTCCTGGATTTGCAAAAAATAATAATAATTAGGGAAAAGGCTAAAATCAACATATTTTTAACGGTTTTTTGATTTTAAAAAATCACAAACAGACGTAAGACAAAAGACGATACTTGTTTTGATCGCAGCTAACGGTTTTTAATAATAATCTAAAAACCACATTTTTCTGTCAGTTCCTGGATTTGCAAAAAATAATAATAATTAGCGAATAGGCTAAAATCGACATATTTTTATCGGTTTTTTTATTTTAAAAAATCACAAACAGATTTAAGACAAAAGGCGATACTTGTTTTGAACGCATCTAATGGTTTTTAATAATAATCTAAAAACCACATTTTTCTGTCAGTTTCTGGATTTGCAAAAAATAATAATAATTAGCGAATAGGCTAAAATCAACATATTTTTATAGGTTTTTTGATTTTAAAAAATCACAAACAGACGTAAGACAAAAGGCGATACTTATTTTAAACGCAGCTAATGGTTTTTAATAATAATCTAAAAACCACATTTTTCTGTTAGTTTCTGGATTTGCAAAAAATAATAATAATTAGCGAATAGGCTAAAGTCAACATATTTTTATCGGTTTTTTGATTTTAAAAAATCACAAACAGACGTAAGACAAAAGGCGATACTTGTTTTGAACGCAGCTAACAGTTTTTAATAATAATCTAAAAACCACATTTTTCTGTCAGTTTCTGGATTTGCAAAAAATAATAATAATTAGCGAATAGGCTAAAGTCAACATATTTTTATCGGTTTTTTGATTTTAAAAAATCACAAACAGACGTAAGACAAAAGGCGATACTTGTTTTGAACGCAGCTAACGGTTTTTAATAATAATCTAAAAACCACATTTTTCTGTCAGTTTCTGGATTTGCAAAAAATAATAATAATTAGCGAATAGGCTAAAATCAACATCTTTTTATCGGTTTTTTGATTTTTAAAAATCACAAACAGACGTAAGACAAAAGACGATACTTGTTTTGAACGCAGCTAACGGTTTTTAATAATAATCTAAAAACCACATTTTTCTGTCAGTTCCTGGATTTGCAAAAAATAATAATAAATAGCGAATAGGCTAAAATCGACATATTTTTATCGGTTTTTTTATTTTAAAAAATCACAAACAGACGTGAGACAAAAGGCGATACTTGTTTTGAACGCAGCTAATGGTTTTTAATAATAATCTAAAAACCACATTTTTCTGTCAGTTTCTGGATTTGCAAAAAATAATAATAATTAGCGAATAGGCTAAAATCAACATATTTTTATCCGTTTTTTTATTTTAAAAAATCACAAACAGACGTAAAACAAAAGGTGATACTTGATTTGAACGCAGCTAACGGTTTTTAATAATAATCTAAAATCCACATTTTTCAGTCAGTTTCTGGATTTGCAAAAAATAATAATAATTAGCGAATAGGCTAAAATCAACATATTTTTATCAGTTTTTTGATTTTAAGAAATCACAAACAGACGTAAGACAAAAGGCGATACTTGTTTTGAACGCAGCTAACGGTTTTTAATAATAATCTAAAAACCACAAGTTTCTGTCAGTTCCTGGATTTGCAAAAAATAATAATAATTAGCGAATAGGCTAAAATCAACATATTTTTATCGGTTTTTTGATTTTAAAAAATCACAAACAGACGTAAGACAAAAAATAATAATAATTAGCGAATAGGCTAAAATCAACATATTTTTATCGGTTTTTTGATTTTAAAAAATCACAAACAGACGTAAGACAAAAGGCGATAATTGTTTTGAACGCAGCTAACGGTTTTTAATAATAATCTAAAAACCACAAGTTTCTGTCAGTTCCTGGATTTGCAAAAAATAATAATAATTAGCGAATAGGCTACAATCGACATATTTTTATCGGTTTTTTTATTTAAAAAAATCACAAACAGACGTAAGACAAAAGGCGATACTTGTTTTGAACGCACTAACGGTTTTTAATAATAATATAAAAACCACAAGTTTCTGTCAGTTCTTGGATTTGCAAAAAATAATAATAATTAGCGAAAAGGCTAAAATCAACATATTTTTATCGGTTTTTTGATTTTAAGAAATCACAAACAGACGTAAGACAAAAGGCGATACTTGTTTTGAACGCAGCTAACGGTTTTTAATAATAATCTAAAAACCACAAGTTTCTGTCAGTTTCTGGATTTGCAAAAAATAATAATAATTAGCGAATAGGCTAAAATCAACATATTTTTATCGGTTTTTTGATTTAAAAAAATCACAAACAGACGTAAGACAAAAGGCGATACTTGTTTTGAACGCAGCTAATGGTTTTTAATAATAATCTAAAATCCACATTTTTCTGTCAGTTTCTGGATTTGCAAAAAATAATAATAATTAGCGAATAGGCTAAAATCAACATACTTTTATCGGTTTTTTGATTTTAAGAAATTACAAACAGACGTAAGACAAAAGGCGATACTTGTTTTGAACGCAGCTAACGGTTTTCAATAATAATCTAAAAACCACATTTTTCTGTCATTTTCTAAATTTGCAAAAAATAATAATAATTAGCGAATAGGCTAAAATCAACATCTTTTTATCGGTTTTTTGATTTTTAAAAATCACAAACAGACGTAAGACAAAAGACGATACTTGTTTTGAACGCAGCTAACGGTTTTTAATAATAATCTAAAAACCACATTTTTCTGTCAGTACCTGGATTTGCAAAAAATAATAATAAATAGCGAATAGGCTAAAATCGACATATTTTTATCGGTTTTTTTATTTTAAAAAATCACAAACAGACGTAAGACAAAAGGCGATACTTATTTTGAACGCAGCTAATGGTTTTTAATAATAATCTAAAAACCACATTTTTCTGTCAGTTTCTGGATTTGCAAAAAATTATAATAAATAGCGAATAGGCTAAAATCAACATATTTTTATCGGTTTTTTTATTTTAAAAAATCACAAACAGACGTAAAACAAAAGGCGATACTTGTTTTGAACGCAGCTAACGGTTTTTAATAATAATCTAAAAACCACAAGTTTCTGTCAGTTCCTGGATTTGCAAAAAATAATAATAATTAGCGAATAGACTAAAATCAACATATTTTTATCGGTTTTTTGATTTTAAAAAATCACAAACAGACGTAAGACAAAAAGCGATACTTGTTTTGAACGCAGCTTACGGTTTTTAATAATAATCTAAAAACCACAAGTTTCTGTCAGTTCCTGGATTTGCAAAAAATAATAATAATTAGCGAATAGGCTAAAATCGACATATTTTTATCGGTCTTTTGATTTAAAAAAATCACAAACAGACGTAAGACAAAAGGCGATACTTGTTTTAAACGCAGCTAACGGTTTTTAATAATAATCTAAAAACCACAAGTTTCTGTCAGTTCCTGGATTTGCAAAAAATAATAATAATTAGCGAATAGGCTAAAATCGACATATTTTTATCGGTTTTTTTATTTTAAAAAATCACAAATAGACGTAAGACAAAAGGCGATACTTGTTTTAAACGCAGCTAACCTTTTTTAATAATAATCTAAAAACCACAAGTTTCTGTCAGTTTCTGGATTTGCAAAAAATAATAATAATTAGCGAATAGGCTAAAATCAACATATTTTTAACGGTTTTTTGATTTTAAAAAATCACAAACAGACGTAAGACAAAAGACGATACTTGTTTTGATCGCAGCTAACGGTTTTTAATATTAATCTAAAAACCACATTTTTCTGTCAGTTCCTGGATTTGCAAAAAATAATAATAATTAGCGAATAGGCTAAAATCGACATATTTTTATCGGTTTTTTTATTTTAAAAAATCACAAACAGATGTAAGACAAAAGGCGATACTTATTTTAAACGCAGCTAATGGTTTTTAATAATAATCTAAAAACCACATTTTTCTGTCAGTTTCTGGATTTGCAAAAAATAATAATAATTAGCGAATAGGCTAAAATCAACATATTTTTATCGGTTTTTTGATTTTAAAAAATCACAAACAGACGTAAGACAAAAGGCGATACTTATTTTAAACGCAGCTAATGGTTTTTAATAATAATCTAAAAACCACATTTTTCTGTCAGTTTCTGGATTTGCAAAAAATAATAATAATTAGCGAATAGGCTAAAGTCAACATATTTTTATCGGTTTTTTGATTTTAAAAAATCACAAACAGACGTAAGACAAAAGGCGATACTTGTTTTGAACGCAGCTAACAGTTTTTAATAATAATCTAAAAACCACATTTTTCTGTCAGTTTCTGGATTTGCAAAAAATAATAATAATTAGCGAATAGGCTAAAGTCAACATATTTTTATCGGTTTTTTGATTTTAAAAAATCACAAACAGACGTAAGACAAAAGGCGATACTTGTTTTGAACGCAGCTAACGGTTTTTAATAATAATCTAAAAACCACATTTTTCTGTCAGTTTCTGGATTTGCAAAAAATAATAATAATTAGCGAATAGGCTAAAATCAACATCTTTTTATCGGTTTTTTGATTTTTAAAAATCACAAACAGACGTAAGACAAAAGACGATACTTGTTTTGAACGCAGCTAACGGTTTTTAATAATAATCTAAAAACCACAAGTTTCTGTCAGTTTCTGGATTTGCAAAAAATAATAATAATTAGCGAATAGGCTAAAATCAACATATTTTTATCGGTTTTTTGATTTTAAGAAATTACAAACAGACGTAAGACAAAAGGCGATACTTGTTTTGAACGCAGCTAACGGTTTTCAATAATAATCTAAAAACCACATTTTTCTGTCAGTTTCTAAATTTGCAAAAAATAATAATAATTAGCGAATAGGCTAAAATCAACATCTTTTTATCGGTTTTTTGATTTTTAAAAATCACAAACAGACGTAAGACAAAAGACGATACTTGTTTTGAACGCAGCTAATGGTTTTTAATAATAATCTAAAAACCACATTTTTCTGTCAGTTCCTGGATTTGCAAAAAATAATAATAAATAGCGAATAGGCTAAAATCGACATATTTTTATCGGTTTTTTTATTTTAAAAAATCACAAACAGACGTAAGACAAAAGGCGATACTTGTTTTGAACGCAGCTAATGGTTTTTAATAATAATCTAAAAACCACATTTTTCTGTCAGTTTCTGGATTTGCAAAAAATTATAATAATTAGCGAATAGGCCAAAATCAACATATTTTTATCGGTTTTTTTATTTTAAAAAATCACAAACAGACGTAAAACAAAAGGCGATACTTGTTTTGAACGCAGCTAACGGTTTTTAATAATAATCTAAAAACCACAAGTTTCTGTCAGTTCCTGGATTTGCAAAAAATAATAATAATTAGCGAATAGACTAAAATCAACATATTTTTATCGGTTTTTTGATTTTAAAAAATCACAAACAGACGTAAGACAAAAAGCGATACTTGTTTTGAACGCAGCTAACGGTTTTTAATAATAATCTAAAAACCACAAGTTTCTGTCAGTTCCTGGATTTGCAAAAAATAATAATAATTAGCGAATAGGCTAAAATCGACATATTTTTATCGGTTTTTTGATTTAAAAAAATCACAAACAGACGTAAGACAAAAGGCGATACTTGTTTTAAACGCAGCTAACGGTTTTTAATAATAATCTAAAAACCACAAGTTTCTGTCAGTTCCTGGATTTGCAAAAAATAATAATAATTAGCGAATAGGCTAAAATCAACATATTTTTATCGGTTTTTTGATTTTAAAAAATCACAAACAGACGTAAGGCAAAAGGCGATACTTATTTTAAACGCAGCTAACGGTTTTTAATAATAATCTAAAAACCACATTTTTCTGTCAGTTTCTGGATTTGCAAAAAATTATAATAATTAGCGAATAGGCTAAAATCAACATATTTTTATCGGTTTTTTTATTTTAAAAAATCACAAACAGACGTAGAACAAAAGGCGATACTTGTTTTGAACGCAGCTAACGGTTTTTAATAATAATCTAAAAACCACAAGTTTCTGTCAGTTCCTGGTTTTTCAAAAAATAATAATAATTAGCGAATAGACTAAAATCAACATATTTTTATCGGTTTTTTGATTTTAAAAAATCACAAACAGACGTAAGACAAAAAGCGATACTTGTTTTGAACGCAGCTAACGGTTTTTAATAATAATCTAAAAACCACAAGTTTCTGTCAGTTCCTGGATTTGCAAAAAATAATAATAATTAGCGAATAGGCTAAAATCGACATATTTTTATCGGTTTTTTGATTTAAAAAAATCACAAACAGACGTAAGACAAAAGGCGATACTTGTTTTAAACGCAGCTAACGGTTTTTAATAATAATCTAAAAACCACAAGTTTCTGTCAGTTCCTGGATTTGCAAAAAATAATAATAAATAGCGAATAGGCTAAAATCGACATATTTTTATCGGTTTTTTGATTTAAAAAAATCACAAACAGACGTAACACAAAAAACGATACTTGTTTTAAACGCAGCTAACGGTTTTTAATAATAATCTAAAAACCACATTTTTCTGTCAGTTTCTGGATTTGCAAAAAATAATAATAATTAGCGAATAGGCTAAAATCAACATATTTTTATCGGTTTTTTGATTTTAAAAAATCACAAACAGACGTAAGACAAAAGGCGATAATTATTTTAAACGCAGCTAATGGTTTTTAATAATAATCTAAAAACCACATTTTTCTGTCAGTTTCTGGATTTGCAAAAAATAATAATAATTAGCGAATAGGCTAAAGTCAACATATTTTTATCGGTTTTTTGATTTTAAAAAATCACAAACAGACGTAAGACAAAAGGCGATACTTGTTTTGAACGCAGCTAACAGTTTTTAATAATAATCTAAAAACCACATTTTTCTGTCAGTTTCTGGATTTGAAAAAAATAATAATAATTAGCGAATAGGCTAAAGTCAACATATTTTTATCGGTTTTTTGATTTTAAAAAATCACAAACAGACGTAAGACAAAAGGCGATACTTGTTTTGAACGCAGCTAACGGTTTTTAATAATAATCTAAAAACCACATTTTTCTGTCAGTTTCTGGATTTGCAAAAAATAATAATAATTAGCGAATAGGCTAAAATCAACATCTTTTTATCGGTTTTTTGATTTTTAAAAATCACAAACAGACGTAAGACAAAAGACGATACTTGTTTTGAACGCAGCTAACGGTTTTTAATAATAATCTAAAAACCACATTTTTCTGTCAGTTCCTGGATTTGCAAAAAATAATAATAAATAGCGAATAGGCTAAAATCGACATATTTTTATCGGTTTTTTTATTTTAAAAAATCACAAACAGACGTGAGACAAAAGCCGATACTTGTTTTGAACGCAGCTAATGGTTTTTAATAATAATCTAAAAACCACATTTTTCTGTCAGTTTCTGGATTTGCAAAAAATAATAATAATTAGCGAATAGGCTAAAATCAACATATTTTTATCGGTTTTTTTATTTTAAAAAATCACAAACAGACGTAAAACAAAAGGTGATACTTGATTTGAACGCAGCTAACGGTTTTTAATAATAATCTAAAAACCACAAGTTTCTGTCAGTTCCTGGATTTGCAAAAAATAATAATAATTAGCGAATAGACTAAAATCAACATATTTTTATCGGTTTTTTGATTTTAGAAAATCACAAACAGACGTAAGACAAAAAGCGATACTTGTTTTGAACGCAGCTAACGGTTTTTAATAATAATCTAAAAACCACAAGTTTCTGTCAGTTCCTGGATTTGCAAAAAATAATAATAATTAGCGAATAGGCTAAAATCAACATATTTTTATCGCTTTTTTGATTTTAAAAAATCACAAACAGACGTAAGACAAAAGGCGATACTTGTTTTGAACGCAGCTGATGGTTTTTAATAATAATCTAATAACCACATTTTTCTGTCAGTTTCTGGATTTGCAAAAAATAATAATAATTAGCGAATAGGCTAAAATCAACATATTTTTATCGGTTTTTTGATTTTAAAAAATCACAAACAGACGTAAGACAAAAAGCGATACTTATTTTAAACGCAGCTAACGGTTTTTAATAATAATCTAAAAACCACAAGTTTCTGTCAGTTCCTGGATTTGCAAAAAATAATAATAATTAGCGAATAGGCTAAAATCAACATATTTTTATCGGTTTTTTGATTTTAAAAAATCACAAACAGACGTAAGACAAAAGGCGATACTTGTTTTGAACGCAGCTAACGGTTTTTAATAATAATCTAAAAACCACAAATTTCTGTCAGTTCCTGGATTTGCAAAAAATAATAATAATTAGCGAAGAGGCTAAAATCGACATATTTTTATCGGTTTTTTTATTTAAAAAAATCACAAGCAGACGTAAGACAAAAGACGATACTTGTTTTGAACGCAGCTAACGGTTTTAAATAATAATCTAAAAACCACATTTTTCTGTCAGTTCCTGGATTTGCAAAAAATAATAATAATTAGCGAATAGGCTAAAATCGACATATTTTTATCGGTTTTTTTATTTTAAAAAATCACAAACAGACGCAAGACAAAAGGCGATACTTGTTTTGAACGCAGCTAACGGTTTTTAATAATAATATAAAAACCACAAGTTTCTGTCAGTTCTTGGATTTGCAAAAAATAATAATAATTAGCGAATAGGCTAAAATCGACATATTTTTATCGGTTTTTTGATTTTAAAAAATCACAAACAGACGTAAGACAAAAGGCGATACTTGTTTTGAACGCAGCTAATGGTTTTTAATAATAATCTAAAATCCACATTTTTCTGTCAGTTTCTGGATTTGCAAAAAATAATAATAATTAGCGAATAGGCTAAAATCAACATATTTTTATCAGTTTTTTGATTTTAAGAAATCACAAACAGACGTAAGACAAAAGGCGATACTTGTTTTGAACGCAGCTAACGGTTGTTAATAATAATCTAAAAACCACAAGTTTCTGTCAGTTCCTGGATTTGCAAAAAATAATAATAATTAGCGAATAGGCTAAAATCGACATATTTTTATCGGTTTTTTTATTTAAAAAAATCACAAACAGACGTAAGACAAAAGGCAATACTTGTTTTGAACGCAGCTAACGGTTTTTAATAATAATATAAAAACCACAAGTTTCTGTCAGTTCTTGGATTTGCAAAAAATAATAATAATTAGCGAATAGGCTAAAATCGACATATTTTTATCGGTTTTTTGATTTTAAAAAATCACAAACAGAAGTAAGACAAAAGGCGATACTTGTTTTGAACGCAGCTAATGGTTTTTAATAATAATCTAAAATCCACATTTTTCTGTCAGTTTCTGGATTTGCAAAAAATAATAATAATTAGCGAATAGGCTAAAATCAACATATTTTTATCGGTTTTTTGATTTTAAAAAATCACAAACAGACGTAAGACAAAAGGCGATAATTGTTTTGAACGCAGCTAACGGTTTTTAATAATTATCTAAAAACCACATTTTTCTGTCAGTTTCTGGATTTGCAAAAAATAATAATAATTAGCGAATAGGCTAAAATCAACATATTTTTATCGGTTTTTTGATTTTAAAAAATCACAAACAGACGTAAGACAAAAGGCGATACTTGTTTTGAACGCAGCTAACGGTTTTTAATAATTATCTAAAAACCACGTTTTTCTGTCAGTTCCTGGATTTGCAAAAAATAATAATAATTAGCGAATAGGCTAAAATCAACATATTTTTATCGGTTTTTTGATTTTAAAAAATCACAAACAGACGTAAGACAAAAGGCGATACTTGTTTTAAACGCAGCTAATGGTTTTTAATAATAATCTAAAAACCACATTTCTCTGTCAGTTTCTGGATTTGCAAAAAATTATAATAATTAGCGAATAGGCTAAAGTCAACATATTTTTATCGGTTTTTTGATTTTAAAAAATCACAAACAGACGCAAGACAAAAGGCGATACTTGTTTTGAACGCAACTAACGGTTTTTAATAATAATCTAAAAACCACATTTTTCTGTCAGTTTCTGGATTTGCAAAAAATAATAATAATTAGCGAATAGGCTAATATCGACATATTTTTATCGGTTGTTTTATTTTAAAAAATCACAAACAGACGTAAGACAAAAGGCGATACTTGTTTTGAACGCAGCTAACGGTTTTTAATAATAATCTAAAAACCACAAGTTTCTGTCAGTTCCTGGATTTGCAAAAAATAATAATAATTAGCGAATAGGCTAAAATCAACATATTTTTATCGGTTTTTTGATTTTAAAAAATCACAAACAGACGTAAGACAAAAAATAATAATAATTAGCGAATAGGCTACAATCAACATATTTTTATCGGTTTTTTGATTTTAAAAAATCACAAACAGACGTAAGACAAAAGGCGATAATTGTTTTGAACGCAGCTAACGGTTTTTAATAATAATCTAAAAACCACAAGTTTCTGTCAGTTCCTGGATTTGCAAAAAATAATAATAATTAGCGAAAAGGCTAAAATCAACATATTTTTATCGGTTTTTTGATTTTAAGAAATCACAAACAGACGTAAGACAAAAGGCGATACTTGTTTTGAACGCAGCTAACGGTTTTTAATAATAATCTAAAAACCACAAGTTTCTGTCAGTTTCTGGATTTGCAAAAAATAATAATAATTAGCGAATAGGCTAAAATCAACATATTTTTATCGGTTTTTTGATTTAAAAAAATCACAAACAGACGTAAGACAAAAGGCGATACTTGTTTTGAACGCAGCTAATGGTTTTTAATAATAATCTAAAATCCACATTTTTCTGTCAGTTTCTGGATTTGCAAAAAATAATAATAATTAGCGAATAGGCTAAAATCAACATATTTTTATCGGTTTTTTGATTTTAAGAAATTACAAACAGACGTAAGACAAAAGGCGATACTTGTTTTGAACGCAGCTAACGGTTTTCAATAATAATCTAAAAACCACATTTTTCTGTCAGTTTCTAAATTTGCAAAAAATAATAATAATTAGCGAATAGGCTAAAATCAACATCTTTTTATCGGTTTTTTGATTTTTAAAAATCACAAACAGACGTAAGACAAAAGACGATACTTGTTTTGAACGCAGCTAACGGTTTTTAATAATAATCTAAAAACCACATTTTTCTGTCAGTTCCTGGATTTGCAAAAAATAATAATAAATAGCGAATAGGCTAAAATCGACATATTTTTATCGGTTTTTTTATTTTAAAAAATCACAAACAGACGTAAGACAAAAGGCGATACTTGTTTTGAACGCAGCTAATGGTTTTTAATAATAATCTAAAAACCAAATTTTTCTGTCAGTTTCTGGATTTGCAAAAAATTATAATAATTAGCGAATAGGCTAAAATCAACATATTTTTATCGGTTTTTTTATTTTAAAAAATCACAAACAGACGTAAAACAAAAGGCGATACTTGTTTTGAACGCAGCTAACGGTTTTTAATAATAATCTAAAAACCACAAGTTTCTGTCAGTTCCTGGATTTGCAAAAAATAATAATAATTAGCGAATAGACTAAAATCAACATATTTTTATCGGTTTTTTGATTTTAAAAAATCACAAACAGACGTAAGACAAAAAGCGATACTTGTTTTGAACGCAGCTAACGGTTTTTAATAATAATCTAAAAACCACAAGTTTCTGTCAGTTCCTGGATTTGCAAAAAATAATAATAATTAGCGAATAGGCTAAAATCGACATATTTTTATCGGTTTTTTGATTTAAAAAAATCACAAACAGACGTAAGACAAAAGGCGATACTTGTTTTAAACGCAGCTAACGGTTTTTAATAATAATCTAAAAACCACAAGTTTCTGTCAGTTCCTGGATTTGCAAAAAATAATAATAATTAGCGAATAGGCTAAAATCGACATATTTTTATCGGTTTTTTTATTTTAAAAAATCACAAATAGACGTAAGACAAAAGGCGATACTTGTTTTAAACGCAGCTAACCTTTTTTAATAATAATCTAAAAACCACAAGTTTCTGTCAGTTCCTGGATTTGCAAAAAATAATAATAATTAGCGAATAGGCTAAAATCAACATATTTTTAACGGTTTTTTGATTTTAAAAAATCACAAACAGACGTAAGACAAAAGACGATACTTGTTTTGATCGCAGCTAACGGTTTTTAATAATAATCTAAAAACCACATTTTTCTGTCAGTTCCTGGATTTGCAAAAAATAATAATAATTAGCGAATAGGCTAAAATCGACATATTTTTATCGGTTTTTTTATTTTAAAAAATCACAAACAGATGTAAGACAAAAGGCGATACTTGTTTTGAACGCATCTAATGGTTTTTAATAATAATCTAAAAACCACATTTTTCTGTCAGTTTCTGGATTTGCAAAAAATAATAATAATTAGCGAATAGGCTAAAATCAACATATTTTTATCGGTTTTTTGATTTTAAAAAATCACAAACAGACGTAAGACAAAAGGCGATACTTATTTTAAACGCAGCTAATGGTTTTTAATAATAATCTAAAAACCACATTTTTCTGTCAGTTTCTGAAATTGCAAAAAATAATAATAATTAGCGAATAGGCTAAAGTCAACATATTTTTATCGGTTTTTTGATTTTAAAAAATCACAAACAGACGTAAGACAAAAGGCGATACTTGTTTTGAACGCAGCTAACAGTTTTTAATAATAATCTAAAAACCACATTTTTCTGTCAGTTTCTGGATTTGCAAAAAATAATAATAATTAGCGAATAGGCTAAAGTCAACATATTTTTATCGGTTTTTTGATTTTAAAAAATCACAAACAGACGTAAGACAAAAGGCGATAATTGTTTTGAACGCAGCTAACGGTTTTTAATAATAATCTAAAAACCACATTTTTCTGTCAGTTTCTGGATTTGCAAAAAATAATAATAATTAGCGAATAGGCTAAAATCAACATCTTTTTATCGGTTTTTTGATTTTTAAAAATCACAAACAGACGTAAGACAAAAGACGATACTTGTTTTGAACGCAGCTAACGGTTTTTAATAATAATCTAAAAACCACATTTTTCTGTCAGTTCCTGGATTTGCAAAAAATAATAATAAATAGCGAATAGGCTAAAATCGACATATTTTTATCGGTTTTTTTATTTTAAAAAATCACAAACAGACGTGAGACAAAAGCCGATACTTGTTTTGAACGCAGCTAATGGTTTTTAATAATAATCTAAAAACCACATTTTTCTGTCAGTTTCTGGATTTGCAAAAAATAATAATAATTAGCGAATAGGCTAAAATCAACATATTTTTATCGGTTTTTTTATTTTAAAAAATCACAAACAGACGTAAAGCAAAAGGTGATACTTGATTTGAACGCAGCTAACGGTTTTTAATAATAATCTAAAAACCACAAGTTTCTGTCAGTTCCTGGATTTGCAAAAAATAATAATAATTAGCGAATAGACTAAAATCAACATATTTTTATCGGTTTTTTGATTTTAAAAAATCACAAACAGACGTAAGACAAAAAGCGATACTTGTTTTGAACGCAGCTAACGGTTTTTAATAATAATCTAAAAACCACAAGTTTCTGTCAGTTCCTGGATTTGCAAAAATTAATAATAATTAGCGAATAGGCTAAAATCGACATATTTTTATCGGATTTTTTATTTTAAAAAATCACAAACAGACTTAAGACAAAAGGCGATACTTGTTTCGAACGCAGCTAACGGTTTTCAATAATAATATAAAAACCACAAGTTTCTGTCAGTTCCTGGATTTGCAAAAAATAATAATAATTAGCGAATAGGCTAAAATCGACATATTTTTATCGGTTTTTTTATTTTAAAAAATCACAAACAGACGTAAGACAAAAGGCGATACTTGTTTTGAACGCAGCTAATGGTTTTTAATAATAATCTAAAAACCACATTTTTCTGTCAGTTTCTGGATTTGCAAAAAATAATAATAATTAGCGAATAGGCTAAAATCAACATATTTTTATCGGTTTTTTGATTTTAAAAAATCACAAACAGACGTAAGACAAAAAGCGATACTTATTTTAAACGCAGCTAACGGTTTTTAATAATAATCTAAAAACCACAAGTTTCTGTCAGTTCCTGGATTTGCAAAAAATAATAATAATTAGCGAATAGGCTAAAATCAACATATTTTTATCGGTTTTTTGATTTTAAAAAATCACAAACAGATGTAAGACAAAAGGCGATAATTGTTTTGAACGCAGCTAACGGTTTTTAATAATAATCTAAAAACCACAAATTTCTGTCAGTTCCTGGATTTGCAAAAAATAATAATAATTAGCGAAGAGGCTAAAATCGACATATTTTTATCGGTTTTTTTATTTAAAAAAATCACAAGCAGACGTAAGACAAAAGACGATACTTGTTTTGAACGCAGCTAACGGTTTTAAATAATAATCTAAAAACCACATTTTTCTGTCAGTTCCTGGATTTGCAAAAAATAATAATAATTAGCGAATAGGCTAAAATCGACATATTTTTATCGGTTTTTTTATTTTAAAAAATCACAAACAGACGCAAGACAAAAGGCGATACTTGTTTTGAACGCAGCTAACGGTTTTTAATAATAATATAAAAACCACAAGTTTCTGTCAGTTCTTGGATTTGCAAAAAATAATAATAATTAGCGAATAGGCTAAAATCGACATATTTTTATCGGTTTTTTGATTTTAAAAAATCACAAACAGACGTAAGACAAAAGGCGATACTTGTTTTGAACGCAGCTAATGGTTTTTAATAATAATCTAAAATCCACATTTTTCTGTCAGTTTCTGGATTTGCAAAAAATAATAATAATTAGCGAATAGGCTAAAATCAACATATTTTTATCAGTTTTTTGATTTTAAGAAATCACAAACAGACGTAAGACAAAAGGCGATACTTGTTTTGAACGCAGCTAACGGTTGTTAATAATAATCTAAAAACCACAAGTTTCTGTCAGTTCCTGGATTTGCAAAAAATAATAATAATTAGCGAATAGGCTAAAATCGACATATTTTTATCGGTTTTTTTATTTAAAAAAATCACAAACAGACGTAAGACAAAAGGCAATACTTGTTTTGAACGCAGCTAACGGTTTTTAATAATAATATAAAAACCACAAGTTTCTGTCAGTTCTTGGATTTGCAAAAAATAATAATAATTAGCGAATAGGCTAAAATCGACATATTTTTATCGGTTTTTTGATTTTAAAAAATCACAAACAGAAGTAAGACAAAAGGCGATACTTGTTTTG
The DNA here is from genome assembly GCA_963921995.1 of Oxystoma pomonae. Taxonomy (NCBI): domain Eukaryota; kingdom Metazoa; phylum Arthropoda; class Insecta; order Coleoptera; family Brentidae; genus Oxystoma; species Oxystoma pomonae. Next base: position 3,079,350 of record OY998167.1, on the reverse strand, counting down.
AACGCAGCTAATGGTTTTTAATAATAATCTAAAATCCACATTTTTCTGTCAGTTTCTGGATTTGCAAAAAATAATAATAATTAGCGAATAGGCTAAAATCAACATATTTTTATCGGTTTTTTGATTTTAAAAAATCACAAACAGACGTAAGACAAAAGGCGATAATTGTTTTGAACGCAGCTAACGGTTTTTAATAATTATCTAAAAACCACATTTTTCTGTCAGTTTCTGGATTTGCAAAAAATAATAATAATTAGCGAATAGGCTAAAATCAACAATATTTTTATCGGTTTTTTGATTTTAAAAAATCACAAACAGACGTAAGACAAAAGGCGATACTTGTTTTGAACGCAGCTAACGGTTTTTAATAATTATCTAAAAACCACGTTTTTCTGTCAGTTCCTGGATTTGCAAAAAATAATAATAATTAGCGAATAAGCTAAAATCAACATATTTTTATCGGTTTTTTGATTTTAAAAAATCACAAACAGACGTAAGACAAAAGGCGATACTTGTTTTAACGCAGCTAATGGTTTTTAATAATAATCTAAAAACCACATTTCTCTGTCAGTTTCTGGATTTGCAAAAAATAATAATAATTAGCGAATAGGCTAATATCGACATATTTTTATCGGTTTTTTTATTTTAAAAAATCACAAACAGACGTAAGACAAAAGGCGATACTTGTTTTGAACGCAGCTAACGGTTTTTAATAATAATCTAAAAACCACAAGTTTCTGTCAGTTCCTGGATTTGCAAAAAATAATAATAATTAGCGAATAGGCTAAAATCAACATATTTTTATCGGTTTTTTGATTTTAAAAAATCACAAACAGACGTAAGACAAAAGGCGATACTTGTTTTGAACGCAGCTAACGGTTTTTAATAATAATCTAAAAACCACAAGTTTCTGTCAGTTCCTGGATTTGCAAAAAATAATAATAATTAGCGAATAGGCTAAAGTCAACATATTTTTATCGGTTTTTTGATTTTAAAAAATCACAAACAGACGCAAGACAAAAGGCGATAATTGTTTTGAACGCAGCTAACGGTTTTTAATAATAATCTAAAAACCACATTTTTCTGTCAGTTTCTGGATTTGCAAAAAATAATAATAATTAGCGAATAGGCTAATATCGACATATTTTTATCGGTTTTTTTATTTTAAAAAATCACAAACAGACGTAAGACAAAAGGCGATACTTGTTTTGAACGCAGCTAACGGTTTTTAATAATAATCTAAAAACCACAAGTTTCTGTCAGTTCCTGGATTTGCAAAAAATAATAATAATTAGCGAATAGGCTAAAATCAACATATTTTTATCGGTTTTTTGATTTTAAAAAATCACAAACAGACGTAAGACAAAAAATAATAATAATTAGCGAATAGGCTAAAATCAACATATTTTTATCGGTTTTTTGATTTTAAAAAATCACAAACAGACGTAAGACAAAAGGCGATAATTGTTTTGAACGCAGCTAACGGTTTTTAATAATAATCTAAAAACCACAAGTCTCTGTCAGTTCCTGGATTTGCAAAAAATAATAATAATTAGCGAATAGGCTACAATCGACATATTTTTATCGGTTTTTTTATTTAAAAAAATCACAAACAGACGTAAGACAAAAGGCGATACTTGTTTTGAACGCACTAACGGTTTTTAATAATAATATAAAAACCACAAGTTTCTGTCAGTTCTTGGATTTGCAAAAAATAATAATAATTAGCGAAAAGGCTAAAATCAACATATTTTTATCGGTTTTTTGATTTTAAGAAATCACAAACAGACGTAAGACAAAAGGCGATACTTGTTTTGAACGCAGCTAACGGTTTTTAATAATAATCTAAAAACCACAAGTTTCTGTCAGTTTCTGGATTTGCAAAAAATAATAATAATTAGCGAATAGGCTAAAATCAACATATTTTTATCGGTTTTTTGATTTAAAAAAATCACAAACAGACGTAAGACAAAAGGCGATACTTGTTTTGAACGCAGCTAATGGTTTTTAATAATAATCTAAAATCCACATTTTTCTGTCAGTTTCTGGATTTGCAAAAAATAATAATAATTAGCGAATAGGCTAAAATCAACATATTTTTATCGGTTTTTTGATTTTAAGAAATTACAAACAGACGTAAGACAAAAGGCGATACTTGTTTTGAACGCAGCTAACGGTTTTAATAATAATCTAAAAACCACAAGTTTCTGTCAGTTCCTGGATTTGCAAAAAATAATAATAATTAGCGAATAGGCTAAAATCAACATATTTTTATCGGTTTTTTGATTTAAAAAAATCACAAACAGACGTAAGACAAAAGGCGATACTTGTTTTGAACGCAGCTAACGGTTTTTAATAATTATCTGAATACCACATTTTTCTGTCAGTTTCTGGATTTGCAAAAAATAATAATAATTAGCGAATAGGCTAAAATCAACATATTTTTATCGGCTTTTTGATTTTAAAAAATCACAAACAGACGTAAGATAAAAGGCGATACTTGTTTTGAACGCAGCTAACGGTTTTTAATAATTATCTAAAAACCACATTTTTCTGTCAGTTCCTGGATTTGCAAAAAATAATAATAATTAGCGAATAGGCTAAAATCAACATATTTTTATCGGTTTTTTGATTTTAAAAAATCACACACAGACGTAAGACAAAAGGCGATACTTGTTTTAAACGCAGCTAATGGTTTTTAATAATAATCTAAAAACCACATTTTTCTGCCAGTTTCTGGATTTGCAAAAAATAATAATAATTAGCGAATAGGCTAAAATCAACATATTTTTATCGGCTTTTTGATGTTAAAAAATCACAAACAGACGTAAGACAAAAGGCGATACTTGTTTTGAACGCAGCTAACGGTTTTTAATAATAATCTAAAAACCACATTTTTCTGTCAGTTTCTGGATTTGCAAAAAATAATAATAATTAGCGAATAGGCTAAAGTCAACATATTTTTATCGGTTTTTTGATTTTAAAAAATCACAAACAGACGTAAGACAAAAGGCGATACTTGTTTTGAACGCAGCTAACGGTTTTTAATAATAATCTAAAAACCACATTTTTCTGTCAGTTTCTGGATTTGCAAAAAATAATAATAATTAGCGAATAGGCTAAAGTCAACATATTTTTATCGGTTTTTTGATTTTAAAAAATCACAAACAGACGTAAGACAAAAGGCGATACTTGTTTTGAACGCAGCTAACGGTTTTTAATAATAATCTAAAAACCACATTTTTCTGTCAGTTTCTGGATTTGCAAAAAATAATAATAATTAGCGAATAGGCTAAAGTCAACATATTTTTATCGGTTTTTTGATTTTAAAAAATCACAAACAGACGTAAGACAAAAGGCGATACTTGTTTTGAACGCAGCTAACGGTTTTTAATAATAATCTAAAAACCACATTTTTCTGTCAGTTCCTGGATTTGCAAAAAATAATAATAATTAGCGAATAGGCTAAAATCAACATATTTTTATCGGTTTTTTGATTTTAAAAAATCACAAACAGACGTAAGATAAAAGGCGATACTTGTTTTGAACGCAGCTAACGGTTTTTAATAATTATCTAAAAACCACATTTTTCTGTCAGTTCCTGGATTTGCAAAAAATAATAATAATTAGCGAATAGGCTAAAATCAACATATTTTTATCGGTTTTTGGATTTTAAAAAATCACAAACAGACGTAAGACAAAAGGCGATACATGTTTTGAACGCAGCTAACGGGTTTTAATAATAATCTAAAAACCACATTTTTCTGTCAGTTTCTGGATTTGCAAAAAATAATAATAATTAGCGAATAGGCTAAAATCAACATATTTTTATCGGCTTTTTGATGTTAAAAAATCACAAACAGACGTAAGACAAAAGGCGATACTTGTTTTGAACGCAGCTAACGGTTTTTAATAATAATCTAAAAACCACATTTTTCTGTCAGTTTCTGGATTTGCAAAAAATAATAATAATTAGCGAATAGGCTAAAGTCAACATATTTTTATCGGTTTTTTGATTTTAAAAAATCACAAACAGACGTAAGACAAAAGGCGATACTTGTTTTGAACGCAGCTAACGGTTTTTAATAATAATCTAAAAACCACATTTTTCTGTCAGTTTCTGGATTTGCAAAAAATAATAATAATTAGCGAATAGGCTAAAGTCAACATATTTTTATCGGCTTTTTGATTTTAAAAAATCACAAACAGACGTAAGACAAAAGGCGATACTTGTTTTGAACGCAGCTAACGGTTTTTAATAATAATCTAAAAACCACATTTTTCTGTCAGTTTCTAAATTTGCAAAAAATAATAATAATTAGCGAATAGGCTAAAATCAACATCTTTTTATCGGTTTTTTGATTTTTAAAAATCACAAACAGACGTAAGACAAAAGACGATACTTGTTTTGAACGCAGCTAACGGTTTTTAATAATAATCTAAAAACCACATTTTTCTGTCAGTTCCTGGATTTGCAAAAAATAATAATAAATAGCGAATAGGCTAAAATCGACATATTTTTATCGGCTTTTTTATTTTAAAAAATCACAAACAGACGTAAGACAAAAGGCGATACTTGTTTTGAACGCAGCTAATGGTTTTTAATAATAATCTAAAAACCACATTTTTCTGTCAGTTTCTGGATTTGCAAAAAATAATAATAATTAGCGAATAGGCTAAAATCAACATATTTTTATCGAATTTTTTATTTTAAAAAATCACAAACAGACGTAAAACAAAAGGCGATACTTGTTTTGAACGCAGCTAACGGTTTTTAATAATAATCTAAAAACCAGAAGTTTCTGTCAGTTCCTGGATTTGCAAAAAATAATAATAATTAGCGAATAGACTAAAATCAACATATTTTTATCGGTTTTTTGATTTTAAAAAATCACAAACAGACGTAAGACAAAAAGCGATACTTGTTTTGAACGCAGCTAACGGTTTTTAATAATAATCTAAAAACCACAAGTTTCTGTCAGTTCCTGGATTTGCAAAAAATAATAATAATTAGCGAATAGGCTAAAATCGACATATTTTTATCGGTTTTTTGATTTAAAAAAATCACAAACAGACGTAAGACAAAAGGCGATACTTGTTTTGAATGCAGCTAACGGTTTTTAATAATAATCTAAAAACCACAAGTTTCTGTCAGTTCCTGGATTTGCAAAAAATAATAATAATTAGCGAATAGGCTAAAATCGACATATTTTTATCGGTTTTTTTATTTTAAAAAATCACAAATAGACGTAAGACAAAAGGCGATACTTGTTTTAAACGCAGCTAACCTTTTTTAATAATAATCTAAAAACCACAAGTTTCTGTCAGTTCCTGGATTTGCAAAAAATAATAATAATTAGCGAATAGGCTAAAATCAACATATTTTTAACGGTTTTTTGATTTTAAAAAATCACAAACATACGTAAGACAAAAGACGATACTTGTTTTGATCGCAGCTAACGGTTTTTAATAATAATCTAAAAACCACATTTTTCTGTCAGTTCCTGGATTTGCAAAAAATAATAATAATTAGCGAATAGGCTAAAATCAACATATTTTTATCGGTTTTTTGATTTTAAAAAATCACAAACAGACGTAAGACAAAAGGCGATACTTATTTTAAACGCAGCTAATGGTTTTTAATAATAATCTAAAAACCACATTTTTCTGTCAGTTTCTGGATTTGCAAAAAATAATAATAATTAGCGAATAGGCTAAAATCAACATATTTTTATCGGTTTTTTTATTTTAAAAAATCACAAACAGACGTAAAACAAAAGGCGATACTTGTTTTGAACGCAGCTAACGGTTTTTAATAATAATCTAAAAACCAGAAGTTTCTGTCAGTTCCTGGATTTGCAAAAAATAATAATAATTAGCGAATAGACTAAAATCAACATATTTTTATCGGTTTTTTGATTTTAAAAAATCACAAACAGACGTAAGACAAAAAGCGATACTTGTTTTGAACGCAGCTAACGGTTTTTAATAATAATCTATCTAAATCTAATCTAAAATCCACATTTTTCTGTCAGTTTCTAGATTTGCAAAAAATAATAATAATTAGCGAATAGGCTAAAATCAACATATTTTTATCGGTTTTTTGATTTTAAAAAATCACAAACAGACGTAAGACAAAAGGCGATACTTGTTTTGAACGCAGGTAACGGTTTTTAATAATTATCTAAAAACCACATTTTTCTGTCAGTTTCTGGATTTGCAAAAAATAATAATAATTAGCGAATAGGCTAAAATCAACATATTTTTATCGGTTTTTTGATTTTAAAAAATCACAAACAGACGTAAGACAAAAGGCGATACTTGTTTTGAACGCAGCTAACGGTTTTTAATAATTATCTGAATACCACATTTTTCTGTCAGTTTCTGGATTTGCAAAAAATAATAATAATTAGCGAATAGGCTAAAATCAACATATTTTTATCGGTTTTTTTGATTTTAAAAAATCACAAACAGACGTAAGATAAAAGGCGATACTTGTTTTGAACGCAGCTAACGGTTTTTAATAATTATCTAAAAACCACATTTTTCTGTCAGTTCCTGGATTTGCAAAAAATAATAATAATTAGCGAATAGGCTAAAATCAACATATTTTTATCGGTTTTTTGATTTTAAAAAATCACACACAGACGTAAGACAAAAGGCGATACTTGTTTTAAACGCAGCTAACGGTTTTTAATAATAATCTAAAAACCACATTTTTCTGTCAGTTTCTGGATTTGCAAAAAATAATAATAATTAGCGAATAGGCTAAAGTCAACATATTTTTATCGGTTTTTGGATTTTAAAAAATCACAAACAGACGTAAGACAAAAGGCGATACATGTTTTGAACGCAGCTAACGGGTTTTAATAATAATCTAAAAACCACATTTTTCTGTCAGTTTCTGGATTTGCAAAAAATAATAATAATTAGCGAATAGGCTAAAATCAACATATTTTTATCGGCTTTTTGATGTTAAAAAATCACAAACAGACGTAAGACAAAAGGCGATACTTGTTTTGAACGCAGCTAACGGTTGTTAATAATAATCTAAAAACCACATTTTTCTGTCAGTTTCTGGATTTGCAAAAAATAATAATAATTAGCGAATAGGCTAAAATCAACATCTTTTTATCGGTTTTATGATTTTTAAAAATCACAAACAGACGTAAGACAAAAGACGATACTTGTTTTGAACGCAGCTAACGGTTTTTAATAATAATCTAAAAACCACATTTTTCTGTCAGTTCCTGGATTTGCAAAAAATAATAATAATTAGCGAATAGGCTAAAATCGACATATTTTTATCGGTTTTTTTATTTTAAAAAATCACAAACAGACGTAAGACAAAAGACGATACTTGTTTTGAACGCAGCTAATGATTTTTAATAATAATCTAAAAACCACATTTTTCTGTCAGTTTCTGGATTTGCAAAAAATAATAATAATTAGCGAATAGGCTAAAATCAACATATTTTTATCGGTTTTTTGATTTAAAAAAATCACAAACAGACGTAAGACAAAAGGCGATACTTGTTTTGGATGCAGCTAACGGTTTTTAATAATAATCTAAAAACCACAAGTTTCTGTCAGTTCCTGGATTTGCAAAAAATAATAATAATTAGCGAATAGGCTAAAATCAACATATTTTTATCGGTTTTTTGAATTTAAAAAATCACAAACAGACGTAAGACAAAAAGCGATACTTGTTTTGAACACAGCTAACGGTTTTTAATAATAATCTAAAAACCACAAGTTTCTGTCAGTTCCTGGATTTGCAAAAAATAATAATAATTAGCGAATAGGCTAAAATCGACATATTTTTATCGGTTTTTTTATTTTAAAAAATCACAAATAGACGTAAGACAAAAGGCGATACTTGTTTTAAACGCAGCTAACCTTTTTTAATAATAATCTAAAAACCACAAGTTTCTGTCAGTTCCTGGATTTGCAAAAAATAATAATAATTAGCGAATAGGCTAAAATCAACATATTTTTATCGGTTTTTTGATTTTAAAAAATCACAAACAGACGTAAGACAAAAGGCGATACTTGTTTTGAACGCAGCTAACGGTTTTTAATAATAATCTAAAAACCACATTTTTCTGTCAGTTTCTGGATTTGCAAAAAATAATAATAATTAGCGAATAGGCTAAAGTCAACATATTTTTATCGGTTTTTTGATTTTAAAAAATCACAAACAGACGTAAGACAAAAGGCGATACTTGTTTTGAACGCAGCTAACGGTTTTTAATAATAATCTAAAAACCACATTTTTCTGTCAGTTTCTAAATTTGCAAAAAATAATAATAATTAGCGAATAGGCTAAAATCAACATCTTTTTATCGGTTTTTTGATTTTTAAAAATCACAAACAGACGTAAGACAAAAGACGATACTTGTTTTGAACGCAACTAACGGTTTTTAATAATAATCTAAAAACCACATTTTTCTGTCAGTTTCTGGATTTGCAAAAAATAATAATAATTAGCGAATAGGCTAAAATCAACATATTTTTATCGGTTTTTTTATTTTAAAAAATCACAAACAGACGTAAGACAAAAGGCGATACTTGTTTTAAACGCAGCTAACGGTTTTTAATAATAATCTAAAAACCACAAGTTTCTGTCAGTTCCTGGATTTGCAAAAAATAATAATAATTAGCGAATAGGCTAAAATCGACATATTTTTATCGGTTTTTTTATTTTAAAAAATCACAAACAGACGTAAGACAAAAGACGATACTTGTTTTGATTGCAGCTAACGGTTTTTAATAATAATCTAAAAACCACATTTTTCTGTCAGTTCCTGGATTTGCAAAAAATAATAATAATTAGCGAATAGGCTAAAATCGACATATTTTTATCGGTTTTTTTATTTTAAAAAATCACAAACAGATGTAAGACAAAAGGCGATACTTGTTTTGAACGCATCTAATGGTTTTTAATAATAATCTAAAAACCACATTTTTCTGTCAGTTTCTGGATTTGCAAAAAATAATAATAATTAGCGAATAGGCTAAAATCAACATATTTTTATCGGTTTTTTTATTTTAAAAAATCACAAACAGACGTAAGACAAAAGGCGATACTTATTTTAAACGCAGCTAATGGTTTTTAATAATAATCTAAAAACCACATTTTTCTGTCAGTTTCTGGATTTGCAAAAAATAATAATAATTAGCGAATAGGCTAAAGTCAACATATTTTTATCGGTTTTTTGATTTTAAAAAATCACAAACAGACGTAAGACAAAAGGCGATACTTGTTTTGAACGCAGCTAACAGTTTTTAATAATAATCTAAAAACCACATTTTTCTGTCAGTTTCTGGATTTGCAAAAAATAATAATAATTAGCGAATAGGCTAAAGTCAACATATTTTTATCGGTTTTTTGATTTTAAAAAATCACAAACAGACGTAAGACAAAAGGCGATACTTGTTTTGAACGCAGCTAACGGTTTTTAATAATAATCTAAAAACCACATTTTTCTGTCAGTTTCTGGATTTGCAAAAAATAATAATAATTAGCGAATAGGCTAAAATCAACATCTTTTTATCGGTTTTTTGATTTTTAAAAATCACAAACAGACGTAAGACAAAAGACGATACTTGTTTTAAACGCAGCTAACGGTTTTTAATAATAATCTAAAAACCACATTTTTCTGTCAGTTCCTGGATTTGCAAAAAATAATAATAAATAGCGAATAGGCTAAAATCGACATATTTTTATCGGTTTTTTTATTTTAAAAAATCACAAACAGACGTGAGACAAAAGGCGATACTTGTTTTGAACGCAGCTAATGGTTTTTAATAATAATCTAAAAACCACATTTTTCTTTCAGTTTCTGGATTTGCAAAAAATAATAATAATTAGCGAATAGGCTAAAATCAACATATTTTTATCGGTTTTTTTATTTTAAAAAATCACAAACAGACGTAAAACAAAAGGTGATACTTGATTTGAACGCAGCTAACGGTTTTTAATAATAATCTAAAAACCACAAGTTTCTGTCAGTTCCTGGATTTGCAAAAAATAATAATAATTAGCGAATAGACTAAAATCAACATATTTTTATCGGTTTTTTGATTTTAAAAAATCACAAACAGACGTAAGACAAAAAGCGATACTTGTTTTGAACGCAGCTAATGGTTTTTAATAATAATCTAAAAACCACAAGTTTCTGTCAGTTCCTGGATTTGCAAAAATTAATAATAATTAGCGAATAGGCTAAAATCGACATATTTTTATCGGATTTTTTATTTTAAAAAATCACAAACAGACAAAAGACGATACTTGTTTTAAACGCAGCTAACGGTTTTTAATAATAATCTAAAAACCACATTTTTCTGTCAGTTCCTGGATTTGCAAAAAATAATAATAAATAGCGAATAGGCTAAAATCGACATATTTTTATCGGTTTTTTTATTTTAAAAAATCACAAACAGACGTGAGACAAAAGGCGATACTTGTTTTGAACGCAGCTAATGGTTTTTAATAATAATCTAAAAACCACATTTTTCTTTCAGTTTCTGGATTTGCAAAAAATAATAATAATTAGCGAATAGGCTAAAATCAACATATTTTTATCGGTTTTTTTATTTTAAAAAATCACAAACAGACGTAAAACAAAAGGTGATACTTGATTTGAACGCAGCTAACGGTTTTTAATAATAATCTAAAAACCACAAGTTTCTGTCAGTTCCTGGATTTGCAAAAAATAATAATAATTAGCGAATAGACTAAAATCAACATATTTTTATCGGTTTTTTGATTTTAAAAAATCACAAACAGACGTAAGACAAAAAGCGATACTTGTTTTGAACGCAGCTAATGGTTTTTAATAATAATCTAAAAACCACAAGTTTCTGTCAGTTCCTGGATTTGCAAAAATTAATAATAATTAGCGAATAGGCTAAAATCGACATATTTTTATCGGATTTTTTATTTTAAAAAATCACAAACAGACTTAAGACAAAAGGCGATACTTGTTTCGAACGCAGCTAACGGTTTTCAATAATAATATAAAAACCACAAGTTTCTGTCAGTTCCTGGATTTGCAAAAAATAATAATAATTAGCGAATAGGCTAAAATCGACATATTTTTATCGGTTTTTTTATTTTAAAAAATCACAAACAGACGTGAGACAAAAGGCGATACTTGTTTTGAACGCAGCTAATGGTTTTTAATAATAATCTAAAAACCACATTTTTCTTTCAGTTTCTGGATTTGCAAAAAATAATAATAATTAGCGAATAGGCTAAAATCAACATATTTTTATCGGTTTTTTGATTTTAAAAAATCACAAACAGACGTAAGACAAAAAGCGATACTTATTTTAAACGCAGCTAACGGTTTTTAATAATAATCTAAAAACCACAAGTTTCTGTCAGTTCCTGGATTTGCAAAAAATAATAATAATTAGCGAATAGGCTAAAATCAACATATTTTTATCGGTTTTTTGATTTTAAAAAATCACAAACAGATGTAAGACAAAAGGCGATAATTGTTTTGAACGCAGCTAACGGTTTTTAATAATAATCTAAAAACCACAAATTTCTGTCAGTTCCTGGATTTGCAAAAAATAATAATAATTAGCGAAGAGGCTAAAATCGACATATTTTTATCGGTTTTTTTATTTAAAAAAATCACAAACAGACGTAAGACAAAAGACGATACTTGTTTTGAACGCAGCTAACGGTTTTAAATAATAATCTAAAAACCACATTTTTCTGTCAGTTCCTGGATTTGCAAAAAATAATAATAATTAGCGAATAGGCTAAAATCGACATATTTTTATCGGTTTTTTTATTTTAAAAAATCACAAACAGACGCAAGACAAAAGGCGATACTTGTTTTGAACGCAGCTAACGGTTTTTAATAATAATATAAAAACCACAAGTTTCTGTCAGTTCTTGGATTTGCAAAAAATAATAATAATTAGCGAATAGGCTAAAATCGACATATTTTTATCGGTTTTTTGATTTTAAAAAATCACAAACAGACGTAAGACAAAAGGCGATACTTGTTTTGAACGCAGCTAATGGTTTTTAATAATAATCTAAAATCCACATTTTTCTGTCAGTTTCTGGATTTGCAAAAAATAATAATAATTAGCGAATAGGCTAAAATCAACATATTTTTATCGGTTTTTTAAATTTAAGAAATCACAAACAGACGTAAGACAAAAGGCGATACTTGTTTTGAACGCAGCTAACGGTTGTTAATAATAATCTAAAAACCACAAGTTTCTGTCAGTTCCTGGATTTGCAAAAAATAATAATAATTAGCGAATAGGCTAAAATCGACATATTTTTATCGGTTTTTTTATTTAAAAAAATCACAAACAGACGTAAGACAAAAGGCAATACTTGTTTTGAACGCAGCTAACGGTTTTTAATAATAATATAAAAACCACAAGTTTCTGTCAGTTCTTGGATTTGCAAAAAATAATAATAATTAGCGAATAGGCTAAAATCGACATATTTTTATCGGTTTTTTGATTTTAAAAAATCACAAACAGAAGTAAGACAAAAGGCGATACTTGTTTTGAACGCAGCTAATGGTTTTTAATAATAATCTAAAATCCACATTTTTCTGTCAGTTTCTGGATTTGCAAAAAATAATAATAATTAGCGAATAGGCTAAAATCAACATATTTTTATCGGTTTTTTGATTTTAAAAAATCACAAACAGACGTAAGACAAAAGGCGATAATTGTTTTGAACGCAGCTAACGGTTTTTAATAATTATCTAAAAACCACATTTTTCTGTCAGTTTCTGGATTTGCAAAAAATAATAATAATTAGCGAATAGGCTAAAGTCAACATATTTTTATCGGTTTTTTGATTTTAAAAAATCACAAACAGACGTAAGACAAAAGGCGATACTTGTTTTGAACGCAGCTAACAGTTTTTAATAATAATCTAAAAGCCACATTTTTCTGTCAGTTTCTGGATTTGCAAAAAATAATAATAATTAGCGAATAGGCTAAAGTCAACATATTTTTATCGGTTTTTTGATTTTAAAAGATCACAAACAGACGTAAGACAAAAGGCGATACTTGTTTTGAACGCAGCTAACGGTTTTTAATAATAATCTAAAAACCACATTTTTCTGTCAGTTTCTGGATTTGCAAAAAATAATAATAATTAGCGAATAGGCTAAAGTCAACATATTTTTATCGGTTTTTTGATTTTAAAAAATCACAAACAGACGTAAGACAAAAGGCGATACTTGTTTTGAACGCAGCTAACAGTTTTTAATAATAATCTAAAAACCACATTTTTCTGTCAGTTTCTGGATTTGCAAAAAATAATAATAATTAGCGAATAGGCTAAAGTCAACATATTTTTATCGGTTTTTTGATTTTAAAAAATCACAAACAGACGTAAGACAAAAAGCGATACTTGTTTTGAACGCAGCTAACGGTTTTTAATAATAATCTAAAAACCACATTTTTCTGTCAGTTTCTGGATTTGCAAAAAATAATAATAATTAGCGAATAGGCTAAAATCAACATCTTTTTATCGGTTTTTTAATTTTTAAAAATCACAAACAGACGTAAGACAAAAGACGATACTTGTTTTGAACGCAGCTAACGGTTTTTAATAATAAACTAAAAACCACATTTTTCTGTCAGTTCCTGGATTTGCAAAAAATAATAATAAATAGCGAATAGGCTAAAATCGACATATTTTTATCGGTTTTTTTATTTAAAAAAATCACAAACAGACGTGAGACAAAAGGCGATACTTGTTTTGAACGCAGCTAATGGTTTTTAATAATAATCTAAAAACCACATTTTTCTGTCAGTTTCTGGATTTGCAAAAAATAATAATAATTAGCGAATAGGCTAAAATCAACATATTTTTATCGGTTTTTTTATTTTAAAAAATCACAAACAGACGTAAAACAAAAGGTGATACTTGTTTTGAACGCAGCTAACGGTTTTTAATAATAATCTAAAAACCACAAGTTTCTGTCAGTTCCTGGATTTGCAAAAAATAATAATAATTAGCGAATAGGCTAAAATCAACATATTTTTATCGGTTTTTTGATTTTAAAAAATCACAAACAGACGTAAGACAAAAAGCGATACTTATTTTAAACGCAGCTAACGGTTTTTAATAATAATCTAAAAACCACAAGTTTCTGTCAGTTCCTGGATTTGCAAAAAATAATAATAATTAGCGAATAGGCTAAAATCGACATATTTTTATCGGTTTTTTTATTTTAAAAAATCACAAACAGACGCAAGACAAAAGGCGATACTTGTTTTGAACGCAGCTAACGGTTTTTAATAATAATATAAAAACCACAAGTTTCTGTCAGTTCTTGGATTTGCAAAAAATAATAATAATTAGCGAATAGGCTAAAATCGACATATTTTTATGGTTTTTTTGATTTAAAAAAATCACAAACAGACGTAAGACAAAAGGCGATACTTATTTTGAACGCAGCTAATGGTTTTTAATAATAATCTAAAATCCACATTTTTCTGTCAGTTTCTGGATTTGCAAAAAATAATAATAATTAGCGAATAGGCTAAAATCAACATATTTTTATCGGTTTTTTGACTTTAAGAAATCACAAACAGACGTAAGACAAAAGGCGATACTTGTTTTGAACGCAGCTAACGGTTGTTAATAATAATCTAAAAACCACAAGTTTCTGTCAGTTCCTGGATTTGCAAAAAATAATAATAATTAGCGAATAGGCTAAAATCGACATATTTTTATCGGTTTTTTTATTTAAAAAAATCACAAACAGACGTAAGACAAAAGGCAATACTTGTTTTGAACGCAGCTAACGGTTTTTAATAATAATATAAACACCACAAGTTTCTGTCAGTTCTTGGATTTGCAAAAAATAATAATAATTAGCGAATAGGCTAAAATCGACATATTTTTATCGGTTTTTTGATTTTAAAAAATCACAAACAGAAGTAAGACAAAAGGCGATACTTGTTTTGAACGCAGCTAATGGTTTTTAATAATAATCTAAAATCCACATTTTTCTGTCAGTTTCTGGATTTGCAAAAAATAATAATAATTAGCGAATAGGCTAAAATCAACATATTTTTATCGGTTTTTTGATTTTAAAAAATCACAAACAGACGTAAGACAAAAGGCGATAATTGTTTTGAACGCAGCTAACGGTTTTTAATAATTATCTAAAAACCACATTTTTCTGTCAGTTTCTGGATTTGCAAAAAATAATAATAATTAGCGAATAGGCTAAAATCAACATATTTTTATCGGTTTTTTGATTTTAAAAAATCACAAACAGACGTAAGACAAAAGGCGATAATTGTTTTGAACGCAGCTAACGGTTTTTAATAATAATCTAAAAACCACAAGTTTCTGTCAGTTTCTGGATTTGCAAAAAATAATAATAATTAGCGAATAGGCTAAAATCAACATATTTTTATCGGTTTTTTGATTTAAAAAAATCACAAACAGACGTAAGACAAAAGGCGATACTTGTTTTGAACGCAGCTAATGGTTTTTAATAATAATCTAAAATCCACATTTTTCTGTCAGTTTCTGGATTTGCAAAAAATAATAATAATTAGCGAATAGGCTAAAATCAACATATTTTTATCGGTTTTTTGATTTTAAGAAATTACAAACAGACGTAAGACAAAAGGCGATACTTGTTTTGAACGCAGCTAACGGTTTTTAATAATAATCTAAAAACCACAAGTTTCTGTCAGTTCCTGGATTTGCAAAAAATAATAATAATTAGCAAATAGGCTAAAATCGACATATTTTTATCGGTTTTTTTATTTAAAAAAATCACAAACAGACGTAAGACAAAAGGCGATACTTGTTTTGAACGCAGATAACGGTTTTTAATAATAATATAAAAACCACAAGTTTCTGTCAGTTCTTGGATTTGCAAAAAATAATAATAATTAGCGAAAAAGCTAAAATCGACATATTTTTATCGGTTTTTTTATTTTAAAAAATCACAAACAGACGTAAGACAAAAGGCGATACTTGTTTTGAACGCAGCTAATGGTTTTTAATAATAATCTAAAATCCACATTTTTCTGTCAGTTTCTAGATTTGCAAAAAATAATAATAATTAGCGAATAGGCTAAAATCAACATATTTTTATCGGTTTTTTGATTTTAAAAAATCACAAACAGACGTAAGACAAAAGGCGATACTTGTTTTGAACGCAGCTAACGGTTTTTAATAATTATCTAAAAACCACATTTTTCTGTCAGTTTCTGGATTTGCAAAAAATAATAATAATTAGCGATTACGCTAAAATCAACATATTTTTATCGGTTTTTTGATTTTAAAAAATCACAAACAGACGTAAGACAAAAGGCGATACTTGTTTTGAACGCAGCTAACGGTTTTTAATAATTATCTGAATACCACATTTTTCTGTCAGTTTCTGGATTTGCAAAAAATAATAATAATTAGCGAATAGGCTAAAATCAACATATTTTTATCGGTTTTTTGATTTTAAAAAATCACAAACAGACGTAAGATAAAAGGCGATACTTGTTTTGAACGCAGCTAACGGTTTTTAATAATTATCTAAAAACCACATTTTTCTGTCCGTTCCTGGATTTGCAAAAAATAATAATAATTAGCGAATAGGCTAAAATCAACATATTTTTATCGGTTTTTTGATTTTAAAAAATCACAAACAGATGTAAGACAAAAGGCGATAATTGTTTTGAACGCAGCTAACGGTTTTTAATAATAATCTAAAAACCACAAATTTCTGTCAGTTCCTGGATTTGCAAAAAATAATAATAATTAGCGAAGAGGCTAAAATCGACATATTTTTATCGGTTTTTTTATTTAAAAAAATCACAAAAAGACGTAAGACAAAAGACGATACTTGTTTTGAACGCAGCTAACGGTTTTAAATAATAATCTAAAAACCACAAGTTTCTGTCAGTTCCTGGATTTGCAAAAAATAATAATAATTAGCGAATAGGCTAAAATCAACATATTTTTATCGGTTTTTTGATTTTAAAAAATCACAAACAGACGTAAGACAAAAGGCGATAATTGTTTTGAACGCAGCTAACGGTTTTTAATAATTATCTAAAAACCACATTTTTCTGTCAGTTTCTGGATTTGCAAAAAATAATAATAATTAGCGAATAGGCTAAAATCAACATATTTTTATCGGTTTTTTGATTTTAAAAAATCACAAACAGACGTAAGACAAAAGGCGATAATTGTTTTGAACGCAGCTAACGGTTTTTAATAATAATCTAAAAACCACAAGTTTCTGTCAGTTTCTGGATTTGCAAAAAATAATAATAATTAGCAAATAGGCTAAAATCGACATATTTTTATCGGTTTTTTTATTTAAAAAAATCACAAATAGACGTAAGACAAAAGGCGATACTTGTTTTAAACGCAGCTAACCTTTTTTAATAATAATCTAAAAACCACAAGTTTCTGTCAGTTCCTGGATTTGCAAAAAATAATAATAATTAGCGAATAGGCTAAAATCGACATATTTTCATCGGTTTTTTTATTTTAAAAAATCACAAATAGACGTAAGACAAAAGGCGATACTTGTTTTAAACGCAGCTAACCTTTTTTAATAATAATCTAAAAACCACAAGTTTCTGTCAGTTCCTGGATTTGCAAAAAATAATAATAATTAGCGAATAGGCTAAAATCAACATATTTTTATCGGTTTTTTGATTTTAAAAAATCACAAACAGACGTAAGACAAAAGGCGATACTTGTTTTGAACGCAGCTAACGGTTTTTAATAATAATCTAGAAACCACATTTTTCTGTCAGTTTCTGGATTTGCAAAAAATAATAATAATTAGCGAATAGGCTAAAGTCAACATATTTTTATCGGTTTTTTGATTTTAAAAAATCACAAACAGACGTAAGACAAAAGGCGATACTTGTTTTGAACGCAGCTAACGGTTTTTAATAATAATCTAAAAACCACATTTTTGTGTCAGTTTCTAAATTTGCAAAAAATAATAATAATTAGCGAATAGGCTAAAATCAACATCTTTTTATCGGTTTTTTGATTTTTAAAAATCACAAACAGACGTAAGACAAAAGACGATACTTGTTTTGAACGCAACTAACGGTTTTTAATAATAATCTAAAAACCACATTTTTCTGTCAGTTCCTGGATTTGCAAAAAATAATAATAAATAGCGAATAGGCTAAAATCGACATATTTTTATCGGTTTTTTTATTTTAAAAAATCACAAACAGACGTGAGACAAAAGGCGATACTTGTTTTGAACGCAGCTAATGGTTTTTAATAATAATCTAAAAACCACATTTTTCTGTCAGTTTCTGGATTTGCAAAAAATAATATTAATTAACGAATAGGCTAAAATCAACATATTTTTATCGGTTTTTTTATTTTAAAAAATCACAAACAGACGTAAGACAAAAGGCGATACTTGTTTTAAACGCAGCTAACGGTTTTTAATAATAATCTAAAAACCACAAGTTTCTGTCAGTTCCTGGATTTGCAAAAAATAATAATAATTAGCGAATAGGCTAAAATCGACATATTTTTATCGGTTTTTTTATTTTAAAAAATCACAAATAGACGTAAGACAAAAGGCGATACTTGTTTTAAACGCAGCTAACGGTTTTTAATAATAATCTAAAAACCACAAGTTTCTGTCAGTTCCTGGATTTGCAAAAAATAATAATAATTAGCGAATAGGCTAAAATCAACATATTTTTATCGGTTTTTTGATTTTAAAAAATCACAAACAGACGTAAGGTAAAAGGCGATACTTGTTTTAAACGCAGCTAACGGTTTTTAATAATAATCTAAAAACCACATTTTTCTGTCAGTTTCTGGATTTGCAAAAAATAATAATAATTAGCGAATAGGCTAAAATCAACATCTTTTTATCGGTTTTTTAATTTTTAAAAATCACAAACAGACGTAAGACAAAAGACGATACTTGTTTTGAACGCAGCTAACGGTTTTTAATAATAAACTAAAAACCACATTTTTCTGTCAGTTCCTGGATTTGCAAAAAATAATAATAAATAGCGAATAGGCTAAAATCGACATATTTTTATCGGTTTTTTTATTTAAAAAAATCACAAACAGACGTGAGACAAAAGGCGATACTTGTTTTGAACGCAGCTAATGGTTTTTAATAATAATCTAAAAACCACATTTTTCTGTCAGTTTCTGGATTTGCAAAAAATAATAATAATTAGCGAATAGGCTAAAATCAACATATTTTTATCGGTTTTTTTATTTTAAAAAATCACAAATAGACGTAAGACAAAAGGCGATACTTGTTTTAAACGCAGCTAACGGTTTTTAATAATAATCTAAAAACCACATTTTTCTGTCAGTTTCTGGATTTGCAAAAAATAATAATAATTAGCGAATAGGCTAAAGTCAACATATTTTTATCGGTTTTTTGATTTTAAAAAATCACAAACAGACGTAAGACAAAAAGCGATACTTGTTTTGAACGCAGCTAACGGTTTTTAATAATAATCTAAAAACCACATTTTTCTGTCAGTTTCTGGATTTGCAAAAAATAATAATAATTAGCGAATAGGCTAAAATCAACATCTTTTTATCGGTTTTTTAATTTTTAAAAATCACAAACAGACGTAAGACAAAAGACGATACTTGTTTTGAACGCAGCTAACGGTTTTTAATAATAAACTAAAAACCACATTTTTCTGTCAGTTCCTGGATTTGCAAAAAATAATAATAAATAGCGAATAGGCTAAAATCGACATATTTTTATCGGTTTTTTTATTTAAAAAAATCACAAACAGACGTGAGACAAAAGGCGATACTTGTTTTGAACGCAGCTAATGGTTTTTAATAATAATCTAAAAACCACATTTTTCTGTCAGTTTCTGGATTTGCAAAAAATAATAATAATTAGCGAATAGGCTAAAATCAACATATTTTTATCGGTTTTTTTATTTTAAAAAATCACAAACAGACGTAAAACAAAAGGTGATACTTGTTTTGAACGCAGCTAACGGTTTTTAATAATAATCTAAAAACCACAAGTTTCTGTCAGTTCCTGGATTTGCAAAAAATAATAATAATTAGCGAATAGGCTAAAATCAACATATTTTTATCGGTTTTTTGATTTTAAAAAATCACAAACAGACGTAAGACAAAAAGCGATACTTATTTTAAACGCAGCTAACGGTTTTTAATAATAATCTAAAAACCACAAGTTTCTGTCAGTTCCTGGATTTGCAAAAAATAATAATAATTAGCGAATAGGCTAAAATCGACATATTTTTATCGGTTTTTTTATTTTAAAAAATCACAAACAGACGCAAGACAAAAGGCGATACTTGTTTTGAACGCAGCTAACGGTTTTTAATAATAATATAAAAACCACAAGTTTCTGTCAGTTCTTGGATTTGCAAAAAATAATAATAATTAGCGAATAGGCTAAAATCGACATATTTTTATGGTTTTTTTGATTTAAAAAAATCACAAACAGACGTAAGACAAAAGGCGATACTTATTTTGAACGCAGCTAATGGTTTTTAATAATAATCTAAAATCCACATTTTTCTGTCAGTTTCTGGATTTGCAAAAAATAATAATAATTAGCGAATAGGCTAAAATCAACATATTTTTATCGGTTTTTTGACTTTAAGAAATCACAAACAGACGTAAGACAAAAGGCGATACTTGTTTTGAACGCAGCTAACGGTTGTTAATAATAATCTAAAAACCACAAGTTTCTGTCAGTTCCTGGATTTGCAAAAAATAATAATAATTAGCGAATAGGCTAAAATCGACATATTTTTATCGGTTTTTTTATTTAAAAAAATCACAAACAGACGTAAGACAAAAGGCAATACTTGTTTTGAACGCAGCTAACGGTTTTTAATAATAATATAAACACCACAAGTTTCTGTCAGTTCTTGGATTTGCAAAAAATAATAATAATTAGCGAATAGGCTAAAATCGACATATTTTTATCGGTTTTTTGATTTTAAAAAATCACAAACAGAAGTAAGACAAAAGGCGATACTTGTTTTGAACGCAGCTAATGGTTTTTAATAATAATCTAAAATCCACATTTTTCTGTCAGTTTCTGGATTTGCAAAAAATAATAATAATTAGCGAATAGGCTAAAATCAACATATTTTTATCGGTTTTTTGATTTTAAAAAATCACAAACAGACGTAAGACAAAAGGCGATAATTGTTTTGAACGCAGCTAACGGTTTTTAATAATTATCTAAAAACCACATTTTTCTGTCAGTTTCTGGATTTGCAAAAAATAATAATAATTAGCGAATAGGCTAAAATCAACATATTTTTATCGGTTTTTTGATTTTAAAAAATCACAAACAGACGTAAGACAAAAGGCGATAATTGTTTTGAACGCAGCTAACGGTTTTTAATAATAATCTAAAAACCACAAGTTTCTGTCAGTTTCTGGATTTGCAAAAAATAATAATAATTAGCGAATAGGCTAAAATCAACATATTTTTATCGGTTTTTTGATTTAAAAAAATCACAAACAGACGTAAGACAAAAGGCGATACTTGTTTTGAACGCAGCTAATGGTTTTTAATAATAATCTAAAATCCACATTTTTCTGTCAGTTTCTGGATTTGCAAAAAATAATAATAATTAGCGAATAGGCTAAAATCAACATATTTTTATCGGTTTTTTGATTTTAAGAAATTACAAACAGACGTAAGACAAAAGGCGATACTTGTTTTGAACGCAGCTAACGGTTTTTAATAATAATCTAAAAACCACAAGTTTCTGTCAGTTCCTGGATTTGCAAAAAATAATAATAATTAGCAAATAGGCTAAAATCGACATATTTTTATCGGTTTTTTTATTTAAAAAAATCACAAACAGACGTAAGACAAAAGGCGATACTTGTTTTGAACGCAGATAACGGTTTTTAATAATAATATAAAAACCACAAGTTTCTGTCAGTTCTTGGATTTGCAAAAAATAATAATAATTAGCGAAAAAGCTAAAATCGACATATTTTTATCGGTTTTTTTATTTTAAAAAATCACAAACAGACGTAAGACAAAAGGCGATACTTGTTTTGAACGCAGCTAATGGTTTTTAATAATAATCTAAAATCCACATTTTTCTGTCAGTTTCTAGATTTGCAAAAAATAATAATAATTAGCGAATAGGCTAAAATCAACATATTTTTATCGGTTTTTTGATTTTAAAAAATCACAAACAGACGTAAGACAAAAGGCGATACTTGTTTTGAACGCAGCTAACGGTTTTTAATAATTATCTAAAAACCACATTTTTCTGTCAGTTTCTGGATTTGCAAAAAATAATAATAATTAGCGATTACGCTAAAATCAACATATTTTTATCGGTTTTTTGATTTTAAAAAATCACAAACAGACGTAAGACAAAAGGCGATACTTGTTTTGAACGCAGCTAACGGTTTTTAATAATTATCTGAATACCACATTTTTCTGTCAGTTTCTGGATTTGCAAAAAATAATAATAATTAGCGAATAGGCTAAAATCAACATATTTTTATCGGTTTTTTGATTTTAAAAAATCACAAACAGACGTAAGATAAAAGGCGATACTTGTTTTGAACGCAGCTAACGGTTTTTAATAATTATCTAAAAACCACATTTTTCTGTCCGTTCCTGGATTTGCAAAAAATAATAATAATTAGCGAATAGGCTAAAATCAACATATTTTTATCGGTTTTTTGATTTTAAAAAATCACAAACAGATGTAAGACAAAAGGCGATAATTGTTTTGAACGCAGCTAACGGTTTTTAATAATAATCTAAAAACCACAAATTTCTGTCAGTTCCTGGATTTGCAAAAAATAATAATAATTAGCGAAGAGGCTAAAATCGACATATTTTTATCGGTTTTTTTATTTAAAAAAATCACAAAAAGACGTAAGACAAAAGACGATACTTGTTTTGAACGCAGCTAACGGTTTTAAATAATAATCTAAAAACCACATTTTTCTGTCAGTTCCTGGATTTGCAAAAAATAATAATAATTAGCGAATAGGCTAAAATCGACATATTTTTATCGGTTTTTTTATTTTAAAAAATCACAAACAGACGCAAGACAAAAGGCGATACTTGTTTTGAACGCAGCTAACGGTTTTTAATAATAATCTAAAAACCACAAGTTTCTGTCAGTTCCTGGATTTGCAAAAAATAATAATAATTAGCGAATAGGCTAAAATCAACATATTTTTATCGGTTTTTTGATTTTAAAAAATCACAAACAGACGTAAGACAAAAGGCGATAATTGTTTTGAACGCAGCTAACGGTTTTTAATAATTATCTAAAAACCACATTTTTCTGTCAGTTTCTGGATTTGCAAAAAATAATAATAATTAGCGAATAGGCTAAAATCAACATATTTTTATCGGTTTTTTGATTTTAAAAAATCACAAACAGACGTAAGACAAAAGGCGATAATTGTTTTGAACGCAGCTAACGGTTTTTAATAATAATCTAAAAACCACAAGTTTCTGTCAGTTTCTGGATTTGCAAAAAATAATAATAATTAGCAAATAGGCTAAAATCGACATATTTTTATCGGTTTTTTTATTTAAAAAAATCACAAATAGACGTAAGACAAAAGGCGATACTTGTTTTAAACGCAGCTAACCTTTTTTAATAATAATCTAAAAACCACAAGTTTCTGTCAGTTCCTGGATTTGCAAAAAATAATAATAATTAGCGAATAGGCTAAAATCGACATATTTTCATCGGTTTTTTTATTTTAAAAAATCACAAATAGACGTAAGACAAAAGGCGATACTTGTTTTAAACGCAGCTAACCTTTTTTAATAATAATCTAAAAACCACAAGTTTCTGTCAGTTCCTGGATTTGCAAAAAATAATAATAATTAGCGAATAGGCTAAAATCAACATATTTTTATCGGTTTTTTGATTTTAAAAAATCACAAACAGACGTAAGACAAAAGGCGATACTTGTTTTGAACGCAGCTAACGGTTTTTAATAATAATCTAGAAACCACATTTTTCTGTCAGTTTCTGGATTTGCAAAAAATAATAATAATTAGCGAATAGGCTAAAGTCAACATATTTTTATCGGTTTTTTGATTTTAAAAAATCACAAACAGACGTAAGACAAAAGGCGATACTTGTTTTGAACGCAGCTAACGGTTTTTAATAATAATCTAAAAACCACATTTTTGTGTCAGTTTCTAAATTTGCAAAAAATAATAATAATTAGCGAATAGGCTAAAATCAACATCTTTTTATCGGTTTTTTGATTTTTAAAAATCACAAACAGACGTAAGACAAAAGACGATACTTGTTTTGAACGCAACTAACGGTTTTTAATAATAATCTAAAAACCACATTTTTCTGTCAGTTCCTGGATTTGCAAAAAATAATAATAAATAGCGAATAGGCTAAAATCGACATATTTTTATCGGTTTTTTTATTTTAAAAAATCACAAACAGACGTGAGACAAAAGGCGATACTTGTTTTGAACGCAGCTAATGGTTTTTAATAATAATCTAAAAACCACATTTTTCTGTCAGTTTCTGGATTTGCAAAAAATAATATTAATTAACGAATAGGCTAAAATCAACATATTTTTATCGGTTTTTTTATTTTAAAAAATCACAAACAGACGTAAGACAAAAGGCGATACTTGTTTTAAACGCAGCTAACGGTTTTTAATAATAATCTAAAAACCACAAGTTTCTGTCAGTTCCTGGATTTGCAAAAAATAATAATAATTAGCGAATAGGCTAAAATCGACATATTTTTATCGGTTTTTTTATTTTAAAAAATCACAAATAGACGTAAGACAAAAGGCGATACTTGTTTTAAACGCAGCTAACGGTTTTTAATAATAATCTAAAAACCACAAGTTTCTGTCAGTTCCTGGATTTGCAAAAAATAATAATAATTAGCGAATAGGCTAAAATCAACATATTTTTATCGGTTTTTTGATTTTAAAAAATCACAAACAGACGTAAGACAAAAGGCGATACTTATTTTAAACGCAGCTAATTTTATCGGTTTTTTGATTTTAAAAAATCACAAACAGACGTAAGACAAAAGGCAATACTTGTTTTGAACGCAGCTAACAGTTTTTAATAATATTCTAAAAACCACATTTTTCTGTCAGTTTCTGGATTTGCAAAAAATAATAATAATTAGCGAATAGGCTAAAGTCAACATATTTTTATCGGTTTTTTGATTTTAAAAAATCACAAACAGACGTAAGACAAAAGCGATACTTGTTTTGAACGCAGCTAACGGTTTTTAATAATAATCTAAAAACCACATTTTTCTGTCAGTTTCTGGATTTGCAAAAAATAATAATAATTAGCGAATAGGCTAAAATCGACATATTTTTATCGGTTTTTTTATTTTAAAAAATCACAAACAGATGTAAGACAAAAGGCGATACTTATTTTGAACGCATCTATTGGTTTTTAATAATAATCTAAAAACCACATTTTTCTGTCAGTTTCTGGATTTGCAAAAAATAATAATAATTAGCGAATAGGCTAAAATCAACATATTTTTATCGGTTTTTTGATTTTAAAAAATCACAAACAGACGTAAGACAAAAGGCGATACTTATTTTAAACGCAGCTAATGGTTTTTAATAATAATCTAAAAACCACATTTTTCTGTCAGTTTCTGGATTTGCAAAAAATAATAATAATTAGCGAATAGGCTAAAGTCAACATATTTTTATCGGTTTTTTGATTTTAAAAAATCACAAACAGACGTAAGACAAAAGGCGATACTTGTTTTGAACGCAGCTAACGGTTTTTAATAATAATCTAGAAACCACATTTTTCTGTCAGTTTCTGGATTTGCAAAAAATAATAATAATTAGCGAATAGGCTAAAGTCAACATATTTTTATCGGTTTTTTGATTTTAAAAAATCACAAACAGACGTAAGACAAAAGGCGATACTTGTTTTGAACGCAGCTAACGGTTTTTAATAATAATCTAAAAACCACATTTTTCTGTCAGTTTCTAAATTTGCAAAAAATAATAATAATTAGCGAATAGGCTAAAATCAACATCTTTTTATCGGTTTTTTGATTTTTAAAAATCACAAACAGACGTAAGACAAAAGACGATACTTGTTTTGAATGCAACTAACGGTTTTTAATAATAATCTAAAAACCACATTTTTCTGTCAGTTCCTGGATTTGCAAAAAATAATAATAAATAGCGAATAGGCTAAAATCGACATATTTTTATGGGTTTTTTTATTTTAAAAAATCACAAACAGACGTGAGATAAAAGGCGATACTTGTTTTGAACGCAGCTAATGGTTTTTAATAATAATCTAAAAACCACATTTTTCTGTCAGTTTCTGGATTTGCAAAAAATAATAATAATTAACGAATAGGCTAAAATCAACATATTTTTATCGGTTTTTTTATTTTAAAAAATCACAAACAGACGTAAGACAAAAAGCGATACTTGTTTTGAACGCAGCTAACGGTTTTTAATAATAATCTAAAAACCACAAGTTTCTGTCAGTTCCTGGATTTGCAAAAAATAATAATAATTAGCGAAAAGGCTAAAATCGACATATTTTTATCGGTTTTTTGATTTAAAAAAATCACAAACAGACGTAAGACAAAAGGCGATACTTGTTTTAAACGCAGCTAACGGTTTTTAATAATAATCTAAAAACCACAAGTTTCTGTCAGTTCCTGGATTTGCAAAAAATAATAATAATTAGCGAATAGGCTAAAATCGACATATTTTTATCGGTTTTTTTATTTTAAAAAATCACAAATAGACGTAAGACAAAAGGCGATACTTGTTTTAAACGCAGCTAACGGTTTTTAATAATAATCTAAAAACCACAAGTTTCTGTCAGTTCCTGGATTTGCAAAAAATAATAATAATTAGCGAATAGGCTAAAATCAACATATTTTTATCGGTTTTTTGATTTTAAAAAATCACAAACAGACGTAAGATAAAAGGCGATACCTGTTTTGAACGCAGCTAACGGTTTTTAATAATTATCTAAAAACCACATTTTTCTGTCAGTTCCTGGATTTGCAAAAAATAATAATAATTAGCGAATAGGCTAAAATCAACATATTTTTATCGGTTTTTTGATTTTAAAAAATCACACACAGACGTAAGACAAAAGGCGATACTTGTTTTAAACGCAGCTAATGGTTTTTAATAATAATCTAAAAACCACATTTTTCTGTCAGTTTCTGGATTTGCAAAAAATAATAATAATTAGCGAATAGGCTAAAGTCAACATATTTTTATCGGTTTTTGGATTTTAAAAAATCACAAACAGACGTAAGACAAAAGGCGATACATGTTTTGAACGCAGCTAACGGGTTTTAATAATAATCTAAAAACCACATTTTTCTGTCAGTTTCTGGATTTGCAAAAAATAATAATAATTAGCGAATAGGCTAAAGTCAACATATTTTTATCGGCTTTTTGATGTTAAAAAATCACAAACAGACGTAAGACAAAAGGCGATACTTGTTTTGCACGCAGCTAACGGTTTTTAATAATAATCTAAAAACCACATTTTTCTGTCAGTTTCTGGATTTGCAAAAAATAATAATAATTAGCGAATAGGCTAAAATCAACATCTTTTTATCGGTTTTATGATTTTTAAAAATCACAAACAGACGTAAGATAAAAGGCGATACTTGTTTTGAACGCAGCTAACGGTTTTTAATAATTATCTAAAAACCACATTTTTCTGTCAGTTCCTGGATTTGCAAAAAATAATAATAATTAGCGAATAGGCTAAAATCAACATATTTTTATCGGTTTTTTGATTTTAAAAAATCACAAACAGACGTAAGACAAAAGGCGATACTTGTTTTGAACGCAGCTAACGGTTTTTAATAATTATCTAAAAACCACATTTTTCTGTCAGTTTCTGGATTTGCAAAAAATAATAATAATTAGCGAATAGGCTAAAATCAACATATTTTTATCGGTTTTTTGATTTTAAAAAATCACAAACAGACGTAAGACAAAAGGCGATACTTGTTTTGAACGCAGCTAACGGTTTTTAATAATTATCTGAATACCACATTTATCTGTCAGTTTCTGGATTTGCAAAAAATAATAATAATTAGCGAATAGGCTAAAATCAACATATTTTTATCGGTTTTTTGATTTTAAAAAATCACAAACAGACGTAAGACAAAAGGCGATACTTGTTTTGAACGCAGCTAACGGTTTTTAATAATTATCTAAAAACCACATTTTTCTGTCAGTTCCTGGATTTGCAAAAAATAATAATAATTAGCGAATAGGCTAAAATCAACATATTTTTATCGGTTTTTTGATTTTAAAAAATCACACACAGACGTAAGACAAAAGGCGATACTTGTTTTAAACGCAGCTAATGGTTTTTAATAATAATCTAAAAACCACATTTTTCTGTCAGTTTCTGGATTTGCAAAAAATAATAATAATTAGCGAATAGGCTAAAGTCAACATATTTTTATCGGTTTTTGGATTTTAAAAAATCACAAACAGACGTAAGACAAAAGGCGATACTTGTTTTGAACGCAGCTAACGGTTGTTAATAATAATCTAAAAACCACAAGTTTCTGTCAGTTCCTGGATTTGCAAAAAATAATAATAATTAGCGAGTAGGCTAAAATCAACATATTTTTATCGGTTTTTTGATTTTAAGAAATCACAAACAGACGTAAGACAAAAGGCGATACTTGTTTTAAACGCAGTTAACGGTTTTTAATAATAATCTAAAATCCACATTTTTCTGTCAGTTTCTGGATTTGCAAAAAATAATAATAATTACCGAGTAGGCTAAAATCAACATATTTTTATCGGTTTTTTGATTTTAAGAAATCACAAACAGACGTAAGACAAAAGGCGATACTTGTTTTGAACGCAGCTAACGGTTTTTAATAATAATCTAAAAACCACATTTTTCTGTCAGTTTCTGGATTTGCAAAAAATAATAATAATTAGCGAATAGGCTATAATCAACATATTTTTATCGGTTTTTTGATTTTAAAAAATCACAGACAGACGTAAGACAAAAAGCGATACTTGTTTTGAACGCAGCTAATGGTTTTTAATAATAATCTAAAATCCACATTTTTCTGTCAGTTTCTGGATTTGCAAAAAATAATAATAATTAGCGAATAGGCTAAAATCAACATATTTTTATCGGTTTTTTGATTTTAAGAAATCACAAACAGACGTAAGACAAAAGGCGATACTTGTTTTGAACGCAGCTAACGGTTTTTAATAATAATCTAAAAACCACAAGTTTCTGTCAGTTCCTGGATTTGCAAAAAATAATAATAATTAGCGAATAGGCTAAAATCGACATATTTTTATCGGTTTTTTTATTTAAAAAAATCACAAACAGACGTAAGACAAAAGGCGATACTTATTTTGAACGCAGCTAACGGTTTTTAATAATAATATAAAAACCACAAGTTTCTGTCAGTTTTTGGATTTGCAAAAAATAATAATAATTAGCGAGTAGGCTAAAATCAACATATTTTTATCAGTTTTTTGATTTTAAGAAATCACAAACAGACGTAAGACAAAAGGCGATACTTGTTTTAAACGCAGTTAACGGTTTTTAATAATAATCTAAAAACCACAAGTTTCTGTCAGTTCCTGGATTTGCAAAAAATAATAATAATTAGCGAATAGGCTAAAATCAACATATTTTTATCGGTTTTTTGATTTTAAGAAATCACAAACAGATGTAAGAGAAAAAGCGATACTTGTTTTGAACGCAGCTAACGGTTTTTAATAATAATCTAAAAACCACAAGTTTCTGTCAGTTTCTGGATTTGCAAAAAATAATAATAATTAGCGAATAGGCTAAAATCAACATATTTTTATCGGTTTTTTGATTTTAAGAAATCACAAACAGACGTAAGACAAAAGGCGATACTTGTTTTGAACGCAGCTAACGGTTTTTAATAATAATCTAAAAACCACAAGTTTCTGTCAGTTCCTGGATTTGCAAAAAATAATAATAATTAGCGAATAGGCTAAAATCGACATATTTTTATCGGTTTTTTTATTTAAAAAAATCACAAACAGACGTAAGACAAAAGGCGATACTTATTTTGAACGCAGCTAACGGTTTTTAATAATAATATAAAAACCACAAGTTTCTGTCAGTTTTTGGATTTGCAAAAAATAATAATAATTAGCGAGTAGGCTAAAATCAACATATTTTTATCGGTTTTTTGATTTTAAGAAATCACAAACAGACGTAAGACAAAAGGCGATACTTGTTTTAAACGCAGTTAACGGTTTTTAATAATAATCTAAAAACCACAAGTTTCTGTCAGTTCCTGGATTTGCAAAAAATAATAATAATTAGCGAATAGGCTAAAATCAACATATTTTTATCGGTTTTTTGATTTTAAGAAATCACAAACAGATGTAAGAGAAAAAGCGATACTTGTTTTGAACGCAGCTAACGGTTTTTAATAATAATCTAAAAACCACAAGTTTCTGTCAGTTTCTGGATTTGCAAAAAATAATAATAATTAGCGAATAGGCTAAAATCAACATATTTTTATCGGTTTTTTGATTTTAAGAAATCACAAACAGACGTAAGACAAAAGGCGATACTTGTGTTGAACGCAGCTAACGGTTTTTAATAATAATCTAAAAACCACAAGTTTCTGTCAGTTCCTGGATTTGCAAAAAATAATAATAATTAGCGAATAGGCTAAAATCGACATATTTTTATCGGTTTTTTTATTTAAAAAAATCACAAACAGACGTAAGACAAAAGGCGATACTTGTTTTGAACGCAGATAACGGTTTTTAATAATAATCTAAAATCCACATTTTTCTGTCAGTTTCTGGATTTGCAAAAAATAATAATAATTAGCGAATAGGCTAAAATCGACATATTTTTATCGGTTTTTTGATTTTAAAAAATCACAAACAGACGTAAGACAAAAGGCGATACTTGTTTTGAACGCAGCTAATGGTTTTTAATAATAATCTAAAAACCACATTTTTCTGTCAGTTTCTGGTTTTGCAAAAAATAATAATAATTAGCGAATAGGATAAAGTCAACATATTTTTATCGGTTTTTGGATTTTAAAAAATCACAAACAGACGTAAGACAAAAAGCAATAATTGTTTTGAACGCAGCTAACGGTTTTTAATAATAATCTAAAAACCACATTTTTCTGTCAGTTTCTGGATTTGCAAAAAATAATAATAATTAGCGAATAGGCTAAAATCGACATATTTTTATCGGTTTTTTGATTTTAAAAAATCACAAACAGACGTAAGACAAAAGGCTATACTTGTTTTAAATGCAGCTAACGGTTTTTAATAATAATCTAAAATCCACATTTTTCTGTCAGTTTCTGGATTTGCAAAAAATAATAATAATATTTAGCGAATAGGCTAAAATCAACATATTTTTATCGGTTTTTTGATTTTAAAAAATCACAAACAGACGTAAGACAAAAGGCGATACTTGTTTTGAACGCAGCTAACGGTTTTTAATAATTATCTAAAAACCACATTTTTCTGTCAGTTCCTGGATTTGCAAAAAATAATAATATTTAGCGAATAGGCTAAAATCAACATATTTTTATCGGTTTTTTGATTTTAAAAAATCACAAACAGACGTAAGACAAAAGGCGATACTTGTTTTAAACGCAGCTAATGGTTTTTAATAATAATCTAAAAACCACATTTTTCTGTCAGTTTCTGGATTTGCAAAAAATAATAATAATTAGCGAATAGGCTAAAGTCAACATATTTTTATCGGCTTTTTGATTTTAAAAAATCACAAACAGACGTAACACAAAAAGCGATACTTGTTTTGAACGCAGCTAACGGTTTTTAATAATAATCTAAAAACCACATTTTTCTGTCAGTTTCTGGATTTGCAAAAAATAACGGTTTTTAATAATTATCTAAAAACCACATTTTTCTGTCAGTTCCTGGATTTGCAAAAAATAATAATATTTAGCGAATAGGCTAAAATCAACATATTTTTATCGGTTTTTTGATTTTAAAAAATCACAAACAGACGTAAGGTAAAAGGCGATACTTGTTTTAAACGCAGCTAATGGTTTTTAATAATAATCTAAAAATCACATTTTTCTGTCAGTTTCTGGATTTGCAAAAAATAATAATAATTAGCGAATAGGCTAAAATCAACATATTTTTATCGGTTTTTTGATTTTAAGAAATCACAAACAGACGTAAGACAAAAGGCGATACTTGTGTTGAACGCAGCTAACGGTTTTTAATAATAATCTAAAAACCACAAGTTTCTGTCAGTTCCTGGATTTGCAAAAAATAATAATAATTAGCGAATAGGCTAAAATCGACATATTTTTATCGGTTTTTTTATTTAAAAAAATCACAAACAGACGTAAGACAAAAGGCGATACTTGTTTTGAACGCAGCTAACGGTTTTTAATAATAATCTAAAATCCACATTTTTCTGTCAGTTTCTGGATTTGCAAAAAATAATAATAATTAGCGAATAGGCTAAAATCGACATATTTTTATCGGTTTTTTGATTTTAAAAAATCACAAACAGACGTAAGACAAAAGGCGATACTTGTTTTGAACGCAGCTAATGGTTTTTAATAATAATCTAAAAACCACATTTTTCTGTCAGTTTCTGGTTTTGCAAAAAATAATAATAATTAGCGAATAGGATAAAGTCAACATATTTTTATCGGTTTTTGGATTTTAAAAAATCACAAACAGACGTAAGACAAAAAGCAATAATTGTTTTGAACGCAGCTAACGGTTTTTAATAATAATCTAAAAACCACATTTTTCTGTCAGTTTCTGGATTTGCAAAAAATAATAATAATTAGCGAATAGGCTAAAATCGACATATTTTTATCGGTTTTTTGATTTTAAAAAATCACAAACAGACGTAAGACAAAAGGCTATACTTGTTTTAAATGCAGCTAACGGTTTTTAATAATAATCTAAAATCCACATTTTTCTGTCAGTTTCTGGATTTGCAAAAAATAATAATAATATTTAGCGAATAGGCTAAA
Organism: Oxystoma pomonae; assembly: GCA_963921995.1. Classification (NCBI taxonomy): domain Eukaryota; kingdom Metazoa; phylum Arthropoda; class Insecta; order Coleoptera; family Brentidae; genus Oxystoma; species Oxystoma pomonae. The sequence continues at coordinate 3,046,316 of OY998167.1, read as the reverse complement.
ATCAACATATTTTTATCGGTTTTTTGATTTTAAAAAATCACAAACAGACGTAAGACAAAAGGCGATACTTGTTTTGAACGCAGCTAACGGTTTTTAATAATTATCTAAAAACCACATTTTTCTGTCAGTTCCTGGATTTGCAAAAAATAATAATATTTAGCGAATAGGCTAAAATCAACATATTTTTATCGGCTTTTTGATTTTAAAAAATCACAAACAGACGTAAGACAAAAGGCGATATTTGTTTTAAACGCAGCTAATGGTTTTTAATAATAATCTAAAAACCACATTTTTCTGTCAGTTTCTGGATTTGCAAAAAATAATAATAATTAGCGAATAGGCTAAAGTCAACATATTTTTATCGGTTTTTTGATTTTAAAAAATCACAAACAGACGAAAGACAAAAGGCGATACTTGTTTTGAACGCAGCTAATGGTTTTTAATAATAATCTAAAATCCACATTTTTCTGTCAGTTTCTCGATTTGCAAAAAATAATAATAATTAGCGAATAGGCTAAAATCAACATCTTTTTATCGGTTTTTTGATTTTAAAAAATCACAAACACACGTAAGACAAAAGGCGATACTTGTTTTGAACGCACCTAACGGTTTTTAATAATAATCTAAAAACCACATTTTTCTGTCAGTTCCTGGATTTGCAAAAAATAATAATAATTAGCGAATAGGCTAAAATCGACATATTTTTATCGGTTTTTTTATTTTAAAATATCACAAACAGACGTAAGACAAAAGGCGATACTTGTTTTGAACGCAGCTAATGGTTTTTCATAATAATCTAAAAACCACATTTTTCTGTCAGTTTCTGGATTTGCAAAAAATAATAATAATTAGCGAATAGGCTAAAATCAACATATTTTTATCGGTTTTTTATTTTAAAAAATCACAAACAGACGTAAGACAAAAGGCGATACTTGTTTTGAACGCAGCTAATGGTTTTTAATAATAATCTAAAAACCACATTTTTCTGTCAGTTTCTGGATTTGCAAAAAATAATATTAATTAGCGAATAGGCTAAAATCAACATATTTTTATCGGTTTTTTGATTTAAAAAAATCACAAACAGACGTAAGACAAAAGGCGATACTTGTTTTGAACGCAGCTAACGGTTTTTAATAATAATCTAAAAACCACAAGTTTCTGTCAGTTCCTGGATTTGCAAAAAATAATAATAATTAGCGAATAGGCTAAAATCAACATATTTTTATCGGTTTTTTGATTTTAAAAAATCACAAACAGACGTACGACAAAAAGCGATACTTGTTTTGAACGCAGCTAACGGTTTTTAATAATAATCTAAAAACCACAAGTTTCTGTCAGTTCCTGGATTTGCAAAAAATAATAATAATTAGCGAATAGGCTAAAATCGACATATTTTTATCGGTTTTTTTATTTTAAAAAATCACAAACAGACGTAAGACAAAAGGCGATACTTGTTTTGAACGCAGCTAATGGTTTTTAATAATAATCTAAAAACCACATTTTTCTGTCAGTTTCTGGATTTGCAAAAAATAATAATAATTAGCGAATAGGCTAAAATCAACATATTTTTATCGGTTTTTTGATTTTAAAAAATCACAAACAGACGTAAGACAAAAGGCGATACTTGTTTTGAACGCAGCTAATGGTTTTTAATAATAATCTAAAAACCACATTTTTCTGTCAGTTTCTGGATTTGCAAAAAATAATAATAATTAGCGAATAGGCTAAAATCAACATATTTTTATCGGTTTTTTGATTTTAAAAAATCACAAACAGACGTAAGACAAAAGGCGATACTTGTTTTGAACGCAGCTAACGGTTTTTAATAATTATCTAAAAACCACATTTTTCTGTCAGTTTCTGGATTTGCAAAAAATAATAATAATTAGCGAATGTGCTAAAATCAACATATTTTTATCGGTTTTTTGATTTTAAGAAATCACAAACAGACGTAAGACAAAAGGCGATACTTGTTTTGAACGCAGCTAACGGTTTTTAATAATAATCTAAAAACCACAAGTTTCTGTCAGTTCCTGGATTTGCAAAAAATAATAATAATTAGCGAATAGGCTAAAACCGACATATTTTTATCGGTTTTTTTATTTAAAAAAATCACAAACAGACGTAAGGCAAAAGGCGATACTTGTTTTGAACGCAGCTAACGGTTTTTAATAATAATATAAAAACCACAAGTTTCTGTCAGTTTTTGGATTTGCAAAAAATAATAATAATTAGCGAGTAGGCTAAAATCAACATATTTTTATCGGTTTTTTGATTTTAAGAAATCACAAACAGACGTAAGACAAAAGGCGATACTTGTTTTGAACGCAGCTAACGGTTTTTAATAATAATCTAAAAACCACAAGTTTCTGTCAGTTCCTGGATTTGCAAAAAATAATAATAATTAGCGAATAGGCTAAAATCAACATATTTTTATCGGTTTTTTGATTTTAAAAAATCACAAACAGACGTAATTCAAAAGGCGATAATTGTTTTGAACACAGCTAACGGTTTTTAATAATTATCTAAAAACCACAAAAATAATAATAATTAGCGAATAGGCTAAAATCAACATATTTTTATCGGTTTTTTTATTTAAAAAAATCACAAACAGACGTAAGACAAAAGGCGATACTTGTTTTGAACGCAGCTAACGGTTTTTAATAATAATATAAAAACCACAAGTTTCTGTCAGTTCCAGGATTTGCAAAAAATAATAATATTTAGCGAATAGGCTAAAATCAACATATTTTTATCGGTTTTTTGATTTTAAAAAATCACAAACAGACGTAAGGTAAAAGGCGATACTTGTTTTAAACGCAGCTAATTGTTTTTAATAATAATCTAAAAACCACATTTTTCTGTCAGTTTCTGGATGTGCAAAAAATAATAATAATTAGCGAATAGGCTAAAGTCAACATATTTTTATCGGTTTTTCATTTTAAAAAATCACAAACAGACGTAAGACAAAAAGCGATACTTGTTTTGAACGCAGCTAACGGTTTTTAATAATAATCTAAAAACCACATTTTTCTGTCAGTTTCTGGATTTGCAAAAAATAATAATAATTAGCGAATAGGCTAAAATCAACATATTTTTATCGGCTTTTTGATTTTAAAAAATCACAAACAGACGTAAGACAAAAGGCGATAATTGTTTTGAAGGCAGCTTACGGTTTTTAATAATAATCTAAAAACCACATTTTTCTGTCAGTTTCTGGATTTGCAAAAAATAATAATAATTAGCGAATAGGCTAAAATCAACATCTTTTTATCGGTTTTTCGATTTTTAAAAATCACAAACAGACGTAAGACAAAAGGCGATACTTGTTTTGAACGCAGCTAATGGTTTTTAATAATAATCTAAAATCCACATTTTTCTGTCAGTTTCTGGATTTGCAAAAAATAATAATAATTAGCGAATAGGCTAAAATCAACATCTTTTTGTCGGTTTTTTGATTTTAAAAAATCACAAACAGATGTAAGACAAAAGGCGATACTTGTTTTGAACGCACCTAACGGTTTTTAATAATAATCTAAAAACCACATTTTTCTGTCAGTTCCTGGATTTGCAAAAAATAATAATAATTAGCGAATAGGCTAAAATCGACATATTTTTATGGGTTTTTTTATTTTAAAAAATCACAAACAGACGTAAGACAAAAGGCGATACTTGTTTTGAACGCAGCTAATGGTTTTTAATAATAATCTAAAAACCACATTTTCCTGTCAGTTTCTGGATTTGCAAAAAATAATAATAATTAGCGAATAGGCTAAAATCAACATATTTTTATCGGTTTTTTGATTTTAAAAAATCACAAACAGACGTAAGACAAAAGGCGATACTTGTTTTGAACGCAGCTAATGGTTTTTAATAATAATCTAAAAACCACATTTTTCTGTCAGTTTCTAGATTTGCAAAAAATAATATTAATTAGCGAATAGGCTAAAATCGACATATTTTTATCGGTTTTTTTATTTTAAAAAATCACAAACAGACGTAAGACAAAAGGCGATACTTGTTTTAAACGCAGCTAATGGTTTTTAATAATAATCTAAAAACCACATTTTTCTGTCAGTTTCTGGATTTGCAAAAAATAATAATAATTAGCGAATAGGCTAAAATCAACATATTTTTATAGGTTTTTTGATTTTAAAAAATCACAAACAGACGTAAGACAAAAGGCGATACTTGTTTTAAACGCAGCTAATGGTTTTTAATAATAATCTAAAAACCACATTTTTCTGTCAGTTTCTGGATTTGCAAAAAATAATAATAATTAGCGAATAGGCTAAAATCAACATATTTTTATAGGTTTTTTGATTTTAAAAAATCACAAACAGACGTAAGACAAAAGGCGATACTTGTTTTGAACGCAGCTAATGGTTTTTAATAATAATATAAAAACCACATTTTTCTGTCAGTTTCTGGATTTGCAAAAAATAATAATAATTAGCGAATAGGCTAAAATCAACATATTTTTATCGGTTTTTTGATTTTAAAAATCACAAACAGACGTAAGACAAAAGGCGATACTTGTTTTGAACGCAGCTAACGGTTTTTAATAATAATCTAAAAACCACAAGTTTCTGTCAGTTCCTGGATTTGCAAAAAATAATAATAATTAGCGAATAGGCTAAAATCAACATATTTTTATCGGTTTTTTTATTTTAAGAAATCACAAACAGACGTAAGACAAAAGGCGATACTTGTTTTGAACGCAGCTAACGGTTTTTAATAATAATCTAAAAACCACAAGTTTCTGTCAGTTCTTGGATTTGCAAAAAATAATAATAATTAGCGAATAGGCTAAAATCGACACATTTTTATCGGTTTTTTGATTTTAAGAAATCACAAACAGACGTAAGACAAAAGGCGATACTTGTTTTGAACGCAGCTAACGGTTTTTAATAATAATCTAAAAACCACAAGTTTCTGTCAGTTCCTGGATTTGCAAAAAATAATAATAAATAGCGAATAGGCTAAAATCGACATATTTTTATCGGTTTTTTTATTTAAAAAAATCACAAACAGACGTAAGACAAAAGGCGATACTTGTTTTGAACGCAGCTAACGGTTTTTAATAATAATATAAAAACCACAAGTTTCTGTCAGTTTTTGGATTTGCAAAAAATAATAATAATTAGCGAGTAGGCTAAAATCAACATATTTTTATCGGTTTTTTGATTTTAAGAAATCACAAACAGACGTAAGACAAAAGGCGATACTTGTTTTGAATGCAGCTAACGGTTTTTAATAATTATTTAAAAACCACATTTTTCTGTCAGTTCCTGGATTTGCAAAAAATAATAATATTTAGCGAATAGGCTAAAATCAACATATTTTTATCGGTTTTTTGATTTTAAAAAATCACAAACAGACGTAAGGTAAAAGTCGATACTTGTTTTAAACGCAGCTAATGGTTTTTAATAATAATCTAAAAACCACATTTTTCTGTCATTTTCTGGATTTGCAAAAAATAATAATAATTAGCGAATAGGCTAAAGTCAACATATTTTTATCGGTTTTTTGATTTTAAAAAATCACAAACAGACGTAAGACAAAAGGCGATACTTGTTTTGAACGCAGCTAACGGTTTTTAATAATAATCTAAAAACCACATTTTTCTGTCAGTTTCTGGATTTGCAAAAAATAATAATAATTAGCGAATAGGCTAAAATCAACATATTTTTATCGGCTTTTTGATTTTAAAAAATCACAAACAGACGTAAGACAAAAGGCGATACTTGTTTTGAAGGCAGCTAACGGTTTTTAATAATAATCTAAAAACCACATTTTTCTGTCAGTTTCTGGATTTGCAAAAAATAATAATAATTAGCGAATAGGCTAAAATCAACATCTTTTTATCGGTTTTTTGATTTTTAAAAATCACAAACAGACGTAAGACAAAAGGCGATACTTGTTTTGAACGCAGCTAATGGTTTTTAATAATAATCTAAAATCCACATTTTTCTGTCAGTTTCTGGATTTGCAAAAAATAATAATAATTAGCGAATAGGCTAAAATCAACATCTTTTTATCGGTTTTTTGATTTTAAAAAATCACAAACAGACGTAAGACAAAAGGCGATACTTGTTTTGAACGCAGCTAATGGTTTTTAATAATAATCTAAAAACCACATTTTTCTGTCAGTTTCTGGATTTGCAAAAAATAATATTAATTAGCGAATAGGCTAAAATCAACATATTTTTATCGGTTTTTTGATTTTAAAAATCACAAACAGACGTAAGACAAAAGGCGATACTTGTTTTGAACGCAGCTAATGGTTTTTAATAATAATCTAAAAACCACATTTTTCTGTCAGTTTCTAGATTTGCAAAAAATAATATTAATTAGCGAATAGGCTAAAATCAATATATTTTTATCGGTTTTTTGATTTTAAAAAATCACAAACAGACGTCAGACAAAAGGCGATACTTGTTTTGAACGCAGTTAACGGTTTTTAATAATAATCTAAAAACCACAAGTTTCTGTCAGTTCCTGGATTTGCAAAAAATAATAATAATTAGCGAATAGGCTAAAATCAACATATTTTTATCGGTTTTTTGATTTTAAAAAATCACAAACAGACGTAAGACAAAAAGCGCTACTTGTTTTGAACGCAGCTAACGGTTTTTAATAATAATCTAAAAACCACAAGTTTCTGTCAGTTCCTGGATTTGCAAAAAATAATAATAATTAGCGAATAGGCTAAAATCGACATATTTTTATCAGTTTTTTTATTTTAAAAAATCACAAACAGTTGTAAAACAAAAGGCGATACTTGTTTTGAACGCAGCTAATGGTTTTTAATAATAATCTAAAAACCACATTTTTCTGTCAGTTTCTGGATTTGCAAAAAATAATAATAATTAGCGAATAGGCTAAAATCAACATATTTTTATCGGTTTTTTGATTTTAAAAAATCACAAACAGACGTAAGACAAAAGGCGATACTTGTTTTGAACGCAGCTAATGGTTTTTAATAATAATCTAAAAACCACATTTTTCTGTCAGTTTCTGGATTTGCAAAAAATAATAATAATTAGCGAATAGGCTAAAATCAACATCTTTTTATCGGTTTTTTGATTTTAAAAAATCACAAACAGACGTAAGACAAAAGGCGATACTTGTTTTGAACGCAGCTAACGGTTTTTAATAATAATCTAAAAACCACAAGTTTCTGTCAGTTCCTGGATTTGCAAAAAATAATAATAATTAGCGAATAGGCTAAAATCAACATATTTTTATCGGTTTTTTGATTTTAAAAAATCACAAACAGACGTAAGACAAAAGGCGATACTTGTTTTGAACGCAGCTAACGGTTTTTAATAATAATCTAAAAATCACAAGTTTCTGTCAGTTCCCGGATTTGCAAAAAATAATAATAATTAGCGAATAGGCTAAAATCAACATATTTTTATCGGTTTTTTGATTTTAAAAAATCACAAACAGACGTAAGACAAAAGGCGATAATTGTTTTGAACGCAGCTAACGGTTTTTAATAATAATCTAAAAACCACAAGTTTCTGTCAGTTCCTGGATTTGCAAAAAATAATAATAATTAGCGAATAGGCTAAAATCAACATATTTTTATCGGTTTTTTGATTTTAAAAAATCACAAACAGACGTAAGACAAAAGGCGATAATTGTTTTGAACGCAGCTAACGGTTTTTAATAATTATCTAAAAACCACATTTTTCTGTCAGTTTCTGGATTTGCAAAAAATAATAATAATTAGCGAATAGGCTAAAATCAACATATTTTTATCGGTTTTTTGATTTTAAGAAATTACAAACAGACGTAAGACAAAAGGCGATACTTGTTTTGAACGCAGCTAACGGTTTTTAATAATAATCTAAAAACCACAAGTTTCTGTCAGTTCCTGGATTTGCAAAAAATAATAATAATTAGCAAATAGGCTAAAATCGACATATTTTTATCGGTTTTTTTATTTAAAAAAATCACAAACAGACGTAAGACAAAAGGCGATACTTGTTTTGAACGCAGTTAACGGTTTTTAATAATAATCTAAAAACCACAAGTTTCTGTCAGTTCCTGGATTTGCAAAAAATAATAATAATTAGCGAATAGGCTAAAATCGACATATTTTTATCGGTTTTTTTATTTAAAAAAATTACAAACAGACGTCAGACAAAAGGCGATACTTGTTTTGAACGCAGCTAACGGTTTTTAATAATAATATAAAAACCACAAGTTTCTGTCAGTTTTTGGATTTGCAAAAAATAATAATAATTAGCGAGTAGGCTAAAATCAACATATTTTTATCGGTTTTTTGATTTTAAGAAATCACAAACAGACGTAAGACAAAAGGCGATACTTGTTTTGAATGCAGCTAACGGTTTTTAATAATTATTTAAAAACCACATTTTTCTGTCAGTTCCTGGATTTGCAAAAAATAATAATATTTAGCGAATAGGCTAAAATCAACATATTTTTATCGGTTTTTTTGATTTTAAAAAATCACAAACAGACGTAAGGTAAAAGGCGATACTTGTTTTAAACGCAGCTAATGGTTTTTAATAATAATCTAAAAACCACATTTTTCTGTCAGTTTCTGGATTTGCAAAAAATAATAATAATTAGCGAATAGGCTAAAGTCAACATATTTTTATCGGTTTTTTGATTTTAAAAAATCACAAACAGACGTAAGACAAAAGGCGATACTTGTTTTGAACGCAGCTTACGGTTTTTAATAATAATCTAAAAACCACATTTTTCTGTCAGTTTCTGGATTTGCAAAAAATAATAATAATTAGCCAATAGGCTAAAATCAACATATTTTTATCTGCTTTTTGATTTTAAAAAATCACAAACAGACGTAAGACAAAAGGCGATACTTGTTTTGAAGGCAGCTAACAATTTTTAATAATAATCTAAAAACCACATTTTTCTGTCAGTTTCTGGATTTGCAAAAAATAATAATAATTAGCGAATAGGCTAAAATCAACATCTTTTTATCGGTTTTTTGATTTTTAAAAATCACAAACAGACGTAAGACAAAAGGCGATACTTGTTTTTAACGCAGCTAATGGTTTTTAATAATAATCTGAAATCCACATTTTTCTGTCAGTTTCTGGATTTGCAAAAAATAATAATAATTAGCGTATAGGCTAAAATCAACATCTTTTTATCGGTTTTTTGATTTTAAAAAATCACAAACAGACGTAAGACAAAAGGCGATACTTGTTTTGAACGCACCTAACGGTTTTTAATAATAATCTAAAAACCACATTTTTCTGTCAGTTCCTGGATTTGCAAAAAATAATAATAATTAGCGAATAGGCTAAAATCGACATATTTTTATCGGTTTTTTTATTTTAAAAAATCACAAACAGACGTAAGACAAAAGGCGATACTTGTTTTGAACGCAGCTAATGGTTTTTAATAATAATCTAAAAACCACAAGTTTCTGTCAGTTCCTGGATTTGCAAAAAATAATAATAATTAGCGAGTAGGCTAAAATCAACATATTTTTATCGGTTTTTTGATTTTAAAAAATCACAAACAGACGTAAGACAAAAGGCGATACTTGTTTTGAACGCAGCTAATGGTTTTTAATAATAATCTAAAAACCACATTTTTCTGTCAGTTTCTGGATTTGCAAAAAATAATATCAATTAGCGAATAGGCTAAAATCAACATATTTTTATCGGTTTTTTGATTTTAAAAAATCACAAACAGACGTAAGACAAAAGGCGATACTTGTTTTGAACGCAGCTAATGGTTTTTAATAATAATCTAAAAACCACATTTTTCTGTCAGTTTCTGGATTTGCAAAAAATAATATTAATTAGCGAATAGGCTAAAATCAACATATTTTTATCGGTTTTTTGATTTTAAAAAATCACAAACAGACGTAAGACAAAAGGCGATACTTGTTTTGAACGCAGCTAACGGTTTTTATTAATAATCTAAAAACCACAAGTTTCTGTCAGTTCCTGGATTTGCAAAAAATAATAATAATTAGCGAATAGGCTAAAATCAACATATTTTTATCGGTTTTTTGATTTTAAAAAATCACAAACAGACGTAAGACAAAAAGCGATACTTGTTTTGAACGCAGCTAACGGTTTTTAATAATAATCTAAAAACCACAAGTTTCTGTCAGTTCCTGGATTTGCAAAAAATAATAATAATTAGCGAGTAGGCTAAAATCAACATATTTTTATCGGTTTTTTTATTTTAAAAAATCACAAACAGACGTAAGACAAAAGGCGATACTTATTTTGAACGCAGCTAATGATTTTTAATAATAATCTAAAAACCACATTTTTCTGTCAGTTTCTGGATTTGCAAAAAATAATAATAATTAGCGAATAGGCTAAAATCAACATATTTTTATCGGTTTTTTTATTTAAAAAAATCACAAACAGACGTAAGACAAAAGGCGATACTTGTTTTGAACGCAGCTAATGGTTTTTAATAATAATCTAAAAACCACATTTTTCTGTCAGTTTCTGGATTTGCAAAAAATAATATTAATTAGCGAATAGGCTAAAATCAACATATTTTTATCGGTTTTTTGATTTTAAGAAATCACAAACAGACGTAAGACAAAAGGCGATACTTGTTTTGAACGCAGCTAATGGTTTTTAATAATAATCTAAAAACCACATTTTTCTGTCAGTTTCTGGATTTGCAAAAAATAATAATAATTAGCGAATAGGCTAAAATCAACATCTTTTTATCGGTTTTTTGATTTTTAAAAATCACAAACAGACGTAAGACAAAAGGCGATACTTGTTTTGAACGCAGCTAATGGTTTTTAATAATAATCTGAAATCCACATTTTTCTGTCAGTTTCTGGATTTGCAAAAAATAATAATAATTAGCGTATAGGCTAAAATCAACATCTTTTTATCGGTTTTTTGATTTTAAAAAATCACAAACAGACGTAAGACAAAAGGCGATACTTGTTTTGAACGCAGCTAATGGTTTTTATTAATAATCTAAAAACCACATTTTTCTGTCAGTTTCTGGATTTGCAAAAAATAATAATAATTAGCGAATAGGCTAAAATCAACATATTTTTATCGGTTTTTTACTTGTTTTGAACGCAGCTAACGGTTTTTATTAATAATCTAAAAACCACAAGTTTCTGTCAGTTCCTGGATTTGCAAAAAATAATAATAATTAGCGAATAGGCTAAAATCAACATATTTTTATCGGTTTTTTGATTTTAAAAAATCACAAACAGACGTAAGACAAAAAGCGATACTTGTTTTGAACGCAGCTAACGGTTTTTAATAATAATCTAAAAACCACAAGTTTCTGTCAGTTCCTGGATTTGCAAAAAATAATAATAATTAGCGAATAGGCTAAAATCAACATATTTTTATCGGTTTTTTGATTTTAAAAAATCACAAACAGACGTAAGACAAAAGGCGATAATTGTTTTGAACGCAGCTAACGGTTTTTAATAATTATCTAAAAACCACATTTTTCTGTCAGTTTCTGGATTTGCAAAAAATAATAATAATTAGCGAATAGGCTAAAATCAACATATTTTTATCGGTTTTTTGATTTTAAAAAATCACAAACAGACGTAAGACAAAAGGCGATAATTGTTTTGAACGCAGCTAACGGTTTTTAATAATAATCTAAAAACCACAAGTTTCTGTCAGTTTCTGGATTTGCAAAAAATAATAATAATTAGCAAATAGGCTAAAATCGACATATTTTTATCGGTTTTTTTATTTAAAAAAATCACAAAAAGACGTAAGACAAAAGACGATACTTGTTTTGAACGCAGCTAACGGTTTTAAATAATAATCTAAAAACCACATTTTTCTGTCAGTTCCTGGATTTGCAAAAAATAATAATAATTAGCGAATAGGCTAAAATCGACATATTTTTATCGGTTTTTTTATTTTAAAAAATCACAAACAGACGCAAGACAAAAGGCGATACTTGTTTTGAACGCAGCTAACGGTTTTTAATAATAATCTAAAAACCACAAGTTTCTGTCAGTTCCTGGATTTGCAAAAAATAATAATAATTAGCGAATAGGCTAAAATCAACATATTTTTATCGGTTTTTTGATTTTAAAAAATCACAAACAGACGTAAGACAAAAGGCGATAATTGTTTTGAACGCAGCTAACGGTTTTTAATAATAATCTAAAAACCACAAGTTTCTGTCAGTTCCTGGATTTGCAAAAAATAATAATAATTAGCGAATAGGCTAAAATCAACATATTTTTATCGGTTTTTTGATTTTAAAAAATCACAAACAGACGTAAGACAAAAGGCGATAATTGTTTTGAACGCAGCTAACGGTTTTTAATAATTATCTAAAAACCACATTTTTCTGTCAGTTTCTGGATTTGCAAAAAATAATAATAATTAGCGAATAGGCTAAAATCAACATATTTTTATCGGTTTTTTGATTTTAAGAAATTACAAACAGACGTAAGACAAAAGGCGATACTTGTTTTGAACGCAGCTAACGGTTTTTAATAATAATCTAAAAACCACAAGTTTCTGTCAGTTCCTGGATTTGCAAAAAATAATAATAATTAGCAAATAGGCTAAAATCGACATATTTTTATCGGTTTTTTTATTTAAAAAAATCACAAACAGACGTAAGACAAAAGGCGATACTTGTTTTGAACGCAGATAACGGTTTTTAATAATAATATAAAAACTACAAGTTTCTGTCAGTTCTTGGATTTGCAAAAAATAATAATAATTAGCGAAAAAGCTAAAATCGACATATTTTTATCGGTTTTTTTATTTTAAAAAATCACAAACAGACGTAAGACAAAAGGCGATACTTGTTTTGAACGCAGCTAATGGTTTTTAATAATAATCTAAAATCCACATTTTTCTGTCAGTTTCTAGATTTGCAAAAAATAATAATAATTAGCGAATAGGCTAAAATCGACATATTTTTATCGGTTTTTTTATTTTAAAAAATCACAAACAGACGTGAGACAAAAGGCGATACTTGTTTTGAACGCAGCTAATGGTTTTTAATAATAATCTAAAAACCACAAGTTTCTGTCAGTTCCTGGATTTGCAAAAATTAATAATAATTAGCGAATAGGCTAAAATCGACATATTTTTATCGGATTTTTTATTTTAAAAAATCACAAACAGACTTAAGACAAAAGGCGATACTTGTTTCGAACGCAGCTAACGGTTTTCAATAATAATATAAAAACCACAAGTTTCTGTCAGTTCCTGGATTTGCAAAAAATAATAATAATTAGCGAATAGGCTAAAATCAACATATTTTTATCGGTTTTTTGATTTTAAAAAATCACAAACAGACGTAAGACAAAAGGCGATAATTGTTTTGAACGCAGCTAACGGTTTTTAATAATTATCTAAAAACCACATTTTTCTGTCAGTTTCTGGATTTGCAAAAAATAATAATAATTAGCGAATAGGCTAAAATCAACATATTTTTATCGGTTTTTTGATTTTAAAAAATCACAAACAGACGTAAGACAAAAGGCGATAATTGTTTTGAACGCAGCTAACGGTTTTTAATAATAATCTAAAAACCACAAGTTTCTGTCAGTTTCTGGATTTGCAAAAAATAATAATAATTAGCAAATAGGCTAAAATCGACATATTTTTATCGGTTTTTTTATTTAAAAAAATCACAAAAAGACGTAAGACAAAAGACGATACTTGTTTTGAACGCAGCTAACGGTTTTAAATAATAATCTAAAAACCACATTTTTCTGTCAGTTCCTGGATTTGCAAAAAATAATAATAATTAGCGAATAGGCTAAAATCGACATATTTTTATCGGTTTTTTTATTTTAAAAAATCACAAACAGACGCAAGACAAAAGGCGATACTTGTTTTGAACGCAGCTAACGGTTTTTAATAATAATCTAAAAACCACAAGTTTCTGTCAGTTCCTGGATTTGCAAAAAATAATAATAATTAGCGAATAGGCTAAAATCAACATATTTTTATCGGTTTTTTGATTTTAAAAAATCACAAACAGACGTAAGACAAAAGGCGATAATTGTTTTGAACGCAGCTAACGGTTTTTAATAATAATCTAAAAACCACAAGTTTCTGTCAGTTCCTGGATTTGCAAAAAATAATAATAATTAGCGAATAGGCTAAAATCAACATATTTTTATCGGTTTTTTGATTTTAAAAAATCACAAACAGACGTAAGACAAAAGGCGATAATTGTTTTGAACGCAGCTAACGGTTTTTAATAATTATCTAAAAACCACATTTTTCTGTCAGTTTCTGGATTTGCAAAAAATAATAATAATTAGCGAATAGGCTAAAATCAACATATTTTTATCGGTTTTTTGATTTTAAGAAATTACAAACAGACGTAAGACAAAAGGCGATACTTGTTTTGAACGCAGCTAACGGTTTTTAATAATAATCTAAAAACCACAAGTTTCTGTCAGTTCCTGGATTTGCAAAAAATAATAATAATTAGCAAATAGGCTAAAATCGACATATTTTTATCGGTTTTTTTATTTAAAAAAATCACAAACAGACGTAAGACAAAAGGCGATACTTGTTTTGAACGCAGATAACGGTTTTTAATAATAATATAAAAACTACAAGTTTCTGTCAGTTCTTGGATTTGCAAAAAATAATAATAATTAGCGAAAAAGCTAAAATCGACATATTTTTATCGGTTTTTTTATTTTAAAAAATCACAAACAGACGTAAGACAAAAGGCGATACTTGTTTTGAACGCAGCTAATGGTTTTTAATAATAATCTAAAATCCACATTTTTCTGTCAGTTTCTAGATTTGCAAAAAATAATAATAATTAGCGAATAGGCTAAAATCGACATATTTTTATCGGTTTTTTTATTTTAAAAAATCACAAACAGACGTGAGACAAAAGGCGATACTTGTTTTGAACGCAGCTAATGGTTTTTAATAATAATCTAAAAACCACAAGTTTCTGTCAGTTCCTGGATTTGCAAAAATTAATAATAATTAGCGAATAGGCTAAAATCGACATATTTTTATCGGATTTTTTATTTTAAAAAATCACAAACAGACTTAAGACAAAAGGCGATACTTGTTTCGAACGCAGCTAACGGTTTTCAATAATAATATAAAAACCACAAGTTTCTGTCAGTTCCTGGATTTGCAAAAAATAATAATAATTAGCGAATAGGCTAAAATCAACATATTTTTATCGGTTTTTTGATTTTAAAAAATCACAAACAGACGTAAGACAAAAGGCGATAATTGTTTTGAACGCAGCTAACGGTTTTTAATAATTATCTAAAAACCACATTTTTCTGTCAGTTTCTGGATTTGCAAAAAATAATAATAATTAGCGAATAGGCTAAAATCAACATATTTTTATCGGTTTTTTGATTTAAAAAAATCACAAACAGACGTAAGACAAAAGGCGATAATTGTTTTGAACGCAGCTAACGGTTTTTAATAATAATCTAAAAACCACAAGTTTCTGTCAGTTTCTGGATTTGCAAAAAATAATAATAATTAGCAAATAGGCTAAAATCGACATATTTTTATCGGTTTTTTTATTTAAAAAAATCACAAAAAGACGTAAGACAAAAGACGATACTTGTTTTGAACGCAGCTAACGGTTTTAAATAATAATCTAAAAACCACATTTTTCTGTCAGTTCCTGGATTTGCAAAAAATAATAATAATTAGCGAATAGGCTAAAATCGACATATTTTTATCGGTTTTTTTATTTTAAAAAATCACAAACAGACGCAAGACAAAAGGCGATACTTGTTTTGAACGCAGCTAACGGTTTTTAATAATAATCTAAAAACCGCAAGTTTCTGTCAGTTCCTGGATTTGCAAAAAATAATAATAATTAGCGAATAGGCTAAAATCAACATATTTTTATCGGTTTTTTGATTTTAAAAAATCACAAACAGACGTAAGACAAAAGGCGATAATTGTTTTGAACGCAGCTAACGGTTTTTAATAATAATCTAAAAACCACAAGTTTCTGTCAGTTCCTGGATTTGCAAAAAATAATAATAATTAGCGAATAGGCTAAAATCAACATATTTTTATCGGTTTTTTGATTTTAAAAAATCACAAACAGACGTAAGACAAAAGGCGATAATTGTTTTGAACGCAGCTAACGGTTTTTAATAATTATCTAAAAACCACATTTTTCTGTCAGTTTCTGGATTTGCAAAAAATAATAATAATTAGCGAATAGGCTAAAATCAACATATTTTTATCGGTTTTTTGATTTTAAGAAATTACAAACAGACGTAAGACAAAAGGCGATACTTGTTTTGAACGCAGCTAACGGTTTTTAATAATAATCTAAAAACCACAAGTTTCTGTCAGTTCCTGGATTTGCAAAAAATAATAATAATTAGCAAATAGGCTAAAATCGACATATTTTTATCGGTTTTTTTATTTAAAAAAATCACAAACAGACGTAAGACAAAAGGCGATACTTGTTTTGAACGCAGCTAACGGTTTTTAATAATAATCTAAAAACCACAAGTTTCTGTCAGTTCCTGGATTTGCAAAAAATAATAATAATTAGCGAATAGGCTAAAATCGACATATTTTTATCGGTTTTTTTATTTAAAAAAATTACAAACAGACGTCAGACAAAAGGCGATACTTGTTTTGAACGCAGCTAACGGTTTTTAATAATAATATAAAAACCACAAGTTTCTGTCAGTTTTTGGATTTGCAAAAAATAATAATAATTAGCGAGTAGGCTAAAATCAACATATTTTTATCGGTTTTTTGATTTTAAGAAATCACAAACAGACGTAAGACAAAAGGCGATACTTGTTTTGAATGCAGCTAACGGTTTTTAATAATTATTTAAAAACCACATTTTTCTGTCAGTTCCTGGATTTGCAAAAAATAATAATATTTAGCGAATAGGCTAAAATCAACATATTTTTATCGGTTTTTTTGATTTTAAAAAATCACAAACAGACGTAAGGTAAAAGGCGATACTTGTTTTAAACGCAGCTAATGGTTTTTAATAATAATCTAAAAACCACATTTTTCTGTCAGTTTCTGGATTTGCAAAAAATAATAATAATTAGCGAATAGGCTAAAGTCAACATATTTTTATCGGTTTTTTGATTTTAAAAAATCACAAACAGACGTAAGACAAAAGGCGATACTTGTTTTGAACGCAGCTTACGGTTTTTAATAATAATCTAAAAACCACATTTTTCTGTCAGTTTCTGGATTTGCAAAAAATAATAATAATTAGCCAATAGGCTAAAATCAACATATTTTTATCTGCTTTTTGATTTTAAAAAATCACAAACAGACGTAAGACAAAAGGCGATACTTGTTTTGAAGGCAGCTAACAATTTTTAATAATAATCTAAAAACCACATTTTTCTGTCAGTTTCTGGATTTGCAAAAAATAATAATAATTAGCGAATAGGCTAAAATCAACATCTTTTTATCGGTTTTTTGATTTTTAAAAATCACAAACAGACGTAAGACAAAAGGCGATACTTGTTTTTAACGCAGCTAATGGTTTTTAATAATAATCTGAAATCCACATTTTTCTGTCAGTTTCTGGATTTGCAAAAAATAATAATAATTAGCGTATAGGCTAAAATCAACATCTTTTTATCGGTTTTTTGATTTTAAAAAATCACAAACAGACGTAAGACAAAAGGCGATACTTGTTTTGAACGCACCTAACGGTTTTTAATAATAATCTAAAAACCACATTTTTCTGTCAGTTCCTGGATTTGCAAAAAATAATAATAATTAGCGAATAGGCTAAAATCGACATATTTTTATCGGTTTTTTTATTTTAAAAAATCACAAACAGACGTAAGACAAAAGGCGATACTTGTTTTGAACGCAGCTAATGGTTTTTAATAATAATCTAAAAACCACAAGTTTCTGTCAGTTCCTGGATTTGCAAAAAATAATAATAATTAGCGAGTAGGCTAAAATCAACATATTTTTATCGGTTTTTTGATTTTAAAAAATCACAAACAGACGTAAGACAAAAGGCGATACTTGTTTTGAACGCAGCTAATGGTTTTTAATAATAATCTAAAAACCACATTTTTCTGTCAGTTTCTGGATTTGCAAAAAATAATATCAATTAGCGAATAGGCTAAAATCAACATATTTTTATCGGTTTTTTGATTTTAAAAAATCACAAACAGACGTAAGACAAAAGGCGATACTTGTTTTGAACGCAGCTAATGGTTTTTAATAATAATCTAAAAACCACATTTTTCTGTCAGTTTCTGGATTTGCAAAAAATAATATTAATTAGCGAATAGGCTAAAATCAACATATTTTTATCGGTTTTTTGATTTTAAAAAATCACAAACAGACGTAAGACAAAAGGCGATACTTGTTTTGAACGCAGCTAACGGTTTTTATTAATAATCTAAAAACCACAAGTTTCTGTCAGTTCCTGGATTTGCAAAAATAATAATAATTAGCGAATAGGCTAAAATCAACATATTTTTATCGGTTTTTTGATTTTAAAAAATCACAAACAGACGTAAGACAAAAAGCGATACTTGTTTTGAACGCAGCTAACGGTTTTTAATAATAATCTAAAAACCACAAGTTTCTGTCAGTTCCTGGATTTGCAAAAAATAATAATAATTAGCGAGTAGGCTAAAATCAACATATTTTTATCGGTTTTTTTATTTTAAAAAATCACAAACAGACGTAAGACAAAAGGCGATACTTATTTTGAACGCAGCTAATGATTTTTAATAATAATCTAAAAACCACATTTTTCTGTCAGTTTCTGGATTTGCAAAAAATAATAATAATTAGCGAATAGGCTAAAATCAACATATTTTTATCGGTTTTTTTATTTAAAAAAATCACAAACAGACGTAAGACAAAAGGCGATACTTGTTTTGAACGCAGCTAACGGTTTTTAATAATAATATAAAAACCACAAGTTTCTGTCAGTTTTTGGATTTGCAAAAAATAATAATAATTAGCGAGTAGGCTAAAATCAACATATTTTTATCGGTTTTTTGATTTTAAGAAATCACAAACAGACGTAAGACAAAAGGCGATACTTGTTTTGAACGCAGCTAATGGTTTTTAATAATAATCTAAAAACCACATTTTTCTGTCAGTTTCTGGATTTGCAAAAAATAATAATAATTAGCGAATAGGCTAAAATCAACATCTTTTTATCGGTTTTTTGATTTTTAAAAATCACAAACAGACGTAAGACAAAAGGCGATACTTGTTTTGAACGCAGCTAATGGTTTTTAATAATAATCTGAAATCCACATTTTTCTGTCAGTTTCTGGATTTGCAAAAAATAATAATAATTAGCGTATAGGCTAAAATCAACATCTTTTTATCGGTTTTTTGATTTTAAAAAATCA
Source organism: Oxystoma pomonae (assembly GCA_963921995.1). Classification (NCBI taxonomy): domain Eukaryota; kingdom Metazoa; phylum Arthropoda; class Insecta; order Coleoptera; family Brentidae; genus Oxystoma; species Oxystoma pomonae. Next base: position 3,026,971 of record OY998167.1, on the reverse strand, counting down.
CAAACAGACGTAAGACAAAAGGCGATACTTGTTTTGAACGCACCTAACGGTTTTTAATAATAATCTAAAAACCACATTTTTCTGTCAGTTCCTGGATTTGCAAAAAATAATAATAATTAGCGAATAGGCTAAAATCGACATATTTTTATCGGTTTTTTTATTTTAAAAAATCACAAACAGACGTAAGACAAAAGGCGATACTTGTTTTGAACGCAGCTAATGGTTTTTATTAATAATCTAAAAACCACATTTTTCTGTCAGTTTCTGGATTTGCAAAAAATAATAATAATTAGCGAATAGGCTAAAATCAACATATTTTTATCGGTTTTTTGATTTTAAAAAATCACAAACAGACGTAAGACAAAAGGCGATACTTGTTTTGAACGCAGCTAATGGTTTTTAATAATAATCTAAAAACCACATTTTTCTGTCAGTTTCTGGATTTGCAAAAAATAATATTAATTAGCGAATAGGCTAAAATCAACATATTTTTATCGATTTTTGATTTTAAAAAATCACAAACAGACGTAAGACAAAAGGCGATACTTGTTTTGAACGCAGCTAACGGTTTTTATTAATAATCTAAAAACCACAAGTTTCTGTCAGTTCCTGGATTTGCAAAAAATAATAATAATTAGCGAATAGGCTAAAATCAACATATTTTTATCGGTTTTTTGATTTTAAAAAATCACAAACAGACGTAAGACAAAAAGCGATACTTGTTTTGAACGCAGCTAACGGTTTTTAATAATAATCTAAAAACCACAAGTTTCTGTCAGTTCCTGGATTTGCAAAAAATAATAATAATTAGCGAATAGGCTAAAATCAACATATTTTTATCGGTTTTTTGATTTTAAAAAATCACAAACAGACGTAAGACAAAAGGCGATAATTGTTTTGAACGCAGCTAACGGTTTTTAATAATTATCTAAAAACCACATTTTTCTGTCAGTTTCTGGATTTGCAAAAAATAATAATAATTAGCGAATAGGCTAAAATCAACATATTTTTATCGGTTTTTTGATTTTAAAAAATCACAAACAGACGTAAGACAAAAGGCGATAATTGTTTTGAACGCAGCTAACGGTTTTTAATAATAATCTAAAAACCACAAGTTTCTGTCAGTTTCTGGATTTGCAAAAAATAATAATAATTAGCAAATAGGCTAAAATCGACATATTTTTATCGGTTTTTTTATTTAAAAAAATCACAAAAAGACGTAAGACAAAAGACGATACTTGTTTTGAACGCAGCTAACGGTTTTAAATAATAATCTAAAAACCACATTTTTCTGTCAGTTCCTGGATTTGCAAAAAATAATAATAATTAGCGAATAGGCTAAAATCGACATATTTTTATCGGTTTTTTTATTTTAAAAAATCACAAACAGACGCAAGACAAAAGGCGATACTTGTTTTGAACGCAGCTAACGGTTTTTAATAATAATCTAAAAACCACAAGTTTCTGTCAGTTCCTGGATTTGCAAAAAATAATAATAATTAGCGAATAGGCTAAAATCAACATATTTTTATCGGTTTTTTGATTTTAAAAAATCACAAACAGACGTAAGACAAAAGGCGATAATTGTTTTGAACGCAGCTAACGGTTTTTAATAATAATCTAAAAACCACAAGTTTCTGTCAGTTCCTGGATTTGCAAAAAATAATAATAATTAGCGAATAGGCTAAAATCAACATATTTTTATCGGTTTTTTGATTTTAAAAAATCACAAACAGACGTAAGACAAAAGGCGATACTTGTTTTGAACGCAGCTAATGGTTTTTAATAATAATCTAAAAACCACATTTTTCTGTCAGTTTCTGGATTTGCAAAAAATAATATCAATTAGCGAATAGGCTAAAATCAACATATTTTTATCGGTTTTTTGATTTTAAAAAATCACAAACAGACGTAAGACAAAAGGCGATACTTGTTTTGAACGCAGCTAATGGTTTTTAATAATAATCTAAAAACCACATTTTTCTGTCAGTTTCTGGATTTGCAAAAAATAATATTAATTAGCGAATAGGCTAAAATCAACATATTTTTATCGGTTTTTTGATTTTAAAAAATCACAAACAGACGTAAGACAAAAGGCGATACTTGTTTTGAACGCAGCTAACGGTTTTTATTAATAATCTAAAAACCACAAGTTTCTGTCAGTTCCTGGATTTGCAAAAATAATAATAATTAGCGAATAGGCTAAAATCAACATATTTTTATCGGTTTTTTGATTTTAAAAAATCACAAACAGACGTAAGACAAAAAGCGATACTTGTTTTGAACGCAGCTAACGGTTTTTAATAATAATCTAAAAACCACAAGTTTCTGTCAGTTCCTGGATTTGCAAAAAATAATAATAATTAGCGAGTAGGCTAAAATCAACATATTTTTATCGGTTTTTTTATTTTAAAAAATCACAAACAGACGTAAGACAAAAGGCGATACTTATTTTGAACGCAGCTAATGATTTTTAATAATAATCTAAAAACCACATTTTTCTGTCAGTTTCTGGATTTGCAAAAAATAATAATAATTAGCGAATAGGCTAAAATCAACATATTTTTATCGGTTTTTTTATTTAAAAAAATCACAAACAGACGTAAGACAAAAGGCGATACTTGTTTTGAACGCAGCTAACGGTTTTTAATAATAATATAAAAACCACAAGTTTCTGTCAGTTTTTGGATTTGCAAAAAATAATAATAATTAGCGAGTAGGCTAAAATCAACATATTTTTATCGGTTTTTTGATTTTAAGAAATCACAAACAGACGTAAGACAAAAGGCGATACTTGTTTTGAACGCAGCTAATGGTTTTTAATAATAATCTAAAAACCACATTTTTCTGTCAGTTTCTGGATTTGCAAAAAATAATAATAATTAGCGAATAGGCTAAAATCAACATCTTTTTATCGGTTTTTTGATTTTTAAAAATCACAAACAGACGTAAGACAAAAGGCGATACTTGTTTTGAACGCAGCTAATGGTTTTTAATAATAATCTGAAATCCACATTTTTCTGTCAGTTTCTGGATTTGCAAAAAATAATAATAATTAGCGTATAGGCTAAAATCAACATCTTTTTATCGGTTTTTTGATTTTAAAAAATCACAAACAGACGTAAGACAAAAGGCGATACTTGTTTTGAACGCACCTAACGGTTTTTAATAATAATCTAAAAACCACATTTTTCTGTCAGTTCCTGGATTTGCAAAAAATAATAATAATTAGCGAATAGGCTAAAATCGACATATTTTTATCGGTTTTTTTATTTTAAAAAATCACAAACAGACGTAAGACAAAAGGCGATACTTGTTTTGAACGCAGCTAATGGTTTTTATTAATAATCTAAAAACCACATTTTTCTGTCAGTTTCTGGATTTGCAAAAAATAATAATAATTAGCGAATAGGCTAAAATCAACATATTTTTATCGGTTTTTTGATTTTAAAAAATCACAAACAGACGTAAGACAAAAGGCGATACTTGTTTTAAACGCAGCTAATGGTTTTTAATAATAATCTAAAAACCACATTTTTCTGTCAGTTTCTGGATTTGCAAAAAATAATATTAATTAGCGAATAGGCTAAAATCAACATATTTTTATCGATTTTTGATTTTAAAAAATCACAAACAGACGTAAGACAAAAGGCGATACTTGTTTTGAACGCAGCTAACGGTTTTTATTAATAATCTAAAAACCACAAGTTTCTGTCAGTTCCTGGATTTGCAAAAAATAATAATAATTAGCGAATAGGCTAAAATCAACATATTTTTATCGGTTTTTTGATTTTAAAAAATCACAAACAGACGTAAGACAAAAAGCGATACTTGTTTTGAACGCAGCTAACGGTTTTTAATAATAATCTAAAAACCACAAGTTTCTGTCAGTTCCTGGATTTGCAAAAAATAATAATAATTAGCGAATAGGCTAAAATCAACATATTTTTATCGGTTTTTTGATTTTAAAAAATCACAAACAGACGTAAGACAAAAGGCGATAATTGTTTTGAACGCAGCTAACGGTTTTTAATAATTATCTAAAAACCACATTTTTCTGTCAGTTTCTGGATTTGCAAAAAATAATAATAATTAGCGAATAGGCTAAAATCAACATATTTTTATCGGTTTTTTGATTTTAAAAAATCACAAACAGACGTAAGACAAAAGGCGATAATTGTTTTGAACGCAGCTAACGGTTTTTAATAATAATCTAAAAACCACAAGTTTCTGTCAGTTTCTGGATTTGCAAAAAATAATAATAATTAGCAAATAGGCTAAAATCGACATATTTTTATCGGTTTTTTTATTTAAAAAAATCACAAAAAGACGTAAGACAAAAGACGATACTTGTTTTGAACGCAGCTAACGGTTTTAAATAATAATCTAAAAACCACATTTTTCTGTCAGTTCCTGGATTTGCAAAAAATAATAATAATTAGCGAATAGGCTAAAATCGACATATTTTTATCGGTTTTTTTATTTTAAAAAATCACAAACAGACGCAAGACAAAAGGCGATACTTGTTTTGAACGCAGCTAACGGTTTTTAATAATAATCTAAAAACCACAAGTTTCTGTCAGTTCCTGGATTTGCAAAAAATAATAATAATTAGCGAATAGGCTAAAATCAACATATTTTTATCGGTTTTTTGATTTTAAAAAATCACAAACAGACGTAAGACAAAAGGCGATAATTGTTTTGAACGCAGCTAACGGTTTTTAATAATAATCTAAAAACCACAAGTTTCTGTCAGTTCCTGGATTTGCAAAAAATAATAATAATTAGCGAATAGGCTAAAATCAACATATTTTTATCGGTTTTTTGATTTTAAAAAATCACAAACAGACGTAAGACAAAAGGCGATAATTGTTTTGAACGCAGCTAACGGTTTTTAATAATTATCTAAAAACCACATTTTTCTGTCAGTTTCTGGATTTGCAAAAAATAATAATAATTAGCGAATAGGCTAAAATCAACATATTTTTATCGGTTTTTTGATTTTAAGAAATTACAAACAGACGTAAGACAAAAGGCGATACTTGTTTTGAACGCAGCTAACGGTTTTTAATAATAATCTAAAAACCACAAGTTTCTGTCAGTTCCTGGATTTGCAAAAAATAATAATAATTAGCAAATAGGCTAAAATCGACATATTTTTATCGGTTTTTTTATTTAAAAAAATCACAAACAGACGTAAGACAAAAGGCGATACTTGTTTTGAACGCAGATAACGGTTTTTAATAATAATATAAAAACTACAAGTTTCTGTCAGTTCTTGGATTTGCAAAAAATAATAATAATTAGCGAAAAAGCTAAAATCGACATATTTTTATCGGTTTTTTTATTTTAAAAAATCACAAACAGACGTAAGACAAAAGGCGATACTTGTTTTGAACGCAGCTAATGGTTTTTAATAATAATCTAAAATCCACATTTTTCTGTCAGTTTCTAGATTTGCAAAAAATAATAATAATTAGCGAATAGGCTAAAATCGACATATTTTTATCGGTTTTTTTATTTTAAAAAATCACAAACAGACGTGAGACAAAAGGCGATACTTGTTTTGAACGCAGCTAATGGTTTTTAATAATAATCTAAAAACCACAAGTTTCTGTCAGTTCCTGGATTTGCAAAAATTAATAATAATTAGCGAATAGGCTAAAATCGACATATTTTTATCGGATTTTTTATTTTAAAAAATCACAAACAGACTTAAGACAAAAGGCGATACTTGTTTCGAACGCAGCTAACGGTTTTCAATAATAATATAAAAACCACAAGTTTCTGTCAGTTCCTGGATTTGCAAAAAATAATAATAATTAGCGAATAGGCTAAAATCAACATATTTTTATCGGTTTTTTGATTTTAAAAAATCACAAACAGACGTAAGACAAAAGGCGATAATTGTTTTGAACGCAGCTAACGGTTTTTAATAATTATCTAAAAACCACATTTTTCTGTCAGTTTCTGGATTTGCAAAAAATAATAATAATTAGCGAATAGGCTAAAATCAACATATTTTTATCGGTTTTTTGATTTTAAAAAATCACAAACAGACGTAAGACAAAAGGCGATAATTGTTTTGAACGCAGCTAACGGTTTTTAATAATAATCTAAAAACCACAAGTTTCTGTCAGTTTCTGGATTTGCAAAAAATAATAATAATTAGCAAATAGGCTAAAATCGACATATTTTTATCGGTTTTTTTATTTAAAAAAATCACAAAAAGACGTAAGACAAAAGACGATACTTGTTTTGAACGCAGCTAACGGTTTTAAATAATAATCTAAAAACCACATTTTTCTGTCAGTTCCTGGATTTGCAAAAAATAATAATAATTAGCGAATAGGCTAAAATCGACATATTTTTATCGGTTTTTTTATTTTAAAAAATCACAAACAGACGCAAGACAAAAGGCGATACTTGTTTTGAACGCAGCTAACGGTTTTTAATAATAATCTAAAAACCACAAGTTTCTGTCAGTTCCTGGATTTGCAAAAAATAATAATAATTAGCGAATAGGCTAAAATCAACATATTTTTATCGGTTTTTTGATTTTAAAAAATCACAAACAGACGTAAGACAAAAGGCGATAATTGTTTTGAACGCAGCTAACGGTTTTTAATAATAATCTAAAAACCACAAGTTTCTGTCAGTTCCTGGATTTGCAAAAAATAATAATAATTAGCGAATAGGCTAAAATCAACATATTTTTATCGGTTTTTTGATTTTAAAAAATCACAAACAGACGTAAGACAAAAGGCGATAATTGTTTTGAACGCAGCTAACGGTTTTTAATAATTATCTAAAAACCACATTTTTCTGTCAGTTTCTGGATTTGCAAAAAATAATAATAATTAGCGAATAGGCTAAAATCAACATATTTTTATCGGTTTTTTGATTTTAAGAAATTACAAACAGACGTAAGACAAAAGGCGATACTTGTTTTGAACGCAGCTAACGGTTTTTAATAATAATCTAAAAACCACAAGTTTCTGTCAGTTCCTGGATTTGCAAAAAATAATAATAATTAGCAAATAGGCTAAAATCGACATATTTTTATCGGTTTTTTTATTTAAAAAAATCACAAACAGACGTAAGACAAAAGGCGATACTTGTTTTGAACGCAGATAACGGTTTTTAATAATAATATAAAAACTACAAGTTTCTGTCAGTTCTTGGATTTGCAAAAAATAATAATAATTAGCGAAAAAGCTAAAATCGACATATTTTTATCGGTTTTTTTATTTTAAAAAATCACAAACAGACGTAAGACAAAAGGCGATACTTGTTTTGAACGCAGCTAACGGATTTAATAATAATCTAAAAACCACATTTTTCTGTCAGTTCCTGGATTTGCAAAAAATAATAATAAATAGCGAATAGGCTAAAATCGACATATTTTTATCGGTTTTTTTATTTTAAAATATCACAAACAGACGTGAGACAAAAGGCGATACTTGTTTTGAACGCAGCTAATGGTTTTTAATAATAATCTAAAAACCACAAGTTTCTGTCAGTTCCTGGATTTGCAAAAATTAATAATAATTAGCGAATAGGCTAAAATCGACATATTTTTATCGGATTTTTTATTTTAAAAAATCACAAACAGACTTAAGACAAAAGGCGATACTTGTTTCGAACGCAGCTAACGGTTTTCAATAATAATATAAAAACCACAAGTTTCTGTCAGTTCCTGGATTTGCAAAAAATAATAATAATTAGCGAATAGGCTAAAATCGAAATATTTTTATCGGTTTTTTTATTTTAAAAAATCACAAACAGACGTAAGACAAAAGGCGATACTTGTTTTGAACGCAGCTAATGGTTTTTAATAATAATCTAAAAACCACATTTTTCTGTCAGTTTCTGGATTTGCAAAAAATAATAATAATTAGCGAATAGGCTAAAATCAACATATTTTTATCGGTTTTTTGATTTTAAAAAATCACAAACAGACGTAAGACAAAAAGCGATACTTATTTTAAACGCAGCTAACGGTTTTTAATAATAATCTAAAAACCACAAGTTTCTGTCAGTTCCTGGATTTGCAAAAAATAATAATAATTAGCGAATAGGCTAAAATCAACATATTTTTATCGGTTTTTTGATTTTAAAAAATCACAAACAGATGTAAGACAAAAGGCGATAATTGTTTTGAACGCAGCTAACGGTTCTTAATAATAATCTAAAAACCACAAATTTCTGTCAGTTCCTGGATTTGCAAAAAATAATAATAATTAGCGAATAGGCTAAAATCGACATATTTTTATCGGTTTTTTTATTTTAAAAAATCACAAACAGACGCAAGACAAAAGGCGATACTTGTTTTGAACGCAGCTAACGGTTTTTAATAATAATATAAAAACCACAAGTTTCTGTCAGTTCTTGGATTTGCAAAAAATAATAATAATTAGCGAATAGGCTAAAATCGACATATTTTTATCGGTTTTTTGATTTTAAAAAATCACAAACAGACGTAAGACAAAAGGCGATAATTGTTTTGAACGCAGCTAATGGTTTTTAATAATAATCTAAAATCCACATTTTTCTGTCAGTTTCTGGATTTGCAAAAAATAATAATAATTAGCGAATAGGCTAAAATCAACATATTTTTATCGGTTTTTTGATTTTAAGAAATCACAAACAGACGTAAGACAAAAGGCGATACTTGTTTTGAACGCAGCTAACGGTTGTTAATAATAATCTAAAAACCACAAGTTTCTGTCAGTTCCTGGATTTGCAAAAAATAATAATAATTAGCGAATAGGCTAAAATCGACATATTTTTATCGGTTTTTTTATTTAAAAAAATCACAAACAGACGTAAGACAAAAGGCAATACTTGTTTTGAATGCAGCTAACGGTTTTTAATAATAATATAAAAACCACAAGTTTCTGTCAGTTCTTGGATTTGCAAAAAATAATAATAATTAGCGAATAGGCTAAAATCGACATATTTTTATCGGTTTTTTGATTTTAAAAAATCACAAACAGAAGTTAGACAAAAGGCGATACTTGTTTTGAACGCAGCTAATGGTTTTTAATAATAATCTAAAATCCACATTTTTCTGTCAGTTTCTGGATTTGCAAAAAATAATAATAATTAGCGAATAGGCTAAAATCAACATATTTTTATCGGTTTTTTGATTTTAAAAAATCACAAACAGACGTAAGACAAAAGGCGATAATTGTTTTGAACGCAGCTAACGGTTTTTAATAATTATCTAAAAACCACATTTTTCTGTCAGTTTCTGGATTTGCAAAAAATAATAATAATTAGCGAATAGGCTAAAATCAACATATTTTTATCGGTTTTTTGATTTTAAAAAATCACAAACAGACGTAAGACAAAAGGCGATACTTGTTTTGAACGCAGCTAACGGTTTTTAATAATTATCTAAAAACCACGTTTTTCTGTCAGTTCCTGGATTTGCAAAAAATAATAATAATTAGCGAATAAGCTAAAATCAACATATTTTTATCGGTTTTTTGATTTTAAAAAATCACAAACAGACGCAAGACAAAAGGCGATACTTGTTTTGAACGCAGCTAACGGTTTTTAATAATAATCTAAAAACCACAAGTTTCTGTCAGTTCCTGGATTTGCAAAAAATAATAATAATTAGCGAATAGGCTAAAATCAGCATATTTTCATCGGTTTTTTGATTTTAAAAAATCACAAACAGACGTAAGACAAAAAATAATAATAATTAGCGAATAGGCTAAAATCAACATATTTTTATCGGTTTTTTGATTTTAAAAAATCACAAACAGACGTAAGACAAAAGGCGATAATTGTTTTGAACGCAGCTAACGGTTTTTAATAATAATCTAAAAACCACAAGTTTCTGTCAGTTCCTGGATTTGGAAAAAATAATAATAATTAGCGAATAGGCTACAATCGACATATTTTTATCGGTTTTTTTATTTAAAAAAATCACAAACAGACGTAAGACAAAAGGCGATACTTGTTTTGAACGCACTAACGTTTTTTAATAATAATATAAAAACCACAAGTTTATGTCAGTTCTTGGATTTGCAAAAAATAATAATAATTAGCGAAAAGGCTAAAATCAACATATTTTTATCGGTTTTTTGATTTTAAGAAATCACAAGCAGACGTAAGACAAAAGGCGATACTTGTTTTGAACGCACTAACGGTTTTTAATAATAATATAAAAACCACAAGTTTATGTCAGTTCTTGGATTTGCAAAAAATAATAATAATTAGCGAAAAGGCTAAAATCAACATATTTTTATCGGTTTTTTGATTTTAAGAAATCACAAACAGACGTAAGACAAAAGGCGATACTTGTTTTGAACGCAGCTAACGGTTTTTAATAATAATCTAAAAACCACAAGTTTCTGTCAGTTCCTGGATTTGCAAAAAATAATAATAATTAGCGAATAGGCTAAAATCGACATATTTTTATCGGTTTTTTTATTTAAAAAAATCACAAACAGACGTAAGACAAAAGGCGATACTTGTTTTGAACGCAGATAACGGTTTTTAATAATAATATAAAAACCACAAGTTTCTGTCAGTTCTTGGATTTGCAAAAAATAATAATAATTAGCGAATAGGCTAAAATCGACATATTTTTATCGGTTTTTTGATTTTAAAAAATCACAAACAGACGTAAGACAAAAGGCGATACTTGTTTTGAACGCAGCTAATGGTTTTTAATAATAATCTAAAATCCACATTTTTCTGTCAGTTTCTAGATTTGCAAAAAATAATAATAATTAGCGAATAGGCTAAAATCAACATATTTTTATCGGTTTTTTGATTTTAAAAAATCACAAACAGACGTAAGACAAAAGGCGATACTTGTTTTGAACGCAGCTAACGGTTTTTAATAATTATCTAAAAACCACATTTTTCTGTCAGTTTCTGGATTTGCAAAAAATAATAATAATTAGCGAATAGGCTAAAATCAACATATTTTTATCGGTTTTTTGATTTTAAAAAATCACAAACAGACGTAAGACAAAAGGCGATACTTGTTTTGAACGCAGCTAACGGTTTTTAATAATTATCTGAATACCACATTTTTCTGTCAGTTTCTGGATTTGCAAAAAATAATAATAATTAGCGAATAGGCTAAAATCAACATATTTTTATCGGTTTTTTGATTTTAAAAAATCACAAACAGACGTAAGATAAAAGGCGATACTTGTTTTGAACGCAGCTAACGGTTTTTAATAATTATCTAAAAACCACATTTTTCTGTCAGTTTCTGGATTTGCAAAAAATAATAATAATTAGCGAATAGGCTAAAATCAACATATTTTTATCGGTTTTTTGATTTAAAAAAATCACAAACAGACGTAAGACAAAAGGCGATACTTGTTTTGAACGCAGCTAACGGTTTTTAATAATTATCTAAAAACCACATTTTTCTGTCAGTTTCTGGATTTGCAAAAAATAATAATAATTAGCGAATAGGCTAAAATCAACATATTTTTATCGGTTTTTTGATTTTAAAAAATCACAAACAGACGTAAGATAAAAGGCGATACTTGTTTTGAACGCAGCTAACGGTTTTTAATAATTATCTAAAAACCACATTTTTCTGTCAGTTCCTGGATTTGCAAAAAATAATAATAATTAGCGAATAGGCTAAAGTCAACATATTTTTATCGGTTTTTGGATTTTAAAAAATCACAAACAGACGTAAGACAAAAGGCGATACATGTTTTGAACGCAGCTAACGGGTTTTAATAATAATCTAAAAACCACATTTTTCTGTCAGTTTCTGGATTTGCAAAAAATAATAATAATTAGCGAATAGGCTAAAGTCAACATATTTTTATCGGTTTTTTGATTTTAAAAAATCACAAACAGACGTAAGACAAAAGGCGATACTTGTTTTGAACGCAGCTAACGGTTTTTAATAATTATCTGAATACCACATTTTTCTGTCAGTTTCTGGATTTGCAAAAAATAATAATAATTAGCGAATAGGCTAAAATCAACATATTTTTATCGGTTTTTTGATTTTAAAAAATCACAAACAGACGTAAGATAAAAGGCGATACTTGTTTTGAACGCAGCTAACGGTTTTTAATAATTATCTAAAAACCACATTTTTCTGTCAGTTCCTGGATTTGCAAAAAATAATAATAATTAGCGAATAGGCTAAAATCAACATATTTTTATCGGTTTTTTGATTTTAAAAAATCACACACAGACGTAAGACAAAAGGCGATACTTGTTTTAAACGCAGCTAATGGTTTTTAATAATAATCTAAAAACCACATTTTTCTGTCAGTTTCTGGATTTGCAAAAAATAATAATAATTAGCGAATAGGCTAAAGTCAACATATTTTTATCGGTTTTTGGATTTTAAAAAATCACAAACAGACGTAAGACAAAAGGCGATACATGTTTTGAACGCAGCTAACGGGTTTTAATAATAATCTAAAAACCACATTTTTCTGTCAGTTTCTGGATTTGCAAAAAATAATAATAATTAGCGAATAGGCTAAAGTCAACATATTTTTATCGGCTTTTTGATGTTAAAAAATCACAAACAGACGTAAGACAAAAGGCGATACTTGTTTTGCACGCAGCTAACGGTTTTTAATAATAATCTAAAAACCACATTTTTCTGTCAGTTTCTGGATTTGCAAAAAATAATAATAATTAGCGAATAGGCTAAAATCAACATCTTTTTATCGGTTTTATGATTTTTAAAAATCACAAACAGACGTAAGATAAAAGGCGATACTTGTTTTGAACGCAGCTAACGGTTTTTATTAATTATCTAAAAACCACATTTTTCTGTCAGTTCCTGGATTTGCAAAAAATAATAATAATTAGCGAATAGGCTAAAATCAACATATTTTTATCGGTTTTTTGATTTTAAAAAATCACAAACAGACGTAAGACAAAAGGCGATACTTGTTTTGAACGCAGCTAACGGTTTTTAATAATTATCTAAAAACCACATTTTTCTGTCAGTTTCTGGATTTGCAAAAAATAATAATAATTAGCGAATAGGCTAAAATCAACATATTTTTATCGGTTTTTTGATTTTAAAAAATCACAAACAGACGTAAGACAAAAGGCGATACTTGTTTTGAACGCAGCTAACGGTTTTTAATAATTATCTGAATACCACATTTTTCTGTCAGTTTCTGGATTTGCAAAAAATAATAATAATTAGCGAATAGGCTAAAATCAACATATTTTTATCGGTTTTTTGATTTTAAAAAATCACAAACAGACGTAAGACAAAAGGCGATACTTGTTTTGAACGCAGCTAACGGTTTTTAATAATTATCTAAAAACCACATTTTTCTGTCAGTTCCTGGATTTGCAAAAAATAATAATAATTAGCGAATAGGCTAAAATCGACATATTTTTATCGGTTTTTTTATTTAAAAAAATCACAAACAGACGTAAGACAAAAGGCGATACTTGTTTTGAACGCAGCTAACGGTTTTTAATAATAATATAAAAACCACAAGTTTCTGTCAGTTTTTGGATTTGCAAAAAATAATAATAATTAGCGAGTAGGCTAAAATCAACATATTTTTATCGGTTTTTTGATTTTAAGAAATCACAAACAGACGTAAGACAAAAGGCGATACTTGTTTTGAATGCAGCTAACGGTTTTTAATAATTATTTAAAAACCACATTTTTCTGTCAGTTCCTGGATTTGCAAAAAATAATAATATTTAGCGAATAGGCTAAAATCAACATATTTTTATCGGTTTTTTGATTTTAAAAAATCACAAACAGACGTAAGGTAAAAGTCGATACTTGTTTTAAACGCAGCTAATGGTTTTTAATAATAATCTAAAAACCACATTTTTCTGTCAGTTTCTGGATTTGCAAAAAATAATAATAATTAGCGAATAGGCTAAAGTCAACATATTTTTATCGGTTTTTTGATTTTAAAAAATCACAAACAGACGTAAGACAAAAGGCGATACTTGTTTTGAACGCAGCTAACGGTTTTTAATAATAATCTAAAAACCACATTTTTCTGTCAGTTTCTGGATTTGCAAAAAATAATAATAATTAGCGAATAGGCTAAAATCAACATATTTTTATCGGCTTTTTGATTTTAAAAAATCACAAACAGACGTAAGACAAAAGGCGATACTTGTTTTGAAGGCAGCTAACGGTTTTTAATAATAATCTAAAAACCACATTTTTCTGTCAGTTTCTGGATTTGCAAAAAATAATAATAATTAGCGAATAGGCTAAAATCAACATCTTTTTATCGGTTTTTTGATTTTTAAAAATCACAAACAGACGTAAGACAAAAGGCGATACTTGTTTTGAACGCAGCTAATGGTTTTTAATAATAATCTAAAATCCACATTTTTCTGTCAGTTTCTGGATTTGCAAAAAATAATAATAATTAGCGAATAGGCTAAAATCAACATCTTTTTATCGGTTTTTTGATTTTAAAAAATCACAAACAGACGTAAGACAAAAGGCGATACTTGTTTTGAACGCAGCTAATGGTTTTTAATAATAATCTAAAAACCACATTTTTCTGTCAGTTTCTGGATTTGCAAAAAATAATATTAATTAGCGAATAGGCTAAAATCAACATATTTTTATCGGTTTTTTGATTTTAAAAAATCACAAACAGACGTAAGACAAAAGGCGATACTTGTTTTGAACGCAGCTAATGGTTTTTAATAATAATCTAAAAACCACATTTTTCTGTCAGTTTCTAGATTTGCAAAAAATAATATTAATTAGCGAATAGGCTAAAATCAATATATTTTTATCGGTTTTTTGATTTTAAAAAATCACAAACAGACGTCAGACAAAAGGCGATACTTGTTTTGAACGCAGTTAACGGTTTTTAATAATAATCTAAAAACCACAAGTTTCTGTCAGTTCCTGGATTTGCAAAAAATAATAATAATTAGCGAATAGGCTAAAATCAACATATTTTTATCGGTTTTTTGATTTTAAAAAATCACAAACAGACGTAAGACAAAAAGCGCTACTTGTTTTGAACGCAGCTAACGGTTTTTAATAATAATCTAAAAACCACAAGTTTCTGTCAGTTCCTGGATTTGCAAAAAATAATAATAATTAGCGAATAGGCTAAAATCGACATATTTTTATCGGTTTTTTTATTTTAAAAAATCACAAACAGTTGTAAAACAAAAGGCGATACTTGTTTTGAACGCAGCTAATGGTTTTTAATAATAATCTAAAAACCACATTTTTCTGTCAGTTTCTGGATTTGCAAAAAATAATAATAATTAGCGAATAGGCTAAAATCAACATATTTTTATCGGTTTTTTGATTTTAAAAAATCACAAACAGACGTAAGACAAAAGGCGATACTTGTTTTGAACGCAGCTAATGGTTTTTAATAATAATCTAAAAACCACATTTTTCTGTCAGTTTCTGGATTTGCAAAAAATAATAATAATTAGCGAATAGGCTAAAATCAACATCTTTTTATCGGTTTTTTGATTTTAAAAAATCACAAACAGACGTAAGACAAAAGGCGATACTTGTTTTGAACGCAGCTAACGGTTTTTAATAATAATCTAAAAACCACAAGTTTCTGTCAGTTCCTGGATTTGCAAAAAATAATAATAATTAGCGAATAGGCTAAAATCAACATATTTTTATCGGTTTTTTGATTTTAAAAAATCACAAACAGACGTAAGACAAAAGGCGATACTTGTTTTGAACGCAGCTAACGGTTTTTAATAATAATCTAAAAATCACAAGTTTCTGTCAGTTCCCGGATTTGCAAAAAATAATAATAATTAGCGAATAGACTAAAATCAACATATTTTTATCGGTTTTTTGATTTTAAGAAATCACAAACAGACGTAAGACAAAAGGCGATACTTGTTTTGAACGCAGCTAACGGTTTTTAATAATAATCTAAAAACCACAAGTTTCTGTCAGTTCCTGGATTTGCAAAAAATAATAATAATTAGCGAATAGGCTAAAATCGACATATTTTTATCGGTTTTTTTATTTAAAAAAATTACAAACAGACGTCAGACAAAAGGCGATACTTGTTTTGAACGCAGCTAACGGTTTTTAATAATAATATAAAAACCACAAGTTTCTGTCAGTTTTTGGATTTGCAAAAAATAATAATAATTAGCGAGTAGGCTAAAATCAACATATTTTTATCGGTTTTTTGATTTTAAGAAATCACAAACAGACGTAAGACAAAAGGCGATACTTGTTTTGAATGCAGCTAACGGTTTTTAATAATTATTTAAAAACCACATTTTTCTGTCAGTTCCTGGATTTGCAAAAAATAATAATATTTAGCGAATAGGCTAAAATCAACATATTTTTATCGGTTTTTTTGATTTTAAAAAATCACAAACAGACGTAAGGTAAAAGGCGATACTTGTTTTAAACGCAGCTAATGGTTTTTAATAATAATCTAAAAACCACATTTTTCTGTCAGTTTCTGGATTTGCAAAAAATAATAATAATTAGCGAATAGGCTAAAGTCAACATATTTTTATCGGTTTTTTGATTTTAAAAAATCACAAACAGACGTAAGACAAAAGGCGATACTTGTTTTGAACGCAGCTTACGGTTTTTAATAATAATCTAAAAACCACATTTTTCTGTCAGTTTCTGGATTTGCAAAAAATAATAATAATTAGCCAATAGGCTAAAATCAACATATTTTTATCTGCTTTTTGATTTTAAAAAATCACAAACAGACGTAAGACAAAAGGCGATACTTGTTTTGAAGGCAGCTAACAATTTTTAATAATAATCTAAAAACCACATTTTTCTGTCAGTTTCTGGATTTGCAAAAAATAATAATAATTAGCGAATAGGCTAAAATCAACATCTTTTTATCGGTTTTTTGATTTTTAAAAATCACAAACAGACGTAAGACAAAAGGCGATACTTGTTTTTAACGCAGCTAATGGTTTTTAATAATAATCTGAAATCCACATTTTTCTGTCAGTTTCTGGATTTGCAAAAAATAATAATAATTAGCGTATAGGCTAAAATCAACATCTTTTTATCGGTTTTTTGATTTTAAAAAATCACAAACAGACGTAAGACAAAAGGCGATACTTGTTTTGAACGCACCTAACGGTTTTTAATAATAATCTAAAAACCACAAGTTTCTGTCAGTTCCTGGATTTGCAAAAAATAATAATAATTAGCGAATAGGCTAAAATCGACATATTTTTATCGGTTTTTTTATTTTAAAAAATCACAAACAGACGTAAGACAAAAGGCGATACTTGTTTTGAACGCAGCTAATGGTTTTTAATAATAATCTAAAAACCACAAGTTTCTGTCAGTTCCTGGATTTGCAAAAAATAATAATAATTAGCGAGTAGGCTAAAATCAACATATTTTTATCGGTTTTTTGATTTTAAAAAATCACAAACAGACGTAAGACAAAAGGCGATACTTGTTTTGAACGCAGCTAATGGTTTTTAATAATAATCTAAAAACCACATTTTTCTGTCAGTTTCTGGATTTGCAAAAAATAATATCAATTAGCGAATAGGCTAAAATCAACATATTTTTATCGGTTTTTTGATTTTAAAAAATCACAAACAGACGTAAGACAAAAGGCGATACTTGTTTTGAACGCAGCTAATGGTTTTTAATAATAATCTAAAAACCACATTTTTCTGTCAGTTTCTGGATTTGCAAAAAATAATATTAATTAGCGAATAGGCTAAAATCAACATATTTTTATCGGTTTTTTGATTTTAAAAAATCACAAACAGACGTAAGACAAAAGGCGATACTTGTTTTGAACGCAGCTAACGGTTTTTATTAATAATCTAAAAACCACAAGTTTCTGTCAGTTCCTGGATTTGCAAAAAATAATAATAATTAGCGAATAGGCTAAAATCAACATATTTTTATCGGTTTTTTGATTTTAAAAAATCACAAACAGACGTAAGACAAAAAGCGATACTTGTTTTGAACGCAGCTAACGGTTTTTAATAATAATCTAAAAACCACAAGTTTCTGTCAGTTCCTGGATTTGCAAAAAATAATAATAATTAGCGAGTAGGCTAAAATCAACATATTTTTATCGGTTTTTTTATTTTAAAAAATCACAAACAGACGTAAGACAAAAGGCGATACTTATTTTGAACGCAGCTAATGATTTTTAATAATAATCTAAAAACCACATTTTTCTGTCAGTTTCTGGATTTGCAAAAAATAATAATAATTAGCGAATAGGCTAAAATCAACATATTTTTATCGGTTTTTTTATTTAAAAAAATCACAAACAGACGTAAGACAAAAGGCGATACTTGTTTTGAACGCAGCTAACGGTTTTTAATAATAATATAAAAACCACAAGTTTCTGTCAGTTTTTGGATTTGCAAAAAATAATAATAATTAGCGAGTAGGCTAAAATCAACATATTTTTATCGGTTTTTTGATTTTAAGAAATCACAAACAGACGTAAGACAAAAGGCGATACTTGTTTTGAACGCAGCTAATGGTTTTTAATAATAATCTAAAAACCACATTTTTCTGTCAGTTTCTGGATTTGCAAAAAATAATAATAATTAGCGAATAGGCTAAAATCAACATCTTTTTATCGGTTTTTTGATTTTTAAAAATCACAAACAGACGTAAGACAAAAGGCGATACTTGTTTTGAACGCAGCTAATGGTTTTTAATAATAATCTGAAATCCACATTTTTCTGTCAGTTTCTGGATTTGCAAAAAATAATAATAATTAGCGTATAGGCTAAAATCAACATCTTTTTATCGGTTTTTTGATTTTAAAAAATCACAAACAGACGTAAGACAAAAGGCGATACTTGTTTTGAACGCACCTAACGGTTTTTAATAATAATCTAAAAACCACATTTTTCTGTCAGTTCCTGGATTTGCAAAAAATAATAATAATTAGCGAATAGGCTAAAATCGACATATTTTTATCGGTTTTTTTATTTTAAAAAATCACAAACAGACGTAAGACAAAAGGCGATACTTGTTTTGAACGCAGCTAATGGTTTTTATTAATAATCTAAAAACCACATTTTTCTGTCAGTTTCTGGATTTGCAAAAAATAATAATAATTAGCGAATAGGCTAAAATCAACATATTTTTA
Organism: Oxystoma pomonae; assembly: GCA_963921995.1. Classification (NCBI taxonomy): domain Eukaryota; kingdom Metazoa; phylum Arthropoda; class Insecta; order Coleoptera; family Brentidae; genus Oxystoma; species Oxystoma pomonae. Next base: position 3,007,883 of record OY998167.1, on the reverse strand, counting down.
TCGGTTTTTTGATTTTAAAAAATCACAAACAGACGTAAGACAAAAGGCGATACTTGTTTTGAACGCAGCTAATGGTTTTTAATAATAATCTAAAAACCACATTTTTCTGTCAGTTTCTGGATTTGCAAAAAATAATATTAATTAGCGAATAGGCTAAAATCAACATATTTTTATCGATTTTTGATTTTAAAAAATCACAAACAGACGTAAGACAAAAGGCGATACTTGTTTTGAACGCAGCTAACGGTTTTTATTAATAATCTAAAAACCACAAGTTTCTGTCAGTTCCTGGATTTGCAAAAAATAATAATAATTAGCGAATAGGCTAAAATCAACATATTTTTATCGGTTTTTTGATTTTAAAAAATCACAAACAGACGTAAGACAAAAAGCGATACTTGTTTTGAACGCAGCTAACGGTTTTTAATAATAATCTAAAAACCACAAGTTTCTGTCAGTTCCTGGATTTGCAAAAAATAATAATAATTAGCGAATAGGCTAAAATCAACATATTTTTATCGGTTTTTTGATTTTAAAAAATCACAAACAGACGTAAGACAAAAGGCGATAATTGTTTTGAACGCAGCTAACGGTTTTTAATAATTATCTAAAAACCACATTTTTCTGTCAGTTTCTGGATTTGCAAAAAATAATAATAATTAGCGAATAGGCTAAAATCAACATATTTTTATCGGTTTTTTGATTTTAAAAAATCACAAACAGACGTAAGACAAAAGGCGATAATTGTTTTGAACGCAGCTAACGGTTTTTAATAATAATCTAAAAACCACAAGTTTCTGTCAGTTTCTGGATTTGCAAAAAATAATAATAATTAGCAAATAGGCTAAAATCGACATATTTTTATCGGTTTTTTTATTTAAAAAAATCACAAAAAGACGTAAGACAAAAGACGATACTTGTTTTGAACGCAGCTAACGGTTTTAAATAATAATCTAAAAACCACATTTTTCTGTCAGTTCCTGGATTTGCAAAAAATAATAATAATTAGCGAATAGGCTAAAATCGACATATTTTTATCGGTTTTTTTATTTTAAAAAATCACAAACAGACGCAAGACAAAAGGCGATACTTGTTTTGAACGCAGCTAACGGTTTTTAATAATAATCTAAAAACCACAAGTTTCTGTCAGTTCCTGGATTTGCAAAAAATAATAATAATTAGCGAATAGGCTAAAATCAACATATTTTTATCGGTTTTTTGATTTTAAAAAATCACAAACAGACGTAAGACAAAAGGCGATAATTGTTTTGAACGCAGCTAACGGTTTTTAATAATAATCTAAAAACCACAAGTTTCTGTCAGTTCCTGGATTTGCAAAAAATAATAATAATTAGCGAATAGGCTAAAATCAACATATTTTTATCGGTTTTTTGATTTTAAAAAATCACAAACAGACGTAAGACAAAAGGCGATAATTGTTTTGAACGCAGCTAACGGTTTTTAATAATTATCTAAAAACCACATTTTTCTGTCAGTTTCTGGATTTGCAAAAAATAATAATAATTAGCGAATAGGCTAAAATCAACATATTTTTATCGGTTTTTTGATTTTAAGAAATTACAAACAGACGTAAGACAAAAGGCGATACTTGTTTTGAACGCAGCTAACGGTTTTTAATAATAATCTAAAAACCACAAGTTTCTGTCAGTTCCTGGATTTGCAAAAAATAATAATAATTAGCAAATAGGCTAAAATCGACATATTTTTATCGGTTTTTTTATTTAAAAAAATCACAAACAGACGTAAGACAAAAGGCGATACTTGTTTTGAACGCAGATAACGGTTTTTAATAATAATATAAAAACTACAAGTTTCTGTCAGTTCTTGGATTTGCAAAAAATAATAATAATTAGCGAAAAAGCTAAAATCGACATATTTTTATCGGTTTTTTTATTTTAAAAAATCACAAACAGACGTAAGACAAAAGGCGATACTTGTTTTGAACGCAGCTAATGGTTTTTAATAATAATCTAAAATCCACATTTTTCTGTCAGTTTCTAGATTTGCAAAAAATAATAATAATTAGCGAATAGGCTAAAATCAACATATTTTTATCGGTTTTTTGATTTTAAAAAATCACAAACAGACGTAAGACAAAAGGCGATACTTGTTTTGAACGCAGCTAACGGTTTTTAATAATTATCTAAAAACCACATTTTTCTGTCAGTTTCTGGATTTGCAAAAAATAATAATAATTAGCGATTAGGCTAAAATCAACATATTTTTATCGGTTTTTTGATTTTAAAAAATCACAAACAGACGTAAGACAAAAGGCGATACTTGTTTTGAACGCAGCTAACGGTTTTTAATAATTATCTGAATACCACATTTTTCTGTCAGTTTCTGGATTTGCAAAAAATAATAATAATTAGCGAATAGGCTAAAATCAACATATTTTTATCGGTTTTTTGATTTTAAAAAATCACAAACAGACGTAAGATAAAAGGCGATACTTGTTTTGAACGCAGCTAACGGTGTTTAATAATTATCTAAAAACCACATTTTTCTGTCAGTTCCTGGATTTGCAAAAAATAATAATAATTAGCGAATAGGCTAAAATCAACATATTTTTATCGGTTTTTTGATTTTAAAAAATCACACACAGACGTAAGACAAAAGGCGATACTTGTTTTAAACGCAGCTAATGGTTTTTAATAATAATCTAAAAACCACATTTTTCTGTCAGTTTCTGGATTTGCAAAAAATAATAATAATTAGCGAATAGGCTAAAGTCAACATATTTTTATCGGTTTTTGGATTTTAAAAAATCACAAACAGACGTAAGACAAAAGGCGATACATGTTTTGAACGCAGCTAACGGGTTTTAATAATAATCTAAAAACCACATTTTTCTGTCAGTTTCTGGATTTGCAAAAAATAATAATAATTAGCGAATAGGCTAAAATCAACATATTTTTATCGGCTTTTTGATGTTAAAAAATCACAAACAGACGTAAGACAAAAGGCGATACTTGTTTTGAACGCAGCTAACGGTTTTTAATAATAATCTAAAAACCACATTTTTCTGTCAGTTTCTGGATTTGCAAAAAATAATAATAATTAGCGAATAGGCTAAAATCAACATCTTTTTATCGGTTTTATGATTTTTAAAAATCACAAACAGACGTAAGACAAAAGACGATACTTGTTTTGAACGCAGCTAACGGTTTTTAATAATAATCTAAAAACCACATTTTTCTGTCAGTTCCTGGATTTGCAAAAAATAATAATAATTAGCGAATAGGCTAAAATCGACATATTTTTATCGGTTTTTTTATTTTAAAAAATCACAAACAGACGTAAGACAAAAGACGATACTTGTTTTGAACGCAGCTAATGGTTTTTAATAATAATCTAAAAACCACATTTTTCTGTCAGTTTCTGGATTTGCAAAAAATAATAATAATTAGCGAATAGGCTAAAATCAACATATTTTTATCGGTTTTTTGATTTAAAAAAATCACAAACAGACGTAAGACAAAAAGCGATACTTGTTTTGGATGCAGCTAACGGTTTTTAATAATAATCTAAAAACCACAAGTTTCTGTCAGTTCCTGGATTTGCAAAAAATAATAATAATTAGCGAATAGGCTAAAATCAACATATTTTTATCGGTTTTTTGAATTTAAAAAATCACAAACAGACGTAAGACAAAAAGCGATACTTGTTTTGAACACAGCTAACGGTTTTTAATAATAATCTAAAAACCACAAGTTTCTGTCAGTTCCTGGATTTGCAAAAAATAATAATAATTAGCGAATAGGCTAAAATCGACATATTTTTATCGGTTTTTTTATTTTAAAAAATCACAAATAGACGTAAGACAAAAGGCGATACTTGTTTTAAACGCAGCTAACCTTTTTTAATAATAATCTAAAAACCACAAGTTTCTGTCAGTTCCTGGATTTGCAAAAAATAATAATAATTAGCGAATAGGCTAAAATCAACATATTTTTATCGGTTTTTTGATTTTAAAAAATCACAAACAGACGTAAGACAAAAGGCGATACTTGTTTGGAACGCAGCTAACGGTTTTTAATAATAATCTAGAAACCACATTTTTCTGTCAGTTTCTGGATTTGCAAAAAATAATAATAATTAGCGAATAGGCTAAAGTCAACATATTTTTATCGGTTTTTTGATTTTAAAAAATCACAAACAGACGTAAGACAAAAGGCGATACTTGTTTTGAACGCAGCTAACGGTTTTTAATAATAATCTAAAAACCACATTTTTCTGTCAGTTTCTAAATTTGCAAAAAATAATAATAATTAGCGAATAGGCTAAAATCAACATCTTTTTATCGGTTTTTTGATTTTTAAAAATCACAAACAGACGTAAGACAAAAGACGATACTTGTTTTGAACGCAACTAACGGTTTTTAATAATAATCTAAAAACCACATTTTTCTGTCAGTTCCTGGATTTGCAAAAAATAATAATAAATAGCGAATAGGCTAAAATCGACATATTTTTATCGGTTTTTTTATTTTAAAAAATCACAAACAGACGTGAGACAAAAGGCGATACTTGTTTTGAACGCAGCTAATGGTTTTTAATAATAATCTAAAAACCACATTTTTCTGTCAGTTTCTGGATTTGCAAAAAATAATATTAATTAACGAATAGGCTAAAATCAACATATTTTTATCGGTTTTTTTATTTTAAAAAATCACAAACAGACGTAAGACAAAAAGCGATACTTGTTTTGAACGCAGCTAACGGTTTTTAATAATAATCTAAAAACCACAAGTTTCTGTCAGTTCCTGGATTTGCAAAAAATAATAATAATTAGCGAATAGGCTAAAATCGACATATTTTTATCGGTTTTTTGATTTAAAAAAATCACAAACAGACGTAAGACAAAAGGCGATACTTGTTTTAAACGCAGCTAACGGTTTTTAATAATAATCTAAAAACCACAAGTTTCTGTCAGTTCCTGGATTTGCAAAAAATAATAATAATTAGCGAATAGGCTAAAATCGACATATTTTTATCGGTTTTTTTATTTTAAAAAATCACAAATAGACGTAAGACAAAAGGCGATACTTGTTTTAAACGCAGCTAACGGTTTTTAATAATAATCTAAAAACCACAAGTTTCTGTCAGTTCCTGGATTTGCAAAAAATAATAATAATTAGCGAATAGGCTAAAATCAACATATTTTTATCGGTTTTTTGATTTTAAAAAATCACAAACAGACGTAAGACAAAAGGCGATACTTATTTTAAACGCAGCTAATTTTATCGGTTTTTTGATTTTAAAAAATCACAAACAGACGTAAGACAAAAGGCAATACTTGTTTTGAACGCAGCTAACAGTTTTTAATAATATTCTAAAAACCACATTTTTCTGTCAGTTTCTGGATTTGCAAAAAATAATAATAATTAGCGAATAGGCTAAAGTCAACATATTTTTATCGGTTTTTTGATTTTAAAAAATCACAAACAGACGTAAGACAAAAGCGATACTTGTTTTGAACGCAGCTAACGGTTTTTAATAATAATCTAAAAACCACATTTTTCTGTCAGTTTCTGGATTTGCAAAAAATAATAATAATTAGCGAATAGGCTAAAATCGACATATTTTTATCGGTTTTTTTATTTTAAAAAATCACAAACAGATGTAAGACAAAAGGCGATACTTGTTTTGAACGCATCTATTGGTTTTTAATAATAATCTAAAAACCACATTTTTCTGTCAGTTTCTGGATTTGCAAAAAATAATAATAATTAGCGAATAGGCTAAAATCAACATATTTTTATCGGTTTTTTGATTTTAAAAAATCACAAACAGACGTAAGACAAAAGGCGATACTTATTTTAAACGCAGCTAATGGTTTTTAATAATAATCTAAAAACCACATTTTTCTGTCAGTTTCTGGATTTGCAAAAAATAATAATAATTAGCGAATAGGCTAAAGTCAACATATTTTTATCGGTTTTTTGATTTTAAAAAATCACAAACAGACGTAAGACAAAAGGCGATACTTGTTTTGAACGCAGCTAACGGTTTTTAATAATAATCTAGAAACCACATTTTTCTGTCAGTTTCTGGATTTGCAAAAAATAATAATAATTAGCGAATAGGCTAAAGTCAACATATTTTTATCGGTTTTTTGATTTTAAAAAATCACAAACAGACGTAAGACAAAAGGCGATACTTGTTTTGAACGCAGCTAACGGTTTTTAATAATAATCTAAAAACCACATTTTTCTGTCAGTTTCTAAATTTGCAAAAAATAATAATAATTAGCGAATAGGCTAAAATCAACATCTTTTTATCGGTTTTTTGATTTTTAAAAATCACAAACAGACGTAAGACAAAAGACGATACTTGTTTTGAATGCAACTAACGGTTTTTAATAATAATCTAAAAACCACATTTTTCTGTCAGTTCCTGGATTTGCAAAAAATAATAATAAATAGCGAATAGGCTAAAATCGACATATTTTTATGGGTTTTTTTATTTTAAAAAATCACAAACAGACGTGAGATAAAAGGCGATACTTGTTTTGAATGCAGCTAATGGTTTTTAATAATAATCTAAAAACCACATTTTTCTGTCAGTTTCTGGATTTGCAAAAAATAATAATAATTAACGAATAGGCTAAAATCAACATATTTTTATCGGTTTTTTTATTTTAAAAAATCACAAACAGACGTAAGACAAAAAGCGATACTTGTTTTGAACGCAGCTAACGGTTTTTAATAATAATCTAAAAACCACAAGTTTCTGTCAGTTCCTGGATTTGCAAAAAATAATAATAATTAGCGAATAGGCTAAAATCGACATATTTTTATCGGTTTTTTGATTTAAAAAAATCACAAACAGACGTAAGACAAAAGGCGATACTTGTTTTAAACGCAGCTAACGGTTTTTAATAATAATCTAAAAACCACAAGTTTCTGTCAGTTCCTGGATTTGCAAAAAATAATAATAATTAGCGAATAGGCTAAAATCGACATATTTTTATCGGTTTTTTTATTTTAAAAAATCACAAATAGACGTAAGACAAAAGGCGATACTTGTTTTAAACGCAGCTAACGGTTTTTAATAATAATCTAAAAACCACAAGTTTCTGTCAGTTCCTGGATTTGCAAAAAATAATAATAATTAGCGAATAGGCTAAAATCAACATATTTTTATCGGTTTTTTGATTTTAAAAAATCACAAACAGACGTAAGATAAAAGGCGATACTTGTTTTGAACGCAGCTAACGGTTTTTAATAATTATCTAAAAACCACATTTTTCTGTCAGTTCCTGGATTTGCAAAAAATAATAATAATTAGCGAATAGGCTAAAATCAACATATTTTTATCGGTTTTTTGATTTTAAAAAATCACACACAGACGTAAGACAAAAGGCGATACTTGTTTTAAACGCAGCTAATGGTTTTTAATAATAATCTAAAAACCACATTTTTCTGTCAGTTTCTGGATTTGCAAAAAATAATAATAATTAGCGAATAGGCTAAAGTCAACATATTTTTATCGGTTTTTGGATTTTAAAAAATCACAAACAGACGTAAGACAAAAGGCGATACATGTTTTGAACGCAGCTAACGGGTTTTAATAATAATCTAAAAACCACATTTTTCTGTCAGTTTCTGGATTTGCAAAAAATAATAATAATTAGCGAATAGGCTAAAGTCAACATATTTTTATCGGCTTTTTGATGTTAAAAAATCACAAACAGACGTAAGACAAAAGGCGATACTTGTTTTGCACGCAGCTAACGGTTTTTAATAATAATCTAAAAACCACATTTTTCTGTCAGTTTCTGGATTTGCAAAAAATAATAATAATTAGCGAATAGGCTAAAATCAACATCTTTTTATCGGTTTTATGATTTTTAAAAATCACAAACAGACGTAAGATAAAAGGCGATACTTGTTTTGAACGCAGCTAACGGTTTTTAATAATTATCTAAAAACCACATTTTTCTGTCAGTTCCTGGATTTGCAAAAAATAATAATAATTAGCGAATAGGCTAAAATCAACATATTTTTATCGGTTTTTTGATTTTAAAAAATCACAAACAGACGTAAGACAAAAGGCGATACTTGTTTTGAACGCAGCTAACGGTTTTTAATAATTATCTAAAAACCACATTTTTCTGTCAGTTTCTGGATTTGCAAAAAATAATAATAATTAGCGAATAGGCTAAAATCAACATATTTTTATCGGTTTTTTGATTTTAAAAAATCACAAACAGACGTAAGACAAAAGGCGATACTTGTTTTGAACGCAGCTAACGGTTTTTAATAATTATCTGAATACCACATTTTTCTGTCAGTTTCTGGATTTGCAAAAAATAATAATAATTAGCGAATAGGCTAAAATCAACATATTTTTATCGGTTTTTTGATTTTAAAAAATCACAAACAGACGTAAGACAAAAGGCGATACTTGTTTTGAACGCAGCTAACGGTTTTTAATAATTATCTAAAAACCACATTTTTCTGTCAGTTCCTGGATTTGCAAAAAATAATAATAATTAGCGAATAGGCTAAAATCAACATATTTTTATCGGTTTTTTGATTTTAAAAAATCACACACAGACGTAAGACAAAAGGCGATACTTGTTTTAAACGCAGCTAATGGTTTTTAATAATAATCTAAAAACCACATTTTTCTGTCAGTTTCTGGATTTGCAAAAAATAATAATAATTAGCGAATAGGCTAAAGTCAACATATTTTTATCGGTTTTTGGATTTTAAAAAATCACAAACAGACGTAAGACAAAAGGCGATACTTGTTTTGAACGCAGCTAACGGTTGTTAATAATAATCTAAAAACCACAAGTTTCTGTCAGTTCCTGGATTTGCAAAAAATAATAATAATTAGCGAGTAGGCTAAAATCAACATATTTTTATCGGTTTTTTGATTTTAAGAAATCACAAACAGACGTAAGACAAAAGGCGATACTTGTTTTAAACGCAGTTAACGGTTTTTAATAATAATCTAAAATCCACATTTTTCTGTCAGTTTCTGGATTTGCAAAAAATAATAATAATTAGCGAGTAGGCTAAAATCAACATATTTTTATCGGTTTTTTGATTTTAAGAAATCACAAACAGACGTAAGACAAAAGGCGATACTTGTTTTGAACGCAGCTAACGGTTTTTAATAATAATCTAAAAACCACATTTTTCTGTCAGTTTCTGGATTTGCAAAAAATAATAATAATTAGCGAATAGGCTATAATCAACATATTTTTATCGGTTTTTTGATTTTAAAAAATCACAGACAGACGTAAGACAAAAAGCGATACTTGTTTTGAACGCAGCTAATGGTTTTTAATAATAATCTAAAATCCACATTTTTCTGTCAGTTTCTGGATTTGCAAAAAATAATAATAATTAGCGAGTAGGCTAAAATCAACATATTTTTATCGGTTTTTTGATTTTAAGAAATCACAAACAGACGTAAGACAAAAGGCGATACTTGTTTTGAACGCAGCTAACGGTTTTTAATAATAATCTAAAAACCACATTTTTCTGTCAGTTTCTGGATTTGCAAAAAATAATAATAATTAGCGAATAGGCTAAAATCAACATCTTTTTATCGGTTTTTTGATTTTTAAAAATCACAAACAGACGTAAGACAAAAGGCGATACTTGTTTTTAACGCAGCTAATGGTTTTTAATAATAATCTGAAATCCACATTTTTCTGTCAGTTTCTGGATTTGCAAAAAATAATAATAATTAGCGTATAGGCTAAAATCAACATCTTTTTATCGGTTTTTTGATTTTAAAAAATCACAAACAGACGTAAGACAAAAGGCGATACTTGTTTTGAACGCACCTAACGGTTTTTAATAATAATCTAAAAACCACATTTTTCTGTCAGTTCCTGGATTTGCAAAAAATAATAATAATTAGCGAATAGGCTAAAATCGACATATTTTTATCGGTTTTTTTATTTTAAAAAATCACAAACAGACGTAAGACAAAAGGCGATACTTGTTTTGAACGCAGCTAATGGTTTTTAATAATAATCTAAAAACCACAAGTTTCTGTCAGTTCCTGGATTTGCAAAAAATAATAATAATTAGCGAGTAGGCTAAAATCAACATATTTTTATCGGTTTTTTGATTTTAAAAAATCACAAACAGACGTAAGACAAAAGGCGATACTTGTTTTGAACGCAGCTAATGGTTTTTAATAATAATCTAAAAACCACATTTTTCTGTCAGTTTCTGGATTTGCAAAAAATAATATCAATTAGCGAATAGGCTAAAATCAACATATTTTTATCGGTTTTTTGATTTTAAAAAATCACAAACAGACGTAAGACAAAAGGCGATACTTGTTTTGAACGCAGCTAATGGTTTTTAATAATAATCTAAAAACCACATTTTTCTGTCAGTTTCTGGATTTGCAAAAAATAATATTAATTAGCGAATAGGCTAAAATCAACATATTTTTATCGGTTTTTTGATTTTAAAAAATCACAAACAGACGTAAGACAAAAGGCGATACTTGTTTTGAACGCAGCTAACGGTTTTTATTAATAATCTAAAAACCACAAGTTTCTGTCAGTTCCTGGATTTGCAAAAAATAATAATAATTAGCGAATAGGCTAAAATCAACATATTTTTATCGGTTTTTTGATTTTAAAAAATCACAAACAGACGTAAGACAAAAAGCGATACTTGTTTTGAACGCAGCTAACGGTTTTTAATAATAATCTAAAAACCACAAGTTTCTGTCAGTTCCTGGATTTGCAAAAAATAATAATAATTAGCGAGTAGGCTAAAATCAACATATTTTTATCGGTTTTTTTATTTTAAAAAATCACAAACAGACGTAAGACAAAAGGCGATACTTGTTTTGAACGCAGCTAATGATTTTTAATAATAATCTAAAAACCACATTTTTCTGTCAGTTTCTGGATTTGCAAAAAATAATAATAATTAGCGAATAGGCTAAAATCAACATATTTTTATCGGTTTTTTTTTTTTTTAAAATCACAAACAGACGTAAGACAAAAGGCGATACTTGTTTTGAACGCAGCTAACGGTTTTTAATAATAATATAAAAACTACAAGTTTCTGTCAGTTTTTGGATTTGCAAAAAATAATAATAATTAGCGAGTAGGCTAAAATCAACATATTTTTATCGGTTTTTTGATTTTAAGAAATCACAAACAGACGTAAGACAAAAGGCGATACTTGTTTTGAACGCAGCTAATGGTTTTTAATAATAATCTAAAAACCACATTTTTCTGTCAGTTTCTGGATTTGCAAAAAATAATAATAATTAGCGAATAGGCTAAAATCAACATCTTTTTATCGGTTTTTTGATTTTTAAAAATCACAAACAGACGTAAGACAAAAGGCGATACTTGTTTTGAACGCAGCTAATGGTTTTTAATAATAATCTGAAATCCACATTTTTCTGTCAGTTTCTGGATTTGAAAAAAATAATAATAATTAGCGTATAGGCTAAAATCAACATCTTTTTATCGGTTTTTTGATTTTAAAAAATCACAAACAGACGTAAGACAAAAGGCGATACTTGTTTTGAACGCACCTAACGGTTTTTAATAATAATCTAAAAACCACATTTTTCTGTCAGTTCCTGGATTTGCAAAAAATAATAATAATTAGCGAATAGGCTAAAATCGACATATTTTTATCGGTTTTTTTATTTTAAAAAATCACAAACAGACGTAAGACAAAAGGCGATACTTGTTTTGAACGCAGCTAATGGTTTTTATTAATAATCTAAAAACCACATTTTTCTGTCAGTTTCTGGATTTGCAAAAAATAATAATAATTAGCGAATAGGCTAAAATCAACATATTTTTATCGGTTTTTTGATTTTAAAAAATCACAAACAGACGTAAGACAAAAGGCGATACTTGTTTTGAACGCAGCTAATGGTTTTTAATAATAATCTAAAAACCACATTTTTCTGTCAGTTTCTGGATTTGCAAAAAATAATATTAATTAGCGAATAGGCTAAAATCAACATATTTTTATCGATTTTTGATTTTAAAAAATCACAAACAGACGTAAGACAAAAGGCGATACTTGTTTTGAACGCAGCTAACGGTTTTTATTAATAATCTAAAAACCACAAGTTTCTGTCAGTTCCTGGATTTGCAAAAAATAATAATAATTAGCGAATAGGCTAAAATCAACATATTTTTATCGGTTTTTTGATTTTAAAAAATCACAAACAGACGTAAGACAAAAAGCGATACTTGTTTTGAACGCAGCTAACGGTTTTTAATAATAATCTAAAAACCACAAGTTTCTGTCAGTTCCTGGATTTGCAAAAAATAATAATAATTAGCGAATAGGCTAAAATCAACATATTTTTATCGGTTTTTTGATTTTAAAAAATCACAAACAGACGTAAGACAAAAGGCGATAATTGTTTTGAACGCAGCTAACGGTTTTTAATAATTATCTAAAAACCACATTTTTCTGTCAGTTTCTGGATTTGCAAAAAATAATAATAATTAGCGAATAGGCTAAAATCAACATATTTTTATCGGTTTTTTGATTTTAAAAAATCACAAACAGACGTAAGACAAAAGGCGATAATTGTTTTGAACGCAGCTAACGGTTTTTAATAATAATCTAAAAACCACAAGTTTCTGTCAGTTTCTGGATTTGCAAAAAATAATAATAATTAGCAAATAGGCTAAAATCGACATATTTTTATCGGTTTTTTTATTTAAAAAAATCACAAAAAGACGTAAGACAAAAGACGATACTTGTTTTGAACGCAGCTAACGGTTTTAAATAATAATCTAAAAACCACATTTTTCTGTCAGTTCCTGGATTTGCAAAAAATAATAATAATTAGCGAATAGACTAAAATCGACATATTTTTATCGGTTTTTTTATTTTAAAAAATCACAAACAGACGCAAGACAAAAGGCGATACTTGTTTTGAACGCAGCTAACGGTTTTTAATAATAATCTAAAAACCACAAGTTTCTGTCAGTTCCTGGATTTGCAAAAAATAATAATAATTAGCGAATAGGCTAAAATCAACATATTTTTATCGGTTTTTTGATTTTAAAAAATCACAAACAGACGTAAGACAAAAGGCGATAATTGTTTTGAACGCAGCTAACGGTTTTTAATAATAATCTAAAAACCACAAGTTTCTGTCAGTTCCTGGATTTGCAAAAAATAATAATAATTAGCGAATAGGCTAAAATCAACATATTTTTATCGGTTTTTTGATTTTAAAAAATCACAAACAGACGTAAGACAAAAGGCGATAATTGTTTTGAACGCAGCTAACGGTTTTTAATAATTATCTAAAAACCACATTTTTCTGTCAGTTTCTGGATTTGCAAAAAATAATAATAATTAGCAAATAGGCTAAAATCGACATATTTTTATCGGTTTTTTTATTTAAAAAAATCACAAAAAGACGTAAGACAAAAGACGATACTTGTTTTGAACGCAGCTAACGGTTTTAAATAATAATCTAAAAACCACATTTTTCTGTCAGTTCCTGGATTTGCAAAAAATAATAATAATTAGCGAATAGACTAAAATCGACATATTTTTATCGGTTTTTTTATTTTAAAAAATCACAAACAGACGCAAGACAAAAGGCGATACTTGTTTTGAACGCAGCTAACGGTTTTTAATAATAATCTAAAAACCACAAGTTTCTGTCAGTTCCTGGATTTGCAAAAAATAATAATAATTAGCGAATAGACTAAAATCGACATATTTTTATCGGTTTTTTTATTTTAAAAAATCACAAACAGACGCAAGACAAAAGGCGATACTTGTTTTGAACGCAGCTAACGGTTTTTAATAATAATCTAAAAACCACAAGTTTCTGTCAGTTCCTGGATTTGCAAAAAATAATAATAATTAGCGAATAGGCTAAAATCGACATATTTTTATCGGTTTTTTTATTTTAAAAAATCACAAACAGACGTAAGACAAAAGGCGATACTTGTTTTGAACGCAGCTAATGGTTTTTAATAATAATCTAAAAACCACAAGTTTCTGTCAGTTCCTGGATTTGCAAAAAATAATAATAATTAGCGAGTAGGCTAAAATCAACATATTTTTATCGGTTTTTTGATTTTAAAAAATCACAAACAGACGTAAGACAAAAGGCGATACTTGTTTTGAACGCAGCTAATGGTTTTTAATAATAATCTAAAAACCACATTTTTCTGTCAGTTTCTGGATTTGCAAAAAATAATATCAATTAGCGAATAGGCTAAAATCAACATATTTTTATCGGTTTTTTGATTTTAAAAAATCACAAACAGACGTAAGACAAAAGGCGATACTTGTTTTGAACGCAGCTAATGGTTTTTAATAATAATCTAAAAACCACATTTTTCTGTCAGTTTCTGGATTTGCAAAAAATAATATTAATTAGCGAATAGGCTAAAATCAACATATTTTTATCGGTTTTTTGATTTTAAAAAATCACAAACAGACGTAAGACAAAAGGCGATACTTGTTTTGAACGCAGCTAACGGTTTTTATTAATAATCTAAAAACCACAAGTTTCTGTCAGTTCCTGGATTTGCAAAAAATAATAATAATTAGCGAATAGGCTAAAATCAACATATTTTTATCGGTTTTTTGATTTTAAAAAATCACAAACAGACGTAAGACAAAAAGCGATACTTGTTTTGAACGCAGCTAACGGTTTTTAATAATAATCTAAAAACCACAAGTTTCTGTCAGTTCCTGGATTTGCAAAAAATAATAATAATTAGCGAGTAGGCTAAAATCAACATATTTTTATCGGTTTTTTTATTTTAAAAAATCACAAACAGACGTAAGACAAAAGGCGATACTTGTTTTGAACGCAGCTAATGATTTTTAATAATAATCTAAAAACCACATTTTTCTGTCAGTTTCTGGATTTGCAAAAAATAATAATAATTAGCGAATAGGCTAAAATCAACATATTTTTATCGGTTTTTTTTTTTTTAAAAATCACAAACAGACGTAAGACAAAAGGCGATACTTGTTTTGAACGCAGCTAACGGTTTTTAATAATAATATAAAAACTACAAGTTTCTGTCAGTTTTTGGATTTGCAAAAAATAATAATAATTAGCGAGTAGGCTAAAATCAACATATTTTTATCGGTTTTTTGATTTTAAGAAATCACAAACAGACGTAAGACAAAAGGCGATACTTGTTTTGAACGCAGCTAATGGTTTTTAATAATAATCTAAAAACCACATTTTTCTGTCAGTTTCTGGATTTGCAAAAAATAATAATAATTAGCGAATAGGCTAAAATCAACATCTTTTTATCGGTTTTTTGATTTTTAAAAATCACAAACAGACGTAAGACAAAAGGCGATACTTGTTTTGAACGCAGCTAATGGTTTTTAATAATAATCTGAAATCCACATTTTTCTGTCAGTTTCTGGATTTGAAAAAAATAATAATAATTAGCGTATAGGCTAAAATCAACATCTTTTTATCGGTTTTTTGATTTTAAAAAATCACAAACAGACGTAAGACAAAAGGCGATACTTGTTTTGAACGCACCTAACGGTTTTTAATAATAATCTAAAAACCACATTTTTCTGTCAGTTCCTGGATTTGCAAAAAATAATAATAATTAGCGAATAGGCTAAAATCGACATATTTTTATCGGTTTTTTTATTTTAAAAAATCACAAACAGACGTAAGACAAAAGGCGATACTTGTTTTGAACGCAGCTAATGGTTTTTATTAATAATCTAAAAACCACATTTTTCTGTCAGTTCCTGGATTTGCAAAAAATAATAATAATTAGCGAATAGGCTAAAATCGACATATTTTTATCGGTTTTTTTATTTTAAAAAATCACAAACAGACGTAAGACAAAAGGCGATACTTGTTTTGAACGCAGCTAATGGTTTTTAATAATAATCTAAAAACCACAAGTTTCTGTCAGTTCCTGGATTTGCAAAAAATAATAATAATTAGCGAGTAGGCTAAAATCAACATATTTTTATCGGTTTTTTGATTTTAAAAAATCACACACAGACGTAAGACAAAAGGCGATACTTGTTTTAAACGCAGCTAATGGTTTTTAATAATAATCTAAAAACCACATTTTTCTGTCAGTTTCTGGATTTGCAAAAAATAATAATAATTAGCGAATAGGCTAAAGTCAACATATTTTTATCGGTTTTTGGATTTTAAAAAATCACAAACAGACGTAAGACAAAAGGCGATACTTGTTTTGAACGCAGCTAACGGTTGTTAATAATAATCTAAAAACCACAAGTTTCTGTCAGTTCCTGGATTTGCAAAAAATAATAATAATTAGCGAGTAGGCTAAAATCAACATATTTTTATCGGTTTTTTGATTTTAAGAAATCACAAACAGACGTAAGACAAAAGGCGATACTTGTTTTAAACGCAGTTAACGGTTTTTAATAATAATCTAAAATCCACATTTTTCTGTCAGTTTCTGGATTTGCAAAAAATAATAATAATTAGCGAGTAGGCTAAAATCAACATATTTTTATCGGTTTTTTGATTTTAAGAAATCACAAACAGACGTAAGACAAAAGGCGATACTTGTTTTGAACGCAGCTAACGGTTTTTAATAATAATCTAAAAACCACATTTTTCTGTCAGTTTCTGGATTTGCAAAAAATAATAATAATTAGCGAATAGGCTATAATCAACATATTTTTATCGGTTTTTTGATTTTAAAAAATCACAGACAGACGTAAGACAAAAAGCGATACTTGTTTTGAACGCAGCTAATGGTTTTTAATAATAATCTAAAATCCACATTTTTCTGTCAGTTTCTGGATTTGCAAAAAATAATAATAATTAGCGAGTAGGCTAAAATCAACATATTTTTATCGGTTTTTTGATTTTAAGAAATCACAAACAGACGTAAGACAAAAGGCGATACTTGTTTTGAACGCAGCTAACGGTTTTTAATAATAATCTAAAAACCACATTTTTCTGTCAGTTTCTGGATTTGCAAAAAATAATAATAATTAGCGAATAGGCTAAAATCAACATCTTTTTATCGGTTTTTTGATTTTTAAAAATCACAAACAGACGTAAGACAAAAGGCGATACTTGTTTTTAACGCAGCTAATGGTTTTTAATAATAATCTGAAATCCACATTTTTCTGTCAGTTTCTGGATTTGCAAAAAATAATAATAATTAGCGTATAGGCTAAAATCAACATCTTTTTATCGGTTTTTTGATTTTAAAAAATCACAAACAGACGTAAGACAAAAGGCGATACTTGTTTTGAACGCACCTAACGGTTTTTAATAATAATCTAAAAACCACATTTTTCTGTCAGTTCCTGGATTTGCAAAAAATAATAATAATTAGCGAATAGGCTAAAATCGACATATTTTTATCGGTTTTTTTATTTTAAAAAATCACAAACAGACGTAAGACAAAAGGCGATACTTGTTTTGAACGCAGCTAATGGTTTTTAATAATAATCTAAAAACCACAAGTTTCTGTCAGTTCCTGGATTTGCAAAAAATAATAATAATTAGCGAGTAGGCTAAAATCAACATATTTTTATCGGTTTTTTGATTTTAAAAAATCACAAACAGACGTAAGACAAAAGGCGATACTTGTTTTGAACGCAGCTAATGGTTTTTAATAATAATCTAAAAACCACATTTTTCTGTCAGTTTCTGGATTTGCAAAAAATAATATCAATTAGCGAATAGGCTAAAATCAACATATTTTTATCGGTTTTTTGATTTTAAAAAATCACAAACAGACGTAAGACAAAAGGCGATACTTGTTTTGAACGCAGCTAATGGTTTTTAATAATAATCTAAAAACCACATTTTTCTGTCAGTTTCTGGATTTGCAAAAAATAATATTAATTAGCGAATAGGCTAAAATCAACATATTTTTATCGGTTTTTTGATTTTAAAAAATCACAAACAGACGTAAGACAAAAGGCGATACTTGTTTTGAACGCAGCTAACGGTTTTTATTAATAATCTAAAAACCACAAGTTTCTGTCAGTTCCTGGATTTGCAAAAAATAATAATAATTAGCGAATAGGCTAAAATCAACATATTTTTATCGGTTTTTTGATTTTAAAAAATCACAAACAGACGTAAGACAAAAAGCGATACTTGTTTTGAACGCAGCTAACGGTTTTTAATAATAATCTAAAAACCACAAGTTTCTGTCAGTTCCTGGATTTGCAAAAAATAATAATAATTAGCGAGTAGGCTAAAATCAACATATTTTTATCGGTTTTTTTATTTTAAAAAATCACAAACAGACGTAAGACAAAAGGCGATACTTGTTTTGAACGCAGCTAATGATTTTTAATAATAATCTAAAAACCACATTTTTCTGTCAGTTTCTGGATTTGCAAAAAATAATAATAATTAGCGAATAGGCTAAAATCAACATATTTTTATCGGTTTTTTTTTTTTTTAAAATCACAAACAGACGTAAGACAAAAGGCGATACTTGTTTTGAACGCAGCTAACGGTTTTTAATAATAATATAAAAACTACAAGTTTCTGTCAGTTTTTGGATTTGCAAAAAATAATAATAATTAGCGAGTAGGCTAAAATCAACATATTTTTATCGGTTTTTTGATTTTAAGAAATCACAAACAGACGTAAGACAAAAGGCGATACTTGTTTTGAACGCAGCTAATGGTTTTTAATAATAATCTAAAAACCACATTTTTCTGTCAGTTTCTGGATTTGCAAAAAATAATAATAATTAGCGAATAGGCTAAAATCAACATCTTTTTATCGGTTTTTTGATTTTTAAAAATCACAAACAGACGTAAGACAAAAGGCGATACTTGTTTTGAACGCAGCTAATGGTTTTTAATAATAATCTGAAATCCACATTTTTCTGTCAGTTTCTGGATTTGAAAAAAATAATAATAATTAGCGTATAGGCTAAAATCAACATCTTTTTATCGGTTTTTTGATTTTAAAAAATCACAAACAGACGTAAGACAAAAGGCGATACTTGTTTTGAACGCACCTAACGGTTTTTAATAATAATCTAAAAACCACATTTTTCTGTCAGTTCCTGGATTTGCAAAAAATAATAATAATTAGCGAATAGGCTAAAATCGACATATTTTTATCGGTTTTTTTATTTTAAAAAATCACAAACAGACGTAAGACAAAAGGCGATACTTGTTTTGAACGCAGCTAATGGTTTTTATTAATAATCTAAAAACCACATTTTTCTGTCAGTTTCTGGATTTGCAAAAAATAATAATAATTAGCGAATAGGCTAAAATCAACATATTTTTATCGGTTTTTTGATTTTAAAAAATCACAAACAGACGTAAGACAAAAGGCGATACTTGTTTTGAACGCAGCTAATGGTTTTTAATAATAATCTAAAAACCACATTTTTCTGTCAGTTTCTGGATTTGCAAAAAATAATATTAATTAGCGAATAGGCTAAAATCAACATATTTTTATCGATTTTTGATTTTAAAAAATCACAAACAGACGTAAGACAAAAGGCGATACTTGTTTTGAACGCAGCTAACGGTTTTTATTAATAATCTAAAAACCACAAGTTTCTGTCAGTTCCTGGATTTGCAAAAAATAATAATAATTAGCGAATAGGCTAAAATCAACATATTTTTATCGGTTTTTTGATTTTAAAAAATCACAAACAGACGTAAGACAAAAAGCGATACTTGTTTTGAACGCAGCTAACGGTTTTTAATAATAATCTAAAAACCACAAGTTTCTGTCAGTTCCTGGATTTGCAAAAAATAATAATAATTAGCGAATAGGCTAAAATCAACATATTTTTATCGGTTTTTTGATTTTAAAAAATCACAAACAGACGTAAGACAAAAGGCGATAATTGTTTTGAACGCAGCTAACGGTTTTTAATAATTATCTAAAAACCACATTTTTCTGTCAGTTTCTGGATTTGCAAAAAATAATAATAATTAGCGAATAGGCTAAAATCAACATATTTTTATCGGTTTTTTGATTTTAAAAAATCACAAACAGACGTAAGACAAAAGGCGATAATTGTTTTGAACGCAGCTAACGGTTTTTAATAATAATCTAAAAACCACAAGTTTCTGTCAGTTTCTGGATTTGCAAAAAATAATAATAATTAGCAAATAGGCTAAAATCGACATATTTTTATCGGTTTTTTTATTTAAAAAAATCACAAAAAGACGTAAGACAAAAGACGATACTTGTTTTGAACGCAGCTAACGGTTTTAAATAATAATCTAAAAACCACATTTTTCTGTCAGTTCCTGGATTTGCAAAAAATAATAATAATTAGCGAATAGACTAAAATCGACATATTTTTATCGGTTTTTTTATTTTAAAAAATCACAAACAGACGCAAGACAAAAGGCGATACTTGTTTTGAACGCAGCTAACGGTTTTTAATAATAATCTAAAAACCACAAGTTTCTGTCAGTTCCTGGATTTGCAAAAAATAATAATAATTAGCGAATAGGCTAAAATCAACATATTTTTATCGGTTTTTTGATTTTAAAAAATCACAAACAGACGTAAGACAAAAGGCGATAATTGTTTTGAACGCAGCTAACGGTTTTTAATAATAATCTAAAAACCACAAGTTTCTGTCAGTTCCTGGATTTGCAAAAAATAATAATAATTAGCGAATAGGCTAAAATCAACATATTTTTATCGGTTTTTTGATTTTAAAAAATCACAAACAGACGTAAGACAAAAGGCGATAATTGTTTTGAACGCAGCTAACGGTTTTTAATAATTATCTAAAAACCACATTTTTCTGTCAGTTTCTGGATTTGCAAAAAATAATAATAATTAGCGAATAGGCTAAAATCAACATATTTTTATCGGTTTTTTGATTTTAAGAAATTACAAACAGACGTAAGACAAAAGGCGATACTTGTTTTGAACGCAGCTAACGGTTTTTAATAATAATCTAAAAACCACAAGTTTCTGTCAGTTCCTGGATTTGCAAAAAATAATAATAATTAGCAAATAGGCTAAAATCGACATATTTTTATCGGTTTTTTTATTTAAAAAAATCACAAACAGACGTAAGACAAAAGGCGATACTTGTTTTGAACGCAGATAACGGTTTTTAATAATAATATAAAAACTACAAGTTTCTGTCAGTTCTTGGATTTGCAAAAAATAATAATAATTAGCGAAAAAGCTAAAATCGACATATTTTTATCGGTTTTTTTATTTTAAAAAATCACAAACAGACGTAAGACAAAAGGCGATACTTGTTTTGAACGCAGCTAATGGTTTTTAATAATAATCTAAAATCCACATTTTTCTGTCAGTTTCTAGATTTGCAAAAAATAATAATAATTAGCGAATAGGCTAAAATCAACATATTTTTATCGGTTTTTTGATTTTAAAAAATCACAAACAGACGTAAGACAAAAGGCGATACTTGTTTTGAACGCAGCTAACGGTTTTTAATAATTATCTAAAAACCACATTTTTCTGTCAGTTTCTGGATTTGCAAAAAATAATAATAATTAGCGATTAGGCTAAAATCAACATATTTTTATCGGTTTTTTGATTTTAAAAAATCACAAACAGACGTAAGACAAAAGGCGATACTTGTTTTGAACGCAGCTAACGGTTTTTAATAATTATCTGAATACCACATTTTTCTGTCAGTTTCTGGATTTGCAAAAAATAATAATAATTAGCGAATAGGCTAAAATCAACATATTTTTATCGGTTTTTTGATTTTAAAAAATCACAAACAGACGTAAGATAAAAGGCGATACTTGTTTTGAACGCAGCTAACGGTGTTTAATAATTATCTAAAAACCACATTTTTCTGTCAGTTCCTGGATTTGCAAAAAATAATAATAATTAGCGAATAGGCTAAAATCAACATATTTTTATCGGTTTTTTGATTTTAAAAAATCACACACAGACGTAAGACAAAAGGCGATACTTGTTTTAAACGCAGCTAATGGTTTTTAATAATAATCTAAAAACCACATTTTTCTGTCAGTTTCTGGATTTGCAAAAAATAATAATAATTAGCGAATAGGCTAAAGTCAACATATTTTTATCGGTTTTTGGATTTTAAAAAATCACAAACAGACGTAAGACAAAAGGCGATACATGTTTTGAACGCAGCTAACGGGTTTTAATAATAATCTAAAAACCACATTTTTCTGTCAGTTTCTGGATTTGCAAAAAATAATAATAATTAGCGAATAGGCTAAAATCAACATATTTTTATCGGCTTTTTGATGTTAAAAAATCACAAACAGACGTAAGACAAAAGGCGATACTTGTTTTGAACGCAGCTAACGGTTTTTAATAATAATCTAAAAACCACATTTTTCTGTCAGTTTCTGGATTTGCAAAAAATAATAATAATTAGCGAATAGGCTAAAATCAACATCTTTTTATCGGTTTTATGATTTTTAAAAATCACAAACAGACGTAAGACAAAAGACGATACTTGTTTTGAACGCAGCTAACGGTTTTTAATAATAATCTAAAAACCACATTTTTCTGTCAGTTCCTGGATTTGCAAAAAATAATAATAATTAGCGAATAGGCTAAAATCGACATATTTTTATCGGTTTTTTTATTTTAAAAAATCACAAACAGACGTAAGACAAAAGGCGATACTTGTTTTGAACGCAGCTAATGGTTTTTATTAATAATCTAAAAACCACATTTTTCTGTCAGTTTCTGGATTTGCAAAAAATAATAATAATTAGCGAATAGGCTAAAATCAACATATTTTTATCGGTTTTTTGATTTTAAAAAATCACAAACAGACGTAAGACAAAAGGCGATACTTGTTTTGAACGCAGCTAATGGTTTTTAATAATAATCTAAAAACCACATTTTTCTGTCAGTTTCTGGATTTGCAAAAAATAATATTAATTAGCGAATAGGCTAAAATCAACATATTTTTATCGATTTTTGATTTTAAAAAATCACAAACAGACGTAAGACAAAAGGCGATACTTGTTTTGAACGCAGCTAACGGTTTTTATTAATAATCTAAAAACCACAAGTTTCTGTCAGTTCCTGGATTTGCAAAAAATAATAATAATTAGCGAATAGGCTAAAATCAACATATTTTTATCGGTTTTTTGATTTTAAAAAATCACAAACAGACGTAAGACAAAAAGCGATACTTGTTTTGAACGCAGCTAACGGTTTTTAATAATAATCTAAAAACCACAAGTTTCTGTCAGTTCCTGGATTTGCAAAAAATAATAATAATTAGCGAATAGGCTAAAATCAACATATTTTTATCGGTTTTTTGATTTTAAAAAATCACAAACAGACGTAAGACAAAAGGCGATAATTGTTTTGAACGCAGCTAACGGTTTTTAATAATTATCTAAAAACCACATTTTTCTGTCAGTTTCTGGATTTGCAAAAAATAATAATAATTAGCGAATAGGCTAAAATCAACATATTTTTATCGGTTTTTTGATTTTAAAAAATCACAAACAGACGTAAGACAAAAGGCGATAATTGTTTTAAACGCAGCTAACGGTTTTTAATAATAATCTAAAAACCACAAGTTTCTGTCAGTTTCTGGATTTGCAAAAAATAATAATAATTAGCAAATAGGCTAAAATCGACATATTTTTATCGGTTTTTTTATTTAAAAAAATCACAAAAAGACGTAAGACAAAAGACGATACTTGTTTTGAACGCAGCTAACGGTTTTAAATAATAATCTAAAAACCACATTTTTCTGTCAGTTCCTGGATTTGCAAAAAATAATAATAATTAGCGAATAGGCTAAAATCGACATATTTTTATCGGTTTTTTGATTTTAAAAAATCACACACAGACGTAAGACAAAAGGCGATACTTGTTTTAAACGCAGCTAATGGTTTTTAATAATAATCTAAAAACCACATTTTTCTGTCAGTTCCTGGATTTGCAAAAAATAATAATAATTAGCGAATAGGCTAAAATCAACATATTTTTATCGGTTTTTTGATTTTAAAAAATCACACACAGACGTAAGACAAAAGGCGATACTTGTTTTAAACGCAGCTAATGGTTTTTAATAATAATCTAAAAACCACATTTTTCTGTCAGTTTCTGGATTTGCAAAAAATAATAATAATTAGCGAATAGGCTAAAGTCAACATATTTTTATCGGTTTTTGGATTTTAAAAAATCACAAACAGACGTAAGACAAAAGGCGATACTTGTTTTGAACGCAGCTAACGGTTGTTAATAATAATCTAAAAACCACAAGTTTCTGTCAGTTCCTGGATTTGCAAAAAATAATAATAATTAGCGAGTAGGCTAAAATCAACATATTTTTATCGGTTTTTTGATTTTAAGAAATCACAAACAGACGTAAGACAAAAGGCGATACTTGTTTTAAACGCAGTTAACGGTTTTTAATAATAATCTAAAATCCACATTTTTCTGTCAGTTTCTGGATTTGCAAAAAATAATAATAATTAGCGAGTAGGCTAAAATCAACATATTTTTATCGGTTTTTTGATTTTAAGAAATCACAAACAGACGTAAGACAAAAGGCGATACTTGTTTTGAACGCAGCTAACGGTTTTTAATAATAATCTAAAAACCACATTTTTCTGTCAGTTTCTGGATTTGCAAAAAATAATAATAATTAGCGAATAGGCTATAATCAACATATTTTTATCGGTTTTTTGATTTTAAAAAATCACAGACAGACGTAAGACAAAAAGCGATACTTGTTTTGAACGCAGCTAATGGTTTTTAATAATAATCTAAAATCCACATTTTTCTGTCAGTTTCTGGATTTGCAAAAAATAATAATAATTAGCGAGTAGGCTAAAATCAACATATTTTTATCGGTTTTTTGATTTTAAGAAATCACAAACAGACGTAAGACAAAAGGCGATACTTGTTTTGAACGCAGCTAACGGTTTTTAATAATAATCTAAAAACCACATTTTTCTGTCAGTTTCTGGATTTGCAAAAAATAATAATAATTAGCGAATAGGCTAAAATCAACATCTTTTTATCGGTTTTTTGATTTTTAAAAATCACAAACAGACGTAAGACAAAAGGCGATACTTGTTTTTAACGCAGCTAATGGTTTTTAATAATAATCTGAAATCCACATTTTTCTGTCAGTTTCTGGATTTGCAAAAAATAATAATAATTAGCGTATAGGCTAAAATCAACATCTTTTTATCGGTTTTTTGATTTTAAAAAATCACAAACAGACGTAAGACAAAAGGCGATACTTGTTTTGAACGCACCTAACGGTTTTTAATAATAATCTAAAAACCACATTTTTCTGTCAGTTCCTGGATTTGCAAAAAATAATAATAATTAGCGAATAGGCTAAAATCGACATATTTTTATCGGTTTTTTTATTTTAAAAAATCACAAACAGACGTAAGACAAAAGGCGATACTTGTTTTGAACGCAGCTAATGGTTTTTAATAATAATCTAAAAACCACAAGTTTCTGTCAGTTCCTGGATTTGCAAAAAATAATAATAATTAGCGAGTAGGCTAAAATCAACATATTTTTATCGGTTTTTTGATTTTAAAAAATCACAAACAGACGTAAGACAAAAGGCGATACTTGTTTTGAACGCAGCTAATGGTTTTTAATAATAATCTAAAAACCACATTTTTCTGTCAGTTTCTGGATTTGCAAAAAATAATATCAATTAGCGAATAGGCTAAAATCAACATATTTTTATCGGTTTTTTGATTTTAAAAAATCACAAACAGACGTAAGACAAAAGGCGATACTTGTTTTGAACGCAGCTAATGGTTTTTAATAATAATCTAAAAACCACATTTTTCTGTCAGTTTCTGGATTTGCAAAAAATAATATTAATTAGCGAATAGGCTAAAATCAACATATTTTTATCGGTTTTTTGATTTTAAAAAATCACAAACAGACGTAAGACAAAAGGCGATACTTGTTTTGAACGCAGCTAACGGTTTTTATTAATAATCTAAAAACCACAAGTTTCTGTCAGTTCCTGGATTTGCAAAAAATAATAATAATTAGCGAATAGGCTAAAATCAACATATTTTTATCGGTTTTTTGATTTTAAAAAATCACAAACAGACGTAAGACAAAAAGCGATACTTGTTTTGAACGCAGCTAACGGTTTTTAATAATAATCTAAAAACCACAAGTTTCTGTCAGTTCCTGGATTTGCAAAAAATAATAATAATTAGCGAGTAGGCTAAAATCAACATATTTTTATCGGTTTTTTTATTTTAAAAAATCACAAACAGACGTAAGACAAAAGGCGATACTTGTTTTGAACGCAGCTAATGATTTTTAATAATAATCTAAAAACCACATTTTTCTGTCAGTTTCTGGATTTGCAAAAAATAATAATAATTAGCGAATAGGCTAAAATCAACATATTTTTATCGGTTTTTTTTTTTTAAAAATCACAAACAGACGTAAGACAAAAGGCGATACTTGTTTTGAACGCAGCTAACGGTTTTTAATAATAATATAAAAACTACAAGTTTCTGTCAGTTTTTGGATTTGCAAAAAATAATAATAATTAGCGAGTAGGCTAAAATCAACATATTTTTATCGGTTTTTTGATTTTAAGAAATCACAAACAGACGTAAGACAAAAGGCGATACTTGTTTTGAACGCAGCTAATGGTTTTTAATAATAATCTAAAAACCACATTTTTCTGTCAGTTTCTGGATTTGCAAAAAATAATAATAATTAGCGAATAGGCTAAAATCAACATCTTTTTATCGGTTTTTTGATTTTTAAAAATCACAAACAGACGTAAGACAAAAGGCGATACTTGTTTTGAACGCAGCTAATGGTTTTTAATAATAATCTGAAATCCACATTTTTCTGTCAGTTTCTGGATTTGCAAAAAATAATAATAATTAGCGTATAGGCTAAAATCAACATCTTTTTATCGGTTTTTTGATTTTAAAAAATCACAAACAGACGTAAGACAAAAGGCGATACTTGTTTTGAACGCACCTAACGGTTTTTAATAATAATCTAAAAACCACATTTTTCTGTCAGTTCCTGGATTTGCAAAAAATAATAATAATTAGCGAATAGGCTAAAATCGACATATTTTTATCGGTTTTTTTATTTTAAAAAATCACAAACAGACGTAAGACAAAAGGCGATACTTGTTTTGAACGCAGCTAATGGTTTTTATTAATAATCTAAAAACCACATTTTTCTGTCAGTTTCTGGATTTGCAAAAAATAATAATAATTAGCGAATAGGCTAAAATCAACATATTTTTATCGGTTTTTTGATTTTAAAAAATCACAAACAGACGTAAGACAAAAGGCGATACTTGTTTTGAACGCAGCTAATGGTTTTTAATAATAATCTAAAAACCACATTTTTCTGTCAGTTTCTGGATTTGCAAAAAATAATATTAATTAGCGAATAGGCTAAAATCAACATATTTTTATCGATTTTTGATTTTAAAAAATCACAAACAGACGTAAGACAAAAGGCGATACTTGTTTTGAACGCAGCTAACGGTTTTTATTAATAATCTAAAAACCACAAGTTTCTGTCAGTTCCTGGATTTGCAAAAAATAATAATAATTAGCGAATAGGCTAAAATCAACATATTTTTATCGGTTTTTTGATTTTAAAAAATCACAAACAGACGTAAGACAAAAAGCGATAATTGTTTTAAACGCAGCTAACGGTTTTTAATAATAATCTAAAAACCACAAGTTTCTGTCAGTTTCTGGATTTGCAAAAAATAATAATAATTAGCAAATAGGCTAAAATCGACATATTTTTATCGGTTTTTTGATTTTAAAAAATCACAAACAGACGTAAGACAAAAGGCGATACTTGTTTTGAACGCAGCTAATGGTTTTTATTAATAATCTAAAAACCACATTTTTCTGTCAGTTTCTGGATTTGCAAAAAATAATAATAATTAGCGAATAGGCTAAAATCAACATATTTTTATCGGTTTTTTGATTTTAAAAAATCACAAACAGACGTAAGACAAAAGGCGATACTTGTTTTGAACGCAGCTAATGGTTTTTAATAATAATCTAAAAACCACATTTTTCTGTCAGTTTCTGGATTTGCAAAAAATAATATTAATTAGCGAATAGGCTAAAATCAACATATTTTTATCGATTTTTGATTTTAAAAAATCACAAACAGACGTAAGACAAAAGGCGATACTTGTTTTGAACGCAGCTAACGGTTTTTATTAATAATCTAAAAACCACAAGTTTCTGTCAGTTCCTGGATTTGCAAAAAATAATAATAATTAGCGAATAGGCTAAAATCAACATATTTTTATCGGTTTTTTGATTTTAAAAAATCACAAACAGACGTAAGACAAAAAGCGATACTTGTTTTGAACGCAGCTAACGGTTTTTAATAATAATCTAAAAACCACAAGTTTCTGTCAGTTCCTGGATTTGCAAAAAATAATAATAATTAGCGAATAGGCTAAAATCAACATATTTTTATCGGTTTTTTGATTTTAAAAAATCACAAACAGACGTAAGACAAAAGGCGATAATTGTTTTGAACGCAGCTAACGGTTTTTAATAATTATCTAAAAACCACATTTTTCTGTCAGTTTCTGGATTTGCAAAAAATAATAATAATTAGCGAATAGGCTAAAATCAACATATTTTTATCGGTTTTTTGATTTTAAAAAATCACAAACAGACGTAAGACAAAAGGCGATAATTGTTTTAAACGCAGCTAACGGTTTTTAATAATAATCTAAAAACCACAAGTTTCTGTCAGTTTCTGGATTTGCAAAAAATAATAATAATTAGCAAATAGGCTAAAATCGACATATTTTTATCGGTTTTTTTATTTAAAAAAATCACAAAAAGACGTAAGACAAAAGACGATACTTGTTTTGAACGCAGCTAACGGTTTTAAATAATAATCTAAAAACCACATTTTTCTGTCAGTTCCTGGATTTGCAAAAAATAATAATAATTAGCGAATAGGCTAAAATCGACATATTTTTATCGGTTTTTTGATTTTAAAAAATCACACACAGACGTAAGACAAAAGGCGATACTTGTTTTAAACGCAGCTAATGGTTTTTAATAATAATCTAAAAACCACATTTTTCTGTCAGTTCCTGGATTTGCAAAAAATAATAATAATTAGCGAATAGGCTAAAATCAACATATTTTTATCGGTTTTTTGATTTTAAAAAATCACACACAGACGTAAGACAAAAGGCGATACTTGTTTTAAACGCAGCTAATGGTTTTTAATAATAATCTAAAAACCACATTTTTCTGTCAGTTTCTGGATTTGCAAAAAATAATAATAATTAGCGAATAGGCTAAAGTCAACATATTTTTATCGGTTTTTGGATTTTAAAAAATCACAAACAGACGTAAGACAAAAGGCGATACTTGTTTTGAACGCAGCTAACGGTTGTTAATAATAATCTAAAAACCACAAGTTTCTGTCAGTTCCTGGATTTGCAAAAAATAATAATAATTAGCGAGTAGGCTAAAATCAACATATTTTTATCGGTTTTTTGATTTTAAGAAATCACAAACAGACGTAAGACAAAAGGCGATACTTGTTTTAAACGCAGTTAACGGTTTTTAATAATAATCTAAAATCCACATTTTTCTGTCAGTTTCTGGATTTGCAAAAAATAATAATAATTAGCGAGTAGGCTAAAATCAACATATTTTTATCGGTTTTTTGATTTTAAGAAATCACAAACAGACGTAAGACAAAAGGCGATACTTGTTTTGAACGCAGCTAACGGTTTTTAATAATAATCTAAAAACCACATTTTTCTGTCAGTTTCTGGATTTGCAAAAAATAATAATAATTAGCGAATAGGCTATAATCAACATATTTTTATCGGTTTTTTGATTTTAAAAAATCACAGACAGACGTAAGACAAAAAGCGATACTTGTTTTGAACGCAGCTAATGGTTTTTAATAATAATCTAAAATCCACATTTTTCTGTCAGTTTCTGGATTTGCAAAAAATAATAATAATTAGCGAGTAGGCTAAAATCAACATATTTTTATCGGTTTTTTGATTTTAAGAAATCACAAACAGACGTAAGACAAAAGGCGATACTTGTTTTGAACGCAGCTAACGGTTTTTAATAATAATCTAAAAACCACATTTTTCTGTCAGTTTCTGGATTTGCAAAAAATAATAATAATTAGCGAATAGGCTAAAATCAACATCTTTTTATCGGTTTTTTGATTTTTAAAAATCACAAACAGACGTAAGACAAAAGGCGATACTTGTTTTTAACGCAGCTAATGGTTTTTAATAATAATCTGAAATCCACATTTTTCTGTCAGTTTCTGGATTTGCAAAAAATAATAATAATTAGCGTATAGGCTAAAATCAACATCTTTTTATCGGTTTTTTGATTTTAAAAAATCACAAACAGACGTAAGACAAAAGGCGATACTTGTTTTGAACGCACCTAACGGTTTTTAATAATAATCTAAAAACCACATTTTTCATTCAGTTCCTGGATTTGCAAAAAATAATAATAATTAGCGAATAGGCTAAAATCGACATATTTTTATCGGTTTTTTTATTTTAAAAAATCACAAACAGACGTAAGACAAAAGGCGATACTTGTTTTGAACGCAGCTAATGGTTTTTAATAATAATCTAAAAACCACAAGTTTCTGTCAGTTCCTGGATTTGCAAAAAATAATAATAATTAGCGAGTAGGCTAAAATCAACATATTTTTATCGGTTTTTTGATTTTAAAAAATCACAAACAGACGTAAGACAAAAGGCGATACTTGTTTTGAACGCAGCTAATGGTTTTTAATAATAATCTAAAAACCACATTTTTCTGTCAGTTTCTGGATTTGCAAAAAATAATATCAATTAGCGAATAGGCTAAAATCAACATATTTTTATCGGTTTTTTGATTTTAAAAAATCACAAACAGACGTAAGACAAAAGGCGATACTTGTTTTGAACGCAGCTAATGGTTTTTAATAATAATCTAAAAACCACATTTTTCTGTCAGTTTCTGGATTTGCAAAAAATAATATTAATTAGCGAATAGGCTAAAATCAACATATTTTTATCGGTTTTTTGATTTTAAAAAATCACAAACAGACGTAAGACAAAAGGCGATACTTGTTTTGAACGCAGCTAACGGTTTTTATTAATAATCTAAAAACCACAAGTTTCTGTCAGTTCCTGGATTTGCAAAAAATAATAATAATTAGCGAATAGGCTAAAATCAACATATTTTTATCGGTTTTTTGATTTTAAAAAATCACAAACAGACGTAAGACAAAAAGCGATACTTGTTTTGAACGCAGCTAACGGTTTTTAATAATAATCTAAAAACCACAAGTTTCTGTCAGTTCCTGGATTTGCAAAAAATAATAATAATTAGCGAGTAGGCTAAAATCAACATATTTTTATCGGTTTTTTTATTTTAAAAAATCACAAACAGACGTAAGACAAAAGGCGATACTTGTTTTGAACGCAGCTAATGATTTTTAATAATAATCTAAAAACCACATTTTTCTGTCAGTTTCTGGATTTGCAAAAAATAATAATAATTAGCGAATAGGCTAAAATCAACATATTTTTATCGGTTTTTTTTTTTTAAAAATCACAAACAGACGTAAGACAAAAGGCGATACTTGTTTTGAACGCAGCTAACGGTTTTTAATAATAATATAAAAACTACAAGTTTCTGTCAGTTTTTGGATTTGCAAAAAATAATAATAATTAGCGAGTAGGCTAAAATCAACATATTTTTATCGGTTTTTTGATTTTAAGAAATCACAAACAGACGTAAGACAAAAGGCGATACTTGTTTTGAACGCAGCTAATGGTTTTTAATAATAATCTAAAAACCACATTTTTCTGTCAGTTTCTGGATTTGCAAAAAATAATAATAATTAGCGAATAGGCTAAAATCAACATCTTTTTATCGGTTTTTTGATTTTTAAAAATCACAAACAGACGTAAGACAAAAGGCGATACTTGTTTTGAACGCAGCTAATGGTTTTTAATAATAATCTGAAATCCACATTTTTCTGTCAGTTTCTGGATTTGCAAAAAATAATAATAATTAGCGTATAGGCTAAAATCAACATCTTTTTATCGGTTTTTTGATTTTAAAAAATCACAAACAGACGTAAGACAAAAGGCGATACTTGTTTTGAACGCACCTAACGGTTTTTAATAATAATCTAAAAACCACATTTTTCTGTCAGTTCCTGGATTTGCAAAAAATAATAATAATTAGCGAATAGGCTAAAATCGACATATTTTTATCGGTTTTTTTATTTTAAAAAATCACAAACAGACGTAAGACAAAAGGCGATACTTGTTTTGAACGCAGCTAATGGTTTTTATTAATAATCTAAAAACCACATTTTTCTGTCAGTTTCTGGATTTGCAAAAAATAATAATAATTAGCGAATAGGCTAAAATCAACATATTTTTATCGGTTTTTTGATTTTAAAAAATCACAAACAGACGTAAGACAAAAGGCGATACTTGTTTTGAACGCAGCTAATGGTTTTTAATAATAATCTAAAAACCACATTTTTCTGTCAGTTTCTGGATTTGCAAAAAATAATATTAATTAGCGAATAGGCTAAAATCAACATATTTTTATCGATTTTTGATTTTAAAAAATCACAAACAGACGTAAGACAAAAGGCGATACTTGTTTTGAACGCAGCTAACGGTTTTTATTAATAATCTAAAAACCACAAGTTTCTGTCAGTTCCTGGATTTGCAAAAAATAATAATAATTAGCGAATAGGCTAAAATCAACATATTTTTATCGGTTTTTTGATTTTAAAAAATCACAAACAGACGTAAGACAAAAAGCGATACTTGTTTTGAACGCAGCTAACGGTTTTTAATAATAATCTAAAAACCACAAGTTTCTGTCAGTTCCTGGATTTGCAAAAAATAATAATAATTAGCGAATAGGCTAAAATCAACATATTTTTATCGGTTTTTTGATTTTAAAAAATCACAAACAGACGTAAGACAAAAGGCGATAATTGTTTTGAACGCAGCTAACGGTTTTTAATAATTATCTAAAAACCACATTTTTCTGTCAGTTTCTGGATTTGCAAAAAATAATAATAATTAGCGAATAGGCTAAAATCAACATATTTTTATCGGTTTTTTGATTTTAAAAAATCACAAACAGACGTAAGACAAAAGGCGATAATTGTTTTGAACGCAGCTAACGGTTTTTAATAATAATCTAAAAACCACAAGTTTCTGTCAGTTTCTGGATTTGCAAAAAATAATAATAATTAGCAAATAGGCTAAAATCGACATATTTTTATCGGTTTTTTTATTTAAAAAAATCACAAAAAGACGTAAGACAAAAGACGATACTTGTTTTGAACGCAGCTAACGGTTTTAAATAATAATCTAAAAACCACATTTTTCTGTCAGTTCCTGGATTTGCAAAAAATAATAATAATTAGCGAATAGACTAAAATCGACATATTTTTATCGGTTTTTTTATTTTAAAAAATCACAAACAGACGCAAGACAAAAGGCGATACTTGTTTTGAACGCAGCTAACGGTTTTTAATAATAATCTAAAAACCACAAGTTTCTGTCAGTTCCTGGATTTGCAAAAAATAATAATAATTAGCGAATAGGCTAAAATCAACATATTTTTATCGGTTTTTTGATTTTAAAAAATCACAAACAGACGTAAGACAAAAGGCGATAATTGTTTTGAACGCAGCTAACGGTTTTTAATAATAATCTAAAAACCACAAGTTTCTGTCAGTTCCTGGATTTGCAAAAAATAATAATAATTAGCGAATAGGCTAAAATCAACATATTTTTTATCGGTTTTTTGATTTTAAAAAATCACAAACAGACGTAAGACAAAAGGCGATAATTGTTTTGAACGCAGCTAACGGTTTTTAATAATTATCTAAAAACCACATTTTTCTGTCAGTTTCTGGATTTGCAAAAAATAATAATAATTAGCGAATAGGCTAAAATCAACATATTTTTATCGGTTTTTTGATTTTAAGAAATTACAAACAGACGTAAGACAAAAGGCGATACTTGTTTTGAACGCAGCTAACGGTTTTTAATAATAATCTAAAAACCACAAGTTTCTGTCAGTTCCTGGATTTGCAAAAAATAATAATAATTAGCAAATAGGCTAAAATCGACATATTTTTATCGGTTTTTTTATTTAAAAAAATCACAAACAGACGTAAGACAAAAGGCGATACTTGTTTTGAACGCAGATAACGGTTTTTAATAATAATATAAAAACTACAAGTTTCTGTCAGTTCTTGGATTTGCAAAAAATAATAATAATTAGCGAAAAAGCTAAAATCGACATATTTTTATCGGTTTTTTTATTTTAAAAAATCACAAACAGACGTAAGACAAAAGGCGATACTTGTTTTGAACGCAGCTAATGGTTTTTAATAATAATCTAAAATCCACATTTTTCTGTCAGTTTCTAGATTTGCAAAAAATAATAATAATTAGCGAATAGGCTAAAATCAACATATTTTTATCGGTTTTTTTATTTTAAAAAATCACAAACAGACGTAAGACAAAAGGCGATACTTGTTTTGAACGCAGCTAACGGTTTTTAATAATTATCTAAAAACCACATTTTTCTGTCAGTTTCTGGATTTGCAAAAAATAATAATAATTAGCGATTAGGCTAAAATCAACATATTTTTATCGGTTTTTTGATTTTAAAAAATCACAAACAGACGTAAGACAAAAGGCGATACTTGTTTTGAACGCAGCTAACGGTTTTTAATAATTATCTGAATACCACATTTTTCTGTCAGTTTCTGGATTTGCAAAAAATAATAATAATTAGCGAATAGGCTAAAATCAACATATTTTTATCGGTTTTTTGATTTTAAAAAATCACAAACAGACGTAAGATAAAAGGCGATACTTGTTTTGAACGCAGCTAACGGTGTTTAATAATTATCTAAAAACCACATTTTTCTGTCAGTTCCTGGATTTGCAAAAAATAATAATAATTAGCGAATAGGCTAAAATCAACATATTTTTATCGGTTTTTTGATTTTAAAAAATCACACACAGACGTAAGACAAAAGGCGATACTTGTTTTAAACGCAGCTAATGGTTTTTAATAATAATCTAAAAACCACATTTTTCTGTCAGTTTCTGGATTTGCAAAAAATAATAATAATTAGCGAATAGGCTAAAGTCAACATATTTTTATCGGTTTTTGGATTTTAAAAAATCACAAACAGACGTAAGACAAAAGGCGATACATGTTTTGAACGCAGCTAACGGGTTTTAATAATAATCTAAAAACCACATTTTTCTGTCAGTTTCTGGATTTGCAAAAAATAATAATAATTAGCGAATAGGCTAAAATCAACATATTTTTATCGGCTTTTTGATGTTAAAAAATCACAAACAGACGTAAGACAAAAGGCGATACTTGTTTTGAACGCAGCTAACGGTTTTTAATAATAATCTAAAAACCACATTTTTCTGTCAGTTTCTGGATTTGCAAAAAATAATAATAATTAGCGAATAGGCTAAAATCAACATCTTTTTATCGGTTTTATGATTTTTAAAAATCACAAACAGACGTAAGACAAAAGACGATACTTGTTTTGAACGCAGCTAACGGTTTTTAATAATAATCTAAAAACCACATTTTTCTGTCAGTTCCTGGATTTGCAAAAAATAATAATAATTAGCGAATAGGCTAAAATCGACATATTTTTATCGGTTTTTTTATTTTAAAAAATCACAAACAGACGTAAGACAAAAGGCGATACTTGTTTTGAACGCAGCTAATGGTTTTTATTAATAATCTAAAAACCACATTTTTCTGTCAGTTTCTGGATTTGCAAAAAATAATAATAATTAGCGAATAGGCTAAAATCAACATATTTTTATCGGTTTTTTGATTTTAAAAAATCACAAACAGACGTAAGACAAAAGGCGATACTTGTTTTGAACGCAGCTAATGGTTTTTAATAATAATCTAAAAACCACATTTTTCTGTCAGTTTCTGGATTTGCAAAAAATAATATTAATTAGCGAATAGGCTAAAATCAACATATTTTTATCGATTTTTGATTTTAAAAAATCACAAACAGACGTAAGACAAAAGGCGATACTTGTTTTGAACGCAGCTAACGGTTTTTATTAATAATCTAAAAACCACAAGTTTCTGTCAGTTCCTGGATTTGCAAAAAATAATAATAATTAGCGAATAGGCTAAAATCAACATATTTTTATCGGTTTTTTGATTTTAAAAAATCACAAACAGACGTAAGACAAAAAGCGATACTTGTTTTGAACGCAGCTAACGGTTTTTAATAATAATCTAAAAACCACAAGTTTCTGTCAGTTCCTGGATTTGCAAAAAATAATAATAATTAGCGAATAGGCTAAAATCAACATATTTTTATCGGTTTTTTGATTTTAAAAAATCACAAACAGACGTAAGACAAAAGGCGATAATTGTTTTGAACGCAGCTAACGGTTTTTAATAATTATCTAAAAACCACATTTTTCTGTCAGTTTCTGGATTTGCAAAAAATAATAATAATTAGCGAATAGGCTAAAATCAACATATTTTTATCGGTTTTTTGATTTTAAAAAATCACAAACAGACGTAAGACAAAAGGCGATAATTGTTTTAAACGCAGCTAACGGTTTTTAATAATAATCTAAAAACCACAAGTTTCTGTCAGTTTCTGGATTTGCAAAAAATAATAATAATTAGCAAATAGGCTAAAATCGACATATTTTTATCGGTTTTTTTATTTAAAAAAATCACAAAAAGACGTAAGACAAAAGACGATACTTGTTTTGAACGCAGCTAACGGTTTTAAATAATAATCTAAAAACCACATTTTTCTGTCAGTTCCTGGATTTGCAAAAAATAATAATAATTAGCGAATAGGCTAAAATCGACATATTTTTATCGGTTTTTTTATTTTAAAAAATCACAAACAGACGCAAGACAAAAGGCGATACTTGTTTTGAACGCAGCTAACGGTTTTTAATAATAATCTAAAAACCACAAGTTTCTGTCAGTTCCTGGATTTGCAAAAAATAATAATAATTAGCGAATAGGCTAAAATCAACATATTTTTATCGGTTTTTTGATTTTAAAAAATCACAAACAGACGTAAGACAAAAGGCGATAATTGTTTTGAACGCAGCTAACGGTTTTTAATAATAATCTAAAAACCACAAGTTTCTGTCAGTTCCTGGATTTGCAAAAAATAATAATAATTAGCGAATAGGCTAAAATCAACATATTTTTATCGGTTTTTTGATTTTAAAAAATCACAAACAGACGTAAGACAAAAGGCGATAATTGTTTTGAACGCAGCTAACGGTTTTTAATAATTATCTAAAAACCACATTTTTCTGTCAGTTTCTGGATTTGCAAAAAATAATAATAATTAGCGAATAGGCTAAAATCAACATATTTTTATCGGTTTTTTGATTTTAAGAAATTACAAACAGACGTAAGACAAAAGGCGATACTTGTTTTGAACGCAGCTAACGGTTTTTAATAATAATCTAAAAACCACAAGTTTCTGTCAGTTCCTGGATTTGCAAAAAATAATAATAATTAGCAAATAGGCTAAAATCGACATATTTTTATCGGTTTTTTTATTTAAAAAAATCACAAACAGACGTAAGACAAAAGGCGATACTTGTTTTGAACGCAGATAACGGTTTTTAATAATAATATAAAAACTACAAGTTTCTGTCAGTTCTTGGATTTGCAAAAAATAATAATAATTAGCGAAAAAGCTAAAATCGACATATTTTTATCGGTTTTTTTATTTTAAAAAATCACAAACAGACGTAAGACAAAAGGCGATACTTGTTTTGAACGCAGCTAATGGTTTTTAATAATAATCTAAAATCCACATTTTTCTGTCAGTTTCTAGATTTGCAAAAAATAATAATAATTAGCGAATAGGCTAAAATCAACATATTTTTATCGGTTTTTTGATTTAAAAAAATCACAAACAGACGTAA
Source organism: Oxystoma pomonae (assembly GCA_963921995.1). Taxonomy (NCBI): domain Eukaryota; kingdom Metazoa; phylum Arthropoda; class Insecta; order Coleoptera; family Brentidae; genus Oxystoma; species Oxystoma pomonae. The sequence goes on along the minus strand of OY998167.1, from coordinate 2,969,891 downwards.
GACAAAAGGCGATACTTGTTTTGAACGCAGCTAACGGTTTTTAATAATTATCTAAAAACCACATTTTTCTGTCAGTTTCTGGATTTGCAAAAAATAATAATAATTAGCGATTAGGCTAAAATCAACATATTTTTATCGGTTTTTTGATTTTAAAAAATCACAAACAGACGTAAGACAAAAGGCGATACTTGTTTTGAACGCAGCTAACGGTTTTTAATAATTATCTGAATACCACATTTTTCTGTCAGTTTCTGGATTTGCAAAAAATAATAATAATTAGCGAATAGGCTAAAATCAACATATTTTTATCGGTTTTTTGATTTTAAAAAATCACAAACAGACGTAAGATAAAAGGCGATACTTGTTTTGAACGCAGCTAACGGTGTTTAATAATTATCTAAAAACCACATTTTTCTGTCAGTTCCTGGATTTGCAAAAAATAATAATAATTAGCGAATAGGCTAAAATCAACATATTTTTATCGGTTTTTTGATTTTAAAAAATCACACACAGACGTAAGACAAAAGGCGATACTTGTTTTAAACGCAGCTAATGGTTTTTAATAATAATCTAAAAACCACATTTTTCTGTCAGTTTCTGGATTTGCAAAAAATAATAATAATTAGCGAATAGGCTAAAGTCAACATATTTTTATCGGTTTTTGGATTTTAAAAAATCACAAACAGACGTAAGACAAAAGGCGATACATGTTTTGAACGCAGCTAACGGGTTTTAATAATAATCTAAAAACCACATTTTTCTGTCAGTTTCTGGATTTGCAAAAAATAATAATAATTAGCGAATAGGCTAAAATCAACATATTTTTATCGGCTTTTTGATGTTAAAAAATCACAAACAGACGTAAGACAAAAGGCGATACTTGTTTTGAACGCAGCTAACGGTTTTTAATAATAATCTAAAAACCACATTTTTCTGTCAGTTTCTGGATTTGCAAAAAATAATAATAATTAGCGAATAGGCTAAAATCAACATCTTTTTATCGGTTTTATGATTTTTAAAAATCACAAACAGACGTAAGACAAAAGACGATACTTGTTTTGAACGCAGCTAACGGTTTTTAATAATAATCTAAAAACCACATTTTTCTGTCAGTTCCTGGATTTGCAAAAAATAATAATAATTAGCGAATAGGCTAAAATCGACATATTTTTATCGGTTTTTTTATTTTAAAAAATCACAAACAGACGTAAGACAAAAGACGATACTTGTTTTGAACGCAGCTAATGGTTTTTAATAATAATCTAAAAACCACATTTTTCTGTCAGTTTCTGGATTTGCAAAAAATAATAATAATTAGCGAATAGGCTAAAATCAACATATTTTTATCGGTTTTTTGATTTAAAAAAATCACAAACAGACGTAAGACAAAAGGCGATACTTGTTTTGGATGCAGCTAACGGTTTTTAATAATAATCTAAAAACCACAAGTTTCTGTCAGTTCCTGGATTTGCAAAAAATAATAATAATTAGCGAATAGGCTAAAATCAACATATTTTTATCGGTTTTTTGAATTTAAAAAATCACAAACAGACGTAAGACAAAAAGCGATACTTGTTTTGAACACAGCTAACGGTTTTTAATAATAATCTAAAAACCACAAGTTTCTGTCAGTTCCTGGATTTGCAAAAAATAATAATAATTAGCGAATAGGCTAAAATCGACATATTTTTATCGGTTTTTTTATTTTAAAAAATCACAAATAGACGTAAGACAAAAGGCGATACTTGTTTTAAACGCAGCTAACCTTTTTTAATAATAATCTAAAAACCACAAGTTTCTGTCAGTTCCTGGATTTGCAAAAAATAATAATAATTAGCGAATAGGCTAAAATCAACATATTTTTATCGGTTTTTTGATTTTAAAAAATCACAAACAGACGTAAGACAAAAGGCGATACTTGTTTTGAACGCAGCTAACGGTTTTTAATAATAATCTAGAAACCACATTTTTCTGTCAGTTTCTGGATTTGCAAAAAATAATAATAATTAGCGAATAGGCTAAAGTCAACATATTTTTATCGGTTTTTTGATTTTAAAAAATCACAAACAGACGTAAGACAAAAGGCGATACTTGTTTTGAACGCAGCTAACGGTTTTTAATAATAATCTAAAAACCACATTTTTCTGTCAGTTTCTAAATTTGCAAAAAATAATAATAATTAGCGAATAGGCTAAAATCAACATCTTTTTATCGGTTTTTTGATTTTTAAAAATCACAAACAGACGTAAGACAAAAGACGATACTTGTTTTGAACGCAACTAACGGTTTTTAATAATAATCTAAAAACCACATTTTTCTGTCAGTTCCTGGATTTGCAAAAAATAATAATAAATAGCGAATAGGCTAAAATCGACATATTTTTATCGGTTTTTTTATTTTAAAAAATCACAAACAGACGTGAGACAAAAGGCGATACTTGTTTTGAACGCAGCTAATGGTTTTTAATAATAATCTAAAAACCACATTTTTCTGTCAGTTTCTGGATTTGCAAAAAATAATATTAATTAACGAATAGGCTAAAATCAACATATTTTTATCGGTTTTTTTATTTTAAAAAATCACAAACAGACGTAAGACAAAAAGCGATACTTGTTTTGAACGCAGCTAACGGTTTTTAATAATAATCTAAAAACCACAAGTTTCTGTCAGTTCCTGGATTTGCAAAAAATAATAATAATTAGCGAATAGGCTAAAATCGACATATTTTTATCGGTTTTTTGATTTAAAAAAATCACAAACAGACGTAAGGCAAAAGGCGATACTTGTTTTAAACGCAGCTAACGGTTTTTAATAATAATCTAAAAACCACAAGTTTCTGTCAGTTCCTGGATTTGCAAAAAATAATAATAATTAGCGAATAGGCTAAAATCGACATATTTTTATCGGTTTTTTTATTTTAAAAAATCACAAATAGACGTAAGACAAAAGGCGATACTTGTTTTAAACGCAGCTAACGGTTTTTAATAATAATCTAAAAACCACAAGTTTCTGTCAGTTCCTGGATTTGCAAAAAATAATAATAATTAGCGAATAGGCTAAAATCAACATATTTTTATCGGTTTTTTGATTTTAAAAAATCACAAACAGACGTAAGACAAAAGGCGATACTTATTTTAAACGCAGCTAATTTTATCAGTTTTTTGATTTTAAAAAATCACAAACAGACGTAAGACAAAAGGCAATACTTGTTTTGAACGCAGCTAACAGTTTTTAATAATATTCTAAAAACCACATTTTTCTGTCAGTTTCTGGATTTGCAAAAAATAATAATAATTAGCGAATAGGCTAAAGTCAACATATTTTTATCGGTTTTTTGATTTTAAAAAATCACAAACAGACGTAAGACAAAAGCGATACTTGTTTTGAACGCAGCTAACGGTTTTTAATAATAATCTAAAAACCACATTTTTCTGTCAGTTTCTGGATTTGCAAAAAATAATAATAATTAGCGAATAGGCTAAAATCGACATATTTTTATCGGTTTTTTTATTTTAAAAAATCACAAACAGATGTAAGACAAAAGGCGATACTTGTTTTGAACGCATCTATTGGTTTTTAATAATAATCTAAAAACCACATTTTTCTGTCAGTTTCTGGATTTGCAAAAAATAATAATAATTAGCGAATAGGCTAAAATCAACATATTTTTATCGGTTTTTTGATTTTAAAAAATCACAAACAGACGTAAGACAAAAGGCGATACTTATTTTAAACGCAGCTAATGGTTTTTAATAATAATCTAAAAACCACATTTTTCTGTCAGTTTCTGGATTTGCAAAAAATAATAATAATTAGCGAATAGGCTAAAGTCAACATATTTTTATCGGTTTTTTGATTTTAAAAAATCACAAACAGACGTAAGACAAAAGGCGATACTTGTTTTGAACGCAGCTAACGGTTTTTAATAATAATCTAGAAACCACATTTTTCTGTCAGTTTCTGGATTTGCAAAAAATAATAATAATTAGCGAATAGGCTAAAGTCAACATATTTTTATCGGTTTTTTGATTTTAAAAAATCACAAACAGACGTAAGACAAAAGGCGATACTTGTTTTGAACGCAGCTAACGGTTTTTAATAATAATCTAAAAACCACATTTTTCTGTCAGTTTCTAAATTTGCAAAAAATAATAATAATTAGCGAATAGGCTAAAATCAACATCTTTTTATCGGTTTTTTGATTTTTAAAAATCACAAACAGACGTAAGACAAAAGACGATACTTGTTTTGAACGCAACTAACGGTTTTTAATAATAATCTAAAAACCACATTTTTCTGTCAGTTCCTGGATTTGCAAAAAATAATAATAAATAGCGAATAGGCTAAAATCGACATATTTTTATCGGTTTTTTTATTTTAAAAAATCACAAACAGACGTGAGACAAAAGGCGATACTTGTTTTGAACGCAGCTAATGGTTTTTAATAATAATCTAAAAACCACATTTTTCTGTCAGTTTCTGGATTTGCAAAAAATAATATTAATTAACGAATAGGCTAAAATCAACATATTTTTATCGGTTTTTTTATTTTAAAAAATCACAAACAGACGTAAGACAAAAAGCGATACTTGTTTTGAACGCAGCTAACGGTTTTTAATAATAATCTAAAAACCACAAGTTTCTGTCAGTTCCTGGATTTGCAAAAAATAATAATAATTAGCGAATAGGCTAAAATCGACATATTTTTATCGGTTTTTTGATTTAAAAAAATCACAAACAGACGTAAGACAAAAGGCGATACTTGTTTTAAACGCAGCTAACGGTTTTTAATAATAATCTAAAAACCACAAGTTTCTGTCAGTTCCTGGATTTGCAAAAAATAATAATAATTAGCGAATAGGCTAAAATCGACATATTTTTATCGGTTTTTTTATTTTAAAAAATCACAAATAGACGTAAGACAAAAGGCGATACTTGTTTTAAACGCAGCTAACGGTTTTTAATAATAATCTAAAAACCACAAGTTTCTGTCAGTTCCTGGATTTGCAAAAAATAATAATAATTAGCGAATAGGCTAAAATCAACATATTTTTATCGGTTTTTTGATTTTAAAAAATCACAAACAGACGTAAGACAAAAGGCGATACTTATTTTAAACGCAGCTAATTTTATCGGTTTTTTGATTTTAAAAAATCACAAACAGACGTAAGACAAAAGGCAATACTTGTTTTGAACGCAGCTAACAGTTTTTAATAATATTCTAAAAACCACATTTTTCTGTCAGTTTCTGGATTTGCAAAAAATAATAATAATTAGCGAATAGGCTAAAGTCAACATATTTTTATCGGTTTTTTGATTTTAAAAAATCACAAACAGACGTAAGACAAAAGCGATACTTGTTTTGAACGCAGCTAACGGTTTTTAATAATAATCTAAAAACCACATTTTTCTGTCAGTTTCTGGATTTGCAAAAAATAATAATAATTAGCGAATAGGCTAAAATCGACATATTTTTATCGGTTTTTTTATTTTAAAAAATCACAAACAGATGTAAGACAAAAGGCGATACTTGTTTTGAACGCATCTATTGGTTTTTAATAATAATCTAAAAACCACATTTTTCTGTCAGTTTCTGGATTTGCAAAAAATAATAATAATTAGCGAATAGGCTAAAATCAACATATTTTTATCGGTTTTTTGATTTTAAAAAATCACAAACAGACGTAAGACAAAAGGCGATACTTATTTTAAACGCAGCTAATGGTTTTTAATAATAATCTAAAAACCACATTTTTCTGTCAGTTTCTGGATTTGCAAAAAATAATAATAATTAGCGAATAGGCTAAAGTCAACATATTTTTATCGGTTTTTTGATTTTAAAAAATCACAAACAGACGTAAGACAAAAGGCGATACTTGTTTTGAACGCAGCTAACGGTTTTTAATAATAATCTAGAAACCACATTTTTCTGTCAGTTTTTGGATTTGCAAAAAATAATAATAATTAGCGAATAGGCTAAAGTCAACATATTTTTATCGGTTTTTTGATTTTAAAAAATCACAAACAGACGTAAGACAAAAGGCGATACTTGTTTTGAACGCAGCTAACGGTTTTTAATAATAATCTAAAAACCACATTTTTCTGTCAGTTTCTAAATTTGCAAAAAATAATAATAATTAGCGAATAGGCTAAAATCAACATCTTTTTATCGGTTTTTTGATTTTTAAAAATCACAAACAGACGTAAGACAAAAGACGATACTTGTTTTGAATGCAACTAACGGTTTTTAATAATAATCTAAATACCACATTTTTCTGTCAGTTCCTGGATTTGCAAAAAATAATAATAAATAGCGAATAGGCTAAAATCGACATATTTTTATGGGTTTTTTTATTTTAAAAAATCACAAACAGACGTGAGATAAAAGGCGATACTTGTTTTGAACGCAGCTAATGGTTTTTAATAATAATCTAAAAACCACATTTTTCTGTCAGTTTCTGGATTTGCAAAAAATAATAATAATTAACGAATAGGCTAAAATCAACATATTTTTATCGGTTTTTTTATTTTAAAAAATCACAAACAGACGTAAGACAAAAAGCGATACTTGTTTTGAACGCAGCTAACGGTTTTTAATAATAATCTAAAAACCACAAGTTTCTGTCAGTTCCTGGATTTGCAAAAAATAATAATAATTAGCGAATAGGCTAAAATCGACATATTTTTATCGGTTTTTTGATTTAAAAAAATCACAAACAGACGTAAGACAAAAGGCGATACTTGTTTTAAACGCAGCTAACGGTTTTTAGTAATAATCTAAAAACCACAAGTTTCTGTCAGTTCCTGGATTTGCAAAAAATAATAATAATTAGCGAATAGGCTAAAATCGACATATTTTTATCGGTTTTTTTATTTTAAAAAATCACAAATAGACGTAAGACAAAAGGCGATACTTGTTTTAAACGCAGCTAACGGTTTTTAATAATAATCTAAAAACCACAAGTTTCTGTCAGTTCCTGGATTTGCAAAAAATAATAATAATTAGCGAATAGGCTAAAATCAACATATTTTTATCGGTTTTTTGATTTTAAAAAATCACAAACAGACGTAAGACAAAAGGCGATACTTATTTTAAACGCAGCTAATGGTTTTTAATAATAATCTAAAAACCACATTTTTCTGTCAGTTTCTGGATTTGCAAAAAATAATAATAATTAGCGAATAGGCTAAAGTCAACATATTTTTATCGGTTTTTTGATTTTAAAAAATCACAAACAGACGTAAGACAAAAGGCGATACTTGTTTTGAACGCAGCTAACGGTTTTTAATAATAATCTAGAAACCACATTTTTCTGTCAGTTTCTGGATTTGCAAAAAATAATAATAATTAGCGAATAGGCTAAAATCAACATATTTTTATCGGTTTTTTGATTTTAAAAAATCACAAACAGACGTAAGACAAAAGGCGATACTTATTTTAAACGCAGCTAATGGTTTTTAATAATAATCTAAAAACCACATTTTTCTGTCAGTTTCTGGATTTGCAAAAAATAATAATAATTAGCGAATAGGCTAAAGTCAACATATTTTTATCGGTTTTTTGATTTTAAAAAATCACAAACAGACGTAAGACAAAAGGCGATACTTGTTTTGAACGCAGCTAACAGTTTTTAATAATAATCTAAAAACCACATTTTTCTGTCAGTTTCTGGATTTGCAAAAAATAATAATAATTAGCGAATAGGCTAAAGTCAACATATTTTTATCGGTTTTTTGATTTTAAAAAATCACAAACAGACGTAAGACAAAAGGCGATACTTGTTTTGAACGCAGCTAACAGTTTTTAATAATAATCTAAAAACCACATTTTTCTGTCAGTTTCTGGATTTGCAAAAAATAATAATAATTAGCGAATAGGCTAAAGTCAACATATTTTTATCGGTTTTTTGATTTTAAAAAATCACAAACAGACGTAAGACAAAAGGCGATACTTGTTTTGAACGCAGCTAACGGTTTTTAATAATAATCTAAAAACCACATTTTTCTGTCAGTTTCTGGATTTGCAAAAAATAATAATAATTAGCGAATAGGCTAAAATCAACATCTTTTTATCGGTTTTTTGATTTTTAAAAATCACAAACAGACATCAAGACAAAAGACGATACTTGTTTTGAACGCAGCTAACGGATTTAATAATAATCTAAAAACCACATTTTTCTGTCAGTTCCTGGATTTGCAAAAAATAATAATAAATAGCGAATAGGCTAAAATCGACATATTTTTATCGGTTTTTTTATTTTAAAAAATCACAAACAGACGTGAGACAAAAGGCGATACTTGTTTTGAACGCAGCTAATGGTTTTTAATAATAATCTAAAAACCACAAGTTTCTGTCAGTTCCTGGATTTGCAAAAATTAATAATAATTAGCGAATAGGCTAAAATCGACATATTTTTATCGGATTTTTTATTTTAAAAAATCACAAACAGACTTAAGACAAAAGGCGATACTTGTTTCGAACGCAGCTAACGGTTTTCAATAATAATATAAAAACCACAAGTTTCTGTCAGTTCCTGGATTTGCAAAAAATAATAATAATTAGCGAATAGGCTAAAATCGAAATATTTTTATCGGTTTTTTTATTTTAAAAAATCACAAACAGACGTAAGACAAAAGGCGATACTTGTTTTGAACGCAGCTAATGGTTTTTAATAATAATCTAAAAACCACATTTTTCTGTCAGTTTCTGGATTTGCAAAAAATAATAATAATTAGCGAATAGGCTAAAATCAACATATTTTTATCGGTTTTTTGATTTTAAAAAATCACAAACAGACGTAAGACAAAAAGCGATACTTATTTTAAACGCAGCTAACGGTTTTTAATAATAATCTAAAAACCACAAGTTTCTGTCAGTTCCTGGATTTGCAAAAAATAATAATAATTAGCGAATAGGCTAAAATCAACATATTTTTATCGGTTTTTTGATTTTAAAAAATCACAAACAGATGTAAGACAAAAGGCGATAATTGTTTTGAACGCAGCTAACGGTTCTTAATAATAATCTAAAAACCACAAATTTCTGTCAGTTCCTGGATTTGCAAAAAATAATAATAATTAGCGAAGAGGCTAAAATCGACATATTTTTATCGGTTTTTTTATTTAAAAAAATCACAAACAGACGTAAGACAAAAGACGATACTTGTTTTGAACGCAGCTAACGGTTTTAAATAATAATCTAAAAACCACATTTTTCTGTCAGTTCCTGGATTTGCAAAAAATAATAATAATTAGCGAATAGGCTAAAATCGACATATTTTTATCGGTTTTTTTATTTTAAAAAATCACAAACAGACGCAAGACAAAAGGCGATACTTGTTTTGAACGCAGCTAACGGTTTTTAATAATAATATAAAAACCACAAGTTTCTGTCAGTTCTTGGATTTGCAAAAAATAATAATAATTAGCGAATAGGCTAAAATCGACATATTTTTATCGGTTTTTTGATTTTAAAAAATCACAAACAGACGTAAGACAAAAGGCGATAATTGTTTTGAACGCAGCTAATGGTTTTTAATAATAATCTAAAATCCACATTTTTCTGTCAGTTTCTGGATTTGCAAAAAATAATAATAATTAGCGAATAGGCTAAAATCAACATATTTTTATCGGTTTTTTGATTTTAAGAAATCACAAACAGACGTAAGACAAAAGGCGATACTTGTTTTGAACGCAGCTAACGGTTGTTAATAATAATCTAAAAACCACAAGTTTCTGTCAGTTCCTGGATTTGCAAAAAATAATAATAATTAGCGAATAGGCTAAAATCGACATATTTTTATCGGTTTTTTTATTTAAAAAAATCACAAACAGACGTAAGACAAAAGGCAATACTTGTTTTGAACGCAGCTAACGGTTTTTAATAATAATATAAAAACCACAAGTTTCTGTCAGTTCTTGGATTTGCAAAAAATAATAATAATTAGCGAATAGGCTAAAATCGACATATTTTTATCGGTTTTTTGATTTTAAAAAATCACAAACAGAAGTTAGACAAAAGGCGATACTTGTTTTGAACGCAGCTAATGGTTTTTAATAATAATCTAAAATCCACATTTTTCTGTCAGTTTCTGGATTTGCAAAAAATAATAATAATTAGCGAATAGGCTAAAATCAACATATTTTTATCGGTTTTTTGATTTTAAAAAATCACAAACAGACGTAAGACAAAAGGCGATAATTGTTTTGAACGCAGCTAACGGTTTTTAATAATTATCTAAAAACCACATTTTTCTGTCAGTTTCTAGATTTGCAAAAAATAATAATAATTAGCGAATAGGCTAAAATCAACATATTTTTATCGGTTTTTTGATTTTAAAAAATCACAAACAGACGTAAGACAAAAGGCGATACTTGTTTTGAACGCAGCTAACGGTTTTTAATAATTATCTAAAAACCACGTTTTTCTGTCAGTTCCTGGATTTGCAAAAAATAATAATAATTAGCGAATAGGCTAAAATCAGCATATTTTCATCGGTTTTTTGATTTTAAAAAATCACAAACAGACGTAAGACAAAAAATAATAATAATTAGCGAATAGGCTAAAATCAACATATTTTTATCGGTTTTTTGATTTTAAAAAATCACAAACAGACGTAAGACAAAAGGCGATAATTGTTTTGAACGCAGCTAACGGTTTTTAATAATAATCTAAAAACCACAAGTTTCTGTCAGTTCCTGGATTTGGAAAAAATAATAATAATTAGCGAATAGGCTACAATCGACATATTTTTATCGGTTTTTTTATTTAAAAAAATCACAAACAGACGTAAGACAAAAGGCGATACTTGTTTTGAACGCACTAACGTTTTTTAATAATAATATAAAAACCACAAGTTTATGTCAGTTCTTGGATTTGCAAAAAATAATAATAATTAGCGAAAAGGCTAAAATCAACATATTTTTATCGGTTTTTTGATTTTAAGAAATCACAAGCAGACGTAAGACAAAAGGCGATACTTGTTTTGAACGCACTAACGGTTTTTAATAATAATATAAAAACCACAAGTTTATGTCAGTTCTTGGATTTGCAAAAAATAATAATAATTAGCGAAAAGGCTAAAATCAACATATTTTTATCGGTTTTTTGATTTTAAGAAATCACAAACAGACGTAAGACAAAAGGCGATACTTGTTTTGAACGCAGCTAACGGTTTTTAATAATAATCTAAAAACCACAAGTTTCTGTCAGTTCCTGGATTTGCAAAAAATAATAATAATTAGCGAATAGGCTAAAATCGACATATTTTTATCGGTTTTTTTATTTAAAAAAATCACAAACAGACGTAAGACAAAAGGCGATACTTGTTTTGAACGCAGATAACGGTTTTTAATAATAATATAAAAACCACAAGTTTCTGTCAGTTCTTGGATTTGCAAAAAATAATAATAATTAGCGAATAGGCTAAAATCGACATATTTTTATCGGTTTTTTGATTTTAAAAAATCACAAACAGACGTAAGACAAAAGGCGATACTTGTTTTGAACGCAGCTAATGGTTTTTAATAATAATCTAAAATCCACATTTTTCTGTCAGTTTCTAGATTTGCAAAAAATAATAATAATTAGCGAATAGGCTAAAATCAACATATTTTTATCGGTTTTTTTATTTTAAAAAATCACAAACAGACGTAAGACAAAAGGCGATACTTGTTTTGAACGCAGCTAACGGTTTTTAATAATTATCTAAAAACCACATTTTTCTGTCAGTTTCTGGATTTGCAAAAAATAATAATAATTAGCGAATAGGCTAAAATCAACATATTTTTATCGGTTTTTTGATTTTAAAAAATCACAAACAGACGTAAGACAAAAGGCGATACTTGTTTTGAACGCAGCTAACGGTTTTTAATAATTATCTGAATACCACATTTTTCTGTCAGTTTCTGGATTTGCAAAAAATAATAATAATTAGCGAATAGGCTAAAATCAACATATTTTTATCGGTTTTTTGATTTTAAAAAATCACAAACAGACGTAAGACAGAAGGCGATACTTGTTTTGAACGCAGCTAACGGTTTTTAATAATTATCTAAAAACCACATTTTTCTGTCAGTTTCTGGATTTGCAAAAAATAATAATAATTAGCGAATAGGCTAAAATCAACATATTTTTATCGGTTTTTTGATTTTAAAAAATCACAAACAGACGTAAGACAAAAGGCGATACTTGTTTTGAACGCAGCTAACGGTTTTTAATAATTATCTAAAAACCACATTTTTCTGTCAGTTTCTGGATTTGCAAAAAATAATAATAATTAGCGAATAGGCTAAAATCAACATATTTTTATCGGTTTTTTGATTTTAAAAAATCACAAACAGACGTAAGACAGAAGGCGATACTTGTTTTGAACGCAGCTAACGGTTTTTAATAATTATCTGAATACCACATTTTTCTGTCAGTTTCTGGATTTGCAAAAAATAATAATAATTAGCGAATAGGCTAAAATCAACATATTTTTATCGGTTTTTTGATTTTAAAAAATCACAAACAGACGTAAGATAAAAGGCGATACTTGTTTTGAACGCAGCTAACGGTTTTTAATAATTATCTAAAAACCACATTTTTCTGTCAGTTCCTGGATTTGCAAAAAATAATAATAATTAGCGAATAGGCTAAAATCAACATATTTTTATCGGTTTTTTGATTTTAAAAAATCACACACAGACGTAAGACAAAAGGCGATACTTGTTTTAAACGCAGCTAATGGTTTTTAATAATAATCTAAAAACCACATTTTTCTGTCAGTTTCTGGATTTGCAAAAAATAATAATAATTAGCGAATAGGCTAAAGTCAACATATTTTTATCGGTTTTTGGATTTTAAAAAATCACAAACAGACGTAAGACAAAAGGCGATACATGTTTTGAACGCAGCTAACGGGTTTTAATAATAATCTAAAAACCACATTTTTCTGTCAGTTTCTGGATTTGCAAAAAATAATAATAATTAGCGAATAGGCTAAAGTCAACATATTTTTATCGGCTTTTTGATGTTAAAAAATCACAAACAGACGTAAGACAAAAGGCGATACTTGTTTTGCACGCAGCTAACGGTTTTTAATAATAATCTAAAAACCACATTTTTCTGTCAGTTTCTGGATTTGCAAAAAATAATAATAATTAGCGAATAGGCTAAAATCTACATCTTTTTATCGGTTTTATGATTTTTAAAAATCACAAACAGACGTAAGATAAAAGGCGATACTTGTTTTGAACGCAGCTAACGGTTTTTAATAATTATCTAAAAACCACATTTTTCTGTCAGTTCCTGGATTTGCAAAAAATAATAATAATTAGCGAATAGGCTAAAATCAACATATTTTTATCGGTTTTTTGATTTTAAAAAATCACAAACAGACGTAAGACAAAAGGCGATACTTGTTTTGAACGCAGCTAACGGTTTTTAATAATTATCTAAAAACCACATTTTTCTGTCAGTTTCTGGATTTGCAAAAAATAATAATAATTAGCGAATAGGCTAAAATCAACATATTTTTATCGGTTTTTTGATTTTAAAAAATCACAAAAAGACGTAAGACAAAAGGCGATACTTGTTTTGAACGCAGCTAACGGTTTTTAATAATTATCTGAATACCACATTTTTCTGTCAGTTTCTGGATTTGCAAAAAATAATAATAATTAGCGAATAGGCTAAAATCAACATATTTTTATCGGTTTTTTGATTTTAAAAAATCACAAACAGACGTAAGACAAAAGGCGATACTTGTTTTGAACGCAGCTAACGGTTTTTAATAATTATCTAAAAACCACATTTTTCTGTCAGTTCCTGGATTTGCAAAAAATAATAATAATTAGCGAATAGGCTAAAATCAACATATTTTTATCGGTTTTTTGATTTTAAAAAATCACACACAGACGTAAGACAAAAGGCGATACTTGTTTTAAACGCAGCTAATGGTTTTTAATAATAATCTAAAAACCACATTTTTCTGTCAGTTTCTGGATTTGCAAAAAATAATAATAATTAGCGAATAGGCTAAAGTCAACATATTTTTATCGGTTTTTGGATTTTAAAAAATCACAAACAGACGTAAGACAAAAGGCGATACTTGTTTTGAACGCAGCTAACGGTTGTTAATAATAATCTAAAAACCACAAGTTTCTGTCAGTTCCTGGATTTGCAAAAAATAATAATAATTAGCGAGTAGGCTAAAATCAACATATTTTTATCGGTTTTTTGATTTTAAGAAATCACAAACAGACGTAAGACAAAAGGCGATACTTGTTTTAAACGCAGTTAACGGTTTTTAATAATAATCTAAAATCCACATTTTTCTGTCAGTTTCTGGATTTGCAAAAAATAATAATAATTAGCGAGTAGGCTAAAATCAACATATTTTTATCGGTTTTTTGATTTTAAGAAATCACAAACAGACGTAAGACAAAAGGCGATACTTGTTTTGAACGCAGCTAACGGTTTTTAATAATAATCTAAAAACCACATTTTTCTGTCAGTTTCTGGATTTGCAAAAAATAATAATAATTAGCGAATAGGCTATAATCAACATATTTTTATCGGTTTTTTGATTTTAAAAAATCACAGACAGACGTAAGACAAAAAGCGATACTTGTTTTGAACGCAGCTAATGGTTTTTAATAATAATCTAAAATCCACATTTTTCTGTCAGTTTCTGGATTTGCAAAAAATAATAATAATTAGCGAATAGGCTAAAATCAACATATTTTTATCGGTTTTTTGATTTTAAGAAATCACAAACAGACGTAAGACAAAAGGCGATACTTGTTTTGAACGCAGCTAACGGTTTTTAATAATAATCTAAAAACCACAAGTTTCTGTCAGTTCCTGGATTTGCAAAAAATAATAATAATTAGCGAATAGGCTAAAATCGACATATTTTTATCGGTTTTTTTATTTAAAAAAATCACAAACAGACGTAAGACAAAAGGCGATACTTATTTTGAACGCAGCTAACGGTTTTTAATAATAATATAAAAACCACAAGTTTCTGTCAGTTTTTGGATTTGCAAAAAATAATAATAATTAGCGAGTAGGCTAAAATCAACATATTTTTATCAGTTTTTTGATTTTAAGAAATCACAAACAGACGTAAGACAAAAGGCGATACTTGTTTTAAACGCAGTTAACGGTTTTTAATAATAATCTAAAAACCACAAGTTTCTGTCAGTTCCTGGATTTGCAAAAAATAATAATAATTAGCGAATAGGCTAAAATCAACATATTTTTATCGGTTTTTTGATTTTAAGAAATCACAAACAGATGTAAGAGAAAAAGCGATACTTGTTTTGAACGCAGCTAACGGTTTTTAATAATAATCTAAAAACCACAAGTTTCTGTCAGTTTCTGGATTTGCAAAAAATAATAATAATTAGCGAATAGGCTAAAATCAACATATTTTTATCGGTTTTTTGATTTTAAGAAATCACAAACAGACGTAAGACAAAAGGCGATACTTGTTTTGAACGCAGCTAACGGTTTTTAATAATAATCTAAAAACCACAAGTTTCTGTCAGTTCCTGGATTTGCAAAAAATAATAATAATTAGCGAATAGGCTAAAATCAACATATTTTTATCGGTTTTTTGATTTTAAGAAATCACAAACAGACGTAAGACAAAAGGCGATACTTGTTTTGAACGCAGCTAACGGTTTTTAATAATAAACTAAAAACCACAAGTTTCTGTCAGTTCCTGGATTTGCAAAAAATAATAATAATTAGCGAATAGGCTAAAATCGACATATTTTTATCGGTTTTTTTATTTTAAGAAATCACAAACAGACGTAAGACAAAAGGCGATACTTGTTTTAAACGCAGTTAACGGTTTTTAATAATAATCTAAAAACCACAAGTTTCTGTCAGTTCCTGGATTTGCAAAAAATAATAATAATTAGCGAATAGGCTAAAATCAACATATTTTTATCGGTTTTTTGATTTTAAGAAATCACAAACAGATGTAAGAGAAAAAGCGATACTTGTTTTGAACGCAGCTAACGGTTTTTAATAATTATCTAAAAACCACAAAAATAATAATAATTAGCGAATAGGCTAAAATCAACATATTTTTATCGGTTTTTTTATTTAAAAAAATCACAAACAGACGTAAGACAAAAGGCGATACTTGTTTTGAACGCAGCTAACGGTTTTTAATAATAATATAAAAACCACAAGTTTCTGTCAGTTCCAGGATTTGCAAAAAATAATAATATTTAGCGAATAGGCTAAAATCAACATATTTTTATCGGTTTTTTGATTTTAAAAAATCACAAACAGACGTAAGGTAAAAGGCGATACTTGTTTTAAACGCAGCTAATTGTTTTTAATAATAATCTAAAAACCACATTTTTCTGTCAGTTTCTGGATGTGCAAAAAATAATAATAATTAGCGAATAGGCTAAAGTCAACATATTTTTATCGGTTTTTGATTTTAAAAAATCACAAACAGACGTAAGACAAAAAGCGATACTTGTTTTGAACGCAGCTAACGGTTTTTAATAATAATCTAAAAACCACATTTTTCTGTCAGTTTCTGGATTTGCAAAAAATAATAATAATTAGCGAATAGGCTAAAATCAACATATTTTTATCGGCTTTTTGATTTTAAAAAATCACAAACAGACGTAAGACAAAAGGCGATAATTGTTTTGAAGGCAGCTTACGGTTTTTAATAATAATCTAAAAACCACATTTTTCTGTCAGTTTCTGGATTTGCAAAAAATAATAATAATTAGCGAATAGGCTAAAATCAACATCTTTTTATCGGTTTTTCGATTTTTAAAAATCACAAACAGACGTAAGACAAAAGGCGATACTTGTTTTGAACGCAGCTAATGGTTTTTAATAATAATCTAAAATCCACATTTTTCTGTCAGTTTCTGGATTTGCAAAAAATAATAATAATTAGCGAATAGGCTAAAATCAACATCTTTTTGTCGGTTTTTTGATTTTAAAAAATCACAAACAGATGTAAGACAAAAGGCGATACTTGTTTTGAACGCACCTAACGGTTTTTAATAATAATCTAAAAACCACATTTTTCTGTCAGTTCCTGGATTTGCAAAAAATAATAATAATTAGCGAATAGGCTAAAATCGACATATTTTTATGGGTTTTTTTATTTTAAAAAATCACAAACAGACGTAAGACAAAAGGCGATACTTGTTTTGAACGCAGCTAATGGTTTTTAATAATAATCTAAAAACCACATTTTCCTGTCAGTTTCTGGATTTGCAAAAAATAATAATAATTAGCGAATAGGCTAAAATCAACATATTTTTATCGGTTTTTTGATTTTAAAAAATCACAAACAGACGTAAGACAAAAGGCGATACTTGTTTTGAACGCAGCTAATGGTTTTTAATAATAATCTAAAAACCACATTTTTCTGTCAGTTTCTAGATTTGCAAAAAATAATATTAATTAGCGAATAGGCTAAAATCGACATATTTTTATCGGTTTTTTTATTTTAAAAAATCACAAACAGACGTAAGACAAAAGGCGATACTTGTTTTAAACGCAGCTAATGGTTTTTAATAATAATCTAAGAACCACATTTTTCTGTCAGTTTCTGGATTTGCAAAAAATAATAATAATTAGCGAATAGGCTAAAATCAACATATTTTTATAGGTTTTTTGATTTTAAAAAATCACAAACAGACGTAAGACAAAAGGCGATACTTGTTTTAAACGCAGCTAATGGTTTTTAATAATAATCTAAAAACCACATTTTTCTGTCAGTTTCTGGATTTGCAAAAAATAATAATAATTAGCGAATAGGCTAAAATCAACATATTTTTATAGGTTTTTTGATTTTAAAAAATCACAAACAGACGTAAGACAAAAGGCGATACTTGTTTTGAACGCAGCTAATGGTTTTTAATAATAATATAAAAACCACATTTTTCTGTCAGTTTCTGGATTTGCAAAAAATAATAATAATTAGCGAATAGGCTAAAATCAACATATTTTTATCGGTTTTTTGATTTTAAAAATCACAAACAGACGTAAGACAAAAGGCGATACTTGTTTTGAACGCAGCTAACGGTTTTTAATAATAATCTAAAAACCACAAGTTTCTGTCAGTTCCTGGATTTGCAAAAAATAATAATAATTAGCGAATAGGCTAAAATCAACATATTTTTATCGGTTTTTTGATTTTAAGAAATCACAAACAGACGTAAGACAAAAGGCGATACTTGTTTTGAACGCAGCTAACGGTTTTTAATAATAATCTAAAAACCACAAGTTTCTGTCAGTTCTTGGATTTGCAAAAAATAATAATAATTAGCGAATAGGCTAAAATCGACACATTTTTATCGGTTTTTTGATTTTAAGAAATCACAAACAGACGTAAGACAAAAGGCGATACTTGTTTTGAACGCAGCTAACGGTTTTTAATAATAATCTAAAAACCACAAGTTTCTGTCAGTTCCTGGATTTGCAAAAAATAATAATAATTAGCGAATAGGCTAAAATCGACATATTTTTATCGGTTTTTTTATTTAAAAAAATCACAAACAGACGTAAGACAAAAGGCGATACTTGTTTTGAACGCAGCTAACGGTTTTTAATAATAATATAAAAACCACAAGTTTCTGTCAGTTTTTGGATTTGCAAAAAATAATAATAATTAGCGAGTAGGCTAAAATCAACATATTTTTATCGGTTTTTTGATTTTAAGAAATCACAAACAGACGTAAGACAAAAGGCGATACTTGTTTTGAATGCAGCTAACGGTTTTTAATAATTATTTAAAAACCACATTTTTCTGTCAGTTCCTGGATTTGCAAAAAATAATAATATTTAGCGAATAGGCTAAAATCAACATATTTTTATCGGTTTTTTGATTTTAAAAAATCACAAACAGACGTAAGGTAAAAGTCGATACTTGTTTTAAACGCAGCTAATGGTTTTTAATAATAATCTAAAAACCACATTTTTCTGTCAGTTTCTGGATTTGCAAAAAATAATAATAATTAGCGAATAGGCTAAAGTCAACATATTTTTATCGGTTTTTTGATTTTAAAAAATCACAAACAGACGTAAGACAAAAGGCGATACTTGTTTTGAACGCAGCTAACGGTTTTTAATAATAATCTAAAAACCACATTTTTCTGTCAGTTTCTGGATTTGCAAAAAATAATAATAATTAGCGAATAGGCTAAAATCAACATATTTTTATCGGCTTTTTGATTTTAAAAAATCACAAACAGACGTAAGACAAAAGGCGATACTTGTTTTGAAGGCAGCTAACGGTTTTTAATAATAATCTAAAAACCACATTTTTCTGTCAGTTTCTGGATTTGCAAAAAATAATAATAATTAGCGAATAGGCTAAAATCAACATCTTTTTATCGGTTTTTTGATTTTTAAAAATCACAAACAGACGTAAGACAAAAGGCGATACTTGTTTTGAACGCAGCTAATGGTTTTTAATAATAATCTAAAATCCACATTTTTCTGTCAGTTTCTGGATTTGCAAAAAATAATAATAATTAGCGAATAGGCTAAAATCAACATCTTTTTATCGGTTTTTTGATTTTAAAAAATCACAAACAGACGTAAGACAAAAGGCGATACTTGTTTTGAACGCAGCTAATGGTTTTTAATAATAATCTAAAAACCACATTTTTCTGTCAGTTTCTGGATTTGCAAAAAATAATATTAATTAGCGAATAGGCTAAAATCAACATATTTTTATCGGTTTTTTGATTTTAAAAAATAACAAACAGACGTAAGACAAAAGGCGATACTTGTTTTGAACGCAGCTAATGGTTTTTAATAATAATCTAAAAACCACATTTTTCTGTCAGTTTCTAGATTTGCAAAAAATAATATTAATTAGCGAATAGGCTAAAATCAATATATTTTTATCGGTTTTTTGATTTTAAAAAATCACAAACAGACGTCAGACAAAAGGCGATACTTGTTTTGAACGCAGTTAACGGTTTTTAATAATAATCTAAAAACCACAAGTTTCTGTCAGTTCCTGGATTTGCAAAAAATAATAATAATTAGCGAATAGGCTAAAATCAACATATTTTTATCGGTTTTTTGATTTTAAAAAATCACAAACAGACGTAAGACAAAAAGCGCTACTTGTTTTGAACGCAGCTAACGGTTTTTAATAATAATCTAAAAACCACAAGTTTCTGTCAGTTCCTGGATTTGCAAAAAATAATAATAATTAGCGAATAGGCTAAAATCGACATATTTTTATCGGTTTTTTTATTTTAAAAAATCACAAACAGTTGTAAAACAAAAGGCGATACTTGTTTTGAACGCAGCTAATGGTTTTTAATAATAATCTAAAAACCACATTTTTCTGTCAGTTTCTGGATTTGCAAAAAATAATAATAATTAGCGAATAGGCTAAAATCAACATATTTTTATCGGTTTTTTGATTTTAAAAAATCACAAACAGACGTAAGACAAAAGGCGATACTTGTTTTGAACGCAGCTAATGGTTTTTAATAATAATCTAAAAACCACATTTTTCTGTCAGTTTCTGGATTTGCAAAAAATAATAATAATTAGCGAATAGGCTAAAATCAACATCTTTTTATCGGTTTTTTGATTTTAAAAAATCACAAACAGACGTAAGACAAAAGGCGATACTTGTTTTGAACGCAGCTAACGGTTTTTAATAATAATCTAAAAATCACAAGTTTCTGTCAGTTCCCGGATTTGCAAAAAATAATAATAATTAGCGAATAGGCTAAAATCAACATATTTTTATCGGTTTTTTGATTTTAAGAAATCACAAACAGACGTAAGACAAAAGGCGATACTTGTTTTGAACGCAGCTAACGGTTTTTAATAATAATCTAAAAACCACAAGTTTCTGTCAGTTCCTGGATTTGCAAAAAATAATAATAATTAGCGAATAGGCTAAAATCGACATATTTTTATCGGTTTTTTTATTTAAAAAAATTACAAACAGACGTCAGACAAAAGGCGATACTTGTTTTGAACGCAGCTAACGGTTTTTAATAATAATATAAAAACCACAAGTTTCTGTCAGTTTTTGGATTTGCAAAAAATAATAATAATTAGCGAGTAGGCTAAAATCAACATATTTTTATCGGTTTTTTGATTTTAAGAAATTACAAACAGACGTAAGACAAAAGGCGATACTTGTTTTGAATGCAGCTAACGGTTTTTAATAATTATTTAAAAACCACATTTTTCTGTCAGTTCCTGGATTTGCAAAAAATAATAATATTTAGCGAATAGGCTAAAATCAACATATTTTTATCGGTTTCTTTGATTTTAAAAAATCACAAACAGACGTAAGGTAAAAGGCGATACTTGTTTTAAACGCAGCTAATGGTTTTTAATAATAATCTAAAAACCACATTTTTCTGTCAGTTTCTGGATTTGCAAAAAATAATAATAATTAGCGAATAGGCTAAAGTCAACATATTTTTATCGGTTTTTTGATTTTAAAAAATCACAAACAGACGTAAGACAAAAGGCGATACTTGTTTTGAACGCAGCTTACGGTTTTTAATAATAATCTAAAAACCACATTTTTCTGTCAGTTTCTGGATTTGCAAAAAATAATAATAATTAGCCAATAGGCTAAAATCAACATATTTTTATCTGCTTTTTGATTTTAAAAAATCACAAACAGACGTAAGACAAAAGGCGATACTTGTTTTGAAAGCAGCTAACAATTTTTAATAATAATCTAAAAACCACATTTTTCTGTCAGTTTCTGGATTTGCAAAAAATAATAATAATTAGCGAATAGGCTAAAATCAACATCTTTTTATCGGTTTTTTGATTTTTAAAAATCACAAACAGACGTAAGACAAAAGGCGATACTTGTTTTTAACGCAGCTAATGGTTTTTAATAATAATCTGAAATCCACATTTTTCTGTCAGTTTCTGGATTTGCAAAAAATAATAATAATTAGCGTATAGGCTAAAATCAACATCTTTTTATCGGTTTTTTGATTTTAAAAAATCACAAACAGACGTAAGACAAAAGGCGATACTTGTTTTGAACGCACCTAACGGTTTTTAATAATAATCTAAAAACCACATTTTTCTGTCAGTTCCTGGATTTGCAAAAAATAATAATAATTAGCGAATAGGCTAAAATCGACATATTTTTATCGGTTTTTTTATTTTAAAAAATCACAAACAGACGTAAGACAAAAGGCGATACTTGTTTTGAACGCAGCTAATGGTTTTTAATAATAATCTAAAAACCACAAGTTTCTGTCAGTTCCTGGATTTGCAAAAAATAATAATAATTAGCGAGTAGGCTAAAATCAACATATTTTTATCGGTTTTTTGATTTTAAAAAATCACAAACAGACGTAAGACAAAAGGCGATACTTGTTTTGAACGCAGCTAATGGTTTTTAATAATAATCTAAAAACCACATTTTTCTGTCAGTTTCTGGATTTGCAAAAAATAATATCAATTAGCGAATAGGCTAAAATCAACATATTTTTATCGGTTTTTTGATTTTAAAAAATCACAAACAGACGTAAGACAAAAGGCGATACTTGTTTTGAACGCAGCTAATGGTTTTTAATAATAATCTAAAAACCACATTTTTCTGTCAGTTTCTGGATTTGCAAAAAATAATATTAATTAGCGAATAGGCTAAAATCAACATATTTTTATCGGTTTTTTGATTTTAAAAAATCACAAACAGACGTAAGACAAAAGGCGATACTTGTTTTGAACGCAGCTAACGGTTTTTATTAATAATCTAAAAACCACAAGTTTCTGTCAGTTCCTGGATTTGCAAAAAATAATAATAATTAGCGAATAGGCTAAAATCAACATATTTTTATCGGTTTTTTGATTTTAAAAAATCACAAACAGACGTAAGACAAAAAGCGATACTTGTTTTGAACGCAGCTAACGGTTTTTAATAATAATCTAAAAACCACAAGTTTCTGTCAGTTCCTGGATTTGCAAAAAATAATAATAATTAGCGAGTAGGCTAAAATCAACATATTTTTATCGGTTTTTTTATTTTAAAAAATCACAAACAGACGTAAGACAAAAGGCGATACTTGTTTTGAACGCAGCTAATGATTTTTAATAATAATCTAAAAACCACATTTTTCTGTCAGTTTCTGGATTTGCAAAAAATAATAATAATTAGCGAATAGGCTAAAATCAACATATTTTTATCGGTTTTTTTATTTAAAAAAATCACAAACAGACGTAAGACAAAAGGCGATACTTGTTTTGAACGCAGCTAACGGTTTTTAATAATAATATAAAAACCACAAGTTTCTGTCAGTTTTTGGATTTGCAAAAAATAATAATAATTAGCGAGTAGGCTAAAATCAACATATTTTTATCGGTTTTTTGATTTTAAGAAATCACAAACAGACGTAAGACAAAAGGCGATACTTGTTTTGAACGCAGCTAATGGTTTTTAATAATAATCTAAAAACCACATTTTTCTGTCAGTTTCTGGATTTGCAAAAAATAATAATAATTAGCGAATAGGCTAAAATCAACATCTTTTTATCGGTTTTTTGATTTTTAAAAATCACAAACAGACGTAAGACAAAAGGCGATACTTGTTTTGAACGCAGCTAATGGTTTTTAATAATAATCTGAATACCACATTTTTCTGTCAGTTTCTGGATTTGCAAAAAATAATAATAATTAGCGAATAGGCTAAAATCAACATATTTTTATCGGTTTTTTGATTTTAAAAAATCACAAACAGACGTAAGATAAAAGGCGATACTTGTTTTGAACGCAGCTAACGGTGTTTAATAATTATCTAAAAACCACATTTTTCTGTCAGTTCCTGGATTTGCAAAAAATAATAATAATTAGCGAATAGGCTAAAATCAACATATTTTTATCGGTTTTTTGATTTTAAAAAATCACACACAGACGTAAGACAAAAGGCGATACTTGTTTTAAACGCAGCTAATGGTTTTTAATAATAATCTAAAAACCACATTTTTCTGTCAGTTTCTGGATTTGCAAAAAATAATAATAATTAGCGAATAGGCTAAAGTCAACATATTTTTATCGGTTTTTGGATTTTAAAAAATCACAAACAGACGTAAGACAAAAGGCGATACATGTTTTGAACGCAGCTAACGGGTTTTAATAATAATCTAAAAACCACATTTTTCTGTCAGTTTCTGGATTTGCAAAAAATAATAATAATTAGCGAATAGGCTAAAATCAACATATTTTTATCGGCTTTTTGATGTTAAAAAATCACAAACAGACGTAAGACAAAAGGCGATACTTGTTTTGAACGCAGCTAACGGTTTTTAATAATAATCTAAAAACCACATTTTTCTGTCAGTTTCTGGATTTGCAAAAAATAATAATAATTAGCGAATAGGCTAAAATCAACATCTTTTTATCGGTTTTATGATTTTTAAAAATCACAAACAGACGTAAGACAAAAGACGATACTTGTTTTGAACGCAGCTAACGGTTTTTAATAATAATCTAAAAACCACATTTTTCTGTCAGTTCCTGGATTTGCAAAAAATAATAATAATTAGCGAATAGGCTAAAATCGACATATTTTTATCGGTTTTTTTATTTTAAAAAATCACAAACAGACGTAAGACAAAAGACGATACTTGTTTTGAACGCAGCTAATGGTTTTTAATAATAATCTAAAAACCACATTTTTCTGTCAGTTTCTGGATTTGCAAAAAATAATAATAATTAGCGAATAGGCTAAAATCAACATATTTTTATCGGTTTTTTGATTTAAAAAAATCACAAACAGACGTAAGACAAAAAGCGATACTTGTTTTGGATGCAGCTAACGGTTTTTAATAATAATCTAAAAACCACAAGTTTCTGTCAGTTCCTGGATTTGCAAAAAATAATAATAATTAGCGAATAGGCTAAAATCAACATATTTTTATCGGTTTTTTGAATTTAAAAAATCACAAACAGACGTAAGACAAAAAGCGATACTTGTTTTGAACACAGCTAACGGTTTTTAATAATAATCTAAAAACCACAAGTTTCTGTCAGTTCCTGGATTTGCAAAAAATAATAATAATTAGCGAATAGGCTAAAATCGACATATTTTTATCGGTTTTTTTATTTTAAAAAATCACAAATAGACGTAAGACAAAAGGCGATACTTGTTTTAAACGCAGCTAACCTTTTTTAATAATAATCTAAAAACCACAAGTTTCTGTCAGTTCCTGGATTTGCAAAAAATAATAATAATTAGCGAATAGGCTAAAATCAACATATTTTTATCGGTTTTTTGATTTTAAAAAATCACAAACAGACGTAAGACAAAAGGCGATACTTGTTTTGAACGCAGCTAACGGTTTTTAATAATAATCTAGAAACCACATTTTTCTGTCAGTTTCTGGATTTGCAAAAAATAATAATAATTAGCGAATAGGCTAAAGTCAACATATTTTTATCGGTTTTTTGATTTTAAAAAATCACAAACAGACGTAAGACAAAAGGCGATACTTGTTTTGAACGCAGCTAACGGTTTTTAATAATAATCTAAAAACCACATTTTTCTGTCAGTTTCTAAATTTGCAAAAAATAATAATAATTAGCGAATAGGCTAAAATCAACATCTTTTTATCGGTTTTTTGATTTTTAAAAATCACAAACAGACGTAATACAAAAGACGATACTTGTTTTGAACGCAACTAACGGTTTTTAATAATAATCTAAAAACCACATTTTTCTGTCAGTTCCTGGATTTGCAAAAAATAATAATAAATAGCGAATAGGCTAAAATCGACATATTTTTATCGGTTTTTTTATTTTAAAAAATCACAAACAGACGTGAGACAAAAGGCGATACTTGTTTTGAACGCAGCTAATGGTTTTTAATAATAATCTAAAAACCACATTTTTCTGTCAGTTTCTGGATTTGCAAAAAATAATATTAATTAACGAATAGGCTAAAATCAACATATTTTTATCGGTTTTTTTATTTTAAAAAATCACAAACAGACGTAAGACAAAAAGCGATACTTGTTTTGAACGCAGCTAACGGTTTTTAATAATAATCTAAAAACCACAAGTTTCTGTCAGTTCCTGGATTTGCAAAAAATAATAATAATTAGCGAATAGGCTAAAATCGACATATTTTTATCGGTTTTTTGATTTAAAAAAATCACAAACAGACGTAAGACAAAAGGCGATACTTGTTTTAAACGCAGCTAACGGTTTTTAATAATAATCTAAAAACCACAAGTTTCTGTCAGTTCCTGGATTTGCAAAAAATAATAATAATTAGCGAATAGGCTAAAATCGACATATTTTTATCGGTTTTTTTATTTTAAAAAATCACAAATAGACGTAAGACAAAAGGCGATACTTGTTTTAAACGCAGCTAACGGTTTTTAATAATAATCTAAAAACCACAAGTTTCTGTCAGTTCCTGGATTTGCAAAAAATAATAATAATTAGCGAATAGGCTAAAATCAACATATTTTTATCGGTTTTTTGATTTTAAAAAATCACAAACAGACGTAAGACAAAAGGCGATACTTATTTTAAACGCAGCTAATTTTATCGGTTTTTTGATTTTAAAAAATCACAAACAGACGTAAGACAAAAGGCAATACTTGTTTTGAACGCAGCTAACAGTTTTTAATAATATTCTAAAAACCACATTTTTCTGTCAGTTTCTGGATTTGCAAAAAATAATAATAATTAGCGAATAGGCTAAAGTCAACATATTTTTATCGGTTTTTTGATTTTAAAAAATCACAAACAGACGTAAGACAAAAGCGATACTTGTTTTGAACGCAGCTAACGGTTTTTAATAATAATCTAAAAACCACATTTTTCTGTCAGTTTCTGGATTTGCAAAAAATAATAATAATTAGCGAATAGGCTAAAATCGACATATTTTTATCGGTTTTTTTATTTTAAAAAATCACAAACAGATGTAAGACAAAAGGCGATACTTGTTTTGAACGCATCTATTGGTTTTTAATAATAATCTAAAAACCACATTTTTCTGTCAGTTTCTGGATTTGCAAAAAATAATAATAATTAGCGAATAGGCTAAAATCAACATATTTTTATCGGTTTTTTGATTTTAAAAAATCACAAACAGACGTAAGACAAAAGGCGATACTTATTTTAAACGCAGCTAATGGTTTTTAATAATAATCTAAAAACCACATTTTTCTGTCAGTTTCTGGATTTGCAAAAAATAATAATAATTAGCGAATAGGCTAAAGTCAACATATTTTTATCGGTTTTTTGATTTTAAAAAATCACAAACAGACGTAAGACAAAAGGCGATACTTGTTTTGAACGCAGCTAACGGTTTTTAATAATAATCTAGAAACCACATTTTTCTGTCAGTTTCTGGATTTGCAAAAAATAATAATAATTAGCGAATAGGCTAAAGTCAACATATTTTTATCGGTTTTTTGATTTTAAAAAATCACAAACAGACGTAAGACAAAAGGCGATACTTGTTTTGAACGCAGCTAACGGTTTTTAATAATAGTCTAAAAACCACATTTTTCTGTCAGTTTCTAAATTTGCAAAAAATAATAATAATTAGCGAATAGGCTAAAATCAACATCTTTTTATCGGTTTTTTGATTTTTAAAAATCACAAACAGACGTAAGACAAAAGACGATACTTGTTTTGAATGCAACTAACGGTTTTTAATAATAATCTAAAAACCACATTTTTCTGTCAGTTCCTGGATTTGCAAAAAATAATAATAAATAGCGAATAGGCTAAAATCGACATATTTTTATGGGTTTTTTTATTTTAAAAAATCACAAACAGACGTGAGATAAAAGGCGATACTTGTTTTGAACGCAGCTAATGGTTTTTAATAATAATCTAAAAACCACATTTTTCTGTCAGTTTCTGGATTTGCAAAAAATAATAATAATTAACGAATAGGCTAAAATCAACATATTTTTATCGGTTTTTTTATTTTAAAAAATCACAAACAGACGTAAGACAAAAGGCGATACTTGTTTTAAACGCAGCTAACGGTTTTTAATAATAATCTAAAAACCACAAGTTTCTGTCAGTTCCTGGATTTGCAAAAAATAATAATAATTAGCGAATAGGCTAAAATCGACATATTTTTATCGGTTTTTTTATTTTAAAAAATCACAAATAGACGTAAGACAAAAGCGATACTTGTTTTGAACGCAGCTAACGGTTTTTAATAATAATCTAAAAACCACATTTTTCTGTCAGTTTCTGGATTTGCAAAAAATAATAATAATTAGCGAATAGGCTAAAATCGACATATTTTTATCGGTTTTTTGATTTAAAAAAATCACAAACAGACGTAAGACAAAAGGCGATACTTGTTTTAAACGCAGCTAACGGTTTTTAATAATAATCTAAAAACCACAAGTTTCTGTCAGTTCCTGGATTTGCAAAAAATAATAATAATTAGCGAATAGGCTAAAATCGACATATTTTTATCGGTTTTTTTATTTTAAAAAATCACAAATAGACGTAAGACAAAAGGCGATACTTGTTTTAAACGCAGCTAACGGTTTTTAATAATAATCTAAAAACCACAAGTTTCTGTCAGTTCCTGGATTTGCAAAAAATAATAATAATTAGCGAATAGGCTAAAATCAACATATTTTTATCGGTTTTTTGATTTTAAAAAATCACAAACAGACGTAAGATAAAAGGCGATACTTGTTTTGAACGCAGCTAACGGTTTTTAATAATTATCTAAAAACCACATTTTTCTGTCAGTTCCTGGATTTGCAAAAAATAATAATAATTAGCGAATAGGCTAAAATCAACATATTTTTATCGGTTTTTTGATTTTAAAAAATCACACACAGACGTAAGACAAAAGGCGATACTTGTTTTAAACGCAGCTAATGGTTTTTAATAATAATCTAAAAACCACATTTTTCTGTCAGTTTCTGGATTTGCAAAAAATAATAATAATTAGCGAATAGGCTAAAGTCAACATATTTTTATCGGTTTTTGGATTTTAAAAAATCACAAACAGACGTAAGACAAAAGGCGATACATGTTTTGAACGCAGCTAACGGGTTTTAATAATAATCTAAAAACCACATTTTTCTGTCAGTTTCTGGATTTGCAAAAAATAATAATAATTAGCGAATAGGCTAAAGTCAACATATTTTTATCGGCTTTTTGATGTTAAAAAATCACAAACAGACGTAAGACAAAAGGCGATACTTGTTTTGCACGCAGCTAACGGTTTTTAATAATAATCTAAAAACCACATTTTTCTGTCAGTTTCTGGATTTGCAAAAAATAATAATAATTAGCGAATAGGCTAAAATCAACATCTTTTTATCGGTTTTATGATTTTTAAAAATCACAAACAGACGTAAGATAAAAGGCGATACTTGTTTTGAACGCAGCTAACGGTTTTTAATAATTATCTAAAAACCACATTTTTCTGTCAGTTCCTGGATTTGCAAAAAATAATAATAATTAGCGAATAGGCTAAAATCAACATATTTTTATCGGTTTTTTGATTTTAAAAAATCACAAACAGACGTAAGACAAAAGGCGATACTTGTTTTGAACGCAGCTAACGGTTTTTAATAATTATCTAAAAACCACATTTTTCTGTCAGTTTCTGGATTTGCAAAAAATAATAATAATTAGCGAATAGGCTAAAATCAACATATTTTTATCGGTTTTTTGATTTTAAAAAATCACAAACAGACGTAAGACAAAAGGCGATACTTGTTTTGAACGCAGCTAACGGTTTTTAATAATTATCTGAATACCACATTTTTCTGTCAGTTTCTGGATTTGCAAAAAATAATAATAATTAGCGAATAGGCTAAAATCAACATATTTTTATCGGTTTTTTGATTTTAAAAAATCACAAACAGACGTAAGACAAAAGGCGATACTTGTTTTGAACGCAGCTAACGGTTTTTAATAATTATCTAAAAACCACATTTTTCTGTCAGTTCCTGGATTTGCAAAAAATAATAATAATTAGCGAATAGGCTAAAATCAACATATTTTTATCGGTTTTTTGATTTTAAAAAATCACACACAGACGTAAGACAAAAGGCGATACTTGTTTTAAACGCAGCTAATGGTTTTTAATAATAATCTAAAAACCACATTTTTCTGTCAGTTTCTGGATTTGCAAAAAATAATAATAATTAGCGAATAGGCTAAAGTCAACATATTTTTATCGGTTTTTGGATTTTAAAAAATCACAAACAGACGTAAGACAAAAGGCGATACTTGTTTTGAACGCAGCTAACGGTTGTTAATAATAATCTAAAAACCACAAGTTTCTGTCAGTTCCTGGATTTGCAAAAAATAATAATAATTAGCGAGTAGGCTAAAATCAACATATTTTTATCGGTTTTTTGATTTTAAGAAATCACAAACAGACGTAAGACAAAAGGCGATACTTGTTTTAAACGCAGTTAACGGTTTTTAATAATAATCTAAAATCCACATTTTTCTGTCAGTTTCTGGATTTGCAAAAAATAATAATAAT
Source organism: Oxystoma pomonae (assembly GCA_963921995.1). Lineage (NCBI taxonomy): Eukaryota > Metazoa > Arthropoda > Insecta > Coleoptera > Brentidae > Oxystoma > Oxystoma pomonae. The sequence continues at coordinate 2,939,400 of OY998167.1, read as the reverse complement.
TAGCGAGTAGGCTAAAATCAACATATTTTTATCGGTTTTTTGATTTTAAGAAATCACAAACAGACGTAAGACAAAAGGCGATAATTGTTTTGAACGCAGCTAACGGTTTTTAATAATAATCTAAAAACCACATTTTTCTGTCAGTTTCTGGATTTGCAAAAAATAATAATAATTAGCGAATAGGCTATAATCAACATATTTTTATCGGTTTTTTGATTTTAAAAAATCACAGACAGACGTAAGACAAAAAGCGATACTTGTTTTGAACGCAGCTAATGGTTTTTAATAATAATCTAAAATCCACATTTTTCTGTCAGTTTCTGGATTTGCAAAAAATAATAATAATTAGCGAGTAGGCTAAAATCAACATATTTTTATCGGTTTTTTGATTTTAAGAAATCACAAACAGACGTAAGACAAAAGGCGATACTTGTTTTGAACGCAGCTAACGGTTTTTAATAATAATCTAAAAACCACATTTTTCTGTCAGTTTCTGGATTTGCAAAAAATAATAATAATTAGCGAATAGGCTAAAATCAACATCTTTTTATCGGTTTTTTGATTTTTAAAAATCACAAACAGACGTAAGACAAAAGGCGATACTTGTTTTTAACGCAGCTAATGGTTTTTAATAATAATCTGAAATCCACATTTTTCTGTCAGTTTCTGGATTTGCAAAAAATAATAATAATTAGCGTATAGGCTAAAATCAACATCTTTTTATCGGTTTTTTGATTTTAAAAAATCACAAACAGACGTAAGACAAAAGGCGATACTTGTTTTGAACGCACCTAACGGTTTTTAATAATAATCTAAAAACCACATTTTTCTGTCAGTTCCTGGATTTGCAAAAAATAATAATAATTAGCGAATAGGCTAAAATCGACATATTTTTATCGGTTTTTTTATTTTAAAAAATCACAAACAGACGTAAGACAAAAGGCGATACTTGTTTTGAACGCAGCTAATGGTTTTTAATAATAATCTAAAAACCACAAGTTTCTGTCAGTTCCTGGATTTGCAAAAAATAATAATAATTAGCGAGTAGGCTAAAATCAACATATTTTTATCGGTTTTTTGATTTTAAAAAATCACAAACAGACGTAAGACAAAAGGCGATACTTGTTTTGAACGCAGCTAATGGTTTTTAATAATAATCTAAAAACCACATTTTTCTGTCAGTTTCTGGATTTGCAAAAAATAATATCAATTAGCGAATAGGCTAAAATCAACATATTTTTATCGGTTTTTTGATTTTAAAAAATCACAAACAGACGTAAGACAAAAGGCGATACTTGTTTTGAACGCAGCTAATGGTTTTTAATAATAATCTAAAAACCACATTTTTCTGTCAGTTTCTGGATTTGCAAAAAATAATATTAATTAGCGAATAGGCTAAAATCAACATATTTTTATCGGTTTTTTGATTTTAAAAAATCACAAACAGACGTAAGACAAAAGGCGATACTTGTTTTGAACGCAGCTAACGGTTTTTATTAATAATCTAAAAACCACAAGTTTCTGTCAGTTCCTGGATTTGCAAAAAATAATAATAATTAGCGAATAGGCTAAAATCAACATATTTTTATCGGTTTTTTGATTTTAAAAAATCACAAACAGACGTAAGACAAAAAGCGATACTTGTTTTGAACGCAGCTAACGGTTTTTAATAATAATCTAAAAACCACAAGTTTCTGTCAGTTCCTGGATTTGCAAAAAATAATAATAATTAGCGAGTAGGCTAAAATCAACATATTTTTATCGGTTTTTTTATTTTAAAAAATCACAAACAGACGTAAGACAAAAGGCGATACTTGTTTTGAACGCAGCTAATGATTTTTAATAATAATCTAAAAACCACATTTTTCTGTCAGTTTCTGGATTTGCAAAAAATAATAATAATTAGCGAATAGGCTAAAATCAACATATTTTTATCGGTTTTTTTTTTTAAAAAAATCACAAACAGACGTAAGACAAAAGGCGATACTTGTTTTGAACGCAGCTAACGGTTTTTAATAATAATATAAAAACTACAAGTTTCTGTCAGTTTTTGGATTTGCAAAAAATAATAATAATTAGCGAGTAGGCTAAAATCAACATATTTTTATCGGTTTTTTGATTTTAAGAAATCACAAACAGACGTAAGACAAAAGGCGATACTTGTTTTGAACGCAGCTAATGGTTTTTAATAATAATCTGAAATCCACATTTTTCTGTCAGTTTCTGGATTTGCAAAAAATAATAATAATTAGCGTATAGGCTAAAATCAACATCTTTTTATCGGTTTTTTGATTTTAAAAAATCACAAACAGACGTAAGACAAAAGGCGATACTTGTTTTGAACGCACCTAACGGTTTTTAATAATAATCTAAAAACCACATTTTTCTGTCAGTTCCTGGATTTGCAAAAAATAATAATAATTAGCGAATAGGCTAAAATCGACATATTTTTATCGGTTTTTTTATTTTAAAAAATCACAAACAGACGTAAGACAAAAGGCGATACTTGTTTTGAACGCAGCTAATGGTTTTTATTAATAATCTAAAAACCACATTTTTCTGTCAGTTTCTGGATTTGCAAAAAATAATAATAATTAGCGAATAGGCTAAAATCAACATATTTTTATCGGTTTTTTGATTTTAAAAAATCACAAACAGACGTAAGACAAAAGGCGATACTTGTTTTGAACGCAGCTAATGGTTTTTAATAATAATCTAAAAACCACATTTTTCTGTCAGTTTCTGGATTTGCAAAAAATAATATTAATTAGCGAATAGGCTAAAATCAACATATTTTTATCGATTTTTGATTTTAAAAAATCACAAACAGACGTAAGACAAAAGGCGATACTTGTTTTGAACGCAGCTAACGGTTTTTATTAATAATCTAAAAACCACAAGTTTCTGTCAGTTCCTGGATTTGCAAAAAATAATAATAATTAGCGAATAGGCTAAAATCAACATATTTTTATCGGTTTTTTGATTTTAAAAAATCACAAACAGACGTAAGACAAAAAGCGATACTTGTTTTGAACGCAGCTAACGGTTTTTAATAATAATCTAAAAACCACAAGTTTCTGTCAGTTCCTGGATTTGCAAAAAATAATAATAATTAGCGAATAGGCTAAAATCAACATATTTTTATCGGTTTTTTGATTTTAAAAAATCACAAACAGACGTAAGACAAAAGGCGATAATTGTTTTGAACGCAGCTAACGGTTTTTAATAATTATCTAAAAACCACATTTTTCTGTCAGTTTCTGGATTTGCAAAAAATAATAATAATTAGCGAATAGGCTAAAATCAACATATTTTTATCGGTTTTTTGATTTTAAAAAATCACAAACAGACGTAAGACAAAAGGCGATAATTGTTTTGAACGCAGCTAACGGTTTTTAATAATAATCTAAAAACCACAAGTTTCTGTCAGTTTCTGGATTTGCAAAAAATAATAATAATTAGCAAATAGGCTAAAATCGACATATTTTTATCGGTTTTTTTATTTAAAAAAATCACAAAAAGACGTAAGACAAAAGACGATACTTGTTTTGAACGCAGCTAACGGTTTTAAATAATAATCTAAAAACCACATTTTTCTGTCAGTTCCTGGATTTGCAAAAAATAATAATAATTAGCGAATAGACTAAAATCGACATATTTTTATCGGTTTTTTTATTTTAAAAAATCACAAACAGACGCAAGACAAAAGGCGATACTTGTTTTGAACGCAGCTAACGGTTTTTAATAATAATCTAAAAACCACAAGTTTCTGTCAGTTCCTGGATTTGCAAAAAATAATAATAATTAGCGAATAGGCTAAAATCAACATATTTTTATCGGTTTTTTGATTTTAAAAAATCACAAACAGACGTAAGACAAAAGGCGATAATTGTTTTGAACGCAGCTAACGGTTTTTAATAATAATCTAAAAACCACAAGTTTCTGTCAGTTCCTGGATTTGCAAAAAATAATAATAATTAGCGAATAGGCTAAAATCAACATATTTTTATCGGTTTTTTGATTTTAAAAAATCACAAACAGACGTAAGACAAAAGGCGATAATTGTTTTGAACGCAGCTAACGGTTTTTAATAATTATCTAAAAACCACATTTTTCTGTCAGTTTCTGGATTTGCAAAAAATAATAATAATTAGCGAATAGGCTAAAATCAACATATTTTTATCGGTTTTTTAATTTTAAGAAATTACAAACAGACGTAAGACAAAAGGCGATACTTGTTTTGAACGCAGCTAACGGTTTTTAATAATAATCTAAAAACCACAAGTTTCTGTCAGTTCCTGGATTTGCAAAAAATAATAATAATTAGCAAATAGGCTAAAATCGACATATTTTTATCGGTTTTTTTATTTAAAAAAATCACAAACAGACGTAAGACAAAAGGCGATACTTGTTTTGAACGCAGATAACGGTTTTTAATAATAATATAAAAACTACAAGTTTCTGTCAGTTCTTGGATTTGCAAAAAATAATAATAATTAGCGAAAAAGCTAAAATCGACATATTTTTATCGGTTTTTTTATTTTAAAAAATCACAAACAGACGTAAGACAAAAGGCGATACTTGTTTTGAACGCAGCTAATGGTTTTTAATAATAATCTAAAATCCACATTTTTCTGTCAGTTTCTAGATTTGCAAAAAATAATAATAATTAGCGAATAGGCTAAAATCAACATATTTTTATCGGTTTTTTGATTTTAAAAAATCACAAACAGACGTAAGACAAAAGGCGATACTTGTTTTGAACGCAGCTAACGGTTTTTAATAATTATCTAAAAACCACATTTTTCTGTCAGTTTCTGGATTTGCAAAAAATAATAATAATTAGCGATTAGGCTAAAATCAACATATTTTTATCGGTTTTTTGATTTTAAAAAATCACAAACAGACGTAAGACAAAAGGCGATACTTGTTTTGAACGCAGCTAACGGTTTTTAATAATTATCTGAATACCACATTTTTCTGTCAGTTTCTGGATTTGCAAAAAATAATAATAATTAGCGAATAGGCTAAAATCAACATATTTTTATCGGTTTTTTGATTTTAAAAAATCACAAACAGACGTAAGATAAAAGGCGATACTTGTTTTGAACGCAGCTAACGGTGTTTAATAATTATCTAAAAACCACATTTTTCTGTCAGTTCCTGGATTTGCAAAAAATAATAATAATTAGCGAATAGGCTAAAATCAACATATTTTTATCGGTTTTTTGATTTTAAAAAATCACACACAGACGTAAGACAAAAGGCGATACTTGTTTTAAACGCAGCTAATGGTTTTTAATAATAATCTAAAAACCACATTTTTCTGTCAGTTTCTGGATTTGCAAAAAATAATAATAATTAGCGAATAGGCTAAAGTCAACATATTTTTATCGGTTTTTGGATTTTAAAAAATCACAAACAGACGTAAGACAAAAGGCGATACATGTTTTGAACGCAGCTAACGGGTTTTAATAATAATCTAAAAACCACATTTTTCTGTCAGTTTCTGGATTTGCAAAAAATAATAATAATTAGCGAATAGGCTAAAATCAACATATTTTTATCGGCTTTTTGATGTTAAAAAATCACAAACAGACGTAAGACAAAAGGCGATACTTGTTTTGAACGCAGCTAACGGTTTTTAATAATAATCTAAAAACCACATTTTTCTGTCAGTTTCTGGATTTGCAAAAAATAATAATAATTAGCGAATAGGCTAAAATCAACATCTTTTTATCGGTTTTATGATTTTTAAAAATCACAAACAGACGTAAGACAAAAGACGATACTTGTTTTGAACGCAGCTAACGGTTTTTAATAATAATCTAAAAACCACATTTTTCTGTCAGTTCCTGGATTTGCAAAAAATAATAATAATTAGCGAATAGGCTAAAATCGACATATTTTTATCGGTTTTTTTATTTTAAAAAATCACAAACAGACGTAAGACAAAAGGCGATACTTGTTTTGAACGCAGCTAATGGTTTTTATTAATAATCTAAAAACCACATTTTTCTGTCAGTTTCTGGATTTGCAAAAAATAATAATAATTAGCGAATAGGCTAAAATCAACATATTTTTATCGGTTTTTTGATTTTAAAAAATCACAAACAGACGTAAGACAAAAGGCGATACTTGTTTTGAACGCAGCTAATGGTTTTTAATAATAATCTAAAAACCACATTTTTCTGTCAGTTTCTGGATTTGCAAAAAATAATATTAATTAGCGAATAGGCTAAAATCAACATATTTTTATCGATTTTTGATTTTAAAAAATCACAAACAGACGTAAGACAAAAGGCGATACTTGTTTTGAACGCAGCTAACGGTTTTTATTAATAATCTAAAAACCACAAGTTTCTGTCAGTTCCTGGATTTGCAAAAAATAATAATAATTAGCGAATAGGCTAAAATCAACATATTTTTATCGGTTTTTTGATTTTAAAAAATCACAAACAGACGTAAGACAAAAAGCGATACTTGTTTTGAACGCAGCTAACGGTTTTTAATAATAATCTAAAAACCACAAGTTTCTGTCAGTTCCTGGATTTGCAAAAAATAATAATAATTAGCGAATAGGCTAAAATCAACATATTTTTATCGGTTTTTTGATTTTAAAAAATCACAAACAGACGTAAGACAAAAGGCGATAATTGTTTTGAACGCAGCTAACGGTTTTTAATAATTATCTAAAAACCACATTTTTCTGTCAGTTTCTGGATTTGCAAAAAATAATAATAATTAGCGAATAGGCTAAAATCAACATATTTTTATCGGTTTTTTGATTTTAAAAAATCACAAACAGACGTAAGACAAAAGGCGATAATTGTTTTGAACGCAGCTAACGGTTTTTAATAATAATCTAAAAACCACAAGTTTCTGTCAGTTTCTGGATTTGCAAAAAATAATAATAATTAGCAAATAGGCTAAAATCGACATATTTTTATCGGTTTTTTTATTTAAAAAAATCACAAAAAGACGTAAGACAAAAGACGATACTTGTTTTGAACGCAGCTAATGGTTTTAAATAATAATCTAAAAACCACATTTTTCTGTCAGTTCCTGGATTTGCAAAAAATAATAATAATTAGCGAATAGGCTAAAATCGACATATTTTTATCGGTTTTTTTATTTTAAAAAATCACAAACAGACGCAAGACAAAAGGCGATACTTGTTTTGAACGCAGCTAACGGTTTTTAATAATAATCTAAAAACCACAAGTTTCTGTCAGTTCCTGGATTTGCAAAAAATAATAATAATTAGCGAATAGGCTAAAATCAACATATTTTTATCGGTTTTTTGATTTTAAAAAATCACAAACAGACGTAAGACAAAAGGCGATAATTGTTTTGAACGCAGCTAACGGTTTTTAATAATAATCTAAAAACCACAAGTTTCTGTCAGTTCCTGGATTTGCAAAAAATAATAATAATTAGCGAATAGGCTAAAATCAACATATTTTTATCGGTTTTTTGATTTTAAAAAATCACAAACAGACGTAAGACAAAAGGCGATAATTGTTTTGAACGCAGCTAACGGTTTTTAATAATTATCTAAAAACCACATTTTTCTGTCAGTTTCTGGATTTGCAAAAAATAATAATAATTAGCGAATAGGCTAAAATCAACATATTTTTATCGGTTTTTTGATTTTAAGAAATTACAAACAGACGTAAGACAAAAGGCGATACTTGTTTTGAACGCAGCTAACGGTTTTTAATAATAATCTAAAAACCACAAGTTTCTGTCAGTTCCTGGATTTGCAAAAAATAATAATAATTAGCAAATAGGCTAAAATCGACATATTTTTATCGGTTTTTTTATTTAAAAAAATCACAAACAGACGTAAGACAAAAGGCGATACTTGTTTTGAACGCAGATAACGGTTTTTAATAATAATATAAAAACTACAAGTTTCTGTCAGTTCTTGGATTTGCAAAAAATAATAATAATTAGCGAAAAAGCTAAAATCGACATATTTTTATCGGTTTTTTTATTTTAAAAAATCACAAACAGACGTAAGACAAAAGGCGATACTTGTTTTGAACGCAGCTAATGGTTTTTAATAATAATCTAAAATCCACATTTTTCTGTCAGTTTCTAGATTTGCAAAAAATAATAATAATTAGCGAATAGGCTAAAATCAACATATTTTTATCGGTTTTTTGATTTTAAAAAATCACAAACAGACGTAAGACAAAAGGCGATACTTGTTTTGAACGCAGCTAACGGTTTTTAATAATTATCTAAAAACCACATTTTTCTGTCAGTTTCTGGATTTGCAAAAAATAATAATAATTAGCGATTAGGCTAAAATCAACATATTTTTATCGGTTTTTTGATTTTAAAAAATCACAAACAGACGTAAGACAAAAGGCGATACTTGTTTTGAACGCAGCTAACGGTTTTTAATAATTATCTGAATACCACATTTTTCTGTCAGTTTCTGGATTTGCAAAAAATAATAATAATTAGCGAATAGGCTAAAATCAACATATTTTTATCGGTTTTTTGATTTTAAAAAATCACAAACAGACGTAAGATAAAAGGCGATACTTGTTTTGAACGCAGCTAACGGTGTTTAATAATTATCTAAAAACCACATTTTTCTGTCAGTTCCTGGATTTGCAAAAAATAATAATAATTAGCGAATAGGCTAAAATCAACATATTTTTATCGGTTTTTTGATTTTAAAAAATCACACACAGACGTAAGACAAAAGGCGATACTTGTTTTAAACGCAGCTAATGGTTTTTAATAATAATCTAAAAACCACATTTTTCTGTCAGTTTCTGGATTTGCAAAAAATAATAATAATTAGCGAATAGGCTAAAATCAACATATTTTTATCGGCTTTTTGATGTTAAAAAATCACAAACAGACGTAAGACAAAAGGCGATACTTGTTTTGAACGCAGCTAACGGTTTTTAATAATAATCTAAAAACCACATTTTTCTGTCAGTTTCTGGATTTGCAAAAAATAATAATAATTAGCGAATAGGCTAAAATCAACATCTTTTTATCGGTTTTATGATTTTTAAAAATCACAAACAGACGTAAGACAAAAGACGATACTTGTTTTGAACGCAGCTAACGGTTTTTAATAATAATCTAAAAACCACATTTTTCTGTCAGTTCCTGGATTTGCAAAAAATAATAATAATTAGCGAATAGGCTAAAATCGACATATTTTTATCGGTTTTTTTATTTTAAAAAATCACAAACAGACGTAAGACAAAAGACGATACTTGTTTTGAACGCAGCTAATGGTTTTTAATAATAATCTAAAAACCACATTTTTCTGTCAGTTTCTGGATTTGCAAAAAATAATAATAATTAGCGAATAGGCTAAAATCAACATATTTTTATCGGTTTTTTGATTTAAAAAAATCACAAACAGACGTAAGACAAAAGGCGATACTTGTTTTGGATGCAGCTAACGGTTTTTAATAATAATCTAAAAACCACAAGTTTCTGTCAGTTCCTGGATTTGCAAAAAATAATAATAATTAGCGAATAGGCTAAAATCAACATATTTTTATCGGTTTTTTGAATTTAAAAAATCACAAACAGACGTAAGACAAAAGGCGATACTTGTTTTGAACGCAGCTAATGGTTTTTAATAATAATCTAAAAACCACAAGTTTCTGTCAGTTCCTGGATTTGCAAAAAATAATAATAATTAGCGAATAGGCTAAAATCGACATATTTTTATCGGTTTTTTTATTTTAAAAAATCACAAATAGACGTAAGACAAAAGGCGATACTTGTTTTAAACGCAGCTAACCTTTTTTAATAATAATCTAAAAACCACAAGTTTCTGTCAGTTCCTGGATTTGCAAAAAATAATAATAATTAGCGAATAGGCTAAAATCAACATATTTTTATCGGTTTTTTGATTTTAAAAAATCACAAACAGACGTAAGACAAAAGGCGATACTTGTTTTGAACGCAGCTAACGGTTTTTAATAATAATCTAGAAACCACATTTTTCTGTCAGTTTCTGGATTTGCAAAAAATAATAATAATTAGCGAATAGGCTAAAGTCAACATATTTTTATCGGTTTTTTGATTTTAAAAAATCACAAACAGACGTAAGACAAAAGGCGATACTTGTTTTGAACGCAGCTAACGGTTTTTAATAATAATCTAAAAACCACATTTTTCTGTCAGTTTCTAAATTTGCAAAAAATAATAATAATTAGCGAATAGGCTAAAATCAACATCTTTTTATCGGTTTTTTGATTTTTAAAAATCACAAACAGACGTAAGACAAAAGACGATACTTGTTTTGAACGCAACTAACGGTTTTTAATAATAATCTAAAAACCACATTTTTCTGTCAGTTCCTGGATTTGCAAAAAATAATAATAAATAGCGAATAGGCTAAAATCGACATATTTTTATCGGTTTTTTTATTTTAAAAAATCACAAACAGACGTGAGACAAAAGGCGATACTTGTTTTGAACGCAGCTAATGGTTTTTAATAATAATCTAAAAACCACATTTTTCTGTCAGTTTCTGGATTTGCAAAAAATAATATTAATTAACGAATAGGCTAAAATCAACATATTTTTATCGGTTTTTTTATTTTAAAAAATCACAAACAGACGTAAGACAAAAAGCGATACTTGTTTTGAACGCAGCTAACGGTTTTTAATAATAATCTAAAAACCACAAGTTTCTGTCAGTTCCTGGATTTGCAAAAAATAATAATAATTAGCGAATAGGCTAAAATCGACATATTTTTATCGGTTTTTTGATTTAAAAAAATCACAAACAGACGTAAGACAAAAGGCGATACTTGTTTTAAACGCAGCTAACGGTTTTTAATAATAATCTAAAAACCACAAGTTTCTGTCAGTTCCTGGATTTGCAAAAAATAATAATAATTAGCGAATAGGCTAAAATCGACATATTTTTATCGGTTTTTTTATTTTAAAAAATCACAAATAGACGTAAGACAAAAGGCGATACTTGTTTTAAACGCAGCTAACGGTTTTTAATAATAATCTAAAAACCACAAGTTTCTGTCAGTTCCTGGATTTGCAAAAAATAATAATAATTAGCGAATAGGCTAAAATCAACATATTTTTATCGGTTTTTTGATTTTAAAAAATCACAAACAGACGTAAGACAAAAGGCGATACTTATTTTAAACGCAGCTAATTTTATCAGTTTTTTGATTTTAAAAAATCACAAACAGACGTAAGACAAAAGGCAATACTTGTTTTGAACGCAGCTAACAGTTTTTAATAATATTCTAAAAACCACATTTTTCTGTCAGTTTCTGGATTTGCAAAAAATAATAATAATTAGCGAATAGGCTAAAGTCAACATATTTTTATCGGTTTTTTGATTTTAAAAAATCACAAACAGACGTAAGACAAAAGCGATACTTGTTTTGAACGCAGCTAACGGTTTTTAATAATAATCTAAAAACCACATTTTTCTGTCAGTTTCTGGATTTGCAAAAAATAATAATAATTAGCGAATAGGCTAAAATCGACATATTTTTATCGGTTTTTTTATTTTAAAAAATCACAAACAGATGTAAGACAAAAGGCGATACTTGTTTTGAACGCATCTATTGGTTTTTAATAATAATCTAAAAACCACATTTTTCTGTCAGTTTCTGGATTTGCAAAAAATAATAATAATTAGCGAATAGGCTAAAATCAACATATTTTTATCGGTTTTTTGATTTTAAAAAATCACAAACAGACGTAAGACAAAAGGCGATACTTATTTTAAACGCAGCTAATGGTTTTTAATAATAATCTAAAAACCACATTTTTCTGTCAGTTTCTGGATTTGCAAAAAATAATAATAATTAGCGAATAGGCTAAAGTCAACATATTTTTATCGGTTTTTTGATTTTAAAAAATCACAAACAGACGTAAGACAAAAGGCGATACTTGTTTTGAACGCAGCTAACGGTTTTTAATAATAATCTAGAAACCACATTTTTCTGTCAGTTTCTGGATTTGCAAAAAATAATAATAATTAGCGAATAGGCTAAAGTCAACATATTTTTATCGGTTTTTTGATTTTAAAAAATCACAAACAGACGTAAGACAAAAGGCGATACTTGTTTTGAACGCAGCTAACGGTTTTTAATAATAATCTAAAAACCACATTTTTCTGTCAGTTTCTAAATTTGCAAAAAATAATAATAATTAGCGAATAGGCTAAAATCAACATCTTTTTATCGGTTTTTTGATTTTTAAAAATCACAAACAGACGTAAGACAAAAGACGATACTTGTTTTGAACGCAACTAACGGTTTTTAATAATAATCTAAAAACCACATTTTTCTGTCAGTTCCTGGATTTGCAAAAAATAATAATAAATAGCGAATAGGCTAAAATCGACATATTTTTATCGGTTTTTTTATTTTAAAAAATCACAAACAGACGTGAGACAAAAGGCGATACTTGTTTTGAACGCAGCTAATGGTTTTTAATAATAATCTAAAAACCACATTTTTCTGTCAGTTTCTGGATTTGCAAAAAATAATATTAATTAACGAATAGGCTAAAATCAACATATTTTTATCGGTTTTTTTATTTTAAAAAATCACAAACAGACGTAAGACAAAAAGCGATACTTGTTTTGAACGCAGCTAACGGTTTTTAATAATAATCTAAAAACCACAAGTTTCTGTCAGTTCCTGGATTTGCAAAAAATAATAATAATTAGCGAATAGGCTAAAATCGACATATTTTTATCGGTTTTTTGATTTAAAAAAATCACAAACAGACGTAAGACAAAAGGCGATACTTGTTTTAAACGCAGCTAACGGTTTTTAATAATAATCTAAAAACCACAAGTTTCTGTCAGTTCCTGGATTTGCAAAAAATAATAATAATTAGCGAATAGGCTAAAATCGACATATTTTTATCGGTTTTTTTATTTTAAAAAATCACAAATAGACGTAAGACAAAAGGCGATACTTGTTTTAAACGCAGCTAACGGTTTTTAATAATAATCTAAAAACCACAAGTTTCTGTCAGTTCCTGGATTTGCAAAAAATAATAATAATTAGCGAATAGGCTAAAATCAACATATTTTTATCGGTTTTTTGATTTTAAAAAATCACAAACAGACGTAAGACAAAAGGCGATACTTATTTTAAACGCAGCTAATTTTATCGGTTTTTTGATTTTAAAAAATCACAAACAGACGTAAGACAAAAGGCAATACTTGTTTTGAACGCAGCTAACAGTTTTTAATAATATTCTAAAAACCACATTTTTCTGTCAGTTTCTGGATTTGCAAAAAATAATAATAATTAGCGAATAGGCTAAAGTCAACATATTTTTATCGGTTTTTTGATTTTAAAAAATCACAAACAGACGTAAGACAAAAGCGATACTTGTTTTGAACGCAGCTAACGGTTTTTAATAATAATCTAAAAACCACATTTTTCTGTCAGTTTCTGGATTTGCAAAAAATAATAATAATTAGCGAATAGGCTAAAATCGACATATTTTTATCGGTTTTTTTATTTTAAAAAATCACAAACAGATGTAAGACAAAAGGCGATACTTGTTTTGAACGCATCTATTGGTTTTTAATAATAATCTAAAAACCACATTTTTCTGTCAGTTTCTGGATTTGCAAAAAATAATAATAATTAGCGAATAGGCTAAAATCAACATATTTTTATCGGTTTTTTGATTTTAAAAAATCACAAACAGACGTAAGACAAAAGGCGATACTTATTTTAAACGCAGCTAATGGTTTTTAATAATAATCTAAAAACCACATTTTTCTGTCAGTTTCTGGATTTGCAAAAAATAATAATAATTAGCGAATAGGCTAAAGTCAACATATTTTTATCGGTTTTTTGATTTTAAAAAATCACAAACAGACGTAAGACAAAAGGCGATACTTGTTTTGAACGCAGCTAACGGTTTTTAATAATAATCTAGAAACCACATTTTTCTGTCAGTTTTTGGATTTGCAAAAAATAATAATAATTAGCGAATAGGCTAAAGTCAACATATTTTTATCGGTTTTTTGATTTTAAAAAATCACAAACAGACGTAAGACAAAAGGCGATACTTGTTTTGAACGCAGCTAACGGTTTTTAATAATAATCTAAAAACCACATTTTTCTGTCAGTTTCTAAATTTGCAAAAAATAATAATAATTAGCGAATAGGCTAAAATCAACATCTTTTTATCGGTTTTTTGATTTTTAAAAATCACAAACAGACGTAAGACAAAAGACGATACTTGTTTTGAATGCAACTAACGGTTTTTAATAATAATCTAAAAACCACATTTTTCTGTCAGTTCCTGGATTTGCAAAAAATAATAATAAATAGCGAATAGGCTAAAATCGACATATTTTTATGGGTTTTTTTATTTTAAAAAATCACAAACAGACGTGAGATAAAAGGCGATACTTGTTTTGAACGCAGCTAATGGTTTTTAATAATAATCTAAAAACCACATTTTTCTGTCAGTTTCTGGATTTGCAAAAAATAATAATAATTAACGAATAGGCTAAAATCAACATATTTTTATCGGTTTTTTTATTTTAAAAAATCACAAACAGACGTAAGACAAAAAGCGATACTTGTTTTGAACGCAGCTAACGGTTTTTAATAATAATCTAAAAACCACAAGTTTCTGTCAGTTCCTGGATTTGCAAAAAATAATAATAATTAGCGAATAGGCTAAAATCGACATATTTTTATCGGTTTTTTGATTTAAAAAAATCACAAACAGACGTAAGACAAAAGGCGATACTTGTTTTAAACGCAGCTAACGGTTTTTAATAATAATCTAAAAACCACAAGTTTCTGTCAGTTCCTGGATTTGCAAAAAATAATAATAATTAGCGAATAGGCTAAAATCGACATATTTTTATCGGTTTTTTTATTTTAAAAAATCACAAATAGACGTAAGACAAAAGGCGATACTTGTTTTAAACGCAGCTAACGGTTTTTAATAATAATCTAAAAACCACAAGTTTCTGTCAGTTCCTGGATTTGCAAAAAATAATAATAATTAGCGAATAGGCTAAAATCAACATATTTTTATCGGTTTTTTGATTTTAAAAAATCACAAACAGACGTAAGACAAAAGGCGATACTTATTTTAAACGCAGCTAATGGTTTTTAATAATAATCTAAAAACCACATTTTTCTGTCAGTTTCTGGATTTGCAAAAAATAATAATAATTAGCGAATAGGCTAAAGTCAACATATTTTTATCGGTTTTTTGATTTTAAAAAATCACAAACAGACGAAAGACAAAAGGCGATACTTGTTTTGAACGCAGCTAACAGTTTTTAATAATAATCTAAAAACCACATTTTTCTGTCAGTTTCTGGATTTGCAAAAAATAATAATAATTAGCGAATAGGCTAAAGTCAACATATTTTTATCGGTTTTTTGATTTTAAAAAATCACAAACAGACGTAAGACAAAAGGCGATACTTGTTTTGAACGCAGCTAACGGTTTTTAATAATAATCTAAAAACCACATTTTTCTGTCAGTTTCTGGATTTGCAAAAAATAATAATAATTAGCGAATAGGCTAAAATCGACATATTTTTATCGGTTTTTTTATTTTAAAAAATCACAAACAGATGTAAGACAAAAGGCGATACTTGTTTTGAACGCATCTAATGGTTTTTAATAATAATCTAAAAACCACATTTTTCTGTCAGTTTCTGGATTTGCAAAAAATAATAATAATTAGCGAATAGGCTAAAATCAACATATTTTTATCGGTTTTTTGATTTTAAAAAATCACAAACAGACGTAAGACAAAAGGCGATACTTATTTTAAACGCAGCTAATGGTTTTTAATAATAATCTAAAAACCACATTTTTCTGTCAGTTTCTGGATTTGCAAAAAATAATAATAATTAGCGAATAGGCTAAAGTCAACATATTTTTATCGGTTTTTTGATTTTAAAAAATCACAAACAGACGTAAGACAAAAGGCGATACTTGTTTTGAACGCAGCTAACAGTTTTTAATAATAATCTAAAAACCACATTTTTCTGTCAGTTTCTGGATTTGCAAAAAATAATAATAATTAGCGAATAGGCTAAAGTCAACATATTTTTATCGGTTTTTTGATTTTAAAAAATCACAAACAGACGTAAGACAAAAGGCGATACTTGTTTTGAACGCAGCTAACGGTTTTTAATAATAATCTAAAAACCACATTTTTCTGTCAGTTTCTGGATTTGCAAAAAATAATAATAATTAGCGAATAGGCTAAAATCAACATCTTTTTATCGGTTTTTTGATTTTTAAAAATCACAAACAGACATCAAGACAAAAGACGATACTTGTTTTGAACGCAGCTAACGGATTTAATAATAATCTAAAAACCACATTTTTCTGTCAGTTCCTGGATTTGCAAAAAATAATAATAAATAGCGAATAGGCTAAAATCGACATATTTTTATCGGTTTTTTTATTTTAAAAAATCACAAACAGACGTGAGACAAAAGGCGATACTTGTTTTGAACGCAGCTAATGGTTTTTAATAATAATCTAAAAACCACAAGTTTCTGTCAGTTCCTGGATTTGCAAAAATTAATAATAATTAGCGAATAGGCTAAAATCGACATATTTTTATCGGATTTTTTATTTTAAAAAATCACAAACAGACTTAAGACAAAAGGCGATACTTGTTTCGAACGCAGCTAACGGTTTTCAATAATAATATAAAAACCACAAGTTTCTGTCAGTTCCTGGATTTGCAAAAAATAATAATAATTAGCGAATAGGCTAAAATCGAAATATTTTTATCGGTTTTTTTATTTTAAAAAATCACAAACAGACGTAAGACAAAAGGCGATACTTGTTTTGAACGCAGCTAATGGTTTTTAATAATAATCTAAAAACCACATTTTTCTGTCAGTTTCTGGATTTGCAAAAAATAATAATAATTAGCGAATAGGCTAAAATCAACATATTTTTATCGGTTTTTTGATTTTAAAAAATCACAAACAGACGTAAGACAAAAAGCGATACTTATTTTAAACGCAGCTAACGGTTTTTAATAATAATCTAAAAACCACAAGTTTCTGTCAGTTCCTGGATTTGCAAAAAATAATAATAATTAGCGAATAGGCTAAAATCAACATATTTTTATCGGTTTTTTGATTTTAAAAAATCACAAACAGATGTAAGACAAAAGGCGATAATTGTTTTGAACGCAGCTAACGGTTCTTAATAATAATCTAAAAACCACAAATTTCTGTCAGTTCCTGGATTTGCAAAAAATAATAATAATTAGCGAAGAGGCTAAAATCGACATATTTTTATCGGTTTTTTTATTTAAAAAAATCACAAACAGACGTACGACAAAAGACGATACTTGTTTTGAACGCAGCTAACGGTTTTAAATAATAATCTAAAAACCACATTTTTCTGTCAGTTCCTGGATTTGCAAAAAATAATAATAATTAGCGAATAGGCTAAAATCGACATATTTTTATCGGTTTTTTTATTTTAAAAAATCACAAACAGACGCAAGACAAAAGGCGATACTTGTTTTGAACGCAGCTAACGGTTTTTAATAATAATATAAAAACCACAAGTTTCTGTCAGTTCTTGGATTTGCAAAAAATAATAATAATTAGCGAATAGGCTAAAATCGACATATTTTTATCGGTTTTTTGATTTTAAAAAATCACAAACAGACGTAAGACAAAAGGCGATAATTGTTTTGAACGCAGCTAATGGTTTTTAATAATAATCTAAAATCCACATTTTTCTGTCAGTTTCTGGATTTGCAAAAAATAATAATAATTAGCGAATAGGCTAAAATCAACATATTTTTATCGGTTTTTTGATTTTAAGAAATCACAAACAGACGTAAGACAAAAGGCGATACTTGTTTTGAACGCAGCTAACGGTTGTTAATAATAATCTAAAAACCACAAGTTTCTGTCAGTTCCTGGATTTGCAAAAAATAATAATAATTAGCGAATAGGCTAAAATCGACATATTTTTATCGGTTTTTTTATTTAAAAAAATCACAAACAGACGTAAGACAAAAGGCAATACTTGTTTTGAACGCAGCTAACGGTTTTTAATAATAATATAAAAACCACAAGTTTCTGTCAGTTCTTGGATTTGCAAAAAATAATAATAATTAGCGAATAGGCTAAAATCGACATATTTTTATCGGTTTTTTGATTTTAAAAAATCACAAACAGAAGTTAGACAAAAGGCGATACTTGTTTTGAACGCAGCTAATGGTTTTTAATAATAATCTAAAATCCACATTTTTCTGTCAGTTTCTGGATTTGCAAAAAATAATAATAATTAGCGAATAGGCTAAAATCAACATATTTTTATCGGTTTTTTGATTTTAAAAATCACAAACAGACGTAAGACAAAAGGCGATAATTGTTTTGAACGCAGCTAACGGTTTTTAATAATTATCTAAAAACCACATTTTTCTGTCAGTTTCTGGATTTGCAAAAAATAATAATAATTAGCGAATAGGCTAAAATCAACATATTTTTATCGGTTTTTTGATTTTAAAAAATCACAAACAGACGTAAGACAAAAGGCGATACTTGTTTTGAACGCAGCTAACGGTTTTTAATAATTATCTAAAAACCACGTTTTTCTGTCAGTTCCTGGATTTGCAAAAAATAATAATAATTAGCGAATAGGCTAAAATCAGCATATTTTCATCGGTTTTTTGATTTTAAAAAATCACAAACAGACGTAAGACAAAAAATAATAATAATTAGCGAATAGGCTAAAATCAACATATTTTTATCGGTTTTTTGATTTTAAAAAATCACAAACAGACGTAAGACAAAAGGCGATAATTGTTTTGAACGCAGCTAACGGTTTTTAATAATAATCTAAAAACCACAAGTTTCTGTCAGTTCCTGGATTTGGAAAAAATAATAATAATTAGCGAATAGGCTACAATCGACATATTTTTATCGGTTTTTTTATTTAAAAAAATCACAAACAGACGTAAGACAAAAGGCGATACTTGTTTTGAACGCACTAACGTTTTTTAATAATAATATAAAAACCACAAGTTTATGTCAGTTCTTGGATTTGCAAAAAATAATAATAATTAGCGAAAAGGCTAAAATCAACATATTTTTATCGGTTTTTTGATTTTAAGAAATCACAAGCAGACGTAAGACAAAAGGCGATACTTGTTTTGAACGCACTAACGGTTTTTAATAATAATATAAAAACCACAAGTTTATGTCAGTTCTTGGATTTGCAAAAAATAATAATAATTAGCGAAAAGGCTAAAATCAACATATTTTTATCGGTTTTTTGATTTTAAGAAATCACAAACAGACGTAAGACAAAAGGCGATACTTGTTTTGAACGCAGCTAACGGTTTTTAATAATAATCTAAAAACCACAAGTTTCTGTCAGTTCCTGGATTTGCAAAAAATAATAATAATTAGCGAATAGGCTAAAATCGACATATTTTTATCGGTTTTTTTATTTAAAAAAATCACAAACAGACGTAAGACAAAAGGCGATACTTGTTTTGAACGCAGATAACGGTTTTTAATAATAATATAAAAACCACAAGTTTCTGTCAGTTCTTGGATTTGCAAAAAATAATAATAATTAGCGAATAGGCTAAAATCGACATATTTTTATCGGTTTTTTGATTTTAAAAAATCACAAACAGACGTAAGACAAAAGGCGATACTTGTTTTGAACGCAGCTAATGGTTTTTAATAATAATCTAAAATCCACATTTTTCTGTCAGTTTCTAGATTTGCAAAAAATAATAATAATTAGCGAATAGGCTAAAATCAACATATTTTTATCGGTTTTTTGATTTTAAAAAATCACAAACAGACGTAAGACAAAAGGCGATACTTGTTTTGAACGCAGCTAACGGTTTTTAATAATTATCTAAAAACCACATTTTTCTGTCAGTTTCTGGATTTGCAAAAAATAATAATAATTAGCGAATAGGCTAAAATCAACATATTTTTATCGGTTTTTTGATTTTAAAAAATCACAAACAGACGTAAGACAAAAGGCGATACTTGTTTTGAACGCAGCTAACGGTTTTTAATAATTATCTGAATACCACATTTTTCTGTCAGTTTCTGGATTTGCAAAAAATAATAATAATTAGCGAATAGGCTAAAATCAACATATTTTTATCGGTTTTTTGATTTTAAAAAATCACAAACAGACGTAAGATAAAAGGCGATACTTGTTTTGAACGCAGCTAACGGTTTTTAATAATTATCTAAAAACCACATTTTTCTGTCAGTTTCTGGATTTGCAAAAAATAATAATAATTAGCGAATAGGCTAAAATCAACATATTTTTATCGGTTTTTTGATTTTAAAAAATCACAAACAGACGTAAGACAAAAGGCGATACTTGTTTTGAACGCAGCTAACGGTTTTTAATAATTATCTAAAAACCACATTTTTCTGTCAGTTTCTGGATTTGCAAAAAATAATAATAATTAGCGAATAGGCTAAAATCAACATATTTTTATCGGTTTTTTGATTTTAAAAAATCACAAACAGACGTAAGACAGAAGGCGATACTTGTTTTGAACGCAGCTAACGGTTTTTAATAATTATCTGAATACCACATTTTTCTGTCAGTTTCTGGATTTGCAAAAAATAATAATAATTAGCGAATAGGCTAAAATCAACATATTTTTATCGGTTTTTTGATTTTAAAAAATCACAAACAGACGTAAGATAAAAGGCGATACTTGTTTTGAACGCAGCTAACGGTTTTTAATAATTATCTAAAAACCACATTTTTCTGTCAGTTCCTGGATTTGCAAAAAATAATAATAATTAGCGAATAGGCTAAAATCAACATATTTTTATCGGTTTTTTGATTTTAAAAAATCACACACAGACGTAAGACAAAAGGCGATACTTGTTTTAAACGCAGCTAATGGTTTTTAATAATAATCTAAAAACCACATTTTTCTGTCAGTTTCTGGATTTGCAAAAAATAATAATAATTAGCGAATAGGCTAAAGTCAACATATTTTTATCGGTTTTTGGATTTTAAAAAATCACAAACAGACGTAAGACAAAAGGCGATACATGTTTTGAACGCAGCTAACGGGTTTTAATAATAATCTAAAAACCACATTTTTCTGTCAGTTTCTGGATTTGCAAAAAATAATAATAATTAGCGAATAGGCTAAAGTCAACATATTTTTATCGGCTTTTTGATGTTAAAAAATCACAAACAGACGTAAGACAAAAGGCGATACTTGTTTTGCACGCAGCTAACGGTTTTTAATAATAATCTAAAAACCACATTTTTCTGTCAGTTTCTGGATTTGCAAAAAATAATAATAATTAGCGAATAGGCTAAAATCAACATCTTTTTATCGGTTTTATGATTTTTAAAAATCACAAACAGACGTAAGATAAAAGGCGATACTTGTTTTGAACGCAGCTAACGGTTTTTAATAATTATCTAAAAACCACATTTTTCTGTCAGTTCCTGGATTTGCAAAAAATAATAATAATTAGCGAATAGGCTAAAATCAACATATTTTTATCGGTTTTTTGATTTTAAAA
Source organism: Oxystoma pomonae (assembly GCA_963921995.1). NCBI lineage: Eukaryota > Metazoa > Arthropoda > Insecta > Coleoptera > Brentidae > Oxystoma > Oxystoma pomonae. The sequence continues at coordinate 2,917,835 of OY998167.1, read as the reverse complement.
AATCACAAACAGACGTAAGACAAAAGGCGATACTTGTTTTGAACGCAGCTAACGGTTTTTAATAATTATCTAAAAACCACATTTTTCTGTCAGTTTCTGGATTTGCAAAAAATAATAATAATTAGCGAATAGGCTAAAATCAACATATTTTTATCGGTTTTTTGATTTTAAAAAATCACAAACAGACGTAAGACAAAAGGCGATACTTGTTTTGAACGCAGCTAACGGTTTTTAATAATTATCTGAATACCACATTTTTCTGTCAGTTTCTGGATTTGCAAAAAATAATAATAATTAGCGAATAGGCTAAAATCAACATATTTTTATCGGTTTTTTGATTTTAAAAAATCACAAACAGACGTAAGACAAAAGGCGATACTTGTTTTAAACGCAGCTAACGGTTTTTAATAATTATCTAAAAACCACATTTTTCTGTCAGTTCCTGGATTTGCAAAAAATAATAATAATTAGCGAATAGGCTAAAATCAACATATTTTTATCGGTTTTTTGATTTTAAAAAATCACACACAGACGTAAGACAAAAGGCGATACTTGTTTTAAACGCAGCTAATGGTTTTTAATAATAATCTAAAAACCACATTTTTCTGTCAGTTTCTGGATTTGCAAAAAATAATAATAATTAGCGAATAGGCTAAAGTCAACATATTTTTATCGGTTTTTGGATTTTAAAAAATCACAAACAGACGTAAGACAAAAGGCGATACTTGTTTTGAACGCAGCTAACGGTTGTTAATAATAATCTAAAAACCACAAGTTTCTGTCAGTTCCTGGATTTGCAAAAAATAATAATAATTAGCGAGTAGGCTAAAATCAACATATTTTTATCGGTTTTTTGATTTTAAGAAATCACAAACAGACGTAAGACAAAAGGCGATACTTGTTTTAAACGCAGTTAACGGTTTTTAATAATAATCTAAAATCCACATTTTTCTGTCAGTTTCTGGATTTGCAAAAAATAATAATAATTAGCGAGTAGGCTAAAATCAACATATTTTTATCGGTTTTTTGATTTTAAGAAATCACAAACAGACGTAAGACAAAAGGCGATACTTGTTTTGAACGCAGCTAACGGTTTTTAATAATAATCTAAAAACCACATTTTTCTGTCAGTTTCTGGATTTGCAAAAAATAATAATAATTAGCGAATAGGCTATAATCAACATATTTTTATCGGTTTTTTGATTTTAAAAAATCACAGACAGACGTAAGACAAAAAGCGATACTTGTTTTGAACGCAGCTAATGGTTTTTAATAATAATCTAAAATCCACATTTTTCTGTCAGTTTCTGGATTTGCAAAAAATAATAATAATTAGCGAATAGGCTAAAATCAACATATTTTTATCGGTTTTTTGATTTTAAGAAATCACAAACAGACGTAAGACAAAAGGCGATACTTGTTTTGAACGCAGCTAACGGTTTTTAATAATAATCTAAAAACCACAAGTTTCTGTCAGTTCCTGGATTTGCAAAAAATAATAATAATTAGCGAATAGGCTAAAATCGACATATTTTTATCGGTTTTTTTATTTAAAAAAATCACAAACAGACGTAAGACAAAAGGCGATACTTATTTTGAACGCAGCTAACGGTTTTTAATAATAATATAAAAACCACAAGTTTCTGTCAGTTTTTGGATTTGCAAAAAATAATAATAATTAGCGAGTAGGCTAAAATCAACATATTTTTATCAGTTTTTTGATTTTAAGAAATCACAAACAGACGTAAGACAAAAGGCGATACTTGTTTTAAACGCAGTTAACGGTTTTTAATAATAATCTAAAAACCACAAGTTTCTGTCAGTTCCTGGATTTGCAAAAAATAATAATAATTAGCGAATAGGCTAAAATCAACATATTTTTATCGGTTTTTTGATTTTAAGAAATCACAAACAGATGTAAGAGAAAAAGCGATACTTGTTTTGAACGCAGCTAACGGTTTTTAATAATAATCTAAAAACCACAAGTTTCTGTCAGTTTCTGGATTTGCAAAAAATAATAATAATTAGCGAATAGGCTAAAATCAACATATTTTTATCGGTTTTTTGATTTTAAGAAATCACAAACAGACGTAAGACAAAAGGCGATACTTGTTTTGAACGCAGCTAACGGTTTTTAATAATAATCTAAAAACCACAAGTTTCTGTCAGTTCCTGGATTTGCAAAAAATAATAATAATTAGCGAATAGGCTAAAATCAACATATTTTTATCGGTTTTTTGATTTTAAGAAATCACAAACAGACGTAAGACAGAAGGCGATACTTGTTTTGAACGCAGCTAACGGTTTTTAATAATAAACTAAAAACCACAAGTTTCTGTCAGTTCCTGGATTTGCAAAAAATAATAATAATTAGCGAATAGGCTAAAATCGACATATTTTTATCGGTTTTTTTATTTAAAAAAATCACAAACAGACGTAAGACAAAAGGCGATACTTATTTTGAACGCAGCTAACGGTTTTTAATAATAATATAAAAACCACAAGTTTCTGTCAGTTTTTGGATTTGCAAAAAATAATAATAATTAGCGAGTAGGCTAAAATCAACATATTTTTATCGGTTTTTTGATTTTAAGAAATCACAAACAGACGTAAGACAAAAGGCGATACTTGTTTTAAACGCAGTTAACGGTTTTTAATAATAATCTAAAAACCACAAGTTTCTGTCAGTTCCTGGATTTGCAAAAAATAATAATAATTAGCGAATAGGCTAAAATCAACATATTTTTATCGGTTTTTTGATTTTAAGAAATCACAAACAGATGTAAGAGAAAAAGCGATACTTGTTTTGAACGCAGCTAACGGTTTTTAATAATAATCTAAAAACCACAAGTTTCTGTCAGTTTCTGGATTTGAAAAAAATAATAATAATTAGCGAATAGGCTAAAATCAACATATTTTTATCGGTTTTTTGATTTTAAGAAATCACAAACAGACGTAAGACAAAAGGCGATACTTGTGTTGAACGCAGCTAACGGTTTTTAATAATAATCTAAAAACCACAAGTTTCTGTCAGTTCCTGGATTTGCAAAAAATAATAATAATTAGCGAATAGGCTAAAATCGACATATTTTTATCGGTTTTTTTATTTAAAAAAATCACAAACAGACGTAAGACAAAAGGCGATACTTGTTTTGAACGCAGCTAACGGTTTTTAATAATAATCTAAAATCCACATTTTTCTGTCAGTTTCTGGATTTGCAAAAAATAATAATAATTAGCGAATAGGCTAAAATCGACATATTTTTATCGGTTTTTTGATTTTAAAAAATCACAAACAGACGTAAGACAAAAGGCGATACTTGTTTTGAACGCAGCTAATGGTTTTTAATAATAATCTAAAAACCACATTTTTCTGTCAGTTTCTGGTTTTGCAAAAAATAATAATAATTAGCGAATAGGCTAAAATCGACATATTTTTATCGGTTTTTTGATTTTAAAAAATCACAAACAGACGTAAGACAAAAGGCTATACTTGTTTTAAATGCAGCTAACGGTTTTTAATAATAATCTAAAATCCACATTTTTCTGTCAGTTTCTGGATTTGCAAAAAATAATAATAATATTTAGCGAATAGGCTAAAATCAACATATTTTTATCGGTTTTTTGATTTTAAAAAATCACAAACAGACGTAAGACAAAAGGCGATACTTGTTTTGAACGCAGCTAACGGTTTTTAATAATTATCTAAAAACCACATTTTTCTGTCAGTTCCTGGATTTGCAAAAAATAATAATATTTAGCGAATAGGCTAAAATCAACATATTTTTATCGGTTTTTTGATTTTAAAAAATCACAAACAGACGTAAGACAAAAGGCGATACTTGTTTTAAACGCAGCTAATGGTTTTTAATAATAATCTAAAAACCACATTTTTCTGTCAGTTTCTGGATTTGCAAAAAATAATAATAATTAGCGAATAGGCTAAAGTCAACATATTTTTATCGGCTTTTTGATTTTAAAAAATCACAAACAGACGTAACACAAAAAGCGATACTTGTTTTGAACGCAGCTAACGGTTTTTAATAATAATCTAAAAACCACATTTTTCTGTCAGTTTCTGGATTTGCAAAAAATAATAATAATTAGCGAATAGGCTAAAATCGACATATTTTTATCGGTTTTTTGATTTTAAAAAATCACAAACAGACGTAAGACAAAAGGCTATACTTGTTTTAAATGCAGCTAACGGTTTTTAATAATAATCTAAAATCCACATTTTTCTGTCAGTTTCTGGATTTGCAAAAAATAATAATAATATTTAGCGAATAGGCTAAAATCAACATATTTTTATCGGTTTTTTGATTTTAAAAAATCACAAACAGACGTAAGACAAAAGGCGATACTTGTTTTGAACGCAGCTAACGGTTTTTAATAATTATCTAAAAACCACATTTTTCTGTCAGTTCCTGGATTTGCAAAAAATAATAATATTTAGCGAATAGGCTAAAATCAACATATTTTTATCGGTTTTTTGATTTTAAAAAATCACAAACAGACGTAAGACAAAAGGCGATACTTGTTTTAAACGCAGCTAATGGTTTTTAATAATAATCTAAAAACCACATTTTTCTGTCAGTTTCTGGATTTGCAAAAAATAATAATAATTAGCGAATAGGCTAAAGTCAACATATTTTTATCGGCTTTTTGATTTTAAAAAATCACAAACAGACGTAACACAAAAAGCGATACTTGTTTTGAACGCAGCTAACGGTTTTTAATAATAATCTAAAAACCACATTTTTCTGTCAGTTTCTGGATTTGCAAAAAATAACCGTTTTTAATAATTATCTAAAAACCACATTTTTCTGTCAGTTCCTGGATTTGCAAAAAATAATAATATTTAGCGAATAGGCTAAAATCAACATATTTTTATCGGTTTTTTGATTTTAAAAAATCACAAACAGACGTAAGGTAAAAGGCGATACTTGTTTTAAACGCAGCTAATGGTTTTTAATAATAATCTAAAAATCACATTTTTCTGTCAGTTTCTGGATTTGCAAAAAATAATAATAATTAGCGAATAGGCTAAAATCAACATATTTTTATCGGTTTTTTGATTTTAAGAAATCACAAACAGACGTAAGACAAAAGGCGATACTTGTGTTGAACACAGCTAACGGTTTTTAATAATAATCTAAAAACCACAAGTTTCTGTCAGTTCCTGGATTTGCAAAAAATAATAATAATTAGCGAATAGGCTAAAATCGACATATTTTTATCGGTTTTTTTATTTAAAAAAATCACAAACAGACGTAAGACAAAAGGCGATACTTGTTTTGAACGCAGCTAACGGTTTTTAATAATAATCTAAAATCCACATTTTTCTGTCAGTTTCTGGATTTGCAAAAAATAATAATAATTAGCGAATAGGCTAAAATCGACATATTTTTATCGGTTTTTTGATTTTAAAAAATCACAAACAGACGTAAGACAAAAGGCGATACTTGTTTTGAACGCAGCTAATGGTTTTTAATAATAATCTAAAAACCACATTTTTCTGTCAGTTTCTGGTTTTGCAAAAAATAATAATAATTAGCGAATAGGATAAAGTCAACATATTTTTATCGGTTTTTGGATTTTAAAAAATCACAAACAGACGTAAGACAAAAAGCAATAATTGTTTTGAACGCAGCTAACGGTTTTTAATAATAATCTAAAAACCACATTTTTCTGTCAGTTTCTGGATTTGCAAAAAATAATAATAATTAGCGAATAGGCTAAAATCGACATATTTTTATCGGTTTTTTGATTTTAAAAAATCACAAACAGACGTAAGACAAAAGGCTATACTTGTTTTAAATGCAGCTAACGGTTTTTAATAATAATCTAAAATCCACATTTTTCTGTCAGTTTCTGGATTTGCAAAAAATAATAATAATATTTAGCGAATAGGCTAAAATCAACATATTTTTATCGGTTTTTTGATTTTAAAAAATCACAAACAGACGTAAGACAAAAGGCGATACTTGTTTTGAACGCAGCTAACGGTTTTTAATAATTATCTAAAAACCACATTTTTCTGTCAGTTCCTGGATTTGCAAAAAATAATAATATTTAGCGAATAGGCTAAAATCAACATATTTTTATCGGTTTTTTGATTTTAAAAAATCACAAACAGACGTAAGACAAAAGGCGATACTTGTTTTAAACGCAGCTAATGGTTTTTAATAATAATCTAAAAACCACATTTTTCTGTCAGTTTCTGGATTTGCAAAAAATAATAATAATTAGCGAATAGGCTAAAGTCAACATATTTTTATCGGTTTTTTGATTTTAAAAAATCACAAACAGACGAAAGACAAAAGGCGATACTTGTTTTGAACGCAGCTAACAGTTTTTAATAATAATCTAAAAACCACATTTTTCTGTCAGTTTCTGGATTTGCAAAAAATAATAATAATTAGCGAATAGGCTAAAATCAACATCTTTTTATCGGTTTTTTGATTTTTAAAAATCACAAACAGACGTAAGACAAAAGGCGATACTTGTTTTGAACGCAGCTAATGGTTTTTAATAATAATCTAAAATCCACATTTTTCTGTCAGTTTCTCGATTTGCAAAAAATAATAATAATTAGCGAATAGGCTAAAATCAACATCTTTTTATCGGTTTTTTGATTTTAAAAAATCACAAACACACGTAAGACAAAAGGCGATACTTGTTTTGAACGCACCTAACGGTTTTTAATAATAATCTAAAAACCACATTTTTCTGTCAGTTCCTGGATTTGCAAAAAATAATAATAATTAGCGAATAGGCTAAAATCGACATATTTTTATCGGTTTTTTTATTTTAAAAAATCACAAACAGACGTAAGACAAAAGGCGATACTTGTTTTGAACGCAGCTAATGGTTTTTCATAATAATCTAAAAACCACATTTTTCTGTCAGTTTCTGGATTTGCAAAAAATAATAATAATTAGCGAATAGGCTAAAATCAACATATTTTTATCGGTTTTTTGATTTTAAAAAATCACAAACAGACGTAAGACAAAAGGCGATACTTGTTTTGAACGCAGCTAATGGTTTTTAATAATAATCTAAAAACCACATTTTTCTGTCAGTTTCTGGATTTGCAAAAAATAATATTAATTAGCGAATAGGCTAAAATCAACATATTTTTATCGGTTTTTTGATTTAAAAAAATCACAAACAGACGTAAGACAAAAGGCGATACTTGTTTTGAACGCAGCTAACGGTTTTTAATAATAATCTAAAAACCACAAGTTTCTGTCAGTTCCTGGATTTGCAAAAAATAATAATAATTAGCGAATAGGCTAAAATCAACATATTTTTATCGGTTTTTTGATTTTAAAAAATCACAAACAGACGTACGACAAAAAGCGATACTTGTTTTAAACGCAGCTAACGGTTTTTAATAATAATCTAAAAACCACAAGTTTCTGTCAGTTCCTGGATTTGCAAAAAATAATAATAATTAGCGAATAGGCTAAAATCGACATATTTTTATCGGTTTTTTTATTTTAAAAAATCACAAACAGACGTAAGACAAAAGGCGATACTTGTTTTGAACGCAGCTAATGGTTTTTAATAATAATCTAAAAACCACATTTTTCTGTCAGTTTCTGGATTTGCAAAAAATAATAATAATTAGCGAATAGGCTAAAATCAACATATTTTTATCGGTTTTTTGATTTTAAAAAATCACAAACAGACGTAAGACAAAAGGCGATACTTGTTTTGAACGCAGCTAATGGTTTTTAATAATAATCTAAAAACCACATTTTTCTGTCAGTTTCTGGATTTGCAAAAAATAATAATAATTAGCGAATAGGCTAAAATCAACATATTTTTATCGGTTTTTTGATTTTAAAAAATCACAAACAGACGTAAGACAAAAGGCGATACTTGTTTTGAACGCAGCTAACGGTTTTTAATAATTATCTAAAAACCACATTTTTCTGTCAGTTTCTGGATTTGCAAAAAATAATAATAATTAGCGAATGTGCTAAAATCAACATATTTTTATCGGTTTTTTGATTTTAAGAAATCACAAACAGACGTAAGACAAAAGGCGATACTTGTTTTGAACGCAGCTAACGGTTTTTAATAATAATCTAAAAACCACAAGTTTCTGTCAGTTCCTGGATTTGCAAAAAATAATAATAATTAGCGAATAGGCTAAAACCGACATATTTTTATCGGTTTTTTTATTTAAAAAAATCACAAACAGACGTAAGGCAAAAGGCGATACTTGTTTTGAACGCAGCTAACGGTTTTTAATAATAATATAAAAACCACAAGTTTCTGTCAGTTTTTGGATTTGCAAAAAATAATAATAATTAGCGAGTAGGCTAAAATCAACATATTTTTATCGGTTTTTTGATTTTAAGAAATCACAAACAGACGTAAGACAAAAGGCGATACTTGTTTTGAACGCAGCTAACGGTTTTTAATAATAATCTAAAAACCACAAGTTTCTGTCAGTTCCTGGATTTGCAAAAAATAATAATAATTAGCGAATAGGCTAAAATCAACATATTTTTATCGGTTTTTTGATTTTAAAAAATCACAAACAGACGTAATTCAAAAGGCGATAATTGTTTTGAACGCAGCTAACGGTTTTTAATAATTATCTAAAAACCACAAAAATAATAATAATTAGCGAATAGGCTAAAATCAACATATTTTTATCGGTTTTTTTATTTAAAAAAATCACAAACAGACGTAAGACAAAAGGCGATACTTGTTTTGAACGCAGCTAACGGTTTTTAATAATAATATAAAAACCACAAGTTTCTGTCAGTTCCAGGATTTGCAAAAAATAATAATATTTAGCGAATAGGCTAAAATCAACATATTTTTATCGGTTTTTTGATTTTAAAAAATCACAAACAGACGTAAGGTAAAAGGCGATACTTGTTTTAAACGCAGCTAATTGTTTTTAATAATAATCTAAAAACCACATTTTTCTGTCAGTTTCTGGATGTGCAAAAAATAATAATAATTAGCGAATAGGCTAAAGTCAACATATTTTTATCGGTTTTTGATTTTAAAAAATCACAAACAGACGTAAGACAAAAAGCGATACTTGTTTTGAACGCAGCTAACGGTTTTTAATAATAATCTAAAAACCACATTTTTCTGTCAGTTTCTGGATTTGCAAAAAATAATAATAATTAGCGAATAGGCTAAAATCAACATATTTTTATCGGCTTTTTGATTTTAAAAAATCACAAACAGACGTAAGACAAAAGGCGATAATTGTTTTGAAGGCAGCTTACGGTTTTTAATAATAATCTAAAAACCACATTTTTCTGTCAGTTTCTGGATTTGCAAAAAATAATAATAATTAGCGAATAGGCTAAAATCAACATCTTTTTATCGGTTTTTCGATTTTTAAAAATCACAAACAGACGTAAGACAAAAGGCGATACTTGTTTTGAACGCAGCTAATGGTTTTTAATAATAATCTAAAATCCACATTTTTCTGTCAGTTTCTGGATTTGCAAAAAATAATAATAATTAGCGAATAGGCTAAAATCAACATCTTTTTGTCGGTTTTTTGATTTTAAAAAATCACAAACAGATGTAAGACAAAAGGCGATACTTGTTTTGAACGCACCTAACGGTTTTTAATAATAATCTAAAAACCACATTTTTCTGTCAGTTCCTGGATTTGCAAAAAATAATAATAATTAGCGAATAGGCTAAAATCGACATATTTTTATCGGTTTTTTGATTTTAAAAAATCACAAACAGACGTAAGACAAAAGGCGATACTTGTTTTGAACGCAGCTAATGGTTTTTAATAATAATCTAAAAACCACATTTTTCTGTCAGTTTCTGGATTTGCAAAAAATAATAATAATTAGCGAATAGGCTAAAATCAACATCTTTTTATCGGTTTTTTGATTTTTAAAAATCACAAACAGACGTAAGACAAAAGGCGATACTTGTGTTGAACACAGCTAACGGTTTTTAATAATAATCTAAAAACCACAAGTTTCTGTCAGTTCCTGGATTTGCAAAAAATAATAATAATTAGCGAATAGGCTAAAATCAACATATTTTTATCGGTTTTTTGATTTTAAAAAATCACAAACAGACGTAAGACAAAAGGCGATACTTGTTTTGAACGCAGCTAACGGTTTTTAATAATTATCTAAAAACCACATTTTTCTGTCAGTTCCTGGATTTGCAAAAAATAATAATATTTAGCGAATAGGCTAAAATCAACATATTTTTATCGGTTTTTTGATTTTAAAAAATCACAAACAGACGTAAGACAAAAGGCGATACTTGTTTTAAACGCAGCTAATGGTTTTTAATAATAATCTAAAAACCACATTTTTCTGTCAGTTTCTGGATTTGCAAAAAATAATAATAATTAGCGAATAGGCTAAAGTCAACATATTTTTATCGGTTTTTTGATTTTAAAAAATCACAAACAGACGAAAGACAAAAGGCGATACTTGTTTTGAACGCAGCTAACAGTTTTTAATAATAATCTAAAAACCACATTTTTCTGTCAGTTTCTGGATTTGCAAAAAATAATAATAATTAGCGAATAGGCTAAAATCAACATCTTTTTATCGGTTTTTTGATTTTTAAAAATCACAAACAGACGTAAGACAAAAGGCGATACTTGTTTTGAACGCAGCTAATGGTTTTTAATAATAATCTAAAATCCACATTTTTCTGTCAGTTTCTCGATTTGCAAAAAATAATAATAATTAGCGAATAGGCTAAAATCAACATCTTTTTATCGGTTTTTTGATTTTAAAAAATCACAAACACACGTAAGACAAAAGGCGATACTTGTTTTGAACGCACCTAACGGTTTTTAATAATAATCTAAAAACCACATTTTTCTGTCAGTTCCTGGATTTGCAAAAAATAATAATAATTAGCGAATAGGCTAAAATCGACATATTTTTATCGGTTTTTTTATTTTAAAAAATCACAAACAGACGTAAGACAAAAGGCGATACTTGTTTTGAACGCAGCTAATGGTTTTTCATAATAATCTAAAAACCACATTTTTCTGTCAGTTTCTGGATTTGCAAAAAATAATAATAATTAGCGAATAGGCTAAAATCAACATATTTTTATCGGTTTTTTGATTTTAAAAAATCACAAACAGACGTAAGACAAAAGGCGATACTTGTTTTGAACGCAGCTAATGGTTTTTAATAATAATCTAAAAACCACATTTTTCTGTCAGTTTCTGGATTTGCAAAAAATAATAATAATTAGCGAATAGGCTAAAGTCAACATATTTTTATCGGTTTTTTGATTTTAAAAAATCACAAACAGACGAAAGACAAAAGGCGATACTTGTTTTGAACGCAGCTAACAGTTTTTAATAATAATCTAAAAACCACATTTTTCTGTCAGTTTCTGGATTTGCAAAAAATAATAATAATTAGCGAATAGGCTAAAATCAACATCTTTTTATCGGTTTTTTGATTTTTAAAAATCACAAACAGACGTAAGACAAAAGGCGATACTTGTTTTGAACGCAGCTAATGGTTTTTAATAATAATCTAAAATCCACATTTTTCTGTCAGTTTCTCGATTTGCAAAAAATAATAATAATTAGCGAATAGGCTAAAATCAACATCTTTTTATCGGTTTTTTGATTTTAAAAAATCACAAACACACGTAAGACAAAAGGCGATACTTGTTTTGAACGCACCTAACGGTTTTTAATAATAATCTAAAAACCACATTTTTCTGTCAGTTCCTGGATTTGCAAAAAATAATAATAATTAGCGAATAGGCTAAAATCGACATATTTTTATCGGTTTTTTTATTTTAAAAAATCACAAACAGACGTAAGACAAAAGGCGATACTTGTTTTGAACGCAGCTAATGGTTTTTCATAATAATCTAAAAACCACATTTTTCTGTCAGTTTCTGGATTTGCAAAAAATAATAATAATTAGCGAATAGGCTAAAATCAACATATTTTTATCGGTTTTTTGATTTTAAAAAATCACAAACAGACGTAAGACAAAAGGCGATACTTGTTTTGAACGCAGCTAATGGTTTTTAATAATAATCTAAAAACCACATTTTTCTGTCAGTTTCTGGATTTGCAAAAAATAATATTAATTAGCGAATAGGCTAAAATCAACATATTTTTATCGGTTTTTTGATTTAAAAAAATCACAAACAGACGTAAGACAAAAGGCGATACTTGTTTTGAACGCAGCTAACGGTTTTTAATAATAATCTAAAAACCACAAGTTTCTGTCAGTTCCTGGATTTGCAAAAAATAATAATAATTAGCGAATAGGCTAAAATCAACATATTTTTATCGGTTTTTTGATTTTAAAAAATCACAAACAGACGTACGACAAAAAGCGATACTTGTTTTGAACGCAGCTAACGGTTTTTAATAATAATCTAAAAACCACAAGTTTCTGTCAGTTCCTGGATTTGCAAAAAATAATAATAATTAGCGAATAGGCTAAAATCGACATATTTTTATCGGTTTTTTTATTTTAAAAAATCACAAACAGACGTAAGACAAAAGGCGATACTTGTTTTGAACGCAGCTAATGGTTTTTAATAATAATCTAAAAACCACATTTTTCTGTCAGTTTCTGGATTTGCAAAAAATAATAATAATTAGCGAATAGGCTAAAATCAACATATTTTTATCGGTTTTTTGATTTTAAAAAATCACAAACAGACGTAAGACAAAAGGCGATACTTGTTTTGAACGCAGCTAATGGTTTTTAATAATAATCTAAAAACCACATTTTTCTGTCAGTTTCTGGATTTGCAAAAAATAATAATAATTAGCGAATAGGCTAAAATCAACATATTTTTATCGGTTTTTTGATTTTAAAAAATCACAAACAGACGTAAGACAAAAGGCGATACTTGTTTTGAACGCAGCTAACGGTTTTTAATAATTATCTAAAAACCACATTTTTCTGTCAGTTTCTGGATTTGCAAAAAATAATAATAATTAGCGAATGTGCTAAAATCAACATATTTTTATCGGTTTTTTGATTTTAAGAAATCACAAACAGACGTAAGACAAAAGGCGATACTTGTTTTGAACGCAGCTAACGGTTTTTAATAATAATCTAAAAACCACAAGTTTCTGTCAGTTCCTGGATTTGCAAAAAATAATAATAATTAGCGAATAGGCTAAAACCGACATATTTTTATCGGTTTTTTTATTTAAAAAAATCACAAACAGACGTAAGGCAAAAGGCGATACTTGTTTTGAACGCAGCTAACGGTTTTTAATAATAATATAAAAACCACAAGTTTCTGTCAGTTTTTGGATTTGCAAAAAATAATAATAATTAGCGAGTAGGCTAAAATCAACATATTTTTATCGGTTTTTTGATTTTAAGAAATCACAAACAGACGTAAGACAAAAGGCGATACTTGTTTTGAACGCAGCTAACGGTTTTTAATAATAATCTAAAAACCACAAGTTTCTGTCAGTTCCTGGATTTGCAAAAAATAATAATAATTAGCGAATAGGCTAAAATCAACATATTTTTATCGGTTTTTTGATTTTAAAAAATCACAAACAGACGTAATTCAAAAGGCGATAATTGTTTTGAACGCAGCTAACGGTTTTTAATAATTATCTAAAAACCACAAAAATAATAATAATTAGCGAATAGGCTAAAATCAACATATTTTTATCGGTTTTTTTATTTAAAAAAATCACAAACAGACGTAAGACAAAAGGCGATACTTGTTTTGAACGCAGCTAACGGTTTTTAATAATAATATAAAAACCACAAGTTTCTGTCAGTTCCAGGATTTGCAAAAAATAATAATATTTAGCGAATAGGCTAAAATCAACATATTTTTATCGGTTTTTTGATTTTAAAAAATCACAAACAGACGTAAGGTAAAAGGCGATACTTGTTTTAAACGCAGCTAATTGTTTTTAATAATAATCTAAAAACCACATTTTTCTGTCAGTTTCTGGATGTGCAAAAAATAATAATAATTAGCGAATAGGCTAAAGTCAACATATTTTTATCGGTTTTTGATTTTAAAAAATCACAAACAGACGTAAGACAAAAAGCGATACTTGTTTTGAACGCAGCTAACGGTTTTTAATAATAATCTAAAAACCACATTTTTCTGTCAGTTTCTGGATTTGCAAAAAATAATAATAATTAGCGAATAGGCTAAAATCAACATATTTTTATCGGCTTTTTGATTTTAAAAAATCACAAACAGACGTAAGACAAAAGGCGATAATTGTTTTGAAGGCAGCTTACGGTTTTTAATAATAATCTAAAAACCACATTTTTCTGTCAGTTTCTGGATTTGCAAAAAATAATAATAATTAGCGAATAGGCTAAAATCAACATCTTTTTATCGGTTTTTCGATTTTTAAAAATCACAAACAGACGTAAGACAAAAGGCGATACTTGTTTTGAACGCAGCTAATGGTTTTTAATAATAATCTAAAATCCACATTTTTCTGTCAGTTTCTGGATTTGCAAAAAATAATAATAATTAGCGAATAGGCTAAAATCAACATCTTTTTGTCGGTTTTTTGATTTTAAAAAATCACAAACAGATGTAAGACAAAAGGCGATACTTGTTTTGAACGCACCTAACGGTTTTTAATAATAATCTAAAAACCACATTTTTCTGTCAGTTCCTGGATTTGCAAAAAATAATAATAATTAGCGAATAGGCTAAAATCGACATATTTTTATGGGTTTTTTTATTTTAAAAAATCACAAACAGACGTAAGACAAAAGGCGATACTTGTTTTGAACGCAGCTAATGGTTTTTAATAATAATCTAAAAACCACATTTTCCTGTCAGTTTCTGGATTTGCAAAAAATAATAATAATTAGCGAATAGGCTAAAATCAACATATTTTTATCGGTTTTTTGATTTTAAAAAATCACAAACAGACGTAAGACAAAAGGCGATACTTGTTTTGAACGCAGCTAATGGTTTTTAATAATAATCTAAAAACCACATTTTTCTGTCAGTTTCTAGATTTGCAAAAAATAATATTAATTAGCGAATAGGCTAAAATCGACATATTTTTATCGGTTTTTTTATTTTAAAAAATCACAAACAGACGTAAGACAAAAGGCGATACTTGTTTTAAACGCAGCTAATGGTTTTTAATAATAATCTAAGAACCACATTTTTCTGTCAGTTTCTGGATTTGCAAAAAATAATAATAATTAGCGAATAGGCTAAAATCAACATATTTTTATAGGTTTTTTGATTTTAAAAAATCACAAACAGACGTAAGACAAAAGGCGATACTTGTTTTAAACGCAGCTAATGGTTTTTAATAATAATCTAAAAACCACATTTTTCTGTCAGTTTCTGGATTTGCAAAAAATAATAATAATTAGCGAATAGGCTAAAATCAACATATTTTTATAGGTTTTTTGATTTTAAAAAATCACAAACAGACGTAAGACAAAAGGCGATACTTGTTTTGAACGCAGCTAATGGTTTTTAATAATAATATAAAAACCACATTTTTCTGTCAGTTTCTGGATTTGCAAAAAATAATAATAATTAGCGAATAGGCTAAAATCAACATATTTTTATCGGTTTTTTGATTTTAAAAATCACAAACAGACGTAAGACAAAAGGCGATACTTGTTTTGAACGCAGCTAACGGTTTTTAATAATAATCTAAAAACCACAAGTTTCTGTCAGTTCCTGGATTTGCAAAAAATAATAATAATTAGCGAATAGGCAAAAATCAACATATTTTTATCGGTTTTTTGATTTTAAGAAATCACAAACAGACGTAAGACAAAAGGCGATACTTGTTTTGAACGCAGCTAACGGTTTTTAATAATAATCTAAAAACCACAAGTTTCTGTCAGTTCTTGGATTTGCAAAAAATAATAATAATTAGCGAATAGGCTAAAATCGACACATTTTTATCGGTTTTTTGATTTTAAGAAATCACAAACAGACGTAAGACAAAAGGCGATACTTGTTTTGAACGCAGCTAACGGTTTTTAATAATAATCTAAAAACCACAAGTTTCTCTCAGTTCCTGGATTTGCAAAAAATAATAATAATTAGCGAATAGGCTAAAATCGACATATTTTTATCGGTTTTTTTATTTAAAAAAATCACAAACAGACGTAAGACAAAAGGCGATACTTGTTTTGAACGCAGCTAACGGTTTTTAATAATAATATAAAAACCACAAGTTTCTGTCAGTTTTTGGATTTGCAAAAAATAATAATAATTAGCGAGTAGGCTAAAATCAACATATTTTTATCGGTTTTTTGATTTTAAGAAATCACAAACAGACGTAAGACAAAAGGCGATACTTGTTTTGAATGCAGCTAACGGTTTTTAATAATTATTTAAAAACCACATTTTTCTGTCAGTTCCTGGATTTGCAAAAAATAATAATATTTAGCGAATAGGCTAAAATCAACATATTTTTATCGGTTTTTTGATTTTAAAAAATCACAAACAGACGTAAGGTAAAAGTCGATACTTGTTTTAAACGCAGCTAATGGTTTTTAATAATAATCTAAAAACCACATTTTTCTGTCAGTTTCTGGATTTGCAAAAAATAATAATAATTAGCGAATAGGCTAAAGTCAACATATTTTTATCGGTTTTTTGATTTTAAAAAATCACAAACAGACGTAAGACAAAAGGCGATACTTGTTTTGAACGCAGCTAACGGTTTTTAATAATAATCTAAAAACCACATTTTTCTGTCAGTTTCTGGATTTGCAAAAAATAATAATAATTAGCGAATAGGCTAAAATCAACATATTTTTATCGGCTTTTTGATTTTAAAAAATCACAAACAGACGTAAGACAAAAGGCGATACTTGTTTTGAAGGCAGCTAACGGTTTTTAATAATAATCTAAAAACCACATTTTTCTGTCAGTTTCTGGATTTGCAAAAAATAATAATAATTAGCGAATAGGCTAAAATCAACATCTTTTTATCGGTTTTTTGATTTTTAAAAATCACAAACAGACGTAAGACAAAAGGCGATACTTGTTTTGAACGCAGCTAATGGTTTTTAATAATAATCTAAAATCCACATTTTTCTGTCAGTTTCTGGATTTGCAAAAAATAATAATAATTAGCGAATAGGCTAAAATCAACATCTTTTTATCGGTTTTTTGATTTTAAAAAATCACAAACAGACGTAAGACAAAAGGCGATACTTGTTTTGAACGCAGCTAATGGTTTTTAATAATAATCTAAAAACCACATTTTTCTGTCAGTTTCTGGATTTGCAAAAAATAATATTAATTAGCGAATAGGCTAAAATCAACATATTTTTATCGGTTTTTTGATTTTAAAAAATCACAAACAGACGTAAGACAAAAGGCGATACTTGTTTTGAACGCAGCTAATGGTTTTTAATAATAATCTAAAAACCACATTTTTCTGTCAGTTTCTAGATTTGCAAAAAATAATATTAATTAGCGAATAGGCTAAAATCAATATATTTTTATCGGTTTTTTGATTTTAAAAAATCACAAACAGACGTCAGACAAAAGGCGATACTTGTTTTGAACGCAGTTAACGGTTTTTAATAATAATCTAAAAACCACAAGTTTCTGTCAGTTCCTGGATTTGCAAAAAATAATAATAATTAGCGAATAGGCTAAAATCAACATATTTTTATCGGTTTTTTGATTTTAAAAAATCACAAACAGACGTAAGACAAAAAGCGCTACTTGTTTTGAACGCAGCTAACGGTTTTTAATAATAATCTAAAAACCACAAGTTTCTGTCAGTTCCTGGATTTGCAAAAAATAATAATAATTAGCGAATAGGCTAAAATCGACATATTTTTATCGGTTTTTTTATTTTAAAAAATCACAAACAGTTGTAAAACAAAAGGCGATACTTGTTTTGAACGCAGCTAATGGTTTTTAATAATAATCTAAAAACCACATTTTTCTGTCAGTTTCTGGATTTGCAAAAAATAATAATAATTAGCGAATAGGCTAAAATCAACATATTTTTATCGGTTTTTTGATTTTAAAAAATCACAAACAGACGTAAGACAAAAGGCGATACTTGTTTTGAACGCAGCTAATGGTTTTTAATAATAATCTAAAAACCACATTTTTCTGTCAGTTTCTGGATTTGCAAAAAATAATAATAATTAGCGAATAGGCTAAAATCAACATCTTTTTATCGGTTTTTTGATTTTAAAAAATCACAAACAGACGTAAGACAAAAGGCGATACTTGTTTTGAACGCAGCTAACGGTTTTTAATAATAATCTAAAAATCACAAGTTTGTGTCAGTTCCCGGATTTGCAAAAAATAATAATAATTAGCGAATAGGCTAAAATCAACATATTTTTATCGGTTTTTTGATTTTAAGAAATCACAAACAGACGTAAGACAAAAGGCGATACTTGTTTTGAACGCAGCTAACGGTTTTTAATAATAATCTAAAAACCACAAGTTTCTGTCAGTTCCTGGATTTGCAAAAAATAATAATAATTAGCGAATAGGCTAAAATCGACATATTTTTATCGGTTTTTTTATTTAAAAAAATTACAAACAGACGTCAGACAAAAGGCGATACTTGTTTTGAACGCAGCTAACGGTTTTTAATAATAATATAAAAACCACAAGTTTCTGTCAGTTTTTGGATTTGCAAAAAATAATAATAATTAGCGAGTAGGCTAAAATCAACATATTTTTATCGGTTTTTTGATTTTAAGAAATCACAAACAGACGTAAGACAAAAGGCGATACTTGTTTTGAATGCAGCTAACGGTTTTTAATAATTATTTAAAAACCACATTTTTCTGTCAGTTCCTGGATTTGCAAAAAATAATAATATTTAGCGAATAGGCTAAAATCAACATATTTTTATCGGTTTTTTTGATTTTAAAAAATCACAAACAGACGTAAGGTAAAAGGCGATACTTGTTTTAAACGCAGCTAATGGTTTTTAATAATAATCTAAAAACCACATTTTTCTGTCAGTTTCTGGATTTGCAAAAAATAATAATAATTAGCGAATAGGCTAAAGTCAACATATTTTTATCGGTTTTTTGATTTTAAAAAATCACAAACAGACGTAAGACAAAAGGCGATACTTGTTTTGAACGCAGCTTACGGTTTTTAATAATAATCTAAAAACCACATTTTTCTGTCAGTTTCTGGATTTGCAAAAAATAATAATAATTAGCCAATAGGCTAAAATCAACATATTTTTATCTGCTTTTTGATTTTAAAAAATCACAAACAGACGTAAGACAAAAGGCGATACTTGTTTTGAAAGCAGCTAACAATTTTTAATAATAATCTAAAAACCACATTTTTCTGTCAGTTTCTGGATTTGCAAAAAATAATAATAATTAGCGAATAGGCTAAAATCAACATCTTTTTATCGGTTTTTTGATTTTTAAAAATCACAAACAGACGTAAGACAAAAGGCGATACTTGTTTTTAACGCAGCTAATGGTTTTTAATAATAATCTGAAATCCACATTTTTCTGTCAGTTTCTGGATTTGCAAAAAATAATAATAATTAGCGTATAGGCTAAAATCAACATCTTTTTATCGGTTTTTTGATTTTAAAAAATCACAAACAGACGTAAGACAAAAGGCGATACTTGTTTTGAACGCACCTAACGGTTTTTAATAATAATCTAAAAACCACATTTTTCTGTCAGTTCCTGGATTTGCAAAAAATAATAATAATTAGCGAATAGGCTAAAATCGACATATTTTTATCGGTTTTTTTATTTTAAAAAATCACAAACAGACGTAAGACAAAAGGCGATACTTGTTTTGAACGCAGCTAATGGTTTTTAATAATAATCTAAAAACCACAAGTTTCTGTCAGTTCCTGGATTTGCAAAAAATAATAATAATTAGCGAGTAGGCTAAAATCAACATATTTTTATCGGTTTTTTGATTTTAAAAAATCACAAACAGACGTAAGACAAAAGGCGATACTTGTTTTGAACGCAGCTAATGGTTTTTAATAATAATCTAAAAACCACATTTTTCTGTCAGTTTCTGGATTTGCAAAAAATAATATCAATTAGCGAATAGGCTAAAATCAACATATTTTTATCGGTTTTTTGATTTTAAAAAATCACAAACAGACGTAAGACAAAAGGCGATACTTGTTTTGAACGCAGCTAATGGTTTTTAATAATAATCTAAAAACCACATTTTTCTGTCAGTTTCTGGATTTGCAAAAAATAATATTAATTAGCGAATAGGCTAAAATCAACATATTTTTATCGGTTTTTTGATTTTAAAAAATCACAAACAGACGTAAGACAAAAGGCGATACTTGTTTTGAACGCAGCTAACGGTTTTTATTAATAATCTAAAAACCACAAGTTTCTGTCAGTTCCTGGATTTGCAAAAAATAATAATAATTAGCGAATAGGCTAAAATCAACATATTTTTATCGGTTTTTTGATTTTAAAAAATCACAAACAGACGTAAGACAAAAAGCGATACTTGTTTTGAACGCAGCTAACGGTTTTTAATAATAATCTAAAAACCACAAGTTTCTGTCAGTTCCTGGATTTGCAAAAAATAATAATAATTAGCGAGTAGGCTAAAATCAACATATTTTTATCGGTTTTTTTATTTTAAAAAATCACAAACAGACGTAAGACAAAAGGCGATACTTGTTTTGAACGCAGCTAATGATTTTTAATAATAATCTAAAAACCACATTTTTCTGTCAGTTTCTGGATTTGCAAAAAATAATAATAATTAGCGAATAGGCTAAAATCAACATATTTTTATCGGTTTTTTTATTTAAAAAAATCACAAACAGACGTAAGACAAAAGGCGATACTTGTTTTGAACGCAGCTAACGGTTTTTAATAATAATATAAAAACCACAAGTTTCTGTCAGTTTTTGGATTTGCAAAAAATAATAATAATTAGCGAGTAGGCTAAAATCAACATATTTTTATCGGTTTTTTGATTTTAAGAAATCACAAACAGACGTAAGACAAAAGGCGATACTTGTTTTGAACGCAGCTAATGGTTTTTAATAATAATCTAAAAACCACATTTTTCTGTCAGTTTCTGGATTTGCAAAAAATAATAATAATTAGCGAATAGGCTAAAATCAACATCTTTTTATCGGTTTTTTGATTTTTAAAAATCACAAACAGACGTAAGACAAAAGGCGATACTTGTTTTGAACGCAGCTAATGGTTTTTAATAATAATCTGAAATCCACATTTTTCTGTCAGTTTCTGGATTTGCAAAAAATAATAATAATTAGCGTATAGGCTAAAATCAACATCTTTTTATCGGTTTTTTGATTTTAAAAAATCACAAACAGACGTAAGACAAAAGGCGATACTTGTTTTGAACGCACCTAACGGTTTTTAATAATAATCTAAAAACCACATTTTTCTGTCAGTTCCTGGATTTGCAAAAAATAATAATAATTAGCGAATAGGCTAAAATCGACATATTTTTATCGGTTTTTTTATTTTAAAAAATCACAAACAGACGTAAGACAAAAGGCGATACTTGTTTTGAACGCAGCTAATGGTTTTTATTAATAATCTAAAAACCACATTTTTCTGTCAGTTTCTGGATTTGCAAAAAATAATAATAATTAGCGAATAGGCTAAAATCAACATATTTTTATCGGTTTTTTGATTTTAAAAAATCACAAACAGACGTAAGACAAAAGGCGATACTTGTTTTGAACGCAGCTAATGGTTTTTAATAATAATCTAAAAACCACATTTTTCTGTCAGTTTCTGGAT
The DNA here is from genome assembly GCA_963921995.1 of Oxystoma pomonae. NCBI lineage: Eukaryota > Metazoa > Arthropoda > Insecta > Coleoptera > Brentidae > Oxystoma > Oxystoma pomonae. The sequence goes on along the minus strand of OY998167.1, from coordinate 2,896,092 downwards.
TTGCAAAAAATAATATTAATTAGCGAATAGGCTAAAATCAACATATTTTTATCGATTTTTGATTTTAAAAAATCACAAACAGACGTAAGACAAAAGGCGATACTTGTTTTGAACGCAGCTAACGGTTTTTATTAATAATCTAAAAACCACAAGTTTCTGTCAGTTCCTGGATTTGCAAAAAATAATAATAATTAGCGAATAGGCTAAAATCAACATATTTTTATCGGTTTTTTGATTTTAAAAAATCACAAACAGACGTAAGACAAAAAGCGATACTTGTTTTGAACGCAGCTAACGGTTTTTAATAATAATCTAAAAACCACAAGTTTCTGTCAGTTCCTGGATTTGCAAAAAATAATAATAATTAGCGAGTAGGCTAAAATCAACATATTTTTATCGGTTTTTTTATTTTAAAAAATCACAAACAGACGTAAGACAAAAGGCGATACTTGTTTTGAACGCAGCTAATGGTTTTTAATAATAATCTAAAAACCACATTTTTCTGTCAGTTTCTGGATTTGCAAAAAATAATAATAATTAGCGAATAGGCTAAAATCAACATATTTTTATCGGTTTTTTTATTTAAAAAAATCACAAACAGACGTAAGACAAAAGGCGATACTTGTTTTGAACGCAGCTAACGGTTTTTAATAATAATATAAAAACCACAAGTTTCTGTCAGTTTTTGGATTTGCAAAAAATAATAATAATTAGCGAGTAGGCTAAAATCAACATATTTTTATCGGTTTTTTGATTTTAAGAAATCACAAACAGACGTAAGACAAAAGGCGATACTTGTTTTGAACGCAGCTAATGGTTTTTAATAATAATCTAAAAACCACATTTTTCTGTCAGTTTCTGGATTTGCAAAAAATAATAATAATTAGCGAATAGGCTAAAATCAACATATTTTTATCGGTTTTTTGATTTTAAAAAATCACAAACAGACGTAAGACAAAAGGCGATACTTGTTTTGAACGCAGCTATTGGTTTTTAATAATAATCTAAAAACCACATTTTTCTGTCAGTTTCTGGATTTGCAAAAAATAATAATAATTAGCGAATAAGCTAAAATCAACATATTTTTATCTGTTTTTTTATTTAAAAAAATCACAAACAGACGTAAGACAAAAGGCGATACTTGTTTTGAACGCAGCTAACGGTTTTTAATAATAATATAAAAACCACAAGTTTCTGTCAGTTTCTGGATTTGCAAAAAATAATAATAATTAGCGAATAGGCTAAAATCAACATATTTTTATCGGGTTTTTGATTTTAAGAAATCACAAACAGACGTGAGACAAAAGGCGATACTTGTTTTGAACGCAGCTAACGGTTTTTAATAATAATCTAAAAACTACAAGTTTCTGTCAGTTCCTGGATTTGCAAAAAATAATAATAATTAGCGAATAGGCTAAAATCGACATATTTTTATCGGTTATTTTATTTAAAAAAATCACAAACAGACGTAAGACAAAAGGCGATACTTGTTTTGAACGCAGCTAACGGTTTTTAATAATAATATAAAAACCACAATTTTCTGTCAGTTTTTGGATTTGCAAAAAATAATAATAATTAGCGAGTAGGCTAAAATCAACATATTTTTATCGGTTTTTTGATTTTAAGAAATCACAAACAGACGTAAGACAAAAGGCGATACTTGTTTTGAACGCAGCTAACGGTTTTTAATAATTATCTAAAAACCACATTTTTCTGTCAGTTCCTGGATTTGCAAAAAATAATAATATTTAGCGAATAGGCTAAAATCAACATGTTTTTATCGGTTTTTTGATTTTAAAAAATCACAAACAGACGTAAGGTAAAAGGCAATACTTGTTTTCAACGCAGCTAATAGTTTTTAATAGTAATCTAAAAACCACATTTTTCTGTCAGTTTCTGGATTTGCAAAAAATAATAATAATTAGCGAATAGGCTAAAGTCAACATATTTTTATCGGTTTTTTGATTTTAAAAAATCACAAACAGACGTAAGACAAAAGGCGATACTTGTTTTGAACGCAGCTAACGGTTTTTAATAATAATCTAAAAACCACATTTTTCTGTCAGTTTCTGGATTTGCAAAAAATAATAATAATTAGCGAATAGGCTAAAATCAACATATTTTTATCGGCTTTTTGATTTTAAAAAATCACAAACAGACGTAAGACAAAAGGCGATACTTGTTTTGAAGGCAGCTAACGGTTTTTAATAATAATCTAAAAACCACATTTTTCTGGCAGTTTCTGGATTTGCAAAAAATAATAATAATTAGCGAATAGGCTAAAATCAACATCTTTTTAGCGGTTTTTTGATTTTTAAAAATCACAAACAGACGTAAGACAAAAGGCGATACTTGTTTTAAACGCAGCTAATGGTTTTTAATAATAATCTAAAATCCACATTTTTCTGTCAGTTTCTGGATTTGGAAAAAATAATAATAATTAGCGAATAGGCTAAAATCAACATCTTTATATCGGTTTTTTGATTTTAAAAAATCACAAACAGACGTAAGACAAAAGGCGATACTTGTTTTGAACGCACCTAACGGTTTTTAATAATAATCTAAAAACCACATTTTTCTGTCAGTTCCTGGATTTGCAAAAAATAATAATAATTAGCGAATAGGCTAAAATCGACATATTTTTATCGGTTTTTTTATTTTAAAAAATCACAAACAGACGTAAGACAAAAGGCGATACTTGTTTTGAACGCAGCTAATGGTTTTTAATAATAATCTAAAAACCACATTTTTCTGTCAGTTTCTGGATTTGCAAAAAATAATAATAATTAGCGAATAGGCTAAAATCAACATATTTTTATCGGTTTTTTGATTTTAAAAAATCACAAACAGACGTAAGACAAAAGGCGATACTTGTTTTGAACGCAGCTAATGGTTTTTAATAATAATCTAAAAACCACATTTTTCTGTCAGTTTCTGGATTTGCAAAAAATAATACTAATTAGCGAATAGGCTAAAATCAACATATTTTTATCGGTTTTTTGATTTTAAAAAATCACAAACAGACGTAAGACAAAAGGCGATACTTGTTTTGAACGCAGCTAACGGTTTTTAATAATAATCTAAAAACCACAAGTTTCTGTCAGTTCCTGGATTTGCAAAAAATAATAATAATTAGAGAATAGGCTAAAATCAACATATTTTTATCGGTTTTTTGATTTTAAAAAATCACAAACAGACGTAAGACAAAAAGCGATACTTGTTTTGAACGCAGCTAACGGTTTTTAATAATAATCTAAAAACCACAAGTTTCTGTCAGTTCCTGGATTTGCAAAAAATAATAATAATTAGCGAATAGGCTAAAATCGACATATTTTTATCGGTTTTTTTATTTTAAAAAATCACAAACAGACTTAAGACAAAAGGCGATACTTGTTTTGAACGCAGCTAATGGTTTTTAATAATAATCTAAAAACCACATTTTTCTGTCAGTTGCTGGATTTGCAAAAAATAATAATAATTAGCGAATAGGCTAAAATCAACATATTTTTATCGGTTTTTTGATTTTAAAAAATCACAAACAGACGTAAGACAAAAGGCGATACTTGTTTTGAACGCAGCTAATGGTTTTTAATAATAATCTAAAAACCACATTTTTCTGTCAGTTTCTGGATTTGCAAAAAATAATAATAATTAGCGAATAGGCTAAAATCAACATATTTTTATCGGTTTTTTTATTTAAAAAAATCACAAACAGACGTAAGACAAAAGGCGATACTTGTTTTGAACGCAGCTAACGGTTTTTAATAATAATATAAAAACCACAAGTTTCTGTCAGTTTCTGGATTTGCAAAAAATAATAATAATTAGCGAATAGGCTAAAATCAACATATTTTTATCGGTTTTTTGATTTTAAGAAATCACAAACAGACGTAAGACAAAAGGCGATACTTGTTTTGAACGCAGCTAACGGTTTTTAATAATAATCTAAAAACCACAAGTTTCTGTCAGTTCCTGGATTTGCAAAAAATAATAATAATTAGCGAATATGCTAAAATCGACATATTTTTATCGGTTTTTTTATTTAAAAAAATCACAAACAGACGTAAGACAAAAGGCGATACTTGTTTTGAACGCAGCTAACGGTTTTTAATAATAATATAAAAACCACAAGTTTCTGTCAGTTTTTGGATTTGCAAAAAATAATATTAATTAGCGACTAGGCTAAAATCAACATATTTTTATCGGTTTTTTGATTTTAAGAAATCACAAACAGACGTAAGACAAAAGGCGATACTTGTTTTGAACGCAGCTAACGGTTTTTAATAATTATCTAAAAACCACATTTTTCTGTCAGTTCCTGGATTTGCAAAAAATAATAATATTTAGCGAATAGGCTAAAATCAACATATTTTTATCGGTTTTTTGATTTTAAAAAATCACAAACAGACGTAAGGTAAAAGGCGATACTTGTTTTAAACGCAGCTAATGGTTTTTAATAATAATCTAAAAACCACATTTTTCTGTCAGTTTCTGGATTTGCAAAAAATAATAATAATTAGTGAATAGGCTAAAGTCAACATATTTTTATCGGTTTTTTGATTTTAAAAAATCACAAACAGACGTAAGACAAAAGGCGATACTTGTTTTGAACGCAGCTAACGGTTTTTAATTATAATCTAAAAACCACATTTTTCTGTCAGTTTCTGGATTTGCAAAAAATAATAATAATTAGCGAATAGGCTAAAATCAACATCTTTTTATCGGTTTTTTGATTTTTAAAAATCACAAACAGACGTAAGACAAAAGGCGATACTTGTTTTGAACGCAGCTAATGGTTTTTAATAATAATCTAAAATCCACATTTTTCTGTCAGTTTCTGGATTTGCAAAAAATAATAATAATTAGCGAATAGGCTAAAATCAACATCTTTTTATCGGTTTTTTGATTTTTAAAAATCACAAACAGACGTAAGACAAAAGGCGATACTTGTTTTGAACGCAGCTAATGGTTTTTAATAATAATCTAAAATCCACATTTTTCTGTCAGTTTCTGGATTTGCAAAAAATAATAATAATTAGCGAATAGGCTAAAATCAACATCTTTTTATCGGTTTTTTGATTTTAAAAAAACACAAACAGACGTAAGACAAAAGGCGATACTTGTTTTGAACGCACCTAACGGTTTTTAATAATAATCTAAAAACCACATTTTTCTGTCAGTTCCTGGATTTGCAAAAAATAATAATAATTAGCGAATAGGCTAAAATCGACATATTTTTATCGGTTTTTTTATTTTAAAAAATCACAAACAGACGTAAGACAAAAGGCGATACTTGTTTTAAACGCAGTTAATGGTTTTTAATAATAATCTAAAAACCACATTTTTCTGTCAGTTTCTGGATTTGCAAAAAATAATAATAATTAGCGAATAGGCTAAAATCAACATATTTTTATCGGTTTTTTGATTTTAAAAAATCACAAACAGACGTAAGACAAAAGGCGATACTTGTTTTGAACGCAGCTAATGGTTTTTAATAATAATCTAAAAACCACATTTTTCTGTCAGTTTCTGGATTTGCAAAAAATAATATTAATTAGCGAATAGGCTAAAATCAACATATTTTTATCGGTTTTTTGATTTTAAAAAATCACAAACAGACGTAAGACAAAAGGCGATACTTGTTTTGTACGCAGCTAACGGTTTTTAATAATAATCTAAAAACCACAAGTTTCTCTCAGTTCCTGGATTTGCAAAAAATAATAATAATTAGCGAATAGGCTAAAATCAACATATTTTTATCGGTTTTTTGATTTTAAAAAATCACAAACAGACGTAAGACAAAAGGCGATACTTGTTTTGAACGCAGCTAACGGTTTTTAATAATAATCTAAAAACCACAAGTTTCTGTCAGTTCCTGGATTTGCAAAAAATAATAATAATTAGCGAATAGGCTAAAATCGACATATTTTTGTCGGTTTTTTTATTTTAAAAAATAACAAACAGACGTAAGACAAAAGGCGATACTTGTTTTGAACGCAGCTAATGGTTTTTAATAATAATCTAAAATCCACATTTTTCTGTCGGTTTCTGGATTTGCAAAAAATAATAATAATTAGCGAATAGGCTAAAATCAACATATTTTTATCGGTTTTTTGATTTTAAGAAATCACAAACAGACGTAAGACAAAAGGCGATACTTGTTTTGAACGCAGCTAATGGTTTTTAATAATAATCTAAAAACCACAAGTTTCTGTCAGTTCCTGGATTTGCAAAAAATAATAATAATTAGCGAATAGGCTAAAATCAACATATTTTTATCGGTATTTTGATTTTAAAAAAATAACAAACAGACGTAAGACAAAAGGCGATACTTGTTTTGAACGCACCTAATGGTTTTTAATAATAATCTAAAATCCACATTTTTCTGTCAGTTTCTGGATTTGCAAAAAATAATAATAATTAGCGAATAGGCTAAAATCAACATATTTTTATCGGTTTTTTGATTTTAAAAAATCACAAACAGACGTAAGACAAAAGGCGATACTTGTTTTGAACGCAGCTAACGGTTTTTAATAATAATCTAAAAACCACAAGTTTCTGTCAGTTCCTGGATTTGCAAAAAATAATAATAATTAGCGAATAGGCTAAAATCGACATATTTTTATCGGTTTTTTTATTTAAAAAAATCACAAACAGACGTAAGACAAAAGGCGATACTTGTTTTGAACGCAGCTAACGGTTTTTAATAATAATATAAAAACCACAAGTTTCTGTCAGTTTTTGGATTTGCAAAAAATAATAATAATTAGCGAGTAGGCTAAAATCAACATATTTTTATCGGTTTTTTGATTTTAAGAAATCACAAACAGACGTAAGACAAAAGGCGATACTTGTTTTGAACGCAGCTAACGGTTTTTAATAATTATCTAAAAACCACATTTTTCTGTCAGTTCCTGGATTTGAAAAAAATAATAATATTTAGCGAATAGGCTAAAATCAACATATTTTTATCGGTTTTTTGATTTTAAAAAATCACAAACAGACGTAAGACAAAAGGCGATACTTGTTTTGAACGCAGCTAACGGTTTTTAATAATAATCTAAAAACCACAAGTTTCTGTCAGTTCCTGGATTTGCAAAAAATAATAATAATTAGCGAATAGGCTAAAATCAACATATTTTTATCGGTTTTTTGATTTTAAAAAATCACAAACAGACGTAAGGTAAAAGGCGATACTTGTTTTAAACGCAGCTAATGGTTTTTAATAATAATCTAAAAACCACATTTTTCTGTCAGTTTCTGGATTTGCAAAAAATAATAATAATTAGTGAATAGGCTAAAGTCAACATATTTTTATCGGTTTTTTGATTTTAAAAAATCACAAACAGACGTAAGACAAAAGGCGATACTTGTTTTGAACGCAGCTAACGGTTTTTAATTATAATCTAAAAACCACATTTTTCTGTCAGTTTCTGGATTTGCAAAAAATAATAATAATTAGCGAATAGGCTAAAATCAACATCTTTTTATCGGTTTTTTGATTTTTAAAAATCACAAACAGACGTAAGACAAAAGGCGATACTTGTTTTGAACGCAGCTAATGGTTTTTAATAATAATCTAAAATCCACATTTTTCTGTCAGTTTCTGGATTTGCAAAAAATAATAATAATTAGCGAATAGGCTAAAATCAACATCTTTTTATCGGTTTTTTGATTTTTAAAAATCACAAACAGACGTAAGACAAAAGGCGATACTTGTTTTGAACGCAGCTAATGGTTTTTAATAATAATCTAAAATCCACATTTTTCTGTCAGTTTCTGGATTTGCAAAAAATAATAATAATTAGCGAATAGGCTAAAATCAACATCTTTTTATCGGTTTTTTGATTTTAAAAAAACACAAACAGACGTAAGACAAAAGGCGATACTTGTTTTGAACGCACCTAACGGTTTTTAATAATAATCTAAAAACCACATTTTTCTGTCAGTTCCTGGATTTGCAAAAAATAATAATAATTAGCGAATAGGCTAAAATCGACATATTTTTATCGGTTTTTTTATTTTAAAAAATCACAAACAGACGTAAGACAAAAGGCGATACTTGTTTTAAACGCAGTTAATGGTTTTTAATAATAATCTAAAAACCACATTTTTCTGTCAGTTTCTGGATTTGCAAAAAATAATAATAATTAGCGAATAGGCTAAAATCAACATATTTTTATCGGTTTTTTGATTTTAAAAAATCACAAACAGACGTAAGACAAAAGGCGATACTTGTTTTGAACGCAGCTAATGGTTTTTAATAATAATCTAAAAACCACATTTTTCTGTCAGTTTCTGGATTTGCAAAAAATAATATTAATTAGCGAATAGGCTAAAATCAACATATTTTTATCGGTTTTTTGATTTTAAAAAATCACAAACAGACGTAAGACAAAAGGCGATACTTGTTTTGTACGCAGCTAACGGTTTTTAATAATAATCTAAAAACCACAAGTTTCTCTCAGTTCCTGGATTTGCAAAAAATAATAATAATTAGCGAATAGGCTAAAATCAACATATTTTTATCGGTTTTTTGATTTTAAAAAATCACAAACAGACGTAAGACAAAAGGCGATACTTGTTTTGAACGCAGCTAACGGTTTTTAATAATAATCTAAAAACCACAAGTTTCTGTCAGTTCCTGGATTTGCAAAAAATAATAATAATTAGCGAATAGGCTAAAATCGACATATTTTTGTCGGTTTTTTTATTTTAAAAAATAACAAACAGACGTAAGACAAAAGGCGATACTTGTTTTGAACGCAGCTAATGGTTTTTAATAATAATCTAAAATCCACATTTTTCTGTCGGTTTCTGGATTTGCAAAAAATAATAATAATTAGCGAATAGGCTAAAATCAACATATTTTTATCGGTTTTTTGATTTTAAGAAATCACAAACAGACGTAAGACAAAAGGCGATACTTGTTTTGAACGCAGCTAATGGTTTTTAATAATAATCTAAAAACCACAAGTTTCTGTCAGTTCCTGGATTTGCAAAAAATAATAATAATTAGCGAATAGGCTAAAATCAACATATTTTTATCGGTATTTTGATTTTAAAAAAATAACAAACAGACGTAAGACAAAAGGCGATACTTGTTTTGAACGCACCTAATGGTTTTTAATAATAATCTAAAATCCACATTTTTCTGTCAGTTTCTGGATTTGCAAAAAATAATAATAATTAGCGAATAGGCTAAAATCAACATATTTTTATCGGTTTTTTGATTTTAAAAAATCACAAACAGACGTAAGACAAAAGGCGATACTTGTTTTGAACGCAGCTAACGGTTTTTAATAATAATCTAAAAACCACAAGTTTCTGTCAGTTCCTGGATTTGCAAAAAATAATAATAATTAGCGAATAGGCTAAAATCGACATATTTTTATCGGTTTTTTTATTTAAAAAAATCACAAACAGACGTAAGACAAAAGGCGATACTTGTTTTGAACGCAGCTAACGGTTTTTAATAATAATATAAAAACCACAAGTTTCTGTCAGTTTTTGGATTTGCAAAAAATAATAATAATTAGCGAGTAGGCTAAAATCAACATATTTTTATCGGTTTTTTGATTTTAAGAAATCACAAACAGACGTAAGACAAAAGGCGATACTTGTTTTGAACGCAGCTAACGGTTTTTAATAATTATCTAAAAACCACATTTTTCTGTCAGTTCCTGGATTTGAAAAAAATAATAATATTTAGCGAATAGGCTAAAATCAACATATTTTTATCGGTTTTTTGATTTTAAAAAATCACAAACAGACGTAAGACAAAAGGCGATACTTGTTTTGAACGCAGCTAACGGTTTTTAATAATAATCTAAAAACCACATTTTTCTGTCAGTTTCTGGATTTGCAAAAAATAATAATAATTAGCGAATAGGCTAAAATCAACATATTTTTATCGGTTTTTTGATTTTAAAAAATCACAAACAGACGTAAGACAAAAGGCGATACTTGTTTTGAACGCAGCTAATGGTTTTTAATAATAATCTAAAAACCACATTTTTCTGTCAGTTTCTGGATTTGCAAAAAATAATATTAATTAGCGAAAAGGGGAAAATCAACATATTTTTATCGGTTTTTTGATTTTAAGAAATCACAAACAGACGTAAGACAAAGGGCGATACTTGTTTTGAACGCAGCTATAGGTTTTTAATAATAATCTAAAATCCACATTTTTCTGTCAGTTTCTGGATTTGCAAAAAATAATAATAATTAGCGAATAGGCTAAAATCAACATATTTTTATCGGTTTTTGATTTTAAAAAATCACAAACAGACGTAAGACAAAAGGCGATAATTGTTTTGAACGCAGCTAACGGTTTTTAATAATCATCTAAAAACCACATTTTTCTGTCAGTTTCTGGATTTGCAAAAAATAATAATAATTAGCGAATAGGCTAAAATCAACATATTTTTATCGGTTTTTTGATTTTAAAAAATCACAAACAGACGTAAGACAAAAGGCGATACTTGTTTTGAACGCAGCTAATGGTTTTTAATAATAATCTAAAAACCACATTTTTCTGTCATTTTCTGGATTTGCAAAAATAATAATAATTAGCGAATAGGCTAAAATCAACATATATTTATCGGTTTTTTGATTTTAAAAAATCACAAACAGACGTAAGACAAAAGGCGATACTTGTTTTGAACGCAGCTAATGGTTTTTAATAATAATCTAAAAACCACATTTTTCTGTAAGTTTCTGGATTTGCAAAAAATAATAATAATTAGCAAATAGGCTAAAGTCAACATATTTTTATCGGTTTTTTTATTTAAAAAAATCACAAACAGATGTAAGACAAAAGGCGATACTTGTTTTGAACGCAGCTAACGGTTTTTAATAATAATATAAAAACCACCAGTTTCTGTCAGTTTCTGGATTTGCAAAAAATAATAATAATTAGCGAATAGGCTAAAATCAACATATTTTTATCGGTTTTTTTATTTTAAGAAATCACAAACAGACGTAAGACAAAAGGCGATACTTGTTTTGAACGCAGCTAACGGTTTTTAATAATAATCTAAAAACCACAAGTTTCTGTCAGTTCCTGGATTTGCAAAAAATAATAATAATTAGCGAATAGGCTAAAATCGACATATTTTTATCGGTTTTTTTATTTAAAAAAATCACAAACAGACGTAAGACAAAAGGCGATACTTGTTTTGAACGCAGCTAACGGTTTTTAATAATAATATAAAAACCACAAGTTTCTGTCAGTTTTTGGATTTGCAAAAAATAATAATAATTAGCGAGTAGGCTAAAATCAACATATTTTAATCGGTTTTTTGATTTTAAGAAATCACAAACAGACGTAAGACAAAAGGCGATACTAGTTTTGAACGCAGCTAACGGTTTTTAATAATTATCTATAAACCACATTTTTCTGTCAGTTCCTGGATTTGCAAAAAATAATAATATTTAGCGAATAGGCTAAAATCAACATATTTTTATCGGTTTTTTGATTTTAAAAAATCACAAACAGACGTAAGGTAAAAGGCGATACTTGTTTTAAACGCAGCTAATGGTTTTTAATAATAATCTAAAAACCACATTTTTCTGTCAGTTTCTGGATTTGCAAAAAATAATAATAATTAGCGAATAGGCTAAAATCAACATATTTTTATCGGCTTTTTGATTATAAAAAATCACAAACAGACGTAAGACAAAAGGCGATACTTGTTTTGAAGGCAGCTAACGGTTTTTAATAATAATCTAAAAACCACATTTTTCTGTCAGTTTCTGGATTTGCAAAAAATAATAATAATTAGCGAATAGGCTAAAATCAACATCTTTTTATCGGTTTTTTGATTTTTAAAAATCACAAACAGACGTAAGACAAAAGGCGATAATTGTTTTGAACGCAGCTAATGGTTTTTAATAATAATCTAAAATCCACATTTTTCTGTCAGTTTCTGGATTTGCAAAAAATAATAATAATTAGCGAATAGGCTAAAATCAACATCTTTTTATCGGTTTTTTGATTTTAAAAAATCACAAACAGACGTAAGACAAAAGGCGATACTTGTTTTGAACGCAGCTAATGGTTTTTAATAATAATCTAAAAACCACATTTTTCTGTCAGTTTCTGGATTTGCAAACAATAATAATAATTAGCGAATAGGCTAAAATCAACATATTTTTATCGGTTTTTTGATTTTAAAAAATCACAAACAGACGTAAGACAAAAGGCGATACTTGTTTTGAACGCAGCTAACGGTTTTTAATAATAATCTAAAAACCACAAGTTTCTGTCAGTTCCTGGATTTGCAAAAAATAATAATAATTAGCGAATAGGCTAAAATCAACATATTTTTATCGGTTTTTTTATTTAAAAAAATCACAAACAGACGTAAGACAAAAGGCGATACTTGTTTTGAACGCAGCTAACGGTTTTTAATAATAATATAAAAACCACAAGTTTCTGTCAGTTTTTGGATTTGCAAAAAATAATAATAATTAGCGAGTAGGCTAAAATCAACATATTTTAATCGGTTTTTTGATTTTAAGAAATCACAAACAGACGTAAGACAAAAGGCGATACTTGTTTTGAACGCAGCTAACGGTTTTTATTAATTATCTATAAACCACATTTTTCTGTCAGTTCCTGGATTTGCAAAAAATAATAATATTTAGCGAATAGGCTAAAATCAACATATTTTTATCGGTTTTTTGATTTTAAAAAATCACAAACAGACGTAAGGTAAAAGGCGATACTTGTTTTAAACGCAGCTAATGGTTTTTAATAATAATCTAAAAACCACATTTTTCTGTCAGTTTCTGGATTTGCAAAAAATAATAATAATTAGCGAATAGGCTAAAATCAACATATTTTTATCGGCTTTTTGATTATAAAAAATCACAAACAGACGTAAGACAAAAGGCGATACTTGTTTTGAAGGCAGCTAACGGTTTTTAATAATAATCTAAAAACCACATTTTTCTGTCAGTTTCTGGATTTGCAAAAAATAATAATAATTAGCGAATAGGCTAAAATCAACATCTTTTTATCGGTTTTTTGATTTTTAAAAATCACAAACAGACGTAAGACAAAAGGCGATACTTGTTTTGAACGCACCTAATGGTTTTTAATAATAATCTAAAATCCACATTTTTCTGTCAGTTTCTGGATTTGCAAAAAATAATAATAATTAGCAAATAGGCTAAAATCAACATCTTTTTATCGGTTTTTTGATTTTAAAAAATCACAAACAGACGTAAGGTAAAAGGCGATACTTGTTTTAAACGCAGCTAATGGTTTTTAATAATAATCTAAAAACCACATTTTTCTGTCAGTTTCTGGATTTGCAAAAAATAATAATAATTAGTGAATAGGCTAAAGTCAACATATTTTTATCGGTTTTTTGATTTTAAAAAATCACAAACAGACGTAAGACAAAAGGCGATACTTGTTTTGAACGCAGCTAACGGTTTTTAATAATAATCTAAAAACCACATTTTTCTGTCAGTTTCTGGATTTGCAAAAAATAATAATAATTAGCGAATAGGCTAAAATCCACATATTTTTATCGGTTTTTTGATTTTAAAAAATCACAAACAGACGTAAGACAAAAAGCGATACTTGTTTTGAACGCAGCTAACGGTTTTTAATAATAATCTAAAAACCACAAGTTTCTGTCAGTTCCTGGATTTGCAAAAAATAATAATAATTAGCGAATAGGCTAAAATCGACATATTTTTATCGGTTTTTTTATTTTAAAAAATCACAAACAGACGTAAGACAAAAGGCGATACTTGTTTTGAACGCAGCTAATGGTTTTTAATAATAATCTAAAAACCACATTTTTCTGTCAGTTTCTGGATTTGCAAAAAATAATAATAATTAGCGAATAGGCTAAAATCAACATATTTTTATCGGTTTTTTGATTTTAAAAAATCACAAACAGACGTAAGACAAAAGGCGATACTTGTTTTGAACGCAGCTAATGGTTTTTAATAATAATCTAAAAACCACATTTTTCTGTCAGTTTCTGGATTTGCAAAAAATAATAATAATTAGCGAATAGGCTAAAATCAACATATTTTTATCGGTTTTTTGATTTTAAAAAATCACAAACAGACGTAAGACAAAAGGCGATACTTGTTTTGAACGCAGCTAATGGTTTTTAATAATAATCTAAAAACCACATTTTTCTGTCAGTTTCTGGATTTGCAAAAAATAATAATAATTAGTGAATAGGCTAAAATCAACATATTTTTATCGGTTTTTTTATTTAAAAAAATCACAAACAGACGTAAGACAAAAGGCGATACTTGTTTTGAACGCAGCTAACGGTTTTTAATAATAATATAAAAACCACAAGTTTCTGTCAGTTTTTGGATTTGCAAAAAATAATAATAATTAGCGAGTAGGCTAAAATAAACATATTTTTATCGGTTTTTTGATTTTAAGAAATCACAAACAGACGTAAGACAAAAGGCGATACTTGTTTTGAACGCAGCTAATGGTTTTTAATAATAATCTAAAAACCACATTTTTCTGTCAGTTTCTGGATTTGCAAAAAATAATAATAATTAGCGAATAGGCTAAAATCGACATATTTTTATCGGTTTTTTGATTTTAAAAAATCACAAACAGACGTAAGACAAAAGGCGATACTTGTTTTGAACGCAGCTAATGGTTTTTAATAATAATCTAAAAACCACATTTTTCTGTCAGTTTCTGGATTTGCAAAAAATAATAATAATTAGCGAATAGGCTAAAATCAACATATTTTTATCGGTTTTTTTATTTAAAAAAATCACAAACAGACGTAAGACAAAAGGCGATACTTGTTTTGAACGCAGCTAACGGTTTTTAATAATAATATAAAAACCACAAGTTTCTGTCAGTTTCTGGATGTGCAAAAAATAATAATAATTAGCGAATAGGCTAAAATCAACATATTTTTATCGGTTTTTTGATTTTAAGAAATCACAAACAGACGTAAGACAAAAGGCGATACTTGTTTTGAACGCAGCTAACGGTTTTTAATAATAATCTAAAAACCACAAGTTTCTGTCAGTTCCTGGATTTGCAAAAAATAATAATAATTAGCGAATAGGCTGAAATCGACATATTTTTATCGGTTTTTTTATTCAAAAAAATCACAAACAGACGTAAGACAAAAGGCGATACTTGTTTTGAACGCAGCTAACGGTTTTTAATAATAATATAAAAACCACAAGTTTCTGTCAGTTTTTGGATTTGCAAAAAATAATAATAATTAGCGAGTAGGCTAAAATCAACATATTTTTATCGGTTTTTTGATTTTAAGAAATCACAAACAGACGTAAGACAAAAGGCGATACTTGTTTTGAACGCAGCTAACGGTTTTTAATAATTATCTAAAAACCACATTTTTCTGTCAGTTCCTGGATTTGCAAAAAATAATAATATTTAGCGAATAGGCTAAAATCAACATATTTTTATCGGTTTTTTGATTTTAAAAAATCACAATCAGACGTAAGGTAAAAGGCGATACTTGTTTTAAACGCAGCTAATGGTTTTTAATAATAATCTAAAACCACATTTTTCTGTCAGTTTCTGGATTTGCAAAAAATAATAATAATTAGCGAATAGGCTAAAGTCAACATATTTTTATCGGTTTTTTTATTTTAAAAAATCACAAACAGACGTAAGACAAAAGGCGATACTTGTTTTGAACGCAGCTAACGGTTTTTAATAATAATCTAAAAACCACATTTTTCTGTCAGTTTCTGGATTTGCAAAAAATAATAATAATTAGCGAATAGGCTAAAATCAACATATTTTTATCGGCTTTTTGATTTTAAAAAATCACAAACAGACGTAAGACAAAAGGCGATACTTGTTTTGAAGGCAGCTAACGGTTTTTAATAATAATCTAAAAACCACATTTTTCTGTCAGTTTCTGGATTTGCAAAAAATAATAATAATTAGCGAATAGGCTAAAATCAACATCTTTTTATCGGTTTTTTGATTTTTAAAAATAACAAACAGACGTAAGACAAAAGGCGATACTTGTTTTGAACGCAGCTAATGGTTTTTAATAATAATCTAAAATCCACATTTTTCTGTCAGTTTCTGGATTTGCAAAAAATAATAATAATTAGCGAATAGGCTAAATCAACATATTTTTATCGGTTTTTTTATTTTAAAAAATCACAAACAGACGTAAGACAAAAGGCGATACTTGTTTTGAACGCAGCTAATGGTTTTTAATAATAATCTAAAAACCACATTTTTCTGTCAGTTTCTGGATTTGCAAAAAATAATATTAATTAGCGAATAGGCTAAAATCAACATATTTTTATCGGTTTTTTGATTTTAAAAAATCACAAACAGACGTAAGACAAAAGGCGATACTTGTTTTGAACGCAGCTATCGGTTTTTAATAATAATCTAAAAACCACAAGTTTCTGTCAGTTCCTGGATTTGCAAAAAATAATAATAATTAGCGAATAGGCTAAAATCAACATATTTTTATCGGTTTTTTGATTTTAAAAAATCACAAACAGACGTAAGACAAAAGGCGATACTTGTTTTGAAGGCAGCTAACGGTTTTTAATAATAATCTAAAAACCACATTTTTCTGTCAGTTTCTGGATTTGCAAAAAATAATAATAATTAGCGAATAGGCTAAAATCAACATCTTTTTATCGGTTTTTTGATTTTTAAAAATAACAAACAGACGTAAGACAAAAGGCGATACTTGTTTTGAACGCAGCTAATGGTTTTTAATAATAATCTAAAATCCACATTTTTCTGTCAGTTTCTGGATTTGCAAAAAATAATAATAATTAGCGAATAGGCTAAAATCAACATATTTTTATCGGTTTTTTGATTTTAAAAAATCACAAACAGACGTAAGACAAAAGGCGATACTTGTTTTGAACGCAGCTAATGGTTTTTAATAATAATCTAAAAACCACATTTTTCTGTCAGTTTCTGGATTTGCAAAAAATAATATTAATTAGCGAATAGGCTAAAATCAACATATTTTTATCGGTTTTTTGATTTTAAAAAATCACAAACAGACGTAAGACAAAAGGCGATACTTGTTTTGAACGCAGCTAACGGTTTTTAATAATAATCTAAAAACCACAAGTTTCTGTCAGTTCCTGGATTTGCAAAAAATAATAATAATTAGCGAATAGGCTAAAATCAACATATTTTTATCGGTTTTTTGATTTTAAAAAATCACAAACAGACGTAAGACAAAAGGCGATACTTGTTTTGAACGCAGCTAATGGTTTTTAATAATAATCTAAAAACCACATTTTTCTGTCAGTTTCTATATTTGCAAAAAATAATAATAATTAGCGAATAGGCTAAAATCAACATATTTTTATTGGTTTTTTGATTTTAAAAAATCACAAACAGACGTAAGACAAAAGGCGATACTTGTTTTGAACGCAGCTAACGGTTTTTAATAATTATCTAAAAACCACATTTTTCTGTCAGTTTCTGGATTTGCAAAAAATAATAATAATTAGCGAATAGGCTAAAATCAACATATTTTTATCGGTTTTTTGATTTTAAAAAATCACAAACAGACGTAAGACAAAAGGCGATACTTGTTTTGAACGCAGCTAATGCTTTTAATAATAATCTAAAATTCACATTTTTCTGTCAGTTTCTGGATTTGCAAAAAATAATAATAATTAGCGAATAGGCTAAAATCAACATATTTTTATCGGTTTTTTGATTTTAAAAAATCACAAACAGACGTAAGACAAAAGGCGATACTTGTTTTAAACGCAGCTAAGGGTTTTTAATAATAATCTAAAAACCACATTTTTCTGTCAGTTTCTGGATTTGCAAAAAATAATAATAATTAGCGAATAGGCTAAAATCAACATCTTTTTATCGGTTTTTTGATTTTAAAAAATCACAAACAGACGTAAGACAAAAGGCGATACTTGTTTTGAAGGCAGCTAACGGTTTTTAATAATAATCTAAAAACCACATTTTTCTGTCAGTTTCTGGATTTGCAAAAAATAATAATAATTAGCGAATAGGCTAAAATCAACATATTTTTATCGGTTTTTTGATTTTAAAAAATCACAAACAGACGTAAGACAAAAGGCGATACTTGTTTTGAAGGCAGCTAACGGTTTTTAATAATAATCTAAAAACCACATTTTTCTGTCAGTTTCTGGATTTGCAAAAAATAATAATAATTAGCGAATAGGCTAAAATCAACATCTTTTTATCGGTTTTTTGATTTTTAAAAATCACAAACAGACGTAAGACAAAAGGCGATACTTGTTTTGAACGCAGCTAATGGTTTTTAATAATAATCTAAAAACCACATTTTTCTGTCAGTTTCTGGATTTGCAAAAAATAATAATAATTAGTGAATAGGCTAAAATCAACATATTTTTATCGGTTTTTTTATTTAAAAAAATCACAAACAGACGTAAGACAAAAGGCGATACTTGTTTTGAACGCAGCTAACGGTTTTTAATAATAATATAAAAACCACAAGTTTCTGTCAGTTTTTGGATTTGCAAAAAATAATAATAATTAGCGAGTAGGCTAAAATAAACATATTTTTATCGGTTTTTTGATTTTAAGAAATCACAAACAGACGTAAGACAAAAGGCGATACTTGTTTTGAACGCAGCTAATGGTTTTTAATAATAATCTAAAAACCACATTTTTCTGTCAGTTTCTGGATTTGCAAAAAATAATAATAATTAGCGAATAGGCTAAAATCGACATATTTTTATCGGTTTTTTGATTTTAAAAAATCACAAACAGACGTAAGACAAAAGGCGATACTTGTTTTGAACGCAGCTAATGGTTTTTAATAATAATCTAAAAACCACATTTTTCTGTCAGTTTCTGGATTTGCAAAAAATAATAATAATTAGCGAATAGGCTAAAATCAACATATTTTTATCGGTTTTTTTATTTAAAAAAATCACAAACAGACGTAAGACAAAAGGCGATACTTGTTTTGAACGCAGCTAACGGTTTTTAATAATAATATAAAAACCACAAGTTTCTGTCAGTTTCTGGATGTGCAAAAAATAATAATAATTAGCGAATAGGCTAAAATCAACATATTTTTATCGGTTTTTTGATTTTAAGAAATCACAAACAGACGTAAGACAAAAGGCGATACTTGTTTTGAACGCAGCTAACGGTTTTTAATAATAATCTAAAAACCACAAGTTTCTGTCAGTTCCTGGATTTGCAAAAAATAATAATAATTAGCGAATAGGCTGAAATCGACATATTTTTATCGGTTTTTTTATTCAAAAAAATCACAAACAGACGTAAGACAAAAGGCGATACTTGTTTTGAACGCAGCTAACGGTTTTTAATAATAATATAAAAACCACAAGTTTCTGTCAGTTTTTGGATTTGCAAAAAATAATAATAATTAGCGAGTAGGCTAAAATCAACATATTTTTATCGGTTTTTTGATTTTAAGAAATCACAAACAGACGTAAGACAAAAGGCGATACTTGTTTTGAACGCAGCTAACGGTTTTTAATAATTATCTAAAAACCACATTTTTCTGTCAGTTCCTGGATTTGCAAAAAATAATAATATTTAGCGAATAGGCTAAAATCAACATATTTTTATCGGTTTTTTGATTTTAAAAAATCACAATCAGACGTAAGGTAAAAGGCGATACTTGTTTTAAACGCAGCTAATGGTTTTTAATAATAATCTAAAACCACATTTTTCTGTCAGTTTCTGGATTTGCAAAAAATAATAATAATTAGCGAATAGGCTAAAGTCAACATATTTTTATCGGTTTTTTTATTTTAAAAAATCACAAACAGACGTAAGACAAAAGGCGATACTTGTTTTGAACGCAGCTAACGGTTTTTAATAATAATCTAAAAACCACATTTTTCTGTCAGTTTCTGGATTTGCAAAAAATAATAATAATTAGCGAATAGGCTAAAATCAACATATTTTTATCGGCTTTTTGATTTTAAAAAATCACAAACAGACGTAAGACAAAAGGCGATACTTGTTTTGAAGGCAGCTAACGGTTTTTAATAATAATCTAAAAACCACATTTTTCTGTCAGTTTCTGGATTTGCAAAAAATAATAATAATTAGCGAATAGGCTAAAATCAACATCTTTTTATCGGTTTTTTGATTTTTAAAAATAACAAACAGACGTAAGACAAAAGGCGATACTTGTTTTGAACGCAGCTAATGGTTTTTAATAATAATCTAAAATCCACATTTTTCTGTCAGTTTCTGGATTTGCAAAAAATAATAATAATTAGCGAATAGGCTAAATCAACATATTTTTATCGGTTTTTTTATTTAAAAAAATCACAAACAGACGTAAGACAAAAGGCGATACTTGTTTTGAACGCAGCTAATGGTTTTTAATAATAATCTAAAAACCACATTTTTCTGTCAGTTTCTGGATTTGCAAAAAATAATATTAATTAGCGAATAGGCTAAAATCAACATATTTTTATCGGTTTTTTGATTTTAAAAAATCACAAACAGACGTAAGACAAAAGGCGATACTTGTTTTGAACGCAGCTATCGGTTTTTAATAATAATCTAAAAACCACAAGTTTCTGTCAGTTCCTGGATTTGCAAAAAATAATAATAATTAGCGAATAGGCTAAAATCAACATATTTTTATCGGTTTTTTGATTTTAAAAAATCACAAACAGACGTAAGACAAAAGGCGATACTTGTTTTGAAGGCAGCTAACGGTTTTTAATAATAATCTAAAAACCACATTTTTCTGTCAGTTTCTGGATTTGCAAAAAATAATAATAATTAGCGAATAGGCTAAAATCAACATCTTTTTATCGGTTTTTTGATTTTTAAAAATAACAAACAGACGTAAGACAAAAGGCGATACTTGTTTTGAACGCAGCTAATGGTTTTTAATAATAATCTAAAATCCACATTTTTCTGTCAGTTTCTGGATTTGCAAAAAATAATAATAATTAGCGAATAGGCTAAAATCAACATATTTTTATCGGTTTTTTGATTTTAAAAAATCACAAACAGACGTAAGACAAAAGGCGATACTTGTTTTGAACGCAGCTAATGGTTTTTAATAATAATCTAAAAACCACATTTTTCTGTCAGTTTCTGGATTTGCAAAAAATAATATTAATTAGCGAATAGGCTAAAATCAACATATTTTTATCGGTTTTTTGATTTTAAAAAATCACAAACAGACGTAAGACAAAAGGCGATACTTGTTTTGAACGCAGCTAACGGTTTTTAATAATAATCTAAAAACCACAAGTTTCTGTCAGTTCCTGGATTTGCAAAAAATAATAATAATTAGCGAATAGGCTAAAATCAACATATTTTTATCGGTTTTTTGATTTTAAAAAATCACAAACAGACGTAAGACAAAAGGCGATACTTGTTTTGAACGCAGCTAATGGTTTTTAATAATAATCTAAAAACCACATTTTTCTGTCAGTTTCTATATTTGCAAAAAATAATAATAATTAGCGAATAGGCTAAAATCAACATATTTTTATTGGTTTTTTGATTTTAAAAAATCACAAACAGACGTAAGACAAAAGGCGATACTTGTTTTGAACGCAGCTAACGGTTTTTAATAATTATCTAAAAACCACATTTTTCTGTCAGTTTCTGGATTTGCAAAAAATAATAATAATTAGCGAATAGGCTAAAATCAACATATTTTTATCGGTTTTTTGATTTTAAAAAATCACAAACAGACGTAAGACAAAAGGCGATACTTGTTTTGAACGCAGCTAATGCTTTTAATAATAATCTAAAATTCACATTTTTCTGTCAGTTTCTGGATTTGCAAAAAATAATAATAATTAGCGAATAGGCTAAAATCAACATATTTTTATCGGTTTTTTGATTTTAAAAAATCACAAACAGACGTAAGACAAAAGGCGATACTTGTTTTAAACGCAGCTAAGGGTTTTTAATAATAATCTAAAAACCACATTTTTCTGTCAGTTTCTGGATTTGCAAAAAATAATAATAATTAGCGAATAGGCTAAAATCAACATCTTTTTATCGGTTTTTTGATTTTAAAAAATCACAAACAGACGTAAGACAAAAGGCGATACTTGTTTTGAAGGCAGCTAACGGTTTTTAATAATAATCTAAAAACCACATTTTTCTGTCAGTTTCTGGATTTGCAAAAAATAATAATAATTAGCGAATAGGCTAAAATCAACATATTTTTATCGGTTTTTTGATTTTAAAAAATCACAAACAGACGTAAGACAAAAGGCGATACTTGTTTTGAAGGCAGCTAACGGTTTTTAATAATAATCTAAAAACCACATTTTTCTGTCAGTTTCTGGATTTGCAAAAAATAATAATAATTAGCGAATAGGCTAAAATCAACATCTTTTTATCGGTTTTTTGATTTTTAAAAATCACAAACAGACGTAAGACAAAAGGCGATACTTGTTTTGAACGCAGCTAATGGTTTTTAATAATAATCTAAAAACCACATTTTTCTGTCAGTTTCTGGATTTGCAAAAAATAATAATAATTAGTGAATAGGCTAAAATCAACATATTTTTATCGGTTTTTTTATTTAAAAAAATCACAAACAGACGTAAGACAAAAGGCGATACTTGTTTTGAACGCAGCTAACGGTTTTTAATAATAATATAAAAACCACAAGTTTCTGTCAGTTTTTGGATTTGCAAAAAATAATAATAATTAGCGAGTAGGCTAAAATAAACATATTTTTATCGGTTTTTTGATTTTAAGAAATCACAAACAGACGTAAGACAAAAGGCGATACTTGTTTTGAACGCAGCTAATGGTTTTTAATAATAATCTAAAAACCACATTTTTCTGTCAGTTTCTGGATTTGCAAAAAATAATAATAATTAGCGAATAGGCTAAAATCGACATATTTTTATCGGTTTTTTGATTTTAAAAAATCACAAACAGACGTAAGACAAAAGGCGATACTTGTTTTGAACGCAGCTAATGGTTTTTAATAATAATCTAAAAACCACATTTTTCTGTCAGTTTCTGGATTTGCAAAAAATAATAATAATTAGCGAATAGGCTAAAATCAACATATTTTTATCGGTTTTTTTATTTAAAAAAATCACAAACAGACGTAAGACAAAAGGCGATACTTGTTTTGAACGCAGCTAACGGTTTTTAATAATAATATAAAAACCACAAGTTTCTGTCAGTTTCTGGATGTGCAAAAAATAATAATAATTAGCGAATAGGCTAAAATCAACATATTTTTATCGGTTTTTTGATTTTAAGAAATCACAAACAGACGTAAGACAAAAGGCGATACTTGTTTTGAACGCAGCTAACGGTTTTTAATAATAATCTAAAAACCACAAGTTTCTGTCAGTTCCTGGATTTGCAAAAAATAATAATAATTAGCGAATAGGCTGAAATCGACATATTTTTATCGGTTTTTTTATTCAAAAAAATCACAAACAGACGTAAGACAAAAGGCGATACTTGTTTTGAACGCAGCTAACGGTTTTTAATAATAATATAAAAACCACAAGTTTCTGTCAGTTTTTGGATTTGCAAAAAATAATAATAATTAGCGAGTAGGCTAAAATCAACATATTTTTATCGGTTTTTTGATTTTAAGAAATCACAAACAGACGTAAGACAAAAGGCGATACTTGTTTTGAACGCAGCTAACGGTTTTTAATAATTATCTAAAAACCACATTTTTCTGTCAGTTCCTGGATTTGCAAAAAATAATAATATTTAGCGAATAGGCTAAAATCAACATATTTTTATCGGTTTTTTGATTTTAAAAAATCACAATCAGACGTAAGGTAAAAGGCGATACTTGTTTTAAACGCAGCTAATGGTTTTTAATAATAATCTAAAACCACATTTTTCTGTCAGTTTCTGGATTTGCAAAAAATAATAATAATTAGCGAATAGGCTAAAGTCAACATATTTTTATCGGTTTTTTTATTTTAAAAAATCACAAACAGACGTAAGACAAAAGGCGATACTTGTTTTGAACGCAGCTAACGGTTTTTAATAATAATCTAAAAACCACATTTTTCTGTCAGTTTCTGGATTTGCAAAAAATAATAATAATTAGCGAATAGGCTAAAATCAACATATTTTTATCGGCTTTTTGATTTTAAAAAATCACAAACAGACGTAAGACAAAAGGCGATACTTGTTTTGAAGGCAGCTAACGGTTTTTAATAATAATCTAAAAACCACATTTTTCTGTCAGTTTCTGGATTTGCAAAAAATAATAATAATTAGCGAATAGGCTAAAATCAACATCTTTTTATCGGTTTTTTGATTTTTAAAAATAACAAACAGACGTAAGACAAAAGGCGATACTTGTTTTGAACGCAGCTAATGGTTTTTAATAATAATCTAAAATCCACATTTTTCTGTCAGTTTCTGGATTTGCAAAAAATAATAATAATTAGCGAATAGGCTAAATCAACATATTTTTATCGGTTTTTTTATTTAAAAAAATCACAAACAGACGTAAGACAAAAGGCGATACTTGTTTTGAACGCAGCTAATGGTTTTTAATAATAATCTAAAAACCACATTTTTCTGTCAGTTTCTGGATTTGCAAAAAATAATATTAATTAGCGAATAGGCTAAAATCAACATATTTTTATCGGTTTTTTGATTTTAAAAAATCACAAACAGACGTAAGACAAAAGGCGATACTTGTTTTGAACGCAGCTATCGGTTTTTAATAATAATCTAAAAACCACAAGTTTCTGTCAGTTCCTGGATTTGCAAAAAATAATAATAATTAGCGAATAGGCTAAAATCAACATATTTTTATCGGTTTTTTGATTTTAAAAAATCACAAACAGACGTAAGACAAAAGGCGATACTTGTTTTGAAGGCAGCTAACGGTTTTTAATAATAATCTAAAAACCACATTTTTCTGTCAGTTTCTGGATTTGCAAAAAATAATAATAATTAGCGAATAGGCTAAAATCAACATCTTTTTATCGGTTTTTTGATTTTTAAAAATAACAAACAGACGTAAGACAAAAGGCGATACTTGTTTTGAACGCAGCTAATGGTTTTTAATAATAATCTAAAATCCACATTTTTCTGTCAGTTTCTGGATTTGCAAAAAATAATAATAATTAGCGAATAGGCTAAAATCAACATATTTTTATCGGTTTTTTGATTTTAAAAAATCACAAACAGACGTAAGACAAAAGGCGATACTTGTTTTGAACGCAGCTAATGGTTTTTAATAATAATCTAAAAACCACATTTTTCTGTCAGTTTCTGGATTTGCAAAAAATAATATTAATTAGCGAATAGGCTAAAATCAACATATTTTTATCGGTTTTTTGATTTTAAAAAATCACAAACAGACGTAAGACAAAAGGCGATACTTGTTTTGAACGCAGCTAACGGTTTTTAATAATAATCTAAAAACCACAAGTTTCTGTCAGTTCCTGGATTTGCAAAAAATAATAATAATTAGCGAATAGGCTAAAATCAACATATTTTTATCGGTTTTTTGATTTTAAAAAATCACAAACAGACGTAAGACAAAAGGCGATACTTGTTTTGAACGCAGCTAATGGTTTTTAATAATAATCTAAAAACCACATTTTTCTGTCAGTTTCTATATTTGCAAAAAATAATAATAATTAGCGAATAGGCTAAAATCAACATATTTTTATTGGTTTTTTGATTTTAAAAAATCACAAACAGACGTAAGACAAAAGGCGATACTTGTTTTGAACGCAGCTAACGGTTTTTAATAATTATCTAAAAACCACATTTTTCTGTCAGTTTCTGGATTTGCAAAAAATAATAATAATTAGCGAATAGGCTAAAATCAACATATTTTTATCGGTTTTTTGATTTTAAAAAATCACAAACAGACGTAAGACAAAAGGCGATACTTGTTTTGAACGCAGCTAATGCTTTTAATAATAATCTAAAATTCACATTTTTCTGTCAGTTTCTGGATTTGCAAAAAATAATAATAATTAGCGAATAGGCTAAAATCAACATATTTTTATCGGTTTTTTGATTTTAAAAAATCACAAACAGACGTAAGACAAAAGGCGATACTTGTTTTAAACGCAGCTAATGGTTTTTAATAATAATCTAAAAACCACATTTTTCTGTCAGTTTCTGGATTTGCAAAAAATAATAATAATTAGCGAATAGGCTAAAATCAACATCTTTTTATCGGTTTTTTGATTTTAAAAAATCACAAACAGACGTAAGACAAAAGGCGATACTTGTTTTGAAGGCAGCTAACGGTTTTTAATAATAATCTAAAAACCACATTTTTCTGTCAGTTTCTGGATTTGCAAAAAATAATAATAATTAGCGAATAGGCTAAAATCAACATCTTTTTATCGGTTTTTTGATTTTAAAAAATCACAAACAGACGTAAGACAAAAGGCGATACTTGTTTTGAACGCAGCTAACGGTTTTTAATAATAATCTAAAAACCACATTTTTCTGTCAGTTTCTGGATTTGCAAAAAATAATAATAATAATTAGCGAATAGGCTAAAATCCACATATTTTTATCGGTTTTTTTATTTTAAAAAATCACAAACAGACGTAAGACAAAAAGCGATACTTGTTTTGAACGCAGCTAACGGTTTTTAATAATAATCTAAAAACCACAAGTTTCTGTCAGTTCCTGGATTTGCAAAAAATAATAATAATTAGCGAATAGGCTAAAATCGACATATTTTTATCGGTTTTTTTATTTTAAAAAATCACAAACAGACGTAAGACAAAAGGCGATACTTGTTTTGAACGCAGCTAATGGTTTTTAATAATAATCTAAAAACCACATTTTTCTGTCAGTTTCTGGATTTGCAAAAAATAATAATAATTAGCGAATAGGCTAAAATCAACATATTTTTATCGGTTTTTTGATTTTAAAAAATCACAAACAGACGTAAGACAAAAGGCGATACTTGTTTTGAACGCAGCTAATGGTTTTTAATAATAATCTAAAAACCACATTTTTCTGTCAGTTTCTGGATTTGCAAAAAATAATAATAATTAGCGAATAGGCTAAAATCAACATATTTTTATCGGTTTTTTGATTTTAAAAAATCACAAACAGACGTAAGACAAAAGGCGATACTTGTTTTGAACGCAGCTAATGGTTTTTAATAATAATCTAAAAACCACATTTTTCTGTCAGTTTCTGGATTTGCAAAAAATAATAATAATTAGTGAATAGGCTAAAATCAACATATTTTTATCGGTTTTTTTATTTAAAAAAATCACAAACAGACGTAAGACAAAAGGCGATACTTGTTTTGAACGCAGCTAACGGTTTTTAATAATAATATAAAAACCACAAGTTTCTGTCAGTTTTTGGATTTGCAAAAAATAATAATAATTAGCGAGTAGGCTAAAATCAACATATTTTTATCGGTTTTTTGATTTTAAGAAATCACAAACAGACGTAAGACAAAAGGCGATACTTGTTTTGAACGCAGCTAATGGTTTTTAATAATAATCTAAAAACCACATTTTTCTGTCAGTTTCTGGATTTGCAAAAAATAATAATAATTAGCGAATAGGCTAAAATCAACATATTTTTATCGGTTTTTTTATTTAAAAAAATCACAAACAGACGTAAGACAGAAGGCGATACTAGTTTTGAACGCAGCTAACGGTTTTTAATAATAATATAAAAACCACAAGTTTCTGTCAGTTTCTGGATTTGCAAAAAATAATAATAATTAGCGAATAGGCTAAAATCGACATATTTTTATCGGTTTTTTGATTTTAAAAAATCACAAACAGACGTAAGACAAAAGGCGATACTTGTTTTGAACGCAGCTAATGGTTTTTAATAATAATCTAAAAACCACATTTTTCTGTCAGTTTCTGGATTTGCAAAAAATAATAATATTTAGCGAATAGGCTAAAATCAACATATTTTTATCGGTTTTTTTATTTAAAAAAATCACAAACAGACGTAAGACAGAAGGCGATACTTGTTTTGAACGCAGCTAACGGTTTTTAATAATAATATAAAAACCACAAGTTTCTGTCAGTTTCTGGATTTGCAAAAAATAATAATAATTAGCGAATAGGCTAAAATCAACATATTTTTATCGGTTTTTTGATTTTAAGAAATCACAAACAGACGTAAGACAGAAGGCGATACTTGTTTTGAACGCAGCTAACGGTTTTTAATAATAATCTAAAAACCACAAGTTTCTGTCAGTTCCTGGATTTGCAAAAAATAATAATAATTAGCGAATAGGCTGAAATCGACATATTTTTATCGGTTTTTTTATTCAAAAAAATCACAAACAGACGTAAGACAAAAGGCGATACTTGTTTTGAACGCAGCTAACGGTTTTTAATAATAATATAAAAACCACAAGTTTCTGTCAGTTTTTGGATTTGCAAAAAATAATAATAATTAGCGAGTAGGCTAAAATCAACATATTTTTATCGGTTTTTTGATTTTAAGAAATCACAAACAGACGTAAGACAAAAGGCGATACTTGTTTTGAACGCAGCTAACGGTTTTTAATAATTATCTAAAAACCACATTTTTCTGTCAGTTCCTGGATTTGCAAAAAATAATAATATTTAGCGAATAGGCTAAAATCAACATATTTTTATCGGTTTTTTGATTTTAAAAAATCACAATCAGACGTAAGGTAAAAGGCGATACTTGTTTTAAACGCAGCTAATGGTTTTTAATAATAATCTAAAACCACATTTTTCTGTCAGTTTCTGGATTTGCAAAAAATAATAATAATTAGCGAATAGGCTAAAGTCAACATATTTTTATCGGTTTTTTTATTTTAAAAAATCACAAACAGACGTAAGACAAAAGGCGATACTTGTTTTGAACGCAGCTAACGGTTTTTAATAATAATCTAAAAACCACATTTTTCTGTCAGTTTCTGGATTTGCAAAAAATAATAATAATTAGCGAATAGGCTAAAATCAACATATTTTTATCGGCTTTTTGATTTTAAAAAATCACAAACAGACGTAAGACAAAAGGCGATACTTGTTTTGAAGGCAGCTAACGGTTTTTAATAATAATCTAAAAACCACATTTTTCTGTCAGTTTCTGGATTTGCAAAAAATAATAATAATTAGCGAATAGGCTAAAATCAACATCTTTTTATCGGTTTTTTGATTTTTAAAAATAACAAACAGACGTAAGACAAAAGGCGATACTTGTTTTGAACGCAGCTAATGGTTTTTAATAATAATCTAAAATCCACATTTTTCTGTCAGTTTCTGGATTTGCAAAAAATAATAATAATTAGCGAATAGGCTAAATCAACATATTTTTATCGGTTTTTTGATTTTAAAAAATCACAAACAGACGTAAGACAAAAGGCGATACTTGTTTTGAACGCAGCTAATGCTTTTAATAATAATCTAAAATTCACATTTTTCTGTCAGTTTCTGGATTTGCAAAAAATAATAATAATTAGCGAATAGGCTAAAATCAACATATTTTTATCGGTTTTTTGATTTTAAAAAATCACAAACAGACGTAAGACAAAAGGCGATACTTGTTTTAAACGCAGCTAATGGTTTTTAATAATAATCTAAAAACCACATTTTTCTGTCAGTTTCTGGATTTGCAAAAAATAATATTAATTAGCGAATAGGCTAAAATCAACATATTTTTATCGGTTTTTTGATTTTAAAAAATCACAAACAGACGTAAGACAAAAGGCGATACTTGTTTTGTACGCAGCTAACGGTTTTTAATAATAATCTAAAAACCACAAGTTTCTGTCAGTTCCTGGATTTGCAAAAAATAATAATAATTAGCGAATAGGCTAAAATCAACATATTTTTATCGGTTTTTTGATTTTAAAAAATCACAAACAGACGTAAGACAAAAAGCGATACTTGTTTTGAACGCAGCTAACGGTTTTTAATAATAATCTAAAAACCACAAGTTTCTGTCAGTTTTTGGATTTGCAAAAAATAATAATAATTAGCGAATAGGCTAAAATCGACATATTTTTATCGGTTTTTTTATTTTAAAAAATCACAAACAAACGTAAGACAAAAGGCGATACTTGTTTTAAACGCAGTTAATGGTTTTTAATAATAATCTAAAAACCACATTTTTCTGTCAGTTTCTGGATTTGCAAAAAATAATAATAATTAGCGAATAGGCTAAAATCAACATATTTTTATCGGTTTTTTGATTTTAAAAAATCACAAACAGACGTAAGACAAAAGGCGATACTTGTTTTGAACGCAGCTAATGGTTTTTAATAATAATCTAAAAACCACATTTTTCTGTCAGTTTCTGGATTTGCAAAAAATAATATTAATTAGCGAATAGGCTAAAATCAACATATTTTTATCGGTTTTTTGATTTTAAAAAATCACAAACAGACGTAAGACAAAAAGCGATACTTGTTTTGTACGCAGCTAACGGTTTTTAATAATAATCTAAAAACCACAAGTTTCTGTCAGTTCCTGGATTTGCAAAAAATAATAATAATTAGCGAATAGGCTAAAATCAACATATTTTTATCGGTTTTTTGATTTTAAAAAATCACAAACAGACGTAAGACAAAAAGCGATACTTGTTTTGAACGCAGCTAATGGTTTTTAATAATAATCTAAAAACCACATTTTTCTGTCAGTTTCTGGATTTGCAAAAAAATAATAATAATTAGCGAATAGGCTAAAATCAACATATTTTTATCGGTTTTTTGATTTTAAAAAATCACAAACAGACGTAAGACAAAAGGCGATACTTGTTTTGAACGCAGCTAATGGTTTTTAATAATAATCTAAAAACCACATTTTTCTGTAAGTTTCTGGATTTGCAAAAAATAATAATAATTAGTGAATAGGCTAAAGTCAACATATTTTTATCGGTTTTTTGATTTTAAAAAATCACAAACAGACGTAAGACAAAAGGCGATACTTGTTTTGAACGCAGCTAACGGTTTTTAATAATAATCTAAAAACCACATTTTTCTGTCAGTTTCTGGATTTGCAAAAAATAATAATAATTAGCGAATAGGCTAAAATCAACATATTTTTATCGGCTTTTTGATTTTAAAAAATCACAAACAGACGTAAGACAAAAGGCGATACTTGTTTTGAAGGCAGCTAATGGTTTTTAATAATAATCTAAAAACCACATTTTTCTGTCAGTTTCTGGATTTGCAAAAAATAATAATAATTAGCGAATAGGCTAAAATCAACATCTTTTTATCGGTTTTTTGATTTTTAAAAATCACAAACAGACGTAAGACAAAAGGCGATACTTGTTTTGAACGCAGCTAATGGTTTTTAATAATAATCTAAAATCCACATTTTTCTGTCAGTTTCTGGATTTGCAAAAAATAATAATAATTAGCAAATAGGCTAAAATCAACATCTTTTTATCGGTTTTTTGATTTTAAAAAATCACAAACAGACGTAAGGTAAAAGGCGATACTTGTTTTAAACGCAGCTAATGGTTTTTAATAATAATCTAAAAACCACATTTTTCTGTCAGTTTCTGGATTTGCAAAAAATAATAATAATTAGTGAATAGGCTAAAGTCAACATATTTTTATCGGTTTTTTGATTTTAAAAAATCACAAACAGACGTAAGACAAAAGGCGATACTTGTTTTGAACGCAGCTAACGGTTTTTAATAATAATCTAAAAACCACATTTTTCTGTCAGTTTCTGGATTTGCAAAAAATAATAATAATAATTAGCGAATAGGCTAAAATCCACATATTTTTATCGGTTTTTTTATTTTAAAAAATCACAAACAGACGTAAGACAAAAAGCGATACTTGTTTTGAACGCAGCTAACGGTTTTTAATAATAATCTAAAAACCACAAGTTTCTGTCAGTTCCTGGATTTGCAAAAAATAATAATAATTAGCGAATAGGCTAAAATCGACATATTTTTATCGGTTTTTTTATTTTAAAAAATCACAAACAGACGTAAGACAAAAGGCGATACTTGTTTTGAACGCAGCTAATGGTTTTTAATAATAATCTAAAAACCACATTTTTCTGTCAGTTTCTGGATTTGCAAAAAATAATAATAATTAGCGAATAGGCTAAAATCAACATATTTTTATCGGTTTTTTGATTTTAAAAAATCACAAACAGACGTAAGACAAAAGGCGATACTTGTTTTGAACGCAGCTAATGGTTTTTAATAATAATCTAAAAACCACATTTTTCTGTCAGTTTCTGGATTTGCAAAAAATAATAATAATTAGCGAATAGGCTAAAATCAACATATTTTTATCGGTTTTTTGATTTTAAAAAATCACAAACAGACGTAAGACAAAAGGCGATACTTGTTTTGAACGCAGCTAATGGTTTTTAATAATAATCTAAAAACCACATTTTTCTGTCAGTTTCTGGATTTGCAAAAAATAATAATAATTAGTGAATAGGCTAAAATCAACATATTTTTATCGGTTTTTTTATTTAAAAAAATCACAAACAGACGTAAGACAAAAGGCGATACTTGTTTTGAACGCAGCTAACGGTTTTTAATAATAATATAAAAACCACAAGTTTCTGTCAGTTTTTGGATTTGCAAAAAATAATAATAATTAGCGAGTAGGCTAAAATCAACATATTTTTATCGGTTTTTTGATTTTAAGAAATCACAAACAGACGTAAGACAAAAGGCGATACTTGTTTTGAACGCAGCTAATGGTTTTTAATAATAATCTAAAAACCACATTTTTCTGTCAGTTTCTGGATTTGCAAAAAATAATAATAATTAGCGAATAGGCTAAAATCAACATATTTTTATCGGTTTTTTTATTTAAAAAAATCACAAACAGACTTAAGACAGAAGGCGATACTTGTTTTGAACGCAGCTAACGGTTTTTAATAATAATATAAAAACCACAAGTTTCTGTCAGTTTCTGGATTTGCAAAAAATAATAATAATTAGCGAATAGGCTAAAATCGACATATTTTTATCGGTTTTTTGATTTTAAAAAATCACAAACAGACGTAAGACAAAAGGCGATACTTGTTTTGAACGCAGCTAATGGTTTTTAATAATAATCTAAAAACCACATTTTTCTGTCAGTTTCTGGATTTGCAAAAAATAATAATATTTAGCGAATAGGCTAAAATCAACATATTTTTATCGGTTTTTTTATTTAAAAAAATCACAAACAGACGTAAGACAGAAGGCGATACTTGTTTTGAACGCAGCTAACGGTTTTTAATAATAATCTAAAAACCACAAGTTTCTGTCAGTTCCTGGATTTGCAAAAAATAATAATAATTAGCGAATAGGCTGAAATCGACATATTTTTATCGGTTTTTTTATTCAAAAAAATCACAAACAGACGTAAGACAAAAGGCGATACTTGTTTTGAACGCAGCTAACGGTTTTTAATAATAATATAAAAACCACAAGTTTCTGTCAGTTTTTGGATTTGCAAAAAATAATAATAATTAGCGAGTAGGCTAAAATCAACATATTTTTATCGGTTTTTTGATTTTAAGAAATCACAAACAGACGTAAGACAAAAGGCGATACTTGTTTTGAACGCAGCTAACGGTTTTTAATAATTATCTAAAAACCACATTTTTCTGTCAGTTCCTGGATTTGCAAAAAATAATAATATTTAGCGAATAGGCTAAAATCAACATATTTTTATCGGTTTTTTGATTTTAAAAAATCACAATCAGACGTAAGGTAAAAGGCGATACTTGTTTTAAACGCAGCTAATGGTTTTTAATAATAATCTAAAACCACATTTTTCTGTCAGTTTCTGGATTTGCAAAAAATAATAATAATTAGCGAATAGGCTAAAGTCAACATATTTTTATCGGTTTTTTTATTTTAAAAAATCACAAACAGACGTAAGACAAAAGGCGATACTTGTTTTGAACGCAGCTAACGGTTTTTAATAATAATCTAAAAACCACATTTTTCTGTCAGTTTCTGGATTTGCAAAAAATAATAATAATTAGCGAATAGGCTAAAATCAACATATTTTTATCGGCTTTTTGATTTTAAAAAATCACAAACAGACGTAAGACAAAAGGCGATACTTGTTTTGAAGGCAGCTAACGGTTTTTAATAATAATCTAAAAACCACATTTTTCTGTCAGTTTCTGGATTTGCAAAAAATAATAATAATTAGCGAATAGGCTAAAATCAACATCTTTTTATCGGTTTTTTGATTTTTAAAAATAACAAACAGACGTAAGACAAAAGGCGATACTTGTTTTGAACGCAGCTAATGGTTTTTAATAATAATCTAAAATCCACATTTTTCTGTCAGTTTCTGGATTTGCAAAAAATAATAATAATTAGCGAATAGGCTAAATCAACATATTTTTATCGGTTTTTTGATTTTAAAAAATCACAAACAGACGTAAGACAAAAGGCGATACTTGTTTTGAACGCAGCTAATGCTTTTAATAATAATCTAAAATTCACATTTTTCTGTCAGTTTCTGGATTTGCAAAAAATAATAATAATTAGCGAATAGGCTAAAATCAACATATTTTTATCGGTTTTTTGATTTTAAAAAATCACAAACAGACGTAAGACAAAAGGCGATACTTGTTTTAAACGCAGCTAATGGTTTTTAATAATAATCTAAAAACCACATTTTTCTGTCAGTTTCTGGATTTGCAAAAAATAATATTAATTAGCGAATAGGCTAAAATCAACATATTTTTATCGGTTTTTTGATTTTAAAAAATCACAAACAGACGTAAGACAAAAGGCGATACTTGTTTTGTACGCAGCTAACGGTTTTTAATAATAATCTAAAAACCACAAGTTTCTGTCAGTTCCTGGATTTGCAAAAAATAATAATAATTAGCGAATAGGCTAAAATCAACATATTTTTATCGGTTTTTTGATTTTAAAAAATCACAAACAGACGTAAGACAAAAAGCGATACTTGTTTTGAACGCAGCTAACGGTTTTTAATAATAATCTAAAAACCACAAGTTTCTGTCAGTTTCTGGATTTGCAAAAAATAATATTAATTAGCGAATAGGCTAAAATCAACATATTTTTATCGGTTTTTTGATTTTAAAAAATCACAAACAGACGTAAGACAAAAAGCGATACTTGTTTTGTACGCAGCTAACGGTTTTTAATAATAATCTAAAAACCACATTTTTCTGTCAGTTTCTGGATTTGCAAAAAATAATAATAATTAGCGAATAGGCTAAAATCAACATCTTTTTATCGGTTTTTTGATTTTTAAAAATCACAAACAGACGTAAGACAAAAGGCGATACTTGTTTTGAACGCAGCTAATGGTTTTTAATAATAATCTAAAATCCACATTTTTCTGTCAATTTCTGGATTTGCAAAAAATAATAATAATTAGCGAATAGGCTAAAATCAACATCTTTTTATCGGTTTTTTGATTTTAAAAAATCACAAACAGACGTAAGACAAAAGGCGATACTTGTTTTGAACGC
Source organism: Oxystoma pomonae (assembly GCA_963921995.1). Taxonomy (NCBI): domain Eukaryota; kingdom Metazoa; phylum Arthropoda; class Insecta; order Coleoptera; family Brentidae; genus Oxystoma; species Oxystoma pomonae. Next base: position 2,860,692 of record OY998167.1, on the reverse strand, counting down.
ACCTAACGGTTTTTAATAATAATCTAAAAACCACATTTTTCTGTCAGTTCCTGGATTTGCAAAAAATAATAATAATTAGCGAATAGGCTAAAATCGACATATTTTTATCGGTTTTTTTATTTTAAAAAATCACAAACAAACGTAAGACAAAAGGCGATACTTGTTTTAAACGCAGTTAATGGTTTTTAATAATAATCTAAAAACCACATTTTTCTGTCAGTTTCTGGATTTGCAAAAAATAATAATAATTAGCGAATAGGCTAAAATCAACATATTTTTATCGGTTTTTTGATTTTAAAAAATCACAAACAGACGTAAGACAAAAGGCGATACTTGTTTTGAACGCAGCTAATGGTTTTTAATAATAATCTAAAAACCACATTTTTCTGTCAGTTTCTGGATTTGCAAAAAATAATATTAATTAGCGAATAGGCTAAAATCAACATATTTTTATCGGTTTTTTGATTTTAAAAAATCACAAACAGACGTAAGACAAAAAGCGATACTTGTTTTGTACGCAGCTAACGGTTTTTAATAATAATCTAAAAACCACAAGTTTCTGTCAGTTCCTGGATTTGCAAAAAATAATAATAATTAGCGAATAGGCTAAAATCAACATATTTTTATCGGTTTTTTGATTTTAAAAAATCACAAACAGACGTAAGACAAAAAGCGATACTTGTTTTGAACGCAGCTAATGGTTTTTAATAATAATCTAAAAACCACATTTTTCTGTCAGTTTCTGGATTTGCAAAAAATAATAATAATTAGCGAATAGGCTAAAATCAACATATTTTTATCGGTTTTTTGATTTTAAAAAATCACAAACAGACGTAAGACAAAAGGCGATACTTGTTTTGAACGCAGCTAATGGTTTTTAATAATAATCTAAAAACCACATTTTTCTGTAAGTTTCTGGATTTGCAAAAAATAATAATAATTAGCGAATTGGCTAAAATCAACATATTTTTATCGGTTTTTTTATTTAAAAAAATCACAAGCAGATGTAAGACAAAAGGCGATACTTGTTTTGAACGCAGCTAACGGTTTTTAATAATAATCTAAAAACCACAAGTTTCTGTCAGTTCCTGGATTTGCAAAAAATAATAATAATTAGCGAATAGGCTAAAATCGACATATTTTTATCGGTTTTTTTATTTTAAAAAATCACAAACAGACGTAAGACAAAAGGCGATACTTGTTTTGAACGCAGCTAATGGTTTTTAATAATAATCTAAAAACCACATTTTTCTGTCAGTTTCTGGATTTGCAAAAAATAATAATAATTAGCGAATAGGCTAAAATCAACATATTTTTATCGGTTTTTTGATTTTAAAAAATCACAAACAGACGTAAGACAAAAGGCGATACTTGTTTTGAACGCAGCTAATGGTTTTTAATAATAATCTAAAAACCACATTTTTCTGTAAGTTTCTGGATTTGCAAAAAATAATAATAATTAGCGAATAGGCTAAAATCAACTTATTTTTATCGGTTTTTTTATTTAAAAAAATCACAAACAGATGTAAGACAAAAGGCGATACTTGTTTTGAACGCAGCCAACGGTTTTTAATAATAATATAAAAACCACAAGTTTCTGTCAGTTTCTGGATTTGCAAAAAATAATAATAATTAGCGAATAGGCTAAAATTGCAAAAAATAATAATAATTAGCGAATAGGCTAAAATCAACATATTTTTATCGGTTTTTTGATTTTAAGAAATCACAAACAGACGTAAGACAAAAGGCGATACTTGTTTTGAACGCAGCTAATGGTTTTTAATAATAATCTAAAAACCACATTTTTCTGTCAGTTTCTGGATTTGCAAAAAATAATAATAATTAGCGAACAGGCTAAAGTCAACATATTTTTATCGGTTTTTTGATTTTAAAAAATCACAAACAGACGTAAGACAAAAGGCGATAATTGTTTTAAACGCAGCTAACGGTTTTTAATAATAATCTAAAAACCACATTTTTCTGTCAGTTTCTGGATTTGCAAAAAATAATAATAATTAGCGAATAGGCTAAAATCAACATATTTTTATCGGCTTTTTGATTTTAAAAAATCACAAACAGACGTAAGACAAAAGGCGATACTTGTTTTGAACGCAGCTAACGGTTTTTAATAATAATCTAAAAACCACATTTTTCTGTCAGTTCCTGGATTTGCAAAAAATAATAATAATTAGCGAATAGGCTAAAATCAACATCTTTTTATCGGTTTTTTGATTTTTAAAAATCACAAACAGACGTAAGACAAAAGACGATACTTGTTTTGAACGCAACTAACGGTTTTTAATAATAATCTAAAAACCACATTCTTCTGTCAGTTCCTGGATTTGCAAAAAATAATAATAATTAGCGAATAGGCTAAAATCGACATATTTTTATCGGTTTTTTTATTTTTAAAAATCACAAACAGACGTAAGACAAAAGGCGATACTTGTGCTGAACGTAGCTAATAATTTTTAATAATAATCTAAAAACCACATTTTTCTGTCAGTTTCTGGATTTGCAAAAAATAATAATAATTAGCGAATAGGCTAAAATCAACATATTTTTATCGGTTTTTTGATTTTAAAAAATCACAAACAGATGTAAGACAAAACGCGATACTTGTTTTGAACGCAGCTAACGGTTTTTAATAATAATCTAATAACCACAAGTTTCTGTCAGTTCCTGGATTTGCAAAAAATAATAATAATTAGCGAATAGGCTAAAATCAACATATTTTTATCGGTTTTTTGATTTTTAAAAATCACAAACAGACGTAAGACAAAAGGCGATACTCGTTTTGAACGCAGCTAACGGTTTTTAATAATAATCTAAAAACCACATTTTTCTGTCAGTTTCTGGATTTGCAAAAAATAATAATAATTAGCGAATAGGCTAAAATCGACATATTTTTATCGGTTTTTTTATTTTAAAAAATCACAAACAGACGTAAGACAAAAGGCGATACTTGTGCTGAACGTAGCTAATAATTTTTAATAATAATCTAAAAACCACATTTTTCTGTCAGTTTCTGGATTTGCAAAAAATAATAATAATTAGCGAATAGGCTAAAATCAACATATTTTTATCGGTTTTTTGATTTTAAAAAATCACAAACAGACGTAAGACAAAAGGCGATACTTGTTTTAAACCCAGCTAATGGTTTTTAATAATAATCTAAAAACCACAAGTTTCTGTCAGTTCCTGGATTTGCAAAAAATAATAATAATTAGCGAATAGGCTAAAATCAACATATTTTTAACGGTATTTTGATTTTAAAAAATCACAAACAGACGTAAGACAAAAGACGATACTTGTTTTGAACGCAGCTAACGGTTTTTAATAATAATCTAAAAACCACAAGTTTCTGTCAGTTCCTGGATTTGCAAAAAATAATAATAATTAGCGAATAGGCTAAAATCAACATATTTTTAACGGTATTTTGATTTTAAAAAATCACAAACAGACGTTAGACAAAAGGCGATACTTGTTTTGAACGCAGCTAATGGTTTTTAATAATAATCTAAAAACCACATTTTTCTGTCAGTTTGTGGATTTGCAAAAAATAATAATAATTAGCGAATAGGCTAAAATCAACATATTTTTATCGGTTTTTTGATTTTAAAAAATCACAAACAGACGTAACACAAAAGGCGATACTTATTTGAAACGCAGCTAACAGTTTTTAATAATAATCTAAAAACCACAAGTTTCTGTCAGTTCCTGGATTTGCAAAAAATAATAATAATTAGCGAATAGGCTAAAATCAACATATTTTTATCGGTTTTTTGATTTTAAAAAATCACAAACAGACGTAAGACAAAAGGCGATACTTGTTTTGAACGCAGCTAACGGTTTTTAATAATAATCTAAAAACCACAAGTTTCTGTCAGTTCCTGGATTTGCAAAAAACAATAATAATTAGCGAATAGGCTAAAATCAACATATTTTTATCGGTTTTTTGATTTTAAAAAATCACAAACAGACGTTAGACAAAAGGCGATACTTGTTTTAAACGCAGCTAACGGTTTTTAATAATTATCTAAAAACCACATTTTTCTGTGAGTTTCTGGATTTGCAAAAAATAATAATAATTAGCGAATAGGCTAAAATCAACATATTTTTATCGGTTTTTTGATTTTAAAAAATCACAAATAGACGTAAGACAAAAGGCGATACTTGTTTTGAACGCAGCTAACGGTTTTTAATAATAATCTAAAAACCACAAGTTTCTGTCAGTTCCTGGATTTGCAAAAAATAATAATAATTAGCGAATAGGCTAAAATCGACATATTTTTATCGGTTTTTTTATTTAAAAAAATCACAAACAGACGTAAGATAAAAGGCGATACTTGTTTTAAACGCAGCTAACGGTTTTTAATAATAATCTAAAATCCACTTTTTTCTGTCAGTTTCTGGATTTGCAAAAAATAATAATAATTAGCGAATAGGTTAAAATCAACATATTTTTATCGGTTTTTTGATTTTAAAAAATCACAAACAGACGTAAGACAAAAGGCGATACTTGTTTTGAACGCAGCTAACGGTTTTTAATAATTATCTAAAAACCACATTTTTCTGTCAGTTTCTGGATTTGCAAAAAATAATAATAATTAGCGAATAGGCTAAAATCAACATATTTTTATCGGTTTTTTGATTTTAAAAAATCACAAACAGACGTAAGACAAAAGGCGATACTTGTTTTGAACGCAGCTAATGCTTTTAATAATAATCTAAAATTCACATTTTTCTGTCAGTTTCTGGATTTGCAAAAAATAATAATAATTAGCGAATAGGCTAAAATCAACATATTTTTATCGGTTTTTTGATTTTAAAAAATCACAAACAGACGTAAGACAAAAGGCGATACTTGTTTTAAACGCAGCTAATGGTTTTTAATAATAATCTAAAAACCACATTTTTCTGTCAGTTTCTGGATTTGCAAAAAATAATATTAATTAGCGAATAGGCTAAAATCAACATATTTTTATCGGTTTTTTGATTTTAAAAAATCACAAACAGACGTAAGACAAAAGGCGATACTTGTTTTGTACGCAGCTAACGGTTTTTAATAATAATCTAAAAACCACAAGTTTCTGTCAGTTCCTGGATTTGCAAAAAATAATAATAATTAGCGAATAGGCTAAAATCAACATATTTTTATCGGTTTTTTGATTTTAAAAAATCACAAACAGACGTAAGACAAAAGGCGATACTTGTTTTGTACGCAGCTAACGGTTTTTAATAATAATCTAAAAACCACAAGTTTCTGTCAGTTCCTGGATTTGCAAAAAATAATAATAATTAGCGAATAGGCTAAAATCAACATATTTTTATCGGTTTTTTGATTTTAAAAAATCACAAACAGACGTAAGACAAAAAGCGATACTTGTTTTGAACGCAGCTAACGGTTTTTAATAATAATCTAAAAACCACAAGTTTCTGTCAGTTCCTGGATTTGCAAAAAATAATAATAATTAGCGAATAGGCTAAAATCAACATATTTTTATCGGTTTTTTGATTTTAAAAAATCACAAACAGACGTAAGACAAAAAGCGATACTTGTTTTGAACGCAGCTAACGGTTTTTAATAATAATCTAAAAACCACAAGTTTCTGTCAGTTTTTGGATTTGCAAAAAATAATAATAATTAGCGAATAGGCTAAAATCGACATATTTTTATCGGTTTTTTTATTTTAAAAAATCACAAACAAACGTAAGACAAAAGGCGATACTTGTTTTAAACGCAGTTAATGGTTTTTAATAATAATCTAAAAACCACATTTTTCTGTCAGTTTCTGGATTTGCAAAAAATAATAATAATTAGCGAATAGGCTAAAATCAACATATTTTTATCGGTTTTTTGATTTTAAAAAATCACAAACAGACGTAAGACAAAAGGCGATACTTGTTTTGAACGCAGCTAATGGTTTTTAATAATAATCTAAAAACCACATTTTTCTGTCAGTTTCTGGATTTGCAAAAAATAATATTAATTAGCGAATAGGCTAAAATCAACATATTTTTATCGGTTTTTTGATTTTAAAAAATCACAAACAGACGTAAGACAAAAAGCGATACTTGTTTTGTACGCAGCTAACGGTTTTTAATAATAATCTAAAAACCACAAGTTTCTGTCAGTTCCTGGATTTGCAAAAAATAATAATAATTAGCGAATAGGCTAAAATCAACATATTTTTATCGGTTTTTTGATTTTAAAAAATCACAAACAGACGTAAGACAAAAAGCGATACTTGTTTTGAACGCAGCTAATGGTTTTTAATAATAATCTAAAAACCACATTTTTCTGTCAGTTTCTGGATTTGCAAAAAATAATAATAATTAGCGAATAGGCTAAAATCAACATATTTTTATCGGTTTTTTGATTTTAAAAAATCACAAACAGACGTAAGACAAAAGGCGATACTTGTTTTGAACGCAGCTAATGGTTTTTAATAATAATCTAAAAACCACATTTTTCTGTAAGTTTCTGGATTTGCAAAAAATAATAATAATTAGTGAATAGGCTAAAGTCAACATATTTTTATCGGTTTTTTGATTTTAAAAAATCACAAACAGACGTAAGACAAAAGGCGATACTTGTTTTGAACGCAGCTAACGGTTTTTAATAATAATCTAAAAACCACATTTTTCTGTCAGTTTCTGGATTTGCAAAAAATAATAATAATTAGCGAATAGGCTAAAATCAACATATTTTTATCGGCTTTTTGATTTTAAAAAATCACAAACAGACGTAAGACAAAAGGCGATACTTGTTTTGAAGGCAGCTAATGGTTTTTAATAATAATCTAAAAACCACATTTTTCTGTCAGTTTCTGGATTTGCAAAAAATAATAATAATTAGCGAATAGGCTAAAATCAACATCTTTTTATCGGTTTTTTGATTTTTAAAAATCACAAACAGACGTAAGACAAAAGGCGATACTTGTTTTGAACGCAGCTAATGGTTTTTAATAATAATCTAAAATCCACATTTTTCTGTCAATTTCTGGATTTGCAAAAAATAATAATAATTAGCGAATAGGCTAAAATCAACATCTTTTTATCGGTTTTTTGATTTTAAAAAATCACAAACAGACGTAAGACAAAAAGCGATACTTGTTTTGTACGCAGCTAACGGTTTTTAATAATAATCTAAAAACCACAAGTTTCTGTCAGTTCCTGGATTTGCAAAAAATAATAATAATTAGCGAATAGGCTAAAATCAACATATTTTTATCGGTTTTTTGATTTTAAAAAATCACAAACAGACGTAAGACAAAAAGCGATACTTGTTTTGAACGCAGCTAATGGTTTTTAATAATAATCTAAAAACCACATTTTTCTGTCAGTTTCTGGATTTGCAAAAAATAATAATAATTAGCGAATAGGCTAAAATCAACATATTTTTATCGGTTTTTTGATTTTAAAAAATCACAAACAGACGTAAGACAAAAGGCGATACTTGTTTTGAACGCAGCTAATGGTTTTTAATAATAATCTAAAAACCACATTTTTCTGTAAGTTTCTGGATTTGCAAAAAATAATAATAATTAGCGAATTGGCTAAAATCAACATATTTTTATCGGTTTTTTTATTTAAAAAAATCACAAACAGATGTAAGACAAAAGGCGATACTTGTTTTGAACGCAGCTAACGGTTTTTAATAATAATCTAAAAACCACAAGTTTCTGTCAGTTCCTGGATTTGCAAAAAATAATAATAATTAGCGAATAGGCTAAAATCGACATATTTTTATCGGTTTTTTTATTTTAAAAAATCACAAACAGACGTAAGACAAAAGGCGATACTTGTTTTGAACGCAGCTAATGGTTTTTAATAATAATCTAAAAACCACATTTTTCTGTCAGTTTCTGGATTTGCAAAAAATAATAATAATTAGCGAATAGGCTAAAATCAACATATTTTTATCGGTTTTTTGATTTTAAAAAATCACAAACAGACGTAAGACAAAAGGCGATACTTGTTTTGAACGCAGCTAATGGTTTTTAATAATAATCTAAAAACCACATTTTTCTGTAAGTTTCTGGATTTGCAAAAAATAATAATAATTAGCGAATAGGCTAAAATCAACTTATTTTTATCGGTTTTTTTATTTAAAAAAATCACAAACAGATGTAAGACAAAAGGCGATACTTGTTTTGAACGCAGCCAACGGTTTTTAATAATAATATAAAAACCACAAGTTTCTGTCAGTTTCTGGATTTGCAAAAAATAATAATAATTAGCGAATAGGCTAAAATTGCAAAAAATAATAATAATTAGCGAATAGGCTAAAATCAACATATTTTTATCGGTTTTTTGATTTTAAGAAATCACAAACAGACGTAAGACAAAAGGCGATACTTGTTTTGAACGCAGCTAATGGTTTTTAATAATAATCTAAAAACCACATTTTTCTGTCAGTTTCTGGATTTGCAAAAAATAATAATAATTAGCGAACAGGCTAAAGTCAACATATTTTTATCGGTTTTTTGATTTTAAAAAATCACAAACAGACGTAAGACAAAAGGCGATAATTGTTTTAAACGCAGCTAACGGTTTTTAATAATAATCTAAAAATCACATTTTTCTGTCAGTTTCTGGATTTGCAAAAAATAATAATAATTAGCGAATAGGCTAAAATCAACATATTTTTATCGGCTTTTTGATTTTAAAAAATCACAAACAGACGTAAGACAAAAGGCGATACTTGTTTTGAACGCAGCTAACGGTTTTTAATAATAATCTAAAAACCACATTTTTCTGTCAGTTCCTGGATTTGCAAAAAATAATAATAATTAGCGAATAGGCTAAAATCAACATCTTTTTATCGGTTTTTTGATTTTTAAAAATCACAAACAGACGTAAGACAAAAGACGATACTTGTTTTGAACGCAACTAACGGTTTTTAATAATAATCTAAAAACCACATTCTTCTGTCAGTTCCTGGATTTGCAAAAAATAATAATAATTAGCGAATAGGCTAAAATCGACATATTTTTATCGGTTTTTTTATTTTTAAAAATCACAAACAGACGTAAGACAAAAGGCGATACTTGTGCTGAACGTAGCTAATAATTTTTAATAATAATCTAAAAACCACATTTTTCTGTCAGTTTCTGGATTTGCAAAAAATAATAATAATAATTAGCGAATAGGCTAAAATCAACATATTTTTATCGGTTTTTTGATTTTAAAAAATCACAAACAGATGTAAGACAAAACGCGATACTTGTTTTGAACGCAGCTAACGGTTTTTAATAATAATCTAATAACCACAAGTTTCTGTCAGTTCCTGGATTTGCAAAAAATAATAATAATTAGCGAATAGGCTAAAATCAACATATTTTTATCGGTTTTTTGATTTTTAAAAATCACAAACAGACGTAAGACAAAAGGCGATACTCGTTTTGAACGCAGCTAACGGTTTTTAATAATAATCTAAAAACCACATTTTTCTGTCAGTTTCTGGATTTGCAAAAAATAATAATAATTAGCGAATAGGCTAAAATCGACATATTTTTATCGGTTTTTTTATTTTAAAAAATCACAAACAGACGTAAGACAAAAGGCGATACTTGTGCTGAACGTAGCTAATAATTTTTAATAATAATCTAAAAACCACATTTTTCTGTCAGTTTCTGGATTTGCAAAAAATAATAATAATTAGCGAATAGGCTAAAATCAACATATTTTTATCGGTTTTTTGATTTTAAAAAATCACAAACAGACGTAAGACAAAAGGCGATACTTGTTTTAAACCCAGCTAATGGTTTTTGATAATAATCTAAAAACCACAAGTTTCTGTCAGTTCCTGGATTTGCAAAAAATAATAATAATTAGCGAATAGGCTAAAATCAACATATTTTTAACGGTATTTTGATTTTAAAAAATCACAAACAGACGTAAGACAAAAGACGATACTTGTTTTGAACGCAGCTAACGGTTTTTAATAATAATCTAAAAACCACAAGTTTCTGTCAGTTCCTGGATTTGCAAAAAATAATAATAATTAGCGAATAGGCTAAAATCAACATATTTTTAACGGTATTTTGATTTTAAAAAATCACAAACAGACGTTAGACAAAAGGCGATACTTGTTTTGAACGCAGCTAATGGTTTTTAATAATAATCTAAAAACCACATTTTTCTGTCAGTTTCTGGATTTGCAAAAAATAATAATAATTAGCGAATAGGCTAAAATCAACATATTTTTATCGGTTTTTTGATTTTAAAAAATCACAAACAGACGTAACACAAAAGGCGATACTTATTTGAAACGCAGCTAACAGTTTTTAATAATAATCTAAAAACCACAAGTTTCTGTCAGTTCCTGGATTTGCAAAAAATAATAATAATTAGCGAATAGGCTAAAATCAACATATTTTTATCGGTTTTTTGATTTTAAAAAATCACAAACAGACGTAAGACAAAAGGCGATACTTGTTTTGAACGCAGCTAACGGTTTTTAATAATAATCTAAAAACCACAAGTTTCTGTCAGTTCCTGGATTTGCAAAAAACAATAATAATTAGCGAATAGGCTAAAATCAACATATTTTTATCGGTTTTTTGATTTTAAAAAAATCACAAACAGACGTTAGACAAAAGGCGATACTTGTTTTAAACGCAGCTAACGGTTTTTAATAATTATCTAAAAACCACATTTTTCTGTGAGTTTCTGGATTTGCAAAAAATAATAATAATTAGCGAATAGGCTAAAATCAACATATTTTTATCGGTTTTTTGATTTTAAAAAATCACAAATAGACGTAAGACAAAAGGCGATACTTGTTTTGAACGCAGCTAACGGTTTTTAATAATAATCTAAAAACCACAAGTTTCTGTCAGTTCCTGGATTTGCAAAAAATAATAATAATTAGCGAATAGGCTAAAATCGACATATTTTTATCGGTTTTTTTATTTAAAAAAATCACAAACAGACGTAAGATAAAAGGCGATACTTGTTTTAAACGCAGCTAACGGTTTTTAATAATAATCTAAAATCCACTTTTTTCTGTCAGTTTCTGGATTTGCAAAAAATAATAATAATTAGCGAATAGGTTAAAATCAACATATTTTTATCGGTTTTTTGATTTTAAAAAATCACAAACAGACGTAAGACAAAAGGCGATACTTGTTTTGAACGCAGCTAACGGTTTTTAATAATTATCTAAAAACCACATTTTTCTGTCAGTTTCTGGATTTGCAAAAAATAATAATAATTAGCGAATAGGCTAAAATCAACATATTTTTATCGGTTTTTTGATTTTAAAAAATCACAAACAGACGTAAGACAAAAGGCGATACTTGTTTTGAACGCAGCTAATGCTTTTAATAATAATCTAAAATTCACATTTTTCTGTCAGTTTCTGGATTTGCAAAAAATAATAATAATTAGCGAATAGGCTAAAATCAACATATTTTTATCGGTTTTTTGATTTTAAGAAATCACAAACAGACGTAAGACAAAAGGCGATACTTGTTTTGAACGCAGCTAACGGTTTTTAATAATAATCTAAAAACCACAAGTTTCTGTCAGTTCCTGGATTTGCAAAAAATAATAATAATTAGCGAATAAGCTAAAATCGACATATTTTTATCGGTTTTTTGATTTTAAAAAATCACAAACAGACGTAAGACAAAAGGCGATACTTGTTTTGAACGCAGCTAACGGTTTTTAATAATAATGTAAAAACCACAAGTTTCTGTCAGTTCCTGGATTTGCAAAAAATAATAATAATTAGCGAATAGGCTAAAATCAACATATTTTTATCGGTTTTTTGATTTTAAGAAATCACAAACAGACGTAAGACAAAACGCGATACTTGTTTTGAACGCAGCTAACGGTTTTTAATAATAATCTAAAATCCACATTTTTCTGTCAGTTTCTGGATTTTCAAAAAATAATAATAATTAGCGAATAGGCTAAAATCAACATATTTTTATCGGTTTTTTCATTTTAAAAAATCACAAACAGACGTAAGACAAAAGGCGATACTTATTTTAAACGCAGCTAACGCTTTTTAATAATAATCTAAAAACCACAAGTTTCTGTCAGTTCCTGGATTTGCAAAAAATAATAATAATTAGCGAATAGGCTAAAATTGACATATTTTTATCGGTTTTTTTATTTAAAAAAATCACAAACAGACGTCAGACAAAAGGCGATACTTGTTTTGAACGCAACTAACGGTTTTTAATAATAATATAAAAACCACAAGTTTCTGTCAGTTCTTGGATTTGCAAAAAATAATAATAATTAGCGAATAGGCTAAAATCAACATATTTTTATCGGTTTTTTGATTTTAAGAAATCACAAACAGACGTAAGACAAAAGGCGATACTTGTTTTGAACGCAGCTAACGGTTTTTAATAATAATCTAAAAACCACAAGTTTCTGTCAGTTCCTGGATTTGCAAAAAATAATAATAATTAGCGAATAGGCTAAAATCAACATATTTTTATCGGTTTTTTGATTTTAAAAAATCACAAACAGACGTAAGACAAAAGGCGATACTTGTTTTGAACGCAGCTAATGCTTTTAATAATAATCTAAAATTCACATTTTTCTGTCAGTTTCTGGATTTGCAAAAAATAATAATAATTAGCGAATAGGCTAAAATCAACATATTTTTATCGGTTTTTTGATTTTAAGAAATCACAAACAGACGTAAGACAAAAGGCGATACTTGTTTTGAACGCAGCTAACGGTTTTTAATAATAATCTAAAAACCACAAGTTTCTGTCAGTTCCTGGATTTGCAAAAAATAATAATAATTAGCGAATAAGCTAAAATCGACATATTTTTATCGGTTTTTTTATTTTAAAAAATCACAAACAGACGTAAGACAAAAGGCGATACTTGTTTTGAACGCAGCTAACGGTTTTTAATAATAATCTAAAAACCACAAGTTTCTGTCAGTTCCTGGATTTGCAAAAAATAATAATAATTAGCGAATAGGCTAAAATCAACATATTTTTATCGGTTTTTTGATTTTAAGAAATCACAAACAGACGTAAGACAAAACGCGATACTTGTTTTGAACGCAGCTAACGGTTTTTAATAATAATCTAAAATCCACATTTTTCTGTCAGTTTCTGGATTTTCAAAAAATAATAATAATTAGCGAATAGGCTAAAATCAACATATTTTTATCGGTTTTTTCATTTTAAAAAATCACAAACAGACGTAAGACAAAAGGCGATACTTATTTTAAACGCAGCTAACGGTTTTTAATAATAATCTAAAAACCACAAGTTTCTGTCAGTTCCTGGATTTGCAAAAAATAATAATAATTAGCGAATAGGCTAAAATTGACATATTTTTATCGGTTTTTTTATTTAAAAAAATCACAAACAGACGTAAGACAAAAGGCGATACTTGTTTTGAACGCAGCTAACGGTTTTTAATAATAATATAAAAACCACAAGTTTCTGTCAGTTCTTGGATTTGCAAAAAATAATAATAATTAGCGAATAGGCTAAAATCAACATATTTTTATCGGTTTTTTGATTTTAAGAAATCACAAACAGACGTAAGACAAAAGGCGATACTTGTTTTGAACGCAGCTAACGGTTTTTAATAATAATCTAAAAACCACAAGTTTCTGTCAGTTCCTGGATTTGCAAAAAATAATAATAATTAGCGAATAGGCTAAAATCAACATATTTTTATCGGTTTTTTGATTTTAAAAAATCACAAACAGACGTAAGACAAAAGGCGATACTTGTTTTGAACGCAGCTAATGGTTTTTAATAATAATCTAAAATCCACATTTTTCTGTCAGTTTCTGGATTTGCAAAAAATAATAATAATTAGCGAATAGGCTAAAATCAACATATTTTTATCGTTTTTTTGATTTTAAGAAATCACAAACAGACGTAAGACAAAAGGCGATACTTGTTTTGAACGCAGCTAACGGTTTTTAATAATAATCTAAAAACCACAAGTTTCTGTCAGTTCCTGGATTTGCAAAAAATAATAATAATTAGCGAATAGGCTAAAATCAACATATTTTTATCGGTTTTTTGATTTTAAAAAATCACAAACAGACGTAAGACAAAAGGCGATACTTGTTTTGAACGCAGCTAATGGTTTTTAATAATAATCTAAAATCCACATTTTTCTGTCAGTTTCTGGATTTGCAAAAAATAATAATAATTATCGAATAGGCTAAAATCAACATATATTTATCGGTTTTTTGATTTTAATAAATCACAAACAGACGTAAGACAAAAGGCGATACTTGTTTTGAACGCAGCTAACGGTTTTTAATAATAATCTAAAAACCACAAGTTTCTGCCAGTTCCTGGATTTGCAAAAAATAATAATAATTAGCGAATAGGCTAAAATCGACATATTTTTATCGGTTTTCTTTATTTAAAAAAATCACAAACAGACGTAAGACAAAAGGCGATACTTGTTTTGAACGCAGCTAACGGTTTTTAATAATAATATAAAAACCACAAGTTTCTGTCAGTTCTTGGATTTGCAAAAAATAATAATAATTAGCGAATAGGCTAAAATCGACATATTTTTATCGGTTTTTTTATTTTAAAAAATCACAAACAGATGTAAGACAAAAGGCGATACTTGTTTTGAACGCAGCTAACGGTTTTTAATAATAATCTAAAAACCACAAGTTTCTGTCAGTTCCTGGATTTGCAAAAAATAATAATAATTAGCGAATAAGCTAAAATCGACATATTTTTATCGGTTTTTTGATTTTAAAAAATCACAAACAGACGTAAGACAAAAGGCGATACTTGTTTTGAACGCACCTAACGGTTTTTAATAATAATCTAAAAACCACAAGTTTCTGTCAGTTCCTGGATTTGCAAAAAATAATAATAATTAGCGAATAGGCTAAAATCAACATATTTTTATCGGTTTTTTGATTTTAAGAAATCACAAAAAGACGTAAGACAAAACGCGATACTTGTTTTGAACGCAGCTAACGGTTTTTAATAATAATCTAAAATCCACATTTTTCTGTCAGTTTCTGGATTTTCAAAAAATAATAATAATTAGCGAATAGGCTAAAATCAACATATTTTTATCGGTTTTTTGATTTTAAAAAATCACAAACAGACGTAAGACAAAAGGCGATACTTATTTTAAACGCAGCTAACGGTTTTTAATAATAATCTAAAAACCACAAGTTTCTGTCAGTTCCTGGATTTGCAAAAAATAATAATAATTAGCGAATAGGCTAAAATTGACATATTTTTATCGGTTTTTTTATTTAAAAAAATCACAAACAGACGTAAAACAAAAGGCGATACTTGTTTTGAACGCAGCTAACGGTTTTTAATAATAATATAAAAACCACAAGTTTCTGTCAGTTCTTGGATTTGCAAAAAATAATAATAATTAGCGAATAGGCTAAAATCGACATATTTTTATCGGTTTTCTTTATTTAAAAAAATCACAAACAGACGTAAGACAAAAGGCGATACTTGTTTTGAACGCAGCTAACGGTTTTTAATAATAATATAAAAACCACAAGT
The DNA here is from genome assembly GCA_963921995.1 of Oxystoma pomonae. Classification (NCBI taxonomy): domain Eukaryota; kingdom Metazoa; phylum Arthropoda; class Insecta; order Coleoptera; family Brentidae; genus Oxystoma; species Oxystoma pomonae. The sequence continues at coordinate 2,845,180 of OY998167.1, read as the reverse complement.
TTCTGTCAGTTCCTGGATTTGCAAAAAATAATAATAATTAGCGAATAGGCTAAAATCGACATATTTTTATCGGTTTTTTTATTTTAAAAAATCACAAACAGACGTAAGACAAAAGGCGATACTTGTTTTGAACGCAGCTAACGGTTTTTAATAATAATCTAAAAACCACAAGTTTCTGTCAGTTCCTGGATTTGCAAAAAATAATAATAATTAGCAAATAAGCTAAAATCGGCATATTTTTATCGGTTTTTTGATTTTAAAAAATCACAAACAGACGTAAGACAAAAGGCGATACTTGTTTTGAACGCAGCTAATGGTTTTTAATAATAATCTAAAATCCACATTTTTCTGTCAGTTTCTGGATTTGCAAAAAATAATAATAATTATCGAATAGGCTAAAATCAACATATATTTATCGGTTTTTTGATTTTAATAAATCACAAACAGACGTAAGACAAAAGGCGATACTTGTTTTGAACGCAGCTAACGGTTTTTAATAATAATCTAAAAACCACAAGTTTCTGCCAGTTCCTGGATTTGCAAAAAATAATAATAATTAGCGAATAGGCTAAAATCGACATATTTTTATCGGTTTTCTTTATTTAAAAAAATCACAAACAGACGTAAGACAAAAGGCGATACTTGTTTTGAACGCAGCTAACGGTTTTTAATAATAATATAAAAACCACAAGTTTCTGTCAGTTCTTGGATTTGCAAAAAATAATAATAATTAGCGAATAGGCTAAAATCGACATATTTTTATCGGTTTTTTTATTTTAAAAAATCACAAACAGACGTAAGACAAAAGGCGATACTTGTTTTGAACGCAGCTAACGGTTTTTAATAATAATCTAAAAACCACAAGTTTCTGTCAGTTCCTGGATTTGCAAAAAATAATAATAATTAGCAAATAAGCTAAAATCGACATATTTTTATCGGTTTTTTGATTTTAAAAAATCACAAACAGACGTAAGACAAAAGGCGATACTTGTTTTGAACGCAGCTAACGGTTTTTAATAATAATCTAAAAACCACAAGGTTCTGTCAGTTCTTGGATTTGCAAAAAATAATAATAATTAGCGAATAGGCTAAAATCAACATATTTTTATCGGTTTTTTGATTTTAAGAAATCACAAACAGACGTAAGACAAAAGGCGATACTTGTTTTGAACGCAGCTAATGGTTTTTAATAATAATCTAAAAACCACAAGTTTCTGTCAGTTCCTGGATTTGCAAAAAATAATAATAATTAGCGAATAGGCTAAAATCAACATATTTTTATCGGTTTTTTTATTTTAAGAAATCACAAACAGACGTAAGACAAAACGCGATACTTGTTTTGAACGCAGCTAACGGTTTTTAATAATAATCTAAAATCCACATTTTTCTGTCAGTTTCTGGATTTTCAAAAAATAATAATAATTAGCGAATAGGCTAAAATCAACATATTTTTATCGGTTTTTTCATTTTAAAAAATCACAAACAGACGTAAGACAAAAGGCGATACTTATTTTAAACGCAGCTAACTGTTTTTAATAATAATCTAAAAACCACAAGTTTCTGTCAGTTCCTGGATTTGCAAAAAATAATAATAATTAGCGAATAGGCTAAAATTGACATATTTTTATCGGTTTTTTTATTTAAAAAAATCACAAACAGACGTAAGACAAAAGGCGATACTTGTTTTGAACGCAGCTAACGGTTTTTAATAATAATATAAAAACCACAAGTTTCTGTCAGTTCTTGGATTTGCAAAAAATAATAATAATTAGCGAATAGGCTAAAATCAACATATTTTTATCGGTTTTTTGATTTTAAGAAATCACAAACAGACGTAAGACAAAAGGCGATACTTGTTTTGAACGCAGCTAACGGTTTTTAATAATAATCTAAAAACCACAAGTTTCTGTCAGTTCCTGGATTTGCAAAAAATAATAATAATTAGCGAATAGGGTAAAATCAACATATTTTTATCGGTTTTTTGATTTTAAAAAATCACAAACAGACGTAAGACAAAAGGCGATACTTGTTTTGAACGCAGCTAATGGTTTTTAATAATAATCTAAAATCCACATTTTTCTGTCAGTTTCTGGATTTGCAAAAAATAATAATAATTAGCGAATAGGCTAAAATCAACATATTTTTATTGGTTTTTTGATTTTAAGAAATCACAAACAGACGTAAGACAAAAGGCGATACTTGTTTTGAACGCAGCTAACGGTTTTTAATAATAATCTAAAAACCACAAGTTTCTGTCAGTTCCTGGATTTGCAAAAAATAATAATAATTAGCGAATAGGCTAAAATCAACATATTTTTATCGGTTTTTTGATTTTAAAAAATCACAAACAGACGTAAGACAAAAGGCGATACTTGTTTTGAACGCAGCTAATGGTTTTTAATAATAATCTAAAATCCACATTTTTCTGTCAGTTTCTGGATTTGCAAAAAATAATAATAATTATCGAATAGGCTAAAATCAACATATATTTATCGGTTTTTTGATTTTAATAAATCACAAACAGACGTAAGACAAAAGGCGATACTTGTTTTGAACGCAGCTAACGGTTTTTAATAATAATCTAAAAACCACAAGTTTCTGCCAGTTCCTGGATTTGCAAAAAATAATAATAATTAGCGAATAGGCTAAAATCGACATATTTTTATCGGTTTTCTTTATTTAAAAAAATCACAAACAGACGTAAGACAAAAGGCGATACTTGTTTTGAACGCAGCTAACGGTTTTTAATAATAATATAAAAACCACAAGTTTCTGTCAGTTCTTGGATTTGCAAAAAATAATAATAATTAGCGAATAGGCTAAAATCGACATATTTTTATCGGTTTTTTTATTTTAAAAAATCACAAACAGACGCAAGACAAAAGGCGATACTTGTTTTAAACGCAGCTAATGGTTTTTAATAATAATCTAAAATCCACATTTTTCTGTCAGTTTCTGGATTTGCAAAAAATAATAATAATTAGCGAATAGGCTAAAATCAACATATTTTTATCGGTTTTTTGATTTTAAAAAATCACAAACAGACGTAAGACAAAGGGCGATAATTGTTTTGAACGCAGCTAACGGTTTTTAATAATTATCTAAAAACCACATTTTTCTGTCAGTTCCTGGATTTGCAAAAAATAATAATAATTAGCGAATAGGCTAAAATCAACATATTTTTATCGGTTTTTTGATTTTAAAAAATCACAAACAGACGTAAGACAAAAGCCGATACTTGTTTTAAACGCAGTTAATGGTTTTTAATAATAATCTAAAAACCACATTTTTCTGTCAGTTTCTGGATTTGCAAAAAATAATAATAATTAGCGAATAGGCTAAAATCAACATCTTTTTATCGGTTTTTTGATTTTCAAAAATCACAAACAGACGTAAGACAAAAGACGATACTTGTTTTGAACGCAGCTAACGGTTTTTAATAATAATCTAAAAACCATATTTTTCTGTCAGTTCCTGGATTTGCAAAAAATAATAATAATTAGCGAATAGGCTAAAATCGACATATTTTTATCGGTTTTTTTATTTTAAAAAATCACAAAAAGACGTAAGACAAAAGGCGATACTTGTTTTGAACGCAGCTAATGCTTTTAATAATAATCTAAAATCCACATTTTTCTGTCAGTTTCTGGATTTGCAAAAAATAATAATAATTAGCGAATAGGCTAAAATCAACATATTTTTATCGGTTTTTTGATTTTAAAAAATCACAAACAGACGTAAGACAAAAGGCGATACTTATTTTAAACGCAGCTAACGGTTTTTAATAATAATCTAAAAACCACAAGTTTCTGTCAGTTCCTGGATTTGCAAAAAATAATAATAATTAGCGAATAGGCTAAAATCAACATATTTTTATCGGTTTTTTGAATTTAAAAAATCACAAACAGACGTAAGACAAAAGGCGATAATTGTTTTGAACGCAGCTAACGGTTTTTAATAATAATCTAAAAACCACAAGTTTCTGTCAGTTCCTGGATTTGCAAAAAATAATAATAATTAGCGAATAGGCTAAAATTGACATATTTTTATCGGTTTTTTTATTTAAAAAAATCACAAACAGACGTAAGACAAAAGGCGATACTTGTTTTAAACGCAGCTAACGGTTTTTAATAATAATCTAAAAACCACAAGTTTCTGTCAGTTCCTGGATTTGCAAAAAATAATAATAATTAGCGAATAGGCTAAAATCAACATATTTTTATCGGTTTTTTGATTTTAAAAAATCACAAACAGACGTAAGACAAAAGGCGATACTTGTTTTGAACGCAGCTAATGGTTTTTAATAATAATCTAAAATCCACATTTTTCTGTCAGTTTCTGAATTTGCAAAAAATAATAATAATTAGCGAATAGGCTAAAATCAACATATTTTTATCGGTTTTTTGATTTTAAAAAATCACAAACAGACGTAAGAGAAAAGGCGATACTTGTTTTGAACGCAGCTAACGGTTTTTAATAATAATCTAAAAACCACAAGTTTCTGTCAGTTCCTGGATTTGCAAAAAATAATAATAATTAGCGAATAGGCTAAAATCAACATATTTTTATCGGTTTTTTGAATTTAAAAAATCACAAACAGACGTAAGACAAAAGGCGATAATTGTTTTAAACGCAGCTAACGGTTTTTAATAATAATCTAAAAACCACAAGTTTCTGTCAGTTCCTGGATTTGCAAAAAATAATAATAATTAGCGAATAGGCTAAAATCAACATATTTTTATCGGTTTTTTGAATTTAAAAAATCACAAACAGACGTAAGACAAAAGGCGATAATTGTTTTGAACGCAGCTAACGATTTTTAATAATAATCTAAAAACCACAAGTTTCTGTCAGTTCCTGGATTTGCAAAAAATAATAATAATTAGCGAATAGGCTAAAATTGACATATTTTTATCGGTTTTTTTATTTAAAAAAATCACAAACAGACGTAAGACAAAAGGCGATACTTGTTTTGAACGCAGCTAACGGTTTTTAATAATAATCTAAAAACCACAAGTTTCTGTCAGTTCCTGGATTTGCAAAAAATAATAATAATTAGCGAATAGGCTAAAATCAACATATTTTTATCGGTTTTTTGATTTTAAAAAATCACAAACAGACGTAAGACAAAAGGCGATACTTGTTTTGAACGCAGCTAATGGTTTTTAATAATAATCTAAAATCCACATTTTTCTGTCAGTTTCTGGATTTGCAAAAAATAATAATAATTAGCGAATAGGCTAAAATCAACATATTTTTATCGGTTTTTTGATTTTAAAAAATCACAAACAGACGTAAGACAAAAGGCGATACTTGTTTTGAACGCAGCTAATGGTTTTTAATAATAATCTAAAATCCACATTTTTCTGTCAGTTTCTGGATTTGCAAAAAATAATAATAATTAGCGAATAGGCTAAAATCAACATATTTTTATCGGTTATTTGATTTTAAGAAATCACAAACAGACGTAAGACAAAAGGCGATACTTGTTTTGAACGCAGCTAACGGTTTTTAATAATAATCTAAAAACCACAAGTTTCTGTCAGTTCCTGGATTTGCAAAAAATAATAATAATTAGCAAATAAGCTAAAATCGACATATTTTTATCGGTTTTTTGATTTTAAAAAATCACAAACAGACGTAAGACAAAAGGCGATACTTGTTTTGAACGCAGCTAACGGTTTTTAATAATAATCTAAAAACCACAAGGTTCTGTCAGTTCCTGGATTTGCAAAAAATAATAATAATTAGCGAATAGGCTAAAATCAACATATTTTTATCGGTTTTTTTATTTTAAGAAATCACAAACAGACGTAAGACAAAACGCGATACTTGTTTTGAACGCAGCTAACGGTTTTTAATAATAATCTAAAATCCACATTTTTCTGTCAGTTTCTGGATTTTCAAAAAATAATAATAATTAGCGAATAGGCTAAAATCAACATATTTTTATCGGTTTTTTCATTTTAAAAAATCACAAACAGACGTAAGACAAAAGGCGATACTTATTTTAAACGCAGCTAACTGTTTTTAATAATAATCTAAAAACCACAAGTTTCTGTCAGTTCCTGGATTTGCAAAAAATAATAATAATTAGCGAATAGGCTAAAATTGACATATTTTTATCGGTTTTTTTATTTAAAAAAATCACAAACAGACGTAAGACAAAAGGCGATACTTGTTTTGAACGCAGCTAACGGTTTTTAATAATAATATAAAAACCACAAGTTTCTGTCAGTTCTTGGATTTGCAAAAAATAATAATAATTAGCGAATAGGCTAAAATCAACATATTTTTATCGGTTTTTTGATTTTAAGAAATCACAAACAGACGTAAGACAAAAGGCGATACTTGTTTTGAACGCAGCTAACGGTTTTTAATAATAATCTAAAAACCACAAGTTTCTGTCAGTTCCTGGATTTGCAAAAAATAATAATAATTAGCGAATAGGGTAAAATCAACATATTTTTATCGGTTTTTTGATTTTAAAAAATCACAAACAGACGTAAGACAAAAGGCGATACTTGTTTTGAACGCAGCTAATGGTTTTTAATAATAATCTAAAATCCACATTTTTCTGTCAGTTTCTGGATTTGCAAAAAATAATAATAATTAGCGAATAGGCTAAAATCAACATATTTTTATTGGTTTTTTGATTTTAAGAAATCACAAACAGACGTAAGACAAAAGGCGATACTTGTTTTGAACGCAGCTAACGGTTTTTAATAATAATCTAAAAACCACAAGTTTCTGTCAGTTCCTGGATTTGCAAAAAATAATAATAATTAGCGAATAGGCTAAAATCAACATATTTTTATCGGTTTTTTGATTTTAAAAAATCACAAACAGACGTAAGACAAAAGGCGATACTTGTTTTGAACGCAGCTAATGGTTTTTAATAATAATCTAAAATCCACATTTTTCTGTCAGTTTCTGGATTTGCAAAAAATAATAATAATTATCGAATAGGCTAAAATCAACATATATTTATCGGTTTTTTGATTTTAATAAATCACAAACAGACGTAAGACAAAAGGCGATACTTGTTTTGAACGCAGCTAACGGTTTTTAATAATAATCTAAAAACCACAAGTTTCTGCCAGTTCCTGGATTTGCAAAAAATAATAATAATTAGCGAATAGGCTAAAATCGACATATTTTTATCGGTTTTCTTTATTTAAAAAAATCACAAACAGACGTAAGACAAAAGGCGATACTTGTTTTGAACGCAGCTAACGGTTTTTAATAATAATATAAAAACCACAAGTTTCTGTCAGTTCTTGGATTTGCAAAAAATAATAATAATTAGCGAATAGGCTAAAATCAACATATTTTTATCGGTTTTTTTATTTTAAAAAATCACAAACAAACGCAAGACAAAAGGCGATACTTGTTTTAAACGCAGCTAATGGTTTTTAATAATAATCTAAAATCCACATTTTTCTGTCAGTTTCTGGATTTGCAAAAAATAATAATAATTAGCGAATAGGCTAAAATCAACATATTTTTATCGGTTTTTTGATTTTAAAAAATCACAAACAGACGTAAGACAAAAGGCGATAATTGTTTTGAACGCAGCTAACGGTTTTTAATAATTATCTAAAAACCACATTTTTCTGTCAGTTTCTGGATTTGCAAAAAATAATAATAATTAGCGAATAGGCTAAAATCAACATATTTTTATCGGTTTTTTGATTTTAAAAAATCACAAACAGACGTAAGACAAAGGGCGATAATTGTTTTGAACGCAGCTAACGGTTTTTAATAATTATCTAAAAACCACATTTTTCTGTCAGTTCCTGGATTTGCAAAAAATAATAATAATTAGCGAATAGGCTAAAATCAACATATTTTTATCGGTTTTTTGATTTTAAAAAATCACAAACAGACGTAAGACAAAAGCCGATACTTGTTTTAAACGCAGTTAATGGTTTTTAATAATAATCTAAAAACCACATTTTTCTGTCAGTTTCTGGATTTGCAAAAAATAATAATAATTAGCGAATAGGCTAAAATCAACATCTTTTTATCGGTTTTTTGATTTTCAAAAATCACAAACAGACGTAAGACAAAAGACGATACTTGTTTTGAACGCAGCTAACGGTTTTTAATAATAATCTAAAAACCATATTTTTCTGTCAGTTCCTGGATTTGCAAAAAATAATAATAATTAGCGAATAGGCTAAAATCGACATATTTTTATCGGTTTTTTTATTTTAAAAAATCACAAAAAGACGTAAGACAAAAGGCGATACTTGTTTTGAACGCAGCTAATGCTTTTAATAATAATCTAAAATCCACATTTTTCTGTCAGTTTCTGGATTTGCAAAAAATAATAATAATTAGCGAATAGGCTAAAATCAACATATTTTTATCGGTTTTTTGATTTTAAAAAATCACAAACAGACGTAAGACAAAAGGCGATACTTATTTTAAACGCAGCTAACGGTTTTTAATAATAATCTAAAAACCACAAGTTTCTGTCAGTTCCTGGATTTGCAAAAAATAATAATAATTAGCGAATAGGCTAAAATCAACATATTTTTATCGGTTTTTTGAATTTAAAAAATCACAAACAGACGTAAGACAAAAGGCGATAATTGTTTTGAACGCAGCTAACGGTTTTTAATAATAATCTAAAAACCACAAGTTTCTGTCAGTTCCTGGATTTGCAAAAAATAATAATAATTAGCGAATAGGCTAAAATTGACATATTTTTATCGGTTTTTTTATTTAAAAAAATCACAAACAGACGTAAGACAAAAGGCGATACTTGTTTTAAACGCAGCTAACGGTTTTTAATAATAATCTAAAAACCACAAGTTTCTGTCAGTTCCTGGATTTGCAAAAAATAATAATAATTAGCGAATAGGCTAAAATCAACATATTTTTATCGGTTTTTTGATTTTAAAAAATCACAAACAGACGTAAGACAAAAGGCGATACTTGTTTTGAACGCAGCTAATGGTTTTTAATAATAATCTAAAATCCACATTTTTCTGTCAGTTTCTGAATTTGCAAAAAATAATAATAATTAGCGAATAGGCTAAAATCAACATATTTTTATCGGTTTTTTGATTTTAAAAAATCACAAACAGACGTAAGAGAAAAGGCGATACTTGTTTTGAACGCAGCTAACGTTTTTTAATAATAATCTAAAAACCACAAGTTTCTGTCAGTTCCTGGATTTGCAAAAAATAATAATAATTAGCGAATAGGCTAAAATCAACATATTTTTATCGGTTTTTTGAATTTAAAAAATCACAAACAGACGTAAGACAAAAGGCGATAATTGTTTTAAACGCAGCTAACGGTTTTTAATAATAATCTAAAAACCACAAGTTTCTGTCAGTTCCTGGATTTGCAAAAAATAATAATAATTAGCGAATAGGCTAAAATCAACATATTTTTATCGGTTTTTTGAATTTAAAAAATCACAAACAGACGTAAGACAAAAGGCGATAATTGTTTTGAACGCAGCTAACGGTTTTTAATAATAATCTAAAAACCACAAGTTTCTGTCAGTTCCTGGATTTGCAAAAAATAATAATAATTAGCGAATAGGCTAAAATTGACATATTTTTATCGGTTTTTTTATTTAAAAAAATCACAAACAGACGTAAGACAAAAGGCGATACTTGTTTTGAACGCAGCTAACGGTTTTTAATAATAATCTAAAAACCACAAGTTTCTGTCAGTTCCTGGATTTGCAAAAAATAATAATAATTAGCGAATAGGCTAAAATCAACATATTTTTATCGGTTTTTTGATTTTAAAAAATCACAAACAGACGTAAGACAAAAGGCGATACTTGTTTTGAACGCAGCTAATGGTTTTTAATAATAATCTAAAATCCACATTTTTCTGTCAGTTTCTGGATTTGCAAAAAATAATAATAATTAGCGAATAGGCTAAAATCAACATATTTTTATCGGTTTTTTGATTTTAAAAAATCACAAACAGACGTAAGACAAAAGGCGATACTTGTTTTGAACGCAGCTAATGGTTTTTAATAATAATCTAAAATCCACATTTTTCTGTCAGTTTCTGGATTTGCAAAAAATAATAATAATTAGCGAATAGGCTAAAATCAACATATTTTTATCGGTTATTTGATTTTAAGAAATCACAAACAGACGTAAGACAAAAGGCGATACTTGTTTTGAACGCAGCTAACGGTTTTTAATAATAATCTAAAAACCACAAGTTTCTGTCAGTTCCTGGATTTGCAAAAAATAATAATAATTAGCGAATAGGCTAAAATCAACATATTTTTATCGGTTTTTTGATTTTAAAAAATCACAAACAGACGTAAGACAAAAGGCGATACTTGTTTTGAACGCAGCTAATGGTTTTTAATAATAATCTAAAATCCACATTTTTCTGTCAGTTTCTGGATTTGCAAAAAATAATAATAATTAGCGAATAGGCTAAAATCAACATATTTTTATCGGTTTTTTGATTTTAAAAAATCACAAACAGACGTAAGACAAAAGGCGATACTTGTTTTGAACGCAGCTAATGGTTTTTAATAATAATCTAAAATCCACATTTTTCTGTCAGTTTCTGGATTTGCAAAAAATAATAATAATTAGCGAATAGGCTAAAATCAACATATTTTTATCGGTTTTTTGATTTTAAGAAATCACAAACAGACGTAAGACAAAAGGCGATACTTGTTTTGAACGCAGCTAACGGTTTTTAATAATAATATAAAAACCACAAGTTTCTGTCAGTTCTTGGATTTGCAAAAAATAATAATAATTAGCGAATAGGCTAAAATCAACATATTTTTATCGGTTTTTTGATTTTAAGAAATCACAAACAGACGTAAGACAAAAGGCGATACTTGTTTTGAACGCAGCTAACGGTTTTTAATAATAATCTAAAAACCACAAGTTTCTGTCAGTTTCTGGATTTGCAAAAAATAATAATAATTAGCGTATAGGCTAAAATCAACATATTTTTATCGGTTTTTTGATTTTAAGAAATCACAAACAGACGTAAGACAAAAGGCGATACTTGTTTTGAACGCAGCTAACGGTTTTTAATAATAATCTAAAAACCACAAGTTTCTGTCAGTTCCTGGATTTGCAAAAAATAATAATAATTAGCGAATAGGCTAAAATCAACATATTTTTATCGGTTTTTTGATTTTAAAAAATCACAAACAGACGTAAGACAAAAGGCGATACTTGTTTTGAACGCAGCTAATGGTTTTTAATAATAATCTAAAATCCACATTTTTCTGTCAGTTTCTGGCTTTGCAAAAAATAATAATAATTAGCGAATAGTCTAAAAACCATATATTTTGATCGTTTTTTTGCCTTTAAAAAATTACAGAAACACGCTAGACAAAAAGCTATACTTTTTTTGAACGCAGCTAACGTTTTTTGATAATAACCTAAAAACCACATTCTTCTGTCAGTTTTGGGATTTACAAAAAATAATAATAATTAGCGAATAGTCTAAAAACCATATATTTTTATCGGTTTTTTACTTTTAAAAAATTACAGAAACACGCTAGACAAAAGGCGATACTTTTTTTGAACGCAGCTAACGTTTTTTGTTAATAATCTAAAAACCGCATTCGTCTATCAGTTTTAGCATTTGCAAAAAATAATAAAAATTAGTAAATTGGCTAAAAACCGCATATTTTTATCGGTTTTTTGCATTTTCTTCTCTCCCCCCTCCCCCAGTTTGTGATATTTTGATAAAGCCCCTAAAAAGGGCGAAACGTCGATAAATAAATTAGACAAAAAAACAGAGGGGCCCACGATACTGTAAAAACATGCCCACTTTCCCCAGGCATTCGGTTGTTAAAATACACTGATAAAAAAATGGGGACAGCGCAGAAAATTTTAGCCTCCAGAACTCAACATCTGAGCTACAACAACCTTAAAACTCGACATCTGAAAATGGCAACCCTTACCTGCTCGGGCTATGAAAACTCGGGCTGCCGTAGCTCAATGTTGAGTTTTAGGGTTTCCGTAGCTCAGATGTTGAGTTCTGGCAGCTAAAATTGTCTGCGCTGGTCCCACACTTTTTCTCAGTGTATGAATTTTCAAAGTTTGGCGAAATGGGTCAATGGAGATCCGTATACCAAAATGTCGAAAATGCACTTTTTTTTGAATTTCAAAGTTCATGTAATGTTTTCGCATCTTGAGGGGCCCACGATACTGTACAATTTTGAAATATAATGGTTTATAGTAGTAATAGTAGTAGTAGTTTGCACCTGAAGACGATCAGAGATTGTACTGATCGAAACGTCGTGTATAAATAAAATATAGACAATGGAAGTCCGAAACACAGAGTTAATTTCATAATGGTTTATACTTGTGCATACTATTGTTCAACGACGAAAAGTAAAATCTATAGCATAGAAACCGAGGTTGGGATCTAAAAATCTACCCTTTGAACGTTTTTTAGTCTCGGTTGATAAAAACTGCTTAGAATTAAACTGAAATAGTGACGCAAACCGGAGTAAAAAGTGAAAAAAGTGGGGGGGAGGGGGCTACGGCTCTCCTTGGTGCCCCTAATGTGACTTCCTTTCAGGATTAATTTATTGTAGATTGGGTTGGACCCTCTCGGAGGGGGTTTAACCCCAAACCTACGCCACCGAGTTAATATTACCCCCATAATTTATGATCTCTTAACCGCCATTATATTAGATCCGTCATGCAAGCAAACATGGAAGTTCGTTTAATAAATAAACGTCGTTTGACCAATGATAAACTAACTATAGAAAGTTCAGTGGTGTCCCCAAATGTCTCTATTTGGATATAAAAATGTGGGACCAAATATACCCTGGCCAGCGAAATTTTGCACACAAGAAAGTTATGATTGTTTTCCACAAATCAAAACTATACTTTTTTGCACTCAACGCGCGTTTCGCTAACAACGTTAGCATCATCAGGAAACGATAAACAATAAACTAAATTAACCTACACTCTATCTTACATACTATCTTTTAGTGGGCAGAGATAAGACTAATAATTTGTAATTGGTCACGCTTTATAATCCTATCTCCCCTCAACTAAAGAATAAAGTGTACCAAACGGAACGGAGCCTTTATCTTTATTTAAACTATTTCTTGATTTAATCATTTAAAAAGTATGGAAATCATCATATCTTTATTTAAACTATTTCCGGATTTAATCATTTAAAAAGTATGGAAATCATTAAATCCATAAATAGTTTAAATAAAGATAGAGCCCGTTCCGTTCCGTTCTTGTCTATGGGGCCGAAATAGCGTGTATTGTAAAAAAAGCGCAAATGCAGTGGCGGATTTAGAGGGGGGCGCGCCCCCAACCTTAAAGGTTTAGATTTGAAATATTGAAGAAGGTGTGGAGGTTTATCCACATCTATTTTCTCTAGGACCATAATGTACTTAATACTTCTTTTGTATTGCCTGGATACAAAAGCGAAGGTCTGATGACTTTTGAACAAATGCTAGTCATCAAAACACTTAGCCTAATATGTGTATCATTTGTCATCACCATCAAACATCTTGTTCTTTCATATATATAGATACAGGGTTCAATTCAAGACCTCCTGACAACAGCCGAGGTCAAAACACTGGTATCTGATTGATTACATTATTGTACGTTCCAGAGATCAAAAAGATGTAAACATCACAAGAGCAATTACGAGTGCAGACGACTGCTGGACAGACCATCGCCTGATACGAGCCAAAATGAACTTGCACATTCCACCAAGAAGTAGCCGTCAAAAAAAGCAAATCAAAAGAAGATTCAATGTAGAACGCCTTAAAGATGATCAAACCAGAACAAAATTTTCTCTGAATCAAAAGTTGGGTACTTTAACATCTGCCTCCGAAGAAACGGTCGGCTACACACAAAGAAAACATCAAGACTGGTTTGATGAGCACGACAAAGAAATTGAAGACCTTATTGAGAGGAAGAGAAAAGCCCATAATGCTTGGAAAAGCCACCCTAACACTAACGAAAGGAAAAGGTAATATCAAGAAGCCAAAGCAGAAGTACAAAGGCAAACACGTAGATTAAAAAACCAATGGTGGACAACAAAATCACATAACATGCAACATCTAGCTGAGTCCAACAACACCAGAGCCTTCTTTCAAGCTACTAAGATTATATATGGTCCCACTACACAAGGTATCAATCCCCTTCGATCCAAAGATGGAACAAGGCTGCTTAAAGATAGATCCTCTATCAATTCACGATGGAAAGAACACTTCCAAGAACTACTCAACAGAGAGTCTCAGGTCGATAATGACATCTTCGACAAAATTCCGGAGAAAACTACACAACAACACCTAAGTGAGATTCCGAGATTAGAGGAGGTCGAAAAGGCAATCACACAGCTAAAGAATAGCAAGTCAGCAGGCACAGATGGTATCGCTGCTGAAGTCTACAAACAAGGGGGTCCCGTACTTAATTCCCAAATGCACATTCTAATAAGTAAAATATGGACCACTGAGACCATTTCTGCCGAACTCAGAGACGCCTCTATAGTTACCATTTTCAAAAAAGGCGATAAGGCCCAATGTGGAAACTACAGAGGTATATCTCTACTTTCTGTTGCTGGAAAGATACTTGCACGGATACTATCAAACCGATTAATTCCAATTGCTGAACAAAATCTGCCAGAGACACAGTGTGGATTTAGGCCCAATCGAGGCACAGCTGACATGATCTTCAGTGCCAGACAAATGCAAGAGAAATCTAGAGAACAAAATCGCCCTCTCTTCATGGCCTTCATAGGTCTAGTCAAAGCATTTGATTCGGTCAACAGAGAAGCTCTTTGGAAAATACTGGCAAAATCTGGATGCCCTCAAAAATATATTCAAATTCTTAGCCTACTACACGACAATATGAATGCAACAGTCCTGAGCAACGATGGACCAGGAGAGTCATTCCAGATTACGACAGGCGTTAAACAAGGGTGTGTTATTGCGCCCACCCTATTCTCTATATTTTTAGGTGCCATGCCTTGTTAAGGAACATCTACCGCCGGGAGTGGAAATTCTATATAGATTCGACGGTGGCCTACTTAACCTAGGCAGACTGCGAGCAAAAACTAAGGTCTCGACAACCTCGGTAATCGAACTGCAGTACGCCGATGACAACGTCGTAATGGCCGATACAGAGGAAGGTCTACAAGTGGTAATCAACGCATTTAACCAAGCCTACAAAAGCATTGGCCTAGAGGTCAATCTTGCCAAAACGCAAATTCTTCACCAACCAGAACCAGGTACGAATCCCCAAGCTCCAAACGTTTCCATAAATGGCCATCCTCTGCAGAACGTGGAATATTACCCATACCATGAGAGCCACCTATCATCAAACGCAACTATTGATGCAGAAACACAGCATCGCCTAAAATGTGCTAGCGCAGCGTTCGGACGGCTTTCGGAGAGAGTCTTCAACAATCACGACATCAATGCGGAGACCAAGCTTCGTGTCTACTCTAACATACGGATGCGAAACGTGGACCACCTACAGAAGGCATATCAAACGACTAGAAAAATATCACCAAAGTTGTTTAAGACGAATACTGAGAATCAAATGGCAAGACCGACGAACAAACATAAGTGTTTTAGAAGAAGCCAGAACAACTAGTATAGAAGCCCTTATCTTCAAGCACCAGCTTCGTTGGACTGGTCACATTATCCGCATGCCTGAAAGACGTCTCCCAAAGCAGATATTTTATGGACAACTGAAGGAGGGAAAGAGAAATCAAGGTGGTCAAAAAAGGTACAAGGACGTTCTCAAAGGCAATATGATGAAGGGTCACATCGATATAAACAACTTCGCACGGCAAACGATAGGGCGACATGGCGCCGAACAGTCCATGAACAACAACTTTTGAAGAGCAACGACGTAGACTAGAAGCGGAAAAGAGAGAACGTAGAAAGGATCGACAAAATGGAAGAATGGATGACCAACAACACCCGGCTGCTGCCGGAGACTGGGTGTGCCAGGACTGTGGAAGGGTGTGCGACTCGAGAATTGGCTTACATAGCCATCAAAAAACGCACAACAGATAGCGACGATACAGAATAGAGGAAAATCATACTCGGTATCGAGTGATGGCCTATGATGATGATGATACAGAGTTTAAATTAGGTAGGAGATACGAAAAGATTTAAATTGGGGCAAAGTTGCGCAATTTGACGCTTTGTTCAAAAGCAAAAAAAAAGTTTACAAATTTCGGGTAATTCCGGAGAAAAAAACTGAAATTTTTATTTTTATTTTTTATTTTTCTGCGCCCTTATTCTTAAAGCTGTCAAAAAACGCATAAAACTTTCTATAGGCACTTTTTTAAGATCGACCTTATGAGAGGTCCGTTTTCGAGATTTGACATTTGACAGGAGCACTGTCAAGTTCACTTTTTCTTATGGACACATGCATTTTTTCTCCTACCGTTGGGCTCATAGAGGATGGCAGATATTTTACAACCTCAGTTTGACAAGTACCTGACGTTTTGAGTTAATTGACCATCAGGAAACAAGGAAAAAAATATATTTTTAAAATATTAGGTAAAGTTGTTTTGTTACAGCAAAATGTCAAAAAAAACTGTCATTTTTAAAATGTTAGAAAAAGTACTGCAATCGGGTTTCCAAAATATTTTGAGTAAGTTAAAAGCAAAACTTAAATTCGGGTTGATGTTAACTGTCATCCGGCAGAAGAAAAAAGGATGTGTCCATAAGAAAAAATGAACTTGACAGTGCTCCTGTCACACTCAAATATCAAGTCTCAAAAACGGACCCCTTACTAGGTAGATCTTAAGAAAGTGCCTGTAGAAAGTTTTAAGCGTTTTTTGACAGCTTTAAGAATAAGGGCGCAAAAAATAAAAACTAAAAATGAAGATTTCGGTTTTTTCCGCCTATCTCCGGAACTATCCGGAATTTGTAAACTTTTTTTTAGTATTGAGCAAAGAATGAAATTGCGCAACTTTGGCATAATTTAAACCTTTTCGTATCCCCTACCGTTTAGGAGATCCCCATGGTGAGCATCGAATTTGAAACACCCTGTATATATATCACGCTCTTTGTCGAAACAGAGAACATGCTCTATGAAAGAAAAAGAAGACAATCTTTTAAATTATTAATTATTGAGTGCGACGTGACGTGCGCGTCTTTGTCAGACAACTTACAATGACGAGTCGTTTTTTTTTTAATTTTATTTATTTCATACTGTACCTATTATAATATACTATATATAATTACGTTATCGGTTTCAGTCCGAGAAATGATACATTACATCACTAGTCCGGTAAAGTAACCAAAAAAAATAAGAATAAAATAATATATTTCCGTTGTACGATACACGGCCGTGAAATGTCATTAAAGTACTCGTCTAGAAATTCCGGACTCGGCTCCTTCGTCGTCTTGTCTTGTACTTTAATAGAGCATTTCCCGGCCTTGTAACGTAAATTACTATTTTATTATAAAGTTTTTCGAAATTGGTAATTGTTTAAATTTAAAAAAAAAATTGCTCGTTTAGACTGTAAATAAAGATTTTTTTATAGTCACAATATACATAGATTTGACTTTAGGGGGAGGGGGAAGTTAATTGAAACCGATGCGCCCCCTCAAGACCGAATCCTAAAGCCGCCACTGCGCAAATGACTAGTAAATGAGAGCGAAAGCGATAATAAACTTGAGAAACCGATACGCTGTTGCCGATATCACCCACAATTAACTAAAAGATTCCCAAGTAAGATCGTGTCAAATTTAACGACAGATATTGCCTACAAAAGGCGTAAAACAGTGATTATGAGTATTATCTTATTTTAGTTTGAAACGAGAATCCGCTAAATTAATTAAAATGCCCATTCATCCTCAAACTTTTACTACCGATTGACATTGCTCTTTCAATAAAGCTTCGAAAAGTCTGAGCCTGACCGCCCATAACCAGTTACACTAAAGTTCCGACTCTACGAGACAATTTATCGTAGCAGTCTCGCGTTCTCACGAAATATTTAGTTAAAATAAATTTAAAACAAAATTATACTTTTTTAAAAGAATTTAAAAAATAAAACAACGTAGCGCAGTCTTTTAATCTGGAACCCTCTACTCTTTCTACTTAGAACACTTTTTGTAGTCGTGAACGTCTTGTTTAACTTTAAAACGAATTTAACGCTGTTATTAATTCTGAGTCACTTTATTTTACAAAAATTGTCGAGGAAACGGGACTCCTCTCCCCTCCTCAGATGTACAGAGTCGCGAAGGGATGCCTGCTCTTTAGGTCTTATACAAAAGATATTTTGTGGTATTTTAGTTGCATCATTTCAATATCAAATAAATAAAAATAATCTAAAGATCTTCCAAGTGATTATTTGACAAACTAAAGCGCTAAAAGTTTTCCTAAGTTAGCTTGACAACGTTGCCTAGCCAGCATCTCTTTTCAGTGTATCTAAATTGAATGCCGTTCTTACTCAGACACATGCATTTCGGGACCCTACGGGCAGTAAGATTTTTATATGGTCCTGATGTAAGAGAACACTGCACACCTTTATTATTAAAACATCAGATTTTAACTAGCACATGCATTTTTATATTGGAGACAGTTTGCTTAATCTTTGAAAAGTACAAGGGTGTAATTCTACCCTTAAAACATTCTCTAATATATGAAAGCATTAATATATTCAATAAATTACCAATTAAAAGCTTAGACAATATGAAAATTTTTAGAAAATCAGTTAAGGAATTATTAATTAGTAAAGCATATTATTGCCTGGAAGAATATTTTGATGACAGGTTTTAAAAAACGTGTAAAAATATGCAAAGCGCTTAATATAAATAGGTAAAGACTTTGTTAGGCTTACATGTGTTATACTCAATTTTGTTTACTATTTATTGTTTGTAAATGATTTGTTATCTTTTTATATTTTTGTAATTTTTTACTTTTTTATGTTCTTTTTTCTGTACATCTTTTTCTTTTTTATTTTATTATTTTGACTCATTGTTTTTATGTTTTTTAATTTTTTACTTTATGCACATTTTTGCTGTTGTTTTATTTTTGCTTTTTCTATAAAGATCACTTGTATTTTTACGACAATAAAGCTTACTGCGAGAACTTTCGAACCCTGTATGTTTTACGCCACTGGTTTCTGAAACCGCCCTATTTTGTGGTTTCTGTAAGAGATCTTTTCCTGTAATTTTTGAACTCATTTAGATCACGTAATAACAAGGTAGAATTTAACCCTCTGCAACGTTTTAAATTATTAATTTTGCTATTAGAGTTGTTACAACTGTTACTTAAATAAAAGACCTTTTTTAAACAAATGTGGTTTAGTTGAAGTTGTGTGTCGCCGCATATGCCATGTCATTGTTTTATAAAGATGGCTTGTTCGGAATAACCAAACTCATTATGATATGCAGTGGCTCTTGGAGACTAAAAATGGAAGGTAAAAAAATTGACCTTGCGTGCACAATTGCAACACGGTTACTCAAAAACCGCTTAACCGATTTTTATCAAATTTGGCACAAAAATTCTTTGCAACCAGACGCAAAGCTGGTTAGTTTTTATTGGGGATTGACAGTTTGCATTTTGGGATAGGGCCTGTAACTTTTTTATTTATGAAAATTTCTTGTTGGTGTAAATTGCTTTCTTGTAGATCTTTTACTGGATTTTATCCGCGACTTTTAGTTTTCAAGATATAACGCAAAGCTACCTTTTTTCTTCTGGAACACCCTGTTTTTTATTTTATTTTTGCGTTCAGAATTAAATTTTAATCAAAATGATCGTATGGGATATTTTGATTAAGTAGTTTTTCAGATATTCAACATTTTCTACATTTTGACAATACAAATAAAGGCCATGCACTAAAGAGCTAACGACGAATCTTAATTTTTTTAAATATTTGAAGGAAGCGGAAATTGAGGCTTCTAGTTAGTTAGGTTGGTATCCGTTCATGACCCTCTGCGCCTATTACTTATGGGGCACATTAACGGATAAAACGTTCAGAGATGGGTGACCTGGCAACAAACAAGACCTGGAAAATCATTTTATAGATTGCGTTAATGCTTTAAGAAATGTAGATGCTGTAAGCGCCCCCGCTTATGTATTGGACAAAATGGCCGACATTTTGAGCACCTTTTATAGCCTTGTTTCTTTTTAATTAATTAATTTTTTTGAGATTAAGTTGTTTCAAATGAAGTAGGGCTGGGGTACTTTATGTTATTAGTTATTATTTTGAGATTCATTAGAGTCAAGAATTTTTTAATCTCTATTTAGTTGCGTTATTAATTAGAATACAAAGTTTAATAGTGGAATAATATAAATCTAGGGGTAAACCACTTGCAAAAATTTGTACACCAAATTTCACAAAGCTTTAAAAATTTTACAAAATTTCCTAAAATTTCACAAAATTTCGCCAACGTAACAAAATTTAATTAACGGATAAAACGTTCAGAGATGGGTGACCTGGCAACAAACAAGACCTGGAAAATCATTTTATAGATTGCGTTAATGCTTTAAGAAATGTAGATGCTGTAAGCGCCCCCGCTTATGTATTGGACAAAATGGCCGACATTTTGAGCACCTTTTATAGCCTTGTTTCTTTTTAATTAATTAATTTTTTTGAGATTAAGTTGTTTCAAATGAAGTAGGGCTGGGGTACTTTATGTTATTAGTTATTATTTTGAGATTCATTAGAGTCAAGAATTTTTTAATCTCTATTTAGTTGCGTTATTAATTAGAATACAAAGTTTAATAGTGGAATAATATAAATCGAGGGGTAAACCACTTGCAAAAATTTGTACACCAAATTTCACAAAGCTTTAAAAATTTTACAAAATTTCCTAAAATTTCACAAAATTTCGCCAACGTAACAAAATTTCGCAAAATTTCACAAAAGTTTACATAATTTCACAAAAATCACAAAACTTCACAAAGTTTTACACAATATCACAAATTTGTACAGAATTTTATAAAATTTCAAATAATTTAATTCCCGTAAATTTAGATAACTGGCTTTTGTTTTGTAAGTTAAAACTAGCCAAAACATAAGCATTTTTAACATATTTTGTTTAAGCAATGTGTTGTTTAAAACTATTTTTTTCCATGCTGTCACTAATAAAGTATTGATACAAACTTATTTTCGTAAAGGTTTTGAAATAACTTTAATTTACAGGGGAGCGAAAATAAAGAAGTTTGCATTGCTTTATATATATAAAGACTTAATACTGTTCAGAAAATCCTATATTTGTCTGCTCTGAGGTTTGGATATATTTCATTTAAAACGCAATAAAGCCACGGGAACATTTTATTGTATTTAATTAGGTGGTTAACTTTTTTAAGGTTATGTTTAAAATCTCCCCTTTTCCTGCTGAAGCGAAAACGATATATTTTTGGTTTGTCAATCTTTTCACCCTAATACAATAAAAATAAATAGACCTTTATGGTAAATGTATGTATAGGTTTGTATCACTAACTTTATTAATAACAGCATGGAAAAAAATTGTTTTAAACAGTACATTCTTGCTTGGCTAGTTTTAACTTTATGAAAGCCATCAGTCATTTAAATTTAAGGGAATTCATAATTAATAAATTAAATTATGTGAAATTTGATAAAAATCTGCAAAAATTTGTAATATTCTGTAAAAATTTGTGAACTTTTGTGAAATTTTGTGAAATTAAGAAATTTTGCTAAATTTTGTGAAATTATGTGAAATGTTGTGAAATTATGTAAAATTTTGTGAAATTCTGTGAAATTTTAAAGCTTTGTGAAATTTTGTGTACAAACTATGTGAAATTTGTGAAACTGTGTGAAATTTTGAGAAATTACTGAAATTCAGTGAAATTTTGTGAAATTCTGTGAAATTCTGTGATATTTTGAAAATTTTCACTACAAATTTTTAGAAAATTTCGGATACATACCTCAGCAAAAGTGTATTATTTAAATCGCAAAACATTCACTTCACAGGAGAGCGAAAATAAAGAAGTTTGTATTGCTTTATACATAAAGACTTAATATTAAGTATGGATATATTTCATTAAAAAAGCAATAAATTCACAACAACATTTTAATGTATTTAGGTAAAAACCACCTTTTCTTTTTTAAGGTTATGTTTAAAATCTCCCTTTTTTTCTGCAGAATCAAAAAGGATATATACGAGAATATATTCCCAATACAATAAAAAAGAAATAGACCTTAAAATTAAGGCAAACAGTTATAGTGCGGAAAGTTAATCTTTTCCGCACGCCAATCCCGTTGATCAGGCAACCAGGCAAGAGCAGGAAAAATACTTTACGCATGAGCTAGGATGAATATTTTTTCTATGACGAATCAAAAAGAAAAAAACCAATAATGAAAAATTGAGTCTCAAGGTAAATTCATTCGCGCATTCAGTGCGGGAAAGTGATACTTTTCAGACTAAAATGTGTGCGGAAAAGGGGTGTTTTCCGCACGGTCGTAGTAAAATGTATTTTTTTTTAATTTGTGGTAAATTTTAAGTAAAAAAATAATGCACTTTTCCTGAGGTACGGATATGTATGTATCTGAAATTTTCTAAAATTTCTCAAAATTTCATAGAGTTTCACAAAATTTCACGGATTTCACATAGCTTGTACACCAAATTTCACAAATGGTTTACCCCTCGATATAAATATTACATAATATAAGAAAATATAAAAATACACTTTAAATTGAAATTGTCAGAAGCTTTGCTCATGTCTTTGGTGCATAGCAGACTCAATTTTTATTGTCATATCCATAAACGGCCACGTCCACCTTGTTGTGAAAAGAAAATGTTGAATATCTCAAAAACTACTTAACCAAAATATCACATATGATACATCATTTTGATTAGAATTTAATTTTGAACACAATAATAAAATAAAAAAACAGGGTGCTCCATAAGAAAAAAGGTAACTTTGCGTTATATCTCGAAAACTAAAAGTGGAGGATAAAATCCAGTTTGAGATCTGGCTTTTGATTTAAGAGATCTACAAAAAAGCAATTCACACCAAAAATAAATTTCCACAAATACAAAAGTTACAGGTCCTATCCCAAAATGGAAACTTTCTCAAAAGCCCCCGTAGCTCAAAGATATTAAAATGCGGTTTTCATCAAATATCTTGTCTTGAAATTGGAGCTTGAAGGGGTTGGTTTTTCTCTATTTCCGCTTTCGCGAGCTCGGCGTTTCGATTTTGCGATTTCATCGAGTACTACGTAGGTACCTATTTTTTAATGGTTTTCGTATAATCTTAAAATTAATTCTAGCCCCCCCAAATATTTATCTGGGTACGCCACTAAATTAATGATAACCTAGTTCTAGTAATATGTTTAAGGTCTCACTGTCAGAACCAAACTGCTATATCAATCGTTCTCAATCTTAAATAAGCTTTATTATGGATTGTTATGGTGCTCTAGTTTTATCATGTTCGTAACCATGTGCATTTACGATAGACAAAAAGGCAAGTCGATTTTTTTAGCTCCACCCTTAGATAGATTATACGTCGATTGGGCACAATCCTATTAGATACACCAGCTATTAGACACATAAGTTTTAAGCTTCATACAAAATGATACAGTACAACTCATATTATCTCAGCCAAAAGTTAGTTCATAGGTCTCAAATTCACAATCTTCAAACTCGATCTAAAAACTCAGTGCAAATAAAAAAACATAAAACAGCTTTCTTTCAAAAATCATTCACATACAATGCCATTATTATATAATTCATTCCAACTATTTAAAAAAAAAAATGTTAAATCGCTTCAAGGCAAAATAAAAAACAATTTTTTTCAAACAAACTAAAAACACCTCGAAAAACACCTATGGTGGGATTTACTAAAAAAAGTTTAGTTTATTTTAGAACGGTTAAGTTTAAGTGAAATTTTTGGTTTTAAGTATTTTAAACCAACCCTCCTTGCCTTTTGGACATAGTTTGATTTATAAGAAGAATTTTAATAAATTTATTTATTGAATAATTCTCTTAACACAATCTTTTATTGGATTCAGAATGTAGAATAAATTATCATTGGGGCTATAATTAAAACTTGATGTCACACAACGATTTAGATGGGTAATAATAAAATTTCTTATTTTAGATTAATTTTGTATTTATTTAAAAGGTGTTTTTATTTATGAAATGTATTAAAAAACCTAAATGAATTTTTTTTACATTTCTGTCACTGTCTAAATGCATAAAAATAGAAGAAGTTCTTCTATTTCTATGTCTAAATGTCAGTTTAAAAATATGTGTTCAACCACAAACAGCGAGTTCGGATCTTTTACCTCTGCTTGCACCTTGGCTTCCACCAACCTCTACTGATGAAAGCTACAGCTTTGAAAGAGGTGCACTTTGAGTAAGGAAAGTTTTTTTGACTGAGCTTTTAGATAACCTCAATGTTTTAGTTTCAGTTTGTAAATAAATTAATGTAGTTATTTTGGGTTTGTTGTTTGGTATATTTTCCGTGCATAATCAGTGGCTTTACTTATGTTTGTTTTGCCTCTTAGTGCCCTCATAAATATATTTTTTGGTGCTGAAAACGGTTTGAAACTATGGCTTTTTCTCTGGATAAAATAGGAGGTGTTTTATTGGGAACAACTTGGGATAATAAATAAGGTAAATTAATCCTTGTAAAATAGTTACTTACGGATATTATAAAAGAACTTATTACCAAATGCCACAAAAGAATCCTTTCTGGGGGCTATAAATTTAAACCACCCCCTGAGGTGGTCTAAAAAATCACCAACTTTATAACCTCAAACACAAATAATGAAGCTATTATGTGCCAAATTTTTGGTGTATTTGCCATTTTGAAATCTGTCAAAAAAAATTAGTTTTAGGGCATGTTCTCCTAAAGTATTTTGAGAAAAAAAAGCAGTTTTTCAGTGGTATTTTGCAGTAACAATACAAAATAATCAATAACTTTGTGTCTTTTCTGTATGTGTAAGTGTTTTTCGAAATATGTAAAAATAAAAATGTGTAAATATTTAGACCTATTTTAGATCTTAGTAAATCTCACTGCTAAACTTTTTTTTCTCTTATTTTTTTATTAGCCCTTTGTATTTTGCTCTCTGTCTTCTTTCGCACGTACTTAAAAAAAATTGTACTTTAAAATCTATGAGGTATTAAGAAATTAAGCAAGCAAATAACAAAGCAGGTTTTATAGAGTTAGTGGTAGAGTAGCCTTAGCTAAACCTCGCTCTTTGTAACCTTTTTTTTCGTTAATAAAGGGGTTTCAATTCAATTCAATATAACTATAAGACCCCGGCTTGCATTTTCCGAAAAAAAGCCGTAGCGATAATAGAGGATTAAAGGACTTACCTGTAAGGAAGTTCAATCCAAATTATACGAGATTGGTCACATCCTATTATATATACCAGGTAGTGATACTTCGTAGCACGTCATACGCAAGTTTTAGAGATAAGAAAAACATACCGCCCCTGCAGCCTGCCTAATCTCTGCTAGGTACTTCAGTATACTTCTAAAGCTTTCCTGAAATACTAAGATCGCCAAGGGCGGGTTGACTAGTACTTAAATAGATTACATGAAAAATACATGAATATATAAATGAAAGGGTGTCTAATATGTGACCAATCTCGTATAATTTGGATTGAACTTCCTTACAGTTAAGTCGTTTAATCCTTAATTATACTTCGATTGGACACATCCTATTAGATATACCAGGTAGTTGTTTAGAGAATATGGGAATATTAGTTAAAAAGTTAAATAATAATAATAAGAAAACCACAAGGTTTAAATTTTAAATGTGTTGAAAATATATTTCTTAATATAATTAGCTAAGAAATCTTTTGAAATTAAAGGTTTATTATAAAATCGATTGAACGTTTTCCTTTTTTCGGAACATCCCGCAGCCTTTCTAATACTTTTGATTGATGCGCCAACCAATGCTGCGGAAGATACCCCATGTCCTGTGCTATGTCCTTTAAAATTTGATTCTATTTCTGAGTTTTTTAGACCTTTCTAAATCCACTTGCTAATGTTTTCGGATTTAGCAGGCTTATGAGGTTTTTTAATTGTTAAAATGTTCATCGAAATAGTTTTGTTTTCTGTATGCAATATATAATGGTAAAACACAAATAGAACTGTAAATTTTCTTTGAAACAGGGTACTTAAGCCAAGGCTAAATTCTCCTGGTTCCAGATATTTTAAAAATATTCTTAAGAATTATTTCTATGCGTTGATGTTACTTAACTTATAGAAAATGTCTACTCTTTGAGCAGAATAAAGAGTTAAAAGAAGTACCATTTTTATAGTTTTTAAGCAGAATAAAGAGTTAAAAGAAGTACCATTTTTATAGTTAATAACCCGAATGTTAAATTTACCAAAGGGTACAAGTTACCTATATAAGGTAACACTGGTTCCGGATACCAAGTTTATATTTCGGAAACTGAGGGCGCAGCTTAAAAATGCGTTGTGACCTATGTGTGTTAAGAGTTCAATATTTCCCAATATTTGGAGATTCTGTGTCTAAAACGGATACAACTTGATTTACATTAGGCTGCAAGATGGTCTCAATATTATTGTCGCAAAACTTCCATCATTTGGAAAAAATAAATTGCATCCTCCCAAACGCCACTATAGGCCAACTTGATAAGATTGTCACCCCCAGGGAAAGATTCTATCATAGTGGGTGGGGTTCCCTAAACGAGGATAAGAGTAAATCACCTTTCGGATTTAAAACGATACCTTTTAAGCGAATCGTGGATTCTGATTTTGGATATCATGCTTGAGTTTTCCAGATAGAATAAATCACCAAACATATCGCATTATCGTTTTCAATATTTTCTTCTGAGGAAGGAGGAAATATATAAGAATTTAGGTTTTTCCAATTTATTGTGAATGCATCCACTGGAAGTCACGACACAAACCGGTGGCATTTTTTGTTCAGATAGCTTGCAAATAAATATATAATTTTTATACCAGATTTTTTGTCCGCTATATGATTATCCAACGTATTTATGTACGTGGCAAATACAAAAAATATACCTAAGCTCACTGCCACATTATCAGGGCCGTAGCCAGAACTGCGTTGGTACCAGGGCATTACTGATTATTGTCAGGGCGACATTTTATTTGGAACTCAAATTATTATACATCAAGCACCTATCAAAGTATTTTTGGGATAAAAAGCGTATCTATATCCTCTATACTATCTGTGAAACTAACTTCGTTGCACGTTATATTCTCGATTCTCGCCGCGCAATGGAGGCGTCGCGTCGCCGACCGCGGTCCCGTTGCACTGTTGCCGACTCGTCGAATACTTCCCTAAATTTTCTGTCAGAGCAAAATATTTGTCTGTCAGGGCGGCGCCCTGATCCGCCCTATTGTAGCTACGACCCTCCTCATCATTCGCCCAATAGCAATTAATTCTTAGTAAAATATGACAATTTCTTTAAATTTTTTACAAAGCTTGTTAAGCCATAAAAAGCTGCTTTCATTTCAAGATTATGTGTTTCTCCTGTTCACCTTGTTGCCAAAAAACCCCCTTTTGCTTCCTTTCCATTAAAAAACTTAAACCAAACTACACTTTTTGGCACTCGACGCACGTTTCGCTAACAACGTTAGTATCATCAGGAAACGATAAACAATAAACTAAATTAACCTACACTCTATCTTAAATACTATATTTTAGTGGGCGGCGATAAGACTAATAATTTGTGATTGGTCACGCTTTATAATCCTATCTCCCCTCAACTAAAGAATAAAGTGTACTAAACGGAATGGGGCCTCTATCTTTATTTAAACTATTTCTGGATTTAATGTTTTCCATACTTTCATATGCGTCTTATGTTTGGTACACTTTTTAGAAGTTTTAGGTTATCTAATGTGAATCTATAATTGTTTTCAAAAGCATGCTCGGCCACACTTGACTTTTCTGTTCTTGCAACACGCCCCATCCCGATTTGTATGCATTGGAGAAAATTTTAATGTTATAATTAGGCTGTAAAATAGTATGTGCTTTAACCACCACTCAAGTTAATTTTTAAGTAAGAACCTAACAAGCATCTTTTTGTTATAGGCCTGAAACCTTAGATTAAAAAGGAGTGGAACAAAAAGGTGCAGTGGAATTGGAACTAAAAAATATGCATCTTTAAGATCTAACGTCGCAAGGAAGCAGTTTTTAGTAATTAAGTTCTTTAATATCTTCCAGTTGAAAATGAGGTGGGCGAAAGAACCTTATGTAGATTTCTGGGATTAAAGATAAACCTAAAATCCCCTGTTATCGTTCTGTCTTAAAAAATAGCTTAACAAAAACTGATCTTGACAGTTTTAACTGCTCCTACTTATAAATGTTGTATGCTTTTCGAATAAATTTTTAACTCATTTTTGGTAAATTTTGAGGTTTTGGGGATGAAAACTTGAAAAGGTTTGTCCACAAAAGGAATTTTGTAACCTTTTGTCCAACTTAAAGCTAATTTATTTTGAGTGGAACTTCTGAAAAAAAATTTCGACAGGAATACGTTCTTTCACTGTTTAGCTCTAATATTTCCTCTCGGCGCGTTTTTTATATTTTTGCAATTTTCGGCAAAACCTTCGCTAAAAAAGAAAAGATCTGGATTTTGCGCAGTAGCAATTTATTATATTTTTGCCTGAAACAATATTGTGGCCAATGCAAAACAACTGCGCCGATTCGGCAAGACCCAAAAGATCTTCATCAAGTGCTTCGTCTCTCCCTTTTTTGTTTAGGCTAAATTAGAGAAAACCCACTCTAAGGCAGTCAAACCTTTTCCCAAAATGGTTTACAATTTCAAGAATTACGTATCTTTTTTGCTCTGTGGATGCCAGCATCCTGGATTTAATTTGGGTCCTTGAAGAATTTCTCCGGGAATTTTGTATTTTTGGAGGAGATTATTTTTAGTTTCCTTATCTATATATTCCATCTGCAAGCTAGCTCTGCTGATATATCTGGACTCAATACACTATCATCTGTCCCCCCTAATATACTTTCTAAGGAGTGCCTTTTTATGCTAGAGTTGAGGAACTATCAGATTCGTCGTCACATATAATAATATGAAAAACGATGTGCTAATAATACTTTTTTAAGTAAATGCATCGGGATTATGGGTGAATAATGGGGTGAGATATGATAGTATTTGTT
Organism: Oxystoma pomonae; assembly: GCA_963921995.1. Taxonomy (NCBI): domain Eukaryota; kingdom Metazoa; phylum Arthropoda; class Insecta; order Coleoptera; family Brentidae; genus Oxystoma; species Oxystoma pomonae. Next base: position 2,816,111 of record OY998167.1, on the reverse strand, counting down.
TTTACGTACAGCATATAGGCTATAGCATGCTAGGAAAAAAATTCTGAGTCATGCTTTGGCTACATGAAAAATTCGGTTGAGAATTTTTGTTAAATTACGACGGGTGAAGGGTTTTTGTTATAATAATTATTTTGGAAATTAAAATGTGATATTTTGGGAAGGACTTTTATTAACATTATGGAGTTTTTTATTGATACTAATATGGCGGGCATAAGTCAAAAACTATACAGGGTTTAAGTTTTTATGAGTCATAAAAACAAATGTGTGTTTACAGAATAAACAAACCCATGCCAAAAAATATTAGCCAATAGCCTAATATTTGTCTCACTCCACTGTTTAAAACTGACAATGCGCCTTACTTACTTCGCTTCCTTTTCCTTTCCTTTCCCAGTTTCCTAATTTTCTTCTTTGGTTAATCCATTTGCTTTTCACGTTTTCTTTTGTTAGATTTTTTCGGCATTTTATTCGTTCTGCCGGATTCGTTGTCACATATAATATATGAAAAACGACTAGTAATTAAACATATGCAGGGTTTAAGTTTTTATGAGTAATAAAAACAAATGTGTGTTTATAGAATAAACAAAACAAACCCATGCCAAAAAATATTAGCCAAAAGCATAATATTTGTCTCACTCCATTGTTTAAAAACTGACAGTTTGCATATATCTTTCTTACTTGAAACACGATGCTCCCTTTTCATTTCCTTTTTCAGGTTCCTCATTTTCTTCTTTAGGTAATACATTTGCTTATCACGTTTTCTTTTGTTAGATTTTTTCTTTAAAAGCGTATTTTCACAATTCTCGCGGGCGATACCGGCTTCACTTGTCGCATGACAGCGCAAGAAGTATACTAAAGTACCTAGCAGAGATCAGGCAGGCTGCAGGGGCGATATGTTGTTCTTATCTCTAAAACTTGCGTATGACGTGCTACGAAGTATCACTACCTGGTATATCTAATAGGATGTGCCCAATCGAAGTATAATCTATTATTTTGTAAATAAACGAAATAAATGTACATTCTTTTTTTTCAACCATTGTGTCTCACTGTGTCGGGTTTTTCTTGTGTCTGTCAGTCATCTGTTCCTTAAGCGCTACACCCTTGTCCCTGGATTTCTCCCCTGGGTAGAGTTGGGTTTTGTTAAATGCTCTTTTTTAAAGATATTAATACTGCAATATTCTTAATTGTATTTATTTTTTTTGCCTATATTTGTTATATATATATTTTTTGTTTTATGGGGTCTTTCCGCATGGGTCCACTTAAAAGGTGGGCCTAATGTTATCGGTTTTGTAATCGTGAAATGATCCTTTTTTGTCAGAGAATGTATAGAAATTTTAATTGATATTATTTATTTTCTTATAAAAAAATAAATGAACAATTTGAGTTATTTCAAAAATTATTTTTAGCTTCTGAAACATTTTCGAAAACGACTTACATTTTCATAATTTACATAAAAGCTTTGATGTTGGAAACAAGACCAATGATGAAACTTACACAGGAGTTTTTAAATGCAGAGGAAAAAATTTTGACCGGAGATGACGAGCTGGCGAAAATAATTTATAAGAAACAGGTATTAAAACAAATCATCAATTGAAATGAAAAATGGTTATCTCACAGAGTACGGGTAGGTGGTTTGTGGTTATCTGCACTCGATTGTTCAAACAGAGGGTGGGACTTAGTACGACGCCATTTTTTCACTGCACTCTCAAACTGGCAGCGGTGTACTGAAGAGGAGCGGTCCGGCTCGGGCCCCGGGTTATAGAGGGCCCCTGGGGATCCCACATGTAGACAATTATCCAAATACCTACTCTAAGTTATAAGATAAAATCATCAAATATAGGCACACAGCGGTGGCCGCTTTCAGGAAAACCGGTAAAGGTCAGAACTCATCATCATTCATGCATAAATAGGTATAACATACCTAAAACGTATTTCAAAAATAAATCAAAGTTATAGTTTAATTTTTGTTTACTAATTTGAAACAATATGTGTCGTAAAAAACCAACAACATTGTCAAAGATATAAAAATCTCACACTTCCTTTTTTCGTTACTCGAAGAAAGTTATTGTTCCCAAGGTTGAAAAGCTAAATTTTTTTTTTGTTTTTATTAGTTTTACCACCCCTATGTTTTTATCAACCATATTTGTGAATAATTAAATTGATTCTTTGACAATAAAAATTAAAAAAAAAGGTTTTCAACAAAATTTTGAATTTTGATTTTCTTCTAGCTTATAAGTATAAAAAAATCAGAGGGGGCCCGCATTTGAAAATACCCGGGCTCCACTTTTTCTCAGTACGCCGCACAATGGTTTATCCCCAGGGAAAAACTATGTATATTCATATCAATATTTTTTTTTAATATTTCCATTTTTTTGTAAAGAAAGGTCCCCTTAGTCAACGAGGATATAAGCTAAATAGAGTGGACACCTAATGGTAAATTTCGACCCTGCTCAACTGACATGAAAACTAGATGGCGCAGGCTATCGTGCTTTTAGTACTTAAATCCACAACTTGGTGCGCCACGTTTTCGAAATTGCTTATTTTTAAGCTTGCCTTAGTTTAAACCTACAATCGATTTTTTCAGATTTATTTTCAATTTTGAGAAATTGGATGCCAATGTAAAATTTTGTATTTATTTTCAATTTTTCTTTCCTTCTGCAACCCGTCCTTCATTCATCTCTAAAAAAAAAACACCGCTTTGTCAATTTCCCTCTTTTTTTTACTTGTTTATATGGTATATTTAACAGTTTTTTGCTAAGCCTTAAAATATTGTTTTTTGTCTTTAATTTAAAAAAAAAATTAAAATAACAGAAAAAACTATGTTATTTTGATATATATAAAGTTCTGCAGAGGAAAAGTTGTCTTCCCACAGCCTCCGGCAATAAGATTTTTTTGTGGTTATATCTTAACTTTATGACTGCATAGGTTGTAGCTGCCAATATCTGTGGATTAGGTTCCTAAAATTGTGGCCTTGTTATTCAAATATACTTGAAATACACACCTTTTGTTTCTTTGTTTTTTTTTTTTGAAATAACTTAGTGGAGCGCTAAAGTTCAGTGACGGACCTAGAAATTTTTCTCGGGGGGAAGCCTGAACCCAATTGTTCCTCAAAAATTATTTTGATAATAAATTTAAATCCAGTTTATTATTTATTATGTATTTATTATTTGTATTTATTTTCAATTTTTCGTTCCTTCTGCAACCCATCCTTCATTCATCTCTAAAACAAACACTGCTTTGTCAATTTCCCTCTTTTTTTTACTTGTTTATATGGTATATTTAACAGTTTTTTGCTAAGCCTTAAAATATTGTTTTTTGTCTTTAATTTAAAAAAAAACCTAAAATAACAGAAAAAACTATGTTATTTTGATATATATAAAGTTCTGCAGCGGAAAAGTTGTCTTCCCACAGCCTCCGGCAATAAGATTTTTTTGTGGTTATATCTTACCTTTATGACTGCATAGGTTGTAGCTACCAATATCTGCCTATCTGTGGATTAGGTTCCTAAAATTGTGGCCTTGTTATTCAAATATACTAGAAATACACACCTTTTGTTTCTTTGTATAGGATGAAATAAGTTAGTGGAGCGCTAAAGTTCAGTGGCGGACCTAGAAATTTTCCTCAAAAATTATTTTTATAATAAATTTAAATCCAGTTTATTAAAAGAACACTACAATAAAAGTACATTTAAAACAATCTTGGGGGGTGGCTGGGTGCGCAGGTTATAGAGGATTAAAATTAGAGTGCTAATAAGAAGGATAAAGTAATTATGATATAATGATATTAATATCGCATAAACCATTCAAGGAAATGCTCAAGACTTTCCACAAATATTGACATTTTTAACATGCTTGGGCTTAGGGCAGAGCCAAAAAAATAGTATAACATATCATATCATTTATTAGTTTTTTATTATTTTATTTTTATCATTAAGTATATTTAAAAATTATGATATATATTAGTGGGATATTTTTACAATAAAGTTTTTTTTGATTTTTTTGGAAAATAAGGCTTAAGTAAGATTTTTTTAAATGACTTTCTTTTGTAGGTTTATTTAAAATATAATTTTAATTTTGGATAAATATATTGATTTTTTTTACTTTTTACCACCCTACAAAAAAATATTAAATATATAGGAATAAGTAAGCAACAAGAGTTTGACAAAATAGTGGGGGGGGGCTAAATAGTAATTTAATAAAAATTAGTACTTTTCTTTTTGTTTGATTCTACATAGAAGTTAAAATTTAAGAGACTGTGGGCCTCCGGCCCCCTCCCTATACGTACGCCTATGTCACGACACAAATGAGTGTGAAAGTAGTGTTTCCAAAAAAATCAATGATCAATAAAACTAGTAATATTTAGTAATTCTTTACCTTTTTATCTATATTACACAATATTTATCCTACACCCAGCAAGCAAGGGGGAGGGGGAGGTTTAGCTAAGAAAAAAATGGTTATTATGTGTTGAATATATGTACAAAATTTCAAGTTTATCCGATAAATACTACTAAAGATATTTAGTTTTTTCCGAAATTTAACCGTTTTAAACCACTGTGCGCCGCTTGCAAACTGGATGTACGATAATAAGCTCCGCCAGTATTGAAGAGAATTGCAAGAACTGGCACATTCCAGAGTTCATCACAGACCACTGCAGTGAGTGGGCCAGGAAAGAGATCCGGACAAAGGCTGATCAATACCATATATCTATGACATACTATAAATGCCCCAAGGATCGCAAAAATGAGGGTTGGCGAAAAATCCTGCGCATGCCTGACCTAGTCTGCTCTCTTTTCCAGGCTAAATTGATTAGGAGAGTTATTATCGCTACGCCTTTTTTTTGGAAAATTCAGGGCGGTAATAGTATCTCATAGTTATATGATCTATACCTATACGCACAGGATGATTCTAAAACTAGGAAAACACGATGCATCCTATTCGTGCCTCAAATTTTCTAATAACAGGTTAAAAGGAGATATAAGCTGCCTGCGTCTTTTTTTACCTTGTGAAAACTAAATTTGATGCATGGGAAAGAGGTCAGTCATGCCACACCCCCCGAAAGATATTCGAGTTTTGATATGCTTATAATTTCGAACTAATTTTAAACCACTTTTAAAAATTTTGAACCACACTCCTCCCTGCTTTTTTTATATTCAAAATGGGGGGGTGCAGTCGGACATCAACCTACACCCCCCTCATTTAAAGCGTAGAGAAAAATGAAAAGCAACTATCCCAAAATTAAGAACTAATGGGAACGTATGAGGTAAGTCATAGATTAGATTAGATTAGATTTTTATTTGCCATAATAAATATACAACAAAAGTTACATAAATATGGTAAGTCAATAAATTAATACGATGATAAAATTACATATTATTAATAAAACTAACAAATAATGATTTCTATTCAGATTTTGTATATAAAGGTCAGAACATTTTACGTTTTATTTTGTAAGAAGAAATGTGTGTGACATAAAAATAAAAAACAACAAAGGACTTTTAGTATCTATAACAAATTAACATTTAAAATAATAAATAGATGAGTTAAAGTAGGACAAAATTGACTTTAATACATTAAAAACAGAAAACTGACAAAATGACTAAAAATTAGTAAAAGTTTGAAAATACGTGATAAAACTATCAAACATCAACCACGTAGAACGGTACGGCGCGGCTGCACCGCAACAGAAACCAATAGTCAGTAGGATCCCAGTTTCTTAGTGGTGATTACTGCTTAAAAATTCAGCTACAGAATAGGGCTCGATTTTACATAGAAAATCAAAACAATGCTTTTTAAAGTGTTTGAATCTGTCAAGGGTTTGTATTTTTTTTGGTAAATGATTGTACAATTTTAGGGCGGCATAGATAGGCCCTTTTTCTGTCAGCTTTAGTCTGTGGTGAGGATAGATATATAGGTTATTTTGGTTTCGAGTATTATATGTATGATGGGAACGGTATTTTGAGAATATTTCAGGATGTTTTTTTAGGTGCAGTACGCATTCAAAGATGTAAATTCCTGGAACAGTAAGATAGTGATTCTTATTAAAAATACCGCGGCAACTCTCGGATGATCCCATTCCAAAAATTATTCTAAATGCTCTTTTCTGTACCCTAAAAACCTCCTCCAAATGGCTCCTGCCCCCCCAAAGTGTAATTCCATACCTAATATTTGAATAAAACATTCCATAGTATATTGATTTTAAAGTGATATGTTTTTAAAGGTTTTTACTAGTACTCTAACTGCGTAGCATGCACGACTTAGTTTTTTAGAGAGGGATTCAATATGGGTGGAGAAAGTCAGCCTGTCATCTAAAGTAATACCAAGTATACCATATGATATACAAATAAAATCATACCTCAACTTCGGTTCGAGAAAATCGGAAATGTGACTTATAAGGGCCGTATTTATAGTCGCTCCCAAGTCTCCATTCTTCCTTGGGAAATGTAAATTTTTTATGTGGGAAGGAAGGAAGGAAGGAGCCTTGAGGAACGGCTATGAATACCATCCATAAAGGCACTTATGCTGTACTTCTGGACAGTTTTTTTAAAATAGTCTTCAATGGAGGTACGTTTTTGCATCAAATTTAGTATGATGTCTAACTCATCATCAGAGTCTTCACTTGAACTGTCTTGCATTAATATTATGGTTCACCACTTCATTAACCATCCTGTACTGTACCGTGTATTAACCAAAATATCTTGGTTTGAATAAAAAACACTGGAAAAAATAAATAACCATAAAGTAGGGTTATGTTTAATCCACGGACCTAAAAACCATAGACCCTGAATCCCATTCATAAATTCTTATTTGTTTTGCCCCCAAGCTAGCATGTGTGTCAAAAAAGGACAGAATGATTTTCAGAACGTTGCTCGGCAACACTGCGGTAAAACATGTGTATGTTTGTAGATGTATGTCCTAGATTCATCCATTTGTTTTACATACTCTACCAGTAGCAGCGAAAAATTAATAAATATGTAAAAAATGGGTTAATTGCACAAAAGCAGTAATTTGTAGTTTTCACAACTAGCGGTTAAAAGAGCGTTTTTTTTACGAGCGTTGATTTAAATTAACGAACGCAGCGAGTGATTTTAAAAAAACGAGTTTTTTTTGCATCGGTAACCATGCTTTTGTAATTTACGGACACTTACTTCACACACGTCTTTTGGATGAAGTTATAAAAATCCACCCTCTTTCTTGTCACCCTTTCAAAAACCCGCCACCAATTTAATTGTGTTATGTTGTTAAATATTTTTTTAAGTGCTAATGGTGCATAAAAGCGATTAAGGTAGGTGATAATTTTAATAATTATTGTAAAATTTGCTGGTGAAATAACAAAAAAAAATAAAAATTACAAGATAACTTTAATACAAGGTTGAGGGCAACAGTTGTTTAATAGTCTTTTCGATCAACTCAAGGAAAAAGGCAAAACCTGATGTTTAAATTAAAATATGTCACATAAAATATGTTAAGATAAAAGTAAAAATATAAAAAAATACCTAGTCTTTTTTTAAAACTAATGTAATTATAGCTTTGAGAATTAAAATTTCAATTTACCCATTGTTACTTTACATAGGTGAGGTACACAGAACTTGAAACACTTAAGTCTGTGGTCAGGTACCTGATTATCTAAATTTAGGACTAAAATACCAAAATACCAGAATAAACAGACAATAAAACATAATAATATTTTGATATATTATTTTTGCCTTTGTTAAGAAATTATAGCTTTGAGCACACCTGTGCAGAGGGTAGATAAACAGTGTGCTGGTCCTAACAACAAAGCATATTAAAAAAAAACAGCGTAATTATACAGTATGAGGTTTTCTGCCATTTTTTTATGAAAAATTCTTTATGGGGGCACCTACTAGAGGGTCCTTAGGACGCCGGTTGTTCTTTTTTTAATTTTCTTTTGTTTTTTTAATTATTTTTTTACTAAAATAACCCAATCCAACACAGCCCAACTCAACCTAACCCAACCCAACACAAAACAATCAAAAAAATACATTACACCCTTTTTTCTCTTAAAAAAAAACGGCGCCGGCGGATTTGGGGTCCTAGGGACCCTAGTAGGTGCCTCTATTAAGAATTTTTCATAAAAAATCAAAAATGGTAGAAAATCGTATACTGCATAATACCAATAATTGAAAATAGGTAAAGGACGACACTGACCGGTAATTATCACAACAAAATTACAGCTGATTTTGACATTTACCTTTGAAACGAAATCCCTTGATTTGGGTGTTCCAATCGTTTACACACGATGCACTCTCGCACCATCCTATAGTTTTTAACTTCACAAGTTTATAAAAAACACAAAAACCGCACAAAACGTTTCGAAATCAGAAATATTTGGCTACGGTCGGTATGCAACGCTGCAAAACCTATATAATGAATGCAAACCACTATGTAGTGCGCAGAAGACGACAAGGTATTGCGACTTGCCAGTTCTTGTTTAGGGATCGTTGGGAGTATTGGAAAAAATACAGGCTTTTTATTTTTTATGAGTTTATTTTTTATCTTTTATTTGGCAATTATAGTTTTTAAATAAATAAACATTGTTTTCATGATATTTTTGAATATAGCTGCTTATAGTGGTAAAAAAGCACCAAGAGTTTCATGAAATTTCAGAACCAATAAGAAAGTAACCTCAAGTTGGCAACAAGGCTTCATCCTACTATGCTTTCATAATTTGGGGAACACGAGCTTATACAGGGTTCCTAAGATTTTCCTTAGGGATAGGATTTCAATAAATCAAACAGAAATGGCATAAAAAGAAATAGGTATATTGAGCAATGGTGCCAGTTTGTTATTATCTCCGGACTGCTTTCATGAGAAAAAATTGTCGCCACTCTTTCATTGTGAGCATAAATCATAGTTGCAATAATAACCGTTGACAAGATGTCTGCAAATTCCGCTAGATGGCGGCCACACTATGAGATTTGAACATCTAATCTAATTAAAAATTAGATGTTTTCAGGTCCAAACCACAGCTTTTTCTTGCTTAAAGAAACTCGTGAGGTTGTTAATATTAGAAAGAAATATCTTCGCTTTTAATTAAATTTCTTTCCATTCTGTTCTACTAGTGACATCTATCCGGAAACGGCCAAACCATGCAGCTAGCACTAGCAGCCAAAGAAATCAATAAACGGCTCTGTTTTTCCTGCAGAGCTTTTTGCTTGCGATATTATTGATTTTAAATAAAGCTGGCCCTACAATACATTTGATATTTTCGAGGTGTTTTATGACATGATCTCGAAACATGTAGCGAACCAATTCTTCAAAACTAGCGGGAGGGTAAAAGCGAAAAATAAGGGGCTGCCAATATTTGTAACACCCAAAAAGGGGTGAAAAGATTTATTTTGCTCTGTTTCTTTACAAAAAACGTTTTTTTTACGAAAAACTCTGCCACTTTTTTTATTTTTTTCTTCAACTTTCTCGAAATTTTCGTCATACCGTAGAAAAAAACTATTTCCCCCATGGTCATACTCTACTTTTATTCGAAAAAATTTAGAAACAGAGACGGGATCAGTTTTCCTAAAACGGGGAATCTTGGTTTCGAGTGAGAATATAAAGGGCGCCGCAGGCAAAAATTTTTTAATTAAATTAGCCGAACGCAAAAATGTTAGAAAAACAAAGCACGAAATAAAAATGGCGCCGCTTACAATTTTTTTTCAAAAATTACGTAGTTTCGGGAACGCAAAGAAATAGGTCTAAAGAGTATAATTTTTAAGAAAAAAATATCAATTTTCTCTCCCTCCTCCACTGGGACTACAGGGGCCGTGCACAAATTATGTAACGGTCATAGGGGGACAGGGGTTACAAAACGTTACGTAGGGGGGAGGGGGGTTTTCGACAGCGTTTGCATTTGTGTGAAACTAAGAAAATTTGGAATGAAAATAAGTGAAGTTTTTTTTTTTTGGGTTGGTAGTGGTCTTGAAATCGTTACGTAATATTAGGGGAGTGGCGTGCCAAACCGTTACAAAACATTACATAGGGAGGGGGTCAAAAATTGGTAAAATCACCGTTACGTAATTTGTGCACGGCCCCACATCTGACTGTTCCTCCTTTTTGATTTCGAATCAAAGTGCAAAACCCGTATTGGACGTTCGAAGGCGTCAACCCGTCCTATTTGCTTGATAAAGTTTCTACGGAAATATCTCAGTCGATTTCTCCGGCCGTGTATGAACGCTTTAGGTTAGGCATTTGCATGTATCTCAGTCCCCAGCCTGTAAACAGTGCGTAAGGACAATGGTTACAAAATGAAAAGCCGAAAAATATTTTTTTTTCAGTCTCAGTCAGTTTGGTATTAAAGTCGAGCAAAAACAATTTTTATTCCAGTCCTAAAGGTATGAAAATGGAAAACATTAGAAAACAACAACTTGGAATGGATTTACTACATGTAAGATGTAGTGACAATGTGCTTTTCCGTTTGTCTGCGTCTTATACACGGCTACTTGGCCCCCTAAGGATTTACTTAGGAACCCTGTATACTACACATATGTAATCATTTTCACATCGCATACTGGCTCAGACACATTGTATCTTTTTTTCTCCTGCTCTTTGAGGCAAAGATATTGTATAAAGTGCGAGTTAGGATGACTACAAATATTTTTTTAAATTTATATAAAGAGAAAGAGAACGCCTAATTCCGGCGATACGTTTTGCGAGATACATTGTTATTGTGGGAGCCAGGGCATTAGCATAGCATTCAGGGTCTAATGGTGTAGGTCTGTGGTTTAATCCAACGAAGATTTTCCAACGACTCCCGAAGCCGGTGGCCTTCGGTGCCAACATTTGTTGGATTGGTGAAATCCATCGAAAAATTCAGGAACTCTATTGTTGGAATGGTGAAATCCATCTAAAATTTATGAACTCTTTTGTTGGCACCGGTGGACCACCGGTGGATTTACTCGCCCATAAAGATCGATGCGGAGTGGATCTAAATGATGCTTTGCCAAAACAAGTTGCAATTCTCTTCACCGTTCTAAACAATACTTTAGCAAAGAACAATTTTAAAAGTGAACCACAAATAGAACGGAAGTGCACATTGCCAGACTGACACACTCACAAATGAATCATTTAAAACACGATAGATCGAAAAAAGAGAAGATCAAAAGATCTTGGGAGGAAAGAACGAAAATTCAAAATTGGATGAGTGTCCCACAAGGAACACACAAAAGACCAAAGCGAAAGGAGAAACAATTAAACGATGTTTCGCCCAGGGTGACCAGCGTGACCACTAGTCACCGTCAATCCAGACATCATTTAACACCATCGCACACTCTGACTTCCAACTCTGAATCACTCACAAATAGGCATCGTTCCGCATGATACTTTACTCCTGTTTAAGCAGGAGGAAATACTAACGGTGTCATGCATTTTTATATTAGAGTCAGTTTGCTTAGTATACAAAAAATTCCTTGGTTATTCATATGAAAGAAATTATAATTTTAGACACAATAACTTGCCATTGCCAATTACAAAAACAACACTCACAAAAAAATCATTAATTTATGAAAACATCAAAATATTTAATCACATGCCCCAAGATATTAAATTCATTAACAATTACAAATTATTTCGCACTACAGTTAAAAAATTTCTAGCAACCAAAGCATTCTATAACTTAACTGAATATTATCTATAACTTGACTGAATATTATCTTAACTGAATAACTTAGTAAATAATATAATTTCGTTTTAAATGTCTTGCTTCTTTTAAACTTTAACTAATAACATTATTTGTGGTGTGTTTATTTAATTGTCTTTTACAGCGCATATCATTATTTTTAAATGTTGTATTTTTTGTTTTATACTTTTCTTTAAATTTTTAGCCACAATGTAAATTCTTAATAAGAGTATTGCATGATTTAGAGTTTAATTACTTACCTATTTATAATAACAATTGCTTTGTCAATGAAATATGTTTATTTTGAGACAATAAAGCTTATTGAGATTGAGATTGAGATACTTATTATAGCGCGTATCAGGTGACTTAAGTACCATGCGGAACGATGCCTATTTGTGAGTGATTCAGAGTTGGAAGTCAGAGTGTGCGATGGTGTTAAATGATGTCTGGATTGAGGGTGACTAGTGAATCCACTGACGAGCCCACGCTGGTCACCCCAGGCGAAACATCGTTTAATTGTTTCTCCTTTCGCTTTGGTCTTTTGTGTTTTCCTTGTGGGACACTCATCTAATTATGAATTTTCGTTCTTTCCTCCCAAGATCTTTTCATCTTCTCTTTTTTAGATTCTTTTCGGTTGATGTAACTGATTTGAAAGTTTAACGATAGATCGACTTGGAGCGATCTTTTGATCTTTTGTTTTTAGATTCTTTTCGGTTGATGTAACAGATTTGGAGTTTTTTTAACTTCTTTTTTAATGGAATACTTACTTTCAATTGAAAACTAGAACTTTTTTTACTTAATTTTAGATAGAATTTAATAGATTCCTAATGAAACTGAATGCGTATAGCAGCATAGTTATTGGAATAGAACTCACTGGAACAGGTATGGTATGAATTACTATTATTATATAGGGTGTTTCAAAATTCAAGATTTTCAAGGCGGATTTAATGAAATAGCCTAAAATTGCGACATTTTAATGACTAAGAAAAGTAAGGAAAAAAGTGACAACAAAAAAAGCCAAATTTATATTTAAATAGGTGTAGGTAAAAGTTTATGTTTAAAATCGAATAGAATAGAATATATAACTAAAATTAAAAAAGCCATAAAGAAATACAAAAATTTTGTAGATATCTACAGGTATATCTACAGCCCAAAAATTATTTTTTGCTGTTGTCACTTTAAAAGTAAGGGTCTATAATTACATTTATGTCTCTTATCATTCTGTAATCAATTGGTCAATTATGTCCTTAAAGATAATCTAACTTGTGTTCGTAAATTCTTAATCCTAAATAAAACCGTAGAACATATAACCTACACATAGAAATACATTAAATGCTACATAAATTTGTAAATAAAATTTAAGCAGAAACACAATTCTAAACATAGATAAAATATAGTAAAAATAAACGAATTAAAAAAATCATTAAAATATTCCTCAACGGAATATTACGCCTTTTTGACTAGTAATTTATGAAATTCTTTTTCTAGTGGGGTATAATTTACTTTTTTAATATATGAAGGTTAATTATTATAGGCTTGTAATGCCCTATATATAGGACTCTTTTTATACAACACAAGGCGGTGTTTTGGGACCTCTAAAATGTCTCTACTTCTAGTATTATAACTATGATTTATCAGTTAGATGTGTAAGATTTGGATTCGAATTTAGCATAAGTGATTAATTGTTCTAGATAAACTTCATATATTGTAAAAATATTAGGCTCGTGAAAAAGAGATTTGCAGTGAGTGTTTTGTTTGACGTCTTTTGCAGTTCTAATTGCCTTTTTTGTACTTTAAAAATTATTTTTAAGTCACCAGAATTACCACCTCCCCACGCAAGAATGCCGTACGACATCCTAGAATAGAAATAGCCATAGTAGCAGGTAAACAATGTGCTTTGGTTAACTCTACCTGCCAGCTGTATTAAACAATAACATGCAGAGCTCAGTGACTTACAAAAAAGTATCTCTATTTGACTTGACTAATTACACTTTTGGCTTATTGTGATTCCTAAAAATTTAACACTGTTATTTTGTGGAACACTTCCTTTTTTTGTATTAATTAAAAAACTTTGGTCTTCTAGTGCGGTGCCTGCACTAAATCTAAGACAAACTGACTTTTTGGTATTAACAACTAAATTGTTTTTTCAAACCAGTCATTAATACATGTTATTTTTGCTTTATCATCCACGAATTTAAAGATACTGCTATCTGCTAGATCGTTCATATACAGACCGTTTCAAGCTACTGCGAACATAGGGCGGAAGAAGTCTAATTTGCCAGTGTACGTACATGCAGAGACACCGCACGCCTATCAGTGAAGCAACCAATACTCAGGCTTGCGATCACCACTTGCATGACTTTCCTTTGGTATTTAGTACGCCTCTAACCACGGTGCTGTGTGGAGCGTAGTCAATGAAACCGGAATTTGGTCAATAAATACGCAAATTTTTATAACGTAATTTTCTTATTTTTTGTCACTGATAAATAAGAGCGTTTTATTGTCAACTGCTCAGATTTATCAGTGACGACGTGTTACAATGAAAATAATAAGGAGAAACAAAATAAAAGCAAGTTTTCAAAATAAAATAAAACATTCTAAAAACCAAAAAGATTCTCCCAGTCAAAAAAAAATTAAAGCAAATGTTCGAAAAGTCCTCCTTGCTCGGCTAGACAATATCCGAGCCTACTATAAAAACCCCTTCTAACGATTCCAAGCATGTTAGGGGTGATAATTTGAAAAACTTCTTCAAAAACAGATAGAAGTCATTAGGAGCAAGATCGGGAGATCGAACTGGCCATAAAATAGTTCCCCGTGTACTTATAACCCGATTAGGAAATACATTATCAAGATATTCCCTAACAAGGCCAACATTGTGAGCGGAACAACCATCTTGTTGAAACCATGTTTCACCAAATCTTACACCCAACAACTGCCTAGCAGTTGGAATAATGTGCTGCTGCAGTAGATCCAAGTATCTAGGACCATTCAAATTGCAATTGCCGTTAATAAAAAATGGCCCAATTACATGTTCCCCTATAATACCCCCCCCCAAACATTTAGTTTTTGGGGATACTGTGTTCTTACGTCAAAATACAAATGCAAATTTTCCCTCGACCAATATCGAACGTGTGTTGGGTTATGACGATTTGACCATTTGACCATCTGCACTTTTTCGGCAACTTCGTAGACATCCATTTTTGGTTTTAAAAATGTATTATTTCAATTAAGAACTTACCCATCTGTTTCTCGAGCAAGGCAGAAATAAAACAAAATAATAAAAACAAAATGAATTTCCAAAAGATAACACTGCAGCGTGCTTCGAATCCATCTCGGTCGTACGGCACGGAGAGTAAATTGGACTTGATTCCCCCTATGTTCGCAGTAGCTTGAAGCGGTCTGTATATTAAAAATAATAAAGGTCAACGAGGATATAATCCTTGTTGTAAACGTCCCAAAAGGGAGCCCTGTGGAACGCCTAATTCTATTTATTTAATTTTGATTCAACACTAGAGATGGGTAAGTCGATCATTTTGTACTGAATGAATCGATCAGTGATTCGTTTCTAAACTGATCGAATCTTTTGAATCGATCATTGAATCAATCATGTGAAATTAAAGCAAATGGTGACCTGGTAACCAAAAAAAAAATCGATGCAAGATGCAGCTAAATACAACATATTCTGCGATCGACCTATTTCCTACCGATTCAGTGCATCGCCACAGTGGGTCAGTCAGTCGTTGATCCGTTCCGATTTGATTCACTCGTTTGATTCATTCTGTCTTCGTCGCTCATTTGACTCATTTCACTGATGGAATCATATCGAGCAAACATGATTCGATCACTCAATACTCGCAAGTGATTCGATCATAGTGAACGAATCTTTCACGAATCACACATCTCTATTCAACACTATTTATTTACACAAATTGATGTCTTCCTAGAAAATAACTTTCTTGCCATTCGTATGCTGATCCCTCAAAACCATACTGCTTTAGTTTATGGAGTAGAAGATCATGATGTACCAGATTAAAAGCTTTGCTTAAGTCGAAAAAAATCCCACTGGTTATTGATTTTTTATTTTGATCCAATTGTTTATACAACTGATTAAGGAATGCATTGACGGCACTTGCAGTTGATTTACCCCTTTGAAAACCGAACTGTCTTTCATTAAAGAGGTTATTTATTGTCTTCAAAATGATTAATAATCTGATTGGAAACAATGTTTTCGTAAATTTTTTAGAAAGTATGTAGACATCAATTTGTGCAAATAAATAGTGTTGAATCAAAATTAGCAACTGGTCTATAGTTGCCCAACTCTTTTTTATTACCTGATTTATATAAAGGTTTAATTTTTGAAATTTTAAGGTTGAAAGGAAATATTTAAGGCAACAGTTTATTAGATAACAAAGGATTTTTGACAGAGGTTTGATATTTTTTTTTTTAAAATTGTTTGATATGTTATCCAATCCATACGCGTTTGAATTTTTAGACCTTTTACTGCTTGGAAAATATCCGTTTTCTTTATGATTTTAAAATAAAATTTTCTTTTATTGTCCAGACAAAAATAATTTAAATTAACTTTAATTTTCAACCGTTTTTCCATTTACGTCAATTACGATTTTGTGTTGCTTTTAATTAAGTTCCACGCAGCTCTAGTTTTATTTGATGCTTTATTTAATTTTTCGTCGTTAAAATTTTTTTTTTGCTTTTTTGCGTTTTTGGTTTTGGTGGAGAATAAACTAAGATCTAAATTTAGAAATCACCTAAAAGGTATGAACGTGTTTTAATTAACGTCATTAAAAAGCTAACAAGATGACATATATTGTGGTACGCAGTTCCACCCTCCATCAAGTTAAGGAGTGTATCTGGCACCGTTTGGAAGGCTCCAATTGAAGGATAGCGAAGAAATTCGTACAACGGACGGATTGTTAGAAAAAAGTTTAAAGGCAAAACTTGTATGACTATTTGCATACTTTAAGAGTAACCTGTCTAAAGTAGGTAAATGTCATTGCAAATGTCAAATTTTGATACCAAGTTTGTTATTTGAAATGAAACACCTTTTATATGATAAAATTTTTGAATCGCCCTTTCCTTTCTAATTTTTTTACCTCTATCTATATTAGTTTGCAAGAAAAATGCAAAAATCCTCACATAAAGCCAATGTGCTATTGACAGAATTATGTAAGCTGTAATATTTTTTTAACACATTTTGCCCTTTCCTTTCTAATTTCAAAAATACCAAACCCTTTACCTCTATCTATATTAGTTGGCAAGAAAAATGCAAACTAATATAGATAGAGGTAAAGTATTTGATATTTTTTAAATTAGAAAAGAAAGGGCGATTCAAAAATTTAACAGTATACAGGATGTTTCATTTAAAATAAAAATTGGTGTTAAAATGTGCCATTCACCTATTTAAGACAGGTAATTCTTAAACTATGCAAACAGTTATACAAGTTTTGCATTTGACGTTTTTTGTAACATTAATAGCAACGGCGCTAGCTGGAGGGGGGGGGATTCTGAATATAGCGGGACACCCTGTACAACGATTCATTTGTGTACATGTAGCAGCTCTTTTTGGTTTACAATTTTAATTAAAACTTTAGCGCTCTGTAGAGCGCAACTGAATTTTGGAACACCCTGAATATCTCTATGTTTTCCAAATAGCATGGTGGGACGCCTACTACATAACAAAACAGAGCAATTTTAACGAAGACTCCGAGATCCCACCAGCTTTGGTGTTATTTTACCCTTTCAATGAAAGAAAATATCCCTATGTTGCTTTAGTATTGCAATGTATGGGCGCATGGGGTAAGTCATATGATATACAATTTTGACTTCCCTCGCTAAGGGAAGTAATGTAATCATCTCAAAATCGCACTTCGAGATTTTCATGATCCTCCACGAATTTTGAGATTCCGAATAGTGATAAGCACGAATCCAGCGGTCGGTCTGTCTGTCGCCTAGTTTGTAGCCACTCTAACTCAAAAACCCCTGCGGCAATCATAACAAAATTTTACATAGTGATTACTTGTGTTCACGCGCAGACCCCTATTGTTTTTGAGTATCCCGCTATTACACCCTTCGGAACTAACCCCAAAAAACTTCATCCCTAAAAAAAATATTTTTTTTCTTACCGTGTGTCTTAAAATTTTTGACTACATATATATATATATATATATATCACATAAAAAATGCAAAAAAACTCTTGAAAACTCAATTTTCTGTGCCATATATCTCGAGTTATGGAAAGAAATGTTAAATAAAAAGTAGCTAAAGTTAAGAACCAGGTCACACCCTATTGTCCTATAAAATTTCATACAAATCGGTGCAACCGATTTTGCGTGATTAATGTACAAAAAATCTAAAATTTTTGACAACATATATATATATATATATATATATATATATATATATGAGTATGTATAGATATATATAGCACAGTTTTACAAAACAATAAATTCTGAATCTATATATATATATATATATATATATACAGACCGCTTCAAGCTACTGCGAACATAGGGCGGAAGAAGTCTAATTTGCCAGTGTACGTACATGCAGAGATACCGCACGCCTATCAGTGAAGCAACCAACACTCAGGTTTCCGATCGCCATTCGCTGCCGTTCGCCGCCTTTCGCCTTGTATTTAGTACGCCTCTAACCACGGTGCTGTGTGGAGCGTAGTCAATGAAACCGGAATTTGGTCAATAAATACGCAAATTTTTATAACGTAATTTTCTTATTTTTTGTCACTGATAAATAAGAGCGTTTTATTGTCAACTGCTCAGATTTATCAGTGACGACGTGTTACAAGGAAAATAATAAGGAGAAACAAAATAAAAGCAAGTTCTCAGAATAAAATAATACATTCTAAAAACCAAAAAGATTTTCCCAGTCAAAAAAAAAATAAAGCAAATGTTCGAAAAGTCCTCCTTGCTCGGCTAGACAATATCCGAGCCTACTATAAAAACCCCTTCTAACGTTTCCAAGCATTTTAGGGGTGATAATTTGAAAAGCTTCTTCAAAAACAGATAGAAGTCATTAGGAGCAAGATCGGGAGATCGAGCTTGCCATAAAATAGTTCCCCGTGTACTTATAACCCGATTAGGAAATACATTATCAAGATATTCCCTAACAAGGCCAACATTGTGAGCTGAACAACCATCTTGTTGAAACCATGTTTCACCAAATCTTACACCTAACAACTGCCTAGCAGTTGGAATAATGTGCTGCTGCAGTAGATCCAAGTATCTAGGACCATTCAAATTGCAATTGCCGTTAATAAAAAATTGCCCAATTACGTGTTCCCCTACAATACCCCCCCCCAAACATTTAGTTTTTGGGGATACTGTGTTCTTACGTCAAAATACAAATGCAAATTTTCCCTCGACCAATATCGAACGTGTGTTGGGTTATGACGATTTTACCATTTGACCATCTGCACTTTTTCGGCAACTTCGTAGACATCCATTTTTAGTTTTAAAAATGTATTATTTCAATTAAGAACTTACCCATCTGTTTCTCGAGCAAGGCAGAAATAAAACAAAATAATAAAAACAAAATGAATTTCCAAAAGATAACACTGCAGCGTGCTTCGAATCCACCTCGGTCGTACGGCACGGAGAGTAAATTGGACTTGATTCCCCCTATGTTCGTAGTAGCTTGAAGCGGTCTGTATATATAGAACATATAAAATAAATTGGAAAAGTCCGTCTACTCGAAAGAAATTCTGGATACACCCGTAAAGGTCTGGTTACACCCTGGAATGTCTGGGTACACCCAGGAAAAATCCGGATACGCCCTGGAAAAGTCTGGAAACACCCAGGAAAAGTCAGGATAAACTTTGAAAAAGTCTGGGAAGACCCTGGAAAAGTCTGGATACACCCTGGAAAGTCCGGATAAATCCAAGAAAAGTCTAGATACACCCTATAAAAGTCTGGATACTCCCTGGAAAAGTCTGGAAAGATCTTGGAAAAGTCTTAAAAAGTCTGGATACACTTTGGAAAAGTCTGGATACACTTTGGAAAAGTCTGGATACACTTTGGAAAAGTCTGGAGAGACTCGGAAAAGTCCAGAAACACGCTGGAAAAGTCTGGAAGGACCCTGGAAAAGTCTGGAAAGACCCTGGAAAAGTCTGGATACACTCTGGAAAATTCAGGAATGACCCTGCTAAAGTCTAAAAAGACTCTGGAAAAGTCTGAAAAGACCATGGAAAAGGCTGGATACACACAATCTGAATACGCTCTAGAAAAGTCTGGAAAGATCCTGGAAAAGTCTGGATGTACTCTGGAAAAGTCTGGAAAGACCCTAAAAATCTGGAAAGGCACTGGAAAAGTCTGGATACACTCTTGAAAAGTCTGGAAATACCCTGAAAAAGTCTGGATACACTTTGGAAAAATTTGGAAACACTCTGGAAAACTCTGTATACCCTCTGGAAAAGTCTGTAAAGACCCTGGAAAAGTATGGCTACACTCTGGAAAAGTCTGAAAAGACCCGGGAAAAGTCTGGATACACTCTGGAAAAGTGTGGAAAGACCCTGGAAAAGTCTGGATACACTCTGGAAAAGTCTGAAAAGACACTGGAATTCTGAAAACATTCTGTAAAAACCTAGATACGCTTTGAAAATGTCCGAGTACACCATGGAAAAGCCTGAATACACCACAAACACACAGTGTGGATACACCCAATAAAAGTCTGGATATACCCTGGAAACGTCGAACCGACTCAATCTAACCCATGTGTATACGAGTAGTGGTTTTTATATATATATATATGTTCTTCTTCTGAGCGACGGAAGTTTCAGAGTAAACCTTTACTCAATTTGTTTTAATAGGATACGGTCTTATTTTTTTAAGGTGTTTTGACAAAACCAAAATTCGTATTGTGTTACGAGCAATTCCATGATAACTCGTGGGACAAATTTTGTGTATTTAAACTTTTGATCGTATTTTTCTCTCATTTAAAATTACTCCAGAAAGGTCATATCTTAATACGTTTTGCAGAAGGTTTACCAAAATTATTTAACGTTGGAAGCAAACAATTTTTTGTTTAGGTTCCAAGATCTAATAAAATATTGGTGATTACTCACGGGACACCAAAAACGGACAGAGAAAAATGAACGATTTCAAAGTGCTTTTTCTCGTAATACAAAAGTAGTTTTATCTTAGGCACGGATGTAGAAACCTTGGATTGTTAATACCATTGTGGAAAAATAACTGCCGCGTGTCTTCCGCCATTTTCGCCGCCATGTTGTGGAGATTTGGGTTGGCGACATTGGTTTCCGTAATTTTAAATAGTAGTGTGGGAACACTGACTATCAACAGTGTCAAAAAATGACGTTTCTATGAGAGGTTATTTTTTTTTGTTTTTTAATACAAAAACAAAAAGTCAAGAACCAAGCAATAAAAACCATTTAAAAGACATCTCAATCTCATTCTCATCAATCTCTCATTTGGTCTACAACATGAAACATTTTACTCAACTTATAAACTCAAAGGGTACGTCAACCATTGTTGCTGGCTCTCCCGCTCAAGATAAACCTTCATTAAGTGGATCTGAATCGGAAACAGTAATTAAGGCGGCTAGGGACAGATATGCGCAACAGTTTATAAATCCGAGATTGTTATAGGTCTAGAAGACAAGAAAAATAAATGAATAGAGGGAGATACTGAGTTTGATATAGATTATATGGATCAGCTGAAAGCCAGATCCATGGCAAGCGATCACAAAAAAGTACATCTTTGGCACATGGAGTTTTACAAAATTAGAACAATACTTCATGAGTTTTAAAAAGAACATTAAAAAAAATATTTTAGAGATATTACCATATACAATTCAAGAGTTCCTAAACCACCAATTTTAATATTAATTTTAATATGTATTTTATCAGTATATTTTTTTCTTTTTCTGTTGTCATTTCCATCTGTTTGTAACTTTCTATATGTAATTTTAAGTAAGTAGTTTAAGATTTTATTGTCAATTTTTGTAATATTTTAGCCAGTATTTTTTTTGAGATTTTAAGACCAGTAATTATAAAATGTTTTACCAGTTTACTAGAAATAAAGAAAAATCAATATTTATCTTTTTAATCTTTATTAACAAAACCTTAATGTTAACATTGTTTAATATCACAATGACATTTTGAAGACATTTAACAATACATTTTGACGTTTGTTTATTCAATTGTGACAATGTTTTTTGTTTGTTAACAATTTTCCCAATAAAAGTTTTCTGATTCTGAAGACCTCAGTAGAAAAAGTTATTACTAAGATATCCTCGAGTTTTGGTAAGTTTTCAGCATTTGACATTTTTTTTTGTAGATTCGTCTATTATAAAGGATGATGCACTTTCCTTATGGAAACTGGCTTTCTGTGGGATTTTGCTTGTCTTGATGAAAATTTATCATTGCCACATAGTAATCAATATACCCATTTTACTAAAATCAACAAAAATGTTACAAAAGTTTTTGTTTTGAAGCATGTTGGTTAAATACTAAATGGCAACATAACAATTGAAATTTTCCTTTTGTTGAAAAGGTTTCTTGGTCATATGCATTTAATATTTTTCATGTTTGTGATGCCAGTGCGACGCAACCTATATTTTGCTGCCACTTATATACAAAGTGCAAAAAACTGATTTTAGGGAAAAACCAGAATACCAAAATGTTTAACTTTGACCTCAGTATCTCGAAAACCACATACCAGATCACTGTGAAGCAAGGATAGATTTTTGTCAGGACAATGAGACCTACAACATATGCAGTTTTGAGCAAAATCCCACATCCTTTATAAAAGATAGAGCTACAAAAAAAATGTTGAATGCTGGAAACTTACCAAAACTCCAGGTATCTTAGTTCACTTAGAGAAGGTATGGTCGACACAGATGTTAGTTAATAGGTTTTTCCGACAAGGTCTTCAAATATTGAAAAACTCGATGCTCGACTCCATATGCCAAAGATGTACTTTTTTGTGATAGCTAAATGTTGCTTGACTTGCCATGGCTCTGGCTTTCAGCTGATCCATATATGCTATTATCAAAGTCAGTATCTCCCTGTATTATTTTAATTTGTATTACTGTATCATGTTCGTTCATCGGTTCTTAGCTGTTTTAGTTCCTGTGCAGTTATAACGTGTGTGGCTTAACAGTTTATAAATTGCGGGGCAATGTTTCCATGTTGTGATTTATTTGTTCGAAACCTGCACATACTCCAGACCAAAAGAGAGAGATAAATGGCGTCACCGTTGAAGCATTTGTTTATGGCTTGTTTCTTTACATTTTTGTTTTTATATTGAAAAACAACAAAACTAACCTTTTAAAGAAACGTCAGATTCAATTATATTTTGACACTGTTGACAGTCAGTGTTCCCACACTACTATTTAAAATTAAGGAAACCAATGTCGCCAACCTAAATCTCCACAACATGGCGGCGAAAATGGCGGAAGACACGCGGCAGTGATTTTTCATGAAAATTTCCCATAGGTGTTAGCAATCCAAGGTTTCTACATCCGTGATCTTAGGCGATACCCAATGCATTTTTATTTGTTAGATATATTGAAATGAACATTAATTTTATTTATTTGCTTTAATTTTAAGTTAATTTAATTTTCATGATTACTCACGGGACATGACTTCTAAAAGACTGTGATTTTATTTACCTATATTTTCGCTGGTGCTTATTATTTTAAGATTTTGAAAAAAGTTATTACATTCTAATGTTTCACGTTTATAATGTCACCTCATGCACATGGAATTGCCCTTCTAAGTACTTAGATATTTTAAAGCTGCAGATTTTTCTTGTTTGTTTTTAAAATATTTTTTAGCTACGACCCTTTACACATCGACAACGTTTGCATTTAGGGTGAGCCTAATGGGACACCTCGCTGCTAAGTTCAAAATTTTACAAATTAACATCAGAAACTATTACAAAAGCCAAAATCCACACGCAGCCTTAAAAAAACTCATCGAGGAGCACCAAGTTTTGATTTCGTAAGTAATCTGAGCGTGTAATGACCATAACATGCGAGTTAATGTACTATACCTTACCTACGACCAATGAAAATGCCATCATAAATATCACAAATTATTAAAAATATCAAACGCGAACACTCTTAAGTCAACAGCCTTCGTAACCGGAAGTTTCAATGACGTTCTATCTAAAACGTCAAAACAAATTAGGTTACTTAGGGACTTCATGTATCTTTTTTCTTAAAAGTGTGTAATATGTTAATTTAACGGGACTTATTTTTGGTTAGTCACTAAAACTATATTGGATTTATTTACGTTTAATAAATTTGTATTTTCTTAAAAATATAGAAAAATAATTCACATTTTTGTGTAAATTAATGCCCTTATAATCATCATCGCTTGTCACGCCATCTTGTGGTTTACGTCTAAGCTTTATTATTATCCTAGGACCGTAAATGAACCATTAAAATCGTGTTGAGATGGTCGTAAAATTAGTATTATCCGTTAGCCGTAGGTAATAGTTACTTACCTAACAAGTGCGGAAAGTGACACTTTACCGCAAGCGACGGCAGCTGTGTTTCGGACTTCCATTGTCTATATTTTATTTATACACGACGTTTCGATCAGTACAATCTCTGATCGTCTTCAGGTGCAAACTACGATGAAGACGATCAGAGATTGTACTGATCGAAACGTCGTGTATAAATAAAATATAGACAGGATGGAAGTCCGAAACACAGAGTTAATTTCAAACACATCATTGTCTCAAACTTTCAAACAAATCCTTTCGCTTTCTTCGGTAAGGCCGGCAAGGGCGGTAAAGACACTTTACGCATGTTAATTTTCTGAAATAAACGTAGTCACTTTACTGCACAGTGTGCTGTAAAGTGCCATAACGTTAACTTTACCTCACAGTATGCGGTAAAGTACAATCTTCCACATCCAAAAGAATGTTGTAAAGCGCAGTTTACCACACAGCAGTAGGTAAAATAACATTTATGTCGTGCCTGATAATTTTAAAAGAATTATTTTACCTCATCTATTATACAGTGTGTCCCAAAAGTCTCGAATGATGGATTTTTTGGGAGAACCATGATTAAAAACATATTTTATTTCGTTTTCTATATTCTAAGTCTTATCGATCGATATGGGTTCGTAGTTAATATAGCAATGATGACTTCTTACCTGTAAAGAAAAAAAAAATAAATAAATGTCTTAAATAAATGTTTTGTAATTCGATATTCAAAGGGAACCCATAATTAAATTCTTGTAAATAAGGGAATTTTTGTAGAATTACCCAAATATCTTAGACAATAAATAAATGGTTTGGATCAACTTGAAGATGATTTTTTTACAATATTTTAGTTTATTTAAAAATATGGACGATTCAATAAAGATGCTGGTCTTACTGGAATATGCTATATCTTCACTTTTGCTAGCAACTACACTTCTCCAGATATTAAATGTAAGTTGTCTTGTTTCATATATGCTAGTGGGATTCCACAACTTGATCAAAATTTTTGTCGAGCTTATATTTTAAGTACTGTTTAAGATTAAGGGAGGACAGGGTGGTCAAAAATCGACGGATTTTCAAGGTTTAAGTATTTGTTGTTGTAAAAATATTATAATACATATACAGGGTGTTTCACAAGAAAAACTTTTAGAGCGTATTAAGTGGCCTACAAGTAATGGTAAAGCCATGATGGTAATTTAAGGCTTAAAATATTTTATTATTTTTAAATTAGTTTTTGTTTTTACTATGTTTTTCACATTTTTATGCCATGATTTCGCTCAAATTTTAAACCTTTTTTTCCAAACTTTCGATTTGTAGAATAAAACACTCACATTTTTTAAGTTTTTCCTGTTTTTAAGCGTTCAAAAAAAGTAATGCCAAAAAACATTTTTTGCCTGTGAAAATTAAAAATATTTAAGGTTTACAGCAGGCTATAAAAAAGTATTTTTAGAGAAAGATGGAAATAATTTAAGGCATGTGTTTAATAAAAATTTCTGTTTTTTTATCTGTCTGTCATCTTTAGTGCCTAGCGTTGTCTTGAATATGATTTTTATTTTGCCATTTTTATCCAGAAAAACAGCAAAAATTGTAATTGAAAGTAAAACTCGTGGCATATCGGACAAAGCGTTTTTGTTTCTCACTTCATGACGACCAGGCCTCCAATGTCTAATGGAGAATCCAGACACCTACAGACCTGTTTCATCCTTATTAGAAATCATCAGGGAGTCATAGGATTATACCTGGCAGTTTACAGGTTTCTACTTTATAACCTGCTGAACGGTACAAGATTCTGTATTTACGGTGTCTTGCACTTTTCAATTTTGATGTTTTTGTTTCTCGGTTTATTCAACAGGTGTCCCCAAGGATTACAAACTTTTTCTTTTAAATTCTAGAGGTGTGCATGGTCACTGTGTAGCTTCAACTGCCAGATATAATCCTATGACTCCCTGATGATTCCTAATAAGGATGAAACAGGTCTATAGGTGTCTGGATTCTCCATTAGACATTGGAGGCCTGGTCGTAATAAAGTGAGAAACAAAAACGCTTTGTCCGATATGCCACGAGTTTTACTTTCATTTTTATTTGCGGGCACGAGATTCATTTTGTTGTTTTTTAAAATTGTAATTGTTCAAAGCATAGGGTGTGTAAGACAAAACGTGTTCTAGTATAAGTCTATTTAAAAAAAAAAACGATTACAGCGTTTTCAAAAGCCTCTTCAAAAATGTTTCAATTAGCGAAAATTTTTCCAAGACTTTACCACCAAAACTATGCAAATAGGGATATTTTGGAACGCCTAAAATTTTGACAACTTTGATAGCCGCTGTGGTAGTGTTTAACAAACACTACCACTAGCACGCATCGATTTTACCAAAGTTTTTGGAACACATTAGAAACTGTCACTCGTAAAAAAATTTAAACATGAGAAAAAACGTAAAATTGGCCTTTATTTTACAAAATAAGTGTTTTATATATTGGAACCTGGTAATATTTTATCATTTTTAAAATTAATTGAGCCAAAATTCTATAAAATTGACCATAAAAATAACCACAACCACAACGACATGGATTCGTAGCTTACGGCAGTGGTAGTGGTTAATTACCACAAAGGAATGACGTTTAGCTATTGCGCAGGCGCAGTTATTACCTCAACCACTATGAAGTGTCAAATAAGCGTTCCAAAATATCCCTAATGATTCATTGAAGTATTGGTAAAGCCATGATGACACTTAAAATAATAAATACCTTATTACCTTAAATTATTTTTAGATGTGCTAAAATATACTTTAGTAGGACACGTTTTTTGGTAAATTTAAAGACTCTAAAGAACTTTGATTGAAAGAAATTAATACCACCTTATGTTTTACACACTTTACACTTTGAAAAATTACAATTTTTGCTGTTTTTTGGATAAAAATAAAAATCATATGTACGGCACCACTCAAGATGACATAACAGAAATTTTAGTAAACATGTGTATTAAATTATTTTCATCTTTCTCTAAAATACTTTTTATAGTCTGCTGTCTCTCTTCAACAACCTTAAATATTTTTACACGTCACTAAAATATCTTTCCCTCTACCTCTAAAAGTCTGCCCTCTCTCTCTAAATATTTTTCATTTTAACAGAGAAAAAATGTTTTTTTGGCAGTAACAGTGAAAACTTGAAAAATTTAAGTGTTTTATTCTAGAAATCGAAACTTTGGAAAGAAAGCTCTGTGAGTACAAATGTGAAAAACATAGTAAAAAATTGCTTCATCAAAAATGTTACCCCTTATTATGCTAAAATATTTTAAGCCTTAAATTACCATCATGGCTTGACCATATACATAAGACGTCTTTTCGCGAGCGATGATTTCGAAAGCACATTTTGCAAACATACGTCACCGTTTCAACCGGAACGTCAGCGTTTCGAACCATCGCCACTGATCGCCAAAATGACAAATATTAAATGACATTATGAATCAGCTGTGTGTGTGTGGCTTCTCGTTTTTTGGATTTGGAAGTTCTTCTGTTATTTTTCGAAATAGATGTCCTAGATCCACAAGTGAGCCTCTTTTTTTTTGTCGCCGCCAAATAACTTTGGCCTATTTTAATTATTGCTAAAAATTGACAAGTACCGCCATATTGAACCATGTTCGAAACGGCGGCCGAGGCGCTTTCGAAATCCTTTGAAATGTTTTGAACCGTGACGTCACCGTTTCGTCGCCAAAATAACATTTTACGCATGTTTTCAAAGCGGTTTCGAAATCATCGGTCGCCAAAAGACGTCTATATATAAAATGTATATAAAATAAAAAGGTGAAAATAATGGCATACCCTCTATTAATGTAAGGGGACACACACAGAAATAAATTCGGTAAATTAAAACAATATCCACTAATTCGCTGCTTAATTTCCCAAGAAATGAATAGTTGTATGTCATTTTTTACAACAAACCGCAAAACAAAATCACTAAAAAAAACTAATACTCCGCACCACGACGCGACGTGACATTCGAAACTGAATCAGCTATTGCATAGTTTATTTACTTTCTATTGTACGATACCGAGATAAGAGCGAGGCGCGCAAAGCTTGCTTGATGATTGTTTTTTGTTGGTACTTTATTTATAAGCTTCGATGTACCGTCGAAGGCGAAGAAAATGTTTTGGCACATTTTTGGTTATTTTTTTGGGAAAACTTTTAAACAAGTTTAAGCGAAAATTTCTTTTCAAACACCGACCAGTATTTATCATTTTTATACATAAGCTGTGAAACACCCTGTGTACATCTTGGGCCGATTTAAGAAAAATGCCGCTAGGGTGTTTTTGAAAAAAAAATTATTAATATTTTTTCATTAAAAAATTGGTGCCAGAAAGCACGTATAGTCCAGCATGCAATCAATTATTTTATGTTGAAAGGAAATGAAAATATCTCGAAAACTGTAGCTTTGAAAGATTTGAACTTTATAACAAAACTTTTGCGTAACCAAAATCTGAAAACGGCACATCAATAGCTGCTTTACTGCTTCAACTTGGGAAACTCAAAGTCATAAATTCTCAAAATACAAATTTATTCAAAATTTGGTAGGTTACAAACCTACAAATTACGTGGTACTACTAAGATAATTATAATTGCACGAATTATGCCGGGGATTGAACCCGTGTATTCCTTACTCTGGCATTAATTCTTTTTACCTAACCTAAAAATTATGTTGGGAATTTGGAACCTTTGGTTGCACTAAAACAAAATTATGATTGTTTTCCACAAAACCAAAACTACACTTTTTTGCACTCGACGCGCGTTTCGCTAACAACGTTAGCATCATCAGGAGACGATAAACAATGAACTAAATTAATCTACGCTCTATCTTACATACAATTCTTTAGTGGGCGGAGATAAGACTAATAATTTGTGATTGATCACGATTTTTAATCCTATCTCCCCTCAACCAAAGAATAAAGTGTACTAAACGGGATGGGTCCTCTATCTTTATTTAAACTATTTCTGGATTTAATGATTTCCATACTTTCATATGCATTCAAAAGTCTTTTGTTTGGTACACTTTTTAGAAGTTTTAGGTTATCTAATGTAAATCTATGATTATTTTCAAAAGCATGCTCGGCCACACTTGACTTTTCTGTTCTTCCGTATTTTAAGTGTGCTAAGTGTTCTTTAAAACGTGTTTGAATAGAGCGTCTCGTTTGGCCAACATATTTTTTGTCACAATCCATGCAACTAATTTCGTAAATTCCACTTTTTCCTAGAACTGTAGTTTTATCCTTGGGATTTCCTAGTAAGCTTCTTATTGTGTTACCGGATTGATATACTAATTTAAGACCGGTGTTATTAAATACTTTGTGTAATCCTTTCGTATAATTAGGATTATAAGGAATTGATACAAATTTTGAGTCGCAGGTATCTTTTTGTCTGAAAAAGGTAGAATTCCGAAAGGTCTTTTGAAAAGAATGTCTATTTATCAGCTTATTTATTAAGCCTTCGTCGTAACCGTTTTCGTCAGCTATATTCCTAATCCTATTCTTTTCTGCTTCAAATCTTTCTTTGTTTAAGGGGAAATTTACTAATCTATATGTTAAAAAGTGCAAACTTGCAAGCTTATGTTGTAAGCAATGAAAAGAGTCATATGGAATATACCTGTTGGTGGCCGTGGCTTTTCTGTATAGGTCTGGTGGTAGTTATTTTTATATTGAAAGTAATTTTGATTCATGCAGAGTTTTGTTAAAGATAGGTATTCTAAAGTCTGTTTGTCTTCTAGATTGTTTTTTCTTAGTAGTTCCTCCAGGTATTGTAAGGTATTGGGGATCGGCACACTAGGGAACAACGAACTAACATCAAACGAGATTAAAATTTCACCTTCTTGGAGTGAAATATCTTTAACTTTGTTGATAAATTCAAGGGAATTTTGAACAGAAAAACCTTTTTCCTTTATCGGTAAATTTTCAAACTTGTTTGCTAGCCATTTGGAAATGTTGTAAGTAGGTGATCCTACAGCAGAAACTATAGGTCTAACCGATTTTCCAGGCTTGTGGATTTTCGGAAGACAATACAGTTTCGGCATAGTGGGATTGCTTACTTGTAGTTTATATTTAATATTATCAGTAATAATATTGTTACATGTTTTAATTGTGTTTTTTACTTCGTTAATCATTTTTGGTAAGGGGTTCTTTGGGACTTGTTTGTAGGGTCCATTTTTTATTAGGTTATCTACCCTTTCGAAATAATCTGTTTTATCTAATATAACAACTTTATTACCCTTGTCAGCCTTTAGATAGAAAACATCTTTTTCTCTCAAACTTTTAATTGTTTTATTGTGATTTAATGTACTATTTTTATTGTTTTGAATGATATTTTGAGAGATCTGATATCGGCAAGCATCTCGCACATAGCCCTTTGTGCCTTCTGAAAGATAAGAGATTGAACTCTCAATATTTGCAATAATATCACTTAAATTATCTTTTTGTGGGGGCAGAGCAAAATTAAGACCTTTGTTTAAAAGTGATATTTCTTTGTTATTGTTTTTTGTTAAAGTACATTTGTTTTTGTTTGTAAAATATAGAACGAGTCTCTTGTTTATTTAAATGTTTTTTATTTCTTATTTTTTAACTTTTTTAATGTTCTTTGAATGTTAATTTCAACCGTGACGTTTTATATACCAGGTAATTCCTTTTTTCTTTTTTCTTTCTTAAATTTTGACGATTCGTGCAATTATAATTATCTTACTAGCACATCGTAATTTATAGGTCTGAAGATGCTTATGTAGGCGAAACACGTGTAACCTACCAAATTTTGAATAAATTTGTATTTTGAGACTTTATGACTTTGAGTTTCCCAAGATGAAGCATTCGAAATTCAACTCTCTTTGAGAAAATGGACGACCCTTTTCAAGCTGCTTTACTTCTAAAGTTATGAGTTTTTAAAATATATTTTAACGTTTTTCAAATAACGAAGAATTTGGACTTTATAACAAAATTTGTAGTCCATATTCATGGAAACTTAAATCTGAAAACCGTATATTGCTACTTGCTTTTATTCCGAGATTTTTTTAATAATTTTTTTAAAATATTTTATCCTTCTTTTCCCCCTTTCAACCCTCCACTACCGTACCCAAAAGTTAATCAGTTCATGATCAGCCGATAGAGGATTTTTCTACCTTGAGTTATCGTGTATACAGACAGACAACAGACAACTTTTTTTTTCGTCGATTAAGCTGTTTTGGAACCTTAGTAACTCATTTTTGATAAAATTAAAAAATTCAAAATTTCTCGATTTTAATAGTCCCCCATACCATAGTGGTACAGGTGGACTAAAAATAACTGGGTAGATACCTCGCATTTTCTCCTTAGAACGCCTTTAGTTATAAAATCTTAACTCTATATTAACTGATTTTTTTAAATTAAACCGAGAACCTCCTCGATCCAATTAGTTTTATCCTCCAAATTTTACTAATAAATTATTATTTTTAGGGAATGAAACCAGTATTTCACGTTATGTACTTTTCTATAATATATTGCACTCTTCTCATCTTATGCCTAAATGCAAGTGAATTTCGTGAAGAGGTGAGTCTCTCAGTCTCAGATTAACTTAAATTAACTTCCTCACAGAAGGTTGCGTTTCAAAATTCAAGACTTTTTTTCAAGTGAAAATAAGACTTTTTTTCCTGACATGTGTCCAGAAACGCTTCTTTACCGATCAGTAGTAGTAGTAGTATAGAGGCCTCCTTGTCTTCTTTCCGAAGTTCAGTATAGAGATGGGTAAATCGATCATTTGTACTGAACAAATCGATCAGTGATTCGTTTCTGGAATAATCGAATCTTTTCGATCGATCATTGAATCAATCTTTTGAAAACCAAAAAAAAAACAAGGTCTATTCAGGATGCAGCTAAACACGAAATACGCTGATGACCAAAAAATCTATTAGGTTGTGAAAAAAAGCAGAGCATTTTTTTTTCTATAAAAAGAATGTTAACGTAATACCTATACCCAAATAAACGAAACGGTAATCACAGTTTTTGTATTTTTCAATAGTGCCAATTCCCGATAAAAAATTTTTAAATAGGTATGAGGATAATCCATAATTTTTATACAGTTTACTTCGCGGGCAGAAATGATTCAGTGTATAGTTTATTGGCTGTCTCTTTCAAGATCCACTCACACTTTTCGCTGCTTTCATTCAACCGATTGAATCAGTCTGTCCGTCTGTCTCTCTTCGTGTTGAGTTTCATTAAATTCGTTTTGTCTCCGTCGGTCAGTCAGTCATTTGATCCATTCCGATTTGATTCACTCGTTTGATTCGTTCTGTCTTCGTCGGTCATTTAACTCATTTGACTGATTGAATCAAATCGAGCAAACATGATTCGACCGCAAGTGATTCGATCATAGTGAACGAACCGTTCATGAATCACACATCTCTAGTTCAGTATGTTGGCCCATTTGAGCGAAAGCAGCTTCTTTCTCTATCGTGAGAAATTCCCACTTCAGCTGCCTTGATCTGGCATATGCATCGCACTCTGCTTAGTCTGCTATCAAGTGCTGCGCCGATTCCTCTTTCAGCCCGCAAGCAGGACACACAGGATCTCCTGCTACTCTCATTTGCGTTGGGCGTTTGTTCAGGCGATTGTGCTCAGGTAGCCGATTTCATCTACCAGGTTAAGTTGGCCTGTAGCCAAAATAATGACTTTTTACTACTTTTGAAAATATTTTCACCTACCTTTATTGCTTTACGTATCCAAATTTCTCCTTAACAGTCTCTTTTTGCAACTTTCTTTAAAGATTTTCACCATTTTCCAACGTTACGCGCCAGTATAGTTACTAGTTGAAAGAACACGATCAATATCGGCGGCAGGGCCGGCGTCAGCTTTATTTTTAGTACCTATTTTTTTTTACTTTATTTTACCTGGCCACCAACCATTAATTAAGGATTAAACGACTTACCTGTAAGGAAGTTCAATCCAAATTATACGAGATTGGTGGTTAATTAGATACACCAGGTAGTGATACTTCGTAGCACGTCATACGCAAGTTTTAGAGATAAGAAAAACATACCGCCATGGCAGCCGGCCTGATCTCTGCTAGGTACTCTAAGCTTTCCTGAAATACTAAGATCATCAAGGGCGGATTGACTATAGTATTAGTAAAGTGCATGAAAAATACAGGAATATTTAAATGGGAGGGCATCTAATAGGATGTGACCAATCTCGTATAATTTGGATTGAACTTCCTTATAGGTAAGTCGTTTAATCCTTAATTATACTTCGATTGGGCACATCC
The DNA here is from genome assembly GCA_963921995.1 of Oxystoma pomonae. NCBI lineage: Eukaryota > Metazoa > Arthropoda > Insecta > Coleoptera > Brentidae > Oxystoma > Oxystoma pomonae. Next base: position 2,782,741 of record OY998167.1, on the reverse strand, counting down.
TATTAGATACACCAGGTAGTTGTTTAGAGAATATGGCGATATTAGTTAAAAACTTAAATAATAATAAGGAAACCACAAGGTTCGAAATTTAAATGTGTTAATATAATAATAATAAGCTAAGAAATCTTTTGAAATTAAAGGTTTATTATAAAATCGATTGAACGTTTTCCTTTTTTCCGAACATCCCGCAGCCTTTCTAATACTTTTGATTGATGCACCAACCCTTATTGCTGCGGAAGACACCCCATGTTCTGTCCTAGTTCCTTTAAAATTTGATTCTATTTCTGCGTTTTTTAGACCTTTTTAAATCCACCTGCTAATGTTTTGGGATGTAGCGGGCTTATGAGGCTTTTTAATTGTTAAAACAAGTGTATCCTCTGTTTATCGAAATAGTTTTGTTTTCTGTATGCAATATATAACGGTAAAACACAAATAGAACTGTAAATTTTCTTTGAAATAGGGTACTTAAGCCAAGGCTGAATTCTTCTGGGTCCAGATATTTTAAAAATACCTTTAAGAATTATTTCTATGCCCTCTTCGTTAGCCTTGATGTTACTTAACTTATAGAAAATGTCTGAACTCTTTGAGCAGAACAAAGAGTTAAAAGAAGTGCCATTTTTATAGTTAATAACCCGAATGTTAAATTTACCAAAAGGTACAAGTTACCTATAAAAAGTAACACTGGTTCCGGATACCAAGTTTATATTGCGGAAACTGAGAGCGCAGCTTAAAAATGCGTCTCATAAACCTATCTACCATTTCTGATTTTTCTGCTCGCAAATTAAATTTAAGGCAGATGTGTGTTAAGACTTCAATATTTCCCAGTAGTTTGAGATTCTGTTTCTAAAACGGATACAACTTGATTTACATTAGGCTGCAAGATGGTCTCAATATTATTGTCGCAAAACTTCGATCATTTGGAAAAAATAAATTGCATCCTCCCAAACGCCCCTTTTACTATAGGCCACCTTGATAAGATTGCTAGCCCCAGGGAAAGATTCTTTCATAGTGGGTGGAATTACCTAAACGAAATAAGAGTAAATTACCTTTCGGATTTAAAAGGATAACTTTTAAGCGAATAACGGATTCTAATTTTGGATACCATGCTTGAGTTCTCCAGATAGAATAAACCACCAGACATATCGCATTATCGTTTTTAATTTTTTCACATTTTTGGAAACAGTGAGGAAGGGGAAATATATAAGAATTAAGGTTTTTCTAATTCATTGTGAATGCATCCACTGGAAGCCACGACACAAGCCGGTGGCATTTTTTGTTCAGGTAGCTTGCAAATAAATATACAATTTTTATACCAGATTTCTTGTCTGCTATATGATTATCCAACGTATTTATGTACGTGGCAAATACAAAAAAATATACCTAAGCTCACTGCCACATCATTCTCCCAATAGCAATCAATTCTTAGTAAAACATGACAATTTTTTAAAATATTTTACAAAGCTTGTTAAGCCATAAAAAGCTGCCTTTATTTCAAGAATGTTTATTTGTTTCTCCTGTTCACCTTGTTGCCAAAAAACTCCCTTTTGCTTCCTTTCCCTTGCAACACGCCCCCATCCCGATTTATATGCATCGGAGAAAATTTTAATGTTATAATTAGGCTGTAAAATGTGCTTTAACCACCACTCAAGTTCAAGAACCTAACAAGCATCTTTTTGTTATAGTTGTTCCTGTTAGCCTTTAAGGCACGATATTTTTCTCGCTCAAGTACAACAAGCCGTACTCTGTACAAACCGAGGCTAGCCTTCCTATAATTTGCGAAACCTCTTTAATTGTTATTTTATTTGTTCCTTTGAATAATCTGAATGGCTGTTTTTATTTTTGTTATTCTTTTTTGTGCGATATATTTCCACATCTTTTTTGCATTAAGGATAAATGCTAAAAATTGTATCTCTTGAGTCGGTTGTGTATGGTTTTTTAATTGTTAATAAAAAACCTAATCTTTTAGATAGAAGAAACAGGTCTGGAAGAGTGGAACAAAAAAGTGCAGTGGCTAGACCGAATGGTAAACATTGGAAGTTCCTCGAACTCTAGCATAGAGAGGCACCCCTTAGGAACTATATTATGGGGGACAGATGATAGTACATTGAGTGCAGATATATCAGTAGAGCATCTTTCTATGGGAATATATAGATAAGGAAACTAAAAATAATCTCCTCGAAAAATACAAAATTCCCGGCAAAATTGCCAAATTCTTCAAGGTCCCAAACTAAATCCAGGATGCTAACATCCACAGAGCAAAAAAGAGATACGTAACTCTTGAAATTGTAAACCATTTTGGAAAAAGGTTTGACAGCCTTAGAGCGGGTTTTCTCTAATTTGGCCTAAACAAAAAAGGGAGAGACGAAGCACTTGATGAAGATTTTTTGGGTCTTGCCGAATCGGCGCAGTTGTTTTGCATTGGCACCAATATTGTTTCATGCAAAAATGTCATAAATTGCTACTGCGCAAAATCCAGATCTTTTCTTTTTTAGCGAAGGTTTTGCTGAAAATTGCAAAAATATAAAAAACGCGCCGAGAGAAAATATTAGAGCTAAACAGTGGACGAACGTATGTCGAAATTTTTTTTTTTTCAGAAGAGTGGAATCAAATAACTCAAAATAAATTAGCTTTGAGTTGGAAGAAAGGTTACAAAATTCCCTTTGTGGACAAACCTTTTCATTTTTTCACCCCCAAAACCTCAAAATTTACCAAAAATGACTTAAAAATTTATTCGAAAAGCATACAACATTTATAAGTAGGAGCAGTTAAAACTGTTAATAACTGTCAAGATCACTTTTTGCTAAGCTATTTTTTAAGACAGAACGATAACAGGGGATTTTAGGTTTACCTTTAATCCTAGAAACCTACATAAAGTTCTTTCGCGCACCTCATTTTCAACTGGAAGATATTAGAGAACTTAATTACTAAAAACTGCTTCCTTGCGACATTAGATCTTAAAGATGCATATTTTTTAGTTCCAATGTTTCATGAATATAAAAAATATTTAAGATTTTCTTTTTAAAACAAAAGTTGCTGATATATCTGGACTCAATGTACTATCATCTGTCCCCCCTAATATACTTCCTAAGGGGTGCCTCTCTATGCTAGAGTTTGAGGAACTACTAGTGTCTGACCAGCTGAGGAACTGTCAGATTCGTCGTCACATATAATAATATGAAAAACTATGTACTAATAATACTTTTTTAAGTAAACATATTATAATCTTCTTAGAAAATTGGACACCCGGTAGAGTAAACCATGCATCGGGAGCATGGGTGAGATATGATAGTATTTGTTTTTACGTGCAGCATATAGGATATAGCGTGCTAGGCAAAAAAATTCTGAGTCATCCTCCGTCTACATGGAAAATTCGGTTAAGAATGTTTGTTAGATTACGACGGGTGAAGGGTTTTTGTTATAATAATTATTCTGGAAATTAAAATGTGATATTTTGGAAACTGATTTTATTAACATTATGGAGTTTTTCATTGAGACTAATATGGCGCGCATAAGTCAAAAACTATGCAGGGTTTAAGTTTCTACGAGTCATAAAAACAAATGTGTGTTTACAGAATCAACAAACCCATGCCAAAAAATATTAGCCATAAGCCTAATATTTGTCTCACTCCACTGTTTAAAACTGACAATGCGCCTTACTTACTTGAATCACGACGCTTCCTTTTCCCTTCCTTTCCCAGTTTCCTCATTTTCGTCTTTGGGTAATCCATTTGCTTTTCATGTTTTCTTTTGTTAAATTTTTTCGGCATTTTATTCGTTCTGTCAGATTCGTCGTCACATATAATATATAAAAAACGACGTGCTAGTAAGTAAACATTTGGAGTTTTTTTATTGAGACTAATTTAGCGGGCCTAAGTCAGAAACTATGCAGGGTTTAAGTCTTTATGCGTAATAAAAACAAATGTGTTTTTACAGAGTAAACAAACCCATGCCAAAAAATATTAGCCAAAAGCATAATATTTGTCTCACTCCATTGTTTAAAAACTGACAGTTTGCTCCCTTTTTCATTTCCTTTTCCAGGTTCCTCCTTTTCTTCTTTAGGTAATCCATTTGCTTTTCACGTTTTCTTTTGTTAGGTTATTTCTTTAAAAGCGTATTTTCACAATTCGCGCGCGCGATACCGTCGCATAGTCGCATGACAGCGCAAGAAGTATACTGAAGTACCTAGCAGAGATCAGGCAGGCTGCCATGGCGGTTTGTTTTTCTTATCTCTAAAACTTGCGTATGATGTGTTACGAAGTATCACTACCTGGTGTATCTAATCTATTCACGTATCTTTATTGTTTACCTACTGTTTGTTTTTTTGATGGTGATAAGACAGGTGCATGTGAAATGTGATTGGTAATAGGCAGTAGTTTTTTTATATTATTGTTATAAAGTAGGAATAAATAAATAAGAAAAGGAAAAAACAAGAGATTTTTGTATTTCAGTGCAAAATATTGTTTGTGTGCCACAGCCATCTTCCGTTGGTTTTTTTTTAATAAATGAAAGATTCGTAACATAAGCCAGTTTTATTTAAAAAATTTAAAAAAATACAGACAGTGTTAAAATATACGTAGTGTAAGTGAAAGAAAATCTAAAAAATATGAAATCGGCACTGCCAGAAGGGATTGACCGTGTTCTGTCGTGAATGTTTTCAATAGTTTAAAAAAAAGTAACGATCATAAAAAATAAGTGGAAAAAGAGCTGTTGAGGACAAATTTGGATGCCTAAGCGATAAAGGTAGGTGGGAAATGAGTGGAAATATAATGAAAGAAGTAAAAAAGTCATCATTTTGGTACAGACCAACAGGACCTTCTAGATTGCACTTAGGCATTCTCTGAGAATGCAACAAGCAATTGTGCATGAAATCGGCTACCAGTCAGCATCCTTGTCCTTTCGGGTCTTGCCTAAAAGCCATTTAGTTTAAGTTTAAAGTTTTATAATAGGTTCGCTTCTGTCGCTAAAAATGTTATAAATCTAGATTACAAAAAATGAATTTTCTTTTTTTCTGCCAAGATGGGAAAAAATTAGTAGAGATTATTTTTTTCCTGTCAGTGACCTTAGAATTTATTTCTAACACTGCCAATTTGAAATATGCATACTTACTTACCACATAACACCCGTTATGTGTTACTTATTTACGAAACTGTCAGAGAAGCAAACCACAGGATCGAGGGTTTACGTGGAAAACCAGGAGGTTCGAAAGAGCTACCCACTCGGAGAGCAAGCCACGGTCTTTCAGGCAGAGGTGTATGCCATAATAATGGCTGCAACCATGGAGGAAATAAAGAACGGTACGGAGGAGCATGTTTATATATGCTCCGACAGCCAATCGGCCCTAAAGGCACTAAGGGCGCCCAAGATCAATAACACCCTGGTGGAGGAATGTGGGGATGCACTAGAATCCTTGGAAGAGGACAAACAAGTGACACTTATGTGGGTACCGGGACATATGGGGGTGCCGGGGAACGAGAAGGCCGACGAGCTCGCCAGGATCGGGGCAAGCACCCAGTATGTACGGCCGGAACCACTCCTAGGAACAACCAAGAGGCAATTGCAAAGTCGACTCAATAAATGGAGAGGAGGAACAGGATGCAGACAGAGCAGAGACTGCGTGAAGGGCCCGGATGTAGCCAGACAAAAATGGCTTCTGGGGAGATCACGAAGGGACGCTGGTCTGCTGACAGAAATCATAACAGGTCACAACCGCCCCTTCTAAGTGAGTAGTAGTATACTTACTTACTTAACCTTTATTGTTTCTAAGAAAAAATATAATTTTTCTATAACAAGAAGTTCCTAAGGAAAAAGAAATGATTAAATAAAAAATTTATTAACTTTAACAATGAAAACTTAATTCCACTACTTAACAGAGTTACCAATCAAAAAAATAATAAGATAAATTTCAAGCCGTACTTGAATTGTCAACAACAGTAGTAACATTATTAATAATACCAAGTAATTTACAAAAAAAAAGAGAGAACAAAAAAAAAACAACATTCGATCTCATAAAAAATAAAATAATTTTTGAAAGCATTTATAAGTTGAGTTGTTTATTGTCTCGTCGTCAGTATACCAATAAGGGTATATGCCAAAGATTTTGCATTAGGTGAACCTTAAGGCGCATTTACACAGAGCGATTAGGTTCGTCCAAAAATTCGGGCCAAATCTGGCGGACCTTTTTCGTCGAACGTTTGCCCGAACACTCAAACATTTGCAACGAATATTTGCAGCGAACATTTGCCACGAACATTCGAGCAAATTTTTTGGAAATATATATATATATATATATTTTTGAAAGTGGGAATAGATAATATTTTTGGTCTCACATAACTGACCTCAATTCTTGAAATTAAATGGGAACACCAAAAATATTTTATTTTATTTTTCTATTAAATAGTAAAAGCCGACGAAAAGCGAAAAATTATTATTTGCTGGGTGATAGATTGTGAGTTTGGTAGATATCTACTAAATAATTTTTGCCATTATGATTTTTTTTGGGTTTCCTTAATAAGTGTCAACTCATCAAACCCCACTACTAAACCTCACCACTAAACCCCATCACCAAACCCCACCACCGAAACCCCACAAATTGAAATAAAGTAATCCTCATTATTTTTTATCAAGTGCGTCAAATCGTGTTTCCGTCGGAAAGGTTTTAAAATTTAACTTCAATATTACAATTTAGTTCAATGATTTACGTTAAATAATTTACCTTTTTATTCGAACCCCGAACCTTTTGGCCCGAACCTTTTGCGCGAATCTTTAAATAAATAATTCGCACGAATGTTTGTCGGCATTTCGAAGATCAAAGGAATATTCGCCTGTGTAAATGCTACTTAAGTCGTTTACAAAATCGACTAAACTGCGAATACCTTGGGTCGTATTTTCGAAACCATACGAAATGATTCGCATGCGACTACTTCCGTCTCTTCCTATACCGTATAGAAAAGGAGGCAAAAGACATGCCGATATGCTGATTCATGGGTAGTACGTAAAAGAATAACCGGTTTTTCATGCGAAACAACACTAATGCCCTACACTCACTCGTGCAATATTGCGCTAAACCAGCCGAATTCGAACGCCGTCCACACATACCGGCTTATCTTTCGTCTCTCATTTCACACGGAATAGAAAGAGACTGACATAAAAATTGTTGATTATTCAGTACACGTATTTTCGTATGGATTCGAAAATCAGACCCCTGTGCCGTACGATAAGGATGATTCATGGGGCAAGTCAAAATGAAAACTTGATTTTTTTCTTACAGATTGCAAACTGTGCGTTTTTCGTTTGGGTCAATACGGTATACTATAGTTCTAACTGTGAATTTTAAATAGAATTTATTGCTGAGTCGAAGTTGTGTCAATAATCGGACAATGAATATTGGAAGGTTTAATGTGAAATATCCAGCAGGACGAGGGGAGAATGACATAAAAGTAAAAATTAGTGTAGTTTGATGCAGACGCAGTGGCACTGTCTGAAATTAAATTGAATTGAATTGATATGTACTTTATTATCATACAGGGTTCCTAAGATTTTCCTTAGGGATAGGATTTCAATAAATCAAACAGAAATGGCATAGAAAGTTCTGCGCGCACAAAAGAAACAGGTATTTTGAGCAATGGTGCCAGTTTGTTATTATCTCCGGACTGCGTTCATGAAAAAAAATTGTCGCCACTCTTTCATTGTGAGCATAAATCATAGTTGCAATAATAACCGTTGACAAGATGTCTGCAAATTCCGCTAGATGGCGGCCACACCATGAGATGATCGAGGAAAAACTAATTAAAAATCAGATGTTTTCAGGTCCAAACTACAAATTTTTCTTGCTTAAAGGAGGCGGCAGGGTCCATTATTTACGATACTGAGCGATAAACTCGTGAGGTTGTTAACATTAGAAAGAAATATCTTCGCTGTTAATTAAATTTCTTTCCATTCTGTTCTACTAGTGACATCTATCCGGAAACGGCCAAACCATGCAGTTAGCACTAGCAGCCAAAGAAATCAATAAACGGCGCTGTTTTTCCTGCAGAGCTTGCGATATTATTGATTTTAAATAAAGCTGGCCCTACACTACATTTGATACTTTCGAGGTGTTTTATGACATGATCTCGAAACATGTAGCGAACCAATTCTTCAAAACTAGCGGGAGGGTAAAAGCGAAAAAAAAGGGGCTACCAATATTTGTAACACCCAAAAAGGGGTAAAAATATTTATTTTGCTCTGTTTCTTTACAAAAAACGTTTTTTTTACGAAAAACTTGAGCTCTGCCACTTTTTTTATTTTTTTCTTCAACTTTCTCGAAATTTTCGTCATACCATAGAAAAAAATTATTTCCCCCATGGTCATACTCTACTTTTATTCGAAAAAAATTAGAAACAGAGACGGGATCAGTTTTCCTAAAACGGAGGATCTTGGTTTCGAGTGAGAAGATAAAGGGCGCCGCAGACAAAAATTTTTCAATTAAATTAGCCGAACGCAAAAATGTTAGAAAAACAAAGCACGAAAAAAAATTCTCAAAAATTACGTCATTTTGGGAACGCCAAGAAATAGGTCTAAAGAGTATAATTTTTAAGAAAAAAATATCAATTTTCTCGCCCTCCTCCACTGGGACTACAGGGGCCATGCACAAATTACGTAATGGTCATAGGGGGGAGGGGGGTTACAAAACGTTACGTAGGGGGGAGGGGGGTTTTCGACAGCGTTTGCATTTGTGTGAAACTAAGAAAATTTGGAATGAAAATAAGTGAAAAGTTTTTTTTTGGGGGGGGGGTAGTGGTCTTGAAATCGTTACGTAATATTAGGGGAGTGGCGTGCCAAACCGTTACAAAACATTACATAAGGAGGGGGTCAAAAAGTGGTAAAATCACCGTTACGTAATTTGTGCACGGCCCCACATCTGACTGTTCCTCCTTTTTGATTTCGAATCAAAGTGCAAAACCCGGGTTGGACGTACGAAGGCGTCAACCCGTCCTATTTGCTTGATAAAGTTTCTACGGAAATAGCTCAGTCGATTTCTCCGGCCGTGTATGAACGCTTTAGGTTAGGCATTTGCATGTATCTCAGTCCCCAGCCTGTAAATAGTGCGTAAGGACAATGGTTACAAAATAAATAGCCGAAAAATATTTTTTTTTACGATATCTTTCATCAGTTTGGTATTAAAGTCGAGCAAAAACAATTTTTATTCCAGTCCTAAAGGTATGAAAATGGAAAACATTAGAAAACAACAACCTGGAATGGATTTACTACGTGTAAGATGTAGTGACTTCGTTTGTCTGCGTCTTATACACGGCTGCTTGGCCCCCTAAGGATTTGCTTAGGAACCCTGTATAAGATTAATAACAGTGTATCAATCTCGTTGACAAAGCGTAAGATTATCCTATAATAACTACTTATATAAAAAATACAGAGACTGAGTTCAAAAAACATAAACAGTAAATTTATAATATTATAATTATAAAAATGCACACAGTTGAATCGGTGGCCTTAGAATCAAATTTTAGCTTATTTGGCAAAAAATCAAAAAAGGTCTCCGATCTGTTGTCTTAGTTTTTTTCAAATTTCAGCCATTTCCTAATCTAAGGTCACTAAAAAAAAAAGAATCTCTACTCTCGACGCATATTTTACGTATCCACCACCCACTAGCGGGGCCCCACAAAAAGACCCCTGAAAAAATATCTTCCTGTAGATTTTTACAATCACCAGACATGCTGGATGATGTAAGCCCTAAAACGGAACTTACGTTCCAGATTTGATCTAAATATCTCAGAGCTGTAAAGAAAAAAAAACTATACAAAACTCTTAAAATTTTAACGCTCTGTAGATCGGTAACGCACCCTTAAAATCTTGATACTGAATTTTTAAACACAAGTTGTGCTTACACGTACGACGTAACCAAACCAATTCTTGTTCAGTGTTGACCTGCCTGCTTGGTGTCGGGGTTCATTCCGCGACTTTCACGCAGGAGATTCCGGGTTCAAGTCTCGGATCTTGCAGGTAGTACTTGGACTTTTTCTTATAAAATTACAGAATTTTGTAAGATTAAGGTAAAACGCAGTATGGAGCGGAGTAGGCCGAGTTAGCTAAAAGATCCCTAGCCCCGACAAAGGGGTTTAGGCTAAATTAAATCCTTCTAGGAAAAGAAAACTGCCTTCCTAGGGGGTGCTCACCAGACCGGTCTGGTGAGTGGAGTAGGGGGGTCATACAATAAGTATCAGTCTAAAAATTATTGCCGGATGGCCAATTATGACCCAATAGCCCTGGGGCCTAATTCTTGAATCTCGACAGAAGGATCGACCCCTCAAGAGAAGGGATCAATCCCGGGGCATGATCCCATCCCTCGAAAAAAATATGCTTTTCCTTGAAACCTCTTCAAAATTTTACATTGAAAATTATACATTTTACGCGCATGCTTGCCTGAGAAATGGAACCGATCCCTGGCTTTGGAGTCGGTCGTTCCCTGCTCAAGAATTAGGGTCCTGGTAGCTGCGGTCAATAAAATTGAAATTATCTCTCTCTCTCTTGTTCAGTTCTTGATGCACAATTTTACTTCATGCCGCTCACTTCTATGTCCTTCCTGGTCGAAAAAAGTGAGAGGGCAATAGAATGGAAAATACAATGAGTGAAACTGTGGATCAGGCATTTATAAAAACCCACAGATAACAAAATGGTTAGGATACGCTAGCTACGTACGAATACTAAAAGCGCTAAAAAGATTATAAGCACTCTATCTGTGCAACTTTTTTAGAGCATGAAAATAGGAGACGCGCTTTACGAATCTGAATGGTATAATCAAAACGAAGATACCAAACGATTAATAGTAATGGTTTTAATGAGATGTCAACAGCCATTGACCATTTCGGTCGGACCGTTTGGACCTCTTGAAGCCAATGCAGCACTATCGGTATGATTCGCGTTCCCAAGTAGCAATTTTATGCACTACTAGTCGTTGTGACTGCACCAAATACGACGTCACATATTGGGGCACATTTTAGTCGTACCGCGTCAATAAGTTTTATAGAACCACGTCACGTTCACCTACAGTCATTTTAGAATTCAAATTCACGTTTTCTAGATGAACGTATTTTCCTAGTGCTCTTCTGACTCTGCACCTTCCAACTTATTATTGGAAATTCCCGAACTAATGTTGTCCAAATATAAAAAAGTTTTAAAAAGCTTTCTTTGCAATTTTTTAAAGCTTTTTTGCCTTTTAAATTATCTTTTACACCTAATTATCAATTCAGCATACAGTTAAATACATCAATTATAAAAAATAAAACATATGTTTCTAGAAGTAAACAAGAAGTGAATTTAGCGTTAAACTGGTACCTATTTTATATTTGGTTTTAGATTAAAAAGAGACAAGATACCTAACATTTACGGAGACTTCGGTTATATTATTATATGGAACAATGTTTACCTTTCTGTTGTTTACAGTAAACACATCAGTGGCGTACCTACTTAAATATAAATTTACACATGGATTATATTATTAAAATTTTACTATAATATGAAATCTGCAAAATAGTTTAAAAAACATGCAAAAAATAATTCTGCCAATTTGAGCTTTGGAAGCTTCCTAACAATAAATGTTTGTAGAAATTTATTAAAAAGTTTGTATATGATTATGAAAATTATGCCAAACATTAAAACAAAGAAACACAGTTTATAGCACCTGGAAAATAAGAAGCTTCCTAACAATAAATGTTTGCAGAAATTTATTAAAAAGTTTGTATATGATTATGAAAATTATGCCAAACATTAAAACAAAGAAACACAGTTCATAGCACCTGGAAAATAAAAAAATTAAAATATATTACCTACTAGCAAAAAATTATGTTATTGTGTTTGTTAATTTTGTTATTTTTTTCTGGTCATTAGCAGAAACTTATTTGTATTGACTTCTTCAGTACACAATAAAATCAATAATGCTTAGGGTATAAAAAGATTTAAATATCAATTCGAAGGGCGAACGCAGATGGCAACGGCGGCAGTATAAACCAACCTTAATATTCTGATAAGAGGTAGGAATTCAATATTCTTACAAATCTGAACACATGTGAATTAACTTTTATTGTTGTCTTTATAAAAAAAATCTTCGAAAAAAATCTTATAAAACGTTCGAAAATATCTCATTTGACGCATTGAGAATTAACTATTTCATCAAAAAAAAAAAACGTATTTGTTGATATTTTAATCTAAGGATCTACTAATTTAAGTATATTTCAAAAACTTTTTTTTTATTTTCTGTGTACCTACCGGCATGTAACGCCACTGACTGATTTCACATGTTCTCCCTTTGTTTTCAAAACATTGGAGGATTTAAAAAAGAGAAGATCAAAAGATCTTGGGAGGAAAGAAAGAAAATTCAAAATTGAATGAGTGTCCGACAAGGAACACACAAAAGACCAAAGCGAAAGGAGAAACAATTAAACGATGTTTTGCCCGGGGTGACCAGCGTGGGCTCGTCAGTGGATTCACTAGTCACCCTTAATCCAGACATCATTTAACACCATCGCACACTCTGACTTCCAACTTTGAATCACTCACAAATAGGCATCGTTCCGCATGGTACTTATTATAAGTCACCTGATACGGGTTCGTCCTGGCGTGTTAATCTTTCCAATAGGAATATGCTCCTAAGACAATGAAAACAAGAAGTTAAACTTCCAAATCAGTTACATGAACCGAAAAGAATCTACAAAAGAGAAGTGTCCCACAAGGAACACACAAAAGACCAAAGCGAAAGGATTTGTTCCAAAATATCACTTTAAATGCGCTGAAATATTCTCCTACTGGTATAAAAACACTATAAACGTTTTTTGACAAAATGTGGTTTTAAAAGGACTTATAAACTGCTTAAAACATCCTGAAATTTTAATATAAATAACACGAAAAAGCTTATGTCAATAAAAATATCATCGTCTGCACTCTGCCGACTTTCCCCACCCACAAGCCAATCACGACCTTAAGTGGTTGAGACAGAATTTTCTGTCCCTATCGTTCTAAAGTTGTTTAAAAGGATAGAAAAATAATCGATATTTCTCACCTTTGGTTTGTTGTGATTTTATTAATAAATAAACAGTAGTTATTATTTGCCAAGGAGTTTTCGTTGGACCAGATATCTTGTCTCTTTTTAATCTAAGGATTTGGTTCAAAACGGGCAATTAACATGATTAAAATAAGTAGGTAAAGCCAAAGACTTAGAGTAATTTATTATTATTTTACGGGTTTCATTCAGAAAAATACACTACCAAAATAAACTCCGCCAGGCTGACTATAGGTCGTGATCACGTGATCGTGCAAATCAGGATAAGCTCCTACGGTGTACCGACGCGTAGGTGCCTGACGTAGGGTCGCATTTGCCGACATCATGCCGTCAACAAATTGCTACTTGGTTCGTATCCGAAAAATCTATAGATAAAAATCTTTATCTCAAAAACGAAAAGCATTTCAAAATTATCCAAAATCAGTTATTTTTCTTGGCCAGTGTTATTATTAAAATTTTACCAAGGTAAAATGACACATCTAGGGCGGCTTTATTATTATATACATTTTATATACATCAATTTAAGTATTTTTCTTTTGTAGAGAATGAAACTGGTATATTCTTATCTTTCGCTTATGACTGGAATAAGTTAAAACGAAAAAATGGAGATCTAACATCTGGTCAGCATACCTGGTAATTTAAGCACGTAATGACAAAGGATTTATCACTTAAAGGTTGACAGCTAATTACGATTATTTAAGAATTAAGCAATTTGTTCAATAAATTCACGTTTTAAAAGGTATTACGATTTGAATTGTTCATTTATTTTATTTTAAAATGCGCTCCTATCCTCGTAACTTTAGCCCATATACAGACCGCTTCAAGCTACTGCGAACATAGGGGGAATCAAGTCCAATTTACTCTCCGTGCCGTACGACCGAGGTGGATTCGAAGCACGCTACAGTGTTATCTTTTGGAAATTCATTTTGTTTTTATTATTTTGTTTTATTTCTGCCTTGCTCGAGAAACAGATGGATAAGTTCTTAATTGAAATAATACATTTTTAAAACTAAAAATGGATGTCTACGAAGTTGCCGAAAAAGTGCAGATGGTCAAATGGTCAAATCGTCATAACCCAACACACGTTCGATATTGGTCGAGGGAATTTAGATTTTGACGTAAGAACACAGTATCCCCAAAAACTAAATGTTTGGGGGGGGGTATTGTAGGGGAACACGTAGTTGGGCCATTTTTGATTAACGGCAATTGCAATTTAAATGGTCCTAGATACTTGGATCTACTGCAGCAGCACATTATTCCAACTGCTAGGCAGTTGTTAGGTGTAAGATTTGGTGAAACATGGTTTCAACAAGATGGTTGTTCCGCTCACAATGTTGGCCTTGTTAGGCAATATCTTGATAATGTATTTCCTAATCGGGTTATAAGTACACGGGGAACTATTTTATGGCCAGCTCGATCTCCCGATCTTGCTCCTAATGACTTCTATCTGTTTTTGAAGAAGCTTTTCAAATTATCACCCCTAACATGCTTGGAAACGTTAGAAGGGGTTTTTATAGTTGTCTAGCCGAGCAAGGAGGACTTTTCGAACATTTGCTTTAATTTTTTTTTTGACTGGGAGAATCTTTTTGGTTTTTAGAATGTATTATTTTATTTTGAGAATTTGCTTTTATTTTGTTTCTCCTTATTATTTTCATTGTAACACGTCGTCACTGATAAATCTGAGCAGTTGACAATAAAACGCTCTTATTTATCAGTGACAAAAAATAAGAAAATTACATTATAAAAATTTGCGTATTTATTGACCAAATTCCGGTTTCATTGACTACGCTCCACACAGCACCGTGGTTAGAGGCGTACTAAATACAAGGCGAACGGCGGCGAACGGCAGCGAATGGCGATCGGAAGCCTGAGTGTTGGTTGCTTCACTGATAGGCGTGCGGTGTCTCTGCATGTACGTACACTGGCAAATTAGACTTCTTCCGCCCTATGTTCGCAGTAGCTTGAAGCGGTCTGTATATAACTATGAGATCATAACTTTGAGAAGCAAAGAACATAACACAAAAAAAAACCACTACGCATGCCTGAAGCAGCCTACTCGCGCCCATAAGAGCCTTTGCCTCCGCATTTTTTCCAGGCTAACTTGATTAGGAGTCATTAGGGATATTTCGAAACGCTTAAAATTTTGACAACTTTGACAGCCGCTGTGGTAGTGTTTAACAACCACTACCACTACCACTCATCGATTTTACCAGAGTTTTTGGAACACATTAAAAACTGACACATGTAAAAAAATTTAGAGATGAGAAAAAATTAAAAATAATTTTACAAAATAGATGTTTTACTTTGAACATTGAACTACTAGAAGGACCTTTTTTTTACTTAAAGTAAATATTTCAACGCATCCGTATCAGTATACGTAACGCGTTCGAAACAAAGTCAAAATAGGACCTTTTTTTTACTTAAAGTAAATATTTCAACGCATCCGTATCAGTATACGTAACGCGTTCGAAACAAAGTCAAAATACGCTAAATTTTTGACTTGTTTATGCGATGTTTCGAACGATGCCCGCTTTTTTGAAGGGTGCGACAACAGGACTATTGATTGAAATCGTTGCGTACGTTCGTGGGTCCCTACCGATATGTACATCCTTCCGTACGCAACGAGATTCTGTCATCACACCCGTCAAAGAAGCAGGCATTGTTCGAAACATGGCATGAGCGAGTCAAAAATGTATAGTATTTTGACTTTGTTTCGAACGCGTTACGTATACCGATACGGATGCGTTGAAATATTTACCTTAAGTGTCTAAAACAAAATTATGATTGCTTTCCACAAACCAAAACTACACTTTTTTGCACTCGACGCGCGTTTCGCTAACAACGTTAGCATCATCAGGAGATGATAAACAATGAACTAAATTAATCTACGCTCTATCCAATAAAACAAAGTTATGATTGTTTTCCACAAAACAAAACTAAACTTTTTTGCACTCGACGCGCGTTTCGCTAACAACGTTAGCATCATCAGGAGACGATAAACAATGAACTAAATTAATCTACGATCTATCTTATATACAATCCTTTAGTGGGCGGAGATAAGACTAATAATTTGTGATTGATCACGATTTTTAATCCTATCTCCCCTCAACCAAAGAATAAAGTGTACTAAACGGGATGGGTCCTCTATTTTTATTTAAACTATTTCTGGATTTAATGATTTCCATACTTTCATATGCATTCAAAAGTCTTCTGTTTGGTACACTTTTTAGAAGTTTTAGGTTATCTAATGTTGATAATCTATGATTGTTTTCAAGCGCATGCTCGGCCACACTTGACTTTTCTGTTCTTCCGTATTTTAAGTGTGCTAAGTGTTCTTTAAAACGTGTTTGAATAGAGCGTCTCGTTTGGCAAACATATTTTTTTTTACAATCCATGCAACTAATTTCGTAAATTCCACTTTTTTCTAGGTAGTTTTATCCTTGTGATTTCCTAGTAAGCTTCTTATTGTGTTACCGGATTGATATACTAATTTAAGACCGGTGTTATTAAATACTTTTGTGTATTCCTTTCGTATAATTAGGATTATAAGGAATTGATACAAATTTTGAGTCGCAGGTATCTTTTTGTCTGAAAAAAGTGGAATTCCGAAAGGCCTTTTGAAAAGAATGTCTATTTATCAGCTTATTTATTAAGCCTTCGTCGTAACCGTTTTCTCCAGCTATATTCCTAATCCTATTCTTTTCTGCTTCAAATCTTTCTTTGTTTAAGGGGAAATTTACTAATCTATATGTTAAAAAGTGCAAACTTGCAAGCTTATGCTGTAAGCAATGAAAGGAGTCATTTGGAATATACCTGTTGGTGGCCGTTCCTTTCCTGTATAGGTCAAAGTCCAATTTATTTTTATTTCTTATAACTAAAGTGTCTAGAACTGGCAGTGTACCGTTGTTCTCTGTTTCATAAGTAAATTTAATTGTGGGAAATTTGTTATTTATTTTTTCCATAAAATTTTCAACACTAGTTACTTTAGTGTTGAATACTGCAAACACATCGTCTACATACCTGAACCATACTCTGGTGAAATACTCAAATTCTTTACTTATATCTGATTTAAATTTGCTCATAAATAGGTTTGCAATAAAAGGTAATAAACTATTACCCATTATGGTTCCTTCTAATTGCTGGTAGTAGTTATTTTTATATTGAAAGTAATTTTGATTCATGCAGAGTTTTGTTAAAGATAGGTATTCTAAAGTCTGTTTGTCTTCTAGATTGTTTTTTCTTAGTAGTTCCACTAGGTATTGTAAGGTATTGGGGATCGACACACTAGGGAACAACGAACTAACATCAGACGAGATTAAAATTTCACCTTCTTGGAGTTAAATATCTTTAACTTTGTTGATAAATTCAAGGGAATTTTAAACAGAAAAACCTTTTTCCTTTATAGGTAAATTTTCAAACTTGTTCGTTAATCATTTTTGGTAAGGGGTTCTTTGGGACTTGTTTGTAGGGTCCACTTTGTATTAGGTTATCTACCCTTTCGAAATAATCTGTTTTATCTAATATAACAACTTTATTACCCTTGTCAGCCTTTAGAGAGAAAACATCTTTTTCTCTCAAACTTTTAATTGTTTTATTGTGATTTAATGTACTATTTTTATTGTTTTGAATGATGTTTTGAGAGATCTGATATTGGCAAGCATCTCGCACATAGCCCTTTGTGCCTTCCGAAAGATTATAGATTGAATTTTCAATATTTGCAATAATATCACTGAAATTATCTTTTTGTGGGGGCAGAGCAAAATTAAGACCTTTGTTTAAAAGTTATATTTCTTTGTTATTAAAAATTTGAGAGGATAGGTTTTCTACAATGTTTGCGATTTCCTTCGACTTTTTTGATTTTGGTTCAGAACTTTTGTAGCTTTTTATTAAGTGAAGACATCTTCTTCGTATATTTTCAGTATCCAATGTTTATCCTGTTTGTTTTTTTTTTGTCGCGATAAGAGAAGTGTGAAATGCGATCTAAAACCAACGCTGTCGGGTTAATTCATGCAGTCTACTTCCAATATTACCTATTATTGAAAAGTTAAAATAAAAAATCTCAGTTAAAACAAAAAGCTTAAAAAATTATAAAGTGTTAAAATACAAAAGTGACAAAATAGGTACTACAAATAAAGCTGACACCGCCCCTGCCGCCGAGATTAATCGTGTTCTTTCAACTAATAACTATACTGGCGCGTAACGTTGGAAAATGGTGAAAATCTTTAAAAATAGTTGCAAAAAGAGACTGTTAAGAACAAATTTGGATACCTAAAGCAATAAAGGTAGGTGGAAATATTTTCAAAGGTAGTAAAAAGCCATTATTTTGGCTACAGGCCAACTTAACCTAGATTGCACATAAGCATTCTCTGATGAGATTGCATGAAATCGACTACCAGGACGAAAAGTAATGGTTAAAATGGGTGTGATGAAATTTAGTAAGAAATAATGTACGTACTTAGTACAAATAAAAACATTATACTAAATCTGGACTTGAGTATAAAAAGGGCCAAACTCCATTTTTCGTGTTTTGAGCAATCGTTAGTTGAAGTTTTTCAATTGATGAAATTTGTTGTAAAAACTATTTAAAAGGTATGTCTCTAAAATAATTGTAATTATATTTTAAGATAAGTATTATTGGAATGTATTAAATTTTATTAGTTTTTAGTATTTTTGATTTAGAAGGAGATTGGACTTTTAAAGAGTTAGGTTACTGGAGATAAGTAATAATTTTTAACCTAATAACAGCAAAAATTCCGGCAATTTATTTTAATTATGATTTTACTAAAAACTCACTAATTATTATACAATAATACATGACTACGAACTATTTGGAGGTTATAATTCAGTAAAGGTTAAAGTTCACTTTCCTTAAAAGCACTGAGTAAGAAAAAAACCGCCAATCTCCAGACGACTTTAGCCGTTCTTATGTGTATTTAATTTGGGGATAGGCCAAAATGAACACAACTAGATCGGCAACCAATCATACAAGGAGTATGGCCTTTTTTCTACATGCAGATTTGAATGTGCTTATTTCAGTGATGGTATTAATCCCATATGGTCAAAAATGGAGATTGGCCGTTTTATACTCAGGTCCAGAAATATGGGATAAAACTTTTAATTTTCTAACAGCTTTTCCGTCGGATACTTCATTTTTTTATTCCCGTTTGGTAAATTTTAAGCTATAAAAAATAAACTAGAAAGAAAGAAATCAATACCAAAAAAGTAACAACAAATTTTATAAAATCACACATAAAATAAATCAATTAACAAAACCTAAATTTAAACCTATTAGTAAATTAACGCCTAACACCCGGCCTACAGAGCCAGTTTTCTGTCCGACTGCTAGAAAATGAAAAAAGTCATCAACTCTCGGACCAAAAAGAGGATATTTTATTGAATGAACTTTATTTCGCGCATGCGCCCTCAGAAAGTGTACCCGAGCTGTCGCTACTGTGTGGTTTGTTATACTCAGATTATATGCTCTAGCCCCAATTTAACACCATGTGAGAAAAAGTATAATTTATTAGGACTTATTAGGAAAGTAACAAGTTTATTGACCGAATGTTCTATTAGACCAGTGGCCGGTGGCTATGCAGAACCTGAATTCCAATACTCCAATCGAACTCACTCAGGTTCCTTCGGCCTACCAAATTACGGGACCTTGGCGTTTTCAGAATTTCTTCAGAATCTCGCTTATAAAGAAAAAAAAACATAACTTTTTTGTTATCAGATAACATCATTTATAAAAATCTACAACCGTATCAAAAGAATTTTTCAAAATTTGGGGTATTTTTTTCATAAAATAAAAAACTTCAAAAATTGTCGCAGATTTTTGTATTATCGGCTAAAGAAAAAGCCAGGTAAGATTTTTGACTATTGTTAGCTGTGTTTGCTTTGTTTCGGGGATAAAAGAGTCCATCAAAAAACTGTCTGGAAACGGTTGTGGGAAATTAAAAAATAAACATTCCTGCCAAATTTCAACAGATTCCGTTTTCTCGTTTCCGATATTCTGCTCGGTAAAGATTGACCCAAATATACATATGCCGTTTTTGTGACCTTAAGAAAATATTCGTATTACCACAAAGGATATCCCTGTATATCCTTTTTAAAATCAATCTCTTTTAAAAACAGTAACGTGGGAATCGAACCCGTCGACCACGTGAGAAGCGGTTATGCCAACTGACGACGGCGACCTATTTGAATGCTTGACTTAAAAAATAAACGATTAATGAATGAGGTTTACTACTTATCCATAGAACGCTTGTACTATAATGATGCCTAAAATTTCAATACAGATTCCTTTTCTTATCCACATTATCTTGTTTTTATAGTAAAATTGTAAACTAAATAAAGCACACAGACCAAGTTTCATTGTATTTGATAGCGAGCTATTTACCTGTTCTTATTTATTTTGACTTGGTCACGAGCGAACAACGTTTTTTGCGACTTTTATGTTCTTTGGATTAAAAAAAAATCTCCAATATGTACCGAAGAAGCACCGGCACAAGGGTTCACTTAAAACTTTTAGATAAGAGCTTCAAAAACTCATGATTTTTATTTAATAATGGACAAACAAGATACAATTTTTGAAATTTTTTGCAAAAAATTTTGCCTGCGGCATAACGTATACTGCAATTTAAATATTTTGTTGAAACCAAATTTCCATATCTTTAAAAAAAAAAACTTCGCCAGCGGCAGCGCAGTGCAACTTCTGGTCCACTTCATTAGTGTGACCATAATTTTTTAGAGCAAAAAGAGTGCATACATAGGTAAACCAAAAACGATGGTTAATTTTGAAAATAATACTTTATAATTAACAAGGGCGGTCGCCGCGGTATTATAAAATGTTTGGGGGCAGATATACTCTTTACAAAGTAATATCTTAAATACGCCGCAAGCAAAAATTTTGAGAAACTTGTACCAAACGAATGCCTTTTTTACACGTTTTAAACGTTGACAAAAATTGCTTAAAACTAGAAAATAAACTAAAATTATAAAGTAAGTAAAATTGTAACAACCAATTAATGATAAGGAAAACTCGCAAATAACAGTAAATAATTTTTTTGCATTAATTTTCTTTTTAATTTATACTTTAAGATTTTTAATTTTTTAATGTTTTTTTAGGGTTTGATATGCCTTGATATTAGGTTGGTTGTCTTAAATCATATACAAGGTGTTCCAAATTCGATGCTCACCATGGGGTTCTTCTAAACTGTAGGAGATATGAAAAGGTTTAAGTTGCGCAATTTGACGCTTGCTCAAAACCTAAAACAAAGTTTACAAATTCCTGGTAGTTTCGGAGAGAAAAAACAGAAATCTGTATTTTTAGTTTTTATATTTCTGCGCCCTTATTCTTAAAGCTGTCAAAAAACGCTTAAAACTTTCTACAGGCACTTTTTTAAGATCTACCTAATGAGAGGTAATACGTTGGAAATTTTTAAATTACGCGATACCTAGACATGTGGGGTCGCTAAGATAATATTAACCTAGCTACCCCACACTTTATTTTTAAAAAATATAATTTAAAATGAAAAATTTGATTCTTTTCCTATATATTCGTCGAGCACATAATTAGCACATAATTTTGAAACCAAAAATTTTTAGTTTGACTCCATTTTTCCTGGTGGGGTTGCTAAGTTAATATTAACCTAGCCACCCTATTTTCTTTTTCGATTATCTCAGAAACCAAAGGAGCACAAAATTTTTTGCTTGTGGACGAAATTAACACATAATTAGCACATAAATATGGCATAACTAAATTTTGATTTTCCTGGGGTGGGGTCGCTAGCTTAATGGAGGTGAATATGTGGGAAGCCGTGGGGGATGAAACCAAAACAAACCTACTGACTGTATCTAACGGTACTAAGACCGACGATCACTTATGGCTCTATAGCTTGGTGGTCCAAAACCAAGCAAGTCACTGCTCGGCAAAAACTGGCGGGCATGCAACGAACGGCGTGGGAGCGGGTGCATCGGGTTCAAGAGCTGCAATTTCAGTTGGAGTCGGTAAGCTTGCCACCATCTTCCAGGCCGATGTTTACGCCATAGAGCTCTGTGCAAGAGAAACAGCCGAGAAAGGCATCTCTGACAGAAGCATCAAAATCATATCAGATAGTCAAGCTGCTCTGAAAGCAATAAGCTCAAATAAGATCCAATCACTTTTAGTTTGGAACTGTTTTCAAACTCTGCTAGAGATCTGTGGAAGCAACAAAATCACTCTTGTATGGGTCCCGGGCCACAGACGAATTGAAGGAAATTAAAAAGCCGGCTCTCTTGCTAAGGCAGGAGCAGAATCCGCGTTCTCAGGGCCAGAGCCCTGGTTTGGACTAACTAAAGCCATAGTCAATAGGGAATTATCCGAGTGGGTTAAAAGAAAAGGGTTGCAGCACTGGCGCTCAACTCCGGAACAACAGCACTCCAAAGCCTTTCTGAATAAGCCAGACAAACGTAGATCAAAGCAGCTCCTGCAACTATCAAGAAACTTCGAGGAAGTCTCACCAAATGGACTGATTTCCTTTATTAGGAAAGTTGGGATGAGTGACTTGTAAAACAGGTATGAGCCACAATAGATCTTTTAGGTCGCATCACTCATGACAAACCTAACCTAACCTATACCCCGGACAATAACATGCCCCCCCCCAGAGACGTGGGCTGGACACGCCGCTAGAAGAATCATTAATTAATTCATTTTTATTCAAAACTAGATTTTTTGTTATAGTCACCTCATTTTTTAAAATCAATCTCTACTGCCTAGTACATACTAGTAGTAATAGGGAGCGACCCTTGGGCCTGGAAATTGATTGATGGGTCCTTTCTACCATACCCCGTCATAGCAAAACTAATTTCTTACGAAAAACTAGTATTTCTTACGAAAAACTAGTATCTTTTACGAAAAAGCATTTTGACTCTTATGGCACCCAAATGCATTAAGTTTAACTTCAAACGAGAAGTTGAATAAAGAGGACAAAATATGTTTGAACTATTTCTGAGCCACCTTTTTTAAAAACATGATATTTGATTATCATAAATCATCATAAATTAATACCTATCTAGAATAATGAAAAATATAAATACATTTTAATTTTTTGTGCTAACAAAACAAAAAATCGCCTTGGCCAAATTCATTCATATGTTTGTGTCTGTGCGGATGTAGCTCTCGAAGCAGTTAACCGATTTTGATGCGTTTTTTCTGTTTCGAAATATTCAAACACTTGAATCAGCTTATTCGGCAAAAAATAAAAAAGTGCTCCGAGCCGTGTCTTGTTTCTACAAAATGCGCCTTCGATCCAAAGTTCAGCCAATTCTGAAGTTTATTTGACTCCAAAAAGTATGGATATCACGTGAACGTCACTTTTATTTTTTAATTTACTGAGCTAAGTTTACTGACAGAAAAAAGAATCTTAATTGGGTTTTATGGCCAAAATATCGGAGGTTTCGAAACCATAGTGTACTGAGCGCTATTTTTGTTCTATGCACCGCGTGCGGAAATTAAAAACGGGGGGAAATCAATACTTTCCGCACTCAGTGGTAGTGTGGAAAAGTCACTTTACATACCACGTAAAATTACCTTGTTATTTTTAGTTTTTTTATAAAAAAATATATTTTTTTCTTTAATTTAATTTTAAATGTATTAAAATAACTAAAATCAAATAAACATATAATTAAAATGTTGTATCCTCTCAGGCTATTATTTGTGTACCCATTTATTTCAAATTTTATAAAAGTTATTCTGCATCGAACGGGTTCCATATGATAACACAGAACCCATACGGACCCAGTTGTTTGGTTAGAAACAGTGAAAGTGAGGTCATATCGGTCTTGTGTGGACCCATTAAATGACAGAATTTTTTAGTTTATATTTAATTTTTTTTTAAATCTAGATAAATAAAATCGCGTAGTTAATTTACACTGGCCTTTTATGATAGTGTACGAGGATAACACACCTAAAATTTTATTTTGTTGTAAAAAATGTCAGTGTTCTTCGGAAAATTCTTTTGGTTTAGTGTTTTTTTGATCGATTATGGAGGTGCACGATGGTCCAGAAGAAAGGTAAGTGTTATTGTCAATCTATATTTCTCTACAGGGTGATCGGTTATAATTGTTCCCTGGGATAACTTTTTTCTAAAAGCCGCAGAAGAAACAAACAAAAACTGGGGGAAAGGGTATTTTATATCATTACATAAAATCATTAATAAAAATTAATCAGTTCAAATAGTATACAGTGTGTGTCAAAAAGTTTTTTTTTTCTTATGGAACACCCTATATATTTTGACATTTTAGAATTCTCCAAAAAATTAGCTTTTTGAAAATATAATAGTATTGGTCTGCATGTAACCGTTTTTGAGTTAGATATTAATTAATTCGTATATTATTTTATTATAATTAAACCAAAGTAGGCTTTCCAAATAAATAAATAATAATATAATAAAACAAAAACCTAGTAATAATATAATAATAAAAATAAGGACGTAGCTTTAGGAATTGATTGTAGTTTGCACCTGAAGACGATCAGAGATTGTACTGATCGAAACGTCGTGTATAAATAAAATATAGACAATCGAAGGCCGAAACACAGAGTTAATTTCAAATAAAAATTACTTAGGTTGTATTATAATACAATAATACAAATTAATTATTATCTAATTCAAATTAAAATATCTCGAAAACGGTTGCATGTAGATTTATACTATATAGTATTTTTAAAAAGCTAATTTTCTGGAGAATGCAACAGTGTCAAAATATATAGGGCGTTCCATAATAAAAAAATAAATTTTTGGCACACCCTGTATACTATTTGACCTGAATAATTTGTATTAATGATTTTGAGGTCCCTATAAAATACCCTTTCACCCAGTTTTTGTTTGGTTTTTTTGAGGCTATTAGAAAAAAAGTTATCTCAGGGAACACTTTTTTTTGGTGTTGGCTTCACTGAAAATTTTTTTAGTGTTGCCAAACAACCTTTTTGGAACAGCAAAGTTTTTGCTAGAACAGCAAAGTTTTATGCTAAAAATACAATTAGAAAAAATGTTTTTTATACCTTTATCATTATACCTTTATCAAAAACATGATTTTAGTAACTGTCTGCAGATAACTAAAACATGGCTTTTTTGGTTACCGATGCAAAAAAAACTTTTTTTTTTTTGATCACGGGTGCAAAAAAGATTTCTGTCCGTTGTTTACCCAAAATTAAAGAGAAATAGCGGAAAATATTAATATCGAAAAATCTAATTATTCTTGCCTAAAAATTAAGCTATTTCCGCCAGTTCTCTCCAAGTATTTACGAAAAAATTAAAATGTCGCAACAATGAACATCACGAAGTAAAATAGCACACCGCTATGGAAACAATTGTTATTTCATTTACCAGCCGCCTTGATTTATAGTGTAAAGATGGTGTGTTGCGAGAAGTGAAGTTTTCTGTTTTTCTTGGATTTCTTGATAAATGTATTAAAAAAAATTGTGTTAAGAACTCGCGGCTAAACTTTGCTTTTTTTACTCGCGTTTTTAAATACCTCGCTGCGCTCGTTATTTAAACCAACGCTTGTAAGAAAAGCACTATTTTAGCCACTAGTTGGTAAAACTACTATTAGTAACCCTAGCAAAAAAATTAGTTACGGCCACAAAAAAATTCTGTAACTTGTCATTCAACAAAAAAATCTATGTTAAACAATATGCTGTTCTAGTCTAACCAAACGACAGATACCAAAAATCCAATTTTTAGAATTTTTGTTAGCAGTTCTGGGCGGATATAGGCTTCATTTCATCCAGTTCGGTTCACGGAAACACAAGTTATGAACATTTAACCCAAAAAACCGCAGGCCAAATGGGTATTCAACTGGATGAAAGGGTATAAGGGGTGAAAGGGGTTGGGGGAGGGGCGTGGAAATGAAGGTGCGGTGAATGAGTGAAGTAACAATTTTATTTTTTAACAAAAGTTTATGTGGGTTTTGTCCATAAATAGGGACTTATTGGTTCATAAAGTCGGAATAGCCCGACTTTAATAAAAATGGCACTATTTTTGACAATTCCGCACGAAGTTTAAAAGGATTCTGACATTTTTGTTGTCTAAATATGTAATCTTTGGTATCAAAATAATGTCGACTTTCATAATGTTTGTGCCTGCCTTTAATAAAGGACGGCATTAACTTTAATTTGTCAACTTTAATTTGTCAACTTTAAGAATGGTACAATATGAGCATGTTTTGATGACATGTTTATATGACAAAAATGTCAGAAACCTTTCAACATTCGTGCGGAACTGTCAGAAATAGTGCCGAGTCAGGCTTTTCCGACTTTATGTACCGATAAGTCCCTAGTGTCTATAAGGCTTCAAAGGTCATGCACCTTTTTCAGCCGGTGGCGCAGTCCACTCAAAAGTAGAAAATCATTTGCCATGCAATATTTGACCAAGATTTGTTTAACAAATATATAATTTCAACGTTGAGAACGATTTTCAGCAAGTTATTGCACCGCCCTGTATAAATATACGATAATAATAATTAGCGAATAGGCTAAGATCTACATATTTATATCGGTTTTTTTATTTTAAAAAATCACAAACAGACGTAAGACAAAAGGCGATACTTGTTTTGAACGCAGCTAACGGTTTTTAATAATAATATAAAAACTACAAGTTTCTGTCAGTTCCTGGATTTGCAAAAAATAATAATAATTAGCGAATAGGCTAAAATCGACATATTTTTATCGGTTTTTTTATTTAAAAAAATCACAAACAAACGTAAGACAAAAGGCGATACTTGTTTTGAACGCAGCTAATGGTTTTTAATAATAATCTAAAAACCACATTTTTCTGTCCGTTTCTGGATTTACAAAAAATAATAATAATTAGCGAATAGGCTAAAATCAACATATTTTTTTTTTTAAAAATCACAAACAAACGTAAGACAAAAGGCGATACTTGTTTTGAACGCAGCTAATGGTTTTTAATAATAATCTAAAAACCACATTTTTCTGTCAGTTTCTGGATTTGCAAAAAATAATAATAATTAGCGAATAGGCTAAAATCAACATATTTTTATCGGTTTTTTTATTTTAAAAAATCACAAACAGACGTAAGACAAAAGGCGATACTTGTTTTGAACGCAGCTAACGGTTTTTAATAATAATATAAAAACCACAAGTTTCTGTCAGTTCCTGGATTTGCAAAAAATAATAATAATTAGCGAATAGGCTAAAATCGACATATTTTTATCGGTTTTTTTATTTTAAAAAATCACAAACAAACGTAAGACAAAAGGCGATACTTGTTTTGAACGCAGCTAACGGTTTTTAATAATAATATAAAAACCACAAGTTTTTGTCAGTTCCTGGATTTGCAAAAAATAATAATAATTAGCGAATAGGCTAAAATCGACATATTTTTATCGGTTTTTTTATTTTAAAAAATCACAAACAAACGTAAGACAAAAGGCGATACTTGTTTTGAACGCAGCTAATGGTTTTTAATAATAATCTAAAAACCACATTTTTCTGTCAGTTTCTGGATTTGCAAAAAATAATAATAATTAGCGAATAGGCTAAAATCAACATATTTTTATCGGTTTTTTGATTTTAAAAAATCACAAACAGACGTAAGACAAAAGGCGATACTTGTTTTGAACGCAGCTAACGGTTTTTAATAATAATATAAAAACCACAAGTTTCTGTCAGTTCCTGGATTTGCAAAAAATAATAATAATTAGCGAATAGGCTAAAATCGACATATTTTTATCGGTTTTTTTATGTTAAAAAATCACAAACAGACGTAAGACAAAAGGCGATACTTGTTTTGAACGCAGCTAATGGTTTTTAATAATAATCTAAAAACCACATTTTTCTGTCAGTTTCTGGATTTGCAAAAAATAATAATAATTAGCGAATAGGCTACAATCAACATATTTTTATCGGTTTTTTGATTTTAAAAAATCACAAACAGACGTAAGACAAAAGGCGATACTTGTTTTGAACGCAGCTAACGGTTTTTAATAATAATATAAAAACCACAAGTTTCTGTCAGTTCCTGGATTTGCAAAAAATAATAATAATTAGCGAATAGGCTAAAATCGACATATTTTTATCGGTTTCTTTATTTTAAAAAATCACAAACAGATGTAAGACAAAAGGCGATACTTGTTTTGAACGAAGCTAACGGTTTTTAATAATAAACCAGGGACAAGCCGTTTGTAATAAAAAATTTAATCGTAATAACGATTTCCCTTAAAAACTGCATCGGTCGAATCCATTCAATATCAAATCCATTCAAAATCAAACTCTGCATTTATAAAGTTCTCCTTTTTTCAAAACCATGGTTTGTCAAGTCCATTTGATAAAAAATGGTTTAGTAAATATCGGCTAATGGTTTCACAAATTCTGTGTTTGATTTTGCATGGATTTGACAAACACTGGTTTTGAAAAAAATTAATTTTATAAATTTCAAGTTTGATTTAAAATGGATTTTATGTACCATGCTTCGATTAAAGACGGGACTACGAGTTTGATATTGAATGGATTTAACACCTCGGGTTTAACAAATTGCACGTTTTTATGGGAAATCGTTAATACGATTAAAATTTTTATTAAAAACGCTTCGTTCCTGGTTTAATAAACCGCATATTTTTTACTTAGGGTGATCCAATCACTTGCCATCGGATTTATCTGGGAAACTATAATATATATGAGCCTTTCATGTACAAACAAGGTATATGATGCATACCCATACAGTTTTGGGCACCAATTCCAAAAGGTGTGTAACTGCTGTAGTGGGTTAAGTATTTTGTGCGAAAATTGGGCACAAGGTTGTAGGTACGGATTGGCAAACTTTTAAGTCAATACCCGGTTTTGTCCCTGGACTGGGGGCAAAACCTTATTTAGCATTATTTTTTGTTAAGGCCTTCTTTAACTACAATAGGATTTTTGTCAAAATTTCATCGGTGTATTCTGTAGATAAGTGTTTGTAGTGCTTAGTTGCCAAACTGTCGATTACAAGTCAAAATTATTTAATGATATATAGGGTCTTCCAAAAAAAAACGCACTATGATTATAACTTAACAGGAAATTGTCCAATTTTAAGAAAATTTAGTTCTTTAAAAAGCTAAAGCTTCAAAATTCATAGGATGTTAAACTTAACATTTGCTAAAAATCCAAGATGGCGGACCTATTTACAAAATAGGCATTCTTAACTCCCTAAGGAATTTTTTGTGTGCGACACTAATAAATCTGAAACATCGGTTACGAAGCCACATTCGTTCGAAGCACATCAATACATCATTTTAAAAATTCGCACAAGAAATAAGAAAGTTTCCAATTTCTAAATAGACTAGAGTTTACCTGCAAAATCAAGTTTACTAAGAAAAAATCTACTTGTTTAAATAGCAATAACTTTTTCAAAAATTGATCGATTTTAATAAGTTTAAACTTCTTAAAAGGCACAAGCTTCAAAATTTATAGAACTAATGATAAAACTGACATTTACCAAAATTCCAAGATGGCGGACCTATTTAAAAAATAGGCAAATTTCACCCCCCTAAAAAAAACTTTTTCTGCGACGCTGTATTCAATCTCAAACATCGGTTACAAAGTCACATCTGTTCCAAGCACATCAATGTAACATTTAAAAAATTCGTACAAGAAATAAAGAAGTTTTAAATCTTTATATAGAACAGAGTTTGCATGCAAAATCAAGCTTATTAACAAAAAATTGCTTGATTTTGCAGGCAAATTTTAGTCTTTTTTTAATCTCGTCGTTTGCAATGTTGTCATTTTTTTTTTAGTTTTTTTTTCTTAAACTACTATTCATGCTTATTTAAAAAATCTTATCATTCATCAAAGTCGGATAAACACTTTTTGAGATATTAGATTTTATTTTGGTATCATTTTTCAAATCTATCTCTTGGTTTTTTTCGGTTTTCATCATCATTTTTTTACATTATCTGCACAATACCACCAATTTTGTAAAAATCGGTTAAGTACTTTAAAAGTTATAGCGAAAAAACTTTTGTGCGGTTTTTTATGGCAAACCCTATAAATTGCTTTTACCTTAGCTATCCGGTTTTATCCCTACTTCCACTATAAACTCAAAAACTTTACCAGATAAATCCGCTGGCCAGTCTCAATTGGATCACTTTGTATAGTTATTGACCTGCCAAAGGTGTTACTCTACCCAATATTCCAATTTTTAGCTCCAGATGGAAGTTCACTTCGAATGGTTATGCACAGATAGCGAAAAATTTATAGGAAATCTATCGGAGCATTGGCACACTATAGGTCCATATCTTGATATAAATTTTGTGCCGTTTGGAAAAGCAACTGTAAGTAAACAGCAAAGTCGTTTTTTGGCGTCAGTCGAAATCATGCAAGAAATGTTATTTTGGCGTTGAACAGGTGACGTCACGGTTCAACACATTTGAAAGGATTTCATAACCGCTTCTCGGACGAACGCCAATGGTTTATCAAATCAGGAATTTTATCAGACCGTATTTAATCAAAAAATTCAACGTAAGAATCAGCGGTGTACTGAGAAAAAGTGGGGCCCGGGGCGATATCTTCAGATGGGAGCCCCCCTCTCATTTTTCTATATACTTATCTTAGTTTTATTTGACAAAAACACAATATTAAATCATAAAATTGTTAAAAATATGATATTTACAGGTACCTATTTGCAAAAAAGAAATTCAAGTCAACTAAAAAAGCTGAAAAAATTAATTTAAATAAATATTTTTTATACCTTTATCAAAAAACATGATTTTAGTAACTGTCTGCAGATAACTAAAACATGGCTTTTTTGGTTACCGATGCAAAAAAAGATTTCTGTCCGTTGGTTACCGAGAATTAAAGAGAAATAGCGGAAAATAGTAATATTGAGAAAATCTAATTATTCTTGCCTAAAAATTAAGCCATTTCCCCCAGTTTTCACCAAGTATTTACGAAAAAATCATTTAAAAACATCGTCAAAATATCAAACTGTCAAAGATTAAAATGTCGCAACAATGAACGACACTGAGTAAAAAGGCACCTCGCTATGGAAATTATTGTTATTTCATTTACCAGCCGCCCTGATTTATAGTGTAAAATGGTGTCTTGCGAGAAGTGCTCTTCGTTCGAGATTTTTGAAAGAATTTTCCTGTTTTTCTTGGATTTTTTGATAAAGGTATAAAAAAAATAAGTGTTAAAACTCGCGGCTAAACTGTGCTTTTTTTTACTCACTTTTTTAAATACCTCGCTGCGTTCGTTATTTAAACCAACGCTTATTAAAAAAAAGCACTATTTTAGCCACTAGTTGCCAAACGCTTGCATAACTTCATTTTTGGCCACTTCGATCTGGCTCATAAGCTCATTGTGAAGCACAAATAATTTTTAATCAATTTTAATTTCGAAAAACTTTTCGAAAAAGATTTTAAAAAATAATTGAAACATATTTAACAATTTTAAGAAAATCTAAACAACACCAAGACGAACAATAATTTTTATTACCAAAGAATCAATTTAATATATTCAGAAATATGGTTCATTTAAACAATTAAAGGGATGGTGAAAGTAATAAAATCAAAAATATAGTTTTTAAGGTTTCAACCTTGGGAACAATAACTTTCTTCGAGTAATAAAATAAGTAAGTGTAAGATTTTATGTCTGACAATTTTGTCAGCTTTTGACTACACATACTGTTTCTTGGATCATTTTTTGAAATAGAAAATCTGTGATTCAACCACTTTTCTCCTACACGGATGCTAGAGAGACTGAGAGAGAGAGAGAGATTGTGCGTACCGGAATACCGGGTATCTTTTTCTATCATTTTACCGGTTTTCCAGAAAGCGGCCACCCCTATATGCGTATACGTGGTGCTGTTATCTTATCCCAAAAAAACTTTAAAAACCGCGTTCAATCTCTTAGAAAAGCTTTACGAGATTTTTTATGTTTTACAAACAAACTTATAAATCTAATAAAATCTCATGAAGTACGAATTTTCTCTCTCAGATTGGCTCGCAGAATCTTATAAAATCCTTCAAACAACATAAAAATTCACCAACTTTCATAACAATCTATGTTGTTTTCGTACCTGGGATAACTAAGAGTAGGTTTTTGGATAATTGTGTACATGTGGGATACCAAGGGGGCCCCCCGTAACCCGGGGCCTGAAGCAGACCGCCCTCCACGCCCCCCCGTCAGTACGCCACTGCGTAAGAACGATTCACCATAGAAACTGCAATTCGTCAAATCAATTTTTTATCCGAACCTTATTTCATCAAACCCATTCAATAACAAATTCGAAATTTAACAGACCCGTTTAATGTGATGTAAATAAAATGACATACCTTTTACATAAATATTACATCCATGTTACGTAAGAGTTAAGTAAAAACTACGTATATTTTACATAACAGGTTTACCTTATTATGTAAATTTAAGGTCACATAGAGGTCACAATTATTTAATAATAAGATAAAATTTGAGGCACATTAAGGTGCGAAGACCACCTAATTTTTACATAAATGTGATGTAAATAAAATTACATACCTTTTACATAAATATTACATCCATGTTACGTAAGAGTTAAGTAAAAACTACGTATATTTTACATAACAGGTTTACCTTGTTATGTAAATTTAAAGTCACATAGAGGTCACAATTACTTATTAATAAGGTAAAATTTAAGGCACATTAAGGTGCGAAAACTCTGCATAATAACATGGGCAAAGACCACCTAATTTTTACATAAATGTGATGTAAATAAAATGACATACCTTTTACATAAATATTACATCCATGTTACGTAAGAGTTAAGTAAAAACTACGTATATTTTACATAACAGGTTTACCTTGTTATGTAAATTTAAGGTCACATAGAGGTCACAATTACTTATTAATAAGGTAAAATTTAAGGCACATTAAGGTGCGAAAACTCTGCATAATGCCATGCGCAACGACCACCTAATTTTTACATAAATGTGATGTAAATAAAATGACATACCTTTTACATAAATATTACATCCATGTTACGTAAGAGTTAAGTAAAAACTACGTATATTTTACATAACAGGTTTACCTTGTTATGTAAATTTAAGGTCACATAGAGGTCACAATTATTTATTAATAAGGTAAAATTTAAGGCACATTAAGTTGCGAAAACTCTGCATAATGCCATGCGCAAAGACTACCTAATTTTTACATAAATGTGATGTAAATAAAATGACATACCTTTTACATAAATATTACATCCATGTTACGTAAGAGTTAAGTAAAAACTACGTATATTTTACATAACAGGTTTACCTTGTTATGTAAATTTAAGGTCACATAGAGGTCACAATTATTTATTAATAAGGTAAAATTTGAGGCACATTAAGGTGCGAAAACTCTGCATAATGCCATGCGCAAAGACCACCTAATTTTTACATAAATGTGATGTAAATAAAATGACATACCTTTTACATAAATATTACATCCATGTTACGTAAGAGTTAAGTAAAAACCAGAGACAACATAATAACTTACGGAGACTAACAGAAAGATAGGGCCCCGCAGGACCTACGTTCTTGTAGCGCATAGCGCATTGCGAGGAAGAGTGAAAGTAATGCCTGTATTAAGTAAACACCTACCTTGCCCCGTCCATCTCTTTCTATATGATCATGAAAAAAAGACGGAACATTTTTCAATGTCGAAATATATTTCACACAATTTTAATTTAGTACCTGATGGATTTTGCCACCGCTTATCAAAGTCTGTCAAGTCTGCGGTTTTTTTAGATTTTCAAAAGTGAGTTATTTTAATCAGTTTTGATTGGAAATCGTGCGAGTTTATGGGATTAGCTATATAGTGGATTAAAAACTTATTGTAAAGTCTATAATTCCATTCAAATCAGGTTGGATCACTACCAGTACCATTCAAACTAGAGAGCATGGAACTATTTCAAGAGTGCCGAAAATTGGGGTTTAGATTTTTGCGAACCAAATCCCGGAAGAAAATATTGTGATGATTTATACAGAGTTAAAAAAGAGATATAGGTGAAAACATTTATAAAATGTGTAAGACTTTTATACTGGGATTTTTTCCCAATTAGTAAAAGTAAATAATAAAATGTTGTTACCTTTAATATTTGATAATATTCCTTAACATAGTTATAACCCCCTCCTCCTATTTTAAATTTTTAAAGGGTCCAAAGAACTTATTGTAAGCTAAAAAAAGTTTTCTAGCTGCTTTGAACAGTACAAGGTTTGTATCGAGCTAAAACCTTTCGCGAATTCATTACTTTTTTAACACTAAAAAGTATGAAAAAACTGCGCCTGCTAAGTTTTTAAAAAATTAACTAAAAGCATATATGTATTTTATTATGCGTCTGACTGTACAAGTAGTTCCTTCCTGTAGTCACCGGCTGCGCTCGTATCGCCGACATGCAATGTTCCCCAAGTATAACACAGTATCGGTCACTCTCGCATAGCTATTACTTTCTCTATGGTAAAAACTACATATATTTTACATAACAGGTTTACCTTGTTATGTAAATTTAGGGTCACATAGAGGTCACAATTATTTATTAATAATTTGCTTGACACGGTCCGACATTGGCAAACATGTGGCAAACTACAAAGTTAACCAGACGGTCTGGTTTAAGTGGCGAGAGAAGTGATTCTTATAGAGATCTTGTCAATACCTCAAAGTCCGCATCCCAATTTTGAAATATCTTTGCTCTTTATATATATAATAATATCATCAAATGCGCAGGAAACATAGTGACATTAGCGTCATCTCTACCTACTAGGAAGAAACTATTAAGCACTGGTAATTTCTTTCATTTTCATATTTTTCTAAATTTTAATGTGACTTAAATCGCGTTATAGAGCATTTACCTCATTTAGAAGATATAAATATTACATAAAATGTTTTATATAATAGTTATGTAACATTTCAAACGTAAACTTAAGGTTTATTAATTGACTATATAATAATTATGTAAAATTTGGGACTTTAATTTGACGTAAATCATTTTATGTAACAAACATGTAAAATTGTAAATGTAAAGTTAAGGTGCAAACTGTTTCATAATATTTATGTAAATTTCAAAATTTTAATGTGACGTTACTCATGTTATAGTGCGTTTACTTAATTTAGATGATATAAATCCTACGTAAAATGTTTCATATAATGCCTATGTAACATTTCAATTGTAAACCTACGGTTCAACTGATTATATAATAATTATGTAAAATTTAGGACTTTAATTTGACGTAAATAATTTTACACAGAGATTGCATAATTTAGATGACATAATTAATACATAAGATATGTTATGTAACAATTATATAAAATTTCAAATGTAAACTTCAGGTTGACATTGTTTCATAATATTTATGTAAATTTAAAAATTTTAAGGTGACGTAAATCATGTTATAGAGCGTTTACGTAATTTAGATGATATAAATATTACATAAAATGTTTTACGTAATTGTTATGTAAAATTTTAAATGTAAACGTAATGTTTAGATTGTTACATAATAGTTATGTACATTTTATTACTTTCATTTAAAGTAAATAGTTTTATGTAACGTTTACGTAAATTAGATTACTTAAATATTACATATAATTTTTTATATAACAGGAATGTAATATTTTTATGTAAAATTAAGGTCCCACTATTTACGTAATATTTAAGTAAATTTTAAGAACTTCTTTATAAGTTCATATTATTTACGTAAAATTAACATTGCTTATGATGACTCAAATGTACAGTCAAAGTTTTGACATAATGTTTACATATTTTTTTTATAAAAATATTTTTATGTGAGATTTACGTAAATATGATGTAACATATTTTACATATTTATATAATATTAGGTTAGCCACAAGTGTGTTTACTGGGAAGTGACATCTATACACAAACTATTGAACGCAACCTGTAAGTAACAGCGTAACAGCGACAAATGCATCAAAACGCCGCGTCGCTGCTGATAAATTACGGGTTTTACGAATTCCGGGTTTTATGTTGAATGAGTTTGATGAATAATGGTTTAATTAAAAACGGGTCTTATAAATTTCGAATTTGTTTTTGAATGGGTTTGACGAAATAAGGTTTGGATAAAAAATTGGTTTAACGAATTGCTGTTCCTATAGTGAATGATTTTATAATTGAACTTTCTTTTATTTAACGTGTTTGATTTTGCAGAAACCGTGGGCGTCCTTCTATTTCGAAAGCGCTTCAATCACGATTCCAACATGGCGGGAGTTGTCATTTGTAAAGTAAATTAAAATTCTGTAAAATTATATTCTTATCCATTATTTTCTGACGTCCCTGAAGCTAGCAGAGCAAGGTGAGCAGAACAACTTTTTTTGTAGTGTATAATTAGGTGCTAATTAAGTGCCCCACTTAAAAATTTGGTGCTCCTTTTTTTTTAAAAAATACAGCATGTTCTGCTAGCTTCAGATGAATGGTGCATATAAAGTGCTAATTAAGTACCCCATTTAAAAATTTAGTGCTTTTTTTAAATACAGCATGTTCTGCTAGCTTCAGATGAACTCAGCAGAGCAATACATTAAAAATCATCAGGAGCAAAATTACCATAGTGTATAACTCGGTGCATAATAAAGTGCTAATTAAGTGCCCCATTTAAAAATTTAGTGCTCCTTTTTTTAAAAAAATATAGCATGTTCTGCTAGCTTCATCTGAAGCTAGCCGAACATGCTGTATTAAAAAAAAAGTAGCACTAAATTTTTGAAAGGGGCATTTAAATAGCACTTAATACGGACTTTAGTTTTAGTCTTTGTTCCAACGATTTTTATTGCATTGCTCTGCTGAGTTCATCTGAAGCTAGCAGAACATGCTGTATTTAAAAAAAAGGAGCACTAGATTTTTAAATGGGGCACTTAATTAGCACTTTATTATGCACTATGATAATTTTGATTCCGATTATTTTTAATGTATTGCTCTGCTGAGTTCATCTGAAACTAACAGAACATGCTATATTTTTTTTAAAATAGAGCACTAAATTCTAAATGGGGCACTTAATTAGCACCTAATTATGCACTATAAAAAAAATTGTTCTGCTCACCTTGCTGTGCTAGCTTCAGGGACGTTATTTCCTGAGTGTTTTTCCTTTCGTTCATATTTCGTTTCGGATGTTTTATTTTTGTAAATTCGGCTTTTTTGTGAGTTCCCATTTTGGCGATAGCAAGAACCGATAACGTTGTGGTTGAACCGGTGACCGTGTTCTAGGCCAAAAAATGACTCAAATATACTGATTAAAATTTAGGTTTCAATTAAGACTTCGAATTAACAATCATTTAGATTGGTTTGTTGTTGTTACTGAAGGGATTTTAATGGAAGTTTCACTACTGGATTCCTTGGAGTCCTGAACAGTTCACGGACTTTATTTCATTAAAATCGGCTTACGAAAAAGTTATGACCGTTTAAAGCAAAAAAACGGGAAAAATCATTCGACTAGATGGAAGGGTTTGAGGGGCGGGAAAGAGGTAAAGGTAGTGGAGCACCCAACTAGCAATTTGTCGACCACTCAACGTTGTTCACCGCGTCACAACGTTTACTTTTATTTAAACACGATCCTCTTTTGCACTAATTTGATGGATGATTTTTTTGTTGAGTCAACGATGCGTCCGGAATCTGTTAAGTGAAAAATTATATTTGTTACCTAAACTGATAACACAGTCATTTAATAAAAATCAACTATGTTTGAAAGTTTGAGACAATGATGTGTTTGAAATTAACTCTGTGTTTCGGACTTCCATTGTCTATATTTTATTTATACACGACGTTTCGAACAGTACAATCTCTGATCGTCTTCAGGTGCAAACTATAATCAATTCCTAAGGCTACGTACTTATATACTGTGAGAAATAAATCAACCTTGAAGTTTAAGAAGTTGGCTCTGCCCAAGGAGGGGCTTCCAAATATGTGGGATTTCAACACTTGGTTTACTGAAAATATCCTTATTCTGCCCAATAAAGGCAGCTTCAAGGAATTTTCGTTTCTTCCAGTGTGACTCCTTGTGCAAAACCTTTGCTTCTGCCCACTTCATTCGGTGTTGTTTTGGTGTCTAAATTTCTTTTGAAAATTATTCAATCTCTTGCAGGCAGGACCGCTTCATTTGTAGAAAATTCCAGCGATTTTGTTAATATTCTTAAATCTTTTGTTTTAGGACCCGAGGATAGACTTGTCAGTTTTGATGTCGAAAGTCTATACACCAATGTCCCGATAAAGGAATCGCTAGATATTATTAGAAAGAGACTGGTTGATGACGAATCCCTTTATGAACGTACCAGCCTACCGCTGAAGGGAGTGATGGAGTTGTTGGAGTGCGGCCTACATAACTCTTATTTTCAAGTGAAAGATAGGTTTTATGCTCAGGATGACGGTCTGCCAATGGGTTCATCGCTTTCGCCAGTGGTGGCCAATATTTACATGGAGTGGTTCGAATCACACGCGGTTGATAAAGCAACATATAAACCTAAGCTCTGGCTGAGATATGTTGATGATACTTTTATTGCCTAGACCGTGAATAACCAAGAACTTTCAGAATTTCTTCACCACCTAAATAAGACCCAACATTAAATTCACAATGGAGTTGGAGCAAAATTGTCAAATTCCTTTTCTTGATGTACTTGTCACACGAGTAGAAAGCGACATCAGAACAACAGTCTATCGTAAACCCACTCACACAGGACAATATTTAAATCAAGTTTCAAATCATTCTGCTACAACCAAACGAGGCATAATCAAAACTTTGTATAACAGAGCCGTTCAAATTTGTAACAATTCTCATAACTTGGAAATCGAAACAAGACACATTAAGAAGGATCTGCAGCAGAATGGTTACAGCCTTAAACTTATAACAGTTACTATTTCTAAATTTCAACAAATTGGATAGAGATTACAAGACAAAAACCAGGCAAATGCATTCCTTACAATTCCATACGTTAAAGGAGTATCAGAGAAAATTCAAAGAGTAGCGAAAAACTTTAATATTAAAACAGCTTTTAAATCTAGTAATAATATTTGAAGCCTTCTTAGTAAAACAAAACCGGAGAACAAATAAAATAAGGAATGCATTTACCAAGTTCCTTTTGATTGTGGTGAATCATACATAGGCGAAACTAAAAGACCACTATCTGTTAGGCTTAAGGAACATCAGACGAATACCCAAAAAGGTTAAACAACGAAATCAAGAATCGCCGAACATGCATGGTCAAAACAACACCGAATGAAGTGGGCAGAAGTAAACGTTTTGCACAAGGAGTCACACTGGAAGAAACGAAAATTCCTTGAAGCTGCCTTTATTGGAGAATCAGGGTATTTTCAGTAAATCAAGTGTTGAAATCCCAAATATTTCGAAGCCCCTCCTTGGGCGGAGCCAACTTCTTAAACTTCAAGGTTGAGTGATTTCTCACATTATATAAGTACGTAGCCTTAGGAGTTGATTGTAGTTTGCACCTGAAGACGATCAGAGATTGTACTGATCGAAACGTCGTGTAGAAATAGAATATAGACAATGGAAGTCCGAAACACAGAGTTAATTTTAAAAATCAACTACCTATGTCAAATTTTTAAAAATTAGGTAGGTGCTTAATGCCTGAGCTCTTGAACGGAGGGGAGAGGGGCGGTTAATCAGGTGTTGATTTAGTGTATAAGAAACAAAATTACTTACTTTAAAAAGCAAGTCTCATTTGCAGATTTTTTTCAAAATTAACTCTTAAATGCTCCGCAGGCAAAAATTTTGAAAAAATTACACTAAAATGCTATTTTTTAAGCGTTTCGATGTTGTTGACAAAAAAATTGCTTAAAATTGAAACAATATTTAATATTGGTATAGCGTCGCAGACGAAAACTAAGACAAAAGAAAACAAAAAATTCTCTAAAAATTTTGATCTCTTAGACATTTTATAAAATATTTTTGAAAAAGTAGATTGGGTTAGATGCGAAGAAGGGGTGGATTGCGGTGGTATATATAGATTTGTTGCCAAATCATAAATGTGCCGCAGATGAAAATTTTAAGAAAAATTATACTAAAAATGCCAATTATTACACGTTTTGAATGCTGGTGATAAAAATTCCTTAATATTAAAAAAATTTTTAAAAGATATCACACCAAACGCACGTCAGAGCTATATATCTCCCCCACTTTTTTGGGCCTTTGACCATGATTAATTTATTTTAGATTGGGTTGAACTTCCTGGAGAGAGTCGTAACCCCCAAAACTCCCCCTGGCTACGCTACTGCTGATAAATAAATTATTTAACTGAAAAATGAACTGTTTCTACAAGATATGTTACCTCACCATTATGGTAATTTAAGGCTCAAAGAATTTTTGCATAATTTAAGGGGTAACGTTTTTGTTTAAGCAATTTCTACTATGTTTTTCACATTTTTGTCATGATTTTGCTCACATTTTAAAGCTTTCTTTCCAAACTTTCGATTTCCAGAATAAAACACTCAAATTTTTCAAGTTTTCACTGTTTTTTTTAGCGTTCAAAAAAAGTACTGCCAAAAAAAATTTTGTCTCTGTTAAAATGAAAAATATTTAGAGAGAGAGGTCAGAATTTTAGAGGTAGATGAAGAGATAATTTAGTGAAATGCAAAAATATTTAAAGTTGTTGAAGAGAGACAGCAGGCTATAAAAAAGTATTTTAAAGAAAGATGAAAATAATTTAAGGCAATTGTTTATTAATGTTATATCATCTGTTTGTCATCTTGAGTGGTGTCGTGCATGATTTTTATTTTGCGATTTTTATACAAAAAACAGCAAAAATTCTAATTTTTCAAAGCATAAAGTGTGCAAGACATAAGGTGGTGTTAATTTCTTTTAATCAAAGTTATTTACAATCCTTAAATTTACCAGACAACGTGTCCTACTATAAATGTATTTAAGCTGCACATCTAGCAATCATTTAACAGGTATTCAACTAAATTATTTTAAGGCCTATCATGGCTTTACCATAACACGAAAACCAATACCAAAATTTATAAACAACCCAAATTTCACTGTTAAATATGCAGATTTTAATTTAAGATAATGAATTAAATAGAGAAAAAATAAAGTGAATTATAAATTGCTTTAAAAAAAGGTCTAGAGATGTTGTTTAAGTGTCCTAGGGATAAAATTACAGCTTTAACATGCAAAAAGTTCCGAATTTTGTGTAAAAGTCAATTTTATCGAATGAATCATGTCGGCATCTGTCACTTTTTATTTATGACAACCAAATCATTTTTTGAGCGAATTCCCGGCTAATAGACGCGAACGCGCCTCAATTTTACCCAATGGAAACTGACACAGGGCAGTGCTCCAAAATTGGTTAGTTGCAAACATAACATAAAAATTGGTTAGATAAAAATAGTCGCGCCCGCGTCCATAACAACCCGGCCAGAAAACGTCGCCTTCACAACTAGCACACCGCTGAAAAAATGGTTAGTAAAAAAGACGGTTATAAATAGTTGTGTCGAAGTCCACTTCAGTTTTCAAGACAACTACTATTTAGCGATAAACAACTTTTTTGACGACTCAAATGTACAATTAAATATAATTTGAAAATAAATATCTATTGTATTGTATTCTTGATTTTCCTATCTCGCAAAATTTACTTTTCTAATAGTGTATGTATTCCATTACAGTTTAAAATAGACGATAGGCGTCAAACTGATTTTGACAATAACTGACAATAAGTCAAAAATGCCGCAAATTACAAAATTTACGAAAGCAAAAATTATCACTCTAGTTATAAAAGACGGCTGGTCTGTAAGGAGAGCGGCTACTCATTTTGGGGTTGATAAAATGACGATAGTACAATGGAAAATGCGCTGGATGAAGAATAATTCAATGAATAGGAAACATGGATCAGGACGAAAGCCTGTAATTTCTGAGATACAAGATGAAAGGCTTATCGACCACCTCAGACAAAATCCTTTTGAAACGTCCGTTGAAGCATCTAATGTAACGATGTTGCCAGGTTCCTTATCAACTATTAACAGAAGGATTAAAAAATCTGAAATTTCCTGTAGAGTTGCTGCAAAAAAAACTTTTTTAACGGAATAACAGAAATAGGCCAGGGTTATTTCTGCATTAAGTAATGTTCTTCATGATGATTACTGCTGGGAGAAGGTGGTCTTCACAGATGAAAAGATGTTTCTGCGGTAAACATTTTAATGAAACATTTTTCTTTGTTAAATTTTTAGAGTCTGCGAAATGGTCGCTTTGTCTGCCAACATGGACCCTTAGAATGTACGGGCAACAGATTTATGTCATGCGCACTGGTGAGAATACCTGACAAGTCAGCTCAAGTCAAGTTTGTCAACTGTTTCATGTCAAAGGGTACAAAATCTGCCGCCCAGGTTCCATATAGCATAGCTTCCGATGTGGGAATTTATCAGGCAAGTTCTGTGACGCGGGAACCTCTGATTATACAGGGTGGTACAATAATGCCTATGTGCACGGGTTCGACCAGTACCCTCTCCAGATAGGCCGATCAACTTATACCGATTTAGTGTCCTTTTATCCACCTTCGCCGCCATTTTCACTCAAAAGTGACAGATAATCCATTAGTTTTCTGTCAAAATGGCGGCGAAGGTGGAGAAAAGGACACTAAAACGATAAGAGCTGATCGGCCTATGTGGAGAGGGTAATGGTTCGACTTGACATGTAAGCCGAGCTTAAGCTTTAGTTTTGGTTTGCAATGGTGTGAAATATCATGTAAGTGGCACTTAAGCTGTAGTAAAGATGAGCCGTAGAATTACTTCGGCTTAAGCGCATTTTGAGATTATGTAAGGTGTTTTTGGTTATATTTTTAAACAAAAGCCTTTAATTTTATGAGTTTATAAAATTGTTCCGTAGCTAGCCTTCAAATCTTTCTGTGATTAGTGGTCTGTGCTTAAAATGGAATTTCTTCGGAATGACGAAGATGAAGAATTAGACTTTGTAATTAATGAAATACCAAGAAGCATTTTTCAAAGAATGAATTATTTCAACCGTTTTAATGAAGATACCTTTCACAAAAGGTTTTCCAAAAAAAATAATGTTTTTAGAACTTTGCACAATACTTAAAGCAAACTTTTTTCGCTAAGCGAATAATTCACCTTTTTTCGGCAAATTCATTGCAAAGAAACTCAAAAAGGGGTTGGATTGGTCTGGTGGTATTGTAATAAATTGTCAGGTTTTATAGTACCAATTTTATTTGCCTTTTCCTCCATATAATCATAAATCTTCAATAAAACTTGTTTTTTTTTAAGCAATCTCAAATTTTACGTTGTTTTTTGGCAGCTGACATGTAATAATCATGGTTACCACACAAAACACAAAATAATGCAAGTAAATGTCACGTTGCCAATAATTTCCTTGCTTTTTCCAAGTGGAACACATTCGGAACTTTTGCAAACCAAGTAAATCTCAAGGGTCGCCCTCAGTTCAAGCGGCACTTGAACAAGTGGAAGAGGTAAGGAGAAGTGATGCACACGGGCATAAGACTGGCCACGAGACAACAACAGCTACGTTCGGTATATACATCCGATCAATCAGACTGCTCCAAATCGTTCGGCAATTCATAGCGGAGGTAGGGGAGGTAAATCTGGCGCGTTTGTTTAATGAATCCAGATCAATCGGAGCTAGATCGATCTGCTCCAAATTTTAGACGGATTTTCCATATTAATCTAAACTTTTAGGGTTATGTTTTTGTTTATTTTTATTTTTGTGTTTGAACTTTTTTGGATTTTAAGAAAAAGTAGTGGAAAATCAAAACCATTTAAGTAAGTTTACGTACGTAAGAAAACGCTCGCGCCATCGACAACGACTGGCGCGATTGAATTGAAAGCTGAGGGGTGATTTATAATTCTTTAAATTGCCTCTGTCTCATAATAGTGGGAATTTTTCTTCAGCAAAGCCAAAGAGCTTATGGCAGTCTTCTGAACAGTTAACCTCATTATCATTGATATACAAACACAAAAAATAAGTCAACAGGAGGAGAATGAAAATATGTAAGTATTGTTTATCATTTTTTGGTTTCAATTTTTGTGTTGTTTTACTTTGACAGCTTTGCAGTCTAGAGTTGCTGCATCGTAATTTAATGCATAATGCCTAATGCTTTTTTTATATCTATTTCTGTCATTTTTTTTTCAAAGAAGACAAAATTGTGCATTATCCATTAAAACTTGAGTAAATTTTTTGCTTACTTCTGTGAACTATAAACATCAACATTGATAACCCATAGTTCATTTTCCTTGCGTCTTATGGCTTACTTTTTATAGTGCAGCAACTCTAGACTGCAGCTTAACCTAAAAAGTCAGACAAGAAGCAAGTTCTAATTTTCTCTTGCTAAAATACAGTTCTTTGGGGTAAATTGTTGTTTTCCTAACACCCAACCAAACAAGGTACTATTGTTTTGTTACTATATTGTATTATTGTTTTTTTTACAGTTTCAAACAAAAAACTCCCCAAGAAGTCTTAAGAAAAATGATAGGCAAGGTATTCAAGGAACAACCTGCATATTGCCACCAAAGTGTAGCTACACGGGACCAAAGAATAGCTTGAGAACACATCAGGATTTCTATAAGTTGGTTTATTAATTGGAGG
The DNA here is from genome assembly GCA_963921995.1 of Oxystoma pomonae. NCBI lineage: Eukaryota > Metazoa > Arthropoda > Insecta > Coleoptera > Brentidae > Oxystoma > Oxystoma pomonae. The sequence continues at coordinate 2,738,142 of OY998167.1, read as the reverse complement.
TAAATAATATATTGGTCATTACTCAAAGAGGGTCTCCAGTAAAAATACAAGTTGTGTTTATTTTGTAGTAGAAATGATCCTAAAACTAGTGGCTTAATTGATTTTTTTTATATCCCTTTTAATAACTGAGAACTTTAATTCTAAAAATTAAAGGTGGTCATTATTTGGTCGTTATAACCTTAGATTATAACCATCTGTTTATCTTTTTTAAATCTATTGTAGGCTGGTTTTTGAAGGTTAAGTGCCATATAGAAATGACAATAATAACATATTGTATTTATTAACTTATGTCAGTATTGCAGCATGACATATTTTGTAAAGGCTTGTATAACCCAAAAGATTAGATTAGACTCTTTGATTGAAGTTATATTTTTACCCATAGGGTGTCGATTGTGTCAAGTACATTAAATAAATAAATATAATTAATATTAGGTTTAATCAATAAAACAGATATTACATAACTCAGTAAAATTTGATATTATACAATACATACACTTAATTTTTTTTTAATACAATACAACTTACAATTGAAATTGCAAAAGCTAGCCTATAACATTAAAAATCAAATTGCAAAAGATAGCCTACAGCATTAAAAAAGTTAAGTCTAAACATATCTGGACACTAGAGCTAAAGCTTAATTAAATGAAAGTTAATAAAAAAAAAACGTACCAGAGTCACACAAAGATTTCTGCTCCACAGACCTACTAACAAGGTTTTCTGAAAAGATGACTATGCAGTAAACATAAAGTTTGTATCTTTAACTATCTATACTTATTAACCTAGTAGTAAAAAAAGGGAGGGGGGGCTGGTAATGATAAAAAAATTGTCTGACCCTCTCCTATAACATATTAAAATTTGAAAAAAATTAATGGATGCCCACGCTCCATAATAAATTGGAAGGAGTTCTTTCTAGGCCTTTTTATGTAAAATAACTTCTTGAGTCTCTATGGTTTTATCAGAATAATGTTCGTCATAACTAAGAACAATAAAAAATAAGTACCGTATTTTGTAAAACTCATTCTTTATCAAAAATGTAATTTGTAAAATCCTTTTTTTTTGCATTCTTTCAGATATAGCTTGATCAGGATTCAGCCTGCAGTAGGGTGATGAGTTCTGAAAAACTGCAATGTACTTTTTTAGTGTGTTTGTTAAATGATATTTTTTATAAACCAAATCAAAATGCCTGTACTAATTTTAAAGAATAAAAAAAATATATAAATTTGTGTTCCTTATTGTTGCAAATTAGACCGCAGTGTTAAACCTGGTTTGACTTGTAAAAGCACTTGTGTAATACTTACTAATAAAGAAACTAAACTAAACTTTGAATTTAATTATGGTTTAGAATGTGCTCTCATAATAAGCTAAGGTATCACATTCTAAACATCAATTAAATTTAAACTAGGTTTAATATTGCGGTGCAATATGCAACGAATATTTGTATAAATCACTACATTTAATCTACATGCCTATGATACAAAAGTGGTAAAATCTGGATGGCCAAAAGTGGTAATCTCCTGTGGCTGATGTTCGGAATGAAGGCGGCACGCCCCAGGAAGCACCATACTTCAAGTGGCTATCCGACTCGTGGTCGCCTGGAGAAAGCGCGCCGCTTCGGAGGGTACTTTCGGCTCGAAAGCCTTCAGTTTGCCGATTTCGGTCCATGAGGAATTGGGTTTATAGGGTATTTTCAAACATTATTTGTTGTCCGTACACTACAGCACAAATAGCCTTTAAAACCATGTTATTCATGGTACCTTTGAGACTCAAAAGCCCATCAGCCGAAAAAAAAACAAAAATTAGGTTAGAAAGTTTAAATCTGAACCCGTTCGGTAATGCGACTTGCTCGGATTAATCGACGATCAGCTGATCAAAAATCCGTCTGATCTGCGATCTATATACCGAACTTAGCTAACGTTGCCGGCCCCCACCCAAGAGAACAAAAATAGATTAATTTAGTGGTACTAATAATAAAATGATATAAAAGGAAAGCTCACATAAAATAGTCAATAAAATGACTTAGTCAGGCAATTTTCCACAATAAAACAGAAACATTACTTATTAATATACATACACATAAATACTGAACACACAAGAACAAAAAAAAATTATTTAATAGGAAACTAAATGTTAAAATACTGATTTTGGTCATATAGAACATTCTCCTCTAGCCAGGATTTTATGGTTTTTTTAAATTTATTTAATTTTCATATGTTTCATATATTTGCTGGCAGCCTATTGTATGCTTTTATTGCAATAAAAAGGGGGGATTTTTCATATAAAGATGTTTTATGTGACGGAACACAAAGTTTGGACTCATGTCTAGTTTGTATGCCTCTATTTACTGAGTTGTTTGTTATTATATAGAGCATCTAGTACCTTTTAAAAAGATATAAGGTGGGCCAAAAAAAAACCGTACATTTTTTTTCGGCTGTAGTTTTGCTAGCGTAACTTTGATTTTTGTGATTTTAGCTTCTGCAAAAAGCGAAAGCTTCAGACTATATGAAAGTTTCGTCAAAATTGACATTTCTTTAAAACCCAAGATGGCCCATGATTTTTAAATTTGTCCATTTTTAACAACCCCGCCAAAATTTTATGTGGTCCACTGTACTCAATTTTAGACATCGGCCATAAAGACACGTCGTTGTCGTGCACAGAGAGGTATCGCTTCTAAAAATCGGACAAGGAGTAATAAAGCTCAACACCAACGAAGTAAGTGGTGTCTTAACCCTTTGCAAGGGGAGTAAGGGATAGTGATGCGAATGTAATGTAACCTTCATATTTGCTCGGAACAGTTGGAGACCGTGCTTACCCCAATGCATCCAGCCTCTCATATCCAAATGCCAACCTCACCTTCTCGTGGTGCTCCCTGTCCAAAACAGACGAGGGTCTGGCGACCGAATATGGCCGGTATAGCCCTATGGGGAAGTTGAACTAGACCCAATAACGACTAGGAAATTAAGTACCTGTACAAACTCGTACAGGAGAAAATTTAATGGTGTGGTTAAACTAGAATCAACACTAGGAACTGCTCCATTAAAGACCTGTACAAACTCGTACAGGGGAGTGAAGTGGTTAAACTAGGATCAAAGGGTGCACAATAAGCCAGTAATGGCTGCAGTGAATTGACTCTGGCCAGTCATTAGGCTGATCGGAGCCACAATCGGGGGGTTTTAGGCGGTAGGAATCCGACACTACCCGGGCTCTCCTGGTAGAAGAGAAATGACTCTGGCAGGAAAGTAGTTCGGGCGTCTTATGCAAGATTTCCCCTGGATACCCTTGAAAAAAAAACCCTTTGTAAAACATAGATCTAAAAACCTGTAGTCTTTGTTCTACTGGGGATTTGGTGATTGACCTGTATACTCCTCTCTGGTTTATGGAACTCAATGGATTTGGTAAATCTCGTGCGATTCTTTAGATTTTGAGCTCTGCGGGAAGCTAAAGTTCTGGCCTATATACGCTAGCTGTCAAATTTGACTTTTTATGAAAATCCGTTATGACGCATGCTTTTGAAACTTGGAAAGACTTTTTTCACTACTTCTTACAAAGGGGTATCATTCGCAAAAATCGGACAAGAACTACAAAAGCTTTGCTTAACGAAAAAAGTGCTGTTTTTAAACCTGTAAAAAAAGAGATAAAATGCAGAAAATTTTTAATTTGGATGATTTATTTTGTATTTATTCGATTTTATTATTTTAAATGGAGTGTCCCGAAAACTTAAATAACATGGCAACCAACAAGGATATAAACTTATATCCTCGTTGATGGCAACGTAGTTTCGACAAAAACAGCAATGGCATACTAGACTGAATTTAATAGAATAATGTTTTAACGTGCACTGTTTACAGGGTAAAAAACACCTTTTTCATTAAGCAAAGCCTTTTTAGTTCTTGTCCGAATTTTGAGAATGATCCATGTTCGTACACTGAAAAGACGTGACTTTGCGGATATTTGAAATCAGGCACATTGGCGTACAAAAAAGTTTGGCAGGTGAAGTTTCAAATTTGACAAATAGCATATACAGGGTGTTTCAAATTCGATGCTCACCACGAGAATCTCCTAAACGGTAGGAGATACGAAAAGGTTTAAATTAGGGCAAAATTGCGCAGTTTGATGCTTTACCCAAAATTAAAAATAGCGTGTACAAAATCCGAGTAGTTCCGGAGATAGTTGAAAAAAAAACCGAAATTTTCAATTCTAGTTTTTATTTTTTTCCGCTTTTATTATTAGAGTTGTCAAAAAATGCTTAAAACTTTCTACAGACACTTGTTTAAGATCTACCAGACGAGTTATTCATTTTTAAGATTTGACATTTCAGTTTGACAGGAGCGCTGTCAAGTTCATTTTTTCTTATGGACACATCCTTTTTTTTCTGGTTGTATTGTTTTGGACGCAAAGTAAATATCATTTTGAAACATTATTTTAACAGGGAGCTTGTTGTTTCGGGCTTAGTAACCATCATCAGTTAAAAAAATCCCGTTATACAAGACAACTTAAAAAGCACTTGTAGTAGTATCTACAAAATCATAGTTATATATAAAATTTTGGGATGGTGTCTGTCTGTCTGTCTGTCTGGGATACGATTACTCAAAAATCGGTAAACCGATTTTTATCAAATTTGACACGCGGTTTTCACATTTAGGTAGATAATTATATTTTAAACAAAAAAAAAATAAAAAAAAATTTAAAAATAAAAAAATATTTTTATACAGGAAATTTTTAGACGACATTTAAACAAAAAAAAATAAAAAATAGAGAAAAAAATGTTTTTTAAAACGTTGGAAAAATAAAAAAAAATGTTGACATTTTTTTAAAAGGTTTTATGGATGGCTATACGTGCCTGCTGGCGCCATTTTTGAAACTACTAAAAGCGCTTTTAAGTTATCTTGTATAACGAGATTTTTTTAACTGATGATTGTCATTAAGCCCGAAACAACATGCTCCCTGTTAAAATAATGTTTCAAAATGATATTTTCCTTGCTTCCGAAACAAAACAACCAGAAAAAAAAGGATGTGTCCATAAGAGAAAATGAACTTGACAGCGCTCCTGTCAAACTGAAATGTCGAATCTTAAAAATGAATAACTCGTCTGGTAGATCTTAAAAAAGTGCTTGTAGAAAGTTTTAAGCATTTTTTGACAACTCTAATAATAAAAGCGGAAAAAAATAAAAACTAAAATTGAAAATTTCGGTTTTTTTCGCCTATCTCCGGAACTACTCGGATTTTGTAAACTTTATTTTTAGTTTTGGGTAAAGCATTGAACTGCGCAACTTTGCCCTAATTTAAATCTTTTCGTATCTCCTACCGTTTAGGAGATCCCCATGGTGAGCATCGAATTTGAAACACCCTGTATAGGCCAGAGCCTTAGCTTCCCGGAGAGCTCAAAATCAAAAGAATCGGACGAGATTTAACAAATCCCTAGCAGAACAGAAACTAGAGGTTTTTAGAATGTCTTACAAAGGGTTGAAACACCACTTACTTCGTTGGCTTTCAGCTTTATTACTTCTTGTCCGATTTTTAGAAGTGATACCTCTCTGTGCACGACACGTGTCTTTAAGGCAAATGTCTAAAATCGAATACAGTAGCGCACAGAAAATTTGGCGGGGAGGGGGTGGTAAAAATAGGGAAATTTTAAAATCATACGCTATCTTGGATTTTAACAAAATGTGTAGTTTCATATAGTCTGAAGCTTTAGCTTTTCGTAGAAGCTAAAATCACATTAATTAAACTTACAGTAGCAAATGGCGCTATGAGGACGGCCCCTATACAGGCACTCGAGACCATTCTGGGACTGCCGCCGCTTCCGATCTGGATCAGAAAAGAAGCGATGGCGACCCACCTCCGGCTGAGAGATACAGGTCAATGGAGAGGAAGAGGGGAAGCTGCGGGGCATATTAGGATTGCCCAAATCGTCGAGAGAGAAATCCCTATGGCAGCGATTAAAACACAAAGACCAAAAAACCCCTGGAGATTCAACAAGAAGTACAAAGTAGTCATCCCAGACAGGGAACTATGGCAGAGTGAAAACCTCCGCGAACAGTTCAAGGAGAACGCCGTGATTTGCTACACCGACGGGTCGAAACTGTCGGAGAGGCAAACCACAGGATCGGGGGTTTATGTGGAAGACCAGGAGGTTCGAAAGAGCTAACCGCTCGGAGAGCAAGCCACGGTCTTTCAGGCAAAGGTGTATGCCATAATAATAGCTGTAGGCATGGAAGAAATAAAGAACGGTAGGGAGGAGCATGTTTATATATGCTCCGACAGCCAATCAGCCCTAAAGGCACTAAGGGCGTCCAAGATCACCAACACCCTGCGGATGCACTGGAATCCTTGGGAGAGGGCAAACAAGTGACACTTATGTGGGTACCGGGACATATGGGGGTGCCGGGTAACGAGATGGCCGACGAGCTCGCCAGGATCGGGGCAAGCACCCAGTATGTAGGGCCGGAGCCACTCCTAGGAACAACCAAGAGGCAATTGCAAAGTCGACTCAACAAATGGGCCAACGATGCCATGACGACCGCTTGGAGAGCAGGAACAGGATGCAGACAGACCAAAGACTTCGTGAAGGGCCCGGATGTAGCCAAACAAAAATGGCTCCTGGGGAGATCGCGAAGGGATGCTGGTCTGCTGACAGGTATCATAACAGGTCACAACCGACTAAGGAAGCACATGACCCGGATCGCGGTGGAGAATGACTCGACCTGCCGGGCCTGCGGGCGGGCAGAGGAGACATCTCGACACGTTATAGCGAACTGCGAGGCATACCAGAGGACGAGATACCAGGTATTCGGTTTCCCGACCCTGGATGAGGAGGACCTGCACACGCTCAAATGGGACCAAATACTGAACTTTGCAAAAAGAACAGTTAGACCAAATGAGCAAACTGCCAGACCAGTGGTGCAGGCGGTGGATTAGGGGCAGGCTCGGGGTAGGGCAGAAAGGGCCCAGGGAGGCCTACTTGCCGGGCTTCGCGCCGCCCCTTCTCTACTACTACTACTACAGTAGCAAAACTATAGCGGAAAACTATAGCGGACCCCACCTTATATTAGTTAGGCACTTAAAGTAAATATTTCAACGCATCGGTATCGCTATACCTAACGCGTTCAAAACAAAGCCAAAAGACACTACATTTTTCATTTGTTTACGGCATATTTCGAACGAGGCCTGCTCCACTCGTAGCGTACGGACGGTTGTACGTATTTTTACGTACCGTTACGGACCTACCTAGCTTTAAAATGTAGGCAAAATCATGGCATAATATGAAAAAAAAATAAAAACGCAAACCTTTAAATTATACTAAAATATTATCATGGCTTTACCATAAACCGGTGTTTTTAGAGGAGTTTGTTTAATTAGTATACAGGCTGTCCCAACGAAAACGAAATAGAGGTGTACGATTTTAAAAAGATCCTCCAACACGTCGATTTGTTTATATTGAAATTTGTCGACATTTTTTAGTTACTACTACCATAAAGTAAATAATTAACTTACTTTATGCTACTACTTCTTGACAAAGTTTAGCTGCTCAGTTTGGACCGACTCTATGATGCTGAGAACGTTTTCCTGGTTTTTTTAAATTCATCACTGCACTTTAATATATTTTAGTTTTACCTACAACTAGCATTAAATTACTCTTTTAGTTATCAAAATGCCGTAAAAATTAGCCATTTTAATCGATTTTATCACACGAACTAAACCAGCAAGCCAATGCTCGTCTTTTGAGCCTATACAGAGGCGTTTTCTCGCGTTGAAATTATTTTGAAATATTATTTGAAACTATTTAGATGTGACGTCATCATTTAGAACCGAGAAAAAATGAGTAGTTCAAAACGCTGACGTAGTTTAGTGTAACCTCACTTTTTTTTCGTTTTTCTGTTTATTTTTTTGTTGTTTAAAATTAAAATGGATCAACTACTGTTTAATCTAACAAAACCTTCGAGTGTACGGCCCGTTTTAGTAGCATCGATGGCAAGCAATGGAAGCTACATGGATAGTGAAGTTTTTTTATTTACTGTTCTTTTAAGCCCAGAAAATCATATAAGACCACAGGGATACCATGAAGAATGGCTAACAAGATATCTAGAATACGATTTTTCATACATTTTCACGCAAAAACAAAAAAAAATCGGTTAAAACAAGAATGTAAAATTTTGACGTATCTTCTACGCACGCGTCAGTTTTGAAACTAGAGTGGATTCCGTTTCAAAATATTTTTAACCCGTTTCGATGTGACGTCACACAAACTTTTTAAAAACATTTTAAACAATTTCAACGCGAGAAAACGCCTCTGAATGTAAGGAAATTTGGTGAAAAGAAGTGGTAGCCGAGCGGAAAGGGTTTCTAAAGCCAAGTTCACACTTAGATGCAACTTTTCCATGCATCAAATTTTATAATAACAGGTTAAAAGAAGACACAATCTGTTTGTGTCTTTTTTTAACCTGTGAAAACTAAATTTGATGCATGAAAAAGTTGCATAGTGTGTTCCTAGCTTAACACAGGTCATGATTCTTGCAAAAGATCGCAAGTTCAAGACTGGGTTAAACCACATTTTTGTTTTAACTTTGAAAGTAATTAGTAGGTATTACAAATTGACAAAAAATTTCCATAAATGATTAAATCCAAGATGAAAAATTCACATAAAAATATGACCTCAAAATTACTCTCGACATTTTCGGTCCGATAGGCATGGCCTGCTTGATTTCTTGTTCGCAGTAATTTGATTTTCCGGCTCGGCCAGCTTGTACAGGATGATCATTTATAAATGCCCCCCCCCCCTTTAACTTTTTTATTATTTGACCTAGAAAAATGAAACAAACGATGGATGGCGTATGAAACTAAACGGGTTTTTTTTCCACTACACTAATTTTTTTTAGGTCACCCTGTATAGCAAAGATGACGAAGAAGTCAGTTTTTTTAAATAGAACACCCCTTATATTTTTGTATTTTTGGATTCCTTAGAAAAATACCTTTACAGCAATATAACATGTTATGGGTGTATCTCTCACCGTTCGCGAGATATTAACATTTAAATTTTCAAAATGGAAAAAACTTGCAATTTTTCACGACTAAGTTGGCTATGAAAAGAAACATACTACAGAAACAATAGGTTGGCTTTGAAGCGTGCCGGTGTTGCTTTTGTTGTTTTTTTTTGTCCATGGCAACCTTTGATTAATTATTATTAATTATAAATTAATTACGAAAGAAAGCTTTTTCATTAAACTTATTTATATATTTTTTCATATAACATTAAAACTCTTATCAGACACGTTTTCTCTTTTGCTCCGGATTTAGAGCTTGCACGGTACCTCATTTCTTACCTTTCCATAAGAGCTGCTATTTTGATACCCTTCTTGCCTTAAAATTCAACAAACTTGCCGAATTGACGATTTAGAATTTTCTTCAAAATGAAGAAGATTATCAAGGTTTATTTCTTCATTAGCAGGAACATACCTCTTTTTTTTCGTACGGTTGACGTCTGTCTAAATTTACGAAAAGGCCGTCTTATTGTGGATCTCGTAGGACATTGTCTGTTTGGAAACTGCTGTCTATACTCACGAATAGTCGCACGAGAGTTATAATTGTTTCTAGCAAATAACAATAAAATTTCTTGCCTTTCTTGATCTGAATAAACCATTTTTGTGAAAGAATAGGCCCTACAAATTTGTATGCAAATGATTTGTGTTGACATTTTTGTTTCCTATTTTATTTTGTTTTTTTTTCATGGGTAACTAGATAACTATAGTGACAGTTTTGACCGTGGGGGTAAACAATGAATCAAAGGTTGCCATGGACAAGTGGGTTTCTTTGCGTGGCCAACTTAGTCGTTCAAAGTTGCAAATTTTTTCAATTTTGAAAATTTAAATTTTAATATCTCGCGAACGGTGAGAGATAGACCCATAACATGTTATATTGTTGTAAAGGTATTTTTTTAAGGAATCCAAAAATACAAAAATATAAGAGTTGTTCTATTTTAAAAAATTGACTTCTTCGTTATCCTTCGTATACAGGGTGACCTAAAAAAAATTGGTATAGTGGAAAAAAACCCGTTTAATTTCATAAGTCATCCATCGTTTGGTTCATCTTTCTAAATCAAATAATAAAAAAGTTAAAGGGGGGGGGGCGTTTATAAATGATCAGCCTGTACCAATAGTAGATAAAAAAAAGTTGTGGACAAATATTATGTCTATGCGCTAAATCAGCCCCCAGGCCCACGGCCCACTACTACAGAGTACTACTAGTCGGGGATTTTTTATATCTTTTTTCCAATCTATAGGAAAATTTTTGGTGTTTTGTTTTAACTCGGTACACACTTAGCTATGACTTCGAAGATCACCAAAGGAATATTAGTTTTTTCAGGGACGGCGTGCGTTAGGCGTCGCGATGCCCTAAACTTTTTTTAGGTCATTTTGACAGCTATATCTCGGTCAAGTGACAACATTTTAAAATTTTGGTTAAACCGAGGGTTAAACCTATTAAAAGGCTATGAAATGGTCTTTAATATAGTGTGCAAAACATGATATTTTACTTCCGGTTGATTGCATAAAAAAATAAGCACTTTGAAATTTAAAAAAAAAATGTGTTTTTTTTTCTACAAATTTACAAAAACAAAATTCTATTCTCTATTTATGAACAGGATTGTGCAAATTCATTTTCAAATCACAAAAAAATCGGAAATTGACCCATGTTCAGAAAATTTACAAATTCTCAATTTTTTGACCCCGGCTGCTCAACTTCAAATTTTTTAATTCACATTTCCTTTACAGACCTGCCAATATATGTTTTTTAAAAGGCTATATAACACGCTAGAATATTAAATGTAACAATTCACGATGGGCCCCCAAATTTTAATAAAATTAAACAACATACATAAAAAAGCTGTCACGCTTTATATTCTGTCGTGTATTTAGAAATTTTTTCTGGGGATTCCTGAAATTTTTACAGCTGCTTGAAGGTAATGAATTATCCTTTTAGAAACACCAAACTTGAATCTTGGACTCCTTCAGGATTTTTGTCTGTGAGCTGTCAAACATAGATGATTTTTACAAGTCGTCTAATTTTACTTAAAAAACCATTGCTTTTTTTGTTATTTTATTTAGTTTTGAGCAGGTAAGTATTTTTTATCGGTGTGGGTGCACCTAATAGGCAATACGTACAAAAAAAATAACGTTTTTTTACCCCCCTCCCCTCTTCACTCGTCTCTCCCATGTGATGGTTTAATCCATAATAATATATAGGAAGGGCCAGAAAATCTTGGACTGATTTAATTTCCTAATTACTTTTCTGTTCCTTAACCGAATTTTATAAAGTTTAGCATTTTAGAAAGTTATCAGAACAAAGTTTACTCTTTTTGTATAAAAGATGTAAAATGTCAAAAATTCAAAATGGCGAACGTAGTCAAAAATTTATTCTGGAAAAAAAGACCTGAAAGTTTTTTTCGACCTCCCTGTAATTTTGTATAGCCAAAATAGGAAACCTTATGCCTTTTCACGTCTAACGAGGTACCACACATAAAATTCGGTTAAGTAGTAAAAAAGTTGCATTGACTCAACATATCGCATAACGTTACCACCAACAAATTATGTCTCTTTTTATTTACCAAGTACTTTCTTACTTCTTATCGGATTTTTACAGGTGTATCCTGTCTGCAAAGGTAAATAAACCAAGTCAAAATGTCAAAATATCTAGTCAAAAATTAATTTTCCAAAAAAAAAGCTAATTTTAACGAAAACAACGATTCTTATATTTTTCTATTACTTAACCGAATTTTATAGGTGATATCACGTTAAACGTGAAATTCTAGATTTGCAATAAAAGATAACAGGAAGGTCAAAAAAATTACAGGAGGTCGAAAAAAAGTTTCAGGTCTTTTTTTCCAGACTAAATTTTTGAATACGTTCGCCATTTTGAATTTTGTACAAAAATAGTAAACTTTCTAAAATGCCAAACTTTATAAAATTCGGTTAAGGAACAGAGAAGTAATTAGGAAATTAAATCAGTCCAAGATTTTCTGGCCCTTCCTACCTATCAAATGGGAGAGACGAGTGAAGAGGCGGTCCAGTAGTCACTCCCTGCAAATTACAACTCCACACACTTCTGTAATGTGAGTTGGAAAATGAGATAACTAGGTCTATCATTTCATCGTCAAAGATTACCCCAATTGCAGCGACATCACCAGAGCCAGATTCACAACCAGAGGTGGAAAACATTTCGCGGGTTTCTCCTCTCACCACAGATACCTATGAGACAGACACCATTAATCAGGTTCTGTCATCTACAGTTACTAATCTAAAAGCGTCCTTCGTTAATTACACATGGTTTTACCTTGCCAATGTTCCAGGCAGCTACTCCGAGGAAGATTTATGTGCTAAGATTTCCAATAACAGTGCTGCAACTGATGTCATCTGTCATAAACTTAGTAATACAAACCATTCAAGCTTTTTTAAGATCGGAGTGCCAATAACAAATATTGACCTACTAAAAAATTCTCTAAATTTTTTAGATTTCTTGAAAGATTCTACACTGGTTGATCTGGATACACGCGGACTTAAATGGCAAAACAAGAAAGCTATAAGATTGAGCCAGTTAAATACCAGGAGCCTAAGCAATAAAAATTTGCAATTACAAGTTCTCTTAGAGGAACTCAATTACCCAAACTTAATTAGTATTAATGAACACTGGATGAACGAATCTGAAATTGCCAACTTTACTATTGCTCCCTACACTATTTGTAGCTATCACTGTCGGCAGTCTATGCATGGGGGTGGAGTTCTAATCCTGACAGATCCTCACCTAAATGCTAAGCCTCTAAGCCTAGGCATAGAGTCCGTTAAGCAGATTTTTGAATATTCCGCATGCACATTCAGTATATGAGGTAAGAGGAGCATTTTTCTCTCCATCTATCGGTCACCAGGGAGGAATAAGTTGCATTTTGAGGAATTTCTTAGTAAGCTTGAAGGCTTGCTGCGTGCCTCTATTTTCAGGTGTGATTATCTATTTCTGGGGGCCGATCTCAATATTAATCTTCTTATTGATTCTAATGAGAAAACTGTATTTCTAGATCTTATAAGATCGTTTAATCTTGCTCCTATAATGACTAATACATGTACCAGACTGACTAGTAACTCACTTCTAGAAAACATTTTTACAAACCTAAGTGCCAGTTCCATCAGTTGCAGACCGTTTTTGGGCATTTGTCATTTTTCAGCCACCTATTAGTAGGATTAGATGTAAATACAAGCATCATACTCGAGGATAAAAAAATAACTTATTCAAGATCTTAATAATGCCAAAATGGAGTTTTACAATCAATTGATGCTTGAAAACTGGGACACAGTTTATCTAGTGAATAACACCAATGACAAGTATAATAACTTTTTCAACCTGTTTTTTACTACTTTGACCTTTTTTTCCCGTTAAGGAAACAAACTAAATGCAAAAACCTAAAGTCTTGGGTTACTAGTGATGTACGAACCATGTCAGCGTTCTTAAAAGACCTCCACTGGTTGTGTTCTTTTTCTAATAATGATCGGCTAAAGATGGAATATAAACAGCATAAAAAAATATACACAAGGCTATTATCTGAAACTAAAAAGTCCTATAATGAAAACATTAATAGAACAGCTTGGAAAATCATTAACTACCAAGTCACAATCAACAAATCCTCTCCGTGAATTTGAGGTTACTGGTCCTTCACTATGTGAGGATTTTAATAATTTCTTTGTGAATTCCACACTGGATGAAATAAAGAAATTGAAATCTTCCAATGGGTCGTCATTGGTAAACTTGAAGACTGACAGTTCTCCGCACACATCACCATCTTTCTTTTTTCTTCCCCACTGATTGTGAGGAAGTCTTTGAGGTTATTCTTGAGGTATCAGTGAAGAGGTCAGCAGGCTTTGACCAGGCTCCTTGTTTTATTTTAAAGGATATTGCACATCTCATTACAGCAGCTCTTGTTGATATCATCAATACATCCTTTTCCCAAGGTGTTTTCCCTGAGAAACTAAAAGTTAGTAAGATAGCTCCAATACACAAGAAAGGTTCGACATCAAAAATTACAGGCCCGTTGCAAACCTCTCTGTTTTTTCCAAAATTGTCGAATTACTCTGAAGAGACTTACCTCCTTCTTAATAGCAAATAATTTTTTTGCCAGTACTCAACACGGTTTCATTAAGGGACGATCGACCGAAACGGTACTTCTTGAGGTTGTCAACTATATCCAAAAAAGCCTTGATACAAAACACATATGTACCGGTTTCTTTTACGATTTTAGCAAGGCTTTTGACTTGGTCGACCTTGTCATCCTGGAAAGTAAACTGGCCGTTTTTGGTATCTATGGAGTGCCTTCTGATTTTCTCTTATCTTTTTGCACAGGAAGAGAACAATTTGTGGAGCTATCTGACAATATACAGAATTTCAAGTCGAAATCGTTAAAGGTTATTCTGTTCTGTAACGACCTATCTAAAAACTTGTTCAATATTAATTCTCTCACAGCTCAATTCGCTGATGACTGTGGAGCCTTAGTCAAAACCAAACACATCCCATCTACAATTACCATTGGTTCAAAAATATCGGATAACTTGTTTACATGGAGTACCAACAATGGTCTGGTTCTAAACTCAAGCAAAACAGTATTAATTCAATTTAGGAATATCCATCATCATACTACTAGTCCCTCAAGTTTGCTGATTCGATCCAATGGAAACACAATAAAGAATGTTGATGTTTCGAAGTTTCTGCATGCTGCTCCACTTTTTCATATATATATATATACAAACCAGAAATGGCGCAAGCCTATCTACATTGGCACACTCTTCGAAGTTCTTTGAAACCTCTCCCTTATACATGGGTACAAAAGCATACAACCATTTGCCCAGTACATTAAGACAATACAGCCTGGAATCTTTCAAGAAAAAACTAAAAACTATTATGCTGAAGAATGTGCTAGACAGTCATGTCGATTTCTTTAACACCAAATTTTAATAAGTCAATACAAGCTTATTTTTATATTTTTATATAATTAACAATAAGATATGTTTTTTTTTGTTTTGTTTAGTGTTTGTAAGTTTCTTAGTGATTGTCGTGTAACTTATACTACCTAATATGTTATTTTTAATGCTTAGTTCACTAACATTTCTGTTCTTACTGTATTTACATAAGTTTGACTAGTCTAATCTATATAATTGTAGCTAAAAGACAAATATGAAATAAATAAATGAATAAAAAATGTTATTTTTATGTACGTAGTGCCTATTAGGTACACCAATACCGATCAAAAATACTTACCTACTCAAAGCTGAATAAAATAACAAAAGAAGCAATCGTTTTTTAAGTAAAATTGGACGACTTGTAAAAATCATCTATGTTTGACAGCTCACAGACAAAAATACTAAAGGAGTCCAAGATTCAAGTTTAGTGTTTCTAAAAGGATAATTCATTACCTTCAGGCAGCTGTCAAAATTTCAGGAATCCCCTAAAAAAATTTCTAAATACACGACAGAATATATAATGTTATTTTTGAAGTTGTTAGCAAAAAGCTTTTTTATATATGTTGTTTCGTTTTATTAAAATTTGGGGGCTCATCGTGACTTGTTACATTTAATATTCTAGCGTGTTATATAGCCTTTTAAAAAACATATATTGGCAGGTCTGGACAGGGAATGTTAATTAAAAAATTTAAAGTGAAGCAGCCGGGGCCAAAAAATTGAGAATTTGTTTCTGAACATGCGTCATTTTCCGATTTTTTTGTGATTTTTCCGTGACATGAATTTGCATTTTTTTGATATCAGCGAATAGCTAGGACCTTCTTACAGTTACTTCAAAATGAATTTGCACAATCCGGTTCATAAATAGAGAAAATAATTTTTTTTTTTAATTTTTAGAAAAAAAAAACAATTTTTTTTTAGATTTCAAATTGATTATATTTTTATGCAATCAACCGGAAGTAAAATATCATGTTTTGCATACTATATTAAAGGCCATTTCACTTCACTTGACCGAGCTGTCAAAATGACCCTAACGTACGCCGTCGCCGAAAATTTTTACATTGGTTTGGTGGTCCCCGGAGTCATGCCTAAGTGTGTGCCATATTAGAACAAAATCACCAAAAATCTTCCTATAGGTTTGGAAAAACCCCCGGCTAGACAGACTACAGTTATGAAATGTTTTATTTTTTAGTGTTCGGCCGAAGTAGGACTTGATTTCAATGATACTTTAAGCTGTTTCGAGTCAGAAGAAGGTACAAAATTGCAGCTACAAGCGGAATTCATTACAAAACGGAATAGGAAACTGCCTGATTTTGTTCCTACGATTATATATGACAATGTAAGTTACACAGGGTTCGACACTTCTCGTCTAGGGTGCCTAAATGCATGTATCTGAGTAAGAACGCTATTCGATATAGATGCACTGAAGAGAGATGCCGTCTGGGCAACGTTGTCAAACTGTTTAGGAAAACTTTCGGCGCGGGCGTGAAGGAGATCGTACACAGTTAGCAAAAACGACAATTTCAAAACAAAAAATATATAAATTTTCCAACCCTTGAATTTTTAATCTTCATAGTCTCCTGGCAAAATTGGGTCAAAATATGAAATCCTGTATGTGCGATTTTTTGTACAGTCGGCAAAACAATATATTTTCAATTAAAAAAAAGCAATAATTTATTTTGAAAAAAAAATAATATTTTGGGACTTTTTCCCAAAAATATTTAAAATATAATTTTTAAAGGAAAATTCCATGTATTTGTACAGTCGATCTCACAATAAAAAATAATTTTAAGGGACTTTACTGCCCAAAATTTGTCTAAAAATGGTATTTTCCAAAATATGAATATTATTTGCGTATTTATTTAAAAATATTTAAATATAGCGTGTTTTTGAGGCCTTGATAGGTTTGGCATAGAATAGGAAGACTTCAAAATCATCATGTAGGTAATAGTATTTAGGTACTTAGTTTGCAATGACAAACAAATTTAATATGGTTTCTGGTACGTACCTACTTACAAAGTACAATATTAGCAATAGTACGCCATGACAAAAAGCGTGAAAAACTTCTTGTCATCAAAGTAACCATCAAGTAAAACAGTTTATTTTTATAAAAATATTTAAGCATGTCTGCAAAGCATTTAAAGTCCAAATCACAAGTTTGTTACTGCTGTTTTAATAAGGTAAAAAACAAGTTTCATATTAGCGGTAAAACATAAATATTATTTAAGAAAATAGTTCCACATTTCGATAAAAATAATTCTACGACGCCAACGGTGCTTTGTAGCAGCTGCTACATTAAATTAAGACAAAACCGACTAGAAAAATTTTTAAATTACAGCAAAATTAAAATAATAATTTCGCGAAATAATGAAAAATGCACTTGTGAAATTTGCGAAATGGCTAGATTTATACCCAGTCCAATGGCACCTAGCAAAAATCTACCATTTAATTTTATTACCAAAAAGCAGTCAGTGGGTAGACCCTCGATTCAAAGTAATGATATAAAGCCGGAAACACTTAAAATTTGTTCATCTTGTAATTCAAGAATACAAAAAGGCAAAAGGCATAGCTGTAATTTATCTACCAAAGTGGAAAATACTTTTCAGTTAGCTGAAGGATGTCATGAACAAGTGGCTAGTAAGATCTTGCTTGAACAAGAATCGCACCAGTGTAGTTCCTCTAATTCCATTACTTTAAATAAAGGTAGGGGAATCCACATGACAGTTTCAATAGAACGAAAAGAAGATGAAAAACCAGCATCGAAAATTTCAAGCGATATACTTAGAGAAATCCAGGTAGATTGCAACCTTTCTATGACCTCAATGAAAAAAATTACTCAACACCTAAAAAATGTCGACAAGAACATGTTGGAAAAAAACGCAATGGCGGAAATAACTAAAATTTCACATTCTTTGGATACATTTTTTGATTGCAAGGAATTGGAAATTGAAAAAAACAAAATTGGTCATTCGCTACCATTTGTTTATTGCAATAATAAACACAAATGATTTCCACTTAAAGATTGCCATTGACAGTGGGGGTGGATCTTTAAATCTTTATCGGTGTTACCAAGCGAGGATTTTGAACCTTGTGAGAATAGGAAAAACTCTGGAATAAAAAAATTATTTATTATAGGTTTAGGACCGGAAATGACTGAAACCTACCAAAACATAAAAATTTTACTAGAAACGCTCAATTTGCAATCTATTTGCGGAATATGCAGCTATTCGTTTTCTGCTGATTTAAAATTAATAATGATATTGCTGGGTTTGCAATCAAATTCATCCTCTTATCCATGTCCATGGTGCAACATCTTCCACAAACAACTAAAAGAGAGAGGTCAGGCACGTTCAATAAAAAGGCCAAGCATTTTGGTACGTGGCCATGTTGAAACTTATAAATTCATAAGTTGAGCCAGGCCTATTTTCTTCAATATAATTAAGTCCTTTTTCCAAAACCTTTCCGCTTTTTTCCCTCTTTATTCTTTAATTTAATTATTTTTGGTAATATTTTTAGAGAACTGTGTGAATATCCCCCTTATCATCGGGGATTAGGATACACCTGTACTAAAATATATTCCACCACCTGAGCTGCACGTGCTTATGGGTGTAGTTCAAAAAATAGTTGATTCCATAAAACTAGAATTGCCAGAAATAGTTGACACCTGGTTAAAAAAATCTGGAGCAAGGCTGGATTATTATCAAAAGTTAAATGGCAACAATGCAAGGAAATTACTTAAACATGTACACGTACTGGAAAATGTATGCTCATCAGGTTATTTATATTATTTTTTTAAATTTTAAATCATGTAGGCAGGCAGTGTCATTTTAGAATAAGCTGTGATTCGTTTATGATTTGATAACCTTATTTTTAGGAAATGTATACATACCAGTTCTAAAAAGTTTTGACAAAGTAGTGGCCAGTTGCTTTGGAACCTCTTTGGATGCAAATTATGTTATTTATATGGAACAATTCAAAGAAGAACTAAACAAAGCAAATTTTAAGTATACCCCAAAAATACATACAGTGGTGCATCCTGTTCAAGAGTTCATTGAAATGACAAAAAAAAAACATTAGGCTTTTATTCAGAACAAGCAAGCGAACAATCTCATCATTCATTTAAAAAAATTTCCAAAAACTATAATTTAAACAAAAACGCTAAAAATTATTCGTTTAATTTAGTTAGGTGCATTTCAACGTATAATAGCCAACACTTAATTTAATTTAATTTTTATTATTATTATTAGTTTTGGTTATAAAAAATTATTATTTAAGTTATGCTTTTTTATTTGGACTTTATAGTTTTGTCGACTGTTCAAAAATCGCATATTTTATTTTATATTTTGGGGATTATTTTAAAAACATTTATATTATTTATTGTGTTATTGACTGTACAAATAAATGAAAATTAATTCCATATCTTATGTTTAATCAATTTTGTAAGAAAGTCCCATAATATTCATAAAATAAAGTATTTTTTAATTAAACGTTTATTGTTTTGTCGACTGTACAAAAAAATCGTAGATACAGGATTTTATATTTTACTTCATTTTTATCAAGGGACCATAAAAATGAAAAATTCAAGGGTTGGAAAATTTATATTTTTTGTTTTGAAATTGTCGTTTTTGCTAACTGTGCGTAGACGTAACTTTTCTCAATTAATCACTTTGAGGATCTTAGGATTATTTTTATTTATTTTTTACTGAAATGATGCAACTAAAATACCACAAAATATTTTTTATTTAAGACCGGAAGAGAGTCTACAAAAAACATCCCTCTGCTATTAAATTTAATAAACTAATAGTCATTTCTCCTCTACCAGGGGAGCCCGGGAAGTGTCGGATCCCTACCGACTAAAACCCCTCGATGTGACTCCAACCTGCCAGGTGGCAAGCCACAGTCACTGCATCCATTACTGGCTTATTATTATTATTATATATATTTTTTTTTTTTTATGACGTCCCAACATAGTCCCTAAATAGTTATTCTGATAAAAATTAAAATCTTCCATATACATGGAAGGTCAAGCTCAGACTTTTTGCAGCTTTATTGAAAGAGCAACGTAAATCGGTAGTAAAAGTTTGTGGATAAATGGATATTTTAATTTAATGGAATCCGCTAATTCCAATTTCAAACTAAAATAAGAAAATACTCATAATCACTGTTTTACGCCCTTTGAAGGCAACATTTATCGTTAAGGCCACAAGAGCGGCATAGATTTGACAACACTGCTTTGCTATTTTATTGAAAGATCAACAATAGGTGGCATCGCTAATACCATTTCGAGTGAAATCGTGCAGTGTTCAGAACACGGTGCGAACACCATATGTGAGGAAAAGTATAACTTATTAGGAACGTAACCATTTATTAATGCTTCTTTAAAAGGTTTTGATGAAATTAAAAAGAATTTAAAAAAATCATTATTCAACATCAAAAAAATAACAAATTTCCGCATAATTTTTTTTTTGGCCTAATGTTCCATTAGATAAGTGGCCGGTGGCTATGCGGAACCTGAATTCCAATACTCCAATCGAACTCACTTCAGTTTCCTTGGGCCTACTAAATTACGTGACCTGGGCGTTTTAGAATTTCGGCAGAATATTGCTCACAAAGAAAAACCCATAAGTTTTTTATTATCAGATAATAGGATTTATAAAAATCTACAACCGTATCCAAAGGCTTTATCAAAATTTGGTGTATTTTTTTCAAAAAATAAAAAATCCAAAACAGATTTCTGTATTATCGACGAGGCTAAAGAAAAAGCCAGGTAAGATTTTTGACTATTGTTAGCAGTGTTTATTTTATTTCGAAAATCAGAGAGTCCAGCAAAAAACTGTCTGGATACGGTTGTGACATTCCTGCCAAATTTCAACAGATTCCGTTTTCTCGGTTCCGATATTCTGCCCGGTAAAGATTGGCCCAAAAACAGCAAAGCAGTGTTGTCAAATCTATGCCGTTGTTGTGGCCTTAAATTTGACGAGACCTTACTTGGGAATCTTTTAGTTACTTGTGGGTGACATCGGCAATAGCGTATCGGTTTCTCAAGTTTATTATCTCTTAAGGCGCATTTACACAGACAAACTTTCCTTTGATGTGGAAATGCCGACAAACATTTACACGAGCCTCTTGAGCAAAATGCTCAAAGAAATGTTCGAGCAAAATCTCGTAAAAAAAAACACGTAAATTTTGGAGAGAATGTTAAGCAAAATTTGTTTGAAGAAATGCTGGTATATAAATTTCTTACAAATTTAAATTTTATAGTTTTATGGGAATTCATTGAACTTAACTGAAAATAGAAAGACTAAGTTTTAAAACAAGGTATTTTTAATTAAGTGCTTTCCCACGGAAAAACGATTTGATGTCGAAATTCACATTTTACCTCATAAGCAACTTCGATTGACCTGATTTTTATAGGCGATATGCCAGTATACTTGTAACTTTTGTGGGGTTGTAAAAAACGAGAATAAAAAAATAATAATGGCACTTATTTATTGCTGTTGCCTGTAAAATGTAATGATAAAAATTTACTTTACTTCCTACTTTAAAACACAATACAATAATAATTAAGTCAAATTAAAAAACCTATATACATTTTATTAAATCTCAAATATATGAACAAAAGCACGTTCGGTCTAAATAATACCCGTTTGTTACCCACTTTTACAATCCTACGATCCAGACCCTTGACTAAAAAAATATAATTTAGCAGTAATAGACTAGACTTCTGAATCGGAATGTTGCTCCCTGGCATATTGTTTATTCAGTGTCAGTAATCGACCTTGATTATTACATTAAATTGACAGTAAATATCTATCTTCAGCATTTTCATGAACCTTTTGCTTTTTTAAGCAACCGTTGGGGCCTTAAACTAAGTAAATCTGGTGTGAGGAATTAAAAAAAACAATCAAAGCTAAGGGTAAAGCCAAGTCACAAAAATATGTTTAAAAAAAATCCCCTCCCCACCACTCCTCATAGTCGTGAGACGCGGATTACCGCTTAAAAGTGCAAGTTTTGAGTTTTTTGCCGATATTTGAAAAACTCAAAAATTTTTTGGAAAAGAAAAATTTTCCTGGGATTTTTTTTACTTTAGAAAAAAAACCCTAGGAATTAAAAAAAACTCGTAAGAAAATCCAAAAAAAAAACCCGGGCAAACAAATCTGGAAAAAACCCTAAGAAAAAAATATTATAAGTAACCCTAATCCATGTGACAAAACTGATAGTAGAGCCAATAATAAGGTTTGGCTTCCCGTCGGCTTTTTTTCACAAAAATTTTAAATAAAAGTTGGTGTTCCATTTTTTTAAAGAATTGAGATCAGTGATCACTGATGTGAAATTTTATTTATTCTCATCTTTAAAAATATGTTTCCAAAATAGATAGCAATAATTTGCTCAAAAATTTACCCGAACAAAATGTTCAAAGAAAAGCTCACAAAAATGTTCACGCAAAAAATTTTAGATCTTTTGCACGAGCTTTTATTTGAGCATGTTCGTCTGTGTAATTGCGCCTTTACACTCTCATTTACGAGCCGTTGCGCTTCTTTATCAATACACGCTATTTCGGCACCCTAGACAAAAAAATGTCGAATCCTGCATATGTTAGATACAGGGTGTCAAAGGTGCGCGATTTATTTACGTTGTTTGTTATTACTTGTTTAGGAATCACCAGAAAAAAAACAAAATTTTGTCGCGCGAGTCGCGCATCATAATAAGGGTAATCATTATGAAAACAATTAAAAAAAAAAAGTTGTTGTCAAAATTTTAAACAAAATACTTTTTTTATACTAATTTAAAAAAAATGCTATTAAAGAGAGGTTAAAACCGTACGTTGTAGGAACTTTCGCACGTAATAGACACTTAAAGGCGCATTTACACAGACAAACTTTCCTTTGATGTTGAAATGCCGACAAACATTTACACGAGCCTCTTGAGCAAAATGTTCAAAAAAAAGTTCGAACAAAATCTCGTACAAAAAGACTCACGGAAATTTTGGAGAGAATGTTAAGCAAAATTTGTTTGAAGAAATGTTGGTATAGAAATGTCTTACAAATTTAAATTTTATAGTTTTATGGGAATTCACTGAACTTAACTGAAAATAGAAAGACTAAGTTTTAAAACAAGGTATTTTTAATTAAGTGCTTTCCGACGGAATAACGATTTGATGTCGAAATTCACATTTTACCTCATAAGCAACTTCGATTGACCTGATTTTTATAGGGGATATGCCAGTATACTTGTAACTTTTTTGGGGTTGTAAAAAAACGAGAATAAAAAAATAATAATTGGCACTTATTTATTGCTGTTGCCTATAAAATGTAATGATAAAAATTTACGTTTAAAAGAATATCTCTTTATTTTACTTCCTAGTTTAAAACACAATACAATAATAATTAAGTCAAATGAAAAAACCTATATACATTTTATTAAATCTCAAATGTATAAACAAAAGCACGTTCGGTCTAAATAATACCCGTTTATTACCCACTTTTACAACCCTACGATTCCGACCCTTGTCTAAGAAAATATAATTTAGCAGTAATAGGCTAGACTTCTGAATCGGAATGTTGCTCCTTTGCATATTGTTTGTTCAGTGTCAGTAATCGACCTTGATTATTACATTAAATTGACAGTAAATATCTATCTTCAGCATTTTCATGAACCTTTTGCTTTTTTAAGCAACCGTTGGGACCTTAAACTAACTAGGTAAATCTGGTGTGAGGAATTAAAAAAAAAAAACCAATCAAAGCTAAGGGTAAAGTAAAGTTACAAAAATATGTTTAAAAAAAAATTCCCTCCCCACCACTCCTCATAATCGTGAGGCGCGGATTACCGCTTAAAAGTGCAATTTTTGAGTTTTTTTCCGTTATTTGAAAAACTCAAATTTTTTGGAAAAGAAAAATTTTCCTTGGTTGTTTTTTGAATTTAGGAAAAAACCCTTGGAAATAAAAAAAACTCACAAGAAAATCCCAAAAAACCCCCGAGCTAAAAAATCCGGGAAAAACCCTAAGAAAAAAATATTACAAGTAACCCTAATCCATGTGACAAAACTGATAGCCAAGAATAATATTTCGCTTGCCGTCGGCTTTTTTTCACAAAAATTTTAAATAAAAGTTGGTGTTCCATTTTTTTAAAGAATTGAGATCACTGATCACTGATGTGAAATTTTATTTATTCTCATCTTTAAAAATATGTTTCCAAAACAGACAGCAATAATTTGCTCAAAAATTTACCCAAACAAAATGTTCAAAGAAAAGCTCACAAAAATGTTCACGCAAAAAATTTTAGATCTTTTGCACGAGCTTTTGTTTGAGCATGTTCGTCTGTGTAATTGCGCCTTAACGTTGCACAAAGAGAAGATGCCTCGGAAGATGCTTCATCGAAATCGTATCTCAGTCGTACTACGTCTCATCTATTTCTACGACCACCCTTGCAGTATTCCTACGCAGCTTACAGTTCACTTTTTGATTGACTTTTTGAAAGGTATATTTTTGTGTATAAGACGTCCCTAAATAGTTATTCTGATAAAAATTAAAATCTTCCATATACGTCCTACTGTCAGAACGTGTCAAAAATATGTAACTTTTTCCCAAAATGTAAAGAAAAATATTTTTCAAAAATAAAAATTTGGGGGCCATTCTAGACAAAAAAAAATCACATAAGCATTTTTGTAGTACTAACCATTTTTTATAAACGTAATTTAAATGTTTAAAAAATGGAAAAATTGTCAATTTTGAATTTTAATGCTGTTAGTTAAAAAAAAAATATATTTTCCCAAAAAGCGATGGAGAACCTGAGAAAGAACATATTTTCGATAAAAAAACGTGAGAACTTTTTTTTGCATCACTTATAGTTTCTATACAAAAATAAAATAAGTTGAAGAAAATAATAAAATCATGTCGATTGTATTGGACTTTTTTGCACCAAGATTTTTCTGTAAAACTAAACTCTAAAAAAAATTATTTGCTAAATAGTTCTCTTATCACCTATCAAACGACAGTAAAAAAGTTTCGACTAGATTTGAAAAGGTAACCTCTGGCGGAATTAAATAAAAAGAGCTCTCTGAAAGACATCTTTTTATATACAATAAAATAACAACAAATATTGACTATATAAGGTACTTCACTTATTTCTGCTTCTATCTTGCCCCCTTAATTCCGGTGAGTTCGAAGGGTCTTACAGAACATTTAAAAAAAATATCAGAGCACAAAGCATCATCATTTTTACTTAATAAACATAAGAAAGTAAAAACTTTTTTACTGTCGTTTGATAGGTAATAAAACTACCTACTTAGCACATAATTGTATTTTTTTATAAGTCTAGGTTAATAGAAAAATCTTGGTGCAAAGAAGTTCATTACAATCGACATGATTTTAGCATTTTCTTCAACTAATTTTATTTTTTTATAGAAACTATAAGCGTTGTATGAACAAGCTGTTTATACAACGCTATAAGTTATGTAAAAAATTTCAAGAATGGATTTTGGTAATTTTTATTTTTTTACAGGTTTTGCCAGTAGGACGTACATATAAGATTCTAATTTTTATCAGAATAACTATTTAGGGACGGCACCTACACAAAAATATAACTTTCGAAAAGAGTATTTTTTTTTCTTAAAATCAATCAAAAAGTGAACTGTGAGGTAGCGTATCCTAACCATTTTGTTATCTGTGGGTTTTCATAAATCTGATCCACAGTTTCACTTCTTCTATTTTCCATTCCAATAGAAGTGAGCGGCATGAAATAAAACTGGGCATCAAGCACTGAACAAGAATTGGTTTGGTTACGTCATATAGTGCACAACTTTAACTCTATTTTTTTAAGGACGCTTCCACAAAAGCATCCAAGATACACTAACAACAAGGACTCAAAAATAGCTTGCCAACTTTAAAGTAATAAATTGACTGTTTTTAGCGATTCGATCAAAACCTGCAAGATAACAGCATTTTGGACGTGAGGGGCACAGTATGTCATCTTTTACAACAAAATGCCATCGCCAATTGCCACGACGGCGAAGGAACTTCTATGATGCCAACCCCAACGTTAGGATTCTTCAAAAAGTAGATTTAGAGATTTAATAATATTTAACAAAATTGTTTTTTTTTGTTAAAGTTTTCGCCTGCGGCGCTATACCAATATTTTCGTTTAATTTTAAGCAATTTTTTTGTCAACAATATTTAAAACGTGTAAAAAATAGCATTTTAGTGTAATATTTTCAAAATTTCTGCCTGCGGCGTATTTAAGGGTTAATTTTGAAAAAAATCTTTAAATAAGACTAGAAGAGACTTGCTTTTCAAAATAAGTATTTTTGTTTCGTATACACTAACTCAACACTTATTAAACCGCCCCTCCCTTCAGTTCAAGAGCTCAAGCAATAACCTACCTAACTTTTAAAAATTTGCCATAGGTAGGTAGTTGATTTTTACTGCAGACCCCCCGCCCCAAACTCGACTTCTGGCTACGCCACTGCAAAATTTTAGAAACTTTTTATACATATACAGAGGTAAAATTGTAATTTTTCAAAGCATAACGTGTGTCATACATAAGGTGGTGTTAATTTCTTTCAATCAAAGTTATTTACAATCTTTAAATTTAATGTAGCTGAAGTTCTGAACGTTCAGTGAATGACAAGGCCTCTCACATTAAGAGGCTTGATCAAAAATTTTTCTAAAATACCTTAAAATGGCTCTTATAGTGGTTTCGTGCTATTGAAATGTAAATATTACTTGCTTAACTGCAAAATCAATTTACATATTTTGCTATTTATTTATAGTGTATAAGGACACTAAATCTGCAGCATAAGTTTTAACCACTCGAGTTGCTACTAACGGCGCATAACTCACCCAAA
The DNA here is from genome assembly GCA_963921995.1 of Oxystoma pomonae. Taxonomy (NCBI): domain Eukaryota; kingdom Metazoa; phylum Arthropoda; class Insecta; order Coleoptera; family Brentidae; genus Oxystoma; species Oxystoma pomonae. The sequence continues at coordinate 2,711,316 of OY998167.1, read as the reverse complement.
CAATAAAACGCTAAATTTAATATAAAACTGTGATGCCCCTCCCAAAAACTGTTCGTGTTTCACCGGTTGCTAGGCCTAAGGTCACTAATATAGTGTTAATTTTAACCTCTAAAATGACTACGAAAAGTCAAGACACCCAAAAAATAGAACGCTACATTCAACATATGAACGTGATGCCCCTCCCCAAAAATTGTTTTTCTTTCACTACGTTAAGGTCACTAAATCTACAATATAAGTTTTATCTTTTGGAATTGCCATAAAAGGTGCAAACAAACAGTAAAACGCTAAATTCAGCATATGACCATGATGCCCCCAAAAATTGTTTTTTTTTCATCATTTGCTAGACCTAAGGCCACTAAATCTACAGTATAAGTTTTATCTTTCGGAATTGCTATTAAGGGCGCAAAATGCACCTAAACAGTACAACGCTATATTCAACATATAACCGTGAGGTCCCTCCCCAAAAATCGGTTTTATTTCACCGTCCTCTCGGTCTAAGGTCACTAATCTTACAGTATAAGCTTTATCTTCCGGAAATGCTACTAAGGCCGCAAAATGCACACAAACAGTATAACGCTAAATTCATCATATGACCGTGATGCCCCTCCCCAAAAATTATTTTCTTTCACCGTTTACTAGTTCTAAGGTCACTAAATCTACGGTATAAGTTTTATCTTCCGGAATTGCTACTAAGGGCGCAAAACTCACACAAACAGTAAAGTCGTTTCTTTCACCGTTTGCTTGGTCTAAGGCCACTAATCCTACAGTATAAGTTTTATCTTTCGGAATGGCTACTAAGGCCGCAAAGGCACACAAACAGTAAAACGCTAAATTCATCATATGACCGTGATGCCCCTCCCCAAAAATCGTTGTCGTTCACCGTTTACTAGATCTAAGGTCACTAAATCGACCGTATAAGTTTTATCTTCCGGAATTGATACTAAGGGTGCAAAACGCACCTAAACGGTACAACGGTAAATTCAGCATATGACCGTAATGCCCCTCCCCGAAAATCGTTTTTCTTTTACCGTTCGCTCGATCTAATGTCACTAAATCTACGGTATAAGTTTTATCTTCCGGAATTGATACTAAGGGTGCAAAACGCATCTAAACGGTACAACGCTAAATTCAGCATATGACCGTGATGCCCCTCCCCAAAAATCGATTTTCTTTCATCTTTCGCTCGATCTAAGGTCACTTATCCTACAGTATAAGTTTTATCTTCCGGAATTGCTACTAAGGCCGCAAAACGGACACAAATAGTAAAACGCTAAATTCATCATATGACCGTGATGCCCCTCCCCAAATATCGTTATCGCTCACCGTTTACTAGACCTAAGGTCACTAAATCTACGGTATAAGTTTTATCTTCCGGAATTGATACTAAGGGTGCAAAACGCATCTAAACGGTACAACGCTAAATTCAGCATATGACCGTGATGCCCCTCCCCAAAAATCGATTTTCTTTCACCGTTCGCTCGATCTAAGGTCACTAATCCTACAGTATAAGTTTTATCTTCCGGAATTGCTACTAAGGCCGCAAAACGCACACAAATAGTAAAACGCTAAATTCATCATATGACCGTGATGCCCCTCCACAAATATCGTTGTCGTTCACCGTTTACTAGATCTAAGGTCTCTAAATCGACCGTATAAGTTTTATCTTCCGGAATTGATACTAAGGGTGCAAAACGCATCTAAACGGTACAACGCTAAATTCAGCATATGACCGTGATGCCCCTCCCCAAAAATCGTTTTTCTTTCACCGTTCGCTCGATCTAAGGTCACTAATCCTACAGTATAAGTTTTATCTTCCGGAATTGCTACTAAGGCCGCAAAACGCACACAAATAGTAAAACACTAAATTCATCATATGACCGTGATGCCCCTCCCCAAAAATTAGTTTTATTTTACCGTTCGCTCGGTCTAAGGTCACTAATCCTACAGTATAAGTTTTATCTTCCGGAATTGCTACTAAGGCCGCAAAACGCACACAAATAGTAAAACGCTAAATTCATCATATGACCGTGATGCCCCTCGCCAAATATCGTTGTAGTTCACTGTTTACTATATCTAAGGTCACTAAATCTACGGTATAAGTTTTATCTTCCGGAATTGATACTAAGGGTGCAAAACGCATCTAAACAGTACAACGCTAAATTCAGCATATGACCGTGATGCCCTTCCCCAAAAATCGTTTTTCTTTCACCGTTCGCTCGATCTAAGGTCACTAATCCTACAGTATAAGTTTTATCTTCCGGAATTGCTACTAAGGCCGCAAAACGCACACAAATAGTAAAACACTAAATTCATCATATGACCGTGATGCCCCTCCCCAAAAATTAGTTTTATTTTACCGTTCGCTCGGTCTAAGGTCACTAATCCTACAGTATAAGTTTTGTCTTCCGGAATTGCTACTAAGGCCGCAAAACGCACACAAATAGTAAAACGCTAATTCACCATATGACCATGATGCCCCTCCCCAAATATCGTTGTCGTTCACCGTTTACTAGATCTAAGGTCACTAAATCTACGGTATAAATTTTATCTTCCGGAATTGATACTATGGGTGCAAAACGCACCTAAACGGTACAACGCTAAATTCATCATATGACCGTGATGCCCCTCCCCAAATATCGTTATCGTTCACCGTTTACTAGATCTAAGGTCACTAAATCTACGGTATAAGTTTTATCTTCCGGAATTGATACTAAGGGTGCAAAACGCATCTAAACGGTACAACGCTAAATTCAGCACATGACCGTGATGCCCCTCCCCAAAAATCGATTTTCTTTCACCGTTCGCTCGATCTAAGGTCACTAATCCTACAGTATAGGTTTTATCTTCCGGAATTGCTACTAAGGCCGCAAAACGCACACAAATAATAAAACGCTAAATTCATCATATGACCGTGATGCCCCTCCCCAAGTATCGTTGTCGTTCACCGTTTACTAGATCTAAGGTTACTAAATCTACTAAATAAAAAGTTTATTTGTAGATTATGTACAAACTTTAGGTAATTATTAAATTACGATACGGAAATCGACTGATTTATCTTTCTGGGTCTATGTGCATACTACCGATGATTCGTAGAAGGTTTTGCCAACATAGCCGCTCCATTAGATAGACTCACTAACGACCAGGTATAGTCTATTACTAGAATACCGAGTGATTAAGCTTTCAGAAAGTTAAAAGCGCTCCGGTTTTAAGTTATCCTCAACAATAAGGACGATTTATTCTTCTGGATACGGATGCAAGCAATTTTGGTATTAAAGCAGTACTTTGGCAAATCCAGGATGAAGAAGAGAGAATCATCGAATATATTGGACGCAATTTTTCCAAGCTAAAACGAAATTATTGTGTAACACGAAAGGAACTCCGGCAATAGTAAAATTTCTACCAACATTTCCACAAATATCTATATGGACATACATTCCTAATAATAACCGCTCATGAGGCACTCAAGTGGCATCTAGGAATTAAACAACCTGAGGCACAGGTAACAAGGTGAATAGAGAAGCTACAGAAGTATAACTTTAATGTAAAATACCGATCTGGAAAGATGCATAACAATGCATATGCTCTATCAAGAAGACCTTGCAGAAAGATAGACCAAAAAGAAGGAATTACTTAGCTGCGGAGAACTACTTGTGACAACAATAAAGAATGGGCTTCAGAACAATTTCGATCCGCCCAACTGGAAGATAAGGACATAGTTGAAGCCACAATGGAATTCACTGTGAGTGGATAATGGTCTGTTGAAAAATATCTGGGAAAGTACGGATGGAAAATAATTCATCAAAATTAATAGTTTCTAGAAGTAGAGTTTCTCAAGTACTAGAGGAAGTACACGAGAACTAGAGCTCATCTTGGAATCAACAAGACGTGAAAAGATGGTGCGCGGCAAGTCAAAGACATAAAACTAGATCAAGACCCCAAATGAAACAGTATAATGTTGGGCTGCCTTTTGAATGTAGAGCAACTGATGTTGCTGGGCCATTCCCCGAGACTGAGAAAGGCAATCAATACATCCTTGTTGCCATGCACGACTTCAGTAAGTGGTTAGAAATTTTTGATGTATTATACTTTGTGTTTAATTTTTTTCTCTCTTTCTTTTTTTTTAGTTTTTTCTATAGTTGACTTATATTATAATTTTAATTTCATTGTTTTGTAAAAAGTAACACATTAAATTAAATTAAATAAGATATAGACTAAAGGATCACTGTGAAATTGTTTGTAATTTAAAAAATAATTACCTACCGAAATAAAATATCATAAATATAGGAATTTTCGCAGTTTTCATTTCAATAATATAAACAAATTCTTTCTACTATATATTGGAATCTGATCTTTGAATTTAATGTTTTGAACAAAATGGTAGATTTTTTTAATAATAATTAAATTTTGTTTTTGTTAAGTGTGCACCATTAAAATGCTTACACATAACCAAACCACTAGCCCCATGATTATGATGGATATAAGAGACGTCCCTTAAGTGATTTCAGAACCAAAGAACTCGCCCGTTGGGAATATTATAAAAATTGTAAAAAAGTAAACAGTAAATAAAATCTGAAAAAAGGGCCTTTTTGGACTTTTTGGACGAAAAAAATGTTCTACAACCACATGGAGTTCACTTACAGTTAGAAATTACAAAAGTCCTTCTTAATAAGTATAAAAATAATAAATTAAACCGAAATTTGATATTTTCTTTTAATGAAGTAACGGAGCTCGAAGTCAGGAAAGCTTTGATGTCCACAAAAAGTAGTGCTACAGGTTCAGATATGTTATCTCCCAAAATTTCCTGATTCTTGGAAGAATGCAATTGTAATTCTACTACCTAAAATATTATCTGAAATAAATTTTTGGGAAGGGCACCATGGTCATATGTTAAATTTAGCGTTTTACGGGTTGGGTGCGTTCTGCACCCCTAGTAGAAATTCCGGAAGTTTTAGAGCGAACGGTTAAAGAAAACTAATTTTTTGGAAGGGCCTTCAGGTGCTTTTTACGTCCTTACTAGCAATTCCGGCAAATAAAAACTTATACTGTAGATTTATTGGCTTTAGGCCCAGCAAACAGTGACAGGAAAACGATTTTTGAAGAGGGTTTTATGTTGAATTTAGTGTTTGGGTGCGTTTCGGGCCCTTAGTAGCGATTCGTGCGAATGAAACTTATACAGTAGATTTAGTGACCTTAAGCCCAGCAAAGAGTGAAAGGAAGACGATTTTTGGGGACGGGCAAAACGGTTATATGTTGAATTTAGCGTTTTACTGTTTTTGTGCGTTTTGCGCCCTTGGCAGTAATTCCGGAAGATAAAACTTATACTGTAGGATTAGTGACCTTAGATCGAGCGAACGATAAAAGAAAAACGATTTTTGGGGAGGGGCATCACGGTCATATGATGAATTTAGTGTTTTACTATTTGTGTGCGTTTTGCGGCCTTAGTAGCAATTCCGGAAGATAAAACTTATACCGTAGATTTAGTGACCTTAGAACTAGTAAACGGTGAAAGAAAATAATGTTTGGGGAGGGGCATCACGGTCAAATGATGAATTTAGCGTTATACTGTTTGTGTGCATTTTGCGGCCTTAGTAGCTTTTCCGGAAGATAAAGCTTATACTGTAAGATTAGTGACCTTAGACCGAGAGGACGCTGAAATAAAACCGATTTTTGGGGAGGGGCCTCACGGTTATATGTTGAATATAGCGTTGTACTGTTTAGGTGCATTTTGCGCCCTTAATAGCAATTCCGAAAGATAAAACTTATACTGTAGATTTAGTGGCCTTAGGTCTAGCAAACGGTGAAAAAAAAACAATTTTTAAAGGCATCATGGTCATATGCTGAATTTAGCGTTTTACTATTTGTGTGCGTTTTGCGGCATTAGTAGCAATTCCGGAAGATAAAACTTATACTGTAGGATTAGTGACCTTAGATCGAGCGAACGATGAAAGAAAAACGATTTTTGGGGAGGGGCATCACGGTCATATGCTGAATTTAGCGTTGTACCGTTTGGATGCGTTTTGCACCCTTAGTATCAATTCCGGAAGATAAAACTTATACGGTCGATTTAGAGACCTTAGATCTAGTAAACGGTGAACGACAACGATATTTGTGGAGGGGCATCACGGTCATATGATGAATTTAGCGTTTTACTATTTGTGTGCGTTTTGCGGCCTTAGTAGCAATTCCGGAAGATAAAACTTATACTGTAGGATTAGTGACCTTAGATCGAGCGAACGGTGAAAGAAAATCGATTTTTGGGGAGGGGCATCACGGTCATATGCTGAATTTAGCGTTGTACCGTTTAGATGCGTTTTGCACCCTTAGTATCAATTCCGGAAGATAAAACTTATACCGTAGATTTAGTGACCTTAGGTCTAGTAAACGGTGAGCGATAACGATATTTGGGGAGGGGCATCACGGTCATATGATGAATTTAGCGTTTTACTATTTGTGTCCGTTTTGCGGCCTTAGTAGCAATTCCGGAAGATAAAACTTATACTGTAGGATTAGTGACCTTAGATCGAGCGAACGATGAAAGAAAATCGACTTTTGGGGAGGGGCATCATGGTCATATGCTGAATTTAGCGTTGTACCGTTTAGATGCGTTTTGCACCCTTAGTATCAATTCCGGAAGATAAAACTTATACGGTCGATTTAGAGACCTTAGATCTAGTAAACGGTGAACGACAACGATATTTGGGGAGGGGCATCACGGTCATATGATGAATTTAGCGTTTTACTATTTGTGTGCGTTTTGCGGCCTTAGTATCAATTCCGGAAGATAAAATTTATACCGTAGATTTAGTGACCTTAGATCTAGTAAACGGTGAACGACAACGATATTTGGGGAGGGGCATCGTGATCATATGATGAATTTAGCGTTTTACTATTTGTGTGCGTTTTGCGGCCTTAGTAGCAATTCCGGAAGATAAAACTTATACTGTAGGATTAGTGACCTTAGACCGAGCGAACGGTAAAAGAAAACTAATTTTTGGGGAGGGGCATCACGGTCATATGATGAATTTAGTGTTTTACTATTTGTGTGCGTTTTGCGGCCTTAGTAGCAATTCCGGAAGATAAAACTTATACTGTAGGATTAGTGACCTTAGATCGAGCGAACGGTGAAAGAAAAACGATTTTTGGGGAGGGGCATCACGGTAATATGCTGAATTTAGCGTTGTACCGTTTAGATGCGTTTTGCACCCTTAGTATCAATTCCGGAAGACAAAACTTATACCGTAGATTTAGTGACCTTAGGTCTAGTAAACGGTGAACGATAACGATATTTGGGGAGGGGCATCACGGTCATATGATGAATTTAGCGTTTTACTATTTGTGTCCGTTTTGCGGCCTTAGTAGCAATTCCGGAAGATAAAACTTATACTGTAGGATTAGTGACCTTAGATCGAGCGAACGGTGAAAGAAAAACGATTTTTGGGGAGGGGCATCACGGTAATATGCTGAATTTAGCGTTGTACCGTTTAGATGCGTTTTGCACCCTTAGTATCAATTCCGGAAGACAAAACTTATACCGTAGATTTAGTGACCTTAGGTCTAGTAAACGGTGAACGATAACGATATTTGGGGAGGGGCATCACGGTCATATGATGAATTTAGCGTTTTACTATTTGTGTCCGTTTTGCGGCCTTAGTAGCAATTCCGGAAGATAAAACTTATACTGTAGGATTAGTGACCTTAGACCGAGCGAACGGTAAAAGAAAACTAATTTTTGGGGAGGTGGCATCACGGTCATATGATGAATTTAGCGTTTTACTATTTGTGTGCGTTTTGCGGCCTTAGTAGCAATTCCGGAAGATAAAACTTATACTGTAGGATTAGTGACCTTAGATCGAGCGAACGGTGAAAGAAAATCGATTTTTGGGGATTTTTGGGTCATATGCTGAATTTAGCGTTGTACCGTTTAGATGCGTTTTGCACCCTTAGTATCAATTCCGGAAAGTTAAAACTTATACCGTAGATTTAGTGACCTTAGATCGAGCGAACGGTAAAAAAAAACGATTTTCGGGGAGGGGCATCACGGTCATATGCTGAATTTAGTGTTGTACCGTTTAGGTGCGTTTAGCACCCTTAGTATCAATTCCGGAAGATAAAACTTATACCGTAGATTTAGTGACCTTAGATCTAGTAAACGGTGAACGACAACGATTTTTGGGGAGGGGCATGACGGTCATATGATGAATTTAGCGTTTTACTGTTTGTGTGCCTTTGCGGCCTTAGTAGCCATTCCGAAAGATAAAACTTATACTGTAGGATTAGTGACCTTAGACCAAGCAAACGGTGAAAGAAAAACGATTTTTGGGGAGGGGCATCACGGTCATATGATGAATTTAGCGGTTCACTGTTTGTGTGAGTTTTGCACCCTTAGTATCAATTCCGGAATATAAAACTTATACCGTAGATTTAGTGACCTTAGAACTAGTAAACGGTGAAAGAAAATAATTTTTGGGGAGGGGCACCACGGTCATATGATGAATTTAGCGTTATACTGTTTGTGTGCATTTTGCGGCCTTAGTAGCTTTTCCGGAAGATAAAGCTTATACTGTAAGATTAGTGACCTTAGACCGAGAGGACGCTGAAATAAAACCGATTTTTGGGGAGGGGCCTCACGGTTATATGTTGAATATAGCGTTGTACTGTTTAGGTGCATTTTGCGCCCTTAATAGCAATTCCGAAAGATAAAACTTATACTGTAGATTTAGTGGCCTTAGGTCTAGCAAACGGTGAAAAAAAAACAATTTTTAAAGGCATCATGGTCATATGCTGAATTTAGCGTTTTACTGTTTATTTGCACCCTTTATGGCAATTCCAAAAGATAAAACTTATATTGTAGATTTAGTGACCTTAGCGTAGTGAAAGAAAAACAATTTTTGGGGAGGGGCATCACGTTCATATGTTGAATGTAGCGTTCTATTTTTTGGGTGTCTTGACTTTTCGTAGTCATTTTAGAGGTTAAAATTAACACTATATTAGTGACCTTAGGCCTAGCAACCGGTGAAACACGAACAGTTTTTGGGAGGGGCATCACAGTTTTATATTAAATTTAGCGTTTTATTGTTTGGGTGAGTTATGCGCCGTTAGTAGCAACTCGAGTGGTTAAAACTTATGCTGCAGATTTAGTGTCCTTATACACTACAAATAAATAGCAAAATATGTAAATTGATTTTGCAGTTAAGCAAGTAATATTTACATTTCAATAGCACGAAACCACTATGAGAGCCATTTTAAGGTATTTTAGAAAAATTTTTGATCAAGCCTCTTAATGTGAGAGGCCTTGTCATTCAATGAACGTTCAGAACTTCAGCTACATTAAATTTAATAAAAAACGTGTGCTACCACAACCCGTTTTTTAGCGTTCAAAAAAAGTACTGCCAAAAAACTTTTTTCCTCTGTTAAAATGAAAAATATTTAGAGAAAGGGCAGAATTTGAGAGCTAGAAGATATTTTAGTGAAGTGCAAAAATATTTGGTTGTTGAAGACAGCAGGCTATAAAAAAGTATTTTAGAGAAAGATGAAAATAATTTTAGGTAATTGTTTAATAAAAATTTCTCTCTCATATGATTTTTATTTTGCCATTTTTATACAAAAAACAGCAAAAATTGAAATTTTTCAAAGCATAAAGTGTGTGAGAATGAGGTGGAATTAATTTATTTTAATGAAAGTTCTTTATGGTCAAGCCACGATGACCCTTAAAATAATTTTCTTAAATACCTGGTAAATTATTTTTAGATGTGCTAAAATACACTTTAGTAGTTTTAATACCACCTTATGATTTACACACTTTACACTTTGAAAAATTAAAATTTTTGAAATTTTTAGTAAACATTTGCCTTAAATTATGTCCATCTTTCTCTAAATTGGCACTATTTTTTTAAACGCATAAAAAACAGTGAAAACTTGAAATATTTGAGTGTTTTATTCCAGAAATCGAAACTTTGGAAAGAACGCTTTAAAATGTGGGCAATATAATGGCATAAAAATGTGAAAAACGTAGTAAAAAATTGCTTTATTAAAAACGTTCCCCTCTAAAATATTTTAAGCTTTAAATTACCATCATGGCTTGACCCGAGGCTTGACCAGGTTATAGTCTTTAAATTCACCAAAAAACGTGTCCTACCATAAGCGAATTTAAGCACATCTAAAAATCATTTAACAGGTATTTAAGAAAATTATTTTAAGGGTCCTCATGGCTTTACCATTAAAGGCATAAAGGTTCCAATTTTGGCAATAAAAAATTACAGGGAAGTCAAAAAAAAGTTTCAGTTTTTTTTCCAGCCTAAATTGTTTTACATTTTTTGTGCAGATTCCTTTACTTTTCCAAAATGCCAAACTTTATAAAAATCGGCCAAGGAACAAAAAAGTAATTAGAAAATTAAATCAGTCCAAGATTGTTAGGCCCAACCCATATACAGGATGTAAACGATGTGATAGTAATTATTTAAATGGGTGAAACAAGCAAAAAAGCATCGTAAATATCAACATTTCACCTTTGGGTAATTATGCAGTATACGGTTTTCTGACATTTTTGATTTCTTTTGAAAAATTCTTTATGGGGGCACCTTCTAGGGTCCCTAGGACCTCAAATCCGCCTGCGCCCGATTTTTTTCTTACGAGAAAAAAGGGTGCCCAGGGGGGGGTTGTAATGTGTTTTTATGATTGTTTTGGGTTGGTTTGAATTAGGTTGGGTTGGACTGTGTTGGTTAGGGTTGTTTTAGTAAAAAAAAATTAAAAAAAAACAAAAAAAATAAAAAAAAAAACAACGGGCGCAGACGGATTTGGGGTCCTAGGGACCCTGGAAGGTGCCCCCATAAAGAATTTTTCAAAAAAAATCAAAAATGGCAGAAAACCGTATACTGCATAATTACCCACCTTTGAAATGGTTTATTTTTTCACATCTTACAAATTATTAATTACTAATAAATAGTAAAAAGCCAAAAAATATATGTGTACTTACCTAAAACTGGTTTTAGCGCCTCGTCTGGTTGTAAATTTTCAAAGCTCTTTTTAATTTGTAAAAACTTTTTTTATTAACTTTTTTTTGACAAACACTAAAAAAACACTTCTTTTAAGCATTTGTTTGTACACTTGTAGGGCACACTCCCTTTTGTTTAATTAAAAACACCTGTCACAAAGTGTTTAAACTGTTTTTAATTTGTAAAAACTCTTTTTTTATTTTGAACAACACTCAAAAAACCGAGAAAAAAACACTTGTTTTAAGCCGCTGGAGAAATCTATCGCGATACATTTGAGCTGCAAGATTTGAGTTTCTGCGAACTTTACGAATTGCTGATTGAAGAACATTTTTAATTTAGTTTAATTTCACACCAAATTGCAAAAAAACTCGCGAAAATAATGGCGTCAGATACACTCGCGCGACCGACAACCTTCACATCGAACAGCGGATGACGCACTATGACTAGGGGTGGGCGCCGTGGGCGATATTTGTCGATGTTTTTGAAACATCCATGTTAGAGCAGTCGATATTCGATGTTTTGATATCGATGGTAAAGATCAAAAACATCGATATTATCATCGATGTTTGTCTATCGATGTTGTCGATGTAAATTTTCGTTTGTGCAGCCCAAGGTTGCCAGGAACATGATAATTATCAGAATCTATGATAATTTTGGGGGAAACATGATAAATAATAATGACCTATTATCAACCCCCAAATCTATGATAATTTAACAAATCCTCTAATACCTCAGTAATCTAAGAAATTAATAGTCCTTTTTTTTGGTCATTCAAAAATAACAATACATAATACTCCAGTAATCTAAAAAATTGATAGTCCTCTTTTTTTTTGGTCACTCAAAAATAACAATACAACAATACTACATTTTAAGGCGAATGTCATGCAAAAACAAAAACTATGATAATTTTTCCCTAAACTTGATAATTTTTCAGATTGCAAATGATAGTTTTTTTCCAACCTCCTGGCAACACTGAATTGTAGCCCATCCCATACGGTATGCTTGCCCAACAGCCATTTGCACCAACATATTTACTTATTTAGGGGTCACCTAGAATAAGATGGCCTAGGTTAGAGAAGAGTTTTGTTTGTATTTAGAACTCCCCTAAACTACCTTAGGTGATCCCTAAATCTAGGGGCCCGTTTTTGACCCCCTAGGTTACCCCTAAATATGTTGGTGCAAATGGCTGCAAATAAGGCGTAATAAATGTAAAAATTTAACTTTTTTCTATTTTAAATGTTCCATGTTTGATTATGTATTATTAAGTATGTTTTTATATTTTATTAGTAGCTTAAGACGTATTTATCTAAAACAAATTTGTAGGTTCTCATTTTTTTAACTTTTATTACATACTAAAAAAGATGATTACACATTTTTCAAATAATAAACATCGAGTTTTTACACCGATGTCTTGATGACATCGATGATAGGTGTCGATGTGAACATCGATGCTGAATATCGATATTGATCCTTCGATGTCCCACCTCTACTATGAACGGTGTTGTAGAGAGGAGAGGGGGTCGGAGGTCAGAGAGTCACGTATGCCGTGAATGGCGTTGTTGCCAAGTGTTTTTTAAATCTTTAACTCAAAGGAAATCATAATTTTTTTAAATTTAGAGGATTTATTTGGAAATGGTTAAAGTTAGACAGGAATATTTCTAACATTCTGTTAGATATTGGCATTACCCCATAAGTCATATGAACTTTTTGACTTGTTTTGACCCCCTTTCATCAGTTAAAAAAGGGGGCGAAGTTAGCCTCCCGTCATTAAAGGGGTAGAAAATTTAAATACAGCTTTTCCTTGTTTCAAAAAATATGTATAATAATATGTTGCGTTTTTCTCTTAACGGTTTTTAAATAAAAAGGAAAAATCATCTCCATAAGACTGAGTAGGTAAAAAAGAACAAGGATTTTATTTAAAAACCGTTAGACAAAAAAAGATAACATATTATAGGTACCTTTGGAAACAGAAAAAAGAGCTCTATTTAAATTTTCCAAAATATGCAGGCTTTCTCATTTAAGAAAGTATCAAATTAAGCAGTAACTTTCAATTTTTATGTTTAAAAAAATATATTTATTCAAATAACACATTTTTTTTTATTTTTAATACAAAACTAGAGGTACCTACTTCTTTTAGTTTAAAGTATCACATTAAGAGATATTTTAATTAGTCACCTATTAGTTATCTTATATCTCTAGAAACTAAACAAAATATTGCAAAGAAAACGAAATCAAATGCAATTATTAAACTCTTAAAATATTGATAATAAGTAGTCGCAAAATAACAGCCCCTCCGCATAACATTCCTCTTTCTTTGTGATGCTGAAAGAAAAAAAATGTAATTCCAAATATTACGAAAAAATTAAATTTGTCGTCGACGGTTTTTATAAACAAAAATTCAAGATGGCTCCCAGTAAGATTTATAATCACCATTCACCCAAAAAGTTGACTTTGAATAATTGAATAGGGCTGTCTAACAAATTGTCTGTCAAAAAAACAAAATTATGATTGTTTTCCACAAACCAAAACTACACTTTTTTGCACTCGACGCGCGTTTCGCTAACAACGTTAGCATCATCAGGAGACGATAAACAATGAACTAAATTAATCTACGCTCTATCTTATATACAATCCTTTAGTGGGCGGAGATAAGACCAATAAATTGTGATTGATCACGATTTTTAATCCTACCTCCCCTCAACCAAAGAATAAAGTGTACTAAACGGGATAGGTCCTCTATCTTTATTCAAACTATTTTTGGATTTAATGATTTCCATACTTTCATATGCATTCAAAAGTCTTTTGTTTGGTACACTTTTTAGAAGTTTTAGGTTATCTAATGTGAATCTATGATTGTTTTCAAAAGCATGCTCGGCCACACTTGACTTTTCTGTTCTTCCGTATTTTAAGTGTGCTAAGTGTTCTTTAAAACGTGTTTGAATAGAGCGTCTCGTTTGGCCAACATATTTTTTATCACAATCCATGCAACTAATTTCGTAAATTCCACTTTTTTCTAGAACTGCAGTTTTATCCTTGGGATTTCCTAGTAAGCTTCTTATTGTGTTACCGGATTGATATACTAAGTTAAGACCGGTGTTATTAAATACTTTCTGTAATCCTTTCGTATAATTAGGATTATACGGAATTGATACAAATTTTGAGTCGCAGGTATCTTTTTGTCTGAAAAAGGTAGAATTCCGAAAGGTCTTTTGAAAAGAATGTCTATTTATCAGCTTATTTATTAAGCCTTCGTCGTAACCGTTTTCGCCAGCTATATTCCTAATCCTATTCTTTTCTGCTTCAAATCTTTCTTTGTTTAAGGGGAAATTTACTAATCTATATGTTAAAAAGTGCAAACTTGCAAGCTTATGTTGTAAGCAATGAAAAGAGTCATTTGGAATATACCTGTTGGTGGCCGTGCCTTTTCTGTATAGGTCAAAGTCCAATTTATTTTTATTTCTTATAACTAAAGTGTCTAGAAATGGCAGTGTACCGTTGTTCTCTGTTTCATAAGTAAATTTAATAGTGGGAAATTTGTTATTTATTTTTTCCATAAAATTTTCAACACTAGTTACTTTAGTGTTGAATACTGTATTCAACACTAAAGTAACTAGTGTTGAAAATTTTATGGAAAAAATAAATAACAAATTTCCCACTATTAAATTTACTTATGAAACAGAGAACAACGGTACACTGCCATTTCTAGACACTTTAGTTATAAGAAATAAAAATAAATTGGACTTTGACTTATACAGAAAAGGCACGGCCACCAACAGGTATATTCCAAATGACTGATGATGATTAGTAAATTTCCCCTTAAATAAAGAAAGATTTGAAGCAGAAAAGAATAGGATTAGGAATATAGCTGGCGAAAACGGTTACGACGAAGGCTTAATAAATAAGCTGATAAATAGACATTCTTTTCAAAAGACCTTTCGGAATTCTACCTTTTTCAGACAAAAAGATACCTGCGACTCAAAATTTGTATCAATTCCGTATAATCCTAATTATACGAAAGGATTACAGAAAGTATTTAATAACACCGGTCTTAACTTAGTATATCAATCCGGTAACACAATAAGAAGCTTACTAGGAAATCCCAAGGATAAAACTGCAGTTCTAGAAAAAAGTGGAATTTACGAAATTAGTTGCATGGATTGTGATAAAAAATATGTTGGCCAAACGAGACGCTCTATTCAAACACGTTTTAAAGAACACTTAGCACACTTAAAATACGGAAGAACAGAAAAGTCAAGTGTGGCCGAGCATGCTTTTGAAAACAATCATAGATTCACATTAGATAACCTAAAACTTCTAAAAAGTGTACCAAACAAAAGACTTTTGAATGCATATGAAAGTATGGAAATCATTAAATCCAAAAATAGTTTGAATAAAGATAGAGGACCTATCCCGTTTAGTACACTTTATTCTTTGGTTGAGGGGAGGTAGGATTAAAAATCGTGATCAATCACAATTTATTGGTCTTATCTCCGCCCACTAAAGGATTGTATATAAGATAGAGCGTAGATTAATTTAGTTCATTGTTTATCGTCTCCTGATGATGCTAACGTTGTTAGCGAAACGCGCGTCGAGTGCAAAAAAGTGTAGTTTTGGTTTGTGGAAAACAATCATAATTTTGTTTTAGTGCAACCAAAGGTTCCAAATTCCCAACATAACAAATTGTCAGGCAGCCATTAGCAAAAAGACGCAGATTAAACAAACTGACTATTTTACAGAAATAATCCTTTCTGAATCGGGAAGAAACGAGCATTTTGCCGAAATGTTAGAAATAAAGTCAAAATTCGCAGTAGAGGCAGTTCAGCCTGAAGATAGGGCCAGATCGGCTTGAAGAGAGACAGTTGCGACGCGCTATCTGATTTGAGAGAGATGACGTTATGTGTAATTACACGGGTGCGACAGAGATAGGTTATGGGACATATTCACGTTTAATTGCAAATTTTGAGATTACTGTTTCAATAGGTAAAAATGCATTTATATTATAGGTTGTTAATTTTGGACAACGGATAAAGGCAGTCTGTTAGTGGATTTTTGCATAAAGAGCCGAAAAACCGTGCCAAAAGTCACAGTGTTTGTTTTAATTTAGAGGAAGATTTAAATAGAAAACGCCGTTTCTGTGTTACCCCACCAAACCAAACTTGTACCCAAAATGTACAATGAAAGAATATTTAAACAAGCTAAAAAGTGAGCATCCGGATGTGGCCCCCAGAGATATATCGAAAGATGTTCCGTTATTTATAACTTAGACCCATTTACCGGGGAAGATTCTAAATTTAGTTGCCCTACAATTTAATAAAAAACAAACCAAAATGCTCGCCAAACACTGGGTAAAACATTAAAAAAAATATTTTCAAACCTGAAACAAAATGTCTGGAACAGACTCTTGCATATTTCACTTTAGTTCCTGAAAACTTTTGCCTCATAATAGGTATTATCCACTTTTGTCTTCTTATTTTAGCCAATTCCGCAAGATTTTTGTTTTGGATATTTCACTGGGTATTCGGAAAAACTCGTGGATTGCTACTGCCACAATTCGCAATGTGACACGAAAGCGGCATTTTCTATTAAAATCTTCCTCTAAATTCCTTAAAACACAAATAAAAACCAATGTAAACAAAACAAACACTGACTTTTGGCACGGTTTTTTTGCTCTTCCTGCAAAAATCCTCTAACATACTGCCCTTATCCTTATGGAAAATCGCTTTGTTTGCCCTCCGTGACTTGTCAATCAACTGACAGTGACAGATTTTTGTACACTGCCAACCTAGAGGCCCTCTATACATTTGACAGTTGCTGTTTTATCAGAGGTGGGCAACTCATATGGACTGATGTTTGGTTGTCTCTTTTTATAATTTCCCCAGACAGTTTTCGAAAGATTGATTTTTTTTGGTTAGTAAAATATGGCAAGCTTTGACAAAAAAAAACAAAAACTAACACTGAATACACACGATAGATATTAAAAACGTAAATAATACGTAAAATATAAGGACTGCTATGATCTATATTTTTGTTACTCTTTTTCTTACAATAAAACATGGATATATGATGTGCTATTTATTAAAGAAGTACATGCTAAGTGCGTAGGTTTGTAACTACTGCTTGTTGCTCACTTACCTCGCAAATTCGGCTATTTTTATTAATCTTCCAGCTTGGTAAATGCATGTTTTCTTTTCACTTTTCCTGAGTTTCTTTCTCCGTAGGCACGTATTTTTACAGTTTTTGATACAGCAAAATTCCATGTTTAAACCTGACGTTTCTTAATCAAAAATCTGACAGTAAAAAAGTTACTTATTGTCAGGGGTTACCAACTATCATTGCCAACACACAATTTCAAACATTTCCCTAACAACTGTCGAAACTACTTTTTTTGGGTTTTCCGCCACTAAGCAATACCGTACTTAACTAAAAAGCCTGTTAACTCCTACCGTGCCCTTTAGCCTATTGTGGCTGCCATTTTTTATAACCAAATTGACTATCTTGTCATACAACTGACTGACTTTGACTGATGTATTTTCAAATAGTAACTTGACAGTTTGGTGTGTCGATAATAGCCAACAAGGGGTGAGTTTAATAAAATTTAAAATTATATTTGAGTGTTTTCGATTTTAGATTACATTTTAAAAATACAAAAATTAAAGTGAAATCAAAAAAAAAGTTTAATATTTTGTTTTTCATTTTAAAATAGCAAAATATATCAGACAAAATTAAACGAAAAATCACGCAGTGGGTTTTAATATATTTTTGGAAAAAATTCTGTAACTTAGTGGCGAAAAACCCAAAAAAAGTAGTTTCGACATTATGAATCCGGCACAAACATATAGATTTTAGGTCCTAACAACTGTCAAATCCAGTTTCTCACCTCTGGTAAAACAATAACTGTCAAAAATCGTATACAGGGCCTCTATACCAACCTAACCTCAACGACCCACTAAACAAAATCAGTGGGTCTATTCTTGAATCGAGAGAAAATTTGCTCCCAGGCAGTCAAATTTTCTCGCAACTATGCACCTCATTGTTCCAAATCTTCGGTTTAGATCAGTTACTCTCTTAGTCAAGACCAATAGAATTTCTTTCGATCAATAACGGGCAAAAGTGAAAGAAACCGATTTAAACCGAAGATTTGGACCAATGAGATGCATAGTAATGAGAGAATTCGACTCCCTGGGAGCAAATTTTTTCTCAATTCAAGAATAGGCGCACAGGATTGAAAGTTGACAGAAATCCAAAGGCCCTAGATTCTTGTTTTCAGGTTAAGTTTTTTCCGACAGATATTTTTCCATGGAAGACTCGTGAAAATAAAATTATTTAAAAATACCTTACAATTGTGCCACCAGTAAACCCAGGTTTGTGCTGTTTGACACTGTCATGTTACAAAAAAATGTATCGTTATTTTCCGCTAGATAAAGCTAGAGGCCCTGTATACGATTTTTGACAGTTATTGTTTCACCAGAGGTGAGCAACTGGATTTGACAGTTGCTAGGGAAATGTTTAACCAAATTCTGATTTTCAAATTCCCTGACTTTTCCAGGTTTTCCCTGACCATTTTTAAAAAAATTCCAGGTATTTTTCGAATATAAATTGCTTGTCTAATACCAAGTAAATTTTGACAGCTCAAATTTAGCAAGTTCGATAATCGATCGAGATCGAGATAAAAAGGTAAAAAGCAGATAAATAAGACACAGGAACAGAATTCGTTTAATCCTAAAATCAAATCAGGTACTTAACAGTATTAAAAATAAAAGACTAATTGGCCTAGTTCTACCAATATTTTTTGGTTCATCTAGCAAGTTATAAAAATAAATTGCACGAAGTGTTAATATATATGCTCATGTGCACATACACACGAAAAAGAAGACCAGCATAAGCTGAAATATGGAAAAATTCAAGACAGAACAAACACAGGAAATATGCCAGAAACCAATTACTGAAGAAATAAAAGAACCGCAATTGGGCTAGAATGTAAACGAGCTCTGGAAGAACGTCCAAGAAACAGTAACTAGGGTGGCTAGTCAAGTGCTCGACAAAAAGAGAAAACAAAGAAGGAAGTAGTTTGATGACGACTGTAGTAGAGCGACGGAAAGACGAAATATAACCAGGAAAAAAATGCTTCACTCAACAGCATCTAATATAGAAGAGTATAAACAACAAAAATCTGAAGCACGCAGAATAATGTAGAGGAAAAAGGACCGCCATCTAAATATAATAAGAGAAATGGAGGAAAACAGACAAAACAACAGAATAAAAGAGTACTTTCAGGAAATAACAAAGCACAAAACATGATACCAACCCAGAACCGAAAACTTCCTCTCAACAAACAACGGACAACTGATATCCAACAAAAGAGAGATCCTAACCACATGGAAGGACTACTTTTGCGAACTACTCGACGAAGAGGTAAATACCGATACTACACCCATAAGCATTTAGACCAGATTTACACCGTTAGAAAAATAATGGAAAAATGCTGGGAATTTGACAGAGAACTTCACCAGATGTTCAATGACTTCAAACAGGCATTTGACAAATTATGTAGAGCAAAGCTGTGGGAAGCAATGCAGCAATGCAATGCAAAAAGGTCATATCCCTGGTAAAAATGTGTATGTAGGATACAAGGTGTAAGAAACGGTTCGATTCGGTTGGTATCAACAATGGGCTTAAGCAGGGTCGTGAATCTCTTTCACCCCATATAGCATTACAATATGCAAATAGGAAAGCCAAGGTTGAGACACCAACGGCTATATTCCACCAGGATGCTTATTCTTGAAAGTGAGAAAAGGGAGCGCTCCCGGGGACCATACTAGGGAGTGAGAAAAAAGTACTAAAATCAAAATTAATAACGAATTTTAAAGGTTTATTCTACTCCCTGGTTGAGTTATCTTACATTGAACTAGGAGAACGCAGCATTCCCTCGATATATCACTTGATTTGACTACTCCCTAATTCGCTCCCCGGGAGAATGTTGCTCTCGACAGTCAAGAATAAGCGGCCAGGAAGGACCCAACCTAATACTGGCCTTTGCAGATGATGTGGCCATAATTGACAACAGCAGGATTAATAAAGAAGAAGTTAAAAAAACCTCCAAATCCGTTACTTCAACCGAAAAGAAACTAAAAAACAAAAGATCAAAAGATCTTGGGTGGAAATAACGAAAATTCAAACTTGGATGAGCATCCCACAAGGAATACACAAAAGATCAAAGCAAAAAGAGAAATGATTAAACGATGTTTCGCCCTGGGTAACCAGCGTGGGCTCATCAGTAGTTTCACTGGTCACCCTCCACTCTACATCATTAAACACCATCATACATTTTGATTTCCAACCTTGAACCACTCACAAATAGACATCGTTCCGCACTGGTACTTACTTATCCAAGTTACCTGATACGAATTCGTCCTGGCGTGTTAATATTTCCAGTACGATTATGCTCCTAAGGCAATTAAAACAAAGAAGAAGTTAAAAAAACCTCCAAATCAGTTACTTCAACCGAAAAGAAACTAAAAAACAAAAGATCAAAAGATTTTGTTGATCTTGATACAGTTAAAAACTTCTTCTTTGTTTTAATTGCCTTAGGAGCATAATCCTACTGGAAATATTAACACGCCAGGACGAATTCGTATCAGGTAACTTGGATAAGTAAGTACCAGTGCGGAACGATGTCTATTTGTGAGTGGTTGAAGGTTGGAAATCAATGTTTAATGATGTATAGTGGAGGGTGACCAGTGAAACTACTGATGAGGCCACGCTGGTTACCCAGGGCGAAACATCGTTTAATCATTTCTCTTTTTGCTTTGATCTTTTGTGTATTCCTTGTGGGATGCTCATCCTAGTTTGAATTTTCGTTATTTCCACCCAAGATCTTTTGATCTTTTGTTTTTTAGAAGGATTAATCTTAAAGACTCCTTGCACCACAATATTTCTGCATCCATAACTGATTGCTTAATAAGAAAAGATTACAAAAAAGTAGTAGAACCCTTTTTGGAAGCGGAAGCAGTTGCTGTGGAGGTTCCTTCACTTCCAGTAGTTGGTGTAGATGTAGGTCCATTGTCATTTTGGGCCAAGACTGATATAAAATTTTCTTGATTAACAAAGTCAATGTCCTTGAATTTTTTTCAGCCTCCAGGTACTTTACATGACCACTGCTCTCAAAATGGCTCAAGATGGCCTGACGCCCCATATTACTCAATTCAATATTTTTTAAAGCAAAGCTTACAATATGCTTGATATTTATTGGTTTTCACAGCCTGTAGACACTGCCACTGTCGTGGACTTATGGAAGGACTTATTTAGTCTAAATTAGAAACTGTTTTTTCGACATTTTGGATTCTTGCTCCTAAAAAATTGAAAATTCTCGAAATCTCGCATCGCAGTTGCACCCCACTAAAGGTTAGGAATAAATACATTACATGACAAATATTGTCGGATTAGAAAAAATGCGCTAGACTACACTTGAAAGTTGTAAAAATAGCCGAATTTGCGAGGTAAGTGAGCTATAAGCAGTAGGTACAAACATACGCATTTAGCATATACTTTATTAATAAATAACAGATTATGTTTTCGTGTTTTATTGTGAGAAAAAGAGTAACAAAAATATAGATCGCGTGTATATTCACTATTTTTGTTTTTTTTGTCAAAACTTGACATATTTGACTAACCAAAATAAAATCAATCTTTCAAAAACTGTCTGGGGAAATTATAAAAAGAGACAACAAAACATCAGTCCATTTCATAAAATCGCTTTTACATGCAAATATGAAAAAACTAGAAAGAGAGGGCAATATGAGTTGCACACCTCTGGTAAAACAATAACTGTCAAATGTATAGAGGGCCTCTAGATAAAGCTAGTGGCCCTCTATACATTGGACGAATGTAACGTATCGTAGACGCCGATCGCAGCCTAGAGCATCGTCCCAATCGTCGGTAGAAAGGCCCCCACCCATCATGGGCTCCAATGAAGATAATAACCAGCTAAAAACAGCTCAAAATTACCATTGGATATTCCTTACAGGACTATCAAAAAATACGGAGGTTAAGGATATTTTCTCTTACCTACAATCTAAACAGCTTGATAAGGATATTATCTGTGAAAAAATGCATACTACACGCAAGCAAATAAGTTCATTTAAGCTTGGTGTGCCAAGGAGGGTAAAAGACTCTTTTCTGGATGCAAATCTCTGGCCCACCGGAGTAAAAGTAAACCATTTTCTGAACCTTCAGCGTCTGCGGAACGTGCCTTTATCTCAAAGAAGGGTAAACACGACGACAGAGGTGTAAAAAAACATTCAAATAGCTTTAAGATATTTTATGCAAATTTTCAGGGTATAAGAGATAAAATCTCAGAAATTGAGGTAATACTTGAAGAGCTTCAGTCAGATTGCTTTTGTGTGAATGAACATTGGCTGGCTCCAGATGAATTTACGCAAAATAAAATAAAAGGCTATACAGCTGTATCGAATTTCAGTAGATCAAAAAAAATGCGAGGGGGGGTTGGTATTTATGTAAAAGAGGGGCTGGAAAGTCATGATCTTGACCTAACACGGCTCTCAGTGGAAACAGTCTGCGAGGTGGCTGGGATCTATATTACGTCTATTAACACACAAATAATCACAGTTTATAGATCTCCTAATGCAGAGATGGATGAATATTTTAATATCTTATCCAGAGTCCTCGATAAAATAAATATTTCTGCACATACTGTCATTGCAGGTGATTTTAATGTTCATTTTCATGACTCAAAAGCCAAGGATGTAAATCACTTGAACTTCTTTTTAAATTCATATGATCTTTACCAATTAGTTAATTTTCCAACTAGAGGCAAGGCGTGCCTGGATAATATTTATGTTAATTTTCACTGTGATAAAACTAACCTTATGCCTTATTGTCTGGAGGGTATTTCGGACCACCATGGCATAACTTTTGTCACACCAATACAGCAAACACCCTGCCGTAGCACACGACTGAGTTTTAGACCTATTACGGAACAGGGCCTTTCAGATCTATTTAATAATCTTAAAGTCTATGACTTTGGCCAAATTTTAAATACAAATCATCACATTGAAACCAAGTTTAAAACTTTTTTTAATGTTATAACCTCTGCAATGGACATATGTTTACCGCTTAAGACTAAAATGGTAAAAAAAGGCTTCAATGGGCCTAAAATTCATTGGTTTGGCAGTGAATTGCGGGACATGAGGGACAGGCTTCAGACTTTGAGCATCTTAAATAAGCAAAATCCGGTTTTAGTACCCAAAAAAACTGTAAACGACTACAGGTGCCGTTATAGGACTGAAATATCCAAATCCAAGAAAGCTGCCTACGATAATTTTATTAATAATGCACCAAACAAGTCTCAGGCCATGTGGAGTGTTGTTAAATCCCATTCCAACTCAACAGCAGTCTCAGAAACAAGTAACCTTAATGCTCAGGTATTTAATGATTATTTTGTTAACATAGCGCAAGAAATTGTTGATAATCTGCCAACAACGCACACATCCTTTACTGACTGCTTGACAGGTGACTATTCCAAGAGTTTATTTAAATTTAATAAGGTATCAAATAACACTGTCCTTGAAAAAATTTCTAATTTAAAAAATAGTAGTAGTAAAGACTGCTTTGAAATTAATGCCAAAATCATTAAATATCTGAAGCTTATTCTGAGCAAACCATTGACTGACCTATTTAATTTGTGTATACAACACAGTTATTTTCCAAACATTTTAAAAATAGCAAAGGTAATACCAGTTTTTAAAAACAAAGGAAGCTCGGAAGACAAGAACAACTATAGGCCTATCTCACTCTTGCCTATTGTGTCTAAAATTTTTGAATCCATTTTAAAAGACCAGATAAATAATTATTTTGAGTTCAACAATATTTTTACGCAAAGTCAATATGGTTTCAGAAACAAAAAGTCTACTACATTGGCCATCAATAGACTAACTGAATTTGTTGCTCATGGTTTTGAAGAAAAGCTTGACACTTTTGCCACTTTCTTAGACCTCACAAAAGCTTTTGATTGTATATCTTATGAAGTCTTGTTTAGGAAACTTTGTTACTACAATTTTGACCAAAGTAGTGTAGCCCTTGTTAGGTCTTACTTAGACAGTAGAGAACAATATGTTTTTTTCGAGCATATGAGCTCTGAACGGAGGGGATTACGGCACGGAGTTCCCCAGGGCTCCGTGTTGGGTCCTCTTCTGTTTCTTATATATGTTAATGACCTTCCGGGTTTTTGTGATATTGTTGGCCTATTACTAATATTATTTGCTGACGACACAACAACACTTCAGCACCATCATCCATCAGATTCCATCCAACAAATTATTGCTGACAATCAAGAAAAAATTGAAAATTGGTTTCTTGCCAATAGGCTTAGTCTCAATATTAGTAAAACTCAAACTTTAAATTTTACCCTTAGAACTTCTCAGTCAGATCTGCAGGTGGCTGAATCAGTCAAGTTTCTTGGTGTTCACATAGATCCTGGTTTAACATGGGAGGCGCATGTCAACAAACTTAGCTCTAGGTTATCAAA
Source organism: Oxystoma pomonae (assembly GCA_963921995.1). Lineage (NCBI taxonomy): Eukaryota > Metazoa > Arthropoda > Insecta > Coleoptera > Brentidae > Oxystoma > Oxystoma pomonae. The sequence goes on along the minus strand of OY998167.1, from coordinate 2,686,782 downwards.
AATAACTTATCTTATTAGAAACCTTGCAAAAAATGTATCCACTTCCACTCTTCTCACAGCCTACCATGGATACTTTGGCTCAGTCATGTCCTACGCAATTCTTAACTGGGGACATGCCCCCAAAGCATCACAGATATTTAAACTGCAGCGTCGCTGTACTCGTGTAATTGCAGGACTAAAATATAGGGATTGTTGCATAGGCAGTTTTAAACAACTCAAAATTTTAACTTTTACATGTGTTTTTATTTTAAACTGTCTTATCTATGTCAAACAAAATCAAACTCTTTTAAAAAAGAGGTTCAGACCATTATGGAGTCAAATTTTTTAATGTACTTCCCTTACATATTAAAAACCTTGATGAGTGCCAATTTAAACTTAAGGTTAAGGAGTATCTTATTAAGCATGCATTTTACTCTTTCAATGATTACCTCAAAAGTAACTTTGTTTTTGATTAGGTGATGTTATTTTAGTGTTGCTGTGATGTAAAAATTGTAAAAATTATATTTCTTTAGCATTTTTTAAAACTATTTTAACTTAAAATTTCATTTTATATATACATTAAATGTTTAGGTATAAATAATATTTTTTGTCCAGTTCTTATAATTCTTTTAATGATATTCTTGTACTAGGTATTTTATTTTTTGTATTTTGACTTGTAAAAACACTATGTGTAATAATTACCAATAAATAAACTAAACTAAACTAAACTATGACAGTTGTTGTTTTACCAGGCAAATCATACTGCCCTCTCTTTCTAGTTTTTTTTCATATTAGCATGTAAAACCGATTTTACGAAATGGACTGGTGTTTTGTTCTCTCTTTTTATAATTTCCCCAGACAGTTTTTGAATGAAGATGAGTTTTTTGGTTAGTAAAATATGTCAAACTTTCACAAAAAACCACGAGGTAGATACACAGATATTAAAAATAGTAGTAGTATGTAAAATATAAAAAATTTATTGATCTCTCTTTTTGTTACTCATTTTCTTGAAATAATAATAATATATAATATTATTTAAATATAATTAATCTTACTTACCTCGCAAATTCGACTATTTTTATTAATTTTCCAGGTAAATACATGATTTCTTTCCATTTTTCTTACGTTTCTTTCTCCATTGAACAACGAAACAATACAAGGTCATAGGCGCGAGTACTTTTACAGTTTTTTATACCCCAATATTAGATTTTTAAACCGCATATAATCAAATTTAAAATTTGATGTATCTACGTTTATTAATCAAAAATGTGACACTGAAAAAATTATTTATTTCCAATGATTGCCAACACACAAAAAAACTATCAACATTTCCCTAACAACGGCCAAATCGAGTTGCTTACCTCTGGTAAAACGATAACCGTCAAAAACTTTATACAGGGCCTCTAAAACTTCTGCTAAAAGCTCTTTATGTGGCCCGAAGTGATCCTTCTTGTCGTATATCGTCAAATTATCAAAGTTACCTGACAGCCTCTTTCTCTATTCCTGTTCTCCGCCCGGCCTCCTGGCAGCCGTTTTCCCAATGAATCCGCGGCCCTTTCCGCGGGCCGTGCCGATGGGGGGGAAGTCTCCGTCGCTGGATGAGGCGTAACCGCTGGGCGGGGCGTCCGAACCACTTTCGTCGCCCGACTTGTTTTTCGACCGGAAACCGCGGCCCGCCGTCTGAGGGCGCTGACGGTTGTTGCTCAGCGACAGGTTTTGCAAGTTCGAGGCTAAAAAATGTCATTAAAATTGTACTATTTTCAGTAAAAGTGTATTACTAAAAGAATCTGACAAGACGAGCTTATTTGTACCAAATAGGTACTTTTAGAAAATAATTTTTAACCATGCCCTAAATAATTTTTTTTTCTACTTTCACAATTTCTTATAAACTTTCAAATGACGTACATCATAGTTCTCAACTGTCACTGCAAATTCCAGGTTGTGACATTAATTTTTTTTATAGCAACATAAAAACAAAAATTAGAAACTAAAAGACCTGCCAATCAAAGCAAAACATTGTCAGCTAATTGTTAAAAATTGATAAAATTTTAAAAATATTGCAAAAATAGGGATTTTTTAGGACTTTGCAAAACTAGGGACTTTTAGGAAATTAGGAGCCTGTTGGGAACCCGCATAATCAAAGCACACTTACAAAAACCAGTCGGCACAGTTGGACCCCTGCTACTGCCAAAACTGGCCATCCCAGTGGCGCCCGCGTAACTTCTGTTCGTACTAGAACTATTTTGAAGGGGACCGCCATACCGCTATAAGAAAAAGGCTATTAATACAAGTATAAAAAGTCAAACATAAACTTTATACATAACTTCTGGATCAATCTCAAGAAAAATTGAAACCTTATCAAAGAAATTAAAATAAACTACCAGGCGCATTCCATATATGAATGGCAAATTTTCCAAATTAGTAATCACATCTAAAAAAATTGCGTCGGACTGACAATGACAACAATTAAATTGACCATTTTCCGACTTTAGACAGGCTGGGTAGCAAAAAGGTTTGCCACCAAACTAAATCAAAATGACCAACAGAAAAAATAACAAAATTGATAGGTAAATTTTGGTGGCAACCCTGATTTTCGGCAAAATGCTTGTTTTTCCTCGATTCAAAAAGGATTACTTCATAGAAAAATCCACTTTGCCAAACTTTTGATTTAAATTAGCATTACGTTTTATGGGAAAACGGTTTGTTTACCCTAAACCGGCCATATTATTTTTGTTAGACTCCCCTATTAAACAAATCTTATACAAGTAAATGCAATAGAAAAAAGGTGCAACACACGGTTATTTATTATAATACTTACCCCAGACCCCAGAGTGGGAAAGTCATCCCCCGTGGTATTGATAGTGGTCGCGGTAGTGGTGGAATCAGATATTAAAGACTGATTTTCCCAAGTTTCGCTTGTCATTGAGTCGGTCTCGAAATCACTATCATTTCCCTAAAAAAATATTGCACATAAATGTGGGTGCGCACCTCAGATTAATAAAAAAAATGAGATATAACAGTAAACAATATTACCCCGATCAACCAGCCACAATGTTTATTTCCCAAAAAATACATGGTTGCCAATTTACCGCGGGGTTTCCCTAGAAACAAAACAATTCATAAACTTCTTGAAGCTCTTTTGATAATATTATTGATTATTTGACATATTTTTATATAGGATAATTTTTCTTATGCTAATAACTTAATTCTTAGTCCTAATTTTTAGTCTCAATAATTAACTTTTTTTAATTTTTAATAAGTAGAATTTCGAGATTTATAAAAAAGAACACAAGCCGGCAACGTTTTTTCGACGAGCCGCGAATAAATGCCGACATGTTTGGTTGCAGCTGACGACGTTTTTGTTAACGGGGGTTTGTGTTGTTCGGTGATTTTTGAATTTTATTGTGACTATTTGTGAAAAAAGAACTGTATCAAGCTATTTTGAGGACCAACAAAATGGTTTACGATTGCCTGGTATACAATAAAATCGGATATTGCAGCCCAGAACTAATATTTCGGAGGTAAGAAAGATCCTGTCATTTTACGTTAGTCATGAGCGTATTATGAGGTAAAAAACTGCGTAAAAAGCTTATGATTATACTATTAATACATCAAAAATCTAAGACTAATACTAATCTTTTTTAAGAAACAAAAGTACCAGATAATTTTGTTCCTTTTGCAGCATGTAAAATATTTATTTATTATAATTTATACATAACAAGAGAAGACAATAAGACCAAGTGCTGATAGTCAGGTACTGGGGCAGGTATTTTTTGTATTTTAATGGGTACCTGGGTACTTTCTATAATGTGAATAAAACCGTTTTGGAGATATTTACTCTGAGCCAATCTTATTTTTATTTTCATTAATATTTATTATTTATTTTTTTGCCTTTTGACTCTTGTTTCCTGAAAAACTACTAGTAATTTTTTACCTCTTCCTTAAATTTTCCTTGTGTTCTGTATTCAGAAATGAACATGCAGCCAATGTGTAAAGAATAAAATTTGTTGGCCTTAAAATTTTCATAATTAACATCACAAAAAGTTCTCTTAATTTGATAAATAAAGTTTATATTCCACTAAAGAAAACTAAAAGAGACATTATTATCATAGTGAAAAAAACGCTTAATAAGCCGTTTATTAGCGTGTTTTTTTTTTGGACAAAAACGTTATAAAACGGGTTATTAACCGTTTTTTTTTGCTTTGAAAATTTTTTTTTTACTTTTGTTTTGTGGGATACTGCACAATTAAAAAAAATATATAACAGCCATCTTGAATAATTGACCTAAAAATCATTTCAAGTGCTCTTTGGTAAACTTTTGATCTGTTCGTAAATACCTACATTCCTCAAACTAAACTTTATCCTTGAATAAATCTATTTTATGTGGTTATGCAAGTTCTGGCACTTAATTCTTTTGAATAAGAAAATCCGACCAACCCTACCTTATATCTCGTTTTCACATTTATATATTTAAATTAAAATTAACGCCGCCACTAGTAATGGGAAAAGCAATTTTTGACAGTGTTGCCGTTTTATTGCTCTATCTCTTTTCTGTTCATATAATCGTCCAGAACGGTGTTGGATTGTAAACATTAGAGGATTTCAATAGGGAATGTTTGGTCTCTCTTTAGTTATTAGTCTGAGGTGCGCACCAAAATTTTACAATCGAAATGACTTCTCCTGGTTTCTCCTGACAAAAGATATGTTTGACTAAATAATTATAGGGGAAAAAGTCTTATTTTGGCCCGAAAAATAAGCCCTTCTAATCTTGATACTTAAATTTCGAAACACCTTGTATATGGCCTGTCACTATCCAAAAGAAATATAGTCAGGTTCCTACAAGCAGAATTGTTCTAAAAATTTGGTATGATTGTTAAGAAGCACATTTTAAGAGAATTGTAGAGAAGACCTAAAAGAAAGCACATAAGAACTTGCTAGATTGCCGTTATTTTATAAATAAGAATTCCGATGACCTTAAAAATTACACTTGAAAGAAAATAAGAGATCATCAAAATTTTTGAGGGTGTTCCAAGGTGGATTCAAACATTTTCGGTGGGATTTACTAAAAAGGTTTAGTCTATTTTAGAACGGTCCTAAGTTTAAGTGAAATTTTTGGTTTTAAGCATTTTAAACTAACCCCCTTGAGTTTTGGACATAGTTTGATTTATAAGAAGAATTTTAATAAATTTGTTTTGTTGGATTTAAGAGGAAATTTTCAATATAGAAGTAAAGAAAATTAAAAAATTTAAACCCACACGGGCTTCAAATAGTAAACACTCTGTAGAATAAATTAACATTGGGGCTATACAGACCGCTTCAAGCTACTGCGAACATAGGGCGAAAGAAGTCTAATTTGCCAGTGTACGTACATGCAGAGACACCGCACGCCTATCAGTGAAGCAACCAACACTCAGGCTTCCGATCGCCATTCGCTGCCGTTCGCCGCCGTTCGCCTTGTATTTAGTACGCCTCTAACCACGGTGCTGTGTGGAGCGTAGTCAATGAAACCGGAATTTGGTCAATAAATACGAAAATTTTTATAACGTAATTTTCTTATTTTTTGTCACTGATAAATAAGAGCGTTTTATTGTCAACTGCTCAGATTTATCAGTGACGACGTGTTATAATGAAAATAATAAGGAGAAACAAAATAAAAGCAAGTTCTCAAAATAAAATAATACATTCTAAAAACCAAAAAGATTTTCCCAGTCAAAAAAAAATTAAAGCAAATGTTCGAAAAGTCCTCCTTGCTCGGCTAGACAATATCCGAGCCTACTATAAAAACCCCTTCCAACGTTTCCAAGCATGTTAGGGGTGATAATTTGAAAAGCTTCTTCAAAAACAGATAGAAGTCATTAGGAGCAAGATCGGGAGATCGAGCTGGCCATAAAATAGTTCCCCGTGTACTTATAACCCGATTAGGAAATACATTATCAAGATATTCCCTAACAAGGCCAACATTGTGAGCGGAACAACCATCTTGTTGAAACCATGTTTCACCAACTGCCTAGCAGTTGGAATAATGTGCTGCTGCAGTAGATCCAAGTATCTAGGACCATTCAAATTGCAATTGCCGTTAATAAAAAATTGCCCAATTACGTGTTCCCCTACAATACCCCCCCCCAAACATTTAGTTTTTGGGGATACTGTGTTCTTACGTCAAAATACAAATGCAAATTTTCCCTCGACCAATATCGAACGTGTGTTGGGTTATGACGATTTTACCATTTGACCATCTGCACTTTTTCGGCAACTTCGTAGACATCCATTTTTAGTTTTAAAAATGTATTATTTCAATTAAGAACTTACCCATCTGTTTCTCGAGCAAGGCAGAAATAAAACAAAATAATAAAAACAAAATGAATTTCCAAAAGATAACACTGCAGCGTGCTTCGAATCCACCTCGGTCGTACGGCACGGAGAGTAAATTGGACTTGATTCCCCCTATGTTCGCAGTAGCTTGAAGCGGTCTGTATGTCAGTCTAATTAAAACTCACCCTTGTTAATTAATTTTTCCAATTAATACTAGATGTCACACAACGATTTAGATGAGTAATAATAAAATGATTGATTGATTTATGAAATGTATTAAAAAATTTAAGTGCAAGTTTATTTTACATTTCTGTCACTGTCGAAATGTCAGTTAAAAAATATTAGCGGTGCGTTCAATCACAAACAGCGAGTTCGGATCTTTTACCTCTGCTTGCACCTTGGCTTGCACCAACCTCTACTGATGAAAGCTACAGCTTTAAAATGAGTGGGCTTTGAGTAAGAAAAGGTTTTTTTGACTGAGCTTTTAAACCTCAATTTTTTACTTTCAGTTTCTAAATAAATTAATATAGTTGTATTGGGTTTTTTTGTTTAGTATATTTTTCGTGCATAACAAGTGACCTTTACTTATGTTTGTTTTGCCTCGTAGTACCCTCCTCATAAATATATTTTTTGTGCTGAAAACGGGTTCAAAATATGGCGTTTTTCTGGACAAAACTGAAGGTGTTTTATTGGTTACTGAACAACTTGGGATATTAAATAAGGTAAATTAATCCTTGTAAAAACGGTTACTTAGGGAAATTATAAACGAACTTATTACCAAATGCCACAAAACAATCCTTTCTGGAGGCTGTAAATTTAAACCACCCCCCTGAGGTGGTCTCAAAATTCACGAACTTTATGAGCTCAAACACAAATAATGAAGCCATTATGTGCCAAATTTTTGACGTATTCACCATTTGCCATTTTGAAACCTGTCAAAAAAAATTAGTTTTAGGGCATTTTCTTCCAAAATATTGGTGTATTTTGAGAACAAAAGCCGTTTTTCAGTGGTATTTTGCAATAACAATACAAAATAATCAATAAATTTGTGTCTTTTCTGTGTGGGTAAGTGATTTTTGAAAATTGGTTTTAAAATTTAGTACCCCCCACAGGTGTAAATATTTAGACTTGTGGGGGGTACTATTTTAGATCTTAGTAAATCCCACTGTTTTTGTTTAAATCCTTGTATCCCAAAAATATTAAATCGAGTATATCACGACTTTATATACAGGGTGGATCCTTTAAATGGAACGGTGCTTCTAGCGGCTTTAGGGAAGAGGTTTTAAAAAAAGCCAAAAGCGAATCTTTAATGATTTTTAGGGCCCACCAAATATTTTTTTTGAAATAAGAAGGTACCACTTGTGGCACCTTTTTGGAAAGCTTGTTAAAAAATAAATTCAACGCACTAGTTTTTTTACATCTGTCAATCAATGTGTCAAAAATTTCAAAAAATATATTTTTTTGTCAATTGTTTTAGCTTTAAAATAAATTACATATTTCTCTATTTACTAAGCAGAATAAAGAAAATACCACAGGACATTATTGGCGGCCCATTTGGGGTCCCCCACTGAAGGCCCAGGGCCTACCAACATTTTTTTTATGAGGATGTACCACTTGTAGCACCTTTTTTGGAAAGATTGTTAAAGAAAATCGACTAAATATCTTTTTTTGACATCTGTCAACCCATGCGTTAAAAATTTAAAAAAGCCTATTTTTTATCAATAGTTTTAGCATCAAAATAAACTATATATTTCTTTATTTACTAAGTGGAATAAATAAACTAGCACAAAAAGATATTATTGGCGCCTTATGGCGCAGCCTAATTACCTTTTTTAAATTTACTAGATATTAGATAGAAGGGAAATAGATTCAAAGCACATGTCGATTACTTTTTTACTCAACCAACCTTAACGGCAAAATAGATTTTTTTAAATTTTTAACACATGGGTTAACAGATGTCAAAAAAAGTTATTTAATCGAAATTCTTTTTTATCAAGCTTTCCAAAAAGGTGCCACAAGTGGTACCTCGTCATCAAAAAAATGTTGGTAGGCCCTGGGCCTTCAGTGAGGGCCCCCAAATGGACCGCCAATAATGTCCTTGTGTGGTATTTTTTTATTCTGCTTATTAAATAGAGAAATATATAGATAAAATAAATATATGTGGTTTATTTTGAAGCTAAAACAATTGACAAAAAAATATTAGATTATATTTTTAAAAAAAACTAGTGCGTTAAATTTCTTTTTAACAAGCTTTCCAAAACGGTGCCACAAGTGGTACCTTCTTATTTAAAAAAAAAATAGTTGGTGGGCCCTGGGCCTCCAGTTGGGGGCCAACCTTTTTTTTAATTTTCTCAAAAAATCAAAGAACACAAAAATGTTTAAAAGGGGACGAAATTAGCACATAACTCTTGAATTATTAAAAATTTGGATTTTATGAGGTGGGCCCGCTAGGTCTATGGAGATTAAAATGACATTATACAGGAGTACATTGGCAAAGCCATACTTAATCTAGATGGTAGCTTAAGATTATAGACATAAAAAAATTTGTGCATAAATAAATCATAAAAAATACTTGTACTAAATGGCTAGAATACACTATATATAGGGTGGGCCACAAGATTCCGCACTTTTTAGATTGGCTATAACTTTTGACTTGATTACTCGATTTTGAATTATATTGGCTTTTTGGAAAGATAAAACGTGAGAGTTTTTCGATTCGGTTAAAAATTTAAAACTTCTAAAAAATTCAAGATGGCGGACAGTTTTAAAAAATGTATAATTTTCACCCCCCCTGAAAAAAATTTATGTGCGACTCTGATAAAACTCTAAAGCTTTCAGTAAAAATGCTCATTGTTTCTGTGTAAATTGAAGTATCATTTAATTAAATCAGTTGGGAAATAAAAAAGTTATAAAGATTTGTGACTACGAGTGTTTTGGCTTCGGATTGAAAAAAATCACAAAATTACATACATTTTCCATTTGCTATATCTTTTACCCTAATTATTTAATTAAGAAAAACACTAAGAACCTAAATAACCATTACTTTTTTATTTTTTATCCCGACTTAATTATGTGATACCTCGATATACGCAGAAAAAATGGAGATTTGGAAATACTAATTTATATTTCGTCCAGTGTTTTACTGAAAAAAAAAATAAGGCGTGTAAAACCTAACTCTTTTTAAAACTATCCACCATCCTGATTTTTTTTTAATGTCAAAATTGAACAAAGGGACGCAACTCTCATGTTTGGTCTCTTTAAAACAATAATTTTAAGTTATAGTAATTGAAAAAATATGTACCTAATTTTGTGATTTTTTTCCAATGTTAAGCCCAAACACTAATAATCTAAAAGCTTATAACTTTTTTATTTCTCAATCGATTTAACTAAATGATACGTGAATATACACATAAACAATGAGCGTTTGTAGTGAAAGCTTTAAAGTTTGTCATTTGTTCATTGTCGCACATATTTTTTTTCAGGTGGGGTGAAAATTACACATTTTTTAAAACTGTCCGCCATCTTGGATTTTTGAGAAATTTTTAATTTTCAACTGAATCGAAAAAGTATCACGTTTTATATTTCTAAAAAAACCAATATTTTTAAAAATTGAGCACTTATGTCAAAAGCTATAGCCAATCCAAAAAGTACGGAATTGACCAAAACAAGTTAAGGTTAAATTTTAGGATTACAAAAAATTTACAAAATTAAGAGAAAAAGAACGAAGAAAAGAAAAAAAATATAGGTAAAAACTGAAAATTATATCTAAAAAGACTCAAACTATTTAATATGTACCTAACATAAGCTGCGCAGAAACAAATATGGTCAAAAGCAATAAAAACAGACAAAACAATCGTAAAAAACAAAATTACATGTTTTTTGTTATGTTTGTGATTTGAAATTTCTATAGTTTCATTTTAGTAGTGGTACATTGTTTTGATACTTTGTTACTTTTGTTGTTTGTTATTGTGTTATGTTCTTTTTTCTTTTTTTATAGTTCTTTTTTGTATTTTTATATTCTTTTTTTTATTGTGAACTTTTGCTATTGCTTGTTACTGACCTTAATATTTAGTTCTTATTTATCTATCTATGTATTAGGATTCCTACTTAAATAAAGATTACACTGTCCAACAAAAATTTTTTTTTGTTTCCTTCAACTTATGAGTTAATTCCTACCAATTTTGAGTTGCGAAAAACGAATATGACAAAGAAAATTTTTTATTAGCTCTAGTTTCTGTGATAAAAATAATGAGTTTTTCATTTAATAAGGATTATGAGGTAACGAAAAATATTAATTATGTATGCTAACAGTATTAAAATGTGTATTTTTAATGACAGTTACATGACAAAAGAACACTCACCGGTAGTTGAATATATGAAGAATTAATTGGGGGCTTCATGAGATCGCTGTCTTTTGGCTTTCCTCTTGTAAGTAATTTCTGGAGCATCCCTATACATAAACCAGTAGTAATCCGCGAGCATTGCTTCATTCCAGCGACCCTGATATCTCCGTTCCATGAGAGAAATATCCTGGTGGAATCTTTCCCCATGCTCGTCACTGACAGCTACACAAACTGGGTGGGAAAAATCAAGATGGGAGTGGAGAAAATGTATTTTTAGTGACATATTACATCCGAGTTGATGGTACTTTTCTAGAAGCACTTTTACCAATTGAGTGTAATTTTCTTCCCTTCTGTTCCCTAAAAATCCATGCATAACTCCCTTAAGAGCTGCCCAAGCTTCCTTTTCTTTTCCTTTCAGAACTCTGTCGAAAGCAGGATGCTTTACGAGTTCGCGTATTTGTGGCCCAACGAAGATGCCTTGCTTGACTTTTGCATCACTTAGTTTGGGAAATTTTTCTCTCAAATATTTAAAAGCCTAACCATCTTGGTTTAAGCCTTTGACAAAATTCTTCATTGAACCGAGCTTGATATGTAGGGCTGGAAGAAAACCATCTTTTGGATTCACGAGAGGCTCGGCAACAACATTTTTCTGACTAGGTTTAAGATTCCTTGCAGGCCAATCTACTTGGATATATTGTGATTTCCTATCTCTACTATCCCATGACTTTTAGGTCGCCACAGATTTTCCACTTATGTTCAGCATATTTGATTGAGTTGAGGAGGGTTGCCATATTTGCATAAGTCTCCTTCATATGAACTGCGTGACCAACAGGAACAGAAGGAAGACGATTGCCATTATGACGCAATACAGTTTTTAAACTAAGCTTGGAAGAGTCTATGAATAGCCTCCATTCAGATGGATTTTCAAACTTTTCATCAAACCATTAATATCACAGCAAAAAACAAGATTATTCTCCTTCTTAAAAAAGGTAACAGTACTTAGAGACCCTGACATCTCGTTGAAGAAGATTCCATTGCTGTAACCTTGATCCTAGAAGTTCTGACTTCTCCTGTGACAAGTCAAGATCTCGAATGATATCATTTAACTCAGACTGGCTCAATCTGTGTGGCTGATCATCTTTTTCTTCAAAATCAGGGTCGTGTGATATTGAAGGCATTTTTAATTCCTCATCTTCCACATTGTCTTCACTCTCTACTTCCAATTCATAGTTTTGAGGTGGAGTAGGAATTGGTAAAATGTCTGAATGTGGTATAGGTCGAATAGCAGATGGGAGATTCGGATATTGAACTGTTCCTCTTTTTTTCATTGACAATCCTGCATTGATAGGCGGAGTCAAGCAAAAATAGCAGTCATCTATGTGGTTTGTAGGCTCCCGCCAAACCATGGGCACCCCAAAAGCCATCGATCGTTTTTTATTTTTAAGCCATTCTCGTAATAGAACTGAACACGAGTTGCAACATATATGTGGAGCCCATGACTTATCCTGGTCTCCTACCTTCATTCCAAAATAATGTTGGTAAGCAGTCTTCACAAGAGGCGTCAAATTGCGTTTCTGTGAAGAAAACATTATTTCTCCACAAATATAACAAAAATTGTTAACTGAATTTACACATTTACGAGGCATGTTAATACAATAAGTTTTACTTTAAAAACACTCCAAAACAACAATTTTTGCACTAAACAAAACAGAAATATTGTATGTAAAATGTAAACCTTAGATTTACAGCATAAACACTATAGTCAGTTTGCGATGATATATTGTGTCTCCATGTATCTAGTTTTATAACAATACCATACACACTACATTAACTGTGCGTTCGATTAGAAATATAAAACTGACCTGTAGGGTATCGGTCGCCCCGAATAAAAAGACGCGCAAATACGCAATTATTTCGGAAAGGAGGGAGTCTCCGCTTATATATATCGGGAATAGTAGGGCTGCATTGCAAATATCGATAGCTAAATTAAAAGTATCAATAGTTCTGTAGTTTTATCTCTATCGATATTATCAATAGTCAATTTCGATGGTGGCATACCACTATGTCTAACTCCCCACCCTATCCAGTTCTGTGCCCTTTCTAATATTTTCTCTTTCGATGCTTTTAGAGGATATAAAATGTAAAATATCACCTTTTCTCCAAAACTAGAGCTAATCTCTCATTTTTATGGTGATTTTTGAATTCAGTGGATGAAAATACTTAAGAATTAGCTATTTTTGAGCCCGAAACATTTTCATTGTTGGACAGTGTTATTGTTATTAATGTTTTTAACTGGAACGGCTGATTTAAAGGTCACTGAAAGCATATCGCGCATTTCAAGGTCACAGTGACCAATTTGGTTTTATACTTTGGGGCATGTTTTAAAATGGTGGGATAAAAAATTAAATCAAAAATTATTAATCTGCCCCCAGAATTGAACCAATACATACCCTCCTTCTGCGACCACCTGCCTGAGAGCTTCGGCTGCTATTGGTGCCGAAACTGGAGCTATGCAGACTGCCTGAAGATTCTGGAATTTCCGACTATAAATTTAAAAAAAATCTTAGTAAAAAATTAAGCAAATAACGTGAAAAAAGATAATTTAATAAATAGATAATCTTTTAAAATCGATGGCAAATTTTTTATGATCAAATGTCGTGTATAAATAAAATAGAGACAATGGAAGTCCTAAACACAGAGTTAATTTCAAATACATCATTGTCTCAAACTTTCAAACACTAACTTTATTAAAATTAACTCTGTGTTTCGGAACTTTCATTGTCTATATTTTATTTATACACGACGTTTCGATCAGTACAATCTCTGATCGTCTTCAGGTGCAAACTACAATCAATTCCTAAGGCTACGTGCTTATATACTGTAAGAAATCACTCAACCTTGAAGTTTAAGAAGTTGGCTCCGCCCAAGAGGGGCTTCCAAATATTTGGGATTTCAACACTTGGTTTACTGAAAATACCCTGATTCTGCCCAATAAAGGCAGCTTCAAGGAGTTTTCGTTTCTTCCAGTGTGACTCCTTGTGCAAAACCTTTGCTTCTGCCCACTTCATTCGGTGTTGTTTTGACCATGCATGTTCGGCGATTCCTGATTTCGTGGTTTCACCTTTTTAGGTATTCGTCTGATGTTCCTTAAGACTAACAGATAGTGGTCTTTTAGTTTCGCAAACAGGACAGAGATTACAAGACCAAAACCAGGCAAATGCATTCCTTACAATCCCATACGTTAAAGGAGTATCAGAGAAAATTCGAAGAGTAGCGAAAAACTTTAATATTAAAACAACTTTTAAATCTAGTAATACAATTAGAAGCCTTCTTAGTAAAACAAAACCAGAAAACAAACAAAATAAGGAATGCATTTACCAAGTTCCTTGTGAGTGTGGTGAATCATACATAGACGAAACTAAAAGACCACTATCTGTTAGGCTTAAGGAACATCAGACGAATACCCAAAAAGGTGAAACCACGAAATCAGGAATCGCCGAACATGCATGGTCAAAACAACATCGAATGAAGTGGCAGAAGCAGGTTTTGCACAAGGAGTCACACTGGAAGAAACGAAAATTCCTTGAAGCTGCCTTTATTGGGCAGAATCAGGGTATTTTCAGTAAACCAAGTGTTGAAATACCAAATATTTGGAAGCCCCTCCTTGGGCGGAGCCAATTTCTTAAACTTCTCGGTTGAGTGATTTTCCATAATATATAAGTACGTAGCCTTAGGAATAGATTGTAGTTTGCACCTGAAGACGATCAGAGATTGTACTGATCGAAACGTCGTGTATAAATAAAATATAGACAATGGAAGTCCTAAACACAGAGTTAATTTCAAATACATCATTGTCTCAAACTTTCAAACACTAACTTTATTATTACAAATCCTTTGGTTCCAGTAAAAATTATTTATGTATTTTTTTCTTTTTTACAGGGTGGGATTAAGTTTGTATGTGAAATTGGTCCAAGCTGTTGATACATATTCAAATAAATTGTCACATTCGACAGACCACCAGAGGCCGGTGTCTATGAGGATTTCTCGTCGCTATAAAAAAAAAGGCAACTTTAAATCCTGGTTAAGTAAAAGAATCCTACCTGTAACGGCACATGGAAGCCAGGCTCCAATTGAACTCCAACGTTGTCACAGCAGCTGTCACAAATAATGAAGGCGTAACGAGAAACGGTCGATTTGCTGCAAAACTGGGGCTTCGAAGTATTGCCGTGGAACTGCGAAATTAAATACTAATGTTGAAAATATAAAAGAATTAAATTTCTTTTAAATTTTAATTTTATACAGACACGGGATTTATTAAATTCGTTAAATGTTATTTACTATATTGAAATGGTTCTGGAGAATTTGAAATTAATGGTACAGGATGGTTCAAATTCGAGTGGTTATATTTTTTTTGTGTTTTCTGTAGATAATTTTAAGTACAATTTAATAATATAACACAAACTTGGTATTTTTCTTGTGGAATAACCTATTTTTATTTCCCTTCCTAAGGGAAATAATTTCATTATCTAATAAATTTCGAATCCAGAAGCACGTTTCGGACTGTTCAAACCTGGATGAGCATCCCACAAGGAACACACAAAGAACCAAAGCGAAAAGAGAAATGATTAAATGATATTTCGCTCTGGGTAACCAGCGTGAGCTCGTCAATGGTTCCACTGGTCACCCTCCCCATACATCATTAAACACCATCATACACTTTGATTTCCAACTCACAAATAGGCATCGTTCCACACTAGTACTTATTCAAGTTACCTGATACGGATTCGTCCTGGCGTGTTAATATTTCCAATAGGATTATGCTTCTAAGGCAATTAAAAATCAAAAAAGAAGTTAAAAAAAACCTTCAAATCAGTTACATCAACCGAAAAGAATCTAAAAACAAAAGATCAAAAGATTTTGGGTGGAAATAACGAAAATTCAAACCTGGACGATTGATTTATAATTGCCTTAGGAGCATAATCCTATTGGAAACATTAACATGCCAGGACGAATCCGTATCAGGTAACTTGGATAAGTACCAGTGCGGAACGATGCCTATTTGTGAGTGATTCAAAGTTGGAAATCAAAGTGTATGATGGTGTTTAATGATGTATGGGGAGGGTGACCAGTGAAACCACTGATGAGCTCATGCTGGTTACCCAGAGCTTCGCTTTGGTTCTTTGTGCATTCCTTGTGGGATGCTCATCCAGGTTTGAATTTCCAGCCAAGATCTTTTGATATTTTGTTTTTAGATTATTTTCGGATGATGTAACTGATTTGGAGGTTTTTTTAACTTCTTTTTTGATTTTTATTTTGCTTCTGAATAAGTAAAATCCGAAGCACACATAAAAGTAAGATGTATTTTCATGTTTGCTTTTTTCCTGAAATTATAAAGACAGTGCTACAAGCTACAATAGTTTATTCACTAAAGCACCGTGAAAAATCCCCTCAAATTACTCTCATTGGGGAAAATTCCCTTACCCATCGAAATTTTCCCTGACCATTTTCAAATTCCCTGACTTTCCAGGTTGTGGACACCCTGTGTGTGATATAAAAAAGTAGCCTATATTAAGATCCAGGACACACCCTATTTTCCTACCAAATTTCATCTAAATCGGTTCAGCCGTTTTTGCGTGATTGATGAACAAAAATCTTAGTTTATTGGCGCTAATATTTTTGACAATCTATAAATATAGCACATAAAAAATGTAATACGAAAAGTCTTTATGCACCCAGGAAATGTCTGGATAACTCCTGGAAGTCTGGATACACTCTAAAAAAACCTGTATACACTCTACAAAAGCCTGGACACTCCCTGAAAGTTTGGATAAACCCAGGCAAAGTCTGAATAGACCCTCGAAAAGTCTGGAGACACCCTGCGAGTCTGGATACACCCAGAAAATCTGGATACACCCAGAATGTGTATAAAAGTAGTGGTTTTTTATGTATTTTCTTGAGCGAGGAAAGTTTTGCAGTAAATCTTACTCGAATTTCCCTGGTTTTTGGAAATCAGCAAAAAAATTTGATATCTTAATGATTTTTCATATTTATCATATATTTTTGTTATTAACCTATTTATTTTAATAGCATACTTTTTACGAAAATCAACGATAAAATATAACCTAAACATATAAAACATTAAGTAAAAAATAGGTCATTCCATAAGAAAAATACCAACTTGGTGCTATATCCAGTTTAACAAGTATATTCTACTTTAAATTATCTATAGGAAAGCAAAAATAAATAAATTTTTATTAATAAAAATGTTATAGGACAAATTCTAAAACGCATCTCTTTTACAAAATCCTTTAAAACCCCAAAATCCCCTCAAATTTGGACAACCCTATACAAATAAAGGCTTTTTGATTGATTGATTAATTGACTGATTTGGCTTACCGTGCAGGCAATTTCGGTATTGTACGCGTAAATATCCTTTTCTAATTCTCTTTGAGGAATCGTGATAGTCGGATAAGCTTCCTCGCCAACAACAGTATTCTTCAGAAACATGAACATCATTGGCAAGCTGTAGACTTTAAAAAGGCTTTCTTCATTTTCTGTAAAATCCATACACCTAAAAATTTATTTGTTTATAATAAAATAAAAACTTTGTTATTTTTAATAAATAATACTAAAATCAATTTCTTATTATTGTGTATAATATGTAATTTAGTACGAGAGTGAGAATCCTGAATTAAAATTTAAGAAAAGAAAGGACATACCATTGATTTAGAACCTGCCTAATCATTGAAACATTTTTTTCGTCAGCATACAGTATAGGCATTCTTTTACATCCATGAGGCTTCTTTTTCTAAAATAAATACAAAATTTATAAAAAAAATCCATGCTTTAATATTAGATGAATCCTTAGAAAATTAGTTATTTCTAAGCTTATTTGTTGTGGCTAGTGCATGGCGGTAGAACTAGTGGAGTAGGCCAAAAATTCAAAATCCCTTCGGCAAAATTCTTATTTTTCATGATTTAATTCCATATAAGACAAGACAAGACAAGGTGTAGATAAATCCGCCCCTCATCTGGTCAACCACCCTTTATTTACCTGCAAGAATCCGATAAGATTCTGAAATACCTCCGCCATATTACTCTCCTCTTCATCACCCAATCCGACTTTGATTTGATGAGTGTCATCAGAAATCTGTTTGGCTTCGAATTTGTATCCAAACGGCAAAGGACCTAAAGAAGTATAAAATATTGTGAAAAAAAAGAAATAGGGAGGTGTACTGCACAAAGGGGTACCACACCTATTCCAGTTCCAGTTGAAATTTCAATTCAATTCGTTTATTGGTTTATAAAAGAAATACATCCTTATAACCTTCACGTTCTGCCAAAGACAAATTTTCTTAGATCTAAGTAAAAAAAAAACACAAAAATATGATTTCAAAAAAGAAAAAAATTAATCATTTCTTAGAAATGCCCAAAGTTTTCGAACGTTTGTTACCTAATAACATTAGCAGGTGTAAGATTATCTAAATTATTTGGGTCTTGCCAATTTATTGGCCTAATGTGCCTGTATAATGGACAAACAAAAAGAATGTGATGCAGTGATTCTGGTTTCTGCATATTGCAAACAGTTCATTTTGGTTGATTTTCCATCAATTATTCCTGTCTGAAATTAAAGTAACATTTCTAAAATTAATCTAATAATTCCAAAAATCAATTCGCACTATCCAATATTAAATTAACATTTCCAAATTTAATTTTATATGGTTCAGAGAACTTCTTACACTCCAAATTACAACTGGAAAAGGTGTAGTTAAGGAATCAGTGTAACTGGCTAAACAATGGTATATATTATTAATTAAATAAAATTAAATAAGGAATGTAACCTACCTGGTTGGATAAACTGGTGATACATGTTTTCCATTCTAACTCCGTGTTTCAAGTTAAAACCCAAAACGGCAATTTCTGCCGGATAGTACATTTCCTCTGCTACATGGTAACAGAAAATGTTTACATGGATAACGAAAAACACTTCTTCAGCCAATCCTAAAGACAAAAAGAAAACTTTATCAGGAAAGTTCAACAAATTATAAAATAATTACTAACTTAATTCATTGTCACTTTTTGAATGCTGCTGAAAATTGTTATACTCAATTTCTCTTTAAATGCAGGATTCATTCATTCATTCATCATATTTTGCCGGTACCTTGCTGACCCTTGCTCTTAGCTACAGACATGATGGTCTCCCTGATGTCCTGCCTCATTTTTTCGTCTCTCTCCATCTCCATTTTCTGTTCTTTGGTTAGCAGTTCAACATTTAAACCTTCTGAAGTGTAGCGACACGGGTCCATTTGTTCTTTCTCCCTCCTCGCCATTGCGTTCCATGGTTCGCGCTCAGCATTACTCATCCGCTAAATAATTTTAAAAAATTAAGGTTCGCCACACCCCTAACTATTTTGCGTACTGTAAACAGGGTGTTTTGATATATTTCTTTCCAACAATTTTGACCATTCATTTAATAAACATACAGAGCGCTTCAGGCTACTGCGAACATATATAGACCGGAAGAACCAACACTCAGGCTTGCGATCACCGTTTGCGGCTTGCGTTTATTACGCCTCTAACCACGGTGCAATTTCATTTTTCTTGTTTTTTGTCACTGATAAATTAGAGCGTTTTATTTTCAACTGCTCACATTAATCACTAACAACGTGTTACAATGAAAATAATAAGGAGAAACAAAATAAAAGCAAGTTCTCAAAATAAAAAAGTACATTCTAAAAACCAAAAAGATTCTCCCAGTCAAAAAAAAATTAGAGCAAATGTTTGAAAAGTCCTCCTTGCTCGGCTAGACAATATCCGAGCCTATTATAAAAACCCCTTCTAACGTTTCCAAGCATGTTAGGGGTGATAGTTTAAAAATCTTCTTCAATTTTAATCCGAAGTTCTTCCAAATTATTAGCCCTTTCATGCCTGCAAACTTTATTTTTGAAATAACTCCACAGATAGAAGTCATTAGGAGCAAAGTTCGGGTGATCGAGCTAGCGATAAAATAGTTCCCCGTGTACTTATAACCCGATTAGGAAACACATTATCAAGATATTCCGTAACAAGGCCAACATTGTGAGCGGGACAAACATGTTTCACCAAATCTCACACCTAACAACTGCCTAGCAGTTGGAATAATATGCTGCTGCAGTAGATTCAAGTATCTAGGACCATTCAAATTGCCGTCAATAAAAAATGGCCCAATTACGTATTCCCCTACAATACCCCCCCCCCAACAAATTAGTTTTTGGGGATACTGTTTTCTTACGTCAAAATACAAATGCAAATTTTCCCTCGGCCAGTATCGAACGTGTGTTGGGTTATGACGATTCAATAATGGAAAAGTGCTTTCATCTGTGTAAAAGAATAGATCTCAGAAAGTTTTCATCACGATTAGCCCTTTCCATCACTGTTTCGCAAAATTCCATACGACGATAGATGTCCTCCGGAAAAATTTGATACGTTTTTGACGCTTTGTAAGAATGGTAAACGTAAGATAGTGGATGAAGACGTATCAACTGCTTTGGCTATTTGGTGGCTAGTTAAGTTTCGATTTTCCTCCACTCCAGCGCAAATCATCACATCTCATACTTCCTGCTCGTCATTCAAAACAGTGGGTTTTTTAAGGTTTCTTGGCGCTACACAACCAAACTTTTCAAAATTCTGCACAAATCTATGAATCGTTAATAAACTAGGTTCTAGGAGATTTAGAAAATTCTCCAAAAAAAGTTCTTGAATAAGTCTCAATGGTCTGCCTTGATAATACCACTTGACAATCTGCACTTTTTCGGCAACTTCGTAGACATTCATTTTTAGTTTTAAAAATATATAATTTCACTTAAGAACTTACCAATAAATTTCAAAAAGATAACACTGCAGAGTGCTTCGACCCCACCTCGGTCGTACGGCACGGAGAGTAAATTGGACTTGATTCCCCCTATGTTCGCAGCAGCCTGAAGCTCATTGTATACCCTCTGCAGGTGTGACAAAATTCCAGCCTTCTAAGAGGCAAATTCTTGAGACCAAAGAACAACTCCTTGGATTGAATTTTTAAATTTCAGGTGACAGGAATGTACCCCTGGGACTCCTTTGTATAAATTATAAGGTCGGGTACCCCCGGACACTTACGGAAAAATTATTTGCCGCGAATAGAACTTTTTTTTTCATCGGCCCTGCCATATAACTACGTTATACGGGCCCTGCCCATTTCAATAATGCTTTTTTTTTGGGGGGGGGGTCGTATCAGGATCCAACTGCAGGAAAATGAGTATTGTATGGAACTAACTGATGACAACAATAATAAGCTGTTAGCACTTCTAACATTCCTGCAAAAAGTAGTTACAAGCCTTTATTTTATTTATATTATTGTGCCGTAAACCTAATGGCTTTAAAAAAGCAAACAAAGAAGTAAAATTGGCCAAAACCAAAGACATTCAACTAAAATAGAACCATCAAGTCATTCATAAAACACTTTGAAACGCGATCAGTCGCTAGACTTAGGGAAAACCATTTTATCTTCCACTGGCAACGTTGGCCCAGATACCACGTTACGTTTACCAGCAGCCAGAAGCGGCTCGTTATTTATAAATGTAAAAAGGTTTGGTCTTTATTTACAGACTTGTCAAATATTTATGGAAATACAATCTAATTTTTTTATACTTAGTAATTGATACCGTTAACCTAGTACGAAAAGTGATACTATTACGCAGAAAAGTATTACTTTCCGCAGTGTAAAAATAAATGAAATATATACACTCTACTATAATTTTTATTTAATACATACAAAACTGTCTCTACATTTTTAATAAATACAAAAAAATCTTATGTGGAGTATCTACCTATGTAAATATTATAAATAAAAAGTAGTAACAAACATACATCCTTTTTCCTGTGTCTGATAATGTTTTAAAATTTTTTTGCAACTCATGTAGGATATTTAAAAATGTCGCAGCGGGGGTTTGTTGATTATACCATATTGTTTTGCATTTGCAAAAATCCAAAAAAAACTTATTTCTTTTCTATATTTATTAATTATATTTTGTATTTATTGCAACACTAGTTGCATGCCAATGGCGACAAGATGGCGTCGGAAAAACATATGATAACTAACCTGTGAAATGTTTGGTTTTCACCTGCAATCTCCAGTTTTCGTCACACCATGGACTTTGTCATATCACTTTTGCCACAAACACTTAAAAATCTATTGAAAAAATATTAAAAACTCTCCAATAATGCTACAATGCCGACTAGAAATAATGAATGGAGCAGTGTAGAAACAGTTATATGGCTGACCCGCTACAAATGCAAGGTTGTCACATTGTTGTAGGTTTTATTCCTGTTTATTATACTTTCAGCCAAAATATCAGGTCGAGTATCAGGTATTTTATCTGATATTTTATATATATATATATTTCAAGTACCATAACATGTACCTACACATTATAAATTCTTCATTGACTTAAAATTGTGAAGATTCAAGGAAATTTAAATGCAATTATATAATATGCCTAAATTTCTTTATATATGTGAATAAAAATAAGGTGTCTCTCCATGTTTTAAAAAACAAACCAGAGAATTTGCATAAATGCAGGTAGGTAAATGATAAAAAAGTTATAACAATAGTATGTTTTGGCATCGTTGTGCCAACTAGGTAAACATAACTATTTAAGTTATAACTTTATGGCCAAAACTAACCTGAAAATACATCAGGCAAATGTCAAAAGCTCAAATCATGTTCAAAATGTGTTCAAATTGCTTCATAAAAACCGAAAAGTGAATTGTATTGAAAATCTATTCAGTTCCACATGAAAATGTAGTAAATGTAAGGTGTGAGAATTGCTCTACTAGCTTAAACCCTAAAATTTTCTAGGATGCCGAATGTAGCTATGCACAGACTTAAATAATACTTACATGCCATAGGGGAGCGGCTGCCTCGCAGGCCTCTTTCATGCTCTTGTACTTTCTGCCCTGCATATTTTTTAAATTTTGAGCAAACAGAAAGTAAGCATTTGGTTTTGCAGGTCTCTTGGGAGGCATTTTCTGATGGAAGGGAATGGATCTGAAACCTGAAGAAAGAAAAAATATGAGTGCAAATGTTTTGTGGATAACAGGGAATTAAAAACTAATAAAAAAAGTTCCTATAACGCAGGGGTCTAAACCCCTTTTTCCAAGATATTTGGCAGAAGAAAAGAGGACATTCTAAAAATAAAAAAAAAATAGTGCCAACTTATTTTTCAATTTACTGAGATGTTAAAAGTGGCAAAAAAACCTTTATGAAAAAAATATTTTAAACAATTTAATTTTTAGGAAAAACAAAACCTTAAGATTTAAAAAAGTATCAGGATATGTTCATATTAGAGAAAAACATTTAAAACAGGTATTTCCTTATTATAATGGGCTACTCTACAAAATTTCGTTTCTTATTAAATTAAATTTAAATATATCACTTAATTTCTTGCAAATAAGTGCATAAAACATGAGTGAGAGTGCCTGTGGTTTCTGCATACAAAGTTCTTCTAGAAATCAGAGAAATGTAGGAAACACCTTAAAAATGTATAATTTGTTTTTTAAAATTTAGGCCTAATAGCACCAACTCATTTAAAGAGTTAAGTGAGACAATAAAAACAATAGAATGCAAAAAATTTATTGGTGTTGTTCATACAGAGTATTTACAAAACTCAAAAAGTTACAAAGCCATCTTATTCTAATTGAAATACCTAACTAATTTTAAAACCCAATTTTAACAACTATGTAATTAACTTAAAAATCAAGTAAAAATATATTCTAAGTAGATTTAAAAATGGATACAGTAAAAAATTGCTACAGGGTTGGCCATTTAAAAGGGTTCACCTGGATTTTTTCAAAAACTGTTAAGAATTGGAGAAAATGCTGAAACACATCACTATAAAAATTTCAAGACAGCCAAAGTCTCCCCCTTACAAACAAAATCGATGTGTTTCAGCATTTCCTCTAATTCTTTACAGTTTTTCAAAAAATCCAGGTAAACCTTTTTAAATGGCCAACCCTGTATATATATATATATATATATATATAATAAATCTGTCGAGACCATTTTTGTCGGTTTGTTTGTTCAGCAGTCTTCATCTAGTATTTAATAAATTTAGTCACTACAAACACTAGTTAATGGACTTATTTAAAAGACTAGCACATACTTTAAAATCTGCAGGAGATAAATTCCTCTAAAGAAAAAAAATCCATTTCAATCAAAAACTGTTTCACCCAACACTTGAATAATTAGTATGTCTTCACATTGTACTCAATATGTATTGAAAAGATTGTCATCTTTTTCTTTTATAGAGCATGTTCTCTGTTCCAACAAAGAGTGTGATATATGAAAGAACAAGATGCTCGATTTTCAATACATATTGAATACAGTGTGAAAACATACTAGATGTCTAAAGTTAGGATATATTACTGTTGTTTCTGGTATTATGGTGGTGTACATTGCAACAACTCCCTCAAAAAAGCTAATGGTACCACAGAATGAATTTAGCACTACATGGTGGTGCCAGTGGTGCTCATCAGTATGTTGCCAAGTAATGGCATTATAAACTTTTTTTGCATTGGCAAAAAGCAAGCGGAAAGGGTGGTGCATTTATAACCGAAAATACGATATTCCATAAGTTTATTTCCCGACGCAAAGGGAAACTTTATAATTCAGCAGTGGTGAAAATAAATTCATATGTCAAAGACCTAGTGGCAAAAGCGGTAATTATGCAGTATACAGTTTTATGCCATTTTTGATTTTTTTTGAAAAATTCTTTATGGGGGCACCTTCTAGGGTCCCTAGGACCCCAAATCCGCCTGCGCCCGATTTTTTTTTTTACGAGGAAAAAGGGTGCCCAGGGAGGGGTTGTAATGTGTTTTTTGATTTTTTTGGGTTGGTTTGAATTAGGTTGGGTTGGACTGTGTTGGTTTGGGTTGTTTTAGATAAAAAAAAATTAAAACAAAACAAAAAAAATCAAAAAAAAAAACGGGCGCAGACGGATTTGGGGTCCTAGGGAACGTGGAAGGTGCCCCCATAAAGAATTTTTCAAAAAAAATAAAAAATGGCAGAAAACCGGGTACTGACCCTCGACTTCTTTATGTTAAACTAAAAAAAAATTACTTACGCTTTTTAAAATATAAAAGTGTACCTTCTTTCCACCATAGGTTAAGGAATAGTTCCTTAATCTATGCTTTCCACTTTCTTAAAAAAAAAACAATTTCGGTTTATGGTTTTTTTTTGCAAGACAAGCATAGGGGGCAGCGGGGAAGAGGTTAAAATGAACAGAACTGGAATTGGTTAAAACAATTATGGCTAATAAAACAAACAAGCTCTAAGCGTTTTGAACTCGAGCAGATCCAGTGCTGCTGTTTCGACGAAAACAAATAAAAAACGCCTTTTACATCTTCTATACTTATTTCCAGAAAGACTTCTGTCTGTACACAGAATTTTTTTTTAATTCTTGGTGTTGGCTTCTAAGCAAACAATATATATGACGAAAATTTTGTCTTTCTATCTGTCTGTCTGTTTGCTCCAGCATCACGCAAAAACTATAGACCGATTAAGATGGGACTTTCACTGCTGCATTCCCTCAATTCCTAAAGGGTACATAGGCCTTATTTGATTAAAATCCTTAGATGAACTAATTGAAGATGCTTACGGAGACTATGGTTATACAGTACCCTCTCCAGATAATGGGTTATATTATTATTTGAGAAATCTTGGGACCTAATTTTCAAAGCCGCGACAGAAATCGATCACTCAACAGCCTAATGCCCGTGTGCACCAATTCCCCTTACTTCTTCCGTCCCGCTTGAACTGAGGGTGACCCTTAAGATTTACTTGGTTTGCAAAAGTTCGGAATATGTTCCACTTGGAAAAAGTAATGGAATTATTGGAAACGTGGTAGTTATCTGCATTTTTTGTGTTTTTTGTGTGGTGATCATGATTATTACATGTCAGATGTCAAAAAAACGCTGTAGAATACAAATTTTATTGATGATTTATTATGATTGTATGGAGAAAAAGAAATATATAAAACTACTATAATTGGTTAACTATAAAAGCTGACAATTTATTTAGTATATGTTGTCACATCTTAATCAATACGTATTGAAAAGATCGTCTTCTTTTTCTTTCATAGAGATTGTTCTCTGTTCCGACAAAGAGCGTGACATATGCAGAACAAGATGCTTGATTTTCGATACGTATTGAATACGATGTGGAAAAATACTAATTATTACACCACCAGACCAACCCAACCCATTTTTCAGTTTCTTTGCAACCAATTTGTAAAAAAGGTGAATTATTCGCTTAGCGAAAAAAACATGATTTTTTTTGGACATTCTAAACCTTCATCTCATTCTTTGAAAAGTCCTTCTTGGTAAGTATTGACTACAAAGTTCTACTAATTCTTCACCTTTTTCGTCATCCCAAAGAAGTTCCATTTTAAGCACAGACAACAATATATTTTAAGGCAACGGAACCATTTTATAATCTGACTAAATTAATGGCTTTTGTTTAAAAAAATAATCAAAAAAATACCTCACATAACCTCAAAATGCACTTAAGCCGAAGTAATTCTACGGCTTATCTTAACTGCAGCTTAAGTGCCACTTTCATGATATTCCACACCATTGCAAACCAAATCTAAAGCTTAAGCTCGGCTTACCTGTCAAGCCAAACCATTACCCTCTCCACATAGGCCGATCAGCTCTTATCGTTTTAGTGTCCTTTTATCCACCTTCACCGCCTTTTTGACAGAAAACTAATGTATTATCTGTCACTTTTGAGTGAAAATGGCGGCGAAAATGGATAAAAGGACACTAAATCGGTATGAGTTGATCGGCCTATCTTGAGAGGGTACTGGCCAAACCCGTGCACACGGGCATAAGCACATCAAATGCGGGCTCACAGTTCAAGAATGACCGCGGAAAAACCGATGTTCTCTCCGCCATTCACCTGTTCATTTAGGCTTGTTTTCGCGACTGCGTCACACCCCACAATCTCCGTCTCTGTCCCTCTCTAACGTTTAGAACGATATTGAATTTATTCAAACTCATTAGACACTTTGTTGGCAAGCTATTAGGAAGTTTTTGGGCCAGCAAAAATAAGATGAAATTTGACAGTAGTTACGCTTATTTTTATTAAAGATAAAGATATCATTAGACACATTTTTAAGAGCTTTTGGACATTTAAAAAGAACGCACTGTCATCTGTCGAATGGAATTCATTTAACTGATGATAGGGTACTTTATTTAATTCTTCTTTTGAACACTGATGTCAACATAAATTACAAAATGTTTTCGCATATTTTCAACAACATTGCCAAATTAAAATAACAAATAAAAATTTAGAAATAAGCACAAAGGCCGTGTCTAATAAAGTTTGTCTTTATGCCTATATTTCATTTAACTCCCCACTTTTAAGTGCGCAGCCGCACAAATTAGTATAAGCACAGAAAATATTATTTTAGGTGCCCAAAAAGTCCCTATTTTTGATTTCTTGTTGTTAGCGTATCTTTGATGCGTTTGTAAAAGCGTCCTTTAAGAAAAGAATTAAAGTTGTGCTTGCAACTTACGACGTAACCGAACCAATTCTTGTTCAGTGCTTGATGCAGTTTTACTTCATGCCTCTCACTTCTATTTCCTTCCTTGTCCCAAAACTCTATTAGGATACGGTAGCTGTGTACGAATACTGCAAGGCTGGTCGTAGAGATAGGTGAGACGCAGTCGCTATTGTACGACGTATCAGTTCTGAGCATGCGTACTCTCTATTTATGCAACTTTAAGTAGCGATTGAAAAGCATAGAATTAAAAGTGTTTATCTATGCCGTAACTCGACATAACGGCCTTTTTGGTCAACTATGTATGCGCAGTTTCAAACGTACAATCAGCGACGGGTCCTCAATAAGTAGAAATGTGCACGTGCACTCCCAAATTCAATGTGTCTCTTTTCAAACACACATTGATATTTTATAACTCTTCAAAGAACTTTATTAAAAAATAATAATTCCAAAAAAATTGATTAAACCTATCCTGCCAATAAATTACTAACTAGTTAACAAAACTTAATCGCTAGACGTTAAATATGCGTGCAAACGTCCCTACAGCGCGTCACCTGACGGCTCGTTCACTGCTCATGTGAATCTTCAATGGTCGAACCTTTGCCTCCCGCACTCTTTTTTCCCCGCGGCAGTCCTGCAAAGTAAGGTGGCCTCTGTGCACGTAAAATACGTGCACTCGGAGCTCGCAGACGACCCAGACGAGATGGTTCAGGAAATTTTTATTTGCGAATAATGGCTGAATTTTCGATGTCTAAAGTTAGCGAGCAAAATAGAAAGACAATTAATTGATACATTATTCTCTAGAGGGATCATTTCTGTACATTATTGAACTTTTTGTTGTTAGCTTATAAACGGACCATATAGATAAAAGCCAATTTTTAGGTCTGTTTGTTTGATCCAGCATCACAACTACTGGACCGATTTTGATTTGATTAGTACGGCTCCTGTGCAGGGCGTGGCGCCAAAAAAAATTCCAACGTCACTCGCCCCTTATTCGAAAGTTGGGCAACCCCAAAAATTTAGACCACGTGACGCCACTGCTTACAATGCGACTTACGCACGACGTATCGTTAAACCGGTTAGCGTTCGGAAAAGCGTAGCCCCCAGACAAAAGAAACTTCGTCAACAAACCTCAAGCCTCCCTTTAGGGGAAGTCTATAAATACGGCCCTAAGATTTCACTTGAAGTTAGCAAATAATTGAGAAACAGAAACAGACGCTATTTTTGCGCTCATGCAGACTCACCATAAAAGCTCAAAATATAAAATGTTGGTAGCACTGCCCTCATCAAAAAAAAAAAATTTAAATTTACATAACCTTTATTATTATGTAAAGACTGGTAAAAACATTTTGAACTTGAACCAAATTTGTGGTCAAAACATTGCCAATTTTTACCATCAATTTTTCTAAATGGCATTAATTCAAGTTTTAAGGCCCATGTGCAGGATGCGCCACTTTTCGTCTGTTAAGAGGAATTTTACTGTTGGAAAAATTATTTTCAATAAACCAGTCTCAGTTAGTGTTCCTGAAGTTCCTGGGCTCAGTGGAAATTGTGTTAAGATTCCCAGCGAACCTGTCGGCCCAGGTAGGACCATACATATTTACTGTATGACTGACTCATATATCTGTCTCTGTATCCATACAATACTGTCGAAACTGAGGTCCGAACAGTATTGATCTGTCTTTCCCTTATAAAAGAAAAAGGAGTAAATTATGTCAATATCGAACAGTAACAATACTCTCATTCCTGTAGTTAAAAACTAAGCTGTAGTTTAAAAGTTAAAAAATTATTAAAGCACACAGGGTTTATTTCCTTGCTTTATAGTTTTATAACATAATACCTATGTCAAATCTATTGTATTTTGTACTTAATAAAATAAATAAATAACAAAAAATAAATAACTTGTTTCAAGAATGTATTTTTATAATTTTCTTTTTAGGGGCGGCAAAAACCACAGACTACAAAAATCCAGAATACTTTTGCTACAATAACACCAGCTACTTTGAAGCTGAAGTGGAAATGCTAAAATATCGTTGTCCCCAACCATCCACATCAACGCCCTACCATCCACCCTCTTCTAAGTAATAATTTGTTGAAATTTAAATATATGTTTTATTAAGGTATTTTTTTTGATAAAGTAGATAGGACTATTAATTCATATTTAGTTTTTTTTTTCATTAATACAATAACTTCCATGAGAATAAATACTGCTTCTCAAGTTAAATTATAAGGAATTCAATTTTTCTTAAAAAATAGTTTTGGTTTTACACTCTTGAACAGACTGAACAGAATTTTGATATAATCGGGCCACTTTTTGATTGTTCAAACATGTTGTACCACCACCACGAACGGTTTGCTTTTGCTAAAACAAAATGAAAAAGAAAAAATTACAATTTAATAATTCACCACCCTATGAACATAAAGCAATCATTTGTCATTTTTTAAAAAGGATACTAATAAAAACGCAGTAATATATTTTTGAATACTGTGACTATCAGGAAAATGATAAGGGTTATAAACTAAGGGTAAAATATTTCTTCCACAAAATGGGTCTGCCTTTTCATTAAAAATAAATGCATGCCCTACTAACAAGACTTATTAACTTGTTGACTATCCCTGCAATAATTTTTTTCCAACCTCAGACGTCCAAGTGGTTTTGTAATTCGTTCATTTTGCTTGAAAGTAAATAATTTTTAAGAAAAGTACACATTTCTTGTCTGTAAGAAATAAATAGAAAGTGAGGTTCGTAGCATCATATGTACATTTTGCTTTTCTGGTCGTAATGAATTGAAAAGCTAAATGTACATCCGATGCCAAGAACTTTCCTTTTTAAATAATTTTAGACATTTTTATACTTATTACCATGGCAAATAATAATTTTTTTAGTCTGAAGTCCAGTAAATATCAAAAGCCATGCTCAAAAATTAATTTGTATTGCACTGTGACAATATTCAAATATACGGACATCTGAGGATGAATTATCATGCATCATATGTGAATGCATGGGGACTGTTGACATATTAATACTTACAGCTCTGTTTATATCACCAATACAGATCCAATAATTCTTTCCTTTTGATGATGACACTGCCCATTTTGAGTGGTCCACTGTTGACTTAAAACTCGAGTTTGTTGCGGAAATCATCATGGAGACAACATTGTCAACCCTAATAATTGATGGTACATTATAAACCTAGGGACCAAAGTGGCACTTTTTATCCCAAGGCGAAAAGTTTGTAGCCTGAGCAAAGCAAGGGCTACAATTTGTTGAGGGATAAAAAGACTATATTTAGTCACGTAGTTTACTATTTTATGCACTTTAGGATAAGAAAAACCTAAGTTAAAGATACAATAAGGACAAAAATTATTAAATGCCACTTAACAGTATCTACTTTTTATACAAAACGTCAAAAATTAAAAGTTATTTTAAAATGTAATAAATTAAAGGGATATATTTTAAAGTAGCACTTTTGTTGTTGAAAAAATACCTTTTAAATCTCTATTCTGCGGTTTATTGATTTTTTATGGTTTTGTAGGCCCCATTTACTTATTTCATAAGCATACATTTAGTGCTAATTCTGTATGACTGTCTCTTTTTTTTTGTTAAAGAATTAGCACGTCCCTTAAGCTAGCAGGGCAAGGTGAGCAGAACATTTTTTTTTAGTGCATAATTAGGTGTTTATTAAGTGCCCCACTTAAAAATTTAGTGGTCCTTTTTTAAAAAATACAGCATGTTCTGCCAGCTTTAAAATTATCATAGTGTATAATAAAGTGTTAATTAAGTAACCCATTTAAAAATTTAGTGCTCCTTTAAAAAAAAATACAGCATGTTCTGCTAGTTTTAGATGAACTCAGCAGAGCAATATATTAAAAATCATCAGAATAAAAATTACCATAGTTCATAACTCGGTGCATAATAAAGTGCTAATTAAGTGCCCCATTTAAAAATTTAGTGCTCCTTTTTTTCATCTGAAGCTAGCAGAATGTGCTTTAAAAGGGGCATTTCAGTAGCACTTAATACGGACTTTCAACGATTTTTATTGCATTGCTCTGCTGAGTTCATCTGAAGCCAGCAGAACATGCTTTGTTTTTACAAAAAGGAGCAGTAAATTTTTAAACGGTGCTTTTTTCAAAATTAGCTTTTTATTATGCAAAACTACATTTTTTTATTCCGACGGTTTTTAACGCATTGCTCTGCTGAGTTCATCTGAAGCTAGCAGAACATGCTGTATTTAAAAAAAAAGGAGCAATACATTTTTAAACGGGGCACTTAATTAGCACTTTATTATGCACTATTATCATCTTGTTTCCGATGATGTTTAATGCATTGCTCTGCTGAGTTCATCTGAAGCTAGCAGAACATGGGACAAACAAACAAAAGGAGCAATAAATTTTTAAACCGGGCACTTAATTAGCACTTTATTATGCACTATGATAATTTTGATTTTGATGATTTTTTAATGTATTGCTCTGCTGAGTTCATCTGAAACTAGCAAAACATGCTGTATTTGAAAAAAACGGAGCACTAAATTTTAGAAGTTAACTAGCATCTAATTATGCACTATGAAAAAAATTGTTCTACTCACCTTGCTCTGCTAGTTTCAGGGACGTAGAATTAGCACTAAATTTATGCTTATGAAATGAATAACTGGGCCTTTAATTTGTATTAATTTTTCTTATAAATCTCATGTTTTTGATTGATGATGTCATAACTATGGTCGCTGAAATTAACTGTGACGTCCTTTAAAGTAACCCAAACGAGTTTCTCTTGAGGAAAAAGCCTTATTACAATAACTATATACCAAACAGCTTATTCCTATCTACAGTGGTTTGTGAGCAAATTGCCAACATTGTTAACATGGGCATAATATGCTAGAGATAGATTAAAACTAAGATTGTTCTCGCTCTAACACATCAGGTTTTTTTAATAACATTTCTTTTTTACTCACTGAAATGGTTTAGTGCAATCTGAAGGCAACCTATTCGGTTCGTTCGGCCAAGTTTCGACATACAGATCTGACTGTAAAGATGGCGCTACCAAATCAGCGTACAAATCCTTACTAAATTTGTGTGATTTTGCAAACGAAGTGAACTTGTTTCCTGTAAAAAAATAGATTTTACAACTAGCAGCTAAAATAGTATTTTTTACATATACGATCATGTTTACCTCCTTTCGAAGTTAATTCTTTGACATTATACCAAGGAGAATTATTATTGGTGACATCTTGAGCCGCTTTGACTAATTCAGGTACAGATTTTTCAAAATTTGAAACTACATTTTTTGCAAATATTTCGGGATCGTTGTACTGTAACTGGACACCTAAAAATTTGGTTTTGGTTAGTTTGATGCTGCATAAAACCGTTGCCGCTGTATGATCAAAACTAATGGTACTACTTGAAGACTATATAGACGTAGACACGTGTTTTTCGTCTGGTCTCCGGTGTATATGTAACGTCATTACAACGAATTTGTCGGAATGTGAAAGCCCGACTGGTTGATGGACTCGCTCGGAAAACCAGTTAGTGGTGCCCTGGAATATAATAATTAGGTATATTCTTTTAAAGCAAAATATCTCATAA
This sequence comes from Oxystoma pomonae, assembly GCA_963921995.1. Classification (NCBI taxonomy): domain Eukaryota; kingdom Metazoa; phylum Arthropoda; class Insecta; order Coleoptera; family Brentidae; genus Oxystoma; species Oxystoma pomonae. The sequence goes on along the minus strand of OY998167.1, from coordinate 2,653,994 downwards.
AAAGCATACCACGTCTTTAAAACGTACTGGATTGGACGTTTTTACAACGTTCAATATTTGCCGTTTTCAAAACGTTCTTTTTGGTCCAGAAAGTTCGTCTTATAAATATTATTATATAAACAAAAAAATACTAGGTAGAATTTTTACACTGGAAGGTGTAAGTTGGTCTTGGGTTTTTGTTTAATTTGATCAAAATGGGCGTAGAAAATAGAAATATGATTTGGTGCAGCTGACCGTCTACAATCTTTTTAAAGACATTTTTGTGGCAAGATATTTTCTCATTTTTAAGTAAATTGAATTTTTTTTTGTTTAGAATTAAATTGCCTTACCAGAAAGTTACAGTTATAGTTTGAAAGATTACTTTCGTGTGTAAAACCATTTTAAGATGTGCAAAAAAACGTTCTCAGTGGACGTCCCAGGGTCGTCGTTAAAACGTCTTTCAGACATGTCCTCAACACTATTTTAAAAACTTGAATAGATCCCTGAGGGACGTCCAAGAGATGTCTAGAACACAGTGGGTGTTTAGACTTAGATACTTTTTTGTGATTGTTGGTTTTTTTAATTTAAATATTGTTTTTTATTTTGGGTAAGAAATATTTCTTTAGAATAAATTTCCCGTTTTTACAAAAGAAAATGATGAAGAAAAAATTTATTACAATTTTTTTTTTGATGAAAATTATTTTGGAAAACTTATGAAACAAAGAAAAAAATATTTTGAATATTTAAATTTTCAAAATCATTAACTAAAATTTTTATAACAATCGTTGAGGTTGGCTGCTAAAAAGAAAATATTTTTCAAAAAAATATCGAAAGAAAACAAAAATATTTTCAAATTTATCATACCTAGTTTTTTTTCAACTTATTTTTTATTTATTTTACTACTTCTGAAACAAAAAAACATTTAATATATAAATTTATAATCACTTTTGTGGAAAGAAAATATTTTGGCAGTTATTAAAACACAATAATTTTTAAATTTGGGTTATAACTTTGGGATTTTAAGAAAAATTCTGTTTTAAGTTTTTGTTTTTTTTTAACGACTTTTTTTTAAACAAAAAGTACTAACTTTTTTTTTAAATTAAATAATTTGCCTTGAAATTTTCGACCTTTCACACTGGGTTCTTTTGGCAAAATTCTCCTTTTTATATATTTAACTCCTTCATGTCCATTGGAATTTATTCCTTATTTTGTTATGTTCCCGTAAATTTGGATATGCGTTATTCTGTGATATTTACCTACAACATTTAAATTCTCCAAATCCAACGAGATGCACAAAAAGCTTTGTCCAAAATGAACACCGGTATCAGGGTAACTGTATTGGTCTAAAGAGAACGGAAAATGAGGTACTGAATGGATCAGCCAAAATCCGCCATTTTCTTCTACGGCAACCACTCCTTTCGTGTGTCCTTTGGAAGAGGATTTCGTACCGTTCGGCGGTTGATCATTATAAAGGATATAAAATGGCCGCTGCTGAAAAATAATTGTAGAACCTCCTGTAGAAATGTAAATTTTCTTTGGCTCAATAAAGATTTCTATAAAAAACAAAAGATCAAAAGATCTTGGGTGGAAATAACGAAAATTCAAACTTGGATGAGTATTCTACAAGGAACACACAAAAGATCAAAGCGATAAGAGAAATGAATAAACGATGTTTCGCCCTGGTAACGTTATTTCCACCCAAGATCTTTTGATCTTTTGTTTTTTAGTTTCTTTTCGGTTGAAGTAACTGATTTGGAGGTTTTTTAACTTCTTCTTTGTTTTAATTGCCTTAGGAGCATAATCCTACTGGAAATATTAACACGCCAGGACGAATTCGTATTAGGTAACTTGGATAAGTAAGTACCAGTGTTGAACGATGCCTATTTGTGAGTGGTTCAAGGTTGGAAATCTAAGTGTATGATAGTGTTTAATGATGTATAGTGGAGGGTGACCAGTGAAACTACTGATGAGCCCACGCTGGTTACCCAGGGCGAAACATCGTTTATTCATTTCTCTTATCGCTTTGATCTCTTGTGTGTGCCTTGTAGAATACTCATCCAAGTTTGAATTTTCGTTATTTCCACCCAAGATCTTTTGATCTTTTGTTTTTTAGTTTCTTTTCGGTTGAAGTAACTGATTTGGAGGTTTTTTAACTTCTTCAAAGATTTCTATGTTAAAAGGTTTTTCCAAAAATTAAATCAACAAAAATACGTTTTTTTTTATCCCTTCATCAATGATTTTAGTAACTGTCTGCAGATAACTAAAGCATGGCTTTTTTGGTTACCGATGCAAAAAAAAACCTTTTTTTGTTGATCACGGGTGCAAAAAAAGATTTCTGTCCGTTTTTTACCCAAAATTAAAGAGAAATAGCCGAAAATAGCAATACTGAAAAAATCTAATTTTTCTTGCCTAAAAATTAAACAATTTCCGCCAGTTTTCTGTAAAAGATTAAAATGTCGCAACAATGAACGTCAATCGGTGAAAAAGGCGCATCGCTATGGAAACCATTGTTATTTCATTTAGCAGCCGCCTTGATTTATAATGTAAAGATGGTGTGTTGCGAGAAGTGCTCTTCGTGTTAACAACTCGCGGCTAAACTGTGTTTTTTTTTGCTCGCGTTTTTAAATACCTTGCTGCGCTCGTTATTTCAACCACTTAAAAAAAAAGCACTAGCTGTGAAAAGTACTATTTTTTACCCATTGCAGAGGTTTTTTTTTTAACAAAACTGGCGCCTTCAATTATTGAAATGCCCTTTTTTCCTAACTCCTGAAACTTTAAAAACCAAATTTCTTAAGAAAAAAAAATTTGGACCCCCATATCATAGAAACTTTTCTTATTTCCAGCGGACTTATAAATCTGGCTGTATTCTTATGCATACATACCCGATTGTCAAATAGATCACTCAAAGTATTCGCAACCATGGATCTTGAATCATTGATTCCAACGTCTGAATAAGTCCATTTTGAATAATCCTTTGACGTCAGATAAACGTAACCAAAGCCTTCACTAATAAACCTATCTGACTGCTCGACTTTGGGTAGTTTGTAAATAGCAAACCTAAAAAAAACAAAAATTGGGTACCAAAAATGTTTCTATTGAAAAAAATAAACACTCTTGAAATAATCTAATTACACTTTTCTATTGGTTTGCATTTTTTTCAACTTTTGTGAGAGTGCCAACGTAGATAGAGAATACCCTCTATCTACGGTGCCACGCACCAATTTCAAATACATAAATGCATTTGTTTGAAAGTTTGAGACAATGATGTGTTTGACATTCACTCTATGTTTCGAACTTCCATTATCTATATTTTATTTATACACAACGTTTCGATCAGTACAATCTCGGATCGTCTTCAGATGCAAACAAGAATCTGTTTCTAAGGCTACGTACTTATATGGGAAATCACTCAACCGTGAAGTTTGAGAAGTTGGCTCCGCCTAAGGAGGGGTTTCCAATTATTTGGAATTTCAACACTATGGTTTACTGAAAATACCCTGATTCTGTCCAATAAAGGCAGCTTCAAGGAATTTTCGTTTCTTCCAGTGTGACTCTCTGTGCAAAACCTTTGCTTCTGTCCACTCCATTCGGTGTTGTTTTGACCATGCATGTTCGGCGATTCCTGATTTCGTTATTTCACCTTTTTGGGTATTCGTCTGATGTTCCTTAAGCCTAACAGATAGTCGTATTTTGTTTCGCTTATGTATGATTCACCACACTCACAAATGCATCTATGAGATACTATAACGGCCCAACCCTGGTAAAATTTTCCCCTCGAATCTCATAGAAAATATGATAGAAATTTTGTAGATTTTATCGGGTTTTGGGTCGGTTTTTGCAACATTTTCTATGATATTGGAGGAGATTTTATCAGGTCTCTGGGCAGTGATTTTGATGGGGTTTGAAGAAGTTTCTATGGGCACATGTGGGATCGGTTTCTAGGATATTTGAGGAGATTATATCAGTATTGTGATTCTAGAAGATCCTATGGGGAATGATTTTGGAAAAGTTTCTATGAGTTCTTGTGGGATCGGTTTCTAGGGCATTTGAGGAGATTCTATCATTATCATAAATTTAGAAGATCCTATGGGCAAGAAGATTTTATCGGGTTTTGGGTCGGTTTTTGCAACATTTTCTATGATATTGGAGGAGATTTTATCAGGTCTATATAAGTTTCTATGGGTACATGTGGGATCGGTTTCTAGGATATTTGAAGAGATTATATCAGTATCGTGATTCTACAAGATCCTATGGGGAATGATTTTGGAAAAGTTTCTGAGTTCTTGTGAGATCGGTTTCTGGGACATTTAAGGAGATTCCATCAGTATCATGAATATAGAAATTGTGTTCTTGGTGGTTTTTTGCAAAGTTTCAAGGTAAGTGGTAATTTCATAGTAACGAGAATTTTCAGAACATGCAGTAATATACCTGCTTCTTAAATTAACTCACAAAATGATTTGCTTGTCTTATAAAAAATCCTCAATATCCACTATACAAACTATTCCTGTCAAATCATAAAATATTCTCCAAACGCATTACGATACTGAAGAATCTCCTCAAATATTCTAGAAACCGATCCCATAAGAACTCATAGAAACTTCTCCAAAATCATTGCTCATAGGATCTTCTATAATCATGATACTGATAGAATCTCATTAAATATTCTAAAAACTGATTCAACAAGAACCCATAAAAACTTCTCCAAAATAATTGGGCTTATATATGATCTTCTGGAATTACGATACTGATAGAATCTCATCAAATATTCTAGAAACCGATCCCACAAGAACTCATAGAAACCTCTCCAAAATCATTGCTGATAGGAATCGCAATACTGGATAGAATCTCATCAAATATCCTGGAAACCGATCCCACAAGAACCCATAAAAACTTCTCCAAAATCATTGCTTATAGGATCTTCTATAATCACGATACTGATAGAATCTCCTCAAACATCCTCCATACCTCATTCTCATCAAATCTCCTTTAAAACTGTGTATTTGTTCGTTGATAAAATCTTCTCCAAATCCACACTCTTATACAAACTGATAAAATATCCTAGACTTCTGTCTTGTAAAACATCATTGATTCTCATAAAAGTAACTATAGTTTTATCCAATCTTATAAATTATTCTAAAACTACAAGCCGATAAAACATCATATATTCCCTATATAATCTTCTCTGCTTCTAAAAGATTATCGAAAAAAATATTGGCCTTCTCATTGGATCTTATAGAACTTATAAAAACATGATAAAAACTTCTCCGGTCTGGATGAGATTCGAGGGGAAAATTTTACCAGGGAAGTGTCGCAAAATTTGTAACAATAATAATTTTGTCAACAGAGGAAATAGTTGGTTGGCCCCGACTACTCGATGCAAATGCAAGGGCAGGGCTGTTATAGTATCTCATAAATTCAAACACAGTGGATCTTTGACCATAAAATAAATATAAGTTAATACAGTGCACTTACCAATCTACTGGCTTATTATTTTGGTCCATACATTGTAAACTAACCACAAACGGAAATTTGCTTAAAAATAGCACAATAAGCGACTTTAAACGGCTCATAGTTTTCACTTTCTTTTGTTTTATGAATGAATGTTATCAGAAAAATACAATGAATACAAATTATTTACATTCATAACTCATTGGTCATTTATTATCTCGGTTTAAATTATCTGACCATTACTTTTTAACATGTAATTTACCCAAACATATTTACCGTCTTGTTATCGAAAAAAAAAACGATTTTGTGGTGTGCTTGCTTAGATTGTCTCTTTTTAATCTAAGTTTGCTTTTAAAAAATTTGCCTTTTAAAAAAATAAGTTGAAATACGTGAAATTATTTTGGGTTCGTTCGCAATGGCTATAATTTTTTCTTGGAGTTTTTTTCCTAGATTTACATTAAAATATCCATGGAAACTTGATAAAAACATATTGATCGTTCTAACAAAAACGGTTAAATATGAAAAATTATTTTTTTTCTGACTCCAAAACTCCTTAAAACCAACCAGTTTTACAAACAAAAAATTATATTACGTACGTGAATCTTTTAAAAATCGTTAGAGAAAATTGTACACATTTTTCTGTAAATTTAGCACACTGCCAAAAATTTCTACTATTTTGTAATAATAATTTTTTCAACTGGACGTTAATTTTTTTTTATTTCAAATACTTACATACTTCATAGCCCTTTTATCACTCAGACACAATAATTATGCATATATACTTATTATTTAATAATACCTATATAGTAAATAATAATAAACTATAAGAAGAATATTTACAATTTTTTTAATGAGTCTACATAAATAAGATTTAGTTTTAAATAAACGAAACAAAGTAAAACAATATTTAAATTAACTCTAAGAATAATGCACATTATATTTTAAGTATTTTTCTGTTATCCAAAATTTTCAAAAAAGATGTAATTTTTTAAGTATAAGAATAATTATTCGACAAATTTTTCGTTGCACAATTTTGTGACAACAAGTGGAAAATGTACAGCTGGGTCCTTTAAATTTTAGGACGACTCTTAAAGCAGTTTTTTCTTGAATTTGAGCAGTGTATTTTATTTTATTTCAATTTAATATCAGTCAAATTATAGTGTCATTCTACTTCAAAAAATTTTTTTCAACGTCAAAATCCAGTCACATAAAATTCTTAAATTTAGTCAAGAAACTCAGATCATGGTCCCACACACGACGAAGGAATTGAGAGCACGGATTGTAACGAAGCTCGAGGACGGATGGTTTCTTGCAGCTGTGGCAGAACATTTCAATCTCAACCGGAATACTGTATTCTTAATTAACAAAAGGTGTAGGGAAGAAAGAATGCTAGAGAGGAGAGGAGGATCAGGCAGACCCGCAGTTTCCAGCCATGATGAAGATGCATAGCATTCGAAGACTTTAAGAGGACCCATTTTTAACAGCAAAACAAGCAAGGATTTTGTCTCAGTTTCCAGGATGCAAGACAAATGCTTTCAGGAGGATAAAGAAATCACACTTAAATTGCCGTGTTGCTGCTACTAAAACTGAGCAACACCGTTCTCAACTAAAAAGCCAGTTAACTTTTATCTCTTCAGTGCCCTTTAGCCATAGATTTCCGCCATTTTTATAACCAAATTGATAGGTAAAACATGGATTTTCTGTCAGTTGGGTGTCAATATGACCGCTATAGTAGGCTAAAGGATACTAAATTGAAAAAGAGTTAACTGGCTTTTTAATTAAGCAGGTGTTGAACTGAGCTCACACCGCAACAGAAACATCTCGCTTGCTTTTTGCTCTGAATTATATCAAGAGATCAAGATTTTTGGAACCGTGTGATTTTTACGGATGAAAAAACCTTTCAGTCATCAAAGAAAAGCAAAATTAGAGTGTATAGGCCAGATAACGCCAGATTCAATCCATAGTATGTGAGTCACTACCGAGCAGCTGGTCATTTTAGTGTGAATGTATGGCGATGGATGTCAGCGAGAGGATTGGGGGTGATATGGAGAATTGACGGAAGATTTGTGGGACAAACCTATTTAGAGATATTGGACAATGTCATGCTGCCAAGTGTGGAACAGGTTTTTCCAGAAAACAATTTTATATATCAACAAGATATTAACTCTGTGTTTCGGACTTCCATTGTCTATATTTTATTTATACACGACGTTTCGATCAGTACAATCTCTGATCGTCTTCAGGTGCAAACCAGTTTGCACCTGAAGACGATCAGAGATTGTACTGATCGAAACGTCGTGTATAAATAAAATATAGACAATGGAAGTCCGAAACACAGAGTTAATTTCAAACACATCATTGTCTCAAACTTTCAAACATCAACAAGATAATTGTCCGGTTGAATGAACAACGTTGAATTGCTTCCTTGGGCAAGTTACAGCCCAGATATGAACCCAATAGAAAATGTTTGGAGTGTTATTGTATACAGACTCCAACAACGCAGGTTCTTGCCACAAAATGCGGAACATTTCTGGGAAGAAATCACAACGATATAGGAAGACTTTGCAGGCCAAGAAAATTTCACGGTGTCTTTCTATGAATCAATGTTTCGCAGATTACAAAACGTTATCGACATAAACGGAGACATGACAAAATATTGATTTTTTGTAGTTTTAATAACATTATTATAAAAAATACATAGACACACACAAAATGTATTTATTATTTTTGGTATAAAAGTCTTATAAATAAAGTAAACAAAATAAAAAAATAAAGAAGACCTTAGTGTAAGAAGTATAAGCAGTTCCCTTAAAGAAACATAGATCATCCTGTAGTTGTAAATAACCTACAAAACTTTTAATGTCAACTTAATAGTATAAACTGCTCACAATAATGAAACACTTTCTGAAGTCGTCCTAAAATTTAAAGGGCCGCCCAGCTGTACCTAGACAAGTTTCGTTAAAAAAGACATTAAACTAATTGCGGATATATAAAAAGTAGTATATTACCCAATTAATATTTTTCTTGGAAAATTTTAGAGGTAAAGAGTTCCTTATGTGCCTTTTGAGATTTTGTGAAAAGGTTTTTAAGATACACAAAACTCTTTTAATAATTAACTTGATTCTTTGCGAAAACAGTCTCAAAACAGAATGGCATTTTTTAAGTTATTTTTAACTAGTGGTGTGTGAAATTACTAGCCATGAAATTATAAAATAAAATAATCCAATAGGATAGACCGCCAATATTTTTCTTCCTGGTTTTTGACTATCTCCCAAGAAGACCATAGATGCTGAAAACAAAACGAGAAGCTGACAAAATAGCAATTTTTGTACCTAGGGCGTAAAGTAGTACTTTTGCGCCACCCAAGTAACAATTTTTAATTGTCTTAGTTGCCATACCTAAGAAATATACTAAAATTAACGTTGCATAACGTACAAAAACTAAGAAGAAGTTAAAAAACCTCCATAGCGATTCGTTATTTCCACCCAAGATCTTTTCTTTTTTAGTTTCTTTTCGGTTGAAGTAACTGATTTGGAGGTTTTTTAACTTCTTCTTTGTTTTAATTGCCTTAGGAGCATAATCCTACTGCAAATATTAACACGCCAGGACGAATTCGTGTCAGGTAACTTGGATAAGTAAGTACCAGTGCGAAACGATGCCTATTTGTGAGTGGTTCAAGGTTGGAAATCTAAGTGTATGATGGTGTTTAATGATGTATAGTGGAGGGTGACCAGTGAAACTACTGATGAGCCCACGCTGGTTACCCAGGGCGAAACATCGTTTAATCATTTCTCTTTTCGCTTTGATCTTTTGTGTGTTCCTTGTGGGATACTCATCCAAGTTTGAATTTTCGTTATTTCCACCCAAGATCCTTTGATCTTTTCTTTTTTTGTACACAAACTAGTTATTGTGCAACGGCCGCTCTGATGGGCGAGAAAACGACGACACACCGTTGTTATTAACTAGGGTAAATTTGGTAACCCTCTAACAACGTTTGTTTTTACTGGAATATTGTGGAGTTTTCAAAGACCACAACGAACGACTGATCAAGGACGCCAAAACGTTGATAATTAACTTGAGTTAATTAATTTACGTTCTTTCAACGTTTCTCTTTACGGTACAATTGTGGCCAAATAATCAATGCAGTTGCGGCCAATTTTAAAATAACGGGTGTTCCAAATTCGATGCTCACCATGGGGATCTCCTAAACGGTAGGAAATACGAAAAGGATTAAATTAGGGCAAAGTTGCGCAATTTGACGCTTTGCTCAAAACCAAAATAAAAGTTTACAAATTCCGGGTAGTCCCGGAGATTCGGCGAAAAAAACCGAAATCCTTACTTCTCGTTTTTATTTTTCTTAAACGCTTAAAACTTTCTACAGGCACTTTTTTAAGATCTACCTAATGAGAGGTCCGTTTTCGAGATTTGACTTTTCAGTGTGAGAGGAGCACTGTCAAGTTCATTTTTTCTTATGGACACATGCTTTTTTTCTCCTGCCGTTTGGTTGATAAAGGATTACAGATATTTTACAACCGCATTTTGACAATACCTCAGCATAAATTCAAAGATTAATAAACAAAGAAAAAAACGTATTTTTAAAATATTAGGTTAAGTCATTTTGTTATAACAAAATGTCAAAAAAACTGTCATTTTTAAAATGTCAAAAAAAGTACTGCAATCGGGTTTCCAAAATATCTTGATTAAGTTAAAAGCAAAACTTAAAGTTGGGCTGATGATGGTCGATAAACCCAAAACGTCAAGTCAAAATAAGGTTGCAAAATGTTATCTGTCATACTTTATGAACCAAACGGCAGGAGAAAAAAAGGATGGGTCCATAAGAAAAAATGAACTTGACAGTGATCCTGTCACACTGAAATGTCAAGTGTCAAAAACGTACCTCTCACTAGGTAGATCTTAAAAAAGTGCCTGTAGAAAGTTTTAAGCGTTTTTTCACAGCTTTAAGAATAAGGGACAGAAAAATAAAAACTAAAAATGAAGATTTCGGTTTTTTCCGCCGGAACTATCCGGAATTTTTAAACTTTTTTATAGTTTTGAGCAAACCATGAAATTGCGAAACTTTGCCCTAATTTAAACCTTTTCGTATCTCCTACCATTTAGGAGATCCCCATGGTGAGCATCGAATTTGAAACACCCTGTATAACTGTATTTGACAACTATAGAGGGCACCTCCTTAGTCGCAAAACAGTTAGGTTTTTAGTAAACCAAGAAATGATTATTGCCGCCATACTGTTTTCTTTTCTTTTCTTTGAAAAAATCTTGTTTTATTGCCAGATTTTGATGATTTTTCAGTTAGTTGGCTACAGTTTGCCGTTTTTAAATTTTCAGTATTTAAATAAAAACATAATTTAAATAAGAAGGATTGAAGGCCCTCTTATTTTTTAAAGTTAAAATATCCATTTTTGACGAAAAACTAAGATGCGTTCGGGAGCGTTGGTAAATTTAGTGGATGGGAAACTCTAAAAACTTTAATGTTATGAATTAACTGCCCACATACCAATTAAATAACATTTACATGCATAACATATGCGTTAAACCTCCTTTTGAAGATGTCCTTTTGAGCACATCTTTAGCGTATGCTTAGTACATACTATTTAAGTATATGCTATTAAGGATATCCATAGCAAATGCTATGAATGTACCATTTGAGCAGGTCCGTTTGAGTACATCTTTAACACGTGCAAAGAATATATCAATTTTAAAACATTTTTTGGTCAGTTTGGCGCACATGCTATTCTGTTACCATAAAATAACATCAAAAGAATGAGCTTCTAAGTATTTTCTTGGCATATGCTAATGATATACCACTAAAGAAGGTTACTATTAGAACATCTTTATCATATGCAAAGTATCTTTCACTTATTGAAACATTGTTTGCTTCTAGTATTTCGTTAGCAGATGCTAAGGAAATAATAAGGAGAAACAAAAGAAAAGCAAGTTCTCAAAATAATACATTCTAAAAACCAAAAAGATTCTCCCAGTCAAAAAAAAATAGAGCAATGTTCGAAAAGTCCTCCTTCCTCGGCTAGACAATATCCGAGCCTATTATAAAAACCCCTTCTAAGGTTTCCAATCATGTTAGGGGTGATAGTTTGAAAGGCTTCTTCAATTTTAATCAGAAGTTCTTCCAAATTATTAGTCCTTTCATGCCAGTAAACTTTATTTTTGATATAACTCCACAGATAGAAGTCAGATCGGGTGATCGAGCTGACCATAAAATAGTTCCCCGTGTACTTATAACCCGATTAGGCCAACATTGTGAGCGGGACAACCATCTTGTTGAAACCATGTTTCACCAAATCTCACACCTAACAACTGCCTATCAGTTGGAATAATATGCTGCTGCAGTAGATCCAAGTATCTAGGACCATTCAAATTGCCGTCAATAAAAAATGGCCCAATTACGTGTTCCCCTACAATACCCCCCCACATTTAGTTTTTGGGGATACTGTGTTCTTACGTCAAAATACAAATGCAAATTTTCCCTCGACCAATATCGAACGTTTGTTGGGTTATGACGATTCAATAATGGAAAAGTGCTTTCACCTGTGAAAAGAATATATCTCAGAAAGTTTTCATCACGATTAGCCCTGTCCTCCGGATGCGTTTTTGACGCTTTGTAAGAATGATAACCATTCTTTTTGAGAACACGTAAGACAGTGGCTGAAGACGTATCAACTGCTTCGGCAATTTGGTGGCTAGTTAACTTTCGATTTTCCTCCACTGCAACGCAAATCATCACATCTCGTACTTCCTGCTCGTCATTCAAAACAGTTGGTTTTTTATGCTTTCTTAGCGCTACACAACCAAACTTTTCAAAATTCTGCACAAACCTATGAATCGTTGATAAACTAGGTTCTGGGCGATTTACAAAATTCTCCAAAAAAAATTCTTGAATAAGTCTCAATAATCTGCCTTGATAGTACCACCTGACCTGCACTTTTTCGACAACTTCGTAGACATTCATTTTTAGTTTTAAAAATGTATTATTTCACTTAAGAACTTACCAATCTGTTTCTCGAGCAAAGCAGAAATAAAACCAAATAATAAAAACAAAATAAATTTCAAAAAGATAACACTGCAGCGTGCTTCGACCCCACCTCGGTCGTACGGCACAGAGAGTAAATTGGACTTGATTCCCTCTATGTTCGCAGTAGTCTGAAGCTCATGTATAATGAAATACCATTAAAGAAGATTACTTTTAGGACATCTTTAGGATATGCAAAGTATATATCAATTATGGTACAATATTAAGTACATCTCAGAAAACCATCCCAAGTGAAGTGAAGTTATATTCCGCGGTTTCAACCTATTTCTTTATAAGCGCACGGTAGAGTGGATAAAGCTTTTGGTCTCTCAACCTGTAGGTTGTGGGTTCGAACCCCGTCGGTACATCGCACTTTTTTTATTTTTTTTAGGGTGCATTGTGATAGGACATGGTTTTTAGAGCTAAAAAATATATTTTTTATTTTATTTAAAGCCATATTTTAGGAGTTAACGGTGCCAAGGATGACCGAAACACACTTGAACAAAAAATAAACGTCCGAAACAAAAAAACTAAAAACACCCGCAAAATAATGGATACAAATATAATTTAACCGATTATAATTTTCTCGAACCTTAAAATATCGAAATTACAAAAGTAACTAAAATAATTTTCTAGAGACGAAAAACACCCGAACCACAAATTGATAGAAAATAATATGCCCGATCAGTACCCTCTCCAGATAGGCCGATCAACTCATACCGATTTAGTGTCCTTTTATCCACCTTCGCCGCCATTTTCACTCAAAAGTGACAGATAATCCATTAGTTTTCTGTCAAAATGGCGGCGAAGGTGGATAAAAGGACACTAAAACGATAAGAGCTGATCGGCCTATGTGGAGAGGGTAATGGCCCGATCCTTAAATAAGCATAACCACAATCCATCCGAATCGCTATTGGGCATGCGTCAAATTTGAATCTCTAGAGCGCCGTAGGCCCTGGATTGCGTTGTTGACAAGTTTCTCTATTTGGAAGATGACACGGGGATTTTTCTTTATTAAACGATTTTATTTGACTTCACAGTTTCTGACTGTCTAAAGGTGGATTCTAACAGCACTTAGCGTAATTTAATTTAGCGTAACTTAATTTAGCGTAAGAGTTGCTCTTATGAGATTTAATGATCGCGCTCATACAGGCGTAATTTAACGTAATTTAGCGCAATTTAACTTAAGAGATGACCAACTTTTATCTTTTCTTAAATCAAAATTGCGCATGCCCAAACAAAGATGGATGCTGATTTTTCACAACTTGTAAACAAATACAAGAACAGGAAGAATTTGATTGGCCAGCTGACAAAATTTTTGAGCAAAAATTGGCAGCTACTTAAGGAAGCTGTATGAACACCCTAAATTTTCCTTAAGTTAAGTTAAATTATGTTACGCTAAATTAAATTATGTTAGGTGCTGTTAGAATCCACCTTAACTATCAAATCTTACGATTCATTTTTGACACACACTTCCCGTGAATCGATTTCAATATTATTAAAAAAGGGGGTAAATTAATACAATATCAAATTTATTTTCAAATAATCTTTACAATCAAAATTTCTATACTAGATAAGCACCTAAGTGACTTAACACTTGTGTCAACAAGGATATAAGCTAAATATCCTCGTTGCTTGTGTGTGCTTTAAAATGTTTAATGTGGCATACATATAAAATATACCAATTTTCTAATAGCATATTGTGTCCAAGGTTTTCATGGTAAAACTGTTTAAAATAAATAAATAGAATTCTTAAATAAAATTATTTACTATAAAAATAATAAAAGAAAAATTATTATTTAATGAATATTAACATTAAAGTTTTTTTTATAATAGCTACTTAAATTTTATCTCAATAGATTAATAGAATAATGGTTTAAATTTATTATTTATTTATTTATATTTTGTTTAAATTTTTTTTAAATTTATTTATTTATATTTAAGTTTTTATAAACATACTCCTTAATTCTCTCATTAAACCTTCTTGTTTTTTAATATTTCTGATCTCAAAAGGTATTAGCCCACATAGCAAAAAAATATTGCGCGTATATCCAGCGTATATACGAAAACGGAGAAGGATATTGCCCTGTATATCACCCAAATATTCACCCGACGTGCATAGGACCTCCAAAAAAGATCCAATTTAGATCCAGAGGTACCCACAAAAATATTCCAGTTATATTTCTATTACACCAAATTTTATGTTCTATGATATATTTATATAGTATATCCTGTCGATATCCATCACGATATACAAAATATATATTTGTCGAAATTTTAGTTGATATATAATAATCCATAATATCCATAAAAAAATATTCTTTTCGTATGCATAATGTTTTATTTTAAAATATTAACTCATATTCGGTTAAAAAATTGTAAGGCTTGTATACAAAAAATATATTTTTAGGATATATCTGTTCATGTTTCCTTTTTTTGAAACGAATCATGTTTTTTTTCTAATATATATAAAATATACATGTAACGTACAAAGCGTATATCCTAATTTTAAATATCTTTGTGATATACAATATCCAAGGCTTGCTATGTGGGAGATTATAGAATTTTGGCCCTAAGTATTCTATAAATCTAAGGTTAATTTGTCTATGGTTCATTGGCAAAGAGAGATGGCTGGCTACATTACTCCTGGTTTCCTGAGAATGCATGATTTGTCTTTCTGAAATATTAGTCTTATATACAGGGTGTTTGTTTATAGCTGGAACACTCAGTATTTTTTTTATTAATGAAAATAAAGGGTAGATTTGAATTCAAAAATTTCTTGGCAAATTGCAACAAACTTAAGCTCTATACCAACTGTTTTTTGTTCCCCGTGGTATACAGGGTGTGGCAATAAAGCTAATTTTTTTAAATAGATTACCCAGTATATTTTTGCATTTTTGAATTTTTTTAAAAATTAGCTTTACAAAAATTTTTTAAAGGCCACTAGATTTTTTAGTTTATATTGTTAAAACTTAAACGCAAATATCTCAGGAACTACAAAAGATATTGAAATAGTGTTATTTTTGTAAAGCTATTTAAAAAAAATTGTCTTTATTGTCACACACTGTATACCAAGGGCAACAAAAAAAGGTTGTTATAGCGCTTAAGTTCGTTGCAATTTACCAAGAAATTTTTGAATTTAGACCTACCCTTTATTTTCAGTAATAAAAAAGATACTGAGGGTTCCTGTTGTAAAAAAACACCCTGTACAAAAGAACATACATTTTGTAAGTAAAGCCGATCTCTACTGCTAATTTTTTGGTCATATAACAATTCAGTAGAATATAGTTTATTTTTTTTGTATAAAACTTTGTACTAATTTTTATGGCTGTAGGTTTGATTTGTATCACAACTTTTTTCGACTCTTCCCTGCCGCAATTCAATTCAATTCAATCGGTTCAAATCATTTTCGGACAAATTGGGGTTCTTGAATTTTGTGGTTCGGGATTATTATGTTTCTACTAAATTATTTTCGTTAAAAAAATATTTTGTGTTTCTATAAAAATATGTTTTGTTTAAATTTAATTCTATATGTATATATTTTCTAGCGATTTGATTTTCCCGTCATTTAATTTTCGAGACAATTTTTTTCGAACCAATTATTTAATTTTCTTTTAAATTCTGACAAATTATGTTTCTGCCAAATTTGGTTCCGAGTTTTTTATTAGGGACCCAAAATATTATCCAGACGACAGTGTGAAAACATTGCATGTGACTCTAGTCGCAGGCAATGTCAACACAACTCAAAAAATCTCCGCCAAATTGGTGCAAAAACGTCGACAAATTGCTCCTTGGGCAACTGCTAAATATTGCTGCTCAAGTATGCGGGCAAGTAAGCCTCCAAGCTAATTCAAATTGTCTTACGCCCACTTGCAGCGACTTTTTTTTATGCATCCATTAACAATGCGGTTAAAATGTATATGCCATTTAAATTAAATTGGCTTGCATCGCAAAGTTCCGACGGCGTTTTAGCTATGGTCGTATTACTGGCTATTTATGTTTATTACAATCGGGCAACGTCGGATTTTACCCAAGATCTTCGTTTTAATTTGGTGAAAATTTTTGTTATTTGACAGCCAGAGATCTAACCTCAAAAAACAGTTTGTCTTATTTTGTTGTTTTTTTCAAAAAATTTTGGTTCATGGGAACCCCTCAGTTATAGGTTATAGACTCGAGCAAGGGCTCAAGCGAATGGGAACCTGTTAAGACTCACCTATCATATGGGTATTCCAGCCAATATTCAATTAGCTGCAATAAATTCATTGTAAGCCAGAACCTTCTGACATCTCTTCATAGTGGTTCGGTCTCTGGAAGAAGAGTCTTCTTGGGTAACCCATATTAGTAAAGTCTATCAGTTCCAAATCATCATCTTCGAAATCATTTACCAAAATGTTATCCATAAAGTCAATATATTACATTTTTTTAACAAAAAAATCACTTTTGAGAAAAAAGAACGCATATTTTTTGGTTAGAACTGGAGGAATGGAGGAATTTGGCCGCTTGGCTAATGCCGATTTAAAGATCCTTTAAAGGTCGATTAAAATCGGTGCAACAAGCAAAATCCGCTAATGGTACTTCAACGCCCCTTTAACTTAATGGATGCATAAAAAAAACTCACTGCAAGTGGGCGTTATTCTGTTAAATAGAACATTTGTTTTACTTACCATAAGTCGCCCAGATAAAACCCATCATAACCGTAGTAAATCTAATGAAAAACAACAGATGCGTCTGGTGTACCAGCAAAATAAACTTGCACACTATCAAGGCCAAAGTTGTAGGAAGCAGGCAGTATCCCAGAACGCAGACACTTTGGAAAAATGAACTAAAAAAAATAATCTTTTTAAAATAGTTCCAGAAAAAAATGAAAGTACACTTTTTTTCAGAATTTATATTCAGTTCTAATTTAAATTTTTATAGGATGTCCAAAATTCGATGGTTTTGGGTACTTCTAGAGGAGATAGAGAAAATTCGACCACCCTTTGCTAGGCTCAAATTTCAAGACAATATTTTTGGTAAAAATTTTAGGATAGGCCCTAAATTTTTTAATTTATGAAAATATCTTCATAGTGTTAATTGCATTTTTGTAAAGTTTTTAACCTAGAATATAATTACCAAATCAGATTTCATGAGTCACTTTTAGTTCAAATTCAAAAATTCTTTTATTTAAAAATTACAAACAAACAAGTGAAAAACAGTATAACTACAATTGAATAAAGTAAGTGTCAAAAGAAAATGTTATTTGATCTAATTTTTTACTTATTATTATAATCTACATGAAAATTTTTACCTATCAAAATGGAATTTTATAGAATAAAGTTAAAAAAAATTAAAAAAAGAGTGTTACTTTTAGTTTTTGAGATATAACACAAAGTTGGTATTTTTCTTATGGAATACCCTAATTTTTTTACATATTTTGAATGCTTTTTTAATTTCCTTTAAAGTTATGTGCCTTTTACAAAAATTGGACATACAGTTGTCGAGTTATCAAATATTTTGTGATAAAGGCATTACTAAAAAAATCTAGAGTGCCTTGGTTGACAATCTGACCATAAAATATAGGTTTAATGACTTATTGGGCGTACATTTTCGCGTTCCCTTATTAAGGAAAATTGACATTTGACATCTGAGCATGTTACCGTACGTCCCTTTTCTTTAAACATAACCTCAATTTGCAATAGTGATGGTTGGTTTGTTTTTCGACATGACTAACATTCTTTGCATTTTTAGTTTTTTGTTTATAAACAAAAACAGTCTTGTGGATTTTTTAAATTTATGTGAAGGTTCAACCTAAATAAAATATGGTTTTCCCTTATTATGGTAAAACCTTATAGAGTATCGCCCAATAAGTCCCTATTATTGATATAATAGTAGACCTTGAATTCAGTTAAGAAGCAAGATAGTTTTTTATTTCTTCATAACAATTTATTTTTAAAATCTCAGAAACATGCCAGCAACCATGGCACTCTAGATTTTTTTAATAATGTGGCGTGCCACTTTTATCACAGCCTATCATATAATCATATGGAAAATATTTAATAACTCGACAATTATTTATCCGATTTTCGTAAGAGGCACTTCATTTTAAAGGATATTAAAAAAAGCACTCAAAATATGTAAAAAAATAGTGTGTTTCATAAGAAAAATACCAACTTTTTTATATCTCAAAAACTAAAAGTGACTCATAAAATCTGATTTGATAATTAAATTCTAGATTAAAAACTCTACAAAAATGCAATTAACACTACAAAGATATTTTCATAAATAAAAAAGTTATCCCAAAATGCAGACTTTTAAAAAAGCCCCTGTAGCTCGCAAAGGGGGGTCGAATTTTCTCTATCTCCTCTAGAAGTACCCAAAACCATCAAATTTTGGACACTCTATACATAAAAAAAAAAATCTTGACACTGAATTTTGACACACTCTGTATAACAGTAATAATAATATGTAAACTTACATGTTTCCACCTAAAAGTTTTGAATTAAGCGTGACTACCATTGATCCCACCCATACTATGAGAAAAACTTGGGCGAATTCTGGGCCACCATCATGGTGGTCATCTGCTTGGCTTGTGCCCTGTAGAATCCTGCCACAAAACAAAAACTATCTTTATTAAAATGTACTGAACTCTACTACTTATTGTAATGATTATTTGACTTTGTAAAACTTTTTTTTTGTTGCAAAGTAGTCTTGACTAAATAAAGCCCAGCAAACGCAAATCGTCGGCATTGAATCGGGCCAATGTCGACAACGTCGGTAGTGTGTCGGCAACGGCGACTACACTATGACCCAATGTTGGTCAGATTGCGATTTTCAGTTTTCGGTCAATAATCATTACATTACTACAGTCGACTTTATGCCGACACCACTTTAGGACCGACGATGGTCCGATTGGAACTTTGTTTAATCGGACGAAAATCGGTAACTGACGATGGCCCGATTTACCATAGTCGACATTATGCCAACGCAAACCTTATCTGCGTTAGGGCCGATGATGGTCCGATAGGAACTTTCTTTAATCGCCGAGAAGCGGCAACTGACGATGGCCCGATTTACTATAGTCGAGTTTATGCCGACGCCTACTTTATCTGCTTTAGGGCCGACGACGGTCCGATTGGAACTTTGTTTAATCGGACGAGAATCGAAAACTAACGATGGCCCGATTTACTATAGTCGACATTATGCCAACGCAAACCTTATCTGTGTCAGGGCCGATGATGGTCCAATAAGAACTTTCTTTAATCGGTCGAGAATCCTGTACCCTGTACAGTGGAAGATAATATTATATATATAATGAGCAAAGATATTACAAAACTAGAATTCAGACTTGACAAGATGGTGGTACTTCTCTACAAGAATCACCTCTTCTGCTACTTAAACCAGCCCAACTGGTTAAGCACCCGCATTATCGAAACTTTGTAGTTTGCCAATGTCGGGCCACTTTAAGCTACCACCGATGGACCTCTGTCAATCGCCGACGTTGGACCGCTTTTGGAAACCAATGTCGGACTTTTTACCGATGTAGGGTCCAGACCAGTGTTGCCAGGTCTACTGTTTTTTACTCACGTCTACTATTGTACTATTCTTAAGTGAAAATCTACTATTATATTTTTCTTTAAGTGAAAGTCTAGCACAGCAATAGATACCAAAAACAGCTCGATAAAAAGTCAAATGGTGTCAAAAATTGGTCATTTTCGATTATAAACTCTGTGTCTAAATCGCTGGAGACCATTGCGCATTAGTTGGATTACGTAGCAGAAAGTATAGGAGCAGAGTTCATTCCAAAATCTCAGCTATTAGTTCAGAACACTTGTTTCCATTTTCGATCACACAGGAAACTTCGAATGGGATTAAAAGCTCACGCTATTTACTAGCAAGAGATGTTTCAAAAGGAATGTGGAATGTGGGTCACATTACACCTAATGGTTTTGAACTAAAGTGAGATAGGAAAGAATTTATAAAGTTTAGTATTAGTTGAAAGATTAAAATATTTATTAATTTTTTTTCAGTTTTTTATTAATAACAGTTTTTTTTGTAATCTACTTTTTTTTTTAAATTTTTTTAATAAAATTTCTATAATCTACTATTATTTTTGTCTCTGATCTACTATTATTCTAAAAATAGACCTGGCAACACTAGTCCAGACCAGCTTGCCTATGTTAGACCAACCAAATTAAGCAGTTATGGGTGGATGGTCGGTACCATGTGGTTAAACCATATCGGACCTTAATCGTACGGCGACGGTATGCCGATGTTAGTAAAATTTACCATTGGTCCAACGACGGGCCACAGTCTAACACTGCATCAACAAACATACATTGGGCCTACATCGCAAAGCGGACAAAAAATACTGCTGGTCCGATGTCGTAAATCGATGTCGTCCCGATGACGACAAATTCGGCAATCGACATTGGACCGATGAAGGCCCGAGGGAACCATGTTTGCTGGGAGGATTTATATAAAGGTATCAATTTTTCTTAGTTAATTTAAAAATCATGTTCTAATTTTAAGTCTCAGTTAATTATCACTACTAATACTACTTACATGGCCATAAATGTACATAACATAAGTGGACCCCACAAGTCCCCTAAAAACAAATAAAATGTTAAAACAATTTTTGCCTGTTTGTAACTTAAAATTTAAAGAAACTTAAAAGAAAACTTACACTCTTTAAGGAGAGTCTTTTTCTCTTTTGGAAATAAAACATGTCCAAATTTAGTTCCTATGGCCTTTAAATCCCTTAGCTAAAAAGTAGAAAATTAAGTGCAAAACATGTTTTTTTTGTTTAGGATATCTATTTTAAGAGAGAATAAATTCTCCATATAATCAATATTTCTGTTGCAGCCTTTTTTCAAGAACCTT
The DNA here is from genome assembly GCA_963921995.1 of Oxystoma pomonae. NCBI lineage: Eukaryota > Metazoa > Arthropoda > Insecta > Coleoptera > Brentidae > Oxystoma > Oxystoma pomonae. The sequence continues at coordinate 2,632,663 of OY998167.1, read as the reverse complement.
ACCACTGTCTCTTTTATGGGTTCATCCAAAGTATTAAAATCTGGCTCTCCCAAATTTGACCTAGCACTATTACTACCTGGTGTTATCATCTCACCTTCAAGATGAGCTGTTGTGACATCATCATACATCTGAAAAATAATTTATCTATAGGTACTTTTATTCATCATAGATAGTAATTATTTTCAAGAAAGGTTAAACCAAGGGTTAAACACAAGCTAGGATCATTTTTAACATTTTTAATAACTTTTTCTCAAGTTTTTACTATCAAATATGTGTGACCAACATTTTCTTAAAGAACATGGCTAAAGTTACGACAGTCAAGTGACAGTCGCTATCTTTTGTACACAGGCTGTCATGTCTTTGCATAAATATTAAAATTAAACAAGTCACAAAAAAACCAACAAAACTGATTTATATGAACTAAAATATGGGCTCTGGTGCACTATCCGGACACAAAAACGGGATGTTTTTTCAAGACGATTCTTTTTGAAAACAGTAATTTAGCGGTTTTTAAATTTATTTAGGAGCGGAAAAACGAAAAAAACCGCTGTTTTTTAATTAAAAAGACGTTTTTCATGTAAAATCCAGGCATAACCAACAAAACTAGGGTCATACTGGCTATTGGGCCATTTTTCAGAAATGCGATGATGCCAAGTCTCAGGTACCAGCAGGATTTTTTTTTGGGGAAGAAATGAGGTTAGGCTCTGGGATGGGTTGGGCCGGGTTGGTTGGGTAGGGTTAGTTTTGTTTGGTTGGGTTGGTTATTATTTGTTTTTTTATAAATTTGTATGAGAACCAAAAGAAATCAGGTTAGGCTCTGGGTTGGGTTGGGCCAGGTTGGTTGGGTAGGGTTAGTTATGGTTGGTTGGCTTGATTATTATTTGTTTTTTTATAAATTTGTAGAGGAGTCAAAAAGTTAATATTTTTGGTCCTTTTCCCTAATTTTCATTATTTTCTGGAAATGTGGCAACATTGTCAAAATATCAGGGCATAGATATTGGCAGGTATTGTTTTGATCAAATAAGAAGAAGAAGAAGGAGCCAAAAATTAAGAAATTAAGTAAAGAGTGAGGTTAGGGCGCTCTTTTTTATGGTTTTTTTTATTTATTTTCTCAAAAAATACTGGATAACCCGCAAATTTTTTTTTTGAAAAACACTATTTAGGAGGCCTATTTTAAGCTCAAAGTTTTTGTTTTTGAAAAATCGTGTGTCCGGATAGTGCACCGGCCCCTAAAATATGATCTGACCTATACCCCTAAGCCTTGTATAAACACTGTTCATACAACGCCCTAAAAGCACTAACCAACGCAACTCAACCACATAGACCGCAAACTTGGAGGCTACAACTATCGTAACTTTAGCCACAACCTTTTTGTCTCCAGTAGTTTTACTTACTTCAAGTTTTGTTGAATCCATTTTTCTGAAATAAAATTATTCTTTAATTCCTTGTCTTGGTAAAAATCTGTTTTCTTCAAATTTTTCTAAAAATCCTGGAAATAAACACCATTTTTTTTGACACATCGCACTTTAGTGACAGACGTGACAGTACCCTTGTTCAATATGCCTAGTTCACATACCAACTTCTTATGGCTGACTTCTATTTCTTATTACGACAAAGATAGCAATAAAAGTTAGCGGGAAGAAGTTGAAATGTAGACCAAGGTTAGGCATTTCCTTTTTGCCTACGTGGTTCTGGCTCCAGATTCTGTGTTTTGACCTGCCTGCTTGGTGTCGGGGTTAACGCCGCGACTTTCAAGCAGAAGATGCCGGGTTCAAGCCCCGGGTCGTGCATCAGGTAGTCTACTTGGACTTTTTCTTATAAAATTACAGAATTTTGTAAGATTAAGGTAAAACGCAGTATGAAGCGGAGTAGGCCGAGTTAGCTAGAAGGCAGGCTAATTCGATTCCATACCGTCCCTCGGAGAGGACGTTAAGAGGACGGTCCCGTGTGATCCATATATTGATAGTGGAGCACGTTAAAGATCCCTTGCCCCGACAAAGGGGTTTAGGCTAAATTAAATCCTTCCAGGAAAAGAAAACTGCCTTCCTGGGGGGTGCCACGTATATAAGTATGTGGGGGGTGCTCATCAGACCGGTCTGGTGAGTGGGGTATACATTCAGTATCAGTCTAAAAATATTGCCGGATGGCAAATTCTGACCAAATAGCCATAGTAGCTGCGGTCAATAAAAGGTAAAAAGTAATACCCGATGCACACCAACGCGTGTCCTTGCATGCCCACGCATGGCATCACGTGACTCTGCATTTAAAACCATTGGAAATATATGTCTAGTCACATGGTGCGTTTTTTGAAGCAGGGTGGGCACGCGTTGGTGGGCACAAGGCTTTAGTAAGTAAGATTCTGTGTCCTGGGGTGCGTTCGAAAATTGTCACCCCTGGATACAGGCGGATTTACAATTAATGGCTAATTCTACAACCAAAGGTAAAACTCCAGATTAAACCATAGTTTAAACTGCAGTTTAATCTTTGGATTAAACCATTGCTAAACAAGTTGCTCAATTTTATAAGTCGCAATTAAACCACGGCCAGGAAGAAAACAAGAGCTGTTGTATTAGCTGTAGAATTAGGAGCACAACAAGCTTTTTTTCTAGTTTAAAAGACTACATTTTCTTGGCATATAGGGTTGATTATTTTAACCATATCTTTAAAATGGCACCAACTAGAGCCGAACCCAGCGTAGTCACCAAATTTTATAAGAATCAGGCAAGTAGTTTTTGAGATATCAGCGTTGGTTACAGACAGACATACAGCCAGAGGCCACAACAAAAAATGTTTAGAATTGTCTCTTTAGATAATTTAAACCTCTTTTTAATATCTACATCGTCGTACTCCTCCAAAGGATTTGTTCTTGGACGAATAATATCGTCATCATCTTCATCCAGTTGATCAAAAATAAATTCTAAATACTTACAGTTTTTTTCGCAAAAACGCATTTTAAATAAATTTTTAATAGCTATTTTGAGGTTAGAATCTTTCGGCAATTATTAAACTGAAGTTTAACCCACACCTTGACCGCCGGTAACGGTTAAACCGAAATTTGTTGGTAAACTGCACCTATGAAACGTAAAAAAGTCAACATTCGTGATTTGTTCTGAGTTGTAAAATTGCGCCCAAGCAAGCGGACACATGTCAATGTCAAATTTTCCGACTTTTCGAATTTCCTCGAAAAGTACAAATTATTTTCGAAAGAGTGCGTTTAAAACATTTCTAGGTGTTTAGAAGTTTGAAAACATCAAATTTTTTTGATTTTCTTGGGAGAATTTTATGAAATTAAAAATAAAGAAAACAAACCGCAGGGCCCGTAAGCAAAAGGAGGGGTATTCAACTTCCTACTTTTGCTAGAAAAAAAAATTGATTTCGAATTTATAAAAATGCCCAAACCGTTTGGATCGAGCTCCATAAATTTTGAATAGACTCATTTAAGTTGTCCCCCGCCACGGAAATCTTTAGTAAAAGGCGAAAGATTTATTCGCTCTGACGGGACACCAGAATCCGGATGATGAAGTTAGGCAAAGTATTTTAACAAAACTTTGTGTAATATATAGGAGAGATATAATTATGCCGTTTTTAAAATTAGCGCCAGCATATAAGCGCAAATGACCGAACTAACATAAGTGACCATAGTGGCGCCACTTTGACAAATATCGTTGGTTACCACAGTCCAGAAATCCAAGTACAAGTCGCGGCTTGTAGTTGGCGCGACAGGCTAAATATTGGATTTTATGTAAAAGTGGGTGTCAAAAGTATATAATTTTAGTATGAATTCTGTCTAAGAGATGGAGCAAGAAGTAAATTTTGTACTTTATTTGAAACGATGTGATGGGTGCAAAGAAGATGTAAAATTAGCGAGAAATTTTGGTGTATAGATGGCACGACATGGTTTCCTACTGACATTTTATGTAAAAAGTTGGGCAGTCTAACAAAAATAATATGGCCGATCCAATGTGGCCACGGATATAGAAACCGGCCGGTGTAAGGTAAGCAAGCCGTTTTTCCATAAGGCGTAATACTAATTTAAATTAAAAATTTTAGCAAAGTGGAAAAAGACACAGATTAAACAAAGTGATTTTTTATAGAGTAATCCTTTCGGAATCGGGGAAATGGAAATGTCCTTCTACCTACCTCCGTCGCACCCTTGTAATTATAGATAACGTCATCTCTAAATAAATTACATGACATTGCCTTTTAATTTGAAAGTTTGAGACAATGATGTGTTTGAAATTAACTCTGTGTTTCGGACTTCCATTGCCTATATTTTATTTATACGCGACGTTTCGATCAGTACAATCTCTGATCGTCTTCAGGTGCAAACTACAATCAATTCCTAAGGCTACGTACAGGGTGATTCAAATTGGCCACTTTTATATGGGTACGGGTACTTCTACCGGAGATAGAGAAAAACCAGCCCCCCCTTTGCGAGGCTTCAATTTCAAGACAAAATTTTTGGAGAAAACCACATTTTGATATGTCCACCCATCTTTGAGCTACGGGGGCTTTTTAAAAAGTCTGCATTTTGGGATAGGGCCGGTAACTTTTTTATTTATGAAAATTTCTTTTTGGTGTGGACTGCTTTTTTGTAGATCTTTTTAAGCAGAATCCAGATCTCAAACTGGATTTTATCCGCCACTTTTGGTTTTCAAGATATAACTCAAGGTTACGTTTTTTCTTATGGAACACGCTGTTTTTTATTTTATTTTTGTGTGTATGTGAATTATATTCTAATCAAAATGATGTATCATATGTGATATTTTGGTAAAGTAGTTTTTGAGATATTCAATATTTTCTTTTCACAACAAGGTGGTCACGGCTGGATGACAATAAAAATTGAGTCGGCTATGCACCGAAGACATGAACTTATAAGGTCATGTCAAATATGTCATGGCCTACTATATTTTTCATTTTGAACAAGGGTTCTACCAATTTCAATTTAAAGTTTATATTTTCTTATATTTTTAAATATTTATATTATGAGACTATTGAACATTACATTCTAATTAATAACACAAATAGGTAAAAAATTCTTGACTCCAATTAATCTCAAAATAATAACTAATAACAAGAAGTACCCCTACCCTATTCCATTTGAAACAAATTAATCTCAAAAAAACTAATTAAAAAATAAATACTAAAAACAAGACTATAGAAGGTGCTCAAAATGTTGCGGGGGCACTTAGAGTGACATTAAGAAAGTTCTACATTTCTTAAAGCATTAACGCAATCCATAAAATGATTTTCCAGGTCTTGTTTGTTGCCAGGTCACCCATCTCTGAACGTTTTATCCGTTAATGTGCCTCATAATTAATAGTCGCAGAGGGTCATGTCCGGATACTAACCTAACTAAACAACTATGAGTCTTGAATAATTAATTTCAACCCGTTAAAGTTGAAGAAACCTCAACTTCCGCCTACTCCAAATATTTAAAAGAATTAAGTAGGCTATGACATCATATTATGCCCGCCGTGAGCTCTTTAGTGCATGACCTACGTTATTTTTATTCTCAAAACCATATCCGGCCATGGCCACCTTGTTGTGAAAAGAAAATGTTGAATATCTCAAAAACTACTTTAACAAAATATCACATATGATACCTCATTTTGATTAGAATTTAATTCTAAACAGAAAAATAAAATCAAAAACAGGGTATTCCATAACAAAAAAGGTAGATTTGCGTTAATCTTGAAAACTAAAACTCGCGGATACAATCCAATTTGAGATCTGGATTCTGCTTTAAAAGATCTACAAAAAAGCAATTTACACCAAAAAGAAATTTTCATAAATAACAAAGTTACAGGCCCTATCCCAAAATGCATACTCTTCAAAAAGCCTCCGTAGCTCAGATATGAGTGGACATAGCAAAATGCGATTTTCACCAAAAATCTTGTCTTGAAATTTGAGCCTCGCAAAGGGGGGGTTGGTTTTTCTCTATCTACGCTAGAAGTACCCGTACACATTGAAAAGTGCCTAATTTGAATCACCCTGTACTTATATACTGTGGAAAATCACTGATCCGTGAAGTTTAAGAAGTTGGCTCCACCCAAGGAGGGGCTTCCAAATATTTGGAATTTCAACACTTGGTTTACTGAAAATACCCTGATTCTGTCCAATAAAGGTATATATTTTCTATATATACAGGGTTCCTAAGATTTTCCTGAGGGATGGGATTTCAATAAATCAAACAGAAATGGCATAGAAAGTTCTGCGCGCACAAAAGAAACAGGTATATTGAGCAATGGTGCCATTTTGTTATTATCTCCGGACTGCTTTCATGAGAAAAAATTGTCGCCACTCTTTCATTGTGAGCATAAATCATACTTGCAATAATAACCGTTGACAAGATGTCTGCAAATTCCGCTAGATGGCGGCCACACCATGAGATGATCGAGGAAAAACTAGATGTTTTCAGGTCCAAACCACAGCTTGTTCTTGCTTAAAGGAGGCGGCAGGATCCATTATTTACGATACTGACCGATAAACTCGTGAGGTTGTTAACATTAGAAAGAAATATCTTCGCTTTTAATTAAATTTCATTCCATTCTGTTCTACTAGTGACATCTATCCGGAAACGGCCAAACCATGCAGCTAACACTAGCAGCCAAAGAAATCAATAAACGGCCCTGTTTTTCCTGCAGAGATTTTTGCTTACGATATTATTGATTTTAAATAAAGCTGGCTCTACACTACATTTGATATTTTCGAGGTGTTTTATGACATGATATCGAAACATGTAGCGAACCAATTCTTCAAAACTAGCGGGAGGGTAAAATCGAAAAATAAGGGGCTGCCAATATTTGTAACACCGAAAAAGGGGTGAAAAGATTTATTTTGCTCTGTTTCTTTACAAAAAACGTTTTTTTTACGAAAAACTTGAGCTCTGCCATTTTTTTTATTTTTTTCTTCAACTTTCTCGAAATTTTCGTCATACCGTAGAAAAAAATTATTTCCCCCATGGTCATACTCTACTTTTATTCGAAAAAATTTAGAAACAGAGACGGGATCAGTTTTCCTAAAACGGGGGATCTTGGTTTCGAGTGAGAAGATAAAGGAGGAAGAATTTTTCAATTAAATTTGCCGAACGCAAAAATGTTAGAAAAACAAAGCACTAAATAAAAATGGCGCCGCTTACAATTTTTTTTCAAAAATTACGTAATTTCAGGAACGCAAAGAAATAGGTCTAAAGAGTATAATTTTTAAGAAAAAATATCAATTTTCTTGCCCTCCTCCACTGGGACTACAGGGGCCGTGCACAAATTACGTAATGGTCATAGGGGGCAGGGGGGTTACAAAACGTTACGTAGGGGTAAGGGGGGTTTTCGACAGCGTTTGCCTTTTTTTGAAACTAAGAAAATTTGGAATGAAAATAAGTGAAAAGTTTTTTTTGGGGGGGGGGTAGTGGTCTTGAAATCGTTACGTAATATTAGGGGAGTGGCGTACCAAACCGTTACAAAACATTACATAGGGAGGGGGTCAAAAATTGGTAAAATCACCGTTACGTAATTTGTGCACGGCCCCACATCTGACTGTTCCTCCTTTTTGATTTCGAATCAAAGTGCAAAACCCGGGTTGGACGTTCGAAGGCGTCAACCCGTCCTATTTGCTTGATAAAGTTTCTACGGAAATATCTCAGTCGATTTCTCCGGCCGTGTATGAATGCTTTAGGTTAGGCATTTGCATGTATCTCAGTCCCCAGCCTGTAAACAGTGCGTAAGGACAATGGTTACAAAATGAAGAGCCGAAAAATATTTTTTTTACGATATCTTTCATCAGTTTGGTATTAAAGTCGAGCAAAAACAATTTTTATCCCAGTCCTAAAGGTATGAAAATGGAAAACATTAGAAAACAACAACCTGGAATGGATTTAATACGTGTAAGATGTAGTGACAACATCGCCCCATGCCCATCCTTTTCTGCCTAATGTGCTTTTCCGTTTGTCTGCGTCTTATACACGGCTGCTTGGCCCCCTAAGGATTTGCTTAGGAACCCTGTATATAAGTTCTTATCCGATTTTTACGAATGATACCTCTTTGTACACTGAAAAGACGTGGCTTTTCGGATAATTAAAATCAGGTACAGTGGTTTACAAAAAAGTTTGTCAGGAAGGAGTGAAAAATATCTAAGTTTCAAAAGCGTGCGCCATAACGGATTTTCATAAAATGTCAAATTTGACAGATAGAGTATATAGGCCAAAGCCTTAGCTTCCCCGTAGAGCTCAAAATCTAAAGAATTGGACGAGATTTAACGAATCCGTAGTAGAACAAAAACTAGAAGTTTTAAGACCTATCTTTTACAAAGGGTTAAAACATCATACTTCGTTGGCCTTGAGCTTTATTACTTCTTGTCAAAGAAGTGTCTTTAATGCAAATGTCTAAAATCGAGTTCAGTGGCGACATAAAATTCTGGCGGGGGGTGTTAAAAATGAGGAACTTTAAAAATCATGCCCCATCTTGGATGTTAACGAAATGTCACATTGGACAAAAGCTTCATATATTCTGAAGCTTTAGCTTTTTGCAGAAGCTAAAATCACAAAAATCAAGCTTATGGTAGCAAAACCACAGCCGGAAAAGAAATCTACGTTTAATTTTTTTGGCCACCTTATATATAAGTATAGATATGTGTGATTACATAAGCAAAAAGCAGTAACTGAACTATTCAATCCTCTTATAAATTCTTTAACATAAAATTTGAAAATAATTTTTTAGAGCATGCCAAAGAACAATATAATTTGCTTCGCCCGGTAAATAATCACAATGGTGAAAAAATGAAAAATGTTTGATGCCATTGTCGCGTAATGCTATTAGGCAGGTATTGTCTATTATTGTATTTAAAAGAAAATACAAAAAAGTTTATAAATTGTCTTGCACGCGAAAGAAGTTGCTCATATTCAGAACAAAACGATCCTGACAAAAATGTATTATTTTATACCCTTGTACTTTTTCGCAGTTTTAAACAGTGTTCGAAGTGTCGAAAACAATGAAACTCTTAAAATTGAAAATAGTGATAGCTCTGGCCACACTAATTTTAGTGTGTCCGGAAATCCTGATAGGAATAGGTCAATTGTTGCGACTAATTTAGACCAAAATGCTTCGGAAGTACACCATACAGTTAAGACCAACTTAACTGTAAATGAAAAACCATTAAATTTTTCTCTCTCAGAAAAAGTTGAGAAAAAAGTAGATATAAGTTCAAAAATTGACAAGTCAGAGAAGAATTTGGATTCGCGTCGCGAAAATTTTATGGAAAGGCCACCATTCGAACCCAGTCCAACTTTGGGCACAGTAATAGAGTATGAGTTTAATAAAGTGCCGGTGAAGCCTGCTTTTCCAGAACCACGGTTAAGGTAAGTTTAAGGACTTTTTACGAATATACATGGTGATATAATAATAACGAAAGAAATCAAAAATTAAAATCTCTTTAACTATCAAACACATTTTAATAAAATTTTCTATGTTAGCGCTTACGGTTAACGGTAAAAGATACGAAAAAGTTTAAATCAGGGCAAGTTTGCGCAATTTGACGCTTTGCTCAAAGTGCCTAATTTGAATCACCCTGTACTTATATACTATATACTACTATGTACTTATATACTATACTGTGGAAAATCACTGATCCGTGAAGTTTAAGAAGTTGGCTCCACCCAAGGAGGGTTTTCCAAATATTTGGAATTTCAACACTTGGTTTACTGAAAATACCCTGATTCTGTCCAATAAACGTATATATTTTCTATATATACAGGGTTCCTAAGATTTTCCTTAGGGATAGGATTTCAAAAAATCAAACAGAAATGGCATAGAAAGTTCTGCGCGCACAAAAGAAACAGGTATATTGAGCAATGGTGCCAGTTTGTTATTATCTCCGGACTGCTTTCATGAGAAAAAATTGTCGCCACTCATACTTGCAATAATAACCGTTGACAAGATGTCTGCAAATTCCGCTAGATGGCGGCCACACCATGAGATGATCGAGGAAAAACTAGATGTTTTCAAAAAAAAAAAAAGTTTACAAATTCCGGGTAGTTCTGGAGGTAGGCGAAATAAACCGAAATATTTATTTTTTGTTTTTATTTTTCTGCGCCTTTATTCTTAAAGCTGACAAAAAACGCTTAAAATTTTCTACATACACTTTTTTAAAATCTACCTAATGAGAGGTCCGTTTTCGAGATTTGACATTTCAGTCTGACAGGAGCACTGTCAAGTTAATTTTTTCTTATGGACACATGCTTTTTTCTCCTGCCATTTGGTTCATAAAGGATAACAGATATTTTACAACCTCATTTGACAAGTACCTAACGTTTTGAGTTATTTGACCATCATCAGCTCAAATTCAAAGATTAAAAACAAAAAAAAAACACATTTTTAAAATTTTATATAAAGTTATTTGTTATTTCCAAAATATCTTGAGTAAAGCAAAAATTAAATTTGGACTGATGACAGCTTGCAAAATGTTATCTGTCATCCTTTAATATAAACCAAACGGCAGAAGAAAAAAAGGATGTGTCCATAAGAAAAAATGAACTTGGCAGTGCTCCTGTCACACTGAAATGTCAAGTTTCAAAAACAGACCCCTCACTACGTAGATCCTAAAAAAGTGCCAGTAGAAAGTTTTAAACGTTTTTTGACAGCTTTAAGAATAAGGGCGCGGAAAAATAAAAACTAAAAATGAAGATTTCGTTTTTTCCGCCTATCTCCGGAACTATCCGAAATTTGTAAACTTTTTTTTTAGTTTTGACCAAAGCATCAAATTTGCCTTTATTTACATCTTTTCTTATCTCCTACTCCTCCTAATTTGAAACACCCTGTATATCTTTAGCTTTAGTCTAAAATGTTAAAACATCAAACTTTTAGAGCAGCCCTGTACTGCCCTTTGAAAATATCATATATATATATATATATATATATATATATATATATATATATTATATACAGGGTGATTCAAAAAATTCGCTAGAAAAACTTTAACTGTAGGTAGAATTTGTTGTTCTGAACAAGAATTAGTAAAATATATTTTTGTAAACTCTTTCGTTCGTCAGAGATTTTTGCGTTTAAAAATTGCTAATATTTTCTGACAAGCACCCTTTACTACGTGGTAGAAACATCAACTTTTGAAAACAAAACTTTGAAAACTTCAAAATGCTTTAAAAAAACCCTAAAACGTAGACTTTTTTACTCCTAAAAAATAATCACGTAACTTTTCTTCGATTAATGATATCTAACCACTGTTCAAATGTTTCTAGAGAATTTTCAATCACCCTGTATAATATATAGATTACCAGTTATAAAACTATCTTGTCCCGTAGTATATACACTATCTCTATGAGCGTTTCGTCGTAAATCCTCTACAATGAGCTTCAGGCTACTGCGAACATAGGGGGAATCAAGTCCAATTTACTTTCCGTGCCGTACGACCGAGGTGGGGTCGAAGCACGCTGCAGTGTTACCTTTATGAAATTTATTTTGTTTTTATTATTTGAATTATTTCAGCCTTGCTCGAGAAACAGATTGGTAAGTTCTTAGGTAAAATAATACATTTTGTTAAAAAGTGCAGATGGTCAAATGCTATTATCAAGGCAGAACATTGAGACTTATTCAAGAACTTTTTTTGGAGAATTTTTTAAATCGCCCAGAACCTAGTTTATTAACGATTCATAGGTTTCTGTAGAATTTTGAAGTTTGGTTGTGTAGCGCCAAGAAACCATAAAAAAACCCACTGTTTTGATGCGTTGCAGTGGAGGAAAATCGAAAGTTAACTAGCCACCAAATTGCCGAAGCAGTTGATACGTCTTCAGCCACTGTCTTACGTGTTCCTAAAAAGAATGGTTATCATTCTTACAAAGCGTCAAAAACGCATCAAATTTTTCCGGAGGACAACTATCGTCGTATGGAATTTTGCCAAACAATGATGGAAGGGGCTAATCGTGATGAAAACTTTCTGAGATCTATTCTTTTCACAGATGAAAGTACTTTTCCATTATTGAATCGTCATAACCTAACACACGTTCGATATTGGTCGAGGGAAAATTTGCATTTGTATTTTGACGTAAGAACACAGTATCCCCAAAAACTAAATGTTTGGGGGGGTATTGTAGGGGAACACGTAATTGGGCCATTTTTGATTGACGGCAATTTGAATGGTCCTAGATACTTTGATATACTGCAGCAGCATATTATTCCAACTGCTATGCAGTTGTTAGGTGTGAGATTTGGTGAAACAAGGTTTCAACAAGATGGTTGTCTCGCTCACAATGTTGTCCTTTTTAGGGAATATCGTGATAATGTATTTCCTAATCGGGTTATAAGTACACGGGGAACTATTTATGGCCAGCTCGATCACCCGATCTTGCTCCTAATGACTTCTATCTATGGAGTTACATCAAAAATAAAGTTTACGGGCATGAAAGGGCTAGTAATTTGGAAGAACTTCGGATTAAAATTGAAGAAGCTTTTCAAACTATCACCCCTAACATGCTTGGAAACGTTAGAAGGGGTTTTTATAACAGGCTCGGATATTGTCTAGCCGAGCAAGGAGGACTTTTCGAACATTTGCTCTAATTTTTTTTTACTGGGAGATTATTTTTGGTTTTTAGAATGTATTATTTTATTTTTTTGTATGCTTTTATTTTGTTTCTCCTTATTATTTTCATTGTAACACGTTGTTAGTGATAAATCTGAGCAGTTCAAAATAAAACGCTCTAATTTATCAGTGACAAAAAACAAGAAAATTACGTTATCAAAATTTGCGTATACATTGCACCGTGTTTAGAGGCGTACTAAACTGACGCAACGGTGACCGCAAGCCTGAGTGTTGGTTGCTCCACTGATAGGTGTGCGGTGTCCCTGCGTGTACGTACACTGGCACATTGGACTTCTTCCGGCCTATGTTCGCAGTAGCCTGAAGCGCTCTGTATATACTTCGTCAACAAAAAATTAACAAACTATCCCAAATGCTTAACTTGGGAAACCCAAAGTCATAAAGTTTCAAAATACAAAATTTATTCAAAATTTGGTAGGTTACACGTGTTTCGCCTGCATAGGCCAGACCTACAAATTACGATATACTAAGTAAGCTAATTCCAATTGCAAGAACCGTCAAAATTTAAAAAAGAAAAGAAAATAGTAATTACCTGGTATATAACGGTAGAGATTAACATTTAAAGAACATCACATAAGTTTAAAAAAGTTAAAATAAAAAACATGTAAGCAAACAAGACTCGTTTTACATTTTTTAAATGTTTTTTTTTAATTTTTTTATTTTTTGTTTTTGATTTTTTTTATTTTTTTATTTTTATATTTATTTTTACTTTTATTTTTACTTTTTTAAACTTTTGAAATGTTCTTTAAATGTTAATCTCTACCGTGACGTTTTTTATATACCAAATAATTACTATTTTCTTTTGTTTTCTAAATTTTGACGGTTCTTGCAAGTAGAATTTACTTACTAGTTTATCGTAATTTGTAGGTCTAAAGATGCTTATGTAGGCGAAATACGTGTAACCTACCAAATTTTGAATAAATTTTGTATTTTGAGACTTTATGACTTTGAGTTTCCCAAGTTGAAGCATTTGAAATTCAAGTCTCTTTAAGAAAATGGACGACCCTTTTCAAAACTATCCCAAATTTTATAAACTTTAGTAAAACTTTCATTAGATTTCCAAGTCCTGACAACAACGAATCACCCTGGATAGCCAGAGACAATATCTGGAAGGCAAGCGAACCCGTAGCTGATCACGAAAAGCCTGAAGCTGTAGCTACTATGGAGGAAGTAAAGCCCGATTCCAAAGATTATACTACGGTAGCTGGGACAACTGCTCTATTAGGTGAGCCGCACGGAAGGTTCCAGATTCGAATCCCGGCTAGGTGCATGGATATTTTGTGTTGGTCTTTAACTTTGCAAAAACTTGGCTGAAACTGGGCATTGATCCTATAGTGGATGAAAAGCCCCAGTATCTTATTGACACACACACTAATACTCTATCTCTTATGGTTTCCAAGATAGAGGCATTTAAACTTGCATGGAATTGTTGTCTATGTCCTGTTTTACGGGAGATATTTGAATGAATATCGAAGTTTCCATACAGATTTAGATAAAAATATCTTGATTATCGTAAAAGATAGATCCTACTGTGTGGTATTGCTGAAGAGAGAATTGTTTGCAGATTTCAAAAATTGCAAAATATACAGGGTGTCCTTTTTAAAAAAATATATTCTTTTGCCGTACCTCGTAAACTAAATGACATAGGGGTGATTCCATTGTAACGTGTGTTACGTTTTATATTTTTGACATCCAATTTTATGTTTGATGCTGATAAGTTATTACAACAAAACTCGAATTAACTCATGTGGTCTTGACAGATGAAAATCTTTATGCAAAAAACTCACTAGGAATCACCAGAACAATGTATTTTAGGGAATCGAATACATGTAACGGGTGTTATTTTGTTTTTTACGTTTTTTCGACATTGATATGGTTAGGTTTAGTTTTCATAAAAGTTAGCATAGCAACTAATATATTTTTTGATCTTAGTGTATAGCAGAAAAGGCCACCAAAGAGGTTTAATATATTTGGAGTTTTATTAATTTTTACTTCTTTTATTTTCTTTATCCTCAATTTGTAACGGGTGTTATGATTGAGTATAACGGGTGTTATATAGTAAATTCGTTTTTATATTGGATCTTTTTTAAAGACTTTTTCGGCCAAGAATGGTAAAAATCAATTGCAGTTGAGGACGTATGCTCTATATAATACACCAAAACTACTTTTATACATTGTTATGTTAGTAAAAAAAATAAATAACTACATGGAAGGAGTAACATATTAATTTTAGTATTAATTAACGAGAAAAAAAAGTAACTACTAACATAGTACTAAAAAATGGTTACAATAGTTTAATTTGGGTCCTTTGAAGTTCAGATTTGTAGGTGACTGCTGACAACATAACATTGGGCCCATCATTTTCAAAATAATGCTTGGATTGTATGTTATCTATGGTTCTGAGACCTTGCCATCTCGTTTCTAAAACGTGGGTGATTTCTTTTATTTGGCTCTCTGGTATATAGAATACCAAAAGTCCCCCAGCATTCACTGAGAGGAACTCAAAGCACTCTTTACTTTACTTTACTTTTAGGATTATCAAAACGTCAATCAAATTATTTACTTACTCAAGCAGTTGTTTTATATTATGTCAAACACTGAATATACACAGCCTACTATGACTACTTTATTTTTGCAGGCAGTTTATTTTTTTTAAAATTTACCTGTAACGGGTGCGACAGTATTTAAATACTGTATTTTTTCAAATTTCCTTGTGGTGACTAACATTTTTTTTTGATACTGTCGAAGCGTATTTCATACTTGTTGTAATGATATAGTTTCGTATAATTTTTGTATTTGCGTGTTTAGTTAGAAACACTTTTTGTATTTTTTTGTAACGGGTGTGACATATAAATAATGATGAGTTCTTACAGTTACAGATCCTAACTGACGTCTTGCATGAATGAAATTTTATATTTATATTTTAGGCACTAACCACTAGTTCCTTTCAATAAATAATTCAATATGATATATCTTAACGTGTAAGCTAGAACTCATTGTAAACAAAATTAAAATTTTCTGCATTATGAGCCTTAAAGCTTTTTTAAAAGATTAAAGTAGAATGCTGAAAGAAAGTACATAAATATAGGCAAAGTTTTGGTTGAACCTATCATTATAAGTATTCCTCTCTTTATTGGGGTGGATTTTATAAAGACACGACACCATTGAGTTTTGTGACAATAAGGTACATTTCTGTGGAAATATCCATAGACAAAATCCAAGATGGAACGATTAAAGGAAATTAAAAATCTCAGTTGACATTTTTTTCGAATTTTTTATTCAACCAAATTCTGACCCGCTAGAACCACCGTTCGGTTTAAAGAATCCACCCTGTATATAAATTGCAGCTGGGATGAAATGAGTTCATATATAGCCACTATTTTTTGCAAGTTTCGGGCCTCCCTGTACAAAAAGCCCCCACCTAGACGTCTAAAAATTTTTTTTTGTTATCTTTGATGTGTCTTTATCAAAACTATATAAACATGACGAACATGACACTCAAAATGCCATTTTTAACACAAAATCGCAGGCAATTATTTTGTCACAAAATCGTAAAAATAAAAGGTGTTATAGCGCCGAATGCGAAAAATTTTGCAATTTATGATTTTTTGAAGATTTTTGTTCAAAATTTAATTCCAGGCTCTTGTATTTTATTCCCTATATATTTTATTTCTGCTGTTATTTGATTGTGCGTCACTGGTTTAAACTTCCTAAAGACAAAATACCATGCAAAAAGTTCCGAATTTTGTGTAAATGTAAATAGTAAAATCATTAAAAATTTTTTTTTACAAATTAACGTGTATTGGCGTCTCACCTAGTAAGTCAATTTTATCGAATCAATCATGACGGCACGTGTTAGTTTCACATCAATTCAATTCAATTCAAAAGTAGTTTTATTTATCCAAAATACATTTTGTATTCAATGACAAAAGCCTTGCTTAGATTTATATTAAAATGTAAATGTTTAAGTATTAAAGCTAAAGTTAAAACTATATTATATTCCATTAACACACACTGTATAAAAGCCGTAACACCTACTAAAAAAGTCTCAATGAGTCACAATAAAACCATACAGAATAAAAACAATTTACAAGACTACATTAAAATTTGCAAATTAAATCACTTATTACATAAGATAAAAAAAAGTCGCGCCCGCGTCTACAGCAACCCGGCCAGAAAACGTCGCCTTAACAACTTTAAGAAACCGCTGAAAAAATTGTAACCTATGGTAAACAATACAGGGCCTCTACACTTGAGTACGTAAAAAATAATTTTTTAAAGGTACCACCTGGAACAACAAAGGCCACTTTCCAACAGTGTCGTCAGTCGACAGACCCTATCAATTTTACCATCACCAAGGATTTGCACCTTCAGGTCCTTCCAGCGGTTATGGTAGTAGAGGACCCACACACCCCGGGTTAGGTAGTGAGATAGGACCGTCTAGCCATGGAACCACTGGTGGCGGAGGACCCTACAGTAGCTATGAAACAGCACATTCTGGAACTGGCAGTGGTACTTCGGGCTATGGGCTTAGACCATCAACAGGTCATGGCTCTACTGATGATGGGTTTGCTTTTAACAAACCTGTAGAAGTAAGTGACAATCCTTGGGAAAAATAAAAGTATTTGAAATTTTTGTTGAAAATCTAATTTTAAAGCTTATTGCATAGTCAACAGACAACAACGAAATAATTTTTTTTCATACCTTCATCAAAAACATGATTTTAGTAACTGTCTACAGATAACTAAAGCATGGCTTTTTTGTTTTGTCCGTTTTTTACCCAAAGTTAATGAGAAATAGCGGAAAATAGTATATTGAAAAAATCTAATTATTCTTGCCTAAGAATTAAGCCATTTCTGCCAGTGTTCACCAAGTATTTACGAAAAAATAATTTAAAAATATAGTCAACATATCAAATTGTCAAAGATTAAAATGTCGCAACAATGAACGTCACCGAGTAAAAAGGCACATCGCTATGGAAACGATTTTTCATTTACCAGCCGCCTTGATTTATAGTGTAAAGATGGTGTGTTGCGACAAGTTCTCTTCGTTCGAGATTTTTAAGAGTATTTTCCTGTTTTTTTTTGGATTTTTTGATAAAGGTATTAAAAAAATAGTGTTAACAACTCGCGGCTAAACTGTGCTTTTTTTACTCGCGTTTTTAAATACCTCGCTGCGCTCGTTATTTAAACCAACGCTTGTAAAAAAGCACTATTTTAGCCACTAGTTGTTAAAACTATTATTTTTTAGTTTAAAAGTTTGAGACAATGATATATTTGTTTGAAATTAACCCTGTGTTTCGGACTTCCATTGTCTATATTTTATTTATACACGACGTTTCGATCAGTACAATCTCTGATTGCCTTGCGTCGTAGTTTGCACCTGAAGACGATCAGAGATTGTACTGATCGAAACGTAGTGGATAAACTGGCATTTCAGTGTTTTGGTGGCGAAAATTCCTATTTATTTTTCTCCATTTATAAAATTATTTGTAGGTTCTAAAGAAACCGAACTGGAACTATTATGGCCCAAAAACACAGTTGGACTGTTGTCCCGACGAAAAACCCATACGAGGAAAAACTTATCAAGGGTATGGATATGATGGGTTGTCGCATTATGGGTAAATATTTTATTTAATGCATTGAAGTAAGCTGATATGGTGTGGAGGTGTTTAGGCGGAGCAAAATTTTTAAAAAACATACTAGGCAGTTGAAATAATATCTATATGCTAGTGGCGGATTCATAAAGCTCAAAATATTTTTTTTAGTTTTTCTCCAAACCTAAAGGAACATATTTACATATTTTTTTATTTAAAATTTTATTATACTCGATCAATATCTTGTTGGCTACTATCGACGCACCAAACTGTCAAGTGGTAATTTCTTGAAATATTTTATCAGTCAGTCAGTTGTATGACAACAGACAGATATTTTTAGAAAATGTAATGGTTAAGCCATGATAACCCTATAAATAATTTAGTTAAATACCTGTTAAATTATTTTTATCGTAAAGCCATGACGGTAATTTAAGGCTTAAAATATTTTAGCATAATTTAAGAGGTAATGTTTTTGTTTTTACATTTTTATTCCATGATTTTGCTCAGATTTTAAGGCTTTCTTTCCAAACTTTCGATTTCAACAAACAAATTCTAGTTCAAGGGTTCACTGTTTTTAGGCGTTCAAAAAAATACTACCAAAAAACATTTTTTCTCTGTGAAAATAAAAAACATTTGGATAGAGAGAGTAGAATTTTAGAGGTAGATGGAGAGAGAACTTAGTGAAATGCAAAAATATTTGAGGTTGTTGAAGAGACACAGCAGGCTATAAAAAAGTATTTTAGAGAAAGATGAAATAAATAACTAAAGGCAATTGTTTACTAAAAATTTCTGTTATATCATCTGTCTGTCATCTTGAGTTTTTATTTTGCTATTTTTATACAAAAAACAGCAAAAATTGTAATTTTTCAAAACATAAAGTGTGTGAGACACACCTTATTTCTCACACTTAATTTCTTTCAACCAAAGTTCTTTACAGTCTTTAAATTTACCAAAAAACGTGTCCTACTTTACTGTATTTAAGCACATCTGAAAATTATTTACCAAGTATTTAACTAAATTATTTTAAGGGTCATCATGGCTTTACCATTAAAATGAAAAATATTTAAGGTTGGTGAAGAGAGACAGCAGGCTATAAAAGAAAAATAGAAGAGAAAGATTGAAATAATTTAAGGCAACTGTTTAATAAAAATTTCTGTTTCGTCATCTGTCTGTCATCTTTAGTGGTGTCGTGCATATGATTTTTATTTTGCTATTTTTATCCAAAAACAGCAAAAATTGTAATTTTTCAAAGGGTAAAATGTGTAAGACAAGGTGGTATTAATTTCTTGTAATCAAAGTTTTTTACAGTCTTTTAATTTACCAATAAATGTGTCCTACTATAAGTGTATTTTAGTACACCTAAAAATAACTTAACATGTATTTAACTAAATTATTTTAAGGTTCATCATGGTTCTACTATTATATTTGCTAAAATACACTTCTAGTAGAACACGTTTTTTTTGGTAATTTTAAACACTGTAAAGAACTTTGAAAGAGAAATACCACCTATTATGTCTTACACACTTTACGCTTTGAAATATTATAATTTTTCAGAAAAGATTTGTGGCGTGGAAGGCAAAGGGTGAGGGAATAAATCGGAAAAAGGTTTTTCCTCGACCAGGATTTGAACCCGGGACCTCTAGAATACCCGTCTAATGCTCTACAAACTGAGCTACCGAGAAACTGGGGATTTAACTGGCTATTCGGAAATCCTTTCGTCCGATTCATTTGTTAGTAGTGGGGAGACAATCCTGGTCGAGGAAAAACTTTTTTCCGATTTATTCCCTCAACCTTTGCCCTCTACGCCACAAATCTTTTCTGTAAATTTATTAGGGCGCTCAATTTTCCCTTCATTTTGTAATTATAATTTTTGTCGTTTTTTGGATAAAAATGACAAAAAATGACAGACAGGTGACAAAACAGAAATTTTTAATAAACAGTTGCCTTAAATTATTTCCATCTTTCTCTAAAATACTTTTTTATAGCCTGCTGTCCCACTTCAACAACCTTAAATATAACAAGAAGTTAAAAAAACTTCCAAATCAGTTACATCAACCGAAAAGAATCTAAAAAAGGGGAAGATCAAAAGATCTTGGGAGGAAAGAACGAAAATTCAAAATTGGATGAGTGTCTCACAAGGAACACACAAACGACCAAAGCGAAAAGAGAAACAATTAAACGATGTTTCGCCCGGGGTGACCAGCGTGGGCTCGTCAGTGGATTCACTAGTCACCCTCAATCCAGACATCATTTAACACCATCGTACACTCTGACCTCCAACTCTGAAACACTCACAAATAGGCATCGTTCCGCATGGTACTTATTATAAGTCACCTGATACGGGTTCGTCCTGGCGTGTTAATCTTTCCAATAGGAATATAATTGTCTTAGGAGCATACCTTTTTATGAACGCTTAAAAACCAGTGAAACTTGAAAAAAATTTGGAAATAAAGCTTTAAAATGTGTGCAAAATCATGGCATAAACATGTGAAAAACATAGTAAAAATTGCTTAAACAAAAACGTTACCCCTTAAATAATGCTAAAATATTTTATCATGGCCGTACCATAAAAAAGTTTAACAAGAATAATCTTTGATAATGGCAGTGGAGTTTCTACCGAAACGACAGATAATTACTTAGATAGATTCTAGTTAGGATTTGCAAGTATTTAGGCATTATTTGTTTTTATTTAAAAACCACTGACAAACTAACAAAAAATTTTTAAAGAATTTACGCACTAGTTTTTTACATATTTCTTAAGAAACTTCCTTAACTTAAAAGTAAAGAAAAACTCAAAATAGTAGTTTTAGGCAATACAGTAACTTACGTTATTGATGAACAAACTGAATGTGAGTATCACTTAAATTTAATGACTTATTTTTTTTAGGTACAGTCCATGGACGAAAATCATAAAATTTCTGACAACTATCATCCCACTTGGCATCCTAATCAGTGCTCTGACTCCAAGCGTCATTCAAATTACAAATGTCAATGATACTCAAAATGCTGCAGCAGGGGAGACGTAAGTGTACGAAGTTATTGGCGATATTCATTCGTATCTTAACTGCTTAAACTTTATTTTAATTTCTTTGACTTCCACCCGTTGAAATGTCACAGAATTTTTCAGCAGCAGCGAATTCGAAAAAATGTTTTGATCCAAGCAAGATGGCTGCTGACATATTTTGCGTCTCATTTAAGTAATATTAAAAAAAACCTTAAAATGTATAAAAGTTATGTTTAAATCGGGCAAAATATAACAAAGTTCAATATGGCCCTTGTAAGATGGCTACTGACATATGTCAATTTTGGATCAAAATTGGTTATTGTTGAAAACGCTTTATATATGTGCAACAAAAGTTTTGTTTAAATCGGACAAAAAATAAGAAGTTCAATATGGCCGACGCAAGATGGAGACTGACATCTTTCAGTTTTTTGTCACAGTTAGGTGTCTTGGAAACGTTTTATAATTTAGAAAAAGTTTCGTTTAAATCAGATAAGAAATAAAAAAGTTTAATATGACGGATCCAAGATGGCAGTGAAATTTTGACGTTTAAAATTTTATTTTTATAAAGGCAGTTATGGCAAATTCAAAAAAGAAAATTAGATTGTGGTCGGTTTGCAAATAAGGTCAGTACAATAATAATTCAAAAATTGCTCAAAAGTGCGAAATCGACGACTTTGACGTCACTTTTGGGAGGGGTAGAGAGTTGGCGCAATGAAACAAAAGTCTTCTTAGGACGAGTACTTCAACATATAAAAAATTGGCGCTAGAAAGCACGGATAGTCCATCATACAATCAACTATTTTATGTTGAAAGAAAATGAAAATATCTCGAAAACTGTAGCTTTGAAAGATGTGACCCTTATAACAAAATTTTTGGGTAATATTTACGAAAACCAAAATCTGAAAACCGCGTATCAATAGCTGCTTTAGTTCTAAAGTTATTATTTTTTTAATATATTTTAACGTTTTCCCAAATAACTCGGAAACTAAAGCTCCCACGTATTTGAACTTTATAACAAAATTTGTAGTCCCTATTCATGGAAACTTAAATCTGAAAACCGTATATCGCTACTTGCTTTTGTTCCAATGTTACAATTTTTTTAAATATTTTATCCCATTTTCCCCCTTCAACCCCCCACCCCCTACCCAAAAGATAATCAATTCATGAACAGCCGATAAAGGATTTTTGTACCAAATTTCGTTAAAATCGATTAAGACGTTTTTCATTTATCGTGTATACAGACAACAGACCGACAGACAACTTTTTTTTTCGTCGATTAAGGTGTTTTGGAACCTTAGTAACTCATTTTTGATAAAATTAAGAAATGTAAATGTAAATTTATTTGGTCCATTTGATCATAAGTTACATGATATTGGATTATGTCACATAAAAAGGAAAAATTTAAAATAATTGGACTAAAAGAAGCCAATAAAATTAACTAATACATACATAAAGACTAATAATGCAACATTTATACAAATAAAAAAAAAAACTTTAACAGATATATTTACTATTGTGAACTAGAATGCTGTAACGATTTTAGTTATGGTTCTTGTTTATCGTTCAATTATTCTTCAAGTGCATAATAGCACTTAATGATCAAGTGTTGTTTCAGCCTGTTTTTAAAATTTTTTACGGAAGTTATGGATTTCAAGGATTTTGGTAGATTGTTATACGGCACTTTACCAATATGCACCGGGGATCGCTCAAATAGACTAGTTTTATGTTTATCAATTCTGAGCATATCTCCAGAACGTGTTGGATATCTATGATGTTGTGAAACTGTTTGAAATTTGTTAACGTTTCTCTTAGTAAACATTAAACAAGAAAAAATATACAAAGATGGAACTGTTAAGATTCCATTTTCTACGAAATGTTCACGACATGACTGTCCAGGTTTTAAATTAAGTATTAGTATAATTGTTGTTTTTTGGCTAATAAAGACTGAGTTGATTCTCGTGGCATTGCGCCATAAGATTATGTTATATGAAAGAGTACAAATTTCCATTTGAAAAGGGCGATATCCTTTGCCCTCTTTAAATTAAACAAACAAAAATACAGATTGAAGCCAAATAAAACCAGTTACTGTGTAATTTTTATAGAGAAACTTTTAAATTTTCGATTTTATTTTTTTATATTTTTTATCTACTGAACTCAGTATAATTGTAAAAATTTAAAGCTTTATAACTAACCGAAATACAGACCGCTTCAAGCTACTGCGAACATAGGGCGGAAGAAGTCTAATTTGCCAGTGTACGTACATGCAGAGACACCGCACGCCTATCAATGAAGCAACCAACACTCAGGCTTCCGATCGCCATTCGCTGCCGTTTGCCGCCGTTCGCCTTGTATTTAGTACGCCTCTAACCACGGTGCTGTGTGGAGCGCAGTCAATGAAACCGGAATTTGGTCAATAAATACGCAAATTTTTATAACGTAATTTTCTTATTTTTTGTCACTGATAAATAAGAGCGTTTTATTGTCAACTGCTCAGATTTATCAGTGACGACGTGTTACAATGAAAATAATAAGGAGAAACAAAATAAGAGCAAGTTCTCAAAATAAAATAATACATTCTAAAAACCAAAAAGATTCTCCCAGTCAAAAAAAAATTAAAGCAAATGTTCGAAAAGTCCTCCTTGCTCGGATAGACAATATCCGAGCCTACTATAAAAACCCCTTCTAACGTTTCCAAGCATGTTAGGGGTGATAATTTGAAAAGCTTCTTCAAAAACAGATAGAAGTCATTAGGAGCAAGATCGGGAGATCGAGCTGGCCATAAAATAGTTCCCCGTGTACTTATAACCCGATTAGGAAATACATTATCAAGATATTCCCTAACAAGGCCAACCTTGTGAGCGGAACAACCATCTTACACCTAACAACTGCCTAGCAGTTGGAATAATGTGCTGCTGCAGTAGGTCCAAGTATCTAGGACCATTCAAATTGCAATTGCCGTTAATAAAAAATTGCCCAATTACGTGTTCCCCTACAATACCCCCCCCCCAAACATTTAGTTTTTGGGGATACTGTGTTCTTACGTCAAAATATAAATGCAAATTTTCCCTCGACCAATATCGAACGTGTGTTGGGTTATGACGATTTGACCATTTGACCATCTGCACTTTTTCGGCAACTTCGTAGACATCCATTTTTGGTTTTAAAAATGTATTATTTCAATTAAGAACTTACCCATCTGTTTCTCGAGCAAGGCAGAAATAAAACAAAATAATAAAAACAAAATGAATTTCCAAAAGATAACACTGCAGCGTGCTTCGAATCCACCTCGGTCGTACGGCACGGAGAGAAAATTGGACTTGATTCCCCCTATGTTCACAGTAGCTTGAAGCGGTCTGTATACATTTGATCCGGGCCAATTTTTTTTTAGTTTTTCAAGATACCGATCTGCAGCTTCAGAAACGTCTAAAAAAGAAATAGCAGACCATCTTTTATCTTCCTTAGAATATATCGAGGAACTGAACCAAAACGGTTGCGAGTACAGAGTCTTTTGCGAGTTACTCTCCAGTGCTAAGAACACGAAAAATTCGAAAAAGAATGTCGATAGCTTGTTGGACAGTTTTTCTGAAAGGTAATCAAGTAAATTGTAATTTGAATGCTTAAAAAATTATATTACGATTGTGGGGTATGTGACGTCACCAAAGTTTAGGGTCGTGGCCCCTACTTCCCTATTGCACCAAAAAATCCCTAAAACTAGGGAAAAATTCCCTAAGGTGGCACTGACTCTTAATTTAAACAAATTATAGGTCCCGCCAGCCGTAAGTTTTTCTTCAATTTCTCAACTTTAACCATCCATGTCAATATAACTTAGTGGTACTCGTTTTTTGAGCTCATTTGCAACACAATTTTTTTTATTTAATATGTACCTCAGATTAAATAAAGAATAGAGACCTGGTCCAACGAAAACTCCTCGACAAAATTTGCATATAAATTTAGCGACGGAGTTATTTAGGGTGTGATGCAGTCGCAAAAACAAGCGAAAACAATCCTGTTAGCGGCGGGACAGAGCGAGCGTCGGTTTTGCCGCGGTCATTCTTGAAGTGTGAGCATGCATTTTATGTGCTTTGGCTGTTGAGTGATCAATTCCTCTCGCGGCTTCGAAAATTAAATCCCAAGATTTCTCAGATAGTAGAGAGTTTATAGACCACTAATTTATTGTCACCTTATTTGCTTACCGTATTACCGTAATTCTTCTTCTTCAAGTGCCATATTCTCTTCGAACGTTGGCTATCCTCACCGCGATCTGTCCCCTGTCCACTGCTTTTCGGAAAAGTGTCTCAGTACTAACACCATACCATTGTCTAAAATTTTTAAGCCATGATATTCGTCTACTGCCTTCAATTTTGCCTTCTATTATCAATTTTAAAAGTTTACATTTGTTATTTCTCAAAATATGGCCAAAATATTCAAGTTTTCGTTTTTTTATGGTAAATAAAACTTCAAGATCTTTATTTATTCTAAGCAAAACATCCACATTAGTTACTCTGTCCATCCAAGATATCCTTAGTATTCTACGATAACACCACACTTTTTGCACATGACCTCAGTCAGTGTCCATGCTTCCATGCCATAATATAAGATGCTAAAAACGTAACACCGAAGCACACGAATAGGGAAAGTGATATTAAGATCATGACTACACAACACTAATTGCATTTTGATAAAAGATGATCCGGCCTGTTCAACTCTTGCACGAACTTCTTGCATGTTGTCCCAGTTCTCATTGAGAAGGCAACCCAAGTATTTGTATGAATCCACGCGTTCGACTTGCTGTCCATTTACTTCTAACGTGCCTCTGATGTTCTTTTCCTTGGATATGATCATCCATTTTGTTTTCCCAACATCTAAGTTAAGCCCGAATTCTAAACTTTGGGCAGCAATTTTATTCAACAACTCTTACAACGTGTCGGCTATTATGACAGTGTCGGAGGCATATCGTAGGTTGTTTATTTTTATGCCGTTTATGGTCAGACCCTCTTCGCAATTATAAAGTGCATTCTCTATTATTGTTATTATAGATATTAAACAACAGCGGAGACAGTTGGCAATCAACCTTTATTTGAGCAGTCTGGTTCCAGTATAGATTAGCGATTATATTTAGATCTCGGTCATCTAGACGTGTTGAACTCGATCAAACGCTTTCTCATAATCTATGAAACAGGCATATACTGGCACCGACACATCCCTAGATCGCTGAACTAAGACTTGAATGCCAAACAGGGCCTCTCTTGTCCCGAACCCACCACGAAATCCAAACAGCGTGTCGCCCATAAAGGATTCGAATTTTCCATAAATTCTTTTATGGATAATCTTTAGAAATATTTTTAACATGGCTCATTAGACTAATGAGGCAGTAATCACTACACTTTTTTGCTGAATGTTGTTTAGGCAGTCTAACAATGGTTGGTTGATTTTAGCCAGTCATTAGGGATTTTAAAAAAAAGTTTGACCAGCGTATTTACCGAATCTTCGTTTTTTATTAGCTTTAAAACCTCAGTATATACTTCGTCTTGCCCTACCGCTTTTCCGTTTTTAGCTGAAGATATTGCATATTGTACTCCCTCTGGACCGGTATTCTCGTAATACGTAACGTTTTGAAGTCGCTAAGCGAAACGAATAGCGAACAGCGCGCTCAGCGGCACGCTGACCGACGACTTTTCGTATTCGCTCTGCCGAACGCGCTGCCCTGCGAGCAGACAGAATCAAATTCGCTTAGCACATCTTGGCATCACCGAATTTTGCATTTTTATTTCTTGTTAGCCTTGTCGCTCCTTTTCTTTTTCTATGTGTAAGAAAGAGGCCATTACGTGATCGATTTCGATCCGTAGTTCAGAAAGGGTAAATCAAATGGTGACTTGCACAAGTGTATGTTGATCCTGTAAAAAATTACTTGAATTTTTAGTACAGTTATGAATAAATAAAATGAAAAAAGATAAAAAACATAAAAATAGTAATTAGTGTGAAAACTGTGATTTTTCATAAATGTAAAGAAAATACAGACGAAAACACAGAAAGATAGTTACCTATATCGTTTACTAATTATTTTTTATATCAATTAAGCTATTTATTTCATGTTTGCTAACTTCATATTTCATATGAAAGTTTTTAGTTTATTTTTGAAAGAAAACGATTAATGTGGGCATGAGCCTAACAAAACCAGATATTTTTTGTTACACATCCGATGAAAGATACAACAATTAAGCACCGCTGACCAATGGCTTTTTTTACCCTTGGTTTTACAGAATTTTGATTGCTTCTATTTCTAGTATTATACGGATGCTCAATTATTTCGATGTCGATTTTGATAAGAAAAGTTTTTGTTGCAATTTTTTGGAAAAAAAGTTGTCTTACATCGAGCATCAAATAGTAAGGTTGATGTGTACGTGTTTGTCACCTGTCCCCAAAAACGCAAACTGAAAAAACTGCTATATTTTCTGCAGCACTCTACAAAGTATTGTAGGGTAGGAAAATCGTACGCGCGGATGGCAAAACAGCTGGCAAATGGTAGGTGTTTCTCAAACGGTCGCTACGCGCTGAGCGCACTTCGTCGACGCCTTGCGTTCAATATACGTGAATACCATTTTTGTTACTTTGGTCACGTGGTATGCGAATATTACGTTATCATACGGTCAGCGAGTACGAAACGCCGAGCGTATTTAGTTACGAGAATACCGGTCCTGGTGTCATATCTATGCCTTGGTTTGAGAATTCTTCTGGCTGTTCGGATCGGTTATCGGTAATGAGATGTTCTGTGTAGCTACACCATTCGTTTAGTTTTTCTTTAGTTTATGGTAATTGACTTGCTAAAAAGAGTTTTTAAACCACAAACACAAATTACCGTAACCGTATTCTTTTGCCCACATACAAACTGCCAATGCAAATAGAAAAAAAAAACAAATGCAAATTCACTTTCACAAAAAAATTAAAAATCTAACTAAACAAAAAACGAATTATCACCTACCAGCTGCAGCTTTTGCACAGAAAAAAATCTGGTTGGTTGCAAAAAAAAACCCCGAGCAGGTCCCGTTAAGCCTCAATAAGTAACGTATTTTGGTTCGATTATTTTTGGATACGGGAGAAAAATAACCGATTTTGCCTCCGATATTCACAATTTTGATGGTCTATTAACGCTCCTATAATATAACCAAAGTCTCCGTAACCATCAGGTATATTTTTACTTCCCTTGCTAATTTTGAGGTTTCGAATAGTGATAAGCACGAATCCAGACGCCGTCGCTCGGTCTGTCGGTCTGTCTGTCGCCTACTTTGTAGTCACTCTAACTCAAGAACTCCTTCACTAATCATAACAAAATTTTACATGGTGATTACTTTTGTTGACGCGCAGACCCCTATTGTTTTTGAGCATTCTCTTATTAGACCCTCTTTTTCTTCCCGTGTGATACCTCCTTGGAAAGCTTACAAAAATTGTAGTTGAATGGCGCCAAAATTTTTGACTACATTTATATATATCACATAAAAAATGTAAAAACCAATTGAAAAATTAAATTTTCTGTGCCAAATATAGAAACAATAAAGTCTGAATCTATATATATATCATATAAAATGTATTGGAAAAGTCCGTGCACCCTAGAAAAGTCTGGATACACCCTGAAGAAGCCCGGAAAGACTCTGGAAAAGTTTGGAAAGATCCTGGAAAAGTCTGGATACACTCTGGAAAGTCTGGAAAGACCCTTAAAAAGTCTGGAAAGACCCTGGGAAAGTCTGGATATACTCTAGAAAAGTCTGGATATACTCTGGAAAGTTCTGGAAACACTCTGGAAAGTCTGGAAAGACCCTGGAAAAGTCTGGAAACACTCTGTAAAAGTCTGGAAAGGCCCTGAAAAAGTCTGGAAAGACCCTGTAAAAGTCTGGAAAGACCCTTGAAAAGTATGGATACACTCTGGAAAAGTCTGGAAAGACCCTGGAAAAATCTGGATAGACTATATAGTCTGGAAAAACCCTGGAAAAGTCTGGAAAAACTCTGGATATACTCTGGAAAAGTCTGGAACGACTCTGGAAAAGTCTTGAAAGACCCTGAAAAAGTCTGGATACACTCTGGAAAAGTCTGGAGAAGTCTGGAAAAGTCTGGAAAAGTCTGGAAAGACCCTGTGAAAGTCTGGAAATACCCTGGAAAAGTCTGGATACACTCTGGAAAAGTCTGGATACACTCTGGAAAAGTTTGGAAAGACCCTGGAAAAGTCTGGAAACACTCTGGAAAAGTCTGGAAAGACCCTGGAAAAGTCTGGATATAATCTGGAAAAGTCTGGAGAAGTCTGGAACGACTCTGGAAAAGACTGGAAAGACCCTGGAAAAGTCTGGATACACTCTGGAAAGGCTGGATAGACCCTGGATAAATCTCGAAACACTCTGGAAAAGTCTGGAAAGACTATGGAAAAGTCTGGATATATTCTGGAAAAGTCTGGAAAGACTCTGGATATATTCTGGAAAAGTTTGGAAAGACCCTGGAAAAGCCTGGAAACACTCTGGAAAAGTCTGGAGAAACCCTGAAAAAGTCTGGATACACTCTGGAAGGATACACTCTGGAAAAACCTGGATACCCTGTGAAAATGTCCGAGTACACCATGGAAAAGTCTGAATACAGCCCTAAACAGTGTAGATACACCCAAGAAAAGTCTGGATATACTCTGGAAAAGTCTGACCAACCCAATCTAATCCATGTATATATGAGTAGCGGTTTTTTATATAATATATGTTCTTCTGAGCGAGGGAAATTTTGGAGTAAACCTTTACTCGATTAATTTTTATTTAATACAAGAGTTTGAAATTAATTAAAATTAGGTATCATTATTATTATTTTAAGTTAAAATTTTTAGCCCATTAAAACCTTTTAGTTTTTGGTCGCTTTCTCTAGTTTTTATCATTTACAAAATAAACAATAAATAAAACCGAAATCCTTATCTATAATATTTTTTTAGGAATTTTGATATAACCACAAAGAAGAAGGAGTTAGAAAGAGTTTTCGATGCGGTGAGGACTCACGATTGTAAATCGATACCCTGCGAATTAATTCGACGTAATAACATCTAAACTATAGATTTTTGTTAAGTACCTGTTTAGTTTTATATATTTGTAAATAAATTAGTTTAGGTTACACCTATTAACCTATTTTTGATATATTTTAAGTATAGTATACACCCACAGTATGATTTATCATGATAAGTATCTAAGAGTATATGCCCTGCTTAATTAGATACCTTCGTAATTAAGCCACACAACTATTTAGTTTTGTAGGCGGCAGGGTGCCTTTATTGTAAAAAAATCAACGCGAACACTCTTAAGTCAACAAACTTCATAGCCTGAAGTTTCAATGACGTTCTATCTAAAATTTCAAAACAAATAAGTTCACTAATGAACTTTTTATACATCTTTCAAAAATAAGGTTTTTTTCCTTAATGCATAATATGTGAATTTAACGGGACTTATTTTTGGGTTTTTAAATAAAAATTTTTAAATATTTACAGTGAGATTTACTAAGATCTAAAATAGTACCCCCCACAGGTCTAAATATTTACAACTGTGGTGGGTACTAAATTTTAAAACCAATTTTCATTTTCAGAAAACACTTACCCATAAAGAAACAACACAAAGCGATGCCTCCGATATTTAATAGGCCTTCCATCTGCTCGCGTTTTAGTGAGCTTTGAACGTACGTCAACAGTGTCAAAAATGGCGGCGGCATACGTGTAAAAGGGTACTAAAACGGAAGGTGTTTTGTCATATATACATATTTTAGGAGAAAATTCCCTAAAACCAATTTTTTTTGACAGGTTTCAAAATGGTAAATGGTGAATAGGCCAAAAAATTTGGCATATAATAGCTTCATTATCTGTGTTTGAAGTTATAAAGTTGGTGATTTTTTAGACCACCTCAGGGCCAGTATTCTTCAATTTCGGGGAAGGGAGTGCTCCCGGGAATTCTCATTTTTTGTCACATTTCTGTCGGTTTTGGTAGTAATGGCATTAGTTGTGAGCGATTTTGCTGGTATCCTGCCTTATACGAGGAAAACAAACTGACGGCAAAACCGAATAGTGACAGAAAACTGATATTTCGACCAATCAGGTGCGTTTGAAGAATCACTAATCACTATGAGGCAAAACAAACATAAGTAAAGTTCACTGATTATGCACGAAAAATATACCAAACAAAAAACTCAAAACAACTATATTAACTTATTTACAAACTGAAATTAAAACATTGAGGTTATCTAAATAATCAGTCAATAAAACTTTCCTTCAAAGAAGAAGTTAAAAAACCTCCAAATCAGTTACTTCAACCGAAAAGAAACTAAAAAACAAAAGCTTGCATGAGCATCCCACAAGGAACACACAAAAGATTAAAGCGAAAAGAGAAATAATTAAACGACGTTTCGCCCTGGGTAACCAGCGTGGGCTCATCAGTAGTTTCACTGGTCACCCTCCACTATACATCATTAAAAACTATTTGTGAGTGGTTCAAGGTTGGAAATCAAAGTGTATGATGGTTTTTAATGATGTATAGTGGAGGGTGACCAGTGAAACTACTGATGAGCCCACGCTGGTTACCCAGGGCGAAACGTCGTTTAATCATTTCTTTTTTCGCTTTGATCTTTTGTGTGTTTCTTGTGGGATGCTCATGCAAGTTTGAATTTTCGTTATTGCCACCCAAGATCTTTTGATCTTTTGTTTTTTTGTTTCTTTTCGGTTGAAGTAACTGATTTGGAGGTTTCTTAACTTCTTCTTTGTTTTAATTGCCTTAGGAGCATAATCCTACTGGAAATAATAACACGCCAGGACTAATTCGTATCAGGTAACCTGGATAAGTAAGTGCCAGTGCGGAACGATGCCTATTTGTGAGTGGTTCAAGGTTGGAAATCAAAGAGTATGATGGTTTTTAATGATGTATAGTGGAGGGTGACCAGTGAAACTACTGATGAGCCCACGCTGGTTACCCAGGTTTCTTAACTTCTCCTTTGTTTTAATTGCCTTAGGAGCATAATCCTACTGGAAATATTAACACGCCAGGACTAATTCGTATCAGGTAACCTGGATAAGTAAGTGCCAGTGCGGAACGATGCCTATTTGTGAGTGGTTCAAGGTTGGAAATCAAAGAGTATGATGGTTTTTAATGATGTATAGTGGAGGGTGACCAATGAAAATACTGATGAGCCCACGCTGGTTACCCAGGGCGAAACGTCGTTTAATAATCTCTCTTTTCGCTTTGATCTTTTGTGTGTTCCTTGTGGGATGCTCATGCAAGTTTGAATTTTCGTTATTTCCACCCAAGATCTTTTGATCTTTTGTTTTTTAAAACTTTCCTTACTCAAAGTCCACTCATTTCAAAGCTGTAGCTTTCATCAGTAGAGGTTGGTGCAAACCAAAGTACAAGCAGAGCTAGGAGATCCAACTCGCTGTTTGTGATTTGAACGCAGCTAATATTTTGAAACTGACATTTCGACAGTGACAGAAAAGTAAGCTTTTTAATACATTTCATAAATAAAAACACCTTCTAAATAAATACAAAATTATACTCCTTATTTTATTATTACCCATCTAAATCAATTCACAAGGGTAAGTTTTAATTAGAGTGACATATACCCCAATTTTAATTTGTTCTACAAAGTGTTTACTATTTAAACCCCACGTGGGTTTAAATTTTTTAATTTTCTTTTCTTCTAAATTGACACTTTCTTCTTAAATTCAACAAAAGATTGTGTTAAGATGATTATTCAATAAACAAATTTATTAAAATTCTTCTTATAAATCAAACTATGCTAAAACTCAAGGAGTGTTGGTTTAAAATGCTTACAACCAAAAATTTCACTTAAACTTAGGACCGTTCTAAAATAGATCAAACTAGTAAATTTCACCGCTATTGTCTTCAAAATATAGAAAAATAATTCAAATTTTTGGCGTCAATTAGTGCTCTTATAAAATAAAGTTTCATCGCTTCTCACGCCATCTTGTGGTTTACGTCTAAGCTTTATTATTATCCTAGGACCGTAAATGAGCCATTTTAATGGTTGAGATAGTCGTAAAATTAGTATTATTTATTATTATATTATTTATATTTATTAAAATTAGTATAGTAGATAAAAGAAAAAAAATTAGGTAGTTAACGTTAACTGCTCACAAAAATTACTCAATAGAAGAATGAATAATGGTTAAAACATTTCTGCCACCTGACCCTCTTAGCTGCCCAAACTTTTTTCCCATACAAGCCCAAAATCGCCCATGGCTAGTTGCGTATTGCATACTCTCTACGATGGATACATGATACAAAAAGTAAATATCACAGTAGAGTGACGATATTTAAAAAGGGAAGCTATCTGTGCATTTTTTTTAGGGTTTTATGGCATACTCTGTTGTAGGATCACATTATAAAGGGCGTTTAACAACTTATGTCCGAAACTTTTAACGCGTATTAAGTTGACTGCAAGCAATACAAAAATATATAAAAAAAAAACGGCGTATTCGTTTTCAAAAGCCTCTTCAAAAATGTTTTAATTTTTCCAAGACATGACTGTACCTCTAAAAGCACGAAGTATGATACATAATATAGGGTGGGCTTTAAAATTTTGGACTGTTTTAAATTTCTAATAACTTTCTTGTTCCTTAAGGCTATAGTTTCTACCCAGATTTTAAGTAAAAAAAAGTACAACTGGCAACGCCTTGTTCATAAATTTTTTAATCTTGCCAGAGTGCACAGCATCATAAATTTTGCAGGGGTGATCATTTCTAAATGCCTAACAAAAATATCTGAAGAATTTTTCAAAATTCTAAAATATTTTTTCTTCAAAATAAAAGCTCTGGTGCTGTCATCTATCCAAAAGCCTAAAAATAATTGCGGTTTAGAACAAACCCGATTTATAAAAAAAATAGAGAATTACTCACAATTTCTTCTGGATTTTATATTTCCTTGCTTTAGCGAAAATAAAAACTAAGTTTCCTTTTTTCTAAAAGCCTGTGCACTCCGGAAAAAAAAATCGATTAATCAATCACACTTCATTGAATTTGTGAGAGACACGTAGTTCAAGTGTTGGCCGCATAATTTGGTTTTTATTTTAATTCAACCATTTTTTTAAATTTAAATTATTGCGGCATAGTTATGTGCAATTGTACAAGTGAAATCTTGGAGTTCAAAGGATAAATGTTAGAACCTCAGTTTCAAAAATACACGGATACTTGAGTACTAACAAAACAGGTCAGTAAAGCTCCATTTAGAGGTTGGAACGACTCTTGCTAATCGTTGACGCTCCTGTTTAAAAGAGAATACGATTATTTCTTTTAGCGCCCGTAGCCGATTTTTAAATCTGTATGTTTTTAAGTTAACCCGTTGTCGCTATCAGCTAGCAGGAGTGTTTCCAATTCAATTATAAATGCACCTGTAAATACAACCTTAAACATTACACCCAGTTACTTTAATACGTAGTTGCGTAGCGTTTTTTTAGCAGGTAATTCTGCAATAAATGGTTTTCTTTTATTTTAGTATTTTACTTGGTTTTTAAGCGGCGCAGAACGCGAAAAGTCAAAATAAGTAACCTAACCCCAAATTTTTGACCCGGTGCTAAAAAATCTCTGGTGTCCCACTCTGGATAAACATAAATAAAGTCTCCGCGTTGCCATGGAAAACAATTTCCACGACGTCAAATTTTGCAAAAAAATCAGGTCGACATAGTTAAATTGATGTCCCGTACAGTGTTGCTAAAAACAATTCCCCAGATTGTAACTATGCCCTTAACCGATTTTTATAAATGTTAGCTTTTTGAAAAACAACAACAACAAAACCGTCATATGTCAAAAATCCAAGATGGCAGAAAAAAATAAACCTAACATTTATTAAAAAGGAGCAGCAACTTTTTCTTACCACCCTGTATTTTTTTTATAAGGGTAAGAAAGCTGACGCTATTTCACGTTCAACGGGGTACCACTCATAAAATTCCGTTTTGCTTATAAAAAAGTTACGTATGTTTAAATTTCCAACGTATTCTAAATACCAAAATAGTAGTATTCAGAACTAGTGGCTAAAATAGTGCTTTTTTTACAGGCGTTGGTTTAAATAACGAGCGCAGCTAGGTATTTAAAAACGCGAGTAAAAAAAAAGCACAGTTTAGCTGCGAGTTGTTAACACTATTTTTTTAATACCTTTATGTTGTGTACATGAAAGGTCCTACTGTTCATCACATGGTGTAAGTTGGTATAAAGTCTTAAGTTGGTACCTCTGAGATAAAAGCTCTAAGTTGGTGATAAGACTTCCGGAACCGAGGTGTAATTATAAGCTTTTTAGGAAACCATATTTAGTCTGCCACCAACGTTCGTCTTAAGTATATGTCTCTCTATGTCGTGTAATGCCGTCCATTGTTCTTGTAGTTTAGAAACCTGAATAAAATCTGTGATATATTTATTAAAGTTTATCTTCGTGTTTTTAATGAACTAATGTTTAAGCAAAGACCTAAACCACTCGTTAAATAAATAATTAATTAAGCAAGTCTGAAGACATAAAACTTTATCAGAAAATCCAAGAAAAACAGGGAAATACTTTTAAAAATCTTGAACGAAGAGAAATTCTCACAACACACCATCTTTACACTATAAATCAAGGCGGCTCGGCTGGTAAATGAAATAACAATCGTTTCCATAGCGATATTGCGACATTATAATCTTCGACAGTTTGATAGTTTGACGATGTTTTTAAATGATTTTTTCGTAAATACTTGGTGAAAACTGGCGCAAATGACTTAATTCTTAGGCAAGAATAATTAGATTTTTTTCAATATTACTATTTGCCGCTATTTCTCTTTAATTTTGGGTAAAAAACGGACAGAAATCGTTTTTTGCACCCCTGATCAAAAAACAAGTTTTTTTTTGCATTGGTAACCAAAAATGCCATGCTTTAGATATCTGTAGACACTTACTAAAATCATGTTTTTTAAATAACTTTCTAACTTTTTATTGGATTTTTATAGAGTAAGCCTTTTTGCAACAACAATTGTTCAAAATTTACAATTTTTATATAAAAAATGTCAAATGTCAAAAGTCGAAGATGGCTGAAATAGTATAAACAAGATTTTAAAAAACAGATCTGCAACTTCTTTGTTAGCACCCTGTTAACTTATTTAATAAAAATTAGAAAGCCTTTACCATTCGACGTTTAACTCATAAAATTTGGTCAATTTATGCAAAACAGAACCTATTCTTAACACCAAAAAATGTTTTTTGAAATAACTTTTTAATTTCTTATCGGATTTTTATTGAGTAAGCTTTTTTACAAAGGGAAGTGTTCCAAATTTTTGATATTTTTACCAAAAATGTCAAATGTCAAAAGTCCAAGGTTCTGTATTTAGAGAAAATTTTAACTCACGTACTTTTGTATAAGAAAATCGAATAAAAGTTTCGATTTCTAGAATAAAGCACTCAAATTTTTCAAGTTTTCAGTGTTTTTTAGGCGTTCAAAAAAAAGTACTGCCAAAAAACTTTTTCTCTCTGTTCAAATGAAAAGTATTTAGAGAGAGGGCAGAATTTGAGAGGTAGATGGAGAGATAATTTAGTGACGTGCAAAAATTTTTAAGATTGTTGAAGAAAGACAGCAGGCTATAAAAAGTATTTTAGAGAAAGATGGACATAATTTAAGGCAAATGTTTACTAAAAATATCTGTTATGCCATCTGTCTGTCATCTTGAGTGCAGTCGTACATATGATTTTTATTTTGCAATTTTTATCCGAAAACCACCAAAAATTGTAATTTTTCAAAGTGTAAAGTGTGTAAAACATAAGGTGGTATTAGTTTCTCTCACTCAAAGTTCTTTGCAGTCTTCTTAAAAATAATTTAACAGGTATTTAAGAAAATCATTTTAAGGGTCATCATGGCTTGACCATTAGTCTCTTCGCTCCCATTTTTACGCCAATTCAAATTTCAAAAAGTGATGACTTCAAAATATTGACAATAATGTGACAGATTTTTTGAAGTAACAGTTGAAACAATCAACGACATGACTTTTTTTCATATTTATTGTCGCTGTCTAAAACAATATATCAAATAGAGATCCAAAGAAATGACGTCAGTATGCACATCAAAAAATTGGAATACGCAGCTAACGTATCTTAACCATTTTGTTATCTGTGGGTTTTCATGAATGCCTGATCCACAATTCCATTCTATTGCCCTCAAACGTTTTTCGACAAGGAAGGAAATAGAAGTGAGCGGCATGCAGTAAAACTGTGCATCAAGCACACGAATTGGTTTGGTTACTTCGTACGTTGTAAGTAAAACGTTAAGTCCTTTTTTTAAGGACGTTTTCAAAAACGCATTAAAGATACGCTAACAACAAGGAATCAAAAATAACTTGCTAACTTTAAGTCTCTAATAAGTTTTAATAAAAGTATCATTAGATAATTTATAACCAATTTTTTGTCATCTTCTCCTATTCTGATTTTATTATGAAATCTTGTGCATTTTTTTTCATATAATACCCAGCTGCTGATGACTACTAATATTTTTTATATCGTGGTAAGCAGAGAAAGTATCGGCATTCTTTCACTCCATAAATATACCTACTTTAAATGCGTCAGGTTGATGTTATATCTTCGGCACTTATAACTTTCTTTGGTGTCTGCTAAAGTAACAACACAGTGTATGAAAAATTTAATAGTAGAGTCACTTTTACAAATATACATAGTTATAAGCTATACAGGGTTCCTAAGATTTTCCTTAGGGATAGGATTTCAATAAATCAAACAGAAATGGCATAGAAAGTTCTGCGCCCACAAAAGAAACAGGTATATTGAGCAACGGTGCCAGTTTGTTATTATCTCCGGACTGCTTTCATCAGAAAAAATTGTCGCCACTCTTTCATTGTGAGCATAAATCATAGTTGCAATAATAACCGTTGATAAGATGTCTGCAAATTCCGCTAGATGGCGGCCACACCATGAGATTAAAAATTAGATGTTTTCAGGTCCAAACCACAGCTTTATCTTGCTTAAAGGAGGCGGCAGGGTCCATTATTTACGCACTGAGCGATAAACTCGTGAGGTTGTTAACATTAGAAAGAAATATCTTCGCTTTTAATTAAATTTCTTTCCATTCTGTTCTACTAGTGACATCTATCCGGAAACGGCCAAACCAAGCAGCTAGCACTAGCAGCCAAAGAAATCAATAAACGGCGCTGTTTTTCCTGCAGAGCTTTTTGCTTGCGATATTATTGATTTTAAATAAAGCTGGCCCTACACTACATTTGATATTTTCGAGGTGTTTTATGACATGATCTCGAAACATGTAGCGAACCAATTCTTCAAAACTAGCGGGAGGGTAAAAGCGAAAAATAAGGGGCTGCCAATATTTGTAACACCCAAAAAGGGGTGAAAAGATTTATTTTGCTCCGTTTCTTTACAAAAAACGTTTTTTTTACGAAAAATTTGAGCTCTGCCACTTTTTTTATTTTTTTCTTCAACTTTCTCGAAATTTTCGTCATACCGTAGAAAAAAATTATTTCCCCCATGGTCATACTCTACTTTTATCCAAAAAAATTTAGAAACAGATACGGGATCAGTTTTCCTAAAACGGGGGATCTTGGTTTCGAGTGAGAAGATAAAGGGCGCCGCAGGCAAAAATTTTTCAATTAAATTGACCGAACGCAAAAATGTTAGAAAAACAAAGCACGAAATAAAAATGGCGCCGCTTACAATTTTTTTTTCAAAAATTACCTAATTTCTGGAACGCAAAGAAATAGGTCTAAAGAGTATAATTTTGAAGAAAAAAATATCAATTTTCTCGCCCTCCTCCACTGGGACTACAGGGGCCGTGCACAAATTACGTAATGGTCATAGGGGGGAGGGGAGTTACAAAACTTTACGTAGGGGGGAGGGGGGTTTTCGACAGCGTTTGCATTTGTGTGAAACTAAGAAAATTTGGAATGAAAATAAGTGAAAAGTTTTTTTTTTGGGGGGGGTAGTGGTCTTGAAATCGTTACGTAATATTAGGGGAGTGGCGTGCCAAACCGTTACAAAACACAACATAGGGAGGGGGTCAAAAATTGGTAAAATCACCGTTACGTAATTTGTGCACGGGCCAACATCTGACTGTTCCTCCTTTTTGATTTCGAATCAAAGTGAAAAACCCGGGTTGGACGTTCGAAGGCGTCAACCCGTCCTATTTGCTTGATAAAGTTTCTACGGAAATATCTCAGTCGATTTCTCCGGCCGTGTATGAACGCTTTAGGTTAGGCATTTGCATGTATCTCAGTCCCCAGCCTGTAAACAGTGCGTAAGGACAATGGTTACAAAATGAAAAGCCGAAAAATATTTTTTTTACGATATCTTTCAACAGTTTGCTATTAAAGTCAAGCAAAAACAATTTTTATTCCAGTCCTAAAGGTATGAAAATGGAAAACATTAGAAAACAACAACCTGGAATGGATTTACTACGTGTAAGATGTAGTGACAACATCGCCCCCTGTCCATCCTTTTCTGCCTAATGTGCTTTTCCGTTTATCTGCATCTTATACACTCTGTATAAAGGCACTAATTGAGTCTCTTGATATTTCGCGGATTGTTGAGACGCTTTTTAGAATATTCACGCACGCAGGGCAGGTATACGTTTTTACAGTAACTTTTTTTATTTCGGAAATTCGAATTTGCCTTCCACGGCTCCAGATGGGGCCTTGCCACCGAAAAAAAATTATTACCTACCCGCAGATCAACAAATTTTTCAAAAAACACGATTTTATTAGTACATTGTATACAAGCATACAGGGTTCGACAGTTCTCGTCTAGGCTGCCGAAATACATGTATCTGAGTAAGAACGCTATTCAATTCAGATGCACTGAAAAGAGATGCGGGCTAGACAACGTTGTCAAACAGTTTAGGAAAACTGCTTCGCTTTAGTCTGTTTTATTCGAATACGAGAGCGTGCCATGGAGAAGATCGTAGACATAATTTTTTTCAACTAATCACTTAGAAGATCTTAAGATTAATTTTATTTATTAGGCGCATTTACACAGACAAACTTTCCTTTGATGTTGAAATGCCGACAAACATTTACACGAGACTCTTGAGCAAAATGATCAAAGAAATGTTCGAGCAAAATCTCGTACAAAAAAACACACGTAAATTTTGGAGAGAATGTTGAGCAAAACTTGTTTGAAGAATTGGGGGTATAAAAATTTCTTTACAAATTCAAAATATATATTGTTATCGAAATTCATTGAACTTAACTGAAAATAGAAAAACAAAGTTTTGAAATAAGGTATTTTTAATCAAGTGCTTTCCGACGGAAAAACGATTTGATGCCGAAATTCACATTTTACCTCATAAGTAACTTCGATTGATCTGATTTTTATAGGGTAACTTTTTTGGGGTTGTAAAAAAAAACGAGAATAAAAAAATATAATAGTTGGCACTTATTTATTGTTGTTGCCTGTAAAATATAATGATAAAAATTTACGTTTATAAGAATATCCCTTTATTTTACTTCCTAGTTTAGTCTT
This sequence comes from Oxystoma pomonae, assembly GCA_963921995.1. Taxonomy (NCBI): domain Eukaryota; kingdom Metazoa; phylum Arthropoda; class Insecta; order Coleoptera; family Brentidae; genus Oxystoma; species Oxystoma pomonae. The sequence goes on along the minus strand of OY998167.1, from coordinate 2,591,965 downwards.
TTACAATAATAATAGAGTCAAATTAAAAAACCTATATATATTTTATTAAATCTCAAATATATGAACAAAAGCACGTTCGGTTTAAATAATACCTGTTTATTACCCACTTTTACAACCCTACGAACCCGACCCTTGTCTAAAAAATATAATTTAGCAGTTATTTAGTAGACTGTGTCGCCGATCTATCATCCCGAGTTTTGGATTTCGCATGTAGTAGACCGGCCACCCTTTTGAATCGCAATGTTGCCCTTTGCAAATTGTTGGTTCAGTGTCAGTAATCGACCTTGATTATTACCTTAAATTGACAGTAAATATCTATATCTTCAGCATTTTCATGAACCTTTTGCTTTTTTAAGCAACCCTTGGGACCTTAAACTAACTAGGTAAATCTGGTGTGAGGAATTAAAAAACCACAATAAAAGCTAAAGGTAAAGTAAAGTTACAAAAATTTGTTTAAAAAATCCCCCTCCCCACCACTCCTCATAGTCGTGAGGCGCGGATTACCGCTTAAAAGTGCAATTTTTGAGTTTTTTGCCGATATTTGAGAAACTCAAAATTTTTTTGGAAAAGAAAAATTTTCCTGGCTTTTTTTTTTACTTTAGAAAAAAAACCCTTGGAAATAAAAAAAACTCGCAAGAAAATCCTAAAAAAAACCCCGGGCAAAAAAATCCGGGAAAAACCCTAAGAAAAAAATATTATAAGTAAAACTAATCCATGTGACAAAACTGATAGTAGAGCCAATAATAATGTTTCGCTTGCCGTCGGCTTTTTTTCACAAAAATTTTAAATAAAAGTTGGTGTTCCATTTTTCTAAAGAATTGAGATCACTGATGTGAAATTTTATTTATTCTTATCTTTAAAAATATGTTTCCAAAATAGATAGCAATAATTTGCTCAATAATTTACCCGAACAAAATGTTCAAAGAAAAGCTCACAAAAATGTTCACGCAAAAAATTTTAAGGCGCATTTACACAGACAAACTTTCCTTTGATGTGGAAATGCCGACAAACATTTACACGAGCCTCTTGAGCAAAATGTTCAAAGAAATGTTCGAGCAAAATCTCGTACAAACAAACACACGTAAATTTTAGAGAGAATGTTGAGCAAAATTTGTTTGAAGAATTGGGGGTATAAAAATTTCTTTACAAATTCAAAATATATATTGTTATCGGAATTCATTGAATTTAACTGAAAATAGAAAAACAAAGTTTTGAAATAAGTTATTTTTAATCGAGTGCTTTCCCACGGAAAAACGATTTGATGCCGAAATTCACATTTTACCTCATAAGCAACTTCGATTGATCTGATTTTTATAGGGGATAAGCCAGTATACTTGTAACTTTTTTGGGGTTGTAAAAAAACTAGAATAAAAAAATAATAATTGGCACTTATTTATTGCTGTTGCCTGTAAAATGTAATGATAAAAATTTACGTTTAAAAGAATATCTCTTTATTTTACTTCCTAGTTTAAAACACAATACAGTAATAATTAAGTCAAATTAAAAACCTATATACATTTTATTAAATCTCAAATATATGAACAAAAGCACGTTCGGTCTAAATAATACCCGTTTATTACCCACTTTTACAACCCTACGATCCCGACCCTTGTCTAAAAAAATATAATTTAGCAGTAATAGATTAGACTTCGGAATCGGAATGTTTCTCCTTTGCATATTGTTTGTTCAGTGTCAGTAATCGACCTTGATTATTACATTAAATTGACAGTAAATATCTATCTTCAGCATTTTCATGAACCTTTTGCTTTTTTAAGCAACCGTTGGGGCCTTAAACTAACTAGGTAAATCTGGTGTGAGGAATTTAAAAAAAACAATCAAAGCTAAGGGTAAAGTAAAGCTACAAAAATATGTTTAAAAAAAATCCCCTCCCCACCACTCCTCATAGTCGTGAGGCGCGGATTACCGCTTAAAAGTGCAATTTTTGAGTTTTTTGCCGATATTTAAAAAACTCAAATTTTTTGGAAAAGAAAAATTTTCCTGGGTTGTTTTTTGAATTTAGGAAAAAACCCTTGGAAATAAAGAAAAACTCACAAGAAAATCCCAAAAAAACCCCCGGGCAAAAAAATCTGGGAAAAACCCTAAGAAAAAAATATTATAACTAACCCTAATCCATGTGACAAAACTGATAGCCAAAAATAATGTTTCGCTTGCCGTCGGCATTTTTTCACAAAAATTTAAAATAAAAGTTGGTGTCCATTTTTTTTTAAAGATTTGAGATCACTGATCACTGATGTGAAATTTTATTTATTCTCATCTTTAAAAATATGTTTCCAAAACAGATAGCAATAATTTGCTCAATAATTTACCCGAACAAAATGTTCAAAGAAAAGCTCACAAAAATGTTCACGCAAAAAATTTTAAGGCGCATTTACACAGACAAACTTTCCTTTGATGTGGAAATGCCGACAAAAATTTACACGAGTCTCTTGAGCAAAATGTTCAAAGAAATGTTCGAGCAAAATCTCGTACAAACAAACACACGTAAATTTTAGAGAGAATGTTGAGCAAAATTTGTTTGAAGAATTGGGGGTATAAAAATTTCTTTACAAATTCAAAATATATATTGTTATCGGAATTCATTGAATTTAACTGAAAATAGAAAAACAAAGTTTTGAAATAAGTTATTTTTAATCGAGTGCTTTCCCACGGAAAAACGATTTGATGCCGAAATTCACATTTTACCTCATAAGCAACTTCGATTGATCTGATTTTTATAGGGTAACTTTTTTGGGGTTTTAAAAAAAACGAGAATAAAAATAATAATAATTGGCACTTATTTATTGTTGTTGCCTGTAAAATATAATGATAAAAATTTACGTTTTAAAGAATATCCCTTTATTTTACTTCCTAGTTTATTCTTTTACAATAATAATCAAGTCAAATTAAAAAACCTATATACATTTTATTAGATCTCAAATATATGAACAAAAGCACGTTCGGTTTAAATAATACCCGTTTATTACCCACTTTAACAACCCTACGAACCCGTTGTTTAAAAAATATAATTTAGCAGTAATTTCGTAGACTGTGTCGCCGATATATCATCCCGCGTTTTGGATTTCGCAGGTAGTAGGCCGGCCACCTTTTTGAATCGCAATGTTGCCCTTTGCATATTGTTGGTTCAGTGTCAGTAATCGACCTTGATTATTACCTTAAATTGACAGTAAATATCTATATCTTCAGCATTTTCATGAACCTTTTGCTTTTTTAAGCAACCCTTGGGACCTTAAACTAACTAGGTAAATCTGGTGTGAGGAATTAAAAAACCACAATAAAAGCTAAAGGTAAAGTAAAGTTACAAAAATTTGTTTAAAAAATCCCCCTCCCCACCACTCCTCATAGTCGTGAGGCGCGGATTACCGCTTAAAAGTGCAATTTTTGAGTTTTTTGCCGATATTTGAAAAACTCAAAATTTTTTTGGAAAAGAAAAATTTTCCTGGGTTTTTTTTTTACTTTAGAAAAAAAACCCTTGGAAATAAAAAAAACTCGCAAGAAAATCCTAAAAAAAACCCCGGGCAAAAAAATCCGGGAAAAACCCTAAGAAAATATTATAAGTATAACTAATCCATGTGACAAAACTGATAGTAGAGCCAATAATAATGTTTCGCTTGCCGTCGGCTTTTTTTCACAAAAATTTTAAATAAAAGTTGGTGTTCCATTTTTCTAAAGAATTGAGATCACTGATGTGAAATTTTATTTATTCTCATCTTTAAAAATATGTTTCCAAAATAGATAGCAATAATTTGCTCAAAAATTTACCCGAACAAAATGTTCAAAGAAAAGCTCACAAAAATGTTCACGCAAAAAATTTTATATCTTTGGCACGAGCTTTTATTTGAGCATGTTCGTCTGTGTAATTGCGCTTTTTGATACCGAAATGAAGAGCAGGCGCCCCTTCGCGATTCTGTACATCTGAGGAGGGGAGAAGAGCCCCGTTTTCTCGACAATTTTTGTAAAATAAAAGAGTCTACAAGAATCAGAATTGAAAAAAAAACTCCCCTCTGTTATTAAATTTAATAACAGCTTTAAATTCGTTTTAAATTTAAACAAGACGTGAACACCAGTGGCAGCCTATGGGGGGGGGGCAGGGGAGTAGACCACAAAGATGCTGGTGGTAAGTCTTTGGAAAAAAACGAGAAATTGCACAACGTTTCTTTAAACACATTCTAGAATCCCTCTATTTTGGGATAGACACAACAAACGCATGATATTGGAAATACAGAAGTGAAGAACAGTATTAAAGAATTTCTATTTATAAAAAAGTTTTAGAGAAAATTATTTCGGACATAAAATCAAGGTTCAATAACGAGACTAAGTATTTTTGACCTGAACATATTCATACCAAGTTTTATACAACGTGAAGCAAAAATCAAGGCAAAATTAACTAATGTGGTTTGCAAATACTATAAACTGTTTGATTAATCCAAAACACAAATTCTTGAACTTTTAATAGGAGAAGTCAGTATTTGGAAACAATATTGGTCAGAAGTAGGCAAAAGCTTAAATCAAAACATATATGATAACGTTTTCGATTCAATGAATAAGTGTGACGATATTTTTCCGTTATTAAAAACATTCTTGGATGTTTGACAGGCATCTTATATTTGAGATATTGCAATATAAAAGGTAATGTTTCAACTTAAAAAGCGTTTTACCTCAAAAAAAAAGTTTAGTCAATAGGTTATGTTTGTGGTTTGTTTGTTATCGATTTTTTTATGAATGAAAAAATTATACGCACCCTGGATTTAATTTTTTTACGAAAAAATTGATATTTACGGTATTCGTTTAATTTTGTGTTAAAAATGGCATTTGCATATAGTGTAATTTTCTTAAAAATTGTCAACTGCTGCGCTTTGAAACCATTGATATAGTCATAAATTTTCGCCTTTTACTTTAATTCGACTCAAAAATTGAATTTTTAATGTAATTTTCTCAAAAATTTTCAGCGCATTTAAACATTACCCCCCCCCTAGATTTGAGACCAAATCCGCGTAGTTACTAAGTTTTCTTTGGATATATTGATATCTTTGTGATAAAAGCTATGCTTTTATTCTTGTTTTTTTTTTCGTATCGAAACCGCCCCCCCCCTTTTCAAAGTAGAAAGAGTAGAGAGGGTTGCAGATTGAAACACTGTGCTACGTGTTTTAATTTTTTTTATTCTTTCAAAAAAGTCTGCCGGCGTATTATAGCTGCAGGCTACAGAGAACCTAGCAGCGGTGATTGCTTCTATTGGATTTTTCTAGAGTAGTGAAAAGCCGCGCGAACATGACACGCGGGCAGACTTTCTGCTATGAGTCGGTTTGAGTCGAGGCCGCCGAGCTTGATATTTAAAATCATTTTTAGCATTTTTAATACGATCTACAGTAATTGTCACCTATTTAAAAAATTACATTTAAGGAGATGATTTTTTTCTAGGGGAAGCACTGCTTCCCGTGCTTGCATATGTACAGGGTGGGCTAAATTCTCTGGGATTTGGGGGTTTTGGGTACTTCTAGGCAAGATAGCCAAAAAATAGTAAACATGTCCTGGGTTCGATTTTCGAGACAAGCTTAAATACGTAAACTGCATCTCGATATGTCAAGAAGTTTTTGTTATACGGGGGCTTTTTGAAAATTCTGCATTTTGGGATGAGGTCTATAATTTTGTTATTTATGGGAACATTGTTTTCATGTAAAAAACTATTTTGTAGACATTTTGACAAAGAACTCAATCGTCAAACTGAAATTTCCCTAACGCATTTAGTTTCTGAGATATAACCTAACATTGGTATTTTTCTTATGGAATGACCTTTTTTCTTTGATTTTTTAAATCAGCATAAAATTCCCTTTAAAATGATGTATCACACTTTATGTTTTTTTTTTAATTTTTTTATATTTTTATTTTTCGATATTTATTTATTTTTTAATTATTATCTTTTTAAACTTCTTTAACGTAATTTCCACTATAAAGTAAAATTAAAAAGATAAAATAAATATAAATATTCGTAAAAAGTAATAAAAAGATAAAAAAAAAAATATAAAAATACAAAAAATAAAACACAAAGTGTGATACATCATTTTAAAGGAAATTTTATGCCGATTTTAAATATCAAATAAATAAAGGGCCATTCTATAAGAAAAATACCAACTTTGGGTTATATCTCAAAAACTAGATGTGTTAGGAAAAATCCAGTTAGAAGGTTAAGTTATTTGTTAAAATGTCTTCAAAAAAGCTATTTACATGAAATTAATATTCCTATAAATAACGAAGTTATAGACCCCATCCCAAAATGCAGGCTTTTCAAAATGCCCTCGTAGCTCGGAAATGGTAAGAAATATGAAGATGCAGTTTTCGTATTTAAGCTATTTTCTGGCTATCTTGCCTAGAAGTACCCAAAACCCCTAAATCCCAGCGAATTTGGCCCACCCTTTATAGTCGGATCTTCCAACAGAATATGTAGTTCCCGTACAGCTTACAGTGACAAAACTTGTTTAATAATAGGTAGGTACCCACTGTGGACTGGTTCAGCCCAAAACAGATGTTTGGCCGGAGGATGGTGCTATTTGCATTCATATGATAGATGTGTTTTCTTCAGACAATACTTACCAAAGTGTAAATTATACTGCCATTGTGATTAAAAACTACTTAAGTTCATTGTTCATGCCAAATTTGTTGTTTGTTAATATTTATTTCGTAAAATCCTTTTTAAAACTACCTACCTATTCAAACATGGATGAGTATTCCACAAGGAACACATAAAAGATCAAAGCGAAAAGAGAAATGAATAAACGATGTTTCGCCCTGGGTAACCAGCGTGGGCTCATCAGTAGTTTCACTGGTCACCCTCCACTATACATCATTAAACACCATCATACACTTAGATTTCCAACCTTGAACCACTCACAAATAGGCATCGTTCCGCACTGGTACTTACTTATCCAAGTTACCTAATACGAATTCGTCCTGGCGTGTTAATATTTCCAGTAGGATTATGCTCCTAAGGCAACTAAAACAAAGAAGAAGTTAAAAAAACTCCAAATCAGTTACTTCAACCGAAAAGAAACTAAAAAACAAAACATCAAAAGATAATATTTTTTTAACTTCTTCTTTGTTTTAATTAAAATAATATTAACACGCCAGGACGAATTCGTATTAGGTAGCTTGGATAAGTAAGTACCAGTGCGGAACGATGCCTATTTGTGAGTGGTTCAAGGTTGGAAATCTAAGTGTATGATGGTGTTTAATGATGTATAGTGGAGGGTGACCAGTGAAACTACTGATGAGCCCACGCTGGTTACCCAGGGCGAAACATCGTTTATTCATTTCTCTTTTCGCTTTGATCTTTTGTGTGTTCCTTGTGGAATACTCTTCCAAGTTTGAATTTTCGTTATTTCCACCCAAGATCTTTTGATCTTTTGTTTTTTAGTTTCTTTTCGGTTGAAGTAACTGATTTGGAGGTTTTTTAACTTCTTCTTTGTTTTACCTACCTATTGTTTTGGTTTATCTTTAATTGGCAGATATTTGTGTTTCTGGAAGGGGGTAGGGACGGGTTGTGTTTGGGTGAAGGGCGGGGATCAGTAGTTGGGACAAATATGTCCTGGGGACGGTTCTGGAGAACCGTAATATACATATTAACGCCTCTGAAAGGGGAGATTTAACCGACCTTGTTGGTACGACACTGGCTTAACAGTCGTCTGTATTTAATGGAGCAGTGGTTAAATTGGTGTTAAAGAACTCGACTTCCATGAGACTATATATTTGGTACAACCCAAGAGTGTTTAAATAAATTTGTTTTCTATAGTGTGGGCCACAAAAAAATTAGACTTTTTGAATTGCCTCTCTGTGCGCCACTGGCACAAAAATCTCTTGCTTAAATCGGTAAAGAATTAACAATGCAACGGGTTTTTCCGAGAAATGTTTAAATTGAGTAAAACGAAGACTATATTTTGGCAATAATTGAGATCAAACCGCTTTTAATAAACTTAAACATCTAAAATTTTTATTAAAAAAAACATTTAAGGAACAAGTTTATTTAAACGCACTTAAAAGTAGAAAATAATTGTTTATCTTTCTTACACCATAATAAAAGCGATGGGCGCAAATTAAAAATTTTAACTTTAGATATCGTGAGTGGCTGGGTATCGTATATCGGTCATATCGACGATTCACCTAAGAAATAGTTGTATTACTCTATAACTTAAGGACATTTTCAAAGGTTTGGCAAGCACGGCAATCTCACCCGTCCTCATCTTATTGAGATGAAAGCATTATGTTTATCATTCGAATAGAAGAAGAATTTAGTTCTTCTTTTGTAGTTCTCTCTTTGTCACCGTAAACTCGCTTTTATTATGGTATAAGGAAGATAAAAAATTATTTTCTACTTTTAAGTGCATTTAATAAAAGCTTGCTCTTTAACAGTTTTTTTAATAAAAATTTGTTTTTTAATTTTCAGATTTGTACTATCGAAATTTTCAATCTTTCCCCTCCCCTTCCCTCGTTAGAAGGATGTGGGTACCTGAGAATACCATATTATTGTATTTTCAGCGGAACTATAACCGCATACCTAATTTGAACACAATCTGATGTGGATAAGTCAGGTAAAAATGGTTAGCAAAATATGACTGAAAATCGTCCATCCAAAAATTCGTATTTCTTATCCCCAAAAGCCCCCGTATACCAATTTTGGTTGAAATCTGACAAACTTAGGTGTTTTCCCCTCTCCACTCCCCTCGCAGGGGTGAGGGGTTGCCTAATACATAATGACATGACATGGTGGGTACCTGAGAATACTATATTATTGTATTGTCACTGGAACTATAAATGCATGCCAAATTTGAAGGCAATCGGATGTGTATGTTAGTTAAAATTGGTTAGCAAAAGATGACCAAAAATCGTCCATCTTGAATCCGCCATATTGAATTTTGAAATCTGATTATAAAACAAAATTCAACGATCGGGCGTACTTCAACTGTACCCCCCCTCCACCCCCTTCGAGTAGGGGGGAGCTGTCAATTTCATCACACTATATTCTTGTATTGTCACCTCAACTATACAAGCATGCCAAATTTGAAGCCGATCGGATGTGGGGAGTTGGTCAAAATTAAGTTGCAAGATTCCACCCGAACAAACATACCTACATAGTTATTACATATATACATAAAATGTGTCAAATTTGACAGTTTTGTAATCTTTAAGACACTGCCGTACTGAGGGGGGGTTGGGGTTAACCCCCCCCCCCCCCTCCCTCGAGATGCCTAGTTATGGTCGCATTTTTATTTCAAATTAAGTTTTTTTTGTTATTTGTCCTTAACCCCCTCCCCCCCTCGAAGTCAATTCCTGAGTGCGCTACTGTTTAAAGTAGTGCATATTAAAGTTGATTTTTTTAATAAAAATTGGACTTACCTAATTCAATTCTCTTTTATGCCGGCCGCTGTAGCGCAGTGGACAGCCTATCTGCTTTTGCTGCTGCTATTCTGCTGCTGATATTTTGTGTTCGTCCCTAAAAAACTTCTACACTTAGCTCTCACTTTGGCAACACTTACACGAAAAATTAAGATTAAAAAAAAAATTCAGACAGTGTCGGACACACAAAAAGTTAAGTAAAGTTAAGTTTTCAAAATTGTCCACCATCTTGAATTTTTACAAGCCAGTTGCTGCGTAAAATTTAAAGTATATTTTACTATTTTCAGTTATGTAAGTTTTTTTTAATCGAACTTTAGAATTAAGTATAGCAACGAGGATATAAGCTAAATATAGGCAATACAAAAAGTCTCATTTTTTCTGGCCCACCCTCTATATATTCAAACCTCCTCGATGTTTAGTACTGTCATTTAGAATAGGTCAAAGATCCTTTCAACAAGAAGATGGGTGTAAAGATTAACATAGACCTTGATCGAAACTGATGATCATCGCATGAATTTAACATTATTGTTCTATTGTTTAAAGGACGGTAAAAGGAAAGCGTGGGTACGAGCCCAAATGTTGCATATATACCCAATGCAATTTTTAATATATGCGTAATTTTCTTAATGCATTTTTAATAAACTTAAAAAAGGTCAGTTTGACAGAGATGTGTTTCGTACATGGTAATAGAAATAAAAAATATATCTGATCAAATTTCAAGTCCAAAACTGCGGTTTTAATGTTTGCTTGGGTGGGCTCAATCAAGCCACACCCCCCCCCCCCTCAATGAAACTCAATTTGGATGTTGTCAAAATTATGTACTAATTATATACTAATTTAGTTCCCTTTTAAAAATTTTTGTACTTAATGAATAACGTTATTATTCGCAGTTAAAAAAGGGAGGGGGGGTGGCGCTAAGTTGCACCACCCCCCATGCTTAGGAGACAGATTTAATGAAAGTTGATATGTCATAATTTTGTAATAATTATGTACTCTTAAAGAAGGGTACTTTTAGCTTGATGTCAAGGTACACCCTCCTCTGATTAGAAAAGAGATTCGACCAAAAGTGACTATGGCAGAATTTGGTACTAAGTATGTACTAATTTCGTCCCCTTCTAAAAAATTCCCTACTCTCAAGATAACTTCATGTTTTTTTGTTTTTATGGGATGTGTAGCTTGATATTAAGGCACACCCCCCCCCCCTTCCAAACAAAAAAAAATTAAGTTATCTTGAGAGTACGCAATTTTCTAGAAGGGGACGATATTAGTACATAATTAGTACCAAATTCTGGCATAGTCACTTTTGGTGGAACATCTTTTCTAAGCACAGGGGGGTGTACCTTGATATCAAGCTACACACCCCATAACAAACAAACAAAAATCTTAGGAACCGATGGTTTTTGTAAACTAAAAGTACCCTTCTTTAAGAGTATATAATTAGTACAAACTTATGACATGACATGGGGATGGGTGAAGCTTAGCGCCAAGCCACACCCCGCCCCCTTTTTAAGTGCGAATAACTTGGTTATTTATTAAGTACAAAATTTTTTAAAAGGGTACTAAATTTGTACAAAATTAGTACATAATTTTTACAATATCCAAATTGAGTTTCGTTAAGGGGGGGGGGGGGGGTTTCCACGAGTAAAATTGGCAATTTTGTTGCTCTCCTAGACGAAATTTTTCGAAAATTTTTTGGTAATTTTGCACACTCATTTTAAAATTTTGTACACCTCCTAAGAACCCCGCAGGAGGGTTCTTGAGTAACCAAATTCGCCCCCAACCCTCCAGACAATATTTTTTTTTTAATTTTTATATTATTCTGATTTTGTAAAATTTCGCAGACCAATTTTTAAATTTTTTCAAACTTCCTCGGTTACTTAAGAATCCTTCCCAGGGTTCCTAGGGGGTTGATAAAATTTTAAAATTGGCTTGCAAAATTGTACAAAATTAGATCTTTCGAACGCATAAAAGTTTTCCAAAAATATTGTTTGTATCATGACATTGACATCCTATAGTAAGTGGTAAGTTTATGATACAGGGTGTCCCAAAAGTTCGAGTTCACCCTAATATCTCCAAAACCAAAAGAGGCAGAGAAGATGGTTGTATATATACCCTGTATATTTTGAAAAATTTAAATAAGCTCTTCCTTCTGTTTCAAAAAACATTTATTATGTTAGTTTTTTCTGTAAGGGTTTTTAATAAAATGAGAAAATCATCTCCATAAGACCAATTAAAATTTTTGAAAATAATACGGGTATCTCATTTAAAAAAGTATTGTCTCCGCCCCAGCTCCGCCCCCGTAATGAGGCGGCACAATTAGCATCCAAAAAGAGACTATTTTGTAAACCATCTAATTATGTGAAATTTTACTTCTCTGTCTCTTTTGGTTCTGGAGATATTATAGGGTGGACTCGGATTTCTAGGACACCCTGTATATATGTCTGCGTAATTTTATTGTAAATTGGACCTATAACGGCGCATTTACACAGAGCGAATAGGTTCGTCGCCAAATCGGGCCAAATCTATCGAAACTTTTTCGACGAACATTTGCCCGAACATTCTAACATTTGCAGCGAACTTTTTCCACGAACATTTCGGCAAATTTTCGCAAGATTTTTTGAAAATATATTTTTGAAAGTGGGAATAGATAATATTTTTGGCCTCACATCACTGACCTCAATTCTTGAAATTAAATTGGAAATTTTTGATCAAATAGTAAAAGCCGACGGAAAGCGAAAAATTATTATTTGCTGGGTGGTAGGTTGTGAGGTTGGTAGATATCTACTAAATAACTTTGAACCTAATTGTTGCTAAGCTTTATCGTTTTTTTGGTTTTCCTTAATTAAGTGTTTAGGTTTTGTAATCAAACCCCACCACCAAACCCCACCACCAAAACCACACAAAATGAAATAAAATAATTTTCATTCTTTTTTATCAAGTGTGTCAAATCGTTTTTCCGTCGGAAAGGTTTTAAAATTTAGTTTTTATATTACAATTCAGTTCAATGATTTACGGCAAATAATTTTTCTAATTTTTATTTTATTCCAAATATTTCTTTCAGCCAATTTTGACCGAACACCACGAACCTTTTTACCCAAACACCGAACCTTTTGGCCTGAACCTTTAGCGCGAATCTTTAAATAAATAATTCGCGCGAATGTTTGTCGGCATTTTGAAGATCAAAGGAATATTCGCCTGTGTAAATGCTACTTAAGGATGCCACTCTGGTAGTAGTAGTATTACCAAGTAAGGAAAACTGTGCTTTCTGAAAAGCATTTTCCAGATAACATGCTATTGAAAATTAAATTGGAAAGAAACACATTGAAACAAATATAAATTGATGCCCATCACCAGACAAGCAAAGAGAGAAAACACGTGAGGTAGCAATTAACCGTTAATAAACTAATTGAATATTTTATTTTCAAAATATATAATTTTGCAGTAAATTTTATAAATGATTAACATAATTAAAATCTTTTTTTCATCAACTAATTAGTTTGTCGTTCCGTTTAAATAGCTTTTATAGGTAATTAAACCTTTTTACTTATAAAATTTAAAAAGAAAATCACATTCTATCGCCTTGTTGTAAATTTCTGTTTTCCAAAAAATTCAATCAAAAAATCAAGAGGGAGTATTCAACTATGCAATTATGTGCCACGCTATAGACAAAATGGTTGAACCGATTTTGATAAAAGTAGTATCGCTGGAATGCTGAGAGTTCCGAGATTGCTAAAGGTTATATTTTATAAAAAAAAAATCTGGCGGATGACATTTTTTTTGCTTTATTTACCTCCCAATGATCTCACTACATCAAAAAAAAGTGTAAATAGAGTTTAGTACAGAATAGAGAAATGTTTTGCAGTGCATGCGTATACAGACCGCTTCAAGCTACTGCGAACATAGGCCGGAAGAAGTCCAATTTGTCAGTGTACGTACATGCAGGGACACCGCACACCTATCAGTGAAGCAACCAATACTCAGGCTTGCTATCACCACTTGCGTGACTTGCCTTTGGTATTTAGTACGCCTCTAACCACGGTGCTGTGTGGAGTGTAGTCAATGAAACCGGAATTTGGTCAATAAATACGCAAATTTTTATAACGTAATTTTCGTATTTTTGGTCACTGATAAATAAGAGCGTTTTATTGTCAACTGCTCAGATTTATCACTGACAATGTGTTACAATGAAAATAATAAGGAGAAACAAAATAAAAGCAAGTTCTCAAAATAAAATAATACATTCTAAAAACCAAAAAGAATCTCCCAGTCAAAAAAAAATTAGAGCAAATGTTCGAAAAGTCCTCCTTGCTCGGATAGACAATATCCGAGCCTATTATAAAAACCCCTTCTAACGTTTCCAAGCATGTTAGGGGTGATAGTTTGAAAAGCTTCTTCAACAGTAGATCCAAGTATCTAGGACCATTTAAATTGCCGTTAATAAAAAATGGCCCAATTACGTGTTCCCCTACAATACCCCCCCACACATTTAGTTTTTGGGGATACTGTGTTCTTCCGCCAAAATACCAATGCAAATTTTCTCTCGACCAATATCGAAATGACGATTCAATAATGGAAAACTGCTTTCATCTGTGAAAAGAATAGATCTCATCATCACGATTAGCCCTTGCCATCATTGTTTCGCAAAATTCCATACGACGATAGTTGCCCTCCGGAAAAATTTGATGCGTTTTTGACGCTTTGTAAGAATGATAACCATTCTTTTTGAGAACACGTAAGACAGTGGCTGTTAACTTTCGATTTTCCTCCACTGCAGCGCAAATCATCACATCTCGTACTTCCTGCTCGTCATTCAAAACAGTGGGTTTTTTATGGTTTCTTGGCGCTACACAACCAAACTTTTCAAAATTCTGCACAAACCTATAAATCGTTGATAAACTAGATTCTGCCTTGATAGTACCATTTGACCATCTGCACTTTTTCGGCAACTTCGTAGACATCCATTTTTAGTTTTAAAAATGTATTATTTTAATTAAGAACTTACCAATCTGTTTCTCGAGCAAGGCAGAAATAAAACAAAATAAATTTCCAAAAGATAACACTGCAGCGTGCTTCGAATACACCTCGGTCGAACGGCACGGAGAGTAAATTGGACTTGATTCCCCCTATGTTCGCAGTAGCCTGAAGCTCATTGTATATGGAGCCGTCTTATTAAGTAACACCATTTTTGGCAATTTTTGACCCCTCCTTCCCCTCAACACTTCGTCACACTTCCGTAACCCCCCACTAAAATACCGTAACACTTTGCCAACTCCCCCCCCTCCTTGGAGAAGGACAAAAAATAGTTCGTAACCAAAAAAAACATTGACAATCAAATTGAAAACCAAAAAAAAAAGGTTATAAATTTCAAAAAAATAAACAAAAGTGTGAAAAAACCATCACTTATGGAAAAACACGTGTTATGTAACACTTCCATAAACCACCTCTCTCAGTTCTGTACAAAACACTACTCAGAACTGGCAGTAGGATGGATTTTACTCAAAACTTTTTTTGGTGTTCTTTCACAGTTGTTCTAGAGAGGGGTTTTAAGAAAAAAAATATATAATCTTTAAAACATACACTTTTGTTTTGGATCCATCGCCAACTACTATTTACCGTAAAAAGTAAAATCCCCTATGTAGCCCTTTTCTAGGGGGCTATTTTTGGAAAATATCCTGGGAACCTTAAATAGCAACCCCCTATTTTAACTTCATATTTGAATTTTCGCTGAAATTCTCTTTCCAATGGTACCCCATATCATAAGGTTTGCTTTACTAGTTTTCGAGATATTGACTTTCAAAATGTAAAAAATTCAATTTTCAAAGACTCATATCTTAGAAACGAAACAAAATATCTCTATTGTGTTTATTATCGATTTTGAGGCTTTTATAAGACCAAATAAAAAAATGACAATAGTTTGACGTTTGCACATTTCTATTTACAGTTGATTTTCAGTGATTTTGACGATATTATTCCAAAAATATGAAGTAGAAGGTCAGATTGTCAACTGTTGTCATTTTTTTATTTCCTCGTAAAAAACCCCTAAAATCGATAATAAACACAATAGATATATTTTGTTTACTTTCTAAGATATGGGTCTATGAATATTGAATTTTTGACATTTTGAAAGCCAATATCTCGAAAATTAGTAAAGTAAACCTTATGGTATGGGCTACCATTGCAAAGAGAATTTCAGCGAGAATTCAAATATGAAGTTAAAATAGGGGGTTGCTATTTAACGTTCCCAGGATATTTTCCAAAAATAGCCCCCCAGAAAAGGGCTACATAGGGGATTTTACTTTTTCAAAATCAAAAACAAAAGTGTATGTTTTAAAGATTATACAGACCGCTTCAAGCTACTGCGAACATAGGGGGAAATCAAGTACAATTTACTCTCCGTGCCGTACGACCGAGGTGGATTCGAAGCACGCTGCAGTGTTATCTTTTGGAAATTCATTTTGTTTTATTTCTGCCTTGCTCGAGAAACAGATGGGTAAGTTCTTAATTGAAATAATACATTTTTAAAACCAATAATGGATGTCTACGAAGTTGCCGAAAAAGTGCAGATGATCAAATGGTCAAATCGTCATAACCCAACACACGTTCGATATTGGTCGAGGGAAAATTTGCATTTGTATTTTGACGTAAGAACACAGTATCCCCAAAAACTAAATGTTTGGGGGGGGGTATTATAGGGGAACACGTAATTGGGCCATTTTTTATTAACGGTAATTGCAATTTGAATGGTCCTAGATACTTGGATCTACTGCAGCAGCACATTATTCCAACTGCTAGGCAGTTGTTAGGTGTAAGATTTGGTGAAACATGATTTCAACAAGATGGTTGTTCCGCTCACAATGTTGGCCTTGTTAGGGAATATCTTGATAATGTATTTCCTAATCGGGTTATAAGTACACGGGGAACTATTTTATGGCCAGCTCGATCTCCCGATCTTGCTTCTAATGACGTCTATCTGTTTTTGAAGAAGCTTTTCAAATTATCACCCCTAACATGCTTGGAAACGTTAGAAGGGGTTTTTATAGTAGGCTAGCCGAGCAAGGAGGACTTTTCGAACATTTGCTTTAATTTTTTTTTGACTGGGAGAATCTTTTTGGTCTTTAGAATGTATATTTTATTTTGAGAACTTGCTTTTATTTTGTTTCTCCTTATTATTTTCATTGTAACACGTCGTCACTGATAAATCTGAGCAGTTGACAATAAAACGCTCTTATTTATCAGTGACGAAAAATAAGAAAATTACGTTATAAAAATTTGCGTATTTATTGACCAAATTCCGGTTTCATTGACTACGCTCCACACAGCACCGTGGTTAGAGGGGTACTAAATACCAAAGAAAAGTCATGCAAGTGGTGATCGCAAGCCTGAGTATTGGTTGCTTCACTGATAGGCGTGCGGTGTCTCTGCATGTACGTACACTGGCAAATTAGACTTCTTCCGCCCTATGTTCGCAGTAGCTTGAGGCGGTCTGTATATTTTTTTCTTAAAACCCCTCTCTAGACCAACTGTGCTTTATGATCAATGAGTTTTTAAGGATTTTTCTTAACTATATCCACCTGGCGGAACGTTGGCCCTAATTAATTAGAAAGAAAGTAAAAAATCAGCCAATAATGAACCAGACACTGGTTTGTGAACCAGTTTCATTCGAGATCATTAAATTAATTTCGGCACACCAAAAGGAAGGAAGTGATTTACGATACTAAAATTTAGAAACTCCACAATTTTTTTAAATGTCGACAAAGATTTCCATGTCTCACATATTTTATGTTTACTCATCATTTATGACTTTCAACGAAGTAATTTTTTGAAATTTTGGGTAATTTTTGGATTTTTTTCAATTTTTGTATCTAAAAAACTATCACAACGAAAGGAGTGTAAATATTTTTTGATAAACAGTATTTTTTTTTGCAGAGGAGCCTCTCCTATTATTTCTCTTAGATTTTAATCATTTCCTTATTGGTCATTTGGTATATTTGTGTAAAAGTATTCTGCATATTTTTTTACTTACGATAGGTTTTTCTCAGACTAGACACTCATCACATTGAAAAGAATGCGTTTTTATTTACATAATTCATCTCTCGGGAAACGGAACTTTGGAATGTTTTTTGGAAGCTCTCAATGTTCTCTCTTTCGATTGGTATTGAAAGTTTTTGAAATTTGGAAAATCCTAGCAAACTTATTTAATTTTCAAATACCAACCCAGAAGGACTATGATAGGTTTTTTCAAGTTAAAACTGCAAAGCAAGAGTTGCTCGGAGAAGATAGCAAAATAATAGTAGTTTTCCCAACTAGTGGCTAAAACAGTGCTTTTTTTTACAAGCGTTGGTTTAAATAACGAGGGCAGCGAGGTATTTAAAAACGCGAGTAAAAAAAAGCTTTAGCCGCGAGTTGTTAACACTATTTTTTTTAATACCTTTATAAAAAAAATCCAAGAAAAACAGGAAAATACTTTTAAAAATCTCGAACGAAGAGCACTTCTCGCAACACCATCTTTACACTACAAATCAAGGCGGCTGGTAATTGAAATAATAACGGTTTCCGTGGCGATGTGCCTTTTTACTCGGTAACGTTCATTGTTGCGACATTTTAATCTTTGACAGTTTGAAAAACGGCACCCGTGATAAAAAAAAAATTTTTGGAACGGTAACCAAAAAAGCCATGCTTTAGTTATCTGCACACAGTTACAAAAATCATATTTTTGATGAAGGTATAAAAAATAACTTATTTTGTGACTGTGCTGGTTTTATCCCCGGTAAAAAGTGAAATTAAAAAAAAATACCAGCTTTTTCCAAAGTACGGTATGGACTTATTTCCAAAAAACAAATTCTAAATCGTAAAACAACTATAAACTCCCCATTTTTTAATATTTTAACCTAAATCTACAAGGAAATAAGAAATGTTTTCAGGAAACAATAGGCAAGTATATTTACTAATATTGCTTCTCCTGAAAAGTACTTAAAAACAGTTCCTAGGTTAGGTTTTTATCCAGCATATTTTTTATAAATAATGGGTAAAAGGTGTAAAACTCTAAACTTTATGGGATTACCAAAAATTTCCGAATGTGGGTCGCCACACGCCACCGGTCAACCACCGGAATACATACCATGCAGAAGAATACCTGCTGCAGACCACCGATCGCCAGCAGGTGGAAAGTGGTTTTCTGCAGACCAACAGACTATCTTTCTTACAGCTTATTTAAAAATCAGTATCGACACTCAGCCATTGCGAGTGCCACCCATCTGGAGATCATTCAAGCCACATCCCCCCCCCCCGAAAGATATTCGAATTTTTATATGCTTATAATTTCGAACTAATTCTGAACCACTTTTAAAAATTTTTCACCACACGCCTTCCTGTTTTTTTTTTATATTCCAAATGGGGGATGCAGCCGGACGTCAAGCTACACTCCCCTCATTTAAAGCGTAGAAAAAAATGAAAAGCAACTGTCCTTAAATTAAGAACTAATTTCGAACTCCTACTTTCACCAAAAAGAGTTAATTTGTAGCTTAAATTCCTGCCTTTGCGTCAGAATAAACAAATTGTAATAAACCGGTCAACAATTGAAGTGGCGCATCCGAATTTTTCACCCAAATTTGGGTTTAGATTATGTCTGAACTAATGAACCGATCTTGACAAAACTTATTTTGTTTGATAGAGCCATTCGTCCTTTATAAAGCTCATATTTTGACTTGCTGGGAGGGGTTAAAAACAAGGGTGTGAAAATCGCAAAAGTTTGTATGGCTACCATTCAAAGCATTTTTTTTTTAAATTTTTTAAATGTTTTAAAATGATCCATGTCAAGAGATGAAGTTATTTCTCATTTTTTTTGTTTAAAAACAGTACTTTTTTGCTTTGAATGGCTATGAGCTCAGACAAATAACTAAAGAGAGACCAAACATTCCCTATTGAAATCCTCTAATGTTTACAATCCAACACCCTTCTGGACGATTATATGAACAGAAAAGAGATAGAGCAATAAAACGGCAACACTGTCAAAAATTGCTTTTCCCATTACCAGTGGCGGCGTTAATTTTAATTTAAATATATAAATGTGAAAACGAGATATAAGGTAGTGTTGGTCGGATTTTCTTATTCAAAAGAATTAACTGCGAGAACTTGCATAACCACAAAAAATAGATTTATTCAAGGATAAAGTTTAGTTTGAGGAATGTAGGTATTTACGAACAGATCAAAAGTTTACCAAAGAGCACTTGAAATGATTTTTAGGTCAATTATTCAAGATGACTGTTATATAATTTTTTTTAATTGTGCAGTATCCCACAAAACAAAAGTAAAAAAAAATATTTTCATAGCAAAAAAAACGGTTAATAACCCGTTTTATAACGTTTTTGTCCAAAAAAAAACACGCTAATAAACGGCTTATTAAGCGTTTTTTTCACTATGATAATAATGTCTCTTTTAGTTTTCTTTAGTGGAATATAAACTTTATTTATCAAATTAAGAGAACTTTTTGTGATGTTAATTATGAAAATTTTAAGGCCAACAAATTTTATTCTTTACACATTGGCTGCATGTTCATTTCTGAATACAGAACACAAGGAAAATTTAAGGAAGAGGTAAAAAATTAATTACTAGTAGTTTTTCAGAGTAAATATCTCCAAAACGGTTTTATTCACATTATAGAAAGTACCCAGGTACCCATTAAAATACAAAAAATACCTGCCCCAGTACCTGACTATCAGCACTTGGTCTTATTGTCTTCTCTTGTTATGTATAAATTATAATAAATAAATATTTTACATGCTGCAAAAGGAGCAAAATTATCTGGTACTTTTGTTTCTTAAAAAAGATTAGTATTAGTCTTAGATTTTTGATGTATTAATAGTATAATCATAAGCTTTTTACGCAGTTTTTTACCTCATACTACGCTCATGACTAACGTAACCCTGGATTTATAAACTGGACTATATCGGCGAACGACGACGTTGTCGGCAGCGGTGTCGGTGTGGTTAAGCTTTCCATTCATAAACTGGTCGACGACGGCAGAATCAGACAGAGATAGGGACAAAAAAAAGAGGAAAATTGTACCTAACCTAAAATTGTTTTTCATTCAGTGTTTGTTTTTTTTTTAATTTTTTTGGAAAAAAGAGAAAATATGGATACTGAAACCCAGATGTTGGGTTTAATGAGTGTTTTTTTGTGTTTATCCATGGCTTACATGCTAACAAAGAAAAAAAGAAGATTTAAAACCAGCCCTATTAACAGAGAAAGAATTAAAAAAAAAACAAAAATAGCAGAAAACCGTTTAAATAATTACCAAAGAAAGTAACCAAAGTACTTACAAATGGGAAAAAAAATCGGAAAAAATTTATTGAAAAACAAACCAAAAACAAACAAAGCCCTTGTCAAAATGAAACGTCAAAACAGGCGACGCCATAGTATGATATCACGTGGTAAAAACCGCGACGTTTCATTGGTCGAATATCTGAACGCGCTCCCGACGTTGTCGGCGAAGATAAAGTTGGTTCATCTCGGCCTACCGATACCGTCGTACCGATAACGGCAAAAACTTTATGAATGGTATGATGGCATTTCCATTGTTGATCTTCTAGCGATAACAGTAACGTCACCGTTCGCCGATATAGTCCAGTTTATAAATCCAGGCATTACCCTCTCCACATAGGCCGATCAGCTCTTATCGTTTTAGTGTCCTTTTATCCACCTTCGCCGCCATTTTGACAGAAAACTAATGGATTATCTGTCACTTTTGAGTGAAAATGGCGGCGAAGGTGGATAAAAGGACACTAAATCGGTATGAGTTGATCGGCCTATCTGGAGAGGGTACTGATCCAGGGTAAAATGACAGGATCTTTCTTACCTCCGAAATATTAGTTCTGGGTTGGAATATCCGCTTTTATTGCATACCAGGCAATGGTAAACCATTTTGTTGGTCCTCAAAATATCTTAATACAGTTCTTTTTTCACAAATAAACACAATAAAATTCAAAAATCACCGAACAACACAAACCCCCGTTAACAACAACGCCGTCAACTGCAACCAAACATGTCGGCATTTATTGGCGGCTCGTCGAAAAAACGTTGCCGGCTTGTGTTCTTTTTTATAAATCTCGAAATTCTACTTATTAAAAATTAAAAAAAGTTAATTATTGAGACTAAAAATTAGGACTAAGAATTAAGTTATTAGCATAAGAAAAATTATCCTATATAAAAATATGTCAAATAATCAATAATATTATCAAAAGAGCTTCAAGAAGTTTATGAATTGTTTTGTTTCTAGGGAAACCCCGCGGTAAATTGGCAACCATGTAATATTGTTTACTGTTATATCTCATTTTTTTTATTAATCTGAGGCTACGAGTGCTACACAGTTTGATTCAAATTCACCAAATTCGCTCAGATGAAAGCCACATAAGGGCTTTATAAAACCTTATCTTTCGTTAAATTTTAAATGAGCGTAGAGCGGAATGAGAGCTACGTAAAATAAAAATATTAAAATTTCGTGAAACTCCAATTTGGGCTTCCGCGAATCCACCATTTTCAACTGGAAGTCAGTTTTTTGTATGGTTTTGCAAAGACTGTCTTTTTTGCTCGAAACAGTTTTTGATTTTTTTCAAAACTGTCATTAGTAATGGTAAAACTTTTTGTTTCCCATAATATGTAATTTCCAGTGACAGAACTGCAATCTTTGTTGTTTCCCCCACATAATCAGTTGCTATTGCAAAAAAGTTACATTCAAGGTGGATGCGAGGAGTAAGGTGAGGGTGGTAAAGCGATGGGGGTATTTAAAAAAAAAACATTGGCATGTAAAGTATAGGTTGTGTGGTATCAATGGAAAGGTACTTCAATTTCTGATTAGAATTTTTTATTTAAATTGTTTTGAGGGATACAAGAGTGGGGGCATTGGGAAAAAATATTGATGTGTAAAGTATGGGTTGTGGGTGAACGAATCACGTTGTTTAACTCGGCAATTTATTTATTTATTTATTTATTTATTTATTTATTTATTTATTTATTTATTTATTTATTTATTTATTTATTTATTTATTTATTTATTTATTTATTTATTTATTTATTTATTTATTTATTTATTTATTTATTTATTTATTTATTTATTTATTTATTTATTTATTTATTTATTTATTTATTTATTTATTTATTTATTTATTTATTTATTTATTTATTTATTTATTTATTTATTTATTTATTTATTTATTTATTTATTTATTTATTTATTTATTTATTTATTTATTTATTTATTTATTTATTTATTTATTTATTTATTTATTTATTTATTTATTTATTTATTTATTTATTTATTTATTTATTTATTTATTTATTTATTTATTTATTTATTTATTTATTTATTTATTTATTTATTTATTTATTTATTTATTTATTTATTTATTTATTTATTTATTTATTTATTTATTTATTTATTTATTTATTTATTTATTTATTTATTTATTTATTTATTTATTTATTTATTTATTTATTTATTTATTTATTTATTTATTTATTTATTTATTTATTTATTTATTTATTTATTTATTTATTTATTTATTTATTTATTTATTTATTTATTTATTTATTTATTTATTTATTTATTTATTTATTTATTTATTTATTTATTTATTTATTTATTTATTTATTTATTTATTTATTTATTTATTTATTTATTTATTTATTTATTTATTTATTTATTTATTTATTTATTTATTTATTTATTTATTTATTTATTTATTTATTTATTTATTTATTTATTTATTTATTTATTTATTTATTTATTTATTTATTTATTTATTTATTTATTTATTTATTTATTTATTTATTTATTTATTTATTTATTTATTTATTTATTTATTTATTTATTTATTTATTTATTTATTTATTTATTTATTTATTTATTTATTTATTTATTTATTTATTTATTTATTTATTTATTTATTTATTTATTTATTTATTTATTTATTTATTTATTTATTTATTTATTTATTTATTTATTTATTTATTTATTTATTTATTTATTTATTTATTTATTTATTTATTTATTTATTTATTTATTTATTTATTTATTTATTTATTTATTTATTTATTTATTTATTTATTTATTTATTTATTTATTTATTTATTTATTTATTTATTTATTTATTTATTTATTTATTTATTTATTTATTTATTTATTTATTTATTTATTTATTTATTTATTTATTTATTTATTTATTTATTTATTTATTTATTTATTTATTTATTTATTTATTTATTTATTTATTTATTTATTTATTTATTTATTTATTTATTTATTTATTTATTTATTTATTTATTTATTTATTTATTTATTTATTTATTTATTTATTTATTTATTTATTTATTTATTTATTTATTTATTTATTTATTTATTTATTTATTTATTTATTTATTTATTTATTTATTTATTTATTTATTTATTTATTTATTTATTTATTTATTTATTTATTTATTTATTTATTTATTTATTTATTTATTTATTTATTTATTTATTTATTTATTTATTTATTTATTTATTTATTTATTTATTTATTTATTTATTTATTTATTTATTTATTTATTTATTTATTTATTTATTTATTTATTTATTTATTTATTTATTTATTTATTTATTTATTTATTTATTTATTTATTTATTTATTTATTTATTTATTTATTTATTTATTTATTTATTTATTTATTTATTTATTTATTTATTTATTTATTCAAGTATCAACAGCATTGCCACTTACAGATACTCACTTAAATCTAATGCATGCAAATATAATTTACCCTTAAGAAATAAATAAAAATTTTATAAGTAATATTCGTTTAATTTTAAAATTAGACACTTAAATTCGAGAAGTTTTTCTGTAAAAAAGGAGAGAAACAATTAAATGGAATAAAATTGAAACAACCATAAAAAGGAAATAAATCTAAAACATCTAACAGTTAATAAATAATAGAGAAACTTGGTAGGTGACAAACAATAATAAAATAATAATAAAAGAGAAGAACAATATACAATAAACAACTAATTGATTAGATCTTAATTAATTTTAGATGAATAATTTTTTTAAAAGATTTAAAACACAATGAGTCAATGTCTACCTCTGCTGCATAAATATTAAAAAGGTTACAGAACATATAGATTGGAGAACACTTAAAAAGCTTTGTTCTTGGGTACGCAAGATAGAATAGATTTTTGTTTCTAGCATATATTCTACTAACTGCAAAGAGTAATTGTTCAAGAATGTTGGGACAATCAATGCTATTTTTGAGAATTTTAAACATTGTACATAAATACATTTTGGTTCTTCTTTTATTTAAAGAAAGTCTGTTGAAAACGCCCAGCAAATAGTCATTGTCACAACCACGCTGTGGGTAAATGCCATATTTACGAAAAAACATACATTTAAGAAATTTTCTTTGCACACCTTCCAATATATTGATCCAAATATTATACTGCGGAGACCATATAATACTTCCATACTCTATTATTGGCAAAACCAGGCTATCAAACAAGTGAAGACTATCAAACAAGTGAAGACCTATGGTATCCACGCTAAAATTTTTACTGTTTCTTGAAATAAAACCTGCAATTTTTTGAGCACTGTCGATTTTAGTAATAATATGAACTGAGAAAGACAATGACTCATCAAAAATAATTCCTAAGTCTTTTTGTTCGGATGCACGTTTTAGGTTATTGTCATTTATTGCATAATCAAAATTTATTGTGTTTCGATTTCGAGTGAAAGACATACAGGAACATTTACTTAAATTTAGATTAAAACTATTTTCTTTACAATAAATAGATATTACGGAAAAACTTTTCAATGCTTTAATGCCAAATTTACTAAACAGCTAGGTAGGCACGGGTACTTTTTTGTTATTCATTTCATTTTAAAAATTACCAAAAAAATTTCAGTAAAAAGTGAGAACTGAACATGTATGATAAAGAAGAAATTGAAAAAATTTTTGTGTTTACACGCAAAGAGTTTGTGACAATATTTTTAGCAGAAGAATATTTGATCACTTTTAGTTTTTGGGTCAAGTCAGGTCACAAGCAATATGGGAAATTCAAAAATACCCCGTCCTGAACCCCTCACAAAATTTTAAACAGGTTTTCCCAATAAAAAATTTAATTACCTTTCCATTGACACCCCACAACCCATATTTTACACATCAATATGTTTTTTTTTACAATGCCCCCAATCCTGCACCACTCAAAAAAATTTACACAAAAAATTCTAATCAGAATTTGAATTACCTTTTCATTGATACCCCACAACCTATTAAATACCCCCACCCCTTTACCACCCTCGCCTTACTCCTCGCATCCACCTTGAATGCAAACCAACATTTTTGCAATAGCAACTGATCACTGGAAATTAGATATCATGGAAAACAAGAAAGTTTTTCCATTAGTAATGACAGTTTTTAAAAAAAAAATAGAAATCGTTTCGAGCAAAAGGAACAGTCTTTGCAAAACCATACAAAAAACTGACGTCCAGTGGAAAATGGTGGATGTGTGGAAGCCCAAATTGGAGTTTCACGAAATTTTAATTTTTTCATTTTACGTAGCTCTCATTCCGCTCTACGCTGATTTAAAATTTAATGAAAGATAAGGTTTTATAGAGCCCTTATGTGGGTTTCATCTGAGCGAATTTGGTGAATTTGAGTCCAACTGTGCAGCACCCATAGCCATTCAAAGCAAAAAAGTACTGTTTTATAAAAAAAAATGATATCTCAAAAACTAGAGGCAAAACAAAAAAAATTAGAAACATCTTTTTTCACCTCTTGACATGGATCATTTTAAGACATTTAAACTTTTGCGATTTTGACACCCTTGTGTGTCACCCCTCCCAGCAAGCTAACTGCATCTTAGTAAAGTTTATCAAAATATGGGCTTTATGAAGGACGAATGGCTCTATCAAACAAAAAAAGTTTTGAATTTTCGTTATTTCCACCCAAGATCTTTTGATCTTTTGTTTTTTAGTTTCTTTTCGGTTGAAGTAACTGATTTGGAGGTTTTTTAACTTCTTCTTTGTTTTAATTGACTTAGGAGCATAATCCTACTGGAAATATTAACACGCAAGGACGAATTCGTATTAGGTAACTTGGATAAGTAAGTGCCAGTGCGGAACGATGCCTATTTGTGAGTGGTTCAAAGTTGGAAATCTAAGTGTATGATGGTGTTTAATGATGTATAGTGGAGGGTGACCAGTGAAACTACTGATGAGCCCACGCTGGTTGCCCAGGGCGAAACATCTTTTATTCATTTCTCTTTTCGCTTTGATCTTTTGTGTGTTCCTGGTGGAATGCTCATCCAAGTTTGAATTTTCGTTATTTCCACTTGATCTTTTGTTTTTTAAAAAAAGTTTTGTCAAGATCGGGTCATTAGATAACGTTACGACTCCCTTATCGTACCTAACAAGGTTTTCGTGCATTTAATCAGCTGGAGCTGTCACGCATTCGCCATGATTTTAAAAGGGCACTTGCTTGATATAAACTGGTCAACAAAGTCGGTTGGGTTATCCATTCCCTATATTTTCTATTATTCCGGCTAAAATCCCTTTTGATTTTTTAATGAGTGTCCAGCTGTCAGTGCTTCGAAAAGTCGTAAAAATTCAAGTAAGCTGTGGCTTTTATCGCACCCATCGCCAATACGATTTCTTCTTGCGTTTAATTCATCTCGGTTTCCCATTCAGTTGTTTAACGGTTATCAAAGTGTGCTGTGGCTCGCAGAAAGTGAGCGCGATTTTGTCATAGCCTACTAGGCAAACTAATTGCTGCGCTATACTCTTTTTCTCGCAGCCTTCTCCGTGCAAGAAAAGCCAACAGCAGCATCCACAGGCTGGTAGTCTTTTATCTATGGGCTATTGAGTGAAAAGTATAGGAGCTGCCAAATTGAGCGCTGGTTGCTCTAGATGTGATACTTTTGGTGTTGCGCGCAAAGTTATATTTTCTTTAAAAAAAGTTGTTGATTTTGGCTAAAGGAGTTTTTGAGCCTTTGGGCTCTGCAATTAACTTTTTAAATAGAACGCGTGTAGGTATAGGTCGTTTAATAAATTTGTGTTTTACGGGGACAACTTGTGAAATTTTACGGACTATTTGTAGAAATGGAGTTTCTAAAGGTAAGAAGACTAAGTCTATTTGTAAAGAACAATGTTTGCAAAAAAAACAGTGTGTTTCAAAATTCAGCATTATGATTTTAAGGGTAATTTTCAGGTCAAAAAAATACTTTTTTCCGCAAACACTTCGTTAACGATATTTTTTTAGTTTTTTTCTTTATAGCTCTCGATGTTTTTGAGATATGTATATCAAATTTAAAACATAGGTTACGTTTTAGGGCTTACATCATTCAGCAGCTATTTTAAGAATCTACAGTGAGATATTTTTTTAGGGGTCAAACCAGTGGCGTAGTAAGAAACATTTTCGGGGGGGGACAGGTATAAAAGTATTCTAAACATTACAGCTCCAAACTCAACAAAAGGCACCTTTCTAAAAGTTAGTTATAAGTTTCGAGGTTGGGGGGTGGTCCCCAAACCCCCACCCCTCCCGGTTACTACGCCACTGGGCCAAATCTTTTTTCGCCTCGCCGACTTTTTTGTGGTGCATCTGGTTTATTTTGAAACACGAAATGAATTGTTCCTGAGGGGAGGGGGGCTTGATTAGTAGCAGGGTCTCAGATAACCATTTTATTCTTTTGGGGCAAACTTCATCTTTAGGAGTAGATTTTCAATAGCTCTGGTAGGAGCATGAGCTCTTTAGCCCCCCCCTGAATACGCCGGTCGTTCAGAAACTAACTTGTATATCATGTAATTTTTTCGCATCTACGATTTTTATCAAGAAACATAAGTAATTAAAATATTTTTTTTATTCCTTCATCAAAAACATGACTTTAGTAACTGTCTGCAGATAACTAAAGCATGGCTTTTTTGGTTACCGATGCAAAAAACTTTTTTTTATCGCGGGTGCAAAAAAAGATTTCTGTCCGTTTTTTACCCAAAATTAAAAAGAAATAGCGGAAAATAGCAATATTGAAAAAATCTAATTATTCTTGCCTAGAAATTAAGCCATTTCCTCCAGTTTTCACCAATTATTTACGAAAAAATATCAAACTGTCAAACTGTCAAAGATTAAAATGTCTCAACAATGAACGTCTCCGAGTTGATTTATAGTGTAAAGATGGTGTGTTGCGAGAAGTGCTTTTCGTTCGAGATTTTCAAAAGTATTTTACAGTTTTTCTTGGATTGTTTGATAAAGGTCTTTAAAAAAAATAGTGTTAACAACTCGCGGCTAAACTGTGCTTTTCTTTACTCGCGTTTTAAATACCGAGCGCAGCGACGCTTGTAAAAAAAGCACTATTTTAGCAACTAGAAAGGGAGGAACTTATTATCGTTTGATGATCAGCTTATACATATTCACCGACACCTGTTTATAGATTTTTTTTTTACCTTAAAAAGCCGCCCACCTACGACAGATAAAATAACTACAGAGCTTTTCTTTAAATAAAAGTTATATTTAAAAAACAACCGTCCTGAAATTTTCTTGAAAGCTATATTCGTATAGTTTAAAAAAACATTTGCCAAATTCATCAAAAGACACTAATTAGTTTTAAATGCGAGCTGCTGAATGCAGATGCGCGTTCTACATTGTTAATAGAGCACAGTCCTCTGGTGTTGTTAAGCATACATTTTGACAAACAATTGAAACTTAATGAATACGAATCGCTACTAGAAACTATGACCTGTTTTTATAATGACTAACTTAGTATTGGTATTACTTACTGCTTGCATTTATTTATAAAGAATTTTACGTTTCTTTTTAATAATTTGTAAGAAAAATGATATTATATACTTTAAATTCTGTCAACATATTGGTTCGTCGTTGTTAAATATACAGGGTGGATTCTTTAAATGGAACGATGCGGCTCTAGTGAAGAGGTTTTAAAAAGAGCTACAATCGAATATTTAGTGATTTTTTACGGACTCTCCGCTTATGATAAAAAAAAATTTAGGGGCCTCCGGTTGGGGCCATACAAAATACTTTAAATTCTGTCAACATATTGGTTCGTCGTTGTTAAATATACAGGGTGGATTCTTTAAATGGAACGATGCGGCTCTAGTGAAGAGGTTTTAAAAAGAGCTACAATCGAATATTTAGTGATTTTTTACGGACTCTCCGCTTATGATAAAAAAAAATTTAGGGCCCCCAACCGGAGGCCCAGGTCCGATTAACTATTTTTTTAAAAATAAGATGGGACCACTTTTGACACCTTTTTGGAAGTTAAAAAAAGAAATTCAACGCACCAGTTTTTGTTACACCTGTCAATCAATGTGTCAAAAATTTTAGCTTCAAAATAAACTATATATTTCTCTATTTACTAAGCTATTTATTTGCGGCCCATTTGGGGGCCTCACTGAAGGCTCAGGGCCTACCAACATTTTTTTTTCATGAGGAGGTACCACTTGTAACACCTTTTTGGAAAGCTTGTTAAAAAAGAAATTCGACTAAATAACTTTTTTTGACATCTGTCAACCATGTGTTAAAAATTTTAAAAAACCTATTTTTTGTCAATAGTTTAGATTAAAAATAAACTACATATTTCTTTATTTACTAAGTGGATTAAATAAACTACCACAAAAAGATACTATTTGTAGGTGCAGCCTAATTACCTTTTTTTAAATTTACTAGATAAAACGGAAATAGATTAAATTGTGTGGTATTTTCTTTATTCCGCTTAGTAAATCGAGAAATATGTAGTTTATTTTGAAGCTAAAACAATTGACAAAAAAATTATTAAAGATTACCTTTTTTTAAAAGCTCTTTCGTAAAGCCGCTAGAAGCACCGTGCCATTTTCACATCCTTCGTTTCGCCCAATAAGAAGACACAGAAGCTGTCGAGCTTGCATGGTGCACGCGCAAAGCTGACCGGATTGTCGTTTTTCAAGAGCGCTCGTTCACCTGGGGGCAGGTGTATGAAAGTGTAGGAAAGTTCCTTTGACACCCGGCAATCGGGTGAGGTTCGGTCGTGGTCGGATAGGTTTCGGATAACTCGTAATCGCTTTAAAGTCTGTTATTGGTCGATATCAGGGAAAGGACCGTTCCCGTGCGGTCTTTCCTACGAAACTCAAGAATCAGCCCCCTGGAGTGTACGGCTCTGGCCAGGTCAAGAGAGTCGCACCTTGGGAACTATCTGTTGGCCACAGGCGATGTAAGAAAGTTGCAGCCCAGAAAAACTATTTTGCGAAAAATGCAGGCTTTCTGGGCTAAACTATGGATAGTGAGCGTGCAACGGACCCAGCAAGGTGGCTTACGTACATAGGAATTGTCCCACCCGCATTTCTCATTCAACCTTCAATATCAGCGAGTATGATATTAAATATCTAGTCAACTAATTCAAGTTTTTTACGAAAAAACAATGCTTCTAGTATGGGATCGGGGCACGTACCTTCCGAGCAACTGAACGTGCTAGACGCGTTTGGTAACAAACATCTAACAGAATTTTACAAAAAAGGGTTGGTAAAGTCAAACTATCTGACTGCCCGCGACTTCGTTCGCGTGTTTAAAATTGTAGATTTCCCCTCCTTCTCCACCTTACCCCACTTTCATGCCCTCAAACCTTTAGCTCCTTAAACCCTTCCATCTACTCGAGTATTCGCTTTGCCTGAAGTTTTTTTTCCCGTTTTTGCTTTCAAGGGTCATAACTTTTGTTCCCGTGAACCGATTTTGATGGAATAAAGCCTATGTACTCCTCAAAAATTCAAAAAATTCAAAGCAGTTTTTTTTGCAAAAAAAAAAACTTTCTTTGATTCCGGTTTTATAGGTAACTTATTTTTTAAAAGTTCATTGTTTTAATCGAAAATGGTGGTGGGTGGGAGGAGAAGGGTAACAGAAAATCACAAAAATAATAGAAGAAGCA
The DNA here is from genome assembly GCA_963921995.1 of Oxystoma pomonae. NCBI lineage: Eukaryota > Metazoa > Arthropoda > Insecta > Coleoptera > Brentidae > Oxystoma > Oxystoma pomonae. Next base: position 2,560,635 of record OY998167.1, on the reverse strand, counting down.
CATTTCTCGGTTCCGGACTTTATTTCCTTTAGTTTGATTTCAATATCATATCAGTACTACTATTCTATTATAACAACTTAGAGCAAGAGTATTATTAATTTGTGATTAATAGTCTAATTAATGAAATTACTTTATAATTAACTAATTAGAAAAATCGATTTCGTAAATTTAAAGAGAGAACAGCACAAAAAATAGCATTTACTCATTTCTGAGAAAAGCTCGTATTTTTAGAATACTTAGAGCGGTGTTGCAAATTTCTTTGACAGTAATAGGGTTTAGATTTTAAAGAGCTGTTTAAACAAAATCGGGATTATTCCAGCTAGGTGGGCGTAGTTGTCTATATAGAGGGGATCTGAAAAAGACGTAATCCTTTAAGATATCCCCTTATATGTAAATTTACAGAAAAATTTGGTGCAAATACGGATTTGTGCTATAATTCGAATGACATAAAATGGAAGTCTAGATATTTTACTAATGACGAAGCATTGTTGGCTATTGTCAGGTCTTCCTAAAAGAATTTGTCTTTAAATTACTTTAGAATTGATATCCAACAACCCATATTTTAACAGATAAAATTTTTATCAAATATGGGGGATAATCCCCCCTATTAACAGAGGGTTGGTTGAAAAACGCTTAAACACGTGTCCATCTATTTAATTAGTCGAGTCTATAATACTAATTTCTAAATCTCTGTGACTTTTTTCTTCTGAGATACAGGAGATCCCTTTACCTCCTTCGAAATCGAATTACCTCTATTTGAAACTTCGAAAAACGCCAAAACATATGTTGACTTATTTTGTTTGAAAGTTTGAGACAATGATGAATTTGAAATTAACTCTGTGTTTCGGACTTCCATTGTCTATATTTTATTTATACACGACGTTTCGATCAGTACAATCTCTGATCGCCTTCAGGTGCAAACTACAATCTATTTCTAAGGCTACGTACTTATATACTATGGGAAATCACTCAACCATGAAATTTAAGAAGTTGGCTCCGCCCAAGAAGAGCCTTCCAAATATTTGGAATTTCAACACTTGGTTTACTGAAAACACCCTGATTCTGCCCAACAAACGCAGTTTTAAGGAATTTTCGTTTCTTCCAGTGTGACTCCTTGTGCAAAATCTTTGCTTCTGTCCACTTCATTCGGTGTTTTTTTGACCATGCGTGTTCGTCGATTCCTGATTTCGTTGTTTCACCTCTTTGGGGTTTCGTCTAATATTCTTTAAGCCTAACAGATAGTGGTCTTTTTGTTTCACCTATGTATGATTCACCACACTCACAAGGAACTTGGTAAATGCATTCCTTATTTTGTTTGTTCTCCGGTTTTGTTTTACTAAGGCTTCGAATTGTATTATTAGATTTAAAAGCTGTTGTAATATTAAACTTGTTCGCTATTCTTCAAATTTTCTCTGATACTTCTTTAATATATGGAATTGTAAGGAATGCATTTGCCTGGTTTTGGTCTTGTAATATCTGTCCTGTTTGCTGAAATTTAGAAATAGTATCTGTTATAGGTTTAAAGCTGTAACCATTCTGCTGCAGATCCTTCTTAATGTTTCTTATTTCGATTTCCAAGTAGTGAGAATTGTTACAAATTTGAATATATAAAGTTCTTATTATGCCTCGTTTGGTGGTAGCAGAATGATTTGAACCTTGATTTAAATATTGTCCTGTGTGAGTGAGTTTACGATGACTGTTGTTCTGATGTGGCTTTCTACTCGTTTGACAAGTACATCAAGAAAAGGAATTTGACAATTTTGCTCCAACTCCATTGTGAATTTAATGGTGGGTCTTATGTTATTTAGGTGGTGAAGAAATTAGTAGTAAATGAATAGATTGTAGTTTGCACCTGAAGAAGATCAGGGATTTTACTGATCGAAACGTCGTGAATGAATAAAATATAAACAATGGAAGTCCGAAACACAGAGTTAACTTGACTTATTTTATTACTACATAATAATTTTCAGACCTCTGCGTCTTATCGTTTCCGAAATATAGAAAACCTCCTTAAAATTTTAACCCTTGTTTTTACTCCCTTAGGGGTAATATTTTCAAAAATCCGTTTAGCGAACGCCTACGTTAGAAACCCAAAAATGTAGTTCAAGTGGTTTGACCTGTGCGTCTATAGTTGATGTTGACTAACGTTCTTTTATTAGTATAGATTATCTCGTACTTGAAACCTTGAAGAATAACTACTTGCTATACAAGAAATATAGGTATGACACTTGACGACTACGAAAGTGCATTTTTCGGAAACAGGGCAATTAAAGAGATATAGCTCACCAAGGCAATAATCAGTCTTATTAATAAACATTAAGGTTTTGCTAATAACTAGGAATTATAAAAATTAATAACATAACATTTTGTCGTAACAAACATATAAGGGTGCAGCGGCCTAGACTCCTGTCATATTTTGTATAACAAAATTGCATATTTCTTTAAGAATTTAAATAACTTTGTTTGTTGTAAAGGTTACTGAATAAGAGCTCTTCTTGTGACAACCAATCACAAGAAAACATCAAAAGGTATTATTATCTGATGTTTTTTATTTCGTGTAGTAAGTTATTAAGCTTTGGATTTAAGAGAGCAAACAGGGTTTGAATTAACCTCCAGAGTATTCAACTCAATCTACAATAAATTAATTATGCAAGGGCATCACTAAAATTAACATTTTGGAGAATTTTTCGCTTAAATTAAATTTTTGTTTAAATAAAATTTTATTTTAATTTTTTTATCATTAACATTTTAAACATGTCGTTGACTAGGTATCTAATTAGAACGATGACAAACAAGACACACTTTTTTATGTATTAACCATGCATTTAGAGGTGAATATCCTATAATTGCTGCTTTTCTAAATAGTTTAATAGAAAATCAGTCGAGATTCGTCCAGAATGATCTCATTTCCAAATAAATATTATCGCTTTTGATGATGAGGAATAAATTTTTATTAAAAACGATTAACTAAGTTCAAAAACTCTATTTTTAACCTCTTGAAGTTACCTTTATTTACGGTAACTCCCTAATTATATCTGTCTCCGTAGAGACGCTTAATTTTCCTTCAAATTGAAAGTACATCTGCCTGCAATATGACGGATGGTGGTATTTTACATGAATCTTGTGTCAGATTTTTTCATCATCATTTCCTAGCACCGTACTGATGAGCACCACAAGTGCGAAATCCGGATCCACGGTTACCATTACCTTTTTTGAAGGAAAGTTCGCTATTCATTGATTTTGTTAAAATTTTTAATTTGCGCCCATCGCTTTTATTATGGTATAAGAAAAATAAAAAATTATTTTCTACTTTTAAGTGCATTTAATAAAAGCTTGTTAAAGTTTTTTTTTAATAAAAATTTATTTTTTAATTTTTAGATTTGTACCCTAAATCGTCCATTTTGAATCCGCCATATTGAAATTCTCAAATCTGATCAAAAATTCATATCCCTTTCCCAGGGCCGTAGCTATAATGGGGCGGATTAGGGCGCCGCCGTGACAGGCAAATATTTTGCCCTGACAGAAAATTTAGGGAAGTATCTGACGAGTCGGCAACAGTGCAATGGTCTAGTAATTTTTTTGCTCCTCCCACCTGATGACGACACAAAAATATATGAGACTGCTTTCTTTATTGATTTTTGTTGTTGACATTTGGTTTTATGTTATTTTTTCCGAAGTTTTTGTAATAAAAATTTATTTGTTCATAATTTTTTGTCTTTATTTGGTCCAAATTAAGTACCCAACGATATCATTTACATTATTTTTGTCGTAGTTAGCTGCATTTATGCATTTTTTTAGTGAAAAAGGGTCCATCCTCAATGAAAAATTCAAAAAAACAAGGTACCTTATAGTTTTAAATTTGCAATCAGATTTTTGCCTATAGTATTCACAACAAGTCTGCCCTCTGTAATAATAAAATATTCGCTCTCCCAAAAATCCCTGGAAAAACACAAATACAAAAGAATAGCTTCCAAAACAGGAAACATAACAACTACATAACCTAACTTCTGAACGAGGAGTTCGAACTGACCCCAACTCATTCGATGGGTTTCTTGACAGAATCGATTACCAACTACCGATCTTAATTTCTATTTACTGCAAGATCAACTCATGCAGGCCAAAAATAAATTTTGTTTACTTGTTCACAAAAAGTTATAATACAAGATAAAAGCAAAAAATAATTTGTTAAGCCTTCTTACAGTTTTTAAATGTCCGATAAAAATCAGCTGCTATGTTTGTGTCGTCATCAGGTAGAAGAGTGGGGCAAAATTACTAGACCGTATCTATTCTACTGACCGTGGGCGACGCCTACATTGCGTGACGAGAATCGAGAATATAAGGTGCAACCAGTGTTGCCAGGAACATGTTAGTTTCATGAGTAGACAGGATATAGATACGCCTTTTTTCCCCAAAAATACTTTGATAGGTGCTGATGTATAATAATTTGAAATTTGAACACAATCGGATGTGGATAAGTTAGTTAAAATTGGTTAGCAAAACATGACCCAATATATTGAATTTTCTAAATCGCAGGCAAAGCAGGTATTCGAGTGGATGGGAAGGTTTAAGGTGTGAAAGTTTGAGGGCATAAATGTGGGGTACATTTTTTTTGAAACCGCCTTTTTTACCTTAAATGATCCTATATATTTTTTTTTGAAAAAGCCCATGGTTCTCCCAAAAAATCCATTATTCCAGACTCTTGGGACACACTGTATATCATGCATCATTATTAAAATTTATAAATAAAATTTACAATTAAACATAACAACACTGAGTTTTCTTTAAAAAAAGGTAAAATTTGTAATCTTAGTAGGTAGGGCATGTTTTTTAAGGAACATCGCACTGGATACATAGGATCCTGGTGATCTACCGATTTCTTTTATTTTTTAATATGTTATTTTCATCCCTCAAAGAAGCATTTTTGGTAATAGGAACTTTTGTGTGACCCTTCCGGGTAACCCAGAAAATGTCTTGAAAATCTGAAAATTTTTGATGTTTTAGGAAATCACTCTGTTAAGGTCAAGTTGAAATTTAAATATTTAGTGACCTTAAGCTGTTAGAATTTGACTTTGGCAATTTAAGGAAAAAAGAATGACGGATTCATCAATCAAAATTTTATCAAAGTCAAAATCTTTCGTAAATATTGCAAAACCATTAATCTGAATATAAAAAATGTTAATAGTTGAGAATGATTTGTGGCTTATCCGGAAGAGCCACACAAATGTTTCAATTACCAAAAATGCTTCTGTGACCGGGGACAACAACATATCAAAAAATTAATTAAATCGGGAGATCGCCAGGATCCTATGTATACAGTGCGATATGCTTTAAAATAAATGGTAAAATCTTTAAATTTGCATGTGCTAAGCGATCTTTGTGATTTTTAGTGATCTCCAATTCAGGATAAAATATTATGCAATATCCAAGCAGGATATTAATACCTAATTAGATAATCACAAACTTTTTTTATTTTGTATTTAAACTCGCAATCTTTCTTCAATCCTACAAGTTATCGAAATTGAAAGTTATTGTTATTTTACACCGATTAAATTATTAAGTATGAATAAAATTATAAGTAGGCAGAAAGTAATACTAGTAACAAGGTGTAAAACTACTTAAAATTCACACGATATATCTATAAAATAATTTGATGTGAGTAGACCCGCCATCATGCGAAGCACTCAACAGTAAAGTTGATGAATTTCTTTTCTATTAATATACAATTCAGATTTTATAGATACTAGCGGAACCTATCGTCACATAATAGTACATTATAAACCTAGGGACTAAAGTGCGACATTTAATCCCGCGGCGAAAGGTTTGTAGTCCGATCGTAGGGAGGGCTACAATTCGCTAAGGGATTAAACGACACTTAAGTAGTAGTTATATACTATTTTATGCACTTTAGGAAAAGATCTTTGTGAAGAAAGAAAGGGTGCTAAGAATGAAATCTTGGCCAAGAGCAAGTGTTGTTTAGCATAAATTTAATTATAATTCGAGGGATTAAATTTTCTTTGAATCCCTTAGGGATTAAAAGTGTCACCTTAGTCCCTAAAAAGAGGGATTAAAATTACCTATTTAATCCCTGAAGTCCATAAAAGTGATTTATAAGCCATTGACCAGTGAGGAGCGGTTTTGACCGCGGTTATTCCTTTGGTCATTGATTTTGAGGTTAGGCTATGACGTAATTTATAATAACCGTAACCCAACGGACCATTCGCTTGGATGGAACGGTCAAACTGACTGATTAGAAAATTTTAGTAATAGCGTCAAAGGCAAGAATTTTCGGCTTAGGACCCAACCAACCTCTTATAAGTTCAACGGTAAAACAGTGTATTCTATAAATGGGGCGAAGCCCTATTATTCCGGAATTGCTCACCCCAGATATTTTTACAAACAAAACCTTAAATCACCTCTAAATCTCATATCTAAAGACGTAACTCACCTTCAGATCAAGATTCGCATCGAAGTTCGTAAAATAAATTTAAAAATCGCCATTTGAAAATATACCCCTCTTCAAAACTAATGACCGGAACCATAACTCACCTCCCGAGCACGGTCATCTTTGGTAAAGACCAAAAGTAAAACAGCTGATCAATGACGTCACAATTTACCCGTATTTTGGTTAAAACCGGTGTCGCTTAGATGCATTGGTCTTCACCAAATATGACCGGTCATTATTGGTCAATGGCTTATAAATCACTAAAGTTGGCATAGCCTGACTTTAATCTTTAATAAAGTGTGCACTATTTTTGACAGTCCCGCTCGAAGTTTAAAAGGCTGTGACAGTCTTGTCATCTAAACATGTCATCCAGACATGCTCATATTGTGCCACCCATAAAATTGACATAAATAAAGTTAACGCCGCCCTTTATGTTTTTTATTTATACTATATATCTATTAGTTTAAAAATACGCCCTTCCAATACTTTTAACATTCACGAAGCTGTCGGCAAGATTTCCTTCTACTTTCTCTCTTATTTATCTCCCTTTCTCTCTCTCTGTTACCTCGTTTGTGTTAGTAACGCTGTTCTACACATAAGATCCGAAGTCACGAAGGCAGCCGATTTTTTTTGACAGATAGAATTCGGCGTTTGTCATTTATTTGTTTACTTTTCTCAAAAATCCTGAATTTTTGTATTTTTTCAAAAAAAATAAATTTATCCCACTAAGGAAGAAACATAATCTCGTTGATGTTTAACTGCAGATTTCCAAAACCAAAAGAGGTTCTAACCTCTGGAATTTCTTCACTTGATACCTGATATTATCGCTCCCCTTTCGTTGTCTGATGTGCTCTTTCTTTAAATTACTTTTTTCTAATTTTTAGCTGCAAAAAAAAACGCGCGATACAAATGAAAACTCGGAATCAAAACAATTAAACGTGTGACGTGACCGCGAAGCCAGCCGAAAATCTTCGGATCTATAAATTTTCGCGCTTGTGCAAAAGGTCGGAACTAAAACAATGTCTTTTGCTTTGATATTTCCATGACTGGCTAGATTATCGAGGTTGCTTACAAGTTTGACCTGAGTAAGGCGCATACCTAAGCTGATAGGTATATGGTCGGCACAAACATTATGAAACTGTGAAAAATAGTGCCAAAAGCCTATAATTTACCGATAGGTCCCTACTTTTCGCTAATTTTTAAATATTTTTCTTATTTCTTTAAAAAATTATAGAAATCTAAATGTGGCAAATGATTTGGCATACAAATGAAACAAAGTTTCTACAGAGTCATTTCTTATTAACGTGCCTCGCCATTACTATTTTTATTGTTTGTCGTAGAAACATAAAAGTTGACGTAAAGCAACTAAAATTATTTTTTTAATAAAAATCCGTATATTTTTTATTTTTAAGTTCTGCAAAAAATTACCTTTCTAACAATAAGCAGGTTTGTTTTTTCATAAAACCAAAAAATGGAAACAAAAAATAAATATATTTATCTACGACCAACCCATAATAATATATAATTTAACGAGCATCCCAACACGACTGTAATGGACCATTTACGCTCCTAGGATAATAATGAAGCTTAGACGTAAACCACAAGATGGCGTGACAAGCGACGAAACTTTATTTTATAAGATCATTAATTGATGCAAAATGTGACTTATTTTTCTATATTTTTTAGACAATAAATATGTATTAAACGTAAATAAATCCCATATAATTTTAGTACCTTGTTTTTAAAAAAGTATATGAAAAGTACCTTAGTAACCTTATTTGTTTTGACGTTTTAGATAGAACATCATTGAAACTTCAGGTTATGAACGTTGTTGACTTAAGAGTGTTCGCGTTCGATATTTTTAATAATTTCTGATATTTATGATGAAATTTTCATTGGTCGTCGGTACAGTATAGTACGTTAACTGCATGTTATGGTCATTACACGCTCAGGGCGCTTATTCTCGACCGACCGTGAGGTGAGGTGAGCGAAATTCCCCGTGGAAAAAGGTGGTGAAAAAAGCTCACCTCACCTCACGGTCGTTCAAGAATAAGCGTCCAGATAAATTAAGACACTCACCTGCGCCTCACGTCTCAAACTTCATCTTCGCGTTTAATGACTATCATCACATGCTTGTTATGTAAACCATTTTTACTGATTTACTGAAAAATTTATTCTCTATGCCTTTCTTATACCCCTGGGTGAGAATGTTAAAAATCTGCTTAAAAAATGGCTCTTGGATTGTTAATTTATTTTATTTATTTATTTATTTAATATCAACAATAAATATAACAATATTTACATTTTAGCTAAAGTTAGAAATTATAATTTAAAGGCAAACTCTGGCTGGCTTAAGCACTGCTTGTGCTTGTCTGTGATACCAAAGAGCACCTAAAAACATTTTTTGATTATTTTTTTTTTAAATTTATTGTTTCTCTAGTGAGCATAAAAATAAAACAAAATAAAATACAATATTCTTATACAAGAAAAATAAAAAAGAAATAGAAAATTTGGAATAATAATCCTGTTAAAAAAGGAAATACAAAAAGAAAATTATAAATAGAACAATAGTATTTGTTATCGCTTTAGATTAAAGGTTCATATTATTTTTTTATAGATTAACCAAAAGAATTTTAAGACTGGGTATAATCTTAAAATTAAATATAAAAAGGGAAAAAGTAAGGTCAAGATATCGGCAGTTGTAGGCTCTATCATTTGAATGGATTTGCTACCAGTGATCTTTTGTGTTTTGTTTATATTACAAAGTTTTTCTGAATGAAATTGAGTGTCAAGAAAACGGAGAATTGATAGATTATTGTTTACATAAAAATACTAATTTTTAAATAAATTTTAACTGATTTGTAAGTAAGCAGGTTGTCAGGAATTTTCTAAAAAGTTTTCTGTTGAATTTTGATTTAAGATCAGGTGCAAGAATATTGTATGTGAGTTGCCCAAAGTAAATATATGTCTGCTGTCCAATGACTTTGTTGTATTTAATTGTAATGATGTTTTGTGAGTGTGTGGATCGGGTTGTATAAGAGTGATTCGATAAGAATGGTTGAACTAGGTTATTTTTTAAGACTTGGAGAAGAGATGATTTTAAAAAGAGTTGGCGGACGCTAAGAAGTTGCGTGTGTTTATAGAGTTCTGTTGTGGGAAATCGCGGATTTAGATTAAATATTGTTTTAATTATTTTGTGCAATTTCTACCGAAGATATATGTTGGGGTATGTTCCTCCCCACCCCACTAGACCGTATTTAATAATTGATTGTGCTAATGAAAAATATAGTGATTTTAGTTGGTTAATATTTAATATTTTTTTAGCTTTAACGAAAATAAACATAAGAGATCTTAGTTTTATGGTTAAGAGGTCTGTGTGGTGTTTCCATTTTAAAAGGGGATCTATTGTGATACCTAGATATTTAGCATTTTTGGCTATAGGTTGCCACTGTGGGTCTTTTCTGAAGGGTAAGTTAAGGATTAATTGGTTTTGTAGGTAGCAATACCGTAAAAAGCACCATCGCTATGCATATTTGCCGTTTCGATTACCTAACAATTAACACACACATATTTTAACGCATTTTAAAGAATTTTCTATTTGACAATAAAGATAGGTGAAAGTGGCATCCGTTAAACATGCGACAAATAAATCAGCCGGACGACAACTTTCCTCTTGACTTTCTTATCATGTTGCCTCACTAAAAAATAGTATTACATTATGATAATGCAATTGGTTAAATGCCTAGATATGCGGCGTCTAAATTCCATTAAGGTGTAAGAGTTGGATGACCATAAACGGAACTAATAACAAACTCAGTCGGTTCAATAACTTAAACAGGGGACGATGATGATGATTCATTTGTGAGTGTGCTAGTTTGGCACTGTCCAATGCAACCACTAGCGGGTCTATTCTGGCTCACTTTTCGAGATTTATGGCTACAGCATAGATTAAGGAACTATAGATCCGTCACTTCACCCTTCCCGCCAATAATTATTTTTCGCGAAAAGTGCGGTTATGTTTCCGCGTGCAAAGGAACTGCCAACATAATAATATTTAGCAGCTCCTCCTCTTACCCCTTCTAGGGTTGTCCGTCAGTTATGTCGGTTATGACTCATAACTTATGAGTTCCATTTTGAAAACTGAGGTTTGCCAAGGTTTTTAAAAAATGATTTTGTGATTATTCCTGTTCAATAAATTGTAATTTTATCCGTCGATTACAATGGCTGAGAAACAAAGAGTTAGAGTGTGTTGGAAAGACATCGTTTCCCCAAAGGCAATCCTGTAATTTTTCAGAAGTATAGTGAAGCCGTTAAACGCGAATAAACTAAGTGCTGATGAAATATATAACAGATTTTACGTGTGTGATAAATATTTTGCTCCAGAGGACATTTTGCAGACTGGACGCAGAGGTCTTAGAGAGTGATGTCCCACACTTGCATTTGGACTCCACTTAACCATTTATATATAGTGTTAAAACACCTTTTCCTTATTTCATCAAGTTTAGTATGGCTAATTTTTGTGGATATCAATAATAAGTTAGAAAATGCGACACTTGTGTATTCCAAACCAGGGGTATTAATATTATTTACACCAAGACTTTTCTAATGTGTGGGTTAAAATTATTTTTTTCTGTTTCACAAATTTAGTTTGGAATACAAAAGAGTGGCATTTATTGTTTTTTATGTACTAAAAACAAGATATAAACATTTTAAAGAAAATTATTTAATATTTAAAAAAGCACAGACAAGATCATATTGTAATATTTACTTTATTGTCAAAAATATAAACTAACATGTTTTGAAATATGCCATAATCTTTTATAATAAAACCACCAGAGGTTTTTTACTACAAGTGCATTATTATGGGTAATTTGTATTTATTTCTTAAAAATATTATTTTTTATTTTAACTTAACATAAGTAACAATTTTGTTTTGTGTCTAGTAAAAAAGCATATTTTTAAAAACTAAACTCAAATTGCTTGCAAAGAAAGAACCCTACACAAATTACATTGGAAATGGCTATTGGCTAAATGTCATAATTTTTTTTATATGTTGAGTACTCAATAAACAAAGCACAAAAATAAAAAAACGAGTTACGGAGCATGATTACTTTCTGAGATATGGAGCTTTAAAGTTGACGTGTTTTAAGGCTATAACACGTCAACTTTAAAACTATATATCTCAGAAAGTAATCCTGCTCCCTATCTCGTTTTTTTTTTATTTTTGTGCTTTGTTGATCGAGTACTACAAAATATAAAAAAAAATATGAAAAAAAAAGCGGAAATTTAAGCGAGCACCATCTAGTGGTCATATTACAAACTAACAAAAAATCAATAGTACGGTTAACGCGAATTTAACCGTGAGTCATCTAGTGGTTGTATTACAAATTAAAAAAGAAAAATCAATATAAAAGTATGGTTATTGGTCGCGTGCATATCTGCGCAGACTCGCCAAACTCCAAATAGTTCCGAACCGTTTAACACGTAACTGTCGTATCTATTGTAGCTCCTTAAACTATGGGCTACAGAATATTCAGCCCCTTGAAGAGGCCCGCAACTTGCTTTTAGGGTTGCCAACTTCTATTTTGATTTATCTGGACATTTGTTCTAAATTATCAGGACATTTGTTCTAAATTATCAGGACATTTGATGAAAAATCGGGACATTTTTAAAAACGCTTAGAAAAGAAATAAAACAATAAATATTTATGTTTTTTTAATTTTAATTTACTAGCTAGCTAAAAAATTTCAATAGAAACAAAACAAAGTAATAGTATATTACATAACAAGAAAAGAAATTGATAAATTTCACACGAGCGTGAATATTGTGAAAGAGACGTTAGCCGAGTAAAACAACACGCGAATGTAAGAAAGTTACTTTCTATCGAGTTGTCTTGTGTACGATACTTTTCCTACGAACACTGTTGAATTGCACGAATTTTTGTAAAAATTGGTCTTTAATTTCACACAAATCAAATGAAACTACTTTTCCGCACATGTACGCAAAAAATTTCTGCACACGGGTGAAATTTAACATTTTTTAAGGATGCAAATCGTGTGAAATCCATTATTTCCATGCTCGTAGGAAAAAATAGTTAAACTGCACAAAAATCTGTGGCCTAGATGTTTTACCAGTAATTTTCATAAAAAACTGTAAATTTTTCTTGTCCAGTATTTTGGCTAAAATTTTTAATAGATCATTTTCCACACGAGATTTTCCGACAGCTTGGAAGCTAAGTTATGTTACCCCAATATTCAAAATCGAAGATAAGTCAAACATTAAAAACTACAGGGGTATTTCAAAAATTTCTTAATTTCCTAAATTGTTTGAATCAAAAGTCACAGATAAAATTGAACCATATTTTCAAAACATAATTATAAATCAACGACAAAAGGTAAATCATCAATTACTAATCTCTTGTTATATGAAGAAACTTTGTTGAAAGGCTTGGAGAGTGGGTATCAGGTAGATGTCATCTATACCGATTTCTCCAAGGCTTTCGACAGGGTCGATCATTTCCTAATACTTGATAAACTTAATATACTTAAATCCATGGCTCAGCTGTCAACAACAACAAAAATAGAGAATGCTGTCTCCGGCGAGTTTAACGTTTTGTCAGATATCCCCGAGGGCAGACATTTGTCTGCTCCATTTGTCACCTTATCGTGACTTGGATGTCTTTTTTGATAGAAAACTCGGTTTTGTTGAATACATAGATCCCAGTAAACACGGTTCCCTCGGGCCTTCGCCATCGGCACGACGTCGATTTACGACATCGGACCAGCCGTATTTTTTGTCCGCTTTGCGATGTAGGCTCAATGTATGTTTGCCGACGGACCAATGGTAAATTTTACTTTTTACTGACATCGGCATACCGTCGCCGTACGATTCAGGTCCCATATGGTAACGTAGACAAGCTGGTCTCGGCCCGACATCGGTAAACTATTCAAGTCCGACATTGGTTTCCTAAAGCGGTTCAACGTCGGCGATTGACGGAGGTCCGTCTGTGGAAGCTTAAAGCGGCCCGACATTGGCAAACTACAAAGTTTCGAAAATGCGGGTGCTTAACCAATCGGGCTGGTTTAAGTGGCAGAAGAGGTGATTCTTGTAGAGAAGTACCACCATCTTGTCAAGTCCGCATTCTAGTTTTGAAATATCTTTGCTCATTATATATATAATATTATCTTCCACTGTACAGGGAACATAGTAACATTAGCGCCATCTCTGCATACTAGGAAGAAACTATTGAGCAGTTTAAAAATTTTAAGGTGGCGTAATCGAACGATAGTCGGTTGCCGATTCTCGACCAATCAAACAAAGTTCCTATTGGACCATCGTCGGCCCTAAAGCAGAGAAAGTAGTCGTCGGCATAAAGTCGACTATAGTAAATCGGGCCATCGTCAGTTGACGATTCTCGACCGATTAAACAAAGTTCCAATCGGACCATCACTGACCCTAAAGCAGATAAGGTTTTCATTGGCATGTCGGTCCTAAAGTGGTGTCGGCATAAAGTCGACTGTAGTAATGTGGACCTCCGTCAGTTGCCGATTATCGACCGAAAACTGAAAATCGCAATCTGAACAACATCGGGCCAGAGTGTGGTCGACGATGCCGACGTTGTCGACATTGGCCCGATTCAATGTCGACGATTTGTGTTTGCTGGGATATTATTGTTTAGAACATTGAAAGACGTAAACAACATTTGTACTTTGAGAAATGGTTACTTTGCAATTGTAAGGTCAATTCTAGAATATGGTTGTACTATTTCGTTTGGAAAAAATACCTATTGAGTCAATTGATTATGACCAGCTAATGAGTCTGTTGAACTTAACAAATCTAGACAATCGTAGAAAGTATAATCTTGTCACTCTGTTGCAAATACTAAATAATTAAATTGACTCTGTAGAGTTACTTTCAATATACAAATTTCATGTGCCATCACTAACTATGGTTTTAATTCCCCGATCAACAGACTCAGTAGGCTCGGTAATGAACTGATTGAGTAAACTGATGTCGATTTTTTTAACACTACATTGCCAATAACAAAATATTTCAAACGCCAAACTTTTCATCGGGACATTTTGCGTACTGACAAGGGTCTTGTTAGTACGTATGACATTTGGCTCCAAATCTTGACAGTCCCGACAAATCGGCACGGATTGGCAACCCTACTTGCTTTGGTGAAGCATCTTTCAGATCCATCGCGTCGATCTGTGGTTTGCCGAAAATAAGTTGACGTTGACGTGCAATAGCCGGACACTCACACAGCACATGTCTGGCCGTCTCGTTCTTCTCCATACAGAGCCTAAATTCGGTGTCCTCACTTAGACCCGTTCTGTGTCATGGTACGGCCGGCAGTGTCCGGTATATTGTCACAGTAAGATAGGGCTAAGGGATGACTGCTTCCTACCCTTAACTCTATCCTGTTTATTTCGTTATAAATTTTCACTTTTCACGGCAGGGTTGGGTTGGTCAACAGAGTTGGCTCAACCCGAACGATTGCCTAGGGGGTCGAGATACGGGATCTCCCCTAAGGTTGAAAATTGCACAAGGGTGAGCCTTTTGGTTAGATAAAATTAGCACGTTTAACTTATACGAATTATTGGTTTTATTGCTTACACCTACAAAAACACTAAGGTTGGCCTGAGTGGTCCTACGCGAGTGAAAATGGTGATTTGACGTTGACAAATGGGTACTTATGTTCTAAACAGTGTGCCTAATCGGCTTTAGGCGTTCCTGCTTGGAGCCTGCATAACTTTCAGGCCAGTCACTGAATGCCTTGGCGACCAATTATCTACTTTCGGAACTCAGTGAGCTCTTGCGACGCCATCGCTTAATCTAGAACCGAAAGTCTCCCTTTTTCACACTTTGCTCAAAACCGAATGACCCGGTTGATATTCCCATCAGCAAGCAGGTAGGCTTTCCCCCCAATCTCTTGATCGTGACTTTTTTCGATAAAAAAGATTGTTGAGCAAACCTTGGCCCGCTAACTGTGTTTTTGGTTTATCAATCTCCTAACTAAAACCTTGATAGTTTTATTTTAACAATAGTTTTATTTAAAAAATATATTCGAGGAATATTAACGACCTTATTCCCTATTTCGGCCAATCGTTACAATGTAGATCAACTATTGGCCGGATCTCCTGCCTGATGAGCTCAACGAGTTTCTCGGCCCTCTTCCTACAGGCTCCTGGAATGGTCCAGTTCCGGCAATTCTCTCCAGTATTGGTGGAACTTATTCTCCATCCAGCTTGAGGGAGCAGTGTTGATTGTGTTGTATGCTATTCCAAGGGCTGTCTCGACAGTCTTATTTCCCCGATGCCCAGAATGTCCCGGAATCCATACCACCGACACATTTACTTTGTTTACACGAGCCTCTAAAAGCGCTTTTATATAAGGACGGTTTGAAAATGTTGTCGTATAAACACCACTAAAACCAATTTAAGCACTAAATCGATTTTATTTTAAAGCGATTTAGCGCATTTCTTTTAACCTAAATAAATACTCACCACTGGTTTTCCGAAAAATCTGTTGTTAACCTAGTTGTTTGACTTGTTTTTTCTTTAAACTGACATATTTAATCACATTTAATAACGCTCGAAGAAAACGATTTTATTTAAAAAAAACCCTTATATAAAAGCGCTCTTCTCGATGAGCACCTATAGAATCCAAGAGCCTTAAGGGCCGCTTGACTGTCGGAGAGTATCTTTATTGATCTGTTGCGCCAATTATTATCTATCATCCAACGTGCGCGAAGTGTTCTACCAGCGCCGCACGCGAAAAATTTTGCAATTTATGATTTTTTAAAGATTTTTGTTAAAATTTAAGATCCAGGATCTTTTATTCCCATCTGCTTTTATTTGACTGTACCAATTGGTAACCAGGCTTCTCGGGGGGGAGGATTAAGCAAGAAGATGTATTAATAACTGTAAAAATTTAACTTTGTCTTTCTTTTCAGATAATCGTAGTTTTCGCCCTTTGCACCCTTGGCCAAGGCACAGAACACGACAAAAGACCAGTCATTACCACACGAACCCAACTAAAAGTTTCACGAAGTCTAGATCCAAGTTCTATGCAAACTCTGAACGTCCTCACAAAAGATGGAAACGTTGCACAATTATTAGTCAAGAGAAGAGATCGATCGAAAAACGAGGCTCAAAAGTCAATTTCTTACTCCGCCGATAACTCTAAAAGTGGGTTTGGTGAAAATCAAAATAATAAGGAGGCAAACTCACAAAATAAGTACACCCAACCAAATTATATTTCAAGTTGGATACCTCTAACCAGCAACACGTTTCACGGACCTGAGTTTGAGTCGTCAAGTTCAGTAAAATGGAACGGTTCGGCGGAGTTAAAAAATGAGAGCGCAGAAGAACAAGAGCTTGAAAAAATCGAGAAGAATTTTGACGTTGCTAGGGGAAACGTTATCGACAGTGATAGGTAATTTATCTTATTTTTCTTTATGTGTTAAATTGGCGGAAGCATTTTTGATGTAATTGTACAGCACAAGCATAATAATTGCGTCTATCATGTTCTCGAGAGAAGAGCATAGCTCTTAAAAGAAGTTTTTTTTTTATCTTGTTTTAAGAAAATACTAAGAAATCCAGGAGGTTCAGTTGCTTGCTTTTTCGGAATTCGTTAATTTAAGTCAGAAAATCAAAAATGCGCTTAACCAGTTTGTAGGGCAAAAAATATATTTATGAAATGAAGCGCCCTTATAAATTTACAGAAAATATTTGTGGCATAGAGGGCAAAGGGTGAGGGAATAAATCGGAAAAAAGTTTTTCCTCGACCAGGATTTGAACCCGTGACCTCTACAATACCAGTCTAATACTCTACCAACTGAGCTATCAAGGACAAGGAGTTTTGACTGGCTATTTGGAAATCCTTTTGTCCGATTCATTTGTTAGTAGTGGAGTGATCTTTGAAGCCTACTGCGACCTTAAAAAGAGATGTTATAAAGATAAGGAGGTACATATTCACGATTATTAGTTGCACGAAATTTCTAATTATCTATCAACCAACCTCTATGCCACAAATCTTTCCTGTAAATTTATAAGGGCGCTAAAATTTTCCCTTCGTTTCCTAAATATATGTGGCAGAAATTATTACTTGGAAATTCGCCATCTGACACCTGTATCGTTGGTTGACGGATAAATAGAAATTTCGTGCTAAAAAGTGTGTCAAATGATACCTACCTTTTTTGTCTTTCTAGCGATTATTTTTTGAGATATTTACTTTCAAAGTTGTACAAAAATCGTTTTTTTTTTCATCAAATACTTTTCTACTTTTTTTGTGAAATTCTGGGACACGTCGACTTTATTTTCGTCAATAGTACATTATTTTAAAATTTAATTTTTACCTTTAGAATACACTCCTACGATGGGTAAAACTTTCCCAAACAATTTGAATCTATTTTAAAAGTGAATATTTTGAAAACTTTAACATTCAAAATATCTTTAAAATAAGGTACCGTTTGACCCACTTTCCCTGATTAAATTTTAGGGGTAAGGCTTACCCCTTTTAAAGGAAAAATATTCTACAGAAATTGCAATATAGCCAAAATGTTTCCCCATCTCAAACCAATTCGACGTGATTTGGAGTTTTCAAAAAAATCCAGGTGCTTCCTTTTAAATGGAACATCCTGTATATTAGCGTGTAGGTACTAAAAACTGCTTATAAAGTATCTAATGTGTTGATGTTTGGTATGCAGGATACCTCACGTCGTTGTGCCAAAGCCAGTTAACATTAGGTCTAGTGAAATTTTCCTAAAAAATGCTGATGCCAAAAAGAGGGGAAGATCCGTTATGGAAATCGATGAAACGGGGATTCCTGTTATTCATGGTAAGATTTGTTTTTAGCAGGTCTATGCTTACATATGTACAGAGAGCTTCAGGCTACTGCGAACATAAGGCGGAACTAGTCCAATTTGCCAGTATCCACGCAGAGACACCGCATACCTATTAGCTCACGCTTGCATTCGCCGTTCGCAGCTTGCGTTTAGTACGCCTCTAATCACGGTGCGATGCGGAGCGTAGTCGATGATGATAACGTAGTTTTCTTGTTTGTTTGTTTTCTGATAAATTGGAGCGTTTTATTTTCAACTGCTCAGATTTATCACTAACAACGTGTTACAATGAAAATAATAAAGAGACACAGAAGAGAAGCAAGTTTTCAAAATAAAATAATACATTCTAAAAACCAAAAAGATTCTCCCAGTCCAAAAAAAATTAGAGCAAATGTTCGACAAGTCCTCCTTGCTCGGCTAGACAATATTCGAGCCTATTATAAAAACCCCTTCTAATGTTTCCAAACATTTTAGGGGTGATAGTTTGAAAAGCTTCTTCAATTTGTGTCCGAAGTTCTTCCAAATTATTAGCGCGTTCATGCCCGTAAACTTTATTTTTGATATAACTCCACAGATAGAAGTCATTAGGATCGGGTGATCCAGCTGGCCATAAAATAGTTCCCCGTGTACCTATAACCCGATTAGGAAATACATTATATGTCAAAATACAAATGCAAATTTTCCCTCGACCAATATCGAACGTGTGTTGGGTTATGACGATTCAATAATTCAATAATGGAAAAGTGCTTTCATCTGTGAAAAGAATCGATCTCGAAGAGTTTTTGTCGTTTTCATCACGATTAGCCCTTTCCATCATTGTTTCGCAAAACTCCATATGACAATAGTTGTACTCAGGAAAAATTTGATGCGTTTTTAACGCTTTGTAAGAATGATAACCATTCTTTTTAAGAACACGTAAGACAGTGGCTGAAGATGTATCAACTGCTTCGGCAATTTGGTGGCTAGTTAACTTTCGATTTTCCTCCACTGCGGCGCAAATCATCACATCTCGTACTTCCTGCTCGTCATTCAAAACAGTTTTTTTTATGGTTTCTTGGCGCTACACAACCAAACTTTTCAAAATTCTGCACAAACCTAGTCTCAATGATCGGTCTTTGTAGTACCATTTGACCATCTGCACTTTTCCGCAACTTCGTAGAAATCCATTTTTAGTTTTAAAAATGTATTATTTCACTTAGGAACTTACCAATCTGTTTCTCAAGCAAGGCAGAAATAATACAAAATAATAAAAACAAAATAAATTTCAAAAAGATAATACTGCAGCGTGCTTCGAGCCCACCTCGGTCGTACGGCACGACGAGAGTAAATTGGACTAGTTCCCCCCATGTTCGCAGTAGCCTGAAGCTCAGTATACCTACTCTAGTTTAAAGGTATGGTAACAAAGTTCACCAAACTACTTAAAAATTAATTAGGCAACAACAACAACACCCGGTAAGAGGGCCCGATCTGGAAGAATCCTTAGTGTTAGCGGACATCTATGTGCGCTGACACTCATTATTCTGCCAAACCTTTCCTTCCACCCCCACTTGACCTTCAAGTGGACCTCTTAAACTCTCCATACCGCTAGGTAGCCTAAGTTTTGTCGATTTTTGGGGAGACTAGTTGCCTGAAGGGCTTAAATGTCCTGACTGTTCTAAAGAAGTATTTGTTGTTGTTGTTGTTGGGGGGGGGGAGGGGAGGGAAGTGGGATTTGGAGGAGGAGGGAAAGTGAGAACTAGCTCGCTAGTTGAAGGCTAGAGAGCTAGCTGAAGGCGAGGTCTCTTGTGACGATGTCGGATGTTCTCGTCGTAGTTGACGGCCTGTCGAATAAGGGGATTTGAATGAGTATCTGCTTTTTGGGGAATTAATTAGGAATGCAGTTTCAATGTCTTAAGTTGTCGATAAAAGCGAGTAATCGTGCATCAGAACGTGTTCTATGAATTTTTTAAAAATTTTCAGCTTGAACTTTAAATTATTATGTATGGCACGTATGGTGTTGAAACTTTGGCTCCCGATTTAGTAACTTATTAAAGGCTGTCAATAAATCTCAAAAATATACCTTATGCAATTATTATATTGGTCGAAAAATCAAATATTAAGATTTACTAAGTATTTATAAAGTACTTTATTTTATTTTTAAATTAAGAGTCATTTTTAAGGGTATGGTGGTTGGGTTTATTCATGTTGATCAAAGCAAATTCACGTTCTTGTAAAATATATCACTTTCTTATTTTCATCATGCTTTTCCTACCCAGGTGTTCGTGTACCAGACGATCCTACCGATACAAAAACTTGGAGAAACGCAAGAGTTATAAATGGGGAACTAGTGCCCTACGAAAAAGGGTACCGAGCACCTGCAGCCATACCATTAGGTATCTACCCATTTCTTTTCATTCTGTCTGCTAGCGTTGATTAAGTTGAGAGGTCTAAAATTTAATTTAAAAGTTCCTGACTTATTTTCTAAGTTAAAATTTCTTTCAAAAATACGCAGAAAACCCAAAAGAATAAAAAGAAAGACCGAAAGTGTGGTTAAAAATTTGTGTCAATCATCAAAATTAATTTTTGTACCCAATAAGGGAGGTAGTTTGACTTTGGACCACCGTTCTATAAATTGTTCAATGAATAAGTACAAAATACCATTATTATATCAAAATTCCCTAGAAAGACTTTAACTGTAGGTAGAATTTCTTGTTCTGAACAAGAATTTGGATGTTAAACTTCCAAATCAGTTACATCAACCGAAAAGAATCTAAAAAAGAGAAGATCAAAAAAATTTGGATAGAAAATTATTTTAAAGGTGATTCCCAAAAAAATTTTACTCCTAAATTCAGAGAAAAAAAATATGATATTTAAACAAAATAATCACGTAACCACTGTTCAAATCTTTCCAGGACATTTTGAATCACCCTATATATTAAAACGGCCTCTCCTTAATCAACGACATATTTTCATTGTATTTATATATCATAAAGTCAACCAACTGCAACCAACCATTTTCTACGTTATGACATAAGGACTAAAAGTGTGTTATTTTTTCCGTGGTTTCTGCAGTTCCCCCTTGTGCCAACCGGTGTAATGAAAATTCCAATAGTATGGGCGAGTTTGTAAATTCAACATTTTTTTGACAGCGGTGGAACATCGGTGCCAACATTCGGTTGACAGATGGGTTCGACATCCATCTGAGATCTAGCAGTAATGAAATGTCGTTGTTCCATCGAATACAAAAAGAACGCGTTGCGATGTAAACAGCTGAGTGCCAATAACCACACTTACCCCTAAATGCACCGTAGGCACCTAATCGGCTATCTAATCCATCCTTTTTCTCTCTTGATCCCATATAAATGAACAAAGAGGAAGCATGGATTAACTAAACTAATGCGAATATTTTTACGATGCATCTGGGGGTTAAAATAATAAAATCATACCTCAACGTCGACTCGAGAAAATCGGAAATGTGACTTATAAGGACCGTATTCATAATCGCTCCCAAGTCTCCCTTCTTCCTTGGGAAATGTAAATTTTTTATGGGCGAAAGAAGGAAGGAAGGAGCCTTGAGAAACGACTGTGACTTAAAGGCACTTATGCTGTACTTCTTCACAGTTTTTTCGAAATAGTCTTCAATGCAAGTACTTTTGAAATTAACTCTGTGTTTCGGACTTCCATTGTCTATATTTTATTTATACACGACGTTTCGATCAGTACAATCTCTGATCGTCTTCAGGTGCAAACTACAATCAATTCCTAAGGCTACGTGCTTATATACTGTGAGAAATCACTCAACCTTGAAATTTAAGAAGTTGGCTCCGCCCAAGGAGGGGCTTCCAAATATTTGGGATTTCAACACTTGGTTTACTGAAAATACCCTGATTCTGCCCAATAAAGGCAGCTTCAAGGAATTTTCGTTTCTTCCAGTGTGACTCCTTATGCAAAACCTTTGCTTCTGCCCACTTCATTCGGTGTTGTTTTGACCATGCATATTCGGCGATTCCTGATTTCGTGGTTTCACCTTTTTGGGTATTCGTCTGATGTTCCTTAAGCCTAACAGATAGTGGTCTTTTAGTTTCGCCTATGTATGATTCACCACACTCACAAGGAACTTGGTAAATGCATTCCTTATTTTGTTTGTTCTCTGGTTTTGTTTTACTAAGCAGGCTTCTAATTGTATTACTAGATTTAAAAGCTGTTTTAATATTAAAGTTTTTCGCTACTCTTCGAATTTTCTCTGATACTCCTTTAACGTATGGGATTGTAAGGAATGCATTGGCCTGATTTTGGTCTTGTAATCTCTGTCCTGTTTGTTGAAATTTAGAAATAGTATCTGTTATAAGTTTAAGGCTGTAACCATTCTGCTGCAGATCCTTCGTAATGTTTCTTATTTCGATTTCCAAGTCATGAGAATTGTTACAAATTTGAACGGCTCTGTTATACAAAGTTTTGATTATGCCTCGTTTGGTTGTAGCAGAATGATTTGAAACTTGATTTAAATATTGTCCTGTGTGAGTGGGTTTACGATAGACTGTTGTTCTGATGTCGCTTTCTACTCGTGTGACAAGTACATCAAGAAAAGGAATTTGACAATTTTGCTCCAACTCCATTGTGAATTTAATAGTGGGTCATTCCCGGTCCAGACAATAAAAGTATCATCAACATATCTTAGGCCAGAGCTTAGGTTTATATGTTGCGGTATCAACCGCGTGTGATTCGAACCACTCCATGTAAATATTGGCCACCACCGGCGAAAGCGATGAACCCATTGGCAGACCGTCATCCTGAGCATAAAACCTATCTTTCACTTGAAAATAAGAGTTATATAGGCAGCACTCCAACAACTCCATCACTCCCTCCAGCGGTAGGCTGGTACGTTCATAAAGGGATTCGTCATCAACCAGTCTCTTTCTAATAATATCTAGCGATTCCTTTATCGGGACATTGGTGTATAGACTTTCAACATCAAAACGGACAAGTCTATCCTCGGTTCCTAAAATAAAAGATTTAAGAATATTAACAAAATGGTTGGAATTTTCTACAAATGAAGCGGTCTTGCCTGCAAGAGGTTGAATAATTTTCAAAAGGAATTTAGACAAATTGCTTGTTGGAGAATTTCTGGAACTTGTAATTGGGCGTAAGGGCATTGCATCTTTGTGAATTTTGAGAAGTCCGTATAGATGAGGAGGCTTGCTATAATGTGGTGTAAGTTGAGACCTTGTATTGTCCGGAATATATCTGGAATACTTTTTCAAAATTCTATAAACCTTACTTTCGATTGATTGCGTCGGATCTTTTGGGAGAAGTTTATAGTTTCCTTTAGCAAGTACCTCTTCAACTTTCTGGTCATAGGTTTCCGTGTCCAAAATAACTGTTGCATTGCCCTTGTCTGCCGGTAAAATTTTAACTGATTTGTCCTTTTGAAGATTCTTCAACGCGATTTCCTCTGTCTTGCTTATATTAGAGATATGCTTAATAGGTTTGTCAATAATGGTCCTTACCTGAACTCGTCGGCGTCTTGTCGTGGAAAAGGATGACCTTCTATGGCGGTGATGATATCAATGGTGGGTATCTTCTTAGGAGCGATGGAAAAGTTAAGTCCTTTGCCAAGTCTGTCGTAGATGGTCGCAGGTTCGTGTAATTTTGTTCAGAATCGGCTGATAATCTTCCTCCATAGTATTTTCTCGAATCTCCTGAAACCGTTGTCCCAGTTCTTCTGTCAGTAATGACTTGTTCCGGTGGTGGCCAATATTTACATGGAGTGGTTCGAATCACACGCGGTTGATACCGCAACATATAAACCTAAGCTCTGGCTAAGATATGTTGATGATACTTTTATTGTCTGAACCGGGAATGACCAACAACTTTCAGAATTTCTTCACCACCTAAATAACATAAGACCCACCATTAAATTCACAATGGAGTTGGAGCAAAATTGTCAAATTTCTTTTCTTGATGTACTTGTCACACGAGTAGAAAGCGACATCAGAACAACAGTCTATCGTAAACCCACTTACACAGGACACTATTTAAATCAAGGTTCAAATCATTCTGCTACAACCAAACGAGGCATAATCAAAACTTTGTATAACAGAGCCGTTCAAATTTGTAACAATTCTCATGACTTGGAAATCGAAATAAGAAACATTAAGAAGGATCTGCAGCAGAATGGTTACAGCTTTAAACTTATAACAGATACTATTTCTAAATTTCAACAAACAGGACAGAGATTACAAGACCAAAATCAGGCAAATGCATTCCTTACAATCCCATACGTTAAAGGAGTATCAGAGAAAATTCGAAGAGTAGCGAAAAACTTTAATATTAAAACAGCTTTTAAATCTAGTAATACAATTAGAAGCCTGCTTAGTAAAACAAAACCAGAGAACAAAAAAAAAATAAGGAATGCATTTACCAAGTTCCTGGTGAGTGTGGTGAATCATACATAGGCGAAACTAAAAGACCACTATCTGTTAGGCTTAAGGAACATCAGACGAATACCCAAAAAGGTGAAACCACGAAATCAGGAATCGCCGAACATGCATGGTCAAAACAACACCGAATGGAGTGGGCAGAAGCAAAGGTTTTGCACAAGGAGTCACACTGGAAGAAACGAAAATTCCTTGAAGCTGCCTTTATTGGGCAGAATCAGGGTATTTTCAGTAAACCAAGTGTTGAAATCCCAAATATTTGGAAGCCCCTCCTTGGGCGGAGCCAACTTCTTAAACTTCAAGGTTGAGTGATTTCTCACAGTATATAAGCACGTAGCCTTAGGAATTGATTGTAGTTTGCACCTGAAGACGATCAGAGATTGTACTGATCAAAACGACGTGTATAAATAAAATATAGACAATGGATGTCCGAAACACAGAGTTAATTTCAAACACATCATTGTCTCAAACTTTCAAGCAAGTACTTTTTTTGCTCAAATTTAGTATGATGTCTAGCTTATCATCAGACTCTTCACTTGAACTGTCTTGCATTAATATTTTTTCCACCGACTCCCGAAGCCGGTGGCGACCGGTGCCAACATTTGTTGGACTGGTGAAATCTATCGGAAAATTTAGGAACTCTATATTGTTGGACTGGTGAAATCCATCTAAAATTTATGAAATCTTTTGTTGGCATCGGTGGACCACCGGTGGATTTACAAACTCGCCCTTATTTAAGACTTGGTATCTTATTGAATACCTTCATGCATTACCCTCTCCACATAGGCCGATCAGCTCTTATCGTTTTAGTGTCCTTTTATCCACCTTCGCCGCCATTTTGACAGAAAACTAATGGATTATCTGTCAATTTTGAGTGAAAATGGCGGCGAAGGTGGATAAAAGGACACTAAATCGGTATGAGTTGATTGGCCTATCTGGAGAGGGTACTGCTTCATGTCATCGAAAAGCTTTTTAAAGTGCGTTTTACTTGTTTTCTTAGGTCAATTAGTTTACGCGACAAAAACTGTGCCGGAAGAAAATAAGGAAGAGAAAAAAATGCCATCTATTGGACCGTTCTCAAAAGAAGACAATTTAAAATTGTTGAACGGAGAACAGCGTAACAACGCAAAGGAGGCAGTTGAAGATGGTAGATATGTTAAATTCAGTTCATCGGGTAAGTTATTAGAAGAATATACAGGACAATTGAAAAATTCAGTATCAAGATCTTAAGGCCGTATTTTTCAAGGTAAAAAAGAGTGGTTTTTCCTAAAAGCGTGTTAAAGTTTAAAGATTTTTTTGGCTTTTTCTTTGTAGCTCTTGCAGTTTTTAAGATTTTACGATCAAATTTAAAACATAGGTAACGTTAAAGGGCTTACATCATCCAGGATATCGAGTAAATGTAAGGATCTACTGGGAGAAAGAACAGAAATACAAAATAAGTTTCTTGTTTTGTTTAGAAACTTTTTTGTGTGTTCTAATTTTTTGCATCTGCAACGGTAGTTCTTACCTATTTCAATATCAATTTTTTATATACCTTTTTAAGTACCTATTTTTGTCCATTAATGTCAACTTTCATAATGTTTGTGGCGAACTTAAATAAAGGACGGCTTTAACTTAAATTATCTCACTTTATGGGTGTCACAACCTTTTAAACTTTGTGCGGAACTGTCAAACATAGTGTCGACTTTATGTACCGATAAGTCCCTGTTTGCAATGCTAATAGAGACTAAAACCCAAACCACCGTGTAAACGTAAAGCCCGTTTCTCACTATGCATTTTCTCCATGCATCTTGAGAAGTTGCAGGCATTTTGGGTGCTCACACCATACATTTTCCGCAAAAAAGATACACGGATTCGAGATGCACGGAATAGAACTTGTTCTAGTTTTTGTCAAAAGATTTTGGGGAATTTTCTAGTGTTAAACTAAGCTTAGGTTCCGGCTTTCAAAATTTTAATTATTTGTTGTCTGATTTTTTTTCTCTTCATTGGCTAAAATGTCATTTCTTGTTGCACAGTGTGAATGATTTTGCATTCCATGCATGCACGGAGAAAATACACGCAGTGAGAAACGGGCTTAACGTAGCACTGAAATCCAGCGCTCTCATTGGTGAAAGCCGGCAGAGGTGAGCGTTTCCTCCTCGACTAATAGTAAAGGGGCATGTGTAAGTCTGTGGGATTTTTAATGAAGGAGTTTTGTGACTATGTGGGAATGATAGCTCTTTAGTCACACAATCAAGTGTTTTGTTTGCATCTGTGTAGAAGGGGTTGTTATGACGTCATCTTTTAAGATGGACGCCAAAAATCATAAAAAATACAACTTTCGCAACCAGGCCATGGTTATACTCGATTCCATATAATTCGAAGACGAGGATTCCAAAAAATTTACTTTTAAGGTCATCAAACATTAAATGACCTTGAAAATCGCAAAAATCAAGATTTTTGCTAGTTTCTCTTCAAAAAATGTTAATAATTCGACGTTTGGTCAGACCAACTTCAAATGTACCTTAAACTATTCAATCTTTAAAGTTTGATTCATTTTGAAGCTTCATGACCTTGAAAAATACCCCAGTAAAATTAAAAAATTGCAAAAATGACATACTAAAGGGCGCTATTCATCAACTATTCAAATTTGTTAACAAAGATAAGAAGGTCAAGTCCAACAATTTTGATAAAAAAAAATTTTCAGCTATGACGTGTTTCAATAAGGCGGCTGATATATCAAAATGGCGACCTACAACCACATTTTATTTTATCCAATTTCGTAAAAAAGTACAAATAACAAGATGGCTATCAATTCTTTTTTTAAACAAAATTTATTGGACTTAACCTTCTTATCTTTGTTACCCAATTTGGCTCTCTTGGCTTTAATAATTGATGAATAGCGCCCTTTAGTATGTTATTTTTGCAATTTGTTAATTTTGCTGGGGTATTTTTATTTATCACACTCCAAGGACCCAATTTGGCATACATGCCTAATAGTTTGAGGTACATTGGTCTCATAAAACGTTTAATTATTAAGATTTTTTGAAGAGAAAATGGCAAAAATCTTGTTTTTTTGCGATTTTCATGGTCATTTAAGGTCGGATAAACTTGAAAGTAAATTTTTTGAAATCCTTGTCCTCGAGTTATATGGAATCGAGCACAATCATTCCCTGGTTGCAAAATGTGTATTTTTTATAATTTTTGACCGCCATCTAGAAAGATGTCGTCATATCAACCCCTTCTACACGGATGCGAACAAAACACTCGGTAACACTTGATTTGGTGACTAAAGAGCTATCAATCCCGCATGGTCACAAAACTCCTTTATAAAAAATCCCACGGAATAGAAATTATCGACATATGCCCCTACACTATAAAGTAGCATTTACACAGGCGAATATTCATTTGATCTTCGAAATGCCGACAAACATTCGCGCGAATTATTTATTTTAAGATTCGCGCAAAAGGTTCGGGCCAAAAGGTTCAGGGTTCGGGTAAAAAGGTTCGTGGTGTTCGGACAAAATTTGCTGAAAGAAATGTTTGGAATTAAATAAAAATTTGAAATTATTTACCGTAAATCATTGAACTGAATTTTAATATAAAAATTAAATTTTTAAACCTTTCCGACGGAAAAACGATTTGACGCACTTGATAAAAATAATGAGGATTACTTTATTTCATTTTGTGGGGTTTTGGTGTTGGGGTTTGGTGATGAGGTTTGGTGGTGGGGTTTGATAAGTTTTGGGTTATGGGGCTTGGTGGTGGGGTTTGGTGCGGTTCGGTGGTGGGTTTCAGTTTACACTTAATTAAGGAAAACCAAAAAAGTGATAAAGCATAAAATAAAATATATTTGGTGTTCCAATTTAATTTCAAGAATTGATGTGTGATGTGAGATCAAAAATATTATAATCCCACTTTCAAAAATATATTCCCAAAAAATCTTGCGAAAATTTGCCCGAATGTTCGTGGCAAATGTTCGCTGCAAATGTTCGTTGCAAATGTTCGAGTCTTCGGGCAAACGTTCGTCGAAAAAGGTTCGCCAGATTTGGCCCAAATTTTATGACCAACCTATTCGCCCTGTGTAAATGCGCCTTAACGCGATTTCAGCTACCGGCTCAGGCGACACGACGTAACAATACACCAATCTAGCGCGTCGGATCTGTACAATAAGAACGCTGGATTTCAGAGATACGTTACCAGATTTTTTGCTTATCTTTTTTTATGTTGTGGCTTTTTCGAAATTTGAAACCGCGAATCGTAAATATTAAATATTTAAAAACTTTCTCTCGTGCTAGTATTAATTGCGAAAATAAAAGTGTTAACTATTGAGGAAGCAAGTTGTTTGTAAATTTCTTACGGTATTGTTTATCAGGAAAACTTAATTTTTATTTTATTTCGGTCTTGCGGATAATAATAAGTTTTTTGTTAAGAAAGTTTTTAAATCAAAACCGAATGGTACAAACTTATTTTCAGTAGCAATGTAACAAATGCAAAAAAATTGCACGAATTGTGTTTAATTAGAGAATTTTAGGAATTAAATTTTACAATTATTAAAAACTTTGCCAAATAAAACTAATATTTACTGCACTGATCTTTAATCTTTAAGCGAAACCCGTATATAGAGAGTGAATAATAGGCACTTAAAGTTGGCTAGCTATTTTTTTTCCTTGTTGTTAGCGAATCTTTGATGCGTTTGTGAAATTCGTCCAAAAAAAAAGAGTTAAAGTTGTGCTTACAACGTACGACGTAACCAAACGAAATTCTTGTTCAGTGCATACTTTAACTTCATACCGCTCACTTCTATTTCAGTGGCGTAGCCAGGGGGAGGTTTTGGGGGTGAAAACCCCCCCAGGAGGTCCAACCCAATCTACAATAAATTAATCATGATCAAGGACCCCAGGGAAATCTATAGCTCCCCCACTTTTTTGACCCTTTAGTCGAGTTTGTAACGTGTATTTAATGTGATGTCTAAAATTTTAAATATTTTGCCTGCAGTGCTATGACGTCATTAATTGTTACAATTTTACTCTAATTCTAAGGAATTTTTATCACCAGCATTCAAAACGTGTAATAAATGGCATTCTTAGTATATTTTCTTTTGAAATTTTCATCTGCGGCGCATTTATGATTTGGCAAAAAATCTATATATACCACCGCAACCCACCCCTTCTTGGCATCTTACCCATTCTCCTTTTTCAAAATTTTTTTACAAAAAATCTAAGAGATCAAAATTTTTAATGAATTTTTTTTGTCAAAGTTTTTGCCTGCGGCGCTATACTAATATTAAATATTGTTACAACAATCAACAACATTTGAAACGCCTAAAAAATAGCATTTTAGTACAATTTTTTCAAAATTTTTGGCTGCGGCACAGGTTAATTTTGAAAAGAATCTGCAAATGAGACTAGATGCGACTTGCTTTTAAAAATAAGTTTCGTATACGCTAACTTAACATCTATTAAACCGCCCCTCTCCCCTCCCTTCAGTTCAAGCAATACTACCTAAATTTTAAAAATTCGCCATAGGTAGGTAGTTTTTTTTATCAAATGTTGAAACCCCCCAGAGTCGATTTCTGGCTACGCCACTGTTCTATTTCCTTCCTTGTCGAAAAAAGTGAGGCATTTATGAAAACCCGATTACTGCAAGGGGTGGTCGTAGAGATACCCAGACAGCACAACTCTGTCCCAAGGATGTCCAGTGGAAAGTTTTCTGGACAATGCAGCTGTCCATTGGACAACCAAATCTGTAAGAAATTTTGTCCAAGGCATATCCATTGGATAATACAATTGTCAAAATGTTGGACGGCTCTTGGACATCCCAAAAAAGTCCAAAAGTTTCAATATTTTCACTATTGTACCACTATACTAAATCTAATGGTTAACCAGTGGAACTAAATTCTGTCCAAGTTATCCATTGGCTATCCAAAAAGTATATTTATGGCTCACTGTTGAAAAAAAAAATAATAATTACAATATATATCTGAATTTCTTAGTACACTGGATATATATTACTATGTTTTCATGGGTATTGAGTTCGTTTTCAAAACTCATTCTATGTTTTTCTTTTATATAGCGTGTTCTTGTTCTTGATAAAGAACACGCTATATAAAAGAAAAAGATACAATGAGTTTTGAAAACGAACTCAATACCCATGAAAACATAGCATATGTTAACCAGTGGACAGTTTTGTCAAAACCACTCCAACATTATAAGTCTGATTGTCGATCCCCGAGGCTGGAGTTCCTAACAAAGGATGGGTATTAAAATACTAAAATACCACTTAGTCTAAAATAATGAAAAATACTTAACTAAAATATACAAATGATTCGGCTAGATATGAGAGAAATGTTATTGTTGGTAATGAATAACAAAAAACAGTTCGGACAAAAGACATATAGGCCGAACCAAACCCGATTGACATAGATTTTTTGATCAATATTTAATACAAAATTATGATTTTGGATAAAACTACAGTTCTAGAAAAAAGTGGAATTTACGAAATTAGTTGGATGGATTGTGACAAAAAATATGTTGGCCAAACGAGACGCTCTATTCAAACACGTTTTAAAGAACACTTAGCACACTTAAAATACGGAAGAACAGAAAAGTCAAGTGTGGCCGAGCATGCTTTTGAAAACAATCATAGATTCACATTAGATAACTTAAAACTTCTAAAAAGTGTACCAAACAAAAGACTTTTGAATGCATATGAAAGTATGGAAATCATTAAATCCAGAAATAGTTTAAATAAAGATAAAGGACCCATCCCGTTTAGTACACTTTATTCTTTGGTTGAGGGGAGATAGGATTAAAAATCGTGATCAATCACAAATTATTAGTCTTATCTCCGCCCACTAAAGGATTGTATATAAGATAGAGCGTAGATTAATTTAGTTCATTGTTTATCGTCTCCTGATGATGCTAACGTTGTTAGCGAAACGGGCGTCGAGTGCAAAAAAGTGTAGTTTTGGT
Organism: Oxystoma pomonae; assembly: GCA_963921995.1. NCBI lineage: Eukaryota > Metazoa > Arthropoda > Insecta > Coleoptera > Brentidae > Oxystoma > Oxystoma pomonae. Next base: position 2,528,976 of record OY998167.1, on the reverse strand, counting down.
TTGTGGAAAACAATCATAATTTTGTTTTAGTGCAACCAAAGGTTCCAAATTCCCAACATAGTCAATATTTAATGTTTAGTCAACGTATAAAGTACATCACTTTTGCAAGACACAAAATGGACGTCCGCCGGATATAGTTTATTTTGGGTCCGATGGACCAAGAAACATCGTTATCCATTGGATATCCAAAAATTAACTGAAAAAAAGCAGTTCTTTATGGATCAAAATAGGAAGTCCTTTGGACTCAGTTTTTTTGCGGGACAATGCGGGCGGTTTTAGACAAAAAGTTGCTGCTGAGATATAAGTCGCTGTTGTACGACGTATCCGTTCTGAGCTTGCACTATGAGATACGATTACGATTTTGGTAAAGTGGTAAAACGTTTTTGAATTACCCAATAAAGAAAGGTTTTAAAATCCTACTCTAAACCGTTATAACACAAAAAACAAATAAAACCGAAGTCAAGTTATAAAATGTTTATGATATTTTTATTTTGGTTTATTTCAGGTGTTGGTCCGTTTACCAAATACGATAATTTAAGAGCAGCCAATGACCAAAGCACCCAACTCAAATTTTTGGAACACATTAAGGCAATCAATGAAAATGAAGCTCGCAAAAATTACAACAGTCCAAGAAGGTATTCTTTTTTTATTTTAAAAACTTTTCTGTCTACGATACGATAAATCAATATTCTTTGTCAATGTGACTTCTACTTAGTTTGACCAAAAAAACACATACAGACCGCTTCAAGCTACTGCGAACATAGGGCGGAAGAAGTCTAATTTGCCAGTGTACGAACATGCAGAGACACCGCACGCCTATCAGTGAAGCAACCAACACTCAGGCTTTCGATCGCCATTCGCTGCCGTTCGCCGCCTTTCGCCTTGTATTTAGTACGCCTCTAACCACAGTGCTGTGTGGAGCGTAGTCAATGAAACCGGAATTTGGTCAATAAATACGCAAATTTTTATAACGTAATTTTCTTATTTTTTGTCACTGATAAATAAGAGCGTTTTATTGTCAACTGCTCAGATTTATCAGTGACGACGTGTTACAATGAAAATAATAAGGAGAAACAAAATAAAAGCAAGTTCTCAAAATAAAATAATACATTCTAAAAACCAAAAAGATTCTGCCAGTCAAAAAAAAAATTAAAGCAAATGTTCGAAAAGTCATCCTTGCTCGGCTAGACAATATCCGAGCCTACTATAAAAACCCCTTCCAACGTTTCCAAGCATGTTAGGGGTGATAATTTGAAAAGCTTCTTCAAAAACAGATAGAAGTCATTAGGAGCAAGATCGGGAGATCGAGCTGGCCATAAAATAGTTCCCCGTGTACTTATAACCCGATTAGGTAATACATTATCAAGATATTCCCTAACAAGGCCAACATTGTGAGCAGAACAACCATCTTGTTGAAACCATGTTTCACCAAATCTTACACCTAACAACTGCCTAGCAGTTGGAATAATGTGCTGCTGCAGTAGATCCAAGTATCTAGGACCATTCAAATTGCAATTGCCGTTAATAAAAAATGGCCCAATTACGTGTTCCCCTACAATACCCCCTCCCCCCAAACATTTAGTTTTTGGGGATACTGTGTTCTTACGTCAAAATACAAATGCAAATTTTCCCTCGACCAATATCGAACGTGTGTTGGGTTATGACGATTTGACCATTTGACCATCTGCACTTTTTCGGCAACTTCGTAGACATCCATTTTTAGTTTTAAAAATGTATTATTTCAATTAAGAACTTACCCATCTGTTTCTCTAGCAAGGCAGAAATAAAACAAAATAATAAAAACAAAATGAATTTCCAAAAGATAACACTGCAGCGTGCTTCGAATCCACCTCGGTCGTACGGCACGGAGAGTAAATTGGACTTGATTCCCCCTATGTTCGCAGTAGCTTGAAGCGGTCTGTATATTTTTTCAGAATATTTTTACTTGAATTATTCTCTCAAGGTACCGTTCTTATGAACAAACAGAGAGTTACAACTCGTACCAACCTGATGACTACTACAGTGCGCAAAACTACCAAGAGTTCAACACTCATAATGCTCAACAGTTTCAAAGAAGGATGCTTCAAAACCCCGGTAAATGTCTACAAATAATCATACTAATCTCTATACAGTTTACTTATACTATTGCGTTCAAAAATATTATTACGTGTTAAAATCCAAGATGGTGGACCATTTTAAAAAGTGGCTTTTTTTCACACCCCCCCCCATGAAAATATTTTTCCGTGCGTCACTGCCTCAAAGCTTTATCCTTCGTGAGCATAAGCTTTTAAAAATCAGTTAAGAAATAAGGAAGTTCAAAATAATTTAATTTCTATTTTTACAAAAAATATCAACCAGCGCCATCTTGGAATTTGCAAAACTGTTGCAAATTTTTAAAGTCTGATGTATTCGCAAAAATACATCAAGAACGAAGATCCCTTACATTGTTAATTCTTTACCGATTTTACCAAGAAACACATTTTTGTGTTCGGAAAAAATGCAGCTTTCAAAGAGGAAAAATATTTTTGTGCCAGTGGCACACAGAAAATTTTTTTATGGGGGACGATTGTCCACCATCTTGTGTCATTTTTAACACTTGTTCTAAAAAATATGAAGTATGTCCTTCTATGTTCTTTCTGGTGATATAGCTTTTTCTTTTATCGGACCATTGGTTTTAAAGTTGTAGGCAATTGAAAAAGTCTCCTGTTTTTTGATATTGCTATGATCAAAAATGTTAAAACATGTTCTATTTATAGGTAACGTCTTCTACCCATCTTCAGAAATGTACAGTCCTCCAAGTACGGTTACCTTTAGCGAAGGTGTAAGGACACCTGTACTGCAATACGCCCACCCTGAACTTGGAATACAACCCGCTAAAGTGAGTCACTTTAGAAAGATCAGTAGCGGTAAAAAACAGGCAAAAGTTACTGCTATTCTTTAAAATAACAATTCTAAAGATTACCATATATTTAATTTATTACTTTAAAAGTTTGTTTTATTTCCAGAACTCACCTGAATTTTGTTTTAATAAAATAGGTTACATCAGACGATGAGCAGCACCAACAGCAACCAATAAGGGACTCCTATAAAGAAAAAGACCACACTCCGTATGGAGAAGTTAATACAGGACGTCAACAAAATCACTATTATGACAACACCTTGAACGAAAATAGTATAGGTACATACAGAGTGTTTCAAAATTCAGTGACAAGATTTTGAATGGTGTATTTTTCAGGCCAAAATAAGACTTTTTCTATCGAAAAAGCTTTGTTACCAATCTACAGAGCGTTCAAATTTTATAACAGGTTCCAGATAAAAAATTAAGAAATAAAGCGAATTACCAAAAATTATTTTATTTTTTGTTCTCGATAACGGTCCAAGAGAAACAAAAAAAATTACAGAAGACACAAAAGTTTTTAAACAAAACAAGGAATTAATCATCACTAAATATTTGTTTATGGGGCGAAAAAGGCTTGACCCCTGAAAAAATATCTCGCTGTAGATTCTTACAATCACTCGACAGTTTGAAGAATGTAAGTCCTAAAATGTGACCCATGTTCTTAAAAACTACAAGATCTATTAAGAAAAAACTAAAAAAATCTTTAAAATTTACCGCTCTGTAGATCGGTAACGAAGTGTCGCGGAAAAGTCTTATTTTGACCCGAAAAAACATCCTGTATAATAACTAAAAAGTTCTCCAGGTTTTTACAAGAAAGACGTGATGAATTACCCGTACAACACCTACTATATCAAACCCAGGCCGGAACAGCCGTTCTGGATGAAAATTACCGAAAATTTGAGAAGCAACGTGCAAAGTGGGCTGGAAAAAATGCAACAGTTTACCAGGCCGGTGTTTCAGCCACTAGTGGAGGCCACAAACAAGATATCCAATAATTTAGGTCAGTATATATTCTTTAACCCAGCAAACACATCTGTTACATTAACATTGTATTTAGGTAAATCTAAAGTCAAAAAATTTACATAAAAAAAGTTTTCATAAAATTTACGTAATGCTTAGATAACATAACTTAGGTTTCTTTAGTTACATTATATTTATGTATTAAGACGGGAACTTTGAACGTGGCGTTATGCAGAACATGGAAGTTTTACCTTGTTGACATTAAAAATATATAAATATTATGTACACAATATGATAATTTTATATTCCAACACGTTATAATCATATAACATTTACCTTATAAATTTATATAGTAGTTACATAAAGAGTACGTTATTTGCGTGACGTCAAGTTTACCTTGATGTTACTTGTAAGAGATATAAATATTATGTAAAAAAATTTACCTTAATTTTACCTTTCCATTTACTTTCTAGTTACCATGTTGCAATGCATTATTTACGTTATTTTAATTACATATTAGTTACGTAAAAAGTAAGAAACCTAGTGCATGGCATAATGCAGAACATGTACGTTACTTTTTACCTCGTTGTGACTTCCAGTTTACCTAGAATTTATGTAAGAAAGTAATCATGTGTTGTAACTTGTAAAAAAAATTACCTTAATTTTACCTTTCCATTTACTTTCTAGTTACCATGTTGCCATGCATTATTTACGTTATTTTAATTACATATTAGTTACGTAAAAAGTAAGAAACTTAGTGCATGGCATAATGCAGAACATGTACGTTACTTTTTACCTCGTTGTGACTTCCAGTTTACCTAGAATTTATGTAAGAAAGTAATCATGTGTTGTAACTTGTAAAAAAATTTACCTTAATTTTACCTTTCCATTTACTTTCTACTTACCATGTTGCCATGTATTATTTACGTTATTTTAATTACATATTAGTTACGTAAAAAGTAAGAAACTTAGTGCACGGCACAATGCAGAACATGTACGTTACTTTTTACCTCGTTGTGACTTCCAGTTTACCTAGAATTTATGTAAGAAAGTAATCATGTTTTGTAATACATGACGCATAAAAACATAAAAAAACATATAAAACATATAACACAGTTACGTAAATATTACGTTAAAATTACAACACATGATTACTTTGTAACATAAATTCTAGGTAAACTGGAATAAGTCACAACAAGGTAAAAAGTAATCTCCATGCTCTGCATAACGCCATCCACATAGTTCCCTACTTTTTACGTAAATAATATGTAATTAAAATAACGTAAGTAATACATGGCAACAACAAATTGTTAAACGGCAGATATCGATCGGGGTAAATTTTTTTACATAATATTTATCTCTTACAAGTAACATCAAGGTAAACCTATCGTCACGTAAATAACGTAATCTTTATGTAACTACTAATATTACGTATTGGAATGTAACATTTATGTAAAATTAAAGTCACATTGTGTATATAAGTTATCTTATATAAATATTACGTAAACTTTACGAAGACTTTTTTTATGTAAATTTTTTGACTTTAGATTTACGTAAATACTAAGTTAATTTAACAGATGTGTTTGCTGGGAACCGAGACAAATATTATAAAGTGCAGATTTTTTCTATCAGCTTGTAGAATCTTATGCAACCTTATACAACAACATAAAAACTCACCAACTGTCATAAGATCCTGTGCGACTTTTTCCCCAAGTTTGTAAGGCTCATAGTTTCCTGGATATAAGAGGGGTATATATAGACACAGGTATTACAGAGTTGCATAAACAATCGCGTAGGTACCTACAATTTTTGAGATTTTCAAAACAGAAAAAATTTAAAGTGATAAATTTCGCGATTTTTCCAGGTTTAAGCGGCACATCCGTACAAGCAGCACAGAAAAGGGTTGGGCTGGCCCTCCCCGCGGCCGGCACTTCTGTGATTCTTCCCGCATTAGGTAAGTTTGATTTATAACCTCTAGGAAAAAGAGGGATGCTATAAGCTTAAGGTCATATCGATAATTACCATAAAAAGCCAGGAAAACCGCCAAATGACCTTGACCGAACGCCGCAACAGTATCGCGATCTATATTACAACCCTTGGATTACGTATTTCTCTCTCAAATTAAATGAAACAGAAATGTTTAGAAAGCAAGATTCAGCGATCATTGAATTTTTTTCGCTCAGGCAGGGATATACAGTATGTCTCAAAAGTCTGGAGTAATCGATTTTCTGGGAGAACAATGGTTTTTTTTTCAAAAAAAAAATTAAAAAGGATCATTTTAGGAAAAAAGCGTTTTCGAAAAACGTATACTCTTTATACAGGGTGTCCCAAAAATAAAATATGGCAAAATGTATCTTTTTTAAATTGGAAACCCTGTATATTATATCATTTTCTGAACCCTTAAAACACAAGCTTTTCAAAAATATCAAACACTTTGGGTTAATTTGTATGTAGTCTGCTGGTTACTTTCATATATTATTAGTGATAATAATTAAATCATGTCATGTTACATTAAAAATGTTAATAAAAAAAATGTTTAAATACACTACCCCCCCCCCCCCCCCGAGAAGCCTGGTTATGGTCACATTTTTACTTCAAATTAAGTTTTTGTTATTATTTATCCTTAACCACTCCCCCTTCCCCCCCGAAGTCAATTTCTGGTTGTGCCACTGCACGTCTAATGTAGATGTACTAATTTATCAATAATTCTGTGGGTCTATTCTTGAATCGAGAGAATTGGAACAAATCTTCGGTTTAAATAGAAACCGATTTAAACCCAAGATTTTGATGCATAGTAGCGAGAGAATTTGATTTCCTGGGAGCAAATTTTCTCTCGATTCAAGAATAGACCCACTGGTAATAAATGTATCTATCTATCTATAGGTTTAGTGGCAGGTGGAGCGGCCCTGGGTTTCGGTGCCGCTGCCATGGGAAGATTTTTCACTCCAATAGAAAACATGAGGGCCCTTCACGGAGTTAACCCCAACGATATTTATTTCGTTATGCAGGAAGACCCCAAGAGTACAGACAAAACCAGTGAAGAGCATAAAAGAATAAGGTAGGTCCATTATATAGGGCGGCCCCAAAAAAAAAGAAACATTTTTAACTGTCCATTACTTAGAAAGGTTTTGTCCGATTTAAAAAATTCTAAACATTTTGAAAAGCCAACACTACAAAATTTAACAATTTGATACCGAATTGACAACTTATGTAATGATTTTTAAAACATAGATATTTTGGACCCCGCCCTGCATTTTTTTTATGTGCGCCACTGGTAAAAAAAATTAACCTTTGTGTTTAGGGCTTTATATTTTCCGAGTGTACTGACGTATCGCTTGCTAACATTGAGTAAGAAATAAAAAAAAAATGTGAATTGTTCAGAAGAGGGGTGATTCTTAAATTTTGAAGTCTTGACTTTTCAAAATTGTTAAAATTTTTGAAATCGAACGACACGTCATTGTTATACACAAAACTCTTTTTTTGCAGGCGAAGCCTGTCGTCCAACCCGGAGGACACCATGCAAGATCTGGGCTTCAGTATAGAAAAAGACGGACAACTCAACGGTCTGTCTCATCCGGATTTTTGGGCGGACACGCCCTGTTCGAAGCAAGTGTTTTGCAGCATAATGCTGCAGCAACACCCCGACGAAGTGGTTGTCATGGAGAAAAAGATGGACACGCTTTTGTCCACGTAAGTAGGCAAAAATAATGGTTACACCATATACCGATTAGCTTAAATATACGCCCGCCCTTCCTATATATACCAACCGATTGTGACTTACTAAATCTCTACTGTGTCTATCATAGACCTAACGTTGACTTTTTTTTTCACAACAAGTGGGTAAAACCACTTCAAAAGTGAATTGTTTATTTTCAATTTCATTTTCCAATTTTTATTTTTTTTTGTACTTTTACTTTTATTTATTTATTTATTTATGATTCCAAAGCTTTCAACATGCACGAAGTTGTATGTAAGATGTCTCGCTACTTTCTCTCTTGTTTATTTCTTTTTTTCTCTCTATTATTTTGTTTGGCTTTCCCCCAGATGCACCGTAAAAATATTCGGAGTAGTTTAGTTAATCCATTCTTCCTCTTTGTTCATTTATGTGGGATCGAGAGAGAAAAAGAATGGATTAGATAGCCAATTGCGATTAAGTGCCTATGGCTTAGTAACGCTGTTCTGCACATGCGCCGCTCCAGCGTCATCGGCTAAGATACGAAGCCACAAAGGCTGTCATTTATTTGTTTACTTTTCTAAATAATCCTGGATTTTTGTATTTTTTTTGTGAAGAAAAAATATAAATGAGTTGTTAAAGTAATATAATCCCGTTGAGGATTAACTGTGCAGCTTTCCAAAACAAAAAAATTGGTGCTAGAAATCACGGATATTCCACCATACAATAAATTGTACCTTTGAAAGGTTTGAACCTTTTTTTTCAAATAACTTGGAAACTAAACCTTCTACAAATTTGGACTTTATAACAAAATTTGTAGTCCGTATTCATGGAAAATCGCTACTTGTTACAATTTTTTTAAATATTTTATCCCCCTTTTCCCCCCTTCAAACCTCCCATCACCCTACCCAAAAGTTGATCAGTTCATGGTCAGCCGATAGAGGATTTTTGTACTAAATTTCGTTAAAATCGATTAAGGCGTTCTTGAGTTATCGTGTATACAGACAGACAACAGACCGACAGACAACTTTTGTTTTTCATAGATTAAGGTGTTTTGGAACCTTGGTAACTCATTTTTGATAAAATTAAGAAAAGTCAAAATTTCACGTTTTCAATAGTCCCCACCCATATTAGTAAGGTGGACTAAAAAGGTACCAACCTCTAGACCTTTCATTGTCTGATATTCTCCATAAACACGGGAGATATTTACTAAGATGGATTAGGGTTTAGGACTATGGGACGTATGTGGTTTTTAATCTAATTTTGCGGGTTTTTCTTTAAATCTAAATAAAACTTGTTGGAATTTTGGACTTACTATAATCATATAAATGATTTGGCAAGGAAAAAACACAGGTTTTCCAAAAATTTCGTAAAAAAAATGGAAAAAAGCAAATTAGCCAGTTTCAGTGACGCTGTGCATGGCCTACTTGACGCGAAACAGTCACGTGGTACATCGACAGTTTTTTTTGACCAACCAACCAAAAGTCTAAGCTATGGTTTGTTATGACAACACATTTTGACATCTGAACAATTTGAGGTTAGAAATAAACAAAAATTTCTAACCTGAAAATGTCAAAATATTTTTAGATGTCAAATGTGTTGTCAAAACAAACCATAGCTTAGACTTTTGGTTGGTTGACCAAAAAAACTTTCGATGTACCACGTGACCCGATGTTCAATTGTTTTGCGTGTGACGTCAATTGAAAGTGGCTTATTGACGGTGGGTTTATCCCCGTATAGTAGGCTTTTTAACTAAAAATACTCTGTTAAATGGGTTACTTACTTATATTTTTTTATCGCTTTTTATCCCTAAATTTGCAGAGATCCATATGAAAAGATATATTCTAATACAACACTTCTTCAATATGATGAAAATATTAAATTAAAAGTTTTGATTCATGTATTTTTATCGATTGAAAACTGTCAAAACACTTAACTGACGTTTCGCTCGCTGACGTTTTGCTCGTTTTGAACGAGAACCGTACCTTCTGAAATAAAAGAAATCCTTCTACATCTATAAACGCGTGAACCACCAATTTTGATCAATATTATTTTGTCCATCTTTATAAAATTCTCTATACCTTTCTGCCCTCCCCCCCCCCTCTTAAAATTAATGTTGAAGTATTTAATTATTTCGTTATTTTATTTATGATTTTCAGTTACAAATGATAACGAAAAGCAGTTACGAATTCTCCCCCCCCCCTTGTAACACTTACCTACTCCCCCGCGCCATTACTTAATTTATAGATGACACCAAGAGGTTGCAATTTGGAGTTTAGGCGTAAGGCAAGGTCTGGGAAAAATGCAGGAAGGAAAGAGAGTAGGCAATTGCTCCCCCTCTTCCATGCTTCTGCAAAAAATCTCCGAATTTTCATAAAACTTTACAAAAATTGCTAAAATCACACGTTCCTTTCGCCCCTAACGTGCAAGAATTTACCGCCGAAGACTTTTACCGGCGCGTAATATGAAATCACCGCACAAATTACAAAACCTCGCAAAACCACTAAAACCATAACAAAATAAGCAAATACCCAACAACCCAAAAAAGCCGCGGAACTTTTATTATTAGTATTTTTTACATGCGCTATTCTTTAATTTGCGCTTAATCAAATATTATTTAGGCGAAGATTGTTACGGTTGCGCGGTTTGTAAATATGCCGGAATCAGTTTTACACTATAATTGCCTGCTTGCTTGAAAAATAACAGCGCACAGCGGTTATAGCGCAAGATTTATACCGTGAAAAATTGCTTTTTAAGATTCCGCGCGCTATCAGTTACCACAAAAATTTAGACTTCTTAATTTTTTTAGGCGCGTAGTTAATCGCCTTTGACAAGGTGTGCAAACGCCTAAGCAAACCAGATGTGTGTATGTAAGAAATTTTTGTTTTCATTTAATCATTGAAAATTAATTTTAAAGTTACCTATATGTATAAGGCTTTTTTCTTGATTTAAGAGAGCAGTGATCCCCCTGACCACCTTAAAGTGAGATACCGTACGTTTCTATACATTGTCTTAAAAAACGCGCTGGCATACCCAATTGAAGCAAAAAATTATATTTATTTTGAACAAAAAAATCAACCAATTCGTGACTGTTTTAAAATTTAAAGCAGATAAACCACCTCTTGGCGGTGGTCTATAATATACGATGATTTTACTCAAAATACAACATCCCGTGTCACTTTGACATTTCTCAGATTTCTTGTTTACCCATATTTTATTATTATTTACGGATTATTTGGACTGTTTTAAGAAAAAATGGCCCTATGCATCTCACTCCAGTACATTTTTACGTCTATCCAGGTAAAATGATCTTATAAATTGTGGTCTGCTTCGGCTTAAAATAAATTTTTCGATACCCATGTATATGTCAGCCTTCAAACCAAACTTTTGATAAACTATAGTCCTTAGTAAATACCGCCCAGAATATCCTTTTACGCAGCGGCATCTGTTAACTTATTTTTTCTAATTTTTAACAGTGAAAAATATACGCAGCACAAACGAAAACACGAAATCAAAACAAATAAACAACAAAAATGACGTCGCGAAGCCGGGCGAAACTGACTGAAAACCCTGGTATTAATAAATTCTCCCGGAGCTAAACCAATGTCTTTTGTTTTGTGATTTCCATGGCTGGCTAGATTAATAGATGTTGCTTACAAGTTTCGCGGTAAGGCGTATATTTAATTACATTTTACGAAAACTGTGAATTAGAGAAAAGTGAGTTTCAAGCACGGATCACTGTTTGGTACTCTTTGTTTCAAGTATGTAAAGCACAACTAACATTTTTTGTATTTACACGATTTATAGAGGGAGGCTAAAAAAATTATTCAAAAATAGTCAAAAATGGTGTTTTTTACAAAATATTTTTGATGATCCTTGAACAATAAAGCAATAAATGTTTGTCAATTGTGTATGAGCAATAGCGTACCAAAACTATTTTTCTTGGGGGGTTCTACAGACTCAAATATACCGGGTATAGTCAATGATGTCTTTTCTGCGATAGCATGAAACAATTCAAGACGTACGTGATGTAACTTCATTACCTAATACCTAAATATTACGATAGAACTTAAAATATATTTGAAACCCAGTGGCGTAGCCAGGGGGGGGGGGGTTGGGGGTTAAAAAGCTATAGTTCCCACACTTTTTTGACATGGGTATATGGTGTAATGTTTTAAAGTTTAAAAATTTTACCTGCGGTGCTATGACGTCATTAATTGTTACAATTTTAGTTTAATTTTAAGGAATTTCTATCACCAGCATTCAAAACATGTATTAAATGGCGTTGTTAGTATAATTTTTTATATCTGTATATATCACCGCAACCCACCTCTTCACTTTTTCAAAAATATTTTACAAAAAACCTAAGAGATCAAAATGTTTTAAAACATTTTTGCGGCGCTATTCCAATATTAAATATTGTTACAATTTTGTTTAATTTTAAGCAATTTTTTTATTAACAACGTTTGAAACGCGCAAAAAATAGCATTTTAGTGTAATTTTTTTAAAATTTTTGCTTGTGGCCCATTTAAAGGATAATTTTGAAAAAAATCTGCAAATGACACTAGATGAGACTTGCTTTTGAAAATAAGTATTTTTATTTCGTATAAACTAACTCAACACCTGTTAAACCGCACGCGCCCCCTCTTCCCTCCCTTCAGTTCAAGAGCTCAAGCAGTAGACACCTACCTATTTTTAACAATTTGCCATAGATAGGTAGTTGATTTTTATTAAAATATAACCCCCCAGAGTCGATTTCTGGCTACGCCACTGTCCCAGTAGATAAAAGAAGAGTTCCTATTTTTGTATGAGTCGGTAGAACCCTCCTCCTTTGAGGGTCATCAAAAATATTTCGCAAAAATAAAGTATAAATACAAAAAACCACATGCTTGAAACTCACTCTTCTCCAGTTCATATTTTTCGTAAAAACAAGCCTCGAGTGATGGACTTTAACCTTATTTTCTGACTCATCCTGTACCCCTATAACTTATTAAAATTTTAAAAAAATTAACGGTTCACACGCTCCATAAGAAATTGGTTGTCAGGGGTTTTATAAGGTTTTAATTTTATTTGTTGGAATTTGGTTTTCTTGGAGACCTAAGTAAGTGATTGTGTCTGGATTGTCCAATCGTGCAATAAGTATTTTTCTAATTATGTATAAATGCATTATGTACCTTGATATAACCGCCGCTTCATCGCATCGTCATTATTTTTTAGAAAGTTAAACTTCGATGTTGCGTTCTCATTTTTCGAATTTCTGCATTTATTTTAGCGTGTGAAAAATATTAAAATCCTGGGTGGTCAGTTACTGCTATCTGATCGCAAGAATTCAGAGTAATTGGTAAAAGTTTGTGATGACTTCAAGGAGAAGGATTTTATTAATGAAAGTAAAATTAATTTAGTATTAGACAATTCATTGTCTAAAAATGGCTTGTGCCTGTTTTATACTTTTTTTTAAGTTAATCCATGAATTCATGTAAAACCATTTTCATGAGGCTGCAATAAAATTCTGTTTTCTCAGTTGAATACTGGTGACGATCGCAGATACATGTGCATTCGAAACGTTTTGAAAGGGGTTGTCCATTTTCCCAAAGAGACTTGAATTTCAAATGCTTCAACTTCAAACAAGATTTTTTGTTTGTAAAATGTAGAGCGAATCTCGTTTGTTTAAATGTTTTTTATTTTTACTTATTTAAAATGTTGTAATGTTCTTTAAATGTTAATCTCTACCGTGACGTTTGATATACCAGGTCTGAAGATGCCTTTGTAGGCGAAACACGTGTCACCTACCAAATTTTGAATACAAATTTTGTATTTTGAGACTTTATCACTTTGAGTTTCCCAAGTTGAAGCATTCGAAACACAGTGTTGCACATAAAGCTTTTTCTAGGGGGGTCAAAAATGTCTGCTTTTTAGACATGCCCGCCATCTTGGATTTTAAGTAAATGGCAGTTTCAACAGCAGTTCTATAAATTTTGAAGCCTTTGCTTCCAAACAGTCTAAGTTGCTATTCAAACAAGTAGATTTTCTCTTAATAAGTGATTTTCCAGGCAACCCAGCAAACACAAATCGTCGGCATTGAATCGGGCCGATGTCGACAACGTGGGCAGTGTGTCGGTATCGGTGACTACACTCTGGCCCGATGTTGGTCAAATTGCGATTTTTAGTTTTCGGTCAACAATCGGCAACTGACGGAGGTCCACATTACAGACTACAGTCGACTTTATGCCGACACCACTTTAGGACCGACGACGGTCCGATTCGAACTTTGTTTAATCGGACGAGAATCGGCAACTGACGATGGCCCGATTTACTATAGTCGACATTATGCCAACGCAAAACTTATCTGCGTTAGGGCCGATGATGGTCCGATAGGAACTTTCTTTAATCGGTCGAGAATCGGCAACTGACGATGACCCGATTTACTATAGTCGACTTTATGCCGACGCCTACTTTATCTGCTTTAGAGCCGACGACGCGACGGTCCGATTCGAACTTTGTTTACTCGGACGAGAATCGGCAACTGACGATGGCCCGATTTACTATATGCCAAGGCAAACCTTATCAGCTTTAGGGCCGATGATGGTCCGATTGGAACTTTCTTTAATCGGACGAGAATCGGCAACTGACGATGGCCCCATTTACTATATTCGACTTTATGCCGACGCCTACTTTATCTGCTTTAGGGCCGAAGACGGTCCGATTGGAACTTTGTTTAATCGGACGAGAATCGGCAACTGACGATGGCCCGATTTAACTAAACTTATCTGCATTAGGGACGATGATGGTCCGATAGGAACTTTCTATAATCGGTCGAGAATCGTCAACTGACGATGACCCGATTTACTATAGTCGACTTTATGCCGACCCCTACTTTAGAGCCGACGACGCGACGGTCCGAGTGGAACTTTGTTTAATCGGACGAGAATCGGCAACTGACGATGGCCCGATTTACTATAGTCGACATTATGCCAAGGCAAACCTTATCAGCTTTAGACCCGATGATGGTCCGATTGGAACTTTCTTTAATCGGTCGAAAATCGGCAACTGACGATGACCCGATTTACTATAGTCGACTTTATGCCGACGCCTACTTTATCTGCTTAAAAGCCGACGACGCGACGGTCCGATTGGAACTTTGTTTACTCGGACGAAAATCGGCAACTGACGATGGCCCGATTTACTATATGCCAATGCAAACCTTATCAGCTTTAGGGCCGATGATGGTCCGATTGGAACTTTCTTTAATCGGACGAGAATCGGCAACTGACGATGGCCCCATTTACTATATTCGACTTTATGCCGACGCCTACTTTATCTGCTTTAGGGCCGAAGACGGTCCGATTGGAACTTTGTTTAATCGGACGAGAATCGGCAACTGACGATGGCCCGATTTAACTAAACTTATCTGCATTAGGGACGATGATGGTCCGATAGGAACTTTCTATAATCGGTCGAGAATCGTCAACTGACGATGACCCGATTTACTATAGTCGACTTTATGCCGACGCCTACTTTAGAGCCGACGACGCGACGGTCCGAGTGGAACATTGTTTAATCGGACGAGAATCGGCAACTGACGATGGCCCGATTTACTATAGTCGACATTATGCCAAGGCAAACCTTATCAGCTTTAGACCCGATGATGGTCCGATTGGAACTTTCTTTAATCGGTCGAGAATCGGCAACTGACAATGACCCGATTTACTATAGTCGACTTTATGCCGACGCCTACTTTATCTGCTTAAGAGCCGACGACGCGACGGTCCGATTGGAACTTTGTTTACTCGGACGAGAATCGGCAACTGACGATGGCCCGATTTACTATAGTCGACATTATGCCAAGGCAAACCTTATCAGCTTTAGAGCCGATGATGGTCCGATTGGAACTTTCTTTAATCGGTCGAGAATCGGCAACTGACGATGACTCGATTTACTATAGTCGACTTTATGCCGACGCCTACTTTATCTGCTTAAGAGCCGAAGACGCGACGGTCCGATTCGAACTTTGTTTACTCGGACGAGAATCGGCAACTGACGATGGCCCGATTTACTATAGTCGACATTATGCCAAGGCAATCCTTATCAGCTTTAGGGCCGATGATGGTCCGATTGGAACTTTCTTTAATCGGACGAGAATCGGCAACTGACGATGGCCTGATTTACTATATTCGACTTTATGCCGACGCCTACTTTATCTGCTTTAGGACCGACGACGGTCCGATTGGAACTTTGTTTAATCGGACGAGAATCGGCAACTGACGATGGCCCGATTTACTATATTCGACATTATGCCAACGCAAAACTTATCTGCATTAGGGCCGATGATGGTCCGATAGGAACTTTCTATAATCGGTCGAGAATCGTCAACTGACGATGACCCGATTTACTATAGTCGACTTTATGCCGACGCCTACTTTATCTGCTTTAGAGCCAACGACGCGACGGTTCGAGTGGAACTTTGTTTAATCGGACGAGAATCGGCAACTGACGATGGCCCGATTTACTATAGTCGACATTATGCCAAGGCAAACCTTATCAGCTTTAGAGCCGATGATGGTCCGATTGGAACTTTCTTTAATCGGACGAGAATCGGCAACTGACGATGGCCCCATTTACTATAGTCGACTTTATGCCGACGCCTACTTTATCTGCTTAAGAGCCGACGATGCGACGGTCCGATTCGAACTTTGTTTACTCGGACGAGAATCGGCAACTGACGATGGCCCGATTTACTATAGTCGACATTATGCCAAGGCAAACCTTATCAGCTTTAGGGCCGATGATGGTCCGATTGGAACTTTCTTTAATCGGACGAGAATCGGCAACTGACGATGGCCTGATTTACTATATTCGACTTTATGCCGACGCCTACTTTATCTGCTTTAGGACCGACGACGATCCGATTGGAACTTTGTTTATTCGGACGAGAATCGGCAACTGACGATGGCCCGATTTACTATAGTCGACATTATGCCAACGCAAAACTTATCTGCATTAGGGCCGAAGATGGTCCGATAGGAACTTTCTATAATCGGTCGAGAATCGTCAACTGACGATGACACGATTTACTATAGTCGACTTTATGCCGACGCCTACTTTATCTACTTTAGAGCCGACGACGCGACGGTCCGAGTGGAACTTTGTTTAATCGGACGAAAATCGGCAACTGACGATGGCCCGATTTACTATAGTCGACATTATGCCAAGGCAAACCTTATCAGCTTTAGAGCCGATGATGGTCCGATTGGAACTTTCTTTAATCGGTCGAAAATCGGCAACTGACGATGACCCGATTTACTATATTCGACTTTATGCCGACGCCTACTTTATCTGCTTAAGAGCCGACGACGCGACGGTCCGATTCGAACTTTGTTTTTTCGGACGAGAATCGGCAACTGACGATGGCCCGATTTACTATAGTCGACATTATGCCAAGGCAAACCTTATCAGCTTTAGGGCCGATGATGGTCCGATTGGAACTTTTTTTAATCGGATGAGAATCGGCAACTGACGATGGCCCGATTTACTATATTCGACTTTATGCCGACGCCTACTTTATCTGCTTTAGGGCCGACGACGGTCCGATTGGAACTTTGTTTAATCGGACGAGAATCGGCAACTGACGAGGGCCCGATTTACTATAGTCGACATTATGCCAACGCAAAACTTATCTGCATTAGGGCCGATGATGGTCCGATAGGAACTTTCTATAATCGGTCGAGAATCGTCAACTGACGATGACCCGATTTACTATAGTCGACTTTATGCCAAGGCAAACCTTATCAGCTTTAGAGCCGATGATGGTCCGATTGGAACTTTCTTTAATCGGTCGAGAATCGGCAACTGACGATGACCCGATTTACTATCATTGACTTTATGCCGACGACCACTTTATCTGCTTTAGAGCCGACGATGGTCCGATTGGAACTTTGATTGGTCGAGAATCGGCAAACGACGATGGTCCGATTACGTCACCTTAAAATGTTTAAACTGCTTAATAGTTTCTTCCTAGTATGTAGAGATGACTATGTTCCTTGTACAGTGGAAGATAATATTATATATATAATGAGCAAAGATATTTTAAAACTAGAATACAGACTTGACAAGCTGGTGGTACTTGTCTACAAGAATCACCTCTTCTGCCACTTAAACCAGCCCGACTGGTTAAGCACCCGCATTTACTACCACCGACGGACCTCCGTCGATCGCCGACGTTGGACCGCTTTAGGAAACCAATGTCGGACTTGAATAGTTTACCGATGCCGGGCAGAAGCCAGCTTGCCTACGTTAGACCTACCAAATTAAGCAGTTATGAGCGGATGGTCGGTGCCATGTGGTTAAACCATGTCGGACCTTAATCGTACGGCGACGGTATGCCGATGTCAGCAAAAAGTAAAATTTACCATTGGTCCGACGACGGGCCACAGTCGGACGCAGCATAGGAAAACATATGTTGGGCCTACATCGCAAAGCGGACAAAAAATACTGCTGGTCCGATGTCGTAAATCGACGTCGTGCCGATGACGAAAAATTCGGCAATCGACATCGGACCGACGAAGGCCCGAGGGAACGGTGTTTGCTGGGAAACTTCCTTATTTCTTGACGGATTTTTTTAAATGTGCTTGGAAATGATGTGGCTTTATAACCGATGTTTTAGATTTAATAATGTGTTGCACAAAAAAAATACCTAGGGGGAGGCTTAAAAATACCACTTTGGATTTTTAGGAAATGTTAAATTTGACATCGGATCTATTAATTTCTAAAAAGCTTAATATTATGAAAATCGGACCAGTTTCTCGCTTAGTTATAATCATTTAAAGTAGCGCGATTTTTTTCTGCACACCCTATATATCAAATAAAATTTTTGAAAATTCGCGTATACTAGCCATTAAAAAGTTCCGTAACTTTACGTCTGAGTTACCTACGTATAGAAAGTAATCTGTTCTTATTAGATTCTGTTATTTCGTGCGATTCAAGGTTAAAGACTTTGACAATGAATTGAGGGCAGCGAAAGTATTCTCGGAGTCAGTAACCTCTTCGTATGCATTGACCGCAGATGTAATTTTTTCGTTAGTTTTTGTTTTGTATTCGTTTTCTTTATAAGTATGGTTTCCTTTTTATAAAATGTGAGCATGAAATAGTTGTTAAAATTGTTTTGATTTAAAATTATTAGTTTGGAGCCTATTTTTCAGGGACTGCTGTTAGCTATATTCGATAAAAATAGGCTAAGTAGTTCCAGAGATAATAGAGACCTTTTGCACCTATAATTTTGATGTCTTTTTATACTTTATCGCTTATTTCAAGCACGCGCAATTACGAGGTATTAGGGATATTTTGTAACGCTTATTTGACACTTAATTCGTGGTGGTTGTGATAATTACTGCGTCTGCGCAACAGCTAAACTTCATTCCGTTGTGGTAATTAACCACTACTACTGCCGTAAGCTACGAATCCATTTACTTGTGGTTGTGGTTATTTTTGTGGTTAATTTTAGAGCATTTTTGCGCAATTAATTTTAAAAATAATAAAATATTAGCAGGTTCCAACAAATAAAACACTTATTTGGTCAAGTTAAGAATTTTTTTTTATTTTTTCTTATCTCTAAGCAAGTAACAGTAATGTGTTCCAAAAACTTTGATAAAATCGATGTGTGCTAATGTAAGTGGTTCTTAAAAACTACCACAGCGGCTGTAAAATTGTCAAAATTTTAAGCATTCCAAAATTTCCTCAATAACGGAATCCCTTACTACCCAATAAAGAGTTAATAGACCACTAATTTATCGTCATCTTATTTGTCTACCGTATTACCGTAATTGAGATGCTAAAAAGAGTTTTCAAACCACAAACACAAATTACCGTAAGCGTAAAATATTCTTTAGCCCACATACAATAAATTGCCAATGTAAATAGAATAGAAAAAAAACAACAATTACTGTTTTCGCAAATTCACTTTCACCAAAAAATTAAAAACCTAACTAAACAAAAAAACGAATTATCACCTAGCAGCTGCTGTCAAGCCTCTCCAAGTAACGTATTTCGGTTCGGTTATTAGAGACCTTTTGCATCTATAATTTTGATGCCTTTTTACTTTATCGGTTAAAAAAAAAAGTGTAGTTTTGGTTTGTGGAAAACAATCATAATTTTGTTTTAGTGCAACCAAAAATTCCAAATTCCCAACATAATCAAGTAGAAAGAAAAATATTTAAATTGATTTTTGAAGGAGCGAATGCGATTTTTTTTAATTCTCGGAGTAGTCGGGTGTTTTCAAATTTTTTTAATTTTACTTGTTTAAATTCCTTATTTTCTTTTTATCCCTCTTTTAATTTCGGGGATAAAAATTGTGACTTTCCTTCCCACAATGGTGGATAAAAAGTGCAGCTGTTATTCCCAAAGTACAGAAACAGGTTCTTAAACCTCCGAAATTTAATTTTTGTCTTTATTTTCCTATTTTCTTTTTGGCGCATTCTTTTTCCCGAAAAATTCAATTATCATCCCTCTTTTGTTCCAGATTGCATCCGGACGTGGCCCAGTCCGTATCCCATCATCTTCAGGAAGTGATGGACGCCATAAAGCAAAGGGATTGTGCCCGGTTTTCTTGCAAAAGGAAATTCCCGTCTATTCGGGTCTTGGTAGCGTAGGAAAAAGATAAATTAATGACGCGTTTAAACAGTCTTATACCAAAAGAACCTTTTTTATTATACGAAGAATAGTAGTTTACGTAACAAGCATTTTCACAGCTTCCTAAACTTCACAGTAGCCTTGATCAACAAATAGTAGTTTTCACAACTAGTGGCTAAAATGGCGCTTTTTTTTACAAGCGTTAGTTTAAATAACGAGCGCAGCGAGGTATTTAAAAACGCGAGTAAAAAAAGCACAGTTTAGCCACGAGTTGTGAACACTATTTTTTTTAATGCCTTTATCAAAAAAGTCCAGAAAAACAGGAAAATGCTTTTAAAAATCTTGAACGAAGAGCACTTCTCGCAAGACACCATCTTTACACTATAAATCAAGGCGGCTGGTAAATGAAATAACAATATGGTTTCTATAGCGACGTACCTTTTTACTCGGTGACGTTTATTTTTGCGACATTTTAATCTTTGACAGTTTGATATTTTGCCGATTTTTTTTTTTAATTTTCGTAAATACTTGGTGAAAACTGGCGAAAATGGCTTAATTTTTAGGCGGGAATAATTAAATTTTTTGTATCTTACTATTTTCTGCTATTTCTCTTTAATTTGGGGTAAAAAACGGACTGAAATTTTTTTTTGCACCCGTGATAAAAAAAAAGTTTTTTTGCATCGGTAACAAAAAAAGCCATGCTTTAGTTATCTGCAGACAGTTACTAAAATCATGTTTTTGATGAAGGTATAAAAAAAACTTGTTTTCGAAATCGTCTATGTGGGAATGAGTGTAGATTTGACTGATCAATAAATGACTATAAAAAAATGGTACCTTCTTATTGATTTAATAATCTGAAAATTTTAAACTGCATAATTTTATACAAAAAATATACCAACTACTGCAAGAAAAAAAGGCTGTTCCCCCCCTTCCGACGCGCCCCCTTTTCCCGCTGAATTGTTAGGAAGGGTACCCTCAATACTATTCATCTACAATAAATGCTTATCCTTTATGTATTTCAGAAGATCTCAGCATTTTTTTATGCTTAGCATGTCATTACTTCCAATATTAAAAGCTTACCAAGTTGGCCATGATTTGAAGTTAAAAAACAATTGCTCTTACAATGAAAGGTTCACTCCTGCAGTTTTCTTCTTTAGCAGCGTACAAATTGGTTTAGACCAACTATTTTAAAAATGGTGAAGCTAAATTCTCATGAAGAGTGCAGAAAATCGGTTTGCTTTTGTTGTTTCAATAAAGCCCGTAAAAAAAAAACTATAAAATTAGTGGCAAGCCGTTGACGCTATTAGAAAACAAGGGTGTCAACTTTGATCAATATGATGAATGTAAGCCGGCCGTTATACAGACCGCTTCAAACTACTGCGAACATAGGGGGAATCAAGTCCAATTTACTCCCCGTGCCGTACGACCGAGGTGGATTCGAAGCACGCTGCAGTGTTATCTTTTGGAAATTCATTTTGTTTTTATTGTTTTGTTTTATTTCTGCCTTGCTCGAGAAACAGATGGGTAAGTTCTTAATTGAAATAATACACTTTTAAAACTAAAAATGAATGTCTACGAAGTTGCCGAAAAAGTGCAGATGGTCAAATGGTCAAATCGTCATAACCCAACACACGTTCGATATTGGTCGAGGGAAAATTTGCATTTGTATTTTGACGTAAGAACACAGTATCCCCAAAAACTAAATGTTTGGGGGGGGGGTATTGTAGGGGAACACGTAATTGGGCAATTTTTTATTAACGGCAATTGCAATTTGAATGGTCCTAGATACTTGGATCTACTGCAGCAGCACATTATTCCAATTGCTAGGCAGTTGTTAGGTGTAAGATTTGGTGAAACATAGTTTCAACAAGATGGTTGTTCCGCTCAGAATGTTGGCCTTGTTAGGGAATATCTTGATAATGTATTTCCTAATCGGGTTATAAGTACACGGGGAACTATTTTATGGCCAGCTCGATCTCCCGATCTTGCTCCTAATGACTTCTATCTGTTTTTGAAGAAGCTTTTCAAATTATCACCCCTAACATGCTTGGAAACGTTGGAAGGGGTTTTTATAGTAGGCTCGGATATTGTCTAGCCGAGCAAGGAGGACTTTTCGAACATTTGCTTTAATTTTTTTTTGACTGGAGAATCTTTTTGGTTTTTAGAATGTATTATTTTATTTTGAGAACTTGCTTTTATTTTGTTTCTTTTTATTATTTTCATTGTAACACGTCGTCACTGATAAATCTGAGCAGTTGACAATAAAACGCTGTTATTTATCAGTGACAAAAAATAAGAAAATTACGTTATAAAAATTTGCGTATTTATTGACCAAATTCCGATTTCATTGACTACGCTCCACACAGCACCGTGGTTAGAGGCGTACTAAATACAAGGCGAACGGCGGCGAACGGCAGCGAATGGCGATCGGAAGCCTGAGTGTTGGTTGCTTCACTGATAGGCGTGCGGTGTCTCTGCATGTACGTACACTGGCAAATTAGACTTCTTTCGCCCTATGTTCGCAGTAGCTTGAAGCGGCCTGTATGCGGCGGATGCTATATATAAAACTGAAGCAAGGAAGCCTGGATGAAATGGCGTATTATACAAAATTGAAAAATTTCATTCATCCTATATCAACTGAAGCAAGGAAGCCTGGATGAAATGGTGGATTAGACAAAATTGATAAATTTCATTCATCGTATTGATCAAAGTTGACACCCTTGTTTTCTTATAACGTCAACAGCTTGCCACTAATTTTATCGTTTTTTTTACGGGCTTTATTGAAACAACAAAAGCAAACCGATTTTCTGCACTTCATGAGAATTTAGCTTCGCTATTTTTAGAATAGTTGATCTAAACCAATTTGCACGGTGCCAAATTAAGAAGAATGAAACGTGCAAGAGTGAACCTGTCATTGTAAGAGCAATTGTTTTTTAACTTCAAATCATGGCCAACTTTGGTTAGCTTTTATTATTGGAAGCAATGACAAGCCACGCATAATAAATGTGCTGAAATAATGTGAAATTCACAAAGGATAAGCATTCATTGTTGATGAATAGTATCGAGGGTACCCTTCCTAACAGGGTTGCGATATTTTTATTTTCAAAAAGCGGCAGTTTTGAAAATGTATGCAATTTTGGGATTAGGTACGTTTAGTCTCTCTTTTAGGAACTAAAGTGGCATTTATAATCCCCGGAAAAGTATAATTAAATTTATCACAAATCACGCCAAACAGCACTTGCTATTCGCCAAGATTTCATTCTTAGCACCCTTTCTTGTAGTCCTCGAACCATTTGGCGTAGAAATAACATGATTTTAACAATAATCTTTTCCTAAAGTGCATAGAATAGTATGTAAACCTTGGGACTAAAGCGACTTTTAATCCCTTAGCAAATTGTACAAACCTTTCTCCGCGTGATTAAAACACCACTTACTTAATTATGACTTCAGAAGAACCAATAGCACAACTTGCTTTTTTACTGTTTTATATTTCGTGTTTTGCAGTTTTAAACCACAATAAAAAAAAACTGAGCCCTGACCAAAGGCATTCTTCTTCTTCACCATTTAAAAAAAAAAAGTGAGATCTTGTTAAAATAGCTTGCGCATTCACCATTATTTAAGGTAAAAATCTGAAAACGGCTCAGAGAGACACGGAAGTAAAATTATTTTTATTTCCGTGCTCAAAGATCAAAGAAAGTGCAAAACACAGAGTAAAAGACTACGTTCCAAACTTATAATGCAAGAGGAGGGTGTGTCTGGTTAATAAGAAGACTGTTCAAGAATGCTGGGAATATTTAAAAATGGAAAATCATCTAGCATAATTTAAAAATCGGGAGAATTTTTTGCATCAGGCGGGAGGCGAGAGGAAATTCAAAAAAGCGGGAGACTCTTGTCTAAATCGGGAGGGTTGGCAACCTTACTTCAGCGGGGGAAGGGGGCGCGTCGAAAGGATGGTAACCTTGGCCTTTTTTTCTTGCAGTACTTGGTCTATTTTTTGTATAAAATTATGTATAGTTTAAATTTTCTGATTATTAAATCAATAAGGAAGTATTCCATATAGACGATTTCGAAAACAAGTTTTGTTGATCAAGGCTATTGTGAAGATTATAAAAAACGCAAATTTGAAGAATATATATTTTTTTCTTGAAACCCTAAGTTTAGGAAGCTGTGTGTTATGATGGTCATTAAACATGAAGATAAAGTCTGAGACGCGAGCCGCAGGCGAGTGTCTTAATTTATCTGAGCATGCAATGACCATAACATGCGAGTTGGTGTACTATATTTTACCTACGACCAATGGAAATGTCATTATAAACATCAGGATTATTAAAAGTATCAGACGCGAACACTCAAGTCAACAACAAGCTTTATCTAAAACGTCAAAACAAATAAGGTTACTAAGGGACTTTTCATATATCTTTTTAAAAACAAGGTTTTTCTTCTTAAAAATGCGCAATATTTCAATTTAACGGGACTTATTTACGTTTAATAAATATTTATTTATAGTGCTCTTATAAAAATTTTATCGCTTGTCACGCCATCTTGTGGTTTAAGTCTAATCTTTATTATTATCCTAGGACCGTAAATGAGCCAATAAAATCGTGTTGAGTAAAATTAGTATTATTCGTTGGTCGTTGGTAAATAGGAAACAATCTGAATTTTTTTAAATTCCAGGGAGGCTCGCACATTTTTTACGGTAGTAATTTTGAGAAATTTGGCTTTTGACTCAGCCAAGTAACCATTCCAGAATTCTACCTAGATTTAGATTATAAAAAATATAAAAGTATTAAGAGTAGATATTATTTTTTTTTTCTGTCAGTGACCTTAGCACAGGAAATGTCGAAGTAACGCAATGAATATCAGAATTGGTTGAACTTTTACTGGAAGGTAAATTTTGTAAAAACTAATGGTTGTTAAGGCAATTTTTACTATGTTTTTCACATTTTTATGCCATGATTTTGCTCACATTTTAAAGCTTTCTTTTCAGAAACTTTCTAGAATAAAACATTCACATTTTTTAGTTTTCACTGTTTTTTAAGCGTTCAAAAAAAGTACTGCAAAAAACATTTCTTCTCTGTTCAAACGAAAAATATTAAGGTTATTCAAGAGATAAAGCAGGCTGTAAAAAAGTATTTTAGAGAAAGTTGGAAATAATTTAAGGTAATTGTTTAATAAAAATTTCTGTTTTTCATCTGTCTGTCATCTTTAGTGGTAACGTGCATATGATTTGTATTTTGCCATTTTTATTCAAAAAACAGCAAAAATAGTGTAATATATAAGGGAATGTTAATTTCTCTCAATTAAAGTTCTTTACAGTCTTTAAATTTAGCAAAAAACGAATCCTTCTAAGGCGTATTTTAGCACATGTAAAAATAATTTAACAGGTTTAACTAATTATTTTAAGTTTCATCATGGCTCTACCATAAGACACGGCTCGGAGCACTTTTGATTTTTGCCGAATAAGCTAAAATAAAAAAAGTTCTCTGAGCCTTTCATTCAAAGTTCATCCCATCCTGATGATTATTATTTGACTCCAAAAAGTTAAGCTAAGAGCTAAGGTCACTGACAGAAAAAAAAAGAATATATGCTTCACAAGATATATATTTTTATTATTTGTAAAGAACAATACTTGTTACCTTATTAGGTTATAAATGTGCTAAATTAGGAAATTTTATGTGTAAATATATTTTTAATGTTTTATATGCCTGACTTCTTCTATATCTTTGTACGACGTCTACACTATTTTCAACTCTAACTCGAAATGTCATACAAAAGTTTAAACATTTAGTTTTAAAAAGATCTTAAATTTAATTAGGTATTGGCTTACTGTCTACAATAACTAATTCATATTCACTTGATTTTCTAAATTGTTAACATCAGAAAAAGTTATTATTTGAGTGAAAATGGTGTAGTGTCATACTATATTAAGTTTAGTTATTTATTTTTTTAATAAGATGGAGTTTTTTTCCAAATATATCTAGTCTTTTAATTTGATATTAGAATCGTCATATCCTATCTCTTTAAGTTTGAGTAAACTTTAATTTAAAAAATATAATATATATACTGAGATAACTTATAGGTAGTAGGTATATGAGTTTCCAACAAAATAAATATATAGGTACTTAAAAAAAATAAAAATAAGTATCGTGTAACCATTTATTCATAATTATGTAGTTTTAAGTAAAACTTGCATTTTTTATTGTTACATTTGCAAAGTACAACATAAATAAACTTATCTATAAAATAACAACAAACAATATTTATTTAGAATACTATGAAATGTTAATACATTAGGTAACGAGAATTTAACACATATTGACAAATACATGTGGTAGGAACTTTACTATTTTTACCTAAACTACCACAGCAGCAAAAGTAAAACAACGTTTTTTTTTTAAATTTGCCTTTTTGCATTAATTTAATTTTTTAGCATAACTTTTTTCTAAGATCATCAAAGGTCCTGTACAAATTTAACCGCCTTGTCTCAATTTTGTATTTTGGGTAGATAAGTACTTAATGGATGGATTATGTTAATCAAGCTAAGTGTCATTCTTTTCATAGCTACACTTGAACTTTTTGTTACAATTTGTTCCAGCTAACCCCGCGCTTGAAGCTGCCTCAACTTCTTTCAAAACATATTCGTAAGTTACGTCTGGATTTAGCTGGAATAGCTTAGCTGTTTTGAGCAACAAATCGCCTGCGTTGACGTATTTCTTGGCTTGGTAAGGTTGGTGACAAACTACGTTTTGGAGGCAGCCATTTTCTCCAGGAGCGCCTAAATTCACCAGTTAAGTTAAAAAACGTTTGCTAAATAAAAAAAAATGCATCCAAAGTTTTATACACCAGTGGCGCACCGAGGGGGGGGGTTGTGGTTAACCCCCCCCCCGTCGGAAAGTCTGGTTATATACAATTGGCACACTCAAATAAGAGCAGAAATAACATATATAGGGAATAAAATACAAGAGCCTGGTTTTTTTTTAACAAAAATCTTCAAAAAAATCATAAATTGCAAAAATTTTCGCCTACGGCGCTATAACACCTTTCATTTTTATGATTTCGTTCGTTCATTGCCGTTATAAAAATTTTTGATTTTTTTATTTGTTTTCAATTTGGATTACCATCAAAATGGTCTTTTTAATGTAATTTTGCCTGCGATTTGGTGTCAAAAATGGCATTTTAACCCCCCCCCCTGAAGCCCATTCCTGGGTGCGCCACTGTATACATAACTTAACCAAAATTTTGGATTTTATGCTAAAAATATTAAAATAAGTTACCTACCTGTTAGATAACTGAGAAACATGAGCATTTCTTCATCGGTTAAAATTTTTTCCTCCCCATCGATGCTTCTTGCATAGCCTCCTTTAAAATGACCTGCTCCTAAAAATAAAAATGAAACCACCATTTAGCAAATAATATTCTACGTAACCAGGCAATATTATTCGACTCACGAGTAATTCTGCCTTTTTTAACAATTTTTTATTTTAGTTTAAACGAATGAAAAATGTAAACCATAACTGATCGAGATCCTGTTCTGTTAGCAGACAACTAAATATTTCATTTTAAAAATTTTTTACTTTTTTAAACCTAGGATTAATTTAGCTTTGGTCCTGGCTAAAAAACTCCAATATGTCCCTGTTTACCTACCTATAGTTCCTGCGGCAAAAATCAAGGCTTTTAGTAAAAATAAAACCAGCAGGTTGGTCAAGTTAAGGGAAACAATTTGAGAGCCCGTTCCTGTGGCGCCGTAGCCATATCTGCCGTATCCACCCCTGGACATAAGATTGGAAGCTATGGAGGATAAAACATCTTTCGGATTTATGCTCCTAAAAACACATATCTATACGTACAGGATTCGATAGTTCTCGTCTCGGCGTTATTAAGCAAAGTTACGGGTAACTTTCAGCGCTTTAGTGTTTTATTGGTTTTATTCGAAGACGCAAACGTGAAGGAGATCGTAATTTTGAAACTACTTTTTTTGGGTTTTTCGCCACTAAGTTAAGGATTTTTTTTTCAAAAATATGTTAAAACCACTGCGTAAATTCCTAAAGATTTTTTTTTTCGTTTGTCAGTGGTTTTTAAATAAGATAAAAAATATTTTGCCTAAACACTCACAAATCCTAACTAGAATAAAGTACTTATCTGACGTTTCGGTAGAAACTCTACTGCCGTTTTCAAAGAAATTATTCTTTTCAAAACTTTCTAGATTCTTTTTTTTTTAAATATCTGTCTGTTGTCATACAACTAACTGACTTTGACTGATGTAAATATCAAATATTAACTTGACAGTTTGGTTTGTCGATATTAGCCAACAAGATATTGGCTGCGAATTTAATAAAATTAAAATTATATTTGTTTGAGTGTTTTCGATTTTAGAAAAAGAAAAAATTCAATTAGAAACCCAAAGAACATCAATGCTATTTTTCTAATTTATTTTAAAAAAACCTTTTTGAAAATCTTCTTTTAAAATTGGAAGCCAAACTGTATTTATATCAACTGATATACTAGCTATGCATTAATCTTCATTTAGATAGATGCAAGCTGCTTCTTTGATTTTTCGTTTAATTTTGTCTGGTTCTTTTTGTAATATACTGGTTTCTCCCCACATTACTCTATGATCATTTTTAAAAGAATGTGTGCAAATTTTAGATCTCTCCCAATCTCCCCTTCTGAGCTACCCCTTATGGGCATTTATTGTTTTTTATTTCATTAAAAAAATAGTTTCAACATTATGAATCCCCCACAAACATATAGATTTTATTTAAGGAGATCGTTTAGAGATCTTAAGATTATTTTTATTTATTTACATTATCATTTTATTTTTTTATAAGATCGAATATTGTTTTTTTTTCTTTTGTTCTCTCTTTTTTTGTAAATTATTTGGTATTATTAATAATGTTACTGCTAAAAAGAGTAATAATTTTTGTACCCTTCAGCGTCGAAAGTTTGGGACCCTGGGGTAAAGAAGCTAAATCTTTTGTTAATAAATTATAAAAATTAATAAACAATAAAAACGCAGATTCCTTCATTAAACAACAAATGGGTCTCGCGTTAAATTTTGTTTTGAGCTTCACGGTTTTATTTATTTCTTGCATTTTATTGTTAATTTAATAAATTTTTATTTTTAAAATATAGCTATTCTAAAAAAAAGAAAAAAAAACCTCTGAATCAGTTACTTTAACCGAAAATAATCTAAAAACAAAAGATCAAAAGATCTTGGGTGGAAAAAACGAAAATTGGAACTTGGATGAGTATCCCACAAGGAACACACCAAGGACCAAAGCAAAAAGACAAATGATCAAATGATATTTCGCCCTGGGCAACCAGTAAGCTCATCAGTGGTTCCACCAGTCACTCTCCCCAAACATCATTCAACAACATCATACACTTTTATTTTCAACCTTGAATCACTCACAAATAGGCATCGTTCCGAATGTTACTACTGTTGTTGACAATTTAAGTATGTCGCGCTTGAAATTTACTTATCTTATTGTTTATTTATTAATTTTTTGATTGGTAACTCTGTTAAGTAGCTTTATTAAGTTTTCACTGTTAAAGTTGATAAGTTTTTTTATTTAGTTATTTCGTTTTCCTTGTAGGAACTTCTTGTTATAGAAAACTTATATTTTTCTTAGAATCAATAAAGGTTAAGTAAGTAAGTAAGACTTTGTACATCTGAAAAGGGGAGAGGAGCCCCGTTTCCTCGGAAATTTTTGTAAAATAAAGAAGTCTACAAGAATCAGAATTTTTTTTAAAAAAAAACCCTCTATTATTAAATTTATTATATTTAAATTCGTTTTAAACTTAAACAAGACGTGAACCCGATTACGAAAAGTGTTGCAGAGTGAAAGACTACGTGGTTTTAATTTTTTCATTCTTTTAAGAGAGTATAATTTTGTTTTAAATTTATTTCAACAAGACATTTAGTGAGAACGCGAGACTGCCACGATAAATTGTCTAGTAGAGTCGAGACTTTAGAGAAACTGGTTATGGCAGGTCAGGTTCAGACTTTTCGCAGCTTTATTGAAAGAGCAACGTCAATCGGTAGTATAAGTTTATGGATAAATGTGCATTTTATTTAATTAGCGGATTCTTATTTCAAACTAAAATAAGAAAATACTCATAATCACTGTTTTACGCCCTTTAAAGGCAATATTTATCGTTAAATTTGACGGGATCTTACTTGGGAATCTTTTAGTTAATTGTGGGTGACATCGGCAACAGCGTATCGGATTCTCAAGTTTATTATCTCTTTCGCTTCCATTTACTAGCCATTGCGCTTCTTTTTTAATACACGCTATTTCGGCATCCTAGACAAGAACTGTCTCACCCTGTATAATAAATCTTCTAAAACAAACGTCTGTCTGTTTGTCTGCTTGTCTGTTTGTTTCACCATCAAGTAAAAACTACTTAACGGATTTTAATGGTAGTTTCACTATTGAATTGCTTGGAGTTTTGGCCGGCCAGCTTTATCTCATCAAACATCGGTTGACGGGAAAAACTGGTAAAATCACAGGTCTTTAGCTAGTCTATATAATCATCTCTAAATTCTATCTCTCTCTATTTGTTTGTTCCTGCATCACGCAAAACCTACTGAACCGATTTGTCGAGAGTCACTACTGGACTCCTGGGTAGGACATACGCCTTAAAATCGGTTTATAGCCGGCAGCAGCAGCAAGGCAATGAGTTAAACAAAGAATCACCGAATTTTAAAAAATTAACTTTCTTCTCAAATTTAAAAAGAAAGTAACTTACTTATTTGTAGTTTTTAGTTTAGTGAAAACTGTATACCTATCTAAAAAATTTAAACTAAAACAACTCACCTTGCAACGTCGTTCTCTAAATCATCTGTACCACTTTCCGAAGAACAAACAACCACAATGCCAATTAGAACGCTGAAAAATAATGCTTTAACCATTTTTATATCTCCATTCCTCAAAAACCAATTTCCGAAAATAAGTTTTGTGGTTTACTTTTCCAAAACAGAAACGCTTCTTTGCCGTAAATGCGGAAAAAATGTCTTTTGCACATCGTTTATATAACCTTTGCTTTTGCGTCATTATCAAGTTGCATTTTTAATACAATAAAATTGTGAGCCATTGTCTTTTTTGGAAGGTAGGTATGATGTCTCCAAATTCAATTGTTTTATACCAGGTATTTATGTTTTTTAACGCTCCACAAATCTTTTAAAAAACTGCTAAATAAAATATCGCGTCGGCCTAGTGCACAAAAAAAACATTTCAAAATCATTGTTAGTCTTACTTTCATCACACGCCACTCTTTTATTTTTGTTTACTTAATTGGGAAAACAATTAGCTTGCATTAATATTAAGTAATACAAAATAACTTAATTTATTATGTAATTTAAATAAACAAAATTAATAACAATTAAAAAGATAATATACAAGAATCGCTGCAAACTGTTGCAACTCATCACAACACTAGAGGATGTTTTTTTTAGTTCTAGTATTTCCATCTGTAAGAGCAACCTAGGATCTGCGCTACTAGGCAACGGCCTTACGAAAATCCTTATTTTTTTTCAAATAATGAAAACAACATCAACTTAGTAAATAATTTGTCGTTTACGATGGATCAGGGAAAATAGACCATAAAGGAATGTATATCACCAAAGAAAAAGTGGCAAATTTTGAACGAGCGGATGGAGCAATCTGAGAGGCATAATGGTTAGGTAAATTTATATTCACTGGGTAAATTTGATCTCTGGTCCGCCTTGACGTATAACCCTACTTTTTTGTTTCTGTTGTTTACTTTTTAAAGTTGGAATTTCTTGGCCTCTTTTTGAGTCTTTTCTCTAGTAGTAGTACCAGTAGTAGGGGCGGCCCGTGGGCCTGACAATTAGGCCTCTTCATGGGTCCTTTCTGACATACCCCGTTCCTTACCCCTATGCCCTACTTCCGCTGCACCTCTTTCTCCGGGCCTGCCTGTCTTCTTTAAGAAGTTCAGTATGACGGCCCATTTGAGCGAGTGCTGAGGGGGTTCAACCTAATGTTTAGTCGTCCACTTGGGGTTGATAGAATCCTTCGATAAGTGGATGTCAAAAAAAACAACACTAAACTTAAAATTTGGTTTTTCACTAGTTTTAATAAAGTACAAACATTTTTGGTGAACTACATCAGTTTAAACAACTTAAGAGTTCAAGTATTTTCTTAACTTAATAAACCGGTAAACTTACCTTTTATTTGGGTGTGAGTGAATTTATTGTCTTTTTGGGAAATATATTTATGACCGAGTGTCAAACGAGAAAAATAGCATTGCATTAGGGTGCGATAGTGATCGAGTATAGAGCCTTTCTGCCTAGTAACCATAGGTTAAGGAGCTACAATAGATACGACAGTTACGTGTTAAACGGTTCGGAACTATTTGGAGTTTGGCGAGTCTGCGCAGATATGCACGCGACCAATAACCATACTTTTATATTGATTTTTCTTTTTTAATTTGTAATACGACCACTAGATGATTCACGGTTAAATTCACGGTAATATGACCACTAGATGGTGCTCGCTTAAATTTTCGCTTTTTTTTAAGGACCCTGCACAAATTACATTGAAAATGGCTGTCGGCTAAATGTCAATATTTTTTTCATATTTTGTAGTACTCGATCAACAAAGCACAAAAATAAAAACGAGATAGGGAGCAGGATTACTTTCTGAGATATATAGCTTTAAAGTTGACGTGTTTTTAGGCTATATTTTTGGACATGGTACAAGTTTTTTTTTCACAACTTTGTTGATTACCGCCGTTTGGTTAGTGGTACCAAAGGACCCATATAAGAACATTTTTACTTGGATGGAAAGGGTGTTTCATTCAGGACAAATACAGAAACGAATTATTTTATTTTGGCGGTAATCTACAAAGTTGTGAAAAAAAATTAGAACATGTCCAAAGATATAGCCTTAAAACACCTCAACTTTAAAGCTCCATATCTCAGAAAGCTGCTCCGTATCTCGATTTTTTTATTTTTGTGCTTTGTTTATTGAGTACTACAACATATAAAAAAATTATGACATTTAGCCAATAGCCATTTCGAATGTAATTTGTGCAGGGTTCTTTCTTTGCAAGCAATTTATGTTTAGTTTTTAAAAATATGCTTTTTTACTAGGCACAAAAGAAAATTGTTACTTATGTTAAGTTAAAATAAAAAAGCATATTTTTAAGAAATAAATACAAATTACCCATAATAATGCACTTGTAGTACAAAACCTCTGGTTGTTTTATTATAAAAGATTATGGCATATTTGGAAACATGTTAGTTTATATTTTTCCCAATAAAGAAAATATTACAATATGATCTTGTCTGTGCTTTTTTAAATATTAAATAATTTTCTTTAAAATGTTTATATCTTGTTTTTAGTACATAAAAAACAATAAATGCCACTCTTTTGTATTCCAAACTAAATTTGTGAAACAGAAAAAAATAATTTTAATCTCAAAAAATTTTTACTGTATATGTGGGGCAATTTATGGTAAACCCACACATTAGAAAAAGTCTTGGTGTAAATAATATTAATACCCCTGGTTTGGAATACACAAGTGTCGCATTTTCTAACTTATTATTGATATCCACAAAAATTAGCCATACTAAACTTGATGAAATAAGGAAAGGGTGTTTTAACACATAGGTATAAATAGTTAAATGGAGTCCAAATGCAAGTGTGGGACATCACTCTCTAAAACCTCTGCGTCCAGTCTGCAAAATGTCCTCTGGAGCAAAATATTTATCACACACGTAAAATCTGTTATATATTTCATCAGCACTTAGTTTATTCGCGTTTAACGGCTTCACTATACTTCTGAAAAATTACAGGATTGCCTTTGGGGAAACGATGTCTTCCCCTTTTTTTATTGGGATCATGGCACGGTCTCCGCAGCTTTGAATACAACACACTCTAACCCTTTGTTTCTCAGCCATTGTAATCGAAGGATAAAATCACAATTTTTTGAACAGGAATAATCACAAAATCACTTTTTAAAAACCTTGGCAAACCTCAGTTTTCAAAATGGAACTCATAAGTTATGAGTCATAACCTACATTCTGTCACTTTTGTCATAATGTGCCCTCTGACGGAGAACCCTAGAAGGGGTAAGAGGAGGAGCTGCAGATTTCTAGAAAGAATATTGCCAACCTAAATATTATTATGTTGGCAGTTCCTTTGCACGCGGAAACATAACCGCACTTTTCGCGAAAAATAATTATTGGCGGGAAGGGTGAAGTGACGGATCTATAGTTCCTTAATCTATGCTAGTAACTTTCAAAAAATCTGTTAAGCACACCGATAGACGCAAACACGTTGAAAACCTCTCGGCTGGCGCCAAGAATCGGAGCTGCTTCGCTATCATTGGCTAGCGGCCACTTTGTTCCTATTTAACTACTTCTTTGAATTTTATGTTTTAAATTGTAAAGTAAGAATAACAAAGAGTAAATAGAGTGATAAGTGCTGGTCACGAAAGTAAAAACAAAAGTGGAATGATAATACCCCCTGAGAAATTTCACAAAAATGACCGCCTTATGCAGGTGACAGTTATGAGCCTAAAAGAACGTAGTCACATCAATCGAATCGATTTGACATTCTTTTTTGTTTTTGGTGTGTCTTTTCCACAATTTTTTACCATGATTTTTCATAATATATTAAAATTTTGTTTTTTTAAATTTTTGTTAATAGAAAAAGTAGAGTTGTATCATTTTTAGATGGGTTTCAAGTCCCCCTGTAAACATGATATATATTTGCCTGTTTTTTTATTAGCCACACACTTGTTTGAACCAAAACAAAAGTTACTAGGATGTTACTCCATTGTTTTTTTAGTCAAAATAAAGTGTTTTCGTTTTTTTTGCATGTTTTTGCTAAAAATATAGTGTTTTGATTTGTTCGGTGCTGTTATACAACTGGAATGACTAGTTTTTTGCCTTCCAAAAGTGATGTGCGATAACCCTTTTTATTATTAGCCTCAGAGTTAGGGGAATTTTGTCAATACCAACTTATTTAGGCTCACAAATGTCAAGTACATGTAGCGGTCATTTTATTTACAGGATATTATCATTCCACTTTTGTTTTTACTTTCGTGGTGCTGGTATGTATGTATGTGTTAATTTATTAATTTATTTATTTGCAACTAGTTTTGCAACAAGTGCAGCTCTTCTTCCTCTATCGTGGGAAATCCCCACTTCAACTGCCTTGACCTGGATATGCGTCACACTGTGCTATCAAGGGCTGCGCCGATTCCTCTTCGAGCCTGCAAGCGGGACACACGGGATCTCCTGCTACTCTTATTTGCGTCAGATGTTGGTTCAGCCGATTGTGCCCAGTCAGCATCCTTGTCAGCAGTCCAATGTTCTTTCGGGTCTTGCCTAAGAGCCATTTAGTTCTGGCTACATTCGGACCATCCACGAATAGCTTGGACTGTCTGCACTTTGACTCTTGCCTCCAGGACGTCTTCAGTTCAGTGTTCGCCCATTTGTTGAGCTCAGTCTGTACCTGTTTCCTTGTTATTCCCAGAAGAGCTTCCGGTCCAATGTATTAGGTTTCGGCCCCTAGTCTGGCAAGTTCGTCCGCTTTCTCGTTCCCTGTTATTCCTTCATGACGTGGGACCCACATCAGTGTCACCTTTTTGTCTTGAGCCAGTGTTTGCAGTGCTTCAGCGCACTCCTCCACCACACTACTGACTATTTTGGACTATTTTGCACTTAGAGCCTTGAGGGCAACCTGGCTGTTGGAGCATATGTATATGTTCCTCCAGTACCCTCTCCAGATAGGCCGATCAACTCATACCGATTTAGTGTCCTTTTATCCACCTTCGCCGCCATTTTCACTCAAAAGTGACAGATAATCCGTTAGTTTTCTGTCAAAATGGCGGCGAAGGTGGATAAAAGGACACTAAAACGATAAGAGCTGATCGGCCTATGTGGAGAGGGTAATGGTTCCTCCTGCCATTTCTGACCTCGGGTACGGTTGCTGATAATGGCATACACCTCCGCCTGAAACACCGTGGCTTGTTCTCCAAGTGGATAACTCTTCTGAACTTCTAGGCTTTCCGCGTACGCTCCTGCGCCTGTTGTCTGCCTGGCTGACAATTTAGAGCCATCCGAATAGCAGACCGTCGCACAGAGGAACGGCTTAGTATAATATCAAACAAGTATAATATAATAGACCAAAAAATGTTCTTTATATTTTTAAAATTAAATTCACACAATTATTTAGAAAGAAGCCCATTTATTATCACATTATTGTAATTTTGGGTGATAGATATCTTAAGGCGTTAAATTTTGGCTACAAGTGTGTCTAATTACAAATTTTACTACTATTTAAATGATATACCAATGAAAAGTAAATATTTAAAAAAATCTAATATAAATGTTGACTTTAGTAAATATTTTTGTTATATGATTGCCTAATACTAATTAATGGTTTTTTTAAATTTTATTTATTGATACACTGCTTAACAGGTCCGAAATACCCAATTACAAAGCAGGAAAAAGATTAAGGTACCTACTTAATCAAAGTTTACAAAAAATGTATATAAAAGTCATACAATCTATGATACACTTAGAAAAAAAATATATAAAATCAAACAATAAAAAACACTGAAAAAACCTAATAAAATCACAGATTAGATAAAAGCAGGACAGGGGGGAAATTATGTACTATCTGGAGTCACTGAAATAAAATATCTGCGAATTTTAGCAATTGAGGTATTAAATATATCTATTTTCCTGTTATGGATATTATGAGTTCTACACATAACATGGAGTGGAGAAAAAAGTAATTTGTTTGTTCGAGCTCTTGGGAGAGAAAAAGTAAGATTTTGACGTGATGATAGACGTGGAACAAGTTGACTTTGTTTAATATATCTTCTGTCAGCAAGGGATTGAAATTTGAACATTTCCAGCAAATTTGCCTTTGAGGGGGATAGATGCCATGAGTTTTTAGATACAGTAATTTTAAAAATCTTCGTTGAACTCTTTCTAGATCTTCAATATGTGTGTTATATTCAGGTGAACAAACTACCGAGGCATATTCTAATTTCGACCTCATAAAAGAGTAAAATAGAGTTATAAGAGTGTTAATGTTTTGAAATTCACGACTTAGTCTAGCAATAAATCCGAAGGTTTTGGTAGTTTCGGAGGATATGGTTTCATAGTGCTTTGTGAATGAAAGTTTGCTGTCAAAGATTATTCTCAGATCTCGAAATGAGTCAGGCCTGGATAAGATTGTTTGGTTTAATAAATAATTATATATAATGGGGTTTGTTTTTAAACTGAGTACTCTCTGTACTTGACATTTGTCGATGTTCATGGACAGTTTATTAAGGTTACACCAAGCAATGAGAGTGTCCAGGTCCTCTTGAAGCTTTAAATAGTCACTTATTGAGTTTATACGGAAAAGAAGCTTTAAATCATCAGCATATAAAAGAACCATTGACTTAAGCTTAAGAGTCACATCGTTAATGAATATATCAAACAGTGAAGGGCCCAAAACGGACCCTTGAGGAAGAGACGTATTCCTCAGAGTTAATTCCATTCACTGAGACAAACTGCAATCGATCAGAGAGCCATAATCTCAAAAGTTTTATAAGATTGTCAGAGAATCCAAATAATTTAAGTTTGGATAATAATATTTGATGATCTAACTTGTCAACGGCCTTGGATAGGTCTGAGTAAATTACATCTAATTGGGAGGAGCTATCTTATGCTTCAGCAATAGTTTGGGTAGTAATTACAAGGTTAGTTGTTGTTGAGCGTCCCTTAAAAAATCCATGCTGAAGAGGAGAAATTCTGTTTTTGACAAGATGGAAGATTCTATTGTGCACCGGTATTTCAAGGTATTTTAAGAAGTTATTGATGATTGTAATTGGTCTATAATTAGCGATATTTGTTTTGTCAGATTTCTTGTAGATGGGACTAAATTTGGAGCATTTCCATACACTAGGAATAGATTGAGTGATAAGGCAGAGGTTATAGAGATACGTGAGTGGTCTGGCAAGCACATTAGAACAGTCCCTTAAAAGAAACGATGGCAACAGATCGGGGCCACTAGTCATCTTATTTTTTGCATATTTTAGAGTTAATGTGACTTCGTCTTCAGAGAAGGATTTTATATCAATGATCGGAAATTTTATTTTTGATCTATTATTGGACATGCACTTTTGATCACTTTTTGGATTGAATGACTTATGAAAGAAGTCAGCGAATGCTGAAGCGATTTGCGATGAATTGGTAATTTGGGTGTCATTATAAACCATGGTATCTGGCATTCGAGAAAAAGACGACCGTTTAGTATTAACATAGGACCACAGTTTACTGGGGTCCTCGTTAATCTGTTCTTCTGTATGAGAGATATATTGTTGATGTGCTGTAAAAATATCTATCTTAATTTTAGAACGAAGAGTAGTAAAATCTTGATATATTTTAGGATCTTTCGATCTTTTAAATTTGATGTGATACTTATTTTTTAGGCGGACGTCTCTTTTAATATCGTCGTAGTACCACGGTGGATACTTAATTTTTGATTTAGGGATGTACTTTGGGACCCATTTATCAACGGATGAATAGAGAGTGTCGTAGAAGAGAGTGCATGCAGTATTTATATCTGCAAGATTATAGATCGGTGACCAATCAGTGTGTAATAAATCGTGATAGAGAGCATTAAAATTAGCCTTTTTAAAGTTGTAAAGAGAAGATTTGTTGGGATCGCTATTTTTCAGCCCTTGTTTGCTGACTCGTTTAAAGGATAAGCTAATTAGGAGTGGCGGGTGGTGGGGTACTTCATTACTTATTAAATCAATGGCTCTCTGAACTTCACCCATTGTACAGGACAAGATCCAATAATCGGTTGTTATGATTTCGTATTTTGTTAAACTGGTTAAACTCAAAAATATTGAAGATGTTGGTAAGGGTGCTTATTTTGGTGGTTAATTGAGAGTTGTCGTCTAGAAAGTTCGCATATTTTTACACAAATAAGTCGTCTTTTTTATCAGAAATATAATAATAAAATTAACAAATTAGGTAAAAATATATCAACATCTAAGTTTTTGTATTTACAAAATTTGATATTCGACAGGATTCGCTTTACCAGTAATCTCAATATAATTGCTGGAGTATTACGATCACGAAAATATAACATTTATCTGCTACGATCTGCTACCAAGATGGCTATTGAAGTTGGTCGTATGGGCAAAGCGTCATTTTTGCAGTTCATTATAAAAAGCGC
Organism: Oxystoma pomonae; assembly: GCA_963921995.1. Classification (NCBI taxonomy): domain Eukaryota; kingdom Metazoa; phylum Arthropoda; class Insecta; order Coleoptera; family Brentidae; genus Oxystoma; species Oxystoma pomonae. Next base: position 2,489,603 of record OY998167.1, on the reverse strand, counting down.
ATTCGAGTTGTCAAAAAATAAAAGAATATGTTTTTATAATAAAATTAAAAGCTCCTTCTTTCCAAAAAATTCAAGACGAAAAATTTAGGTGACATTTAAGTAAAGTTAGCATATAAAAAAATAGGTTTTTGTAAAACGCACTATATTTTTGGGTTGCCCTGTTATGGTTTAAATCATGTAATGTCCCTCTGTTCCCATAAGGTCGTTCCACTGTGCGTCGCCTCTCTGCTTAATTCTGTTCGGAATTCTTCCCTTTGTCACTCATTCCGTTCCGGTATGGTTTAAGCGGTGCTTTCACTGGCACTCTTAGGAGGGGCAACTCTTTCGTCACCAGTCCCTCCACCGCCAGATGGCCCTCTCTGCCCTTCCACAGTCCCTGGTCCCTTAATCGCAGGTGCGTCGCCATCGCCTCCTTCTTGATCCAAGTTGGAAGCGAGGGGAGACTCAAGAAGTATTTTCTCTAAAATATCTCAAAATTGCTCCATTTCAACTTCTAGAGTTATTCTGATCCGCAGATTGTACAAGAATTCCACAAAAAGTAAGTATTTTCTGCAGAATAAACGAAACGAAAATCACTCAAAATTTTAACAAAATCATTGCCATGAACACAACAATAAAATACGCCATTTTGAAAAGCCGTTGTCAACCCCTTGTGTCAAAGCATAGAAAAAGTGACCCCAACCGTTAAGCCTTTTTAGCTATGAAACTGTCAATCGCATCGTTAACCCTAATTTTTTAGATTGGTCGGTTGGGATATCCATTCCCTATATGTTCTATTTTCCCTGCCATGAGTAGACTGTAACAACATCAGTCCTAAATTAATTCTACAGTGGGCGCCGCTTGTTTTTGAGCTTTTTTTCTACCGTCAACATACTCTGCAAAACTGAGGAATCCATCTTGATTCTCATCGTCTTCTCTAAGGACTTGGTCTATTAGTTCTAAAAATAAAAAAAAATATTTAGGTAAATCAAATCATCTTAATTAAAGATTTTACGTTTCCTTGGATTTTTTTTCGAACATTGATTAAGGCTTCTTATTTAGTTTGTATTTGTATTTGTTATATTGTTTGAAATTTTTAAATTAAAAAACGAGGACAATAAAACCTAAATATGAACCAAAATTATTATTTTTATCACTACCTTACCTACAAAATGGTCAAAATCCTTCTTATTTCCGTCATTTTCCATACCAAATTTCAAGGCACTTCTTTCTTCATCTTCCTCGTAATCATGAGTGGTATGTATTATCGCCTGGAGTAACTCCAAACCTTTTACGAAAAAAATCTATTAGATTAACATTTATTGCAGCTTATTAAATAGCTTAAAAAAAATTTTTTTTTTATACTTTCATCAAAAACATGATTTTACTAACTCTCTGCAGATGGCTTTTTTGGTTACCGATGCAAAAAAAACTTTTTTTTTATGACGGGTGCAAGAAAAGATTTCTGTCCGTTTTTTACCCAAAATTAAAATAGTAATATTGAAAAAAATTGATTATTCTTGCCCAAAAATTAAGCCATTTCCGCCAGTTTTCACCAAGTATAATATCAAACTGTCAAAGATTAAAATGTCGCAACAATGAACGTCACCAAGTAAAAAGGCACATCGCTATGGAAACCATTGTTATTTCTCTGTGCTCTTCGTTCGAGATTTTTAAAAGTGTTTTCCCGTTTTTCTTAGATTTTTTAATAAAGGTATTAAAAAAATTGTATTAACAACTCGCGGCTAAACTGTGCTTTTTTTTCCTCGCGCTTTTAAATACCTCGCTGCGCTCGTTATTTAAACCAACGCTTGTAAAAAAGCACTATTTTATCCACTAGTTGTGAAAACTACTATTTCAGAGCTAGGACGTCGACATTACTTTTTTTTAAATGATACCTTGTACATTTTGGCAAATTTGAATAGAGAGAAAAAATCTATTAGATTAACATTTATTGCAGCTTATTAAATAGCTTAAAAAAACTTTTTTTTTATACTTTCATCAAAAACATGATTTTACTAACTGTCTGCAGATGGCTTTTTTGGTTACCGATGCAAAAAAAAACTTTTTTTTTATCACGGGTGCAAGAAAAGATTTCTGTCCGTTTTTTACCCAAAATTAAAGAGAAATAGCGGAAAAAAAAAATTGATTATTCTTGCCAAAAAATTAAGCCATTTCCGCCAGTTTTCACCAAGTATAATATCAAACTGTCAAAAATTAAAATGTCGCAACAATGAACGTCACCAAGTAAAAAGGCACATCGCTATGGAAACCATTGTTATTTCTCTGTGCTCTTCGTTCGACATTTTTAAAAGTGTTTTCCTGTTTTTCTTAGATTTTTTAATAAAGGTATTAAAAAAATAGTATTAACAACTCGCGGCTAAACTGTGCTTTTTTTTCCTCGCGCTTTTAAATACCTCGCTGCGCTCGTTATTTAAACCAACGCTTGTAAAAAAGCACTATTTTATCCACTAGTTGTGAAAACTACTATTTTTATTTACCTTCATTAAAAACATGATTATAGTAACTGTCTGCAGATAACTAAAGCATGGCTTCTTTTTATCACGGGTGCAAAAAAAGATTTCAGTACGTTTTTTACCCAAAATTAAAGAGAAATAGCGGAAAATAGTAATATTGAAAAAATCTAATTATTCCTCCCTAAAAAAAATAAGCAATTTCCGCCAGCTTTCACCAAGTATTTACGAAAAAATCATTTAAAAACATCGTCAAAATCTCAAACTGTCAAAGATCAATGTCGCAACAATGAACGTCACCGAGTAAAAAGGCACATCGCTATAGAAACGGCAACTTGATTAATAGTGTAAAGATTGTGTGTGTTGTTCGAGATTTTTAAAAATATTTTCCTTTTTTTTTGTATTTTTTGATAAAGGTATTTAAAAAAATAGTGTTAACAACTCGCGGCTAAACTGTGCTTTTTTTTACTCGCGTTTTTAAATACCTCGCTGCGCTCGTTATTTAAACCAACGCTTATAAAAAAGCACTATTTTAGCCACTAGTTGTGAAAGCTACTATTTTTCGGTAGAATTGGCTACAAGATGCCATAGAAACTCAATTGACGCAAAAGTTTGACTTTTTTCGTGTGTACTAACCATCCAGTTTTGAGTTTTTATCCGAATCGTGGAGCAGAAAATAGTATAGATCAAGTTCTTCATCTGTCATTTGAGATAAGTCGGTTTTGGTTTCAATTTTCTGTTCTGCTAAATGCTCCTATAAGTAAAAGAAATACTTTTTGTCAAAACTGAAACCCAATGAAACAATAGTACCCATATGGAAAAGCATGGTCTAAACCCGTTACTTTTCGTTTACTTTTCTTTTATTAGCAGCAGTCAAAACGTGTCAAAAATTAAAATTTTCGTCCAATTTTTAAGCATCTTTCGGCTGAAAAATTTAAGGTTAACAAAAATTTGAGGTCAGATCCCCCCTGGATTTACAAGAGTTACAAGACTAACCTCCAAATGTGCTCGATCATGAATAAGCTGCTCATCTTGTAGCACCTGTCTAGCAGTGGCCCCTGGTTTATAGTGAACGTGTCTTTTAACCGGCTGCCCGGGGGGATGGTGAGGGCCCCTGGCCTCAGCGAGGTCGATGAGAGTCACAAATAAAGGCAGAATGGTTAGGAATTGAAAGTAAGTTAATAAATACATTTGAAGTAATCAAAAGGTACAGCCTTCTGATTTCCTCAGTGTAATCTAATTATGGTGTCTCATTTTCTGAATCGGCTGGAAATTAAAGGTTCGTATAGCCTAAAATAAAACAAAATATTTGTATTAATAGTATATTATACACCAAGTTTGTAGCCCGACCAAAGGGAGGGATACGATCCGTCGAGGGATAAAAAGACACCTTATACCAGAGGTTTATACAGACCGCTTCAAGCTACTGCGAACATAGGGGGAATCAAGTCCAATTTACTCTCCGTGCCGTACGAGTGAGGTGGATTCGAAGCACGCTGCAGTGTTATCTTTTGGAACTTCATTTTGTTTTTATTATTTTGTTTTATTTCTGCCTTGCTCGAGAAACAGATGGGTAAGTTCTTAATTGAAATAATACATTTTTAAAACCAAAAATGGATATCTACGAAGTTGCCGAAAAAGTGCAGATGGTCAAATGGTCAAATCGTCATAACTCAACACACGTTCGATATTATTCGAGGGAAAATTTGCATTTGTATTTTGACGTAAGAACACAGTATCCCCAAAAACTAAATGTTTGGGGGGGGGGGGGGGTATTATAGGGGAACACGTAATTGGGCCATTTTTTATTAACGGCAATTGCAATTTGAATGGTCCTAGATACTTGGATCTACTGCAGCAGCACATTATTCCAACTGCTAGGCAGTTGTTAGGTGTAAGATTTGATGAAACATGGTTTCAACAAGATGGTTGTTCCGCTCACAATGTTGGCCTTGTTAGGGAATATCTTGATAATGTATTTCCTAATCGGGTTATAAGTACACGGGGAACTATTTTATGGCCAGCTCGATCTCCCGATCTTGCTCCTCATGACTTCTATCTGTTTTTGAAGAAGCTTTTCAAATTATCACCCCTAACATGCTTGGAAACGTTAGAAGGGGTTTTTATAGTAGGCTCGGATATTGTCTAGCCGAGCAAGGAGGACTTTTCGAACATTTGCTTTAATTTTTTTTTGACTGGGAGAATCTTTTTGGTTTTTAGAATGTATTATTTTATTTTGAGAACTTGCTTTTATTTTGTTTCTCCTTATTATTTTCATTGTGACACGTCGTCACTGATAAATCTGAGCAGTTTACAATAAAACGCTCTTATTTATCAGTGACAAAAAATAAGAAAATTACGTTATAAAAATTTGCGTATTTCTTGACCAAATTCCGGTTTCATTGACTACACTCCACACAGCACCGTGGTTAGAGGCGTACTAAATACAAGGCGAACGGCGGCGAACGGCAGCGAATGGCGATCGGAAGCCTGAGTGTTGGTTGCTTCACTGATAGGCGTGCGGTGTCTCTGCATGTACGTACACTGGCAAATTAGACTTCTTCCGCCCTATGTTCGCAGTAGCTTGAAGCGGTCTGTATATTATTTTTCGCACTTCTGTATTATTTTTTACAAAAAAATATTACAGAAAAAAATCAAGAAAATTAAGGCACATCCAAAACAAAATGTCAAAATAATGTCGGGTGGTACACGATACACTTAACACGGTATGCCAATGTGAATTTCGGCGTGACGTCACTTTGTGACTCCGATACCACCACATGTGCAAGGAAAAGGTATTAATTTTCCTTAATGTAATTTTGGGCCGCCGCGCGTTTAATTGTTATTTGGTTGGAATGGATTTACTTGGGTTTGTTTAAGTTAGGTTTTGTTCATTTAGCTTAAAACGTAAAAAAAAATTAGCGGAAGAGCTCTGAGCCGTGTCCTAGTTTTTACAAAATGTGCCTTCTTCACAACATTTAAAAACTCTATAATTTTCCTTTCATTATTTTCGGGTCTCAAAAGATATTTTCTAACTTCAACTCCTTACTCGCCCCAACCCCAATCAAAATAACAGACAATTATATTAAAGATTATATTTAAATAAATAAAAACAATAAGGTTTCTCAAAAAATTTGATTGCACTAAAAATAAACTAAAAAAATGGTTTAAGAACTTAAACCATAAGATTTTTTCCCCTAATTTGTGCTCTGATTCACGTCAACCACCGGCGATTTTTCTTCATATTTTTGCTTGCGCACAGAACATGTTAAACTTCCAGATAAATTTAAAGTAGGTACTGCATCAACCCTTAAATTACGAGCGTTCTTTGGGGTGCAGTTCATAAGTTTTTGTTGTAGAGGTATTTTGAAACAACTATCTTCGAAATGTTCTGAACAAATCCTATCTGGAAAAAAATTACGATTACCGATTATATGCCGTTTTTAGCCTACTAATAGTAACGTAATAAAAATGTACCTGCTTTATACAAAACAAAACTAGATTTTAAAAGAAATATAAACAGGTTGAACTAAAATAAATCATAACTCAAAATATACGTATGGCGTTTCCTAAAATCATAGCTAAAACATAAGGGTTAAAATAAATAATAAAAACTTACAATTGTTTAACTGTATTTTTTCGTTTATTTGGCAGGCAATTATCCATTTCATTTCTACATCATTTTCCCTTAGACAGATGAAGTTTTTTTTTTAATTGTGTAATAATTTTTACATCCAAAGACAGCGCAGTTTGACATAATTATAAATAAATTTTGACACTGAAATAATCATTATCAAACAACAAAGTGGTACTTGCACAAGTTGTGTGTTTTTATCAACACCGTACTCAACTAAAAAGCCAGTTAACTCATTTTCGTTTTAGTATCCTTTGGCCTATGATCGATGCCATATTGACACCAAACTGACAGAAAATACATGTTTTACTTGTCAATTTGGTTAAAAAAATGGCAGCCACAATAGGCTAAAGGGCACTGAGGCGGTAGGAGTTAACAGGCTTTTTAGTTGAGAATGGTGTTGGTTGTTATCGTAGAAGGAAGTCGTATATTTGGGAGGGCAAGCGCATCGAGAATATTTCTGTTCTTTACGGTTTCAATTAAAACATGAGACAAATATATCAACTCAGTAAAGTCATTCTCTCAATCGGGCACGCTAATCAAACTTCGAATGTTGACGTCAGTTTATGAGTGCGCGGAAGGCGACGGAGTTTGGAATAAATAGTAGCATACCGATGTGTATCGTGGGTGGTACACGATACACTTGGGTGGTAGACAATTTGGGATATATTCGAAAAGAGTGCGAAAGATTTGGTATTTGTGGTGTAACAAATGCAAGGCGTAAACAAAATTTAGTTATTATGAAAGGAAGTAGAAAAAGTCCAAATGCTTCACAAAATTTTTTTCTTTATTGCACGACGCGTTTCGGTTATTTGTCAAGTGCATTTTCCTGTAAGATATCAAACAATGTTTGTTTAGGATACTACCAATCAAATAAAATAAAATGATTACTTACAGAATTTTAAGAAACATACCACAAAAAACATAAAACAAAGGTCACAAACTAACAAAAATATTTTAAAAAGTGTAGGGCGAGTTTGTAAATTCAGCATTTTTTTGACAGCGGTGGAACATCGGTGCCACTATTCGGTTGATTGACAGATGGGTTTGACATCCATCTGAGATCTAGCAGTGATGAAATGTCGTTGTTCCATCGAATACAAAAAGAACGCGTTGCGGTGTAAGCAGCAGAGTGCCAATAACCACACTTAAAATAATAATATCATACCCACGAAAGTAAAAGCAAAAGTGGAATGATAATATATAATAATATATATTTGTGAGCCTAAATAAGTTGGTATTGACAAAATTCCCCTAACTCTGAGGCTAATAATAAAAAGGGTTATCGCACATCACTTATGGAAGGCAAAAAACTAGTCATTCCGGTTGTATAACAGCACTGAACAAATCAAAACACTATATTTTTAGCAAAAACACGCAAAAAAAACGAAAACACTTTATAACATCCTAGTAACTTTTGTTTTAGTTCAAACAAGTGTGTGGTTAATAAAAAAAGCAGGCAAATATATATCATGTTTACAGGGGGACTTGAAACCCATCTAAAAATGATATAAGTCTACTTTTTCTATGAACAAAAATTTAAAAAAACAAAATTTTAATATATTATGAAAAATCATGGTAAAAAAGACCAATTACTGATTGTGGAAAAGACACACCAAAAACAAAAAAGAATGTCAAATCGATTCGATTGATGTGACTACGTTCTTTTAGGCTCATAACTGTCACCTGCATAAGGCGGTCATTTTTGTGAAATTTCTCAGGGGGTATTATCATTCCACTTTTGTTTTTACTTTCGTGATCATACCTCAACTTCGGCTCGAGAAAATCGGAAATGTGACTTATAAGGGCCGTATTCATAGTCGCTCCCAAGTCTCCCTTCTTCCTTGGGAAATGTCAATTTTTTATGGGCGAAGTAAGGAGCCTTGAGAAATGACTAAGAATACTGTTCTTAAAGGACTTATGCTGTACTTCTGGACAGTTTTTTCAAAATAGTCTTCAATGCAAGTACGTTTCTGCCTCAAATTTAGTATGATGTCTAGCTCATCATCAGAGTCACTTAAAGTGTGTTGCATTAATGTTATGGCTCCCACCTCCATTAAGCATCCTGTACTGTACCTTGTATTAACCAAAATGCATAAAAAAATATCTTGGTTTGAATAAGTTATAAAAAAACAAAAAAAAAAAATAAATAACCATAAATTATGGTTATGTTTTATCCAACGAAGATTTTCCACCGACTCTCGAAGCCGGTGGCTATCGCTGCCAACATTTGTTGGATTGGTGAAATCCATCGAAAAATTTAGAAACTCTATTGTTGGACTGGTGGATTTACAAACTCGCCCATACATTCTTACGTCAACACAATTTAAGGTTAAAAATTCATAAAAAGAATTAAAATAAACAATTAATAATAATAAACTGTTAAAACGATAAAAACAAAGCCACCTATGAGATTTAACTAAAACTTACATATATTTGGCACCAACAAAAAGACAATAAAATAATGTTTCCTATTTTAAAATGTTTTGAAGCTAGAAAATATCACGGGTTTAATTTATTTAAAAAATGCCATCCAAATCAGGCTGGATCACTACCATTCAAGCTAGAGAGCATGGGACTATTTGAAGAATGTCGAAAATTGGGGCTCAGATTATATAAGATAAGCAAGGTTAAAATACAACCAATAAAAAGAGACTTTTATACTGGGATTTTTTCCCAATTAATAAAAGAAAATAACATAATAAAATGCTGTTTTAACCCCCTCCTTCTCTTCTAGATTATTAAAGGGTCCAAAAAACTTTTTGTAAGCTAAAGAAAATTTTTTAGCTAAAAAGTATGGTAAAACGGCGCCTTAAGTTTTTTTTATATCTTTTTATTAGTAAATAAGTAAGTGTCTGTAAAAAATTAACCAAAACGGCTCGTGTCGCCGTCAAACAATGTTCCCCAAGTATAACACAGTATCGGACACTCTCGCGTAGCTATTACTTTCTCTATGGGAATATAAATTAACTACTCTATAGGATTAAGGCTAAACTAGTAATGGAGAACAACATAGATATCAGCCAGTTTCCAAAGTTAACTTGCAACAAGTAGATAACATTTATGCAGGTAATACCGATGTAGATTTAATATTGTGTTACATATTAGTATTACATTGTTTTTAATTTAAAAAAAAATAAAAAAACACACTCGTTTATGTCACTTTTTACTTTAGTCCCTCAGAGACTAAAGTAGCACTTTAATCCCTGAAATGAGAGACTAAAGTAACCACTTTAGTCCCTGAAGTGAAAAGCTTTCAAAACAAAACCAAACGGCACTACATTTTTGACTTATTTATGACATGTTTCGAACGAGGCCCTACTACTGCAATCAGCTGTGCGCGCTCCTACCCGCTAATATATTAAAGGCGTTTTCTCGCGTTGAAATTGTTTAAAACATTTGTGTTCTCGCGTTGCAACGGTGACGTCACATCTAAACGGGTTAAAAATATTTTGGAACGGAATCCACTCTAGTTTCAAAACTGACGCGTGCGTAGAAGATACGTCAAAATTCTACATTTTTGTTTTAACCTAAGATTTTTTTTTTGTTTTTGCGTGAAAATGGATAAAAAATCGTAGTCTAGATATCTTGTTAGCCATTCTTTATGGTATCCCTGTGGTCTTATATGATTTTCGGGGCTTAAAAGAACAGTAAATAAAAAAACTTCACTATCCATGTAGCTTCCATTGCTTGCCATCCATGCTACTAAAACTGGCCGTACACTCGAAGGTTTTGTTAAATAAACCAGTAGTTGATCCATTTTAATTTTAAAAACCAAAAAAATAAACAGAAAAACAAAAAAGTGAGGTTACACTAAACTACGTCAGCGTTTTGAACTACTCATTTTTTCTCGGTTTCAAATGATGACGTCACATCTAAATAGTTTTAAATAATATTTCAAAATAATTTCAACGCGAGAAAACGCCCTAAATAAAATCCACGTTTTTGAGTCTACAGGCAACGACAATTTTTTTATCGTAGGCACCTTGTATTTCAGACAAAAGATGTCTCTTTTGACTCGAGATAATCCAATAAACATTTCTAATAAAAATCACAATTCCCCCGATATTCATGAATGTTACATCGATGATGGGGGATGAAAGCTACATTCGAGGGTTGCCTTGAGCTATCACGTGATAAGGTCACTGACTGAGATTTATTTCCAAATTTTGATCCGCGTTTAGGTAATTCTACAAATCGCCAAATATTGAGATTTCTTTTCGAAGGTACGCAATATGAGCAATGAGTTAGACAAAGAATCACCCAATATAAATTTTCTTGTGGTCTCTCTTGCGTTCCTATGGCCAGAGACCTGCTTTGGAATAACGGTCAATAAAGAAATAGTTGAGTGGGTTGAAAGAAAAGGAGTGCAGTAGTGGCGCTCAACTCCCAAAAAATACCACTTCAAAGGCTTTATGAATAAGCCAGACATACACCTAGCCAAACAACTCCAGGGCCAAAAACTACCAAGAAACAGTTTGAGAATAATCACATGTCTGTACATAGGCGATCCGAAGGCGTTTGATTGGGGGAGGGGATGAAGGCTAATATCAAAAGCGATTCCCAAGTTACCTGAAACTTTGAGATTTTTTTTATTGTTGTTTGAGGAAATTAGAAATAAAAAATGTTTTGTAAAATATAGTTAAATATCCCAACTGAAACTTCATATTTCCCAAGTGAACCTTCATATTTCCCAACTGCAAGCAACTTTAAGCAACATTGGGGAGAGGCTCCCCCCAACCCCCCCCCCAAGGGATCGCCGGTGATACAGCAAACACATCTATCTATCTAAACACCTTTATCAAAAAAATTGGGCTGAATGAATTATAAACTAAAAATAGACCTCCTAGCCCATTTATTGGTCTTATGAAGATGATTTTGCCTTTTTATTAAAAACTCCTAGAGAAAAAGGTATCAAAGGATTATACTGCCGTCCTTAACCAAAAAGCAGTAACTCCATGGAAGACTCCATGGGCAAACCTAGGAAGGTCGATGCAAAAGTTGCTGTTTGTGTCACCTGTACGCCAAAACTACTAAACCGATTTCGAAGGAAATTTCACTGCCTTGCTTGAATTTCTGGGGAGCACATAAGCTTTATTTCATTAAAATCGGTTATCGGAAGCAAAAGTTATGAACATTTAAAGAAATAAAGCAAGAAATCATCAGCGACCTTCCAAGTTTGCCAGGCTTTAGGTATTTTTGAAGACAGGAGAAAAAGCTCTATTCAAATTTGCCAAAATGTAGAAGGTATCATTTAAAAAAAAGTAATATCGCCGTCCTAGCTCTGAAATAGTAGTTTTCACAACTAGTGGATAAATTAGTGCTTTTTTTACTAGCGTTGGTTTAAATAACGAGCGCAGCGAGGTATTTAAAAACGCGAGGAAAAAAAAGCACAGTTTAGACGCGAGTTGTTAATACTATTTTTTTAAAATCTTTATTATCCAAGAAAAACAGGAAAATACTTTTAAAAATCTCGAACGAAGAGCACTTCTCGCAATACACCATCTTTACACTATAAATCAAGGCGGCTGGTAAATGAAATAACAATGGTTTCCATAGCGATGTGCCTTTTTACTTGGTGACGTTCATTGTTGCGACATTTTAATCTTTGACAGTTTGATATTATACTTGGTGAAAACTGGCGGAAATGGCTTAATTTTTAGGAAGGATTTTTGGATAAAAAAAATAACAGAAATCTTTTTTTGCACCATCCGTAACCAAAAAAAAGTTTTTTTGCATCGGTAACCAAAAAAGCCATGCTTTAGTTATCTGCAGACATGCAGTTGCTAAAATCATGTTGATTAAGGTATGAAAAAAATAATTTAGTGGCCTTATCCTTTGACGGCTTGTAGAGCATATCAAGCCTCGCAGGCATCCCTCGGTTATAAAATGTGGACTTCTATTGAATCGAATTGAAATGTAAGTGCTGACAGCACGGCATTGTACTTATCGAGACTTGTAATGATGGGCTAATTAATTCAAGGGGTTGTGCGTGCTGAGCAAAACAGGGATAAAATAAAACAAAAAACTCAGCTCTACGATACGATAAATTGCGAAATGAAAAAACTGGGCTCGCAAAGATTTAATTGTGTATAATATTTATTTTCTACACAAGTAGCCGATACCCAGAAATCACGTCATTTGAAAACAGTCCTTGAGGGAACTGTCAAATAGGAAATAGCCTATATTTCAATCCATGTCACACCCCATCTTCTTACGAGTTGCCCACAATATCTAAAAATAATCTCATTTGACAGCTGTCATTGAGCGAAATGTCAAATAAAAACTAGTCTATGTTTCAATTCAGCTCACACCCTATCTTCTTACCCAGTTTCAACCACCGCTGTTCAGCAGTTTTTGCGTGATTGAAAAACACACACACACACACACACACACACACACACACAATTGAATCCGTAAGCAACCCTTCTGATCTGAATAAATAATCTAAAAAATACGTATGCAGCAAAAATTTGTAATGGGTTTCCCGTTAGCTGAACTTTTAGTTCCTCCTTCTCTAATAAGATCCTAATAGGTTTTCTTTTTTGCATCTATAGTCTACCCCTGTAAATATGCCCAAAAGAGTCGCCCCAAAAAATCCCCAGGGTGGGTCATTACAGTCCGATAACGTCTCTGGTTACAGATATGGTAAAATCTCGAGGGCGGGTTGGTCCATATGTGCGCCCAGTCCTAGGCACACCAAAGTGAACTTTGAACATAGTCCAATGAAAGTATATTTAACAGTGGGTGCATTCGAGAGACTGCACGATTCACTTTAGATTCCCCTCTATATATACAGGTTGGGTTCTTTAAATGGAATAGTACTTCTACAGGCTTTAGAGAAGAGGTTTAAAAAAAAAACTAAAAGCGAATCTTTAATGATTTTTTACGGACTTTCTGCCCATGATAAAAAAAATTTGGGCCCCCAACTGGACGCTCAGGGCCTACCAAGTATTTTTTTTTGATGAGAAAGTACCACTTGCGTCACCTTTTTAGAAAGCCTGTCAAAAAAAAAACCTAAAGCACCACTTTTTTTTGTCTGTCGACCAATGTGTCAAATATTTCAAGAAACTAATTTTTTTGTCAGTTGTTTAAGAATAAAAATAAATTACATATTTCTCTATTTACTTACTATTTGGGGGCCCTCACTGGAGGCCCATGTGCCTACTAACATTTTTTTCATGAGAAGGTACAACTTGTGGCACCTTTTTGGAAATCTTGTTAAAAACTAAATTCGATTAAATAAATTTTTTTGACATCTGTCAACTTATGTGTCAAAAATTGAAAATATTTTTTGTCAATCATTTTAGATTCAAAATAAACTACATATTTCTTTATTTACTAAGTGGAATAAAGAAACTACCACACGAGGATATCATTGGCCTAAAATTTGTAACACATCGGTTGATGTCAAAAAAATTTATTTAATCGAATTTCTCTTTTAACAAGCTTTTCAAAAAGGTGCCACAATTGGTACATCTTCACGAAAAAAATGTTAGTAGGTCCCAGGCCTTCAGTGACGGCCCCCAAATGGGCCGCCAATAATGTTCTTGTGTGATATTTTCTTTATTTCGCTTAGTAAATAGAGAAATATGTAGTTTATTTTGAAGCTAAAACAATTGACAAAAATCTAGATTTTTTTTTAATTTTTGACACATTGGTTGACAGATGTCAAAAAAAAACTAATGCGTTAATTTTCTTTGTAAAAAGCTTTCCAAAAAGGTGTCACAAGTGGTACCTTCTTAATAAAAAAAATAGTTAGTAGGCCCTGGGCCTCCAGTTGGGGGCCCCAAAAAAATTTGTCATGGGCGCAAAAACGTAAAAAATCATTAAGGACTCGCTTTTAGCTCTTTTTTAAACCTCTTCCCTAAAGTCGCTAGAAGCACCGTTCCATTTAAAGAATCCACCCTGTATATATTGATTAATTCAACTTTTTTTAGGTCTTAGTGATTCAACGGGCTCCCACGGTTTATCAGAATATGCAAAATCAAATCAGCTAAATAAGAGAAGGATTAATCCTAAAACGATTTACTTACTAAAAAAATTTTTTTATCCGAAAGCCCATTTTTTATAAATACCCGTCACTTATAACCAAAAGATCTGTCAAAACTGCAATTAAGTAGTTTAAAACTGCAAATTACAGTAAGATATGTTGCAAAATCGAAGACAGCATGCTCTAGAGTGACTCGACTGTTAAATGTGTTTTATAGGCTATGTCGTAGGTTGGCACAGTGTCGGGCTCAAGTAGGCCCCCAGCCTACTTAAAAACGACACCCGCTGTCACTCTTTATTTCCAACTCCAGAGTGTTTCAAACGATGTCCCCTCTTATTCATGAACTGTGCTCTATAATGTAACACCTGTTACATGAATTTAAATTTTAAATCACAAGTACATCAAGGGCCTTATTACCCCGTTAGCAAAACTAGAAGAACTTTTTGCAATGAAGCTGAATTTTTCTCGGACGGACACCCATCAATAGTGCTCTGTAAAAAATAATACCTTCTATTTTTGTGATTTGAGTATCGAACACAAATATTTTTTTATACCTTCATAACAAACATGATTTTAGTTACCTATGCAAAAAAAAACTTTTTTTTTATCACGGGGGCAAAAAAAGATTTCTGTCCATTTTTTACCCAAAAAAAATCTAATTATTTTTGCTTAAAAATTAAGCCATTTCCGCCAGTGTCGAATATTTACGAGAAGATCTTTTAAAAACATTATCAAAATATTAAACTGTCAAAGATTAAAATGTCGCAACAATGAACGTCACCGATTAAAAAGGTACATTGCTATGGAAACTATTGTTATTTCATTTACCAGTCGCCTTGATTTATAGTGTATAGATGGTGTGTTGCGAGAAGTACTCTTCGTTCGAGATTTTTAAAAGTATTTTCCTGTTTTTCTTGGATTTTTGGTAAAGGTATTAAAAAAATAGTGTTAACCACTCGCGGCTAAACTGTGCTTTTTTTACTTGTGTTTTTAAATACCTCGCTGCGCTCGTTATTAAACCAACGCATGTAAAAAAAGCACTATTTTAGCCACTAGTTGTGAAAACTACTATTGCGAAACCATTAGTTTTTTACGGGTTTTTTTAGTTTTTGAGTCTGGGAGGAAAATTTTGTGGTGGCCACCTACCGCAAAACTATAGCACCTATTATAAAAAAAAAAATTCTCGCAAGTTGGATTTTAAAAAAAAATAAGTTTCACAAATAAAAAAATGATTTTACAAATTTAAGTTTCGAGAAAAATCGGTTCATAAATAAGAAAGTTACGATATTTTGAATGATACCATTGTCGGCCATCTTTAATTCAAGATGGCGGTACAAAGTACTATTAATAGGAAATTAATCTTTCAAAATATTCAGCTTGGCCTTGGTTGTCTGTGGTCAATTTTTCATATATTTATTGGGATAAATAATTTTGTCTACCCAACTACTATGTTTTAATTTTTAAATATTTTTTTTTACTTTTGTAAGTTCGTTTACTTTTAAACTTTGTTACTTCTTTTTATTTATTTATTTATTTATTTGTTTTAAGATTTATTTTTATAATACGTAGGTGTTATTTGTTCCTGAATTGTATTTAGTGTCTTTTTAAGAACTTTTCCTAAATATTGTAATTGATACCAAGCACCCTACTCAGTCTTATTTTGTATCTACTATGAAAGATAGTTTAGCTGTATACTTACAAGTTTTGGAGCCTTTATAAACTAAGTTCCAAGCTTTGGGAAGACTGAGCAGCACAGAACTATTATTATTATTAAAAGACAGGCCACAAATTATGTTTTTCTCACCCCACCCTGTTGAGATGGCATATTTCGTTAAATCTAAAATGCGTGTGGCTAAACCAAAAAAAAAGGATAGAAAAAGTAAACTATAAACTTATCCTCACAAACATTTTTCACAAAGTTTTAGGTTAAGTTTGGAAAGCAAAAGGTTTATGTTTATCAATACATTTATATGTAATACATCCAGAATTGCTTGTTCATACCGTCATTTTGTAGTGTTTCTTTTTAATTTTAACGTATTCAACAAAGAAGCAAGATAATATTATTCCTTTTCCTGCCACATTCTTGAACGCACATCATCCAGAGCCTGGATAAAATAGAGTACAGAGAAAAATCGATAGAGCTGCGCGCGATAGGGAGAAACGCGGAAACTGGAAAAGAGTTTATTGGGTGCGTTCGCGTAGAAACCTCAAGCTTCAGGATGTCCACTTTTCCGTTCGATTTGACGTTCGGGGTAAGATCTGGACTATGGCGAATGATCACATGGATGAAAACGGATCTCATGAAAATCATACGTTTCCGATCGCATGGTCCGAAACCGGGGAACAGCGTTGAATCTATTAACGCCTGCGCAATAAAGAGTTTTTTTTTGGAATCTATTGCTTCCTAAACTGCTTGGGTGCCGATTCTTGAATTTTGTAGGAAAGGTCGCACGGGAACGGTCAACTCCTTGACATCGACCAATAACGAGTTATCCGAAACCTGTCCGGCCACAGCCGAACCTCGCCCGATTGCCGTGTATCGAAGAAACCTTCCTACACTTTCATACACCTACCTCTAAGTAGGAGAACGCTCTTGAAAAACGATAACCGAGTAAGCTTGTAAGTTTGGCGCGTACACTGTACAAGCTTGCCAGCTTCTGAGCCTTCTTATTGGTCGAAACGAAGGATGTGAACGTTCCCAGGCGACCATTCTCTCGAAATTCAAGAATCGGCACCCTTTTCGATCGTGAGAGGTGATAGATCCCATCGCACGGGAGAAAGACCGGATCGTATGACTTTCAAGAGCCTTTGCTTGTGTTGGGTTAGAGATTGCCAGATACAAGCATTAACCCGGCCCAAGGGGACTCAGAGCAGCCTTCTCTGAATCCCACTTGGGTAATTCTCAACAGGTGCGTGTAAGTCGCGGGGGTGGACCCGACTGAATAAGTCGGTGACTAAATCCTGTTGGGCAATGCTATACCGCACTCCCCTGGAACGAAGCTCTTTGGGGTCGGTGAGCCGGAGATAGGGAGCACTTATGTGAACCCAACTCTGGCTCGCTCTCGACTTCTCTGAGTGATGGATCGGGGACGAGTGTGGGGGCCTGGGCTTGAACGCCCGGACCGCGTGGATGAGGCACCACAATAAAAACTTTCCTCAGGGAACCAGGCGCACCCTGTTGTATATAGCCCCCTCCCCGAAGTGCTGGGGAGGTGATTCCAGCGGGTAACTCGTATGTAAGGGAACTCCAGAACGACCCTCCGACGACCAGGAGGTAACGCAGGGAACCGAAAAGGTACACAGTGGAACCTCTAAAGATAAGGATCAACAAGGAACTGTTCAAGAACCCAGTAGATCTTCTTCAACACAAGAGGCTCAACAGGTTACTGTACAAGTACCCATTGAACACTTTACAAACCGGCTCTGGCCAGGTCAGAGAGTCGCACCTTGGGAACTATCTGTTTGGCCCCAGGCGATGTAAGAAGGTTGCAGCCCAGAAAAACCTGTTCTTTTGTGAAAAAGACAGGCTTCATGGGCTAAACCATGGAAAGTGGCGGTGCAACGGGCCCAGCAAGGGGGCCTACGTACATGGGAATTGTCCCGCCCGCACTTCTACATGCATTCTTTCATTCATGACTTTCAAGAATACACGTCCTGTTGCGTTCGAGATGACATTCAGGAGGGTCTCGGGGCGCGCCCTTTTTCATCCGAACTTGGAGATGGAGAAAAACCAGCGAGCATCTTACAATACAGGACCTAACTTTTAAATTAACATTTTTTTAAAATGGGGTTGCATATTTTGTGAGGCGATTTTTAATTTTAACAGTGGCGGTCCCAGCCATTTGAAAAGGGGGGGGGCGGTTTTGATCGGAAAAAAAAACTAGGATAGAAGCATAGCTTTTATGAGGAATATATCAATATATGCAAACAAAACTTAGTAACTACAAACGCCGATTTGGCCTCAAATCTAGGGGGGGGGCTACTCAGATTTTAAGTTGTTTATTTCATACATTTTTTATTTTAAAAAATGTTTAAATGCGCCGAAAACTGCATTTTTTTATTTAAAATTAAACCAATTAAATAAAAATATATCAGTGGTTTCATAGCGCAGCAGGCAAAAATTTTTTAAGAAATTGTTTCCAAATACTGACTTCTCCCAATAAAAGTTCAAGAATTTGTGTTTTGGATTAATCAAACAGTTTATAGTATTTGGGAAACGACTTTACCTAATTTTGGTTGCACGTTCGCTGTATAAAACTTGGTATGAATATGTTCAGGTCAAAAATACTTTTTTATGTCCGAAATGATTTTGTCCAAAATTTGTTTATAAAAATAGAAACTCTATAATACTGTTCCGTATTCCCAATGTCGTGGTTTTCGCGGTAAGTACTTCATGCGTTTGTTTATTCTTGGTGTGACGAATTGAAGGTCAAACTGTCCCAAAATACTGTGGAGGGATTCTAGATAGAATGTCATTAAAGCAGGGTTGGCTGGCCTGTGTATAAATCAAAAAAGCCCACTGGATTTTTTGGGTAAAATCCACTTAAAAAACATGTAGGGCTTTCTTAAAAGTGGGTTTTTTCATTATTAATAAAATAAATAAATCGTAAGGTTCCATAAACTTGTGTTGCAAAGCTTTTTCTAATCCCAAACAATTTCTTATTTTATTGTTCCAAATAAGACGTAAGTAAGTTGAAATGTCTTTCAATGGATGCTGCACTAGCTGGGCAATAATGTAAATTATAAAAAAAAACGATTCTGATTCAGTATTTGCAAACTCTACTTTTATTACTGGATTCTAAAACCTCAGTCCATTCTGAAGCACTCTTTTCACCGCTACTCTTAGGCATTTTTGTTTTTTTAAAAATGGTTTAGATTTAATAACCTAGAAAAAAACGAAAACTTGAATCGTATACTATCATATCATACTAAGTAAGCTGGTACTTACAGTGTAGTAAATACTCAAATTCCCAAAAAAATTTTCTTTAGGTTTGTTTACATTAGGAAAATATGATACGAACATCGCATCCGCATAAAGCGCTGGTCAAACTAAACCAAAACTGCTTTGATTTATTAACAAACAAAAAAAAACGTCGATTTCGAATAGTATTTTATAGTTGATAAACGATCACGAGAATAAGTCCTAATTTTAAAGAAGAACTACAATATGTATATAATATAAAAAGAAAACCATAAAAAACCCAATAAAACCCATTTATAAAACCCAAAAAAGCCCAGTGGGTTGAGTTTAATACAGGGTTCCTAAGCAAATCCTTAGGGGGGCAAGCAGCCGTGTATAAGACGCAGACAAACGGAAAAGCACATTAGGCAGAAAAGGATGGGCATGGGGCGATGTTGTCACTACATCTTACACGTAGTAAATCCATTCCAGGTTGTTGTTTTCTAATGTTTGCCATTTTCATACCTTTAGGACTGGAATAAAAATTGTTTTTGCTCGACTTTAATACCAAACTGATGAAAGATATCGTAAAAAAAAATTTTTTTCGGCTTTTCATTTTGTAACCATTGTCCTTACGCACTGTTTACAGGCTGGGGACTGAAATACATGCAAATGCCTAACCTAAAGCGTTCATACACGGCCGGAGAAATCGACTGAGATATTTCCGTAGAAACTTTATCAAGCAAATAGGACGGGTTGACGCCTTCGAACGTCCAACCCGGGTTTTGCACTTTGATTCGAAATCAAAAAGGAGGAACAGTCAGATGTGGGGCCGTGCACAAATTACGTATCGGTGATTTTACCAATTTTTGACCCCCTCCCTATGTACTGTTTTGTAACGGTTTGGCACGCCATTCCCCTAATATTACGTAACGATTTCAAGACCACTACCCCCTCCCAAAAAAAAGCTTTTCACTTATTTTAATTCCAAATTTTCTTAGTTTCACACAAATGCAAACGCTGTCGAAAACCACCTCCCCCTTACGTAACGTTTTGTAACCCCCCTCCCCCCTATGACCATTACGTAATTTGTGCACGGCCCCTGTAGTCCTAGTGGAGGAGGGCGAGAAAATTGATATTTTTTTCTTAAAAATTATACTCTTTAGACCTATTTCTTTGCGTTCCCGAAATTACGTAATTTTTGAAAAAAAATTGTGCGGCGCCATTTTTATTTCGTGCTTTGTTTTTCTAACATTTTTGCGTTCGGCTAATTTAATTGAAAAATTTTTGCCTGCGGCGCCCTTTATCTTCTCACTCGAAACCAAGATCCCCCGTTTTAGGAAAACTGATCCCGTCTCTGTTTCTAAATTTTTTCGAATAAAAGTAGAGTATGACAATGGGAGAAATAATTTTTTTCTACGGTATGACGAAAATTTCGAGAAAGTTAAAGAAAAAAATTAAAAAAAGTGGCAGAGCTCAAGTTTTTCGTAAAAAAAACTTTTTTTGTAAAGAAACAGAGCAAAATAAATCTTTTCACCCCTTTTTGGGTGTTACAAATATTGGCAGCCCCTTATTTTTCGCTTTTACCCTCCCGCTAGTTTTGAAGAATTGGTTCGCTACATGTTTCGAGATCATGTCATAAAACACCTCGAAAATATCAAATGTAGTGTAGGGCCAGCTTTATTTAAAATCAATAATATCACAAGCAAAAAGCTCTGCAGGAAAAACAGCGCCGTTTATTGATTTCTTTGGCTGCTAGTGCTAGCTGCATGGTTTGGCCGTTTCCGGATAGATGTCACTAGTAGAACAGAATGTAAAGAAATTTAATTAAAAGCGAAGATATTTCTTTCTAATATTAACAACCTCACGAGTTTATCGCTCAGTATCGTAAATAATGGACCCTGCCGCCTCCTTTAAGCAAGAAAAAGCTGTGGTTTGGACCTGAAAACATCTAATTTTTAATTAGATTAGATGTTCATGGTGTGGCCGCCATCTAGCGGAATTTGCAGACATCTTGTCAACGGTTATTATTGCAACTATGATTTATGCTCACAATGAAAGAGTGGCGACAATTTTTTCTCATGAAAGCAGTCCGGAGATAATAACAAACTGGCACCATTGCTCAATATACCTGTTTCTTTTGTGCGCGCAGAACTTTCTATGCCATTTCTGTTTGATTTATTGAAATCCTATCCCTAAGGAAAATCTTAGGGACCCTGTATAAAAAACCCGGGTTTTTTCCAACTCTGCGTTAAAGGAACGTTCTGCAATTTCTCGTTTTTTCTCCAAAGGCTTCAAGTTTACCACCAGCATCTTTATTATATAGTTTTTTTCTGGAGCAAAGGGAGGGGCGATCGCCCCCCCCCACCCCTCCCCCTCTGGGACCGCCACTGAATTTAATGAAAGTTCGACATTATACCCAACACGCTCGGTCATAAACTGCTGCTCTATTTCTGGGAGAGAGCCAACGACGTAGCAAATTCCGCACTGCCCTTCCTCCATATCAGTTACACTTTTTTCAGCCATAAACAAACACTTTTTTTTACTAAAAAATGTAGGGTACTTAATTTTTTTACATCAAGCAAAGAAGGCCTTTTCCATTCGAGCCGGACCGCAAAAACCCGGCCGTCAGGCCGTGACGTCACTACGCCCTCTTCGTACGATCGAGTTTCTACGCGAACGCACAACAGGGGGTCTATTCTTGAATCGAGAGAAAATTTGCTCCCAGGGAGTCAAATTCTGTCGCTACTCTCATTGGTCCAAATCTTCGGTTAAAATCGGTTTCTCTCCCTTTTGCCCGATCGAAAGTAATTCTCTTAGTCAAGACCAATAGAATTATTTTCGATGAATATCGGGCAAAAGTAAGAGAAAGCGATTTAAACCGAAGATTTGGACCAATGAGATGCATAGTAGCGCGAGAACGTTGGGGGGGGGTTCATCATTTAATAAAAATCAACTACCTACATATCTCAAACTGAAGGGGGGGAAAAGACCGTGGCGGCTCGTCAGGCGAGGCAAGTGAGGCGGCGCCTCATGAACTTTTTCAGAGAAACTCTTTGGTTTAAATGTGTATAATTTTTAAGTTTTGACCTACGAAAAAAAAAACGTCTTAACATTTTTCTTTGATTTTTATATTAGGGTATTATTTGTTTAACAAATTTATGATTGTTTTCCGCAAACCAAAACTACATTTTTTTTGCACTCGACGCGCGTTTCGCTAACAACGTAAACAGATTGTTTATATTACCAGGTAACATGGATAAGTACCAGTGCGAAACGATGCCTATTTGTGAGTGATTCAAAGTTGGAAATCAAAGTGTATAGTTCAGTTTTTTGATGAGCGTACTGACGTCATTTTTTTGGATCTCTATTTGATACATTGTTTTAGACAGCGACAATAAATATGTAAAGAAAAGTCAAGTCGTTGTTTGTTTCATTTGTTACTTCAAATTGACAACAACAAATTATTTGACATGCGAACTGTTGACAACAAAGAAATACGTTTTCAAAGGCAATAATGACGCTCATCAAAAAATTGGACTATATGATGGTGTTTAATGATGTATTGGGAGGGTGACCAGTGGAACCACTGACAAGCTCACGCTGGTTACCCAGAGCGAAACATCGTTTAATCATTTCTCTTTTCGCTTTAGTTCTTTGTGTGTTCCTTGTGGGATGCTCATCCAGGTTTGAAATTTCATTATTTCCACCCAAGATCTTTTGATCTTTTGTTTTTAGATTCTTTTCGGTTGATGTAACTGATTTTGAGGTTTTTTAACTTCTTTTTTGATAGTATTATTTGTTTTCTTATTCTTCCTTTGCTTTACGAATGTTTTGTCTGTTCCATCAAAGATGAATGTAGTGTCGCTTCCCCACTCTGCTAAGATTTTGCTTCACACAGTGCTGGGTGATGTTAGAAATAAACTCAAAATTCGCAGCAGCGGCCATATTAGATCGGCCATATTATTTTTGTTAGACTTCCCTATTCTCCTCTTGTGTGCCGTTTGAAAATTTGCAAATAGAAAGACGCAAAATTACAAACAAAAACATCTCTGCGCCCAAATAAGTATTACATCTCTAACTTTTAATTCAAAACTCTCGTTTGTGTTTCTGTGGTTCTTAGATAGAAAACAACTTTTTGGTGAAATTTTTTTTTTTTCAACCAAATGGGTTTTACATATTTGATCTTGGTGCCTCATCAGTTTTATAAGTCACGAGCCGCCACTGGGAGAGGGGTGGTCTAATAGGTGGTTAGTATATACGAAACAAAAATACTTATTTTTAAAAGCAAGTCTCATCTAGTCTCATTTTCAGATTTTTTTCAAAATTAACCCTTAACCCAGACAGCACAAATTCTCCATCGGACAGCCATTTTTTGTTCAAACCGCCCGCATTGTCCATGAACTATTTATGGACATCCTTTGGACAAAGGTTTTTCCTGATACAGTGGATGACAAAAAAACTGAGTCCAAAGGAATTCCAATTCTGATCCATAAAGAACTACTTTTTTCAGTTAGTTTTTGGATATCCAATGGATAACGATTTTTCTTGGTTCATCGAACCAAAAATAAACTCTGTTCGGCGGACTGAACGTCCAGCAAAAGTGATGTACTTTATATACATTGACTTAACATTGAATATTTATCAATTGTCAATTGGGCTTGGCCTAGTTGGCACATTAATAAATATAGTCACTTATCCGAACTGTTTTAGATATCCAATGGATCATGTTTTTTCTTATTCATTACCAACAATAACATTTCTCTCTCTCATATCTAGCAGAATAATTTAAGTAAGTTTTTTCATTATTTTGGATTCACTGGTATTTCAGTATTTTAATACCCATCCTTTGCTCGGAACTCCATCCGCAAGGATCGACAATCAGACTTATGATCCAAAACCAAAAGATCAAAAGGTCTTGGGTGGAAACGAAAATTCAAACCTGGATGAGCATCCCACAAGGAACACACAAAGAACCAAAGCAAAAAGAGAAATGATTAAACGATGTTTCGCTCTGGGTAATCAGCGTGAGCTGGTCACTCTCCCCATACATCATTAAACACCATCATACACTTTGATTTCCAACTTTGAATCACTCACCAATAGGCATCGTTCCGCACTGGTACTTATCCAAGTTATTTTGATCTTTTGTTTTTAGATTCTTTTCGTTTGATGTAACTGATTTGGAGGTTTTTTAACTTCTTTTTTGACAGACTTATCATGTTGGAGTGGTTCAAATATATAGGTACGTATATACTTATATATTGAAAATATCGCCGCTTTTGACAAAACTGTCCACTGGATATCCATGGGAACAAATAAGTATATCCAGTGTACTAAGAAAATTAAACCAATGGATATACATTGTAATTATTAATTTTTTCCAACAGTGAACCTTAAAGATACTTTTTAGATAGCCAATGGATAACCAATGGATTTAGTATAGTGGTACAATAGGATGTCCAAGAGTCGTCCAACGTTTTAACAATTGTATTATCCGATGGATATGCCTTGGACAAAATTTCCGCGCCGCAGACGAAAACTTTGACCAAAAAAAATTCTTTAAAAATTTTGATCTCTTAGTTTTTTTGTAAAATATTTTTGAAAAAGCAGATTAAGTCAGATGCAAAGAAGGGGTGGGTTGCAGCAGTATATATAGATTTGATGCCAAATCATAAATGCGCTGCAGATGAAAATTTTATGAAAAATTATACTAAGAATGCAGTTTATTACACGTGTTGAATGCTGGTGATGAAAATTCCTTAGAACTAAACTAAAATTGTAACAATTAATGACGGCATAGCACAGCAGGCAAAATTTTAAAAGTATTCAATTTGCCGAAATGTGACAGATTGTAGTCAATTTTCCAGACCTGTTAGCATCACAATATGAAAGGCAGAAATTCGAGGGCGGTCCCGACAGGCTGTGGTGTCGCATGCTGGGCCCATCTGATATCATTTCGAAATCATAGTCATTATTATTTCCTGTTACAATTGAATATGAGTGAAGCTTTGCTCTACATTGCGGGGAAAATAGGAAAATAATAGCTTTTACAACGAGCATCTAAAGTAGTGTTTTCTTTTGGTTTTGATTTACCCAAATAACCAGCGCGGCGAGCCTCGAGTTCTACACCTATTTTTATACTAATATAATAATTATTATATTACGGAGGTGTTCGTCACGAGCAGTGCATTTAATAAAATCTTGTTCTTTAAAAGTTTTTTTTAATAAAAATTTATTTTTTAATTTTTAGATTTGTATCCTAAATCATCCATTTTGAATCCGCCATATTTAAATTTTCAAATCTGATCCCCTTCCCGAAAAACCCCTGTATGCCAATTTTGATTTAAATGAAACTAAATCTTTTCCTTCCTCCACTTTCCTCCTTAGAGAGAACTGTGTACCTAAAAATACCATATTATTGTATTGTCGCCGGAACTATAAACGCATACCAAATTTCAACACACACCCTTAATTTTTAGATTTGTACCCTTAATCGTCCATTTTGAATCCGACATATTGATTTTTAAAAAAATTCGTATTCCTTATCCCCAGAAGCCCCCATATACCAATTTTGGTTGAAATCCGACAAACTTAGGTGTTTTCCCCTCTCCACTCCCCTCGTAGGGGGGAGGGGTGCCTAATAATGACATATTGTTGTATTGTCACTGGAACTATAAATGCATGCCAAATTTGAAGGCAATCGGATGTGTATAAGTTAGAATTGGTTAGCAAAAAATTACCAAAAATCGTCCATCTTGAATCCGCCATATTGAATTTTCAAAATCTGATTAAAAATTCGTTATCTGCATCCCCAAGCACTCCAACACACCAAATTTCAACGAAATCGGGCGTACTTCAACTGTACCCCCCCCCCCCACCCCCTCCCATTAGGGGGAGCTGTCAATTTCATCACACTATATTCTTATATTGTCACCGCAACTATATAAGGATGCCAAATTTGAAGTCCATCGGATGTCGGGAAGTTGGTCAAAATTAAGTTGCAAGATTCCACCCAAACAAACATAGTTCGTTAGTACATACATTGCAAGTTAAATAAAAGCTTATAAAAATGGCTTAATTTTTAGGTAAAAATAATAATTAGATATCCTTAATGTTACTGTTTTTCACTATTTTTTTTCAAATTCGGGTAAAAATAAGAATTATATTTTTTTGCACCCGGAATCAAAAATAGCAGTTGTTACAGCTAGTGGCTCAAAAATTGCTTTTTTACCAGCCTGATTTTAAAACCAAATATGTTATAGTTTGGTTATTAAAAAAAAAATCATGGATTGCACCAAAAATACAACTCATTTTCATTAAAAGAAAGGTTAATTAGTAATTAGTAACTAAAACTTTCTAACCAATGAATCTTTAACTGAAGGCTTTTTTTGAGCTTTTTTAGAGCTTTTACTTTTAATTTCAAACAACTTTTAATTAACCTACGTAATTTTAATACATTTCATTAAGTAGGACCTATATACATATTAAACCGATTTTGTTGTTTTAATTTTGGTTAAAATTTGGAACAAACCCGATTATAGCCCTAATAATGAGATTGTTATGCATTAATTTTACATAAAATGGGTAATATTACTGATATATTTTGTTTAATCAACTATAAATTTGCTTCACACTATTAAAAAAATATATTTAACCATGAAAACCATGAAACTTTCATAAGAATACCAAAAATTTAAATTATTTATTTTTCTACATTTTTAGGAAAATATATATTTATTAAACGTAAATATATCTAATATGATGTTAGAACCTAACCGAAAATAACTTCTTTTGGCATATTACGCATTTTTTTAGAAAAAAATCTACTTTTTTAATTAACTTCCAAATTAATATTCAAAAAGTCCCCACTCTCTCAATGATCTTACATGTTTTAAGATTATGGTCGACAAGGTCATGTTGATATATGAATGATATATATATGATGAAATTTTCATTGGTCGTAGTATAGTACACACATTACACATTCAGATTAATCATAACATGCTTGATATGTAAACTACTATTGATATTTTTTTTTATAACTTTGGTATTTTAATTTACTTCTTGCAATTTGAACATTATGATCCGCGACTTTCCACACGCAGGGTGAAACCTAGGACGACGTCGTTTCGTCCTTATCAGGGACTCATCAGCTAAGTGTACCACAACGACAGCCAATCCCGCTCGTCCGTATGTGCCGAAAGATATGGCTAAAGCGGTATATAAGTAGTATGGACTAAAAAGCTTTATCAAATATCTAAGACTCTGAAACTATACGTAAAATATTAAAAAAAATATAAACATGTAAAAATTTCGAATTTTCTCAAATAAAGTAGCCAATGTTTCCACGACTTGTCTCGATGGATGGCATGGCAGGGCATGGAAAATGGAGAGATACCGATGATCAATACGACAGAGCCTTTAGCGATGTGCGGTTTCCATGGAAACAAACGGCATAGTCTCACGGGGATGTTTAGGACACAGGAACTTTCCTAAAATTAGTCCGAACTTATATGAAGTTGGCATAGCCGGACTTTAATAAAGTCGGCACTATTTTTGACAGTTCCGCGCGAATGTTAAACAACTACTACATATTTTTAGGCAATTTACTCATCTGTTATGAAATTACTGGAAGAAATCCTGACTTTTTTCAGGAAAGTTTCACTTGAATTTTTACGTTTAAGTGCTCTTAACGACTATAAGGAAGAAAACCCGATTATTTTTATCAGGGCTGATTCCTATTTACTTATTTATTATTATATATAATTAATTACAATATAAAGATATCAGATTTTTAAGTTTAAAAAAATCAAATCACTGATAAACAACAACAAAAAACAATTTAAGTAATGATCACAAATTAAAATTACAATTAATCATAGAAGGTTAGGTAGCAGGTACATATTTAAATTTTTTTCAGCAAAGATTTGAATTTACTGACATTTGATTCAAAGAAGTTGATAGAGCCTGACACCAGGTTTGCTTCTGCCAGCATTCTTGAAATTGGTTCATTGGAACCATAGTTAGTCCTGTGAAATTCACAATGGAAAAACTTCAGTGAATCTATCCCGACGTATGAGAGCATGCAACCCAACCATAACTAAAAGTTCTGGGCAGTCAATTATTATAAGTTAGACCGTGCTCTTCTTGATTGGTGGGGCTATCCGAAACCTATAAGTTGGAGTATCCTGCCAGAGCTTTTTGTGTCGACTGTAATAATTTTTACAATGAAAAAAATTATTATTAGGATGCAGTACGACAGACGGGAACCACTAAAAATTTTAAAAAACCGACCACAAGTTTTTTTCTGTATCACACTATAATTAGTGGGAACAGACGCAGACCTTAAAAAAAATTGAGTTTTTAAGTCCATACCTACATAAAGCTTGTAATGTACCTATCTATGTAAAGAAATAGATATGTTTGTTCGGGTCGAATCTTGCAACTTAATTTTGACCAACTTTCCGACATCCGATCGGCTTCAAATTTGGCATGCTTATATAGTTGCGGTGACAACACAAGAATATAGTGTGATGAAATTGACAGCTCCCCCCTACTCGAAGGGGGTACAGTTGAAGTACGCCCGATTTCGAATTTCTAATCAGGTTTTGAAAATTCAGTATGGCGGATTCAAGATGGACGATTTTTGGTCATCTTCTGCTAACCAATTTTAACTGACTCATCCCCATCTGATTGTGTTCAAATTTGATATTATTATGCGTTTATAGTTCCGGTGAAAATAGAATAAAATGGTATTCTCAGGTACCCACCCCCCTCTAACGAGGGAAGTGGAGGGGAAAAAATATTTAGTTTGTTCGATTTCAATCAAAATTGGCATGTAGGGATTTTTAAGCAGAGGGATTATGAATTTTTGATCAATTTGAAAATTTCAATATGGCGGATTCAAAATGGGGGTGCAAATCTAAAAATTAAGAGTGTTTATTCAAATTTGGTACGCGTTTATAGTTCCGTCGAAAATACAATAATATGTTGTTCTCAGGTACACACCTACCACTAACGAGGAAAGTGGAGGGGGAAAAATATTTAATTTCTTCGATTTAAATCAAAATTGGCATACAGGGGTTTTCCGGGAAGGGGATATAAATTTTTGATCAGATTTGAAAATTTCGATATAGCGGATTCAAAATGGACGATTTAGAGTACAAATCTAAAAATTAAAAAAAAAACATTTTTATTAAAAAAAAATTTAAAGAACAAGCTTTTATTAAATGCACTCAAAAGTAGAAAATATTTTTTCCGCAGATAACTAAAGCATGGCTTTTTTGTTTACCGATGCAAAAAAACTTTTTTTTTAATACCTTCATCAAAAACATGATTTCAGTAACTGTCTACAGATAACTAAAGCATGGCTTTTTTGGTTACCGATGCAAAAAAACTTTTTTTTTTGTTCACGGGTGCAAAAAAAGATTTCTGTCCGTTTTTTACCCAAAGTTAAAGAGAAATAGCGGAAAATAGTTATATTGAAAAAATTTAATTATTCTTGCCTATTAAGCCATTTCTGCCATTTTTCATCAAGTATTTACGAAAAAATCATTTAAAACGATTGTTATTTCACTTACCAGCCGCCTTGATTTATAGTGTAAAGATGGTATGTTGCGAGAAGTTATCTTCGTTCGAGATTTTTAAAAGTATTTTTCTGTTTTTCTTGGATTTTTTAATAAAGGTATTAAAAAAAATAGTGTTAACAGCTCACGGCTAAACTGTGCTTTTTTTTATTCGCGTTTTTAAATACCTCGCTGCGTTCGTTATTTAAACCAACGCTTGTAAAAAAAGCACTATTTTAGCCACTAGTTGTTAAAACTAGTATTTTTCTCTCTTATACCATAATAAAAGCGATGGGCGCACTTTACGGTGACAAAGAGAGAACTACAAAAGAAGAACTAAATTCTTCTTCTAATCGAATTATAAACATAGTGGTTTCATCTAAAGAAGCTGAGAACGGGTGAGATTGCCGTGCTTGCCAAGCCTTTGAAAATGTACTTAGGTTATAGAGTAAATAGAACTGTTTCTTGGGTTCATCGTCGATGTGACCGATATACGATATCTAAAGTTAAATGGTGGAATTTACTAAAAGGGTTTAGTCTATTTTAGAACGGTTCTAAGTTTAAGTGAAATTTTTGGTTTTAAGCATTTTAAACCAACTCTCCTTGAGTTTTGGACATAGTTGGATTTATAAGAAGAATTTTAATAAATTTGTTTATTGAATAATTATCTTAACACAATCTTTTGTTGGATTTAACAAGAAAGCTTCAATTTGGAAAAATATAAAATTAAAAAATTTAAACCCACGCGGGGTTTAAATAGTAAACACTCTGTAGAACAAATTAAAATTGGGGTTTTTTAAATTAATACCCCATGTCACACAACGATTTAGATGGATAATAATAAAATAAGTAGTAGAATAATTTTGTATTTATTTATAAAATGTATTAAAAAACTTAAATGCAAGTTTTGTTTATATTTCTGTCACTGTCGAATGTCAGTTTTAAAATATAATCTGCGTTCAAATCCAAAACAGCGAGTTCGGATCTCTTACTTCTGCTTGCACCTTGGCTTGCACCAACCTCTACTGATGAAAGCTACAGCTTTGAAATGAGTGGGCTTTAAGTAAGGAAAGTTTTCTTGACTGAGCTGTTAGATAACCTGAATAAATTAATATAGTTGTTTTGCAGGCCTGGATTAAGGGGGGTGCTAAGGGGGCTATAGCCTCGGGCCCCGTCATTGAAAGGGGCCCCGTCATTGAAAGGGGCCCCGTCATTGACAGGGGCTCCCAAATCTCAGGATAGTTTAAAATTGAGATTGGATAAATTACTTATATGTACATAGGGCCCCCACCATTATTTTAGTCCCAAGCCAGATTGTATCCTAATCCGGCCCTGTTGTTTTGGGTTTTTTTTTTTGGTGCATAATCAGTGACCTTCACTTATGTTTGTTTTGCCTCGTAGTGCCCGCATAAATATATTTTTTTTGCTGAAAATGGGTTCAAAATATGGCGTTTTTCTGGGTAAAATTGGAGATGTTTTATTGGTTAATGAACAACTTGGGATATTAAATAAGGTAAACTAATCCTTTTAAAAACGGTTACTTAGGGAAATTAAAAACGAACTTATTACTAATTGCCACAAAACAATCCTTTCTGGAGGCTTCAGAAATGGTCTAAAAAATCACCAACTTTATAACCTCAAACACAGATAATGAAGCTATAATGTGCTAAATTTTTGGCTGTTCACCATTTGTCATTTTGAAACCTGTCAACAAAAATTAGTTTTAGGGCATTTTCTCTTAAAATATGGTATATTTTGAGAAAAAAAGCAGTTTTTCACTGGTATTTAGCAATAACAATACAAAATAATCAATAACTTTGTGTCTTTTCTGTATGGGTAACTGTTTTTTGAAAATTGGTTTTAAAATTTAGTACCCCCCACAGGTGTAAATATTTCGACCCGTGGGGGTACTATTTTAGATCTTAGTTAATGCCAATGAAAATGTTTAATTATAAAAAATTATTTTCTACTTTTGAGTGCATTTAATAAAAGCTTGTTCTTAAGTTTACTTGTCAGTTTTTAAGTATTTTATCAAATCGTACAGTTCGTCCAAAATAAACTAAAAAGAAGCTAAAAAACCGTTTCAAGTCAATACCTTAATCTATACATATAATAAATCTCTACATGGGCTATGTGTGCACATTAATTTTTTTTTTAATTCTTCGTGATGGTTTCTAACGATGCGATATTGATAACAAAAATCCAGTTTTTGAAATTTTTGTTTTTTGTCTGTCTACTTGTTCCAGCATGACGCAAAAACTACTGCACTGATTTTTTATAACTACTGAACAAAAGTATGACGAATTAAAGCAAAAAAAATGGGAAACAACCGGGTAGGCCAAGCGGGTACTCGAGTGGATGGCAGGGTTTAAGGGGCTGAAGAGAGAGGGGAGGCTCATGAAAGTGAGGGAGTATACACCAGTTGTATACTATTTTTGCATACCCAGTATTTGGTGTATACAGGCTAATATCATTTCTCTGAGTGGGGAGGTTTTTATAAGGTTGCAACTTTCTAAAAACCAGACGTTTGTAAAGAGGTTATTTGTCAAGTTAAAAAGCATTCTCCTTGAATTTGTTTGGTGCCATACGGCCTCTACCTTATAATACGTCGCAGGCTTTTCCCATTTTGCATTCGTCCCCCTGGCGCTTTCGAAACACACCGCAGCACACGCACTTTTATTTGGAGGGACCGCGACTGACAGTTTCCCCATTTTCCGATGCGGGAAATACCTGCATGGTCGACTGATATCCTCTCGCGTTCTCCATTTTAGCCATCCATTTTTGTTGGCTGTTTTTCATCGAATGTTTTTTGAGCAAAGCTAGGCTGGGAATGCAAGATGAGCCCAAACGAAATAGGATATACAGGGTATCCCGACGGAAAGATAACACATGGACTGTTTTAGATATGTTTTAAGTCTATTCTAATGCCTCTTTTACACTGAAAATTAATCCATGGATTTCTCTATAAATTTATTCATGGTTATTTTCATTATGCTGTAATGTAAATACAGCTCTGTTTAGTAAAAAAAACAAACAACCTAACCTTCGTAGCTAACCTCACAACCACTGAAAAGAACAATGGTGTTTGTATTATTTAAAATAATTTCGTGGGTTATGGGATTTTGGCAATTGAAAAAAGACAGTTTTTTCTTTGGGACGTTTCGCCTCTATATTGAAGCTTTTTCAACTTTTTGGCTAGCTTTTCTGAAGGTTGAAAAAGCTTCAATATAGAGGCGAAACGTCCCAAAGAAAAAACTGTCTTTTTTCAATTGCCAAAATCCCATAACCCACGAAATGATCATAAATGCTGCAGGAGGGATACGAATACGAACAAAAAAGTATTATTTAAAAGTTTGACTTTAAACTTGGTCGAAATTAGAGTAAGTTCTAACTGCGTCAATAAATTCAGGGATTTAATTGACGTCAATTTCTCTATTATGTACATGGCGAGTTTGTAAATTCATCTATGATTCTTGATGACATTCATCGCGTTCTTAAATTACCCGATTGATTCTTCCAATTGATGGCATCGTTGCTCACCGACTCTGGGGGCCTTGGGAGCCTTCCCGATGAATGTTGTTAACGCCATTTAATCAGCTGTTTTTTTTATGTTATTTTGTTTTTAAATTATTTGATGTTGTTTTAATAACGATTGCCGTCTTGGAAGACAGTTTGCGAGGAGTAAGAAGATAAATAAATCTTCAATTTGAGCTGGTATAAGATGGACATAAGTTTTATCCTCGCCATATATCCCTTCTATATACTGGTACTAGAAGTCCTGTATAAAATTTGACAGTTATTGTTTTACCAGGGCTGCGTTCAGAATGCCCACACTAGTGTCAAAAACGCACCGGTGTGTGGTGTGTCGCCGTTCAGGAATATGAAAATGACCGGGTGCGTCTCATGTTCGTTCAACACCATTCTCAACTAAAAAGCCAGTTAACTCATTTTCGTTTTAGTATCCTTTGGCCTATGATCGGTGCCATATGACACCAAACTGACAAAAAATCCATGTTTTAGTTGTCAACTTGGTTATAAAAATGGCAGCCACATTAGGCTAAAGGGCACTGAGGCGGTAGGAGTTAACAGGCTTTTCAGTTAAGAACGGTGTTGGTTCGTTGTTCAGAAAATGTGGTGTGTCTACCGGTGCGCTTATAGCATCATCAGTAAGGCCACTAATAAGCGGGAATAGGGGTCAAAATTGTACAAAACTATTTCTGTTTTAGTGAGCTTATCACACCACACCGTCACCCCAGTCCAAACTTGGGCGATGATAGTGCGCTGGAATGAGGTTATGATATGTTGAAATTTGGGTAATTTTTAACGACAAGACTGTTTAAAAATTTAATTTTATTCAATTTTTTTAACCAACTGCGTATAATATATGGTTTTTCATATTTTTTTTTAGAGTCGTTTTTAAGCCAATACACCTAATAAGTATAGGAAGTAGAAAAAAAAACGTGACTTTTTTATTTTTCTTATTAGTTTAGTATATAAGTATACTTTATTTATAGGATGTCTCAAAAAGTTATTACTGATACTTGATCATTTTCAAAATTTTGGGATGATTTTATGTAGCTTTTCAGTGACCTCATATTTAAATGATCCGTTAAGAAATAAAAAAGTGGTGGGGACGGTTTTAAAAACTATCCCACATTTTTCTGCTCACGGGTAGCCTAAAAACATGCCTTTATTGGGTCATTGGATAATGCCACAAAAGAAAAGCAAATCCGAAAATAAACCCAAAACCCATCATTCGAAAATAAGAGAGGACAAAAGCCTATTTTTACATTTTTCTACCTACTTGTAGCACAAAAAAAATATATTTTTTGGGTCATTTCTTATTAGATCATGTCACATAAGAAAAGCAACCCCAGAAACCAACCCAACTTTCGAAAATAAGAGGAAACAAAAATCCTATTTTATCATTTATCCCAACATCCCCTTGTTTTATTTTTATAAATTAGATGACATTAGGCAAGAATGACAGATTATCGGTGGTGTGCACACTTGCGGACACACCGAGTGCACACCATTTTGTTATTTATTCACTCTCACTAAATCCCTTTTTTTATATTTATTATTATGTATATTTATCAATCCAGAACTTAGGATATCTGTAAAGATAATTATATCTGTCTCCGTAGAGATGCTTACTTTTCCTTCAAATTGAAGGTAAATCTGCCGATTCTGCAATTTGACAGATGGTTGTCTTTTACATGAATCCTGTGTCATATTTTTTCATCATCATTTCATCTCCTAATTCCTAGCACCGTACTGATGAGCACCACAAGTGCGAAATCCGGATCTACGGTTACCATTACCTTTTTTGAGGGAAAGCTCGCTATTCATTGATTTTGTTATTTATTCACCCTCACTAAATCCCTTTTTAAATTTATCAATCCAGAGCTTAAGATATCTGTAAAGATAATTATATCTGTCTCCGTAGAGATGCTTACTTTTCCTTCAAATTGAAGGTATATCTGCCGATTCTGCAATTTGACAGATGGTTGTCTTTTACATGAATCCTGTGTCATATTTTTTCATCATCATTTCATCTCCTAATTCCTAGCACCGTACTGATGAGCACCACAAGTGCGAAATCCGGATCTACGGTTACCATTACCTTTTTTGAGGGAAAGCTCGCTATTCATTGATATTGAATTTATTTTTCAATAATCTTTGGACAATAAAGCATTATACTACTTACTACTACTGTCGGTTAGTGCTTGTGCGTGCGAAAGGTCATTTCCTATTTACTTTAGAAGCTCAACGTTAGAAGATGGGAAAGGAATGGATTGCAATTGGCTTTAATGTTTATTCATTTAGAAATTACAGTCGCCTGTAGATTTTATTATTATTTTTACTTCAAATAAATGCAAAATTTTTAATTATTTGGTTATTATTTATCCCTAAAATCCCCCTTACCCCCAAAGTAAATTGCTGGGTGCGCCACTGAGATCAAAAGCGATTTTAAGCCTGCAATAATTTATCTGCGATAATACCGCGGTTATCTTTTCGGTTGACAACTTTGATAATAAGTGTGACCTCATATCTCCCCACCACACAAGAATCATAATATATAAAGAGTAAAGGATTGTAGGGTTATGTTTTTGTTTTTTTGTGACTTGTTATACAGTGGCGATCCGTTCTGGGAGGGGGGGAAGTTTTGGGGTTAACCCCCCCCTGAGAAGCCTGGTTACAATTGGCATAATCAAAAATAAAATGCAAAAGCCCGGACTCTAATTTTTAACAAAAATCTTTAAAAAATCCTAAATTGCAACATTTTTCATTTTTACGATTTCATATCAAAATGGTCTATTTTCGCAAAAATTTTCGACTGCGGCGCATTTCAGCATTTTTACAAACAAACTAAGTGTAAATCAATAATTGAAATTCCCAAAACCCTATCAATATTTACGATTTTACTTTAATTTTAAGTCAAAAATTACATTTTAAGTGTTATTTTTTCTCAAAAAATTTTGCCTGCGGCGCATGGAAGCATGATTGTGACATCAAATTTTGGTTAAATAAACAATTTTAAATTTGGTTAACAGCTCCCATCTACATTTGAGTCCAGGTCCGCGCTTGTAAGCAACTGTTTCCTTGCATCAATTATGGTCATATTTTTACTTAAAATTAAGTTTTTTTATTATTTATCCCTAAATCAATTCCTGGCTGTGCCAC
Organism: Oxystoma pomonae; assembly: GCA_963921995.1. Lineage (NCBI taxonomy): Eukaryota > Metazoa > Arthropoda > Insecta > Coleoptera > Brentidae > Oxystoma > Oxystoma pomonae. The sequence goes on along the minus strand of OY998167.1, from coordinate 2,453,368 downwards.
TGTGTAATAGATATTAAAACATGGCTTACTGTTTATTTTAAAGTTTTTTACTCATAAGACTGATAAAAAAAAGAGTTTGTTGGGTCATATTGCAAAAAAATACCATTATTAAAACAGTTTCGAGGTCTTTGACCAAGATCAACATTCGCAATCCTTCACAGTTTAACACTAATTACCACTTACAGTTCTTAAACCCAACAACCCTTATCACAAAAAAAAACAACAACCTAAACAGCTATAACCGAAAAATCAACCCAAGTCCGGAGTCTGGTTATAAGTGGTAATAATAACAAAAGCAAATCAGCTGATTCGTTACGTCACAATTTCTCCTACTTTGGTTAAAATAAATACCATTGTTTTTTCCAGCCATTATAGGATCAATGCTCAGTGTTAGCCAAATACACAAAATATACATGCACCTAGCCGGGATTCGATCCCGAGACCTTCCGTGCGGTAGGCCGATACGCTACCCACTGCGCTACGGAGGCCGTACCAATTAAGAATCATACCAGGCTGAAAATCACCTCAAGTAGGGATCCTATCCTTAAAAGATTCTAGGGCATGCGAAAACCAAAAGTTTAAAAAATAACCATATAGAACAACGAAGCAATTTCGCAGAAGATTGAAATAAAACTTGCCCATCAGTTTTAACGAAATTAGTGCCAGGTTTCGGATAAATGTAGCTTTTCTGTGTTTTGGTCCTTCCCGCCGGTTTCCCCTCGCGAAGAAATTAAACTTTACAACGGCAGCCCGGAAACTTTAAGACAAGTTTCCGCGAGTTTTCCGAAACTCGCTCGAGGTATACTTTAAATCGAGAGGCCTCGAGACAGGGCTAAATAAAATATTAGCATTAAAATAAATAATTAAAATGAACAATTTGTTTTTGTTCGTGGAACCACCAAAATTACCAATCATAAACCAGTTATTTTTTACCTTCTACTGATAAAAAATCTGAAATTTGGTGAACTTGAAAAATTTTAATGTTTGTATTTTTATCAATCCCATCTCAAGTAAAATTAATATTTTTAGAACAAAAACGACGTTAATATTATTATTACCAGGTAAAGTTGGTCATAGACCGTACGCGTAGATCTGGAATATACAGACCGCTTCAAGCTACTGCGAACATAGGGCGAAAGAAGTCTAATTTGCCAGTGTACGTACATGCAGAGACACCGCACGCCTATCAGTGAAGCAACCAACACTCAGGCTTCCGATCGCCATTCGCTGCCGTTCGCCGCCGTTCGCCTTGTATTTAGTACGCCTCTAACCACGGTGCTGTGTGGAGCGTAGTCAATGAAATCGGAATTTGGTCAATAAATACGCAAATTTTTAAAACGTAATTTTCTTATTTTTTGTCACTGATAAATAAGAGCGTTTTATTGTCAACTGCTCAGATTTATCAGTGACGACGTGTTACAATGAAAATAATAAGGAGAAAAAAAATAAAAGCAAGTTCTCAAAATAAAATAATACAATCTAAAAACCAAAAAATTAAAGCAAATGTTCGAAAAGTCCTCCTTGCTCGGCTAGACAATATCCGAGCCTACTATAAAAACCCCTTCCAACGTTTCCAAGCATGTTAGGGGTGATAATTTGAAAAGCTTCTTCAAAAACAGATAGAAGTCATTAGGAGCAAGATCGGGAGATCGAGCTGGCCATAAAATAGTTCCCCGTGTACTTATAACCCGATTAGGAAATACATTATCAAGATATTCCCTAACAAGGCCAACATTGTGAGCGGAACAACCATCTTGTTGAAACCATGTTTCACCAAATCTTACACCTAACAACTGCCTAGCAGTTGGAATAATGTGCTGCTGCAGTAGATCCAAGTATCTAGGACCATTCAAATTGCAATTGCCGTTAATAAAAAATGGCCCAATTACGTGTTCCCCTACAATACCCCCCCCCCCAAACATTTAGTTTTTGGGGATACTGTGTTCTTACGTCAAAATACAAATGCAAATTTTCCCTCGACCAATATCGAACGTGTGTTGGGTTATGAAGATTTGACCATTTGACCATCTGCACTTTTTCGGCAACTTCGTAGACATCCATTTTTAGTTTTAAAAATGTATTATTTCAATTAAGAACATACCCATCTGTTTCTCGAGCAAGGCAGAAATAAAACAAAATAATAAAAACAAAATGAATTTCCAAAAGATAACACTGCAGCGTGCTTCGAATCCACCTCGGTCGTACGGCACGGAGAGTAAATTGGACTTGATTCCCCCTATGTTCGCAGTAGCTTGAAGCGGTCTGTATAGCGGAATATTCTGCCTTTTTATCTGTAAAAAATTGGTGCTAGAAAGCACGGATAGTCCATCATACAATCAATTATTTTATGTTTAAAGGAAATGAAAATATTTCGAAAACTGTAGCTTTGAAAGATTTGAACCTTATAACAAAATTTTTGGGTAATATTTACGAAAACCAAAATCTGAAAACCGCATATCAATAGCTGCTTTACTTCTAAAGTTATGACTTTTTTTATATAATTTAACGTTTTCTCAAATAACTCGGAAACTAAAGCTTTCCCGAATTTGGACTTTATAACAAAATTTTAGTCCATATTCGTGGAAACTTAAATCTGAAAACCCTATATCGCTAGTTGCTTTTGTTTCAAAGTTACAATTTTTTAAAATATTTTATCCCCCAACTTTTTTTTTTCATCGATTAAGGTATTTTGGAACCTTACTAACTCATTTTTGATACAATTAAGAAAAGTAAAAATTTCACGATTTTAATGGTCTCCCATACCATAATGGTGAACTAAAAATATATAATCTTAAAACATAGATTCCGGCATGCCAAGTCATAACGGCCCTGAAAAGTGACGGTAGGAGTTAACTGGCTTTTTACTTGAGAACGGTGTTGGCCTGAGGCAGGCCAAAACTCCTGATTAGTGAGGTGACCGTCAAAAAACAAAGAGTTTGCTCTACCTAGGTAGGAGGGATGTGAGACTAGCAACAGGGCACCTAACAGGACACTGTCGCCTTAGCAAGCACCTAGAGACGCTGGAAATTGCCGAAGACTCAGAGTGTCGTTGGTGCAAGGAGGACGACGACTCCTCCTTGCATGTCCTGTTGGAGCGTTCGGTTCTGGCCAGGTCAAGAGAGCCGCACCTTGGGAACTATCTGCTGGCCCCAGGCTATGTAAGAAGGTTGCAGCCCAAAAAATCCGTTCTTTTGCTAAAGAGGCAGGCTTCCAGGGCTAAACCATGGAAAGTGGGCGTGCAACGGGCCCAGCAAGGTGGCCTACGTACATGGGAATTGTCCAGCCCGCACTTCTATATTCATTTATTCATTCATTCAATGGCTGACTTTGACAATTTGTTAGACAGCCCTATTAAAGGTTGCCAACAAGGATCAACTTTTTGGGGATTTTTGTGTGCCCAACCTGCTAAATTGTTAGTGAAATTTGGTTACAAAAGGTTGACAACACGTTAACGCGGTCAAGCACGGCTGTCCAGATTATCGTCAATACTTTAATTTATAAAGCGCATTTTTTTGAAATTAAAGAGCATCTAGAAAGCCTTGTCAGCTAGATATACAGTGTGTGTTTTAGAAATGCCGTTTTATTTTCTGTTTCAACCATAATGTATGCACAGAGCTTTTAGTTAGGTAATTGGGCGACCGGCTTTGGCTTTTAGGCCGTATTAAGCTGCCTTGCTTTCTACCTTTATACATTTTTAAAAGGATCGTTTCGCAAAGAGGTATGTCCTATTTTGCCAGACTCTTAAAATATTTTATTAGGTCGTAAGTTCTTTTTTAAACAATTTCTTAAACATTTTTCTGACAAAAACTATCTGCGACTATATATAGATCATTTCACTCACGTGTTAAAACTCCCATAAGATAAGTGTGACTTTGGAAAGTTACGGAGATAATTTTTTTGACTTACGTCAAGTGGTAAAAATGACACTGATTATTTTCTCCTTTTACTCGGTTGTTTTGTCAAGCAAAGATATACAAGTTGGTTGGTTCAAAATAGGCGCGTTGAAAAATTTGGAATGGAAAAACTCTGAAGTTTCCCTGGACGTGTATTCTTGAACAGGGAGCGGCATAGATCTATGGCGAATGATCACATCTTACGGAACAGTGTCAAATCTAGTGACATTTGCGCAATAAAGAGGTTTTCTTTTAATGTATTGCTTTCTAAACTGCTTTTCAATCGTGAGAGGTGATGGTGATAGATCCCATGCGTGCGATAGATCCCATCGCACGAGAGAAAGACCGGATCGTATGACTTTCAAGAATACAAGTCCTGGACCCTAACTCTTGAACAGAGAACGACATAGATTTGTGATTCTATCAAAAATTGAGTGTTGGCCACTCCAAAGCCAAATTTCGAAGAGGTTTTAAGGAGAAGGATATTTTTTTCGAGGGATGGGATCATTCCCCGGAATTGATCCCTTCTCTTGAGGGATCGTTCCTTCTCTCGAGATTCAAGAATTAGGCCCCTGGGGCCCCAGGGCCCTAATTCCCTAAAAAATATACATTTTACGCGCATGCCTACCTGCGAAATAAGAACGATCCTTGGCTTTGGAGTCGGGGAGCGCGAACACCCAACTTTTGATAGATCAGAAGTGATTACGAAAAAATAAACTATGGTGTACCGCAGGGGACAATTCTGGGTCCCTTGCTTTTTACTTTATATGTAAACGACTTGCTTAAATTAAAAACCATCGGAAAAATAACAAGCTTTGCTGATGACACCGCGATTTTCTACAAGTCAAAATCTTGGGAAAACCTTAAACTATTAGCGGAAAATGATTTTAAAACAATAAGATCTTGGTTGCAAAAAATCAAACTAACTTTAAACTACGAAAAAACAAAATATTTGCCTTTTGCAATTTCTAAAAATGCTTTACCCGAATTTAATTTACTAACAATAGAAAATAAAGAACAAATACCAGAATCAAAATCTTTACAATATCTAGGAGTAGTAATTGATAGACACTTAAAATGGGATCTGCAAATAAAAAATGTGGTGAAAAAAATCCGGGGATTACTACCTAAATTTAGATATCTCAAGGAATTTCTGGAGGTAGATCAACTTAAATCGCTTTATCTGTCTCTTGTATAATCTCATCTCTTATATGGGATTCTGGGATGGGGAGCGGTAGCAGACTGCCACTTAACAACTCTTGAGAGTACGCAAAAATGGTTTCTTAAATTAATTTATGGCAAAAGAAGAACATATCCTTCGGACCAGCTTTTCCAGGAAACACAGATTCTCGATATTAGACAACTGTACTGCTTGGAGCTGCTTAAAAACATACACAAAAAGAAAATAAAACTTACAGAAAAAGTGTTAACATACAAAACCAGAAATAAATCAAATGTTGAATATGTTCAGGCTTCCAAAACAATAACGCAACGTTCAATCAAATACTTTGCCCCAAGAATATTAAATAACTTGCCTACTGACTTCAAAAATATACTAAAATTTAGTGTTTTCAAAAAATTAGTCACAAATTGGATAAGAGAAAGTAGAGAGATGTGTAACAATCTAATTAACTTAAATTATATTAGGTAATCAGAAGTAAGATGAAGGTTCTCTAAGATTAATTTTATATGTAAAATCTACCTACTCAAAAATTTTATCATCAATTCGAACTGCTGTGAAAAAAAAACTATTTATCTAAATAATATGGTAAGTCAACAAGCATGTTTAAGCTTTTAAGACATTTTTGTGCGTTTATTTTTGCATTTTATTTATACTAGGATTGTAAAATGTTTCTTTACTAAAATAAACGTATTATTTATTTATTTATATTTATTATCATCACCGCTCAAGAATATGAAATGCGTTCGACGTGGGAACATTCGATTGCCTCTTCCTTTGCTCCAGAAAAAAGTAGACAACAAAGATGCTGGTGATCATTCGATTGCCTCTTTCTTTGCTCCAGAAAAAAGTAGACAACAAAGATGCTGGTGATAACCCTGAAGTCTTTGTTGGAGAAAAAACGGAAAATTGTAGAAAGACCTTCTAGAATCCATCCATCAGTGAACAGGCTATTCGGTGCCTCCACAGTATTTTGGGACAGACACAACAAACGCGTGACGTACTTACCGCAAAAACTACGATATTGGAAATACAGAAGTGAAGAAAATTATTAAGAGTTTCTATTTATAAACAATTTTTACAGAAAATCATTTCGGACATAAAATCAAGGTTCAATAACGAGACTAAGTATTTTTGACCTGAACATATTCATACCAAGTTTTATACAACGTGAAGTCAAAATCAAGGCAAAATTAACTAATGTCGTTTCCAAATACTATAAACTGATTGATTAATCCAAAACACAAATTCTTGAACTTTTAATGGGAGAAGTCAGTATTTGGAAACAATATTGGTTAGAAGTAGGCAAAAGCTTAAATCAAAACATATATGATAGCGTTTTCGAAGCAACGAACAAGTGTGAGACGATATTTTTCCATTGATAAAAACACCCTTGGATGTTTGCCAGTAAGTAATGCTTCGTCAGAAAGTAGCTTCTACTGCCTCAGAAGATTGAGAACATAGATACTTAAAAACTCTATGATGGAAATTTGCCTGTGGGGCTTATATAGCGTTGCTGCATATCAACAGACATATTGAAATTAACATTGAGCGAGTTATTGACCGTTTTGCCGAAAAAAATCCGGAAACGAACTTTTTTTTTAGATAAGCATCCTATATTTGAGATATTGCAATATATGTTGAGAATTTGGAACCTTTGGTTGCACTAAAACAAAGTTATGATTGTTTTCCACAAACCAAAACTACACTTTTTTGCACTCGACGCGCGTTTCGCTAACAACGTTAACATCATCAGGAGACGATAAACAATGATCTAAATTAATCTACGCTCCATCTTATATACAATCTTTTAGTGGGCGAAGATAAAACTAATAATTTGTGATTAATCACGATTTTTAATCCTATCTTCCCTCAACCAGAAAATAAAGTGTACTAAACGGGATGGGTCCTCTATCTTTATTTAAACTATTTCTGGATTTAATGATTTCCATACTTTAATATGCATTCAAAAGTCTTTTGTTTGGTACACTTTTTAGAAGTTTTAGGTTATCTAATGTGAATCTATGATTGTTTTCAAAAGCATGCTCGGCCACACTTGACTTTTCTGTTCTTCCGTATTTTAAGTGTGCTAAGTGTTCTTTAAAACGTGTTTAAATAGAGCGTCTCGTTTGGCCAACATATTTTTTGCCACAATCTATGCAACTAATTTCGTAAATTCCACTTTTTTCTAGAACTGTAGTTTTATCCTTGGGATTTCCCAACATAGTTGAGATGGCTTCACGGTCAACGGAACTAAATCTCTTTCGTAAGTTTAGTACTAAAATTAGGCTAGTTGGTGCAGATATTTGGTTTCTAAAATCTTGCAAAAAATTCAAAGTTTTTCCAAACTTTGTCAAGTAAAGTTGCCGAAATCTACAGTTTCTTCAAAAGTAGCCCTGTTTACAAAATAAAAATGGTTAGATTTAGAAATCAAAAATTTGTACGCAAAACGAAGTTTGTTTGAGCTTGAAGCATACCGACTGTTTAAAAAGTTGACATTTAGACTTAGTGATAAGAACTTTGAAGAATGGTGCGATTTCCAAAGACATATGTTTGTAGTAATTGAGAAAAAATTTACGAAGAAGATGTCTTCACTTAATAAAAAGCTACAAAAGTTAAAACGTTCTGAACCAAAACCAAAAAAGTCGAAGGAAATCGCAAACGTTGTAGAAAACCTATCCTCTCAAACTTTTAATAACAAAGAAATATCACTTTTAAACAAAGGTCTTAATTTTGCTCTGCCCCCACAAAAAGAAAATTTAAGTGATATTATTGCAAATACTGAAAGTTCAATCTCTAATCTTTCGGAAGGCACAAAGGGTTATGTGGGAGATGCTTGCCGATATCAGATCTCTCAAGACATCATTCAAAACAATAAAAATAGTACATTAAATCACAATAAAACAATTAAAAGTTTGGGACAAAAAGATGTTTTCTATCTAAAAGCTGACAAGGGTAATAAAGTTGTTATATTAAATAAAACAGATTATTTCGAAAGGGTAGATAACCTAATAAAAAATGGACCCTACAAACAAATCCCAAAGAACCCCTTACCAAAAATGATTAACGAAGTAAAAAACACAATTAAAAAATGTAACAATATTATTACTGACAATATTAAATATAAACTACAAGTAAGCAATCCCACTATGCGGAAACTGTATTGTCTTTCGAAATCCACAAGCCTGGAAAATCGGTTAGACCTATATTTTCTACTGTAGGATCACCTACTTACAACATTTCGAAATGGCTAGCAAACGAGTTTGAAAATTTACCTATAAAAGAAAAAGGTTTTTCTGTTCAAAATTCCCTTAAATTTATCAACAAAGTTAAAGATATTTCACTCCAAGAAGGTGAAATTTTAATCTCGTTTGATGTTAGTTCGTTGTTCCCTAGTGTGTCGATCCCCAATACCTTACAATACCTGGAGGAACTACTAAGAAAAAACAATCTAGAAGACAAACAGACTTTAGAATACCTATCTTTCACATTTTTATCGCAACCCTCTTTATGAGCAAATTTGAATCAGATATAAGTAAAGAATTTGAGTATTTCCCCAGAGTATGGTTTAGGTATGTAGACGATGTGTTTGCAGTATTCAACACTAAAGTAACTAGCGTTGAAAATTTTATGGAAAAAATAAATAACAAATTTCCTACAATTAACTTTACTTATGAAACAGAGAACAACGGTACACTGCCATTTCTAGACACTTTAGTTATAAGAAATAAAAATAAATTGGACTTTGATCTATACAGAAAAGGAACATCCACCAACAGGTATATTTCAAATGACTCTTTTCATCGCTTACAACATAAGCTTGCAAGTTTGCACTTTTTAACATATAGATTAGTAAATTTCCCCTTAAACAAAGAAAGATTTGAAGCAGAAAAGAATAGGATTAGGAATATAGCTGTCGAAAACGATTACGACGAAGGCTTAATAAATAAGCTGATAAATAGACATTCTTTTCAAAAGACCTTTCGGAATTCCACTTTATTTAGACAAAAAGATACCTGCGACTCAAAATTTGTATCAATTCCTTATAATCCTAACTATACGAAAGGATTATAAAAAGTATTTAATAACACCGGTCTTAAATTAGTATATCAATCTGGTAACACAATAAGAAGCTTACTAGGAAATCCCAAGGATAAAACTACAGTTCTAGAAAAAAGTGGAATTTACGAAATTAGTTACATAGATTGTGACAAAAAATATGTTGGCCAAACGAGACGCTCTATTCAAACACGTTTTAAAGAACACTTAGCACACTTAAAATACGGAAGAACAGAAAAGTCAAGTGTGGCCGAGCATGCTTTTGAAGACAATCATAGATTCACATTAGATAACCTAAAACTTCTAAAAAGTGTACCAAACAAAAGACTTTTGAATGCATATGAAAGTATGGAAAACATTAAATCCAGAAATAGTTTAAATAAAGATAGAGGACCCATCCCGTTTAGTACACTTTATTCTCTGGTTGAGGGCAGATAGGATTAAAAATCGTGATTAATCACAAATTATTAGTCTTATCTCCGCCCACTAAAGGATTGTATATAAGATAGAGCGTAGATTAACTTAGTTCATTGTTTATCGTCTCCTGATGATGCTAACGTTGTTAGCGAAACGCGCGTCGAGTGCAAAAAAGTGTAGTTTTGGTTTGTGGAAAACAATCATAACTTTGTTTTTATATTGCAATATAAAAGGTAATGTTTCAACTTAAAAAGCTTCTTAGACCTAAAAAAAGTATTATTTAGCTATTAGGTTTTATTTGTGGTTTGTTATAGAATCTATGTTTTTTTATAACTGAAAAAATTATACGGAGTTAATCAAGCGTCGATTTCAGGGGGTAGTGGATAATTACCCCCCCCCCCTCCCATCCTGGATTTAAATTTTTTACGAAAACATTTAGAAAATCAAAAGTAGGGCCTAAATAACACCTTTGATATTTACGTTATTACTTTATTTTTGTGTTAAAAATGGCATTTGTAGTGTCATTTTCTTAAAAATTTTCGCTTGCTGCGCTTTGGATCCATTGATATATTTACAATTTTACTTTAATTTTAAATAAAAAAATGCATTTTTCAGTGCAATTTGCTTAAAAATTTTCGCCTGCGGCGCTAAGATACCGTTAACATTTCAAAATTCAAAAATTTTCGGAGCATTTAAACATTTTTTTAAATAAAAAATGTATGAAATGAACAACTTAAAATCTGAGTACCCATCCCCTAGATTTGAGGCCAAATCCGCGCTTGCAGTTACTAAGTTTTGTTTGCATATATTGATATCTTCCTCATAAAAGCTATGCTTTTTCTAGTTTTTTTTTCGTATCGAAACCGCCCCTCCCTTTTCAAATGGTTGGGACCGTCACTGTTTAAATAACAATCAATTACACATAACCACACTTGTTAGTTAAGCAAAAATTATCTTTATTTAACCAGTCAAATTCGGCGGATTAGTCAAAACATTCGATTAGTACGAAATAATAACGAAATATAAATAATCAACGATTAAAAAGTCATTGTCAAAATGCAGCTTTGGGGCATACGGGCATTAGTATTCCATACACTTTCCGTCATAGAAAAAAAAGAAAAAAGTCTTTGGCTCGCCCGGCGATATTACTTATCTCTAAAAGACCATTGGCATTCAACGGAAACTTTCTCCTCTATCGAACAAAAGTTAAGGCGAAGAAGTTAGGCAAAATACTCCAATGTATCTACTTAAAATTTATAGAATGATCCTTATTTCTTAACTCGATTTTTAGCTAGCTACAAAAAAAAGGTCAAACGGGTTGGTGAAGAAAATTAAATGTTTAATTTCTAATTTCTTACATCAGAAAAAAGAGGGATAGTGATCAAAAATAACCATTTCATGGGATGTATTTTAAAGAATTAAGAAGTTTATCAGGGACACTTATGCCCGTGTGCACGGGTTCGGGTTGACATGTAAGCCGAGCTTAAGCTTTAGTTTTGGTGTGCAATGGTGTGGAATATCATGTAAGTGGCAATTAACCTGCAGTTAAGATAAGCCGTAGATTTACTTCGGCTTAAGCGCATTTTGAGGTTACGTGAGCTATTTTTTTATTATGTTTTTAAACAAAAGCCATTAATTTAATCAGATTATAAAACTGTTCCGTTGCCTTAAAATCTTTCTGTGATTATAATAGTGGTCTGTGCTTAAAATGGAACTTCTTTGGGATGACGAAGAAGATGAAGAATTAGAAAGAAAGAAAATTAAAAATGCAAAGAATATTAAAAAGTCTTGTCGAAAAACAAATCAACCATCACTATTATCCGCGCTAATTGAGTTTATGTTTAAAGATAAAGGACGTACGGTAACTGTACCGAATTAAGGGAACACCGTATTTTATTACGGTACCCTTAATAAAAACGCAGGTTACGCGCATGCTCAGATGTCAAATGTAAATTTTCCTCAATAAGGAAACGCGAAAATGTACGCCCCATAAATCCCTAATAAAGTTCTTCAAAGCTTGTACAAATAAAGTTTTTAAAAATTGCTACCCTTACTTGAAATTTCACGCACGCCGCTGGTAGGTACCATAGCTTTTTTGTAATACATTTTAAGTCCTTTTTTGTACTCGTATTGTATTCAATTTTATTGCTAAATTAGGGGTTGCCGCACAGCTTGACATGTTGAATCAAAATATTTACCATTGGGCGTGACTTTTTCCCGCGTTTGCAGAAGGCTCTAAAGTGGTGACGCGTGCCTCTCGGAATTATAGAGCCGCCGATAGAGACCAAAGGCTCTATGAATACAGCCACTGATTAACAGACGCAGGAAGGTGGTTATTTTGATTTCACAGCGTGTGGCTGGCGATTTCTTTTTATTTTGGACAATGGTTGCACAATGGAAGTATTAATCAATATTTTTTTTAATGTTAAAATAAATACACAATAGGTGCTAGGGCTTTTAACAGGTAAGAATGTGTAAACTAAATATGGTCCTTATTAATACCAGTGGCAGAAATTGGGTTATGGATGATTCCACCAAAAAGCAAAATTTGCTTTAAAAATAATATATTATTAGGGTGATGTCAAAAATGCTATATATTTGTCTTCCAATTGTAAGTAAAAACATGAAATTTCTTTAATGTGTTTTAAAACTGGAAAATATATATATAAAATATATTTTTAAAAGTCTAATTTTTTTTATTACAGATTGGCTACTAAAAAAAATCTGTTTGTAATAAGCTTTATATTTTTGAGAGATTTATTTACTTTGAGTGGTGGACACTCATTAGGCTTATAAAAATAACCTAAATTTCTTAAAAGAAGCCTAAACATTTACAGTGAGATTTACTAAGATCTAAAATAGTACCCCCCATACCTGTGGGGTGTACTAAATTTTAAAACCAATTTTCAAAAAACAGGTTCTTTTGTTTTAAGAATTTTCAGTAGGTACACTCCTGGCGAAAAAAAAGTAGGACACGAAACACCCTATATTAATGAAAATTTACATTGTTAGTCATTTGTTAGTTATTATTATTATTATTATTATTATTATTATTATTATTATTATTATTATTATTATTATTATTATTATTATTAACCTCTCGTTATTTACCTTGATACATTTAACACTTGTGTTTGTCATAATAGTAAATAAATCAAAGAAGATTTTTTTAGAGTAATTTTTTAAAAAATCCTTAAAATCCTATGTTAGGATCTAATAGAGTTTCAAAATTCAACTTATAATTTGAGTTACGAAAAATAACAATAAATAAAAACAATACCACAGAGAAAAAACAAGAATACAATAAACGGCGATAAAAAAAACTGAACTTTTTGCAAATAAATAAAAACAATAATTTTATTACTTAAGGGGCTCGCCGTTCTTGTCTAAAACAAGCTGCAGAGGAGTCGGCATTGAAAAACTTAAATTTTGAAAATATTGCTCTTCTTCATTCAACTCGTCTGAATTTCTGGGGAACCAATTTCGCTGATAAATTATCTTCACAATCGGTCCCCAAACATTTTCCATGGGATTTAAATCCGGGCTGTTGGATGGCCAAGGTAGAGTTTCAATATTGTTCTCTCGAAACCAAGTTTTCACTACATTCGACGTGTGCACAGGGCAGTTATCTTGTTGGTAGATGAACTCCTTATTTTCATGCAAGGCCGAAACAGATGGATACGAAGAATTTCGATGTATCGTTCACTGGTAAATCTACCTTCTATTCTCCAGCAAACACCCATACCTCTCGCACGAAACCATCCCCACATGTTGACGGAAAAATGTCCTGCTCTCTTGATGTTGTGTGTGTATTCTGGACCATACCTTGAATTTGGTGAACGATAAAACAAAATTCTCTGACTATCTGACGATGACTGGAAAATTTTTTCGTCCGTAAAGATTACTTTCTCCCAAAAATCATTCCCTTCTAAAAGATAATTGGCCGCAAAAATTACTCGAGACTGTTTCTGCTCTTCCGTTAAAAGAGGCTTTTTTGCTGCAACTTTACACGATAGATTCGAATTTTGTATCCTACCTCAAGCAGTTCGCCGGGACCCTGGAAACATGCTTGCAGCGGTAGCATGGGAGCATGTGGTAAAAGGATTCTGCCTTAAGGAGTTGTCCGTCTTGCTCCATTGAAATAATTTTGTTTCGTCCTGATCCTTCCTTTCTCTTTGTGGTATTGTTTTCGGTCCAGCGCTTGGACCAGCGTAGTACTGTATTTTTATTAACTCCAAAATGGTTCGCCGCTCTTCTTATAGACCAGGACCGGTATTCTCGTAATACGTAACGTTTTGAAGTCGCTAAGCGAAACGAATAGCGAACAGCGCGCTCAGCGGCACGCTGAACGACGACTTTTCGTATTCTCTCTGCCGAACGCGCTGCCCTGCGAGCAAACAGAATCAAATTCGCTTAGCACATCTTGGCATCATCGAATTTTGCATTTTTATTTCTTGTTAGCCTTGTCGCTCCTTTTCTTTTTCTATGTGTAAGAAAGAGGCCATTGTGTGATCGATTTCGAGCCGTATTTCAGAAAGGGTAAATCAAATGGTGACTTGTACAAGTGTTGATCCTTTAAAAAATTACTTGATGGTTTGGTTTAGCTCAGTTAAACCCGCCCTTTGACCCTGTGATATAAACTCGTAGCACGTTCCCGCCCAGTGTGCGAGAAAAAGTTTACCCCGAGACTTAACCGCACATTTACAAAAAAATTCCGCACTCGGTGCGGAAAAGTTTAAATTTATTCCGGCACTCAGTCAGAGAAAGTGGTGTTTCCGGCACGGTCGTATATTGATATTGATACTTTATTATATAGCATTTATTGTTAAAATGGTTTTACAATAGTTACTTATATATCTAGTAAGTTATACCTTATAATTATAGTAAAAATGCGTATTCTACATTTTAAGAAACAGAAAATAAAACTCTAAAGTATTTGTTACCCAAAAAATAACCTAACCAATTCAACAACAAACACAGAATTCATATATCCACAAGAGAAACCTCGCGCGTGGAAAAATTTATATTTTCATGGAAGTGTGGAATTAAAAAAAGAAAATAATAATTTTTAGTACATTTATGAATAAATAAAATGACAAAAGATAAAAAACATAAAAATGGTAATTAGTGTCAAAAATGTGATTTTTCAGAAAAGTAAAGAAAATACAGACCAAAACACAGATATAAAGATATGGTTTACAATTAAGCTATTTATTTCATATATGCTAATTTCATATTTCATGAAAGTTTTTAGTTTATTTTTAAAAGAAAACAATGTGGGCATGAGCCTAATAAAACCAGATATTTTTTTGTACACAGCTGTTGAAAGATACAAAAAGCACCGCTGACCAATGGCTTTTTTTACCCTTGGCTTTACAGAATTTTGATTGCTTCTATTTCTAGTATTATACGTATGCTCAATTATTTCGATGTCGATTTTATTAAGAAAAATTTCTGTTGCTATTTTTTGGAAAAAAAAGTTGTCTTACATCGAGCATCAAATAGTAAAGTTAATGGGTAAAGCCGGTCTTAAAAATTACTTTACGAAGCCACTTTTGTGAGATGTTGAGAGTCTTTAAATACCCGTCCCGAAGCTACTCATAAGAGATTTTTATTTTTTTTATTATTAATAAAAATGCAAACTAAAAAAACTACTATATTTTCTGCAGCACTCTACAAAGTATTGTAGGGTAGGAAAATCGTACGCGCGGAGAGCAAAACAGCAAGCAAATGGTAGGTGTTTCTCAAACGGTCGCCACGCGCTGAGCACATTTCGTCGACGCCTTGCGTTCAATATACGTAAATACCATTTTTGTTACTTTAGTCACGTGGTATGCGAATATTACGTTATCATATGGTCAGCGAGCACGAAACGCCGAGCGTATTTAGTTACGAGAATACCGGTCCAGTTATCTTCCGTAAGTCGAGTTATAATTTGAATTTTGGTAAATTCTGAAACTTGAAGCATTTTTTATTTAGTTTGAAGTATACTGCAAGAAAGCGTCAGATAATTGTCAGATATTTCAAAATGTTGGCGAATGGTGGCCAAACCAATAAATATCTAAACGACATACTAAACAAAGCAAATATAGGTTGGGCCACAAAATTCCGCACTTTTTGGATTGGCTATAACTTTTGACATGATTACTCGATTTTGAAATATGTTGGCTTTTTGAAAAGATAAAAAGTTAGAGTTTTTCGATTCGCTTAAAAATTTACAATTTACAATTTTTGAAAATGTGTAATTTTCACCCCCCCCCCCCTGAAAAAAATTTATGTGCGACACTGAACAAAATCTAAAGCTTTCACTACAAACGCTCATTGTTTCTGTGGATATTGAAGTATCATTTAATTAAATCAGTTGGAAAACAAAAAAGTTAATTTTTTTGACTACGAGTGTTTTGGCTTCGCATTGCAAAAATTACAAAATTACACACATTTTCCATTTGATATATCTTTTGACCTAATTATTTATTTAAGAAAAATACTAAGAATCTAAATAACCATTACTTTTTTATTTCTTATCCGATTTAATTAGGCGATACCTTGATATACGAAGAAAAAAGGGAGATTTGGAAATACTAATTTTTATTTTGTCCACTGTCTTATTTTAAAAAAATAAGGCGTATAAAAGCTAACCTTTTTTAATGTCAAATTTTGAACAAACAGACGCACCTCTCATTTTTTGCCTTTTTAAACAAAATTTTTTTTAATTAACTAATCAGGCCAAAAGTTAAGCAAATTAAAAAAATATGTAATGTTGTGATTTTTCCCAATGTTAAGTCTAAACACTCATAATCTAGAAGCTTATAACTTTTTTATTTCTTAATCGATTTAAGTAAGTGATACGTCAAGATACACATAAACAACGAGCATTTGTAGTGTGTAGTGAAAGCTTTAAAGTTGGTTCGTTGTCGCACATAAATTTTTTTCAGAGGGGGTGAAAATTACACATTTTTTAAAACTGTCCGCCATCTTGGATTTTTGAGAAATTTTAAATTTTCAACTGAATCGAAAAAGTATCACGTTTCATCTATCTAAAAAACTAATACATTTAAAAATCGAGCACTTATGTCAAAAGTAATAGCCAATCCAAAAATTGCGGAATTTTGTGGAGCACCCTATATATATTTTACATGTCCGACTTTTTTTTCGCCAGATCTGTACGTTGTTTAATTTATAAAATTTGTTAAAAATTTTGAGTAAAAATGAATGCCAAACCAACATATAAATTTAATCATAATGAAAATAGAAGAAAAATGCGCAGGTTATGGTGGCAAAATTAAATTTGGAAAATCAAAACCAGAATTATTTAAAATAACTTTACGGTTACACAAATTACTACAGTTCTTTTCAAATCCAAACTTTAACACAAATAATGTAAAGTTTCCTACATCTGTATGTAGCACATGTAGGAGCGCAGTGAATGTTACTAGGAATACAAGATTTTTAACGGATCAAGACTTTGAATGTGATTTGTGCCAAACTGGGGCATAAAAAGATAATAAAAGGAAGATTCTCGCTGTCCAAAAACCAAAGACGCAAAAGACAATTTTTTATTGTGTAAGCACAAGTTAATTGTATTGTGCACGCCAGTGATTTTTCCCTCTCTAACTATCTTCTGTCTGACTGACAAATTTTAAAAAACTCTTGTCCTCCATCGGCCATAACTTTCACTTGATAGCTTCCAGTCATATTTCTTTCACTTATTACTTTTCCTAATAGCTCTTCCGCATTGGCCAAATAACCGGTCTTAGTGCCTTTATCACGGTTCCCTCTATATGATGACAGGAATCTTGTATCTTGTATTCCTAGTAACATTCATTGCTTCAAAATCTGGCATCGCCAGTAACTGGCGAATAAAAACATTATTTTCACGATCATATAGCACATTCTAGATGTTCTACATAGAGATGTAGAATATTTTATATTATTTGTTTTAAAGATTGTATTTGAAAAGGCTTGTAATAATTTTTCTAACCGTAAAGTTATTTCAAATAATTCTGGTCTTGATTTTCCAAATTTAATTTTTTTCACCACAACCCGCGCAAACTTTTCTTCTGTTTTCATTATGATTAAATTGTTGGTTTTTACTAACAACTTTTACAACAAACTATAAATTAAACAACATACTGAAAATTCTCCAAACAAAAGAACAAAAAAAGGAATATGGGTAAACGCATCCATGGCGCACTTTGCCTCCATCTATTTTATGCGTCAGCAGGATAAAAAAAAGTTACGCCTTGGCCCGTTGTTTTACAATATATAATCTAAAACATTATTATTTTTGTACACAATTTTTTTAGTTATTTTTTTAAAGAACCTAAAAAAAATGATAGGTTAGTTTATAAGTTAAACATTTTGTAGGTACTTCAATTACTTTAAAAAATTTATAATGCAGACAGTTTAGCAATTTTTAAGCCCTAACCAGTACTATTTCTTAACGTAATAGAAAAGTGAGCAAAAGTTCGAAAAACGATTAGTTGGGATTTTAACAAATCTTGTTATAGGATCATGGGAGGGTCCTTAATCATAATCGGCAATCAGATTTTGGTACTATTTTTTAGCAATCTATAGTTCGTTCAGAACCCCCGTGCATAGTCATATGATATTACTTATAACATTAAATAAATCTAGACAGCAAAAAAAGACAAATTTAAAACGGGATATCGAAAATTGAAACGTTGGTGGACAATTGTAAGGAGCAGGGACAGAAAATGAAATTTATTTTTCAATCATTTTCTTACTGATAGGCGGCCATGTCGAAGTCCGCTTTTTAGGGTTGATTGCCCTGCAAATATGATATTGATTTTCTAAATGTATCAAAAAGAGAAAAAATAAGAGGAATGCATTATATAGGAGCGGAGTGAACTGTTACAGTAGGTATTTTCATGTAAAAATACTATACGATAAAATAACAAACTGCCGGAATTTAAAATGAAATGGCTAACAATATCGGGCAACCATGGAAATTAACCATTCTTCTGTCACCTATCAGGCGAGCTGTCAATGGATGTTTTATTCGTGTTTTCTGCTGTTTTATTGATAAAGATATAAAAAATAATAGAATTTCGAACTCGCGGCCAAACTGTGCTTTTTAAATTTTTTTTAGTAAGTAATTCTTTATTAAACCAAGCAAGTCACAGAATACTGATACATATTCTTCACCTATATTGAGTTTGTGACAAACAGTCTCAAGCAGTACTTCTGGTCAGAATGTGGTAGGTAATAATAAAAAGTCTGACGTAAATTTTTCCTAAAAAATAGAATACAGCAGTCAGTTGTCCAGGCAGGGCGTAGATAACGGGGGGGGGGACAAGGGGGTAATGTCCCCTCAAACCGGTGTCCGCTGTTTGCTGGGTAGCTTTCGCTCGTTCTGTTTTCCCCTCTTTGTAGCTGACCCAACCCACATTTTTTTAAATAATTTTGCACCTTAAGTTTGATTGTTAAGATTTTAGTTTAAATCCGGTTTCACAGCAAATTTTTCCTGCGGCGCTACCATACATTGATTGATTGATTAAGTATTTTTACAACATTTTCGCCTGCGGCTTAAACTTAAAAAAGATCAAAATTTCTGAAGAACTTTCTTGTTAAACTGCAAAAAATTTTGCCTGAGGCGCTATGACACATTGTTTGCTAAAATTTTAGTTTAAGTTATTAGTATATTTTTACAAAAAACAAATCAGGATCAAAACTAGATCCTAACCCAGTTTTTCTTATACGAGTTGAGTTGATTTTTTTATGTTGTTCCCCCTCCCCAAGTAAAAATCGTATCTACGCCCCTGGAAACCACTGTTTTAATAAAGTAATAATTGTAACACATCCTGTATATAGATTTTTCAAAAATAATCTCTCTGATATCTGTATAGCTCAAAATCGTTATTTAAATATGCCCCAAGCGGTTGACGGAGACGCCCGCCCTGCAGACCAGAAAATTAAAAGCATCTCTTCTCGATCGATTTTATTATTTTCCGCTAAAATAAATTGAAAAAAGCTGAGAAATATCAAGGTAGTTGTAGTCCATTTCTTAGGAGCAAAATTTTATGAAATGGCAGCAAATTGTCCTACAAACATGAAATTTGGAACACTTTTTATGAGACTAAACTAGAGTTTCGAACTTCCATTGTCTTATTTTTACTTTTTTAATTGGCCTTTCTTTTCTGATTTCAAAAATACCAAACACGTTATTCTATCTATGGTGGTTTGTGAGAAAATTGCCAAAATCTTTATCCTGTATCCACTGGCGCACCAAGGGGGGGCGGGGGGTTTGGGGTTAACCACCCCCCCCCCTCCTCCGAGAAGCCTGGTTATGGTCAAATTTTTACTTTAAATTAAGGTGTTTTTATTATTTATCCTTACCCCCCCCCCCGAAGTCAATTCCTGGGTGCGCCAGTGCTTTATCATAAGCATGTGTGAAAATTGTTCTCTGTTTAGCTCATAATACTCATGCATGGTAAGGTTTTTTGATTTTTCTCACAAACCACTATAATCAGAAAGAAAAGGCCGATTTAAAATAATATATAATATATAAATAATATATAGCGTGTTTTATTAAAATAACCGCCAAACTGATATCTAAATTTGTCATTTTGCAATGACAATTTGCTTTTTTGGAAGGTAAATCTCTATAATCTAAAAGCACTAAAAAAGTAATAAAACATTTACCCCAATTTTTTTTTATCTCTCATATTAAAGAGGGGGTTAAAAACGAAACACCTTAGTATTTTGTCTAATACTAATATCTTATTTTTGCTTTTTTCTATATGCCTTTCTACATTCTTCTATACCTAATGCCAAAAAGTAGCGGCAAATAAATTTTTATTAAAAAAAACTTTTAAAGACAAGCTTTTATTAAATGCACTTAAAAGTAGAAAATAATTTTTTATCTTTCTTATACCATAATAAAAGCGATGGGCGCAAATTAAAAAATTTAACTTTAGGTATCGTCAATGGCTGGGTATCGTATATCGGTCACATCGACGATTCACCCAAGAAACAGTCGTATTACTTTATAACCTAAGGACTTTTTCAAAAGCTTGGCAAGCACGGCAATCTTACCCGTTCTCAGCTTCTTTAGATGAAAGGATTATGTTTATCATGCGAATAGAAGAAGAATTTAGTTCTTCTTTTGTAGTTCACTCTTTTAAAATTAGACCTTAGACCAAATTTTTAATTTGCGCCCATCGCTTTTATTGTGGTATAAGAAAGATAAAAATGTATTTTCTACTTTTAAGTGCATTTAATAAAAGCTTGTTCTTTAAAAGTCCATTTGGAATCCGTCATATTGAAATTTTCAAATCTGATCAAAAATTCATAATCCCCTTCCGTAAAAACCCCTGTATGGGTACCTGAGTCCATCTCGAATCCGCCATATTGAATTTTTAAAATCTAATCAAAAATTCGTATTCCTTATCCCCAAAAGCCACCCTATACCAATTTTGGATGAAATCGGACAAACTTAGGTGTTTTCCCCCCTCCACTCCCCTCGTAGGGGGAAGGGGTGCCTAATAATGACATATTATTGTATTGTCACTGGAACTATAAATGCATCCCAAATTTGAAGGCAATCGGATATGTATAAGTTAATTAAAATTGGTTGATGAGATGACCAAAAATCGTCCATCTTGAATCCGCCATATTAAATTTTCAAAATCTGATTAGAAAAATAGAAAGCAAGAAAATAATAGAAATATAATCCGAGGTAAGATGAGGTAAATTGTTCATAAGGCGTAATGGTTTTCAATATAAGATTTGGGAGTTTAATGAATTATGACAGTTTTTAAATGCAGGACTGTTTTTTACGACTGCAAGTCGAGTACTCGTATTCGGATTTGGAATCGCCCTCAGACCACTCCCAGACAGATTTATGACGTCACTGATCTGACTGGGGGTGATCTGAAAGCAGTCTAGATCAAAAATGCCATAAAATTAGACCTTAGACTAAAAATTGTAATGGTGCATAGATCTTTTTTTTTAAACAACCTGGTGACCCAACTCTAACAAAGCCTATACAAGTATTCTCATTTAATTTAAAGTGCAAAATAAAAACCAAAAGACAAAGATCCATTAAAGCAAGTTAATAAAAATGTAATATAGCTAGATAGCAAATACACTGATGTATACATGCCTATTCGCTTATAGGTACTATAAACGAAAAGTATTAAAAATAACGTAAATTTTCAATTGAGATATATACAGGGTGTTTTAAATTCGATGCTCAATTAAGGCAAAGTTGCGCAATTTTATGCTTTGCTCAAAACAAAAAAAAAGTTTACAAATTATGGATATTTTTAGTTTTTATTTTTCTGCGCCCTTATTCTTAAAGCTGTCAAAAAATGCTTAAAACTTTCTACAAGCACTTTTTTAGGATCTATCTAGTGAGAGGTCCGTTTTTGAGAACTGACAATTCAGTGTGACAGGAGCACTGTAAAGTTCATTTTTTCTTATGGACACATCCTTTTTTTCTCCTGCCATTTGGTTCATAAAGGATAACATTTTGAAAGCTTATTTTGACAAGTCACCTGACGTTTTAGGTTTATCATCAGCCCAAATTTAATTTTTTCTTTTAATTTACTTAAGATATTTTGGAGACCCGATTGCAGTACTTTTTTTAACATTTAAAAAATGACAATTTTTTTGACATTTTAAAAATGACAGTTTTTTTGACATTTTGTTATAACAAAATAACTTTACTTAGCATTTTAAAAATGCGTTTTTTTCTTTGTTTTTTAATCTTTGAATTTGCGCTGATGATGGTCAAAAACTCAAAACGTCAGGTAATTGTCAAAATGAGATTGTAAAATATCTGTAATCCTTTATGAACCACACAGCAGGAGAAAAAAAAAAACTTGACATTGCTCCTGTCACACTGAAACGTCAAATCTCGAAAATAGACCTCTCATTAGGTAAATCTTAAAAAAGTAGAAAGTTTGAAGTGTTTTTTGACAGCTTTAAGAATAAGGGCGTAGAAAAATTAAAACTAAAAATAAAGATTTCGGCTTTTTTTGCCTATCTAAAGAGCTACCCGTAATTTGTAAACTTTTTTTTGGTTTTGAACAAATCGTCACATTGCGCAACTTTGCCCTAATTTAAACCTTTTCGTATCTCCTACCGTTTAGGAGATCCCCATGGTGAGCATCGAATTTGGAACACCCTATATGCATGGTTACATTACAGGCCTGTTATATATTATGTCAAATGAAATGGAAACCTCAAATAAAAACAACCCTATCTATGGAACAGCTCTTTGAAAGTCGACAGTTAATATGACTGTGCAAGATACCAAAACGTTAAAAAGGTATACTCACTTAGTTCTTATCAAATTTTTTATGAAAACCTTATTTTTAGGCAAAGACTTCTAAATGTTATTTTTCGTTGTTTCTTTTTTGTAATGTACAGGGTGTTCAAAATTCGATGATTATGGGGTTTCTCCAGAAGAATGGAAAAAAACTGACCACCCCACTTACGAGTTTCGAGCTACGGGCACCGGCGATCCCTTGGGCGGGGGGAATGGGGGGAAATATGGAGGTTCAGTTGGGAAATTTAAGTACATTTTACAAAACATTTTGTATTTCTAGTTTTTTCAAACAACAATAAAAAACATCTCAGTTATTTAGGTAACTTGGGAATCTCTTTTAATATTAGTTGGGAAAATGGCCTTTACCCCCTCCCCCAATCAAATGCCTTCAGATCGCCGATGGCTACGGGGGATTTTTAAAAAGTCTGCATTTTGTGCTGGGATCTATAACTTTTTTATTTGTGAAAATTTCGGTTTAGTGTAAGTGTCTTTTTTGTAGATTTTTTAAAGCGGAATGTACCTGTCAAACTGGATTTTCTCTGTCACTTTTAATTTTTGAGATACAACACAAAGTTGTAATTTTTCTTGTCAAATGACCCTTTTTATAGGTTTTTATTTAACTTGCAATGTATGTATGTATATAACTATGCAACTAGATATGTTTGTTCAGGTGGAATCTTGCAACTTAATTTTGACCAACTTCCCGACATCCGATCGGCTTCAAATTTGGCATGCTTATATAGTTGCGGTGACAATACAAGAATATAGTATGATGAAATTGACAGCTCCCCCCCTACTCGAAGGGGTGGAGGGGGGTACAGTTGAAGTACGCCTGATTTCGTTGAAATTTGGTGTGTTGGGGCCATCGATGTAATACGTCGATGGTTTCTTCTAATCAGATTTTAAAAAATAAAAATTAAAAAAAATATATAAAGATTAAAAATTAAAAAGATTTAACAATATGGCGGATTCAAGATGGACGATTTTTGGTCATCTTTTACTAATCAATTTTAACTAAGTTATACACATCCGATTGATTGCCTTCAAATTTGGCATGCATTTGTAGTTCCAGTGACAATACAATAATATGTCATTATTAGGCACCCCTCCCCCCTACAAGAGGAGTGGAGGGGGAAAACACCTAAATTTGTCCGATTTCAACCAAAATTGTTATACGGGGACTTTTGGGGATAAGGAATACGAATTTTTGATCAGATTGTCTTATCCACGTCCGATTTTGTTCAAATTTGGAATGCGTTTATAGTCCCGGTGAAAATACAATAATATAGTATTCTCAGGTACCACCTCCCTCTAACGAGGAAGTGGTGGGGGAAAAAATTTAGTTTGTTCGATTTCAATAAAAATTGGCATACAGGGTTTTTTAAGGAGGGGGATTTTTGATCAGATTTGAAAATTTCAATATGGCGGATTCAAACTGAACGATTGAGGTTAAAAATCTAAAAATTAATTTTTATTAAAAAAAAAACAACAAAAAGCTTTTGTTAAATGTACTTAAAAGTAGAAGTATTTTTTTATCTTTCTTATACCATAATAAAAGCCATGGGTGCAAATTAAAAATTTTAAGTTTACGGTGACAAAGAGAGAACCACACAAGAATGGGAAATCATGTGCCCTAAATCAAGGGATTTAAACTTTTTAAATAATAAGCCAGAACACAGTTCATTGGCCGATATCTTTATGTTAGACATGGTCGAACGGCTTAATAAAGTTGATAAATATTGCATCCAGATTGGCAGAATCCTTACTTTTATCTTTTATCAATACTTGATTTAACTTTTTTCAATACCACAACTTCGCTTTCGGTTCTTTTTTTTTTTAATTTTCGTACAAACAGAGCCCATTTTCAACACAGCACACTTTTGCATGAAAAACTCTCTAAAAGCCGTGTGTCAAAACAGAAAAATCGAACCGCTCTCTGCCTTTGGGGTACGTATCTCCACCATTTTGCCTTTTCTATGCTCTCATTGGAGTTGCCATGACGATGACTGAATATGATAGCCAATGACGTTACAGGGATATTAAACGCTAAATCAGGATTGGCGGCAGAGTTTCGTTAGGGATTAGAAGGGAATAGGAATAAGTTCAAGGGATCCGGGGTGGCTGGGGATGTTGGTCACTTCCCCTATAAGTTTTGTTTAGGTGTATAGTTGTCTTTGTTTATTGATAGGGCTTGGAAACAGTTGAATATTGTCGGGGTGATGTAGGGTCAGAAGAGAGTTGAATGGGCAATTCGGGAAGGATGTATGACAGGGTTTGTGATAACAGAACAACGCTATCACGTTTTAATGTTGTTATAGTCACTTGGTACTCGGGCTTAGACATAAGCTAGTCATATTTAGATCGGAGTTAACGGCGCGGCCCAAAATTATAATTAGATCAGTCACAGATATTAACAAAATCAGTGCAGGTCGATTATATTGTTTAAGATCGGGAGTGAGCTAAAGAGATTGGGTTAAGAGCGGTTTAGCCAATATTAGGAGGAAATGACTTCTCTTTTTTGACAATTGCTTTAAGTTTGTTTTCGTGACTTTTACGGTGCGATAAGAGGGTGTGGAATGTTAGTTGAAGTGTTTGGTTAGTTGTTTGTTTCCTTTTCGGTTTCTAAACGAGTAAGTATTTTTTATACTTATCATTAGCATCCGCACTGAACATGTAACTAAAATTTTTGAATATTTACTTTTTTCTGGCCGTTTTAATGGTTGTTAAATTTTATTTTATGAAACTGCAGAGTAAAAATATACTTAGCACAATTACTGCTTGCAAAAAGATAAATTGTTTGAAAACTTCAATAAAAAACTTAAATTATATTATTTAATGGTTAGAGCCCTGTAGATAGAATTTACTTTGTTTATACTGTCTCTTAAAGCGCTTTTATAGAACCCTAGTTTTATGGAAAAATCTTTTGTTAACTTATGATAGAGTCATGATGAACCTTAATATAATTCAGGACACGTTTTTTGGTAAATTTAAAGATTTTAAAGAACTTTATTGAAAGAAATTAACCCCACCTTATGTCTTACGTACTTTACGCTTTGAACAATTACGATTTTTGCTGTTTTTTGGATAAAAATGGCAAAATAAAAATCATATGCACGACCCCACTAAAGATCACAGGCAGATAACAATCCAGATATTTTTATTAAACAATTATTTCCATTTTTCTCTAAAATACTTTTTTATAGCCTCAACCTTAAATATTTTTCATTTTAAGAGAAAAGAATTGTTTTTTTGCAGTACTTTTTTTGAACGCTCGTAAAACAGTATGTAAAAACTTGAAAAATGTGAATGTTTTATTTTATAAATCGAAAGTTTGGAAAGAAAGCTTTAAAATGTGGCAAAATCATGGCATAAAAGTGTGAAAAAATTGCTTATATAAAAATGTTACCACCTAAATTAAGCTAAATATTTTAAGCCTTAAATCACCATCATGGCTTTACCATTTAATATTAAAGTATATTTATCTAATTTTTTAGAAATTGTAAGGTAAGATCAGATTAACGGGTGGCTATTAGCGGCTAGAAAACGATTTTAATGAAAGAGGTATTAGAGAAAGCAATTTTATTTAAAGCCGTTTTTATGTAAAACCGGTTTTGTAGGCGCGTATAAACTTAGAAAGTTTTAAATAAAATTAGGGGATAATTTGATTTCGAAAAGGTTCCTCAAATTAATTTCAATATACTTTTAAAATTAACATATACCTTCAATTTTCAAATTTACTAAATTAATTTTGACATTAGTTTATAGATGAGATTAGAATATTAATTAGTCAATTAAATTTACATGGAAAATAACAATGTCCCGTTTTTATGAACGCACTGAAAAAATATATTTCTTGTTTAAAAAAAAAACAACCATTCTTACCCCACGGACTAGTCCCAATCCAGTGTTAAAACACTTTGTTGACATTAGGATTTATAATTAGGACAATGCTTTTAGAATCAATAACAACCCACATAGCAAAAGCACATTCACTGGATATACAGGTTGAAGGCACTTTTGGATTTAAGGTATTTCTAGACGAGATAGAAAGAAATGGACCCCCCCTTTGCGACGCTCAATTTTCAAGAGAAGTTTAATGGTGAAAACCGCATCTTGATATGTCAAGCCATTTTGGGATGGGGTCTACAACTTATTATGAATTATTATTATTTATGAAAATTTTGCTCTCGTGTGAAAAGCTTTTTTGGAGGTTTTTCTCTGAAGATTCCAGAAGTCAAATCGGATTTTATCCAGATCCTTCAGTTTCCGAGACATAAGTCAAAGTTATGTTTTTTCTTATGAAACCTCACCTGTTTTATTTTATTTTTGAACTCGAAATAAAATTATCTTTAAAATAATATGCCATACTTGATATTTTCGTTTAGCCGTTTTTGAGATATTGATTATTTTTAATTTGTATCTAGTATGCTGTAAATAAAGAACAGTTTTCTCAACGAAAACACCTAAAATACTTTATTTCAAGTAGGCCATTAAAGACATGCCACGGCCTACTACTTTTATTTTTGAGTATTTCCTTTTTTCACCAAGGTCACTACATAAAAAGCATCATTTAAAAAAAATGCATTTTAAACTCAGTTTAAAATTGTTTCATGCTTATAAGTTACATAAACTTTATGATTTTATTTGGGTAATAGTTTTACTATTATATAACAAAAGAAATAAAAAAATAAATTATTTTACACAATACTATTATCAAATTATCTTTCATAAGAAAAAACATTAAAAATTACCTTTACAGATATCCTAAGCTCTGGAGTTAATAAATTTAAAAAGGGATTTAGTGAGGGTGAATAAATAACAAAATCAATGAATAGCGAGCTTTCCCTCAAAAAAGGTAATGGTAACCGTAGATCCGGATTTCGCACTTGTGGTGCTCATCAGTACGGTGCTAGGAATTAGGAGACAACCATCTGTCAAATTGCAGAATCGGCAGATGTACCTTCATTTTGAAGGAAAATCCCTTTTTAAATTTATTAACTCCAGAGCTTAGGATATCTGTAAAGATAATTATATCTGTCTCCGTAGAGACGCTTAATTTTCCTTCAAAATGAAGGTACATCTGCCGATTCTGCAATTTGACAGATGGTTGTCTTTTACATGAATCCTGTGTCATATTTTTCCATCATCATTTCATCTCCTAATTCCTAGCACCGTACTGATGAGCACCACAAGTGCGAAATCCGGATCTACGGTTACCACTACCTTTTTTCAGGGAAAGCTCGCTATTCATTGATTTTGTTATTAAAAATTACAATAACGGGGGTGTGTTTAGTAGCGGTGGCTAAATCCAAACCAAACACGGCTTTCCCATCCCATGCACTAAAACGGGATCTGTTAGCCACTTTGACAAGCCTTGGCGCTTTCTAAACGGCTATTTGCCGATTTTGGTCTGGCTTTGGCCGCTTCTAAACGCACGCACAATTGCAAAAAAGTGACTATTTACAGTAGATGTTCTAAAGGCGCAATTACACAGACGAACATGCTCAAACAAAAGCTCGTGCAAAAGATCTAAAATTTTTTGCGTGAACATTTTTGTGAGCTTTTCTTTGAACATTTTGTTCGGGTAAATTTTTGAGCAAATTATTGCTATCTGTTTTGGAAACATATTTTTAAAAATGAGAATAAATAAAATTTTACATCAGTGATCAGTGATCTCAATTCTTTAAAAAAATGGAACACCAACTTTTATTTTAAATTTTTGTGAAAAAAAGCCGACGACAAGCGAAACATTATTCTTGGCTATCAGTTTTGTCACATGGATTAGGGTTACTTCTAATATTTTTTTTTTAGGGTTTTTCCCGGATTTTTTTGCCCGGGGGATTTTTTGGGATTTTCTTGCGAGTTTTTTTTATTTCCAAGGGTTTTTTCCTAAATTCAAAAAAAAAACCAGGAAAATTTTTCTTTTCCCAAAAAAATTTGAGTTTTTCAAATATCGGCAAAAAACTCAAAAATTGCACTTTTAAGCGGTAATCCGCGCCTCACGACTATAAGGAGTGGTGGGGAGGGGATTTTTTTTTAAACATATTTTTGTAACTTTACTTTACCCTTAGCTTTGATTGTTTTTTTTTTAATTCCTCACACCAGATTTACCTAGTTAGTTTAAGGCCCCAATGGTTGCTTAAAAAAGCAAAAGGTTTATGAAAATGCTGAAGATAGATATTTACTGTCAATTTAATGTAATAATCAAGGTCTATTACTGACACTGAACAAACAATATGCAAAGGAGCAACATTCCGATTCAAAAGTCTAGTCTATTACTGCTAAATTATATTTTTTTAGACAAGTGTCGGGATCTTAGGGTTGTAAAAGTGGGTAATAAACGGGTATTATTTAGACCGAACATGCTTTTGTTCATATATTTGAGATTTAATAAAATGTATATAGGTTTTTTAATTTGACTTAATTATTGTTGTATTGTGTTTTAAACTAGGAAGTAAAATAAAGAGATATTCTTTTAAACGTAAATTTTTATCATTACATTTTACAGGCAACAGCAATAAATAAGTGCCAATTATTATTTTTAATTCTCGTTTTTTTACAACCCCAAAAAAGTTACAAGTATAATGGCATATCCCCTATAAAAATCAGGTCAATCGAAGTTGCTTATAATGTGAATTTCGACATCAAATCGTTTTTCCGTCGGAAAGCACTTAATTAAAAATACCTTGTTTTAAAACTTAGTCTTTCTATTTTCAGTTAAGTTCAATGAATTCCCATAAAACTATAAAATTTAAATTTGTAAGAAATTTCTATACCAACATTTCTTCAAACAAATTTTGCTTAACATTCTCTCCAAAATTTCCGTGAGTCTTTTTGTACGAGATTTTGCTCGAACTTTTTTTTGAACATTTTGCTCAAGAGGCTCGTGTAAATGTTTGTCGGCATTTCAACATCAAAGGAAAGTTTGTCTGTATAAATGCGCCTTAACCATGTCTCTTCTTGTGTAATCCATGTCTTGTTATGTGGAAACATGTCATCGAATAAAGAATTAATAAAAACTAATTGTTAATTCAGTGGCGCGTGTTATTATAATATAAAAAGATTGTTTTCAAGAAAATCCTATTTGTCATTCAGGAATATGGATTAGAACTTCCATTGTTTCTACTGCAGTGGTTTTTTCGATATATCTAGCCTTAAACTTCTAAATCAGTTACATCAACCGAAAAGAATCTAAAAAGAGAAGATCAAAAGATCTTGGGAAAATTCAAAATTGGATGAGTGTCCCACAACGAACACACAAAAGACCAAAGCGAAAGGAGAAACAATTAAACGATGTTTCGCCCGGGGTGACCCAGCGCACACTGCGGCAGTTTCCAAATCTAGCGGAACTTTATCCGAAATTAATATTATAAGCAAAAATATAAAAACTGGCGATTTACGGTAGCTTAATAGCCATAGAATCTGAATTCTTAAAAATCAAATAGTTGACTTTGACTTCCGCGACAAAAAATCGTCGGAAACATGCCATAACCTGAGTGATAGAAATTGCTGCTGCTTCAGTTTCATAATTGTAGGGTTTAGTATTGGCGGGGTTCTTTGAGCAAATTAAAATTGAACAAAAGAACCAACTATTATTATCATCATCTTCTGGGCAATCAAATGAGGTAAGTTTAACTTTTGTATCCTTTGCAAGTTTTTGATAGATTGGGACTTGTGTCCTATATTACATTCTTATTATGACTTGTTTCTTTACATTGAGTTTTAAAAATGTATCCGCATGTATCCTCTTTCAAATATTTGCCACGACCATCTATGATTAGCACTCCGTTTAATAAAATATTGATAATCTGCGCAAAAGTACGCATGTTAGAGATTTTGATTTTAACTTTCACATGGGTACTATACCGGGCGAGCCAAAAAAAAATCGGGCAAAATGTTTTTCGTTATAATTTTCGAACTGTACCACCTATTTTTATGGAACAAACTGCACTTTGCAGGGAGTTGATCAGGCTTTTGAGGACACATATTTTTTTGTCCTTCACCGTAAAATCCAAAATGGCGGACAGAATCTAACTTGACCATTCAAAGAGGCCCGTTTATTCTTATATTCCGGAAATTTTGTATTTTTTTTTTTTTGAATTCGTAGCAAAGCTCTATTTTCACCACGCACAGCTATGTTCAAATCATTGAAATCGGTTCACTGGTTCCGAAGAAATAGTTTTTGCTTCAACCATTATTTTACATACTATACGATTGCTTTGCTAATTTTGCATTCATTTGCTCATAAATTCATTATTACCGATTTTAATTAAATAAAAGGCATCATGGTGAGAATCGATTGCCGAAGGGGGTAAGTTTGAACCCTCTGTGTGTCTATCTGTCGGTCTGTCTGTTTGTTGGACTTAGATTATTCATAGAAAATCAGAAAAGGATCGACAAATTTTTCGCAACAAGGAAACGCGATCCTTTATGGAGAGACACTTTTGATTTAGTTCGGCAAATTGTATTTCAAGATGGCGGAAAGTTTCAATATTGATTTTTCGCCACTGTCTTC
Source organism: Oxystoma pomonae (assembly GCA_963921995.1). Taxonomy (NCBI): domain Eukaryota; kingdom Metazoa; phylum Arthropoda; class Insecta; order Coleoptera; family Brentidae; genus Oxystoma; species Oxystoma pomonae. The sequence continues at coordinate 2,422,007 of OY998167.1, read as the reverse complement.
CTAGTGAAACAATAAATTTGTTAAAATCAGTTGATGTACTGATACTAAATACTGACACCTCTGAAGAAGATTAACCAAATTTACGTTGAATTTTCAATACTAAAACTAAGTATAGGTTTATATAAAAAAATTTGTAATTAGTTTATAAAATATGTTATTTTGTTCATTGTTTAATTAGACTCTATAATTGTATAAAAATATTTTCGTTTAAGTTGTTTCATAAATAATAATCACCTTATATAATTATTATTGCGATATTTAACTATTATTGAATAATTTTTTTTCATAGTTGTCTCAGGGCTTGTGTTTTCACCATTGTTTTCTACATTTATAACGCTTAAAAAATAATAAATTAAAGATATTTATTAATTTGTGATACTACACCCTGTATAATATAGGAAATGCATAATGATTATGCATAATGTTATTATTAAAAAAAAACAGAATATATATCCGTAATTATTGAAGATAAATGAATTAAGTTCCGCTAAATTTGGAAACTGCCACAGTGTGCAGCGTGGGCTCGTCAGTGAATTCACTAGTCACCCTCAATCCAGACATCATTTAACACCATGATCATTTAACACCATGATGTCTGGGTTAAGGGTGACTAGTGAATCCACTGACGAGCCCACGCTGGTCACCCCGGGCGAAACATCGTTTAATTGTTTCTCCTTTCGCTTTGGTCTATTGTGTGTTCCTTGTGGGACACTCATCCAATTTTGAATTATCCCAAGATCTTTTGAGTGAGTGAGTTGTGATACAATAAAAATAAGTTTTATTACTATGCCCATATATATACTTATAAACTTATTATACACGGCATTGTAATGCAACCCCATGAAAATGTTTGTAAGCAAGTTTGATAATCTAAATCCAGAAGGCTATGAAATTTTTTTTTTCAGCCGTTTTACGCATGCGCGATGCCCTTCACTGCGATGGCTGATGGCATATGAATGTCACGTTTCAAGTTGTTTACTTTTCAAAAACCAAGCATTTTTTGTTTTTTTTTTACATAAAAATATGTACCGCCCAAAATAAAAATGTAATAAAATGTACTGGTTAACCGGAACTGTACCAGTTAACCGGAACTACGAAATAAATAAACACACGGGCGAAAGTATAAACGCCTGCCATAAACCTACACTGAGGAAAATTTTTAGCAAAGTATTCTGCGTGGCGCCTATATTTAGCCAAACAATCTTGCTAGAACTTTGTTCTACAACAAAAGAGTTTTTTGTTCAAATAACGAGGCAAGATGTTTTTTGCTAGTGTTATTAAAAATTCTTCTTGTTGGAGCTTCTTTTTTGTTCTAGCAAGATTTTTTGGCCAAATAGGCACCAGGCAGAATCAGTTTGCTAAAAATTTTTCTCAGTGTAGAAGATAAAGTAAAATCACAGTACACTATAGTGTGTGTACTTTAAGTAGAATTAAAAACCGAAAAAACACACCACTTTCAGAATCCACAATCAGAACAAACAAAAGTGGCGTCAGGAATAACATCAATCCAACGCACTTGCGCAAAACGACCGTATATATTTATTTGCATGGCTTACTTGACCATGATATTATTGCTAACAAAATTCCCACTTCCATGGCTTGTATATTAAGTTTATAAGTATATGATTATGACAGTTGTGTGCTAAAAAAAATTTGGAGTCCACCTGACACCTAAAGCTTTCGTGGATCTCAAATTTTAGTGAAGGGGCATGTGTAAGTCCGTGGGATTTTGAATGAAGGAGTTTTGTGGGATGTGGATTGATAGCTCTTTAGTCACACAATCGATTGTTACCGGGTGATTTGTTCGCATCCGTGTAGAAGGGGTTGATATGCCGTCATCTTTCAAGATGGCGGCCAAAAATTATAAAAAATACAACTTTCGTAACCGGGGCATGGTTTTACTCGATTCCATATAATTCGAGAACAAGGATTCCAAAAAATTTACTTTCCATGTTATCGGACCTTAAATGACATTGAAAATATCAAAAAACAAAATTTTTGTCATTTTCTCTTCAAAAAATCTTAATAATTCGAGGTTTTGTCAGTCTAACTTCAAATCTACCTTAAACTATTGAGCATGTATGCCAAATTCGATACTTAGAGTTTGATGCAGTTTGAAGCTTCTTGAAAAATACTCCAGTAAAATTAATATATTGCAAAAATAACATACTAAAAGGCGCTATTCATCAACTATTAAAGCGAAGAGGACTAAATTTGGTAAGAAAGATAAGAAGGTCAAGTCCAATAATACTGTTAAAAAAACGATGGCTGATATATCAAATTGGCAACCTATAACCACATTTTGTCTTATCCAATTTCGTAAAAAAACAAAAAGGACAAGGTGGCCATTAATTCTTGTTGACTTATCGCCGCTTACTATGAAAAAAAAGTTTAGTTGATTCATGACCTTGACTGACCTTGAAAATAACATGTACACGTGAAAAACCAGCTTTTCATGATGCTTTTTCCAATTTACCAATACGCAAAAACTTTAAGTGCCGAAGATAAAATTAACATCTTAGCCTTAAATAAACGCTTCCTACCATTTTTTTGATCTGGCGTCCCAGACGATTATGCTATACCCCGGTAAAAATAATCTATATGCCTGTCGTTTTTATTAAGTTTCGGAACGTAAATTTTATGTTCTACTCACTTGTCTAGCCAACAAAGTCATCTAAATAACCTAACCAAAATGGAGGTCGAAAAGGCAAAAAAAATTGTAATTATGCGAGTAGGGCATGACTACACTTGTTTACTAACATTCATAATAAAATTGGATGAGGATTTAACAGCTATTTAGTCACACATTTATGTGCCACCGAATCCCTGTAGAAGTTCCGAAACTTAATAAAAACGACATAAACATCGGGTATAGCATAAACATCTGAGACGCCATATCAAAAAAAAATGGTAGGGAGGTTTAAAATGAATTGTTTGTTTATGGCTAAGATGTTAATTTCATCTACGGCGCTTAAAGTTTTTGCATAGAGGTAAATTGGAAAAAACATCACAAAAAGCTGGTTTTTAAATTGTACATGATATTTTCAAAGTCAATCAAGGTCATGCCTCAACTAAACTTTTTTTTTCATAGTAAGTGGCGACAATTCAACAAGAATTGATGGCCAAATTGTCATTTTTGCTGTTTTACGAAATTGGATAAAATAAAATCTGATTATAGGTTGCCATTTTGATATATCAGCCGCCATATTGAAACGCGTCATAGCTGAACCAAATTTTGTTTAACAATATTGTTGGACTTGCCCTTCTTCTCTGTCTTACCTCTTCGCGTGGTCCTCTTCGCTTTAATAGTTGATGAATAGCGAAACTCTAAGGATCGAATTTGGATATATACCTAATAGTTTGAGATACATTTGAAGTTGGACTGACAAAACCTCGAATTATTAAGATTTTTTGGAGAGACAATGGCAAAAATCTAGTTTTTTTGCAATTTTCAAGGTCATTTAAGGTCAGATGACCTTAAAAGTAAATTTATTGGAATTAACGTTTTCAAAATATATGGAATCGAGTATAAAACACCCGGTAACACTTGATTGTGTGACTAAAGAGCTATCAATCCCACATACCCACAAAACTCCTTCATTCAAAATCCCACTGGATAGAAATTATCGACGTATGCCCCTACACTATTTGATGTTAATCTTTGAAATGAGTTTAATGGTGTATACGTAGGTATATGATTTTTTTTTTTATTATTTCAGATGTTGGACCCGACCAGACCCTTTTTAAATATTTCTAATGCCAAACTTTAAACACTTGAAATATGACATGACCTGCTTTTGCAAACAAAACAATTGTGAACTAAAAAATCATGTGCCGCGAGCCGCGTCATTAGGACAAATTTAACTTAAAAACTAACCTAGCTTACCATTAAAAATATTGTGATAGTGTTAACAGTTAACTCGAAACTGAGACTTTTTACAAAAACTGATCCCATTCTAGCTTTAAAAAAATAACCCTCACACCTAAAAACAGTAAATAGTGTGACTTTTTCACAAAAAAAATTGAAGACCTAATATAGCAGAGACTTTACCGAATAATTAGAAAAAATACGATGCGCGCCACCTGTCGTTAACCTCCAATCCAAGAGAAAGCAGGCATCAAATTGGATTTCAAGGGTGTCTCTTCGTGTCTGGGGGCCCTCGGTACCTCCCCGGTGCCAGTGTCGAGTTCCGACGATCTGTCGCATCAACAGTTCAACATTTTTCCCGCCATCTTTTCGAGGCAACTCAACTTCAACGCTTGTCCCCAGTCCAAGGCCATGATGGACGATCTGAGGCCGAATCTAGTAGGAGTAGGTGAGTGTCTTTTTCCCGCGAGAGAAAATCGTAGCGGCAACGGTCAAAATCTAGATTGCCATGGCATGGCCGATGAGATAAAGACGGCTCGATCTGAGCTGACGCATGCGCATTGAAGCCCGTCGTTAATCCATTTTCGCAGGGGATTCCGATACGCTTTTTATCATAGGGAAATACATGGGCTGGGCCCGTATTCTCGTAATCAAAAGCGAATAGCGTTTTTAGAGTTGCTTTGTGACGTCAAATTCCCTAACATTTTTTAAAATAAAACACATATGAAATAACCAACTTAAAATCTGAGTACCCCCCCCCCTAGATTTGAGGACAAATCTGCGCTTCTAGTTACTAAATTTTGTTTGCGTATGTTGATATGTTCTTCATAAAAGCTATGCTTTTATTCTAATTTTTTTTCGTATCGAAACGCCCCCCCCTTTCCAGATGGCTGGGACCGCCACTGACTTTTGAAACATACTGCATACATAGGTATACCTTGCCTAAATTGTGTTTACCTTTGTTGTTAGGTAACTTATTAGGAGTCCAAGGTCTTCTCGAAGACCACCACCAACACTTAGTGAACAAAGACAATTCAACGCGAAAGTGCAATACGAGCGGTTCTTCGGCCGAGGACTTTAACGCCATCTACGGCGGTTTGGGGCACGCGCACGATCATCAAACGCACACGCCTGCGCACACGCCTCCTTCGACAAATAGAACAATTAGTGATCACAGTGGTAAGTCAAATTAATTCCTATGAGATCAAACGTTTGGACTAAACTTATAGTGAAGGGGCATGTGTAAGTTCGTGGGATTTTGAATGAAGGAGTTTTGTGAATATGTGGGATTGATAGCTCTTTAGTCACATCTCACATAATCAAGTATTACCGGGTGTTTTTTTCGCATCCGTGTAGAATGGGTTGATATGACGTCATATAACTCGACCCGACGACGAGGATTCCAAAGAATTTACTTTCAAGGTCATCTGAAATTAAATGACCTTGAAAATCGCAAAAAACAAGATTTTTGCCATTTTCTCTACAAAAAATCTTAATAATTGGGCGTTTTGTCAGGCTAACTTCAAATGTACCTCAAACTATTAGGCATATATGCCAAATTCGATCCTTGGAGTTTGATGCAGTTTGAAGCTTCATAACCGTGAAAAATATCCGAGTAAAATTAACATATTGCAAAAATAACATACTAAAGAGCGCTATTCATCAACTATTAAAGGAAAGAGGACCAAATTTGGTAAGAAATATAAGATGGTCAAGTCCAACAATATTGTTAAAAAAGTTGGTTCAGCTATGACGCGTTTCAATGTGGCGGCTGATATATCAAATTGGTGACCTATAACCACATTTTATTTTATCCAATTTCGTAAAAAAGCAAAAATGACAAGATGGCCATCAATTCTTGTTGACTTATCGCCGCTTACTATGAAAAAAAAGTTTATTTGATGCATGACCTTGTACAAGTGAAGAACCAGCTTTTTGTTGTAATTTTTCCAATTTGCCACTACGCAAAAGCTTTTAGTGCCGGAAATGAAATTAACATCATAGCCATAACTAAAAACTTCATTTTGAACCTCCCTACCATTTTTTTTTTATCTGGCGTCCAAGATGTTTATGTTATACCCCTGTAAAAATGACCTATATGCCTGTCGTTTTTATTAAGTTTAGGAACTTTCTACACGGATGCGAACAAAACACCCGGAGGCACATGAATGTGTGACTAAATAGCTGTAACCTCATTTTTTAATCTTATTATGAATGTTAACTTCTGCTAACTCTTTTATAGGTAATTTAAATGACTTTGTTGGCTAGACAAGTGAGTAGAACATAAAATTCACAGTTCCGAAACTTAATAAAACGACATATAGGTCATTTTTACCGGAGTATAGCATAAACACCATGGACGCCAGATAAAAAAAATGATAGGGAGGTTTAAAATGATGTGTTTAGTTATGGCTAAGATGTTATTTCATCTCCGGCACTTAAAGTTTTTGCGTAGGGGTTAATTGGAAAAAACACTACAAAAACCTTTTTTTTTACTTTAAAGTCAGCCAAGCTCATACATCAACTAAACTTTTTTTTCATAGTAAGCGGCGATAAGTCAACAATAATTGATGGCCACCTTGTCATGTTTGTTTTTTTACGAAATTGGGTAAAATAAAATGTGGTTGTAGGTCGCCATTTTGATATATCAGCCGCCATATTGAAACGCATCATAGCTGAACCAAATTTTTTTGACGATATAACTGGACTCGACCTTCCTATCTTTCCTACCAAATTTGGTCCTCTTCGCTTTAATAGTTGATTAATAGCGCCCTTTACTATTTTATTTTTGCAATATGTTAATTTTACTGAGGTATTTTTTAAGGTCATAAAGCTTTAAACTGAATCAAACTCGAAGGATCGAATTTGGCATATACGCCTAATAGTTTGAGATACATTTGAAGTTAGTCTGACAAAACGTCGAATTATTATGATTTTTTGAAGAGAAAATGGCCAAAATCTTGCTTTTTGCAATTTACAAGGTCATTTAAGGTCGGATGACCCTAAAAGTCAACCGCTCCTCCGTCTCCCTCTTACTGTCAGAGCTTAAAATTTAATTTTTGGGTCAAAAATATTCGCTGGTACTGACAAATTGTTATGTTTTTGTTTAATCTTTTCATCTATATACAGATGCGCTCAGGCACAATATATCTACAAACTAAAAGAATCAATTATCCGAAATTTGAGGATAATTATAGGCCAATAAAGTAAGGGTCCACTAGCCGCAACACATGTCGAATTGTAGCTCTATTTATTGTGTTATAATGGGGGACTTTTAACACTCTGCTCTCTAGTATCAAGGGCGCTAAGATTTAGGGTCAAAGTAGGAATAATGATAAATAACACTAGGGAACAAATTTCAACTGTTTTTTTTTCCTGAACAAAAACTATTTTTTTGAGTTTAACTACAACCAAGTAACAAAAAAATACCAATTAAAGATTCAGGTTGGCTCGAAAAAAAGCTATACTATTTGTTACAAAATTTATTTTTAATTTAACAAAGACAATTAAGAGTGAATTTGAATCTTAAAAACATTTCATTTAGTTATATAAACCGCACATCAAAAATTAACAAAATTTTGCACAGCGGAGGCTTCTGTTAAAGTGAAGTAAACTAATGCTTTATTTTCCTTTCGACAATTTTAACGAGGTGTAGTGTGTACGAGGTGTACTACAAAAAAGATTCATCCAAAGAATAAAAGGATTTAAACTTGAAAAAGTGTTTTAAGTTTATTTTAACTAACTTTAAATTTTCAGCAGATTTCACCTCTATTGATAAATTCATAAAAATTTTAACACTAAGAGCAGAAAAACACCCAAGTTACTACTTCGAAATGGAATTACATAGTTTCTTTGATTTTTTGTGTTTCTTTGGTGAATATGAAACTTTTTTTATGATTGTTTACACGTATATCTTAACATGATTGTGAACAAATCCGAAATTGATCACCCCGTCCCCTCATCGTAGGGGGTAAATCGACACTTCATTAAAGCACTCTCTCTTAGTGTTTATCCACCACCCAAACCCATATGGTAATAGTACAAAAGAGCGAGTCCCATATGCAGTCTTTCGCCCCTTACAATGGGGATTTTCGGGATTATGAAGAAATGCTCTTAGCAGGTGACTCTCTTGTTGCGATGCGTCTGATTGTATTGTTAGGGGAGTGAAATTCGGTCATAATTGTGTGTTATATGGGATCAAAGTGGGCAACGGAAAGTGATTTCTTTTATTATTTACCGTCGGCATTTACATCGATCCGAATGATTTCAAAGTAGTATCCCAAGCAACAGTTATAGTTAATTTCACTGGTGCCATTATTGTCATTGCCACCAAAAATGGGTTAAAACGTAGTAATATTTCCTACAAAAAACTATTTATAGGAAAAATGTTATTATTGTCACTTAGTGTTAGTTAAAAATATATTTATACGCGAAACTAATATATTCCACTATATACCATTACTAGAAGCACTAAAAAACTTTACTGTCTGAGGCTTACTTCATAATTGTCACATTTAATTTCTTTAATATTACTTTTACGAGGTAATGACTCTAGTGATATTAATTTGGTTGCAATTCAGTAGCCCCTACTCAATACAAAACTACAAAGTTATGGAGCCGCCTATCTACCAAGCACTAAGAAATAAATGTGCATATTGGAAAATAGTGGAAAAACGTTTCCTACGAGTTATAAATGAAGTGGATGCGCGACGCCGCTTTGGTATTTACTTTTATTAACCATGGAGTTCAGTCAAAAATTTAAAAATACCTCATTAAATCCCTGATTAGTAGTTGCATCTACCAATAAAAGTAAAAATATTAATATTTAGTTAATAAAACCTATTAAAACTGGAAACATTTAATTTGGTAAACCTAACTTCAAATAATTCCGATTTTTTATCAACATTTTAGATACCACTAAGTTGGGAATTTGGAACCTTTGGTTGCACTAAAACAAAATTATGATTGTTTTCCACAAACCAAAACTACACTTTTTTGCACTCGACGCGCGTTTCGCTAACAACGTTAGCATCATCAGGAGACGATAAACAATGAACTAAATTAATCTACGCTCTATCTTATATACAATCCTTTAGTGGGCGGAGATAAGACTAATGAATTGTGATTGATCACGATTTTTAATCCTACCTCCCCTCAACCAAAGAATAAAGTGTACTAAACGGGATAGGTCCTCTATCTTTATTTAAACTATTTCTGGATTTAATGATTTCCATACTTTCATATGCATTCAAAAGTCTTTTGTTTGGTACACTTTTTAGAAGTTTTAGGTTATCTAATGTGAATCTATGATTGTTTTCAAAAGCATGCTCGGCCACACTTGACTTTTCTGTTCTTCCGTATTTTAAGTGTGCTAAGTGTTCTTTAAAACGTGTTTGAATAGAGCGTCTCGTTTGGCCAACATATTTTTTATCACAATCCATGCAACTAATTTCGTAAATTCCACTTTTTTCTAGAACTGTAGTTTTATCCTTGGGATTTCCTAGTAAGCTTCTTATTGTGTTACCGGATTGATATACTAATTTAAGACCGGTGTTATTAAATACTTTCTGTAATCCTTTCGTATAATCCTAATTATCCTAATTATACGAAAGGATTACAGAAAGTATTTAATAACACCGGTCTTAAATTAGTATATCAATCCGGTAACACAATAAGAAGCTTACTAGGAAATCCGAAGGATAAAACTACAGTTCTAGAAAAAAGTGGAATTTACGAAATTAGTTGCATGGATTGTGATAAAAAATATGTTGGCCAAACGAGACGCTCTATTCAAACACGTTTTAAAGAACACTTAGCACACTTAAAATACGGAAGAACAGAAAAGTCAAGTGTGGCCGAGCATGCTTTTGAAAACAATCATAGATTCACATTAGATAACCTAAAACTTCTAAAAAGTGTACCAAACAAAAGACTTTTGAATGCATATGAAAGTATGGAAATCATTAAATCCAGAAATAGTTTAAATAAAGATAGAGGACCTATCCCGTTTAGTACACTTTATTCTTTGGTTGAGGGGAGGTAGGATTAAAAATCGTGATCAATCACAATTCATTAGTCTTATCTCCGCCCACTAAAGGATTGTATATAAGATAGAGCGTAGATTAATTTAGTTCATTGTTTATCGTCTCCTGATGATGCTAACGTTGTTAGCGAAACGCGCGTCGAGTGCAAAAAAGTGTAGTTTTGGTTTGTGGAAAACAATCATAATTTTGTTTTAGATACCACTAAGTCAAAACTGGGGGTGCGCGTTTTTTTTTATCAAAAAATCAACATTCTTGATCAGTAAAGTGCTATGCGTTTATAAATTTAAGAAGTTGTGACTTCAGACAAGTGGTTAATAAAATGGTATGGTATATTTTATGGTGTGTGTAATGCTATAGTTTAGAAAATGATCAACATGTTTTCAATTAATTATGTGGGAAAGAGAAAACCTACAAAAACCCTATAAAGTCAGAAATACTGCTTTATGTGGTAAACGGGACGTCGGGAAAACGTGCCCGTTTACTAGCCGCGACGACATAACTCAAGAGTAATTATAATATAATATATATAATAATTATAGTTGTATAACCGTATAGTAGTAGTAAAACCGTCGCCGTGATATGACCCCACAATTAGGGATAGGGCCCCAGCAAACATGAATTAAAAAAAAAGTACTTTTTAAGCACTTGCTTTTCGAGCTGCCAATAAGTACAGGAAGTACTTAGTTAGCATTGATTTGGAACAACGGCCTGCATCGGGCCTGCAGCATGTATATATTTAGTACAAAAATTTTACTTTAATCTTTTCTTTGTACTTTCTTAATAATGGTAAAAACATAACGGATGAGTACTAAGTAGAAAGTAGTTTCGAAAAAAAAAAATAAAACAAGCAACATATTCTCACACCCTAATAGCACAGTACATCCCACTCATCCCAGGGATTATCCCCGAAATGATCCATTTGGGATGTTCAAAATATCCCAGGGATTGCCTAAATGTCCCACAGAAGTCCCATTTAGGTCAAATCCCAACCCAGCAAACATATCGCAAGTACAAAAATAGCATTAATTTGGAACACGGCATTTTACAATATTTCTACATTTTGTGCTGCAATGCGTAGCAACAATACATAAAAAAGTACTAAAATATTGCTTTATTTGTAATGGCACGGCAAAGTGCAGCATCAAATGTAGAAAAATAGTAAACTGCCATGTTCCAAATTTGTACTTCTTTTGTACAGTGAATATTTTACATTTTTAGTAATCCGATATTGGCTGGGAACCGGCATAACTCCAGAAGGGGATAAAGATTCTTAGATGTATCACCATCATATTTCCTAATCTTCTTGATAATAATCTTCTGTGGAGAACAAATATTGAAAGTAGCGCTATCTACTTACAACCAATTTGGAACAAGATGTATCTGTTTTATACAATAATACTCCCTGATTTTAACATCTGTTGTACTTGTTTTTTGTATTCTTTTTGTACAAATTTTTAAATGATCTATTTTTACTTCGGGAAGTTTATTTATTTTTTGCTTATGCCAAAATATTTTTAAATCACTTGTTTGGATATACTTAGAGAAGGTTTTATTGCCGTTAACTCTGGCTGCACTAAGATTTTTCTAAAAATAAAGTGCAATTTCTTGCTTTATTAAAAACAAAGTACTAAAATGTTGCTCTTTTGGCAATTTTTTAAAATATGCGAACCCTGCCATATAAAAATAATTAAAAAAATGCACATCATTGCCGGTGCCAGCAGTTGCCAGTGGTTAAAGTACAATATTAGTAAAGTACCAGTAGATCGACGTTTGCTGGTGCGTGGAGACGCCCACCACGTCGTGACTGACTTTGTTGCTTGGGATCCGTGTATAACAGTTGGTTTGTTATACTTAGATAATACCATTTACCTATGAGCTACCATAATGGCCCAAGGAACTGTGAAAAACAAAGAAAACAATGTAAAAATCAGGGTTGGCCCTGGGCAAGGCCACAGGCGTAAAATCTACTGCGCATGCCTGACGCAGTCTGCTCACGCCCAGGAGAGTTTTTGGGTCTGTATTTTTGCCAGGCTAACTTGATCAGCTGAGTTATTATCGCTACGACTTGTTTTCAGAAAATGCAAGGGCATGAGCAGTTATAGTAGTAGTATATATATTTTGTAAATAGCTAGATTAAGTTATATATTGTAATATTATTATTTTTGAAAATAAACTATTTTTATTATTATATTAGTTGACCTGACCCGACCCTTTTTAAATGAGGTTCAACTTTCAATCTCGTTTTCTTAAATAATAAATGTTACTTTTTAGCAAAAAGAAATAAACCCTGGTCGATTATTTTTTTGGGTGATTTCGAAATAACGTAGAAAAAATACAGAACAAAAATATATAGCGTTCAACACCTCAACACATAAACAAAAAAAAAAAGAAAAACACATGTCACCTTTATGCCGCGTTTCGATATTAAGCACTCTCTCGACCCCTCATCAAAAATAACTCCTTTTGATCTCAAATAGAAACATGTCGCAAATCCATTGAAGTTGGCCAATAATTAGAGATAAAAGAGGCGCTCTAAAACGCGCCCCCCAGAGGGCGAACCCTCCACGCGCACACATGTCAACTTACTGGCGCTTTGCATTGAGAGCTCACAATATGTCAAATTGAGTGTTAACCAGTGCAGAGACACCGCGATGTCCAATTTCTGGTTTATTGAATAGAGGGTGTCCCAACGAAAACGAAACATTTTATAGTATTTAGTACGACTGTACGATATTCGTAGACCACCAATGCTTTTAGCATGCAAGAAGTTGTAAGCTCTACTCTATCTCTCGTTTATCTCCCTTTCTCTCTCTGTTATCTTAATCATCTGCTAAGACCCAAAGCAACGAACGCAGCCGATAATTTTTGTTTGTCAGAAAGAATTCGGATTTAGTCATTTAATTATTTCCTTTTCTCAAAAATCGTGGATTTTTGTATTTTTTTCGAAAAAAATGTCCCACAGAGGAGGAAATATAATCTCGTTGATGTTTAACTGCAGATTTCCAAAACAAAAAGAGCTCTACTAACCTCTGGATTTTCTCTACTCGATACCTCGGATGTTATCGCTCCTCTTTCGTTTTCTGATGTTCTTCATAAACACAGCATGTCTTTTTTACGTAGCGGGATCTTTTAATTTACTTTTTTCTAATTTTTAAAACAAAAAAAACGCGCGGTAAAAATGAAAACTCGGAATAAATAAACCAACAAAAATGGCATCGCTTCGATTGAAGATGTATGACGTGGCCGCGAAGCCGGCCGAAAACCCTGAGATCTATCAATTTTCGCGCTTGTGCAAAAGGTCGGAGCTAAACCAATGTCTTTTGTTTTGATGTTTTCATACCTGGCTAGATTATAGATGTTCATAACTTATTTTAGGCGTCTTTCAAATGCCTCTACAAAAGTGTTAAAATTTTAAAAATCTAGCGGTTAGTTTTTAAGAGATTCACTTTTACAGATGCACGGACCGATGCATTTTTTTTACAAAATTAAAATTTTATTTTTGAGAAATCTTGGGACACGTCGACTTTGTTTTCGTTAATATAATTTCATTTTTTCTGCTAGCATACATTCCTTCCAGAAGAAAAATTTACCTATACAATTTGAGCCTACTTTAAAATATCTCGGAAACCAATCGCTAGATTTTTAAAATTTTGACAATATAGACAAATTGTGCCCCCCTTAAATAACAATGAGAACTGGGACAATATGCAAGAAGTCTGTCTGAAAGTTTGAGACAATGATGTATTTGAAATTAACTCTGTGTTTCGATCAGTACAATCATCATACATTCCTTCCAGAAGAAAAATTTACCTATACAATTTGAGCCTACTTTAAAATATCTCGGAAACCAATCGCTAGATTTTTAAAATTTTGACAATATAGACAAATTGTGCCCCCCTTAAATAACAATGAGAACTGGGACAATATGCAAGAAGTCTGTCTGAAAGTTTGAGACAATGATGTATTTGAAATTAACTCTGTGTTTCGATCAGTACAATCTCTGATCGTCTTCAGGTGCAAACTACAATATTTTTCTAAGGCTACGTACTTATATAATATGGGAAATCACTCAACCGTGAAGTTTAAGAAATTGGCTCCACCCAAGGAGGGGCTTCCAAATATTTGGTACTTCAACACTTGGTTTACTGAAAATACCCTGATTCTGCCCGATAAAGGCAGCTTGAAGGAATTTTCGTTTCTTCCAGTGTGACTCCTTGTGCAAAACCTTTGCTTCTGTCCACTTCTTTCGGTGTTGTTTTGACCATGCGTCTTCGGCGATTCCTGATTTCGTTGTTTTACCTCTTTGGGTATTCGTCTGATATTCTTTAAGCCTAACAGATAGTGGTCTTTTTGTTTCACCTATATATGATTCACCACACTCACAAGGAACTTGGTAAATGCATCCCTTATTTTGTTTGTTCTCCGGTTTTGTTTTACTAAGAAGACTTCGAATTGTATTATTAGATGTAAAAGCTGTTTTAATATTAAAGTTGTTCGCTACTCTTCGAATTTTCTCTGACACTCTTTTAATGTATGGAATTGTAAAGAATGCATCTGCGTGGTTTTAGTCTTGTAATCTCTGTCCTATTTGCTGAAATTTAGAAATAGTATCTGTTATAAGTTTAAGGTTGCAACCATTCTGCTGCAGATCCTTCTTAATGTTTCTTATTTCGAATTCCCAGTCATGAAAATTGTTACAAATTTGAACAGCTCTATTATACAAAGTTCTTATTATGCTTCGTTTGTTTGTCTTTCACCTGAAAATAAAAGTTATGTAAACAGTACTCCAACAACTCCATCACTCTCTCTAGCGGCAGATTTGTACGTTCACGAAGGGATTTGTCATCAACCAGTCTCTGTCTAATAATATCTAGCGATTCCTTTATGGGGACAACACCGTTCTTAACTAAAAAGCCAGTTAACTCATTTTCGTTTTATATCCTTTGACCTATGATCGGTGCCATATTGACACCAAACTGAGAGAAAATCCATGTTTTGCTTGTCAATTTGGTTATAAAAATGGCAGCCACAATAGGCTAAAGGGCACTGAGGCGATAGGAGTTAACAGGCTTTTTAGTTAAGAACGGTGTTGATCGGAACATTGGTGTAGACTTTCGACATCAAAACTGACAAATCTATCCTTGCCTCCTAAAACAAAAGATTTAAGAATATTAACAAAATGGTTGGAATTTTTTGGAATTGAAATTATTCAACCTCTTGCAGGCAAGACCGCTTCATTTTTTCACTAGAATTTCGTCAACACCTAAATAAGATAAGACCCACCATTAAATTCACAATGAAGTTGGAGCAAAATTCCTTTTCTTGATGTACTTGTCAAACGAGTAGAAAGCGACATCAGAACAACAGTCTATCGTAGACCCACTCACACAGGACAATATTTAAATCAAGGTTCAAATCATTCTGCTATAACCAAACGAGGCATAATAAGAACTTTGTATAATAGAGCCGTTCAAATTTGTAACAATTTTCAGAAGGGTTACAGCTTTAAACTTATAACAGATACTATTTCTAAATTTCAGCAAACAGGACAGAGGTTACAAGATCAAAACCACGCCAATGCATTCCTTACAATTCCATACATTAAAGGAGTATCAGAGAAAATTCGAAGAGTAGGGAACAACTTTAATATTAAAACAGCTTTTAAATTCAATAATACAATTCAAAGCCTTCTTAGTAAAACAAAACCGGAGAACAAACAAACTAAGGAACAAATTTACCAAGTTCCTTGTGAGTGTGGTGAATCATACATAGGTGAAACAAAAAGACCACTATCTGTTAGGCTTAAAGAACATCAGAGGAATACCCAAAGAGGTAAAACAACGAAATCAGGAATCGCCGAACAGGCATGGTCAAAACAACACCGAATGAAGTGGACAGAAGCAAAGGCTTTGCACAAGGAGTCACACTGGAAGAAACGAAAATTCCTTGAAGCTGCCTTTATTGGGCAGAATCAGGTTGTTTTCAGTAAACCAAGTGTTGAAATTCCAAATATTGGGAGGCGCCTCCTTGGGCGGAGCCAATTTCTTAAACTTTACGGTTGAGTGATTTAAGAGACGGAGACGGAGGTGGAGATATTTTTTTTTACAAGGGTATCAAGGGGAAATCTTGCATAAGACGCCCGAACTCCTTTCCTGCCAGAGTCACCAGGTCTAGCAGGAGAACCCGGGTAGTGTCGGATTCCTACCGACTAAAACCCCTCGATTGTGACTCCAACCTGCCAGGTGGCAAGCCACAGTCACTGCACTGCAGCCATTACTGGCTCATTGTGCACCCTCTTAGTTGCTAGGCTAACCACTCCATTAGTTTTATCCCCTGCGCAAGTTTGTACAGGTCCTTAATGGAGTAGTCCCCAGTCAATATTGGGTCTAGTTTAACTACCCCAAATATTAGATGCCTTTTGCGATCCAGTGCCTCGCATTGGCATATTACATGTTCTACTGTTTCTGGTTCCTGATTGCATAATATGCAGCTCAGGTCTCCGTGATACAGGCCCATGTTGTTTAGGTGAACTTTAACCGCCATATGGCCGGTCATTATTCCTATTATAGTTCTCACTTGCATCCTACTATACTTTAGCAGGTCTTTGCTGAGTTTAGCATTTAGGCCTTTGATAAAGGCTCTGCTGTGTCTTAGCCCCTGTCTTCCTAGTCAGTGGCTTTCATGTTTTCCCCTTATCCAGAGTTTGACCTGGGATCTTATTGTACATTTTGGTACCCCCAGGGCTGGCTCTGGTCCGATGTATTTTTTTGACGATCCTTGTCTTGCAAGTTCGTCAGCTTTTTCATTGCCTTGGATACCTCTGTGTCCCGGCACCCATACTAAAATTATTTTATTGTGTTCCGCCAGTCTAATTAGTTCATCAAGGCATTCCCACACCAGCTTTGAGGTTACCTTCGGGCACATAAGTGCTCTATGGGCTGCCTGGCTATCCGAGTATATAGATATGGTCTGACCGAAGTAACCCATTCTATTATTCTCTCTTGCACATTCTAGGATGGCAAAGATTTCTGTTTGGAATACTGTCGAGTACGATCCCAGTGAGAAATACAGGTCTCTCCTAGGTCTTTCCTTGAATATTCCTGCCCCACTGCCTTCATCAGTTTTTGATCCGTCTGTGTACCAGATCAGTCCTTCCTATGGCAGCGGGTTGTTTTGTCCTGACCTCACTACTCTATCCTGTATAATTACTTCTAGAGTTGGTTCATACAGAGTTGGGATGACATCTGGTCTGATCTCATGTGTAGGATTGGTATGTTTAGAAACCTCTCCTCTCTATTATGCATTCTGGTCTGTGGGTTCATTTTTTTGGAGCCGGTAGAGTCCGATCTTTGCCTCTCCCTGTATCACCAAGTGAAGTGGGGGAAGGTCTAAGAGCACCTCCATCGAAGTTGTTGGTGTAGATCTCATTGCGCCTGTAACGCTGAGGCAAGAAAGTCTTTGCACCTTGCTTAGTTACTTTTGGACACCAAACCAGAGATGCATACGTGATAGATGGTCTTGTACAACCAGTGTACCATGTGTGGTTTGAGTCCCCATTGAGTTCCATGTAAGCGTCTAATCTCCGCCAGGGTGATTTCCGCTTTCTTTATTACGTTCTCGATATGTCGAGTCCATGTTAGCTTAGAGTCCAGTATTACCCCTAAGTATTTAACATCTCTCGATAGCTGAACTTCTTCATTTCCCAGAGTTAGAGGTCCGAGTCCCTCTAACTTCCTCCTTCTAGTGAAGGGGATTATGAATGTCTTCTGGGAGCTGATGGTCAGTTTTTTTCTATCAGCCCATTGTTAAACAGTCCTTAGGGCCCGTTGCATTCTGTCCCTAATTGTTGTGTTGAATTTTCCAGGAACCAGAATTACAAGGTCATCTGCGTATCCTAACACTTTGGTGGAGATATACAAAAGTACACAAATAAGAAGAGGATATGGATACTCCCTTCTCACATTTTTAAGAATACCGGCACTTACAATCACTTTATCAAAATCAGTGTTGTGTATTCGCGATCTCAATACCCCTTCCCGAATTTGTGTGTTATGTCTTTATGTTTTTAGCATCTTATATTACGGCATAAAATCATGGTCATTGACTTTTTTGCGTAGATTTTACATATCTACTCATTCTTTTGCGAGTATTCAGGAATACGGGTCCAATAGGTATTTTCATTTTGCATCATATCACTTTGTGGCGCATAGACGTTGTCGAAAATGGCCGCTTGTGTCATAAAGCAAACCTTATTTGATTTATTAGGGCGTTAATAGATCACTAATTTATCGTCGCCTTATTTGCTTACCGTATTACCGTAATTGAGATGCTAAAAAAGTTTTTAAACCACAAACACAAATTAACGTAACTAAAACAACAATTCCTGGTTTTGCAAATTCACTTTCACGAAAAAAATATCACCTACCAGCTGCAGCTTTATTTGCTTACCGTATTACCGTAATTGAGATGCTAAAAAAGTTTTTAAACCACAAACACAAATTAACGTAACTAAAACAACAATTCCTGGTTTTGCAAATTCACTTTCACGAAAAAAATATCACCTACCAGCTGCAGCTTTTGCACAGAAATTAATCTGGTTGGTTGCAAAAAATAACCGAGCGGTTCCCGTTAAGCCTCCGTAAGTAACCTATTTCGGTTAGGTTATTAGACATCAGGGGTTATACGTCGCCCAGTTACGAAGAGCTAAAAAACGCTTAAAGCAACGCTTCTTGCGCATCTTGAGGGAGATCTCATTTGCTTTGTTTTTATATAAGATAACCTAACAATTGTCTTGTTTTTTTTATTTTTTTTTATATTTCAAAAATGGAAGACATTCTTAATGTCTTTATTTTTGATGATGACGATGAAGAAAATGATGACATCGATGATGCCATAATCATCGAAATTCTCCGTGGAGAGGCTGCTCTCGGGAATAGAGCAGCCCGTTATGGAAGATTCAACTTTGACGAGGTGGCGAAACCTGAGTGTCTAACACTATTTAGGTTTGAAAAACGATACGCGGTGTAACGATACACGCTTTACGTATCGTACGTTTGGATTTTACTGCACATGCGCACTTGATCAAACCTTACGCTACGTCGAGTTACGTGCGCTGGCTTATAACCCCTACTTTATAGTATAATATTTCAACGCATCGGTATCGGTATACCTAACGCTTCGAAATAAAGCCAAAATACACTACATTTTTTTACTTGTTTATGCGATGTTTCGAACGATGCCCGCTTTTTTGAAGGGTGCGACGATAGAACTGCTGATTAAAATCGTTGCGTACGTTCGTGGGTTCGTAACGTTACCTACATATCTCCGTACGCAACGAGTGGAATCAGCTGTCATCGCACCCGTCAAAAAAGTGGGCATCGTTTGAAACATGGCATGAACAATTCAAAAATGTAGTGTATTTTGGCTTTGTTTTGAACGCGTTAGGTATACCGATACCGATGCGTTGAAATATTTACTTTAGAGAAAAATAAGCGATTTTGTCTACGGTATCACCAATTTTGATGGTCTATTAACGCTCTATTACCAGTTTATTACATACGGTCGTGCCTTAGTAACGGAATAAGGGAATACCCTATTTGATCGGTAAAATGCGCTATGTTTATAAGCTTACCCATAGATGGCGCATTTTCTTTTAAAAGATATTATTTTATAATAACAAGAATAATAATTCATTTAAAAGAAAATGAGTCTTTTTGGTCAGTACATTTAACGGCGAAGTTATCGCTATAAGAGATCTTTTGCACCTATAATGTTGATGCCTTTTTACTTCATCGCTTATTTCGGGCATGCGCAGTTACGAGGTGATAACGGAATCCCTTACTAACCGATAAAGTTTGACGTTATCTGCGGGAGACTAACGTATCTCTTATAATTAACATGGTTGCCGATGGTAAAACGGTAAGTATAGAAAAACAAAAACCTTTAAATTGATTTTTGAATGCAAATATGTTCTGTATTCTTTTTAATTGTAAAGATAAGTGTCAATTTTTGTTTGATCATTTTCTTTGGCTAGAATTTCGTAAGAAATGCAAAACATTGATTTGCACTGGCAACTTGATTCCGATCTGTTTATCATAACCTCCCTTTTCTCTGTTGTATTTTCGAGTTTTTAAAGATTATTAATAATTTAAAAAGGGATTTAGTGAGGGTCAATGAATAGCGAGCTTTCCCTCAAAAAGGTAACGGTAACCGTAGATCCGGATTTCCCTTTTTAAATTTATTAATTCCAGAGCTTAGGATATCTGTAAAGATAATTATATCTGTCTCCGTAGAGACGCTTAATTTTCCTTCAAAATGAAGGTACATCTGCCGATTCTGCAATTTGACAGATGGTTGTCTTTTACATGAATCCTGTGTCATATTTTTCCATCATCATTTCATCTCCTAATTCCTAGCACCGTACTGATGAGCACCACAAGTGCGAAATCCGGATCTACGGTTACCATTACCTTTTTGAGGGAAAGCTCGCTATTCATTGATTTTATTATTAATAATTTAAATTAATCGTAAAAAACACAAGAATAAGATATTCTAAATGAAAAATATTATTAGACAAATTCTTTTTGTAAATCTTTATAATAACAAATACCGTATAAAGTGGGCCATAAACAAATTAAAGGCGTGCAAAAACTAAAAATGCTGTCTTAAAAATAACGTGACGTTAGCTACGTTACAACGCGTTATTAAGCGATAAAGTCACCTAACGGGAATTTTTTACAACAGGCGCAAAGGGTCTCTATTGTTATGCTTACTTTTTATTTTTAGTAACGATAACTGAATGCTCGCAGAACGAGTTTTTGGTCAGATCCACATTTGTAATTGACGTTAAATATAACCTAACTTTTTTTGTTAAATATAACCCTACCTTTTCACCGATTTTCTTTGAATTAAAGAAGATGTGGGAGGTGATAAGCACTTTTTCGGTCAATTTAGCATTTTATTATTTATTAATTAATTAAATAAATTTTATAAATAGGTTTTTGAGAAATATTACGAAAACAAGTAAATAAAAATAATGGTAACTATAAACTTATTCTTCCTTAAATACCGGACTCCATTATGCTTCATAGAGCGTTAATAGACCATCAAAATTTTTGATACCTTAGGCAAATCGGTTATTTTCCTCCCGTATCCAAAAATGACCGAACCGAAATGTGTTACTTACGGATGCTTAACGGGACCCGTCGGTTATTTTTTGCAACCCACCAGATTTATTTCTGTGCAAAAGCTGCAGCTGGTAGGTAATTTTAATTTCTTTGCCAAAGTGAATTTGCAAAAACAGTAATTTTTATTCTCTTTTCTATTTTATTTACATTGGCAGTTTGTATGTGGGCAAAAGAATATGGTTATGGTAATTTGTGTTTGTGGTTTAAAAACTCTTTTTTAGCATCTCAATTACGTTAATAAGCAAATAAGGTAAAAATAAAGTAGTGGTCTATTAACTCTCTATTAACCACTACGGAATAACATTTAGCAACTGCGAAGTCGCAGTAATAACGATAAATGTAACGAGGAGTCAAAAACAGTGACCAAAAAGACCCTATTGACGACCTTGATAAATAACAGGATGGTAAACGGAAAAACGATTGCCTAATAAATACTACCTCGCATAAAACTGTCTGCAAAACAAAATGTCCAACCAATCAGCTGGGGAACGTGCATTGATTTCCCCTTAATAACAAAAAAAAATGTAAACAAAACTCACCATTTTACCTAAAAAAATTGAAATAGGTCTTTAAAAAAATATTTTTATTCATCAGACTTTTCTTGAAATTTAACTGACCAATGCACTTGCATCGTGTGAGGTCATCGCATTCCCCTACATGATCAGATGCATACAGTGCATCGCCGCGAAAATTTTTCCAATCATCTAAATCCAGGAGACTATGAAAATTTTTTAAATTTCAGCGATGCCCTTCACTGCAATGGCCGATGGCATACGAATAATAGAGACATAAAGCTATTTGTAAATCATCGCGGTATACGTATCCGTATCTAGCGAGAACCAAGCACATTGATTGGTTAGAAACTTGTAACACGTTCGAAAAGAGCAGATATATGCTAACTTAAGGTGTTTCTGAACGCAATAGGGGCTGAGATACGATACGTGTGCCGTAACGATACGTGATACCTAACGCATCTCAACAACTATCGTGTTCAAGAACACCTTAGATTAGCATATATTTGCTCTTTTCAAACGTGGGACAAGTTTCTGACCAATTAATGTGCTTGGTTCTCGCTAGATGCGGATAGGTATACGGCGATGAGTTAAAAATAGCTTTATGTCGCTATTATCACGTTTCACGTTGACAGTAGTGTTTACGTAAAAACATGTGCTGCCCAAAATAAAAATGTATTAGACACGTACGAGGTGCCCAGCGGTATACGTGAAATTTTCCGGCTCGGATGTTTCTGGATTTTACATTTTATTACCATGTATTCCTATCCTGGTTTCTTTGGTTCGGCCGCTCATCTATTGATTTTTGGCTCCCGTCGGCAAAACTCATCTTCACGTTAGCAACATGCCGTAAACGAGAGGTTACGTAGGTTAGCGTCATGTATGAACGTTATACATGCAAATGACGTGACCTTGATGAAAAAGCTCAACGATAGACCGCAGAGATTGGACTTTGATATCTGTATTCGAGCGGAAGCCTTTGCTTTTGTACAGATAAAAGAAAGATAGAATATTGCGCTATATTCCTCGTTTGCGTGTAAGTCCTATGACCAACTTAAAGTGTCTAATCTTATGGCGTTTTTAAACACATTTTAAAGATCGAAAAATTAAAAAGATGTGAAAGTGCCAAGGCAGATTTTTTTCTCTGGATGATACCAAAAATTTTACATGTATTTGTTTTTCTCCGTCTAAATAACTTGATTTTTTTATAAATGCCTGCCACATAAAAGAAAAAGTAAAAGCACAGTACACTATCATGTGTGTACTCTGAATAAATTAAAAACCGAAAAAACACACCACTTTCGGAATCAAAAATGAAAACAAACAAAAATGGCGTCGGTAATAACATCAATCCAACGCACTTTCGCAAAACGGCCGTATATCTTTATTTTCATGGCCTACTTGACCATGATATGTTGCTAACGAAATTGCCACTTCCAGGGCGTGTATATTAAGTTGATAAGTATATGAGAAAATGCATACATACACATAAAGATCAATCCTCTTCCCGTTTACCGCTCTTGGTTCAATAAGTCCCCATTAATACAGTTAACAGGCAACCTAATTACAATTAATGGCGCCTGCATGCGCCACAAAGAATCTCCGTTGCAATCTTATTACTTACGGACCGAATCTAGTTACCGTCAGAGATCGCGTTAGCGTTTGCGACCTGTTGGATCCATTTTCACAATAATTTGCATATTTCCCACAGGTTACTTGTAGGTAAACAGTTTGTTTTAATTAGACGCCCTCTATACATTTGACAGTTCATGCTTTACCAGAGGTGGGCAGCTCATATTGCCCTGTCTTTCTAGTTTTTTTCATATTTGCATGTAAAACACCAGGGGGCTGATTCTTGAATTTAGTAGGAAAGGTCGCACAGGAACGTTCACATCCTTCGTTTCGACCAATAAGAAGGCTCAGAAGCTGCCGAGCTTACATGGTGCACGCGCAAAGAGCGCTCGTTCACCTAGTCCGGGGGCAAGTGTATGAAAGTGTAGGAAAGTTCCTTCGATAGACGGCAATCGGGTGAGGTTCGGTCGTGGTCGGATAGGTTTGAGATAACTCGTGATCGCTTCAAAGCCTATTATTGGTCGATATCAGGGAGGGGACCGTTCCCGTGCGATCTTTCCTACGAAATTCAAGAATCAGCCCCCAGAGTTTTTGAATGAAGATGACATTTTTGGTTAGTAAAATATAACTTTTACAAAAAAAACATGAGGTAGATACACAGATATTAAAAAATATAAAAATTTTATTGATCTATCTTTTCGTTACTCGTTTTCTTAAAATAATAATATAATATGTAATATTATTTAAATATAACTAATCCTAGTTACCTCGCAAATTCAACTATTTTTATTAATTTTCCAGTTTCGTAAATGCATGATCTCTTTCCATTTTTCTTGCGTTTCTTTTTCCATTGGACAATGGACCAATACAAAGACGTAGGCGCGAGTATTTTTACAGTTTCTTATTCCGAAAAGAAACTAAAAAACAAAAGATCAAAAGATCTTGGGTGGAAATAACGAAAATTCAAACTTGCATGAGCATCCCCCTGTTCGGTTAAAGTAACTGATTTTGGAGGTTTCTTAACTTCTTCTTTGTTTTAATTGCCTTAGGAGCATAATCCTACTGGAAATATTAACACGCCAGGATGAATTCGTATCAGGTAACTTGGATAAGTAAGTGCCAGTGCGGAACGATGCCTATTTGTGAGTGGTTCAAGGTTGGAAATCAAAGTGTATGATGGTGTTTAATGATGTATAGTGGAGGGTGACCAGTGAAACTACTGATGAGCCCACGCTGGTTACCCAGGACGAAACATCGTTTAATCATTTCTCTTTTCGCTTTTGTGTGTTCCTTGTGGGATGCTCATGCAAGTTTGAGTTTTCGTTATTTCCACCCAAGATCTTTTGATCTTTTGTTTTTTTAGTTTCTTTTCGGTTAAAGTAACTGATTTTGGAGGTTTCTTAACTTCTTCTTTGTTTTAATTGCCTTAGGAGCATAATCCTACTGGAAATATTAACACGCCAGGATGAATTCGTATCAGGTAACTTGGATAAGTAAGTGCCAGTGCGGAACGATGCCTATTTGTGAGTGGTTCAAGGTTGGAAATCAAAGTGTATGATGGTGTTTAATAATGTATAGTGAAGGGTGACCAGTGAAACTACTGATGAGCCCACGCTGGTTACCCAGGACGAAACATCGTTTAATCATTTCTCTTTTCGCTTTAATCTTTTGTGTGTTCCTTGTGGGATGCTCATGCAAGTTTGAATTTTCGTTATTTCCACCCAAGATCTTTTGATCTTTTGTTTTTTTAGTTTCTTTTCGGTTAAAGTAACTGATTTTGGAGGTTTCTTAACTTCTTCTTTGTTTTAATTGCCTTAGGAGCATAATCCTACTGGAAATATTAACACGCCAGGATGAATTCGTATCAGGTAACTTGGATAAGTAAGTGCCAGTGCGGAACGATGCCTATTTGTGAGTCGTTCAAGGTTGGAAATCAAAGTGTATGATGGTGTTTAATGATGTATAGTGGAGGGTGACCAGTGAAACTACTGATGAGCCCACCCTGGTTACCCAGGACGAAACATCGTTTAATCATTTCTCTTTTCGCTTTTGTGTGTTCCTTGTGGGATGCTCATGCAAGTTTGAATTTTCGTTATTTCCACCCAAGATCTTTTGATCTTTTGTTTTTTTAGTTTCTTTTCGGTTAAAGTAACTGATTTTGGAAGTTTCTTAACTTCTTCTTTGTTTTAATTGCCTTAGGAGCATAATCCTACTGGAAATATTAACACGCCAGGATGAATTCGTATCAGGTAACTTGGATAAGTAAGTGCCAGTGCGGAACGATGCCTATTTGTGAGTCGTTCAAGGTTGGAAATCAAAGTGTATGATGGTGTTTAATGATGTATAGTGGAGGGTGACCAGTGAAACTACTGATGAGCCCACGCTGGTTACCCAGGAGGAAATATCGTTTAATCATTTCTCTTTTCGCTTTAATCTTTTGTGTGTTCCTTGTGGGATGCTCATGCAAGTTTGAATTTTCGTTATTTCCACCCAAGATCTTTTGATCTTTTGTTTTTTAAACCAATTCTTGTTCGGTGCTTGATTCACAGTTTTACTTCATGCCGCTCACTTCTATTTCTTTCCTTGTCGAAAAAAGTGAGAGAGCAATAGAATGGTGAATAGAAGGAGTGAAACTGTGAATCAGACATTCATGAAAATCCACTGATAACAAAATGATTAGGATACGCTAGCTACGTACTGCAAGGGTGGTCGTAGAGATAGGTGATACGTAGTCGCTGTTGTACGACGTATCCGTTCTGAGCATACGCACTGAGATACGATTACGATTAAGCACTCTCTATTTATGCAACTTTAAGTGTCTAGACAATACCTTCTCCACATAGGCCAATCAACTCCTACCGTTTTAGTGTCCTTTTCTCGACCTTTGCCGCCATATTGACAGAAAACTAATAGATTGTCTGTCACTTTTGAGTGAAAATGGCGGCGAAGGTGGATTAAAGGACACTAAATCGGTAGGAGTTGATCGGCCTGTATGGAGAAGGTACTGGTCTAGAGTATCTCATAGTTGGATGGTTTTAACCAATTTACCTATTGATCATTATCGGTTAACGTCATACCTTTGTAACGTGACCTCTGGTGGGCAACCAAACTTTTATTGGCAAAGAGCCCATGTATAAAGAAATACTATTTAACTATTATTATTGATTTTTATTTCAGACGGAGCATTTAAAAAACTCAAGCCCGAACCTCAAACTGCCTCGTCGGGCGGCAGTATAGGGGCCGTGTCACCAGGTGGCCCCACTCACGCTGGTCATACCCCCACCACCGCTTCCTGCCCCACTCCCGCGCGAAGACGGCATCGGACGACATTCACGCAAGAACAGTTGGCAGAACTGGAGACCGCCTTCGCCAAAAGTCACTATCCGGATATCTATTGCCGGGAAGAGTTGGCTAGGAGTACAAAGTTAAATGAGGCTAGGATACAGGTCAGTCCCTTAGTTATAGTTATTAGACACTTTTTCCTGTTTTTCACTGACAATGATTTTAAGGATTTCTGCACGAATTAATTTATGAATTTATTTAAGGCCATTTTCATGACGCGGCAGTGTTATATACAGCTCGGTTTAAACCAAAAACAAAACAAACAACCCAAATTTCAAGAGTTAATCGCACAATAACATAGAAAAAAATTTGGGTTCGGTCTGTCTGACAAGTAGTTTGTCTATGCACAATAATAACTTTTTTCTTTTGATGCACTTGGGCAAAACAGTACACAGAGTATACTTTTTCATGTTCCATTGGAGAACTGATAATTTCAGTTTTGCACCAAGTGCTACTTTTTCGGCACCGTCTCTGAGAGCTCGTGGCGACCCGAAAACTTTTTTCCGCCTTTATATTTTAAATTAAAACCGACTAATTAACCTCAAAAAGAGTTTTTCAATGGTCCTACGCTACTTTTATATGCACTGAGTTAAGTGTTTAAATGAAACGAGTGTTCTGGTTTGGGTGCAGTTTTTTTCATGTTCCATTCAATCTGCACTCAGATTGCACTGCAATTTTTTGACAGCCACAAGCCAGTGTTAGTGCACTACGAGTGGCGCACCAATTTTACCAATTGAAACCCCTATAAAACTGACCTGTTACTGTCAGAAAATTTCATCAGTGCATTGCAAATGGAATAGGAAGTGCACGGTTTGAGATCGGATTTTTTTAGGTTATTTTAGGATAACCTGAAAAAAAGTATTTTCCGGTTTCTAGAGATTTTATACTTATTTCTTTACGGAGTTGGATTGAAATCCCAACATTCCAAAATAGTACTTTAAAAAAACAAAAAAAGGAGGTAAAAAACCTCCAAATCAGTTACTTCAACCGAAAAGAAACTAAAAAACAAAAGATCAAAAGATCTTGGGTGGAAATAACGAAAATTCAAACTTGGATGAGCATCCCACAAGGAACACACAAAGGACCAAAGCGAAAAGAGAAATGATTAAACGATGTTTCGCCCTGGGTAACCAGCGTGAGCTCATCAGTGGTTTCACTGGTCACCCTCTCCATACATCATTAAACACCATCATACACTTTGATTTCCAACTTTAAATCACTCACAAATAGGCATCGTTCCGCACTGGTACTTATCCAACTTTTGTTTTTTAGTTTCTTTTCGGTTGAAGTAACTGATTTGAAGGTTTTTTAACTTCTTTTTTTGTTTTAATTGCTTTAGGAGCATAATCCTATTGGAAATATTAACACGCCAGGACGAATCCGTATCAGGTAACTTGGCAGTACGTTTTTTTAACGCTTAAAAAACGGTGTAAACATGAAAAATGTGAGTGTTTTATTCTAAAAATCGAGAGTTTAGAAAGAAAGCTTTAAAATATGAGCAAAATCATGACATAACAGCATGGAAAACGGTGAAAATTGCTTAAACAAAAACGTTACCCCTTAAATTATGCTAAAATATTTTAAGCCTTAAATTACCATAATGGCTTTGCCGTTATCCACAAGAAAAAACCCAAAGCACTCTCGTCCATCAGTAAAATTAAAATGGCTTTATAATTTGTTTGGTCTAGTATTCCTAGATTATTAGGGAAAACCATGAAAATCCGCAAAGCCGATTCGATGCCAGATTTCCGTCCTTATGGAAATGGGCCTTTACACGCCACCTGACAAAACTGACCGAACGCTAACCGAAATATGAATTATGCGCGACCGCCAATTTAAGCTAAAATATGGTAATTTTGCCGAATAGGAGGCTGTCGGTAAACTGCATAACTTTTTGGTTTGTTATAAATTAATTTCGGCTAGCATCAGAGTTTCACATATACTTATGAAATAATAGACACTTAAAGTTGCACAAATAGAGAGTGCTTATGATTTGATTTGATTTGATTTAAAAAGGCTTTTATTATTACTAAGGTATGTACAGATAGAATAGCCTAGAAAAACTTAATAAATAAAATATTTACAAGTTAAACTAAAACTAAAAACCTAATCCTATACACCTTACTGTCTAGACAAATATAGCTACAAAAATATACACACTTAAAACTAGGGTTGGTGCACGGGCTCCCCGCGCATGCGCCCCGGTCCACGCGCGCAATTGCAACTTTCCAATTTTGGGTTGCTACCTGCCACCGCGGTTGCATGCAGGCTTCGGGGTACCACAGCAGGGTCTCAGCAAGCTGAATCCCTTTTTGCCCTGACGAAAGAATTTTGTTGTATGGCCGTTTGTAGTTTGGAGTGATTTATGGGAAAAACTGGGAAAAACCCATTTCTCACACTCGTCGGATGTCGTCCGTCGTCTGTAGTTTGGGTGTGTTGTAGTTGGTCAGTATTTTGTGAGTAGGCGGAGTCATATAAAAGGCGCCAAAAACTACGAATTTCTAGGAAATTCGCGGAAGTTGGCCCCCTCGTCTATGAGTACCGCCGGACAACAATCCAATCTATCCATAAACCGGAAGTTTATGATAGATTGGCTTGTACCGCAAGTTAGAGTTATGTCGTCGGTTAGACGTCATGTCTCTAGTAAGTATGGAATTTAGGATTTGACTAGTGAAAAAAGCTTGTCCTTGTTCTAGTATGTATGTTTGTAGGTCGGTCAGTCCCGTCATTTGTTGAATGCGGGCGTTGGATGCTATTCTGTTATCTGTAATGCCAAGGATATTTTTGAGGAATTTATTTTGTATTGTACGTAGACGCCGCATTTGAAAGTTAGATATATGAGTGAAAAGCGGGCAAGCGTACGTTAGGAGTGGACGAATCATAGTTTTATAGATAACAGTTTTATTTTCAAGATCAAGAGGCGATTGCGCGTTGATTAGTGGATATAATAGGTGGATAGCTCCGATTGCTCGGGATATATTATTGTCGATGTGTCGGATAAAACTTAGGTTCCTGTCTAGGTACTTGACACAGTCCTTTGTTGGGATTGATGTGTTTTCAATGACTGGGGGTTGGATAATGCGAGCGTTTTTACGTTTTTTCGTAAAAACGATTTGCTCGCATTTCTCCGCGTTGATTTTTAGTTTCCATTTCTGGAAGTAGGGGAGAAGTAGCCGAAGGTGAAACAGGATTTGCCTGTTTGCCGCTTCGGCGTAGAAAGATGATGCGGTAATGCCGACGTCGTCCGCGAAGGCCGCAAGTTTAGTTCTTGGATGTGTTGGCATATCAGCGATGTAGAGTGTGAAAAGTTTCGGAGCTAGGACTGTGCCCTGGGGGACACCTGCACCGATCGGTTCCGGAAGGGAAACTTTGTCGTTGATCCGTGTAACGAAAGTTCGATTTTGAAGGAAAGAAGCTGATAGTGAGACCAGGTTTTTGGGGATATGAAGAATGCGGTGTAGTTTGAAGATCAGCCCGTCATGCCAGACAGTGTCGAATGCTTTAGCCATGTCAAGCATGGTAAAGACCGTACACTGTTCCTGGCTAAACTTAAGCTGAGCTTCATGGACTACTTTCGCAGTTAGGAGTGTAGTACTGTGGCCTGGTCTGAACCCAAACTGATAATCGGGGATGATGTTCCATTTCTGGTCGACGTTAGAGATTCTTTGCAGTATGGCCCTTTCTGCAACTTTGGATAGGGTGTTTAATAGGGATATAGGCCTATAATTGTTTGGGTTCTGGGGATCTCTCCTGGATTTGGGGATTGGGACAAGTATAGCTTGTTTCCACGGTGCAGGAAAATATTGTAACGTTAACATTGATGTAAGAATATAGGAAACTTGAACTAGTCCTTTTCTAGGTAGGTTTTTTAGTAGTATGTTAGTAATGTTGTCGGGGCCGGGCGCCTTTTTGTTCGGTTGGCTTTTAATGGTCTTCTCGACCTCCCCCGGCGAGACAACCAGCTTCCTTTTAACCCTAGGGGACAGCGGCACCGGTTGTGCGAGTGTGCGTGCGATTTGTGAAATTTCGTGTTGAAAGTCGGTAGTGTTTGGAGTTGTAGTAGAGTGCTTATGTGCGCATACTCAGAACGGATACCTCGTAAAACAGCGACTACGGGCCAAATTTATAGTCGTCTTTTAAGGCACCCTTGTTCCTTCAAGGCCTTCGGGCCAATTTGGTATTTATAGTGGTGAAAGGCAGCCTTGAAGGAATCCTTACATCAAGGTAGCTAAAGAGCTACCTTCGGCCTTGGCAAATAATGTCAAGTTAAAAAAACAAAAATATTGACGAGTTTGATTTGACAACTGGTTTTTTGTCATTTTGTGGGTTGCTTTTTGAAAATAATGGATGATTTTTTGGAATTTATTGATCGGGTGGAAGAAGAAGTGCCTGATCATCATGGTTGTCTTCCAAAGAGATACATATGGGACATGCATCAGCTCTTTAGTGCTAGAACTTCGTTCTTGTATTTAATTGATGTTTAGTATACTTTAAATAACACACTTGTTTAAAATCAGCGAGGGTATTTATATTTTCCAATTGTTATTACTTATTTCTACCAAGGCCCGACACAGAGAAACCGCAAAAATGTTTCTGGGCACCAAAAGCTCTTACTCGCATGTACGCAAAAATATACAGGCCGTCTTTATACAATTTTCTATAATGAACATCCTCACATTTAGAGAAAAGGAGTTTTTGGCAAGATATAGATTTTCAAAAAACACCACACTGCATAGTATACTACCCCAGATCAACGATCAAATTAGTCACCCAACCGGGGTCTCCCAGTGTCCCTAATGTTGGCCTTGATATGTACCCTACATTATATGGCACTGGAAGTATTCAAGTGGATAGCTAGGCAATGTAAAAGTACCTCTTATAAAGTCGGATTCGTAGTTCTGAAAATTATGAAGTGGGAAGTAAGACGCAAATAACACTGGGAATTTTTACACAAATTTTTCTTAGATTTGTACCAAAAAAAATTGTATCAAAATTGTACCCATTTCTAAAAATATTATCAACAAATATGTATTTTTTTCGCACAATTCGTTGATAATATTTTCACAAAATTGTTCTTGTTGCCAATTTTTTTCCGTGTATCTTATATACGTACATACGTGAACGTAACGTGTTCTTATATTTTTGAATCAGTTCAGCAAGGAAAACCTTTTCCTGGCTAGTGTATTCAGAGTTCCGTAAGGTGAGCAGTATGCGGTAAGACACAAGGAAAACAAACAATAGCAAACGTATGCTACTCTTACCGCTTGCGGTTTACAGAATACTATGAGCAGCAGCATGCATTTGCTATAGTTATTTTCCTTGCGTCTTACCGCATACCTCATATCGCTTACCTTACGGAACTCTGGATCCGCCTTTATAGTGTCCTCCTTATGAATTTTATTTTCATTAATTTTTTTTTGTAAATAAAACTGAAAAAATTTAAAAATAAAAACCCTAATCTCAAAAATAATAACAATGAAGTTATCAGTAGTTTATTTGCACCATCCCACTATCATTTTTGCGACGTTGCCAATGGAGCCCTACTTTGAAGTATTACTTTCCGAAGGAAGGGACTATAAATAAGAAATGAAACGATGCCTTGAAGGACAACCTTTTCAAGGCTTCCTCCGACGTCGGACTATATATTTGGCCCTACGTCTCACCTATCTCTACGACAACCCTTGCAGTATCCTAAGAGTTTTGTTTTTAGTTTCACTCTTTCTATTTTCCATTCTATTGCCCTCTGACTTCTTTCGACAAGGAAGAAAACAGAAGTGAGTGGCATGGAGTAAAACTGTGCATCAAGCACTGAACAAGAATTAGTTTGGTTAGGTCGTACGTTGTAAGCACAACTTTAACTCTTTTTTCTTAATACTGCTTTCACAAACGCATTAGATACGCGAACAACAAGGAATCAAAAATAGCTTTTTCAAAAAACAATGTCATAGCAATAATAACTCTCCGAATCAAGTTAGCCTGGGAAAACCGCAGAGCCAAAAAATTCCTCTGAGCGTGAGAAGATTGCATCAGTTATGCGCAGTAGATTTTTCGCCTTTGCCCATAGCCAACCCTGATTTTTACAATATTTTCTTTGTTTTTCAAAACTTTTTGCGACATTTACTTAGTTTATACGGGCCCGTTAAACCGTTCAAATTTCAAAACGTTTTCCTAAAACGCTTGTATAAACACTACCTAAACCGTTTTAAGAAGTCCGGTGAGCTTTGGCTAAAATCGTTTTAAAAATGCGGGTTAGCGTTTGTAAAACCGTTTAAAAGTGCGTATAAACCCTCAAACCGTTTTTGAAGCCAGGCCGTTTTGGTTGCGTCAAGGTTGGCAGCGCTGGAGCATCTGATCCGAAAGCGTTTTTAATTTCAACGTATAAACAGTAGGCGAAATGCGCATTGGCGGTAAACCGCATTAAAATAATAAAGGTTTACGGGCTGTATAAACTAAGTAAGTATAGTATATCATAGTTATAATATATGGAGTTTATATATAACGTATATATTCAACTTTTTTGCGTAAGTACCTGTATAAGTGGGGGTATAATGCATATGTAGAAAGAGTTTTGACTATTGCGCATCCAGTTTTATGGCGACGGCTCCCGAAGGTGTAATCCTTAACCCAATTTTTAAAAAATATTTCATTAAAAGCCTATCAAGGTCAAAATTTTTGAAAAATATTTTGCATAATAACTTGCGTGTGGCGTTATAAACAATAATACTATCTACAATTGTAGTTTAACTTTATTTATTTATTAACGGAATCCATTTTTGCCAGAGAATACAAAAAGTGTAAAAAACTCATTTTTAGTGTGGCATGATTTTGCTAACAAAAAAGAACAAAAAAGTCTTATTTTCTAAAATCTTGATACCGAATTTGGAAACACCCTGTATATTTCTTCGATTTGCTTTTGATCTCTCGAACATGTGATAATTAAATACTTTTATGCACAACCGGGTGTTAAAATACACCCTACAGCTCACTTAACGCCCGCGGCCATTAAAGTGATTTTTGCTGAAATTTGCTCTTTTTTCAGTTTTTTCAGAGATTTAACAGCAATGAAAAGCAAACTTTTATTTTATTTTATCAGTTTTTATTTCAAGAACAACAATAAAAAAATTACAAAATTATCGCTACAAATCAATCCAACTTAAAATTAAATCGTTCTTCCGCTTCAAAGAAGCTATGAGCTTTGAGAATTTACTAATTTTGACGTTGTTGTTCAAACTAATAGTGGTCTTCGTTCCGCCTTTTCGCTGAAATACACCAGCAAAGTGTCTTCTTTTAGGTTTAGGCATCTACTTGGTGAACTCTGTTCGTCGATATCCATGCAGTTTGTATCAAAATTTAGAAGAAATTTCTCAAGTGACCCTCAGTTTGTTTATTTGGTTGCTACGTGTTGCTAGGAGCATTATTCAATGTTTTTGTCAGATTGCTTGATGAAAAAGTGACTACTGACAGTGATTCGTGTGTTGTCAAAATATTAAAGAGCACTAAAAACACGGTTGTGCATGAAACGTTGGATGTATCTCAAAACAAAAAAAAAATATGATTGTTTTCCACAATTGTTTATCATCTCCTGATGATGCTAACGTTGTTAGCGAAACGCGCGTCGAGTGCAAAAAAGTGTAGTTTTGGTTTGTGGAAAACAATCATAATTTTGTTTTAGTGCAACCAAGGGTTCCAAATTCCCAAGTGTATCTAGTTCTTAAATTGCGTTTAACGACCTCAGCGTGTAAAAACCCTCGCCTATCGGGTGGGGTCTTTATTTTCACGCCGTGGGCGTTAAACGCTGTCTTTAAGACCTAGATACATAAATAACTATAAGTTTCATTAAGGTATAGGCGAGAACATCAAGTTTTTCATGTCTATGATACTTAATCAAGGTTTTTATTGCAATGTATTTCTTAGTACCTGTAGCAAGTAATAGGGAATACGGAATCCTTTGTTTTTTGGTCTGGGTATTATTTTTTCATGTGTTAAGATAAAAAACTGCCCGTCTTTTTTAAATCCTAATATTACATCTTTGAAATCAATTCAGCTCTCCTATATAGCACTTCAGAAAGTCTAGAAACCGTTGTGCCCCAAAGCACCCTCCTTTGAAAGCCCCTGCGTACATTATATTTAATTCAATCAGAGATTTCGCCAAACCAACCAGTCTTTCTCTAATTGTAAGCTTTCGCCTTGCTTTGGCTTTTATCATCATACACGTCTCTTGTCTTGAGGGTAATATGTGTTTATGATCAAGTTTAAACTTGCTGCATGTACACGAACATCTAAAGGCGCATTTACACAGACAAACTTTCCTTTGATGTTGAAATGCCGACAAACATTTACACGAGCCTCTTGAGCAAAATGTTCAAAGAAAAGTTCGAGCAAAATCTCGTACAAAAAGACTCACGGAAATTTTGTAGAGAATTTTAAGCAAAATTTGTTTGAAGAAATGTTGGTAATAAAAATTTCTTAGAAATTTAAATTTTATAGTTTTATGGGAATTCATTGAACTTAACTGAAAATAGAAAGACTAAGTTTTAAAACAAGGTATTTTTAATTAAGTGCTTTCCGACGGAAAAACGATTTGATATCGAAATTCACATTTTACCTCATAAGCAACTTCGAATGACCTGATTTTTATAGGGGATATGCCAGTATACTTGTAACTTTTTTGGGGTTGTAAAAAAACGAGAATAAAAAATAATAATTGGCACTTATTTATTCCTGTTGCCTGTAAAATGTAATGATAAAAATTTACGTTTAAAAGATTATCTCTTTATTTTACTTCCTAGTTTAAAACACAATATAATAATAATCAAGTCAAATTAGAAAACCTATATACATTTTATTGAATTTCAAATATATGAACAAAAGCACGTTCGGTCTAAATACTACCCGTTTATTACCCACTTTTACAACCCTATGATCTCAGACCCTTATCTAAAAAACTATAATTTAGCAGCAATAGACTAGATTTCTGAATCGGAATATCGCTCCTTTGCATATTGTT
Organism: Oxystoma pomonae; assembly: GCA_963921995.1. NCBI lineage: Eukaryota > Metazoa > Arthropoda > Insecta > Coleoptera > Brentidae > Oxystoma > Oxystoma pomonae. The sequence goes on along the minus strand of OY998167.1, from coordinate 2,386,476 downwards.
TGTTCAGTCTCAATAATCAACCTTGATTATTACATTAAATTGACAGTAAATATCTATCTTCAGCATTTTCATGAACCTTTTGCTTTTTTAAGCAACCCTTGGGGCCTTAAACTAACTAGGTAAATCTGGTGTGAGTAATTTAAAAAAAAATCAAAGCTAAGGGTAAAGTACAGTTACAAAAATATGTTTGAAAAAAAAATCCCCTCCCCAACACTCCTCATAGTCGTAAGGCGCGGATTACCGCTTAAAAGTGCAATTTTTGAGTTTTTTGCCGATATTTGAAAAACTCAAAATTTTTTTGGAAAAGAAAAATTTTCCTGGGTTGTTTTTTAGAATTTAGGAAAAAAACCCTTGAAAATAAAAAAAACTCGCAAGAAAATCCCAAAAAAACCCCCGGGCAAAAAAATCCGGGAAAAACCCTAAGAAAAAAATATTATAAGTAACCCTAATCCATTTGACATCCATTTCGCTTTCCGTCGGCTTTTTTTCACAAAAATTTAAAATAAAAGTTGGTGTTCCATTTTTTTAAAGAATTGAGATCCCTGATCACTGATGTGAAATTTTATTTATTCTCATCTTTAAAAATATGTTTCCGAAACAGATAGCAATAATTTGCTCAAAAATTTACCCGAACAAAATGCTCACAAAAATGTTCACGCAAAAAATTTTAGATCTTTTGCACGAGCTTTTGTTTGAGCATGTTCGTCTGTGTAATTGCGCCTTAACATTATCAAAGATATACAGGCTGGTCCACTAAGGCTGGCCCCCGAATCTATCTGGAAAACACATCATAAATATTAGCCCAATGAAAATGTTCAGTTATTCGTACAATGGGCCACTGAAGGTACCAGATGCGGGTAACTTTTTGTCTGCTTGAATACTTGCCCATCCGTCACTTATCCGATACACCACATCATTGGTCCAATGGTAAACCGTTGATGGATCAGTAACAAAAAAATATTGGCATAATGAAGAATTCTTGTCAAATAAGTCATTGGTCCAATGTAGGTGGGAGAATTTCGTGAAAAAATCGCCAATCGCCGGTTTTTCATAACAGTAAAATTTTTAAAAAACCTCCAAATCAGTTACTTCAACCGAAAAGAAATAACACGCCAGGACGAATCCGTATCAGGTAACTTGGATAAGTACCAGTGCGGAACGATACTTATTTGTGAGTGATTCAAAGTTGGAAATCAAAGTGTATGATGATGTTTAATGATGTATGGTGGAAGGTGACCAGTGAAACCACTGATGAGCCCACGCTGGTTACCCAGGGCAAAACATCGTTTAATCATTTCTCTTTTCGCTTTGGTCTTTTGTGTGTTCCTTGTGAGATGCTCATCTAAGTTTGAATTTTCGTTATTTCCACCCAAGATCTTTTGTTTTTTAGTAAAATTTTTGACAGTTTTTCAAAAATTTTCGCCTGCGGCGCCCTATTGGGTCGAAAGTTACATAAATTTTTAATTTTAGAAATTTTCCATAAAACTCTAAAACTGCTTTTACAAAATTATGCGCTCACGCTCCCCTCCCTCTTTTGGAAAAGCTGCGACCGCCACTGCCAGCTAACCAGTAAATTTTAGATGTAACGGTTACTAGTTATTTAAATCCTAATAAAAAAAAGCGTAGACAATGACTGGATTCGAACCTTTAACCCAGAGATTACCAAGCTGGTGCTATAACCACTGAACTATTGGGGCTATAGGAAAATTTCTATTATTTGGTACGTTAAGATTTTGGCTCAAGATAGTGAGCCAATAATAGAGAGTTAATAGACCACTAATTTATCGTCACCTTATTTGCTTAGCGTATTAACGTAATTAAGATGCTAAAAAGACTTTTTAAACCACAAACACAAATTACCGTAAACATATTCTCTTGCCCACATACACACTGCCAATGTAAATAGAATAGAAAAGAAAACTTATTTAAAAATTTTAAAAATTAAAAAAGTAACTAAACAAAAAAAACAAACATCTACCAGCTGCAGCTTTTGCACAGAAATAAATGTCGTTGATTGCAAAAAAATAACGTATATAGGTAACGTATTTCGGTTCGGTTATTTTTGGATACGGGAGAAAAATAACCGATTTTGCCTACGGTATCACCAATTTTGATGTTCTAATGGTCCAGTATCGGAGAAATCCAGTTATGCTTCACTATCGAAGAGATGTAGTTTTTCAATGTTTATAGGGATCCCTACAAACTTCCCATATAAATTGAGGCCTGCCTTCTCGTTAAAAAATATTTCTGTGCAGCTCAGCTTTCTCAAAGCTTAGTTGTAAGGGCTCTTAAACAGGCCCAGATAATCACGTTTTAGGATAGATATGTAGCTGGAAAAAAAGTTTTCAGTTTTCAACAACATTTGTATTTCTTTTTTTTAAACTCCTAACTTTAGAAGACATAATCTTATTTATGACAAGATTTAATCTTATTTTCTTTTTCGGTACTCAGATTGATCTCTTTTTAACTTTATATAAACTTATAAACTTAAGATATGTCTGTTTTCTCTGACTAATTTTAGATGTAAGTATATTTTTTGAGACGTATTTCAATATATTTTTTTATTTTAACATTTAAAATAAAGATGAACTCGAATTTGAAATAAAATATACTGCAGTTACAGCCGATTTTAAAGGGGGCAGTTTATAGTAGGTGTGGCTTTCGATCAGTGTGTACAAAAAAAACTTACTCAAAAATACCTAAATTTGTGAAAATTAAAGCACAATGATTTATATCATAGCGCCGCAGGAAAAATTTCTTGCAGTTAAAGCAACAACCACAGTTTTGAAAAGCTCGAATTTTCACCGTTCGAGGTAGAGTGGGATACAATGCTTACGATTTAGTTGAACGACATCATCAAGCCCTAAATTTCCCCTATAAACTAAAGAACGAAATAAAAATTATATCCCCCAAAAATATTCTCCTAGAGGGCACGTAGTCCCTTATACATCTGCCCCTGTGTTCCATCAAATGGAGCCGTAACGAAGTTAAGGTCTCCTCCAAGCCTACGCCCTCGCTAGGCGTCTCTATCAAGTCAGGGGATAAGCATATCGTATATACACAATGGATCTGAAAATCCATAAAACCTTTAAAAAAAAATTAAAACTTTATTAATAAGAAAAACGCTTGGATATTAAACGGCGTGGTTTACCGGCATTTATTATCAAAAATAAAAATTATATTTCTTATAAGTTAAATTTTAACTAAAAAATCACAAAACAAAATATTAATCTGCAGTAAAAAAGGCCAAAATTATTTTTTTGTTCTATTTAGAACTGTTTAAGATAAACAAAGGTTTTGACCAATTAGACAATATATATTTACAGAGTCAATAAAAAAAAATGAATTGAATTATTGTTATACAAACTGTAATACGTATTACCTACTCGCGTGCTGTAAAATGCACTTTACTGCACTCGTTTATTATAGTATTAGATAAATATATATTATTTTAGGTTTGGTTTCAAAACAGAAGAGCGAAATACAGAAAGCAAGAGAAACAGCTACAAAAAGCGTTGGCGCCCAGCGTTTTGCCCGGCTGTAACGGTGCTATGATGAGAAATATCTATCCCAGCGCGGCGAGGGGTTACCAACCCTACCCTCATCCGACTGCTATCAATAGGTATCCCCAGGTAAGTTTTAATTCCTTACTATCACCATGTTTTTTTTGTATTACAACAGTATTTGCCTCTGTCACTCTTCACATGGTTTAAAGTATGTGAGTGCCTTTTTGTACATTTCTTTCTTATTTCTATTAGGTAACAACCGTACTGATGAGGACCACTAGTGCGAAACTCGCGTCTAATTGAATGCTTGAAATTTTATTGCTTTTGTCAATAACGGTGTGCCAAAATAACCGCACATTTTTAAATGATTAAACTTAGCGGGAAATTGTCCGATTTTAATAATATTTAGCTTTTTACAAAGCCAAAGCTTCAAAGTTTATAGGGCCAATATCAAACTTCCGAAAAATCCTAGATAGCTGACCTAGTTAAAAAATAGGCATTTTTAACCCCCCTAGATATTTTTGTGTGCGACACTGTAATAAATCTGAAACATCGGTTACGAAGCCATATTCTTTCGAAGCACATCGATGTAACATTTTAAAAATTCGGACAGGAAATAAGGAAGTTTGGAATTTTGAAATAGACCAGAGTTTACCTGCAAAATTAAGCTTATTAAGAAAAAAACTCCTTGTTGAAATAGCAATAAATTTTCAAAAATTGATCGATTTTAAACTTTCTAAAAGGCACAAGCTTCAAAATTTACTAAAAATCCAAGATGGAGGACCTATTTTAAAAAATAGGCATATTTTGCCCCCCCCCCTAGAAAAAACCTTTTCTGCGACACTGTATTCAATCTCAAACATCAGTTACAAAGCCACATCCTTTCCAAGCACATCAATATACCATTTAAAAAATTCGTACAAGAAATAAAGAAGTTTTAAATCTCTATATAGACCAGAGTTTGCGTGAGTTAAAAACTTTAATTTTGATATTGGAAAATTGCAGTTTTATAGTAAATTGTTTTATGATTGAACATTCTGATTTTGTAAATTCTGATATATCGAAAGCGCCCTGGAGCCCTATAGCTAAAACCAGAGAGCATATAAATCTAAATAGAGAGGACACGTAATGGTAATATCCGACCAGCAAGTCAACGCGATTCACAGCGAGTTTTTTATTGTTAGCTGAATGCGCCAGGATGAACCGGAGTAATAATATTTAGTTAAAATTAAAACGACAATAATCCCGAGCGTTGAATGAATATCGATTTATCACTGGCGTACATATTTATATTTAATGCAATTTCAAATGAACTTGTTGCTCAGCTGGCAGAAAATTTTTAATGTAAGTATATGTTTTTCAAGCCTTTATTACTTGTAATAATTAAGGAAAAAGCAGAGAGCATATAATTTAGGTTTTCTCCGCTAAAAGGTGGGATTTACTAAAAGGGTTTAGACTATTTTAGAACGGTCCTAAGTTTAAGTGAAATTTTAGGTTTTAAGCATTTTAAACCAACCCTCCTTGAGTTTTGGACACAGTTTGAATTATAAGAAGAATTTTAATAAATTTGTTTATTGAATAATCATCTTAACACAATCTTTTGTTGGATTTAAGAAGAAAAATTTAAACCCACGCAGGGTTTAAATGGTAAACACTCTGTAGAACAAATTAAAATTGAGGTTATATGTCACTCTAATTAAAACTTACCATTGATAATTGATTTTTCCAATTAATACTTGATGTCACACAACGATTTAGATGGGTGATAATAAAATAAGGAGTAGATTAATTTTGTATTTAGTTAAAAGGTATTTTTATTTATGAAATGTATTAAAAAACTGAAATAAAAGTTTTTTTTACTGTCACTGTCGAAATGTCAGTTTAAAAATATTAGTGCTGCGTTCAATCACAAACAGCGAGTTCGGATCTTTTACCTCTGCTTGCACCTTGGCTTGCACCAACCTCTACTGATGAAAGCTACAGCTTTAAAATGAGTGGGCTTTGAGTAACGAAAATTATTTTGACTGAGCTTTTAGATAACCTCAATGTTTTACTTTCAGTTTGTAAATAAATTAATATAGTTGTTTTGGGTTTTTTATTTGGTATTTCTTCGTGCATAATCAGTGACCTTCACTTATGTTTGTTTTGCCTCGTAGTGCCCTCATAAATATATTTTTGTGTTGAAAACTGGTTGAAAATATGGCGTTTTTCTGGACAAAATTGGAGGTGTTTTATTGATTAATAAACAACTTGGGATATTAAATAAGATAAATTAGTTCTTGTAAAAACGGTTACTCAGAGATTGCCACAAAACAATTCTTTCTGGAGACTATAAATTTAAACCACCTCCCAGAGGTGGTCTAAAAAATCAACAACTTTATAACCTCAAAGACAGATGATGAAGCTATTATGTGCCAAATTTTTGGCGTATTCACCATATGCCATTTTAAAATTGAAAAAAATTAGGGCATTTTCTCCTAAAATGTGGTATATTTTTAGAAAAAAAGCTGTTTTTCAATGGTATTTTGGAATAATAATACAAAATAATGAATAACTTTGTGTCTTTTCTGTATGGGTAAGTGTTTTTTAAATTTGGTTTTAAATTTAGTACCCCCCACAGGTGTAAATATGTAGATCTGTGGGAGGTTCTATTTTAGATCTTAGTAACCTCCACTGTTTGTGATTCTTATTTATTTTTTAAATATTTTGCTATCTAAGGTTATTTCAAATTTTAATAACCCCGTCATTTCAAAATGTTTGAAAAATACATGATTAGGAGATCAGAATGGGTGAGAAGGTATGTGAAAACTGATGGTTTCATATGATAAATTTCCTTGGATATTCCTTCAATGGTTCTGTTCTCCTAATCCAAAAGAGGCGGTTGTGACGTAACTCGTCCAAAAAATACGATTTTCCTGTGCGCCGCCACTGCTTTGGATCGATAAAAATAAGCAAAAGCGAAAGCGAAAGTGGCGCACCAAAAAAAAGTTAGCTGCGCCACTTGGTTTTCAAGTCAGTTGAGCGAGGTCGCAAATTGACCATTAGGTGTCCTCTCTATTTAGATATGCTCTCTGCTAAAACCCTTGCCGTTGGCATGACCCGAAATCGTCGCGATTCCTCGATCGGCCGGCCGCTTGCCTTTCGTCGTCGGTCGCAGAGGAAGTGCGGTCTAAGGTATAAGCTAATCACTCAACCGGTCTAGCCCTTCGCTAATCCGTTTACCTGGCCGACTCTAATAGCCAGATCCACTTCAAGGCAGCTAAGTAATTCCACAGATTATTGGCCACGGGGCCCTTTATTAAAAATTTAAAGAGATTTTTGGTCAACACAGCGAAAATATTAGGCAGTTTCAGTGAGTCATGAACACGTGATGATGACGATTCATTTGTGAGTGTGCCAGTCTGACACTGTCCACTGCGACCACTACATGGCTCACTTTTGAGATTTTTTGTTGCTACAGAATATTCAGCGTCTTAAAGAGGCTCGCAACTTGCTTTGGTGAAGCATCTTTCAGATCCAGCGCGTCGATCTGTGGTTTGCCGAATATAAGTTGACGGTTGACGGCAAAGGCCGGACACTCACAGCCTACATTCGGTGTCCTCACTTAGACCCATTCTGTGCAATGATACTTTCAGCCTGCAGTGTCCGGTATATGGATCAACCATTGTCCGGATCTCCTGCCTCGTGAGCTCAATGAGTTTTCCGGCCCTCTTTCTACAGGGTTCTGTAATGAACTCTGAAATGTGCCAGTCCTGGCAATTCTGTCCAGTATTGGTGGAACTTATTCTCCACCTATGAATACGAACGATGTGCCTATGCGTAGACGTGAAATTTGTTGGATTGAACGCCTCTATCTTTTACATGGAGCAGCAAATATATAATTAAAAAACAAAGAGAGCTACAAAAAACAATTTAAGAACTTAAAAATACAAACAGTTTACAACTTATACATCCCTGATCTTTTTGAAAAAATAAAAACCTTGATCCTTATAATACCAGATTTAAAAATATCTTAAAAACAAAAGTCAACTTTAGCTATATACAAAAAAAACGTATCTCATAATATACTGAAAATGTGGAATTCACTGCCAGAATATATTAGATAACTACCTCCCAAACAAATTCAAAATAAATTAAAACCTTTTCTAGAAAAAAAAGCCCGTTACAGTTTAAGAGAATTTTTTAAGGATGAGAAAAGATTTATGTTACAGAATCTGTGATCTCTTTCATAAAACATTGCGTTAGTATTAAGTAAGTGTATTGAATTATAATGTGCAGTTTTGTGATTTTGTTGGTATTGTCATTTTAATTTATCCGTTTTTATTTGAGTGTAACTATTCCTTCCTGTAAAAAATGACGAGTTCTACACCTATTAAGGATTAAGTAGGTATTTATTGTGTAATATTTTTGAGAACAAAAACTATATCTTTACTTTACTTCTGTATGTCTGCCTCTTTATTTTGATAAGTAAAGGCGCAATTACACAGACGAACATGCTCTAACAAAAGCTCGTGCAAAAGATATAAAAATTTTTGTGTGAACATTTTTGTGAGCTTTTCTTTGAACATTTTGTTCGGGTAAATTTTTGAGCAAATTATTGCTATCTGTTTTGGAAACATATTTTTAAAGATAAATAAATAAAATTTCACATCAGTGATCAGTGATCTCAATTCTTTAAAAAAATGGAACACCAACTTTTATTTTAAATTTTTGTGAAAAAAGCCGACGGCAGGCGAAACATTGTTCTTGGGTTACTTATAATATTTTTTTCTTAGGGTTTTTCCCGAATTTTTTTGCCCGGGGGTTTTTTTGGGATTTTCTCGCGATTTTTTTTTATTTCCAAGGGTTTTTTCCTAAATTCAAAAAACAACCCTGAAAAATTTTTCTTTCCCAAAAAAATTTTGAGTTTTTCAAATATCGGCAAAAAACTCAAAAATTGCACTTTTAAGCGGTAATCCGTGCCTCACGACTATGACGTATTTTTGTAACTTTACTTTACCCTTAGCTTTGATTGTTTTTTTTTTCATTCCTCGCACCAGATTTACCTAGTTAGTTTAAGGCCCCAACGGTTGCTTAAAAAAGCAAAAGGTTCATGAAAATGCTGAAGATATAGATATTTACTGTCAATTTAATGTAATAATCAAGGTCGATTATTGGCACTGAACAAACAATATGCAAAGGAGCAACATTCCGATTCAGAAGTCTAGTCTATTACTGCTAAATTATATTTTTTTAGACAAGGGTGGGATCGTAGTAGGGTTGTAAAAGTGGGTAATAAACGGGTATTATTTAGACCGAACGTGCTTTTGTTCATATATTTGAGATTTAATAAAATGTATATAGGTTTTTTAATTATTATTTTTTTATTCTCGTTTTTCTACAACCCCAAAAAAGTTACAAGTATACTGGCATATCTCCTATAAAAATCAGGTCAATCGAAGTTGCTTATGAGGTAAAATGTGAATTTCGACATCAAATCGTTTTTCCGTCGAAAAGCACTTAATTAAAAATACCTTGTTTTAAAACTTAGTCTTTCTATTTCCAGTTAAGTTCAATGAAGTCCCATAAAACTATAAAATTTAAATTTGTAAGAAATTTCTATACCAACATATCTTCAAACAAATTTTGCTTAACATTCTCTCCAAAATTTTTGTACGAGATTTTGCTCGAACATTTCTTTGAACATTTTGCTCAAGAGGCTCGTGTAAATGTTTGTCGCCATTTCCACATCAAAGGAAAGTTTGTCTGTGTAAATGCGCCTTAAGAAGAAAGACCGACATACAGAATTAGCAGTAAATTTATTATGAATAAAAATGAGTTGGGTAAACCTCCCATAAATATACCATAGCAAAGGCTACACAAATATGTCCATCGGCGATCCCTTGCGGGGGGATGGGGTGGGGGAGCCCCCCCACAATGTTGCTTTCAGTTGCTTGCAGTTAGGAAATATGAAGGTTCAGTTGGGAAACTTAAGTACATTTTACAAAACATTTTTTATTTCTAATTTCTTCAAACAACAATAAAAAAAATCTCCAAGTTTCAGATCAATCAAGTGCCTTCGGAACGCCGGTAAATATGTACTAACGAAGCCTAGGTACCTACCTAGATACCTATTTTTTAAGGGTTTTCGTATAATCTTAAAATTAATTCAAGCCCCTCCCAATATATTTTTTCTATACCTTCATCAAAAACATGATTTTAGTAACTTTCTGCAGATAACTAAAGCATGGCTTTTTTGGTTACCGATGTACAAAAAACTTTTTTTTTTGATCACGGGTGCAAAAAAAGATTTCTGTCCGTTTTTTATCCAAAATTAATTTCCTCCAGTTTCCACAAAGTATTTACGAAAAAATCATTCAAAAACATCGTCAAAATAGACACTTAAAGTTAAATTTCGGGCTTATCGGCATTCGTATCCATATCTCTATCGAGTCGACCTATCGAGCAGGTGTACTTTTAAACTAATGGCGAATGCATGACAGCTCCAGCTGATCAAATGCGTCAAAACATCGTTTCGTATGCAGGGACGGTCGTAACGTTACGACTACCTTATCGTATCTAACGATGTTTAATCAGCTGTCACGCATTTGCCATGATTTTAAAAGTGCACCTGCTTGATTTGTCGACTCGATAGAGATGACGATACGAATGCTGATAAAACTGAAAATTAACTTTAAGTGCCTAATATCAAACTGTCAAAGATTACAATGTCGCCGAGTAAAAACGCCTTGATTTATAGTGTAAAGATGGTGTGTTGCGAGAAGTGCTCTTCGTTGAAGATTTTTAAAAGTATTTTCCTGTTTTTCTTGGATTTTTTGATAAACAACTCGCGTGCTTTTTTTTTACTCGCGTTTTTAAATACCTCGCTGCGCTCGTTATTTAAACCAACGCTTGTAAAAAGCACTATTTTTGGCACTAGTTGTTAAAACTACTATTCTAGGTCACTTTCCTCCTCATTGCAACTCAAATTTTGGAGATACGCGGAGTCGTTTCAAACTAACCTTTTCATTAATTATAACTTAAAAATTTTAATCTACTAAAGGGGAGGAGAATGAAGACGAAATACTTGGCGCGTAAAATTGGTAATTTACACAGGACGAAGGTAGCCACTTGATTTGCATACCCTTGATCCTTGAGATTTATTTAGGTGTTTTCTGCTAATTTAGTGGCATTTTCACCATTCATATTTATAAAGGCGAATGATGGCAAAATCGAAAGGCTCATGGGTCATTCCAAAAGGAATTTAAATAAAATAGAAGCCGCATTGCAAAAATCAAAGGCAAATTTCTCAAATTTTTAACCTAATCTAAGGAAATTGCTCTCATTCTGAACGTTAAAATATGGCGGTTTATTACAGATGCGCTGCTTACCCGTGAAAAGATAGTTTTGGCCAGTTTTTTACATAACACTTCTTAAGCATTTTTATATAAGTCTTAAAACAAAATTGTAAAAATAACCATTACAAAACACTAACAAAAAAATCCTTCGGATAAGTCATATCTAAGATGATAAATCAAAACATTACATTAAACTTAAAAAAGATCAAAAGATCTTGAGTGGAAATAACGAAAATTCAAACTTGGATAAGCATCCCACAAGGAATACACAAAGGACCAAAGCCAAAAGAGAAATGATTAAACGATATTTCGCTCTGGGTAACCAGCGTGAGCTCATCAGTGGTTTCACTGGTCACCCTCCGCATACATCATTAAACACCAGCATACACTTTGATTTCAAACCTTGAATCACTCACAAATAGGCATCTTTCCGCACTGGTACTTATCGAAGTTACCTGATACAGATTCGCCCTGGAGTGTTAATATTTCTAATAGGATTATGCTCCTAAGGCAATTAGAACAAGAAAAAAGTTAAAAAACATCCAAATCAGTTAATTCAACCGAACAGAAACCAAAAAAAAGTAGTAAAGTAACTGATTTGGTGTTTTTTTAACTTCTTTTTTGTTTAATTGCCTTAGGAGCATAATCCTATTGCAAATATTAACACGCCAGGACGAATCCGTATCAGGTAACTTAGATAAGTACCAGTGCGGAACGATGCCTATTTGTGAGTGATTCAAGGTTGGAAATCAAGGTGTATGATGGTGTTTAATGATGTATGGGGGGGGTGACCTGTGAAACCACTGATGAGTTCACGCTGGTTACCCAGAGCGAAACATCGTTTAATCATATCTCTTTTCGCTTTGGTCCTTTGTATGTTCCTTGTGGGATGCTTATTCAAGTTTGAATTTTCGTTATTTCCACCCAAGATCTTTTTTTTGTTTCTTTTCGGTTGCAGTAACTGATTTGGAGGTTTTTTAACTTCTTTTTTATTACATTAAACTTCCTCGTGCATTTTTAAACTGAGATTATTTGGTATACCCACTTTATCACAAAAATTTATTGATTTTATGCTAAATAAAATACGGGACAATTATGGATACTAAGTTTATTGGTAAACCGCGTTTAATTAGATATTTACTTGCACCAAAATATAAACGGCGTTATTTTTTTTTTTTACTTTAAAGCATGGCGTTTTTGGTTACCGATGCAAAACAACTTTTTTTTAGATCACGGGTGCAAAAAAAGATTTCTGTCCGTTTTTTACCCAAAATTAAAGAGAAATAGCGGAAAATAGTTATATAGAAAAATTCTAATTATTCTTGCCTACAAATTAAGCCATTTCCGCCAGTTTTCACCAAGTATTTACGAAAAGATCATTTAAAAAAATCGGCAAAATATCAAACTGTCAAAGATTAAAATGTCGCAACAATAACCGTCACCGTGTAAAAAGGCACATCGCTATGGAAACCATATTGTTATTTCATTTACAAGCCGCCTTGATTTATAGTGTAAAAATGGTATCTTGCGAGAAGTGCTCTTCGTTCGAGATTTTTAAAAGCATTTTCCTGTTTTTCCCGGATTTTTTCGCGGCTAAACTGTGCTTTTTCTACTCGCGTTTTTAAATTCTCGCTGCGCTCGTTATTTAAACCAACGCTTGTAAAAAAAAAGGACTATTTTAGCCACTAGTTGTGAAGACTACTATTGTTAAACCATATACAAAATTTGCATATTTTTTTCCGTTTTGGATGTTTCAGATGACGTCAAGTTCCTACCCAGGAATGGCGCAGTCGTTTGCGATGACCCACACAACCAATATGACCTCCGTTGCTGGAATGCGGCAAGATGCAATGAGTAAGTTTTACTAGAATCATATAGGGCTGTCTTACAAATTGTCAAGGTCAGTCAATAATCACGTAATGGTTCTTTAAAAATGGTGGCTATATGGTAAACAAAGCGATTTTTCATAAGACGTAATGCTAATAAAAATGAAAATTTTGGGAAAGTGAAAAAAATTCAGTTTAAACAAAGTGACTATTTGCACAGTGTGGATAGGCAATGTCTCTGTCAGTTGCGCTATCTGATTTGACAGAGATGACGTTATCTGTAATTACAAGGGTGCGACAGAGATAGGTAGAGGGACTAACTCTGTGTTTCAGACTTCCATTGTCTATATTTTATTTATACACGACGTTTCGATCAGTCCAATCTCTGATCGTCTTCAGGTGCCAACTACAATCAATTCCTAAGGCTACGTGCTTATATACTGTGAGAAATCACTCAACCTTGAAGTTTAAGAAGTTGGCTCCGCCCAAGGAGGGGCTTCCAAATATTTGGGATTTCAACACTTGGTTTACTGAAAATACCCTGATTCTGCCCAATAAAGGCAGCTTCAAGGAATTTTCGTTTCTTTCAGTGTGACTCCTTGTGTAAAACATTTGCTTCTGCCCACTTCATTCGGTGTTGTTTTGACCATGCATGTTCGGCGATTCCTGATTTCGTGGTTTCACCTTTTTGGGTATTCGTTTGATGTTCCTTAAGCCTAACAGATAGTGAGTGGTCTTTTAGTTTTGCCTATGTATGACTCACCACACTCACAAGGAACTTGGTAAATGCATTCCTTATTTTGTTTGTTTTCTGGTTTTGTTTTACTAAGAAGGCTTCTAATTGTATTACTAGATTTAAAAGCTGTTTTAATATTAAAGTTTTTCGCTACTCTTCGAATTTTCTCTGATACTCCTTTAACGTATGGGATTTTAAGGAATGCATTTGCCTGATTTCCTTGAAGCTGCCTTTGTTGGGCAGAATCAGGGTATTTTCAGTAAACCAAGTGTTGAAATCCCAAATATTTGGAAGCCCCTCCTTGGGCGGAGCCAACTTCTTAAACTTCAAGGTTGAGTGATTTCTCACAGTATATAAGCACGTAGCCTTAGGAATTGATTGTAGTTGGCACCTGAAGACGATCAGAGATTGTACTAATCGAAACGTCGTGTATAAATAAAATATAGACAATGGAAGTCCGAAACACAGAGTTAATTTCAAACACATCATTGTCTCAAACTTTCAAACAAACAGGTAGAGGGACATTGAGTTTATTGTTAAAATTTGGGCAAAATTTTTGTTTTTCCCCGATTCAGAAAGCATTACTTTATAAAAAAAATCACTTTGCTTAATCTGCGTCTTTTTCCACTTTGCTAAACTTTTGATTTAAGTTAACGTTACGTCTTAACGCTTTATTTACCCTACACCAGCCATATTATTTTTGTTAGACTGCCCTATAAACTATACTAGATAACTCCCGCATTTTCCGTGGACGTTACAAACTCGCGCAGACTCAGATCGAGCCATCATTGGCAGTTATTCGAAGTCATAGCAATCTCGATGTAGACCGTTGGTGAGTTGCTTTTCTCGTATCTTGGGTAGTTATATATACAGTGTTTCTAAGATTTTCCTTAGGGATAGGATTTCAATAAATCAAACAGAAATGGCATAGAAAGTTCTGCGCGCACAAAAGAAACAGGTATATTGAGCAATGGTGCCAGTTTGTTATTATCTCCGGACTGCTTTCATGAGAAAAAATTGTCGCCACTCTTTCATTGTGAGCATAAATCATAGTTGCAATAATAACCGTTGACAAATTTCTGCAAATTCCGCTAGATGGCGGCCACACCATGAGATGATCGAGGAAAAACTAGATGTTTTCAGGTCCAAACCACAGCTTTTTCTTGCTTAAAGGAGGCGTCAGGGTCCATTATTTACGATACTGAGCGGTAAACTCGTTAGGTTGTTAACATTAAAAAGAAATATCTTCGCTTTTAATTATATTTCTTTCCATTCTATTCTACTAGTGACATCTATCCAGAAAATCAATAAACGGCGCTGTTTTTCCTGCAGAGCTTTTTGCTTGCGTATTATTGATTGTAAATAAAGCTGGCCCTACATTACATTTGATATTTTCGAGGTGTTTTATGACATGATCTCGAAACATATAGCGAACCAATTCTTCAAAACTAGCGGGAGGGTAAAAGCGAAAAATAAGGGGCTGCCAATATTTGTAACACCCAAAAAGGGGTGAAAAGATTTATTTTGCTCTGTTTCTTTACCAAAAACGTTTTTTTTACAAAAAACTTGAGCTCTGCGACTTTTTTTATTTTTTTTTTCAACTTTCAGGCAAAAATTTTTCAATTAAATAAGCCGAACGCAAAAATGTTAAAAAAACAAAGCACGAAATAAAAGTGGCGCCGCTTACAATTTTTTCTCAAAAATTACGTAATTTCGGGAACGCAAAGAAATAGGTCTAAAGAGTATACTTTTTAAGAAAAAAATATCAATTTTCTTGCCCTCCTCCACTGGGACTACAGGGGCCGTGCACAAATTACGTAATGGTCATAGGGGGGAGGGGGGTTTTCGACAGCGTTTGCATTTATGTGAAACTAAGAAAATTTGGAATGAAAATAAGTGAAAAGTTTTTTTTTTTTGGGGGGGGTAGTGGTCTTGAAATCGTTACGTAATATTAGGGGAGTGGCGTGCCAAACCGTTACAAAACATTACATAGGGAGGGGGTCAAAAATTGGTAAAATCACCGTTACGTAATTTGTGCACCGCCCCACATCTGACTGTTCCTCTTTTTTGATTTCAAATCAAAGTGTAAAACCCGGGTTGGACGTTCGAAGGCGTCAATCCGTCCTATTTGCTTGATAAAGTTTCTACGGAAATATCTCAGTCGATTTCTCCGGCCGTGTATGAACGCTTTAGGTTAGGCATTTGCATGTATCTCAGTCCCCAGCCTATAAACAGTGCGTAAGGACAATGGTTACAAAATGAAAAGCCGAAAAATATTTTTTTTACGATATCTTTCATCAGTTTGGTATTAAAGTCGAGCAAAAACAATTTTTATTCCAGTCCTAAAGGTATGAAAATGGAAAACATTAGAAAACAACAACCTGGAATGGATTTACTACGTGTAAGATGTAGTGACAACATCGCCCCATGCCCATCCTTTTCTGCCTAATGTGCTTTTCCGTTTGTCTGCGTCTTATACACGGCTGCTTGGCTCCCTAAGGATTTGCTTAGGAACCCTGTATACTAGCATGTGTTCAGTGAGCCATAAATAGTAGTTTTCACAACTAGGGGCTAAAATAGTGCTTTTTTTACAAGCTTTGGTTTAAATAACGAACGCAGAGAGGTATTTAAAAACGCGAGTAGAAAAAAGCACAGTTTAGCTGTGAGTTGTTAACACTATTTACTTTTAATACCTTTATTAAAAAATCGAAGAAAAACAGAAAAATACTTTTAAAAATCTCGCTGGTAAATGAAATAACAATTGTTTCCATAGCGATGTGCCTTTTTACTCGGGGACGTTCATTGTTGCGACATTTTAATCTTTGAAAGTTTGATATTTTGACGATGTTTTTAAATGATTTTTTCGTAAATACTTTTCGGCAAGAAAAATTAGATTTTTTCAATATTAGTATTTGTCGCTATTTCTCTTTAATATTGGGTAAAAAACAGACAGAAATCTTTTTTTGCACCCGTGATAAAAAAAAAAATTTTTGCATCGATCAGTAACCAATAAAGCCATGTTTTAGTTATCTGCAGGCAGTTCTAACAGACTAAAATCATGAAGGTATAAAAAAAATCATTTTCATAGGCTGATTTTAAAAGTACAGTCGAAGTTAAAGAATATCACAACAAACAGAAATTTTTACAACTAAAAAACTTATAGGCCTCATCCGAAAATGCAAACTTTTCAAAAAGTTCAAAAGTTCTTAAGAATCAATTTTTTTGTATATCTCCCCTTAAAATACGTTAAACCTCCCCCCCCTCCCAAAACTGCCCAATTTGACACACCCTGTACTATACTTCCTTTTATCAAACTAAAGGAAATAAGACGTCTTGAAGGCGTCCGTCGCAATCTTACTGCATCAAAACGGAAACTAGGCAATTTCCCCCAAGACATCTTCGAATTTGCCATTTTTTTTCTACCTCTGCTGATGACGACCGGTCCGCCATATTCGAGGTGGAAATAATTTCTTAGATAGAATTTTCCGGAGAAGCGACCTAAATCTGAATTTAATAACTTACGTTTTGAACCCCCCCGACGCGATTCCGAAAAAAGAAAAAAGAGAGATGTTATGAGTTTGACCCATATAACTTTTAGGCATATACTGGGATCGACAGTTCTTGGATAGGGTGCCAAAATAGCGTGTATTGGGTCATTTCAAATCAAATCAACCAGAAGTTTGGCAGAACATCTCCCCGATTTCTATAATTTTTGGTACATTTATTCTACCCGTAAGAAAATGAAAAATCCAAAATTTTTATTTGACCATTAGTTTTTTTTTTAATTAATTTTTGAAAATCAAAACAAACTACCATTTTGCTTAAACATGTACCTAAAGAAATGAAAATATATCGATAACTACTTAAACTGGGAAAGTGGTTTATAGCTCGTTTTACATCACATGATGTACTTTTTTTTAAAAAAAATTGAAATTAAAAAAAAAATCCAAACAGCATTTTTTTATTTTTTTTTCAAAAAAATTATATTTTGTTTCTGGATATAATTTCAAGATAGAGATGGGTTCATCAAAAAAAAATTATTTTAAAAATTTTGAAAACATTTTTTCAAACAAAAAAATAAGTTATGTGATACTTTATCAGAATGGGCTTTAAAATACCTATAAAACAAGGTATTACTCGCTTTTGTACGGTATAAAGTTCTCAAGATATTACTCTCTTTATGTACCTGCACATTTGGATAAAATTGACTGTCTTTCCAGGCATTTATCAAAATATGAATATCAAAAGCAAGAAGTGATAGATTGTTACAAATGTATTTTAAAGGCCATTTTAATCAATTATCACCATAACCTCATTTTAAAAAAAAAATCAAAATTTTTAAAATATTTTTTTGTGATCTTGAAATTTTGTAAATATTTTGACGAAATACCCAGAAACAAAATATATTTTTATAAAAAAGAATAAAAAATGCTGTTAATTAAAAAATAGTAGTAGACTAGAGGCGAAAATAACGAGCGCAGCGAGGTATTTAAAAATGCGAGTTAAAAAAGCACAGTTTAGGCGCTAGTTGTTAACACTATTTTTTTAATACCTTTATCAAAAAGGAAAACAGGAAAATAATCTTTGACAGCTTGATATTTTGACGATGTTTTTAAATGATTTTTTCCTAAATACGGAAATAGCTTAATTTTTGGGCAAGTATAATTAGAATTTTTCAATATTACTACTTTCCGCTATTTCTTTTTGATTTTGGGTAAAAAACGGACAAAAATCTTTTTTTGCACCCGTGATCAAAAAAAAAAGTTTTTTTGCGTCGGTAACCAAAAAAGCCATGCTTTAGTTATCTACAGATAGTTACTAAAATCATGTTTATTTTTTTAATTTTATTTTTTTTTAAACAAAAAGTATATCATGTGACACATCATTCAAAATTGGCAAAATTGATAGTTTTTGTGATGTTCAAGAATGAATTTAAAAAAACTAATGGTAAAAAAAAAAATTCATCTCCTTTATAGTTAGAATAAATGTACCAAAAATTATCGAAATCGGGGAGATGGTCTGCCAAACCTCCCTTTTTTTAAGAGATAATATAATTGAGAAATTAATTAACTAAAAGATTCCCAAGTAAGATCCGTCAAATTTGACGATAAAAGTTGCCTTCAAAAAGCGAAAAACAGTGATTATGAGTATTTGCTAAATTAATTAAAATGCCCATATATCCACTAACTTTTGCTACCGACTGACGTTGCTCTTTCAATAAAGCTACGAAAAGTCTGAGAGCGACTTCCCATAACCAGTTACGCTAAAGTCCCGACTCTACGAGACAATTTATCGTAACAGTCTCGCGTTCTCACGAAATATCTTTGAAACTAACTCTGTGTTTCGGACTTCCATTGTCTATATTTTATTTATACACGACGTTTCGATCAGTACAATCTCTGATCGTCTTCAGGTGTAAACTACGTAGTAAATTTCCTGATAATATAAACACTATATTTTAAAAAATGTGTTGTTTTAGGCATGAGCCCTGAGGACGAGTGGTACAACAAGAGTCTTTCGGCGTTGAGGATGAACACAACCCACCATCCTAATTTGGCAGCGCCCATGCTGCAGTATCAAACGTAATAAACTCTCGCTGGCATATTTTTTTTAAATGTTTTTTATACCTTTTTTGTATATTTTGTTTGGAGAAGACTGGTGTTGTTTCTTATCTCCTTTTGAAAATGTATTTTTTCGTTATTTTTTTGTTATTTTGTGATATGTATGTAAAAATATTCAATTTTTATTTACTACTACTTAAGTCTATTAAACCACACTACAATTGTGAGAAATTTTATACCTACTAATCTATTTGAGGAAATTTACAATTAGGTACTGTAAAATTTAAAAACTATTCTAGTCATAAAAATAATGTAGGTACTTAAAATGTACCCATACCTAGCTACTTTAGAAAAGCAAATAGTCATAGTCTAAATTAATTTAAAATTAAGGAGAACCTATTCGTATTTATTCGTGTGATTGTAACAATTTATTCTTTAAATTTGTCAACGATAAAGTGTACATGTAAAATTATTGTAAATAAAAACACTGAAAATATAAAAAGCTTTTAGTATAGGCATTATTCAGCAGTGGGAAAAAAACAGCTCAAATAAATAAAATAAAGATTTTTTAAACCAGCCTCAAAGATGTTTCCAAAACTAGGAAGCGATTAAATATCCACATACATGGGATTCAGGAACATTTTTCATCATGTTTTTTAATTCAATAGCGGCTCCCACAAAGTTGGTACCGTTGTCGGTGTAAATCACGTGCATATAACTATGAGATACTATAACGGCCCTGCCTGTGGGTTTTCTGAAAAAAAAGCCGTAGCGATAATAACTCTCCCAACTCTGAGCGCGAGTAGACTTGAGATTTTTCGCCTTTGGTCTTGCCCCCAAGGCCAACCCTGATTTTTGCAGTGGTGCACCCAGGAATTGACTTCGGGGTGGGTGGGCGGGGGTTTTAAGCATAAATAATAAAAAAAAACTTAATTTGTAGTAGGTGACCATAATTGATACAAGGAAACAGGTAATTACAAACGCGTTAACCCAATTTAAAATTGTTTATTTACCCAAAATTTCATGTCAAAATTATGCTTCAAAGCGCAGCAGGCAAAATTTTTTGTAAAAATAACACTTAAAATACAATTTTTTTATTTTTTCATTTCTAATTATTTAAACTAAAATCGTAAATATTGACGGGGTTTTAGGAATTTGAGTTGTTTATTTACCCTTCATTTATTTGTAAAAATACTAAAATGCGCCGCAGGCAAAAACTTTTGCGAAAATGACACTTAAGATGCCATTTTTTACACCAAATCGCAGGCAAAATGTTTTCATAAAATTGAATTAGAAAAACGATTTTTTCACGAAATCGTAAAAATAAAAGGTGTTATAGCGCCGCATGCGAAAAATGTTGTAATTTATGATTTTTTAAAGATTTTTGTTAAAAATTAAATTCTGTTTTTTTATTGTGAGAAGAAGCCAGGCTTCTCTTCGGTGCGCCACAGATTTTTGCATTATTTTCTTTGTTTTGCAAAGTTATTATTTTTACACATTTTGCCACATTTGAGCCATTATATATTTTATTCTATTCTATTCTACACATTTTGCGACATTTGAGACATTATATTATCTGATAGTTAAATGAAATCAAGTACGGGCTATCAAACAACGATCGGACAGCGTCTAAAAACGTATTTGTAGCTAGGTGAGTTGATTTTTCCTTCTATTATTAAGTTGAAAAGTTTATAGTTGTCATTTCTTAACATACAGCCAAATTCTTCTTATAAAGCGCAAAAAATTGAATCTAGGATCTGCCGATCTGGGTCAATCAAAGGTATGAATAAAATATAATAGAAAATAATAAATAAATAAGAATAATACAGTTTTAAAAAGATTCGAGTAAGTGGAACTATGGTATAAATGAAGTTTTTCTTATGATCGGCCATTTCTATTAAAAGCATTTTCTAATTTACTTCAGAAAAAAAACAAATGCCTATTAAAAAAAATTCTTTGATGGTGTATGGACAAAGTTCAGAAGAAAAGCATATTTTTCTTTTGGCAATGCTTCAGATAGTATATTTATTCTTTATCAGGCTTTGGAAGGTGGCTTTTCTGAAGAGTCCATTGCCCCCTCGATTGGCCCAATTGTGTCTTTCAACAATTTATCTCCTTCAAAATTCAACATTTTTCCCGTCAATTTTAGCGGAAGCCAATCAGAGAGCTCAAATTCAAAAAACAGAGGAACAATCGCTCCGTTGGCGTCGCAAACTCGCTAAGTGTTTCTTAAAGCTTAATTTTGCAACTAACGAAACTCCAGATTAAACCAACTTTACTAAAAGAAACTCGAAAAATTCTCAAAAATGTTGAATTTTGGAGGAGGATTTTCTTAAGCTTCTAAGATAAGATACCTACAAGTGTTTCAACCATATACCTGTTAGCTTTAATATATAGGCTTTACTCATTTAGTGAGCCATGAAAATACGAAAATAAAAGACATTGGCTTATAGGTTCTGGCCGATCGAATTTCGTTGTTGTTTATTTGCTTTGATTTCGTATTTTTTCATTTGAAAAAAGAGCAATACCAGTGGCGCGCCCAGGAATTGACTTCGTGGGGGTAACCCCAAATCTTCCCCCCTCGGTGCGCCACTGAGTACTACCGTCGTAGGTAACTACCCAACTAGCAATTTGTCGACGACTCAACGTTGTGCACCGCGTGCCAACGTTGCGTCGCAACGTTTACTTTTACTCAAACACCACCCACTTTTGCACCAATTTGGTGGATGATTTTTTGGTTGAGTCAACGTCCCGATCGCGACTACAGTTGAAGTAATAGTTCAATGGGTTTTGAAGTACAATTATTTGTTCAAAATATTGTTCATTACGTAAAATGATAATTAACACCATAATATTATTAAAATAAAATTATATTCTATGTCATATATCATGTTTTGCGTCATCAAAACATGCGAACCAATGCCAAAATATATAACAGAACAGAACAGACGGTAGTTTACTGTCAAATGTGCAGGTCGTAGCTTTAAAAAACAAGCGCGCCCTCGATTAAGATGATTTTATGAAACTAAAAAAAAAATCATGACTTAAAACTCGCTTCGAAAAACCTCTGAAGGTGTTGCTTAGGATTCCTAAGAACAAAATACGAATTTTTACACGCAAAAAGATCGTAGTTTATTGTAGAAAAAGGTAAAAAAAAAATTTATGTTTGTTTACATATTAGCATACAGTGGTTTTTACAATCAATCATGGCGTCACTTATTAGTTTCTATGACAACCAAAGGAGTCCCGTATCTCGACCGCTTTAACTACTTAACTTTGTTTTGAACTGATCCCCTAACTTAAAAGACGCGAACACGCCTCAATTTTTACCCAATCGAAATTGCTCCACAGTTTGGCTTTCTGCTGCTCACTTAATTTCCGTCCTTGTTGTTTACACAGGACCTTCCTTTTTCTTTTCCGCCACACAGAAGATGACACATTTTGATCCGGTATATCAGCTAAATGCTAGGCTAAAGTCTTCTGCGACTATAAAATATCGAAGAATATTTATACAATTTGTTCCTTTTCATAGCGCAAAATGTTGAAACAAAACTAATAGAAACTCTACAAAACACTTTTGACGTTTGTATGACAGACAGCAGTGCTCCAAAATTGGTTTGTTGCAAACGTAACAGAAAACTTGGTTAGATGAAAACAGGCGTGCCCGCGTCTCCAACAAACGGGCCAGAAAACGTGGGGCAAATTGAGCAATTTTCGGTTTAGCACACACCGATTTGCAGTCGGCGCCTTCACAACTAAGGAATTACTGTTAGTAAAATAGACGGTCATAAATAGTTGTGATGGTGACTGAAGTTGTGATAAACGTTTAGGCGTCGTATAATAGTCGAAGTTGTCGACGGTCGCCATGATAACTATTCTTTATCCGTAAAACAACGTTTAAAATTAGTGCAACTCTAATTTTTACAACTTGCACAACTAAAAATTGCTAGTTGGGTATCAAACAACAACGATCGGCAGCCTGGCTTCGGGTCAAAAAGGATATTCGATTTACATTTGGTGCTGGTTCTAGCTGAACCAGAACCGGAACCGATTTAAGACAATGACGTCACAGTTCCAACCCGGTTATGAAATTTGAGAACCACCCTGGGAGGTTGGTTTGGTAGTTTGGTTGTAAACATAACTTTAAAATATTACAAAATTATAGGTACTCTTCCCTTTGAGTAAAATCAAAAATTTCTCTACAAGATTATATATGACGTCATTGTTTTAGAACCGTTGGAAAAATTTCTGTCAAAATAATGTCAACCAAAACCGGGACCAAATTCTAAATCGAAAATCCCTTTAGCCGATGTCGCTGCGCGGCGCATGTGCAGAAGAGCGTTACTACGCCAAAAGATAATAGAAAGCGAAAGGGAGATAAATAAGAGAAAACGTAGAGAATTTGCTTACAACTTAAGCTAATAGGTATATGGTTTTAACAAAAAAAAAATAAAATTAAAAAAGTAAATTTTTATGGCGAAGGAACGAGAGAGCTTTGAGGAACAACTATGCACACGGCCCTTTAGGCGTCTTTCTGCCAAGGAATAAAAATCGAAAGACTTCTCGAAGGCAGACTTTGGCAAAGTTAACTTAAAACTCCTTTCAAGGAAGGTATATGAATACGGCCTTAAAGCAAACCATTAAATAATGGTATGTCTACTCGGAATTGCACGTGATGTGAACAGCTGTTTTTTGTCACTCCAAAGCAAACCTGTGCCTAACCTTCAAAATTCAGCTGATTTCAGCAAGACCGAACCCAATTTTTTTTTCTATGATTTTGAAAGTTTTTAAGTGGATAATTTTTAATTCAAATTGAAGAAAACTGAAGCAAACTACTTGAAATTCCTAAAGTAAGTTATTAAGCGTTAAGGCAGATACAGAGTTCCGTAAATTCTCAACAGTAAACGCATGCTGCGCTTGCGGCTTGGTATAAACACTATTTATTGATGCTAACTGTGCCTATATATAGACTATACTCTTTAAGTCAACATAGCACATAGCAAGTTCAACCTTATAGAGCAAGAGTTCAAGGTATAAAATATGATGGATAGGTAACCCTCACCATTTTTTGATAATATGTGCATTTTCTCATCCTGAATAGAAATTGACAATCCTGTACCTCAAAATTGTGGATAAGGGCTCGGTACACCAATCCAAAAGGGGGCAATTTTAGGGGGGGTAGAGTAACCCCCACCATTTTCACATATATGATGTAGGAGTACCCCCAGACCAAAAATCAACTGGTGTGCATCATATAAAATATGTGAAAATGGTGGGGGTAACTCTATCCTTTATGTGACATCTAAAATTGCCCACATTTGGAGTGGTTATCCACAATTTTGACGTACAGGATTGTCCATTTCGTATTCAGGACAAGAAAATGCACATCTTATCAAAAAATGGCAAAGGTTATGTATCCATCATAATTTTTACTGGGGATGCTTGTACTATTATGGAAATTTTACCATATAGCATGAATTTTAAAATCAATTCATGTTTGTGGGGGCAACTGTCATATTTGCCATCATCATTTGATTGCATATTAGATGTCTGTGGTTCAGTTGCAATCTAACCTTATTCAGATTTAAAAATTAACTCAAAAATTTGTTTTATAGAACTGTAATTACATAAGCCACAATGGACAAAATGTTTAATCTCATAATAAAGAGAGGAATTTCTTCAACTGCTGTGAAATTTGGCAAAAGAAATTTTAGGAAATTCCCAATGCATAATAAGCGAGGCTCGAGGATATTCAAAGAGAGACAGTTAACCAATCCAGATCCTGATGTCCCTGTTTACAGTAAGTGCAATATTTTTTATTGTTGGAAGTTATAAAAGGTACCTACAGTAATTAACGCTCCTTCATTTATTTAAATGCCAGGATTGCAAGATGCTATTTTGCAAAAATATTTTTTATCATTTTATTCTTAAAAAGCAATTTTTTTTTGTTTAAGAGGCACCATGTAGGGGATAAGTCTAAACAAATCAAACCAATGTTATGTGATAATCATCTACTAGTGCATGAATATTGGATAATTGTACTAGAGCATGATTAACCACAATGATGTTTTCTGAAATTGTGTTTTTTTATTGAGACCTGCCACCCCTACCACTGCACTAAGGGAATTATTTGTTTTTTTTTTTAATTTTTAGAGTATGGCATGAGAGAGCCTGGCTACATGGCAAATGGAAAACTTGTTGTGATACCAGAGATGGTTCCCGAAATTATAGTACCGGATTTAAAAGATTGTGCGGTAAGTAAGGTACAGTCATCATCAGTCAAAAATACCCCTGAACTAACTTGTAGGCTAGAATAATCAGTGGAGTAACAGAATAGTCTCAGATCACTATTTTAATATTCTTATGTCAAAAGACCAATCAGGTGGGTTTCTTATTCCTGGGAGCATTCTCTTCCTAGAAATTGAAGAATACAGGCATTGAATGATGATGACTTTTTTGGTTAGTAAAGTATGTCAAGCTTTGACAAAAAACAGTAAGGTTCACATGAGATTTAAAAATGTTAATAGTAGGTAAAATAGGAAAAAATGTTATTGATTTATCTTTTTATTCCTCTTTTTCTTAAAATCATAACAATATATAATATTTGAATTTAACTAATCTTACTTACCTCCCAAATTTGACTATTTTTATTAATTTTCCAGTTTGGCATCTCTTTCCATTTTTCCTGCGCTTCATTTTCCATTGAACAATGAACCAATACAAGGTCGTAGGCGCGAGTGTTTTTACAGTTTCTTATACCACAATATTAGATTTTTATTGTAGAGCCATGATGAACCTTAAAATAATTTAGTTAGATACCTGTTAAATTATTTTTAGATGTAAAATACACTTATATTAGGACACGTTTTTTGGTAAATTTAAAGACTGTAAGGAACTTTGAAAGAAATTAATACCACCTTATTTCTTACACACTTTACGCTTTGAACAATTGCTGTTTTTTACATAAAAATGGCAAAACAAAAATCATATGCACTTCACAACCTTAAATATTTTTTGCTCTCACTAAATTATCCATCTAACTCTAAAATTCTGCCCTTTAAATATTTTTCATTTTAATAGAGAAAAAATGTTTTTTGGCAGTACTTTTTTTGAACGCTTAGCAAACAGTAAAAAAATGTGAGTGTTTTATTCTAGAAATCGAAAGTTTGGAAAGAAAGCTTTAAAATGTGAGCAAATTCATGGCATAACAATGTGAAAAAAAATAAAAACATTACGCCTCACATTTCTCTTTGTGATTGATTTTAAGAAAAAGAAATATACTCTTCGAAAGGTATATTTTTTCTGTCAAAAATATGTCACTTTTTTCCAAAATGTAAAAAAAAATATTTTTAAAAAATAAAAAAATTTGGGCTTATAGAGCATTCTAGACAAAAATGTCACATAAGCATTTTTGTAGTACTAACGATTTTTTATAAACGTAATTTAAATATTTAAAAAATGGAAAAATTGTCACGTTTTGAATTTTGATGATGTTAGTTAAAAAATATATTTTCCGAAAAAGCGATGGGGAACCTGAGAGAGAACATATTTTCGATAAAAAAACGTTACAACTTTTTTTGCATCACTTATAGTTTCTATACAAAAATAAAATAAGTTATAGTATTGAACTTTTTTGCACCAAGATTTTTCTATAAAACTAAACTCGTAAGAAAAACAATTATTTGGTCAATAGTTACTCTTATCACCTATCAAACTACAGTAAAAAAGTTTCGACTAGATTTGAAAAGGTAACCTCTGGCGGAATTAAAAAACAAATATTGACTATACAGACCGCTTCAAGCTACTGCGAACATAGGGGGAATCAAGTCCAATTTACTCTCCGTGCCGTACGACCGAGGTGGATTCGAAGCACGCTGCAGTGTTATCTTTTGGAAATTCATTTTGTTTTTATTATTTTGTTTTATTTCTGCCTTGCTCGAGAAACAGATGGGTAAGTTCTTAATTGAAATAATACATTTTTAAAACCAAAAATGGATGTCTACGAAGTTGCCGAAAAAGTGCAGATGGTCAAATGGTCAAGTCGTCATAACCCAACACACGTTCGATATTGGTCGAGGGAAAATTTGCATTTGTATTTTGACGTAAGAACACAGTATCCCCAAAAACTAAATGTTTGGGGGGGGGGGTATTATAGGGGAACACGTAATTGGGCCATTTTTTATTAACGGCAATTGCAATTTGAATGGTCCTAGATACTTGGATCTACTGCAGCAGCACATTATTCCAACTGCTAGGCAGTTGTTAGGTGTAAGATTTGGTGAAACATGGTTTCAACAAGATGGTTGTTCCGCTCACAATGTTGGCCTTGTTAGGGAATATCTTGATAATGTATTTCCTAATCGGGTTATAAGTACACGGGGAACTATTTTATGGCCAGCTCGATCTTGCTCCTAATGAATTCTATCTGTTTTTGAAGAAGCTTTTCAAATTATCACCCCTAACATGCTTGGAAACGTTAGAAGGGGTTTTTATAGTAGGCTCGGATATTGTCTAGCCGAGCAAGGAGGACTTTTCGAACATTTGCTTTAATTTTTTTTTGACTGGGAGAATCTTTTTGGTTTTTAGAATGTATTATTTTATTTTGAGAACTTGCTTGACTTGTAACACGTCGTCACTGATAAATCTGAGCAGTTGACAATAAAACGCTCTTATTTATCAGTGACAAAAAATAAGAAAATTACGTTATAAAAATTTGGGTATTTATTGACCAAATTCCGGTTTCATTGACTACGCTCCACACAGCACCGTGGTTAGAGGCGTACTAAATACCAAAGGAAAGTCATGCAAGTGGTGATCGCAAGCCTGAGTATTGGTTGCTTCACTGATAGGCGTGCGGTGTCTCTGCATGTACGTACACTGGCAAATTAGACTTCTTCCGCCCTTTGTTCGCAGTAGCTTGAAGCGGTGTGTATAAGGTACTTCCCTTATTCCTGCTTCTATCTTGCCCCCTTAATCCCGGTGAGTTCGAAGGGTTTTATAGAACATTTTAAAAAAATATCAGAGCACAAAGCATCATGTACTAGTCAGTATTAAGGTCATATGTTGCAGATATTTGGTTATTTCTTATTTTTACTTATTAAACATAAGAGTCAAAAATTTTTTACTGTCGTTTGATAGGTAATAAGACTACTTAGCACATAACTGTATTTTTTTTAGAAGTTTAGGTCTATAGAAAAATCTTGGTGCAATCGATATGATTTTAGCATTTTCTTCAACTAATTTTATTTTTATTTAGAAACTATAACGTAACGTTTTTTTAGCGAAAATATGTTCTCTTTCAGGTTTCACATCGCTTTTTCAGAAAATATATTTTTTTAAATTAACAGCATTAAAATTCAAAACGTGACAATTTTTTCCATTTTTCAAACATTTAAATGACGTTTATAAAAAAACGGTTAGCACTACCAAAATGCATGTTTGACTTTCTTTGTCTAAAATGAAATGCTCTATAAGCCCTAATTTTTTTAAAATATTTTTTTTACATTTTGGGAAAAAATGACATATTTTTGACAGGTTTTGACAGTATTTTTATCAGAATAACTTAATTATGCTAAGATATTTTAAGCCTTAAATTACCATCATGGCTTTACCATTAAACCGCATATAAATAATCGAAATTAAAATTTGAGGTACCTACGTTTATTAATTAGAAATGTAACATTGACAAAATTATTTATTTCCAATGGTTGCCAACACACAAAAACATTATGAACATTTCCCTAACAACTGCCAAATCGAGTTGCGTACCTCTGGTAAAACAATAACTGTCAAAAATTCTATACAGGGCCTCTAGCTTAGCCTTCCCAAAGCCTAACTATAAGGGCTCTAAAACTCCCTAGATAGATCTGATGGCCAGCCCGTATATCTCGGAAAATATAAAAGA
Source organism: Oxystoma pomonae (assembly GCA_963921995.1). Lineage (NCBI taxonomy): Eukaryota > Metazoa > Arthropoda > Insecta > Coleoptera > Brentidae > Oxystoma > Oxystoma pomonae. The sequence goes on along the minus strand of OY998167.1, from coordinate 2,357,606 downwards.
TCGCCCTTTCAGCCATTCCAGCATAACCAACGGGAGACTTTGCACGATTTTTTTAATTTTAAAATAAATATTGCCATTAGGCTCTGCAAATATGTTACTCAAACACTTCAAACGTAAACTTATTTTTTATCTACTTTAGTAAGTCGTTAAAACCCTTTTAATATATGCATAACGAACGGACCAGCAAAAAGAAGCATACCTTCATTCATTTTTGTATTATTTATTTATCTGCCAATAGGACCTCAAAAGATGGGATAACTTAATATAACCGTAAAGTTAAAATCACACTTAAATAATATTTTTTATTATTTTACCATAAAACGAAAGAGTTAAGAATTTAACTAACAAAATGTTGCATAACGGATGGATTATAACGGACGGAACACTATTTCCACTCAACATAAAAACAATATTTAAATTACAAGAAAAGTGATTTACGCAAAATGAAGAAATCTTGGTAATACTAGGAAGCCTACTTTATTTATTTGTTATACAATTATTTCGTGGATAGTGTGCAAAAATATTTGAGAGTAAAAAGTTTAATCTGATCTTTTCATATAAAAAAAACACCAAATTTCATGTTTTTGGTATTTTTTAGACAAAAATAATTATTTTAAATTACTTTTTTAATAGAAACAGTTTTAGCCTGTGTAGGCAAATTAAAAAATATACTGAGCGCTTCAGGCTACTGCGAACATAGGCCGGAAGAAGTCCAATTTGACAGTGTACGTACACGCAGGAACACCGCACACCTATCAGTGGAGCAACCAACACTCAGGCTTGCGATCACCGTTCGCGGCTTGCGTTTAGTACGCCTCTGACCACGGTGCAATGTAAAGTGTAGTCCATGAAACCAGAATTTGGTCAATAAATACGCAAATTTTGATAACGTAATTTTCCTGTTTTTTGTCACTGATAAATTAGAGCGTTTTGTTTTCAACTGCTCAGATTTATCACTCACAACGTGTTACAATGAAACTAATAAGGAGAAACAAAATAAAAGCAAGTTCTCAAAATAAAATAATACATTCTAAAAACCAAAAAGATTCTCCCAGTCAAAAAAAAATTAAAGCAATGTTCGAGCCTATTATAAAAACCCCTTCTATTCTAATCTGAAGTAATTATAACTCCACAGATTGAAGTCATTAAGAGCAAGATCGGGTGATCGAGCTGGCTATAAAATAGTTCCCCGTGTACTTATAACCCGATTAGGAAATACATTATCAAGATATTCCCTAACAAGGCCAACATTGCGAGCGGGACAACCATCTTGTTGAAACCATGTTTCACCTAATCTCACATCTAACAACTGCCTAGCAGTTGGAACAATTTGCTGCTGCAATAGATCCAAGTATCTAGGACCATTCAAATGGCCGTCAATAAAAAATGGCCCAATTACGAGTTCCCCTACAATAATCCCCCAAATATTTAGTTTTTGGGGATACTGTGTTCTTACGTCAAAATACAAATGCAAATTTTCCCTCGACCAATATCGAACGTGTGTTGGGTTATGACGATTCAATAATGAAAAAGTGCTTTCATCTGTGAAAAGAATAGATCTCAGAAAGTGTTCATCACGATTTGCCCTTTCCATCATTGTTTCGCAAAATTCCATACGACGATAGTTGTACTCCAGAAAAATTTGATGCGTTTTTGACGCTTTGTAAGAATGATAACCATTCTTTTTGAGAACACGTAAGACAGTGGCTGAAGATGTATCAACTGCTTCGGCAATTTGGTGGCTAATTAACTTTCGATTTTCCTCCACTGCAGCGCAAATCATCACACCTCGTACTTCCTGCTCGTCATTCAAAACAGTGGGTTTTTTATGATTTCTTGGCGCTACACAACAAAATTCTCCAAAAAAAGATCTTGAATAAGTCTCCATGGTCTGCCTTGATAGTACCATTTGACCATCTGCACTTTTTCGGCAACTTCGTAGCCATCCATTTTTAGTTTTAAAAATGTATTATTTAAATAAATTTCAAGAAGATAACACTGCAGCTTCCTCGACCACACCTCGGTCGTACGGCACGGAGAGTAAATTGGACTTGATTCCCCCTATGTTCGCAGTAGCCTGAAGCTCATTGTATAAGCGGTCACAAAGAGTAGTTAAATGCCGTCGGTATTTCGTATTTTGTGATATTACCCGATGTGGGCTTTTAGCTGGAATGGCTGCCTTACGATTGCCTGACAATTTTGTACGATTTATTTTAGTTTAAACCATACGTATCTTACCGAACGCCAGACGTGGTACAATCCCAATTCACAGCCGAAGACTTATTTAACGTAGTTTACGCACCGAAAATAGCGAAAGATTTCAAAGAGGGAAAACTAAACGAAGACGGCAGCAGCAAAGAGCCGTCGGTGGAAGAAAGTCAGACTGCAGAGGAGGCAAAGGTCAAAGCCAGACAGACTGGGTCCGATATGTTTTCATAGTTAACTTTTTATTAAGAATGTTTAGTTTTCTTGAAGGTTATGGGTTGCGGGATCTTGTTATTGAAACGTCCTTTTTTTGAAATGCCAACGTTTCGCAAAATGTATTTGCTTCTTCAGGGCTATTCAAGAGGGCCGTTATGTCAATATGCCAAACTTTTGTCCTCAACCCATAAACCTACACCTTCAAGAACATTAAAAATAGGATCGTTAAACGATTCTGCAAATAAATGTTTAGGTTGAAATTTCTAGTTACTAGAGCTCCAGGGATTCCGTTTTTCGTATCCTGTGCACACACCGGACGGTACGGTACTATTAAAAAGGTTTTGTTGAATTAAAATTTAAACCCTCGTTTAAACCCTTATGAAATCCTAAAAAAAAAGGATTTTTGTTTGCTTCCGGATGTATTTGTCCGATTTTAATAACATCGCAATTTTTTATAATGAATTGTTTTTAAAATGGTTAGCATTATGGGCGAGTTTGTAAATTCACCGATGAAAACAATCAAGTTTGTAAATTCATCTATGATTCTCGGTGACATTCAACGGGTTCTTAAATTATCCGATTGATTTCACCAATTGATGGCATCGATGCTCACGGACTCTGGGGTCCGGTGAGCCTTCCCGATGAATGTCATTAACGTCATTTCATCAGTGGTTTTTTGTTGTTATTATATTGTTTTCAAATTTTTTGCTGCGTTTTTTTAATAAAGACTGTCGACTTGATAAGAAGTCGCGTTAAAACTATTTATTGAAAGACAGTTTTCGAGACCCCCATTAACCTAGCGACCCCACCAGAAAAAATGGCCCCAAATTAAAAATTTTTGGTTTTAAAATTATGTGCTAATTATGTTCTCCACGAATATATAAGAATAAAATGATTTTTTTAATTTCAAATTGTTTTTCTAAAAAAAAAGGGTGGGGTAGCTAGGTTAATATCAACTAAAAAATTTCAGAAACCAGTATTATCTGCATATTATTTTTGCTAATTTCGTCCATGATCAGAAAATTTTGTACTCGTCTGGTGTTCGAGTAAATCGAAAAAGAAAGTGGGTTAGCTAGGTTAATTACTCCACTAAAAAAGCCGCACTAAAAACGAATAATTCGAATTTTTCTTACACATATTCGTGGAGCACATAATTTTGAATAATATATTTCTATTTTGAAATCATACTTCAGATTGCGAATAATAGGTTATTAGAAATGATGTAATGTAATATCCTTTTTATTGATTTTCTAGGAAACCAGACAAGTACAAAATTTTCTGATCATACTGGTTTTTGAAATTTTTAAATTCCATGTGGGGTCGCTAAGTTAATATTAACTTAGCAACCCCACCAGAAAAAATGGCCCCAAATTAAAAATTTGTGGTTTTAAAATTATGTGCTAATTATGTTCTCCACGAATATATAAGAAAAAAATGATTTTTTTAATTTCAAATTGTTTTTCTAAAAAAAAGGGTGGGGTAGCTAGGTTAATATCAACTTAAAAATTTCAGAAACCAGTATTATCTGCATATTATTTTTGCTAATTTCGTCCATGATCAGAAAATTTTGTACTCGTCTGGTGTTCGAGTAAATCGAAAAAGAAAGTGGGTTAGCTAGGTTAATTACTCCACTAAAAGAGCCGCACTAAAAATGAATAATTCGAATTTTTCTTACACATATTCGTGGAGCACATAATTTTTAATAATATATTTCTATTTTGAAATCATACTTCAGATTGCGAATAATAGGTTATTATAAATGATGTAATATCCTTTTTATTGATTTTCTAGGAAACCAGACAAGTACAAAATTTTCTGATCATACTGGTTTTTGAAATTTTTAAATTCCATGTGGGGTCGCTAAGTTAATATTAACTTAGCAACCCCACCAGAAAAAATGGCCCCAAATTAAAAATTTGTGGTTTTAAAATTATGTGCTAATTATGTTCTCCACGAATATATAAGAAAAAAATTATTTTTTTAATTTCAAATTGTTTTTCTAAAAAAAAAGGGGGGGTAGCTAGGTTAATATCAACTTAGCGACCCCACATGTTTAGGTATCACGGAATTTAAAAATTTCAGAAACCAGTATTATCTGCATATTATTCAGATCAGAAAATTTTGTACTCGTCTGGTGTTCGAGTAAATCGAAAAAGAAAGTGGGTTAGCTAGGTTAATTACTCCACTAAAAAAGCCGCACTAAAAACGAATAATTCGAATTTTTCTTACACATATTCGTGGAGCACATAATTTTGAATAATATATTTCTATTTTGAAATCATACTTCAGATTGCGAATGATAGGTTATTAGAAATGATGTAATGTAATATCCTTTTTATTGATTTTCTAGGAAACCAGACAAGTACAAAATTTTCTGAATCATACTGGTTTTTGAAATTTTTAAATTCCATGTGGGGTCGCTAAGTTAATATTAACTTAGCAACCCCACCAGAAAAAATGGCCCCAAATTAAAAATTTTTGGTTTTAAAATTATGTGCTAATTATGTTCTCCACGAATATATAAGAAAAAAATGATTTTTTTAATTTCAAATTGTTTTTCTAAAAAAAAAGGTTAATATCAACTTAGCGACCCCACATGTTTAGGTATCACGGAATTTAAAAATTTCAGAAACCAGTATTATCTGCATATTATTCAGATCAGAAAATTTTGTACTCGTCTGGTGTTCGAGTAAATCGAAAAAGAAAGTGGGTTAGCTAGGTTAATTACTCTACTAAAAGAGCCGCACTAAAAACGAATAATTCGAATTTTTCTTACACATATTCGTGGAGCACATAATTTTGAATAATATATTTCTATTTTGAAATCATACTTCAGATTGCGAATGATAGGTTATTAGAAATGATGTAATATCCTTTTTATTGATTTTCTAGGAAACCAGACAAGTACAAAATTTTCTGATCATACTGGTTTTTGAAATTTTTAAATTCCATGTGGGGTCGCTAAGTTAATATTAACCTAGCTACCCCACCCTTTAAAAAAAAAAATAAATTAAAAAAAATCGATTTTTTCTTATATATTCGTGGAGCACATAATTTTAAAACCAAAAATTTTTAGTTTGGCGGCATATTTCCTGGTGGGGTTGCTAAGTTTTTTTGATTTTCACAGAAACCAGAGCACAAAATTTTTTGACTGGGGACGAAATTAGCACATAATTATGGCGTGACCAAATTTCTTGAGGTGGGGTCGCTAGGTTAATGGAGGTGTTTTCGAGGAATAATGCTGGGTTTATACAGCAAAATAAAATAAGAATAAGATCACCCAATAAAAAACCATATTTGTGATCACATTTGACCAATCGTAGGGCTAATTCTTATTGCTTGTTTTATTTTATTTGTTGTATAAACCCAGCATAAGGAGATAAATAAATCTTCAATTTGGGCTGGTATAAGATGCCCAAGAGGATTTTTTGTTCATCTTTATTCTAATACATGGGATTTTTTGTAAAAAGCAGAAATTTCTCAATTGGAAAAAAAAACAACAAAAAAATCTAGGCTATAGCTAAATTCTGACTAACTTTTATCGCGTTTTTTTAATTTTCGATGGAATGTCAACTCAAATAAAATTGATCTGTATGATAAATTACCAAAATGGATTTTTTACTTATTCAATATATTTTAATACTAAAAATAAATAATTAAAACATTTTCCGGAGACTATCTAAATTCATATGTTTGTCTTACTCTGCGAGGAACCCCTTAATGCTCCAGTAAATTTTATTTCTTTTTAACTGTATTAAAAACTACGAATAAACGTGAATTTATGTACAAACCACTAGAGTCTACAATTTACGAAATACATTTTCACAGTGAATTTTGGAAAGTGATCTTTTTTGTGATCTTACAAACATTAACTGTGGTTAAATTTCGAACAAAACTATAATTTTAACTACAAAAATTACTTAAATCTAGAATATTTGCAATACAAGTATACATAATTCCAAACAATTACATTTTTTTCATATTTTTGTCCGTACCAATATGAGGATGTAAAAAACATGCCAGTGGATTTGTTGTTTAATTTCGCCCTTATGGCACCGGCTCTTACCCGCATTTTCACCGACTTATGTTTATGTGTCCATTAACTAGAACGTCCAGTAACAAACGAGAGAGAGAGAGACTTTTCGTCTTTCGCACTTATTGTTAAAGAGTTTTAGTAAAGGACAGATAAAAAATATTCGATGCAAATGGGGGTTAGAGACTTTTTTTTCTGGTTATAATTAATTAAGTTCGAAAAGAGCAGATATATGCTAATTTAAGGTGTTCTTGAACGCGATAAGTGTTGAGATGCGTTAGGTATCACGTATCGTTACGGCACACGTATCGTATCTCAGCACGTATTGCGTTCAGAAACACCTTAAATTAGCATATATCTGCTTTTTTCGTACCTGCTACAAGTTTCTGACCAATCAATGTGCTTAAATACTGTAATGACTCAATTATTTTGTTTTACGGTTTGGCGAATTTGTCAAAAAGAAAAACTTGCTCATATTTTATGTTTGGTGAAGGTTGTGGCTACCTTGTCATAAATTAATTGCCAAGGTTTGGCGAATGCGTAAGAAAAAGTAAATTTGCTTGAGTTTAATAGTTTAGTGGAGACGTTACTTGCCTACATATTTAATTTATTAAGGTATTACAAAAATGTATAGTTAGGTGAAGGCAGTTTTTTCAAATAATAAGGCAAAAAATAATGCGAACTTGAGATTAAATTTGAAAAAGTGTAACATGAACAAAAATGTCAGGAAGTTTTTTTAAAAACGGTCAGGGAACCCTGGAAAAGTCAGGGAATTTCAAAATTGCTTGCTTTGCTTTAAATAGTCATAACTTTTGTTCCCGTGAACCGATTTTAAGGCAATAAAGTCTATGTACTTCCCAGAAGTCCAAGAAATGCAGCAGTGAAATTCCCATCAAAATCGGTCCAGTAGTTTTTGCGTGATGCTGGAACAAAGACACAGACAGACAACAATTCTAAAAACTGGATTTTTGTTATCTATATCGTTTGGGTAGAAGCCAACACACAGAATTTTTAAAAAATATTTAATGTACAAAAATGGTTTTTACAGAGATTTATGTATAGATTTTTTTTGATAAATATTGCGCTGTCGGATATTTCTTAAAAATGTAAATGTTTGTGTTACCAAGATACGTGCAAAAATTACATAGATACTTAATATTTATTTTTTATTTACACACTATAATTATACGAAATCTTACACTGTTATTAATTTTATGATTTGATTTAACTAAAAAAATATACAAAATGTTACTTTTTGTCGGTTTTTTTCGCCGAACAGTTTTATCAATGCGCACAAACTTTAACAAGAGCCTTTGTTTTCGGGTCCGATATTTAGATGGCGCTAAAATATTTGGGCACAAAAACGTTCTAAAAAATCTAATTTAAAACTAAAATATTTGTCATTCATTCAAGGTATTGCGTTTATCATATATACAACAAACTTAAATTCAGTTTAATTAATAACCAAAAACCCAATTGCAGCTCTATAAAAAATGTCCAAGTTCGCGGAAACATTTACCATCATTCTGTTGACCGCTTTTTCGACACTGACAGTTCAAATGTCAACAACTACCTATTTTATGCGGCCCGTTCATACCTTCAAATTAAAAGACTCTTTCTGATCAGCCATATAACTATGAGATAATAAATACATAAATGATTTCAAGAAATCAAAGATTAGCACCCTTCCAGCGGTCATTTACTTTTGTTGCTATTAAGCTGTGGAATGACCTTCCAATGGATATAAAAAGTGCTTCTTTGAATAAGTTTGCTAAATATTATCAAAAAAAGTTACCAACTGAACAGCTACTTTTATAACAAAATTGTTTTTTGCAGATTTGCCACTTTTTTTTAACCCTTAAATGGCGTGGCGGAGTCCCAGGGACTCCAGCAAGTATAAAATTATCAACAACTTACGCATTTTTCGATCAAGCATGGGGCGCTTAGTCGACTTTTGTCTTTTGTTAAAGTATATAGCAGCGTTTTACAAGCCCTTTGGAGTCTCTGGGACTCCGCCACGCAGTGAACGTAACTTTTTGAGTGTATTTTTGCATAAAAATTACAGGAAATATTGCTTTATATGTTATAATCGATTTGTTTACAATGTTTTAAAAAAATATGCGCATTGAGGGGCAAAAAGAGCTCTAATTACTCAGTTTTTAGTAGGCCAAATGAGTATTGTCAGTTTTTTTACACTTCAGATGTAACAAATTATTTATTAATCATATTTTTTAGTTCCCTGGTTTCCACATATTATATTTTAGGTGCAGAATTTCTTGGTTTTTAAGTATTTTTTAAAAAGCAAGAATTTAAGTAGAAAAAAAATATTATTTTTAGTTCAGAGCTTATTACAAATAGTTATTTGCAAAAACAAATACATTCTTTTTCTTACCTTTGTTCACTTATGTAACAAAAAAAAATATTACTCTTAAAAAACATCGAAAACCCCTCTTAAATCTTGGGAGTCCCGGGACTCCGCCACGCAGTGAATGTAAAAAATTTTGGCCACGCCAGTTAAGGGTAAATAAAACTTATCTTTCACCGGTTTTCCCCCACCTGCCGTGCATATCCTCCCTATCCCTCTTCTCTTCAAGGCCATGGTTTTAATTTCCTAACCGAGATCTGCTAATATTTTTTTACATGAACATTTTAGTTAAAACCATGATTTTTATCTACAAGTGAAACAAAATACAGGGTGTCCCAAAAGTTCGAGTCCACCCTAATATCTCCAAAAACAAAAGAGGTAGCGAAGTAAAATTCTACATAATTAGATTGGTTTACAAAAAAGTGTCTTTTTGGATGCTAATCATCGCCCCGTCATTAAGGAGGCGGAGCTAGGGCGGCGACGATACTTTTTTTAAAAATGAAATACCCTGTATATTTTAGAAAATTTAAATAGAGCTTTTTCTTCTGTTTCTAAAAACCCCTAATATCTAACCAATAAGACCAATAAGTTAAACAAGAAAACCGATATTTGGTGATTCTTTGTCTAATTGCTCTTATTTAAAAGTTTTTGGTCAGTTTATTTAAAAACCGTTAGAGAAAAAAAATTCTATTTAAATTTTAGAAAATATCAGGGTATCTCATTTTTAAAAAAAAAAAGTATTTTCTCCGCCCTAGCTCCGCCCCTTAATGAATGGCGGCACAATTAGCATCCAAAAAGATACTTTTTGTAATATCTAATTATGTGAAATTTTGCTTCTCTGTCTCTTCTGGTACTGGAGATATTAGGGTGGACTCGGATGTTTAGGACACCCTGTATATTACTTATACTTATAATATATATATTATAAAGTACATAGTTTTTTTAGGTTAGGTTAAGGAAAGAAAGGGCTATTTCACGCAAGTTCAACAAGGGCTTGGCGGGAACGGTTTGCTAATCGCGAAATAGTCCTTTTTTGGCAAAATTAAACTTATCAATTAATTATTTTAACTTTACAAACCGTTGTTGTCAAAATAAATATTTTTCATTTGATTTGATTGATATGATAGTTATTATTTAAATGGGTGATAGGGGGGCCCAAAACAAGCAAAAAAGTTCATATAATATGGGCGTCAAAACTTAAAGAGGTTTCGGAGATATACGACTTTTAAGTTAAACACAGTTTGGCAACAATGCGCTTTTAGGTGCAAGAAAACTAAAGGATTAAAGCAGCGCGGCGGGCTGTATCGTAAATATCAACATATCACCTTTAAGCTAACATACTAATAGTAAAAAGCAAAAAAATAAATCTGTACTTACGGAAAATTGGTTTTATTTGTGCCCCTTCTCTTTGTAAAAGTTTATTTAAAAGTCCTTTTCCTTATCGAAATAAAGTTTTCCTTTGAAAATGCAAAGTTTTAGAGGGTCCACTTTTATTATATAAAAAAAGGACGAAACCGGTCACAAAACTTTCAAAGCTCTTTTTAATTTTTAAAAAAAATTTTTATTAATTTTGTAGGGCACATTCCCTTTTTTTAAAATTGAAAACACCTATCACACAGTTTTTAAACTGTTTTTAATTTTAAACTTTTTTATTTTGAAAAACACTAAACTTTTATTATATAAAAAAAGAACGAAACCGGTCACAAAACTTTCAAAGCTCTTTTTAATTTTTAAAAATTTTTTTAATTAATTTTGTAGGGCACACTACCTTTTTTTTTAAATTGAAAACACCTATCACACAGTTTCTAAACTGTTTTTAATTTTAAGCTTTTTTATTTTGAAAAACACTAAACCGAGCGAAAACACTTCTTTTAAGCCGCTGGGGAAATCTCACGCGATACATTTGAGCTGCAAGATTTGAGTTTCCGCAAGTTTCACCGTATGTCAGCGTATTTCTGAATTTTCAGTTTAATTTCACACCAAACTGTAAAAAAACTCGCGAAAATAATGGCGTCAGGTAAACTCGAGCGACTGACAACCTTCACAACGAACAGCGGAACATGCACTGTACTCAGTGTTGCCAACCAAAATTTATAAAATTAAACAAAAGCCGCTCAAAAACGCACACTTGCACACTATCGGTAAAACTAGTGCACACTTTTTACACACTTTTTTTAAACCAGCGTATTTGAGAGGACTTACGCTGAGTATTGCTTGTTAGCATTTAATTTTATGTCAATTGACTATTTTTGTTTTAATTTTAAGAAAAAGTTGCTAAAATGGTAAGTCAATGCCACAAGAAAGTCAAAAATAACTTTTTCTATTTCTGACGTATTTTAGTTCGCAAAGTGTCTCATTTACTTTTTATTTGGCAGCCTGAATCATCGTAATAACAAATAGAAATAAGCCTATCAGTGTCAGTCAAAAACACTACCTTGTCAAAACCAATTTAGATGTCGCATTTTTTTTTAATTTAAAAAAAAAATTAAATAAGAATTTTACCCCAGTAGCAAGTGCGAGAAGCGTCATTCCCGCACTTTTTAGGAAATATACTACTACGTAACAAACAGCCACTTGCACCAACATATTTATTTATTTAGGGGTAACCTAGAATAAGGTTAGAAAAGAGTTTCGTTTGTATTTAGAACTCGCCTAGACTACCTTAACATAAAAATAATCTAGATTTAGGTGCCACCTAATGCTAGGTGACCCCTAAATATTGGTGCAAATGGCTGTACGCCTATTATCTAGTAGAGCAGGAAATCAGGACTAGTGCTTTTGCCGAATCTTTGTTTTTAGCATTTTTATTGGAGTGTTCACCAAACACACATTTTTTGAGACCGTTCGCGAAAAGCACACTTAGCGATGAAAACGCACGAAAAGTGTGTAATTACAACCAGTTGGCAACACTGACTGTGCTGTATGTAGAGAGAAGAGAGGGTCGGAGGTCAGAGACACAAGCCGGATTTACAATTAAGCAAAGAAGCAAGCAAGCAAACAGGTGTGCCAACCTAAACCCTTTTTTTCCCGGAAAGTATCATGATACAATAAAAGAAAGGTATGATACGTAGCGGTTCAAAATTTGTCTAGATCCGCGCATGACGTCACCTGGTGAGGTTTTTGTGGCGCAAACGGGGAACTACCTACGCACAGCTGATTCTAGTTCATCTACAAACATGAAAATTTGAGGATAGTTTGGGTTGATCACGGAGAAGCTCATCAAGAAAATATTTTTTATTATTTTACCCCTGAAGGGGTAAAAATAGGGGTTAAAATTTTAAAAGGATTTTCTGTATCTCAAAAACGAAAAGCAACATAAGTTTGAAAGTTGGTATGCAGACTCTACTAATAAAATAAGTAAACCATTGCTTCGTCATTTTTTGAAATTAAGACAGGGGGTTGAGAAATAGGGATCAGTCTGTTTTAAAGGGGGTACAAATAACTATCAATGATACTTGGAATACTTGGAAAATTCGCATTTAGGTTCTTCTTGAAAAGTTAATGAATAAGTGTTATTGGATTTTTGGAAAATTTGTATGTGTGGTTGCAACAACCCCCCTGTATCCGATAAATATTTTAATCTGTCAAAGTATGGGTTGTGGGGTATCAAACTAAAGGAAACAAAGTCAGGAATCTAAAACAAGGTTTTTTTTTCAAAAGTAACAATTTAGGGTTGGGGGGTTGCAGGTAGGAATGGTTTTCTGTCAAAAAGTACTACACGGTTTTAAATTAAACGAAATGCATTCTGGAAAACAACGAAGGGGTGGGGTATATATATAGTTGATTACTATTTTAATTTTTACCATAAACTAACCATAATGTAGCCTTAACCTACTAAATTTTTTTGACTTAAGGTTTAATGCCAATGAAATAATTTTATACTTTGTAGTTTTCTAGATTTAATGAAAGCATGCTTTGTCAATAAGAAACTTCTTGAGACAATAAAGCCATTTTGAAATTGAAAGAGTGGACCATGGCAATTAGGACACCACATGTGTGAGCTAAAATTGCCTTTTATGTGAATTTTTTTTTTCATGCTTTATACAAAGTAAAAGTAGTAAAATAAAATATATGTTTAAGGTTTCGCTCATAATCATTGTCATTAAAATGTTTTGAGAAAATTAGAGCATTATTCACGTTAAAGTTATCATCCCGTCCACAAAAATGCTTCCATATACCTTCAATTTTCTTGTCTTTCGAAAATCTGAAAAACTTAATGCCACGCGAAAAACCTTTTGTCTGATTGTCGACCATTGAAAAATTATTAAAACTAATTGTAAACAAATGACAACCTCGTAATAAAAATGGCGACTGAATGCTGTCTCTCACGTCTCTCACCAAGAGGCTGATTCGTGAATATCGTAGGAAAGATCGCACGGGAACGGTCCTCTCCCTGATATCGACCAATAAGAAGCCTTGAAGCGATCACGAGTTATCCGAAACCTATCCGACCACGACCGAACCTCATCCAATTGCCGTATATCGAAGAAACTTTCCTACACTTTCGTACACCTGCCCCCGAACCAGGTCAACGAGCGATCTTGGAAAACGACAATCCAGTCAGCTTTGCGCGTACACCATGCAAGCTTCTAAGCTTTTGAGCCTTCTTATTGGTCGAAACGAAGGATGTGAACGTTCCCGTGCAACCTGTCCTACGAAATTCAAGAATAAGCCCCCAGGTAATGTTAGCTAGCCACGTCTACTCCTGCGCGATATCATATCTGTTTTACTTGTACCATGGGAAAGTATGCTATTGTAGGACAATTAAAGGGGCTTAAAACCAAGGAGGAGGTCTTAGCTTTCTAACACCAATTCAATTTTCTATTTTTATAGGCTCATTTCGATGAAATTCGAAAAAACATTGAACCAACCAAACTAGAAAATTAAGCTCGTGTTGCCAAGCTTAGGGTTCTCCTATTATTTAAAAAGTATTTTATCGTCATAAAATGTCACTTTTTGAGAAATTTGAAAAATAAGAATAGATTGACACACCTGTTTGCTTGCTTGCTTAGTTGTAAATCCGCCTTCACGTATGCAGCGAATTGCGTTGTTGCCAAGTGTTTTTCAAATCTTTAATTCAAAGGAAATCATTACTTTTTTTATAAATTTTTTTAAATTTAGAGGATTTACAAGAAATATTTATTTTTTATTTATTTGGAAATGGACCTATTGTAAAATGGTTAAAGTTAGACATGAATATGTAGAAAATTCTGGTACATATAAGCATTATAAGAATTTTGGCCCATAAGTCATATGAACTTTTTGACTTGTTTTGCCCCCCCCCCTTTCATCAGTTAAAAGGTTGACTATGGTATTGTTGACACGCTGTATAACGGCGCTGCCCTGGCACTCTCTGAAATAAAGTCGTACCGATAATAACTTTACCAATCAAGTTAGCCTGGGAGAAATGCAGAGCCAAAAACTCTTAACGGCACGAGCAGACTGCGCCAGGCATGCGCAGTAGATTTTTCGCCTTTGGCCTTGCCCATGGCCAACCATGATTTTTAAATTATTTTCTTTGTTTTTCAAAGTTATTATTGGCACACATTTTGCGACCCTTGCGCCATTATACGCTCTATTCCAAATTGCTGCGGACCAGTTTTTTGACACTGACAATGACAGTTCCATTTAGCTTCTGTGCTTAATTGTTAGCTGCCATACTGAATTTGGTCCGGAGAATTTGGAATGAGGCGTAGTATCTCATAGTTATATGGGAGATTTTTTTTTGGTTTTATGGCGCTGGCAGTATTGATCTAAAAATGGTTTGAAATTAACTGTGTTTCGGACTTCAATTGTCTCTATTTTATTTATACACGACGTTTCGATCAGCACAATCTCTGATCGTCTTCAGGTGCAAACTGTACTGTAAAGTCGTCATAAAAATGATTTATTATCATTTACTATGTTTATACGCGCCCAAAACCGGTTTGATATAAAGACGGTTTTAAATAAAATCGTTTAAAGAAAAAACAAATAAGAGACCCGTATAAACAAGCCTTTAAGCAGTGTCACACCCAGGAGGGGGAGAAGCCTGGTTACAATTCGCCTGGACTCTAATTTTTAACAAAAATTTTAAAAAATCATAAATTGCAAAATTTTTTCCACTGTTCCACCATTCATTTTTACGATATCGTGTCAAAAATTACATTTTAAATATCATTTTTGCAAAAATTTTTGCTGGGGCGTATTTTAGCATTTACAAACCAATTAAGCGTAAATTGACAACTCAAATTCCCAAAACCCCATAAATATTTACAATTTTAGTTTAATTTTAAGCAAAGAATTGCATTTTGTGTTATTTTCTCAAAATATTTTGCCTGCGGCGCACAGAGGGCGAAATGACGAAACTGGGAGGACAAAAACCCTAAAATCCTCGTACTGAAATTAGGGAGATACTACAAGACTGATTTAATTATTGTGATAAAAATTTTGTGATTTTTGTGAGCTTTTGTTGTGGATTATTTCGTTGTTAATTATCGGTACTACTTCTATTAATTTGTTATTTTAGTTACCTAGTAATAATTTAATGTCTGCATCTTGTTAATTTTTAATTTAAAATTCTATTGTAAAATATTTTGTAAAGTGGCTCTGCCGTTGAAATATATAAAAAAAAATTAAAAAAATTAAATGAAAGTTTAAATAAAGTATTTTTTTATTATTTTTTTAAATACGTATGTCTCTGTTTTTCAACCATTATATTATTATTCTCATAGTAGCTCATGGCGAGACGAAAATGAAGCGCAATGTTGCAAGTTAACTTAAATCACATGAATGAGTCGTTTTTTTTTTCTGTAAATTTCTATAAAATTTGAGATTTTTTTATATTATTAACTCATTTTTTGCGACTTTTAAAAAATGCTACAAAATAAGAAGGCATTTTTTATATTGTCAAACTTTACAAAGCATTTAAAAATAAAGGTAAAAAAGGTATTTTTTTATTTTTTGCAAAATCAAAGCCGACATTCGCGTTTGCGTCTATTTGCGACTTATAGTTATTAGAAGTTATAAAGTATTTTTGGGTCCATGTTACATAATCATATATTGGAGTAGAAAATTTAAGAACTAAAAAAAATTGTTTTTTTCTTACAATGTCTATCAAAATTTCAATTAAATTTTGCTAGCTCATTTATAAAAGATTTGTTCATAAATTCATAACAAATTGGAGGCTAAAAAGTTTATACAAGGTGTCTAAACTTTCTGTGATTATTGGTTTGTAGCTTTATTATTCACCCTTGATCAAAAAACGAAGTTCGTAGGCGAAAAATTAGTGCCTATTTTCCTCTTCTTAAAATTTTATTTTCCGGGTGACTTTTTATAATCCTTCCCTGTGGCAAACTTTTTATTATTGGTTCTAGAAATCTGAGATAAAAAGAATTTGATATAAGAGTACTTTGTCCATGGCAAATGATATTGTTAAAAACATATTTTTTTAGAATATGAAAAAAGGGACATGGAAAAAGTACTCTTACATCGAATGCTTTTTATTTTAACTTCCCAAACTTAAAAATAAAAAAGTTTGCCACAAGCGAGATTTATAAAAATTCAGTTAATTAAAATTAAATATAAATAAAAATATGATTATTTTCAAAAATATATAAAAAAAACAATGCACAACCATTCAACTAATTTTGTTTAATTTATGGTCTAACTAGCTAAATACCCGCTTTTTTAACTCCTACCAACTTAATCCAACCCCTACCATCCACCCCTCTCCCACTCTCGTGCTTTACAGTTCCACCCATCCCCCTTTATCTTTATAATATACAAATGTTTCATTTAAATACTCAAAAACAATTTCACTTGACAGCTGTCAGTAAGCAAAATGTCAAATAAAAAGTAACCTATAAGACAATCCAGCAGGTCACACCCTATCTTCTTATTAAATTTTATCCAAATCGGTTTAGCCATTTTTGCGTGATTAAGGAACAACCACAAACACATATCGACACACAAACTTTCGCATTTATAACATAAGTAGGATAGTAGGATTGAATTTTTCTTTAATTTATATTAGAACTTGTTTAAAATTAACTCTGTGTTTCGGACTTCCATTGTCTATATTTTATTTATACACGACGTTTCGATCAGTACAATCTCTGATCGTCTTCAGGTGCAAACTACAATCAATTCCTATATACTGTGAGAAATCACTCCGCCCAAGGAGGGGCTTCCAAATATTTGGGATTTCAACACTTGGTTTACTGAAAATAGCCTGATTCTGCCCAATAAAGGCAGCTTCAAGGAATTTTCGTTTCTTCCAGTGTGACTCCTTGTGCAAAACCTTTGCTTCTGCCCACTTCATTCGGTGTTGTATTGACCATGCAAGTTCGGCGATTCCTGATTTCGTGGTTTCACCTTTTTGGGTATTCGTCTGATGTTCCTTAAGCCTAACAGATAGTGGTCTTTTAGTTTCGCCTATGTATGATTCACCACACTCACAAGGAACTTGGTAAATGCATTCCTTATTTTGTTTGTTCTCTGGTTTTGTTTTACTAAGAAGGCTTCTAATTACTAGATTTAAATGCTGTTTTAATATTAAAGTTTTTCGCTACTCTTCGAATTTTCTCTGATACCCCTTTAACGTATGGGATTGTAAGGAATGCATTTGCCTGGTTTTAGTCTTGTAATCTCTGTCCTGTTTGTTGAAATTTAGAAATAGTATCTGTTAAAAGTTTAAGGCTGTAACCATTCTGCTGCAGATCCTTCTTAATGTTTCTTATTTCGATTTCCAAGTCATGAGAATTGTTACAAATTTGAACGGCTCTGTTATACAAAGTTTTGATTATGCCTCGTTTGGTTGTAGCAGAATGATTTGAACCTTGATTTAAATATTGTCCTGTGTGAGTGGGTAATTGATTGTAGTTTGCACCTGAAGACGATCAGAGATTGTACTGATCAAAACGTCATGTATAAATACAATATAGACAATGGAAGTCCGAAACACAGAGTTAATTTCAAACACACCAGTGTCCCAAACTTTCAAACAAAGAACTTGTTTACTTGAATTGAAAATAACATAATTACGCCATAAAACCTGAACATAAACTTCAGAATATTTTTGTCCTCCCAGAAATTAAATTTTTACCTCAAATTTTGGTTAAACAAACAATTTTAAATTTAAGCCCAGGTCCGCGCTTGTAAGCACCTGTTTCCTTGCATGAACTGTGGTCACATTTTTACTTCAAATTAAGTTTTTTTAATTAATTATCCTTGAAAACCCCCGCCGAAGTCAATTCCTGGGTCCGCCACTGCTTTTCGAAAACCCTTTCGTAATTTAAACGTTTTATAACGGTTCCGCATAAACTAGGTAAACGACCACACATTCGGCTGGCTGATTTAAAAAGGCTTCTGATAAGAAAATATTACACTACATATTAAAATGTTAGTAGTTTTTACACAATGTAAAAAAAAATTAACTAAAAAATGTTCGTAATTATGTAACGAGAAAACGAGCCAAAATCGGTGAACATCATCATCATTTGGGCACGATTTGCGCGGACATCTTACCCCCGTTTTTCAAACTTTTCGTGTTCGAAGTCTGCAAGTCCGGCGAGATGCAAATGACGTCGTCGTCGTCGATTTTCGTCTCGCCGTTCGTCTCGTCGGGCGAGGGCCCGTTGTCCTTCTCCCACTCTTTGATCACCTGATCCAAGTTGTACTTTTTGCGGTTGTTGACGAAAAACGTGCGCACGTAGTTTTCGGTTTTGTTTCCCAGCATCTCGGCGATGCTCTTGAAATCTTTGCCGTACTTACGGAAACCCTGCACCGCCAGCATGAGCTCGTCGTTGCTCCAGCGAGTGTTGACGCGCTGCGAGTTGTCGTTGCCCGGTCGCAGGTCTTCGATCGAGTCCGAATGTTTGCGCTTCAGCGAGCTGATGTTTTGCTTATTCTGTTGGACCTGCAACAAACGAAAACTTCGTTATCTTATGTTTCAAGGTGGTATAGCAGGGTTCCCACCAAATTCTGATTTCCAAATTCCCTGACTTTTCCAGGTTTTCCCCTATCATTTTTTAAAAAATTCCAGGTATTTTTTGGATATAAATCTATATAAATCTACAATGAGCTTCACGCTACTGCGAACATAGAGGGAATCAAGTCCAATTTACTCTCCGTGCCGTACGATCGAGGTGGATTCGAAGCACGCTGCAGTGTTATATTTTGGAAATTTATTTTGTTTTATTTCTGCCTTGCTCGAGAAACAGATTGGTAAGTTCTTAAGTGAAATAATACATTTTTAAAACTAAAAATGAATCGTATAAAGGCAGACCATTGAGACTTATTCAAGATTTTTTTTTGAGAATTTTGTTAATCGCCCAAAACCTAGTTTATCAACGATTCATAGGTTTGTGCAGAATTTTGAAAAGTTTGGTTGTGTAGCGCCAAGAAACCATAAAAAACCCACTGTTTTGAATGACGAGCAGGAAGTACGAGATGTGATGATTTGCGCCGCAGTGGAGGAAAATCGAAAGTTAACTAGCCACCAAATTGCCGAAGCAGTTGATACATCTTCAGCCACTGTCTTACGTGTTCTCAAAAAGAATGGTTATCATTCTTACAAAGCATCAAAAACGCATCAAATTTTTCCGGAGGACAACTATCGTCGTATGGAATTTTGGGAAACAATGATGGAAAGGGCTAATCGTGTTGAAAACTTTCTGAGATCTATTCTTTTCACAGATGAAAGCACTTTTCCATTATTGAATCGTCATAACCCAACAGACGTTCGATTTTGGTATAGGGAACATTTACATTTGTATTTTGACGTAAGAACACAGTATCCCCAAAAACTAAATGTTTGGGCCATTTTTTATTGACGGCAATTTGAATGGTCCTAGATACTTGAATCTAATGCAGCAGCATATTATTCCAACTGCTAGGCAGTTGTTAGGTGTGAGATTTGGTGAAACATGGTTTCAACAAGATGGTTGTCCCGCTCACAATGTTGGCCTTGTTAGAGAATATCTTGATAATGTATTTCCTAATCGGGCTATAAGTAAACGCGGAATTATTTTATGGCCAGCTAAATCACCTGATCTTGCTCCTAGTGACTTCTATCTGTGGAGTTATATCAAAAATAAAGTTTACGGGCATGAAACGGATAATAATTTGAAAGAACTTCGGATTAAAATTGAAGAAGCTTTTCAAACTATCACTTCTGACATGCTTGGAAACGTTAGAAGGGGTTTTTATAATAGGCTCGAATATTGTCTAGCCGAGCAAGGCGGACTTTTCGAACATTTGCTCTAATTTTTTTTGGACTGGGAGAATCTTTTTGGTTTTTATAATGTATTATTTTATTTTGAGAACTTGCTTTTATTTTGTTTCTCCTTATTATTTTCATTGTAATACGTTGTTAGTGATAAATCTGAGCAGTTGAAAATAAAACGCTCTAATTCATTAGTGACAAAAAACAAGAAAATTACGTTATAAAAAAATATTTATTGACCAAATTCCCGTTTCATTGACTACGCTCTACATAGCACCGTGGTTAGAGGCATACTAAACGCAAGCCGCGAACGGTGATCGCAAACTTGAGTGTTGGTTGCTCCACTGATTGGTGTGCGGTGTTCCTGCATGTACGTACACTGGCAAATTGGACTTCTTCCGCCCTATGTTCGCAGTAGCCTGAAGCGCTCTGTATGTGGATACCAAGTAAATGTAGACTTTTACCATCTCTCAAATTAAGCAGGTATTTATATTATGTATATGTAAAAAGCAGAAGAAACTTTGTTCGAAACTTTATTTGAAGACAAAAATCACAGGAACCGAATTCGTTAAATTCTAAAAACAAATCAGGTACTTAACAGCATTAAAAATACAAGACTAATTTGTCTAGTGGAATACCTACGATTTTTTGGTTCATCTAGCAAGTTATAAAACTAAATTGCATGAAGTGTTAATACACATATGCACATGTGCACATTCACACGAAAAAGAAGATAAGCTGGAATAGGGAAAAACTCAAGACAGAACAAACAGACGAAATATACCAGAAACCAATTACTGAAGAAATAAAAGAACCGCAATGGGGCTACAATGTAAACGAGCTCTGAAAGAACTTCCAAGAAACAGTAACTAGGGTGGCTAGTAGTCAAGTGCTCGACAAAAAGAGAAAACAAAGAAGGAAATAGTTTGATGACGACTGTAGTAGAGCGACGGAGACGAAATATGACCAGGAAATAAATGCAACAACCAAAAGCATCTAATATAGACGACTATATATATAAAGAAAAAAGAGAGACCACCATCTAAATATAATAAGAGAAATGGAGGAAAATGGACAAAACAACAGAATAACAACAAAGCACAAAAACAGGATACCAACCCAGAACCGAAAACTTCCTCTCAACAAACAACGGACAACTGACAAAAGAGAGATCCTAACCACATGTAGGAACTACTTTTAGAACTACTTAACGAAGAGGTAAATACCGATACTACATCCATAAGCATATTAACAGCTGAAATAGAGATACCAACCCCAACATATGAAGAAACAGTTAAAGCCATAAAAAAGCTAAAAAACAACAAAGCTGCTGGTAGTGACGGCATACCTGCCGAATGTATAAAATATGGTGGAGAAACACTGCATAGGGCCATCCATAAGCTCATCCAAAAAATTTGGAACACAAAAATGATACCGGATCCATGGAAGGAAGGCGTGAATCTCCATCCATAAAATGGAGATAAAAAGAAATGCTCAAATTATCGTGGAATAACTCGGCCAAATACATGCTATAAGGTCCTCTCCAGTATCCTGCGAGAAAGAATTGAATTATATATGGACGAGAATACCAGTGCGGGTTTAGACCTAAAAGGTCCACTAAAGACCAGATTTTCACCGTTAGACAAATAATAACTTCACCAGATGTTTATTGATTTCAGACAGGCATTTGACAGATTATGAAGAGCAAAGTTGTGGGAAGCAATGCAGGAACTGGGCTTTCCATAAAAGCTTAATTCCGTGGTAAAAATGTGTATGGAGGATACGAGGTGCAAGAAAAGGGTGGGACAGAACAACTCTGATTTCTTTGGTATCAACAATGGGCTTAAGCAGGGTCACTCTCTTTCACCCTAACTCTTCAACAGGAAAGCCAAGATGGAGACACCATCGGCTATATTCCACCAGGAAGGACCCAACCCACAACATCAGGATTAATCTTAAAGACTCCTTGTGACACAATATTTCTGCATCCATAACTGATTGAACAATAAGAAAATATTACAAAAAAGTAGAATCCTTTTTGGCCTTGGAAGAAGTTGCTGTGGAGGTTCCTTCACTTCCAGTAGTTGGTGTAGACACAGGTCCATTGTCATTTTGGGCCAAGACTGGTCAGAAACGCAATTTTCTTGAATTTTTTTCAGCCTCCACTTTCTTTACATGACCACTGCTCTTAAAATGGCTCACCTGACCTGACGCCCCATATTCAATATTTTTTAAACAAAGCTTACAATATGCTTGATATTTATTGGTTTTCACAGCCTATAGACACTGCCACTATGGGGGCTGTTTATTGAATTTCGTAGGAAAGGTCGCACGGGAACGTTCACATCCTTCGTTTCGACCAATAAGAATGCTCAGAAGCTGTCGAGCTTGCATGGTGCACGCGCAAAGCTGGGGTCTGATTTTCGAATCCATACGAAAATATCCGCATACGTATACTGAATAATAAACAATTTTTATGTCAGTCTCTTTCTATACCTTGTGAAATGAGAGGCGAAAGATAAGCCGGTATGTGTGGACCGCGTTCGAATTCGACTGGTTTAACGCAATATTGCACGAGTGGGTGGAGGCATTCGTGTTGTTTCGCATGAAAAACCGGTTATTCTTGCACGTACTACCCATGAATCAGCATATCGGCATATCTTTTGCCTCCTTTTCTATACGGTATAGGAAGAGACGGAAGTAGTCGCATGCGAATAATATCGCATGGTTTCGAAAATACGACCCCTGAGCGGATTGTGGTTTTTCAAGAGCGCTCGTTCACCTGGTCCGAGGGCAGGTGTATGAAAGTATAGGAAAGTTCCTTCGGTACACGGCAATCCGATGACGTTCGGTCGTGGTCGGATAGGTTTCGGATAACTCGTGATCGCTTCAAAGTCTGGTCGACTTATATACGGACTTATCCAGTCTAAATTAAAAACTGTTTTTCTTTATACCTTCATCAAAAACATCACATTTTAGTAACTGTCTGTAGATAACTAAAGCATGGCTTTTTTGGTTACCGATGCAAAACAACTTTTTTTTTGATCACGGGTGCAAAAAAAAATTTCGGTCCGTTTTTTACCCAAAATTAAAGAGAAATAGCGGAAAATAGTAATATTGAAAAAATCTAATTATTCTTGCCCAAAAGTTAAGCCATTTCTGCCAGTGTTCACCAAGTATTTACGAAAAAAAAAATTAAAAACATACTCAAAATATGAAACTGTCAACGATTAATAAAATATCGCAGCAATGAACATCACCGAATACATTTACCAGCCGCCTTGATTTATAGTGTAAAAATGGTGTGTTACGAGAAGTGCTCTTCGTTCGAGATTTTTAAAAGTATTTTCCAGTTTTTCTTGGATTTTTTGATAAAGGTATTAAAAAAAAATAGTGTTAACAACTCGCGGATAAACTGTGCTTTTTTTACTCGCGTTTTTAAATACCTCGCTGCGCTCGTTATTTAAACCAACGCTTGTAAAAAAAGCACTATTTTAGCGAATGATAAATATTGTCGGATTAGAAAAAACGCGCTCCACTACACTTGAAAGTTGTAACAGAAGATAGCGTGATCTGTGCTTAGAGCAAGGAGAAATAATACCAGGTGATATTTATTATTTCGAAACGAAAACCAACAACAACAACAACACCCGGTAAGAGGGCCCGATCTGGAAGAATCCTTAGTGTTAGCGGACAACTATGTGCGCTGACACTAATTATTCTGCCAAACCTTTCCTTCCACCCCCACTTGACCTTCAAGTGGACCTCTTAAACTCTCCCTACCGCTAGGTAGCCTAAGTTTTGTCGATTTTTGGGGAGACTAGCTGCCTGAAGGGCTTAAATGTCGTGACTGTTCTAAAGAACTATTTGTTGTTGCTGTTGGGGGGGGGAGGGGAGGGAAGTGGGATTTGGAGAAGGAGGGAAGGTGAGAACTAGCTCGCTAGCTGAAGGCTAGAGGGCTAGCTGAAGACGGGGTCTCTTGTGGCGATGACGGATGTTCTCGTCGTAGTTGACGGCCTGTCGAATAAGGGGATTTGAATGATTATCAGCTTTTTGGTATACAATATGGGCTTTTTCGGAAATAAAGGTCGTTAAGGGGGTAAGATTATTGTCTCTCATAAGTCTAGTATACGAGGTGTGCCAGGGAAGGTCAAGGGCGTTACGTCTGTAGCGATTCTCAAGGTTTTGAATGAGTTTTAGATGACTTGGCGCGGCATAGCCCCAGGCGGTTGATGCATAGGATAGGATCGGGCGAATTATTGTGTTTAGTAGTAGTAATTTATTTTTGTGTGTGAGTTTACTATTACCGCGAAGTAGGGAGTATAGATTTTTGTAGGTGTACATGGCTTTAATGCGTGTGTTTTTGACGTGTAACCCCCAAGTAAGGCGCTTGTCGAAAGTAACCCCAAGATACTTAACGTCGTCCTGCCAATTGATTATATTGCCATTTATTTCGACGTGTCCGACAGGTCCCTGTCTTCTACGGCTAAATAAGATGGCTTTTGTGACGAAAACCAAATATCTTCAATAAACACAATCTGCCACCCTGGGTAATGATGCGGTTCTTGTCCTACGCATTTCAAAAAGCTTTCCTCTCTCTTTTCTCTTGCTCTTTGATTTTAGGTGGACTGGAACTGATTGAGCGCGACACAGATGTTGAAAAGAACTCACATAATATTTTTTACAAACTTGGTTTGAAAAATAAGAAAGAGAAATTCCAGGTTTTGTGTGAGAATTCCCTGACTTTTCCAGGTAGCTCTCAAAATTTCCTGACTTTTCCAGATTTTCCCGGTTTTCCAGGTCAGCGGGAACCCTGTATAGACAATGTTGAACTTTCATTGTCTTCAGTGCTTGGTGGTTCCGCAGTGGAAATCTAAATAATAAATATAATTAGAATTAAGGTATATACCCACTTTTTGCAGAAATATTGGTGCTAACACCTTATTATTGGTGTCATCACAAATCCAAAACCATCCAAAAAGATCAAAAACTGCGAGTGTTTCTTAACTTTATTGCTTTAAAAAGAAAACAATAAATTACTAAACAGAAGGGGGAAAATTGTATCATAACCTTTTAAGATAAGGCACAAAAAGAAACAGTTTTGCATTTTATAAATAAAATAAATAAAAAAATATTATTTATCAAACCAAATCATTACTGTCTACTAATAGTCGCACATATTTTATTTGTCAGTGAAGCGGCAAGACTGTTAGTACGCATGCGCCTACCAAAATATGCTCATTACAAACATATAAAACCAAATCCATGTAATTAACTGTGTCCCAAACAAGTTTTTTAATGCTTTCGTTGGGAATCTTTTAAGTCCACTCGCAATCCAACACCAACCTATAACAAACCAGAAAAATTATTCTACCCTAAATTCTAAAAGATCATAGCTAAATAATTACCGGCGATGCATTTAAATCTCTTCTTTTATGCGTTAATAATGTCAAATAAACTCTAAAAAAGTAAATATAAAAAAAGATATAATAATATGCAATTTGAACAAATAACTAAAAGCAAAAAAAATTAAAAACGGTGTAGTGTGTATTTATACAGGCAATGAATCCTGGAGAACTGCTACGTGATTGTATCTTAACATGTGCAACCTATAATTATTCCACAGGGTCCTTACAATTCCACTACTTAAAACCATCAGCCTGTGGTGCACTTCATCTGCTTTCTGTGACGTAAGCAACAGAAGTTAAAATGCATTTGAATGACCTTGCATTTATTGGAAAACCATCAATATTCCAAGTCACTTGACTTTTTAATAATAGTGTGGGGCAAACTCGAATTTTTCACTAAAATTTGGCATCTTCAAAAAACAATAAATTTAAAATCACCGTGGTTCCGACTCAAAAAACACATTTGACTCATGCATTAACCTAGCGACCTCACCCCAAGAAAATCAAATTTTAGTTATGCCATAACTATGTGCTCATTTCGTCCCCAATCAAAAAATTTTGAGCTCCTCTGGTTTGTGAGAAAATCGAATAAGAAAATGGGGTAGCTAGATTAATGTTAACTTAGCAACCCCACGAGGAAATCGCCAAACTAAAATTTTTTGGTTTTAAAATTATGTGCTCTGCGAATATATAAGAAAAAAATCGAATTTTTCATTTTAAATTAGGTTTTTTTTTAAAAAAAAAAAAAAGTGGAGTAGCTAGGTTAACTTAGCGACCCTACATGTTTTGGTATCAGGGAATTTAAAAATTTCAAAAACCATTATTATCTGCAAATTATGTGCTAATTTCGTCCATGATCAGAAAATTTTCTACTTGCCTGTTTTCCAAGAAAATCAATAAAAAGGATATTAGATTAA
The DNA here is from genome assembly GCA_963921995.1 of Oxystoma pomonae. Classification (NCBI taxonomy): domain Eukaryota; kingdom Metazoa; phylum Arthropoda; class Insecta; order Coleoptera; family Brentidae; genus Oxystoma; species Oxystoma pomonae. Next base: position 2,331,256 of record OY998167.1, on the reverse strand, counting down.
ATCATTTGTAATAACCTAACATTTGCAATCTGAAGCATGATTCCAAAGTAAAAATATATTACAAAATTATGTGCTCCATGAATATGTGTGAGACTTATGACATAATTTTAAAAACAATAATTTTTAGTTTGGCGCCATATTTCCTGGTGGGGTCGCTAAGTTAATATTAACCTAGCTACCCCACCCTTTTTTTTAAAAAAAAAACGCACATAATTAGCACATAATTTTAAAATCAAAAATTTTTAGTTTGGCGCCATATTTCCCGCTGGGGTTTCTAAGTTAATATTAACGTAGATACCCCATTTTCTTTTTTGATTTTGTCAAAAACCAGAGGAGCACAAAATTTTTTGATTAGGGACGAAATTAGCACATAACTATGGTGTTGATTAAATTTTGATTTTCTTGAGGTGGGGTCGCTAGGTTAATGGAGGTACATTTGAGAGAACATAAACTTAATCCTCCTCGCAAATTTTTGAGCAAAAACTATAATATGAAAGATAAAGTATGTTTTCACGTCGTATTCAATACGTATCGAGAAATGAAGCATTTTGTTCTTTCATATCCCGCTCTTTGTCGGAACATGCTCTATTCAAAGTTCATCCAATTGTAATGTTTATTTGACTCCAAAAAGTATGGATATCACATGACCCGTTTTGAACGTCACTTCGATATTTCCTGAGCTAAGGTCTCTTAGGGCCGGTTTCTCAATAGCGGGTTACCAGAGAGTTAAATTAACTCGGGCTATAAATTCCAGTTTTTTGCTGTTTTAAGCCAATATTTTTTTTAGGTTAACGCTGACGCAAGGTAACTTACCCTCACCTTGAAGCCCTGGTTACCCCGGAATTAATTTTAACCCGCTTTTTAAAGATTTTTACAAGGTTATGTTGCTCGAGTTAACGCTAACTCGCTATTGAGAAACCGGCCCTTAACCGGAGCTTCTACCGATGCACAAATCTCTCCCAAGTTTGCCCCACACTGATCGATACTAATTTAATTTATTTGATCATTTTAACCTCACTTTCTCTGTGTTTTGCCAAATGATAGATGTGTATATCAGCGAATTTAAAAGCCGGCTTTTCAACAGCGACATAACTCAAGTAACAGCGAGTTAATTTAACTCACCGTTAACCCGCTATTAAGAAACCAACCCCGCCTTTTACTTTAGAGTTTGGCTCAAAATACCGACAACCTTCATTAGCCTGCCTCTCGTGGTTTTTCTACGACATCGCGCCAATAATATAATTAATAATCTTACAGCTTAACATCTCCAGTCAAAAAAGTGGACATTTACTCTAATAGCTTTTTCCTTTGAGAAAATGAATACGCCAGACCTTATAACACTCTCTGGTGCAGATCCACTGGAACACTTAAAAATGTGTGGTTTAGTAAAAATTCGTCAACTGATTGTACAGAAGCAGACATCCTTGAACAAAACTATGAAAAAGCTTACTAATGGTGCATTCATTTTCCCAACGGAAAAGCTACTACCATATAACTATAAGATACTATAATGGCCCAGTCTATGTACTTTCCTATGTTAAGAAGAGCCAACCCTGCGAAATATCAAGTTGGCCGAGACTCGCAGCGATTTCCTTTTAATGCACAGGAGCAAAAAACTGACCTGGTGCTGTCAGAAAATTGCATCGGTGCATGATTATGGGCAATATTCATATTCCATTTGATTGCACTACTCGAGTTTTGCCATTCCATTTGAAAACGAGGACAGTTTATGTTGCCCTAAGTGCACGTTTTCTTGCATAATCGCCAATAGCTCGTGGAGCGTCAGAACATGTTTATTTCTATTGTTTTTTTGAGATTTTTACCATACCTTTGTTAAAAATGTCCAATATTATTAAAAAATATCTATTTTAAATGTATGTGATGATGAAGATGAAAATTAATTTTTCTTAAGAAGAGCCTGTGGAAATGACCATTTTTTATTTATTATTACAAGTAAGCACATATATATGGTTAAAACATCTTCTTTTACTGTCGGCTTGCGCTGGTTTTACACAGGAAACAACATGTGATAAGAAATAAGCAAATGAGAAACCAGATCATTTCCATCGACGGGCTATTTTGATGTTTTACTTCCTTTGTGGGATTTGAAATACATCTCCGTAAAGAAATATTGAATCTCTAAAACCCGGAAAATACTTTTTTTCGGGTTAGCATAAATAAACCCTCAAAAATCTGCTCTCAAACAATCGAAAGTTGAAGTTGAAGTAACTGATTTGGAATTTTTTTAACTTCTTGTTTGTTTTAATTGCCTTAGCCGCATAACCCTATTGGAAATATTAACACGCCAGGACGAACCCGTATCAGGGAACTTAGATAAGTACCAATGCGGAACGATGCCTATTTGTGAGTGATTCAAAATTGGAAATCAAAGTGTATGATGGCCTTTAATGATGTTTGGGGAGGGTGACCAGTGAAACCACTGATGAGCCCACGCTGTTTGCCCAGGGCGAAACATCGTTTGATCATTTCTCTTTTTACTTTGGTCCTTTATGTGTTCCTTGTGTTATGCTTATCCAAGGTTGAATTTTCATTTTTTTTCCACCCAGGATCTTTTGATATTTTGTTTTTAGATTCTTTTCGGTTGAAGTAACTGATTTGGAGGTTCTTTAACTTCTTGTTAGCACCAGGTCAGTTTTAGATTTTCCCCATTGCATCAAAAGGAAAACGCTATAAAACTGAGGTGCAGTCAGAAAATTGCATCGGTGCATGATTAGTGCATTGCACGGTTTGAAAGCAGATTTTTTTAGGTTATTTTATGGTAACCCGAAAAAAAGTATTTTTCGGGCTTCAGAGATTTCATATTTCTTTACGGAGATAGATTTCAAATATCACAATTCCCAAATACTTTAAATTAAATAAAAAGAAAGTAAAACATTAAAAGAGTCCATCGATCGAAGTGATCTGGTTATTTCCTCTATAAAACCAGTTTAAGTCGACAGTAAAACAAGGTGTTGTAACCAGATAGATATATGTGCGTAGTTGTAATAATAAATAAATTAAAATGGTTTTCCCCATTGACACGCTCTTCTTTTAAAAAAATAACTCTTCATCTTTATCATCACACATTTAAAACATATATTTTTAATAATATTCGACATTTTAAACAAATGTATGGTCAAAATCTCAAAAAAAAACAATAAAAATAAACAGGCATCGACTCTCCACGAGCTATTGGCGATCATGCAAGAAAACGTGCAATCAGGGCAACATGAAATGCACTCGTTTTCAAACGGAATGGCAAAACTCAAGTAGTGCAATCAAATGGAATACGAATATTGCCCTTGTTGCGCACCAGTGCATCAAAAGGAAAGCGCTAACCAGAAAAATGACGTGTGTCGATTTTCTCGCATCTCTGGCCTTTATATATCTTATAATTGTACGGCTACAACTAACTTAAGTACTCACTTGCCGTTGTAGGGACTCTAGTTCCCTGTCCATCGCCCGCAGCATCAGAGTGCCGGCGTTGCCCGACGCCATCGTAGCCAGGTCGTCGTGGTTGATGTAAATGCCGCGCGGCGGTTTGCGGCGCTGGTGGCGCAGCGCCCCGGCCGGCAGGGCGCCGCGCTTGCCGCCCGTCGGACCGGACGTGGGCCGTGCCGCGCCGGTTCGTCTACATGGAGGCGGGGAGGGTTTAGTTGGGTTTTTGAAATTGTTTAGGACTCAAGGGCAATTCCACGGGATTTTTTATTTAAGTGGACACATTTTGGCTCTCTTCAAATTTTTGTAGCACGAGGGATTAATTTTACGACTATATTTTGAATAGATCGAGTGATACCTTGTTGTGAAAGTCTTTTGAATGTCTTTACAATCGTGTAAAATTTCGAATCTATCGATTCGTTTCTGAGATATTCACTTTCACACGACCCTAAACTTAGCAGTGCAAAGATTTTATGATTAGTGCTAATTAAATGCAAAGTCACAAAATTTTGTGCTCTTGGGTCAAACCATATCAAATCAACCAAAAAAAGGTACTTTTCGTTTTGACCATCTCCGATTTTGATGATTTTTTGTACACTTATTCTTCTGATCCAAAAACTTAAAAATCCAAAAAAATAAAGAAATTGACCAATATGCCCTTGACAGGCACTTACAAAAATAGCAATATCTCAAAAACTATTGGTCATATAGAAGCGAGTTATAGCTTATTTTGAAGGTTTTTTAAAGACCTTTTTAACGATATGTATCACCATGTAATTTTTTGTTTTTTTTTTTTTAATCTTGAAAACACCATTTTGAATTTTTTTCAAAAAAATACTATTTTTTTTTCAGTATTTTTTTAATATTTTTGGAAAATTTCAGGATGGAGAAGTTATTGGTTCTATTTTTAAAAAAATAATATAAAAAAACCTTGCAGGAAAAAACCATACATTTTTTGATAAATACCTATATATTTACTCTTTATATCTAAAAACTTGTCAATTGGTTATATAAAAGGTTTTTCCAAACTTGTTTATTCCAGCAAAATTTTGAGTATTTCTTCAATTGTCCTCCCCTCCACCCAAGATCACTGCTTTTTGGACAAATGTGAGGTATGCCCAGGAACTGAGAATTTAAAAAACTTTTTGATTGAAAAGTTCGAAGAAGCAATGATTGACAATGTGACTTTTAAGAAGTGGATATCTGTAGATAGATGCAATATGGAGACATTAATTAAACCAGCAGAGGACTTCATTGAAGAATTTTCAAACGACTTGATTAAATTAAAATCTTTCTTTTTACACTCACATGCAAAAAGAATACTACAATGAGGTAAAAGACAATTTAAAAAAGGGGGAAGCACTAATCACATGCGATTTCGCTGAAAATTATTCATTTATTTTGCAGGATGAAGTGCAGTCCTATCACTGGACAAATAGCCAGGCAATCCTACATCCTTTTGTAATATATTACAAAACTCATGAGGGAAAACTGGGTCATTTAAATTATATATTTATTACAGACTGTTTGGTATACAACACTGTGGCATTTCATCTTTTTTTAAGCCACCTTATGCCTGAACTAAAGAGGCAAATTGATAATTTAGACAAAATTATCTATTTTTCAGACGGCTGTGCCGCACAGTATAAAAAAAAAATTGTTAATATTGCGTACCATCTCGAGGAATTTAAAATTAAAGCAGAATGGAATTTTTTTGCCACCTCCCACGGGAAGAGTGCATGCGATGGACTGAGAGGCACCGTAAAAAGGTTGGCTGGTAAAGCAAGTCTGCAGAGACCATATAATGAACAGATTATGACCCCCGAAGATCTTTTTAAATTTGCAACAGAAAACATTCCTGGTATAACATTTAAATATTGTTCATTAAATGACTACCAGCAACATGAAAAGTTTTTGGAAAAAAGATACCTGGAAGCACAATCGATACCTGGGACTCAAAAATTGCACTCGATTATCCTCCTCAGTAATGAAAAAATTATTACAAAACCATTTTCAAGAAGTAAAGAGGAAAATATTCAATATCTTTTTGCAACCTGTGGTTTGTCAAACACAGAAATTGAAAACATCGACTCCGGTTTTGTAACCATAAACTATGACTGTCTTTGGTGGATGGGATGTATCATTGGCAAAAATATAGAAAGCGGGGAATTAAAAGTTAGTTTTTTACATCCTCATGGTCCCTCTCCGTCTTTTTACTTTCCAAAGCCAAAAGCTGATATATTGGTCATAGATCAAAATTCTCTTTTAAGACGGGTCAACCCAAATACTGCCACTGTTAGGACATATACGCTAACTGCAGAAGAAATGACAGATTCCTCAAATATTTTACAAAAAAAATTAGCAACCTAAATATTTTTTATTGTAAATTTTCTATTATTCTTACTTTTCATTTTTTTGTTATACCCATATTAGGTAAATTAGCCCTGTATTAAATATCTTATTATTTTTTTAAAGTATGACTCCATTATTTCTCCATCCTAAAATTTTCCAAAAATGTTAAAAAAACCTTTAAAAAAAAAGAAATATTTTTTTGAAAAAAATTAAAAAATGTGTTTTTGAGATTTTTCAAAATTTTTTTTTTTTTAATTAAGAAAAAAAAAATTAAACAAACTATATTATGTCACACATCTTTAAAAAGGTCTTTAAAAACCCTTCAAAATGAGCTATCACTCGCTTCTATAGGATCAATAGTTTTTGAGATATTACTATTTTTGTAAGTGTCTGTCAAGGACATATTGGTCAATTTCTTGATTTTCAAAAATCAATAAAACAAAAACCGCTTATCCAAAAAATTTGATTTGATTTTGAGTTTTTTGATAAGACGAATAAGTACGCATATTTAAGTTCTCATGAAAGAAGAGGTTGGTGGTGTTTTTAATATTGGAATAAATTAGTGCCATTTACGTGCTAATTTATTCCAATATCAAAAACACCACCAACGTCTTCTTTCACGAGAACTCAAATACGTGTACGACCTAAAGTTAGCAGTGGACCACGTTAATTTTAAAAAATATGCAGAAAAAAGTAAAAAATACAGTTTTTTTAAATTAAAATGGCAGCATTTAATTTTCTGGATCGTTTAGACCATTCTACTACTTTTCTGGATCATTCTTAGCATGGTCCACTGCTATCTTTAACGAATAGCTAGCAATGCAGGTCGGAAACTACAAGAGCACAAAATTTTGTTATTTGGCATTTAATTAGCACTTTATTAGCACTAATTATTCCAATCATAAAATCTTTACACTGCTGACTTTGTACTGCTAACTTCAGAAATGTCACAAATTTACCGGAATAATTCGAGCTTATTTTAAAAGTAAATGTCTCAAAAACTAATTAATAGATTTTCACGGCTGTAAAGACATTTAAGAAACCTTCAAAACAAGGTATCAATCAACCCACTTTCACTATTCAAAATACACAAAAATTTCAAGAGGGCCAAAATTTGTCCCCCTCGAATAAAAAGTCGACGAGTCCGGTAATTTTTCCAAAATCAGACTCTTAAATACGTAAATCTTGGGTGGGAAGTTTTAAAATGTATATGAATTTTTCAGAAAAACTTGTAAATAACACTGGTCAGCAAAACATTTGGTGCGCGAGACAAAAATAACTGATTTGAAATAATTTTGTCGTACTGCTCCCGTTTTTGAGATAATGATTTTTTTAAAATAAAAAGTTGTTTTCTTTTAGTACTGCGAAAAAAGAGATGTGCAAATTATGGCAGACACTGGTAGTTTCCAGCGATAGAAATTTATTACAAAAAAAAATCAGTGATGCACGCGATGATGTTTTCTTCAAATTTTACCAGATTTTTTTTTTGCTTTGTGCTTTTTATTTTAATTTGTGTAGGTATCCGTGGAAAATATCACCTATTATATCAGATCGCTGAAACGAGCTGTGGGACCAAATCTGATACTTTTTTTTTATTCGGCGTAACCAAATTGGTCAAAATTCTCCGGCACCAAATTGTGTGTTGACCAGTTTACATTAATTTATCTTATTAAAATTTATAATAAAGTTGGATACAAGATAAGATATATTTTATTTTTAAACATCGCCCTGGAAGTGCCCTTAATTTTTCGATAGAGAGGTCAGGGGACGATAAGCTTATGCGACTGCCGGAATAAAATTTTTTATTTGACGAGACTTTTTGACATGTGTACAGATTTTTTCCTGGTGTTGACACCTTCTTCAAGCCTACGTTGATATCGTCTACACAAGAAATAATTAGTGATATTATTTTCGGAAAATTGAAAATAGGGAGTTTTTGGTCAGCATAGAAAAACAATAGTTAGTTAGTTTATTTATTACAAAGTATTTATACAGTATAGAGTACATATACATGTTTAGTCAGGCTTAGCCTAAATTAATGAGTTAATAAAGATAATAAATATTAAAAATAACAATAATGTGCTGCAAAATGCTTAAATAAAGTAATGAGTTTATTTTTCACGAAGCTATTACAGGAGCAATATTTTTATAGGCTGTAGTTATTTAAAAATTATTTAGGTCTTAAAAATATATAACACAAAAATAAGAAACATTTACTAGATATTAGCGACATAAAGCCATTTTTAACTCATCGCCGTATACGTATCCCCATCTAGCGAGAACCAAGCACATTAATTGGTCAGAAACTTGTACCACGTTCGAAAAGAGCAGATATATGCTAATCTAAGGTGTTCTTCAACGCGATAGGTGTTGAGATGCGTTAGGTATCACGTATCGTTACGGCACACGTATCGTATCTCAGTACCTATTGCGTTCATAAACACCTTAAATTAGCATATATCTGCTCTTTTCGAACGTGCTACAAATTTCTGACCAATCAGTGTGCTTGATTCTCGCTAGATGCGGATACGTATACCGCGATGAGTTACAAATAGCTTTATGTCTCTAATAACCTCTGTGGTTATTGTTATTTGACACGCCATCAAGAATAAAGTTATTTCGGTTTATTTTCCCAACTATTGCTACGCTCCTTAATCAAAAAGTAACCATTTTAAGCTTTCTTTTTTGCAAAATTTGCCAAAAACACAAACACTTTGTTGTTCTCAGTGCGCATACTCAGAACGGATACGTCGTACAGCAGTCTCACCTATCTCTACCAGGGTTCCCAGATTAGGGTATTTTCCCCAAAAATGAGGGAATTTTTTTTGCTCTGGGTATTTTTTTGGAAATTTGTTTTTCTGGGGAAAATTTTTGTATTGAGAAAATTTGAGGGGAAATTTATTTTAATATTAATTTACCTGGCCAAGGAATTGTAAATTCTAGCAGAAAATATAGCTCCTAGAATAACATTTATTCTGTTACCCTTAAGCGGCGCCATCTATTGTCGCCGTACAAAAGATCTAACAGTGTAGTGTAAAAACAACCCAATTCAGCTAAAGTAGCGGTACTTTCGCATTCTCCCGCGGTGTGGCGTTGACATTATGTATTGTACTGTTTAGGGTCACAAAAACGGCATTGATTTGACAACGCTGCTTTGCTGTTTTTGGGCCAATCTTTACCGGACAGAATATCGGAAACGAGAAAACAGAATATTTTCAAATTTGGCAGGAATGTTTATTTTTGAATTCATCACAACCGTATCCAGACAGTTTTTTGCTGGACTATCTTATTTTCAAAATAAAATAAACACGGCTAACAATAGTAAAAAATCTCACCTGGCTTTTTCTTTAGCCTCGTCGATAATACAGAAATCTGTAACAGCAATTTTTGGATTTTTTAATTTTTTGGAAAAAATACACCAAATTTTAAAAATCCTTTGGGTACGGTTGTAGATTTTTATAAATCCAATTATCTGATAACAAAAAAGTTATGATTTTTCTCTTTGTAAGCAATATTCTGCCGGAATTCTGAAACACCAAGGTCACGTAATTTAGTAGGCCCAAAGAAACTAAAGTGAGTTCGATTGGAGTATTGAAATTCAGGTTCCGCATACCCACCGGCCACTTGTCTAATGGAACATTCGGACAATAAATGACATGTATCGTCAAGTGATAAAAATAATACGGAAATTTGTTTTTTTTTTATGTTGAATAATGATTTTTCTTTTGATTCTTTTTAATTTCGAGACATTGCAATCCATGAAACATGAAGCCGAGCGTCAAAACCTTTTAAAGAAGCTTTAATAAATGGTTACGTTCCTAATAAGTTATACTTTTCTCGCATATAGTGTTCGTAGCGTGTTCTGAACACTGCACGATCTCACTCGAAATGGTATTAGTGATGCCACCTATTGTTGATCTTTCAAAAAAAATAGTATGCCGTTTTTGTGGCCTTAAGATAACCCAGCAAAAAGCTTATGTCTGGAGTTTTCGTTTGATTATTACCAAAGTGTCTCAAGTTCATAATGTCAAATAAATATAGAAGCGTTTGGGAGCAAGAACGTGAATTAAAATGAAATTTTTCGTTCGACAGGATGGCTTCGCCCTGATCCTGAAGACGAAAAAAAGCTGTTTGTAAACTAGGTAGGGGTAGCCGTTAACATACCCGACTTCGGCAATAAACAGTTCATAAATGAATTGCTACACAATGAGAGACAAAGTCAAAATCCTTATTGTTATTATTATTATTTTAAGGAAATTCGAAAAACGGAGGCAATATTTTTAATATTTTAATTACAAACATATTTAGAATTTAGAAAAAAATAACAGTTTTTTTTCAAAACCTCCTTATATAGGGGATTATCAAGTTTCGATTTGAGAAATTCGACCGAGTCATCTGGCAACCTTGATCTCTACGACCAAAGAACACTTGCAGTATTCGTACGCAGCTAGCCTCATCCACCAGAAGTGAGCGGCATCATCGACTAAAACTAAGCATCAAGCACTAAACAAGAATTGGTTTGATTACTTCGTACGTTGTAAGCACAACTTAACTCTTTTTTTAAGGACGCTTTCATAAAGTCAAAAATAGCTTGCTTGTTTAGAACTAGTACTTTTAGATTAAGAAAGACGCACAATATAATGTAAAAACAGTTAGGAAAATAAATCGAAATAACTTTATTATTGATAGGTTGTTATTTTTGTAAATTGACCAAAAACTCCCTAATATCAATAACTTTTTTGTTTTTGATGACTAGGAAAATATTAACTATGACATTAATTTTTATTTTAAGCAAAATTTCAAATAAAATAAAATGTCTAAATTATTTAAAAGGACTACGAAATTTAGAGTAGGATTTGGCAAAAAAAACAATAGTGAAGTTTGAAAATGCTGGATTTTGACATAAAGAGAGGCACTTACTAAATCACCTGTTGTCGCATAAGCTTAACTCATTAAAGAGTATCGGGATCGATCACACAAAAATGTTTCTCGGGATAAGACATATTAGAAAGGTTTTCCCTAATCAAAACAGACAGACAGACATTAATCCAAACGGTTTAAACCACTCAGCTCTACAATTCTTAATGTTATCTGAAACTTTTTTCTTGGACGATTCAAATAAGGCAATTCCATGATGAATGGGAGATTTTTGGAAATTTTTCGAATTTGAACGTTAGGGCGTAATAACTTTTTTTTAAATCTTAAAATAATACCCACCAGCGAAAATATAGGCAAATAAAACCATAGTGTTATAAGGAAATCCTTGCCAGCAGCGGCGTTCGGTATGTTTGTAATGCAATTCGATTCTTCTATTACTTTTTGCAAATTCGTCAATGACGTCATCATAAAAACGTGGATGCTCTTCTTAATTAACTATCCGACATTGTTAGCATTATTCTCGTTGAAGTTGACGGTCTTTGCGTGTCCAAGTACGCATTTTGGGATATGCCCTATAACTTTTTTATTAATTTTTTTTTTATTAATGGAAATATCTTCGTGGTGACAGTTGCATTTTTGCAGAGTTTTGAAACTAGAATTTAATTACCAAGTGAGATTTCACGAGTGACTTTTAGTTTTTGAGATATAACACAACTTTGGTATTTTTCTTATAGAACACCCCAATTTTTGCTTCATTTTTTAAATGCTTTTTTAATTTCCTTCAAAACGATGCGCCTCTTACGAAAATCGGATAAATAGTTGTTGAGTTATTAAATATTTTCCATAAATCATATAGTAGGATGCAATAAAGGCACGTCACATTATTAAAAAAATCTAGAGTGCCTTGGTTGGCAATCTGAGCATAAAATATGGGTAAAATAATTTATTATTGATATAATAGTAGGCCTTGAATTCAGTTTAAGAGGCAAAATAGTTTTTTATTTCTTCATAGCAAATTATTTTTATCTTCTAAGATTGACCACCATGGCACTCTAGATTTTTTTTAAAATGTGACGTGCCGCTTTTATCACAGCCTACTATATGATTTATGGAAAACATTTAATAACTCGACAACTATTTATCCGATTTTCGTAAGAGGCACATCGTTTTGAAGGAAATTAAAAAAGCATTCAAAAAATTGGGGTGTTCCATAAGAAAAATACCACCTTTGTGTTATATCTCAAAAACTGAAGTCGCTCATGAAATCTGACTTGGTAATTAAATTCTAGATTCAAAACTCTACTGCAATTGTCACCACGAAGATATTTCCATAAATAAAAAAGTTATAGGGCCTATCCCAAAATGCTGACTTTTCAAGAAGCCCCCGTAGCTCGAAAATGGGTTGACAAAGGGGGGTCAAATTTCCTCTATCTCCTCTAGAAGTACTCGAAACTCCTCAAAACCATCGAATTTTGGACACCCTGTACACACAGATAGCCTCCAATGATAGCTTCTACGCCCGCCTAAAGCACGCGACCGCATTCTCGATGCAGGTTCAATGACCTCTCGACGCACACGAAAGCAGGCACACTGCCGCTGGCGGCGTATTATAGCTGCAGGCTCCAGAGAACCTAGCAGCGGCGGATAGCTTCTATTGGATTTTTCTAGAGTAGTGAACAGCCGCGCGCACAAGTCACGCGGGCAGACTTTCTGCTGTGACTCGGTTTGAGTCAAGGCCGCATTTGTTATGGCCTTGATATCTAAAATAACGAGAGATAGCCTACAGGCTAACGCGGGGTCAAGCACCCATTATCAGTTCACGAGATAAAAAAAGATCCTAGACTGAGATTGCCGAGCGACGTAATGGTCTGCAAATACAATTTCGAAAAGAAATACAAACTTAAAATTAAAGATAGAGCCGACTGAGAGGAAGGAGCGGAATCCATCTGGTACACAGACGGCTTCAAGACCGACGAGGGTGTAGGAGCTGGCATATACGGGTAAAAATATGAGACTTTAGTCTCTATGGGCCTGACAAATGATTGCACAGTGTTCCAAGCTGAAGTAGCGGCAATACATCACTGTGCCGAAAAAATACAAAGCGTACAGGAAAACTGTCATTCGGTAGTTAAACATCGTGGATTCTTTAAACGGAAAGGTGCTTCTAGCAGGTTAGAATGTGGTTGAAAAAAAACATCCAAAAACACGTCAACTAAGATTTTTAATTTCCTACAAAGTATGACAAAAAAATATATTTTTTTAAATAGGACGCCCTGTATATTTTGCAATTTTTGAAATCTGCAAACAATTCTCTCTTCAGCAATGCCACACAGTAGGATCTATCTTTTACGATAATCAAGATATTTTTATTTAAATCTCTATGGAAAACTTCGATATTCATTCAAATATCCCCCGTAAAACAAGGTATAGATAACAATTCCATGCTAGTTTAAATGCCTCTATCTTGGAAACCATAAGAGATTAGTGTGTGGTATTGTCAAAAAGATAATTTTTTTAGAATTCAAAAATGTCAAACTATACAGGATGTCCTATTTTTAAAAAAATATTGTTTTGCCATACCTCGTAAACAAAATGACATAAAAAAATCCCAAGATTTCACGATTAAAGAAAATTAAAAAATCTCAGTTGACTTGTTTTTGGATTTTTTTGTAAAACCAAATTCTAACCCGCTAGAAGCACCGTTCCGTTTAAAGAATCCACCCTGTATATTCAGATAGTCAAGCTGCACTTAAAGCTCTAGAAACAGTGCAAGTGACATCCAAACTGGTTTGGGACTGCAGAACAGCTCTAAATAGACTGGCAAGCACCAAAAGAGTGACACTAGCCTGGGTCCCAGGACATCGGGGACACTCTGGGAACGAAAAAGCCGATGAATTGACCAGACAAGGCTCGGCAATAAAGTTCACAGGGCCTGAATCATTTTGTGGGATCGCTAAGGCCAGAGCCAAGCAATCTATTAAACAGTGGCTCACCAAAGAGACGAACGAGCTGTGGGAGCAAACGCCTGGACAAAGACAGGCCAAACAGTTCATTAAAGAACGTTCACCAAAGCTAACTGCAGAACTTCTTAGTAAGGAAAGGAAGCTTGGCAGACAAATCGTGGGACTCCTAACAGGTCACTGAAAACTCAATAAGCACTTGCATGCAATGGGATTAGTAGAAGATGCAACATGCCGCTTCTGCAAGAAAGAGGAAGAAACCCGATTACATGTCCTATGTCAATGTGAAGGCCTAGTTAGAACAAGGGCCTTACTGGGGGACCTAGAATGTCCACGGCCAGAAAGCTATATATAGGGTACACTGGCAAAGCCTCTGGGTTTCATTACAAGGACGGAGCTGCAACTTGTTTTGTAGTCCTAGCTAAGTAGGCAAGAAGAAAGGGGAACCACAATAGATCTATGAAGATCGAGGTGGACAGATGTCTACACCACCCCATTCTAATCTAATCTAAAATATCTAAAATAATTTTTAACATTTTTAATACAATCTAAAGTAATTGGTTCCTATTTCAAAAATTACATTTAAGAAGATGATGTTTTTCTAGGCGAATCACTGCTTCCACGGACCGCACGCCGCTGTTCAGGGGTCAAAAGGTTTTTGGCCTATTAACCTTTTCGTGGTGCGCCCCTGGCGTATTCTAAAATACGAAACCAAATTTTTTGTTTGCTTTAGAAACTTTTTAGGAGACATATGTTTATAGGAAGTCTTATTTTGGCCTGACTAGTGGCCCTGTATACAATTTTTGACAGTTATTGTTTACCAGAGGTAAGCAACTCGATTTGGCAGTTCTTAGGGAAATGTTGACAATGTTTTGTGTGTTGGCAGCCATTGGAAATAAATAATTTTGTCAAATCTATTGACTCTTGTTATGTAGGCATTTAGTGTTTTGTTCTTGGTTATTTAGTCAGTTTAGGCACCTATTCTAAATATTATAATAAATAATTTTTTTGTCGTTTTTTTCTTTTGAAGGCCTAAGTGGAAGAGCGCCCTTCCTCTACTTTTATTGTTTCTTTTTTTTTTAATTTTTCTTTATTACTACACTTTCATTCTAAATGTAATATTTGTGACAATAAAATTATTAATTAATATTAATTCATTATTAAATTCAATTTTTTATTAATAAACATAGGTACATGAAATTTGAAATTTAATTATTTATACGCGATTTCATAACGGTAAAGCCATAATGACCCTTAAAATAATTTAGTCAAATACCTGTTAAATAATTTACATATATATACAGCAGGGCACGTTTTTTGGTAAATTTAAAGACTGTAAAAAGCTGTCATTGAAACAAATTAATACCACCTTGTCTCAAACATTTTATGCTTTGAAAAATTACAATTTTTGCTGGTTTTTGTATAAAAATGGCAAAATAAAAATCATATGCACGACACCACTTAAGATGACGAAACAGAAATTTTATTAAACATTTGCCTTAAATTATTTTCATCTTTCTCTGAAATACTTTTTTATAGCCTGCTCTCTCTCTTCAACAATCTTAATTAGCTCTCCATCTTTCTCTAAATATTTTTCATGTTAACAGAGAAAAAATATTTTTAGGCCGTACTTACACTTAAACTTGAAAAATTTGAGTGTTTTATTCTAGAAATCGAAAGTTTGGAAAGGAAGCTTTAAAATTTGAGCAAAATCATGGCATAAAAATGTGAAAAACATAGTAAAAATTGCTTAAACAAAACCGTTTCCCCTTAAATTATGCTAAACTATTTTAAGCCATCATGGCTTTACCATAAGAAACTGTAAAAATACTCGAGCCTATGACCTTGTATTCTTTCACTGTTCAATGGAAAAAGAAACGCAAGAAAAATGGAATGGAATTTGCGAGGTAAGTAAGATGAGTTAAATTTAAATAATATTATATATTGTCATTATTTTTAGAAAAAGAGGAATAAAAAGATAGATCAATATTTTACCTACTATTAACATTTTTAAATCTCCAGTTTTTTTGTCAAAGCTGGAGATATTTTACTAACTAAAAAAGTTATCATCATTCAAAATTATAAAAAGAGAAAACAAAACCGTAAAATATGAAAAAAAACTAGAAAGAGAGGACAATATGAGTTGCCCACCTCTGGTAAAAAAACAAGTGTCAAATGTATAGAGGGTCTCTAGACCTGACAAATACGCCCTAAAAATCTGGTATTAAATTTTGAAGCAACCTGTATATTTAATAAGAGAAAAATGCGATCAAAACGTTAAAAACTCCCGCGAGTCATCATGGAATTGCCCAATCCTGAAGCAGATCGAAATTCTTTCACTGTGGGGACTTCTACGCAGTAAGTATTAGTAAAGTATATATAGTACATACCTCCAGTGTTGGTAGCACGAGTTGCACAAGGTTCCCTTGGGAGTCACGTGAGTGACTGTACAGAAGACGCCGCAGTTCGAGCACGCTCCACCCTCACCCTACACACGCACATACAATCGTACTCAGTATCTTGGAAATGACAATTTTTTAGTTCAGGTCCGCACGCCGAAATTATGTGCAAGCTATGGATGACATGACGATTTATTGAAATACAAATTGTCGTTGATGGCCCTTTAAAAATGGTGGGTGTAGGGTAAACAAAGCGATTTTCCGTAAGACGTAATACTAAAACAAAAAAGATGCAGATTAAAGCAATCCTTTCCGAATAGGGGAGAAACGAGCATTTTGCCGAAATGTTAGAAATAAACCAAAAATTCTCTTGTCTCTCAGTTCAGTCTGAAGATCGGGTCAGATCGGCTTGAAGAGAGACAGTTATCTGTAATTACACGGTTGCGACAGAGATAGGTAGCGGGAATTTCCACGTTTAATTACGAATTTTGAGTTTATTGTTAAAATTTCGGCAAAATGCTTGTTTTTCCCCGATTTAGAAAGGATTACTCCATAAAAAAATCACTGTGCTTAATCTGTGTCTTTTTCCACTCTGCCAAACTTTTGATTTAAGTTAGCATTACGCCTTATGGAAAAACGGTTTGTTTACCGACCACATTGGATCGGCTATATTGTTTCTCTTAAACTTCCCTATATGCAAAATCAAACCCACTAAATACAAGAAAGTTTATTTATAAAACGATTCACTAGCCATTTTTTATCCGAACCTTAATTGTTAAAACCCATTCAATATCAAACTATTTTCCATTAAATCTATTCAAAATCAAAACAGGAATTGGTAAAACCGTTGTTGTTTGGGAAACCAAATTTCTGATAAATTAATTCTGCATTAGCAAATAAAGCTGAAGATGCAATTGATTTACCAGAACTTTGGTTTGTCAAAGAACGGTTTTACATATACTTTGGAAACTGCTGGTTTGATTAAGAACGGGTTTTCACAAATTAATTCCAGTTTGGTTGGTTTGAACAATTATTACAGTTGTTCTTATGATGAACATTTTTATTAAAAAAGGTTTGATAAATAAATTTTAAATCTGTTGCCATGGTTTGCACATAATTTGAGCGTTTATGAGAACGCCAAAATTCTGTGGAAATCATGGTTGAAAAATGATTAATATGATTGATTGTCAACCAAATGTTTGTTGGATTCCCTAACTTTTACCCGTGTAGGAAATCCACGACTTTTCCATGAATTCAAACAAATTTTGCGTTGCTACATTACTTTTTGGACCTGTTTCTAAACGGACCAGGTGAGTTAAGAACAGAGAATTTGTATGAAAGCATATGTTTTTATTATGGAGTGGAGCTCTATGTTAATGATATTTCCATTACCTGCTTATTTGAAAATATTGAGCACAAAAAAGAAGAGTTTAGTTTACAGAATATTTGGGATCAAAATTTGTAAAATTTTATAATTATATAATAAATATATATATTTATATTTTTGAATGAAGGTGGTTCCGAGATAAACAAAATAAAAGGTGCAGAAGCGTGTAATATGAATACCAGTGTAAAACATTACATACATTATATCTAGCCAGAGCTGGAAACTATACACAAGCATGACCAGCTTAGCCACACCATAACAACAGTTACTATTTTATATTATAAATAAATTTAAAAATCAGTACGTCGTTTGTCAGACGTAATAAAATTGTCGATAATTGTATTTTGTTTAATGTAATAACTAGGTACTATATACAGGGTTCCTAAGATTTTCCTTAGGGATAGGATTTCAATAAATCAAACAGAAATGGCATAGAAAGTTCTGCGCGCACAAAAGAAACAGGTATATTGAGCAATGGTGCCAGTTTGTTATTATCTCCGGACTGGAATCATAGTTGCAATAATAACCGTTGACAAGATGTCTGCAAATTCCGCTAGATGGCGGCCATCTAATCTAATTAAAAATTAGATGTTTTCAGGTCCAAACCACAGCTTTTTCTTGCTTAAAGGAGGCGGCAGGGTCCATTATTTACGATACTGAGCGATAAACTCGTGAGGTTGTTAACATTAGAAAGAAATATCTTCGCTTTTAATTAAATTTCTTTTCATTCTGTTCTACTAGTGACATCTATCCGAAAACGGCCAAACCATGCAGCTAGTACTAGCAGCCAAAGAAATCAATAAACGGCGCTGTTTTTCCTGCAGAGCTTTTTGCTTGCGATATTATTGATTTTAAATAAAGCTGGTCCTACACTACATTTGATATTTTCGAGGTGTTTTATGACATGATCTCGAAACATGTAGCGAACCAATTCTTCAAAACTAGCGGGAGGGTAAAAGCGAAAAATAAGGGGCTGCCAATATTTGTAACACCCAAAAAGGGGTGAAAAGATTTATTTTGCTCTGTTTCTTTACAAAAAACTTTTTTTTTACGAAAAACTTGAGCTCTGCCACTTTTTTTATTTTTTTCTTCAACTTTCTCGAAGTTTTCGTCATACCGTAGAAAAAAATTATTTCCCCCATGGTCATACTCTACTTTTATTCGAAAAAATTTAGAAACAGAGACGGGATCAGTTATCCTAAAACGGGGGATCTTGGTTTCGAGTGAGAAGATAAAGGGCGCTGCAGGCAAAAATTTTTCAATTAAATTAGCCGAACGCAAAAATGTTAGAAAAACAAAGCACGAAATAAAAATGGCGCCGCTTACAATTTTTTTTCAAAAATTACGTAATTTTGGGAACGCAAAGAAATAGGTCTAAAGAGTATAATTTTTAAGAAAAAAATATCAATTTTCTCGCCCTCCTCCACTGGGACTACAGGGGCCGTGCACAAATTACGTAATGGTCATAGGGGGAGGGGGGTTACAAAACGTTACGTAGGGGGGAGGGGGGTTTTCGACAGCGTTTGCATTTGTGTAAAACTAAGAAAATTTGGAATGAAAATAAGTGAAGTTTTTTTTTTGGGGGAGGGTAGTGGTCTTGAAATCGTTACGTAATATTAGGGGAGTGGCGTGCCAAACCGTTACAAAACATTACATAGGGAGGGGCTAAAAAATTGGTAAAATCACCGTTACGTAATTTGTGCACGGCCCCACATCTGACTGTTCCTCCTTTTTGATTTCGAATGAAAGTGCAAAACCCGGGTTGGACGTTCGAAGGCGTCAACCCGTCCTATTTGCTTGATAAAGTTTCTACGGAAATATCTCAGTCGATTTCTCCGGCCGTGTATGAACGCTTTAGGTTAGGCATTTGCATGTATCTCAGTCCCCAGCCTGTAAACAGTGCGTAAGGACAATGGTTACAAAATGAAAAGCCGAAAAATATTTTTTTTTACGATATCTTTCATCAGTTTGGTATTAAAGTCGAGCAAAAACAATTTTTATTCCAGTCCTAAAGATATGAAAATGGAAAACATTAGAAAACAACAACCTGGAATGGATTTACTACGTGTAAGATGTAGTGACAACATCGCTCCATGCCCATCCTTTTCTGCCTAATGTGCTTTTCCGTTTGTCTGCGTCTTATACACGGCTGCTTAGCCCCCTAAGGATTTGCTTAGGAACCCTGTATAGGTATTAAATGTAATTGTAAGTTATATTTTTTAAAATAAACAAAAGTAGTAGATAATCTAAAAGAAAGCGCTATTTCATTTGTTATAATAATTTACAATTTTCCCGACATTGAAAAATGACAGAAAAAAGCCCAAAAATCCCAGGCACATTGCACAACTAATAAAGGAAGCTATCCGGTTTCCGGAAGTCGTAAAAATGTGCCTCAAGCCCTAGAAACGGACTGATATAGTTTTTCTAAGAGTGCCAATTAGTTTAATTTAAAATTCTCAGATATTACAAATTTCTCAGCACTTATCAGATGCGAAGTGTTCATAAATTAGAGATTTTTATGCAATGCCAAATTAGTTTATTACGACGTTGATACACTCCTTTTGTGACATTGAAATATGAATACCCCATTCCAAATATGGCAAGAGCCAAAGGAATTAAAATAAAATAGAAACCGTATAAAAATCCTAAGGCTAATCAACGGAAATTTAAACGCCTAATCATCTGCAATTAGATAGTATAAATACAATATAGTATTCTAATAAACTAGGTATAGTACCATAAATTTAAAAATGCATGAGAGAAGTTTGTCGAAATAATTAGGATTAGGACATTTTCTGTCGACAATCTGACAACCAAGGCAAAACGATTGTGTTTGACATGGCATGTTTTGCCAGTCAGACGAGTTTTTACTGGTTTTTTGTGGTTTTTTCTAATATTTATTTTTATATTTTTGCTTTAACGACCTAATAACATGCGCCTTCTAGATTGTTTTAATTGCTTTGGCAAGAGCCCTATTTTTATAATCGTGCCCATTTTGAAATCCCTTCAAAATAAAATCTAGCACGTTAAATTTAGCAAACCAAACAAAGGAAAACGTATTTACAAACAGTCATAGAAAAAATGATGAAACAAAGAGGATGTACGCTGGCGAGTGAGAATATAATATACGTGCAGCTACAAGAAAAATGTCTACCTGTGAAATGGAATTGCCACTTTTCGGGCCGACATTCCGACTTATGCCGCTCTTGCGACGTATGCCGTGATGCATGGTCCATTTCTAAAATATTTAATTTTGAAACGTTTTTATCAAATTTTTATTATAGAACAAGTTTGGTTTTTGGGGTTCTTGCAAAAAAAAATGTTTTTTCTTCTTATTCAATTGCCTGGGTCCGAACATTGTGTTATTGCCATGAATTGTGTCCCTGCCCCGACATCACGTTGTAATCGTCAAATCGGAAGGTTGGTTTCAAACCAGGGAAAATAGCCCAACCGACCAATCTAATAGCGCTTTCGTTTATTGCTATAAAACCACTCTCGCGTACTCAAAGATCGATCCGATTTGGATGTTCGATTATGTCATATACCTATTAGCTTAAATTTACGCCTTACCCAGGCCAAACTTTTTTATAAGGGGTTTATAGGGGTCGTGAATATTTATAACAATATTTATAAGAAAACTTTAACATGTTAATGTTTATAAAGGTAATGGAAAAACCAGACGAGCATTATTTTTCCAAAATTATCAGAATATTCTTATCACTATATTTATAAAACTTTTGTCTTAGGTTTCATAATATAGCAAACAAAACATTTTAAAAAGCCTCCCTATAAAACTCTTGGTTTTTGGGTTTTATAATTTAGCAATCAAAACCTTTTCACGAAATTTCTTATAAAACTTTTAGTGTAAAGTTGACAAGTTTTATAAGATCGTAATAAAAACTTTTAAAAACTATTCTAATAAAACTTTTAGCTTAAAGTGGTTCAAGTGTTATAAAATAGTTAGCAAAACATTTGAAAAACTCTTCTTATAAAACTTTTGGTTTAAATTCATTTAAGTTTCACAAGCTTTTATAAGATAGCAAGGAAAACTTGTTAGGTAGTAACCAAAACCTTTTCAATAATTTTTACCTAGGTCAAACTTTTTTATAAGGGGTTTATAGGGGTCGTGAATATTTATAACAATATTTATAAGAAAACTTTAACATGTTAATGTTTATAAAGGTAATGGAAAAACCAGACGAGCATTATTCTTCCAAAATTATCAGAATATTCTTATCACTATATTTATAAAACTTTTGTCTTAGGTTTCATAATATAGCAAACAAAACATTTTAAAAAGCCTCTCTATAAAACTCTTGGTTTTTGGGTTTTATAATTTAGCAATCAAAACCTTTTCACGACATTTCTTATAAAACTTTTAGTGTAAAGTTGACAAGTTTTATAAGATCGTAATAAAAACCTTTTAAAAACTATTCTAATAAAACTTTTAGCTTAAAGTGGTTCAAGTGTTATAAAATAGTTAGCAAAACATTTGAAAAACTCTTCTTATAAAACTTTTGGTTTAAATTCATTTAAGTTTCACAAGCTTTTATAAGATAGTAAGGAAAACTTGTTAGGTAGTAACCAAAACCTTTTCAATAATTTTTATATAAAAACTTCGCTTTAAAGGGAAAGCCAAAATCACGTGATTAGGTAAATTAGCCATGCAGCAGACGCGCAAAAGGCCAAGTGCTCAATAGATAAGGGGCCTGAATATTTTTATGTTGTTCGCGCATGTGCACGATTTTAAAGTAAATTTTATGAATTTTATTTTTTAAAAACAAATTTTTCTGGCGAAATTATCCGCGCGCACTGACAATGACGGAAGATGCTGTCAAATATCAAAGAAAACATTTTGGTTAGTTAAAATGGCTAAGTGGACTACAGTTTACCAAATAATTAATCACTATCGAGGGAGACCAGTATAATGGTAATTACAACTTCTTGGAGTTCTATAAAGGTTTTGATAACCCTTATAAAACTTGACTTAAAATATATGACTGGCAGCCATTTTCCTAAACTGTTTCATAATTCAACAATTTTGTATTTTTGACTTTAAATTCCAAACAGTATAATAAGTTATGTAATAATAGTTGATTTATTAATCGTTCGACCTGCATTTTGTTATTTGTTTACTATTGTTTGAATTACAGGAACTTTAAGAAAACTAACCTTACTTTTTTCTCCATAAATTTGGTTAAAAATTCTTTAAATTACGGTTTTTTTGAAGCGCGTATGTTTTTAGAAGGCAGAAATGAATTCTACGCGATAAAGACGACGTGGCTTATAGGATTTCTCGTAGAGAATCGATATAAACATCAATAAAATATTATAATAATATAACCTATAAATATTTGTCGAAATTAATATCCACCAAAAGTTTCGTCATTTCTGTAAACATTTTACTTGATGCATTCAGACAAAGATGAAATTATAAAAAATCGCATGCATCGTAACTTTAAAAAAGGAAAGCAAATACCATATATATTATATGGTTAAATCAATAAGGGGCGAGGTCAAATTGGACGCGCTAAAACCCTCTGACAACCATTTGAAAACTACTTGTAGTTGGCTTGAGATTTTATAAAGGGTTAGAGAATGTTTTTAAAGATATTTTTTAAAACTAAAACTCATGTGAAAGTAAGACTTATAAGGGGTTTATAAGAGTCCTGAAAAGGTTTTAAAGAGAACCTAATACAACTTTTTGTTTTATTAAGTAGTTGCCAGAAGGTATTGATGTACATTATAAAAAAATAAATGTTACTTGGGTAATCTAGCCAGCCATGGAAATATCGAAACAAGACAAGTGGTTTGGCTCCGACCTTTTGCACAAGCGCGATTTTGGCCAGCTTCGGGGCCACGTCATACGTCCTTCAATCATGACGACGCCATTTTTGTTGTTTAATTGTTTTGATTCTGAGTTTTCACTTGTATCGCGCGTCTTATTCTGTCAAAAATTAGAAAAAAGTAAGTTAAAAGATAAGTAAAAAAGACATGCTGTGTTTATAGAGAACATCAGATAACGAAAGCGGAGCGATAACATCTGAGGTATCGAGTAGAGAAAGTTCAGAGGTTATTATAGAGCTGTTTTTGTTTTGGAAATGTGCAGTAGTACATCAACGCAAGGTCATACGCAAAGAGGGGCAATAAATATTACAATGATTTCTGCACACCAAAAAGAAGTAGAACAAAATAAAATAATCGTGTCGGCGATCTCCAGTATAATGTTTTGTGGAATACATGACCTGCCATTAAGGTGTAAAGAAATCCATGAAGGTGTTCTTGAAGATTTAATTAAATTAAGAATTGAGTCTGGCGACCAAGTTATGAAAAATCACATGGAAAAAGCCAAGAAAAATGCAACATATATGTCACCAAGAATACAAACGAAATTATTAATTTATGCGGAGCTGTTATAAAAGATGAGATAATTAATGTCGTTAAACAAATCGATTCTTTTTATAGCATATTAGCAGATGGTTCAAGCGACATCTCAGGAAAGGAGCAGCTTTCAATTGCTATTCGATTTTTTGACACACAGCTGATCATAATCCGTGAAGAGTTTTTAGAATTTGTCGTTTCAGATAAATGTGTTGGTCAAGGTCATGATGGCTGTTCTACTATGGCCGTTAAAGAAGGTGGAGTTTAAAAATTATTGCGGGAACAATATAAAAAAGCACTGTACTTTCATTGTGCCAGCCACAAATTAAATCTAGTCGTCGATGACTTAAATGTCGTTCCTGAAATACGAAATACAATATCTACTGTTAAGGGTATAATTCGCTTTTTCCGTGAATCAGTTCTAAGAAGAAACTATGCTCCAAATATTCCTCTACTTTGTGAGACACGATGGTCTCAAAAATACAAGAGTATTGCTGCATTTAAAGACAAATTTATAGGCATCCTTGAAGGCCTTTAAAAACTATCAGAAGACGGAAATTCTGCAACTAGAAAGATGGCATTCCAGCTTCATAGTGCTGCAACAAGACCGGTATTTATTATTACTCTGTGCCTAATTGCAAAATATTCTGCGCTTTTGGGACCTGTGGCCAATATCTTGCAATCTAAAAGTTTAAAATATTAGGTTTGTGCATGCATGTGTACACCGGAAATTAGGAAACAAATAGAAGCAAAGGTCCTGAGCAGATTTGCTGAAGATCCTCGACGTTTCGTTTTACTATAACATTAAGATAAGAAATAATGTGTATAAATGTTTGCTTTTTCGTTTTTTTTTTGTTTATTTCAATAAATACTTATCTTTTTTCAAACTTTTTACACTTGCCCCCCCCCCTAAATTTTGATGTTGCGTTCGCCACATTTTTTTTTTTCGAAGGAAATACAAAATCCAGGATTTTTGAGAAAAGTAAACAAATAAATGACAATTACCCAATCCTTTCTGTCAAACAAAAATGATCGGCTTCCTTGGTGTCTTAGCCGATGACGCTGGCGCGGCGCATGTGCAGAACAGCGTTACTAAGATAACGGAAAGAGAAAGGAAAATAAATAAGAGGCATCTTGCTTACAAATTCGTAGATCCTAAAAGCATTGGAGGGGCGTATATTTAAGCTAATAGATATATGGATTATGTACTCCTGCTCGGAGTAGCGTGTTGGGTTTTCCGAATCGGTTACTCCGGATTTAAAACAGATCGATCTTTCGATTTAGATCAAAACAATGGTATAACCCTACTTTTTTCACAATCTTATCTTTTTGCTGTTTATAAACTTTTTGTGGTTCAAAAGAGAAAGAAACGGATCGAAAAAGAAAGTGTATGAAGTAGAAGAATTGTTCCTCAATTTCCTCAAACATTTATTCCTCCTCGGATGAAGTAGAAGAACTGAAGAAGAACTCGATAGGGTTAGCCTCCGAAAGCGGGCCGAAATACGCAATTATGTGGTCCCCGATTATACTGAGGAGCAAAAGTAATGGGATGGATGCCTTAAGCAAATTAAAAATAATTTTGAAAGTTAGGTACAAATGACTAGAGTACTTTTACTTTTGTTAATTAATATTCGTTATTTATTTATCGTAATCGTATAAATCGTTATTTCTTATCAAGTGCGCACGCTTCAAATAAGGGATAAAGTGAAACTGGGCCAAAATAAGATGTGCAAAAGGTCCCTAATATTGAAACTGAAATAAATAAATAAAAAAGGGAGGTTAAAATGTAATTTTTGGAGCAAATCACTCTCTGCGCGAGCACTCCGGTTGGGATTCAGAGCGGGTAGATTCGTGACGTCACTGCCCTAACCTGGTCAAATTTTCCCCTCGAATCTCATAGAAAATATGATAGACATTTTGTAGAAGATTTTATCGGGTTTTGGGTAGGTTTTTGCAACATTTTCTATGATTTTGGATGAGATTTTATCAGGTCTGTCAGTGATTTTGATGGATTTTAAAGACACTTATGGGATCGGTTTCTAGGATATTTGAGGAGATTATATCAGTATTGTGATTCCAGAAGATCCTATGGGGAATGATTTTGGAGAACTTTCTATAAGTTCTTTTGGGATCGGTTCCTAGGACATTTGAGGAGATTCTATCAGTATCATGAATCTAGAAGATCCTATGGGCAAGAAGATTTTATCGGGTTTTGGGTCGGTTTTTGCAACATTTTCTATGATATTGGAGGAGATTTCATCAGGTCTATGGGCAGTGATTTTTATGGTTTTTGAAGAAGTTTCTATGGGTACATGTGGGATCGGTTTCTAGGATATTTGAAGAGATTATATCAGTATCGTGATTCTAGAAGATCCTATGGGGAATGATTTTGGAAAAGTTTCTGAGTTCTTATGGGATCGGTTTGTGGGACATTTAAGGAGATTCCATCAGTATCATGAATCTAGAAATTTTGTTCTTGGTGGATTTTTGCAACGTTTTCTAGGATATTGAAGCAAATTCTATCGGCTCTACAAGCAGTAATTTTGATGGTTTTTAAATCAATATTCTATAAAGCGATCTTACAAGAACTCATAGAAACTTCTCCAAAATCATTGCTCAAAGGATCTTCTATAATCATGATACTGATAGAATCTCATTAAATATTCTAAAAACCGATTCAACAAGAACCCATAAAAACTTCTCCAAAATCATTGCGCTTATATATGATCTTCTGGAATTACGATACTGATAGAATCTCATCAAATATTCTAGAAACCGATCCCACAAGAACTCATAGAAACCTCTCCAAAATCATTGCTGATTGGAATCGCGATACTGGATAGAATCTCATCAAATATCCTGGAATCCGATCCCACAAGAACCCATAGAAACTTCTCCAAAATCATTGCTCATATAGGATCTTCTATAATCACTATACTGATAGAATCTCCTCAAATATTCTAGAAACCGATCCCACAAGAACCCATAGAAACTTCTCCAAAATCATTGCTCATAGGATCTTCTATAATCACGATACTGATAGAATCTCCTCAAACATCCTCAATACTTCATTCTCATCAAATCTCCTTTAAAACTGTGTATTTCTCTCTTCTCTGCTTCTAAAAGATTATAAAATATTATCGAAAAAAATATTGGCCTTCTGATTGGATCTTATAGAACTTATAAAAACATGATAAAAACTTCTCCGGTCTGTATGAGATTTGCGGGGAAAATTTTACCAGGGTACTCCGGATCGATCTGAGAGTATGTAAAGCGCTATAAACAATTAAGCATAAACGGCATAACGGTTGGGGAAACGTCACTTTTTCTATGCTTTTACACAAGGGGTTGACAACGGCTTTTCAAAATGAAGTTTTTCGTGGCAATAATTTTCTTAATTTTTTTTTTTAATTTTGAGTGATTTACGCTAGCCAGTGAGTTTAAAATTAAAAATAAAGACAATTAACCTTTACAATACCTCGTCTGTTCTTTGCAGGAAATACATACTTATTGTGGAATTTTTATACAATCCGGGAAGCAGGAGAACTCTAGAAGTTGAAATGGAGCAATTTAGTAGATAGTTTAGAGAAGACTCAAAAAAAGGCCAAAAAATTCCAACTTTAAAAAGTAAACAACACAACAGAAAAAGTAAACAAAAAAGTAGAGTTATATGTCAAATTTACCTAACCGTTATGCCTCTCAGATTGCTCCATCCTCTCGTTCAAAATTTTCCACTTTTTCTTTGGTTATATCCATTCCCTATATGTTCTATTTTCCCTGTTTCAAACAGGTGACGTCACTACCAAAATCCCGGTTGGCAGAGAGCATATAAATCTAAATAGAGAGGACACATAATGGTAATATCCGACCAGCAAGCCAACGCGATCCAGAGCGAGAATTTGATTATTTGCTGAATGCGCCAGGATGAACCTGGGTAACAATCCCGCATGTTGACTGAATATCGATTTATCACTGGCGTATGTACTTATATTTAATGCAGTTTTAAATGAGGGGACAGCGAGTTTTTATTGTATATATAGGATTTGACAGTTCCCTTCTAGGGCAGGAAGGTGCCGAATTGCATGTGTCTGAGTAAGAACGCTATTCAATTCAGATGCACTGAAGAGAGATGCCGGCAAGGCAACATTGTCAAGCTAACCGTTTAGGAAAACTACTGCACACTCTCATTTAGACATCACATTGTGCAACAGTTTGATTTTGGAATCTGCATGTCTTATGCACAAAAAACATTATGATGAGTTACAATATCCAAAAACTTATACAACTAGGCAACAAGTTTGAATGAAGCTCCCTATACCCGGGTCTGCATTAACCCAAAATTCAATCATTCTCCTAGTTCAATGTAAAAAAACTCAGCCAGGGAGTAGAATAAACCTTTAAAACTCGTTATTCATTTTGATTTTAGTACTTTTTTTGTCATTCCCTCACTTTGAAAAATAAGGACCCTGTTGCTAGTCTTGACTAAATAAACGATTTATATATCTGCGAACAAAGAGATCGGCTCACGCAGCCGATTCTACCCACCTTGGGCAAGGCGTGTGCGCGTCATCAAAACTGACCATTAACACAAGCGTGCAAAATTCAAAATATATTTGATTAAAACAAAAAAATTACAATATCTCATGCATGATCAAATTAAAAGAAAAAGCCTATGAACGTTTTAAACGAACTAGTACTGAAGTTCACTGGAACTACTATAAAGAGATATGCAATACTACTAATGTTGCAATACAAAATGAAAAAAAATGCTAACTGGATTATTGTACGCGTAACTCTGACCAAAAACTTTTGTGGCATAGACTTAAACAACTAGAAGTTGTTCAAAAGAAAACTAGCGAAAACAACTCTCTTCCTGAAATACTTAATAAGCCAATAAAAATCAACAACTTTTTTTTACAATTTTCTGGTATTACGGCCGACATGGGACAGGACACTCTAGATTTTTACTTGCAGAATAAAAAAACCAATTTTCACGAACTTTTCTCATTTAAAACTATTACAATTGAAGAAGTCCAAAATCATTTAATGAGCATAGTCACTTGCTACCGGTCCAGACCTAATAAACTTAGAAATGATTATAATGTGCTGCCTAAAAATTCTTCCCTTTTTAACGAACATTGTTAATTCCTGTATTTTAGAAAACACTTTTCCCGTTGAATGGAAAATAGCTAAAGTTAAACCCTTACCAAAAAAAGCAATACTGAAGAATTTAATGACTTGCATCTAATCAGTAATCTGCCCTGCATGTCCAAAATTCTTAAAAAAACCATGGATAAACAGATTCGTGAACATCTGGACAGAAACCAGATACTGCCAAGTCAACAATCAGGTTTAAGACCAGATTTCAGTTATACCGCAGCATTAGCAGATGTGACAGATGACATTTTTGGAGAGACTTATTTTACTGGATTACTCGAAGGCATTTGATACTGTTAGCCATGAACTTTTTTTAGCTATTTTAAATTTTGTGGGTTTCTCGAAAGAAATGAATGAAAAGTTACTTGGAAGAAAGATACCACAACGAGACATCGCAATCTGACAAAAATGTAATTACGCGGGGAATTCCCCAAGGCGCTATTTTGGCTCCTTTGATGTTTTCAAAATACATTTGTAATATTTCTTCAGGCTTACGGCACTGCAAGGATCGCCAGTACGCTGACGATAACCAATTATACTAATATTAATTTAACTTTAATTATATGAATTATTTAATTATATACGTGATGTTTTTACCTATTTAATTAGAAATTAGATTATCTAAAAGCTGTAAATTACCAAATATTGCTTTGTAAATAAGAATTAGTTTTTTGTACAATAAAGTATATTCTGATTCTGTTTCTCAAGTTTATTATCTCTTCCACCCTCATTTGCTAGCCATTGCGCTTCTTTTTCAATACACGCTATTTCGGCACCTTAGACAAGAACTGTCGAAACATGTAAATTTGAAGCCTTTATTACTTGTAATAACTTAAGAAAAAGCACTTTGGATCGCTAAAAATAGGCCAGATCGAAAGCGAAAGTGCCTGGATATCAAGTCAGTTGAGCAGGATCACAAATTTACCATTAGGTGTCCTCTCTATTTAGATTTATATACTCTCTGCAGTTGGCTAAATGTGTTCTTCAATCATTCAATGGGTGGATTCATATAGCCACTACCTTATTTTTTTGGTGTTTAAATACACTCTTAAAACCTTCACAAACTAAAAAACTTCTGAAATTATGACTTTACTAAAATAACTCCGAACACCAATTAATCCAAAAATGTATTTCCGCACTTCTGGATTTTTTGAACAAGCTGTCTTACTTTTTTTTGGTTCTAGCTTTTAAAAATCATATATTATTAAAAAATGTGCAAGGACCCCATTTTCACTCACACTCCATTACTGGTAAAGATTAGTTTGTGTGAAGAACTCTGCACACTCACAAAATGATAAATTGGTACATGCCCAATTTAACATTTACACATTTTCAAAGATTGACCAAAATTACTTAAAATGTAGCTTAATAATCCAAATTTCCAAAACTCCTTAAATGAAAGTATTATGATGAAATAAGGCCTATCTTCATTTTAAGATTTTTTGGAAAAAATCACTACTACAATTAGTTTATAAAACATAGTTTGAGAAATTTTAGTCAACTAGTCCTTTTTTTTTGAGTAAACATGTGCCTAGTTAATCCAAAGTTCATTGAAAAGTTAGCTTTTTTAACCTCAGATTGTGAACTAATACTACCTAATGTATAATACTGCCCCTAGTCAATTAACTTACCGATCACCAGTTTTGAAACAGTACTGACAAACATGCTTACAGGACATGCAAATGTCACACAAGTTTACTAATCTTAATTATTTAAAAAAAACACAAAATCAAACACTGCTTACATTTTGAATCATATTTACTTATAAATAATTCAAAATATTATTTGTTTTACTTCTTTTAAACATACACAAACAAAGTTTTAGATTATCACAGAGTTACTTTGTTTTTTATAAATGTTTTGGTAGCTCAACAGTATGTGGTGCAAAAAAAGCGCTATTGTCAGAAATTTTCTTTTACAAATTAATAAAAGAAGAACTAAAGCTATGTATGCATAAAAACGTGTTGCAACTTTTCAAACATATTAAAATTTCTAAAAAAATCCAGGTCATTGTTATATGCAACGCTCTCCTAGTAGCAACAAGTTATAACAGTATTTTTTTTTATATATTTTTATCCATTTCTTAAACATCTTCAAATATGACCACATAAGCCTCTTTCTCATTGTCTCCTGACATTTAATGAGGGTCATTATCATATATTTTAAAAGAATTGAAACTTACCTTCTCATCATTGTCGTCCTCATCATGGGACACTCCTTCCGATCCCCCTTCCTCATTTCCTTCATCCTTGGGGTTGTTCAGTTTTCGTGCTTGTTTGTCAAGAAAACTGGTTTTTGATCTGGTCTTCTTCCAACTGTAGTAGTATTTCACTAAACTGGCAATGCTTTTATCTGGAAGCTAGAAAACAAAATATGGTTGAGTCTAAAGAAATTAAAATAATTTGAAAGCTCAAATGGGAATGGGAACCACATAATAACCCCGAGACAAATCATACATATAATCTTAAATGATGAAAATTTTGAAGGCTAAGAGCATCTGCCATATTTTATTTTCTATAATTGGTATATATAATAAATATCTGTACATTGAATATTTTTTAAAAATTTTAAGTTTTGGCTTCTAAACAATGTCCCTAAAGTTAGCAATACAAAGTCAGCAGTGCAAAGATTTTATGATTGGAAAAATTAGTGCTAATTAAGTACTAATTAAATGCCAAGTCACAAAATTTTGTGCTCTTGTAGTTTGCGAGATATGACCTGCACTGCTAGCCACCTATATGTATTTTTTACTTTTTTCTGCATAATTTTTAAAATTAACTTGGTGCTAGCAGTGCAGGCCATATCTTGGAAAATACAAGAGCCAAAATTTGGTTACTTGACATTTTATTAGCACCTAAATAGCACTTATTTATTCCAATATCAGAACCACCACCAACGTCTTCTTTCACAAAAACTCACATATGTGTATGACCTAAAGTTTGCAGTGCACCAAGTTAATTTTAAAAAATATGCAAAAAAGTGAAAAATAGAGAATTTCCTTATTGAAATGGCAGCATTTAATCAGCATTTAATTGCACTGCTATCTTGATTTTTAATTAGCACTAATTTTTTCAATCATAAAATCTTTGCACTGCCAACTTTGTACTGCTAACTTTGGGGATGTTTCTAACCAAACCATATAGATACCAAAAATCCAATTTTTAGAATTTTTGTCTTGTTTGTTTCAGCATCAAGCAAAATCTACTGAACGGATTTTGATGGGAGTGTCACTCCTGGATTCCTTGGAGTCCTGGGCAGGACATAGGCTTTAATTCATCAAAATCGGGTCATGGGAACAAAGGTTATCATCATTTAAAGCAAGAAGTATATTATGTTCACACATTCTAGCATATGAAGACTTTAATTTAGATACTTTTATACTGCAATAATTAAAGAGTTGTAGTGCCTTTATACCTGGTTTATGATACTGCACCTTATATATTATACATACCAGAAACCACAGATAAAAACTTTATTACTAAGGATAAAAAAGTGATTTACCTGACAGGGTTCCCACCAAATTCTGATTTCCAAATTCCCTGACTTTTCCAGGTTTTCTCTGACCATTTTTTAAGAAATTCCAGGTATTTTTTGGATATAAATTGCTTGTCTACGTGGATTATCCGATACCAAGTAAATGTAGACTTTTACCATGAAAATTTTTGAAAGCTCAAATTTAGCAGGTTTTTATATTATCGAGACAAAAAGGTAAAAAGCAGATAAATAAGACGAGAAACTTTGTTCAAAACTATTTGAAGACAAAAATCACAGAAACCGAATTCGTTAAATCCTAAAAACAAATCAGGTACTTAACAGTATTAAAAATAAAAGACTAATTTGCCTAGTTCTACCAACGTTTTTTTGGTTCATCTAGCAAGTTATAAAACTAAACTGCGGGTGTTAATATATATGCACACATGCACATGCATAAGAAAAAGAAGACCAGCATAAGCTGAAATAGGGAAAAACTCAAGACAGAACAAACCCAGAAAATATACCAGAAACCAATTACTCAAGAAATAAAAGAACCGCAATGGGGCTACAATATAAACGAGCTCTGGAAGAACATCCAAGAAACAGTAACTAGGGTGGCTAGTCAAGTGCTTGACAAAAAGAGAAAGAAGGAAGTAGAATATAGAATAGTATAAACAACAAAGATCTGAAGCAAGCAAAATGATATAAAGGAAAAAGAGAGACCACCATTTAAATATAATAAGAGATGGAGGAAAGCAGAAAAAACACCAATAAAAGAATACTTTCAGGGAATAACAAAGCACAAAACATGATACCAACCCAGAACCGAAAACTTTCTCTCAACAAACAACGGAGAACTGATAACCAACGAAAGAGAGATCCTAACCACATGGAAGAACTACTTTTGCGAACTACTCAACGAAGAGGTAAATAGAGCAAAGTTGTGCAAAGCAATGCAGAAACTGGGCTTTTAAAAGCTAATATCCCTGGTAAAAATGTGTACGGAGGATACAAGGTGCAAGATAAGGGTGGAACAGAGCTACTCTGATTTATTTGGTATAAACAATGGGCTTAAGCATGGTCGTGACTATCTTTCACTCCAACTCTTCAACATAGCATTAGAATATGCAATTAGGAAAGCCAAGATTGAGACACCAACAGGAAGGACCCAACCTACTACTGGCCTTCGCAGATGATGTAGACATAATTGGCAACAGCAGGATTAATCTTAAAGATTACAAAAAAGGAGTAGAACCCTTTTTGGCAGTGGAAGCAGTTGCTGTGGACATTCACTTCACTTTCAGTAGTTGGTGATGATGTAGATTTTGGGTCAAGACAATTTTCTTAAATTTTTTTCAGCCTTCACATACTTTACATGACTACTGCTCTTAAAATGACTCAAGATGACCTGACGCTCAATTTAATATTTTCTAAACAAAGCTTACAATATGTTTGATATTTATTGGTTTTCACAGCCTGTAGACACTGCCACTCTGGTGGACTTATGGGAGGACTTATCCAGTCTAAATTAGAAACTGTTTTTTTTTCGACATTTTGGATTCTTGCTCTTAAAAAAATTGAAAATTCTCAAAATCTCGTCGATTAGAAAAAACGCGCTAGACTACACTTGAATGTTGTAACAAAAGATAGCGCGATGTGTGGTTAGAACAAGGAGAAATAATACCAGGTGATATTTATTATTTCGAAACGAAAATGAAATATGTTCAATAAACACAATCTGCCACCCTGTGTAATGATGCGGTTCTTGTCCTATACATTTTAAAAAGCTTTCCTCTCTCTTTTCTCTTGCTTGCGCGAAACAGATGTTGAGCTTATATATGAGGTCAACAGAGAAGAACTCACATCATATTTTTGACAAAGTTGGTTTAAAAAATGGGTTGAGAAATTCCAGGTTTTGTGTGCCAATTCTCTGACTTTTGAAGATTTTTTGGTCATTCCCTGACTTTTCCAGGTAGCTCTCAAAATTCCCTGACTTTTCCAGATTTTCCAGGTTAGTGGGAACCCTGCCTGAGTACCTTCTACATTTAAGAATTAAAAAATTAACTTAATTTTTCTCCTATAGATAGGTAAGCAAAAATGCAATTAAAAGTGAACTAGATTTAAGGAAAATGCAATGTGAATTTGCCTTTTTAATTGGGGCAACCTGTTAATAAAACAGTATATTTTAGAGTGAATAAAACAGTATATTTTAGTGTAACTGATTATTGCTTTTATTACTCATATCTGGTAACCTTTGTGTGTATTTTAAACTAGGGGGTAACAACTGACCCAAAATTTGTACATGTATAGTCAGTAATGCCATGTAAATCTGATAGTAATGCCAAGGAATTTGTACATGTATTGCCAGTAATACCATGTTAATTTATATGGGTAATTTTGTGTGATGAATGTAGTAACTTTGTATATTACTTTTTAGATACTTACATATCAAATTTAATGAAACATGACCTATATGAATTATGTATCACATACTTTAATATTTTATTTGGTATTAAGCCTGTATAAAAATCTGCTGGTCCCAGGCAATGTAAGAAGGTTGCAGCCCTGAAAAATCTGTCCTTTTGCAAAAGGGCAGGCTTCCAGGGCTAAACCATGGATAGTGGGCATGAGACAAGCCCAGCAAGGTGGTCTACATTCATTCATTCAAGCCTGTATGAAAATTTATTGCATTTAATTAAGCCTTTTTTCTATTGCTAAATTTATTGTGCTTTGTCTGTAAAAAATTTGTATTTTTAATAGCAGATATGGCTTACCATGAGAGGGGAGGAGGGCAAATAAAAAAAGAATAATGTGTTAATTGAAATTCAACAAAAATTAAAGTATCTCTTGCGTCAAGTTTTGTTTTATTGGAAATTATCAAAACTTTCTTATTACCATTTGTCTAATCCTATGAAAACTCTTTCCATGAAACTGAAAAGCCTGCTCAAACAGGACTTTATCTTCCACACTCCATTCATCTGGAAATGGTGTGAAATTCGCTAAGTCAAGAACAGCTCTGTCAAGATCATGTTTGTGCCAAAACAACATACCCAATGCCTGTTCACCATTGTAGCCGTATTTGTCTTTGGCTAGAACTATGTAGTCTTCCACTGAAATAAAAGTATATATGCATGTAGCTTGACCATATCGCACCAGTTTTCTTAAATATATTTTTTTTAAATAATCAGATAACTTACATTTAGAATCTGGAATACTGTCTGTCGGTGACCAAACCAGAAGGGCTCTGTCTGCTAGTAATTCTGGTTTTCTTTGCGGTTCTGGTTGAAGTTCTGGACATAGAGCTTGGTAGTCTCGTCCCACACGAATCTTGTCAACTGGTACTGAAAAAAATTATCACAATGTTTTATTTGGTTTTACTCAAGTGATATTTTGCACATTTGACAAGGGACTTGTCAGGTAATAAAGTGTTATATTTCACAAACAGGCCTATACTTTAGGTTCGGTTGTGCCCTAGGACCTATGTGCCCTTTGGTGTACAAAATTGGGTATGGCAAGGGTAATTATGCAGTATATGGTTTTCTGCCATTTTTGATTTTTTTTGAAAAATTCTTTATGGGGGCACCTTCCAGGGTCCCTAGGACCCCAAATCCGTCTGCACCGGTTGGTTTTTTTTTTTATTTTTTTTGTTTTTTTTAATTTTTTTTTCACTAAAACAACCCAAACCAACACAGTCCAACCCAACCTAATTCAAACCAACCCAAAAAAACACATTACAACCCCCCCTGGGCACCATTTTTTCTCGTAAAAAAAAAAAAAAAAATCGGGCGCAGGCGGATTTGGGGTCCTAGGGACCCTAGAAGGTGTCCCCATAAAGAATTTTTCAAAAAAAATCAAAAATGGCAGAAAACCGTATACTGCATAATTACCATAAATCCAGCATTACTGCCTAGGACTGATCTGCAAATTGAGTGTGATAGACTTCTAGGTGTGGGCGAAGGTTTACCTGGTCTTATCTAAGCTAGCAATGGCTCAAAGGACCATCCCACTAGATTTATGATCATCCCTTTTAGTGCTCAGTCCACAGAGTGAGTAATAACAAATACATCCCAAACAAAGCAAGAAACCAAGCTAAAATAGAAATAATATAAAAAAAGGGCCTTACCACTGGACTCATCGTCGCTGGTATCATCGGCTTGGACTTGGTGCCCGTTTTGGGGGCTGGGCCCTCTGCTTCGTCTGCCGTTGCGCGGCCCCGCATTTTCATTGTTTTTCTCCGCCAACACCATCCTTCCCCTAGCCTATTTTAATATTCTACGGTAACTTACGGACCTTGTAAATGTGTTCTAAAAGGGGCCTTAAGGTGCCTCTGCCCTAGTGCAACCCCCAGAAAAATCCCCAAACTGTTCGACGTGATGCACCGAAAAAGAATGCCGAAATAAGGGCAGAAAAACGGCGACGAACTCGAAAAATTTCATCAAGCTACCATAGTTTTATTCAGGATTTCACAAAGCGACCGCAGGTGGCGCCAGTGTACATGAAAGGAGAGAACAAGGCGTTTTTTCGCGCTTCCCACAACGAAGTCGATTTCGATTTATGGCGGTTCTGGTTGGTATCGGTGGTCCCGAAATTTCCCAGATATATAAGCAAAAGAAGGAGACCGCGATTGTCTAAGCGCCATATTCATTGTTATCCCTTTCCTTGCCGAATGCAGCCTTCCAGACGTCCTTTTATTTTGTATTCCTTGGCACAAGAAGGCCTTAAGACTCATTTAGAATAGCACGCAACAGCTTACGCTGGCAGGTGTTAAATTTTATATTTGTTAATTTATGGTGAATGTATACTATGTTGGGAATTTGGAACCTTTGGTTGCACTAAAACAAAATTATGATTGTTTTGGTGAATGTATAGGTGAACAGGACACATTTTTGGGAGGACGGGCTCTGATTTTGAAGATACCTTGTAAATAGGACTTTACTTTCGGTCGGTTATGCGCTGTACATACACCTAAAATATCCAAATCAAAAATTTGCTAAAATGACCCTTGACGCTTCCTCAAGGCGACCTTACGCAACTAAAAATGCTGTTTTGGGTAAAGAACACCTTCCTTTCCTTGAAAAAAGGACTATGAAAAAGACCCTAATAGCTTTGAATTTTATTTAAATTTACAAATCATTAATTATATTTAAATGTGTTATGAAATCAAAAATCTTTTATTGTTATGAATTTTGTGCCCGTTTTAATCCCAGTTTAAATTTTGTTATGTTTTACGCACAATAGTGAATCACAATTTTATACATGGAATAATTTTTTTTTTTAAATAAGTACACGTACAATAGTAAATTATTTGAAATGGCTTGGCTAATTTTACTACTATAGAGGTCCAAAAAACGCAAAAATGGTCAAAAAAGTGACATATTAAGTGCAAAATAAAAATAACACAACTAAATAAATAATTTGATGGCATGATATTAAAAAAAAACAAAACTTTTTTTATATACTGGGATTTTCCATCCATTATAGGATCAAGTCTCTGCCAAACTTCTCCAAATTTAAAGACAAACACAAAATATCCATGCACCTAGGCGGAATTCGAACCCGAGACCTTCCGTGCGGCAGGCCGATACGCTACGGTGACCAGACTTTACACATAAAACGTATTATGGTACAAACGATCGAGATCTCCTTCTTTTGTTTTTATTTCTGGGAAATTTTAGGAGCAAGGTCAACCAGAACCGCGACAAATCGAATTTGACTTCTGACATGGTTCGGTTGCGGTTCAACCATAACTACAACCATTCGAAAATGCCTCTTGCCGTTTGACATCATTTTGGAAATGACAGCTAACCTAATTGTATATTGTGTTATTTTTCTTGTCTTTTATTTTGCTTCGCAATACAAATAAAAACTCTCTAATTAAGCCAAAAATGAACTAGCGAGTTACTTAATTATTTAGACAAAGGTGTTATTATAATTTGTTCAAAATATTGTAAAAATTAGACTTTGTAAGTATTTAAAGCTGATGTTTAATATCTGCTACTATTTTGGAGGTATTGGAGGCTTGATGGTTTTCTGTCAAATTAAAGAGTTTTTTTCCTATATCTTCTTCACACTATTGCAAAAGCAGTTGACAATATTTGACAAAACCATCAAGTAATAATACCTCATTTTATATTGAATGATTTGACATATTTTTAAAAAAATGAAGGAATCTAATAACTCCACTAATACTAGCCTCAAGAAGAAATTGATTAACGCTAATATTACTTTAATTCCCTCTAATCCAAGGTAACATTAATAAATAATGTGGCATTTACGCAATAATTCCTGCTTTGTAATAGGGTATTTTGGACCTGTTAAGCAGTGTATCAATAAATAAAATAAATAAATAATATAATGGATAACAATTGCATATAATTTAGGCATTAAGGAAGGTAAATGAAGGTAACTTTGGCTTAAGGTCAATTCATGGGGCCAGTGTAGGACTACATCAGTGAAAGTTTTTTACCCTTTAAAAAAAATGTGCACATTAGGGCATTTAATACATAAAAGTATTACATATATCTAGATCGAGAATTGACCTCAAGTTTCTCCCTAGATATTTAAGAAAAAAACTAACTAGCAATGTCTTTTTCCATAATTTTGCCAGTGTGCACAGGGAATATTAAACATCAAAAGTAGCTGAAATATTGCACTGTTATGTACTTTGAAATTCTTGTTGTTCTAAAAAACATACATTCCTATCAACGAAAACTTGCTGAAGAGTCAGAGTGTTGATGGTGCATGGAGGACAAGGAAGCATCCTTGCATGTCCTGCTGGAGTGTTCAGCTTTGGCCAGGTCAAGAGAGTCTCACCTTGGGAACTATCTGCTGGCCCCAGGCAATGTAAGAAGGTTGTAGTCCAGAAAAATCTGTTTTTTTGCAAAAGAGGCAGATTGATTGATTGATTGACTTCTAGGGCTAAACCATGGATAGTGGGCATGCAACGGGCCCAGCAGGGGGGCATATGTACATGGGAATTGTCCCACTCGCATTTTTACATTCATTCACATTCATTCATCAACAAAAACTAAAACTACATAGGTCCACCATTCAAGAAATGAATTCTCAAAAAACTGAAATAAACACAAAACAAACAACAAGCAGGCTATTTTTTAATTGAAGTTTAATATCTCTTTTTTAAGCAATATGGGCAGACATCTTAGTTTTAATTTAGTTTATTCAGTATTGTTGAAAGACTTTCTTAAAAAGTATATACATTGCCAAAGTAAATAATAATAAATTTACAAGAAAAAATCCTACGGAATAAAGAGGAAAAAGCCTAATCTATCAGTTTTTCAAAACAATCAGTCATTCAAATACTCAGTCACCAAATAAAAGCATTTCTGAAGAAGATTGAATTTTTGAATCCCTTGCATGAGGCAATTTGTTTGATGTCTTCCGGTATTTTGTTGTAAATTGAACTATAGAAAGGGCTTTCAATAAACATTCTAAATTAATTTAGATGCAAAATTTGGCATCTTTTATTTCTTTCACTAAAAACCAGTAGAAACAAACAAAGCAAAGAGTTAAGTTGAATTTCAAAAAAGTTGTGGTTTTTAATTTGGTGTTTTGGTACTATAATTTTTTGGAATTTTATTGTATTGTCTTTTTTTAACGCTAGATAGGGCTGTAAATGGAATGATTGACTCACCTCAGCTTCTTGAAGAAGTGGATTTTAAGGTGCCACAAAGAAATACAAGAAATAGAGATACTTTCTATTTAAAATTCATAACAGAAATTATTCTTTGAATAAACCAATTCAAAGAATGTGTCATTCCAGGAATAGCACACATTGAGACTTTTTTCCATGGCTTTGAATTCATTTAGAAATAAGCTTAAAAAAGAAAATTCTGTGATTACACTTATTCCTATACTTGGTACTGTTTTTTATTTTATATTATTAGTTAATATTTGAACAATTGTTTTTTTTAAAATATTAATATTTATACCATTATTTTATATTGTAATATGTATATATATTATTTGTGCGGGGCGCACCGAGGGGGGGTTTGGGGTTACCCCCTCCCCCGGAAAAGCCTGGTTATATACAATTGGCACAATCAAATAACAGCAGAAATAAAATTTATAGGGAGCCTGGACTTTAATTTTTAACAAAAATCTTTGAAAAATCATAAATTGCAAACTTTTTTTCCTGTAGCACCTTTAATTTTTACGATTTCGTTTGTTCATGATCGCTATAAATTTTTTTTATTATTTATCCTTAACCCCCCCCTTATATATCCTTTAAAAAACCCCCAGAAGCCAATTCCGGGATGCGCCACTGTTTTGTGTGTGTTATAACTTATTTATTTAAATGTAGTATTTTTTAAAATTCTCTTTAACTGCCTTACTTTCTTTTTTATATGCACTAAAGCTCAAAAGTTCTGTTATGTGATCGTTTATAGGCACCTAATTATCTCTTTTTGTGTTTTTATCCCATATTTTGTAAAGCATATTGTTTTTTAAAATGTATTTATCAACTAAAATTGTATTTATTTTATAACATTAAAGCATTGATAACTAACTCATAGGGACTGTCATACTGATTGGTTTTGAAAACCCAAGAAATTTAATTACAGCAAAATAAAAAAGTGCTTTTTTTTCTTTATTAATTGTATTGTATGTATATGTATAATTGTCTCAAAATTTTCATGTGGGGCTCACAAATCAAGGGGATTTAAGCAAGCAACCCAAACCATTTTTTTTATCAAATTTTCACTTGCAGTGCATTTTGGAAGCTTTTAAATAAAAATAAGTGTTTTTTTTCAATCTACTTTCACTTTCTGCCATTTCTCTTTTGAAAAAAGCAATGACCACCCCTGATAGAGACCAACTGTTGCGACCAGACTAATAAGATATGGTAAACAAGTAAATGGTAAAATTAATATTTTATTTGTGATTTTATGTATGCTTTACTGGAATTTTAGGTTGTTTTCTTTTCCAGAATATTAGCCATGGGTCTTACTCTCTCAGAACCGGTGACTGTCAAAGATTCTGCCCACGTGCAGAATACCAATTTCCGAGTTGGGTCCAGTTGTATGCAGGGATGGAGGATAAACATGGAAGATTCACACACGCATATTCTGTCATTGCCTGACGATCCAGATACTGCATTTTTTGGGGTTTGTATTCTTATTACAGGAATACTCCCAATACAAAGACAAGTATTGCACATAATAAACAATGCTTTAAGAAAGTATAATAGGCTTAAAACTAAAAGAAAAAAATCTTACTTAACTTAACAAAACTAGCCTTAGTATAGCAGTCACTGTTCAGAAAATTCACAAAAATTCTGCCATTCTTTTTACATGGTGAGAATTTTCGTCACTTTTAAATGTTTATTGGTATGCATAGTAGCAATTTAGCTTCGTCGTAAAACTAGTCCTGCGAAATTTCTTTAAAATGTTATCAAAAAAATGGCGCAATTTTTCTTACAATCTTATAATAAATATTAAGGACGCTGTGTTTTTATTTTAAATGAGGCAATTAGTAAAAATCGAAACTTTACGGAATTGTGACAGGATTTGTTGTCAACAGTTCGTATTTCAAATAATTTGTTGTTGTCAATTTGATTTGAAAACAATGTATCAAATAAGTCACCGATGTAACTTTCTAGTCATATAAATATAACCTAAAGATGGATACAACTATGCATAAATTTTGTAGATTGGCATATTTAAACCACATTGTAATCAATATGTAATTAAATTCTAAACCAAAATATTAATCTTTAAAAACCACTTTTCATTAGCTTATAGATAGGTTAGAATAATATAGGTAACTAGTCTGTAAATTTATGATGCTTTGTCAACGAGATTTTTACACTGTTCTTAATCTTATGACAATAAAGTATATTTCAATTCAATTCAATTCAATTAAAAAAATAGAGATCCACAAAAATGACGTCAGTGCGCTCATTAAAAAATTGGACTATACAGGGGTGCAGCAAATAGGGGTAGTTTTGGGCAAAATTCGCATGTTTGTCAGAAGGTTTAAAATTATTTAATTTTACTTGTTTTATAGGTATATGACGGCCACGGTGGTGCCAAAATAGCCGATTACGCCGGCAAGCATTTACACAAATATATCGTGAACCGAGAGGAGTACCGCGACGGTAACATATCCGATGCCATTAAAAAGGCCTTTCTCGAATTGGACCAAATTATGATCGATGAGGAGTCGCTAAAAAATGAAGAGAGTGGGTCCACTGCTGTGACAGTAGTGATAAAAGGTAGGGACCGTTTTTTATTAACGTAAATAGCACGTGGTGCGCTTGAACACGGTAAAGGTCAGATAGATTCAATGTCTTGGCATATTCCAAAGAGGAGCAGGAGAGGGCCAGGAAACTTATTGAGCTCACCAGGCAGAAGATCAGGACAATGGTTGATCTTTATGTACGAGACTGCCAGATGTGCTGTGTGAGTGTCCGGCCATTGCACGTCAACTCAACTTATTTTCAGCAAACCACAGATTGAAGCACTGGATCAAATCAAATCAAAAGTAGCTTTATTAGCTACATTAACATCACTCTTTACATTAACATCACTGTTTATA
This sequence comes from Oxystoma pomonae, assembly GCA_963921995.1. NCBI lineage: Eukaryota > Metazoa > Arthropoda > Insecta > Coleoptera > Brentidae > Oxystoma > Oxystoma pomonae. The sequence continues at coordinate 2,288,276 of OY998167.1, read as the reverse complement.
ATTGAAACTGCCACACTGGTATTCAGGAATTATGACAGTATCCGTGGAACAGCAGATCTTCAACGACAAACAAGGCAAAACATGAACTTACCTTTACCAATTCCCAAAAGTTCTCTGACAAAAAAAAAAAAAAAAAAAAAAAAAAAAAAAAAAAAAAAAAAAAAAAAAAAAAAATCATTAATCTACGAAGGTCGTAAAATTTTTAACCATCTTTCTAGTTATCTCAAAGAACTAAATACAGTTAGACGGTTTAGAAAAGCATTAAAAAGAGAACTACTTAATAGGCCATACTACTGCCTAAGTGAATTTTTTGCAGATAGGTTTTAGAATAGTTTAATAGTACATAGGTACCAAAATTGTTCTCTGTTTTGTTATTTTTCATAACTAAATAAATTTTAATTGTTTTGTTTGTGTTCTTCTATTACGTCATGTTGCTTATTGTTCTTGTTTTAAACTTTTAAAATCTGTAATGTTATCTATAAGTTTGTTGTATAGATTTAAGATTAGTACAATAATAACCAAAGAAAAACAAACCTAAAATAATTTTACTTATATCTTTTACCATTTGATATTGTTATTTTACATTTTATATTACTGTTTTAATATTGACATTTTACTTTTATATTAACTTTTAGCCAGCTTTGTCAATAGGATTTCTATTCTGGACAATAAAGTATTTTTTGATTTTTTGATTGAATCAGAATCAGAGTCAGAATATCTTTATTAAAAGAAAACATACAAATAAACACTTTCTTCAATCTCACCTTTAAACTCCTAACAGAAAGCAACTTTATAACATTTATAAAATAGTAGAATACAGACAAAGTTACATTTTAAAATAGTAAATACAATAAGTTACAACTAACATGATACAAATATATAAAACAAACAAACATTTTTCTTTTTTAATTACAGAATGAACCTAGATTGCAAGGCACCAGTAGATAAACTATTTTGTATTTAAGTACTCATTGATGGTGTAGGGTTCTGCTGATATCAGATATATATATACGTAGATGGTACTACCTTCTGTAAGAGAAAGCCTATGTTGTGTGTCTCTCTTGCACTCAATTTTAAAATTTGCCTAAGGACACGTTTCTGCAAAATAAAATTCTGCCCCTCACTTCCAGACCATTTTCGGGAATATTATACCATATCTCATAGCCGAGTAAAAGGTAGCATAGTACAATGAGAGCAATGCCCTTTGGTCAATATATTTATTTAGAATTCTAAAAGTATAGCATATTCTACTCAGTTTACATGAGAGCACTTCAACATGTTTATCCGATTTAAGGTGTTGGTCAATGTAAAGACCAAGAAATTTTACATGCTGCGAAAGCTGTATATCTTCTGAAGAGATGTTTATGCTGTCTGGTTGGTTGTTGGTTGATTGTAAAGTGTGGAAATTAATGAAAACTGATTTATCCTGATTAAGAAGGTAATTGTCACTGAACCATCCCTCTGCTTTTGCCAATGACATACTTCCCAATTTTTCAAGTTCTAAAAAGGTTTTTGCAATTATTTGCAGATTTGTGTCATCAACATAGTTGCCAGTTTTACAAAAATCATTTATATAGAATATAAATAGGATTGGGACAATGACACTTCCTTGTGGGATTCCTTGGTTAACTCTCTATCACCAGACACAGCCACTGTCCCATCTTTTCTTGCTTATTCTTTGCCTTCGGTCTCTGAGGTATGACTGTATCCACTGTAAGACAGGTCCTCTTATCACATACTGTTTTAACTTGTCCACCAGTACCTTGTGATCTATGTTGTCAAAGGGTTTAGATAAGTTCGAGACAGCTCCCAAACTTTTGTTTTAAATTTCCATGATATTGTATATTCCTTCTAAAAAGTGAAAAATAGCAGTTGTTGTTTGAATACTTGGTACCCATTGACAAAGCCATGCTTATAATAAGTAAATAGGTAAATAACTCGAATCCAGTGGCACATTTTTTTAAAAAGAAATAATAATTCATACATTTTTAAAATAACATTCAAAATCAATTTCTAAAATAACATTTAAGATTAATTTTTTAAAATTACAATCTAAAACAATTTTTAAAATATAGTACTAAACAAGTTTTTGAAATATAGTACAAAACAAGATTTTAAAATAACAATATAAAAAGGTTCATAGTGACAACATTAATGGTTTGGACAAATAAAGTAAAATAAAATATATCACAAAATAGTTTATTCTGTAAAGAACTCTTCCAGTGTGTAGTAAGCTTTGGAAATTCAAAACTTTAATTTTATTTCCAATTTTTGTTGCAATTAGTTGTTCTGATGCTAACAGGTAAGTGATTAAATATTTTTTCCCGTTGTAAACAAAAGAGTTTTTAATCACAGCAGAGTTGGGAATCGGTAAGTTTAAAAGATGAGGACGTCGTACACTATAATGGTGAGGTGTTGAAATTTCTTGTTTATAATTTAAACAAGACAATCACTTTCCAGGATGAATATGGAACATAATGTTAAAATTTTATGACGAAGAAGCAATGGACGACAGGAATGACGTCTTTTTACTTTACACAGATTTCTTAGAGCTCTCTTTTGAAGAACAAAAACGGATTTAAATAAATAATCTGAGCAAGATCCCCAAAAGCAAATTCCATAGGAGAGATGGGACTGAAATAACTCGAAGAGCAAAGCAGCTAGAAGATATTTTACTTTTTAAGATTTTGACAAATCGGAGGTTTTTGTCAAATGATATTCCAAGGAATTTATTATTTTCTGGATTTGAAAGTGCTTTATTTTCTAACATTATATTGCCTGTATCACATTTAAAATTTAATATGTTTGTCCCTCTGAAATACCACTGAACTGTCTGGTCATCTGCGAACGCTGTAAATTTTCCCTTGGTAAATGTATAATGTCATTTATAAAAATCAAAAACAGCAGAGGTCCCAAAATAGAGCCCTGTGGAACACCTGCGCCTACAACCTTTAAAGTGGAATCCTGTGGTATGAATGAAACCATTCAAAACCTATCCCCCTAACTCCATAAATTTCCAGTCTGAAAGATGCTTCACCAAAGCAAGTTGCGAGCCTCTTTAAGGGGCTAAATATTCGGTAGCAACAAACAATCTCGAAAAGTGGGCCACAATAGACCTGCTGGTGGTCGCAGTGGACAGTGCCGGGCTGGCACACTCACAAATGAATCATCATCATCAAAGGTCAGATAAAATGTGAAGAAAAAAAAATTATCAACCATTTTTTATCCAACTTTGAAGAAAAATGCAAATATATTATAAAATTTTCGTAAGTCTTTTCCAAGGATTCACAAAAAAAATCAAATATATGACGCAATTTCAGGTGATAAACTCTACTGCGCCAACCTAGGAGACTCGCGAGCCGTTGCCAGTGTTAATGGAAAAATGGAAGCACTATCCACTGACCACAAGCCGAACAATCAAGAAGAATACAACAGAATCGTGGCGGCTGGTGGATGGGTTGACTGTAACAGGTGATTTTGTTTTACGAATTAAAAAAAAATAAGAACACTTTAATAAGTCATAAAACTTATGGGTCAGTCCATATCAAGTCAACCAGGGTATTTTACCACACCATCTCCGATGTTGATGATTTTTAGTATACATGTTTTTCCTACCAAAAAACTGGAAAATCCAAAATTTCAGACTTTTTTGACCAGTTGTTTATTTTGAATTAATTTTTGAAAATCGAAAAAGTCACTTATTTGTCCTTAACATGTGCGCACAAAATTAGGGATATCCAAAGAACCACTTATAATAGAAAAGTAGGTGAAGGTTCATTTTAAAGCTCTTATAAAGACCTTTCATATGAGAATATTGCATAACATATATTGAAAAAAAAAATAAAAAAAAAAATTTTTGATTTTTTTTTTTGAAAAATTTCAAAAAGGCCATTTTTAATTTTTTTCAAAAAATTATATTATTTTCTTTAAAGTGTTATTAAACTATTCACAAAATTTTGAGATGGACAAATCATGGGTTCAATGTGAAAAAATTTATTAAAAATGTCACATGCATGAAAAATCGCCTATAAAATGTACTTAATATTTTTGATATTTTTTTTGACATTGAACCCATCATTTCTCCATCATAAAATTTTGTGGATAATTAAGTAACACTTTGACCAAAATTATATATTTTTTTCAAAAAAATTAAAAGTGGCCTTTTTGAATTTTTCAATTTTTTTTTTCAATTTTTTATTTCCAATTTTTTTTTTTGTTAAAATTATGTTGTGATATTTCATAAAAAAGAGCTTTAAAATGAGCCATTTATTACTTTCCTAGTGTAAGTGGTTCTCGAGATATTGCTAGTTTTGTACATTCTTGTTAAGGTCAAAATGCTGACTTTTTTATTTTGAAAAATTAAAAAAAAAACTACGAATCAAAAAAATCTAAAAATTTGCATTTTCAACTTTTATGGTAAGAAGAAAATATATACCAAAAATCATCAAAATTGGAATTGGTCGCGTAAAATTTTTGTGATTTTTTGGTTGATTTGATATGGAATGACCCTAGGGTCAGTCCATATCAAGTCAACCAGGGTATTTTACCACACCATCTCCGATGTTGATGATTTTTAGTATACATGTTTTTCCTACCAAAAAACTGGAAAATCCAAAATTTCAGACTTTTTTGACCAGTTGTTTATTTTGAATTAATTTTTGAAAATCGAAAAAGTCACTTATTTGTCCTTAACATGTGCGCACAAAATTAGGGATATCCAAAGAACCACTTATAATAGAAAAGTAGGTGAAGGTTCATTTTAAAGCTCTGATAAAGACCTTTCATATGAGAATATTGCATAACATATATTGAAAAAAAAAAATAAAAAAAAAAATTTTTGATTTTTTTTTTGAAAAATTTCAAAAAGGCCATTTTTAATTTTTTTCAAAAAATTATATTATTTTCTATAAAGTGTTATTAAACTATTCACAAAATTTTGAGATGGACAAATCATGGGTTCAATGTGAAAAAATTTATTAAAAATGTCACATGCATGAAAAATCGCCTATAAAATGTACTTAATATTTTTGATATTTTTTTTGACATTGAACCCATCATTTCTCCATCATAAAATTTTGTGGATAATTAAGTAACACTTTGACCAAAATTATATATTTTTTTCAAAAAAATTAAAAATGGCCTTTTTGAATTTTTCAATTTTTTTTTTTCAATTTTTTATTTCCAATTTTTTTTTTTGTTAAAATTATGTTGTGATATTTCATAAAAAAGAGCTTCAAAATGACTTTAAAATGAGCCATTTATTACCTTCCTAGTGTAAGTGGTTCTCGAGATATTGCTAGTTTTGTACATTCTTGTTAAGGTCAAAATGCTGACTTTTTTATTTTGAAAAATAAAAAAAAAAAACTACGAATCAAAAAAATCTAAAAATTTGCATTTTCAACTTTTATGGTAAGAAGAAGATATATACCAAAAATCATCAAAATTGGAATTGGTCGCGTAAAATTTTTGTGATTTTTTGGTTGATTTGATATGGAATGACCCTTATGGCTCTAGCCTGACCCTTTGCCTTAAGTGTCATTTAGCACAAAACAGGACTGTAATCAAAACACGTAAACACAACATCTTTCTAACGCTTAATAGGCGGCTTTCTAACGTTTTTTTTGTATATAAAACATGAAAACGTTCAAACACCAAAAAACGTTAGCAAGCCGCCTGTTAAGCGTTGGAAAGATGTTGTTTTTTACGTGTTTTAATGATGTTTTGTGCTAAGTGGGATGTTCATATACATCAACGTAAAAAATTTTCCCAATCATGATTAACACTAATTGGGGTCTGGAATGAATCTTGACAAACAATGTTTCAATATAAAACACCGATTGATTGACCAGGATTAAAGCCTAATCAGGGAATTTTGCGTTGGTGGATATGAGCATCATTGTCTTTCTTTTTTTTTAAATTAAATTCGTTTTTTATTCTAACAGGGTTAAAGGAAATTTGGCGCTGTCTAGGGCATTTGGAGATTATATTTTTAAGAAAAACTCTGGTAAATCAGCAGAAGAACAGATTGTTATAGGTAAGGAATTAAGTCCACTTGATTAGTCATTTAACAGGCTTCAAAAAGGTCAGGTAAACGTTGGAAAACCTGAAAAAATCATGGAATTTGAATTTCGTGGGGGAAAAGTCAGTAAAAACCCGAAAATTACCAAATGTCAGAAAAAAACTCATACAACAACAACCAAGAAGTCCATGTAAAATGTATATGTACTAACTAACTTAGTATATCAGTGTATGTTACTATTTCCTGTTTTTTTAGAATGCCTATAATTTAGCAAAACAATACAATGTAAATACGTACTTTCCCAAAATTTACAATAACAAATCAGTACTGGGGCAAAAATTTTAAAATGACAACTATGTAGCGGCAAAACAGAAATTGGTCAAAACGTACAAGCGTTACTAGGGCAAAAACCGTATAAACGTGAATTAGCGTAACATATTGCCGCTAGGTTGTGCTGCAGTGTGACAGACACCGTTTGATTTGTTAGCCTGACAGCGCCTTCTGTATTTTAGGTGCAGAGGGCGCTGGCCTGTATAAGATTGTCCGCATCTTATTTGTCGGCTATTTACTGCCATCTAGCGGCAATATATCACGGGGGTCTTGAATGAACTATAGGTTTCACTCGAGGTTTCAGAAAAATGGTACCAAAATCTGATTGCAGATTATGATTAAGGACCCTCCAATGATCCTAAAACAAAATATTTTAAAATCCCATCTGATCCTTTTTTGAAATTTGGCACACTTTTCTATTATATTAAGAAATAATACCGTTATTAAAAATACCGGCTTAAAAATTACTAAACTGTCTACATGATATATTTTTTTAAGTAGTTTAAGAACCAAAAATATTAATTAAAAAAATAATAATGTTTTAGATTATATATTGTAAAACAACGGACCAAAGTGTAACTTTTATCCTGCTAAAGCTTAAGATGTATTACACTCTAGTTATTAAAGGAGGCAGTGACTTTATCAATAGGAACAAAAATCAAAGTGCGCCATGGATGCATTTACCCATAATCCTTTTTTTGTTCTTTTGTTTTGAGAATTTTCAGTAGTTACGTTGTTTAATTTGTAAAGTTTCTTGTAAAAGTTTCAAGTAAAAATAAAAGTCGAACCAACATGTAACCCATCATAATGAAAACAAAAAAAGTTTGCGAGTGGTATGCTGTCATTGTCAGATTTTGAAGTAATGAATGTTACTATGAATACAATGTTATCATATATAGGGAACAATATAGGGAACAATGGTAAAGGCACTAACACCGGTTATTGGGCCACAATACAAGTAGCTTGTGCTTACACAATAAAAAAATTGTCTTTTGCGTATTTAGTTTTTTCTTGAAATGTCCTCTTCCTCTTATTATCTTTTTATGTTGCAGTGACATTCATTGCTTCAAAATCTGGCATCGGCAGCAATTGGCAAATAAAAACATTATTTTCACGATTATATAGGTAGCGCCTTTTTATTTGATATCATTTGTGTTAAAGTTTGTATTTGAAAAGGCCTGTAGTAATTTTTCTAACAGTAAAGTTATTTTCAATAATTCTGGTTTTGATTCTCCAAATTTAATTTTTTCACCACAACCCGCGTATTTTTCTTCTTTTTCATTATTTATATGTTGGTTTGCCTTTCACTTTGATTACTTTTACAACAAACTTTATAAATTAAACAACATACCTACTAAAAATTCTCAAAACAAAAAAAAGGCTTATGGGTAAACGCATCCATGGTGTACTTTGATTTTTGTTCCCATTGCCAAAGTCACAGCCTCCTTTTAGCGAGATAAAAAAAAATTACACTTTGGTCCGTTGCTTTACAATATATAATCTAAAACATTGTTATTTGTGTAGACAAGTTTTTGAATTATTTTTTTAAAGAAACTAAAAAAATAGATAGGTTATTTTATTATAGGTTAAATATGTTGTGTGTACTTAAATTACTTAAAAAAAAGATATTATGTAGACAGTTTAGTAATTTTTAAGCCTTAACCGGTAATATTTCTTAATATAATAGAAAAGTGTGCAAAATTTAAAAAAAGGATCAGGTGGGATTTTAACATATCTTGTTTTAGGATCACGGGAGGGTCTTTAATCATAATCTGCAATTAGATTTTGGTACCATTTTTTTGCAATCTGTAGTTCGTTCAGGTCCCTCGTGATATTACACAGGTTTTTCTGTCCAGCTGTTGTCGGCTGTATACTTTGTTACCATCTAGCGGGAATATGTTACACTATTTTACGTTTGCACACCCTTTTTTACAGCTTTGCCGGAAATAGTGGAAAAAACTGTGACGCCCGAGTGGGATTTTATAGTGCTAGCGTGCGACGGTATTTGGGACGTGATGAGCAATTGGGACGTCGTGAAATATGTCAATGAAAACATTGCCAACGGACTGGAGCCCGAAGAAATTTGCGAAAATTTGATGATGCGCTGTCTGGCCCCAGATTGTCAGATGGCAGGACTTGGATGTGATAATATGACAGTGGTAAGTGTCACATTAAACGGCGAAGCGTAGCCTGTAAAACTTTTTACTTTTTTGTAACAATTGTCGATCGAATTTGGAATGAAATATAATGGTAAAGCCATGATGGTAATTTCAGGCTTAAAATATTTTATGCCATAATTTTGCTGACGTTTTCACTTTTTTTTTAAGCGTTCAAAAAAATTACTGGCGATTTTTTTTTCTTTTAAAATGAAAAATATATAAGGTTGTTGAAGAGAGACGACAGACTATAAAAAAGTATTTTAGACAAAGATGGAAATAATTTAAGGCAATTGTTTAATAAAAATTTCTGTTTTGTCATCTGTCTGTCATCTTTAGTGATGTCGTGCATATGATTCTGATTTTGCAATTTTTATCCAAAAGCAGCAAAATTGTAATTGTTCAAAGGGTAAAGTATGTAAGACATAAGGTGGTATTAATTTCTTTTAATCAAACTTCTTTACAATCTTTAAATTCACGAAGAAAGCTGTCTAAATTATTTTTAGGTTCATCATGGCTCTACCATACTAATGCGTTTTTTTTATAATCTCAATTGAACCGTTCCCAATTTATCATAGTCACTGCAAACAATAGACATTTTCTTACAAAAGTATCAGAACGAAAAAAATTATTATTAAATTCTTGAAAGAAAGAAGAAACTTAAATAAAACCCTCAATTTTCCCGAGCTCAAACGTATATATACAGGGTGTTCCAATTGGACTGGCTACCGGATGAGTAGTCCAATAACTGGCCATTATAGCCCTATAAACTTGGGAAAAAATGCACATAAATTGGGGCCTGGCTTTTTAATTAAAAATATTTTTGTGCGGCTCCCCAGTCTTATTGAACCATCCTGTCTACAGGGTGTTTCAAAATTCAGTATCAAGATGTTAAGGGTGTATTTTTCCGGTCAAAATAAGACTTCTTTCCTATAAACATGTGTCTGCAGACGAATTTTTTTTATTTTTCTGTATAGCTCGTGCAGTTTTTGAGATATTTGGATCATATTTGATTAGGGCCTACTTCATCTACATAGAGATATTGTCTTAGGGCTCAAGACCTTTTTCGCATGGATTCTACTATTGTTTTATTTAGAAACTTTTGATTCCTGTAGGTTTTTCGCACCTGCGACCTTCATCAAGTAAAAAAAAATTAAATCATTTATTGTAATTCACAAGATTTAATTAAAATTTTTAATGAAAAGATGTTTACTATCTGTGGTACGATATGGAGAAACGAGCGGGGCGGGCAACGCACTTGCTTGCTGGACGCTTGTTTCTTGTTAGGTGCTTTGTTAATAAGCTTCAATGTACAGGGTTTCAGGTACTTCTAGAGGAGATAGAGAAAATTCGACCCTCCTTTGCGAGGCTCAAATTTCAAGACAAGATTTTTGGTAAAAACCGTATTTCAATATTTTGGGATAGGCCCCATTTTTGTAGAGTTTTTAAACTAGAATTTAATTACCAAATCAGATTTCATGAGTCACTTTTAGTTTTTGAAATATAATACAAAGTTGGTATTTTTCTTATAGAACACTCCAATTTTTTTTTAATGCTTTTTTAATTTATTTCAAAACGTGTCCCCCTTACAAAAATCGGACAAATAGTTGTCGAGTTGTTAAATATTTTCCATAAATCATATCATATAATATAATAATCATATGTGATAAAAGCATTATAAAAAAATCTGGTTGACAATGTGAGCATAAAATATAGGTATAATGCTTGGTATAATGATTTATTATTGATATAATAGTAGGCCTTGAATTCACTTAAGAAGCAAAATAGTTTTTTATTTCTTCGTAACAAAATGTGGCGTGCCGCTTTTATCACAGCCTACCATATGGTTTATGGAAAATATTTAATAACTCGACCACTATTTATCGGATTTTCTTAAGAGGCACATCGTTTTAAAGGAAATTAAAAAAGCCCTCAAAATATGTGAAAAAATATGGGTGTTCCATAAGAAAAATACCAACTTTGTGTTATATGTCTAAAACTAAAAATGACTCATGAAATCTGATTTAGTAATTATATTCTAGTTTAAAAACTCTACAAAAATGCAATTAACACCAGGAAGATATTTTCATAAATAAAAAAGTTATAGGAACTATTCCAAAAATCTTGTCTTGAAAATTGAGCTTCTCTATCTCCTCTAGAAGTACCTGAAACCCCCCCCAAAATCATCGAATTTTGGACACCCTGTACAAAGCAACATAACTTCGACAGGTTATCGTCGCGATGTTACACGGAGGTACTTACGAGGCGCTGCAGGAAAAATGCAAATCATACTTGGAAGAGCACAATGCACACAAAGACGAAGAATCTAGAGAGGAGTCGGATTACATTTAATGGTAACTTGTAAATAAACTTGTACATTGTATTTTTGTTGAATATGAAAAAAAAAGTGGAGGGAAAATTGACAAATCATCTTTCGAGTTTCTTTTGTCATGCGTTGAAAGCTTTGAAAGGGGGCAGTATGCAACAAACTTTTAATCAACAGAAGGCTGCAACGGCATGAACACCTATGGTTTTTGAAAATGTTTTTAATAAAAATTTTCATTGTAAGAATGATTCACCATAAAAATTGTTATTCGTCAAACCAATTTTTTATCCGAACACATTCAATGTCAAACTTGGAATTTTTAAATCCGTTTTTAATGAAACCATTTTTCGCCAAACTTATTTTTCATCAAATCTATTTAAAACCAAAATTTGTAAAACCGTTGTTTAGCAAACCAAATTTCCGTTAAATTGATTGCGCCTTTACCAATAATCAGTGACAGCGCGTGGTATAAATTTTTAGGGGTGCACAAATTTCGAATAAGGGGCGAGTGACGCTGGTAAAGTGCCGAAGGTGAAACATTTTTTTTTGGTGCCGCGCCCTGCACAGGAGCCGTAATAATCAAATCAAAATCGGTCCAGTAGTTGTGATGCTGGGTCAAACAAACAGTTATCTATATGGTCTGTTTAGAAGTCAACAACAAAAATTTTGGGTGGAAATAACGAAAATTCAAACTTGGATGAGCATCCCACAAGGAACATACAAAGAACCAAAGCGAAAAGAGAAATGATTAAACGAGCGTAGGCTCATCAGTGGACGGGTGACCAGTGGAAGGCTCATCAGTGGACTGGTGACCAGTACCAGTGGACGGGTGACCAGTACCAGTGGAACCACGCTGGTTACCCAAGGCGCTTTGGTCCTTTGTATGTCACTTTCTTTTGATCTTCTGTTTTTTAGTTTCTTTTCGGTTGAAGTAGCTGATTTGGAGGTTTTTTAACTTCTTTCTTTGTTTTAACAAAAATTTTAATAAAATATTCAATGTACAGAAATGATCCCTCCAGAGCTTAATTTATCAATTAATTGTCTTTAAATATTGCACGCCAACGTTTGAAATCGAAAATTCAGCCATTATTCGCAAATAAAAATTTCCCGAACCGTCTCGTCTGAGTCGTCTGCGAGCTCCGAGTGCACGTATTAGAGATGTGTGATTCGGGAACGATTCGTTCACTATGATCGAATTACTTGCGAGTATTGAATGATCGTATCATGTTTGCTCGATATGATTCAATCAGTCAAATGACCAACGAAGACAGAATGAATCAAACGAGTGAATCAAATCGGAATGGATAAAATGACTGACTGACCGACGGAGACAAAACGAATTAAATGAAACTCAACGCGAAGAGAGATAGACGGACAGACTAATTCAATGTCAGCACAGTGGTTCGTATTTAGCTGCATCCTGAAGAGTCACCATTTTCTTTAAGTTAATTTCAAAATATTGATTGATTGATCGATCGAAAAGATTCGATCATTCTAGAAACGAATCACTGATTGAGAGGACCGGTGCGGGCATGCGCAGTTTCAATTAAATGAATTGGCAACCTTTTCTAAAATCACGGGTCCTTTATTCGATGGATCATCATACAAAATTTACTTTTGGAAATTAATTGGACCCTCAATGTGAGTAAAATTTTGGAAAAATTCTATTTAGAATCAGCAAAGATTTGTGTTTGTTTGTACACCAAACGAAAACACGCAGAGAACACCTAATTAAAGCTTAGATTAGCTTACACTCCACTCCTACACCACACCACTCCTACTCTTTATTATTACCCGAACGTACCTCAATTAGATTGAAGATTCACATGAGCAGTGATCATTGGTAATAGATTAGGAACGTTTGCGCGCATATCTAAATAAATAAATAAATAATACGTTTATTTTAGTAAAGAAACATTTTAAAATCCTAATATAAATAAAATGCAAAAATAAACGCACAAAAATGTCTTAAAAGCATAAACATGCTTGTTGACTTACCATATTATTTAGATAAATAGTTTTTTTTTCACAGCAGTTCGAATTGATGATAAAATTTTAGAGTAGGTAGATTTTACATATAAAATTAATCTTAGAGAACCTTCATCTTACTTCCGATTACCTAATATAATTTAAGTTAATTAGATTGTTACACATCTCTCTCTTATCCAATTTGTGACTAATTTTTTGAAAACACTAAATTTTAGTATATTTTTGAAGTCAGTAGGCAAGTTATTTAATATTCTTGGGGCAAAGTATTTGATTGAACGTTGCGTTATTGTTTTGGAAGCCTGAACATATTCAACATTTGATTTATTTCTGGTTTTGTATGTTAACATTTTTTCTATAAGTTTTATTTTCTTTTTGTGTATGTTTTTAAGCAGCTCCAAGCAGTACAGTTGTCTAATATCGAGAATCTGTGTTTCCTGGAAAAGCTGGTCCGAAGGATATGTTCTTCTTTTGCCATAAATTAATTTAAGAAACCATTTTTGCGTACTCTCAAGAATTGTTAAGTGGCAGTCTGCTACCGCTCCCCATCCCAGAATCCCATATAAGAGATGAGATTGTACAAGAGACAGATAAAGCGATTTAAGTTGATCTACCTCCAGAAATTCCTTGAGATATCTAAATTTAGTTAGTAATCCCCGGATTTTTTTCACCACATTTTTTATTTGCAGATCCCATTTTAAGTGTCTATCAATTACTACTCCTAGATATTTTATAGATTTTGATTCTGGTATTTGTTCTTTATTTTCTATTGTTAGTAAATTAAATTCGGGTAAAGCAGTTTGTTTTTTTGCATCCAAGATCTTATAGTTTTAAAATCATTTTCCGCTAATAGTTTAAGATTTTCCCAAGATTTTGACTTGTAGAAAATGGCGGTGTCATCAGCAAAGTTTATTATTTTTCCGATGGTTTTTAATTTAAGCAAGTCGTTTACATATAAAGTAAAAAGCAAGGGACCCAGAATTGTCCCCTGCGGTACACCATAGTTTATTTTTTCGTAATCACTTCTTACACCGTCAATCTCTACATATTGGTTTCTGTTGGTCAAGTAGCTTTTAAGAAGATTTAATACATTTCCGCGCAGGGCATACCTCTCCAGCTTTTCCAGTAAGATCTCATGCGAAATGGTGTCGAATGCCTTCGAGAGGTCGACAAAAATACATAGGCTACGCATATTTGTTTCAAAAGCGTCAGTTATTTGTTCTGTTAATTTACAGATTGCGTCTTGTGTCGACTTTCCCTCTCTGAACCCGTACTGCCACTCCGATATCACATTAAATTTAGACAGGAAACTAACAATCCTATTTTTTAATATTTTTTCAAATATTTTTGCAAATACAGACAACAGAGACACTGGCCTATAGTTGATCACGCTGTCTCTGCTACCAGACTTTAGAATGGTCTTAATTTTCCCTATTTTTAGACAGTCTGGAAAGCTGCCATTTTGAAAACATAAGTTAATTAAAAAAGTTAGAGGTATTATAATTTCCTCTTTTATTTGTTTTATTGTGTCTGTACTAATTTCGTCCCAACCAGGAGCTTTTTTTTCCTTTAAAATCTAACGTCTAGCGATTAAGTTTTGGTAACTAGTTAGTTAGTAATTTATTGATAGGATAGGTTTAAGTAAATTTCAATGTGTGTTTGAGAAGAGACACATTAAATTTGGGGGTGCTGGTGCACATGTGCACTTATTGAGGAGCCACCGCTGCCAATAATACAGAACACAGCGGAGAATGCGTAATTAATTTAGTAGAAATTTGGTTTGCTAAATAACGGTTTTACGAACAACGGTTTTACAAATTTCGGGTTTGATTATGAATAGATTTGATCGATTTACTTTATACAGCAAGGTAAGGCTTAGGAATTCCCTGACACTGCAGCTGATTGTATCCCTTGCTGTATTCTTTCACCTAAAAGAGGATCGATGCCTACGCGAGGTTCACGACTACACTTAACTACAAACACACAGGCTACAAATGGGTTCTTTCTGAAATATTCCCATTGTGTGCAGGTGCTTCCTCAGTGCGCAGTGACCGTTTAAGAGTCCTGACACTATTCAGATCTGACCCCTCGAGAGCTTAAGTATCTCCTCGGCCAGTGATGCCGATGGACATTTCACCACCGTTTTGCTGTGTTGTTGTCCTGGTGTCTGGTTCCAATGGTCTTCGTGTTCGTTTCTGGTCCACCGTTCTAGGAGGCCACGCACTGAGATTTTTGGTATCCCGAACACAGTTTCAGGTCCTATGAACTGGTTTTCAGGTCCTCTCCTAGCTAGGATATCTGCATTTTCATTGCCAGCCACCCCCGTGTTACCTTGTTGCCGTTGGCTAGGGTTATTAGGAGCTGTAGGCAGTTCCACACTAGTTTGGAATTTATTTGTTGACTTGCTAAGGCTTTTATTGCTGCTTGGCTCTACGAGAAGAAGATCGTGATATTCTTTTAATACTCTCTTGGAGTACAGTGGTGTGATTCCCCAGTGAAGCAAACCAGTCGTGACTAGACCATTTTGGATCCGTCAGTATATCGTACCAACTTTCCATTCTGGACTAGGGAGTCTTCAGTTTTATTTTTCCAGTTGAGCTGGGTTTGAAACGGCTTGCGTGAGTTTGTTCTCGGGTGAATAGAGTTGATGAAAAATAGTTTGGCAATTAAAATTTGATTAAAAACGGGTGTTACAAACTTCAACCTTTATATTGGTAGCCCACTGCACCAACGTACATAAGGCCTCTTTAGCGTTATGCAGACCTTAAGTTACGAATTTCATTTGTTCCAACTTTAAAGAAACCTTAAGCACTCCTTAACAGAAAATAATTATTTTTTGCCCTTTTTTAATTTGCGATTATAGACGTCCTGAGATAAAGTCCAAGACATAGACATTTGTAGTTTTTTGACGTTTTATGCCAAATTAAGTAGTAGCAAATGGGAAATCACTCAACAGTGAAGTTTAAGAATTTGGCTCCGCCCAAGGAGGGGTTTCCAAATATTTGGTATTTCAACACTTGGTTTACTGAAAATACCCTGATTCTGCCCAATATAGGCAGCTTCAAGGAATTTTCGTTTCTTCCAATGTGACTACTTTTGCAAAACCTTTGCTTCTGTCCACTTCATTCGTTGTTGTTTTGACCATGCATGTTCGGTGATTGCTGATTTTGTTGGTTCACCTTTTTGGGTATTCGTCTGATGTTCCTTAAGCCTAACAGATAGTGGTTTTTTTTTGTTTCGCCTATGTATGATTCACCACACTCACAAGGAACTTGGTAAATGCATTCCTTATTTTGTTTGTTTTCAGGATTTGTTTTGCTAATAAGGCTTCGAATTGTGTTATTAGATTTAAAAGCTGACAGACGAATACCCAAAGAGGTGAAACAACGAAATCAGGAATAGCCGAACATGCAACAAAACAACACCGAATGAAGTGGACAGAAGCAAAGGTTTTGCACAAGGAGTCACACTGGAGAAAACGAAAATTCCTTGAAGCTGCTTTTATTGGGCAGAATCAGGGTATTTTCAGCAAACCAAGTGTTGAAATTCCAAATATTTGGAAGCCACTCCTTGGGCGGAGCCTTATGAATAGATTGTAGTTTGCACCTGAAGACGATCAGAGATTGTACTGATCGAAACGTCGTGTATAAATAAAATATAAGACAATGGAAGTCCGAAACCTTCAAACAATCGAAAGTATTTCTTGTCATTAACAATTAAATGCAAACAGCCGACATTTTGTGCGTTTCCGGACATTTCTTTTTTGACAAATTTTATGTTACTGTCATTTGACACATGTTAGAAAGAAAAAACTCAAACGTCAAAAAACTACAGCTCCCTATGTCCTGAACTTTATACAAGCATTATCTAGATTATTTGGGGTACGATCCGCATTGGGATCGGGAACGATCCCGCCTGCTCGACATGCCCGAATCTGGACTTTGAGAAGAGATCAAGGAGACCCGCAGAGCCAGCCGGCCGGCACCGTACAGGTAGTGCAGGTGTTGGAGGGGGCCCTTCTGAGGTAGAGTGTATTCTCTGCCAAAAAGGCACCGTTTGTTGGGGCCTCGGTTAGGGCCTATTTGCTAGGCCTTCAGGCCGCCCCCTTTATCTAGGACTACTTGGGGGACGATCCTGGCCTTGTTGAGGGTGATATTGAATTGCTTGATTGTTGAGTTTGCCATGCCGAGAAAAATGTAACAGAGAAGTAATTCTCAGCAGTCCTTTGAATCCTCTCTTCACTTGCTGAATTAAATCAGACAAACGAAAGTTACCAGATTTCTGCAACGCTGCCAGACTTTAGAGCGGCCGAGCTTAGCAAACCTCAGAAACGAATCGTGCAAACCAAGGAGGATTTGTTACATTTAAGGTTCCTTAATTGTATTTTCCTTAAGTGAATGTTGGTGCAATTGGCTATGAATGAGTTGGAGCAGATAAAAAATTGGTTTAACAAATTGAGGTGAATCGTTTTATGTTTGAACTTTCTTTTATTTAGCGGGTTTGATTTTACATATTCTGATGAACCGTGGGCGTCCGGTGTATCGTGTTTTCTCCTAGATGTTTCCGAGTTGTGTAAACAAGAGTAGTTTCTTCATGGTATTTAAACGTCGATCCAGAAACCTCTGTGTATTTAGATCTCTTTTTAGTTTAAAAATTAACGCCATTATTATGTTTAAGGTGGTTTTCAATTTTGACTCCTAAAAATGTATTTTTGAACGCTAGACTTAAACGACGAATGGAGTTTATCAAATTTTTATAAGGTAGTATTAAATTTGTCAATTGTCTATATATTTGCGATGTTGTTTTAGATACCTAAATTGTTTGTTTCTTTTTCATTAATTTCATAGCATCAGTTCATATACATTATATTTTAGTATTACAAATAGTTAAGCGTTTCTTTTATTTTGGTTCAAACGTCCACCATATTTTGGGACAGCCGGCCAACCGGGATATCACTCGCTTTACTTTGGGTTTTTAAAACCAACCTCCATTTGACATGTAGGTTGCGATTCTTTAGAAACGACAGAAAATCTCAGCCGTCACAATTCTGGAAAGTGGCAATTTTTACTTATTGCCTCATTTAAAATAAAATCACAGTTGCACTACTATTACCAATTAACGTCAAGTAGAATCAAAAATTCTCACCATGTAAAAAGAAAGACAGAATTTGTGTGACTTCTGACCAATTTAAGCGACATATTTCATGGCTATTTATGGTTTTGTATGTTAAAAGTTTTAAAGGTTTGTTTACACACATAAATAAGTTTAATAGCGTACATTTTTTAATTAAAAAAGGCTTTTCCACAAAAACTGCTTAGAAAAATTAAAAGTGACATATTTTTTATCTACTGGAACATTATTAAGAAACTAAAATTTAAGAAATATTAGCAAATAAGTCCTGACAAAAAAAAAACAGTGTAAACTTATGTTTAAAAATCGTCAGATTTTTTGTAAGGGCGAGATTTTCTGACGGTTTTCGAAGAATACAGACAATAAAATAAGGAGAAGTTTGATGTCTACTAAAACTTATTTTTTTTCAATTTCTTTGGTAAATAATCGAAAGTAATACCACTAGAGCCTTAAAATTACCAATAATTTTTCATGCACTCAGGCAGTTTATAAAGTAAAAAACCTTCGGAAACGACTTTCGATAATTTCACCATTCTTGTGATATAACTACAGAAAATTCGATAGAAAAGATTTTCACGAATGCCTATAATTTAGCAAAACAATACAATGTAAAAACGTACTTGCCCAAAATTTACAATAACAAATCAGTACTGGGCAAAAATTTTAAAATGACAAAACTATGTAGCGACAAAACAGAAATTGGTCAAACTGGCCTAAAACCTTACAATACTAAAACCGTACAAACGTAAAATAGTGTAATGGCTAGATGGCGCCGCGGTGTTTGATTTGTAAGCCTGACTGTGCCTTCTGTATTTTAGGTACAGAGGGCGCTGGAGTACCTACGAAAAGATTGTCCGCATCTTATTTGTCGGCTATGTACTGCATCAATATATTGCACAGGTTTCCCTGTCCAGCTGTTGTCGGCTGTATACTGTGTCGCCATCTAGTGGGAATGCGTTACACTTATTTAAGTTTGTACGGTTTTGCCCTTGTAACGTTTTAGGCCAGTGCGTTATGATCTATTTTGATTTTGATTATGCGCGATGCGCACCCATTTTCATCTATCGCAAAGATAGAAGCTGTCCCAGATTAGGCGAAAGCCAAATAAACAGGACTAGACTCGCCATATTTCATTGAAATTTCGCTACTAGTGACATGACATGACAGCGTTCGGCTTTGCGAGAGAATACTCCCCTCTACCGAATTTTCTATTAAATCAACAAGAGAGAATTCCAAATATAGGGTGCTCATAAGAAATTTGAATCATTTTATTTTTAGCTCGCGTGGTACTTTTGTTCGCAACAATTTTTTCTTAAGCGTCCTTTTTACTAAAACGTGATGTAGTCCAGTTACCATAAATTGTTTTCGTAAAAAATTAAAAATAAAACGAGAGGTATATATGTACGTAAGGTATATATTATTTTTATCATTTGCATTACTAAATTTATATTTATATGTATATTTATTTATACAAATTTATCTAGTTTAAACGAGTGTTAAAACGTTTAAATTGACGCATACATAAACAGTACATAAACCGTTTTAATAGTGCTTATAAAACCTCCTATAATCCGAATTTTTTAGGGATTCTTTGACCGGACCAAAAGTAAATAATAGATAGTTTTTGGTCGGGCTCCGAGTCTCAGAGGTACTATATGCCATATATTGTTCAAGAAGAAAATCAATATGGCGGATGCGAGCCGCCATTCTGTCACACGGCTAGGGGCGGTTCCAACGGTACCACTTTTGTCAAAATCAGCTAAGCTTTCTGGTCTCTAGCATGGCATACACATATACTAGAGAAATGGGGACAAGTGTGATGAGCTTATACATATGTAGCTTACCTTTTTTTTCATTAAAGATTTTTCTATAAAATATCAAAAAATATTGTGATATGAAAAAAAATATTTCACCGTTTTTTTTTTTTTAAAAAAAAAGTTTTTTACGTTTTTCAAGTTTGTGCCGCCACTGAGAGTGGCGTAAATGAAATATGTCAATTTTTTCAACTGCATTCAATAGCCTGGTTCTCTACCTAAAAACTGGTGTACTGGAAGTAGCAAGTTAGCTACTCGAATACAACAAAATAGGAAAAAAACTGATTTTAGTAAAAAATCCCTAAAATCTGAAACTTCCATCTCTCAAACCGTTTGTCAAAAACGTTAATCAGGGACAACAGATATACAACATATCAAACGCCCCGCCCATTCCTTTGCGTAGTTTAATTTTGAATATTATAAACAAATAAGATAACCCAAACGTCAATTAACCAGATCGTCAACGTAAAACTTGTACCAAAGAGGCTATTTTGAACAGTAAAATAGTTTTAAAGTTGTCGTTGTCAGGAAAGTTATCGGGCTGTAAATTGGCACGACCAAAAACTATCTAATATAAGAAGCACAAAACACCAAAAAGTTCATAAATATAGAGGTTACACAGGGATTCACAGTGATCTGCCAACGTTTTTAATTTGAAGGTTTAAACATTCTTGATTGTGTGCACTGACTGTAAAATATCATTCATAATTGGAATAGTCATTGCAAAAGTCGTAATTTTTGTTATAACGCACACTCTGTCACTGTGTTTCTTGTTTAGTTTAGTTTATTTTATTTTACAGTATTTT
The DNA here is from genome assembly GCA_963921995.1 of Oxystoma pomonae. Lineage (NCBI taxonomy): Eukaryota > Metazoa > Arthropoda > Insecta > Coleoptera > Brentidae > Oxystoma > Oxystoma pomonae. The sequence continues at coordinate 2,267,709 of OY998167.1, read as the reverse complement.
ACAATATAAATATAATTTGAATATAAAATTAACAGCAAACAAAAAAGAGAGTTAAATCACAAAATATCACAATGATAATAATATTATTACATTATTTAGATGAATAAAATACTACAAATTACAAACAAGATTTATTGAACAAACTAAAAGTGATCCTTAAGAATCTTTTTAAATTTATTACCTGAAATGTTAAAAAAGTCTATGTTTTCAACTTCAACAAGTTCAATTGCATACTTACTGAACCTATAAATGGGTGAATTCAACCCCTAAAATAAATTGCGTTGTCTTGTGTTTCTGGAGAGAATGTGAAATCCAATCAAAGATAAAAGTTCTGGAGATTAAAAATAATTTTAAACAACATACATAAATCACAGCATTTTCTTCGGTTGTCCAATGGTGAGTGGTTTAATATCAGTTGGTTGTAGTCTGTAGATTCAGTAGGTATTTGCAACTTGTAACATATGAAGCTTAAGAATTTCCTTTGTACTCTTTCTAGACGGGCTTTATGATTATTATAGAATGGAGACCATATTGTACATGCATATTCTAAGACAGATCTTACTAAAGCAACATAGACATTTTTCAAGGTAAACAATTTCTATAAAAGTCAATTCTGAGTAAAAAAAAACACCTAAATCTCTCATTATTTTTGGTTTTTCAAGGGTACTATTGTCTAGTTTATATGGAAAATTTATTGGATTCGTTTTTCTATGAAATTTCATACTCTTACATTTGCCAACATTAAAAAATAAATGGTTATCTTTGCACCAATTAGAAAAATTAACTATTTCTTGTTGCAATATATGACAATCATTCAGATCACGAACTATTTTTTTTTAATTTCAAATCATCAGCTAAAAGAAAAAATTCACAAGATTTTAAAACTAAAGAAATATCATTAATAAACAATTTAAACAAAATTGTTGAGAGATGAACGCCCTGCGGAACCCCTGAAAGTACAAGAGAAATTAATAAGACAATGACAGAGCATGCGTTATAACAAAAATTATGACTATTGCAATGACTACTCCAACTATGAACAATACTTAAAACGCATTAATATAAAAACTATTTCTGGGCCGTATAAACTGCATAAATGACTATTTATTCTGCTTTAGCCTTTCTGTTCTTGAGTATACTGGTAATGAAAAATTCACCGGCCTTGTACGAGCTCCTTACCAAAGGTCCGCTGGCCACGTACAGGAAGCCCATTTCGCCGCCAACTTCTTCCCAGTGTTTGTACTTTTCCGGCGTCACGTACTCGACCACTTTCAAATGACGTTTGGTCGGTTGCATATATTGGCCTAGAGTGACGCAGTCCACGCCCGCTTCACGAAGGTCTCGCATCGTTTGCAGTACCTCTTCGTCTTTCTCCCCGAAACCGAGCATTATTGAGGACTTTGTTATCAGATCTGGGTTGAACGTCTTCACGTTTCGTAGGGTGTGCAGAGATTGTCTAAAAATTAAATTTTATTCCAATTATAGCAATTTGAGAGGGATTTTTACGTACTCTAGCTTCCAAACTATTGTAGCAGTGTGGTTCTAAGAACGGAAAGCCCGTTTTTCTTTTTCCTATGTTATATATGCGGTTTTCTCTGGGATTATCTCAGACCACGAAAGTAAAAACAAAAGTGGAATGTTAATACCCCCTGAGAAATTTCACAAAAATGACCGCCTTATGCAGGTGACAGTTATGAGCCTAAAAGAACGTAGTCACATCAATCGAATCGATTTGACATTCTTTTTTGTTTTTGGTGTGTCTTTTCCACAATCAGTAGTAATTGGTATTTTTTACCATGATTTTTCATAATATATTAAAATTTTGTTTTTTTAAATTTTTGTTAATAGAAAAAGTAAAGTTATATCATTTTTAGATGGGTTTCAAGTCCCCCTGTAAACATGATATATATTTGCCTGCTTTTTTTTATTAGCCACAAACTTGTTTGAACCAAAACAAAAGTTACTAGGAGGTTACTCCGTTGTTTTTTTAGTCAAAATAAAGTGTTTTCGTTTTTGTGCATGTTTTTGCTAAAAATATAGTGTTTTGATTTGTTCAGTGCTGTTATACAACCGGAATGACTAGTTTTTTGCCTTCCATAAGTGATGTGCGATAACCCTTTTTATTATTAGCCTCAGAGTTAGGGGAATTTTGTCAATACCAACTTATTTAGGCTCACAAATGTAAAGTACATGTAGCGGTTATTTTATTTACAGGATATTATCATTCCAATTTTGTTTTAACTTTCGTGTCTCAGACTAATAACTATATTAATCTGAGGGGATTATGCTTTTATTTTTAAGACTTTGACAATTCAGCGCTTTAGTCAGTTCATTACCCTCATCTGGAGAGGGTACTAGTCAGTTTTATTCAAAGGCGCGGGCGTGAAGGAGATCGTAGACGTAATTAATTACTTAAGAATATTTTTATTTATTTGTGTAATATATTTGAATTTCCCGCGAAGTTGCGCGGAAGTGCGCCCGAAATATGTCAAGATCAAGGACAACCTCTTTGTTCCCGGTTTACCAATTGGCACGTTTTTCGATGGTTGGAGCTCCTCCATTTCGTGGATATCCTGCTAAAACTGTAAGTAATATTGCCTTAATTACTTGACATGCAACTAAAATTCCACAAAATAACACCCCTCTGATAATAAATTTAATAACAGCTTTAACTGGTGATTTATACTGGCGCCGCCTACCGTTGCCGCCGCCGCCCGCCGTCTACCGTTCGTAGCAGCAATTTATACTGCCGTCGCGTCGACGCGTTGTTTTAACCTCGAAAACATCGTTTTTGTTGATATTTTCTCGAGTATTAGTTCTTCATACAGCTCAGTCAGCTGACTTTCTTCTGTATCACTCATTTTAAAAAATAAAAAATTTAGTTCATCACAAAAGAACAATCAAAACAAGTTGGGTAAGTTAGGTTAGAATTCTTGACAAACAAAACAAAAACAACAATAAAAATCATGTGACCACTCAACATGTTTTTCTATTGGCCGGACTACGCATGGCTACGGACGGCAAACGGAAAAAGATAAACTTGGCTCATCTCGGGCGGCAGCCAACGACGCGGCGGGTCGACTCAACGACGGAAAGTTATAAATAGAAGTCAAGGGTTCCCATTCCCATATATTGATGTTTCCCAGCGCCGACGCGAACGCAGACGGCGGGCGGTCAGTATAAATCAAGCTTAAATTCGTTTTAACGTTAAACAAGATGTGAACACGGTTACAAAGACTGTTCTAAGTAGAAAGAGTAGAGGGTTGCAGATTGAGAGACTGTGCTATATTGTTTAAATTTTTTTTATTCTTTTAAAAAAGTATAATTTTGTTTTAAATTTATTTCAACAAGATATTTCGTGAGAACGCGACATTGCCACGATAAATTGTCTCGTAGAGTCGGGACTTTAGCTTAACTGGTTATGGGAGGTCAGGCTCAGACTTTTCGCAGCTCTATTGAAAGAGCAATGTCAATCGGTGGTAAAAGTTTAGGGATAAATTCAATTCAATTCTTTATTAGTGTTAATATGCAAAAAAGCATTTACATAAGTCAACAGCATTTACACAAGTCAAAATGGGTATTTTAATTGATTTAGTGGTTTCTAATTTCAAACCAAAATAACAAAATACTAATAAATCACTGTTTTACGCCCTTTGAGGGCAACAGCATATCGGTTTCTCAAGTTTTATTATCTCTTTCGCTCTCATTTACTAACCATTGCGCTTCTTTTTCAATACACGCTATTTTGGCTCCCTAAACAAGAACTGTCGAACGTAAAGATTTACCTGTATCTCGCTCGCCTGTCTCTGACGAACGGTGTCAGAGCTTCTACGGTTTCAATATTATGAGCATAGACATCGAGACCGCTTTCAGCTATGGTTTTAACTTGATCCAAATCCCCTCTAAAGTCTGGTACTAGACATTCTACCAAGATGTTTTTGTTTCTAAAAAGGGAAAGGTACAAATAACAAATAGTTTAACTCGAGAGAAATTCCATGCATAATGGAGTTTTTGGGTATCTTTTTGGTTTTTTGTATTTATTGTGACCAAAGTAGTGTGGGATATCATTAAATGTGTACACTCATTAGAACAAAATAACACTAGCCAAATATTGGCAAACAAAATATTGACATTTAAAAAAATTACATTAACTAAAATCAAAGCAATTGAAGAAAAGTGATATATTTTTTCATTATATATAGGGAACAAAAACATATTTCGAAATGCCTAATTAAAATAACTTTTAGATTAAGAGAAAAAAGCATGTAAAATCCATGATTTTTCTGTGCCTGTTTTTGTTATCAATATTTTGTTATATCTTGGACCCTAAATTAAAGATAAACTTGTTTTTATTCTTAAATTACGCTGATAAAGCTTCTACATAAGAAAAATAAGATAAAATTGTATGCTGCATCCTACATTTACAACCACTGGTAGATAGTGAAAGTGAAATAATACAAAGATTTTTTTGATATAAAAATAGCAATAATAGTCTATATTTACCTTCGTTTTAACTCTCTCACTGTTTCTGCAAAATGATTGGAACCACCATCAGGGAGATCTAAAAAAATATGAAATATCAAAATTACTTTTTCTTAAAAGGTTCATCAAAGGCAAAATTTCTAGAAAAAAATCTATTAATTCTGAATCTGAAATTAATAGTCTGGTAAGAAAAGATCGCGAAAAAGATTTCTGATTGTTTTGGCATGTGACATCAATAGAAGATTGTGGAAGATTGTTATATTTATATCCTTAAAAAAGCTAAGTCAACATGCTTACCATCTCTGTCCACTGAGGTTAAGACAATATAGTCCAATCCCCATGAAACTATAGCTTTGGCAGTGTTGACAGGTTCGTTAGGATCAGGAGGAGGAGGAGCTCTGGATGTTTTAACTGAGCAGAATCGACAACCTCTTGTGCAAGTGTCACCCAGCAACTGAAATGAAACCATACTTTGTATGTAAAAGAATTAAACAACAAAAAACTATCATTTTACCATAATAGTTGCAGTGGAGGTCCCATGCTCCCCACCACCCCAGCACTCTCCAATATTTGGACATCTGGCTTCCTCACAAACAGTGTGCAAATTCAGATCTCTAAGTTGTTCTTTGATTTTACTAAAGTTTTTTCCTATAGGTATTGTTCTTTTCAGCCAGGGTGGAAGTCTTAAACAAAAAAGATGAAGCTTATATCAAGACTAGTATCCCTAAAAGACAAGATTTCAAAGTACCTCAATATTTATAGGGCTACTTTGTTGAAATTTCTCAGCTAATGAGAAAACATATTGAGTAACTATTAATAAACTAATGAAAAAAATACCTAAGTCGTTGGTCCTCTCCCTTTTCTCTCTTTAACTTTCCTTCATAACTTTGCCACTCTGCATCTCCTGTTGTTGGTATGTTCTCATTTACAAAGTCTTGAAAATTTGGCCCACTTGCAAGTTTTTCTCGGAGAACTTGAATGGTATTTGATTTTTTGCGTAATCTGAATTTTTTTTGCAAAATCATAAATCATTAAATTGCAAGGAACTGTAATTATAAAAAAGCAATGTCCATCCAAAATTACATTAATTTTTAAAATAGGTACCTGCATGAGTTATTATATTAAACTATAAAAAACCAAACTGTTATCAAAGTTGGATATAAGATTAAGGTTTCAGCATACAAGATTAATTTATTTGTTAAAAATTTAATAAGGTCTGTAGACTTTTATTACAAAATATATTTGTGATTATGGTTTTTATTCTAATACATGCATCATGACTCCCAAAAGGAAGAAAGGGAAGGTACTTTTATCAACAAATTTAATTGGCTTGGGATATAACAACTTTATATAACAGCATAAAATGAAATTGTGATAAAATCAAAAACAAAATGACTTACTGTGTGGTGATAAGGTTTCTGCTATTTAACATGATCCCAGTTTATTTATGATTGCTTAACTTTATACAATCAATGTTCTTTTAACAATTTTGCTTCAAAGCTCCAAATGCAAAAATTTTGTAAACATTGTATAACCTCACTTTTTTTAAAGTTAACCTAACAGCTGATTTGACTGACACATCCTGAAAAGCGATTTCGGTGTGTGCAGCCTAGGGCCACTTTCTCAATTCGGCTTAAGTTCTAAATTCAACTTAACTAAGATAAGTAGCTTGCTGGTGCTGTCAAAGTGTCCCTTAAGGGAAATATTGTTGGCGTAAAGCTAAGTGGAAGAATTTTGAGACTTAAGTTAAACTTGGCTAAATTTTTTCAAGTTTTTGAGACCTTTTTGCTTTTACTATTATCTCAAAACATATTTTTCGGCTTTTGCTCAAGCGATTTTGGTGTTTTTTTAGGAGTAAAAATAATTTAGAAAAATTTCTAACCTCACAAATTGTTTTACAAGATTTATCAAAATAATAATCAGCAAATACCTCTATTTATATTAATCGGTGCAGATAGTTTTTTAACATGATATTTAAAACAAGAACTTGTTTTTGTTGTATTATTATTATAACAAAATGTAGTGAAAAATTTTCTACCATCTTAAATTTTAAAGAAATGCCATTATTGACACTTGTTCTGAAAACTATAAAGTATAATATATGTTCAGTTGTGTACTTTTTTTATCAGAAAATTGGTTTTGAAGTTATGACTTTTGGTCAGCATACCAAAATAAGAACCTTTGTGGTTGTCATTGTTTGACAAGCTCTCAAAAAGAGAGTGATTTCGGTTTATTTTCCTAACTTTTTCTAAAGCAATGTGTTTTGCATCTTCCTTTATAAAAAAATAACAATTTTAAGCTTTCTTTTCGCAAAATTATCCAAAAACACAAACACTTTGACGTGGATTGACAGAAGTATACATAAACAAAATAAAGGTAGATTATGTTTGTGGATATCTTTATTTTGTTTATATTTACTGCTGTCAATCCACATCAACATCACATGTTTGTCTTCTGGCAAATTTTGCAAAAAAGTTTAAAATTGATTTTTGATTAAGGAAGATGCTTAATATATTGTTTTATGGGTAAGCGTAGAATTAGTTACAAATATAAACCGAAATGACTTTATTCTTGACATGTTTTCAAATCACAATAACGACAAAGGTTGTTATTTTTGTATGCTGGTCAAAAACTCCCTATTTTCACTGTTATTTAGGGGTTACCTAGTTATTTAGATTTTGTTTATAAAGTACTTTGTTTTAAAACTAAAAAACAAATAAGATATATTCAAAGATTTTCTTAAAACAAACTAATTTTTATATTTTTTTTTATCATGTTTTATTTATTTTTTATTGCCTACCAGAACATCTTAAAAACTAATAAATTCGACCCCCATAAAATATCAAGATTTTTCTTCTGTCTGTCAAAGGGGCCAGAATTTATTACTGACAACTGTACCTATTTATAGTGGTAATTTCAAAAAAAAAAACTTAAAATAATTAATTCTTTCTTCAAAATTATAAAATATTTAAAACATAATAAAAGGAAGTAACATAATCAACAAAAATAAAATTCATTTAACATTAAATGTCAAACTTGGGGATAAAGCAAAGCAATACCCTCTCCACATAGGTCGATGAACTCCTACCATTTTAGTGGCCTTCTCCTGAGTTTTCTCTGCCATATTGACATAAAATTAATGGATTTTCTATCACTTTTAGTAATTTTTTTTTCTTTTGTGGGATGTCTCCTGCCACTTCGTCTTTGCATTTTTTTTTAGTAGATAGGGAAGTCGTTTGAAAGAACTTTCTGAAAAATAAAAAGGAAAATAAATAATGCAAAGAGTTCTTGAAATTTTTTTAAAAAGTTGCTCTTTAAATGATGAATCAAGATTGATTGATCTATGAAAAATCTTATGTAAAGGACGTGAATTCATAATGCAAAAATATGTGTTAGTACCTTTTTTGTAGTTCCAGATATTTCAGCTTTACCATAAGTTATTCTTATTTAGTATGTACCTTTTCTATGCATCTTCATCTTGCCTCCTTACCTACAATCTAAAACAAAGGAAAACAATATTTTTAAATATTTCTCTGTTTTCCAAAGAATTATGACATAACAGTTTTAAAAAGAATTGAAAATTAGTTGGACACCCAGTTTTAAATAAAACGAAAGTAGGTACCTAGAACACCATGGTGTCCACAGCATTTCTCAAAAATCTCTGACTTTCCATTGGTTCACCTCTTGGGGCCAACCCATTAATAAAACAAAAACTTATTATCTAACTACAGGCTTTATAGAAACTTACCAAAGGACAGAATTCAAATCACCTATCTCCTGTCTTTCTGCAGGTCTTGGGGATGGTGAATCGGGAACTCCTGGTGAATCTCCTCTGCTTCCAACAGTAATTCACAGTAAATAAAAATTGGGCTCACAAAAAAATAAACAAAAAATTTGACAATTGACACTGAAATTCAAGACTGCATCCAAAAAAACACAAAAAATGCGACGCTGCCAATTGTAATTTATAGCCGAAGTGAGAAAGCGGCCCCTAAACTGCTAAGGGCAATTTTCAAAGTCGGTCCGAATCACATATGTATGAGGTTAAATATAGGCCTTTCCCAGGCCAAACTTGTAAGCAAGATCTAAAATCTAGCAGGCCATGGAGCCGTCTTAGCTCCGCGCCTATGCACAGGCGCGAAAATTTTACGAGGCGGCCGGTTTTGCGACCTTCGTCTTCGCCCTTCGGTCGAGACGCCATTTTTGTTGATTTGTTTTGATCACACATAGGCGTTTTCGTTTATGTAAATTTTTTTATTGTAATATTTTTAATCTTTGGTAACGCGAAAGTTTTTAGGAGTTATAATAAAAACTGTTTATATCTTGGAGCTTAAGATGTCGCCGCATAAAAAGACGTGCTGTGTTTGTGGATGCCACCAAACAATAAAAGTGAAGTTATCAAGGTTGGTACATATTTTTTTTTAAAATTTGAAGGTAAAAGAATACCTAAAAATGATTTGTAAATTTATTTATTTAAAAATAGAAAATACTGATTTTATAAAAACGTAAAAAAATTGAAAAATTTTGACAACTGCACAGCTGTCTTTCTGGATTTTGGTTGGTTAACCGATGACAATGGCGTCGCATGTGCAGAACCGCTAAGCTTTGGCACCAGAAAGAGACAATAAAGAGTCATAAAAGAGAAAGGTATAGGCATATATATATATAGGACATCCTGCTTACAAAGTTGTGCACGCCGAAAGCATTGCAAGGGCGTATATTTAAGCTTATACATATATGGTCCGAATGCTCCTTTCTTGGGTAATTTACGGCCGTATTCATAGTCCTCTCTTAACGGACACCTTGAGGATTCCTTTTCAAAGGCGGCTTTCAAGGCGTTCGTCCTCCGACTTCGGTTTCCTTGGGAGGAGGAGGGCCTTATTCATAGTCATCCCTCAAGACTCCCTCCTTCCTTCGCCCATAAGAAGATACCATGTCCAAGGAAGAAGGCCTTTGCGCAGCTATGAATATGAAACTTGGAAGGAAGGATTATGAATATATGAATAACAACGCATACGGCCCTAGTCATTTCGAAGGTCTTCCTTGGGTAATGTAAATTCTTATGGCGAATATGCATTCCGCCCCTAAGGTCTCTTCCGCCAAGTATTATAGAATCGAAAGACCCTTGAAAGTCGAGTTCGACAAGGAAACCTCAAAGCTTGATCCCTTTAAGGGAGATCCATGAATACGGCTTTTAAGAACACTTTGTTCAGTAAAGAAAGAAGTATGAATACGGGCGTTAGATTTCACTGCGCTGCTGTAATCCTGCTAACTTCATGGACATCTTGGGGAATTTTGAATATGTTTTAAGAAGTTGGCAATACTGCAAGATGGCGGACGAGAAACCCGGGACCGTTCAAAGCTGTAAGTTTGTTTTCGCATTTTTCTTAGTTTTTTAATGGATTTTCATAATATTATTTAGAGAATATGTTATTACAAGTTTAATAAAATGCCAGTCGTAAAAATTATAGTGGTTTCTCATGTCGTTAACTAAAAAATTGCAAGCTCTTTTATGGCATCACAACAAACTGTCAAACGACCTACAATCGATTTTTATCGTTGCAGCAACGGAAGCAGCACTCGTTGAATTTGAAAACAGTCTACTGGCCATGGAAAATTTGGATCGTACTTCACCTGAAATGTGGCCCGAAAAAAGTAAGTAGACCATCGCATTATACACCACAATCCTTGGACAATTTGATAATAATAAAATTTTCCTTTAGTTCCAGGAGTGGCCGATTTTATAAGCAATTATCAGAACAACTATCCAACTGACAAACAGCCATATTCAAAAGAGCTGACACAGGAAGACCAGAATTATTTGCATCGTAAGTTTTGAATTTTTAGGTATTTTTTGCAACTTTTAGTGATAATTTTGATTTTCATATGACTTTTTGTTATTCTAGTATTTTATGAAAGTCCTGGCTAAAGTTAGGATGTCACATGACATTCCCTGTTCTGTTTTACAAATGCTAAAGTTATGACAGTAGGGTAGAACTTGGTTTTTTAATCTTTTTGACAGCCCCCTTAAATTATTTATTTATTTTGTGTGTGTCTTTGGTACCAATGGAGCTATCATAATTTCTTCTTGCAATGGCAGCATTTTAGTGGCATTTTTGAAATTCAGATAAAGTGACAATATTTTGACAATTTGTTTGCCAAAAAGCAAACGGCTGACAAAACAATGAGGTAATTATGCAGTATATGGTTTTCTGCCATTTTTGATTTTTTTTGAAAAATTCTTTATGGGGGCACCTTCTAGGGTCCCTAGGACCCCCAATCCGCCTGCGCCCGATTTTTTTTTTTTTTTTTTTTAACGAGTAAAAAGGGTGCCCAGGGGGGGTTGTAAAGTGTTTTTTTAATTGTTTTGGGTTGGTTTGAATTAGGTTGGGTTGGACTGTGTTGGTTTGGTTTGTTTTAGTGAAAAAAAATTAAAAAAAACCAAAAAAAAATAAAAAAAAAAACCAACCGGCGCAGACGGATTTGGGGTCCTAGGGACCCTAGAAGGTGCCCCCATAAAGAATTTTTCAAAAAAAGTCAAAAATGGCAGAAAACCGTATACTGCATAATTACCAATGATAAAAAAAAGTTAGATTTTGACAGAGCTGCAATTTACTGAAGGATCAAGCTTGTAATTTAAGGGGGCTGTATGTTTTAGTAATTATGCAGTATACGGTTTTCTGCCATTTTTGTTTTTTTTTGAAAAATTCTTTATGGGGGCACCTTCTAGGGTCCCTAGGACCCCAAATCCGTCTGCGCCGGTTGGTTTTTTTTAATTTTTTTTGTTTTTTTTTATTTTCTTTTCCCTAAAACAAACCAAACCAACACAGTCCAACCCAACCTAATCCAAACCAACCCAAAACAATTAAAAAAACACTTTACAACCCCCTCCTGGGCACCCTTTTTTCTCGTTAAAAAAAAAAAAAAAATCGGCCGCAGGCGGATTTGGGGTCCTAGGGACCCTAGAAGGTGCCCCCATAAAGAATTTTTCAAAAAAAATCAAAAATGGCAGAAAACCGTATACTGCATAATTACCTATGTTTTTACAAGAAAACTAATCCAACACAACACAACCCCAGAAATACCAACCCAACAAAACCAAACAGTAATTATGCAGTATACAGTTTTCTGCCATTTTTTATGAAAAATTCTTTATGGGGGCACCTACTAGGGTCCCTAGGACCCCAAATCTGCCCGCCCCTGAATTTTTTTTTTTTTTTTAAAGAGAAGAAAAGGGGGGGTTGTAATATGTTTTTTTGATTGTTTTGAGTTGGGTTGGACTGTGTTGGATTGGGTTGTTTTAGTGAAAAAAAATTAAAAACAGAAATTTTTTTTAAAAAACCAACCGGCGCAGGTAGATTTGGTGCCCCCATAAAGAATTTTTCATAAAAAAATCAAAAATGGCAGAAAACCATATACTGCATAATTACTAACCAAACCTGCTGTTATTCATAGTTGGCAGTATAAACTCTGGTTGTTCAATCAAGGTTTAACTGCAGGTGAACTTGGTGAACTTGGTTCAAGGTTGAACCTGGTTCAGTTTTAGTCTCTGGTTGTTTAAAGTTTGCAGTCTCTTTTCTTTGGTTCTAGCTGAATGGATGATGAAACTTGGATATAGTAAGCAGATTGCTGGAAAGACTCCACACTACTCTGCTGGCTGTACTTTGGTATATGCCAATAAATCAAAATTTCCTGTAGCACAATATCCAAGTTTTAAAACAACCATCTCTGTTGGTGATGATTTCAGAAAGAAAAAAGAAGTGTTAAATAAGGCTTTTGTAGCATTAACTTTTCACATGTCCTGAGACATATATGTGATAAATGAAATAAGTTATGAATTGCATGCAAGTTTTTTCATCCCATTTAATAAGTCCAAAGTGAGAATTTTATTGTTGTTGAAAAAAAAGAAGCAGCAAAACAATGTGAAAGCTTGGTCTTTTTGTAAAAGCGTTTTACAATAATAAGAATTTGACCAACACCCTGTAAATTTCCACTGGTCTAAAAAAGCTCCAACAGGTATTAAACAAAAAACTAAACATAAATTCATTCATACAAGTTTCAGAAAAGGTTACACAAAATTGACAGAGGGGCTTATACTCATATGAACTGGATACTGGATATGAAGCTTATGACCTATTTCAAAAAACGGCGTAACTTTATTTACTGCCTATTGAAATACTTAGTGCTGAGTTAGGTGTTGGATTCTTTCTCCTTCTTTCTCCAATTTAATGAGAAACCTCACCCTCTCTCTTGTAAAGCAACACGCTATGGGTTGGCATTCTGGGGTTCCTGTCATGGATATGTCTTCGATTCAGTCTTCGTCATTCAAAAGCGTGCAATCCGATACCTTCATAAAAGAAGGATGCGAGATCATTGTAAACCCCTATTTATTTTGTCAAAAATTCTGACGCTTCCAGCATTATTCATTTTAGAGACAGTTTGTCTCATCCATAAAAAATATGGAAACTACAGCGATCCAAACAGAGTTACAAGACAGGCCAGACAGCTTCCGTGGCCAATTCCAAGAACGACTTTAATAAAAAACTCTATTATATACGGAAGTATTAAGATCTATAATCACTTAACAGTAGATCTTAGAAATGTGGAAAGTCCCAGGCTCTTTAGAAGATCAGTTACAAGTTTGTTGGAGAGCAAGGCATACTACAACATTACTAAGTATTTCAATGACCAATTTAGCTAATTTGGCGATTTAGAATATGTTTTAATTTTATTTATTTTCCTAAATCTGTCCAATTGAAGATAATCAGTTTATATTTAAGTATTTCTTTTAAAACATTAAGTAAGTTTCTTTTAGAGCATTAAGTTTTTCGAATGGTTAATGTAGAGACTATTTTGATGGGGTCCGTTGTCTTTTTTTACGTGTTTTCTTATGTGTTTTTTTAGTTTTGTCTGTTCTTTTATGTTAATTATAAATTTTTGTATTCCTACTTTGACTTGTCTGTGTGCTGTCTATTTAAGTCACCGATGTAACTTTCTAGTCATATAAATATAACCTAAAGATGGATACAACTATGCATAAATTTCGTAGATTGGCATATTTAAACCACATTGTAATCAATATGTAATTAAATTCTAAACTAAAATATTAATCTTTAAAAACCACTTTTCATTAGCTTATAGATAGGTTAGAATAATATAGGTAGGTAACTAGTCTGTAAATTTATGATGCTTTGTCAACCAGATTTTTACACTGTTCTTAATCTTATGACAATAATATTTCAATTCAATTCAAAACTATCTTCTATAAAAAATAATCTGGCCTCTCCTTCTAATATTTCCCTGAATCACCTGAATAATCTCCACAAAGTCTTAATCATCTGTTAGTAGGTCCATTTTATAAAAGTTAAGAATTCACCTCAACCAGCAGTTTGGACTGAAAGAATGTCAGACAACACATGAAATTATACTTTTTTATTTTGAAAAGGCTCTTTTAAACTATAAAAACATTTTTTTTATTGATATTTCTCCTTTTTAAGTTGAAGTGAACCAGGTTCAAGAGCACAAACCAACATTGAAGAACTCACCATTTTCCTTAAACCAGGTTCAAACAGTGAACTGGCTTTGAACGGCCATTGAAGAACCGGGCCTCTGAAATGCATCATTTTGCAGTCAGACTTCTGTGAAACTTCCATGGAACTCTGACTGCACATTTACCTCATTCCTTGCTACAGTTCATAAGTGCTGTATAAACCCACCCTTAAATAGATAAAAAAGGGAAATTGAAGACAGTAATTGTTCTAAGCATTCATGGTGTTTATTTTTTTTTACTTAGATTGCCCCATTACCTACATCACTTTTTATTGACAATTGCACTGCAGTATTAAACCTGGCTTAAATTTAATTGATGTTTAGAATGTGACAACTTCAGTTTTTTGTAGAAGCACATCACATTCATTAGAGCTATTATCTCCTTTTTCAAGTTTTAATAGCCTTTAAATTCATTGGTGTATATTATACCAGACAACCCATATCTTTGATAATAAGCATATATGTGCAATACATTGTGAGGGGTAACACCTTTGCACAGTTCTGGCATACACAGTAAGCATGCTTTTGTAAATAACAATTTTTTTATAATTATTTGTTGCTTTTCCTTTACCTTCCCTTTGGTAATTGCTCCATTTATTTGTTCTAGAATTGGCTGCACTCCCAACAGCGGGTCTGATAGCCAAAGTAAAGGAGCTTCATGACATTGCCTATCAGTTGGGAGTCGAGGAATCAAAGGAGGTCACTCGGGGAAAATATCTTAATATTTTTAGTAATAGCAAAGACAAAAGGAGTAATTAAATTAAGGAAAACTGTGATAATTTAGAATAGATTAAATTTTATGTTAATAGATAAAAGTATTTATAAAAACAAATAAAAAATTGACCAAGTTTTCTTTCTTTTTTTTTTTGATAACCAAAGCATGTATCAACAGATATTCCTTACTCAAAAAAAGTAGACATAATCAAAATGGCAATGTTTACTTAATATTGTTATAATTTACTTTATTATACTAAGGTTTTACTTTTTAAACGCTTCATTAAGATTGATAATGATCTAGAATCAATTTTATTCAACTGGATCTGAAGATTTTTTCTTGTGAATGCATGGGGAAACATGTCATTAGAAACCATGAGTGTGGAATTATTAAGTGAACATTTTACTTTTGATTTCAAGCCAAGTACAGTTTGTTTTTTCCTTTTTTTTGTAACAGTTTTTAAAGACATTGAGTAGGTATTAAATAAAGATGTATAAAGAATCCTGAATTTTATTTGCCCGGGATTTCGTTTGCGTGTTTAAAATTGTAGGTTTCTTCCTCCTCTTCGCCCCCCCCCCCAAAATTCTTCCATCCAGTCGAATACCCGCTTTGCATGCGATTTTTTGGTTTAAATGGTCATGTTTGTTTTCGTCAACCGATTTTGATAAAATAAGCGTCTATTTTTTGCCAAAAAGACAAAAAAAGTTTAAAAATTTGACAATAACCGGATTTACATCTTATAAGGTAATTATTATTATGTAAGTACTTATATAAATGGAGGATTGCATTTTCTGTTAATCTTTATAACATTTTTTATTCAATGGTGTAAATTTTTTTTATAGAAAATGAATTTGGTGAATGCAAAGAGTTATCTTTTTAAAACTTAAATATTCAAGTTAGAGATTAGAAAAGGAAAACAAAAAACATTTGGATCTACTTTTAAAATCTAACGAACTGATGGCGCTGTTTTTTAATTAAAGTATGTGTTTAAATATTATTATTATTGGAACTGAAGAAAACACTCCAAATTATTCATTGCAGTTAATATAACATTTCACAAGTATAAACCCTGCTCATTCTTTGATAGTCTGTTAAAAATATTTTTTTATACCTTCATCAGTAACTGTCTGCAGATAACTAAAGCATGGCTTTTTTGGTTACCGATGCAAAAAAACTTTGATCACGAGAGCAAAAAAAGATTGCTACCTAATAAGTGCGGAAAGTGATACTTTACCGCAGGCGACGGCAGTTAAACAAGCGAAGCGAGTCCGCCCTGCTGAAATTTTCCCCTCAAATCTCATCCAGACCGGAGAAGTTTTTATCATGTTTTTATAAGTTCTATAAGATCCAATGAGAAGGCCCATATTTTTTTCTATAATATTTTATAATCTTCTAGAAGCGGAGAAGATTATACAGTAAATATATAATATTTTATCAGCTTGTAGTTTTAGGATAATTTATAAGTTTGGATAAGACTAGTTACTTTTATGAGAATCACGGATGTTTTATAAGACAGAAGTCTAGGACATTTTATCAGTTTGTATAAGGGTGTGGGCTTGATGAACCCACAAATGCACATATTGAGGATATTTGAGGACATCAACATCGTGATCCTATGAGGAATGATTTTGGAGAAGTTTCTATGGGTTCTTGTGGGATCGGTTTCTAGAATATTTAATGAATTGTATTTTGGAAATTTTTTTATGGATTCTTGTGGGATAAGTTTCTAGGATATTTTTTATGGGTTCTTTTGAGATCGGTTTCTAGGATATTTGATAAGATTCTATCAGTATCGCGATTCTAGGAGTTCCTATAAGCAATAATTTTGGAGAAGTTTCTATGGGTTCTTGTGGGGTCGGATTCTAGGATATTTGATCAGATTCTATCAGTATCGTGATTTTAGAAGATCCTATCCTTGTGGGATCGGTTTCTAGGATATTTGATGAGATTCTATCAGTATCGCGATTCTAGGAGTTCCTTTTAAGTTGTCCATACAACGCTTTAAGCAATGATTTTGGAGAATTTTTTATGGGTTCTTGTGGAATCGATTTTTAAGATATTTGATAATATATCAGTATCGTGATTCTAGAAGATCCTATCACGAAAGATTTTGGAGAAATTTCTATAGGTTCTTAAGTGGGATCGGTTTCTAGGATATTAGATAAGATTCTATCAGTATCGTGATTTTAGAAGATCCTATGAAGAATGATTTGGAGAACATTTTATGGGTTCTTGCGGGATCAGTTTCTGGGATAATATAAATATCCTAGGATCTCATCGAAATCTGTTCCAAAAGCAACCCAAAATCCCATAAAATCTCCTCGCTCATGGGATCTTCTAAAATTATCATAACGATAAAAGCTCCTCAAATCTTCTAGAAATCAATCCCATAAGAACAAAATCATAGACCCATAGACCTGATAAAATTTTCTAGGATCTCATCGAAATCTGTTCCAAAACCGAGCGAAAACCCGATAAAATCTCCTCCCCCATAGGATCTTCTAAAATAACTATAACGATAAAAGGTCCTCAAATCTTCGAGAAACCAATCCCTTAAGGATACCAGTATAAACTTCTCCAAAATCATAGACCCATAGACCTGATAAAATCTTCTAGGATCCCATCGAAATCTGTTCCAAAACCGACCCAAATCCCGATAAAAAATACAAGAATTCTATAATTTTTTTTTATGAGATTCAATGGGAAAATTTCAGCAGGGCCATAACCTTAACTTTATCGCACTGAGTGCGTGCACTTTACCGCACGCGAGTAGGTAAAAGCGTTGTATGAACAGCTTAACGGTAAAAGTGATTTTCTTGGATTTTTTGATAAAGGTATTTAAAAAAAATAGTGTTAACAACTCGCGGCTAAACTGTGTTTTTTCTTACTCGCGTTTTTAAATACCTCGCTGCGCTCGTTATTTAAACCAACGCTTGTAAAAAAACACTATTTTAGCCACTAGTTGTGAAAGCTGCCCGTTTTTGATGTCTCGTGAGTTATTACCAATTTTTCGTTATATCTTGGACCCAAGATAAAAAATTAATTACTTTTAAGATTTGTGGAATTGCTCTAAAGCGAGGGACAGATAAGTCAATACAGATTTAGAATGATTTTGGGAGAATCGACTTGTTCAAGAATTTTTCTGTTTCGTTTTCGTTGGAACTCAGTGCATAGAAAATTACTTGGAAAGACCAAAATGCACCTCCTAAAAACGACACTCTGATACAGCACACCGCAAAAACCACAGTAAATTCGTTTTGTGGAACCCTGTATAGAGTACACTGCGAACGATAAGCAGGTAAAAAGGATGTAGTGGGAGAGTCATACGGTTGAAACGCTCACCTGAGAACCAACTGTGAAATGGCTGGAATGCCCAGTTCGGTGTAGTGTTTGTATTTAGTGCTGTAATTTTTTCGTGTAATAACTAACCATTATCTAGATATACTATATAATATCAGATTGCGTAAAAACTATTAAGTGATCTACTAATTTTAATGAATTTATTTATCTGACTGTTTTTGTTGTAATTTTTGTTATCTGAACCGATCAAGTTAGCAGCGACTGAAAATCGCACAAGATACAGACTCAAGGCTGTTTATGGTAAAAAATAAAATATATGATGTAAGTATGTAGAAATGTATTTGTTATTCTTTACTTTTTAATTGTTGTTTTTCCTGAAGCGAATCGGGAATTTGGGTCTGTTCTATGGGACGGTGGTTTTTTTTTTACTTTGTCCTCTAAAATTATTTGCAACATTGCATTCTTTTTTGTTAACGACTGGCGGCGATGTGGTTTAATTTTTTTACTCTTTTGTTAATTAGGAAAAGTAGAAATTATAACCGGGGCTAATTTATTTGATTGGGTAAGTAATTTAATTTATCGGAATATAATTATAGGCGGTATTACCTATCTAATTAGTTTTAACAAATAGACAAAACCAAAATTAAATATTATTATGGAAATTAAACAAAACTATATTATTCAAGCGGGCTGACGTCATTTTTTTGGATCTCTATTTGATACATTGTTTTAGACAATGACAATATATATGTAAAAAAAATCGTTGTTAATTATTTTAACTGTTACTTCAAATTGACAACAACAAATTATTTGACATTCGAACTGTTGACAACAAAGAAATCGTTTTCCGAGGCAAAAATTACGTCAATCCGCTCATCAAAAAATTGGACTATAGGTATATATAGTTGATGAGCACTCGTAGAAAATAGTTATTATTCCAACCAGTACCTTCTCCATACAGGCCGATCAACTCCTGCCGATTTAGTGTCCTTTAATGCACCTTCGCCCCCATTTTTACAAAAGTGACAGAAAATCCATTAGTTTTTTTGTCAATATGGCGGCGAAGGTCGAGAAAAGGACACTAAAACGGTAGGAGTTGATTGGCCTATCTGGAGAAGGTATTGTTCCAACAAGTGCGAAAAGGGCAATTCCATGATAATTAACTGACGGGACAATTTTTTGATCTCATTTGTCTCTCTTTTAAAGATATTCCAGAATTAAAAGTAAAGCTAAATTACTTTTTTGTTTAGGATTCAAGATATAACAAAAAATTGGTGATAACTGACGGGACTGAAAAACGGTCAGAGAAAAATCTGGACTTTAAAGTGCTTTTCCTCTTAATCTCAAAGTAGTTTTAAATGAGCTGTTTCGAAATATACTTTTATTCCCTAGATATAATATAAAATAGTATGACATTATTTTTCCTTGTTTGCCTTGATTTTATTTTATTGCCCCAAAGTGATACGTTCCTGCAAAAGCAGTTGGCCAAACGACGCAACGCGGAGTTCGCGTAAGCGGTTGGTTCGGGCAAGGAACAATATTTTTTCTTTGAGTGTATAAAAGAAACCTGAAAAATGGTGACATAGATAAGGCCGAAAAATAGGAGAGTTCTAAAATATTGACCGGTCAAATGACCACTGACAAGACCCTTTTGGGTGGGCTGATTTTAACCAAATTTGATAGAGACAATTCAATTGCATAAACAAACACATCCAGGAATTTTTTACCCCCTCACCTCCGAAATAAGGGTGGTAGACCGAAAAAACACGATTGACCAGCGAAAAAGGTTGCTGACCGGGCCCTTATCAATCGTGTTTTTTCGCTCCACCACCCTTATTTGGGGGGTGAGAGGGGGTAAAATTGTTACAGCACGTGCAAGTTTTATTAAAATCGGATAAAGGTAAAGGCCTGATCAACAACTTTTTTGCTGGTGAATCGTGTTTTTTCGCTCTACCACCCTTAATTGGGAGGGGGGTAAAATGTTACTTGATCTGTTTGTTGATGCGGTTGAATTGTCTCTGCCAAATTTGGTTAAAATCGGAACACTACAAAGAAGGGTCTGGTCAGTGGTCAATTTTTTAAACACACACCGAAAAATATATATTAACACTCTCACCAAACAAAAAACATGAAAAACCCAAAAACCTTCTAACCTCATAAACTAGAGGTTTTTCGGTAAAACGCCTGCCTATTTTTTTCTTGCGATATTAACTTTGGGCAGCTCCTAGGGGAAATATATGTATATAAATATCATTTAACTTCTTTTTGTGTTGGTAATTTAATTATTCTGCTTGTATACAATTCTTGTCATCACAAAAATAATTAACTTCCGCTGTAAAACCCTTGGGTAAAAAGAAGGCATCAGAGTGATGTGAGATTTCCGTTTCTGTTTATTTAATATACAAGGTATGTAAACCATGGGAAAAACTAAATAAATTTTACACAAGACCCTCAATGCGACCTAGCAAAGTAGTACCTTAACCGAGGATTTTTCTCCATTTGAACTATTAGTAAAAGCGTTCAAAGCCGGTTTATCAATGGCGAGTTAGTCATTTATCCCCCAAGTTAACCTTCAGCTGTCTCATTTTGGCACTTTGCAGTGATCAAATAAAGAACAAAGAAAGCACGCTATCATCAGTTAAATTAATTTTATTCGACAGACGACAGCGCGTTATTTTTAACTGCCCAAAACCTAAATGTGTCTAATGTTATCCTTATCTTTAATAAAAATAAGCACTACTGTCAAATTTGATCTTATTTTCGCTGGACCAAAAACTCCCTAATATCTGTTACTAGCGTTATCCCAATAGTTCTACGTTTGTTCAGAATTCACCTAAATAATTTTATTATAAAGCACAGCATATTCTTTTTACAATGCTCTTTGTTTTTAGAAACTTTTTTGTCGCTTGCAATGTTTTCGCATCTTCGACCGTTATCGAGAAAAAAAGTTAACCATAAGTTTTAACGAAAGAGAGGACCTGTTATGAAACCTGAAAGCTCTGTAGATCGGTAGCAAAGTGTTTGCGAACACATGTTTATAGGAAAAAAAGTTTATTTCGACCCAAAAATACGCCCTTATAATTTTGATACTGAACTTTGAAACACCCTGTATATATACCATTTACGTGGTTTGACGTATTGTTTTCTGGTATCAATGTCCGCATTTTAAGTTCTCAGGTTTTCATTTTAATCTCATTCGCATTCAAATTGCAGAACACCTTTCTTTTCCATTGTTTCCGTTTTAACTTTGGCTGCATGAAACTGATAACATTGAGTACTCATTCTTGTACTTTTAATCAGGTATTAAGCCGCAATAGGTTTTATGCATTTTTTTCCCAAGCATCAATATATTGGTTATTGTGGAAATTTAGACCTTTTTACCTACCTCAGTTGTTGCTTGGGTAACATTTCAATCATTATTTTTTTCCTATACCTAGTGATATCACCACCAATCTCATAAGAACTTATAAAATCTTCTCTAAAATTATCGCCCATATTCCTAATAAAATCTCATAGAATCTCGTATAAATTTAATTAAACAAGTTAAGCTTTCGCAGTCTTCGTCTGTCCACGTTCAGTCAATTGTGAGAACAGAGACCTCCTGAAGATACCGAGCACAGCCCGAAAGACAACATACTATTGTATAAATTTGTTTCAAAACCCCATAAAATCTTCTTGCCCATAGAATCCTCCAAAATAATGGTATAAGCTCCTCAAATCTAGAAACGAATCCCATCAGAACTCATAGAAACTTCTCCAATAAATCCCTGCCCATAGACCTGATAGAATTTCATAGAATCTCTTATAAATTTGTTCCAAAACTTAACCAAAACCTAAAATCACATCAAATAAGAACTCATTAAATCTTCTACAAACTTATTAAATTAAATTTTTGTTATTTTACAAAAGTGGGAAACCAAATTAAGGCATTAGATTTTAGGAGCTTTTGCAAGGTTTATAAAAAAATATCGTGATTATTATTATCGGATATCATTATAGCGCTATTAGCGTCATGAAAAGCTAATTCGGCGTGGATTATTAAATCAATTATTAATATTCTAATTGCAACACCTTTCTATTATTTTCTGCCATTTATGGAGGCCAATTTATTTTATTTTTTTACATTCACAATGTCTCAACGCAGATATAACTAATTTTAATATAAGTCTTAGCAAAAGAATACTAAAGGTTTTGAAAAATTTAAATATACGATGTGTCAGTTTTGTCTGTCTGTTTGGTTCAGCATCACGCGGTATTAATGAGAGGTTTACTGCTGGTTTGAAAAACCGCAAGCAAAGCTGTCAGATTTGGCTAGTATTAGGTACTTTTAGCTATTTTTGAAACGCATCCGTATTCTTATACCTAACGAGTACAGTCAGCTGTTCTCCTATCTCATCCACCATAAAATCGATGCCACGTTAGAAATATGGCATAAACAAGTCAAAAATGTTTTGGCTTTGTTTTGAAGGCGTTAAGTATACTGGAGAACAAAAAAATGCAACATATATATGGATAATTATTTGAATGAAATTATTTGTGTGTATACCTTATCTCAAAAAAAATATTTGATGAATTTTTTGTCTTCTAATCTTTCCTTTTTTCACAGATTTTTTCTATTCATTTTCAAAAACACATAAAAGACCTTTTCTGAAAATTTTAAATAATTTTTCTCGTTTTTGGTATTTTTGGATTGCTTACAATTTACTTTATGCCAAGAGTCGACAACAATTTCATCATCTAAACGACTTCGAGAAAGGACGCATCGTGGGCATGAAAGAGGCTGGTTTTGGTTTACGAGAAATTGCAAGAAGGGTTAATGCCAATTCATCAACAGTGTTAAGAGTTCGAATGATGAATGAAATACCCAAGCTTCAGCGACGAATCCCGGTTTTGTTTAGGCGGCTATTGCTACGTTTTCATGGGAATTGAGTTCGTTCTGAAAACGATTTCAATCCGATACCGTCCATGAAAACGTCTGTTTTTCCAGTATTCAAATCGATTTTAATCTAGATCCGACCCTGAAAACGGGGATTGAGTTTACACATGCGTATTGCGTCGGATTACCAGACAGCCGGCATATTATATTTTATTGCTCTCACTCTTTTTGAGAGAGAGAGAGAAATAGAAGTGAAACTGTGGAACCGGCATTCTAAAATTTGGTGGAGTATATAGAAAAAATAAGATTAATAACATAACCTTACTTAAATAACTAATGATTTGTTTTTTTAAAGACTTTAAAAAAATTAATTATGGAAAATAAAAGAAATATTTGGATGTGCTATGCACATATGCCAGTCCAGCATTTCTTTCTTCACTTCCACTTGCAAACAGAGTAGTAATTAAAATTTTAAAAAAATGTGTGGCAAGGGCCAACATCATCTTTTGAATAAAATGCATTTTTTAAAAAAAAGTACCAAACCAGTCATGAAAACTCATGAAAAAAAAGTTTTCAAAACATTGAAAACGAATTCAATATCCATGAAAACATAGCATATGATCGACGCATTAGGGTTAGGCGATTTCGAGGTAAGAGACGAAATGTAGACTTTGCTGTTGTATGGGGTATATCGATGAAGTGCTGCAGCCAGTTTTACATCCCTACTTACAAACTATCCCAAATGCGATCTTTCAACACGATAATGCCGGCATAGCAGCAAGCATAGAGACTTTGGAATGGCCAGCAAAATCGCCTGACTTGTCGCCTATCGAACACGTATGGGATATGATAGGGCGCAATCTTAGTAGATTACCACGTCCCCCTGGAAACTTAGATGAACTCTGGTATGCCGCAAGGAGGATTTGGATGAGCGTTCCTCAATATGATATAGATGGTCTATATTTTTTCAATGCCCAATAGAACAAACGAATGCATAAATAACCATGGAGGAGCCACTCATTATTAATATATAAATAAATTACTTTAAAGATATTTGTCCTTTCTGGTGTTGCATTTTTTTGTTCTCCAGGCCTTTTGTTAAATTAAATAACTTCAATTCTGCTAAAGCTAGAAAATTCAAATAAACACCACATTTTGTAGCTCAGCTTGTTCGAGGGGATCACGTATTAAAATTTTTTTTAAATATTCCTAGGGTTGGGTTCGGAAATATATATCTTATAGTACATTTGGCCTATATATTTTGCCCATTAAAATAAAATAAAAATATCTCGTAAACGGCAACAGCTACAAAATGTTTTAATACGTCAAATGAGAGCCAATAATTTAATTTTATTTATAATTTATTTATATTATTATGATAAAGTCATAGACCGATTTAAGATTTTAAATGATAGAAAACTGTTGTTTTAAAGGAAAAAAAAATATTTAGGTTAGCTTTATTGTAAAAAATATAGATGTTCTAAATGTTCCTGTTTAAAGATTAATAAAAAAAAATATATAAAATTTCTTATTATGATTTTAATTTCTTATTGTGTGCTATGGCCCCCATAATCCAAAATGCTGTGCACGCCCGTGAAACCTTTAGATTAGATTAGATGAGGTAAAATAATGAAACGGCTTAAAAAAGTTCATAAATGATGTATTGAAGTAATAATAAGCTATGTTAATTCGTATAACACTTCAATAAACACCATTTGCATAAAGAATTTCTCCGTATAAATAAGAGTCCAAATATAAAATTCTGCCTATTTTATCGTGCGTCAAAAGAAATCATCAATGCGCTATTAACAAGAAAAAAATAGACTAAGAAGTGGGTGTATGAAAAGAAAGTCACACGCAAATAAGAAATAAAGAAAAGAGACAAGGTACATACTTGAGCTTCAGGCCATTTCAAATGGCACGAATTTGCATTTTCCCAAGAGAGCTAAAACAACCCGTTATGTTTCTACTTACTGCTTAGACCGTTATCATAAATGTACACAATATTTTTAGCTTAGGAGATGCAGTTCCAAATCAAAATGGTCATAAAATATCAGCATTCCATTCTAATGCAGTTAGGTATTTATATTTTTACCAAAACAAGATAAATGATCAAAAATTTCTTCTTCAAATAGTCCTTATAAATGGTAACTATGGTGGATTAATGCAGATTTTTGGTGCAAATACTAACTTTGCCAACCATAAAATCTCTAAAGCCACGTACACACTAGGCAAACGAACACATGCTCGTACTTTTGTTTATTAAGCCGCGTACGAACAAAAATGGGTGTACTATCGACAAGTGTATACTGGGTGTCTCACTATATTTTGATCCCCCACAAATTGCCCACTGAATGCGGATTAGAGATGTGTGATTCGTGAACGATTCGTTCACTGTGATCGAATCACGTGCGAGTATTGAATGATCGAATCATGTTTGCTCGATATGATTCAATCAGTCAAATGACCGACGAAGACAGAATGAATCAAACGAGTGAATCAAATCGAAATGGATCAACGACTGACTATAGCCCTAGGAAAAAAATCATATATTAGATTAAATTTTAAGAAATTTAATATAATATGTAGATTGTTACAAATAATTCAAACAACATTAAGCTCTTGTTTCTGCTAATTGAGGGGCTAATTTTGAGTGCAAACCATCGAACGTCGATGGTGCAAACAAATGATTAGATTAGCACTAATGTTAAAAAAAAATATTTCTTATAGATTTTTCTTATGGCACAACCTTCATATCAAGAAGTTCTTTAAATCATTATATTTAAAAAAGTTGGACAAAGTAGGACGAGATTCTTACAGGGATTGAAAGTAGAAAGGCTAAGCTTTATTTTTGAGAGGACTTTCTTTCTAAAACTTTAGTACAGTTTAATTTTATTACATAAAAAACAATAAATCATACACGTTCCCTTTTTTAATTGATCAACGCAACACGTTACAGTTATCTTGAACTTAATATATTACTTATAAAGGCTATCAACATATAAATTGTCAATGTTCATATCCAAAAATTGACAAGCTGAAAAAGTCTTCGTTAATGAGTACACCATTTGAAATGGCCTGAAAGCTAGAGCGTTATGGTTTTAGAGGTAATGTGTTATCTTGGTTTCGATCTTACTTAAGCTTCCGAACACAGTCTGTCAGAAATGGAGAATCCAAGTCTGCACACGTAAATATAACCTGTGGTGTACCTCAAGGGTCGGTTTTAGGGCCACTTCTATTTATCATTTATATTAATGATATAGTAAATCTTCCGATATATGGTACATTCACACTTTTCGCTGACGATACATCCGTCTTATGGCATCACAAAGATATTAACATTCTTAAGAATCAAATATCAGAAGATCTTTTAAAAATAAAAGAATGGTGCGATGCTAATCGATTGTGCTTTAATATTGACAAAACAAACATTATAGGTTTCAAGTGCGACATGCAGAATATCAATTTTGGTGATAATCCTCTACAAGATAAAAATGTAACTAAGTTCTTAGGCCTTCATATAGACGACCAGCTCAGATTTGAGGATCATATTTTAAAACTAAGCAAAAAGCTTTCGTCTGGGTGTTTTGCCATCAGATGTGTCAATGTTGAACTAGGTAAGGATATGGCTAGAAACGTGTATTTCGCTTTATTTGAATCACACCTAAGATATGGTATCCCATTTTGGGGTACAGCTAATCAAAGCCTTTTAAATATTCTCCTTATTCTTCAAAAAAAAGCAGTCCGTTTCATGGCCAATATCAGACAAAGAGAGTCTTGTAAGCCACACTTTATCAAACTCAAAATTTTAACATTAACATCACTGTTTATAATTGAAACTGCCACACTGGTATTCAGGAATTATGACAGTATCCGTGGAACAGCAGATCTTCAACGACAAACAAGGCAAAACATGAACTTACCTTTACCAATTCCCAAAAGTTCTCTGACTAAAAAATCATTAATCTACGAAGGTCGTAAAATTTTTAACCATCTTCCTAGTTA
This sequence comes from Oxystoma pomonae, assembly GCA_963921995.1. Classification (NCBI taxonomy): domain Eukaryota; kingdom Metazoa; phylum Arthropoda; class Insecta; order Coleoptera; family Brentidae; genus Oxystoma; species Oxystoma pomonae. Next base: position 2,240,782 of record OY998167.1, on the reverse strand, counting down.
TCTCAAAGAACTAAATACAGTTAGACGGTTTAGAAAAGCATTAAAAAGAGAACTACTTAATAGGCCATACTACTGCCTAAGTGAATTTTTTGCAGATAGGTTTTAGAATAGTTTAATAGTACATAGGTACCAAAATTGTTCTCTGTTTTGTTATTTTTCATAACTAAATAAATTTTAATTGTTTTGTTTGTGTTCTTCTATTACGTCATGTTGCTTATTGTTCTTGTTTTAAACTTTTAAAATCTGTAATGTTATCTATAAGTTTGTTGTATAGATTTAAGATTAGTACAATAATAACCAAAGAAAAACAAACCTAAAATAATTTTACTTATATCTTTTACCATTTGATATTGTTATTTTACATTTTATATTACTGTTTTAATATTGACATTTTACTTTTATATTAACTTTTAGCCAGCTTTGTCAATAGGATTTCTATTCTGGACAATAAAGTATTTTTTGATTTGATTTGATACACGAACATGCCCAAAAAAATGGAGATTTTTTTATCACGTTTACTAGCATACTAAATTAGTATTCACTATAACGTAATAAGCTTTTTTAGGTAGTTTGGAATTTATAGGACAAAATAAAATAATAAACTGTAAAAAATATCCCGATAAATTTTTTGAATTTTGTCATAGAGATGAACCCCCGTGCACGGTGGCGATACACTGAATTAGTTGGAAATAGGTCGATCATTTCGTTCAATCCTTCCTTTGATTCTAATTCCTGCGCGCGGGGTAAAATGTATGAAAATATAGATTTTTTGGTCAGTAGAGTATTTTGTATTTAGCTGCATCCTGCATATAGACCTTTTTTTTGGTCACCATTTTCTTTAATTTAAATCAAAATGATTGATTCCAAAGATTCGATACAAAATGATCGATTTACCCATCTCTAATGCGGATGAATATCATTTGTTGTACCGACGTACAGCTGGTGGAAAACTTCCGAACGCATGCGTTGGTATACGTGCGGTAATCCGTACACACTGTACACTAAAAGCCACGCCACTCTACTTGAACGTATCGTACGCCGACTTACAGCAAGCTAATTGGTCAGATCCGGCAGAAGTTGTCAATCGCACGTCGAGCCATAGATTAAGGAACTATAGATCCGTCACTTCACCCTTCCCGCCAATAATTATTTTTCGCGAAAAGTGCGGTTATGTTTCCGCGTGCAAAGGAACTGCCAACATTATAATATTTAGGTTGGCAATATTCTTTCTAGAAATCTGCAGCTCCTCCTCTTACCCCTTCTAGGGTTGTCCGTCAGAGGGCACATTATGACAAAAGTGACAGAATGTCGGTTATGACTCAAGTTTGCCAAGGTTTTTAAAAAGTGATTTCGTGATTATTCCTGTTCAAAAAATTGTGATTTTATCCGTCGATTACAATGGCTGAGAAACAAAGAGTTAGAGTGTGTTGTATTCAAAGCTGCGGAGACCGTGCCATGATCCCAATAAAAAAACGAGGAGACATCGTTTCCCCAAAGGCAATCCTGTAATTTTTCAGAAGTATAGTGAAGCCGTTAAACGCGAATAAACTAAGTGCTGATGAAATATATAACAGATTTTACGTGTGTGATAAATATTTTGCTCCAGAGGACATTTTGCAGACTGGACGCAGAGGTCTTAGAGAGTGATGTCCCACACTTGCATTTGGACTCCATTTAACTATTATATATAGACACTTGTGTATTCCAAACCAGCGGTATTAATATTATTTACACCAAGACTTTTTCTAATGTGTGGGTTTACCATAAATTGCCCCACATATACAGTAAAAAATTTTTGAGATTAAAATTATTTTTTTCTGTTTCACAAATTTAGTTTGGAATACAAAAGAGTGGCATTTATTGTTTTTTATGTACTAAAAACAAGATAGGTATAAACATTTTAAAGAAAATTATTTAATATTTAAAAAAGCACAGACGAGATCATATTGTAATATTTTCTTTATTGTGAAAAATATAAACTAACATGTTTCGAAATATGCCATAATCTTTTATAATAAAACAACCAGAGGTTTTGTACTACAAGTGCATTATGGGTAATTTGTATTTATTTCTTAAAAATATGCTTTTTTATTTTAACTTAACATAAGTAACAATTTTGTTTTGTGTCTAGTAAAAAAGCATATTTTTAAAAACTAAACACAAATTGCTTGCAAAGAAAGAACCCTACACAAATTACATTGGATATGCCTATTGGCTAAATGTCATAATTTTTTTATATATTGTAGTACTCAATAAACAAAGCACAAAAATAAAAAACCGAAATACGGAGCAGGATTACTTTCTGAGATATGGAGCTTTAAAGTTGACGTGTTTTAAGGCTATATCTTTGGACATGTTCTAATTTTTTTTTCACAACTTTGTTGATTACCGCCAAAATAAAGTAATTCGTTTCTGTATTTGTCCTGAATGAAACACCCTTTCCATCCAAGTAAAAATGTCCTTTGGTACCACCAACCAACCGGCGGTAATCAACAAATTTGTGAAAAAAAAACTTGTACCATGTCCAAAAATATAGCCTAAAAACATGTCAACTTTAAAGCTATATATCTCAGAAAGTAATCCTGCTCCCTATCTCGTTTTTTTTTTTATTTTTGTGTTTTGTTAATCGAGTACTACAAAATATAAAAAAATTGACATTTAGCCGACAGCCATTTTCAATGTAATTTGGGTCCTTAAAAAAAAAAGCGAAAATTTAAGCGAGCACCATCTAGTGGTCATATTACAAAGAAACAAAAAATCGATAGTACGGTTATCGCGAATTTAACCGTGAGTCATCTAGTGGTCGTATTACAAATTAAAAAAGAAAAATCAATATAAAAGTATGGTTATTGGTCGCGTGCATCTCTGCGCAAACTCGCCAAACTCCAAATAGTTCCGAACCGTTTAACACGTAACTGTCGTATCTATTGTAGCTCCTTAACCTATGGAGACTGCTTTTCATGAGATACGGGCGCTAGCGACGCTAGGGTGGCGTACCGTTACGTCGCGTCGCCTGATACGGTAGCTGAAATCACCAATGAGAGCGCCGGATTTCAGAGCTATACGTTACGTTCACGCGGTTTGTCAACTTTAAGTGTCTGTGACAAAACTCTTTGGTAGGGTCGTAGAAAAGGGGTTCAGGTGGTGGCCAAAAAATGACCGTGCGTTGATTGTTTTGGACGAGTTTATTTCTTTCTGGTTGTGAAGTTTTAACGGCGCAAGAACAATCCAGAGATAATATAAATTTGTCAATCGATTTCAATACGTCATCTACCACTCATTATCTATCTCTGGTTTCTTTACTGTATTCTCCTGTTCACAGATTGCGCCGCGAATCATTGGGGATTAGGGTCACTGGATCCTAAAACCTGCGGCTGGGACCGCAGGTCTCAGGATTCAGTGACCCTATAGGGGGATTGTTTATTTATCACCTAGGTGATCGAATTGAGAGCAGTGACAACTAGTCAAATGGCCATACACACAGACCACTTAAGGGTTCTAAAAAGTAGCTTTTCACCAAAGGAAAAATTATTAAATAAAACACAAAAACCAGGCCGACGAACTCCAAAACAAAACGACAAAACTAAGGTTATGAAGAATGTCAGGCAGACACACTGACATTGGTTAGTTGCAAATACAGTGAGTCGACCAATTTCGATATTTGCATGGCATAAATTTTTTTCCTGGTAAGGGGTGTTACCTAGGTATATATGCTAGATCTCTCTTAGCCGAATACATTTAGGAAAGGAGAACACTAGAAACTATGCCTAGGGTAAGCTCACAAAAAAAAGACGTGGGTGGTTAATTTTGATGGTGGCGGTATCTATAATATAACTATTTAAGTACTTTTTGATGCTAGGCATATAACTAATATTGATAGGTAACCAGTATAGTCCATGTTTTTACATTTCTGCATGTTTTAGCTTTAGAGGAAAATAATACTCAATTTGTTTTTTATTAGAGGAAGAGGATTACAAAGCTTATTAATACAATCTAGAGAGTTTTTGAAATTAGGTGTCCATTATTTGGAAAATTACAAATATTTCCAATTTAGTTTTACAGGTCTCTATAAAGGGTATTTCTGACTGTTTCTGACGTAATATGGGCGCGCCAATTTTGAAACACCACAAAAGCTAAAACAGTTTTTTCCAAAAAATAAACAAAATTTTAAAAAAGTACCAAGATTTGATGGAAAAACATAAACAATTTAGGCAAAATTTCAGGCCATTTGGAAGTCCCGTTTCCGAGAAACATGCGGAAAAATAATTGCCTAATAAACGGACCCAACAGCGTTGCCGGTTTAACGATGTAATTGGGCCGTTAAGAACAAAAATACCCAAATTAGACGGCAAATATAAATGGCGGGATTTTTAAGTTAAGGTGACCAACCGTCCCGGTTTGGCCGGGACAATCCCGATTTTTAAACATAGTCCCGATTTTTCAGCAAAAGTTCCGGTTCGCCCCGGTTTTGATACCACTGTATTTTGTAACTTTAAAATCACTGCAATTAAAGAAGCGGATGTTCTCTGCCATCTATAAATTTGAATTGAAACCTTACTTAAATTATTTTTCTTTAATAGTAGTAGAGAAGGGACGGCGCGAAGCCTGGCAAGTAGGCCTCCCTGGGCCCTTTCTGCCCTTCCCCGAGTCAGCCCCTAATCCACCGCCTGCACCACTGGTCTGGTTTCGCTGTGCTTGCGTGTGCAGGTCCTCCTCATCCAGGGTCGGGAAACCGAATACCTGGTATCTCGTCCTTTGGTATGCCTCGCAGTTCGCTATAACGTGTCGAGATGTCTCTTCTGCCCGTCCGCAGGCCCGGCAGGTCGAGTCATTCTCCACCGCGATCCGGGTCATGTGCTTCCTTAGTCGGTTGTGACCTGTTATGATACCTGTCAGCAGACCAGCGTCCTTTCGCGATCTCCCCAAAGGCCATTTTTGTCTGGCTACATCCGGGCCCTTGACGAAGTCCTTGGCCTGTCTGCATCCTGTTCCTCCTCTCCAAGCGGTCGTCATGGCATCGTTGGCCCATTTATTGAGTCGACTTTGCAATTGCCTCTTGGTTGTTCCTAGGAGTGGTTTCGGCCCTACATACTGGGTGCTTGCCCCGATTCTGGCGAGCTCGTCGGCCATCTCGTTACCCGGAACCCCCATATGTCCCGGTACCCACATAAGTGTCACTTGTTTGCCCTCTCCCAAGGATTCTAGTGCATCCGCACATTCCTCCACCAGGGTGTTGTTGATCTTGGGCGCCCTTAGTGCCTTTAGGGCCGATTGGCTGTCGGAGCATATATAAACATGCTCTTCCCCACCGTTCTTTGTTTCTTCCATGGTTGCAGCCATTATTATGGCATACACCTCTGCCTGAAAGACCGTGGCTTGCTTTCCGAGCGGGTAGCTCTTTCGAACCTCCTGGTCTTCCACGTAAACCCCCGATCCTGTGGTTTGCTTCTCGCGATAGTTTGGATCCGTCGGTGTAGCAAATCACGGCGTTTTCCTCGAACTGTTCGCTGAGGTTTTCACTCTGTCATAGTTCCCTGTCTTTAATAAGTATTTTGGAAAATACATCTTGATATTATTAGGGGTGCATATAAGAAAAAATAAACGATATACAATACATTGAATGGCCGGAGTGTCCCGGTTTTGCTCCTTTAGGAGTTGGTCACCTTATTTAAGTACATCACAAAATAATAAATGCCTACTATAAAAGAATATAAACTAAAATCTAAATAGTCCTACCTTTAAGAACGACCAGATGCCTTAAGGGAATTAAAGCGTATGAGAAGTTACCCAAAGGGTTCGCACTTCAAACTCACAAACAAGAAATAACCTTTTTAGAGAAAAATGGTATGGGCGGTACGACGTCCAGTGTTGATAGCTGACTAGCTGTGATTTTTGCAAGCTGTGATTTTTGCATTGTATTTTAAAATACCGATCGGAACAACTCTGGGACCGAAGCTGCTATCGCACACCTACTCTCGCGTTGAATTATTATTTTACGGCAAGCTATAGGGTCCGCCAAAAGGTAAGGCTACATGTCTACTATCCTAACGTATACGAGCTTTTCTGTTCGTTTGCGTTCGTGAAGAATATTGTAAAAACCGCTGTTAAATCTTGTAGTGAAATATGATTCACACTTGGATTTTCACTTTCGAAGCCACAGGCCTTCAATCCATATAAGCACACAATTTGACATTACTACACCTTGAATAACATACATTATACTGTTTACTCTGATATAAAAAAGTAACTGTGTTTATGAATCGTGTGTGCTGATCGTTAAGATAACGTAACGTACCATTACGTCGTTTACAAAGAAATTTGTTGATTTTAAAATAATTGTATTTTTTTCTTATATAATTTTCTGTTAGTATTTATGAAATGGAACAAAAGCAGTGTTGTTGAACTCTGGTCAATAAAATTAATTTGTAAATAAAATCTATATTTCGGAAAGCTTGCTATTCATTGATTTTATTATTTATTCACCCTCACTAAATCCCTTTTTAAATTTATCAACTTCAGAGCTTAGGATATAAAGGTAATTGTATCTGTCTCTGTAGAGACGGTTAATTTTCCTTCAAATTGAAGGTACATCAGATGGTTGTCTTTTAAATGAATCCTGTGTCAGATTTTTTCATCATTTCATCTCCTAATTCCTAGCACCGCAGTGATGAATCTACAGTTACCATTACCTTTTTTGAGGGAAAGCTCGCTATTCATTGATTTTGTTATTTATTCACCCTCACTAAATCCCTTTTTAAATTTAAAATTCTCTCTTTGTGTGTCTTGCATTTGTTATTGTGGAAGTTACCTGTAATAAGGATGTAGATACATTTAATAGACACTGAAAGTTGCACAAATAGAGACATCTTAATCGTATCTCAGTGCGCATGCTCAGAACGGATACGTACGTCCTACGACAGCGACTACGTCTCAACTATCTCTACGACCACCCTTGCAGTATTCGTACGCAGCTATCCTAACCATTTTCTTATCTGTGGGTTTCCATAAATGCCTGATCCACAATTTCATTGCACTATTTTCTATTCTATTGCCCTCTCACTTTTTTCGACAAGGAAGGAAATAGAAGTGAGCGGCATGAAGCAAAACTTGATAGTAAACTAGTGTTTCGAATTTCCAATGTCTTTATTATTTACTTTTTCACAATGTTTCGATTGCTTATGTATCTGCAATCGTCATCAGTTGAATACTAACAAAAACTCAGACTACCTATCTTATATATATACTAGCGTCTGTTCAGTGAACCATGAATACACTTGGTTGGCTCCGCCCTTTCACAGTTGAAATCTGTTACCTCCGAAAAGTATGGGTTTCCACACATGAAGTAAAACTGTGCATCAAGCACTGAACAACAATTGGTTTGGTTACGTCGCACGTTGTAAGCACAACTTTAACTCTTTTTTTCAGGACAATTTCACAAGCGCATCAACAAGGAATCAAAAATATCTTGCCAACTTTAGGTGTTAACTTGGAGAGCATTTGTTCATACACGGAAAAAAAGAAATACTCAATATAAAGCAATACAACTAGATCTAAGCCTATGTTAGCATCATACAGACCGCTTCAAGCTACTGCGAACATAGGGGGAATCAAGTCCTATTTACTCTGCCTTGCTCGAGAAACAGATGGGTAACTTCTTAATTCAAATAATACATTTTTAAAACCAAAAATGGATGTCTACGAAGTTGCCGAAAAAGTGCACATGGTCAAATGGTCAAATCGTCATAACCCAACACACGTTCGATATTGGTCGAGGGAAAATTTGCATTTGTATTTTGACGTAAGAACACAGTATCCCCAAAAACTAAATGTTTGGGGGGGGGTATTATAGGGGAACACGTAATTGGGCCATTTTTTATTAACGGCAATTGCAATTTAAATGGTCCTAGATACTTGGATCTACTGCAGCAGCACATTATTCCAACTGCTAGGCAGTTGTTAGGTGTAAGATTTGGTGTAAGCTCCTAATGACTTCTATCTGTTTTTGAAGAAGCTTTTCAAATTATCACCCCTAACATGCTTGGAAACGTTAGAAGGGGTTTTTATAGTAGGCTCGGATATTGTCTAGCCGAGCAAGGAGGACTTTTCGAACATTTGCTTTAATTTTTTTTTGACTGGGAGAATCTTTTTGGTTTTTAGAATGTATTATTTTATTTTGAGAACTTGCTTTTATTTTGTTTCTCCTTATTATTTTCATTGTAACACGTCGTCACTGATAAAGCTGAGCAGTTGACAATAAAACGCTCTTATTTATCAGTGACAAAAAATAAGAAAATTACGTTATAAAAATTTGCGTATTTATTGACCAAATTCCGGTTTCATTGACTACGCTCCACACAGCACCGTGGTTAGAGGCGTACTAAATACCAAAGGAAAGTCATGCAAGTGGTGATCGCAAGCCTGAGTATTGGTTGCTTCACTGATAGGCGTGCGGTGTCTCTGCATGTACGTACACTGGCAAATTAGACTTCTTCCGCCCTATGTTCGCAGTAGCTTGAAGCGGTCTGTATATACGCGAGACGATATTTTTTTGAACTAAGAATATGAAATTCTCAAATTACCTTCTTCGGTTTAAAAATACATAATTTTATTTTAGGTATACATCTTCACCTTATTCCTAAAATAATATTTTTAATGTGACATATTAAAAATCTCAATTTTGTATCTTTTTTAATTTTGTTTTGAAAATACTAATCTTATACATGTATATAAATGTCTAAAGCGAAACCTAGTTATTTTTCTATTTGAGAATATGCCTTTCTCAAACTGAACATTGTTATTCGTATATTTAAGATTTTTTACTTACTTTATATACTTATTTTGAAAATATTCATATTCTTATTTTAAAATATAGAAAAAGCACTGTATCCTTAAAGGGAGTTAACATCAAGTCAGTTAAGCTCCTTCCCACTTTAAAAAAATGGACTTATTTGCGCACCTTTTGCGCAAACACTTTTATGTTTTGCGCAGCAACCGTATGGAAAATGTGGGTATTTTTTTGTGGGTGGGGTGTGTTCCGCATGACTTTAAAGAATATACGTTCAGATGGTTGCAAAAGGTAAAAGTGGTTGCGCGATACTGCGCAAAAGATGCGCAAATAAGTCCAATATTTTTTTTTTAATTTTGAGTGGAGGGCAGCTTCACTAACCTGTTATTATCCATATTCCTGAATGGTAACTCCCATTGAGGATACCAAAGTGTTTTATCTGTGGGATTTAATAATAATTACTGAAGTCAAAAAAAAATATACAGGTATATAAAAAGTACAAAATATATTGTCTACTTCCATTTTCTACAATAACTTCTTACGTTTTAGAAAAGAAACAAATATAGTAAAGAATACGAAATCTTATTTAAAAAGAAACTGCGGTAAAACTCAGGGACACGTCAATTGTGTTTGGGAGCGGGATATTTTTGAAAATTGTTTTAGGGCAAGACCCAAGGCTTATTAAAATTATTTTAATTTCAAACATGAAACTTTCAACAAGGTGATATCTGCCTAAAAATATCAAATCTTGCGTTTGACTTTTTAAGCGACCGTTTAAAAAAGGTTTTTTCCATTTTTACAAATAGTTTTTGGTGTTTTTTAGTTAGCTAATCCAAAGCAGAATCAACGTGTGCAAGGTTTTTTTTTTATATAACACCCTTAATATATATTATAAGGCAATTAAGGTATTCCAAAAAAAATCCTAACTTTATTTATTAGTTAAGTATCGGAAATTTGAAATTTAAATTATTTTATTTATTTATTCAAAATTTAAAAGTGTGAACAGATTTAAAATGTGGATCATTTTAACCCTTCCTGAAAAAAAAATGTTTGAGCTACTGTAAAAAAAAATAAGGGTGTTAGCTAAATAGCCTTATTCTTTTAACGTATAAACACGTTTCCTTTATTTAAATCGGTTAAGAAATAAGCAAGTTCTGTAGCGTTACGATGCTCCTTGTGTGTTAAGACTGTCCCATTATAAGTCATCTTCTATTCGACGTCTTGAATTTTACGTGTCATTTTGGACATTGGGCGCATAACATTTTTAGCTTGCCAAAAGGTTTAAAATCTTTATATCCTGATCATTCTTGACAAAACTGCATCCCGTCAAAAAGAAAATGACTTATAGCGAGACAGTCTTGACCACACAAAAAGCATCTAACGTAACATTCTAGAACTTTCTTACTTCTTAACCGATTTTAATAACGGATACGTTAAGAGAATAAGTCTATTTAGCAAACTTCTCAATTTTTTAAAACTGTCCTCCTCCTTAATTTCAAAGAAATATCAGTTTTGACATAAAGCGATTCTTTTGCTTTCAAAAAACTTTAATTTTAAATTTCATATGTTCAATACGAAAGTTTTACTTTAACTTATAAACTAAGAATCAACTAAAAAAAAACACAGAATAAAACATAGTATATCTAACTAACTACACCAACCGCCGCGCCGCACACAGGCGAATTTCGAAGAAAAGCTGGTCAAAAATCAGAAATTCCGAATTCAAAATTATTGGAAAAACCAATTTTATAATTTTATTACCTAGTTAAAACCACCACCCTTTTTTTAATATTCTCGTCCCTCTTAAAAATATTTTAGTTTAAAGTTGACCTTTGTTAAGACTTTTATGTGTTAATAAAATGTGTTAAATATTTCCTGAATTGAGTGTTCCGTTATCCGCAAGTTATTGAGAAAATTTAAAGATATCGTCATGGAGCCTATTGCTGGTGGCAAGTAGAATCTTAAAAATTTTTTTATACCTTCATCAAAAACATGATTTTAGTAACTGTCTGCAGATAACTAAAGCATGGCTTTTTGGTTACCGATGCAAAAAGACTTTTTATCACGGGTGCAAAAAAAGATTTCTGTCCATTTTTTACCCAAAATTAAAGAGAAATACCGGAAAGACCGCAAATTACCGCAGGAACTAAAGGTTGGATTATTTCAAGGAGAGTTTATTTAAATACTTTGCTGCGCTCGGTATTTAAACCAACGCTTGTAAAAAAAGCACTATTTTAGCCACTAGTTGTTAAAACTACTATTTTTGATCACGGGTGCAAAAAAATATTTCTGTTCGTTTTTTACCCAAAATTAAAGAGAGATAGCTGAAAATAGTAATATTGAAATAATCTGATTATTCTTTCACCACGTCTTTACGAAAAAATCATTTAAAAACATCGTCAAAATATTAAACTATCAAAGATTAAAATGTCGCAACAATGAACGTCACCGAGTAAAAAGGCAAATCGCTAGGGAAATCATTGTTATTTCATTTACCAGCTGCATTGATTTATAGTGTAAAGATGCGATTCGAGATTTTTAAAAGTATTTTCCTGTTTTTTTTTTGGATTTTGTGATAAAGGAATTAAAAAAATACTATTAACAACTCGCGACTAAACTGTGCTTTTTTTTACTCGCGTTTCTAAATATTTCGCTGCTTATTTAAACTAAAAAAGCACAGTTTAGCGGCGAGTTGTTAACACTATTTTTTTTTAATACCTTTCGAGAGAAGAGCACTTCTCGCAACACACCATCTTTAAACTATAAATCAAGGCGGCTGGTAAATGAAATAACAATGGTTTCCATAGCGATATGCCTTTCATTCTTGCTACATTTTAATCCTTGAAAGTTTGATATTTTGATGATATTTTTAAATAATTTTTTCGTTAATACTTAATGAAAACTGGTGGAGATGGCTTAATTTTTAGGCAAGAATAATTGGATTTTTTCCATATTACTAGTTTCCTCTATTTCTCGTTAATTTTGGGTTAAAAAAAAATTAAAAAAGTTCTGTGGATATTTCAATTCGAAACAAAATTTTTGAGATTCTACTTACCACCAGCAGCAATAGACTCCATGACGATATCTTGAAATTTTCTCAATAAGTTGCGGAAAACGAAACGTTCAATTAACGAAATATTTAACACACAAAATTCTCATCAAAGGTCAACTTTAAACTAAAATATTTTTAAGAGGGACGAGAATATTAATAAAAGGGTGGTGATATTATACCTAGGTAACTATAATAAAATTATAATTGGTGTTCCCAATAATTTTCAATTCCGAATTTCTGATTTTTAACGAGCTTTTCCTCTAAATTCAACTGTATGCAATGCACATACAATAAAAGACTGAGCTCTTACGTCCTACCTCGGAACCAAGAATCCCCGAGCGTTTCATTTTAAGAATAAAACGACAAGAATTTTCTTCAATTAGGCATCTGAAGGTTATACTTAATTTTAGTATTTGAAATACTTATTTTGATCCTAAAGAACAAAATTTATGTTAATATTAAAATTACAATAGTCTCATGTCAAAATTTGCAATGTTTTAAAATAAAAAATCCTTTATTGCCTAATTTAAAGATATGCTCTTGAAATGAAAATAAACGGAGTTTCATAATAAACTTAGTGCCGTTTTAATTTTATGTTTTCGGTAAATTTCCAAATGAAGATCTTAGGCTACAAATCAAAAATTATAAAATGTTTAAACATTTGAGAATATTAAATTTTGTATTTAAGTATAACAATATGTTTATTTTAAAATAATCTGTTTAAAATAAAATTCTAGATTTTCATTTCAATGATGCAGTTTTGAGCATACTGAAATACTCATTTGTAGAAATTTTTTTTCCGTGTAGTTATTACCAGAAAGGTCTTTAAACATTGACCTAAAACTTTACAATAAATTACAACATCAAGTCGTTTTTTTACGAAGTATTGTTATAATATAAATGAATATTTTTCCAAAACCTTCTGATATATTATTAAGTATAACCAGTGTCAAAAAAATGACGACCATACTATTTAATTTAATAGTGGAAGAAATTGTTGCTAAACCCTTGTAAAAAGGCACTATTTCAGCCACTACTTTTAAGAACTTTGGCGGATCATGTCTCAATTCTAGATTTTTTGCTAAAAATTGAGAAAACCATAGAAAAATGCAATTTTTTGTTGTAACAATCAAAGCATGACGTTATATATCGCCGCTGGTAAAAGTTTTGTAGTTGAGCCAAAAATTTTGATATTTTTTTGTGAAATATTTTTTAAAAAAATGCTTGGTGTCTGCCTGAGTTTAAAAATTGTGCCGCGAAAAAAGAATTCAAAGGTGCAAGGACCTGATTTTAGCGATATACCTTTAATGTATAATAACTCCATATATGAATTTACTAAGGCAATCAACTACTGACAATGTTTTAATATTCATAATACAGGGTTTAACAATTTATAAGACCATAGTGACTTGATCTAAATACCAAGCAGCCAATAGAGATTTTTTTATGCGAAATTTTATGTCGGACTTGTATCGAAAACAATCTTTGTCCACCTTTTTGTCAAATTTATGACAATGTGAATAACCTTTTCGGAAATTTCAACATTTACTATATATTATTACGATTTAAAATATCAATGAGCTTGCATAATAACAACCTAATAATTTGTGTTAATTTAATTATTTTCACTTAGAAATTGAAAATTAAATATCGTTGACCTTAGAAACACGAGTGAATAGGAAAGTGATGCATTAATTATAAGACAAATTTGCAAGTTTATGTCGATTATGCAAAATATGAACACCTATGATTTGTCAAACAAACCGTTTTTAATAAACGCTTTTTCTCCTTTTTAAATGTTAACCAAAAAATCTAAAAAAGTTTTGTTATTTTTTTAGGTGGCATAAATGAGTTAAATAAGACTTGAAGCCATAACTGATGCTGGGGTTGTGTTTCTGGTAAAAGCTAGTGAAGACTATGCATCTGAATGGAGATTCCTCAATGGAGCACCCATCGGATGAAAATCGTAAGCAGTAGTGGTAGAGTGCTTTTCAAGCCTTTCAACTTAGGTCATCATAGTCATAGCATGTCTGTCTCTCATCAACTGATGGGTCATTCCATATCAAATCAACCAAAAAATCACAAAAATTTTACGCGACCAATTCCAATTTTGATGATTTTTGGTATATATTTTCTTCTTACCATAAAAGTTGAAAATGCAAATTTTTAGATTTTTTTGATTCGTAGTTTTTTTTTTTAATTTTTCAAAATAAAAAAGTCAGCATTTTGACCTTAACAAGAATGTACAAAACTAGCAATATCTCGAGAACCACTTACACTAGGAAAGTAATAAATGGCTCATTTTAAAGTCATTTTGAAGCTCTTTTTTATGAAATATCACAACATAATTTTAACAAAAAAAAAATTGAAAATAAAAAATTGAAAAAAAAAATTGAAAAATTCAAAAAGGCCATTTTTAATTTTTTTGAAAAAAATATATAATTTTGGTCAAAGTGTTACTTAATTATCCACAAAATTTTATGATGGAGAAATGATGGGTTCAATGTCAAAAAAAATATCAAAAATATTAAGTACATTAAAAATCATGCATTTAAAAAAATAAACATATTTCAGGAGCACCAATAGTGCACTGGATATTAAAATAAATAAATTTGTTGGATGGATACAGGTTTTAAAAAATACCCAGAGGCTTTATCTACAAATTATTTTATTTTAAACTCGCAAAAGAAATAAACAAACTTTTCTACTTCGTTGATAAAAATTAGACAGAAAACCCTAAGACTAACTATATACCTTAAATTTATTTTTTTAACTTTCTTTTAAGAATTTCTGATGAATCTGACATTTCTTTTTTGCTGACATTGTAAGTTCTGCCAGTAGCAGTGTTGGGTTCAACTTTTTTTTATAAGACTTTCTGGTTTAATAATTAAAATATCTTGAGGTGTTGGGTAAAAAAATGATAAGGCAGGTCCTCGTGGATGAAGAAAGCTTACTTTCAGTTCTCCGCTCTCATTATTTTTCCCCAAGACACAAGCCAGCCACCAAGCACTGTCATATTCTACAGTGACAAACCCTGACTCGATATTTTGCAAAATAATGCTTCCACCTTTAAAAAGATTATGTGTTTCGACCTCTAAGCATGTAGAAAACTGTTTTGCCAAAAACGTGCTTTCTGTAAGAGGAATTACAGCATGAATTTTTTGTGTCCCCGGTATTGTTAAGACTTCCGCAAATCTTTTATTCAAAATTATTTCATGATTTGTATAATCTGCTTCTGTGCAATATTTAAAATCAATGCCAGATATGTTTTCTTCACACCAAGTAAACAATTGTAGAGGTGTCATTATTTGATTGTCATAGGGCCTCTGCAAACTGGCTTTGGCAGCAAGTCTTTTAACAGTTCCTCCCAAGCCATCGCAGGCACTTTTGCCATGCGAGGTGGCAAAATAATGCCACTCTGCTTCAACACCAAAATCTTTTTTATGCAGGCATATATTCAGAAAATTCTTTTTGTTTTTGTACTGCGCAGCACATCCATCCGAAAAATAAAAAATTTTGTTAAGTCCTGGTATTTTGATTTTTAAATCAGGCATTAATTTTTTTTAAAATAAATGAAATGCAATTGTATTATGTGTCAAGCTTTCCGAAATAAACACATAATTCAGGTTGTGCAGTTTACCATCACTTAGAAAATAAATGGCAAAAGGGTGGGTCGAAACACATAATCTTTTTAAAGGTGGAAGCATTATTTTGCAAAATATCGAGTCAGGGTTTGTCACTGTAGAATATGACAGTGCTTGGTGGCTGGCTTGTGTCTTGGGGAAAAATAATGAGAGCGGAGAACTGAAAGTAAGCTTTCTTCATCCACGAGGACCTGCCTCATCATTTTTTTACCCAACACCTCAAGATATTTTAATTATTAAACCAGAAAGTCTTATAAAAAAAGTTGAACCCAACACTGCTACTGGCAGAACTTACAATGTCAGCAAAAAAGAAATGTCAGATTCATCAGAAATTCTTAAAAGAAAGTTCAAAAAATAAATTTAAGGTATATAGTTAGTCTTAGTGTTTTCTGTCTAATTTTTATCAACGAAGTAGAAAAGTTTGTTTATTTCTTTTGCGAGTTTAAAATAAAATAATTTGTAGATAAAGCCTCTGGGTATTTTTTAAAACCTGTATCCATCCAACAAATTTATTTATTTTAATATCCAGTGCACTATTGGTGCTCCTAAAATATGTTTATTTTTTTAAATGCATGATTTTTAATGTACTTAATATTTTTGATATTTTTTTTGACATTGAACCCATTATTTCTCCATCATAAAATTTTGTGGATAATTAAGTAACACTTTGACCAAAATTATATATTTTTTTCAAAAAAAATAAAAATGGCCTTTTTGAAATTTTTCAAAAAAAAAATCCAAAATTTTTTTTTTTATTTTTTTTTTCAATATATGTTATGCAATATTCTCATATGAAAGGTCTTTATAAGAGCTTTAAAATGAACCTTCACCTACTTTTCTATTATAAGTGGTTCTTTGGATATTCCTAATTTTGTGCGCACATGTTAAGGACAAATAAGTGACTTTTTCGATTTTCAAAAATTAATTCAAAATAAACAACTGGTCAAAAAAGTCTGAAATTTTGGATTCTCCAGTTTTGTGGTAGGAAAAACATGTATACTAAAAATCATAAACATCGGAGATGGTATGGTAAAATACCCTGGTTGACTTGATATGGACTGACCCTGATGCGTTTTTTGAGTAGGGTGGTCACGCATGAGAAACGCATAGATGGGAACCGAGTATAAGAGGACCTAATTTTGCCTCACACGTCTTTGTTGACCCACTACTATAGGATTTTTGGAAAATATTTTAAACATTTTTTTTTACTGTAGAAAAAATGCTATTATCGGCAATTTCAATAAAGAATGTCATCAGTCATAAAAATTCCAAGAAAAATCCAAAATTTTAATGGAATCGTAGTAAATTCTGCCTTTGATAAATATTCCAAAATCAGATAAAACATTTTTGTTTCGTTTAAATATTTACCTTAAACAAAGGGGGTATCAATAGTAATTTTAGGTACTGTTTACTCATTTTTATTTAAAAATCGATGATTTAACCAGTCATCTGAAAACCGGTAGATTAACTACTTAACGATAAATCCTACTTATTAGTAGCTTGTCAAAGTTTAAAGCGTTTATGCGTTTTTAAATAATACCTATTAATTTTTTTTTAAGTAGTATAAAAAATAAATGTTTGACAAATTCTGAATTCAGACAGTCTGTAATAGTGGCTAAAATCACCGGCGATCCCTTGGAGGGGAGCCCCCCCCCAATTTTGCTTGCAGCTTAGTTGGGAAATATGAAAATTCAGTTAGAAAATTTAAGTACATTTTACAAAACATTTTGTATTTCTAATTTTTTAGTTAATAAAATAAAAAAAATAATTTTGACGTTTCAGGGAACTTGGGAATCGCCCACCTTGAATAACATGAATCAAATTATGTTTCTGTATATTTTGTTAACATAGATATAGTCTAAAAAAGTTGTGTAAGGGCCATAAAAACCTACGTAAATTAAAAATCCGCAAAACAGACATTTAGCGGCCACTGACTTTTTCGAATTTGGCATAGGAGTGTGGGATTGAGTTAAAATTTTTCAGGGTAATAAAATCAATAAAATAGCTATATGTTTTTAAATGATTTTATAAGTAATTAACAACGAAAGATTTAAAAATTGATAATCATAAGGACACTCTGGGAGCTTTCAAATGTCTAATAGTTGTGCTCAGCGTGTTTCGAAAGACCTTGACTACAAGCGCAGAGTTTTGTTAAGTGATCTGTGCTAAAAGCATGTATTATTATTTGCCAGGATCAAATTATTAGGCTTTACACAGGGTCTGTTAAACGAAAAAATTTACTTATTTAAATAGCAATAACTTTTCCAAAAATAGAACAATTTTGATTGAGTTTTAAATGATTAAACAGACCAGAGTGTGGCTTGGTTTGCCTTTAAACAAGTAGATTTTCGAACATTTAAAACCACCTTATTTCTAAGGCGCAATAAGGACTACCCCCATTAGAGCCCTAGAAACCTTCTTAGGTCTTCCCTCGCTTCCAACTTGGATCAAGAAGGAAGCGATGGCGGCGCACCTACGACTGAGGGGCAAGGGCCTATGGAAGGGCAGAGGGGAAAAAGTGGGTCACCGGGCAATCGAGGAACTGGTAACAAAAGAGTTGCCTCTTCTAAAGATGCCAGTAGGGATTCCTTTGAAACCATGGAGGTTGGACAAAAAGTACAAAGTCACAATACCTGGGTGGGTGGCAGAGAGAAGAATTCCGAAACGAATTAAGCAGAGATGCGACGAAGGTCTACTACAATGATAGATCAAAACTGTCAGCCAGGCAGACAACAGACGCAGGAGTCGAGTGTATATGGAAGACCTAGAAGTTCAAGGAAGCTACCCGCTTGGCGAGCACGCTACGGTCTTTCAGGCGGAGGTATACGCCATTATCATGGCGGCAACTCTACCAAATGGCAGGAGGGACATTTGCATATGTTCCGACAGCCAGGCTGCCCTCAAGGCTTTTAGTTCACCAAAAATTGTCAGTAGCCTAGTGGAGGAGTGCGTTAACGCGCTACAGACATTAGCAGAAGACAATAGGGTTTCACTGATGTGGGTCACAGGCCACAAGGGAATACCAGGGAACGAGAAGGCGGACGAACTTGCCAGAGCTGGAGCCGAAAGCCAATATATTGGACCGGAACCGCTCTTGGGAATCAAAAGAAAGTAGGTGCAGAGCGAACTCAATAAATGGGCGAGCGATCAACTGAAGTCGTCCTGGACCCCAATTTTTGAATTGTGAGAGAAGGAACGTTCTCCTAAGCGATGTGATCGATCCCGGGATAGATCACATCGCATGCTATTCGATTGCTGTATTTTTCAACCTGCCCTTGATCGTGTGCATCATTGCCATGTTTACTTTGGTAAAAACGAACTACTTTTTCATGTTAAAGGCCTAATCTAACTAACTAGGTATTACGTTTTCTCTGCTGCAGTGCCGAATTAACCTGATTTTCGGGAAAAACTTCTTTGGTTTTTGCAGTTCACCTCTGTGGTTGGTTTTCTGGGTTTTTTAATAAAAATGAGTGGGGAAGGAGGCTCGGGCGTTCCTTTTAAAAGGAAGGCCCCACTTAACACAATCCAAACACCCGAAACTTCGAACAGGAACTTTTTCCAACTATTTTACCTACAAAACGGGTCAAAAATTGTGGAAGCATCTCGTTGATTTTCTTACTTTTAATTTCTAAATTTATCCTTTTAAAAAAATGCAACAGACACAAATTAAAAAACAAAACGAGTAATAGAGGTTAGAAAATCGTGTGTTCTACGAAGGCGTCTTTCGAAAAAAGCGGTGTTCTCTCACTTGAAACCAGTGTTGCCAGGTCCATTTTTAGAATAACTTAACTAGTAGATCAGAGACAAAAATTATAGTAGATTCTAGAATTTTTATAAAAAAAATAGTAGACTACAAAGAAAAACTTTTATTGATTAACAACTGAAAAAAAAAAAAAATATTTTGATATTTTAACCCATCCTAAACTTTATAAATTATTTTCTATCTCACTTTAGTTCAAAGCCATAAAAAGGATAGGAGTAATGCGACCCACGTACCTTTTGAAACATCTCTTGCTGGTGAACAGCGGGAGCTTTTAATCCTATTAGAAATTTCCTGTGTGATAGAAAAAGAAAACAAGTGTTCTGAACTATCAGCTGATTTTGGAACGAACTTCGCTCGTATTCTTTCTGCTAGCCCGTGCTCTGACCGACAGTGCATTCGCTCCAGAGTAAAGGGTCTCCGGCTCAGACTAATAACTAAAGAGAGACCAAACATTCCCTATTGAAATCCTCTAATGTTTACAATCCAACACCCTTCTGGACGATTATATGAACAGAAAAGAGATAGAGCAATAAAACGGCAACACTGTCAAAAATTGCTTTTCCCATTACCAGTGGCGGCGTTAATTTTAATTTAAATATATAAATGTGAAAACGAGATATAAGGTAGGGGTTGGTCGGATTTTCTTATTCAAAAGAATTAACTGCCAGAACTTGCGTAACCACAAAAAATAGATTTATTCAAGGATAAAGTTTAGTTTGAGGAATGTAGGTATTTACGAACAGATCAAAAGTTTACCAAAGAGCACTTGAAATGATTTTTAGGTCAATTATTCAAGATGGCTGTTATATATTTTTTTTTAATTGTGCAGTATCCCACAAAACAAAAGTAAAAAAAAAATATTTTCGTAGCAAAAAAAAAAACGGTTAATAACCCGTTTTATAACGTTTTTGTTCAAAAAAAAACACGCTAATAAACGGATTATTAAGCGTTTTTTTCACTATGATAATAATGTCTCTTTTAGTTTTCTTTAGTGGAATATAAACTTTATTTATCAAATTAAGAGAACTTTTTGTGATGTTAATTATGAAAATTTTAAGGCCAACAAATTTTATTCTTTACACATTGGCTGCATGTTCATTTCTGAATACAGAACACAAGGAAAATTTAAGGAAGAGGTAAAAAAATTAATTACTAGTAGTTTTTCAGGAAACAGGAGTCAATAATAAATAGTAATGAAAATAAAAGTAAGATTGGCTCAGAGTAAATATCTCCAAAACGGTTTTATTCACATTATAGAAAGTACCCAGGTACCCATTACAATACAAAAAATACCTGCCCCAGTACCTGACTATCAGCACTTGGTCTTATTGTCTTCTCTTGTTATGTATAAATTATAATAAATAAATATTTTACATGCTGCAAAAGGAGCAAAATTATCTGGTACTTTTGTTTCTTAAAAAAGATTAATATTAGTCTTAGATTTTTGATTTATTAATAGTATAATCATAAGCTTTTTACGCAGTTTTTTACCTCATACTACGCTCATGACTAACGTAAAATGACAGGATCTTTCTTACCTCCGAAATATTAGTTCTGGGCTGGAATATCCGCTTTTATTGCATACCAGGCAATGGTAAACCATTTTGTTGGTCCTCAAAATAGCTTGATACAGTTCTTTTTTCACAAATAGTCACAATAAAATTCAAAAATCACCGAACAACACAAACCCCCGTTAACAACAACGCCGTCAGCTGCAACCAAACATGTCGGCATTTATTCGCGGCTCGTCGAAAAAACGTTGCCGGCTTGTGTTCTTTTTTATAAATCTCGAAATTCTACTTATTAAAAATTAAAAAAAGTTAATTATTGAGACTAAAAATTAGGACTAAGAATTAAGTTATTAACATAAGAAAAATTATCCTATATAAAAATATGTCAAATAATCAATAATATTATCAAAAGAGCTTCAAGAAGTTTATGAATTGTTTTGTTTCTAGGGAAACCCCGCGGTAAATTGGCAACCATGTATTTTTTGGGAAATAAACATTGTGGCTGGTTGATCGGGGTAATATTGTTTACTGTTATATCTCATTTTTTGTATTAATCTGAGGTCTCCGGTGATTTAGACATAGATTTAGAGTTTATAATCGAAAATGACCAATTTTTGTCATCATAATATTGTCTGTTTATCCAGCTGTTTTTGGTATCTATTGCTGTGGTAGACTTTCACTCAAAGAAAAGTATAATAGTAGATTTTCACTTAAGAATAATAGACGTGAGTAATAAATAGTAGATCTACTATTGAAATAGTAGACCTGGCAACACTGCTTGAAACCCGCCGGATCGGATCTCCCACTTTTTGCGAGAATGTGAGCAGGTTTTCATCATTCAAAAATACATCACGGGACAGATCCCTACCGACTGGTGATGATTCGCACAAAAAAACGATACGTTCCCGTTTCAAAAATTGGGGTCCTGGAGGGAAGAGCGAGAATGCAGGCAGTCCAAACTATTCGTGAGTGGACCAGACGCAGCCAGAACTAAATGGATCCTGGGAAAAACTCGCAAGGACATTGGACTGTTAGTAGGAATGTTGACAGGGCATAATCGGCTGCTTAAACACTTGACATGCATCAGAGTGTTGGACGACTCCGCCTGCCCAGCATGTGTACTACTACCTTATTTCTGAACTAAATTTTTTGAGTGTTACACTGAAATACTTGAAAGAAATGTGGCCTTGTAACTGATGTTTGAGAATGAAAACAGTGTTGCACGTAAAGTTTTTTTTCTAGGGAGTTCAAAAATGCCTATTTTAGGTAAATTTCAGTTTTAAAACTGGTTCTACAAATTCTGAAAACTGTTCTTTAGAGTTTATCAAAATTGGTCAATTTTTGGGAAAGTTATTGCTATTCAAACAAGTAGTTTTTTTCGCATGATATTGCAGGCAAACTCTGGTCTATTTAAACATTTTAAACTTCTCTATTTCTTGGCTGATTTTTTAAAATATTGCATTGATGTGCTTGGAAAGAATGTGGCGCACATAAAAATATCTAGAGGGGTCAAAAATATCTATTTTTGAAATTGGATCTATAAATTTTTATGCCCTAACTTACTAAACTGCTTAATATTAGACACTTAAAGTAAATATTTCAACGCATCCGTATCGGTATACCTAACGCGTTCGAAACAAAGTCAAAATACGCTACATTTTTTACTTGCTTATGCCATGTTTCGAACGATGCCTGGTTCTTTGACGGGTGTGATGAAATAATCTCGTTGCGTACGGAAGGATGTACATATCGTAACAAAGCCACGACCGTTCCGCAACGATTTCAATCAAAAACATCCCATAAACAAGTCAAAAATATGTGTATTTTGGCTTTATTTCGAACGCGTTACGTATACGGATACTGATGCGTTGAAATAGCGACATAAAGCTATTTTTAACTCATCGCCGTATACGTATCCGCATCTAGCGAGAACCAAGCACGTTAATTGGTCAGAAACTTGTAGCACGTTCGAAAAGAGCAGATATATGCTAATCTAAGGTGTTCTTGAACGCGATAGGTGTTGAGATGCGTTAGGTATCACGTATCGTTACAGCACACGTATCGTATCTCAGCACCTATTGCGTTCAGAAACACCTTAAATTAGCATCTATCTGCTCTTTTCGAACGTGCTACAAGTTTCTGACCAATCAATGTGCTTGGTTCTCGCTAGATGCGGATACGTATACCGCGATGAGTTACAAATAGCTTTATGTCTCTAATACCTACTTTAACAGTGGGATTTACTAAGATCTAAAATAGTACCCCCCCACAGGTCTAAATATTGTGGGGGGTACTAAATTTTAAAACCAATTTTCAAAAAACACTTACCCATACAGAAAAGACACAAAGTTATTGATTATTTTGTATTGTTATTGCAAAATACCACTGAAAAACTACTTATTTTCTTAAAATACAATACACCATATTTTAGGAGAAAATGCCCTAAAACTAATTGTTTTTGACAGGTATCAAAATGGCAAATGGCGAATACGCCTAACATTTTACACATAATAGCTTCGTTATTTGTGTTTGAGGTTATAAAGTTGGTGATTTTTTAGACCACCTCAGGGTGGTGGTTTCAATTTATAGCCCCCAGAAAGGATTGTTTTGTGGCATTTGGTAATAAGTTCGTTTATAATTTCCCTAAGAAAAACGCCATATTTTCAACCCGTTTTCAGCACAAAAAATATACTTATGAGGGCACTACGAGGCAAAACAAACATAAGTGAAGGTCACTGATTATGCACGAAAAATATTCCAAACAAAAAAACCCAAAACAACCATATTAATTTATTTACAAACTGAAACATTGAGGTTATCTAAAAGCTTATTCAAAAAAACTTTCCTTACACAAAGCCCACTCATTTTAAAGCTGTAGCTTTTATCAGTAGAGGTTGGTTAGAACTCGCTGTTTGTGATTGAATGCAGCGCTAATATTTTTAAACTGACATTTCGACAGTGACAGAAATGTACAAATATCTTGCATTTAAGTTTTTTAATACATTTCATAAATAAAAACACCTTTTAAATAAATACAAAATTAATCTACTCCTTATTTTATTATTACTAAAATATTTTATTAACTAAGTCGTTGTGTGACATCAAGTATTAATTGTAAAAATTAATTAACAAGGGTAAGTTTTAATTAGAGTGACATATAGCCCCAATGTTAATTTATTCTACAGATTGTTTACTATTTAAATCCCGCATGGGTTTAAATTTTTTAATTTTCTTTTCTTCTAAATTGAAAATTTCCTCTTAAATCCAACAAAAGGTTGGGTTGATTATTTAGTAAACAAATTTGTTGGTTTAAAATGCTTGAAACCTCAGATTAATAAATAAAAGTTATTAGTCTGAGCTTGAAACCAAACATTTCACTTAACTTAGGACCGTTCTAAAATAGACTAATCCTTTTTAGTAAATCCCACCACCGTAAATGTCTATTATTAAAATCGGAAAGTTCCAACAAGATAAAAGTTCTGCTTTACGAAAGACTCATCCCTTGATTAATTACCTGCTCAGTTTATTTTTTAAATTCACTCTGTCCAATACAAGGCGTGCCATTCAAACGGATACGCCAATTAAAATATTTGCTATTGACCAAACTGGAAACCTTTGAAGTGAATCCATTTTGTTGTCGCGTTTAGGTCGGCAATAAAAAAACAACAATAAAATTGTGAAGGTGTGTACGGTATAAAAATATAATTTTTTCTTTATTTTTTCCATGGGACATATGGCATAATACAGTGTGATCCAATAAGACTGGTCCCCGGATTAGTGGTCCAATAGTAGTAGTAGTAGTAGTAGTAGAGAAGGGGCGGCGCGAAGCCTGGCAAGTAGGCCTCCCTGGGCCCTTTCTGCCCTACCCCGAGCCTGCCCCTAATCCACCGCCTGCACCACTGGTCTGGCAGTTTGCTCATTTGGCGTGTGCGGTCCTCCTCATCCAGGGTCGGGAAACCGAACACCTGATATCTCGTCCTCTGGTATGGCTCGCAGTTCGCTATAACGTGTCGAGATGTCTCTTCTGCCCGCCCGCAGGCCCGGCAGGTCGAGTCATTCTCCACCGCGATCCGAGTGATGTGCTTCCTTAGTCGGTTGTGACCTGTTATGATACCTGTCAGCAGACCAGCGTCCCTTCGCGATCTCCCCAGGAGCCATTTTTGTCTGGCTACATCCGGGCCCTTCACGAAGTCCTTGGTCTGTCTGCATCCTGTTCCTGCTCTCTAAGCGGTCGTCATGGCATCGTTGGCCCATTTGTTGAGTCGACTTTGCAATTGCCTCTTGGTTGTTCCTAGGAGTGGTTCCGGCCCTACATACTGGGTGCTTGCCCCGATCCTGGCGAGTTCGTCGGCCATCTCGTTACCCGGCACCCCCATATGTCCCGGTACCCACATAAGTGTCACTTGTTTGCCCTCTCCCAAGGATTCCAGTGCATCCGCACATTCCTCCACCAGGGTGTTGGTGATCTTGGGCGCCCTTAGTGGTCCAATAACTATCCAGCGGATTTATCTGGAAAACTATGAGCTCTACAAACTTGGGGAAAATGTACATTCCCTCTTACAGGGTTATCCATTGTAAATGTTATGTTTATTATATATTTTACAAAAAATAGTCTAACAAAAGTTGCATATCTTTAAGTAGACTATAAAATTATGCATACCTATCAAAATTGTCCTCATCGCATATGTCAAATTTAGACATCAACTTTCTTATTTTAAATTGAACGCCCTGTATATTTTTTAAAAGTTCGATAGATCTAGTTAGTACGTCGATATACCATATGTTCCATTTTCTTGAACGGTCATTGGACAAATTTAGCAAAACGTTGCCATAAGATCAATGTGTTGAACCAAGAACCACCTAAACTATTTTTCCTTGGCTAACACATTGCCCTTATGGCAAATTATTTTTTATTTTACTCGGGAACCGCTAAAGATAAACCCTACATATGGTATTTTTTGGAATCAGGAAGAAAAGATTATCGAAGTTTTAAAAAATATAAGGGGTGTTCAGTTTAAAATAAGAAAGTTGATGTCTGAATTTAAAACAAGAAAGTTGATGCTGCGTTCAAAAAAAGTATCTTTTTTTTGTCTAACGTCTTTCTGTAATTTTTTAAAAGCAAAAAACCAATAAAAGCATGTGGTTTTTAGCCTATTCGCTAATTATTATTTGTTGCAAATCCCAAAACTGACAGAAGCATATGGTTTTTAGATTATTATCAAAGAACGTTAGCTGCATTCAAAAAAAGTATCGCCTTTTGTCTAGCGTGTTTCTGTAATTTTTCAAAAGCAAAAACCCGATAAAAATATGTGGTTTTTAGCCTATTCGCTAATTATTATTATTTTTTGCAAATCCCAAAACTAATGGAAGCATATGGTTTTTAGATTATTATCAAAAAACGTTAGCTGCGTTCAAAAAAAGTATCGCCTTTTGTCTAGCGTGTTTCTGTAATTTTTCAAAAGCAAAAAGCCGATAAAAATATGTGGTTTTTAGCCTATTCGCTAATTATTATTATTTTTTGCAAATCCCAAAACTGATAGAAGCATATGATTTTTAGATTGTGATCAAAAAACGTTAGCTGCGTTCAAAAAAAGTATCGCCTTTTGTCTAGCGTGTCTCTGTAATTTTTCAAAAGCAAAAAACCGATAAAAATGTGTGGTTTTTAGCCTATTCCCTAATTATTATTATTTTTTGCAAATCCCAAAGCTGATAGAAGCTTATGGTTTTTAGATTATTATCAAAAAACGTTAGCTGCGTTCAAAAAAAGTATCGCTTTTTGTCTAGCGTGTTTCTGTAATTTTTCAAAAGCAAAAAACCGATAAAAATATGTGGTTTTTAGCCTATTCGCTAATTATTATTATTTTTTGCAAATCCCAAAACTGATAGAAGAATGTGGCTTTTAGATTATTATCAAAGAACGTTAGCTGCGTTCAAAAAAAGTATCGCCTTTTGTCTAGCGTGTTTCTGTAATTTTTCAACAGCAAAAAACCGATAAAAATATGTGGTTTTTAGCCTATTCGCTAATTATTATTATTTTTTGCAAATCCCAAAACTGATAGAAGAATGTGGCTTTTAGATTATTATCAAAGAACGTTAGCTGCGTTCAAAAAAAGTATCGCCTTTTGTCTAGCGTGTTTCTGTAATTTTTCAAAAGCAAAAAACCGATGAAAATATGTGGTTTTTAGCCTATTCGCTAATTATTATTATTTTTTGCAAATCCCAAAACTGATAGAAGCATATGGTTTTTAGATTATTATCAAAGAACGTTAGCTGCATTGAAAAAAAGTATCGCCTTTTGTCTAGCGTGTTTCTGTAAAAAACCGATAAAATATGTGGTTTTTAGCCTATTCGCTAATTATTATTTTTTGCAAATCCAAAAACTGGTAGAAGCGTATGGTTTTTAGATTATTATCAAAAAACGTTAGCTGCGTTCAAAAAAAGTATCGCCTTTTGTCTAGCGTGTTTCTGTAATTTTCCAAAAGCAAAAAACCGATAAAAATATGTGGTTTTTAGCCTATTCAACACTAAAGTAACTAGTGTTGAAAATTTTATGGAAAAAATAAATAACAAATTTCCCACTATTAAATTTACTTATGAAACAGAGAACAACGGTACACTGCCATTTCTAAACACTTTAGTTATAAGAAATACAAATAAATTGGACTTTGACTTATACAGAAAAGGCACGGTCACCAACAGGTATATTCCAAATGACTGATGATGATTAGTAAATTTCCCCTTAAATAAAGAAAGATTTGAAGCAGAAAAGAATAGGATTAGGAATATAGCTGGCGAAAACGGTTACGACGAAGGCTTAATAAATAAGCTGATAAATAGACATTCTTTTCAAAAGACCTTTCGGAATTCTACCTTTTTTAGACAAAAAGATACCTGCGACTCAAAATTTGTATCAATTCCTTATAATCCTAGTTATACGAAAGGATTACACAAAGTATTTAATAACACCGGTCTTAAATTAGTATATCAATCCGGTAACACAATAAGAAGCTTACTAGGAAATCCCAAGGATAAAACTACAGTTCTAGAAAAAAGTTATTATTATTTTTGCAAATCCCAAAACTGATAGAAGCATATGGTTTTCAGATTATTATCAAAAAATGTTAGCTGCGTTCAAAAAAAGTATCGCCTTTTGTCTAGCGTGTTTCTGTAATTTTTCAAAAGCAAAAAACCGATAAAAATATGTGGTTTTTAGCCTATTCGCTAATTATTATTATTTTTTGCAAATCCCAAAACTGATAGAAGAATGTGGCTTTTAGATTATTATTAAAAAACGTTAGCTGCGTTCAAAAAAAGTATCGCCTTTTGTCTAGCGTGTTTCTGTAATTTTCCAAAAGCAAAAAACCGATAAAAATATGTGGTTTTTAGCCTATTCGCTAATTATTATTATTTTTGCAAATCCCAAAACTGATAGAAGCATATGGTTTTCAGATTATTATCAAAAAATGTTAGCTGCGTTCAAAAAAAGTATCGCCTTTTGTCTAGCGTGTTTCTGTAATTTTTCAAAAGCAAAAAAACCGATAAAAATATGTGGTTTTTAGCCTATTCGCTAATTATTATTATTTTTTGCAAATCCCAAAACTGATAGAAGACTGAGGCTTTTAGATTATTATCAAAATTCATCAGCTGCGTTAAAAAAAAGTATCGCCTTTTGTATTGCATAATTTTATAGTAAAGTTATGCAACTTTTGTTAAAGACTATTTTTTGTAAAATGCATGATAACGGAGAAAAGAGGGTGTAACATTTATAATAGATAACCCTGTACCCCGCCCTGTACAGGTCCAAGTCTTGCGGCTTCGCTGAGGTGCGAGAGAAAGGGGCCGATAACCGTGCGGACCGGACGAAGAAAGTCCAAGTGCGAGCCAATGTTTTGTTCGCCTTCTCAGCGTTCGCTAGTCCAGGCAAATGTGTCTATCTTTGTCAGCAGATGTCAGCGGTTATCGGCCTTTTTCTCTCGCACCTCAGCGAAACGCAAAGATTTTGTCCTGTACACGCAGAGGCGGATACAGCTTATTACAAACTTATTAAAAAATTGCTAATAATAAAAATCATTTCTTTAACGCGACGCAGTTCAAATTTTTTGAAATTTAAGCTGAAAATATTATTTTTTTTCGTATTTTTTGTAAATTATTTAAGAAAATGTGGGTTGGGTCAGCTGCAAATGGGGGGGGGGGGAGGTTATTCGCCACTGACACGCTTGCGGGGATTTTTGAAAGTGTGTCTTGTCCTTTTCACACTTGTGCACTTTTATATATCTCCACCTCACTCTCACTACACAAAATTTCGGAGGATACTCACTGGTTTAGATTTCAAGAATACCCCCACACTGATAGAGTTTCCCATCCTCTCACAGTTGGTCTAGAGAGGAGTTTTAAGAAAAAAAAAACAATCTTTAAAACACACTTTTGTTTTTGATCCATTGCCAACTACTATTTACCCTTTTCTGGGGGGCTATTTTTGGTACCCCATATCATAAGGTTTACTTTACTAAATTCAATTTTCAAAGGCACATATCTTAGAAACTAAACAAAATATCTCTATTGTGTTTATTATCGATTTTAGGGGTTTTTTACGAGGAAATAAAAAATGACAACAGTTTGACAATCTGACCTTCCACTTCATATTTTTGGAATAATATCGTCAAAATCACTGAAAATCAATAAACTATAAATAGGAATGTGCAAACGTCAAACTATTGTCATTTTTTATTTGTTCTTATAAAACCCTCAAAATCGCCTTTGAAAATTGAATTTTTTACATTTTGGAAGCGAATATCTCGAAAATTAGTAAAGCAAACCTTATGATATGGGCATCGGAAAGAGAATTTCAGCGAGAATTCAAATATAAAGTCAAAATAGGGATCAATCACAAATTTTTAGTCTTATCTCCGCCCACTAAAGGATTGTATATAAGATAGAGCGTAGATTAATTTAGTTCATTGTTTGTCGTCTCCTGATGATGCTAACGTTGTTAGCGAAACGCGCGTCGAGTGCAAAAAAGTGTAGTTTTGGTTTGTGGAAAACAATCACTTTGTTTTTTTTCTATGTTTTAAAGATTATATTTTTTTTTCTTAAAACCCCTGACCAACTGTGCTCTAGGGTAGATGAGTGCGCAATGGTATACCCTGGCTGGCCAAATTTTTGTACCCATTTTACTACAACCAAAGTTTTTATAAGTTTAATTCATTAGCGTCATTTTTGTCCAATCTTGTACCATAAGACGCACTGGGAAGATGATTATGTAATATAAACTTATATAATAGCCAATTCCATCAAAACATAGTAACTTAAAATGTCCAAAAACAGTATATTAGCCTCCACAAAATAAAAACACTCCTACTCTTATTAGCGGCACATTTGCACTTGAATTTAAATAAGGTTTTTCCTAATAGTCCTACACAACTATCAAAAATGTAAATAAATTAAATTGGATTAGTAACATGATAATTATGACAAATCACATGTTATGTTGGGAATTTGGAACCTTTGGTTGCACTAAAACAAAATTATGATTGTTTTCCACAAACCAAAACTACACTTTTTTGCACTCGACGCGCGTTTCGCTAACAACGTTAGCATAATCAGGAGACGATAAACAATGAACTAAATTAATCTACGCTCTATCTTATATACAATCCTTTAGTGGGCGGAGATAAGACCAATAAATTGTGATTGATCACGATTTTTCTTATCTCCCCTCAACCAAAGAATAAAGTGTACTAAACGGAATGGGTCCTCTATCTTTATTTAAACTATTTCTGGATTTAATGATTTCCATACTTTCATATGCATTCAAAAGTCTTTTGTTTGGTACACTTTTTAGAAGTTTTAGGTTATCTAATGTGAATCTGTGATTGTTTTCAAAAGCATGCTCGGCCACACTTGACTTTTCTGTTCTTCCGTAGTGTGCTAAGTGTTCTTTAAAACGTGTTTGAATAGAGCGTCTCGTTTGGCCAACATATTTTTTGTCACAATCCATGCAACTAAATTTCGTAAATTCCACTTTTTTCTAGAACTGTAGTTTTATCCTTGGGATTTCCTAGTAAGCTTCTTATTGTGTTACCGGATTGATATACTAATTTAAGACCGGTGGTATTAAATACTTTGTGTAATCCTTTCGTATAACTAGGATTATAAGGAATTGATACAAATTTTGAGTCGCAGGTATCTTTTTGTCTGAAAAAGGTAGAATTCCGAAAGGTCTTTTGAAAAGAATGTCTATTTATCAGCTTATTTATTAAGCCTTCGTCGTAACCGTTTTCGCCAGCTATATTCCTAATCCTATTCTTTTCTGCTTCAAAACTTTCTTTATTTAAGGGGAAATTTACTAATTTTACTAGTTTTTTAAAACGTTCAGTAAAATAACAAAGAGCACTCAAAAAATCAAAAGAAAAACCTTATTTTTCTCATGTAAAGCCCACAGTTTATCAGAATATGCAAAATAAACCCGCTAAAGTTCAGTCAGAAAACGATTTACTATTTAATTCGTTAACCAATTTTTTCTCCAAACCTTAATTCGTCAAACCCATTCAATATCAAACTTAAAATTTATTAATCCATATATTGTCACCAATAAAGCATGAACTTGACGCGTGTTCTATCGAGGTCTGATTTGTTGACGAAATTTCAAACACACTCTGCAGTTTTACAAAAAGAAATTAAAATATCGACTTGTTGGCAGACCTTGTATCAATGTACACAGCCATAAGGTAACTAGCACAAAAACGCTTGCCGCTCCCTAAACATATGCCTTTTGTTATTTAAGGGG
Source organism: Oxystoma pomonae (assembly GCA_963921995.1). Lineage (NCBI taxonomy): Eukaryota > Metazoa > Arthropoda > Insecta > Coleoptera > Brentidae > Oxystoma > Oxystoma pomonae. The sequence continues at coordinate 2,209,241 of OY998167.1, read as the reverse complement.
CGATGTCACCTGTTTCAACACCTGTGCTATTTCAGGCGAAAGAAAATATCCTACGGAAAGGTTACATTACGGAAAAAATTTGGTGCGGTTCAGAGGACCCTGCGTGAATACATACAGTTAACCTGGTGGGACTATCATAAGGAACCCAAATATTTTCAATGCTAAATTTTGTATCTATTTTGTTACGGTTAAATTAATTTTGTGACTTTAACCGTTTTCGAGAAAACGCGACCCCAACTTCCCTAACTAACTAACTTCAATTCTGCTAAAGCTAGAAAGTTCAAATAAACACCATATTTTGTAGTTCGGCGTGTTCGAGGGGATCACGTATTAATAGTTATTTACATACCAAGGGAGGAAAGTTCCACATATACTCCCGCGGTTTGCTTGATGCCCGACTTTAGGAGGGCATTAAAATACCAAAGGAGGAAATGCACTTTACTCCAGAAGCATGTATCTGATTTTATCTACTACCTAATAATAGATGCACTAACAAAATAATACTTCCGGCCGAATTTCAATAATAATAAATAATTATTTGAGAAAAAACGACTATTCTATGTTCTGGGCGGTACGTTTTACGTTTTTAATGTGTAAAACTCCCTAGGGAGGTAAACTGGCATTTTCGCCCCTCATATGCGGGTGGAAAATGTCATTTTCAGACAAGGTAGTTTAGATAGAAGTTTTTAAAATATTCCTAGGGTTCGGTTGGGTTGGGAAAAATATATAAAAGTAGTACATTTGGCTTATATATTTTGCACATTAAAATAAAATAAAAGTATCTCTTAAACGGCAACAGCTATAAAATGTTTTAATACGCCAGATGAGAGCCAAAACTGTGCTCTATGCAACAACCATTAAATTGTGTGGGGCTCCTGGTAAATAATTAATTTAACCGCGTAACAAAATAGCTACAAAAAGGTTACAAAATGGAGCATTGAAAATATGATGATCCCCCCAGGTTAACCGACGTAAAAAAATCTGCCACGAGCTCTAGAAAGACCATTTTTGTACATAAAATTTTTTTTAAAAATTTGTTGTGTTAGCTTCTTAACAAGCGATATAGATACCAAAAATCAAATTATTAAAAAAAATCGGTTTGTTCTAGCATTACGCAAAAACTACTAAACGGATTTTGATGGTACCACTGGCTTTATTTCATTAAAATCAGTTCACAGAAACAAAAGTTATAACAAATAAGGCAAAAGACAATTTTAATAATAAGAACGAATGTTTTTTGTATTATTAGCGTACCTTTACATATAGATATGTGTAATGACGTCATACTGATGGTCAAAAACGTATGTTCCCTAAATTTTAGAAACTGATCAGAGACAAATTTTTCCTAAAAATTTTTTATCGTCTCTGTTTGACATATTAAACAAAGATAAACAAAAATGACGTCATAACAAATGGATAATTTCGACCATAGCCAAGGAACAAAACATAAGAGGCGTCCCCGAAGTAAATAATGGCCAACAAGTCGAACGATTTTTTGCTAAAAGTCAAGCAGGGCTCCTTTTCGCTATTGGTTTACCGGGTATATCTGGGTTTGCTAAGGATGGGTCGGGTTTTATTTAATTTAAAAGAAAATCGTTTAAAAAATCTGTTTTCTACAAACAAAAACAAAAAAATAGGTTAAAAATTAGGTCACGTGGTTTAAAGCATTAATAGCAAGAAGGAGCCGTGCTTGACTTCTAGCCTCTTGTGTCGATTCGTACAAATACCTGGGTTGAGCCGTAGATAGAGAAAATACCGTTTCTATCTACGGTTGAGTGTACTGTTCTTATGCTCCGATAGGATCTTGAAGACGTAAGCCAGAATATTTTGGCCATATTTTGAGAAATGACAAATGTGAACCCTTTAAATTGATAATAGAAGGAAAAATTCAACACAGATAGATAGCTGGAACAAAGTATATTAAATATTTTAAATTACATAACAACAAACAATAAAATTAAGTTCACCGCCTTAAGATAATACTCAATGTTTGTCCCTGCATCACTGCTTATCCCAACATTTTAATATTATGCATACGCTTATGTAAATTATAATTATTATAAAATTTATCTTAAAAAAACCTATTTATAAAAAAAATAAAGGCAAAAGAGGTCCGCCGGGTCGCAGACAAATATCATGGCCTAAAAATCTAAGACAAAAACAAGCAAAATAATTAGTACAGTAAAATTGTTATAAAGAAATTTTTTCGAGGTACCCCCCGAAAAAAATCCGGGTAGGCTAAAATTTTTATATGTTGTTGGGGAGGGTCCACTCCTCGGGAACCACCCGCCATTTTGAAAAAACTTTGTAATTGACTTTCTCCATTTCTATTGGTCGGAGGCGAAAAGGTCTAAGAACAAAAATATTCGCTTTGATCTTTTGTGTGTTCCTTGTGGGATGCTCATCCAAGTTTGAATTTTCGTTATTTCCACCCAAGATCTTTTGATCTTTTGTTTTTTAGTTTCTTTTCGGTTGAAGTAACTGATTTGGAGGTTTTTTAACTTCTTCTTTGTTAAAAAAATTCATCGTAAGAACGATTCACCATAGAAACTGCAATTCGTCAAACTAATTTTTTATCCGAACCTTATTTCATCAAACCCATTCAATAACAAATTCGAAATTTAACAGAGCCGTTTTTAATCGAACCATTGTTCATCAAACTCATTCAATATCAAACCCGGAATTCGTAAAACCCGTAATTTATCAGAAAATTTTTGCTAAATTGATTGCGCATTCGCCAATAACACATGAATGCAAGACGGGTGAATGCAAGTATACTGTATACACAAACGCACAAACTATTGCGCCACCTGCGTGTACGCCTCTGGTTCATGTGGTATTGGCGAATGCGCAATTAATTCCGGGTTTGATATTGAATGAGTTGAACAATGGTTAGATTAAAAACGGGTCTTATAAATTCCGAATTTGTTATTGAATGGGTTTGAAGAAATAAGGTTCGGATAAAAATTGGTTTAAGGAATTGCTGTTCCTATAGAAGCTGTTCATACAACGCTATAGTGAATGATTTTATAATTGAACCGTGGGCGTCCATTCGCCTCTGACCAATAGAAATGGAGAAAAGTCGGTTAGAAAGATTTTTCAAAACGGCGGATGGTTCCGAAGGAGTGGGGGAAACACAAATTTTTGAGGTTTACTTTCAGACCACCCGAAAGAACATATCAAAAACTCAGCCTCCCCGAATTTTTTTCGACCTCAGATGACAATTTTACTGTAGTAAATGTAAAAACCCGGTTGGCTCTGGGTAAGGCCAAAAGCGAAAAATCTACTGTGCATAGTCTGCTCGCGCTCAGGACCCCAATTTTTGAATTGTGAGAGAAGGAACGTTCTCCTAAAATCGTGTGCATCGTTGCCATATTTACTTTAATACAAACGAACTACTTTTTTATGTTAAAGGCCTACTCTAACTAACTATTACGTTTTCTCTGCGGCAGTGCCGAATTAACCTCATTTTCGGGAAAAATTTCTTTGGTTTTTGCAGTTCACCTCTGTGGTGCTAATACTACGGGAACCCACAAAAAAGCCGAATTTACAAAAACCGAAACACAATTGAACAGAAAATAAAGCGTCCGAAACGAAATATGAACGAAAGTAAAACACCCAGAAAATATAATTTTATAGAATTTTAATTTAGTCAATCTTTAAAAGACACATATATAATTTAACCGATTATGACTTTTCCCGAACCTTAAAATATCAGAACTACAAAAGTATCGAAAATAATTTTGTAGAAACGAAAAACACCCGAACCACAAATTAATAGTAAATAATATGCCCGATTTTAAATGAGCAGAACCACAATCCATCCGAATCGCTATTCGGCATGCGTCAAATTTAAACCTCTATTGCGGCGTTGACAAGTTTCTCTATTTGGAATATAACACCGGTATTTTTTTTATTAAACGATTTTATTTAACAAAATCATTGAATAGCGAGCTTTCCCGCAAAAACACACACACACTTCCCGTGAACCGATTTTAATATTATGAAAAAATTTGGGGTTAGGGAGCGGCTGAGGGATATGAAGGGGGTAAATTGATACAGTATAACAACTTACTTCGACTCTTCCCTGCCGTAAGCCGGGCAACGTAGCTATCGGTTCAAATCATTTTCGGACAGATTGAGGTTCTTGAATTTTGTGATTCGGTATTATTATGTTTCTATTAAATTATTTTCGTTAAAAATATTTTCTGACATTTTGTGTTTCTATAAAAATATGTTTCGTTTAAATTTAATTCTATACGTATATTTTCTAGCGATTTAATTTTCCCGTCATTTTATTTTCGAGAAAAAATTTTTCGGATCAATTATTTTCTTTTCTTTTAAATTCTGACAAATTATGTTTCTGCCAAATTTGATTTCGGGTTTTTTATAGGGACCCAATACTACGACACTTTTCAGACAGGCAGCCAATGAGGTAACATTACATGAATAGCAGACAAAAATTATGTAAATGATTTTTGTACTTGGTTTGGTAATAATTAATAATATTTCCTCTGCAGGCTATTATACAGATAATAATAAATGACGCACCTACGACAATACGTGCGACAATAAGATGCTTCCACAGGTTAACCTTGTATAAGTCTAAAAAAGCTCGCTAAATATTGTATCTATGTATGGGGTGTCTCAAAAGAATTGGATATTACCTATAAAGTCGAAGTAAGAGGGAATTTGGATAAAAAAATTTTGCATGGTAAAAATTGGTTGTGTTATTTAGAGGTACCTACCGTGAGCTCGAATTAACCCTTTAAATACTTTTTAGCCTTGCCAAGGAGCTCGGGAAGCTCCAGGTCAAAATCGTGGTCAGCACAGACGGTTCAACCGAAACAGAGCTGACTGAAGAGCCCCTGCTCGAAGACTTTGCTCCACCTAGTGGTGAGACTAGCAACAGGTTTTCTAACAGGACACTGCTGCCTCAACAAGCACCTAGAGACGCTGGGAATCGCCGGAGACTCAGAGAGACGATGGTGCATGGAGGACGTAGAATTGTCCTTTGCATGTCCTGCAGGAGTGTCCGGGTCTGGCCAGGTCAAGAGAGTCGCACCTTGGGAACTATCTGTTGGGTCCAGGCGATGTAACAAGGTTGCAGCCCAGAAAAATCTTTTCTTTTGCGAAAGAGGCACGCTTCCAGGGCTAAACCATGGATAATGGGCGTACAACGGGCCCAGCAAGGTGGCCTACGTACATGTGAATTGCCCCGCCCGCACTTCTACATTAATTCATTCATTCATTCTTTCGATCCTGTTTAAATTAAAGTGTTTGGGTACAGATATAAAGATGGCTAGGCCAATGATTTGCTTTTGTTTTAACCCGTATAAAATAGTATTTAATAAAATGGATATATGCAATATATTGTTAAAACGGATGCTGTTGACTTGGGAATAAATTTGCATGTATAATATAGCGCCCGCCCACTTGTGTATGGACGATTTGTTTATTTTTTAAATTAAAAAGTATTTTATATATTCGTATTTTGTGTTTGTTTGAAATATTAGCACATCATGTAATTTTCGACAACACAATAAAGCTGTTTTGTGGGTCAGCTACATATTGATTTTCTAAATTGGTAATGAAACGTTGGTATAGTTTTTATCAGGATTGTATACAGGGTGTTTCACAACTTATTAGTGGCGGTTCTTCCATGGGAGCACGTGCACCCCCACACAAAATAAGGAAGTAATAATAAAATCTCTGATTTATATTATTCTTTGTAATGTTTCCGAAACTTCCTATTATTATCAGCGCTGATTACTATGGCAACGCGTCAAAATTAGATGAGTAGTTAAAATTTAACACAACCAGATCTCTTTCCGTCTCGCGCGCTCTCATTGCTCGATCTCGCCGCCGCCGAATGAAATGAACCTAATAAATTATACGTCAAGTAGACGTCAAAATTCGTCGTCTATTTTGTCACTTGTTTTTAACGTGAAAATCACGTGGGTTTGTCTCGAAAATTGACGTCATTTTAACGACGTGAATTTGACGTCACATTTTATGACGTTAATAAGACGTATCAAAACAGACCCCCTCAAAAAATTAAGAACTTGCCAGAAATGCGACTGCTACCTTAGAACATTGAACTCAATATTCTAAGACTGCTACAGCTTGCAAAAATACTTAATGTTAATTTTATTGTCCTCATTGTTTATTCACTTTTATATGTTTTTCCTTACTTTTTTAACTTCCAAAATGACCTATTTCTTCTAAGAATGTTTAGTACTATTTTGATATGTCCAACACCTATCTAAGGTAAAAAAAAAGAACGAATAAAATATTGTATTGTATTGTAAACCATAGCTATAAAGGGTGTCTGCAAAACTGCTCACCACAGACCTGTGTCATTAGAGTAAAGGAAAATTTTGCAACAAGCCTCCTCCGGAGTGATTGTTGCTGAGCCTTAATATAAGGCTACGTAGTATAAACTTCAAATTGGGGGTGGAGTTGCTGCGAACGTTGTGTTTTGAACGGTCTTCCTTCAGTAACCGGTACATTTTCGCAGGTTCCGTTTTTTATGTCCTGCTCACAAATTTCATTCTTTTTGTCATTTGCATCCTAACAAGGAAGAAACAGGCCTGTAGGTTTCTGGACTATCCATCAGATCTTGGAGGCCTGGTCGTAATTAAACGCCCTGTATACGATTTTTGACAGTTATTGTTTTACCAGAGGCGAGCAACTGGATTTGACAGTTGCTAGGGAAATGTTTAAAAACAAATTGTGTGTTGGCAATGATAGTTGGTAACCCCTGTCAATAAATAACTTTGTGACTGTCAGATTTTTGATTAAGAAACGTCAGATTAAAAAATGGAATTTTGTTATATCAAAAACTGTAAAAATACGTACCTCGACGAATTTGTATTGTTCCTTTGTCCAACGGAGAAAGAAACTCAGGAAAAGTGAAAAGAAAACATGCATTTACCAAGTTGGAAAATTAATAAAAATAGCCGAATTTGCGAGGTACAAGCAGTAGGTACAAACATACGCATGTAGCATGTACTTTTATTTATTGTAAGAAAAAGAGTAACAAAAATATAGATCATAGGAGTCTTTATATTTTACCTATTATTTACATTTTTAATACCTCCGCGTGTATATTCACTATTTGTTTTTGTCTTTTTTTTGTCAAAACTTGACATTTTACTAACCAAAAAAAAAATCAATCTTTCAAAAACTGTCTGGGGAAATTATAAAAAGAGACAACAAAATATCAGTCAATTTCATAAAATCCGTTTTACATGCAAATATGAAAAAAACTAGAAAGAGAGGGCAATATGAGTTGCCCACCTCTGGTAAAACAACAACAATACATCAAATGTATAGAGGGCCTCTAGTCCTCTAGTAATGAATTGAAAAATAAAATGTGCGTCTGATGCCACGATTCTTTTTAGTTATTTCGTACTGAATTATAATGTTTCCTCTTACGGAATTAATTTGAGTCCGGGAAATGACCTATTACATCACTAGTCCGGTAAAATAACATTACCGGACTCAAAACTAAATTTTGGAATTTTTATAAGCAAAATGGTATATTTTTGAACAAATCTTTATTATTAATGAAAAACAAGTATTTCATACAATAAACTACTAAAAATTACTTATAAATATTCACATTAATTGTGCAATTGGAATTATTTGAAATTACATGAGCAGCAGTCGAGCAATCTTTTTCGGGGTTACCTTTTCGCGAGGAAGAGTAACTTTGGGTTTGGTGTTGTTGGTTTAGAATTGTGTCGGCCACGGGCTCTTCCAGCCGCCGTGACGTTTTAGCACATTAACATCTGCTCCCGCGTTTGCTAATAGCGTGGCAGACGTTCTGCGGAAGCAGTGTCCCGTGTACCTTTCGGGATTGGACAAATTCAAATATTCCACAATTTTTCGAGGCTCCCCCAATTGTATGGATGCCTACTCTTTGGCTAATAGATTTTCCTTTTCTGTAGTCGACAAAAAACGCTTTTTCGGGAATGTTGGTGGATCGCAGATAACTACAGAATATGCTTAAAAATGATTCTTCAATGAGTGTAAACACTCTTTTGATGTAAGTTTTTGTTTGATTTATGCTTACAATTTAAAATTAAAAATTACGAAAATACGACGTATTTTTACAAAGTAGGTATTTAACACATTTTTTTAAATAAAACTAATTTAACACTTACCACATCTAAGAAGTAGGCCAACAACATTTTCGTTGACGGTATTTTCCACATTAAAAGTCTTTCTCCATTCGCAGAATGTTTCATATTCTTTTTTATATCTTACTGAAGATTTGGCTGGAATCAGTTTTTAGGTTTCGACTGAACTTTTTTTCAAAATTGCGTCCATTTTCACTGCTCTACGTGACAGAAACAAATAAACTTTATTTTGTTTCTGTTAGCAACCAATTCAAAGATAACTGGACTTCAAAATTTTGACAATAATTTGATGGAAAATTGTAAAGTAATTGTTGAAACAAATATAGATGACATTTTTTCGGTACATTGATTGTCGCTGTCTTTATTATTTTTATTTTAAATTAAATAAAACAGCATGAAATAAAACGTTGTACGATAGACGGCCGTGAAATGTCATTAAAGAACTCGTCTATATATTCCGTAAACATCTAGACTTGTACTTTAATAGACCATTTCCCGACCTTGTAACGTATATTACTATTTTCACGGACAAGAAACCTACTTTTCTGTAAAATTTTCCTTTAATCAATGCCTGTGTATTAAGGAAAAACAACAAAAAAAAATAATTCAATAAAGTTTTATATGGAAGAATATGGACTAATTTTTCGATTTAAAGTTTTATATATCCTATGCAAACCGGCTTACTGTAATCTCTTAAATTAAAAAAAAAAATATCCCGAATGATAATTTATTTTTTTATTTTTGGAGAGTTTTATTGATATTTGTCCCAAGCTTTTACGAGGGTTTACTACGGGCTAAAATTTTGAAACAAAATAATTTTCAAAAACAACACGACACAACGTTAAAAAATAATGACTAATGAGATGTATTTTTTACCTAAAAATAGCTAAAAAAATAAAAAAGTTATTTGACACCTTGCTTTTAGAACTAAATCTTTGCTAAAAATAGCTCCCCTTTTTAGTTTTCCAACAACAATTTATATTTATCAGTCAGTTCCTTTAAATAAGTTGATGTAGATCATAACATGACCTTATAAACCATATCTGACTCTGAAAAATCAGGTCTGCAGTAATATTTTAATAATTTAAATTATTAATAAATCAAAATGCGCGGTAAACACCACAAACGTGATGAAATTTACAACAATTTGCCGGCCTGCTACATGTTTTGTCGTAGAAAATATATTTCTTGTGGTTAATGGTGCACTATTATTGCAGGGATCATTATGGATTATTATAAAACTGCCTTAAAAAATTCTCAATTTAATGCATATCGTAAGTAGAGTTTAAAAAAAGCCGTTGTAACTGTATCTTTTTGAAACGAATAGGGTATATGAAAACGGCCGGTATGGTCACACCTCACAATTAAAGCAGAATTAAAAAAAATAAGGATGTCTGCAAAACTGAAAAATGTCAGAATTACATTGCTATAATTTTTATTTTTTGTTTTTAATAAGGTGCGACAGTAGATAAAAAATTCTAGTCACTTTAACCAACACCTGCTTAACTAAAAAGCCAGTTAACTCTTTTTCGATTTAGTATCCTTTAGCCTACTATAGCGCTCATATTGACACCCAACTGACAGAAAATCCATGTTTTACCTGTCAATTTGGTTATAAAAATATCGGCAATCTTTGGCTAAAGAGCACTGAAGAGATAAGAGTTAACTGGCTTTTTAGTTGAGAACGGTATTGCTTTAACACAGTTTAAACTTTGAGGACACTAGTTAAACCTATATTCCCATTTCTTTAAATTTTGACTGCTGTGTCTCTGATTTCCAGTAGTAATATACCTAGTTTATGTAAAATGTCCTAGAAGGAAATCTACTTTGTTAGAAAATTAAATTTTCGACCCGCTAACGAGGGAGGAAAATGGCACGTTACCTCCTTACTTACTTCTAGGGACTTTTGTTTACCTTACCGCGCACACCTAGGGAGTTTTTTATTAAAAAACTTAAAACTTCACAATCCTGATAGCAAAAAAAATCAGATACATTGTTCTGGAGTAAAGTTTTTTATCCCCTTGAATGTTGCCGTGATGGTAGGCCAAAGGATACTAAAACGATAAAAGAGTTAACTTGCTTTTTAGTTAAGACTGTGTTGGTTACAGTGGGTTAAACCTAAACATGGATTTTCTGTAATTTAACTGTCTATATAGCCCTTATAGTGGACCAAAGGGTACTAAAGCAATCGGAGTTTACTGGCTTTTTAGTTGGGAGATTGTCGTTATTTTGACGCAAGTCAAAAACTAAATATAAAATCAATAATGTTTTGATCATCGCAGAAATCATAAAATTACGGTTTCATTCATTAAATTCAAGTCATTCAGTATCACAGGATCAGGAAAAAAATCATGGGCGCAAGCAACATTCCAAAATGGACCAAATCAGGAATTCTTTCAAAAACTAGTAGCTTTATGACCAAACAAAAAGGAAAGTATTTTATTAGGAAAAAATTGGTGCTAGAAACCACGGATAGTCCACCATAGAATCAATTCTTTTATGTCGAAAGGAAATGAAAATATCTCGAAAACTGAAGCTTTGAAAGATTTGAACCTTATAACAAAATTTTTGGGTAATATTTACGAAAACCAAAATCTAAAAACCGCATATCAATAGCTGCTTTACTTCTAAAGTTATGATTTTTTTTGTATATTTTAACGTTTTTTCAAATAACTCGGAAACTAAAGCTCCCACGAATTTGGACTTTAATTTTAAAAAAATTGTAGTCCATATTCATGGAAACTTAAATCTGAAAACCATCGCTACTTGCTTTTGTTCCAAAGTTACAAATTTTTTAAATATTTTAACCCTCTTTTTCCCCCCTTCAACCCCCCACCACCCTACCCAAAATTTAATCAGTTCATGGTCAGCCGATAGAGGATTTTTGTAACAAATTTCGTTAAAATCGATTAAGCCGTTCTTGAGTTATCGTGTATACAGACAGACGACAACTTTTTTTCGTCGATTAAGGTGTTTTGGAACCTTAGTAACTTATTTTTGACAAAATTAAGAAAAGTGATCGGAAGAAAAGGACTAAAAATATAAGTAAAATTAAACCAATCAAAAATGAAGATAATATCTCCGTAAATTCAAAGCTAAATGTGAATAACAAAAAATATACTGAGCGGATCATTCACACAAAAAAAAAGTAAAAGTGCCATGATTATAGTGGCTTTAAAAAATACATTCACTGTGGTATACTTTTATCTAACTCGAACAAATAACTCAATAAAGAGTTTTCTCTCTATTATTAGTAAACGAAATTCCACACCCATCAATTACCCAACTCTATTGGTATTGATCATTTAACTTTTTGTATTACAAAATTGATAAAGGATCTTAAAAGCGTTTGCCCGCCCATAATATATAGTACAGTTCACCCTATATTGTGACTAAATGATTCAAGATAAAAAGCTGGCAAGCTATTTTTGATTCCTTGTTGTTAGCCTATCTTTGATGCGTTTGTGAAAGCGTCCTTAAAAAAAATATTTACAATGCACGACGTAACCAAACCAATTCTTATTCATTGCTTGCTGTCGAAAAAAATGAGAGGGCAATAGAATGGAAAATAGAAAGTGAAACTGTGGATTAAGCATTTATGGAAACCCACAGAAAACAAAATGGTTAGGATACGCTAGTTGCTTACGAATACTGCAAGGGTGGTAGTAGAGATAGGTGAGACGTAGTCGCTATTCTACGACGTATACGTTCTTAACACTTTCTATTTGTGCAACTTTAAAGTCTCTAATGATACAAAGGTTTAAATCATTGCTACCTAAAATTAAAAAAATATTTCTTTTTAGATGAAATGCTTGAGCTGGAAAATCATGATTCGGCTGGACGAATCGCCGATTTAGAAAGAAAAGTTTTGGAACAGGGAGATGAGCTGGTCTGCCTTAAGGTATGTCGCATTTTATAATTAATAATGGATTTGAGTGCTGTATTGGCTGTGCTGATAGTCTTTATCTACTGAAGTTTTAACACGGGTGCCCACCACTGTTTATTAGATTTGTTAAACCAATTTTTTTATCCGAACCTGAATTGTTCAAACCCATTCAATATCAAAATTGGATATAAAATTAGTTTAACAAATCGGCCATTTCAAGCGGTTGGACGGGACAAAAAAGTAACCCATTACTAAAAAAACTAGGTGTGACTTCTATGTGATTAAAATTCTGACTATATTTTCTAATAGATAATTTCCTAAAACCATAAGTTTTAACCAGAGCTTATAGGGGAACCTTTAAACTTTGGGTGGACGAGACAAGAAAAACCAAAACCTAATTTTAGGAAATTCCTACTTTCATATACTTCAATTTTTTAGAAAAATGCTTTATCATGGCTTTTTAAAACTTAACAAAAGGAATTGGAATTAAAAGCGCAAGCATGTTGTTAACAATTATGTTAAAAATTATTGTGAACCATGAGCTGGTTGGACGGGACAAAGAATAATTGAAAGAATATTATTTGCTTTAGATCCGAAACTGTTTGTATATTTCGGCTTTTTTACATACAAAGAAAAAGTGTTATAGTGGTTTTATGATCTGGAGTTACTTCAAGATTTTTAACAAAAACCAATAAATTGTTAAAGCGTTTCTATTTTTTTTAATAAAATTAAAAAAGTGAATGCGGGGGTTTGACCTTGCGTATTCTGTTGAACAAATATTCACGAACATTTTTTTAAAAGTTATGCGTATTTTTTTTTGTAGGCCTCGCTGGCCGAGGTCCTCAGGAGACTCAGCATTTTGGAGGGAATGCGACTAAGCCAACAAACTTCATCACCTGGTACTCCCTTAAGGCTCAATGGTTCCGCCAAAGATTTACCTATGAGGCCTAGACCTGCAAGTTATTCTGCTTCGAAAGTCGATGTTAGTAGAAGGTAATTTTTTGATATTTTTATCTAATTAGTGGAGCAAATGCCTTTTTTTTATACCTTCATCATAAGCATGATTTTGGGGTTCAAAAAAGATTTCTGTACGTTTTTTACCCAAAATTAAAGAGAAATAGCGAAAAATAGTAACATAGAAAAATTTAATTATTCTTGCCTAAAAATTAAGCCATTTCCGCCAGTTTTCACCATGTATTTACAAAAAAAATCATTTTAAAAAATCGGCAAAATATCAAACTATCAAAGATTAAAATGTCGCAACAATAAACGTCACCGAGTAAAAAGGCACATCGCTATGGAAACCATATTGTTATTTCATTTACCAGCCGCCTTGATTTATAGTGTAAAGATGGTGTCTTGCGAGATTAAGCGCTCTTCGTTCGAGATTTTTAAAAGCATTTTCCTGTTTTTCTTGGATTTTTTTGATAGAGGTATTAAAAGAAATAGTGTTCACAACTCGCGGCTAAACTGTGCTTTTTTTACTCGCGTTTTTAAATACCTCGCTGCGCTCGTTATTTAAACCAACGCTTAAGCACTATTTTAGCCACTAGTTGTGAAAACTACTATTTTGTTCTAGTTTTTTTGTATTTTTTGATACAAGTATAAAAAAATAGTGTTTACAAGTCGCAACTAAACTGTACTTTTTTTTTGTCCTTCAAAACCAGACTTGTAAAAAAAAAACACTATTTTACCGCTAGCCGTAAAAACTTCTATTTTTCCTCATGGAACGTGATTTTTTAGATACGTACCCCTTCAATCCTCTGCCCTTCCCCAACGTCGAGCAGTCCACTACCAATCGACGGGCAGTCTACACAGCGACAGTCAGAGCTCGAGTAGTGTCAGCCCCATCCCCTCCCCTTCGCCCAGGGCCACCCCTCAGCCCGTAAATGGCAATGGCGGCAATAGAAGGCCCGTTTCTGTCATTGGTAAGTTTTTATTGTCAAAACGTTTCTTGGACAATCCACTCACTTTTAAAAGGCACCTATTTGTGTTGAGTAATTATTAATAACAAAAAATGTTAGGTTTTATTTTTACATAACAATTGTCTTCTGTCCCTACAATTTAACTAATAATTATAGGAAGCTGGGAGCTCCAGCAAAAATGTGGAAGAACTGCATTCTCGTAATTGATAGTATTAATAATACAGTGGCGTAGCCAGAAATCGACTCTGAGGGGGAGTTTCATCATTTAATAAAAATCAACTATGACAAATTTTTAAACATTAAGTTGTCTTTTTTTTTCAAGGGGTAGGTTTATGGGTTGAGGGATCTTGTTAATGAAACGTCCTTTTTTTTAAATGGCAACGTTTCGCAAAATTTATTTGCTTCTTCAGGGCTATTAAAGACGGCCGTACCATGTGTCGATTTTATTGCCAATAGACGTCATCCTTGCGTAAAGAGGTATTATTTTTACAGAAGTACCGTAAAATTTTGAATAAAACTTTTAAAAAAAACATTAAAAAAAATAGGATCGTTAAACCATTAAGTATTATTGCTTGAGCTCTTGAACTGAAGGGAGGGGAGAGGGGCAGTTTAATAGGTGTTGACTTAGTGTATACGAAACAAAAAAACTTATATTTAAAAGCAATTCTCATGTAGTCTCATTTGCAGATTTGTTTTAAAATTAACCCGCAGGCAAAAATTTTGAAAAAAATTACACGAAACTGCGTTTTTTTTATGCGTTTAAAATGTTGTTGACAAAAAAATTGCTTAAAATAAACAAAATTGTAACAATATTTAATATTGGTATGGCGCCGCAGACGAAAACTTCGACAAAAAAAAAACAGAAAATTCTTTAAAAATGTTTATCTTAGGTTTTTTGTAAAATATTTTTGGAAAAGTAGATTGGGTTATATGCCAAGAAGGGGTGGGTTTCGGTGGTATATATATATAGATTTGTTGCCAAATCATAAATGGGCGGCAGATGAAAATTTAAAGACAAATTATACTATAAGAATGCCATTTATTACACGTTTTGAATGCTGGTGAGAAAAATTCCGTAGAATTAATTTATAATTGTTGTTAAAATTAATGACGTTATAGCAGCGCCGGTAAAATTTTTAAAATTTAAGATATTACACCAAACACACATCACAAACCGGAGTAAAGGGTCAAAAAAGTGGGGGAACTTTAGCCCTCCCTGGGGCCCTTGATCATGATTAATTTAAATATTGTAGATTGGGTTGGACCTCCTGGGGGGGGTTTAACCGCCAGAACCCCCCCTGGCTACGCCATTGAATAATATAAGGTGACGAATAAGATTGTTTGACGTAATTTAAATATACAAAGATAGAAAAAGAGCAAATGGGGGTAGTTTTTAGAAAAATTCTCATGTATGGGGGTTTTAATTTTTTTAAATTTTACTTGTTAGGCAACAGTAATAGTTCAAGCATAGTCAGTAGTCCTAGTACAAATAGTAGTCCGTTGCACAAAAGATGGAGCTCTACCGGTGATTTCAACCAGATACCTAGCGGGGCGGTCAGTCCTGCGCCCAGTAGCGTACATTCTAAGTAAGTGCCACACGCACGTTACACTCTTTATAATAGTAGTTTGCGAGTGTCTTAATTTATCTGAGCACGTAATGACCATAACATGCGAGTTAGTGTACTATACTTTATCTACGAAATTATTAAAAATATCAAACGCGAACACTCTTTAAGTTAACAACCTTCATAACCTGAAGTTTCCATGACGTTCTATCTAAAACGTCAAAACAAATAAGGTTACTAAGGGACTTTTAATATATCTTTTTAAAAACTAGGTTTTTTTTCTTAAAAATGCGTAATATCTCAATTTAACGGGACTTATTTTTGTAGCACTAAAATTTATCGGATTCATTTACGTATAATAAATATTTATTGTCTTAAAAATATTGAAAAATAATTCACATTTTTGTGTCAATTAGTGCTCTTATAAAATAAAATTTCATTGCTTGTCACGCCTTTTGATGAGCCATTAAAATAGTGTTGAGATGGTCGCAGATTAAATACATTACCGTAAAATATAACTAGAATATTTTTAAAAAACAAAAGATCAAAAGATCTTGGGTGGAAATAACGAAAATTCAAACTTGGATGAGTATTTCACAAGGAACACAAAAGATCAAAACGAAAAGAGAAATGAATAAACGATGTTTCGCCCTGGGTAACCAGCGTGGGCTCATCAGTAGTTTCACTGGTCACCCTCCACTATACATCATTAAACACCATCATACACTTAGATTTCCAACCTTGAACCACTCACAAATAGGCATCGTTCCGCACTGGTACATACTTATCCAAGTTACCTAATACGAATTCGTCCTGGCGTGTTAATATTTCCAGTAGGATTATGCTCCTAAGGCAATTAAAACAAAGAAGAAGTTAAAAAACCTCCAAATCAGTTAATTCAACCGAAAAGAAACTAAAAAACAAAAGATCAAAAGATCTTGGGTGGAAATAACGAAAATTCAAACTTGGATGAGCATCCCACAAGGAACACACACAAGATCAAAGAGAAATGATTAAACGATGTTTCGCCCTGGGTAACCAGCGTGGGCTCATCAGTAGTTTCACTGGTCACCCTCCACTATACATCATTAAACACCATCATACACATTGATTTCCAACCTTGAACCACTCACAAATAGGCATCGTTCCGCACTGGTACTTACTTATCCAAGTTACCTGATACGAATTCGTCCTGGCGTGTTAATATTTCCAGTAGGATTATGCTCCTAAGGCAATTAAAACAAAGAAGAAGTTAAAAAACCTCCAAATCAGTTACTTTAACCGTTTCGGTGATGAGCCCACGCTGGTTACCCAGGGCGAAACATCGTTTATTCATTTCTCTTTTCGCTTTGATCTTTTGTGGGTTCCTTGTGGAATACTCATCCAAGTTTGAATTTTCGTTATTTCCACCCAAGATCTTTTGTTTTTTAGTTTCTTTTCGGTTGAAGTAACTGATTTGGAGGTTTTTTAACTTCTTTTAAGAATATTTTTGTTGGTCACAAAGATACTCTCTAATAATAATCTTGTTGTTTTAGGTATTCCAATAAGTCGTTTTTAAACTTATTTAAGACCAATAGTAATAGTTCAACTCCAGCTTACAAACACGGGTAAGTAAGGGTCACCTTATTTTAAAATGTTTATACGGCTTTAGACTGTCTCCACCCTGGAGCCTTTCGATTGAAACATCTACAGGGTTCGACAGTTCTTGTCTAGGAATTACCGTGTATTGAAAAAGAAGCGCAATAGCTAGTAAATGAGAGCGAAAGAAATAATAAACTTGAGAAACCGATACGCTGTTGCCGATGTCATCCCCAATTAACTAATAAATTCCCAAGTAAGATCCCGTCAAATTTAACGATAAATGTTGCCTTCAAAGGGCGTGAAACAGTGATTATAAGTATTTTCTTATTTTAGTTTGAAATTACAATCCGCTAAATTAATTAAAATGCCCATTTATCCACACACATAAAGCTGCGAAAACTCTGAGACTGACCTCCCACAACCAGTTACGTTAAAGTCCCGACTCTACGAGACAATTTAAAGTAGCAGTCTCCCACGAAGTATCTGGTTGAAATAAATTTAAAACAAGATTATACTTTTTTAAAAGAATAAAAAAAATTAAAACAACGTGGCGCAGTCTTTCAATCTGCAACCCTCTACTCTTTCTACTTAGAACATTTTTTGTAGCCGTGTTCACGTCCTGTTTAACTTTAAAACGAATTTAAAGCTGTTATTAAATAATTTAATAACAGAGGGTTATTTTTTAAAAAGAATTCTGATTCTTGTAGAAACGGGGCTCCTCCTCGTCTCTCCTCAGATGTACAAAGTCGCCTGTTCTTCAGGTCTTACATAAAAAATATTTTAGTTGATTGAGAAAAATTACGTCTAACATCCTTCACGCCCTCGCCTTCGAATAAAACAGACTAAAGTGCACCAGTTTCCCTAAACTGTTTGCTTGACAACGTTGCCTAGCCGGCATCTCTCTTCAGTGCATCTGAATTGAATAGCGTTCTTACTCAGACCTCAGACACAAGCATTTCGGCACCCTAGACGAGGACTGCAGAACAGTGATCCCGAAAGAACGACGCTGCCAACGTGTCCGTTGGGTCGCGTTTGATTGGCTTTCAGGCATATAACTATGAGATACTATAACCAAAGAAATTAAAATAAACTAGAAGGCTCACTCCATATATTGAAGGCAAATTTTCCAAATCAGTAACTAAAGCTAAGGAAATTGCTGAGGAACAGTTATGGCAACATTGTAGAGTCGCGTTCTGATTGGTTTTGAAGCAATATAAAAGATAGTTCCGGCAACTTTTCGGCACTTTTTTCAACTAACAAACATTTCTTATGCATTTTTATAAATCCTAAAACAAAAATATAACCATAACAATTGCAAAAATCACAAAAAACTAACAAAAACCCGACGGATCCGTCGGACCTAAGATGGCAAAGCGTGCCTCGACAAATCAATAATATTTTTCCCTGGTTGTCAGATTGTGGGGAGTAAATGTCCTAATCCTGATGTCAATAATTGTTTCTAGAAGATGAAACAAAACATTATGTTAAATAAAATTCCTTATGCATTTTAAACTGAAATTTTTCGGCACTATACCAACTTATTGCAATATATGGAAACTCGGCAACTGCGGTCTAAAGTTCTGCCTAGATGTGCGGTTTCTAGTTTATTTTAATTTCTTTGATTACAACTACGAAGTTACCTGTGTACAATTTGAGCTTACTTTGAAATTGAATATCTCGAAAACATCGATGGATTTTCGAAATTTCTACACAGTCTTCAAGACGTTCAGGGACCTTCAAAACAAGGTATCACTCGACCCACTTTCCCTATTCAAAATATAGTGTATATAAACTGTATTTCAATTTGATAATTGAACATTGTATTATTTTTAGAACAAATAGTGCCACCTACAATATGGACGATAAAGTCGTACGAATGTACTTCAGAGGGAAAAGTATACTTCTATACGCGCCAACCTTTTTGTCTGATAACTACGATATTACAAAGGTGAGATTGTTCGACCATTTTTTAACTGAAACTCAAAAACTAAAAATATAGTAATTGCTTTCTAAAAATACCCTAGCTTTAAAGGGTGGCGTAAAAAAAGGAACTTTTTGACTGCCCATGTTAACCATAACCATTTTAAAAAGTCAAGTATTTAAAATTTAAGAATTTGGCGCCAAGCTTGACAATTTATGGAAATACAAAATGGCGGACATTTTTAAAAAATAGGTTAACTTTGGCCTCTAGACCTTTATCTTTCCCGAGTGTACTGATGTATCGCTTGTTAGTATCAGGTAAGAAATAGCAAAGTTGTGAATTATTTAAATAAGTGCGTTACCACATTCAGTCAGATCAAAAAAAATCTTGAATTTGTTTTTAATACGTACTTTTTTAACCCCTGTAAACGTTTATTTTATGCCGAGGGATCATCAGCTGCAGACAGTAGGTGTACAAATCGTTGACAATACTTTAACAATACCTGACAATAATTGGCAATACTGGACAATACTGGAAACAATATTGGAGACAATACTGGACAATACTTGACAATACTTAACAGTGCTGGACAATACTTAACAATCCCGGACAGTAGGTGTACAAATTTTTGGCCAGCTGTTGACCCCGAGGGGGAGCTACAGATAGTAGGTGTACAAATCGTTGACGATATTTTAACAATATCTGAGAATACTGGAGACAATACTGGACAATACTTGACAATACAGGACAATACTTAACAATCCCGGACAATACTTGACAATATTTCAGTTCTTGACAGTAGGTTTACAAATTTTTGGCCAGCTGTTGATCCCTCGTTTTATGCCAAATGTAGAGGGCCGCTACGTGAACTATGCGATATTTTTAGGTTTCAACGGCTCCCAGTAAAAGATTAAGACTCGATTGGGTCTACGGGTACCGAGGCAGGGATTGTAGATCGAACTTGTACTCGCTTCCGACGGGAGAAATGGTTTACTTCGTGGCGGCCGTTGTGGTTTTGTACAACGTGGAAGAACAGCACCAAAGGCATTATTTGGAGCACACGAGCGAGGTCAAAAGGTACGCGAAGGGCGAAAGTTTAGTCGCTTTCCGAAAGAAAATTCTCTACAGCTGGCAATAGTTTACAGTAGCAACAGCATATTCGAAATAGGAGAGTCTAACAAAAATAATATGAAAAACAAACGGAAGATGGCTGTGGTAGTGATGGGCACAAAACATCGATGTTTCAAAAACATCGATGTTTTTAACATCGATGTTGATAAAGAAACATCGATGGTAAAACATCGATACTTTTTTTAAACATCGGAACATCGAACATCGATAAAAAAAAAATTATAGGAAATAAATAAATTATAGGAAATAAAAATAAATAATCAGAGCGCTTCTTTTCAAAAGCTGGCCAAACCCTCACCAAAAGAAGGAATGGATTGAAAGGACCAACCCACAATAAAATATTGTTTCTACAATCAATAGAAAAAAGCTTACCTCTTAAGGGTGTGCTCCAATGTATAAAATACAGTTTCTTTTGAGTGTAGTACTCATTTTTTTTTCTTGTTTTTTACCTTAGATATTTAATAGTCTTTGTATAATCATGTACCAATTATTTATTATTAGCCCCTGTGCCCACCAACGCGAGTCCACCCTGACTCAAAAAACGCACCATGTGACTGGACATACATTTCCAATGGTTTAAATAGAACAGTTTCTTTGAATACCACAAAAAAAAACATCGATGTTCAGAAACATCGATGTTTTTATTCCGATGTTTTTTTTCGATGTGCCCATCACTAGAATGTGGCACTGTAAATCTAACGAAATAACAAGAGTTTTTTGTACTTCAGTTCAGAATGAACTTCTTGAATTTCGTTTGCTCACACAGAGGGTGGAACTTAGGACGACGCCGTTTCGTCCTTATTAGGGACTCGTCAGCTAGGTGTACCACAACGACAGAGAATTTCGGTCACGCTTATACGCCAAAGATCGCGGCTCAAGCGGAGAGAATTTCTGTCGAGTACCGACCATGGCGCCCTCTCTCTCTTGCAGGATCGATGCTACGCCTTGCACCTACTGCTTATGCAGTGGGTACTATTCTTGGTTGTAGGAGATTCACACAGAGGGCGCCATGGTCGGTACTCGACAGAAATTCTCTTCGCTTGAGCCGTAATCTTTGGCACAAAAGCGTGACCGAAATTCTGTCGTTGTGGTACACCTAGTTGATGAGTCCCTAATAAGGGCGAAACAGCGTCGTCCTAGGTTTCACAGTTCCACCCTCTGTGTGAACAATCGAAATTCAAGAAGTTCATTTTGCACTGAAGTACAAAAAACTCTTGTTATTTCGTTAAAAATAATATGGCCGTTCTAGGATAGTGATGGGCACATTCCTGTTTAATATGCATCTTTTTCCACTTTCCCAAAATGTTCATTTTTATTAGCATTACGTCTTATGGAAAATCGCTTTGTTTACCCTACTCCCAGCATTTTTAAGGGGCCATCACGTGATTAATGGCTGACAATATTTGTTAGACAGCCCTATATAGGCCTCTCATCTACACCTGATTATTTGGTGATGTTTGGTCCAAATTGACGGCCTTGCCAACTAAGTCTTGTAGAAACTGTCAACAGTGTCAAAAAAAGCGGCTGTTTTGGATTAAAAGAGCACTAAATCGGAAGTAGTTGACTGTAATATATTTTTATCTCGAAGGTGTCGGGCTGTCGATCAAATTCGGGATGGGCATTTAAAAATCGTGGCTGTATGGTAAAGAAATAGTATATTACATAACGAGAGAAGAAAGTCACAAATTTCACACGAGCTTGAATGTTGTGAACGAGGCGCTAGACGAGTGAAACAACACGCGAGTGTAAGAAAGTTACTTTCTATCGAGTTGTGTACGCTATTTTTTCCTACGACCACTTTAGGATTTAATTCGTATTCTTAATTATTATTAAATTTTTCATTTTCATCTCAAGACAAGAAAGTATTTTCTTCTCTAGGAACGAAAATGGTTTTGGTCTATTTCCGACGCTTCTACTAGATACCTACATTGTTTGGATGGTTTGCTATCATTCTTTTCGTCACTAGACAAGAAAACATTTTCGTCTCTAGAGACGAAAATAAAATTGATATGCGTGTGATATATAAAACTTTCTGAGGCGTTATAGAGTGCAAATTTGGTTACTTTCGTGTGTGGTCGTAGGAAAATGATTTTTCATGAGATGTAATGCTGATAAAAATCGAAATTTTGACAAAGCATGGGAAAAGATGCAGATATAAACAAAGTGACTATATTATAGAGTTATCCTTTCCGAATCAGAGACTTCATTTGAGAGAGACGACGATATCTACAACTACATTTTTAAAACTTAAAAAATACGTACTCAGGAACGATTACTCTATAAGATCATCTTTCATTCTTTTCAGCCTTGCTATTCATCCAAACAAAATGTTAATAGCTACGAGTCAGTCTGCCGGGAATGATAAAACAAATAGTAGGGTAAGTCAGATTTTACTGGATTTATTGTCAATATTTTATTTATTTATTGCGAGGCAAATTGATAAATTTGTTGAACTATCTATGTGATAATATTTTGCGTAATGCTAAGCGTGTTTCGTATTAAAACTAATTTCTATCTTTAAATGACAATTTACTTAGTTTTAGTATTTTATTTTACTTTACATTATATTTTTATCATTTACAGAGAACATTTTTTTCTCAAAATCACATGTTTTCATCTGAAAAACATGCGATTTGAGAAAAAAATGAACACTACATATTAAGCGTGATCTTTCTCTATCTAAATCACGTTATTTTGCAATATGCTATGTGGGAGTCATTTTTATGTTAGCTAATTATTTTATGTAATGATTTTACGTAACTTTTGGTTTTCATATATTTCTTACTAGCGCAGCCGTGGAGTTGCTGGCGATATCCAAAAAATATCATTTGACAGCTGTCATTAAGCGAAACGTCAAAAAAGTAGCCTATGTTTCAATTCAGGTTACACCAAATTTTATCCAAATCAATTCAGCCGTTTTTGCGTGATTGATGAACAAATGCGCATACACACACACCACTTTCGAATTTATACTGGAGCACAAAAAACACCAGAAAGCGCAAATATTTTTAAAGTAATTTATTTATATATTAACACATTAGGATGCTCTTAGTAATTGATTACATTTCCAAGAAGATTCCTTCCTGATAATCATCAAAAAATTAATAATGAGTGGCTCCTCCATGGTTATTTATGCACTCGTTTGTTCTATGGGCATTGACAAAATAAGATGGTCTATATCATATTGAGGAACACTCATCGAAATCCTTCCTACGGCATGCCAGAGTTCATCTAAGTTTCCAGGGGGACGTGGTAATCGACTCAGATTGCGCCCTATCATATCCCATACGTGTTCGATAGGCGACAAGTCTGGCGATCTTGCTGGCCATTCCAAAGTCTCTATGCCAAGTTCATGTAAGAAGTCCATTGTTTCACGAGCAATATGCGGTCTGGCATTATCTTGTTGAAAAATCGCATTTGGGATACTTTGTCGGGGGATAGGGATGTAAAACTGGCTGCAGCACTTCATCGATATATCGCCGAGCAGTCACATTGCCGTTGATGAGGACTAGAGGTGATCTGCTTCTTAAACATATAGCACCCCATACCATGATACTTTGCTGTCTTGCTGTATCACTTTTAACAGCAAAGTCTACATTTCGTCTCTCACCTCGAAATCGCCTAACCCTCATGCGGCCATCATGGCCGCCTAAACAAAACCTGGATTCGTCGGTGAAGCTTATGGTATTCCATTCGTCATTCCAGTTTTGCTGAGCTCTGCACCACTCCAAGGGGCGAGCCTTATGTTGTGGGGTCAAAGGTAGCACCAAAAGCGGACGGTAAGCCCTCAGCCCCACACCAAGCAATCTTCGATTAACTGTCATCCTTGAAAACACTCGTCCTGTAGCTGCAAATAGAACATCTCTTACTTGGCGTATACTGTCCCGTCGATTTCTGAGACGACCTCTATAAGTCTCTTAACACTGTTGATGGATTGGCATTAACCCTTCTTGCAATTTCCCGTAAACCAAAACAAGCCTCTTTCATGCCCACGATGCGTCCTTTCTCGAGGTCGTTTAAATGATGAAATTGCGGACGACCGCGAACTCTTGGCATTTTTATTTTTTAAGTAAACTGTAAGCAATCCAAAAAGATCAAAAACTACGAGAAAAATGATTTAAAATTTTCAGAAAAGTTCTTTTATGTGTTGGTTGTTTTTGAAAATGAATAGACAAAATCTGTGAAAAAAGGAAGGATTAGAAGACAAAAAATTTATAAGATATTTCTTTTGAGATAAGGTATACACACAAATAATTTTCATTCAAATAATTACCCATATACATGATGTTGCATTTTTTTCGTTCTCCAGTAAATATTAGTAGGATTATTTAAAAAATGCAAGGACAAAATTTTGCAAAAACTGTTTTTGCTAAATCAACTTATTTTGGACGTGTAAATTTGTCTGAAAGAAATGATCTTGGAACGTATTATTTGTCATTTCAGGCGCACATAAGAGTATGGAACTCTATCTCACTTCACACTCAGGCCATTATCGGGATGAATGATTTCAACCTGTCGGTGTGTTGTATGTCGTTTTCGAAACTAGACGGTGGCGCCCTCCTAGTGGCCGTCGACGAAAACATAGACCACAGCATATCTGTGTGGGATTGGCAAAGGGGCGATGGAGGCTACAGGATAGCGGACACTAAGGTATAACAGTCGGGGTGGACAAAAAAATGTAGCTTAAACCCTCGAAGAAAGCGATTTGATTTAAAACCGTTCTAATATAAAACCGATTTTAGGCGCGTATAAACGTAGTAACTGTATGTTAATTTTCAGTGTTCGGTAGATACAATAGTATCGGCCGAATTCCATCCACTCGATCGAAACACCATAGTGACCTGTGGAAAGTCTCACATTGCTTTCTGGTCCCTGGACGCCACCGGAATGTTATTCAAACGAATGGGCGTGTTCGAAACTAGGGACAAACCGAAGTATGTCACCTGCGTTGCCTTCTTACAGACTGGGGAGACTATAACAGGTAATTACCACTCTTTAGTCGGTCCTTCTCTGTACCGGGTGGTCCAAATTCGAGAGGCCTCTATAGGTTTCGGCTTTTGCAGCATAGTTAGCCCAAAATTAATATACATGTTACGGGGTCGATTTTCAAGGGAAGTCGAAAACTAAAAACCGCATTGCAATATGTCAAAGCGTTTCTGAGCTACAAGGTGAAATGTGCGATTTTAAAGGCCTTCTACAACTTTTTTATTTGTAAAGATAGAGATTTTCATTAAAAACATTTTTTGAAGATTTTTTAAAGACAAATCTACCTGTTTCTCTTAAAGCCTTTAGTTCCCGAGATATCACAAACAGTTATATTTCTTTAAATGGGATACCCCCAATTTTTCTAAAAAATCAGTTTTCTAATAAAATTTCCTGTCGAACGATGTGCCATACACCTATTTTTATTAAATAGTTTAAAAGATATTTGCATATTTTGATATTTACCATAGTAGGCGCTGTGCGCGCCCTAAATGTGTAAATAAAATTTTATTGTTTGTTTTTTCATACAAAATCAAGTTGGCTACGACACGAGCCACGACCAACCCTAAAATTATTAAAAGTTTTTATTTAAAATTTTTATTAACTAAACTATGATAATACCTAAAATCTACATCTAACAATTTTCTTTAATTCTAAAACAAATGCTCAAATTGACGGCCGTTTTCTTCTAAACATATCCTACATCTTCTCTTGATGCTATTTTCTGCATTAAGAAGTTCTACCGCACGAAGCTGCCTGAATGCAGTACGAAGTGCCTCTTCCAATTCCCTTCTAGTAGTTGGGCGATTTCGAAATACAAGGTCTTTGACTCTCCCCACAAAAAGAAGTCGCAGGGGGTCAGGTCTGGAAACCTGGGGGGCCAATATATAGGACCTTTATTTCCGATCCAGTTTTCGGCAAACACAATATTTAGCAAATTAGTAATATCTCGTGCATTGTGACAAGGTGCACCGTCATGTTGAAAGTATAGCTCATTATTTTGCTGAAGTGGCAAATTGTCGATAAACGGAATCACCTGCTCTTCTAAAATTTGTTGGTATCTGTCGGCATTTAAATTTCCATCAAAAATATATGGCCCAATAATTTGTCGTCTGTAGATGCCTACCCATACATTAAAACTGAACCTTCCCTGATTCGCTTGTTCCACCATAATATGGGGATTTTGCTGTTTCCAGTAATAGCAGTTATATCTGGTGAATATTCCATCACTAGAAATCGTTGCCTCATCCATCTAAATAACTTTTCTGGCAAAATCGGGGTCTTCTTGGCTTTTATTTAGGTACCTGCAAAATGCATGTCTTGGAGAAAAATCTTGTTGCCGTAATTAGTGCACCCTTCGTGGTCGATAGGGCCTAAACTTGTGTTTTTTAAGCACCCGAACGGCATTGCTGCGTGGCATTCCAGTGTTTCTCTCCATAGCCCTGGTGGAAGTAATCGGGTTAATTTCTATTTCTCCTAGAACCGTTAGTTCTTTCAACTCTCTATCTCTGGCTAGGCTTCTATACGTCCTAGACCGCAGTTTTGTAAAGTATCCGTATTCTTGTAGATGACGTTTTAACTTCAAAAATATTTTTGAGCTAGGTTGCTTTCTTTCCGGATATCTCTGGAAATATAGATTTAACGCCGTCTGTCGATTTTCGTTACTTTCAATATAACATTTTATCATGTACTTTTCAAAGTTTTCATACATTTTTATATCATGACGAAGACGCCACTTTTGACACTTGGGCTCGTTTATCATGGCAATTGTTTTTATTTGATCATAGCTACCTAGGTAGCACCTAAAACTGCATAGGTCAGAGTTAAACACAGCCTATTATGGTTATTATTAAAAATTGCAGATATCTGTTTAACTACTTAATAAAAATAGGTGTATGACACAGCGTTTAACAGGAAATTTTATTACAAAACTAATTTCTTTAAAAAAATTGCTCTATTCCATTTAAAAAAATGTAACTTTGTGTTATGTCTCGTGAACTAAAGGTTTTCTTCAAAAAATGTTTTTAATGAAAATCTCTTATCTTTACAAATAAAAAAGTTGTAGAGGGTTTTTAGAAACGCACATTTTTGAGAATCACCCTCTAGCTCAGAAACGCTTTGACATATCGCAATGCGGTTTTTAGTTTTCGACTTCTCTTGAAAATCGAGCCCGTAACATGTATATTAGTTTTGGGCTAACTATGTTGCAAAAGCCCAAAGCTATAGAGACCCCTCGAATTTGGACCCCCCTTGTACAAAGGTCAACATATTTTACAACACAAAAACTAAAGAACCCTGGCATTTAATTATGGGGGATGTGTTTCGGTTATTTTTTAATATGTTACATAGGGGGTCCCAATGAGCAATTTTCACCATGGGTACTTTCCCCAATATGTACAGGATGAGCTAGAAAACAAAAATATCCGTTTTTGACTAAACTTAACCTTTGTTTACGACAAAGCTAGAGATGGCATAATAATGGTTTTTGCAGATCTGATTCAACGCATATAACGGCCTACATTGTTGATATTAGTACTAATGTACATATATGTACAGGGTAAGCCAAAAAATACGCCTGAAATTGCTCAAAATCTCTTATTTGCACAGTTGACGCTTTTAGCATCAGCAAAAAAAATGGTTTTTGATGTCCAAACGAAATGTGCTAGATACACGAAATTTTGCACACTTTTATCCCTATTTGTCAACTGTGAAATTTGATATTTTAATTGGTGTCTCTAGCACTTTCCGTTATCACCGAACTCGTTTTTTAACCATTTTGCATAATCCGATAATAACTTTTTTCTCACCTGTGAATGACATCTAGTTCGGTACTCGTTGAGATTGTCAAACTTGTGCTCATCGATCAACCACTGACCTTCCCTCTTAAAAAAAAAACAAATCTTTTAGGTGACTCAAGTGGGAACCTGCAAGTGTGGGGCCGAGGCACGAACACTATATGGAAGCTCGTGAAAAACGTCCATGAAGGCGGGGTTTTTTCAATTTGCGTACAAAGAGACGGCAGCGTGCTTACCGGAGGCGGAAAAGATGGCAGAATAGTCGAATTTGACAGTAATTTGTCTCGAACTGGATTGGTCGGTGAGGTAAGCGTGGAGTTGATTTGCTCTGTTTTGATTAAAAGAGGGACCAGTGTCAACATACGCAATTTGCGAACATTTTTTATGTTTTTTCCCTCCTTGTAGAGTTAGAATATTACCCTAAAAGCAGTTTTGAGCGGAATTGTGCCTCTACATAACCCTCTTATTCATTTCATATCTTCAAATCGTAGGAGGCTTTCAAAAGCTAAAGTAAAGCGGATTACGTCACTCGCAATATTCCGGTTGGCTAAGTTGGTTTTAGGTCATCTACTCAATTCTTATTTTATTTGCTACATGATTTTTTCAGAAGCAACTAATTTTTTTTTGGTGTTTAAACGCACTCTTAAAAAATGTGGATAATCTTTTCAAATCAAATCAAAATTAACTTTATTGCAGTGGCGGTTCCAGGGAGGGGGCGGGCGATCGCCCCCTCCCTGGTAGACAACAAAGATGCTGGTGGTAACTCCAAAGTCTTTTGAGAAAAAACGAGAAAGAACGACATTCTAGAATCCCTACACACTATTTTGAGACAGTTTGACCTTCAATTCGTCACACCAAGAATAAACATACGGTACAAATGGTATTGGAAATACAGAACAGTATTATAGAGTTTCTATTTATAAACAAGTTTTAGACAAAATAATTTCGGACATAAAATCAAGGTTCAATAACGAGACTCAAGTATCAAAATTAACTAATGTCGTTTCCACAGACCTAAAAACCATAGACCCTGAATCCCATTCATAAATTATTATTTGGTTTGCCCCCAAGCTAGCCTGTGTGCCAAAAAAGGACAGAATGATTTTCAGAACGTTGCTCGGCAACACTGCGATAAAACATGTATATGTTTGTAGCCGTATGTCCTAGATACATCCATTTGTTTTACGTACTCTACCAGTAGCGGCGAAAAATTAATAAATATGTAAAAAAATGGGTTAATTTCACAAAAGCAGTAATTTGTAGTTTTCACAAGTAGCGGTTAAAAGAGCGTTTTTTTTACGAGCGTTGATTTAAATTAACGAGCGCAGCGAGTGATTTAAAAAAAACGAGTTTTTTTTGCATCGGTAACCATGCTTTTGTCATTTACTGAAACTTACTTCACACAGGTCTTTTGGATGAAGTTATAAAAATCCAGCCCCTTTCTTTCAGAAACCCGCCACCAATTTAATTGTGTTATGTTGTTAAAGATAACTTTAATACAAGGTTTAGGGCCACAGTTGTTTAATAGTATTTTCTATCAACTGAAGGAAATATACTAAATCCCTGATGAAATATACTAAATCACTTGCATAATTATAACTTTAAAATATGTCATAGAAAATATGTTAAGATAAAAGTAAAAATATAATAAAATACCTACTTTTTTTTAAAACTAATATTCAATTAATGCTTTGAGAATTAAAATATTTTACTATACTTAACAATTTCGTTTTACCCATTGTTATTTTACATAGGTGAGGTACACAGAACTTGAAACCCTTAGGTCTGTGGTCAGGTACCTGCTTTTCTAAATTTAGGACTAAAATACCAAAATACCAGAATAAACAGACAATAAAACATAATAATATTTTGATATATTATTTTTGCCTTTGTTAAGGAATTATAGCCTTGAGCACACCTGCACAGAGGGTATATAAACAGGGTGCTGGTCCTAACAACAAAGCATATTAAAAAAAACAGCGTAATTATGCAGTATACGGTTTTCTGCCATTTTTGACTTTTTATGAAAAATTCTTTAGAGGGACCCCAAATCTGCCGGTTGTTTTTTTTTACTAAAATAACCCAATCCAACACCGCCCAAATCAATCTAACCCAACCCAACACAAAACAATAAAAAAAATACATTACACCCTTTTTTCTCTTAAAAAAAAAACCGGCGACGGCGGATTTGGGGTCCTAGGGACCCTCGTAGGTGCCTCTATAAACAATTTTTCATAAAAAATCAAAATGGTAGAAAATCGTATATAAGGTGACCAACTCTTAAAGGGGCAAAAAAAATATCATGTATTTTGTCTTATATGCACCCCTAATAATATTAAGATGTATTTTCCAAAATACATATTAAAGAAAAATAATTTAAGTAAGGTTTCAATTCAAATTTATAGATGGCAGAGAACATCCGCTTTTTTAAGTTACAAAATACAGTGTTATCAAAACTGGGGCGAACCGGAACTTTTGCTGAAAAATCGGGACTATCCGGGACGGATTTTTTCCCCGAGACAAATGGGGACTGTCCCGGCCAAACCGGGACGGTTGGTCACCTTATCGTATACTGCATAATTACCAAAAACAGTAATACCAATAATTGAAAATAAGTAAAGGACGACACTGGCCGGTAATTATCACAACAAAACTACAGCTGATTATGACATTTACCTTTGAAAGAAAATCCCCTGATTTGGGTGTTCCAATCGTTTACACACGATGCACTCCCGCACCATCCTATAGTTTTTAACTTTACAAGTTATAAAAAACACAAAAACCACATAAAAGGTTTCGAAATCCGAAATATTTGGACACGGTCGGTATGCAACGCTGCAAAACATATATAATGAATGCAAACCACCAGGTAGTGCGCAGAAGACGGCAAGGTATTGCGACTTGCCAGTTCTTGTTTAGGGATCGTTAGGAGTATTGAAAAAAATATGGGCTTTTTATATTTTTATGTGTTTATTTTTATCTTTTGTTTTGTAATTATAGTTTTTAAATAAATAAACATTGTTTTCATGATATTTTTGAATATAGCTGCTTATAGTGGTAAAAAAGCACCAAGATTTTCATGAAATTTCAGAACCAACAAGAAAGTAACCTCAAGTTGGCAACAAGGCTTCATCCTACTATGCTTTCATAATTTGGGGAACACGAGCTTATATACTACATATATGTAATCATTTTCACATGGCATACTGGCTCAGTCACATTGTATCTTTTTTTCTCCTGGTCTTTGAGGCAAAGATATTGTATAAAGTGCGAGTTAGGATGACTACAAATATTTTTTTAAATTTATATAAAGAGAAAGAGAACGCCTAATTCCGGCGATACGTTTTGCGAGATACATTGTTATTGTAGGAGCCAGGGTATTAGCATAGCATTCAGAGTCTAATGGTGTAGGTCTGTGGTCGTTTCTAAATACTATAAACTATTTCATTGATCCAGCATACAAATTCTTGAACTTTTATTGGGAGAAGTCGTTTCGAACCTTCCCTCAAAAGAGGTAATGATAAATCCGTATCTACGGTTACCATTACCTTTTTTGAGGAAAAGCTCTTTATTCATTGATTTTAATATTCTTGGATGTTTGTCAGTAAGTAATGCCTCGTCAGACAGAAGCTTCTCCTGCCTCAGAAGATTGAAAACGATAAGTACTTACGTAAAAACACTAATTACCCCCCCCCACCTTGGATTTAAATTTTTTACGAAAACATGTAGAAAATCAAAAGTAGGGCATAAATTGCGGCGCTATAACACCTTTGATATTTACGGTATTAGTTTAATTTTGTGTTAAAAATGGCATTTATGGTGTCATTTTCTTAAAAATTTTTGATTGCTGCGCGTTGAAACCATTGATATATTTACAATTTTAGTTTAATTTAAATAAAAAATTGCATTTTTCAGTGCAATTTTCTTTAAAATTTTCGCTATGATACCGTTGATATTTATGATTTTAGTTTAATTTGACTCAAAAATTACATTTTTAATGTAATTTTCTCAAAATTTTTCGGCGCATTTAAATATTTTTTAAAATAAAAAATGTATGAAATAAACAACTTAAAATCTGAGTACCTCCCCCCCCTAGATTTGAGGCCAAATCCGCGCTTGTAGTAAAACAGTCATAATTTTGCTTTAGTGCAACCAAAGGTTCCAAATTCCCAACATAGACGCGCTTGTAGTTACTGAGTTTATGTTATATATGTTCCTCATAAAAACCATTTTTTTATTCTATTTTTTTTTCATATCGGAACCGCCCCCCCCCTTTTTTGAAATGGTTGGAACAGCCACTGTATTGTCAGAATAACAAAGCAGTAGTAATTTACAAAATAAAACCAAATTTATGCTTAATAACTACTATTTTTTGTCTTTGGTCATTTTTTCGCATCTGCGACCTTTACCGAGAAAAAATTTTAAACCATTTTTTGTAATTCTCCAGATTTAATTAAAATTTTTAACCAAAGGGGGGGGGGGTTTGATCTGAAAATCTTATAATGAATTTTAAAACACCCTTTATTGTCAATTTTTATGGGGCCCGAATGTTGTAGTTTTTCCAAGAGTTTTCCCACTGATATAAATTTAAAAAAACTTGGTGTTGCAGATCGAAGGTCACTTCGGCGGAATCCGTGTCCTCTCCGAAGGTAAAGGGTCACAACTCTTGGTGGGCACCACGCGAAATTGCATCCTCTGGGGCAGTTTGGAAATGGGCTTCCAGCCAATCATATTGGGTCACACGGACGATCTCTGGGGATTGGCTATACACCCTGTCATTCCACAATTCGCCACAGCCGGCTACGACAGGGTATTGCAGCTGTGGGAGTCCATGTCACATAGTATACTTTGGAGCAAGGACATAGGGGTGAGTAATAGAGTGATATTAATTGTCAATGTTATAGTTAAAAGAGAAACCCGTGCTCGACTATACCAAGTTTGACATAGTTCTTTTTGCCCAAAAGGAATGTTTCTAAAAGACAAAAGATCTTGGGTGGAAATAACGAAAATTCAAACTTGGATGAGCATCCCACAAGGAACACACAAAAGATCAAAGAGAAATGATTAAACGATGTTTCGCCCTGGGTAACCAGCGTGGGCTCATCAGTAGTTTCACTGGTCACCCTCCACTATACATCATTAAACACCATCATACACATTGATTTCCAACCTTGAACCACTCACAAATAGGCATCGTTCCGCACTGGTACCTACTTATCCAACTTACCTGATACGAATTCGTCCTGGCGTGTTAATATTTCCAGTAGGATTATGCTCCTAAGGCAATTAAAACAAAGAAGAAGTTAAAAAACCTCGAAATCAGTTAATTCAGCCGAAAAGAAACTAAAAAACAAAAGATCAAAAGATCTTGGGTGGAAATAACGAAAATTCAAACTTGGATGAGCATCCCACAAGGAACACACAAAAGATCAAAGAAAAATGATTAAACGATGTTTCGCCCTGGGTAACCAGCGTGGGCTCATCAGTAGTTTCACTGGTCACCCTCCACTATACATCATTAAACACCATCATACACATTGATTTCCAACCTTGAACCACTCACAAATAGGCATCGTTCCGCACTGGTACTTACTTATCCAAGTTACCTGATACGAATTCGTCCTGGCGTGTTAATATTTCCAATAGGATTATGCTCCTAAGGCAATTAAAACAAAGAAGAAGTTAAAAAACCTCCAAATCAGTTAATTCAACCGAAAAGAAACTAAAAAACAAAAGATCAAAAGATCTTGGGTGGAAATAACGAAAATTCAAACTTGGATGAGCATCCCACAAGGAACACACAAAAGATCAAAGAGAAATGATTAAACGATGTTTCGCCCTGGGTAACCAGCGTGGGCTCATCAGTAGTTTCACTGGTCACCCTCCACTATACATCATTAAACACCATCATACACATTGATTTCCAACCTTGAACCACTCACAAATAGGCATCGTTTCGCACTGGTACTTACTTATCCAACTTACCTGATACGAATTCGTCCTGGCGTGTTAATATTTCCAGTAGGAACCAGCGTGGGCTCATCCTATCTACTGATGAGCCCACGCTGGTTACCCAGGGCGAAACATCGTTTAATCATTTCTCTTTGATCTTTTGTGTGTTCCTTGTGGGATGCTCATCCAAGTTTGAATTTTCGTTATTTACACCCAAGATCTTTTGTTTTTTAGTTTCTTTTCGTTTGAATTAACTGATTTGGAGGTTTTTTAACTTCTTCTTTGTTTTAATTGCCTTAGGAGCATAATCCTACTGGAAATATTAACACGCCAGGACGAATTCGTATCAGGTAAATTGGATAAGTAAGTACCAGTGCGGAACGATGCCTATTTGTGAGTGGTTCAAGGTTGGAAATCAATGTGTATGATGGTGTTTAATGATGTATAGTGGAGGGTGACCAGTGAAACTACTGATGAGCCCACGCTGGTTACCCAGGGCGAAACATCGTTTAATCATTTCTCTTTGATCTTTTGTGTGTTCCTTGTGGGATGCTCATCCAAGT
The DNA here is from genome assembly GCA_963921995.1 of Oxystoma pomonae. NCBI lineage: Eukaryota > Metazoa > Arthropoda > Insecta > Coleoptera > Brentidae > Oxystoma > Oxystoma pomonae. The sequence continues at coordinate 2,174,792 of OY998167.1, read as the reverse complement.
TTGAATTTTCGTTATTTCCACCCAAGATCTTTTGATCTTTTGTTTTTTAGTTTCTTTTCGGTTGAATTAACTGATTTGGAGGTTTTTTAACTTCTTCTAGGAATGTTTCTATTTTTAACTCGACTTTGTATGATCCAGTAAATTCTTATGTTATGCTGTATAAACCCAGCTACAAACAAAAAATCAGCCAAATCAGAGAGGTAAGGGGACAGATCCGATTCTTCTTAAATAACTTTGCTCTATATGTTCGCAGGAAGCAGCACAATGCGTGGCGTTTTCGCACAACGGAGCTAACATCATAGTGGGTACCGTCAAGGGCAAGTGGATGGTGTTCGACACCCAATCCAGAGAGCTCCTGGGCACGTTCGCCGACGGCAACGAAGCCATCCAAGTCATCCAGTTCTCGCCGGATGGCACCTTGATCGCGTTGGGTTCCCGAGATAACAACGTATACGTCTATCAAGTGTCGGCTCAGGGCACCAAGTACGCCCGGGTGGGAAAGTGTGTGGTAAGTTAAACGCAAAGAAATTAAAATAAACTAGATTTCGCATAAAAATCCTGTTTAGACTTAGATCTGCGATTAAGCAAGGTTGCCGATTTTCATTTCTTTTCAACAATTTTAGCGCCAATAAACTAAGGTTTTTATAAGCTTTCCAACGAGGTTTTACAATGTAGGAAAGAAATTATTTTATTTTTTATTTATAAGGTACTTTCGTCATTTAAGTAAAATTATTTTCCCCTTCGCCATCCAAGAAGAACAGTTTTATTGTAACAACTCTGCGAAAATTACAAAGATTTTTTATTAATATTTAAAAAAATTAATAATTTGCGCTTGGCGGAAGTGGAAGAAAAATTTTTCATATTTTATCCATGATAGGTCGCTGCGGGCCCTGAAATCAGGATAAATAAGTTTGACAAAGTGGAAGAAAACGCAGATTAAGCAAGTGATTTTTTTTATTTTCTGAATCGGGGAAAAACATATTGCCTAAATTTTAACAATAAACTCAAAATTCGCAATTAAACGTGGAAATGTCCCTCTACCTATCTCTGTCGCACCCGTGTAATTACATATAACGTCATCTCTCTCAAATCAGATAGCGCAACTGTCTCTCGTCAAGCCGATCTGGCCCGATCTTCAGGCTGAACTGAGAGAGACAGAATAGAATAGAATATCTTATATTTCCTGATTTAAATCGATTGTACAAAATTACAATATGGAAATCGTCAGTCAATTTTATATAAAAAAAGAGAGTTTTACGAACACACAAAAAAAAAACCTACATAAATATTTTACAATTAGATATCCTAAGATAATGCCTATCCACACTGCAAGTGCGAGAGAGATAAGTACTTTAAACTGCGAATTTTAAGTTTATTTCTAACATTTCGGCAAAATGCTCGTTTCTCCCCGATTCAGAAAGAATTACCCTAAAGAATAGTCATTTGGTTTAATCTGAATCTTTTTTCACTTTGCCAAAACTTTTATTTTTGTTAGCATTACGTCTGGAAAATCGCTTTGTTTACCCTACAGCCACCATTTGTAAAAGGCCATCACGTGATTAATGCTGACTTTGACAATTTGTTAGACAGCCCTATTGCTTCAGAAAGCAGGTTGTTGCTATGGACAGTCCGACGTAATTTCCTTAGATTTTGTTACGGATTTGAAAAAATTATTGCCTTTAATATATGGAGTGCGCTTTCTAGTTTATTCTAATTTTTTTACTTAAACCTTCTTGTAAAAAATTGTTTAATGATTCCTTGACAAAAGGCGTTTTTAATACCTTAAAAACTAAAGTTTAAAGAAATTTTACCTACAAACCATAGAATGCTTTGGTTTTATAAGTGTTTGCCAGTTTACAACTTTTTTGTTCTACCTACAGGCTCGTATAAGAGGCGACATTCCTTTTTGTTTTATTCTTAAGAATTATATCTTTTTAGTTTCTTTTTTTTTGTAGGGTCATTCCAGTTTTGTCACGCACTTGGACTGGTCGATAGACAACCAGACCCTTAGAAGCAATTCGGCAGATTTCGAATTACTTTTCTGTAAGTTAAAACACGCCTTAATATTTAAGCATGCAAGTTAACACGGTCTTAACTAAAAAGCCAGTTAACTTCTACCGTTTCAGTGCCCTTTATCCTACTATTGGCGTCATTTTTATAACCAAATTGGTAGTCAATATGGCCGCGATAGTAAGGCAAAGGATACTAAAAGGATAAGAGTTAACCGGCGTTAAATGTTCCATTCCAAATGCAATTGGTTCAACTTTTTTAGACTGACAATGACAGTTATAAAACAAAATTATGATTGTTTTCCACAAACCAAAACTACACTTTTTTGCACTCGACGCGCGTTTCGCTAACAACGTTAGCATCATCAGGAGACGATAAACAATGAACTAAATTAATCTACGCTCTATCTTATATACAATCCTTTAGTGGGCGGAGATAAGACTAATAAATTGTGATTGATCACGATTTTTAATCCTACCTCCCCTCAACCAAAGAATAAAGTGTACTAAACGGGATAGGTCCTCTATCTTTATTTAAACTATTTCTGGATTTAATGATTTCCATACTTTCATATGCATTCAAAAGTCTTTTGTTTGGTACACTTTTTAGAAGTTTTAGGTTATCTAATGTGAATCTATGATTGTTTTCAAAAGCATGCTCGGCCACACTTGACTTTTCTGTTCTTCCGTATTTTAAGTGTGCTAAGTGTTCTTTAAAACGTGTTTGAATAGAGCGTCTCGTTTGGCCAACATATTTTTTATCACAATCCATGCAACTAATTTCGTAAATTCCACTTTTTTTCTAGAACTGTAGTTTTATCCTTGGGATTTCCTAGTAAGCTTCTTATTGTGGTACCGGATTGATATACTAATTTAAGATCGGTGTTATTAAATACTTGCTGCAATCTTTTCGTATAATTAGGATTATACGGAATTGATACAAATTTTGAGTCGCAGGTATCTTTTTGTCTGAAAAAGGTAGAATTCCGAAAGGTCTTTTGAAAAGAATGTCTATTTATCAGCTTATTTATTAAGCCTTCGTCGTAACCGTTTTCGCCAGCTATATTCCTAATCCTATTCTTTTCTGCTTCAAATCTTTCTTTGTTTAAGGGGAAATTTACTAATCTATATGTTAAAAAGTGCAAACTTGCAAGCTTATGTTGTAAGCAATGAAAAGAGTCATTTGGAATATACCTGTTGGTGGCCGTGCCTTTTCTGTATAGGTCAAAGTCCAATTTATTTTTATTTCTTATAACTAGAGTGTCTAGAAATGGCAGTGTACCGTTGTTCTCTGTTTCATAAGTAAATTTAATAGTGGGAAATTTGTTATTTATTTTTTCCATAAAATTTTCAACACTAGTTACTTTAGTGTTGAATACTGCAAACACATCGTCTACATACCTGAACCATACTCTGGGGAAATACTCAAATTCTTTACTTATATCTAATTCAAATTTGCTCATAAATAGGTTTGCGATAAAAGGTGATAAACTATTACCCATTGTGGTTCCTTCTAATTGCTGGTAGTAGTTATTTTTATATTGAAAGTAATTTTGATTCATGCAGAGTTTTGTTAAAGATAGGTATTCTAAAGTCTGTTTGTCTTCTAGATTGTTTTTTCTTAGTAGTTCCTCCAGGTATTTTAAGGTATTGGGGATCGGCACACTAGGGAACAACGAACTAACATCAAACGAGATTAAAATTTCACCTTCTTGGAGTGAAATATCTTTAACTTTGTTGATAAATTCAAGGGAATTTTGAACAGAAAAACCTTTTTCCTTTATCGGTAAATTTTCAAACTCGTTTGCTAGCCATTTCGAAATGTTGTAAGTAGGTGATCCTACAGCAGAAACTATAGGTCTAACCGATTTTCCAGGCTTGTGGATTTTCGGAAGACAATACAGTTTGGGCATAGTGGGATTGCTTACTTGTAGTTTATATTTAATATTATCAGTAATAATATTGTTACATTTTTTAATTGTGTTTTTTACTTCGTTAATCATTTTTGGTTTCTATTCAAACACGTTTTAAAGAACACTTAGCACACTTAAAATACGGAAGAACAGAAAAGTCAAGTGTGGCCGAGCATGCTTTTGAAAACAATCATAGATTCACATTAGATAACCTAAAACTTCTAAAAAGTGTACCAAACAAAAGACTTTTGAATGCATATGAAAGTGTGGAAATCATTAAATCCAGAAATAGTTTAAATAAAGATAGAGGACCTATCCCGTTTAGTACACTTTATTCTTTGGTTGAGGGGAGGTAGGATTAAAGATCGTGATCAATCACAATTTATTAGTCTTATCTCCGCCCACTAAAAGATTGTATATAAGATAGAGCGTAGATTAATTTAGTTCATTGTTTATCGTCTCCTGATGATGCTAACGTTGTTAGCGAAACGCGCGTCGAGTGCAAAAAAGTGTAGTTTTGGTTTGTGGAAAACAATCATAATTTTGTTTTAGTGCAACCAAAGGTTCCAAATTCCCAACATAATGACAGTTATATTTAGTTTTCTCTGTTTAAATGACGCCATATTGAAACTCGTTCGGAAAATTTGATATGATTATTCAATAGGAAAAAGTCTAATGTGTAATACCGCGGCTCTCATTGGTTCAATTTTAAAAAACTTATTGTGCTTTATGAAAAACGATAAATGCTAAATGCACAATATCAAGGGTATCCCAAGGTGAGTGGCTAATTAAATTATTTTAAATCGATACAATAGACAATTTTAAGCTTTTTATATTGGTGTAAGGTATATTTTCCAAATAGTTTTACATGTGCAGTATTGCCGTTTGTACGTAAACTGGGCAACAACTTTTTTATTTTAAACCATACACCCTGTATAATTTTTTATAATAAAATTCCTAATTTATTTGCATTTGCTTCCCTATACTTATTAACTTAACCGTTTTCGATATAGAAATCCATACGTCATGGTTCAGATTGAGAGCAAAACTATGCCTCTTCGACCGATAACCAGTTATCGCAATTCTCCGACTTATAATATTGTTAAATATCTTCTACTGATCATCCAGCCTCTTCAAGGAAAGCCCCCATCATTCGTCAAAAATTCAAAGCACTTCGTGGACCTCCTTGCAACCTGGCGACCAGTTTGTTAGTTTTGTCGTCGAAAGTTTGTACACGAACGTACCACTGGAAGAAACGCTCCAAACCAACCAACCAAACCAAACCAACTGATACTGGACAATATTTAAACTTCAAATCAAACCATTCCACATAAAAAAAAACTGGGAATTGCAAAATCTCTTATAGATCGAGCCACCTACATCTGCAATACAGAAGAAGCTTTAAATAAAGAAAAAGCAAAAATTCGATCCGAAGGAACGGTTTCTCTAACTACACGATCAATAAAACTCTTCAGACTACACCAACACAAAGGACGACAGTCGGAAATACTGAAAGGAAGGCGACACTTATAATTCCACACATGAAAGGAATCTCAGGAAAGATAAGAAGAATAGGCAACCAACACCATTTTCAGACTGTCTTCAAAACGACCACAACAATAAGAAGTCAAAAAAGAAAAGATCAAAGATCTTGGGTGGAAATAACGAAAATTCAAACCTGGATGAGCATCTCACAAGGAACACACCAAAGTGAAAAGAGAAATGATTAAACGATGTTTCGCCTTCGGCAACCAGCGTAGGCTCGTCAGTGGTTCCACTGGTCACCCTCCCCATACATCATTAAACACCATCATACACTTTGAATTCCAACTTTGAATCTCTCACAAATAGGCATCATTCCGCACTGGCACTTATCCAAGTTACCTGATACGGATTCCTAAGGCAATTAAAAACAAAAAAGAAGTTAAAAAACGTCCAAATCAGTTACATCAACCGAAAAGAATCTAAAAACCAAAGATCAAAGATCTTGGCTGGGAATAACGAAAATTCAAACTTTCTTTTTTCGCTTTGGTTCTTTGTGTGTTTCTTGTGGGATGCTCATCCAGGTTTGAATTTTCGTTATTTCCACTCAAGATCTTTGCTCTTTTGTTTTTAGATTCTTTTCGGTTGATGTCACTGATTTGGAGGTTTTTTAACTTCTTTTTGGTTTTTAATAAGAAGTCAATTAATAAAAACTAACACCAAGAGCTGCATCTACCAGGTACCATGCGAGCGTGGAGATATCTATATCGGAGAAACCAGCCGACCCATGGAAATTCGCCTTACAGAACACAAACGGGGACACAACTGGATCCAAAATAGCTCAACATTGCTAGGAAAATCAACATCATATGGAATGGAAAGAGGCAAAGATCGCCAGGGAGGATAATCTATTCAAGCGGAAGTTCGGAGAAACAGAATTCCTACAGAGGAACCAGAATGTATTTTCTCAACAAAGCGTGACCATCAAGGATATTTGGAAACCCATACTTTTGGGTAGGTAACAGATTTCAACTGTGAAATGGCGGATGGTGATGATGATTGCAGATACATAAGCATTCGAAACGTACGTTTACTGTCAAGTTCAACATTGTCTACCACCTTCAAACAACATGGTTCAGATTATAACTTTTCTAAGCAGCTGTCAAAAATTTTCGTAATTAATTTGGACCAATGAAAGCCGAGGTACTAAAAGTTTCACTATTTTCAAGATAGCGGACGACTGCATGACTTTTCAGTCCCTCAAATGAAGTTTTAATTTAGCCTCGATGTAACTCATCATGCACAGGCCCGTGTTCTTCAATTTTGGGAAGGGAGTACAGAAACGCACCTAATTGGCCGAAATCTCAGTTTTCAATCACTATTCTGTCTGTTTTGGCGCTAATGAGATTATTCGTGAGCGGCAAACGTCAGTTTGCACCCTAGTATCTAGGAGAGCAAAAACGCTTCCAACAAGTGTCATTACTGTCAAAATTGACAGAAACGTTTTAAAAAAAAAAAGAGATTTCGACCAATCAGTTGCGTTTGTTTAAGATAAACGTTTCCCGGGAGCACTCCTTTCTCTCAAATTCAAGAATAACTTCCCTGATTGGTCATTCTGAACTCTATTGACTACCAGCAATCTATTAAACAGTGGCTCACCAAAGAGACGAACAGTCTGTGGGAGCAAACGCCTGGACAAAGACAGGCTAAACAGTTCATTAAAGAACGTTCACCAAAGCTGACTGCAGAACTTCTTAGTAAGGAAAGGAAGCTTTTCAGACAAATAGTGGCGCTGCAATGGGATTGGTAGAAGATGCTACATGCCACTTCTGCAAGAAAGAGGAAGAAGACCTAGTTAGAACCAGGGCCTTACTGGGGGACCTAAAATGTCCGCGGCGAGAAAGCTATACACAGGGCAGGGCAGGGCAAAGCTTCTGGGTTTCATGACAAGGACGGGGCTGCAACTTGTTTTGTAGTTCTAGCAAAGCAGAGAAGAAGAAAGGGGAACCGCAATAGATCTGAGAAGGTCGAGGTGGACAGGTGTCTAGACCACCCCATTCTAATCTAATCTATGATTTTGCAGGGAATACCGGTACCTGCCGTCAAATCCCTCAAGCCGCGTTGACGAAAGACGTCGAATGGGCGACCAACAACTGTCCGATAACGTTCACGACCGTCGGTATTTGGCCCGAGGCCTCGGACGGCGCCGACGTCAATTGCTGCGACAAAAGTCACGATTCCAAACTGATCGTCACGTCCGACGAAACGGGAAGAGTCAAGATGTACAACTATCCTGTCGTTCAACCAAAGGTAAATTTTGATTATTGCTCCGAGATCACTCTGGGGCACACGTTTATTCTTTATCATTAGTATTTCGAGTAAATAAATTTTATCGCCAAGCCATGGAATGCTTTGGTTTTTTACGTGTTTGCCTGTTTACAACCTTTGTTCTAATTTATTTTTGACGTATTTTATGATCTGCTCATCTAACTATTTCTTCAAAAACGCAGAAAATTCGCCCTTACAAAAAATCTGATGATTTTTAAACACAAGTTTGCACTAACTGCTTTTTTGTCAGGAGTAATTTGCTAACATTTCTTAAAATTTTCCAGTAAATAAAAAATATATAAATTTTAATTTTTTTGTGTAAACAAACCTTAAAACTTTTAACATACAAAACCATAGATAGCCATGGAATATACCGCTGTCACTGTTCAGAAAAGTCACACATTCTGTCTTTCCTGTTACATGGTGAGAATTTTCGACACTTTTTGACGTTTGTTGATTCGCGTAGTATCATCAATTTAGCTCTGGCGTAAAACTAGTCCTGAAGAATTTCTTTAAAATATTAAATTTACGAAATGTTAGGATAAATATACCGGAGAACAAAAAAAATGCAACACCAGAAAGGGCAAATATTTTTAAAGTAATTTATTTATATATTAATACATTAGGATGCTCTTAGTAATTGATTACATTTCCAAGAAGATTCCTCCAATCATCAAAAAATTAATAGTGAGTGGCTCCTCCATGGTTATTTATGCACTCGTTTGTTCTATTGGGCATTGACAAAATAAGATGGTCTATATCATATTGAGGAACACTCATCCAAATCCTCCTTACGGCATTCCAGAGTTCATCTAAGTTTCCAGGGGGACGTGGTAATCGACTAAGATTGCGCCCTATCATATCCCATACGTGTTCGATAGGCGACAAGTCAGGCGATCTTGCTGGCCATTTCAAAGTCTCTATGCCAAGTTCATGTAAGAAGTCCATTGTTTCACGAGCAATATGCGGTCTGGCATTATCTTGTTGAAAGATCACATTTGGGATAGTTTGTAGGTAGAGATGTAAAACTGGCTGCAGCACTTCATCGATATATCGCCGAACAGTGAGGACTAGAGGTGATCTGTTTCCTAAACATATAGCAGCCCATACCATGATACTTTGCTGTCTTGCTGTATCACGTTCAACAGAAAAGTCTCTCACCTCGAAATCGCCTAACCCTCATGCGTCCGTCATGGCCGCCAGAAACAGAAACTGGATTCGTCGCTGAAGCTTATGGTATTCCATTAGTCATTCCAGTTTTGCCGAGTTCTGCACCACTCCAAGCGGCCTTATGTTGTGGGGTCAAAGGTAGCACCAAAAGCGAACGGTAAGCCCTCAGCCCCATAACAAGCAATCTTCGATTAACTGTCATCCTTGAAAACACTCGTCCTGTAACTGCAACTAGAACATATCTTACTTGGCGTATACTGTCCCGTGGATTTCTGAGAGCAAGAAGTCTGAGATGCCGTAAATCACGACCTTCTAATAATGTAGGGCGTCCAGAACCCGCACGAAGTCTATAAGTCTCATCATTGGACCATCTTCTCCAAACTTTTAACACTGTTGATAGATTGGCATTAACCCTTCTTGCAATTTGTGTAAATGATGAAATTGTTGGCGACCGCGAACTCTTGGCATTTTTATTTTTTAAGTAAACTGTAAGCAATCCATAAAGACCAAAAACTACGAGAAAAATGATTTAAAATGTTCAGAAAAGGTCTTTTATGTGTTGGTTGTTTTTGAAAATGAATAAAGAAATCTGTGAAAAAAGGAAAGATTAGAAGACAAAAAATTTATCAAATATTTCTTTTCAGATAAAGTATACACATAAATATTTTTTTTTGTTCTCCTGTATATTAAGGACGCTGTGTTTTTATTTTAAATAAGGCAATAAGTAAAAATCGCCACTTTCCGGAATTGTGATGGGCGGGATTTTGTATCGCTTCTGAAGAATCGTGACCAGTCTGACAGTTTAAAATTAGTTGTGAACGTAAATCAACAATGCCAATAGTCGACGTCACACAACACCGTCTTGATAACGGTGTGGCGTCACAGGGGTTATATCACCCTGGTTTTACCTTTGTTAACTCTGCCCGCACTAGTGTGGGAAATGCATCTTCCCGCATGGTAAACAGCGTGGGAAGAGCCATTTCTCACAGGCTCGTAGAAAAAATGTGTTTTTCTCTTTATTGTTTTGAAATAATCACCTACAGCCTTGTCGAAATTGCGGTACTGTTTGGTTTCGATAGTTGGCACACTTGCAAGCAATTAATTTGATCTTTTGTACGAGAAGTGGTACGAACAGGCTTTATCGATAAATTTTCTTTTACAGTCTCTGTGCCAGTCATACGGAGGCCACAGCAGCTCCACCACCGCCATCAAATTCCTATACGATGACACAAGAGTGGTTTCAATCGGTGGGAAGGACACTGCCGTTCTGCAGTGGACAGTGTCATAAGAAATTCTAAAGAATGTCCTACTATCTACGCTTGCATACCATGATTTTTTTCTGTACATATCCTTTATTTTATTTTGTAGTTTATTTAAACTAAACATTTTAAGTTCCGAAAAACAAACTGTTCTTATCTTTTGCAGTTTTTCACTTGCACCAAGTACGCTTTAGTAGAGTGTTAAAAACTAATATAAAAAAAAGCAATGAAAGAAGCCCGCACACTTCATTGAGAAATTGGACGCATGATATGTCGTAAATTTCGACCTCCTGGTGTGAAACATGCCAAAACTATCTTAAGAAAACTTTAAAATGCATTTAAAAAACTTGTTATAAGTATATTTATTATTTTTTTTGTAAGTTTTAACAAATTTTTGGGTTTTTCGCCACTAAGTTAAGCAAAATTTTTTCAAAAATATTTTAAACCCCACTGCGTAAATTCCTAAAGAAAAAATGTTTTGTTCATTTGTCAGTGGTTTTTAAATAAGATAAAAAATTTGCCTACACACACGCAAATCCTAACTAGAATCTAAGTACTTACGTTATCAAAGGAATTATTCTTTTTTATTTTCTTTTCGATTCTTTTTTAAAAATATCTGTCTGTTGTCATACAACTGACTGACTTTGACTGATGTATATTTCAAATATTAACTTGACAGTTTTCATCAAAATTATATTTGTTTGAGTGTTTTCGATTTTAGATTACATTATAAAAATACAAAATTTAAAGTGAAATGAAAAATTAAGTTTAATATTTTGTTTTTTGTTTTAAAATATCAAGTATAAAGATTATCTTTTGACTGACTTTAAGAAAAAATACATTAGAAACCCAAAGAACATCAATGCTATTTTTTTTTAATTGGAAGCCAAACTGTATTTATATCAACTGATATGCTAGCTATGAATTCATCTTCATTTAGATAGATGCAAGCTGCTTCTTTGATTTTTCGTTTAATTTTGTCTGGTTCTTTTTGTAATATACTGGTTTCTCCCCACATAACTCCATGATCATTTTCAAAGGCAAATTTTAGTCTCTCCCAATCTCCACTTCTGAGGTACCCCTTATGGTCATTTATTCTAACTTCAAGGGGCCTTGAAGTTTCTCCAATATAAAATTTACCACACTCGCAAGGAATTTTATAAACGATATTTTTTGAGTTTTGTTCATCATTCAACTTAGTGGCGAAAAACACAAAAAAATTAGTTTCGGAATTTTTGTATTTCTGAAACTCAAAACAGTTGTAGTAATCATAAAATCTTGTTGGAACTAGAAGACTTCAACCAGGAGTTCGACATCTATATCATACCAAAATGCTTAAACAAAATTATGATTGTTTTCCACAAACCAAAACTACACTTTTTTTAACTCGACGCGGGTTTCGCTAACAACGTTAGCATCATCAGGAGACGATAAACAACTGTTTAGTGATGCTAACGTTGTATAAATAAAGAATTGTTTATCGTCTCGCGCGTCGAGTGCAAAAAAGTGTAGTTTTGGTTTGTGGAAAACAATCATAATTTGGTTTTAGTGCAACCAAAGGTTCCAAATTCCCAACATAACCAACCCAAGTAACATTTTAGGGCATATTGGGAAGTTGGAAGGTTAAGATAACCAATCATAAGTTAAAACATCCCCCGTTTTCCTTCAGAAAATTACTTTGTAGTTTGAGGTTTGAAAATAAGTTTTAAATTGGAACAAATAACCTCAAGAAACGGTCACTATATACACGACATTTTAAAGGTTTTCTTTTAGGATATTTTTCGAATTATTTTCCTCGTATCATGTCTTCAAAGTTGTTTTGACTATAAAGTTAAAAGAGAAGGTAAATTGATGGTAAACTTGACTTGAGATTCTACTCTGAGTTCCCCGCCTTGTTTGGGCATTTTTTGGTAAACATTGCTTGTCAAAAGTTTTTAATAATGTCCTGAAGAAATCCCTCAATGTTAAGAACTTTTTTGGTTTAAAACTGAACTCAAACTTACTTATTTTTGACTTACAGTTATTCCTGAAAGTTAGGGTTTTTTTTGGAATAAGTTTTAGGACAAAAATTTGGTTTTTTGACCAAATAAGTACAACCTAAAAATATGTTCGAACTTTATGGAAAATTATTCTATTTTATTTAACCATATGGAATATTAAGATTTGATTAGGTCAAAACTTCAGTTTGGTTTTTCTTCATGGGAAAAAAGTATTTCTGGTAGAAAACAAGAAAACTCCCCTTTGCGGTACGTGTCCTCTATCGAACTGTCATGATCAGCTGTTTAGATTAATCAATAATCATAACTTTCATGTTCCTTCTCGGTATCAGTGCTCGGTATTTCCAAATTATAAGATTGGGTTTAAATTTGTTCATACAACGGTTTAAGGAAGAGACGGCATTCATGTTTGATTATTGTGTGAAAGTACCTACCTAGTAGTGGTGATCCTGACAGTTTTGTGTTTTAACATGCCAAAAGAAACAAACCTTTCACAGCATCAAGCAGTTTTTACAGAAAAGTTAAATTAAAAGTGATAGTGGGGACCCAACAAGTCCTAGTGAATCTCTACAAGTGCCGAACACAACCAATGGGAATACACACATCCGCCTTTATGTCAACAATCAACATGACAACCGAACAATGGGCAGGGGGTGTGCGGGGAACATTTGGCAATGAATTCGAAAAATGGATAAACCGTCCTTGATGCAAAATTAATAAGAAATTTTGGCTTCAACATTGGAAATTTTGTGTTTGAGGGAAAAAAACATGGTTAACACGACTTTTAGGGCACGGTCGCCAAAAAAGATAAGGCTCCATGTTTTTTTTTTCTTTTTTAACAAGTCTTTATTATTTTTATTGAAAAAAAAACAACAAAATCTTTATGGAAATGATTTGCTTACACTTGTTTCGTACCCAAATATTAGATTATGATTACAAATTGGAAATAATATTTAATTAGTGTTTTCCCAAAGCATAATTTTCGCGATGTTTTTGTTAAAACTGCATGTTTCGATGGGCGCGTGAATTTTATGGAAGTAAAAGTAAACAATTCAACAAAAAATTTTTCGGCGCATGTCGGTTTCCTCCCATTAATAGTTTAAAATAGCAGTTTAACCCCTATGATTAAAATATAGCTCTGATTTTTCATCACCATTTTTTATTTCCAAAATTGTTGTAGGCCAAGGACATAATTATTACTTTTCTCTTTTTTTATTTTCATTTAAAAATGTTTTCATCTCCTTCTATTCTGACACGTAGAGGGCGCTTCAGTCACAGACAAACAAGAGGGCACTGAGAGGGCATTGTGTACAATAGGACACAAATTAGGTTGAGCATTTATGCAGATGTGTACATATGTCCCAAAAGTTGGTGAAAAGTGTCCTCTGGGCAAATTTACCTTCAGGAAAAAAAAATTTAATTACCTATTTTATCCCACCAAATTACCTTGGTTTTTGTCCCCACTTTGGTAAAAAGGCGGGAAATTTCCCTCTTTTTTGACCTCCCAGTTTTTCATAAGAAAAAATAACTAGCTTAACTGGGGAATATTTTACCAATTTTTAACCAAAAATGTTACTTGGGAAAATGCTTGTTTAATTGCCCATTGCACCATAATGTTAAACTTCGTTTAAATTTAACTGATGTTTAGAAAGCAAGATCCTGATATTTTAAGTTCTTTGTGGAAGCGCGTTCTAAACACCGGTTAAATTTAAACTAGGTTTAACATTGCGGTGAAATTGGCAATAAGTTGTACAGATTTCTGAGGTAAAATTTCGGCAGCAAATGTTTCATTTTTAGCTGTTGGATCCTCCACTCATTATGATATTTTTTTTAAATATTGTCATTAGGAAACAATATTATCGATAATAAATTACAATTTTACACAACAATTTAACAAAGTGTCATTTTCTAAAATAAGTTTTAACACTAGTTTCAAGAGTAAAGACAGCCATTCCAGCATAACGGACACTGCACGATTTTTTTAAATTTAAAATTAAATATTTCCATTAGGCGCTGCAAATATGTTAACGCTGTTACTAAAAAATAAATACATTAATTGTACTCAAACAATTCAAATGTAAACTTATTTTTTATCTACTTTAGTAAGTTGGTAAAAAAGGCTTTTAATATGCATAACCTTAGATTAAAGAGACAAGATATCTGGTCAACGAAAACTCCTTGGCAAATAATAACCACTGTTTATTTACAAATAAAATCACAACAAAACAAAGGTGAGAAATATCGAGTCAAATGAGTGAGAAATATCGAGTCAAATGAGATATTTTCGAACGTTTTTATAAGGTTTTTTTCGAGGTTTTTTTTTATAAGGACGATAAAATAAAGCATACTTTTGATGAAGTAGTTAATGCGCAAATAAGATATTCTCGAACGTATTTTTTTATAAAGACTATAAAATAAAGGTAGGTAAAGTCCTTAAACCAATTTGCAAACAACAATAAAAAATAATTCACATGTGTTCGGTTTGTAAGAATATTGAACTCCTACCTCTTATCCGAATATTAAGATTGATTTATACTGCCGCTGTTGCCACCTGCGCTCGCCCTTCGAATTGATATTTAAATCTTTCTGACTTTCCTATTATTATTGTGTACTGAAGAAGTCAGTATAAGTAAGTTTCTGCTAATGACCCGAAAAAATAACAAAATTAACAAACACAATAACATAATTTTTAGCTAGTGGGTAATATTTTTTTTTCTTGATGTTCCAGGTGCTATGAACTGTGTTTCTTTGTTTTAATGTTTGGCATAAGTTTATTGTGTTGAAAATTGAAAATGCTATAAATCATATACAAACTTTGTAATAAATTTCTTTTGTATAAAATTATACTACAAACATTTATTGTTACGAAGCTTCCAAAGCTCAAATTGGCAGAATTAATTTTTGCATGTTCTTTAAATTATTTTGCAGATTTCATATTATAGTAAAATTTTAATAATATAATCCATGTGTAAATTTCTATTTAAGTAGGTACGCCACTAGTGTGTTTACTGTAAACAACAGAAAGGTAAACATTGTTCCATATAATAATATAACCAGAGTCTCGGGAAGTGTCAGGTATCTTGTCTCTTTTTAATCTAAAGTATCGTTCATACAAGGCATAGTCATAGTTTTAGTTCTGTATGAACGATACTTAAGTGTATAACTGACGGACGGATTTTTGTATTATTTATTTATTTGTCAATAGGACCACAAAAGATGCCAAAACTTAATATAACCATAAAGATAAAATTACACTTAAGTAATATTTGTTACTATTTTACGAAAAAACAAAAGAGTTAAGAATTTAAATAACAAAATGTTGCATAACGGACGGAAAAAAAGTGATTTACGCCAAATGAATAAATCTTGGTAATACCAGCAAGCCTACTTTATTTATTTTTTATACAATTATTTCATGGATAGTGTGCAAAAATATTTGAGAGTAAAAAGTTTAAGCTGATCTTTTAATATAAGAAAACACACAAATTTCATGTTTTTGGCATTTTTTTGCAATCACTTTTTTAATAGAAACAGTTTTAGCCACTGGAGGCAAATTAAAAAATATACAAGTGGTCACGAAGACTAGGTTAATGTCTTCGGTAATTTGTATTTTGTGGTGGACTTTTAGCTGGAATGGCTGAACAGTATTTTAAGAAATTCTAGAAAATATAATGTAACATACAAAAATAGTTGTGTGCCAGATTTTATGAAGTATGTGTAAAAACTTAGTTTAGTTTTTTAACAAGTATTTTTTATATGAAAATTGTGTGATAATAAAGATGTATGTTTATTATATTCATAACCGGTTTTTATTAAAAAATTCATTCATAACAAACCTAAACCTATTTGATTACTAAAACAATTCGTATAAAAATATTTAAGTAACAATAATAAAAATTAAAAAAAGTGTGCCCTTATAAACCTAAAAGTTGGCGCTAGAAATCACGAATAGCCTGTACAAGCTTGCCATATATTTTAATAGGTGATGGGAACGTAAAAAAAATTAACATGGGGGTTGAGATACAGGGTGTCAAAAAATAATTTTTTTAGAGAATAAGGGTATACGAAATTATAGCCATTTGTAATGACGTCATTTTTGACAGTAAATTAGAGTTTCGAGCGAAGCTTATATATCCGCAATCCTCATCAGGTGAATACTAAGAAAAGCTAAGACTACCTAATCTTATACAGGGTGGATTCTTTAAATGTAACGGTGCTTCTAGCGGCTTTAGAGAAGAGGTTTTAAAAAACGCTAAAATCGAATCTTTAATAATTTTTTATGGACTTTCCGCCCACGATAAAATTGGTGCCCCCAACTGGAGGCCCAGGACCCACCAATTATTTTTTTTAAATAAGAAAGTGCCACTTGTGGCACCTTTTTGGAAAGCTTGTTAAAAAGTAAATTTAAAGCACTAGTTTTTTTTGACATCCGTCAACCAATGTGTCGAAAATTTAAAAAAAAATATTTTTTGTCAATTGTTTTATCTTCAAAATAAAGTACATATTTCTCTATTTACTACGTGGCATAAAGAAAATACCACACAAAGACATTATTGGGGGCCCTCACTGAAGGCCCAGGGCATACCAACATTTTTTTCATCAGGAGGTACCACTTTGTGGCACCTTTTTGGAAAGCTAGTTAAAAAATAAATTCGAATAAATAACTTTTTTTGA
This sequence comes from Oxystoma pomonae, assembly GCA_963921995.1. Classification (NCBI taxonomy): domain Eukaryota; kingdom Metazoa; phylum Arthropoda; class Insecta; order Coleoptera; family Brentidae; genus Oxystoma; species Oxystoma pomonae. Next base: position 2,157,960 of record OY998167.1, on the reverse strand, counting down.
CATCTGTCAACCCATGTGTTAAAAAAACCTATTTTTTGTCAATTGTTTTAGCTTCAAAATAAACTACATATTTCTTTATTTACTAAGTGGAATACAGAAACTACGAGAAGATATTATAGATAGGTATTAGATAAAAGGGAGATAGATTCAAAGCACCCCTTGATTTTCTTTTTTACTCAACCGTCCTTAACCTTAAAAATAGATTTTTTTAAAATTATTAACACATGGGTTGACAGATGTCAAAAAATTTATTTAATCGAATTTATTTTTTAACAAGCTTTCCAAAAAAGTGCCACAAGTAGTACCACCTCTTGAAAAAAATGTTGGTAGGCCCTGGGCCTTCAGTGAGGGTTCGTAAATAGCCGAAAATAATGTCCTTGTATGGTTTTTTCTTTCTTTAAATTTTTTTATCATAGGCGTAGAGTCCGTAAAAAATCATTAACGATTCGCTTTTAGTTTTTTTAAAAACCTCTTCCCTAAAGCCGCTAGAACCACCGTTCCATTCAAAGAATCTACCCTGTATACTAGCATGTGCTCAGTGAACCATGAAGTTCACACATGGTTGGCTCCGTCCTTTCACAGTTGAAATATTTTACCTCCAAAAAGTATTGGTTTGAATGATGAAGATATCCCCACACTCGCATGGTACGTGATAGATGCAGTTCTTGGTTTTGTGGCGATATGGCTTAGTTCCATACAATTCCATACATCAAAAGAATCTCAGAAAAGATAAGAAGAATAGGCAACCAATACCATCTTCAGACTGTCTTGAAAACGACCTCAACAATAAGAGTCAGTTAACCAAAACAAAGCCATATCGCCACAACACCAAGGTACCATGCGAGTATGGGGATATCTACATCGGAGAACACACAACAGAACACAAACGTAAAACTCGACAAGGGGACACAACTGGATCAAAAATAGTTCAAAATTGCTGGGATAGTTCGTAGGTAGGGATGTAAAACTGCCTGCAGCACTTCATATATCGCCGAGCAGTCAGATTGCCGTTGATGAGGACTAGAGGTGATCTGGCTTCCCAAACATATAGCACCTCATACCATGATACTTTGCTGTCTTGCTGTATCACGTTCAACAGCAAAGTCTACATTTCGTCTCTCATCTCAAAATCGCCTAACCCTCATGCGTCCATCATGGCCGCCTAAACAAAACGTCATTCCAGTTTTGCCGAGCTCAGCACCACTCCAAGCAGCGAGCCTTATGTTGCGGGGTCAAAGGTAACACCAAAAGCGGACGGTAAGCCCTCAGTCCCATACAAAGCAATCTTAGATTAACAGTCATCCTTAAAAACACTCGTCCTGTAGCTGCAACTAGAACATCTCTTATTTGGCGTATACTGTCCCGTCGATTTCTCAGAGCAAGAAATCTGAGATGCCGTTAATCACGACCTTGTAATAATCTAGGGCTTCCAGAACCCGCACGACGTCTCCAAATTCTTAACACTGTTGATGGATTGGGGTTAATTCGTTTAAATGATGAAATTGCTGGCGACCGCGAACTATTGGCATTTTTATTTTTTTAAGTAAACTGTAAGAAATCCAAAAATTCCCAAAACTACGAGAAAAATGATTTAAAATTTTCATAAGGTCTTTTGTGTTGGTTGTTTTTGAAAATGAATAGAAAAAATCTGTGAAAAAAGTATTAGAAGATTAGAAGACAAAAAATTTATCAAATATTTCTAGAGATAAGATGTACACACAAATAATTTACATGGTGTTGCATTTTTTTTGTTCTCCAGTATATTTTCTCAACAGAGCGTCACTATCAAGGATATTTGGAAACCCATACGTTTCGGAGATAACAGATTTCAACTGTAAAATGGTGGAGCCAACCATGTGTAAACTTCATGGTTCACTGAACACATGCTAGTATATAGGATTTTGTTACTATTCACCTGATGACGATTGCAGATACATAAGCATTCGAAACGTTGTGAAAAAGTAAAAAAATTAAGACAATGGAAGTTCCAAACTCCAGTTTACTCTAAAGTTCAACATTGTCCGCCACCTTCAAACAATAGATGTCATTTTTGCTTAACTTTGTTTAATATATTTCAAACAGCGGCGACAACAAATTTTTAGAAAAAATTGGTCTCTGATCAGTGTTCATTTTTTTTCATCAGTAACAGTCAATAACGTAAAGAACCCCGCCAGTTTCTTATAGAGCGTGGGCACCCGTTAAATTTATTAACCTCTCGATTCTTCCCAACCCCGCCAAACTTTTCAAATAAATATTTGGCAAATCATTGATCGGCGGGTACAATTTAATTTGACCGAAATAAAAAAAAATCGGTAGTTTTGTACAAAATTAATTCTTTAGTGGTAGCCTCGCTCCTCCTGCCTATACATAACAACCTACAGTGTTTTTTTTTACAAATGACGGTTCCTGGTTGTGTGAATTATTTAGTGATGAGGGTTGCAAAAAAACTGCAATCTGTTTTTTCATCTAATCTATTCAAGTTTTGCCCTTTTTGGGGGCTTTATCAAAATATCACAAACTGGGGGAGGGAAACATAAAATTAGAAGAAGATGTTCACGTAATTTTATGTTTATTTTGATACAGTCCCCAAAAAGGGCGAAACGTCGATGAATAGATGAGATGAAAAAACAGAAAGGTTGTAGTTTTTTTGGAACCCTCATCAGTAACCTGCAGTGTGTTTCAACAAAAACGAAACAGGCGTTTTCACGTATTTAGAGTCTGTTTTGGGAAAATCTTGGGTGATTTTTTATTCGAGGAGGACACTTTTGAAATTTTTGTAGCACGAACCTCTTTCGAGAGGTAAACTTAACCCCTGTATTTTGAATAGGGAAAGTGGGTCAAGTGATACCTTGTTTGGAAGGCCTCTGGAATATCTCTACAACCGTGTAAAAATTGCGAAAATCTATTGATTCGTTTTTGAGACATTCACTTTGAAAATAAGCTAAAGTTGTACAGGGTCATCCATTAGTTATAAATGTTACCCCCGCTTTTCTCTGTTATTATGCATTTTACAAAAAATAGTCTTACAAAAGTTTCATAACTTCTACAATTATGTAGGTCCTACCCCTCCATTCACACCAGTAACCAGGCCGGATGGGATCGGATATCACGTGGAGGTGGACCTAGTTACTAAGTCGGTAGCCTACTGGAGGACACAAGACCTGGTCTGGGGTTCGAAAGTAGTTGATGCGACCCGTCCAATTAGGTTAATAATGCCTACAGGAGTCGACAATGTGACGGTAAACAAATGTGAAGAGAGACGAGAAAGTCACTGTGTTTATTTACTTTGTTATACATTTTTGTTGGTTGTTCTATTTAAAAGTAGAAAGTTTATGTTAAAACAGGAGGCCCCCGTAGACTAGTGAACAGCGTCTTAGCCTGAAGAACAGATATCGCAAGATCAGATCCCGGCAAGTACACATTGCTACACAAACCGAATGCGACTCGAGACGACTTCTCAGCAGCTCTGCAGTCGACGTTGTGCATAGAATAACAACAAACGAGGTAGAAGTAGGCGGCACGGTTGACACCGCACCGAAAACTTTGCGGGTGTCAAAAGTGGACGGCCGAGGACCCCACCAAACTGGGTAGAGGAGACTAGCCGGTGACCCAAAAAAGGGGACCTGGACTTCGCAGAGATCGGGACTCCATGGCACGCGGCTGGACTCCCGACAGATTTGGCAGCGGGAGTCGACAGAGGGTGACTTGAAAGAGGCAGTAGCACTTGCGGGTAGCAGGACCACTCCAAGGAATTCGTCTGAAGACTCCAACGGCGTCCTCGACGAGCGAAACCGGGACTAAACCTATATGACGGCGGTCTGCTGGGGAGAAAAGTCTACCGTCAACCAAGTTCTGCTGGGACGGTAGCGGTGTTAGATAGATGCAAGACTAACAAGTAGGAGGACCACCCTTCGGAGGGGTTGTAAAGCCGGTGGTCCATTGTGTATACTTGCTATGCAGTCTAAAGATCCCTGCCCTCGACGAAGAGTTGTCAGGCAAAAATTTAATTCTCTTAGAGAAAGAAAACTTGCATCGTAAGGGGCACGTGCATCAGTCGGGGGTGCGCGGGGGTTTGATAGTAGTAGTATAGGGGCGGCCCGTGGGCCTGGAAATTAGGCCTCTTCATGGGCCCTTTCTGCCATACCCCGTTCCTTACCCCTATGCCCCTACTGCATCTGTCTCTCCGGACCTCCCTGTCTTCTTTACGAAGTTCAGTATGTCGGCCCATTTGAGCGAGTGCAGCTCTTCTTCCTCTATCGTGGGAAATCCCCACTTTAGCTGCCTGGATCTGGCATATGCATCACACTCTGCTATCAAGTGCTGCGCCGATTCCTCTTCGAGCCCGCAAGCGGGACACACGGGATCTCCTGCTACTCGTATTTGCGTCAGATATCCAATGTCCTTTCGGGTCTTGCCTAAGAGCCATTTAGTTCTGGGTACATTCGGACCATCTACGAATAGCTTGGACATGTTCAGTTCATTGTTCGCCCATTTATTGAGCTCACTCTGTACCTGTTTCCTTATTATTCCCAGAAGAGGTTCCGGTCCAATGCATTGGGTTTCGACTTCTAGTCTGTCAAGTTCGTCCGCTTTCTCGTTCCCTGGTATTCCCTCATGACCTGGGTTTGGTAGTAGGGTTTGGAGTCTATAAAAAGGCCTACTTGCCTGGCTTAATAAAGCCGCCCCTCGACTATAACTACTTATGTTAAAATGAGATTGACATTTGACAATTTTGACGTATATAATTTTATAGTTTACTAAAAGCTCCGCAACTTTCGTTAAGGACCATTTTTTGTAAAATGGATAATAACAGAGAAAGGGGAGCGGGAGGGTTTTGCATTGGTCCATGCAACTTAAAATATTTTGGAAACTAATAAATCGCTAAATGCATCTTCAAAACAAAATATCACTCGACCCCACTTTCTCTATTTAAAATAAAGGAATTAAGTTTACCCAACGTAGGATGTGCGTGCTACTGAAATTTTAAGAGCCAAAAAGTGTCGCCCTCGAAAAACAAACTCACGTGTTCAAGAATTTCTTCCAAAGTCAGGCTCTAAATACGTGAAAAATCCCGTGTTTCGATGGAACACTGTATATCGTTGTATGAACAGCCTATCTTGTTCAACGAAGTTATTATTTACCTATATATTATGCTTTATACATTTAATACTAATTAACATTTTTTAAATACTTACCTGTACAAAAAATCAGTCTATACAAAAGTTTAAGGCAACAGTGTCAAATAATATTTTTGTAAGCGTAGAACCATATACAATTATTCCAGAAGCTTACAATTACACGACCATGCAACAATACCTTTAAAATAAATCGCGAACAATTTAATTCGTACGTACAAATGTCACTTTAAAAAAGGACAAGACAAACAAAATTAGTTGTTCAGCCTTCAGCGGCGTGCGATAAAATTTCAAGTAAGGGAAATTTTTTTAAAAAACTTACCCTATTTGTAATATAAATCGATTCTTCCACCACTTTGTAAAATATCTGTCTATGAACCAAACGGCAGGAGAAAAAAAGCATGTGTCCATAAGAAAAAATGAACTTGACAGTGCTCCTGATACACTGAAATATCAAATCTCGAAAACGAACCTCTCATTAGGTAGATCTTAAAACAGTGCCTGTAGAAAATTTTAAGCGTTTTTTGACAGCTTTAAGAATAAGGGCGTAGAAAAATTAAAACTAAAAATAAAAATTTCGTTTTTTTCTCGGGACTACCAGGAATTTGTAACTTTTTTTTAGGTTTCGAGCAAAGCGTCAAATTTGCGAAACTTTGCCCTAATTTGAGCCTTTTCTTATCTCCTACCGGTTAGGAGATCCCCATGGTGAGCTTCCACACCCGCCTAAAGCACTCGACAGCGACTCGATAGGTTCAATGACCTCTCGACGCACGCGAAAGCAGGCATACTGCTGCTGCGTATTAAGTGTCGTAGTGACCTTAGCGTCATACGATGTTTTGACATATACTTGATTGACTTTGACCAGAACAGTAAGAACGACATTGTATCTCTTAAAAGATATTTTATATTATTTTGTATTTAATGGATAAAACTTTTTTTTTCTTCGTCGAAGTTTTAATAATAGGGTCAAGAGTAAAGACAGCCATTCCAGCATAACGAACGGGAAACTGCACGATTTTTTTTAAATTTAAAATTGAATATTTTCATTAGGCGCTGCAAATATGTTAACGCTGTTACCAAAAAATAAATACATTAATTCTACTCAACAATTTAAATGTAAAAGTTACATTTAAGAAAATGATGATTTTCTAGGGCAAGCAATGCTTCTCTTGCTTACGTGACCGCACGCCGCTGTCAGCCTTCCAAACTCATATGCGAAATACCTGTTTACACGTTCAAGTCCACTTCAAAACTTTTCTTTTCCGTGCAATTGCACGCTTCTGCACATCTCGCAGAAACACAAACGCTAGGTGGGATCAGTTTCCAAAATTTGAACTCCACTCTCCGCTATCGGAACGAATTTGTCGTCTATTTGTAGGAGAAGAATCGTTTTATCTACGTGGGATCGTTTGTTCGGATTGCGATGGCACGGGGTCCATTTGTGAACGATCTAAAGAATTTACAAAAAAAACTCAAGGGCATTCTCCACTTGGTATTAAAGTCCAAATGCATATCCTTGGGTATTACTAGGCCCTCCATATATTTGACAGTTGGTTTTTTTACCAGAGGTGGGCATATTATCCTCTCTAGTTTTTTCATATTTGCACGTAAAACCGATTTTAAGGTTCACGTTATGGTCAAGCCATGATGGTAATTTAAGGCTTAAAATATTTTAGCATAATTTAAGGGGAAACGTTTTTGATTAAGCAATTTTTCCTATGTTTTTAACATTTTTATGCCATGATTTTGCTCACATTTTAAAGCTTTCTTTCCAAATTTTCGATTTCTAGAATAAAACACTCAAATTTTTCAAGTTTCGACTGTTCAAAAAAAGTACGGCCTTAAAACATTTTTTCTCTGTTAAAATAAAAAACATTTAGAGAGAGAGGGCAGAATTTTAGAGGTAGATGGATAGATAATTTAGTGACGTGCAAAAATATTTAAGGTTGTTGATGAGGGATAACAGGCTATAAAAAGTATTTTAGAGAAAGATAGACATAATTTAAAGCAATTGTTTACTAAAAATTTTTGTATGTAATCTATCTGTCATCTTGAGTGGTGTCGTGCATATGATTTTTATTTTGCCAGTTTTATCCAAAAAACTGCAAAAATTGTAATTTTTCAAAGCGTAAAGTGTGTAAATCATAAGGTGTTATTAATTTCTCTCAATCAAAGTTTTTCACGGTCTTTAAATTTACAAAAAAACGTGTCCTACTAAAGTGTATTTTAGCATATCTAAAAATAATTTAACAGGTATTTAAGAAAATCATTTTAAGGGTCATCATGGCTTTATCTTTTATAGTAGGTAAAATCGACAAAAATATTATTGATCTATCTTTTTATTCCTCTTTTCCTTAAAATAATACCAATATATAATATTATTTAAATTTAACTAATCTTACTTACCTCGCAAATTCGACTCTTTATTAATTTTCCAGTTTTTCAAATGCATGATCTCTTTCCATTTTTATTGCGTTTCTTTTTCCATAGAACCATGAACCAATACAAGGTCGTAGGCGCGAATATTTTTACAGTTTCTTATACCAAAATATTAGATTTTTAAACCGCATTTTAATAAGCAAATTTAAAATTGATGTACCTACGTTTATTAATTAAAAACGTGACATTGCCAAAATTATTTATTTCCAATGGTTGCCAACACACAAAAAAATTATCAACATTTCCCTAACAACTACCAAATCCAGTTGCTTACCTCTAGTAAAACAATAACTGTCAAAAATTGTATTCAGGGCCTCTAATCCTACCCAGACCGCAAAAAACTAAGTTCGAATCATGTTTTTTTGGTATCTTTCAAAAATTTATCAAAATTTCGATATCCGATTTCCTTTTCCCCTTTTAGAGGATTAAAAATGGCAAATAAACTTACCGCACCGTCCATCCCAGCCTCGGGCAACCAGTTATTCCAATAGGACCTGCCACCTCGGATTCTCATGTATTCGGTAGGCCATATTACGTCGATTCTTCTGCCCAAGTTTATGCCGTCGAACACCACATTCGGATCCAAAATCTGAAAACTTAACTTGTCAGTATATTGACCTGGCAAAATTTTGTTATAAACACACCCAGTCCAACAAAAACAAACCAGGCGAGTTCTATATGCTATCCTTTTTAAACGGCGTTGGAGAAATAGAGATGGAGGCATCTGGTCCGAGAAATTTTGGTTTACATCAAGGTTGACATTAGCTGTTTCGTGCTGCAAAGTAAAATTTTGGCAGAATCGAAGCCTTTTTAAAGTTTATTTTTGTCAAGAAACGCGCATTCTCTCACTGGGGGACCAAGATGTCTCATTTGTCTGTAAACAGGAGGGACCGGTTATGTCTGGTTAGTATGCTTATGAGCAGTTCTATAAGTTGTTTATAAAGTAATTAACTAAAATAAAAGTCTACCTTTGCTCTCGTAGGCGCCACGACCTCCTTATCGCTACCGTCCATAACATCTCCCAACCGTTCGTCGGTCCTGCCTTGGGCGTCGGGCGCTTGGGAGACGGCGCGCTCGTCGCGTTCCTTGAACAGACTAGCTAAGCTGACTAGAGTCGAACTTGTCGGTTTTCCCCCAGATGCGAAACTGCTCCGGTTTGCACCTGCAACCATGATCAAAACTATTTATTTTTACTGGCTACCGTACAAAAAAAAACTTTTAAGCGATTGCAAATCATTGAAAATAAACAAATTATTTTTAATTTTTTCTTTTTACCTTCATTAAAAACATGATCTTAGTAACTGTCTGCAGATAATTAAAGCATGGTATTTTTGGTTACCGATGCAAAACACGTTTTTTTTGATCACGGGTACAAAAAGATATTTCTGTCCGTTTTCTACCCAAAATTAAAGAGAAATAGCGGAAAATAGTAATATTGAAAAAATCCAAAAAAAGCCATTACCGCCTGTATTTACGAAAAAATCATTTAAACACATCGTCAAAATATCAAACTGTCAAAGATTAAAATGTCGCAACAATGAACGTCACCGAGTAAAAAGGCACATCGCTGTGGAAACCATTGTTATTTCATTTACCAGCCGCCTTGATTTATAGTATAAAGATGGTGTGTTGTGAGAAGTGCTCGTCGTTCGAGATTTTTAAAAGCATATTCCTGTTTTTCTTGAAATTTTTGATAAAGGTATTAAAAAAATAGTGTTAGCAACTCGCGGCTAAACAGTGCCTTTTTTTACTCGCGTTTTTAAATACCTCGCTGCGCTCGTTATTTAACTCAACGCTTGTAAGAAAAAGCACTATTTTATCCACTAGTTGAGCTGCCAAAAACATAAAAAATATATTAATAAGAAGTCGGATGTTTATTTTTTAATTTTCTTACCTACCGTACCTAAAAAAACCGTACGTGATAGAAAAAAAGTACTTATGTCTTATTTAGTGATGTATATGAATAAATAAACAGAGAGAATCAAAGTGGGTACTTAATTTTTTTTTAATTTGTAATGGTAAAGACATGATGGTAATTTAAGGCTTAAAATATTTTAGCATAATTTAAGGGGTAACGTTTTAATTTAAGCAATTTTGACTATGTTTTCCACATTTTTATGCCATGATTTTGCTCACATTTTAAAGCTTTCTCTCCAAACTTTCGATTTCTAAAATAAAACACTAAAATTTTTCAAGTTTTCACTGTTTTTTAAGCGTTCAAAAAAAGTACTGCCAAAAAACATTTTTTTTGTCATTTTTATCCAAAAAAAAACAGCAAAAATTGTAAATTTTCAAAGCGTAAAGTGTGTAAGACATAAGGTGGTATTAATTTCTTTCAATCAAAGTTCTTTACAGTCTTTAAATTTACCAAAGCGTATTTTAGCATATCCAAAAATAATTTAACAGGTATTTAACTAAATTATTTTAAGGTTCATCATGGCTCTACCATAACGCAGTGTACACAACTCGCCTGGAAAAGTATTCCTACCAACCGCGGACCGTCTTCCTATGCTGTCCACCATTCGAGCGTCGATCGGTTGACTACTGTTGAGCGATGACAACGTGGCTGACATTGCGTATACGCCCTCGTTGCCCATGCCGATGTCATCCCTTATAGAAGCGCCGCTTGAGCACCCTTCAACGCAACGTTTTCGGACCCTAAAATAGTCAATGTTTTGGGTTTAAAGTCTACAGGTCAAAAAAATCTTGAAATTTGCAGATTCAAATTCTGGGTTTTCTAAGCTACAAATGTTTCGCTGTTTTTTAGACAGTTAGAAAAACTTAATTGAAAGTACAATCATAACCTTGCATTTGCATATTACCTGATAAAATTAAAAATAGTACATTATACACCAAGGGACTAAAGTGTAACTTTTTATCCCGAGGCGAAAAGTTTGTAGCCCGACCGAAGGGAGGGATACTATTCGTCGAGGGATAAAAAGTCACTTTAGTCCAGAGGTTTACCTATTTTTTACAAAAAAGTATTTCAGAAAAAAATCAAGAAAATTAAGGCACTCTATCAAAAACAAAATGTCAAAATAATGTAGGGTGGTAAACAATTTGGACTATATTCAAAAAGTGTGCGAGAGATTTGGTTACCAAGGCATGTTCGTGTAGCGCATAGCACACTGCGGCGGAGAGTGAAAGCAATTCTTGTAGTAAGTAAACACATACCTTGCCCCGTCCATCTCTTTCTATTTGAACATAAAAGAAAGACAGCACATTTTTCAATGTCGAAATATATTTCACACGATTTTAATTTTGTACCTGCCGGTTTTTGCCACCGCTTGTCAAAGTGTGTCAAGCATGGCAAGCGGTTTTTTTAGATTTTCAAAAGTGAGTTATTTTAATCGGTTTTGGTTGGAAATCGCGCGAGTTTATGGGATTAGCTATATAGTGGATTAACAACTTCAAATCAGGCTCGACCACTACCATTAAAAATTGTGGTTCAGATTTTTTCCAACCAAATCGATGGAGAAAACATTGTGATGATTTATACAGAGTTAAGCAAGAAGATAATGGGTTAAAATACAACCAAAAAAAAGAGATATAGGTTAAAACATTTAAAAAATCTGTAAGACTTTTATACTGGGATTTTTTCGCAATTAATAAAAGAAATCTACGAAATGGTTCCGGGATAATGCTTTAAACTTTCACCGTACAAAATTTGATACAAATTTGATTAACAGTTTTTTAAAATAACTAATTGGAAGAGGCGCATTTTTTATTCAAATCCACCATTAAATTTGAAAAAAAATACGTAAGTATACTGTAAACTTTTACTTACTTTCTAAGCACGCCAAATAAGTAATTCCTAATTTTCTTGATGCTGACAGACCCCCCAACCAGAGAACAATACTGTTCATTTGTCTCGGAATAGCTGGTCGTCAAGGGTGAAACGTATATCGGATATCCTATGGGTTGATCGCACGAAGAGTTAATAATGTTTCTGAGAGCCTGTTTGGCGTTCTGAATGCTGCCACGTTCTGGATTTCTATTTCTAAGATAAGAAAATACTCAATTGATGGGCACCTAAACTAAATAGTTTATTTGTGACAAATCTGGGTTACTATATTTTTTCTAAATGTCTCTGACTCTGACACCCTTCGAAAACCTGTTAAACTGGCTGGCATACGTATTTATTTTTTAATATTATATACTAATACCAATGTTACTAAATCGTATAATACTTCAAAATTTTTACCCACTTATCAAAATTTGTTATGTTATTAAATGATAAGTTTTCGTTTGAAGGATTTTTTTTCTTACCTAAAATAGACTAATTCTTGCTGTTGACCGGCCCAGAGACCCCGAACACATTCCCTGTTTACTTTGATGACTCGAAAACTGAGATATCTCTTGTTTAGCATAATTATTTTGTACTCATCTGTCCCTTCGTCAAAAACGTGCCTAAAAAATTTTGATCCATAAAATAAATCATAATTTATGCTAACACAGATCGTTGGTTGAAACGAAAAAAACTCAAACACCAACAAAAAACTGTTTTGATACCTTATCTTAAAAAAATGCAAGCAAAATTTCTAAAAAACGTAAAAATCATGTGGTAAAACTTCAATTTGTTTTAAAATCTCACCATAGTTAATCTATTTTTACAGATTTCTTATATCAAGAAACAAAAAATAATTAAATTACTTTTTTTTGGGTTTTTCTCAACTAAGTGCAGGAAATTTAAAAAAATATTAAAAACCACTGCATAAATTTCTAAAAAATAGCTACTCCATAGTAGTTTAAGGATTGCGAATCAGTCACACCTATAGATTTTATTTAGGAAACAAAAACTTTGTCTTTTTTCGTACAAAAAAGAGCTTTTTTATTTTCCACTGTTCAAACAGAGGGTGAAACCTAGTACGACTAGTGTGTCTTTTTTAATAGGCTTAAAATTTTTTATCAACTAGTAAGTAAAGCCATGCGAGTAAATACTAAATTTGTCAATCCAACCATTAATAAAGCATTTTCCATTTATGGTGTAACCGCAATAAAAAAAGAACCTCCCCCTCAAAAAATCACTCAATTGTAACTAATCAATAATAAATAGATAGATAATATCAGGGATTTTTTGTAGTGCTTTTTCGGTTATCAAATTAATATAATTTTCCGTACTCTTTTCAGTTCTAAAAATTTGATCAAATAAAAATAAATACCTCAAAGCTAACAAACTCGGTGTCCCACTAAGCACAGCGTTTCTCCACATAGGATCCCCTTCATGAGATATAACTAGTTCTTGCTCATGCTTACAAATAGCTTCGTATAATGTTGGCAGTACTTCGTATTCGTCTGGTGACATAAAGTGATCCTAAAATGTCACAATCTTTAAAGATAAATTTTTAGTTTTGAAAGTAAGAAAATATCGGTATAGCTGCCGTTATGAATTAATATTGATATAACAGTAACAGTTAAATGTATCTGCTGTTGTTTAATAAAATTATAGTAATAAAATTATAGATAATGCACTTTAAAAATGCGAAGAGGTTGTGACTATAAATGGCATAACAATCAACAAACGTCTGCAAGTTGCGGAATCAAATTGCAGTATCAAATTAATTTCTTATTCATCAAAATACCGTAGCAATAAGCCATTTTAATCGATTTTATCACAAGATGTAAACAAACAAGCAAATTTTTTCTGATTTAAGCAGTGTTGACACATTTTTATGTGCTATTTTTCTCTACTTTTATAATTCTCGAGTTTATTTGCCACAATTTTTAATCAAATTGGCCGTGCTAGTCTTTTGAACCTGATTGTAATTAATGTTAGGAGCCCTGAGTTGAGACGTACCTGATGCAGTTTAAGAGACATCCTAACGGCTGGCGCGACGACAGTCTTAAGAAGATCCATGTCGGTAAAAACCCATTCGTCGCGTGCGCAGGTGATGCGGAAATCGCCCTTGAAAAGCGCATGCAAGCCGTAGAGAAAGAATTCCACACTGGAAACCTAAAATAAAAATAAAGTTTAAAAACTCAAAACTTCTTTATCAACTTTTCTGCGCTCATTCTTCAAGCACTAGGATTTAATACCAATCAGAGACAATCCAATTCCCAAATGTTTCGCATTCCCTTTCACCACGCCAACTATTGTGTTTTTCTCCAACCACTCGTACTTTACATCGTTACAACCAGCTTAATATATATTTGTAATACTGTAAAATGGCTCTGCCGTAAATAAATAAATTCGCATATCGATAATTAATAAACAATTTATTGCAAGAGTGTGTGTGTGTATGTATAATAATATGTCACAAATTTTGATGCTAATAAACTAAAATTTTTAGAAGCTTGAGGTAAAAGGTTGGAGGATTGTCAAAATAAATTTTTCTATAAAATATGGCTTAGGTGGTGGTGGTAACAAATAAATGATAATTGAGTCAGGATAAAAAAAATACATTTTAGTTTTTTTTACCCCATGAGGAATCGTCAAACCACATTTTTATATAAATATTAGGTATCAATACCGTGACCTTAGGTGCCCGTCACTTGGCGCAGTATTCTTAGGATTACTATAATACTAAACAATTAATTTTTATTAGCACTTGACTTACCTTATCGGGATTTTGATAGCAGTTTCGTGAACTAGATAAATTTAGAATATCGTCAAGCGACGCGTATTTATTTATTTTTCACCACAAGCCTCCGTGGCGCAATGGCTAGCGCGTTCGGCTGTTAACCGAAAGGTTGGTGGTTCGAGCCCACCCGGGGGCGAAATTTTTTTTTGAGACATTTTTTTTTAAATATTTTTTTTTAATAAAGTTTAGGCAAGCGTTGCCGAAAGAAAAAGATTTATTATATGACCTGTTTTCCTTCGTATAAGTGTACTATTCATTTTAAGTTTTGCGAACTACATTCAAGATGGGGACTAAATATTTAAACACAGAAATTAAATGGAATTGTCAATCAAACTAAAATTTGTTTTCTAAAATTTACTATAGGATGTATCTAACATTTAGAGTTGTTACGACGTAACCGACACCACATAGAACTTCCTGAAAGTAATCGTAACTTGCCCCCGTTACGTGCCTGTATACTAAGTGGCGAACAATTCTCCAGTTATTATTACGTTGCCATGACTTCAAAGTTAGGTACCAAATACTACACTGCCATGTCCCAACCACGTTCCTGACACGTTGTGGAGGCGCTTTTTACAAGCTTTTATTTAACTTGCAATGAACCTATCTGCAAATACTTTCTCAATACCTTCTCCACATGGACCAATCAACTCCTACCGTTTTAGTGTCCTTTTCTCGACCTTCGCCGCCATATTGACAGAAAACTAATGGATTTTCTGTCACTTTTGAGTGAAAATGGCGACGAAGGTGGATTAAAGGACACTAAATCGGTAGGAGTTGTTCGGCCTGTATGGAGAGGGTACTGATCTATGTAACGAGATATGTTTCTTCGGGTGGAATCTTGCAACTTAATTTTGACCAACTTCCCGACATCCGATCGGCTTCAAATTTGGCATGCTTTTAGAGTTGTGGTGACGTTGAAGTACGCCCGATTTCGTTAAAGTTTGGTGTGTTGGGGCACTGGGAGATGGAGATAACTAATTTCTAATCAGATTTTGAAAATTCAATATGGCGGATTCAAGATGGACGATTTTTGGTCATCTTTTGCTAACCAATTTTAACTAACTTACACACATCCGATTGCCTTCAAATTTGGCATGCATTTATAGTTCCGGTGACAATACAATAATATGTCATTATTAGGCAGCCCTCCTCCCGACGAGGGGAGTAGAGGGGTGAAAACACCTAAGGTTGTCCGATTTCAACCAAAATTGGTATACGGGGGCTTTTGGGGATAAGGAATACGAATTTTTGATCAGATTTTGAAAATTCAATATGGCGGATTCAAGATGGACAATTTTCGGTCATCTTTTGCTAACCAATTTTAACTGACTTATCCACATCCGATTGTGTTCAAATTTGGTATACGTTTATAGTTCCGGTGAAAATATAATAATATGGCATTCTCAGGTACCCACCTCCCTCTGACAAGGAAAGTGGAGGGGGGTAAAGATTTAGTGTGCTCGATTTAAATCAAAAATTTACCTGGACAATTTGAGTTTATTTTAAAAATAAATATCTCAAAAACGAATCGATCATTTAAAAAATTTTTACACGGATGTAAAGATATTTAAGAGACCTTCAAAACAAGGTATCACTCGACCCACTTTCCCTATTCAAAGGTTCTAAATACGTAAATCTTGGGTAGGAAGTTTTCAAACTAACACCCTGTATGTATGGTTAAGAGAAAATAGGTTAATTCTTCGGTAATTTTTAATAACTGATGTGACATACCATGTTTTGAGACACAGCTCCCAATGTCCTTCTACCAAGTAAACTGAGAGCAAAACAAAGTAAAATGACCCTTTGTTTTTTTGAAATTTTGCCTCTTTTCTCCAAACAGTAGTGAATCCATTCGCCGTGGATATGAAGGAACATGGTTTTTGTCATTCCGTTGTGCTAAAAATAAAAAAAGTAATGTAATAAAATCAAGTAACCAAAAATCCATATTTCGGTTATTGGTGGACAGTTACTAAAATCATGATTTTGATGACATAAAAAAAATATTTTTAGCTGTGTCAAATTTTTTAGTCCTAAATTAATAACTCAAAATTAAATTCTGATTATTTTTAATTTTTCTTGCCTGAGGTCCTTCAGGACAGAAACAAGTAAACTGTTTCTAAATTCTTATTTGTGACTGACAATGAAATTGAGATACTGCTCTAGCACTGCAAAATATCGTTTATACTCGTTCCACTATTAGTCCCTTGATACTCGTCCTAGCCTTTGTCTTAACTATTGTATTGTATTGTATCAATGAAACAATGATGGTTATTGTTATATCCTGGATCCCAAAGATCACACAAACAAATATTTTTTTGTTGCTTGCTGTAAAAGTTGCAGTTGCAGAACAATGATTAGTATTAGTACTAATCAAAAGAAAAAGAAAAAACATTGCATAAACCTGTGGTTTTTACTTTCTTAGTATAGGAAATAATTAAAATATACTCGAGAACAAAAAAAAATGCAACACCAAGTATATGGATAATTATTTGAATGAAAATTATTTGTGTATACCTTATCTCAAAAGAAATATTTAATAAATTTTTGTCTTCTAATCTTTCTTTTTTTCACAGATTTTTTCTATTCATTTTCAAAAACAACCAACACATAAAAGACCTTTTCTGAAAATTTTAAATCATTTTTCTCGTAGTTTTTGGTCTTTTTGGATTGCTTACAGTTTACTTAAAAAATAAAAATGCCAAGAGTTCGCGGTCGCCAGCAATTTCATCATTTAAACGACCTGGAGAAAGGACATCTTGGGCATGAAAGAGGCTTGTTTTGGTTTACAGGAAATTGCAAGAAGGGTTAATGGGTTGGAGAAGGTGGTCCAATGATGAGACTTATAGACGTCGTGTGGGTTCTTGGACGCCTTAGATTATTACAAGGTCGTGATTTACGCATCAAGTAAGAGATGTTCTAGTTGCAGCTACAGGACGAGTGTTTTTAGGGATGACTATCAATCGAAGATTGCTTGGTATGGGGCTGAGGGCTTACCGTCCGTTTTTGGTGCTACCTTTGACCTCACAACATAAGGCTCGCCGCTTGGAGTGGTGCAGAGCTTCAGCGACGAATCTAGGTTTTGTTTAGGTGGCCATGATGGACGCATAAGGGTTAGGCGATTTCGAGGTAAGAGACGAAATATAGACTTTACTGTTGAACGTTATACAGCAAGACAGCAAAGTATCATGGTATGGGGTGCTATATGTTTAGGAAGCAGATCACCTCTAGTTCTCAGCAACGGAATCTGACTCCTCGCCGATATATCGATGAAGTGTTACAGCCAGTTTTACATCGCTACCTACAAACTATCCCAAATGCGATCTTTCAACAAGATAGTGCCAGACCGCATATTGCCCGTGAAACAACGGCCTTCTTACATGAACTTGGCATAGATTTTGGAATGGCCAGCAAGATCGCCTGACTCGTAGCCTATCGAACACGTATGGGATATGATAGGTCGCAATATTAGTCGATTACTACGTCCCCCTGGAAACTTAGATGGACTCTGGCATGCTGTAAGGAGGATTTGGATGAGTGTTCCTCAATATGATATAGATCATCTTATTTTGTCAATGCCCAATAGAAAAAACGAGTGCATAAATAACCATAGAGGAGCCACTCATTATTAATTTTTTAATGATTATCATTGAGGAATCTTCTTGGAAATGTAATCAATTACTAAGAGCATCCTAATGTATTAATATATAAATAAATTACTTTAAAAATATTTGTCCTTTCTGGTGTTGTATTTTTTTTTGTTCTCCAGTATACATATTAGAATTAGGTCAACAATAAATACTAGAAGGAGTATAAACGATACAAACTTAAAATCTAATATTAGTACAAACCTGAATATCATAGTCTTCATCGATGTTATGATTAAAAACAGGATCTAAGTCCACAAAATTCGGCTTCCAGATAACGCGAAGCGTTTTGTTGATTACTTCGGAGTTTAGCCACTCTTCTAATTTGGGCGAACGAATTGTGTAGAATATTATGCTCTAAAAACCAATTAGAGCAAAGTGATTTTTCGAAAATGTCAATATTTTTAAAAGTTTTCATGCATCCGAAAGCATAGACAAACATTTTGACCTGACTGACTAGTGGTGTGCATAAAAATTGAAGTGGGAGCGAAAAAAAGTAATTTACCGTCGAAAAATTCTCGTTCTTTTTTGGGCCATTTTATAGAATACACAAGTATGAAGTCTCATACCTTAACGTAATACGAAATCAAAACCTTCCGAAACTCGAAAACTTGCAGCATCGATACCACACTGTTGTCAGATATACTGTAACCTTCCAAAATGTATTTGGCAGCCGTCACTTCCCAGGCCAGCCAACGCTGATTGAAGGCCGCATTTATACTTAACATGTTGGGCAGGTGACCCGTGTTACAACAACAGGTGCAGCAACATCCCTCTAAAAATAATAGACTTAAAGTTGCACAAATAGAGACTGCTTAATCGTAATCGTATCTCAGTGCGCATGCTCAGAACGGATACGTCGTACAACGGCCACTACGTCTCACCGGACGCCCAAGGTTTATCAGAATGTGCAAAATTAAACCCGTTAAATAAAAGAAAGTTCAGTTATAAAATCATTCACTATAGACACCAATTCGTTAAACCAATTTTTTATCCGAATCTTATTTCTTCAAACCCACTCAACAACAAATTTGAAATTTACAAGACCCGTTTATTGTTCATCAAACTCATTCAATATCAAACCCGGAATTCGTAAAACCCGTAATTTATCAGAAAATTTTTGCTAAATTAATTGCGCATTTGCCAATACCACATGAACCGGAGGCGTACACGCAGGTGGCGCGACGGCGCGGCGTTTTGATGCATTTGTCGCTGTTACGCGCGCATACTTGTACAGGTTGCGTTCAATAGTTTGTGTATAGATGTCACTTGCATTCACCCGTCTATTATTGGCGAATGCGCAATCAATTTAGCAAAAATTGTCTGATAAATTACGGGTTTTAAGAATTCCGGGTTTGATATTGAATGAATTTGATGAACAATGGTTCGATTAAAAACGGATCTGTTAAATTTCGAATTTGTTATTGAATGGGTTTGATGAAATAAGGTTCGGATAAAAAATTGCAGTTTCTATGGTGAATCGTTCTTACGAAGAATTTTTTTATTAAATACGGTCTGATAAATTCCTAATTTGATAAACTATAAGCGTTCGTCTCACCTATCTGCACGACCACCCTTGCAGTATTCGTTCGCAGCTAGCGTATCCTAACCATTTTGTTACCTGTGGGTTTTCATAAACGCCTGATCCGCAGTTTCACTCCCCATATTTTCCATTCTATTGCCCTCTCACTGTTTTCGACAAGAAAAACAAAGAAGTGAGCGGCATTAAGTAAAACTGTGCATCAAGCACTGAACAAGAATTGGTTTGGTTACGTCGTACGTTGTAAGCATAACAAGTCTTTTTTAAAGTGTCTAGTATGTTTTCACATCGTAATAAATACGTATTGAAAAGATTGTCTCCTTTTTTTTTCATAGAGCATGTTCTCTGTTCTGACAAAGAAACACAAAACACCGAAGGGGATTCCACGAGGCAGTTGGCGGCCCCCACCTCTCAGCAGCTATATGGTCGACGTTGTGCACATTATTATTATTAATCCGATTATTTTTCAAAAAAAGCTAGCTAGTTTAAAAAAAAATAAATTACATACAAGAAAGTCCAAAAATAGTCAACCTAGGTATACAAATAATAGAAATATAAGAATAATATCAACAATGAAAGTTAATAAAATAGAATAAAATACAGACATCCAACAAACAAGTCAAAAATTTAAAATTATGTTAAAAAAAAGTACAACAAAAGATTTAGATATTTATAAACAGTGAAACACAATACAAGATAAAACGACACAACACAAAAAAAATTAAAAAAAAAAACCTAACAAAACCAAACAACAATGGGGAATGGTTTAAATAAAAAATATCAAATTTTTTTAATAAGAATATTCGTAGTTGTTTTTTAAAATATTGAAGGGTGGAACAAGCTTTTATATCAACCGGTAGTCTATTGAAAGCATCCAGACCCTTGAAAAACAGAGTTCGTTGCTAATTTTTTATTTCTGCGTGCAACATAGAAATTATTTCTTTATCTGGTGACATAACCATGAACTTGATGATTGACCGTTATTTTGTTTCTGAGGTACGATGGAGCCTGTCCCTTTTTAATTTTAAAAATAAAAACCAAAACACTGAAGCTCAAAAACTAAACAACAGGCAACCATTGCAGCTGCCTTAACATGGACACAATGGGGGTGTATTTATTACAAGGTAAAATTATCCGCATTGCTCTGTTTTGCATTTTTGGTAAGAACATTCCAAGGCAGAAGGCTGAGAGCACTTTGGATGGGTGAGTGGAAAAACCCCATACAGCGAAACCAGGTTTGCACCGCCTTCGATTTTCGGGTCGACACATACGACTTCGAGCTGCTGGAAAGAAATAGTCTCTCTTCTAGACCAAGTTCTGCTAGGAGGGTAGCGATGTTAGATAGATACAACTCTAACATGTAGCAGGACCAACCTCCGGAAGGGTTGTAAAGCCGGCGGTTCACTGTGTATACTTGCTACGCAGTCTAAAGATCCCTGCCTTCGACAAAGTGGTGTCAGGCAAAAATTAAGTCCTCTTAGAGAAAGAAAACTTTCATCTTAAGGGGCACGTGAATCGGTCGGGGATGCACGGGGGTTATGGCAGAAAGGGTCCATTATACGGCCTAATAGGCCTCCCATCTACTACTACTAAGTCTACTGGGATAAACGAGGTAGGTTAGTTGGACGATGTTAATTGTTATTTCACGACAGTTCTTTTAAAAAATAGGTCTGATATAAGTACTTACCGTCATTTTCTACGCCCTCAGTAATTGCCTCGACCTCTCGCTGTTGACAGTAGGTCCCTCTAAATTCTAGACCTCTGACTTGAAATGTGACAAACCCGTTACCGATCCCAATGATGTGCACCAGGCAATTTAAGTAGTCTGATGCCATCACAAAAATATCACCTAGAGAATATAAAAATAGGCATTATAATTTCGGACGCCCACAGTTTATCAGAATGTGCAAAATCAAACTCGTTAAATAAAAAAAAGTTCAATTATAAAATAATTCACTATAGAAACTGCAATTCGTTAAACCAATCTTTTATCCGAACCTTATCTCTTCAAACCCATTCAATAACAAATTCGAAATTTATAAGACCCGTTCATCAAACTCATTCAATATCAAATTCGTAATTTGTAAAACCCATTTTTGATAAAAACTGGAATTTGTTAACCCATCATTTTTCAAAACCGGAATTCGTAAAACCCGTTGTTTATCAGAAAATTTTTGCTAAATTGATTGCGCATTCGCCAATAATACATGAACTGGATGCGTACACGCAGGTGGCGCGGCGTTTCGATGCATTTGTCGCTACTACGCGCATTCCTGTACAGGTAGCGTTCAATAGTTTATGTATAGATGTCACTTGCATTCCAGTTAACGGCGCAAGAACAATCCAGAGATAATATAAATTTGTCAATCGATTTCAATACGTCATCTACCACTCATTATCTATCTCTGGTTTCTTTACTGTATTCTCCTGTTCACAGATTGCGCCGCGAATCATTGGGGATTAGGGTCACTGGATCCTAAAACCTGCGGCTGGGACCGCAGGTCTCAGGATCCAGTGACTTTATGGGGGATTGTTTATTTATCACCTAGGTGATCGAATTGAGAGCAGTGACAACTAGTCAAATGGCCATACACACAGACCACTTAAGGGTTCTAAAAAGTAGCTTTTCACCAAAGGAAAAATTATTAAATAAAACACAAAAACCAGGCCGACGAACTCCAAAACAAAACGACAAAACTAAGGTTATGAAGAATGTCAGGCAGACACACTGACATTGGTTAGTTTCAAATACAGTGAGTCGATCAATTTCGATGTTTGCATGGCATAAATTTTTTTCCTGGTAAGGGGTGTTACCTAGGTATATATGCTAGATCTCTCTTAGCCGAATACATTTAGGAAAGGAGAACACTAGAAACTATGCCTAGGGTAAGCTCACAAAAAAAAGACGTGGGTGGTTAATTTTGATGGTGGCGGTATCTATAATATAACCATTTAAGTACTTTTTGATGCTAGGCATATAACTAATATTGATAGGTAACCAGTATAGACCATGTTTTTACATTTCTGCAGGTTTTAGCTTTAGAGTAAAATAATACTCAATTTGTTTTTTATTAGAGGAAGAGGATTACAAAGCTTATTAATACAATCTAGAGAGTTTTTGAAATTAGGTGTCCATTATTTGGAAAATTACAAATATTTCCAATTTAGTTTTACAGGTCTCTATAAAGGGTATTTCTGACTGTTTCTGACGTAATATGGGCGCGCCAATTTTCAAACACCACAAAAGCTAAAACAGTTTTTTTCAAAAAATAAACAAAATTTTAAAAAAGTACCAAGATTTGATGGAAAAACATAGTCCAATAAACGATTTAGGCAAAATTTCAGGCCATTTGGAAGTCCCGTTTCCGAGAAACATGCGGAAAAAGAATTGCCTAATAAACGGACCCAACAGCGTTGCCGGTTTAACGATGTAATTGGGCCGTTAAGGCTACAAAAACGGCATAGATTTGACAACACTGCTTTGCTATTTTTTAAAAGATCAACAATAGGTGGCATCACTAATGCCATTTCGAGTGAGATCGTGTAATGTTCAGAACACGGTACGAACACCATATGTAAGGAAAAGTATAACTTATTAGGAAAGTAACCATTTACTAATACTTCTATAAAAGGTTTTGATGCTCGACTTCATGCTTCATGGATTGCAATTTCTCGAAATCAAAAATGATCAAAAGAATAATCATTATTCAACATCAAAAAAATAACAAATTTCCGTATTATTTTTATCACTTGACATGTGTCAATTTATTGACCAAATATTCCAGTAGACAAGTGGCCGGTGGCTATGCAGAACCTGAATTCCAATACTCCAATCGAACTCACTTCAGTTTCCTTGGACCAACACCGTACTTAACTAAAAAGCCAGTTAACTCATTTTCGTTTTAGTATCCTTTGGCCTATGATCGGTGCCATATTGACACCAAACTGACAGAAAATCCATGTTTTACTTGTCAATTTGGTTAAAAAAATGGCAGCCACCATAGGCTAAAGGGCACTGAGGCGGTAGGAGTTAACAGGCTTTTTAGTTGAGAATGGTGTTGCTTGGACCTACTAAATTACGTGACCTTGGCGTTTCAGAATTCCGGAAAAATATTGCTTACAAAGAAAAAAAACCATAACTTTTTTGTTATCAGATAGTAGGATTTATAAAAATCTACAACAGTATCCAAAGAATTTTTCAAAAATTGTTGTTACAGATTTCTGTATTATCGATGAGGCTAAAGAAAATGCCAGGTAAGATTTTTGACTATTGTTAGCCGTGTTTATTTTATTTCGAAAATGAGAGAGTCCAGCAAAAAACTGTCTGGATACGGTTGTGACGAATTCAAAACATTCCTGCCAAATTTCAACAGATTCCGTTTTCTCGTTTCCGATATTCTGCCCAGTAAAGATTGGCCCAAAAACAGCAAAGCAGTGTTGTCAAATCTATGGGGTTTTTGTGGCCTTAAGATTTATTTTTTATAAAAATGTTGTGTATTGATTTATTTTATTTTATGTAAAAATAGGTGTCAATTTTTGTTAATCATTCTTTATGGCTGGAATTTTTTAGGAAAAGTAGAACTGTGCCCTGTAACTAATCATAAACAAAAATGAGATATTTATATACAGGGTGGTCCAAAAAGGCTCGCAACTGGATTTATCTGGAAAAAAGTTTGAGAGCCCTTATAACTAGGCTTTGGAAAGGCTGAACCGCAATTTATATATGAAAACGTTTTCACCCATCCGGTGCCAGTGTTATTGGACCACCCTGTAATCTACCTTGATTGAACAAGCCCCATCTCCCCATCGCTAAATCGCCAAAGAGAGATTTCTGCAAAGATCTGGTCAAATGTTCGTAAAATATGGAATTTAAGTTATTGTCGTCGGCACCCAAATTCCGGTCGAGATGAGAGGAGAGAGGTGTGTTGGAGTGGTCCACTCTTCTGGTATTGTAATCCCTTTCCCAAAATTTTACCTAAAAGTGAAATTAAAAAATATATAAACGCTACAACAGAGTCTAATAATAATTTGTTATCCACTCTTCAATATGTTAAATCTAGATAGATGGGACTTAACAAATGAAATTATCAAAATATTAAAATTCTTTACAAATCCTCAATCCTCAAAACATCTACTAAAATATTAAACACGGTGAAGATAACAAATACTTACAGGTCGAACATAAGATGTAATAAATATGGCACTTCCTAGAAATGGAGTCAAGGGTGTGGAAAAGACTGCTGACAATATTGACTGCAGGAACAGCATTGCTGAGTGAGGTACGGAAAAAGGTTGAGCAAAAGCGTGAAACGCCGAGCCCCAGGTTATCTGCCAGGGAGCTATGTAGGTAATCACAAATTGTATCTGAAATAGGAGAAAAATATCATCAATTTCAGTAACTACAACCCTCTTACACTTTCAACGCAAAAATTATAGAATAGAATACTAGCTATATTTTTAAATTTAGATCAAAAACAGAATTAAAAAAAGAGTGTTTTTTATACCTTCATCAAAAACATGATTTTAGTAACTGTTTGCAGATAACTAAAGCATGGCTTTTTTGGTTACCAATGCAAAAACTTTTTTTTTATTACGGGTGTAAAAAAAGATTTCTGTCCGTTTTTTGCCCAAAATTAAAGAGAAATAGCGGAAAATGGTAATATTAAAAAAATCTAATTATTGTTGCCTAAAAATTAAGCCATTTCCGCCAGTTTTCACCAATTATTAACGAAAAAATCATTTAAAAACAACGTCAAAATATCAAACTGTCAAAGATTAAAATGTCGCAACAATGAACGTAAAGATGGTGTGTTGCGAGAAGTGCTCTTCGTTCGAGATTTTTAAAAGTATTTTCCTGTTTTTCTTCGACTTTTTGATTATTGAGGTATGAAAAAAATAGCGTTAACAACTCGCGGCTAAACTGTGCTTTTTTTCCTCGCGTTCTTAAATACCTCGCTGCGCTCGTTATTTAAACCAATGCTTGTAAAAAAAGCACTATTTTTGCCACTAGTTGAAAACTACTATTTTAACACATATAACTTAAAATAAAAACAAAGCAACAAAAAATCGTTTAAAAAATATTATTTCTGGGAAATTTAAAATAAATAATTAGCTCACCTTTAACAAAAACTCGAACACCTTATGATACACGATGCTCATAAAAAAGTACTGCACCAAAAATGAATCCACCAAATACCCATAATCATAATTAAAAAACAGTGCGGAAAAAGTCACTATCAAATATTGTGAATTCTGATCCGAATAGGAACTTCTCAGCAGTTTCATCCCGCAAACGACTAGTATAAACGGGCCGAAATTGGGATTAGTTTTGACGATTTTTTCCTTGTCTCCCGTTAAGGCCGACAGCACCAGAAGAGGGTATAAAATGTTGCGCTCAAAAAAACAGAGATAGACGTACACCTAAAAGTAAAAAAAATATTTTTTCTTGGTCCAACATAAATAGAGAATTAGTTTGTTGGCATATTACAAGTTTGATTTTTGCCAGCATTGCAGCAAGTTTACACTTTTATTGTCATTTTATAGCCAATTTTGGTTGGTTATCAAAAAAACTAACTATTGCGTCATATTCTGTAGTCGAGAAGAGTAGCATTTCTTTTGGGACATCCTGTATGTTTACGTTGAGTAGTACTTTAGCTATACTTGGTGTTTCGAAGTTCAGTATCAAGATTTGGAAGGGTGTATTTTTCAGGTTAAAATAAGGCTTTTTTCCTATAAACTTGTATTCGCCACAGGGAAAATAGAACAGGGAATGGATATGCCAACTGACCAATCTAAAAAATTAGGGGTAACGATACGATTGACAGTATCATAGCTAAAAAGGCATAACGGTTGGGGAACGCATAAAGGTATAAACGGCTTTGGGGAAACGTCACTTTTTCTATGCTTTGACACGAGGGGTTGACAACGGCTTTTCAAAATGGCGTATTTTATTGTTGTTTTCACGGCAATAATTTTCTTACGTTTTTTTTTTAATTTTTAGTGATTTACGCTAGTCAGTGAGTCTAGAATTAAAAATAAAGTCAATATTGATACCTCATCTGTTCTTTGCAGAAAAAATAAATAAAAATACTTACTTTTTGTGGAATTTTTATACAATCCGCGAAGCTAAAAGCAATTTATTAGATATTTTAGAGAAAATACTTAAAAAAAGGCCAAGAAATTCCTACTTTAAAAAGTAAACAAAACAAAAGAAAAAGTAAACAAAAAAGTAGGGTTATACGTCAAGTCGGACCAGAGATCAAATTTACCCAGAGAATATAAATTTACCTAACTGTTATGCCTCTTAGATTGTTCCATCCGCTCGTTCAAAATTTGCCACTTTTTCTTTGGTGATATCCATTCTCTATATGTTCTATTTTCCCTGATTCGCAAACGCTTTTCACCGATCTACAGAGTGTTAAAGTTACAAGAATTTTTTAGTTTTTTGTTTATAGCTCTTGCAGTTTTCGAGACATTTAGATCATATTTGAAACATCGGTTACGTTTTAGGGCTAGCATTTCTAGTGATTGTAAGAATCTACAGGGAGATATATTTTCAGTTATCGAGAAAAAAAATAAAATCGTTTTTTGCAATTCGCTACATTTAATTACCATTTTTAACAAATGGGTAAAGCCATGATGGTAATTTAAGGCTTAAAATATTTTAGCATAGTTTAGGGGGTAACGATTTTGTTCAAGCCATTTTTACTATGTTTTTCACATTTTTATGCCATGATTTTGCTCACATATTAAAGCTTTCTTTCCAAACTTTCGATTTCTAGAATAAAACACTCACATTTTTCACTGTTTTTAAAGCGTTCAAAAAAAGTACTGCCAAAAAACATTTTTTCTCTGTTAAAATGAAAAATATTGAAGGTTGTGGAAAAGAGACAGCAGGCTATAAAAAAGTATTTTAGAGAAAGAACGAAATAATTAAACACAATTGTTTAATAAAAATGTCTGTCTTATCATCTGCCTGTCATCTTTAGTGGCGTCGTGCATATGATTTTTATTTTGCCATTTTTATCCAAAAAACAACAAAAAGTGTAATGGTTAAAAGCGGAAAGTGTGTAAGACATAAGGTGTTACTAATTTCTTTGAATCGAAGTTCTTTACAGTCTTTAAAATTAGCAAAAACCGTGTCCTACTATAAATCATTTACCAGGTATTCAACTAAATTATTTTAAGGTTCGTCATGGTTCTACCATTATGAAACTACTCAAATTTGAAAGAAATAACAAAATAAATAAAAAATACATGACAAATGACGTTAAAAGGAGTTTCACTAACCAGTTAACTTACCCTCTCGAACCACATAATCCTAGCAGCCTCCCTAATTTGATATTTGGCGTATTCGTCGGGTTTAAAAATCGGCCTGGCGATGCAAACCCAAGGCAATTGCTTTCGTAAC
The DNA here is from genome assembly GCA_963921995.1 of Oxystoma pomonae. Taxonomy (NCBI): domain Eukaryota; kingdom Metazoa; phylum Arthropoda; class Insecta; order Coleoptera; family Brentidae; genus Oxystoma; species Oxystoma pomonae. The sequence continues at coordinate 2,130,208 of OY998167.1, read as the reverse complement.
TGCGGTATGACGTAGTGCACAACCAAGCCTACTCCGCACGCGATCGAGCACAAAACAATGTTCAATTCTGGTTGTAGGACTGTAAACACTGTGCTGGCGTGGATAGCAAAAACTAGGACGGCTATGACGGAACACACTATGACGTCGTTTTTTAGTCTGGCGTTAACCTATATAGAAAATGTGTGGTAGAAAACCAGACGTCTTTGATCCCAAAGTTCCATCAATAGGATACCCATTGTTTTTACAACGTGCTCACCAAAGTATCAAAATCGGAAATCCTAACTTCCCGTGAATTTTCCTGGGCCCCTATTCTTCAAATGATAGAAATTTTGCACCCAGGGAGTCAAATTCTCTCTTCTTCGGTTTAAATCGGTTTCTCTCACTTAGTCAAGACCCATAGAATTACTTTCTATCAATATCGGGCAAAAGTGAGAGAAACCGATTTAAACCGAAGATTTAGACCAATAAGAAGCATAGTACCGAGAAAATTTGACTTCCTGGGAGCAGAATTTCTATCATGATAATGGCACTGATCAAACTGGTGAAAAAATTCTGACTCTTTTTGGATTTGCTTGATTAAAAGACCATAATTAACTTCAAAAGGTATAAAAGTCGGGAGCAAGGTATTTTTAGCTTTGAAAACAAAGTTCTGATTGTTTTCCACAAACCAAAACTACACTTTTTTGCACTCGACGCGCGTTTCGCTAACAACGTTAGCATCATCAGGAGACGATAAACAATGAACTAAATTAATCTACGCTCTATCCTATATACAATGCTTTAGTGGGCGGAGACAAGACTAATAATTTGTGATTGATCACGATTTTTAATCCTATCTCCCCTCAACCAAAGAATAAAGTGTACTAAACGGTATGGGTCCTCTATCTTTATTCCCAACATAGCTTTGAAAACTTCAAAAGATTTGAAAATGCAAGAGTTGCATTTTTAGTACTTTAATTATCCTGAATTTAGCGTTTTTTAAGTAAAAAATCCCTGCATTTTCCTGACTACTCTAAACCGAACTTTTTATTTATTATTATTATTTATTTTTATTATTTTTTAATTTACGAAAAAGGAATATTTTCTCAATAAATGGGCAGTTTTTATGGATAGATTGGTAAAACGAACAGCCAAATTAAAGAAAGCCAGATAGAAAAACTGGTACTAAATGTAAAAGACAGAAACGTTCGTCTAATTAAACCAGTTAAGCTTTCGCGGTCTTTTGTTTGTCTGTCGGGCCGTCGTTCTGTAGAAGTTTGTCTTCTCGACGTTTCGCCGATTCGAGTGGTTGCCGGAACGTGGATGATCTTTTTGTTTGGTACACTGGAGAGTTTTTGTATCTTGTAAGACTGGTATACAGGTGCGGTTAGTTTTTAGCGTTTTTTCTGATCTATTAAACAAATGGAAGGAGTAGCAATTGCCGATTAATCAGCCCAGTCTAGCAGTAGCCAACCTATACAGACCGCTTCAAGCTACTGCGAACATAGGGGGAATCAAGTCCAATTTACTGTCCGTGCCGTACGACCGAGGTGGATTCGAAGCACGCTGCAGTGTTATCTTTTGGAAATTCATTTTGTTTTTATTATTTTGTTTTATTTCTGCCTTGCTCGAGAAACAGATGGGTAAGTTCTTAATTGAAATAATACATTTTTAAAACTAAAAATGGATGTCTACGAAGTTGCCGAAAAAGTGCAGATGGTCAAATGGTCAAATCGTCATAACCCAACACACGTTCGATATTGGTCGAGGGAAAATTTGCATTTGTATTTGACGTAAGAACACAGTATCCCCAAAAACTAAATGTTTGGGGGGGGGATATTGTAGGGGAACACGTAATTGGGCCATTTTTTATTAACGGCAATTGCAATTTGAATGGTCCTAGATACTTGGATCTACTGCAGCAGCACATTATTCCAACTGCTAGGCAGTTGTTAGGTGTAAGATTTGGTGAAACATGGTTTCAACAAGATGGTTGTTCCGCTCACAATATTGGCCTTGTTAGGGAATATCTTGATAATGTATTTCCTAATCGAGTTATAAGTACACGGGGAACTATTTTATGGCCAGCTCGATCTCCCGATCTTGCTCCTAATGACTTCTATCTGTTTTTGAAGAAGCTTTTCAAATTATCACCCCTAACATGCTTGGAAACGTTGGAAGGGGTTTTTATAGTAGGCTCGGATATTGTCTAGCCGAGCAAGGAGGACTTTTCGAACATTTGCTTTAATTTTTTTTTGACTGGGAGAATCTTTTTGGTTTTTAGAATGTATTATTTTATTTTGAGAACTTGCTTTTATTTTGTTTCTCCTTATTATTTTCATTGTAACACGTCGTCACTGATAAATCTGAGCAGTTGACAATAAAACGCTCTTATTTATCAGTGACAAAAAATAAGAAAATTACGTTATAAAAATTTGCGTATTTATTGACCAAATTCCGGTTTCATTGACTACGCTCCATACAGCACCGTGGTTAGAGGCGTACTAAATACAAGGCGAACGGCGGCGAACGGCATCGAATGGCGATCGGAAGCCTGAGTGTTGGTTGCTTCACTGATAGGCGTGCGGTGTCTCTGCATGTACGTACACTGGCAAATTAGACTTCTTTCGCCCTATGTTCGCAGTAGCTTGAAGCGGTCTGTATATGCAACAACTCGAAGAACAAGCCCTAGCACAACTAAATCCCAAAGTCTGGTTTAGATATATGGGAAGATGGACCCGAAAAACTAAACGAATTTTTAAAACATATTCCAACATTCAATTCACGATGGAAATAGAGACGGATAGAAAAATTTCATTTTTGGACGTTCTGATTTCACGAAAGTAGAAAAAACTGGGCCACACTGTATACAGAAAACAGATACCTAAACAACAATGCTAACCATAACCCAAACCGAAAACAAGGAATTATAAAAACATTCTTAGGCCGTGCAAAAAGAATATGCGAACCTGAAACTGATTTGTGTTAAGAAGAGGAAAACAGGATACATACCTGGCATCACTGATAGAATTAGTAAAATCTTAAATACATACAAAGTTAACATTTTTAAACCAACTAGAAACCCAAAAGATTACTTTCGATCAGCAAAGGAAAAAAAGGATTATCTATCCTCGTCAGAAATATACACACAAGGCACACTGCAGACTAGGACATACAGAAAAATCAGCGGTAGCAGAACATACTCTGAACAATGAAAATCACCAAATCAAGTTTGAGGAAACTGAAGTTTTGGCGCAAACGGCACATTACCACACTAGACTTTTAGTCGCACAATCAAGTGTTACGGGGTGTTTTGTTCGCATTCGTGTAGAAGAGGTTGATATGACGGCATCTTTCAAGATGGCGGCCAAAAATCATAAAAAATACAACTTTCGCAACCGGGGCGTGACTATACTCGATTCCATATAATTCGAGGACGAGGATTCCAAAAAAAATACTTTTCAAGTGACCTTAAAAATCGCAAAAAAAACAAGATTTTTGTCATTTTCTTTTCAAAAAATCTTAATAATTCGACGTTTTGTCAGTCCCACTTCAAATGTACCTCAAACTATTGGGCATACATGCAAAATTCGATACTTAGAGTTTGATGCAGTTTGAAGCTTCATGACCTTGAAAAATACCACAGTAAAATTAAGATATTGCAAAAATAACATACTAAAGAGCGCTATTCATCAACTATTAAAGCGAAGAGGACCAAATTAGGTAAGAAAAATAAGAAGGTCAAGGCCAATAATATTTTTAAAAACTTTAATAGTTGATGAATAGCGCCCTTAATATGTTATTTTTACAATTAATTTTACTGGGGTATTTTTCAAGGTCATGAAGCTTCAAACTGCATCAAACTCTAAGGATCGAATTTGGCATACATACCTAATAGTTTGAGGTGGTTGAAATGGCAAAAATATTGTTTTTTGCGAGTTTCAAGGTCATTTAAGGTCGGATGACCTTCAAAGTTATTTTTTTGGAATCCCCGTCCTCGAATTATATGGAATCGAGTATAATCATGCCCCGCTTGTGAAAGTTGTAGTTTTTATGATTTTCGGCCGCCATCTTGAAAGATGTCGTCATATCAACCCCTTCCACACGAATGCGAACAAAACACCCGATTACACTTGATTGTGTGACTAAAAGTCTATCAATTCCACATAGCCATAAAACTCCTTCATAAATACATTATTTATCATAAACACAAAGAAAATTTCAATTGAATAACTCAGAAGAAACGCTAAAAATTAACCGCACCTGGATACCAGTCTTACAAGATACACAACCTCTCCAGTACACCAAACAAAAAGATAAGACACCACCCCTTTCACATAAATATGAGCTACGGAGCATAACAAATCATCAGTCCACGTTCAGGCAATTGTGGGAACAGATCTCCTAAAGATGCAGAGCACTCGAATCGGCGAAACGTCAAGAAAACATACTTCTACAGAACGCTAAACAGTCCGAAAGGTTTGATCCGACAAACTGCACGTCTACGCCTAGGCACCTCGTACCAACATAGACCGTCAAATAACTATCATTTGTACTGACCGTTTCTTGTAGTTGTTTCGGCAAAGGATCCACGTGATCTCCTTTATGCCTCGTTTCCGGCTTGTCCGACGTAAAATTGACCACTTCGTCGCTCTTGCCAGACACCTCGTTGTTTTTCTTTTCGTACAGCACGCTCTGTTCGTTGAAATAGACGCTTTGCTCGCGGTAAATATCCGGCAGCCACATCATATGCTTTTTGATCAGATTCCAAACGTGGGCGGGATCGCTCGCGCAACGGCTTAGGTGATAACAGCTGGCCACCAGACAGGCGCAGAACATCGAGAACAACACATCTTGGTTCTCGCTCAATGCGAGGTAGGACAGTCCGCTTAGAATTATCACAGATATCGCCGAGCGACAAACACAGTACACGGACGCTACCAAGCTACACATGGCGTTCCCGCCAAAAATATGAATGTCGATTTGCTCCAACACGTACAAAACGAACGTGTTGATTTGCGGGAAGAGGCCGAACGAAAACAAAAACGGAAAAAACAAGATGAAGAACACGAAAAAGTCTCTTGCCATGATTAACAAGTGCTGACCCGGATCGCCGTCGATGTTCAAGTGCAAAAATAAAATAACTAAACAAATCAGGCTAAAATAAATAGGCCTCGAATAGGCAATCAGTCGGTTGAAACCGTGTATGGGAGACGCGGAGTCGGGCTGAACGCTTTTCAGCAGTGAATATTGACAACTTGCTATGATAAAACAGAACGCGAACGCGGCCAAGTCTTTGTAAAAATTCAAAAACAACAATATAGCACCTAAGACTGACACGATCGTGCCTAAAAATACCGATATGACGGTTTCGCTCGCGGTCAAATTGCGATCTAACAACGCGAGCAGTTTCAATCGGTCTAAGGTCACTTTTATAAAACATCCCGGTAAAAGTTTCACCTTGTAATAACTTTTAGTTTTCGCGTTCGAATCGTTCATGTTCACTTTAATAAACTTGAAATGACTTCTGGGCATTTGCGCCGTGTCGTCCAGTTTTACTATAAGGTCCGAACCGTTTATTTCGGTGGACACTGCGTCCGGAACCTCGTGCATCCCCAGCAGATTGCGAATTTCGATGGCCTGAAGGTCTCTGCTTATCGGCTCAGCGGGCGTTCGGTCAGTCCTGCAAAAAAGTTGGCGTTAAAAAAGAAATTTGACTGGAAGTAGTAGAAGAAATGGGGTGACTTGTTGCCCTGCGAGTAAATAGATATTTATTCAACTATAAAAACTGTAAATACAGTAAAGTTTTGTATCTTTGATGGTAGGTAGCTAATGACCTGAATTTTATTTGACTTTTTATTTTAATTTCTTTGGGTGAAACATACCTGTTCTCATTTCTTTCTCTTAAAACGTCCATAACAGTGGACACGGAACTACTCCCCACCGAGTCCATACTGCCCCACATGGTGGGGACGGTCAGAGCACTTCTTTCTACGGGAGTTGGGGGATCTGGTTGGGGCAGGTTGTTGATAATCGCTAAAACGGTTAAACAAATACGATACAAAAAATAACTTAATTATTTTTTTTCTACAAAAGATTTTTCTTTACAACTTTTAACTGAAATTCAAGTGTCTAGAGCTAATTTTACGACCAAAATGACATCAAAAGGAGTCACAAGGTGTTTGTTTATAACTGGAACACTCAGTATCTTTTTGATTAATGAAAATAAAGGGTAATTTGAATTCAAAAATTTTTGAGCAAATTGCAACGAACTTAAGGGCTATAACAACTTTTTTTGTTCCCCTTGGTATACAGGGTGTGGCAATAAAGCTTATTTTTTTTAATAGAATACCCAATTTTTTTTTCTAAAAATACCAAAAACTATTGAAATATCTTTTGTAGTTTCTGAGACATTTGCGTTTAAAATTTTAATAAAATACGTTAGAAACGACCATCTGATCAAGCTACATTGCCTTCAATCGTTTTTTTTTCAAGGCCACTAGATTTTTAAGTTTATATTTTTAAAATAAAAAAATACATTCATGGCCCACTTGGTATACAGACCGCTTCAAGCTACTGCGAACATAGGGCGGAAGAAGTCTAATTTGCCAGTGCAAGCAACCAATACTCAGGTTTGCGATCACCACTTGCATGACTTTCCTTTGGTATTTAGTACGCCTCTAACCACGGTGCAGTGTGGAGCGTAGTCAATGAAACCGGAATTTGGTCAATAAATACGCAAATTTTTATAACGTAATTTTCTTATTTTTTGTCACTGATAAATAAGAGCGTTTTATTGTCAACTGCTCAGATTTATCAGTGACGACGTGTTACAATGAAAATAATAAGGAGAAACAAAATAAAAGCAAGTTCTCAAAATAAAATAATACATTCTAAAAACCAAAAAGATTCTCCCAGTCAAAAAAAAATTAAAGCAAATGTTCGAAAAGTCCTCCTTGCTCGGCTAGACAATATCCGAGCCTACTATAAAAACCCCTTCTAACGTTTCCAAGCATGTTAGGGGTGATAATTTGAAAAGCTTCTTCAAAAACAGATAGAAGTCATTAGGAGCAAGATCGGAAGATCGAGCTGGCCATAAAATAGTTCCCCGTGTACTTATAACCCGATTAGGAAATACATTATCAAGATATTCCCTAACAAGGCCAACATTGTGAGCGGAACAACCATCTTGTTGAAACCATGTTTCACCAAATCTTACACCTAACAACTGCCTAGCAGTTGGAATAATGTGCTGCTGCAGTAGATCCAAGTATCTAGGACCATTCAAATTGCAATTGCCGTTAATAAAAAATGGCCCAATTACGTGTTCTCCTATAATACCCCCCCCCCCCAAAACATTTAGTTTTTAGGGATACTGTGTTCTTACGTCAAAATACAAATGCAAATTTTCCCTCGACCAATATCGAACGTGTGTTGGGTTATGACGATTTGACCATTTGACCATCTGCACTTTTTCGGCAACTTCGTAGAAATCCATTTTTGGTTTTAAAAATGTATTATTTCAATTAAGAACTTACCCATCTGTTTCTCGAGCAAGGCCGAAATAAAACAAAATAATAAAAACAAAATGAATTTCCAAAAGATAACACAGCAGCGTGCTTCGAATCCACCTCGGTCGTACGGCACGGAGAGTAAATTGGACTTGATTCCCCCTATGTTCGCAGTAGCTTGAAGCGGTCTGTATATATTTATTTTGACAATTATTAAAACTTAAACGCAAATATCTCAGGAACTACCAAAGATATTGAAATAGTGTTTGATATTTTTGTAAAGCTAATTTTTTTAAAAATTCAAAAATGCAAAAATATAGAGGTTGTTCTATTTAAAATAATTGTCTTTATTGCCACACACTGCATGCCAAGGGCAACAAAAAAAGATTGTTATAGCGCTTAAGTTCGTTGCAATTTGCCAAGAAATGTTTGAATTTAGATCCACCCTTTATTTTCAATAATAAAAAAGATACTGAGTGTTCCAGTTATAAACAAACAACCTGTACAAACACAAAATTTTTCATTGTAATCAAAGAACAAATAAGGTTTGTGATAAAAAGTGGTGTAAAGTTAGTAAATGACAGTAATTGTACACACCCCTGTCTCCAAAAGTGTAGGTGACATAGTTCCCATGTTCGTCAATGAAGCAGTGCACTGAGCCCTCGCTTGTATCATTAAAATTTTTAGCACCGTGCGTTCCATAACCTACAAGTACTATAATGTAAAAGGTGTTTATCAAGATTTTAAGGTTTTTTTTTAGGACAAAATACTACAGATCCTTAAAGTTTTATAATAGCTTCTCTCTTTCGCACACCAGGTTTTATATACAGGGTTCAACAGTTCTCGTCTAGGGTACCGAAATGCATGTGTCTGAGTAAGAACGATATTCAATTCAGATGCACTGAAGAGAGATGCCGGCTAGGCACCGTTGTCAAGCAAATAGTTTAGGAAAACTGCAGCACTTTCAGCGCTTTAGTCTGTTTCATTCGAAGATGCGGGCGTAAAGGAGATTGTGTAATTTTTCTCAATTAATCGCTTAGATCTCAAGATGTTTTTTATTTATTTGATACTGAAATGATGCAACTAAAATGCCACAAAATACGTTTAGGTAAAACTTAAAGAACAGGAGTCCCTTCGCGACTCTGTACATCTGAGGAGGGGAGAGGGTCCCCGTTTCCTCGACAATTTTTGTAAAATAAAGGAGTCTACAAGCATCAGAATTAAAAAAAAAACACCCGTAAGTGTTCTAAGTAGAAAGAGTAAAGGATTGTAGATTGAAAGACTACGCTACGTTGTTTAAATATTTTTTATTCTTTTAAAAAAGTATAATTTTGATAAAAAGAAAAGTTCGTGGCTATCGGAGACATATTTTGCTTTTGAATTCATTACGACCAGGCCTACAAGATCTAATGGATAGTCCAGAAACCTACAGGCCTGTTGTTGTATCCTTGTTACGCCAGGTACAGTCCTATGTTACCCTGATGATTCCTAACAAGGATGAAACAGGCCGGTCAGTTTCTGGACTATCCATTAGATCTTGTAGGCCTGGGCGTAATGAATTGAAAAGCTAAATGTGTGTCCGATAACCATGAACCTTTCTTTTTATTTATTTTTCACAGACAAGAAATCTACTTTTTTAAAGTATAATTTATTTCAACAAGATATTTCGTGAGAACGCGAGACTGCTACAATAAAAGTTTGTGGATAAACTAAAATAAGAAAATACTCACTGTTTTACGCCCTTTAAAGGCATCATTTATCGTTAAATTTGATGGGATTTACTTGGGAATCTTTTAGTTAATTGTGGATGACATCGGCAACAGCGTATCGGTTTCTCAAGTTTATTATCTCTTTCGCTCTCATTTACTAGCCATTGTGCTTCTTTTTTAATTCACGCTACTTCGGCACCCTACACAAGAACTGTCGAACCCTGTATATATTTTCTTTTCAAGTCAAAAATATTATATAAACAGGTGGTGACATAATTAATTGTCTTAAATCCCACCTTTAAAGTGGTGACCACCTAAATTGCACATTTCAGAAAAAAATGATGGTATATCCATCATATTTTATAGCCCAAACGCTTTAAAATTTTGGCAAAACATTCATGTTAATCAAACAGGGTGCTCACCAAAATTTAAAAATCGAAAATCCTGACTTCCCCTGCCTTTTCCTGATCAAACTGTAAAAAAAAATTTGACTCAATTTTTTTTTATACCGGCGGGAAATCTTCAGAGACACCGGCCTCTGTGGTGGATTAAACCCCTCCATTCTCAAGAATATAACGTCACTAGTTTTTGGATATGTTTTGTTAAAAGAACCTAACTAACTTCAAGGATTTTTAGGTTTGCTAATCACAAGTGTAATAAGTCTAACAAAAATACAACAACCCGTTTTTCCATAAGACGTAATGCTAGCTTTAATCAAAAGTTTGGCGAAGTGGAAAAAAAAACCCAGATTAAGCAAAGTGATTTTTTTTATAGAGTAATCCTTTTTGAATCAGGGAAAAACAAGCATTTGCCGAAATTTTAACAATAAACACCCGTGTAATTATATAAAACGTCATCTCTCTCAAATCAGATAGCGCAAATGTCTCTCTTCAAGCCGATCTGGCCCGATCTTCAGGCTGAACTGAGAGAGACAATGCCTATCCACACTGTGGGAGTGCGAGAGAGATAAAACTATATGACATTGCCTCTTTAAACTGCGAATTTTGAGTTTATTTCTAACATTTCGGCAAAATGCTCGTTTCTCCCCGATTCAAAAAGGATTACTCTATAAAAAGGTCATTTTGTTTAAACTGCATCTTTTTCCTCTTTCTCAAAATTTTCATTTTTCTTAGCATTACGTCTTACGGAAAATCGCTTTGTTTACCCTACACCCACCATTTTTAAAGGGCCATCACGTGATTTATGGCTGACTTTTTCTGACTGGTGAGCACCCTGCCTAAGCACAAAAAGCGTTAAATTTTAGTCACAAACCTGCGGTTAAGGACGAAGCAATAGCCATATCTCTTTTAGCCACCGGATTCGATCGCTTTCTGCCGGCAGATCTAGTCCGTCTTTTGCGAAAGTGGACGTACGAGTCGCCTTGTTCAGAAAAAATAAGTTAGCTGTCTAGTTCTGTTATATAGGGTGTTCCAAATTCGATGCTCACCGTGGGGATCTTCTAAGTGGTAAAAAATATGAAAAAGTTTAAATTGGAGTAAAGCTTTGCTCAAAACAAAAAAACAAACTAGACACAAAAAAAATCGGATAGACTTTACTCTTCAAGCTGTCAAAAACGCTTAATCTTTTTACAGACACTTTTTTTAAGATCTAGCTAATATTTTGGGCTAAATTGCCATCATCAGCCTGCAAGCGGGTTTTCAAAATATCTTGACTAAGTTAAAAGCAAGAATTGAATTTGGGCTGATGATGGTCAATCAACCCAAAACGTCAGGTGACTTGTCAAAATAAGGTCGCAAAATATTATCTGTCATCCTCTATGAACCAAAGGAGAAAAGAGCACGTATTCGTAAGAAAAATAAAGACAGCCCGCTTGACAGTGATTCTGTCAAACTTACCCCACCCACCCTAAAACATCAGGTGACTTGTCAAAATAAGGTTGCAAAATACTATCTATCATCCTTTATGAACCAAACGTAAGGAGAAAAAAGCACGTGTCCATAAGAAAAAATGTCAAAACTCCAAAAAAAGACCTGACCAGGTAGATCTTAAAAGAGTATATGTAGAAAGCTATAAGCCTTTTTTGACAGCTTTAAGAAAAATAAAAACTAAAAATTAAAATTACAAAGCGTCAAATTGCGCAACTTTGACCCAATTTAAACTTTTTCGTAATTCTTGCCGTTTAGGAGAGCCCCGTGGCGAGCACCGAATTTGGAACACCCTGTAGTTGGTTAACGGTTAATTATTTAAATCTATTGTATGTTTCAAAGTAAATATAAGTCCTTTAAATTATGAAAAATAGACGAATGTAGGAAAAATTGTTTTTAAGTTTTCCATTTTTTCCGTATAATACCAGCAAAAATAAAATTGTAAGAACATACAATCCTATATTAGATTTAGAGTTAGAGTACTAATATTAGACATTTACAAAAAAAATTAATCCAAAAAGTTTACCGGGATAACTGGTAGATGGAGCCTCTCTTTTCGTTAGTAAAGCTGACAACAACGGTGGCGCTGTGGGCGGCAGAAGCGTGCTCAGCTCGTTATTCGATCCGCTAGAGGACGCTTCTTCGTTCTTGAAAGATTGAGACTTTTGAAAACCTACAAGAATAGAACAGTCAGCGCCACCTTGAGGAGAAATGTTTTCTCTTGTACTAGCCTTGGCACACAGGTCACTGCTTCCTTCAATTACATTACATTACAAACTTTTTCACATTTTTTACCACTTAGAAGATCATTACAAGCCTGCTTCTAAAAGATAGAGACCCTCTCAATCTAAACAACGCTAGAGTATGGAGGACCGATATTTCCATCCTTTTTAATAAACTTAACTTTGATGAGATTGTCGCGTCTATCGTCAGGCCCCTGATCTTTTAAAAATTATTTGCAATAGTAGTAGAAAACACATAAAAAATATAATAAATTTAAAGCTTCTTCGCCCAGAGGATCAGTCTGGCAATACAAAGAGAAAATGCTGCTGAGGTTTTGGGGACCTTAGGCCATATGGAGGACCCAATTTTATTATCTTTATTGTTCATATTTTTAATTTCATATGACGTTCTTACAATCTTTTATGAAATTTTTAACAACAAAGAAATTCACAAAAACAAATAAAACCACACTACCCTGCAATACATGCGTGTAAGGACTTACTTTATCTGGTTTTAATAAATTTGTAGTAATAAAATACGTTATAGTATCTCACAGTTATGACTTTTTCGAAGTTTTTAAATGTATTTACTAACGTGACGGGTGTTTCTTACTTTTTCTACTGGGTGTATTTGCCATTAAGGTTCTAGACGACGAGGGAATATTATCGATTTCTTCTAAACTTAGGGTATCCTTAAGAGGCACTGTTTGCGTCACTTTGTTCTCTTTTAGGGATTTGGTTTTTGCTTCTGAATTCGACCTAAAACGTAACTCACGTTTATACAGGGTATCCCAATAGTCTTAAGACACTCCATAATACCACCAAAAGCAAATGGGACAGGGGAGAAAAATTTCATATGCTTAAGCCAGTTAGCTAGGGGGCGACATTACATTTTTTATGTTTCTATGCTATTTCCTCTGACAGTTCTTAAATAAAACGGCAAAATCATCTCCATGGTTAAAGTTAAACAAGAACAGAGTTATATGGTCTTTCTTCCTCTAACTATTGCTCTTATTGCTATTTTATTTTAAAATCTTCAGAGAAAAAGGTAACATATTAGATATTTTGGGAAACGGAAAGAAAAACTCTATTCAAATTTTTCAAAATATATAGGGTATCTCATTTAAAATGTCCTTATTTGAACGTACTAAAACGAAGAAAAAAGTAATTTTAATTAGTGTGTAAGGCTCGCACATATTTTCAATTGGTTAACTTATTATCAAAAAAACATATCGAAAATTGGAAAAAAGTTTATAGCTAAAGCAGTGCTTAATCATATAGCAAATTTTTTTTGGAAACGAACACAGTCAACAAATCAACAGTAACAAGAACTTCCTGTACAAATGACCATTCAAATAAAAACAAAACCAAAAGTGACAACAATAAAACAACTAACAAAGGCGCTAATATCAATAATAAAACTTTAATGACACAGAGCAACCATGGAAGAAAGAGCATGTCACAACTATCGATTTTTCACAACAACATTCAGTCCATAGGAAATGGTCATAATCAACTTGAAGTTTTACTGAAAGAGTTAAATTATCCTGAGCTGGTATGCATAACAGAACACTGGAAGACCAAAGAAGCACTCAGGCATATAGCTATTCAAGGTTATTCATTGATCTCTTCTTACTGTCGCCTAGCAGAAAAACATGGTGGTTCATTAATCTATGGAAGAGAAAACCTAATTATTAAGGAAAGAAGAGATGTTTGCAGTATGTCAGTACAGGATAGCATAGAATGTTCTGCCGCCGAACTTTGCTTCAACAAAAAAACATATGTTATACTTAGCATATACCGGTCTGGGCTATCGGGAGATATTAAAATATTTTTTGATGTTCTAGAACAAGCATTAGAGAAATTTGAAAAGGAAGGCAAAACAATAATAATAGCAGGAGATTTTAATATTAGACTTGAAAAAGAATCGTCAATTAAAAGCGATTTTTTAACACTATTAAACCTATACAATCTTTCTCCGACAATTTCAGAATACACTAGAATAGTCGACAACCAAAAATCCTGTATCGATAACATAATTTTAGATATCTCCAATATTAACTACAAGACTAAAGTTCTTTTTGAGGGAAAATCTGATCACACTGCGCAACTCGTAGACATCATGTGTACTTCTAATAATAAAAATATGAAAACAAACTACAGAACCTTTTCAGACTGCAGTATCTTGGCATTTTGTAATCATCTTTCAATAGTACCTTGGGCAAATATATATAGTTCTAATGTTTCGGATGTTAACTTTTTATGGAATACTTTTATAGAAATGTTTCTAAGTATTTTTAATCAACATTTTCCATTAAAAGAAAGTAAAAGTCAAAACTACAAAAATTCATTAAAACAAGACTGGATAACACCAGAAATTCTGGAACTTAAAAAAAAAAGTCGTGTCTTTGCAAATAATGCCAAACGCAAATCCTTTATACAAAGAATCCTTCAAACAATACAAAAAAGAGTATGATAAACAACTTCAAAGCGCAAAAAACAATTTCTTGTTGAACAAAATACGATCCAGTGACAATATTTCCAAAACCACATGGAATACAGTAAAATTTTTAACAAAAAGTAACAAATCAATAAATGTTCTCCCTGATATACAAGATAGTACCGTTTTAGCCAATTCTTTTAACAATCATTTTACCAATGTAACACCAGAACTGCTAAAACAAAACAACATTAATATAGACGAATGTGAGTTCAAAACAACCTTTCTCAATCCCAAATCAATGTATTTTAACCCAACAGATGCCACTGAAATTATTAAAGTATCAAAAAAAATGAAAAATACTAAAAGCTCAGGACATGATAATGTTCCATCCGATCTCCTAAAAAAAGTAATCCCAATAATTGCAGAACCCCTTGCTTATATTTTTAATACCAGTATGAGTACAGGCGAATTTCCCGAACATCTCAAAATTGCAACCGTAATCCCAATATTTAAAAAAGAAAACCACAATGACCTTAATAATTACCGACCAATCAGTCTTCTATCTTCTTTTTCTAAACTTTTTGAACTGATAATCTTTAATAGACTATTTAACTTTTTCCAATCGTGTTCCCTTTTTAATGACTTTCAGCACGGATTTCTACCTGGAAAATCGACGGAAACTGCTCTACTTGAACTTAACCAAACAAATTTTAAAAACTTTGGAAGATAAACACACAGCTTGTGGATTACTCCTTGACTTATCCAAAGCTTTTGACTCTATTAATCACAACATCCTTCTAAAAAAACTAAAAGCTTATGGAATAAGAGGAGTCGTGTTAAAATGGTTTGCGTCTTATTTAAAAAACAGAAAGCAAAAGGTCCAAGTTAAACGTGATAGTCAAACTGCTGAGTCTGTTTGTGACTTAAACACAACAAGGGTTCCTCAGGGAAGTATTTTAGGACCTCTGCTATTTGTCATATATTTAAATGATTTTTGTGATATAATTAAAGCACCTAATTCGGCCGTTAATTACGCGGACGACTGTACAGCTTTAGTACCAGTTAAAAAAAGTGAAAATCTAAGTGACAAATGTCAAGAATTGTTAGAAGATATCCAAAGATGGTTAAGGGAAAATCAACTTTTATTAAATGTTAATAAAACAAATATAATATTGTTTACTAATATCGGTAATACTACAGATCAAGTTAATTTCGACAATGAGGAGATTAAAATAGTTCAAAACATAAAACTCTTAGGAATTACAATAGATTCGCAGCTAAACTATAGCGAACATATTCAAAAATTATGTGGTAAACTAAGTTCAGTGACTTAAGCCATGAGAACCATATTTAAGCACTTGAAAGATACCAAAATTTTAACTACCATTTATTATGGTATGTTTTATTCGCATATTAAGTATGGAATTTTACTCTGGGGCAGCAGTAGTCAGGCTGAGAGCGTTTTTGTTCAACAGAAAAGAGTTTTAAGAATAATGTTTTCTTTAGGACTGCGTGAAACCTGCAGAGGCGTTTTTATAGATTATATAGAATAGAAATGTGCTTTATTGTCTAAAAATGCAAACATTTCAATGACAAAGCCAAACCTAATAAATATAAAAGAAACAATTTTACCTAATTCTAATTAATGGTATCCCGCAACTTTGGTTAAGACCTTAACAGATTTTACAAAATATTTTTTTTTTTATAATTAGAACTGTAAAAGTGTAAACATTATTATTATTATTTTTTAATATTAGAATTAAACAATCAAACAAGTTAAAAAAAAAACTAAAACAAACTAAAGAATTAAAATGTAGCTTAGTATTAAAAAAAAAACAAATTATGGCTAAATTATAAATATCAGTAAATATGGGTAAAGTTTACACATATACATAAATATATATAGACATATACACACAGACACATATAAAAAACTTAGATTAAAATCAATCATTAAAACCGCCTATTTCTAATATAGAATAAAAAATTTAAAAAAAGCATAACAAAACAATACAAAAAAAAATACAAGAAGAAAGTTATAGAAAAAATAAAATATTAAAAGTTATCATTAAAATACTCATTTAGATTATAATAAGCCTTATTTACAAGCAACTCCTTGACTTTTCTTCTAAAAGTTTTATAAATATCTACATTTTTTAATTCTGTTGGCAGCTTGTTAAAAATTTTAATGCTACGATAAATGATAGAGTTTTTTGTGTATGTGAATCTAGGGATAGGCAAAGGTATGTTATAGCCATTTCTTGTTCGATGTGGGTGGTTAATAGATTCTTTGTATTTTTGATGAATGAGACATACTGTCTCAAGAATGAAAAGAGACACTAAGGTTAAAATCTTTTCCCTTTGAAAAAGAGGTTTACAATGATCTCTAAGTTTTGCCTTACAAATATATCTTAGGCATCGTTTCTGGATAGTGAAAACAGACCTAAACAAGAATTGACTGCAATTTCCCCAGAAAGCAATTCCATAGCGTAAGTGAGACTCGATTAAAGCAAAATAAGTGATTTTTGCCATATCCAAACCTAATTTTGCAGCAGTTTGTTTTACCGCAAAACCACCTGTTGCAATTTTTTTATTCAACTGCATGATATGTGCATCAAATTTTAATCTGTCATCAATAAGTAGACCAAGGAACTTTGTGTTTTGACTTTGGTTAATTATTTTATCTGACACCATTAGGTCTTCAAAGTTACATTTAAAACTTAAAATTTTTGTTTTTGTGAAATTAAAACATAAAAAGTTTAAGTCGCACCAGTCTTTTATTTTTAAGATGTCATCTTCCACTGTTTTTTTAAGAATTTGTTCATTTTTGTGATGCCAGAGGATTGTTGTATCATCAGCAAAAATGGTAAAAAGGCCCCGAATATCAAGAAAACTAAGATCATTTACGTATAAAAGAAATAAAATAGGTCCTAGAACGGATCCCTGTGGAACGCCAGTATCAATTGGACATAAAGAAGACAATTTATTTTCATTTTTTACTTTTTGAAATCTACCTGTTAAAAAAGATTTAAAAAATAAGTTTGATATTCCACGAAATCCATAAATTTGCAGTTTTTTAAGCAACAAATCATGGTTAACACAATCGAATGCTTTCGAAAAATCACAAAAAATGGCAGCTGCACATTCTTTGTCATTTAATTTTAAGTATAATTGTTCTAAAAACGAAAACATGGCGTCGGTTGTGCCCTTTGAATTTTGAAAACCAAATTGATTTGCACTCAATATATTATGTTTTTCTAAAAAATCTAACATTCGATTTTTTACTAATTTTTCAATTATTTTAGACAGAGTGTTTAGAAGCGAGATTGGCCTGAAATTAGCAGGTTCATTTAAAGAGCCAGCTTTGTGTAGTGGAATCACCAAGGCTGTTTTTAAAAGATCAGGAAATTCCCCTTTTGAGAAACAGTCATTTATGACGTACGCTAACATTTCCAAAACAACATCATTTAAATTTTTAAAAACTTTAATAGACATTTCATCTGTTCCTGTTGAATTTTTGTTTTCAAATCCTCCTATAACATTTTTTAACTCTAACACATTTGTATCAGTTAAAACAAGATTTTCGTCTACATAAACTCGAGTATTAACGTTTTCCAGAGGATCCGATCGTGTCACAAGATCTGAGGTTAATTTTTTACCAATAGTGCAATAATATTTATTTAGTGTGTTGGCATCAATGTCCGCAGATACCTTTGAAAATCCGTTCTTGCCTCTAAGGTCATTGACAATAGACCAGGCTTCCCTACTTTTATTTCTTGCTGCTGATATTCTATTCTTATAAAACTGTTTTTTTGCGAATTTCACAACTTTTTTATACAATTTTCTGTAATTTTTTACATAATCTTGGAAAAATTGACTGTCAGTATATTTAACAATATTACTTAAAGATCTTAAATTTTCTGATGACACCTTAATTCCAGATGTTATCCACATCTTTTTAACCTTGCGCTCTCTCATCCTGCGCAATGGAAAGCTTCTCTTGAAAGCAGAATGTAAAATAAAATGGAAACAATCAATAGGGTTATTTGCAGTCAAAACAGAATCCCATCCAGCACTGTTTACACTCTCCCTAAAGTCAAAAAAATTTTTACTTGAAAAAATGCGACCATATTTAGCAGGCCGTTTATTAGTAGGTTGCTTTAGGCAGACGCCAGCCAACAAGGCTTCATGATCTGAGAGATCGGTAGAGATCACTTGACAATCAATCTCATTATGATTAAAGTTACTACAAAAATAATCTATAACAGTAGATGACCCAGAAGATATTCGTGTTGGAGAAGTTACAAACATTTTTAGACCATACGATGTCAATAGATTTTTTAAGTTAATTGTAGCAATTAAGTCTACTTTACTAAAATCAACATTAAAATCTCCGGCTAGCAGTATTTTGCTGTTGTTGGGCAAGTCAAGTAAAATTGTTTCAAGGTTGATAAGAAAAGTTGTAACATCCGGTTGTGGTGGTCGATAAACACAAATAATATAAATATTCTCTTTCTTATTAAATGCTATTGAAAACTCGAAAACGTTTTCTACACAAAGGTGATCGTATCTATCGATACATTCTAAATTAAATTTTGAAAAAAAAAAAATCGTTTTGTACAAGAATCAGCGTACCACCATAACCAGACGAGCGACAAAAGCTTGCGACAGTACAATAACCTGGAACATAACATGGTTCTCCTATCTCTAACCAATGTTCTGTAAGGAGCAAAATATCGGGATTATCAAAACTATCCAAGAAAACACTAAGACTGTCAATTTTATTTCGAATAGACTGTATATTTAAAGTTAATACCGAGGTTCTTTTAAAGTTTATTAAATTTGATTTGCGTGTCACACAAGTGTTACTGTTTCGACGCATGTTTGTTCTAAAAAAGCACTAAAGTTTCTTTCATTGACAATCGCACCTGTAGAATCCATATTTTTATTTTTACCATCACAGCTGTCTGACACCACCATATTTTCGACACTGCAGAGAGCAGGCTTTGAATAACTCCTGTTCAGTGGAATGGGTTTTAAATTACAAGTCACTTTAGAGATATTAAATGAGATTACTGAAGTGTAAATCAAGAATGCCATCTTTGCAAGTCCTTTATTATTCAGATATATGCTTTTAAAGGCATAATCTGAATACCTAAATTTACTAAATAAATCCAGATAGTCAATATTTGTTGCAAATTTCTTTAAGTTTGTCATAGATTGAGCAATTTTAGTATTAACTACCTCTATAAATTTGTAAGGCCAGCCATCTTCATGTTTGGCAGGTATGGTGCATACCAAAAGGTTAGTGTAAAAACAAAGATTAGTTAATAATGTTATGTCACTCAATTTAACACTGTAATTATTAAGTCCTGCCAGAACAATAACAAAGTCCTTGCTACCCATATTAGAAATAAGCGTCTTTGATCCAGCTGTTACTTCTCTAAATGATGCATGTGGTTTACATACTACTTGAACATTATAATCAGTCGAAAGAAGGTCATTAAGATGAGAGTACAGATATTTGCCATATTCATCTGTTAATACTAGTATTTGTCTTTTTTGTTCAGATTGACTTCCACAATTTATGTTACTCTTGCTAGTCTTGATATTTTTGTTATTTGTGTTAATACAGTTATTGTTAGTGTTACTCACGTTAAATTTAGTGTTATTACTTCTTTCTCTTACACTACTCCGACCCAAAGTACTTTCGGCCAATAACTTATTATAGTTTTGTTTTATTTGGACTATCTCATCTGCAAATTTTTTATTATCTTCCTCAAACATCCTCACTGTTTGAATCATGTCGCTATTTAAGTTATTGGCACCATCCAATTCTTCTCTGCTTTTTACTAACTCATCCTCTTTGTCTTTTAGTCTGTTCGCATATCCTTCCATATTCTTTTCCAATTCTAATATTTTTGCATTTAGCTCATCAATAACCATTTGCATTTCTTTTATTTGATCATCATATTCATTCTTTTTAACAGTTATCTCTGTATCCACTAATTTCTTTATTTCAATATCATGTTCTTTGAGTTTTTCCCTTAATGTAAAAGATGTCTGCTCTTCTTTATACAAGGATTCCTTAAGTTCTTCACGTTTCTGCTTTTCCTTTGATAACATTTGCTTTAGATTTTTGTTTGTTTGTGTAAGCTCACTTAGGTCACCTACCATTTTTTTATCTTTTTTGCTACTAGACGCTTTTCGTTTTTTCATTTCTTTCTCTACTTTTTTAAGTTCTGACATTAATTCTTCATTATGCTTTTGCTGTAGAGTAATTTCATTTTTTAACTGGTTAACTTCTTTTTTAAGTGTTTCAATAATATTTTTCTGTTCTTTAATTTCCTCTTCCAGTAAATTTTCTGCAGCAAAAACATCGTCTTGAAAATCTATTGTCTTCCTTTTTTGTCTTTTTATTGCGTCATCCTTTTCATTTATAATTTTATGTAAATCAGCAATTTTTTGTTCCAGCCTCATTTTTGATTCTCCATTTTCACTTTCTAAAAGCTCTGTTACTTGCTTCAGTTTTTTATTTTCATTAAATATTTTTTCAAACTGCTCCTCATTGTTTAAAATTTTCTTGAAATTATTCTTGCAATTTTGGCAATAAAAAATCAAGTTTCTCTCACTAAGGGCTAAAGTGTGAGCCTCAGTTGTCTTAAGTTCTGCACAGTCTTTGCAGAACATCAACTTACAGGAATCACATGCTGCCCCAAACAATTCACCTTCAGTCGGACGTGCCTTAAAAAAGCAAGTTTTAGAGCATTCAGAACAAAGGTGCTCCATTTTATTTTTGAAAAAAGAGAAAAAGAAAATTTTAAATGTCCAACAGTTATATTTTTATTTTAGCCACTGTGAATTCATGTGAATATTTAATTTAACTTTTTTGTGTTCATTGTTCATGCCGGATTTATTTTCTTATCAATTTGCGAAAGAGATAACAATTAATAAATAAAAAGTCAATAATTTAAATGGTTTACAACAATAGTAATGTTATTATAAAAAACACTTTTTCTTGTTCACAAAGTATACATTGAATAATAAGTTAATATATAATATTAAAAAGAATAAGTTGTTAACTCTACCAGCAATTTACATTTTTCACTGCATTCTCTATCTAAGAAAAAATCCCCAAAACTTTTTTAATTTAAAACCAAAACATAATTATCAGACGAAACATAAAGAAAACAATTATAATTTTCCCAAACATAGACTTCTATCTACTCAGAAAAGTTATTTCTATAACGCAGTAAAATTTTATAACCAATTACCTGATAGTATTAAAGAGATTGAGAGCTTCAAACAATTTAAAAAAGAATGTTTTACTAGATTATGTCAAATCGAACCATACACTATCGCCGAATTTCTTAATTTTTAGTGTTTGTTTATACTTAAGGTTTCCTGTTTACTGTTGTTTTTAACCAACATCATGCCTATGTGTAACATGTAAAATTATGTAATTATTTTATTCTTGTTTTTATTTTTATTTTACTCTCTAATGTTTGTCTTTTACTTGGCTTGTAAAATTTTAGTTTTATATTATGGTTTTTGTTTCTTATTGACAAATTAACTAAGTAATTTTTGATATTATGCAGCCTAAATATACTGCTACGTTGTCCTTTTTTTTATCCATTAATTTAAGTTAAATCATGCAAGCAAACATGTACTTTGTCGATTACTTCAACACTCAATTATTTTAACTTAAATTTTAAATTAGCTAATTACCCAGCTGTTTTTTAACTTTTTGTGTTATGTGTTTTCAAGCCTTATTAATTATAATAACTGTATTTTAATATTTTTTGAGCATTTTCTAAATTAATAATTATCTATTTTTTATTTCATTAATTTAGGATAAGTATGACGAAACATGTATATGTACTCTACTGTATAAATACTTTGTAATAAATGAACTAACTAACTAACTAACTATTTGCATTTTAGTAGATCTAAATAGAAGCTTGTTTTAAAAAACATTTCTTATTTTTGCATTACAAAAATGACAGATACAAAGAAAAACATTGACCTTCTTACCTACTACAAGCCTTACACTTCTCAGACTCGCTCTTTGGTAATTTTTTATCTACATCTTTGGATGCAGTCTTCTTTGGTATCACACTAGTGCTGCCCCCGCTTGGCACGCTGTCCTTTAACACTAAGCTCACGTCTTGCTCTAAAGACACTGGAATGCTATTGATAAAGTCTTCCTCGCTTTTTAAGGGCTCTAAAAACGAGAACATTTATTTAGATTACATATTTTTCGACTTGCAATAGATAATTTTATATGTGCAACGCTAGAGACCAAACAGCTGAACAGATTTTGAAGAAAAAAATTTCACCTAAACAACATGGGCTTGTATCACGGAGACCTGAGCTGCAGATAGGAACCGGAAACATTAGAACATGTAATATGCCAATGCGAGGTACTGGATCGCAAAAGGCACCTAATATTTGAGGAAGTTGAACTAGATCCAATATTGACTGGGGACTACTCCATTAAGGACCTGTACAAACTTGCACAGGGCACAAAATTAATGGGGTGGTTAGCCTAGGAACCAAGAGGGTGCACAATAAGTCAGAAATGGCTGCAGTGCAGCAGTAGCTTGCCACCAGGTACGTAGGAGTCACAATCGAGGGGTTTTAGGCAGTAGGAATCCGACACTACCCGGGCTCTCGTAGAAGAGGAGAAATGACTCTGGCAGGAAAGTAGTTCAGGAGTCTTATGCAAGATTTCCCCTTGAGACCCTTGAAAAAAAACTTCCTTAATTATAAAGCACCCCTCGTCGACTGATCACCTCCTCAAAGGAGTATGGGGTGGGGTTAAAATTTTTTTTATATCATGTGACACATCAGAAAACATTTTTTAAATGAAGAAACAACAAAAAAATAGAGAAATGTTTTGCAGTTGGATGCCTATGGTCGCATTAACACACTCAATTGGTGGTCGGGTAGTTTTTTTTATTTAAAGAATGTTTCTTTACTCATTTTAATTTTGTATGTATGTGTATCGGACACCTTATTCCTCCTTTAAATCCTGGTGCTCATTAAGAAACACTTTTCCAAATACAATATTTTTTTCGTACCTTTTCTAAGAGGCAGTCTATTATTCTCATTAGCGAACAACCAGTCGAGATCCAGCTCCACCAAACTAGAACTAGCGGCAGCTCCGGTCACCATTTGCTCTGCACTGGGTCTTCTCCTGGTCTTTTTAATATTTTTCTTTCTGACTATTCCACCTTTGACAAAATAACTGTGTGATCTTTTAAAAATCTTCATCAATTTAAACTAGGTGTCGTATTTCAATCCATTGATAAAAATTAAACATTACTCTAAACCCACGGTCTCTAGAATAAACACGGTCTAGTAATTTTTTTCGTCCGCCCACCTAATAACTACACAAAGATATCAGGTGCTTTCTTTATTGATTTTTGCATAAATTTTTTTAATAAAAATTGTATTTGTTTACTTACATTATTTTCGTCATAGGTAGCTGCATTTATGGGATTTTTTTAGTGAAAAGGCTCATCATTAAATAATTAAAAAAGCAAAAAACAAGGCACCTTATAGTTTTAAATTTATAATCAGATTTATTGCATATAGTAGGTATGCACAAAAAGTATTTCCTTCTAAATAACAAAATAATCACTCTCCCAAAAATGCCTGGCAAAAATCGAGTACAAAATAAAATAGCTTCCAAACAGAAAAAACAACAACCTAACTTCTGTATATTTACTTACACACAGAAAGGTATAATAAAAGATACAAGCAAAAAATAGGTCTTGCATCAATCATTTAAACAAAAAAAAAAAGAAACATCCGAAAAGTTAATTCAATTTGTCAAGCTTTCATACAATTTATAAATAGTAGACAAAAATTAGCTGCTATCTTTGTGTCGTCATCGGGTCGAAGAGTAGGGCAAAATTACTAGAGCGTATCTATTCCCTAGTGCTCTAAACCCACACAAAACATTTCATACAACTGAAACAAGAAACAACAGCAATTTCAGTCCTAGTAGAGCCTTAAAGGGGCTTGATAGAAAAAAACGAACATCACAAGTGATCGTAAAAATTTGTTTCGCCATCGATTAAGGCTACCTTGTCATTTTGGTGAACTTCAGAAACAAAATGCTTTCTTTATAATGGTATTCGAATCTATCAGCTATTAAAAATCAAACCATGAATAAATTTAAAAAATCATTTAAAAACCAACTACTTACTCAGTAGATTTAAAAAACGGTTTTTAGAATAATAATGCTTAAAAAATAGCTTCTATTTGTTAAAACAATTAGTTTAAAGAAATTTGAAATGACAATTTACCTAATTTTATTAAAACCGTTTTACCAATTTATAATTTTCTTTATAGTGATTTTTTATCTCACCTAGTTATTCTCTGTAATGAACTGTAAAATATTTAGTTGGTTGAGAATAAACGATTTAATAATAAAAAATAGTGGTATAATTTATTATAAGTTCTTTTGAACGTGTAGGTTTATGGTTTGAGTGATCTTATTAATAAAACGTCCTTTTTTGAAATGCCAACGTTTCGCAAAATTTATTTGCTTCTCCAGGGCTATTCAAGACGGCCGTTCCATATTTCGATTCTATTGCCAGTAGACGTCATCCTTCTCTAAAAAGGCATTATTTTTACACAAGTGCCGTACAATTTTGATCAAAAACTTTATTACTACGGCGAGTATTTCGTTCGCATTTAATTTTTACACTTGCTTTTACAATGCGAACGAAGTACTCGCCGTAGTAATAATATTTTAATGTGTTTGTTCATGTCTTTTTAAAAGTTTTTCATCAAAATTGTACGGCACTTGTGTAAAAATAATACCATTTTACCGAAGGATGACGTCTATTGGCAATAGAATCGACATATGGTACGGCCGTCTTGAATAGCCCTGAAGAAGGAAATAAATTTTTCGAAACGTTGGCATTGGAAAAAAAAGAAGGTTCATTAATAAGATCCCTCAACCCAGAAACCTACACCTTGAAAAAAAATTTTAAATAGTTAAATCGTTAAACCATTCTACAAAAATTTATTATGAGTTTGTTTCTCCGAGGCACGTATTTTTACAGTTTTCGATACAGCAAAACTCCATTTTTAAATCTGACAGTGACAAAGTTATTTATTGTCAGGGGTTGCCAACTATGATTGCCAATACACAATTTCAAACATTTCCCAAGCAACTGTCGAATCCAGTTGCTCACCTCTGGTAAAACAATAACTGTCAAAAATCGTATACCTACGACCAATGAAAATGTCATCATAAATATCAGAAATTATTAAAAATATCAAACGCGAACACTCTTAAGTCAATCACCTTCATAACCTAAAGCTTCAATGACGTTCTATGTAAAACGTCAAAACAAATATAAGGGATTTTTCATAAATCTTTTTAAAAACAAGGTTTTTTTTCTTAAAAACGGGTAATACGTTAATTTAACGGGATTTATTTTTGGTTCGGTAATAAAATTATATTGGATTTATTTACGTTTAATAAATATTTATTGTCTTAAAAATATAGAAAAATAATGCTCTTAAAAAATAAATAAAGTTTCATCGCTTGTCACGCCATCTTGTGGTTTACGTGTAAGCTTTATTATTATCCTAGGACCGTAAATGAGCCATTAAAATCGTGTTGAGATGGTCTTAAAATTAGTATTATTCGTTGGTCGTAGGTAAAATAATATTTTTATATTTTCACGTATTTTATTTATTAATTTTTTCCAGGGGTTTCTTCTGACGGTTTTTTCCCATTTTTTTTTTCGTTGACAACTTGAACTTACCCCTAAACTTTTTTTGTTCGGCTTCCCCCGGTTCTGAATGCCTCTTCCGCCCCAACCCCCTCTCGTTAGCGAGCTTTTTCAACATAAAATTCGTCCGATCATCGAATTCCAAACTGCTGACCGACATATTCGATCCCGGGCTCAATTTCTTATCGCTCACATCGTTGTCTGTAGCGTAGGAGTCTAATTTATCTAAAAATTAAAGAGAGACAATAAATAAACTAGAAACCGCAAAAAAATTCTAAGCAAATCACATCTGCGATTCAACAGGGTTGCCGAGCTACTATTTGTCCGCCCGCGACTTCGTTCCCGTGTTTAAAATTTTAGATTTCTCCTCCTTCTCCACCTTACCCCACTTTCGTGCCCTTAAACCTTTAGCTCCTTAAACCCTTCCATCTACTCGAGTATCCGGTTTGCCTGAAGTTTTTTCCCGTTTTTTTGATTTAAAGGGTCATAACTTTTGTTCCTGTGAACCGATTTTGATGAAATAAAGCCTATGTACTCCTCAGAAATCCAAATAATGCAACAAAATTCTTCCAGCAGTGTGCTTTTGCAAAAAAAAACACTTTCTTTGATTCCGGTTTTATGGGTAACTTATTTTTTGACAGTTCATTGTTTTTATCGAATATGGTGGTGGGGGGAGGAGAGGGGTAACAAAAAATAGCAAAATTAATAGAAGAAGCACTTTTCTCGATTCCAGACTTTATTTCCTTTACTTTGATACCACACAACCCATATTTTAGGCAATATTTTCCTTAAATATGGGGTTGGGAAAACACTTTTTTCGATTCCGCTTATTAAAAGAGGGTTGGCAGAAAAACGCTAAAACACATGTCCATCTATTTTATTAGTAGAGTCTATAATACCAATTTCTAAACCTCTGTGACTTTTTTCTTCTGATACAGAAGATCACTTTAACCCCTTTGAAATCGAATTACCCCTATTTCTCCCCATTTCCAGTTAAAATTTCGAAAAATGCCAAAACATGTGTTTACTTATTTTATTAGTAGAATCTACATAACAATTTTCAGACGTTCAAAAAAAGTGCTGAAAAGTCGTCAGGAATATCTTATCACGGGTAAGAAACACATCTGTATTAACGCCGTTTTACAATGTTGTCATAAACAGTCCGACGTAATTTCCTTGGATTTGGTTACTGACTTGGAAAATTTGCCTCTAATATATGGGGTGCGTCTTCCAGTTTATTTTAATTTCTTTGCTTAAAATAGTAAACGACGCCCTAAAAAAATAAAACATTGCTTACCCGAGGTTATACTAGAGTTGGAAATTTCTAAATCCAGAAGGGCATCTTTGGAGGTACTGCTCGCCCTTTCGATATCTGCCGCTGTCTTTTTTCGTTTCGGATAGTGTTCGTGATAAGGCACTGCTTTGCTGGCTTTACTCAGTTTCGCGTACAAAAGGGGGGAACGACTGGCTGTAAACACAAACAAAAACAGAAAAAAATAAACAAACAAAAATGGCACCGTCAATTTTAAAACTTGAGACATGCCCACAAGAAACTATCGGTTTCGCTCCATCCAGGCCAGTTTTGATAAAAGAAAAATAGGCAGGGTCTGTAAGTATATCGTTTAACAAATAAAAATTCTTGGAAATTAACTCTGTATTTCAGAATTCCATTGTGTATATTTTATTTATACACGACGTTACGATTAGTACAATCTCTGATCCTCTTCAGGTGCAAACTACTATCTATTCCTAAGGCAATGTACTCATATACTATGGGAAATCACTCAACCGTGAAGTTTAAGAAGTTGGCTCCGTCCAAGGAGGAGTTTCCAAAAATTTGGAATTTCAACACTTGATTTTATAAAAATACCCTGATTCTGCCCAATAAAGACAGCTTCAAGGAATTTTCGTTTCTTCCAGTGTGACTCCTTGTGCAAAACCTTTGCTTGTGTCTACTTCATTCAGTGTTGTTTTGAACAAACGTGTTCGGCCATTCCTGATTTCATTGTTTCACCTCTTTGGGTATTCGTCTGATATTTCTTAAGCCTAACAGATAGTGGTCTTTTTGTTTCACCTATGTATGATTCACCACATTCACAAGGAACTTGGTAAATGCATTTCTTATTTTGTTTGTTCTCCGGTTTCGTTTTACTAAGGCTTCAAATTATATTATTAGATTTAAAAGCTGTTTTAATAATAAAGTTGTTCGCTACTCTTCGAATTTTCTCTGATACTCCTTTAATGTATGGAATTATAAGGAATGCATTTGCCTGGTTTTGGTTTTGTAATTTATGTCCTGTTTGCTGGAATTTAGAAATAGTTTCTGGTATAAGTTTAAGGCTGTAACCATTCTGCTGCAGATCCTTCTTAATGTTTCTTATTTCGATTTCTAAGTCATGAGAGTTGTTGCAAATTTGAACGGCTCTATTATACAAAGTTCTTATTATGCTTATTATGCCTCGTTTGGTTATAGCAGAATGATTTGAACCTTGATTTAAATATTGTCCTGTGTGAGTGGGTTTACGATAGACTGTTGTTCTGATGTCGCTTTCTACTCTACTTTGTATAACAGAGCCGTTCAAATTTGCAACAACTCTCATGACTTAGAAATCGAAATAAGAAAAATTAAGAAGGATCTGCAGCAGAATGGTTAGAGCCTTAAACTTCTAACAGAAACTATTTCTAAATTCCAGCAAACAGCGCAGAAATTACAAGACCAAAACCAGGCAAATGCATTCCTTACAATTCCATACATTAAAGGAGTATCAGAGAAAATTCGAAGAGTAATATTAAAAATGCTTTCAAATCTAATAATAAAATTCGAAACCTACTTAGTAAAACCAAACCGGAGAACAAACAAAATAAGAAATACATTTACCAAGTTCCTTGTGAGTATGGTGAATCATACATAGGTGAAATAAAAAGACCACTATCTGTTAGGCTTAAAGAATATCAGACGAATACCCAAAGAGGTGAAACAATGAAACCAGGAATCGCCGAACATGCATGGTCAAAACAACACCGAATAAAGTGGACAGAAGCATAGGTTTTGCATAAGGAGTCACGCTGGAAGAAACGAAAATTCCTTGAAGCTGCCTTTATTGTGCAGAATCAGGGTATTTTCAGTAAATATTGTTCAAATTCCAAATATTTGGAAGCCCCTCCTTGGGCGGAGCCAACTTCTTAAACTTCACGGTTAACTGATTTCCCATAGTATATAAGTACTGATCGAAACGTCGTGTATAAATAAAATATGGACAATGGAAGTCCGAAATACAGAGTTAATTTAAAATACATCATTGTCTCAAACTTTCAAATAAAAATTCTTCCATACCAAAGATCTGCACTGGAAATATAGTCTAGGTCCTTGTGGAAGGCTTAGTCTTTTGTGATTGGATCCTATTTAACTTAGCAAAAAATATTGATTTAAGCTAGCATTTAAAAAAAACGGTTTATTATGCTCCAGAACGCTCTCATCTTGGAACTAGTGTTTTGGTCTAAGTGGAGAAGATGTTTATTCCAAATTCTCCGGACCAATTTCAATACGGTATCGTTGTCAAAAAATTGATCGGATTGAATTTGTAATGAAGGGTACCTTGATTATTTTCTTCGAAATCGGAATCCGACACATGCGTCAAGGACTCCATATCAGTGTCAGGCCCGTGCGACGTCTGATGTTCGTCCGACTGCTCGGCTATCGGATAGACTATCTCCGACCCGTAATAGGGGCAGAGATTCAGGTGTTGGTTTCTAACTAGACTGGTGCTGGGCGGGGGAAGGGGGTTCTTTGCGTTTTTGCAACCTGAGAAATTGGAGTTTTTTTTAAAACAAAAAATTGCCAATAATTTTAAAACAAACCTGTTGTGGCAGTTCTCCAAAATTAAAAATCTTGAAATCGGGGCAATTTAAAAGTAAAACACATTTTTCTATGAAAGAAACCAGTATGTTTGCGTATTTTATTCAGCACAGACAATAATAAAAAAAAAATTATCACAGAAAAGCAAACATTTTCCTCTTGTGATTACTGACCATAATAAAACTTTAAAATATCACCTCAGAAACTCTTAGAAACTCCAACTTACCTATAACTTCCAAACTATTAGGATGCACCTTCAAGGTAGAAGTAGGAGGGCAACAAGTCTCTAAAGCTGCAGATTTAAACCTCCTTACCCCATCATTTGCTTTTTGTTTGAAGTAAAAACCTTCAGAGTTGAGAGATTGATTTGGGTTTTTGTCTATATATCTAAAAAAACATTTAATAAATATTTGACAAACAGATAAAAGATCAAATAAAATATTACCCAATAATAATAATTAATTTAAGACAGATCACTCTTAAATATAGTTTTTTTGGTAGTCTTTAACAGACCATTTACCCTGTATATTTACCCCAATTCAAGAGATCCAGTAGGTTTTATGTCAGTCTGTGCAGTGACGGGCAAATAGTTTAAACTGCTGACTGCAAAATTGGAGTGCCTCCTGCCCGAACTCTCCCCATAACTCGAAGGTTCTTGATCCGATTCTATACTACGGGACGAAGGGCGTTGGTGAGTTAATAGATTGTTGTCATGGTCTGTCATATCTGCGGAACCTGTACAAGAGATTAAATTAAACTAACTACATTTTTTTTTTAGCAACAAACCACAGAAAAATAATACAGGGTTCCTAAGCAAATCCTTAGGGGGCCAAGCAGCCGTGTATAAGACGCAGACAAACGGAAAAGTACATTAGGCAGAAAAGGATGGGCATGGGGCGATGTTGTCACTACATCTTACACGTAGTAAATCCATTCCAGGTTGTTGTTTTCTAATGTTTTCCATTTTCATACCTTTAGGACTGAAATAAAAATTGTTTTTGCTCGACTTTAATACCAAACTGATGAAAGATATCGTAAAACAAATATTTTTCGGCTTTTCATTTTGTAACCATTGTCCTTACGCACTGTTTACAGGCTGGGGACTGAGATACATGCAAATGCCTAACCTAAAGCGTTCATACACGGCCGGAGAAATCGACTGATATATTTCCGTAGAAACTTTATCAAGCAAATAGGACGGGTTGACGCCTTCGAACGTCCAACCCGGGTTTTGCACTTTGATTCGAAATCAAAAAGGAGGAACAGTCAGATGTGAGGCCGTGCACAAATTACGTAACGGTGATTTTACCAATTTTTGACCCCCTCCCTACGTAATGTTTTGTAACGGTTTGACCACTACCCCCCCCCCCCAAAAAAAAACTTTTCACTAATTTTCATTCCAAATTTTCTTAGTTTCACACAAATGCAAACGCTGTCGAAAACCCCCCTCCCCCCTACGTAACGTTTTGTAAGCCCCCTCCCCCCTATGACCATTACGTAATTTGTGCACGGCCCCTGTAGTCCCAGTGGAGGAGGGCGAGAAAATTGATATTTTTTTCTTAAAAATTATACTCTTTTGACCTATTTCTTTGCGTTCCCGAAATTACGTAATTTTTTTAAAAAAATTGTAAGCGGCGCCATTTTTAGTTCGTGCTTTTTTTTCTAACATTTTTGCGTTCGGCTAATTTAATTGAAAAATTTTTGCCTGCGGCGCCCTTTATCTTCTCACTCGAAATCAAGATCCCCCGTTTTAGGAAAACTGATCCCGTCCCTGTTTCTAAATTTTTTCGAATAAAAGTAGAGTATGACCATGGAGGAAATAATTGTTTTTCTACGGTATGACGAAAATTTCGAGAAAGTTGAAGAAAAAAATAAAAAAAGTGGCAGAGGTCAAGTTTTTCGTAAAAAAAACGTTTTTTGTAAAGAAACAGAGCAAAATAAATCTTTTCACCCCTTTTTGGGTGTTACAAATATTGGCAGCCCCTTATTTTTCGCTTTTACCCTCCCGCTAGTTTTGAAGAATTGGTTCGCTACATATTTCGAGATCATGTCATAAAACACCTCGAAAATATCAAATGTAGTGTAGGGCCAGCTTTATTTAAAATCAATAATATCGCAAGCAAAAAGCTCTGCAGGAAAAACAGCGCCGTTTATTGATTTATTTGGCTGCTAGTGCTAGATGCATGGTTTGGCCGCTTCCGGATAGATGTCACTAGTAGAACAGAATGGAAAGAAATTTAATTAAAAGCGAAGATATTTCTTTCTAATGTTAACAACCTCACGAGTTTATCGCTCAGTATCGTAAATAATGGACCTTTCCGCCTCCTTTAAGCAAGAAAAAGCTGTGGTTTGGACCTGAAAACATCTAATTTTTAATTAGATTAGATGTTCAAATCTGTCCCCTTCTTGAGCCTCACAATATCCCAATCTATTGTAAAACTCTTGGCGCGTAGCAGCCAACATTTCAGGGGTGATAGAGTTGCCCGCCTCCAAAATTTTCGCCCTCAACTCCTGTATAGTCGTAGGCTGTAAGTAAGGGTGTTGGAAAATTTTGTCGTGCCAACAACCCCATAGGAAAAAGTCATTTGGCGCAAGATCTGGTGATCGAGGAGGCCATCGGATATTTCCATACGTGGAAATAATTCTATCACCAAATACCTGACGAAGGTAATTTGTAGCCTGGCGTGAATTGTGGGATGAACAGCCATCTTGCTGAAACCACAATTCCTCCAAATTTATGTTGAGTTCCCTCAACCGTAGTAAAACCTGGTGTTGGAGAAGATCAACATATTTTTGGCTATTCAAATTCCCTTCAATGAAAAAGGGTCCAATAATGTGATCCCCGACAATACCGCTCCAAACATTTAATTTTTGAGGATGTTGCGTTCTAACACTTGCGTGCAGATGTTTATTTTCGCGGGACCAATAGCGGCTATTTTGTGGATTGTGAGAGCTATGAAGTTCAAATGTCTTCTCATCACTAAACAAAACTTTTGATAGGAAATTTTCGTTCCTGTCACATTTATTCCTCATAACCTCACAATATTCTAACCGGCGAAAATAATCACCTGGTTGCAATTCCTGTGACTTCCCAATCGTAAACGACTTGTAGCCGTATTTTTTTAGGATCCATTGGCAAGTACTGTTGGGAATATCCAGTGCCTCCGCAGTCGGTTTCGTCGAACATGGTTCATGTGCCTCAACGTAAGCGCATACCATTTCGTCTCGTTCCACCCTGTGTGGAAGAACGGGAAGGCTCTGGTATTTCGCCGTCGCGGTAACACTTTCTACAACCATTTATGCACCCGTACCTTTCAAAACGATGATAAATGTTGTAGACAGTTTGAGCCACAGGAACCGGTCGATCTGGAAACGCAAAAACAAAAAGCCCAATGACCTCATCCGCACTGTCACTTTTTATGTAGTTTTTACGAGTATACGGCATTTTAAAAACACAAAATTTACGAAACTGAAGCGACTCGAAAGGAAATAAAAATGCAATGCCTGTGAATCCCAGTTTTTCCTCGATCATCTCATGGTGTGACCGCCATCTAGCGGAATTTGGAGACATCTTGTCAACGGTTATTATTGCAACTATAATTTATGCTTACAATGAAAGAGTGGCGACAATTTTTTCTCATGAAAGCAGTCCGGAGATAATAACAAACTGGCACCATTGCTCAATATACCTGTTTCTTTTGTGCGCGCAGAACTTTCTATGCCATTTCTGTTTGATTTATTGAAATCCTATCCCTAAGGAAAATCTTAGGAACCCTGTAGATTATTTTATGTTCACCCTTATAACAACTAGATGCAACTTTTTGCAAGAAATACGCTTAAATGCAAAATTATCTGACACTTTGTATGCATCAGTGTAATTTACGGCGAAAATTACTTATTCAAATATAGGGGTTGTCATTTTTGATGTCATTAAACAATCCCATTTATGTCGAACTGTAACAGCTCCAAAAGGATTCATTTTACGAAATTAAAAAATGTCAAAATGTTGATTGATTGACAAACATTTAAATAATAAACCACACAATTGATTGCTAGAGCCAGTTTCAGTATTTGTAATAATAGACATTTGACAAACGCAAACCATTTGTAAAAAAAAGAGAATAATTTCCTTCAATTGACGTAACCTCAAAAAAAATCCCTGTCTTGTTTTATGAGACACATGAGAGCCATTCCAGCTAAAAGTCCACCACAGGTAATATCATAAAATACGAATTAACAAGGCATTAACCTACTCTTTGTCACCACTTATATATTTCTTAAATTGCCTCCAGAGGCTAAAACTGTTTGTATTAAAAAAGTAATTAAAAATGTTTCTTTGTGTCAAAAAAATGCCAAAAACATGAAATTTGGGGGTTTCTTATATTAAAAGATCAGCTTAAACTTTTTATTCTCAAACATTTTTGTACACTATCCATGAAAAAATTTATTAGTATACCAAGATTTATTCATTTTGCGTAAAATACTTTTCTTGTAATTTTAATATTGTTTCTATTTTGTATATTAATAGTGTTCCGTCCGTTAGTTAAATTCTTAACCCTTTCGTTTTTTGGTAACATAGTAACAAATATTATTTAAGTATGATTTTGACTTTACGACTATATTAAATTTTCGCAAATTTTTCAGGTCCTATTGGCAAATTAATAAATAATACAAAAATGAAAATGAAGGTATGCTTCTTTTTGCTGTTCCGTCCGTTACGTATATTAAAAGGCTTTTTACCAACTTACATATTTGCACATATTTGCAGTGCCTAATGGCAATATTTAATTTTCAATTTAAATAAATCGTGCAAAATGTTCCGTCCGTTATGCTGGAATGGCTGATGAGTGAAATAATCGACGATATTTTCGCGTCAGGCGTCTTAATGACCTACCTTGAGGAAACAGCTTTCCTGTTGACACGACCACGGGGCTGTCATCTTTAATAGTGACAGACACAAACCCATCCGTTTTCGATCTCTGATGTCTTCTATCCGATTTCCTACCGTGATTCTTTTGACGGGCCTTACGTTCGATGGGTGACACGGGCGCGTCGCTGCTCTCCGACGAATTCTTTCTGTGCACGTCTACTTTTAAGTCTAATTTAGAAAAAAAAAATTTTAAAACAAGAAAAATTTAAATTTCTCTCCCCATCCGCCGCTAAAGTGATTTTTTTCTTTACCTGAAGACATTTCAAAAAACAAGTAAAGCTTTTGCGGCCTTTGTCTGATAGTATGTTGTCTTTCGGGCCGTCGTTCTGTAGAGGTTTGTCTTCTCGACGTTTCGCCGATTGTTCTCGGCGTCTTCAGGAGATCTGTTCCCACAATTGGCTGAACATGTACTGATGATTTGTTCTGCTCCGCAGCTCATATTTATGTAAAACGGGTGGTACCTCATTGGTCGGAATCGGGTAATGTGCCGTTCGCGCCAAAACTTGAGTTTCTTCAAACTTGATTTGGTGGTTTTTATTGTTGAGATTATGTTCTGCTACCGCTTATTTCTCTGTAGGTCCTGGACTGCAGTGTGCCTTGTGTTTCTTCAGTCTGGTGTTAATAGACCTCCTAGTTTGTCCTATCTAAAACTTTCCGCAAGAGCAAGAAGTATATTCCTGACGGGGGTAGATAATCCTTTTCGTCCTTTGCTGATCGAAAGTAATCTTTTAGTTTTCTAGTTGGTTTAAAAATGGTGTTGACTTTGTATTTATTTAATAGTCTACTAATTCTATCAGTGATGCCACGTATGTAGGGTAAAAATGCTTTGGATCTTATTTCCTTCTTGTCTTGTTTTTAGGTGGCTAACTTCCGCATTAAAGTTTTCTGGTTAGCATATTCTTTTTGCACGATCTGAGAGTGTTTTTATGATTCCATGTTTTTGCCTTGGGTGATGGTTAGAATTTTTGTTAAGGTATCTGTTTTCTGTATACAGTGTGGCCCAGTTTTTTCTCTTTTTGTGAAACCAGAAAGTCTAAAAATGAGATTTTTCTATCCGTCTCTATATCCATGATGAATTAAATGTTGGGATGAATGCTGTTGATATGCTTTAAAAACTCCTTTAGTTTTTCAAGTCCATGTCCCATATGAGAAAAGTGTCATCTACATATCTAAACCAGACTTTGTTTCTACGGTCTCGTTAGTGTTTAAAATATAAATGACTTTCTAAAAACGCATGCATAAACACTACATAAACCATTTAAGAAGTCTAATGCGCTTTATTTGAAAAAGTTTTGAGAAAGCAGATTAACATTTAGAAAATCGATTTAATGATGCATATAAACGCGCTCAAACCGTTTTAATGTCAATACTTCCAACACCATAACCCCAAAAAAACTCCTAATTTTTCCAGATTTCTTTGACCAGAGATCAGAGACCAAATGTAAACAATATAAGAAGCACAAAATACCAAAAAGACTTTAACTTTAGGTAGAATTTGTTCTTCTGAATAAGAATTAGTAAAATATATTTTTGTAAACTCTTTCGTTGTAGAGATATTTGCATTTAAAAATTGTTAATATTTTCTGAGAACCACCCTTTACTATGTGGTAGAAACATCAATTTTTAAAAACAAATCTTTGATAACTTCAAAATGCTAAATTCGGAGAAAAAAAAATTAAATTTAAACAAAATAATCATGTAACTGTTCAAATCTTTCTAGAAAATTCATCACCCTGTAGAGGGATTAGGTTCTTTGTTTAATTAAAGAGGTTGGCAGTGAACAGCTGATCCAAAAAAACATTAACAATTTTTTAAATCATGTGAGTTTTGCAAGATTTTTTTAGCCTTACTTTTACAAATTTTACTTTAGTTGTTGTTTTATTTAAAAGTCTCAAAGCTGAATTCCAAGAGACTTACCTATTGTACTAGGAACTTTCTTTCCGCTACCACCATTCATTTCCAACTGCTGAAACTCTGAAGACTCTAAGCTGTCAGTGCTCGGTAGTACCCGAACTTCTGAGAGAAGTTTATAAGTGTTTAAGCTGCCAGCTGGTTGATCTCCGGAAACTTTGTTCTCAGCTGAGCCGGTAAGATCTTGAAGAAACTCGGTTTCGGACCTATAACGTAGAGCAAAGTAGGATTCAACCAGAAATACAGGGTACATACTTCTAAATGATGTTCGTTTTTTACACATTAACACTGCCCTGAGTGCTCCGTTTTGAACTTTTTGGAGAGCTTTTATCTCGTTAATATTTGAGAAATACAGCAGTGTCGAACAGTAATCAAAATGGGGTGCTATAGTAGACTTGTATAAAACTAACTTTGCAAAATAAGAAATTTTTCTATCTAGCATATATAAAAAATATTTTTTTTTTAGGTAACTCCAAGGTTGTTTCAAATTCAGCTCCTTGTCTATGACTACTCCTAGATATTTATAACTATTTACTTCCTCAAGTGATGTGCCATTTAAATTTATTTTTTGTGGCATTTAATCCTAAACCATTATCTAAAAGCCATTTAAATGCATTGTTTAAATCTTCATTAAGATATTATTCAATGTCCTTTGGCCATCGACATACTAACTACATCGATGCCTTTGGCTCACCACAAAAGTGTATTAGGCCATCATCTCCAAAAAGCTTAAGTATACTTTATGTAGAAACTATGTCATTAATATATAAGAGAAACCCACCATGCTCGACTGGTAACTCCTTCCTCATCATATTTAGTGCTCTGTTTTCTATATTTAAAGTAATTATTTATTAATTTTCCAGCCTTCTCCACCAATCCAGACTTAGCCAACTTTCCAGTCAATAACTTTACATTAACGCACTCAAATGCACTTTTTATATTTAAAAACACAGCTCCAATAACTTTCCCTTTGTGTATTTTAGTTCTCCATGTAGTAAGAACAAGTTGCAGAGCAGATTCACAAAATGCATTGCCCGGAAACCTGGTTGCTGTGAGATAAGTACTTTTTCTCGCTCTATGAACTATATTGGACCAAAACTTCTTAAAGGGGTTCTCCATCAAAAATACAAGAGGGGTTTATTTTGTAGTAGAATCGATGCCAAGTCTAGAAGTGAACTTCATTTTTTGATATCACTTCTAGTAATCGAGATATTCAATTTTCAAAGTTAAATCCTGCCCGAGGGGTCAACATTGTCTAGTATGGTCTAGTATTGTCTCCAGTATTGTCCAGTATTGTCAGGTATTGTTAAAGTATTGTCAACGATTTGTACACCTCCTGTCTGCAGCTGATGACCCCTCGGGGTCAACAGCTGGCAAAAAATTTGTACACCTACTGTCAAGAACTGAAATATTGTCAAGTATTTTCTGGGATTGTTAAGTATTGTCCAATATAGTTAAGTATTGTCTAGTATGGTCTAGTATTGCCTAGTATTGTCTCCAGTATTGTCAGGTATTGTTAAAGTATTGTCAACGATTTGTACACCTACTGTCTGCAGCTGATGACCCCTCGGGGTCAACAGCTGGCAAAAAAATTTGTACACCTACTGTCAAGAACTGAAATATTGTCAAGAATTGTCCGGGATTGTTAAACTAGTATTGTCCAGTATTGTTAAGTATTGTTAAGTA
Organism: Oxystoma pomonae; assembly: GCA_963921995.1. NCBI lineage: Eukaryota > Metazoa > Arthropoda > Insecta > Coleoptera > Brentidae > Oxystoma > Oxystoma pomonae. The sequence goes on along the minus strand of OY998167.1, from coordinate 2,091,816 downwards.
TTGTCAAATATTGTCAGGTATTGTTAAAGTATTGTCAATAATTTGTACACCAACTGTCTGCAGCTGATGACCTCTCGATTCTGCCACTATTTCTTCATTATACCCCTAGACATAACCACTGTTCCTCCTTTGTGAATCTATCATACACCTTGTCTTTGAAGGATAAGTGTCACAAATAGAAATGACAATGACATATTCTATCTGTTAACTTATGTCAGTATCACAGCATGTCATATTTTGTCAAGGAATATATTACCCATGATGTGTCGAGTAATTAAGTCAATATTATTTACAGTTTTAGCGGAATATCTGCGCGCAGGAAATTCAAACATATTACAACCCAAAAGGTAAAATAAAAAATAATAATTCTAAAAATGTCAGTTTTGTGACCAGGACCCCCAACACTACCCAGACCACTGCACCCCAGGCCAATTAATCTCTAAAAATTTGTCTGAATATCTCGATTGGCATCGAATCTACTACAAAATAAACCCCACTTGTATTTTTGATGGAGAAACCCTTTAAGTAATGGACAGTCAAAAAAATTCCGTTTTTTTTTGGACCACACAGAAATTTATCAAGCAATTTGATAAGCCAATTTTTTATCTGAATCTTAATTGGAATTTATTAAACCTGTTTTTAACTAAAACATTGTTTGCCAAACTATTTTTCATCAATTCAAAATAAAACCGTTGGTTGGCAAACCAAATTTCTGTTTTGATTTTGAATAGATAGGTTTGAACAATTAAGGTTTTGGATAAAAAATTGATTTAGAGTCAATTCATGCTCTCAACTTGGATCAACTAAAGACAACTTGCACAGGTTTTACTGTATAAAAAACCCCAAAAAAGATTTAGCATATTTTTATAAAACGTAGGTGCCCAAATATTATTCCAATAGTACATAATACATATTAAGGCTTACCTAATTGTAATATCTCCCAAATTTCTCTCGCCTTCTTTGGGTGATAGATCCTGCAGTTCAATACCTTCTTCTTCCCTAAAATAAAAGAAAAACCATAGAACCGATCTTGGTAAAAGAGAGCCATTTGAAATTGCAGGGAAGAACAGAGACCCAAAAATGTTTAAAAATAGTAATTCCCACAATTCCTATGCCGCACATGGATTTCCTCATGATCTAAAAGTTTGAGCTTGATTTCAAGAAATGTAATACAGAAAGATTTCTGTATGATATATCAAATAAATTCGCAAATTTCTTTATGAATTTATTCATGAAATTAGAACATGCTCTAATTTTGACCAAGTTGAAGTCAAATTTTCACATAATACAAGAACCACATAGTCAATAGAGTGCCAACTGGCAAACCATTTCCTTTTCTGTGATTGTTTTGTGAGGTTAGCTCTGAAGGCTAGTTGCATAATAACTCTTACCTTTTTTGACCATTTTCTGTAACTACTTCTTGTTCACAATCCTTGGTGTCATAGATATGATGTAAAAAGTAGTTGGTAAACTTAATTGCAGCCAAAGCAAAAGCCACTGTTCCACAGTATATGTACCAGACAACTTGGCTGGGAGGTAAATACTAAAAAGGGGGGAAAACAGATAGTTACCTATATAATTACCTAGTAAAAAAATAATTTGCCAGTATTGTTTTTTTTAACTCTTTTTATTACTTACCATATAAATAGAAAAAGGCAGGCACAGCAAAAATAGCCAGATATAAAGGTGGGCCGTGTTACAGAAGACATCCTGACTGGGATCATAGAACCAACCACCTGTTATAGAGGCCCAAATGCCTTGTCTAAGGATTTCCAATGTTTGAGACCCCATTGATTGCTCTTCCCACATTATTACATCCCTAAAAGAAATTTTTAATGCCATAACTTCTTCTTGTTTTCCAGGATCTCCAGGTAACTTTAAACCCGGCTATATTTTTGAAAATATACTTCAAAAAATAACCTTCTTTTATGAGTATGAAATTTATTAGTTTAATAGAAATTAAAATTGATTGGCTTAAAAATGACTAAGGTGTATTCCTTCTTATCATCAGCAGGAGAAAAATAAAATTAAAATTAGTACATACAATAATCCTCTAGGTACCCTGCAATTTTTGCTACAAGAGAGGATGGCAAAAGCTAGTAAAGAGTTGAACAGAAAAGCAATGAAAGTGCCAAATTCCAAAGCGAGAACTGAGGTGAGAACATTAATTTGCTATAATTTAACTTTGAACAGTAACGCCAGTCCCAAATCAAGCTTCAAGTTCATAAACCAAGTATTTATAAATTTATTGGTTCTCCTTTACAAAATATTTTTTGTCTAATTCCAATCTCCTGCTAATCAATTTTTATACCTACCTAAGCTCAAGTCATTATTTTATGAGCTAGTAGTCTAATGCACTTATTTCTTTAATACACGACACAATTTTCAATTTGGTTTTTGATGAAAAATTTATGAAAAAACACTCACTGCATAAACACGAAACGTCACAACAACAGCTGTTTGGGCATAGAATAGTCTAAACTCTTGTTTGGGTTAAGACAGCTCAAGTAGCATTTTTTTGAGAGCTTACACCACACGACATCTCTGAGATATAGGGCCGTATTCATAGTCCTTCCTACAAAGAACAAAGCCAGGGGCCTTAAGTTATCTTTGAGTCAAAACGGTATTAATACTCGGGTAAAGTCGCCTTACGGTAATTATGCAGTATACGGTTTTCTGCCATTTTTTATTTTTTTTGAAAAATTCTTTATGGGGGCACCTTCCAGGGTCCCTAGGACCCCAAATCCGTCTGCGCCCGTTGGTTTTTTTTTTTTTGATTTTTTTTGTTTTTTTTAAAATTTTTTTCACTAAAACAACCCAAACCAACACAGTCCAACCCAACCTAATTCAAACCAACCCAAAACAATCAAAAAAACACATTACAACCCCCCCTGGGCACCCTTTTTTTCTCGTAAAAAAAAAGGAAAAAAAAAAGAAAAAAAAAATATAAAATCGGGCGCAGGCGGATTTGGGGTCCTAGGGACCCTAGAAAGTGCCCCCATAAAGAATTTTTCAAAAAAAATCAAAAATGGCAGAAAACCGTATACTGCATAATTACCCGCCTTACTCCTTCCTTGAAGCTTGTGGTTTGATATCTTTGCATTTTATATTCCTTTCCAGAAGGATGCCTTAAGATGACCTTGCGTTGCGCAACTACCAATACGGTTTGGGCCCAAGGAGATTTAATTAAGGACGCCTTGTTCCTTGAAGGAAAAACTATAAATACGACAGCACAAGGCCAAGGTTTTCTTACCGCTGGTGACCTTCGATTTCGTTTTCCTTGGCTGAAGGCCTTTAAATATCCACCAAAGTGAAAATTCTCCGATTAGGCGTTAATTATGATTAACATTAATCTGAGTTTTTAATGGGTCTTGTCAAACAAAAAGTAAAACACTACATTCTAAACATCGTTTAGTAACTAATCACGATTAAAGCTTAATCGGGGAATTTTTGCGTTGTTGGATACGAGCATATAAAAGACTCATTCAACTTGCGTGACTATAAATACTATTTTAGCACAAGAACGCTTTGTTCCATAAAGAAAGAAATATGAAATTTCCTTGTCGAAGACGGTTTTCGATATGGCTCAAGGCTCCGTCCTTCCTTCGCGATAAGAATTTACATTGCTCAAGGAAGAAGAGAGCATTGTGAACGACTATTACAGCGGTTGTTATTTCGCTCGAGAAGCTGAGCGTATAGGGCTTGAGCAGAGGTCAGCAGAGGTCAGCATAACCAATAAATTTAATTGGTCAAATATAAGCAACTTTTTTAATAAAACTTCTTGTTGTTTCTTTGGGGTCGTTTATGTTATGAGGGAAGCCTTTCCTTCCATGGAAAGGTAGGCACCATGACGACTTTCCCCATTATTTATGGAGATGAGAAAACTAATTGTAGAATTGTACTTGAGGCGGATTCAGAGTTTCGTAAGGTAAGCGAAATGATGTATGTGGTAAGACGCAAGGAAAATAAACTAGAACAAACACATGCTGCTGTTCAAAGTGTTCCGTAAGCAGCTATTGGTAAGCAGTAAGAGCAACATGTGTTTGCCATCGTTTATTTTCGTTGCGTCTTATCGCATACTTCATACCGCTTACCTTACGGAAATCTGAATCCGCCTGTCCGTAAATTCGGGAAGTTAGTTTATGAAGAAACGAAGCCTATCAAAGATAAAAACCAGCGCGCGATCATACAATGTAAGGTTAGATTTTTTACAAGTTCCCGCAACAAGCTTGGAGTGAAAACGAACCCTAAAAAGAGTTCCATGAAAGAAGGACCATGAATACGGCCCTAAGGGTCCATGGTTCTTCCTTGGGTAATGTAAATTCTTATAGCGAAGGAAGGATGGAGCCTAAAGGAACGACTATACATACGGCCCTAAAAAACATGCACATTGTTATGGTAAGCTCACGAAAAACCGCTATAAGCCAAGGAAGCTAGCAGCAGACTGGACATGACATTCGCTTCTAACTTCTCAAATTTCTTGTCAAAGTTTTAACCTTTACCCATTGATCTTTGAATTATTTTGGAAGATATCGCGCAATCCTCAGATTAAAAAGCACAATCTTTTTCAATCACAAAAAAAAATGTTTGCCGAAAAATCTACAAGTTTTAAAGTGTTAATACCACATATTTAAACCCAAGAAAACTTACCTAACAAAATATCTGTTGGTTTATAGTAACAAAAAAAAATAACATTATGGAGATTATCAATAGGGCTTCATCGCCTTCAATTATTTTGTTGGCTTGTGGATGTTTCAACCCTCCAACTAATATGCATTTAAGGTAATTTAACAACCCAATTACACATATATATATACTTACTATAGACATCATATCTGAGGCCTACTTGCCATCAGGCCTTGGGGCATCCCCATATACCTATGAGATACTTTTTTTATTCTTGAGTCAGTCAGTTTTTTATTCTTGAGTCTTAAATATATCTCTTGCTTTCCTTAACGCCAAACCACTCATCTGTCAAGGCAAAGTTATCATCCAGCACTTTCCCACTCCACATTCTACTCTTGCTCAGAATTATATTATTTAAAATGGTGTAAAACTTTATTATATCAGCAACTTTCAAAAATATATCAGATGTCACTTTATTCCAAAAACAGCTAAAAAGTATCCTACTTAACCACTCATTTCATAGTGTTAATGAATTTCTGGACTTGGTATATTTAACTTAATAAGTTTTAACCTAATAATCAAAACTACTTTTAGCAACCTAGAATTGTCATGGAAATGGTGCTTTTATCCTGGCAGTAGCTTCTGTTTTTTGTTTTGTAAAAGGTTAAGTTGTTAACTTTTTTTTATTTATTAAATTTGTTTTATGCGTTGTTATTACTGTAAATTTTTTACCATCCAGTTTTAGTTTATTGATTATTTTTAGGTTTATTATTTTAAAGTTTTTATAATTTTCCACTAATAACTAATTTTAATACCTACAAAATTCTTACTTCACTAACATTTTATAACAGTTTGGTTCTTGTGTTGTTTTGTCTCTTTGCTTTTTCAATTCAATTCACAATTTAATTTATTACATTATCACAGTTTAGGTACAGGTACTTAATGTAAGATCCACTTCCCTGAGCCAAAAGGCTTGTCGGGATGTTGATCTGCAGTCAAAAGTCAAAAATTTGTCTTAATAAAACTTAATTAAATATATTTACTTAAATAGAAAGAAACATTTTTGTTTTGGGTTTCATTGAATAGGTTAGTGGTTGGATACCATTTTGGTTTCTTATTTATTATTTTTAGAATGTATTTTTGAGTTGTGATTGAGGTTTACTATAGATTACTAGATATTCTGATTCCATAGTTTAAAACTGATTCTACAAGGGCTTCATATACTATTTTTAATCATTTATAGGGCATAAACTCTCTTAGTTGATAAAATTGTAGCTATGTATTTTTAGTTGGGATAGCATGTTAATTCTCAGAGAGCAAAGTTATGTACCAGGTACGTACCTCATACCTAAGCCTCTGACGAAAAGTACATACATAGTACATAGGGACATACATTTTACATACACTTTCCAATGCTATGTACGTCTTAGGTACGTCTTTGGGATATGGAAAATATATTTATTTATTTATTTATTTAATTAACGTAAATTACATTTTACAGTATCTAAAGATAACTAAACTTGTTAATTTAAGTATACTTAATCTATCGACTTGAAGCAAAATCATACAATATTAAGTAATACTAGGATAAAATAATTTTTTTTGCCCTATGTTTAAAAGCATTCATGGAAGAGAAGTTAAAATAATCAAGTTCAGAGCAATATTTATTTACACTGGACAATATTCTGTTGACTGGGCAATGCAGCAAATAAAATGTTCTACAATATGGAACATGCAGAAGAGACTGATTGCGAGTGTGGTAAGCTGGAACATGGAACTGAAGGTTTCCAGACATTCAGGACTTTTAATTATGCCATCTAAGACTTTATATGCAAAGCAAACATCGTAATAATCTCTTCTGTCTTACAATGTGTTTAAGTTAAGGTAACGCATAGTTAAATCCTGTGTTGAGAGAGTATAGCTGGCGAATTTAAGAAATTTGTTCTGAATGTTATTTAACCTATCAATATGAATTTGGTTATAAGGACACCAGATAATATTGGAAAACTCAAGGATGGACCTAACATATGAAATATACAATGTTTTGAGTGAAAAGACATTATTAAAATCTCTGCATGTTCTCTTAATAAACCCTAGCATTCGGTTTGCCCTGTTAATGATATTTTCATAGTGCGAGTGAAAAGACAGCTCACTATCTAAATAAACACCTAAGTCTTTTATGACACTAACCTCTTCAAGAATAATGTTGTTAATGGTATAACGAGCTGGAAATTTTGTTGTTAGACGGCTAAATCTTAATTTACATTTGTCAGCATTTAAGGACATGTCATTAGCCTGGCACCATGAGAAGACAATATCAATGTTTTTTTGTAGGTTTAGCATATCATTCAGAGATTATATTTTTATATAGAGTTTTAAGTCGTCAGCAAACATTAGGAAATTAGAGGTGAGTACCTTGGGGTACCCCAGATGTAACTTTAAAAGGACTAGATAAGTGGCCATCTATCTTCACCTGCTGCCATCTGTCTATTAAATAGGAGGCTACCCAACTCAGCAAGTCCCCAGACAAGCCATAGGAGGAAAATTTAGAAAGTAATAAAGAATGGTTTACTTTGTCAAAGACCTTGCTGAAATCAGTGTATATGGTGTGTGTTTCTAAACCTTTGTCGAAGTTTTGAAAAATGTTGTTTGTGAACAAGTACAAGTTTGTATCCACAGACCTTCCGAGGGAGAAGCCATGCTGTTGCGACAATATCTTACCCTGAAAATGGGCCGAGAGTATTTCCATCACACACTGTTCAAAAACCTTTGATACTGCCGACAGAATACTTATTGGCCTGTAGTTTTTGATATCATTCTTATCGTCATTCTTGTGAATGGGGGTTATATATATGATAGTTTCCAGGCATTGGGAAAAGTGCCAGATTTTAATGAATGGTTGAATATCAGGTGCAGGGGGTAGTAAAGCGTATGAGAGCAAAGTTTTAAAACCTTGTTAGGGATACCGTCTGGACCTTCACCTTTGTTTACATCAAGGGAACTTAAGGCTTTTTCGACCGCAACAGCGCTGATATTAATTTTATCGAGATTGACATTGTCATGGACGCTCGTGTTCGCATATGGAAAGTTTTTCTTTGAATTATACATAGAAAGGAAAAATTTGGCAAATAGATTGGCTATATCATCGCCCTGTGCAGCTGTACAATCTTCTAAATGCATTTCCTGCGGCACACTCGATTTGGAACGAATAAAATTCCAGAAATATTTTGGATTGTTATTTACAGAATTTTCTGCTTTGGTTGTAAAGATTTCGTAGCAATGAGTTGAAAGATATTGACATTGCCTTCTCAAGGTGCTAAAGTGGTGATAGTCTGCATTACTGTTGGTCCGTTTGTATTTTTTATGTGCAATCTTTTTTTGAAAGATTAAGGTTTTAAGTTCCTTAGAAAACCATTGGGGAAACTTTTTTGATGGTTTAAAGACTTTGCGTTAGAGGTGAGAAAAATGTTACATAAATGAACTACGTCCAAGTTATAACAATTTAAAAACGTAGTAAGTACGTACAAAAAAAGACCTGAAAATAACGTAAAAATACGTTTTTGCTGTACGTACATTTTACTCACACTTTTGTACGTACGTCGTACGTACCTAGTAGGTCCCTGGACGTAAAGACGTAAAATGGATGTAAAATGTACGTCCCTGGGACGAATGATGCTGTCTTGGTTGATTTATTAATCATGGAAAAGCTTATAAAATTCGATTTGTTTTCGTTTAATGTTAGAAGGTTTTGGTCAAATCATAGTTTTATAATATGACTTTAAATCTGCTGATTATAGATCTATAAACGATTACTTGGGTTAAAATAGCCAGTAGAAAGTTTCTCAAATGGTTCTCACAAGACCTAAGATCACTTACCATACAGAAAAAAATCGCCCATCAAAAATACAAGCAAACCAGGCTTCCTCTTGATTATCAAAACTTCTCCAATTTACGTTCTCAGTGTAACAATCTCTCTCATATCAGCTTGCAAAATCATATAATAAACACTGAAGCTGCCCTACAACATAACCCTAAAGAATTCTGGTCCTACACAAGCTCCTTACATAATTCTACTACTATCTAGTTTTAACTTAAATGGGAAATCATCCACCATGGGACCCCAAGCTGCTGAAATCTTTGCTGAATACTTTGGCTCAGTGTACACTAACCAATCTTTAGACCCTCCCCACCAGCCATCTCTAAGTCCTCACAATTTAAATAGTTTCACTATTTCAATTTTAGATATTTATACCGAATTAAAAAATGTAGACCCACAAAAGGGACCTGGTCCTGATAAGATCCATTCCCTATTTTTAAAAGAATGCTGCTTTGTGTTGTCTAAACCACTGCACACTATATTCAACAGCTCACTTCAGGCATCAGGCATCTTCCCTGAATTCTGGAAGACCAGCTATGTAGTACCAATTCATAAATCGGGTGATTCAGCAAATGTAGCCAATTACCGTCTTATTTGTATTCTCAACGCTATTCCAAAAGTGTTTGAGAACATTGTCACAAAGTTTATTGCATCTTTATTGGGTCCAGAAATCATACCTGAGCAATTTGGCTTCAAAAAGAATTCTTCTACAGAAACTAATCTTCTTACTTACTTGGACATACTGAGAAATGCTTTGAAGAGGGGTGAAGAGGTACACTGAATATACACAGACTTCTCCAAAGCATCTGACAGAGTCAATCATGCAGTCTTGACCCGGAAATTGGAATCACTCGGCATTTCTAGCTTCCTACTCCTCTGGATTGAGAGCTACCTAACAGAAAGGTTCCAAATAGTAAGGATAAACAACTTCACTTCTTCCCAAATCCCAGTCTTATCAGGCGTGCCCCAAGATTCACACCTGGGACCTTTACTTTTCAACATATCTTCATCAACGACATTGCATTTATTTTCAAGCACTGCTTTTTTCTTCTATTTGCAGATGATCTAAAACTGTTTTTAAAAATATCCTCTCAAATCGGCTGCCGTGCACTCCAAGAAGGCTAGTGCATTGGTGCCAGATAAATGGCATGAAACTAAATGTGTTAAAATGTAAAGTAATTAAATTTCATAAATCAAAAACCTTCAACAACTACATTTACCATATCAATGGCACTCCCTTGGACTGTGTAGAGCAGATCAAGGACTTGGGCATCTTGTTGAATCCTCGGCTGGACTTTAGGGCGCTTCGAATGCTGGGGTTTGTGAAATGCAGTACAAGGGACTTCATGAAAATTAACTCTATCAAAACATTATATTTTTCCTATGTCCGTACTCATCTAGAGTATGCTGCATCAGTATGGAGTTCAAACTACACCTGCCATATACACCGACTTGAAAGTGTACAGCGTAAATTCTTCAGATATTTAAACTACAAATTTTTTAACAACTAGGAATTCCATTATGCACACCTCTGCACAGAACTAAGCCTGTCTACACTTTCCTACAGAAGAAAACGGAGAGATCTAAAAATGATTCACAAAATTATAAACTCTACTATTGACTGTCCATACTTAACATCCCAATTGGTTTACATGTCCCCTTTAGCAATACTTGCACAACTCAAACATTCCACCAGCAATTTCACAGAACCAATTATGGATTTCACTCTTTCATTCCCCGTACTCTCAGATTGTGCAATCAACTGAGTGAGCTTGATTTCTTTGGGCCATATGAACCATTTGCGAGGACTGTCAATTGCCTCTCTTTATAAGTGTATTTTTTATTTTAACTTTTATCTTACTTTATTGTTTAAGTACTTACTGTTATTCTTTTAACCTTGTATTTAAGTTTGAACTTGTTAAATGTTAATTATTCAAGATTTTTTTTTATAATGAGCTTGACCCGTCAATAAATTAATAAATAATAGTGGGATATTTTTCAGCAAGTTTTTGAAGCTCTGACCAGGTTTTAGATTTTATAAGTATAACTGAGTCATCAGCGTAACAGATAACAATAGTTAATTGATCTATGTAAATGGAGAATAATAAAGGTAAAACCTTTTCTGGGCGCCTTTGGCCTTGCCCAGGACCAACCCTGATTTTTAAATTATTTTTCTTTGCATTTCAAAGTTATTATTGTTCGATCCTTGGGCCATTATAGTATCTCATAGTTATATGGCCATCTCTCATCTACTAGTACTAAATATACAGGGTGTAGAGGTTTTAAAAAAAGCTAAAGCGAATCTTTAATGATTTTTTATGGACTTTCTGCCCATAATTTAAAAAAAATTGGGGCCCCTTACTGGAGGCCCAGGGCCCACCAACTATTTTTAAATAAGAAGATACCACTTGTGGTACGTTTTTGGAAAGTTTATTACGAGGGGGCGCCAACTATTGGCAATACGTGTACATTGTGACCCGCAGTAGGGGAAATCGCTTAGTAAATTCCTTGGCAATCCCGCAGTCCTCGTCGCAATCCGAGCAATCCTTGGAAATCTCTTACACAATCCCGCAGTTCTTTTAGAAATCCCGCAGTCTTTTAGCGCAATCCCGCAGTCATACAATAATTAGGGCTACCTCGAAGTATTTTTCGTTGCGTATGCGTCGCGAAGTGTTGAAAAGGTTTTGTTTTGACACTTGCCAGCGCGCAGCGTTTTGTTTTACTGGAGGTGTTTCTTTTCTTACATTTTTGTGATATAAAACAGGCTGTTGGAGTCTCGGTTGGGGTAAAATGTAAATATAATCATATGCATCTTTATTGAATTCAGTTGATTAGGATAAGATGGATTTGTTTGATTCGATCAGCTATTTTTTTCAAAAAAAAATTAGTCATTTTAACGGTCTTTCTCGAAATTGTGATAAATTTTTTTACCTGTGCAGCATTTGGGCTCTAGTTGCTCACATTTAAAGATGGTTGAATTCAACCTCAAAAAATAGGCAGTGAGATAGAATAAGGAGGGGGCTATAAATGGCTTGTGTGGTATCAAATAAAATAAATGGTAATTGAGTGTAGAGCTACAATAAAATTAAAAATGAATCGCCAGTGGGGTGCAATGAGAGGAGAAATTTTAAAAATAAACGTTTCTATAAAATATGGCTAGTAGTATGACATTAAATTATTTTTTTAGGCAATGGGTTACAGTTAGGGGGAGTGGGAAAATTGTGAAAAAAACTTTTCTATAAAATATAGCTTTTTCTGTAGCAAACAAATGGTAATTAAGTTTATTTAAAAAAAAATGACAGTGGGGTACAATGCGTGGGAGGGGGGGCGATATTTAAAAACCTTTTTTTTATAAACTATGAGGTATTGTATCAAATTAATTGTAATTGAGTAACCTGGAGTTTTTATAAAACATAATCAGTGGGGTGGTACAATAAGAGGGGGAAGTGGGGACGATCGTCAATAAACTTTTTATAAAATATGGCTTGTATTTTATAATACGAATGTTAATTGAGTCTATTAAAAAAATTAGCCAGTGGAGTATATTGAGGGGATGGAAGGGGGGGAGCGATTTTCAAAATATTTTTTTTTATAAAATACGGCTTGTATTGTATCAAATGAATGGTAATTAAGTTCAAAAAAAATTAGCCAGTAGGGCACAATGAGGGGGGGCGACAAAATAAGGCTTGTACATTATCAAACTGATTGAGTCTAGAGTTAAAATAAATAAAAATTATTTTTTTTCAATCGGTGGGGTACAAATTGGGGGGGGGCGTAATTGAGCGTAAATTAAAAAAAAATTGGACAGTGGGGCACATTGAGGGGGGAATTGTTCCATAAAATATGGCTTGAATGGATCAAACGGATGGTAATTGAGTCTAGAGTAGAATTTATTTTTTTATCCCGTGGGTGACAGTGAAGGAAGGGAGGAATTATGAAAATAAATTTTGTATGTAAATGCGTATGTGTGAGATTAGGCGCCCATCAATTGGCAGAGTATTTTAAAGGATTTTAATAAGAATCTATAGTTTAGTAACGTGCAAAATTTGAGAAAAAACATTTTAATTTTTGACAGTTTGTTATTTTGTCAATTTTTTAAAATTATTTTTTTTGTAAAATACTTGGAGAAAAATGGGTGAAGTGGCAAGAACACTCAGATTTTTATCAATATTACTATTTTCCGCTATTTCTTTTTAAATTTGAGTAAAAAATGGACAGGAATTTTTTTGCACCCTTATAACAAAAATATATTTTAATACCACATCCGCAGTCCCGTGGCAATCGCAGAAATCTTCTGCAGTCATCTCGCAGTCTCGGAAATCGGTCGCAGTCACTTGGTAGTCTCTAGAAATCTTCCCGCAGTCGCAAAAAAATCCGCAGTTATTAAGAAATCATAGAGATTGCGGCAATACGTACATTTTTACGGTAGTTGGCGCCCCCTTGGTTTATTAAAAAAGATATTTAACGCAATACTTTTTTTGACATCTGTCAACCAATGTATCAAAAATTTTAAAAAGCTTATTTTTTGTCAATTGTTTTAGCTTCAAAATAAGCTACATATTTATCTATTTACCAAGCGGAATAAAGAAAATACCACACAAGGACATTATTAGCGGGTCCTCACTGAAGGCCCAGGGCCTACCAATATTTTTTTCATGAGGAGGCACCTTTTGGTAAAGCTTGTTAAAAAAGAAATTCGATTAAATACATTTTTTTGACATCTGTCAGCCTATGTGTTAAAAATTTTAAAAAAACCTATTTTTTGTCAATTGTTTTAGCTTCAAAATAAACTACATATTTCTTTATTTACTAAAAGAAACTACCACACAAGGATACCTTTTTTTTAATTTACTAGATATTAGATAAAAGGGAGATAGATTCAAAGCACAACTCGGTTTTCTTTTTCACTCAACCATCCTTAATGACCAAAAATAGGTTTTTTAAAATTTTCAACACATGGGTTGACAGATGTCAAATAAATTTATTTAATCAAATTTCTTTTTTAACAAGCTTTCGAAAAAGGTACCACAAGTGGTACCCCATGAAATGAAAAAAATGTTGGTAGGCCCTGGGTCTTCAGTAAGGGCCCCCAAATGAGCCGCCAGTAATGTCCTTGTGTGGTATTTTCTTTATTCCGTTTAGTGAATAGAGAAATATGTAGTTTATTCTGAAGCTGAAACAATTGACACTGGTTGACAGATGTTAAAAAGATATAGTACGTTAAATTTATTTTTTAACAAGCTTTCCAAAAAGGTGCCACAATTGGTACCATCTAATTTTAAAAAAAAAATTGTTTTTATAATAGGCAAAAAGTCCGTAAAAAATCATTAAAGATTCGCTTTTACCTTTTTTTAAAACCTCTTCCCTAAACTGCTAGAAGCACTGTTCCATTTAAAGAATCCACCCTGTATATACATGTGACCTAAAAATAATAATAATTCTTTCTTTTCTTCAGGATGTTTGAAATAGCAAGGGACCACCTAACCAAGGTAGAAGGTCGCAATGTATTGGGAGGCATAATTTCTCCAGTTCATGACTCTTATGGAAAAAAGGATTTAGAAGCAGCCTCACATCGAATGGTCATGGCCAAACTGGCGTTAAAAGACACAGGTATTAATTACACAAAAAGTAGCCAAAAAAAGTCAAAAAGTTTAATGATCTGTATTTTTAAAATCCTCCCATTAATTACATATGTTGGTTAAGTTATTCAGTCATTTTCTAGATTATTTTTACTAAGAGTTAAAATGTTTGTTTTTTGTAAAAGTACCTAATCTTTAAATTAATATATTTTTAAATGTCTTAAACCTGATTCTGACAGTGCAAGTTGTCACTGCAATTGCCAAAAGATGAACAGAAAACATCAAGATTTGTGGAGTCACATGTTCTACTTTCATGCAAGAAGTCACCTGTCAGGGCTTGTTGGCAGTCAAATTGTAAAAATAAGATGTTATATTTTGTTTATTAATAATTGTTCTAATAAAGAAATGTATATAAAATATTTATAGTGAAGGGGCATGTGAAGTCCGTGGGATTTTAAAAGAAGGAGTTTTGTGACTATGTGGGATTGATAGCTCTTTAGTCACACAATCGAGTGTTACCGGGTGTTTTATTCGCATCCGTGCATTCGAGGACGAGGATTCCAAAAAATTTACTTTTAAACAAGATTTTTGCCATTTTCTCTTCAAAAAATCTTAATTCGACATCATAGTCACAAAACTCCTTCATTCAAAATCCCACGGGATAGAAATATCGACCTATGCCCCTACACTATTAGGAATTATGGGAGAATATTTCATTATTACTAAGTAGATCCTTTTAACAAACCCACGTGCACCCCCGAATGAAGCACATGCCCCTTAGAATGCATTTTTTTCCAACAGGACTTAATTTTGCCTGAGAACTCTTAGTCAGCATAGAGTATAGTTAAATTAGACTATAAATTATTGTTTTTTAGATTGGATAAAACTATCGGACTGGGAGGCTTCACAAGAATCTTGGACACGCACCAAACAAATACTACAGTACCACCAAAACCACATAAACGCAGTAATACAAGCCACCGACGACTCCATCAATGAATCCTTATCCAGCTGGGTCCCGGAGAAAGTCAAGGGAGTGTCAAGTGTGTCAGTCAAATTACTTTGTGGGGCCGACTTGCTCGAGTCTTTTGACACGCCGGGTCTGTGGGCGGACGAAGATATAGAGGCAATCGTTGGACAGCATGGGTTAGTTGTGATTACGCGCAATAACTTAAATCCAAACGAGTTCATTTACAACTCGGATATACTGACAAAGTATCGTTCAAACATCACCATTGTGACGGAATGGATACAGAACGAAATTAGCTCAACGAAAATTCGACGAGCTCTCAGGAGGCAGGACTCTATTAAGTACTTAATTCCAGAAAGCGTGATCCAGTATATTTACAAACATTCCTTGTACGGTTCAAATAGAATTTAAGGTAGAAAATTGTTCCTTAAAGTGCCAAAGCCACAATAAAAATATAAACTTTTAAACTATTAGGAATAAGCTCAGATTAATAAAAAAAATGAGATATAACAGTAAACAATATTACCCCGATCAACCAGCCACAATGTTTATTTCCCAAAAAATACATGGTTGCCAATTTACCGCGGGGTTTCCCTAGAAACAAAACAATTCATAAACTTCTTGAAGCTCTTTTGATAATATTATTGATTATTTGACATATTTTTATATAGGATAATTTTTCTTATGCTAATAACTTAATTCTTAGTCCTAATTTTTAGTCTCAATAATTAACTTTTTTTAATTTTTAATAAGTAGAATCTCGAGATTTCTAAAAAAGAATACAAGCCGGCAACGTTTTTTCGACGAGCCGCGAATAAATGCCGACATGTTTGGTTGCAGCTGACGGCGTTGTTGTTAACGGGGGTTTGTGTTGTTCGGTGATTTTTGAATTTTATTGTGACTATTTGTGAAAAAAGAACTGTATCAAGCTATTTTGAGGACCAACAAAATGTTTTACCATTGCCTGGTATGCAATAAAAGCGGATATTCCAGCCCAGAACTAATATTTCGGAGGTAAGAAAGATCCTGTCATTTTACGTTAGTCATGGGCGTAGTATGAGGTAAAAAACTGCGTAAAAAGCTTATGATTATACTATTAATACATCAAAAATCTAAGACTAATACTAATCTTTTTTAAGAAACAAAAGTACCAGATAATTTTGCTCCTTTTGCAGCATGTAAAATATTTATTTATTATAATTTATACATAACAAGAGAAGACAATAAGACGAAGTGCTGATAGTCAGGTACTGGGGCAGGTATTTTTTGTATTTTAATGGGTACCTGGGTACTTTCTATAATGTGAATAAAACCGTTTTGGAGATATTTACTCTGAGCCAATCTTATTTTTATTTTCATTAATATTTATTATTTATTTTTTTGCCTTTTTACTCCTGTTTCCTGAAAAACTACTAGTAATTTTTTACCTCTTCCTTAAATTTTCCTTGTGTTCTGTATTCAGAAATGAACATGCAGCCAATGTGTAAAGAATAAAATTTGTTGGCCTTAAAATTTTCATAATTAACATCACAAAAAGTTCTCCTAATTTGATAAATAAAGTTTATATTCCACTAAAGAAAACTAAAAGAGACATTATTATCATAGTGAAAAAAACGCTTAATAAGCCGTTTATTAGCGTGTTTTTTTTTTGGACAAAAACGTTATAAAACGGGTTATTAACCGTTTTTTTTGCTATGAAAATATTTTTTTTTACTTTTGTTTTGTGGGATACTGCACAATTAAAAAAAATATATAACAGCCATCTTGAATAAATGACCTAAAAATAATTTCAAGTGCTTTTTGGTAAACTTTTGATCTGTTCGTAAATACCTACATTCCTCAAACTAAACTTTATCCTTGAATAAATCTATTTTTTGTGGTTATGCAAGTTCTGGCAGTTAATTCTTTTGAATAAGAAAATCCGACCAACCCTACCTTATATCTAGTTTTCACATTTATATATTTAAATTAAAATTAACGCCGCCACTGGTAATGGGAAAAGCAATTTTTGACAGTGTTGCCGTTTTATTGCTCTATCTCTTTTCTGTTCATATAATCGTCCAGAAGGGTGTTGGATTGTAAACATTAGAGGATTTCAATAGGGAATGTTTGGTCTCTCTTTAGTTATTAGTCTGAGGGAATAAGTTTGTTCATCTTGGTCATCTTTGAATTAGTCAAACTCGATAATTATACAAGATAGACAGAAAGGGTTTGCAGATTCGGAATCAGCGCACCCCTCAGATTAAAAAATGAAAAGAGATATAACAGTAAACGATACTACCCCAATCAACCATCCATAAGGTTTATTTTCCCATAAAATGCACGGTTGCCAATTTGCCGCGAGACTTGGTAAGAACAAAACTAAATACGCATTTTTATACAAGGTCCTCAGACTAATAACTATTTTTTTAAATTTGAGTAATTACTATAATTAAATTACTAGAATGACAAAAAAGTATTGCTTTAAAAAATACAAACCGGCAACTTTGGATCGAAGATAAGCGGCGAATAAATTATGAAAAGTATTTTTCGTTCACAGCTGACTCGGCAGTGTTTTTAACTGGTGTTGGTGGTTTTTTGTGATTTTTGACTATTTAAAAAAAAAGAACTATATAAAGTCTTTTTGAGGAGCAGCGTGATGCGTGGTATGAAAAAAAAACAGAATATTTCTGCCTAGAATTATTACTTTGGAGGTAAGAGATTGTGTCATTTTCGCTTTGTCATTGGCTTAATTTTTTAGCTTATATATTTTAAATCTAAAATTATAATCTCTTTGTGCAAGGTGTATTTTACTAAGAAGATTGAACTACTAGAAGGAGTCTGGTCTGTCTGGTTACACGGGTTGTTTGAGTGCAAGATCTACAGTGGGGAAAGGGGAGAAAGAAATCTGTGTTGCCAATTTTAATAACAAAATTATACAACAAAAAACTTATTAAATTTGGATTAAGTTTTGACGCTTATTTATTAATTAATTAATGAGGTTTAAGATATATGTTGAAAAAGCTAATATACACAATATAATAACACACACTAATATACACAAACTTACAACCTATTTAAAACTTTTGACGTTTTTTGAAAATTTATCATGTGTTTTCCTTAAACATCTTCTTTTGTAGTCAACGTGGCGACATTGATTGTTTGTTGCGGTTTCTCGATTTTTCCTGGAATGTCATTATTGTTTTGAAAGTGAAAGTTTCAGCACTTGTCAATAGTGTTTTTTTGATATTTTTGTGGCCAAAAATGGTTCCGAGGTGTATTATTATATGCAAGTTGAAAAAGAAGCCGGGGGACCGCAGTATTTTATTTCACAGGTATATTTGGCCATTCTTGGTAAACAAAGGCAGGAAACCTGTGTTGCCGGCTTGTCATTAATTTCAGTCTGAATAGGGATATCCATAGCAACTTTTTCTTATTTTTATAGTTGTACTTTTAGGTTTTTTTTTTATAGAAACATAGATTTTTATTACTATATCTAGACCATTTAATTAAACGGAACTAAAAATTATTAAAGGTATTTTAAATAATATTAAAAACAGGGGCAAACGTATTAGGTTAACATGACAACAATGAGATGAAGATGTTGAACTCAAACACCCTGTCCTAGGTCTGAAAAAAAGATCCTTCTAGTAGTTCAATGTTTTAGCTAGGTACTATCTAAAGAATTAATTAAAATTCATACCTACTGGCCATGGTGTCTTGTCGAAGGACAACTCCCGCAATTTACTATTTATTTTTAAATATGGTGGTGTGGTGGGTAGTGTGGTTGGGCTTGCCTTAAGAGCGGGAGGAGATGGGAACCGAACAGACGGTTCCCATCAGAATGTTTTGTTTCTTTTTTTTTTAAATATGATATTTAAACTTTTCCCACTTCAAAATATGCTTGCAGTTAGTTTATAGGTATTCAAAAGTTGTTGGAGAAAGGTTAATTGCAAGAAACCCAAAAAATATCAAAATTTTCGAGTCATTAGTAATGGGAAGAGTTTTAGGTATTTTTTATATAATGCCGAGAATTTCAAATTGTTTTAAATCACAACACCAGTACATACAATTAGAATTCTGGCGAATGCGTTGGTAAACTCAAGATCCCAAGTCGAGTAGGTAATTAAGCAGATACTAGGAACAACTCCCGACAGTTGACACCTCGGCGAATACCTTGAATTTTGAACTATTTAAGAAAACGAATTTTAAACTATTGCAGAGGAGCGCTGTTTTCGTACGCGAAATTCGCCGCCACTGGTGATGGGAAAAGCGTCTCTTTTCTCCTCATGTATTCGTCTAGAAGAGCGTTGGACTGTAAACATTAGAGAATTTCCAAAGGGAATTAAAAAAAAAAAATTGTTGTCCGTGAAAAATAAATAAAAAGAAAGGTTCGTGGCATTGCTGTTGGCCTGTTTCATCCTTATTAGGAATCATCAGGGTAACATAGGACTGTACGAAGGTGTATGAAGCATAACATAAACAACCACACCCAGTGAATTTAAACAACTTTCTTCGTCAAACAACGCGGGATGTTGGATGGCTATATGTAGCGCGCCGCCTATCGTAATTTTACTTGGCTTTGTTTTGCGCAACAAACCTCCTCCAGAGTGATTGTTGCTGAGGCGACGTAGTATAAACTCCAATTGGGGGGTGGAGTTGCTGCGAACGTTGTATTTTGAACGGTCTTCTTTCAGTAACCGGTACCGTTTCGCAGGTGTCTTTTTTTTGTCCTGCTCGCAAATTTCATTCTTATTGATATATTTGCATCCTTTAACGTTTTGCTTTTCGCTTTATTCCGATAGGCGGCGCGCTGCATATAGCCATCCAACATCCCGCGTTGTTTGACGACGAA
Organism: Oxystoma pomonae; assembly: GCA_963921995.1. Taxonomy (NCBI): domain Eukaryota; kingdom Metazoa; phylum Arthropoda; class Insecta; order Coleoptera; family Brentidae; genus Oxystoma; species Oxystoma pomonae. The sequence goes on along the minus strand of OY998167.1, from coordinate 2,071,930 downwards.
AGTTGTTTAAATTCGCTGGGTGTGGTTGTTTATGTTATGCTTCATACGCCAGGTACAGTCCTATGTTACCCTGATGATTCCTAACAAGGATGAAACAAGCATGTAGGTTTCTGGACTATCCATTAGATCTTGGGGGCCTGGTCGTAAGAGACAGAGAAAACGTAATAACTTACGGAGACTAACAGAAAAATAGGGCCGCGCAGGAACTACGTTCCTGTAGCGCATAGCGCATTGCGGTAGAGAGTGAAAGTAATGAGTGTATTAAGTAAACACCTAACTTGCCCCGTCCATCTCTTCCTATATGATCATGAAAGAAAGACAACATTTTTCAATGTCGAAATATATTTCACAGAATTTTAATTTAGTACCTGCCGGTTTTTGCCACCGCTTGTCCAAGTCTGTCAAGATTGGCAAGCGGTTTTTTTAGATTTTAAAAAGTGAGATATTTTAATCAGTTTTGTTTGGAAATCGCGCGAGTTTATGGGATTAGCTATCTAGTGGATTAACATATTTCAGGCTGGATCACTACCATTAAAGATAGAGTGCTTGGAAGATAATAGGTTAAAATACAACAAAAAAAAGAGATATAGGTTAAAAAATTGATAAAATCTGTAAGACTTTTATATTCAGATTTTTTCCCAATTAATAAAAGAAAATAACATAATAAAATGCTTAGAACATTGAATAAAATGTTGTTACCTTTAATATTTGATAATATTTAGATTTTTTAAAGGGTCCAAAAAACTTTTTGTAAGCTAAAGGAAGTTTTTTAGCTGCATAGAACAGTACAAAGTTGGTTAAGGTTTGTATAGAGCTAAAACCTTTCGCTCGTCAATGCATTGCTTTTTTAATACTAAAAAGTATGGAAAAACTGCGCCTGTTAAGTTTTTTCATATCTTTTAATTATTAAATAAGCAAGTGTCTGTAAAAAAATAACCAAAAGAATATATGTATTTTATTATGCGTCTGGCTGTACAAGTAGTTCTTTCCTGTAGCCACTGGCTGCGCTCGTGTCGCCGACAAACAATATTCCCCAAGTATAACACAGTATCGATCACTCTCGCGTAGCTATTACTCTATAATATGCCACGAACCTTTCTTTTTATTCCAAAGGGAATGTTTGGTCTCTTCTTTATTTATTAGTCTCAGGCGCACTCGAATCTTGCGCGTTTTTTTTTAATACGATTTTTAAAATGTAGACACAAAAAAGATTAAATATTAATAAAGAAAAATGCACTTAAAAGTATCTCTACTCGTTTCAGAAATCCAAAAGTCCGAAAATATAGGCGACTTCACATTTTAATTCGCTAACCGACTAGGGATCGGATCATGACGATTATCGCCATTATTGTTGTCGTTTTCGTTTGCTTAAATGCAAAATGGTTTAATTTGTATTTTAGAATTTATTTTATTCAACTTAAAATAATTTAAGTGTTTTTAGTAGCCGTGAAGGTTTTAAGTGCGCAATCAAATTGGTAAATTAGGAGTAAAGTAGTGGTAAATAATAGTAGTTTACATAACAAGCATGTTATGATGGTCATTGAACGCGAAGATGAAGCGAGCCGCAGGCGAGTGTCTTAATTTATCTGAACGTGTAATGATCATAACATGCAAGTTAGTGTACAACACTTGAAAATGTCATCATAAATATCAGAAATTATTAAAAATATCAAACGCGAACTCTTAAGTCAACAACCTTCATAACCTGAAATTAAAAAAAAAATCAAAAGATCTTGGGTGAAAATAACGAAAATTCAAACTTCGATGATCATCCCACAAGAAACACACAAAAGATCAAAGCGAAAAGAGAAATGATTAAACGATGTTTCGCCCTGGGTAACCAGCGTGGGCTGGAGTGGTTCAAGGTTGGAAATCAAAGTGTATGATGGTGTTTAATGATGTATAGTGGAAAGTGACCAGTGAAACTACTGATGAGCCCACGCTGGTTACCCAGGGCGAAACATCGTTTAATCATTTCTCTCTTCGCTTTGATCTTTTGTGTGTTCCTTGTGGGATGCTCATCCAAGTTTGAATTTTCGTTATTTTCACGCAAGATCTTTTGTTTTTTTTAACTTCTTCTTTTCGGTTGAAGTAACTGATTTGGAGGTTTTTTTTGATTGTAACTTCTTTTGTGTTTTAATTGCCTTAGGAGCATAATCCTAATGGAAATATTAAAACGCCAGGACGAATTCGTATCAGGTAACTTGGATAAGTACCAATGCGGAACGATGCCTATTTGTGAGTGGTTCAAGGTTGGAAATCAAAGTGTATGATGGTGTTTAATGATGTATAATGGAGGGTGACCAGTGAAACTACTGATGAACCCACGCTGGTTACCCAGGGTGATACATCGTTTAATCATTTCTCTTTTCGATTTAATCTTTTGTGTGTTTTTTGTGGAATGCTCATCCAAGTTTGAATTTTCGTTATTTTCACGCAAGATCTTTTGTTTTTTTTAACTTCTTCTTTTCGGTTGAAGTAACTGATTTGGAGGTTTTTTTTTATTGTAACTTCTTTTGTGTTTTAATTGCCTTAGGAGCATAATCCTAATGGAAATATTAACACGCCAGGACGAATTGGTATTAGGTAACTTGGATAAGTACCAATGCGGAACGATGCCTATTTGTGAGTGGTTCAAGGTTGGAAATCAAAGTGTATGATGGTGTTTAATGATGTATAATGGAGGGTGACCAGTGAAACTACTGATGAACCCACGCTGGTTACCCAGGGCGAAACATCGTTTAATCATTTCTCTTTTCGATTTGATCTTTTGTGTGTTTTTTGTGGGATGCTCATCCAAGTTTGAATTTTCGTTATTTTCACGCAAGATCTTTTGTTTTTTTTTAACTTCTTCTTTTCGGTTGAAGTAACTGATTTGGAGGTTTTTTTTAATTGTAACTTCTTTTGTGCTTTAATTGCCTTAGGAGCATAATCCTAATGGAAATATTAACACGCCAGGACGAATTGGTATTATGTAACTTGGATAAGTACCAATGCGGAACGATGCCTATTTGTGAGTGGTTCAAGGTTGGAAATCAAAGTGTATGATGGTGTTTAATGATGTATGATGGTGTTTAATGATGTATAATGGAGGGTGACCAGTGAAACTACTGATGAACCCACGCTGGTTACCCAGGGCGAAACATCGTTTAATCATTTCTCTTTTTGATTTGATCTTTTGTGTGTTTTTTGTGGGATGCTCATCCAAGTTTGAATTTTCGTTATTTTCACGCAAGATCTTTTGTTTTTTTTTTAACTTCTTCTTTTCGGTTGAAGTAACTGATTTGGAGGTTTTTTTTTATTGTAACTTCTTTTGTGTTTTAATTGCCTTAGGAGCATAATCCTAATGGAAATATTAAAACGCCAGGACGAATTCGTATCAGGTAACTTGGATAAGTACCAATGCGGAACGATGCCTATTTGTGAGTGGTTCAAGGTTGGAAATCAAAGTGTATGATGGTGTTTAATAATGTATAGTGGAGGGTGACCAGTGAAACTACTGATAAGCCCACGCTGGTTACCTAGGGCTCATCAGTGGTTTCACTGGTCACCCTCTACCATACATCATTAAACACCATCATACCCTTTGATTTTCAACTTTGAATCCCTCACAAAACAATTCTTCAATCACGTCAACAGCATAAGAGATTGCATCAAATTCACTCTGGAAAAAGAAGAAAGTTATCAGCTCCGTTTTCTCGATTATCTAGTCACCAAAAATAATTCATCCCGAGGTGGTAACCACTCCGCGAAATCTCGTCACATTTTGGCTGCGAAATCCTTGCAAAATTGCGCGAAATACTTGCGAAATTGCGCGAAAGCCTTTGCGAAATCGCGCGAAATCATAGGAAAAATATGTTAAATGCGAAATCGCGTCACAAATTTCACACTAGTGAATACCCCCTCGATTCATCCATACCATCACTTCCGTATATCGCAAACCAACTCATACTGGACAATATCTTAATTTCAAATAAAACCTCTCCACATCAATCGAACTGGGAATTGCAAAATCTCTCATAGATCGAGCCACCTACATTTGTAATACAGAAGAAGCTTTAAATAAAGAAAAGTCAAAAATTCGATCCGATCTGCGAAGGAATGATTTCTCCAACTACACGATCACTAAAACTCTTCAGACCACACCAAGACCAAAGCATACAGACGTAAATACTGAAAGAAAGGTAAGAATCTCCTAAAAGATAAGAAGAATAGACAACCAATACCATCTTCGTTCTGTTGGCAACGCTACGACACCAAGAACTGCATCTACTAGGTACCATGTGACTGTGGGAATATCTACTTCGGAGAAACCAGCCGACCTATGGAAGTTCGACTTACCGAACGCAAACGCAAAACTCGACAAAGGAACACAACTGGACGAAAATAGCTCAACATTGCTGGGAAAATCAACATCATATGGAATGGAAAGAGGCAAAGATCGTCGCCAAGGAGAAAAACCTATTCAAGCAAAAATGCAAACAGTATTCATCCTGAGGAACCAGAATGTATTTTCTCAGACAAGCGTCACCATCAGGATATTTGAAAACCCACACTTTTCGCAGGTAACAGATTTCAACTTTGAGAGGGCGTAGCCAACCAAGTGTTCATTAGATAGTCTTAGTTTTTGTTAGTATTCACCAGTGGCGGCTCGTGCCTTTACAAATAGGTGACGGTTCGATTTATATTGTGTATGTGTACGTTTAATAAGGGTTACGGCTTTTCATCATACACAGCAAACATTGTCAAATAAAAATAATAAAAACGAATACCGTAACTAAAGAGAAACAATAGCAATAGACTGGCGCGCGACACTCGATACAGTCACAAAATTATAATAGAGCCAGCTTAAAATGCAAACAAGCCCAAACCTCGACGGAAACGAAACGCGCGTGCCGTCGTCATGGCCACCGATTTATTTCGGGAATTTACACTGAACGCAGCGTGAAAGACACAATGAAGCTGATTCGCAGAGTGCCTTGCCGTTTGTTTTTGCTCGTGGAGAATTTTCGCATCTCGGACACGTGGTCGTTCCGCTCTATCATGATGATCGAATAAAAGATACAATAAGTACAAAATGTGGAAACGTTATTTTATGGAAGCAGAAGGTTTAATTTTTCAGAAATATTTCATTGAAAATTATCTTCAGCCACTGGCATTCACCTGATGACGATTGCAGATACATGAGCATTTCAAACGTTGTGAAAAAGTAAAAGTAAAGAAAATGGAAGTTCGAAACTCTAGTTTGCTCTCATGTTTTTCATACTCTAAAGCTGGGTTTATACAGCAAATAAACTAATAGCAAACTTTTGTGAGCTTGCTATGGTTACTATTGTTCTCTTTTTTTAAATGCATCCGGCTAAGAGAGATCCAGCATACCACACCTTACACAACAATAACCGGACACTTTTGATTCCATGTTGTTAGCTTATCTTTGATGCGTTTGTGAAAGCGTCCTTAAAAAAGAAAGAGTTAAAAGTTGTGCTTACAACCTTACCAAACCAATTCTTGTTCAGTGCTTGATGCACAGTTTTACTTCATGCTGCCGCCCGCTTCTATTTCCTTCCTTGTCGAAAAAAGTGAGACGCCAATAGAATATGAAAAATAGAAAGAGTGAAACTGTGGATCAGGCATTTATGAAAACCCACAGATAATAAAATGGTTGGGATACGTTAGCTGCGTACGAATACTGCAAGAGATAGGTGAGACGTAGTCGTTGTTTTACGACCTATCCGTTCTGAGCATGCGCACTGAGATACGATTAAGCACTCTCTATTTGTGCAACTTTAAGTGTCTACTATTTCAAGGAGGAGTTAAATTTTATAAGGCAGATGGATGCGTGGGGAGCATTTTCTTGTAAGCTTGATCTGTCAGACCGATGCAATTAAAAGAAGAGAACAATAGTAACTATAGTAGACTGGGTGAACATAAACCAATATAGCATTGATGCAATTCAATTGTTTCCTTTCCAAAATTTATTCTTAAAAATCAGTAAAAAAAATCATTTATAAATTAAGAACCTTACAAGGTTTTAAAACGCACTTAGTTTCCAAAAACACAACTTCGAGTCGTCTCCAACGCAAACCAAAGGATAGTGATAGTGCCACTGAACGTTCGTCGGCAAACTGACCTGGGCGCTAATTTTGACAGCTTGCGTTTTGATATGTAATACCTTGAGCGAGCCCTCCAAACTGTTAACGGCAGCGTACATTTCACCTTGAGGCGAAAAACGAATATGGCCGCCATTTTCCGAGAATATCGTGCTGGTTTGTTGAGGTAAACTAAAAGAAACAATATTTTTCATTGCAAACCACATCGAATGTTACAAAAATAGGGATGGAAGCGGGTTAGAATCATTTTTCCACTGACTGAGGGCGACAATGCACTAGATGTGAATTGTCCTAATCCACAAAATATTCAATTTTGAGGTAATGATAGCAACTACTTTAAAAAGGTCCAAATTTTATGTTGACAAAAGCTCTAACCTTCGTTTAATTTTTTTATGATAGCGAACAAAAAAATAACCATTTTTATGCTACAAAAAATGTTTAATCTTATTTTACTCAAAAGTAGTGTTATTTTAGCATAATTTAAGGTGTAGCGTTTTTGTTTAAGCAATTTTTAATATTTTTTTCACATTTTTATGCCATGATTTTGCTCACATTTTAAAGCTTGCGATTTCTAGAATAAAACACTTACATTTTTCAAGTTTTCACTGTTTTTTAAGCATTCAAAAAACGTGCTGCCAAAAAACATTTTTTCTCTGTTAAAATGAAAAATATTTAAGGTTGTTGAAAGAGAGAGTTGAAAAGTATTATAGAGAAAGATGGAAGTAATTTAAGGCAGTTGTCTAATAAACATTTCTGTCTGTCATCTTTAGTGGTGTTGTGCAAAAATTGTAATTATTCAAACATAAAGTGTGTAAGATATAAGCTGGTATTAATTTCTTTCAATCAAAGTTCTTTACAGTCTTTAAATTTATAGCACATCTAAAAATATGTTAACATGTATTTAACTAAATTATTTTAAGGTTCATCATGGCTCTACCATTACATTGATCCAAATGCCTGGGTTGCTGGTTCAATAAGAACTATAGAAGACCATGCAGTAAGTTATTAAGGTAGACAATGACTGATTCCATGTGCAAAAATTGGCTGCATTCGAGATGTGGTGCTATTGTGGAATGCTTAGGATATCTTTGATAGACAGAGCATGTCTTAAAGTTTTATTTACCATCAAAACACCTAAACTTGAATAATCTCGCCATATTTTGATAAATGACAAATATAAACTCTTAAAATTAATATTAGAAGGAAAAGTTTATTTAACTAAATACTCACCAAGGTCTGCTTAGATCCCACAGATGTAGTTCTCCCAGCTGTAATGATGCAACTAGTTGACTTTCCGAGGGGCTCCAGTGGGCAGAAGATAAGGATTTAGAAAAATCCAATGATAATATGGGCACATCAGTTTCTACATTGTAAAATTTGATGAGTCCTATTTTTTCTGAAACCATTAGTTTTCCTGGATCGGATCTAAAAAAAAACTGACATTTTATTTATTTTAGGGGTATTCTCATTTTTCAACCAACACCTCAACTAAAATGCCAATATCCTTTAGCTTACTATATATTGATACCAAACTGACAGAAAGTCAATCTTTTACCTGTCAATTTAGTTATAAAAATGGCGACAACAGTAGGCTAAAGTGCACTGTAGAGGTATGAGTTGACTGGCTTTTTAGGTGAGAACGCCGTTTCAACATATCAATATAAATTTTACCTAAAAAAAAATAACAAAAAAAGACTTTTATCTTTGTCTTTTTGCTATTTTTTTAAAACTTGCCAAAAAAGTGTTAAAAAAATTAGCACTGAACAAGTCGCAATATGCGATTAAGAGGGTTATTTAGGCCTTAGTTAGTCCTGTGTTGTTCTGTCTCAAAAAGAGAGGGATCGTCTCTTAACCTTCTAGGTAGTACATAAAAACTTAATGCTGACAAGCCGTGCCTGCAACCTGTCCATTTACCAGTTTGTATAAGAAGACTTGGTCTAAGAGTTTTTTGCGACCGCTTTTGAATTCCCCCAAGTTGATCTCTGTATTTTCTGATGTCTGATGTTTCAAGATTAGATCTGACCGAACAAACAGTTCGTCGAACATCCTTCAGAGAAGTCTAAACCTAATCAAAGGTTGGTGCACTAGGGAAGGTCTATCTATTAACCCCAAGAAAATCATCATTGCACCTTTCACAAAAAGGAGAAAACTAAATATTACAGAACCTAGCATTAGTGAGGAACGTATTCCTTTCCTAAAAGAAGGGAAATACCTGGGACTGATACTGGACCAGAAACTTACATGGAATGCCCACCTGAACAAAGTTATACAGAAGGCACAAATAGCTCTTTAGACTTGTAACGGAATATGTGGGAAGTCGTGGGGGATGAAACCAAAAAAATCTACTGGCTGTATTTAACGGTAGGAAGACCGATGATCACTTGTGGCTCTAAAGTTTGGTGGTCCAAAACCAGCAGGTCACTGCTCGGTAAAAACTAGCAGGCGTGCCACAAATAGCATCCAAAGTCAGCAATGAAGGCAACACCATTGGAAGCACATCTGGGTGGAGAAGGAGGCAAGAGCAGCCTGGTCAGGCATTGGGAAACTGTGCAGGGCTAACTAAGGTATTTTGTAATAACCGAATCATTAGTATGCCAACAGACCACAGGCTACCAAAATACAACTTTGAAAAACCGTTTCAGGTTCTGACCACGTTTGGTACACAGACGGATCAAAAACCAAGGACGGCGTGGGAGCGGGTGTCTCGGGTTCAAGAGCTGCAATTTCGGTTGGACTCGGTAACCTTGCTATACCATCTTAAGGTCCGAGGTTTACGCCATAGAGCTCTGTGCAAGAGAAATAGCCGACAAAGGCATCTCTAACAGAAGCATCAAAATCATATCAGATAGTCAAGCTGCTCTGAAAGCAATAAGCTCAAATAAGATCCAGTCACTTTTACTTTGGAACTGCCTTCAAACTCTGCTAAAGATCTGTGGAACCAACAAAATCACTTTATCAATTATCCGAGTGGGTTAAACGAAAATGGGTGCAGCACTGGCGCTCAACTCCGGAACAACAGCACTCCAAAGCCTTTCTGAATAAGCCAGGCAAACGTAGAGCAAAGCAGCTCCTGCAATTACCAAGGAACAGTCTGAGAATAATCACAGGCCTGTATACAGGCTAGTGCCGACTCAACCTACACATAAATAGAATTAGAGTGAGCAATACACCGATTTGTAGTATGCCATTGCGTAGGATTAGAACAAGGGCGAAAATATTTGGCTCTGGGTTAAAAGTGCCCCAAGATTTCGAGGAAGTCTCAATAGACTGATTTCCTTTATCAGTTAAGTTGGGATGATTGACTTGTAGACAGGTATGAGCCACAATAGACCTCTTAGTTCGCAGTGGAAGGTGCAGTGTGCACCACTCATAACAAATTAACTTAACCTAACCTAACACAAGAATGTTAACTACATCAATGTTTATCAAATCCCTTGTTTGTCTTTTGATCATTTTGAAAGCTTTATTCAATATTATTATTTGTATATGCTCAATAAAATTTCGTTTCTGATCAAAAAACACTCCCAAATCTCTGAAAAGACAGACCTTTTCATCTGAATCCCATCTAGTATATAGATATTGGAGTGATGATTTGCCGTCCATTTCTGTGTGTTAAGTGACATTTTATTTTTTCTACACCACTCCTCAAATCTTACAAGGTCTGCATGAAATATTTCCACTGCCTATATACATATATATATATATGATCAATAATAATCATATAGTCTTATATCATCAAAGAATAATGTAGCATGGGTCTTAGACCCCCTTTAATAATTATGTAATATAACACTTTTTCTTTCTCCCATTTTTTAAGACTTTCTGATATAACTACATCACAAAAAAATATTAAAAATTGTCTCCTGAAAAGAAAGCAGTCAGTTTAATATTTTTCTCCTATATGGGGGGGTGGCCAAACGAAGCTTAGAACTATTTGCATTCTTGCTGATTTTATACCTATGCCAAGTGACAGCCATAGCAGGTGAATTCAGGTGATATGTTGATTTTAGTTTGTATATATCCACATGCCATAACTTAACAGTATTGTCATCACTTCCTGAAGCAAGATAGGCATTTTCCGGGTTATAAGAGACATCATTTATGTAACTAGAGTGACCGCTAAGTACCTAAAAGTATAAATTAATCAATGAAATCCTATAATTTTCAATATTAATTGAGGAAGTAAATAGTTATAAATAACTAGGAGTTTAGTCATAGACTAGAACATCATTAGAGCTACATTAATACTTATCTCTTATGTAGGCTAGATAAAAAAATTCTCATTATGAAAGTCTAATATAGCACCACATTTTCATTACTGTTCCAGACTGCTCTATTTCCCAAATTAATGAGATAAAAGTTCTCCAAAAGGTCCAAAACATTGAATAAAAGTATGCTAGATAGACTTACTCTAACATGAGTGTTAATTAAAGACTAAATTATAATGTACTATAATAAAATATAGTATGTTACCTAGTCATTTAAGTGAGGAATTAAGGTATACTCAAAATGTTCAGTCATATAACACAAGGGCTGGCAGAGACAATGATTTTTATAAAAGTGGTTTAGAAAATAAGGTAGACACAATTTTTAGCAGAGGGTTAATTGTATACAATAATTTACCCACAGAAATAAAAAATACACAGTCTTTAAAAACATTTAAACTAAAGGTGTGAAAATTATGTCTTTTCAACTATGTAAGTAATATATTAAACATTTTTATTTTTTATTGTTTATACCTTATTACTTATACAGACCGCTTCAAGCTACTGCGAACATAGGGGGAATCAAGTCCAATTTACTCTCCGTGCCGTACGACCGAGGTGGATTCGAAGCACGCTGCAGTGTTATCTTTTGGAAATTCATTTTGTTTTTATTATTTTGTTTTATTTCTGCCTTGCTCATGGGTAAGTTCTTAATTGAAATAATACATTTTTAAAACTAAAAATGGATGTCTACAAAGTTGCCGAAAAAGTGCAGATGGTCAAATCGTCATAACCCAACACACGTTCGATATTGGTCGAGGGAAAATTTGCATTTGTATTTTGATATAAGAACACAGTATCCCCAAAAACTAAATGTTTGGGGGGGGGGTATTGTAGGGGAACACGTAATTGGGCCATTTTTTATTAACGGCAATTGCAATTTGAATGGTCCTAGATACTTGGATCTACTGCACCAGCACATTATTCCAACTGCTAGGCAGTTGTTAGGTGTAAGATTTGGTGAAACATGGTTTCAACAAGATGGTTGTTCCGCTCACAATGTTGGCCTTGTTAGGGAATATCTTGATAATGTATTTCCTAATCGGGTTATAAGTACACGGGCACTATTTTATGGCCAGCTCGATCTCCCGATCTTGCTCCTAATGACTTCTATCTGTTTTTGAAGAAGCTTTTCAAATTATCACCCCTAACATGCTTGAAAATGTTGGAAGGGGTTTTTATAGTAGGCTCGGATATTGTCTAGCCAAGCAAGGACTTTTTGAACATTTGCTTTAATTTTTTTTTGACTGGGAGAATCTTTTTGGTTTTTAGAATGTATTATTTTATTTTGAGAACTTGCTTTTATTTTGTTTCTCATTATTATTTTCATTGTAACACGTCGTAACTGATAAATCTGAGCAGTTGACAATAAAATGCTCTTATTTATCAGTGACAAAAAATAAGAAAATTACGTTATAGAAATTTGCGTATTTATTGACCAAATTCCGGTTTCATTGACTACGCTCCACACAGCACTGTGGTTAGAGGCGTACTAAATACAAGGCGAACGGCGGCGAACGGCAGCGAATGGCGATCGGAAGCCTGAGTGTTGGTTGCTTCACTGATAGGCGTGTGGTGTCTCTGCATGTACGTACACTGGCAAATTAGACTTCTTTCGCCCTATGTTCGCAGTAGCTTGAAGCGGTCTGTATATCATATAAATATATATTTTACAATAATTAAAAATAAATTATATCTAAGAAGTACCTACCCTGCAAGTATTTTTCTCATGTAAATCACTTTCAAAAACTCGAAGTTTAAAATCTGCTGCTCCTGAACAAAATGTCACTTGTTGTGGCAGTACACTTAAAGAAGTATTTGCTGATAGAGACAAAGCAGTGGTTCTCTGTGGATGGACAAATTCGCTTATGGTTTTTATTTTAAATGTATCCTAAAAATATAAAACAAATCAATAGAGTTCAATCATTCAGAAAGGTTTGAACTGGTTTTATTCAAAAGCTAACTCCATTTAGCAAAATTCACAGAAAACTCTCGCAGCCACTGACATGAAGCCTAAAATATTTTTGTTAAATACCTCTTAAAATATTTTTTGCCACTCTTTTTTTAAAATGCTAACAAAAACAGTGAGAACTTGAAAAAAGTGAGTTTTTATTCTAGAAGTTGACATTTTGGAAAGAAAACTATATAAACGGCTAAAATTATGGCTTCAAAATGTCAAAAACCTAGAAAAAAATCCCAAAAACAAACATGTTACCGCTTTAATTGTGCTACAATATTCTGGGCCTTATGCCTTGTTCATAATTGCAATAGTCGTAATTTTAGTTACAACGTACGCTCTGTCCCTGTCCTATTAACAAGTAAGACAGTATGTCAGAGCATCCATCTTAACAAAAATTATGACTATTGCAATTACTATACCAATTATGAACGATACTTTAAATTACCATCATGTATTGTACTCACTTCATAGGTTATTTGACACAAGACAACTCTATTTTCAAAACCAATAAGAAAGACATCTCTTGTCCACTCAAAGGGAGAAAAATGAATGCACACAATCTGCCCATATTCTTCGAATTTTTTTACGAAAGTGGGCTCGCTATGCTTACGCTGAGTATAATCCATATTTATGTCCCACAGGTTAGATATATAAAATAAAAAATTAGGTCCGTTGGGTAAATAAAACCAAATACAAAACCGAGGACAAAGCGGCTAAAAAGTAGGGTTAACTTTTCAACGCCCTTAGAACAAAAATTGGTAAGTTGCAAAAATCCTCCTTTCCTGAAAGCACAACGTTTTATTTGTCCGCCGGCCGGAGTACATCAAAAAAGATTTTCGATTTACAATTGGTCCTGGTTGAACCGGAACCGGTCCATTCGATTTAAAACAATGACGTCACAGTTGTAACCTGGTTATGAAATTTTAGAACCAGCCCGGGAGGTGGGTTCGGCACTTTGGTTATTATAGGTATTCTCTTTTTGAGTAAAATCCAAGATATCCTTACAATATTATAATGCCCGTGTGCACGGGTTCGGCTTGACATGTAAGCCAAGCTTAAGCTTTAGTTTTGGTGTGCAATGGTGTGGAATATCAAGTAAGTGGCACTCAAGCTGCAGTTAAGATAAGCCGTAGAATTACTTCGGCTTAAGCGCATTTTGAGGTTATGTGAAATATTTTTTTATTATGTTTTTAAACAAAAGCCATTAATTTAATCAGATTCTAAAACTGTTCCGTTGCCTTAAAATCTTTCTGTGATTATAATAGTGGTTTGTGCTTAAAATGGAACTTCTTCGGGATGACGAAGGAGATGAAAATTAGACTTTTTAATTGATGTAATACCTACCAAGAAGGATTTTTCAAAAAATGAGATGAAGATTACCTTTTACAAAAAGTTTAGAATATCCACAAAAAAATCATGTTTTTTTCTCTAAGCGAATAATTCACCTTTTTTTGCAAATTCGTTTTAAAGAAACTGAAAAATGGGTTGGGTTGGTCTGGTGGTGTAATAATTAGTATGTTTTCACATCGTATTCAATACGTATCGAAAATCAAGCATCTTGTTCTTCATATGTCACGCTCTTTGTTGGATCAGAGAACATGCTCTATGAAAGAAAAAGAAGACAATCTTTTCAATACTTATTGATTACGATGGGAAAACATATACTAAATAAATAGTCAGGTTTTATAGTTAACCAATTATAGTCGTTTTATTTGCCTTTTCCTCCATCATACAATCATAAATCATCAATAAAATTTATTTTTTTAAAACAACCTCAAATTTTACGTGTTTTTTTGACAGCTGACAGGTAATAAGCATGATCACCACACAAAAAACACAAAAAATGCAGATAACTGCCACGTGGCCAATAATTTCCTTACTTTTTCCAAGTGGAACATATTCGTAACCTTTGCAAACCAAGTAAATCTCAAGGGTCACCCTCAGTTCAAGCGGCACTTAAACAAGTGGAAGAAGTACGAAGCAAAACGTTCTTCTTCTTCTTCTCTTAAGACAATGGGCTTCGGGCTTCTCAGCTACGACACTCAGTTTTATGCAAAGTGTTTATTTCAAATCTTTCCCATATTTCCTTTCTGGAAAAGGCATCCTGGATATAAAGTTCTACAAAAAAAATCTGATTAACAATTAACTGATCCTCTTTAGGTCAATTGAAGAAAATTATAAAAAATAGGCATGACAAATTCAATAAAAAAAAATTATACCCAAAAAAGACTGCCCACACCTTTCTTCGTTTACACATAGATCACATTTTTCAGGTTCAATTAAACAAAAACACATTTATAAAAACAATGAAACTTCCTCACAAAGGTTTTTTATTAAAAATTTGAAGCACTTTAAAAAAACGGAAGTGTCGGTCGTAAAATTTAGTTTTGTGTTATATTTTTGTAATGTTTTTATATTTAAATTGTTTTGAAACCTCCATGCCAACGCAACAAAGTTCATGAACTTCCAAGTTCTACTTTTTAAAGGCGGCGTCGGCGCATTGCGCAATGGCCACATTTCACGGAGACGCGCGCCTGCGCACGTCATTAGTACTCGAAGTTGGCTGTCATGAAGGGCGTTTGCGTTTGCGGTTAAAATTCTCGTGAATGGTTTTTTATTTAGTGAAAAAGACATTGCATACAGATTTCCATCAGAAAAATTGAAACACAAAGGGCCAGTAGGTAGGTACCAAGCTGTGGCTATAGGTTTTTTGCGGAAAAAACAGGTGTATTCGATCCGATTGTTTTCCGCATAGAAAATGGCTGACGATAGGTGGTGCCGTTTTTGACCAGCGCAAAATAAAAAAACAAACGATTATTGTGTAATAAAGGTCCGAAAGAACTTTGGGTATGCATATTTGTAGACATTTACATTTTCAAAAACTATTTAGAATATGACTTGTTGACCTATTCTAGGCAAGTTATGAATCACCCTCATAAAAAGGATTCGAATGTCAAAACAAGTGAATAGTTGTTGATGTCCTTTTAACTGAGCTATAAAAAAAACAGGCAATTTTGGAGGACAAAGGAATGAACAATAGAATTAGATACTCTAAAAGGTACTCTCGATTGATGTCACCTCAGATGTCACACACCGAACAATTGAACATTAAGCACCAGCAGTTCTGGAATAAAAATTGCAAAAGTGTTACCAAGAACAAATTAAATCAGAGTCTAATGGGAGGTTTACCCAACTAATTTTATGCAGTTACCTTTTATGCTTATGCACATATAAAAATGAGTTGGGTAAACCTTCCATACACTGGTTTTTTCCTATGCTTTTTTGCAATGTTTCTTCAGATAATAATTCATTCTTTTGACTATTTTGGGTCAAACTAGCCATACTTAAGGACAGTGGAACTAGCTAATTATTAAATTAGTGCCATCTAGAGGGTGGGATGTGCTGGTTGAATTTCAGGAAAAATTAATAAAAACATCACTGAACTTGCAGTACCCATCCATACACTTTGCCTGTGGTGTTACTTTTTTTCAAGTTGTGAACAAATTTTGATGAAATAAAGCCTATGTTGTGCCCAGGACTCCAAGGAATGCAGTAGTGAAACTTCCATCAAAATAAATTTGGTAGTTTTTGTGTTATGCTGTTACAAACAAAAAGACAAAAATTGATATCTTTATGGTCTGGTTAGAAGTCAAGAAAAAACATTTTAAAAATATTCAATGTGCAGAAATAATCTATCTACAGATTTAAAGACCACAGGGGAAAAACGATTTAAGTCACAAAACTATTTTTTTGAGAAGAATAAATCAATTTCAAGTTTGAAAATGTTATAAACTGACTAGTTTAAAGGTTAATGAAACAATTTTTTTTTTGAATGTTTAATATAAAAGTTACAATAAGGCACCTTAAACAGAGATAGGTTTAATTTTTTTTTTACAAAAAAAAGTCTCAACATATTTCCTAAATACAAAAACAAAATGTGGAAGAACAGTCCAAGTCCAGTTTAGAGGTCTGGGTTCCTGTAAAATGGACAACAATAATTTATTTTCTGCTACATTTTCCGATTGACTAAATATTAAAAGTAGTTAATGACAATATCTGTAAGGGTGGGGGAAGGGGCAAGTAAGGAAAATATTCAGTGGCATAGCCAGCCTTGCGAAGCGAAGGGGGCAAATATATGAGGGAGAGCATTATTAACAAAAAGAACAAGGTTTCAAAGAGAATCCAAAATTATTATTGGCAATATAATATCACGCAATTTTTTGTACCGAGTTTCATTGGCGCTTGGACTTGGATTGATATTTCATACAGCGATGTGGACTTAGATCGGTTTTCCATAAAGCGCCCACTTTTTAAATGACAATTATTTGAACTTGCATCAGTTTTCAATACATTCAAGGGCTTCATGTTATAAAGCATTATAGAAAACTATAGGATAGGTTAACTCATTTTTCAATAAGATGTGACTTAGATCGTTTTTCCCCTGTGGTCTTCATTTATTATATGTGTATAAATTTTCTTTGTTTTAATAATAAGAAAAATGGAAAATTGAGAGCTTTCCTTTTCTAGAAATTTTGTTAAAACCTTCAAATCATTTATAAGTACATTTGTTTATTAATAAGTACACTGCTTAACGTGCAAGCCCACCCTGCCAAAAAATCCTCATAAAAGATCATAGCAAATAACAGAAAAAACATCATAAGTTTTCTTAATCTATGCTCATATAAACTTATGATATTTTATAATTTTTGACTAGTTAAAGTGAAACACAAATCCCGCATAGGAGTTAATCATATTTCATCAGCCAGTTGGCTTAGAAAAGTTTACAATATTTTATAATTTTTAATATGACAATTCCTCATAAAGGTTTAAGAGATTTTATAAGATCTACCTGTACCATTCTAAAATAGTAAAAGTAATGTAATAGAGATTAATATACAGTCAAACTAAACTATAACCTTACCTAAACAATAAACCATGATGACCTAATCTTCTACATTATAATAAAACTTGTGCTTGGACAATATATACATATCTAATAGAAAATTGTTCTCCTATAAGTACCTATTTATCACCAGGAGCTGTGGGAGAGATGTTACTTTGATAAATTTCTATGAGATTGTTTGAGGTATTGTTTATAAATTTTATAAGCCAAAAACTATTTTTTTATTGTAAAAGTATTTATAATAATAATATCCTTTATTTGCCAACTATATCTTATACAGACAAAGCAACGTCAAATTTTTAGTACACATAATGACCTACTTGAAATTTACATTTATGTAAATGCTTAACACTAGCTTAACACAAAGTCTTAAGATTATATCATCTATATAAAAAATAAAGTCATTAAAACATCTTAAAGGTTGAAGTATAAAATATGACAATAAATAATAATTAACAGACAACATTTAGACAAAAAATTATGTAAAATGGAACAAAATTTGAACATGAAGAAATATGTATTAGTTTAATAATCAAATTTAAAAGAATAAAACATTTTTTCTGCTAAAAAAAAAATCACAAAAAATGACAGATGGTGTGTGTTTTTATAAGTTCCTTTGGGCGATGACTTAATATATTTGTTTCAAAGGGCATATAAGTAGTAGTAACCATGCTTTATTGTCTAAGAAAATACAATCTTGTTGACAGAGCCAAAGACTTAAATCTAAAATCTAATATCTATAAGCCCCTAATAAAAGTTATGCGACTAGCATGCCTGCAAATATTTAATTTTAATAATATATATTTTTTTAAAAAAAGCTACGTTTTAAAACAAAAATATAAAAAATTTTCCTTCTTATTAAAATAGAAGTAAATGGCAAATATAAAATAGCTAACTATACTCTATTAATTAAAGTCATAACAAAAAATTTAACATTTATCAATTTAACATTTAAAATTTAAAATAGATCCAAGTCAAAAACAAAATTATGATTGTTTTCCACAAAACCAAAACTACACTTTTTTGCACTCGACGCGCGTTTCGCTAACAACGTTAGCATCATCAGGAGACGATAAACAATGAACTAAATTAATCTACGCTCTATCTTATATACAATCCTTTAGTGGGCGGAGATAAGACTAATAATTTGTGATTGATCACGATTTTTAATCCTGTCTCCCCTCAACCAAAGAATAAAGTGTACTAAACGGGATGGGTCCTCTATCTTTATTTAAACTATTTCTGGATTTAATGATTTCCATACTTTCATATGCATTCAAAAGTCTTTTGTTTGGTACACTTTTTAGAAGTTTTAGGTTATCTAATGTGAATCTATGATTGTTTTCAAAAGCATGCTCGGCCACACTTGACTTTTCTGTTCTTCCGTATTTTAAGTGTGCTAAGTGTTGTTTTAAACGTGTTTGAATAGAGCGTCTCGTTTGGCCAATATATTTTTTGTCACAATCCATGCAACTAATTTTGTAAATCCCACTTTTTTCTAGAACTGTAGTTTTATCCTTGGGATTTCCTAGTAAGCTTCTTATTGTGTTACCGGATTGATATATTATACTTTGTGGAAAACAATCATAATTTTGTTTTAGTGCAACCAAAGGTTCCAAATTCCCAACATAGATCCAAGTCAATATTTTTCTTGATTGTCAGGAAATTAAAATAGAACTAATTTTTTAACATATTAAAATTTAAAACAGTATACATTAATACACACATGCATACAAAGAAAGAAACAAGAACAAAATAGTTAAGCAAAGCTAAAATTTTAACATATTAGAAAAAAAAAAACAATAAGAGATGTGTTTAAAATTATTAACTTATTTAAGTAAAATAAAATAGATTTTTGTTCATATATAAGCAGACAAAGGTTACAACTGTCGCCTTCGTCCAATGGAAACCATAAGATGAAGGTAACAAAGCGACCAAATAACTGGTAATTGATAAGAGATCTCTTAACTAAAAGAAAAATTAAAATATTCATCAAGCGAGTAGAAAGCCTGTTTTACTAGTGTTTATTTTAAGATTTTTGAGAAACTTTGATGGATTAGTTATGATTTTAAAATTTCGGGTAGGTGATTATATACCTTTACACTATTATATATAATGGAATTCTGGACTAGAGAGGAATTTGGTATTGGAAGAGGAATGTCATGGGATCGGCGAGTCCAATAAGCTGCCTGATGAACTGGGAATGCAGCAATGTGCTTATGTATTAAACTTGCAGTCTCTAATATAAACAGGCATGGAAGTGTAAGAATTTCATAACTGATGAAAAGTGGCCTACAGTGATCTCTAGGAGAGGCCCTTGCAATGTAACGTATAGCATATTTTTGAAGTTTAAAAACAGATTCGAACAATTGCTGGCGGCACCAACCCCAAAATGGTAGACCATAAGAAAGATGAGATTGCACAACTGAGAAGAAAACCATCCTGGCAATTGATGTACCCAAGTTGGCTGCCTCTGCATGTTCGCAGTAGCAGCTAGATGCAAGCCTCTTGTTTAAATTAAGGATATGATTTTGGAATTTGAGGTCAGCATCCAGCTGTTACCCAAGAAATTTAGTGCTTTTAGAGCTTTTGATGGAGAAGTTAGGGCAGGTAAAATCTTATTACTTTGATAAGTTTCTATAAGATTTTGTAATATTTTATAAGATTTCCCCATACAGTCACGGTAAGTATACATATACATAATGGTATGTCCTTGGGATGTGGCACAGTACATACATTTTATTTCCCAAGTAGGACCAAAATTGGATGTAAAATGATTGTAGGTATGTACTATGTATGTACAAAATACATAGTACATCCCTAATTGGTCCTGGGATGTACCGACTTAAAATGGACATAAAATGTCCTTGGGACGAAGAGTGCTGCATGGGATCATAAGTCAAAAAAAAATTAAAGTAAGTAAATATACCAAGTGTAGTTTTTTTAATTAGTTAGTGGACACATAAAAATCTATAAAATGTTAAAAAGTTTGTCTGACTATAAAATCTATAAAGAAAATTGTTTTTAGCAACTCATAGAAAAATATAAATGTTCATAGAAATCTATCAAACTCTATGAGTTGGTCAGATCGTAAAATATCCCAAAATCTCATGAAAAGAACAAGGGTGTAATCTTAGAAACCCATAAAACGTTATGAGTGGTTTTGACTATAAAATCTCTCACAAAACTCATAAAAACATCGGGTTATATAATAAATACATCATAAAAAAAAAGAATGTAATTATAGAAACCCATAAAAGTTGATGTGTTGAATTGATTATAAAATCTCTTAGAAAATTTTGCTTTTATAAAACCATAAAATATGTAAAAAAAATATCTGCACTTATCAAATTTTATAAACATTCATAAGTATAATCCTATGACTCCCTGATGATTCCTAATAGGGATGAAACAGGTATGTAGGTGTCTGGATTCTCCATTAGACATTGGAGGCCTGGTATAAAATGATAAAAAGTAAAAACAAATATGCATTTACAAATAAAGTCACAAACAAATTAAAAACATTTATAAAATATTTTGGAAATAAGGGACAGGAAATAAGGAAGGACTTCTATGTACTACGAGGGATAATTGTGTTAATTAAAGTATCTGGATTTTTGGGATTGAGGTATTAAAAATGTTTAGGTCTCTTGCAGTTATTAAGACATTGCACATATCATGGATTGGAGAAAACTGTAGTTTTTTTTTATGAAAAAGAGAATTTTACCAAAATGCAATAGTTGGATTTTTGGCCTTCCCCACTATAAATCCAGAAGTTTTTCATTTGGTAAAATTCTCTTTATTATTTATGTTTAGCTTAATTATGGACATTGGGAATTTATTTCTCATTTTGTTTATTGTAGCTTATTTGTTCAAGCTCTTGGAAAATCATGTAAGTAGAGGTTCCTAAGTCTGCTACCTCTATCAAAGTAGAAAAACAAACTAAAACAATTTCTAAGAAAATTCTTTTTTATCTACTTTGGATTAATTTTTTACCTTAAGTTAGACTGATAAAATATCAATATAAAAACACTTTCACTTGTAATTATTGTTCAACAAAACTATCTTGAATTTATTTCACCTTTCCTAGTCCCTTCCCTTTGACCTTCCCCAAAAGATATATCAAAAATGTTATTTGCCCAGCACTCTAATAACTAAAGAGTATACTTAATTTTATAAATGAAGTAGTCATCATAAAAGTTTTAGAATATTAATTTTGTTGAGATTCTCTTCTCCCTTTGCCATAAGAATTTACATTGCCTAAGGAAGAAGGAATTCTTGAAAACGACTATGAATGATGCTGTTAGCATTTCAATTCCTGACTTGTTTTAGGGTAATTCCTCAGGTAATTCTCATGAAAGTCGACTGTGAATATCTTCTATCTAGTAGTTTTAAATATGCCTCAAAAATGTTTGCACTGCTAACTTTAAAAGGGTCTCTACTTTTAGTGTGGGTCTAATTTCAAATTAGAAGCAAAGGAAACAACTAAAACACCAACCATTTTTTGTTATTTTCTGTTTACCTTTGCATAACATAAACTGTTAAAAGATGAGCAGCCACATGCATGTGATAATGTGTAATAAATATTATTCATTACAGCTTATTTGGAAATTGTTTCAAGGCCATCTACTGTGTATAAAATAAGAAATGACTCATTATCTATTACTATGTTTTCATGACAGGTTTTCAAATCGATTTTGAATCGATTTGAAAACGGTTTTCAAATTTTGATATTTGGCAGCTGACATGTGTCATAGTTGTCAAATATTAATTTTTGAGTTTTGGTACTTTTTAAAAAAAATGTATTTTATTCAAAAGATGATGTTGGCCCTTGCCACACATTTTTTTTTAAATTTTAATTACTACTCTGTTTGCAAGTGGAAGTGGAGAAAGAAATGCTGGACTGGCATATGTGCATAGCACATACACTTTAGAGCCAAATATTTCTTTTATTTTCCATAATTATTTTTTTTTTAAGTCTCGAAAAAAACAAATCTTTACTTATTTAAGTAAGGTTATGTTATTAATCTTCTTTTTTCTATACACTCCACCAAATTTTAGAATGCCAGTTCCGCAGTTTCACTTCTATTTCTCTCTCTCTCTCTCTCTCTCTCTCAAAAAGAGTGAGAGCAATAAAATATAATTTGGCGGCTGTCTGGTAATCCGACGCAATACGCATGTGTAAACTCAATCCCCGTTTTCATGGAAAATCGGTATTTCGATCTCAATAGGATCTTGATCCAACCCTAAAAATTTTCAGGGTCGGATCTAGATTGAAATCGATTTGAATACTGGAAAAACAGGCGTTTTCATGGAGGGTATCGGATTGAAATCGTTTTCAGAACGAACTCAATTCCCATGTAAACGTAGCAGTTATATCATATGAGCTACAGGTTTTAAAGAAAATTACCAATTTCCACTAATTTGATAAAAAATAATGTATTTAAGTAAAAAGAGATTTGGAGAATATAACAGAAAATTTTGCCACAAAGCAGGTCAAAGGCATAATATAACTTTAATACAGGGAGTTATGGAAATCATGTCATATATATATGATTTTTACCAACAACATGATTTATATAATATTTATGAATTGTTTAACTATATGTTTTAACATTCTTCTTTTTTACGAATTGAACTTTCTATTTGTCATTGTATAGATATATTTTTAATCAAATATTTTAATTGTATTATTTAATTTTATGTCTTACTTATTTATTTTTTATTATAAAGTTTGTATTAGGTTTTATGTTAAGGTGTACTTTTTTCAAGGGACTTATGTATAAATGTGCTTTAAATTTTTAATAGTGATTTTTATCAGATTATTGTTTACTCGAGTGTTTACTATAATACTCTTGTTCCATTTATTGTCTTTCAAAATTTTTTATGTTTTAAATTTTCATGTATAAAATAAAAACTAATATTAAAAATTAACATTAATGACACTGAAAAAATAAAAGGTTTAATGACACTTTAGTTGTGATATATTTTGTGTTATTACTTCTTGAAATTGATATGTAATAAATAGTAACTTTTAGTATCCTATTTTTCATGTTTCATTTGATATTTCTTACACTTTTCATTCATTCATTAAACTTTTACTTTTTAAGTTAGTTTAAGATAATTTTCCAAACAGTTTTTGTAAAGTTTTTACATTTCTATTGTTGTGCTTGTTGGAAATAAATATTACATTACATTCATCAACTACCACTAGTTGACAAAATGTGACATGATTGCCAATTTTGTCTGATTGCCATTTGATTTTCAAAGATTTCCTAGGGATTGCATATCACACAACTTAATAAACATGCTTTTTGTTATTCCCTCCAAATTGTTGCGATTTATAACTAATCGTGGTATTGGAACATAAAGCTTGATTTGCTCTAGTAATTGAGGACAGTGTAGGTGATAATTAAGAAGACCAAAAACCAAATGCAAATCAATCTTAAATCTAGAGAGGCAAGTTTAAAGTAATTTCTTATGTCCTCATAATTGTGATTGGACCACAGACTGATATGCACATGGTTAAAAAAAAACTGGTGTCAAAATATCAAAGAAAATAAATTATAGGTTCTGTCATATTTCAAGTCCTGCTGGGCCCTGACAGGACCTAGAATATGGGCCCTTTTGGCAGGAAGTGTACAAAATTTGTGATTGGTTCACCCTTCATCCCCAGGTATACATAACATATCCTTGACTGTTTTTAAATGCAAGGGTTTTTTTCTAAAATAATTTTTCCATAAATTAAACATTTTTAGGATATGTAAAATTCTGTAAAAAACTTAAAATTATGCAAAATCCGCAAAATGGTTCTGGCATGATGGTTTAAACTTTCACTGTACAAAATTTGATACAAATTTGATTAACAGTTTTTTAGATTAAGTAATTGCAAACAAAAATGAATGGGACATTTTAGGATTGGGTTGCCCAGCAAACACAAATCGTCGGCATTGAATCGGGCCAATGTCGGCAGTGTGTCGGTATCGGCGACTACACGCTAGCCCGATGTTGGACAGATTGCGATTTCCAGTTTTCGGTCAATAATCGGCAACTGACGGAGGTCCACATTACTACAGTCGACTTTATGCCGACACCACTTTGGGACTGACGATGGTCCGATTGGAACTTTTTTTAATCGGTCGAAAATCGGCAACTGACAATGGCCCGATTTACTATAGTCGACTTTATGCCGACGCCCACTTTATCTGCTTTAGGGCCGACGACGGTCCGATTGGAACTTTGTTTAATCGGACGAGAATCGGCAACTGATGAGGGCCCGATTTACTATAGTCGACTTTATGCCGACGCTCACTTTATCTGCTTTAGGTCCGACGTCGGTCCGATTGGAACTTTGTTTAATCGGACGAGAATCGGCAACTGATGAGGGCCTGATTTACTATAGTCGCCATTATGCCAACGCAAACCTTATCTGCTTTAGGGCTGATGATGGTCCGATTGGAACTTTGTTTAATCGGTCGAAAATCGGCAACTTACGATGGCCCGATTTATTATAGTCGACTTTATGCCAACGCCCACTTTATCTGCTTTAGGTCCGACGACGGTCCGATTGGAACTTTGTTTAATCGGACGAGAATCGGCAACTGACGATGGGCCGATTTACTATAGTCGACTTTATGCCGACGACCACTTTATCTGCTTTAGGGCCAACGATGGCCTGATCAGATTTTTGTTCGATTGGTCGATAACCGGCAACGTCACATTAAAATTTTTAAACTGCTTAATTCGTCAATCACCGACGTCGGCCCGCCTTGAGAGGCCGATGTGGGGTTTATTATCCACCCATTATCGAACCTTTGTGGTTTGCCATTGTCGAGTCGCTTTAAGCTACCACTGACGGACCTTCGTCAATCGCCGACGTTGGACCGCTTTAGGAAACCAATGTCGGACTTGAATAGTTTACCGATGTCGGGCCGAGACCAGCTTGCCTACGTTACACCGACCAAATTAAGCAGCTATATGGGCGGATAGTCGGTACCATGTGGTTAAACCATATCGGACCTTAATGGTACGGCGACGGTATGCCGATGTCAGCAAAAAGTAAAATTTACCATTGGTCCGACGGCGGGCTACAGCCTAACGGTGCGTCGGCAAACATACATTGAGCCTGCATCGCAAAGCGGACAAAAAATAGTGCTGGTCTGATGACGGCAAATTAGGCAATCGACATCTACATTATAGAAACTTTTTTTTGTTATTTTTAAGATTTGTATCACCCACTAAAATATATGACAAGATTTCCATAACAGACTGTATAATGTGTGTACAGTTATATACTTGTCCAAATAAGTGCCACACCCTATGCATGTTACATAATGGGGTAAAGTTCTAGATTTGTTAATTAGGGTAAAGGGAAGGCATAAAAATAACTCTGGACTGCAAACCATTTGAGAAGCCTGACATGCAACAACTGCTTATACAGTAAGAATTTGATCATTCCTCAGTAGGGTAGGGGTGGTGTGTCAACTTTCACAGATTTCTGCTTGGTTAACCCAATAATTATGATTTCCTTCCTTCAGGATTTCCCATTGTTGCATTTAGAAATTGGGCAACTGTAACAGGTGTCTCATTATATTTTAAAACTCCTCTTAATATGAGAGACTGAGAAAAACTTTTACAAAAGTTTTATAACTTTTCGTTCAATAGTATGTTGTCTTTCAGGGTGTTGGGCCGTTGTTCTGTAGAGGTTTGTCTTCTCGACGTTACGTTCAGCCAATTGTGGGAACAGATCTCCTAAAATGTCAAGCACCCGAATCACCGAAACTTCGGAAAGACAAAACTCTATAGAAAGACGCGATGGCCTAATATCTCGAAAGACAACATACTATTTGTATCCTTATTTGATTTTGTCAATTCAATTTAAAATAAGCTTTATTGTGTGAAAATCAATAATAATTTCATTAAAAAACAAAAGATCAAAAGATCTTGGGTGGAAATAAAGAAAATTCAAACTTGGATGAGTATTCCACAAGGAACACACAAAAGATCAAAGCGAAAAGAGAAATGAATAAACGATGTTTCGCCCTGGGTAACCAGCGTGGGCTCATCAGTAGTTTCACTGGTCACCCTCCACCATACATCATTAAACACCATCATACACTTAGATTTCCAACCTTGAACCACTCACAAATAGGCATCGTTCCGCACTGGTACTTACTTATCCAAGTTACCTAATACGAATTCGTCCTGGCGTGTTAATATTTCCAGTAGGATTATGCTCCTAAGGCAATTAAAATAAAGAAGAAGTTAAAAAACCTCCAAATCAGTTACTTCAACCGAAAAGAAACTAAAAAACAAAAGATCAAAATATCTTGGGTGGAAATAAAGAAAATTCAAACTTGGATGAGTATTCCACAAGGAGAAATGCCCACGCTGGTTACCCAGGGCGAAACATCGTTTATTCATTTCTCTTTTCGCTTTGATCTTTTGTGTGTTCCTTGTGGAATACTCATCCAAGTTTGAATTTTCTTTATTTCCACCCAAGATCTTTTGATCTTTTGTTTTTTAGTTTCTTTTCGGTTGAAGTAACTGATTTGGAGGTTTTTTAACTTCTTCTTTAATAATTTCATTGACAAAGCGACTCCTACTCTAGCCCTAATTTCTCTATAGCATATAGAGAGAGGAGAGTAGAGCTTTATTAACTATTATTTGTACAATGTACATTATGGCAAGTCAGAAAAAAAATATATAAAAGTAGCAGAAGGCTAAGAGTATCGAAATAAAAATTGATGTAAAACTACTTACAGTAAGCATACAAGTTAAAATAATTAATATAAAACAACATATAGGTAACTAAATTACAACATTAAGAAATATAAAGGCGCATTTACACAGACAAACTTTCCTTTGATGTTGAAATGCCGACAAACATTTACACGAGCCTCTTGAGCAAAATGTTCAAAGAAATGTTCGAGCAAAATCTCGTACAAAAAACACACGTAAATTTTGGAGAGAATGTTGAGCAAAATTTATTTGAAGAATTGGGGGTATAAAAATTTCTTTACAAATTTAAATTTTATAGTTTTATGGGAATTCATTGAACTTAACTGAAAATAGAAAGACTAAGTTTTAAAACAAGGTATTTTAATTAAGTGCTTTCCGACGGAAAAACGATACGATGTCGAAATTCACGTTTTACCTCATAAGCAACTTCGATTGATTTGATTTTTATAAGGGAAATATGCCATTATACCATAATTGGCACTTATTTGTTGCTGATGCTGGGTTAGGAGAAGGTAAAAACGGTAGACTAGTGAGAGGGGGTTTTGGTCAAATGAACATTGACACACAAAATTACATGACAACAAACAAGGGTCAACGCAGTTTTTTTATGAAAGTTTTAGAACAATTCTTTCCATAAAGAAAGGGCTCTCCGACTCAAAACAAAGAAATTCATTTCATTTTATTGACGCGTAGAACTTGCGTTTCCGATTTTTTAAATATTGAAATTTTTGGCGATTTTTACAAGCTTTTATTTATGTATGTTTGTATGTTCGGCTCAAATCTTGCAACTCAAATTTGGTATTCAATTTCAGTTTTCGGTGTGTATTTATAGTTGCGGCGACAATACAATAATATGGTATTATTAGCTAATGAGGGAAGTGGAGGAAGAAAAAGATTTATTTTGTTCGATTTCAGTCAAAATTGGCATACAGGGGTTTTTAGGGAAGAGAATTATCGAAAGGATGGATTTATGACCCTTGTCTAAAAAATATAATTTAGCAGTAATAAACTAGACTTTTGAATCGGAATGTTGCCCCTTTGCATATTGTTTGTTCAGTGTCAGTAATCGACCTTGATTATTACATTAAATTGACAGTAAATATCTATCTTCAGCATTTTCATAAACCTTTTGCTTTTTTAAGCAACCCCCTTTTTTAATCAAAGCTAAGGTTAAAGTTAAGTTACAAAAATATGTTTTCAAAAAAATCCTCTCCCCACCACTCCTCATAGTCGTGAGGCGCGGATTACTGCTTAAAAGTGCAATTTTTGAGTTTTTCTGCCGATATTTGAAAAATTCAAAAATTTTTTGGAAAAGAAAAATTTTCCTGGGTTGTTTTTCGAATTTAACCCTTGGAAATAAAAAAACTCGCAAGAAAGTCCCAAAAAAACCCCCGGGAAAAAAAATCCGGGAAAAACCCAAAGAAAAAAATATTATAAGTAACCCTAATCCATGTGACAAAACCGATAGCCAATAATAATGTTTTGCTTGCCGTCGGCTTTTTTTCACAAAAATTTAAAATAAAAGTTGATGTTCCATTTTTTTAAAGAATTGAGATCACTGATCACTGATGTGAAATTTTATTTATTCTCATCTTTAAAAATATGTTTCCAAAACAGATAGCAATAATTTGCTCAAAATTTTACCCGAACAAAATGTTCAAAGAAAAGCTCACAAAAATGTTCGCGCAAAAAATTTTAAATCTTTTGCACGAGCTTTTGTTTGAGCATGTTCGTCTGTGTAATTGCGCCTTAACAATAGACTTTTTATTGTTATTAGACCAATATAACCACAAAAAAATATTTAAAACAGTAATATCCCAAGTGAGTCTTTGTAGGTTTGAAGTTGTACTTATACAAAATCACTTTCTAAGTATTCCTGAATCATATAAAAATAATGTAAGATTGAAAAATGTTTTATTGACTTTTTAAATTTTCTGTTTGAAAGATTTTTTATGGATTTCGGTAGTTTATTGTATAAATATTTTTAATTAATAATTGACTGGCAGAAATAATAATATTGATTTTTTTTCACCACATACACAAACGAAATAATTTCAAAGGTTTTTGAGGGACAACTTTATGATTATTATACGCTTTTTATCAAAAATGTTAGTTAAGATGATGATGATGATAAGAAAATCATTATATTATAAAGTCAGCTAAAATTGGCGATTTTTGTCTTTTTCAATGTAAAGTATAAAATCGAGCATAAAATATAAAATTTGTTTTGATCAAAAAATACTTGGCAAAATATAACTATTTTGACAAATAAAGGCTTGTTTTTTTTATTGCTTTATCTCAAAAAGTAAACACTTTCCAAATTCAATATCTGACCAATTTTTTGACAATGACACTTCCATTTACTATGTTAGCTGCCTTATTAAAATTTGTCCAGAGAATTTGGAATGAACAGTATATATATGTTACATTTTTAAAATCACCATAAAAATTCCAGTCTAAACATAAAATAAAATAGAGGGTGTTTCATTTAGAATAAAAGAGTTGTTTTCAATATTTTACAGTTAAAATGACATTCGACATTTTACAAATAGACATTTAATAAATTTGGAAAATTTGATAGAATAAAGGGAGGTAACAGGGGGTTCATAATATAATGAGACATACCTATAGTTAACTGTAATTATTATTAAATCATTGCATATTATGATAAACATTTCATGAATGAATCCTTTAATAGTTCATCCTACATTGGTAGACCCCTTTATATGATTTCATTGCCTCTATTTAACTTTAAAAAAAAGTGTTTACCTTCAGGATGTGTATTCTTGAAAGTCATGATGATGATGATGATGATTTTACTTTATTTTTTTTATTTATTTAATTAACAGTCATGCCATTTGCAATAAACATTTAAGATATATAATAAATATGTTTACATAATAAAGTTCCTAAGTAAGTTTTATCACAATAGTACAAGTTTTAATTATCACAGTAATATAATACATTTGGGTACAGAATTGCCTAGGTAACATTCTAGATATAATCTATGTTGTTTTTTAACACATTCTTAAATGTATTAAATAAAATATTAAAAATATTATGATTATGATTCATTTGTGAGTGTGCCAGTCTAGCACTGTCCACTGCGACACTAGTGGGTCTATTGTGACTCACTTTTGAGATGGTTTTTTGCTACAGAATATCGTCGCCCTAGATGTGAATGGAACCAATCCAAATAACACTACTTTTGAGTCAAATAAGATTAAAAAATTTTTGTAGCATAAGAATGGTTATTTTTTTGTTCGCTATCATAAAAAAGTAATAAGTAAAAAAGTAAACGAAGGTTAAAGCTTTTGTCAACATAAAATTTTAAATATAAAATAATTGAATATATTTTGATTAGGACTTATTATTATTATTATTAAAAAAAAGTGAGAGGGCAATAGAATGGAAAATAGTGAAACTGTGGATCAGGCATTTATGAAAACCCATATACGGGGTGTTTTTTTTTTAAACGAAACAGGGTTTCAACATGTCGATTTTGTTTGCTTTTTTAAATAGGAAATATGGGTCATGTGGCACCTTGTTTGAAAGTTATTTCGATTCGATATCGATTCGTCTTTGAAATATTTGAGTATATTTTTTTTTTAACAAATTGGAAGCTTTTTGTACCATTTGTCGTCCAGTTTTTCAAAAACAATACAACACGTCGATTTGGTTTGTGAGGGGGATACTCTCAAAATGTTTTGCTATTTTTGTAAGATGCAATCCGTACGAGGGGTGGCTTTTACCCCACTTTCTCAGATAGGGAACATGGATCATGTAGCCCCTTGTTTGAAAGGTCTTTTCATTGCCATTACGGCCCTCAAAATCTATCGATTAGTTTTTCAGATATTTGCAAATTGCTCCTAAATAACGTGGGTCTCTGTTTCATGTACATAGGTAATTCGATAAAAAAAATATCTAGATAAAATCAGAAAAACTAAATTATTTTCGTTTTTATTTTATTGTTTTTTTTTTCTGGATGACAAATGGCACAAAAAGCTTCCAATTTGTTATTAAAAAATACTCCAATATCTCAAAAACGAATCGACAGATTTCGAGAAAAACTTGACGTTCATAATGAAAATTGAAATACTTTTCAAACAAGGTGCCACATGATCCATGTTTCTTATATAAAAAAGTGTAGTGATATCCACACCTCGTAGGGGGTGCCTCTTACGAAAATAGCGAGTCATTCAAAAAGTGTCCCCCTCGCAAACAAAATCGACGTGTTGGAGGGTGTCTCTTAAAACTGATGACAAATATCCAAAAAACTCTGTAACAAAATGGTTAGGATTCGCTAGCTATGTACGAATACTGCAAGGGTGGTCGTGGAGATAGGTGAGACGTAGGCGCTGTTGTACGACGTATTCGTTCTGAGCATGGACTCTGAGATACTATTAAGCACTCTGTATTTGTGCAACTTTAAGTGTCAACATTTTCACTGATGTGATCATTTGCCATAGATGTATGCCGCACCGTGTTCAAGAATACACGTCCAGTGCTTCTCAACTGTGACATCATGGTCTAGGAATTTTAAATAATAAAACTTATGACATTTTCCCTTTGTTTATAATAGCATCAAGTTTTTTAAATGATGTGGGAAAAATTAAAAGAACAAAAAAATTGCAGGTTAGAATTTAATTGACCATAACCTAAAAAAAATATACAAAGTAGGGTTCCAAACTTATACAGGTGTTTCAAAATTCCATCAATATACCAACCTAGTACGTCGATGCAAAATTCAGTATTAAGATTTTAAATTAAGTGGGTATTTTAAAAACTGGAAGAGCTAAAAAAATTAAAAAACGTAGAAAAACTTGAAACTTTAATGCTGTGCAGATCGATAATGAAGCGTTTGCAGAAACATGTTTATTGAAAAAAAGAGTCCCTTATTTATGGTATGGTAAAGCCATGATGGTAATTTAAAGCTTAAAATATTTTAGCATAAATTCAGAAGTAACGTTTTTGTTTAAGCATTTTTCAGTGTTTTTCACATTTTTATGCCATGATTTTGCTCCCATTTTAAAGCTTTCTTTTCAAACTTTTTATTTCTAGAATAAAACACTTTTTTCAAGTTTTCCTTGGTTTTTTAGCATTCAAAAAAGTACTGCCAGAAAACATTTTTTATAGGTAGATGGAGAGAAATTTAGTAAAGTGCAAAACTATTGTTGAAGAGAGACTATAAAAAAGTATTTTTGAGAAAGATGAAAAAATTTAAGGCAATTGTGTAATAAAAATAAATTTCTGTTATGTCATCTGTCTGTCATCTTGAGTGGTGTCGTGCATTTGATTTTTATTTTGCCATTTTTATACAAAAAAAAAAACAAAAATTGTAATTTTTCAAAGCATAAAGTGTGTGAGACATAAGGTGGTATTAATTTCTTTCAATCAAAGTTCTTTACAGTCTTTAAATTTACAAAAAAAAGTGTCCTACCATGTGCATTTAAGCACATTAAAAATCATTTAACAGGTATTTAACTAAATTATTTAAAGGGTCATCATGGCTTTCCAGTAGAGTCATGATGAACCATAAAATAATTTAGTTAAATACCTGTTAAAATGTTTTTAGAGGTGTTAAAATATTTAAGGTATGGGTATGTTTTTCGTTAATTTTATAAAGTTTAAGAATTTGATACTTTAAAAAAATAAGTCAATATACTAGTTTTAAGGCTTAGTATACATTTTGAGCATTAAAAGACGATTTTTTGAAGAAAAATGGAAAATAAAAATAATATGTACTGTGGGAAAAATTATTTTACCCTGTTGCCATAACACGAAACCAATTTTTCCTGGATTTTTTTATTAACCTCATCATAAAATATGTCATTAATAAATACATATTTATTTAGTTTATCATTTTCTAGTAAAATTATTTATAAAAACCTTTTTATATATTTTCAGTATAAAGAGGTTATCATTAAAATTTATTTAAAAACAAAATCTCCCTAAAATAATTTGATTTGGCTACGCTAATTTTTTTATTCTAGGCGACCAACTAGAACAGATCTCCATCCTTCTCTCAAAATACTTTGCACTTCACTAAATTATCTCCATCTATCTCTAAAATTCTGTCGTCTCTCTAAATGTTTTTCATTTTAACAGGCAGTACTTTTTTTGAACGCTAAAGCTAAAAAAACACTGAATACCTAAAAAAAGTGAAGGTTTTATTCTAGAAATCGAAAGTTTGCAAAGAAAGCTTTAAAATGTGAGCAAAAACATGGCATAAAAATGTGTTAAACAAAACTCCTTTAATTATGCTAAAATATTACTATCATGGCTCTACCGTTATGCTCATATCTATCACACCAAAATCTAAAACAAAATTATGATTGTTTTCCACAAACCAAAACTACACTTTTTTGCACTCGACGCGCGTTTCGCTAACAACGTTAGCATCATCAGGAGACGATAAACAATGAACTAAATTAATCTACGCTCTATCTTATATACAATCCTTTAGTGGGCGGAGATAAGACTAATAAATTGTGATTGATCACGATCTTTAATCCTACCTCCCCTCAACCAAAGAATAAAGTGTACTAAACGGGATAGGTCCTCTATCTTTATTTAAACTATTTCTGGATTTAATGATTTCCATACTTTCATATGCATTCAAAAGTCTTTTGTTTGGTACACTTTTTAGAAGTTTTAGGTTATCTAATGTGAATCTATGATTGTTTTCAAAAGCATGCTCGGCCATACTTGACTTTTCTGTTCTTCCGTATTTTAAGTGTGCTAAGTGTTCTTTAAAACGTGTTTGAATAGAGCGTCTCGTTTGGCCAACATATTTTTTATCACAATCCATGCAACTAATTTCGTAAATTCCACTTTTTTCTAGAACTGTAGTTTTATCCTTGGGATTTCCTAGTAAGCTTCTTATTGTGTTACCGGATTGATATACTAATTTTAGACCGGTGTTATTAAATACTTTCTGCAATCCTTTCGTATAATTAGGATTATATGGAATTGATACAAATTTTGAGTCGCAGGTATCTTTTTGTCTGAAAAAGGTAGAATTCCGAAAGGTCTTTTGAAAAGAATGTCTATTTATCAGCTTATTTATTAAGCCTTCGTCGTAACCGTTTTCGCCAGCTATATTCCTAATCCTATTCTTTTCTGCTTCAAATCTTTCTTTGTTTAAGGGGACAAAGAAAGATTTGAAGCAGAAAAGAATAGGATTAGGAATATAGCTGGCGAAAACGGTTACGACGAAGGCTTAATAAATAAGCTGATAAATAGACATTCTTTTCAAAAGACCTTTCGGAATTCTACCTTTTTCAGACAAAAAGATACCTGCGACTCAAAATTTGTATCAATTCCGTATAATCCTAATTATACGAAAGGATTGCAGAAAGTATTTAATAACAACGGTCTAAAATTAGTATATCAATCCGGTAACACAATAAGAAGCTTACTAGGAAATCCCAAGGATAAAACTACAGTTCTAGAAAAAAGTTGAATTTACGAAATTAGTTGCATGGATTGTGATAAAAAATATGTTGGCCAAACGAGACGCTCTATTCAAACACGTTTTAAAGAACACTTAGCACACTTAAAATACGGAAGAACAGAAAAGTCAAGTGTGGCCGAGCATGCTTTTGAAAACAATCATAGATTCACATTAGATAACCTAAAACTTCTAAAAAGTGTACCAAACAAAAGACTTTTGAATGCATATGAAAGTATGGAAATCATTAAATCCAGAAATAGTTTAAATAAAGATAGAGGACCTATCCCGTTTAGTACACTTTATTCTTTGGTTGAGGGGAGGTAGGATTAAAGATCGTGATCAATCACAATTTATTAGTCTTATCTCCGCCCACTAAAGGATTGTATATAAGATAGAGCGTAGATTAATTTAGTTCATTGTTTATCGTCTCCTGATGATGCTAACGTTGTTAGCGAAACGCGCGTCGAGTGCAAAAAAGTGTAGTTTTGGTTTGTGGAAAACAATCATAATTTTGTTTTAGTGCAACCAAAGGTTCCAAATTCCCAACACACCAAAATCTCCCCAATTAGGCTTTAACCGTGACTAGTTACTAATCAGAGTTTAGAATGTGATATTTTACCTTGCAAATTTGTTTACCATGACTCATTCCAAACTTCGATTAGTGTTAATCATGCTTAGTAGTAGTAATAGTAGTAGTGGGTCTTTTCTGTCATACCCCGTCTCGCACCCTTATCCTACCACTCCCTCTACTCGTCCTGCCTCTCTCTCTCTCTCCGGGTCTTCCTGCCTTCCTTACGAAGGTCAGCACCATCACACCTATGCCCATCATAGAGAGTCCTGCTCTTCTATTGTGGTGGTACCCCACGTCTGCTGCTGATGTGCTGGTAATCATGATTAAAGCTTAATCGGAGAATTTTCACGTTGGTAGATATGGACATTAAAATCTTGATACCGAATTTTGAAACATCCCTTTATAAAAACTAAATGAAAATCTGGATCATGGGGATGGGGTAGTTAATTTTATCAAAACTTTGATGTAATAAGGTCTATCTAGGTTGCACGTCAACTTATATTCGGCAAAACACAGATCGACGCGCTGGATGGGACAAGGACGAGGCTGCAACTTGTTTTGTAGTTCTATTAAAGCAGGGAAAAAGAAAGGGGAACCACAATAGATCTGAGAAGATCGAGGTGGACAGTTGCCTACACCACCCCATTCTAATCTAATCTAAGGGGCTGGTGCAAAAAGGAAGAGTACTGAAAGAGGCCTAAAACCACCAGTACTAAATGGGACGGAAATTCCATACACCAAGGAGGTGAATATCTAGGGGTCATCTTTGACCAAAAGCTAACATGGAAACCTCACATAGTCAAGGCAGCCCAAAAGGCATCGATTGCATTGGGCAGATGCAGAAAATTGTGTGGAAAAAACTGGGGGTTAAATCCCAAGATGACTTTATGGTTATATACAAAGGTGGTAAGGCCCATAATAACATATGCTTCGGTGGCTTGGTGGACGAGAACCAAACAGACCGGGGCCATAGCACTCCTGAATAGCATACAAAGACAAACCTGTGCTATGAGGACCAGCCCAACGGCAGCTTTGGAACTACTACTTCATTGAGGCAGAAGCACGAGAGGTAGCCTACAGGCTAACGCGGGGTCAAGCACCCATTATCAGTTCACATGGAACTGACCATGAAAGACTTGCAAGTACAATTTCGAAAAGAAATACAAAGTCAAAATTCCAGATAGAACCGACTGGGAGGGAGGTCCTCCTTTCGGAGCGGAATCCATCTGGTACACAGACGGCTCCAAGACCGACGGGGGTGTAGAAGCTGGCATACGGGCAAAAATACGATACTTTAGTCTCTATAAGCCTGACAAACGGTTGCACAGTGTTCCAAGCTGAAGTAGCGGCAATACATCACTGTGCCGAAGAAATACAAAGAGTAGAGGAAAACTCTCGTTCGGTAGTTAGATCGTCAAGTTGCACTTAAAGCTCTAGAAGCAAGTGACGTTCAAATTGGTTTGGGGCTGCAGAACAGCTCTAAATAGGCTGGCAAGCACCAAAAGGGTGAAACTAGCCTGGGTCTCAGGACATCGGGGACACTCTGAAAACGAATAAGCCGACGAATTGGCCAGACAAGGCTCGGCAATAAAGTTCACAGGGCCTGAACCATTTTGTGGGATCGCTAAGGCCAGAGCCAAGCAATCTATTAAAGAGTGGCTCACCAAAGAGACCAACGGTCTGTGGAAGCAAAAGACTGCACAAAGACAGGTCAAACAGTTCATTAAAGAACGTTCACCAAAGCTGACTGTAGAACTTTTTAGTAAGGAAAGGAAGCTTGTCAGACAAATAGTGGTCCTAACAGGTCACTGAAAACTCAATAAGCACTTGTATGCAATGGGATTGGTAGAAGATGCAACATGCCGCTTATGTTAGTTAGAACCAGGGCCTTACTGGGGAACCTAGAATGTCCGCGGCCAGAAAGCTATATACAGGGCAGACTGGCAAAGCTTCTGGGTTTCATGACAAGGACGGGGCTGCAACTTGTTTTGTCGATCTAGAAAAGCAGGGAAGAAGAAAGGGGAACCACAATAGATCTGAGAAGATCGAGGTGGACAGGTGTCTACACCACCCCATTCTAATCTAATCTAAGGGGCTGAATATTCTGTAGCAACAAACAATCTCAAAAGTGAGCCACAATAGACCCGTTAATGGTCGCAGTGGACATGGCTAGACTGGCACACTCACAAATGAATCATCATCAAGGAATGATGTAGTGAATCAAAATAGTTATTATATGTAAATATTTAAAATATAAAAGGTTAATTTAAACAACCTCAAATGTGTGGCTTTTTTTGTTGTTTTGGAATCATAAGAAATCAATTCCTTCAACTCTTTAAATTGAAATTTTTTGTTTCTCTTAATAGGCGATAGGTTCTACTGGTAAGCCAGGATGACGACAGACATAAGCATCGTGAGGTGGGATCCTACCCTGCCTCAGCAGATTGAGGAAGATTTTGAGTATGATGGAGGAAATTCGTCATCGAGGTTGTTTGAAAGATCAAGAATCAAGGCTCTAGCAGGTTAGTACTTCTGGACCTTCTGTAGGTAAAAATTCTAAAATCCAATGTTCAAAAAATTATTACCTGTCTTAAAATTGTCAAGATTTATTGTTCGACATTTGCATTGTTAATAAATTCTTTTTTTTTAATTTCATAAAAAAAAAGATTTTAGTAACTGTCTGCAGATAACTAAAGCATCGCTTTTTTGGCTACCGATGTAAAAAAAATTTTTTTGATCACGGGTGCAAAACAGATTTATGTCGGTTTTTTACCCAAAATTAAAGAGAAATAGTGAAAAATAGTAATATTGAAAAAATCTAATTATTTATATATAAAAAATCAAACTGTCAAAGATTAAAATGTCGCAACAGTGAACGTCACCGAGTAAAAAGGCACATCGCTATGGAAACCATTTTTATTTCATTTACCAGCCGCCTTGATTTATAGTGTAAAGATGGTGTGTTCGTTCGAGATTTAAAATAGTAGTTTTCACAACTAGTGGCTAAAATAGTGCTCTTTTTACAAGCGTTCGGTTAAATTTTGCAGGTTTCAGAAAGAACAAGCAGCAAGTAATCTTGGACAGTTTTTATTTTATACAATGCAAATTATTAATTAGTTTAACAAAAATTGACTCAACAAGTGACTGTTTTTTATAAATGAATTTTTTATTTACATTTTTACCGCCCCTTGAATTTAACACTCCGCCGTTCGGGAGAGGGTTGGGATGCTATTTCATTGAATTTTATGTATTTTTAGTGACTTATATTTACTTTTAAAAATGCATCACAATTTTATCTCACAAATATTTAAGTACCCATATTTGTAAGAGTATCTAAAATCAAATATAGTTAATTAAGTTTGACTCAGTTTATGTTATTATATTTGATAATACGATATTATCCTTATCCAAATTTTATTAATATTGATGAAAGAATTTTATTTATAATTTGTGGAAACATTTATATTTGCCAAAGTAATACAGGTTGTTATCGAATTAATATCATATTAAAAGGTTTTAAGAATAACTCTTTTCGCAAACTTCATATATATAGAAAAAAGTGTTTGCTATTTTATCTTTATTTTATAGAAAAATCGTTTAAGCCTAGAAATGCGGTAAATCCTGACACTATTTATTCGTCCTTTTTTTAGTTTTTTGTAAATGGTCTTTGTTTAGCCTTGGCAACTAGGTTTTAGCGTGTTTCCATTCGTAAAATATCGTATGTTGTGACTGATTGCATAATTTCTTACTTAAAGAAATTTTGCAGGTTTTTATGTCATTTATTTCCTTACCGCAACAGATATTGATTTATAAGAACTGCCTGAAAGTCTAGGACACTCAGGCACCCAGCCAAGTTTTCAGAAATATTGTAAAGAAGGGGAAACAGATGATAAAAATACGCAGAAATAAATAATGCGGTAAAATAATTTAAATATATAAGTACGAAACAAATAAACTGAAAATAAAGCAAATAAAATTTTAGATAGCAAATGTTTTTTAGTTTTTCATTAATTTAGTGTAGGGGCATATGTCGATAATTTCAATCCCGCGGGATTTTTTATGAAGGAGTTTTGTGACTATGTGGGATTGATAATAGCTCTTTAATTACACAATCAAGTGTTACCAGGTGTTTTGTTCGCATTCCTGTAGAAGGGGTTCATATGACGACATCTTTCAAGATGGCGGCCAAAAATCATAAAAAAATATAACTTTCGCAATCGGAGCATGTTATACTCGATTTCATATAATTCGGGGACGAGGATTCCAAAAAATTTACTTTCAAGGTTATTACGAAAATCGCTAAAAACAAGATTTTTGCTTTTTCTCTCAATCTCAATAACTCGACGTTTTGTCAGTCCAACTTGAAATGTACTTCAAACTATTAGGCATACAGACCGCTTCAAGCTACTGCGAACATAGGGCGAAAGAAGTCTAATTTGCCAGTGTACGTACATGCAGAGACACCGCACGCCTATCAGTGAAGCAACCAACACTCAGGTTTCCGATCGCCATTCGCTGCCGTTCGCCGCCGTTCGCCTATTTAGTACGCCTCTAACCACGGTGCTGTGTGGAGCGTAGTCAATGAAACCGGAATTTGGTCAATAAATACGCAAATTTTTATAACGTAATTTTCTTATTTTTTGTCACTGATAAATAAGAGCGTTTTATTGTCAACTGCTCAGATTTATCAGTGACGACGTGTTACTATGAAAATAATAAGGAGAAACAAAATAAAAGCAAGTTCTCAAAATAAAATAATACATTCTAAAAACCAAAAAGATTCTCCCAGTCAAAAAAAAATTAAAGCAAATGTTCGAAAAGTCCTCCTTGCTCGGCTAGACAATATCCGAGCCTACTATAAAAACCCCTTCCAACGTTTCCAAGCATGTTAGGGGTGATAATTTGAAAAGCTTCTTTAAAAACAGATAGAAGTCATTAGGAGCAAGATCGGGAGATCGAGCTGGCCATAAAATAGTTCCCCGTGTACTTTTAACCCGATTAGGAAATACATTATCAAGATATTCCCTAACAAGGCCAACATTGTGAGCGGAACAACCATCTTGTTGAAACCATGTTTCACCAAATCTTACACCTAACAACTGCCTAGCAGTTGGAATAATGTGCTGCTGCAGTAGATCCAAGTATCTAGGACCATTCAAATTGCAATTGCCGTTAATAAAAAGTGGCCCAATTACGTGTTCCCCTACAATACCCCCCCCCCCAAACATTTAGTTTTTGGGGATACTGTGTTCTTACGTCAAAATACAAATGCAAATTTTCCCTCGACCAATATCGAACGTGTGTTGGGTTATGACGATTTGACCATTTGACCATCTGCACTTTTTCGGCAACTTCGTAGACATCCATTTTTGGTTTTAAAAATGTATTATTTCAATTAAGAACTTACCCATCTGTTTCTCGAGCAAGGCAGAACTAAAACAAAATAATAAAAACAAAATGAATTTCCAAAAGATAACACTGCAGCGTGCTTCGAATCCACCTCGGTCGTACGGCACGGAGAGTAAATTGGACTTGATTCCCCCTATGTTCGCAGTAGCTTGAAGCGGTCGTATATCCGAAATTCGATCATGACTTTGAAAAATACTCCAGTAAAATGAACGCATTGCAAAAGTAACATACTAAAAACAAATTTGGTAAGACAGAAAAGAAGGTCAAGTCCAACAATATTGTTGAAACAAATTTGGTTCAGCTATGACGCGTTTCAATGTGGCGGCTGATATATCAAAATGCCGACCTATGACCAGATTTTATTTTATCCAATTTTGTAAAAAGGCAAAAATGACAAGGTGGTCATCAATTCTTGTTGAATTATCGCCGCTTACAATGAAAAAAAAGTTTAGTTGATGCATTACCTTTTATTGACTTTGAAAATACCATGTACCGGGTTGTCCAAATTCGAGGGGCCTCTATAGCTTTGGGCTTTTGCAGCATAGTTAGCCCAAAACTAATATACATGTTACGGGCTCGATTTTCAAGAGAAGTCGAAAACTAGCGTTTCTGAGCTAAAGGGTAATTCTCAAAAATGTGCGTTTCTAAAAACCCTCTACAACTTTTTTATTTGTAAAGATAGAGATTTTCAATAAAAATATTTTTTTGAAGATTTTTTAAGGACAAATCTACCTGTTTCACCGATTTTGTCTTAAAGCCTTTAGTTCACGAGATATAACACAAAGTTACATTTTTTTAAATGGAATACCCCAATTTTTTTAAAGAAAAAATTAGTTTTGTAATAAAATTTCCTGTTAAACGATGTGTCATACACCTATATTTTTTAAGTAGTTAAACAGATATCTGCAATTTTTAATAATTACCATAGTAGGCCGTGTTTAACTCTGACCTATGCAGTTTTACGTTATCTATCTAGGTAGCTATGATCAAATAAAAACAATTGCCATGATAAACTAGCCCAAGGATATAAAAATGTTTGAAAACTTTGAAAAGTACGACATGATAAAATGTTATATTGAAAGTAACGAAAATCGACAGACGGCGTTAAATCTATATTTCCAGAGATATCCGGAAAGAAGGGAACCTAGCTCAAAAATATTTTTGAAGTTAAAACGTCATCTACAAGAATACGAATCCTTTACAAAACCGCGGCCTGGGACGTATAGAAGCCTAGCCAGAGATAGATAGTTGGAAGAACTAACGGTTCTAGGAGAAATAGAAATTAACCCGAATACTTCCACCAGGCCTATGGAGAGAAAAACTGGAATTTCACGCAGCAATGCCGTTCGGGTGCTTAAAAAACACAAGTTTAGGCCCTATCGACCCCGACGGGTGCACCAATTACGGCAGCGAGATTTTGCTCCAAGACGTGCATTTTGCTGGTGGTACCTAAATAAAAGGCAAGAAGACCCCGATTTTGCCAGAAAAGTTATTTGAACGGATGAGGCAACGATTTCTAGTGATGTAATATTCACCAGATATAACTGCTATTACTGGAAACAGCAAAATCCCCATATTATGGTGGAACAAGCGAATCAGGGAAGGTTCAGTTTTAAGGTATGGGTAGGCATCTACAGAGGACAAATTATTGGGCCATATATTTTTGATGGAAATTTAAATGCCGAAAGATACCAACAAATTTTAGAAGAGCAGGTGATTCCGTTTATCGACAATTTGGCACTTCAGCAAAATAATGATCTATACTTTTAACATACATACTCCTCACAATGCACGAGACATTACTAATTTGCTAAATATTGTGTTTGCCGAAAACTGGATCGGAAATAAAGGTCCTCTATATTGGCCCCCCCAGGTCTCCAGACCTAACCCCTTGCGATTTATTTTTGTGGGGGAGAGTCAAAGACCTTGTATTTCGAAATCACCCAACTACTAGAAGGGAATTGGAAGAGGCACTTCGTACTGCATTCAGGCAGCTTCGTGCGGTAGAACTTCTTAATGCAGAAAATATCGTCAAGAGAAGATGTAGGATATTTTTACAAGAAAACGGCCGTCAATTTGAGCATTTGTTTTATTAGTTTAATTAATAAAAATTTTAAATAAAAACTTTTAATAATTTTTTTTTGTTTATTATTTTAGGGTTGGTAATTATAGTAAAATTAAGTGTCCCCTAGTGTCGTAGCCAACTTGATTTTCTATGAAAAAAAAAACAATAAAATTTTATTTACACAATTAGGGCACGCACAGCGCCTAATATGGTAAATATCAAAATATGCAAATATCTTTTGAACTATTTAGTAAAAATAGCTGTATGGCACATCGTTCGACAGGAAATTTTATTAGAAAACTGATTTTTTAGAAAAATGGGGGGTATCCCATTTAAAGACATATAACTTTGTACGATATCTCGGGAACTAAAGGCTTTAAGAGAAAATCGGTGAAACAGGTAGATTTGTCTTTAAAAAATCTTCAAAAAATGTTTTTTATGAAAATCTCTATTTTTACAAATAAAAAAGTTGTAGAAGGCCTTTAAAATCGCACATTTTTGAGAATCACCCTGTAGCTCAGAAACGCTTTGACATATCGCAATGCGGTTTTTAGTTTTCGACTTCTCTTGAAAATCGACCCCGTAACATGTATATTAGTTTTGGGCTACTATGCTGCAAAAGCCCAAAGCTATAGAGGCCCCTCGAATTTGGACCACCCTGCACAAGTGAAAAACCAGCTTTTTGTCATGTTTTTTCCAATTTACCACTACGCAAAAACTTTAAGCGCCGGATATGAAATTAACATCTTAGCCATAAACAAACACTTCATTTTAAACTTCCCTACCAGTTTTTTTGATATGGCATCCCAGATGTTTATGCTATACCCCGGTAAAAAGGACCTATATACCTGTCGCTTTTATTAAGTTTCGGAACTTCTACAGGAATGCGGTGGCACATAAATGTGTGACTAAATAGCTGTTAAATCCCCTTCCTTGAATTTTATTATTAATGTTAATAAACAAGTGTAGTCATGCACTACTGGCATAATTAGAATTTTTTATGTTCACTGGTCCAGTATATGGTAATATATATCTAACTTCTGCTAACTCTCTTATAAATATAATAATAATAATAAATATATTAAATGATTAGACAAGTGAGTAGAACATAAAATTCACAATTCCGAAACTTAATAAAAACGACAGGCATATAGGTCATTTTTACCGGGGTATAGCAGAAACATCTGAGACGCCATATAAAAAAAATGGTAAGTAGATTTAAAATGAAGTGTTTTCTCCAGCACTTAAAGTTTTTGCGTACATCAGAAAACGCTGGTTTCTCACTTGCATATGTTATTTTCAAGGTTAATCAAGGTCATGCATAAACTAAACTTTTTTTTCATAGCAAGCGGCGATAAGTCAACAAGAATTAAGGGCCACCTTGTCGTTTTTGCTTTTTTACGAAATTGGATAAAATAAAATGTGGTTATAGGTCGCCACTTTGATATATCAGCCGCCATATTGAAACGCGTCATAGCTGAACCAATTTTTTTTAAACAATATTGTTGTTGGACTTGACCTTGTTATCT
Source organism: Oxystoma pomonae (assembly GCA_963921995.1). Lineage (NCBI taxonomy): Eukaryota > Metazoa > Arthropoda > Insecta > Coleoptera > Brentidae > Oxystoma > Oxystoma pomonae. The sequence goes on along the minus strand of OY998167.1, from coordinate 2,027,921 downwards.
TTCTTACCAAATTTGGTCCTCTTCGCTTTAATAGTTGAATAGCGCCCTTTAGTATATTATTCAAGGTCATGAATCTTCAAACTGCATTAAACTCTAAGGATCGAATTTGGCATACATGCCTAATAGTTTAAGGTAGATTTGAAGTTGGACTGACAAAACCTCGAATTATTAAGATTTTTTTGAACAGAAAATGGCAAAAATCTTGTTTTTTGCGGTTTTTAAGGTCATTTGAGGTCGGGTGACTTTAAAAGTAAATTTTTTGGTATCCTCGTTCTCGAATTATATGGAATCGAGTATAATCATGCCCCGGTTGCGAAAGTTGTGTTTTTGATGATTTTTGGCCGCCATCTTGAAAGATGACACGGATGCGAACAAAACACCCGGTAACACTCGATTGGGTGACTAAAGAGCTATCAATCCTACATAGTCACGAAACTCCTTCATTCAAAATCCCACGGACTTACACATGCCCCTTCGCTATTGGATATTCTCTGCAGAAACTATACTAAGATTTTACTGTGCATTATTTTGGTATTGATGGTTTAAATTAGTTTTCTTCATATTCGGCCATTGTCAAGCAAATAGGTGTGAAAGAGGCATTTTGGAGTAAAACTCGATTTAGAATATTTCACTCTTAAAGACAGGAAATTGATTTGTACAAACAAGGAATCTTGAACTGCAAAGCAGAACAACCAACCTCATTGAATTGACAAATGTGTCATACTGTGCGTTCTAATCTGGAAAGTAATCTGGAGAAGTCAAATTCATTATGAAATCAATACTAGTGTAATAATTTAGAAAATATTTTAAATACTAGATTTCCCTCTTTTTAAAGTCCTGTGCGTTGAAATGTTTCTTATTCTGCAAAAACCCAGTGATAAAAAAGTGCTTTAAAAACCCTAAGACAGGTTACAGAAATATGCCGCTTTTGGGTTGGATACATTTTGGCTCGTGTGCCATACCACTGCTAAAATATTTTACTTATATGGTCCAATAATACTGACCACCAAATGGGTGATCAAATAACTGTGCACTGGATTTGGAAAATGTTTTCCTATATTAATTAGGGCCTGCCTTCATTAAATAGCAATTTGTGTATTAAGAGCGCAAAGTAATACTTTTTCGCTTTCCGCTTCGCGTCGCGCAGCAAATTTTTTGAAAGCGGCAAAGTTTTTGCGCTCGAATTACACACAAGATTTTTTCTACAACCTCAGATTTTACAAGAAAAAAATATTGAATCACAAAAGCTGTCTCAATAGTAGTTTTCACAACTAGTGGCTAAAAGAGTGCTTTTTTTACAAGCGTTGGTTAAATAACGAGCGCAGCGAGGTATTTAAAAATGCGAGTAAAAAAAGCACAGTTTAGCCGCGAGTTGTGAACACTATTTTTTTAAATACCTTTATCAAAAAATTGAAGAAAAACAGGAAAATACTCGAACGACGAGCACTTCTCGCAACACACCATCTTTACAAGGTGGCTGGTAAATGAAATAACAATGGTTTCCATAGCGATGTGCCTTTTTACTCGGTGACGTTCATTGTTGCAACATTTTAATCTTTGACAGTTTGATATTTTGACGATGTTTTTAAATGATTTTTTCGTAAATACTTGGTGAAAACTGGCGGAAATGACTTAATTTTTAGGCAAGAATAATTAGTTTTTTTTTTCAATATTACTATTTTCCGCTATTTCTCTTTAATTTTGTGTAAAAAACGGAAAGAAATCTTTTTTTGCACCCGTGATCAGAAAAGAAAGTTTTTCTGCATCGGTAACCAAAAAAAAATCTTTTCGCCCGGTTGTAGGAAAAAATATTTTTGTGCAACTCAACCTTCCCAAAGCTTAGTTAAAAGGTCTCTAAAACTTATTTTTTTCCCAGATGAATCTGGTGGCCAATGTTATTGTACCAACATTTAAGCTGTGATTATCTAGTCTAGTTTAAGTATATTTTATTTGTGTTTTTTAATTATTTTTTAGATGAGAGAGAAAGCGTTCAAAAGAAGACTTTCCAAAAATGGGTTAATTCGCACTTGGTGCGAGTCAACTCGCGCATCACAGATCTCTACGTAGATATGAGAGACGGCAAAAACTTAATCAAACTCTTAGAGGTAAGCTTAATCGAAAAACAAGCATTTTTGTGATAAAATTCCATCGGTTCTCTTACAGTAGGCACAAGTTAAAGTAAGTTACGACGCCCAGTCAAATAGTATATTTGGTTAGTATACAGGGTGTTTCAAAATTCAGTATCAACATTTTAAAGGAGTATTTTTATGGAGAAAAGACTTTCGATCTACAGAGTGCTAAAATTGTATACTAGGTACATTGTATAATATAAAAACATGTTTAAATATAATATTTAGAGAATAGGCCTAGTATAAGATTTGTTATAAAACATTTTTCTTTGCTCTAATAAACATCTTGTTCTAAAATTTTAAGATTTTTTCGTTTTTTATTTTTGAGATATTTAGATTTTTAACATTTAAAAATTTAAAACAGAGCTTCTGTTTTTGAGCTTGCATCATCCAGCATGTCAAGTGGTTTTAAGAATCTACAGGGAGACATTTTTTCTTTCAAGTTAATTCTTTGTTTTGTTTAGAGACTCCTGTAATTTTTTTGCATCTGCTACCATTGTGTGAATAAAAATAATTAGAATAATTTTTTGTAATAATGAAAAGAGGGAAACTTATTTTGAACGCACTGTAGCTCAGTAACGAGGCGTTTGCGGACATATTATGTTTTGTAGGAAAAAATATCTGAATTTTGAAACACCCTGTATGATGGTCATCATCTTATATCTTAAATACCATTTGTTTCATTTTAAATCTTTTTTTGACAAAGCTGTCTATCGGCTCCTTATACTTATACTGTATGACTTTAAATTTGTAGGTTTTATCTGGGGAACGACTTCCCAGACCCACAAAAGGGAAAATGAGAATCCACTGCCTGGAAAACGTCGAAAAGGCGTTACAGTTCCTCAAAGAACAGCGTGTTCATTTAGGTAAATAACATGTTTCTCACATCACACAACTACAAAACCTTAAGACCGAAGGTCAACGCTTGTAAAAGAGTTCAGTGAAGGGGTATGTAAGACACACGAAATTTTACACTCTTATTCAAAATTGAGAAAACTAATAATCGTAATTGTGTATCTCCTTGTCTTTAAAACGCCTCTAGGTTTCCAAAGCCGCTGAAGGGTTCAGAAATCAACTCACTGCACTACTAACAAATGGATAGGAGGAAAGGATTCCCGAATAGCTGATCGAAATACCGTTCCCTCGATGGGTTAGTTGGTAGAGCATGAGAGTGGTATTCTAGCGGTTCCGGGTTCGAATACCGGTCGAAGGAAAAACTGCCGATTTATTCCCTTGCCCCTCGCCCTCTTCACTACCTTTACCTAATTGAGGTTTTTATGTGTTGTTTCATAGAAAACATGGGATCTCATGATATAGTAGATGGGAACCCGCGCTTATCACTGGGATTGATCTGGACTATAATTTTACGCTTCCAAATCCAAGACATTACCATCGAAGAGACAGATAATCAGGAAACTAAATCTGCCAAGGACGCCCTGTTGTTGTGGTGTCAAATGAAAACTGCAGGGTGAGTGTCGTGTTTTGAGGTTATAATTTCCCAACGGCTCCACCGATTTTCATAATTCTTTTTTTATTCGATTCAGGAAAACCCCGCAGCGATTAAAAAACATACTTTCCCTCGCCATTTTCAACAAATTCAAACCCAACCCAAATGAAGCTGACTCCTTACAACAAAACTAAAAATACTTTATTATAATTATTTTTTTATTAATTCAGGAGAGTTTCAATTTTTTAAAAAACAACATACTTCCCCGCCACTTTCACGACAAAACAGCTTAACCGGTTTTCATAATTTCCTTTTATTCAATTCAGGAAAGCTGCAATTTGGCCTTGTGTTAGTAAAAAAACATGTCGACCAAAAAAAGCCAAATAATGCCTTAATAAAGCCGTTCAGCACTAAAGATAAAAAAATACAAAAAAATTGAACCAACTTATAAAATAAATTTATTTTTATAAAAAACCTACCTTTTTAAAGTCAGATAGTGGCCTTCTCATAGGCTCTTAGTTTAAAAAGTTTTTATATAAAAATAATTTTATTTTCTACGTTTTGGTGTATTTTTTTAAAATTTTGATCTAGATAATATTTGTCTGATTTTTTGTTTTAGATTTTTAACTTTTTTTAAATTCTTTTGTCTAGATATTTGTATTTGGTCTTTAATAATTCAGCAAACTACCAGAAAAAAAATCACCCTGTGACTCTTTTTATTTTTGGCTTTATTGCTTAGCAATTTCAGGTTTCAGTTTCAAATAGAAGCTCAATTAAGCTACACCCCCCCCCCTCAACGAAAAGAAACGAAATTTAGTCTCCTTTTAAAAAATTTTGTACTTAATGAATAACGAAGTTATTCGCACTTAAAAGGGGAGGATATGCCTTGGCGCTAAGCTGCACCTCCCCCCCCCCATGCTTAGGAGGCAGATTTAATAAAAGTTGATAATTTTGTACTAATTATGTACTCTTAAAGAAGGGTACTTATAGTTTACAAAAGCCATCGGTTCCTAGATTTTTGTTGGTTTGTTATGAGGTGTGAGATTCGACCAAAAGTGACTATGCCAGAATTTGGTAGTAATTATGTACCTTCTAGAAAATTTCCTATCTCTCAAGATAACTTCATTTTTTTTGTTTTTATGGGGTGTGTATATCAAGGCACACACCCCACAAAATAAAAAAAAATCAAGTTATCTTGAGAGTAGGCAATTTTTTAGAAGGGAACGAAATTAATACATAATAGGTAGCAAATTATGGCATAATTGCTTTTTTCAAATCTATTTCTTAAGCAGAGAGGGGTGTGCCTTGATATCAAGCCCATAAAAACAAAAACATAAATGAAGTTATCTTGAGAATAGGCAATTTTCTGGAAGGGGACGAAATTACTATATAATTAGTAGCAAATTATGGCATAATTATTTTTTTTCAAATCTCTTTCCTAGACAGAGGGGGATCTACCTTGATATCAAGCTACACACCCCATAAAAACAAAAAAAAAATGAAGTTATCTTAAGAGTAGGCGATTTTCTAGAAGAAGACGAAATTAGTCCTGGCATAGTCCCTTTTGGTCGAATCTCTTTTCTAAGCAGATGGCAGTATACCTTGTTATCAAGATATACACCCCATAACAAACAAACAAAAATGTTAGGAACCGATGGTTTTTGTAAACTAAAAGTACCCTTCTTTAAGAGTACATAATTAGTACAAAATTATGACATATCAACTTTCATTAAATCTGTCTCCTAAGCATGGGGAGTGGTGCAACTTAGCCCCAAGCCACACCCCCCTCCCCCTTTTAAGTGCGAATAACTCCGTTATTCATTAAGTACAAAATTTTTTAAAAGGGGACTAAATTAGTGCATAATTATTACATAATTTACAATATCCAAATTGAGTTTCATTGAGGAGGGGTGTAGCTTGATTGAGGCTCAAATACGGGTAGAAAAATTTGCAGAAGCGGTGTTTAAATTTTTTTTATTTTACCCGTTATTTTTGGCTTATACTATGGTAATTTTTGTAAAAATCAATGTTCCTTATTTTTGCTGTGCAGTTATCACAACGTCAATGTCAGAAACTTTTCAACGTCGTGGCGCGACGGTCTCGCATTCAACGCGCTCATCCACAAACACCGTCCCGATCTCATTCAATTTGACAAGCTGTCAAAAGGGAACCCGATTCACAATCTTAACAACGCGTTTAACGTGGCCGAGGACAAACTGGGACTGACGAAATTGTTGGACGCCGAGGACATTTTCGTGGAGCAGCCCGATGAGAAAAGTATCATCACCTACGTGGTCACCTACTACCACTACTTTAGTAAGATGAAACAGGAAACTGTGCAAGGAAAGCGTATCGGAAAGGTAGGTGCTCTTATACAATTCATTTGTTCCTAGTCCACTCTTTTTTTTCTGACTTTTTCTCTTTTAAATTGTGTAACTTAGAAAAAGTTCTCATGTACGCCTATAAAATTAATTTGTTTCTGGGTGTGTTTTGGGCTTTAGCAAATCTTGGTTCTAATTTTGTAGAATGATAATTATATAATTAATTAATTTGTGAGAGGTATTCTGAAAATCTGAGGTAACCCTTCAAACTTTATAACATTTTTCTTTTTATAGGTCGTCGGCATCGCCATGGAAAATGAGAAGATGATAAAGGAATATGAATCACTCACCAGTGACTTATTGGAGTGGATTGAGGGTAAGCAAATATTAACATATTTAAAAGGATAGAAAATGCATATTTACATGCAAGTTAAAAAGTGAAAACTAACCTAAAAATGATATTTTTGGTAAAAAAGCTTTTGTTGGAGATCATATGGTTTCTTAATTTTTTATTTTCTTAATAAATTTTTATTAATTTACACTTAACTTACACTTTGACAGGAACAATTCAAGCCCTTGGTGAAAGACAGTTTGCCAACAGTCTGGTGGGCGTCCAGCAACAACTGGGACAGTTCAGCAACTATCGCACCATCGAGAAACCGCCCAAGTTCGTGGAAAAGGGCAACTTGGAAATATTGCTCTTTACTTTACAGTCTAAAATGAGGGCCAACAATCAGAAGCCGTACACTCCTAAGGAAGGTAGGTGGTTTTTATGATATCTAAATATTTATTGTTATTTAAAATAATTTTGTAAAAACACAGGGCTCACAAGGTCCCTAATTTTTGGAAGTTGCTATTTTTACATGGTTTGTCAATGTTTTATATGGTTTGCCAATGCTCCTACTTCTGCTGCAACTCTCTCTGGGCCTCCCTGTCTTCTTTACGAAGTTTAGTATGTCAGCCCATTTGAACGAGTGCAGCTCTTCTTCCTCTATCGTGGTGTAATCCACACTTCAGCTGCCTTGAGCTGGCACTCTGTTATCAAGTGCTGCGCCGATTCCTCTTGGAGCCCGAAAGCGGGACACACGGCAGTCAGCATCCCTGTAAGCAGGCCAATGTCCTTTCGCGTCTTGCCTAAGGGCCATTTAGTTCTGGCTTCATTCGGACAATCTATGAATAGCTTGGACTGTCTGCACTTTGACTCTTGCCTCCAGGACGTCTTCAGTTCATTCTTGGCCCATTTGTCGAGCTCACTCTGCACCTGTTTCCTTGTTATCGCAGAAGAGGTTCCGGTCCAATGTATTGGGTTTTGGCCCCTAGTCTGGCAAGTTAGTGCACTTAGAGCCTTGAAGGCAGCCTGGCTGTCGGAGCATATGTATATGACGTCCCTCCTGCCATGCTAATGGAACACTGTAGCGTGTGTGTGGATAACTTTTCTGAACTTCTAGGCTTTCCGCGTACACTCCTGCGCCTGTTGTCCGCCTGGCTGACAGTTTAAAGCCATCCGTGTAGCCGACCGTGGCCTCTCTGCTTAATTCCATTTGGAATACTTCCCTTTGCCACGCATTCCATGCTGGTATTGTGACTGTACTTTTTATCGAACCTCCATGGTTTAAGCGGTGCTTCCACTGGCAGCGTTAGGAGGGGCAACTCTTTCGTCGCCAGTCTCTCGACCGACAGATGGCCCTCTCTTTCCTCCCTGCCCTTATATAGTCCCTTATTCGCAGGTGCGTGGCCATCACCTCCTTGATCCACACACACAATACGAGGGGAGACCCAAGATTGTTTCCAGGGCGTGGATGGGGGTGGTCCTCATTGCGCCGGTTATCTCTCTGCAGAAGAGTGCTTGTAGGCTCATGAGCTTTTTGGATATGGTCAGCTTCTCTACAGCAGGCCACCAGACCGTGTATATCCAGTGTAGGATCCTCGGGCTAATGCCCCAGGTTCGACCGACCACTCGGCGCAACTGCCACAATGTTGCCTGGACCTTAACGGTTATTCTGACAACATTCCCGCTCCACTTGAATCCCTTGTCCAGCGTCATCCCCAAATACTTAAGTTGTGATACCAAAGGGTCTGCCGTACATTATGGGAGCTTTAAATCTAGTTTTCCCTTTCTGGTGAATACGATCATCTCAGTCTTTTCAGGATTCGCTGAAAGACTGTTCTGCCTGTACCAGTCTTCTATGATTCTTACCGCCCTTTGCATTCTTTCGCAGACTGTGGCTAGAAAGCGGCCAAAAACAAAGCAATAACAACGAAACGCGAATTTGAAGAGTGTTCTTAAGATCGTGACTACACAATACTGATTTTATTTAATTGCATGTTGTCCCAGTTCTCATTGAGCATGCCACCCTTTTATATTCAAATAACGTAGTTTGTTTTCTTTCTTGATTAGGAAAAATGATTTCCGACATCAACAAGGCCTGGGAACGTCTAGAAAAGTCCGAACACGAACGCGAACTGGCACTGAGGGAAGAACTGATCCGTCAAGAGAAATTGGAACAACTGGCGGCGAGATTTAACAGGAAAGCGAGCATGAGAGAGACTTGGCTAAGCGAAAATCAACGTTTGGTGTCTCAGGATAACTTCGGACAAGATTTGGCCGCGGTCGAGGCTGCGGCGAAGAAGCACGAAGCGATTGAGACGGATATCTTTGCTTATGAGGAGAGGGTAAGCGTTTTAGTTTTGTTATTGATGAAACAATATCTGCTTCTTCATTCAGATTTTTAAGGCATGATATGGCCCGGACCTCTTCTGCCTTGCAATTTTTCCTTTAATAGTTCATATTTTTAATTTCTAAAAATATGGGCAGACCTTCCAGTATCGTCAATATATTAGGTTGTTGATTTTTATGACGCTCTGCAGTTGTGTAGTGCATTCTTTATTGTCGAATCTACAACTTTGTTATTGAAAGTTTTTGGTCAAAATCACTGTTTGGTGGTTAAAACACGGTAAAAATTACTTTATGAAAAATACGTAAAAACTGATTTTTGGTAACTTTGGCGCCCTCTATCTTTTTGAGTATGAACAATAGAGATTTTCGTCTGTAACAGAAAATATAACAAATTTTATACCAAACTAGCTGGCCGCCAGCGACTTTGTTCGCGTGTTTAAAATTGTAGATTCCTCCTCCATCTCCATTTTACCCCACTTTCATGCCCTCAAACCTTTAGCTCTTTAAACCCTTCCATCTATGATTGATGAAATAAAGCCTATGTACTCCCCAGAAATCTAGATAATGCAGCCAAATTTTTCCAGCAGTTTCTTTGCAAAAAAAAACACTTTGTTTTATTCCGGTTTTATAGGTAACTTATTTTTTAACAATTCATTGTTTTTATCAAACATGGAGGAGAGGGATAACAAAAAATAGCAAAAATAAAAGAAGAAGCACTTTTCTCGATTCCAGAGTTTATTTCCTTTAGTTTGATATCACACAATCCATATTTTAGTCGGTCAATATTTTCATTAAATACGGGGTTGGGAGGGAGGGACGCGTAATAAAAAATTGCAAAAGTTATTAGAAACATACTTTTTGATTCCGGACTTTATTTCCTTCAGTTTGATACTGAACAACCCATATTTTAACACATCAAAATTTTTATTAAATATGAGGGATAATCGCCCCTATTAATAGGGGGTTGGTAGAAAAATGCTGAAACACTTGTCCATCTATTTTATTTGTAGAGTCTATACTAAAAATTTCTAAACTTCTGTGACTTTTTTCTTCTGATATACAGAAGATCCTTTTACCCCCTTCGAAATCGAATTACCCCTATTTCTCCACCCTCAGTTGAAATTTGGAAAAAAGACAAAACACGTGGTTACTTATTTTATTAGTAGAATCTACATACCAACTTCCAGATCTCTGCAGCTTTTCGTTTCCGATTTATAGAAAACCTCTTTAAAATTTCAACCCCTATTTTTACCTCCTTAGGGGTAAAATTATCAAAAGTCTTTCCTTAGCGAGCGTCTATGGCACAAACCCAAACTTAAATTTTCATAACTGTAGGTCAAGTTATTAGTATAGATACAGTTTTTCTTGATAAAAAAATACATTTTTGTTTATTGTTTTCCCTAGGGCAGCCATCTTAAAATGGCGTACTTTGACAATTTCTTGAACGTTTTATTTTTAGTAAGACGGCAAGGAAAAGTCCTATTAATGCTCTTGAGAATATTGAGATTGGCAGGCTTGAGATTGCACAGAATGTTGTTTCTCTTAACGACCCTGTACAAAGTCATTTTAAAGAGGCAAATACATAGCAAATCTTTTTAAGTCCTAAATTGTTCTTTTGTTGTTTTTTTTTTTTTTAATTTGTCTTGGTCCCTTCTTTTGTATCTGGTTCCTCTTGGTTTTTTTTAGGGTAATTTATTTTAGTCCTAATAATGACTTACTATGAATAATAATCTTCATTCTGAAGACCTCACTCAACGTTTTATTTTGTTTTTTGTAGGTACAAGCCGTAGTCTCGGTGGCGGCCGAGCTCGAGGCGGAGAACTACCACGACATGGAACGCATCAACGCGCGCAAAGACAACGTCCTACGCCTATGGAATTACCTTTTGGAATTGCTCAGGGCCCGTAGAAATAGGCTCGATATGTCACTTCAATTGCAACAGACCTTCCAAGAAATGTTGCACATCCTAGACGCCATGGAGGAATTGAAAGCCAGGCTCCTGGTCGACGACTACGGAAAGCATCTGATGGGCGTGGAAGACCTGCTTCAGAAGCACAACTTGTTAGAGGCTGACATCAACATCCTTGGAGATAGGTAAGCTTCATATACCAGGGATTCTACCCAAGTTTCTTTTATCACTTTTTTAGAAAAGAAAAGTGTCGAATTTGTCAGTTGACAAATGTAGATTAATAAAACTCATTCTTTATTCAATCTTTAATAAGTGTGCAAAATTTCATGTCTTTAGCAAACTCCGTTTTCACTGAACTCGTTATATAAGTGTTACGATGAAAATTTAGATAATTACAATTTTTTTTTATATTTTAAGTGAAACATTGCTTATTTCAGAGTTAAAGCAGTGGCTGGGCAAAGCCAAAGATTCGTCGATGTTGACAATGAAGAAGGTTACAGGCCGTGTGACCCTGCTTTGGTTATCGACAGAGTACAACAACTGGAAGAGGCTTATGCTCAACTGGTCAAACTTGCTGTAAGTAGTCTGTTTGATGATGGAAATATGTGTGATACACCAAAATTTTTGGAAGAGTTATTTGATTACAAAATGCGATTGTCGAAATCTTGATTTTTTTCCTGGGAGGGAGGGGTGAGAGGGTAGCTCTTACAATAAAAATTATGGCCAAAGTTAACTTATAAATATATGCAATGTGCGTTAGATATAACACATCATTTGTCTTTAATTGAACACTACTTGATGCTTTTGTACAGTAAGCAATGTTTGCTATTAACCAAATAACTCTTTTTTTTGCCATTGCATTTTTTTAAAAAATAATTGACTCACAGGGGCTTATAATAAAATAGTGAATAATAATTATTGATCGGACATTTGGATTTTCCAGGTCGAACGCAGATCGAGACTGGAAGAGAGCCGCAGACTATGGCAGTTCTATTGGGACATGGCCGACGAGGACAACTGGATCAAAGAGAAAGAACAGATCGTGTCCACGTCAGACATCGGGCACGATTTGACGACCGTCAATTTGCTGTTGAGCAAGCACAAGATCTTGGAGAACGAGTTGAGCGCTCACGAGCCTCAGTTGGAGGAGGCGTTGAGTGTTGGCGATGAGCTCGTCAATTCCGGTATGCCAATTTACGCGCATAATGCGCATTTGTTGGACCTATTTGAAATTTGGCATCATTTGGAATTTTTTGACACTATTTAAAATTTTTTATCATAAATCGGAATTTTTAGACATTACTAAAAATATTTTTTTCCATTATCAGGAATTTTTATGGCATTCGAAGTTTTTGGGCATTATTTGTAATTTTTTGAAATTATCAAATTTTTTTTTTGCCTTTATCTGGAATTTTTGTGGTATGATTTGGAGTTTTTTGGGTTTATTCAGCATTTTTGCAAATAATGCCGAATATATGTACAAAAAATGGCCCGCCAAACCCCCCTTAGGTTATAATTGGTATTTTCAATAATTTTAATTTTTGTTACTCCTCACGCAATATCAACAATCGATAAATTAGTGTACTGGGAAAACTTATTTAAAAAAATGATTTCAGGAGGTCAAAAAGAACGTTTTTTTGTACATAATCCCAAAAATCATTGCTAGTTTGTTAAGGATTTTTTGTCAGACGCGAAATTTGGAACACCAAATAGTTTTAGATTGTCTTAAGAGTTCAAAAATTCAATAAAGATGAACGAATTTAAATTAAGGTCACTTCGGCGCCGAGAAAATTCAGGAACGCCTTCAAGAAATCAGAGACGCGTGGAAACATCTTCTCGACTTGGCCGCCTACCGCAGGAAGCGTCTGGAGGAAGCGGTCGATTACCATCAGCTGTTCGCCGACGCCGATGACGTTGACATTTGGATGTTGGACACATTGAGGTGAGTTGACACTCGTGGTAATCATCGTTTATCCAATAACTCAAGTCCTAATTTTATATGAAAGACTTGGTTTACCAAAATTCAAACAGACCCACAAAATTCACTCTCTAAGACTAATTCCTATAATATTAAATAAAAGTGTTTTTTTTTGCATTAGTTTTATGAATTATCATAGCTCACTTTTTGGGTCTGTGAAAAAAAATCCTGACACACTGGACCTATTTGCGCCAATGCGTTTAATGCCCGTGTGCACCACTTCCCCTTACTTCTTCCACTTGTTCAAGTGCCACTTGAACTGAGGGTGACCCTTGAGATTTACTTGGTTTGCAAAAGTTTCGAATATGTTCCACTTGGAAAAAGTCAGGAAATTATTGGCAACATGGCAGTTATCTGCATTTTTTTGTGTTTTTTGTGTGGTGATAATGATTATTACCTGTCAGCTGTCAAAAAACCACGTAAAATTTGAGGTTGTTTTAAAAAAACATTGGTTAAATATAAAACCTGACTATTTATTTAGTATATGTTTTCACATCGTAATCAATACGTATCGAAAAGATTGTCTTCTTTTTCTTTCATAGAGCATGTTCTCTGTTCCGACAAAGAGCGTGACATATGAAGAACAAGATGCTTGATTTTTCAGGTTATTTACAACGAATTTGCAAAAAAAAGGTGAATTATTTGCTTAGCGAAAAAAACATGGTTTTTTTGGACATTCTAAACTTGTATATTTTGCTAAAAATTTACAAAAATGCATCGATTTTTTAACACCTAAAATCACATACATATATTTTATAGCAGTGTCTTACAAGGGCTGTGCCACCAGAAGCTATTTCAGCAAAATTAGTGTCAAAACCTTTCCTTACTTTTTTATAGGAAAATACACTACCCAGTTTCCTTATAAAAAACGACCAAAATTATAAATCTCCTTTTGAAATAAAAAAAAAACAGAAAAGTAAAAAAATTAATGTTTCCTGGCATGCGCACATCCATTTTCATTTAAAATTAAGTTAGAAAGTTGTCCATCTTTTAATTTTAATTTAATTTTCTTAGTTTTAATTTTAGATGTATAAACACTTACAGGTGTTCCTATAGGTTTAACTCTTATTTTTATTCTAATTTAATTTAATTTTTAATTTAGTTTTAATATTTCCTGTATAAACCCAGCATAATTCTTCATCTTCTTTGTCATCCCATTTTAGGCACAGACCACTATTATAATCACAGAAATATTTTAAGGCAAGGAACAGTTTTATAATCTGATTAAATTAATGGCTTTTGTTTAAAAACATAATCAAAAAAATACCTCACATAACCTCAAAATGCGCTTAAGCCGAAGTAATTCTACAGCTTATCTTATCTGCGGCTTAAGTGCCACTTATATGATATTCCACAACATTGCACACCAAAAATAAAGCTTAAGCTCGGCTTACATGTCAAGGCAAACCCGTGCACACGGGCATAAATGTGCTGGGCTGGTTTTTGGCGCATTTACCTAAAATTTTATGACCTGTTGCATTGGACTATTTAAGGATGCCTGAAACTAAGTGATCTTTAGAGAGGTCCTTACTAAATAATGTTTATAAGAGCCGTTCCCTCCTTCCTTCACCCATAAGAATTTACGTTATCCAAAGATGGATGAAGCCTTGACAGCGGCTATGAAGTAAGACGCTAAAGAAGCTCATTCTAAACACTTTCGGCAAATTCCGTTGTTTTATATGGACAATTGGGGAGATTACCACTCAAAACTGTGATTAGACAGATCCGAAGGTGGTTTGGGAGAATACATTTAACTATTTTCTGGTTTGGATTAATTCACAAATGTGCATGGCCATTGCTTTGAATTTTAGAGCTCAATAAAATCGGCTTGGGACAGTCATATTTTGATAAACCAAGATTTTATACTAAATTGTGAGTTGTCTTAAACTCAGATGCTTGGGGCAATTAATGGAGGGTCTAGGAGGCACCAGTAAAACGAGTTTTCCGAGCCCCAATTTTGTAGCCCAAAGCTTTGAATAAGCTTGGTTTTCTCGGTATACAGTTGCTATAATAAATCCAGGTTTTTTCCATTTAATGGTCGAATTTTTCCATATACATTAAGGGCAGATAGATAATTATCATAATCAGCACGGATCTATAAAACCGGAGCTAGCTGAGACTTGCGAGACAGATTGATAATTAGTATAATAAAATAAGTAAGATTTTAATATTTAGGTCTAGGAAACGTTTTTGCTATTCCCTAGTGTAATTTTTTGAAATGTATAGATTGGTATCCAGCGAAGATGTCGGCCGCGACGAAGGCAACGCCCAGTCGCTGTTGAAGAAGCACAAAGACGTCACTGATGAACTGAAGAACTACTCCAGCGTTATTGACAGTTTGCACCAACAGGCCGAACAGTTGGGACCGGAGGTAAGGAGGTTTGATACATCTAAATCGGATGGAAATAAGACGATTTTCGAGGGGTTCACATCCAAATCTTCTTCTTCTTCAAGTGCCATGCTCTCTTCGAATGTTGGCTATCATCAGCGCGATCTGTACCCTGTCCTCTGCTTTTCAAAAAAGTGTCGTAGTACTAACCCCATACCATTGTCTAAAATTTTGAAGCCATGATATCCGTCTACGACCCGGACCTCTTCTGCCTTCAACTTTGCCTTCTATTATCAATTTTAAAAGTTTATATTTGTCATTTCTCAAAATATGGCCAAATATTTAAGTTTTTGGTTTTTTGATGCTAAATAAGACTTCAAGATCTTTATTTATTCTAAGCAGAACACCACATTAGTTACTCTGTCCATCCAAGATATCCTTAGTATTCTACGATAACACCACATCTCGAATGCCTCCCAATTTTTTGCACATGGCCTCAGTTAGTGTCCATGCTTTCATGCATTGATATAAGATGCTAAAAACATAACACCGAAGTACACAAATTTGGAGAGTGATATTAAGATCACGACTACACAACACTGATTTCATTTTGATAAAAGATGATCTCGCCTGTTCAATTTTTGCACGAACTTCTTGCATGTTGTCGCAGTTCTCATTGAGGAAGCAACCTTGGTATTTGTATAAATCCACGCGTTCGACTTGCTGTCCATTTACTTCCAAATCTTATAAAACATTATTAGCACAGGAAATGAAGTAATTTATTTTGAGCAACAGGGGAGTAATTTTTAACAGCTGTTTTTTGGGTCAATTTGTTCAGAAAACCTTCTGTTTTGAGAAACCGTGGAGTCTCTAGCTGCTTGTTAAGTAGTTCATTAAATATGGGAGGGGGGGGGGGTAAAGAAGGGCAAAATTGGACAGAAGGTCTTCTTGGCTGGCTTGGCAATACATTGGCTTAGAAAAAATAGCCGTTACAATTTGTGTTCTTTTTAAAACTCTTCTTGCCTGTACAAGGAGTCATTTAAAAATTGCTAAAAACTTTGGTTATGTCACCCTGATACAACTGTTAAATTTAAAAGTCCTTGATGTTCTTTATCATGCATTTTACCTTTGGTATATTTGGCAGGAAAAACATTGACCCTCTTGTAAGTGATTACATTCAATTTAAACAAAACAATTTCAGGTGGCCAACTCGCCTGAAGTATCCCAACGCCTAGCTTCAATTGACGGTCGTTACAAAGAACTTCTTGAGCTAGCCAAACTCAGAAAACAGAGACTCCTCGACGCTCTATCCCTCTACAAACTCCTCTCGGAAAGCGACGGAGTCGAGCAATGGATCAGCGAGAAAGACAGGTTAGCTTATGCAATATCAATATTATTTATGTTGGGCAAAAATAAATACAATCCAGGTCACACCCTGTCTTCTTACCAAATTGTATCCAGATCGGTTTAGCCGTTTTTACGTTATTGGGAGATATCAATTATATTTTGTGTCGTCTAATTCTATTTTTTTTTAATGCTACAGGATGCTCCAGACGATGATTCCTGCCAGAGATATTGAAGATGTTGAAATCATGAAACACAGATACGACGGATTTGAGAAGGAAATGAACGCTAATGCTTCCAGAGTAGCTGTAGTCAACCAACTAGGTAAGTAGATCAATATATAGGGTGGCCAAAAAATAGGTGACTTTTTTACTGTCAATATACAAATACTTTTTTTTTGTGAAATGGCTGAGCCGTCAATAAAATTATAAAAAAATACTTTTGTAATTTGTAGACATTTACATTGAAAATTCCACGTAACTTTCTGCTTATAATATATTGGCAGAATTTAGAGTTACTTGGGAAGCTTGGAAAAAGTTCTTAAAAGTCTTAAATGAACAACCTAATTTCATCTAAGTAACAAGTAATATATTTTTTTTTAAATTGCTGTGATTCAGACAAACTCATTGGTCTTATGGAGATGATTTTCCCGTTTTATTTAAAAACCGTTAGAGAACACACACAAAGGTGTTTTTGGAAACAGAAGAAAAAGCTCTATTTAAATTTTCCAAAATATACAGGTTATCTCATTTAAAAAAAGTATCGTCGCCGCCCTAGCTCCGCCTCCTTAATGACGGATGTGATGATTATCATCCAAAATATCTTTTTGTAAACCCTCTAATTATGTAAAATTTTACTTCTCTGCTTCTTTTGGTTTTGGAGATATTGGGGTGGACTCGAACTTTTGGGACACCCTGTATATTACTGATGAAATATTACAATTGCATGAGATACTAACTAACGTTTCTCATTTTTTTTTCTCAATTTAAAAGGTGAGTTAATGGAATAATGGAACTTTGACAAAAATTAATTTACTGTACTTTTGGCAATCATTCTTTATAATATTGAAAATATATTGTTTTTTGATCTATGTATGTAATTTCGCAATGTTTGTCCCTCATAGTCATCATCATAGGCAATCCCAAGTAACATTTTAGGGCATATTGGGAAGTTGGAAGGTTAAGATAACCAATCATACGTCAAAACATACCCCCTTTTCCTTCAGAAAATTACTTTGTAGTTTCAGGTTTGAAAATAAGTTTTAAATTGGACCAAATAACCTTAAGGAACGGTCATTATATACACGACATTTTAAAGGTTTTCTTTTAGGATATTTTTCGAATTATTTTCCTGGTATCATGTCTTCAAAGTTGTTTCGAATATAAAGTTAAAAGAGAAGGTAAATTGATGGTAAACTTGACTTGAGATTCTACTCTGAGGTCCTCGCCTTATTTGGGCATTTCTTGGTCAACATTGCTTGTCAAAAGTTTTTATTAATGTCCTGAAGAAATTCCTCAATGTTAAGAACTTTATTGGTTTAAAACTGGACTCAAAGTTACTTATTTTTGACCTACAGTTATTCCTCAAAGTTAGGGTTTTTTTTGGAATAAGTTTTAGGACAAAAATTTGTTTTTTTGACCAAATAAGTACAACCTAAAAATATGTTCGAACTTTATGGAAAATTATTCTATTTTATTTAACCATATGGAATATTAAGATTTGATTAGGTTAAAACTTCAGTTTTGTTTTTCTTGATGGGAAGAAAGTAGTTCTGGTAGAAAACAAGAAAACTCCTTTGCGTCACGTGTCCTCTAACGAACTGTCATGATCAGCTGTTTAGATTAATCAATAATCATAACTTTCATGTTCCTTCTCAGTATTTCCAAATTATAAGATATTTCCTTAATAACTATTGTATCTTCAACCTTTGTTTGGATTTTGGCCTATTAGACACCTACCCTCCTATAATAAAAAGGGTTAGAAAAAACCAGATGGAAGCTCAAAATTCAAACAAAGAAAGTAGATGTTTAGGTAAAATTTGGGTTTAAGGAAGAGAGAGCATTCACGTTTTGATCGTCGAAAAGGATACTTACTCTGTGTTAAAGTGCCTACCTAGTAGTGGTGATCCTGACAGTTTTGTGTTTTAACATGCCAAAAGAAACAAACCTTTCACAGCATCAAGCAGTTTTTACAGAAAAGTGAAACAAATTAAAAGTGATAGTGGGGACCCAACAAGTCCTAGTGGATCTCTACAAGTGCCGAACACAACCAATGGGATACACACATCCGCCTTTATGTCAACAATCAACATGACAACCAAACAATGGGCAGGGGGTGTGCGGGGAACATTTGGCAATGAATTCGAAAAATGGCTAAACCGTCCTTGATGCAAAATTGATAAGAAATTTTGGCTTCAACATTGGAAATTTTGTGTTTGAGGGAAAAAAAAAATGGTTAACACGACTTTTAGGGCACGGTCGCCAAAAAAAGATAAGGTTCCATGGTTTTTTTTTTCTTTTTTAACAAGTCTTTATTATTTTTATTGAAAAAAAACAACAAAATCTTTATGGAAATGATTTGCTTACACTTGTTTCGTACCCAAATATTAGATTATGATTACAAATTGGAAATAATATTTAATTAGTGTTTTCCCGAAGCATAATTTTCGCGATGTTTTTGTTAAAACTGCATGTTTCGATGGGCGCGTGAATTTTATGGAAGTAAAAGTAAACAATTCAACAAAAAAATTTTCGGCGCATGTCAGTTTCCTTCCAGTAATAGTTTAAAATATTAGTTTAACCCCTATGATTAAAAGATAACTCTGATTTTTCATCACCATTTTTTATTTCCAAAATTGTTGTAGGCCATGGACATAATTATTACTTTTCTCTTTTTTTATTTTCATTTAAAAATGTTTTCATCTCCTTCTATTCTGACACGTAGAGGGCGCTTCAGTCACAGACAAACAAGAGGGCACTGAGAGGGCATTGTGTACAATAGGACACAAATTAGGTTGAGCATTTATGCAGATGTGTACATGTGTCCCAAAAGTTGGTAAAAAGTGTCCTCTGGGCAAATTCACCTTCAGGAAAAAAAAATTAATTAACTATTTTTATCCCACAAAATTACCTTGGTTTTTGTCCCCACTTTGGTAAAAAGACGGGAAATTTCCCTCTTTTTTGACCTCCCAGCTTTTCATAAGAAAAAATTACTGGCTTATCTCAGGAATATTTTACCAAATTTTAACCAAAAATGTTACTTGGGAATCACTCGATGCCAAGTATGATTTTCCTCTATTCTGTATCGTCACTATCTGTTGTGCGTTTTTTGATGGCTATGTAAGCCAGCTCTCGAGCCTTTCACAGTCCTGGCACACCCAGTCTCCGACAGCAGCCGGGTGTTGTTTGGTTGTTTGACCCATTGTTCCATTTTGCCGCTCCTTTCTACGTTCTCTCTTTTCCGTCTCTAGTCTACGCCGTTGCTCTTCAAAAGTTTGTGCTCCCTCATGGACTGTTCGGCGCCATGAAGTCTCGAAGTTGTTTATATCGATGTGACCCTTCATCATATTGCCTTTGAGAACGTCATTGTACCTTTTTTGTTGACCTCCTTGATTTCTCTTTCCCTCCTTCAGTTGTCCATAAAATATCTGCCTTGGGAGACGTGTTTCGGGCATGCGGATAACGTGACGAGTCCAACGAAGCTGGTGCTTGAAGATAAGGGCTTCTATACTAGTTGTTCTGGCTTCTTCTAAAACACTTATGTTTGTTCGTCGGTCTTGCCATTTGATTCTCAGGATTCGTCTTAAACAACTTTGGTGATATTTTTCTAGTCGTTTGAAATGCCTTCTGTAGGTGGTCCACGTTTCGCATCCGTATGTTAGAGTTGGTATTATAATTGTGTTGTAGACACGAAGCTTGGTCTCCGCATTGACGTCGTGATTGTTGAAGACTCCGAAAACCGTCCAAACGCAGCGCTAGCACTTTTAGGCGATGCTGTATTTCTGCGTCAATGGTTGCATTTGATGATAGGTGGCTCCCAAAGTATGGGTAATGTTCCACATTCTGCAGAGAATGGCCATTTATGGAAGAATTTGCGTTTTGGCAAGATTGATGATGCTTTTGTAGCCTTGGTTAAATGCGTTGATTACCAGCTGTAGACCTTCCCCTGTATCGGCCATAACGACGTTGTCATCGAAGTACTGCAGTTCGATTACCGAGGTTGTTAAGGCTTTAGTTTTTGCTCGCAGTCTGCCTAGGTTAATTAGGCCACCGTCAAATCTATATAGAATTTCGACTCCCGGCGGTAGATGTTCCTCAACAAGGTGAAGCATGGCACCTAAAAATATAGAGAATAGGGTGGGCGCAATAACACACCCTTGTTTAACGCCTGTAGTAATCTGGAATGACTCTCCTGGTCCATCGATGCTCAGGACTATTGGGATCTGTTATAGTAGCGCCTAAACGGTGTATCATTTTCAGGTAAAAATGTGTCGATATGTTTGTACATTCAATTGATGATTTTTTTTACAGCTCGTCAACTATTGCACGTAGAACATCCCAACTCCGAACAAATCACTGCCAGACAAAACCAGCTCAACGCCAAATGGGCTGAACTCCGTGACAAAGGTAATTAAGATGTTTCTAATCTGCAAAATTTCAAGTTATTAAGGACGATTTTTGCAACCCAGTACGATGCAAACACTGTAATTTTTTTTTAAATTTAGGATAGTTTATTAGATGTACTTTTTGAAATATAATTTTAAAATTAATATATTTTAAATTTCAAGATGACATGCACATTTAACTTCAAAAAGTGGTGACATAAACATTGCGTAGGATAATAAAAAATAATGAAGTTCTGGCAAAAAAAAATTCACCATTTTTTAACCTTTTTTTTTTTAACCTGAATGGGGTCCTTACAACACCCCTTTTGTTTTGTTTGACATCATCAAGTCGAAAAGTTTTGTTTCAAAAACCCTAAAGTAAATAAGGTGACGTCACACGCCGCTGGCAGGTTTTATTAGAGGCCCTCTATACATTTGACAGTTGTTTTTTTACCTGAGGTGGGCAACTCATATTGTCCTCCTGAGCGTCAAAAAACCAAAGAGTTTGCTCCACCTAGGTAGGAGGGAACAACAGGACACTGTCGTCTTAACAAGTACCTAGAGACGCTGGGAATAGCCGAAGACTCTAGAGTGTCGATGGTGCATGGAGGACGACGAATCCTCGGGTCAAGAGAGTCGCACCTTGGAAATCTGCTTGGCCCAGGCGATGTAAGAAGGTTGCAGCCCAGAAAAATCCGTTATTTTGCTAAAGAGGCAGGCTTCCAGGGCTAAACCATGGATAATGGGCGTGCAACGGGCTCAGTAAGGTGGCCTACGTACATGGGAATTGTCTCGACTCTCGCACTAATTTATTGTAATTTTTTAACAGCCGAGGCTAAACGTGACGAGCTCAACTCGGCCCACGGCGTGCAAACATTCCACATCGAGTGTCGCGAAACGACGACATGGATCGAAGATAAGGTTAGGATACTGCAAGAAACTGACAGCTTGGAGATGGATCTGACCGGTATTATGACCTTGCAACGTCGCTTATCAGGTAGGCTGTTATTTCGTTTCGACTGATTGATTTGGCTTGACATTTACTACGTTTATACTCTCCTAAAAACGGTTTTATATAAGGGCGGTTTTAGATAAAATCGCTTTCTACGAGGGTTTGTACATCCTTTATTAAATGTCAGCTTAAAATGAAAACAAATAAAACAGCAGATTTTTCGGTAAAACCAAAGTTAAGTATTTTACACGACAAAATTTTCAAACCGCCCTTATCTAAAAGGGCTTTAAAAGGCCGGTATAAACAAAGTAATTGACAGATGACGTACAGCGTGTTTCAAAATTCAGTATCAAGATTTTAAATGCGTATTTTTCAGGTTAAAATAAGACTTTTTTCCCTATAAATTGTGTCCGCGAACGCTTCGTTATCGATCTACAGAGTGTGAAAGTTTTTTTTAAACTAAATTTGGCGAATTACCAAAAATTATTTCTTTTTATACCTTCATTAAAAACATGTTTTTGTTCACTGTTCGCAATAACAAAAAACAATGGCTTTTTGGGTGATGGGCAATTCCACGCTCGATAAAGGTTTTTGGCATTGGATTTTTATATTTAAATAACTATAACCATCAAAGAAGTGTCTGGGGAATCATTAAACATGTACAATCATTATAACGTAATAAAATTTTTCTAAATAATAAAATAATACCTACAAGCCAAAATATAGGCAAACAAAATATTAGGGTTTTATAAGAAATGTCCCGTCTGTTATCACAAAATTAAATTAAAATTAAAAAAAAATTAAAATAAATAGGGGTTACAACTCGCGGCTAAACTGTTCTTTTTTACACTCACAGCGCTCGTTTTTTAAAACCACTATTGTAGCCACAAGTTATAAAAACTTATTATTATTTTTTTCCTTGACGGTTCAGAAGCGAAAGAATTACAGGAAAAGTTTCCAAACAAAACAAACAATTAATTTCGTATTTCACAATCAGGTGAAAAGGACCTCGAAAAAAATATCTCCCTGTAAATTCTTACAATCACTTGACATGCTGGATAATATAATCTCTAAAATGTAACCTATGTTTCAAATTTCCTTTAAGTATCTTAAAAACAGCGAGTATTATAAAGAAAAAACTAAATTAATCTTGAAACTTTACGCTCTGTATATAAAATGTTTTTTGATTGTCACAGGAATGGAAAGGGACCTGGCGGCCATCCAAGCAAAACTGAATGCACTCCAAAAAGAGGCGGACTCTATCGAGGGAGAGCATCCCGAGGAAGCGGCCGTCATCAGGGAGAGAATTGTTCAAATTCAGGTCATCTGGGAGCGTCTCACGCAAATGCTTAAAGAAAGAGACGCCAAATTGGAGGAAGCGGGAGATTTGCACCGATTCTTAAGGGATTTGGACCACTTCCAGGTGAACAGATAATATCTTTTAGCAACGCTTTCATGACAAAGAAATTAAAATAAATTCTTTGACCCAACCGAACCCTGTAATAATATATCGGTGCTTTGGTATTAACCTTTTTGAATTAACTTTGAGTCAACAATTTGAATCGATTAATGTTTTGTTGCAGGCTTGGCTGACAAAAACTCAAACCGACATCGCGTCAGAAGACACGCCCAGCAACTTGTCCGAAGCCGAGAAATTGCTGTCTCAGCACCAAGCCATTCGTGAAGAAATTGACAATTACACTGACGATTACACCAAGATGATGGAGTATGGTAAGTTAGAGTGTTCATTCACTTTTTTCTTTGGTTTGAAGAGCATATTTAGTAGCAGTGGACCCGCGGCGTTGCCCGCGATATTCAAAACTAATGTCATTTGACAGCTGTCATTGAGAGAAATTTCAAATACAAAGTCAGTTTCAATCTAGCTCACACCCTATCTTCTTACAAAATTTCATTCAAATCAGTTCGGTCGTTTTGGCTTGATTGATGAACAAACACACACACACACACACAAATAAACTTTCGCATTTATAATATTAGGGAAAGATAAACTAAGGGATTTGGAAAATGCTCCAGTCACTTTGACTGTATTGTAGCATTGTCAGTTACAGTAAAAGGAGATCTATTTGTTTATTTTTTTAAGTTGGTTCGTGTTTCATAGTAAATTTAATTCAAATAACTTTTGTTTGTGTTTTTACCTTCACCAAATTTATTTTTGGACCATTTTATCGTCATGTAGAGGACATTTATTATATGACATTATGGACTTTAAAAAATATCACAAATATACTTTTTTCAGAAATCATTGAGTTTAGAAAAAGATGTGCTATAATGAAACCATAAAAAATTTATTGTAGTTCGGTAGTAAATTGAAGAAAGTGTGTCACATACAAGACAAACAATATCACCAAGTTTTTACAAGACAAATATGTTAACAAAATATTTTTTTCTAAGGCCCTCAAGAATTACTTTTGAAGTTTCTTGCTTGAATTTAATACCTACCTAGTTCTTGACGACTCTTAAATTTGTTTATATTACGTACGGGGCAAGAGGTGTCACGTACGGGACATGTACAATTTGTCTTTCCCTTATTTTTGACAAAAGTGGTAGGATAGAATGATTTTTTTTATGGTAATGAAACTTCAACAAACTTTTATAGAAAGCCCTGAAAATGACTTGCTTAAAAGACACAAATGACAAAAATATAAAGCTTGTTACAAATAGACCCTTTTCGGTAGTCAATCCGTGACAATACAAAATAATATTTAAAAAAAAGTATTTTGGAGTTTTAAAACAAATTTAAAAAATTCCGTGTTTTTATTTATAATTGAGCTATTTACTTAATACCATAATTATTTAAATTCATTTCAAAAAGACTTTCTGCCCTTGCAGGTGAAAAACTAGTAGCGGATCCAAGCACTCAAGACGACCCGCAATACATGTTCTTGCGAGAGCGTCTGAAAGCCCTCAAAGACGGCTGGGACGAAATCCATCAAATGTGGGACAACCGGCAACACTTGCTCTCGCAGTCGCTCAGCTTGCAACTGCTCGAGAGAGACGCTCGTCAAGCTGAAGTAATTCTTAATCAACAAGAACATACCCTCAGCAAGGATGAGACTCCCACTTCGCTTGAACAGGTACGTTTTTAACCACATAAGCGAATGCGAAACTCTCGAACCAGTAAACCGATTTCAATGCGGTATTTTTTCTGTTTGGATCCTCTCTGAAGGCTCCAAACAGAAAAATGTAATTAACTAGGTTTGATAAAAATAGGCTTAGTGGTTCCCTAGATTATTCGTTTTTTGCATAAAGATGTCAAGGAATTTGAGATATGATGATAAATATAGTATAAATATGTGTAGCTCCTGAATAATGGAATTCAAGCCTTTTAAAGTTAGTTATGGTCTCTTAACCAAACATGTCCAAAGAGTCAGGATTTTTTTTACAGTTTGGTCAGGGGAAGTCAGGATTTTCGATTTGAAAATTTTGGTGAGGATCCTATCTAGATTTTTGGGGGATTTAAAATTTTCTAATTTCTCCAGACAGAAAACCTCAAACGCACAATGTAGCTAATTTTATTGTCTTTCACCAGGCTGAAAACCTCCTCAAACGCCACGAAGCCTTCTTGGCAACGATGGAAGCGAACGACGATAAAATCAACGGTGTGGTCGAATTTTCGAGGCGTTTGTCGGACGAGGGCCACTTCGCTCAGGATAAAATTGGCAAACGCGCTGATAATCTTGATGAGCGTCGTCTTGCCAATAAGGAGAAGGCACAAGCGTTGTTCGAAAGGTCAGTGAACTTTATTCATATCGAGTAAAGAAAATAAATTTAACTAAAATATCTTTCTGAGACTGAATAAGGTCGTTAATGTAACTCTAATATATATTTTGTTCGACACTCAAGTCTCTTTTCAATTTATAAATTTCAAATGTCTTATTTCGTAAGATTTTTCACTTAACGGCCGGGTTGGGTCAACAGAGTTGACCTAAACTGGAGGACCAGTCACTAAACGCTTATCGCAATTACTTATCCATTTTGGTAATTCGGTGCCATCACTTAAAAGGACGCAAGTCTATTTTTCTAAGGAACGGAAATCTACCTTTCTAAAATATTTTTAAAAACCTCACAAGTCTATAATGATTTTTTTCAGGCTAAGAGACCAATTGGAATTACACCAATTCCTACGCGACTGCGACGAGTTGCAAGAATGGATTCAAGAGAAGCACATCACCGCCCAAGACGAGACGTACAGGTCGGCCAAGACCATCCACTCTAAATGGACCAGGCATCAAGCCTTTGAGGCTGAGATCGGGGCCAACAAGGAGAGGCTGCTTAATCTTCAGAAAGCAGGTCAGTGTTGAGGTTCAGTTCGTTCCAAAGAAATTAAAATAAACTATAGCATGGCCGAAAAAAAGGGGATTTTTTTTATTGTCAATCACTCTCATTCTCTCACTCATTGTCAATTTAAAGACTTGAGACGTCTTTTCGCGACTGATGATTTCGAAAGCACATTTTGAAAACATACGTCACCGTTTCGAACCATTGCTACTGATCGCCAAAATGACAATTATTGAATGACATTAATCAGCTTGGGTTTGTGTGGCTTCTGGTTTTTTGGATTTGGAAGTTTTTTTGTGATTTTTCGAAATGGATGTCCTAGATCCACAAGTAATCCTTTTTTCTGTTGCGCCAGATAATTTTGGCCTATTTTCATTATTGCCAAATATTGTCAAGTACCGCCATATTAAACCGTGTTCGAAACGTCAGCCGAGGCGCTTTCGAAATCCTTTGAAATGTTTTGAACCGTGATGTTACCGTTTCGACGCCAAAATAACATTTTACGCATGTTTTCAAAGCGGTTTCGAAATCATCGGTCGCGAAAAAACGTCTTTTTGGCTTTTCAAAATTGTTTAAATTCAAAAACTTTTTAAATAAGGGAGAGTCAAAAAAGACCCGTTTGTGTTTGGGCACCCACAACAAGAAATGAAAAAATGACGCGTTTTAATATCATAACATATATCACGTCACACTGAAAATTCTTAATTTCCTTGCGCAAATGTTCCAAATTTTGCTTTTAAATAATATACTAATACTAAATATTCTTATTTCAACAGAATTGTTTGTCTCATTTTCAACATTAAGGTTATATTGTAATTTAAAAAAGAATTACAATTCCCAGGCCATTTTTCTTCTCTGGATAGTCTTTTAAAACACCGAGTTTAAAATGAACTCCAAAATAATATTTCGCGCTGTTTCAGGGGAAGAATTGGCCAAAGAGAAACCGGAATATGCCAACCTTATCCAACCTAAAATTGAAGAGTTGGCAGATCAATTTGACGTGCTGGAACAGACGACTAAAGAGAAGGGCGAACGCCTCTTTGACGCCAACCGCGAGGTGCTGATACACCAGACCTGCGACGATATCGACTCGTGGATGAACGATCTCGAGAAACAAATCGAATCCGACGACACTGGTAAGTGTAACACAACAGCTAGCACCCACTACTCACTCTTTTATCATATTTTTTATCTTTTATCATATTTTTTAAATTTCTGTTTAAATTATAAGTAATCTGCAACTAGACCTTTTTTTTGCGTCATCTATTGCGTGTTTTTTCTAACCTAGTTTATTTCCAAGTATTCGTAACCTACACCTGTTTCAAGAGAGGCAAATATGTCTCTTCTGTCTGTCCACACGGAGTTGTTGTTTTCGGTTAGTATGCTTGTGAGCAGTCCTATATTTTTGCGGCTTGTTCCCAGTAGCCGTCTGCTTCTGTCTGCGTCTAGTCCGTCCACAAATCCGTTGGACTGTTCTTGGCTCCCTGACCTTCTATTCTAAGTGCTTCAGACTTACTAGGAACAGGTATTTTTTTGGGTATTTAGTTTTAAGACGCAGATCTCTTCTGCATTCAATATTTCTTTCTATTATTAATTTATACTTGTCATATCTTAAAATGTGACCAAAATATTCAAGTTTACTTTACTATTCTGACTAGAACATCCCCATGAATATGTACTTTGTCCATCCAAGATATCCTGAGCATTCTATAAAAGCACCACATCTTGAATGCCTCCAATTTTTTACACATGGCATAAGTCGGTGTCCATGCCTCCACGCCATAATACGAGGTACTAAAAACTACTACAATAATAAACGTGCATTTTTTTAATACAGCAACTAAAATCTATTTATTATTTTGCAGGTAGCGACTTAGCATCAGTGAATATTCTAATGCAAAAACAGCAAATGATCGAAACACAGATGGCTGTAAAAGCGCAGCAAGTTCACGAACTGGAGAAGCAAACGAAACACTTGGAAACGGCCGCTCCCGATAAGGACATTAACGAAATCAAGGCCAAGAAAACCAAGGTCGAAGAACGATTCCAACAAATCAAACAGCCTCTACTGGAAAGGCAGATGGTACGTATATAAATTATGAACGAGTCTGAGACATCTTGCAAGAGTAAGATAGGACTTTGTAAAATGACGAAAGAATGCAAGAGAGCTCAAAGTGGCGATGGTAGTTACTTACCGGTACCTGTAATTTACATAATTGGGTATTTTTAATTTTTTTACAGTTACTAGAAAAGAAAAAAGAAGCCCTCCAATTCAGACGGGACGTCGAAGACGAACTGCTGTGGATCGCGGAAAAAATGCCGCAGGCCACATCTACCGACTTCGGTAACAACCTCTTCCAAGTGCACGCCCTAGAAAAGAAGAATCACTCGCTTCAAACCGAAGTCGACAATCACGAACCGAGGATCAATACCGTGTCTAATAACGGTCAGAAGTTGATAGACGAAGGTAAGAACCAGAGGAGTTTTATTAAAGAAAAAAAATTTAAAACAAGATTTTGTTTTGTGTTAATTTTATAATACTGTTAATTTTACAGTAATGTTAACAATAATTTTTTTTTATATATGTTTAGCTCATTTTTAGGCAAAAAAAAACATTTTTGTTTTCGGTTGTATATGTCCGATTTAAATAATGCTGACCATTTTGAAAAGCCGGCTTTAAAATTTTGCAGTTTTTTTCTGAATGCAGACATATCTATTAAATAAAAAAACATTAGATATTTTTTTTTACTTCACCAAACCAAATTCACTCATTTGAACAATTCATAACTTTCTTATTTCTTACCCGATTTTAACAAGCAATACATCAGTACAGTCGGAGAAGATAAAGCTCTAGACGCAAGGTATTCACATAAAAAAATTGCAAGGGGATCAAAACTACCTATTTTTTAAAAACGTCCTCCATCATGGATTTTAATAAGTTGTCAATTTTGGCAGAAGTCTTTGCTTTTGAAAATTTTTAAAATTTTCGAAATCAGACAAGAAGTTTTTATGCAATGGACAGTCAAAAAAGTCCCGTTTTTTTCTTGCCACCCTTGACAGGGTGTTTCACAATTTATGTATAAAAATGAAAGACGTGAATCCTAATACTGGTCGGTGTGTGAAATGATGCTTCATTCAAAAAAAAATATCCAATAATGTGCCAAAATATTTTCTTCGCCTTCGATGTACATTGAAGCTTATAAACAAAGTACAAACAAAAAGCAATCATCAATCAAGCAAGTGCGTGGCTCGTCCCGTTCTTATCTTTGTATCGTACCACAGAAAATAAACAAACTGCACTATTAGCTGATTCAGTTCATTCAGTAATTTTGTTTTGTGTTTGTTGTAAAAAATGACTTACAACTATTCATTTCTTGGGAAACTAAACAGCGAATTAGTGGATATTGTTTTAATTTATAACGAAGCACAACAACCCGCCGCAGCTTACCGAATTTGTTGTTGTCCCCTTACATTAAGAGAGGTATGTCATTATTTGATCTTTTTATTTAGTTCAATTCAATTTAATTTATTCTGTACTTTTGCCTATAAATGTTATAGAATATACATGTCAAACTTATATTTTAAATTTTAAGCACAGAGTGCCCGTGTCATAATTGTAAATGAATAAATAGACTAATACACATTTAAAGTCAGCACTTACAGTTACATGCTTAAGAAACATAATTATTTTTTCGTACAATTAAATACACATAACAAGTTTTTTTTTTAAATTACATATACACTAACAACGAAAATATTAGGGGGAAAAAAAAGTTAGAATATTCAGCGATTAGGGGTTTTTGTCACTTTATATGTGTCATACTTCAACGAATCATTTGCATACTTTTGGTGGCAAAGTCATGTCTTGGAAAAATGTTCCCTAATTGAAACATTTTTGAAGAAGCTTTTGAAAACAGCGTAATCGTTTTTTTTAAATATATTTTTGTATTATTTGCAGGCCGCTTAATGCGCTCTAAAAGTTTCTGACATAATTTCTGAAACACCCTGTATATAGATAAATGTTTTACACTTTATACAATACTTATACTATCCGTTGTATCTATTGCTCAGGTCATGCCGACGCCTCCGACTTTAGTCGCCTTATCAGCGAGCTTCACAAGGCCTGGCAAGAACTGAAAGACGCGATCGACAAACGCAGAGAAAACCTGCTCAGAAACGAGAGGGCGCAGCAGTACCTGTTTGACGCCAACGAAGCTGAAAGCTGGATGAGCGAGCAAGAATTGTACATGATGGTGGAAGATAGAGGTGAGTGAATTGGGGCTCCCAACAGGTCCCTACAAATCCCTAATTTCTGCCTGTTCCTTAAAAAGTCCCTGGCTTTGCAAAAAAGTCGCTATTTTTACAAGTTTTGCCTATACCTTTTAACTTTATACAGAAATAAACTCTGTATTGTCCCAGTGATGTTACTGTTCTGAGGAATTTTAATTGATTGTCGGATCTTTTAGATTTCTAATTGTTATTTTTACCTTTCTATAAGAAAATTTGAAGTGAAAATTGAGAACTATGATGGACATACGTGACTTAAAAGTTTGTAAAAAGTTATGTATGTAATACTTCTTTCTAGCTGCAATAGTAAGGCAGTTAAGGGGGGTGGAAAATATGGTGAATAACCCTGTACTTGGTATTTATTGACTTACAAAAAAACAATTATAGTTAAAACCGCTTCGGGAAAAAGTACTAGGTCACTTTTTCCTGATTCTTTTCCATGATGCCTAGAGAAGAGATATAATGGGTTTTTTCAGATTTTTTTTTACTTTATGAAAATTTGTTTGCCTTAGATTCTTTTAATTTTCTTCATATTTTGTTTGTCATTTTCATGTTTTTTTTTTTATTTAGGAAAAGATGAAACTTCCGCAAGAAACTTTATGAAGAAACATGAAAGCTTAGAAGCTGCAGTTGAAGCGTATGCAGATACCATCAGAAGTCTAGGTAAGTAAACTTTTTCAATTAACAATAGCCTGATTTTTTTTATTAACATCTTATTTAAAAAAAGTTTTTTTACAGTTTTTATGTTAGGGACACAATAAAATGTATAAAAGAGTTGTAGTTAGAGTGCTTACTTTTAAATGCTTATCGTATTTTGATATTTTGCAACTAATTATGTTGAATGTAAAGTAAAAATTGTGTTGGTTTATCGAATTTAACAAATGCTGTAACATTTTTTTTATATTAATAAGTTTTACCATATTTTCGAAATGGGCTACTTTCAAAAAGAATACTGTATTTTTTCTTCTAATAATAACTTTCGCACTTTTAGATTTTTTAAACGAGGCGAGACTTTAAATGCATTTTTCTGGGTTAATATTAAGTTTTACGAAAAAAGAAAAACCAGGGATTAATTATTTTTGTGTCACTAACACTATTAGGTGAAACAGTCAAGGCTTTGGCCGCCGAAGGGCACCCCCTGGCAGAGCAAGTGGCCGTCAAACAGTCTCAGTTGGACAAACTATATGCTGGACTTAAAGACTTGGCCCAAGAAAGACGAGCGAAATTGGACGAGGCCCTGCAATTATTCCTGTTAAACAGGGATGTCGGCGATTTGGAACAGTGGATTGCAGATAGGTAAGGGTATTTGGCATATCAGATTGCATTTTATTGAATTTAAAATTAAAAATGACGTCAAACAATCAACAAAGATTTTTTATTAAAGTTTTCGGTCTTTTTGGGTTTTTAATAGTTAAATTATAATTTTGTCCATCAGCAAAGCAGTAGAGCTGCTATTGAAGTAGAGATTGAAGTGGTAGGTTTTTTTCGAGTTTTTTTTTATTTCTGTAAAAGTATTTTGTTTGAAATATTTTTTCAATACAACACATCTTTTTTTGCTGGCTGGTTAATTCATGAGCGGCACTAAAATGTATCACTTGAAAGAGAGATAAGTGAAAATGTCAAGATTTGTTTACGAAAATCTTGATGTTTCGACATATCATTTTGACTAAATCATTAAAAATTGTTATCCATAAAAGTTTTTTTAAGGGGAAGTTCCTGTTAGATGTTGAAGTTCTAGTGGTGTAGATGAAAATGGATAAATTCATAATAAACCAGTAATTGGGATAAAGTTGTTGTTTTAATGCTCAAGTAGATGTAATTATAATGACATGTATATCTTGATCACTTGACATAATTACATTATCAAAGTCATACTAACAACAACATAATCAATTGACACACAGACATAAAAAATATTCAGTGTGATACATCTTAGGATATTGTATAATAAACAATAGTTCCCAAATTTCGACTTAATTGAAAAAAAACTTTGGCATGAATGGTGATCTTTTTTTTCTTGAAGTCTCGTTACTGAGATATAAGCACGTTTGTATGACGTGGAGTGCACACTTCATTCATGTCAATTTTCAATTTTGACCACTTAATATCTCTTTGTGTTTTTTCTTAATTCCCTGTTTATCAAAGATATAGAATAAATGTCAGGATTTAGACACTTGAAACATTACGAACAATGGATAAAATTCACTTTGGTTCGTTTTTAGGCTATGTCTTTCAACATAATTCTACAGAGAATTAATAAAACATGAAAATGTCAATCAATCTCAAGTTAACCAGGTCTACACAACAGTTTTTAATTTTGTTTTAAAATCAATACATTTTATCATGTATGGTATATTTTGTGTGCCAACTTGTTTTTCTAATAAGACTGAAAAGTACAGGGTGGCCCAAACTTGAAGTTAACAAGTTTGCGTTTCCCTCGCCCTTTAGAGCCAAATTTTCTCGATTTCTGTTAGTCGGAGGTAAAAAAAGGTTTGATATACAATTTGTCACATTTTTTGTCAAGGGCCAAACAATATAATAAGTTCCCAGAGATAAAATAACCAAAAATTACCTTTTTACATAATTATCCCTTTGATTGATATTCAGCCACATTCATGGTTTAATCATCTTTCATTACTAACAGAGAAGTGGTAGCGTCATCTCACGAGCTGGGCCAGGACTACGACCACGTAACCTTGCTCTGGGAACGGTTCAAAGAGTTCGCGCACGATACCGAGTCGATCGGCAGCGAACGAGTGGCGGCTGTGAACGATATCGCGGATCAGCTGATCGCCCAAGGTCATTCCGATTCGGCGACGATTGCCGAATGGAAAGGTAAGTATCCCTTACCTAGAGGCCCTCTATATATTGACAGTTGTTGATACATCTTTGGTTTTACATTTACATGCATACATCTTTGGTAAAACCGATTTTATGAAATAGACTAATGTTTTGTTTTCTCTTTTTATAATTTCCCCAGACAGTTTTTGAATGATTATGAAATTTTTGGTTAGTAAAATGTGTCAAACTTTAACAAAAAAAAAACATTAAGGTTCACGGGAAATTTAAAAATGTTAATAGTAGGTAAAATATAAAAAAAATATTATTTAAATTTAACTTATCTACCTCGCAAATTCGACTATTTTTATTATTTTGCCAACAACTGCCAAAGCGAATTGCTTACCTCTGGTAAAACAATAACTGTCAAAAATTGTATACAGAGCTCTAACCTTTGCTATGTTTTCATGGGTATTGAGTTCGTTTTCAAAACTCATTGTGTCTTTTTCTTTTTTATAGCGTGTTCTTGCTCTTGATAAAGAACACGCTCTATAAAAGAAGAAGATACAATGAGTTTTGAAAACGAACTCAATACCCATGAAAACATAGCACTTACTTGGTTTATACGACCTGTAAATCGTTTTTATTTTAATGCGATTTACAGCCAATGCGCATTTCATCCACCGTTTAAACCTTCAAATTTATAACACTGATTCCCTGTCTTGCCAACCTTGTTTAACCAAAAACAAATGACCTATAATCTATGTTTATATGTGTTTTTTGGTGTTTTGTGCTTCTTATATTGTATTCTTTTGGTTTCTGATTTCCGGGTCAAAGAAACACTAAAAAATTCTGATTTTAGGACATTTTTTTTTTGTGTTATGATATTGGATTGACCTAAAAACGGTTTGACCGTTTATAAGCATCTTTCAATCCGGTTTCGTCACACTAATCCGCTCTTAATACATTTACAGATACCTCTTATGTAAAACCGTTTAGAATTTAAACATTATATGGGGTCTCTATAAACTAGTTAACTATTTCAAATTCTATCTAAACAGGGGAAAGGGAAACTTATGCAAAACAAAATTGGCAATTGGCAAATAGGTTATTGTCGGTAGTGGCAGTTTGGAAAGTTGACTACCTTTCAAAGGGTTATGTTGGGAATTTGGTTTGGTTGCACTAAAACAAAATTATGATTGTTTTCCACAAACCAAAACTACACTTTTTTGCACTCAGTGCAGTGGTTTGTGGAAAACAATCATAATTTTGTTTCAAAGGGTTGTTTAATATTTTTTTGAAATAAAAAAAAAACTGATCAAATTGTTGATTTACTTAGATGGGCTCAACGAGGCCTGGCAAGATCTTTTGGAACTCATCGAAACCAGAACACAGATGTTGGCCGCCTCTAGGGAATTGCACAAGTTCTTCCATGATTGCAAGGACGTTCTGGGACGCATTTTGGAAAAACAGGTGAGTAATAAGTTTCTTACTGGCAAGAACTCCTATTTCTACAACCTCTTCTTCAAATTCCATGCTCTCTTCGAAGTTTCGCTATCAACAGCGCGATCTGTACCTTGTTCACTGCCTTTCTGATGTGTCAGTGTTGTGGTACTAACACCATACCATTGTTTAAGATTTTTAAGCCATGTCCAAAATATTCAATATTTGATTGTAAATTAAACTTCAACCTTTTTATCTACTCTGAGCAGAACATTACTACACGTAAATTACGTAACATTACATTCCACGTCTACGCTATACGCACCGGGTACGTATCATGATCAACTTCGTAGGTAATATTGTATTACTCCATTTTTTTTTTCAATTCAATTCAATTCAATTTATTGCCTAACAGGAAAATCCCATACAAAAGACAATTGTACAGATAAAAAACTTAATTCCTATGTAATGATAGTGTGTAAGACCTTCAGGAAATAAAGGGATAAAAGTGTTATAAAAAAAATCTATAAAAGAAAAACTTATAGGAAACCTATAAACAAGAAACCTTGTTAAAACCTTAATTTACAATAGCGAAGTTAGGTAATTTAAGATAAGTTAGTTACTTATTATTTTTAGATAGTAAATACTTAATTTATATAAAACTTAAAATTTCTATCTTACAGTGATAAAATAATAGACACAACTTTCTTTTTAAAGCTGGTGATAGAGCAGTTAAATATATCTAAATCTGTTATGTTCTGAAGTTGATTAAACCATGAACAGGCTCTGTTTATATAACTTAAAAGTTCAGGAGAATCCACCTCATTGTTGCATAACTTATGTAAGAAAAGTTGACTGCTAAGGATGGCACTATGCTTGAGGGATAGAAAGTTAAATCTTTTTAACAAATTTTCATGGTCACTTTCTTTATTTGTTTAGGTAGCAATGTCTGACGAACTGGGCAGGGACGCAGGATCTGTAAGCACACTGCAGCGCAAACATCAAAACTTCTTGCAAGATTTGCAGACTCTACAGTCGCAGGTTTCACAAATTCAAGGTAATCTTGGTAATTTTTAAAATTTTAAATTAATTGTCTGGCTGACTAGCTAAATTAATTTGTTTAGTTACACTAAAACGAGTAGAACCCTTGATGTGTATGATTAATTAAATCGTTTAAAAATGATTATTTAGTACTCTATTGTTAATACTTTTAAAAAAAAGAAAACATGGTCCTATACAATTTCCTATTAATAAGAAATAACGAATTCATAAATTTAAATCTGGTTAGTTGACATTTTGTCGAGAACAGTCCAAAGAGGAAATGTCAACATAAGGTAAAGTTAATTATGGTTAATTCTGTTCAGTATTTGTGCAATAAATTTTACCTTATGAGGATATATCTTCTTTTGACTGTTTTGGGCAAAATTTTAACCAACCAAATTTAAAAATATAATTTTTGTTATGTTACGTTTATAGAAAGTTGTTT
Organism: Oxystoma pomonae; assembly: GCA_963921995.1. Taxonomy (NCBI): domain Eukaryota; kingdom Metazoa; phylum Arthropoda; class Insecta; order Coleoptera; family Brentidae; genus Oxystoma; species Oxystoma pomonae. The sequence continues at coordinate 1,991,939 of OY998167.1, read as the reverse complement.
ACTTCCTTCTTTATATTATCTTTAAGCATCACCAGTAGTTTATATGATTCAAGTGAAGCAAATAATCATGTGTTCCTTAAGTCCCTAATATTTTGTTTTGTCGTTTATAGAGGAATCAGCCAAACTGCAAGCTAGCTATGCCGGTGACCGGGCAAAGGAGATCACTAACAGAGAACAAGAAGTCGTAAACGCCTGGACCAATTTACAGTTAGCGTGCGATCAAAGAAGAGCCAAATTGGCTGACACCGGAGACTTGTTCAAATTCTTTATTTTGGTATGATTCCAATCCATATTATCACAAAAAAAAAATGGTCTTTTAACAAAACATATCCATTTTACAGTTTGATCAATTAAAGTCGGAGGAAGTCAGGATTTTCGATTTTGAAATTTTGGTGAGCACCCTGTACAAATATAATTATTTCCTGTAGGTAAGGACCCTTATGCAATGGATGGACGATGTCATTAGACAGATGAATACCAGTGAAAAACCGAGGGATGTCAGTGGGGTTGAACTGTTGATGAATAATCACCAAAGGTAATAACATTTCCACACTACTATTTATAGCAATAAAAACAGTTATTTTATTCCTCCAAACAAATTGTAAGTATTTAAATAAAATAGAACTATTTTTTTTTTACTTTCGGCCGTGCTCACCAAAATTCGGAATGATTTGTATAAATAAAAAAGAAATCAAACATTCTTTTATATATTTAATATTAATTACAGCTTGAAGGCAGAAATAGACGCAAGAGAGGATAACTTCACGTCGTGTATCTCATTGGGCAAAGAATTACTGAGTAGAAATCACTACGCCAGCTCCGAAATTAAGGACAAATTGGTGGCTTTAAACAACCATAGGCATGGCGTCTCGCAACGGTGGGAAGAAAGGTTTGTGACTATGTGTTTTTGTGTTATAACAGGGTGTTTGCACGATTCTAAATTGTTATTACAATGAAAATTTCTATGAAAACGCCTGTAAATATTTTCTTTTGCATTAGATGGGAAAACTTGCAACTGATCCTGGAAGTGTACCAGTTCGCAAGAGACGCAGCGGTGGCCGAAGCATGGCTAATCGCTCAAGAGCCATATTTGATGAGCACCGAGCTGGGACACACGATTGACGACGTCGAGAATTTGATCAAGAAACACGAGGCGTTCGAAAAATCCGCCGCTGCGCAGGAGGAGAGGTTTAGCGCTTTGGAAAGGTTGACAACGGTAAGTTGTTTTGACTCAATCACTTTGTGTACGTGTATATTTCCGTCTTGTCCCACCACTTTTCTGTTTTTAGCTGAAGATATTGCGTGCTGTACTTCTCCTGATGGTATATCTATGCCTTCATTTGACAAATTCTCTGGATCTTTAATTACACCATTCTTTTAATTTTTCTTTGGTATCCGGTATGGTTTTGCCTTGGTTATCTAGAAGGATTCCAACTTGTCTTTTATTAAATAATCCGGCTACTTTCTTTACGAGTTTGTTTAAATTAAAAGTGTCATGTTTACCATCCAGATCCTCGATTTTGAAATTGTTGTGTTATCCAGTTTTTTTTTGGCTATATCTTGTTCTTATTATCCCTGATTTTATGGTACAGGAGGCTTGCCTTTTTTACCGCGTCTCTTATCCATCAAATCCAGGGTTTGCGTAAAAGTGTTGTGTTCTCAACTGTGACACTTTTGACATCTGTCCAGACCATTTCTGCATCTTTCCCGGTAGACTCATTAATATTTGTTTTGCTTTTTGTTAAGTTCAACTCTAAATTTAGGTGCTACTAGGTTATCTTAAAGTTTTTCTATCCTGGTCTTGGTTTGTTATTTGCAGGATGATTTTTCTTAAGGGTAAATTTAATTTTGGGCACAATTGGATTGTGATCTGAGCAAAGAAATTAGAAGGCGCATATATTAAAGGCACATTTTCCAAATCAGTAACCAAATCTAAGGAAATTGCTGAGGAACATTTATGGCAACATTGTAGAGTCGCGTTCTGATTGGTTTTAAACCAATATTTAAAATGTGGCGGTTTCATACAGATAACACACACTTCTTATGCATTTTTATAAGTATTAAAACAAAAAATAGCAACAATTGCAAAAACACAAGAAACTAAGAAAAATCCGACAGATCGGTCGGACCGAAGATGGCAAAACGTGTCTCGACAAATCAATAACGTTTTCGCCCTAGTTGTCAGACTGTAGGGAGTAAATGTCCTAATCCTGATATCAATAAGATAAAACAAAACATTATGTTGAATAAACTTCCTTAAGCATTTTAAACTGAACTTTTTCGGCACTATATCTACTTTATATAGAATAATGTATTGTATTTACTCTACCTATTGCAATATTACGTAATTATAGGAAATTAAATAAGGGATAATTATGGAAACTCGGCAACCGCTGTCTAAGTTTATGCGGTTTATAGTTTATTTTAATTTTTTTGGATCTGAGTCTATGTGTGCGCCAGGGGTAAGTTTTTGCAGACTTAGTGGCGCACCGGGGGGGGGGGGGGGGGGTTGGAGTACCAAACCACGTACCAAAGCTTGCCGAAATCGCCTGATGTCTTCTCTTGGGGTACTAAAAAACAAAAGATCAAAAGATCTTGGGTGGAAATAACGAAAATTCAAACTTGGATGAGCATCCCACAAGGAACACACAAAAGACCAAAGCGAAAAATTATTAAACGATGTTTCGCCCTGGGTAACCAGCGTGGGCTCATCAGTGGTTTCACTGGTTACCCTCTACCATACATCATTAAACACCATCACACACTTTGATTTCCAACTTTGAATCACTCACAAATAGTCATCGTTCCGCATTGGTACTTATCCAAGTTACCTGATACGGATTCGCCCTGGCGTGTCTTGGGGTGTTTCCGAGTTTTGCGTTTCCCATAACCATGATGATTTCTGACTTGAAAAATTAATTAATATATTTGAATTTCCCGCGCAGTTGCTTAAACCATCCTCCATGGCACATTTCATCTTTTGTTTAAATGTACGAACTGAATTTTCAGCTTGCCCATTACTCTGGCTATTATATGGGGGGATGGTGATGTGCTTTATTGCCATTTCTGGACAAAAATAGCTCCAATTCTGCTGAGACTAAACTTGAACCGTTATCTGAGCATAAAACAAAACTCCGGGATTGTTACTCTATATCCATACATAAAGCAACCATTTTCTTTAAAAATTTCTTCTCTTTTATTCAAAATAATTATGTTCTTCATCTTCTTTATTTTGGTTTGGCCATCCAGTTCTCACATAGTCCATTATTTTGATCAAAACTGTATTTTTTTGTTTCTTCAGCAATTTTTTTTCTGTCAATAGGCCATTGCCTTGTTGAGATAGCTTTCCTCTATTATGCCTATATTTTTGTCCGTACTGTCATCTGTTAGTCTTGATAAGCAGTCAGCAAAATGGTTGTCTGTTCCTTTTATATACTCCATTTGTTAGTCAAAACCACTCATATAACCAAACCTAGCAATGGCCCATGATCACTTCTGACTATAAAACGTCTTCCTAGTAAATACTGCTCAAAGTAACGGAATCCAAAAATTATTCCAGCTCCTTCTTTATCCAAGGTTGCCATATTTTTTTCTGATGGAGAGTATGTCCTAGATGCACATGCTATGGGTCTCTCACTCCCACTTTTGTCTCTAGCATATAACACTGCTGAAATGCCACCTTGGCTTGCATCCGTGACTAGCACTAACTGTTTTTTTGGATCAAACCAAACCAGTTTGGACGTCACTTGCACTGCTTCTAGAGCTTTAAGTGCAGCTTGACTATCTGAATATATAACTGCCGAATGAGAGTTTTTTTTCCTCTACTCTTTGTATTTCTTCGGCACAGTGATGTATTGCCGGTACTTCAGCTTGGAACACTGCAGTCGTTTCTCAGGCTTATAAAGACTAAAGTCTCGTATTTTTGCCCGTATATGCCAGCTCCTACACCCTCATCGGTCTAAGAGTATCAGGTTTTTGAGGCTTTGTTGTTGTATTATTTATAGTAAATTTCCTTCCAGTTTGAATTGAGAGAGATGAAGCGTCGGCAAGAACTGGCCGAAGCGGAGGAGCGGGCACGTAGAGAAAGAGAAGAAGCAGAAAGACAGGCGGCTATCGAGGCGGCCAGACCGAAAGAACCAGAACCGGTTTCCGTCACTGATTCCGGGACCAGTGGCGTGGAAGAGAGGGGAGGTAAGTCGATAAACAATATTAACAAAAATAATCACAAGAATATTACCTATTAAAATTTAAGATCTGAAAAAGATTTTGACTTATTATCCCAAGGACCAAAAGTTTCTTAAATAAATTGACCCATTTTTCTTGTGGTTTCTACTTCCAGCTGATTTTTAACTGCGCAAGTTGTTCTTTAATTTGGTTCGGGTATTTGTATTCACAAAATGGTGTTTCTGGGCAAAGTCCATTGTTAATCTTATGTTACTTCTCTTAATTTTCAAGCAGCTTTGGCTAAACAGGCTTCACTGAAGGCCTCTTCTCCTGGTGAAGGTAATAATTTATTATTGGTATTTTGTTGTCAGTTCAGGACCTCTCTGGCTTATAGTTATTAATAAACATGCTCAGAATATACAGGGTGTCCGAAAATTCGAGCCCCGTTTGAAATTTTAGGTGGTTTAGTAAAAAATCAAAAGTAAAGAAGCACCCGTTCAAAAACTGTTATTTAGCCATGATTTGCACATAATTTGAGCGCCTTTACTCTTTACTTATTCATGACTCCGCAAAAATGTATGCTTTAATGGATTTACCCCTTTTTGCAACCACAACTAAAACTCTGAATAAAAACATAAGAAAATGTCGCTGCAAACTGGGGGTAATTTCTTATCTTTAAATATTTGATAAATCTACTGCTGAGAAAATGGCTCTTTGAATTTCTGCACACGGACCTTAACGCACAGATTAACAACAATTTATCTAATATTGGTTGATAGTTCTTTCCCAATTTAAGTAATAACATTACAACAAACTGTACTAGAGGATTATAATTTTATTTTCTTGTAACAGCTTATTATTTGTGTCTTTTTTTAACTTGGTAAGTATATATTTTTTGACTCTTTCTCTTTAATTTGTGCATGTTTGCAAAAAAATCTTGCTTTTGGTTTTTCTTGCTATTTTTTTATTTAATGCCAACCGAATATTTTTATGGTCTCTGACCGCTCGTGTAATAGTTATTGTACAAATTTTCGTTTAAAAGCGATTGTACACTATTGACACTACTTACTTTGTTTATATGGGCCTCTTAGGCGCTTTTATATAAGAACGGTTTAAAAATGTTTTCGTATAAACACCACTAAAACCGTTTTAAGCACTAAATCTATTTTATTTTAAAGCGATTTAAGAAAGATGTTTATCGCGACACCTCTAGAAGCACCTTTTTCTGAATAAGCTAAAATGAAAAAAGTGCTCCTGGAAAAAAAGTGCCTTCTATTCAAAGTTCAGCCAATTTTGATATTTATTTGACTCCAAGACCCGTTTTGAACGTGACTTCGACAGCTAAGGTCACTGACAGAAAAAAAAAGAATCTCTACTCGTAGGGTCGGTTTATCAATAGCGAGGCATTCAACTCTCGAGTTAAAAAGAAAGATGCCTGATATATTCCAAAGTGCCAGAATGAGACATGTCGGTTAACCTGGGGGGGACCATCGTAATGGGTCCAAATATTTTCAATGCTTACGGATAAATTAATTTTGTAGCTGTAGCCGTTCTCGAGAAAACGCGACCCCCCTAGCTTAATCCTTAAGCTGAGGGGCCACCCCATAACTTTAGTTCTGCTAAAGCTAGAAAGTTCAAGTAAACACCACATTTGAGGGGATCACATATTAAGTTTTTAAAATATTCCCAAGGTTGGGTTGGGAAAAATATATTACATAGTACATTTGGTCTATATATTTTGCCCATTAAAATAAAATAAAAATATCTCGTGAGCGGCAACATACAAAATGTTTTAATACGTCAGATGAGAGCCAAAACGATGCAACCACCACCAAGTGGGGGGCTTCCTGGTAAATAAGAAAAATATATCACATAGTACATTTGGCCTATATATTTAAAGAAAAAAACACGTTTTCTTTTTAATTAGAAAGAAAATTTGAAATATTTTGAAAACTTTTAATATGTGGTTCCCTCGAACAAGCCGAGCTACAAAATGTTGTGTTCATTTGAACGTTCTAGCTTTAGCAGAACTGAAGTTATGGGCTGTCCCCTCAGCTTAACGGTTAAGCTGGGGGGTCGCGTTTTCTCGAAAACGGCTACAGCTACAAAATTAATTTAACCGTAACAAAATAGCTACTTAAAGGTTACCAAATGTAGCATTGAAAATATTTGGGCTCCTTATAATGGTCCCCCCAAGTTAACCGACGTGAATGAGACAGCTGAAAATTAACTCTGGGATTAAATTCGTACTGCAATACTTAAAAGTCGAACTGCTTGATAAATGAAAAACTCTTTACTATCCTGGACACAGTTAGCAAAAACTCGAGAAAAAAATATATAAACTTTGAACTATACAGGGTGTTTAAAAATTCAGTATCTGTTCAATATCAATGGAACATGTTAAGGTCGTATTTCTCAGGTTAAAGTAAGACTTTTTTTCATATATACATGTATTCGTCAAACGCTTCGTTATCGATCTACAGAGCGTTAAAGTTAACTTTATATATAGCTCCTGCAGTTATTTAAATATTTAAACCAAATTTAAAACATAGGTTACCTTTTAGGTCTTACATCATTTATCTACAGGGAGATAGTTTTGTAGAGCTCCAGCAGCCTTTAAAACTCGTGTCTAGAGTTTTTTAAACACTCTGTATCTATTTTTGAGATTTTTCAAAAATATGCAATTCAAAGTTTATACAGGGTGTTTCCGAGGGTGTTTCACATGTCAGAAACTTGCTTGTTTGATGCCTGTTTTTTGTTAGGTGCTTTAATATACAGTCAAAGGCGAAGAGACTGTTTTAGCACATTAGTTATTTTTTTGAGAAAACTTTTGAACAATTTTAAGCGAAATTAACCGTCATATTAAAAACCGACCAGTATTAGGAATCACCTCTTTCATTTTTATACATAAGTTGTGAAACAACCTGTATATTTTTTTCTTGAATGTGCGGTTTTTGCTAACCGTGTGAAAAGATAGCTTGACAGACTATTAAATTAAACAAGTTAAGCTTTCTCGGCGTTTGTCTAATAGTATGTTGTCTTTTGGGCTGATGGGCCGTCGATCTGTAGAAGTTTGTCTTCTCGACGTTTCGCCGATTCGAGTGCTCGGCATATTCAGGAGATCTGGGGACCAATTCTTGAATTACTCGAATTTCAGTTGTATACCAATCACATTTTGGCAAAAATTTCACGAGAAAAGGGTTAAATATTCTTTAATCTATTATTAACGCTCACAAAAAATCTAACTTGTATTGAATTGAATATTGTTCAATTTGCATACAAGTTCAAATTTGTTTTTGTGTTTGGTATCTAATCAGTGAAAATTAACCCTTTTTTCGTGAAATTTTTGCGAAAATGTGATCCGTATACGACTGAAATTCGAGTGATTCAAGAATTGGGCTCCTTTTCCCACAATTGGTTGAACGTTGATTGTCCTGTTCCGCAGCTCATATTTATGTGAAACGGATGGTACGTCATTTGCCTAGGACATACAGAAAAATCAGTGGCAGCAGAACATACTCAGAATTTAAGTTTTGGCGCGAACGGCACATTGCCACACTAGACTTTATCTTGAAGACATAGAAATCCATAAACACAAAGAAAATAGATCAGAAGAAACCCTAAAAATTAACCGCACCTGGATACCAGTCTTACAAGGTACACCAAACAAAAAGATAAGGCACGCCCATGAGGTCCAACCTGTTTTACATAAATATGAGCTGCGGAGCAGAATAAATTATCAGTCCAAGTTCAGCCAATTGTGGCAACAGATCTCCTGAAGATGCCGAGCACTCGGCGAAACGTCGAGAAGACAAAATTCTACAGAACTACAGACTGCTCGAAAGACAACATACTATTAGACTGTATTAAAGTTTGTGCGTTTTTGCAATTCTGAGAACCTTATCGTTTCGTACTTCAGGATGTCCACAACCTGGAAAGTCAGGGAATTTGAAAGTGGTCAGGGAAACTTTTGATGGGTCAGGGAATTTTCCCCAATGAGAGTAATTTGATGGGATTTTCACAGTGCTCTAATGAATAAACTATTGTAGCACTCTGTCTTTTTAAACCACCATAGCAATATGGTATGGGGGACTATTAAAATCGTGAAATTTTGACTTTTCTTAATTTTATCAAAAATGAGTTGCTAAGGTTCCAACACTTCTTAATCGAACAAAAAAAAAGTTGTCTGTTGTCTGTATGTATACACGATAACTCAAGAACACATATTGATACAAAAATCCTCCATGAACTGATTAAATTTTGGGTAGGGTGGGGGGGGGTTGAAGGGGGATAAAATATTTAAAAAAATTAACGTTGGAAGAAAAGCAAGTAGCGATATACGGTTTTCAGACTTAAGTTTCCATGAATATGGACTGCAAATTTTGTTATAAAGGCCAAATTCGTGAGAGCTTTAGTTTCCAAGTTATTTAAAAAAACGTTAAAATATATAATAAAAAATCATAACTTTGGAAGTAAAGCGGCTGTTGATATGCCGTTTTCAAATTTTGGTTTTCGTAAATATTACCCAAAAATTTTGTCATAATGTTCAAATCTTTCAAAGCTACAGTTTTCGAGATATTTTCATTTCCTTTCAACATAAAATAATTGATTGTATAGTGGACTTTCCGTGCTTTCTAGCACTAATTTTTTAGTTCTAACTTTTCTAACTATTCAGAAGCGAAATGTTCAAAAAGCTTGGCCATTTGTCTCGCAAATATATTTTTTAATAAATACGCACCTAATATGAGTTAACTGAAAGTTTGAGTAAAAAATCACTTGAATTTTATAGTAAAATCAAAATTGTTTTCTTTTTTGAGACTGCTAAAAATATCAGGGAATTTTGTAATCTGGCCCTGGAAAGTCAGGGAATTTTTTTCTCGAAAAATCGGTGGACACCCTGTACTTATTAACTGATGTTTCCCGCGATAGATTAGATTAGATTTTTACGACGCTTTTTAAAATCGCTTGCTCGCGAAAATGTCTTGGTAAAATGCATGTTGAATTGAGCATGAGCATGTTATTATGCCCTTAGTGCATGGAAAACAGCACCCGAGACCTGTCACTTTACCGCACGGCACTGTAGTAGATACACCCCGAACCAAATCTTCACCTCGCTCACAGACACGTAAGTACCCTTCAGTTTTGCATTATTACACATTTAAAGAAAAAATCACTTAATTTAGTGAAAACTTTATTATTTGTTTAGGGAGTGTCATAAAATTGGCATATACAAGGTGGTACAATAAGATCGGCCATAAAATGTTTTACTAGGCTCAGAATAGTAATTTTCACAACTAGTGGCTAAAATAGTGCTTTTTCTACAAGCTGCGTTCGTTATTTAAAAACGCGAGTAAAAAAAGCACAGTTTAGCCGCGAGTTGTTAACACTATTTTTTTAATACCTTTTTCAAAAAATCCGAGAAAAACAGGAAAATACTTTTAAAAATCTCGAACGAAGAGCACTTCTCGCAACACACCATCTTTACACTATCAATCAAGGCGGATGTTAAGCGAAATAACAATGGTTTCCATAGCGATGTGCCTTTTTACTCGATGACGTTCATTGTTGCGGCATTTTATTCTTTGACAGTTTGATATTTTGACAATGTTTTTAAATGATTTTTTCGTAAATACTTGGTGAAAACTGGCGGAAATGGCTTAATTTTTAGGTAAGAATAATTAGATTTTTTCAATATTACTATTTTCCGCTATTTCTCTTTAATTTTGGGTAAAAAACGGACAGAAATCTTTTTGCACCCGTGATCAAAAAAAAGTTTTTTTGCATTAGTAACCAAAAAGCCATGCTTTAGTTATCTGCAGACCGTTACTAAAATCCTGTTTTTGTTTGTAGGGCTCATAGTTTCCTAGATAATTCCGGTGGCTAGTTATTGCACCACACATCCGGTCTTATTGAACCACCCTGTATTTTAAAATTTTGTTGAACTATGTTTTTTTCACAATTACCATCTATGTGTGTGGAAGTGGAATTCATAAATTTTAAAAATTGCAGACGACGTCCACCCTATTATTTTTACTCATTTTCAATATGGTTTTGTTTTAAATAATTTTGCATATGATGATATTGATCACGAAAAGTAATGCTAAAGCTATGATGGTAATTTAAAGCTTAAAATATTTTAGCATAATTTAAAGGATAACGTTTTTGTTTAAGCAATTTTTACTATGATTATCACATTTTTATGCCATGATTTTGCTCACATTTTAAAACTTTCTTTCCAAACTTCCGATTTCTAGAATAAAACACTCACATTTTTCAAGTTTTTACTGTTTTTTAAGCGTTCAAAAAAGTACTGCACAAAAACATTTTCTCTGTTAAAATGAAAAATATTTAATGTTGTTGAAGACAGGCAACAGGTTATAAGAAAGTATTTTAGAGAAAGGTGGATATAATTTAAGGCAATTGTTTAATAAAAATTTCTGTTTTGTCATCTTGAATGGTATCGCGCATATGATTTTTATTTTTCCATTTTTATCCAAAAAAACAGCAAAAATTGTAATTGTACAAAGCGTAAAGTAATTGTGGTATTAATTTCTTTAAATCAAAGTTTTGGCTCTACCATAAAATCACAAGGAGCAAATTGGTTTTTTATTTTTTAGTTGGTCAAACTCTACATTAAACGAAATCTCAATAAATCAAAGAACCCCACACAAAAACATAAGAAACTAGCATCCGGCTTATTTTGATAAATCTTTAGATGTTACTGAGGTGGTCCCCAGAAACATTTTGTGCCAATAATTGTCGGCTTTTACCGCGCTTGTGTTTTATTGTACAGCATGGGTTGGATTGGCTCCCTCCAAGGGAGGACTATGAATACGGCCATTAGGTAGGTACTATTTTGGGAAAATACGTTTTGTTAAATTATCGGCATTCCGGTATACCACCTAACACGTTCAAAACAAAGCCAAAACTACATTTTTGCCTGTTTGAAAGTTTGAGACAATGATGTGTTTGAAATTAACTCTGTGTTTCGGACTTCCATTGTCTATATTTTATTTATACAGGAGGTTTCGATCAGTACAATATTTGATCGTCTTCAGGTGCAAACTACAATCAATTTCTAAGGCTACGTACTTATATACTGTGAGAAATCACTCAACCTTGAAGTTTAAGAAGTTGGCAACACTTGGTTTACTGAAAATACCCTGATTCTGCCCAATAAAGGCAGCTTCCAGTGTGACTCCTTGTGCAAAACCTTTGCTTCTGCCCACTTCATTCGGTGTTGTTTTCACCATGCATGTTCGGCGATTCCTGATTTCGTCATTTCACCTCTTTGGCTATACGTCTGATGTTCCTTAAGCCTAACGGATAGTGGTTTTTTAGTTTCGCCTATGTATGATTCACCACACTCACAAGGAACTTGGTAAATGCATTCCTTATTTTGTTTGTTCTCCGGTTTTGTTTTACTAAAAAGGCTTCGAATTGTATTACTAGATTTAAAAGCTGTTTTAATATTAAAGTTTTTCGCTACTCTTCGAATTTTCTCTGATACTCCTTTAACGTATGGGATTGTAAGGAATGCATTTGCCTGGTTTTGGTCTTGTAATATCTGTCCTGTTTGTTGAAATTTAGAAATAGTATCTGTTATAAGTTTCAGGCTGTAACCATTCTGCTGCAGATCCTTCTTAATGTTTCTTATTTCGATTTCCAAGTCATGAGAATTGTTACAAATTTGAACGGCTCTGTTATACAAAGTTTTGATTATGCCTCGTTTGGTTGTAGCAGAACGATTTGAACCTTGATTTAAATATTGTCCTGTGTGAGTGGGTTTACGATAGACTGTTGTTCTGATGTCGCTTTCTACTCGTGTGACAAGTACATCAAGAAAATGAATTTGACAATTTTGCTCCAACTCCATTGTGAATTTAATGGTGGGTCTTATGTTATTTAGGTGGTGAAGAAATTCTGAAAATTGTTGGTCATTCCCGGTCCAGACAATAAAAGTATCATCAACATATCTCAGCCAGAGCTTAGGTTTATATGTTGCGGTATCAACCGCGTGTGATTCGAACCATTCCATGTAAATATTGGCCACCACTGGCGAAAGCGATGAACACATTGGCAGACCGTCATCCTGAGCATAAAACCAATCTTTCACTTGCAAATAAGAGTTATGTAGGCAGCACTCCAACAACTCCATCACCCCCTCCAGCGGTAGGCTGGTACGTTCATAAAGGGATTCGTCATCAACCAGTCTCTTTCTAATAATATCTAGCGCTTCCTTTATTGGGACATTGGTGTATACAGACCGCTTCAAGCTACTGCGAACATAGGGGGAATCAAGTCCAATTTACTCTCCGTGCCGTACGACCGAGGTGGATTCGAAGCACGCTACAGTGTTATCTTTTGGAAATTCATTTTGTTTTATTTCTGCCTTGCTCGAGAAACAGATGGGTAAGTTCTTAATTGAAATAATACATTTTTAAAACTAAAAATGGATGTCTACGAAGTTGCCGAAAAAGTGCAGATGGTCAAATGGTCAAATCGTCATAACCCAACACACGTTCGATATTGGTCGAGGGAAAATTTGCATGTGTATTTTGACGTAAGAACACAGTATCCCCAAAAACTAAATGTTTGGGGGGGGGTATTATAGGGGAACACGTAATTGGGTCATTTTTTATTAACGGCAATTGCAATTTGAATGGTCCTAGATACTTGGATCTACTGCAGCAACACATTATTCCAACTGCTAGGCAGTTGTTAGGTGTAAGATTTGGTGTAAGCTCCTAATGACTTCTATCTCTTTTTGAAGAAGCTTTTCAAATTATCACCCCTAACATGCTTGGAAACGTTAGAAGGGGTTTTTATAGTAGGCTCGGATATTGTCTAGCCGAGCAAGGAGGACTTTTCGAACATTTGCTTTAATTTTTTTTTGACTGGGAGAATCTTTTTGGTTTTTAGAATGTATTATTTTATTTTGAGAACTTGCTTTTATTTTGTTTCTCCTTATTATTTTCATTGTAACACGTCGTCACTGATAAATCTGAGCAGTTGACAATAAAACGCTCTTATTTATCAGTGACAAAAAATAAGAAAATTACGTTATAAAAATTTGCGTATTTATTGACCAAATTCCGGTTTCATTGACTACGCTCCACACAGCACCGTGGTTAGAGGCGTACTAAATACAAGGCGAACGGCGGCGAATGGCGATCGGAAGCCTGAGTGTTGGTTGCTTCACTGATAGGCGTGCGGTGTCTCTGCATGTACGTACACTGGCAAATTAGACTTCTTCCGCCCTATGTTCGCAGTAGCTTGAAGCGGTCTGTAGACTTTCGACATCAAAACTGACAAGTCTATCCTCGGTTCCTAAAACAAAAGATTTAAGAATATTAACAAAATGGTTGGAATTTTTTGCAGGCAAGACCGCTTCATTTGTAGGGTATTTTCAGTAAACCAAGTGTTGAAATTCCAAATATTTGGAAGCCCCTCCTTGGGCGGAGCCAACTTCTTAGACTTCAAGGTTGAGTGATTTCTCACAGTATATAAGTACGTAGCCTTAGGAATTGATTGTAGTTTGCACCTGAAGACGATCAGAGATTGTACTGATCGAAACGTCGTGTATAAATAAAATATGGACAATGGAAGTCCGAAACACAGAGTTAATTTCATACATTTTTGCCTTCTTAAAAAGTCAGGAAATTTGTCAAAAAAACAGCAAAGTTGGGGAAAATTTAGCAATCTTCATCTGGAAAAAAAATTGAAAAACAATGCACTACCAGAAATAAGGGAATTTAAGAAAAAAAATAATTTTACTTGTATTATTACACCCGGTCCACTACACCAGAAAACCCACTGCCGAAGTGTCCTAGACCCAAGATAAAATGTTTATTGGGACCACCTCAGTAACACACTTAAGTTTCATGCAAATAAGCCTACGATTTTGTGCGGAGTTCTTTGAAATTCCTGACCATACATTTCTTTCATTTTGCATTTACTTATCACGGCATTTTTTAGCTTTGACTTGTTTGTTAGTTTGTTTTGCTTTATTCGTTTGTTTGTATTTGCCTCCGAAGTGTCCCGATTCGAAGAGAAATCGAAGAAAAAGGACCGGTCACGCAGTAAGTCGCCATTTAGAAGCTTTAGATGGAAAAAGAGCGCCCCCAAATCGCCCTCGGGAGCCCACAGCGACGACGAGGGGGCTCTAGGGGCCGCCCAAGGTTTGTGTTTTGCTTTAGTTTTTTTTTTATATCAAGCAGTTTTTGTAGAGCACTGAAGTTACTGAGTTACTGAAATTGAGTTTTAGCCGTTTGATATTAGACAGCAGGTAGAAAAAGCATTTTTTTTTATTTGCCTAGTTTCAGTATCGAACTGCGCATGTGCAGAATCGATTCGGGGCTTCCAATGGGGTAGTCTAACAAAAACAATATGGCCGATCCAATATGGCCGGTGTAGGGTAAACAAACCGTTTTTCCATAAAACGTAATCTAATGCTAACTTAAATCAAAAGTCTGGCAAAGTGGAAAAAGATGCAGATTAAGCAAAGTGATTTTTTTATAGAGTAATCCTTTCTGAAACGGCGAAAAACAAGCATTTTGCCGAAATTTTAGCAGTTAACTGAAAATTCGCAATTAAACGTGGAAATGTCCTTCTACCTATCTCTGTCGCACCCGTGCAATTACAGATAACTAGTAGTAGTAGTAGTAGAATAAGGGCTCCCGGCCCGGCGACTAGGCTCTACGCGAGCCCTTTTCGCCATCCCCCAGAGCTTCCCCCTCACGCTCCCACCCCACCATGGTCGAACCTTCCCGTCCTTTGGATAAAGGTCAGGATATCCGATCATTTCAGCGTCGGAAGGTGTTCCGGCTCGAACACTTCCTCTGCGAAGATTCCCTCTTTGACTCCTCTGTAGACCGGACACCTTGCAAGATAGTGGTGTGAGGATTCATCCTCTTCCCAGCACTCTCCGCAAGTTGAGTCCCGCACTACCTTACTTCCTTGCCAGGTGCTTTTGGAGCGCGCAGTGTCCAGTGAGGACTCCTATTAGGGGTCCTATCTCTGTTCGTTTCCTGCGCAGTAACCAGTCCCTTCTTGTTTGGCTGAAGCCCTGGATGAGCTCCTTGGCTTGCCTGGCGTCCCCTGTGTATTGCCACTCCTGATTTAGTCTTGTATGGGTGCATTCCTTGGTGGCAGATTTCATCTGACCTCTGGTAAATCCCAGACACGGTTCCGGTCCGACGTATGCTTGGACTGACCCTTTCCTTGCAAGCTCCTCCGCCATTTCGTTACCTGGGATCCCCATGTGTCCTGGAACCCAGACAAGTTCAAACTCTTTTTCCTCTGCTATATAACGGCGAAAAACAAGCATTTTGCCGAAATTTTAGCAGTTAACTGCAAATTCGCAATTAAACGTGGACATGTCCTTCTACCTATCTCTGTCGCACCCGTGTAATTACAGATAACTAGTAGTAGTAGTAGTAGTAGAATAAGGGCTCCCGACCCGGCGACTAGGCTCTACATGAGCCCTTTTCGCCATCCCCCAGAGCTTCCCCCTCACGCTCCCACTCCACCATGGTCGAACCTTCCCGTCCTTTGGATAAAGGTCAGGATATCCGATCATTTCAGCGTCGAAAGGTGTTCCGGCTCGAACACTTCCTCTGCGAAGATTCCCTCTCTGACTCCTCTGTAGGCCGGACACATTGCAAGATAATGGTGTGAGGATTCATCCTCTTCCCAGCACTCTCCGCAAGTTGAGTCCCGCACTACCTTCATCCTTGCCAGGTGCTTTTGGAGCGCGCAGTGTCCAGTGAGGACTCCTATTAGGGGTCCTATCTCTGTTCGTTTCCTGCGCAGTAACCAGTCCCTTCTTGTTTTTCTGAAGCCCTGGATGAGCTCCTTGGCTTGCCTGGCGTCCCCTGTGTATTGCCACTCCTGATTTAGTCTTGTATGGGTCCATTCCTTGGTGGCAGATTTCATCTGACCTCTGGTAAATCCCAGACACGGTTCCGGTCCGACGTATGCTTGGACTGACCCTTTCCTTGCAAGCTCCTCCGCCATATCGTTACCTGGGATCCCCATGTGTCCTGGAACAAGTTCAACCTCTTTTTCCCCTGCTATATCCTGGAGGGCGTCCGCGCATTCCTGGACTAGTCCTTTTGGCATTGTTGGTTTACAAAGTGCTTTTATGGCAGCCTGGCTGTCCGTGCATATGTAGACCTTATCTTCTGCTCCGGTCCTTAATTCTTCCTCTCGTGCGGCTGCCAGTATGGCATATACCTCCGCCTGGAAAACCGTCGCGTACCGACCTAGTGGGTAGCTCTTCTTTATCTCTCTGTTACCTATGAATAGACCTGCTCCTGTCAATTCCTTGTCTGCTAGCCTTGATCCATCTGTGAAGCAGATCATGGCATTGCCTGAAAGGTCGACTTCGTTCCTAGTCCATGCTTCTCTAGGTGGTAATATGTACGTACTACAGATAACTAAAATTTTCATTACGACCACGCCTCCAAGATCTAATGG
Source organism: Oxystoma pomonae (assembly GCA_963921995.1). Classification (NCBI taxonomy): domain Eukaryota; kingdom Metazoa; phylum Arthropoda; class Insecta; order Coleoptera; family Brentidae; genus Oxystoma; species Oxystoma pomonae. The sequence continues at coordinate 1,975,295 of OY998167.1, read as the reverse complement.
ATAGTCCAGAAATCTACAGGTCTGTTTCATTCTTGTTAGGAATCATCAGGATAGCGCCACCTGTCGGAATAAAGTGAAAAGCAAAATATTAAAGGATGCAAATGAAATTTGTGAGCAGGACATAAAAAGCAGAACCTGCGAAAATGTACCGGTTACTGAAAGAAGACCGTTCAAAAAACTCCAATACAACACAGCGCTGCATATAGCCCGACCAACATCCCGCGTTGTTTTGACGACGAACGTTGTTTAAATTCGCTGGGTGTGGTTGCTTATACGTCAGGTTATTGCTATACGCCAGATACAGTCCTATGGTACCCTGATGATTCCTAACAAGGATGAAACAGGCCTGTAGGTTTCTGAACTATCCATTAGATCATGGAGGCCTGGTCGTAATGAATTAAAAAGCAAAATGTGCGTCCCATAATAGTCTGATGACACAAACCTTTCTTTTTATTTATTTTTCACGGACAAGAAATCTCCTTTTCTTAAATATTACAGATAACGTCATCTCTCTTAAATCAGATAGGGCTGATAGGGCAACTGTCTCTCTTCAAGCCGATCTGGCCCGATCTTTAGGCTGTATTTGAATTGCCTCTAAACTGCGAATTTATAGTTTTATTTCGGCAAAATGCTCGTTTCTCCCCGATTCAGAAAGGATTACTCTATAAAATAGTCGCTTTATTTAATCTGAATCTTTTTCCACTTTCCCAAAATTTTCGTTTTTATTAGCATTACGTCTTATGGAAAATCGGTGTGGTATGATTCAACAAAAGGAAATCTGAATTAGCATCCATAATTTCATTAAAAAAAAAAAAACATCAAAATGGAAAAAAAAACAAAAGAGTTAGGACTCATAAACAATTAGTTGGTAGTTTGTATGGTTATAGGGGAAAAAGCTCGATAGCTTACGTTTAATAACACAGGCCGACGTCAGTTTAGTTACAGAAAGGAGAACCATTTTTACTGACTAATTTTGGATCGCTGATTATGGCAATGATAACAGATTTGCTCGATTAGCTTGTAATTTCGCGTGGCTGCCATTTTCACTATATTCTTAAAGGTCGGCTTGAGTTTCTATCAAAATAACAGTTTTGGCAATGGTTAATTAATGGTAGTGGGGCGGGGGAGCCTTAAGCACTTTGTCATTGGCTATTGTTTTGTCCGAGCAGGTAAGCGCCTCATCTATGTGGCGACAATGGCGCGGAGTCGCGGATTTGCTCGAACCTTCTAGACTATGAGGCGTGTAAGTATATAAGGCGCCGCGCCAGTAGACAAAGTCAGTTTCGCTTTAATACATAACATAAGTGATCAGTTAAGAGTATTTTACGTGTGTTTCATGGTTTTTGATTTCTTAATTCGTGCTGTTGTCTTCTTAGTAGATACTCTAGCTCTACATTGTGTGCCGTTTTTCCGCTTTTGTCAGGTTCTTCTCGTAGTTTGTAAAAATTCACCGGACCGATTATGTCACATTTGTGGAGTATTTGCGGTACAGTCACAGATTAGACCGATGAATGGTGTTGTCAAGAAAGCATACTATTTTTATTTCAACTGCAAAATCGGTGATCAAGATAAAAGCTGGGCTCCTCATGTATACTGCCTAATGTGTTATGCGACCCTTAGGGCATGGCTGAAAGGAAGTAAAAAAAAGCATGCCCTTTGCAATTCCCATGATATGGGGAGAGCCCCGGAATCATCATGACGACTGTTATTTTTGTTTGACAAATACAATAGGAGCTAATAAGAAGAAACAACGTGCCATTCAGTATCCAAACTTACCATCCGCAATAAGACCAGTGCCGCATGGAGAATCTTTACCGATACCTACTCCGCCAAAAAATTGGGAAACTATAGATATTACAGAAAGATCGACTGACAAAAGATTGCCAACAGAAACTTATGAGGATACAACATCAACATCCTTGGATAAAGATACGAGAGACAGTACCTTCCTTTTAAAGGATGAACCTCACCTTATACTATAAAATTGATTAAATGATTTATAGAGACTTGCACACTTTCAAAAGAGAAAGCTCAACAAAGCCAGACTGAAACGGTGGAATTTGCTGGCTCCGGGAACTACTTACACTCAATACAGAAAAAGGAATGAACCTTTTTCAGAATATTACAAAATGGAAGGTTCACTTTGCGTATGCACGGACATAAATGGACTGATGACCGAGTTACAAATTCAACACAATCCATCCGAATGGCGTCTTTTCATAGATTCATCAGAGTACAGTCTCAAAGCAGTTTTACTGCATAATGGGAACAAAGGCCGTCTATTCCTGTGGCACACTCTATTTCGATGAAAGAAGCGTATGAAGATCTCGCCCTAATTCTAAATCATATCAACTACAAAGAACATAGCTGGAAAATTTGTGGAGATCTGAAAGTTATTGCAATATTACTTGGTATGCAAGGTGGATTTACAAAATACTGTTGTTTTTTGTGTCTTTGGGCTACAACTAAACATTACTTACAAAAAGAGTGGCCCCCTAGAGAGTCATTTAGCCCCGGTACTAACAATGTGAAGTATGAGCCTCTGGTAGATCCAGCCAAGATCCTGTTGCCCCCTCTTCATATTAAGTTGGGCCTCATGAAGAATTTTGTTAAAGCTATGAACAAAGAGGGCGCAGGATTTAGTTACCTTAAACAGTTCTTTCCAAAATTAAGTGATGCTAAATTAAAGGAAGGAATTTTTATAGGACCTGATATTCGTAAATTGATGCGTGATGAATTGTTTGAACAGACTTTAAATGAAAAGGAGTTAGATGCATGGCGTGCCTTTGTCAATGTTACGAAAGGTTTTTTAGACGAAAATTACGAAGGACTGGTAGAGCAACTTCTGGTCTCATATAAAGCTTTGGGATGTCGCATGTCCTTGAAAATCCACTTTCTTCACTCACATCTCGACTTCTTTCCGAAAAATCTTGGTGATGTTAGCGATGAAATGGGAGAGCCGTTTCATAAGGATATAGGAACGATGGAAACTCGATATCAAGGACGTTGGGACTCTGCAATGATGGGAGACTACTGCTGGTCAGTGAAAAGAGAAGATCCGTCGCTTCATAAAAGAAAGAAGTAAAACTGATAGTCTTTTTTGCATTTTTTTTTGAAGTACACATTGCACACATAATAATAATCGTCAATAAATGTATTCTAGTTCTACTGGTGTATTTATCAAATTAATTCGTATTCATCCTCACTTACGTCATTTATTTGGCTGGTAAACATGATAATAGTTTATGCGCCCAGTAAATAATGGTAAAATTGGCAACTATGCGTTACACAAAAATACGAGCTAATGGAGGAAAACGGTTATCATATTCGCACTCAGCAACCCTAAATTATAAGTAACTATTCAAAAGTTCAAAAACGTCGGACTGTGTAATTTGCCTTTAAGCCTTTTTAAACCAATTACCTATAAAGATACGCTACGGATACTGATAAGTGTGATAATTTTGTTGTGACGCTTTTTCTACCTACTTAAAAGTAAATACTTTAACGTCGGTATACCCAACCCGCTTTTATGGTGGATTCCATAAAAGAGGGCCACGTAAAAAACATGGTATGTTTGCTTGTTCAGTGATAGTATTAAGAAGCCAAAAATATAGTGCCTTTTGGCTTTTTTTTGAACGCGTTAGGTGGTATACCGATATCGATACGTTGAAAGATTTACTTTTAGTCTCGATAAAATGGAGTGCCTGCTTTCGCCATTTTTTATTTTCCTTTACAGAATAGGTCTCACGAAACAAAAAGAAAACAAGTAATTCAATTGGAAAAAAGTACTGGTTAAATCTTAAGATTAAAAAAGTTGTTAATCTGTGTGTTAGACATTGTTGCTACTATGTAGGGTGACTATGAACTTATTACTCAAAAATTCCTCTTATAAAAAATACGTCAAAATATATAAGGTTTAAACAAACAACATTAGAGCGTTAATAGACCATAAAAATTTGTGATACCGTAGGCAAAATCGGTTATTTTTGTCCCGTATCCAAAAATAACCGAACCAAAATACGTTACTTACGGAGGCTTAACGGGATCCGCCCGGTTATTTTTTGCAACCAACCAGATTTATTTCTCTGCAAAAGCTGCAGCTGGTAGGTGATAATTCGTTTTTTTGTTTAGTCAGGTTTTTAATTTTTTTGTTAAAGTGAATTTGCAAAAACAGGAATTGTTGTTTTATTTTCTATTCTATTTACATTGGCAGTTCGTATGTGGGCAAAATAATACGGTTACTTTGTGTTTGTGGTTTAAAAACTCTTTTACGGTAATACGATAAGCAAATAAGGTGACGATAAATTAGTGGTGTATTAACTCTCTATTTACCGTGTCTACAGTTTGGTTTTTTTCATTATTTTCTTTTAATAAGTTCTGAATCACCCCCCCCCCTCCTCCCAGAGTAAAAATAAATTAGGATTTGGAATATAATCGAGCCAGAATTTACCTATTAGGTATTTTTGTTTTGGTTGACAATTTACGAATAATTGACATTTGGTTTTGACAGAACATGGAGGGGACGAGGACGGTTTCGAGGGCACCTTGGTGCGCAAACACGAATGGGAGAACACAACAGTCAAGGCCAGCAACAGGTCGTGGGATAAGGTAATTTTTTTTATTTCATACTGTATTGTAATATACTCCATTACATTATCGGTTTCAGTCCGGGAAATGATACATTACATCAGTAGTCCAGGAAAGTAATTTTCCCGGACTGAAATCGATATTTCAGTCCGGGAAATCAAATCAAAAAAACGTTTATTACATAATTAAAAAATAATAAATTTGCAATAAAACGTTTCGAAAAAATCACTGAAGCATTTTCATGCTTGTGTGGCTTTAAGATTAAGTAGGAAAGCAATATTCAATTATTGCTAATGCATTACAATCTATAGTTAGTCCTTAATTCGGTTAAAATCGTATAATAAAAATAGTTTAAACTCGCAAAAAAGAAACAGGTTACAAAATTTGAAAACTAAAAACAGCATCTATCTCAACTCTATCAAATCATTAAATAATTTTCTTCCACTCTCATATATACAGGGTGGATTTTTTAAACGGAACGGTGCTTCTAGCGGGTCAGAAAAAAAATCCAAAAACCGTCAACTAAGATTTTTAATTTCCTTTAATCGTGTCATCTTGGATTTTGTCTATGTCATTTAGTTTACGAGGTATGACAAAAAAAATATATTTTTTAAATAGGACACCCTGTATATTTTTCAATTTTTGAAATCTGCAAACAATTCTCTCTTCAGCAATACCACACAGTAGGATCTATCTTTTACGATAATCAAGATATTTTTATCTAAATTATTCGTTCAAATATCCCCCGTAAAACAGGGCATAGACAACAATTCCATGCCAGTTTAAATGCCTTTATCTTGCAAACCATAAGAGATATGGAGTATTAGTGTGTGGTATTGTCAAAAAGATAATTTTTTTTTTAGAATTCAAAAATTTCAAACTATGCAAGGTGTCAGATTTAAAAAAAAAAATATTTTTTTGCCATACCTCGTAAACAAAACGACATAAAAAAAATCCAATACAGCACGATTAAAGAAAATTAAAAGTCTCAGTTGACGTGTTTTTGGATTTTTTTTATAAAATCAAATTCTAACCCGCTAGAAGCACCGTTCCGTTTAAAGAATCCACCCTGTATATACATTGCATCACTAGTCCGGTAAAGTAACTAAAAAATATAATAATAAAATAATGGATTTTCCACTTACAGTATGAAATAAAACGTTGTACGATACACGGCCGTGAAATGTCATTAAAGTACTCGTCTAGAAATTCCGGACTCGGCACCTTCGTCGCCTTGTCCGTAAACATCTAGACTTGTACTTTAATAGAGCATTTCCCGGCCTTGGACGTTACTTTTTAATTTTAAAGATCTGTGCAATGTAGTCAATGATCATTAAAAGGAAAAGTTTACCGTATAAATAAGGCATAGCCTATGAAGGCACGACCGTGTTCAAGCAGGCCCTATCTTTGTACTAGTTTTTAAAAAAAGACTCGTAACGTAAGATTTTTTTTCTCAGGTATACACGGTCCTTCGCGGCAGTCATCTGTCCTTCTATAAAGACCAAAGGAGCGCCAAATCCGCTCCGGATCAAAGGTTCAAGGGCGAAGGTCCGTTGTTGATTCGTGGAGCCAACGCGTCGATCGCATCCGATTATAAAAAGAAGAAGCACGTTTTCAGATTAAAGTAAGTTCGTTGTTACCGATGCAAAAAAAATATTTTTTTTTGACACGGGTAAGAAAAATACCTAATATGTTATTACCTTTTTTTTATTTTCTTTTGAGCTATGAGTTAGACAAAGAATCACGTAATATAATTTTTTTGGTTTAGATTAGATTTAGATAAATTAGATAGACCTGTCCCATTGCATACAAGTGCTTATTGAGTTTGCAGTGACCTGCTAGAAGCCCCACAATTTGTCCTACAAGCTTGCTTTCCTTACTAAGAAATTCTGCAGTCAGCTTTGGTGAACGTTCCTTAATGAACTGTTTCGCCTGTCTTTGTCTAGGCGTTTGCTCCCACAGACCGTTCGTTTCTTTGGTGAGCCACTGTTTAATAGATTGCTTGGCTCTGGCCTTAGCGATCCCACAAAATGGTTTAGCCCTTGTGAACTTTATTGCCCACCCTTGTCTGGCCAATTCATCGGCTTTTTCGTTTCCAGAGTGACCCCGATGTCCTGGAATCCAGGCTAGTGTCACCCTTTTGGTGCTTGCCAGTCTATTTAGAGCTGGTCTGCAGTCCTAAAACACTTTGGACGTCACTAGCACAAGTTTTAGAGTTTTAAGTGCAGCTTGGTTATCTGAGAAGAGATTTTATTTTTAATTAAAAAACGTCGGAGAAAAAGATAACTTATTAGGTATTTTCGGATTTAGAAAGAAAAAAGTAACATATCCGCCCTAGATGCTTTTTTATAAACCATCAAGTTTGTGAAATTTGACTTCTTGAGATATTTTGGGGTATCGTTACTTTTCGGACAGCCCATATATTATTATTTGTCTAAATGCTTCAAAAAGCTATTTTAAAAAACTTGTATCTCTGTAATATAAAACCTGAATTCCCCATTCTAAGAAATGTATTTTGGTCCCTTTGGTTTTTAAAATATTCCTAATTACATAAAATTATCTTTTGTAGAAAATAGTAGTAAAAAACAGAGTACCTGCGAGTTATAAAAACTGGAAAAAACTTACAAAAAAACTCATTGGAACTTATTTTCTTGTTTGAATTTCTGGCAGTTTATTATTTGTGATCAAAAAACAAGTTTTTTTACCATTTGGTCATTTGCGGACAGTTGCTAAAATCGTGTGTGGATGAAGGTATAAAAAAAGGTTTTCTTGCAACTCTTTCGTACTCGTTTCAGATTGGAGAACGGTGGTGATTTCCTTTTCCAAGCACACGACGACGCCGAAATGAACACGTGGATTTCGCAGATTAACAGCCTGGCCGACGCGCAATCCGGGCCGTCGTCAAAGTCGCAGACGTTGCCCGCCTCCTCCCAGAAAGAGGACGCGAAGAGACGCAGCTTTTTCACTCTCAAGAAAACATAGGTAAGCCACAAAAAGAAATTAAAATAAACTAAATAACGCACTGCGTATAATAAAGGCAGTTTTTTCAAATCGGTACCAAATCTAAAGAAATTGCGTCGATCCTGATTGGTTTTGAAGCAGTATTTAAATTACTTACCCGTGAAAAGATAGGTCCGGTCACTTTCCAGCACTTTTTTCTCGTAATACACATTTCTTAAGCATTTGTATGTCTTTTTAAAGTAAAAAATAAAATTAACTGTTGCAAAAAAACACAAAAAACTAACAATTCGTCGTAAGTACTTTTAAATACAAATAGATAATTTTTCTTTTTCAGATATTATAAAATCAAGAGTTTTCAACAAATTAACAAAACTGAAACCCTTTACAACACAGTTAACTTTTTCAACGCTTTCGGCTGGTTTGGCTAGTGGATACTTCTTCGCCTTTTTTGTATTAGCATATTAAATGTAAGACTTATATATTTTTTTCTTGTAGATTGCACATTATACTTATAGTATCTCTTACTATTTGGAATGTATTATAACTTGCTGAGAGAAAAAATTTAAAAATTCGACTGAGGCACAGAAATACTCCTCAGGCTAATTATTTATTAAAGTTCAAGATGGTGGTTATTCATAAAAAAGTCAATCTATACGGTTGAAACTTTCTTCACGAAAAAAAAAGAGTGCGTTTTTCAATTAAAAAGCATTTAATTTTTTCTACACAATTAGACAAAAGGTTAAATGGAGTATTTTATTTTTGAATTTAAAACGATATTTTAAGGAAGAAAGAAATTAAAATAAGTGCAATACTCAGTGCGGTACCTAACTAAATTTTATGAGTAGCCACAATTTTGTAATAATTAAGAATAAAAGTTATTTGGTCTAGACCCCGTTCTGGATATTCTTAGTGTTTTTGACATCGTAACATGTACGTATATTATTATAATTATTTAATTTTTTAAAATATTTTGACACAAATTTTGTATTAAGTCACTGTATTACTTCTTTCGTAGTCGGAGAATCGTTAATATTTCTATCAGCCATATTGTCAAGCTTCTTGCTTTAATTACACATTTGAGGCAGCTAATAAAACTTCTAAATTAGACTTATTATGCCAGTAATTGTAAACAAAAATATTAACAATTCTCGGTCTACATAATTTGATGGAGGTGAGCCATTTAGAAAAAAGGCTCTAGAAAACGATGCTCCAATGGTAAACAAAATATGTCATCTCGCCTCCATTAATTAATTGTCTTTTCTGTTATGTATTTTTAAATTTTCTATTTTTTGTTGCAATTAATAATAATTATAGTTTCTTGTGAGCTTTTGCCTACTTATTAAGAGTGTAAACGGTGGAGTCCTTTATATACTATATGTATTTTTTCTTAATTGTAATTTGTAGAGTTTTGTTTATTTTCCATATAAAATATGTGCTTCTAAAAATAAAATTATACGATATTGTTTTTAGTATAAGACTTTTTTTTCAGTAATTTACACCAAAAAGTACTTTATTTGATTTAACTAAAAAAACTTAACAAAAAAAAATGACCAACTTGACGAAATCTTCACTCAACAAAAACCTATCTCTTCCAGAATGCCTAGAGACCTTATCTGAAGAGGAAACTGAAAAAAAAATTAAACTAAATTAGGAAAAATACAATTTTTATGGCGTAAAAAGTTATACAACTTTTTTGTGGCATGCATAATAATGGAGAATAGTATGTATGCACGGTGGACCTAAACACCTACCTATAAGGGTATCCTTGAGTCTTTGTCTTGAAAACAGACAAAAGTAGCGAAAAGAAAACTCCAATCAAGACGAGTCCAACAATGGCAACGGTGGACCTCCTTTTCGAAAGCCCACTTCCTTTGGCAGCCTCGGTGACTAAAATCATACCGAGGACAACAGCTCCATCTGATGTAGCGTTAAGGATAATGTACCAGCAATCATTTGGTCTTTCAATTCAAATGCTCGTGCGTGCCTATGATGGTTCCCTGTTTGCGAGATATTTGAAAATAAGATATATTGATTGATTGACTAAAGCATACATTTATTGTCTAAATAAATATGGCGGCACAAATGTAAAGAGCCTGTTCCAGAAAAACAACCTTAAGAGTGAATTTGAATCCTAAAAACAGTTCGTTTACTTAAACAAATAAATCGCACATCAAAAATTAACAAAATTTTGCACAGGGGAGGCTTCTGATATGTCCCACAGACCATTAGCGTGGTTTTTCAAAAAAATATATATATCTTGTTTTTATTTAGTTTTTTAAAATAATCGATAATATTTACTGTGAATTAAACATTTTGAGGATACGAAAAAATTATGTAAAAAAACTTAAAATTATGCAATTAACTTTCACCGTATAAAATTTGATACAAATTTGATTTTTAAGACTGAGTGAGAGTGAGTTTTTTAGATTAATTGAACTTTCAATAATAGATCGTATTTCAACAATCCACAGACCCAGTTGTTCAATAACAGTTTAAACTTGGGTTAAGTTTTTGGAATCTCCAATCTTGGTTTAGACTTAAACCCCGTTTGGAGGCAAGTTTAAACGCCCAAATTCGTGGGTTTAAACCAAGTTTTAAATTCAAAAATCATGTTTTAAAGAAAAATTAAGTGTAGAAATTTATAGTTAATGCTTTTACTACAGGAGAAAAGTCATATTTTGTCTAAATTTGTGAATTTTACATATTTCTTTATAAATTGGTAAATTTCGAAAAGTGAACTGCATAGTGCACATAGCTGATTTTGGCTTGTGTTGTTTGGTTGTGTAAACAAATCATTTTTCTTGGAATCTGCCTCGCAAAATGGAACTTTTTCTCACAAAAGACGAGGACTTCCATGAGATTGTATAAGAGTAAGGAGGGGCAGGGAGGAGACAGACATTTATGATGGGGACTTCCTAAAACGATTTCGTTAGACCGAAAGAGGATGCTTGGTGAATCAAATAAGGGAGCATATAGAATCCCGCACACAAGGGTGAGGGTATAAAAGTAAAACAAAATATCAAAGTTCCCTTTAGTCCTTTACTGTTTTATATTGTCAGTGGTTTATGGTCGGTTTGGTTTAGTCCTGTCTATTGTATTTTCTTTTTAATGTCGAAGCATCTCGAAAAATTAACCCACTCTCACTATTAAACAAAGATTTGATCTTTCATGCGTGCTTTTTATTGGCCATTTCAAGAAACACCCGAGAAAACACCTCAAAAACCTCCAAAAAAACACAAAATTTCGTAAAATTCTTATTAAATGAAATGGTATTTCAGCAAAATGTTTTTCGAGTTTGCGCAATTATAAGAAAATCGTTATCAAGTTCAATCTCTAGATAGCGCTTCGTGCGAGGTGACCTTATTCTGGTTTGAACTAAACTTGGTTTACATTTGAATTGAATAACGGCTCACTGAAAATAAACTTGGTTTGGAGAAAAACTAAGTTAAAGTTGAACTAAGTTTAGTTTGGAGAAAAAAAACTTAGTTTAAGTTACACCGAGTTTAACTTAAACTCGGTTTAACTTAAACTCGGTTTAACTTAAACTCGGTTTAACTTAAACTCGGTTTAACTTAAACTCGGTTTAACTTAAACTCGGTTTAACTTAAACTCGGTTTAACTTAAACTCGGTTTAACTTAAACTCGGTTTAACTTAAACTCGGTTTAACTTAAACTCGGTTTAACTTAAACTCGGTTTAACTTAAACTCGGTTTAACTTAAACTCGGTTTAACTTAAACTCGGTTTAACTTAAACTCGGTTTAACTTAAACTCGGTTTAACTTAAACTCGGTTTAACTTAAACTCGGTTTAACTTAAACTCGGTTTAACTTAAACCGAGTTTAAGTTAAACCGAGTTTAATTTAACCCGAACTTAAACCGAGTTTTAGTTGAACCAAGTTTAAGTTAAACTAAGTTTAAACCGCTATTGAACAACCAGACCACAATGTGAAATGTCTATACATGGTGGATTCTTTAAATGGAACGGTGCTTCTAGCGGCTTTAGGGAAGAGGTTTTAAAAAAAAGCTAAAGTAATGATTTTTTACCAACTTTCCGCCCATAATAAAAAAAAAATTGGGGCTTCCAACCGGAGGCCCAGGGAATATTTTTTTCTAGAGAAGAAGGTACCACTTGTGGCACTTTTTTCGGAAGCTTGTTAAAAAAGAAATTTAACGCACTAGTTTTTTTGATATCTTTCAACCAATGTGTCAAAAAATAAATGAAATGTGATATTGAAAAAAAAAATATATTGGGGGTCTTCTATAGGACCCTCTGAGTTTGTATATAAAAGCAAATATTTGCGGAAACGTACCGTTTTCGAGAAAAATTAAAAAATAGAAACTTTGTAGAAATGCGATAAAGAAAAAATAAAAACGGTTTTAGATTTCACTTCTTTTCTTCAATGTAAATATGGAAATGAAAATCCGCGGAAATGCATTGTTTTCGAGAAAAAGTGAAAAAAAGGCAACTTTTTGTAGAAATGTGATATGAAAAAAATTAAAACGGCTCTAGATTTCACTTCTTCTCAATGCCAATATGGAAATGAAAATCTGCGGAAAGGCATTGTTTTTAAGAAAAATTGAAAAAAAGCCACTTTTTGTAGAAATGTGAAATGAAAAAAATTGAAACGGCTGTAGATTTCACTTCTTCTCTTCAACGCAAATATGGAATGAGAAAAAGTGAAAAAAGGCACTTTTTATAGAAAGCTGATATAAACACTAAAAAAATAAATTTCCGCGGATTTTCATTTCCATATTTGCATTGAGGAGAAGAAGTGGCATCTAGAACTGTTTAAATTTTTTTTCATATCCCATTTTTTTCACTTTTTCTCAAAAACAATGCATTTCCGCAGAGCCCTTTTTTTTTCATATCACATTTCTATAAGAAGTTCAAAAACGGTACATTTTATATTGAGAATGTTCAAATTCCAAAATCGTAATAATTTTTTTAAAAACAGATTTTTATAGCAAATGGTCCTTTTTTCAGTTTTTCTCAAAGATAATGCGTTTTTGCACATTTTCGTTTCTATATTTCCATTGAGGAAATCAAGTAGAAACTAAAACCGTTTTTACTTACATACATTTCTACACAAAGTTTCCATTTTTTCCATTTTTCTCGAAAACATGTCTTTGTCGAAAACCATAAAGATTTAGTTGAAAGTCTTTGTCGAAAACGGTGCAATTGCGAATTTTTTTTTACGTCATTGTTAAGAAAATTAAAACAATATTAGGGAATTATTGAAACGCAGTTAGGGCCCGGCACTAATAAGGCCAGGCACTATTTTGACGCTGTGGACAGATACGCATGCGCAAGAACGACCACATTTAGTGCCGACACTAATAAGGTTAGGACCTGCCCTTATTTGTGGAGGAATTATACTGGGCCGCATCTTGGCTGTGTCTAGGCGTATTTGACGTTTTTGACAACTATTCGCCATTTTTTTTACATTAACCCTACTTTCGGGAATTTTTTGTGTTGTGACGGCCAAAAAAGCAAAAATTCCGACAAAATAGTTATATTTTTATGAAATCGGATGACATAGCATAAGAAAATGAAAAAAAGCAAGCCTCAAACACTTCGTTTTACCGATGAAGACAATAGTTCAACAAAATCCCTTCAGAACTCTAAATGGTCCTTCTCTCCACCCTCCACAAAAATATAAAAAAAACAACACAGAATTTCGAAAACAGGCAGCATATATTTGTAGGTTAGAAATAAAGTCGTATCGTCACCGTTTTGCCAGAGGCGCGCTCAATAATTCTATAATTTGCACCTTTTAGAGCCAGGCACAGCCTGTGTTAAGGTCGGCGCTAAGTAGGCAATATCCAGTGCGGCCGTATTTCAATAATTCCCTATTTATTGAAATTTTGTCACATACTCTGCCATCTAGCGTAATTAGATTAAACTGTAGTAGCAAAGCGGCGTTAAAGAAAATAAAAGAATTCACGCGACCATTCCCGAATATTCAAGAAAGATGTAGATAGGTCTAGATGAGAAAGACAAAGACTAGAATGTTCCGGGTGAGTCGAGAGTGATGTCGGCTAATATAAATACGCCGGATAGCAGAGCTTAATAGAAGTTTTCGATAGGATAGAAAGAGAGTAAGAACAAGAACAGCGAATAGACCGTGAGTTCACGATTAAAAGTAAATAATAAATAGTGAAAGTTAAATCTGCGTTTTCTTTTAAAATAAAATAAAAATAAATTAAGACCAGGCTAAAATCTTGACAGTCATTCAATTCAGAAAACCTTCTACAAGGCATTTCAAAAAAAATTTTTTTTTCTAGATTTCATGTAAAAAAAATTGACCCCTTCCCAAAGACATTCAACTCTCACTCCCTTTATTACAAGACGTAAAGGAGTTACAGGCGGTTTAAAATATAATGAGACACCCGGAACAGGGAGACCTTTTATATCTTGATAACTATTCGGGGTGGAATAATAATTCTGATATTAGGAGTAATATTTTTTTTTTGTTTCAGTGACCTTAGCTCAGGAAGTCAAATGATCATCAGAATTGGCTGAACTTTTAATAGAAGGCACATTTTATAAAAATTAAGACACGGCTCAGAGCACTTTTTATATCTTTTGCCGAATAAGCTAAAATTTCTAAGGCCAGCGATTCAAAAATCAAAAAAGTGCTTCGAGCAATGTGATAGTTTTTAAGTGCATTCCATTCAAAGTATTTGACTCAAAAAAGTTTTGAACGTGACTTTGACATTTTCTGAGCTTAAGTCACTGACAGAACCTTTATATAGAGGGTGGATTCTTTAAATGGAACGGTGCTCCTAGCGGCTTTAGGGAAGAGGTTTTGAAAAAAGATATAAGCGAATCTTTAATGATTTTTTACAGACTTTCCCTCCATGATAACCATGGCCCACCAACTATTTTTTTTATGTAATATCTAGTAAATTAAAAAAAAGGTAGTGTGCCAATAATATCTTTGTGTGGTAGTTTATTTATACCGCTTAGTAAAAAAAGAAATATGTAATTTATTTTAAAGCTAAATTTTTAACACATGGGTTGTCAGAGCTTTCCAAAAAGGTGCCACAAGTGGTACCTCCTCTTAAAAAAAATGTTGGTAGGACCTGGGCCTTCAGTGAGGGCCCCCAATAATGTCCTTGTGTGGTATTTTCTTGATTCCGCTTAGTAAATAGAGAAATATGTTGTTTATTTTGAAGCTAAAAAAAATTGACAAAAAAATAAATTTAAAAATTTTTGACACATTGGTTGAAAGATATCAAAAAAACTAGTGCGTTAAATTTCTTTTTTAACAAGCTTCCGAAAAAAGTGCCACTCTAGAAAAAAATATTCCCTGGGCCTCCGGTTGGAAGCCCCAATTTTTTTTATTATGGGCGGAAAGTTGGTAAAAAATCATTACTTTAGCTTTTTTTTAAAACCTCTTCCCTAAAGCCGCTAGAAGCACCGTTCCATCTAAAGAATCCACCATGTATAGACATTTCACATTGTGGTCTGGTTGTTCAATAGCGGTTTTAACTTAAACTGAGTTTAAGTTAAACCGAGTTTAAGTTAAACCTAGTTTAAGTTAAACTCGGTTTAAGGTAAACCGAGTTTAAGTTAACCCGAACTTAAACCGAGTTTTAGTTGAACCAAGTTTAAGTTAAACTAAGTTTAAACCGCTATTGAACAACCAGACCACAATGTGAAATGTCTATACATGGTGGATTCTTTAAATGGAACGGTGCTTCTAGCGGCTTTAGGGAAGAGGTTTTAAAAAAAAGCTAAAGTAATGATTTTTTACCAACTTTCCGCCCATAATAAAAAAAAAATTGGGGCTTCCAACCGGAGGCCCAGGGAATATTTTTTTCTAGAGTGGCACTTTTTTCGGAAGCTTGTTAAAAAAGAAATTTAACGCACTAGTTTTTTTGATATCTTTCAACCAATGTGTCAAAAATTTTTAAATTTATTTTTTTGTCAATTTTTTTTAGCTTCAAAATAAACAACATATTTCTCTATTTACTAAGCGGAATCAAGAAAATACCACACAAGGACATTATTGGGGGCCCTCACTGAAGGCCCAGGTCCTACCAACATTTTTTTTAAGAGGAGGTACCACTTGTGGCACCTTTTTGGAAAGCTCTGACAACCCATGTGTTAAAAATTTAGCTTTAAAATAAATTACATATTTCTTTATTTACTAAGCGGTATAAATAAACTACCACACAAAGATATTATTGGCACCCTACTTGGGGGCGCAGCCTAATTACCTTTTTTTAAATTTACTAGATATTAGATAAAAAAAATAGTTGGTGGGCCATGGTTATCATGGAGGGAAAGTCTGTAAAAAATCATTAAAGATTCGCTTATATCTTTTTTCAAAACCTCTTCCCTAAAGCCGCTAGGAGCACCGTTCCATTTAAAGAATCCACCCTCTATATAAAAGTTCTGTCAGTGACTTAAGCTCAGAAAATGTCAAAGTCACGTTCAAAACTTTTTTGAGTCAAATACTTTGAATGGAATGCACTTAAAAACTATCACATTGCTCGAAGCACTTTTTTGATTTTTGAATCGCTGGCCTTAGAAATTTTAGCTTATTCGGCAAAAGATATAAAAAGTGCTCTGAGCCGTGTCTTAATTTTTATAAAATGTGCCTTCTATTAAAAGTTCAGCCAATTCTGATGATCATTTGACTTCCTGAGCTAAGGTCACTGAAACAAAAAAAAAATATTACTCCTAATATCAGAATTATTATTCCACCCCGAATAGTTATCAAGATATAAAAGGTCTCCCTGTTCCGGGTGTCTCATTATATTTTAAACCGCCTGTAACTCCTTTACGTCTTGTAATAAAGGGAGTGAGAGTTGAATGTCTTTGGGAAGGGGTCAATTTTTTTTACATGAAATCTAGAAAAAATTTTTTTTTTTGAAATGCCTTGTAGAAGGTTTTCTGAATTGAATGACTGTCAAGATTTTAGCCTGGTCTTAATTTATTCTTATTTTATTTTAAAATAAAACGCAGATTTAACTTTCACTATTTATTATTTACTTTTAATCGTGAACTCACGGTCTATTCGCTGTTCTTGTTCTTACTCTCTTTCTATCCTATCGAAAACTTCTATTAAGCTCTGCTATCCGGAGTATTTATATTAGCCGACATCACTCTCGACTCACCCGGAACATTCTAGTCTTTGTCTTTCTCATCTAGACCTATCTACATCTTTCTTGAATATTCGGGAATGGTCGCGTGAATTCTTTTATTTTCTTTAACGCCGCTTTGCTACTACAGTTTAATCTAATTACGCTAGATGGCAGAGTATGTGACAAAATTTCAATAAATAGGGAATTATTGAAATACGGCCGCACTGGATATTGCCTACTTAGCGCCGACCTTAACACAGGCTGTGCCTGGCTCTAAAAGGTGCAAATTATAGAATTATTGAGCGCGCCTCTGGCAAAACGGTGACGATACGACTTTATTTCTAACCTACAAATATATGCTGCCTGTTTTCGAAATTCTGTGTTGTTTTTTTTATATTTTTGTGGAGGGTGGAGAGAAGGACCATTTAGAGTTCTGAAGGGATTTTGTTGAACTATTGTCTTCATCGGTAAAACGAAGTATTTGAGGCTTGCTTTTTTTCATTTTCTTATGCTATGTCATCCGATTTCATAAAAATATAACTATTTTGTCGGAATTTTTGCTTTTTTGGCAGTCACAACACAAAAAATTCCCGAAAGTAGGGTTAATGTAAAAAAAATGGCGAATAGTTGTCAAAAACGTCAAATACGCCTAGACACAGCCAAGATGCGGCCCAGTATAATTCCTCCACAAATAAGGGCAGGTCCTAACCTTATTAGTGTCGGCACTAAATGTGGTCGTTCTTGCGCATGCGTATCTGTCCACAGCGTCAAAATAGTGCCTGGCCTTATTAGTGCCGGGCCCTAACTGCGTTTCAATAATTCCCTAATATTGTTTTAATTTTCTTAACAATGACGTAAAAAAAAATTCGCAATTGCACCGTTTTCGACAAAGACTTTCAACTAAATCTTTATGGTTTTCGACAAAGACATGTTTTCGAGAAAAATGGAAAAAATGGAAACTTTGTGTAGAAATGTATTACAGAAAAAAGTAAAAACGGTTTTAGTTTCTACTTGATTTCCTCAATGGAAATATAGAAACGAAAATGTGCAAAAACGCATTATCTTTGAGAAAAACTGAAAAAAGGACCATTTGCTATAAAAATCTGTTTTTAAAAAAATTATTACGATTTTGGAATTTGAACATTCTCAATATAAAATGTACCGTTTTTGAACTTCTTATAGAAATGTGATATGAAAAAAAAAACGGCTCTGCGGAAATGCATTGTTTTTGAGAAAAAGTGAAAAAAATGGGATATGAAAAAAAAATTAAAGAGTTCTAGATGCCACTTCTTCTCCTCAATGCAAATATGGAAATGAAAATCCGCGGAAATTTATTTTTTTAGTGTTTATATCAGCTTTCTATAAAAAGTGCCTTTTTTCACTTTTTCTCATTCCATATTTGCGTTGAAGAGAAGAAGTGAAATATACAGCCGTTTCAATTTTTTTCATTTCACATTTCTACAAAAAGTGGCTTTTTTTCAATTTTTCTTAAAAACAATGCCTTTCCGCAGATTTTCATTTCCATATTGGCATTGAGAAGAAGTGAAATCTAGAGCCGTTTTAATTTTTTTCATATCACATTTCTACAAAAAGTTGCCTTTTTTCACTTTTTCTCGAAAACAATGCATTTCCGCGGATTTTCATTTCCATATTTACATTGAAGAAAAGAAGTGAAATCTAAAACCGTTTTTATTTTTTCTTTATCGCATTTCTACAAATTTTCTATTTTTTAATTTTTCTCGAAAACGGTACGTTTCCGCAAATATTTGCTTTTATATACAAACTCAGAGGGTCCTATAGAAGACCCCCAATATATATTTTTTTTCAATATCACATTTCATTTAAACGAAAGTTGAGCCAAGGTAGTTACAGGGGGTTCAAATTCACTAAAAAGAAAATTTACTAAAGACAGGATAGTAAAATCTTCCCAGCATAAGCCAGATAAATATAGATAAAGCAGCTCCTGCAACTACTAAGGAACAGCTCGAGAATAAACACAGGTCTGTATACAGGTCAGTATCAACTCAACCAACACATGAATAGACTTAGTGACCAATACACCGATTTGTAGATTCTGTGGAGAAGAGGGGGAAACGCTAGTATATATCCTATGCCGGGTAGGACTAGAGGCCCTCTATACATTTGCAGTTATGGTTTTACCAGAGGTGGGCAACTCATATTGCCCTCTCTTTCTAGTTTTTTTCATATTTGCATGTAAAAGCCATTTTATGAAATGGACTGATGTTTTGTTGTCTCTTTATAATTTCCCCAGGCAGTTTTTGAAAGATTGATTTTTTTGGTTAGTAAAATGTCAAGCTTTGACAAAAAAAAACAAACAGTGAATACACACGGTAGAAATTAAAAATGTAAATAATAGGTAAAATATAAAGACTCTTATGATCCATATTTTTGTTACCCTTTTTCTTACAATAAAACATTGAAACATAATCTGTTATTTATTAACGAAGTACATGCTAAATGCGTATGTTTGTACCTACTGATTGTAGCTCACTTACCTTGCAAAATCGGCTATTTTTATTAATTTTCGAGCTTCGTAAATCCATGTTTTCTTTTCACGTTTCCTGAGTTTCTTTCTCCGTTGGACAAAGGAACAATACAAATTCGTCGAGGCACGTATTTTTAGTTTTTGATACAGCAAAATTCCATTTTTAAACTTGACGTTTCTTAATCAAAAATTTGACAGTGACAAAGTTATTTATTGTCAGGGGTTACCAACTATCATTGCCAACACACAATTTCAAACATTTCCCTAACAACTGTCAAATCCAGTTGCTCACCTCTGGTAAAACAATAACTGTAAAAAATCGTATACAGGGCCTAATGAGACCAAAAAGTGCACCCAGACTTCAAGGAAGTCTCACCAAACAGACTAATTTCCCTTATCAGGGGGAAGTTGCGCTGAGTGGCTCTTAGGTCGCAGTGGAGGAAGCAATATTGCACCACTCATGACAAACCTAACCTAACCTTCCCAGCATGATCGGGGAGGGTAAAAGTATTTAATTGTATTGATTTTCGTTTTAAAAGGATACTTAAAACCATAACAATGTATGTCTCAAACACAAACTGCCCTTGAGAACTTCCATGGATGTAGTTAACTTGTCCATTTGGCGTTTTGTGCAAGAATGGAGGTCCTAAAAATATTTATCTGTAAATTTTAGAATAAAGAAAAAAAAATATATTTACGAGTCACAAATTTTTGAAATGTTTATAGTTCTTATTGTAGCACATATAAAATCTTGTATGCAAGGCTTTTTGAGTTTTGGGCGATTTCCCTTAAAAATAAACCTTGACCTGGGAAAAATTGCAGATTTTCTTACCTCTAATATGGTTCCACATTTGCCCAGAAGTCATGGCCAAAACGAAAAAGACTGACCACATACCCCACATGGTTTTGTTATACAAAAATTCAAGATTGTTTCTCCTGAGGTACAAAAATCCTCCAACAAAACCGAACAAGACGAGCAAAGCTAGGGTTCCAGAGTAGTTTGGTGGACGGAAAACTCTGATCTAGATCAAAAAAAGTTAAAACTGTTAAAAAAATTTTAAGACAAAAAAAAGCTTACGAAATATTCTCTCTCTGCTCTTGGTATCCTAGAAAAGAATCAGCCAAAAGTGACCTTGATTAGCACCTAGTACTTTTTGCCAGGCATTTTTAATCATCACCCTTAATTGGTTTTTTGTAGGAGGTACAAAATGTCAAAGTTGGTGCATGGTGATTCACTATATTTTTCACCTCCCTGAACTCTCTTACTATTGCAGCTGGGTCAGTCCATATCAAGTCAACCAGGGTATTTTACCACACCATCTCCGATGTTGATGATTTTTAGTATACATGATTTTCCTACCAAAAAACTGGAAAATCCAAAATTTCAGACTTTTTTGACCAGTTGTTTATTTTGAATTAATTTTTGAAAATCGAAAAAGTCACTTATTTGTCCTTAACATGTGCGCACAAAATTAGGAATATCCAAAGAACCACTTATAATAGAAAAGTAGGTGAAGGTTCATTTTAAAGCTCTTATAAAGACCTTTCATATGAGAATATTGCATAACATATATTGAAAAAAAAAAAAAATAAAAAAAAAAATTTTTGATTTTTTTTTTGAAAAATTTCAAAAAGGCCATTTTTAATTTTTTTCAAAAAATTATATTATTTTCTTTAAAGTGTTATTAAACTATTCACAAAATTTTGAGATGGACAAATCATGGGTTCAATGTGAAAAAATTTATTAAAAATGTCACATGCATGAAAAATCGCCTATAAATAGACAATGCATTTTGGTAATTAGAAGAATATAATGGGGTTTAAAGCGATATTATAAAAATATTTAACAATATTTTATTTAATAAAAAATTATATCCTACGTTTCATTCTGTATCAGTAATCAAATTAACATTGCCCCCCATTGTAATATTTACTTACAAAACCTCTTTTCCACCGGAGACGTACTATTGGATGTTCCAATTCTTAGGAAAATATGCCTGTATAAACCTGCCAATACTTTTGTGAAATACTGCCTGTTTATTCCTGTTTAACATTAAGGACACAACTCCTTCATTTTATTGGTCTGTTTAGGTACATTGTGGGGATTTGCTGACATGAAAATTCCTGCATAAATTGATTTTAAATTTTTGGCAAGTATCTTCCTGATACAGCTCCAAATAATCGATACATAATAGTTCGACTGAAGGTTTATCAGAAGTCATCTCTGTGTAATTTTAAAAGTTTCAACTATGGGTGAGGCAAGTGGATGGACTAAATATAAAGTAAAGTGCTGTGATCCACTAGAGTTAAAAATCAAGCATTTTGGGAAATTAAGAAATGTGACCAAGTGGATGTGCAGTTACAAAAATGTCAAAATGGGAATGAAAATCTGTGATGGTTGTAGACTAAAGCTTTCAAAGGAGTTTAAGGCATCTGAAGAAGATGAGGCAGGGTAAGTAACAAATAGTATTTTTTAATATAAAATTAATAAACTAAACCAATTGCGTCAAGTACAGAGTGGAAAAATCTCATGGCATTATTTTGCATGGCATTTTGAGAATACAGACATTATGTACAAATTTCTTGGCATTATGTACACATTTTGGGTCAGCTGTTACCCCCTTTTTAAGTTCTTATAAAAAACTAACTTTTTAAATTTTTTTAGACCCAGTCAAGTTCCAGAAAATGATCCAGATTTTCAAGATCCTGCTGAATTATTTACTCTTTTAAACAAGTCATTGGAGCTTCTTGGTGTGTCGCCGATTAAAAGAAAAAATGTATACAAAGAAAAAATTGATATTGTACAGCATACAATTGCGAAAGCATTTACAAAGGAATCAGATTCAACGCTAGTAAAGGAATGCCAGAGTGACGAAAGTGAAATGATTAAGCAGTTAAAGGACAAATTTTTAAAAACCGAAAAGAGGAGTGAGAAAATACTAGTTTTATCATGTTTACCTCAAAGTTGGAGTAGAAAGAAGATTGAAGAAGAATTTGGAGTTTCTCAATATTTGGCCAGAGCTGTAAAACAGTTAGTTAAGGACAATGGGATATTATGTTCTCCTAACCCCAAACCGGGAAAGACCCTTAGTGATAGAGTGGCCCAAATAGTGGTAGATTTTTACCAAAGGGATGACATTAGCAGGACCATGCCAGGTAAAAAAGATTATGTTGTTATCAGAAAATATGGAGCTGAAAAAGAATATGTACAAAAAAAATTAGTCTTAGCTAATTTAAAAGAAATTTATGCATTGTTTAAAACTGAGTACCCCAATGAAAAAATTGGGTTTTCAAAATTTTGTGAACTGCGACCCAAAAACTGTATACTGGCAGGAAAAAGTGGGACTCATACTGTATGTGTATGTACTATACATCAAAATATAAAACTAATGCTCAATGGCTCCAAATTAAATAAGCTATATGATGAAAATAACAGGCCTCTTGCAATATCTTATCATGATTGCCTTTATAAACTAATGTGTAATCCACCTTCAGTGGACTGTTTTTTAAGCAATAGATGCAAGCAATGTCCTGGAGTAGAACAGTTTAAAAATACGTTAATAGAAAAATTTGAGGAAGAATTAATTGATGAGGTCTCATTTAAAAAGTGGGTCTCAGTAGATAGGTGTACTATGGAAACCGTTGTTAAGAAAAGTGATGATTTTGTCCAGGAATTTACTGATGATCTTGTAAAACTTAAATCACATTCTTTTATTGCAAAAATGCAAAAAGATAGATACAATGAAATAAAAATTAACCTTAAACCTGGAGAGTCTTTGATCACTTGCGACTTTGCGGAAAATTATTCCTTTGTTATGCAAGATGAAGTCCAGTCTTATCATTGGAATAACAGCCAGGCAACCCTCCACCCTTTTGCCATTTATTTTCTAAGTGATGGTAAACTGCACAACCTGAATTATGTGTTTATTTCGGAAAGCTTGACACATAATACAATTGCATTTCATTTATTTTTAAAAAAATTAATTTTTAAATTTTTTAATTTTAAAATCATTTAAAAATCAAAATACCAGGACTTAACAAAATTTTTTATTTTTCGGATGGATGTGCTGCGCAGTACAAAAACAAAAATAATTTTCTGAATATATGCCTGCATAAAAAAGATTTTGGTGTTGAAGCAGAGTGGCATTATTTTGCCACCTCGCATGGCAAAAGTGCCTGCGATGGCTTGGGAGGAACTGTTAAAAGACTTGCTGCCAAAGCCAGTTTGCAGAGGCCCTATGACAATCAAATAATGACACCTCTACAATTGTTTACTTGGTGTGAAGAAAACATATCTGGCATTGATTTTAAATATTGCACAGAAGCAGATTATACAAATCATGAAATAATTTTGAATAAAAGATTTGCGGAAGTCTTAACAATACCGGGGACACAAAAAATTCATGCTGTAATTCCTCTTACAGAAAGCACGTTTTTGGCAAAACAGTTTTCTACATGCTTAGAGGTCGAAACACATAATCTTTTTAAAGGTGGAAGCATTATTTTGCAAAATATCGAGTCAGGGTTTGTCACTGTAGAATATGACAGTGCTTGGTGGCTGGCTTGTGTCTTGGGGAAAAATAATGAGAGCGGAGAACTGAAAGTAAGCTTTCTTCATCCACGAGGACCTGCCTCATCATTTTTTTACCCAACACCTCAAGATATTTTAATTATTAAACCAGAAAGTCTTATAAAAAAAGTTGAACCCAACACTGCTACTGGCAGAACATACAATGTCAGCAAAAAAGAAATGTCAGATTCATCAGAAATTCTTAAAAGAAAGTTAAAAAAATAAATTTAAGGTATATAGTTAGTCTTAGTGTTTTCTGTCTAATTTTTATCAACGAAGTAGAAAAGTTTGTTTATTTCTTTTGCGAGTTTAAAATAAAATAATTTGTAGATAAAGTCTCTGGGTATTTTTTAAAACCTGTATCCATCCAACAAATTTATTTATTTTAATATCCAGTGCACTATTGGTGCTCCTAAAATATGTTTATTTTTTTAAATGCATGATTTTTAATGTACTTAATATTTTTGATATTTTTTTTGACATTGAACCCATCATTTCTCCATCATAAAATTTTGTGGATAATTAAGTAACACTTTGACCAAAATTATATATTTTTTTCAAAAAAATTAAAAATGGCCTTTTTGAATTTTTCAATTTTTTTTTTTTCAATTTTTTATTTTCAATTTTTTTTTTTCGTTAAAATTATGTTGTGATATTTCATAAAAAAGAGCTTAAAAATGACTTTAAAATGAGCCATTTATTACTTTCCTAGTGTAAGTGGTTCTCGAGATATTGCTAGTTTTGTACATTCTTGTTAAGGTCAAAATGCTGACTTTTTTATTTTGAAAAATTAAAAAAAAAAAACTACGAATCAAAAAAATCTAAAAATTTGCATTTTCAACTTTTATGGTAAGAAGAAAATATATACCAAAAATCATCAAAATTGGAATTGGTCTCGTAAAATTTTTGTGATTTTTTGGTTGATTTGATATGGAATGACCCAGCTAGAACATGTTTTAAATTAAAAAAGAATACCTGAACATCAGTCCTTTCTTGGATCCATTTAGCAACTGATTCGGCTTGGAATCCAATTCTTTGAATATCCATAGTGTCAGCTGGCTTTGGTTTGCCTTTAGGTGGGAAATGTATAAAAACTGGAGCTGTGTTTAGCTTCATCTGAAAATGTTTCAAAGTTTTTAATTAATAATACTTTTTTACTTTATTTACTTAAATGTACATGAAAAACATTCATAAAATTCTATGTATGAATTTTTTTTATATCATAATTATTGTAGCTGCTATTTTTTTAGTAATCACCCACAAACAAGCTTTTGCTTAAATATATGAACTACTCAAGTCAGAAAGAATAAAATCTAAAGGTCATAGATTAGACCTTAAGGTTATGATTTGTAATTTAAAAAAAATAGTTTTGCTTACCATTTGGAACACCTCTGATCCTTCATCAAAATCAACCATAGCAAAGTACATCTTGTTTGAAAAAGCTTGAGAGTACCTGAATGAGTTGGCAATAATTTGATACTCATCATAGGCTGCCTTACATACTGTGCACTAAAACAAAGAAAACATCAGTATGTTACACTTCCTAAGAATGTGTGAAGTGGACATCCAATGGATGTCCAACAAAGGACCAGTCAAGAATCAATCAAGTAATTATGCACTAGGGGGGTTTTTGTCAATTTTGATAAATATGTTTTAGCCAAGCTCTTTTTTGAAAAACAGACAGTGGTCCCCAAACAATAACAAACTTAAAGTTTGGCTGTGTTAAAGATAACCTTACTTGTTACATATGCATAATTTTTTTAGTTGGGGGTTATATTGAAAAGTTTGAATAATTCCAGAACACAGCAATAGGCTGAATCATTTTAGTATTAATTCCTTGTATCTTTTTATGCTACCTATTTTTAATATTTTTTATGGTTTCACTTTTTAAAAGTTCCCTTTATAAATATATCTCTATGAATGTACTCATAAAGTTTTTTAATTCTTCATGCACAATATAATATGTCCTGGTAAATTATAAATTTACTGAAAATCTCTTAAAACATTTAAAATTGATTTCTCAGGGGCAATCAAATGTCCTCAGTGGATATACTATGGATGTCTTTATGCTACTTGGGATGGCAGTCAGCATAAGAAGTAAAAAATATTGGCTGAATTTAACTACGTAGATATTTGTTACTTGCTTGTCTCTGTGGTGCCAAAGCTGTGAACATAACAATCATTGAGTAATTCCTTGGAGTAGATTTGACAAAATCTCTGAATTTGTTGGCATTTAGACGAATTAAAGGTTTTTTGTTGGCCAAATCGTTGAGTTGTTGCACTCTGTCTCCTAGAGAAGAACCCTAAAAAAAAATTTAACTACATTAGTACTCTTTGGCTTATTTAGCTGCCATTTTTGACACTGTGGATAGTTATTACATAGTTAAGTACTCGTAAATGATTTCATATGAAGTTAAACTTACCGGCTTCCTACCTTGCCCATGTACATGGTAAGCCAAGGCAACCACACCAATAAACAGATAAAACACGACCCTATTCATTTTTCCCCAAAAACTGGGAAGTAAAAATATGTTATAACTTATGAAATTTTAAGCAAGGTACCACACCACACGAGAGCACTTCAGGTAAATCTTATCAAATTATTCAATAGTTTATTTTATCGGCTTTTGGAATGCCACATCACAACAAAAAGTTCATTTGACTTTAGAGTCTTTTGACATATTTTCTAACCTCACTTTGTGGCCGCGCTTTCAATAAAGTATGACAAATGCCTGTCTTTGGCCTATGGACCAGAGAGGCCGGAAAGAATTTTTTTGCTAATAGCGTTTTCCTTTTGATGCTCTGGTGCGCACTAAGTGTATCTTTATCCTTCTCTATTTTGTTTCAAAATAAAGGATACATATACACTCAGTGCGCACTGGTGCAACAAAAAGAAATCGCTAAAAAAGTCAAGTACGGCTGCACTTAAACAGAGAAGTGAGGTTATATTTTTGTTTTAATAAATTTCCCTGGCTCTTTGGGTTTTCAAAAGATAATTTTAATCCAGAAAGCGAAAATGTAACTTGAGAAAATAATCTATTTTTTTATATTAACTGTATTTAATCTTTGAATCTATCGTTCAGAATGGATAAGGATAGAAGCAGGTATAAATTTTAAAGATCTTGAAAGGTTTATTCAAAATTTTGTACAGTACTTATGATACTTTAGGCCGGGTTTACGCAGCAACTTATGGGAGATTTAAGGTGGATTCTAACAGCACTTAGCGTAACTTAATTTAGTGTAAGAGTTGCTCTTATGAGATTTAATGATCGCGTTAATACAAGTGTAATTTAACGTAATTTAGCGCAATTTAACTTAAGAGATGACCAACTTTTATCTTTTCTTAAATTTCCTTAAGTGAAATCAAAATTGCCCATGCCCAAACAAAGATGGATGCTGATTTTTCACAACTTGTAAACAAATACAAGAACACGAAGAATTTGATTGGCCAGCTGACAAAATTTTTGACAAAAAACAGCAGAAACTGGCAGCTACTTAAAGAGGCTGTATGAACACCCTAAATTTTCCTTAAGTTAGGTTAAATTACGTTACACTAAATTAAATTTTGTTAGGTGCTGTTAGAATCCACCTCTACCGAACTCGTTTTTATGCGTAAGCATAAATTTAGTGTTAATTATGTATGTATGGCTGTCTCTTTATTTTGATAAGAAAGAAAAAAGACAGACATGCAGAATTAGCATTAAATTTATGCTTAAGCATAACTATGAGTTGGTTAAATTATTATGTATATATATTAATGTATGTAAATTAATGCACAATTCTTAAATTTAGTGCCTAATATCATCATCTCTGTGTTTTTCTATCACACTATGTTGCTGGGTAATCCCACTTTTATTGCATAGAGCATAAACCCCACCAAGAACCCTTTCATAGATTAGATTAGATTAGATTAGATTATTTTATTTAAAGTAAGAATTCAAGAAAACATAGTGAGTTTATATATAATCACATAAATTTCTCCACTAAGCAGTTCCTTAAATCTAGGATTTGGGTTGAACTGCTTAATTAACAGATATAAAATATATAAAACTAACTACTACAATAAATAGCACTATAACTAATAAATAAGTTACTCTTTTACACATTTTTATTAATTTCAAAGTTCAAGTATTAATTTTTAGAGTATTTGAGTTTCAAATTTTGTTTTCTAAGATTTCTCAAGTAACTAGGTAATACATACATACATTCAATGCGAAGAGCATAAACTCCACCAAGAACCCCATCATACAAGTTTTGGAAATCAAAATACATAGCATATATATATATATATATACTGTTTTTGGAGGCTGCTAGATGATGCAGGCATAAAAAGATTTCTCCCCACAACATTTTTATGGAAAATATGTCCACATCAAAATCAGATGAATAGTTATAATTTTATTAAAAAAAAGAAAAACGCTTTAACAATCTACTGGTTTTTGTTAAAAATCTTGAAATAACCCAAATCATAAAACCACTATAACACTTTCTTGGTATGTAAAAAAGCCAAAATATACAAACAATTTCGGACCTAAAGCAAATAATATTTTTTCAATTATTGTATTTTTTGTCCCGTCCAACCCAAAAGAAAATCTTTACTGGTTTATGGTTCACAATAATTTTTCTCCTTTAATTCCAATGCCTTTAGTTTAGTTTGGAAAAGTCATAATAAACCATTTTTCTAAAAAATTGAAATATATAAAAGTAAGAATTTACTAAAATTAAGTTTTAATTTTTCTTGTCCTGTCCAACCCAAAGTTTAAAGGTTCGCCCTAAAAGCTCTGGTTACAACTTATTGTTTTAAACTATTTTATTGCGTAGCCTATGGTTTTAGGAAATTATTTATTACAAAATATAGTCATAATTTTGATCATGTAGAAGTCACAGCTGGTTTTACTAGTAATGGGTTACTTTTTTGTCCCTTTCGACCGCTTGAAATGGCCGACCTCTTTATTTAATGTGAGAGAGGAAAGTGCCTCTTTCACCAGTAGATAGTTTATTAATGCTCAACAAGAAGCAGATGGCATTAAATCCAAGGGAAGGAAAGCACTTCACTCCAGAGGAATGCAAGAAAATTTTCTCCAATGCCTTTTTTGTCTATTTAAAAGAAATAACTTTTTTTTCTAAATCAGCCAAAACATAACATTTAAAACTCAATTTGAAATCAGGACCCAAATTCAGATTCAGGTTTTCAAACTCAATTGAATTGAGTTGGACCACAGGTTGGACCTCTTTATTTTTTTCTAGTGTAAATAAAGAGGTTAAATTTGATTTGATTAAGTTTGAAAAAGAGAACTAATCTGGACTTAGTATATACATCAAAAATACAATAAGGGTTGTTTACAACATAGCAACCAGCATTGACAAACTTTCAACCGCTTTTTTACCAAAAAATTGATTTTTAAAGAAATTTATGTGTTGGTCAAATCTCTGACCTGTTTTTATTTTATTTTAATTCCTTAGAATTATCACAACTGGGGGGATGATACAAATAAGAAAGTTCTGTGCTTAGGGATTGCAAATTGAGTTGCAAATCTTATTTTTGTTTGCTCTGACATCCTTAGAATGTTGTCACATGTTCTGTTGGTTGTAAAATATGTTTAAAGTTTTTTTACAAAAAGGAGAAGTTTAAAAAGGTACAAAAATAGTCATTAGTTTATGATTTTTAAAGATTCTAAGCACCATTCAAACTTGCACTCTTGAATTAGAAATAGACTAGCTTTAAGGATGTTGTCCAGACAATAATACTTTACACAAAGCGACTCATGCCATGTCCAACAAAAATTACAGTCTGAATAATTTTCTTGTAGGGGAATAAAACATATCAAAGATAAACAAAAATATAAAAAAAACTCGACAAAAAACCCAAAATATACTGTTCCAAAGAATAAGCCTTTACATCTAGCTTCTAACTGGGATCGATATGAAACTGAAGCGATAGATGAAAATGACCTTACTAGCGGCACGAATTTTGAGTTGTTGTCAAACGCTCCCATATCTGCAGGTTTGTAGGATTTTGTTTTTCAGTTTTTTCATTCACACATATACAGGGTTCTATTAGACTGGCCTCTGAATTTATCTGGGAAAAGTTTTGAGCTGCAAAAAACTTTTTAATAAAAAGACAGACCCCAATTTTTCAAAGACAAAATTTTGTAGGGCTCATAGTTTCCCCGATAAATCCGGTGGTCAGTTATTGGACCACCTATCTGGTAGTCAGACAAAAATTCTGAAAATTGGATTTGGTGTATATGCTTTGGTTAGAAGTCGACACCAAAAATTTAAAAAATATATTTAATGTAACGCAATGGTCTACCTAGAGATTTATTACATTTATATATTACAAAAACCAAAAAATTATATAAATCTAAATCCTTTTTTGTAGTTGATTGGCAACATTAGACCTTAATTTAGCAGTAAAACAAAAGTTAAGAAAAAATAACTTTCTAGGAAGTTTCTACAAGTCCAAAACAAACCAGGTCATAGAAGAGGAGATTGAAAAACAGAAAAGCAGTGGCAATAAGTTATTTTACTTAGATTTGGACATGCTTCAAAGAAGTGTCGCTGCCGTACCTTTTTACCAACAAATAGGCATCAGCAAAGATTACTTTACAGTGAGTATACTCTCAGTACGGAAAAAAACTGCCAATTGATGGGCATCTAAGCTTACACGATTGATAAAAAAAAAATATTTAAATAAAAATGCGAAAATGTATTTTGACGATTACTCCACCACTCTACCCATCTAACCAAGTAATAAGATATGAAGTTTTTGCATATTTCTTTAAATGAAAAAAGTAAATATTTACGAGAAAACCTTATTGTTGAGATGTGAAAAACAATTTTGTTGTGTCATGTTTGAGTCTTTCAGATGAGTTTACTTTTTTTTGTTAAATAAATATCCATAATGCTATACAGACCGCTTCAAGCTACTACGAACATAGGGGGAATCAAGTCCAATTTACTCTACGTGCCGTACGACCGAGGTGGATTCGAAGCACGCTGCAGTGTTATCTTTTAGAAATTCATTTTGTTTTTATTATTTTGTTTTATTTCTGCCTTGCTCGAGAAACACATGGGTAAGTTCTTAATTGAAATAATACATTTTTAAAACTAAAAATGGATGTCTACGAAGTTGCCGAAAAAGTGCAGATGGTCAAATGGTCAAATCGTCATAACCCAACACACGTTCGATATTGGTCGAGGGAAAATTTGCATTTTGACGTAAGAACACAGTATCCCCAAAAACTAAATGTTTGGGGGGGGGTATTGTAGGGGAACACGTAATTGGGCCATTTTTTATTAACGGCAATTGCAATTTGAATGGTCCTAGATACTTGGATCTACTGCAGCAGCACATTATTCCAACTGCTAGGCAGTTGTTAGGTGTAAGATTTGGTGAAACATGGTTTCAACAAGATGGTTGTTCCGCTCACAATGTTGGCCTTGTTAGGGAATATCTTGATAATGTATTTCCTAATCGGGTTATAAGTACACGGGGAACTATTTTATGGCCAGCTCGATCTCCCGATCTTGCTCCTAATGACTTCTATCTGTTTTTGAAGAAGCTTTTCAAATTATCACCCCTAACATGCTTGGAAACGTTAGAAGGGGTTTTTATAGTAGGCTCGGATATTGTCTATCCGAGCAAGGAGGACTTTTCGAACATTTGCTTTAATTTTTTTTTGACTGGGAGAATCTTTTTGGTTTTTAGAATGTATTATTTTATTTTGAGGACTTGCTTTTATTTTGTTTCTCCTTATTATTTTCATTGTAACACGTCGTCACTGATAAATCTGAGCAGTTAACAATAAAACGCTCTTATTTATCAGTGACAAAAAATAAGAAAATTACGTTATAAAAATTTGCGTATTTATTGACCAAATTCCGGTTTCATTGACTACGCTCCACACAGCACCGTGGTTAGAGGCGTACTAAATACAAGGCGAAAGGCGGCGAACGGCAGCGAATGGCGATCGGAAGCCTGAGTGTTGGTTGCTTCACTGATAGGCGTGCGGTGTCTCTGCATGTACGTACACTGGCAAATTAGACTTCTTCCGCCCTATGTTCGCAGTAGCTTGAAGCGGTCTGTATACGTTTTAAGCAATGTACACTTGATTTCAAAGAAAACTCGTACATGCATTTTTTCCTATGCCACAAAATTTAGCTTTCCATTAGTGTATAAGGCACCACCAGCTTAGTATGCCTGACAGCTTAAAATTCAGTGTGACATCCTTAAAAATTCAAAGTTCAAATTATCACTCGAGTTATAGAAGACGGCTGGTCTATAAGAAGAGCGGTCACTCATTTTGGAGTTGATAAAATGACGATAATGCGATGGAAAAAGTGCTGGATTGAAAATAATTCTACGGATAGGAAAGATGGATCAGAATGACCAAAAGTGTGCAAGATGAGAGACTTATTGACCATTTCAGACAAAATCCGTTTTCAACGTCGGTTGAAGCAGCTAATGTAACATTATTTCCGGGTTCTTTAGCAACAGTAAATAGAAGAGTAACGAAATCAGAAATCTCTTGTCGAGTTACTGCAAAGAAGCCTTTTCTAACAGAAGAACAAAAATAGGCCAGAGTGATTTTTGCACTGAACAACATTCTTCGTGATAATGACTTCTGGGAGAGGGTGGTTTTCACTGACGAAAAAAATTTTCAATCATCTCAAGCAGCAGGAGAATTTTAGTTTATCGTCCACCAAATTCTAGATTTGAACCCCAATATACAAACCAAATTAAAAAAGCTGGACATTTTTCTATAAACATGTAGGGCTGGTTTAGTGCTAGAGGTTTGGGTTTTTTTTTGGGAATCGAAGGAAGATTATATATATAATCCTTGAAAACGTTATGCTGCCATCTGTATAGGCTTTACATGAAAATAATGACTTCGTTTATCAGCAGGACAACTGTCCAGTACACACGGCTAATGTTGTTCGCCAATGGTTTCAGAATAATAATATAGAAACACTTCCTTGGCCAGCCAACACCCCTGACCTTAACCCAATGGAAAATATATGGAGTCTAATCGTTAAGATAATATACCAAAGGAATTGGAGACCACGAAATGCTGAAGAGTTAAGCGATGCTATTTATCGCGCATTGGATCAGCTCTCAGAAGACCATCAGTATTTTCAAAATTTAACCTTTTTAATGCCCAGATGTTTGCAGCTTGTAATAGAAAAAAATGGTGATCCTGTTAAATACTAAATTATTTATTTTAGTACTTTTGTAAGTTAAAATAATTAGTATTAAGTTTACCATCGTTTTAGTCCTAATCCAAGTTTCCTATTCGTCGAATTGTTTTCAATCTAGCGCTGTTTCCATCGTATTATTGTTATTTTATCAACTCCAAAATGGGTTTCTGCTTTATAGAACACCCTTCGTCCGTTACTCGAGTGATAATTTGATATTGTTCAATAAAGACTACTAAAACATTATTTTTGCTGATTTTTTAGTATTATGCAAAATTTAATATAAAAATAAGGTTGCCTTTAATTTAAGTAAAAAAATATTTTCTGTTTTAGAGACCTTTTTTAAACAATATGACAAATTGTCGTTCTTTTGAACTCAGACTTATAACTAAAGATTATACACTTTTAGAAAGGTCAATTTTGTGACTGCATGTGTATGTACACTTCTGGCCACATAAAATGCGTACGCCGATTTTATACAGACCGCTTCAAGCTACTGCGAACATAGGGCGTAAGAAGTCTAATTTGCCAGTGTACGTACATGCAGAGACACCGCACGCCTATCAGTGAAGCAACCAATACTCAGGCTTGCGATCACCACTTGCATGACTTTCCTTTGGTATTTAGTACGCCTCTAACCACGGTGCTGTGTGGAGCGTAGTCAATGAAACCGGAATTTGGTCAATAAATACGCAAATTTTTATAACGTAATTTTGTTATTTTTTGTCACTGATAAATAAGAGCGTTTTATTGTCAACTGCTCAGATTTATCAGTGACGACGTGTTACAATGAAAATAATAAGGAGAAACAAAATAAAAGCAAGTTCTCAAAATAAAATAATACATTCTAAAAACCAAAAAGATTCTCCCAGTCAAAAAAAAATTAAAGCAAATGTTCGAAAAGTCCTCCTTGCTCGGCTAGACAATATTCGAGCCTACTATAAAAACCCCTTCTAACGTTTCCAAGCATGTTAGGGGTGATAATTTGAAAAGCTTCTTCAAAAACAGATAGAAGTCATTAGGAGCAAGATCGGGAGATCGAGCTGGCCATAAAATAGTTCCCCGTGTACTTATAACCCGATTAGGAAATACATTATCAAGATATTCCCTAACAAGGCCAACATTGTGAGCGGAACAACCATCTTGTTGAAACCATGTTTCACCAAATCTTACACCTAACAACTGCTGCAGTAG
Source organism: Oxystoma pomonae (assembly GCA_963921995.1). NCBI lineage: Eukaryota > Metazoa > Arthropoda > Insecta > Coleoptera > Brentidae > Oxystoma > Oxystoma pomonae. The sequence continues at coordinate 1,941,183 of OY998167.1, read as the reverse complement.
ATCCAAGTATCTAGGACCATTCAAATTGCAATTGCCGTTAATAAAAAATGGCCCAATTACGTGTTCCCCTATAATACCCCCCCCCCCCCGCCCCCAAACATTTAGTTTTTGGGGATACTGTGTTCTTACGTCAAAATACAAATGCAAATTTTCCCTCGACCAATATCGAACGTGTGTTGGGTTATGACGATTTGACCATTTGACCATCTGCACTTTTTCGGCAACTTCGTAGACATCCATTTTTGGTTTTAAAAATGTATTATTTCAATTAAGAACTTACCCATCTGTTTCTCGAGCAAGGCAGAAATAAAACAAAATAATAAAAACAAAATGAATTTCCACTGCAGCGTGCTTCGAATCCACCTCGGTCGTACCGCACGGAGAGTAAATTGGACTTGATTCCCCCTATGTTCGCAGTAGCTTGAAGCGGTCTGTATAGTGTATTATGGACCTCGCGATTCGGTAACCTTTTAGGTATTTCAAATTGACAAAAAATGTCACCGTCAGGTTTGGTTGTTGTCATACGCTTTTATTTAAAAATGCTCCAGCTAAACGAATTCGAAAAAGCCCAAATTTGGTTGGTCGGTTCGAAGAGAAGCAGCCCATTACGGACGAAACAAGGATACAATTGTAAGAATAAGAGGAAAGTATTAAAAAGAATGAATTGTTCGACTAAGGCGAGGCAATGGCTTAACCCAAGTCAGTACGCCTCAGCAGGATCAGCAACTGATCGACTTTCGACAGAGGTGAAAATTAAGGCACATTTTCCTGGATCCATAAGAACGACGCGCAGAAAAATTTACTTAGTGCGGAAAAGAAGCAAGCCAGGTTAATTTTTGCAATAAACAATCCACTACAAGAAGAAGAATTTTGTTGGCCGACACGAACACGCTATCTCGAAAAATATATTGCTGGACACTTCTCAGTGAACATGTGGGGTTGGATGTCTGCTAGAGGGTTAGGTGTTTGCTGGCAAATTAAGAAAGGTTTACCGCAGTGAGATATTTGGAAATTTAAGGAGGGGTATTGGTAAAGCTATGATGAACCTTAAAATAATTTAGTTAAATACCTCTTTAAGTGTTTTTAGAGGTGTTAAAATATTTAAGGTATGTTTTTCGTTAATTTTAAAGAGTTTAAGAACTTGATACTCAAAAAAAGAAGTCAGTATACTAGTTTAATGCTTAGTGTACACTTTGAGCATCAAAAAATATAAAATAACAATAATATGCACTGTGGGAAAAATTATTTTCCTGGAATTATTTAGTTACCTTATTATCATAAAATATATCATTAATAAATACATACATATTTATTTATTTTAGCAAATTCTGGCAAAATTATTTATAAAAACTTCCTTTTTGCATATTTTCAGTATAAAGAGGATATCATTCAAATATATATATATAAACAAAATCTCTCAAAATTAATTTGATTTGGGAACGCTATTTTTTTTATTCTAGGCGGCCAATTTTAACAGATCTCCATCCTTGTCTAATACATTTTCATTTCACTAAATTATCTTCATCTACCTCTAAAATTATCCTCTCTCTCTAAATATTTTTCATTTTAACAGAGAAAAAAATGTTTTTTGGCAGTACTTTTTTTGAACGTTAAAAAAACATCGAAAATTTGAAAAAAGTGAGTGTTTCATTCTATTAGTTAAAAGTGTGGAAAAAAAGCTTGAAATGTGAGTAAAGTCATGGCATAAAAATGTGAAAAACATAGAAAAAATTAGTTAAATAAAAACGTTACGCCTTAAATTATACTAAAATATTTTAAGCTTTAATGTGGCCGTCAGTTGATTTTTTATATTCAAACAATGAAATAATTTTTCAGCAGTACAATTGTCCTGTTCACACGGATAATGCTGTGCGTCGCTGGTTTCAAGACCAAAATATAGAAGGTCTGCTTTGCCCATCGAACAGTCCCGACCTTAACCCCATCAAAAATATTTGAGGAAGATTAGTCAAAATAATATATGAACATAATTGGAGGTTCCAAAATGCCGAAGAACTTTTAAAAGCTATACGTAATGCATGGGATTTGGTTTTTAACTCTGTGTAGTTCGCTAACTTGCCTTGCTCGTGTATATAAAGAGTTGTTCTTTAGCCAAAAATACCATTAAGTGTAAATTGGGTACTGACAAAATAATAAATAATCCTCCAAGAGTTGCATTTTTTTAAAATCATAGGTAAACTATAACAATAATCGAAATATCTTACCTACACTACAATTAGCAGGTAGTGCCCCAGGTGTATACTAAAAAGCCTAGGTATAGCTAAATACACTGAAAAAAAAACGTAGTTGGGTTTTATATGTACGCATTTTATGTGAAACCAACTGTACATCATTTTTCCTAGTAGCATTTAGGAAAGGAATATTTTCTCTTTTTCCTGATGGTTTTAAAACTTTGTAAATTTTATATGGGGCGACTCTTATAACTCTCTACCTTTAGATTGATTTGATTTTTTTTATATTTTATTATCTTTGTGTTTCAGGCTTATAACAAAAACCTATCTGACCGATTTTGATAAAACTTTGTATACTTTGTATGGATTTGGACACTAGTTGGTTGTAGAGGTCCTGTTTATAATTTTTAACAGCGATTGTTTTATCAGAGGTGAGCAACTCGTTTTCATAAAACTGGATTTATGTGAAACAAAAACTAGAAAGAGGGGGCAATATAAGTTGCCCACCTCTGGTACAACAACAACTGTCAAATGTATAGAGGGCCTCTAGTTGCTCCAAGTCTCAGAATTACTATATATATATATTGTTCAAGAAGAAAAAGAAAATCATTCTTTATACTTTTGAGTTATAACTTACAAAAATATGGTTTATTTAGAGTAATCACCCAATACCGTTTCTCCGGCTTCGGAACCCCCCCTCTATATATTTACTCATTTCTTAGGGGGGTGACCTGGGCTGAGAAGGGGGCGGTGAGTTTTTAAAACAAAATTTTTTATCAAAACATGGCTTTTATGGTCTCAAATGAACGGTAGTTAAGTGGGGGTTTAAAAGAATATAAGAATAAAGGACCCTGCACTCACTTAGCCTTGCCGCTGGCTTTCGGTTGGAATGGGCTGGGCGTTTGATATGTTGTTGATCTGTTCTCCCTGATCAACGTTTAAATGGACCTCCTTTTGATCCGACCGACGATTTCAGAGATATGGATGTTGAAAGTTGGAGGTTTCAGATTTTAGGGATTTTTCAGTAAAATCAGTTTTTTGAATATTTTGTTGTATTCGAGTAGCTAACTTGCTACTTCCAGTACACCAGTTTTTAGGTAGAGAACCAGGCTATTGAATGCAGTTAAAAAAATTGACATATTTTATTTACTCTCAGTGGCGGCACAAACTTGAAAAACGTAAAAAACTTTTTTTTCAAAATCGCTGATTAAAAAATAACAAACTGAAATATTTTTTAATTTTTGATATGTTATACAAAATAAGCTCATCACACTTTGTGAAAAACGCCCGTGAACCTGGAAAATGCTCGGGTTATTGTTCCTATTTCTAGTATGTATATGGGTGTGCTATGCTAGAGACCAGAAAGCTCAGCCGATTTTGACAAAAGTGGTACCGCTGGAAGGTGTCTCCTGCTTTGGCCCCCTCTCCTAACCCCCTCCTTTCCCTAACCCAGATGAACCGCTTAAAAATAAGTAATGCAACGTGTCGAATATCAATTTAAATTACTTAAATGTTAATCCCATTCCGCCCAAATAAACTCACCGCCCCCTTCTCAGCCCAGGTCACCCCCCTAAGAAATGAGTAAATATATAGAGGTCCGAAGCAGGAGAAACGGTGAAATTAACTCTGTGTTTCGGACTTTCATTGTCTATATTTTATTTATACACGACGTTTCGATCAGTACAATCTCTGATCGTCTTCAGGTGCAAACTACGTAGTTTGCACCTGAAGACGATCAGAGATTGTACTGATCGAAACGTCGTGTATAAATAAAATATAGACAATGAAAGTCCGAAACACAGAGTTAATTTCAAACACATCATTGTCTCAAACTTTCAAACAGGAGAAACGGTATTGGATTTTTGTAAGTTATAACTCAAAAGTATAAAGAAATGACAGAACGGCGGCTCACATCTGCCATATTGATTTTCTTCTTGAACAATATATGACATATAGATATTCTGAGACTGCAGCACTCCAGCAGTACCACTTTTGTCAAAATACACATATACATAGTAGAAATGGGGACACTAACCCTAGCATTTTCTAGGTTCACGGGCATTTTTCACAAAGTGTGATGAGCTTATACATATGTAGCTCATTTTTTTTCTCTGAAGATTTTTCTAACATATCAAAAAATAAAAAATATTTCACCGTTTGTTCTTTTTAATCAGCGATTTTACGAAAAATCGCATTTTGAAAAAAAAGTTTTTTACGTTTTTCAAGTTTATGCCGCCACTGAGAGTGACGTAAATGAAATATGTCAATTTTTTCAGCTGCATTTAATAGCCTGGTTCTTTACCTAAAAACTGGTGTACTGGAAATAGCAAGTTAGCTACTCGAATACAACAAAATAGGCAAAAAACTGATTTTAGTGAAAAATCCCTAAAATCTGAAACCTCCATCTTTCAACACCTATATCTCTGAAACCGTGGGTCGAATCTAAAAGAGGTCCAGTTATACGTTGATCAGGGAGAACAGCAATCTACAACATATCAAACGCCCAGCCCATTCCAACCGAAAGCCAGTGGCAACGCTAAGCGAGCGGGGTTCTTTTGCGGTTATTTTTTGTTATATAAAAAAATCACTGAAATTTTTCACAAATGGTTGGGAAAACCAGGCAAGGTTATTCTGTATGAATCCTGAATGACAAGGTTTCCCAAGCAAGAGGAAACAACGGAAAAATCCGTTTTTCTAAGATATACAAATAAAAAAGTTGGGAGAGTAGTTACTGGTTAGTAAAATTCATTTTATTTTGAGAAGTGTTACATTGGAAGTATTTTTTAGGAAAAAGAAATATCCGAATTTGACAAAGAAGCTGCGGAAAGCCTTAAATTTCTTGATAAGGTTCTAAAATCTGTAGAAACTGTAAAACCAAATCCTCAGTGTAAAATTCAACAAATTCTTATAGCCAATGAAACCAATAATTCATCAACGGAGAAAAATGATGAAATTGAAGATTTAATAAGCAATTTAGAAATAGAAGACAACCAAGTGAAGGAAAATAAAAAAGTAGGGCCAAAAAATGACGGCGAGGATTTAGAAAAGTGGTTGGATGATATTTTAGATGACTAACTAGTAAGAAATAAAAATTTTATCGATTTGTTGTTGTTTTTAACTTTTTGGAAAGGGGTTAACATAATATGAAGGTGACGAAAATCTAGTAAAGTACTTATTTTTTGTTTTGTTAGTTTGAGTATTATGATCTTATCACCTTTAATGTGTGTTATCTTGAAAAATAACAAAATTTAATTTAGTTGTAATGATTTGTCAAAAATAACTCTTAAAAACAACAGACAAACGATGTCATGTGAGTGCTTTTAAATCTGAGGCACGTTTAAAACTAACAACAAATAATTTTTTCAGCTCAAAAAATACTTATCCAGGGTGTATCCGGGAAATACGGGAAAATATGACGGGAATTTTTAATTGTTTTTTAAAAAACGGGAAATTTTAAAATTGACAAAAAATATCACTGCAAACAATTTATAAATACTGCTGTTTAATGAAAATTAAAAACAACAGGTATGGAAGGCTATTTTGGGATCATCAAAAGTTTTTCTATTTCTACTCCTAATGAGTTATTTTATTTGGGTCAAACAAGACAATTACAAAATTTTGTGATGTTTACTGCCTGCCTGTCCGTTTATCAGTCTGTCTGTCATGATAACTCAAAAACCACTGAACCGGCATACAAATTCTGTGGATCTCGTTGATAAGGCCATTAGTTTTTGGTGAGGGTTTGTAGAGAGGTGGAAAGGGGGGTTGAACTGTATAAAATTTCACTACTTGAGAACTGCAATGGCTATAGCGATACGCAGTTTTCAAAATTTGGATTGATATACTTTTTGGGAGAGGGAATGTAGAGGTTATTACATCAAAAATCATAACCTTTTAATATTTAAAAAAATAAATAACGCCAGCAGGCATGTATAGGCATCCATAAAAACTTAAAAAAACATTCAAAACTTTATATTTTTTTGTTGTTGGAAACTTAATTAATTATCCATATTAATGTGAAAACCGCATGTCGGTACCTATACGGTCGTAACTTTTTAATTTTTTTAAAGTTCAATCCTCTTCCACTCCTGTCAAAACCTAATCAGCTCGCTGCCTGGTGACAAAGATTTTTTTGTGCCAAATTTGATAAGAATCAGTTCAATTGGTGTCCCAGACAGACAGAGACCATCCCAAAATTTTGTATAAAGGTCTTTTGTGACCCAATTAACTCTTTAATAAAATTTTTTTGACTTATCTCATGAGCCTCCACATTATATATGGATGGCGAAAAATCACAACTTAAACTGAAAATTTTATTTAGTTTTGGTGTTTGTCTGTCTGGCATACGATAACATTAAAAAAATGTTTTTTCACCAGTCGATGACCGGATTAAGTTTTTGGTGGAGGGGGTGGGTTGCGTAGAGGGCAGGAAGAAAAATACGGTTCGTGAGTTAGGATTGTTTAAAAAGTTTAATGCCCTTTTCAACCCTCTTTCCAAACCCCCACCCTCGTCAAAAGACTCGGTTAAGCCGTTCTTGAGTTATCGTGTCCCAGACAGAGCGACACCCTCCCAAAATTTTGCATTCAGGTCTTTTTTCACCCAAATAACAAATTTTTAGTGACTAAGTATGGATGTCTAAAAATTTTAATCTAAAAAAATATATAAAATCTTACACTGGAATTTTTCAAATTCAGCGGGAAAAAGACAGGAATTTTATTCAGATATTTTTGTAGACACCCTGTTATCTATAAATTTCTTTCTGGAAGGAAAACTATCAAAAGGAAATGTTCACGAGTATTTTGGAAGTTGTTTAATAATAATTGTGTGATAAAAAGATAAACACATAGCATCACAAGCACTAATGATCTAAAAAAATAAGTTAAATTTATAACTTGTTTATCAAATTTCAGGATGATATGGCGAATTTAAATTCTGAAAAGCTGATGTAACTTTTCAGTTTTATTATTACAGATCTGGTAATACAGTGCTGACCAAAAATACCAGTTGTGGTATAAAATAAATTTTTATAAAAAAAAACTTTTAAAGAACAAGCTTTTATTAAATGCACTTGAAAGTAGATAATAATTTTTTGTCGTTCTTGTACGATAATAAAAGCGATGGGCGCAAACTAAAAATTTTAACTTTAGGTATCGTATATCGGTCACATCGACGATTCACCTAAGAAAAGTCGTATTACTCTAGCTATAACGAACATTTTCAAAGGCTTGGCAAGCACGGCAATCTCACCCGTTCTCAGCTTCTTTAGATGAAAGCATTATGTTTATCATTCGAATAGAAGAAGAATTTAGTTCTTCTTTTGTGGTTGTCTCTTTGTTTTTTTTTTAATAAAAAATAATTTTTTAATTTTTAGATTTGTACTCTAAATCATCCATTTTGAATACGACATATTGAAATTTTCAAATCTGATAAAAATTTCACATCCCTTCCCGAAAAACCCCTTTGTGCCAATTTTGATTTAAATCGAACAAACTAAATCTTTTTCCCCCTCCACTTCCCTCGTTAGAGGGAGGTGGGTACCTGAGAATACCATTTTATTATATTTTCACCGGAACTATAAACGCATACCAAATTTGAACACAATCGGATGTGGATAAGTCATTTAAAATTGGTTAGCAAAATATGACCGAAAATCGTCCATCTTGAATCCGCCATATTGAATTTTCAAAATCTGATCAAAAATTCGTATTCCTTATCCTCAAAAGCCTCCATATACCAATTTTGGTTTAAATCGGACAAACTTAGGTGTTTTTTCCCCTCCTCCCCTCGTAGGTGCCTAATAATGACATATTATTGTATTGTTACTGGAACTATAAACGCGTACCAAGTTTGAAGACAATCGGACAAGTGGAAATCCGTCAAAATGACCTTGAAAAATTTTACACACAATCGGCCATTTTTAATCCGCCATATTGAATTTTCAAAATCTGATTAGAAATTCGTTATCTTCATCCCCAACACACCAAATTTCAACGAAATCGGGCGTACTTTAACTGTACCCCCCTCCACCCCCTTCGGGTAGAGGGGAGCTGTCAATTTCATCATGCTATATTCTTGTGTTGTCACCGCAACTATATAAGCATGCCAAATTTGAAGCCGATCGGATGTCGGGAAGTTGGTCAAAATTTAGTTGCAAGGTTCCACCCGAACAAACATCTACATAGTTATTACATATATACAGGGTGTCTTAATTGCCATGGTCAAATTAGACAAAATGTGCAGTTTTTGGGGGACATTGAAAATCTGGTTTCAGATTAAAAAAATAAATATTCTATCCCGAGGTACGGGGGTTTTTAGAAAAATTGCAGAAAACTATTTTATCAAATACCTCAAAAAGTATAATTTTTACAAAAAATTCGTAAAGGAAAAATTTTTTGCATTTTTTACGTTCTTCAATTTGGTTTTTTTTAAAGAAAATTTGCTACGTCTAGTTTTCGAGTTATTAACATCAACTTACTTTTTTTAAATACGGACATGTATTTTTGTCTATATTTATTTGCATTTTAATGGTAAAAAATGGTTATTTATCTTTTTTCGCACTTTTGCCGTTTTATCAAAGGTGGCTTAGAAAGTAAAAATAAACAATTGCTTATAAAAGCCGTTGCCTAATACATCTGTCAAAACAAGTTTTAATCAACATGGCACCGTTTTCAAAAGGTGAAAAATTAGATTTGTAGAAAGGCGCGTACCAAATCGAAAAATTAAATTACAAAGCTAGAGCTAAATTTGCTACTACACGGATTGAGTACGGTGTTGCACGGATTATTTGACAATCCTTCCAAACGGGGAAAAACCGGCAGAGGACGGGGAAGATGAAACAAATATCAATAGATTTTGAGAGAAATTGAAAAAGAAAGTTTAGTTTTAAAAAACGTGTTAAAATAATAATAAATACTGTTAAATAAGTTTAGGTAATTATGCAGTATACGGTTTTCTGCCATTTTTGATTTTTTTTGAAAAATTCTTTACGGGGGCACTTTCTAGGGTCCCTAGGACCCCAAATCCGTCTGCGCCGGTTGTTTTTTTTTTATTTTTTTTGATTTTTTTTTTCACTAAAACAACCCAAACCAACACAGTCCAACCCAACCTAATCCAAACCAACCCAAAACAATAAAAAAAAACACATTACAACCCCCCCTGGGCACCCTTTGTTCTCGTAAAAAAAAAATCGGGCGCAGGCGGATTTGGAGTCCTAGGGACCCTAGAAGGTGCCCCCATAAAGAATTTTTCAAAAAAAAAACAAAAATGGCAGAAAACCGTATACTGCATAATTACCTAAGTTTAATTTAATTAAATGGTGAAAAGTTTAAATATGTCAAAAGTTAATAAATAGTTTTTTCATTGGTAATTATGCAGTATACGGTTCTGCCATTTTTGATTTTTTTTGAAAAATTCTTTATGGGGGCACCTTCTAGGGTCCCCAGGACCCCAAATCCGCCTGCGCCCGATTTTTTTTTTTAACGAGAAAAAAGGGTGCCCAGGGGGGGTTGTAAAGTGTTTTTTTTAATTGTTTTGGGTTGGTTTGGATTAGGTTGGGTTGGACTGTGTTGGTTTGGGTTGTTTTAGTGAAAAAAAAATAAAAAAAAAAACAAAAAAAATAAAAAAAAAACCAATACCTGATTTTTTTTAAAGAAAATTTGCTACGTCTAGTTTTCGAGTTATTAACATCAAATTACTTTTTTTAAATACGTAAAAATGGTTATTTATCTTTTTTCGCACTTTTGCCGTTTTATCAAAGGTGGCTTAGAAAGCAAAAAAAACAATTGCTTATAAAAGCCGTTGCCTAATACATCTGTCAAGGCAAGTTTAAATCAACATGGCACCGTTTTCAAAGGTGAAAAATTAGATTTGTTATGCAAAAGCATTTCGAAATGCTGAAAGAGCGCTCCAAATGTATCAAAATTCGTACCCCGAAAGGCGCGTACCAAATCGAAAAATTAAATTACAAAGCTAGAGCGAAATTTGCTACTACACGGATTGAGTACGGCGTTGCACGGATTATTTGACAATCCTTCCAAACGGGGAGAAACCGGCAGAGGACGGGGAAGATGAAACAAATATCAATAGATTTTGAGAGAAATTGAAAAAGAAAGTTTAGTTTTAAAAAACGTGTTAAAATAATAATAAATACTGTTAAATAAGTTTAATTTAATTAAATGGTGAAAAGTTAAAATATGTCAAAAGTTAATAAATAGTTTTTTCATTAGACGCTGCATCAGTCTGTTTATGTTATTAAAACAGGCAATTGTTTTATCGGTCGTCTAAGCCACCTCTGACGTTCACTTTTTTTTTAAACCCAATAAAATAAATTTTATTGTATACAAATATGGACATGTGATACATCGTTAAAATCAGAAAAAAAAGTTCTTTAAAAAAATGGAATAAAAAATACAGGTCCGCACTTAAAAAAAGTAAGTTTATGTTAATATCTCGAAAACTAGACTTAGCAAATGTTCTGAAAAAGTACCAAATTAAAAAACGTTAAAAATGCAAAAAAAATTTCCTTTACAAATTTTTTGTAAAAATTAACTTTGTGAGATATTTGATAAAATATATTTCAGCAATTTTTCGAACAACCCCCGTATCTCGGGATAGAATATGGTAATTATGCAGTATACGGTTTTCTGCCATTTTTGATTTTTTTTGAAAAATTCTTTATGGGGGCACCTTCTAGGGTCCCCAGGACTCCAAATCCGCCTGCGCCCGATTTTTTTTTTTAACGAGAAAAAAGGGTGCCCAGGGGGGGTTGTAAAGTGTTTTTTTAATTGTTTTGGGTTGATTTGGATTAGGTTGGGTTGGACTGTGTTGGTTTGGTTTGTTTTAGTGAAAAAAAATTTAAAAAAAAACAAAAAAAAACAAAAAAAAAACCAAACGGCGCAGACGGATTTGGGGTCCTAGGGACCCTAGAAGGTGCCCCCATAAGAATTTTTCAAAAAAAATCAAAAATGGCAGAAAACCGTATACTGCATAATTACCAAAGAATATATATTTTTTTAATCTGAAACCAGATTTTGTCTAATTTGACCAACCTTGTACTTCTTATAGTTACCGAGATAGCAATAGTGGCCCATGGCAATTAAGACACCCTGTATACATACATTACAAGTTAAATAAAAAGCTTATAAAAATCAATAAAATATTTTCAATGAGATATGGGACTTCTTCTCACCCCCAAGGCTAATGGTCCTCCTTTAGGGTGGATGCCGATCCCTTGACCATAATTTTGACTTTCGTTTCGTATTGAGGATGGAAAAAGGCACATCTTTAAACCTTTAAAAAAATCTAATGTCTGTCTGCATGTAACAAATTATATATCAATTTGGGCGTCATTTCATGTTCAATGTTTTTTTTCCACAGATTAAAATTTGTCGAATTCGTATAGTTAACACAAATCTGTGGCTTTCTATCCTCACTGTATATTTTTATTGTTTTACAACAATACTTTTTACTAAAATAAATTAAACAAAAACTTGTTATGATTGATCCCCACTTGATTGCTTAACTTTTTCATATAAAATAACCATATATTTCAGGATTTACATTATTTGTTATTTTTCGAGAAAAACATTTTTTTTAGTACAATTTAAATTGTGTAAAATTTTAAGTTTTGAGCTCTATTAAACATAAAATTTAGTCAGTTTTTTAATTCTAATTAATTTTTAAAGGTAAGTAAGTAAGTACTAGCTATGTTTGAAATAAATGGATTTATGTTGAAATAAAATAATAATAAAATTTAAAAAATGATGCAATATTTTTTCTAGTTGTTAAAAATTAATCTAAGTAGGTAATTTTGTGATTTTTTTTGTTAGGTTTCAAAAGTACAAAATATGGCTGGGAGCGGGACTATCACAACAAGATCTTTGGGAACAGCGGCTGAAGGTATATGCATTGTGACTTATTTATACAAAGTGTCCACACACACACACACAAAAATTCTGAGGAAAATATTTAGTTGTGTAAATCTGATAAAATTTGCACCCAATTTTATTACTTTGTGACATGCCCCCTGCAAGATTTGTCTAAATATTTTTTTTCTTCTGATTCTGTAATTAGAATTCAGTACCTAACAATATTTTTTTAAATTCTTCCATAATTCATGAAATTTTAGGAAATCGTTTGTTTAGGATTTCTATCAGTTCTTGCACATAAGTATTTTCAGAAAGTGAATTCATAACCTGGACAAATCATGTTTAAATAAATAATAATATATTTGGCGAAAACTATTTCCGTTTATTTTTATAGGTTTTTAAAAATGCGATCAGAGTTATAAAATCAATGAAAAAAAGTTTTTGCATTAAATCCTTATTGGTACTATAAAATTTTGGAAAACTTGTTTTTTTTACAATATTTTAACGTAGTAACGTTGGTAACAAAAAACTCTTTCTGTATTTTTTTCTTTTTACCGCCATTTATTCAATTTTTTTTTAATAAAGGAAAAAACTTAGGTCATTTTCCACTGTTTATTAAAGATTCACCCAACATGTTTCAACAGTATGAACTGTCACCTTTAGGTGTTTACTAAAAGAACCCAATAAGAAATTATTATAATAATGAGATTCACTGAATATAGAGCAGTGTCCTTATTATAAGAAGTTTTCTTGGGTGCTTTTAGTAAACACCTGAAGATGGCAGTTTTTACTGTTGAAACATGTTGGGTGAATCTTTAATAAACAGTGGAAAATGACCGAAGTTTTTTCATTTATTTGCAATCTCTCCACTACTACTTCTTCAATTCCAATATTTTTTACCGGTTATTGGGTTGCTTCTTTACTATTTTTTGTTTAAAATCAGGTATCAAAGACCAATACGCAGATGGCAAAGCGGCTAAAGTATGGGAAGTTTTCATTGGCGACAAAAACTCCAGGACGAAAAATTACAAAAACTTTTTGGTAGGCTTGTTGAGAGAAAAGCGCTGCAAAAGGGTGTTGGATGTTGCTTGCGGTACAGGGTAAGCCAATAAATTGTACTTTAACAGACATTCCAGCTAAAACCATCAACACGGGTACAAATACGAATTAACGAAGGCATTAACCTACTCTTTGTGACTACTTATATATTTTTTAATTGGCGTCCAGAGGCTAAAACTGTTTCTATTTAAAAAGTAATTTAAAATGCTTCTTTGTGTCAAAAAAATGCCGAAAACATGAAATTTGAGTGTTTTTTATATTAGGGATATTTTGGAACACTTATTCGACACTTCGCAGTGGTTCTGTGGTGTAGTGGTGGTAATTAACCACTACCACTGTTGTGGTTATTTTTCTAGTTAATTTTAGAGAATTTTGGCGTAATTAATTTTAAAAATAATAAAATATTACCACGTCCCAACATATAAAACACTTATTTTGTAAAATTAAGCCCAATTTTTTGTTTTTTCTCATCTCTAAATTTTTTTCCAAGTGACATTTTTTAATGTGTTTTAAAAACTCTGGTAAAATCGATGCGAGGTAGTGGTAGTGGTTGTTAAAAATTACCACAGCGACTGTCAAAGTTGTCAAAATCTGAAGCGTTCCAAAATATCCCTATTAAAAGATCCGCTTAAACTTTTTACTCTCAAAATAAATAAAGTGGGCTTGCTAGTATTACCAAGATTTATTCATTTTGCGTAAATCACCTTTCTTGTAATTTAATAGTAGTTTTAACAACTGGTGGCTAAAATAGTGCTTTTTTACAAGCGTTGGTTTAAACAAATAATATATTTTTTTAAATACCTTTATCAGAAAATCCAAGAAAAACGAAGAGCACTTCTCGCAACACACCATTTTTACACTATAAATCAAGGCGGATGGTAAATAAAATAATAATGGTGGTTTCCATGTCGATGTGCCTTTTTATTCGGTGACGTTCGTTGTTGCGACATTTTGTCTTTGATATTTTGACGATGTTTTTAAATGATTTTTTCGTAAAACTTTTTTCAATATTACCATTTTCCGCTATTTCTTTTTAATTTTGGGTAAAAAACGAACCGAAATCTTTTTTTGCACCCGTGATCAAAAAAAAAAGTTGCATCGGTAATCAAAAAATGCTTTAGTTATCTGCAGAAAGTTACTAAAATCATGTTTTTGATGAAGGTATACAAAAAAATTGTTTCCATTTTGAGTGGAAATAGTGTTCCGTTCGTCAGGCAACATTTTGTTAGTTAAATTCTTAACCCTTTCGTTTTTTGGTAAAATAGTAACAAATATTATTTAAGTGTGATTTTAACTTTACGATTATTTTTTAATTATTTTTTAATTTATTAAATTTTGGCCTTTTTTGAGGTCCTATGAGCAAATAAATAAATAAATAATACAAAAATTAACGAAGGTGCTGTTCCGTCCGTTACGCATATTAAAAAGCTTTTTACCAACTTACTAAAGTAGATAAAAAATAAGATTACATTTGAATTGTTTGAATACAATTAATGTATTTATTTTTTGGTATCAGCGTTAACATATTTGCAGTGCCTAATGGCAATATTTAATTTTAAATTTAAAAAAATGGTGCAAAGTGTTACAGTTTTCATGAATACAACTTTTGATTTTTAAATGAAACACCCTATACAGGGTTGGCCATTTAAAAGGGTTCACCTAGATTTTTAAAAAAAACTGTAAATTATTGGAGAAAATGCTGAAACACGTCGATTTTGTTGGTAAAGGGGACACTTTTTGGCTATCTTGAAATTTTTATAGCGCGCATCCCCTTTGAGGGGTAAACTTTACCCCTATATTTTGAATAGGGACACCTTGCCAAAAAGTGTCCCCTTTACCAACAAAATCGACGTGTTTCAGCATTTTCTCCAATTCTTAACAGTTTTTGAAAAAATCCAGGTGAACCCTTTTAAATACCCAACTCTGTATATATCATCATACTTGTGTGTCACCTATGTCATTTTACAGTTTCTCCTTATATTTTTCGATTGACAGCAGTGCAAACGCCTACCAAAATATGTTTCATTTGCATTTTTCTACTTCAGAACAAATGAAAACCCTTTGGTACACCCACTTTTTCTAAAATGTCATTTTCTTACGTCTTAGAATCCTTTTTTTAAGTTTGACTACTAGCCTATTTTTTTATTCTCTAGAGTTGACTCAATAATGCTCCTAGAAGAAGGATTCGAGGTCGTTTCTATAGATGCCTCGGATAAGATGTTAAAATACGCGTTGAAATCAAGATGGGCGAGACGAAAAGAGGCAAATTTTGATAAGTGGAGTAAGTAAATAGTCCTTCCTACGGTTTTTTTCATTTGATAATAAACATTAATCGTTTTCTTGTTTGTCGAGGTTTGTTTAAAAAAAAAGGATTTTTTTATTAAAACAGTTTAAAACATTTTTATGGACCATTATCATTCTATCTTTATATTAAAATTTCTGTTTGTTTTTTCTATAAATTAATTTAAGTATTAAGTAAAAAAAAAACAGATGGATATAAAAGAATCTGTTAAGTACTGAAACACCACTTTGTATTCCGTGTTTTTTTTTACTAAGGTTTCAAAAATGAAATATTTCCACATTTACTCTAGACGTCATATTATATTGACCCAAAATTCATAAAAAAGGATTTTTGTTTGATAAAAACTGTGACACTATAAAGCTTTTAAAAGTTGATTTAAACAAAAAAGAAAATCAATTGTGGAAGTGGAAGTACCCGCCAAAAAGCAATTACAAAACTAAAACACACTGGAGCTTAAAAAAAAGATCAAAAGATCTTGGGTGGAAATACCACTGATGAGCTCACGCTGGTTACCCAGAGCAAAACATCGTTTAAATCATTTCTCTTTTCGCTTTGGTCGTTTGTGTGTTCCTTGTTTGAATTTTCGTTATTTCCACCCAAGATCTTTTGATCTTTTGTTTTTTGGTTTCTTTTCGGTTGAAGTAACTGATTTGAAGGTTTTTTAACTTCTTTTTTTTTACACTGGGGCTTATTTAGTAACTAGCTCTTTTCAAAAAAGCTATATCAAATTAAATAAACATTTGATTAAAAATAGCCCAAATGCATTAGCTTTATAAAAGATGCTTGATTCCTTCACCACAAAAAATTAAAATTTCATAAAATTGGATGAAATTGTCAAAAAAATTAATTAAAAATATCATAAAATCTTTAAAAATAGTATATTATAAACCTAGGGACAATTTGCTAAGGGATTAAACGCCACTTTAGTCCCGAGGTTTATATACTATTTTATGCCCTTTAGGAAAAGATCTTTGTTGAAATTACGTTATTTCTACGTCAAATGGATCGTCAACTACAAGAAAGGGTGCTAAGAATGAAATCGTGCCCAAGAGCAAGTGCTGTTTGGCTTGACTTGCCATAAATTTAATTATAGTATTCCAGGGATTAGTTTTTTTAATCCATGCGGGATTAAATTTACTTCTAATCCCTAAGCTGGGGGATTAAATTGATTTTTAATTCCCTAGGGATTAAATTTTCTTTGAACCCCGTAGGGATTAAAAGTGTCACTCTAGTCCCTAAAAAGAGGGATTAAAAGTACCTATTTAATACCTGAAGTGCATAAAATTATTAAGTGACCTGTTGGTTTAATTTTTATTTCAGTTATTGAAGAAGCCAACTGGTTGACTCTATACGACGATATTGAAGACTTGGTAGGCGATGGTTTTGACGCCGTCATCTGCTTGGGAAACTCTTTTGCTCACTTGTTGGACAATTATGGCGATCAAAGGGAACAAGAGTAAGTTTTTATTGATTCGTTACTAAAGTGCTTAAACACGTAATAGTAGTTTACATAACAAGCATGTTATGATGGTCATTAAACGCGAACATGAAGTTTGGGACGCGAGCCGCAGGCGATGACCATAACATGCGAGTTAGTGTACTATACTTTACCTACGACCAATGAAAATGTCATCATAAATACAGGGTTTTTAAGGAAATCCTTAGGGGGCCAAGCAGCCGTGTATAAGACGCAGACAAACGGAAAAGCACATTAGGCAGAAAAGAATGGGCATGGGGCGATGTTGTCACTACATCTTACACGTAGTAAATCCATTCCAGGTTGTTGTTTTCTAATGTTTTCCATTTTCATACCTTGGAATAAAAATTGTTTTTGCTCGACTTTAATACCAAACTGATGAAAGATATCGTAAAAAAAATATTTTTCGGCTTTTCATTTTGTAACCATTGTCCTTACGCACTGTTTACAGGCTGGGGACTGAGATACATGCAAATGCCTAACCTAAAGCGTTCATACACGGCCGGAGAAATCGACTGAGATATTTCCGTAGAAACTTTATCAAGCAAATAGGACGGGTTGACGCCTTCGAACGTCCAACCCGGGTTTTGCACTTTGATTCGAAATCAAAAAGGAGGAACAGTCAGATGTGGGGTCGTGCACAAATTACGTAACGGTTATTTTACGAATTTTTGACTCCCTCCCTATGTAATGTTTTGTAACGGTTTGGCACGCCACTCCCCTAATATTACGTAACGATTTCAAGACCACTACCCCCCCCCCCCAAAAAAAAAAAACTTTTCACTTATTTTCATTCCAAATTTTCTTAGTTTCACAGAAATGCCAACGCTGTCGAAAATCCCCCTCCCCCCTACGTAACGTTTTGTAACCCCCCTCTCCCCAAGACCATTACGTAATTTGTGCACGGCCCCTGTAGTCCCAGTGGAGGAGGGCGAGGAAATTGATATTTTTTTCTTAAAAATTATACTCTTTAGACCTATTTCTTTGCGTTCCCGAAATTACGTAATTTTTGAAAAAAAATTGTAAGCGGCGCCATTTTTATTTCGTGCTTTGTTTTTCTAACATTTTCGCGTTCGGCTAATTTAATTGAAAAATTTTTGCATGCGGCGCCCTTTATCTTCTCACTCGAAACCAAGATCCCCCGTTTTAGGAAAAGTGATCCCGTCTCTGTTTCTAAATTTTTTTCGAATAAAAGTAGAGTATGACCATGGGGGAAATAATTGTTTTCTACGGTATGACGAAAATTTCGAGAAAGTTGAAGAAAAAAATAAAAAAAGTGGCAGAGCTCAAGTTTTTCGTAAAAAAAACGTTTTTTGTAAAGAAACAGAGCAAAATAAATCTTTTCACCCCTTTTTGGGTGTTACAAGTATTGGCAGCCCCTTATTTTTCGCTTTTACCCTCCCGCTAGTTTTGAAGAATTGGTTCGCTACATGTTTCAAGATCATGTCATAAAACACCTCGAAAATATCAAATGTAGTGGAGGGCCAGCTTTATTTAAAATCAATAATATCGCAAGCAAAAACGGCGCCGTTTATTGATTTCTTTGGCTGTTAGTGCTAGCTGCATGGTTTGGCCGTTTCCGGATAGATGTC
The DNA here is from genome assembly GCA_963921995.1 of Oxystoma pomonae. Lineage (NCBI taxonomy): Eukaryota > Metazoa > Arthropoda > Insecta > Coleoptera > Brentidae > Oxystoma > Oxystoma pomonae. The sequence goes on along the minus strand of OY998167.1, from coordinate 1,922,697 downwards.
ACTAGTAGAACAGAATGGAAAGAAATTTAATTAAAAGCGAAGATATTTCTTTCTAATGTTAACAACCTCACGAGTTTATCGCTCAGTATCGTAAATAATGGACCCTGCCGCCTCCTTTAAGCAACAAAAAGCTGTGGTTTGGACCTGAAAACATCGAATTTTTTTGGCCTATGATCGGCGCCATATTGACACCAAACTGACAGAAAATCCATGTTTAACTTGTCAATTTGGTTATAAAAATGGCAGCCACAATAGGCTAAAGAGCACTAAAGCGGTAGAAGTTAACAAGCTTTTTAGTTAAGTACGGTGTTGCTCCGACATAGAGGCCAGCCAACACCTTCCGTTTTAGTACCCTTTTACACGTATACCGCTGCCATTTTTTGTTAGAAATGTTTACTTACATTTGTTTTGTTTTGAAAAGTTCATTCGAGGTTAAGGTTATAAATTGACAATCAGCTGATGTTTAGGGCTAACAGAAAAAGCATGGCGTGTGCAGGCTGTAATTTGTTTGGTTGTTGATAGGTGGAGCCATAGGTTTTTACAGATCGGGGAGTTTCTGGGGATTTTCAGAGTAGTCTGCTATTCAGAATTCTGTATTTTACTTTTTCGAAAAATAAAGTCAGTTTTGTACCGTTTAGGTGATTTTTTCCTAAAACAACCTTATTCGCGAATCTCTGTTAAAATTTTTGACACTGCTGACAGTTATTACATTAGTTAATTGTCAAAATGGCCGCCACATACGTTCAAAGCTCACTAAAACGCTAATAGATGGAAGGCCTATTAAATATCGAAGGCATCGGTTGAGCGTAAATGATTGGGTTTAAAGGTTGTTTGTTATGACGTTTAGTAGTTGACTTTGGCGTATAAATGTTTTGTCTTTTAATACTGTTTTTGGGGGGATGCCGTAGACTAGTGAACAGCGTCTTACCCCCAGATGCACCGCAAAAACATTCGGGTTAGTTTAGCTAATCCATGCTTCCTTTTTGTTCATTTATGTGGGATCAAGAGAGAAAAAGAATGGATTAGATAGCCAGTCGCTATTAAGTGCCTACGGCGCATTTAGGATCGCAGGATCGGATCTCGGCAAGCACACATTGCTTCACACAACAACGAATGCGACTCGAGACCAGGGGCCCTTCTTGCATCACTCGAATTTCAGTCGTATATGGTTAACATTTTGGCGAAAAATTGACGAAAGAAGGGTTAATTTTCGCTGATTCAAATACCAAACATAAAAACAAATTTGAACTTGTATGCATATTGCACAATATTCAATTAAAAAAGGTGCAAAATTAAAATTTTGCTAAATTTTATTCGTATTCGTATCCCTCCTGCATCATTTATGATAATTTCGTGGGTTATGGGATTTTGGCAAATGAAAAAACTGTCTTTTTTCAATTGCCAAAATCCCATAACCCACGAAATTATCTTAAAATTTTGCGTTTCTGGCGGTTAAAATAGAACGATTTTTGACGCTTAGATGTCATTTCCACTCGGCTTTGCATCGAGTGGGTAAAAGCAACCGCCGCAGATTCGAACGATTATGACAGAGGAATGCCAAAACTTTCGAATATTAGCAAAATAAAAATGTTAAATTTTAATTTTATTGCGAATTTACCTAGATATTATACAATTTAAGTACAAGTTTGGTTTTGTGTGAGCGTTAATAGTGGATTAAAGAATATTTAACCCTTTTTTTGCGAAATTTTTGTCAAAATGTGATCCGTATATGACTGAAATTCGAGTGATTCAAGAATTGGTCCCCTTTATTACTCGAGACGACGTGCGGCCCCACATCTCAGCAGTCGACGTTGTGCATAGAATAACAACAAACGAGGTAGAAGTAAGCGGCACGGTTGACACTGCACCGAAAATTTTGCGGGACTCAAAGGCCGAGGACCCCACCAAAAAAAAAAGTGAGACCTGGACCTCTCCGAGATCGAGACTCCATGGGACGCGGCTGAACTCCGACAGATTTGGTAGCGGGAGTCGACAGAGGGTGACTTGAAAGAGGCGGTAGCACTTTCGGGTAGCAGGACCACTCCAAGGAATGCGTCTGAAGACTCCGACTGCGACCTCGACTAGCGAAACCCGCTCTAAACCTCGATTTTCGGGTCAACCTATATGCTGCTGGGGAGAAAAGTACCGTCAACCAAGTTCTGCTGGCACGGTAGCGATGTTAGATAGATGCAAGTGTAACATGTAGCAGGACCACCCTTCGGAAGGGGTGTAAAGCCGGTGGTCCACTGTAGCTAAGTTCGGTATATAGATCGCAGATCAGACGGATTTTTGATCAGCTGATCGTCGATTAATCCGAGCAAGTCGCATTACCGAACGGGTTCAGATTTAAGCTTTCTAACCTAAGTTTTTTTTGTTTAAATGTTTTTATTTTTTTGTCGGTTGCTGGGTTTTTGAGCCTGAAAGGTACCATGAATAACATGGTTTTAGAGGCTATTTGTGCTGTAGTGCACGGACAATAAATAATGTTTGAAGATTACCCAATAAACCAAACCCCCATGGGCCTAAATCGGCAAACTGAAGACTATGCAAAGTGACGGATTCGGGCCGAGGGTACCCGCCGAAGCGGCGCGCTGGGGCGGGAGCGTGCTGCCTTCATTCCAAACATCAGCCACAGGGGATTACCGCTTTCGGCCATTCAGATTTTACCACTTTTGTATCATAGGCTAGCCATAAGCTGCCATGTGGATTAAATGTAGTGATTTATACAAATATTCATTGCATATTGCACCGCAATGTTAAACCTAGTTTAAATTTAATTGATGTTTAGAATGTGATACCTTAGTTTATTATGAAAACACATTCTAAACTACAATTAAATTGAAAGTTTAGTTTCTTTATTGGTAAGTATTACACAAGTGCTTTCACAAGTTTAACACTGCGGTCGAATTTGCAATAATAAGGAACAGAAATTTATATCATTTTTTTATTCTTTAAAATTAGTACAGGCACTTTGATTTGGTGTAGAAAAAATATCATTTAACAAACACACTAGAAAAGTCCATTGCAGTTTTCCAGAACTCATCAGCCTGCTGCAGGCTGAATCGTGATCAAGCTATATCTAAAACAATGCAAAAAAAGGATTTTACAAATTACATTTTTTATTAAGAATCAGTTTCACAAAATATGGCACATATTTTTTTATTGTTCTTAGTTATGATGAACATTATTCTGATAAAACTATAGAGACTCAAGAATTTATTTTACATAAAAAGGAGCGTGTGCACCTATTCAATTTTTTCAAATAGGAGGAGAGGGGCAGACAATTTTTTCTATCTATATACTATACTATACTAGGTTCATAAGTATAGGTAGTTAAAGATACAACCTTTATGTTTACTGCATAGTCATTTTTTCAGAAAATGTTACTAGGTCTCTGGAACGGAAATCTTTTTGTGACTTTGGTGGGTTTTTTTTTAATTAACTTTCATTTAATTAGGCTGTAGCTCTAGTGTCAAGATATGTTTAGACTTAACTTTTTTAATGCTGTGGGCTGTCCTTTGCAATTTTATTTTTAATGTTGTAGGCTAGCTCTTGCAATTTTAATTGTAAGTTCTGTATTTAAAAAAAATAAGTGTATGTATTGTATAATATAAGATTTTACTGACTTATGTAATATCTGTTTTATTGATTAAACTTAATATTAATTATATTTATTTATTAATTAAAATTCTCAGTTATAAAAAGTGATATAAAAAATCAATTAAGCCACTAGTTTTAGGATCATTTCTACTACAAAATAAACACAACTTGTATTTTTACAGAAGACTTTAAGTAATGAAAAATATATTATTTACCTCCAATTAATAAACCAACTTGTAGAAATCCCGATGCGTTTCAAGCTATTCTTTGGTCCCGTGTAGCTACACTGTGGTGGCAATATGCAAGTTGTTCCTTGAATACTATTTTTCTTATGACTTTTTGGGAAGTTTTTTTGTTTGAAACTGTAAAAAAAGAATAATACAATCGTAAGAAAACAATAGTACTTGTTTGGTTGGGTGTAGAGTTAGTGAAACAACAATTTAACCCAAAGAACTGTATTTTAGCAAGAGAAAATTACAACTTTCTTCTTGTCTTAAATTTTACCTTGACTGACTTTTTAGGTTAAGCTGCAGTCTAGAGTTGCTGCACCATAAAAAGTAAGCTATAAGACGCAAGGAAAATGAACTAGGGCTTATCAATGTTGATGATTATAGTTCACAGAAGTAAGCAAAAAATTAATGCTTTTTAGTTCTTACTGCTTATGTCTTATGGCTTAAGGCCTATTTACTAAAGTTTTAATGGCTAATGCCCAACGCACAATTTTGTTTTCTCTCTCTACTTTTTAAAGAAAAATAGAAATCAAAAAAGCATTAGGCATTATGCATTGAAACTTTAATATAACTGGACTTTTTACGTTGCAGCAACTCTAGACTGCATGTAGCTTTTACTTACATATTTTCATACTCCTCCTGTTGACTCATTTTTTGTGTTTGTATAGCAATGATGACAAGGTTAACTGTTCAGAAGACTGTAATAGCTCTTTGACTTTGCTGGAGAAAAAGCTCCACGATTAAGAGACAGGCAATTTAAAGAACATTTCAGAATGTGCTACTCAACTCAACTCCAGTTTATAAATCACACCTCAGCTTTCGATTCAAAAAGCTCGCGCCAGTCGTTGCCGATGGCGCAATCGTCTTCAATCTATATTATGTCTGACTGAAGCTTACATAAAAACGTACTTTGGGTTTTGATTTTCCACTACTTTTTCTTAAAATCCAAAAAAGTTCCAACACAAAACTAAAAATAAATAAAAACATAACCCTAAAAGTTTAGATTAATCTGGAAAATCCATCTAAAATTCAGAGCAGAGCGATCTAGCTCCGATTGATCTGGATTCATTAAACAAACGCGCCAGATTTACCTCCCCTACCTCCGCTACGAATTGCCGAACGATTTGGAGCAGTCTGATTGATCGGATCTATATACCGAACGTAGCTTGTGTATACTTGCTACGCAGTCTAAAGATCCCAGCCCTCGACAAGGAGGTGTCAGGCAAAAATTAGGTCCTCTGAGAGAAAGAAAACTTGCATCCTAAGGTGCACGTGCATCAGTCGGTGCACGGGGGCTATGGCAGAAAGGGTCCATTATGCGGCCAATTGCCAGGCCTAAGGTCGCCCATCTGCTACTACTACTACTACTACTGTTTTTGCACACGGGTGGCAATTCGTTTTTTTACCGAAATTTAAAGACAAATAGCGCAAAACGGTAAAAAAAAGTTATTCCTGCTATTGTTTTGTTTGTTATTACAAAAAAATCACTTTGGAACCAGGTGGAAATAACAATTGAATAGAATTACTACAAATATAAGTAAAGTATGTCAATAATAATTAAATAATGGTAATTCTTTTAAATCGACTTGATTTTTTCTCGTCAAAGATTAGTTTTATATAAGCGATAATATAAAAAAGTAATTTTACATTATTTTAGATATTATATTATATTTCTTTTTTTTTTAATTTTAGGCAGGCATTGAGAAACTTCGAAAAATGCGTAAGACCTGGTGGACTGCTTTTAATAGATCACAGAAACTACGACGACATTATAGAAAGAGGCTCCGCTGCGGTACAGAGTATTTATTACAGTGTAAGTTCGGTGCCTAGTTTTTATGATCAAATAAACAAAATAAAAAACATACTTCCGTAAACGCTTCATTACCAATCTACAGAAGGTTAAAGTTTCATAATAGATTCCCCTCCTTTCGTTCAAAAATTTAATTAAGTTTTGCGAATTCCAAAAAATTATTTTATTATTTTTTTCTCGATAAGGGTGGCAGATTCGCGAAAATTACAAGAGACACAAAGTTTTTGCCCTCTTTGTTCCACATTTATCTGTTTATCAAAAATAGCAGATTATTTTATAAATTTCTATAAAAAATTGTGTTTCCTTACTTTTTTTCAAAATTATTTTAAAAATGTCAATGAAAAGTCATTAACGAACAAACAATTGGAAGGAACCACAATGGGTAATAATTTTTCACCTTTTATTGCAAACCTCTTTATGAGCAAATTTGAATCAGATATAAGTAAAGAATTTGAGTATTTCCCCAGAGTATGGTTCAGGTATGTAGACGATGTGTTTGCAGTATTCAGTAGTGTTGAAAATTTTATGGAAAAAATAAATAACAAATTTCCCACAATTAAATTTACTTATGAAACAGAGAACAACGGTACACTGCCATTTCTAGACACTTTAGTTATAAGAAATAAAAATAAATTAGAATTTGACCTATACAGAAAAGGAACGGCCACCAACAGGTATATTCCAAATGACTCTTTTCATTGCTTACAACATAAGCTTGCAAGTTTGCACTTGTTAACATATAGATTAGTAAATTTCCCCTTAAACAAACAAAGATTTGAAGCAGAAAAGAATAGGATTAGGAATATAGCTGGCGAAAACGGTTACGACGAAGGCTTAATAAATAAGCTGATAAATAGACATTCTTTTCAAAAGACCTTTCGGAATTCCACTTTTTTGAGATAAAAAGGTACTTCCGACTCTAAATTTGTATCAATTCCTTATAATCCTAATTATACGAAAGGATTACAAAAAGTATTTAATAACACCGGTCTTAAATTAGTATATTAACACAATAAGAAGTTTACTAGGAAATCACAAGGGTAAAACTACAGTTCTAGAAAAAATATGTTGGCCAAACGAGACGCTCTATTCAAACACGATTCAAAGAATACTTAGCACACTTAAAATACGGAAGAACAGAAAAGTCAAGTGTGGCCAAGCATGCTTTAGAAAACAATCATAGATTCACATTAGATAACCTAAAACTTCTAAAAAGTGTACCAAACAAAAGACTTTTAAATGCATATGAAAGTATGGAAACCACTAAATCCAGAAATAGTTTAAATAAAGATAGAGGATTCCGTTTAGTACACTTTATTCTTTAGTTGAGGGAGATAGGATTATAAAGCGACCAATCACAAATTTTTAGTCTTGTCTCCGCCTACTAAAAGATAGTATATAAGATAGAGTGTAGGTTAATTTAGTTTATTGTTTATCGTCTCCTGATGATGCTAACGTTGTTAGCGAAACGCGCGTCGAGTGCAAAAAAGGTTAGTTTTGGTTTGTGGAAAACATTCATAACTTTGTTATAGTGCAACCAAAGGTTCCAAATTCTCAACATAATTAACGATAAAGAAGAAGTTAAAAAACCTCAAAATCAGTTACTTCAACCGAAAAGAAACTAAAAAACCTAAGATCAAAAGATCTTGGGTGGAAATAACGAAAATTCAAACTTGGATGAGTATTCCACAAGGAACACACAAAAGATCAAAGCGAAAAGAGAAATTAATAAACGATGTTTCGCCCTGGGTAACCAGCGTGGGCTCATCAGTAGTTTCACTGGTCACCCTCCACTATACATCATTAAACACCATCATACACTTAGATTTCCAACCTTGAACCACTCACAAATAGGCATCGTTCCGCACTGGTACTTACTTATCCAAGTTACCTAATACGAATTCGTCCTGGCGTGTTAATATTTCCAGTAGGATTATGCTCCTAAGGCAATTAAAACAAAGAAGAAGTTAAAAAACCTCAAAATCAGTTACTTCAACCGAAAAGAATTATTGTATATTTTTTCGTTATTTCCACCCAAGATCTTTTGATCTTAGGTTTTTTAGTTTCTTTTCGGTTGAAGTAACTGATTTTGAGGTTTTTTAACTTCTTCTTTGTTTTAATTGCCTTAGGAGCATAATCCTACTGGAAATATTAACACGCCAGGACGAATTCGTATTAGGTAACTTGGATAAGTAAGTACCAGTGCGGAACGATGCCTATTTGTGAGTGGTTCAAGGTTGGAAATATAAGTGTATGATGGTGTTTAATGATGTATAGTGGAGGGTGACCAGTGAAACTACTGATGAGCCCACGCTGGTTACCCAGGGCGAAACATCGTTTATTAATTTCTCTTTTCGCTTTGATCTTTTGTGTGTTCCTTGTGGAATACTCATCCAAGTTTGAATTTTCGTTATTTCCACCCAAGATCTTTTGATCTTAGGTTTTTTATAATTAACGATGTTGACATAGATTCAAAATGTATATTTTTTCTTTCAATTTTTAGCCAAAACACACAACCGAAATCAAAACGTCAGTGTTGTATGTATGCGGAAACCCAGCCTTAGTCACTCTGAATTACGAAATTGACCTCTCGACCGATAAAGAAGGAAAGGAAATCAAACAGTTTATGGATTACAATAATAGCATGAGGTAAGGTCACTTTTGTAAGAATTTTTTCTAGTTCGATTCTAAACCTTCCCCCTCTTTGTACTGAGTGTCTTACTATATTTTGAACCCCCTGAACTCGTGTAATAAGAGAGGTAAAAAAAAAACTCTTTAAAGGCTAAATTTTTTCAATGCTTTTAGATTTATCTGCCAAAAAAAAAAGTCAAATTTAAACATTAGGTTTTGTGAGAAAATTGTCAAAAATTTAATCATAAGCTTAATCTACTAAACAGAGAAAAAATTTAGTTTTAATTTCTCTCCATGTTATGCTTGTGATAAGGATTTTGGTAATATTCGCACAAACCACTATCGTTGGAAATAACGTCTTTGCTGTTTCTGAAATTACGAAGGTTAATTAAAAAATGCAATAATATACAGGGTGTTGCTAAATTTGGCTGATCATTAGCTTTTTTTGGCAAGTTTTTGTCGATATATTGTATTAAACGAGTTAAGTTAAGTTCATAATTTAATGAGTCACCCGGCATCAATATGCACGATTTCTCAAAAAAGGTTTTATCGATTATCACCAAGTTTTGTGTATTCTAAAAGCATGCAATCAACCTAAGTACAAATAACTGATAAAACAGTATTTCTTTCGAAAGTATATAGAGGAAAAAAGAGTGTTTTAAAGTTATGTATCTGTGTGTATTTTTATTTTAAATACCTGTTTAGTGAGTTGTCTCCGTAGAAACGCTTAATTTTTCGTCAAAATGAAGGTATTTCTGCAAAATGACGGTTGGCGGCTACCATTACCTTTTTTTGTCTATACAATGAGCTTCAGGCTACTGCGAACATAGGGGGAATCAAGTCCAATTTACTTTCAGTGCCGTACGACCGAGGTGGGGTCGAAGCACGCTGCAGTGTTATCTTTTTGAAATTTATTTTGTTTTTATTATTTTGTTTTATTTCTGCCTTGCTCGGGAAACAGATTGGTCAGTTCTTAAGTGAATAATACATTTTTAAAACTAAAAATGATGTATAAGAATTTGCCGAAAAAGTGCAGATGGTCAAGTGGTACTATCAAGGCAGACCATTGAAACTTATTCAAGAAGTTTTTTTGGAGAATTTTGTAAATCGCCCAGAACCTAGTTTATCAAGGATTCATAGGTTTGTGCAGAATTTTGAAAAGTTTGTTTGTGTAGCGCCAAGAAACCATAAAAACCCACTGTTTTGAATAACGAGCAGGAAGAACGAGATGTGATGATTTTCGCTGCAGTGGAGGAAAATCGAAAGTTAACTAGCCACCAAATTGCCGAAGCAGTTGATACGTCTTCAGCCACTGTTTTACGTGTTCTCAAAAAGAATGGTTATCATTCTTACAAGGCGTCAAAATCGCATCAAATTTTTCCGGAGGACAACTATCGTCGTATAGAATTTTGCGAAACAATGATGGAAAGGGCTAATCGTGATGAAAACTTTCTGAGATCTATTCTTTTCAGAGATGAAAGCATTTTTCCATTATTGAATCGTCATAACCCACGTTCGATATTGGTCGAGGGAAAATTTGCATTTGTATTTTGACGTAAGAACACAGTATCCCCAAAAACTAAATGTTTGGGGGGTATTGTAGGGGAACACGTAATTGGACCAATTTTCATTGACGGCAATTTGAATGGTTCTAGACACTTGAGTCTACTGCAGCAGCATATTATTTCAATTGCTAGGCAGTTGTTAGGTGTGAGGTTTGGTGAATCATGGTTTTAACAAGATGGTTTTGGAAGAACTTCGGATTAAAATTGAAGAAGCGTTCCAAACTATCATCCCTAACATGCTTGGAAACGTTAGAAGAGGTTTTTATAATAGGCTCGGATATTGTCTAGCCGAGCAAGGAGGACTTTTCGAACATTTGCTCTAATTTTTTTTTACTGGGAAAATCTGTTTGGTTTTTAAAATGCGTTATTTTATTTTGAGAACTTGCTTTTATTTTGTTTCTCCTTATTATTTCCATTGTAACACGTTGTTAGTTAGTGATAAATCTGAGCAGTTGAAAATAAAACGCTCTAATTGACAAAAAAAACAAGAAAATTACGTTATCAAAATTTGCGTATTTATTGACCAAATTCCGGTTTCATGGACTACACTTCACATTGCACCGTGGTTAGAGGCGTACTAAACGCAAGCCGCGAACGGTGATCGCAAGCCTGAGTGCTGGTTGCTCCACTGATAGGTGTGCGGTGTCCCTGTGTGTACGTACACTGGCAAATTGGACTTCTTCCGGCCTATGTTCGCAGTAGCCTGAAGCGCTCTGTATACCCTCACTAAATTTCTTCTTTTTGTAATAAATTTTGTAAGGTATGAAATTGTAAAACTATCCCCTTCACTCCTATTCTCCTCACTCCTTTCTCGTGGTTTGTCAATGTTAAAAAAAACTTTGTGTGAAGTTTATTTTTTTGCACTAATTTTTTTGGACTTTACTTACTTTTTGGATTATTGTTTGTGATTCAGAACAGCATATTATTCGACGTGAGTTTGATCTAATGAGAAAGTGTTATATTTTTTTTTGTGTTTTCAGCGAATTTACCCTATCATACTACCCTCACAGGCTGTCGATCTTCAGGCGGATGTTAAGAAAAGCTTTTGGAGAAAATTCGAAATCAAAAATTTATGGGGATTTTCAACCTTTAGACGAAATTGAAGTTCCGAACTATTTCATTCACGTGATAGAAAAAGCTGAGATTTTTTAAATTTTACTTTAAGTTGTCCTATTTATTTTAATAATATTTAATTTAAGTATTAATAATTAAGTGTGGGGAAGTTTATGTTTATCTCATTTGCGTTAAGTTTGATGTTAGTTTGTAAGGTTTAAAAATACCCTGTTATTTATGTTTTATTTTGACTTTGTCAAACATTCTTGACAATGAATGTCCCAAATATCCTTCCAAAATATATTATATTTTTGATATTTTTTAGTGTTACTGATTTAAATTAATGAAGATCCATTGAGCAAAACTATCCTTACCTCTCCGATTTGGCTGATTTTTCCCACATAATAATTAAACATTCCTGTAATGTAATAGTTATACAGGGTTCCTAAGCAAATCCTTAGGTATAAGACGCAGACAAACGGAAAAGCACATTAGGTAGAAAAGAATGGGCATGGGGCGATGTTGTCACTACATCTTACACGTAGTAAATCCATTCCAGGTTGTTGTTTTCTAATGTTTTCCATTTTCATACCTTTAGGACTGGAATTAAAATTGTTTTTGCTCGACTTTAATACCAAACTGATGAAAGATATCGTAAAAAAAAATATTTTTCGGCTTTTCATTTTGTAACCATTGTCCTTACGCACTGTTTACAGGCTGGGGACTGAAATACATGCAAATGCCTAACCTAAAGCGTTCATACACGGCCGGAGAAATCGACTGAGATATTTCCGTAGAAACTTTATCAAGCAAATAGGACGGGTTGGCGCCTTCGAACGTCCAACCCGGGTTTTGCACTTTGATTCGAAATCAAAAAGGAGGAACAGTCAGATGTGGGGCCGTGCACAAATTACTTAACGGTGATTTTACCAATTTTTGACCCCCTCCCTATGTAATGTTTTGTAACGGTGTGGCACGCCACTCCCCTAATATTACGTAACGATTTCAAGACCACTACCCCCCCCCCAAAAAAAAAACTTCACTTATTTTCATTCCAAATGTTCTTAGTTTCACACAAATGCAAACGCTGTCGAAAACCCCCCTCCTCCCTACGTAACGTTTTGTAGCCCCCCTCCCCCCTATGACCATTACTTAATTTGTGCACGGCCCCTGTAGTCCCAGTGGAGGAGGGCGAGAAAATTGCTATTTTTTTCTTAAAAATTATACTCTTTAGACCTATTTCTTTGCTTTCCCGAAATTACGTCATTTTTGAAAAAAAATTGTAAGCGGCGCCATTTTTATTTCGTGCTTTGTTTTTCTAACATTTTTGCGTTCGGCTAATTTAATTGAAAAGTTTTTGCCTGCGGCGCCCTTTATCTTCTCACTCGAAACCAAGATCCCCCGTTTTAGGAAAACTGATCCCGTCTCCGTTTCTAAATTTTTTCGAATAAAAGTAGATGTTCAAATCTGTCCCCTTCTTGAGCCTCACAATATCCCAATCTATTGAAAAACTCTTGGTGCGTAGCAGCCAACATTTCAGGGGTGATAGAGTTGCCCGCCTCCAAAATTTTCGCCCTCAACTCCTGTATAGTCGTAGGCCGTAAGTGAGGGTGTTGGAAAATTTTGTCGTGCCAACAACCCCATAGGAAAAAGTCATTTGGCGCAAAATCTGGTGATCGAGGAGGCCATCGGATATTTCCATACGTGGAAATAATTCTATCACCAAATACCTGACGAAGGTAATTTGTAGCCTGGCGTGAATTGTGGGATGAACAGCCATCTTGCTGAAACCACAATTCGTCCAAATTTATGTTGAGTTCCCTCAACCGTAGTAAAACCTGGTGTTGGAGAAGATCAACATATTTTTGGCTATTCAAATTTCCTTCAATTCAAACATTTAATTTTTGAGGATGTTGCGTTCTAACACTTGCGTGCAGATGTTTATTTTCGCGGGACCAATAGCGGCTATTTTGTGGATTGTGAGAGCTATGAAGTTCAAATGTCTTCTCATCACTAAACAAAACTTTTGATAGGAAATTTTCGTTCCTGTCACATTTATCCCTCATAACCTCACAATATTCTAACCGGCGAAAATAATCACCTGGTTGCAATTCCTGCGACTTCCCAATCTTAAACGACTTGTAGCCGTATTTTTTTAGGATCCATTGGCAAGTACTGTTGGGAATATCCAGTGCCTCCGCAATCGGTTTCGTCGAACATGGTTCATGTGCCTCAACGTAAGCGCATACCATTTCGTCTCGTTCCACCCTGTGTGGAAGAACAGGATGCTCTGGTATTTCGCCGTCGTGGTAACACTTTCTACAACCATTTATGCACCCGTATCTATCAAAACGCTGATAAATGTTGTAGACAGTTTGAGCCACAGAAACCGGTCGATCTGGAAACGCAAAAACAAAAAGCCCAATGACCTCGTCCGCACTGTCACTTTTTATGTAGTTTTTAATAATAAAAATCTTTTCTTCTCGAGTATACGGCATTTTAAAAACACAAAATCATCTCATGGTGTGGCGGCCATCTAGGGGAATTTGCAGACATCTTGTTAACGGGTATTATTGCAACTATGATTTATGCTCACAATGAAAGAGAAGCAGTCCGGAGAGAATAACAAACTGGCACCATTGCTCAATATACCTGTTTCTTTTGTGCGCGCAGAACTTTTTATCCCTACGGAAAATCTTAGGAACCCTGTACACTTAGAGAACATATACTTAGAGCACAAATGTTACATTTTACCATTGGGAATATTCTAGCCCAAATATTTTCAACGCTACATTTTGTAGCCATTTTGCTACGGTTAAATTAATTTTGTAGCTGCAGCCGTTGTCGAGAAAACGCGACCCCCTAGCTTAACCGTTAAGCTGAGGAGCCACCTTATAACTTTAGTTCGGTCAAAGCTAAGAAGATCAAGTAAACGCTTAGCTAGGCTTGTTCGAAAGAATCACATTAAAAGTTTTCAAAATATTCCTAGATTTTTTAAAATTAAAAAATCGTGTTTTTTATATAAATATACTGGAGAGATAATTATTTGAACGAAAATTATTTGTGTGTACATCTTATCTCTAGAAATATTTGATAAATTTTTTGTCTTCTAATCTTTCCTTTTTTCACAGATTTTTTCTGTTCATTTTCAAAAACAACCAACACATAAAAGACCTTTTCTGAAAATTTTAAATCATTTTTCTCGTAGTTTTTAGTCTTTTTGGATTGGTTACAGTTTACTTAAAAAATTAAAATGCCAAAAGTCCGCGGTCGCCAGCAATTTCATCATTTAAACGACTTCGAGAAAGGACGCATCGTGAGTGTCAAGATTTTAGCCTGGTCTTAATTTATTCTTATTTTATTTTAAAACAAAACGCACATTTACTTTTAATCGTGAACTCACAGTCTATTCGCTGTTCTTGTTCTTAATCTCTTTCTATGCTATTGAAAACTTCCTGAAGCTCTCTTATCCGGCGTATCCGACATCACTCTCGACTCACCCGGAACATTCTGGTCTTTGTCTTACTCATCTAGATCTGTCTACATCTTTCTTGAATGGTCGCGTCAATTCTTTTATTTTCTTTAGCGCCTCTTCGCTACTATAGTTTAATCTAATTACGCTAGATGGCAGAGTATGTGACAAAATTTCAATAAATATTGTTTTAATTTTCTTAATAGTGAGATGAAAGAGGCTGGTTTTGGTTTAGAGATGGGTAAATCGATCATTTTGTATTGAACGAATCGATCACTGATTCGTTTCTAGACTGATGGAATCTTTTGAATCGATCATTGAATCAATCATTTGAAATTAAAAAAAAAAGGTCTATATGCAGCTGAATACGACATAATCTGATGACCAAAAAATCTATATTTTCGTACAGATTACCCCGCGCGTAGGAATTCGAATCAAAGGAACGAATGAAAGAAACGATAGACCTATTTCCAACTGATTCAGTGTATCGCCACAGTGGGTCAGTCAGTCGTTGATCCGTTCCGATTTAATTCACTTGTTTGATTCATTCTGTCTTCGTCGGTCATTTGACTGATTGAATCATATCGAGCAAACATGATTCGATCACTCAATACTCGCAAGTGATTCGATCATAGTGAACGAATCGTTCACGAATCACACATCTCTATTTTGGTTTACAGGAAATTGCAAAAAGAGTTAATGTCAATTCATCAACAGTGTTAAGAGTTTGGAGAAGGTGATCCAATGATGAGACTTATAGATTAGTGATGGGCACATCGAAAAAAAACATCGATGTTGAACATCGATGTCAACAGCGAAACTCAACATCGATGGTGAAAAAACATCGATGTTTTTGAACATCGATGTTTTTTTTGCTTTTGTTAGAGAGTATTCCGTTATTCAAAGAAACTGTTTTATTTAAAACTTATTGTTAATTTTACACAATTCTTATAATAAACACGCAAATAAGAGATTTATAATAATAAATCGGTGCATGACATATAAAAGCTGACCAGGTTGACTGGCTATCTGGCTAATACCTTCAATAGTTCTATAATTGTGGCTTATTTTAAACTCAAAAAAGCATTCAGAACTTTGAGATTTTTATTGGCAGCTCTCACCTTGACACTAACAACTTAAAAAAAAAGGTAAACAAAATATACAAAGAGGTAGGTAGCGACACCTAATGGCGGCAAAGCAAAGGTTTTTTGTATCAATTCCTTATAATCCTAATTATACGAAAGGATTACAAAAAGTATTTAATAACACCGGTCTTAAATTAGTCCGGTAACACAATAAGAAGCTTACTAGGAAATCCCAAGGATAAAACTACAGTTCTAGAAAAAAGTTGAATTTACGAAATTAGTTGCATGGATTGTGACAAAAAATATGTTGGCCAAACGAGACGCTCTATTCAAACACGTTTTAAAGAACACTTAGCACACTTAAAATACGGAAGAACAGAAAAGTCAAGTGTGGCCGATCATGCTTTTGAAAACAATCATAGAGATTAGATAACCTAAAACTTCTAAAAAGTGTACCAAACAAAAGACTTTTGAATGCATATGAAAGTATGGAAATCATTAAATCCAGAAATAGTTTAAATAAAGATAGAGGACCAATCCCGTTTGGTACACTTTATTCTTTGGTTAAGGGGAGATAGGATTTAAAATCGTGATCAATCACAAATTATTAATCTTATCTCCGCCCACTTAAGAATTGTATATAAGATAGAGCGTAGATTAATTTAGTTCATTGTTTATCGTCTCCTGATGATGCTAACGTTGTTAGCGAAACGCGCGTCGAGTGCAAAAAAAAGTGTAGTTTTGGTTTGTGGAAAACAATCGTAACTTTGTTTTAGTACAACCAAAGGTTCCAAATTCCCAACATAGGTAGATTGTCAAGATTTTAGCTTGGTCCTAATTTATTCTTATTTCATAAAAAAAAACGCAGATTTAACTTTCACTATTTTTATTATTTACAACTCACAGTCTATTCTATTCGCTGTTCTTGTTCTTATGCTCTTTCGATCCTATTGAAAACTGAAGCTCTGGTATCCGGCTATATGCGCTCGACATCACTCTCGACTCACCCGGAACATTCTGGTCTTTGTCTTACTCACCTAGCACAATCTACATCTTTCTTGAATATTCGGGAATGGTCGCGTCAATTCTTTTTTTTTCTTTAGCGCCGCTTTCCTACTATAGTTTAATCTAATTCCGCTAGATGGCAGAGTATGTGACAAAATTTCAATAAATATTGTTTTTAATTTTCTTAACATAGATGAACTCTGGCATGCCGTAAGGAGAATTTGGATGAGTGTTCCTCAATATGATATAGACCATTTTATTTTGTCAATGCCCATTAGAACAAACGAGTGCATAAATAACCATGGAGGAGCCACTCATTATTATTTTTTTGATGATTATTAGTATTAATATATAAATAAATTACTTTAAAAATATATATTTGTCGTTTTTGGTGTTGCATTTTTTTTCTTCTCCAGTATATATAGGCCAAATGTACTATGTGGTATATTTTTCTTATTTACCAGGAGGCCCCCACACTTTAATGGTTGTTGCATAGACTTCTGTTTTGGCTCTCAACTGACGCATTAAAACATTTTGTACAGATATTTTTTTTAATTTTAATGGGCAAAATATATAGGCCAAAAGTACTATGTGATATATTTTTCCCAACCCAACCCTAGGAATATTTGAAAAACTTTTAATATGTGATCCCCTCGAACAAGCTGAGCTACAAAATGTGGTGTTTGTTTGATGTTTCTAGCTTTAGCAGAACTGAAGTTATGGAGTGGCCCCTCAGCTTAACGGTTAAGCTAAGGGGGCGCGTTTTCTCCAAAACAGCTACAGCTACAGCTAGCCAGGTTAACCGACGTCTAAAATAGTGTTTTTTTTTTACAAAGGTTGATTTAAATAACGAACGCAGCGTGTGATTTAAAAACGCGAGCTTAAAAAAGCCCAAACTGTGCTTTTTTTACTCGCGGCGCATTTTTAAATCAGTTCCTGCACTTTTTATTTAAACCATCGCTTGTAAAAAACACTAATTTAGCCGCTATAGTTGTAAAAACTACTAATTAGTCTAAATCATGTCTGACTTTGGAAAAAATTGATAGGTATATAGATCAGAGTCTGGCTGACCTGTGTCTTAAAATCGATCTTATTTTCAGCTCGGTCAAGCCCCTCCCCCCGAAAGATATTCGAGTTTTGATATGCTTATAATTTTGAACTAATTTCGAACTAATTTTGAACCACTTTTAAAAATTTTGAACCACACTCCTTCCTGGTTTTTTTAATATTCAAAATGGCGGGTGCGGCCGCTAAAAAAAAACAGGAAGGTGTGTGGTTCAAAATTAGTTCAAAATTATAAAGATATCAAAACTCGAATATCTTTCGGGGGGGGGGGTGACTTGACGTCAACCTGCACCCCCCACCGTATTTAAAAAAAAATCACAGTTACTAGTGGGTTTTTCGAAATTCTTTTTGGTGATATTAAGAGTTTGAAATTAGTTCTTAATTTTGGGATAGTTGCTTTCAATTTTTCGCTACGCTTTAAATGAGGGGGGTGTAGTTTGACGTTCGGCTCCACCCCCCCCCCCTAGCAAAGACAGTTCCCTCGGGCTTTCGTCGGCCCGATGTCAATTGCCGTCATCGCCGTGACGTCGATTTACGACATCGGACCAGCAGTATTTTTTGTCAGCTTTGCTTTTTGCTGACATCGGCATACTGTCGCCGTACGATTAAGGTCCGATATAGTTTAACCACATGGTACCGACCATCCGCCCATATAGTTGCTTAATTTGATCGGTGTAAGGTAGACAAGCTGGTCTTGGCCCGACCTCGGTAAATTATTAAGTCCGACATTGGTTTCCTAAAGCGGTCCAACGTCGGCGATTGACGAAGGTCCGTCAGTGGTAGCTTAAAGCGCCCCGACAATGGAAAACCACAAAGGTCCGATAATGGGTGGATAATAGGGCCCCACATCGGCCCCTCAAAGCGGGCCGACGTCGGTGATTGACGAAGGTCCGTCGGTCGTGGTAAAAATGCGGGTGCTTATGCTTAACCAGTCGGGGTGGTTTAAGTGCCCAACTAGCAATTTGTCGACGACTCAACGTTGTGCACCGCGTGCCAACGTTGCGTCGCAACGTTTACTTTTACTCAAACACCACCCACTTTTGCACCAATTTGGTGGATGATTTTTTGGTTGAGTTAACGTCCCGATCGCGACTACAGTTGAAGTAATAGTTCAATGGGTTTTGGAGTACAATTATTTGTTTAAAATATTGTTCATTACGTAAAATGATAATTAAACTATTCGACTACAAATTAAACTATTTCTAACACCATAATATTATTCAAATAAAATGATATTCTATGTCATATATCATGTTTTGCATCATTAAAACATGCGAACCAATGACAAAATATATAAACAGACGGTAGTTTACTGTCAAATGTGCAAGTCGTAGCTTTAAAAAACAAGCGCGCCCTCGATTAAGATGATTTTATGAAACTAAAAAAAAAATCATGACTTAAAAGTCGCTTCGAAAAACCTCTGAAGGTGTTGCTTAGGATTCCTAAGAACAAAATCCGAATTTTTACATGCAAAAAGATCGTAGTTTATTGTAGAAAAAGGTAAAAAAAAAAATTTTATGTTTGTTTACATATTAGCATACAATCATGGCGGCACTTATTAGTTTCTATGACAACCAAAGGAGTCCCGTATCTCGACCGCTGTAACTACTTAACTTTGTTTTGAACTGATCCCCTAACTTAAAAGACGCGAACACGCCTCAATTTTTACCCAATCGAAATTGCTCCACAGTTTGGCTTTCTGCTGCTCACATAATTTCCGTCCTTGTTGTTTACACAGGACCTTCCTTTTTCTTTTCCGCCACACAGAAGATGACACATTTTGATCCAGTATATCAGCTAAATGCTAGGCTAAAGCCTTCTGCGACGATAAAATATCGAAGAATATTTATACAATTTGTTCCTTTTCATAGCGCATGGGGCAAATTGATCAATTTTCGGTTTAGCACACACCGATTTGCAGTCGGCGCCTTCACAACTAAGGAATTACTGTTAGTAAAATAGACGGTCATAAATAGTTGTGATGGTGACTGAAGTTGTGATAAACGTTTAGGCGTCGTATAATAGTCGAAGTTGTCGACGATCGCCATGATAACTATTCTTTATCCGTAAAACAACGTTTAAAATTAGTGCAACTCTAATTTTTACAACTTGCACAACTAAAAATTGCTAGTTGGGTGGCAGAAGAGGTGATTCTTGTAGAGAAGTACCTTTCAAATCTGATCAGGCTATCGTCGGTCCTAAAGCAGATAGAGTGCGTTTCGGCATAAAGTCGATTATAGTAAATCGGGCCATCGTCAGTTGCCGATTCTCGACCGATTAAACAAAGTTCCAATCCGGCCATCGTCAGTTAGACTGTAGTAATGTGGTCCTCCGTTAGTTGCCGATTATTGACCGAAAACTGAAAATCGCAATCTGTCCAACATCGGGCTAGCGTTCCAACTAGCAATTTTTAGTTGTGCAAGTTGTAAAAATTAGAATTACACTAATTTTAAACGTTGTTTTGCAGATAAAGAATAGTTATCATGGCGACGGTCGACAACGTCGACTATTATACGACGCCTAAACGTTTATCACAACTTCAGTCGCCATCACAACTATTTATGACCGTCTATTATACTAACAGTAATTCCTTAGTTGTGAAGGCGCCGACTAAAAACCGGTGTGTGCTAAACCAAAAATTTATCAATTTACTCCACGTTTTCTGGCCGGTTTGTTGGAGACGCGGGCGCGCCTGTTTTCATCTAACCAATTTTTCTGTTATGTTTGCAACAAGCCAATTTTGGAGCACTGCTGTCTGTCATATAAACGTCAATTAATTCAGTAAAAATAACTAAGAAGTGTTTTGTAAAGTTTTTATTAGTTTAGTTTGAACATTTTGCACTATGAAAAGGAACAAATGGTATAAATATTCTTCGATATTTTGACATCTGACAGCTGTCATTGAAGGTGATTCCCCAGTGTGTCGGAAAGAAAGAGGAACGCCCTGTGTAAACAACAAGGACGGAAATTAAGTGAGCAGCAGAAAGCCAAACTGTGGAGCAATTTCGATTGGGTAAAAATTGAAGCGTGTTCGCGTCTTTAAGTTAGGGGATCCGTTCAAAACACAGTTAAGTAGTTAAAGCAGTCGAGACACATGACTCCTTTGGTTGTCATAGAAACTAATAAGTCCCGCCATGATTGATTGTTAAAACCATTGTATGCTAATTTGTAAACAAACATTAAAAATAATTTTTTTGCTTTTTTCTACAATAATCTAAGATCTTTTTGCATATAAAAATCCGTATTTTGTTCTTAGGAGTCCTAAGCAACATCTTTAGAGGATTTTCGAAGCGATTTTTAAATCATGATTTTTTTTTTAATTTCATAAAATCATCTTAATCGAGGGCGCGCTTGTTTTTTAGAGCTACGAACTGTACATTTGACAGTAAACTACCGTCTGTTTATATATTTTGGCATTGGTTCGCATGTTATGATGATGCAAAACATGATATATGACATAGAATATCATTTTATTTTAATAATATTATGGTGTTAAAAATAGTTTAATTTGTAGTCGAATAGCGTATTTATCATTTTACATAATGAATAATATTTTGAACAAATAATTGTACTCCAAAACCCATTGAACTATTACTTCAACTGTAGTCAAGTGGGTGGTGTTTGAGTAAAAGTAAACGTTGCGACGCAACGTTGGCACGCGGTGCACAACGTTGAGACGTCGATAAATTGCTAGTTGGGGTGTAATCGCCGATGCCGACACACTGCCGACGTTGGCCCGATATGTGTTTGCTGGGCCCATTTTGAATATTAAAAAAAACCAGGAAGGAGTGTGGTTCAAAATTTTTAAAAGTGGTTCAAAATTAGTTCGATAATGGTTCGAAATTATAAGCATATCAAAACTCGAATATCTTTGGGGGGGGGGTGTGGCTTGACTGACCTCTTATTTTCTCTCTTGTATGGGTATAATCTATTTATAAAACCTTCCGTAACCGTAATCCCTGACCCCTGCGGTAAGTTATTATATGACTTGTGCGGGAGTCAAAATATAAGCACACTTATATTCGTAAAATTAAGTGGGAGATACCTCTACCCACGGCTTTAAACCTGCTACCATACTCTTGCGGTCTTTCCTGCTAGAAAATAAGACCGGAGCCAGGCAAACCAAGGTTTAGTCTGCTTGAGCGCGTGCGAGCAACCAACAGCTTTAAAGAGCAAGAAGGCGGATTGGTCTTCTGCTGAATGCGCGATTTTTACGTATTTTTCGTTTAGTTAGCAGTTTTATTTTTCGGTAACTTTTGTTCTTAAACTGCAAAATATTGGAGTGGTTTTTAATACCTTGGACTGTCAATTTTGTAAGATCTGTTTTTCGCAGTGTTTCAAAAATCTTAAGGAAAAAATTACAAGTAAGTACTTTTAAAATTTTAGGTTTTATATTTACAAACTGTACAGGGTGGTCCAAATTCGAGGGGCCTTTATAGCTTTGGGCTTTTGCAGCATAGTTAGCTCAAAACTAATATACATGTTACGGGCTCGATTTTCAAGAAAAGTCGAAAACTGGCGATATGTCAAAGCGTTTCTGAGCTACAGAGTGATTCTCAAAAATGTGCGTTTCTACAAACCCTCTACAACTTTTTTATTTGTAGAGATAGAGATTTTCATTAAAAACATTTTTTGAAGATTTTTTAAAGACAAATCTACCTGTTTCACCGATTTTCTCTTAAAGCCTTTAGTTCCCGAGATATCACATAAAGTTATATTTCTTTAAATGGAATACCCCCAATTTTTCTAAAAAATCAGTTTTCTAATAAAATTTCCTGTCGAACGATGTGGCATACACCTATTTTTATTAAATAGTTTAAAAGATATTTGCATATTTTGATATTTACCATAGTAGGCGCTGTGCGCGCCCTAAATGTGTAAATAAAATTTTATTGTTTTTTTTTCATACAAAATCAAGTTGGCTACAACACGAGGCGACACAGCAACCTCGAACTTTAACTTCTAGTTTACTATAATTACCAACCCTAAAATAATAAACAAAAATAAAATTATTAAAAGTTTATATTTAAACTTTTTGTTAATTAAACTATGTAACACCTAAAATCTACATCTAACAATTTTCTTTAATTCTAAAACAAATGCTCAAATTGACGGCCGTTTTCTTGTAAACATATCCTACATCTTCTCTTGACGCTATTTTCTGCATTAAGAAGTTCTACCCCACGAAGCTGCCTGAATGCAGTACGAAGTGCCTCTTCCAATTCCCTTCTAGTAGTTGGGCGATTTCGAAATACAAGGTCTTTGACTCTTCCCCACAAAAAGAAGTCGCCAGGGGCCAGGTCTGGAGACCTGGGGAGCCAATATATAGGACCTTTATTTCCGATCCAGTTTTCGGCAAACACAATATTTAGCAAATTAGTAATGTCTCGTGCATTGTGAGGGGGTGCACCGTCATGTTGAAAGTATAGCTCATTATTTTGCTGAAGTGGCAAATTGTCGATAAACGGAATCACCTGCTCTTCTAAAATTTGTTGCTATCTTTCGGCATTTAAATATCCATCAAAAATATATGGCCCAATAATTTGTCCTCTGTAGATGCCTACCCATACCTTAAAACTGAAGCTTCCCTGATTCGCTTGTTCCACCATAATATGGGGATTTTACTGTTTCCAGTAATGGCAGTTATATCTGGTGAATATTCTATCACTAGAAATCGTTGCCTCATCCGTCCAAATAACTTTTCTGGCTAAATCGGGGCTTGGCTTTTATTTAAGTACCACCTGCAAAATGCACGTCTTAAAGCAAAATCTCGTTGCCGTCACTGGTGCACCCGTCGGGGTCGATAGGGCCTAAACTTGTGTTTTTTAAGCACCCGAACGGCATTCCTGCGTGGAATTCCAGTGTTTCTCTCCATAGCCCTGGTGGAAGTATTCGGGTTAATTTCTATTTCTCCTAGAACCGTTAGTTCTTCCAACTCTCTATCTCTGGCTAGGCTTCTATACGTCCTAGGCCGCGGTTTTGTAAAGGATCCGTATTCTGGTAGATGACGATTTAACTTTAAAAGTATTTTTGAGCTAGGTTGCCTTCTTTCCGGATATCTCTGGAAATATAGATTTAAAGCCGTCTGTCGATTTTCGTTACTTTCAATATAACATTTTATCATGTCGTACTTTTCAAACATTTTTATATCTTCACGAAGACGCCACTCTTTGACGCTTGGGCTCGTTTATCATGGCAATTATTTTTATTTGATCATAGGTACCTAGATAGATACCCTAAAACTGCATAGGTCCGAGTTAAACACAGCCTACTATAGTAATTATTAAAAATTGCAGATATCGGTTTAACCACTTAATAAAAATAGGTGTATGACACACCGTTTAACAGGAAATTTTATTAGAAAACTATTTTTTTTTTAAATTTGGGTATTTCATTTAAAAAAATGTAACTTTGTTTTATATCTCGTGAACTAAAGGTGAAACACGTAGATTTTTCCTTAAAAAATCTTCAAAAAATGTTATTAATGAAAATCTCTACAAATAAAAAAGTTGTAGAGGGTTTTTAGAAACGCACATTTTTGAGAATCACTCTGAAACTCAGAAACGCTTTGACATATCGTAATGCGGTTTTTAGTTTTCGACTTCTCTTGAAAAGCGAGCCCGTAACATGTATATTAGTTTTGGGCTAAATATGCTTCAAAAGCTTAAAGCTATAGAGGCCCCGCGAATTTGGACCACCCTGTACAAATTTATTTCTACAAGTTGTACAAATTTAAGTCTAAAAGTTGTAAAGTTTGTGTAAAAAAATTATCCATGCAAATTAATTATGTGTCTATTTTTAAAGCTTTTTAAAAGTTTATTGAACATTTTTGTTTGTCTGCTACAGTTAGCCAATAATGCATATTTAAAATATTTATAAACGATATCTATATTTTTCAGATTTATATACCCCTCAAAATTTTGATGATAATCTTCCTTACTTTGATATCATATTTAAAATCCTTGTTAGATTTTCTTTTTAGGTTTCTGGGGATAGGGTTTCAAAAGTTGATTACATGAGGTATTTTTAAAAAGCTAATTTAATAAGGATTTTGAATTTAAAATCGTGAGATGCTCATTAAAATTTAGAGATTGGGCCCAAATTTGTCCCCTTGAAAAACGGCCTGGTCCAATGTTTATATATCATTCAAAAAATATCTTTGGGTCCTCTAAAAAAAAATCTTGTAAACCATAAAAGCAGCTTTTTTATTATTTAGATATTTGAATTTTGATAGAGAAAGAAAAACATCAAGATTGCGCCAAAGCCACTGAGTTGTCAAAAAAAAAAACTTATTATTCTCATTTTAAGTTGAAAAAGCCTGAAATATTTTTTAACTGAAGATATTGTTTTCTGGCCAGGCCTTATTATACCTAGTAGTTTTCACAACTAGTGGCTAAAATAGTGCTTTTTTACAAGCGTTGGTTTAAATAATGAGCGAGGTATTTAAAAATGCGAGTAAAAAAAAGCACAGTTTAGCCGCGAGTTGTTAACACTATTTTTTTAAATAACTTTATCAAAAAAACCAAGAAAAACAGGAAAATACTTTTAAAAATCTCGAACGAAAAGCACTCCTCGCAACACACCATCTTTACACTATAAATCAAGGCGGCTGGTAGATGAAATAACAATGTGACGTTCATTGTTGTGACATTTTAATCTTTGTCAGTTTGATATTTTGACAATGTTTCTAAGTTATTTTTTCGTAAATACTTGGTAAAAACTGGCGGAAGTGGCCTAATTTTTAGGCAAGAACAATTAGATTTTTTCAATATTACTACTTTCCGCTATTTCGGTTTAATTTTGGGTAAAAAACGGACAGAAATTTCTTTTTGTACCCGTGATAAAAAAAAAGTTTTTTTGCATCGGTAACCACAAAAGCCATGCTTCAGTTATCTGTTTACTAAAATCATGTGTTTAATGAAGGTATATAAAAAACCTTTTCTAGTCAGAAAAAATCATATCTCGTAAAATAAAAAATGATTTCGCTCCAAAATGAGAATTTCCGTCAGTTTTTTTTAATTTTTAAAGCTTATTTTTTTTATTAAACGGAATATTTTGGAATGTTCAGACACCAATACGTGCATGCATCAGAAGACCTATTTATATATTTTATAAGTTTCTAAAAATAAGAAAATCTAAACCCTACTGTGAGTTTACACCATCTGAACTACATAATTCTTAGTTATGTTCGCGTTTGCGTAAAGGTGAAGTGGACAAATGTTTTGAAATTTGAGTTTTTCTAGATTTTTTTTTTATTTTTAGACCCGGCGGACATTTTATACATTTTTAATCCTATGAATTTTGAAGACGGTGTCGCACCAGTGTCGGTAATTTAAATTTAAAAAAAATAGAAAAAGGGGTCTTCACTTTTGTTTCTTACGTTTATTAGAATAGTTTATTCGGATTTTATCACAACTTACATAAAAAATTTTTTTAAAGAAATCTGGTAAGTACGTAAAGTAGGTTTAGGCTCTAGTTGGTTATATTGCCTAAACAATTTGTTTTATACCTTCATCAAAAACATGATTTTAGTAACTGTTTGCAGATATCCAAAGAATGGCTTTTTTGGTTACCGATGCAAAAGAATTTTTTTTTATCACGGGTGCAAAAAAAGATTTCTGTCCGTTTTTTACCCAAAATTAAAGAGAAATAGCGGAAAATAGTAATATTGAAAAAATCTAATCATTCTTGCCTAAAAATTAAGCCATTTCCGCCAGTTTTCACCAAGTATTTACGAAAAAAATCATTTAAAAACATCGTCGAAATATCAAACGGCAAAGATTAAAATGTCTCAACAGTGAACGTCACCGAGTAAAAAGGCACATCGTTATGGAAACAATTATTATTTCATTTACCAGCCGCCTTGATTTATAGTGTAAATATGGTGTGTTGCGAGAAGTGCTCTTCGTTCGAGATTTTTAAAAGTACTTTTCTGTCTTTCTTTTTTGATAAAGGTATTTAAAAAAATAGTGTTAACAACTTGGTGCTAAACTGTGCTTTTTTTACTAACGTTTTTAAATACCTCGCTGCGCTCTTAATTTAGAACAACGCTTGTAAAAAAAGCACTATTTTAGCCACTAGTTGTGAAAACTACTAGGTATAATAAGGCCTGGCCAGAAAACAATATCTTCAGTTAAAAAATATTTCAGGCTTTTTCAACTTAAAATGAGAATAATAAGTTCTTTTTTGACAACTCAGTAGCTTTGGCGCAATCTTGATGTTTTTCTTTCTCTATCAAAATTCAAATATCTAAATAATAAAAAAGCTGCTCAAAGCAGACAAGATTTTTTTTAGAGGACCCAAAGATATTTTTTGAATGATATATAAACATTAGACCAGGCCGTTTTTCAAGGGGACAAATTTGGGGCCAATCTCTAAATTTTAATGAGCATCTCACGATTTTTAGATTTTAGCCTCTAGTTGTGAAAACTACTATTTTTTATACCTTCATCAAAAACATGATTTTGACCGATGCCAAAAAACTTTTTTTTATCACAGGTGCAAAAAAAGATTCCTGTCCGTTTTTTAGTCAAAATTAAGGAGAAATAGCTGAAAATAGTAATACTGAAAAAATATAATCATTCTTGTCTAAAAATTAAGCCATTTCCGCCAGTTTACGATTTTTTCGTGCCTTTTTACTCGGTGACGTTCATTGATATCAGTTTGATATTTTGACGATGTTTTGAAATGATTTTTTCGTAAATACTTGGTGAAAACTGGCGGACATGGCTTAATTTTTAGGCAAGAATAATTAGAGTTTTTCAATATTACTATTTTCCGCTATTTCTCTTTAATTTTGGGTAAAAAACGGAAAGAAATCTTTTTTGCCCCGTGATCAAAAAACCGTTGCAAAAAAAAAGTTTTTTGCATCGGTAACCAAAAAAGTCATGCTTTGGTTATCTGCAGACAGTTACTAAAATCATGTTTTTGAAGGTATAGAAAAAAGTATTATCTTAGATTTTTTGATAAAGGTATTAAAAAAAAAGTGTTAACAACTCCCGGCTAAACTGTGCTTTAAAAAAAACACTATTATATTATTATACAATACTGCATTTACTCTGTAAAAAGAAGTATTTTGGATATGTTCATGCAAATATATTTTTTCATTTACCAATTCGGTTCAGCCGTTGTTGCGTGATTGAGGAACGAACGCACACAGACACACACTTTCGCATTTATAATATTAGTAGGTTGGTACCACTACTACGTACCCAACTGAATGCGTTTTCGATATTCTCTTTTTTGTTTTTATATAGCGAATTCAACGCGTTTTAAAAACCTAACATGAAAATTTTTTGAAAATTGAAAACGTGTTCAGTTCCACATGAAAAACACGCGTTTAAACAGTGCACAGGGGGCACTCAGGTCGAATTTTTGGCCAAAACTAATTGGGGCATATCTAACTAGACAGCTCTCATAGAAATGGTTCAATTATTTATTTTTATTATTTTTTTTACTGGGACTTTCCATCAATAATATCCCAGTGCTAGTCAAGTTTATGCAAAGTTAAAGACAAACACAAAATATCCATGCACCTAGCCGGGATTCGAACTCGGAACCTTCCGTGCGGCAGGCAGATACAGATATATTTCTGGGAGGACAAAAATATTCTGTATGTTATGTTCAATTCAAGTAAACAAGTTCTAATATAAATTAAAGAAAAAATCAATTCTACTATCCTACTTATGTTATAAATGCGAAAGTTTTTGTATTGATATGTGTTTGTTCCTTAATCATGCAAAAATGGCTGAACCGATTTGGATAAAATTTAATAAGAAGATAGGGTGTGACTTACTGGATTGACTTATAGGTTACTTTTCAATTGAAAGTTTCGGACTTCCATTGTCTATATTTTATTTATACACGACGTTTCGATCAGTACAACAATCTTTGATCGTCTTCAGGTGCAAACTACAATCTATTTCTAAGGCTACGTGCTTATATATAATGGGAAAGTACTCAACCGTGATGTTTAAGCCCAAGGAGGGGCTTCCAAATATTTGGAATTTCAACACTTGGTTTACTGAAAATACCCTGAGTCTGCCCAATAAAGGCAGCTTTAAGGAATTTTCGTTTCTTCCAGTGTGACTCCTTGTGCAAAAACTTTGCTTCTGTCCACTTCATTCTATGTTGTCTTGACCATGTGTGTTCGGCAATTCCAGATTTTGTTGTTTCACCTCTTTGGGTATTCGTCTGATGTTCCTTAAGCCTAACAGATAGTGGTCTTTTTGTTTCACCTATGTATGATTCACCACCTCGTTCACCACACTCACAAAATATAGACAAAGACAGGTTACTTTTTATTTGACATTTCGTTTATTGACAACTGTCAAGTAAAATTGTTTCTAGATATTTAAATGAAACATCTGTATATTATGAAGATATCTTAACTAGGTGGAAGGTAAGGGAAGGAAGGGAGGTGGAAGGGTGAAGAACGAGAGTGGGAGAGGGGCGGGTGGAAGGAGTTGAAATAAGTTGGTAGGAGTAAAAAAAGCGGGTATTTAGCTAGTTGGACCATAAATTAAACAAAATTAGTTGAACGGTTGTGCACTGTTTCTAGTAATGGTACAATAATTGCTTTATCCATCAATTAGTATACGTCAAAAATATTTTTGAAAATAATCTTATTTTTATAGTGATAATAATTAACTGAATTTTTATAAATCTTGCTTGTGGCAAACTTTTTTATTTTTGGATTTAGGAAGTTCAAATAAAAAGCATACTATATAACGTCCAACAAAAATGACATGATTAGTTAGACCCTATATATTTCCAAATTTTTCATATTCTAAAAAAATGAAATAAAAATAGGCGGTAATTTTTCGTCTACGAACATTGTTTTTAGTTTTTTGATCAAGGGTGAATAATTAAGCTACAAAACCAATAATCACAGAAAGTTTAGACACCTTGTATAAACTTTTATAGCCTCCTATTTAATATGAAATTATGAACAAATCTTTTATAAATGAGCTAGCAAAATTTTACTGAAATTTGATAGACATTTTAAGAATTTAAATTTTCTACTCCAATATATGATTATGTAACATGGTGCCAAAAATACTTATATAACTTCCAAAGTCGCAAATAGACGCAAATTTTGCTGCATTAAAGAAGAGAATGTCGGCTTTGATTTTACAAAAAATGAAAAATACCTTTTTTACCTTTTTTTTAATGCCTTCTAAAATTTGACAATATAAAAAATGCCTTCTTATTTTGTAGCATTTTTTAAAAGTCCCAACAAAAAATAAGTTCATTGAAATAAATTAATTATGTTAAATTAACCAGCACACACACCACACAGCATTTTTTTTTTCAAACGACCGGAAAATAGCCACTTTCCGTACGATTTTTCATACGGAAAGTTCTACATTACAAGGCATGTTCTTTCGAAATATTTCCACTCTCCAGAAAGGACCTTTTGGTTCAATTTTCCGGTCCTATTTTTGGCCAAGTTGGCTATGACTTCTTGTTGACAGCTTTTAGCTTGTTTTTTTGGGCAGTTTTGACAGTTCTAAAAAAGCTGTTTAAAATTTGTTTCAAAAGTTTTGTTTACAAAAATGGACTCAGATCTAGAAAATGAGTTGAATCCGGAGGAAATAATAAAAGCTGCTTCAAGAGTCACAAACAACGAAAAATCGACCACATATTTTTAATTTTCAAAGTAAGAGTATACTATAAATATAGGTAAATAAAGAACAAACCTAGAAATCTGCCTTTTATGAGCTCTTTTATCATTATTTCGCTTGATAAGTTGGCCATGGTTGGCCATAACTGGTCGTCAGTCATCACTGATTTAGCTGTGTGAAGCTAATAGGCACTACACTATAATTTTTCTAATGTTTTATACAATTTTGCACAAGTTAAAAATACAAAAATCATTTCTAACCACAAAACTTTACTTGTTTTTCTTAGTTTTCATCTTAAAAACTACCGGCCTTAGCGGCAATGGCTATCTAGCCAACAAGAAGCAGAAAATATCAGGGGACTGTTCATAAATTACGCAACACGGCTAGGCGTCGACGAAAGTGATAGATACTAAAATGTTTTTTGTGATCGTTTGAAACAAAAAGTACGTACGATACACGACCGGAAAGTGTCTTTACAGGTCTAGTCACGTAAATACCTATTACAGAAAAAAAAACGAATCATTAGTGCAATTTAAGTTGACTATGAGAATAATAATATAATGGTTGAACCACAGGGACATATGTATTTAAAAAAATTATAAAAAAATACTTTATTTAAAGTTTCATTTTAGGGTTTTTGTCCTCCCAGTTTCGTTATTTCGCCCGCAGTGCGGCGGCCGGCAATTATTTAATTTAAGCATAAAGTTCATTCCTTTAGGATCGAAAAAAACTTTGAAATTATTATTATTACCTTGTTTCAGAATTTACTCTAGAAAACGCAAAATTGGAGCGAAAATCAGCGCAACAGGTTCTTTTAACTTCTTCTTTTTAATAATTTTCGTTGTATCCGTTAAGGCGCATTTACACAGACAAACTTTCCTTTGATGTTGAAATGCCGACAAACATTTACAGGAGCTTCTTGAGCAAAATGTTCAAAGAAATGTTCGAGCAAAATCGCGTACAAAAAAAACACACGTAAATTTTGGAGAGAATGTTGAGCAACATTTGTTTGAAGAAATGTTGGTAATAAAAATTTCTTACAATTTAAATTTTATAGTTTTATGGGAATTCATTGAACTTAACTGAAAATAGAAAGACTAAGTTTTAAAACAAGGTATTTTTAATTAAGTGCTTTCCGACATAAAAACGATTTGATGTCGAAATTCACATTTTACCTCATAAGCAACTTCGATTGATCTGATTTTTATAGGGGATATGCCAGTATACTTGTAACTTTTTAATTTAAAATAAAAATTGTCAATTATTTATTGCTGTTGCTGGGTTAGGAGAAGGTAAAAACCGTAGACTAGTGAGAGGGGGTTTTGGTCAAATGAACATTGACACACAAAATTACAGTAGTGTTTGACAGCGCTGCGTTCCGACTGTCTAAACCTCCCTATCCCCCCCCCAGGGAACAACTAACTACTCTCCAGAACAGTTCTCTAAAAATATCCACCTGCATTTTAAAAAGTAATTACTTCGAAGACATTTCCGTTTTCTTTTTGTAATGAAAGAAAACCAAAAAAGTTAAAGAAAAGAATTAAATGTTTTGCATATGACAAAACTGATAGCCAATAATAATGTTTCGCTTGCCGTCGCCTTTTTTTCACAAAAAATTAAAATAAAAGTTGGTGTTCCATTTTTTTTAAGAATTGAGATCACAGATCACTGATGTAAAATTATATTTATTCTCATCTTTAAAAATATGTTTCCAAAATAGATAGCAATAACTTGCTCAAAAATTTACCCGAACAAAATGTTCAAAGAAAAGCTCACAAAAATGTTCGCGCGAAAAATTTCAGTTCTTTTGCACGAGCTTTTATTTGAGCATGTTCGTCTGTGTAATTGCGCCTTTAAATTACCGATGTTTACGACAACAACTATGTTGTGCGAATTGTGAGCAAAGCTTTTAAATTGAAGAAAAATTTTCGAAGTTAAAGTGCCATAACGTCAACTTTGCCGTACTAGTCAAAAACATTGTATCGTAAAATGTCCTACTTCTATGGGATGTTTACGAATAAATGGCCAAATATTGTACAAAGAAGAGAAGATAAAGTTTTATGGTAAAGCACTAAAGCCATGATAGGCTTAAAATATTTTAGCATAATTTTGGGGTAACGTTTTTGATTAAGCAATTTTTACTATGTTTTTCACATTTTTGCTCTCATTTTAAAACTTTATTTTCAAACTTTCGATTTCTCGCGATTTTTAACAATTCAAAAAAAGTACTGCCAAAAAACATTTTTTCTCTGTTAAAATAAATAGTAGTTTTCACAACTAGTTGCTAAAATAGTGCTTTTTTTACAAGCGTTGGTTTAAATAACGAGCGTAGCGAAGTATTTAAAAACGCGAGTAAAAAAAGCACAGTTTAGCCGCGAGTTGTTAACACTATTTTTTTAAATACCTTTATCAAAAAATCCAAGAAAAACAGGAAAATACTTTTAAAAATCTCGAACGAAGAGCACTTCTCACAACACACCATCTTTACACTATAAATCAAGGCGGCTGGTAAATGAAATAACAATGGTTTTCATAGCGATGTGAATTTTTAACCGGTGACGTTCATTGTTGCGACATTTTAATCTTTGACAGTTTGATATTTTGACGATTTTTTAAATGATTTTTTTTGTAAATACCTTGGTGAAAACTGGCGGAAGTGGCTTACTTTTTTGGTAAGAATTATTAGATTTTTTTCAGTATTACTATTTTCCGCTATTTCTCTTTAATTTTTCATACTTTAGTTATCTGCAGACAGTTACTAAAATCATGTTTTTCATGAAGGTATAAAAACAATATTTAAGGTTGTTGAAGAGAGACAGCAGGCTATAAAAAAGAATTTGAGCGAAAGATGGAAATAATTTAAGGGAATTGTTTAGTAAAAATTTCTGTTTTGTCATCTGTCTGCCATCTTTAGTAGTGTTGCGTATCATTTTTATTTTGCCATTTTCATCCAAAAAACAGCAAAAATTGTAATTGTTAAAATTGTAAAGGGCCATTTCAAGCAAATATAATTTTATGAAAAAAAATTAACAATTTATTGGTTTTTGTTAATATAACACTTTTTCTTTGTATGTAAAAAATCCGAAATATACAAACAGTTTCGGATCCAAAGCAAATAATATTTTTTCAATTATTGTATTTTTTGCACCGTCCAACCCAAAAGAAAAGCTTTACCGGTTCATGGTTCACAATAATTTTTAACAAAATTGTTAACAACATGCTTGCACCTTTAATTTCAATTCCTTTTGTTTAGTTTTTAAAAGCCATGATACATCATTTTTCTAAAAAATTGGTTTTGGTTTTTTTTATCCCGTCCAACCCAAAGTTTAAAGGTTCGCCCTATAAGCTATTTTATTGCATAACCTATGGTTTAGGAAATTATTTATTAGAAAATATAGTCATAATTTTAATCATATAGAAGTCACAGCTGGTTTTTTTAGTAATGGGTTACTTTTCTGTCCCGTCCAACCGCTTAAAATGTCCGTAAAGTTTGTAAGATATAAGGTGGTATTAATTTCTTTTTATCAAAATTCTTTACAGTTTTTAAATTTACCAAAAAACGTGTCCTACTATAAGTGTATTTTAGCACATCTAAAAATAATTTAACAGTTATTTTGGTAAAGCCATGATGTTCCTTAAAGTAATTTTCTTAAATATGTTATTATGATAATTTTAAAGACTGCAAAGAACTTTGATTAAAAGAAATTAATGCCACCTTATGTTTTACAAACTTTACGCTCTGAAAAATTACAATTTTTGCTGTTTTTTGGATTAAAATGACAAAATAAAAATCATATGCACGACACCACTCAAGATGACAGACAGATGACACAACAGAAATTTTTAGTAAACAATTGCCTTAAATTATGTCCATCTTTCTCTAAAATACTGTTTTATAGCCTACTGTCTCTCTTCAACAATTTTAAATATTTTTGCACTTTACTAAAATATTTCATTTTAACAGAGAAAAAATGTTATTTGGCAGTACTTTTTTTGAATGCTAAAAAAACAGTGAAAATTTGAAAAATGTGAGTGTTTTATTCTAGAAATCGAAAGTTTGGAAAGAAAACTTTAAAACGTGAGCAAAATCATGGCATAAAAATGTGAAAAAAAATTGATTCATTGAAAACGTTACCCTTTAAATTATGCTAAAATATTTTAAGCCTTAAATCACCTTCATGGCTTGACCATTTAACTAAATTATTTTAAGGCTCATCGTGGCTCTAGTATTCTGCATTTAAAGAGTAAATTTCCTAATCTTTGACCTTTTTTTTAATAATCACTTTTATCTTACGTCACTGTATGAACCAATTCTGTAAAAAACTCTGTGAAACTTTCTTAAAATATGGGAGAAAATGAAACGGTTTAAACTGAGAAAACACAACAATAAAATAAATCGTCGCTGAAGCACGTAAAACAATATTTTGCTTTTTGTTTTTTGCATTTCCAGGCCTACTGGATTGTTAACTTTAAGTTAATGCTAAATTTGCATGCTCTAGGATCACTTTACGAAAGGTATATTTTTGTGTAGATGACGTCCCTAAATAGTTATTCTGATAAAAATTAAAATCTTCCATGTATGTCATTTTTCCCCAAAATGTAAAAAAAAATATTTTTAAAAAATAAAAAATTTGGGCTTATAGAGCATTCCATTCTAGACAAAAAAGTCACACAAGAATTTTTGTAGTACTAACCATTTTTATAAACGTAATTACAATATTTAAAAAATGGAAACATTGTCACATTTTGAATTTTAATGCTGTTAGTTAAAAAAATATATTTTCCGAAAAAGCGATGGGGAACCTGAGAGATATTTTCGATAAAAACCATTATAACTTTTTTGGCATCACTTATAGTTTCTATGCAAAAATAAAATAAGTTGAAGAAAATGGTAAAATCATGTCGATTTTATTGAACTTTTTTGCACCAAGATATTTCTATAAAACTAAACTCTAAAAAAAAACAATTATTTGCTAAATAGTTACCCTTATCACTTATCAAACGACAGTAACAAGTTTCGACTAGATTTGAACAGGTAACCTCTGGCGGAATTAAATAAGAGGAGCTCTCTGAAAGACTTCTTTTTATATACAATAAAATAACAGCAAATATTGACTATGTAAGGTACTTCCCTTATTCCTGCTTTTATCTTGCCCCTTAATTCCGGTGAGTTCGAAGGGTCTTATAGAACATTTTTAAAAAAATATCAGAGCACAAAGCATCATGTACTAGTCATTATTTTTCTTATGGTGCAGAAATTTGGTTATTTCTTATTTTTACTTAATAAACATAAGACAGTGAAAACTTTTTTACTGTCGTTTGATAGGTAATAAGACTGTTTGTATCTTTTTTAGAAGTTTAGGTTTATAGAAAAATCTTGTTGCAAAGACGTTCAATACAATCGACATGATTTTAGCATTTTCTTCAACTAATTTTATTTTTATATAGAAACTATAAGTGATGTAAAAAAACATTGTTTTTTTTAGCGAAAATATGTTCTCATTCAGGTTTCACATCGCTGTTTTAGAAAATATATTTTTTTAATTAACAGCATTAAAATTCAAAATGTGACAATTTTTTTCCATTTTTCAAACATTTAAATGACGTTTATAAAAAAACGGTTAGTACTACAAAAAATGTTTGACTTTTTTTTGTCTAAAATTAAATTCTTTATAAGCCCTAATTTTTATTTTTTTAAAATATTTTTTTTTTACATTTTGGGAAAAAATTACATATTTTTGACAGGTTTTGACAGTTGGACGTATATAGAAGATTTTAATTTTTATCAGAATAACTATTTAGGGACGGCACCTACACAAAAATATAACTTTAGAAAAGAGTATATTTTTTTTCTTAAAATCAATCAAAAAGTGAACTGTGTACGGAAGCCAACTGTGCAATGGTTAGGTGACAGAATTGTTGTATGATGGAAAGCTCTTTATCCAAAAGAATACAGTATTAAAATCTAATTACTCAATTTTTTAGTGTCCTCTCCTTTCTTTCCAGGTTCCGAAACCTCAGCTATGACCATCCACAAGAGATAAGTGCAATTTCTGCGACTAGATAGTGACTTAAAACTCTTCAAAGATGCTTCAATACAACGACGAAATATCCGAAAGGCTCGGATTGACGTCATTTCAAACCACCTCGGAATTATTGGACTTATTAGATCCAGATTTCGACTGCGGACTGGCCTCAAAGTTTACTCCGAGCATAGAGTCTAGATTAAATCCTCTATTCGACTCTAAACTAGACTCGCTAGACTCTAATAACAACAGCAGTTGTAGTAGTAGTAGCAGTATCAGTGCAAATAGTGACCTATCGTGTAGTTCGAAAAAAAGTGCCGACAAGTATTCGTTGCGCCCGCGTTCTGGTAGGAAACGGAAGGCCTTTTTGGACGGCGACTCGGATCTGCAAGATCAGAATTATAACGAGCTGGCGGGGCAAGTTGGAAAACGAAATCAGGTAAAATTTCCTATTTTTTACCAAACTGGGTACAGGGTGTTCCATTGTAAATGGCCCCCCTGTAATATCTGTTAATAAGTGAGCTAGAAAAATGTTTTAAATACAAAAGTTATTTGATTTATAAAGATCTTCAAAAATATTAAAGTAAAAAAAACCAAGTATCATTCGAAGTGTCAAATATCGATAGCAACTTTCTTATTTTAAATGCAACACCCTGTATTTTTTTGCGTTTTTAAAAATGTATAACTCAAATGCACTGGGTTCAATAGTTTTTGAGATATTGGACTTTAAAGTTTTGTTCACTTAGGTGGCTGTGACTCATAATGCAGGATATATGTTTATCATTTTTTAAAACTCAAAACACTTCAATATCGCCTACTATGATTTAGCAATTTTTTAAATTTATTGTGACATGTCTAATGGAAACAGCAGAAATTGTAATTCGCAGCCACCTAAGTGAAAAAAACTATTGAACCCAGTGGATATAAGTTAGGTATACATTTCTGAAATCAGGAAGAAATCATCAAAATCCGGACATCTTAAGATCTTGGGTCAAAAGCACATCAATCTGATCGATGCCAAAATTACCTACTATGACACTACTTGAATTAATTTGAAAGTCTTGTTGCCTAAGCTACATAGAAAAAACAGAGGAAAAAACGACAACCCAAATTTTTTTTTCATTAACAAGCTTAGGAAGGTCTAGTTAAGAAAATAGGACTACGCCTCTGGAAAAATTTAATTTTCTGATATAATTTAGGTCATTGCTCTTAGATCAACCCTGCCAAGTTTGGCACTCGTAGGTTGAGAAATCTTGATGAAAATGCTAAAAAGGAATATGCGAGGGATTGTT
Source organism: Oxystoma pomonae (assembly GCA_963921995.1). NCBI lineage: Eukaryota > Metazoa > Arthropoda > Insecta > Coleoptera > Brentidae > Oxystoma > Oxystoma pomonae. The sequence goes on along the minus strand of OY998167.1, from coordinate 1,885,237 downwards.
CAAATTGGCATCATTTTTGCTTGAGATTTTTCAATTTTTCTGGTAGAAGGAGTGGTTTAAGCGACACTATCATTATTTACTTATTGATAGATAATTAAAATTGCAACATTTTTCCCATTTGTCACTTTTGTCAGTCAGTTTTGGAGGTTACAAATGACCATATAACTATGAGATACTATGATATATACAGGGTTCCTAAGCAAATCCTTAGGGGGCCAAGCAGCCGTGTATAAGACGCAGACAAATGGAAAAGCACATTAGGCAGAAAAGGATGGGCATGGGGCGATGTTGTCACTACATCTTACACGTAGTAAATCCATTCCAGGTTGTTGGTTTCTAATGTTTTCCATTTTCATACCTTTAGGACTGGAATAAAAATTGTTTTTGCTCGACTTTAATACCAAACTGATGAAAGATATCGTAAAAAAAATATTTTTCGGCTTTTCATTTTGTAACCATTGTCCTTACGCATTGTTTACAGTCTGGGGACTGAGATACATGCAAATGCCTAACCTAAAGCGTTCATACACGGCCGGAGAAATCGACTGAGATATTTCCGTAGAAACTTTATCAAGCAAATAGGACGGGTTGACGCCTTCGAACGTCCAACCCGGGTTTTGCACTTTGATTCGAAATCAAAAAGGAGTTACAGTCAGATGTGGGGCCGTGCACAAATTACGTAACGGTGATTTTACCAATTTTTGTCCTCCTCCCTATGTAATGTTTTGTAACGGTTTGGTACGTCACTCCCCTAATATTACGTAACGATTTCAAGACCACTACCCCCCCCAAAAAAAAAAAACTTTTCACTTATTTTCATTCCAAATTTTCTTAGTTTCACACAAATGCAAACGCTGTCGAAAACCCCCCTCCCCCCTACGTAACGTTTTGTAACCCCCCTCCCCCCTATGACCATTACGTAGTTTGTGCACGGCCCCTGTAGTCCCAGTGGAGGAGGGCGAGAAAATTGATATTTTTTTCTTAAAAATTATACTCTTTAGACCTATTTCTTTGCGTTCCCGAAATTACGTAATTTTTGAAAAAAAATTGTAAGCGGCGCCATTTTTATTTCGTGCTTTGTTTTTCTAACATTTTTGCGTTCGGCTAATTTAATTGAAAAATTTTTGCCTGCGGCGTCCTTTATCTTCTCACTCGAAACCAAGATTCCCCGTTTTAGGAAAACTGATCCCGTCTCTGTTTCTAAATTTTTTCGAATAAAAGTAGAGTATGACCATGGGGGAAATAATTTTTTTCTACGGCATGACGAAAATTTCGAGAAAGTTGAAGAAAAAAATAAAAAAAGTGACAGAGCTCAAGTTTTTCGTAAAAAACGTTTTTTGGAAAGAAACAGAGCAAAATAAATCTTTTCACCCCTTTTTGGGTGTTACAAATATTGGCCGCCCCTTATTTTTCGCTTTTACCCTCCCGCTAGTTTTGAAGAATTGGTTCGCTACATATTTCGAGATCATGTCATAAAACACCTCGAAAATATCAAATGTAGTGTAGGGCCAGCTTTATTTAAAATCAAAAATATCGCAAGCAAAAAGCTCTGCAGGAAAAACAGCGCCGTTTATTGATTTCTTTGGCTGCTAGTGCTAGCTGCATGGTTTGGCCGTTTCCGGGTAGATGTAACTAGTAGAAGAGAATGGAAAGAAATTTAATTAAAAGCAAAGATATTTGCCGCCTCTTTTAAGCAAGAAAAAGCTGTGGTTTGGACCTGAAAACATCTAGTTTTTCCTCGATCATCTCATGGTGTGGCCGCCATCTAGCGGAATTTGCAGACATCTTGTCAACGGTTATTATTGCAACTATGATTTATGCTCACAATGAAAGAGTGGCGACAATTTTTTCTCATGAAAGCAGTCCGGAGATGATAACAAACTGGCACCATTGCTCAATAAACCTGTTTCTTTTGTGCGCGCAGAACTTTCTATGCCATTTCTGTTTGATTTATTGAAATCCTATCCCTAAGGAAAATCTTAGGAACCCTGTATAAACGAAAATAACTTTGAAAAACAAAGGAGAAAAGTCAAGATCGCGGTTGACTTTGAAACTGTTTGGGTCACCAGGCCATAAACCAAATTCATGCCTGGCGTCGTAGTGACCTTACGAAAATTTAATGACACTTTCACTTCTGACGCAATCGACGCGCCTGCCCGTTTACACTCTGCGTTTATCGGTTTTTTTTTCCAGGCCAACTTGATTGGGAGAGTTATTATCGATACGCATTTTTCTCGGGAAAAGCAAGGGTAGGGCCGTTATAGTATCTCATAGTTGTATGGAAATGACAGTTCCCGATGGGGTAGGAATGGGAACTAAAAACAAAACAACAAAAAAAGTCCTGAAAGCCTGAAAGGTGCTAGATCCGTGGGTGGCGATGAATTCGTTTATCAAGTTCCCAATTCTAAAAAGAGTGTTTACTAAAATTTAAAGACTAGAAGTACTAATACAATTTACCCAAAAGTTTTTAAAATCCGCAATAAACAAATTTTAGTGGAAAATGTTTATTTATAAACATCTAATCGGTTTGTTTTCCTTTAAGACAGTAAAACAGTAAAATAACAAATATAAATTAACACTAAGAAGCTAGAATGTTTCGCTACATATTAATGTTTCTACAGAGTGTCCAAAACTCGATGTTTTTGGGGGTTTTGGGTTCTTCTAGAGGAGATAGAGAAAATTTGACCCCCCTTTGCGAGGCTCAAATTTCAAGACAATATTTTTGGTAAAAGCCGCCTTTCAATGTCACCCCATCTTCGAGCTACGGGGGCTTTTTGAAAAGTCTGTATTTTGGGATAGGCCCTATAACTTTTTTATTTATGAATGAAATTTTAGTTTTTGAGATTCAACACAAAGTTTGTGTTTTTCTTATGGAACATTCCATTTTTTTAAATTTTTCAATGCTTTTATAAATTCCTTCAAGGCAATGTGCCTCTTACAAAAAACGGTTAAATAGTTGCCGAGTTATTAAATGTCTTCCATAAATCATACAGACCGCTTCAAGCTACTGCGAACATAGGGGGAATCAAGTCCAATTTACTCTCCGTGCCGTACGACCGAGGTGGATTCGAAGCACGCTGCAGTGTTATCTTTTGGAAATTCATTTTGTTTTTATTATTTTGTTTTATTTCTGCCTTGCTCGAGAAACAGATGGGTAAGTTCTTAATTGAAATAATACATTTTTAAATCTAAAAATGGATGTCAAATGGTCAAATCGTCATAACCCAACACACGTTCGATATTGGTCGAGGGAAAATTTGCATTTATATTTTGACGTAAGAACACAGTATCTCCAAAAACTAAATGTTTGGGGGGGGGGTATTGTAGGGGAACACGTAATTGGGCCATTTTTTATTAACGGCAATTGCAATTTGAATGGTCTTAGATACTTGGATCTACTGCAGTAGCACATTATTCCAACTGCTAGGCAGTTGTTAGGTATAAGATTTGGTGAAACATGGTTTCAACTAGATGGTTGTTCCGCTCACAATGTTGGCCTTGTTAGGGAATATCTTGATAATGTATTTCTTAATCGGGTTATAAGTACACGGGGAACTATTTTATGGCCAGCTCGATCTCCCGATCTTGCTCCTAATGACTTCTATCTGTTTTTGAAGAAGCTTTTCAAATTATCACCCCTAACATGCTTGGAAACGTTAGAAGGGGTTTTTATAGTAGGCTCGGATATTGTCTAGCCGAGCAAGGAGGACTTTTCGAACATTTGCTTTAATTTTTTTTTGACTGGGAGAATCTTTTTGGTTTTTAGAATGTATTATTTTATTTTGAGACACTGACAAATCTGAGCAGTTGACAATAAAACGCTCTTATTTATCAGTGACAAAAAATAAGAAAATTACGTTATAAAAGTTTGCGTATTTATTGACCAAATTCCGGTTTCATTGACTACGCTCCACACAGCACCGTGGTTAGAGGCGTACTAAATACCAAAGGAAAGTCATGCAAGTGGTGATCGCAAGCCTGAGTATTGGTTGCTTCACTGATAGGCGTGCGGTGTCTCTGCATGTACGTACACTGGCAAATTAGACTTCTTCCGCCCTATGTTCGCAGTAGCTTGAAGCGGTCTGTATAGTAGAAAGTGATAAAGGCTGCACGCCACATTATTAAAAATAGACGAGCATAAAATATAGGTATAATCATTTATTATTGATATAATAGTAGGCCATGAATTCAGTTAAGAAGCAAAATAGTTTTTATGCACTTCCGGGAATAAATGCACCCATTTAATCCCGCTTTTCCGGGAATAAAGTGGGTAACTTATTCCCTAGGGAAATAAAGTAAAATTTATTGACATAGCGACGCATATGTTTCTGCGTTTCGGCATACTGGATGTTATCGTTTGACATAAAGACAGAGCGAAGGTACATGTGGCGGTTTGTCTACAGAGTGCGATTTTTTGAGAAATAAATAAAAAAATATAGTTATTTTTTTACTTCTCTGCTTATTCTAAAATGCATAAAATAGTATTTAAACCTCAGGAGTAAAGTGATGCTTAATCCCTCGACAAATTTTACAACGGGATTAAACGTACCACTTTACTCCCTAGGTTTATAATGCACTATTATGCACTTCAGGGATTAAATAGGCATCCCTCTTTTTAGGGACTAAAGTGACACTCTTAATCCCTAAGGGATTCAAAGAAAATTTAATCCATAAGGGATTAAAAATAAATTTCATCCCTCAGCTTAGGGATTAGAAGTAAATTTAATCTCGAATTTAATCCCTTAGGGATTTAAAAACAAACTAATCCCTGGAAAATTATAATTAAATTTATAGCAAGTCAAGCCAAAGTGCATAAAATAGTATATAAACCTCGTAGCCCGATCGTAGGGATTAAATGTTGCACTTTAGTCCCTAGGTTTATAATGTACTATTATTTCTTCGTAACAAATTATTTTTGTCATCTCAGATTGGCAACCATGGCACTCTAGACTTTTTTAATAATGTGGCGTGCCGCTTTTATCACAGCCTACCATATGATTTATGGAAAATATTTAATAGCTCGACAACTATTTATCCGATTTTCGTAAGTGGCACCTTGTTTTGAAGGAAATTAAAAAAGCATTCAGAATACAAACAAATTGGGGTGTCCCATAACAATATACCAACTTTATGTTGTATCTGAAAAACTAAATGTGACTCATGAAATCTGATTCAGTAGTTAAATTCTAGTTTAAAAACTCTACAAAAATGCATTTAACGCCAAGAAGATATTTTCATAAATAAAAAAGTTATAGGGCCTATCCCAAAATGTAAACTTTTCAAAAATCCTCCGTAGCTCGAAGACGGGGTGACATTGAAATGCAGTTTTCAAAGGGGGGATCGAATTTTCTCTATCTCTTCTAGAAGTACCCGAAACCCTCCAAAAATATCGAATTTTTGACACCCTGTATATATAAAAATCAAATTCGTTGTAATAATCATAATCATGTTGGGGCTGTGAAGTTCAATAAAAGAAGGTTGTGAAAATCTGAGGGTTCCAATTGTATGATATTAATTATATCGCACACACAAACCATGAATACCTCTCTGGGCACTTTTATTTGGCCTCCCGCTGGGACTCGATAAATCCTTATCGGCAAGAAATAATAATTAATTTGTTAGATCGATGGTACTACTAACTTCATGTCGAGCTTCATCATTTTTTGGATATGACTTATATATAGACCCAAAAATATCAATAATTTTAAAAAGTTACTTAGGAAACATGCTGATTTTTTTTGGAGATTTTTGTGGGGCATGCATTTTTGGACTCGCTGTGGGGGACACCAGCAACTTTACAAATTGTACAGTGTTATAAAAAATGATATTTTTGGTGAAAAAATTACACGGGACAAAAAAGTTTCCAAACAAAACGAAGAATTAATTTCGTATTTCAGAATCTACCAGTGGCGTACAACAAAAAAGTTTATGAGGCGAAAAAGGGCTTGTCCCCTGAAAATATCTCCCTGTAGATTCTTCCTCTCACCAGACGTACTGGATGATTTTAGCTCTGTAACCTATGTTTCAAATTTGATCTCAAATTCTCAAAAACTGCAATAGCTGTAAAGATAAAAATAAAAAAATCTTAAAATTATTGATACTGACGATTAAAAAACCCTGTATTTTACAGCATTGGTTGTTTTTTTTCAGAACAAACCACCTCGAGGCCGCTCAGCCACCCAAAACCGTCCCAAACAAAAAACAGCCCCCCTAAGCAAATACAGAAGGAAAAACGCGAACGCTAGAGAAAGAAGCCGAATGCGAGAAATCAACGTAGCTTTCGAAGCGCTTCGAAAAGCGGTTCCTCATATAGCACCCAATCAACAACAAAACGAAAAACTTACGAAAATAACCACCTTACGGTTGGCCATGAAGTATATTTCGGCGTTATCGACAGCTTTAAATAGCTGCCCTGCTTCAGATTTACCGCAAGATTTGTTCTCCGAATGCTCGGAATTGGAGTCGTTTTTACTCGAGTCCGATGGTGAATCTTTACCCTTGCGAAGTGATCAATCGGATAGATCTTTGTCAGAGGAGCATTCTTTAACGCCCTCTGCAGATTTTTCTTTGGACTTTGATGATTCCTTGACACCTAGTTTTGGAAGACTAACGCCTGAATTTTCCGATGAGCTTCCGTTTGATCCGTTCCTAGGTGACTTTAGTTAGCACAAAAATTCGGTTTAGTTTTTCTAATCTCACTTACGCTTTTGTTTTTTTCATGTAAAAACCACACAAGGTCAGGAGATACTAAAGATGGTAGACAACGTCGACCTTGAAAGCAAACTAGAGGTTCGAACTTCTACTGTCTTTATTTTTTACTTTTTTATAACGTTTCGATTGATTAAGGTCGTAGTTACAATCTGGGTTATTGTTTTTAGCAACACTGTACGGGAAATCAATTTAACTATATCGATCTGATTTTTTTGCAAAATTTTACGTCATTGAATTTGTTTTCCATGGCAACGCGGAGACTTTATTTATGTTTATCCACAGTGGGACACCAGATATTTTTTAGGACCGGGTTAAAAATTTGGGGTTAGGTTACTTATTTTGACTTTTCGCGTTCTGCGCCGCTAAAAAACCAAGTAAAATACTAAAATAAAAGAAAACCATTTATTGCAGAATTACCTGCTAAAAAAACCCTACCCAACTACGTATTAAAGTAACTGGGTGTACACTATCGGCATCATAAAAGTGGTACGTGATAAATATAGGTATTTTTTAAATTGTATGGTTAACTACCGGATTATATTTTGTGACAGTACTAAAATGTGAAAATATTGACATCAAAGATTGCTTTCAAAAATAACTTTTATATTACAATAATACGCTAACGCATAAAACAACTGTAAAAAAAAAAAAAAAAAAAAAAAAAAAAAAAAAAAAAAAAAAAAAAAAAAAAAAAAAAAAAAAAAAAAAACAAAATTATGATTGTTTTCCACAAACCAAAACTATTTGCACTCGACGCGCGTTTCGCTAACAACGTTAGCATCATCAGGAGAGACGATAAACAATGAACTAAATTAATCTACGCTCTATCTTATATACAATCCTTTAGTGGGCGGAGATAAGACTAATAATTTGTGATTGATCACGATTTTTAATCCTATCTCCCCTCAACCAAAGAATAAAGTGTACTAAACGGGATGGGTCCTGTATCTTTATTTAAACTATTTCTGGATTTAATGATTTCCATACTTTCATATGCATTCAAAAGTCTTTTGTTTGGTACACTTTTTAGAAGTTTTAGGTTATCTAATGTGAATCTATGATTGTTTTCAAAAGCATGCTCGGCCACACTTGACTTTTCTGTTCTTCCGTATTTTAAGTGTGCTAAGTGTTCTTTAAAACGTGTTTGAATAGAGCGTCTCGTTTGGCCAACATATTTTTTGTCACAATCCATGCAACTAATTTCGTAAATTCCACTTTTTTCTAGAACTGTAGTTTTATCCTTGGGATTTCCTAGTAAGCTTCTTATTGTGTTACCGGATTGATATACTAATTTAAGACCGGTGTTATTAAATACTTTGTGTAATCCTTTCGTATAATTAGGATTATAAGGAATTGATACAAATTTTGAGTCGCAGGTATCTTTTTGTCTGAAAAAGGTAGAATTCCGAAAGGTCTTTTGAAAAGAATGTCTATTTATCAGCTTATTTATTAAGCCTTCGTCGTAACCGTTTTCGCCAGCTATATTCCTAATCCTATTCTTTTCTGCTTCAAATCTTTCTTTGTTTAAGGGGAAATTTACTAATCTATATGTTAAAAAGTGCAAACTTGCAAGCTTATGTTGTAAGCAATGAAAAGAGTCATTTGGAATATACCTGTTGGTGGCCGTGCCTTATCTGTATAGGTCAAAGTCCAATTTATTTTTATTTCTTATAACTAAAGTGTCTAGAAATGGCAGTGTACCGTTGTTCTCTGTTTCATAAGTAAATTTAATAGTGGGAAATTTGTTATTTATTTTTTCCATAAAATTTTCAACACTAGTTACTTTAGTGTTGAATACTGCAAACACATCGTCTACATACCTGAACCATACTCTGGGGAAATACTCAAATTCTTTACTTATATCTGATTCAAATTTGCTCATAAATAGGTTTGCGATTAAATCGTGATCAATCACAAATTATTAGTCTTATCTCCGCCCACTAAAGGATTGTATATAAGATAGAGCGTAGATTAATTTAGTTCATTGTTTATCTCTGTCTCCTGATGATGCTAACGTTGTTAGCGAAACGCGCGTCGAGTGCAAAAAAGTGTAGTTTTGGTTTGTGGAAAACAATCATAATTTTGTTTTAGTGCAACCAAAGGTTCCAAATTTCCAACATAACTGTAACAAAAATTAAAAAACACAACTGTAACGAAAATTATAAAACAATAGAAACAAATTAATAGGTATATAAATTTTATTATCTAGTCATTGCGCCATTCACCTCAATTATACCGTTTAATCTTCTTGGTAGAGAATCAGCCAAAATTTCAAAAAGGTTTTCATTTTCATCAATCACTTCTTCATAAGCATTGACTATTAACTGGACCAAGTGATGTTGATTTCCCGCACAATATTAAAGCTTTCCTGCTTGGATTGGTGTCTGGGGTTTTCGCAGGCCAAGGAGGAACTTCAATATTTTGCTCCCGAAACCAATTTTGGTAAAGTCTGGCCGTATGAGCAGGGCAGTTGTCTTGTTGAAAAATAAACTGGTTTTGATAAAGTTCTGTGACGGCTGGAAGCATGGTGTTCTCTAAAATGTCCACGTAAAGCTGTGCTGTGAGCCTTCCATTGATTCGAAATAGAGCACCATTCTAGCAGAAATCCAACCTCACATATTTACCGAAAATCTTCCAGCGCGATCGTTGTTACCGCAATATATCTTTCCTCATCGCGCGTTCTTGGTAAACGATACACCCGAATTTGTTTCCTGTCACTACAGAACTGGAAAACTTTTTCATCGGAAAATATTACCTTTCACCAAAGCTCTGGTTCCTTTAGAGAGTAATTAAGGGCAAAAAGTAACCTGGCCTGTTTTTTTCCTTCGTAAGTTTAATTTTTTAGCAGCTACTATCCTAAATTAGAGCCTTTCTTTACGCGATTTCGTGCCACTCTTACACATCCTGGAAATTGAGTCAATCTCTTTGCCTGGGCAACAGATGCGAAAGAGTTTTCTTCCATAAAAGTAATAAGGTCATTATCTTGTTCATCAGTCCCGTGTTTTCTCTCTATTGTATGATCTTCCCATCATTTTTTAAGTTTTATAATCGTGGTTTTACTGCGTCCATAATGTCTAGCCACGTCCCTAATTGACCATCCTAGTTGTAGTTTTGTCAGGAGTTGGACTTTCAGACTGAAATACAGAATGACATACTTTGACAGTTTAAGAAAAATAGGTATTACAACAAAAAGTATTGTGTACCACTTTTATGATGCGGATAGTGTATGCAACACCGTTCTCAAATAAAAAGCCAGTTAACTCATTTTCGTTTTAGTATCCTTTGGCCTATGGTCGGTGTCATATTGACACCAAACTGACAGAAAATCCATGTATTACTTGTCAATTTCGTTATAAAAATGGCAACCACAGTAGGCTAAAGGGCACTGAGGCGGTAGGAGTTAACTGGCTTTTTAGTTGAGAACGGTGTTGGTGTATGTAATATTTAAGGTTGCATGCAAAAGCATGCAGATTTAAAAATCCCTGGCGCTAGACGAAACAATCGTATTCTATGTTAAACAAAAGCGTCAACAACTAGAAAGTCTTTCCAACCTCTAAATGGAGCTGTTTTGTTAGTACTCAAGTATCCGTGTGTTTTTGAAACTGAGGTTCTAAAATCTATCCTTTGCACTCCAAGATTTCACTAGTATACTTGCACATAACTATGCCGCAATAATAAAAACAAAATTATGTGGGGTTATGGGCGCCGAATGTTTCTATGCGAATTCCTAGTACTCCCAGCGAGCCAGTAAAGTTCTCTTGGCTCTTTGATAGACTCGGGGTAATGCCCGCGCAGCGCTAGGCCTTTTTCGGCGGGCGACCGCACACGCGGAGTGGGTTCATATTTGTTTTAGAACAATGTTTTTGAAAACACATTTTTGAAAGATAAACATAACCTCGAATGATTTTCTGTCAGAAAACATAAAAATACTCTTCTGTTCCACTGCGGCCCGATTTAAAGTTTGTTGACAAAACACCTGCAGTTACCAAGGAATCGTATAAATTCTGCGATCTATCGACCAACACTTGAATTGCGTGGGTCTCCCGAATTCAATGAAATGTGATTGATTGAGCGGTTTGCTTTTCCGCAGTGCATAGGCTTTTAGAAAAACAGAAACTTAGTTTTTATTTTCGCCAAAGCGAGGAAATATAAAAAGGAAAAATGTAATCCAGAGGAAATTGTGAGTATTTCTCTATTTTTTTTTGTAAATCGGGTTTGTTCTAAACCGCAATTATTTTGAGGCTTTTGGGATAGATGACAGCAGCAGAGCTTTTATTTTGAAGAAAAAATAATTGAGAATTTTGAGAAATCCTTCAGATATTTTTTTTAAGCATTTAAAAATGATCACCCCTGCAAAATTTCAGCTAATTCTGATATTTTCTCTGTGCACTATGGGCTCTAATTCTTGAGCAAGGAACGACACAGATTTGTGTCGAATGATCCCACCTTGAACACATTTCGTATTCTTGAGCGGTGATCACTCATTCCATTCTATCAAAAATTGGGTGTTCGTGCTCCCCAACTCCAAAGCCAGGGATCGTTCTCATTCACAGGCAGGCATGCCTGTAAAATGTATTTTTCAATCAAAAATTTCGAAGAAGTTTCAACGAAAAGCATCTTTTTTTCGAGGGATGGGATCATTCCCCGGGATTGATCCCATCTCTTGAGGGATCGTTCCTTCTCTCGAGATTCAAGAATGAGGCCCCTGGAAAGAGATTAAAAAATTCAAGAACAAGGCGTTGCGGGTTGTACTTTTTTTTACTTAAAATCTGGGGAGAAACTATAGCCTTAAGTATCTCCAATCTTCATAACAATAGCAAAACTAAGACTACCTGAGCTTATATCAGTGTTACCAACCACGAATGTAAATTTTGTTCTCTTGTACACTTGAAAATGTGCGATTTTGCAGAAAATTGTGGTTCTTCACGATATTTTAAAGATATATTCGAATGAATAAAAAACTTTATGTGTAAAATTAAGCTTTGAAGAAAATTACAAAGATGGCAGCTCGTATACTAGTCATGGACAATAATTGCAAATCATTAAAAATGCTCGTCTGTTTTTTTTTTAATTGGCTTTTTCTTTGATTCGAGAAAATGTGCGAAATTGTGCTGTTATTTTTAATGTGCTCAAATTATGCTACAGCCCTAAAATAAAACACTGGCTTATATATATTGCATGTGTTGAGAATCTTTATTCTTGCGAAGTGACCAATCGGATAGATCTTTATCAGAGGAACATTATTTAACGCCCTCCTTAATGTCTAGTTTTGGAAGATTAACGGCTGAATTTTCGGATGAGTTTTCATTTGATCCGTTTCTTGGTGATTTTAGTTAGCAGATTAATTCGGTTTAGTTTTTTAACTCACGCTTTGTTTTTTTAATGCAAAAAGCACGCAAGATCAGAAGATACTGAAGGTGGTACCAAATGTTGAACTTGAGAGCAAAGTAGAGTTTTGAACTTCCATTGTATTTATTTTTTACTTTTTCATTGCTTGTGTATCTGCAATCGTTATCAGGCGAATATTAACAACAAAAACTAAAACCTAGCTTATTCAAGAGCTTATATTATAATATGCGTTCAGTGAAGCATAGAGTTTACGCTATGGTTAGTTTTCTGTTGAAATCTGTTACCGCCGAAAAGTACGAGTTTCCAAATATTTTTGATCATGACCCTTTATTGAGAAAATACATTGTAGTTCCTCTGTATTATTAGTTTTATCCCCTTGTTGAATTTTTGCGTCTGTGTTCTTCGGAGACAACAGAACTTCCATTGGTCGCACAGTGGAACGACGTTATGGGAACAGAGGGACATGAGGGTTTTTTACTTGAAACTTTTAATCTGGAAAAGCTAGGAATGAGTTTTATACACAGTTATATTGTACAAAGAGCAAATTAAAAAAAAATAGTTTACATGATTTAAACCATATACAGGGCAACCCAAACATATAGTGCGTTTTACAAAAACCTATTTTTTTATATGCTAACTTTGCTTAAATTTGACCTAAATTTTTCGTCTTCGGAGCTTTTAATTTTATTATAAAAACATATTTTTTTATTTTTTGACAACTCGAATGCGCTTTTTATAATGAACTGCAGAATACGGAATTTTGGATTTTAATAGAAGTGGTCACTTCTCAGGGTATGATCGTTCTCTTACGCCCAGAATCGAGCCCCTGGAGATTCCTTTGATGCATGGAATTATAAGTGTCGCCCTTCTTTCACTATTTACATCTGTAGGTCTATTCTTGAATCGAGAGAAAATTTGCTCCCAGCGCAGGGAGTCAAGTTCTCTTCGGTTTAAGCCGGTTTCTCTCAGATTTGCCCGATATTGATCGAAAATAATTCTCTTAGTCAAGACCAATAGAATTATTTTCGACCAATATCGGGCAAAAGTGAGAGAAACCGATTTAAACCGAAGATTTGGACTAATGAGATGCATAGTAGTGAGATAATTTAACTCCCTGGGAGCAAATTTTCTCTCAATTCAAGAATGGGCCCCCTGTAGTCCTTTCGTCTTGGTGTGGTCTGAAGCGTTTTATTGATTGTGTAGTTGAAGAAACCATCAATCATTTTCCAGGTTTAAAGCGTATTCTGTATTGCAAATGTAGCTGGCTGGATCTATGAGAGTTTTGACAATTTCTAGTTTTGTCGATGTGGAGTGGTTTAATGGTGAAGCCATGATGGTAATTTAAGGCTTAAAATATTTTAGCATAATTTAAGTGTAACATTTTTGATGAACCAATTTTTTACTATGTTTTTCACATTTGTATGCCATGATATTGCTCACATTTTAAAGCTTTCTTTCCAAACTTTCGATTTCTAGAATAAAACACTCAAATTTTTTAAGTTTTCACTGTTTTTTAGCGTTCAAAAAAAGTACTGCCAAAAAACATTTTTTCTTTGTTAAAATGAAAAATATTTAACATTGTTGGAGAGAACAAAATATTTTACAATAGAATTTTAAATTAAAAATTAACAAGATGCAGACATTAAATTATAACTAGGTAACTAAAATAACAAATTAATAGAAGTAGTACCGATAAATAACAACGAAATAATGCACAACAAAAGCTTACAAAAATCATAAAATTTTTATCTCAAAAATTAAATCAGTCTTGTAGAATCTTCCTAATTTTAGTACGAGGATTGCCAGAGAATGGGTCAAGCTCATGATTATAATAAAATCTTAAAGTGGGTGTAAGGGGGGAAAAATAACCATAATTGCTACGATGGAAAGGGATCCGAAACATTGGGGAATTATTTCTTCTTTGAATGGTATTAAATTCAATTGACTGAAGGACAGAAGGGCAAAAGTATACCCCATTAAGGAACTTATAGAAGGTTAAGGCATCAGCACAAATCCTTCTGTTCTCCAAGCTATCAATATTAAAAATAATGGTGATTATTATATATACAATGAGCTTCAGGCTACTGCGAACATAGGGCGAATCAAGTCCAATTTACTCTCCGTGCCGTACGACCGAGGTGGATTCGAAGCACGCTGCAGTGTTATCTTTTGGAAATTTATTTTGTTTTTATTATTTTGTTTTATTTCTGCCTCGCTCGAGAAACAGATTCATAAGTTCTTAAGTGAACTAAATATGGATGTCTATGAAGTTGCCGAATAAGTACCGATAGTCAAATGGTCACTATCAAGGCAGACCATTGAGACTTATTCAAGAACTTTTTTTGGAGAATTTTGTAAATCGCCCAGAACCTAGTTATCAACGATTCATAGGTTTGTGCAGAATTTTGAAAAGTTTGGTTGTGTAGCGCCAAGAAACCATAAAAAACCCACTGTTTTGAATGACGAGCAGGAAGTACGAGGTGTGATGATTTGCGCTGCAGTGGAGGAAAATCGAAAGTTAACTAGCCACCAAACTGCCGAAGCAGTTGATACGTCTTCAACCACTGTCTTCCGTGTTCTCAAAAAGAATGTTTATCATTCTTACAAAGCGTCAAAAACGCATCAAATTTTTCCCGAGGACAACTATCGCCGTATGGAATTTTACCAAACAATGATGGAAAGGGCTAATCGTGCTGAAAACTTTCTGAGATCTATTTTTTTTCACTTTTACATTATTGAATCGTCATAACCCAACACACGTTCGATATTGGTCAAGGGAAAATTTGCATTTGTATTTTATGTTATTTTTAAATGTTTGAGGGGGTATTGTAGATAGATACTTGGATCTACTGCAGCAGCATATTATGGTTTCAACAAGATGGTTGTCCCACTCACAATGTTGGCCTTGTTAAGGAATATCTTGATAATGAATTTTCTAATTATAAGTACACGGGAAACTATTTTACGGCTAGCTCAATTATCCGATCTTGCTCTTAATGGCTTCTATCTGTGGAGTTATATCAAAAATAAAGTTTACGGCATGAAAGGGCTAATAATTTGGAAGAACTTCGGATTAAAATTGAAGAAGCTTTTCAAACTATCACCCTTAACATGCTTGGAAACCTTAGAAGGGGTTTTTATAATAGGCTCGGATATTGCCTAGCCGAGCAAGGAGGACTTTTCGAACATTTGCTCTAAATTTTTTTTGACTGGGAGAATCTTTTTGGTTTTTAGAATGTATTATTTTATTTTGTTTCTCCTTATTATTTTCATTGTAACTCGTTGTTAGTGATCAATCTGAGAAGTTAAAAATAAAACGCTCTAATTTATCAGTGACAAAAACAAGAAAATTACGTTATAAAAATTTGCATATTTATTGACCAAATTCCCGTTTCATTGACTACAATCCTCATAGCACCGTGGTTAGAGGCGTACTAAATACAAGTCGCGAACGGCGGAGAACAGCGGCGAACGCGGATCGCAAGCCCGAGTGTTGGTTGCTCCACTGATAGGTGTACGGTGTCCCTACATGTAAGTACACTGGCAAATTGGACTTCTTCCGGCCTATGTTCGCAGTAGCATGAAGCGGTCTGTATATATATTGATATTAGCTCTAAATGCCAAAGTTCTCAGAAACCTTTTTTGAACAGATTCCAATTTATTTATGTGACATGCATAGTACGGAGACCATATGACTGAGGCATACTCCAACAACGAACGAACTAGAGAACAATAAAGCGTTTTTAATGTCATCAATATGAGGCAAGAAGGTCAGTTTACTATCAAAAACACCCAGGTCCCTAACAGTGGTTACTCTTTTTAAAGTGGTTTCATTTATAGAATATTGACCTTCTATCAAGTTGTTCAATCTACCAAAATATATACACATACATTTTTTTACATTTAACTCGAGACCATTACTAAAACACCATAAACTAACATTGTCGAGATCTCTTTGCAGCATAAGGGTATCTGGGTAAGACTCAATAATTCTATAAAGTTTGAAATCGTCGGCAAATGCCAAGTGGGACGAGTCCACAATTACATCACTAAGATCTCTAATGAATAAATTAAAAAAGACAGGGCCAATATGCGATCCTTGTGGAACACCAGATAGCACCTCAATTTCAACAGAGACATAATTGCCGACCCGAACCAAGTGAGTCCTGCCAGTTAAAAGACTGTGGGAAAAATTGACTAGAGTCTCACCCAATCCCATAGCCTCAAGTTTACTAACCATATGCCTATGACTCACTCTGTCAAATGCCTTTGAGAAGTCAGTGTAGACACTGTCCACTTGCTTAGACCCCTCAAAGGCACTCAACAGATCCGTCTGGTAGGTGAGAAGATTGGTAACTGTCGACCTACCACGAGCAAACCCATGCTGATGGTCACCTAGAATTTTTTTACAGTGCCAGGAAAAATGATCACAAAAAAGCATATCAAACAACTTAGGAATGACCGACTGAATACTAATACCTCGGTAGTTACTCATATCCCATCTACCCCCGTTTTAGAGAAAGATGGATGTAATTTAAATGTTTAGTAAAAATTTCTGTTATGTCATCTGTCTGTCATCTTGAGTGGTGTCGTGCATATGATTTTTATTTTGCAGTTTTTATCCAAATAACAGCAAAAATTGTAATTTTTCAAAGTTTAAAGTGTGTAAAACATAAAGTGGTATTAATTTCTTTCAATCAAAGTTCTTTACAGTCTCATTTTTACCAAAAAACTTGTCCTACTAAAGTGTATTTTAGCACATCTAAAAATAATTTAACAGGTATTTAAGAAAATTATTTTAAGGTTCATCATGGCTTGACCATTATTTATTGTTTACTGTCTTGTGTGTGGGTTAGTTTGGAAATGGAAACGTGAAAAAGTAAAGAATAAAGACAATGGAAGGTCGAAATTCTAGTTTACTATGATAAGATACATTTCCTACTTTTAAATTAGCTTCCGTAAAATTTTATTTGAGGATTCTTTAGGGTCTAATTGTGAGAGGTTAATGCCGGGATGTTTGAAAGATCCGTTTTTAGGCAATTTTAGTTAAAAAAAGTTTTGGTTAAGTTTTTAAAATTTATCGTTATTGTATTACGTGAAGAAACTCACAAAAATCTACACACTAATTTTTAAAAAGCTCTACGCTTGCTACCTTTTGCGTAAGCCATATTTGTTTGCCAATCAAAATTATTGTGACTTGATCGGGCAAAACGCATTAAATCCAATTATTGAAAAATTAAGATTAATTATACCAAGAAATGTTGTTTAGTTTTACTTATTTATGTTTCAAACAAATTTCAAACTAGTTTTTTTACAAAGGGATGGGCTGAGTTTAATGCGTTTTGGTTGATCACTCCAGGGTCCAATCCGATAGATTTATAAATTTCAATGCGTCTTTAATGCCGAAATTGTTAGATTATAAAGTAGTTAAATTTGTTTTTAGACTTTTGTACATCTTTGAAATTGTTTTTTTTTTTAAATTTTAGTATTTTTATATTTTGGTGACTTTACGGTTTTTTACTTATTTTATATTTTGTATATTTATGACAATCGTGAAAAAATGTGCCTTAATTTTATAGTTTTAATAACATATTTTTAGGTAGATGCAATAATAATAAATTGTATTTTTCAATTTTATGCTAGAGCAGTGGCGCACCAAGGGGGAGGGTTAACCTTAAAATTTAAGGGGTTTAAGGTTAACCCCCCTTCCGAGAATCCTGGTTATGGTCAAATTTTTACTTCAAATTAAGTTTTTTTGATTATTTATCCTTAACTCCCCCTCCGAAGTCAATTCCTAGGTGCGCCACTGCTATAGGGTGGCCCAAAAAGGAACTGTTCTCACTGCGGTTACTTTGAAAGTTTTTATCCGATTTCAAAATATTTAACCACTTTGAAAAGTCAAGACTCTCAAGAATTTACGAATTTTTGACCATTTTATGTGCTACAAAAATTGGAGGGGGGGTTAATATTCATAAATTGTCAATTTTGGAATCAAATTCTTAAACTTAAAGTCTTGGTTTACAAAATGGTTAAAGTTTTTGATTAATGGATAGTCTCGTTTTTTTGGGTCACCCTATTTATTTAAGTTTATTCAAAATAAACTGGAGCTTTAATGTAGCAATTTAAATTTCGAATGATCTTAAACAGGAATAAAACTTTAGTGTAAATATTTGAACTCATTTAGCAGTTTTTTTTGTAAATAAAACTATAATGACTGTAAATAAACATTTATAGATATGATATAAAATTATGAAATATATGACTTTATTTGAATTCATTGGAATTTGATTGCATTCGCGAACGGCATTAAACTAGTAGTGCAAATTTTAGAACTGGAGCACTGTAAAACGACTATGAATAAATATTATGACATAGCCGCGAGGCCATATCTTCGAAACATACACTTCTCAACTTATTGGGCTGCGATAAAAATATTAAAAAATGGGAACATTTCAAATTTAGATTTAAAGTCCCAGTAATGTACAGGGTGTCCCAGCCTTCTCTGCTTCTGGATTTTGAGGGTTTATTATTGGTTGTAGAGCAAAAGTGTTAAAATAAGATTTGTGGGAAAAAAATCATATTTTTTAAGAAGTTGATAGATATTTTTTTTCTGAATATAACAATACCCTACACTCTATAAACACATTTATAATTTTAGAGATATTGACAAAAAACTGTTTTATAATTTTAAAATAATATAATTAGTAATCCAGCAGGCTATATCTGCCTTTTTTGCATGGCAACCTAGTTCATCAGCAGCAGATATAAAAATCTCTTTTGTTTCCAAAGCCACCTTTATGATACCGTATGTTTCTTTTGAAACAACCGTCCATGGCCTTCTTGGTTCCATGTTTTATTAGGCTACTTAGATAATAGGCTCAACATGAAATGTGATATTGAAAAAAAAAATTATTGGGGGGTCTTCTTCTTTTCTCGGAAAAGTACCGTTTTCGAGAAAAATTTAAAAATAGAGGCCTTCTTCACTTCACTTCGCTTCTTCTCTTCAATGCAAATAAGGAAATGAAAATCGACGGAAATGCATTGTTTTCGAGAAAAAGTGAAAAAAAAGACAACTTTTTGTAGAAATGTGATATGAAAAAAATTAAAACGGCTCTAGATTTCACTTCTTCTCCTCAATGCAAATATGGAAATGAAAATCTGCGAAAATGCATTATCACATTTCTACAAAAAGTGGCATTTTCTCACTTTTTCTCAAAAACAATGCATTTCCGCAGATTTTCATTTCCATATATGAAGAAGTGAAATCTAGAGCCGTTTCAATTTTTTTCATATAACATTTCTACAAGAAGTTCAAAAACGGTACATTTCCGCGCATTTTCAATAATATAGTTATATTCAGGATAATGTTCAAATTCCAAAATCGTAATAATTTTTTTAAACAGATTTCTATAGAAAATTGTCTTTTTTTCAGTTTTTCTCAAAAATAATGCATTTTTGCACATTTTCATTTCTATATTTCCATTGAGAAAATCAAGTAGAAACTAAAACGGTTTTTATTTTTTCTGTAACACATTTCTACACAAAGTTTCCATTTTTTCCATTTTTCTCGAAAAAGGTGCATCTGCGCAATTTTTTTTATGTCATTCAATTCAGAAGGCCTTCTACAAGGCATTCAAAAAAAAATGTAATATAAAAAAATTGACCCAAATAATTTTTTTTTTTTAATATTTCTGTATGAAACAGTTTTTTGTGTGTAGGGTATTGTTTGATTCAGAAAAAAAATCTCTATCAACTTCTTAAAAAATGCCACACACTGTATACCAAAGACAACAAAAAAAAAGTTGTTATAGCGCTTAAGTTCGTTGCAATTTGCCAAGAAATTTTTGAATTCAGGCCTACCCTTCATTTTTAATAATAAAAAAGATACTGAGTGTTCCAGTTATAAACAAACACCCTGTACCTACTGTCTAAAATTCGTAGGTTATTAATCTTATTTTCGCAATAGAATTACCCGACTTTTCTTTCGTCCATTAGGGGGGACAGTCCCCCATTGTAAGTGTCGCAGTCAATTCTTGGGTGCACCACTGTAATATGATATTATTGTATGTATAAGTTCATCGTGTAATTATTGTAATATAATATACCAATACTTAGTACACAACCATATTTAACATTTATTCACAAAAATCCTTAAATGTCCCCATTACCCTGCAAAAAATCTGGTCACCCTACTTTAAGCATTTTTTTCTCCAGGGGTACGTTCAGTTAAACCTTCGAGCGATTTGAATAGTTGAAAATATGGAATTGGTGGCCTTCATATACTTATAAACTTAAAGCCCTGTTCTCACTATATGCAACTTTTCCATGCATCAAATTTTCTGATAAGGTTAAAAAAAGACACAATCTGCTTGTGTCTTCTTTTAACCTGTTATTAAAAAATTTGACGCATGGAAAAGTTGCATAGTGAGAACAGGGCATAATATACCTATACACGGCATTGCAATGCATCCCTGTGAAAATTTTTATAAGCAAGATTCATCATCTAAATCCAGGAGGCCATGAAAATGTTTTAAATTTCATCCGTTTTACGTATACGAGATGCCCTTCACTGCGATGGCCGATGGTATATTAGACACTTATAGTAAATATTTCAACGTACCCTTCAAAAAAGCGAGCAGCGTTCGAAACATCGCATAAACAAGTCAAAAATGTAGCGTATTTTCCCAGTAAACACGGTTCCCTCGGGCTTTCGTCGGTCCGATGTCGATTGCCGAATTTACCGTCCTCGGCACGACGTCGATTTACGACATCGGACCAGCAGTATTTTTTGTCCGCTTTACGATGTAGGCCCAATGTATGTTTGCCGTCGCAGCGTTAGACTGTAACCCGCCGTCGGACCAATGGTAAATTTTACTTTTTGCTGACATCGGCATACCGTCGCCGTACGATTAAGGTCCGATATGGTTTAACCGCATGGTACCGACCATCCGCCCATAACTGCTTAATTTCGTCGGTCTAACGTTGGCAAGCTGGTCTCGGCCCGACATCGGTAAACTACTAAAGTCCAATATTGGTTTCCTAAAGCGGTCCATCGTCGGCGATTGACGAAGGTCCGTCGGTGGTAGCTTAAAGCGGCCCGACAATGGCAAACCACAAAGTTTCGATAACGCGGGTGCTTAACCAGTCGGGCTGGTTTAAGTGGCAGAAGAGGTGTAGTACCATCTTGTCAAGTCCGCATTCTAGTTTTGAAATATCTTTGCTCATTATATATATAATATTATCTTCCACTGTACAGGGAAGATAGTGACATTAGCGCCATCTCTACATACTAGGGAGAAACTATTAAGCAGTTTAAAAATTTTAAGGTGACGTAATCGGACCATCGTCAGTTGCCGATTATCGACCAATCAAACAAAGTTCCAATCGGACTGTCGTTGGCCCTAAAGCAGATAAAGTGGGCGTCGACTATAGTAAATCGAGCTATCGTCAGTTGCCGATTTTCGTTCGATTAAACAAAGTTCCAATCGGACCGTCGTCGGCCCTAAAGCAGATAAACTGGGCGTTGGTATAAAGTCGACTATAGTAAATCGGGTCTTCGTCAGTTGCCGATTTTCGACCGATTAAACAAAGTTCTAATCGGACCATCATCGGCTCTAAAGCAGATAAGGTTTGCGTTGGCCCAATGTCAACTATAGTAAATTGGCCATCGTCAGTTGCCGATTCTCGTCCGATTAAACAAAGTTCCAAGTGGGCGTCGGCATAAAGTCGACTATATAGTAAATCAAGCCATCGTCACTTGCCGATTTTCGACCGATTAAACAAAATTCGACCATCGTCGGTCCTAAAGTGCTGTCGGCATAAAGTCGACTGTAGTAATGTGGACCTCCGTCAGTTGCCGATTATTGACCGAAAACTGAAAATCGCAATCTGTCCAACATCGGGCCAGAGTGTAGTCGCCGATGCCGACACACTGCCGACGTTGTCGACATTGGCCCGATTCAATGCCGACGATTTGTGTTTGCCGGGTTGACTTTGTTTCGAACGCGTTACGTATACCGATACGGATGCGTTGAAATATTTACTTTAAGTGTCTAATGTCTATTGTCTATTATGAGTGTCACGTTTCACGTTCAAAGTAGTGTTTACTTTTCAAAAACCAATCTGTTTCGTTTTTTTACATAAAAATATGTGCCGCCAAAGAAAAATGTAATCTTATGGCGTTTTTAATCGCATTTTAATGATCGAAAAATTATTTGGGATGTGAAAGTGCCAAGGCAGATGTTTTCCCTGGATGATACCAAAAATTTTACAGGTATTTGTTTTTCTCTGCATAAAAAACTTTATTTTGTATAAATGCCCGCGATAAACATAGAAGATAAAGTAAACGCACTGTACACTATAGCGTGTGTACTATTAGTAAAATTAAAAACCGAAAAAACACACCACTTTCGGAATCAAAAATCAAAACAAACAAAAATGGCGTCAGCAGTGGCGGTCCCAGGGAGGGGGGCGAGGGGGGGGCAATCAACAACTTTTTTTTCTGGAGCAAAGGGGGGGGGCGATTGCCCCCCCCTTTGCTCCAGAAAAAAGTAGACAACAACAACAAAGCTGCTGGTGGTAATAACCCTGAAGAAGAAAAAAACGAGAAATTGCAGAAAGTTCCTTTAAATACATTCTAGAATCCCTCCACAATATTTTGGGACAGTTTGACCTTCAATCCGTCAGATAAAGAATATACAAACGCATGACGAACTTACCGCCAAAACCATTGAAAATACAGATCAGTATTATAGAGTTTCTATTTATAAACAAGTTTTAGACAAAATCAATTCGGACATAAAAAAGTATTTTTGACCTGAACATATTCATACCAAGTTTAACAAGAAGCCAAAATCAAGGCAAAATTAACGAAAGTCGTTTCTAAATACTATATTAATCCAAAACACAAATTCCTGAACTTTTATTGGGAGAAGTCAGTATTTGGAAACAATATTGGTCAGAAGTAGACAAAACATTTTTACCGCGTCTGGTACTTTGTTGTTTGGGAGTTGGTCACCTTATCTGAGGTCGTAAAAAATCCGAGGAGGCTGAGTTTATGTTCTTTCAGAGGGTCTGAAAGTAAACCTCCCAAGTTTGTGTTTCTCCCTATCCTCGAGAACCATCCGCCATTTTGAAAAATATTTGTAAACGATTTTTCTCCATTTCTATTGGTCGGAGGCGAAAGTACGAGAACAAAAATATTCGGCAAAAAATTTGGAACATTTTTGTCCAAGTGCCCACCAAGTTTCCAAAAAGATAGAGGGCGTCAAAGTTACAAAAAATCAGTTATAACGTATTTTGAACAACAAAAAATGATTTTTTTTTTAAAAACTTTAAATAAGACAGCTGTAGATCTCGGAAAAAATCTTATAAAAGTATATGTATATTATTTATAATTAATTAAACAGTCTCTGAACTACTGCGACTGAAAGTCGGTAAAATTCTTTAAAAACCACTTTCTGGGCATGCATGAAGTCGCGTGTTGTGGATTTTATAATATTATTTATAGTAAGAGCAGTACAAATGAGGTATCAAATTAAAGCTTGTGACGAGCGATGCACAAATGCCGGTCTGTCGGCACGAAAATTGCCGAAAGTATCTGACAGACTGACATTTATTCGGATACCGATAGTCGAGTCCCTTTGGGTAACGGGCTATTGCTTAATTAAACGCCACAAGAGGGGAGGGGTAGGTAGAAGTATTATTAAGTGCTAAAAGGGAGGGGGAAGGGGGTACAAAAATATAATGGTGTTGCAGGGGGGAAGGGGTCAAAATTAGGAAAAATGGTTTTACATAATTTATTGTAGTAAAGTAAAATTGTCGTTTAAAGACTAAAAAACCCGGACAGACTGATTTTTTTTGTATGTCCTTTGGGGGTCTGAAAGTAAAATTCTCAAGTTTGTGTTTCCCACACTCCTCGGGAACTATCCGCCATTTTGAAAAAACTTTGGAACCGATTTTCTCCATATCTCTTGGGCTCTGTAGTTGATTTTCAAAAAGATAGAGGGTGTTGAGGTTACGAAAAATCAGTTTTAACGTATTTTGACCCACAAATGTCAGTCTGTCAGATACTTTCGGCAACAGACCGGGTCATTTGTGTAGCGCACGTCACAAACTTTAATTTGATACCTCATTTGTACTGCTCTTACTATAAATAATAATATAAAATCCACAACACGCGACTTCATGCATGCCCAGAAAGCGGTTTTCAAAGAATTTTACCGACATTCAGTCGCTGTAGCTCAGAGACTGTTTAATTAATTATAAACAATATACATATTTTTATAGGATTTTTTCGAGATCTACAACTTGTTCATTCAAAGTTTTTTTTAAAAAATACGTTAAAACTGATTTTTGTAACTTCGGCGCCATCTAACTTTTTGGAAACTATCTACAGAAAGTTGAGCACTTGCACAAAAATGTTTTTTCGCCCCGGACCAATAGAAATGAAGAAAAGTCGGTTACAAAGTTTTTTCAAAATGGCGGATGGTTCCCGAGGAGTGGGGGAAACACAAACTTGGGGATTTTAATTACTTTTAGACCCCCCCCCCCAAACAACATACAAAAAAATTTTATATTATTTTGTACAATTTTACTGTACTATATATGGTGTCCTTAGAAAGAAATTTTAGCTCATTCGGTATACTTTGAAGTATACGTATGCGGATATTTTCGTATGGATTCGAAAATCAGACTTCAGAAAGCGGTTTTCAAAGAATTTTACCGACATTCAGTCGCTGTAGCTCAGAGACTCTTTAATTAATTATATATATTTATTTTATAGGATTTTTTCGAGATCTACAACTTGTTTATTCAAAGTTTTTTTTTAAAAATTACTTTTGGTTGGTCAAAATACGTTAAAATTGATTTTTTGTAACTTCGGCGCCATCTAACTTTTTGGAAACTATCTACAGAAAGTTGAGCACTTGCACAAAAATGTTTTTTCGCCCCGGACCAATAGAAATGAAGAAAAGTCGGTTACAAAGTTTTTTCAAAATGGCGGATGGTTCCCGAGGAGTGGGGGAAACACAAACTTGGGGATTTTAATTACTTTTAGACCCCCCCCCCCAAACAACATACAAAAAATTTTTATATTATTTTATACAATTTTACTGTACTATATATGGTGTCCTTAGAAAGAAATTTTAGCTCATTCGGTAAAAAACAAAAAGTGCTCCGTCTTAGTTTTTACAAAATGTGCTTTCCTTTCAAAATTCTGAGGTTTATTTGACTCCAAAGAGTATGGATATTACGTTTTGAACGTCACTCCGACATTTCCTGAGCTAAAGTCACTGACAGAAAAAAAGACTCTAGTCTTAAACAAAAACATTATTTTACCCTGCTAAATTTTTCGTGATGAGCAGTGTATCTTGAGTAAAATATTATGAAAATTAAGAGGTAGGTAAGTGAGTAGCTCTTTTTTGCACCAGCCTCTCGAAGATATCCATAAAATTTATTGCTGGCAGTAATAAAATGCATGTCTTACTTTTTGCTTTGGCAAATAGCCAACTTATAGTTTCAGCCTTTTAAAAAAGCTTCCTGCTTCCTACATAAATCCATTTGGTGTACTTCTAAGGTCAACAATTCGATATATTAAAACTTTTAAATCGGTAGCCTAAAAAAGAGATTTTAGCTTATTCGGCAAAAAATCAAAAAAGTGCGTACACCCGTGTCTTAGTTTTTTCAAAATGTGATTTCCATTCAAAGTTTTCAGCCAATTCTGTTGTTTATTTGACTCCATTTTGAAAGTCATTTCGATAGTTCCTGAGCTAAGGTCACTGGAAGAAAAAGAAGAATATCTACACCTTAAAGAGATGTATCACAGTTTATGTTTTATTACCTTGTACCTTATTTAGTTTGTGTGAGATAATTGCTTTTAAAAATTTAAATTTTAAGACTGTGACTGCAAACAATGTTTATCGTCTCCTGATGATGCTAACGTTGCTAGCGAAACGCGCGTCGAGTGCAAAAAAGTGTAGTTTTGGTTTGTGGAAAACAATCATAATTTTGTTTTAGTGCAACCAAAGGTTCCAAATTCCCAACAAAGTTTCTGCTAATGACCAGAAAAAATAACAAAATTAACAAACACAATAGACACTTAAAGTAAATATTTTAACGCATCGGTATCGGTATACTTAACGCGTTCGAAACAAAGTCAAAATACACTAAATTTTTGACTTTTTTATGCGATGTTTCGAACGATGCCCGCTTTCTAGAAAGTTGCGATGACAGAACTGCTGATTAAAATCGTTGCATATGTTCGTGGGTTCGTAACGATACGTACATCCTTCCGTACGCAAAGAGATTCTGTCATCACACCCGTCAAAGAGGCAGATATCGTTCGAAACATCGCATGAACAAGCCAAAAATGTAGTGTATTTTGACTTTGTTTCGAACGCGTTACGTATACCGATACTGATGCGTTGAAATATTTACTTTATGTGTCTAATAACATAATTTTTTGCTAGTGGGTAATATTTTTTTTTCTTGATATTCCAGGTGCTATGAACTGTGTTTCTTTGTTTTAATTTTTGGCATAATTTTATTGTGTTGAAAATTGAAATTACTATAAATCATATACAAACTTTGTAATAAATTTCTTTTGTATAAAACTATACTACAAACATTTATTGTTAGGAAGTTTCCAAAGCTCAAATTGGCAGAATTATTTTTTGTATGTTTTTAAAATTATTTTGATAATATAAACCATGTGTAAATTTATATTTAAGTAGGTACGCCACTGGTGTGTTTACTGTAAACAACAGAAAGGTAAACATTGTTCCATATAATAATAGACACTTAAAGTAAATATTTCAACGCATCGGTATCGGTATACGTAACGCGTTAGAAACAAAGTCAAAATACACTACATTTTTGACTTGTTCATGCCATGTTTCGAACAATGCCTGTTTCTTTGACAAGTGTGATGACAGAATCTCGTTGCATACGGAAGGATGTACGTATCGTTACGGACCCACGAACATACGCAACGATTTCAATCAGCAGTTCTCAACAAAGCGGGCATTGTTCGAAACATCGCATAAAAAACTTTCGTTTCGAACGCGTTACTTATACGGATACTAATGCGTTGAAATAGTTACTTTAAGGGTCTAATATAACCAACTAGGGGTATCACTATCTCAAAAATATATACAGGGTATCCCAAAAGTTCGACACCACCCTAATATCTCCAAAGCCAAAACAGGCAGAGAAGTAAAATTTCACATAATTAGATGGTTTACGAAAAAGGGTATTTTTAGATGCTAATCATCCCACCCGTCATTAAGGAGGCGCAGCTAGGGCGGCGACGATAATTTTTTTAAACGGAATAACCTGGACATTTGGGAAAATTTAAATAGAGCTTTTCCTTATGTTTCCAAAAACACCTAATATGTTAACACAAAAAAAAATTATGATTGTTTTCCACAAAACAAAACTACACTTTTTTGTACTCGACGCGCGTTTCGCTAACAACGTTAGCATCATCAGGAGACGATAAACAATGAACTAAATTAATCTACGCTCTATCTTATATACAATCCTTTAGTGGGCGGAGATAAGACTAATAAATTGTGATTGATCACGATTTTTAATCCTACCTCCCCTCAACCAAAGAATAAAGTGTACTAAACGGGATAGGTCCTCTATCTTTATTTAAACTATTTCTGGATTTAATGATTTCCATACTTTCATATGCATTCAAAAGTCTTTTGTTTGGTACACTTTTTAGAAGTTTTAGGTTATCTAATGTGAATCTATGATTGTTTTCAAAAGCATGCTCGGCCATACTTGACTTTTCTGTTCTTCCGTATTTTAAGTGTGCTAAGTGTTCTTTAAAACGTGTTTGAATAGAGCGTCTCGTTTGGCCAACATATTTTTTATCACAATCCATGCAACTAATTTCGTAAATTCCACTTTTTTCTAGAACTGTAGTTTTATCCTTGGGGTTTCCTAGTAAGCTTCTTATTGTGTTACCGGATTGATATACTAATTTAAGACCGGTGTTATTAAATACTTTCTGTAATCAGATCAGCAGTGTAATCAGAAAGTATTTAATAACACCGGTCTTAAATTAGTATATCAATCCGGTAACACAATAAGAAGCTTACTAGGAAACCCCAAGGATAAAACTACAGTTCTAGAAAAAAGTGGAATTTACGAAATTAGTTGCATGGATTGTGATAAAAAATATGTTGGCCAAACGAGACGCTCTATTCAAACACGTTTTAAAGAACACTTAGCACACTTAAAATACGGAAGAACAGAAAAGTCAAGTGTGGCCGAGCATGCTTTTGAAAACAATCATAGATTCACATTAGATAACCTAAAACTTCTAAAAAGTGTACCAAACAAAAGACTTTTGAATGCATATGAAAGTATGGAAATCATTAAATCCAGAAATAGTTTAAATAAAGATAGAGGACCTATCCCGTTTAGTACACTTTATTCTTTGGTTGAGGGGAGGTAGGATTAAAAATCGTGATCAATCACAATTTATTAGTCTTATCTCCGCCCACTAAAGGATTGTATATAAGATAGAGCGTAGATTAATTTAGTTCATTGTTTATCGTCTCCTGATGATGCTAACGTTGTTAGCGAAACGCGCGTCGAGTACAAAAAAGTGTAGTTTTGGTTTGTGGAAAACAATCATAATTTTGTTTTAGTGCAACCAAAGGTTCCAAATTCCCAACATACCTAATATGTTAGTTTTTTCTGTAACGGTTTTTAAATAAAATGGGGAAATCATCTCCATAAGACCAATGAGTTAAACAAGAAAACAGATATTCGGTGATTCTTTGTCTAAATCATTGCTCTTATTTAAAAGTTTTTGTCATTTTATTTAAAAACCGTTAGAGAAAAAGGTAACATATTAGGTATTTTGGAAAGAGAGTGAAAAGTTATATTCAAATTTTAGAAAATATATAGGATAGGTATCTCATTTAAGAAAAGTATTGTCTCCGCCCTAGATACGCCCCCGTAATCAATGACGGCACAATTATCTTCTAAAAAGATACTATTTTGTAAACCATATAAACCATGAAAAAAATAATAAAATCTCTAAAACTAAAAAAGTCTCCTGGTAAAGATAAAATTAATTCTGAAATCCTTAGGGAAATTTGCAAATTTATTAAAATTCCTTTAACGTTTTTAATAAACAAACTAATCAAAGAAGTTATTTATCCAGATATTTTTTAAAGAAACCGTAATTAAATTGCACTAGTTAGTAAACTTGTCAAAAAAATTTTAAAAGAAAGATAGTCACACATTTAGAAGCAAACAACGTACTTTCCAAAAATCAATACGGTTTTCAAAAGGGTAAGTCAACAGATGATGCAATGGCGGATCTAATTGAAAAATTTTACAACTGTGTCGATAATAAAATTCCGTCCATTTGTATCTTTGTCGACTTAGCGAAAGCCTTTGATACCATCTCACATTCTTTGCTATTTAAAAAACTTGAAAACATTGGCTTTGAAGGAACAGAGTTAAATACAATTAAAAGTTATTTTGAAAATAGGGCGCAGTGGGTCGAAGTGGATGATGTTTTAAGCGAGCCTCTGGGGGTGGGTTGCGGTGTTCCACAGTGGATTGTTCTTGGCTCGATATTATTTAATATTTCTGTGATGATACGGTTGCTCAATACCAGGGAAACCGTGGGAAGAGCTTCTGGAGCTTGTAACCCAACACTTTCCAAATTTTTGTTCTTGGTTTCAGAACAACCTTCTTAGCATAAACCTTAAAAAAAACAAATTTTATGCTATTCTGTAACTACGCAAACAAATTGCCAAATTTTCACACAATCAAATTTTCAATGAAGTCGCAGCAATTCGAAATTCCATCTTGCAATAAATTTAAATATTTGGAGGTATATATTGATAGTTATTTAAAATGGGACTGTCATATAGATAGATCGTCGTTAAAAAACTCAGAGCATTGTTATCAATATTCCGCTTTTATAGAGACATTTTTGATTTAAATCAACTCGAAACGTTGTATTTCGCACTTGCTCAATCACACTTAAATTATGGTCTAATTGCATGGGGCGGTGTCTCAAAAACTCACCTTACACGTTTGGATGTAGCTCAAAAATGGCTTATAAAAATCATCTATAAAAAAGATCGTCTATATCCAAGCATGCTTTTATTTAAGGAGACAACTATTTTTGATACAAGACTTTTATATTTTCAAAATATCGCTATTCGCATTTTTACCAAAAAAATTCCAATTCAAAAAATCCAGCATAACTACAACACCCGTCAAAGGGAAAATGCCACAATTATACCAAGAATGAACAAAACAATTGGACAAAGGTGTTTTACATATTTCATCACAAAACGTTATATCTCAAACATTTTAAGATCTTCGCCAAAATCATATTCCTTTGAAAAAGAATTAAAAACATTTTTAGAAGCAACTTTAAAAACAAGCAACAATAAAGCAACAATAAATGCCAAATAATATTAATAATAATGTGAAATTTTACTTCTCTGTCTCTTTCTCTGGAGATATTAGGGTTGACTCGGATTTTTAGGACACCCTGTAGTTCAAAATTTATGTATTTTTTTTCTTGAATATGTAGCTCAGGCAAACCGTGAAAACATTTGCAAGTTTTCAAAATTGTCCCCTGTATAAACCGGATAGTAGGTATAAGGAAAGTGCACAAACAGCATACAAATTTGACTCACAAGCAGCCAGCATATACTAGTAAGCAGCGAATAAATAGAATCATAATAAAACGTGATTTGTACGGCTCGTGTTTGTCCTCACGATCTGTGAGGTTGTCATCGCAAGTTCCTGGGAATCGTGTGTTTACGTCTCTGCCAGTGTTTTGCTTCCGATTTCGCTTTCTTGCACTTTATCTGCGTTCTGTTTGTCATGAATGTCGTATAGGTACTCATAAACAACATGAATTAGTCGCATGATTAACTTTTTTCCTTTTTTAAACAATGGTGTTCTTGCATAAAAAAAATATTTTATGTTGAAAGGAAATGAAAATCTCTCGAAATTTGGACCTTATAACAAAATTTTTAGGTTATATTTACCAAAACCAAAATCTGAAAACCGCATATCAATAGCTGCTCTACTTCTAAAGTTATAATTTTTTTTTATATATTTTAAGGTTTTTCAAATAACTCGGAAACTAAAGCGCTCACGAACTTGGACTTTGTAACAAAATTTGTAGTCCATATTCATGGAAACTTAAATCTGAAAACCGTATATCGCTACTTGCTTTTGTTCCAAGGTTACAATTTTTTAAAATATTTTATCCCCCTTTTTCCCCCTTCCCAAAAGTTAATCAGTTCATGGTAAGCTGATAGAGGATTTTTGTACCAAATTTCGTTAAAATCGATTAAGGCGTTCTTGAGTTATCGTGTATACAGACAGACAACAGACCGACAGACAACTTTTTTTTTCGTCGATTAAGGTGTTTTGGAAACTTAGTAACTCATTTTTGATAAAATTAAGAAAAGTCAAAATTTCACGATTTTAATGGCCCCCATACCGTATTGGTATGGTACACTAAAAAGGATCGATTTTTTATACTTATTTTATTAAGTTTACCTACGACCTAATAATTTTACTAATTTTACGACCATCTCAACACGATTTTAATGGTTCGTTTACAGTCCTAAATTTTATTGACATATTACGCATTTAAAAAAAAACTTTGTTTTTAAAAAGATATATGAAAAGTCCCTTAGTAACCTGTTTTGACGTTTGAACGTCATTGAAACTTTATGTTATATAAAGGTTTTTGAGTCAAGAGTGTTCGCGTATGATATTTTTAATAATATCTGATATTTATGATGACATTTTCATTGGTCGTAGGTAATAGTTGTTTTCCTAACAAGTGCGAGAAGTGATACATTCCCGCACGAAAAAGCAGTTAGACGAATGACGCGGAGCGGAGTTCGGAAAAGCTTTAAGTGCGGGAATGACGCATCTCGCACGTGTTAGGAAGAAAATTTTTTCTACGAGAGTCAAAAAAACTCCTATATTTTCCAAGTTTTTACTGTGTTTTTAGCGTTCAAAAAAAGTACTGGCAAAAAACATTTTTTCTCTGTTAAAATGAAAAATATTTAGAGAGAGAGGGCAGAATTTTAGAGGTCGATGGAGAGATATTTAAGTGACGTGCAAAAACTTTTAAAGTTGTTGAAGAGAGACAGCAGGCTCTAAAAAAGTATTTTAGAGAAAGATGGAAATAATTTAAGGCAAATGTTTGCTAAAAATTTCTGTTCTGTGTCGTGCGTATGATTTTTATTTTGCAATTTTTATCAAAAAAACAGCAAAAATTGGAATTTTTCATAGTGTAAAGTATGTAAAACATTAGCACAGATCACCTACCAACGGTACTCTGTGACATAAGGTGGTATTAATTTCTTCGATCAAAGTTCTTGACAGTCTTTAAATTTATCAAAAAACGTGTCCTGCTAAAGTGTATTTTAGCACATCTAAAAATATTTTTTTTTATACCTTCATCAAAAACATGATTTTAGTAACTGTTTGCAGATAGCTAAAGCATGGCTTTCTGATGCAAAAAAACTTTTTTTTTTGATCAGGGGTGCAAAAAAAGATTTCGGTCCGTTTTTTACCCAAAATTAAAAAGAAATAGCGGAAAATAGTAATATTGAAAAAATCTAATTATTCTTGCCTAAAAATTAAGGCATTTCCGCCAGTTTTCACCAAATATTTACGAAATTTAAAAACATCGTCAAATGTCAAAGGTTGTCGCAACAATGAATGTCACCGAATAAAAAGGCACATGGCCATAGAAACCACCATTGTTATCATTTACCAGCCGCCTTGATTTATAGTGTAAAAATGGTGTGTTGCGAGAAGTGCTCTTCGTTCGAGATTTTTGATAAAGGTATTAAAAAAATATTGTTAACATCTCGCGGCTAAACTGTGCTTTTTTTTACTCGCGTTTTAAATTACCTGGCTGTGCTCGTTATTTAAACCAACGCTTTTAAAAAAGCACTATTTTAGCCACTAGTTGTTAAAACTACTATAACAGGTATTTAAGAAAATTATTTTAAGGGTCATCATGGCTTGACTATCAAAAAACTAAATTAAATAATATGTATTACTTATGAAACAATAAAAGCTATTGTCTTGTCTTGTCTGTCTATGAAAAACCTATTATTTTGTCCAGAAAACATTAAAACAATTAAAAACAGTGTTTTAAAAGGGCAATTCCACGAATAAAAAATCGTGTGGGAATGGAATTTGCTGGTTTCAGTGTGCGAAATTCGATTTCTCGCAGGCAAACGAGGTCGAAAAGTGGGATTTCTCGCAGGGAAGTAGAAAAAGTATTTTTTTCATAAATATGCAATATTACACACTATTTTTTGTTAAGTTTACTCTCGGCGCTATTAGTTTCATCACCATAGTAACCTATGTTGGGAATTTGGAACCTTTGGTTGCACTATAACAAAGTTGTGATTGTTTTCCACAAACCAAAACTACACTTTTTTGCGAATTTCGCGACGCGCGTTTCGCTAACAACGTGAGCATCATCAGGAGACGATAAAGAATTGTTTTTCAAAACGCGCGTCGAGTGCAAAAATGTGTAGTTTTGGTTTGGGGAAAACAATCATAACTTTGTTACCATAGTAAAAAAAACCGCAGAGGATCTCATGAAAGTTGTTCAGTTTTGATGTTGTTTTATAGAGTTTTATAAGATTCTACGAGTCAGACTGTCTTTCTCGAAAAAACTGATGAAAAACATGAGATTTGTCTTGGTTTCTACAAGTTTGTTTCACATACCGCATAGAAAACATATAAAACCTGATAAAACATCATAAAATCTCGTAAAACTTTTTTTAAGAGATTTGACGTGGTTTTTTGGGCAGGGCAGATTTTAAATACACGGAACGCGCTGTGTAAAAACGGCTCTTCAAAGTAACTAGAAACATCGTTAAAACATTTAATAATAATAAACGTGCGTATTTGCATACGAAAATAAAAGCCAAATGAAGTTATTAGCCGGTAGATTTTTGTGTTTTTGCACCGGATATTTAAAGTCGTAAAAGTGTGACGAGTATTTAAGTGCATATTAAGTATCGATTTGCCATTCATTAAAAGACTAAATTGCTTCATATATTTTATAATATTACCAGGCCCTGATAATAGATAGTTTTTAGTCGTGCCCAAAACGCCCCACGGCTAACGCTATTTGATATTGTTGACTTTTGAACGTCATACAAGGTGCCTCAATTGCCATGGGCCACTATTGCTATCTCGGAAACTATAAGACCTACAAGGTTGGTCAAATTAGACAAAATGTGCAGTTTTTGGGAGACATTGAAAATCTGGTTTCAGATTTAAAAAAAAAATATATTCTATCCCGAGATACGGGGGTTTTTCGCAAAATTGCTGAAATCTATTTTATCAAATATCTCAAAAAGTATAATTTTTACAAAAAATTTGTGAAACAAAATTTTTTGCATTTTTAACGTTCTTCAATTTTGTAGTTTTTCAGAACATTTGCTACGTCTAGTTTTCGAGATATTAAGATAACCTAACTTTTCTTAAATACGGACCTCTATTTTTTATTCCATTTTTTTTAAAGAACTTTTTTTTTCTGATTTTATATTAAGTATTGATTTGCCATTCATTAAAAGACTAAATTGCTTCATATATTTTATAATATTACCAGGCCCTGATAATAGATAGTTTTTAGTCGTGTCCAAAACGCCCCACGGCTAACGCTATTTGATATTGTTGACTTTTGAACGTCATACAAGGTGCCTCAATTGCCACGGGCCACTATTGCTATCTCGGAAACTATAAGACCTACAAGGTTGGTCAAATTAGACAAAATGTGCAGTTTTTGGGAGACATTGAAAATTTGGTTTCAGATTTTTTAAAAAAATATATTCTATTCCGAGATACGGGGGTTTTTCGCAAAATCTATTTTATCAAATATCTCAAAAAGTATAATTTTTACAAAAAATTTGTGAAAGAAAAATTTTTTGCATTTTTAACGTTCTTCAATTTTGTAGTTTTTCAGAACATTCGCTACGTCTAGTTTTCGAGATATTAAGATAACCTAACTTTTTTTAAATACGGACCTGTATTTTTTATTCCATTTTTTTAAAGAACTTTTTTTTTCTGATTTTAACGATGTATCACATGTCCATATTTATTTGAGGTTTAATGATAAAAAAATAAGGTTTAAGTTTTATTGGGTTTAAAAAAAAATTGAACGTCAGAGGTGACTTAGACGACCGATAAAACAATTGGCCGTTTTAATAACATAAACAGACTGATGCAGCGTCTAATGAAAAAAACTATTTATTAACTTTTTAAATATATAAACTTTTTACTTATTTTTCAATTTCTCTCAAAATCTCTATAGATATTTGTTTCATCTTCCCCGTCCTCTGCCGGTTGCTCCCCGTTTAGAAGGATTTATGATCCGTGCAACACCGTACTCAATCCGTGTAGTAGCAAATTTCGCTCTAGCCTTGTAATTTAATTTTTCGACTTGGTACGCGCCTTTCGGGGTACGAATTTTGATACATTTGCAGCGCTCTTTCAGCATTGCTTTTGCATAACAAAAAATTAAATCTAATTTTTCACCTTTTGAAAACGGTGCCATGTTGATTTAAACTTACCTTGACAGATGTATTACGCAACATTGGCTTTTATAAGCAATTGTTTCTTTTTGCTTTCTAAGCCACCTTTGATAAAACGGCAAAAGTGCGAAAAAACATAAATAACCATTTTTTACCATTAAAATCATAAAAAAAGAGATTTTAAAAAATGGAGTAAAACAGGTCCGTGTTTAAAAAAAGTAAGTTGATGTTAATATCTCGAAAACTAGACGTAGCAAATTTTCTTAAAAAATATTAAATTGATGAACGTCAAAAATGCAGAAAATTTCATCCTTTACAAATTTTTTGTAAAAATTAGACTTTTAAAAGATATTTGATAAAATAGATTTCAGCAATTTTTCGAAAAACCCTCGTATCTAATTTGTCTAATTTAACCTTGTAGTTCTTATAGTTACCGAGATAGCAATAGTGACAGAAATCGGAAATATCTGTTTTTCTTTAAAACGCGAGCGAACGTTAATCAAAAACGCTGGAGCACTAATAAAGCTATAATAATCGAGTGTTTCCGATCATTTTCTAAATAGCGACTTAGCGAAAAATAATCACCGTAAATTAGCAAAACCAACTATGCTCTCCAAGATAATTTAAAGCTCAATTTCGACACATCGTGTTCGATTAGAAACGTGTTCATGCTTGCGGCGCGCCGAGCGCAAAGAGACCGCTTTAAACTTTTCATTACGTTTGGTTGCAAAGGGGTTTCAATTAGAGCTTGCGATAGGGCACCTAGAGTACCTGAAGATGGTTTAAGACACAATGCACGAATAATATATTGTAAGAAGTTTTAGTTTTAGAAAGAAGTAAAAATAAATAATAATAAACTGGGCGCACTATGAAACGCATATTTTATATTTTAAACCTCTGGAACTTTTTTAGGTTTTATTATTTTTAAATGGGGTTTTTGGTATCGTATAGCTGGTATTTTTTGCTAAAAAAAGGTTAAAACCAAAGTTTGCCATTTTGTATTTTATTCGGTATACAAGGTGTGAAAAATTTAAAATTATTAAATT
This sequence comes from Oxystoma pomonae, assembly GCA_963921995.1. Lineage (NCBI taxonomy): Eukaryota > Metazoa > Arthropoda > Insecta > Coleoptera > Brentidae > Oxystoma > Oxystoma pomonae. The sequence goes on along the minus strand of OY998167.1, from coordinate 1,848,549 downwards.
GGTTATCAAATCTCTCTTAACAAAATTAATTCTCAGATTTTTTTATTTTTGCTTTTATTTTGGAGAATTTATGCGTATTTTACGTTCTTTTGCCTTGTGGATTTGACCGGATTTCGCAAATAATTTTAAATATGCATTTTCGCAAACTCTGGTAGGCCTATTAAAAATAAAACGTACCCAAAGTTATTTTGAAAATTAATCTTGATCATCAGTAGCGTCCAAGTTGTGGATTGTAACAGATGTTTACAAAAAATACTTTATATGTTTCACATCAATTTTCTCGCTATTCATTAAAAAAAAAGATTATTTTTTTCAGTTATTAGTAACTAGTGACCATTTTTACCAAAGCGGTTTTTTATTTTTTTTTATTTAACCAGGGGCGGAGCTAGATTTTTTTTTCAGAATACACTTTTATTAAATAAATTAAATAAATTAGAGAAAGCAGGTTCGGCTTATATTTTTTTAAATTAAATTAAAGGAGCGTGCATAATTTTTTATTTTAAAATATTATTTCAGTTCTGTGTGATCCTAAAGTGATTTAGGGAAGCCAAACAAATTTTGGTATCATTCGAAAGGTCCAATTTTGCACAATTTTGCACACCTATTTTGAAATTTTGCACAACCCATGGGAACCCGCAATAAGGTTTTCGAGTAAGTGAGATAATTTTTTATTTTAAAAATATTATGTTAGTTTTGTGTGATCCTAAAGTGAATTAGTGAAAACCAATGATAAAATATAAGGTTTTTTGAAAATTTTGGTATCATTCGAAAGGTCCAATTTTGCACACCTATTGTGAAATTTTGCACACCCCATGGGAACCCGCAATAGGATTCTCGAGTGAGGCTGCCCCTCCCAGATATTTTTTGAAAATTTTAGTATCATTCAGAGGATATTTTTTGAAAATTTTTGTATCATTCGAGAGGCCCAATTTTGCACACTTATTTTGAAATTTTGGGGTGTGCAAAATTGGATCTTTCGAATGATGCCAAAATTGTCAAAAAATATCTGGGGGGGCCAGCCTCGAGAACCCTATTGCGGTTCCCCATGGGGTGTGCAAAATTAGACCTTTCGAATGGTACCAAAATTTTCAAAAAATATCCTCTGAATGATACTAAAATTTTCAAAAAATATCTGGGGGGGCCAGCCTCACTCGAGAACCCTATTGCGGGTTCAAAATGTGTGCAAAATTTCAAAATAGGTGTGCAAAATTGGACCTTTCGAATGATACCAAAATTTTCAAAAAACCTTATATTTTATGATTGGTTTTCACTAATTCACTTTAGGATCACACAAAACTAACATAATATTTTTAAAATAAAAAATTATGCACGGCCCTGCTTGTTGTATATTTACATAATAATTTAAAAAAATATAAGTTGAACCTGCTTTCTCTAATTTATGTAACCATTTTGTATCAATAAAAGTGTATTCTGAAAAAAATCTAGCTCCGCCCCTCTTTAAGATTAAAAAAAAAATGCTCACTAGTTACTAATAACTGACAAAAATAATCTTTTTATTTAATGAATAGCAAGAAAATTGATGTGAAACATATAAAGTATTTTTTGTAAACATCTGTTACAATTCACATCTTGAACGCCACTGGTAATCAAGATTAATTTTCAAAATAACTTACCCAGTTTTATTTTTAATAGGCCTACCAGAGATTGCGAAAATGCATATTTAAAATTAATTGCGAAATCCAGTTAAATCCACGAGGCAAAAGAATGTATAAAATACGCATAATTTTGAAAAAAAATCATATCTCCTAAACAAAAGCAAAAATAAAAAATCTGAGAATTAATTTTGTTAAGAAAGATTTGATATCCAATTTGATAATTTTAAATTTTTCCCATTTTTTTTTAAATTTTCGTTAACTTTAAACTTTGACGAAAAAAACGGTACTTTTTGTCACACATTGTATACCGAATAAAATACAAAATGGCAAACTTTGGTTTTAACCTTTTTTTTTTTTAGAAAAAAATATCAGCTATACGATACCAAAAACCCCATTTAAAAATAATAAAACCTGAAAAAGTTAAAGAGGTTTAAAATACTCTCCTAAATATAAAATATGCGTTTCATAGTGCGCCCAGTTTATTTAAAAAAAATATACACGCGGGTCTCTATAAAAAACCCGAAACCAAATTTGGCAGAAACATAATTTGTCAAAATGTAAAGAAAATAAAATAATTGGTCTGAAAAAAAATTGTCTCGAAATAGTTATTTACCTAACAAGTGCGGAAAGTTATACTTTTCCGCACGCACCGGGGCGAGCCGTAAGTGCGGAAAATACTTTCCGCACGCGTTAGATACAACATTTTTCCTACGAGCGTGCGGAATATCAAAATATTTTGTCATTATTTTAGTTAAACCTAGCGGTCAAAACTACGAATTTTATGTTTTATCCAGAACTAAACTTTAACAAGCTTAAAAAATTAATTTTTATGGTAATTATTAATCACGGTAACATTGAAGGTACCACTGCTCATGTTGCTTAATGCCATCGACGACTTCAGGTCTTCCTGATTCATCACTGAGCAACAGCGTGCTCAACTACAAGCGTTCTCAACAGCGTACGTAAAAATTTTTTTTTGTTGAACAGCGTGCGTGAAATTTTTTTTTCTCAACAGCGTGCGGAAATTTTTTTTCACGCATAGCCTGCGGAAAAGTGGCACTTTCCGCACGGAAATGAGTGCGAGAAAAGCGTTTTTCCGCACGGAAATGAGTGCGAGAAAAGTATTTTTCCGCACGCTCGTAGGAAAATGAAATTACGGGAAAATCAAGTCACTAGAAAATATATGCATAGAATTGAATTTAAACGAAACTCAAAATATTAGAAAATATTTTTAACAAGAATAATTTGGTAAAAACATAATAATGCCGAATCACAAAATTCAAGAATCCCAATCTGGCCGAAAATGATTTGAACCGATCGATAGCCACGAATTCAATTACCACCTCCATTCAATTCTTCATAATATTGTATTGTCATCGGGCCTACATTACAAAAATTAATCGCAAGCGAAAAGAGAAATGATTAAACGATGTTTCGCCTTGGGCAACCAGCGTAGGCTCGTCAGTGGTTCCACTGGTCACCCTCTTAATTAAATTAACTAAATTAACGGGCCAGGACGAATCCGTATCATAACTTGGATAAGTACCAGGGCGGAACGATGCCTATTTGTGAGTGATTCAAAATTCGAAATCAAAGTGTATGATGGTGTTTAATGATGTATGGGGAGGGTGATCAGTGGAACCACTGACGAGCCTACGATGGTTGCTCAAGGCGAAATATCGTTTAATCATTTCTCTTTTCGCTTTAGTCCTTTGTGTGTTCCTTGTGGGATGCTCATCCAGTTTTGAATTTTCGTTATTTCCACCCAAGATCTTTTGATCTTTTGTTTTTGGACATAGTATGTATACTGGCTTTTCCTCCTCCTCTCCATAGAATCTGTAAATCGGCCAATTGGTCACTCCGATTAAAAAAAATAGTGGATATAGGTACTTTAAATCCAAAACTTCATCAGAACTCATCATGAGAAAAACGTTTTGCGCCCGCCACCGCAGCGCATAATCAATTGTCCAAAGTACTAACGTTGGCTTGGTTTACTAGTACCACCTCGAGGAGACATAAATCTCCTTTCTGTATCAATAGACTAGAGCTTGTAATAGGTTCAAAGTAAATGAGATGGGAAATCAGAAAGTGCATAGCACAAGATTGTTCGTTTGAAAGTTTGAGACAATGATGTATTTGAAATTAACTCTGTGTTTCGGTCTTCCTTTGTCTATATTTTATTTATGTACGACGTTTCGATCAGTACAATCAACCGTGCAGTTTAAGAAGTTGGCTCCGCCCAAGGAGGGGCTTCCAAATATTTGGAATTTCAACACTTGGTTTACTGAAAACACCCTGATTCTGCCCAATAAAGGCAGCTTCAAAGAATTTTCGTTTCTTCTAGTGTGACTCCTTGTGCAAAACCTTTGCTTCCGTCCACTTCATTCCGTGTTGTTTTAACCATGCGTGTTCGGTGATTCCTGATTTCGTTGTTTCACCTCTTTGGGTATTCGTCTGATGTTTTTAAGCCTAACAGATAGTGGTCTTTTTGTTTCACCTATGTATGATTCACGACACTCACAAGAAACTTGGTAAATACATTCCTTATTTTGTTTGTTCTCCGGTTTTGTTTTACCAAGAAGGCTTCGGATTGTATTATTAGATTTAAAAGCTGTTTTAATATTAAAGTTTTTCGTTACTCTTCGAATTTTCTCTGATACTCCTTTAATGTATGGAATTGTAAGGAATACATTTAACTGGTTTTGGTCTTGTAATCTCTGTCCTGTTTGCTGAAATTTAGAAATAGTATCTGTTATAAGTTTAAGGCCTTCTGCTGCAGATCTTTCTTAATGTTTCTTATTTCGATTTCCAAGTCATGAGAATTGTTACAAATTTGAACGGCTCTATTATCAAAAGTTCTTATTACGCCTCGTTTGGTTTTCGCAGAATGATATGAACCTTGATTTATTGTCCGGTGTAAGTGGGCTTACGATAGACTTTTGTTTTGACAAGTACATCAAGAAAAGAAATTTGACAATTTTGCTCCATTGTGAATTTAATAGCGGGTCTTATGGTATTTAGGTGGTGAAGAAATTCTGAAAGTTGTTGGTCATTCCCGGCCCAGACAATAAAAGTATCATCAACATATCTTAGCCAGAACTTAGGTTTATATGTTGCGGTGTCAACCGCGTGTGGTTCGAATCACTTAAACTTCTAAATTTCAGCGAACAGGACAGAGATTACAAGACCAAAACAAGGCAATTTATTTTTTAAATATAATAATACAAGTCAAAGCCTTATTAGTAAAACAAAACCGGAGAACAAACAAAATAAGGAATGCATTTACCAAGTTCCTTGTGAGAGTGGTGAATCAAACATAGGTGAATCAAAAAGACCACTATCTGTTAGGCTTAAAGAACATCAGACGAATACCCAAAGAGGTGAAAGAACGAAATCAGGAATCGCCAAACACGTATCGTCAAAACAAAACCGAATGAGGAAGAAACGAAATTTCCTTGAAGATGACTTTATTGGGGAGAATCAGGGTGTTTTCAGTAAAGCAAGTGTTGAAATTTCAAATATTTGGAAGCCCCTCCTTGGGCGGAGCCAACTTCCTAAACTTGACGGTTGAGTGATTTCCCATAGTATATAAGTGCGTAGCCTTAGGCATAGATTGTAGTTTGCACCTGAAGACGATCAGAGATTGTACTGATCGAAACGTCGTGTACAAATAAAATATAGACAATGGAAGTCCGAAATACACAGTTAATTTCACAATATTGTTCGTCGAGAAAAGAAATAAAACAAACTTAAACAACTACACACACACGGGAACGTTACGTGCATCTCAACGTACGCAACGACTGCCAATCAGCTGTTTAAGAAACATGGCATGGACATGTCAAAAATGTAGTGTTTTATATTAGACACTTAAAGTAAATATGCGTCTTTTTCCACTTTGCTAAACTTTTGATTTAAGTTAGCATTACGTCTTACGGAAAAACGGTTTGTTTAACCTACAGCGGCCATATTGGATCGGCCATATTATTTTTGTTAGACTGCCCTATAGGTTCTAACTGAAATGCTGAACGATTATCTGATATGCAGTACTGGAAAAGCTCTATTACGCAAATACCTACAACTACCAAATATCAGTCCAATCGGTTTAAAGTTTTTAATAAAAATGAATGAATGCAAAGCAATGGATTGGACTCGCCTCTTAACTAAAGGCAGTAAGGAGAAAAAATCCCAAAACAATGCAATCGGGCAAAGAATACACATATAGGAAACAGGTAAATGGCATAAGTATAAAAGCATGCGGCATTATAATAGTCCCAATTTGTAAATCTAATGCAAGTCCCTCTAATGATATGGAATGCGAGCAAATCTTTAAGTTAACCAGCAGTCAAGATGCAACATCGAAAGCATTGTGTACTAAATAAGAAAATGATAAGGGACGGTATACAGGGTATCTTAATTGCCATGGGCCACTATTGCTATCTCGGTAACTATAAGAACTATAAGGTAGGTCAAATTAGACAAAATGTGCAGTTTTTGGGAGACATTGAAATTCTGGTTTCAGACTTTAAAAAAATATATTCTAACCCGAGATACGGGGGTTTTTCGAAAAATTGCTGAAATCTATTTTATCAAATATCTCAAAAACTATAATTTTTACAAAGGATTTGTAAAAGAAATTTTTTTACATTTTTAACGTTCTTCAATTTGGTGGTTTTTCAGAACGTTTTCGAGATATTAACATAAACTTACTTTTTTTAAATACGGACCTGTATTTTTTATTCCATTTTTTTAAAGAACTTTTTTTTCTGATTTTAACGATGTATCACATGTCCATATTCGTTTGAGGTTTAATGATAGAAAAATAAAATTTAAGTTTTATTGGGTTTAAAAAAAATTGAACGTCAAAGGTGGCTATTTATTAACTTTTTAAATATTTAAACCTTTACCATTTAATTAAATTAAAGTTATTTAACAGTATTTATTATTATTTTAACACGTTTTTTAAAACTAAACTCTCTTTTTCAATTTCTCTCAAAATCTCTATTGATATTTATTTCATCTTCCCCGTTCTCTGCCGGTTGCTCCCCATTTGGAAGGATTTTCAAATGATCCGTGCAACACCGTACTCAATCCGTGTACTAGCAAATTTCGTTCTAGCCTTGTAACGAATTTTGATACATTTGGAGCGCTCTTTCAGCATTTCGAAATGCTTTTGCATAACAAAAAATTAAATCTAATTTTTCACCTTTTGAAAATGGTGCCATGTTGATTTAAACTTACCTTGACAGATGTATTACGCAACGTAGGCTTTTATAAGCAATTGTTTCTTTTTGCTTTCTAAGCCACCTTTGAAAAAACGGCAAAATTGCGAAAAAACATAAATAACCATTTTTTACCATTAAAATGCAAATAAATATGGACATTTGATACATCGTTACAATTATAAAAAAGAGAGATTTTAAAAAATGGAATAAAAAATAGAGGTCCGTATTTAAAAAAAGTAAGTTGATGTTAATATCTCGAAAACTAGACGTAGCAAATTTTCTTAAAAAATACCAAATTGAAGAACGCCAAAAACGCAAAAAAAGTTTTCTTTACGAATTTTTTGTAAAAATTATACTGTTTGAGGTATTTGATAAAATGGTTTTTTGCAATTTTTCGAAAAACCCCCGTACCTCGGGATAGAACATTTATTTTTTTAATCTGAAACCAGATTTTTAATTTCCCCCAAAAACTGCACATTTTGTCTAATTTGACCAACCTTGTAGTTCTTATAGTTACCGAGATAGCAATAGTGGCCCATGGCAATTAAGACACCCTGTATATAACTGGTCTAATACATTGAATAACAAAATAAGGAATGAAGTCCCAATGACCAGGGTGGGCTTGAGACGTGCAAATTATTCGTAAAGCCTCCATTTCAAAATGGCAATGATTTGATAAGTGCTTAAAAAAGCTTTTTTTGATGAATATATTGATCTTAAAATAATATAAAAATTTGAAGGCTTTATATAAAACTCTTTCTTACCATTAGGGTTTTACTAGTATTGATATTCGTTCGGTAGACGTATTTTCACCTTAAAGTAATAAAATTTCGAAACTTTGTATTAACTTCTTTTTGTTGCCATTATGATTTTACTGTTAATATTTGGTCAACCTGGATATGGATATATTAACTTTTTTGTTACCATTATACTGATGTTCGGTTAAAGTCGGTTCGCTGTATGAAGTCCGATATCGCATTAAATCTCCAAAAGATGTTATCGCTTTTTGAACAGTAAGTCAGTTAAGTTAGAATGCCCTCGCTGTACTTGATCGTAGCAGACATCCCACTGGTTCACTGTGTTCGGCAAAATATGAGTGGGCTAAATCAGCGGTCTTAAAACAAAATTATTTAAGAATTACGCGTTATACTTATACCACGATAAATATTTCTATTTTATTTTAATTTTCACTTATACTTGTGAAAAACTTTTAACGTCAATAAGTTAAAGATTTTGACAGGTATTTTTTCCGCGAATTTAATTATTTTGCGGTCATTATAGGTAAATCTTGAGATGTCGTCAATGCTAATAATCACTATTTTCCAAGAAACAATTGAAATTTGCTCCAGTTGGAGATGGTATGTTCTATTTTGAATAAGTAGGTATGCTTTTATTTGCTTTTAGTTTGTTTCTTATTGTGTGTGAATTACGGAATTTAAAGCAGTGATAAAGCAAAGTTATGGAAAATGTTCAGCAAGGTGACACAACGCCTAAAAGGTGTTTATCTCCAGGTGAACGCCGTTTGGTATTACAAGTGGAACGTTATTTTACGTTAGAAAAAAATAACTCAGGCCCGTTAGTATCTGTTTTGACAGTGCAAAAACGAACCTCTGATGATTGCGGAATTTCACATAAGACCTTAAGAAGACTTCGACAAAAGAGTGAAGAGGAATTGGACAGACCATATATAAGGGTTCGACAGCATTCAAAAACCTTTGATCTATCCCAAGGGATTAAACTATCGATTAGAAATATTGTTTATGATATGTATAAGTCAAAGGAATATGTTATCCTCAAAGCTATTCTAGAAAAGATAAAGGAAAAACAAAATTTTAAAAGAGATGGACTTTAAATATAAAAAAACGAACAACAGAAAAGCGCTTTGCGAGCAATCCAATATTGTGTCAAAAAGATGGCAATTTTTAAGAGATTCCATAAAAAACAAAAAATTCGAATAGCCAAGGCAAGTTGTTTTTCTTGATGAGACATGGGTATTTGCGCACGGAACTTCAACAAAATCGTCTTGGCAGGATGAATTGAAACATTGCTATTCCAGTACCTGTGCAAGTAATGGAAAAAGATATACAGACCGCTTCAAGCTACTGCGAACATAAAGCGGAAGAAGTCTAATTTGCCAGTGTACGTACATGCAGAGACACCGCACGCCTATCAGTGAAGCAACCAACACTCAGGCTTCCGATCGCCATTTGCTGCCGTTCGCCGCCTTTCGCCTTGTATTTAGTACGCCTCTAACCACGGTGCTGTGTGGAGCGTAGTCAATGAAACCGGAATTTGATCAATAAATACGCAAATTTTTATAACGTAATTTTCTTATTTTTTTGTCACTGATAAATAAGAGCGTTGTATTGTCAACTGCTCAGATTTATCAGTGACGACGTGTTACAATGAAAATAATAAGGAGAAACAAAATAAAAGCAAGTTCTCAAAATAAAATAATACATTCTAAAAACCAAAAAGATTCTCCCAGTCAAAAAAAAATTAAAGCAAATGTTCGAAACGTCCTCCTTGCTCGGCTAGACAATATCCGAGCCTACTATAAAAACCCCTTCTAACGTTTCCAAGCATGTTAGGGGTGATAATTTGAAAAGATTCTTCAAAAACAGATAGAAGTCATTAGGAGCAAGATCGGGAGATCGAGCTGGCCATAAAATAGTTCCCCGTGTACTTATAACCCGATTAGGAAATACATTATCAAGATGTTCCCTAACAAGGCCAATATTGTGAGCGGAACAACCATCTTGTTGAAACCATGTTTCACCAAATCTTACACCTAACAACTGCCTAGCAGTTGGAATAATGTGCTGCTGCAGTAGATCCAAGTATCTAGGACCATTCAAATTGCAATTGCCGTTAATAAAAAATGGCCCAATTACGTGTTCCCCTACAATACCCCCCCAAACATTTAGTTTTTGGGGATACTGTGTTCTTACGTCAAAATACAAATGCAAATTTTCCCTCGACCAATATCGAACGTGTGTTGGGTTATGACGATTTGACCATTTGACCATCTGCACTTTTTCGGCATCTTCGTAGACATCCATTTTTAGTTTTAAAAATGTATTATTTCAATTAAGAACTTACCCATCTGTTTCTCGAGCAAGGCAGAAATAAAACAAAATAATAAAAACAAAATGAATTTTCAAAAGATAACACTGCAGCGTGCTTCGAATCCACCTCGGTCGTACGGCACGGAGAGTAAATTGGACTTGATTCCCCCTATGTTCGTAGTAGCTTGAAGCGGTCTGTATAATAATACATGCAGGCAATGAAGAAGGTTTTATTTCAAATGCTAGTTTAATATTTTCATCAAAAAAAAACTGACGATTATCACGGAAACATGGATGCTAAAATTTTTGAGCATTGGTTTAAGGAAAAACTTTTAAAAAGTTTAGAAAAGACTTCCTTAATTGTTTTGGACAATGCGTCTTACCATACGAAGAGAAATTTCCTACCAGCAGCTGGAAAAAAGGGGAAATAAGAGAGTGGTTGTCAAAGAAAATGAAAATTTATTATTACCGATTATCGATGCAAAAAAAAAATTGTTATTTAAACCAACGCTTGTAAAAAAGCATTATTTTAGCCACTATATGTAAAAACTACTATTATTTAGAAAATATAATTCGTCATGTTCGAAAAATATAATTTATTGTTTGAAAACCACCGACTTCCTGCTCAAGAGGTTTTATTGCTTAGCGGACTTCTTACAACGAGTGCACTTTATACTCTTTTTATCAATTTGTTCGTGAATATTTTAATAATAAAAATAATTAAACAAAAAAATGTTTATATTTATTGTTTTTTGTAGTTTTACAGCAAAATTTGTAATTTTACATCTAAAATTGTAAAACTACAAAAAAGTTTGTAAAATTACAATGTATTTTACCAAATTTGGCTGCAGTGTAATCATTTGTGTAATCATTAGCTTGCAACTTTAAAATGCCATTGATTTTTGAATGTATTTTCATTTTAAATTAATATAAAAGCTGAAAACTTTGTAGTAACTATTATTTTGTTGCCATTGACTTTAAAAACAGCTAAATTCCAAAGAAAAAAGATACAAACTTTGACTTGCTAATTACACCATGTCTTTTATTTCTTTAAGATCAGCCTTTTAATGCATAAATTAGCACTTTTCTTAGCGGTTATTTGTGCGACGGGTTATAGAAACTCGTGTTCCTGCTAATCGAATTACAATAAGCATTGAGAGAAAAAACAGGTAAGAAAATCCAATAGAAGTATTTTTAACAGTTGCAAGGAATATTCAAATTCAGTGGGCTGAAAATCTTGCAAAGGTTTTTGCACACTCTACCTGTGTAATAAACCTTGGATAAAACAATAGGCTAAAAAAAACCAAGAGGGTAAAAGGTAACTTGCTCCTACCCCTCCACTCACGCTGGTAACCAGGCCGGATGAGATCGGTTTCCCGTGGAGCCCTAGTTACACAATATCTAGTCGGTAGACTACTGACATAGAAAAAAAATTGGGTTTGTCTATGAAGGACAAAAAGACCAGATGAAAAAAATACCTGGTCTGGGGTTCCAAGGTAGTTGATGATCCGTCCGATTAAGTTAAAAGTACCTACGAGACTCAAAAAAGTGACGGTAAACAAAAGAGGAACGACAACAAAATTAAATATCATTTTTTTTATACCTTCATCAACACCATGATTTAGTAACTTTCTGCAGATAACTAAAGCATGGCTTTTTTGGTTAACGATGCAAAAAAACTTTTTTTTTTAATCGCGGGTGCAAAAAAAGATTTCTCTCCGTTTTTTACCCAAATATTTAAGAGAACTAGCGAAATATAGTAATATTGAAAAAAATCTAATTATTCTTGCCTAAAAATTAAGCCATTTCCGCCAGTTTTCACCAAGTATTTACGAAGAAATCATTTAAAAACATCGTCAAAATATCATACTGTCAAATATTAAAATGTCACAACAATGAACGTCACTGATTAAAAAGGCACATCGCAATGGAAACCATTGTTATTTCATTTATCAGCCGCCTTGATTCATAGTGTAAAGATTGTGTGTTGCAAGTCCTCTTCGTTCGAGATTTTGAAAAGTATTTTCCTGTTTTTCTTGATTTTTTTGATAAAAGTATTAAAAAATATAGTGTTAACATCTCGCGGTAAACTGTGCTTTTTTTTACTCGCGTTTTTAAATACCTCGATGAATTTGTTATTTAAACCAAGGCTTGTAAAAAAGCACTATTTTAGCCACTAGTTGTTAAAATTACTATTTTTTAGTCGCCCCCCCCCCCCATCCTTGTGGCCTAAAATATCCTATTTCTTTTCGCCAAAAAGCGACTGATTAAAAATATTGTCAAAAACAATATCTGATGTAATAAAATTTTAATATTTTTACCAAAAATTAAGCAAGAAAAATAGTGTCAACAAAGAAGTAATTTTTATATTTTGACCAAAAATAATGCCGCCGTCAAACATAAAACAAATTTTTGTACAGCTGATTTGAGTATCGTGAAATGTTCTTTATTGCCTAGAGTTCAAAAAAATACAAAATATAATCCGCATTCTTGCTCTAAGACGAAGACAAATATTTTGATATCTTTCTTTTTAATAATCATACCAGCCTTTACAAGTTTTCTTATTACCCCAAGCTGATATTTAAGTTGATTTCCATCCAAATGTGCTTTTAAATAAACCAAGATACATACACTTGTATACTATTTTAGCATATTCAACAGGTAAAGATCATTTGCTGAGGTTTTGTTTGAATAATATCTTTAAGATTTTAGGGATTTAAAGTAACACTTTAATCCCTAAAAGAAGGGATTTTAATTTTTGACGTGTCGTTAAGTGGCATTTAATTATTATTTACTTTATTTTTTCTTGAAGTTAGTTCTTTCCTATCCTAAAGTGCATAAAATGGATCTGCCCATCCATTTCCTCCCTCCTTTTCTCTGCACTAGTGTGATTTAGTAGAATCAGTACCCCTTTTACAATAAGTGTTCTAAATTTAGAAAAAAAATATTTTTTGTAAAAAATATTGTTTTATTTGATAGACGAACCTTAGAATTGGGGTTCTTGAATGGCACTCTTTTAATTTTTTTGTTTTCTGAGCCAGGGGAAGCAAACTGCTGAAAACCAGCAATATTTATAACAATATTACACAAAAAAAATAAAAACTAGCCTCAGGGAATCCTTATTCATTTTTTTTAAATCTCTAAAATCACAAAATTCCCTTTATTAAATCTTGGGCCAAAAGAGTTTCAACCCAGATCACATTTTATCTTCTAATTAAAATTTCATCCAAATCGGTTCGGCCGTTCTTAAGTGATTGAGAAACATACAGACACGCAAGCTTGATTGATAAAATTCAACGGAGCGACAGTTACAAAGCGATTATTTCGTTATTTTCTCTGTCATATCAACACTCAAATGTCAAGTTTAGCTGGAGCCAATCAGAGAGCTCAAATTCAAAACAATAACGGACCAATCGCTCTGTCGCTCCGTGGAGTTTTACCTTTATACGAAGTAAAAAATTAAATTTTAAAATTTCTAGTAGTTTATCTGTCATTTTTTTCAACACCAGAAGATGGAAGACTCATACGATAGACTCCCCGTCGACAAACAGGCGCTATTCCACCTTAAACCTATTTATAAAAAGTGGCATAAGTTCGGTACTTTATGGCTAAAATTTGGAGAGTCGAGTCGAGTTATGCGCATCGAAATTTTTTCACTGCGTAAATAATACGCTTATTGTGGTGCCGAATGATATATTAATGGATACATTTCAGCTTGCTATTATCGCCAAATCTGTTAAAATGTGTCACAACGCATTAAAATGAGAAGGTAAAAATTCGAAAGTGATTATACTAAGAATTTCGTGCATTCCCTGAAAAATGCTAATGAATTGAAAAACAAAGAAAATAATGTAAAAATCAGGGTTGGCGATGCACAAGGCCAAAGACACAAAATCTAGTGTGTTTGCCTGACGCAGTTTGCTCGCGGCCAGAGGATTTTTTAGATCTGCGTTTTTTCCAGGGTAACTTGATTGGGAGAGTAATTATCGCTGCGGCTTTTTTCTTTAGGAAAATGCAAGGGCAGACATTAGAGATCTTTTGCACATCTTATAAAAAATCCCTGTTAAATGACTTTATCGCTTATATAACGCGTTGTAACGTAGGTAACGTCACGTTATTTTTAAGACAGCATTTTTAGTTTTTGCACGCCGCTTTTGTTTTGTTTATGGTCGACTTTATACGGTAATTATTATTATAAAGATTTACAAAAAGAATTTTTCCAATAATGTTTTTCATTTAGAATATCTTATTCTTGTGTTTTTTTCGGAGAATTTTAATTCTTATTAATCTTTAAAAACTCAAAAACACAACAGAGAAAAGGGAGGTTATGATAAACAGATCGGAATCACTTAATTGTCATAGTTGCCAATGCAAATCAATGTTCTACATTTCTTACAAAATTCTAGTCAAAGAAAATAATTAAACAAAAATTGACACTTATCTGTACAATTAAAAATAATACAGAACATATTTGCATTCACAAATCAATTTAAATTTTTTGTTTCTCTACTTAACGTTTTACTGTCGTCAACCATTACGGTATTCTCCCGCAGGTAACGTCAAAATTTATCGGTTAGTAAGAGATTCCGTTATTACCTCGTAACTGCGCATGCCCGAAATAAGCGATAAAGTAAAAAGGCATCAAAATTATAGGTGCAAAAGGTTTCTATTATAGTCCTGGCCCAACCGTATACCCCCGCAAAAAAATCTAGGTCCGGATATTTTAACTTTTGATTCATGTTTTTGAATAATTTTAGCAGTAATTTATCTTAGGTAGACATTGAACACCCGGGCCAAACTATTTTAGTGACCAACCTGTATTTTTGTATTAAAAAGCTTAAAATTTGCATTTTATTGTGGAAAAAGGCTAAATATGAAAAGGTACTTGGCCAATCGAAAAAAGAAAACCAGAGATAATTTCTTTCTGCGTTTTATGTATTATGTTCTATGTCTATTAAAGATAAGGGTTGCCATGGAAACTGAGAAAAACAGGATGGTTACAAATTATGTACGTTTTCCAAAAAAATTCGCAGATTCAATATTATAGCTTTTCTGATTTTATTTATTTTTAGGGATTTTATTCGTTAAGCCAAGATAAACGATATTTAAATCAACGTAATTTTCAATATTATATAGGGTGACCAAAAAACGACTTTAAAAGAAAGTTTTTAAAATATCGGTCAATTTTTGTAATTTTTTAATATGTGATAGAGAAGGTCCCAACCAACATTTTTTGTCATCATCAGTTTCCTGTAAGGGTGAGTCAGCAATGAAGGGTAAAGTTCCAAAAATGGCCGTTTTGGACCTTGGTTTTTGTACAAAAGTTTTAAGATTGTTACGTTTGGAAAAAAAATAATTTTATTGTGTTACTCCACTTTGAAAATCTATTTTAGAGGGTGCGATTAAGACTATTTTCAAACGTTTCTTTTTTGGGTCACCCCGAATATATACAAAAATAAGTGCCAAATAAAAATTGTTGATAAAGTTCATTCGTTGTAAGAAGTCTCTTGAGCAGGTAAGTCGGTGGTTCTCAAACAATAAATTATATTTTTCGAACATGACGAATTATATTTTCTAAATAATAGTAGTTTTTAAATATAGTGGCTAAAATAATGCTTTTTTACAAGCGTTGGTTTAAATAACAAATTTTTTTTTTGCATCGATAATCGGTAATAATAAATTTTCATTTTCTTTGACAACCACTCTCTTATGTACCCTTTTTCCAGGTGCTTGTAGGACATTTCTCTTCGAGTCTCGTATGGTAATACGCATTGTCCAAAACAATTAAGGAAGGCTTTTCTAAACTTTTTAAAAGTTTTCCATGTTGCCGTAATAATCGTCAGTTTTTTTTGTCGATGAAAATATTAAACTAGCATTTGAAATAAAACCTTCTTCATTGCCTGCATGTATTATTACATATCTTTTTCCATTACTTGCACAGGTACTGGAATAGCAATGTTTCGATTCATCCTGCCAAGACGATTTTGTTGAAGTTCCGTGGGCAAATACCCATGTCTCATCAAGAAAAACAACTTGCCTTGGCAATTCGAATGTTTTGTTTTTTATGGAATCTTTTAAAAATTGCCATCTTTTTGACACAATATTGGATTGCTCGCAAAGCGCTTTTCTGTTGTTCGTTTTTTTATATTTAAAGTCCATCTCTTTTAAAATTTTGGACAAACTGGTAATTTCAATATCGCAAAGTTGTTTTTCCGTTATCTTTTCTAGAATAGCTTTGAGGGTAACATATTCCTTTGATTTATACAATCATAAACAATATTTCTAATCGATAGTTTAATCCCTTGGGATAGATCAAATGTTTTTGAATGCTGTCGAAGCCTTATATATGGTCTGTCCAATTCCTCTTCACTCTTTTTCGAAGTCTTCTTAAGGTCTTATGTGAAATGCCGCAAGCATCAGAGGTTCGTTTTTGCACTGGCGAAACAGACACTAACGGGCCTGAGTTATTTTTTTCTAACGTAAAATAACGTTCCACTTGTAATAACGGCGTTCACCTGGAGATAAACACCTTCTATGCGTTGTATCACCGTGCTGAACTTTTTCCATAACTTTGCTTTATAACTGCTTTAAATTCCGTAATTCACACACAATGAGAAACAAACTAAAAGCAAATAAAAGCATACCTATTTATTTAAAATAGAACATACCATCCCCAACTGGAACAAATTTTAATTATTTCTTGGAAAATAGTGATTATTAGCATTGACGACAGCTCCAGATTTACCTATAATGACCGCAAAATAATTAAATTCTCGGAAAAAATACCTGTCAAAATCTTTAACTTATTGACGCAAAAAGTTTTTCACAAGTATAAGTGAAAAATAAAATATAATAGAAATATTTATCGTGGTATAAGTATAACGCGTAATTCTTCAATAATTTTGTTTTAAGACCGCTGATTTAGCCGACTCATACTTTGCCGAATACAGTGAACCAGTGGGTTGTCTGGTACGATCAAGTACAGCAAGGGCATTTTAACTTAACTGGCTTACTGTTCAAAAAGCGATAACATCTTTTGGAAATTTAATCCGATATCGGAGTTCATACAGCGAACCGACTTTAATAGCATATACAAACACATTTCAAAACGATTTTTTTTTATAAACCTTATAGTTTTCTCATAAACCAAGGTCCAAAACGGCTATATTTGGAACTTTACTTTTCATTGCTGGCTGACCCTCTATAATAACAGGGAAATGTTAATGACAAAAAATGTTTGTTAAACTATTTTAAAAACTTGCATTTAAAGTCGTTTATTGGACACCCTGTATTTTATTGAAAATTACGTTGATTTAATTATCGTTTATCTTGGCTTAATGAATAAAATCCCTAAGAATAAATCAAATCAGAAAAGCTATTTTGAATCTGCGAATTTTTTTGGAAAACGTTCATAATTTGGTGTAACCATCCTGTTTATCTCGGTTTCCATTGCAACCCTTATCTTTAATAGACATAAAACATAATGCATAAAACGCAGAAAGAAATTATCTTTCGATCAGTGTTTTTTTTTTTCGATTGGCCAAGTACTTTTTAAGCTTTTTAATACAAAAATACAGGGTGGTCACTAAAATAGTTTTGCCCGGGTGATCAATATATACCCCAAGATAAATTACTTCTACAATGATCCAAAAACATGAATCAAAAGTCAAAATCTCCGCACCTAGATTTTTTGCGGGGGTATACGATGGGGCCTGGACTAACTATTATCAGAAATAATGTTGGCTTTATTCCGATTACATTGTCTTTGTTTTTTAAACTCTGTTAAATACAGTTTTTGCAAGAGCAACTAAGAACATCTTGAAGACAATAAGACTAATAAGGTGCGAAGTTATTCTTGATTGGCACCAGTCTCTTGGAAATTTTTATCGTCATTGGTTGAAAGCGTTAAAACTAATTCCGCCTACAAGTGTCAGTTTGTTACTTTTGCTCATTTGTACACTTTCTATCTTCTCGTTTGCATGCAAATCTAACTAATCTGTAATTACGTTTGTCTCTTTCTTGATCATCTTGAACGACAAGGACGGGGCATTGTTCGAACGACTCGGTATCAAATTTATAGTCTTGTCACATCCAATTTATTTTAATCAAGTCGGTGACCAGTGAGCTGTGAGTTTGCTAATGGTTTCGAAAAAAGTGCCTGAATTAGAATATGTTAAGAAGATTTTCCTCTGATGGTGGAATAGTTAATGTCTTTAACATGTTTGCATGTTTGAATTTGTAATTAAAACCTCTTCTTGGGTGTTAGAAACGAGTAAAATGTGTCTCTCTGTTAACTTTAATGTGTCAGTTAACTATACATACTTATAAAAGATAACCGCTTAGTGCCACATTACTGATGTAATGGTTGTTTTTGGATCCGTATTTTCCTCAAACAAAAATGTTTGAAGAAAAGTATATTTGCTGTCCGTGAAATCTCAAAATAAATAAAAAAAAAACAAAGGTTTCGTGGCATATCGGACACACATTTTGCATTTCAATTCATTAAGAAGTTTGAAGCATAACATAAGCAGCCACACCCAGCGAATTTGGTTGGTTTGTTTGGTTTTTAAAACGGTTCTGTCGACAATGGTTGGATCGGTTTGAACTATATACCTATTAGCTTAAATATAAGCAAGATGTTCCTCCACTTTCTCTCTTATTTATCCCCCTTTTTCCCTCTATTATCTCGTTTTGGCTTGGTAAAGCTATTCTGCACATGCGCTGCGTTAGCGTCATCTGCTAAGACCCGAAGTTACGAAGGCAGCGGATCGTTGTTCTTTGACAGACAGAATTCGGCATTTGTCATGTTTTTGTTTATTTTTCTCTTTGATTTTTGTATTGAGCGGCCTCTTTTAACTTAATTTTACAGTACAAAATAAGCGCAGCACAAATGAAATTACGGAATTAAAACAAATAAACAACAAAAATGGCGTTGCGTCGCCTCGATTAAAAAAATATGACGTAGACCGCGAAGCCGGCCGAAACTGATCAAAACCACTCGAATCGATAAATTTTTGTTTGGTATTTTCATGCCTGACTAGATTATAAATGTTGCTTAGAAGGTTTGCTTGGGTAAGGCGTATGTTGCGTGCACAGCAACGTGCGGAAAGATTGTAGTCAGCTGTTCCGTCATCGCATTCACCATAAAAGAGGGCCTCGTTCAAAAGAATGGTATAAATATGTCAAAAACGTATTGTCTTGTGGTTTTGTTTTGAATGCGTTAGGTATACCGATACCGATACGATTAAATTGTTAATAGACACTTTAAGCAAATATTTCAACGCATCGGTATCGGTATTTTCGGATTTTTCTTTTTTTTTTTCGTTACAAAATTTATTTTTGGCCCGCATGAGTTGAACTTGCAGTAAATAGAAGTTAAGATTAATGGTTGGTAATCGGTTCCGTCAAGAAACCCATCGAATGAGTTGTGGTTAGTTCGAACTCGTCGTTCAGAAGTTATTTTTCCTTTTTTGGAAGATATTTTTTTGTATTTGTGTTTTGCCAGAGATTTTTGGGAAAGGCTAAACTTGTTGTGAACACTATAGGCAAAAAATCTGATTGCAAATTTAAAACCATAAGGTACCTTGTTTTTTTAATTTTTTTCATTGATGATGGAGCTTTTTAACTAAAAAAAATGTATAAATGCAGCTACCTGCGACAAAATAATGTAGATGATATCGTTGGGTACTTAATTTGGACCAAATAAAGAAAAGAAATAATGAACAAATACAATTTTTATTACAAAAACTTATGCAAAAATAACAATCCCAAATGTCACTGCGTCTGCGCAATAGCTAAACGTAATTCCGTTGTGGTAATTAACCACTACCACTGCCGTAAGCTACCACGTTCCAACATATAAAACACTTATTTTGTAAAATTAGGCCCAATTTTTTGTCTTTTCTCATCTCCAAATTTTTTTACAAGTGACAGTTTTTAATGTGTTCCAAAAACTCTGGTAAAATCGATGCGAGGTAGTGATAGTGGTTGTTAAACACTACCACAGCGGCTGTCAAAGTTGTCAAAATTTGAAGCGTTCCAAAATATCCCTATAATAAATAAAGCAGGCTGATATCTTTGTGTCGTCATCAGGTGGGCGGAGCAAAAAAATTACTAGACCGTGTTTATTCGAGGGACCGTGAGCGTTATGTACATCCCTCCGCATGCAACGAGTGGAATAACTTGTTACGTTATCGCACCCGTCAAAAAAGCGGGCATCGTTTGAAACATGGTATACCGATACCGATGCGTTGAAATATTTACTTTAAGTGTCTAATAGATAGAAAAAGCATCACAACAAATTTGCACACTTATTATTATCAGTACCGGCAGCGTATCAATTAACTGTTTATGTGGTTTAACCCTAAATATCTCTGTTTTTTTTTTGGTTTGAACGTTTTTTTATGGATGTTATTGAACTCAGGAAAAATAGAACATTTAGGGAATGGATATCTCAACCGACCAATATAAAAAATTAGGGATAACGATGCGATTGACAGTTTCCTAGCTAAAAGGCATAACAGTTGGGGAAACGTCACTTTTTCTATGCTTTGACATAAGGGGTTGACAACGGCTTTTGAAAATGACATTTATTTTAGTTTAGAATTAAAAATAAAGACAATATATTACAATTCGTTTATTCTGGTGACACAAAGGCAGGAATTTAAGCTACAAATTATTTTTTTCTTTGGTGATATCCATTTCCTATATATTCTATTTTCCTCGGTTGAATCATACGTAGATACATAATAACTCATAAGTACGTGCGGCAATCTAAGGAAAATTGCATAAAAATTTGAATTGTATCGTTAATGTCCCACAAACATATTCTAGTATACCTACCACACATTATAACTGCATGTACTTCTATTGATTTAAATGTGAGTTAGGGTGACGTAAATAGCCTTATAGAATGCTTTCTCATCTATTCAATGTCACTCACTGTATCTATCATGTGGTGGGCATCTTTCGTAAAATGTGGTTGGTCTGGTCTATCATGCCAATCTTCGACAATTAGGTGCTTGGTTGGGTTGGTTTAGTTCTTGACAGTCTTGTAGACAGCAGCTAACGCAACTCTTGTTATGTCTTACAGTTTGTAAATCTAGTAGTTATATGCCGTTACACAAGGAATTGTGCCACGAAAGGCGCATTTACACAGACAAACTTTCCTTTGATGTTGAAATGCCGACAAACATTTACACGAGCCTCTTGAGCAAAATGTTCAAAGAAATGTTCGAGCAAAATCTCGTACAAAAAAACACACGTAAATTTTGGAGAGAATGTTGAGCAAAATTTGTTTGAAGAATTGGGGGTATAAGAATTTCTTTACAAATTCAAAATATATATTGTTATCGGAATTCATTGAACTTAACTGAAAATAGAAAAACAAAGTTTTGAAATAAGGTATTTTTAATCAAGTGCTTTCCGACGGAAAAACGATTTGATGCCGAAATTCACATTTTACCTCATAAGCAACTTCGATTGATCTGATTTTTATAGGGGATATGCCAGTATACTTGTAACTTTTTTGGGGTTGTAAGAAAAGCGAGAATAAAAAAAATAATAATTGGCATTTTTGTTGCCTGTAAAATATAATGATAAAAATTTACGTTTAAAAGAATATCCCTTTATTTTACTTCCTCGTTTAGTCTTTTACAATAATAATTAAGGCAAATTAAAAAACCTGTATACGTTTTATTAAATCTCAAATATATGAACAAAAGCACGCTCGGTTTAAATAATACCCGTTTATTACCCACTTTTACAACCCTACGAAGCCGACCCTTGTCTAAAAAATATAATTTAGCAGTAACTTAGTAGACTGTGTCGCTGATCTATCATCCCGCGTTTTGGATTTCGCAGGTAGTAGGCCGGCCACCCTTTTGAATCGCAATTTTGCCCTTTGCATATTGTTGGTTCAGTGTCAGTAATCGACCTTGATTATGACATTAAATTGTCAGTAAATATCTATATCTTCACAATTTTCATAAACCTTTTGCTTTTTTAAGCAACCCTTGGGACCTTAAACTAACTAGGTAAATCTGGTGTGAAGAATTAAAAAACAATAATAAAAGCTAAAGGTAAAGTAAAGTTACAAAAATATGTTTAAAAAAAATCCCCCTCCCCACCACTCCTCATAGTCGTGAGGCGCGGATTACCGCTTAAAAGTGCAATTTTTGAGTTTTTTGCCGATATTTGAAAAACTTAACATTTTTTTGGAAAAGAAAAATTTTCCTGGGTTTTTTTTTTGTCTTCAGGAAAAAACCCTTGAAAATAAAAAAAAAAATCCCAAAAAAAACCCCGGGCAAAAAAATTCGGGAAAAACCCTAAGAAAAAAATATTATAAGTAACCCTAATCCATGTGACAAAACTGATAGTAGAGCCAATAATAATGTTTCGCTTGCCGTCGGCTTTTTTTCACAAAAATTTTAAATAAAAGTTGGTGTTCCATTTTTTTAAAGAATTGAGATCACTGATCACTGATGTGAAATTTTATTTATTCTTATCTTTAAAAATATGTTTCCAAAATAGATAGCAATAATTTGCTCAAAAATTTACCCGAACAAAATGTTCAAAAAAATGTTCACGCAAAAAATTTTAGATCTTTTGCACGAGCTTTTATTTGAGCATGTTCGTCTGTGTAATTGTGCCACTAAAATGCATAAAAGAGTAAGTCTATATAAATGTTCGCGTCCCGTTTTTTTTTAATTAAAAGAATACACCATATATTAATAGTAGTTTACATAACAAGCATGTTATGATGGTTATTAAACGCGAAGATGAAGTTGGAGACGCGAGCCGCAGGCGAGTATCTTAATTTATCTGAGCGTGTAATGCCCATAACATGCGAGTTAGTGTACTATACTTTACCTACGACCAATAAAAACGACATCATAAATATCAGAAATTATTAAAAATATGAAACGCGAACGCTCTTAATTCAACAACCTTAATAACCATTTAAAACGTCAAAACAAATAAGGTTACTGAGGGACTTTTCATATATCTTTTTAAAAACAATGTTTTGTGTCTTAAAAATGCGTGATATTTCAATTTAATGGGACTTATTTTTGGTTAGGTACTAAAATTATATTGGATTTATTTACGTTCAATAAATATATATTGTTTTAAAAATATTGAAAAATAATTCACATTTTTGCGTCAATTAGTGCTCCTATAAAATAAAGTTTCATCGCTTGTCACGCCATCTTGTAAAACAAAATTATGATTGTTTTCCACAAACCAAAACTACACTTTTTTGCACTCGACGCGCGTTTCGCTAACAACATTAGCATCATCAGGAGACGATAAACAATGAACTAAATTAATCTAGGCTCTATCTTATATACAATCCTTTAGTGGGCGGAGATAAGACTAATAATTTGTGATTGATCACGATTTTTAATCCTATCTCCCCTCAACCAAAGAATAAAGTGTACTAAACGGGATGGGTCCTCTATCTTTATTTAAACTATTTCTGGATTTAATGATTTCCATACTTTCATATGCATTCAAAAGTCTTTTGTTTGGTACACTTTTTAGAAGTTTTAGGTTATCTAATGTGAATCTATGATTGTTTTCAAAAGCATGCTCGGCCACACTTGACTTTTCTGTTCTTCCGTATTTTAAGTGTGCTAAATGTTCTTTAAAACGTGTTTGAATAGAGCGTCTCGTTTGGCCAACATATTTTTTGTCACAATCCATGCAACTAATTTCGTAAATTCCACTTTTTTCTAGAACTGTAGTTTTATCCTTGGGATTTCCTAGTAAGCTTCTTATTGTGTTACCGGATTGATATTCTAATTTAAGACCGGTGTTATTAAATACTTTGTGTAATCCTTTCGTATAATTAGGATTATAAGAAATTGATACAAATTTTGAGTCGCAGGTATCTTTTTGTCTGAAAAAGGTAGAATTCCGAAAGGTCTTTTGAAAAGAATGTCTATTTATCAGCTTATTTATTAAGCCTTCGTCGTAACCGTTTTCGCCAGCTATATTCCTAATCCTATTCTTTTCTGCTTCAAATCTTTCTTTGTTTAAGGGGAAATTTACTAATCTATATGTTAAAAAGTGCAAACTTGCAAGCTTATGTTGTAAGCAATGAAAAGAGTCATTTGGAATATACCTGTTGGTGGCCGTGCCTTTTCTGTATAGGTCAAAGTCAAAGTTTTAGTGCAACCAAAGGTTCCAAATTCCCGAGTGCGAAAAAGTGTAGTTTTGGTTTGTGGAAAACAATCATAATTTTGTTTTAGTGCAACCAAAGGTTCCAAATTCCCAACATAGTACGCCATCATGTATTTAATTTAGTTTTATTTATTTCTATTTTTAATTTAAATTAGTATTTTTCGTTGGTCGTAGGTATAAATCATTTATGCACAACCAGGCGTTAAATTGCACTTTCATAGTTTTCCATCCTTTGCGCTTGCTCCTTCAAACAATTTCAGAATATTTAAAAGAACGTAATCAAATGTGATGGTTGATTGTTGGGGTGAGCTGAATTGTGCCCCAAGCGTCATCCCTCCTTTTTTCGCTTGAAATTGTCAAATACAAAGGTTGGTTTCAAAACTCTAAAATATCGGGTGATGCTATTTGACACTGTTGACATTTGAACGTCATATATGGTTAAGGGCTGGCGTGAAACATCGCAAACGTACGGAGGGTTAACATAAGAATTTTGACGTACGAAGGACATCCGGAGTTGTGTTTTGGCGAGCTTCCATGCAATTCCGCGCCCATTTCTGACAGGGTGGCGTTGCGCTCAGTATATACCCAAGACACACCCAAGCGTGTTTTTCCTGAATAATTGAATAGAGGTACTTGCTTTAAAATGCATTTAAATAAAAGCAATGAATGCAGTGGCGTAGCCAGAAATCAAATACCTACATAAAGCCATGGCAAATTTTTAAAAATTGGGTAGGTGCCTATTACTTGAGCTCTTGATCTGTAGGGAGGGAAGAGGGGCGGTTTAATAGGTGTTGATTTAGTGCTGTATACGAAACAAAAATACTTATTTTTAAAAGCAAGTCTCATTTGCAGTTTTTTTTCAAAATTAACCGTTAAATGCGCCGTAGGCAAAAATTTGGAAAAAATTACACTAAAATTATATTTTTGACGCGTTTCAAATGTTGTTGACAAAAAACTTGCTTAAAATTGAATAAAAAATTGTAACAATATTTAATATTGGTATAGCGGCGCAGGCGAAAACTTTGTCAAAAAAAACAAAAAATTCTCTAAAAAATTTGATCTTTTAAGGCGCAATTACACAGACGAACATGCTCAAATAAAAGCTCGTGCAAAAGACCTAAAATTTTTTGCGTGAACATTTTTGTGAGCTTTTCTTTGAACATTTTGTTCGGGTAAATTTTTGAGCAAATTATTGCTATCTATTTTGGAAACATATTTTTAAAGATGAGAATAAATAAAATTTTACATCAGTGATCAGTGATCTCAATTCTTTAAAAAAATGCAACACCAACTTTTATTTAAAATTCTTGTGAAAAAAAGTCGACGGCAAGCGAAACATTATTATTGGCTCTACTATCAATTTTGTCACATGGATTAGGATTACTTATAATATTTTTTTCTTAGGGTTTTTCCCGGATTTTTTTGCCCGGGTTTTTTTTTGGGATTTTCTTGCGACTTTTTTTTATTTCCAGGGGTTTTTTTCCTAAAGTCAAAAAAAACCCAGGAAAATTTTTCTTTTCAAAAAAAACTTTGAGTTTTTCAAATATCGGCAAAAAAACTCAAAAATTGCACTTTTAAGCGGTAATCCGCGCCTCACGACTATGAGGAGTGGTGGGGAGGGGGATTTTTTTAAAACATATTTTTGTAACTTTACTTTACCTTTAGCTTTTATTGTTGTTTTTTAATTCCTCACACCAGATTTACCTAATTAGTTTAAGGTCCCAAGGGTTGCTTAAAAAAGCAAAAGGTTCATGAAAATGCTAAAGATATAGATATTTACTGTCAATTTAATGGAATAATCAAGGTCGATTACTGACACTGAACCAACAATATGTAAAGGGCAACATTGCGATTCAAAAGGGTGGCCGGCCTACTACCTGCGAAATCCAAAACACGGGATGATAGATCGGCGCACAGTCTATTAAATTACTGCTAAATTATATTTTTTAGACAAGGGTCGGGTTCGTAGGGTTGTAAAAGTGGGTAATAAACGGTTATTATTTAAACCGAACGTGCTTTTGTTCATATATTTGAGATTTAATAAAATGTATACAGGTTTTTTAATTTGACTTAATTATATTATAAAAGACTAAACTAGGAAGTAAAATAAAGGGATATTCCTTTAAACGTAAATTTTTATCATTATATTTTACAGGCAACAGCAATAAATAAGTGCCAATTATTTTTTTTTTATTCTCGTTTTTTTTACAACCCCAAAAAAGTTACAACTATACTGGCATATCCCCTATAAAAATCAGATCAATCGAAGTTGCTTATGAGGTAAAATGTGAATTTCATCAAATCGTTTTTCCGTCGGAAAGCACTTGATTAAAAATACCTTATTTCAAAACTTTGTTTTTCTATTTTCAGTTAAGTTCAATGAATTCCGATAACAATATATATTTTGAATTTGTAAAGAAATTTTTATACCCCTAATTCTTCAAACAAATTTTGGTCAATATTCTCTCCAAAATTTACGTGTGTTTTTTTGTACGAGATTTTGCTCGAACATTTCTTTGAACATTTTGCTCAAGAGGCTCGTGTAAATGTTTGTCGGCATTTCAACATCAAAGGAAAGTTTGTCTGCGTAAATGCGCCTTTAGGTTTGTTGTAAAATATTTTTGAAATAGTAGATTGGGTTAGATGCCCAGAAGGGGTGGGTTGCGGTGGTGTATATAGATTTGTTGACAAATCATTAATGCGCCGCAGTTGAAAATTTTAAGAAAAGTTATACTAAACTGGTGATAAAAATGTCTTAGAATTAAACTAAAATTGTAACAATTAATGACGTCATAGCAATGTGGGCAAAAATTTTTGGGCCATTGATTATGATTAATTTATGGTGGATTGGGTCGAACCTCCTGGGGGGGGGGTTTAACCCCCAAAACCCCCCCATGGCTACGCCTCTGAACAAATGTGGGTAGTTTTCATCCTCTACTTTCTCGGAACTTAATTAAAAACGTATAAATTTTGACTTGGAATGTAAACCCACAGTAATAGGTATTTATCTCACTAGACCGGAAAATTGGTCTTTACAGGTCGACGCAGCAAATTTACAGGGCGAGCCGCAGACGAGTCCTGTAAAATTGTGTAGAACTGTAAAGACACTTTACGGTCGTGTATAGTACGTACTTTTTTTTTCAAACGATCAAAAAAACATGTTTGTACCTAAGTACCACTTTTGTCAACGCCTAGCCGCGTTACGTAATTTGATACTTCTTGTTTGACAGACAGCCATTGCCGCTAAGGACAGTACTTTTTAAGATCAAAACTAAAGAAAAACAAGTAAACTTTTGTGGTTAGAAATGATTTTTCTACTTTTAACTTGTGCAAAATTGTAAAAAACATTAGAAAAATTATATTGTAGTGACTAGTAGCATCACACAGCTAATTCAGTGATGACTGAGGACCAGGTATGACCGACCATGGCCAACTTATTAAGCCAAATAATAATAAATCAACTCATGAAAGGCAGATTTCTAGGTTTGTCCTTTATTTGCCTATATTTATAATAAAGTTACTTTGAGCATTAAAAATGTTTAATTTCCACCAGTTTATAAACGCAAAGCAAATGGAAAATGACTCTTGAAGCAGCTTCTATTATTTCCTCCGAATTCAAATTCATGTTACAAACAAAACTTTTGAAACAAATTTAAAAGAGCTTTTCTAGAAGTGTCAAAACTGCTAAAAAAAAACAAAAGTTAAAAGCTGTCAACAAGAAGTCATAGCCAACTTGGCTAAAAATGGAACCGGAAAAGGATCAAGAGACCGGAAAATTGAACAAGAAGGTCCTTTTTTGAGGATGGAAATATTTCGAAAGACATACCTTGTAGAACTTTCCGTCCGAAAAATCGTACGGAAAGTGGCTATTTTTCTGTCGGTTGGAAAATTACTAATTTAATTTTGAAAATTAAAAACAAAAACTAATAAAATATCCCAAACGTCAAATAACCGGACCGTCAACGTAACACCTGGGCTCGGGTTATTTCTTTTGTGTGTCTAGATATTAAAAACTGTAATTTTTATTATTCACCAACACCTAATTACCAGTCAAAAAGACGTACTAAAAATATCGGAGGTTCCATTTTTTGTCATCGCACTCACCATAACAGGCTAATGGTGGACCATGTTATTTCGCAATTTATCGTAATTTGAAAATCCCGGGCCCGCGTTTTCCCGTATAATTCTTACCCGATTTTATCGCGCCGCTAGATCAAATGTTTAACCAAAGAATCGTTTACACGGTGTTCAAATCATTCCTTTACCTCAAATGTGGTGCTGATAAACATGCATGGCTAACATGTTGGCGTGCACAACTTGGTGTCCCTGGTCCTGGTCGGGACCTCCGGCTTAACGTGGATTCCTAAGGACGGTCCTCGACTTACCTCCAGACCTCCAATGGATGTACAGTGGAGGGAGGTTTCTGGACAATGCTGCTGCCCATTGGCCAACCAAATCTGAAAAAAAAATTGTCCACGACATATACGTTGGATAATACAAATGTAGAAACGGTGGACCCTTCTAGGATATACGAAAAAGGTCCAAAATCAACAATAATTTTAATTTATCATACTTTTGGGACACTATAATTAATCTAATTATACCCATGAGAAATCCAAAAAGTGTCTTTTTATGGTTCTGTGAACTAACAAAAAATTATATATTTTTTGATGTCCAATGGAGCAAAAAATTGACATATTCAATGGATATCATTAAATAATCTGAAAAATTGCCACAGTTTTATTAAAAATACATAGATGTTCACAGGGATATAGTTTATTTTTGCTCTAATGGAACAAGAAAAATAATTCGTTAACAAACTTTCTTTATCAAATATTAATTGTCAAAACACTTAAAAGTAAAAAAAAATAAAAATGGCCATTGGATATAAAAACATTACTAAAAAACAAACCGTTTGTTTTGAACTAAAAATGGAAATCTTTTAGATTTTCTTTTTTTCGCATCCAATCTATCCAGCTATAATGGTTCTTCGGTGTCCAGTGGAGTAAAAAAAAAGAACTTCCAGTGGCCCTCCAAAGCCAGTCTGCTAAAGGACATTTATTGAAAAATAAAGGGATGTACTTTTGCTGGACACAAAATAGACGACCGCCAGATATAGTATATTTTTGGTCCAAGAGACCAAGAAAAATCGTTATCCATTGGATATCGACCAACGAATAATACTAATTTTACGATCATCTCAACACCATATTAATGGCTCACTTACGGTACTAGGATAATAATAAAGCTTGGACGTAAACCACAAGATGGCGTGACTAGCGATGAAACTTTATTTTATAAGAGCACAAAAATGTGAATTAAATTTCTATATTTGATTTTATAATTATTATTATCTATATTATATTTCTAATAATTTATGATATTTATGATGTCATTTTCATTGGTCGTAGGTAAAGTATAGTACACGTACTCGCATGTTATGGTCATTACACGCTCAGATAAATTAAGACACTCGCCTGCGGCTCGCGTCTCAAACTTCATTTCCGTTTAATGACCATCTTGTTATGTAAACTATTATAACATGTAAAATCTATTACTTATTATATCTGACCAGGCTAAATTATATGCATGTGTAAAAAACAAATTAAATTGAGGGGCCATATTTGCCTCCACTCATATAATAAGCTTAATATAAATGCCCAGGATGCGCGAAAACATCCCAGCAACGGTTAAAATCGAGATAGTTTTGACAAAAGCCGTGAAAAGTGGCATCGGCTGACCGCAATTGGTTTCATTGTTGTCACTTCATTTAAAATAAATTAAATGAAATTTATTTTTTACTTTACGAACAGCGTGTTTACGACTTTAACTATGTTTTTTTGTTAAATTAAGAGACTAGTAATCGAAAAAAAGCTCTAGTACAAATATGCAACGAAAAACGAGGAGTTGGTCAACTCGGCAACATTGGATTGTCTTCCAGTGATCGCTTTCGTCGGCCGCCATTGCGACTATTTTTAAATTTCAAATATGTTCAATTTTTCTTTATAAATTTCGTGTTTCTGTGTAGTGCGAAGTGTTGTCAAGTCAAATTACAATTGCCTTTCTTTAAAACTTGCAAGATTCATACTTACAAGACGATTAAATTCGTTCTTTAGTCTATTTTTCTGTCCGCATTCCAAAGAATCCCCCCTATTTTTCACTGCGCTTTTTGCTACTTAGCCGAGACCCGTTTTTCACTTATTTGCACCATTTATTTCTCTTTGAAAAGAGAGATTCTTTTTAACTTTCAGAAAAATAAACAAAAAAAGCTAACATAACCCATAATTTTGGAGAAGTGTCAAGGATTTCGATATCCGCTCACGAAGATCGACGCATGCGCAGAAGAGTCACATTTTTCTCGGCCAACTTGATTTCTCAGGGGGTTGCCGTGACGCTTTTTAACATAGGGAAATACACGGGCAGGACCTTTATAGTTAACTTATAATTATATGCCGCGACTACTGTATCTAAAGGCGCATTTACACGGACAAACTTTCCTTTGATGTTGAAATGCCGACAAA
This sequence comes from Oxystoma pomonae, assembly GCA_963921995.1. Lineage (NCBI taxonomy): Eukaryota > Metazoa > Arthropoda > Insecta > Coleoptera > Brentidae > Oxystoma > Oxystoma pomonae. The sequence goes on along the minus strand of OY998167.1, from coordinate 1,817,935 downwards.
CATTTACACGAGCCTCTTGAGCAAAATGTTCAAAAAAAAGTTCGAGCAAAATCTCGTACAAAGAGACCGAAATTTTGGAGAGAATGTTAAGCAAAATTGGTTTGAAGAAATGTTGGTATAGAAATTTCTTACAAATTAAAATTTTATAGTTTTATGGGAATTCATTGAACTTAACTGAAAATAGAAAGACTAAGTTTTAAAACAAGGTATTTTTAATTAAGTGCCTTCCGACGGAAAAACGATTTGATGTCGAAATTTACGTTTTACCTCATAAGCAACTTCGATTGATCTGATTTTTATAGGGGATATGCCAGTATACTTGTAACTTTTTTGGGGTTGTAAAAAAAACGAGAATAAAAAAAATAATAATTGGCACTTATTTATTGCTGTTGCTGGGTTAAGAGAAGGTAAAAACCGTAGACTAGTGAGAGGGGGTTTTGGTCAAATTTACATTGACACACAAAATTACATGACAAGAAACAAGGGTTTTTATGAAAGTTTTAGAACAAATCTTTCCATAAAGAAAGAGCTCTCCGACGCAAAACAAAGAAATTTCCTTGAGTACGCTTTAATTTGTTTATTTCGTTTTATTTTATTGACGCGCAGATTTCGCATTTTGGATTTCACAGGTAGTAGGCCGGCCACCCTTTTGAATCGGAATGTTGCCCCTTTGCATATTGTTTGTTCAGTATCAGTAATCGACCTTGATTGATTGATTATTCCATTAAATTGATAGAACCTTTTGCTTCTTTAAGTAACCCTTGGGGCCTTAAACTAACTAGGTAAATCTGGTGTGGGGAATTAAAAAAAACAATCAAAGCTAAGGGTGAAGTAAAGTTACAAAAATATGTTTAAAAAAAATCACCCTCCCCACCACTCCTCATAGTCGTGAGGCGCGGATTACCGCTTAAAAGTGCAATTTTTGAGTTTTTTGCCGATATTTGAAATTTTTTTGGAAAAGAAAAATTTTCTTGGTTTTTTTTTAAATTTAAGAAAAAAAGCTTGGAAATAAAAAAAATTCACAAGAAAATCCCAAACAAACGCCCGGGCAAAAAAATCCGGGAAAAACCCTAAGAAACAATATTATAAGTAACCCAAATCCATGTGTTTCGCTTGCCGTCGGATTTTTTTCAGAAAGATTTAAAATAAAAGTTGGTGTTCCATTTTTTTAAAGAATTGAGATCACTGATCACTGATGTGAAATTTTATTTATTCTCATCTTTAAATGTTTCCAAAATAGATAGCAATAATTTGGTCAATAATTTACCCGAACAAAATGTTCAAAGAAAAGCTCACAAAAATGTTCACGCAAAAAATTTTAGATCTTTTGCACGAGCTTTTGTTTGAGCATGTTCGTCTGTGTAATTGCGCCTTTAGAGTATACTCTGCAGCAAACTTGCAGCAAAGCAAACTTGCAAGTCCTCACCCTGTAACCGGATGGACCTTTTGGCCCAAGACAGTACCTATACATAGGTACAGCTGGCTCTAAGTAAATTGCAATCATTCCACAGATTATTAAAATCGAAAGGTGTAGCGGTCGAAATGACCTCGCGTCATTTAACCTCTTCGTACTTTGGACGCAGTCGTGAGCAGAAGCCTTTTTTCTGTCTTGTGTACATTAAAAAAATCGCTAGCTCTTCCTGGGTGCGTATTCTTGAAAGCGAGAAAAGGAGCACCAGAGCAGGCCTTATTTGGCGTTCAAGTCTTGGTTCGACGGTTTGATCGAGATTTAAAGATAAATTAAGAAATCGTAAAGAAAAACTTTCACACTTTTTTTTTAATTTTTTTAACCACCAATGGTTACTACACAATAAAAGCGATTTTTTTTATTCAAGCATGATTTAAGCATGATAATAAGCCCTCAACGCGTTGTTATTGACAATAATAAATAAACGTTTATTTTTAATAACTACAAAGTAAGCATAGACGTTTTCTACCTAATACAGTCCTGTTTCATCCCTATATGATAAATAAACGTAAAAAAAAGTCATAAAAATTTCACTAAACGAACAACTATTATAATGATAACAGCAAAAGTTGGTCTTCTCAATTTTATCAAATTTTCTACCAACATAATTTAAATTAACCAGTTCATTACATTTTTCTCTATTATTAACTATCCAGTCTTTTACGAATCTTTTAAAAAAGGTGAAACTCATGGTGCAAAATATTCTACAGAGCGTTGTGAAACAGTTTGTGATACAAAGCTGAATTAATTAATATTTCTTATTGTTGGGTAATTTTTTATTCTGTGTTTCAGCTTAACTTTTCCTTTTGTATAGAAGCACCCTTCGATGTTATGAAATATTCCCTTTAGCAATATTTTGCTAAATTAAGTAGGCAGAATTGTAAAGTATGACGTCACACTACAACTTCACGCAGACACGTGCTTTGGTTAAAATTTAACTTCCTCAACCAATATATGAAATCGTAAAAAAACGTTTACACTAATATTTATTTATAAAATAAAGTAATAAACAAATGTTAAATATACGGGCAAATAATGTTAGTAAACAATAAAAGCTAATTTCTTTTTCCATTTAAACATTCAAACATAAGCCCTCAACGCGCTGTTGTTAATAGAAGCACTCTACAGATATTTTGTGAAATTAAGTAGGCGAAATTGTCTAGCGTGACGTGATGCTAGCGGCAAAATCGACCCCCAGGGGCCTGATTCTTGAATTTCAATAGAAGGAACGATCCCTCAAGAGAAGCGATCAATCCCGGGGAATGATCCCATCCCCAAAAAAAAAAAATTTCTTGGAACCTCTTCTTAATTTTTGATCTAAAAAGATGGGATTTACGCGCATGCTTTGGACTCGGGGAGCGCGAATATCCAATTTTTGATAGAATGGAATAAGCGATCCCCGCTCAAGAATACGAACTGCGTGTGTTCCTAGGTTGCATATTAGGCGATTTCGACAAGCTTTCCTTTCCTATTTGGTTAACCAATTGGTACCTGTAACGTCATAGTAATGACGCAACATACCGCTTTCTTCCGAATTCGTTCGGTTGAGCTTTAACCAAACTTTTTTGTTTGTTATTTGTGGTTTATTTGGCTGAAGAAGATTTAACAAATGGCTTAAAGAAAAGATGCAGTGCCTATAGCTCTTATTTGTGAATTTTTTAAACGTGATGTTTTAAAGAAGATTATGTTTTTATTACAAATTATTTAAATAGCATCTACAGTGTATGTAGTGCAATTTCTTTGCCAGCATTCTCTAACTCGGCGTTTTCGGTAAAAGTAAACGATATTCCATTTAGGAAAAAAGTTACCCCGTGTCGGTCGTTTAAATCCATTACAACTGAAAACAACAAAAATTTCAAATCCAACTTATTTGTTTACATTTCGAAAGCAGGACAAAACGAAAATAGAGTGAGATAGCACTACACCAGACCACAGAACCGTGCTACATTCCACGGTATGCAATTTGACATACCAGAGTCATTCGAAATCGGTTGGTAAACATTTGACAGACCAAACAGGGTACCAAAGCTTGCCAAAATCGCCTATAGTCCGCCCTTGTTTAATATCTACAGTAACAGAATAATAGAGGATGTATTTATTTCACAACTCTTAAGATATGCTGCAAAAGTTGTTAAATCAAATAGTTGTCAAAAGCTCGCAATTTAAATGTTGAAAAAATAAAATGGATGGTCATCATAGGCGAGGAAAAAACTATAAAGGCGCATTTACACAGACAAACTTTCCTTTGATGTTGAAATGCCGACAAACATTTACACGAGCCTCTTGAGCAAAATGTTCAAAAAAAAGTGCGAGCAAAATCTCGTACAAAAAGACTCACGGAAATTTTGGAGATAATTGTTTGAAGAAATGTTGGTATAAAAATTTCTTACAAATTTAAATTTTATAGTTTTATGGGAATTCATTGAACTTAACTGAAAATAGAAAGACTAAGTTTTAAAACAAGGTATTTTTAATTAAGTGCTTTCCGACGGAAAAACGATTTGATGTCGAAATTCACATTTTACCTCATAAGCAACTTCGATTGACTTGATTTTTATAGGGGATATGCCAGTATACTTGTAACTTTTTTTGGGTTGTAAAAAAAACGAGAATAAAAAAATAATAATTGGCACTTATTTATTGTTGTTGCCTGTAAAATGTATTGATAAAAATTTACGTTTAAAAGAATACCTCTTTATTTTACTTCTTACTTTAAAACACAATACAATAATAATTAAGTCAAATTAAAAAACCTTTATACATTTTATTAAATCTCAAATATATAAACAAAAGCACGTTCGGTCTAAATAATACCCGTTTATTACCCACTTTTACAACCCTACGATCCCGACCCTTGTCTAAAAAAATATAATTTAGCAGTAATAGACTAGACTTCTGAATCGGAATGTTGCTCCTTTGCATAGTGTCAGTAATCGACCTTGATTATTACATTAACCGTTGGGGCCCTAAACTAACTAGGTAAATCTGGTGTGAGGAATTAAAAAAAATAATCAAAGCTAAGGGTAAAGTAAAGTTACAAAAATATGTTTAAAAAAAAATCCTCTTCCCACCACTCCTCATAGTCTTGAGGCGCGGATTACCGCTTAAAAGTGCAATTTTTGAGTATTTTGCCGATATTGGAAAAACTCAAAAATTTTTTGGAAAAGAAAAATTTTCCTGGGTTGTTTTTTGAATTTAAGAAAAAACCCTTGGAAATAAAAAAACTCGGAAGAAAATCCCAAAAAAACCCCCGGGCAAAAAAATTCGGGAAAAACCCTAAGAAAAAAATATTATAAGTAACCCTAATCCATGTGACAAAACTGATAGCCAAGAATAATGTTTCGCTTGTCGTCGGCTTTTTTTCACAAAAATTTAAAATAAAAGTTGGTGTTCCATTTTTTTAAAGAATTGAGATCAGTGATCACTGATGTGAAATTTTATTTATTCTCATCTTTAAAAATATGTTTCCAAAACAGATAGCAATAATTTGCTCAAAAATTTACCCGAACAAAATGTTCAAAGAAAAGCTCACAAAAATGTTCACGCAAAAAATTTTAGATCTTTTGCACGAGCTTTTATTTGAGCATGTTCGTCTGTGTAATTGCGCCTTAAGATGCACATTAGAGGTAAATGGGCAACATGTGCAAATTTACGGTTCACTGGCAGTGTTATTTTATTCAAATTACTCTATAATCTTCCGATATTCACGGGTATTAACATTTCCTTACGAAGTTTCGAATAAGAAAATTATCAGAGAAAACAAATTGAAAAACTAAATTAAATCAGTTTTTTTTATTAATTTGATAATGATTTAGGGACATGACTTGTGGAGTAATGGGAAAGGGGTAAGGGAATAGGGTTTTCCCATAGCACGGCCACGTTAAATAAAAGAAAATTCAATCATAAAATCATTCACTATAGAACCTGCATTTCATCAAACCCATTCAATAACAAATTCGAAATTTAACAGACCCGTTTTTAATCGAATCATTTTTCATCAAACTCATTGAATATCAAACTGGTAACTTGTAAAACCCATTTTTAATAAAATTTGGAATTTGTCAAACTATTATTTATCAAAACCGGATTTCGTCAAATTCGTTGTTTGTCAGAAAATATTTGCTAAATTGATGGCGAATTCGCCAGTAATACTTACATGAACCCGAGGCGTACACGGCGGTGGGGACATCTATACACAAAATATTGAACACTACCTGTGAATACTTTTATACAGGGTTCCTAAGCAAATCCTTAGGGGGCCAAGCAGCCGTGTATAAGACGCAGACAAACGGAAAAGCGCATTAGGCAGAAAAGGATGGGCATGGGGCGATGTTGTCACTACATCTTACACGTAGTAAATCCATTCCAGGTTGTTGTTTTCTAATGTTTTCCATTTTCATACCTTTAGGACTGGAATAAAAATTGTTTTTGCTCGACTTTAAACCAAACTGATGAAAGATATCGTAAAAAAAATATTTTTCGGCTTTTCATTTTGTAACCATTGTCCTTACGCACTGTTTACAGGCTGGGGACTGAGATACATGCAAATGCCTAACCTAAAGCGTTCATACACGGCCGAAGAAATCGACTGAGATATTTCCGTAGAAACTTTATCAAGCAAATAGGACGGGTTGACGCCTTCGAACATCCAACCCGGGTTTTGCACTTTGATTCGAAATCAAAAAGGAGGAACAGTCAGATGTGGGACCGTGCACAAATTACGTAACGGTGATTTTACCAATTTTTGACCCCCTCCCTATGTAATGTTTTGTAACGGTTTGGCACGCCACTCCCCTAATATTACGTAACGATTTCAAGACCACTACCCCCCCCCCAAAAAAAAAATTTCACTTATTTTCATTCCAAATTATCTTAGTTTCACACAAATGCAAACGCTGTCGAAAACCCCCCTCCCCCCTACGTAACGTTTTGTAACCCCCCTCCTCCCTATGACCATTACGTAATTTGCGCACGGCCCCTGTAGTCCCAGTGGAGGAGGGCGAGAAAGTTGATATTTTTTTCTTAAAAATTATACTCTTTAGACCTATTTCTTTGCGTTCCCGAAATTACGTAATTTTTGAAAAAAAAATTGTAAGCGGCGCCATTTTTATTTCGTGCTTTGTTTTTCTAACATTTTTGCGTTCGGCTAATTTAATTGAAAAATTTTTGCCTGCCGCGCCCTTTATCTTCTCACTCGAAACCAAGATCCCTCGTTTTAGGAAAACTGATCCCGTCTCTGTTTCTAAATTTTTTCGAATAAAAGTAGTGTATGACCATGGGGGAAATAATTTTTTTCTACGGTATGACGAAAATTTCGAGAAAGTTGAAGAAAAAAATTTAAAAAGTGGCAGAGCTCAAGTTTTTCGTAAAAAGAACGTTTTTTGTAAAGAAACAGAGCAAAATAAATCTTTTCACCCCTTTTTGGGTGTTACAAATATTGGCAGCCCCTTATTTTTGGCTTTTACCCTTCCGCTAGTTTTGAAGAATTGCTTCGCTACATGTTTCGAGATCATGTCATAAAACACCTCGAAAATATCAAATGTAGTGTAGGGCCAGCTTTATTTAAAATCAATAATATCGCAAGCAAAAAGCTCTGCAGGAAAAACAGCGTCGTTTATTTATTTTTTTGGCTGCTAGTGCTAGCTGCATGGTTTGGCCGTTTCCGGATAGATGTCACTAGTAGAACAGAATGGAAAGAAATTTAATTAAAAGCGAAGATATTTCTTTCTAATGTTAACAACCTCACGAGTTTATCGCTCAGTATCGTAAATAATGGACCCTGCCGCCTTCTTTAAGCAAGAAAAAGCTGTGGTTTGGGCCTGAAAACATCTAATTTTTAATTAGATTAGATGTGCCGCCATCTAGCGGAATTTGCAGACATCTTGTCAACGGTTATTATTGCAACTATGATTTATGCTCACAATGAAAGAGTCGCGACAATTTTTTCTCATGAAAGCAGTCCGGAGATAATAACAAACTGCCACCATTGCTCAATATACCTGTTTCTTTTGTGCCCGCAGAACTTTCTATGCCATTGACGCCGCGCCACCCTCGTGTACGTCTCCAGTTCATCTAAGTATTATTGGCGAATGCGCTATCAATTTAGTAAATATTTTCTGATAAACAACGAGTTAGACGAAATCCGCTTTTGATAAATAATGGTTTGACAAATTCCAGGTTTTATTAAAAATGGGTTTTACAAATTACGAGTTTGATATTGGATGAATTTGTATACTATAAATTATCGTAAGGTCACTACGACACTGGCATGGCTTTGTTAGTGCGTGTTCAGTAGATTTTTCGCCCATGGCCTGGTGCTCCAAACAGTACCAGAGACAACCGCGAGTTTCTTGTTTTTCAAAGTTATTTTCGCTACACATTTTGCGGCACTTGGGCCGTTATAGTAGGGGCGAGTTTGTAAATTCAAATTTTTTTTGACAGCGGTGGAACATCGGTGCCAACATTCGGTTGACAGATGGGTTTGACATCCATCTGAGATCTAGCAGTGATGAAATGTCGTTGTTCCATCGAACACAAAAAGAACGCGTTGCGGTGTAGACAGCTGAGTGTCAATAACCACACTTAAAATAATAAAATCATACCTCAACTTCGGCTCGAGAAAATTGGAAATGTGACTTATAAGGGCCGTATTCATAGTCGTTCCCAAGTCTCCCTTCTGCCTTGGGAAATGTAATTTTTTTATGGGCGAAGGAAGGAAGGAAGGAGCCTTGAGGAACGACTATGAATACCATCCTTAAAGCCACTTCTAGACAGTTTTTTCAAAATAGTCTTCAATGCAAGTACGTTTTTTGCTCAAATTTAGTATGATGTCTAGCTCATCATCAAAGTCTTCACTTGAACTGTCTTGCATTAATATTATGGCTCATCATTCCATTAAGCATCCTGTACTGTACCTTCTATTAACCAAAATGCATAAAAAATATCTTGGTTTGAATAAGTTATAAAAAACTGGAAAAAATAAATAACCATAAACTAGGGTTATGTTTAATCCAACGAAGATTTTCCACCGACTCCCGAAGCCGGTGGCGATCGGTGCCAACATTTGTTGGATTGGTGAAATCCGTCGAAAAATTTAGGAACTCTATTGTTGGACTGGTGAAATCCATCTAAAATTTATGAACTCTTTTGTTGGCACCGGTGGACCACGGGTGGATTTACAAACTCGCCCTATCTCATAGTTATAAGGGTTCCACAGACCAGACCTTTAAATATGGTAAGTCGCAAGCGCCTTCTTGATCTGAAGGTCTAAATAGGCATATTTAAGGCGCTAAGCATTTTCATTTAAAATATAAACCGAGTCCATACTGTCCACAAGTGTGTTACTTAATGCAAAAATTTATCGGTGGGAACGGTTAGTAATAAGAACTTATTTTTATAAGACATGCGCTACGAAAATAATGATATTACTTGCATGAAAAATGTATATAGTATATTTATGTTTACCAACATCTGTGAGGTGTTTATGGTTAAAGACGTTTGGTTTATCTTTCCTTATCGTTGCTGAAAAAAAATGATTTTTGTTGGCAATTAAAATTTTTTAAACTACCACGCAATTTATAGTAGTTTATGTTTTTGGAATAAATTGTATTTCAAAACGTAAAAACTCTTAAAACATTATTCTTCTCTTTTGTCAGGTCAATCACTTTATTTTACAACTCGTGGCATATATCCTCCTCAAAGACACCTACCGAGAAGAAAATTTACTGGAACATGCCAATCCTTAGCAAACAGGAGGAGCTATTTTCCTCAAGCTTTCTTGTTTGGGATACTCATCCTGTAGGTTGACTGGCCTGATATAATAAACAAAGGATATCGCCCTTTTTAAATGGATATTTATATTCGGTAGAATTGCCTGATTTTTTTATATGTTGTAGTACTCGTCCTAAGAAGATTTCTTTTTCATTGCGCCAACTCTCTATCCCTCCTAGAAATAACCGAAAAGTGACGTCAAAGTGGTCAAAATCGCACTTTTGAGCAATTTTTGAATTGAATGAATTGTTGTACTGACCTTATTTGCAAACCTACCAGAAAACGTCAAAATTGCACTGCCATCTTGGATCCGCCATATTGAACTTCTTTATTTCTTATCTGACTTGAACGAAACTTTCTCTAAATTATAAAACGACAGACACCTAACTGTGATAAAAAACTGACAGATGTCGGCCATATTGAACTTCGTTATTTTTTGTCCGATTTAAACAAAACTTTTGTTGCACATAAAGCGTTTTCAACAATATCCAATTTTGATCCAAAATTGACATATGTCAGTAGCCATCTTACAAGGGCCGTATTGTTAAAAACTGTTATGTGCAAAAAAGTTTTGTTCAAATCGGGCAAAAACATTTCACGAGACCTTGAAAACAAGGTATCACTCGACCCACTTTCCCTATTCAAAATATAGGGGTAAAGCTTATCCCTCAAAGGGGATGCGCGCTATAGCGTAGCCAGAAATCGACTCTGGGAGGGGTTTCATCATTTAATAAAAATTAACTATATGGCAATTTAAAAAAAAAATTAGGTAGGTGCCTATTGCTTGAGCTCTTGAACTGAAGGAAGGGGAGAGGAGCAGTTTGATAGGTGTTGAGTTAGTTTATACGAAACAAAAATACTTATTTTTAAATGCCAGTTTCATCTAGTCTCATTTGCAGATTTTTTAAAAATTAACCATTAAATGCGCCGCAGGCAACATTTTTGAAACAATTACACTAAACTGCTATTTTTGACGCGTTTAAAATGTTGTTGAAAAAAAATTGCTTAAAATTAAACAAAATTGTAATAATATATAATATTGGTATAGCGCCGCAGGCGAAAACTTTGACAAAAAGAAAAAACCAATAATTCTGTAAAAATTTTGGTCTCTAATGCCCTGTTCTCACTATGCAACTTTTCCATGCGTCAAATTTTTTAATAACAGGTTAAAAAAAGACACAAGCAGATTGTGTCTTTTTTTAAAATTTGATGCATGGAAAAGTTGCATATAGTGAGAACAGGGCTTTAGGTTTTTTGTAAAATATATTTGGAAAAGTAGATTGGGTTAGATGCTAAGAAGGGGTGGGTTGCGTTGGTATATATAGTTTTGTTGCCAAATTTTTTAAGAAACATTAAACTAAGAATACACGTTTTGAATGCTGTTGAGAGATATTCCTTAGAATTAAACTAAAATTGTTATTAAAATTAATGACGTCATAGCACCGCCGGTAAAATTTTTAAAATTTAAGATATCACACCAAACACACGCCACAAACCGGAGTAAAAAAAAGCGAGCGAGCTATAGCTCTCCCTGGGGCCCTTGATCATGATTATTTTATTGTTAGATTGGGTTAAACCTCGTGGCGCGAATTTTAACCCCAAAATCCCCCCCCCCCCGCCTGGCTACCCCACTAATAAAAATTTCAAGAGTCAAAAACGATGTGTTTCAGCATTTTCTCCAATTCTTTACAGTTTTTGAAAAAATCCTGGTGAACCATTTTAAATGGCCAACCCTGTATATCTCAACGAAAAAAACAGAATTGAATTTAACCTACCTTCACCCATTATAACAAAAAAAGTACACCAACGCCAAACGATATTTTACGAATGATTAGATACGTTCACTTCATATTTCCCGCTAAAATAAACTATCATATATGCAGACGTCCACTTTTTTATGTCCATACGAAATTGATGTACTTTTAATAGATTTATTTAAAGGACTCCTTTCGTGCAGCTGGCTCTTACCCGCTTAGCGGTGTATACGCCTCTTAGTTCTCTCTGCTGACGACTGACGAGTGACGACACATTGGTTTCGCGCCCAGTTCATTCCCGAATCGTTTATTGATTTGTTTTCTTCGTTGATGCGGTAGTGTTTGTACAGTTTTTTAAAGATTTGAAGGCAAAAAAAACTTCAGTATGATTAAATCGCGATAGACTATCACCCTGGGAACTGCTATCTCAGATTCAACTGCTGCAGTGTAAGTAGACAAGCCGAATGAAGGTATTTTTTATTCGTGTGGGCCAAAAATGGGGGTGTCACAAAAATTAAATGCACCTTATGGCTTACCCCTGAATTTAAACTTGACGATAATGTTGCTTTTCGACGGTGAAATATCCTATCTCCGTTTAAAAAAAGGTACAGTAAGGTACAAGAGATGGGTCAATGTCAATCAAGAACAGCAGGGTTTTGTTATCTCAAGCTAGGTTTATGGTAAAGCCATGATGGTAAAGCCATGCAACACCGTTCTTAACTAAAAAGCCTGTTAACCCCTACCGCCTCAGTGCCCCTTAGCCTAATGTAGCTGCCATTTTTATAACCAAATTGACAAGTAAAACATGGATTTTCTGTCAGTTTGGTGTCAATATGGCACCGATCATAGGCCACAGGAAACTAAAACGAAAATGAGTTAACTGGCTTTTTATTTGAGAACGGTGTTGAGCTATGATGACCCTTAAAATACCTAATTTAGTTATGGTAAGGCCGTGATGACCCTTAAAATAATTTAGTGAAATACCTGTTATGGTCAAGCATTACCCTCTCCACATAGGCCGATCAGCTCTTATCGTTTTAGTGTCCTTTTATCCACCTTCGCCGCCATTTTGACAGAAAACTAATGGATTATCTGTCACTTTTGAGTGAAAATGGCGGCGAAGGTGGATAAAAGGACACTAAATCGGTATGAGTTGAGCGGCCTATCTGGAGAGGGTACTGGGTCAAGCCATGATGGTAATTTGAGGCTTAAAATATTTTAGCATAATTTAAGGAGTAACGTTTTTGATGAAGCAATTTTTTACTGTTTTTCACATTTTTATGCCATGATATTGCTTACATTTTAAAGCTTTCTTTCCAAAGTGTCGATTTCTAGAATAAAATACTCAAATTTTTCAAGTTTTCACTGTTTTTTAAACGTTCAAAAAAGTACTGCCAAATACATTTTTTCTCTGTTAAAATTAAGAATATTTAAGGATGTTGAAGAGAGACAGCAGGCTCTAAAAAACTATTTTAGAGAAAGATGGAAATAATTTAAGGCAAATGTTTACTACTGTTATGTCATCTGTTTGTCATCTTGAGTGGTGTCGCAGAGACAACGTAATTATTACTTTCTTTATGCGGTGTCGTGCATATGATTTTTATTTTGCAATTTTTATCCAAAAAACAGCTTAAATTTTAATTTTTCAAAGTGTAAAGTGTGTAAAACATAAGGTGGTATTAATTTCTTGCAACCAAAGTTCTTTACAGTCTTTAAATTTACCAAAAAACGTGTCCTACTAAAGTGTATTTTAGCACATCTAAAAATAATATTGAAGAAATTTATTTTAAGGGTCACCATGGCTTGACCATTAAATGATTTTTAGATGTGCTTAAATACACTTATGGTAGGACACGTTTTTTGGTAAATTTAAAGACTAAAAAACTTTTATTCAAAGAAATTAATACCACCTTATGTTTCACACATTTTGTGCTTTGAAAAATTACAATTTTTGCTGTTTTTTGTATAAAAATGGCAAAATAAAAATCATATGCACGAATCCATTCAAGATGACAGACAGATGACAACAGAAATTTTTATTAAACAATTGTCTTAAATTATTTTTATCTTTCTCTAAAATACTTTTTTATAGCCTACTGTCTCTCTTCAAAATCCTTAAATATGTTTCATTTTAACAGAGAAAAAATGTTTTTTGGCAGTACTTTTTTTGAACGCTTAAAAACGAGTGAAAATTTTAAAAATCTGAGTGTTTTCATCAGAAATCGAAAGTTTAGAAAGCAAGCTTTAAAATGTGAGCAAAATCATGGCATAAAAATGTGAAAAACATAGTAAAAATTGCCTAATCAAAAATGTTATGCTTCGTGTTATGCTAAAATATTTTTAGATGTGCTTAAATACACTTATAGTAGGACATGTTTTTTGGTAAATTTAAAGACTGTAAAGAACTGTGACTGAAAGAAATTAATACCACCTTATGTCTCACACACTTTATGCTTTGAAAAATTACAATGTTTGCTGTTTTTTGTATAAAAATGGCAAAATAAACATCATATGCACGAAACCAATCAAGATGACAGACAGATGACATAACAGATATATTTATTAAACAATTGCCTTAAATTATGTCCATCTTTCTCTAAAAGACTTTTTTATAGCCTGCTATCTCTTCAACAAGCTTAACTATTTTTGCACTTTACTAAATTATCTCTCCATCTACCTCTAAAATTCTGCCCTCTCTCTCTAAATATTTTTTATTTTAACAGAGAGAAAATGAAGTACTTTTTTTTGAGCATAGTAAAAACAAAAACGTTATGTACCCCTTAAATTATGCTAAAATATTTTACGCCTTAAATTACCATCATGGCTTTCCTTGAGACTTAAAATATTTTAACATACCTAATTTAAGGTTTTTGTTTAAGCATTTTTTACTGTTTTTCACATTTTTATGCCATGATTTAGCTCACATTTTAATTAAAGCTTTTTTCCAAACTTTCGATTTCTAGAATAAAACACTCACATTTTTCAAGTTTTCGCTGTTTTTTAGGCGTTCAAAAAAAGTAGTCCCAAAAAACATTTTTTCTCTGTTAAAATGAAAAATATTTAAGGATGTTGAAGAGAGACAGCAGGCTATAAAAAAGTATGTTAGAGAAAGATGAAAATAATTTAAGGCAATTGTTTAATAAAAATTTCTGTTGTCATTTGTCTGTAAACTTGAGTGGTGTCGTGCATATGATTTTTATTTTGCCATTTTTATCCTAAAAACAGCAAAAATTTTAATTGTTCAAAGGGTAAAGTGTGCAAGACATACCTAAGGTGTTATTAATTTTTACAGTCTTTCAATTTACCAAAAAACGTTTCCTACTATAAGTGTATTTTAGCATATCTAAAAATAATTTAACAGGTATTTAACTAAATTATTTTAAGGGTCATCATGGCTCTACCATTATATATACTATAAAATTAAAATTAAAATTGACCTATGGGACAGTGGAGGCGCTTATACGGCACAAACGGAACTAAAAATATGTTATGGGCAATTTTTGGTGGTCAGTGAGAACGTTACTCTAATGTATTTTACATTTTTTTTCGCAGTGTTCAAAGTTACGACAGTCATTATTATCTAGAGTAAGGACAACCGTTTTTGAGGTTCGGTTGGTTAGCGGTTTTTTGTTTTATCTGGGTTAACTGGGGTTGTGTTGTGTTGGTTGGTTTTCTTGTAAAATTTTTTTTTAAATGATTTTTTTCGCGACTGTCGTAACTTTAGCCACGACCTTTTTGTTTTTGTGTTTACCAAACATTTGCTACGTTTTCATGGGAATTGAGTTCGTTCTGAAAACGATTTCAATCCGATACCGTCCATGAAAACGCCTGTTTTTCCAGTATTCAAATCGATTTCAATCTAGATCCGACCGTAAAAACTTTTAGGGTTGGATCAAGATCGTATTGAGATCGAAATACCGATTTTTCATGAAAACGGGGATTGAGTTTACACATGCGTATTGCGTCGGATTACCAGACAGCCACCAAATTATATTTTATTGCTCTCACTCTTTTTGAGAGAGAGAGAAATAGAATTGAAACTGTGTAACCGGCATTCTAAACTTTGGTGGAGTGTATAGAAAAAAGAAGATTAATAACATAACCTTACTTAAATAACTAGAGATTTGTTTAAAAAATTAATTATGGAAAATAAAAGAAATATTTGGCTCGAAAGTGTATGTGCTATGCACATATGCCAGTCCAGCATTTCTTTCTTCACTTCCACTTGCAAACAGAGTAGTAACTAAAATTGTGTGTGTGGCAATGGCCAACATCATCTTTTGAATAAAATATATTTTTTTTAAAAAAGTACCAAAACTCAAAAATAAATATGTGACAACTATGACATATGTCAGCTGCCAAATATCAAAATTTGAAAACCGTTTTCAAATCGATTCAAAATCGATTTGAAAACCTGTCATGAAAACTTATGAAAAAAAAGTTTTCAAAACATATTGAAAACGAATTCAATATCCATGAAAACATAGCAATTATATTAGAA
This sequence comes from Oxystoma pomonae, assembly GCA_963921995.1. NCBI lineage: Eukaryota > Metazoa > Arthropoda > Insecta > Coleoptera > Brentidae > Oxystoma > Oxystoma pomonae. Next base: position 1,802,442 of record OY998167.1, on the reverse strand, counting down.
AGCTAGTAAATAACTGACTGAACTGAATAATTCAAAGTTATTTATATTTTTATTTTATTTATTGGCTGTATTATAACCAAAGAAATTCAAATAACCAAAATCTTTTTGCAATTTTATTTTGTGCCTTCCTAATAGACTTAGTAAAACCAAATATATGCACAAGTAAATTGTATTGTTTTTTTTCAGATGGACGGTTGAATGTGAATTTGGGTGGTAAGTAGATAAAGCCGATTGAAGTTTTTTTTTATTCATGTGAGTTCAGTCTCGTGAAATCAGAAAAAATATAATGCACCTGTAACTATATTTTTCACCAAAAATCAGGCTATTTAAAGGTAATTTAGGTAAACATTTTCGTTAAACAATAATGTTTAAAAGTTTAGATCAAATCCCACCAGCAAACTGAATAAAAACTGATTAAAAAAATGAATGCAACTGGACAAGGTTCATTACTTTTCGAAATATTTTACCTTTGAGTATAGCACAAAGTATTGTTTATGTTACCTAATAAATATTTTCAAACTTCATCGATTTTGAACCTATATATTTCATGTCGCTCTTGAAATATGTATATGTACGTACAAACGCGTATACAGACCGCTTCAAGCTACTGCGAACATAGGGCGGAAAAAGTCTAATTTGCCAGTGTACGTACATGCAGAGACACCGCACGCCTATCAGTGAAGCAACCAATACTCAGGCTTGCGATCGTCTTTCGTCGCCGTTCGCCGCCATTCGCAGCTTATGTTTAGTACGCCTCTAACCACGGTGCTGTGTGGAGCGTAGTCAATGAAACCGGAATTTGGTCAATAAATACGCAAATTTTTATAACGTAATTTTCTTATTTTTTGTCACTGATAAATAAGAGCGTTTTATTGTCAACTGCTCAGATTTATCAGTGACGACGTGTTACAATGAAAATAATAAGGAGAAACAAAATAAAAGCAAGTTTTCAAAATAAAATAATGCATTCTAAAAACCAAAAAGATTCTCCCAGTCAAAAAAAAATTAGAGCAAATGTTCGAAAAGTCCTCCTTGCTCGGCTAGACAATATCCAAGCCTACTATAAAAACCCCTTCTAACGTTTCCAAGCATGTTAGGGGTGATAATTTGAAAAGCTTCTTCAAAAACAGATAGAAGTCATTAGGAGCAAGATCGGGAGATCGAGCTGGCCATAAAATAGTTCCCCGTGTACTTATAACCCGATTAGGAAATACATTATCAAGATATTCCCTAACAAGGCCAACATTGTGAGCGGAACAACCATCTTGTTGAAACCATGTTTCACCAAATCTTACACCTAACAACTGCCTAGCAGTTGGAATAATGTGCTGCTGCAGTAGATCCAAGTATCTAGGACCATTCAAATTGCAATTGCCGTTAATAAAAAATGGCCCAATTACGTGTTCCCCTACAATACCCCCCCCAAACATTTAGTTTTTGGGGATACTGTGTTCTTACGTCAAAATACAAATGCAAATTTTCCCTCGACCAATATCGAACGTGTGTTGGGTTATGACGATTTGACCATTTGACCATCTGCACTTTTTCGGCAACTTCGTAGACATCCATTTTTGGTTTTAAAAATGTATTATTTCAATTAAGAACTTACCCATCTGTTTCTCGAGCAAGGCAGAAATAAAACAAAATAATAAAAACAAAATGAATTTCCAAAAGATAACACTGCAGCGTGCTTCGAATCCACCTCGGTCGTACGGCACGGAGAGTAAATTGGACTTGATTCCCCCTATGTTCGCAGTAGCTTGAAGCGGTCTGTATAGTACGTACCTTGTTACGCCCCAGAGACGAACCTAGTACGTACATGGTGTCCCAAATTGGGCACTTTTGGGGGGTTTAAAGTACTTTCAGGCGAGATAGAACAAAACTGATCCCTACTTGCGAGGCTCGATTTTCAAGAGAAGATCGAAGGTGAATACTGTATCTTCCATTTACAAGCTACGGGGAGGTTTTGAAAAGTCTGCATTTTGGGAGAGGGTCTGTAACTTCGTTATTACTGAAAATTTTATTTTGATGTAAAAAGGCTCGATTTTCAAGAGAAGATCGAAGGTGAATACTGTATCTTCATATGTCAAGCCATTTACAAGCTACGGGGAGGTTTTGAAAAGTCTGCATTTTGGGAGAGGGTCTGAAAAAGAATTTAACTGTCTCTTCAGATTTTTTCCACCGTCTTTAGTTTCCAAGATATAAGCCAAAGTTAGTATTTTTCTTATGAAACAACCGAGGGAACAATCCATATTTTATTTAATTTTTGAATTTGTGATAAAATTTCCTTTTAAAAACCATAGCATTTGTGAGAGTTTGGTTGGGCTGTTTTTGAGATATTTAATATTTTCCATTTCTGTCTAGTGTGCTGTGACTTTATTTTCATAGCTTCACAGTGTGTTCGTCATTTATGTCATCAAATTTCTCCAATTAGGCTATAATCAGCCATTTGCACCAACATATTTACTTGTTTAGGTGTCCCCTAGAATAAGGTAGCCTAGGGTAGAGAAGAGTTTCGTTTGTATTTAGAACTCCCCTAAACTACCTTAGGTGATCCCTAAATCTAGGGCCCCGTTTTTGGTCCCCTAGCGCTCCCCTAACCTAAAACTAATCTAGATTTAGGTGTCAGAGAAAAGTCAAAATTGCTTGAATTGAACCATTTTTGTTAGTTGCTTTTTCTGTTCGGACAAAGAGCATGATATATGAAAGAATATGATGCTTGATTTTCGATGGGTATTGAGTACGATATGAAAGCATACTAATTATTACAGTAGGCCATGGCAGCAATGCAGTAAGTCATTGTCAGAATGGTTTGACTATGCCATGGCATACTAGACAGAAATGCAAAATATTAAATATCTCAAAAACGGCTCTACCAAACCGTCACATATGTTACAGGTATTGATTAAAAGGAAATTTCATCACAAATTCAAAAGTTAAATACTTAAAATATAGGGTATTTCATAAGAAAAATAATAACTTTGGCTTATATCTTGGAAACTAAAGCCGGTGGAAAAATCTGGAAATTCTTTGTCAAAAAGTCTATAAAAAAGCTCTTTACATCAAAACTAAATTTTCATTAAGAACGAACTTATAGACCCTCTCCCAAAATGCAAACTTTTCAAAACCCTCTCGTAGCTTGTCAACGGCTTGACATATAAAGATGCGGTTTTCACCTTCGAACTTCTCTTGAAAATCGAGCCTGGCATCTGGGGGTCAGATTTTTTCTATCTCGCCCGGAAGTACCTTAAACCCCACAAAAGTGCCCAATTTGGGCCACCCTGTACATTGTACGTACAGGGTGATTCAAATTGGGCACTTTTATATAGGTACGGATACTTCTAGCGGAGATAAAGAAAAACCAACACCATTTTTCGAGGCTCAAATTTCAAGACAAGATTATTGGGGCTTTTTGAAAAGTCTGCATTTTGGGATAGGGCCTGTAACTTTTTTAATTCTGAAAATTTCTTTTTGGTGTAAATTGCTTTTTTGTAGATCTTTTAAAGCAGAATCCAGATCTCAAACTGGATTTTATCCGCGACTTTTAGTTTTCAAGATATAACGCAAAGCTCCCTTTTTTCTTGTGGAACACTCTGTTTTTTATTTTATTTTTGTGTTCAGAATTAAGTTCTAATCAAAATTATGTATCATATGTGAGATTTTGGTTGACTAGTTTTTGAGATATTCAACATTTTCTATTCACAACACGGTGTCCATGGCCGGATATGGTTTTGACAATAAAAATAAAGTGGGTCATGCACTAAAAAGCTGACGACTACTTTCTTTTAAATATTTGGAGCAGGCGGTTGGTTTAAAATTAATTCTTCAAGACTCATAGTAAGTTAGGTAGGTAGTTAGGTTAGTATCCGGACATGACCCTCTGCGACTAGTTTCTTATGGGGCACATTAACGGATAAAACGTTCAGAGATGGGTGACCTGACAACAACAAGATCTGGAAAATTATTTTATGGATTGCGTTAATGCTTTAAGAAACTAGAACTTCTTAATGCCGCTATAAGTGTCCCCGCTTATGTATTAGACAAAATGGCGGACACTTTGAGCACCTTTTATAGTCTAGCTTTTAGTTTTTTTTTGATTAGTTTTTTTGAGATTAAGTAGTTTCAAATGGAGTAGGGTAGGGGTACTTTTAGTTATTAGTTATTATTTTGAGATTAATTCGAGTCAAGAATTTTTCCATCTATTTAGTTGTGTTATTAATAAGAATATAAAGTTTAATAGTCGAATAATATAAATATTTAAAAATATAAGAAAACATAAATATAAACTTTAAATTGAAATTCATAGTAGCCTTATCCAAAATTAAAAATGTAAGTTTATGTCTTTGGTGCATAGCCGACTCAATTTTTATTGTCATATCCATATTATCACATATGATACATCATTTTGATTAGAATTTAATTCTGAACACAAAAATAAAATAAAAAACAGGGTGTTCCATAGGAAAAAACGTAACTTTGCGTTATATCTTGAAAACCAAAAGTGGCGGATAAAATCCAGTTTGAAATCTGGATTCTGCTTTAAAAGATCTACAAAAAAGCAATTCACACCAAAAAGGAATTTTCATAAATAAAAAAGTTACCGGCCCTATCCCAAAATGCAGACTTTTCAAAAACCCCCGTAGCTCAAAGATGGGTGGACATATCAAAATGCGGTTTGCACCAAAAATCTTGTCTTGAAATTTGAGCCTCGCAAAGGGGGGGGGTTGGTTTTTCTCTATCTCAGCTAGAGGTACCTATACCCATTTAAAAGTGTCCAATTTGAATCACCCTGTACATTGTACGTACCTACCTACGATCATTTTACGTCCAATTTTGGTCCTGCATGGGACACAAAATATGCTTACCTGTCAGTTATGTACATAGAACGTACATAGTACGTACTGTGCCATGGGATGATATGCTATAACTAGAGACCCTGTATACGATTTTTGACAGTTACTGTTTTACCAGAGGTGAGCAACTGGATTTGACAGGTGTTAGGTAAATGTTTAAAAACAAATTGTGTATAAAACTGTGAAAACACGTGCTTCGACGAATTTGTATTGTTCCGTTGTCTAAAATTAATAAAAATAGCCGAATTTGCGAGTTAAGTAGCAGTAGGTACAAACGTATGCATTATGTTTCCTTGTTCTATTGTACGAAAAAGAGTGACAAAAATATATATCAATAGGAGTCTTTATATTTTACTTCCATTTTTAATATCTCCGCGTGTATATTCAATGTTTGTTTTTGTTTTTTTGTCAAAACTTGAAACATTTCACTAACCAAAAAAAAATGAATCTTTCAAAAACTGTCTGGGGAAATTGTAAAAAGAGCAACTATGAAAAAAACTAGAAAAGGAGGGCAATATGAGTTGCCCACCTCTGGTAAAACAATAACTGTCAAATGTATAGAGGGCCTCTAGCTATAACCAGTAGCGCACCCAGAAATAGACTAGGGGGGGTTAGGGATAAATAATAATCAAAACACACCGGTGGTCCTCCGGTGCCAACAAAAGAGTTCATAAATTTTAGAAGGATTTCACCAATCCAACAATAGAGTTCCTAAATTTTTCGATGGATTTCACCAATCCAATAAATGTTGGCACCGATTGCCACCGGCTTCGGGAGTGGGTGGAAAATCTTCGTTGGATTAAACATAACCCTCCTTTATGGTTATTTATTTTTTCCAGTTTTTTTATAACTTATTCAAACCAAGATATTTTTTATGCATTTTGGTTAATACAAAGTACAGTACAGGGTGCTTAATGGAGTGGTGAGCCATAATATTATACATCATACTAAATTTGAGCAAAAAGCGTACTTGCATTGAAGACTATTTTGAAAAAACTGTAAAAACTAAAATATAGCAAAGATTTATGGCGTAGAGGGCAAAGGGTGAGGGAATAAATCGGAAAAAAGTTTTTCCTACTCCATAAATCTTTTCTGTAAATTTATTAGGGCGCTAAATTTTCCCTTCATTTTGTAAAGTACAGCATAAGTGCCTTTAAGGACGGTATTCATAGCCGTTCCTCAAGGCTCCTTCCTTCCTTTCTTCCCCCATAAAAAATTTACATTTCCCAAGGAAGAATGGAGACTTGGGAGCGACTATAAATACGGCCCTTATAAGTCACATTTCCGAGTTTCTCGAGCCGAAGTTGAGGTATTATTTTATTATTTTAAGTGTGGTTATTGGCACTCAGCTGTTTTTTTTTGTATTCGATGGAACAACGACATTTTATCACTGCTAGATCTCAGATGTCAACCGAATGTTGGCACCGATGTTCCACCGCTGTCAAAAAAATGTTGAATTTACAAACTCGCCCTTATTTTCTTTGATTTTCAAAGTTATTTCACAATTGTCCCTCATGCTACATAGAAATCCGTCTTTATCACCTTTGCCTTGTTTCGAATTTTTTTTTGTAAGCTACTTTAATATTGAGTTTAGATCGGTAATTTTTAAGCTTTTTGTATTTTCCTGCTTTGTATTTGGGCTGGCTTGTTTATAAAAATAAATGAGAAATGTCGATATGTCTTTCAGACTCAAAGCCGAGTGACGAGAGTTTATTTCATTTGATATGCCTTTTGCCCCTTTCCAAACGACTGTGTAATAACTATAAGTCACCAAAAGAAAATTAAATTTTATTAATCAGGATTTATGAAACAAGATTGTTTCTTTGTATTAGTGCAAGTTTTATTTTTGGTTGATAGGCCGCTTTCGACCTTTTGGTTAGGCCATCAGATATCAGATCAACTAGGTTTTCAAGGTTTTGGAAGTATGGTTTCTATCCACGTTGGTTTAGGAGTGGTTATGTGCGTGTTTTGTCCAAATTAATCTTATTCGCTATGTTCTGTTTTTCATTTGTTATTGTGTCAAAATTTTAAATTGTTAATTTTTTTACTTGAAAAAATTCAAAATTAAGATTCAGACCAAGCCCTTCAAGCTGGAAATACGCAATAAATGATCCGAAAGATATAATTTAAGCTGTAAGATTGAACAGAAAAAAATTGAAAATTTTGACACAATAACAAATGAAAAACAGAACATAACAAATTAGATTAATTTGGACAAAACATGTACATAACCACTCCTAAACTAACGTTGCACTGTAGGCCAGAAACCCCTTAAAATAGTGAATTATTGAAAAATATCAAACTGCAAATATCTTCCCAATTTTTTTATATCATGGTTAAGTAGGATATGAAGCATCCCAAATCAGTGGAATCATATTGATGCTTTGCCATGGAGACGCATAAACGCGTACAAAAGTTTGGGGGATTTGTTATTCTAGCAGTTATTAATTAATCTTATCAAAAAGTTGCATCAAAACTTGTTGTTCGCGAATTACAAAATATTTTGTGATGAATAGCATTCAAGCAGGTGATATTTTTAAGCCATTAGTTTTCTGTCATTCATTTGGGAATGCGAGAATATTTGGAATTATTACAAATTGGAGCAAATGTTTGCAAGGAATTACTAATTTATATATAGATACATATATTTTGATACCTACTTTTTTTCTCTGATCTTATGGCTTTTCAATAAAAAAAATAATTTGTGCAACTTTTTGCAACTTGTTGATTTATTGCCATTTCTATTTGCCTAGTATTTTGTTTATCAAAAATTTTAAACAGTGGCCTAGTTTAAGGTGACCAACTCCTAAAGGGGCAAAACCGGGACACTCCGGCCATCAATGTATTGTATATCATGTATTTTTTCTTATATGCACCCCTAATAATATTAAGATGTATTTTTCCAAAAATAATTTAAGTAAGGTTTCAATTCAAATTTTTTTTTTTGTATTTTCTTAATAGGTATTGTATTTTGTTTGGTAATTTTGTATGATGTTTTCATTATTTAGTCACATTCTTCAAACTTCTTTTAGATTTGCATATCTATTTTATTATGACCCTGTATATTACATCTGTAATATTTCTACAGTTTTAGACTTTTGATGGTATGCAAAACTTTTTTGCTCTTTTTTTGCTAAAGTCGCTAATAAAAAAGTTTTTCATATGGTGCCATTATTTTCGCACACGCTGTTTAACATCGCTATACAAATTTTAGACCAGCTTTAATTATATTTCAAAAATTACTAGTCTAGGTTGTTTTAAGCGTTTTATAAAAAAACACATACCTAAAACCTAACTTAACACTTTTTCCAAATTTTAAGAGGTTAAGAGTGGGTGGATAGACACCATACACTTCCAAAAGCTTGAAAAACTAGTTGATCTGATTGTTCTGACGGCCCAAAAGCGGCTTATCAACCAAAAATAAAACTTGCACTAATACAAAGAAACAATTTTGTTTCATTAATCCTGATTATTAAAGAAAATTATTTTAGAGCTTCATTACTATAATTTGTAAAGTAACTGCACTTTCTGAGAACCTATAAAATCACTGTATTGAGACGTAATTTTCTAGCAAAATGAAAACAGTCACATCCATGACCCCGCAGTAATCGTGGTTTGTTATAATCCACAGGGTTCCTGGAAGTTTTAGTTTATTATGGCTTATTTAAGGTTATCTAACGATTAGAAAAACGTTAAGCTACATAAGTTACTTTTCCCTTTTTCTACATCTCCCATTTGGGTTTTGTTGCGTGTACATTCAAAAAATAATCAAATAATATGTACTGGGTAAACGGTTATAAGTGTTCCCTGCGATAACTTTTTTTCTAACAGCCGCAGAAGAACCAAACAAAAACTGTGTGAAAGGGTATCTTATAGGGACATCAAAATCATTAATAAAAATTAATCAGTTCAAATAGTATACAGAGTGTGGCCAAAAGTTTTTTTTCTTATGGAACACCCTATATATTTTGATATTTTCGAGTTCTACAGAAAATTAGCTCTTTTTTTCTGAATTCTCTTAATTAATCTGTAATCGCATGCGCTGCTGACTTCTCAAGGAACCTAGCAGCGCATGCGCTAACTTTTTAAAAACGCAAGCTATAAATTTTTTTTGCGGAACAAAATTAGCACTAAATTAGCTCTAATTAGTTATATAGGTTCTAACAAAAAAATCGTTGTTCCATAAGAAAAAAAAATAACTTTTAGCACACCATTTGTACGATTTGAACTGAATAATTTTTATTAATGATTTTGAGGTATATACCTATAAAATACCCTTTCACTCAGTTTTTGTTTGGTTCTTCTACGGCTATAAAAACAAAAGTTATCTCGGGGAACACTTATAACCGATCACCCTGTACAAAAAGCTAGCAGCGCAACTTGCGATTTTTTTATTAGAACCTATATAACTAATTAGAGCTAATTTAGTGTTAATTTTGTTCCGCAAAAAAATTTAGAGCTTGCGTTTTTAAAAAGTTAGCGCATGCGCTGCTAGGTTCCTTCAGAATTACAGCTTAATTAAGAGAATTCAGAAAAAAAAGACACCTACCTAATTAGAGCTAATTTAGTGCTCCATAGTTTCATATAATTTTTTTTAAAATATATAATACGAAAATTATACTACAAGCTTTTTTGGACAAGAGTCTAATCTAATCTCGAAGCATCTTGCCCTGAAGATGAACTTTTTTCATTTCAACTTAATCTAGTGGACGAAACCATAACAGCATTATATTTTGAGTTAATTTTCTTATTAAAAAAATAAATCGTTTTTATTTTATAGTGAATCAATAAGATAACTATTAAAACCGGGCAAATACCTAAATTTATATTCCATAAAAAAATGTAGAGCTCTTTTTTTTTAAAACAAAGAGCGCGAGCGCTGTTTGCTTCTGCGGAAGCTAGCAGTTTTATATTGTTTTTACCAAAAAAAACTATTTATTGGGAAAGTTCTCCTATAGGCATTAGATTTTAAGTCTATCTCATTTAGTTATTCCAAAATTCTTGATATCCAATTTATTAAATTAAAACTATAGGAACTATTTAAACAGCTTAAGGCACTAATTTCCTAACTCCTTAAAAAATTTAAAGCTCGATAACCAAAAGAGGTTTAATATCAAAAGTCACATGAATCATTGGTACCCATTTAGTACTAGAGTTACATCATTTTTACCCAAAATATAATATTTGTAGTATAATTTTTGTATTATATATTTTTTTTTAAAAAAATATGAAACCCTGGAGCACTAAATTTGCTTGAATTATGTAGGTATCTTTTGTTTTTTAAATTCTCTTGATTAGGCTGCAATCGCATGCGCTGCTGGCTTCTCATGGAAAACGCAAGCTCTAGAATTTTTCTTCGCGGAACAAAATTAGCACCAAATTAGCTCTAATTAAGTATATAGGTTCGAATAAAAAAATCGCAAGGTGCGCTGCTAGCTTCTTGAACATCAATTGTATACTAATTTATGAAAAAGGGTTATAACTCCGACAGTTTATTTATTTATTTAAGTATCAACAGCCAATGGGCCAATTGCAGAAAATATTTAATTTTAAAATGTTACATAAATTCTACTAAATACATACATAATTACTACTATAGATTAGATTCTTTATTGATGAGTAAAATTAAGTTAATAATATTACGCACTTACACAAGTCAAAAGTTGTTTAACAAAAAATAGAGTAAACACAGTAAGTAAAAGGTAAGGTTTAAAATAAGCTCCATGTTAAAAATAAAAATACTGGAAATTAAATAAAAGAAAACATAAGTAAATAAAATGTTAGAAAAGACGCAATACACCATAAAAAACTCCAACAAATAAACATCTTGGTTTTTACCCCCGAAAGAAATGCCAGGAGACATAAAAACTAGCCTTTTTCAAAAATGCTCAGGTAAGAACTTTTACCGAAGCATTAAATCAGTCGACTCGCAGTCCATCTCCTAACAAGTTAATAGTTTATAAAAAAACAACATAATAAACACGTAGTCTTAGAACAAAATTGCGCGCCGCCTTTAATCCCGGAAGACGTGTCACTCCCGCCTCAAAAAAAAAGTATGGACGCGCGGCGCCGTGTGCGGCAGCACTTAAAAATGCTTATAAGTTCACGGAGACGACCTTTGACCGCGGACATTTTTGTCATCAAAAGACTAGGCAGACTCTCAGTGGTCTCTCCTCTAATTAACCGTACCTAGTCACTGAATATGCTGCAAGGCATTGGCGTAGCGAGATTAATCTAATGCTATTTATTTTATTAATTGTTTTTAAGTTTGGATGCGTTGGTAATCTCTGCAATTGTTTATACGGGTTCCTTAAAGCGCTTTTATATAAGGACGCTTTGAAAAGTTTGTCGTATATACACCGCTAAAACCTTTTTAAGCACTAAAAGTTTATTTTCAAGCGATTTAAGAGATTTAAAACCGATTTAAGAGTTGGTATAAACATTTTAAAGACGCTTTAGCGCATTTATTCCAACCTAAAGAAATACACAGTCCTGGTTTTACCGAAAAATCTGTTGTTAACTTAGCTGTTTTATTTGTTTTCTTTAAACTGACATTTACTACGTTTACACGCACCTAAAAGCGCTTTTACATAAAGATGGTTTGAAAAGTTTGTCGTATAAACACTACTAAAACCGTTTTAAGCACTGAATCGATTTTATTTTAAAGTGATTTAATAACGCGGTTTATCGATTTAAAACCGATTTAAGAGTCGGTATAAACATGTTAATAACGCTTTAGTCCTTTTTTTCCAACCTAAAGAAGTACACAGTCCTGGTTTTACCAAAAAATCTGTTGTTAACTTAGCATTTTTATTTGTTTCCTTTAAACTGACATTTTTACTACGCTCCTAAAAGCGCTTTTATATAAGGACGGTTTTAAATAAAATCGCTTTCTTTCGCTTTAGTTTACAACAGATTTTTCTGAAAACCAGGGTTGAGTATTTCTTTAGGTTGAAAGAAATGCGCTAAAGCGTTTTTAAAGTATTTATAAGTACCCTAAAACGGTTTTTAAGCGATATGCCGCTTTCTTAAATAGCTTTAAAATAAAATCGATTTAGCGCTTAAATCGGTTTCAGTAGTGTTTATACGACAACATTTTTAAACCGTCCTCATATAAAAGCGCTTTAAGAGGCCGTATAAACAAAGTAATTTAATGACATTTAATGGAGGACGTATAAACCCTCGGAGAAAGCGATTTTATTAAAACCGTCCGTATATAAAACCGGTTTTAGGTGCGTATAAACGTAGCAATTGCTTACATCTGGCATCCAGCGCATTTTTAAATCTGGCCGATGGCATCAAGCGGGTTTTTCCGATGGAAGCAATTTGCCATCGGTTTTGAGGGTCGATGACAAAAGCTGGATGGATAACCTCAAAAATAATTTGGTTTTTTACATTTAAAAAAAAGTTTTGGAAGATTTTTCCTTTCCTTTAAAGAAAGTTTTATGTTAAAACCCAAAAGCTTTTGTCCCATACTTGGAGGGCGCCAGACGGCCGTTTTTGGGGGGTGTCCGATTTTGGATTTACCATCACTAAATCCCTTTTTGGTCACAAAATAATAGAGAATTCAATTCACAATTGTAAAGATGGTCTGACCATAAACGGCCTAAAATTCAGTCAAATAAGATATGAAATGAACTCTGTGTTTCGGACTTCCACAGTGGGATTTACTAAGATCTAAAATAGTCCCACCACAGGTCTAAATACTTACACCTGTGGGGGGTACTAAATTTTAAAACCAATTTTCAAAAAACACTTATACATACAGAAAACACACAAAGTTATTGATTATTTTGTATTGTTATTGCAAAATACCACTGAAAACTGCTTTTTTCTGAAAATATACCATATTTTAGGAGAAAATGCCCTAAAACTAATTTTTTTTGACAGGTTTTAAAATGGCAAATGGTGAATACGCCAAAAATTTGGCACATAATAGCATTATTATCTATGTTTAAGGTTATAAAGTTGGTGATTTTTTAGACCACCTCTGGGAGGATTGTTTTGTGGCAGTTCGTTTATAATTTCCCTAAGTAAGCGGTTCTGCAAGGATTAATTTACCTTATTTATTATCCCAAGTTGTTCATTAACCAATAAAACACCTCCAATTTTGTCCAGAAAAACGCCATATTTTGAACCCGTTTTCCACACAAAAAACATATTTATGAGGGCACTACGAGGCAAAACAAACATAAGTCAATGTCACTGATTATCCACGAAAAATATACCAGCAAAAAACCCAAAACAACTATATTAATTTATTTACAAACTGAAATTAAAACATTGAGGTTATCTAGGCTCAGTCAAGAAAACTTTCCTTACTCAAAGGCCGCTCATTTCAAAGCTGTAGCTTTCATCATTAGAGGTTGGTGCAAGCTAAGGTACAAGTAGAGGTAAGCGATCCGATCTCGCTTTTTGTGATTTAAATACAGCTAATATTTTGAAACTGACATTTCGACAGTGACCGAAATGTGAACAAAACTTGCATTAAGTTTTTTAATACATTTCATAAATAAAACACCTTTTAAACAAATACAAAATTAATCTACTCCTTATTTTATTATTACCCATCTAAATCATTGTGTGACATCAAGTTTTTAATTGGAAAAATTAATTAACAAGGGTAAGTTTTAATTAGAGTGACATATAACCCCAATTTTAATTTTTTCTACAAAGTGTTTACTATTTAAATCCCGCGTGAGAATTTTATAATTTTCTTGTCTTCTAAATTGAAACTTTCTTCTTAAATTCAACAAAAGATTGTGTTACGATAATTATTTAAGAAACAAATTTATTAAAATTCTTCTTATAAATCAAACTATGTCCAAAACTCAAGGAGGGTTGGTTTAAAATGCTTAAAACCAAAAATTTCACTTAAACTTAGGACCATTCTAAAATAGACTAAACCTTTTTAGTAAATCCCACCGCCATTGTCTATATTTCATTTATTCACGACGCTTTCATCAGTACAATCTCTGATCGAAACGTCGTGTATAAAATATGACAATGGAAGTCCGAAACACAGACTTAATTTCAAATACAACATTATTTCAAACTTTCAAACAGCTAAGATATGCTGACGACACTGTCATAGTAGCATACACGGTCTGAATCAAATCAAATTACAGCCAAGGAAAGAAACATCAGAGACAGTCCTCCAGGTCGTTTTGAACCAATAATTGGATTGCTAACCCAATGATAACTGGGAGAACATGCAAGAAGTCGCGATCTTAATGCCACTCTCCGAATTCGTGTGCCTCGTTGTTGTAGGCATTGGAGATGCGGTTATCGTAGAATACTTAGGATATCTTGGATGGACATAGTAACTAATGTTGAATTTTTTGCTCAGAATAAATAAATATCTTGAAGTTTTGCTTACCATCAAAAAACGGAAACTATTTTGGCCATATTTTAAGAAATGACAAATTTAAGGCAAGATTGAAGGCAAAAAGAGGTTATCATATAAATATTAGATACTATAATGACCCAAGCATCGAAAAATGTGTTACAATAATAACGTTGAAGAAATAAAGAAAATAATGTAAAAATCAGGGTTGCCCCTAGGCAAGGCCAAAGGATAAAAATCTACTGCGCATACCTGATGCGGCGTGCTCACGCCCAGAGGATTTTTTGGCTCTGCGTTTTTTCCAGGCTAATTTGATTGGGAGAGTTATTATTGGTACGGCTTTTTTTCGGAAAATACAACGGCAGGTATCTCATACTTATTATATAGAAAAAGAATCTACGCTAGGTACGCTATTGTCTTATTAAAGGCACAAAGTGCATTACCGGCCTCTCGCGCAGATTCCTAATAACGGGAATATCGATTTTCAATATTAAATATGAATTTAATTTATACTGGACGCGTGTCTCATTACAGAAGAAGTTCCGTGTTTTACTTGGTTTTAATTATTTTCTTGCCAAGGTATACCAGTATTAAGTGGACGAAAGGTATATGAGTATATTTTATGTTAGTGTAATGTACTGGATGATGTATGGATTGGTGCTTCTTTTAATAAATTATCAAACAAATTATAAAGCAGTCGAATGCCTCCTATTGAAATAGCTAGTGCGACTGCGATTCCAAAACATTGATCTACTTACTATGTACTGAACTTACTCTAGAACATGCAAAATTGGAGCGAAAATAGATTTCTTACACTCGTTCTTTTTAATAATTTTTTTTCAAACGACCGGAAAATAGCAACTTTCCATACGATTTTTCATACGGAAAGTTCTGCATTACAAGGCATGTTCTTTCGAAATATTTCCACTCTCCAGAAAGGACCTTTTTGTTCAATTTTCCGGTCCCTTGATCCTTTTCCGGTCCCATTTTTGGCCAAGTTGGCTATGACTTCTTGTTTACAGCTTTTAGCTTGGTTTTTTGGGCAGTTTTGACACTTCTAAAAAAGCTGTTTTAAATTTGTTTCAAAAGTTTTGTTTACAAAAATGGACTCAGATCTAAATCCGGAGGAAATAATAAAAGCTGCTTAAAGAGTCACATACACCGAAAAATCGACCACACATTTTTAATTCTCAAATAAAGAGTATCCTATAAATATAGGTAAATAAAGAACAAACCCAGAAATCTGCCTTTTATGAGCTCTTTTATCATTATTTTGCTTGATAAGTTGGCCATGGTTGGCCATAACTGGTCGTCAGTCATCACTGATTTAGCTGTGTGAAGCTAATAGGCACTACACTATAATTTTTCTAATGTTTTATACAATTTTGCACAAGTTAAAAATACAAAAAATCATTTCTAACCTTGTTTTTCTTAGTTTTCATCTTAAAAACTACCGGCCTTAGCGGCAATGGCTATCTAGCCAACAAGAAGCAGAAAATATCAAGGGACTGTTCATAAATTACGCAACACGGCTAGGCGTCGACGAAAGTGATAGCCTACTAAAATGTTTTTTCTGATCGTTTGAAAAAAAAATACGTACGATACACGACCGGAAAGTGTCTTTACAGGTCTCCGCAGGTTTACAGGACTCGCCTGCAGCTCGCCCTGTCGACCTGTAAAGACCAATTTTCCGGTCTAGTGACATAAATACCTATTTCATTTTATCCATTAAATTACCGATTTTTATGAACAAGTCTACTAAAGTAGACTGTGTCGCTGATCTATCATCCCGCGTTTTGGATTTCGCAGGTAGTAGGCCGTCCACCCTTTTGAATCGCAATTTTGCCCTTTGCATATTGTTGGTTCAGTGTCAGTAATCGACCTTGATTATTACATTAAATTGACAGTAAATATCTATATCTTTAGCATTTTCATGAACCTTTTGCTTTTTTAAGCAACCCTTGGGACCTTAAACTAACTAGGTAAATCTGGTGTGAAGAATTAAAAAACAACAATAAAAGCTAAAGGTAAAGTAAAGTTACAAAAATATGTTTAAAAAAAATCTCACTCCTCATAGTCGTGAGGCGCGGATTACCGCTTAAAAGTGCAATTTTTGAGTTTTTTGCCGATATTTGAAAAACTTAAAATTTTTTTGGAAAAGAAAAATTTTCCTGGGTTTTTTTTTGTCTTTAGGAAAAAACCCTTGAAAATAAAAAAAACTTGCAAGAAAATCCCAAAAAAAACCCCGGCAAAAAAATTCGGGAAAAACCCTAAGAAAAAAATATTATAAGTAACCCTAATCCATGTGACAAAACTGATAGTAGAGCCAATAATAATGTTTCGCTTGCCGTCGGCTTTTTTTCACAAAAATTTTAAATAAAAGTTGGTGTTCCATTTTTTTAAAGAATTGAGATCACTGATCACTGATGTGAAATTTTATTTATTCTTATCTTTAAAAATATGTTTCCAAAATAGATAGCAATAATTTGCTCAAAAATTTACCCGAACAAAATGTTCAAAAAAATGTTCACGCAAAAAATTTTAGATCTTTTGCACGAGCTTTTATTTGAGCATGTTCGTCTGTGTAATTGCGCCTTTATACCTATTTAAATAATAATATGCTGAATCATGTACAAAAAGCATGAAGATTGATAAACCCATTTGGAATGTAAGAAAAAACGTTTTTTTTGTTCTTGGCAAGTTGATGCGTCTTTTATTTTTAGTCCAAATAAATCCGTTGATGAAAAGACTGTTGTCTTATTTCGGGAATTAATGACTTATTTTAAATAGATGCGTATGTAGGTATTGTTTTCGTCGGAAAAACGTTTTTGAGATACGGTATCGCTGAGACTTTAAACGCAGAGCTTTGAAAATTGTGTGACGGGTGTCGTACATTTTTTGTGATAAAAGTGGACCGAAAAGGACTTTTACATAAACTTTCACAACCAGACGAGGCGCTAAAACCAATGTTCGGTAAGTACACATTTATTTTTTTTTCTTTTTACTATTTTTAAATAATTAATAGGATTTGTGAAAAAAAAAACCAACTTAAAGGTGATATGTTGATATTTTCGATGCATCCCGCCCCGTCGCTTTAATTTAATTTTCTCGCACCTAAAAGCGCATTGTTGCCAAACTGTGTTTAACTTAAACGCCATAAATCTCCGACACCACTAAGTTTTGACGCACATATTATACAGGGTGGATTCTTTAAACGGAACCTTGTTTCTAGCGGGTTAGAATTTGGTTTTACAAAAAAAACACGTCAACTGAGATTTTTAATTTTCTTTAATCGCGCTATCTTGGATTTTGTTTTTATGTCATTTTTTTTTAAAAATAGGACACCCTGTATAGTTTAACATTTTTGAATTCTAAACAAAAAATTTCTTTTTGACAATGGGTATTTCCACAGAAATGTACCTTATTTTAACAAAACTCAATCGTGTCGTGTCCTTATAAAATCCACCCCAATAAAGAGAGGAATACTTATAATGATAGGTTCAACCAAAACTTTGCCTATATTTATGTACTTTCTTTCAGCATTCTACTTTAATCTTTTAAAAAAGCTTTAAGGCTCATAATGCAGAAAATTTTAATTTTGTTTACAATGAGTTCTAGCTTACACGTTAAGATATATCATATTGAATTATTTATTGAAAGGAACTAGTGGTTAGTGCCTAAAATATAAATATAAAATTTCATTCATGCAAGACGTCATTTAAGATCTGTAACTGTAAGAACTCATATGTCACACCCGTTACAAAAAAATACAAAAAGTGTTTGTAACTAAACACGTAAATACAAAAATTATACGAAACTATTATCATTACAACAAGTATGAAATACGCTTCGACAGTATCAAAAAAAAATGTTAGTCGCCATAAGGAAATTTAAAAAAATACAGTATTTAAATACTGTCGCACCCGTTACAAGTAAATTTAAAAAAAAATAAAACTGTTTGCAAAAATAAAGTAGTCATAGTAGACTGCGTATATTCAGTGTTTGACATAATATAAAACAATTGCTTGAGTAAGTAAATAATTTGATTGACGTTTTGACAATTCTAAAAGTATTTCACAATTTCTTCAACAGTATTGTTTGGTGTATTTTTACAAAGTAATATTAAATACTCGTAAAGAGTGCTTTGAGTTCCTCTCAGTGAATGCTGGGGGACTTTTGGTATTCTATATACCAGAGAGCCAAATAAAAGAAATCACCCCCGTTTTAGAAACGAGATGGCAAGGTCTCAGAGACATAGATAACATACAATCCAAGCATTATTTTGAAAATTATGGGCCCAATGTTATCTTGTCAGCAGTCACCTACAAATCTGAACTTCAAAGGACCCAAATTAAAGTATTGTAACCATTTTTTAGTACTATGTTAGTACTTACTTTTTTTTTCTCGCTAATTAATTGAGGATAAAGAAAATAAAAGAAGTAAAAATTAATAAAACTCAAAATATATTAAACCTCTTTGGTGGCCTTTTCTGCTATACACTAAGATCAAAAAATATATTAGTCGCTATGCTAACTTTTATGAAAACTAAACCTAACCATATCAGTGTCGAAAAAACGTAAAAAACAAAATAACACCCGTTACATGTATTCGATTCCCTAAAATACATTGTTCTGGTGATTCCTAGTGAGTTTTTTTGCATAAAGATTTTCATCTGTCAAGACCACATGATCCACAAATTGGATGTCAAAAACATAAAACGTAATACCCGTTACAATGGAATTACCCCAATACCACACACTAATACTCTATCTCTTATGGTTTCCAAGATAGAGGCATTTAAACTTGCATGGAATTGTTGTCTATGCCCTGTTTTAGGGGGGATATTTGAACGAATAATTTAGATAAAAATATCTTGATTATCGTAAAAGATAGATCCTACTGTGTAGTATTGCTGAAGAGAGAATTGTTTGCAGATTTCAAAAATTGCAAAATATACAGGGTGACCTATTTTAAAGAAAGTCTTTTTTTTGCCATACCTCGTAACACGATTAAAGGAAATTGAAAATTTCAGTTGACGTGTTTTTGGATTTTTTTATTTAACCAAATTCTAACCCGCTAGAAGCACCGTTCCGTTTTAAAGAATCCACGCTGTATTTAAATAATGATATATCGTTTACACCCCCGTATTTTGTGCTTAGGCCGGTTCAGAGACGGATTTTTGAGCCACGATGTTGAATATACAAGGTGGTCCAATAAAACTGACCACCTGATAGTTGGGGAAATTTTTTTCTTGCATAAAATGGAGCCTGCTTTTTTATTACTTTTTTTGCGCGACTCGGCCTTCCTAAAGTCTAGTTATAAGCTATTGACCCCTAAAAAAATATGTCCCCCCAATAACCTGTTTCAAATTTAATCTAAATATCTTCAAAACTGCTAAAGTTACAAAGAAAAAACTAAAACACTCTTGAAACTTTAACGCTCTGTATAGATCGGTAAAGAAGAGGTTTATAGGAAAAGAGAGTATTATTTTGACCCGAAAAAGTCGCCCTTAAAATCTTGATATTGAAATTTGAAACGCCCCGTAGGTATATTAATATTTCCGCAAGGTTAAACTAAAAAGAGGTCCAAATTCCATACCGTTTTAATTAGGCGGGTTTTGTTTTGTTGAACCACGGGGATTTATATATTTGGGTCGCTTGTTTTTTTAGCAAAGTCAGTGAAACCCGTGCACTTAAAACGAAATTGCGCCACAATCAAGAGTAACACAATGCGATAAGATTTAAAGGGAAAAAATAAGAGAAAAGAGCGCACAATAATGAAATCATTGTTATTGCCAATTTTATTACCTCGATGGGCAGTTTTTATGTCGAAAAAATGCAAATTTTGCGCGAGTAGGTCCCTGACTTATATTATCTTGGTCAAAAAATAAGAGCAGAGCAAAATTAAAAGACAATCATTTTTCCACCATTGCGGAATTAAATTAGTGTCAAAAAACATTAGGGTCATTTCGGTATATAAAATGGCAAATCCTGACTTAAATTAAATTTGGCACTATTTTTGATAGTTCTGCACAAAGGTTAAACGTCAAAGTAATGTTAACTTTCATAATAGGGAGTTTTTGGACAGCATACAAAAATAATAACCTTTGTGGTTATCGTTATTTGACAAGCCGTCAAGAATAAAGTTATTTTGGTTTATTTTCCTAACTATTTCTACGCTTACCCATAAAGCAATTTATTCTGCATTTTCCTTAATCAAAAAGTAACAATTTTAAGCTTTGAATTTGCAAAATTTGCCCAAAACACTTTGACGTGAATTGACAGAAGTAAATGTAAACAAAATAGAAATAACTTCAAAAATCGTAGTTAATAACCACCAGATGTGCTTATTACCGCCAAAATTACATTATTTTTGTTGTTATCTTTATTTTGTCTAGATTTACTTCTGTCAATCCACGTCAAAGCGTTT
Organism: Oxystoma pomonae; assembly: GCA_963921995.1. NCBI lineage: Eukaryota > Metazoa > Arthropoda > Insecta > Coleoptera > Brentidae > Oxystoma > Oxystoma pomonae. The sequence goes on along the minus strand of OY998167.1, from coordinate 1,781,814 downwards.
AAGTATTTGACGAATTTTTCAAAAAAAAGCTTGAAATTGTTACTTTTTTTAAGAATACGTGGCTTTTTTGGTTACCGATGCAAAAAAACTTTTTTTTTTGATGACGGGTGCAAAAAAAGATTTCGGTCTGCTTTTTACCCAAAATTAAAGAGAAATAGCGGAAAATAGTAATATTGAAAAAGTCTAATTATTCTTGCCTAAAAATTAAGCCATTTCTGCCAGTTTCCATTAAGTATTTACGAAAAAATCATTTAAAAACGTCGTCAAAATACAAAACTGTCAAAGATTAAAATGTCGCAACAATGAACGTCACCGACTAAAAAGGCATATCGCTATGGAAACCATTGTTTTTTCATTTACCAGCCGCCTTGATTTATAGAGTGTAAAGATGTTGTGTTGCGAGAAGTGCTCTGCGTTCGAGATTTTTAATAGTAGTTTTCACACATAGTGGCTAAAATAGTGCTTTTTTACAAGCGTTGATTTATATAACGAGCGCAGCGAGATATTTAAAAACGCGAGTAAAAAAATCACAGTTTAGCCGCGAGTTGTTAACACAATTTTTTTAAATATCTTTATAAAAAATCTAAGAAAAACAAGAAAATCCTTTTAAAAATCTCGAACGAAGAGCACTTCTCACAACACACCATCTTTACACGTTCATTGTTGCGACATTTTAATCTTTGACAGTTTGATATTTTCACGATGTTTTTAAATTATTTTTTCGTAAATACTTGGTTAAAACTGGTGGAAATGGCTTAATTTTTAGGCAAGAATAATTAGACTTTTTCAATATTCCTAATATTTCTATTGTCTTAGTTTTTGGTAAAAAACGGACAGAAATCGTTTTTTGCGTCTGTAACCAAAAAAGCCATGCTTAAGTTATCTGCAGATAGTTACTAAAATTATGTTTTTGTTTAAGGGTTAAAAAAAGTATCTTCCGGTTTTTCTTGGATTTTTTGATAAAGGTATTAAAAATATATAGTGTTAACAACTCGCGGCTAAACTGTGCTTTTTTCTATTCGCGTTTTACGCGTATTATTTTAGCCACTAGTTGTGAAAACTACTATTTAGAACACTTTATAATATAAAAGGGATACAAGGGACTTTTTCTCACTTCATAAGGATTTCAATCAGATTCGGATACATCGAATATGTCTAAAAAATCCGGGAAAAAATCTCTTTTCCTGATGTCGTTCAAAATATTATTCCTCTAGATTTTTTGGGAAAACTATGGGTGTTTTCGTTGTATGAACATAAGCTGTTCATACAATGGTTTTTTTCAAAAAGAACTTATATAGGATCATTTTAGCTTTCGAAAAATGTATACCCTTTTATAAAGGGTTTCCCAAAAATTGAATATGACACAAACTTATTTTTTTTTTAAATTGAACACTCTGAATCCTGAAAAAATAAGCTTTTCCAAAATATCAAGCACTTTCGATCTATCTTTTATCTTCTTCAAGATATTCACGTTTAAATTTGTGTGGAAAAGTTTCGATTTCCCTTTTTGATTTTTTTATACTTTAAGTAAATTTTTATTAAATATTTTTGGATTATTTGGCCACGGTATTTTAATAATAATAATAATTTTTTTGGTAAGCCTTGCAAAAGTACGGGACATTTGTCCATTGTATATCAGCTCTGGGGCAACAATCCACAAGCTAAGGGCAATGAACAACAAATCATAATTCCGAAAATATTTATTAACTTAAATTCAATTATACTTACATTAAAATAGAATATTCTTCTTGTAACATTTAAAAAAAATATGCACGTAAATAACTTCTCTATAACGCACATTATACAGTCTGAATGTCAAATTTAATTTAGAAAGAAATCACCAAAAAAACTAAAAAATGCAATAAAAAAAACTGGTGTCCAGAGTGTGCTCAGTCTTCCCTAATCGAACATCCAAATCTTTTTGGGATCGATCTCGGAGTGCGCGAGAGTGATTTTTGAGCAATAATCGAAGAAGCTATTAGTGTCACTTAAGTATATAGGTACCCTTTAACAATTCCCATAAGTTGTAATAGAGGACAGTAGATATAAAATATAATTTATTAGAAAAGTTACTTGCTTTAACGTTTCTTAAATTATTATTTATCGTTTTTCTAATCAAGAAAAATGATATTCCTTATATTTTGTCAAAGAGGCTTTTACCTTTCTCAGTAACTTAATACATCTTCAGTCAGTACAAAACACTGTTAATAATATTTAAAACTTTAACAAATTAGGCGCCGAATCTGAATAATATTTTCAACACTCTTTACTGGTGTCTCTCCTTTTCTCAAATGACGTCAATTTGTTAGATTGTTGAAAAAGGGTCTGGTGTATAATAATTATAGCTTGTCTGACTTACGAGGACCCCTGTTGTTTTTAAAGTTTCCTGGTGACAAAAAATGTTGTTTTACTGCCCAAAAACTCTTGTACATACTTTATATTATCAATAAATTACCTATTTATTTAACATCACATTTGAAATTTGATGGCATTCATTAATTTAATATTAGTTTTTAAAAAAATCTTATAAAGAAAACATGATATTTTTCCTGACCTGCAAACGAAAATTTCTTGTGAACTAAAAACAGAAAAATTTTATACTTATAAAAGTGGTAGCAATAAAAAACTCCTTCCTCCAAAAGCCAGATCTGCCTCACGTTTGTTTTTTTTTATTGGTTTCTTTTTTTTAATTTCTTTATAATAAATTTATACTCCTAAAGTACAATACCACCAAAATACTTTCCCAATTGATGGATGCCTAAGCTCGCATAGTTGATACCTAATAATATATTTTTACTATTCCTCACCTCTCATTGACTCAAAAAAAAAAAAAAAAAACAATTTAATTACATGTGTTTTGATAGTTTCTTCGCTCATTCTACAAATTTTTTGCCTGGGGATATAAAGTGCTACTTTAGTCCGTTTGTATTTCGGAAAAAATAAAACAAATTTCATCGGAATTAGACCTCGTCTTTCTGCAAAAATTTATTCGTCGTTTGTATGTACTTTAGCCACAAAGATGGAAAAATATTTTCTCTTATTTTTAATATACTATGGACTCTTCTTTAATTAGCCTTTAACATAGACGCATTAACACGTGACACTTATCAAGTTTCCCAATAAAATTTTATTTAATTTTTATTTTGTCCTTTTTGATGAATATTATACGGTAAAAGTCGCCATTAAAATGATGTTTGATGAAGACCACATACCACGTAAAGACATATGTGCAGCTTGGATCTTAACGTTTTATATACAAAACCAAACGGAACGGAAAGCTTGAGAGAGTTTACAACTTTTTAATTTTTACTTAGTAAAGCGCCATTTAGACAGGTGTCAAGTTTTTAATTTTGGTATTGTAAATGTAAAGCCCATCACCGACCGAAAGTCCGTAAATAGCAGTTTACGTAACAAGCATGTTATGATGGTCATTAAACGCGAAGATAAAGTTTATCTCAGCGTGTAATGACCGTAACATGCGAGTTAGTGTGCTATACTTTACCTACGACCAATGAAAATGTCATCATAAATATCAGAAATTATTAAAAATATCATACGCGAACACTGTCAGTCAACAACCTTCATAACCTGATGTTTCAATGACGTTCTATATAAACGTCAAAACAAATAAGGCTACTAAGGGAGTTTTCATGTATCTTTTCAAAAACAAGTTTTTTTTTCTTAAAAATGTCAATTTAACGGCAATTATTTTTGGTTAGGTAATAAAATTATATTGGATTTATTTACGTTTAATAAATACTTATTTTCTTAAAAAAATATACAAATAATTCACATTTTTGCTTTAATTAGTGCTCTTATAAAATAAAGTTTCATGGCTTGTCACGCCATCTTGTGGTTTACGTCTCGGCTTCATTATTATTCTAGGAGCATAAATGGTTCATTACGCTCGTTAAATCAGTGGCGGTCCCAGCCATTTGAAAAGGGGGAGGGGCGGTTTCGATACGAAAAAAAATAGAATAAAAGCATAGCATTTATGAGGAACATATCAATATATGCAAACGAAACTTAGTAACTACAAGCGAGGATTTGGTTTCACATATAGGGGGGGGGGGTACTCAGATTTGAAGTGGTTTATATCACATTTATTTTAAAAAATGTTTAAGAAAATTTTTGAGAAAATTACATTAAAACTGGATTTTTTGAGTCGAAATAAACTAAAAAAATTTTTAAGAAAATTGCTCTAAAAATTGTAATTATATCATTGGTTTCAAAGCGCAGCAGGCGAAAATCTTTAAGAAAATGACACTATCAATGCCATTTTTAATACAAAATTAAACTAATACCGTAAATATCAAAGGTGTTATAGCGCCGCAATTTATGCCCAATTTTTGATTTTCTAAATGTTTTTATAAAAAATTTAAAGCCAGGGAAGGGAGGGGGTTAACTATCCCCCTATCCTCCTAAAATCCGAGCTTGAGTAACTACGTATAATTTTTTCAGTTATAAAAAACATAGATAACACACAAACCACAAACAAAACCTAATAGCTAAATACTACTTCTGACCAATATGTTTCCAAATACTGACCTCTCCCAATAAAAGTTCAAGAATTTGTGTTTTGGATTAATAAAACACTTTATAGTATTTAGAAACGCCTTTAGTTAATTTTGCCTTGATTTTAGCTTCATGTTAAACTTGGTATGAATATGTTCAGGTCAAAAATACTTTTCTATGTCCGAATTGATTTTGTCTGAATGGTTTTTGCGGTAAGTGCGTCATGTGTTTGTATATTCTTGGTCTGACGGATTGAAGGTCAAACTGTCCCAAAATATCGTGGAAGGATTCTAGAATGTATTTAAAGGAACTTTCTGCAATTTCTCGTTTTTCCTTCTTCACGGTTATCACCACCAGCATCATTGTTTTTGTTGTCTACTTTTTTTCTGGAGCAAAGGGGAGGGGGGCAATCGCCCCCCCCTGGGACCGCCACTGGTTAAATTAGTATTATGAGTTGGTCGTAAGGAAAAATTATTAAGGATTCGTTTTTGGCTTTTTTTAAAACCTCCAGAACCACAGTTCCATTTAAAGAATCCACCCTGTATATAGTTCAAAGTTTATGTATTTTTTCTCTTGAATATGAAGCTTAGGCGAGCTGGGGCAAGCACATCACCATCGAACAAAACAATAACATTAAGTTCGTCCCCCTTCGGGGTGTACTGAAATCGATTTTCGAAAAGTGAACTATATGCATAGCCAATCAGTTTAGCAATAACTCGCCTACTTATGTTTATTTAAAACGTCGAAAATTTAAAATTTCGCCCAAGGCCACCAATCTTTCTGTTCGTGACTTTCAGCTATAGATTCTCTTCAACGAGCTTATAGTTTTTTGCATGGGAATTTTTCATGGTAAAAGATGTGCGAAACAAGCTATTGTATGTAGGTAGATAGACAACATCTAGAAACTTCGTAATAGGAAAATCCCCACTTTTTCAGGAATGCAAAGTGATGTTTTTTGAGCAGTTGATTTTTATCAATCCGATTGCTTTTAAACCGTTTATAGTTTCTTGTTGTATTTTTTTTTTCGGTAGCCACTTCAACTACTCTATAGTTCAAAAAACTAGGTACCACAAAGTTTAGTCTTCCAAAAAATATACAATTAACTCCAGTATTTTCATCAACAACCTAATCTTTAAAATCTCTTGTATTAATAATTCTGTTGGTAAACACTTACAGGGAATATCGTACATCTCGAGGTTAATATAATTGAATATGTCTTACTTAATTACCTACACTATATACAGACAGAATTTTACAACCTCATTTTGACAAGTACCTGACGTTTTGAGTTAATTGACCATCATCAGCCCAAATTCAAAGATTAAAAAACAAAGAAAAAAACCTATTTTTAAAATATTAGGTAAAGCTATTTGGTTATAACAAAATGTCTTGAGTAAGTTAAAAGCAAAAATTAAATTTGTGCTGATGATGGTCAATAAACCAAAAACGTCAGGTGACTTTTTAAAATAATGTTGCAAAATGTTATCTGCCATCCTTTATGAAACAAACGGCAGGATAAAAAAGGATGTGTCCATAAGAAAAGTATCAAAAACGGAACTAAAAATGAAGATTTCTGTTTTTTCCGCCTTTCTCCGGAACTATCCGGAACTTGTAAACTTTTTTTTAGTTTTCAGCAAAGCATCAAATTGCGCAACATTGCCGCAATTTAAACCTTTTCGTATCTCCTACCGTTTAGGAGATTCCCATAGTGAGCATCGAATTTGAAGCACCCTGTATACTATCGGAAATCACTCATCAGTGAAGTTTAAGACATTGGCTCCGCTCAAGGAAGAGCTTCCAAATATTTGGAATTTCAACACTTGGTTTACTGAAAATAACCTGATTCTGCCCAATAAAGGCAGCTTCAAGGAATTTAAAGGAGTATCAGAGAAAATTCGAAGAGTAGCGAACAACTTTAATATTAAAACAGCTTTTAAATCTAATAATACAATTCGAAGCCTTCTTTGTAAAACAACACCGGAGAACAAACAAAATAAGGAATGCATTTACCAAGTTCCTTGTGAGTGTGGTGAATCATACAAACAAAAATACCACTATCTGTTAGGCTTGAGGAACATCAGACGAATACCCAAAGAGGTGAAACAACGAAATCAGGAATCGCCGAACATGCATGGTCAAAACAACACCGCATGAACTGGACAGAAGCAATTGTTTTGCACAAGGAGTCACACTGCGTCGCTCTAGAAGTGAATGGTCGTAATCCATAAAATATTCAATTTTGAGTTAATTGTAGCTACTTTTAAAAAAATCCCAATTTTATGTTGACAAAAGCTTTAACCTTCGTTTATTGTTTTATGATAGCGAACAAAAAAATAACCATTTTTATGCTACAAAAAATGTTTAATCTTATTTTACTCAAAAGTAGTGTTTGTGGATTAGTTCCATTCACATCTAGGGCGACGACTGGAAGAAACGAAAATTCCTTGAAGTTGTCTTTATTGGGCGGAATCAGGGTATTTTCAGTAAACCAAGTGTTAAAATTCCAAATATTTGGAAGCCCCTCCTTGGGCGGAGCCAATTTCTTAAACTTCACAGTTGAGTGATTTCCCATAGTACATAAGTACGTAGCCTAAGGAATAGATTGTAGTTTGCACCTGAAGACGATCATAGATTGTACTGATCGAAACGTCATGTAATAAACTAAATGGAAGTCCGAAACACAGAGTTAATTTCAAACACATCATTGTCTTAAACTACACTTCTTAATATACTAACTATGGCTTTTGTATAGTAGAGAGGCTTATGAAATCTAACTTAAAAATAGTTTTAGAAATTTGATTTACATTTTTGGTGTATCTTTTGGAATGGCGGATCCTCCTTATATGTGTAGGAGGATGTGGCTGAGAGTTTTGGACTAGAGGGTTCTCGTGCTGTATGGCTTTGTCAAAGTGATTTCTGTTCGACCCCGCAATCTAACTATCTTCTTGAGATAGTTACCTCTGACAGTTATGCGCGGTTGAAGAACATTAGTAAGTATGTTAAGCTCGCAGAAAAGGACCTATCATCTTCGAAAACACAATACTTTTTGTGTAATAGCTTTACTTTATTATTTGACGAAGAAGCTGCATGATACAAATTTACATTGTAATATATTTTATCTCGTCTCCTCTCGACTGGTTTATTTTAAAAAGGTCTAATTCTTTTAAAGGGTCAGAAGAGTGATTGCGTCCTGGAGGTTCTTCTCACTAAATTAAAGAACACTTTCACCTTTCGGATAGATTTAAATTACTCCGTTACTGTCTATTTCTTGGTCTAATAGGTCTTTAGCTAGAAACAAGAAAATACAAGGTACCATTTGATTTGTATTTTAATTATAAAAGAGGCAAACATTTTACATTTAAACATTGCTGGTCGTGCCGAGTAGGGACGAGATGTTTTTTTTTTAATGAAACACCATGCCTATTTTACTAAATAAAAACATGATTTTAGTAACTGTCTGCAGATAACTTAAGCATGGCTTTTTAGGCTACCGATGCAAAAAAACTTTTTATTTGATCACGGGTGCAAAAAAAGATCTCTGTCCGTTTTTTACCCAAAATTAAAGGGAAGTACCGAAATATAGTAATACTGAAAAAATGTAATTATTCTTGCCTAAAAATTAAGCCATTTCTGCAGTTTTGACGAAGTATTTAGGAAAAAATCATTTGAAAAAATCGTCAAAATATCAAACTGTCAAAGATTAAAATGTCGCAGCAATAAACGTCACCGACTAAAAACGCACATCGCTATGGAAACGATTGTTATTTCATTTACCAGCCGCCTTGATTTATAGTGTAAAGATGGTGTGTTGCGAGAAGTGCTCTTCATTCGAGATTTTTAAAAGTATTTTCCTGTTTTTCTTGGATTTTTGATAAAGGTATTAAAAAAAATAGTGTTAACAACTCGCGGCTAAACTGTGCTTTTTTTACTCGCGTGTTTAAATACCTCGCTGTGCTCGTTATTTAAACCAACGCTTGTAAAAAAACTACTATTTCCGAACCTTTTTCTCTGACAATAAGAAATCTAACTCAGTACCTTATTCCAAATTCTCCGGACCAATTTAAATATGGCGGCTGACAATTAAACACGGAAGGTAAATGGAACTGTCATTGTCAGTGTCAAAATTCTGGTCTGCAGCAATTTGGAATTGACTGTACTTTAGTTTTTTTGGAATCAGAAAAAAAGGACCCATTCAAATTTGTCAAATTATACAGGAGGTCCATTTAAAAAAAGTAATTTTGCAGATACTTTTTTGTACATCCTAAATATGTGAAATTTGACTTTTCCGCCCAAAAATGCCCTAAATGTCATTTATTTTCCGTATTTCAGTAATTTCGACCGCACTTAGGCGGTGTTCATGCCTTTAATTTTATCTTTATTATTAATTATATTATGTTAGTTATGTCAGAAGATGTCTTTTGTTTCCTACTGGAAATGTAGATAATTTAATTTCAACTTGCCTGAAGATATAGATAAATGTTTTGATAGCTGTCTTTTTTGATATACTAAAGTTTATACTATATTATACTATACATATATACAGCGAGGATTCTTTAAACTGAACGGTGCTTCTAGCGCGTTAGAATTTGGTTGAATAAAAAAATCCAAAAACACGTCAACTGAGATTTTCAACTTCCTTTAATCGTGCTATCTTGGATTTTTTTTATGTCATTTTGGTTACGAGGTATGGCAAAAAAATATTTTTTTTTTTAAAAATAGGACACCCTGTATATTTTGCAATTTTTGAAATCTGAAAACAATTCTCTCTTCCCTCAATACTACACAGTAGGATCTATCTTTTACGATAATCAAGATATTTTTATCTAAATCTTTATGGAAAACTTCGATATTCATTCAAATATCACCCGTAAAACAGGGCATAGACAACAATTCCATGCAAGTTTTAATGCCTCTATCTTGGAAACCATAAGAGATAGAGTATTAGCGTGTGGTATTGTCAGAAAGATAATTTTGTTTAGAATTCGAAAATGTGAAACTATACAGGGTGTCCTATTTTTAAAAAATATTTTTTTGCCATACCTCGTAAACAAAATGACATAAAAAATGCAAGATAGCACGATTAAAGAAAATTAAAAATCTCAGTTGACGTGTTTTTGGATTTTTTTGTAAAACCAAATTCTAAATCGCTAAAAGCACCGTTCCGTTTAAAGAATCCACCCCGTATATAAAAAATCTGCATAAAAACTATTTCTGTACATTAAATATATTTTTTTAAATTATTGGTGTTTCCAGTTTTTAGAGTTTTTGTCTGTCTCTCTGTTTCTTCCCGCATCACGCAAAAACTATTGGGGCGATTTTGATAGGACTCTCATTCCTTGGACTCTTGGGGAGTACATAGGCTTTATTTCATCAAAATCGGTTCGCGGAATAAAAGTTATGACCATTTAAAGCAAGAAAAACGTCGCCTTCAGCTAAAAAGGTATTATAGTATACAGACCGCTTCAAGCTACTGCGAACATAGGGCGGAAGAAGTCTAATTTGCCAGTGTACGTACATGCAGAGACACCTCACGCCTATCAGTGAAGCAACCAATACTCAGGCTTGCGATCACCACTTGCATGACTTTCCTTTGGTATTTAGTACGCCTCTAACCACGGTGCTGTGTGGAGCGTAGTCAATGAAACCGGAATTTGGTCAATAAATACGCAAATTTTTATAACGTAATTTTCTTATTTTTTGTCACTGATAAATAAGAGCGTTTTATTGTCAACTGCTCAGATTTATCAGTGACGACGTGTTACAATGAAAATAATAAGGAGAAACAAAATAAAAGCAAGTTCTCAAAATAAAATAATACATTCTAAAAACCAAAAAGATTCTCCCAGTCAAAAAAAAATTAAAGCAAATGTTCGAAAAGTCCTCCTTGCTCGGCTAGACAATATCCGAGCCTACTATAAAAACCCCTTCTAACGTTTCCAAGCATGTGAGGGGTGATAATTTGAAAAGCTTCTTCAAAAACAGATAGAAGTCATTAGGAGCAAGATCGGGAGATCGAGCTAGCCATAAAATAGTTCCCCGTGTACTTATAACCCGATTAGGAAATACATTATCAAGATATTCCCTAACACGGCCAACATTGTGAGCGGAACAACCATCTTGTTGAAACCATGTTTCACCAAATCTTACACTTAACAACTGCCTAGCAGTTGGAATAATGTGCTGCTGCAGTAGATCCAAGTATCTAGGACCATTCAAATTGCAATTGCCGTTAATAAAAAATGGCCCAATTACGTGTTCCCCTATAATACCCCCCCCCAAACATTTAGTTTTTGGGGATACTGTGTTCTTACGTCAAAATACAAATGCAAATTTTCCCTCGACCAATATCGAACGTGTGTTGGGTTATGACGATTTGACCATTTGACCATCTGCACTTTTTCGGCAACTTCGTAGACATCCATTTTTGGTTTTAAAAATGTATTATATCAATTAAGAACTTACCCATCTGTTTCTCGAGCAAGGCAGAAATAAAACAAAATAATAAAAACAAAATGAATTTCCAAAAGATAACACTGCAGCGTGCTTCGAATCCACCTCGGTCGTACGGCACGGAGAGTAAATTGGACTTGATTCCCCCTATGTTCGCAGTAGCTTGAAGCGGTCTGTATATTGACAATATGGCTTTACCTGTGCCGGGCTATATCCATAGAAGCAATACGAAGTACCAAGTACAAATGTTCATTTGTTTCCGGTGAAATATGAAAAAAAAAAAAACAAAAAACATCGCGCACTTTGACACACTGGATCTCGAATAACTTTTGGCCTTCATCATCACTCGTTTAAATATATACACTAGTACCTTTTAAGTACACCGTGTATAAAAACATTTTGACCCAACCTCGGAATTTCTAAAAAAATTAGTCGAATGCCGAACTTTTCCAAATTGAAAATAAACGTGGGAAAAAGTTGAACAGTTCTTTTCAATTAACGCCTTAACAATAGGATGACGTGTTAAAAGTCAACATATCTTATTAACGGATAAAAATTTGAAATTACGTGCTAATTGGTTGCTCATATAAGTTTGAACGGCGTATTAAAACACAATAAAAAATAAATTGCTAATGCTGTTCAGGTTTATTGAATCTACAATACACAATAAATTGGTTCAAAAAAAGATATTGCGGGGGTAAATAAAAACAAAAGCAATAGTTTCGCTGCTGCTAATCAGTACAATTAGGATACCCCAATGGAATAGTATGATGAAAAGATCTGAAAAAGAAATCATAAAATATGAATATATGCAAAAGTCAACTACGGAAAAACCGTATTATCTCATATATAATATCATGATTTTTATCAGTTTATATAAGGTTTATAAGCTTTTGTGAGGTAAAATTTTAGGTTTATCCAACACATGACAGTTATGACTGTCATTATTAATGCCACTTAAGACAAGTAAACTATGAAATAACACACCAGTGTGTTATAATCCATAACTCACTAGTGAGTTATGGATTATAACTCACGTTCATATTTAAAGTAGTATTCTATTTATTTATTTATTACTATTATAAGCAGAATTCACATGGATATTAAAATTAAAGGAAATCGCTAAGGATTTATTTGAATTTAGTTTCATCAATAGGTACTCGTCGTCAGGCACAGTTGGTCTAGAGAGAGGTTTAAAAAAAATATATATAATCTTTAAAACATCGATTTTTGTTTTTGATACATTGCCAACTACTATTTACCGTAATAAGTAAAATCCCCTATGTAGCCCTTTTCTGGGGGGCTATTTTTGGAAAATATTCTAAAAACCTTAAATATTAACTCTCTATTTTGACTTCATATTTGAATTCTCGCTGAAATTCTCTTTCCAATGGTACCCCATGTCATAAGGTTTTTTTTACTAATTTTCGAGATATTGGCTTTTAAAATGTCAAAAATTCAATTTTCAACGGCCCATATCTTAGAAACTAAAAACTTTATTATCGATTTTGAGGGTTTTTTAAGAGAAAATAAGAAATGACAATAGTTTGACAGTTTATTGATTTTCAGTGATTTTGACGATATTATCGGATATTATTCCAAAAATATGAAGTAGAAGGTCAGATTGTCAAACTGTTGTCATTTTTTATTTTCTCGTAAAAACACAATCGAGATATTTTGTTTAGTTTCTAAGATATGGGCCTTAGAAAATTAAACTTTTGACATTTTGAAAGCCAATATCTCGAAAATTAGTAATGTGAACGTTATGATATGGGATACCATTGGAAAGAGAATTTCAGCGAGAATTCAAATATGAAGTCAAAATAGGGGCTTGATATTTAAGGTTCCCAGAATATTTTCCAAAAATAACCCTCCAGAAAAGGGCTACATAGGGGATTTTGCTTTTTACGGTAAATAGTAGTTGGCGATGGATCAAAAACAAAAGTGGTGTATGTTTTAAAGATTATATATATTTTTTCTTAAAACCCCTCTCTAGACCAACTGTGCAGGAGCTTCGTTCAAAATCTTCTCTATTTCAGGTCGTTCTAATGTCTTGGACTTCTTTGATTTTTATCCCTGTGATTTGTTTTTCAAAAAGCTCGTTAATTTGCCATATTTTGAAATGTGGATTTTTTTATAAAGGTGAATATTCGAGCGAAGCATCGATTTTATTTAGTCCATCGACGATGGGGCTAATTGTTTTGCAAATGTAAAAAATAAGCCATTGGAACATTTTCATCGATACCTTTTATCTTCCGTGGATTCATCAAAGACTCAAACATTTTGAACTCCTTGTCGTAAGCATCTCAGGACTTTTCTGGCAAAATCTGCAAGGATATCCTCAGGTAATTTTCATCGCTTTTCTCCATTTTCTATTCGTTTTTTTCTTCAAAAAAGCTTCCCTTTTCTGCAGGGAAAACTGAAAAGTGTCAAAATTTATTTAAACATTTGCTAAAAATGTATCATGCCCGTGGCAACCACTTTGACCTAAATGTAAAAAAGTCACTGTCAAGTCATTCTGACATTTATAGGGTACTGAGACGCAAGCAGCTTTAATTTGATCAGAAAGCTTATTAATTATGACCTCATAAAAAAAAAAACGATTTCTCCCACTTGTTGGATAAAATATTGTACTTGTGTGACTTATTTTTAACATAACACACTGGTACCATAAATAATTATTATTAAAGTTTGTTATAATATATATTTGTTTTGTGCGGTTTTATTTTAAAATATTTCATATGTTTGTGAAAGGAACGTTTTCTAAAAGATTTTATGATCAAACCGACTCATTAAACTTAATAGAATTCTATGATTACACCCTTGTTTTTTATAATGTATTATGGGTTTGTATAAGTACATTTTTTATGAGATTTTTGGTAGATTTTATTATCAGGCAGACTTATAAAATTTTAAAGGTTTCAATGAACATCTTGTTTTATTAATAGTTTGCTAGGGATTCGTTAAAATACAAGTTTTTATAAGTCTTCCTATAGATTCTATAGTCAGAAAAACAAAATTTTATAAGGTTCTATGTGTCCATCATTCAAAAAATATAGACTATGGGTTTGAATATGTCAACAATTTTTACCAGCCTCCCAGGGCATTTTATAATTTAACAGGCTCATAATATTTTATAGGTTTCTATAATAAATTTACTATTCTTTTATAATCTTACTACATGGCTAAGGCCTTTGAAACTTTTTTTTTTTTTCGACCATCTGAAAAGTAATAAAAAAGCTATACTTACTTATACTCACAAGTCAAAAATTATAATCTATCATACATTTTTTGATCATAGATAAGGAAATCTTATAATGTTTTATGTGCTATTTTTTATAATCTTTTTTGAGAATTTTTTGGCAGGGAGGTGACCTGCGTTGTAAATTTTTTTCACTGTACTGTAAAGTTAATTCCTGTAAAATCCTCAACAACAAACATTCTTCGTTTCTGCAGTGTGTAGACTGGAGAAAAAAAAATGCAACACCAGAAAGGTCAAATATTTTTAAAGTAATTTATTTATATCTTAATACATGCTCTTAGTAATTGATTACATTTCCAAGAAGATTCCTCCACGATAATCATCAAAAAATTAATAATGAGTGACTCCTCCATGGTTATTTATGCACTCGTTTGTTCTATTGGGCATTGACAAAATAAGATGGTCTATATCATATTGAGGAACGCTCATCCAAATCGTCCTTACGGCATGCCGGAGTTCATCTAAGTTTCCAGGGGGACGTGGTAATCGACTCAGATTGCGCCCTATCATATCGCATACGTGTTCGATAGGCGATAAGTCAGGCGATCTTGCTGGCCATTCCAAAGTCTCTATGCCAAGTTCATGTAAGAAGTCTATTGTTTCACGAGCAATATGCGGTCTTGCATTATCTTGTTCGCATTTGAGATAGTTTGTAGGTAGGGATGTAAAACTGGCTGCAGCACTTCTTCGATATATCGCCGAGCAGTCAGTGCCGTTGATGAGGACTTGATCTGCTTCCTAAATATATAGCACCTCATACCATGATACTTTGCTGTCTTGCTGTATCACATTCAACAGCAAAGTCTACATTTCGTCTCTCCCCTCGAAATCGCCTAACCCTCATGCGTCCATCATGGCCGCTTAAACAAAACCTGGATTCGTCCATTCGTCATTCCAGTTTTGCCGAGCTCTGCACCACTCCAAGCGGCGAGGCTTATGTTGTGGAGTCAAAGGTAGCACCAAAAGCGGACGGTAAGCCCTTAGCACCATACCAAGCAATCTTCGATTAACTGTCATGCTTGAAAACACTCGTCCTGTAGCTGCAACTGAACATGTCTTAGACTAGAGTAGAGTAGAGTAGAGTAGAGTATCTTTATTGACTACGTTTTGTATATAAACACACAATTGCAGCAGGTCAGAAAAAAAGAATAAACAAAGATTTGTAAAACATAGATACACAGGGCATAAAATATAAAATTACACTAAAAAATACGAACAAAAAACCGTCAAAAGAACACGCGCCGATCAAAAAAAAAACAATTTTAACAGAATTCTTCCAAAAACTCTTTGATATTGTATATACCTTTTTTAGTTAAAATTTGCTTAATTGCATATTTGAATTTATTATTGGACATACTTTTAATATATGCTTGGGAGTTTATTATACAGGGTTCCTAAGCAAATCCTTAGGGGGCCAAGCAGCCGTGTATAAGACGCAGACAAACGGAAAAGCACATTAGGCAGAAAAGGATGGGCATGGGGCGATGTTGTCACTACATCTTACACGTAGTAAATCCATTCCAGGTTGTTGTTTTCTTATGTTTTCCATTTTCATACCTTTAGGACTGGAATAAAAATTGTTTTTGCTCGACTTTAATACCAAACTGATGAAAGATATCGTAAAAAAAAAATATTTTTCGGCTTTTCATTTTGTAACCATTGTCCTTACGCACTGTTTACAGGCTGGGGATTGAGATACATGCAAATGCCTAACCTAAAGCGTTCATACACGGCCGGAGAAATCGACTGAGATATTTCTGTAGAAACTTTATCAAGCAAATAGGACGGGTTGACGCCTTCGATCGTCCAACCCGGGTTTTGCACTTTGATTCGAAATCGAAAAGGAGGAACAGTCAGATGTGGGGTCGTGCACAAATTACGTAACGGTGATTTTACCAATTTTTGACCCCCTCCCTATGTAATGTTTTGTAACGGTGTGGCACGCCACTCCCCTAATATTACGTAACGATTTTAAGACCACTACCCCCCCCAAAAAAAAAACTTTTCACTTATTTTCATTCCAAATAGTTTCACACAAATGCAAACGCTGTCGAAAACCCCCCTCCCCCCTACGTAACGTTTTGTAACACCCCCTCCCCCCTATGACCATTACGTAATTTGTGCACGGCCCCTGTAGTTCCAGTGGAGGAGGGCGAGAAAATTGATATTTTTTTCTTAAACATTATACTCTTTAGACCTATTTCTTTGCGTTCCCGAAATTACGTAATTTTTGAAAAAAAAATTGTAAGCGTCGCCATTTTTATTTCGTGCTTTGTTTTTCTAACATTTTTGCGTTCGGCTAATTTAATTGAAAAATTTTTGCCTGCGGCGTCCTTTATCTTCTCACTCGAAACCAAGATCCCCCGTTTTAGGAAAACTGATCCCGTTTCTGTTTCTAAATTTTTTCGAATAAAAGTAGAGTATGACCATGGGGGAAATAATTTTTTTCTACGGTATGACGAAAATTTCGAGAAAGTTGAAGAAAAAAATAAAAAAAGTGGCAGAGCTCAAGTTTTTCGTAAAAAAAAACGTTTTTTGTGAAGAAACAGAGCAAAAAGCAAAAAGCTCTGCAGGAACAACAGCGCCGTTTATTGATTTCTTTGGCTGCTAGTGCTAGCTGCATGGTTTGGCCGTTTCCGGATAGATGTCAATAGTAGAACAGAATGGAAAGAAATTTAATTAAAAGCGAAGATATTTATTTCTAATGTTAACAACCTCACGAGTTTATCGCTCAGTATCGTAAATAATGGACCCTGCCGCCTCCTTTAAGCAAGAAAAAGCTGTGGTTTGGACCTGAAAACATCTAATTTTTAATTAGTCTTTCCTCGATCATCTCATGGTGTGGCCGCCATCTAGCGGAATTTGCAGACATCTTGTGAACGGTTATTATTGCAACTATGAGTTATGCTCACAATGAAAGAGTGGCGACAATTTTTTCTCATGAAAGCAGTCCGGAGATAATAACAAACTGGCACCATTGCTCAATATACCTGTTTCTTTTGTGCGCGCAGAACTTTCTATGCCAGTTCTGTTTGATTTATTGAAATCCTATCCCTAAGGAAAATCTTAGGAACCCTGTATATATCTACACGTGGAGAGTTTTTGAATGATTTTTCCAATCTTAAAAAACTTGGTCTAATTAAATTTGCTGATCTTGTATCATAGTTGTGAAAATTTGAATTTGTTTCGTAAGTATGTTTTTGTTTATGTACTTCTATAAGTTGGTAAAGAATATACAGTGAAGGTAGTGTTAAAATTTTAAGTTTAATAAAATAAGGTTTACAATGTTCCCGATAGTCGATATTGCAAATAGCTCTTACAGCTTTTTTCTGTAACCTGAAGACTTCAATGGAATTTGTAGAGTTTCCCCACAAAGCCACACCGTATGAAATATGCGAATGAAACATAGCATAATAAGAATTTATTAAAGTTTTTTCGTCGATAATAATCTTCAACCTTACTTGGCGTATACTGTCCCGTCGATTTCTGAGAGCAACAAGTCTGAGATGCCATAAATCACGACTTTGTAATAATCTAGGGCGTCCAGAAGGACCCGCACGACGGGACGTCTATATTTGGACATTGGACCACCTTCTCCAAACTCTTAACACTGTTAATGGATTCGCATTAACCCTTCATGCAATTTCCCGTAAACCAAAACCAGCCTCTTTCATGCCCACGATGCGTCCTTTCTCGAAGTCGTTTAAATAATGAAATTGTTGGCGACGGCCAACTCTTGGCATTTTTATTTTTTAAGTAAACTGTAAGCAATCTAAAAAGACCAAAAACTACGAGAAAAATGATTTAAAATTTTCAGAAAAGTTCTTTTATGTGTTGGTTGTTTTTGAAAATGAATAGAAAAAATCTGTGAAAAAGGGAGAGATTAGAAGACAAAAAAATTATCAAATATTTCTTTTGAGATAAGGTATACACACAAATAATTTTCATTCAAATAATTTGTTTAATCTCATAAACGGTCTTTTATAGAAACGGCGGTTAAACTTTAAAACTTTAAAATTCGCGGAATAATATGGCGTCACCAATCAAAATGTTTTTTCACAATTTTATTTGCGAGAATTCGCCGTTTGCGTGGGACCCTTATAAGAGGCGCAGTGTGCGGAAATTTGAGGTATTAGAGCTACAGAATCCAGTAGATTAACAGCTCAGCTTTTAAATTGTAAAGCAAAAGGCAGCGTATTTTAAAAGATCTAAAAAATTAAACTGGCAAGAAATAAGATCCACGTTTATTTCTTCTCCAAGCCGAATTTTCATAGCGAAAGACAGAGCGGAAAGAAAGAAGCAATCAACCAATTTTCTTCATATACATGGTGTTGCATTTTTTTTGTTCTCCAGTATATATTAAGTTTATCTGCTTGGAATAAAAATCCTAATCAAATTATTACATCCTATTTATAATAACCGTTCCCTGTTTGTGTTATCCAACCAACTTTTAGTATTAATAATAAATTTTCAAGAGAACATCTTCCGCCTTTACGAGAAAATATCAATATTATAAGGCCTCACATACCATCAGGTATCTACCATTATAAACCACCACACCCACCCACTGAGATCAGAGAAAATGCCACAAAAATATTGGCGTGTAACATTTATGTGTTTTATATCGTCAATAATATTATATGGGCTTGCGCCCATTATGAAATTTTTAATATGATTTAATAAAGTAGATGTTTTTGTATTTTATAACCCCATTATCATATTTATATCAGAATTTAAAAAGCAAGATTAATAATCTAATTTCAGCCATTTTTACGCACCTTCACCACGGTCGGTTCCTAGAATAAATACGGTCTAGTAATTTTGCCCCACTATTCGACCTGATCACGACACAAAGATAGCAGATGATTTTTTTCCGCCATTTAAAAATTGTATGCAGGCTTGACAAATTAAATTAACTTTTCGCATTTTTCTTTTTTTTTGGCCTGCATGAGTTCATCTTTCACCAAATGGAAATTAAGATTATTAGTTGGTAATCGATTCCGTCAAGAAACTCATCGGATGAGTTGGAGTTAGTTCGTCCTCGTGGTTCAAAAGTTAGGTTATGTAGTTGTTATTTTTCCAGTTTTGGAAGCCATTTTATTTTGTACTTGATTTTTGCCAGGCATTTTTGGGACAGTGATTATTTCGTTATTTAGAAAAAAGACTTGTTGTACATACTATATGCGATAAATCTTAATAAAAAAAAGCATAAATGCAGCTACCTATGACAAAAATAATTTAAGTAATATCGCAGGGTATTTAATTAGGGCCAGAAGAAAAGAAATGATGAACAAACACAATTTTTATTAAAATAATATAACCCCAAATGTCACCCATCAAAAAAATCAATAAAGAAAGCAGGCTGATATCTTTGTGTCATCATGAGGTGGGCGGAGCAAAAAAATTACTAGAGCAGAGACGTTTTCTCATATTAAGAAAGTTTCAAAACAATGACGTAACATACTACGTCATAGTTTGACAAGGCGGCACCATCTTAAAAAACGAAAAATATAGAAAAAATCTTTTCACAAATCTATTTATATAAAAAATCTTTGTGAAAAAGGTGGAAAAACAAAAATAAAGACGCTCAGTTGACGAGAAGTCACAGTATTTGACAGTTAACTAATGCCTAGTCTACAGTCCAACGTCTTGCCACTGATTTTTATTTCTCTCTTTGTCGAATAGAGTGAGAAGCAGTAGATGGCAGCGGCATAAAATTTCTAGTTCGAAACGAACAAAAAGCTCGTTTCGAAACCATTCAAATTAGTGGAAAAGTGACGTCATTGTTAACAAGTGGGAAAAATTGACATTCAAATTGATTCTATAAATAATAAAAAAAACAAAACCTTTTCAATTTTATGTGGATTTTACTAAATTGTTGGGAAGAAATAGATAATTTTCTAGGTTGTAAATGGTTTTTAAGCACTTATAACACGAGACTAACACGAGACACTAATCAATGACGTATTTATTGAAAACGCCTCGTGTTTATTCTTTTAAATTCTGGTGTACTTTCAGCACCGGTGTCAATTTCTATTGGGTAAAATATAGGCGCGTTCGCGTCTATTAGCCGGGGATCCGTTCAAAATACAATATAGCCATTACACGTTAATTTGTAAACAAAAATTAAAAAAGATTTTAATATATTTACATTTACACAAAATTCGGGAATTGTTGCATGTCAGAGATTTTGTTCCTTTGCGGGTTGTTTTTAAATTTCGGTATGGGTTTACGTGTATTGGTGATGTAAAATATCTTATAGAAATAGTTCAATAATTTATTTAGGTAATAAATATAATTTTTGAACAAATAATTGCACTCCAAAACACACTTAATTAATACTTTTAACAGATTCCCGACGGGAACGCACAAAAAAGCCGAATTTACAAAAACCGAAACACAATTAAACAGAAAATAAAACGTCGGAAACGAAATATGAAGGAAAGTAACACACCCAGAAAATAATGGACACGAATTTCATTTTATAGAATTTTAATTTACTAGATCCTTAAGGCGCAATTACACAGACGAACATGCTCAAATAAAAGCTCGTGCTAAAGATCTAAAATTTTTTGCGTGAACATTTTTGTGAGCTTTTCTTTGAACATTTTGTTCGGGTAAATTTTTAAGCAAATTATTGCTATCTATTTTGGAAACATATTTTTAAAGATGAGAATAAATAAAATTTCACATCAGTGATCAGTGATTTCAATTCTTTAAAAAAATGGAATACCAACTTTTATTTAAAATTTTTGTTAGCCGACGGCAAGCGAAATATTATTATTGGCTCTACTATCAGTTTTGTCACATGGATTAGGGTTACGTATAATATTTTTTTCTTAGGGTTTTTCCCGGATTTTTTTGCCCGGGGTTTTTTTTGGGATTTTCTTGCGAGTTTTTTTTATTTCCAAGGGTTTTTTCCTAAAGTCAAAAAAAAAACCCAGGAAAATTTTTCTTTTCCAAAATAATTTTGAGATTTTCAAATATCGGCAAAAAACTCAAAAATTGCACTTTTAAGCGGTAATCCGCGCCTCACGACTCTGAGGAGTGGTGGGGAGGGGGATTTTTTTTAAACATATTTTTGTCACTTTACTTTACCTTTAGCTTTTATTGTTGTTTTTTAATTCCTCAGACCAGATTTACCTAGTTAGTTTAAGGTCCCAAGGGTTGCTTCAAAAAGCAAAAGGTTCATGAAAATGCTGAAGATATAGATATTTACTGTCAATTTAATGTAATAATCAAGCGCGATTACTGACTCTGAACCAACAATATGCATAGGGCAACATTGTGATTCAAAAAGGAGGCCGGCCTACTACCTGCGAAATTCAAAACGCGGGATGATAGATCGGCGACACAGTTTACTAAATTACTGCTAAATTATATTTTTTAGACAAGGGTCCGGTTCGTAGGGTTGTAAAAGTCGGTAATAAACGGGTATTATTTAAACCGCACGTGCTTTTGTTCATATATTTGAGATTTAATAAAATGTATATAGGTTTTTTAATTTGACTTAATCATTATTGTAAAAGACTAAACTAGGAAGTAAAATAAAGGGATATTCTTTTAAACGTAAATTTTTATCATTATATTTTACAGGCAACAACAATAAATAAGTGCCAATTATTATTTTTTTTATTCTCGTTTTTTTTACAACCTCAAAAAAATTACAAGTATACTGGCATATCCCCTATAAAAATCAGATCAATCGAAGTTGCATATGAGGTAAAATGTGAATTTCGGCATCAAATCGTTTTTCCGTCGGAAAGCACTTGATTAAAAATACCTTATTTCAAAACTTTGTTTTTCTATTTTCAGTTAAGTTCAATGAATTCCGATAACGATATATATTTTGAATTTGTAAAGAAATTTTTATACCCCCAATTCTTCAAACAAATTTTGCTCAACATTCTCTCCAAAATTTACGTGTGTTTTTTTGTACGAGATTTTGCTCGAACATTTCTTTGAACATTTTGCTCAAGAGGCTTGTGTAAATGTTTGTCGGCATTTCAACATCAAAGGAAAGTTTGTGTGTGTAAATGCGCCTTTAAAAGACACGAATATAAGTTAAGCGAGTATAATTTTCCCGAATCTTAAAATATCAGAATTACAAGTATCGAAAATAATTGTCTAGAGACGAAAAAACCCGAACCACAAATTGATAGAAAATAATATGTCCGATCCTTAAATGAGCAGACGAATCGCTATTGGGCATGCGTCAAATTTAAATCTAGAGAGCCGTATTCCCTGGATTGCGGCATTGACAATTTTCTCTATTTGGAAGATGATACAACTTCACAGATTCTGGCTGTATAACTGTTGCCTGCTTGGTGTCGGGGTTAACGCCGCGACTTTCAAGCAGGAGATGCCGGGTTCAAGCCCCGGGTCGTGCATCAGGTAGTCTACTTGGACTTTTTTTTATAAAATTACAGAATTTTGTAAGATTAAGGCCAAACGCAGTATGAAGCGGAGTAGGCCGAGTTAGCTAGAAGGCAGGCTAATTCGATTTCATACCGTCCCTCGGAGAGGACGTTAAGAGGACGGTCCCGTGTGATCCATATATTGATAGTGGAGCACGTTATAGATCCCTAGCCCCGACAAAGGGGTTTAGGCTAAATTAAATCCTTCTAGGAAAAAGAAAACTGCCTTCCTAGGGGGTGCTCATCAGACCGGTTTGATGAGCGGGGTAAGGGGGGAACCCAGGGAAAATAAGTATAAAATGTATCTTAGGCCCTACCCCTCTATTCACGCCGGTATCCAGGCCGGATGGGATCGGATATCACGTAGAGGCGTACCTAGATACACACTCCCTAAGTCGGTAGACTACGAAAGTAGTTGATGACCCGTCCGATTTAGTTAATAGTGCCTACGGGACTCAAAAAAGTAACGGTAATCAAATGAGAAGACAAGACAACTGTTTATCAAATCTTGCGATTGATTTTTGTAATGTAGGTCCCATGACAATACAATATTATGAAGAAATTTGGGGGTAGGGGGTGGTTAAAGAATGTAAAGGGGGTAAATTAATACAATATCACAACTTACTTCGACTCTTCCCTGCCGTAAGCCTGGCAACGTAGCAATTGAATTCGTGGCTATCGGTTCAAATGATTCTTGAATTTTGTGGTTCGGCATTATTATGTTTCTATCAAACTTTGTTAAAAATATTTTCTATCATTTTGTGTTTCTCTAAAAATATGTTTCGTTTAAATTTAATTCTAAATTAATTTTCGAGACAATTTTTTTCGGGCCAATTATTTTCTTTTCTTTTAAATTCTGACAAATTATGTTTCTGCCAAATTTGGTTTCGGGTTTTTTTATAGGGACCCCACCTGATGACGGTTGCAGATATATCGAAACGTTGTGATTAAGTAAAAAAACAGATAATTGAAGTTTGTGATAACGTATTTAATACTAGAGGTCAAGTTGGAACTCTGTTAAAAAGATTGTGGCACTAACACTTAATACTAAAGTTACGGCCGTTTAAAGACACCGAGGCTTCCATTATTTTCCGAAACGCGTCCATAAAGTAAAACGCGCGTACACACAATTTTGCAAGAAACCAGTTAAATAATGCTGAATGTTATTGCCTGGCTTGGTAGCGAAAAAACCTCCAAGTAGCGAACTATAAATTAATAATTTATGACACTTTGATGGCACTTAACTTTTGATGGTACGACTACATACAGTGGCAGCACGAACGCGTCAGAAAATCTCTGCTTTACAAAACACCTGACGATTTTTAAAAACAAGTTTACACTAAGTGCTTTTTTGTTTCTTAATACTGTTTTGTTTCTTAATACTGTTCCATGTCAATTTTAACTTTTGTAAACCCTCTTTTTTCATTTAAAAATGTATATTGTTGAGCGTTTTTTGTGTATAAACAAACCTTTAAAGCTTTTCATACACAAAACCATAGATATATAGCCATGGAACATGTCACTGTCAATGTTTGGAATAGTCGCAAATTCTGTCCTTCCTTTTTCATGCTAAGAATTTTCGACACTTTTTAACGTTTATTGGTACGGGTAGTTGCAATTTAGCTCCACCTTTAAAATATTAAATTTACAAATTGTTCAGGGGTGAATATTTTTGCAACAAACGTGAAAAAAATGTGTTGTTTGCGGTCAGGTAGTAAAATCGTGTTTTTGATATAAACATAGAAGTTTTTACAACTAGTGACTAAAATAGTGCTTTTTTACAAGCGTTGGTTGAAATAATGAGCGCAGCGAGGTATTTAAAAACGCGAGTAAAAAAAGCACAGTTTAGCCTCGAGTTGTTAACACTATTTTTTTAATAACTTTATCAAAAAATAAAAAAAAAAAACAGGAAAATACTTTAAAAAATTTCGAACGAAGAGCAGTTCTCGCAACACACCATAATGGTTTAAAAACCGGACAGAAATCTTTTTGTGCACCCGATTTTGTTTTACTAAGAAGGCTTCGAATTGTATTATTAGATTTAAAAGCTGTTTTATTATTAAAGTTGTTTGCTACTCTTCGAATTTTCTCTGATACTCCTTTAATGTATGGAATTGTATTGGTTATACGTTTAAGGCTTTAACCATTCTCGGGTGGAAAACAATGTGGAGGTTCTTTACCTTCCTTTTTTGTTGTAACCATTCTGCTGCAGATCCTTCTGAATATTTCTTATTTCGGTTTCCAATTCATGACAATTATTACAAATTTGAACGGCTCTATTATATAAAGTTCCTATTATGCCTCGTTTGGTTGTAGCAGAATTATTTGAACCTTGATTTAAAATTGTCCTGTGTGAGTGGGTTTACGATAGACAGTTGTTCTTATGTCGCTTTCTACTCGTTTGACAAGTATATCAAGAAAAGGAATTTGACAATTTTGCTCCAACTCCATTGTGAATTTAATGGTGGGTCTTATGTTATTTAGGTGGTGAAGAAATTCTGAAAGTTGGGACACCGTTACCTATCTTGCACCTGAAAATAAGAGTTATATAGACAGCACTCCAACAACTGCATCAGTCCCTCCAGTGGCAGGCTGGTACGTTCGTAAAGGGATTCGTCATCAACCAGTCTCTGTCTAATAATATCTAGCGACAAAAGATTTAAGAATATTAACAAAATGTTTGGAATTTTCTACAAATGAAGTGGTCTTGCCTGCAAGAGGTTGAATAATTTTCAAAAGGAATTTAGACAGATTGCTTGTTGGAGAATTTCTGGAACTTGTTATTGGGCGTAAGGGCATTGCATCTTTGTAAATTTTGGAAAGTCCGTATAGATCAGGAGGCTTGCTATAATGTGGTGTAAGTTGAGACCTTGTGTTGTCCGGAATATATCGAAAATACTTTTTTAAAGTTCTATAAACCTTACTTTCGATTGATTGCATCGGGTCTTTTGAGAGAAGTTTATAGTTTCCTTTGGCAAGTACCTCTTCAACTTTCTGGTCATAGGTTTCCGTGTCTAAAATCACTGTTGCATTGCTCTTATCTGCCGGTAAGATTTTAACTGATTTGTCCTTTTGAAGATTCTTCAACGCGATTGCAAGACAGAAACACGTGAACAGGTTTTAAGAAGTTTTCGCCGTTTTAGGGGTTTTTCAACTTAGACGTGGTAACTTTCTAACTTTGCCACAAACAGCAATACTTTCACAGACGTCCTTGCTCATATAGTTTTTTGTCCTCGACGTTTTGCCGACGAAGAAAAATCGGTTCAGGCGTTTTTGCGTGATTGACGAATAAACACACATACAAATTTTCGCATTCGATCGTTCTAGATTTAGCGCCGCCACTGACTGCTGCTTCGAAGTCCAGCTAGATAATTTTCAGATTTTTTTATTTTAGTAGTAAATATAAGGCAATATATTATTCCTACTGTACAAGCTTTCTGGAATTTTGTTTTCTTTACGTAATATTCTGTAATTGCAGTTACTTTACAGTTGTGGCACATAAAAAATGTGTTGGAGTAGGTCAATTCTCTCTTTTTTTATCGCAATAACGCGTGATTCATGCACAATTTATTTTTTTGGAGATTCAGACAATTTTCTGTATACTCGTTCTTTATTATGTTGGGAATTTGGAACCTTTGGTTGCACTAAAACAAAATTATGATTGTTTTCCACAAACCAAAACTACACTTTTTTGCACTCGACGCGCGTTTCGCTAACAACGTTAGCATCATCAGGAGACGATAAACAATGAACTAAATTAATCTACGCTCTATCTTATATACAATCCTTTAGTGGGCGGAAATAAGACTAATAAATTGTGATTGATCACGATTTTTAATCCTACCTCCCCTCAACCAAAGAATAAAGTGTACTAAACGGGATAGGTCCTCTATCTTTATTTAAACTATTTCTGGATTTAATGATTTCCATACTTTCATATGCATTCAAAAGTCTTTTGTTTGGTACACTTTTTAGAAGTTTTAGGTTATCTAATGTTTCCTTAGGAAATCCCAAGGATAAAACTACAGTTCTAGAAAAAAGTGGAATTTACGAAATTAGTTGCATGGATTGTGATAAAAAATATGTTGGCCAAACGAGACGCTCTATTCAAACACGTTTTAAAGAACACTTAGCACACTTAAAATACGGAAGAACAGAAAAGTCAAGTGTGGCCGAGCATGCTTTTGAAAACAATCATAGATTCACATTAGATAACCTAAAACTTCTAAAAAGTGTACCAAACAAAAGACTTTTGAATGCATATGAAAGTATGGAAATCATTAAATCCAGAAATAGTTTAAATAAAGATAGAGGACCTATCCCGTTTAGTACACTTTATTCTTTGGTTGAGGGGAGGTAGGATTAAAAATCGTGATCAATCACAATTTATTAGTCTTATTTCCGCCCACTAAAGGATTGTATATAAGATAGAGCGTAGATTAATTTAGTTCATTGTTTATCGTCTCCTGATGATGCTAACGTTGTTAGCGAAACGCGCGTCGAGTGCAAAAAAGTGTAGTTTTGGTTTGTGGAAAACAATCATAATTTTGTGTTTTCGTTCTTTATTGATTTTAAACAATTTTTAATCTATGTAGCGTTAACATACATTTAAAAGCTTAGTAATAAGGACTTTAAAACTTATTTTTTTTTCCATATAAATTCGATGGTCAGTTCTACACATAACGGCCCTGTCCTTGCATTTTCCGAAAAAAAATCCTTAATAATAACTCTCCCAATCAAGTTAGCGTGAAAAAAATGCAGATCCAAAAACTCTTCAGGAGCCTAATTCTTGAATCTTAAGAGAAAGAAAGATCCCTCAAGAGAAGGGGAATGATCCCATCCCTCGAAAATAAGATGCTTTTCCCTGAAATTTTAGGTTGAAAAATATACATTTTACGCGCGTGCTTGCCTGAGAACTGGGACCGATCCCTGGCTTTGGAGTCGGGAACCGCGCCACCCAATTTTTGATAGAATGGAATGAGCGAACACAGCTCACGAATACGAAATGCGTTCGACACAAATCTATGTCGTTCCCTGCTCAAGAATTAGGGCTCTGGGCGCGAGTAGACCGGATAGATTTTTTGCCTTTCGCCTTGCCCAGGGCCAAGCCTGATTTTTACATTATTTTATTCGTTTTTCAAAGTTATTATGGTTACACACGCATATCCAGGAACTGATAAAAAATGTGGTTTTTTGATTATTAATTAAAAACGTCAGCTGCGTTCAAAAAAAGTATCGCCTTTTCTCTTAAGTCTTTTTGTAATTTTTTAAAATAAAAAAACCGATAAAAATATGTGGCTTTTTGCCTATTCGCTAATTATTATTATTTTTTGCAAATCCAGGAACTGATAAAAAAAATGTGGTTTTTAGATTATTATTAAAAAACGTTAGCTGCGTGCAAATAAAGTATCGCTTTTTGTCTTACGTCTTTTTGTAAATTTTTAAAATAAAAAAAAAACGATAAAAATATGTGGCTTTTAGCCTATTCGCTAATTATTATTATTTTTTGGAAATCCAGGAACTGATAAAAAATGTGGCTTTTAGATTATTATTAAAAAATGTTAGGTGCGTTCAAAAAAATTAACCTTTTTTGTCTTACGTCTTTTTGTAAATTTTTTAAATAAAAAAAAAACGATAAAAATATGTGGCTTTTAGCCTATTCGCTAATTATTATTATTTTTTGGAAATCCAGGAACTGATAAAAAAATGTGGCTTTTAGATTATTATTAAAAAATGTTAGGTGCGTTCAAAAAAATTAACGTTTTTTGTCTTACGTCTTTTTGTAATTTTTTTAAATAAAAAAAAACCGATCAAAATATGTGGCTTTTAGCCTATTCGCTAATTATTATTATTTTTTGCAAATCCAGGAACTGATAAAAAATGTGGCTTTTAGATTATTATTAAAAAACGTTAGCTGCGTTCCAAAAAAGTATTGCCTTTTGTCTTACGTTTTTTGTAAATTCTTCAAATAAAAAAACCGATAAAAATTTGTGGCTTTTAACCTATTCGCTAATTATTATTATTTTTTGCAAATCCAGGAACTGATAAAAAAATGTGGTTTTTAGATTATTATTAAAAAACGTTCGCTGCGTTCCAAAAAGTTATCGCTTTTTGTCTTACGTCTTTTTGTAATTTTTTAAAATAAAAAAAAAATCGATAAAACTATTATTATTATTATTTTTTGCAAATCCAGGAACTGATAAAAAAATGTGGTTTTTAGATTATTATTAAAAAACGTTAGCTGGGTGCAAAAAAAGTATCGCCTTTTGTCTTACGTCGTTTTGTTAATTTTTAAAATAAAAAAAGCTGATAAGAATATGTGGTTTTTAGCCTATTATTAAAAAACGTTAGCTGCGTTCCAAAAAAGTATTGCCTTTTGTCTTACGTTTTTTGTAAATTCTTCAAATAAAAAAACCGATAAAAATATGTGGCTTTTAGCCTATTCGCTAATTATTATTATTTTTTGCAAATCCAGGAACTGATAAAAAAATATGGCTTTTAGATTATTATTAAAAAACCTTAGCTGCGTTCAAAAAAAGTATCGCCTTTTGTCTTACGTCTTTTTGTAATTTTTTAAAATAAAAAAAGCTGATAAGAATATGTGGTTTTTAGCCTATTCGCTAATTATTATTATGTTTTGCGAATCCAGGAATTGATAAAAAAATGTGGTTTTTAGATTATTATTAAAAAACGTTAGCTGCGTGCAAAAAAGTATAGCCTTTTGTCTTACGTCTTTTTGTAATTTTTTAAAATAAAAAAAACTGATAAAAATATGTGGTTTTAGCCTATTCCCTAATTATTATTATTTTTTGCAAATCCAGGAATTGATAAAAAAATGTGGTTTTTAGATTATTATTAAAAAACGTTAGCTGCGTGCAAAAAAACTATCGCCTTTTGTCTTACGTCGTTTTGTAAATTTTTAAAATAAAAAAAAAATATGTGGTTTTAGCCTATTCGCTAATTATTATTATTTTTTGCAAGTACAGGAATTGATAAAGAAATGTGGTTTTTAGATTATTGTTAAAAAACGTTAGCTGCGTTCAAAAAAGTATCGCCTTTTGTCTTACGTCTTTTTGTAATTTTTTAAAATAAAAAAAAACTGATAAGAATATGTGGTTTTTAGCCTATTCGCTAATTATGTTTATTTTTTGCGAATCCAGGAACTGATAAAAAAAATGTGGCTTTTAGGTTATTATTAACAAATGTTAGCTGCGTTAAAAAAAGTATCGCCTTTTGTCTTACATCTTTTTGTAATATTTTAAAATGAAGAAAACGATAAAAATATGTGACCTTTAGCCTATTCGCTAATTATTATTATTTTTTGCAAATCCAGAAACTGATAAAAAAATGTGGCTTTTAGATTATTATTAAAAAACGTTAGTTGCGTTCCAAAAAAGTATTGCCTTTTGTCTTACGTTTTTTGTAAATTCTTAAAATAAAAAAAACCGATAAAAATATGTGGCTTTTAGCCTATTCGCTAATTATTATTATTTGCAAATCCAAGAACTGATAAAAAAAGTGTGGTTTTTAGAATATTATTAAAAAACGTTAGCTGCGTTCAAAAAAAGTATCGCCTTTTGTCTTACGTATTTTTGTAAATTTAAAAAAAAAAATATGTGGCTTTTAGCCTATTCGCTAATTATTATTATTTTTTGCAAATCCAGGAACTGATAAAAAAATTTGACTTTTAGATTATTATTAAAAAACGTTAGCTGCATTCAAAAAAAGTATCTCCTTTTGTCTTACGTCTTTTTGTAATTTAAAAAAAAAACTGATAAGAATATGTGGTTTTTAGCCTATTCGCTAATTATTATTATTTTTTGCAAATCCAGGAACTGATAAAGAAATGTGGTTTTTAGAATATTATTAAAAAACATTAGCTGCGTTCAAAAAAAGTACCGCCTTTTGTCTTACGTCTTTTTGTAATTTTTTAAAATAAAAAAAACTGATAAAAATATGTGGTTTTAGCCTATTCGCTAATTATTATTATTTTTTGCAAATCCAAGAACTGATTTTAGAATATTATTAAAAAACGTTAGCTGCGTTCAAAAAAAGTATCGCCTTTTGTCTTACGTCTTTTTGTAAATTTTTAATATAAAAAAAAATATGTGGCTTTTAGCCTATTCGCTAATTATTATTATTTTTTGAAAATCCAGGAACTGATAAAAAATGTGGCTTTTAGATTATTATTAAAAAACGTTAGCTGCGTTCAAAAAAAGTATCGCCTTTTGTCTTACGACTTCTTGTAATTTTTTAAAATAAAAAAAACTGATAAGAATATGTGGGTTTTAGCCTATTCGCTAATTATTATTATTATTTTTTGAAAATCCAGGAATTGATAAAAAAATGTGGTTTTTAGAATATTATTAAAAAACGTTAGCTGCGTTCAAAAAAAGTATCGCCTTTTGTCTTACGTCTTTTTGTAATTTTTTAAAATAAAAAAACCGATAAAAATATGTGGCTTTTAGCCTATTCGCTAATTATTATGTCTATCCAGGAACTGATAAAAAAATATGGCTTTTAGATTATTATTAAAAAACGTTAGCTGCGTTCCAAAAAGTATTGCCTTTTGTCTTACGTTTTTTGTGATAAAAATATGTGATTTTAGCCTATTCGCTAATTAATATTATTTTTTGCAAATCCAGGAAATAATAAAAAAAAGTGGCTTTTAGATTATTATTAAAAAACGTTAGCTGCGTTCAAAAAAAGTATCGCCTTTTGTCTTACGTCTTTTTCAAAATTATGATTGTTTTCCACAAACCAAAACTACACTTTTTTGCACTCGACGCGCGTTTCGCTAACAACGTTAGCATCATCAGGAGACGATAAACAATGTTTATGGAAAACAATCATAATTTTGTTTTAGTGCAAGCAAAGGTTCCAAATTCCCAACATAGTTACGTCTTTTTGTAAATTTTTAAAATAAAAAAAAATAAAAATATGTGGCTTTTAGCGTATTCGCTAATTATTATTATTTTTTTCAAATCCAGAAACTGATAAAAAAATGTGGTTTTTAGATTATTATTAAAAAACGTTAGCTGCGTTCAAAAAAAGTATCGCCTTTTCTCTTACGGCTTTCTGTAATTTTTTAAAATGAAAAAAAGTCGATAAAACTATTATTATTATTATTTTTTGCAAATCCAGGAACTGATAAAAAAATGTGGCTTTTAGATTATTATTAAAAAATGTTAGCTGCGTTCAAAAAAAGTATCGCCTTTTGTCTCACAAGAAAACGATAAAAATATGTGGCTTTTAGCCTATTCGCTAATTATTATTATTTTTTGCAAATCCAGAAACTGATAAAAAAATGTGGCTTTTGGATTATTATTAAAAAATGTTAGCTGCGTTCAAAAAAAGTATCGCCTTTTGTCTTGCGTCTTTTTGTAAATTTTTAAAATACAAAAAATAAAATTATGTGGCTTTTAGCCTATTCGCTAATTATTATTATTTTTTGCAAATCCAGAAACTGATAAAAAATTGTGGTTTTTAGATTATTATTAAAAAACGTTAGCTGCGTTCAAAAAAATTATCGCCTTTTGTCTTACTTCTTTTTGTAAATTTTTAAAATAAAAAAAAATTAAAATATGTGGCTTTTAGCGTATTCGCTAATTATTATTATTTTTTGCAAATCCAGAAACTGATAAAAAAATGTGGTTTTTAGATTATTATTAAAAAACGTTAGCTGCGTTCAAAAAAAGTATCGCTTTTTGTCTTACGGCTTTTTGTAATTTTTTAAAATGAAAAAAAATCGTTAAAACTATTATTATTATTATTTTTTGCAAATCCAGGAACTGATAAAAAAATGTGGTTTTTAGATTATTATTAAAAAACGTTAGCTGCGTTCAAAAAAAGTATCGCCTTTTGTCTTACGTCTTTTTGTAATAATTTAAAATAAAGAAAACGATAAAAATATGTGGCTTTTAGCCTATTCGCTATTTATTATTATTTTTTGTAAATCCAGGAACTGCTAAAAAAATGTGACTTTTAGATTATTATTAAAAAATGTTAGCTGCGTTCAAAAAAAGTATCGCCTTTTGTCTTACATCTTTTTGTAATAATTTAAAATAATGAAAACGATAAAAATATGTGGCTTTTAGCCTATTCGCTAATTAATATTATTTTTTGCAAATCCAGAAACTGATACAAAAATGTGGCTTTTAGATTATTATTAAAAAATGTTAGCTGCGTTTAAAAAAAGTATCGCCTTTTGTCTTGCGCTTTTTTGTAAATTTTTAAAATTAAAAAAAATAAAATTATGTGGCTTTTAGCCTATTCGCTAATTATTATTATTTTTTGCAAATCCAGAAACTGATAAAAAAATGTGGTTTTTAGATTATTATTAAAAAACGTTAGCTGCGTTCAAAAAAAGTATCGCCTTTTGTCTTACTTCTTTTTGTTAATTTTTAAAATAAAAAAAAAAATAAAAATATGTGGCTTTTAGCGTATTCGCTAATTATTATTATATTTTTCAAATCCAGAAACTGATAAAAAAATGTGGTTATTAGATTATTATTAAAAAATGTTAGCTGCGTTCAAAAAAAGTATCACCTTTTGTCTTACGGCTTTTTGTAATTTTTTAAAATGAAAAAAAATCGATAAAACTATTATTATTATTATTTTTTAAAAATCCAGGAACTGATAAAAAAATGTGGTTTTTAGATTATTATTAAAAAACGTTAGCTGCGTTCAAAAAAAGTATCGCCTTTTGTCTTACGTCTTTTTGTAATTTTTTAAAATAAAAAAAACTGATAAGAATATGTGGTTTTCAGCCTATTCGCTAATTATTATTATTTTTTGCAAATCTAGGAACTGATAAAAAAATGTGGCTTTTAGATTATTATTAAAAAATGTTAGCTGCGTTAAAAAAAATATCGCCTTTTGTCTTACATCTTGTAATATTTTAAAATAAAGAAAACGAGAAAAATATGTGGCTTTTAGCCTATTCGCTAATGGGGTTTTCCCACATTTTTGGGAAGCAACGGAATTTGGTACCTTAGAGTGAGTTATCCAAAACGCATTTATTATTTCTTCTGAAAAACTCTTGGTTTTGTAGAAAAAAATTTTTAAAGTTGGAGTTCTACAAAAACGCTCAAAAAAATTTTTTAGCCAACTAACTTTACGAGAAAAGTAGCGAGTGGTGACCTTTTTCTCAGCCTCTTCCTAACTTCAGTTTAATGCTTAGCTGTCACTAAATGTCATTTCTGTTTAGTAAACAATCTGTTAAAAGTTGTATTTATTTTTTCTCGAGCTTTTTCTGCATCAAAATGAAAAAGTGCGTTTTCCGCGGATGTGAAAATAAATAAATGTCAGAATTCCCCTGGAAATTTAAGATATTTTTGCCCTTCCCTTTGTGACCAAGAAGAAAATTGTGGCTCTAGAGGCACTAAAGCTGAAAAAATTATCCACGGCTGGGCGCAATAGTGTGTGAAGATCACAGCTGAAATTCAAATACAACCCCATTAGAGACATCGCCACCCAAAGGAAAAATTTTTCTTTACAAAAAAATATTTCATGATCATGTAAAAAAATATAGGTTTACCTTTGATGGTTCTCGCGTAAAATAACCCTCATACAATCTGTTAAGACAAGTAAAATTTAGTTCACTTCTTGTTTAACCCATTATTCTTATAGCAATAAAGTTTTTAAATAAAAAAGTAAATAAAAAAGAGTTTTACCAACCACCACTGGTTTCAGACACAGTCCATCCACCAGTCGGCCCTTCAACTATAAGGAATCGATAACAAAAACAATGAACTTTACAAAATACACCGGAGTACCACAAGAATACATACCGGGTGTGACTTGGAGAATAAACGCAAACATGTGTTTCACCCTTGTTGGGGATCATCGGTACGCCATAAGGTTTTATAGACAAATAATACAAACGATCAAACCAACAAGTCATGAACAAATGCTCGGCAAAACATTATAGATAACAGGATGAGAAATGATGGCTACTATGGATAGTGGGAATTTGTTTGAAACCAGTCAGTGGTAGAACTAGTGGAGGATGCCAAAAATCCAATAGTTTTGTGTTGGTAAAACTCTTTTTTTTAATTTATATTTAACTCCACTATAGACATTGGGAATTTATATCTCATTCTGTAATAAGACTTTTGTTGATTTGCTTAAAAACTGGAAAGAAAAGATTTATTTAAAATTGACCGAGCCAAACTTCCCACTTATGACATAGAAAAGTCTGATAAGGTCAGTCCTCCCCACCTTTATGGGAATCTAGGGACGTATAAAACTTCTGTAAAAATTTTTTTTAGCTCCAGTGATGGGAGTGAAAAAATATGGTAAATCACTTCAAGTTATTTTTTTTTCTAATATTTTTTCTTCAAGTTTAGTGGAATTTTTTTAAACTTATATTTAAATTTATTGCCTCAGGGTTAATTTTTTTGTAGTTTAAGAAGTTCATAGCAAGTAATTTAGAGAGATGCATTGATTAGCAAAAGTCAATGTTTCTTCCCAAATTTTTCTTAAACCAAAAACTTCTGGGTTAGTTTACCTGCCAAGGACTGGGTTGGGGTCGAATCTCGTCTTAATTTTAGATGTTGGGAAAATCAAGTTACTAATGCATTGCAGACGAAAATTTGTGAAAAATGATATTAAAAATGACATTATTTTCCCCCCTGCACAAAAACTTGTAAAATGTAACCGTATTTTAATGTATTGTACCAAAGGTCAAAATAGTGAAATTCTATGAGGATCTTATATGATAGGACATATGAGCCGTCAAATAACAGATGTCTGGCAAACACCCAAGAAGACTTTTTTCTCATAACTTTCAACCGAAAAAAATCTTGGGTGGAAAAACGAAATTCAAAATTGGATGCGTTTTTTTTAACTTCTTTTTTTTATTTCTCTTTTGTTTCAATTGCCTTAGGAGCATATTCCTATTGGAAATATTAACACGCCATCGCCAGGACGAACCCATATCAGATGACTTATAATAAAGTACAAGTGCGGAATGATGCCTATTTGTGAGTGATTCAAAATGATGTTTGGGGTGGGCGCCTAGTGGTTTTATACTGTCTGAAATTGTTTCAATCTTTTTTTAGAAGCATGTTCTGTAAATAAGATTCATTTTGGGACCTTCAATGGAAAAAATTGTCATTTTTAATATTACAATAGTTTTATATAATTTTTATTTTTAATAAGTGAAGTGAAATAAAATCATTGCCTGTTCTTTTGTTTTGTAAGAAATAAATATATACCTACTGTAAATTTACCATGTTTTATGTATCCTAAAACTCAAGTTTTTAAAGGCGGACAAAAAAATATCAAGACTAAAGTTAAATAGTTTTATTAAATAATATGGTCAAAAATACGTACTATTTAAACAAAAGGAGTGTTAGATACACAAGAAAATAGTAAATTATTAATAAAACAAAATAAATAAATGTACTATTTTAATTATACAATTTTTTATTATTCTAAATATACAAAACTTTAATTTTATATCTGAAGGAATCCAGAGAGGTGGAAAAAAATATCCACATTATTAGCAGAGCTACACATTCTTCGTATAGGTCTATTAAGGTTGTAATTTGTATTATAATATTCTAAGTTAAAAATATTCCTATTTCTTGTACTCCGCTGTGGAACCCTTAAGCCAATTCTATGTATTAATTGACGAGAATCAAACATTGCATTTCAAATCTTGAAAATAAAAGCTAGATCAAGACATTACTCGACGGTTTTCAAGAGTTGTGACCTTTAGAAATTTTAAAACATCACAATAAACTATTTCCCCAGATAGAATTTTAAGTTTAAAAGCTACAAAACATAAGAATTTCTTCAATACCCTTTCCAGATTTTCTACATGACATTTATAGAATGGGGACCATATGGAACTACAATATTCTAATATTGATCTAACAAGAGAACAATAAACATTTTTAAAACAGATTATATTTTTAAATTCAGATAGGCTCCTTTTTAAGAAACCCAGTAGTTTAAAAGCTTTGTTACAGATAAAGTTATAGTGATTTTTAAAGCTTAAGCTTGGGTCAAATAATACCCTTAAGTCTTTAAATTTTGTGAAAAAGTGTTGAGATCATTCTGCACTCTTTCACAATCCCTAAAATCTTTAACAATTCTAAAAATCTTTTAATCGTCTGCATATAGAAGGATTAGACAGCAACAGAAACAGTCTGAAATATCATTAATAAAACAAATTAAAAGAATTGTAGACATAGGTCCCCTTGTGGTACTCCAGACTTCACTAATATCTCTTCAGAGAGACAATTTTTTATCCTAACAGCCTGTCTTCGGTTCTTATGATGCCAAGATTTGTACAGGGAATCAAAACAATGTATTAACATCAATCAGTGAAGATTTTTTTTCTTTCAAAATCTTTGTCAAAAGACCTTTTTAGCAATACCAAAAACCTATAATTTATTTGGCGGTACCTTACATTGAGGTTTTATCTCTTAACAGTTTTTTTAAGTTTTTGATAGTCCTGTCATAAGACTCCTCTGTAAAAAATTGTGCTCCACCAATTTGTATAAAATTTTAGTATATTGTCATAGTCAAAATACACAATACAGAAATCATAACGAAAATTTCATAAAAGTGTTTTATAACACTTATTTTAAGTCTTTAGTAGTTATGCTCATTGATTTTTTAGCAATCTGAGTACTTGGGTCATCAAACTATAAATATATTAATAGCAGGTTTTAAATTTTAATCACGATATCTGATTTACCCTGTACATTATAAATGGTTTACATGAAACAAAAAATGTTATTCAAATTGGCGAAAAACAATGTTTCACATAGAACACTTCAAGATTTGATAAAAAACGGTACTTCACTTTGGGGTTCATTTGTGATCTATCACTTTGAAGTTTCTACAGAGATAAAAAAATTCAGGCTGACAACATTTTTTGGAGTTTATCATATATTTTTGTGATTTTCACAAAAAAAAATCCATGTTTTATAAATAATTTCCGCGTTTTATTAAACAACTCAATGTTTTGCATTAGTTTAGGTAGTAACTATATTTTTGATATTACTGTAAGTATGCGCGTTTTGAGATATCTACATTTTTTATGGCACTTTGAGATTAAATTTTTGTTTTATGACCAGATATTTAAGTAACGAATGAGACTTTAAAAAAATATAAACATTAAAAAACAAAAAAAAAACGCAGATATTAATTAAACAAACACGGATTTTTTAAAGTGCTTTAGCAGACACATATATCGCCCAAAGAACCTTTTCTTGAATATCTCTAGCTAGCAGCTACAGTAAGTAAGGATGTTTTTAGAAGTTCAACCCTCTTTCCAACCTCCCACGACCATTAAAAACTCATTGCTTGATGCCAAAGATATTTTGTAAATTTTTTATAAAAATCGGTTTAGCAGCTCTCCACTAATGTAACAAAAAGACACCACACCAAAACATGGGTATTGGCTTCTCAGGTACAAGCCTGATTTTGAAATTTTAATTTTTTGAATTTCCTTCAAGACATCATCTTTAACTTTTTCCCCCTCTCCACTGCCTCAGTGCCCAGGTGTTTAGAAGCGCCAAAAATAGCCCCAGTTAACGTTATTCTGCCAAATCGCAAGCTGTGCCATAATGGAGAATTGGCTTGAAGTCGAGTATCCGTTTCAGCTTCGACACACAAGGAATCGCTCATATTTGACCGCATGTAATTAATGAACCTGTCAACATTCCATTTGGTCCATTTTCTCTGCAGTTTTAAACTTGAACCAGAGCTGGTATACATCGATATAGGTGTACTTGTCTTCAGATCGCAAAATGGTATATATTACCCCTTTGTTATCTGCGCAGATTTACATCAATTGAGACACATAATTATGACTTTTTGGTCCGAGGGCTGGCACGTCTTCGTTTAAGTGACTGCAAATCCATTTTAGCATTTCCAACATCATTGTAGAGGTGCAGGCTGGTTCTTCACTTCTTCTGTGAAGCCAAAAAAGGACAGCAATGGCATGCTTGCAGCCCCCTGTAAGTATCAAAAAAGAAAAGTTAAAAACAGTTAACAATTTTCTAATAACAGGTTAAAAGGAGACACATTCTGCTTGCGTCTTTTTTTATCTTGTGAAAACTAAATTTGCATTGTGTGTTCCTAGCTTAACAGAAACTGGTACAAAAAATACATCATAGTTAGAAATTACCAGAAAAATATTTTTTAAAACATGGCACCAGCAGGCATGTATAAATGTTATTTTTCTTCAATATCTCCAAAATTACTGATCTGCTAATTTTTGTTGAAAATATAATTATTTCTTTTAATGTGAAAACTGTATGTGTGTTGCTAGCTGATACGGTTTGTGGGTTTCTTACCCTCTTTACAACCCTCACCCCCATCAAAAACTAATCAGCTCATTCTTTGGTTCCAAAGGATTTTTGTGCCAAATTTCATCAAAATCGGTTAACTTTAGTGGCTTTTCAGTCATCGTTGTCCAGACAGACAGGCAGGCACCAATTAAGAAATTTTGTATTTAGGTCTTTCATGTTTATTTGAGTTATTTTGGTATAAATAAAGTGTTTTTTTTTCGCACATATTTTTTTTTTTTGAAGTTAGGAATGCCCCCCACCAGAGAAATGTGAAATGACGCCGAAATTTGATAATTAAACAAGTCTCGGAGATGGTTTGGGGATACAATCTTTTAATGTCTAAAAAAATTATTCCAATGTTCATAGCTCCTCATTTTGTCCTAACAAACGTAACTTTTTGTGTTGGTATGCTCTAAAAACTCTATGCATAAAGGTCAACTTTTAAAAAATTTAAAGCAGTTTTACTTGGATTTTCCACCCCAGATATGTACAAAAAAAAGAGCAGCGCCTAATATTCTGTAAGTTTGGATACCTTAAAGATATAATTTTCCTACCAGGTGTAATTGCAAAATAGTGCCAGCTGCCATTCTGAAAGTTATAATTTTACCTCTTTTTCTCAAAAAATGTAAATAATAACAATTATTAAGTAATTTTAAGAAGACTTTAAAAAGAGATTAACCAAATATTTTTTTTTAAATGTAATGTAAAATGTGTATAGTTTCAAGTTTTTAAAACTACCTGCAGAAGCAGAACAATCTTTGCACTCAGAATGCAGCACTTTTTCCTCCTTCTCATTAACAGAAATTTCCACAGTATAAGGAGTATTTCTTACTCTGTGCTCAGGAGTTATTTTCGCCTTGACTGTGCAAACATCTCCTTCTCTCTTAACTTGTCACCATAGACCTCCTTCGTAACTCTAAAATAAACAATAACACTTAAGCCTTCAATCATCTCACTTTTAACACCAAATCAACCAGACCATGTACATTTTTAAGGTACAAACAAAGTAAAAATAATTTCATATACACGTAGAATTGCAACTCTCATATGACACGAGAATAACTGATAGATAGACAAAACTTCATATGTCCAGTTTACATACCATGAGTCCTCTAGGTATGGCAAAAGTTTAGAAATCATATTTTTTTTGTAATGCACTGAATGGCATGTGGTGACACTTCATTAGCTGTTAATTTTTCATGCTATGATATTTTTCATAACATGAATTAAATTTGGAAATTCTTTGAGATTAAAAATATAAGATAAAAAAAATACAATTTTTTTTTATATTTTTACAAATCTGTCTTAGTTATATACCTCAAAATAGTTTTCCCAGATTTTACAGCTGTGGTTAATTATTTCTGATAAAGCTTTTCTAACATTTTGTTTTAAATTTTATAGCAAAATTTTAGGTGTACCTACAAATGACTTTTTTATTATCTTCACATTTTGCAGCTTTTCACTGTTACAAAAAAATCCAGGATGTTTAAAATATAGTAACTGTAATAAATTACTTATTTACTGTCATTTATATTTTGCTTTTAATAAGTTGGTCAAAACCTTGGTCAAAACTAGTAAGAAATCCTGTTGAGTCCAATATTTCCTTGAATATCTGAAAAACTACAAATCTGATATAGTTTTTGTTGGAACTGTAATTATCCATCTAAATATTAAAACCGTGTGTTGCTAGCTGCTAAAAGTATATTTTATTTTCCTTGAATATTTCAAGAACTACAGATCTGACTTCAACGTAAATGTAATTGCTAGCTGCTACAATTCCACCCTCTTCACAACAAATTAATTGACTATTATATAATGTTTTGTTTTAAAAGTCATTTTAATTAAATGTTTGGGATTTTCTTTGAAAGATACTTGAATGATTTAATAAGCTAGTCATCAGGTTTTATTAAACCCAAAATCCTAATTTTGAATATTTATTTTTAGTTTAGTTTTTTACTTTATTGACATTCTTTTGTATTTTTTTTAAACTAGCTTTTGCTAAGTATATAAATTAACCTTGAAATTAACATTGCATTTTTCTGAAAAAACTTTACTGTCATAAGCCTAATGTGTTAGTAAAGAAATTTGATGGTAATGTGGCACTAAATTATCATCATGTCAGAATTTAGCTCAATCTTGATAGTTTAGAGAGGCATAAAAAATTACTGACATTTGTTTGATGCATAAATTAATTAACGGTCTAACTGACTGTTAGACATCATCATACTTTTCACATTACTTTTCATACAACTGATTATGGACAAAAAAATAATTTATTGAAAGAACTTTATTGCTTAACTCAGTAACCAGTTATTAATGTTTTTAATGTATCTGTTAACTCCTTAAAAAGACTAACAAAAAGAATCTTACCAGACTAAATATTTTTTTTAGTTAAATTTTATACTGTTGTGTGTCTGTTTTCAAATATTTTGCATTGTTCATACTATAACTCCTACTATACTATATTTCATGTCTTTATTTACTAATTAGTATTCAGTGTTGACTATGTAAAATTTTTTTCTTTTGACAAGGTATTGATTTTAATGGGGTTTCTGTTCCCTATAAATATAAATAAATAAATTAAATTACTTGTGCTGAGGTCCTTTCTCAAAAAGTTACCTTGCTTTTTCTTACTTGGCATAAAAAAGTAACAAGGTTTGGATTTTTGTAATCGGGGAAAAAAAAGTTAAATTTAAAAAAATATGTACAGGGTGTCCAAAAATCATATTTCAAGTCACTTGACAAGGTTTTTATAATAAATGTTTAACAGTCTTACTCATATATCTTGACACAATTTGGATTTTTAATGTGCGCAGTTAAACCATACTCACTTCCAGTCTTAACATTCTTCATCTCAGCGCTAAAGAAATCCATATTATCCAAATAATATAAATTAATCATCTCATGATCCACTTTGGGTAAGTTGTTAGAATCACCCTTCACAAATCCCTTCTCCATATTCTGAGCCATATTCTCTAAAAAAAAATCAAGAAAAAATCTTAACAAAATTCAAAAAGTTAAAAAACTACTTATTTACAGCTCTCTTTAAAAATCTTTTTATCAATACTTTTTTTAATATAAATATTGAAACCTTTAAAATAAGTGCAAAAAAATTAAAAGAACAGAATATTATCGCTTTAGAATAGATAGCTATATTTGAAGTCTGAAAATACCATCATGGCTGTACCCAAGGGGTGGACCAATCCAGCAAGTGCACAAAATATTTGGCAGGAACTATATTTTAGCACTTGCAGGCTTCCTATATTATTAGTTTCATTTTATCCTAAACCCAGGAGGAACTGGAATATGGACACTTTTTACAGGAGACGTACAAAATATGGGATCATTTCACCCGTTGGCTGTACCAATATACAGATTTTAAACAATAGCAGAACGAAGTTTTTATAATGTTACTAGTATGAATCTACACTTTTGCAAGCAAATAAGAAAAGCTATCAAAAGATATAGATTTTAGGAGAAAATTCTGTCTTCTAATAGACATGTAGCAAGCATGAAAATTCTTGGATCTGGGGTTGAGTTTTTATGGTGGTTTTTGATGATGCATCAGAAAGCAGCTTTATATAAAGAGAGTGTCTAAAGAGCCAACAATTTATTATGTGTTTTTCATATTTTCGTTTTTTTTCAAACTAAATTAACCCAACCTAACCTAAACAGACTCAATCCAACTTATTAAAAGCCAAAACACCCCAAAAAACACACTTTAAACTAAATTAACCCAACCTAAACAGACTCAAACCAACTAAATTCACCCAACCTAACCTAAACAAACCAACTTATTCAAAGCCAAAACAGCCCAAAAAAACACACTACAACCCCTACATCTTTTTTTGGCATAAAAAAAATGTTTGGGTTGTTTTGGCTTTTAATAAGTTGGTTTGAGTCTGTTTAGGTTAGGTTGGGTTAATTTAGTTTAAAAAAATATGAAAATATGAAACACATAATAAATAATTATTGTCGGCTCTTTACCCTCACGTCTATTCAGCCGAATTGTCGGCTCTTTATAGACACTCCCTTATATAAAATTACTTAAAAAAACTTACCAAATATCAAAATTTGTATGCGCACACTCTGTTAAAAATCGCAATCAAAAGTTCTTATTCTTCTTGTCTCCGAATTAAGCTTATAAACCCAGCTTAAATTTTCTTAGCAGCTAGGGCTATGGTGGACAGGAACCGTACTGTTTGTAATAACATTCACTACATATATAGTTGTATATTACTTGTAGGCTTTCTAAACGACAATATAAACTTCCGCACTACTAAATGTTTATAATTTTATAAATTAACTTCAAAAGAATCACAACCAAAAAAGCAAAACACAAAAAAACGAATTGACAGTATGACTTAAAGTTAGCCGCAGGCCGCAGTTCGCAACCCAGTGGTCCAAATAAAAACTGCACTTGACAAATTACAATGGACCAGCCAAAAATGACGTCACCTGTATTGATTATGACGTCACCTATATTCGTTTTGAAAAATCGTAAGGCCACTGAATCGACGATTAAAAACATTATTTTTCACATAGAAAACCAAAATTTTTTGGGGAAAAAAGTTTTTAGATGGATTTCTTGGACCTTTATGTTTCTGTATATTCCAAAAAAAAGGTAACTTTTTTTTTATGGGAAAGCCCCATTATTATTATTTTTCGCAAATCCAGAAACCGATAAAAAAATGTGGCTTTTAGATTATTATTAAAAAACGTTAGCTGTGTTCAAAAAAAGTATCGCCTTTTGTCTTACATCTTTCTGTAATTTTTGAAAATAAAAAAAAACGATAAAAATATGTGGCTTTTAGCCTATTCGCTAATTATTATTATTTTTTGCAAATCCAGGAACTCATAAAAAAATGTTGCTTTTAGATTATTATTAAAAAACGTTAGTTGCGTTCCAAAAAAGTATTGCCTTTTGTCTTACGTTTTTTGTAAATTCTTAAAATAAAAAAAAACCGATAAAAATATGTGGCTTTTAGCCTATTCGCTAATTATTATTATTTGGAAATCCAAGAAATGATAAAAAAATGTGGTTTTTAGAATGTTATTAAAAAATGTTAGCTGCGTTCAAAAAAAGTATCGCCTTTTGTCTTACGTCTTTTTGTAAATTTTTAAAATAAAAAAAAAATATGTGGCTGTTAGCCTATTCGCTAGTTATTATTATTTTTTGCAAATCCAGGAACTGATAAAAAAATGTGGCTTTTAGATTATTATTAAAAAACGTTAGCGGCGTTCCAAAAAAGTATTGCCTTTTGTCTTACATCTTTTTGTAATATTTTAAAATAAAGAAAACGATAAAAATATGTGGCTTTTAG
This sequence comes from Oxystoma pomonae, assembly GCA_963921995.1. Lineage (NCBI taxonomy): Eukaryota > Metazoa > Arthropoda > Insecta > Coleoptera > Brentidae > Oxystoma > Oxystoma pomonae. The sequence goes on along the minus strand of OY998167.1, from coordinate 1,737,533 downwards.
CCTATTCGCTAATTATTATTATTTTTTGCAAATCCAGGAACTGATAAAAAAAATGTGGCTTTTAGATTATTATTAAAAAATGTAAGCTGCCTTCAAAAAAAGTATCGCCTTTTGTCTTACATCTTTTTGTAATATTTTAAAATAAGGAAAACGATAAAAATATGTGGCTTTTAGCCTATTCGCTAATTATTATTATTTTTTGCAAATCCAGAAACTGATAAAAAAATGTGGCTTTTAGATTATTATTAAAAAACGTTAGCTGCGTTCAAAAAAATTATCGCCTTTTGTCTTACGTCTTTTTGTAAATTTTTAAAATAAGAAAAATCCGATAAAAATATGTGGCTTTTAGACTATTCGCTAGTTATTATTATTTTTTGCAAATCCAGGAAGTGATAAAAAATGTGGCTCATAGATTATTATTAAAAAACTTTAGCTGCGTTCAAAAAAAGTATCGCTTTTTGTCTTACGTCTTTTTGCAAATTTTTAAAATAAAAAAAATTGATAAAAATATGTGGCTTTTAGCCTATTCGCGAATTATTATTATTTTTTGCAAATCCAGGAACTGATAAAAAAATGTGGTTTTTAGATTATTATTAAGAAACGTTAGCTGCGTTCAAAAAAAGTATCGCCTTTTGTCTTATGTTTTTTGTAGTTTTTTAAAATAAAAAAAAACCGATAAAAATATTTGGCTTTTAGCCTATTCGCTAATGAAAATAATACTATATAGTTATACAGGGTGTTTCAAATTCGATTCTTCTAAACGGTAGGAGATACGAAAAGGTTTAAATTAGGGCAAAGTTGCGAAACTTGATGTTTTGCTCAAAACTAAAAAAAAAGTTTACAAATTCCGGATAGTTCCGGAGATAGGCGAAAGAGACCGAAATCTTCATTTTTAGTTTTGTATTTTTCTGCGCCCTTATTCTTAAAGCTGTCAAAAAACGCTTAAAACTTTCTACAGGCACTTTTTTAAGATCTACCTAGTGAGAGGTCCGTTTTTGAGACTTTGACAGCAGTTTGGTGATGGCATATTTCTATTTACAGTTTATTGATTTTCAGAGTTTTTAACGTTATTATTTAATAAATGAGAAGTACAAGGTCAAATCGTCAATTTATTGTCATATTTTAATTCCTCTTAAAAAACACTTAAAATCGATATCAAACACAATAGAGATATTTTCTTTAGTTTCTAAGATATGGGCTTTACAAAATTGCGTTTTGGACATTATGAAAGCCAATATCTTGAAAACTAGTAAAGTAAACCTTATGATATGGGGTACCATTGGAATGAGAATTTCAGCGAGAATTTAAATATGAAGTCAAAATGAGAGTTGCTATTTAAAGTTTTCAGAATATTTTCCAAAAATAGCCTCCCAGAAAAGGGCTACATAGGGAATTTTACTTTTTACGATAAATGGGAGTTGGCGATGTATCGAAAACAAAAATCTATATTGCAAAGGTGGTATATTTTTTTCTTAAAACCCCTCTTTAGACTAACTGTGTACCAGGAAATGATGTTTTTAGCTGTCTTTATAAAATTGCTAAATCATAGTAGGCAATATGGAAGTGTTTTGCGTTTTAAAAAATGATAAACATCCTGCATTATGAGTCATAGCCACCTAAGTGAAAAAACTTTAAATTCCAATATCTCCAAAACTATTGAACCCAGGGCATATAATTATACATTTCTGAAATCAGGAATAAACATAGAATTTAAAAATGCATACAGTGTGTTATATTTAACTTTGAATTGAAAAAGTGAATAAACACTTTGAATGACAGTTGTTTTTTTTTACTTTAATATTTTTGAAGATTTGTATTAAAACATTTTTCTAGCTCACTTTATTAACAGATATAACAGGGGGGACCATTTATAATGAAACACCCTGTACATGCTATAGGTATCCTTTTTTCTTGCATATGCATTTTTCGTTAACTGTGATACATAAGAATACTTCTGGGTGCATCAACCAACCGAAACCATTAAACTATTCTATAGTTATAGACTATGAATAATTTTATTACCAAATGCGTATTTTCAAATAACTTATTCCTATAGTAATTTGAGTATGTTTGCCCAGTCCATCGCTAATAAACTCATAGAAATAAAAATTATAATTTACTTTTTTTGTAATTTTTCTACTAGTTCCTTATATTTACGACGGATTTAATATGCAAAGACATTAAAACGCATTTTTAAATGTCTTTTTTTTTTCAATAGAGTATTTTCATAAAAAAATATAGTTGGGCCATTCATCAGGAAAAAGCGGTTATTCGACTAGATGGACGGGTTTAAGGGACACAAGGTGGGCCAGCAAGGTGGGGGGGCAGGGCTGGGAGAGAGGTAAAGGGGGGTGGGGCAGAAAAGGAAGAGAGGATCGACATTTTTTTCGGTCGCTTTTTCTCAAATTTGTGAAAAGACCCCATTAGTTATGCGTCGTTGACACACCAGGGAACCTATCGTAATTTTCGTAATTTCTTCGTAAAACAGTTCAGAAATTACGATTTGATTGCAGCGGGTGTGCTTTGAGTATTTCCAAGTTTTATTGGAAATATTTTATGGTGGATGTAAAATTTTTATGATTTATTATTATTTCCCCTATATAATCATAATAATAATAAATTTTGTAAAATTCGATATCAACGAAGAAGGAAAAGCCAATAAATATTGTCAAACTTTTTTATACCGAACCACTAAATGCTCCCCCAACTTTGTATATTTTTATACAGGGTGTCCCAAGGCGGTGACCTATTAAAATATTTTGGAAACTTTACAATGGAAACTTTCTATTCTAACATAAGTCCATGTAAACAAAATTCTTATTTTAAATTGAACACCCTGTATATTTTTGCATTTTTGGATTCTACAAAATATTTTAGGTATATTTTATGTATAATGTCCTATACCTATGTTTAACTGTTTTTAAAATATTAACAGGTGAAAATTGACATTTCTTAACTTTGACAGCCCGTAACATCGAAACGGTTGAGGATAGAGCAAAACGTTTTTACATTCCTATTTTGGTTTTTCACAAGCTATCGTTTTGTACTATTTTTAACCCAGGGTTAAACTAACCTTGGGATATTTTAACCCTGGGTTTAGATATAAAACGATAGCTTGTGGAAAACCAATGCAGGAATGTAAAAGCAGTTTTGCTCTATCCTTACTTGTTTCGATGTTACGGGCTGTCAAGTTAAAAAATGTCAATCTTCGCCTGCCAATATTTTAAAAACAGTTGAACATTGGTATAGGACATTATACATAAAATGTACCCAAAATATTTTGTAGAAACCAAAAACGCACAACTATACAGGGTGTTCAATTTAAAATAAGAAAGTTGCAAGGAAAGTTGTGGCCAAGTTTTCCTGCGAATGGCAACACTGCAAATATGAAGAAACTTTATGAAGTATTTCATAAAGATAGTTTACATGGACTTCTGTTAGAATAGAAAGTTTGAAAAGTTTCCATTGTATAGTTTCCAAAATATTCTAATAGGTTACTCACCGTGGGACACCCGGTATAATCTATTAAATTATTTGCAAAATTAATACGGTATTGAAGGAGCCTTTTTTAAAGAAATTAAATTATAATTGACAGGCAAAATTTTTTGACGTTCTTCAAAAATGTTGATTATTTTATTAGCTGCAAAGAGAAAAAATTATACTAAAAATTCAGTGGCGCACCCAGGAATTGACTTCGGGGGAGGTTTTTAAGGATAATTAATTAAAAAAAACTTAATTTGAAGCAAAAATGTGACCGTAATTGATACGAGTAAACAGGTGCTGCGCTCAATTATAGAGGGGGGGGGGTGTTAATCAAATTTAAAATTGTTTATTTATCCAAAATTTGATGTCAAAATCATGAGTAAATGCGCCCAAAATTTTTTAGGAAAATAACACTTAAAATGCAATTAAATTAAAATCGTAAATGTCGATGGTGTTTTTTGGAATTTGAGTTGTTTATTTACCTTTAATTCACGACACCAAATCCCAGGCAAAATGTTTTAATAAAATTACATTAAAAATACCATTTTTAACACGAAATCGTAAAAATGAAAGATGTTACGCTGCCGCAGCTGAAAAATTTTGCAATTTATGATTTTTTTAAAAGATTTTTGTTAAAACTTAAAGTCCAGGATCTTGTATTTTATTCCCTGTATATTTTACTTCTGCTTTTATTTGATTATGCCAATTGGTAACAGGCTTCTTGTGGGAAGGGGGGGGGTTAACCCCAAAACCCTCCCCTCGTTGCGCCAGTGAGAAATTTAATTGCTTTTGATGGTTCTTGATAAAAAGTTCTTAAAATTAAACTAAAATTGGAACAATCAATCATGTTAAACCATGTTGTAAAATATTTAAGAAAATGTGGATTGGGTCAGCTAAAAACGGGGCACATTAAGCCTAAAACTGAGGTCTATGCAGCTACACCCCGCATTGGAAAAATCAAAATTTTAATGTAGGAATTTAGGGGTAATTATCTACCGCAAAAAATAATTTTGGGTTCATCTGCTTATCTGATTTTTTTAAAGTTTAAAATGCGGGGTGCAGCTGCATGTGCAGTCCTACCCCGCATCCAGTAATAATAGCGGTACCCAAAAAAAGTATGTCACAATTACGGGCTAATTACGGGGCTAATCATCTGCGTAAAAAAAAATGGGCTCATCTCCTTATCTGATTTTTTTAAAGTTTAAAAAGTCCCACCACGCATCCATTAATAATAGCGGTGACCAAAAAAAAAATATGTCAGGATTACGGGCTAATTACGGGCTAATCATGTGCGGTAAAAACAAAATTGGGCTCATGCCCTTAGTTGATTTTTTTAAAGTTTAAAATGCGGGTGCAGCTTTAAAAAAATCAGATAAGGATATGAGCCCAAATTTTTTTTTTGCAGTATGCAGGGTGTAGCTGCATGGACCTCTAAAACTGCTTTTAGCACCAATGTAAAATTCAATCACTCAAAACGAATTTATTAATAGTGGCGTACGCAGATTTTTTTTTTGGGAAAAATCAATTTTTGTGAGCACCTAAGCCTCCTTGCATACGCCGGCGCCGAATTTTACCAACAGAGAAACTATTCGATTTTTGTCCTTCTCCACTAGTTCTACTACTGACTGGTTTCAGTCGGGAATTTTACTATGACGAATCAATAGCAAAAAAAACATCCAAGAACGTGTTTCACCCTTGTTAGGGATCATCAGTACGCCATAATTTTTTATAGACGATTAATACGAACGATCAAATCGACAAGTCATGGACAAATGCTCGGCAAACGCTAGAAAATTTAATTGCCTCGATTGAATATCAAGACAGACGCCAACGCACTAAATACAGAAGCAGTTTAAGTCAACTACAGTCGCAGTAGCCAATAAAATATTTGACCGATCTGACGTATTGGCTCGAGATAAAAATCGCTGCGAGATAATCGCAGAAACCAAAATTGAAGATAGGGATCTAAACGGCTCGAGATATCTAGAGCGCCGTGATAAATCTGGTTTCTTTAAGTTTTTTTCAAAAGTATCTGCTGCCCACATAACCGCGTCAGAGCAGGCTTTGAAGTTTTTATTTCGGTTAATATCTTTCCAATAATAGACACTTATAGTTGCACAAATAGAGAGTGCTTAAAGAAACATAAGTTATGTCATATAAATATTATGTAAATTTTATGAAAACTTTTTTATGGAAATTTTTTGACTTTAGATTTACGTCAAAACTATGTTTCTATTTACAAGTATAAGACGGTAAAAATTAAAAGTAAAACTGACAAAAAAAATAAAAAGTATAAAAAAACGAACAAAAAGTCAATCCTCCTCTTCATACTCTTTTTGAATGAACCATTCTTGTTCGTTTGAATTTTATTGCGTTTTGGCGGTCCGAGGGTTTCGAAACCAAGTGGCATAAAAAGATAATCATTGGAGAGTAGGTGATATTTTCTCGCCTTGCTTATTTCTGCCTGTTCTGCTGCTGATTCAGGCGTAATGCTTATCTTAGAAATAAATTCAAGATTTGAAGATTAAAAATAGCTTTATTGTTTTTAAATACAATTTATTCATTAAAAAAGCCATCTCTAACATAAAGAAATGTATATATTAAATACCGTTTACGTTTTTTGTCGATATCAATTTTACCTTAGTTATTTTACTATTTAAACAACAATTTTATCACAAAAAAAAATAAAAACATTAAAAAAGACTCACTCAACCGGTGAAAAATTATACTAAAATAAATTTACAGACAATAGTAATAAATAAAAAAATAGAAATTTCGAAATTATCTCGTCAGCAACACTATAAAAATTTTAAAATGGCAAAACAAAATTTTGCAACGCTTAAAATTTGGACAACTGATTTTACCAGAGTTTTTGGAACACATTAGAAACTGCCACTCAGAAAAAACACAAAATTGGGCTTTATTTTACAAAATAAGTGTTTTATATGTTGGAGCCTGGTAATATTTTATTATTTTTAAAATTATTTGTGCCAAAATTCTCTAAAATTAATCAGAAAAATAACTACAACCACAACGAAATGGATGCGTAGCTTACGGCAGTGGTAGCGGGTAATTACCACAACGTCATTCGTTTATCCCTAATTTAATTTACAATCACAAAAAAACAGTTTTTAGAAATAGTAAAACGTTATAAAATACGAAACTCTGCCAAACACATATTTTCCAAAACGTAAAAAAGATAAAACAACAAAAATTGCATACAATTTAATATTCAGATTTCTAAGCTAAAAAAAGATGCATAGTAAAAAACCAACCAAAACAAAAACAGAGAATCGCATAAGCTCATGTTCTATCATTAAATACTCGTTAATTTTGTAGTAAACCTTGCCTACAAGAAACTGTTTTGTTTGTTTTCTAACAGCTTTTTCACTTCCCGATTTTCTTGCAAATAGAGGATATTGCTAAATATGTTTTTGCCCACATAGATAACAGATTGTTTTATCAGCTCTGATCGTAGTAGTGGTACGGAAGTAAAAATAAAGGTGGAATGATAACAGAAATTTCACAAAAATGATCGCCTTATGTAGGTGACAGTTATGAGCCTAAAAGAACGTAGTCGAATCAATCGAATCGACTTGACATTTTTTTTTATGTGTCTTTTCCACAATAATCATGGTAAAAAATACCATTTATTGGTATTTTTTACCATGATTTTTCCTAATATATTAAAATTTTGTGTTTTAAAATTTTTGTTAATAGATAAATTAAAGTTATGTCATTTTTAGATGGATTTCAAGTCACTTGTTTGAATCAAAATTAAAAAGTAGGACGTTTTTTTTAAGTCAAAATAAAGCGTTTTCGTTTTTTTTTTTGCGTGTTTTTGCTAAAAATATAGAGTGAGATTTACTAAGATCTAAAACAGTCTACAGGTCTAAGTATTTACACCTGTGGGGGGTACTAAATTTTAAAACCAATTTTCAAAAAACACTTACCCATACAGAAAAGACATAAAGATATTAATTATTTTGTATTGTTATTTTGCAAAATAGTACTGAAAAATTGCGTTTTTTTCTTAAAATACACCATATTTTAGAAGAAAATGCCCTAAAACTATTTTTTTCACAGGTTTCAAAATGGAAAATGACGAATACGCCAAAAATTTGGCACATAATAGCTTCATTATTTGTGTTTGAGGTTATAAAGTTGGTGATTTTTTTAGACCACCTCAGGGGGGGTGGTTTAAACTTATACCCCCCAGAAAGGATTGTTTTGTGGCATTTGGTAATAAGTTCGTTTATAATTTCCCTAAGTAACCTTTTTTACAAGGATTAATTTACCTTATTTAATACCCCAAGTTGTTCATTTAGTATTAAAACACCTTCTATTTTGTCCAGAAAAACGTCATATTTTGAACCCGTTTTCAGTACCAAAAATATATTTATGAGGACACTACGAGGCAAAACAAATATAAGTGAAGGTCACTGATTATGCATGAAAATTATATACCAAACAAAAAAACCAAAAACAACTATATTAATTTATTTACAAACTGAAAGTAAAACATTGAGGTTATCTAAAAGCTCAAAAAAACTTTCCTTACTCAAATCCCACTCATTTTAAAGCTGTAGCTTTCATCAGTAGAGATTGGTGCAAGCCAAGGTGCAAGCAGAGGTAAAAGATCCGAACTCGCTGTTTGTGATTGAACGCAGCGCTAATATTTTTAAACTGACATTTCGACAGTGACAGAAATGTGAACAAAATTTGCATTTAAGTTTTTTAATATATTTCATAAATAAAAACACCTTTTAAATAAATACAAAATGAATCTACTCTTTATTTTATTATTACCCATCTAAGTCTTTGTGTGACATCAGGTATTAATTGGAAAAATTAATTAACAAGGTTAAGTTTTAATTAGAGTGACATAACCCCAATTTTAATTTGTTCTGCAGAGTGTTTACTATTTAAACCCCGCGTGGGTTTAAAATTTTTAATTTTCTTTTTTTCTAAATTGAAACTTTCTTCTTAATTCCAACAAAAGATTGTGTTAAGATGATTATTCAATAAAAAAATTTATTAAAATTATTTTTATAAATTACATTATGTGCAAAACTCAAGGATGGTTGGTTTAAAAGTGCTTAAAACCAAAAAATTTCACTTAAACTTAGGACCGTTTTAAAATAGACTAAACCCTTTTAGTAAATCCCACCGATAGTGTTTTGATTTGTTCAGTGCTGTTATACAACTGGAATGACTAGTTTTTTGCCTTCCATAAGTGTTGTGTTTTTTATTATTAGCTTCAGAGTTGGGGGAATTTTCTCAATACCAACTGATTTAGGCTCGCAAATGTCAAGTATATGTAGCGGCCATTTTGTTTATAGGATATTCATTCCACCTTTATTTTTACTTTCCGATTTTTGACAGTTATTGTTTTACCAGAGGTGAGCAACTGGATTTGACAGTTGCTAGGGAAATGTTTAAAAACAAATTGTGTGTTGGCAATGACAGTTGGTAACACCTACCAATAAATAATTTTGTCACTGTCACATTTTTGATTAAGAAACGTCCGGTTTAAAAATGGAATTTTGCTGTATCAAAAACTGTAAAAACACGTGCCTCGACGAATTTGTATTGTTCTGTTGTCCAACGGAGAAAGAAACTCAAGAAAAGTGGAAAGAAAACATGCATTTACCAAACTGGAAAATTAATAAAAATGGCGGAATTTGCGAGGTAAATGAGCTACAAGCAGTTGGTACAAACATACGCATTTAGTATGTACTTTGTTAATAAATAACACATTATGTTTCCCGCGTTTTATTAGAAGAAAAAGAGTAACAAAAATATAGATTTTTATATTTTACCTACTATTTACATTTTTAATACCTCCGCGTGTATATTCACTGTTTGTTTTGTTTTTTTTTTGTCAAAACTTGAAATATTTTACTAACGAAAAAAAAATCAATCTTTCAAAAACTCTCTGGGGAAATTATAAAAAGAGACAATAAAACATCAGTTTATTTCATGGACAAAAACTAGAAAGAGAGGGTAATATGAGTTGCCCACCTCTGGTAAAACAATAACTGTCAAATCTCTAGAGGGCCTCTAGTCAAAACTGCCAAAAAAAAACAAAAGCTAAAAGCTGTCAACAAGAAGTCATGGCCAACGAAATATTAAGGAATACTGGCCTGTGGTCGCTTAAAATGTGGAAAAAAACTGCCTTTGGAATAAAATTATAACGTTTGACGTACGGATACCGAAAGAAGGCCATGTCGACTCATGATGGATGGTACGCCTCCTTACATAACGATTCTTGTACTCGGGTACCGTTTTTGCCTATAAATTTCGATTTTCGCGAGACGTAAAGGCAAAAAATGGAAAGTTTACGTTTTTTTGTCTTGGCATCGCAGCGGTCGGATCGGCTCGAGATCGAAATAAAAGAACCGAAAATGGCTAATTAAAAAAGCAATTATATAGGTTTTGTAAAGTTTTAGTTTCTTATTACTTTAAAAGAATAAATAAGGACTGCCGTTAGACATTGTCAAGTTTTGAACAAAAATTTTTTAGCACCCTAAATTCGTTTATTGTGTAGAAGAATCGGTGCATACGAATATAAGAATATATGTATAAATAAATAAAAATTAATTAAACTAAAACTAAATCACAACAAAACAAAAATACCAACTCATGCACACTCACATAACGTCAAAATTCTCCTTCAATTCAGGGTCAATTGGGATTGTTCATGAAAATTTGTATTTAAAAAAACTTTTAAAGAACAAGCTTTTATTAAATGCACTTAAAAGTAGAAAATAATTTTTTATCTTTCTTATACCATAATAAAAGCGATGGGTGCAATTTAAAAATTTTAACTGTAGGCATCGTATATCGGTCACATCGACGATTCACCTAAGAAACAGTTGTATTACTCTATAACCTAAGGACATTTTCAAATGTTTATCATTCGAATAGAAGAAGAATTTAGTTCTTCTTTTGTAGTTCTCTCTTTGTCACCGTAAAGTTAAAATTTTTAATTTGCGCCCATCGCTTTTATTATGGTATAAGAAAGATAAAACATTATTTTTCACTTTTGAGGACAATTATTTTTAATTTTTAGATTTGTACCCTAAATCGTCCTTTTTGAATCCGCCATATTAAAATTTTCAAATCTGATCAAAAATTCATATCCCCATCCCGAAAAACGCCTGTATGTCAATTTTGATTTAAATCGAACAATCTAAACCTTTTCCTCCCTCCACTTCCCTCTTTATAGACCTAAAATGCATATAAAATTTGAACACTAAGGGTGTGTTATTTTTAGATTTGTACCCTTAATCGTCCATTTCGAATCCACCATATATATGAAATTTTCAAATCTGATCAAAAATTCATAATCCCCCACCTTAAAAACCCCTGCATACAAATTTTGATTGAAATAGAACAAACTAAATTTTTTCCCCCTCCACTTCCCTCGTCAGAGAGAGGTGGGTACCTGAGAATACAATGTTATTGTATTTTTACCGGAACTATAAACGCGTACCAAATTTGAACACAATCGAATGTGGATAAGTCAGCTAAAATTGGTTAGCAAAGCATGACCGAAAATCGTCCATCTTGAATCCGACATATTGAATTTTCAAAATCTGATCAAAAGTTTGTATTCTTTATCCACAAAAGCCCCCGTATACCAATTTTGGTTGAAATCGGACAAACTTAGGAGTTTCCCCCCCACTCTCCTCGCAGGGGGAGGGGTGCCTAATAATGACATATTATTGTATTGTCATTGGAACTATAAATGCATGCCAAATTTGAAGGCAATCGGATGTATATGAGTTAGTTAAAATTGGTTGGCAAAAGATGACCAAAAGTCGTCCATCTCGAATCCGCCATATTAAATTTTTAAAACCTGATTAGAAATTCGTTATCTCCATGCCCAAGTGCCCCAACACACCAAATTTCAACAAAATCGGGCGCACTTCAACTGTACCCCCCTCCACCCCCTTCGAGTAGGGGGGAGCTGTCAATTTCATCACACTATATTCTTGTATTGTCACCGCAACTATATAAGCATACCAAATTTGAAGCCGATCGGATGTAGGGAAGTTGATCAAAATTAAGTTGCAAGATTCAACCCGATCAAACATATTGCTTGTAAAAAGTTGAGTCTTAATTGTTTATGACTGAAATAGAGCCAAAATAAAAAATACGATCAGACTATTTTAGTGCCATTTATTTCATAGTCACGCCATTTGAGAATTGTAGTATGACATTGTTTTTAACTAATAATTCGGGTTTTCATAAACTATCATATCTCTACATACAGGGTGGATTCTTTAAACGGAACGGTGCTTCTAGCGGGTTAGAATTTGGTTTTATAAAAAAATACAAAAACACGTCAACTGAGATTTTTAATTGTCTTTAATCGTGCTATCTTGGATTTTTTTTATGTCGTTTTCTATTCAAAAAAATATATTTTTTGAATAGGACACCCTGTATAATTTGTCATTTTTAAATTCTTAAAAAATTATCTTTTTGACAATACCACACACTAATACTCTCTTATGGTTTCCAAGATAGAGGCATTTAAACTTGCATGGAATTATTGTCTATGCCCTGTTTTACGGGGGATATTTGAATGAATATCGAAGTTTTCCATACAGATTTAGATAAAAATATCTTGATTATCGTAAAAGATAGATCCTACTGTGTGGTATTACTGAAGAGAGAATTGTTTGCAGATTCCAAAAATTGCAAAATATACCGGGTGTCCTAAAAAATTGCCATAAATTAAAGGAAATTAAAAATCTCAGTTGACATGTTTTTGGATTTTTTATTCCATCAAATTCTAACCCGCTAGAAGCACCATTCCGTTTAAAGAATCCACCCTGTATTATAATAACTACTACACTTAATGATCAGTTTAATGTTAAATCTAATTAACTTATAGCTAATTAAAATAATGACAAATTAAACTTATCACTTTTCTTATGTCTTTTTATGTTTCTCTTATTGTCAGCCTCTGTTTTCTCTCGACAAAGCGTCCAACAGTAATCCGCTAACATTGAAACATTCTACTTCCCTTGGTATCTTTTTCCATGTTGGCAATTTCTTGATAGAATCGTTTTCCATGTTATTCTGATAAAAATTAAAATCTTCCATATACGTCCTACTGTCAGAAACTGTCAGAAAATGTAAAAAAAAATATTTTTAAAAGATTTGGGCTTATACAACATTCCATTCTAGACAGACAAGTCACATACGCATTTTTGTAGTACTAACCATATATATTTTCCGAAAAAAGCAATGGGGAACCTGAGAGAGAACATATTTTCGATAAAAAAACGTTACAACTTTTTTTGCATCACTTATAGTTTCTATACAAAAATAAAACAAGTTGAAGAAAATGGTAAAATCATGTCGATTGTATTGAACTTTTTTGCACCAAGATTTTTCTATAAAACTAAATTCTAAAAAAAACAATTATTTGCTCAATAGTTACTCTTATCACCTATCAAACGACAGTAAAAAAGTTTCGACTAGATTTGAAAAGGTAACCTCTGGCGGAATTAAATAAGTGGAGCTCTCTGAAAGACATCTTTTTAGATACAATAAAATAAAAAAAAATATTGACTATATAATGTACTTCCCTTATTCCTGCTTCTATCTTGCCCCCGGTCACTTCGAAGGGTCTTATAGAACATTAAAAAAAATATCAGAGCACAAAGCATTATGTACTAGTCAGTATTACTGTCATTCAAAATAGTAGTTTACCTAACTAGTGCAGAAAAGTCACTTTACGCGCGAGTTAGGTACAATATTTTTTGTACTCGCTTGACTTAGGTATACATTGAACCCAATAAAAGGAATTTTAAAAATGTTACTATTTATTTATGGTGACCAAAATGTTTACCTAGCACAAAATATAAATTTTTTTAAAATATAGCAATATATTTATTTTTTATTTTTGGGTTTTTCCGCATACGAAACAGTGCGGAAAATTGAATTTTCCGCACGGTAGTAGAAAAAAATGATTTTTATTATGTTGCAGAAATATGATTATTGCTTATTTTTACTTAATAAACATAAGAGAGTCAAAACTTTTTTACTGTCGTTTGATAGGTAATAAGACTACCTACTTAGCACATGATTGTATTTTTTTTTAGAAGTTTAGGTTTATAGAAAAATCTTGGTGCAAAGACGTTCAATACAATCGACATGATTTTAGCATAATAATTTTATTTTTATATAGAAACTATCAGTGATGTAAAAAACATTGTAACTTGTTTTTAGCGAAAATATGTTCTCTTTCAGGTTTCACACCGCTTTTTCAGAAAATATATTTTTTTTACTTAACAGCATTAAAATTCAAAATCTGACAATTTTTTTCCGTTTTTCAAACATTTAAATGACGTTTATAAAAAAACGGTTAGTACTACAAAAATGCTTGTTTGACTTTTTTTGTCTAAAATAAAATGCCCTATAAGCCCTAATTTTTTATTTTTTTTTTTAATATTTTTTTTACATTTTGGGAAAAAATTACATATTTTTGACAGGTTTTGACAGTAGGACGTATATAGAAGATTTTAATTTTTATCAGAATAACTATTTGGGGACGGCACCTACACAAAAATATAACTTTTGAAAAGAATATATTTTTTTTTCTTAAAATCAATCATAAAGTGAACTGTGTGGGAAATTTTTGTTTTATGTGATTGAAGGCAGATCTCTATTTATAACTTTAAGGAAGTTTTTAAATAAGCCAAGTTTGATAAGTAACGGCGGAAGTAATATTTTATTTGAAGGAACTATATACTGCCCGTATCATGTAAGCCAGACCTGGGAAAATATTTTAATGCGTCGAGCAGGTCAAAATCTATAAGACTGAGCTATTTTTATTGCCTACCTTTTTTTAGTGTTGACTGGTGGTATTAAGATAGGGACAGAATCAAAACTGAGCTGTGGTGAGGGTCCATGTGGTGGTAACATAGTTATACACATATTTTCTAATGGATAAATGGATCCATCAATAAAACCTAACAATTTTTATTGATTAATTGACAAAACAAATGATGGTCGGACCAAATAATATAAGTATCGATTATTTAATCACTCTAATTCGGAAGTTTGCGTTTGATCTCTTGTCTTACTGATTTTTTTGACGTTAATGTCTTTGTGTTTTAAGAAGGACCACCCATCTATTTGGAATACCTTTTTGTTTGCCTGGTTTCTTATAGAGGGTGATTCAAAATTCTGAAAAAGAATTAGTAAAATAATTTTTTTAAACTCTGTCGTTTCAGAGATATGCATTTAAATTTTTTTAAGATTTTCTGAGAATCACCCTTTACTACGTGGTAGAAAAATCAATTTTTGAAAGCAAAACTTTGACAACTTCAAAATGCTTGACAAAAACCTTAAAACGTGTCATTGGCAGCACACGTAGACTTGCTTGGTAAATTATTTTAAAGGCGATTTCAAAAAAAGTACGAAAAAATATGGAATTTAAACAAAATAATCAAGTAACTTTTCTTGTACTAATGATATCTAACAACTGTTCAAATATTTCTAGGGAATTTTGAATCACTTTGTCCATAAGTAACTTTCAAAATTTTTTTTGTTCCGCAATAAACATTCATTGTCGGCGCCAAAGTGGCAACGTTGGCACGGTGTTGGCAATTGCCGCAATGGTTTCTTATTGGCACACCAGAATATAGCTGATATCGGCATGCCGGTAGGTCGCCAAATGTCAACAGTGAACCAGTATTGGCAAGAGCGGGCCTGCCAACGTAGTTGACTAATTTTGAAAAATTGTTCCGGGCCAAATTCATATATGAGCCAAATAACCATTTTACTTTTTAGGGTCGCGGGCTCTGAGAAATTACATTTAAATTATTCATATATTGGTCATAAAGTGACGCCTGTAACATCCAGTTGACTAACACCGGCTCTGAGACCATTAAACGCTGCCTGAATTGGGCCGCAGTCATGCCAACGCCCTGTAGCGTAATAAATTTGCCCGCCTTTAAGTTAAATTGTATAGGTCATTAAATTGTAGGTAGATGGCGCTGGTTTTAATACTGAACCCCTATGGTAGATAATATAATATTATAAATATAGACAGCAAAAGTTATTGAAACCAGAGACAACCTAATAACTTACGGAGACTAACTGTAGCGCATTGGGGCGGAGAGTGAAAGTAATGCTTGTATTAATTCAACACCTACCTTGCTCCGTCCATCTCTTTCTATATGATCATGAAAGACAGACAGAAGTACCCGCCGGTTTTTGCCACTGCTTGTCAAAGTCTGTCAAGCTTGGCAAGCGGTTTTTTTAGATTTTCAAAAGTGAGTTATTTTAATTAGTTTTGGTTGGAAATCGCGCGAGTTTATGGGATTAGCTATATAGTGGATTAACAACTTATTGTAAACTCTAAAATGCAATTCAAATCAGACTGAATCACTACCATTAAAGCTAGAGAGCATGGGACTATTTGAAGACTGCTGAAAATTGGGGTTCAGATTTTCGCGAACCAAATCCCTGAAGAAAATATTGTGATGATTTATACAGAGTTAAGCAAGAAGATAATAGGTTAAAAAACAACAAAAAAAAGAGATATAGGTTAAAACATATATAAAATTGTAAGACTTTTATACTGGGATTTTTTCCCAATTAATAAAAGAAAATAACATAATAAAATGTTACCTTTTATATTTGATTATATTCCTCATCATAGTTATAACCCCCTCCTCCTATTTTAGACTTTTAAAGGGTCCAAAAAACTTTTTATAAGCTAAAGAAAGTTTGTTAACTGCATAGAACAGTACAAAGATGGTTAATGTTTGTATAGAGCTAAAACCTTTCGCAAATGCATTGCTTTTTTAACACTAAAAAGTATGGAAAAACTGCGCCTGTTAAGTTTTTTCATATCTTTTTATTATTAAATAAGTGTCTGTAAAAAATTAACCAAAAGAATGTATGTATTTCATTATGCGTCTGGCTGTACAAGTAGTTCCTTCCTGTAGCCACTGGCTGTTCCCTAAGTATAACACAGTATCGGTCACTCTCGCGTATCTATTACTTTCTCTATGATTGACACTGTGAGCACAGATTTCGGTACTTTGTGCTGTGAGTTGGATAATTATTATATCAAGAAGTCTATGAACATGAAGGTGATTCTGTAAAATACAAACCAAGTTTCTGGGGGGAGGGGAAATGAAAATCGGCCTTTTAAATGGGCGATTATCGCATATTAATAAGGTGAAAATGAATCCGATGAGGAAAATAAATCAGTAAATTAACTCGGTGCTTTTTTTCCATCGAGATAAACTAAAAAACAAATTTGCTGCCATGTTAACTAAACTTGGTAAATTACGAATGAAAGATCGTATAAAATTGTAAATTTTACTTGTAGTTACTCTCAAATTACAGATAGGTTATAAAGTTGATGAGAGTACCGTATTCAAAAATAGAAGTATTAAGCTTTTCTCTCAGTATGGACAAACACAAATTGTCCAAACTTACATATTTTTTACTTACAAACAATGCAATAAAATAGGCTAACGAGCATTTCCTCAAAAAGATAAAGGTAACCGTACACTGATAAAAAACGTATGAAAATTTACTTTTATTTTTATTTAATTTTTTTCAACATTTGTGTGGGCTCTATAACAAAAATACTGCTAATACGAATTTTAGGACCTTCTCAACTATGTTGGGAATTTGGAACCTTTGGTTGCACTAAAACAAAATTATGATTGTTTTCCACAAAACCAAAACTACACTTTTTTTGCACTCGACGCGCGTTTCGCTAACAACGTTAGCATCATCAGGAGACGATAAACAATGATTTTAATGGCTCATTAAATTTACGGTCCTAGGATGAAAGCGATGAAACTTTATTTTGTAAGAGCACTAATTGACGCAAGAATGTGAATTATTTTTCTATATTTTTAAGGCAATAAATATTTATTAAACGTAAATAAATCCAATATAATTTTAGTACCTAACCAAAAATAAGTCCCGTTAAATTGACAATTACGCATTTTTAAGAGAAAAAACCTTGGTTTTAAGTCATTAAAACTTCAGGTTATGACGGTTGTTGACTTAACAGTGTTCGCGTTTGATATTTTTAATAATTTCTGATATTTTTAATGACATTTTCATTGGTCGTAGGTAAAGTATAGTACACTAACTCGCATGTTATGGTTATTACAGGCTCAGATAAATTGAGACACTCGCCTGCGGCTCGCGGCTCGAGTCTCAAACTTCATCTTGCTTATTGTTTCTTCTTTCGCTTTGGTCTTTTGTGTGTTCCTTGTGGGACACTCATCCAATTTTGAATTTTCGTTCTTTCCCCCCAAGATCTTTTGATCTTCTCTTTTGTAGATTCTTTTCGGTTGATATAATTGATTTGGAAGTTTAACTTCATCTTGCTTGTTATGTAAACAACTATTTTTAAAGCAAGGAGTATAATCCCTAATACATTTCATAATTTCTTTTTCAATTATTTAACCTCGTGGGGTGAGGGGGTCACACCTAATTGAGAGCTTGTACCATAAGCCTTTTTGGAGAAACTCGCGAATAATATTTCAACAACTCTTCAATTAATAATAAGATTTTCTAACAATACTTTGTTTTCTTCAATCAATACTATAACTTAAAGCAGCAATTTTACATTTTTAATCACTCTCGAGTCTCATTTAGATTTCGATGTCGTTCAAGATGTTTTTTATTGAGACCCCATGCCAAGAGTAAAATGCATTTGAGAATATAGAGTTACTAACTAACCAAGACACGAAATATGTAAGTAAATTAGACTGTATTGAATAGATTTTAATCATTTTTAAGGGTTCTCAATTAAAAAAAAAACCTTTCCACTTTTCCAAAAAAATATTTTTAAATTTCCATGTTACATTGGTTTACATAATCTTACGAATTAATAATAAAAATTCAAAGTTCACTGGAATTTTAGGTTCCATGATTTTTTTGTTAACCCTATGTTAAAAAAATCTATAATTAGAGAGTAGCAATTTTTTGTGAGCTTATAATATAATTACTAGTAAGTGACTGAGTGATTCTCTCTGTTCATGAACATATTATACCTATCTTTTTAAAATTTAGTTATCGCTGACAGATATACCGGGACGAAGGGGCACAGGCGGGTCTGACAGGCCATTTTCCTAGTGTGGTGTAGTATGCTAGATTTCTCTCAGACTAATGCATTTAGAAAAAGACAACAATAGTAACTAGAAAGTTATAAAACTTTTAAATTACGCGCTTATACAGACAAGGAAAGAAAACTTTATGTTATTCTACAAAGTATACGAATGATCAAAAAGAAAGACAAAAATACTAAGATTACAAAAAATTGCTATTAATGTTTAATTATATCTTATCTAGTCGCAAATCAAAACAAAATAAAATATGTCATTTATATTGAAGTAAAGATACAATTGGCTTATTAAGAGTTAAGATCATTTATACATTCTTAATTTAAGCTGGAGGCAGGGTAGGGATAAGGTGTGGATATAGGTAAAAATAAACATCGTAGGCTTTTGTCTGAGAATAACCAAGGTTTTTCCAAATGTCGGTAACGGTATTGTTTGCTGCAATCCAATCACGTTCCGAAATGTAGGTTAAGTTTTTGAGAGATTCCACCTAAAATAAAATTTAATAAATATTTGTGGTATTTTTTTAACTAACTAAAAACACACAGGGTGTAACAAGTTTGAGTGCCAATATTTTAGTGATATTTTTGTTTTTTAAAGTTCAAGGACTGCGGGGTAAAAAGGACATACAACACACAGTTTATTGCGTTGTTACTTTAAAATCGATGTTTTAAAAAAGTACCCTTTCGAGGTAGGTGGAGGAAAATATCTCGAGAAAAAAGTAAACAATCGGAATGAAAAAAACCTACCAGTGGTATTTGATCTTGAGCATAAAGATAGTCAGCCATATCTTTGATCAATAGGTCAGTTCTATCATATCTGTAAAACAAATTTTATCTTTAAAAACTTCTATAAACGTCCGGGAACACTTTGTTAACAATCTACAGAGCCTTGATTAAAGTTTTAAAATGAGTTCTCTCCCCCTTTATTTTTTTTTCTCGTAAAAAAATTGCTTAAAACAAAAAGGTGTCTAATTATAAGCAAAACAGAGAATTCATTTCGAATTTCAGAATCTACCAGCTCACCAGAAAAAACCGAAACTCAATTGAACAGAAAATAAACTTCCGAAACGAAATACGAACCAAAATAAAACACCCAGAAAATAATGGATACGAATATAATTTTATAGAATTCTCCTTAAAAGTCACGAATATAATTTAACCGATTATAATTTTCCCGAACCTTAAAATATCAGAATTATAAAAGTATCGAAAATAATTTTCTAGAAACGAAAAACACCCGAACCACAAATTGATAGAAAATAATATGCTGGATCCTTAATTGAACGGAACTACAATCCATCCGAATCGCTATTGGGCATGCGTCAAATTTAAACCTCTAGAGCGCCGTAGGCCCTGTATTGCGGCGTTGACAAGTTTCTCTATTTGGAAGATGACACGGGGATTTTTTTTTATAAAACGATTTTATTTAACTTCACAGTTTCTGGCTATCTAACTGTCTGTCAAATCTTGCGATTCATTTTGACACACTTCCCGTAAACCGATTTTAAATTATGAAAAAATTTGGGGGTAGGAGGTGGTTAAATTAATACAATATCACAACTTACTTCGAGTCTTGTCTGCCGTAAGCCTGGCAACGTAGCAATTGAATTCGTGGCTATCGGTTCAAATCATTTTCGGACAGATTGGGGTTTTTGAATTTTGTGCTTCGGCATTATTATGTTTTTATTAAATTATTTCCGTTAAAAATATTTTCTGACATTTTGTGTTTCTATAAAAATGTTTCGTTTAAATTTAATTCTATGCATATATTTTCTAGCGATTTCATTTTCCCGTCATTTCACTTTGGACAAATTATGTTTCTGCCAAATTTGGTTTCGTACCCTCCTTGTCGATTTTTTATGGATGATATAAATTTGATTTAATTATCTCAAAAACTGAACTAGCTACACGGAAAAAAATACCTGTGTAATTTTTTTAATTGAGTTGTCTAAGTAAAAGTGGTGTAGATACAATTGTTAATAAAATAAAATTCCGAAAAAACTAAAAAAAATCTTGAAATTTTCACTCTCTGTTGATCGGTAAGCTGGAGACACAATTGAAAATACAAGCGACTGAACACAGATTACAGTGATTTCCAACGCCACTTTTTTGCGCCATTTTCGTTGATGAGTACAAATTATGAGATAAAAAATACCAAAACTTTGGTATTTTGTATCTGTGATTACTAACCTGTATTTATTATTTTTATTTTAATTTACAGCATAAATTTAACGGCTTTGTATGTCTGTGGCGAGTATCTAGTGGCTTGTATTTTAATTGTGTCTACAGGAAAAAAAAAGGTTATTTTGAGCTGAAAAATACAGCCATAAAATTTTGATACTGAACTAAAACAAACCCTGTATCATTTTTAAAAGAATGCACATAAAATGTATGCGTTTAAAACTTACGCTGCAGCAATTTTTTTGTAGTTAGTTGCGAAATAAGCAAGAGCAGTTTTCGTCCCGGAAATTTGATTACTGGCAACCGTTTTCCATACAAGAGTAAATTCTTCTCCTCTGATATTGTACTGTTCATTTAAGATATAGTCTAATAACCTGTTAAAAGAAATAATTATTATCGACCCTACGACAATTAGATACTACTACTACTTTTTTGGAGGCGGTTCAGTTTTTTGTTAAAAAGTTTTTATTTTTTAATTTTTACTGCTTTCATTTATATAGGCACCCATCTCCTAGGCTTCTTGAACATAGATAGGTACCACATTTATATTATAGTTTATTTTAGTTTTGTCTAAAACTGGTCAGAAAAGTATATTTTTTTAATAAAACGGATATATCGAATAAAATCATAATTATAAAAATTAATTATGCAAGAAATTTTATTTTTTACGAAGTATAATGGGCCCGGAGAAGCAGCTCAAGTATTCAAAATAAAGACTGCATGCAAATTCAACTTTGCCATGTATTTTCATATTACCAGTATAAGATGAAAATGACGAATTTTAGGCTTTTACAATGATTTTTTTAAATTATTGTAAAATTGGTGGGGGAAGTATTTTTTAGCATCAAACTTTTTTTTTTTTAATAAAAATTAATTTAATTAATATAATATTGAAATTATTTTTTTTTTTTTAATTTGAGTATTGCCGTGAAAGTGGAAGGGCCAAAACTAGACCAAATTGAAGGTCTCCTGAATCGAATTAAAAACAAATGATGAAAATCGATTTATCAGTTTGAAAGTTACGCTCGAACAAGCAACTAAAAACAAACTTATAACTCTTTTTGGAAGTCGGTTAAAACTCACTTGTTAATCAGGCTCTCGTGATTGACATATCCAAGTAAAGACAAAATATTATGCCTTTCCACAGCATTTGTTGATTGAAGGAAGTCCTTCCAGAGAAAATCAAAATCGCTCTCGGGTTCATCGCTGTATTTTAGAGCTGTCGACTTGATGGTTTTTCGAAGGTTCGCAGGAATTCTAAATTAAGAAATCGTGTGGTTACACCCTATATTTTAAAGTTCTATTAAAGATTATGTTGGGAATTTGGAACCTTTGGTTTGGTTTGTTTGTTTATCGTCTCCTGATGATGCTAACGTTGTTAGCGAAACGCGCGTCGAGTGCAAAAAAGTGTAGTTTTGGTTTGTGGAAAACAATCATAACTTTGTTCTATAAAAGATTACCTAAAGTGGGGGGTAACTGGTAACATTTATAATGGATGACCTTGTGGAGAAATTGGTTTCTAGAGATTTATTATACAGGGTGGACTCTTTAAATGGGTGCTTCTAGGGGCTTTAGCGAAGAGGTTTTAAAAAAAGCTAAAAGTAAATTTACGGACTTTCCGCAGATGATAAAAAAATTTTTGGAGTCCCCAACTATTGTGGCACCTTTTTGGAAAGTTTGTTAAAAAAGAAATTTAACGCACTAGTTTTTTTTGACGTCTGTCAATCAATGTGTCAAAAATTTTAAAAAAACATTTTTTTTTGTCAATTGTTCAGCTTCAAAATAAACTCGGAGCATTTGGGGGCCCTCACTGAAGGCTCAGAGCCTACCAACATTTTTTTCATGTGGATGTATCACTTTTGGCGTCTTTTTGGAAGGCTTGTTAAAAAATAAATTCGATTAAATCATTTTGTTTGACATCTGCTACCACAAGGATATAATTTTTTTTTTTTAATTTACTAGATATTAGATAATAAATATATTCAAAGCACACCTCGATTTTCTTTTTCACTCAACCGTCCTTAACGACAAAAATAGGTTTTTTTTTTAATTTTTTAACACATCGGTTGACAGATGTGAAAAAAGTTTATTTAATCGAATTTCTTTTTTAAGAAGCTCTTTCAAAAGGTGCCACAAAAAATCTTGGTAGACCCTGGGCCTTTAGTGAGGGACCCCAAATGAGCCGCCAATAGAGAAATATGTAGTTTATTTTGAAGCTAAAACAGTTGACAGAAAAATAATTTGTTAAAAATTTTTGACACATTAGTTGACAGATGTCAAAAAAAAACTAGTGCATTAAATTTCTTTTTTCACAAGTTTTTCAAACAGGTGCCACAAGTGGTACCTTCTAATTAAAAAAAATATTTTATAGGCCCTGGGCTTCCAGTTGAGAGCCATAATTGTTTTTTATCATAGGCGCAAACTTCTTCCCTAAAGCTGCTCGAAGCACCGTTCCATTTAAAGAATCCACCCTGTATGTAAAGAAGTGCAAATATCTCGAACACTATCAATGGTAGGCCCAAAGTGTGTGGCATGATTAGAAAGGAAATTTTTCTTAGAACATAAACATACTACATATATAAGGTGTTCTGTTAAAAAAAAACAATCATTTACACTATGTCTTAATATTAATACAGTTTTTGTTTCATCTTTCTACGACAAACTGTAGCCAAAAATTACATTACTTTTTTTAGCGAGGGAAGTAAAAATGTTCCTAAAGCGTAGCCAGATTGTGAATATTTCAAAATAAGTTTATTTAAAAAATAGAGAACAATACGGTCATTTTGACTCTACTTGATAATACTTACTCGATGCCATTATTTTTGTAGAGATTGAAGATTGTTTTAGCTTGCGAAATACAACTTGTGTCACCCAAGACGACACATTTAAATTCCACAATTAGTTCTTGTAACAGGTTGAATTTGACATCTGTGCTGGTTAAGGATAGGTTAGATACTTCCTGCCACCTAAAAAGATCAAATTGGGTATTGGTCGGTCTGCAATATGTAAAAAAATCAGCGTTTGTGGAAAATTTCGTGAAGCAAAAGCCATGTAAAATTCGCGGAAAAATATGTAGAATACGGTTTGGGCTTTCGGGGTAAAATATTAGGTAAAAGATTATTTTCTTTTTCTCTAAAATACCTTTTTATAGCCTGCTGTCTCTCTTCAACAACCTTAAATTTTTTTCATTTTTCAACAGAGAAAAAAATGTTTTTTGGCAGCAATCGAAAGTTTGGAAAGAAAGCTTTAAAATGTGAGCAAAATCATGGCATAAAAATATGAGACAAAAACGTTAACACCTTAAATTATGCTAAAATATTTTAAGCCTTAAATTACCATAAGGTATTTAGTGGAACATAAAATTGAAAACCGAATATTCGTATCAGCTTTTATTCAAAAGTTACGAATTTTTAAGTATACCATGCTCCCCAACAACGTAGTTTTTTCGTAATATTGTATTGTCACCGGACCTATGTAGAAGTTAGTCAAAATGGACTTGCAAGATTTGTGCCAAATACAGGGTGTAAACAATACCATAGTAAACCTTTTAACTGATAAAAGAGGGGGTCAAAACAAGTCAAAAATTTCATAATGGTAGAGCCATGATGAACCTTAAAATAATTTAGTTAAATACCTGTTAAATTATTTTTAGATATGCTAAAATACAGTTATAGTAGGACACGTTTTTTGATAAATTTAAAGACTGTAAAGAACTTTGATGGAAAAAATTAATACTAACTTATGTCTTACACACATAATGTTTAAACTATTACAATTTTTGCTGTTTTTTGGATAAAAATAGCAAAATAAAAATCATATGCATGACACCAATAAAAATGACAGACAGATGACAAAACAGAAATTTTTATTACACGATTGCCTTAAATTATTTTCATATTTCTCTGAAATAGTTTTTTATATCCTGCTGTCTCAGCAACCTTAAATATTTTTCATTTTAACAGAGAAAGAATATTTTTTGGCAGTACTTTTTTTGAACGATTAAAAATGAGTTAAAACTGGAAAAATGTAAGTGTTTTATTCTAGGAATCGAAAACCTTAAGATGTGAGCAAAATCATGGAATAAAAATGTAAAAAATATAGTAAAAATTGCTTAAACAAAAACGTTACACCTTAATATTTTCTTCTAAATCCTCTAAATTTAAAAAACTAAATAAAAAAATAATAATGATTTCCTTTGAGCTAAAGATTTAAAAATCACAAACCACGCAATACGCTGCATATACGCGAGTCTGACCTCCAACCCACCTCTTTTCGGTAAGTACACATTGGAACGCGCATATTGCCTACGCCATTAACAAGAGCAAAATGGCGCTAATGGCCACCAGAAGAGGGGAAAACTTGGGGACTTGCACCACACATAACCCATTGGTTAACACGATGGAGGTAAAACTCAAAATAACCTACGTCGCCACCGTATGGTGGCCGAAGACCGAACAAAGCACTGCAAAACTGGAGCTCTCCAAACTCCAGCGACTTGCATGTACTTGCATAATGGGAGCAATGAGCATCACACCAACCGCTGCTATGGAGACTATTCTAAACCTCCCACCACTTGACATTGTCATCAAAGCAGAGGCAAGATTGCGAGCATTGTCACCCACTCGCTGCTAGCGATGAGGAGTGACATCATGACTCCGAAAATCAACACGAACAAGTCGTTTAAGACCCAGCTATCCTGGGAAAACAAGACGGAGAAATCACTAGTCCAGTCAGGAAAATTCGTATGGTATACCGACGGATCCAAGATGGACAGTGGATCAGGAGTGGGAGTAAATGGCCTAGCCCCAAGATCAAATTGGTTTGCTGGGGAAACATACCACAGTATTCCAAGCTGAAATACATGCCGTAGAGACTTGTCTGCGGGAAAACCTGAGAAGAAGATATCGCAACAAAGATATAAAAATCTTCTCAGACAGCCAAGCAGCTATTAAAGCTCTGGCATGCCAACAAATTCACTCAAAATTAGTGTGGAACTGCCTTCAAACCCTCCTAACCCTTGCGTGCCGGGGCACACAGGGGTAGCAGGCAATGAACACGCAGATTCTCTAGCAAGAAGAGGATCAGAAAGACCATTTATAGGACCTGAACCTGGTATTTGAAATTCCAAAAACCTCGATACGTGGCTATATCAAGCGATGGGTGCACGAAGAACATCGAAACCACTGGCATTCAATATCGGGGCAAAACCACAGCAAAAGAATGGTGGCATCCCCTTTACCACCACTCACCTGTGAAATCCTTAAACTGAATAGAAAAGAAATCAAACAAGTGACGGGGCTATTAACCGGTCACTGCGCACTGAGAGAACACCTGCATAGGATGGGAATCTATAGAGACGATAAGAATGACGAATCAGCCGCTCACATCATATTTGAGTTCCCAGCACTAACCTTCTGCAGAACACAAAACCTCCTGGAGGACGACCCCTCCAGAGAAGCTAACTGCCAGAGAAACCTAATAAAGGGGCTGCTGCTCCTCGCGAGGTCGTCAAACCTCTTAGATTAGGAAGGCACATAGCAAGAGATACAATAAGCTAAGAAGCTGCAGTATCAGGGATTTCAAGACAAATCAAATCAATCAAAGTACACATTATTTTTTTGCATTTACTATTTTTAAATAATCAATAATTTGTAAGATGTGAAAAAAACTGAAAGTGATATTTACATCATGCGATCTCCTTTAATATTCTCGAACCTAAAAGCGCATTGTTGCCAAACTGTGTTTAACTTAAAACACGTATATCTCCGAGACCACTAAGTTTTGACGCCTATATTATATGAACTTTTTTGCTCATCATGTCGTTACACCCTGTATACTAATTAACATGCATGTGAAGTTAAATAAAAGCTTTAAAAAAGTTTTATTTTAAGGCCACAAAAACGGCATAGATTTGACAACACTGCTTTGCTGTTTTTGGGCCAATTTTTACCGGGCAGAATAGCGGAAACGAGAAAACGGAATCTGTTGAAATTTGGCAGGAATGTTTATTTTTGAATTCCTCACAACCGTATCCAGACAGTTTTTTGCTGGACTCTCTCATTTTCGAAATAAAATAAACACGGCTGACAATAGTCAAAAATCTTACCTGGTTTTTTCTTTAGCCTCGTAGTAGATTTTTATAAATCCTATTATCTGATAACAAAAAAGTTATGGTTTTTTTCTTTGTAAGCGATATTCTGCCGGAATTCTGAAACACCAAGATCACGTAATTTAATAGGCCCAAGGAAACTGAAGTGAGTTCGATTAGAGTATTGGAATTCAGGTTCCGCATAGCCACCGGCCACTTGTCTAATGGAACATTCGGCCAATAAATTGATACTTGTCAAGTGATAAAAATAATACGGAAATTTGTTATTTTTTTTTTATGTTGAATAATGATTTTTTTTTAAATTTTTTTTAATTTCGAGACATTGCAATCCATGAAGCATGAAGCCGAGCTCAAAACCTTTTAAAGAAGCATTATTAAATGGTTACGTTCCTAATAAGTTATACTTTTTCTCACATATGATGTTCGCGTATTCTGAATACTGCACGATCTCACTCGAAATGGTATTAGTGATGCCATCTATTGTTGAAATTTCAAAAAAATAGCAAAGCAGTGTTGTCAAATCTATGGCATTTTTGTGGCCTTAACCACGAAAGTAAAAACAAAAGTGGAATGATAATATCCTGTAAATAAAATGACCGCTACATGTACTTGACATTTGTGAGCCTAAATAAGTTGGTATTGACAAAATTCCCCTAACTCTGAGGCTAATAATAAACAGGGTTATCGCACATCACTTATGGAAGGCAAAAAACTAGTCATTACGGTTGTATAACAGCACTAAGCAAATCAAAACACTATATTTTTAGCAAAAACACGCAAAAAAAAACATCCTAGTAACTTTTGTTTTGGTTCAAACAAGTGTGTGGCTAATAAAAAAAGCAGGCAAATATATATCATGTTTACCGGGGGACTTGAAACCCATCTAAAAATGATATAACTCTACTTTTTCTATTAACAAAAATTTTAAGAAACAATATTTTAATATATTATGAAAAATCGTGGTAAAAAATACCAATTACTGATTTTGGAAAAGACACTCCAAAAACAAAAAAGAATGTCAAATCGATTCGATTAATGTGACTACGTTCTTTTAGGCTCATAACTGTCACCTACATAAGGCGGTCATTTTTGTGAAATTTCTCAGGGGGTATCATCATTCCACTTTTGTTTTTACTTTCGTGGCCTTAACTTGAAAAATACGTTCCTTAGGGTTCGTTTCCAATCGAAAAGTTACCTGTTTTCTATTATTCTGTCAACATATTCTGCAAGGGCGGTGTAAGCGAAATATCCGGGACCAAAACGTTTTAGTGGGTAGGCAATTTCCTTCAGAAACACATACCTAAAATCCAGACAAAAATCGGGAATTATTTAACTGGCTGCTGTACCGTTCATAGAGATAAGGAAGACTAGAGAAAGTTAAGCCTTAAAAATCTTCGGCTTAAAGTTCACTCAACCTATTAAGCTGAATGCAGACAGTAATATCAAATTTAAAATTTTAAAAATCACCAAACTGACCGAGAATATCTACGAATTTTAAAATGTCTAGATACATGTAAAGAAATTAGGATTTATCCCAGATTTGTTATCTTTCTTCCAATATAAAAGGGTTAAAAATGCCAAAAGAATATTACACTTTTCTTATTGATTTTATACAATTTTTTTAAGAGCAATAAAACGTGTTAAAAATTACAATTTTAGAAAAGGAAAATCACACAACTTGAAATTTATTAATTCCCCTAGAATTTTGAACAGTTCCCTTGTCTGAGAGCCATTTGTCTAAGAAAAGTGGGACATCCATTGTTTTTTCCGGACGCTTGCTCCACGGTTAGTCTAGAGAGGGGTTATAAGAAAAAAAAATATAATCTTTAAAACATACACTTTTGTTTTTGATCCATCGCCAACTCCTATTTACCGTAAAAAGTAAAATCCCCTATGTAGCCCTTTTATGAGGGGCTATTTTTGGAAAATATTCTGGGAACCTTAAATAGCAACCCTCTATTTTGACTTAATATTTGAAGTCTAGCTGAAATTCTCTTTCCAATGGTACCCTATATCATAAGGTTTACTTTACTAATTTTCGATATATTGGATTTCAAAATGTCAAAAATTCAATATTCAAATGCCCATATCTTAGAAACTAAATAAAGTATCTCTATTGCGTTTTTTATCGATTTTGGGGGTTTTTTACGAGGAAATAAAAAATGATAACAGTTTGACAATCTAACCTTCTACTTCATATTTTTGGAATAACATCGTCAAAATCACTGAAAATCAATAAACTGTAAATAGGAATGGGCAAACGTGAAATTATTGTCATTTTTTATTTGCTCTTATAAAACCCTTAAAATCGATAATAAACACAATAGAGATATGTTGTTTAGTTTCTAAGATATGGGCCTTTGAATATTGAATTTATGACATTTTGAAAGCCAATATCTCAAAAACTAGTAAAGCAAACCTTATGATATGGGGTACCATTGGAAAGAGAATTTCAGCGAGAATTCAAATATGAAGTAAAAATAGGGAGTTACTATTTAAGGTTTTTAGAATATTTTCCAAAAATAGCCTCCCAGAAAAGGGCTACATGGGCGATTTTACTTTTTACGGTAAATAGTAGTTGGCGATGTATCAAAAACAAAAATCTATGTTTTAAAGATTATATATTTTTTTTCTTAAAACCCCTCTCTAGACCAACTGTGGCTCACCAACCCTCTAAGTTAATTGTACTGTTTTAAATCTCACCATGGTGCGTAATCAGACTCATTCACCAAATATTCAGTAAAGTTCAAAACACTGGAGTACCACAACTGTCCACCTCTAGCAAAGTTTAAATAGTCGCTCAATAACTGAGTCCTGGTATTGACATCGAACACATGTAAATTTGCTTTTAGAGCGTCTTTTATGTTGGGAAAGATAGCGAATTCGTCTGGAACGCCTCTAAAGAATCCTGGAAAACACAAATAATAATAGTCGTCCGGCTTAGGTCCCCAATTGTTCATTTTGTGCAGAAAGCATGAAATTGGGTACACTTATTCTTTGGATAATTCTTTAAAATTTTGGTCGAGGAAATCAATGATCGGAGGAGCCAAGATTTTTTCAAAATGGACGTCTGTTTTTTAAAAAAATGGTAGGTTTGACATCAAAACAAGATTATACTTGAATGCATATAATTCGATAGAAAGGAATTGAAAAAAATGGTTACATCGGCGTATGATCTTTATCGTCCTTGAAAAGTGACATTTTATTTTGAAAAAATGCATTTTGAGAATTTTTATTTGATAATTTTTCATAAATTGGTAAGCCGCGACAGGTTTCTTGTTGTAATTTTATAATTTAGAAAGAACATCAAAATAACTTTTTTAATTGACTTTTTGCTTACAGGGTGATTGGTGGGCCAGTCAAAGTTAAATTTTTAAAAAAGCTACATTATCATCCGTATCTTTTTTACTTTTTGAGGAAAAAATGTCAAATTTGGTACGATTATTACAATTGTGAAGGTCAACTGATATTCTAAAAAATTTTTAAATACGTGGCGCTGCGGATGACGTGGCACCCAAATTTCCGATTTTAAATTTGATATTTTTTTAGTAGCTTAGATAAGACATGCATATTTAATAAAATAATCGATTATGTATAGCTGAATTTTTGTTAAAATAATTTTAGTTTGATATGGTCATCGGTCGCCTAATTTTTTTTTGAGTATGTAAAAAAAACGGGTTTTTCAACGTTTTCTTTAACAAATCGACTCAGATATGAAATTCCAAATTCTATCGGGCCGTTTTTACACTATAGGCCAGTAAAGTTGACCTAACACGTATTTAGTTGCCCCGAATAGTACTCTAAAGGCGCATTTACACAGACGAACATGCTCAAACCAAAGCTCGTGCCAAAGATCTAAAATTTTTTGCGTGAACATTTTTGTGAGCTTTTCTTTGAACATTTTGTTCGGGTAAATTTTTGAGCAAATTATTGCTATCTGTTTTGGAAACGTATTTTTAAAGATGAGAATAAATAAAATTTCACATCAGTGATCAGTGATCTCAATTCTTTAAAAAAATGGAACACCAACTTTTATTTTAAATTTTTGTGAAAAAAAGCCGACGGCAAGCGAAACATTATTCTTGGCTATCAGTTTTGTCACATGGATTAGGGTTACTTATAATATTTTTTTCTTAGGGTTTTTCCCGGATTTTTTTGCCCGGGTTTTTTGTTGGGATTTTCTTGTGAGTCCTTTTTATTTCTAAGGGTTTTTTCCTAAATTCAAAAAAACAACCCAGAAAAATTTTTCTTTTCCAAAAAATTTGAGTTTTTCAAATATCGGCAACCAACTCAAAAATTGCACTTTTAAGCGGTAATCCGCGCCTCACGACTATGAGGAGTGGTGGGGAGGGGATTTTTTTTTAAACATATTTTTGTAACTTTACTTTACCCTTAGCTTTGATTGTTTTTTTTTAATTCCTCTCACCAGATTTACCTAGTTAGTTTAAGGCCCCAACGGTTGCGTAAAAAAGCAAAAGGTTCATGAAAATGCTGATGATAGATATTTACTGTCAATTTAATGTAATAATCAAGGTCGATTACTGACACTGAACAAACAATATGCAAAGGAGCAACATTCCGATTCAGAAGTCTAGTGTATTACTGCTAAATTATATTTTTTTAGACAAGGGTCGGGATCGTAGGGTTGTAAAAGTGGGTAATAAACGGGTATTATTTAGACCGAACGTGCTTTTGTTCATATATTTGAGATTTAATAAAATGTATATAGGTTTTTTAATTTGACTTAATTATTATTGTATTGTGTTTTAAACTAGAAAGTAAAATAAAGAGATATTCTTTTAAAAGTAAATTTTTATCATTACATTTTACAGGCAACAGCAATAAATAAGTGCCAATTATTATTTTTTTATTCTCGTTTTTTTACAACCCTAAAAAAGTTACAAGTATACTGGCATATCCCCTATAAAAATCAGGTCAATCGAAGTTGCCTATGAGGTAAAATGTGAATTTCGACATCAAATCGTTTTTCCGTCGGAAAGCACTTAATTAAAAATACCTTGTTTTAAAACTTAGTCTTTCTATTTTCAGTTAAGTTCAGTGAATTCCCATAAAACTATAAAATTTAAATTTGTAAGAAATTTCTATACCAACATTTCTTCAAACAAATTTTGCTTAATATTCTCTCCAAAATTTCCTTGAGTCTTTTTGTACGAGATTTTGCTCGAACTTTTTTTTGAACATTTTGCTCAAGAGGCTCGTGTAAATGTTTGTCTGTGTAAATGCGCCTTAAAATAGTACAATTAACTTAGAGGGTTGGTGAGCAAGCGTCCGGAAAAAACAAAGGATGTCCCACTTTTCTTAGACAAATGGCTCTCAGACAAGGGAACTGTTCAAAATTCTAGGGGAATTAATAAAAAATAAAATAAAGTGTAAATGTTTGTCGCCATTTCAACATCAAAGGAAAGTTTGTCTGTGTAAATGCGCCTTAATGTACCGTATTGTTCATTTTGTGCGGAAAGCACCATATTTGGTACGCTTACTTTTTTAAAAATTTTTTAGGATCGTGGCAAAGAAAATTTATAATCGGATTAGCAGAAACTAAGTTGGCAGCGAATTCTTCAAAATGGCGGCCTTAAATCGAAAGCTACTTATATCTATCGAACTTAATGAAAAGAAATTTGACAATACTGGTTAAATTGACGTGCAACCTTCGATGACCTTATATTTTTATAAACGCACTATAACTTTTTTATTATTTATGAAAACGTGGCAAAACATCCGGTGGGTGCCTAACAAAATCTGATTAAATTTAATTAAAAAATATTTTATCAGATTTATTACCGGATGTTTCTATGGCACGTCGTCCGCAGCGCCACCTATCCAAAAAAAATTTAATTGATAAGGTATAAAATTCTACTTTAAAAAGTAAAAAAAAACAGATGATAATGTGACTTTTTTTAAAAATCTTACTAAACCAATCACCCTGTAAGCAAAAAGTCACTTAGGAGAGGTGTTGATATCATGTGGAAATTATAAAACAAGACTTGTCGCCGTTTACAGAATTATAAAACATTAAAAAAAAAGGATCTGGAAAATTATTTTTCTTGACTAAAATGCCACTTTTCAAGGTCATCGAAGGTTGCACGTCAATTTAACTAGTATTGTCACCACCACGACCCTAAAAAAATTGTTAAAGAAGTAAGTGTACCAAATTTGGTACTTTCCGCAAAAAATGAACATTAGAGTACTATTCGGGCTGACTAAACACGTGTTAGGTCAACTTTACGGTCCGAAAGAATTTGGAATTTCATATCTGAACCGATTTTTTGGGGCCTACTTATTCATCAGACGTTATCAACGTGTATATCCAGCTAAATTTTTGGTCGCTAGGAATAATTACAGAATACGTTGAAAAACCCGTTTTTTTTAAGTTCTCAGAAATAAATTAAGGCGACCAATGACCATATCAAACTAAAATTATTTTTTATAAAAATCTACATACTTCAGCTATACATAATCGTTTATTTTATTAAATATGATCTTATCTAAGCTATTAAAAAAATATGAACTTTTATCAAATTTAAAATCGGAAATCGGATGACACGTCGTCGGCAGCGCCACCTATCCAAAAATTTTTTAGAATATCGGTTGACCTTGACAATTGTAATAATCGTACCAAATTTGAATTTTCTCAAAAACTAAAAAAGATACGGATGATAATGTAGCTTTTTTTTAAAAATTGTACTTTGACTAGCCTTGTATAACTAAACCAATCACCCTGTAAGCAAAAAGTCAATTAGAAAAGTTATTTTGATATATTTTCTAAATTATAAAATTACAACAAAAGACCTGTCGCGGCTTACTAAATTATGAAAAATTATCAAATAAAAATTCTCAAAATGCATTTATAAAAAATAAAATGTCACTTTTCAAGGACGATAAAGGGCATACGTCAATGTAACCACTTTTTTTCAATTCCTCTCTATCAAATTGTATGAATTCGAGTAAAATCTTGTATTGATGGCGAACCTACAATTTTTTTTAAAAATAGACGTCAATTTTGAAAAAAATCTCCGCCATCTTGGCTCCTATACATCCGATCATCGATTTCTTCGACCAAAATTTTAAATTTCATGCTTTCTGCACAAAATGAACAATTGATTACTATTTGG
Organism: Oxystoma pomonae; assembly: GCA_963921995.1. Classification (NCBI taxonomy): domain Eukaryota; kingdom Metazoa; phylum Arthropoda; class Insecta; order Coleoptera; family Brentidae; genus Oxystoma; species Oxystoma pomonae. Next base: position 1,703,503 of record OY998167.1, on the reverse strand, counting down.
GACTTAAGCCGGATGACTATTAGGGTTTCATTCACTTTTTGGTTTTCATGAAGCGATTAGAACGTGTTTTGAACACGATTTGCACTTTTGTCATTTTCCTGATGTATTTCGACGTTAGTTTTTGCCAATTTTACTTCTTTGTTTGATAATAGAGATAAAGGGAGACAAATTAATGAGAAAGTAGAGGGATATCCCGCTTAGACCTTTGTGCATGTCGAAAGCATTGAAAAGGGCCCAAAAGGGCAAAAAAAGGCCAAAAAGAGCAAAAAATGCTTGTTGTTCAGAGATGTCTAGCTTTATTGTTTTTCAACCCACTTTGGTTAGTACAGAATTATTTAGATAAATGTATATGGGTATCTATAAAGGCTGGTTCATGGTTAAATTCCTTCTCCTTTTCTGTCATTTTTGCTGTAGGGTGTTCATGCTTGTTCCTTTTCCGTATCTTTTTCTTTAGCCTTAAGGAATGACCTTGAAAGTTGGCTAATATTTAACTTTTACGAAAAAAGAAGCGGAAAAATCGCGTTGCGCAAGTGCGTGCCGCAAAATATATGTTGATGTTTTTTTTTTAACCTCAAAATCGATCGTTTTTATTTAATTATTTGAAGCAGTAGTTATTACAGAAATGGATATTGATCGTGGTGAAAGAGTTTCCACATTTGTAGGACAAAAAGAACCCCAAATTTTGTAAAAAAAGCCAAAATCGCGAGTGCATCTGTCATTAGTGTCAACCTTAGTGACTAAAGTTAAGGAAAAGGAATTTTAGTATGAACCAGCTTTTTACTTAAGGAAAAAGAAAAGGGTAAAGTTACAACAAAGGTTACAGTAAAGGAAAAAGAACTTAACCATGAACCAGCCTTAATAGTTGTAATTTAATTAAGTTAATTATTCTAATGGCTTGTTAACTTATTGTAGAAGTCCTGAAGAAGAGAAAAATATATTCACGAAAAATTGACTGTCAAAAAAGGAGTTTACTTTATTCCGGCCCATATAAAAGGCGCAATTACACAGACAAAAATTCTTTTCTTCTTTCTCTTGAGCAAAATGTTCAAAGAAAAGTTCGAGCAAAATCTCGTACAAAAAAACTCACGGAAATTTTGGAGAGAATGATAGAGCAAAATTTGTTTGAAGAAATGTTGGTATAGAAATTTCTTACAAATTCAAAATATATATTGTTATCGGAATTCATTGAACTGAACTGAAAATAGAAAATTTTAAGTTTTAAAACAAGGTATTTTTAATCAAGTGCTTTCCGGCGGAAAAACGATTTGATGCCAAAATTCATATTTTACCTCATAAAAAAACTTCGATTGATCTGATTTTTATAGGGGATAAGCCAGTATACTTGTAACTTTTTTGGGGTTGTAAAAAAAACGAGAATTAAAAAATTATAATTGGCACTTATTTATTGCTGTGGCATGTAAAATGTAATGATAAAAATTTACGTTTAAAAGAATATATCTTCATTTTACTTTCTAGTTTAGTCTTTTACAATAATAATTAAGTCAAATTAAAAAACTATATACATTTTATTAAATCTCAAATATTTAAACAAAAGCATGTTCGATTTAAATAATACCCGTTTATTACTCACTTTTACAACCCTACGATCCCGATCCTTGTGTAAAAAATATAATATAGAAGTAATTTAGTAGACTGTGTTCTTTTGAATCGGAATGTTGTCCCTTTGCATATTGTTTGTTCAGTGTCAGTAATCGACCTTCATTATTACATTAAATTAACAGTAGATATCTATATCTTCAGCATTGTCATGAACCTTTTGCTTTTTTAAGGAACCCTTGGGGCGTTAAACTAACTAGGTAAATCTGGTGTGAGGAATAAAAAAAAAAACAATCAAAGCTAAGGGTAAAGTAAAGTTACAAAAATATGTTTAAAAAAAAATTCCCCTCCCCACCACTCCTCATAGTCGTGAGGCGCGGATTACCGCTTAAAAGTGCAATTTTTAAGTTTTTTGCCGATATTTGAAAAACTCAAAATTATTTTGGAAAAGAAAAATTTTCCTGTTTTTTTTTTAATTTAGGGAAAAAAACCCTTGGAAATAAAAAACTCGCAAGAAAATCCCAAAAAAAACTCCGGGCAAAAAAATCCGGGAAAAACCCAAAGAAAAAAATATTATAAGTAGCCCTAATTCATGTGACAAAACTGATAGCCAATAATAATGTTTCGCTTGCCGTCGGGTTTTTTTGTTGGTTCCATTTAAAAAAAAAAAATGAGATCACTGATCACTGATGTGATATTTTATTTATTCTCATCTTTAAAAATATGTTCAAAGAACAGCTCACAAAAATGTTCACGAAAAAATTTTTAGATCTTTTGTACGAGCTTTTGTTGGAGCATGTTCGTCTGTGTAATTGCGCCTTTTAGACTGCATCCCCACTAACTAACCTAGGCTTTTTTTCTCAACTAGTCAGTCACGACTACCCATAAAATTTTTTACTTATTTTTTATTTATTTATTTTTTAATAGGTATACGGGTATACCGATACGTTGAAATATTTGCTTTAAGCGTCTATTACCTGCCCACTGATTGTTAAACACCTCCCATTTACTTTGTTTTATTAAATTTGTCCACACGTAAGTTTCGTTGGGTGCAAGCCACAATTTGGGACGTGTGTTTGTTAGCTCACTCGTGTCATTAGCTAGAGTGTAAGCCATTGGAAGGTACCAGAATGGTTGATTGTCCCATCCGAAGTACGTGTAGTGATACTAAAATAAAAGATGTTTTTTTTTAAATTGCAGTTTCACTCTTTTTGTTTGAATTTGAAAGTTTGAGACGATGATGAATTTGAAATTAACTCTGTGTTTGGGCCTTCCATTGTCTATATTTTATTTATACACGACTTTTCGATCAGTACAATCTCTGATCGTCTTCAGGTGCAAACTACAATCTATTCCTAAGGCTACGTACTTATATACTATGGGAAATCACTCAACCGTGAAGTTTAAGAAGTTGGCTCCGCCCAAGGAGGGGCTTCCAAATATTTTGAATTTCAACACTTGGCTTACTGAAAGCACCCTGATTCTGCCCAATAAAGGCAGCTTCAAGGAATTTTCGTTTCTTCCAGTGTGATTCCTTGTGCAAAACCTTTGCTTTTGTCCACTTCATTCGGTGTTGTTTTGACCATGCGTGTTCGGCGATTCCTGATTTCGTTGTTTCACCTCTTTGGGTATTCGTCTGATGTTCTTTAAGCCTAACAGATAGTGGTCTTTTTTGTTTCACCTATGTATGATTCACCACACTCACAAGGAACTTGGTAAATGCATTCCTTATTTTGTTTGTTCTCCGGTTTTGTTTTAGTAAGAAGGCTTCGTATTATTAGATTTAAAAGAGGTGAAACAACGAAATCAGGAAACACGCATGGTCAAAACAACACCGAATGAAGTGGACAGAAGCAAAGGTTTTGCACAAGGAGTCACACTGGAAGAAACGAAAATTCCTTGAAGCTGCCTTTATTGGGCACAATCAGGGTGTTTTCAGTAAGCCAAGTGTTGAAATTCCAAATATTTGGAAGCCCCTCCTTGGGCGGAGCCAATTTCAACTTCATGGTTGGGTGATTTCCCATAGTATATAAGTACGTAGCCTTAGGAATAGATTGTAGTTGGCACCTGAAGACGATCAGAGATTGTACTGATCGAAACGTCGTGTATAAATAAAATATAGACAATGGAAGGCCGAAACACAGAGTTAATTTCACTCTTTTTGTCCCACAACTTGAACCAATTAATTCAACCTTATATTGACTTTAAAAAATAACTAGGATGTGATGCCAAAATTGGTAATTGACTTTTTTTTCAATAGGTATATTTGGACTCTCTGCAATTTTTGTTTGCGCGCAACTGGTTACTTTTGCCAGTGGCGCACCCAGGAATTGAGTTCGGGGGGGGGGGGTAAGGATAAATAATAAAAAAAACTTAATTTGAAGTAAACATATGACCATAATTGATACAAGGAAACAGGTGCTTACAAGCGCGGACGTGGGCTCAAATTGTTTATTTACCCAAAATTTGATGTCAACCTAGTCAAAATCATGCTTCAATGTGCAAAATTTTTTCAGAAAATAACATTTAATGCAATTTTTGAGTTAAAATTAAAACAAAATCGTAAATATTGATGGGGTTTTGGGAATGTGAGTTATGTATTTAGCCTTAATTTGTTTGTAAAAGTGCTAAGGCGCAAATATTTTGTGAAAATGACACTTAAAATGCCATTTTTGACGCCAAATCGCAGGCAAAAAAAGATCATTTTGACACGAAATCGTGAAAAGAAATAAAAGGTGTTATAGCGCAGCTGGCGAAAAATTTTTATTCAAAATTCCAGTCCAGTCTTTGTATTTTATTCCCTATATATTTTATTTCTGCTGTTATTTGATTGTGCCAATTGTAACCAGGCTTCTCGGGTGGGGGGGGGGACAGGGCTAACCCCGGCCGGTGCGCCACTGTTTTTGTGTTAGTGAACCAAACTCAGTCAGACAAAAAAATACCTTTAGTTTTTCGTGTCAATATTCACATAAAACCGCAGAATAAATGGCCTGCGTTATTGAAATCGGACAAATACATGAATACTATGAAAGCATAGCCCGGTAAAAATGTTTTTTCAGGCCTGACTGAATTTTGCCTGCCAAACGCATTTATTTAAACAATTCGTAACTTACTTATTGTACAGGGTGTCCAAAATTTTGGGGGGGTTCGAGTACTTCCAGAGGAGATAGAGAAAATATGACCGCGTTTATATCTTCGTGGTGTTAAGGCCACAAAAACGGCATAGATTTGACAACACTGCTTTGCTATTTTTTTGAAAGATCAACAATAGGTGGCATCACTAATACCATTTCGAGTGAGATCGTGCAGTGTTCAGAATACGGTACAAACACCATATGTGAGAAAAGTATAACCTATTAGGAACGTAAACATTTATTAATGCTTCTTTAAAAGGTTTTGATGCTCGGCTTCATGCTTCACGGATTGCATGTCTCGAAAAATCATTATTCAACATAAAAAAAATAACAAATTTCCGTATTATTTTTATCACTTGACATGCATCAATTTATTGACCGAATGTTCCATTAGACAAGTGGCCGGGGGCTATGCGGATTGAATTCCAATACTCCAATCGAACTCACTTCAGTTTCCTTGGGCTTACTAAATTACGTGACCTTGGCATTTCAGAATTCCGGCAGAATATTGTTTACAAAGAAAAAAAACCATAACTTTTTTGTTATCAGATAATAGGATTTATAAAAATCTACAACCGTATCCAAAGGATTTTTCAAAATTTGGTGTATTTTTTTCAAAAAATAAAAAAATCCAAAAATTGCTGTTACAGATTTCTGTATTATCCACGAGGCTAAAGAAAAAGCCAGGTAAGATTTTTGACTATTGTTAGCCGTGTTTATTTTATTTTGAAAATGAGAGAGTCCAGCAAAAACTGTTTGGATACGGTTGAGGAATTCAAAAATAAACATTCTTGCCAAATTTCAGCAGATTCCGTTTTCTTGTTTCCGATATTCTGCCCAGTAAAGATTGGCCCAAAAACAGCAAAGCAGTGTTGTCAAATCTATGCCGTTTTGGTGGCTTTAACTGCATTTTTTTAAACTAGAATTTAATGATATGATATAACACAAAGTTGATATATTTCTTATGGAACACCCCAATTTTTTTTATTTTTTGAATGCTTTTTTAATTTTCTTCAAAATAATGTACCTCTTACGAAAATCGGGTAAATAGTTGTCAAGTTATTACATATTTTCCATAAATCATATAGTAGGGGCTGTGATAAAGGCGGCACGCCACATTATTAAAAAAATCTAGTGTGCCTTGGTTGACAATTTGAGCATAAAATATAGGTTTAATAAATTATTATTGATATACTAGTAGGCCTTGAATTCAGTTAAGAAGCAAAATAGTTTTGTTTTCGTAACAAATGATTTTTTTTCCTTTTAAGACCGGTTTATCAATCAAGGGTTAGCCCCTACCCCTACCTGTGAGTTAAATTAAGTGGATGACTATGTGATTTCAGGGCCTTCTATAATATTATATCAATAATAAATTATTATATCTATATTTTATGCTCAGATTTTCAACCAAGGCACTCTAGATTTTTTTAGTAATGTGGCCTTTATCACAGCCTACTATATGATGTATGGAAAATATTTAATAACTCGACAACTATTCATCCGATTTTCGTAAGAGGCACATCGTTTTGAAGGAAATTAAAGAAAGTATTCAAAAAATAAAAAACTTGGGGTGTTCCATAAGAAAACTACCAACTTTGTGTTATATCTCAAAAACTGAAAGTGACTCATGAAATCTGATTTGGTAATAAGTAAGATATTTTCATAAATAAAAAATTGGTGCTAGAAAGCGCGGATAGTCTACCAGACAATCAATTATTTTGTGTTGAAAAAGAAATGAAAGTATCTCGAAAACCAAAATCTGAAAACCGCATATTACTACGCTGCTTTACTTCTAAAGTTGCGATTTTAACGTTTTTTTTCAAATAACTCGGAAACTTAAACTCCCACGAATTTGGACTTTATAACAAAATTTGTAGTCCATATTCATAGAAATTGAAAACCGTATATTGCTAATTGCTTTTTTTCCAAAGTTACAGTTTTTAAATTTTTTATCCCCCTTTTCTCCTTCAACACCCCACCACCCTATCCAAAAGTTAATCAGTTCATGGTCAGCCGATGGAGGATTTTTGTACCAAATTTCGTTAAAATAGATTTAGGCGACAGACAACAGACCGATACACAACTTTTTTTTCGTCGATTAAGGTGTTTTGGAACCTTAGTAACTCATTTTTGATAAAATTAAGAAAAGTAAAAATTTTACGATTTTAATAGTCCACCATACCATATTGGTATGATGGAATAAAAAGGTATGAGCCCCCGTAGCTGGAAGACGGGGTGACGTATTGAAATGCGATTTTTGACCAAAAATCTTGTCTTGAAATTTGAGCCTGGCAAAGGGGGGGGTGAAATTTTCTCTATCTTCTCTAGAAGTATCCAAAACCATAGAATTTTGGACACCCTATACAATCGAAAAAGATAAGGCCTTACAAGCAAAAGCTAAGTTCCTTACCAGTGGCGCAGGTAAAAAATTGCAGGGGGGTGGTCAAAAATACCTATTTTTTAAAAATTGTCAATTTTGGCATCGATTTTTTTTTGGAGCCCTTAGATTTTCAAAATTGTTAAAATTTTTAAACTCGGACTTACTGTATAAAGGTGAACGTCGGAAATATTAATCCTGTACTGATTGAGAATGGGATATCCTCTTTCGTTGGTCCAATTTGACATTACTGTAGCTAAACTCACGTTGGATGGTAAATTGGCGACGGGGGTGTAGTTTGCTAGTACTGACCATAGAGCGGCGTCGGGACCTCCAGATAAGGCGCTGTTGAATCAAACATAAATCGGTTGTATAGTTTTTGCTTGATGCTGCAACAAACACACAGACTATGTTGGGAATTTGGAACCTTTGGTTGCACTGAAACAAAGTTATGATTGTTTTCCACAAATCAAAACTACACTTTTTTGCACTCGACGCGCGTTTTGCTAAAAACGTTAGCATCATCAGGAGACGATAAACAATAAACTAAATTAACCTGCGCTCTATCTTACATACAATCTTTTAGTGGGTGGAGATAAGACTAATAATTTGTGATTGATCACGATTTATAATCCTATCTCCCTCAACTAAAGAATAAAGTGTACTAAACGGGATGGGTTCTCTATCTTTATTTAAACTATTTCTGGATTTAATGATTTCCATACTTTCATATGCATTCAAAAGTCCTTTGTTTGGTACACTTTTTAGAAGTTTCAGGTTATCTAATCTGAATCTATGATTGTTTTCAAAAGCATGCTCGGCCACACTTGACTTTTCTGTTCTTCCGTATTTTAAGTGTGCTAAATGTTCTTCAAAACGTGTTTGAATAGAGCGTCTCGTTTGGCCAACATGTTTTTTGTCACAATCCATGCAACTAATTTCGTAAATTCCATTTTTTTCTAGAACTAGTTTTATCCTTGGGATTTCCTAGTAAACTTCTTATTGTGTTACCGGATTGATATACTAATTTAAGACCGGTGCTATAAGGAATTGATACGACGATTGTTACGACGAAGGCTTAATAAATAAGCTGATAAATAGACATTCTTTTCAAAAGACCTTTCGGAATTCCACTCTTTTCAGACAAAAAGATATCTGCGACTCAAAATTTGTATCAATTCCTTGTAATCCTAATTATACGAAAGGATTACAAAAAGTATTTAATAACACCGGTCTTAAATTAGTATATCAATCCGGTAACACAATAAGAAGTTTACTAGGAAATCCCAAGGATAAAACTACAGGTCTAGAAAAAAGTGGAATTTACGAAATTAGTTGCATGGATTGTGACAAACAATATGTTGGCCAAACGAGACGCTCTATTCAAACACGTTTTAAAGAACATTTAGCACACTTAAAATACGGAAGAACAGAAAAGTCAGGTGTGGTCGAGCATGCTTTTGAAAACAATCATAGATTCACATTAGATAACCTAAAACTTCTAAAAAGTGTACCAAACAAAAGACTTTTGAATACATATGAAAGTATGGAAATCATTAAATCCAGAAATAGTTTAAATAAAGACAGACGACCCATTCCGTTTAGTACACTTTATTCTTTAGTTGAGGGGAGATAGGATTATAAATTGTTATCAATCACAAATTATTATCTTAAATTAGTATATCAATCCGGTAACACAATAAGAAGTTTACTAGGAAATCCCAAGGATAAAACTACAGTTCTAGAAAAAAGTGGAATTTACGAAATTAGTTGCATGGATTGTGATAAACAATATGTTGGCCAAACGAGACGCTCTACTCAAACACGTTTTAAAGAACATTTAACACACTTAAAATACGGAAGAACAGAAAAGTCCGGTGTGGTCGAGCATGCTTTTGAAAACAATCATAGATTAACATTAGATAACCTAAAACTTCTAAAAAGTGTACCAAACAAAAGACTTTTGAATGCAAATGAAAGTATGGAAATCATTAAATCCAGAAATAGTTTAAATAAAGATAGAGGACCCATCCCATTTAGTACACTTTATTCTTTAGTTGAGGGTAGATAGGATTATAAATCGTTATCAATCACAAATTATTAGTCTTATCTCCGCCCACTAAAAGATTGTATATAAGATAGAGCGTAGGTTAATTTAGTTTATAGTTGATCGTCTCCCGATGATGCTAACGTTAGCGAAACGCTCGTCGAGTGCAAAAAAGTGTAGTTTTTGTTTGTGGAAAACAATCATAACATTGAAACAGACAGACAAAAATTCTAAAAATTTGATTTTTGGTAGGTATACCAATGGTGAGCATCGAATTTGGAACACCCTGTATACAGGGTTACGTTATAATGACTCACGTACGGCACTGATCATATAGTAACTTATATTGTTTGGCGTAATTTTTCGTACGCCCCTGATTTTGTTAACTTTATTTTTATTTTTGAAAAATTATTGCAGTTTTCTTTTAATTTTTATAATATTTTGTAATGACTCACGTACGGCACTGATCATATAGTAATATATGTCATTTTGCGTATTGTTTCTTTATCTTTAAAACGAAATTATTCCCAATATCGTGGCATATGTATTTTAGAAAATATTTAAAAAATTATTGATTTCATTGTTTTTTCTTTGGAATTAGGGACGTTTTGACAAACATTAAGTGAACTACGTCAGCGCCATCTACAAACCGGCTCAAACTTTTGACCGATTCTTATGTAAAAAACTTCAGCAAAGCGAACTGTGCAGTTTTCATCACATTAGAACTCGCCGTTTTTGAGATATAGCGATTTTTGTAAAAATGTAATTAAAAAAAAAATTTAGTGTTTTTGGATGTTTTGCCCTCAAACTCAAAAACGGTGTCTCCTAGAGTACCGGAAACTTATCTAAAAATTATTCTTGACCTTTTTAAAGAGAATAGCAGTTCAGGAACCGTCAGAAAATACATGGGCAAAAAAACCGCTCGATCGGGTATTTTTGACTGCAACCATTTTACATAATTTTCGAAAAATCCTTAAATCTCAGAAACTACAAACTAACTTCCAAAACCAACTTCACCGTCACCGAGCACACATTCGGTTTTGTATTAGTATAAAATTTGGTTTAAATCGGTTGGCTACTTTTCGAGTAATGATTTGATATATTCTAAAAACCGGCCAAATTTCTTCAAACCTTTTTGAAAAATGGGGCACTGCGGGGCTTCAGAAAAGTCTCAAAATAAAATACTTGTCTTTCTTCGATTCAGCCCATTTTCAACAGGCTTCGTCACTGCATTTAAAATCTAATTCCTGCAAAATTTGAAAACGATTACTGAACTTCCTGGACTGTTAGAGCGCAACAACGAGGTACACGTTAAAATGGCCAATGTTTGAAACTTTTTCCCATTTTAATTACACTTGTACTTCTCCGATTTTTCTGAAAATCAATAGGCTTCATCCCCCACTAGTGATTGACAATCGTGCCAAGTTTCATTGCTGTAGGTCCTCGAGGGGAAGCTAGTAAGTTAGTAAGCTAGTAAGTAACGGCATGAAGGGTACAAGGAATTGATTAACGCGCCTTTAAAAAGCGTTAATCAATAATAACGCGCCTTTAAAAAGCGTTAATCAATAATAACGCGCCTTTAAAAAGCGTTAATCAATAAAAATCCAGATACCATGTATTTTAGATCTAGAAGTAGTCAATAAAAGCAAAATTATACAACCTACTTACTAGTTATTGAGTAAGTACGAGATTCCCTTCAAAAAATTTTTATTTTCCACAATCTTTTTAGCCATATAGAGTATTGATGCAGCCTTTTTAGCAACATGGTCACTAAATTTAGTTTCAATTTCCTCTGGGGTTGCCACCAAAGAGACTAAGGGAAGAGTATCGTTGTCAGAATCCAAGATGAAGGCTTCGGCTATTTCGTGAGTGAAAAATGTGGTGTCTATGTGCCATTCTTTGGCAATCTTAAGCTAAAATTAAAAAAAAAACTAGCTTAAAGCCTGCTGCGTTGCTAGCGGACCCTTAATTAGCTTTATCTCCCCATTATTTGCTAATAGACACTTTCAGTGGGATTTACTAAGATCTAAAATAGTACCCCCACAGGTCTTAATATTTACACCTGTGGGAGGTACTAAATTTTAAAACCAATTTTCAAAAAACACTTGCCCATACAGAAAAGACAGAAAGTTATTGATTATTTTGTATTGTTATTGCCAAATACCACTGAAAAACTGCTTTTTTTCTCAAAATGCATCATATTTTTTTAGAAGAAAATGACCTAAAACTAATCTTTTTTGACAGTTTTCAAAATGGTAAATGGTGAACACGCCAAAAATTTGGCACATAATATCTTCATTGTTTATGTTTGAGGTTAAACATAAGTGAAGGTCACTGATTATGCACGAAAAATATACCAAGCAAAAAACCCAAAACAACTATATTAATTTATTTAAAAACTGAAAGTAAAACATTGTGGTTATCTAAAAGCTCAGTCGAAAAAACTTTCCTTACTCAAAGCTCACTCATTTTAAAACTGTAGCTTTCATCAGTAGAGGTTGGTGCAAGCCAAGGTGCATGTAGAGGTAAAAGATCCGAACTCGCTGTTGATGATTGAACGCAGCGCTAATATTTTTCGACAGTGACAGAAATGTAAAAAACACTTGCATTTAAGTTTTTTAATACATTTCATAAATAAAACACCTTTTAAATAAATACAAAATTAATCTACTCCTTATTTTATTACTCATCTAAATCGTTGTGTGACATCAAGTATTAATTGGAAAAATTAATTAACAAGTTTTAATTAGAGTGACATATAGCCCCAATGTTAATTTATTCTACCGAGTGTTTACTATTTACACCCCGCGTGGGTTTAAATTTTTTAATTTTCTTTTCTTCTAAATTAAAAATTTCCTCTTAAATCCAAAGAAAAGATTGTGTTAAGATGATTATTCAATGATATTAAATAAATAAGGAGGGTTGGTTTAAAATGCTTAAAACCAAAAATTTCACTTAAAATTAGGACCGTTCTAAAATATACTAAACCTTTTTCAGTAAATCCCACCGCAGTTTTATCAGCATTCGAATTTTTATTTGCACTTTTAAAATCATGGCGACTGCGCCAGCTGATGAAATGCACAAAACCTTGTTAGGTACGAAGCGAGTCGTAACATTACAACCGTCCCTGCATACGAAACGATGTTTTGACGCATTTGATCAGCTGGAGCTGCCACGCATTCGCCATTAGTTTAAAAGTACACCTGCTCGATAGGTCGACGCGATAGAGATAAGGATACGAATGCCGATAAACCCGAAAATTAACTTTAAGTGTCTAATATTTTGAATTTTCATTCCTTAGCAGTATTTTAGATTAAGTAGGGAGACTTTCGAGGGAAAAAAGTATAGTAAATATAGTCCAAGCAAGTGGCTATAGTCAGATTTGATAAATGTGAGATCAATATTGTATACAGACCGCTTCAAGCTACTGAGAACATAGGGGGAATCAAGTCCAATTTACTCTCTGTGCCGTACGACCGAGGTGGATTCGAAGCACGCTGCAGTGTTATCTTTTGGAAATTCATTTTGTTTTATTTCTGCCTTGCTCGAGAAACAGATGGGTAAGTTCTTAATTGAAATAATACATTTTTAAAACCAAAAATGGATGTCTACGAAGTTGCCGAAAAAGTGCAGATGGTCAAATGGTCAAATCGTCATAACCCAACACACGTTCGATATTGGTCGAGGGAAAATTTGCATTTGTATTTTGACGTAAGAACACAGTATCCCCAAAAACTAAATGTTTGGGGGGGGGGCGGTAATATAGGGGAACACGTAATTGGGCCATTTTTTATTAACGGCAATTGCAATTTGAATGGTCCTAAATACTTGGATCTACTGCAGCAGCACATTATTCCAACTGCTAGGCAGTTGTTAGGTGTAAGATTTGGTGAAACATGGTTTCAACAAGATGGTTGTTCCGCTCACAATGTTGGCCTTGTTATGGAATATCTTGATAATGTATTTTCTAATCGGGTTATAAGCACACGGGGAACTATTTTATGGCCAGCTCGATCTCCCGATCTTGCTCCTAATGACTTCTATCTGTTTTTGAAGAAGCTTTTCAAATTATCACCCCTAACATGCTTGGAAACGTTAGAAGGGGTTTTTATAGTAGGCTCGGATATTGTCTAGCCGAGCAAGGAGGACTTTTCGAACATTTGCTTTAATTTTTTTTTGACTGGGAGAATCTTTTTGGTTTTTAGAATGTATTATTTTATTTTGAGAACTTGCTTTTATTTTGTTTCTCCTTATTATTTTCATTGTAACACGTCGTCACTGATAAATCTGAGCAGTTGACAATAAAACGCTCTCATTTATCAGTGACAAAAAATAAGAAAATTACGTTATAAAAATTTGCGTATTTATTGACCAAATTCCGGTTTCATTGACTACGCTCCACACAGCACCGTGGTTAGAGGCGTACTAAATACCAAAGAAAAGTCATGCAAGTGGTGATCGCAAGCCTGAGTATTGGTTGCTTCACTGATAGGCGTGCGGTGTCTCTGCATGTACGTACACTGGCAAATTAGACTTCTTCCGCCCTATGTTCGCAGTAGCTTGAAGCGGTCTGTATAATGCGGTAAGGCAAAAAGGGACTGCCTGCATGCCAGGCTTTGGGCCGCCCCTTCCACTACTACTACTACTACTACTAATAAAAATAATTTATTACTACTACTACTACTACTATTAATAAACACAAATCCTTTTTTTAACCTATAGTACAGTAAAATATGCCTTTTTTGGTGCGTGAAGGGATAACAGCAAGAATTAACTTAATATGGTGGGTATACAGCCCTACCAGAGTATGCGTAAGCATACTAATAACCCTGAAAGCGGGGGGAGGGTGGTGCCAGGCGGCCATCTTTGAAAACGTGGAAAAGCCTAGAGGTTGCAACAAATTTAATACAATATCTCAAAAACCACTTATACAATTTGGATGAATAGTGACTCAGTTTCAGGAGCATTGTATGGCGCTTCCGCTCATGTATGACACCTAATACGATTAAGCGTACTTTAGCTTAAAATTCGTTTTAAACTTGAAAAATTTTAAAAAGCTTTCAAGTTTATGTGGTGATTTTAATAAAACCTTCCCAGAATTTCTCCTAAACCCTTACCCTTGCGCCTGTTTACTTTTTTTGTTATTAAACTCCAAGTGCTTTTTTTTTAATATGAAATAATTCATTGGCGGAGTCGGGTTTTTTTTTTCGTATTTTAGAAATTGCGACTAGTGTGTGATTCGTGAACAATTCGTTCACTATGATCGAATCACTTGTGAGTATTGAGTGATCGAATCATATTTGCTCGATATGATTCAATCAGTCAAATGAGTCAAATGACCGACGAAGACAGAATGAATAAAACGAGTGAATCAAATCGGAACGGATCAACGACTGACTGACCCACTGTGGCGATACACTGAATCAGTTGGAAATAGGTCTATCGTTTGCGCGCGGGGTAATTTGTACGAAAATATAGATTTTTTGGTCAGCAGAGTATGTTGTATTTAGCTGCATATAGACCTTTTTTCAAATGATTGATTCGATGATCGATTCAAAAGATTCGATCAGTCTAGAAACGAATCACTGATCGATTCGTTCAGTACAAAATGATCGATTTACCCATCTCTGATTGCGCCCTTCTGCCACTTTAAGTTAAATAAATCTGATGGCACTTTTAAAAGGGGATGAAATGAGCTTTATAACAAGCATGTCATTTGGCATGGGTCCCGCAGAAACAAGGATTTAGTGGGTAAAAAAGTTGTAAAATATGAATTTTATTTAAAGTTGTAAAATGCCTACCCAAACTTTGTACCCATAGATCTGGAAGTACTTAGGGAGTGATTTTAATTAGAGCTATATTTTCTGATTTCGCCTCTCAACTTTTTCGAAATTTTAAAAAAGATTTCTTTTCTGAAGGTTTTTATGGTACCATGTTGCGTTTTTTTTTGTTTATTTTAATATGATTATCTATAGCATCCTAAAGGTTTTACTGAATAAAATCGCCATTTTCTCCAATTAAGTACTTTGTCTCTATAGTCAAATATTTTTTTGATATTTGGAAGAGCCACAAATTACCTATATTTAGACAAAATTTTATTAGGTTAGCTTTTGATGTAAGAAATATATCAA
Source organism: Oxystoma pomonae (assembly GCA_963921995.1). Lineage (NCBI taxonomy): Eukaryota > Metazoa > Arthropoda > Insecta > Coleoptera > Brentidae > Oxystoma > Oxystoma pomonae. The sequence goes on along the minus strand of OY998167.1, from coordinate 1,688,257 downwards.
ATCCTTCTTGTCAGGTTAAACTAGGTTCGACCGCCCTAATTTTTTGTTATAATTATTTTCAGTAATTATTCGAAAACAAAAGGAAAACAATATTATAGTTTAAAAAGGGATTTACCAGGGTATGCGTAAGCATACTAATAACCCTGAAAGCGGCGGGAGGGGGGTGTCAGGCGGCCATCTTTGAAAACATGGAAAAGCTTAGACGTTGCAACAAATTTAATACAATATCTCAAAAACCACCCTTTTTATACTTATACAATTGGATGAATAGTGACTGAGTTTCAGGAGCATTATATAGCTATTCCGCTCATGTATGACACCTAATATGATTAAGCGTACTTTAGCTTAAAATTCGTTTTAAACTTGAAAAATTTTAAAAAGCTTTCAAGTTTATGTGGTGATTTTAATAAAACCTTCCCAGAATTTCTCCTAAACCCTTACCCTTGCGCCTGTTTACTTTTTTTGTTATTAAACTCCAAGTGCTTTTTTTAATATGAAATAATTCATTGGCGGAGTCGGGTTTTTTTTTCGTTTTTTAGAAATTGCGACCCTCTGCCACTATCTGATGGCAGTTTTAAAAGGGGATGAAATAAGCTTTATAACAAGCAGGTCATTTGGCATGGGTCCCGCAGAAACAAGGATTTAGTGGGTAAAAAAGTTGTAAAATATGAATTTTATTTAAAGTTGTAAAATGCCTACCCAAACTTTGTACCCATAGATCTGGAAGTACTTAGGGAGTGATTTTAATTAGACCTATATTTTCTGATTTCGCCTCTATGTCTATTATTTCGCCTCTCAACTTTTTCGAAATTTTAAAAAATATTTCTTTTCTGAAGGTTTTTATGGTACCATGTTGCGTTTTTTTTTTTGTTTATTTTAATATGATTATCTATAGCATCCTAAAGGTTTTACTGAATAAAACCGCCATTTTCTCCAATTAAGTACTTTGTCTCTATAGTCAAATATTTTTTTGATATTCGGAAGAGCCACAAATTACCTATATTTAGACAAAATTTTATTAGGTTAGCTTTTGATGTAAGAAATATATCAAATCCTTCTTGTCAGGTTAAACTTGGTTCGACCGCCCTAATTTTTTGTTATATTTATTTTCAGTAATTATTCGAAAACAAAAGGAAAACAATATTATAGTTTAAAAAGGGATTTAGCGAGGGTGAATAAATAACAAAATCAATGAATAGCGAGCTTTCCCTCAAAAAAGGTAATGGTAACCGTAAAAAATGTGACACAGGATTCATGTAAAAAGACAACCATCTGTCAAATTGCAGAATCGGCAGATGTACCTAGAGAGATATCGTGGGATTTACTAAAAGGGTTTAGTCTATTTCAGAACGGTTCTAAGTCTAAGTGAAAGTTTTGGTTTTAAGCATTTTAAACGAACCCTCCTTGAGTTTTGGACATAGTTTGATTTATAAGAAGAATTTTAATAAATTTGTTTACTGAATAATCATCTTAACACAATCTTTTGTTGGATTTAAGAAGAAAGTTTCAATTTATTTAAAAGGTGTTTTTATTTATGAAATGTATTAAAAAACTTAAATGCAAGTTTTGTTTACATTTCTGTCACTGTCGAAATGTCAGTTTCACCTGCGTTCAAATCCAAAACAGCGAGTTCGGATCTCTTACCTCTGCTTGCACCTTGGCTTGCACCAACCTCTACTGATGAAAGCTACAGCTTTAAAAATGAGTGGGCTTTGAGTAAGGAAAGTTTTCTTGACTGAGCTTTTAGATAACCTCAATGTTTTAATTTCAGTTAGTAAATAAATTAATATAGCTTGTTTGGGTTTTTTTGTTTGGTATAAATATTTTTCGTGCATAATCACTGACCTTCACTTATGTTTGATTTGCCTCGTGGTGCCCTCATAAATATATTTTTTGTGCTGAAAACGGGTTCAAAATATGGCGTTTTTCTGGACAAAATTGGAGGTGTTTTATTGATTAATGAACAACTTGGGATAATAAATAAGGCAAATTAATCCTTGTAAAAACGGTTACTTAGAAAAATTTTTAACGAACTTATTACCAGTTGCCACAAAACAATCCTTTCTGGATGCTATAAATTTAAACCACCCCCCAGAAGTGGTCTAAAAAATCACTAACTTTATAACCTCAAACACAGATAATGAAGCTATTATGTGTCAAAATTTTGGGGTATTCACCATTTACCATTTTGAAACCCGTCAATAAAAAATAGTTTTAGTTCTTCTAAAATATTGTATATTTTGACAAAAAAGCAGTTTTTCAGTGGTATTTAGCAATAGCAATACGTGTTTTTCTGAATATTGATTTTAAAATTTAGTACCCCCACAGGTGTAACTATTTAAACCTGTGGAGGGTACTATTTTAGATCTTAGTAAATCCCACTGTTAAAGTTTATCGAAAAAAAATTGGTTTGGCGTTTTTTGAACTAAAATAGGTCATAATATACTTATTTTTTCCACTATTTTACCAGTTATTGTTGCACATTTCCCCTGTGGTTCATTGACCTGTTCCAACCCAAGTTCTGACCAAAAATGCTACGGGGGATGTCAATTTTTATCCAAACTTACGTTATATAGAGCATGATACCCATAGAGGACTGAAAATCCTGCACCCAAATAGTTATAGTCCCACCATTCTGGTGTAACTAAAATGGCAAACCAATATCTTGCAATGGCTGTGCTTAGATTTATTCCATTTTGAATGACTTTTGAAACACTGTTTCCGAAACTATTGTCAGAGACCAATACTTCGTGATCTGCAAGCAGGACTAGGCCATAATTTGTTACACCACCTTTAAGAAAAAGAAGCTGTTAGTCTCAAGCGAGAGTTTCAAGAAGAAAAATAATTTGAATTTTTTTTTATATTTTGCCTGGCCGCAGATAAGAACTTGAATAGTAGTTTTCACAACTAGTGGCTAAAATAGGCTTTTTTTTACAAGCGTTGGTTTAAATAACGAGCGCAGCGAGGTATTTAAAAACGCGCGAAATGGGATTAAATGATTCATTTTTTACTGCCTATATCTAAAAGCCCAATGTTAAATTTAATGTGTAGCTTCAACTGCCAGGTACAATCCTATGACTCCCTGATGATTCCTAATAAGGATGAAACAGGTCTGTAGGTGTCTGGATTCTCCATTAGATATTGGAGGCCTGGTCGTAATGAGGTGAGAAACAAAAACGCTTTGTCCGATACGGCACGAATGTTACTTTAGTTAAATTTAATATTGCCCAAAAATTAGGGTTATTTGATTCGGTATTTTCCCGCAATAAAGTTCTTGAACCACTGATCAAAAGTTATCATACAGAAGCAACTCTTAGTTTGGCTTACTTTTTGAGATACAGGATAGCAAAAATTACTTTTTAGCAGATTTTACTGGAGTTAACAGTCTTTACTCAAAATCTAGAGGGAATAAAGGATTCCATATGAGTGGATTATAAACTCGTCATCACCTTTAATAAAATCTCCAGGCAAAGCAACAATATCCAACTTCGAGGCATGTTTGCTGTAGTTCAATCCGGTCAAATTCGATAGAGATGCAACAATTTGGGTTGCTAAATTTAACGGAAAATATCTTTGATTGTTGGTATTAAACTTTGAGCACACACCAATTTGAACCCCAGATGAAGAAACAGTGTCGCAAGTAAAATTGCCGATGACAAAACCAAGAGCAAAAGTTGAAATTTTTGGTGTTTCTTGGAAGATTACCGTTTGAAAACCGGAAGACCTAAAAATAGAATAGAATAGAATAGGAATATACTTTATTGTCATAAAAATATACATTTTGTGGAAAAAGTGTTAAACTTGGATTAAAACGAGACAAGATATCTGGTCCAACGAAAACTCCTTGGCAAATAATAACCACTGTTTATTTACAAATAAAATCACAACAAAACAAAGGTGAGAAATATCGATTATTTTTCTATCCTTGTGAACGTCGTTACAACGATAGGAACAGAGAATTCTGTCTCAACCAGTTTAGGTCGTGATTGGCTTGTGGGTGGGGAAAGTCGGCAGAGCGCAGACGGTCGGATGACATATATTTCAGTACATTTAAAGTGATATTTTGGAACAAATCGTCCAATGTTTTGAAAACAAAGGGAGAGCAAGTGAAATCACTCAGTGGCGGTACATGCCGGTATGTACAGAGAAAATAAAAAAAAAGGTTATGAAATATACTTAAATTAGTACATCCTTAGATTAAAATATCAATAAACACGTTTTTTTTTTTGATGAAGTTGTTAATTCCCAATGCGTCAAATGAGATATTTTTTTTTGCTAGTGGGTAATATTTTTTTTCTTGATATTCCAGGTGCTATGAACTGCGTTTCTTTGTTTTAAAGTTTGGCATAATTTTATTGTGTTTAAAATTGAAATTGCTATAAATCATATACAAACTTTGGAATAAATTTATTTTGTATAAAACTATACTACAAACATTTAGTTACGAAGCTTCCAAAGCTCAAATTGGCAGAATTTTTTTTTGCATCTTTTTTAAATTATTTTGCAGATTTCATAATATAGTAAAATTTTAATTATATAATCCATGTGTAAATTTATATTTAAGTAGGTACGCCACTGGTGTTTTTACTGTAAACAACAGAAAGGTGAACATTGTTCCATATAATAATATGACCAAAATCTCCGTAAGTGTCAGGTATCTTGTCTCTTTTTAATTTAAAATGTTGAAGTTAGACATATAACAAAAAAAAAGAGCATTTTGGACCCTAGGTATAAATTAAGCATCAAAGTCAATCAAGACACACACAAAACCTGCAGACTAAAAACTGTTAAAAATTGTGCTATGAGCAATGATAGTTTAGTATTAAAAAGTGTTAAAGAAAAAAAAACATCTTTGACACGTTAAAATAAGTATCACAGCGAAGCTACAACAAGGATCACATAATTAAAATAAAAATCACAAGTTAAAATTACACAAAGAACAACGTAACAGAATAAAAAACAATATTTTGAGTTTTACTAACCTAAGTTGAACAAAAAAACTGTTAATTTTATTATTTAACCTACTCAAATTTGTCGACGAAAAATTCTTGCAGACTATAATAGGCTTTATCAACTGATTTTCTAAATAATCTTTGGTTAGTACAAAAAAAAAACAGGATTGGCTCCAAAAATGTTCCCCCAAAAAATAACTACATCAAAGATTTTTATGTCTATATGTAATTAAAGCTGGGGGTGTGTCTATCTCAAAAATATATAGTTCAAAGTGTGATCCCCACCTTAAGTATACTTAATATATTCTTACGTCAAAGTTGAATTAACTGGTGTCGGACCCAGAACAGTCAATCCAGCTGGAGCAGTAATGGTCAATATAAAGTTTGCTTTTAAAAGAGGTTCATCAAACGAAGCGATTGCTAATCTTGAGAAGATACCTCTGAAGTTAGTGGCGACAATGTAGTCACTTTCAGCAGTTTTGAAGTTGGTTACTTTAGTTCTGAAGATGCCTGTTGGAGCTCTGTGTGAGATGTTGCTGGAATCGTACCTGAAAACAAATTAGGTTAAAAAGTGTGCTGGCTTTTGCATAAACAAAAATAGGCTTTTTTATCTTTTATTATATTTTCAGGACTTCAAAATTCATAAATACACACAATATTTGAATTAAAAATAAATATAATATTAATAATACCGTTGATTTACTAGACTTCCAATTATTTACTGAAGAAAACCTAAAAAAAATAGTATCTAGTATATCTTCTAATGCTATAGGTGAGGCCTATCTATTAGGGATATAAAGCTGTGTTTTCCTTTGTGTGCGGGTTAAATTCTTTTTATCCATCGTCTTAGCAGCAAGCCATCATCTTGCCGTAAGCAAAAATAGCTGATCCAAAAGAGCTGTATGAGGTTTTCTTTTAAAATTCTTTACAGACACCGAATAACACCATACCTCAATCAAGATCGAATATTAAATATGGTCCACAGGAGAAAAACGCATGTCTATACATTTATCTACAGAATATTAGCGACAGGAAAACCTCCATATCTTAAAAAAAAATCATTAGTTTGCCTGGAGCTCATCAAACTAGAAATAATCAAAATTTTATTATCCCGCGCTATAGGTCAGCTGCTTTTCAAAAATCATTCTCGTACGTTGCTATTAAAATGTGGAATAGCTTACCACAGAATATAAAAAAATTATCGCTGGTAAATTTCAGAAAGCACATTCGAAATATGCTCTTGCAGGAGCAGTGGCAAATATAGACTTTAAAATATAGTTACTGTCAATTCAAATAATCTCACTTATATTCGTTTAGTATGCTACTTTCCACTTATAGTATTAACTAAAATTAAAACAAAATTATGATTGTTTTCCACAAACCAAAACTACACTTTTTTGCACTCGACGCGCGTTTCGCTAACAACGTTAGCATCATCAGGAGACGATAAACAATGAACTAAATTAATCTACGCTCTATCTTATATACAATCCTTTAGTGGGCGGAGATAAGACTAATAAATTGTGATTGATCACGATTTTTAATCCTATCTCCCCTCAACCAAAGAATAAATTGTACTAAACGGGATGGGTCCTCTATCTTTATTTAAACTATTTCTGGATTTAATGATTTCCATACTTTCATATGCATTCAAAAGTCTTTTGTTTGGTACACTTTTTAGAAGTTTTAGGTTATCTAATGTGAATCTATGATTGTTTTCAAAAGCATGCTCGGCCACACTTGACTTTTCTGTTCTTCCGTATTTTAAGTGTGCTAAGTGTTCTTTAAAACGTGTTTGAATAGAGCGTCTCGTTTGGCCAACATATTTTTTGTCACAATCCATGCAACTAATTTCGTAAATTCCACTTTTTTCTAGAACTGTAGTTTTATCCTTGGGATTTCCTAGTAAGCTTCTTATTGTGTTACCGGATTGATATACTAATTTAAGACCGGTGTTATTAAATACTTTGTGTAATCCTTTCGAATAATTAGGATTATAAGGAATTGATACAAATTTTGAGTCGCAGGTATCTTTTTGTCTGAAAAAGGTAGAATTCCGAAAGGTCTTTTGAAAAGAATGTCTATTTATCAGCTTATTTATTAAGCCTTCGTCGTAACCGTTTTCGCCAGCTATATTCCTAATCCTATTCTTTTCTGCTTCAAATCTTTCTTTGTTTAAGGGGAAATTTACTATATACCTGTTGGTGGCCGTGCCTTTTCTGTATAGGTCAAAGTCCAATTTATTTTTATTTCTTATAACTAAAGTGTCTAGAAATGGCAGTGTACCGTTGTTCTCTGTTTCATAAGTAAATTTAATAGTGGGAAATTTGTTATTTATTTTTTCCATAAAATTTTCAACACTAGTTACTTTAGTGTTGAATACTGCAAACACATCGTCTACATACCTGAACCATACTCTGGGGAAATACTCAAATTCTTTACTTATATCTGATTCAAATTTGCTCATAAATAGGTTTGCGATAAAAGGTGATAAACTATTACCCATTGTGGTTCCTTCTAATTGCTGGTAGTAGTTATTTTTATATTGAAAGTAATTTTGATTCATGCACAGTTTTGTTAAAGATAGGTATTCTAAAGTCTGTTTGTCTTCTAGATTGTTTTTTCTTAGTAGTTCCTCCAGGTATTGTAAGGTATTAGGGATCGGCACACTAGGGAACAACGAACTAACATCAAACGAGATTAAAATTTCACCTTCTTGGAGTGAAATATCTTTAACTTTGTTGATAAATTCAAGGGAATTTTGAACAGAAAAACCTTTCTCCATTATCGGTAAATTTTCAAACTTGTTTGTTAGCCATTTCGAAATGTTGTAAGTAGGTGATCCTAGGTCTAACCGATTTTACAAATAATAATTATTGATTCCGAAGCCGAGCATTTTGTAACTCTTTTCCACACTCCCTCGGTGCCCAGCAGGTCTATTTCTTATTATCCATAATTCTAACATAACATTTTGTCACCCACTCTACGTTCTGGCGGCTTGGTCTTTTTCCTCTTTTTCATTTATTTTTTCACTCAGTTCTTATTATATAATGAAATGATAATTTCTAATTTAATTTTTATTTTTTGTATCTTCTGGGCTGCGTTCAGAAACACTCGGTGTGTCCGCAAGTGAACACACCACCTATAATCTGTCATTGTTGTCTAATGACAGCTGATTTACCAAAGCATTTTCGTAAGTTGGGTTGGTTTCTAGGGTTGCTTTTCTTGTGTCACATTATCTAATAAAAAATGACCCAAAAACATATTATTTTGGGCTGGAAGTGGGTAGAAAAATGTAAAAATATAGGCTTTGTGTCCTCTTTTATTTTCGGATGCTGGGGTTTGGGTTGGTTTCCTGGATTGCTTTTCGTTTGTGACATTATCCAATATGAAAAAAACTCAAAAAAGGCATGCGTTCAGGATACAAGTGGGCATGTTGGATAGTTTTTAAAACCGTCCCCACCACTTTTTTATTTCTTAACGGATCATTTAAATATGAGGTCATTGAAATGCTACATAATCATCTCAAAATTTTGAAAATGAAAAAAATTAGTGCTAGTGAAAGAAAACGAAAATACCTCGAAAACTGTAGCTTCGAAAGATTGAACCTTAAAACAAAATTTTTGGGTAATATTTACGAAAACCAAAATCTGAAAACCAACTCAATAGTTGCTTTCCTTCTAAAGTTATAATTTTTTTAAATATATTTTAACGTTTTTTCAAATAACTCGGAAACTAAAGCTCCTACAAATTTGGACTTTATAATAAAATTTGTAGTCCATATTCAAGGAAACTTAAATCTGAAAACCGTATATCGCTACTTGCTTTTGTTCCAGTTACAATTTTTTAAATATTTTATCCCCCTTCAACCCCCTCCCCCCATCACCCTACCCAAAAGTTAATCAATTCATGATTAGCCGATAGAGGATTTTTTACCAAATTTCGTTAAAAGCGATTAAGGCGTTCTTGAGTTATCGTGTATACAGATAGACAACAAACCGACAGACAACTTTTTTTTTTCGTCGATTAAGGTGTTTTGGAACCTTAGTAACTCATTTTTGATAAAATTAAGAAAACTCAAAATTTCACGATTTTAATAGTCCCCTATACCATATCGTGGACTAAAAAGCCATCTTTTTTACTTCCTATACTAATTAGGTTTATTGGCTTAAAAACGACACTAGAAAAGAAATAATTAAAAACAATATATTATACAGAGTTAGTTAAAAAAAGGGAATAAAATTAAATTTTTAAACTCTTGTCGTTAAAAATTATCCAAATTTCACCATATCATAACCTCATTTAAGCACACCAACCATCGCCCAAGTCGAGACTGGGGTGACGGTGTGGTGTGATAAGCTCACTAAAATAGACATAAATATGTGCAATTTTGACCCTTATTGCCGCATGTTAGTGACCTTGCTAATGACGCTATAAACGCACCAGTAGACAGAACACCTTCGACACACCACGCACCGGTGGGTTTTTTTACATGGGGTGTGGGCATTCTGAACGCAGCCCTGTGTATGAAAGATTACTACCTATGTCTTATTGGGTAAATTAGTAGAAGGCATTTTTTTAAAGATAATTTTTGTGTAGGGTCTTTTCGCAAGAGTTCAAGATTTTTGTGGACTCTCGTTATCGGTTTTTAATAATCGTGAAAAGGTTCTTTTTGTCATTTATTGTAAAAAAGAACTTGTTATTGTAAGATGTTTTTATTTTGGCAAATAAATTAATATTTGATTTGATTTATTTGATATGACAAACAATAAAACAAAATTTTGATTTGTTTTCCACAAACCAAAACTACACTTTTTTGCACTCGACGCGCGTTTCGCTAACAATGTTAGCATCATCAGGAGACGATTAACAATAATATTTAATCAACAATGATCATTGTTTATCGTCTCCTGATGATGCTAACATTGTTAGCGAAACGCGCGTCGAGTGCAAAAAAATGTAGTTTTGGTTTGTGGAAAACAAATCATAATTTTGTTTTAGTGCAACCAAAGGTTCCAAATTCCCAACATAGATGACAAACAATGGATTGTACTTTATGTCTACTTACTCCACATGCAGAAGATATTGCTTGTCAGGAACCAAAGCAACTGGACTGGAAATTCTTAAAATTTGACTAGTGCTGTTATACGAAAGATCACTTCCACTGATAGAGTACGACTCATTACCGTCTACAAGTCTGTAGCGTGTCGAGGTGGTTTTAATGGCTGTATTCAGCTGAATTTCTGATGTGCTCTCAGTTACTTGAAAAGTGATTTCAACAACTCCAGAGAAGGTAGTATTGCTGTCGCCGTTAAAAACACCTTCACTAAAGTTAAAGTTGATCGCATATTTTGAAGGGATCGCAGTTTGATTAACTATTCGAAACCCACCGTAATCTTTTGCAGCTGCGAATCCGATCAAAAGACACAAAACAAAAGAGTTAATTTGCCCCTTCATTTTTGGGTTTGCTAAAGAAGAACAACTAAACATTTAATCTTTGTACGTAATATTAAATAAAAAATTCAAACAAGCTAGATATTGATAAAAAAACACTTTATTTATTGTTCCAGATAAGTATCTACCTATACAAGATAAATATGTAATTATTGTATTTTTTAAGATAAAACAATAGGGAGTTTTTGGTCATTGTACAAAAATAACAACCTTTGTGATTATCGTTAATTGAGAAGCAGTCAATTTTCTTAGCTATTTCTTCGTTTGCCCATAAAACAATGTATTCTACTATTCTGCATCTTATTTAATCAAAAAGTAACAATTTTAAGCTTTTTTTTTTGTAAAATTCGCCAAATTCATAAACGCCTTGACGTAGATTCACAGAAGTAAATATAAACAAAATAAAGATAGCCACAAAAATAGTTTAATTTTGACGGTAAGAACCACGCCTGTGGGTCTATTCTTGAATCGAGAGAAAATTTGCTTCCAGGGGGTCAAATTCTCTCGCACTATATATCTAATTAGTCCAAATCTTCGGTTTAAATCGGTTTCTCTCACTTTTACCCGATATTGATCGAAAGTAATTCTCTTAGTCAAAACCAATAGAATTACTTTCGATCAATATCGGGCAAAAGTGAGAGAAACCGATTTAAACCGAAGATTTGGACCAATGAGATGCATAGTACTGAGATAATTTAACTCCCTGGGAGCAAATTTTTCTCTCGATTCAAGAAGTGGTTATTAACAACGATTTTTGAAGTTATCGTAATTTTTTTTTTATATTTATATTTATTAACACGCCAGGACGAATTCGTATCACGTAACTTGGATAAGTAAGTACCAGTGCGGAACGATGCCTATTTGTGAGTGGTTCAAGGTTGGAAATCAAAGCGTATGATGGTGTTTCATGATGTATAGTGGAGGGTGACCAGTGAAACTACTGATGAGCCCACGCTGGTTACCCAGGGCGAAACATCGTTTAAACATTTCTCTTTTCGCTTTGATCTTTTGTGTGTTCCTTGTGGGATGCTCATCCAAGTTTGAGTTTTCGTTATTTCCACCCAAGATTTTTTTTTTTTTTTTTTTTTTTTTTTTTTTTTTTTTTTTTTTATTATTATTTATTTCTGTCAATTCATGTCAAAGAGCAAAGAGCAGTGGCGATCCCAGGAGAAGATAAACAGTAAAATTTTTATAGTTTTTCAAGAATTTTCGCCTGAGTAAGTGGAGCTTTATGGTAAAGCCATGATGGTAACTTAAGGCTTAAAATATTTTAGCATAATTGAAGGGGTAACGTTTTTTTTTAAGCATTTTAAAGCTTTCTTTCCAAACTTTCGATTTCTAGAATAAAACACTCACTTTTTCATGGCTTTACCATTATGGAGGAGATAAAGTTTTACTTTTTTCCTTCACCAATTTTTTTTTTAATAATCATTTTTATAATGTACTGACCTTCCTCTACTAAATTCATTTTAGTCTTACGTCACTGTATGAATCAATTCTGTAAAAAACTCTGTGCAACTTTCTTAAAATATGGAAGAAAATAAAACAGCTTAAACTCAGGAAACACAACATTAAAACAAATCGTCGATGAAGCGCGTAAAACATTATTTTGCTTTTTGTTTTTTGTATTTCCAGGCCTACTGGATTGTTTACTTGCTAAATTTGCTTGCTTTAGGATCAATTCACATTTTTGACCAAAAATTCGCTCTGCAAGCCAACTGTGCGCCCTATTGGATCGAAAGGTACATGAATTGTAGAACTTTTGCATAAAACTTTTGCTTTAACAAAATTTTGACCTCACGCCCCCACCCCCCCCCCCTTTGGGAAAGCTGCGACCACTACTGCAAGGAATTTGAGTTTTTGGTGAATTTTGCAAAAAGAAAGCTTAAAGTTGTTACTTTTTTATTGAGAAAAATGCAGAATACATTGTTTTTTGGGCAAGCGTAGAAATAGTTAAGAAAATACACCGAAATAACTTTATTGTTGACGGCTTCTCAAATAACGATAACAATAAAGATTGTTATTTTTTTATGCTGAACAAAAACTCCCTATTAACACAAACCAACCTTTTTCACAGAGGACCCCGCTCACTTAGCATTGCTACTAGCTATCGCTTGGAATGGGCTGGGCGTTTGATATGTTGTAGATCGGTTCTCCCTGATCAACGTTGGATGTTTCAGACTTTAGGGATTTTTCACTAAAATCAGTTTTTTGCCTATTGTATTGGAATAGCTAACTTGCTACTTCCAGGACACCAGTTTTTAGGTAGAGAACCGGCCTATTGAATGCTGTGGCGGCACAAACTTGAAAAACGTAAAAAACTTTTTTTTTCAAAATCGCTGATTAAAAAAGAAAAAACGGTGAAATATTTTTTATTTTTTGATATGTTATAGGAAAATCTTCAGAGAAAAAAAAAAGATAAGCTACATATGGATAAGCTCATCACGCTTTGTGAAAAACGCCCGTTATTGTCCCCATTTCTACTGTGTATATGTGTATGCCATGCTAGAGACTAGAAGGCTCAGCCGCTTTTAACAAAAGTGGTACCGCTGGAGTGCTCTGAGTCTCAGAGGTGCTATATACCATATATTGTTCGAGAAGAAAATCAATGTAGCGGATGCGAGCCGCCATTCTGTAATTTTTTTATACTTTTGAGATATAACTTACAAAAATATAAAGCCATCTGATAATATAAATGTTTTTTTCTTTGGTTTCTTTAAAGTGATCACCCAATACCGTTTCTCCGGCTTCAGACCCCCCCCTCTCCTACCCCCTCCTTTCTTCAACCCAGGTGACTCACTCAAAAATATGTAATGCAAGGTGTCGCATATCAATTTAAATGATTTAAAATGTATAGTAGACAGACGTCACGACGAAAACGTTTATTTAGGCTAAGGAACACCCAGATATCATATTTTTGATGATATCTCAAAAACTTTTTTTCCTATGAAAACAATACCTTCCCTAGCCTTGTGGGAGGTAAAAATGCCAGAATGTTAACTCGCATCCGCCATATTGATTTTCTACTGTACACTATCGGCATCATTTTTTTTGTAATATCTTGGTCTATTTCAACACCGTTCTAAAGAACGGTGTTGGTCTATTTTTACAAACAAAGTCACCCATTATTGTATTTTTCTTAAACTGTCCACAAATATCTTTATTTGATAAAGCACAACTCCTGGCAAAACTACAACGCAGTAAAACCACGATTAAAAAACGATGGGAAGAAGATCAGACAATAGAGAGAAAACAAGGGACTGGTTTATTGAAAGTTTCAACTGATGAACAAGATTATGACCTTATCGCTTTTATGGAAGAAAACCCTTTTGCATCTGTTGCCCAGGCAAAGAGATTAACCCAATTTCCAGGATGTGTAAGAGTGGCACGAAATCGCGTAAGGAAATGCTCTAATTTGTGTAGGTGCTAAAAAAATTAAACTTACGAATGAAAAAAAACAGGCCAGGTTACTTTTTGCCCTTAATTACTCTCTAGAGAGTTTTGGCGAAAGGTAATATTTTCCGATTAAAAAGTTTTCCAGTCCTGTAGTGACAGAAAACAAATTCGGGTGTATCGTCCACCAAGAACACGCTATGAGATCGCGCTCGAAGATTTTCGGTAAATATATGGGGTTGGATTTCTGCCAGAGGTCATGGTGCTCTATTTCGAATCAATGAAAGGCTCACACACAGTGGACATTTTAGAGAACACCATGCTTCCAGCCGTCACAGAACTTTATCAAGACCAGTTTATTTTTCAACAAGACAACTGCCCTGCTCATACGGCCAGAATTTGCCAAACTTGGTTTCGGGAGGAAAATATTGAAGTTCTTCCTTGGCCTGCGAAAACCCCAGACGCCAATCCTATGGAAATATCTAGGGTTTAATTTTAAAAAAGCTGGAAAGCTTTAATATTGTGCCGGGAAATCAACATCACTTGGTCCAGTTAATAGTCAATGCTCTATCAAGAAGGTTAAACGGTATGTATTATTGATGTGAATGGCGCAATGACTAGATATTAAAATTTATATACCTAATAATTAGTTTCTATTGTTTTATAATTTTCGATACAGTTGTATTTTTTAATTTTTTTTTACAGTTGTTTTATGCGTTAGCGTATTATTGTAATATAAAAATTATTTTTGAAAGCAATCTTTGATGTCAATATTTTCACATTTTAGTACCAGTCTGTCACAAAATATAATCCGGTAGTTAACCATACAATTTAAAAAATACCTATGTTTATCACGTACCACTTTTATGATGCCGATAGTGTACCTCTGAGACTCAGAGCACTCCAGCGGTACAACTTTTGTCAAAATCGGCTGAGCCTTCTGGTCTGTAGCATGGCATACACATAGTACATAATCCGAGCATTTTCCAGTTTCCCGTGCGTTTTCCACAAAGTGTGACGAGCTTACACATATGTAGCTTATCTTTTTCTTTTTCCAAAGATTTTTCTATAACATATCAAAAAATAAAAAATATTTCACCTTTTATTCTTTTTTAATCAGCGATTTTACGAAAAATTGCATTTAAAAAAAAAAGTTTTTTACGTTTTCCAAATTTGTGCCGCTTCTCTACCTAAAAACTGGTGTACTGGAAGTAGCAAGTTAGATACTCGAATACAACAAAATACGCAAAACACTTATTTTATTGAAAAATCTGTAAAATGTGAACCCACCAACTTTCAACACCTATATCTCTGAAACCGTGGTTCGGATCAAAAAGAGGTCTATTTAACCGTTGACACGGAGAACAGACAACATATCAAACGCAAATCAAAGCAACTTAAAATCTGAATAGGCTGCTATTCTCCCGCTGAACCCTTTTGAATAAGCCACACACAACAACTTTCTAACGCCCCCTCCCGTATTTTTCTGGTTTACCATATGTCTTTATATTCATGGAGTATTATTTTTTTAAAGAGCCATAATTCATACCTCTAAATTATTTTTGAGCTTATAAATCAAATGTTTGACACGTACTCGTTATAACAATGCATAATACATCAGTCATATTATGCGGATATTTAGCATTTTATGGTCAAGCTTGCTTACTGAAAAAATATGACTTTAGGTTGGTTTAAAGTAAAATTGACTTCTAGAAGACAAGTTTTCTGTTTGTCGCGGTTACGGTTAACCTTGGTTCTAAAATTTCCCAGAAGAATAAGCAAAAGAAGGAGACCCCGATTGTGTAATATCTTTGAATATTGTCTAAATTTACAGATAATTGTTTATGTTTATATATATGCAATCAAAAGTTTTTAATTTTTGTGATTTTCGGGATTGTACTTAAACTTTTAAATCAAAAATGCTATGCCGTCACCTATCAGCTGACATTAATAGAATAAATGGACTTAGATAGCACATCCTGGGATACCATAACCGCAGTCATTCTGAACCAGCAAAATAGTCCGATTCCGATTCTCAAGGCATGGAACATGACAGGATACGGTATCTACATCGATTTTTTCTGCTCATGTCAGCTGAAAAGTGACGTCATAGCAATATTCATCTGAAAAATAAAAAACTTTTGACTAGATATATTTTAAAATATCAACAATTATCTGTAAATTTAAACAATATTCGAAGATATTGCGCAATCGAGGTCTCCTCCTTTTGCTTATTCTTCTCGGAAGTTTTAAAACCAAGGTTAACCGTAACCGCGACACATCCTTCGTTAAAACGGTTTTCTAACAGCTGAACCACATCTCTAATGCCTCCAATTTTTTGTACCGTGCTTCTACGCCGTAATACAAAATGCTAAACATATAACACACGAATTCGGACAGTGGTATTAAGATCGCAACTTACTACGTTTATACGCACCTAAAATCGCTTTTATATAAGGACGGTTTTAAATAAAATCGCTTTCTCCAAGTTTTTATACGTCCTTCATCAAATGTCATTAAGTATGTCATTGTAAATAAAAAACAATCAAAACAAGTTAGTTAAAAAGAGATCTTTCGAAAAACCAGGGTTGACTATTTCTTTAGGTTGGGAGCATCGATGTTAGTACGTCGATGGTTGGGAGAAATACGCTAAAGCGTTTTTAAGGTTAATGCTTAAAACTGTTTTAGTGGTGTTTATACGACAACATTTTCAAACCGTCCTTACATAAAAGCTCTTTAAGAAGTCCGTATAAAAAAAGTAAAACACTAATTTCTAGTTGGGTTAAAGTCCTCACCATAATTATAAGCGGCACAAATATGCAATTTATTTTGTTACGTGATTTTTAGTTTATCCAGACATTTTTGACACTTGGGTTCAAGTGGAAATAATTTATCTTTACAAAAAAAATAATTTTTAAGTACTTTGTTTTGATACCAATCATTAAAATCGTCTACATAAGGGTGCAGACTGTTCCAAGACTAGCCCGAAAGAAGTAAGGTTTCAGAAACACTTTTGTGGAAATTTAACTAATGCGTCTTACTTTAACCTTAAATATTTATTCACAGGTTATTTTTAATCGCATTTAAAAAGCAAATAAACTTGAAAAAAGTAGATTCAAAAGAAAAATAGTAGTTTGAATTTTCTTTTTTTCCACTGTTAGGTTGAAGTAACTGATTTGTAGGTTTTTTTTACATCTTTTTGGTTTTAATTGCCTTAGGAGCATAATCCTATTGGAAATATTAACACGCTAGGACGAACCCGTATCATGTGAGATAAGTACAAGGCGAAACGGTGCTTATTTGTGAGTGATTCAAAGTTGGAAATCAAAGTGTATGATGGTGTTTAATGATGTTTGGGGAGGGTGACCAGTGAAACCACTGATGATCCCACGCTGGTTACCCAGGGCGAAACATCGTTTATTCATTTCTCTTTTTGCTTTGATCTTTTGTGTGTTCCTTGTGGAATACTCATCCAAGTTTGAATTTTCGTTATTTCCACCCAAGATCTTTTGATCTTTTGTTTTTTTAGTTTCTTTTCGGTTGAAGTAACTGATTTGGAGGTTTTTTAACTTCTTCTTTGTTTTAATTGCCTTAGGAGCATAATCCTACTGGAAATATTAACACGCCAGGACGAATTCGTATTAGGTAACTTGGATAAGTAAGTACCAGTGCGGAACGATGCCTATTTGTGAGTGATTCAAAGTTGGAAATCAAAGTGTATGATGGTGTTTAATGATGTTTCGGGAGGGTGACCAGTGAAACCACTGATGATCCCACGCTCGTTGCCCAGGGCGAAACATCGTTTAATTATTTCTCTTTTCGCTTTGGTCCTTTGTGTGTTCCTTTTAGGATGCTCATCCAAGTTTGAATTTTGATCTTTTGATCTTTTGTTTTTAGAAAAATAGTAGTTATTGCAACTAGTGGCTAAAATTATGTTTTTTTTTTAACAATCTTTGGTATAGAAACGTGCGCAAGCGAGTAAAAGAAGCACAGTTTAGGCGCGACAATATTTTGTAATTTTATCAAGAAATCTAAAAAAAAACATGAAAAAATCAAACACAACATCCACTACCAGTTCGCCTTTTTTATACTATGAAAAAAGGGCGGCTGGTGGATGACAAAACAATCATGAAACATGGTTTTGTTGAAGGTATAAAAAAATACTTATATGATAATAATACTGGAGAACAAAAAAAAATGCAACACCAGAAAGGAAAAATATTTTTAAAGTAATTTATTTATTTATATATTATAGAGATATTGGAATAGTGCCATCCATTATTAAATCCGTCCTTACATTAATAATAGGGACTTATCGGTACATAAAGTCGGCATAGCCTGTCTTTAATAAAGACGGCACTATTTTTGACAATTCCGCACGAAGTTTCAAAGAATTCTGACAATGTTGTTGTCTAAATATGTCATTTTGCTATCAAAATAATGTCGACTTTCATAATGTTTGTGCCTGCCTTTAATAAAGGACGGCATTAACTTAATTTGTCAATTTTAAGAATGGCACAATATGAGCATGTTTAGATGACATGTTTACATGACAAAAATGTCAGAAACCTTTCAACCTTCGTGCGGAACTGTCAGAAATAGTGCCGAGTCAGGCTATGCTGACTTTATGTACCGATAGGTCCCTAAAGTCGGCATAACCTGACTTTAATAAAGACGACACTATGTTTGACAATTCCGCACGAAGTTTCAAAGAATTCTGACATTGTTGTTGTCTAAATATGTCATTTTGCTATCAAAATAATGTCGACTTTCATAATGTTTGTGCCTGCCTTTAATAAATGACGGCATTAACTTTAATTTGTCAACTTTAAGAATGGCACAATATGAGCA
Organism: Oxystoma pomonae; assembly: GCA_963921995.1. NCBI lineage: Eukaryota > Metazoa > Arthropoda > Insecta > Coleoptera > Brentidae > Oxystoma > Oxystoma pomonae. Next base: position 1,669,607 of record OY998167.1, on the reverse strand, counting down.
TGTTTAGATGACATGTTTACATGAAAAAAATGTTAGAAACCTTTCAACCTTCGTGCGGAACTGTCAGAAATAGTGCCAAGTCAGGCTATGACGACTTTATGTACCGATAAGACTCTAATGATAAATAGTGCCTGACTTTAAATTGTTTCAGAAAATAGACGCGTGTTCTGACACGGATTTATTTCTAACTTAAAAAAAAAATGTGCGATTGTTGTATCTTGCAGCATATAATCGATATATCGCAGAGCAGTCAGATTGCCGTTGGTAAGGACTAGAGGTGATCTGCTTCCTAAACATATAGCACCCCATACCATGATACTTTGCTGTCTTGCTGTATCACGTTCAACAGCAAAGTCTACATTTCGTCTCTCACCTCGAAATCGCCTAACCCTCATGCGTCCATCATGGCCGTCTAAACAACCGCCTGAACCTTATTATATTCCATTCGTCATTCCAGTTTTGCCGATCTCTGCACCACTCCAAGCGACGAGCCTTATAATGTGGGGTCAAAGGTAGCACCAAAAGCGGACCGTAAGCCCTCAGCCCCTTACCAAGCAATCTTCGATTAACTGTCATCCTTGAAAACACTCGTCCTGTAGCTGCAACTAGAACATTGGCGTATACTGTCCTGTCGATTTCTGAGACGACGTCTATAAGTCTCATCATTGGACCAGCTTCTCCAAACTCTTAACACTTTTGATGGATTGGCATTAACCCTTTTTGCAATTTCCCGTAAACCAAAACCAGTCTCTTTCATGCCCACGATGCGTCCTTTCTCGAAATCGTTTAAATGATGAAATTGTTGGCGACCGCGAGCTCTTGGCATTTTTATTTTTTAAGTAAACTGCAAGCAATCCAAAAAGACCAAAAACTACGAGAAAAATTATTTTAAATTTTTAGGAAAGGTCTTTTATGTGTTGGTTGTTTTTGAAAATGAATAGAAAAAATCTGTGAAAAAAGGAAAGATTAGATGACAAAAAATTTACCAAATAGTTCTTTTGAGATAAGGTATACACACAAATAATTTTCATTCAAATAATTATCTACATATGAAAGTAACACACGTGGCATATCGGACATTATTTTATATTACATTATATTATCCATATACATGGTGTTGCATTTTTTTTGTTCTCCAGTATATATAGTTTTGGTAATTTGCGACAGACCATTATTGTTTATTCCAATGAACATATAAAACCTAATAAATCAAATACCAGCGCCTATAATTGAAATTTTTTTACTGACAAAAACCTGACTTCAGCGGTTTCCGTGATTTGACGAAATTAATTTAAATACATGAGATATAAGCTTGATAATCAGAGGAGCTCCGGAGCGGGCCATTAAGCATTATTCATCCTGATAATTACCGGTATTTCAACACTCCGTATTACAAACTGCAAGCTTAAGATAATAATATGCCAGAGTTGTATTATGTGAGAAAGTTATTTCCTTAATGTTATGATACACATCTTGAGCAAAACTTATACAGGGTTCCTAAGCAAATCCTTAGGGGGCCAAGCAGGCGTGTATAAGACGCAGACAAACGGAAAAGCACATTAGGCAGAAAAGGATGGGCATGGGGCGATGTTGTCACTACATCTTACACGTAGTAAATCCATTCCAGGGTGTTGTTTTCTAATGTTTTCCATTTTCATACCTTTAGGACTGGAATAAAAATTGTTTTTGCTCGACTTTAATACCAAACTGATGAAAGATATCGTAAAAAAATATATTTTTCGGCTTTTCATTTTGTAACCATTGTCCTTACGCACTGTTTACAGGCTGGGGACTGAGATACATGCAAATGCCTAACCTAAAGCGTTCATACACGGCCGGAGAAATCGACTGAGACATTTCCGTAGAAACTTTATCAAGCAAATAGGACGGGTTGACGCCTTCGAACGTCCAACCCGGGTTTTGCACTTTGATTCGAAATCAAAAAGGAGGAACAGTCAGATGTGGGGCCGTGCACAAATTACGTAACGGTGATTTTACCAATTTTTGACCCCCTCCCTATGTAATGTTTTGTAACGGTTTGGCACGCCACTCCCCTAATATTACGTAACGATTTCAAGACCACTACCCCCCCCCAAAAAAAAAACTTTTCACTTATTTTCATTCCAAATTTTCTTAGTTTCACACAAATGCAAACGCTGTAGAAAACCTCCCTCCCCCCTACGTAACGTTTTGTAACCCCCTTCCCCCTATGACCATTACGTAATTTGTGCACGGCCCCTGTAGTCCCAGTGGAGGAGGGCGAGAAAATTGATATTTTTTTCTTAAAAAATATACTCTTTAGACCTATTTCTTTGCGTTCCCGAAATTAAGTAATTTTTCCAAAAAATTGTAAGCGGCGCCGTTTTTATTTCGTGCTTTATTTTTCTAACATTTTTGCGGTCGGCTAATTTAATTGAAAAATTTTTGCTTGCGGCGCCCTTTATCTTCTCACTCGAAACCAAGATCCCCCGTTTTAGGAAAATTGATCCCGTCTCTGTTTCTAAATTTTTAATTTTTTTTCTATGGTATGTCGAAATTTTCGAGAAAGTTAAAGAAAAAAATAAAAAAAGTGGCAGAGCTCAATTTTTTCGTAAAAAAAACCGTTTTTTGTAAAGAAACAGAGCAAAATAAATCTTTTCACCCCTTTTTGGGTGTTACAAATATTGGCAGCCCCTTATTTTTCGCTTTTACCCTTCCGCTAGTTTTGAAGAATTGGTTCGCTACATGTTTCGAGATCATGTCATAAAACACCTCGAAAATATCAAATGTAGTGTAGGGCCAGCTTTATTTAAAATCATTAATATCGCAAGCAAAAAGCTCTACAGGAAAAACAGAGCCGTTTATTGATTTCTTTGGCTGCTAGTGCTAGCTGCATGGTTTGGCCGTTTCCTGATAGATGTCACTAGTAGAACAGAATGGAAAGAAATTTAATTAAAAGCGAAGATATTTCTTTCTAATGTTAACAACCTCACGAGTTTATCGCTCAGTATCGTAAATAATGGACCCTGCCGCCTCCTTTAAGCAAGAAAAAGCTGTGGTTTGGACCTGAAAACATCTAAATTCATCTCATGGTATGGCCGCCATCTAGCGGAATTTGCAGACATCTTGTCAACGGTTATTATTGCAACTATGATTTATGCTCACAATGAAAGAGTGGCGACAATTTTTTCTCATGAAAGCAGTCCGGAGATAATAACAAACTGGCACCATTGCTCAATATACCTGTTTCTTTTGTGCGCGCAGAACTTTCTATGCCATTTCTGTTTGATTTATTGAAATCCTATCCCTAAGGAAAATCTTAGGAACCCTGTATAGCAACAATTCATAGTATAAATTATGATGGATAGGTAGGTATAGCCCAATTTTTTGATCAGCGGACTGACGTCATTTTTGCCTCTGAAAACTCTTTGTTATCAACAGTTTGCATGTCAAATAATTTGTTGTTGTGAATTTGAATTAACAGTTGAAACGGCATGACTTTCTTTTACAAATTTATTGTCGCTGTCTAAAACAATGTATCAAATAGAGATCCAACAACAACATTGGACTATACCCCTTCATTTTTTGGCGGACATTTTTCCATCCTCAATGCAGAATGAACAGTCTTGTCCAAATTGTGGCTAAAGACAAATCCTTAATTTTGGTGTTTTTTAACACCAGACTGTAGAGTTTGAAAGTAAAGAAAGACAGATTTATTACAGTTCAGAAGGAGTTTGTTGGCGCTAAACCATCTCTTAGCCTTCTCCAGATTACTCTTAGCTGTAAGAGGCGGGTCAAATTTTTTTTTACATGAAACTAGAATTTTTTTTTTGGAATGCCTCGTAGAAGCCCTTCTGAATCGAATGACATAAAAAAAAAATGGAAACTTTGTGTAGAAATGTGTTACAGAACAAATAAAAACGATTTTAGTTTCTACTTGATTTTCTCAATGGATGTATAGAAATGAAAATGTGCGAAAATGCATTATTTTTGAGAAAAACTATATGAAAAAAATTGAAACTGCTCTAGATTTCACTTCTTCTCCTCAATGCAAATATGGAAATGAAAATCTGCGAAAATGCTTTGTTTTCGAGAAAAACTGAAAAAAGTCAACTTTTTGTAGAAATGTGATATGAAAAAAATTAAAAGGGTTCTAGATACCACTTCTTCTCCTCAATGCAAATATGGAAATGAAAATCCGCGAAAATTCATTGTTTTAGTGTTTTTTATATCAGATTTCTATAAAAAGTGCCTTTTTTCACTTTTTCTCCGAGAACAATGCGTTTCCGCGAATTTTCATATCATATTTCTACGAAAAGTGGCCTTTTTTCAATTTCTGTTTTCTGTTCAATTGCATTTCCGCAGATTTTAATTTCCATATTTGCATTGAGGAGAAGACGTGAAATCTAGAGCCGTTTCAATTTTTTTCATATCACATTTCGTGTAAACGAAAGTTGAGCCTAAGAGGCATTCGGGTCATTAGCAAAATTCACAAGACTGAATAAGAAATAAGGAAAGGTTTCCCAAAAGCAATTGATGATCTAAAGCCTTTGATAAATTTAGAAAAACGTCAAGTTTTATTTTTTGACGTTTTTCAGTTTTCCAGAATTCTTGTAACAAAATCATAAATGAACATTCTTGCTGAGTTTTTAAGCAGCTCAAAAATTTAAAAGAAGGTGAATAGGAGACTGATCTATATCCCTTTTTTTAAACAAGAGCTTATAACTATAGTAAAGAGGATGTGTGGAAAGTAGCTATACGGGAAGGGATTTTTAACAATATGTATCTGAAAGAGGACCGGAATTTAATAATATTGGTAGAAATCTCATCAAAATCAGCCCTAAGTTTGTTTTTAAGTTTTTTTTTTTATAATGTTGAAGATTTTTTTCGTTTATTATACTTCGGCTTATATTTCGGCTCTTTTGCGGAAATTTGGTGCCTGACTCTTCATTTTAAATTATGCCCCTCAAAATAAAGTAAAATACGGTTCTGAATAACAGAAAATAATTTGAATTAAAGACACTTTCATGTGAACACGCACCTATTTTAATGAGTCTCATGTATTGTTGCTATCAATACTCGTATCGATTAATTACTGCGTTTTAATCGGTCCCTTCATCTTTTTAATCGTTTGTTTAATCTCGAATTTTAACAGATAGGTTCTTTGGTGTAACTAATTGACAATTCCTAGACTACAGGTTATGCAATAAATTTTGAAACCAAAACAAAATTAAAATTTTAACACAAAAGTTTCAATAAGATGATACCTTGCCTTTACAAAAGTGCGCGCTTGGAGATGTGAGGTATGGTTCAATATCTTATCTGTTTCTCGAAAACTTGTATTTAGTAAATCTTTAAACTAAAGGCGCAATTACACAGACGAACATGCTCAAAAGAAAGCTCATGCAAAAGATCAAAAATTTTTTGCGTGAACATTTTTGTGAGCTTTTCTTTGAACATTTTGTTCGGGTAAATTTTTGAGCAAATTATTGCTATCTGTTTTGGAAACATATTTTTAAAGATGAGAATAAATAAAATTTGTGATCAGTGATCAGTGATCTCAATTCTTTAAAAAAATGGAACACCAACTTTTATTTTAAATTTTTGTGAAAAAAAGCCGACGGCAAGCGAAACATTATTCTTGGCTATCAGTTTTGTCACATGGATTAGGGTTACTTATAATATTTTTTTCTTACGGTTTTTCCCGGATTTTTTTGCCCGAGGGTTTTTTTTGGGATTTTCTTGCGAGTTTTTTTTATTTCCAAGGGTTTTTCCTAAATTCAAAAAATAACCCAGGAAAAGTTTTCTTTTCCAAAAAAATTTTGATTTCAAATATCGGCAAAAAACTCAAAAGTTGCACTTTTAAGCGGTAATCCGCGCCTCACGACTATGTGGTAAGGAAAGGATTTTTTTTTAAACATATTTTTGTAACTTTACTTTACCCTTAGCTTTGATTGTTTTTTTTTTCATCCTTACACTAGATTTATCTAGTTAGTTTAAGGCCCCAACGGTTGCTTAAAAAAGCAAAAGGTTCATGAAAATGCTGAAGATAGATATTTACTGTCAATTTAATGTAATAATCAAGGTCGATTACTGACACTGAACAAACAATATGCAAAGGAGCAACATTCCGATTCAGAAATCTAGTCTATTACTGCTAAATTATATTTTTTTAGACAAGGGTCTGGGATCGTAGGGTTGTAAAAGTGGGTAATAAACGGGTATTATTTAGACCAAACGTGCTTTTGTTCATATATTTGAGATTTAATAAAATGTATATAGGTTTTTTAATTTGACTTAATTATTATTGTATTGTGTTTTAAACTAGGAAGTAAAATAAAGAGATATTCTTTTAAACGTAAATTTTTATCATTACATTTTACAGGCAACAGCAATAAATAAGTGCCAATTAATATTTTTTTATTCTCGTTTTTTTTTACAACCCCAAAAAAGTTACAAGTATACTGGCATATCCCCTATAAAAATCAGATCAATCGAAGTTGCTTATGAGGTAAAACGTGAATTTCGACATGATATCGTTTTTCCGTCGGAAAGCACTTAATTAAAATACCTTGTTTTAAAACTTAGTCTTTCTATTTTCAGTTAAGTTCAATGAATTCCCATAAAACTATAAAATTTAAATTTGTAAAGAAATTTTTATACCCCCAATTCTTCAAAAAAATTTTGCTTAACATTCTCTCCAAAATTTACGTATTTTTTTGTACGAGATTTTGCTCGAACATTTCTTTGAACATTTTGCTCAAGGGGCTCGTGTAAATGTTTGTCGGCATTTCAACATCAAAGGAAAGTTTGTCTATGTAAATGCGCCTTAAGACCCCAATACATAATGTTGGAGCTGATATCAGTGACCGGCTAGTTTAAGATTCAATTATTAAAAAAATCTATTAGTCTATCTAATCTTATTTTGAGTGTTTGGACGCACCTCCACCACAACGTTCTCAATAATTGACAATGGACAAAAAGAAAATTTGTTCCCACAGTAAATCTTAATTAGACGTTCAGTTCTAAGTCGATTTAGATCATCTTTAAATTGAATTTACACACATTATTGTAAATAGGTAATAACCTAGCTGTGCCTAGGAAAATGTCTTTGTAATGATTCATTTCCGTAGGCTTTTGGATTAGTTAGCTTAATATATTTGCATTGTTTTGTTTAAGAAGGTCTTTAAATTTGTATTAATATGTAACAAAAAGTAAAGGATTTATAGGCATATTAAATACACACACGTGCTTACGTGGAATATAGCGCAATATTCATCGTTTGGAGTCTTTCTTAAAATTAAACAATACTAATTAGCTGCTGCTATGTGTCCCTTTGATGCTCCTAAATACTTACTTTTAATATAAATATTTAAATTAATATAAATTATATTTTTATTAAGTGTGTTGTTATTTTTAATCTTACTTACATTTTTAGACGTGGTTCTGTTTGGAATGAAATATTGTAAGATATCTGTGTCATAAAAACCTTAAGTTAAAACTTTCGTAAGTATGTATAGTGTGTTACAAAAAACATGTATTCTTTAAATGAGACACCGTATAAATTTTGGTATTTTTAAATTCTCCCAAAAATCTACTTTTCAAAAATGCTATACGCTACGATCTTATCTTTTACGGTTTTCGAGATATTCGAGTTTAAAATTTTAAAAGATCAATTTTTGAACAAAGCCAGTAGGCTATAAAACAAACTGGTTTAGACTTAAAATTAAATGTCATTACTTATTTGTTTTTGTAATTCCATGGCCTACTGTATCCACTGCTTTCCTGGTTATTAATATCCTGCATTTCACAGCCAACTACTTGCGTATTATTCATTAGCAAAAAAACGTAAAAGATAAAATAGTCGTATGCAGTATTTTTGAAAAGTAGATATTTTGGAGAATTAAAAAATGCTAAATATAAAGGGTGTTTCATTTAAAGAATACATGTTTTTTGTTACACCCTGTATATGACTTATCAGACATTTTAAGTAAACTATCAAAGAAAACTCCTAAAAATAGTTCTTTTAGCCAGTTTTTGTCTGAACATTTTATCATGCTCTAGATGGGAGAGGAGAGTTATAATGGATCACCCTGTACCTATCCAATTCTTTACAGTTGAAATATTTATATTATTTAAATTAGAGTGCAGGAGATTCTATAGAGTTTTTTTTTTATTTGTAATAAGTGCACTACTTTTTATTTGACGTTGTCTATGCTATTTTTTTGATAGTTAATTGAAGTTAATAAAGATTATTCTAGTCTACTCTATTCTATATTTTGTCTTCTTGTTATCTGTTAAAAAACAAAGACTTCCGTTCGAATACGGATACCAGAGTCCCATCTCTGCGGTCTAGCATTAAGCTTTTTTATGAAGGTCACGTTTACTGCATATACAACGTTCACACCAGACGTTAACTAATGTCGCTTACGCTGCCAGTTCTGCCTAAGAAAGTCCAATCTGAGAAACTCCACGTCTACGGCTAGACACCTCGTATGTATCATGACCAATTTAAACTCCTTATTAACTGAAATTCCTTACAAATACGTATATGTTTTATGTAAATTCTAAACCTTATTTTATTTACAGAACATCAGATTAAACCATGCAGGAAAAGAAATGAACCTAATACATCACTTATGTCAGTATTTAAATTTGTGTTAACAAACAAAATCAGATCTGATACGATCTCAGTTGTTTCATTCCAACTGAGTAACTTAATCAAATCCAAAATAGAAAATTAAGTGCGCACCTCTGTTTAATAGTAGGCACATTTTGGTGGTGATTTGTTATTTTATAATCGGGAGAGGGAGTTGCGTACACCTTGACTAAAAATAAAACAGCGATTTTATATTTAGGTGCGTTTTATTAATTATCGCAGAGCGCTTTCGATCTGTTTTAGATCATCTTCAGTCATTTAACTATGAGATACTATAATGGCCCAAATAACTTTGAAAGAAAAAAAATTCAAGATCGCGGTTGGCTTTGAAACTGTTTGGGTCACCAGGCCATAAACCAAAAATCTACTGCGCATGCACTTACAAATCCATGCCTGGCGTCGTAGTGACCTTACGATAATTTAATGACAATTTCACTGCGTTTACACTCTGCGTTTATCGGTTTTTTTTTCCAGGCTTACTTGATTGGAGTTATTATCGGTACGCATTTTTCTCGGGAAAAGCAAGGGTAGGGCCGTTATAGTATCTCATAGTTATATGTCTTCAGTGCTCTCTAATTTTGGAAGAGCCCTGTTTTACAATAACAACAAATGACATACATGACGTGACATACGTGATACACGTACATGAATTTGTAAAGTTCTAAGTGAAATAGAATAATAAATAATTAAAAATTAAAATTATTTTTTCATTATCAGAAAAATCTTTCGACAGTTGTGAAGTCAGCTGAAATTAGAGAGCACTGAAGATGATCTAACGCACCTAAATATAAAATCGCTGTTTTATTTGTTATTTTGTTTAATGTCGGTTAATCTGGGAGGGCTATTATAGGGTGCCCAAATATTTTCAATGCTACATTTTGTAGCCGTTTTGTAGCTATTTTGTTACAGTTAAATTAATTTTGTAGCTGTAGCCGTTTCCGACAAAACTCGACCCCACCTAGCTTAACCGTTAAGCTGAGAAGCCACTTCAGTTCTGCTAAAGCTAGAAAGTTCAAATAAACACCACATTTTGTAGCTCAGCTGGTTCGAGAGGATCACATATTAAAAGTTTTTAAAATATTCCTATATAAGTATTTTCCTGTTTTTCTTGGGTTTCTTGATCGTTATTTAAACCAACGCTTGTAAAAAAAACACTATTTTAGCCATTAGTTGTAAAAGCTACTATTTCTTTACACTATAAATCAAGGCGGCTGCGCCTTTTTACTCGGTGACGTTCATTGTTGCGACATATTAATCTTTGACAGTTGGGCCATTTCAAGCAAATGTAATTTTTTAAAAAAAAAACGCTTTAGCAATCTACTGGTTAAAACAAAATTACGATTGTTTTCCACAAACCAAAACTACACTTTTTTGCACTCGACGCGCGTTTCGCTAACAACGTTAGCATCATCAGGAGACGATAAAGAATTTTCGTTTATCGTCTCCTGATGATGCTAACGTTGTTAGCGAAACGCGCGTCGAGTGCAAAAAAGTGTAGTTTTGGTTTGTGGAAAACAATCGTAATTTTATTTTAGTGCAACAACCAAAGGTTCCAAATTCCCAACATAAATCTACTGGTTATTGTTAAAAATCTGGAAATAACTCCAAATCATAAAATGACTACGAGACTTTTTCTTGGTATGTAAAAAAGCCGAAATATACAAACAGTTTCGGACCTAAAGCAAACAATATTTTTTCAATTGTTTGTCCCGTCCAACCCAGAAGAAAAGCTTTACTGGTTCATGATTCACAGTAATTTTTAACATAAATGTTAACAACATGCTTTGTCCTTTAATTCCAATGCCTTCTGTTTAGTTTGGAAAAGCCATAATAAAGCATTTTTCTAAAAAATTGAAATATATAAAAGTAAGAATTTACTAAAATTTTGTTTTTTTTTGTCCCGTCCAACCCAAAGCTCTGGTTACAACTTATTGTTTTAAACTATTTTATTGCATATCCTATGGTTTTAGAAAATTATTTATTAGAAAATATAGTCATAATTTTAATCATATAGAACTCGCAGCTGGTTTTTCTAGTAATGGGTTACTTTTTTGTCCCGTCCGACCGCTTGAAATGGCCGATTTTGATATTTTGACGAAGTTTTTAAATGATTTTTTCATAAATACTGGCGGAAATGGCTTAATTTTTAGTCAAGAATAATAATTTATTACTATTTTCCGCTATTTCTCTTTAATTTTGGGTAAAAACCGGCCAGAAATTTTTTTTTGCTCCCGTGATCAAAAACCAAAGTTTTTTTTTGCATCGGTAACCAAAAAAGCCATGCTTTAGTTATCTGCAGACAGATTACTAAAATCATGTTTTTGATGAAGGTATGAAAAAATAGAAGTTTTCACAACTAGTGGCTAAAATAGTGCTTTTTTTACAAGCGTTGGTTAAAACAACTAGCGCAGCGAGGTATTTAAAAACGCGAGCAAAAAAAGCACAGTTTAGCCGCGAGTTGTTAATACAAACACACCATATTTACACTATAAATCAAGATGGCTGGTAAATGCAATAACAATGGTTTCCATAGCGATGTGATTTTTTACTCCGTGACGTTCATTGTTGCGACATTTTATTCTTTGACAGTTTGATATTTTGACGATGTTTTTAAATATATAATTTTTTCGTAAATACTTGGTGAAAACTAGCGGATATGGCTCAATTTTTAGGCAAGAATAATTATATTTTTTCAATATCACTATTTTCCGCTATTTCGGCCAGAAATCTTTTTTTGCACCCTTAACCAAAAACAAAATTTTTGCATCGGTAACCAAAAAAAATCATGCTTTAGCTATCTGCAGACAGTTACTAAAATCATGTTTTTGATAAAGGTATGAAAAAAAAGTGTTTATGCTTTTGTAGAAGAATTTACTCAGTAGAACTGGTAATGATTCTGGGATCCGAAAAATCAAAATAATTTCATACCATCATCGTACCTCTGAATCGATTCTGAATTTGACCTGTAACCTGATCAATAACGTAAAAATTGGGTATGAGAGTTGTGATGTTAGGTTGGATTACAGAGGGGAAAAGCACAGGCCTAATAAAATTAACATCGGGTTTTAGATGGTTTAGTAAAATAAATAATAGTAGTTCTTACACCTAGTGGCTAAAATAGTGCTTTTTTATACAAGCCTTTATATAAAAGCACGTATACAAAAGCACAGTTTAGCCACGAGTTGTAAACACTATTTTTTTTAAATACCTTCATCAAAAAAATCGAAAAACCTAAAAAACGTACAAAGAACTGAAATACAAAAGCATACTGCTACTCGGTTTTCAAATTTCGCAACATATCTTTCTGTTGGCCATTTAATTTTTTCACATTATTTGTGTGCAAAAAATGATAAAAATATATTTTTTACGCCCTAGGGCTATGTTGGAAATTTGGAACCTTTGGTTGCACTAAAACAAAATTATGATTGTTTTCCACAAACCAAAACTACACTTTTTTGCACTCGACGCGCGTTTCGCTAACAACGTTAGCATCATCAGGAGACGATAAACAATGTTTATCGTGTAGTGTAGTTTTGGTTTGTGGAAAACAATCATAATTTTGTTTTGACGCCCTAGGGCAATAAAAAAATATTTTGTATCGGCAATCAAAAAAGTCATTTTTGTTTACTGGAAATACTGACTGGGTAGTGAGCCCCCTTGCATCGCCGGGCCCCGAGGCCTTGCCACAGGTTGCTAGATGAGTTGCACTGAAAGATCCGTGGTAAAGTGGTCTTATTTTTGGTTCCAACGACCTGCGATTATTTTTTTAGGTGCCGAAGCTAGAGTAAAAGAACGTCGTTTAAATTTTATTAAAGTTTTTCAGGTAGACATTTTTTGTCTTACGGCTTGTCTCCAAACGCCCATGCATCACAGTCCATCACTTTTTGACAATACAACACCGCAAGACAAAAGATCAAGAGCGGATTTCTTGTAACCCTTATTGAATCGAGGATTGACGACTGATCAAACAATAAAAAACCTTTTTGGGGACCTTGCATTTCTAAACGGCCAGAATTTAACATTATTTTCGCTTGTTTTACATTGAATGGAGAGGATAAATTGTGCATAAATCTGTACATTTTTAGTTGTCAGATAGTGCCGCGTGTAAAAAAGTTCTTTTATCAACTGCCCTGAAAACTGGTAAGTTTTACTTTACAGAAAGTTCTAAAGGAAGCTTTTTTTTTTAATTTTCCAAAGTTTGCAATACATACTATATAATAGAATTATTTACGTCACTTTTCCTGTAAAGACACTTTCCGGTCGTGCATCGTACGTACTTTTTTTTTCAAACGATCAGAAAAAACATTTTAGTTCTTACCACTTTTGAAAACGCCTAGCCGCATTACGTAACTTATGAACAGCCCCCTAATAAGAAAATTTTATTTAAAAGTTTGAGACTATGATGTGTTTGAAATTAACTCTGTGTTTCGGACTTCCATTGCCTATATTTTATTTATACACGACGTTTCGATCAGTACAATCTCTGATCGTCTTCAGGTGCAAACTACAATGAATCCTAAGGCTACGTGCTTATATACTGTGAGAAATCACTCAACCTTGAAGTTTAAGAAGTTGGCTCCGCCCAAGGAGGGGCTTGTGGTGAATCATACATAGGCGAAACTAAAAGACCACTATCTGTTAGGCCTAAGGAACATCAGACGAATACCCAAAAAGGTGAAACCACGAAATCAGGAATCGCCGAACATGCATGGTCAAAACAACACCGAATGACGTGGGCAGAAGCAAAGGTTTTGCACAAGGAGTCACACTGGAAGAAACGAAAATTCCTTGAAGCTGCCTTTATTGGGCAGAATCAGGGTATTTTCAGTTAACCAAGTGTTGAAATCCCAAATATTTGGAAGCCCCTCCTTGGGCGGAGCCAACTTCTTAAAGATTGTACTGATCGAAACGTCGTGTATAAATAAAATATAGATAATGGAAGTCCGAAACACAGAGTTAATTTCAAGAAAATTTTAGTTTTCTGCTTTTTGCCGCTAAGGACAGTACTTTTTAAGATCAAAACTAAAGTAAACTTTTGTGGTTAGAAATAGATTTTTGTACTTTTAACTTGTGCAAAATTGCAAAAACATTAGAAAAATCATAGTGTAGTGCCTATTAGCTTCACACAGCTAATTCAGTGATGACTGACGACCAGTTGTGGCCGACCATGACCAACTTATCGAGCAGACTAGTGATAAAACAACTCATCAAAGGCAGATTTCAAGGTTTGTTCTTTACTTATTTGTAGAGTAGATTACAGAAGCTGGATGACTTTAATGTGGTCGATTTTTGGGAAAAATATGCCACCAATACATCTTCATTAATTTTCTTAACATTTTTTTGATTCGCACTAGTTTATTTGGAAATCAATTTAACCGTGGCGACCTGATTTTTTTGCAAAACTTTACGTCATTGCATTTGTTTTCCATGGCAACGCGGAGAGTTTATTTATTTTTGTCCACAGTGGGATACCAGAGCTTTTTTTGCACCGGGTCAAAAATTTAGGAATAGTTTACTCATTTTGATTTCGCATTCCACGCCGCTAAAGCACATTTTACTTTCGCTTCCGTGTAACTCATGATGCGTTGCTGTAGCCCGAACTTGCCTTGCTATCATCATTACCGCCGCTGTACGGTACCACCGCGCAAATAAACCTTTAGGTCCATGTGACTGCGTGTTTATTTTTCAGACAAAAACAATAAGTTTTTCTATTTGTGCCTCGGTTTTTGCTAATGTAGTACATTATTTGCCTCTTGGTGTGCTTAAAGACTCCGAAAATATGCAATGGATCAAGAAAAAATTAAAGAAAGCAAATTCTTAAGGTAAGACCTCGGGTTGACTATACATTTTTTGAATAAGTATTGTTGTCTTTATAAGGGTTTTTCCCTTGGTTTTTCCTTGAAAGGTAATTATGCACTATACGGTTTTCTGCCATTTTTTATGAAAAATTCTTTATGTGGGCACCTACTAGGATCCCTAGGACCCCAAATCCGGCTGCGCCCGATTTTTTTTTGTAAAGAGAAAAAAGGGTGCCTGGAGGAGGGTTGTAATGTGTTTTTTTCATTGTTTTGGGTTTGGTTGGATTAGTTTAGATTGGACTGTGTTGGATTGGGTTGTTTTGGTGAAAAAAAATTAAAAAAAAACAAAAAAAAAACCAACGGGCGCAGGCGGATTTGGGGTCCTAGGGACCCTAGTAGGTGCCCCCATAAAGAATTTTGGTAATTATGCAGTATACGGTTTTCTGCCATTTTTGATTTTTTTTTTGAAAAATTCTTTATGGGGGCACCTTCTAGGGTCCCTAGGACCCCAAATCCGCCTGCGCCCGATTTTTTTTTTTTACGAGAAAAAAGGGTGCCCAGGGGGTGTTGTAATGTGTTTTTTTTATTGTTTTGGGTTGGTTTGAATTAGGTTGGGTTGGACTGTGTTGGTTTGGGTTGTTTTAGTGAAAAAAAAATAAAAAAAAACAAAAAAAATAAAAAAAAACAAAGGGCGCAGACGGATTTGGGGTCCTAGGGACCCTGGAAGGTGCCCCCATAAAGAATTTTTCAAAAAAAATCAAAAATGGCAGAAAACCGTATACTGCATAATTACCCATATTCTATTTTAAACAGGAGCATCGACGACTAGCAAGAGTTTCTTCAACCTCTAAATGGAGCTTTACTGACCTGTTTTGTTAATACTCAAGTATCCGTGTGTTTTTGAAACTGCTGTTGGTATCTAAAATATATCCTTAGGCCTCTAAGATTTCACTAGTAAACTTGCACATAACTTATGCCGCAATAATTTAAATTTTAAAAAAAATTGAATCAAAATAAAAAAAAAATTATGTGAAGTTATGGGAATGTTTCTAGGCGAATTCCTAGTAATTCCAGCGAGCCAGTAGAGTTCTCTTGGTTCTTTGATAAACTCGGGGTAATGCTCGCGCAGAGCTAGGCCATTTTCGGCGGGCGACCGCACACGCGGAGTGGTTTCATATTCGTTTTTGAAAAAATATTTTTGAATGATAAACATAACCTCGAATGGTTTTCTGTCAGAAAACGTAAAAATACCCTTCTGCCTACTGTGGGCCTTGTTGACAAAACACCTGCAGTTGCCATGGTATCGGGGGCTTTAGGATAGTTGGGGGCTTTAGGTTAGAGGGCGCTTTGCTTATTTTGATTTCCCAATAAACGCATCAAAGTTTCGCTGGTAGTGGCTCTTTAGATTGTTCAGACAGCAATTGACGTGAAGCAGCTTCTATTGTTTCCTCCGGATTCAAATCATTTTCTAGGTCTGAGCCCATTTTTGTAACCAAAACTTTTGAAAGCTAAAAGCTGTCAATAAGAAGTCGTGCCAGCTTGGCCAAAACTGGGACAGGAAAAGGATCAAGGAAAATTGCACAAAAAGGTCCTTTCTTGAGAAAAAATATGCCTTCTAATGTAGAACTTTCCGTAAGAAAAATCGTACGAAAAGTGGCTATTTTCCGGTCGTTTCGAAAAAAAAACAGTGTTAGTGATAGTATACAGACTTATTGGAATCCATTCTGCGAATATTAGTGCCGACACTAATATTGACTGACTTTTAGCATTTTTTTTGTGACCTGAAAATAAATACTATTGTTCTCTTCTTTTCCATCGGTCTGAGAGAGAGCAAGCTTACCAGAAAATGATTCCCCTGTCCAAATACACGATCTCTGAAAGACGTTTTATTTTGTTTAGATTTTCGCTGGGACGTCTTAAGGCGTTAATAAGACATCTTAAAGGCGTTTGGGACGTCTTTGCGTCGTCTACTTTCCTAATATATGTGGGGAACATTAATTTTTTCACACAATATTTGACATCTGTTAAACTTTTTCCTCTGAAATTTCGGCCTTTCAGCGTTGTGAGTTTTTTGTTTTTAATTTTGGTGAAAGATCAGAAGTTTTGCCAAAAAGCCGAAACTTCGCCTATTAGTACGCCCATGAAATTAACACAGCCCACTGTCCACCATATGCGGATGATGCAATGGAGATCATCGCCCTCTAGAATTCAGCAGCCCCTTGATGTATAATATACCAATATTTCACTTTTAATGAATGGCTTGGATTGGTTTTGAGTGTCAAAATACTGCCCGGCCATAATAGTGCCTGGCCGAAAAAAATCTCCGATAAGATGTAGAAATTGAAGAGAACACAGAAAAAAAGAATTACTTCAGTCAAAGCACATTGCCTTTGATTTAAGAAAAAATCTGCTTTCCTATGCACGAAGATAATATTTTCTTGTATATTATATAAGAAAAATAATAATAATTGTTTTGAACAAGTCATTTTTCTTGAAAATAAAGATTGCATTAGCCTTAAAAAATATCTCGGTTTAAAACAATAGGCTAGCAATAACATCTTGCGCTAAAAACATTATTTTCTTGTTTTGACATAGTCTTTCTCATCTGAAGAAAATTAGAAAAATATGTTTTCTTGATTAAATTCAATTTTGTTTCGCACCAAAAACATCATTTTCTTGTTTTGAAACATACTTTTTCATCTGAAGAAAATTTAAATAAATAAATTTTCTTGATCGAATTAAAATTTGTTTTGGTTTAAATAATTTTATCTCTCTTAAGGGTGAATTTGAATAAAAAATGCGCTTCTTCCAATTAGTTAATCTAAAAAAACTGTTAATCAAATTTGTATCAAATTTTGTACGGTGGACGTTTAAAGCATTATCCCGGAACCATTGCACGTGATTTTGCATAATTTTAAGTTTTTCACATAATTTCAAGTATCTTAAAAATGTTTAATTCACGATAAAAATTATCGATTATTTTAAAAAAACTAAATAAAAACAAGATATATATATGTTTTTTTGAAAAACCACACGAATGGTCTGTGGGAGATATTAGAAGCCCCCGCTGTGCAAAATTTTGTTAATTTTTGACGTGCGGTTTATCTGTTTAACTAAACGAACTGTTTTTAGGATTCAAATTCACTCTTAAAAACCTAAAAATCTTCGCGACATTGACACGCCACCATCACGCACAAAGGGCGAAATTTGAAATGCCGAAAGGTCTGAACTTGTCTTCTCGTTTGAGAAAAAAAATAATTTGTTATTTCCATTTAAGAAAATATGGATGTAATTGTCTTGTTTTAAAATTAAATTGTCATTTTTGTTTCGAGAAGTTCCGCTATTTTGAGTTAAAAAAGTATAGTTCTTGACGAGAGTAAAGCTTTTTTTGTGCTAAGAAGATGTAAGTAAAAAAATTAATGTCTTGTTTCGAAATTACTTTTTCTTCTTTAAAGACAGTTTGTTTTAAATCAAAACAATTTTTCAAGACAATTGTTTTTTTTTCACAAAACAAGCGGTTTTCTTACACGAAAAAAAATAATTTTGGGCGAAGAGATTCGCTTTTGGGTCAAGACAATATTTTCAAGAAAAGTACTTTTCTCCAGGGAAGATTTTTTCTTTTTTTCTGTGAACTAACTACCAAAATTTTTCCCAAAAAATCAGCTTTAAATTATATCATTCTGATATTCTCCTCGTAATTCATAGATTTTTGGACCATTATTAACGTTTCTAGCAGCGTAAGCTTCCAATGAAATTTATGCAGATGATATGTAATTGGTCGAAATTTAGAGGCCGCCATCTCTTTTGATAAATTAATGGTGATGACTGGTGATTTATGGACAGCAAATGAACTAGTAAATAGGTGCCACGCGCACCAGTTTACTAATTGCACTAAAAATTTTAACTAGTTTTTGCTTTTGCATAAATTATAAACACGGTTATTTAAAATACACAAAATAAAATTTTATGAAAGTTTTAATATCTTCATCAAAAACATGATTTTAGTAACTGTCTGCAGATAACTAAAGCATGGCCTTTTTGGTTACCGATGCAAAAAAACTTTTTTTTGATTACGGGTGCAAGAAAAGATTTCTGTCCGTTTTTTATCGAAAATTAAAGAGAAATAACAGAAAATAGTAATATTGAAAAATCTAATTATTCTTGCCTAAAAATTAAGCCATTTCCGCCAGTTTTCACCAAGTACTTACGAAAAAATCATTAAAAAACATCGCCAAATTATCAAACTGTCTAAGATTTAAATGTCGCAACAATAAACGTCACCGAGTAAAAAGGCACATCGTCATGGAAACCATTGTTATTTCATTTAAGCCGCCTTGATTTATAGTGTAAAGATGATGTATTGCTTGGATTTTTCGATAAAGGTATTAAAAAAAATAGTGTTAACAACTCGCGGCTAAACTGTGCCTTTTTTTTAATTCTTTGATAATTTATATCTTATTAAAGACTATATGATGACTTTTTTTAAAACTTTCACTGTATATAGGAGGTGTTCTTATACTTAATCACTGTGAAGGTATTCCAGTCAATTTTTCCTTAATTTTTTTGACATTTGTGTGTGTTTTATTAATGGACTCATCTCCTGCGCGGCGTTTTCTAATGCGCACGCCAGGGGGCGCCGGCGTTTGATTTATTTTAGACACGTTCGGTTTAGGTTTAATGTATGTATGCCGTAAAGGAGCATTTACAGCTCACGGTATATTGTAACAAACAGATTTTTAAGAACTAAACTATTAGAGGTATCCAAATATATAAGGTGGCTCAATTAAAACGTTTTTGTCTCCTTTTCAAAAATTTTATCCATTTTAAAAAGCCATTTTTTTCTAATTTCCGGATAAATCCGGTATCCCAGTCCTGTACTAGTTGGCTTAAAAACCCCGAAGTTGGCAAGCGGACTACAAATCTCATTCCATACAACCCCAATCCGATCTAAATGGGGAATACAAATTCGGGTCGGCTCGACGTCGCTAATTGCACTTCAATGGTATTATCTCACAAAAAATAAATGGCCACCTTTTTATTTCATTAACAATAAAAGTTATGTTATTAAAAAGGGCACTTTACCGAGTAATCTAGAGCGAAATATTTCTGCGAGGGCCACTTTACCGACAAAGTTGGTCAAGATGGGGCGAAAAATAACTCCCCCTCCCTTCCAAATTAGCACAAAATAGCAAAAAGAAAAAAAAATATTTAAAAAAATATATTTTTTTAAAGCACTATTTCGGTTGTAATTAATACTAAAATCACTCAAGAATAATACTAAGCGCATCTTAGGGAATTATTAAGTCTTTTTTTATTGTTTTTTTTTTAATAAAAACAAGAAAAAAATATTGTCAATAATGGCTGCCAAGCTTGAAACTCCAACATGGCCGAATTTGGTATAGTACTTTTACCAATTTATCACCAATTTGGACAAGGACACCGATTTGCAGCCCTAATTTTATCCAAATCTAACCAGCCAACGTTAAACTACGTAATATGTGTAAACGTTCGGAATCCGCCTCCATTCTTCGTTGGCCATGTAACCAAAACTGACGTAACAGAAGAATGACAGTTCAGCTGAACATAACCTAGAAAAATATTTTCCGTTTTTCCTTGTTTTTACCTTATAAACATGGATTATTTTAAAATTGTATTTATTGAAGCACTGAATGAGCTCGAAGCTGTCCCGCAGATGTGGGAGGAGGATAATAATTCTTGGTTCCCCATCAAAAACTGACATTAAACAATATTAGTATGACCCCACTAATGCTCCAGATAAAGTGGACTGGAAGAAACACACAGTGCTAGCTGAAGGTCTATCAGATTTTTGGTTGGCAGCAAGGCAACAAATTGTGCAATTTGATGTCCCAGATGCAAAATTGTAGGTTAAGTATCCTTCTTTTTCTTCGTTCCTTTTTTGGTAGGGATCCAAATAGGGGTCCTGAAATGCGACGTCGATTAAGGTAACAAGGCCGACGATGTTTCGTGGTCGATTTAGGTACAGGCGTTAAAACAGTCGGCTTTCAAACGTAAACTGACGTGAATTCGTCTGGGCAAATATTTGTACAAATTACGTTGCTTATTTTGACGTCGTTTAAGGTTCGCATATGCGTACCTTACTACGTAAACGTCGGATTTTATCACAAAAGACGTTTGTTGTTTGACTCACTAGTAGACAACTTTATTTTATACCTAATACGACGTCGCTTTATGACAGATTAGGTTGGAAAACTGATAAATGCTACTGGGGAGTCTTGCTGGGCCACCCTGTATGACGGCAACAAGCAAGTGCGAATATATTCCTTGTTTCCAATCCCCTTTTTGTATTGGTTTAAAGAAAAAAAAATGGCAGCGGTAATTTTTGCACAAGGCACACGACGATTTTGCGAAACTACAGGGTGGTCGGTAATTAAACCGTTTAATATGGATTAATTAAATTATCGCTAACCGACGAAGAAACGTTAATTGGTTACCGTGAATTGGAAATCAGAAAGGAAATACCAACAGCGATTAAAGATTATCTAACGAAAATCGTTCGAAGAACAAAGATTTTCACAAACGGTGGTTACGTGTGTCTTTCAAGGAACAGCCTTGGGAATGCAATTTTTTAGGTCACACGTATATACTATGCTACTAAATTGCTCAAAATTGTTTTTTTTATATACAGGGTGTCCCATTATAGATAGCTTCTGGATTAATGTCGGAAAGTACTTACGGTAGTAAGTAGTAGTAGTAAGTAACGTATTTTACTCCCTCATTTCAGGGGCTAAAATGGTACTTTTTATCCCCCGGACTAAAATATTTTAGTCCTGCTCCTTATTATCAGGCTATATAAATTAACTTAACGTCAGAAGGAATGAAGGTTTGGTAAAAACGCATTTTAGGAACATTTATATTTATTTGTAACATCCGAAAATAGGCATGCGCACAATATGAAAAAGAACTAACCTAACCTATAAATTCTTACACTATTTGATATTATTGTGCGTCACATTAATATTTACAGTGCCGCAATTTTCAGTGATTGCAGTGCATATGGTACCTGATGTATCTTCGTTTTAATAAAAACGGTGTCCAAAAGTATAAAAAATATTATATATACCATGTGACTAAAGTGTCTTTTTATCCTTCAGCGAATTGTAGCCCTCCCTCCGGTACAAAGTACAACTTTAGTCCCTAGGTATATAATGTACTATTTTTTATACCTTCATTAAAAACATGATTTTAGTAACTGTCTGCAGATAACTAAAGTATGGCTTTTTTGGTTACCGATGCAAAAATAGTAGTTTTAACAACTAGTGGCGAAAATAGTACTTTTTTTTACAAGCGTTGGTTTAAATATCGAGGCGCAGCGAGGTATTTAAAAACGCGAGTAAAAAAAGCACAGTTTAGCCGCCAGTTGTTAACACTATTTTTTTTTAATACCTTTATCAAAAAATCCAAGAAAAACAGGAAAATACTTTTGTAATCTTTGACAGTTTGATATGACATTTTTAAATGATTTTTTCGTAATACTTGGTGAAAACTGGCGGAAATGGCTTAATTTTTAGCCAAGAATAATTAGATTTTTTTGAATATTACTATTTTTCATTATTTCTCTTTAATTTTGGGTAAAAAACGGAGGGAAATCTTTTTTGCACCCGTGATCAAAAAAAAAGTTTGTTGCATCGGTAACCAAAAAAGCCATGCTTTATTTATCTGCAGACAGTTACTAAAATTATGTTTTTGATGAAGGTATACATTTTTTTTTTTTTGATTACGGGTGCAAAAAACGCTTCTGTCCGTTTTTTTCCCAAAATTAAAGTATTTAAGTCATAGAGTAAAAACGCACATCGCTATGGAAACCATTGTTATTTCATTTACCAGCCGTCTTGATTTATAGTGTAGAAATGGTGTGTTGCGAGAAGTGCTCTTCGTTCGAAATTTTTAAAAGTATTTTTCTGTTTTTCTTGGATTTTTTGATATATATATATATTTAAAAAAATAGTGTTAACAACTCGCGGCTAAACTGTGCTTTTTTTTAACTCGAATTTTTAAATACCTCGCTGCGCTCGTTATTTAAACCAACGCTTGTAAAAAAAAGCAATATTCTAGCCACTAGTTGTAAAAACTACTATTTCCTGTCACAGAAACATCAAAAATGCAAGTGGTTGATGGTTTCACTCAAAGTACTATGATTCAAACGAAGTAAAATTGGTTTTTGAAAAACAATCGGTTTACAAATGAAAAAGTTGTGCATTTTCCAAAATTGTCCTGTTTTTCAAGTTTCATTTTGCGTTTGTGGAATTCTGTTCCAAAATTTCAGGGCTTTCAACCTGTGGAGTCGAAATTGTACTAACACGCAAAAACACTCTAAGCGAATAGACTGATAAATGTCACTAGCCTTTAAAAGTAAAAAAACCTCTATCTTTTACATTAAGTAAAAGCTGTTGGTTGCTGGGCGTCGAGTTGACAAAGCAAAGATAATTTTTGGAAATTTTTCACCGAGGGGGCACAAGAGACATCCATTTATAATTTCAACGTTTACAAGAATAATAATTAATAATTCACTATCGTTGTCAACGTTGTTTGGGGCGATAAAAAATGTTGGTGAAAAGAGAGTTTATTGTATTGTACAGGGAAAGTCAAGGAAACAGACAATGATACAAAAAATATACCAATTGGCCAAACAAAAAACACATATTGCCGAACCCATATATCTGTCATACTATAATGTACAGTCCCTAGAATACATCCGACCTAGTAATTTAAAAACTGTATGAAGGCTTGACAAATTAAATTTTCGGATCTTTCTTTTTTGTTTAAATGATTGATGCAAGGGCTATCTTTTTATTTATCTTGTATTATAACTTGTGTACAGGTTGATTGGTTATAAGTGTTCCCTAAGATAACTTTTTTTCTAATAACCGCAGAAGAATCGAACGAAAATTGGGTGAAAGAGTATTTTATAGGGACCTCAAAATGATTAATAAAAATTATTCAGTATAAATAGTATACAGGGTGTGCCAAGAAGTTATTTTTTTTTCTTATGGAACACATTATATATTTTGACACTGTTGAATTCTCCAGAAAATTAGCTTTTTGAAAATATGTAATAGAGTATAGGTCTGCATGCAACCATTTTAGAGGTATTTCAATTTCAATTAGATGTTATTTAACTGGTATTATTGTTTTATAATAAAGTAATTAATTTATGACGCCCAGCTGTCAAAACGCCGCTATTTTTGTTTTCCACAGCCAGCTTTTTATTTCGAAAGTTCTAGTTTGACAGCTTTGTGATTGTTTTGAATATGCATAATATTATGTATGGCCTACTATGGTTTAATTATAATACAATAATACGAATTAATTAATATCTAATTCAAACTGAAATATCTCGAAAACGGTTA
Source organism: Oxystoma pomonae (assembly GCA_963921995.1). Classification (NCBI taxonomy): domain Eukaryota; kingdom Metazoa; phylum Arthropoda; class Insecta; order Coleoptera; family Brentidae; genus Oxystoma; species Oxystoma pomonae. Next base: position 1,645,782 of record OY998167.1, on the reverse strand, counting down.
CATGCAGACCTGTACTATATGGTATTTTTAAAAAGCTAATTTTCTGGAGAAAAAAAACTGTTTGGCGCACCCTGTATACTATATAAACTGATTAATTTTTATTAATGATTTTGAGGTCTCTATAAAATACCCTTTCACCCATCAGTTTTTGTTTGGTTCTTCTGCGGCTGTTGGAAAAAAAGTTATCCCAGGGAACACTTATAACCGATCACCCTGTACAGGTAAATAACATTTATTTTTGGCCTGCATGAGTTGATCTTGCACCAAATAAAAATTAGGATCATTAGTCATCGGATGAATTGAAGTTAGTTCGTCCTCGTAGTTTAGAAGTTACGTTATGTAGTTGTTATTTTTCCTGTTTTGGAAGCTATTTTTTTGGTCAAGGTCAACCATCAAAAAAATTAAAAAGAAAAGCAGGCAAGAATAAGGTCAGGTACACGAGTTATTGTTGGTTAGAGGGTAATACTATTTCTTGACTTTTATGAATTTATTCAAGGGCATATTCATGATGCGACAACCTATGTTTCACCAATCCCACGCTCCACATTGGTTAAAAACTTGCAATTTTTTTTTGTGCTGGACCCTTTATAGAGAATCAAAACTCATAGTGAAGGGGCATGTGTAAGTCCGTGGGATTTTGAATGAAGGAGTTTTGTAACTATGGGGGATTGATAGCCCTTTAGTCACACAATCGAGTGTTACCGGGTGTTTTGTTCGCATCCGTGTAGAAGGGGTTGATATGACGCCATCTTTCAAGATGGCGGCCAAAAATCATAAAACATACAACATGATTATACTCGAGTTTATATAATTCGAAAACGAACGAGAAAAAATTTACTTTCAAGGTCATTCGAACGAATTTTTTTTTAACAATATTGTTGGACTTGCGCCTCTTTTCTGTCTTACCAAATTTGGCCCTCTTCGCTTTAATAGTTGATGAATAGCGCCCTTTAGTATGTTATTTTAGCAATGTGTTAATTTTACTGGGGTATTTTTCAAGGTCATGAAGTTTCAAACTGCATCAAACTCTAAGGATCGAATTTGGCATACATGCCTAATGTTTGAGGTACATTTGAAGTTGGACTGACAAAACCTCGAATTATTAAGGTTTTTTGAATAGAAAATGGCAAAAATGTTGTTTTTTGTGATTTTCAAGGTCAATTAAGGTCGGATGACCTTGATAGGGAATATTTTGAAATCCCCATTCTCGAATTATATGGAATCGAGTATAATCATGCCCCGGTTGCGAAAGTTGTATATTTTATGAGTTTTGGCCGCCATCTTAAAAACAAAACACCCGGTAACACTTGATTGTGTGACTAAAGAGCTATCAATCCCACATAGTCACAAAACTCCTTTATTCAAAATCAAACGGGATAGAAATTATCGACATATGCCCCTACACTATCATACTAATTTCAGAAAAATACTCACCCAAAAATTAAAAAAAAAATCCTGACGGTGTAAAAAATAAACCAACAAAAAAACTGTTGTTTTCGTGTAATAAAGTATTCAAATAATGCATGTGGTCTCGGCGTGTTAATGAATTTATACATATTAAAAATTTCAGCAATAAAATTGCATCAAGCTGTTATGCCCTTAATGTAATTTGTGACGACTTGCTTTTGAGGATATTGTGGAGTTATGTATTTAAATATGTTTTTATAATGCAAAAAAGAACCATTAGAAATTTATGTGGAGTCAGGAGACGGCATTCCTGTCGTAGAATAGAATTTTAACACTGATTTGTATTTACATACTTGGAACTGTGTGTTTAATTTTTAAAAAATAGAAAAGTGAACTTATCTTGTCTTGTCACTACAGTGCTCATAGTCCTTATGAATTAAGATTACCCATCCCACACTCCACATTGGTTAAAAACTTTTAATTTGTGGTGGACCCTTTATAGAGAATCAAAACTCATATTAATTTCAGAAAAATACTCACCAAAAAATTAAAAAAAAATCCTGACGGTATAAAAAATAAACCAACAAAAAAAACTGTCGTTTTCGTGTAATAAAGCATGCAAATAATACATGTGGTCTCGGCTTACCATGCGGTACAAATGCAGTCTCAAAAAAAAGTAACGTAGGCATGTAAGTAATGTGTTTGACACAAAAATGAAATGTATACCGGTGTTAAGGTTAATTTTGGGGAATAAATCATTACCTTCGGTTTAATTTGAAACTCAGATATCAAAAATGATTTCGTATGGTCATATAGAGTGGCCCAAAAAAAAGGGACTTTTTTGAATGTCCATGACTTAAAAAGCTTTTGTCCGATTTCAGAAATCGTTTTGAAAAGCCAAGACTTAAAGATTTAAGAGTTTAATGCCAAAATTGTCAATGTATGAAAATTCAAGATGACGGACATTTAAAAAAATAGATATTTCTTACTCCAACTGTAATTTTTTTTCATAACTTTTATCTATCACCAGTGTACTGATGTATCGCTTGTTAAAATCGGGTAAGAAATAAGAAAGTTATAAATTGTTTAAATGGAGCTTGACTATGCTTTCCACCGGCGATCTGAAGGCATTTGATTGGGGGGGGGAGGATAAAGGCTATTTTCCCAATTAATATTAAAAGCGATTCCCAAGTTACCTGAAACTTTGACAGTGGGATTTACTAAGATCTAAAATAGTACCCCGCACAGGTCTAAATATTTAGACCTTTGAGGGGTACTAAAAACCAATTTTCAAAAAATACTTACCCATACAGAAAAGACACAAAATTATTGATTATTTTGTTTTGTTATTGCAAAATTCCATTGGAAAACTAATTTTTTTCTCAAAATATACCATATTTTAGGAAAAAATGCCTTAAAACTATGGAAAATGGTGAATACGGCAAAAATTTGGCACATAATACCTTTATTATCTGTGTTTGAAGTTATAAAGTTGGTGATTTTTTAGACCACCTCTGGATGGTGGAAGTTCGTTTAAAATTTCCCTAAGTAACCATTTTCACAAGGATTAATTTATCTTATTTAATATCCCGAGTTGTTCATTAACCAATAAAACACCTCCAATTTTGTCCAGAAAAACGCCATATTATTTTGAACCCGTTTTCAAACATAAGTGAAGGTCACTGATTATGCACGAAAAATATCCCAAACAAAAAAAACCCAAAACAATTATATTAATTTTTTTACAAACCGAAATTAAAATATTGAGGTTATCTAAAAGCTCAGTCAAAAAAACTTTCCTTACTCAAAGCCCAATCATTTCAAACCTGTAGCTTTCATCAGTAGAGGTTGGTGCAAGCCAAGGTACAAGCAGAGGTAAGAAATCCGAACTCGCTGTTTGTGATTTGAACGCAGCTAATATTTTGAAACTGACATTTCGACAGTGAGAGTCAGAGAAACAAAACTTGCGTTTAAGTTTTTTTAATTAATTTCATAAATAAAAACCCCTTTTAAATAAATATAAATTAATCTACTTCTTATTTTATTATTACCCATCTAAATCATTGTGTGACATCAAGTATTAATTAAAAAAATTAATTACCAAAGGTAAGTTTTAATTAGAGTGACATATAACCCCAATTTTGTTTGTTCTACAGAGTGTTTACTATTTAAACCCCGCATGGGTTTAAATGCAACAAACGATTGTGTTAAGATGATTATTCAATAAACAAATTTATTCAAATTTTTCTTATAAATCAAACTATGTCTAAAAGTCAAGGAATATTTGTTAAAAATGCTTAAAACCAAAAATTTCACTTAAACTTAGGACCGTTCTAAAATAGACTAAACCCTTGTAGTAAATCACACCATTAAAGTCTTTGTGAGTAATGGACAGTCAAAAAAGTACAACGGGTAATTGTAAAATAACAAATAATAAGTAGCATTTAGAAAAAGAGAACAATAGTAACCACGGTAAGCTCGCAGAAACAGACCAGTTGTTTTATATTTTTTCATGTAGGTATTTTTTGTCGGTTAATTTTTTTTTAAATATCGCTCATAGGCTAAAAGCTATTTTTTTAAACGCGTTTTTAATTGATTCATGCCGGGGCCGGGGGTGTCCATTTTTCTTAAAAAATGTTAATCTCATGATGAATACTGTTATGGCCCAAGAACACCTTAAGGACTTCTTGTTAACTGTTATATAATTCTTAACTAAGTATACTTAGTAGTTACGTATATTTATTAGTGACTATTGTTCTCTTTTTCTAAATGTATTCATCTGAGAGATCCAACATTCCATGGAACTACCCGCCTGTACATTCTTCGACCCCGCAATCTAACTATCTTCTTGAGATAGTTATGCGGGGTTGAAGGGTGTGCAGGCGGGTATTTTTCCTGGTATTGGTAGTATGATGCATCTCTCCCAGACGAATGCATTTAGAAAAAGAGAACAATATTTACTAACTATGTTAAGCTAGCAGAAACGGACCAGATATCATTTTTATATTATTATATGGATAAAGTTGGCTCCTATAACATATTAGAGTAAACTGGATGGCACAAATTCATTTTTTTTTGCTAAGTGTTGACTTTGCGAGGTGGTAATTTTTAAACTGCATACCTCAGATACCAAAGGTACGCCCCGGCCGCATTGTACCCAAGTGTAATAAAGTACCAGGTATTTCGAAAATCTGCGACAACGCATCTTTCGCAAGGTAAGCTTTATCAAGGTATTGTGTGTTTATTTAGAAAAGAATATAAATGTGGTGCCCAGGGTTGTATTGCATCATTTCGTCCGGTAAGGTGAAGTGTTTTACCTATGTTCGGACTTAAAACTTAACGGTGGGATTCACTAAGAGGGTTTAGTCTATTTTAGAACGATCCTAAGTTTAAGTGAAATTTTTGGTTTTAAGCGTTTTAAACCAACCCTCCTTGAGTTTTGGACACAGTTTGAATTATAAGAAGAATTCTAATAAATTTTTTATTGAATAATCATCTTAACACAATTTTTTGTTGGATTTAAGAAGAAAGTTTCAATTTAGAAGAAAAGAAAGTTTAAAAATTGAAACCCACGCGGGGTTTAAATAGTAAACACTCTGTAGAACAAATTAAAATTGAGGTTATATGTCACTCTAATTAAAACTTCCCCTTGACAATTGATTTTTCCAATTAATACTTGATGTCACACAACGATTTAGATGGGTGATAATAAAATAAGGAGTAGATTAATTTTGTATTTATTTAAAAGGTCTTTTTATTTATGAAATGTTTAAAAAATATAAATGCAAGTTTTTTTTACATTTCTGTCACTGTCGAAATGTCAGTTTAAAAATATTAGCGCTGCGCTACAGCTTTAAAATGAGTGGGCTTTGAGTAAGGAAAGTTATTTTGACTAAGCTTTTAGGTAACCTAAATGTTTTACTTTCAGTTTGTAAATGAATTTTAGTATATTTTTCGAGCATAATCAGTGACCTTCACTTATGTTTGTTTTGCCTCGTAGTGCCCTCATAAATACATATATTGGAAGTGTTTTATTGATTAATAAACAACTTGGGATATTAAATAAGGTAAATTACTTCTTGTAAAAACGGTTACTTAGGGAAATTTTAAACGAACTTATTGCCAATTGCCACAAAACAATCTTTTCTGGGGGCTATAAATTTAAACCACCCCCCAGAGGTGGTCTAAAAAATCACCAACTTTATAACCTCAATAATTTTTAGTTCCGTTTAAGTATATGGTCTAGATATAGTAAGAAAAATCTATGTTTCTATAAAAAAAAACCTAAAAATGTATTCAAGTAGGATGCACAACTATAAAAATAAGAAAAAGGTGCTATGGAAGTCCCTATTTACACTGAAATTTATGACAAGCCCGCAACACAGATTTCCTGCCTTTGTTTACCAAGAATGGCCAAATATGACGAATTCTAACCCAATATTTAGTTAATATTTTAATTTAATGTACCAGTGAAACGAAATACTGCGGTCCCCCGGCTTCTGTTTCAACTTTCATATAATAATACACTCCGGAACCATTTTTCGCCACAAACTTTTCACAAAAATATCAAAAAAACACTATTGACAAGTGCTGAAATGTTCACTTTCAAAACAATAATGACTTTCCAGAAAAAATCAAGAAACCGCAATAAACAATCAATGTTGCCACGTCAACTACAAAAGAAGATGTTTAAGGAAAACACATGTTAAATTTTCAAAAAACGTCGAAAGTTTTAAATAGGTTGTGAGTATTATATATTGTGTATATGAGCTTTTTCAACATATATCTTAAACCTCATTCATTAATTAATAAATAAGCGTCAAATCTTAATCCAAATTTAATAAGTTTTTTGTTGCATAATTCTGTTATTAAAATTGGCAACACAGATTTTTTTCTCCCCTTTCCCCAGTGTAGATGTTGCACTCAAACAACCAGTATAACCAGACAGACCAGACTCCTTCTAGTAGTTTAATGTTCTAAGGTAAGGATACGCTAGCTGCTTAACGAATACTGTAGAGATAGGTGAGACGTAGTCGCTGTTGTACAACGTATCCGTTCTGAGCATGCGCACTGAGATACGATTACGATTAAGCACTCTCTATTTGTGCAACTTTAAGTGTTTATTATATTAACGTTCCGATTTTGTCGTTAGATTCCATCGTTTTTTATTTAAACCGGCAACGTTGTTGAGTCTGTTCATTAGGCAATTCTTTTTCCGCATGTTCTAAATGGCTTGAAATTTTGCCTAAATTGTTTATTGGACCACGTTGTTCCATCGAATCTTAGTATTATTTTGAAATTTTGATTATTTTTTGAAAAAAAAACTTTTATCTTTTGTGGCGTTTTAAAATTGGCGCGGCCATATTAGTCAGAAATACCCTGTAGAGAGACCTGTAAAATTAATTTGGAAATATTTGAAATTTTCGAAGTAATGAAAGCCTAATTTAGAAAACCCTTTAGATAGAAGCAATAAATTTAGTATTATTCTTCCTCTAATAAAAACAAATTGAGTATTATTTTCCTCTAAAGCTAACATGGCCTACTGGTTACCTATCAACATTAGTTATATGCCTAGCAACGAAAAGTACTTCAATGGTTATATTACAAATACTGCCACATCTTTTATGTTCTTTTTCTCACAGTCTCCATTTCAGCCAAATATCAAATTTATGTGAGCTTACCATAGTTATTATTGTTTTCTTTTTCTAAATGCATTCGGCTAAGAGAGATTCTGCATATCATACCTTACCAGAAAATGGCCTGTCAGACCCGCCTTCGACCCCGTATACCTGTCAAAATTAGATTGTCTGCGCCGTCTATGAACTATGAAGGCCGATGTACGCTGGCCAAGCAAACAATTAAGCAAGCAGGAAATTGACAGTTGTACAGGGTGGTCCAAATTCGAGGGGCCTCTCTAGCTTTGGGCTTTTGTAGCATAGTTAGCCCAAAACTAATATACATGTTACGGGCTCGATTTTCAAGAGAATTCGAAAACTTAAAACCGCAATGCGATATGTCAAAGCGTTTCTGAGCTACAGGGTGATTCTCAAAAATGTGCGATTTTAAAGCCTTTCTACAACTTTTTTATTTGTAAAGATAGCGATTTTCATTAAAAACCTTTTTTGAAGATCTTTGAAAGACAAATCTACCTGTTTCACCGATTTTCTCTTAAAGCTTTTAGTTCCCAAGATATCACACAAAGTTATATTTCTTTAAATGGGATACCCCCAATTTTTCTAAAAAATCGGTTTTCTAATAAAATTTCCTGTCGAACGATGTGCCATACACCTATTTTTATTAAATAGTTTAAAAGATATTTGAATATTTTGATATTTACCATAGTAGGCGCTGTGCGCGCCCTAAATGTGTAAATAAAATTTTATACAAAATCAAGTTGGCTACGACACGAGGGGACACAGCAACCTCGAACTTTAACTTCTAGTTTACTATAATTACCAACCCTAAAATAATAAACAAAAATAAAATTATTAAAAGTTGTAACACCTAAAATATACATCTGACAATTTTATTTAATTCTAAAACGAATGCTCAAATTGACGGCCGTTTTCTTGTAAACATAACCTATATCTTCTCTTCGCAAGGGGTCAGGTCCGGAGACCTGGGGGGCCAATATATAGGACCTTTATTTCTGATCCAGTTTTCGGCAAACACAATATTTAGCAAATTAGTAATGTCTCGTGCATTGTGAGGAGGTGCACCCTCATGTTGAAAGTATAGCTCATTATTTTGCTAAAGTGGCAAATTGTCGATAAACGGAATCACCTGCTCTTCTAAAATTTGCTGGTATCTTTCGGCATTTAAATTTCCATCAAAAACATATGGCCCAATAATTTGTCCTCTGTAGATGCCTACCCATACCTTAAAACTGAACCTTCCCTGATTCACTTGTTTCACCATAATATGGAGATTTTGCTGTTTCCAGTAATAGCAGTTATATCTGGTGAATATTCCATCACTAGAAATCGTTGCCTCATCCGTCCAAATAACTTTTCTGGCAAAATCGGGGTCTTCTTGGCTTTTATTTAGGTACCACCTGCAAAATACACGTCTTGGAGCAAAATCTCGTTGCCGTAATTGGTGCACCCGCCGAGGTCGATAAGGCCTAAACTTGTGTTTTTTAAGCACCCGAACAGCATTGCTGCGTGGAATTCCAGTGTTTCTCTCCATAGCCCTGGTGGAAGTATTCGGGTTAATTTCTATTTCTCCTAGAACCGTTAGTTCTTCCAACTCTCTATCTCTGTACGTCCTAGGCCGCGGTTTTGTAAAGGATCCGTATTGTTGTAGATGACGTTTTAACTTCATAAATATTTTTGAGCTAGGTTGCCTTCTTTCCAGATATCTCTGGAAATTTTCGTTACTTTCAATATAACATTTTATCATGTCGTACTTTTTAAAGTTTTCAAACATTTTTATATCTTGACGAAGACGCCACTTAGATAGATACCCTAAAACTGCATAGGTTAGAGTTAAACACAGCGTATTATGGTAATTATTAAAAATTGCAGATATCTGTTTAACTACTTAATACAAATAGGTGTATGACACATCGTTTAACAGGAAATTTTATTACAAAACTAATTTTTTTTTTAAAATTGGGTTATTCCATTTAAAAAAATGTAACTTTGTGTTATATCTCGTGAACTAAAGGCTTTAAGATAAAATCCGTGAAACAGGTAGATTTGTCCTATCTTTACAAATAAAAAAGTTGTACAGAGTTTTTAGAAACGCACATTTTTGAGAATCACCCTGTAGCTCAGAAAGGCTTTGACATATCGCAATGCGGTTTTTAGTTTGCGACTTCTCTTGAAAATCGACCCCGTAACATGTATATTAGTTTTGGGCTAACTATGCTGCAAAAGCCCAAAGCTATAGAGGCCCCTCGAATTTGGACCACCCTGTACATGGGGAATGCACTTCTGCTTGACATATGACATTTGCGAGCCTAAACGATTGTGTGTATTCCCATATACTTAGAAACTTAATATACACGCCCTGGATGTGGCAATTTTTTTACTAACATATAATGGTCAAGTAGGCCATAAAAATTAAGATATACGGCCGTTTTGCGCAGGTGCGTTGGATTGATGTTATTCCTGACGCCATTTTTGTTTGTTTTGATTTTTGATTCCGAAAGTGGTGTGTTTTTTCGGTTTTTAATTTTACTCACAGTACACACACTATAGTGCACTGTGATTTTACTTTATCTTCTATGTTGATTGCAGACATTTATACTTTCACTTGTGAGTTTATTTGGAATGTGTATATGTAACCAAAAGCAAAATAAAAACGACATCAGATTACATTTTTATTCGTCGCTGCGCTCGTTATTTAAACCAACGCTTGTAAAAAAAGCACTATTTTAGTCACGAGCTGTGAACACTATTTCTTTTAATACTTTTACCAAAAAATCCAAGAAAAACAGGAAAATACTTTAAAAAAAAGGAAGAGCACTTCTCGCAAAACACATCATCTTTACACTATAAATCAAGGCGGCTGATAAATGAAATAACAATGGTTGCCATAGCGATATGCCTTTTTAGTCGGTGACATTCATTGCTGCGACATTTTAATCTTTGACAGTTTGGTATATTTACGAAGTTTTTAAATGATTTTTTCGTAAATACTTGGTGAAAACTGGCAGAAATGGCTTAATTTTTAGGCCAGAATGATTATATTTTTTCAATATTTTCCGCTATTTCTCTTTTATTTTTGGTATTCCCATATGATGAACTTTTTCGAATTGCTTGCTTACCAGCATAAATCTGCCTTAATAGTCCTCTAAATACCAGAGATATTAAGAGTGGTAGAAGGCATATTAAAAAAGTTTATATTATCTCTGGTCAATCCATCAAATTCCCTGGATAATTTTTGCTGCCTTAAAGGCACATTATCTAAATCAGTGGGGGGGCATAATTATGGAAACTCGGCAACCCTGCTGAATCGCAGATGTTTAGACGTATAAATTCCCGGAATATGAGCGTACTAAAAAGCTATTTAACAAAGTCCATTCCTGCGTTATGTATATTTTTGGCCTCAGTTCACGCGCTTGTAAACCCGAGGAGCAAATTAACTTTCGGTATTGTGCTGTCCGCTTTGACTAATGTCCGGAGCGGGTAAGAATGGACAACAGGTGTCGATATATTCTTGTTTGGGTATAGAGTGCCATGCGACAATGCCAGAAAAAATCCATTGATTTCTGGCTTATTTATATCCATTCTTATTGTTGTTGATATTAGTATTGGACGACAGGCTAACAAGGAAACCAATTTTGTTTATCGGATGCAGGGAGATCAATTTAAGTATGGGCACTAAGTTTATAGAGCTTTTCTTCACGCAAAATTCGGATGTTATCACAAATTGACGTTTGTGGAAAATCTGATAGTATAATTGTTCCGTTTGCACTTAATATTCTGTTTGTTTTGTGCGTTGTCTATATTTCAGGGGAATTGGGATAAAAGCAGTGGCGGCTCGCCCAATGACGCAGGTGAAGCGCTGCTTCATCTCTTATTTGCAAAACAAAATTATGATTGTTTTCCACAAACCAAAACTACACTTTTTTGCACTCGACGCGCGTTTCGCTAACAACGTTAGCATCATCAGGAGACGATGTTAGCGAAACGAGCGTCGAGTGCAAAAAAGTGTAGTTTTGGTTTGTGGAAAACAATCATAATTTTGTTTTAGTGCAACCAAAGGTTCCAAATTCCCAACATACTCTTATTTGCAGTCTAAATAATTTTTACTTAAATATTTCTGAAAAAAATAAACCTTCCGCTTCCATAAAATCACGTTTCCAAATTTTGTAAACATTATCTTTTATTCGATCATCAGGATCGAGCGGAACGACCGCGTGTCCGAGATGCGAAAACTCTACGAGCCAAAACAAACGGCAAGGCACTCTGCGAAGCAGTTTGCCGAAATAAATCGGTTGCCATGACGACGGCACGCGCGTCTCGTTTCCGCCGAAGTTTGGGCGTGTTTGCATGTGATGGAAACTTCTATTATAATTTCGTGACTATAATATCGAGTAGTGACGGGCACATCGAAAAAAAACATCGATATTGATCATGGATGTCAACATCTAAACTTAACATCGATGGTGAAAAAACGTCGGAATAAAAACAAAACGTTGGTTTTTTGCTTTTTTTAGAGAGTATTCCATTATTAAAAGAAACTGTTTTTTTTTTAAGACTTAGAGCCGGTTTATCAATAGCGAGTTAGGCATTTAACTCCCGAGTTGGAGAGAAAGATGGCTGAAGATTAACTCGGGGGACTAAATGCCTAACTCGCTATTGATAAACCGGCCCTTATTGTTAAAGTGATAAAATTAAATCCAAACGAAATAGTCGCCGTAGTAATAAGATTTTAATGTGTTTGTTTTATATATTTTTAAAAGTTTTTAATTAAAACTGTACGTGCACTGGTTTAAAATAAATGCCTTTTTACCAAAGGATGACGTTTATTAGCAATAAAATAGACATATGGAACGTCCGTCTTGAATAGCCCTGAAGAAGCAAATAAATTTTGCGAAACGTTGGCATTTCAAATAAAGGACGTTTCATTAATAAGATCCCTCAACCCATAAACCTACATCTTCAAAAAAAATAAAAATAGGATCGTTAAACCATTCTACAAGTCTTATTGTTAATGTTAAACAACACTTATAATAAGCATGCAAATGAGATATTCATAATAATAATCGGTAAATGATATACAAAAGCTATTAAAAATCTAAGGTAAAAAATAACAAAAAAATATAATTGGTACATTCAAATAAAGAATAAATATTAAATAAAAAAAATGTTGTTCTCATTGGAGCACACTATCAGAGCGGCTGCCCAAAATTAAAATGAAGTAACTGCATTTTTATTGAAACTGAGAAAAACGACTTTTTATTTTGAAAATGCTTACATAAGTGTGCAGTTACTGCTTTTGTTGCATCCCATAACTCCGTTAATTTTTGTCAGATTTGATTCATTCATATACCAAATTGTCTGGAAATCTCAATTTTCAGAAAAATGTCAGTTACTGTGTTTTAATTTTGGGCAGCCGAGAGGTCCCAAAAGCTTTTTTCTACTGATTGTAGAAACAATAATTGTGTCCATTCAATCGCTTCCTTCTTTCGGTGAGGGTTTGGCCAGCTTTTGAAAACAATTGTTGAAGGGACCAACCCTCAATAAATTATTCTTTCTACAATCAGTAGAAAAATGCTTTTGGGACCTTTAATAGTGTGCTCGAATGAGAACAGCATTTCTTATATATTATTGATTCTTTTAAATGTACCACTCATATTTGTTTTGAAGCGCTCTGATGCGGTGGAGTACAAGTGCAGACTTTTCAGACACACTATTTCCCATAATTTTTTTGTATCGACGTTCGATGTTCCGATGTTTTAGCATCGATGATATTTCCTAAACATCGATGTTAAAAATATCAATGTTGAAGAAAAAACATCGATGTTCTTGAAACATCGATGTTTTGTGCTCATCACTAATATCGAGCGTCGCGTGTCGGGCTATTGCTATTGTTTCTCTTCAGTTGCGGTACTCGTTTTTATTATTTTTTTTGACAATGTTTCCGGTGTATAATGGAGCTTGTGTTTTACTGGGAAAATCGTTTTCGGGATGGAATGAAGATGAGAAAAAAGACTTCTTAAAGTCTGAAAAGCCATCCCCCTTATTAAACGTACACATACACAATACAAATCGAAAGTAAAGGCGGGACTGGGGGGGGGGCGGTTCAGCGATGCTGCGTCACCTATTTGTAAAGTCACGAGCCGCCACTGGATAAAAGAGAAATATTTGAATATTATTTTGCTCGTTTTTTGTCGCAATTTTGCCGCGAGAGCATGCGCGAGTAAAAAATTAGCATCACTTGTGTGGTTAGAAAGCTACTAGGTGTCGTTGCTGTTGAGAATTAAGTTTTCGTTGTATTATTGAACTAAAATTAAGGCATTGCCTTTTGAAGTGCAGTTTATGGGGAATTACGGCTAATGGACTAGAATTAGGCTGCTTAGTGGTTATGCAGTGCTGGGCCCAGCTGGAAGAAACGCTACAAGACAAAAGGTAATGCTAATTTCCGTCGTTGATTCAAAAATACTAATTTATTCTCTCGAACTCGTAACCGGGATAATTTCGTATTCTGGAGTGCCTTCTAGGGGTTCCAAAACGTAAAAATTCCTAAAACGGCAACAATAATCAAAACCCCAATCCCAACTCCCCAATATTAACTGTCCAAGTAGCGAAAAAGGTTGGACAAACATTTTACCTACGACCATCTCAACACGATTTTAATAGGTCAGTCAAGCCACACACCCCCCCCCCCGAAAGATATTCGAGTTTTGATATGCTTCGAACCAATTTCGAACTAATTTTGAACCACTTTTAAAAATTTTGAACCACACTCCTTCCTGTTTTTTTTATATTCAAAATGGGGGGTGCAGTCGGACGTCAAGCTACACCCCCCTCATTTAATGCGGAGAGAAAAATGAAAAACAACTATCCCAAAATTAAGAACTAATTTCGAACTATATCATCAAAAAAAATTCACACTGTTTTTTTTTTTAAATATGGTGGGGGTGCAGGTTGACGTCAAGCCACACCCCCCCCCCCCCGAAAGATATTCGAGTTTTGATATGCTTATAATTTTACACTAATTTCGAACTAATTTTGAACCACTTTTAAAAATTTTGAAATACACTCCTTCCTGGTTTTTTTTTATATTTAAAATGGGGGGTGCAGTCGGACGTCAAGCTACACCCCCCTCATTTAATGCGTAGAGAAAAATGAAAAGCACCTATCTCAAAATTAAGAACTCATTTCGAACTATATCATCAAAAAGAATTCACACTGTTTTTTTTAAAATATGGTGGGGGTGCAGGTTGACGTCAAGCCACACCCCCCCCCCCCGAAAGATATTCGAGTTTTGATATGCTTATAATTTTACACTAATTTCGAACTAATTTTGAACCACTTTTAAAAATTTTGAAATACACTCCTTCCTGGTTTTTTTTATATTTAAAATGGGGGGTGCAGTCGGACGTCAAGCTACACCCCCCTCATTTAATGCGTAGAGAAAAATGAAAAGCACCTATCTCAAAATTAAGAACTCATTTCGAACTATATCATCAAAAAGAATTCACACTGTTTTTTTTTAAATATGGTGAGGGTGCAGGTTGACGTCAAGCCACCCCCTCCCCCCCGAAAGATATTCGAGTTTTGATATGCTTATAATTTTACACTAATTTCGAACTAATTTTGAACCACTTTTAAAAATTTTGAAATACACTCCTTCCTGGTTTTTTTTTATATTCAAAATGGGGGGGTGCAGTCGGACGTCAAGCTACACCCCCCTCATTTAATGCGTAGAGAAAAATGAAAAGCAACTATCCCAAAATTAAGAACTCATTTCGAACTATATCATCAAAAAGAATTCACACTGTTTTTTTTAAAATATGGTGGGGGTGCAGGTTGACGTCAAGCCACCCCCCCTCCGAAAGATATTCGAGTTTTGATATGCTTATAATTTTAAACTAATTTCGAACTAATTTTGAACCACTTTTAAAAATTTTGAACCACACTCCTTCCTGTTTTTTTTATATTCAAAATGGAGGGTGCAGTCGGACGTCAAGCTACACCCCCCTCATTTAATGCGTAGAGAAAAATGAAAAGCAAATATCCCAAAATTAAGAACTCATTTCGAACTATATCATCAAAAAGAATTCACACTGTTTTTTTTAAAATATGGTGGGGGTGCAGGTTGACATCAAGCCACCCCCCCCCCCCCCCGAAAGATATTCGAGTTTTGATATGCTTATAATTTTAAACTAATTTCGAACTAATTTTGAACCACTTTTAAAAATTTTGAACTACACTCCTTCTTGGTTTTTTTATAATCAAAATGGGGGTGTGCAGTCGGACGTCAAGCTAAAAAAAACCAGCAAGGAGTGTGGTTCAAAGTTTTTGAAAGTGGTTCAAAATTATAAGCATATCAAAGCTCGAATATCTGTCGAGGAGGGGGGTGGCTTGCTGTTAACCTGCACCCCCCACCATATTTTTCTTGTTAAAAACCAGGGTAACTAGTGGGTTTTTCGAAATTCTTTTTGTTCGAAATTAGTTCTTAATTTTGGGATAGTAGCTTTTAATTTTTCTCTACGCTTTTTTTTATATAAAAAAAAACAGACAGGAGTGTGGTTCAAAATTTTTAAAAGTGGTTCAAAATTAGTTCAAAATTAGTTCGAAATTGGTTCGAAATTATAAGCATATTAAAATTCGAATATCTTTCGGGGAGGGGGGGGGGTGGCTTGACTGACCTATTTTAATCGCTCATTTACGGTCCTAGGATAATAATGAAAATTCGACGTAAAACACAACATGGCGTGACAAGCGATGAAACTTTATTTTATAGGAGCACTAATTGACTAAAAAATGTGAATTATTTTTCTATATTTTTAGGAAAATAAATATTTATTAAACATAAATAAATCCATTCTAATTTTAGTACCTAACCAAAAATAAGTCTAGTTAAATTGACATTTTACGCATTTTTTTTTTAAAAAAAACCTTGTTTTTAAAAAGACATTTGCAAAGCCCTTAGTAAGTAATTTGTTTTGACTTTTTAGATAGACCGTCATTGAAACTTCAGGTTGTGAAGGTTGTTGACTTAGAGTGTTAGCGTTTGATATTTTTAATAATAGGGATATTTTGGTACGCTTATTTGACACTTCGTAGTGGTTGTGGCAATTAATGCGTCTGCGCAATAGTTAAACGTCATTCCATTGTGGTAATTAACCGCTACCACTGCAAGCTACGAGTCCATTTCGTTGTAGTTGTGGTTATTTTTCTGGTTAATTTTATAGAATTTTACCGCAATTCATTCTAAAAGTTATAAAGTATTAACAGGTTCCAACATATAAAACATTTACTGTGTAAAATTAAGCCCAATTTTTTTTGCGAGTGACAGTTTTTAAAGTGTTCCAAAAACTCTGGTAAAATCGATGCGTGGTAGTGATAATGGTTGTTTGAAAGTTTGAGACAATAATTTGAAATTAACTCTGTGTTTCGGACTTCCATTGTCTATATTTTATTTATACACGACGTTTCGAGCAGCACAATCTCTGATCGTCTTTAGGTGCAAACTACAATCAATTCCTAAGGCTACGTACTTATATACTGTGTGTGTGATGAGTGATAGTGGTTGTTAAACACTACCACAGCAGCTGTCAAAGTTGTCAAAATTTTAAGCGTTCCAAAATTTCCCTAATTTCTGATATTTATGGTAGAGCCATGATGAACCTTAAAATAATATATTTAAATACCTGTTAAATTATTTTTAGATGTGCTAAAATACACTTAGATAGGACACGTTTTTTGGTAAATTTAAAGAGTGTAAAGAACTTTGATTGAAAGAAATTAATACCACCTTATGTCTTACACTGGCTTTGAACAATTACAATTTTTGCTGTTTTTTGGATAAAAATGGCAAAATAAAAATCGTATGCACGACATCTCTCAGAATAGCAGACATATGACAAAACAGAAATTTTTATTAAACAGCTAGCCAACACCTTCCGTTTTAGTACCCTTTTACACATATTCCGCCGCGATTTTTGACACTGTTGACAGTTATTACATTAGTTAACTGTCAAAATGACCGCCACATAGGTTCAAAGCTCACTAAAACGCGAGTAGATGGAAGGCCTATTAAATATCGGAGGCATCTACTTAAATTATTTCCATCTTTGTCTAAAATATTTTTTTATATCCTGCACAACTTTAAATATATTTCATTTTAACAGAAAAAAATGTTTTTTGGCAGTAGTTTTTTTGAACGTTTAAAAAACAGTGAAAATTTGAAAAATGCGAGTGTTTTATTCTAGAAATTGAAAGTTTGGAAAGAAAGCTTTAAAATGTGAGCAAAGTCATGGCATAAAAATGTGAAAAGCATAGTAAAAATTGCTTAAACAAGAACGTTAAATTATGCTAAAATATTTTAATGCCTAAATTACCATAATGACTTTAGCATTATGATGACATTTTTATTGGTTGTAGGTAAAGTATAGTACACTAACTCGCATGTTATGGTTATTACACGCTCAGATAAATTAGGACACTCGCCTGCCTGCTAACATGCTTGTTATGTAAACTGGTATTACAAACGCGTATTCCTTCCTACATTTTTTTTTTGAAACCGTACTTATGGCTTTTTCTCTTTTTTTTTTATCTATATTGTTAAAGAATAAATTAAATAGTTTTCTATAAAAAAAAAGGATCATAAGTTGGAGGATACCTTAGCGCACGTCTAAAAGAAGTTCGCCCAAAAACTTTGTCAAAATACTCGCGCTTGGAAGGCTTTAAATATAAAATGTTTGCGTAATTTTTAAACAACTTATGTTGAAGTTTTTTCTTTATATCTTATAATAATTTGATAATAAATAGTAAAGCGCTAATTATAATCAGCTTATGACAAGACTTATTTCTGGTTTAATTAAAGAATATATGTTTGAACTGCTCGGATTGTCTGACGGTTTGACTAGTTTTTGCTCAACCAGGAATAAAGCCATTTAGATAGTTATTTATTTTTAATTTAGTATTAGTTTCTTGATTATCCAAATTATTTGACGTTAAAGATTAGAAAATTCCCTTTGAATCAGTTTCCTGACCACAGTCTAATTGAATGACATTTTAGTATGTTGTAGCTCAAACCTTTCTGTGCCAAAGTTGTCATGGTTCCAACTCAATCTAATGACCAGTTTTTTATACCGTTCGTTAAAGGTGTAGATGTCCCCACAAAACATAAATATTGAAAATAATAGTAAAAATACATTTTGCAAAAGGTATTTTAACTTAAAATTGAGAAAACAAGTTCCAATATATTATCTATCACTTTGACATTTTTGACAGATTCAAAATCGAGACAAAATATGGTTTGTGGGGCATTAATTAATTGGTGTTGTTGGTTGTTAACCCTAGATTACTAAATATTAGTAAATTGGTACCTACGTGCTGTTTTACTCATTTCCGCACCACCAAGAGGTAGAGTAAATGGGGCGTTTTTGGTGTGGTATACCCAGTAGACCTAATCCACTTTAATGAGTCATTATCATTATTTTCCACATAAAGACAGGCAACTCCTAAAATCAAAAGTGAACAAAAACCTGGATAGTCTTCTGGAGTGGTTTAATGGTAATTATCTTTACTTAAATATTACTAAAACCAATTTCATAAGATTTTGTAACCCACAAAATGAAAAAGACTCAGATTAATTATTGACCATTATCTTAACTGGCGTGAGCACTGTGAATCGGTTACAAGCAATTTAAATTCATATTGCTACATGATGAGAAACTTAAAAACTATTTTAACAGAAAAACAACTATTGTATGTCTATCATGCAAAAATTGCTTCTCCTATAAATTATGGGATTTGCTTCTGGGGTTCCTCCTGTGCTGCTAGCGCAGTGTTTAAAAGTCAAAAGAGAGTGGTTCGCTGTATTGCTGGTAAAAACAAAACAGAGTCTTGCCGCCCTCTTTTGACACATGGCTTTAATACTCGATTCCAAAAAAATAATTTTCGAGTACCTTTTAACCGGCTTAATATAGGCAAAAAATCTCCAGATTCACTTGGAATAAAAGTATTCAATCACCTACCACAAAAAATTAAAACCGCCAATTCCTTAAATAAATTCAAATGCGATATAAAAAAGTTTTTATCAGAAAAATGTTTTTATCCTTGGAGTAATTTTTTTGTGCAAAATGTTATTCATGTTTTGTTTGTAAACGTTGTGTTTGTTTTGAACTGAAGTTTTATAACTTTTAAGTAAAATTGTATTTTCCTTTACTATTTGACATTTTCCATACATGTAATATTGTCTTACGAAAATAAAAGATATTGTATTGTATTGTATTGTATCATCCTCATAGGCAATAGGTAATCAATCACTGATTTTCCTCAATTCTCTACTGTTGTTAGCTGTGTGTTTTCCATAATATTATAATACCTGCCCTTCAGTCTCTATTATTTATACTATTTATGACATACTTCAATAGGTCATTATTTAAATTCACATTTAAAATGGCGTTCAATTTCAATGCTGTATATGCGAAATAGTAGGAAATCCCAGGAATATGTCGATCTTAAGCCCAAATGATGATGAAAAGTTAGCTATAACGCAACGAGAGGACCTATCACTTCCGATTGCGATATATGTATTTTGGATGAAATTCAAGCTTATGAAAATGATCCTGATCCAACTATAATGAAGTTTCAGTTAAAATATTCAGCTCAACAGTGCTTATTATGCAATAATGCAGAAAATATTCAAGTTTTGTCTGTAAAGGCTGGAACAATTTTTTCCATTAGAAAATGGGATCAGATGTATTAGGCGGCCTTATAATTTAAAAAGGCAAGAACTGACGCAGTTTTGAGATATAATGAAAAATAATAATACTAGGGATGCTATGCTTTCCGATGAGAACAACTTCAGTTATGAAGAGCTAATGGCCTTGTCATCTTTCAATCGTGAGCAGTTCCGAGGGCTCTTCGATCTTTGCGAAAATGTTGTAGTTTATGTTACAAATAGAAACATTATTAAAAGAGATTTACTTTGTTTTTTAACTAACTGCGGCTGGGTCTCTATTTAGCAGCAACTTTTTCGTATTCCAGTCGACAAAGCGTTTCTTTGGCTATTCAAAAAGTAAAAGAATCTTTATGTCAAAATTTTGTACCCCAGCATTTAGGGCTTGGGCATATTAATCGGGACCATTTTATTGCTGAGCACGTTACCGGCTTTGCAAACCAGGTGTTTAATGCTGAACCCGATAACACGAAAGTTATTGTTTATATAGATGCCACGTATGTTTATATGGACCGGAGCACTAATTTCCACACTTTAAGGCAGTCTTACTCAATGCATAAACATTCGCATTTAGTAAAACCCGCATTAGTTGTCGCTCCAGATGGATATATTTTAGATGTTCATGGTCCATATTTTGCTGACGCTAGAAAAAACGATCAGGAATTAAGAAACTGGCTTCAGTCAGACGATATCGTCATAGTAGATAGGGGTTACCGTGACTCACAAGAATTTTGAAATCATATTGGTTATTACCAACACTGGAAGCTAATGCTAGCCGCATTGTCACAAAACAAAGTTGGGTAGTAGAGGCGCAAAATGGGCATGTTTAGTCAAAATTTACCATCCAACTTTATATATGGAAGAAGCTAATGAAGAACTAGCTCAACAGATGCTTCAAATGGTAAATCAGCCGAATCTGATACAAGCAAGAGCCGAAAATGAAGGGTTGCTGAGACGTCACGGCATACGGGCACCTTTGCAACAAAACAAATCTAATTTTCCAGTTGAATATTGTTCAGTTAAGACATTTGACTTATGGAGGTTTTCAACTGTCGAAAATGCACGTTTTTCGAATTTCAAGTTGCAAAGTAATGTTTTCGCATCTTGAGGGGTCCACGATACTGTAAAAATAAGCTCACTTTCCTCAGGCAATCGGTTGTAAAAATATGAATTTTCAAAGTTTGGTGAAATGGGTCTATGGAAATCCCTATTCAAAAATGTCGGAAATGCTCCCTTTTTTGTAAAAACTTTCCTCAATCAATCGGTTGTAAAAATACGAATTTTTAAAGTTTGGTGAAATGGGTCTATGGAAATCCCTATACAAAAATGTTAATGTTAATTAGTTAATTTTTATATCAGAAATGATTTTGTCCAAAACTTGTTTATATACTATATATGTAAACTCTATAATGCTGTTCTGTATTTCCATCGCGGTAAGTACGTCATGCATGTTTATTCTTGGTGTGACGAATTGAAGGTCAAACTGTCCCAAAATATTGTGGAGGGATTCTAGAATGTCTTTAAAGGATCTTTCTGCAATATCTCTGAAGCAAAGAGGGACGATTTTCCCCCCCCCCCCCACCCCTGGGACCGCCACTGGCAATAGTGCCGACTTTATTAAGGTCAGGGTATGCCAACTTTATGTGCCGATAAGTCCCCATTTCACCAGAATAATATGTATGCACCGTCTGATAATATCGTTCCATCGTCACATTCTGCTGTCATAATCGTATTTTAATTTTTATTACCACTGTCTCTTGGCACGCCATTTTGTATTTTATTGTTTTTAACTGTGACAAAGTCTAAACGCATAAATGTTGGAAGATGTGTCTGACATGACACTCTCTTCATTGTTAATGGTCATAAAAATAGTAGAGATCTTAATATGGATAAGAATATTAGCCCTACTTAAACCAAAAATTATATAACAATATGTATGTTTTTTGCTTAAACTGCAATAGTGTTTTAAATAGTATTTTTTTACAAGAGTTGGTTTACATAACGAGCACAACAATATTAAAATTGTGCCATTTTATTGAGTCTTTGTCATGTATTTACACACAAAACATTTAAAAAAAAAACACAAAACAACAGAGATTCAGATGGCCGCAACAATTTTTTTTCCACTCAAATGTCAATTATATCGCCCATGCTAAGGACATGGTTGGTTGCGAAGAAAATTCTCTTTTGTAGCATCATATGGTAAAGCCGTGATGGTAATTTTAGGTTTAATAGTGTTTTGACAGCTAGTGGCTAAAATAGTGCTTTTTTTCCAAGCGTTGATTTAAATAACGAGCGCAGCGAGGTATTTAAAAATGCGAGTAAAAAAAAAGGATAGTGTAGCCGCGAGTTGTTAACACTATTTTTTTTTAATACCTTTATCAAGAAATCCAAGAAAAACAGAAAAATACTTTTTTTTATACCTTCATCAAAAACATGATTTTAGTAACTGTCTGCAAATAACTAAAGCATGACTTTTTTGGTTACCGATGCAAAAAAACTTTTTTTTAATCACGGGTGCAAAAAAAGATTTCGGTACTCTTGACTAAAAATTAAGCCATTTCGGCCAGTTTTCATCAAGTATTTACGAAAAAAATCATTTAAAAAAAATCGGCAAAATATCAGACTATCAAAGATTAAAATGTCGCAACAATAAACGTCACCGAGTAAAATAGCACATCGCTATGGAAACGATTATTATTTCATTTACCAGCCGCCTTGATTTATAGTGTAAAGAGGGTATGTTGCAAAAAGTGCTCTTCAATCGAGATTTTTAAAAGCATTTTCCTATTTTTCTTGGATTTTTTGATAAAGGTATTAAAAAAAAATAGTGCTCACAGTGCGATATTTTAATCTTTTACAGTCTGATATTTTGACGATGTTTTTAAATGATTTTTTCGTAAATAGTTGGTGAAAACTGGCGAAAATGACTTAATTTTTAGGCAAGAATAATTATATTTTTTTAATATTAGTATTTTCCGCTATTTCTCTTTAATTTTGGGTAAAAAACAGACAGGAACCTTTTTTTGCACCCGTGATAAAAAAAGTGTTCTTGCATCGGTAACCAAAAAAGCCATGCTTTATTTATCTGCAGACAGTTACTAAAATCATCATTTAAAAGTATTTTAGACAAAGATGGAAATAATTTAAGGCAATTATTTAATAAAAATATCATTTTCGTCATTCGTCTTTCATCTCTAGTGGTGTCGTGCATATGATTTCTGTTTTGCCATTGTTATCCAAAAAACAGCAAAAATTGTAATTGCTCAAAGCGTAAAGTGTGTAAGACATAAGGTGTTATTAATTTTTTTCAATCAAAGTTCTTTGCAGTCTTTAAATTTACCAAAAAATGTGGCCTACTATTTTAGCACATCTAAAAATAATAAGGTATTTAATTAAATTATTGTAAGGTTCATCATGGCTCTACCATTATAAGTGGCCTATGGAAATAAATAATGATTTTTATCAGTAAAATTTTCACGCAAAATTCGTATCGCTGCTATTCTCCAAAAAAAAATACTTTGACAAGCACCCGCTGTCTAATTTATGCATACCAACCGTTCGCGTGCTAGCAAAAGCACTTAAATTAGCGAAAAAATTAGTGATAGCGCCTCCCGCAAACCCAACCTAATAATAAGCCTGTGTGCATAACATATACATTTCTAATCGGTAAGGTAGCACCAAGGCGCTGCTCTGGTATAATAATAGCCTTAATAGCCCTTACTAACGCGTGAGATAAGATGCGTAAAAAGTGAGAGCAACGCACTGATCTAAAATGTAACGTAGAGAAATAGGCACTGGCAACATACGGTCCGTTCCATTTTGATTCAGACAAAACCATATATCTATTATCTTAAATATAAGCCCTCTCAATTCTTTTATCATGCCGAAGTTATAAGCAAGATGTCCCTCTACTTTCTCTCTTATTTATCTCCCTTTCTCTTTCTGGTATCTCGTTTGTCTTAGTAACGCTGTTCTGCACATGCGCCGCGCCAGCGTCATCGACCCGAAGCGACGAAGGCAGCCGATCATTTTTGTTTAACAGAGAGAATTCGGCATTTGTGATTTATTTTCTTAAAAAAATAAACGTGTCCCAGAAGAAACCATAATGTCGTTGATGTGACTGCAGATTTCCAAAACAAAAAGAGTTACTAACTCGATACCTCAGATGATATCGCTCCTCTTTCGTTGTCTGATGTTCTCCATAAACCCAGCATGTGTTTTTTACGTAGCGAGATCTTTTAACCTTTTTCTAATTTTTAACAGCAAAAAAACCCGCGGTACAAATGAAAACTCAGAATCAAAACAATTAAACAAAAAAAAATGGCGTCGACTCGATTGAAGACGTATGACGTGGCCGCGAAGCCGGCCGAAAACCCTCGGATCAATACATTTTTGCGCTTGTGCAAAAGATTGGAGCTAAACCAACGTCTTTTGTTTTGATATCTCCATGGCTCGCTAGAAAATAGATGTTGCTTACGTAGAGTTGCCATCTCTAAAATTGTAAACCTAGGACAAAAACACTTAAAAACCCGAACAAAATCCGGACATTGCTGCACTTATTTAGCACTATTTAAAATAACTAACTTATTGGTTCAATCAAATCACGTCTTATTCGCCGCAGGCGAAAATTTTAGGAAAATTACATTAAAAATGTAATTTTTTACGCGTTTTTGACAAAAAATTTGTAACGAGCAATGATGTTTTAGAAAAAAAGTGGTTCGGAGTGGGATCGAGTCTCAATTCTTCAAAAATGTTTCGTTTTTTTGTGCAATTTTTAAAGAAATACAGTAACCTGAAAAATTCAGTCTACAACAAAAATATTTTGTTTTTGATTGTTCCGGCTGCAAAAGAAAATCATAAAATTCTAAACAGCTGTGTTTATAGTTAAATTTGGTAAAAAATCATATATTTTATGGTTTCAAAATGATTTTTGAAGGCACAAAAACTTGGGTGCCGCCTGTCGCAGAAATTCCGGACAATTATCAAAAAGCCGCTCGGACGTCTCCAAAATCCGAACATGTCCGGGGAAATCCGGACGGATGGCAACCCTAGCTTACAAATTCGGCCTGGGTAAGGCGCATATTTAAGCTAATAGGTATATGGACAAAACCTAACCACAATAACCCACTGAATAAAACCAGTTTTGAAAGTTGACAGAAATCCAAACGCTCTAGATTGTTGTTGTTGTCACATTTAAAGTTTTTAGGTTAGGTTTTTTGTGACAGAAATTTTGGCGGAAAGAGTATTTGCCTACATTTTCGCCATGGAAGGCTCGTGAAAATAAAATTATTTAAAAATACATTACATCATCATCATAGGCAATCACTCGATACCGAGTATGATTTTCCTCTATTCTGTATCGTCGCTATCTGTTGTGCGTTTTTTGATGGCTATGTAAGCCAATTCTCGAGCCGCACAACCTTCCACAGTCCTGGCACACCCAGTCTCCGGCAGCAGCCGGGTGTTGTTGGTCATCCATTCTTCCATTTTGTCGCTCCTTTCTACGCTCTCTCTTTTCCGTCTCTAGTCTACGTCGTTGCTCTTCAAAAGTTTGTGTTCCCTCATGGACTGCTCAGCGCCGTGGAGCCCTATCGTTTTCCGTGGTCTCCAAGTTGTTTATATCGATGGGACACTTCATCATATTGCCTTTGAGAACGTCCTTGTACCTTTTGTGTTGGCCTCCTTGATTTCTCTTTCCCTCCTTCAGTTGTCCATAAAATATCTGCTTTGGGAGACGTGTTTCGGACATGCGGATAACGTGACCAGTCCAACGAAGCTGGTGCTTGAAGATAAGGGCTTCTATACTAGTTGTTCTGGCTTCTTCTAAAACACTTATGTTTGTTCGTCGGTCTTGCAATTTGATTCTCAGGATTCGTCTTAAACAACTTTGATGATATTTTTCTAGTCGTTTGATATGCCTTCTGTAGGTAGTCCAAGTTTCGTATCCGTATGTTAGAGTCGGTATTATAACTGTGTTGTAGACACGGAGCTTGGTCTCCGCATTGACGTCGTGATTGTTGAAGATTCTCTCCGAAAGCCGTCCGAACGCGCTAGCACATTTTAGGCGATGCTGTATTTCTGCGTTAATAGTTGCATTTGATGATAGGTGGCTCTCAAAGTATGGGTAATGTTCCACGTTCTGCAGAGAATGGCCATTTATGGAAGTGTGGAGCTTGGGGATTCGTACCTGGTTCTGGTTGGTGAAGAATTTGCGTTTTGGCAAGATTGATCTCTACGTTACAATTGTGCCACCAGTTAACTTATAGTTTGATACGCATTCGATTTATTTTTCATTCTTTCATTCTGCTTTTTGAAAATGATATGTTACTACAATGTATCGTTATTTTTGGCTATTTACAAGGCTGGAAATGTGGACAAAAATTTTGAATTGGTCGAATACATTTAGTATCAAACTTGATATTTTGTAGAACCTCTTTTTTGTTTGTCAAACCAAATTTCTGTTATATTAATTGCGCATTCGCCACTAAAGCATGGATGCAATGTGTGTTCTATGTAGGTCTCTATTATTGGCGAAAACGGGTTTAACTTTAACAAAATTCAAGTTTGATATTAATTGAGTGTGAACACAGTTAGGATAGAAAATTGGTCTATCGAATTGATAAGCCATATAGGTGTTCGGAGTTTTAGGCATGATCAACTTGCTTTTGTCTACAATTTAAATCAACGGTAGGTATATCAAATGTTGTTTAACCTGCCTCTTGCCAATCTATTAACAGCCTATAAATCTTCATTAAATTTGCCATAGATAAAAACCAAGTCAGGATTACTGATTAGGACTGCCATTCACTAGAAGTACATAAAGCTCCGAACGGCCTTGCTATAAAATAAAGCTAAAATAATAAGCCCAGGATTTACGACCCGCAAAACCCGACCTAAGTTTACTTCAAACCTATGCCTATCGTTTTCTCATCTTGCCAAAAAAGACGACAGCTATAGTAGCAATTTTTTGTAAGCTGATGGACATTACTATTGTTCTCTTTTTTTAAGTGGATGCTTTTTTTAAATGGATTTTTTTAATCGATCAAGATTACCACAAAATGCACCCCTCTGTTCATGGACTAGTTAATTGAATTTGGACCCTGGCGAGGCGGATCTGACTGATCTGATTTTCTCGTCGGTTAACCTGGGGGGACCATCATAACGGTCCCAAATATTTTATAGCCTTTTTGTGGCTATTTTTTTACGGTTAAATTAATTTTGTAGCTGTAGCCGTTTTCGAGAAAACGCGACCCCTCTAACTTAACCGTTAAGCTGAAGGGCTACCACATAACTTCAGTTCTGCTAAAGCTAGAAAGTTTAAATAAACACCACATTTTGTAGTTTTCAAAATATTCATTGATTTTTTTTAATTAAAAGAACGTGTTTTTTTTTCCTTAAATATATAGGCCAAATATACCATGTGATATATTTTTATTATTTACCAGGGGCCCCCCACTAATGGTTGTGGCATAGAGCACACTTTTTGCTCTCATCTGACGTATTAAAACATTTTGTAGGTGTTGACGTTTGGGAGATATTTTTATTTTATTTTAATGGCCAAAATATTTAGGCCAAATGTACTATGTAATATATTTTTCCGAACCCAACCCTAGGAATATTTTAAAAACTTTTAATATGTGATCGATCCTCTCGAACAAGTAGAGCTATAAAATGTGGTGTTTATTTGAACCTTCTAGCTTTAGCAGAATTGAATTTATGGGGTGGTCCCTCAGCTTAACAGTTAAGCTAGGGAGGTCGCGTTTTCTCGAAAACGGCTACAGCTACAAAATTAATTTAACCGTAACAAAATAGCTAGAGAAAGGCTAAAAAATGTAGCATTGAAAATATTTGAGCCCCTTATGATGTTCCCCTCAGGTTAACCGACGTCTAAAACAGTGTTTCTTATCATTAGTTATCACAATTTTCGTTTAATTCAATAGCCTTTCAAGTTCTTCACACTAATTTATGACATGACATAAAGAAACAATTAATAATATTTCGCAAAAACGTGTAAATTTTTTGAAGAATTTACTGCTATACTGCAAAAACCTTTTGCCTGCGGCGCGACAACATTGAAAACGTGTCAAAAATGACATTTCCAGTATACTTTTTTCAAAATTTTTGCCTACGGTACATTCATGACATAATTTTGGCAAAAATTCCAGAATTGACACTGGATCCCACTCCAACTTACTTTTTTTTCGATACGTAAATCTTTGTGTTCTGCTTAAATAGCAAAAAATTGAGAAAGTATTTATAGGTCTAAAAGCTTGTGATTACGTTTTCTTTCAAACGTTTTCAGGACGTAACCATTTAAATAAAAATAATTTTTTTAATGTGGTATTAAAACTTGTAAAATAACCTGGATTTTTTTAAAAATTTTGTTCAAAATCAGTTTCAACCATGTTATATTATACAGGGTTCCTATGCAAATCCTTAGGGGGCCAAGCAGCCGTGTATAAGACGCAGACAAACGGAAAAGCACATTAGGCAGAAAAGGATGGGCATGGGGCAATGTTGTCACTACATCTTACACGTGGTAAATCCATTCCAGGTTGTTGTTTTCTAATGTTTTCCATTTTCATATCTCTAGGACTAGAATAAAAATTGTTTTTGCTCGACTTAATACGAAACTGATGAAAGATATCGTAAAAAAATATTTTTCGGCTTTTCATTTTGTAACCATTGTACTTACGCACTGTTTACAGGCTGGGGACTGAGATACATGCAAATGCCTAACCTAAAGCGTTCATACACGGCCGGAGAAATCGAGTGAGATATTTCCGTAGAAACTTTATCAAGCAAATAGGACGGGTTGACGCCTTCGAACGTCCAACCCGGGTTTTGCACTTTGATTCGAAATCAAAAAGGAGGAACAGTCAGATGTGGGGCCGTGCACAAATTACGTAACGGTGATTTTACCAATTTTTGACCCCCTCCCTATGTAATGTTTTGTAACGGTTTGGCACGCCACTCCCCTAATATTACGTAACGATTTCAAGACCACTACCCCCAAAAAAAAAACCTTTCACTTATTTTCATTCCAAATTTTCTTAGTTTCACACAAATCCAAACGCTGTCGAAAACCCCCCTCCCCCCTACGTAACGTTTTGTAACCCCCCTCCCCCCTATGACCATTACGTAATTTGTGCACGGCCCCTGTAGTCTCAGTGGAGGAGGGCGAGAAAATTGATATTTTTTTCTTAAAAATTATACTATTTAGACCTATTTCTTTGCGTTCCCAAAATTACGTAATTTTTGAAAAAAAATTGTAAGCGGCGCCATTTTTATTTCGTGCTTTGTTTTTCTAACATTTTTGCGGCGCCCTTTATCTTCTCACTCGAAATCAAGATCCCCCGTTTTAGGAAAACTGATCCCGTCTCTGTTTCTAAATTTTTTTCGAATAAAAGTAGAGTATGACCATGGGGAAAATATTTTTTTTCTACGGTATGACGAAAATTTCGAGAAAGATGAAGCAAAAAATAAAAAAAGTGGCAGAGCTCAAGTTTTTCGTAAAAAAAACGAGAACCAGAGCTAAATAAATCTTTTCACCCCTTTTTGGGTGTTACAAATATTGGCAGCCCCTTATTTTTCGCTTTTACCCTCCCGCTAGTTTTGAAGAATTGGTTCGCTACATGTTTCGAGATCATGTCATAAAACACCTCGAAAATATCAAATGTAGTGTAGGGCCAGCTTTATTTAAAATCAATAATATCGCAAGCAAAAAGCTCTGCAGAAAAAGCGCCGTTTATTGATTTCTTTGGCTGCTAGTGCTAGCTGCATGGTTTGGCCGTTTCCGGATAGATGTCACTAGTAGAACAGAATGGAAAGAAATTTAATTAAATGCGTAGATATTTCTTTCTAATGTTAACAACCTCACCAGTTTATCGCTCAGTATCGTAAATAATGGACCCTGCCGCCTCCTTTGAGCAAGAAAAAGTGTGAATCCCAGTTTTTCCTCGATCATCTCATGGTGTGGCCGCCATCTAGCGGAATTTGCAGACATCTTGTCAACGGTTATTATTGCAACTATGATTTATGCTCACAATGAAAGAGTGGCGACAATTTTTTCTCATGAAAGCAGTCCGGAGGTAATAACAAACTGGCACCATTGCTCAATATACCTGTTTCTTTTGTGCGCGCAGAACTTTCTATGCCATTTCTGTTTGATTTATTGAAATCCTATCCCTAAGGAAAATCTTAGGAACCCTGTATACACATGATAAACGTAAAATTTTCCTTTTAACAAAATTACCAAACGTCAGGTTGAAAATTCTCGCTGACAGCTGACGTCAATTAAATCTGTATAAACTTCGGGTGGAACATACTGTAACTTTACTTTTTTAAAGTGCAAACAGTTGCTAACTTAACTGTTTGTTCCTTTTCTTTACTTTTTGAAGCTCAATAACAAAAAATAACAGAACTGACGTATAAAATACGTACTTGTGTCCCTTTACCTACGGAGAAGGACATCGTTAAAAAACGGGGGTACTATTCACAACACTGCAGTCCACAGATTGGTTGCTTGGTTTAGGGCCGGTTTATCAATAGCGAGTTAGGTTAACTCTCGAGTTAAAAAGAGAAAGATGGCTGAGATATACCAAATGTCAGAACTCGGAGGTTAAATGCCTAACTCGCTATTGATAAACCGGCCCTTAGTTATGGCGATTAAAGGTAAATTTCAGCGAAAGCTCCCATAAAAATGGCGGCGCTCATGGTGTTTGCTAAACTTGGTTGCACACTCGTCGAAAATCGTTCTATAGCATTTTGATTTCTATGAGTAAAATGCGCTCTAAGACATAGGTTGATAAGCCAAGTTCCCACACTGTTTCTCCGATCGATCGATCGATCGATTCATCGACCACTATAAGCTTGGCCATCCCGAGAAACAAGAGAGTCTTTTCCCAACGCTGCCGCTAAGTCCGTAATGAATTTATTCCGAGTTGTCTATTTAGTTGTCAATCTCCGTTGGGGACCTCGAACCATAAGTCTACCTTATTTTTAAGGATAACAAGACACGTCTTCTTGTGCGAGTACTCCAAAGTTGCTATTCGACACAGTACGACATTGGTGATGGCTTTAGATATCTTAATGATAAAAAGAGTTTAATTTTGCAGACTTATTTAAACACTTTCGTGCCTTAATAAAAGAATGTCTTGTAATTCTTAATATTTTCTGGTGCATTTTCTTTTTAATGAATTCACTACATCATTTAGTATGTTTTCACATCGTATCTATCACGCTCTTTGTCGGAACAGAGATCATGCTCTATGAAAGAAAACGAAGACAATCTTTTCTATACGTATTGAGTACGATGTGAAAAGATACTGATTGATAAACTATTGTTAAAGTTTGAACATAATGAAAACGTGGAACTAAACAACTTTTTATTAACAATATTAGTTTACTTTATTAAAAAAAACACAAAAATTAAAGTCATTTATTTAAATGAAATTAAATCAACACACAAAGCTCATTTAATAAAAATTCAATGTCCGTCAGAATTAAAATCTTCTAAAGAGCAATACGCCGACGAGTCTTGAACTATTTTGGTCACATAAGGCACTGATCTTGTAAAATTAAAACCAAAAAATTCTAACCAAACAATGCAATGGCAACGACTTTCAGAGCTGGTGGAAATAATCAACGCTAGAGTATATCCGCAAATTTAAAGTTTTGCTCGGGAAATGCTTCTTTCCTTTACCAATAGCATGACAAAAAAGAGACAGAATGAAAACAACGACGATTTTTCGTAATTCTCGGACGTACCTCTTTTTGACATCGGCACCCCTAATAATAGGGATATTTTGGAACGTTTATTTGACACTTCGTAGTGGCTGTGGTAATTACTGCGTCTGCGCAATAGCTAAACGTAATTCCGTTGTGGTAATTAACCACTACCACTGCCGTGACCTACGAATGCATTTCATTGTGGTTGTGGTTATTGTTCTGGTTAATTTTAGAGAATTTTGGAGCAATTAATTTTTTAAATAATCAAATATTACCAGGTTCCAACATATAAAACACTTATTTTGTAAAATTAAGCCAAATTTTTTATTTTTTCTCATCTCTAAGTTTTTAACAAGTGCTTGTTTTATAATGTGTTCCAAAAACTCTGGTAAAATCGATGAGTGGTAGTGGTAGTGGTTGTTAAACACTACCACAGGGGCTGTCAAAGTTGTCAAAATTTTAAGCGTTCCAAAATTTCTCTAATAAAGGCTGAAATTAGGGAGTTATAAAGTCGGCATAGCCTAACATTAATAAACTTGTCACTATTTTCGACAGTTCCGCACGAAGTTTGAAAGGGTTCTGACATTTTTGTCGTATAAACATGTCACCGAAACATTCTCATATTGTGCCATCCATAAAGTTGACAAATTAAAGTTAATGCCGTTCTTTATTAAAGGTAGGCACAAACATTATGTTAAGTCAAAATTATTTTGACAGCTCTGCGATCAAAAAAGCTCTGGCTGGATAGCCCAAAACTAGGTTTTGGATAGCCCCTGCAACCGAGAAGAGCACCGCGCCCGCGCCGTCCCATAACAGTTGTATAAGTGCCTAAAAATATGTAGTAATTGTTTACCTTTGCGTGGAACTGTCAATAATATTGCCGAATTTATTAAAGTCAGCCTATAATGTCCGATAAGTCCCTATTAACTCTGCGTTTCGGACTTCCATTGTCTATATTTTATTTATACATGAAGTTTCGATCAGTACAATCTCTGATCGTATTCAGGTGCGAACTACGGTCTAATATGATCACTGAAGACGATCAGAGATTGTACTGATCGAAACGTCGTGTATAAATCAAATATAGACAATGGAAATCCCAAACACAGAGTTAATTTCAAACACATCATGGTGTCAAACTTTCAATAAAGGCTGATCTACATAAAATTTGATGATGATTCTATTTAACATACGAAAAGGATTGAAATAAATAAAACTAATAGTTCTATTACACTTCACAAATGATTTTAAGAATAAACTTGAAAAGTGTTTAAAAATACGCTTGTGAACACATCTTAATTCAACCAAATAAAAAAACCTTCGAGTTGCCCAACGGCAACGCAACGTCACTAAAAGAAATAGAAGTAGAAAATGAAGACTGCGCTAAATTCCTTCGAGTTTTCTTGAATCCAAAATTAAACTGGTCTCCTCACATTGACCACTTAGCAAAAAAAATATAAAAAAACATCTTTGAAGTAGAAAAACAAATTCTACTGACCGCATATCCTGCAGGCTCTGCTTCAAGAATCTCTGGACTGCAACATAAAACTGCAAGAATAATGACAAAGCTAAAATATAGAGAAGATAAAAAATTTAACACTGCCAAGCCTATTTATTTATAGTTGTTTAAATTTTGCACGTGAAAACCAGGATTTATTTACGATGTCCAACTCAATTCATAGCTACAGCACCCGTCACAGTGACAACCTAAGAACTGACTTCTTCCGCCTTAAAGCGAGCAAACTTGGGTCAAACTATTACTGTGTTCTAGTATTTAACAAACTCCCCACCGTAGTAAAAAACTGAAATTCAAATCTAAAATAAAAAATTTTTTAATCAGTCAAGCTTTCGATAGCATAGAGGATTTTTTTCTAAAACATAATAATAGTATATTACATAACGAGAGACGAAAGTAACATATTTCACACGAGCGTGAATGTTGTGAACGAGGCCCTAGCCAAGTGAAACAACACGCGAGTGTAAGAAAGTTACTTTCTATCGAGTTGTGTACGCTATGTTTCCTACGACTACTTTCATTTTCATCGCAAGAAAAAAAAGTATTTTCTTCTCTAGGGACGAAAATGTTTTCGGTCTATTTCCGACGCTTTTACAAATCATAGTCTACTAGATACCTACATTGATTGGATGGTTTGCTGTCATTCATTTTCGTCACTAGAGAAGAAAACATTTTCGTCTCCAGAGATCAAAATAAAATTGATATGCGTGTGAAATATAAAAATTTCTGATGCGTTACAGAGTGCAGATTTGGTTACTTTCGTCTGTGGTCGTAGAAATTATTAGAAAATAGTTATTTAGTTAAGTGCATAAGATCGGAGCTGTAATAAAAAAAACTGTACCTCATGTCATGTTATATTAATTGTCTTTTATTGTAATTTTTACATAAATTAAGATTTAAACAAATCTTTTTCGTAACAAATAATTTTTTATATTTTATATTATCATTTTTATACTAGTTGACTAATTCTATAAATTTTCCAATGGGTGTAACATGTTAAATAAATTTTTAAAAAAATGGTACCTTTTTGGGGACATTTTTATTGCCAATAATCTAGTAAACAGTTGAAAAATTTGGTAAGAGAAGTTTGACAACACTTTTACGTGAACCAGCAGGGCATCTCGTTAACCGATATCAGAAAAGATATCTACAGTCAAAGTTCTGTCCATCAGATGTTGTACTCGTGATGGTATTTTGCCTTTTAGTTGTGTCTAAAAATGGGGAACAACTTTATAAAGAACTTTCGTATTGTCTTTAAGTTTAAAAAAGCGTCTTTAAATCTTAAAGACTTTTTGCTCATTAGTGAGAATGCTAAACATTGTGGTAGGTAAGATATTTGCTGAGAAAAAGTATTTGGGTTCCGTTTATCAACAGCTCAATAGGTTTACTGTATTTTTGATTGATCAATAAAAATTTAGGTTCTGTTCTGTGGATTTTTAGACAAAAATTAGCATTTTCTGTATTTTAATATCTTCAAAACTAGTATTTTGGAAGTTATCTTAAATACTATTGATAAATAATCCGGTCCTTAGTCGGATCAGTCTTATCTCTTACTAATTCAGGAACGCATCCACACTATTTGCTTGGGGAACTGACCAAATTTTATCCCTCTACCTACAAAAATACTGATTTAGGTTGGACAAATTAACTAAGTTTTAGGAATTAGATAATAGTCTTTGAGTTGAGTTTATGTAAGAATTTGATGCGTGTTTCTAAGTTTTATTAGATTCTTAGGTAGCTAGTTATAAAAGGGCTATAAAAGTAGGAACTTACAGTTACAGTTAGGGGTTCTTTTGAGAAAGTATGGAGTTTTCTTTAGTTACCAATTTGTTAGGTTGACCCCACTAAGCGTGGGACCAGAAGTATGATGCTCTGGCGACTGAATATGGACGGTATAGCCCTATTGGGAAGTTCTTAGATTAAAAAGAGACAAAGATATCTGGTCCAACGAAAATTCCTTGGCAAATAATAACCACTCTTTATTTACAAATAAAATCACAACAAAACAAAGGTGAGAAATGTCGATTATTTTTCTGTCCTTTTAAACGACGTTAGAACGATAGGGACAGAGAATTCTGTCTCGACCACTTTAGGTCGTGATTGGCTTGTGGGTGGGGAAAGTCGGCAGAGCGCAGACGGTCTGATGATATTTTTATCGACATAATCTTTTTTCGAGATGTTTTAAGAAGTTTATAAGTCGTTTTAAAATCACATTTTTTCAAAAAACGTTATAGTGTGTTTTTTTTACCAGTAGGAGAATATTTCAGTGCATTTAAAGTGATATTTTTTGGAAAAAATCGTCTAATGTTTTGAAAACAAAGGGAGAGCAAGTGAAATCAGTCAGTGGCGGTACATGCCGGTAGGTACACAGAAAATAAAAAAAAGTTTATGGAATATACTTAAATTAGTAGATCCTAAGATTAAAATATCAACAAACACATTTTTTTTTTGGTGAAGTAGTTAATTCCCTGCAATGCGTCAAATGAAATATTTTCGGACGTTTTTATAAGGTTTTTTTCGAGATTTTTTTTTATAAAGACTATAAATAAAGCATACTTTTAATGAAGTAGTAAGGTTTTTTTTCTAAAGACTGTAAAATAAAGGTAGGTAAAGTCCTTAAACCAACTCGCAAACAACAATAAAAGTTAATTCACATGTGTTCAGGTTTGTAAGAGTATTGAATTCCTACCTCTTATCAGAATATTAAGGTTGATTTATACTGCCGCCGTTGCCATCTGCGCTCGCCCTTCGAATTGATATTTATATCTTTTTGTCTATCCTAGATGTCTCTATATATCGTAAGCATTATTGACTTTATTGTGTACTGAAGAAGTCAGTAATAAGTAAGTTTCTGCTAATGATCACAAAAAATAAAATTAACAAACACAATATAATTTTTAGCTAGTAGGTAATATTATATATTTTTTTTCTTGATGTTCCAGGTGCTATGAACTGTGTTTCTTTGTTTTAATGTTTGGCATAATTCTATTGTATTGAAAATTGAAATTGCTATAAATCATATACAAACTTTGTAATAAATTTATTTTGTATAAAATTATATTACAAACATTTATTGTTAGGAAGCCTCCAAAGCTCAAATTGGCAGAATTATTTTTTGCACGTTTTTTAAATTATTTTGCAGATTTTATATTATAGTCAAATTTTAATAATATAATCCATGTGTAAATTTATATTTAAGTAGGTACGCCACTGGTGTGTTTACTGTAAACAACAGAGAGGTAAACATTGTTCGATATAATAATATAACCAAAGTCTCCGTAAGTGTCACGTATTTTGTCTCTTTTTAATCTAAGGGGAAGTTGAACTGGACCCAATAACCACTAGGAACTGCTCCATTAAGGACCTGTCTGTACAAACTCGTACAAGGGATAAATTTAATGGAGTGGTTAAACTAGGATCAAAGGTTGCACAATAAGCCGGTAATGGCTGCAGTGCAGTGACTCTGGCCAGCCATGAGGCTTGTCGGAGCCACAATCGGGAGGTTTTAGTCGGTAGGAATCCGACACTACCCGGTCTCTCCTGGGGCTCGATCATACCCTGAGAAGTGACCACTTCTATTAAAATCCAAAATTCCGTATTCTGGGACCGGCCGATCGCACAAAAGTCATTCGAACGACGCACGGTGGTCGATTTTCCGGAAAGCGCGGACATAAATGGAAAAATTAAAAAATTCAAAATGTATCTAAATTTGCCCCTATATGGTTGTCAAGATACTAGGCGAATAGTTGGCCAAAGAATAAACTATGCTTTTTACGAGTTTGACATTACGTATCAGTATTCAACATCAAATTTCAAATAGAAGACACAGAGTATGACAGTATTCAACTCTTAATATCTCGAAAACAGTTGAAGATCGACATAGGGTACTTTATATAAAAAAGCTTAGAATTTAAAAACAAAATGCAAAAATGCAATATTATACTGGGTGTTTCATTTGAAAGTTTCGGTTGGCATTCTTTTTAATATATTTTCTTTTTCTAAACTAACATTTTTACTTTAATTTAGCTAATTAATAAATATATTTCTTTTTCCTCTTAAAAAGGTCTTAAGATAAATGTGAAAGTTCACACGATCATCCTGTCTGTTTATTAAAACTAAATATTTTGTACAATTAAATTACAATGTGGAAGTTTTTTTAATGTCCGCGTTTTTACAAAAATCGACCACTGTGCGAGTAAAATATCGATCGGTCGTTCGTCCAATAGCGTGAAATAATACAAGTGACGTTTTTTACACGAGCTTTCCTACAACTCCCAACTACTGGGTCTAGTCGAGAGAACGGCTTCGCTCAAAAATTTTTGTTCGAGGCAGCTCTGCGCGTGCCCATAATAGTTTGGTGATTATTCGATAGTCTCGTCACTGCTTTTAAGCGCGTTTATTGGTTGAATTTACTTTTCTTCTCTCAGGCCAACGATCACTTCCTATGACTTCCAGAATCGGTACCCTGGTAGAGGAGAAATGACTGGCAGGAAAGTAGTTCAGGCGTCTTATGCAAGATTTCCCCTTGAGACCCTTGAAGAAAAAAAGATTGACCCAAATAAATAAAATTTTTACGTTCTTCTACATTTTTTTGTAGTACTGTAAAGGCGCAATTACACAGACGAACATGCTCAAACAAAAGCTCGTGCAAAAGATTTAAAATTTTTTGCGCGAACATTTTTGTGAGCTTTTCTTTGAACATTTTGTTCGGGTAAATTTTTGAGCAAATTATTGCTATCTGTTTTGGAAACATATTTTTAAAGATGAGAATAAATAAAATTTCACATCAGTGATCAGTGATCTCAATTCTTTAAAAAAATGGAACACCAACTTTTATTTTAAATTTTTGTGAAAAAAAGCCGACGGCAAGCGAAACATTATTATTGGCTATCAGTTCTGTCACATGGATTAGTTTTACTTATAAAATTTTTTTCTTAGGGTTTTTCCCGGATTTTTTTGCCCGGGGGTTTTTTTGGGACTTTCTTGCGAGTTTTTTTATTTCCAAGGGTTTTTTTCCTAAATTCGAAAAACAACCCAGGAAAATTTTTCTTTTCCAAAAAATTTTTTAATTTTTCAAATATCGGCAAAAAACTCAAAAATTGCACTTTTAAGCGGTAATCCGCGCCTCACGACTATGAGGAGTGGTGGGAAGGGGATTTTTTTTAAAACATATTTTTGTAACTTTACTTTAACCTTAGCTTTGATTGTTTTTTTTTTAAATTCCTCACACCAGATTTACCTACTTAGTTTAAGGCCCCAAGGGTTGCTTAAAAAAGCAAAAGGTTTATGAAAATGCTGAAGATAGATATTTACTGTCAATTTAATGTAATAATCAAGGTCAATTACTGACACTGAACAAACAATATGCAAAGGGGCAACATTCCGATTCAAAAGTCTAGTCTATTACTGCTAAATTACATTTTTTAGACAAGGGTCGGGATCGTAGGGTTGTAAAAGTGGGTAATAAACGGGTATTATTTAAATCGAACGTGCTTTTGTTCATATATTTGAGATTTAATAAAATGTAAATAGGTTTTTTTCATTTGACTTTATTATTATTGTAAAAGACTAAACTAGGAAGTAATATAAAGAGATATGAGTGGTAAGGCGTTTATAACTAACGTATCAAAAATACAATAAATACCATGATTACAAAAAATACTCTCACCCCAACTACGACATGTAAATATAAAGAATTATTTATCTGGTATTGTAAGTTCAATTTTTTGTGAAGTAAATCCAACCCAACTCGACCCAAACTACTCTACGTTTCTCTGATATATGGATGGACATTTTTAGTTTTAGTTTGCGCGCGTCGCTTTTATTATTATGATATGAGAATGCGAAAATTTATTTTCTACTTTTTAGTGCACTTTATATTTTATAAAAGCTTCTTTTTATTTAAAATAATTTTTTAATTTTTAGACTATCATAAATCCATCCTTTCGATAATTATCTTCCCTAAAAACCCCTGTATGCCAATTTTGATTGAAATCGAACAAAATAAATCTTTTTCTTCCTCCACTTCCCTCATTAGCGGGAGGGGGTGCCTAATAATACCATATTATTGTATTGTCGCCGCAACTATAAATACACACCGAAAACTGAAATTGAATACCAAATTTGAGTTGCAAGATTTGAGCCGAACATACAAACATACATAAATAAAAGCTTGTAAAAATCGCCAAAAATTTCAATATTTAAAAAATCGGAAACGCAAGTTCTACGCGTCAATAAAATAAAACGAATTTCTTTGTTTTGCGTCGGAGAGCCCTTTCTTTATGGAAAGATTTGTTCTAAAACTTTCATAAAAAAATTGCGTTGACCCTTGTTTGTTGTCATGTAATTTTGTGTGTCAATGTTCATTTGACCAAAACCCCCTCTCACTAGTCTACGGTTTTTACCTTCTCCTAACCCAGCATCAGCAACTAATAAGTGCCAATTATGGTATACTGGCATATCCCCTATAAAAATCAAATCAATCGAAGTTGCTTATGAGGTAAAACGTGAATTTCGACATCATATCGTTTTTCCGTCGGAAAGCACTTAATTAAAATACCTTGTTTTAAAACTTAGTCTCTCTATTTTCATTTAAGTTCAATGAATTCCCATAAAACTATAAAATTTAAATTTGTAAAGAAATTTTTATACCCCCAATTCTTCAAATAAATTTTGCTCAACATTCTCTCCAAAATTTACGTGTGTTTTTTTGTACGAGATTTTTCTCGAACATTTCTTTGAACATTTTGCTCAAGAGGCTCGTGTAAATGTTTGTCGGCATTTCAACATCAAAGGAAAGTTTGTCTGTGTAAATGCGCCTTAACAGTAATACTGTTAATTAATTTCTGAATGTTCTGATAGATCCATAAAAACTGTCTTCAATGTTAAAATATAACACGCGCGTGAACTTGGAACAACACCTGCTCAACCAAAAAGCCTGTTAACGATTTATCCGAGTACTATAGTAGTCATATACTTATAAACTTAATATACCCGGCCTGGTCATGGTCAAGTTGAATTGATGTTATTGCTGACGAAAGTGGTGTGTTTTTTCAGTGTTACATTTGAATGTAATGTACCTCAAACTGTTAGGCATGTATGCCAAATTCGATCCTTGGAGTTTGATGCAGTTTGACGACCTTGAAATACCCCAGTAAAATTAACAAACTGAAAAATATACTAAAGGGTGTTACTCATCAACTATTTAAGCGAAAAGGACAAAATTTTGTAACAAAGATAAGAAGGTCAAGTCAAACAATTTTGTTAAAAAAATCTGCGTCAGCTATATCCACATTATATTTTATCCAATTTCGTAAAAAAGCAAAAATGACAAGGTGGCTATCAATTCTTGTTAACTTATCTCCACTTAATATGAAAAAAAAGTTTAGTTGATGCATGACTTTGATTGACCTCGAAAATACCATGTACAAATGAAACCCCAGCTTTTTGTAGTGTTACTCAGAGTACACACACTATTAGTGAAAAGAGGCACGTGTTAGTCCGTGGGATTTTTAATGAAGGAGTTTTGTGACTATGTGGGATTGATAGCTCTTTAGTCACACAATCAAGTGTTCACATCCGTGTAGAAGGGGTAGATATGACGTCATCTTTCAAGATGCCGGCCAAAAATCATAAAAAATACAACTTTTGCAACTTTTGAGGACGAGGATTCCAAAAAAATACTTTTATGGTTCTCCGACTTTAAATGACCTTGAAAATCGCAATCGATATTTGGTCAGAACAACTTCAAATGTACCTCAAACTGTTAGGCATGTATGCCAAATTCGATCCTTGGAGTTTGATGCAGTTTGACGCTTAATGATTT
Organism: Oxystoma pomonae; assembly: GCA_963921995.1. Taxonomy (NCBI): domain Eukaryota; kingdom Metazoa; phylum Arthropoda; class Insecta; order Coleoptera; family Brentidae; genus Oxystoma; species Oxystoma pomonae. Next base: position 1,604,929 of record OY998167.1, on the reverse strand, counting down.
TGAAATACCCCAGTAAAATTAACAAACTGGAAAATATACTGGCTATCAATTCTTGTTAACTTATCTCCACTTAATATGAAAAAAAAGTTTAGTTGATGCATGACTTTGATTGACCTCGAAAATACCATGTACAAATGAAAACCCAGCTTTTTGTAGTGTTTTTTCCAGTTTACTACTACTCAAAAACTTTAAGTGCCGGAGATATTAGCCATAAACAAACACTTTCTTTTAAACCTTCCTATCATTTTTTGTTTTTTTTTATGTGGCTCCCAGAGGTTTATGCTATGCCCCGGTAAAAATGACCTATATGAATGATATTTTTATTACTAGCCAACAAAGTCATTTAAATTATCTGTAAGAAAGTTAGCAGAAGTTAGATATACATTACCATATTCTGGACCAAGTGTTTTAGTGCCATTTTTCAAAATGGCGGTCGAAAAAACAAAAAAAATTCTAATTATGGCAGTAGGGCATGACCATAATTCACAGTTGGTCTAGAGAGGGGTTTTAAGAAAAAAAATATATAATCTTTAAAACATAGATTTTTGTTTTTGATATATCACCAACTACTATTTACCGTAAAAAGTCAAATCCCCTATGTAGCCCTTTTCTGGGGGGCTATTTTTGGAAAATATTCTAAAAACCTTAAATAGTAACTCCCTATTTTGACGTTATATTTGAATTCTCCCTGAAATTCTCTTTCCAATGGTACCCCATATCATAAGGTTTGCTTTACTAGTTTTCGAGATATTGGCTTTTAAAATGTCAAAAATTCAATTTTTAAAGGCCTATATTTTAGAAACGAAACAAAATATTTCTATCGTGTTTATTATCCATTTTGGGGGTTTTATAAGAGCAAATAAAAAAGGACAATAGTTTGACGTTTGCACATTCCTATTTACAGTTTACTGATTTTCAGTGATTTTGACGATATTATTCCAAAAATATGAAGTAGAAGGTCAGATTTTTAAACTGTTGTCATTTTTTATTTTCTCGTAAAAAACCCCTAAAATCGGCAATAAACAAAATAGAGATATTTTGTTTAGTTTCTAAGATATGGGCCTTTGAAAATTGAATTTTTGACATTTTGAAAGCCAATATCTCGAAAATTAGTAAAGTAAAACTTATGATATGGGTAACATTCGAAAGAAAATTTCAGCGAGAATTCAAATATGAAGTCAAAATAGGAGGTTGCTATTTAAGGTTCCCAGAATATTTTCCAAAAATAGCCCCCCAGAAAAGGGCTAAATAGGGGATTTTACTTTTTACGGTAAATAGTAGTTGCCGATGGATCAAAAACAAAAGTGTATGTTTTAAAGATTATATTTTTTTTTTCTTAAAACCCCTCTCTAGAACAACTGTGAATTGTTTATTAACATTTATAATAAAATTCAAGGATGAGGATTTAACAGCTATTTAGTCACGCATTCACGTGCCACCGGGTGTTTTATTTGCCCACCTTAAATGACCTTGAAAATCGCACAAAACAAGATTTGCCATTTTCTCTTCAATAAATCTTAAGAATTCGACGTTTTGTCAGACCAACTTTACATGTACCTCAAACTATTAGGCATTTAGACCAAATTCGATCCTTAGAGATTGATGCAGTTTAAAGTTTCATGACCTTGAAAAATACCCCAGTAAAATTAACAAATTGTTTCGCCTTAATAGTTGGTGAATATCGCCCTTTAATATATTATTTTTGAGGGGATGCATTTTAATGCCGTGTATATTGTGTATTTGTATATGATAGCAGTTATATTGACACCAAACTGACAGGAAATTCATGTTTTTAGTCAAAGTCAGAGTGAAGGCTTGAAGATATGTTAAAAAGAAGTGGTCAGGTCACTGAAAAATCAAGTGTCATCTGCGAGTTGAATAAGGAACCTACTTCAGCTAAGTTTGTAAGTGTCACTTATCTTAACGAACCCATAGACGAAGTGTGTAACAATATATACATTGTATGATATGATACACGACACCACGAAACAATCAACTTGACGGTGTAGCTTCATAGTGCGAGACTTTACCATAATTTATGTTTAAATACTATAACGTTTATTTTATTGCCTAGGTTCCTGTTGGGAACTTTTATTACTTAAAGGGTACTTAACTTTGACTTGGGTTTAAACATATACAAATTAAACCATTATGGAATACTTCTGAATCGTTTTACGGGTCGGTCAAGTTTGCCTCCTGGGAAGCGTTTTCAAAAACTTTTTATGGCAATATTTTACACAATCCCTCCAACGAGTACCTGTGATCATTTTTATATAGGGGGCAGCCATGATGAACCTGAAGATAATTTGCGTAAATACCTGTGTAAAATACACTTATAGTAGGTCTCGTTTTTTTTGACTGTAAAGAACTTTGAACGAAAATAATACCACACTTAATGCTTTGAACAATTACAATTTTTGCTGGTTTTTGGATAATTATGGCAAAATAAAAATCACACGTACGACACTACTAAAAATGACAGACAGATGGCAAAACAGAAATTTTTATTAAACAATTGCCTTAAATTATTTCCATCTTTTTCTAAAATACTTTTTTTATCGTGCTGTCTCTCTGCAACAACCTTAAATTTTTAATTATTAACAGAGAAAACATGTTTTTTGGCAGTACTTTTTTTGAATGCGAATATTTTATTTTAGAAATCGAAAGTTTGGAAATAAAGCTCTAAAATGTGAGCAAAATCATGGTATAAAAATGTGAAAAACAAAAAAAATTGCTTAAACAAAAACGTTACTCCTTAAATATTTTAAGTCTTAAATTACCATCATGGCTTTACCATTAAATTTATAATTTTACACAATTTTGCACACCCTTTAGACAGCCCAACACCTTCTCAACTAAAAAGCCAGTTAACTCATTTTCGATTTAGTATCCTTTAGCCTATTAAAGCGGTCATATTGACACGAAACTGACATAAAATCCATGTTTTACCTGTCAATTTGATTATAAAAATGGCGGCAACAGTAGGCTAAAGGGCACTGAAGGTAGGAGGCTTTTTAGTTGAGAACGTTTTAGTTTTTTCGAGTAACCAGGTTAAAGGGGTTCTTCAACAAAAATGCAAGTGGGGTTTATTTTCTAGTAGAATCGATGCCAAGTCTAGAGGTAAACTTCGTTTTTTGATGTCACTTCTTGTAATCGAGATATTCAATTTTGAAAGGTAAATCCTGCCACTACTTCGTCATTCATTTTAGAGCTTTATCAACAAACCTTTTGGGTGCAATTAACTGTGTTTCGGACCTCCATTGTCTATATTTTATTTATACACCACACTTTAATCATTACAATCTCTGATCGTCTTCAGGTGCAAACTACAATCTATTCCTAAGACTTCGTACTTATATACTAGGGGAAATCATTTATTGATTGATTGATTGAAAACATACTTTATTGTCAAAGAATAACATAGATAGGAAAATTCTTAATGAAAAGGCATAAATTAAACGTAAGTACACTTCATAAAAAAGTATAAGTACTGATAATATTTTGAGAAAAGGACTTAATTCCTAAATATCACAACAGTGGCTACTTCATGCGGTGTTGTTTTGACCATGCGTGTTCGGCGATTCCTGATTTCGTTGTTCCACCTCTTTGGGTATTCGTCTGATATTCCTGAAGCCTAACAGATAGTGGTCAATTGTAATTGAGCACCGCAGCGGCGTACTGAGAAAAAGTGGGGCCCGGGGCGGTATCCCCCCCTCTCTTTTTTCTATATACTTATCTTAGTTTTATTTGACAAAAACACAATATTAAATCCTATTTTTTTTTTAAATATGATATTTACAGGTACTTATTTGCAATAAAGAAATTTAAGTCAACTAAAAAAGCTTAAAAAATTAATTTAAATAAATCTTTTTATACCTTTATCAAAAATCATGATTTTAGTAACTGTCTGCAGATAACTAAAGCATGGCTTTTTTGGTTACCGATGCAAAAAAAAAGGTTTCTGTCCGTTTATTACCGAGAATTTCCTGCAGTTTTCACCAAGTATTTACGAAACTGTCGAAGATTAAAATGTCGCAACATTTATTGTTATTTCATTTACCAGCCGCCTTGATTTATAGTGTAAAGATGGTGTCTTGCGAGAAGTGCTGTTCGTTCGAGATTTTTGAAAGAATTTTCCTGTTTTATATATTATAGATATAAAAAAATAGTGTTAACAACTCGCGGCTAAATTGTGCTTTTTTTTATTCACCTTTTTAAATACCTCGCTGCGTTCGTTATTTAAACCAACGCTTGTAAAAACAGAACTATTTTAGCCACTAGTTGTGAAAATACTATTTTTTTACCACTTCGATCTCGATGGATAAAATCGCCAAACTTCTTATCCGTTCTTGGCTCATAATCTCATTGTGGAGCACAAATAATTTTTAATCAACAATTTCGAAAAACTGCGTTCACATGTAGCGTTTGAAACTCATAATGTAATAAATACTTTCAGATTTAAAAAAATAATTGAAACATATTTAACAATTTTAAGAAAATAACAACTCCAAGACGAATAATAATTTTTATTACCAAAGAATCAATTTAATATATTCAGAAATATGGTTGATTTAAATAATTAAAGGGATGGTAAAACTAATCAAGTCAAAAATATTTTTTTTAGGGTTTCAACCTTGGGAACAATAACTTTCTTCGAGTAATAAAATAAGCAAGTGTAAGATTTTTATGTCTGACAATTTTGTCAGTCTTTGACTACACATACTGTTTCAAATTATTAAACAAAAATTAAACTATAACTTGGCTCGTATATTATAAAATCCTTCAAACAGCATAAAAACTCACCTCATAAGAATCTATGTTGTTTTCGTACCTGGGATAACTTAGAGTAGGTTTTTGGATAATTGTATACATGTGGGATACCAAGGGGGCCCCCCGTAACCCGGGGTCCGGGGCGGACCGCCCCCCCTCCCGTCAGTACGCCACTGTAAGAACCCCTTTGGAGCAGTTGGGGGTGAACCGTATACCTGCTCGTAAGAGTAATAATACGTATATGTGTTAGGCGCTAACCATTGCATTAAGTTTCAAATGTACAGCTTAAACACTTATTATAATGTGTGATATAATCATCTGCTAGTAAAATTTTTTAACGCTTACAGTGTACGTACTGAGTGTTCCAAAAATCTTGCCTCATGCACGGAAAACTTTCGAAAAACCAATCAAAAATCGTTAGTATAGTTATAAAAACACTAAAAACTAGTAAATCTTGGGATCAATATAGCGTCAATAACATTTGTATTTAATATTAGTACAAGTTAACTGATCTTGAGTATTTTAAGAATAAATATTAGTATAAAGCTTCACTAATATTTATTTTGAAAAAGTGCAGATTGCATTTATATTAAGAAAATTTGTACTAGCAATAACTCTTTGTCAGTACTTTTAATAATAGTATTTATTTATTATATTATATAGTATTATTTTTTTATTTATTTGCTGAACTAAATCTCAAACATCTTGGATTAAATATTAATACATTTGTACTAATATTTATTATTTTGAACCTAATACCGTAATATTTATTGTACTAGCTTTTAGTGCCACAAATGCCTTTTAATACTAATATTTAATACTATTTTTACTAAATTACAGTTCTTTTTGCACTACATATAAGCTTATCGAAGATTTAAATGTAGTACAAGCGTACTAAATTTTAATATATAAATAAGTATTGTTTTCTGACATTAAAAACAATTTATAAATTTTATCGGGAACGGACAAAAAATATATAATATAGAATTATTAAATAATACAAGTTACGGATTTGTATAGGTATTACTGTAATTACTCATTACCAGGATAACTGGTTGGAACGTTGTTCTAAAGTCTTAGATAGTATATAGTATTGGTAGTCATCGGCAGGTCCAAATTTTCTTTGGCGTCGTAGTAAATCGATGGGTATACTGCATTGTAAACAATTCGACAATTAAAACGTTCCTTAAATATAAAATAAAAAAACACATGGAAAATAATTTAAAAAAACATATAATGAAATTCGTAATTATTAAAAACAAATACTTATTTTAAATAGTTTGTTTAACATACCTTTAAAATAATAAGTTTTTTCCTATCCAAAACTGAAAACAAATACCACGTGTTTTGCAAGCGAAAACGGTGCCATGAAAGACAATAACTCCTACAACATACACCCGTGAAAGTTCTGGGATAACTGACATGATCCTGATTTAAAAAAAAAACCGTTAAAAATTAGTACAAATAAATTTATCTTTAGTATCAATACAGCTTTGCTATTAATTTTATTGATTATCTTTAATTCACCTGTCCTAGAATCTATCTTTATATACTGAGTGGTAGTAACATAATTTACTAATACCAATTTTTATAAGGAATAAAAACTATTGCTATATTTAAGTACTATTATTCAGTACTTATCTTTAGTTCAATGGTAAATACTAAAACCAATACATTCTTATAATTATATTTAGTAGCAGCATGTACTAGAGTTTAGTGCTTAAAAGTTTAAATCAAATATTAGGGTCTGTTAAGCTTATAATAGCGTTAAATACTGTCCAAAGATTGTTCTTAGTTAGACCGTACTATGTTGGGAATTTGGAACCTTTGGTTGCACTATAACAAAGTTATGATTGTTTTCCACAAACAAAAACTACACTTTTTTGCACTCGACGCGCGTTTCGCTAACAACGTTAGCATCATCAGGAGACGATAAACAATAAACTAAATTAACCTACACTCTATCTTTTATACTATCTTTTAGTGGGCGGAGATAAGACTAATAATTTGTGGTTGGTCACGATTTATAATCCTATTTCCCCTCAACTAAAGAATAAAGTGAACTAAACGGAATGTGGCCTCTATCTTTATTTAAACTATTTCTGGATTTAATGATTTCCATACTTTCATATGCATTCAAAAGTCTTTTGTTTGGTACACTTTTTAGAAGTTTTAGGTTATCTAATGTGAATCTATGATTGTTTTCAAAAGCATGCTCGGCCACACTTGACTTTTCTGTTATTCCGTATTTTAAGTGTGCTAAATGTTCTTTGAATCGTGTTTGAATAGAGCGTCTCGTTTGGCTAACATATTTTTTGTCACAATCCATGCAACTAATTTCGTAAATTCCACTTTTTTAAAGTTCTTATTGTGTTTCCGGATTGATATACTAATTTAAGACCGGTGTTATTAATTACTTTTTTTAATCCATTCGTATAATTAGGATTATAAGGAATTGATACAAATTTAGAGTCGAAGGTATATTTTTTTTGCCTGAAAAAAGTGGAATTCCGAAAGGTCTTTTGAAAAGCCTTCCTCGTAACCGTTTCGCCAACTATATTCCTATACTTTTCGGCTTCAAATCTTTCTTTAAGTACTAAATTCAAGTACACAGAAAATAAAATCAAATATATTGTAGTAAATTTTAGTAAATTGACAGGTTCTAAAGTTGATAACATGATTTAATGAATTCTAGGATATTATTTCTTTCCGCGAATAGAAAACAAAAACGATAAATACCGAGCTTTGTCTCAAAAAAGGTAGGTAATGGTATTGAGACTATTAAGTTTCTCAAATCGAGTTTTATATTAGCCTCAACCCCACAATACGCAATCTAAATTTAAAATTCTCTTCAAAAATGCACAAACAAAGGCATCAGAAAATGATGTGAAAAAATTAGCGCAAGAGCCGTGCCGCCAAAGGTGTGAACCAGAAATTGTCGCAGCTGACTTTGGACCATAAACCAAGATCTTATCACAGAATTTAACAAGAGTCCTTCTTATATTCTCCAATGTTTTCCCATGGGCTGATAAATATTGCATAGTATCCAATTGGTAGCGATAACTACCATCATGCTTTAAGAACTATTTGCTCTAGTTTGAACGGCCGTGACGTTTGAACTTCACTTGAAGCCCGCTCAAAGCATTCTCGTGAATTTTGGTTTTTTATAGCAGGAAAGTTGGTCGTCCAAAGGTTGTAATTTACACTGCAGAAACAAGATTCAGGTATTCCCAAGACAATGGAGTACGATAACCAAACTGAAAAACAAGGTAAAAATTGTAATTTCGTATTACAGGTACTGCGATCAGAATAAAACTGCCAAGCAAAACTTGTAAGTAGGGTGGAGACAAAAAATGCGGGCCGTGTGTAATACACAAGCACTGGAGTAGGTATTTACGTCACTCGACCTGCAAAGACACTTTTCGGTCGTGTATCGTACGTACTTTTTTTCAAACAATCAGAAAATATATTTTAGTGCCTACCACTTTCGTCAACGCCTAGCTGTGTTACGTGATTTATGAACAGCCCCCTCATAAGAAAATGTTAGCCTTCTGCTTCTTGTGGCCAGTAGTTTTTAAGATCCAAACTAAAGAAAAACAAGTGAACTTTTGTGGTTAGAAATTTTTTCTACTTTTAACTTATGCAAAATTGTAAAAAACATTTAAAAAATTATAGTGTAGGGCCCACCAGCTTCACACAGCTAATTCAGTGATAACTGACGACCAGTTACGGCCGACCATGGCCAACTTATCAAGCAAAATAATGATAAAACAACTCATGAACGGCAGATTTCTATTATAGGTTTGTCCTTTATTTACCTATATTTATAGGATACCTGCATTAAGATTATGTGGTCGATTTTTCCGAAAAATATGCCACCAATACATCTTCATTAATTTTTTAAAAGTTTTTTAATTCGCACCAGTTTATAAACGCATCAAAGTTCCGCTGCTAGCGCTCTTAAGATTTTTCAGGCAGCAAATCGAAAGTGACTCTTGAAGCAGCTTCTATTATTTCCTCTGGATTCAACTCATTTTCTAGATCTGACTTCATTTTTGTAATCATAGCCCATCAATCAGCTGTTGATAGTGGTTTCCCCAGTCAATGTCAGTCAAATTATCTCTTTTAGGTTACCCGATATTATTGTCCTGTTCATTGGCGTTTCATGAAAAATAAGAAGTCCCGCATATAATTAAGGACACTAGACATTTGCAAGTGTGCTAATTGTTTTTACATTATTTATTCTTTACTTTTTACCTATAGGTACCTATGTATTATTATAAAGAAATAGTTTAAAGTAGGTACTTTCAAAATCTATGTATTATTATTATAAAGAAACAATTTAAGTAGGGATTTTTAAAATCTTTGTTTTTAGTCGAGTTAGTAGTTTTAAAGTAATTACACATCGTCTGATTCTTCTTAATGGTACTGATAAAACTTTTCCCGATTTCTCATCAAAACTCTTCATCGATGTTATGGAGTCGCTTGCTTTGAAATTCAACTCACAGACCTATGAAATTAGAGACTAGAATTCTTGTTTGAAAGTTTGAGACAATGATGTGTTTGAAATTAACTCTGTGTTTCGGACTTCCATTGTCTATATTTTATTTATACACGACGTTTCGATCAGTACAATCTCTGATCGTCTTCAGGTGCAGGTGGTAGTTTGCACCTGAAGACGATCAGAGATTGTACTGATCGAAACGTCGTGTATAAATAAAATATAGACAATGGAAGTCCGAAACACAGAGTTAATTTCAAACTAGAATTCTTGTTGTTCAAAAGAGTTTGATCAGCATTTCTTCTACCTATATATTGTGATATAAAATAATAAAATAGGTAGTGACTATTTTAGGTAAATGTTAAAATTATATTAGACACTTAAAGTAAATATTTCAACGCATCGGTATCGGTATACGTATCGCGTTCGAAATAAAGCCAAAATACACTACTACGTTTTTGACTTGCTCATGCCATGTTTCGAACAATGCTTGCTTTTTTGACGGATGCGATGACAGAATCTCATTGCGTACGGAAGGACGTACGTATCGTTACAGACCCACAAACATACGCAACGATTTCAATCAGCAGTTCTGTGATCGCACCCTTCAAAAAAGCGGGCATCGTTCTGCACATCGCATAAACAAGTCAAAAATTTGTGTATTTTGGCTTTATTTCGAACGCGTTACGTATACCGATACCGATGCGTTGAAATATTTACTTTAAGTGTCTATTATTAATATTTTGTTCTAGTGTGTAGTGTTTATAAATTATTTTTACTATTGGAATGGATTTTGTTGTAATGTTGTAATTTTCATTGCTAAAAAAGAATTATTTATCTGTTATCATATAAAAATAAAAACTTACCCTGTTTTTCTCGGCACAAAATGTGGTCGCTCTATGGCATTGATCCATTTTCCTCAGATATCGGGATCATTTGGATAACAAACACCGAAACCTGATCTATTCTGACAACCGAGTGTTTTTAACATCGATGTATATAAAATATCATCGATGTTAAAACATCGATACTTTTTTTAAACATCGGAACATCGAACATCGATCCAAAAAAAAAATATAGGAAATAAGTTTGCACTTGTACTATATACCCACTGCGACTCAAAAAACAGGAATTGCCTATTTTTGAGATGTCGGTCGGCTTTGCCGCCAAATAGGTGTCGCTACCTAATCTGTACTACTCATATTTTTTGTGTTTTTTAGCGTAGATATTTAATATAGGTTTTGTATATCATGTACCGATTATTATTATAAATCTCTTATTTACAATTTTATTATAAGTATTGTTTATAAAATTAACAATAAGTCTTAAATAAAACAGTTTCTTTGAATAACGGAATACTCTCTAAAAAAAGCAAAAAAAACATCGATGTTTTTATTCCGATGTTTTTTCACCATCGATGTTGACATCGATGTTTTTTTTCGATGTGCCCATCACTAATTCTGACATAAGTTAACAAATACAATATGTCATTGTCATGTCTATATGGGACACTTAACTTTTAAAGACAAGGTGTATGATAAATTCAAAAAGGAGGAACAGTGGTGTATGATAAATTCAAAAAGGAGGAACAGTGGTTATGTCTAAGGGCATAATGAGGAAATAGTGGCAGGATTTAACTAAAAAAAGGATCAAGGGCACGGAAAATTGAACAAAAAGGTCCTTGTTTGAGAGTGGAAACATTTCGAAAGAATATGCCTTGTAGTGTAGAACTTTCCGTACGAAAAATCGTACGAAAAAAAACGAAAAATCGTATGGGTATTTTTCGGTCGTTTGAAAAAAAAACATTTAAAGTGTGCTAATTCTTACCTAAACAATCCGGTTTTTAGACAACTAAGTGTTTGCGAATGGGCTTTTGGAAAAAAACGACTTATTTTTTTTTCTTATTCAATTGTTGGGGTTGGAATATTTCCCTAAAATCGTCAAATTGAAAGATTAGTTCACACGTCACTGTCGATTTCCCTATTGACCGGTTGGCGAAAGCTGTCAAATTGGTGTATAAACCCAGCTTTAGAATATAAAAGCATGATTTTTTCGTCTCCACTTTTAACCGTGGTTTAACTTGCCCACTACCTTATTTTTTGGTATTTAAACGCATCGTAAAAAACGTACCCCTATACTTTTCCTGGGTAGTTTAAGCTGGTCATGATACGTACAAGATTCCTAGGCGTAGACGTGGAATTTGTCGGATGTGACATTTTAGTACCAGTATGTGTATTCCCAGACAGCACAAATTGTCCATCGAACAGCCATTTTTTGTCCAAAACCGCCCGCATTGTCCATGGACCATTTATGGACATCTATTGGACAAAGGTTTTTCCTGATACAGTGGATGACAAAGGACTTCCAATTTTGAACCATAAAGAACTGCTTTTTTCAGTTAGTTTGTGAATATCCAATGGATAACGATTTTTCTTGGTCCATTGGACCAAAAATAAACTCTGTCCGGCGGACGTTCATTTTTGTGTCCAGCAAAAGCGATGTACTTTATATACATTGACTACTCAACATTGATTATTTATCAAAAAATCTATGTCAATTGGGCTTGGCCTAGTTGGCACATTAATCTTTTGCTAGGAACTCCATCCGCAATTAGACTTATGTGGTGGGATTTACTAAAAGGGTTTAGTCTATTTTAGAACGGTCCTAAGTTTAAGTGAAATTTTTGGTTTTAAGCATTTTAAATCAACTCTCCTTGAATTTTAGACATAATTTGATTTATAAGAAGTATATGAATAAATCTGTTTATTGAATAATCATCTTAACACAATCTTTTGTTGGATTTAAGAAGAAAGTTTCAATTTAGAAAATTAAAAAATTTAAACTCACGCGGGTTTTAAATAGTAAACACTCTGTAGAACAAATTAAAACTGGGGTTATATGTCATTCTAATTAAAACTTACCCTTGTTCATTAATTTTTCTAATTAATACTCGATGTCACACTATGATTTAAATGGGTAATAATAAAATAAGGAGTTGATTAATTTTGTATTTAGTTAACAGGTGTTTTTATTTATGAAATGTATTAAAAAACTTAAACACAAGTTTTTTCTACATTTCTGTCACTGTCGAAATGTCAGCTTCTAAATACCTATTAGCTGCATTGAAATCACAAACAGCGAGTTCGGATTTCTTAACTCTGCTTGTACCTTGGCTTGCACCAACCAAGTTCTACAGTTTTGAAATGGGTGGGCTTTCAGTAAGGAAAGTTTTCTTGAGTGCGCTTTTAGATAACCTCAATGTTTTAATTTCAGTTTGTAAATAGTTGTTTTGGGTTTTTTTGTTTGGTATATTTTTCGTGCATAATCAGTGACCTTCACTAATGTTTGTTTTGCCTAGTAGTGCCCTCATAGATATATTTTTTGTGCTGAAAACGGATTCAAAATATGGCGTTTTTCTGGACAAAATTGGAGGTGTTTTATAGGTCAATGAACAACTTGGGATATTAAATAAGGTAAATTGATCCGTGTAAAAACGGTTACTTAGGGAAATTATAAACGAACTTATTACCAATTTTATTTTCTAACCTCAAACACAGATAATGAAGGTATTATGTGCCAAATTTTTAGCGTATTCACCATTTGCCATTTTGAAACCTGTCAAAAAAAATTTTCTTCTAAAATTTGGTGTGTTAAAAAAAAACAGTTTTTCAGTGGTATTTTGCAATAACAATAAAAAATAATTAATAACTTTGTGTAGTTTCTGTATGGGTAAGTGTTTTTTGAAAATTGGTTTTAAAATTTAGTACCCCCCACAAGTGTAAATATTTAGCCCTGTGGGGGGTACTATTTTAGATCTTAGTAAATCCCACTGATGATGTTGGAGTGGTTCAAATATATAGGTACCTATATACTTATATATTGAAAATTTCGCCGCTTTTGACAAAACTGTCCACTGGATATCCATTGTACTAAGAAAATTAGACCAACGGATATACATTGTAATTATTAATTTTTTCCAACAGTGAACCATAAAGATACTTTTTGGATAGCCAGTGGATAACTTTTGGACAGAATTTCATGCCTCTGGATAACCAATGGATTTAGTATACTGGTACAATAGTCAAAATATTGAAACTTTTGTACTTTTTTGGGATGTCCAAGAGCCGTCCAACGTTTTGAGAATTGTATTATCTGATGGATATGCCTTGGACAAAATTTCCTACAGATTGGGTTGTCCAATGGACTGCTGCATTATCCAGAAAACTCTCTCCACTGGACATCCTTGGGACAGAGTTGTGCTGTCTGGGTTTATATCTAACTTTCTTTAATTCGGCCGTTCGTATTGCCAATCTATCTATCTTGTGGACCCACTTCGGTAAAACTCGCAGCATTAGCAACATGAAGTAGACGTTTAACTTAGTTAACGTCTGATCTGAACGTAATATATGCCGTAAACGTGACCTTGCAGAGATGAGATTCTTCGTTTTTTTTTTAAATAAAAAGAAGAGAGACTATTAACAGAATAACAGAAAACTGTCTATTACTTTGCTCCTAAATGCTTTTACCTTGATGAAAATAAAACACTTCTTGGTGCGTAAAACAATAAGTCGTATTTTATCCGTTCCGACTGTAACACCTGAACTAGTTAGTGTGGACAAAGTATCACTTGGTGATGAATTAAACATTTTATCACAAAAATGCAACAAGAGTTATATTATAGTTAACACTGTCACCGTAATGCGATAGAAATGTGTACTGTTTTTAATTCCTGTCGACGCATTATCCATAGCAGTAATTGCTTGCTAGTGGTCTATTTCTACTGGGCCCCTATGCTTCAAATGATAGAAATTCTGCTCCCAGGGAGACAAATTATCTCGCTACTATGCATCTCATTGGTCCAAATCTTCGGTTTAAATCGGTTTCTCTCACTTTTGCCCGATATTGATCGAAAGTAATTATCTTAGTCAAGACCAATAGAATTACTCTCTATCAATATCGGGTAAAAGTGAGAGAAACCGATTTAAGCCGAAGATTTGGACCAATGAGAAGCATAGTGGAGAGAGAATTTGACTCCCTGGGAGCATAATTTCTATGAGTTCGAGAATAAGGGCACTGGATGGAAATGGACAAACGAAACATTAAAATGTATGGAGGTTTTTGTGTTTAGTGTAAACACTAATATATTTTTCTTCTCTTTGAAGTCTCCTAAGTTAAGTGAATGTGTTTTCAGAGAGAATAAGTTATATTATATATTATATTATATAAATAAGTTAAAAATCACAAGCTAATGGCCTAAAAATATAGCTGGACTTGTCTAAAACAAAATTATGATTGTTTTCCACAAACCAAAACTACACTTTTTTGCACTCGACGCGCGTTTCGCTAACAACGTTAGCATCATCAGGAGACGATAAACAATGAACTAAATTAATCTACGCTCTATCTTATATACAATCCTTTAGTGGGCGGAGATAAGACCAATAAATTGTGATTGATCACGATTTTTAATCCTATCTCCCCTCAACCAAAGAATAAAGTGTACTAAACGGGATGGGTCCTCTATCTTTATTTAAACTATTTCTGGATTTAATGATTTCCATACTTTCATATGCATTCAAAAGTCTTTTGTTTGGTACAGTTTTTAGAAGTTTTAGGTTATCTAATGTGAATCTATGATTGTTTTCAAAAGCATGCTCGGCCACACTTGACTTTTCTGTTCTTCCGTATTTTAAGTGTGCTAAGTGTTCTTTAAAACGTGTTTGAATAGAGCGTCTCGTTTGGCCAACATATTTTTTGTCACAATCCATGCAACTAATTTCGTAAATTCCACTTTTTTCTAGAACTGTAGTTTTATCCTTGGGATTTCCTAGTAAGCTTCTTATTGTGTTACCGGATTGATATACTAATTTAAGACCGGTGTTATTAAATACTTTGTGTAATCCTTTCGTATAATTAGGATTATAAGGAATTGATACAAATTTTGAGTCGCAGGTATCTTTTTGTCTGAAAAAGGTAGAATTCCGAAAGGTCTTTTGAAAAGAATGTCTATTTATCAGCTTATTTATTAAGCCTTCGTCGTAACCGTTTTCGCCAGCTATATTCCTAATCCTATTCTTTTCTGCTTCAAATCTTTCTTTGTTTAAGGGGAAATTTACTAATCTATATGTTAAAAAGTGCAAACTTGCAAGCTTATGTTGTAAGCAATGAAAAGAGTCATTTGGAATATACCTGTTGGTGGCCGTTCCTTTTCTGTATAGGTCAAAGTCCAATTTATTTTTATTTCTTATAACTAAAGTGTCTAAAAATGGCAGTGTACCGTTGTTCTCTGTTTCATAAGTAAATTTAATAGTGGGAAATTTGTTATTTATTTTTTCCATAAAATTTTCAACACTAGTTACTTTAGTGTTGAATACTGCAAACACATCGTCTACATACCTGAACCATACTCTGGGGAAATACTCAAATTCTTTACTTATATCTGATTCAAATTTGCTCATAAATAGGTTTGCGATAAAAGGTGATAAACTATTACCCATTGTGGTTCCTTCTAATTGCTGGTAGTAGTTATTTTTATATTGAAAGTAATTTTGATTCATGCAGAGTTTTGTTAAAGATAGGAATTCTAAAGTCTGTTTGTCTTCTAGATTGTTTTTTCTTAGTAGTTCCTCCAGGTATTGTAAGGTATTGGGGATCGGCACACTAGGGAACAACGAACTAACATCAAACGAGATTAAAATTTCACCTTCTTGGAGTGAAATATCTTTAACTTTGTTGATAAATTCAAGGGAATTTTGAACAGAATTCATGAAATCATTAAATCCAGAAATAGTTTAAATAAAGATAGAGGACCCATCCCGTTTAGTACACTTTATTCTTTGGTTGAGGGGAGATAGGATTAAAAATCGTGATCAATCACAATTTATTGGTCTTATCTCCGCCCACTAAAGGATTGTATATAAGATAGAGCGTAGATTAATTTAGTTCATTGTTTATCGTCTCCTGATGATGCTAACGTTGTTAGCGAAACGCGCGTCGAGTGCAAAAAAGTGTAGTTTTGGTTTGTGGAAAACAATCATAATTTTGTTTTAGTGTAACCAAAGGTTCCAAATTCCCAACATAGTGGACTTGTCTACTTAACTTATTTAATAATAACAATAATAATTAATTAACTAATCACTTAAGTATATACCTAGAAATACCAGTCTCGCCAGAACTTAAGAAACTTCCCTAAGGCTGGTTTTCAAATCCCAAAAGGTCCTTGTTTTGCCCCCTTGTAAAATCTGTGGTAACACCTAATCAAAGACACCCCGTGGTAAAGTTACACAGGTACCGCATTCACGTAAAAACGGTTTACCAAGTAAGTGAATAATGTAAAATTAATGGTGCATATTTTTGTCTAGTGCGTATCCACATAAGGCCATCAAACACACAGAAAGAAACTCGGTTACTTCACGCGTTAACAGGAATTCTTAAGAACCTTAAGGCGCATTTACACAGACAAACTTTCCTTTGATGTTGAAATGCCGACAAACATTTACACGAGCCTCTTGAGCAAAATGTTCAAAGAAATGTTCGAGCAAAATCTCGTACAAAAAAACACACGTAAATTTTGGAGAGAATGTTGAGCAAAATTTATTTGAAGAATTGGGGGTATAAAAATTTCTTTACAAATTTAAATTTTATAGTTTTATGGGAATTCATTGAACTTAACTGAAAATAGAAAGACTAAGTTTTAAAACAAGGTATTTTAATTAAGTGCTCTCCGACGGTAGACTAGTGAGAGGGGGTTTTGGTCAAATTAACATTGACACACAAAATTACATGACAACAAACAAGGGTCAACACAGTTTTTTTATGAAAGTTTTAGAACAAATCTTTCCATAAAGAAAGGGCTCTCCGACGCAAAACAAAGAAATTCGTTTTATTTTATTGACGCGTAGAACTTGCGTTTCCGATTTTTTAAATATTGAAATTTTTGGCGATTTTTACAAGCTTTGATTTATGTATGTTTGTATGTTCGGCTCAAATCTTGCAACTCAAATTTGGTATTCAATTTCAGTTTTCGGTGTGTATTTATAGTTGCGGCGACAAGACAATAATATGGTATTATTAGGCACCCCCTCCCGCTAATGAGGGAAGTGAAGGAAGAAAAAGATTTATTTTGTTCGATTTCAATCAAAATTGGCATACAGGGGTTTTTAGGGAAGAGAATTATCGAAAGGCTGGATTTATGATAGTCTAAAAATTAAAAAAATATTTTAAATAAAAAGAAGCTTTTATAAAATATAAAGTGCACTAAAAAGTAGAAAATAAATTTTAGCATTCTCATATCATAATAATAAAAGCGACGGGCGCAAACTAAAACTAAAAATGTCGATCCATATATCAGAGAAACGTAGAGTAGTTTGGGTCGAGTTGGGTTGGATTTACTTCACAAAAAATTGAACTTACAATACCAGATAAAGAATTCTTTATATTTACACGTCGTAGTTGTGGTGAGAGTATTTTTTGTACTCATGGTATTTATTGTCTTTTTGATACGTTAGTTATAAACGCCACCATATCTCAACAGAACGTTGACCAAAATTTGTTTGAAGAATTGGGGGTATAAAAATTTCTTTACAAATTTAAAATATATATTGTTATCGGAATTCATTGAACTAAACTGAAAATAGAAAAACAAAGTTTTGAAATAAGGTATTTTTAATCAAGTGCTTTCCGACGGAAAAACGATTTGATGCCGAAATTCACATTTTACCTCATAAGCAACTTCGATTGATCTGATTTTTATAGGGGATATGCCAGTATACTTGTAACTTTTTTGGGGTTGTAAAAAAAAACGAAAATAAAAAAAATAATAATTGTCACTTATTTATTGTTGTTGCCTGTAAAATATAATGATAAAAGTTTACGTATAAAAGAATGTCCCTTTATTTTACTAGTTTAGTCTTTTACAATAATAATTAAGTCAAATTGAAAAAACCTATATACATTTTATTAAATCTTAAATATATGAACAAAAGCACGTTCGGTTTAAATAATAACCGTTTATTACCCACTTTTACAACCCTACGAACCGACCCTTGTCTAAAAAATATAATTTAGCAGTAATTTAGTAGACTGTGTCGCGATTTACCATCCCGCGTTTTGGATTTCGCAGGTAGTAGGCCGGCCACCCTTTTGAATCGCAATGTTGTCCTTTGCATATTGTTGGTTAAGTGTCAGTAATCGACCATGATTATTACATTAAATTGACAGTAAATATTTATATCTTCAGCATTTTCATGAACCTTTTGCTTTTTTAAGCAACCCTTGGGACCTTAAACTAACTAAGTAAATCTGGGGTGAGGAATTAAAAAACAACAATAAAAGCTAAAGGTAAAGTAAAGTTACAAAAATATGTTTAAAAAAAATCCCCTCCCCACCACTTCTCATAGTCGTGAGGCGCGGATTAACGCTTAAAAGTCCAATTTTTGAGTTTTTTGCCGATATTTGAAAAATTTTCCTGGGTTGTTTTTTGAATTTAGGAAAAAACCCTTGGAAATAAAAAAAACTCGCAAGAAAATCCCAAAAAAACCCCCGGGCAAATAAATCCGGGAAAAACCCTAAGAAAAAAATATTATAAGTAACCCTAATCCATGTGACAAAACTGATAGCCAAGGATAATATTTCGCTTGCCGTCGGCTTTTTTTCACAAAAATTTAAAATAAAAGTTGGTGTTCCATTTTTTTTAAAGAATTGAGATCACTGATCACTGATGTAAAATTTTATTTATTCTCATCTTTAAAAATATGTTTCCAAAACAGATAGCAATAATTTGCTCAAAAATTTACCCGAACAAAATGTTCAAAGAAAAGCTCACAAAAATGTTCACGCAAAAAATTTTAGAGCTTTTGTTTGAGCATGTTCCTCTGTGTAATTGCGCCTTTAAACTGTAAAGTGCTCTCTCAAGGGACAAAGATTACTGGTAATTGGCATCAGGAAGAAGAGATGCGGCAAAACACGATATAGAAACATGAAGACAACGAGCTTAAAGCAGAAAAATACCCACGGGTAGGTACTTCAACTCTGGTCAAAAATAATGCCATCACTCCATTGGAGTAGCAATACTTTCTCTCTTTCACAAACTGTAATTATTTAAAACCGATCCAAATAAAAAACAAAAGATCAAAAGATCTTGGGTGGAAATAACGAAAATTCAAACTTGGATGAGCATCGCACAAGGAACACACAAAGGACCAAAGCGAAAAGGGAAATGATGAAACGATGTTTCGCACTGGGTAACGATCAAAATAATTTACACATTTCAAAAGGTATTCTTCATAGCAAATGAAGTCCTTATCCAATAAAACTATTTCCTAAAAAAATAACTTTTTGTTATGGTTTTTTAGAATTGCATGTCTACGAATTCAAGCAATACAAAAATCCATTTGGGGCAAATTTTTTTTCGCACGAATTTTTCAACGCGTTGCTTTAAACCAGACGAATTCAGCATTTTTTGTTTTAGATATCCTATCAATTATTTTTTAAGAAAAAAAAAAAGATTGCGAAGAAATCCTTTTATACATTTAAATTTGTCTTGTCATAATTTAAATCACCCTGTAAACTATATATAGAGTGTCTCATAAGTCTTAGAGTAACGACACCGAATTGCCCCCTACTTTTTATGGGTGAATATCAGTTATCTGGCAACCGAAAAATGTTTATTAACTCGTAATTATAATTAAAAGGGGAAATATTAATACATAATATAACTTGGTCTGATGATGGCCTGCTTAGGATTGTAAACATGTTTACTTAACTTGAGAGACTTCAAACAGAAGAAAAATATATTAATGTTTACACTAAATACAAAAACGTAGGAAGTTTTAATGTTTCGTTTGTCCATTTTCATCAAGTAGAAATGGATCACTGGCAAACAATTACTGCTATGGCTTATGCTTTTTCGTAATAAATTACTATTTCTTTATTAATTTTTGTTAAAGAAAAAGTCAATTTGTATCATTTTAAAATGTATTTCAAGCCTGCATTTGCAATTTGAAATGTTTGCGGCCTTTATGCGTCTTTTTGTTAAAAATATAGCGTTTTGATTTGTTTAGTGCAGTTATGACTACTTTTTTACTTTCATTTTCTTTATAGGCTATTACCTTTCCACCTTTTTTGCCGCGTGTACCCCGGTCAATAAAATAACCCCCCCCCCCCAGACGCCTGGGCAGTATCCGCCCCTGGTATTAGGACACCCGGTATGTCTTTGTGAGTAAAAAGTAAGGTCTTCGGGGAGACAAAATGCAGGAATACCGCAGAAATTCCTCGCCTGTCCATTTATTAGCGGCTGTAGTCATAATTCTTTAGTAGGTACGTGTTTAAGCAGTAATTTGAAGAGTTTTCTTTCGGAAGAAGTGTGTTTTTTGCCTTTTTATTTTCTTATGTACCTAAAGCGGAAATGTCATCGTCGGTTTACTGATAGTTGCACAAATCAAAAAACGGGAAAGGGGCGGAACAATCAACCATGGGGCACATTTAACGAACCATTCCTCCCCCTAAATTAAAACGAGATTTGAATTTTTCGCTTATACTGGTCACATATTGTTTGACATTTCAACATTCCCCAGTTTAAAAAGTTTTATTGTTTTAGGTCGATGATGTACAAGGAAAACACGAATATACCCAAAATTGCGTAAAAAAAGTAAGTATTTTATTTTTTTTCGAAACTGTTCATTTTTAAAGCGATGTTATTGCGTAGTCAATATTTTATTATTTTTAATATAACCTCAATTTACACCTTCACAAACAAAAAATGATTTATAAAAAAATCCTAGGGGGCAGATTTAACCTATTCAGGAGGCACCTCCGAAGTGAAATCGACGTTTTTTTGACTTGAGTTGGAATATTTAAAGAAGTTAAAAATAGATTAAATTAAAGGTGTAAAGTTAGATATTTATGTTTAACATATAAAATAAACTATGAAGTTAGGTACTAACTACGTTTTATGATTGCTTTTTTCAGAATATTTGTCATCATTTTATTCTCTTCCTCTTTTCAATCAGCTAGTAATTTAAGGCTTAAAATAATTTAGCATAATCGAAGGGGTAACGTTTTTGTCTTTGTCACATTTTTATGACATGATTTTGCTCACATTTTAAAGCTTTCTTTCCAATCTTTCGATTTCTAGAATAAAACACTAACTTTTTTCAGGTTTTCACTTTTTTTAGCGTTTAAAAAAAGTACTGCCAAAAAACATTTTTACTCTGTTGAAACGAAATATATTTAAGATTGTTGAAGAGAGCCAGCGTGCTATAAAAAAGTATATATATATGGAAATAATTTAAAGCAATTGATGTCATCTTGAGTGGTGTCGTGTATATGATTTTTATTTTGCCATTTTTATACAAAAAAATAGCAAAAATTGTAATTATTCGAAGCGTTAAGTGTGTAAGACATAAGGTGGGATTAATTTCTTTCAATCAAAGTTCTTTACTGTCTTTAAAATTACCAAAAAACGTGTCCTACGGGCCTAGTCGAGAGAACGGCTTCGCTCAAAAATTGTTGTTCGAGGCAGCTCTGCGCGTGCCTATAATAGTTTGGTGATTATTCGATCGTCTCGTCACTGCTTTAAGCGCGTTTATTGGTTGAAACTACTTTTCTTCTCTCAGGCGAACGATCACTTCCTATGACTTCCAGAATCGGTACCCAGAAATACAAACTTAACAGGTATTTAACAAAATTATTTTAATTTAAATAGCGAAATTGGTATGTGCCTCGTGGTAAGGGCACCCAAAACCTAAAAAGTTAAAAACCTTTTAAAATAATCATTAAACAGTATAAGACCACATTCACCAGTCACTTTGTACTTAATAATAGAGATTCTTTTTTGTTCTATCAGTGACCTTAACGCATACTTTTTGGAGTCAAATAAACA
Organism: Oxystoma pomonae; assembly: GCA_963921995.1. Taxonomy (NCBI): domain Eukaryota; kingdom Metazoa; phylum Arthropoda; class Insecta; order Coleoptera; family Brentidae; genus Oxystoma; species Oxystoma pomonae. The sequence continues at coordinate 1,582,778 of OY998167.1, read as the reverse complement.
TCAGAATTGGCTGAACGTTGAATTGAAGGCACATTTTGTAAAAACTAAGACACGGCTCGGAGCATTTTTTTAATTTTTTGCCGAATAAAATAAGATTTGTGTCTAAGGCCACAAATTCGACATATTCAAACATTGACAGAAAAAAAAAGAATCTACTTTTCGTGAATTTGATCTTATAGTAGTAGTCTTAGTAGATTGCACTACTAGAAGGAGTCTGGTCTGTCTGGTTACACTGGTTGTTTGAGTGCAACATCTACAGTGGGGAAAGGGGAGAAAGAAATCTGTGTTGCCAATTTTAATAACAAAATTATGCAAGAAAAAACTTATTAAATTTGTATTAAGTTTTGACTCTTATTTATTAATTAATTAATGAGGTTTATGATATATGTTGAAAAAGCTAATATGCACAATATATAATACTCACAAACTATTTAAAACTTTCGACGTTTTTTGACCGCAGTATTTCGTTTCACAGGTACGTTAAATTCAAATATTAACTAAACATTAGGTTAGAATTCGTCATATTTGGCCATTCTTGGTAAACAAAGGCAGGAAATCTGTGTTGCCGGCTTGTCATTTTCCATGTCACCTTTTTCTTATTTTCATAGTGGTACATCCTACTTGAATACATTTTAGTTTTTTTTTTATAGAAACATAGATTTTTATTACTATATCTAGACCATTTACTTAAATGGAACTAAAAATTATTGAAGATATTTTAAATAATAATAAAAACAGGGGAAAACGTATTAGGTTAACATGACAACAATGGGATGAAGATGTTGAATTCAAACACCCTGCCCTAGGTCTGAAAAAACGCTCCTTCTAGTAGTTCAATGTTCTAAGGTAGTAGTATAGTAACATATTTATACATCTTTCTGCTACAGTATTTGTAGATAACACACAAAGAAATAATAATAATAACAAAACCAATAAAAATATAAATATCCGTAAAATATAAAATAAAATATTAATTTAATGAATGAAGTTAAAGTTGTAGTTTAAAAATAAAAGCTAAGAATAAAAAACAACAAGAATAGCAAATAAAAATAAAAATATGAAACGCAATACTCATGTTTAAAAAGAAAGACAAAACTAAACATGCCCAAAATTTATATACGCATTTAAGTTGTAAAATACATTTCTTGTTAGGTAGCTCTTAACTAATTTTTTAATTTTTTTTGTGATATTTCTGGAACAATATTGGGTCAGTCCATATCAAGTCAACCAGGGTATTTTACCACACCATCTCCGATGTTGATGATTTTTAGTATACATGTTTTTCCTACCAAAAAACTGGAAAATCCAAAATTTCAGACTTTTTTGACCAGTTGTTTATTTTGAATTAATTTTTGAAAATCGAAAAAGTCACTTATTTGTCCTTAACATGTGCGCACAAAATTAGGAATATCCAAAGAACCACTTATAATAGAAAAGTAGGTGAAGGTTCATTTTAAAGCTCTTATAAAGACCTTTCATATGAGAATATTGCATAACATATATTGAAAAAAAAATAAAAAAAAAAATTTTTGATTTTTTTTTTGAAAAATTTCAAAAAGGCCATTTTTAATTTTTTTCAAAAAATTATATTATTTTCTTTAAAGTGTTATTAAACTATTCACAAAATTTTGAGATGGACAAATCATGGGTTCAATGTGAAAAAATTTATTAAAAATGTCACATGCATGAAAAATCGCCTATAAATAGACAATGCATTTTGGTAATTAGAAGAATATAATGGGGTTTAAAGCGATATTATAAAAATATTTAACAATATTTTATTTAATAAAAAATTATATCCTACGTTTCATTCTGTATCAGTAATCAGATTAACATTGCCCCCCATTGTAATATTTACTTACAAAACCTCTTTTCCACCGGAGACGTACTATTGGATGTTCCAATTCTTAGGAAAATATGCCTGTATAAACCTGCCAATACTTTTGTGAAATACTGCCTGTTTATTCCTGTTTAACATTAAGGACACACCTCCTTCATTTTATTGGTCTGTTTAGGTACATTGTGGGGATTTGCTGACATGAAAATTCCTGCATAAATTGATTTTAAATTTTTGGCAAGTATCTTCCTGATACAGCTCCAAATAATCGATACATAATAGTTCGACTGAAGGTTTATCAGAAGTCATCTCTGTGTAATTTTAAAAGTTTCAACTATGGGTGAGGCAAGTGGATGGACTAAATATAAAGTAAAGTGCTGTGATCCACTAGAGTTAAAAATCAAGCATTTTGGGAAATTAAGAAATGTGACCAAGTGGATGTGCAGTTACAAAAATGTCAAAATGGGAATGAAAATCTGCGATGGTTGTAGACTAAAGCATTCAAAGGAGTTTAAGGCATCTGAAGAAGATGAGACAGGGTAAGTAACAAATAGTATTTTTTAATATAAAATTAATAAACTAAACCAATTGCGTCAAGTACGGAGTGGAAAAATCTCATGGCATTATTTTGCATGGCATTATTTTGCATGGCATTTTGAGAATACAGACATTATGTACAAATTTCTTGGCATTATGTACACATTTTGGGTCAGCTGTTACCCCCTTTTTAAGTTCTTATAAAAAACTAACTTTTTAAATTTTTTTAGACCCAGTCAAGTTCCAGAAAATGATCCAGATTTTCAAGATCCTGCTGAATCATTTACTCTTTTAAACAAGTCATTGGAGCTTCTTGGTGTGTCGCCGATTAAAAGAAAAAATGTATACAAAGAAAAAATTGATATTGTACAGCATACAATTGCGAAAGCATTTACAAAGGAATCAGATTCAACGCTAGTAAAGGAATGCCAGAGTGACGAAAGTGAAATGATTAAGCAGTTAAAGGACAAATTTTTAAAAACCGAAAAGAGGAGTGAGAAAATACTAGTTTTATCATGTTTACCTCAAAGTTGGAGTAGAAAGAAGATTGAAGAAGAATTTGGAGTTTCTCAATATTTGGCCAGAGCTGTAAAACAGTTAGTTAAGGACAATGGGATATTATGTTCTCCTAACCCCAAACCGGGAAAGACCCTTAGTGATAGAGTGGCTCAAATAGTGGTAGATTTTTACCAAAGGGATGACATTAGCAGGACCATGCCAGGTAAAAAAGATTATGTTGTTATCAGAAAATATGGAGCTGAAAAAGAATATGTACAAAAAAAATTAGTCTTAGCTAATTTAAAAGAAATTTATGCATTGTTTAAAACTGAGTACCCCAATGAAAAAATTGGGTTTTCAAAATTTTGTGAACTGCGACCCAAAAACTGTATACTGGCAGGAAAAAGTGGGACTCATACTGTATGTGTATGTACTATACATCAAAATATAAAACTAATGCTCAATGGCTCCAAATTAAATAAGCTATATGATGAAAATAACAGGCCTCTTGCAATATCTTATCATGATTGCCTTTATAAACTAATGTGTAATCCACCTTCAGTGGACTGTTTTTTAAGCAATAGATGCAAGCAATGTCCTGGAGTAGAACAGTTTAAAAATACGTTAATAGAAAAATTTGAGGAAGAATTAATTGATGAGGTCTCATTTAAAAAGTGGGTCTCAGTAGATAGGTGTACTATGGAAACCGTTGTTAAGAAAAGTGATGATTTTGTCCAGGAATTTACTGATGATCTTGTAAAACTTAAATCACATTCTTTTATTGCAAAAATGCAAAAAGATAGATACAATGAAATAAAAATTAACCTTAAACCTGGAGAGTCTTTGATCACTTGCGACTTTGCGGAAAATTATTCCTTTGTTATGCAAGATGAAGTCCAGTCTTATCATTGGAATAACAGCCAGGCAACCCTCCACCCTTTTGCCATTTATTTTCTAAGTGATGGTAAACTGCACAACCTGAATTATGTGTTTATTTCGGAAAGCTTGACACATAATACAATTGCATTTCATTTATTTTTCAAAAAATTAATGCCTGATTTAAAAATCAAAATACCAGGACTTAACAAAATTTTTTATTTTTCGGATGGATGTGCTGCGCAGTACAAAAACAAAAAGAATTTTCTGAATATATGCCTGCATAAAAAAGATTTTGGTGTTGAAGCAGAGTGGCATTATTTTGCCACCTCGCATGGCAAAAGTGCCTGCGATGGCTTGGGAGGAACTGTTAAAAGACTTGCTGCCAAAGCCAGTTTGCAGAGGCCCTATGACAATCAAATAATGACACCTCTACAATTGTTTACTTGGTGTGAAGAAAACATATCTGGCATTGATTTTAAATATTGCACAGAAGCAGATTATACAAATCATGAAATAATTTTGAATAAAAGATTTGCGGAAGTCTTAACAATACCGGGGACACAAAAAATTCATGCTGTAATTCCTCTTACAGAAAGCACGTTTTTGGCAAAACAGTTTTCTACATGCTTAGAGGTCGAAACACATAATCTTTTTAAAGGTGGAAGCATTATTTTGCAAAATATCGAGTCAGGGTTTGTCACTGTAGAATATGACAGTGCTTGGTGGCTGGCTTGTGTCTTGGGGAAAAATAATGAGAGCGGAGAACTGAAAGTAAGCTTTCTTCATCCACGAGGACCTGCCTCATCATTTTTTTACCCAACACCTCAAGATATTTTAATTATTAAACCAGAAAGTCTTATAAAAAAAGTTGAACCCAACACTGCTACTGGCAGAACTTACAATGTCAGCAAAAAAGAAATGTCAGATTCATCAGAAATTCTTAAAAGAAAGTTAAAAAAATAAATTTAAGGTATATAGTTAGTCTTAGTGTTTTCTGTCTAATTTTTATCAACGAAGTAGAAAAGTTTGTTTATTTCTTTTGCGAGTTTAAAATAAAATAATTTGTAGATAAAGCCTCTGGGTATTTTTTAAAACCTGTATCCATCCAACAAATTTATTTATTTTAATATCCAGTGCACTATTGGTGCTCCTAAAATATGTTTATTTTTTTAAATGCATGATTTTTAATGTACTTAATATTTTGATATTTTTTTTGACATTGAACCCATCATTAACAATGGCCTTTTTGAATTTTTCATTTTTTTTTTTCAATTTTTTATTTTCAATTTTTTTTTTTGTTAAAATTATGTTGTGATATTTCATAAAAAAGAGCTTCAAAATGACTTTAAAATGAGCCATTTATTACTTTCCTAGTGTAAGTGGTTCTCGAGATATTGCTAGTTTTGTACATTCTTGTTAAGGTGAAAATGCTGACTTTTTTATTTTGAAAAATCGAATCAAAAAAATCTAAAAATTTGCATTTTCAACTTTTATGGTAAGAAGAAAATATATACCAAAAATCATCAAAATTGGAATTGGTCGCGTAAAATTTTTGTGATTTTTTGGTTGATTTGATATGGAATGACCCTATTGTATAAAAAGCATCCAGTATATATTGGTGATGTTTTAAAGAATACTTATAGTTTTTATTCTTAATGTTAAAATCGGATAATTTTACAAAGAGGGTTAAGACCCTTCAGCTGTTTATTTTAACGTGGAGACATTAAAAACACATTAACTTAATAACCTACCTGAAAAAATAATTGAGGGCAATACAGATATCAACTTTAGTAATCATGATATTGAAAAACAATAAAATCGTTACTCCGTTCACATTTAAAACTTGCCAGGTTAGTTAAATTTATTGCCAACGTATGTTGTTGTGGAGGTGTTAACTCATTTAGTATTGTTCGAGGAGTTGATGAAGATGAAACGATTGCACTTGGTACTTAATCAGGCATAGCCGAAATTTTTTGTTCAAGAGTAATTTTGGCTCATAAAAAAGTAATATATTATTAAAAAAATAGACAGTCTTTGATTGGGAGAGATGCGCCGACGTTTTTAAGGGAGCGATTAAGCATGTATAGTACAGTCCAATTTTTTGATGACGTCATTGTTTTTGAATCTCTATTTGATACATTGTTTTAGACAGCGACAATAAATATGTAAAAAAAAGTAATGTCGTTGATTATTTCAACTGTTACTTCAAAATGACATCAACAAATTATTTGACATGCGAACTGTTGACAACAAAGAAATACGTTTTCAGAGGCAAAGATGACGTCAGTGCGCTCATCAAAAAATTGGACTATACCCCTTTTTTTCTTGTACTGTCCATAGGAAAATTCTTTTTACAGAGTTTAAGGAATGCAAACAAAATTAATTAAATTTTTTAAATAAAAGAATTTATCAAATTAAATAAAAATTTTAGAACGAAGCACTGTTCAAATTAGATTATTTTGAAAGCTATACAGGGTGGTCCAAATTCGAGGGGCCTCTATAGCGTTGTGCTTTTGCAGCATAGTTACCCCAAAACTAATATACATGTTACGGGGTCGATTTTCAAGAAAAGTCGAAAACTAAAAACCGCATTGCGATATGTCAAAGCGTTTGTGAGCTACAGGGTGATTCTTAGAAATGTGCGATTTTAAAGGCTTTCCACAACTTTTTTATTTGTAAAGATGGAGATTTTCATTAAAAACATTTTTTGCAGATTTTTTAAAGACACATCTACCTGTTTCACCGATTTTCTTTTAAAGACTTAGTACCTCAGATATCACACAAAGTTATATGGGATACCCCCAATTTTTCTAAAAAATAAGTTTTCTAATAAAATTTCCTGTCGAACGATGTGCCATACACCTTTTTTGATTAAATAGTTCAAAAGATATTTGCATATTTTAATATTTACCATAGTAGGCACTGTGCGCGCCCTAAATGTGTAAATAAAATTTTATTGTTTTTTTTTCATGCAAATCAAGTTGGCTACGACACGAGGGGACACAATAACCTTGAACTTTAACTTCTAGTTTACTATAATTACCAACCCTAAAATAATAAACAAAAATAAAACTATTAAAAGTTTTTATTCTAACAACAATTTTCTTTAATTCTAAAACAAATGCTCAAATTGACGGCCGTTTTCTTGTAAACATATCCTACATCTTCTCTTGACGCTATTTTTTGCATTAAGAAATTCTACCGCACGAAGCTGCCTGAATGCAGTACGAAGTGCCTCTTCCAATTCCCTTCTAGTAGTTGGGCGATTTTGAAATACAAGGTCTTTGACTCTCCCCCACAAAAAGAAGTCGCAAGGGGTCTGGACTGAAGACCTGGGGGGCCAATATATAGAACCTTTATCTCCGATCCAGTTTTCGGCAAACACAATATTTAGCAAATTAGTAATGTCTCGGGCATTGTGAGGAGGTGCACCGTCATGTTGAAAGTATAGTTCATTATTTTGCTGGTGGCAAATTGTCGATAAACGGAATCACCTGCTCTTCTAAAATTTGTTGGTATCTTTTGGCATTTAAATTTCCATCAAAAATATATGCCCCAATAATTTGTCCTCTGTAGATGCCTACCAATACATTAAAACTGAACCTTCCCTGGTTCGCTTGTTCCACCATAATTTGGGGATTTTGCTGTTTCCAGTAATAGCAGTTATATCTGGTGAATATTTCATCACTAGAAATCGTTGCCTCATCCGTCCAAATAACTTTTCTGGCAAAATCGGGGTCTTCTTGGCTTTTATTTAGGTACCACCTGCAAAATGCACGTCTTAGAGCGAAATCTTGTTGCCGTAATTGGTGCACCGTCGGGGTCGATAGGGCCTAAACTTGTGTTTTTTAAGCAGCCGAACGGCATTGCTGCGTGGAATTCCAGTGTTTATCTCCATAGCCCTGGTGGAAGTATTCGGGTTAATTTCTATTTCTCCTAGAACCGTTAGTTCTTCCAACTCTCTATCTCTGTACGTCCTAGGCCGCGGTTTTGTAAAGGATCCGTATTCTTGTAGATGTCGTTTTAACTTCAAAAATATTTTTGACCTAGGTTGCCGTATTTCCGGATATCTCTGGAAATATAGATTTAACGCCGTCTGTTGATTTTCGTTACTTTCAATATAACATTTTGTCATGTCGTACTTTTCAAAGTTTTCAAACATTTTTATATCTTGACGAAGACGCGACTTTTGACACTTGGGCTCGTTTATCATGGCAATTGTTTTTATTTGGTCATAGCTACCAAGATAGATACCCTAAAACTGCATAGGTCAGAGTTAAACACAGCCTACTATGGTAATTATTAAAAATTCCAGATATCTCTTTAACTACTTAATAAAAATAGGTGTATGACACATCGTTTAACAGGAAATTTTATTACAAAACTATGTATTCGGGAATTCCATTTAAAAAAATGTAGATTTGTGTTATATCCCGTGAACTAAAGGCTTTAAGACAAAATCGGTGAAACAGGTAAATTTGTGCTTAAAAAATCTTCAAAAAATGTTTTTAATGAAAATCTCTATCTTTACAAATAAAAAAGTTGTAGAGGGTCTTTAGAAACGCACATTTTTGAGAATCACACTGTAGGTCAGAAACGCCTTGACATATCGCAATGCGGTTTTTAGTTTTCGACTTCTCTTGAAAATCGAGCCAGTAACATGTATATTAGTTTTGGGCTAACTATGCTGCAAAAGCACAAAGCTATGGAGGCCCCTTGAATTTGGACCACCCTGTACAAGTACTTTTAAAATACTTTCATATTTGCAGTCTTGTCATTTGGTGGAAGATTTTAAATTAAACATCCTGTAAATTTAAGCCAAGTCAACAACTTTCATAAGTTAATTAACTCTGTGTTTCGGACTTCCATTGTCTATATTTTATTTATAAACGACGTTTCGATCAGTACAATCTCTGATCGTCTTTAGGTGCAAACTACAATCTATTCCTAAGGCTACGTACTTATATACTGTGGGAAATCACTCAACCGTCAAGTTTAAGAAGTTGACTCCGCCCAAAGAGGAGCTTCCAAATATTTGGAATTGCAACACTTGTTTTACTGAAAATAGCCTGATTCTGCCCAATAAAGGCAGCTTCAAGGAATTTCCGTTTCTTCCAGTAAAACCTTTGATTCTGTCCACTTCATTCGGTGTTGTTTTGACCATGCATGTTCGGCGATTCCTGATTTTGTTGTTACAACTCTTTGGGTATTCGTCTGATGTTCCTTAAGGCTAACAGATAGTGTTTTTTTTTGTTTTGCCTGTGTATGATTCACCACACTCACAAGGAACTTGGTAAATGGATTCTTTATTTTGTTTGTTCTCCGGTTTCGTTTTACTAAGAAGGCTTCGAATTCTTTTATTAAGGCGCAATTATACAGACGAACATGCTCAAACAAAAGCTCGTGCAAAAGATCTAAAATTTTTTGCGTGAACATTTTTGTGAGCTTTTCTTTGAAGATTTTGTTCGGGTAAACTTTTGAGCAAATTATTGCTATCTGTTTTGGAAACATATTTTTAAAAATGAGAATAAATAAAATTTAACATCAGTGATCAGTGATCTCAATTCTTTAAAAAAATGGAACACCAACTTTTATTTTAAATTTTTGTGAAAAAAAGCCATCGGCAAGCGAAACATTATTCTTGGCTATCAGTTTTGTCACATGGATTAGGGTTACTTATAAAATTTTTTTCTTAGGGTTTTTCCCGGATTTTTTTGCCCGGGGTTTTTTTTTAAAGTTTTCTTGCGAGTTTTTTTTATTTTCAAGGGCTTTTTCCTAAATTCAAAAAACAATCCAGGAAAATTTTTCTTTTCCAAAAAAATTTTGAGTTTTTCAGATATCGGCAAAAAACTCAAAAATTGCACTTTTAAGCGGTCAAGGTCGATTACTGACACTGAACAAACAATATGCAAAGGAGCAACATTCCGATTCAGAAGTCTAGTCTATTACTGCTAAATTAAATAAAGTGGGTAATTTTAGACCGAACGTGCTTTTGTTCATATATTTGAGATTTAACAAAATGTATATAGGTTTTTTAATTTGACTTAATTATTATTGTATTGTGTTTTAAACTAGGAAGTAAAATAAAGAGATATTCTTTTAAACGTAAATTTTTATCATTACATTTTACAGGAAACAGCAATAAATAAGTGCCAATTATTATTTTTTTATTCCCTTTTTTTTACACCCCAAAAATGTTACAAGTATACTGGCATATCCCCTATAAAAATCAGGTCAATCGAAGTAGCTTATGAGGTAAAATGTGAATTTCGACATCAAATCGTCTTTCCGTCGGAAAAAAATATCTTGTTTTAAAACTTAGTCTTTCTATTTTCAGTTAAGTTCAATGAATTCCCATAAAACTATAAAATTTAAATTTGTAAGAAATATCTATACCAACATTTCTTCAAACAAATTTTTTCTTAACATTCTCTCCAAAATTTTGTACGAGATTTTGCTCGAACTTTTTTTTGAACATTTTGCTCAAGAGGTTCGTGTAAATGTTTGTCGGCATTTCAACATCGAAGGAAAGTTTGTCTGTGTAAATGCGCCTTTAGATTTAAAATCCGTTTTAATAGTAAAGTTGTTTGCTACTCTTCGAATTTTCTCTGATGGAGCCAGATAGACCACTATCTGTTAGGCTTAAGGAACATTAGTCGAATTTACAAAGAGGTGAAACAACGAAATCAGGAATCGCCGAACGTGCATGGTCAAAACAACACCGAATGAAGTGGACAGAAGCAAAGGCTTTACACCAGAAGTCAAACTGGAAGAAACGAAAATTCCTTGAAGTTGCCTTTATTGGGCAGAATCAGGGTACTTTCAGTAAATTAAGTGTTGAAATTGCAAATATTTGGAAGCCCCTCCTTGGGCGGAGCCAACTTCTTAAACTTCAAGTTTGAGTGATAGCCTTAGGAATAGATTGTAGTTTGCACCTGAAGACGATTAAAGATTGGAAGTCCGAAACAAGGTTACTAAGGGACGTTTCTTATATCTTTTTAAAAACAAACAATTTTTGGTCAGGTATTAAATTATCTTGGATTTATTTACGTTTAATAAATATTTATTGTCTTAAAAATATAGATAGTTTTTTCACAAGCTATCGTTTCACGCTATTTTTAACTCAGTGTTAATTTAGCCTTGAAAACCCTGAGTTAAATCTAAAACGATAGCTTGCGAAAACTTAAGACAGAGACGTAAAAACCGCATTGATCTAACCTTAACCGTTTAGATGTTATGGCCTGTCAAAATTATAAAATGTAATTTTTCACTTGTCAATATTTCAGTGGTTCCTACATTTATTCAAAATTTAATTGTTCGTACAGCTCTTTCCAAACTCTCCGGTCCAATTTCAATATGGCGGCTGACAATTAGACACAGAAGCCAAGTGAAACTGTCATTGTCAGTGTCTGGTCCGCAGCAATTTGGAATGGAGTGTATCCAAGGAAAATAGAACATATAGGCAATGGATATCCCAACTAACCAATCTAAAGAATTAAGGGTAACGATTCGATTGACAGTTTCATAGATAAAAAGGCATAACGGTTGGGGAAACGTCACTTTTTCTATGCTTTGACACAGGGGTTGACAACCAGAATTTTGAGTGCTTTACGCTAGCAGTGAGTTTAGAATTAAAAATTAAGACAATATATTACAATTCGTTTATTCTGACACAAAGGCAGCAATTTAAGCTACAAATTTAGAATAATAATAATAATAATACTTACTTTTTGTGGAATTTTTATCAGTGGCGGTCCCAGCCATTTGAAAGGGGGGTTTTCATAAAAAATTTAAAGCCAAGGTAGGCAGGTTAACTACCCCCCTATCCCCCTGAAATCCGCGCTTGAGTATAATTTTTTCAGTTATAAAAACAGATAACAAACAAACCACAAACAAAACCTAATAGCTAAATACTTTTTTTTTGAGGTCTAAAAAGCTTTTTAAGTTGAAACATTACCTTTTATACTGCATATCTCAAACATTAGATGCCTATCTCAAAAAAAATTCGTTTCCGTTTTTTTTTGGGTAAACCGGTCAATGATTCGCTCAATGTCAATTTCAATATGTCTGTTGATGTGCAGCAACGTCGCAGACGAATTTCGGTCATAGAGTTTTTAAGTACTTATGTTTTCAATCTTCTGAGGCAAGGAGAAGCTTCTTTCTAACGAAGCATTACTTACTGACAAACATCCAAGAATGTTCTTATCAACGGAAAAATATCGCCACACTTGTTCATTGTCTCGAAAACGTTATCATATATGTTTTGATTTAAGCTTTTGCCTACTTCTGACCAATATTGTTTCCAAATACTGACTCCCAATAAAAGTTCAAGAATTTATGTTTTGTATTAATCAAGCAGTTTATAGTATTTGGAAACGACATTAATCAATTTTGCCCTGATTCTGGCTTCACGTTGTTTAAAACTTTATATGAATATGTTCAGATCAAAAATACTTAAGAGTCTCGTTATTGAACCTTGATTTTATGTCCGAAATGATTTTATCTAAAACCTGTTTAAAAATTGAAACTCTATAATACTTTTTTTTGAAGGTAGTTAACGTCCTATTAGTCAGATTGTGTAGAGATTATTGGGAATAAGGACACCTTGTTATTGTTGTATACGTTTAATTTATAAGCAACGTTTCGACAATAGTTTTTGTCTTCCTCAGGCTAAAAAAATAGAGTTTTTTTTATAAGTATTTGCACGTAAAGAATAAACAAAGAGAACTTATATAATTAACAAGTAATAAAAGTATGTAATGTTCAATTCTAAAATTGTATATGATTATAATTTTATTTATATATGAAAGTTGATTTGAATTTAAAACAAGAATAATACAAATTAACAAAACAATTAAAATCCAAACTAGGTAGTTTAAAATTCATAATATTTCTTAATTGTACACATACTTAAATTATTTCTTTGGTTTACTAGGATACGGAAAGATGTTTAGGTGGTTTTTTATTGTTATTAATAAAACTCTACTTCTACTTTTATTAAATAAATACATTATGGCGCTAACGAGTGATAAAAAATTAAGAATGTAAATCTTACCTTCGAATTTGGTTTGGTTTGGTTGTATACTTAGATAGGCTATTGTCGAAACGTTGCTTATAAATTAAACGTATACAACAATAACAAGGTTTCCTTATTCCCAATAATCTCTACACACTCTATAATACTGTTGTGTATTTCTAATATCGTGATTTTCGCCTGTTTCAAACTCTCCCAAAATACTGTGGAGGGATTCTAGAATACCTTTAAAGGAACATTCTGCAATTTCTCGTTTTTTGTCCAAAGACTTCAGGTTTACCACCATCATCTTTGTTGTCTACTTTTTTCTGGAGCAAAGGGGGGGGGGGGGCGACCGCCCCCCTGCCCCCCCTGGGACCGCCACTGATCCAAGAATGTTCTTATCAACGGAAAAATACCGCCACACTTGTTCATTGCCTTGAAAACGTTATCAGGTATCTTTTGATTTAAGCTTTTGCCTACTTCTTACCAATATTGTTTCCAAATACTGACTTCTCCCAATAAAAGAATTTGAGTTTTGGATTAATCAAACAGTTTATAGTGTTTAGAAATGACTTTAGTTAATTTTGCCTTGATTTTGACTTCACGTTGTATAAAACTTGGTATGAATATGTTCAGTTGAAAAATATTTTGTTATGTCCGAAATGGTAAAATATTTTAGCATAATTTAAGGGGTGTTTTACTATGTTTTTTACATTTTTATGCCATGATTTGGCTCACATTTTAAAGCTTACTTTCCAAATTTTCGATTTCTAGAATAAAACACTCAAATTTTTTAAGCTTTCACTGTTTTTTAGCGTTGAAAAAAAGTACTGCCAAACAAAATTTTTTCTCTGTGAAAATGAAAAATATTTAGAGAGAGAGGGCAGAATTTTAGAGGTAGATGGGGAGATAATTTAGTTAAGTGCAAAAATATTTAAGGTTGTTGAAGAGGGACAGCAGGCTATAAAAAATATTTTAGAGAAAGATAAAAATGATTTAAGGCAATTGTTTAATAAAAATTTCTGTTATGTCATCTGTCTGTCATCTTGAGTGGTTTTATACAAAAAACAGAAAAAATTTTAATTTTTCAAAGCATAAAGTGTGTGGGATATAAGGTGGTCTTAATTTCTTTCAATCAAAGTTCTTTAGAGTGTTTAAATTTACCAAAAAACGTGTTCTACTCTAAGTGTATTTAAGCACATCTAAAAATCTAAATGATTTTTAACTAAATTTTTTTAAGGGTCATCATGGCTTGACGAAAATGATTTTGTCTAAAACTTGTTTATAAATAGAAACTCTATATTATTGTTCTGTATTTCCAATGGTTTTCGCAGTAAGTAAGTCGTGCGTTTTTGTGACGAATTGAAAATCAAACTGTCCCAAAATACTGTGGAGGGATTCTAGAATGTCTCTTTAAAGGAACTTTCTGCAATTTCTCGTTTTCTCCTCAAAGCGATTGCTGCCCGCCCCTAAGACCGCCACTGTTTTTAAATAATTCGCGAAGCAGGACAACTCTAGAAGTTGAAATGGAGCATTTTATTAGATTCCAACTTTAAAAAGCAAACAACACAAAGAAAAAGTAAACAAAAAAGTAGGGTTATACGCCAAGTCGGACCAGAGATCAAATTTACCCAGGGAATATAAATTTACCTAACCGTTATGCTTCTTAGATTGCCCCAATCGCTCGTTCAAAATTTGCCACTTTTTCACCCTTGCAACCGCCTTTACGATCATAAGCTTTTTCCCCGCCTTAACAGTAAATTATATTTTAATAATTTTGTTGTTAAAATAAATGGCGTGTCTTTGGTAATTGGACCTCGGATTTTCTTAATTAGCTCAAATCCAGCTTTTTGATTGCTCTCGGAGCATTTTTAAATATTGCTGAATTATGAGGTAATTAGGGATGCATTAAATAGCTAATTAGTCGAGATACAGTTATGACGTGTAATTATATTAATGCGTCTGTCAAAGGGTTTTTTGTTTTGTGTGCATTAAAATTGTGTATTGGAATTTCGACGCAGCATTCCTAAAGTCATCGGTAACTTTTTTTAAACGATCAGAAAGTAAATTGATTGCTTTCTTACAGGGTAAAAAATTGCTTAAATAAAAAAATTTCCCGACTGCCAGTACTAAACTAACCCTTGCATTTTCTTTTCCCTCAAATCAAGTTAACCTGGAAAAAATGGAGAGAGATAAAGAAAGGGATAGAGAGAGAAGTTTTAACCCCAACCGTATCCCTTGGTGGTGGATGGGTCAGTATGAGTGGAGAGGAGGAACGGTGAGATAATTGGGAGGTCACCGTTAATAAAACAAAAAAAAGCAAATCAAAAATGACAATATGGCGCCAACACTCGATATATTGATTTTTTTTTTCAAATAAAATATAGCCTATACCACTTCCGGAACTCTCAGCAATCCAGCGATACTACTATTATCCAAATCGTGGCAGATATAAACATACATACTCCAAAACACATTTGATTCAAAAAACATTACAAATGTGCTGAAACTAAAAAAACTCTCAAAGCGTGGGAAAATTTCCAAACTATTTACCAAAATAGGTAGAGCAGAAAACTATTTTTTTTATAGCTTCGTCCAAAACATGATTTTAGTAACTGTCTGCAGATAACTAAAGCATGGCTTTTTTGGTTACCGATACAAAAAAACTTTTTTTTTGATCACGGGTGCAAAAAAAGATTTCTGTCCGTTTTTTACCCAAAATTAAAGAAAAATAGCGGAAAATAGTAATATTAAAAAAATCTAATTATTCTTGCCTAAAAGTTAAGCCATTTCCGCCATTTTTCACCAAGTATTGACGAAAAAATCATTTAAAAACATCGTCAAAATATCAAACTGTCAAAGATTAAAATGCCGCAACAATAACCGTCACCGAGTAAAAAGTCACGTCGTTATCGAAACCATTTTTAATATTTAAATAAAATATAAATTTCATTCACCAGCCGCCTTGATTTATAGTGTAAAGATGGTGTATTGCGAGAAGTGCTTTTCGTTCGAGATATTCAGTTAAAAGCGTTGGTTTAAATAACGAGCGCAGCGAGGTATTTAAAAAGGCGACTAAAAAAAGCACAGTTTAGCCGCGAGTTGTTAACACTATTTTTTAAATACCTTTATCAAAAAACAAGAAAAACGGGAAAATACTTTTAAAAATCTCGAACGAAGAGCACTTCTCGCAACACACCATATAAATCAAGGCGGCTGGTAAATGAAATAAGAATGGTTTCCATAGCGATGTGCCTTTTTACTCGGTGACGTTCATTGTTGCGACATTTTAATCTTTGACAGTTTGATATTTTGACGATGTTTTTATATGATTTTTTCGTAACAACTTGGTGAAAACTGACGGAAATGGCTTAATTTTTAGACAAGAATAATTAGATTTTTTCAATATAACTTATTTTCCGCTATTTCTCTTTAATTTTGGGTAAAAACCGGACACAAATCTTTTTTTGCACCCGTGATCAAAAAAAGTTTTTTTGCATCGGTAACCAAAAAAGCCATGCTTTAGTTATCTGCAGACAGATACTAAAATAATTTTTTTGATGAAGGTATAAAAAAAGTATTTTCTTGTGTTTCTTGGATTTTTTGATAAAGGTATTAATCAACTCGCGGCTAAAACTACTATTAAAACCCAGGCCAGAAAACAGTTATCATCCTATTTTAGTTTCCTAATTAGAGAAATCGTTTTCAAAACTTGAAAACTATTTATCAGCTAGGTAAGTACACATATCGAATCACACACAATTCATGTCATACAAACTAACCAAACAATAAATCTTTCTGTATACTGTACACACGGTTAGTTAATGATATTCACTCGCTTAACAAAACACAAACAATTAAAAATCTCTCACGCCCTTTTTGTAATACTAGAAAAGTATTGGAACCGACTACTTGTCATTTGTCAACAAAACAAATGAGGAGGACCACGGATCACGTACGAAGATAAATCTTCAAAATAGTATTTCTAATGGGAACTTCCGTTTTTGTTTGCCTACACAAATATGTAAATATTACATTTTGGAAGTTTAGTCCTCGTATACAGGGTGTTTGTTTTAAAACATCCCAGCCGAAAAAGCAATATTTAGATAATTGAAAAACCTTGAAAACCAGGTGCCACATTGGATTTCAAGATATTTGGATCAAAATAGATGGTCGTTAGTGAGAGAGTGAGTGATAACGTATTCGATTTACACTGCTCCCGATCGCTTTCAGATCCCTCCAGGTTAAAGCCAATCCAATCAAGAGAAAAAATATTTATTTGATATACGCCAAGTAAGTAATGAATTGACTGCAATAAATATTTAGTGAATTCAAACAATAATATTTTTCATAACAAAATCTTTATTTGGATGTAATAAATATTCATTGGAGTCAAATTAGTAATTTATTTGGCGTATATCAAATGCATATTTATTTCAGTTCAATATTTTTTTCTCTGTTACAAATTTGACGATATGTTTGTCTATTTTACTTTTTATTGAATAAAAGGATTTTTTATTAATAACGTGTAAATAACTAAACCAATTTTCATACTATCAGTTATATAATTAAAAAGCCTTCAAAAAGAGATGTCACATGACCCACATTGAAATTTAAGATTTTTTGAAAGTTTTAAAATGAACACCCTGTATAGTATACTCACATTACAATTTTTTTTGGATGGAGCGGATCTTGTGTATACCTATCGAACCGAGGGTATTTAATTTAACACTTTTTATCTAGGGATAAGTCAGTGGGGTACGCAGAAATTGTTCCTGGGGGGGGGGATTTGAGGCTCCTGAGTATCAGAAGACCTTCAGGAGTCCATTTTAAGCTAGATTTTAAGTGACTCTCTCGATGGATAGAATAACACATACATTTTTTTGGCTTAAAACTGTTTTTTGTAGAAATTTTGATTTTTAACATTCTCACTCCTGACTATGGTTACGATTTTGACTAAGTATAAAGCGCACAAAAAAAGTCTCTCTCATTAAACAAACCATACATAAGCGTGTGGGGAAGAGGGGAGGCGGGCATCAAGCGAGGAAAAATTTGGCAGACTCTCTTAGAGTTATATGTATGCTTTTGTCTGCCGCATGTTAGGAAAACATTTGAAAATAGATATGTATATGTAGTATTTTAGAGAAACTAATTTCTAAAAATTTATAACAGATTAAAAATAGATAATATATTTTAGGGAAACAAAAAAAAAAAAGAGGGAAAGGGGCGACAAAAGAAAGAAAATACACTTTTTGAAAAAGTAACGTAAGCGAATTTTTTATAAATATTTTTTGGAGCAGCCATTACTAAATCTGCGTTTGTACCAGTTTTAAATTTGGTGTTTCTGATCCTCTTACCACCAAAAAACAATGTTATTGATGTTGTTGAAAGGCACGAAACTGTTTTTACAAATGAAATAAATCAGTTTGCTTAGGCTAGTTTATTGCCAGGCCCTGTCAACGGCAATTTTATTTATTTATCTGAACCGCAAGACGGCGACACGCGTATGCTTACATGCTATAAGATAAAAAAATTATCCGTTTCTTGGGGCAGTTTCTCATTTATAAATTAAAGGAGACATTTCCCAGAAAAATAGAGAGATAAAGTCAGGACAAAATTGCAAACACTTCTTTGTTTCGAAACGTTGGCCATCATCAGCATGATTTGCACCTTATCTACTGGTTTTCTAAAAAGTGTCGTGTTTGGACGCCTGTATCTCGATAACTAGATAGCTACTGCCAACACATTTTAATCTATGTAAATGACATTTATTAACTTAACTTACCTTTTTTTTAATTGAACTAAGCATGCCTCCTTGGGTTTGCAAGACATTACACGATTATTAATTAGACAATAGTTAAATGTGTCAGCCAATTATGTTACTAGTGTTACAGAAGAAGAAATGAAGGTCACTATTATCCAGATAAATTTTAGATGACAAATCACAGCGAGTTATTTAACTTTATTATTTATTATTAGTTATTTTAATATTGTAAAAATTATGTATTAATTATGTATTAATTTAGTCCCCTTTTGAAAATTCTTGTACTTAATGAATAACGGAGTTATTCACACTTAAAAGGGGTGGGTGGAGGGGTGTGGATGGACGTTAAGATGCTCCCCCCGTTCTTAGGAGATAGATTTAATGAAAGTTGATATTTTATAATTTTGTACTTATTATGTACTCTTCAAGAAGGGTACTTTTAGTTTACAAAAACCATCGGTTCCTTAGATTTTTGTTTGTTTGTTATGGGGTGTGTAGCTTGATATCAAGGTACATCTCCCTCTGCTTAGGAAAGAGATTCGACCAAAAGTGACTATGCCAGAATTTAGTACTAATGTACTAATTTCGCACTTTTTAAAAAATTGCCTACTCTCAATATACCTTAATTTCTTTTGTTTTTATGGGGTGTGTAGCTCGATATCAAGGCACATTAGGCACACCCCCCTCTGCCTAGGAAAGAGATTTCAAAAAACTAATTATACGATAATTTGCTACTAATTATGTACTAATTTCGTCCCCTTCTAGAAAATTGCCTACTCTCAAGATAACTTGATATGAAGCTACACACGCCATAAAAACCAAAAAAAAAAACAAAAAAGAGGGATCTTGAGAGTAGTAGCAAATTATGCCATAGTCACTTTTAGTCCAATCTCTTCGTATAAAAAAAAATGAGGAGGAAATTCCGTAACATATTTTGAAGAAAGTCCTGATTTATCTGGAGGTATACTTAGCTTAGATTTCCAACAAGCCTTTGATAAGGTCAATCACGGATATCTTTGGCAAGTAATGCAAAAAATGGGCTTCCATTCAAAGCTTGTAAATTCTATAAAAAATTTATATGAAAATTCTAAATCTAAAATTGAAACTTCAGTTCGACAAGGATGCCCTTTATCAATGTTGTTATTTAGCATTAGCTTAGAACCCTTTCTTAATCTCATAAAATTTGTAATAGAAGGGATATACATTAATAATGAAAATCATAAGATTGCATCGTTCGCAGACCATGTAAATATTTTTCCGAGACACGAAAATGATTTAAATAACATTCAAAAAATAATAGATATTTTCTGTCAAGGATCAAATGCCAAAATAAGTTTCAACAAATCTGAACTAATCTTATTAGGATGTTGGAAGTCTGACCTCCAGCATATACAAAATTTTGCGATCAAAGAAAAAACTAAAACATTAGGAATGCAAGTGTGCAAAAAGTTTAACGATATGGTCTACGAAAACTGGGCTGTGATAACAAAAAACGTACAAATTTTTTTGATAAAAAATCAATTAAGAAACTTAGATCTCATAAGAAAAAATTGGCTTATTAACATTTATGCTTTGAAATATCTAAATCATGGTATATTGCCCAAGTAATACCAATGCCTCATAAAAATAGTAAAACTCTACTTTTTATGACTGGAAAGTACATATGGTCAGGTAGACTTTATAGGGTTAAAAGGCAACAATTGGAACTTCCAACCAAAAATGGTGGCCTGAATCTGATAAATATTGAAGCTAAAACGGTTGCACTTTTATTAAAAACTCAATTTTACTCATGGTCGCATCAAACAAATAAAATTTGGTACAAATCCTACATGAATCAAATTTTTAAAAACAATAGGAGAATAAGTAACATTTTTTTTTTTAATATTAAAAAATAGATAAATATGAATTAACATTTGACTATGATTTACAAATTTATACAAAGGACATTTATATATATCAATAATGTCAAAACAACCTAAAAAACCTGAAATTGAAGAAAAAATACTCAACTGGAAAAATATTTGGTCGATGTTAAAAAATAAAAATATACCTACAAAATGGAGAAGTATAGTTTATCTGGCTATAAATAATGCAGTTACAGTGGCAGAAAAATTAAATAAACATGGCATGTCAAATACTAAAGACTGTCAAAGAGGCTTTTGAACAGAAAATCTATGGCATAAAATTGAACACTGCTTAAACTCAATGGTAATCTGGAATAGGACTAATAATTTAGTATTAAAAGAATTTGGCAAAATATTAAATAGATTTAATAATTGTTTAGAAATATGTCAACAAAAAATTAAGAATATTAAAGATAATAATCTGTGGCAATTTTTTATTTGTGCTGTAATCTATTATAATTGTGAAATCCAAGAAGGAAAATTGTTAAATTTTGTCCAAATATTAAGATTTGAAAGATATAGAAAAGTGAAAATGAGAACAATATCGAGTTTTTCTAAGAAAATATTTTGTTTCTAATAAATATAGAATTTCTTACTGAAAATAAATTTAACATCATAGTTAAGTCTTATAAATAAAAACTACGATAAGTATTATAAAAAATAAATTGTAAATTGATAAGTTTCCTTAATAAAGGTTTTTTTAAAAAAAAAGCAGACGGGGGTGTACCTTGATATCAATCTACACACCCCATAACAAACAAAAAAATCTTAGGAACCGATGGTTTTTGTAAACTAAAAGAGTAGATAATTAGTACAAAATTATGACATATCAACTCCATTAACTCTATCTCCTAAGCATGGGGGGGTGCAGCTTAGCACCAAGCTACAGCCCCCCCCCTTTTAAGCGCGAATAACTCCGTTATTCATTAAGTAAAAATGTTTTTAAAAGAGGACTAAATTAGTACATAATTTTTACAATATCCAAATTGAGTTTCGTTAAAGGGCGGGTGTAGCTTGACTGAGCTCCAGTACTCTCATTACTGCCTATGGTTATCTTTATCTTTAATTTAAGCATAACTACTGTCAAATATAATCTTATTTTAGTTCGCCCAAAAACTCTCTATTAATGAAAATGATTACATTAAACTTCATGAAAAACCCTTACGCATAAAAGTTTAATGTAGTTTTAAATATCAACTTTAAATAAGAAAATCATATAATTCTCTATTATTTTAGACACAATGGTAATTTTTCACTTGGTAAATTAAAAGTGACACCTCGATATTCATTCCTGTGCCTGAACCAAAGAAACGACGTTTTTTCTTGAACCAAAGTACATAACCAACAACATAATTATTAGCACAAACAAACGTTGCATTGAGAAGATGGGACCCTTTTCTTAGGCCAGTTATTTTTCTTCAATCATATTTCTAAAGGCGCATTTACACAGACAAACTTTCCTTTGATGTTGAAATGCCGACAAACATTTACACGAGCCTCTTGAGCAAAATGTTCAAAGAAATGTTCGAGCAAAATCTCGTACAAAAAAACACACGTAAATTTTGGAGAGAATGTTGAGCAAAACTTATTTGAAGAATTGGGGGTATAAAAATTTCTTTACAAATTTAAATTTTATAGTTTTATGGGAATTCATTGAACTTAACTGAAAATAGAGAGACTAAGTTTTAAAACAAGTTATTTTAATTAAGTGCTTTCCGACGGAAAAACGATATGATGTCGAAATTCACGTTTTACCTCATAAGCAACTTCGATTGATTTGATTTTTATAGGGGATATGCCAGTATACCATAATTGGCACTTATTAGTTGCTGATGCTGGGTTAGGAGAAGCTAAAAACCGTAGACTAGTGAGAGGGGGTTTTGGTCAAATGAACATTGACACACAAAATTACATGACAACAAACAAGGGTCAACGCAGTTTTTTTATGAAAGTTTTAGAACAAATCTTTCCATAAAGAAAGGGCTCTCCGACGCAAAACAAAGAAATTCGTTTTATTTTATTGACGCGTAGAACTTGCGTTTCCGAGTTTTTAAATATTGAAATTTTTGGCGATTTTTACAAGCTTTTATTTATGTATGTTTGTATGTTCGGCTCAAATCTTGCAACTCAAATTTAACATCATAGTTAAGTCTTATAAATAAAAACTACGATAAGTATTATAAAAAATAAATTGTAAATTGATAAGTTTCCTTAATAAAGGTTTTTTTAAAAAAAAAGCAGACGGGGGTGTACCTTGATATCAATCTACACACCCCATAACAAACAAAAAAATCTTAGGAACCGATGGTTTTTGTAAACTAAAAGAGTAGATAATTAGTACAAAATTATGACATATCAACTCCATTAACTCTATCTCCTAAGCATGGGGGGGTGCAGCTTAGCACCAAGCTACAGCCCCCCCCCCTTTTAAGCGCGAATAACTCCGTTATTCATTAAGTAAAAATGTTTTTAAAAGAGGACTAAATTAGTACATAATTTTTACAATATCCAAATTGAGTTTCGTTAAAGGGCGGGTGTAGCTTGACTGAGCTCCAGTACTCTCATTACTGCCTATGGTTATCTTTATCTTTAATTTAAGCATAACTACTGTCAAATATAATCTTATTTTAGTTCGCCCAAAAACTCTCTATTAATGAAAATGATTACATTAAACTTCATGAAAAACCCTTACGCATAAAAGTTTAATGTAGTTTTAAATATCAACTTTAAATAAGAAAATCATATAATTCTCTATTATTTTAGACACAATGGTAATTTTTCACTTGGTAAATTAAAAGTGACACCTCGATATTCATTCCTGTGCCTGAACCAAAGAAACGACGTTTTTTCTTGAACCAAAGTACATAACCAACAACATAATTATTAGCACAAACAAACGTTGCATTGAGAAGATGGGACCCTTTTCTTAGGCCAGTTATTTTTCTTCAATCATATTTCTAAAGGCGCATTTACACAGACAAACTTTCCTTTGATGTTGAAATGCCGACAAACATTTACACGAGCCTCTTGAGCAAAATGTTCAAAGAAATGTTCGAGCAAAATCTCGTACAAAAAAACACACGTAAATTTTGGAGAGAATGTTGAGCAAAACTTATTTGAAGAATTGGGGGTATAAAAATTTCTTTACAAATTTAAATTTTATAGTTTTATGGGAATTCATTGAACTTAACTGAAAATAGAGAGACTAAGTTTTAAAACAAGTTATTTTAATTAAGTGCTTTCCGACGGAAAAACGATATGATGTCGAAATTCACGTTTTACCTCATAAGCAACTTCGATTGATTTGATTTTTATAGGGGATATGCCAGTATACCATAATTGGCACTTATTAGTTGCTGATGCTGGGTTAGGAGAAGCTAAAAACCGTAGACTAGTGAGAGGGGGTTTTGGTCAAATGAACATTGACACACAAAATTACATGACAACAAACAAGGGTCAACGCAGTTTTTTTATGAAAGTTTTAGAACAAATCTTTCCATAAAGAAAGGGCTCTCCGACGCAAAACAAAGAAATTCGTTTTATTTTATTGACGCGTAGAACTTGCGTTTCCGAGTTTTTAAATATTGAAATTTTTGGCGATTTTTACAAGCTTTTATTTATGTATGTTTGTATGTTCGGCTCAAATCTTGCAACTCAAATTTGGTATTCAATTTCAGTTTTCGGTGTGTATTTATAGTTGCGGCGACAATACAATAATATGGTATTATTAGGCACCCCCTCCCGCTAATGAGGGAAGTAGAGGAAGAAAAAGATTTATTTTGTTCGATTTCAATCAAAATTGGCATACAGGGGTTTTTAGGGAAGAGAATTATCGAAAGGATGGATTTATGATAGTCTAAAAATTAAAAAATTATTTTAAATAAAAAGCTTTTATAAAATATAAAGTGCACTAAAAAGTAGAAAATAAATTTTAGCATTCTCATATCATAATAATAAAAGCGACGGGCGCAAACTAAAACTAAAAATGTCCATCCATATATCAGAGAAACGTAGAGTAGTTTGGGTCGAGTTGGGTTGGATTTACTTCACAAAAAATTGAACTTACAATACCAGATAAAGAATTCTTTATATTTACACGTCGTAGTTGTGGTGAGAGTATTTTTTGTACTCGTGGTATTTATTGTCTTTTTGATACGTTAGTTATAAACGCCTTACCAC
The DNA here is from genome assembly GCA_963921995.1 of Oxystoma pomonae. Classification (NCBI taxonomy): domain Eukaryota; kingdom Metazoa; phylum Arthropoda; class Insecta; order Coleoptera; family Brentidae; genus Oxystoma; species Oxystoma pomonae. The sequence goes on along the minus strand of OY998167.1, from coordinate 1,558,164 downwards.
TCATATCTCTTTATATTACTTCCTAGTTTAGTCTTTTACAATAATAATAAAGTCAAATGAAAAAACCTATTTACATTTTATTAAATCTCAAATATATGAACAAAAGCACGTTCGATTTAAATAATACCTGTTTATTACCCACTTTTATAACCCTACGATCCCGACCCTTGTCTAAAAAATATAATTTAGCAGTAATAGACTAGATTTTTGAATCGGAATGTTGCCCTTTGCATATTGTTTGTTCAGTGTCAGTAATCGACCTTGATTATTACATTAAATTGACAGTAAATATCTATCTTCAGCATTTTCATAAACCTTTTGCTTTTTTAAGCAACCCTTGGGGTCTTAAACTAAGTAGGTAAATTTGGTGTGAGGAATTAAAAAAAACAATCAAAGCTAAGGTTAAAGTAAAGTTACAAAAATATGTTTTAAAAAAAATCCCCTCCCCACCACTCTTCATAGTCGTGAGGCGCGGATTACCGCTTAAAAGTGCAATTTTTGAGTTTTTGCCGATATTTGAAAAATTCAAAAATTTTTTGGAAAAGAAAAATTTTCCTGGGTTGTTTTGCGAATTTAGGAAAAAAACCCTTGGAAATAAAAAAACTCGCAAGAAAGTCCCAAAAAAAACTCCGGGCAAAAAAATCCGGGAAAAACCCTAAGAAAAAAATATTACAAGTAACCCTAATCCATGTGACAAAACTGATAGCCAATAATAATGTTTCGCTTGCCGTCGGCTTTTTTTCACAAAAATTTAAAATAAAAGTTGGTGTTCCATTTTTTTAAAGAATTGAGATCACTGATCACTGATGTGAAATTTTATTTATTCTCATCTTTAAAAATATGTTTCCAAAATAGATAGCAATAACTTGCTCAAAAATTTACCCGAACAAAATGTTCAAAGAAAAGCTCACAAAAATGTTCGCGCAAAAAATTTCAGATCTTTTGCACGAGCTTTTATTTGAGCATGTTCGTCTGTGTAATTGCGCCTTTATATTACTTCCTAGTTTAGTCTTTTACAATAATAATAAAGTCAAATGAAAAAACCTATTTACATTTTATTAAATCTCAAATATATGAACAAAAGCACGTTCGATTTAAATAATACCTGTTTATTACCCACTTTTACAACCCTACGATCCCGACCCTTGTCTAAAAAATATAATTTAGCAGTAATAGACTAGATTTTTGAATCGGAATGTTGCCCTTTGCATATTGTTTGTTCAGTGTCAGTAATCGACCTTGATTATTACATTAAATTGACAGTAAATATCTATCTTCAGCATTTTCATAAACCTTTTGCTTTTTTAAGCAACCCTTGGGGCCTTAAACTAAGTAGGTAAATTTGGTGTGAGGAATTAAAAAAAACAATCAAAGCTAAGGTTAAAGTAAAGTTACAAAAATATGTTTAAAAAAAAATCCCCTCCCCACCACTCCTCATAGTCGTGATGCGCGGATTACCGCTTAAAAGTGCAATTTTTGAGTTTTTGCCGCGCAAAAAATTTTAAATCTTTTGCAGGAGCTTTTGTTTGAGCATGTTCCTCTGTGTAATTGCGCCTTTAGGTTTTTAGCTAAAACTACAGTACATTCTATTTTTATTTAGACACAACCTAACCTCAATTGCCCATTTAACAAAAGGAGGTTTCTATCTAAACGCTCTTTATTGATGTTGTTGTCAGATTTGAAGTTTTTAGGTTAGGTTTTTTCTGACAAAAATTTAGGCGGAGAGAGAATTTTTTTAACATTTTGGCCATGGAAGACTCGTAAAATAGTACATTATATACCTAGGAACTAAAGTGGTACTTTTTTATCCCGAGGCGAAATGTGTGTATCCCGACCAGAGGGAGGGCTACAATTCGCTGAGGGATAAAAAGACACTTTAGTCACATAGTATATATACTATTTTTTGCACTTTTGGGTACCGTTTTTATTAAATTTTTATTATTTTTTTTTCCAAAAAAAAAACTGATCTTCATTATATTGGCCTATAAAAATGTGACAACCCAACTACCATTCACTCTCTGACGTTAAGCCAATTGATATTGTGTATTCAAAAGTGGAAAAAATGGACATCGACGAACCTGTCGGAGGCAATGAAAGCGCTGCTGCCCGCCAAATCAGAAAAATCTACGAAAAACAGTACAACCATTTCCTTCATTGTTGTCAATCTCAAGATGTTGCTGATGTAACCCCAGGGAAAAGTGCTTCTGGCATATTTCTTCCATCATGCCAAAACCCTCAAAGCTTCAACATTCAATCGAAGCTAATTGCGAAAAAGTTAATTTATATAGCCTGATAATAAGGCGCGGGACTAAAATATTTTAGTCCCGGGGAAAATATCTTAGTGCCGGGGATAAAAAGTACCATTTTAGTCCCTGAAATGAGGGAGTAAAATACGTTTTTAGTCCGTGAAGTGCAAAAATAAAATTATTTAAAAATACCTTACAATTGTGCCACCATTAAACCTAGTTTGACATGCATTCGTTTTATTTTTCATTGTTTGCAATTTTTGACACTGACATGTGATAACAAAATGTATCGTTATTTTTACTAGACAAGGCTGGAAATGTGAACAAACATTTTGAATTGATACCTTCATTAAAGTGATTATCCCTAAAATTATAGATTAAAAAGTGAAAAAAAAGTTTTATGAAATTTTAATAACAATATTATCAGCACAAATGATGACCAACTGTCTTTTTTGGGGTGAAACAAAATGATCGGTACTCGACAGAAATTCTCTCCGCTTGAGCAGTAATCTTTGGCACATAAGAGTGACCGAAATTCTCTGTCGTTGTGGTACACCTACCTGATGAGTCCCTAATAAGGACGAAACGGCGTCGTCCTACGTTCCACCGTCTGTGTGAGCAATCGAAATTCAAGACGTTCATTTTGCAGTGAAGTACAAAATACTCTTGTTTTTTCGAGAAACAAAATTACCAAACGTCAAATCGAAAATTCTCGCTGACAGTGGACGTCAATTAAAGATTCTGTATCAACTGTAAATATTTTGTTGAGGGTCTTATAAAAATGCAAAAAAACTGTTTCTTATGCCGTTATAAAATAATCAAACCAAGGCTTTTTTGGTAACCAAAGCAAAAAAACTTTATGTTTTGATCGCAGGTGAAACAAAAATTTTTCTCAGGTTTTTGTCCAAGTTTTGACAAAAAACCATTGTAAAACAGGAGAAAATAATAAATGGCAAAGAGTTCTCTATAAGGTTACTGACTGAAAATAAACTAAAAACTCGATTATAAAATATAAATAAATTACCCACGACCAACGAATAATACTAATTTTTACGACCATCTCAACACGATTTTAATGGCTCATTTACGGTCCTAGGATAATCATAAAGCTTAGACGTAAACCACAAGATGGCGTAAGAAGCGACGAAACTTTTGCTATGTTTTCATGGATATTGGATTCGTTTTCAATATGTTTTGAAAACTTTTTTTTCATGAGTTTTCATGACAGGTTTTCAAATCGATTTTGAATCGATTTGAAAACGCTTTTCAAATTTTGATATTTGGCAGCTGACATATGTCAGTTGGTACTTTTAAAAAAAAAAATGTATTTTATTGAAAAGATGATGTTGGCCCTTGCCACACATTTTTTTTTAATTTTAATTACTACTCTGTTGGCAAGTGGAAGTGAAGAAAGAAATGCTGGACTGGTATATGTGCATAGCACATACACTTTCGAGCCAAATATTTCTTTTATTTTCCATAATTAATTTTTTTAAAGTCTATAAAAAAAACAAATCTTTAGTTATTTAAGTAAGGTTATGTTATTAATCTTCTTGTTTCTATACACTTCACCAAAGGCGTTTTCTCGCGTTGAAATTATTTTGAAATATTATTTGAAACTATTTAGATGTGACGTCATCATTTAAAACCGAGAAAAAATGACTAGTTCAAAACGCTGACGTAGTTTAGTGTAACCTCACTTTTTTTCGTTTTTCTGTTTATTTTTTCGGTGTTTAAAATTAAAATGGATCAACTACTGGTTTATCTAACAAAACCTTCGAGTGTACGGCCCGTTTTAGTAGCATGGATGGCAAGCAATGGAAGCTACATGGATAGTGAAGTTTTTTTATTTACTGTTCTTTTAAGCCCAGAAAATCATATAAAACCACAGGGATATCATGAAGAATGTCTAACAAGATATCTGGAATACGATTTTTCATACATTTTCACGCAAAAACAAAAAAAAAAATCGGTTAAAACAAGAATGTAGAATTTTGACGTATCTTCTACGCACGCGTCAGTTTTGAAACTAGAGTGGATTCCGTTTCAAAATATTTTTAACCCGTTTCGATGTGACGTTACCGTTGCAACGCGAGAAAACAAATGTTTCAAACTTTTTAAAAACATTTTAAACAATTTCAACGCGAGAAAACGCCTCAAAATTTAGAAGGCCGGTTCCACAATTTCACTTCTATTTCTCTCTCTCTTTCTCTCAAAAAGAGTGAGAGCAATAAAATATAATTTGGCGGCTGTCTGGCAATCCGACGCAATACGCATGTGTAAACTCAATCCTCGTTTTCATGGAAAATCGGTATTTCGATTTCAATACGATCTTGATCCAACCCTAAAAATTTTCAGGGTCGGATCTAGATTGAAATTGATTTGAATACTGGAAAAACAGGCGTTCTCATGGACGGTATCGGATTGAAATCGTTTTCAGAACGAACTCAATTCCCATGAAAACGTAGCATTTGTTTTATAAGAGCACTAATTGACGGAAAAATGTGAATTATTTTTCTATATTTTTAAGACAATAAATATTTATTAAACTTAAATAAATCCAATATAATTTTAGTACCTAACCAAAAATAAGTCACGTTAAATTGACATATTAGACATTTTTAAAGAAAAAAATCTTTGTTTGAAAGTGTATGACAATGATGTATTTGAGATTAAGTCTGTAATTCGGACTTACATTTTCTATATTTTATTTATACACGACGTTTCGATCAGTACAATCTCTGATCGTCTTCAGGTGCAAACTACAATCTATTCCTAAGGCTACGTACTTATATACTATGGGAAATCACTCAACCACAAAGTTTAAGAAGGGGCTTCCAAATATTTGGAATTTCAACACTTGGTTTACTGAAAATACCCTGATTCTGCCCAATAAAGGCAGCTTCCAGGAATTGTCGTTTCTTCCAGTGTGACTCCTTGTGCAAAACCTTTGCTTCTGTCCACTTCATTCGGTGTTGTTTTGACCATGCGTGTTCCGCGATTCCTGATTTCGTTTTTTCACCTTTTTGGGTATTCGTCTGATGTTCCTTAAGCCTAACAGATAGTGGTCTTTTAGTTTCGCCTATGTATGATTCACCACACTCACAAGGAACTTGGTAAATGCATTCCTTATTTTGTTTGTTCTCCGGTTTTGTTTTACTAAGAAGGCTTCGAATTGTATTATGAGATTTAAAAGCCGTTTTTATATTAAAGTTGTTCGCTACTCTTCGAATACTCCTTTAATGTATGGAATTGTAAGGAATGCATTTGCCTGGTTTTGGTCTTGTCTCTGTCCTGTTTGTTGAAATTTAGAAATAGTATCTGTTATAAGTTTAAGGCTGTAACCATTCTGCTGCAGATCCTTCTGTGTTTCTTACTTCGATTTCCAAGTCATGAGAATTGTTACAAATTTGAACGGCTCTGTTATACAAAGTTTTTATTATACCTCGTTTGGTTGTAGCAGAATGATTTGAACCTTGATTTAAATATTGTTCTGTGTAAGTGGGTTTACGATAGACTGTTGTTGTGATGTCGCTTTCTACTAGTTTGACAAGTACATCAAGAAAAGGAATTTAACAATTTTGCTCCAACTCCATTGTGAATTTAATGGTGGGTGTTATGTTATTTAGGTGGTGAAGAAATTCCGAAAGTTGTTGGTCATTTCCGGTCCACACAATAAAAGTATCACCAACATATTTTAGCCAGAGCTTAGGTTTATATGTTGCGGTATCAACCGCGTGTGATTCAAACCACTCCATGTAAATATTGGCCACCACTGGCGAAAGCGATGAACCCATTAGCAGACCGTCATTCTGAGCATAAAACCTATCTTTGACCTGAAAATAAGAGTTATGCAGACAACACTCCAACAACTCCATCACTCCCTCCAGTGGCAGGCTGGTACGTTCATAAAGGGATTAGTCATCAACCAGTCTCTGTCTAATAATATCTAGCGATTCTTTTATCGGGACAGTGGTGTATAGACTTTCGACATCAAAACTGACAAATCTATCCTTGGGTCCTAAAACAAAAGATTTAAGAATATTAACAAAATGGTTAGAATTTTCTACAAATGAAGCTGTCTTGCCTGCAAGAGGTTGAATAATTTTCAAAAGGAATTTAGACAGATTGCTTGTTGGAGAATTTCTGGAACTTGTGATTGGGCCTAAGGGCATTACATCTTTGTGAATATTGGGAAGTCCGTATAGATGAGGAGGCTTGCTATAATGTGGTGTAAGTTGAGACCTTGTGTTGTCCGGAATAAATCTGAAATACTTTTTTAAAGTTCTATAAACCTTACTTTCGATTTATTGCGTCGGGTCTTTTGAGAGAAGTTTTTAGTTTCCTTTGGCAATTGCCTCTTCAACTTTCTGGTCATAGGTTTCCGTGTCCAAAATTACTGTTGCATTGCCCTTATCCGCGGGTAAGATTTTAACCGATTTGTCCTTTTGAAGATTCTTCAATGCGATTTCCTCTGTCTTGCTTATGTTAGAAGTATGCTTAATAGGTTTGTCAATAATGGTTCTTACTTGATGTCTGAACTCGTCGGCGTCTTGTCGTGGAAGAGGATGACTTTCTATTGCGGTGATGATATCGATAGCGGGTGTCTTCTTAGGAGCGATAGAAAAGTTAAGTCCTTTGGCAAGTAAGTTTTCTTCTATGGGTGTCAATGTCTTCTTCGATGCATTAATGATGGTTCTTATAGTGTCGGTGGTCGGTTGGCTTTGTGGATGTTGATGGGCGAGTTTCCTTTGGTGCTTCGCTTGCCAGGTCTGTCGAAGATGGTTGCAGGTTCGTGTGATTTTGTCCAGAATCGGTTGATAATCTTCCTCCATAGTATTTTCTCGAATCTGCTGAAACCGTGTCAGCTCTTCTGTCAGTAAGGACTTGTTCCAACGATGAAAGCTGATTTGGGATCGTATGAGTGCTTTACTGGCATCATCTAGAATCCGCTGAACTCTTTGTCCTGGATATGATGCCTTAAGACGAAACGTAACCGGAATAATATTGCTGTCTCTTCCTTGACATAGGAATTCAATGTGCGTGTCTTCTCTGGTATGCTTAATTAAAGTTTTCTCGTAGCCTCGAAAAAAAATCTTGTGTTTAAAAGTTAGTAACCTTATTTGTTTTGACGTTGACGTTGTTGACTTAAGAGTGTTCGCGTTTGATATTTTTAATAATTTCTGATATTTATGATGACATTTTCATTGGTCGTAGGTAAAGTATAGTACACTAACTCGCATGTTATGGTCATTACACACTCAGATAAATTAAGACACTCGCCTGCGGCTCGCATCTCAAACTTCATCTTCGCGTTTAATATACTTATTATGTAAACTACTATTTCGTTAGCAGTCATCAATACTACGAATATAAACTATTTCTATTAAAAAGTAAATGATTTTAAATCAAAAATAAGCTATTCATCAAGATTATTTTTTACTCGTGTTTTTAAGAAAATATGTATAATAGTAGTTTTCACAACTAGTGGTTTAAATAACGAGCGCCGCGGGGTATTTAAAAACGTGACTAAAAAAAGCACAGTTTGGCCGCGAGTTGTGAACACTATTTTTTTTTAATACCTTTATCAAAAAATTCAAGAAAAACAGGAAAATACATTTTAAAAATCTCGAAAGGAGAGAACATACCATCTTTACACTATAAATCAAGTCGGCTTTTAAATGAAATAACAATCGTTTCCATGGCGATGTGCCTTTTTACTCGGTGACGTTCATTGTCCCGACATTTTAATCTGTGACAGTTTGATATTTTGATAATGTTTTTAAGTGATTTTTTCGTAAATACTTGGTGAAAACTGGCGGAAATGGCCTAATTTTTAGGCAAGAATAATTATATTTTTTCAATATTACTATTTTCCGCTATTACTCTTTAATTGTGGGTAAAAAACGGACAGAAATCTTTATTTGCACACGTGTTCAAAAAAAAGTTTTTTTGCACTGGTAACCAAAAAAGTCATGCCTGCAGACAGTTACTAAAATCATGTTTTTGATGAAGGTATAAAAAACATATTTACCACCACCCATCCGTTAAAATAGTTTTTTCAATTTTATTCTTTAATTCATAGTACACCGACTAAAGAAGCAAATTTTTGATTGATATTGATGTCTTTTTCTAAATGCATTCGGCTGAGAGAGATTCAGCATACCACACAACTTACTAGGAAAATGGCCTGTCAGATCCGCCTGTACACCCTTCGACCCCGTATATCTGTCATCGATAACTATTTCAAGGAGATAGTTATATTTTATAAAAGAGAGTGGTGCAGGGGAAGCATTTCCTGGTAAGCTTGATCTCTCTCAGACCGATGCAATTAAAAGAAGAGAACAATAGTAACTATAGTAAGCTCATAAAAAAATGCTATTTGTCTTTATTGGCTGGCCTATTTATTAGCGCCAGAGGTGCGTGCATGAATGATCCCGAGATGCACTTTTGACCCCTCCTGATGCCTCGCGTAGGAGAGGTGTGGCAGTTTGCAGTGTTAAAAAGTGGCAAGAGCCGCGTGAAGCATAGCCATTTTCATAAAAGATTGGCAATAAATTTTGTTTACTCTTCTCTCTAAATAAAATTTAGCAAAACTGCCAGTTTGCACCTTCGCCAACACACGCTAATGCCTTAGGGTGGATTTTTTCTTTCTTGAGTTTACACTGGTAAAAATACCTGTTTAAAAATTGTCTTTAAAAAAAAATGATGCAGTGGCGGTCGCAGCTTTCCCAAAAGGGCGTGAGGTCAAAGTTTTGTAAAAGTAAAAAAAAGTTCTAAAATTAATGCAAATTTTGAACCAATAGAGGGCGCCACAGGCGAAAATTTTTGAAAAAACTAAAAGAAATTATTGTTTTTATGAAAAACCGGCGGTTTTTTAAATAAATTCTCGAAAAAAAAGAGCCAATCGCCTCCCTGCGACCGCCACTGAACTATGTAAAAATATTGAATCAAGACGGTTTTCACGATTGATAACGAATATCACTGGCGTTCCAGGGGGGGGGAGCGTAATTTAAGGTTTCTCTGGGGGACTTGAGCCCCTTACCTCCGCCTTACCTCTGCGTGTACGCCAGTGCTAATATGTATTTATATTAGAATAGTATTTTGACGACTCCATCCCCCTTATACCCCACTAGATAAAAATAGATAATTTTTTTTTAAACTCTAGACTAAACTAGAATAACTGAGAGCATACAAGTCATATTTTGATAAAAATTTTAATTTTTGAAAACTACTTGACTTGTATGTGGTCGATTTAAAACATCTTTAAATGGAACCAAGTAGAGCCCAAGTCCAGGACAGGTACCAAATTTTATCAAAATTGTTCAGTTTTTGAATTACGAGCGTTGGTTACAGACAGACAGACGGCACAACAAAAAATGTTCAATTCACACTATTATACTACGATTATAGTGTATAGCTGTGAACTAATATACTATATAGGTATAGTACATACTTGTGAGCCAATATAGTTTTGAGCTATATATAAACAGAGATGTCGGAGAAAAATATTTTTTCAGTGTAGGTTTGTTATTTGTGAGCTGAGTTTATATTTTAACTGATTTTGCAATTTCTTTTCAGTGTGGGTTTAACATTCTTGAGAAACTGAACAGATCTTCTTGAGCATAAAGAAATTTAAGTTTTAAAGCCTGTCGATGTCTTGGAAAACATGTTTCAAACGATTTTTGGTTTTGTTTAGCGCGAGTTGTACAGACATTACACTGTTTAATACCTGTAGGGGCATTGGTTAGGGGAATAAAATCTATATGTTTGTGGCGGATTCATAATGTCGAAACTACTTTTTTTGGGTTTTTCGCCACTAAGTTAAGGAAATTTTTTCAAAAACATGTTAAAACCCACTGCGTAAATTCCTAAATAAAAAAAATTGTTCTTTTGTCAGTGGTTTTTAAATAAGACAATAAGACGTTTCGGCAGAAATTCTACTGCCGTTATCAAAGAACTTTAATCTTTTCAAAAACTTTTTTCGATTCTTTTTTAAAATATCTGCCTCTTGTAATACAACTGACTGACGTTGACTGATATATATTTCAAATATTAACTTGACAGTTTGGTGCGTCGATAGTAGAGAACAAGATATTGGATGAATTTGGTAAAATTTAAAATCAAAATTATATTTAATATATTTATATTTAAAATCGAAAACACTCGAACAAATATAATTTTGATTTAAAAACCACTGACAAAAGAACAAATTTTTTTCTTTAGGAATTTACGCAGTGGGTTTTAACATATTTTTGAAAAAATTTCCTTAACTTAGTGGTGAAAACCCCAAAAAAAGTAGTTTCGACATTGGTTAGGGGAGTTGTTGTTGTTTTTGCTGTTGATGGGTCAAGAGTTATGCTCCTGGAAGAAAATTGAATAAAGTTTTGAAACCCATTAGAAATTTTGAATTACTTAATTAAAGATTGCAAACATCTTTTGGTTGACATGCATCTAGATCTTGACCAGAAAATACCTTAAAATATCTAACGGGCAAGATAAGGTCAGCAGAACACGAGTATTTTAAATATTTATTTTTTGTTGATAAACCTGAATTCTTAAGGTGATAATAAATTGCACCTATGATACTCTTCAGCAGTTTTCTGCAATTTTGATAGCATTCCTAGGCATATTAATGCACTGCCCAGCCCATACGCACCAAGCGGTAAAATGGCTAATAAATATAAAGTGAACATAATATCATTTACCTGTGTAGTTTTTTTTAATACAAATAAACATTCTAAATTGCAGGGAATTTTCTAGTGAACAATTATTTAAAAAATTGGACAGTCGACACACAATCCAGGGGATCTTAAAATTTTTACTTAAGTAGTAGTTTAACTTTAAACCAAAGACAAAAACTGGCGCCGCGCGTAGGAGAAAATGTTTGCAGAATTTCCAAGTTATACCAATTATTTCGAAAAATTCAGGGAATTTTCGAAAGAGACGTCGCAAAAGGGGTGGGGATAATAACCCATACTATATTGTGAAGTGAGAAACCTCAAAATTTTTACCTTAATTTTTGGTGAAGTAAATGGTAATTTGGAATTAACACTGGCAACAGCATACCTTCTCACGATTAATTACCACATACTCCAGCAAAAAACGGTTTATTCCACAGAACGACTTTTTTGCTGAAAATTGACGTGAATATTCCATTACCGGTAGCAAGACTAAAAACAAACCCTATTTAATAAGGTTTAATCGTTCTTCCTGTTCGTATTGACATTAATTTATAAAACAACATGAATAAATCAAGCTTTGGGCATTAGTGGATATATTTTACAATTAACACGTTTATGGCATTGATATCTATTAAATAGTAGAACAAAGAACTATTTATTAACATTATTTTGATATCTAAGATAATTCGGCACATTGATACAAACTAGAGTTTCGAACTTTCATTGTCTTTATTTTTTTACTTTTTCACAACGTTTCGATTGCTTATCTATCTGCAATTGTCATCAGGTGAATACTAACAAAAACTAAGACTATCTTATCTTATACAGGGTTCCTAAGCAAATCCTTAGGAGGCCAAGCAGCCGTGTATAAGACGCAGAAAAACGGAAAAGCACATTAGGCAGAAAAGGATGGGCATGGGGCGATGTTGTCACTACATCTTACACGTAGTAAATCCATTCCAGGTTGTTGTTTTCTAATGTTTTCCATTTTCATACCTTTAGGACTGGAATAAAAATTGTTTTTGCTCGACTTTAATACCAAACTGATGAAAGATATCGTAAAAAAAATATTTTTCGGGTTTTCATTTTGTAACCATTGTCCTTACGCACTGTTTACAGGCAGGGGACCAAGATACATGCAAATGCCTAACCTAAAGCGTTCATACACGGCCGGAGAAATCGACTGAGATATTTCCGTAGAAACTTTATCAAGCAAATAGGACGGGTTGACGCCTTCGAACGTCCAATCCGGGTTTTGCACTTTGATTCGAAATCAAAAAGGAGGAACAGTCAGATGTGGGGCCGTGCACAAATTACGTAACGGTGATTTTACCAATTTTTGACCCCCTCCCTATGTAATGTTTTGTAACGGCTTGGCACGCCACTTCCCTAATATTACGTAACGATTTCAAGACCACTACCCCCCCCCCAAAAAAAAAAACTTTTCACTTATTTTCATTCCAAATTTTCTTAGTTTCACACAAATGCAAACGGTGTCGAAAACCCCCCTCCCCCCTACGTAACGTTTTGTAACCCCCCTCCCCCCCTATGACCATTACGTAATTTGTGCACGGCCCCTGTATTCCCAGTGGAGGAGGGCGAGAAAATTAATATTTTTTTCTTAAAAATTATACTAGACCTATTTCTTTGCGTTCCCATTTTTATTTCGTGCTTTGTTTTTCTAACATTTTTGCGTTCGGCTAATTTAATTGAAAAATTTTTGCCTGCGGCGCCCTTTCTCTTCTCACTCGAAACCAAGATCCCCGTTTTAGGAAAACTGATCCCGTCTCTGTTTCTAAATTTTTTCGAATAAAAGTAGAGTATGACCATGGGGGAAATAATTTTTTTCTACGGTATAACGAAAATTTCGAGAATGTTGAAGAAAAAAATAAAAAAAGTGGCAGAGCTTAAGTTTTTCGTAAGAAAAAACATTTTTTGTAAAGCAGTTCCTTATTTTTCGCTTTTACCCTCCCGCTAGTTTTGAAGAATTGGTTCGCTACATGTTTCGAGATCATGTCATAAGACACCTCGAAAATATCAAATGTAGTGTAGGGCCAGCTTTATTTAAAATCAATAATATCGCAAGCAAAAAGCTCTGTTTTGGCCGTTTCCGGATAGATGTCACTAGTAGAACAGAATGGAAAGAAATTTAATTAAAAGCGAAGATATTTCTTTCTAATGTTAACAACCTCACGAGTTTATCGCTCAGTATCGTAAATAATGGACCCTGCCGCCTCCGTTAAGCAAGAAAAAGCTGTGGTTTGGACCTGAAAACATCTAATTTTTAATTATAGATAGACTTGCCCGCCTCCAAAATTTTCGCCCTCAACTCCTGTATAGTCGTAGGCCGTAAGTGAGGGTGTTGGAAAATTTTGTCGTGCCAGTCGAAGGGAAGAAAACTTTTGAACAAATTTAAGCTAAATGAATCGTCATTTCAAAGACCGGTTAGTATTAGGAATCACGTTTTTCCTTTTTATACATAAGTTGTGAAACACCTTATATAATGCCGGTTTTAGGCGCGTATAAACGTGGTAATTGATGACCTATGTAACCGCCGAATGATGGTGATCATCTGATTCTGTTAATAAACGCTTCTGTTATTGATCTATGGATGCGTGGCTGGCTATTAACAATCCATCCGTTGCTTAACTTCTTTTAAATGGCTACCGAAGAAATTGCACGGTCAGAATCTCGTCAAATAAATCTCAAAATACGACTGAAAAATTCTTATTTGAACGCCGGTATATTTATTGGGATTTTCTTGGACATGGTTTTTGCAATATGCCGCAATTCACGTGATTTGTAGGAAGTACACCTAACTATGTTGAAATTGAAGATATACTGAGGCAGTGGATTAGACATCGGTTGACCTAAATATTGTCAATACATTTTGTAGCCTTTTTATAGCTATTTTTTTACGGTTAAATTAATTTGTAGCTGTAGCCGTTTTCGAGAAAACGCGACGCCCCACTGTGGGCCAGAAACACCTTAAAATAGTGAATTATTCAATATGGATAAGTAGGCTATGAAGCATCCCAAATCAATGGAATCATATTGATGCAACACCGTTCTAAACTATAAAGCCTGTTAACTCCTACCTCCTCAGTGCCCTTTAGCCTAATGTGGCTGCCATTTTTATAACCAAATTGACAAGTAAAACATGGATTTTCTGTCAGTTTGGTGTCAATATGGCGCCGATCATAGCTAAAGGGTACTAAAACGAAAATGAGTTAACTGGCTTTTTAGTTGAGAATGGTGTTGATTGATGCTTTGCCATGGAGACGCGTAAACGCGTACAAAAGTTTGGCGGATTTGTCATTGTTAGAAGTTATTAATTAATCTTATCAAAAAGTTGCAATTTATAACCAGTTAAAACTTTTTGTTCGCAAATTACAAAATATTTTGTGATGAATAGCGTTGAAGCAGGTGATTTGTGACATGTGGATTAGTTATCTGCCATTATGACAAAAAAGAGCCTAACTTCAAATATTTTTTTTGTTGGGAGGAACAGATGCCACGCAACACCGTTCTCAACTAAAAAGCCAGTTAACTCATTTTCGTTTTAGTATCCTTTGGCCTATGTTCGGCGCCATATTGACACCAAATTGACAGAAAATCCATGTTTTACTTGTCAATTTGGTTATAAAAATGACAGCCACAATAGGCTAAAGGGCACTGAAGCGGTAGGAGTTAACAGGCTTTTTAGTTGAGTACGGTGTTGTGCCACGTGTCTGGGTAGTGTGAGACTTTCCAGTTGCCTGGCATACCCACTTAATCCCCCTGACCCTCCTTTCATGCTACGGCTACTCGGTTCAACACCATTCTCAACTAAAAAGCCTGTTAACTCCTACCACCTCAGTGCCCTTTAGCCTATTGTGGCTGCCATTTTTATAACCAAATTGACAAATAAAACATGGATTTTCTGTCAGTTTGATGTCAATATGGCACCGATCATAGGCTAAAGGATACTAAAACGAAAATGAGTTAACTGGCTGTTTAGTTGAGTACGGTGTTGCTCGGTTTCGTTTTGCACGTTATTCTCAGGTAGTAAGCGATTGTCTTTTTGCTGCTCTAGCCATTTCATCTGTTTCCTTTTGTTTCATTATTTATTTTTTCCTTAAATGACTTCGCTGCTTTGGACAACATTGGAACAACATTTTTTAACAAATTATTGTAGGATAGAGTGTACGCTTAAAAACATATCAATAGTTTGCGCAAGTTTGACCGCTGGAAATGTCAAAAACGGTTTACATCGAGACGGGAAATAAAAACACGGACAACATTTTCCTACGATTTTTTGTTTTGAAAGTTGTACTTTTTCGCACGATTTTACTTTTCCGCACGATTTGTTTCCTTTTCCGCACGATTTTTACTTTTCCGCACGATTTTTAATGTAACGGACGATTTTCACTTTAAAGGACAATATTTTAATTCAAGATATACTTTAAATTAAATTACTATCTATGGGTACTATTTTTCATTCAGAAATTTCATAGTCTTCAGCATTAAAGTTAAGATGTCACAGGCAGGCACTTTACTAAAAAAATCGTGCGGAAAAGTAACTTTTCGCACGCACGAATTTTGTATTGTTAGAAATTAAGATATTTAGGACTAATTAAACGATTTGTGTAACTATTCCTGAGAAGATGCCTCTTCTAAAAGTTGCCGAGCACTCAAAGATGATGTGAGAGGCGCGGGGATAGTGTGGCGCCTTTGTTACAGAACACACCAATTTAATTAAAGATTTATATTATAGAGCAGTGAAATCTGGCACACACCCTCGTATGGTAATAAAACTATTTGAGATTTAACCATAGGCGTACCATAAGTAAACCAAAACAAACACTAAAACGATGCAAAAAATTGATAAAATGATCAATCAATCATTATTCAATTACTTTGTTTATACGGGCCTCCTTAAGCGCTTTTATATATATTTATATATATATATATTATATTAAGCACTAAATCGATTTTATTTAAAAGCGATTTAAGAAAGCGGTTTATCGCTTTAAAGCCGATTTTAGGCTCGGTATAAATACTTTAAAAACGCTTTAGGTCATTGCTTTCAACTTAAAGAAATACCTGATTTTACTTAGTTGTTTTATTTGTTTTTTTTTAACTGACATTTAATGAAGGTTGTGTAAACATTCGGAGAAACCGATTTTATGTAAAGCCGTCCATATATAAAACCGGTTTTAAGCGTCTAAAAACGAGTAAATGTAAGAACGTCTTACAATTAACCTTAAAATGGGGTTATTAATTTTGATTTGTATTCGTTGTACTCTCCATTTTGGTCTCCGATATCAATCCTCCGTAGAGCCAGAGTTCATGGTATAAATTTGATTGATAGGTATGTACAGGGTGTCCAAAATTAGACGGTTTTGAGAGGTTTCGGGTACTTCTAGAGTAGATAGAGAAAATTCGACCCCCATTTGCGAGTCTCAAATTTCAAGACAAGATTTTTGGTAAAAACCACATTTAAATATGTCACGTATTCTAGCTACGGGGACTTTTTGAAAAATGTGTATTGTGGGATAGGCCCTATAACTTTTTTATTTTTGAAAATATCTTCTTGGTATTAATAGGATTTTTGTAGAGTTTTTAAACTAGAATTTAATTACTAAATCAGATTTCATGAGTCACTGTTAGTTTTTGAGATATAACACAAAGTTTTTTTTACATATTTTGAATGCTTTATTAGTTTCTTTCAAAACGATGTGCCTCTTACGAAAATTGGATAAATAGTTGTCTGAGATGATAAAAATAATTTGTTACGAAGAAATAAAAAACTATTTTGCTTCTTAACTGAATTCAAGGCCTACTATTATATCATAATAAATTATTATATATGTATTTTATAGTCAGATTGTCAACCAAGGCACTCTAGATATCCCACTATATGATTTATGGAAAATATTTGATTACTGGACAACTATTTATCCGATTTTTATAAGAGGCACATCGTTTTGAGGGAAATTAAAAAGGCAATAAAAAAATGGGGTATCTTTGTCTTATATCTCGAAAACTAAAAGTGACTCATGAAATCTGATTTGGTAACTCTACAAAAATGCAAATTACACTACGAAAATATTTTTATAAATAAAAAATTTATAGGGCCTATCCCAAAATGCAGACTTTAGCTCGAAGGGGGGGTGACATATTGAAATGCGGTTTTTACCAAAAATATTGTCTTAAAATTTGAGACTCGCAAAGGAGGGTCGAATTTTCTTTATCTTCTCTAGAAGTACCTGAGACAACCCAAAACTATCGAATTTTGACACCCTGTACAGTCACCCATATATTTATGAGATACTATAACCGCCCTCTACTTGTTAATAGTAACCCTTCCAATCAAGTAAGCCTGGAAAAAATGCAGAGTCAAAAACTCCTATGGGCGTGAGTAGACTCCGTCAGGCATGCTTAGTAAATTTTGTGCCTTAATAGTAGTTTTCACAACTAGTGTAAATAACGAGTGCAGCGAGGTATTTAAAAATGCAAGTAAAAACGCGAAGAAAAAAAGCATAGTTTAGCAGCGAGTTGTTAACACTATTTTTTTTAATACCTTTATCAAAAAATCCAAGGAAAACAGGAAAAATCTCGAACGAAGAGCACTTCTCGCAAGACATCATCTTTGCAAATAAATCAAGGTGGCTGGTAAATTAAATAACAATGCGGTTTCCATAGCGATGTGCATTTTTACTCGGTGACGTTCATTGTTGCGACATTTTAATCTTTGACAGTTTGAAATTTTCGCAATGTTTTTAAATAATTTTTTCGTAAATAATTGGTGAAAAATGGCGGAAATGGCTTAACTTTTAGGTAATATTTTGACGATATTTTTAAATGATTTTTTCGTAAATACTTGGTGAAAACTAGCAAGAATAATTAGATTTTTTCAATATTAGTATTTTCCGCTATTTCTTTTTAATTTTGGATAAAAAACGGACAGAAATCTTTTTTTGCACCCGGGATCAAAAAAAAAGTTTTTTTGCATCGGTAACCAAAAAAGGCTTTAGTTATCTGCAGACAGTTACTAAAATCATAGATAAAGGTAGAAAAAAAAAATTATTTTCATTGTCTGTAATAGTTATTATTGTTCCACATTCTGCGACACTTGCGTCATTCCATCCTGAATATGAAATGGACCGTCTTGCACATAGTCATTGTGGTTAAGGGCTCGGAACACTACCCTAACCCCTTTGGGGTGAGGGGACATCTCAATGAAAATATTTTAACAATATAATTTGTCTTTTAACACCGGATTTTATGTATTATTGTTAACAGTTATTGAGATGATTAAATCATAGAAATTAGCCACCTTTAGAATATAGTGAACCAAATCAGGCAAGAATGAGGTTAGGTACTCTAGTTGATTTTTGGTCAGGGGGTGAGGGTTGCTCGATGTATCACAGGACCTTCAAAATGGCCGTGGTGTGCCGAACTCTTGGCCAGGATTTTGAGGTTGTGAGGGTAACCTATCCATCATATTTTTTCCTCACTTTTTTCCTTAGTATATGCATAGGATTTTCTGTTAATATAACGAGTGTCTACGCTTATGATTGTCAGAAGATTCCAGCAGCACCACACCTGAAATTATAAAACACAAAACAATAGAATTAGTCGAGCCTATTATACAGAAGCATTTTTTAAAAAAAGATTAACAGTGGGATCTACTAAAAGGGTTTTGCCTATTTTAGAAAGGTACTAAGTTTAAGTGAAATTTTCGGTTTTAAGCATTTTAAACCAAGTTTCCTTGAGTTTTGGACTTTGATTTATAAGAAGAATTTTAATTAACTTGTTTATTGAATAACAACACAATATTTCGTTGGATTTCAGAAGAAACTTTCAATTTAGAAGAAAAAAAATTTACTACGCGGGGTCTAAATGGTAAACAATCTGTAGAATATATTCAAATTGTGGTTGTATATATGTCACTTTAATCAAAACTTGTTATTCATTTATGCGATTGATATTCTATGTCGCACAACGATTTAGATGTGTAATAATAAAATAAGGATTAGATAACTTTGTATTTATTTAAAAAGTGTTTTTATTTATAAAAGTTGGTATTAGAAAGCACGGATAGTCCACCATACAATCAATTATTTTATGTTGAAAGAAAATGAAAATATCTCGAAAACTGTAGCTTTGAGAGATTTGAACCTTATAACAAAATTTTTGGGTAATATTTAGGAAAACCAGAATGAAAACCGCGTATCAATAGCTGCTTTACTTCTAAACTAAACTAAAACTAAAGCTTCCACGAATTTGGACTTTATAATAAAATTTGTAGTCCATATTCGTGGAAACTTAAATCTGAAAACCGTATATCGCTTCTTGCTTTTGTTTAAAGTTACAATTTTTTTAAATATTTTAGCCCCTTCAACCCCCCACCACTTTACCAAAAAGTTAATCAGTCATGGTCAGCCGATAGAAGATTTTTGTATCAAATTTCGTTAAAATCGATTAAGGCGTTCCTGAGTTATCGTGTATACAGACAGACAACAGACCGACAGACATTTTTTTTTTCGTCGATTAAGGTGTTTTGGAACGTTAGTAACTCATTTTTGATAAAATTAAGAAACGTCAAAATTTCACGATTTTAATAGTATACCATATTGATATATATATAAGGCTGACAAGGGTAATAAATTTGTTACATTAGAAAAAACAGATTATTTCGAAAGGGTAGATAACCTAATAAAAAATGGACCCTACAAACAAGTCCCAAAGAACCCCTTACCAAAAATGATTGACGAAGTAAAAAACACAATTAAAAAATGTAACAATATTATTACTGACAATATTAAATATAAACTACAAGTAAGCAATCCCACTATGCCGACACTGTATTGTCTTTCGAAATACCACAAGCCTGGAAAATCGGTTAGACCTATAGTTTCTGCTGTAGGATCACCTACTTACAACATTTCGAAATGGCTAAAAAACGAGTTTGAAAATTTACCTATAAAGGAAAAAGGTTTTTCTGTTCAAAATTCCCTTGAATTTATCAACAAAGTGAAAGATATTTTACTCCAAGAAGGTGGAATTTTAATCTCGTTTGATGTTAGTTCGCTGTTCCCTAGTGTGCCGATCCCCATAACCTTACAATACCTGGAGGAACTACTAAGAAAAAACAATCTAGAAGACAAACAGACTTTAGAATACCTATCTTTAACAAAACTCTGCATGAATCAAAATTACTTTCAATATAAAAACTACTACCAGCAATTGGAAGGAACCACAATGGGTAATAGTTTATCACCTTTTATCGCAAACCTATTTATGAGCAAATTTGAATCAGATATAAGTAAAGAATTTGAGTATTTCCCCAGAGTATGGTTCCGGTATGTAGGCGATGTATTTGCAGTATTCAATACTAAAGTAACTAGTGTTGAAAATTTTATGAAAAAAATAAATAACAAATTTCCCACAATTAAATTTACTTATAAAATAGAGAACAACGGTACACTGCCATTTCTAGACACTTTAGTTATAAGAAATAAAAATAAATTGGAGTTTGACCTATACAGAAAAGGAACGGCCACCAACAGGTATATTCCAAATGACTCTTTTCATTGCTTACAACATAAACTTGCAAGTTTGCACTTTTTAACATATATATTAGTAAATTTCCCCTTAAACAAAGAAAGATTTGAAGCACAAAAGAATAGGATTAGGAATATAGCTGGCGAAAACGGTTACGACGAAGGCTTAATAAATAAGCTGATAAATAGACATTCTTTTCAAAAGACCTTTCGGAATTCCACTTTTTCAGACAAAAACATACCCCCGACTCAAAATTTGTATCAATTCCTTATAATCCTAATTATACGAAAGGATTACAAAAAGTCTTTAATAACACCGGTCTTAAATTAGTATATCAATCCGGTAACACAATAAGAAGCTTACTAGGAAATCCCAAGGATAAAACTACAGTTCTAGAAAAAAGTGGAATTTACGAAATTAGTTGCATGGATTGTGACAAAAAATATGTTGGCCAAACGAGACGCTCTATTCAAACACGTTTTAAAGAACACTTAGCACACTTATATACGGAAGAACAGAAAAGTCAAGTGTGGCCGAGCATGCTTTTGAAAACAATCATAGATTCACATTAGATAACCTAAAACTTCTAAAAGGTGTACCAAACAAAAGACTTTTGAATGCATATGAAAGTATGGAAATCATTAAATCCAGAAATAGTTTAAATAAAGATAGAGGACCCATCCCGTTTAGTACACTTTATTCTTTGGTTGAGGGGAGATAGGATTAAAAATCGAGATCAATCACAAATTATTAGCCTTATCTCCGCCCACTAAAGGATTATATATAAGATAGAGCGTAGATTAATTTAGTTCATTGTTTATCGTCTCCTGATGATGCTAACGTTGTTAGCGAAACGCGCGTCGAGTGCAAAAAAGTGTAGTTTTGGTTTGTGGAAAACAATCATAATTTTGTTTTATATTGATATGGACTAAAAGTATTTTCCAGGGTCAACCCTGATTTTTACATTATTTTCTTCATTTTTGATAGTTCCTATTGTTACACATTTTGCAATCCTTGGGTCATTATAGTATCCCTTAGTTATATGATATCAAATCAAGAGTAAGAGTGCTACACACCAGTTTTGGATACGTACATACAAACGTTCATATTATATAGGTACATCTAGTAATACTTCACATATTAGAAAAAAGTTCCCACGGCTTGTGGCTCCTTCTCATAAAGTATTGTTTGAATAGTGGTTAGTAGCATTTTGTGTGCAACATCTGTGTGTTTTACTACCCACTATGCCTTAGGAATCTAGGCAAAATTATAGACCTTAATTTTGCCAGATTTACTTTAATTTTCACTTTTCATATACAGGGTGTTTCACAAAATGAAAGACGTGATTCCTAATACTGGTCAGTCGGCTTTGATTTTACATTGAAGCCCCTAACAAAAAATATAAGCATCAAGCAAGTAGGCGCGTTGCCCGCACAGTGGTTTAAAACGGTTAAATTTTAAAAAAAAACTAAATATCTTTAAGGGTATTTATCGGATAAACTTGAAATTTTGTACATATATTCAACACATATTTTGCATTTTTTTCTTAGCTAAACCTCCCCCTCCCCCTTGCTGGGTGTAGGATAAATTTTGTGGAATATAGATAAAAAGGTAAAGAATTAGTCAATATTACTAGTTTTATTGATCATTGATTTTTTGGAAACACTACTTCCACCCTCATTTGTGTCGTGACATAGGCGTTCGTATAGGAAGGGGGTCGGATGCCCCCCCAGGTCCCACAGTCCTTTAAATTTTAACTTCCATGTAGGATCGAACACCATTTTGTCAAATTCTTGTCGCTTACTTATTCCTATATATTTAATATTTTTTGTACGGTGGTAAAAAGTAAAATTTATATTCTAAAAAACCTACAAAAGAAAGTCATTTAAAAAAATCGTACTTAACTCTTATTTTTCCAAAAAAATTATAAAAAAAACTTTATTGCAAAAATATCCCACTAATATATATCATAATTTTTAAAAATAAAAATATAATAAAAAACTAATAAATTGACTGATACTTTATACTATTTTGGCTCTGCCCTAAGCCCAAGTATAGAAGGATCAGATGACGCCAAAAGCATGTTAAAAATGTCAGTATTTATGGGAAGTCTTGAGCATTTCCGGTTTATGCGATATTAATATCATTATATCATAATTACTTTATCCTTCTTATTAGCGCTCTGCTCTAATTTTAGTCCCCTTTAACCTTTAGCAGGTACGCACCCAGCCTTCCCCCCCCCCAAGATTTTTTTTAAATGTACTTTTATTGTAGTGTTCTTTTAATAAATTGGATTTAAATTTATTATAAAAAATATTTTTGAGAAACAATTGGGTTTAGGCCCCCCCGAGAAAAAATTTCTGGGTGCACCACTGACTTTTAGCGCTCCACTAACTTATTTCATCCTATACAAAGAAATTTCAAAATCCATACATACATCCATACTAACACAGCAAACAAAAGGTGTGTATTTATAGTATATTTGAATAACAAGGCCACAACTTTAGGAACCTAATCCACAGATAGGCAGATATTGGCAGCTACAACTTATGCAGTCATAAAGTTAAGACATTCTAGTATATAACCACAAAAAAATCTTATTGCAGGAGGCTGCGGGAGACAATTTTTCCTCTGCAGAACTTTATATATATCAAAACAACAGTGTTTTCTGTTATTTTAAGGTTTTTTTTAAATTAAAGACAAACAAAAAATATTTTAAGGCTTAACAAAAAACTGTTAAATATACCCTATAAACATGTAAAAAAAAGAGGGAAATTGACACAGTGGTTTTTGTTTTAGAGATTAATGAAGGACGGGTTTCAGAAGGAAAGAAAAATTGAATATAAATAGAAAATTTTTCTTTGGCATCCAATTTCTCAAAATTCAAAATAAATCTGAAAAAGTCGATTATAGGTTTAAACTAAGGGGACATTTATTTACAAAAAATGGAAATATTAAAAAAAATATTGATATGAATATACCTAGTTTTTTCCTAGGGATAAACCATTGTGCGCCGCAGAAGCTACAGAGTTTATTTCTGTGTCCCCTTGATTGATTGATTTATTTAATATATACAGTAAGGTAAGATTTAGAGATTCCCTGAAACTGCAGCTCAGGGGCGCCATTTCATAAAAAAAAATAAGAAGGAAAAAAAAACACTTTATAGGTACCAAAATAATTCAAATAAACATAAAAAACAAAACAAATTTTTTGATGAAACATACATTAAAAAAAGACAAAAAAGCTTAGTGGGTTACGGCAATGCCTTGTTGCAGCAAATTCCAGTTTGTCCAGGTCAAACTCATTAACCATGTTTGATTGATTTTTGCGTGCGAATACCCAGGGGGGGGCAATTGTTCCACCTGCCGCCCCCCCCTCAATTAAATATGGCACAATCTTATCTTTTTTTAATTTGGACACCCTGTATATTATCTCATTTTCTGAATCCTTAAAAAAATAAGCTTCTCTAAAATACCAAACATTCGGTTTATCCTTTATTTTCAAAATATTCAAGTTTAAATTGGTATGAAAGATGGATAACATACATGATGTTGAATTAAAAAAATATTAAAAAAAAAACAACAATCTCGTGTCTCGTGGTATATCGGACAAAGCGTTTTTGTTTCTCACTTCATTACGTCGAGGCCTCCAATGTCTAATGGAGAATCCAGACACCTACAGACCTGTTTCATCCTTATTAGGAATCATCAGGGAGTCACAGGATTGTACCTGGCAGTTGAAGCTATAAAATAAACCGAGAAACAAAAACATCAAAATTGAAAAGTCCAGAAGACCGTAAATACAGAATCCTGTACCTTTCAGCAGGTTATAAAGAAGAAACCTGTAAAAGTATAAGGTCGCTGTAACATAACTCTTAAAAGGAGGTAACGTTTGCAGCAGCACCGCCCCCAATTGGAGCTTCATACTACGTGGTCCTAATTTTAAGGCATCAGCAAGCAATCTCTCCGGAGAAGGCTTGCTGCGCAGAACTAAAAAGCCAAAATATTTAAAAAAAACAACACAGTGAATGTCGGGTCCGCAAATAAAAATTAAAGTAACACTCGTGGCATATCGGACAAAGCGTTTTTGTTTCTCACTTCATTACGACCAGGCCTTCAAAGTCTAATGGAGAATCCAGTCACCTACAGACCTGTTTCATCCTTATTAGGAATCAAGGGAGTCATAGGATTGTACCTGGTAGTTGAAGCTACACAGCCAACCATGCTCACCTCTCGAATTTAAAACAAAATTTTGTAATCCGCGGAGACGTAGTACCTGTGCAGTTTGTGCCATATTTTATTTTTGGGACGCCCTGTATAAAAGGGTATATATTTTTTTAAAACCACTTTTTTGCCTAAATTGATCATATATAAGTTTTTTTAGAAAACTCATAGCTCTCCTAAAAAATCCATTATTTCCGACTTTTCGGACACACTGTATAGAGGTTTACACCTCGTAAACCAACACATTAAATTTAAATGGTAACAAAAAGCAGTGTGCCTCTTTGATAATACCGACCGGGGTGCTTGGGATCACACCATCCTATTTGAATTCAATACGAATATTATTCAAGCTCTCACTTGGAAGCAAGAAGATAGCGTCTTTTTTACCCCATATTGGCGTTTCTTCTCGTTTTATCTGATGCCAAAATGGTTTAGAGTTATTGACTGGCAAAACGGCCTCTAAGTATAGTTTTTACGCACGGTTTATTTTGTATGTACCTGTTGGTTTGTGTGGACGTTTGCCTAATTGGATTTCATCTACGTACTGCCTCTTGCATTTTTAAACTAAGTTTATCGGTAAACAATGTTTAATCTGGCATTTTCACTTGCACCAAAATATCATCATCATCATAGGCAATCACTCGATACCGAGTATGATTTTCCTCTATTCTGTATCGTCGCTATCTGTTGTGCGTTTTTTGATGGCTATGTAAGCCAATTCTCGAGCCGCACAACCTTCCACAGTTCTGGCACACCCAGTCTCCGGCAGCAGCCGGTTGTTGTTGGTCATCCATTCTTCCATTTTGTCGCTCCTTTCTACGTTCTCTCTTTTCCGTTTCTAGTCTACGTCGTTGCTCTTCAAAAGTTTGTGCTCCCTCATGGTTCGGCGCCATGTAGCCCTATCGTTTGCCGTGGTCTCGAAGTTGTTTATATCGATGTGACCCTTCATCATATTGCCTTTGAGAACGTCCTTGTACCTTTATTGTTGACCTCCTTGATTTCTCTTTCCCTCCTTCAGTTGTCCATAAAATATCTGCTTTGGGAGACGTGTTTCAGGCATGCGGATAATGTGACCAGTCCAACGAAGCTGGTGCTTGAAGATAAGGGCTTCTATACTAGTTGTTCTGGCTTCTTCTAAAACACTTATGTTTATTCGTCGGTCTTGCCATTTGATTCTCAGTATTCGTCTTAAACAACTTTGGTGATATTTTTCTAGTCGTTTGATATGCCTTCTGTAGGTGGTCCACGTTTCGCATCCGTATGTTAGAGTTGGTATTATAACTGTGTTGTAGACACGAAGCTTGGTGATTGTTGAAGACTCTCTCCGAAAGCCGTCCGAACGCTGCGCTAGCACATTTTAGGCGATGCTGTGTTTCTGCGTCAATAGTTGCATTTGATGATAGGTGGCTCCCAAGGTATGGGTAATGTTCCACGTTCTGCAGAGGATGGCCATTTATGGAAATATTTGGAGCTTGGGGATTCGTACCTGGTTCTGGTGAAGAATTTGCGTTTTGGCGAGATTGACCTCTAGGCCAATGCTTTTGTAGGCTTGGTTAAATGCGTTGATTACCAGTTGTAGACCTTCCTCTGTATCGGCCATTACGACGTTGTCACCGGCGTACTGTAGTTCGATTACCGAGGTTATCAAGACCTTAGTTTTTGCTCGCAGTCTGCCTAGGTTAGGTAGGCCACCGTCGAATCTATATAAAATTTCCACTCCCGGCGGTAGATGTTCCTCAACAAGGTGAAGCATGGCACCTAAAAATATAGAGAATAGGGTGGGCGCAATAACACATCCTTGTTTAACGCCTGTCGTAATCTGGAATGACTCTCCTGGTCCATCGTTGCTCAGGACTGTTGCATTCATATTGTCGTGTAGTAGTCTAAGAATTTGAATATATTTTTGAGGGCATACAGCTTTTGCCAGTATTTTCCAAAGAGCTTCTCTGTTGACCGAATCAAATGCTTTGACTAGATCTATGAAGGCCATGAAGAGAGGGCGATTTTGTTTTCTAGATTTCTCTTGCATTTGTCTGGCACTGAAGATCATGTCAGCTGTGCCTCGGCCTAAATCCACACTCTGTCTCTGCCAGATTTTGTTCAGCAATCGGAATTAATCGGTTTGATAGTATCCGTGCAAGTATCTTTCCAGCAACAGAAAGCGGAGATATACCTCTGTAGTTTCCACATTGGGCCTTATCGCCTTTTTTGAAAATGGTAACTATAGAGGCGTCTCTGAGTTCGGCAGGAATGGTCTCAGTGCTCCATATTTTAGTTATTAGAATGTGTATTTGGGAATTAAGTGTGGGACCCCCTTGTTTGTAGACTTCGGCAGCGATACCATCTGTGCCTGCTGACTTGTTATTCTTTAGCTGTGTGATTGCCTTTTCGACCTCCTCTAATCTCGGAATCTCACTTAGGTGTTGTTGTGTAGTTTTCTCCGGAATTTTGTCGAAGATGTCATCATCGACCTGAGACTCTCTGTTGAGTAGTTCTTGGAAGTTTTCTTTCCATCGTGAATTGATAGAGGATCTGTCTTCAAGCAGCCTTGTTCCATCTTTGGATCGTAGGGGAAATATAAACGGTATTTAAATGTTCTTAGAGCCATTTGTACCAACGAGTTAAGTGGCCATTCAGTTAAATCGGCGATTAGAATAGGACGAAATTTTGGCAAGATGTTGCGAGTCACATTCTAACAGCCTA
The DNA here is from genome assembly GCA_963921995.1 of Oxystoma pomonae. NCBI lineage: Eukaryota > Metazoa > Arthropoda > Insecta > Coleoptera > Brentidae > Oxystoma > Oxystoma pomonae. The sequence continues at coordinate 1,530,756 of OY998167.1, read as the reverse complement.
CTTAACTAAGTGGCGAAGTAACTCGTTGGTGCAATTGCCAATTAAACTTAAGTTAATCGGCCAATTTCGGGCGTTTAATTCGAAGTTAGGTAACTTCTTTTATCACTGAAAATGTTTGAAGACTAGACCCTCGGGTGGGACCCCTACGCAATTATCCAAAACCTAATATAAGTCATAAGAAAAACGCACCGAGTAAACGCACAGTGGTCATAGTTTTAGTTTAATTTTTAACAATTTTTACAAGCAGCATTCAAAACGTGTAAGAAATAGCATTTTTTTATTGTGCGGCGCATTTATGACCTTCTCCTCTCCTTGGAGACAAAAATCAAAATAAACTTGAGACTCGAATCCGCCCTTGCTTTTAAATATAAATATTTTTTTTACACCTCAACCTAACCCAACCTCCAGTAAAGTGCCCCTCCCCCCTTTGAAATCGGCTGTATGCGTATAAAGACTACTTCGATATATTGTAGTGCCCTTACTTTAGTCTCAGTGCAAATTGAACACAAAACTCGAGTTCGAGTTCTATGAACGTAAAACTCGAGTTTTATGTTTACTAAGACTAAAATAAGATTGTTAACCTGTTGTAAACATATGATTCATATGATGAACAAAAAGGCTAGCACCTTTTTGATCATCATATGAAAAAACTCTGTATCTAACTACCACTCACTATTTTTTTTTCGGACGACCAGAAAATAGCCTCTTTCCGTCAATTTTTCGTACGGAAAGTTCTATATTATAAGGCATGTTCGAAATATCTCCACTCTCAAGAAAGGACTTTTCTGTTCAAGTTTTCGGTCTCTTAATCCTTTTCTGGTTTTTAGGTTTTGTTTTTTTTTTGGGCAGTTTTAGCACTTCGAAAAAAGCTCTTTTAAATTTGTTTCAATAGTTTTGTTTACAAAAATGGACTCAGATCTATAAAATGAGTTGAATCCGGAGGAAATAAGGTCCAAATTTATAGCCCGACGTCGAAGGAAGCCTCAAGGCCCAATATTTCAAGTTAGGGTTGCATCGGCAACGTCGCAAAAATGATGGTGGGTTGGTGCAAATAAACTACTGATAGCTTTATTGTTATAATTTTTGTGGTTAAGGTTTTGTTATTTTTAAAATTTTTGTTTTTTTTGACAAAAAAAAATTAATGAAAATAAAATTCAAAAGCAGGGCACTATAAAGGGGCCCGCAGACTGCGTTTTTGTTGGACGGTCGAGCAAAAAAGACGGATGCGAGTTGCACACAGACTTCGGTTTAGTTTTATTATATTAATAAATCGAACATCTCTGATGGACAAAATCAGGCGATGCCAGATATTTGCATCGGTTTTGTACACCAGCAAAAATTAAAATTTTTCACACACAGACTTCGGTCTTGCGTCATTTTTGCTCGACCAGATTTGCTCGTCGAATAAAAACAAAACAAATAATAACAAAAAAATGTATGCAAGATAGTTTATTTTATTTGCGTCTTACTTCCTACTTCATAATTTTCATAACTATGAATCCAATTTTATAGAAGGTACATACATACAATAAAATACATTTTATTTATTCTTATTTACCTTACTGTGTTGAACTTGTCAATTAAAAAAAAGAAATAATAAATAACTATAGTTTATATATGTATATAAATAAAAATATCAAGTACAAATCATGTAACTTTTCCTTATCAAGAAAAGAACTGTCAGAAAAATAAAAAAGAAAATTTTATTAGTAGGTTTTTTCGGGAAAATCTTTGACCGATTGAGAAAGGTTGTTCCAGATTTTAATAATGTTGTTTTTTACCGCATTTTGAATAAATGTGTAGTATGTCTTTTCTGTTAGCAGGTTAGTTTTGTGTCGTACCTAGCTACCTTCCAGTGCCATATACTGTAGGGTACATATCAAGGCCAATATTGGGGACATTGGAAGAGACCCCGGTTGTTTGGGTGTTTTATTTAAAATATAATAAAAATCAATACAAGAATGAAGTTCTAACACTAAAGAACTTAAAGGGACTTTGCATGTCTCGTATATGTATCTCTTTGGAAGACGACCATGATGATCAGGGACTTCTTCTTCCACCCGATCCATAAATTCCAAAAAATCATTATTTTCAGGATATCTTAAAAAGCAACCCACAAAATGACAAAAAACCAATTATCAAAACAAAACCAACAATATTTTTGTTTTTTTTTAACCTTACATTATTTGCCAAGGAAGGATGAAGGTAGCTCTTTAGCTACCTTGATGTAAGAATTCCTTCAAGGGTGTCTTTTACTACTATAAATACCAAATTGGCTCGAAGGCCTCCTTGAAAGAACAAGGGAGCCTTGAAAGACGACTATAAATTTGTCCCTAATAGAAGCTGCTTCACGAGTCACTTTCGATTTGGGCTCAGTTAAGTTTGTCCCCCCCAGATCGATTTTCTCAAAAATTTTTATGCCAAAATTTTGCACACATTTTGCACAATTTTGCACACCACAAATCAAATTTTGCACACCTTCCTACGAGAAACTACAGCCCATTTTCTGTGGGGGGGGGGGCAAACTTGACGTTGCCCCCCCCAGTCAATATTTTTCAAAAATTATGATGTCATTTGAAAGGTCTTATTTTGCACAATTTTGCACACCCATTTTAAAATTTTGCACACCTCCCTGTAACCCACACGAGGGTTCTGAAAATATCAAGTTTGCCCCCCCCAGTCAATATTTTTTTTTACAAGCCTTAGTTTAAATAACGAGCGCAACGAGGTATTTAATAACGCAAGTAAAAAAAAAGCACAGTTTATCCGCGAGTTGTTAACACTATTTTTTTAATACCTTTATTAAAAAATACAAGAAAAACAGGAAAATACTTTTAAAAATCTCGAACGAAGAGAACTTCTCGCAACTCACCATCTTTACACTATAAATCAAGGCGGCTGGTAAATGAAATAACAATCGTTTCCATAGCGATGTGTCTTTTTACTCGGTGACGTTCATTGTTGCGACATTTTAATTTTTGACAATTTGGTATTTTGACGATATTTTTAAATGATTTTTTCGTAAATACAAGCAAGAATAATTAGCTTTTTTGAATATTACTATTTTCCGATATTTCTCTTTAACTTTGGGTAAAAAACGGACAGAAATCTTTTTTTGCACCCGTGATCAAAGCAAAAGCTTTTTTGGATCGGTAACCAAAAAAGCCATGCTTTAGTTATCTGCAGACAGTTACTAAAGTCATGTTTTTGATGAAGGTATTAAAAAAAGTATTTTCCTGTTTGTCTTGGATTTTTTTTTTAATAAAGGTATTAAAAAAATAGTGTTAACATCTCGCGGCTAAACTTTGCTTTTTTTACTCGCGTTTTTAAATACCTCGCTGCGCTCGTTATTTAAACCAACGCTTGTAAAAAAAAGCACTATTTTAGCCACTAGTTGTTAAAACTGCTATTTTTGATCGTTTGAAAAAAAGTACGTACGATACACGAACGGAAAGTGTCTTTACAGGTCTTCGCAAGTCGACCTGTAAAGACCAATTTTCCGGTCTAATGACGTAAATACCTATTATAAACGTTTTACTGTTAGTGGTAGAAAAATTTCAAATTATTCGGTTATTTATAAAATGGATATTTTTCAAGTTATTTTTGCAGTTTTCTGCGGAACTCAAGGTGGCTTTATACTCAGTTCATAAGGTGATTATTATATCGACCCACCAACAATGCTACCTCGTCATTTGTAATGTTTGACTTTCTTTTTCTTTTATTAATAAAAAACAGATAATCAAAGTGTGCAGATAGTGTAGGTGGTAGTTGTTAATGCAAGATTGGCCACTACTACGTTTACTGAAATAGCCGTTAGCATCCGTCGAACGCCCTAGATCTCCATCTGAAAAAGAACGTCATAAAACTTCTCTCACCCACCGCTTCATTTTTAAAATCAGAGAGACAAAATTATTGCCACTGAAAAATAAGTCAACTTCGACTGGTTTATGGGATACAAACTGCTCCTACTCGTGCAGACTGTAAGACTTGAGTTATTTGACAATACACTCTGGTCTTATAATGGAATAAAAACCAAAAAAAAATCGTCTCGAGGCATTTGCTCTCTTGTTGCAAATCGACTTATCCATAAAAAATATACTGGAGAACAAAAAAAATGCAACACTACAAAGGACAAATATTTTTAAAGTAATTTATATATTAATGCTCTTAGTAATTGATTACATTTCCAAGAAGATTCCTCCATGATATTCATCAAAAAATTAATAATGAGTGGCTCCATGGTTATTTATGCACTCGTTTGTTCTATTGCGCATTGACAAAATAAGATGGTTTATATCATATTGAGGAACACTCATCGAAATCCTCCTTACGGCATTCCAGAGTTCATCTAAGTTTCCAGGGGGACGTGGTAATCGACTAAGATTGCGCCGATATCATATCCCATACTTGTTCGATAGGCGACAAGTCAGGCTATCTTGCTAGCCATTCCAAAGTCTATGCCAAGTTGCAGGTAGGGATATAAAACTGTCTGCAGCACTTCATCGATATATCGCTGAGCAGTCAGTTTGCCGTTGATAAGGACTAGAGGTCATCTGCTTCCTAAACATATAGCACCCCATACATTGATACTGTCTTGTGTAAAGTACCTCAATAATTAGGTAAAGTTTTAATTATAAAACTCACCTTTTGAACACTGGATATTTACCAAGGTATCATCAATCACTGCTTTTGCAATTTTTAATCAATCGTCCTGTTTAATAATTCTAATACGTCTTGACAGGCAGGTCAGCAAACACAAAAAAAATAAATCAAAAGCTTACTGTTTGATCAACTAGCAAAAAAGTGTTTTTACTCACCGGGGGCCCTATGCCGCCCTCATATCATTCATACAACATCATCTGGTCATAATCATCTCCTTATATCTTATTTCAATTTAATACCGGTGTTTAGTTGTTATTAGCTAATTATTCTTTCTTCGACATGTCACCCTAAAATTAATAAAGGGGCTTCCCCCGGACGCTTCATTGCCGCTAAACAATTAGCATCCTGTTTGATCAACTAGCAAAAAAGTGTTTTTACTCACCGGGGGCCCTATGCCGCCCTCATATCATTCATACAACATCATCTGGTCATAATCATCTCCTTATATCTTATTTCAATTTAATACCGGTGTTTAGTTGTTATTAGCTAATTATTCTTTCTTCGACATGTCACCCTAAAATTAGTAAAGGGGCTTCCCCCGGACGCTTCATTGCCGCTAAACAATTAGCATAGTAGGGTTGCCCTTCATGAACCCTTCCACCTTGATGTGTCATTCAGAAAGCATGTAAGAACCCCTCAAACTTACAAGTACCCATCTGAAGGAACGCCGGCGGGCACCTATGTCCCCAGGATTTTTCCATTAGTAGTGGACCGCCATATTGCCTACACTACTAGAATACATCTAGTGGCCCGCCATTTTGCCTACACTAGTCACTATCACATCATTTCACTTTCTACATATCAATTCATTATTATTCTCTCTTTATTAATTCAAACTCTATGATTTACTCTAAAATCACCACATGCGTAACTAAAGTTTTTTTCTCGTCTATGACCGAAAGTCAACTGCCTTTTAAAAACAAATCTTAATCTTTCCATTGCCTGCCTGCCTGCCCCGTATGCAATAAATATTGTAACTCAAGTATTTAGGTTTCAAAAGGATTTTAGATTATAATAATGAAAATAATAAAAGTACGAATATATATTTCTGACTACCTAAATACTAACAAGTTAAAATAAAAGTCGACGTCACACTTGCTGTATCACGTTTAACAGCAAAGTCTATATTTCGTCTCTCACCTCGAAATCTCCTAACCCTCACGCGTCCATCATGGCCGCCTAAACAAAACCTGGATTCGAAGCTTATGGTATTCCATTCGTCATTCCAGTTTTGCCGAGCTCTGCACCACTCCAAGCGGCGAGGCTTATGTTGTGGGGTCAAAGGTAGCACCAAAAGCGGACGGTAAGCCCTCAGCCCCATACCAAGCAATCTTCGATTAACTGTCATCCTTGAAAACACTCGTCCTGTAGCTGCAACTAGAACATCTCTCGTCGATTTCTGAGAGCAAGGAGTCTGAGATGCCGTAAATCACGACCTCGTAATAATCTAGGGCGTCCAGAACCCACACGACACGACCTTGTCCAAACTCTTAACACTGTTGATGGATTGGCATTAAACCTTCTTGCAATTTCCCGTAAACCAAAAACAGCCTGTTTTATGCCCACGATGCGTCCTTTCTCGAAGTCGTTTAAATGATGAAATTATTGCAATCCAAAAACTACGAGAACAATGATTTAAAATTTTCAGAAAAGGTCTTTTATGTGCTCGTAGTTTTTGAAAATGAATAGAAAAAATAGTGAAAAACGGAAAGATTACTTGGTGTTGCATTTTTTTCTTCTCCAGTATAGTTGGGAACCCACAAAAAAGCCGAATTTACAAAAACCGAAACACATTGAACAGAAAATAATGGGCAGGAATATAATTTTGTAGAATTTTAATTTACTCGATCGATAGTTTTCCCGAACCTTAAAATCAGATTTACAAAAGTATCGAAAATAATTCTCTAAATACGAAAAACACCAGAAAATAATATGCCCGATACTTAAATGAACAGAACCTCAATCCATCCGAATCGCTATTGGGCATGCGTCAAATTTAAATCTCTAGACCGCCGTAGGCCCTGGATGACGGCGTTGACAAGTTTCTCTATTTGGAAAATGACACGGGAATTTTTTTTATTAAACGATTTTATTTAACTTCAGAGTTTCCGGCTGTCTAACTGTCTATCGAATCTTGCGATTAATTTTTGACACTTTCCCGTGAACCGATTTTAATAAAATTTACAACAATATTAGTTAAGGTGACCAACCCGATTTTTAACCATTTGTCCCGGGGAAAAAATTTGTCCCGGATAGTCCCGATTTTTCAGCAAAAGTTTCTGTTCGCCCCAGTTTTGATACCACTGTATTTGTAACTTTAAAATCACTGCAATTAAAAAAGGCTGCCTTCTATAAATTTGAATTGAAACCTTACTTATATTATTTTTCTTTAATAAGTATTTTGGAAAATACATCTTAATATTATTAGGGGTGCATATAATACAATACATTGAATGGCTGGAGTGTCCCGGTTTTGCCCCTTTAGGAGTTGGTCACCTTATATTAGTAGGGGGTGGTTGAGGGATGTAAAGGGGGTAAATTAATAGAATATCAAAACTTACTTCGACTCTTCCCTGCCGTAAGCCTGGAAACGTAACAATTGAATTTGTGGCTATGGGTTCAAATAATTTTCGGACAGATTGGGGTTCTTGAATTTTGTGGTTCGGCATTACTATGTTTCTAGTAAATTATTTTCGTTAAAAATATTTTCTGACATTTCGTGTTTCTATAAAAATATGTTTCGTTTAAATTTAATTCCTGTGGCGTAGCCAGAAATCGACTATAGGGGGAGGGGTTTCATCATTTAATAAAAATCAACTACCTACCTATGCCAAATTTTTAAAAATTAGGTAGCTGCCCTATTGCTTGAGCTCTTGAACTGAATGGAGGGAAGAGGGGCGGTTTAAGGTGTTGAGTTAGTGTATACGAAACAAAAATACTTATTTAAAATCAAATCTCATCTAGTCTCATTTGCAGATTTTTTTAAAAAAATTAACACTTAAATGGGTCACAGGCAAAAATTTTGAAAAGATTACACTAAAATGCTATTTTTTACGCGTTTCAAATGTTGTTGACAAAAAAATTGCTTAAAATTAAACAATATTCAATATTGATATAGCGCCGCAGGCGAAAATTTTGACAAAAAACACAAACATTCTTTAAAACTTATCATATCACTTAGCTTTTTGTAAAACATGCAAAGAAGGGGTGTGGGTTGCGGTGGTATATATAGATTAGTTGCTAAATCATAAATGCGCCGAAGATGAAAATTTTAAGAAAATTTATACCATTTATTATACGTTTTGAATGCTGGTGATAAAAAATTCCTTAGAACTAAAGTAAACTAAATTAAGGCATTACACCAAACACACGTTACAAACTGGAGTCAGCTATAGCTCTCCCTGGGGCCCTTGATCATGATTAATTTTACAAAGTAAGTGTTTACTGTGAATTAGGTTGGACCTCCTGGGGGGCAGTTTAACCCCCAAAACCACCTTTGGCTATGCCACTGTTAATTATAATATACATATATTTTGTAGCGAGATGATTTTCCTGTCATTTCATTTACGAGACAATTTTTTTCGGGTTTTTTATATGCACCTAAGTCAAAAGGCACAGCTCTAACGCCCGCAGTGTGTAAATAACAGGCTGAGGCGTGAGCCGAGGGCTTTTACACTCAAACTTTTGTTAAGAAATTGCCTTCAAACAAAATTTCCAAACATTTCCTGGAAATCTGACATGCACTAGGTATATTACTACTGAAAATACAAGAAAACGACAAATGGTTTCTTGATTGGTTTCCAAAATGTAACAAATAAGTTAATTTTTTTCTTTTTGGCTTTTTGCGCCAGCAGGGCAATCGTGAAATGCACGGCATTTCGTTGAAGGAGTAACTGCCAAAAAAAATAACATAACGCTTAAAATTTTCACAATCTTGACAGCCGTTATGGTAGTGTTTAACAACCATTATCACTACCACTCGCCGATTTTACCCGAGTTTTTGGAACACATTAAAAACTTTCACGTGTAAAAAAATTTAGAGATTACAAAAAAACAAAATTGTACTTTATTTGTGCCAAAATTGGTTAAAATTAACCAAAAATGTTACCTCAATCACAACCAAATGGATTCGTAGCTTACGGCAGACTTGTACTGCTTTGCGCAGACTCAGTAATTACCACAACCACTACAAAGTGTCAAATAAGCGTTCCAAAATATCCCTATTAATTAATAGTTGACTACATAAACGTATGCAAAATAAAACATTTAAAAAAATCTCAAAATTTATGTCTTACAGTAGCCATGCTAAGGTATAGGCGATGAAGTGTCTATGGTCGCTAATAATTAGTTTTATTATTCATTACCCAACAATACCACCCTAGGATAGAGTAATTTTCTTAGATTAATTGATTTCTTGCACGTGAACAAGATGTAGGGTAATTATGATAGCAAAATTATTCAACGGAGCGTAACATAATTTCTTAATCGTATGGTCGGTACTTATGTATAAGAATAGAGCCAACATGTGCAAGAATTTTATTAGCGCCACTTGGATGGAAAGAAAAAAAAATTCACAGATCTTGCAACATGTGCAAGTATCTTGGGCGTATTGAAAATATCAGACACACGTTATGACTGCCGCGTGATCTGTGGTTTTCGAGTTACGGTAACTCAAATTTCTATCAGAGACCTTCTGCACCTCTTATAAAAAATCCCCGTTAGGTGACTTTATCGCTTAATAATGCGTTGTGACGTAGCTAACGTCACTTTATTTTTAAGACAGCATTTTTAGTTTTTGCACGCCGCCTTTGATTTGTTTATGGCCGTTTTTATACGGTATTTATTATTATAAAGATTTACAAAAAGAATTTGTCCAATAATATTTTTCAATTAGAATATCTTGTGTTTTCTACGGTGAATTTTAATCATTAATATTCTTTAAAAACTCAAAAACACAACAGAGAAAAGGGAGGTTATGATAAACAGATCGGAATCACTTGCCATAGTTGCCAGTGCCAATCAATGTTTTACGAATCTTATAAAATTCTAGCCAAAGAAAATGATTAAACAAAAATTGACACTTATCTTTACAATTAAAAAGAATACTGAACATATCTGCATTCAAAAATCAATTTAAATTTTTGTTTTCCTACTTAACGTTTTACTGTCGGCAACCATGTCAATTATAAGGTATTCCTCCGCAGGTAACGTCAAACTTTATCGGTTAGTAAGGGATTCCGTTATTACGTCGTAACTGCGCATGCCCGAAATAAGCGATAAAGTAAAAAGGCATCAAATTTATAGGTGCAAAGGTCTTATTTTACACTTCGTAGTGGTTGTGGTAATTACTGCGTCTGCGCAATAGCTAAATGTCATTCCGTTGTGTTAGTTAACCACTACCACTGCCGTAAGCTACGAATCCATTTCGTTGTTGTTGTGGTTATTTTTCTGATTAATGTTAGAGATATTTGGCTTAATTCATTTTAAGAATAATAAAATATTACCAGGTTCCAACATACAAAACACTTACTTTGTAAAATTAATCCAGTTTTTAATGTGTTTCAAAAACTCTGGTAAAATCGATGAATGGTAGTGGTAGTGGTTGTTAAACACTACTACAGCGGCTGTCAAAGTTGTCATGTCATGTTATAACACAAAATCTCGTAGAAGTCTTCTGTTAGAAAGTTATTTTTTAGTTGGAATTACTAGTAGGCTTTATGGAATAATTTTTTGAGGATGTAAACTAAAAAAAAACCTAAATAATTTGTTTTATGGCGTTAGCCAGTGTGTCTGTCTGTCACACCACAAAGTAAGCAAATTTGGTACAAAAATTGTATGGCATCCGTGGATCAGTTCATTGGTTTTTGGTGGGGGTGCGGGGTGCGTAAGGGATAGAAAAGGAAGTTGAATTTAAAAAGAATAATCGACAACCGCAGCAGCTAGCGAAACGCGGTTTTCAAAATTAGATTGGGACTTAAATTAACAACAAAATTTGCAATAACATCAAAGTTTGTCAGAGCTGCAGTTTTTGAGATATAAAAAATTAAAAAAAAAAGAATTATTAACTCAACTCCAAAACCATGGCAGGCTAGCGAAACGCGGTTTTCGAATTTGGATTAAGAATAACATTTCCAACGAAATTTATCATAACGTCAAAGATTATTATTATTATTACTAGCTAAATACCCATCGCTTCGCAGACGTCTTTTCCCGGTTTTTTTCCGTTTTTTTGTTCTAAGAGATAATAACTTTTGTTTGCGTATACCGATTTTGATGAAATAAAGCCTTCCCAGGGATCCCAGGAATGTTTTAGTGAAACTTCCCTTTCAGCAGTTTTCGCGTAATGCTGAAACAAACAGAAAGACAAACGAAGAAAAATTCCAAAAATTGGATTCTTGGTATCTGTATCGCCTCCAGCATCAGCAGTTTTTAAAAATATTCAATGTCCAGAAATGGTCATTCTAAAGATTTATTATGGTCAAGCCATGATGGTAATTTAAGGCTTAAATTATTTTAGCATGATTTAAGGGGTAACGTTTTTGATGAAGCAATTTTTTATTATGTTTTTCACATTTTTATGCCTTGATATTGGTCACATTTTAAAGCTTTCTTTCCAAAATTTCGATTTCTAGAATAAAACACTCAAATTTTTTAAGTTTTCACTGTTTTTTAGGCGTTCAAAAAAAGTACTTAAAAGACAAGTTAAAATAAAAAATTTTTAGAGAGAGAGGGCAGTATTTTAGAGGTAGATGGAGAGATACTTTAGTGACGTGCAAAAATATTTAAGGTTTTTGAAGAGAGACAGCAGGCTATAAAAAAGTATTTTAGAGAAAGATGGACATGTAGTAGAATAAGGGGGGGGCTCCCGGCCCGGCGACTAGGCTCTACGCGAGCCCTTTTCGCCAGATGGACATAATTTAAGGCAAATGTTTACTAAAAATTTCTGTTATGTCATGTCTGTCATCTTGAGTGGTGTCGTGCATATGAATTTTATTTTGCAATTTTTATCCAAAAAACAGCAAAATTTTAATTTTTCAAAGTGTAAAGTATGTAAAACATAAGGTGGTATTAATTTTTTTTAATAAAAGTTCTTTGTAGTCTTTAAATTTATCAAAAAACGGTATTTAATAATAGTAGTTTTAACAACTAGTGGCTAAAATGGTGCTTTTTTTTACAAGCGTTGGTTTAAATAACGAGCGCCGCGAGGAATTTAAAAACGCGAGTACAAAAAGCTCAGTTTAGCCGCGAGTTGTTAACACTATTTTTTTAAATACCTTTATCATAAAATGCAAAAAAAATCTCGAACGAAGAGAACCTCTCGCAGCACACCATCTTTACACTATAAATCAAGGCGGCTGGTAAATGAAATAACAATCGTTTCCATAGCGATGTGTTTTACTCGGTGACGTTCATTGTTGCGACATTTTAATCTTTGACAATTTGATATTTTGATGATATTTTTAAATGATTTTTTTAGTAAATACTAACTCTTAGGCAAGAATAATTAGATTTTTTTAATATTACTATTTTTGGCTATTTCTCTTTAACTTTGGGTAAAATACGGACAGAAATCTTTTTTTGCACCCGTGATCAAAAAAAAAGTTACTAAAATCATGCTTTTGATGAAGGTATAAAAAAAATATATTTTATGGGTCATCTTGGCTTATTTTCTTTGGTGGCCCAATCATATCTCTGTAACAAAATGCTTAGCGCGCCTACCTTGTTGGCTAGAAGCATTTTGGTGCGATCCCAGTAGTATTTTCAATGCTAAAAACCTTTTGTGTGTCTTTATGGAAAATAATTGGCGGTCGATCCGCGGTCGATAATGTCATTTGACAGCTGTCATTTAGGGAAGTGGCAAGTAAAAAGTGGCCTATGTTTAAATTTAGGTCACACCCTACCCTCTTACCAAAGATGTCCTTTCGCGCGACCGATGCCGCGATGATTTCGAAAGCACATTTTGAAAACATACGTCACCGTTTCAACAGCAACGTCAGCGTTTCGAACCATCGCTACTGATCGCCAAAATGGCAATTATTAAATCACATTAATCAGCTTTGTGTGTGTGGCTTCTCGTTTTTTGGATTTGGAAGTACCAAAATCAATGAATAGCGAGCTTTCCCTCAAAAAAGGTAATGGTAACCGTAGATCCGGATTTCGCACTTATGGTGCTGATCAGTACGGTGCTAGGAATTAGGAGATAAAATGATGATGGAAAAATATGACACAGGATTCATGTAAAAGACAACTATCTGTCAAATTGCAGAATCGGCAGATGTACCTTCATTTTGAAGGAAAATTAAGCGTCTCTACGGAGACAGATATAATTATCTTTACAGATATCCTAAGCTCTGGAGTTAATAAATTTAAAAAGGGATTTAGTGAGGGTGAATAAATAACAAAATCAATGAATACCGGATTTCGCACTTATGGTGCTCATCTGTACGGTGCTAGGAATTAGGAGATGAAATGATGATGGACAAGTACCGCCATATTGAATCGTTTTCGAAACGGCCGCCGAGGCGCTTTCGAAATCCTTTGAAATGTTTTGAACCGTGACGTCACCGTTTCGTCGCCAAAATTACATTTTACGCATTTTTTCAAAGCGGTTTCGAAATTATCGGTCGCGAAAAGAAGTCTCAAATTTTATTCAAATAGGTTTACTCGTTTTTGCGTAATTAAGGAACAAACACACACACATACACTTTCGCATTTATGATATTAGTTGACTTCAGCAATATATAATATGCCCATATTGTCACTAATGTTATTGGGTTTAATGGTACATACAAGCAAAAGAATAGGCAATCTTACGGTTTTCAAGATATAATTTACTGCTGTAATTTGTTTGGTTTACGCAGAATAGGAATAAACGTAAAGCATGCGTGACTTTTGTGATATTACTGAAAATATAAATCTTATGCTAAGCCAGGCACAGACATGCGGTATGCACTTGTCAGTGTCCGGCTTTTTACGTCTTGGCCACATGTCTGTAAAACTCCAATGCAAAAAAATGGACGAACAACATGAGAGTCGTAATAGAAGTAGATAGACAAGTCGAACTCGTCTATCCGTACAAAAACCTGACGCTGAAATCAGTGTTGTGTAGTCATGATTGTATCACTCTCCGAATTCGTGTGATTCGTTGTTGGACAGTGAATAGGCAAAAAATTTAACAAAATTATTGAATAGCGAGCTTTCTCTCAAAAAAGGTAATGGTAACCGTAGATCCGGATTTCGCACTTGTGGTGCTCATCAGTACCGTGCTAGGAATTAGAAGATGAAACAACTGTGTGGGAAAAATGCCGATAGTAATAGTAGTTTACATAACAAGCATGTTATGATGGTCATTAAACGCGAAAATGAAGTTAGAGACGCGAGCCGCAGGCGAGTATATTAATTTATCTGAGCGTGTAATGACCATAACATGCGAGTTAGTGGACTATACTTTATCTACGACCAAGAAAAATGTCATCCTAAATATCAGAAATTATTAAAAATATGAAACGCGAACACTCTTTAAGTCAACAAAGCTTCATAACCATGATGTTCTATCTAATAAATAAATAAGGTTACTAAGCACAGTTCACTTTTTGATTGATTTTAGGAAAAAAGATATACTCTTTTCCCTAAATACCCTAAATAGTTATTCTGATAAAAATTAAAAAAACCTGTTATAGAGCATTTCATTTTAGATAAAAAAAGGTCAAACAAGCATTTTTGTAGTACTAACGTCTTTTTACAAACGTCATTTAAATGTTTGAAAAATGGAAAAAGTTGTCACATTTTGAATTTTAATGCTGTTAATTAAGAAAAAATATATTTTTTTGAAAAAGCGATGTGAAACCTGAAAGATAAAATATTTTCGCTAAAAAAACGTTACAATGTTTTTTACATCACTTATAGTTTAAGAAAATGCTAAAATCATGTCGATTGTATTGAACGTCTTTGCACCAAGATTTTTCTATAAACCTAAACTTCTAAAAAAAATACAATTATGTGCTAAGTAGTTAGTCTTATTACCTATCAAACGACCGTAAAAAAGTTTTGACTTTTTATGTTTATTAAGTAAAAATAAGAAATAACCAAATATCTACAACATAAGAAAAATAATTTTTTGAATGACCGTAATACTGACTAGTACATGATGCTTTGTGCTCTGATATTTCTTTTAAATGTTCTATAAGACCCTTCGAACTCACTGGGATTAAGTGGGCAAGATAAAAGCAGGAATAAGGGAAGTACCTTACATAGTCAATGTTTGTTGTTATTTTATTGTATATAAAAAGATGTCTCTTATTTTATTCTTTTTTACTGTCGTTTGATAGGTGATAAGAGTAACTATTTAGCAAATAATTGTTTTTTTTAGAGTTTAGATTTATAGAAAAATCTTGGTGCAAAAAAGTTCAATACAATCGACATGATTCATTTTCTTCAACTTATTTTATTTTTGTATAGAAGCTATAAGTGATGCAAAAAAAAGTTGTAACGTTTTTTTATCGAAAATATGTTCTCTCTCAGGTTCCCCATCGCTTTTTCGGACAATATATTTTTTTAACTAACAGCATTAAAATTCAAAATGTGACAATTTTTCCATTTTTTAAATATTTAAATTACGTTTATAAAAAATAGTTAGTGCTACAAAAATGGTTATGAGACTTTTTTTTATCTAGAGTGGAATGCTCTATAAGCCCAAATTTTTTATTTTTTAAAAATATTTTTTTTTGCATTTTGGGAAAAAATTACATATTTTTGACAGTTTCTGACAGTAGGACGTATATGGAAGATTTTAATTTTTATCAGAATAACTATTTAGGGACGTTATTTACACAAAAATATACCTTTCGAAAAGAGTATATTTTTTTTCTTAAAAAAAAGTTAACTGTGTAAGGGACTTTTCATGTATCTTTTTAAAAACAAGGTTTTTTTCTTAAAAATGCCTAATATGTCAATTTGACGGGACTTATTTTTGGTTAGGTACTAAAATTATATTGGATTTATTTACGTTTAATAAATATTTATTAATGAAATAAAGTTTCATCGCTTGTCTCGCCATCTTGTGGTTTACGTCTAAGCTTTATTATTATCCTAGGACCGTAAGTGAGCTATTAAAATCGTGTTGAGAGGGTCGTAAAATTGGTATTATTCGTTGGTCGTAGTTAAAGAAACTTATTGAGAAACTACTTGATTACCGTTAGAAATAAAGATTTTATAGTAATTTTGATGATTTGGTTATATTCTTTGTCATTTTCGTTTTTACCAGATAATATAATTTTATTAAACAAACAATAATGTTATTTTCTTCATTCCTTCTCTTTATATTTTTATATCGAAAACAGTGCTTTGTGTTACAATTGTTCAAAAACCACATTTTCAAACAACACTAAAATTTGATTCAAATTTGCATATCCGTCAGGGTCTTTATTCTTGAAAGTGAGAGAAGGGAGCGCTCCCGGTTTATTCTACTCCCTGTGTAGAAAACCATCTATTTAAAAAACATATTAAGGCGCATTTACACAGACAAACTTTCCTTTGATGTTGAAATGCCGACAAACATTTACACGAGCCCCTTGAGCAAAATGTTCAAAGAAAAGTTCGACCAAAATCTCGTACATAAAGACTCACGGAAATTTTGGAGAGAATGTTAAGCAAAATTTGTTTGAAGAAATGTTGGTATACAAATTTAAATTTTATAGTTTTATGGGAATTCATTGAACTTAACTGAAAATAGAAAGACTAAGTTTTAAAACAAGGTATTTTTAATTAAGTGCTTTCCAACGGAAAAACGATTTGATGTCGAAATTCACATTTTACCTCATAAGCAACTTCGATTGACCTGATTTTTATAGGGGATATGCCAGTATACTTGTAACTTTTTTGGGGTTGTAAAAAAACGAGAATAAAAAATAATAATTGGCACTTATTTATTCCTGTTGCCTGTAAAATGTAATGATAAAAATTTACGTTTAAAAGAATATCTCTTTATTTTACTTCCTAGTTTAAAACACAATACAATAATAATCAAGTCAAATTAAAACACCTATATACATTTTATTAAATTTCAAATATATGAACAAAAGCACGTTCGGTCTAAATAATACCCGTTTATTACCCACTTTTACAACCCTACGATCCCAGACCTTTGTCTAAAAAAATATAATTTAGCAGTAATAGACTAAATTTCTGAATCGGAATATTGCTCCTTTGCATATTGTTTGTTCAGTGTCAGTAATCAACCTTGATTATTACATTAAATTGACAGTAAATATCTATCTTCAGCATTTTCATGAACCTTTTGCTTTTTTAAGCAACCGTTGGGGCCTTAAACTAACTAGGTAAATCTGGTGTGAGGAATGAAAAAAAAACAATCTAAGCTAAGGGTAAAGTAAAGTTACAAAAATATGTTTAAAAAAAAATCTCCTCCTCACCACTCCTCATAGTCGTGAGGCGCGGATTACCGCTTAAAAGTGCAATTTTTGAGTTTTTTGACGATATTTGAAAAACTCAAAATTTTTTTGGAAAAGAAAAATTTTCCTGGGTTGTTTTTTGAATTTAGGAAAAAACTCTTGGAAATAAAAAAAACTCGCAAGAATATCCCAAAAAAACCCCCGGGCAAAAAAATCCGGGAAAAACCCTAAGAAAAAAAATATTATAAGTAACCCTAATCCATGTGACAAAACTGATAGTCAAGAATAATGTTTCGCTTGCCGTCGGCTTTTTTTCACAAAAATTTAAAATAAAAGTTGGTGTTCCATTTTTTTAAAGAATTGAGATCACTGATCACTGATGTAAAATTTTGTTTATTCTCATCTTTAAAAATATGTTTCCAAAACGGATAGCAATAATTTGCTCAAAAATTTACCCGAACAAAATGTTCAAAGAAAAGCTCACAAAAATGTTCACGCAAAAAATTTTAGATCTTTTGCACGAGCTTTTGTTTGAGCACGTTCGTCTGTGTAATTGCGCCTTTAAATCTTCTATTTGGTATTGTAGCACCCTATAATAAAAAAACAACAACAAAAAAGAAGCATGCATTTGTGTGTGTGTGTGTGTGTGTTTTTACGATATTCGGAATCAAGAAATAGTAGTAGTTAGTTTGTTGAGTTAATGGTAGAACGAATTGCTTACAGGTCGGTAAAATGCGTATTTAAAAATTATTATATTTCAAACAAAGTGTTCTTTTATTTCTATTTATTATATTTGATGTGTTGGTTTATAACATGTGTATATTTAGATAGAATCGTTTTATGCCGTGAACCATGCAGATTTAAATTAAACCAAAACATTTGCTGTCTTTTGTGCTGGGATTTTAGTTTGTATGACGTATGACCAAAGATGTATGAAATAGATATATATTTTGGGTATGACACAGGATGTAAGAAAGGGCCTTGTTGAATCTACTAACATTTTCCTTCCCTGTTTGAGCGAATATCCTAGCAAGTAAAAAAAGTATACTCTAGAGATATTAGCCCAAAATATCAACTATTAGCTGAGTAGCCTCCCGTATGGGACCTCAGTACCTTCTGGCGATCTCCAGCTTACTAACCACAAACTCTTTAGTTTTGAATGTATTTTTATAAATGTAGAACGACAAATTTTAGTAATGAGACAGTAACTTTAATTTTTTAGTAATTTAATTTAGTATTTGTAATTGAATGTTTGGCCTAGCATGACTCGATTTTTGGAATTGAGATCGAGGGTTTCTCTGCCGTGCTCTTTCCCCTCGTGACCTTCAGGCCGAGTACGGCACTACTATTGATTTTCTTTGAATTACTAAATTAGGAGTATTTTTCAAATTTTGTGTTTATTTTACATATCACACCTTACCTCAAGTCTCCCTAAATTTGTTATTGTCAGGCGCATTCTGGGCAAATAAAATTATGTTTAGTGGGGTTAACAACGTAGGGCTTTTATTTATTTTGGTTGTTTTATTTTAATTTGTTAAAGGAACCTGGGTATGTATGTTTTACTACACCTGGCTGAGTTCTTTTACATTGGAGCAGGAAAACAAGGCATTTCCTCGATATATCACTTGATTTTGACTACCCCCTCATTCGCTGCCGGGGAGAATTTAACTTCCTACACCTCCCCGAATGTCAAGAATACGGGCCCTGGGAGTTTCCGAGTGACGGCCATAAATTCCTCAAATATTTAATAATGTTTGTCATTCACAGGCTACTTGTCACAAACCAATTGTTCAATGCCTGCCTATATCCATTTGTTTGTGGACATAAAGAATATCTTCTCATAGTGTAGTAAGTAGCATGTGCTATAAAAATTACCTATTATATAGGTATTTAGTTAGTAATCGATGTAGCTAGTAAGTTTAAAGACGAAAGAGTTGGCGCCACACATAAAAGATGAAAAGAAACCTTTATATATATTCTATTATGCTTAGATAATGAAAACAGTAATATTATAAAAGGAAACTAATTTAAGTTTTGTGTTTTTTATTATAGGACTGAAATATTGTTTTTTTTTGAGGTGCGTGTAATATTTCATAAATGGATTTTATTGTTATTATTAAGTAATTAAAAAGAATTATTAATTACTTGTTGGATGTTTTTAACATTTTGAAGACTTTCAATGTATCTAAAAAAGTTAATGGTACAATATACTAAATTTCTAACCGTATGGAACAGAAAACATCGAGTAAAAAATTCTATAATTTTGTCAAGAATTCTATATTTGTGTCATAAACAGTAGATGTTATTTTTCTTTTCTAAAGCATAAAAGGCAATATTGGCTTTTATTAGAGGTCCTCTATACAGTTGTTGTTTTACCAGAGGTGGGAAACTCATATTGCTCTCTTTATGGAATAGACCGATGTTTTGTTTATTTTTATAATTTCCCCAGATAGTTTGTGAAAGACAGATATTTGTTCTGGTGAGTGTATATAAAAAATGCTAATAATATATAACAATAACAATTTTTTTTGAAAATAAACATAGAAACTAATTATGTTGGGAATTTGGAACCTTTGGTTGCACTAAAACAAAATTATGATTGTTTTCCACAAACCAAAACTACACTTTTTTGCACTCGACGCGCGTTTCGCTAACAACGTTAGCATCATCAGGAGACGATAAACAATGAACTAAATTAATCTACGCTCTATCTTATATACAATCCTTTAGTGGGCGGAGATAAGACTAATAAATTGTGATTGATCACGATTTTTAATCCTACCTCCCCTCAACCAAAGAATAAAGTGTACTAAACGGGATAGGTCCTCTATCTTTATTTAAACTATTTCTGGATTTAATGATTTCCATACTTTCATATGCATTCAAAAGTCTTTTGTTTGGTACACTTTTTAGAAGTTTTAGGTTATCTAATGTGAATCTATGATTGTTTTCAAAAGCATGCTCGGCCACACTTGACTTTTCTGTTCTTCCGTATTTTAAGTGTGCTAAGTGTTCTTTAAAACGTGTTTGAATAGAGCGTCTCGTTTGGCCAACATATTTTTTATCACAATCCATGCAACTAATTTCGTAAATTCCACTTTTTTCTAGAACTGTAGTTTTATCCTTGGGATTTCCTAGTAAGCTTCTTATTGTGTTACCGGATTGATATACTAATTTAAGACCGGTGTTATTAAATACTTTCTGTAATCCTTTCGTATAATTAGGATTATACGGAATTGATACAAATTTTGAGTCGCAGGTATCTTTTTGTCTGGCGAAAACGGTTACGACGAAGGCTTAATAAATAAGCTGATAAATAGACATTCTTTTCAAAAGACCTTTCGGAATTCTACCTTTTTCAGACAAAAAGATACCTGCGACTCAAAATTTGTATCAATTCCGTATAATCCTAATTATACGAAAGGATTACAGAAAGTATTTAATAACACCGGTCTTAAATTAGTATATCAATCCGGTAACACAATAAGAAGCTTACTAGGAAATCCCAAGGATAAAACTACAGTTCTAGAAAAAAGTGGAATTTACGAAATTAGTTGCATGGATTGTGATAAAAAATATGTTGGCCAAACGAGACGCTCTATTCAAACACGTTTTAAAGAACACTTAGCACACTTAAAATACGGAAGAACAGAAAAGTCAAGTGTGGCCGAGCATGCTTTTGAAAACAATCATAGATTCACATTAGATAACCTAAAACTTCTAAAAAGTGTACCAAACAAAAGACTTTTGAATGCATATGAAAGTATGGAAATCATTAAATCCAGAAATAGTTTAAATAAAGATAGAGGACCTATCCCGTTTAGTACACTTTATTCTTTGGTTGAGGGGAGGTAGGATTAAAAATCGTGATCAATCACAATTTATTAGTCTTATCTCCGCCCACTAAAGGATTGTATATAAGATAGAGCGTAGATTAATTTAGTTCATTGTTTATCGTCTCCTGATGATGCTAACGTTGTTAGCGAAACGCGCGTCGAGTGCAAAAAAGTGTAGTTTTGGTTTGTGGAAAACAATCATAATTTTGTTATAGAAACTAATCTTACTTATTTGTTTCAAAGTTTGAGATAATGATGTATTTTAAATTAACTCTGTGAATCGGACTTACATTGTCTATATTTTATTTATAAGCGACGTTTCGATCAGTACAATCTCTGATCGAAACGTCGTGTATAAATAAAATATAGACAATGGAAGTCCGAAACACAGAGTTCAAAATTCAAAAAAAAATCGATTATAGGTTTAAACTAAGGTTACATTTCTTTACAAAAAAATGGAAATATTAAAAAAAAATATTGATATGGATATACATAGTTTTTTCCTAGGGATAAAAACCAATATGCGGCGCGGCGGCGTACGCAAGAGGGGGCTTAGATTTAATTTAAGAATAAAATGGTGTTTTCTAGACAAGCCTCCCCACCCCCAGGAAGAATTTCTGGGTACGCCACTGTCACTGGTAATAAGGTACGAAAAAAGTACGAAAGCAGTTTTTAACACGCAAATATTTTCTTTGACTTCCCTTTATATTAATACATTTACGTTCCTTACAAATACAGCTTTGTTGATTTGTTTAATTGCTGTATTGTATCCCACATCCATTGGATGTGCAAATGATATTCTTTTCTGGAACGTAACTCCAATGGATATTTAATTTTTTTCCCATTCATGATCATACTCCGGAACATTCATGGATATCCATTGTATATCCAGTGGATGTACTTTTGCTATGTGAGATGTGACCCATAGGTAATAAATAAGGAAAAATTACTTGGACGTCTCGGCCAGAAAAAATTCTTCTGGGAACAGTAATCGTGTTAAAGATAATTTAATGGTAAGAATATTATTGGAAAAAGTAAACGGATAAATAAATCATATTCAATATTATAGCATTTTGAATCAATCAATCAATATGTATCTTTATTGACTACGTTTTGTAAGTTACAATACAAGTGTAGCAAGTCAAAAAATACAAATTTGCGCTAAATTGTGAAGGTTAAGAGTAAACACACTAAAACATATTTGTAAAACAAAATAACACTTAAAGTAACACACAGCATATCGGACAAAGCATTTTTGTTTCTCACTTCATTACGGCCAGGCCTCCAATGTCTAATGGAGAATCCAGACTCCTACAGATTCGTTAACCTAATAAGGATGAAACAGGTCTGGAGGTGTCTGGATTCTCCTTTAGACATTGGAGGCCTGGTCGTAATGAAGTGAGAAACCAAAATGCTTTATCCGATATGCTACGAGTGTTACTTTAATTTTTATTTGCGGACTCGAGATTCACTTTGTTGTTTTTTTTTTATAAAATAACACATGTATGTTAATATTTTAGAAATTCTCTACAAAGGAATTGCTTAACAATTTGAATCTGGTACTGGATTGATTTTTTACATTATCAGACAGAGTTATAGAGATCTGCACTTATTTTTTGTGAATGTGAATTTTTTATTATAAAGTTAGCGGATCTTGTGCCATAGTAGAGTTCAATTCAAAAGAATTTTTGTTTTTATGGATTTCTACCAGTTGATATGGGATGAAAAGTGAAGAAAGAGTAAGTATCCTTAGTTTGATAAAATAAGGCTTGCAGTGATCACTACATCCTAATTTGCGAATTAAAAAGACTACCCATGACGGTTTATCTATGCTTAAGACCGCTCCCGAGCGATCCGAGATCAATTTAAATATACAGGGTGTTTCACAACTTATGTATAAAAATGAAAGACGTGATTCCTAACATTTTCCCAAAAAAAAACAAAAATGTGCTTAAACATTTTCTTCGCCTTCGACTGGACATTGAAGGTTATTAATAAAGCACCTAATAAAAAACAATCATCAAGCAAGAAAGTGCGTTGCCCGCCTAGGTTTTATCTCCTTATTGTACCACAGAAAGTAAACAAACTATGCGATATTAGCTGATTCAGTTTTGAATGTCACGTCGCGTGATGCGGAGTATTAGTTTTTTTAGTGATTTTTTTTGTGTTTTGTTGGAAAAAATGACACACAACTATTAATTTCTTGGAAATGCGAATTAGTGCATATTGTTTTAATTTATATCGAAGCACAATAACCCGCCGCAGAAGCTTACCGAATTTATTCCTGTGTCCCCTTACATTAATAGAGGTTTGTCATTATTTGACCTTTTTAGGGGTTTTTGTTACTTTATGTGTATCATACTTCAACAAATCATTTGCATATAATGGTAAATCCATGTCTTGGAAAAATGTTCCCTAATCGAAACATTTTTGAAGAGGCATTAAATTTTTGTATTACTTGCAGGCCACTTAATACGCTTTAAAAGTTTTTGACATAAGTTTTAAAACACCCTGTATAATTTAAATTAAATTGGAATTATTTAACAAGACATATTATTCATCATTTGGCATGAAAATAATGCTATGGCCACTCGTATGGGTATCCATAAAAGGACATCACCACACTGACCACTTTTATACAATAAGTTTTTAGAAGAAAGTTACTTTTTTGGTCATAGAAAATATAATTGTTTATTTTTTATAATAGGTATGACTCATATATCTGAGTAATAATTTATTCTGGCGGCAATACTAGCATACTTTGTGGTGGGAAAATTTTGTTGTTTTTCGGGCAAAAAGTAGCTACTCATCAGAAACTGGAATGCTAACGTATTTGTCAGTATTTCAATGAGACTCTCTGTTCCATAAAAAATTCGTTACAACAAAAGTTTTAATATTTTGGTAAAGGCTATTGACTCTTGACCTTACTAAATAAATTGCTCTTTTAAACAAACATTTTAAGTTACAATGGCAGTTTCAGTGGGTGGTTATATTTAAATAAAAAAGAAAAGTGCTAAAAGAGCAGTATGTAAAGTAAATACAATATTATTTCTTTAAATGTGTTCAAAATCTTCAAGTTTATGTTTTTTTGATTGTGAATAAGATCCCACCATCTTTATTTAATCTGAGAATAACATCTTTATCTATCTATATCTCTCTCTGTCCTAGATATTCTGAGCCTTCTACGATAACACCACATCTCGAATGCCTCCAATTTTTTGCACATGGCACCAGTCAGGGTCCATGCCTTCACTCCATGTGAAAAACCTAATAACAGCACACGAATTTGGAGAGTGTTATTAAGATATATTGACTTCATTTTAATAAAAGTTTTTCTGGCCTTAAGGACAAATCGCCCACCGAAATTTTCAGCTATCTAAAAATTTTTTATTTATTCTGAAAAAAGATCATGACGTCCGAATAACTTTCGAAAATATCTCCCCCCCGAAAATTTGTCATGCTACGCCACTGTCTTCTTGCATGTGGTCCTAGCTCTCATTCAGCTGGCAACTCAGGTATTTGTACGAAGCGACGTGTTCGACTTGTTCCAGTATTCAAGTTAAGCCAAAATTGCGAACTTCCCAAGTAGCGGAAACACTTACAAAACAATGAAAATTTTCTAACCTCAAAACTCAAAATTGGCGCAAAACTCCCTAGTGCATAATTACAAAAAAATAATATTCAATGGACGTAATAAAGATGCCCTAAAGTTTTGATCCTTCCTAAATCGGGCATGGGACACTCAGAGCTAACTGGGACGTCCTAAGGATGTCCTGTGCTACTTGGATTTTCTAGTGTGTCTGCAATTATTACAGTATCGTGAACATATAGGTGGTTGGTTTGTATGCCGATCATAGTTAGACCCTCATTGTAGATATTAAACAACAACGGAGGCAATATGCAACCATGGCGCATACCTCCCCTTATTTGGGCCCCTTGGGAGAGTTGGTCATCAACAAATACCCCGAAAATTTAAATTAAAAACACCAATTTTGAGTCAAAATTAATCTAGAAAAAAATTGAGTGGCAAGTTATTCTGACCATTTTTTTTAGGAGTTCAAAAAAGGAGAGAGGTAAGGTAAGAAAATAATAAAACCAAAATTAAAGATATTTTAAAAGGCGTACTAAATTTTTATAATTATAGCAAAGGGATGACCTGCAATTTTTTAATTGATTTATGGTTAAAAAATGTCATGATTTTGACATGCTTCTGTTTGCATTTTGAAAATACAATTTATTACATCGAATAATATTAAGTTGGACAGAGGAACCTCCCCAAATTAAAAAAAGTTTTTGTTAATACACTAAACAAGCAGTCTCAATTAACAGCTATCCATCATAATTCAGACATGCATCTTTTTATATAAATATAATGTGATTTTGTACAAAAATACATGGGTATATAATTTTTGTACGATCAAATGAAAATGTTTTTTGATTTTTTGTTGCTTTTTATTCAGAAATCTTTGAAATCTACAGTTTTTAAAAAAAGTCTGTTCTCTAGTGGACATTTTTAGCTTGATTTCATTCTGTAGAATGACGACCTTCATGAAGCATCGAAGGCAGACTGCTGTGCAAATTTGCAGAAGAACTAACTTTAAATTAAACCAAATATGTAATTATTTTAACACCTGGTGCAGCAATAATAAGCAAATAATAGCAAACATCAAAAAGACTGTGCGTATGAAATTTTCATCAAACAATAACCGAGTTTCTTATGACATTGGCGACATACGGCTTTCAAATGAAATCATTCAGCAAGTAAACATTACTAAATTTTTGGGCATACAAATTGATAGTAGTCTAAACTGGCAAAATCATATTGATACTTTGGACAAAAATGGTCTCATGAATGTCTATTATGCACTAGCCTACTCTGTATTGTCATATAATGTTATATTTTGGGGACATGCGGCATATATTGAAAGAGTATTTGTGCACAAAAAAGTATCCCTAGGCTTATTTTTAAAATCTCTCCCTGCACCACGTGTAAAACTGTCTTTAAACAGCAAAAAATTCTTACCTTCCCTGCAATTTTCAATTTAAATCATTGGTTTTTGTCAAAAATAATATTCCATTGTTTGGGGAAAATGCAACGTTTAGTAACAATCATTATAACAATCATAAAAAAATGATTTTAGAAATGTGCCCCTATCATGTAGAAGACTTTAAGACTTAAAATGACTATTTGTGTGTGTAGTTTGTCTTAAATTTGTATTTTATGCACTTGTTTTTTTTTTATTAATTTTTAACTATACTTAGTTATAGGTTTTTATGTATTATTTTTATTTGTTAATTTGTATGATTATCTATTTATTTATTTTCTCATTACCAACTGTATTCATAAATTGACGAACCTACCCTCAGGGTATTAAAATCTTGCTACCATTTTTTTTTAGTTAGGTACATTTTTGACGATTTCCATATTGTAACCTGTACAATCATTTAGGAAATAAATAATTTCTGATTCTGATTCCGAATGAGAACAGGGACAATATGCAAGAATTGAACAGGCCAGGTCATCTTTTATCCAAATAAAATCCGTGTTGTGTAGTCGGAATTTTAATACCATTATCTTTTTAGCATGTCATTGCGGCGTGGAGGCATGGAAACTGACTGATGCCATGTGCAAAAGATGGATAGACAGAGTGGGTAAGTCACGTACTTTATCCTTCTCTTAAGGTTAGACTTAAGATATCTACTAAAACCAATCTATATTAAAATCGCACTTCTCGCGCGCTCCGCCGTTCGATTTGCCAAAAGGTAATGGATAAAAAAAATTATGCAGATTTATAGCTTCTCATAATTTTAACAAGCGAACGTGTTTTAACATACAAGAAGGTGTGATTGGCGCATGGTGCGATCAAACAGAAAGCCTACCACTTACTATTTTTTTTTTATTTACAAGCTTTTTTTTATACAGATTCTTGATGGATGGATCAAAAAGGTAGCTGATTTTAAGAATAGGTAGCGACGGCTAAATATGCATGTTGGAGTATACATTTTATGCCTGTTTTTGCGGGGTTAATACAGCATACCGGTTTGGCAAAATTAATGACGTCACGGTATGTTGTTTCCAGACTTAATTCGCCTTGTTGCCACATTGCACAATAAAAACGTGGATATTACAAACTGTTTTCAATAAAATGCGTTTTAATAAAAAAAAAGTCGGCCTATATTTTAAATTTGAGACATTTAGTTGACATCTGCAAGGTTAATTTTAAAACCATAAATACAGTTATAGCAGTCAGGTGACATATCTGGTATTGTTGACAATCTAAAACTTTTATATTTTATTTTGAAATAATTTTTTTGGCAAAAACACGAACTTTAAAAATATACATTTTTATAAAGAAGAAGTTAAGAAACCTTCAAATCATTTACGTCAACCGAAAAGAAACTAAAAAACAAAAGATCTTGGGTGGAAATAACGAAAATTCAAACTTGCATGAGCATCCCACAAGGAACACACAAAATATCAAAGCGAAAAGAAAAATGATTAAACGATGTTTCGCCCTGGGTAACCAGCGTGGGCTCATCAGTAGCTTCACTGGTCACCCTCCACTATACATCATTAAACACCATCATACACTTTGATTTCCGGATACAGTTAGCACTAGCAGCCAAAGAAATCAATAAACTGCGCTGTTTTTCCTGCAGAGCTTTTTGCTATCGATATTATTGATTTTAAATAAAGCTGGCCCTACACTACATTTGATATTTTCGAGGTGTTTTATGACATGATCTCGAAACATGTAGCGAACCAATTCTTCAAAACTAGCGGGAGGGTAAAAGCGAAAAATAAGGGGCTGCCAATATTTGTAACACCCAAAAAGGGGTGAAAAGATTTTTTTTGCTCTGTTTCTTTACAAAAAACGTTTTTTTTACGAAAAACTTTGCCACTTTTTTTATTTTTTTCTTCAACTTTCTCGAAATTTTCGTCATACCGTAGAAAAAAATTATTTCCCCCATGGTCATACTCTACTTTTATTCGAAAAAATTTAGAAACAGAGACGGGATCAGTTTTCCTAAAACGGGGATCTTGGTTTCGAGTGAGAAGATAAAGGGCGCCGCAGGCAAAAATTTTTCAATTAAATTAGCCGAACGCAAAAATGTTAGAAAAACAAAGCACGAAATAAAAATGGCGCCGCTTACATTTTTTGTTTTAAATTACGTAATTTCGGGAACGCAAAGAAATAGGTCTAAAGAGTATAATTTTTAAGAAAAAAATATCAATTTTCTCACCCTCCTCCACTGGGACTACAAGGGCCGTGCACAAATTACGTAATGGTCATAGGGGAGAGAGGGGTTACAAAACGTTACGTAGGTTGGATGGGGGTTTTCGACAGCGTTTGCATTTGTATGAAACTAAGAAAATTTGGAATTAAAATAAGTGAAAAGTTTTTTTTTGGGGGGGGGGGTAGTGGTCTTGAAATCGTTACGTAATATTAGGGGAGTGGCGTGCCAAACCGTTACAAAACATTACATAGGGAGGGGGTCAAAAATTGGTAAAATCACCGTTACGTAATTTGTGCACGGCCCCACATCTGACTGTTCCTCCTTTTTGATTTCGAATCAAAGTGCAAAACTCGGGTTGGACGTTCGAAGGCGTCAACCCGTCCTATTTGCTTGATAAAGTTTCTACGGAAATATCTAAGTCGATTTCTCCGGCCGTGTATGAACGCTTTAGGTTAAGCATTTGCATGTATCTCAGTCCCCAGCCTGTAAACAGTGCGTAAGGACAATGGTTACAAAATGAAAAGCCGAAAAATATTTTTTTTTACGATATCTTTCATCAGTTTGGTATTAAAGTCGAGCAAAAACAATTTTTATTCCAGTCCTAAAGGTATGAAAATGGAAAACATTAGAAAACAACAACCTGGAATGGATTTACTACGTGTAAGATGTCCATCCTTTTCTGCCTAATGTGCTTTTCCGTTTGTCTGCGTCTTATACACGGCTGCTTGGCCCCCTAAGGATTTGCTTTGGAACCCTGTATCATCAATAGTAACCCGATCAACTAAAACAACAACAATAGATTTATAAAGTACCTATCAGAAAAAAAGACTAAGGACGAATTCAGAGTTCCGTAAGGTAAGTGGTATGAGGTATGCGATAAGACGCAAGGAAAATAAACTAGCAAGTGATAAGCGGTAAGAGCAGCATGGGTTTGTTTATTTTCCTTGCGTCTTACCGCATACCTCATACCGCTTACCTTACAGAACCCTGAATCCGCCTTTAGCTGTCTGGTGTACAAACCTACTAGAAACTGGTGTTGGTCGATTTGTTGAGTTTTTTAATTCCTGTCCTGATTAATTTTGGAAGTTTTACATTCTCTATAAAAGATTGGGCTCAAATTTACACATGTAGTGCTCAAGGGCCCCCTATTTATGTCCTAAAAATACCAGAATCAACTTTATCACAAACACAAAATCGCTCTACCTTTGTTGTCAGTTGACAAAACACTCAGCTGTTTGAGACCCAAGTGTCCTCGACTTTCTCAAAGAGTCTTATCGCCTTTCTTAGAGCTGGGCCATACTTTTTTAGCCTGTACAACAGGGTTGGTTGATTTCATCGTCGGGTTATACATATTTTAAATGTAAGTACTTTACTTTGTTTGTATAAGCGAGGCAGACATATGTCCTAATTATTGTTATAATTAACTTAACTTAACAAAACTTCCAACATTTAACAAAAATCTACAAAATATTGTTTACAATTTACTTTCATATTCAGGATTGCCAACCAAAGAAATACGCAATGTAACCATGATGTCACACCAAGTTAAATGTGACGTCATGGTGTAGTTACTCGCAAAAATACCGATCACCCTGTTACTATACATACCGGTATGCTGTATTAATTCCACAAAAACCGACCTTTTATTATGTAGTTACGTACGCTTTAAACAAATTTTTTTAAATATGTCTATATGAAAAATATTTTTCCAAATTTTTCATAGTGACAGGACCCTTTGCACGATTTTTTTAAATTTAAAATTAAATATTGCCATTAGACAGTGCAAATATGTTAACGCTGTTACAAAAAATAAATACAGTTATTGTAATGAAACAATTCAAATGTAAACTTATTTTTTATCCACTTTAGTAAGTTGGTAAAAACCCTTTTAAAATGCGTAACGGAGGGACCAGCAAAAAGAAGCATATCTTCATTAATTTTTTTATTATTTATTTATCTTTTCAATAGGACCTCAAAAGATGCAAAAACTTAATATAAAGTAAAAGTTAAAATCACACTTAAATAATTTTGTTACTATTTTACCAAAAAACGAAAGAGTTAAGAATTTAGCTAACAAAATGTTGCATAACGGATGAAATACTATTCCCACTCAAAATAGAAACAATATTCAAATTACAAGAAAAGTGATTTACCCAAAATTAATAAATCTTGTTAATACTAGCAAGCCTACTTTATTTATTTTTTATACAATTATTTCACGGATAGTGTGCAAAAATATTTGAGATTAAAAAGTTTACTTATAAAACACCCAAATTTCATGGTTTTGGCTTTTTTTGACACAAAGCAACATTTTAAATTAACTTTTTAATAGAAAAAATTAATAAGTGGTCACAAAGAGTAGGTTAATGCCTTCGGTAATTCGTATTTTGTGATATTAACCGTGGTGGACTTTTAGTTGGAATAGCTATATACTTACTTAATCCTATGTAGGGGTAATAAGAATCGACTGCCAACAGGTAAAATATTCATGACCAGGAACGGATTTTTCGTTATGCATTCAATGAAATAGATATTTAAAGGCGCATTTACACAGACGAACATGCTCAAATAAAAGCTCGTGCAAAAGATCTAAAATTTTTTGCGTGAACATTTTTTTGAGCTTTTCTTTGAACATTTTGTTCGGGTAAATTTTTGAGCAAATTATTGCTATCTATTTTGGAAACATATTTTTAAAGATGAGAATAAATAAAATTTCACATCAATGATCAGTGATCTCAATTCTTTAAAAAAATGGAACACCAACTTTTATTTAAAATTTTTGTGAAAAAAAGCCGACGGCAAGCGAAACATTATTATTTGCTCTACTATCAGTTTTGCCACATGGATTAGGGTTACTTATAATATTTTTTTCTTAGGGTTTTTCCCGGATTTTTTTGCCCGGGGTTTTTTTTGGGATTTTCTTGCGAGTCTTTTTTATTTCCAAGGGTTTTTTTCCTAAAGTCAAAAAAAACCCAGAAAAATTTTTCTTTTCCAAAAAAATTTTGAGTTTTTCAAATATCGGCAAAAAACTCAAAAATTGCACTTTTAAGCGGTAATCCGCGCCTCACGACTATGAGGAGTGGTGGGGAGGGGGATTTTTTAAACATATTTTTGTAGCTTTACTTTACCTTTAGCTTTTATTGTTGTTTTTTAATTCCTCACACCAGATTTACCTAGTTAGTTTAAAGTCCCAAGGGTTGCTTAAAAAAGCAAAATGCTGAAGATATAGATATTTATTGTCAATTTAATGTAATAATCAAGGTCGATTACTAACACTGAACCAACAATATGCAAAGGGCAACATTGCGATTCAAAAGAGTGGCCGGCCTACTACAGTCTACTAAATTACTGCTAAATTATATTTTTTAGACAAGGGTCGGGTTCGTAGGGTTGTAAAAGTGGGTAATAAACGGGTATTATTTAAACCGAACGTGCTTTTGTTCATATATTTGAGATTTAATAAAATGTATATAGGTTTTTTTAATTTGACTTAATTATTATTGTAAAATACTAAACTAGGAAGTAAAATAAAGGGATATTCTTTTAAAGTGCCAATTATTATTTTTTTTATTCTCGTTTTTTTTACCACCCCAAAAAAGTTACAAGTATACTGGCATATCCCCTGTAAAAATCAGATCAATCGAAGTTGCTTATGAGGTAAAATGTGAATTTCGGCATCAAATCGTTTTTTCGTCGGAAAGCACTTGATTAAAAGTACCTTATTTCCAAACTTTGTTTTTCTATTTTCAGTTAAGTTCAATGAATTCCGATAACAATATATATTTTACATTTATAAAGAAATTTTTATACCCCCAATTCTTCAAACAAATTTTGCTCAAGATTCTCTCCAAAATTTACGTATGTTTTTTTGTACGAGATTTTGCTCGAACATTTCTTTGAGCATTTTGCTCAAGAGGCTCGTGTAAATGTTTGTCGGCATTTCCACATCAAAGGAAAGTTTGTCTGTGTAAATGCGCCTTAAAATGCACTTTTGCTGACCTGTGGGCACAATTTTATCCCAGACTAGGTAATAATAAGATTTGTCAGATTTTTTTTTATTTTGTAACAGTCCGACCAAATGCCATACATCGTTCGAAATTCCAAAAGGTTTTAACCCAAATTCTTTGAGTTATTTTCGAAATTCTGGGCATTGTATCATTTAGCAATAAATAAGGCGCTTCGACTTTTTCGCTCTTTAAGAAAATAAATACCATAAAACACGTATATCCGTAAAAAACAGACTTACCTGTGCCGTTACAGGTCGTCTTTTGGTAATAATTCGGTGATTTAGGAGTTTTTTCGCAAAGATTTATGCAAAAAGTTTTACAAAATTACGATGTTAAGAGTTTAATATGGAAAAGCACAAAGTTATGTATGTAATAAAATCAAGCAAATGAAAAAAGCCCCTGCAAATGTTAATAGATGTTTTGAATCAAGTGGTTCATTTAAGCATCCAATGCTAAATTTTAGGATACACAGTTGCACAAATAGAGAGTTCTTAATCGTACAAAAGCGACTACGTCTCCCCTATCTACGACCATCCTTGCAGTATTCGTATGTTGCTAGCGTATCCTAACCATTTTGTTATCTGTGGGTTTTCATAAATGCCTGATCCACAGTTTCACTTCTTCTATTTTCCATTCTATTGCCCTCTTCTTTTTCCGACAAGGAAGGAAATAGATGTGAGCGGCGTGAAGTAAAACTGCGCATCAAGCACTGAAACAAGAGTTGGTTTTGTTACGTCGTACGTCGTAAGCACAACTTCAATTTTTTTTTGAAGACGCTTTCACAAACGCATCAAAGATACGATAACAACCAGTGGCATAGCCAGAAACTGGTTCTCGGGGAGTTTGAGCAGTTAAAAAGCTTATAATTTAAAAAAAATGATGGCCGCATGCGAAAATTTTGTATTTTTTTTATTTTGGAAATAGCAGCGCAGGTGAAACTTTGTCGGAAGAAAAGGACAAGAAGACATTTTTAAGTACATGAATTGACAGGAGCAGGTCTATTCATAGGAAATAGGGCGATAAAGAAGAGCTACCCACTAGGTCGATACGCGACGGTTTTCCCGGCGGAGGTATATGCCATACTGGCAGCCGCACGAGAGGAAGAATTAAGGACCGGAGCAGAAGATAAGGTCTACATATGCACGGACCGCCAGGCTACCATAAAAGCACTTTGTAAACCTACAATGCCAAAAGGAGTGGTCCAGGAATGCGCGGACGCCCTCCAGGATCTAGCAGGGAAAAAAGAGGTTGAACTTGTCTGGGTTCCAGGACACATGGGGATCCAAGGTAAGAGATGACGGACGAGCTTGCAAGGAAAGGGTCAGCTCAAGCATGCGTCGGACCGGAACCGTGTCTGGGATTTACCAGAGGTCAGATGAAATCTGCCACCAAGGAATGGACCCATACAAGACTAAATCAGGAGTGGCAACACACAGGGGACGCCAGGCAAGCCAAGGAGCTCATCTAGGGCTTCAGTAAAACAAGAAGGGACTGGTTAGTGCGCAGGAAACGAACAGAGATAGGACCCCTAATAGGAGTCCTCCCTGGACACTGCGCGCTCCAAAAGCACCTGGCAAGGATGAAGGTAGTGCGGGACTCAACTTGCGGAGAGTGCTGGGAAGAGGATGAATCCTCACACCACTATCTTGCAAGGTGTCCGGCCTACAGAGGAATCATTGAGGGAATCTTCGGAGAGGAAGTGTTCGAGCCGGAACACCTTCCGATGCTGAAATGGTCGGATATCCTGAACTTTATCCAAAGGACGGGAAGGTTCGACCTTGGTGGAGTGGGAGCGTGAGGGGGAAGCTCTGGGGATGGCGAAAAAGGCTACTACTAAGTACATGATTGGGTAAAAGAGTAGCTATTTTTTAGGCCTCTGGGGGGGTTTTAACCCCCAAACCCCCTCCCTGGCTACGCCACTCTAACAACAAGAGCCGTTTTCTTTTTGTCGCGGTTACGGTTAACCTTGATTCTAAAATTTCCCAGAAGAATAAGCAAAGGATATCTTTAAATATTGTTTAAATTTACAGATAATTGTTGATATTTAAATATATGTCTAGTCAAAAGTTTTTTATTTTTATGAATTTCGGGATTGTACTTAAATTTTCAGATGAATATTGCTATGCATCCTGTCATGTTCCATGCCTTGAGAATCGGAACCAGCCCATTTTGCTGGTTCAGAATGATTGCGGTTCTCAAGGTAGACCTTCACAGGATGTGCTATCCAAGTCCGTTTTTTCTGTTAATGTCAGCTGATTGGTGACGTCATAAAATTTTTGATTTGAAAGTTTAAGTACAATCCCGAAAATCATAAAAATTAAAAACTTGAATGCATATATATATATAACATAAACAATTATCTGTAAGTTTAAACAATATTCAAAGATATTACACAATCGAGGTATCCTTCTTTTGCTTATTCTTCTGGGAAATTTTAGAACCAAGGTTAACCGTAACCGCGACAAAAAGCAAAGTTACAATCCCATACATTAAAGGAGTATCAGAGAAAATTCGAAGAGTAGCGAAAAACTTTAATATTAAAACAGCTTTTAAATCTAGTACTACAATTCGAAGCCTTCTTAGTAAAACAAAACCGGAGAACAAACAAAATAAGGAATGC
Source organism: Oxystoma pomonae (assembly GCA_963921995.1). Lineage (NCBI taxonomy): Eukaryota > Metazoa > Arthropoda > Insecta > Coleoptera > Brentidae > Oxystoma > Oxystoma pomonae. The sequence continues at coordinate 1,495,985 of OY998167.1, read as the reverse complement.
ATTTACCAAGTTCCTTGTGAGTGTGGTGAATAATACATAGGCGAAACTAAAAGATCACTATCTGTTAGGCTTAAGGAACATCAGACGAATACCCAAAAAGGTGAAACCACGAAATCAGGAATTGCCGAACATGCATGGTCAAAACAACACCGAATGAAGTGGGCAGAAGCAAAGGTTTTGCACAAGGAGTCACACTGGAAGAAACGAAAATTCCTTGAAGCTGCGTTTATTGGGTAGAATCAGGATATTTTCAGTAAACCAAGTGTTGAAATCCCAAATATTTGGAAGCCCCTCCTTGGGCGGAGCCAACTTCTTAAACTTCAAGGTTGAGTGATTTCTCACAGTATATAAATACGTAGCCTTAGGAATTGATTGTAGTTTGCACCTGAAGACGATCAGAGATTGTACTGATCGAAACGTCGTGTATAAATAAAATATAGACAATGGAAGTCCGAAACACAGAGTTAATTTCAAACACATCATTGTCTCAAAATTTCAAACAAAAAGAAAAGTGCTAAGGAATCAAAACTAGCTTTAGTCTATTTTAGAACGGTCCTAAGTTTAAGTGAAATTTTTGGTTTTAAGCATTTTAAACCAACCTTCCTTGAGTTTTGGACATAGTTTGATATATATGAAGAATTTTAATAAATTTTTTTATTGAATAATCATCTTAACACAATCTTTTGTTGGATTTAAGGAGAAAGTTTCAATTTAAGAAAATAAAATAAAAAAATATAAACCCACTCGGGTTTTAAATAGTAAACACTCTATAGAACAAATTAAAGTTAGGATTATATATCACTCTAATTAAAACTTACCTTTGATAATAATTAATAAGGAGTAGATTAATTTTGTATTTATTTAAAGGGGTTTTTATTTATGAAATGTATTAAAAAACTTAAATGCAAATTTTGTTTACATTTCTGTCACTGTCGAAATGTCAGTTTCAAAATATTAGCTGCGTTCAAATCACAAACAGCGACTTCGGATCTCTCACCTCTGCTTGCTCCTTGGCTTGCACCAACCTCTAGTGATGAAAGCTACAGCTTTGAAATGAGTGGACTTTGAGTAAGAAAAGATTTCATGACTGAGCATTTAGATAACCTCAATGTTTTAATTTCAGTTTGTAAATAAATTAATATAGTTGTTTTGGGTTTTTTTTTGTTTGGTATATTTTTCGTGCATTATCAGTGACCTTCATTTATGTATGTTTTGCCTCGTCGTGCCCTCATAAATATATTTTTGGTGCTGAAAACGGGTTCAAAATATGGCGTTTAATCCTTGTAAAAACGGTTAATTAGGGAAATTATAAACGAAATTATTACCAATTGCCATCAAACAATTTGGGGGTTATAAATTTAAACCACCCCCGAGAGGTGGTCTAAAAAATCACCAATTTTATAACCTCAAAAACAGATAATGAAGCTATTATGTGCCAAAGTTTTGGCGTTTTGCCATTTTGAAACCTATCAAAAAAAATAGTTTTAAGGCATTTTTTCCTAAAATATGGTGTATTTTGAGAAAAAAGCAGTTTTCAGTGGTATTTTGCAATAACAATACAAAATAATCAATAACTTTGTGTGTTTTCTGTATGTATAAGTGTTTTTTGAAAGTTGGTTTTAAAACTTAGTACCCCCACAGGTGTAAATTTTTTCACCTGTGGGGGGTACTATCTTAGATCTTAGTAAATCTCACTGTAAATTAAATTATGTTTAGTAAATTTTGTCCCTCAACAAACACAGATCACAAAACGAAATAAAAAGAAGACACATAGGCTCACAAATATTCTTTCGGTTTGACCATAATTTAAAAATAATGGCAGTAATCCCTTACAGTTTAAGAGATTTAAATCGATTTATAATTCTGATTTACTAATTATTTACATAGAATTTTTTGATATTATCCGGATAATGTGAGAATATTGGACAATAAGAAGAGATTCAGGTTCAAAATATTAGGATTAGATTTTATTCAATGAGAAAAAGTTAATTTGCATAACAATTTTGTCAAGGCCTTTGTATATTTAACGATATACTATTATCCAGTTTTGATGAATTTTTGATTGGCCTGCATCTATATAAAGGAAGTAGTTAAGGTACAACCGCGCAGACAATAGTTCAAATTTTTTCGCCCTAACAATATTAAGCTTGGGTTTTTAAAATTAATTTGGAGCATAAATACCTATTCAGAAATGTATTTTCAACAGTTTTTTTGTCAACATTTACATATATACACCAATAGTAGAATCAGGCCTAAGATCAAGTTTAAATTATTATAAAAAACAATATCTCAATCAAATATCTTGAACTCTCCCCAGTAGCTGTGTTTTCATTATGCTATCGTTTCTTCAAGATCTAAGTCGATCATTTCACGCATACCTACTTGATACGATAACTATAATAAGGTAGGTGCAATTGAACCTATTATATTGAGGCGTAAATTAAAATTATTTGTTCTGTGTAAGTCTCTCCCGAGTAAAAGATTAATTTAAGAAAATAGTGACATTCAAATAATTGTTTGCAAATGTAAAGCCTAGTTGTAGTCGGTCATAAACTTTACTTCACTATTTTGGCGTAATTTGTTATTTTTTTTTGAAAACGATTCTATTTAATTCTGCACTAAAATGTAAAAAATAATGTTAACTGATGTATTGAATAGAGAGCTTAGGCACATGAAATTGTGGAGTACTCTAGGGCGCAATTACACAGACGAACATGCTCAAACAAAAGCTCGTGCAAAAGATCTAAAAATTTTTGCGTGAACATTTTTGTGAGCTTTTCTTTGAACATTTTGTTCGGGTAAATTTTTGAGCAAATTATTGCTATCTATTTTGGAAACATATTTTTAAAGATGAGAATAAATAAAATTTCACATCAGTGATCTCAATTCTTAAAAAAAAATGGAACACCAACTTTTATTTTAAATTTTTGTGTTACTTATAATGTTTTTTCTTAGGGTTTTTCCCGGATTTTTTTGCCCGGGCGTTTGTTTGGTATTTTCTTGCGAGTTTTTTTTTATTTCCAAGCTTTTTTTTCCTAAATTTAAAAAAAAAACAGGAAAATTTTTCTTTTCCAAAAAAATTTTGAGTTTTTCAAATATCGGCAAAAAACTCAAAAATTGCACTTGTAAGCAGTAATCCGCGCCTCACGACTATGAGGAGTGGTGGGGAGGGTGATTTTTTTTAAACATATTTTTGTAACTTTACTTCACCCTTAGCTTTGATTTTTTTTTAATTCCTCACACCAGATTTACCTAACTAGTTTAAGGCCCCAAGGGTTACTTAAAAAAGCAAAAGATTCATGAAAATGCTAAAGATATAGATATCAACAAAGTGAATCTCTATCAATTTAATGTAATAATCAATCAATCAAGGTCGATTACTGACACTGAACAAACAATATGCAAAGGGGCAACATTCCGATTCAAAAGGGTGGCCGGCCTACTACCTGTGAAATCCAAAATGCGAAATCTACGCCTCAATAAAATAAAACGAAATAAACAAATTAAAGCGTACTCAAGGAAATTTTTTTGTTTTGCGTCGGAGAGCCCTTTCTTTATGGAAAGATTTATTCTAAAACTTTCATAAAAAAACTGCGTTTACCCTTGTTTGTTGTCATGTAATTTTGTGTGTCAATGTAAATTTGACCAAAACCCCCTCTCACTAGTCTACGGTTTTTACCTTCTCTTAACCCAGCAACAGCAATAAATAAGTGCCAATTATTATTTTTTTATTCTCGTTTCTTTTACAACCCCAAAAAAGTTACAGGTGAATTTCGACATCAAATCGTTTTTCCGTCGGAAAGCACTTAATTAAAAATAATAGAATCGTAGATTTCTCCAGGGTGAAGCAGTTGAATCATAGTAGGTAGAAGGAAAGAAAGTCCTGTATGCTTCACAAATATTTTAATTCAATAAACACGACGCGTTTCGATTTTTTCTTCAAAAAATCATTTTCAAGTGTGCATTCTATAATACAATAAAAACGAGTGTTTCAAAATTAAATTTCTGTAAGTACTGTTTTTATTTTTTTATTTAAATTTAATTTTGAAACACTCGTTTTTATTGTATTATAGAATGCACACTTGAAAATGATTTTTTGAAGAAAAAATCGAAACGCGTCGTGTTTATTGAATTAAAATATTTTTGAAGCATACAGGACTTTCTTTCCTTCTACCTACTATAATTAAAAATACCTTGTTTTAAAACTTAGTCTTTCTATTTTCAGTTAAGTTCAATGAATTCCCATAAAACTATAAAATTTAAATTTCTAAGAAATTTTTATTACCAACATTTCTTCAAACAAATTTTGCTTAAAATTCTCTCCAAAATTTCCGTGAGTCTTTTTGTACGAGATTTTGCTTGAACTTTTCTTTGAACATTTTGCTCAAGAGGCTCGTGTAAATGTTTGTCGGCATTTCAACATCAAAGGAAAGTTTGTCTGTGTGAATGCGCCTTAATACTGAAAAACAAGGCTAAAGTTTTAACTTTGCTGAAAATTGGGAGTTGGCATACAAAACACTCCTTATACCCATATTTGAGATTTAAAACTTCAAAGCGCCCCACTTTGTGAAAAATGCATTAAAATATTTGACAGTTATACATATTAACAATAAAGCTTAGATGTAAACCACAAGATGGTGTGACAAGCGATGAACCTTTATTTTATAAGAGCACTAATTGACGCCAAAACGTGAATTATTTATCTATATTTTTAAGACAATAAATATTTATTAAACGTAAATAAATCCAATATAATTTTAGTACCTAACCAAAAATAAGTCCTGTTAAATTGACATATTACGCATTTTTAGGAAAAAAAACCTTGTCTTTAAAAAGATATACAGGATGTTTCAAATTCGATGCTCACCATGGTGATCTCCTAAACAGTAGGAGATACGAAAAGGTTTAAATTAGAGCAAAGTTGCGCAATTTTATGCTTTGCTCAAAACTAAAAAAAAAGTTTACAAACTCCGGATAGTTCCGGCGGAAAAAACCGAAATCTTCATTTTTAGTTTTTTATGTTTGTGCGCCCTTGTTTTTAAAGCTGTCAAAAACGCTTAAAACTTTCTACAGGCACTTTTTTAGGATCTATCTAGTGAGAGATCCGTTTTTGAGAATTGACATTTCATTGTGACAGGAGCACTGTCAACTTCATTTTTTTCTTATGGACTCATCCTTTTTTTCTCCTGCCATTTGGTTCATAAAGGATGACAGATAACATTTTGCAAGCTTATTTTGACAAGTCACCTGACGTTTTAGGTTTACTGACCATCATCAGCCCAAATTCAATTTTACATTTTAAAAATTACAGTTTTTTTGACACTTTGTTATAACAAAATATCTTTATCTAATATTTTATAAATACGTTTTTTTCTTTGTTTTTTTAATTGTTGAATTTAAGCTGATGATGGTTAATTAACTCAAGACGTTAGGTACTTGTCAAAAAGAGGTGGTAAAATATCTGTCATCCTTTATGAACCAAACGGTGGGAGCAAAAAAGCATGTGTCCATAAGAAAAAATGAACTTGAAAGTGCTCCTGACACACTGAAATGTCAAATCTCGAAAACGGACCACTCATTAGGTAGATCTTAAAAAAGTGGCTGCAGAAAGTTTTAAGCGTTTTTTGACAGCTCTAAGAATAAGGGCATAGAAAAATAAAAAAACTAAAAATAAAGATTTCGGTTTTTTTCGCCTATCTGCGGAACTACCCGGAATTTGTAAACTTTTTTTTGGTTTTGAGCAAAGCGTCAAATTGCGCAACTTTGCCTTAATTTAAAACCTTTTCGTATCTCCTACCCGATGGTGAGCATCGAATTTGGAACACCCTGTATGAAAAGTCCCTTAGAAACCTTAATTGTTTTGACGTTTTAGATAGAACGTCATAGAAACTTCAGGTTATGAAGGTTGTTGACTTAAGAGTGTTGGCGTTTGATATTTTTAATAGTTTCTGATATTTATGATGACATTTTCATGGGTCATACAGTGGTAGGTAGAGGCCCTGTATGCGATTTTTGACAGTTATTGTTTTACCAGAGGTGAGCAACTGGATTTGACAGTTGTTAGGGAAATGTTTGAAATTATGTGTTGGCAACCCCTAAAAATAAATAACTCAATCATTGTCTGATTTTTTATTAAGAAACGTCAGGTGTAAAAATGGAATTTTGCTGTATCAAAAACTGTAAACATACGTTCCTCGACGAATTTGTATTGTTCCTTTGTCCAATGGAGAAAGAAACTCAGGAAAAGTGAAAAGAAAACATGCATTTACCAAGCTGTACAAACAAACATACGCATTTAGCATGTACTTCGTTAATAAATAACACATTATGTTTCCATGTTTTATTGTCAGTTTTATATATTACCTATTATTTACATTTGTAATATCTACCGTGTGTATTCGCTGTTTGTTTTTGTTTTTTTTTGGTCAAAGCTTGACATATTTTACTAACCAAATAAAATCAATCTAAAACTAAAAACTGTATGGGTAAAAACAAAAAACCAGTTCATTTCATAAAATCCGTTTTACATGCAAATATGAAAAAAACTAGAAAGAGAGGGCAATATGAGTTGCCCACCTCTGGTAAAACAACAACTGTCAAATGTATAGATCGCCTGCGGCTCGTGCTCAAACTTCATCTTCGCGTTTAATGACCATCATAATATGCTTGTTATAGAATAATAAAATACAATACAATACAATATAATTCGTTTATTAATCCCATCCAAAATTACAGTATGTTTACAATTTAAAAAAAAATATATAATATTAAAAGTAATGGAATTAAAGGGCCATTTTTGGCAGCCTCCCAGATGAACAAAATCATCAAGGTGCTGATGTTGCCCAGAAGAGTAAAAATAGTAATAGTCTTTAAATACAAACAAATAAATAGACCGTAGTTTTATAACAATAAAAATTAAAAAAAAAATACATGGGAGATAAAAGAATGAGAAAACAACAAAGGAAAAGAAAAAAGTGAGTAAAAAAAAGAGTGGAAAAAGTGTGAAGAGTGTGCACATATTAAAGTTTGTTTATCGTTTTAAATGTTTTTTTCTAAAAGCTTTGCTGGACGAAAACGATTTTTTAAAGAATTCCTTGCGGTGTTTGGGAACGTCTACTAAGTTTCCATGCCTTTAATTTCTGTTGTGTAATATGCGGCGAAATCGAAATTACTTGTCAGATATGAAGGTTTTTTAGACTTTATAATTTTATAAAAGAAACATGCCTCAAGAAGTAATCGACGACAATGCACATAAACACCCTGTCTACGCCGTATTCCGTATATGAATCGTAGCCCGCAATTTTGTACTTTTTGTATTCGCCTAGAATCATGTGAATTTAAATAGAGCCCGTCACATAATTACAGTAATTGAAAAAAGATAAAATTAGGGAAACACAGAGAAACTACTATTAAACAAAGGGATGGGGCAACAACCTTGTCAAATAAAAAGCCAGTTAACTCATTTTCGTTTTGGCAGCAGTCACGGTAGGCTAAAGGGCACTGAGGCGGTAGGAGTTAACTGGCTTTTTAGTTGAGGACGATGTTGTGTGGGAGTACAATTCAGCTGAAAACTTCGTTTAGGGTAATATTCGGATCTCGACATTCCAATAAGAAGATAAAACTGGAGTAGGTTTTTTTATTGCCGATTCTGCTCATAGATATAGCATGGCAAATTTATTTATATTAAGACCAAAACACCTTGCGGAACACGTGAGGAAGAAGAAAATATTAAAAAAGCGTTGACTTCGCCATAAAAAAGAGTTAGGAGCCAATGTCTACTGAACTGATAAAATCAGTACAGAACCCAATCGGTGCATGTTCACACCCAGTTTGGCCTTGTAGTCTAGTCAAGTCAAGTAGATATGAGAGGTAAATATTATATTATAATTGCTATGATATTCTTCTTCAGTCAGTTTCCATGCTTCTACACCGTACTACACAACACTGATGGTTTCATTTTGATATTATATGACATGTGTACGACACAAAATGCCTCATTCAGACCACACAAAAATGTTAAAATAGGTAAACAAATGCATGACTGCCGATGACATGACGTTTCAGTAACAGAATATTTGAAAGATATCCAAAAAAAATAAAACAGGACATTAGGGGACATTGGGCCCAGTAAAAAAAATCGTAGGAACGGAAAATATTAGTTGACAAAAATTTTTTTAGTCCCTTTTCTTTAAAGTATGAACCTCATTGCTAAAGTTTTTTAAGTTGCTACACAAAACAATTTCCAACAAGTAAAATATGACAAAAATATGAATCTTTGACGAATTATTTATTGATGATACAAATATGTTTTAGCAGTCAGTTGAGGCTTGTATTTTTCGCCTTAATTTTTTAATGGAAACAAGAACTTTGCTGGACTATAAAAGCACTTTTTTTGCATCTTTCAATCCTGCAGCAAGAAAAAGACCTCAAGATCTACGATATCGCTGAAATCGAACGGAACATGCTCCGAATTTGTTATTGAAATCGGATCAGATTACAGAGGCGTGGAAAAGGGTTATAATATACAATAGAAGGACTTTACCGATGCAAAAATAGTAGTTTTCACAACCAGCGGCTAAAATAGTGCTTTTTTTTACAAGCGTTGGTTTAAATAACGGGCACAACGAGGTATTTAAAAACGCGAGTAAAAAAATCACAGTTTAGCCGCGAGTTGTTAACACTATTTTTTTTAGTATACCTTTATCAAAAAATCCAAGAAAAACAGGAAAATACTTTTAAAAATTTCGAACAAAGAGCCCTTCTCGCAACACACCATCTTTACACTATAAATCAAAGCAACTGGTAAATGAAATAACAATGGTTTCCGTAGCGATGTGCCTTTTTCCTCGGTGACGTTCATTTTTGCGACATTTTAATCTTTGACAGTTTGATATTTTGACGATGTTTTTAAAAGCTGGTGGAAATGGCTTAATTACTACTTTCCGCTACTTCTCTTTAATTTTGGGTAAAAAAACGGACAGAAATCTTTCTTTGCACGCGTGATCAAAAAAAAAAAGTTTTTTTTTGCATCGGTAACCAAAAAAGCCATGCTTTAGTTATTACTCATCATGTTTTTGATGAAGGTATAAAAAAACTTTTTTTATCACGGTTGTGGTTGTCCCTTGCCCCTTTGGTAAATTCTCTCCACGCCTCTGATCTTCTTCGCACGGATTGCAATCTTTTCAACATCGAAATAGATTCGATCTTAACACGAGATCTCTGTTTTTCGAACATTACTGTTAATGTAAAGTTAAATGCAAACTGTTAATTTTGTAATTAAGTTTGCGCACCTTTAAAGGTTAAAAAACTTGAACATGTATTTGGGATTAAATTTACAGTTTCTATGGCGACCAAAAGTTTTTATTACAGCTGACAAGTGGTAACTTTTTGGGGATTTTTATGCTGCCAAGTTGGTTGTTCTACTCAATATATTTTTTTGAAAACAAGAAAGTTAATGCATTAATGCGGGGGCGATCTTCACCGGCGACCCCTTGTTGCTTTTAGTTGGGTTCTCTTATGAAGGTTCAGTTGGGAAATTTCAGTACGCATTTTACGAAACATTTTGTATTTCTAATTTTTTCAAACAACAATAAAAAAAATGTCAATGTTTCAGGTAACTTGGGGATCGCTTTTAATATTAGTTGGGAAAATGGGCTTTATCCCTCAATCAAATGCCTTCGGATCGCCGGTGGCCATCTTTATTGTGAAACCCTGATTAGGATTACAAATATTTATAATACATATAATAAAACTAACTATAAAGAAAGCCAACAAACTAATGGGTCTTTTACCATCTGTATAGCGTTGTATGAACAGCTATATTAGTATTCAAAATGTATGCTATTTTAAAGGAGGCGAAAAGTATTTTTGTGCGTATTTGTTTTTATATATTATATTCTTTCTTTTTGATTTCTTTAAGGCACTTGCGGGGGCGGCTGGGGCGTTCGACACGTCCCTGTACCTAATTAAGTTTCTGTACACCGATAAGGACATTTTACCGTCCCCGTTCCCCAAAAAATCCTGAATTGCTTCACATCACCCCATGCACAGTGCTTTTCTAATACCTTCTCCTTTTGACAGTGGTTTTTCAGAATTTTTTTTTTTAAACCTTCATAAGAAACACAATTTTAGTAACCAAACCATGGCTTTTTGGTTACCGATACAAAAAAAGCTTACAGAAAATTATGCAGCTGCTGTAGAATAAGGGAGGTGAAGAGAGGATGGAAAATAAATTTTTATTAAAAAAAACGTTTTAAAAAACAAGCTTTTATTAAATGCACTCAAAAGTAAAAAGTAATTTTTTATCTTTTTTATACCATAATAAAAGCGATGGGCGCAAATTAACAATTTTAACTTTAGGTATCGTATATCGGTCACATCGACGATTCACCTAAGAAACAGTTGGTATTACTCTAAAACCAAAGGACATTTTCAAAGGCTTGGCAAGCACGGCAATCTCATCCGTTCTCAGCTTCTTCACATAAAAGCATTATGTTCGAACAGAAGAAGAATTTCGTACTTCTTTTGTCTCTCTTTGTCACTGTAAACTTAAAATTTTTAATTTGCGCCCATCGCTTTTATTTTGGTATGAGAAAGATAAAAAATTACTTTCTACTTTTAAATGCATTTAATAAAAGCTTGTTCTTTAAAAGTTTTTTTTTATCAAAACTTATTTTTTAATTTTTAGATTTGTACCCTAAATCGTCCATTTTGAATTAGCCATATCGAAATTTTCAAATCTGATCAAAAATGTATATCCCCTTCCCGAAAAACCCCTGTATGCCAATTTTGATTTAAATCGAACAAACTAAATCTTTTCCCCCCTCCACTTCACTCGTTAGATGGAAGTGTGTACCTAATAATACCATATTATTGTATTGTCGCCGGAACTATAAACGCATACGAAATTTGAACACACACCCTTAATTTTTAGATTTGTACCCTTTATCGTCCATTTTGAATCCGCCATAATGAATTTTCAAAATCTGATCAAAAATTCGTATTCGTTATCCTCAAAAGCCCGCGTATACCAATTTTAGTTGAAATTAAACTTAAGTGTTAATGACATATTATTGTATTGTCATTGGAACTATAAATGCAAGCCAAATTTGAAGGCAATCGGATGTGTATAAGTTAGTTAAAATTGGTTAGTAAAAGATGACCGAAAATCGTCCATTTTGAATCCGTCATATTGAATTTTCAAAATCTGATTAGAAATTCGTTATCTTCATCCCCAAGTGCCCCACCACACCAAATTTCAATGAAATCGGGCGTACTTCAACTGTACCGCTCTCCACTCCTTCGAGGGAGTTGTCAATTTCGTCACACTATATTCTCTATTCTTATATTATATCTTATCTTGTATTGTCACCTCAACTATATAAGCATACCAAATTTGAAGCGTATCGGATGTCGGGAAGTTGGTCAAAATTAAGTTGCAAGATTCCACCCGAACAAAAATAGTTACATACATACAATGCAAGTTAAATAAAAGCTTGTAATATGGTGAAACACCCTGTAGTTACTTATTACTACTCGATAAAAGCAATTTTTTTTTATGGATTGTGGAAAGCAAAACAGCTTTTAAATAATCATCCTTTATTCTGGATTGATGACGAGAACATATAACAATAAAAAGAATGGCAACAAAGAGGCGTAAATGCCTATAATAACAACGAAAACGTCCTTGCTAATGCGCCGAGTGAAAAATGATTATGGATCAAGTTCAGATATGCTTCCTACCTTTATTTCTGATTGAAAATCTTTTTCTTATAATGACAGTTTACGAATGTGTACGCTTGTTTGGAGAGTGTCAGCGAAGATCGTGCATTGCAGTTAAAATAACGTAAACATTTAGATGATTAAATTGAGCTGACAACCCAAGAATTTGTCCGGATCGACGCTTTCGACTTGGCTATAACCATCCATTTTGTTTTTCCAACATTAAAGTTAGCAGACCTTCCAACTGCAATTATGACAGTTTCATCAGTATATCTGAGCTTGTTAATTTATAGTCAGAGCCTCTGTTCAGTTATGAAGTGCATTCTCTATTATCCCAAGGAAGAATTTGTCGACGTTTTAACGTTGCCAAAGGCGACTTAACGTCGCCTGCAACGCTGGATAATATTTTTACTAATACAGGGTGTCTTAATTGACATGGGCCACTATTGCTATCTCGGTAACTATAACAACTACAAGCTCGAGATACGGGAGTTTTTTGAAAAATTGCTGAAATATATTTTTATCAAATATCTCAAAAAGTATAATTTTTGCAAAAAGGTTGTTAAGGAAAAAATTTTAGCATTTTTAACGCTCTTCAATTTGGTAGTTTTTCAAAACATTTGCTACGTCTACTTTTTGAGATATTAACATAAACTTACTTTTTTTAAATACGGACCTGTATTTTTTTATTCCATTTTTTTAAAGAACTTTCTTTTTTTTAACGATGTATCACATGTCCATATTTGTTTGAGGGTTAATGATAAAAAAATAAAATTTAAGTTTTATTGGGTTTAAAAAAAAATTGAACGTCAGAGGTGGCTTAGACGACCGATAAAACAATTGCCTGTTTTAATAACATAAACAGACTGATGCAGCGTCTAATGAAAAACACTATTTATTAACTTTTTAACACGTTTTTTAAAACTAAACTTTCTTTTTCAGTTTGTCTCAAAATCTCCATTGATATTTGTTTCATCTTCCCCGTCCTCTGCCGGTTGCTTGGAAGGATTTTCAAATGATCCGTGCAACACCGTACTCGATCCGTGTAATAGCAAATTTCCATCTAGCCTTGTAATTTAATTTTTCGATTTGGTACGCGCCTTTCGGGGTACGAATTTTGATACATTTGGAGCGCTCTTTCAGCATTTCGAAATGCTTTTGCATAACAAAAAATTAAATCTAATTTTTCACCTTTTGAAAACGGCGCCATGTTGATTTAAACTTACCTTGACAGATGTATTACGCAACATAGGCTTTTATAAGCAATTGTTTCTTTTTGCTTTCTAAAGGCGCAATTACACAGACGAACATGCTCAAACAAAAGCTCGTGCAAAAGATCTAAAAATTTTTCCGTGAACATTTTTGTGAGCTTTTCTTTGAACATTTTGTTCGGGTAAATTTTTGAGCAAATTATTGCTGTCTGTTTTGGAAACATATTTTTAAAGATGAGAATAAATAAAATTTCACATCAGTGATCAGTGATCTCAATTCTTTAAAAAAATGGAACACCAAATTTTATTTTAAATTTTTGTGAAAAAAAGCCGACGGCAAGCGAAACAATATTCTTGGCTATCAGTTTTGTCACATGGATTAGGGTTACTTATAATATTTTTTTCTTAGGGTTTTTCCCGGATTTTTTTGCCCGGGGCTTTTTTGGGATTTTCTTGTGAGATTTTTTTTATTTCCAAGGGTTTTTTCCTAAATTCAAAAAACAACCAAGGAAAATTTTGCTTTTCCAAAAAATTTGAGTTTTTCAAATATCGGCAGTGGTGGGGAGGGGATTTTTTTTTAAACATATTTTTGTAACTTTACGTTACCTTTAGCTTTGATTGTTTTTTTTTTAATTCTTCACACCAGATTTACCTAGTTAGTTTAAGGCCCCAACGGTTGCTTAAAAAAGCAAAAGGTTCATGAAAATGCTGAAGATAGATATTTACTGTCAATTTATTGTAATACTCAAGGTCGATTACTGACACTGAACAAACAATATGCAAAGGAGCAACATTCCGATTCAGTAGTCTAGCCTATTACTGCTAAATTATATTTTCTTGGACAAGGGTCGGGATCGAAGGGTTGTAAAAGTGGGTAATAAACGGGTATTATTTAGACCGAACGTGCTTTTGTTCATATATTTGAGATTTAATAAAATGTATATAGGTTTTTTAATTTGACTAAATTATTATTGTATTGTGTTTTAAACTAGGAAGTAAAATAAAGAGATATTCTTTTAAACGTAAATTTTTATCATTACATTTTACAGGCAACAGCAATAAATAAGTGCCAATTATTATTTTTTTATTCTCGTTTTGTTACAACCCCAAAAAAGTTACAAGTATACTGGCATATCCCCTATAAAAATCAGGTCAATCGAAGTTGCTTATGAGGTAAAAAAAGTAAAAAAAATACCTTGTTTTAAAACTTAGTCTTTCTATTTTCAGTTAAGTTCAGTGAATTCCCATAAAACTATAAAATTTAAATTTGTAAGAAATTTCTATACCAACATTTCTTCAAACAAATTTTGCTTAACATTCTCTCCAAAATTTCCGTGAGTCTTTTTGTACGAGATTTTGCTCGAACTTTTTTTTGAACATTTTGCTCAAGAGGCTCGTGTAAATGTTTGTCGGCATTTCAACATCAAAGGAAAGTTTGTCGGTGTAAATGCGCCTTAAGCCACCTTTGATAAAACGGCAAAAGTGTGAAAAAACATAAATAACCATTTTTTACCATTAAAATGCAAATAAATATGGACATGTAATACATCGCTAAGATCATAAAAAGGGAGATTTTAAAAAATGGAATAAAAAATACAGGTCCGTATTTAAACATACTAAGTTGATATTAATATCTCGAAAACTAGACGTAGCAAATTTTCTTAAAAAATACCAAATTGAAGAACGTCAAAAATGCAAGAAATTTTTCCTTTGTAAAAATTATACTTTTTGAGATATTTCATAAAATAGATAGAATATTTATTTTTTTAATCTGAAACCAGATTTTCAGTGACCCCCAAAAACTGCACATTTTGTTTAATTTGACCAACCTTGTAGTTCTGATAGTTACCGAGATAGCAATAGTGGCCCATGGCAATTGGGACACCCTGTATAATTGATTTGAAATCAAGACTTCCACGTCTGCAGCAACAAATGGACTAATTTCCAAACACCATTAATGAAGGATTCCAAAATACGTAGCTAGGTAAATTCTTGTGTGGCTTTTTAAAGTTTACCATCCACTAAATGTATGCATATTTAACTTTAAAAAATAAACGGGCCTTCAACCCTTGTTATATTTTTATTTAAGTACTGAAAATTTTAAAAATGCTTTAAACCTATAATAATTTATTTAAACTGTAGCTAGCCAAACTAACTAAAAGATAAGTAATCAAAATCCAGCAAAAAAACATGATCTTTTTAACGATTTACACAAATGGCGTAGCAGCGCAAATCAGGAAAAGAGAACAGTATGGCAGCAATAATTATTTCTTGGTTTACTGAAAACCTAACCGTTTTTCGACTAAGGAGGTGCCCTCTATAGTTGTCAGATACAGTTATATTTTGAAATTGGTTGCACCTTCATTGATTATTTGGCCACAATTGCCTTGTAACGAGAAACGTTGAAAGAACGTAAATTAATTAACTCTAGTTAATTCATCATATCATCATAGGCAATCACTCGATACCGAGTATGATTTTCCTCTATTCCGTATCGTCGCTATCTGTTGTGCGTTTTTTGATGGCTATGTAAGCCAATTCTGGAGCCGCACACCCTTCCACAGTCCCGGCACACCCAGTCTCCGGCAGCAGCCGGGTGTTGTTGGTCATCCATTTGGTCGCTCCTTTCTATGTTCTCTCTTCCGTTTCTAGTCTACGTCGTTGCTCTTCAAAAGTTTGTGCTCCCTCATGGACTGTTCGGCGCCATGTAGCCCTATCGTTTGCCGTGGTCTCGAAGTTGTTTATATCGATGTGACCCTTCATCATATTGCCTTTGAGAACGTCCTTGTACTTTTTTTGTTGACCACCTTGATTTCTCTTTCCCTCCTTCAGTTGTCCATAAAATATCTGCTTTGGGAGACGGATAATGTGACCAGTTCAACGAAGCTGGTGCTTGAAGATAAGGGCTTCTTTACTAGTTTTTCTGGCTTCTTCTAAAACACTTATGTTTGTTCGTCGGTCTTGCCATTTGATTCTAAGTATTCGTCTTAAACAACTTTGGTGATATTTTTCTAGTCGTTTGATATGCCTTCTGTAGGTGGTCCACGTTTCGCATCCGTATGTTAGAGTTGGTATTATAACTGTGTTGTAGACACGAAGCTTGGTCTCCGCATTGATGTCGTGATTGTTGAAAACTCCCTCCGAAAGCCGTCCGAACGCTGCGCTAGCACATTTTAGGCGATGCTGTGTTTCTGCATCAATAGTTGCGTTTGATGATAGGTGGCTCCCAAGGTATGGGTAATGTTCCACATTCTGCAGAGGATGGCCATTTATGGAAATGTTTGGAGTTTGGGGATTCGTACCTGGTTCTGGATGGTGAAGAATTTGCGTTTTGGCAAGATTTAGGCCAATGCTTTTGTAGGCTTGGTTACATGCGTTGATTACCAGTTGTAGACCTTCCTCTGTATCGGCCATTACGACGTTGTCATCGGCGTACTGCAGTTCGAATACCGAGGTTGTCGAGACCTTAGTTTTTGCTCGCAGTCTGCCTAGGTTAAGTAGGCCACCGTCGAATCTATATAGAATTTAATTTAGTTAATTATCAACGTTGTGGCGTCGTTGATCCATCGTTCGTTGCGGTCGTTGAAAACTCTACAATATTCCAGTAAAAATAAACGTTGTTTGCGGGTTGCCAAATTTACCCTAGTTAATAACACTTTAGTTGAAATTAATTCAATTAAAAATAGACTTAACATCATTAAACAAGAATCATAGTTATTCAATGAGGAATGATAGACTACTTTATTATTCTACATCATAAATTGTCAAGATCGAAATCTAATTCACTAGATCTAAATTTTTATAATAAACTCCCTTCTAGAACAAAAGGATTATCATTGAACAAATTTAAGTTGTTAAGAAACACTTAGTGGAAAAATGTTTTTATTCTGTTTATGAATTTTTTGATGACTCAACTGAGGTGTAATTTAGGAATGCGCTTAGATTCGCCGGTTTGTTTTTCTTGTTTTTTACACAGTATGTAAATTTTTATACTATACAGACCGCTTCAAGCTACTGCGAACATAGGGGGAATCAAGTCCAATTTACTCTCCGTGCCGTACGACCGAGGTGGATTCGAAGCACGCTGCAGTGTTATCTTTTGGAAATTCATTTTGTTTTTATTATTTTGTTTTATTTCTGCCTTGCTCGAGAAACAGATGGGTAAGTTCTTAATTGAAATAATACATTTTTAAAACCAAAAATGGATGTGTACGAAGTTGCCGAAAAAGTGCAGATGGTCAAATGGTCAAATCGTCATAACCCAACACACGTTCGATATTGGTCGAGGGAAAATTTGCATTTGTATTTTGACGTAAGAACACAGTATCCCCAAAAACTAAATGTTTGGGGGGGGGGGTATTATAGGGGAACACGTAATTGGGCCATTTTTTATTAACGGCAATTGCAATTTGAATGGTCCTAGATACTTGGATCTACTGCAGCAGCACATTATTCCAACTGCTAGGCAGTTGTTAGGTGTAAGATTTGGTGAAACATGGTTTCAACAAGATGGTTGTTCCGCTCACAATGTTGGCCTTGTTAGGGAATATCTTGATAATGTATTTCCTAATCGGGTTATAAGTACACGGGGAACTATTTTATGGCCAGCTCGATCTCCCGATCTTGCTCCTAATGACTTCTATCTGTTTTTGAAGAAGCTTTTCAAATTATCACCCCTAACATGCTTAGAAACGTTAGAAGGGGTTTTTATAGTAGGCTCGGATATTGTCTAGCCGAGCAAGGAGGACTTTTCGAACATTTGCTTTAATTTTTTTTTTGACTGGGAGAATCTTTTTGGTTTTTAGAATGTATTATTTTATTTTGAGAACTTGCTTTTATTTTGTTTCTCCTTATTATTTTCATTGTAACACGTCGTCACTGATAAATCTGAGTAGTTGACAATAAAACGCTCTTATTTATCAGTGACAAAAAATAAGAAAATTACGTTATAAAAATTTGCGTATTTATTGACCAAATTCCGGTTTCATTGACCACGCTCCACACAGCACTGTGGTTAGAGGCGTACTAAATACCAAAGGAATGTCATGCAAGTGGTGATCGCAAGCCTGAGTATTGGTTGCTTCACTGATAGGCGTGCGGTGTCTCTGCATGTACGTACACTGGCAAATTAGACTTCTTCCGCCCTATGTTCGCAGTAGCTTGAAGCGGTCTGTATGTATATTTGAGTTGCTATAATTTGCATTTGAACGTAAAAAAAATAGTCAATAAATATTTCTACTTCTCGTCTATCATAGAGACCGTTGCACAGATGAAAGTTTTTGTACTTCATGCAACGTTAATTTTAGTGTGTTTCGTAGTTGTGGCAACCAAGACAAAATTGTTACTTGGAATTTTATAATCCTCCGAGAGAGTTGGCCATCAACTTTCCATATACGTGGGCAATTACAGTAAGATGTCGAATATCCAGACCAAGTTATTTAAGAAATTCTAGGATCTTCTTGTGTTGGAAGACTCGATCAAAAGGTTTCTCATAGTCTATGATACTGACACAGACACATTTCGCCAACGTTATTAGGGATTTATTCGGCGTACATTTTCGCGTTCCCCTATTAAGGAAAATTGACATTTGACATCTGAGCATGCGCGTGACCTGCGTTTTTATTAAGGGAACCGTAATAAAATACGGTGTTCCCTTAATTCGGTACAGTTACCGTACGTCCCTTGTCTTTAAACATAACCTCAATTAGCACGGATAATAGTGATGGCTGGTTTGTTTTTTGATACGACTCTTTAATATTCTTTGCATTTCTAGTTTTTTGTTTATAAACAAAACAGTCTTGTGGATTTTTAAAATTTGTGTGAAAAAATAAATACATTGGAGAAACCTACAAGGTTTGGGTTTAGCTACACTGACGATATAATTCTTTTGCGATAATTTATCAATAACACTTTTTTTAATGTATGGATAAGGTTCAACCTAAATAAAATACGGTTTCCCCTTATTATGGTAAAACCTTATAGAGTAACGCCCTAATGAGAATTTTTCCATAATGTTGTTCGAGTTTGCGCAATTATAAGAAAATGTTTTTCGAGTTCAATCTCCAGATGGCGCTATGTTGCGGAGCGACCTTATTCTGGTATAAAGTTGGTTTGAAGCAAACTTTTGAATTTGAATTGAACAATCGCACGCACGCACATTGAAAATAAACCACTGCTGGACAACCGGACCTATATGCTTATTGATATATATTAGTAACTGAAATCTCTCTAATAAAATCCATACGTGGGCCGTACTACATTATTATTTAACGTTATTTAGTTGTTAATTCGAAACGACCTTTCTGCCCACCGAACACGGGATAAGAGTTTTGTAATGTATAATATTATTTTTTCATTGATAAAACCGGCTCTGTGTAACGCAAGGCACAAGCCTGATTTTTATTACCGCATCTAGTTATTTATTTAATTATGCATTTATTTGTTGCTTGGAGTCAATACATTTCAAGAAAAAACTTCTTTAGTGCGCAAGCGTCACTAGATTTCTACGCTGTTCCCCGATTTCGAACCATGCCATTGGGAACGTTCTAAACAAGGAACTTTTGATACTTTTAAAATATTATTGATAAAATATGGCTAAAATTGAAGAAGTTCTTAAAAACTTTGATCGCTTCCACTTTTTTTTACTTTATTATTTTACTTAATTAAGGCTATAGTTTCTCCCCAGATTTTAAGTAAAAAAAAGCAACGCCTTGTTCTTTAATTTTTTAATTTTTTGACAGAGTGCACAGAGAAGACAAAACATCAGAATTAGCTGAAATTTTGCAGGGGTGATCATTTTTAAATGCTTAACAAAATTGTCTGAAGGATTTTTCTTCAAAATAAAAGCTCTGATGCTGTCATCTATTCCAAAAGCCTCAAAATAATTGCGGTTTAGAACAAACCCGATTTACAAAAGAAAATAGAGAAATACTCACAATTTCATTTGGTTTATATTTTTCCTTTTTATATTTCCTTACTTTAGCGAAAATAAAAACTAAGTTTCCTTTTTTCTAAAAGCCTGTGCACTCCGGAAAATAAAACCGTTCAATCAATCACACTTTATTGAATTTCGGAGACACACGCATTTCAAGTGTTGGCCGATAGATCGCAGAATTTATACGATTACATGGTAACTGCAGGTGTTTTATCAACAAACTTTAAATCGGGCCACAGTGAGACAGAAGAGTATTTTTACGTATTCAAAAATGTGTTTTCAAAAACATTGTTCTAAAACAAATATGAAACTACTCCGCGTGTGCGGTCGCCCTCCGAAAAAGGCCTAGCGCTGCGCGGGCATTACCCCGAGTCTATCAAAGAACCAAGAGAACTTTACTGGCTCGCTGGGATTACCAGGAATTCGCATAGAAACATTCGGCGCCCATAACCCCACATAATTTTGTTTTTATTTTGATTCAACCATTTTTTAAATTTAAATTATTGCGGCATAGTTATGTGCAAGTGTACTAGTGAAATCTTGGAGTGTAAAGGATAGATTTTAGAACCTCAGTTTCAAAAACACGCGGATACTTGAGTACTAACAAAACAGGTCAGTAAAGTTCCATTTAGAGGTTGGAAAGACTCTTGCTAGTCGATATATATATATACGATTATTTCGTCTAGTGCCAGTAGCCGATTTTTAAATCTGAATGCTTTTAAGTTAACCTGTTGTCGGTATCAGCTAGCGGGAGTGTTTCCAATTCAATTATAAATGCACCTGTAAATGCAACCTTAAACATTACACCCAGTTACTTTAATACGTAGTTGGGTAGCGTTTTTTTAGCAGGTAATTCTGCAATAAATGGTTTTCTTTTATTTTAGTATTTTATTTGGTTTTTTTAGCGGCGTAGAACTCGAAAAGTCAAAATAAGTAACCTAACCCCAAATATTTGACCCGGTGCTAAAAAATCTCTGGTGTCCCACTGTGGATAAACATAAATAAAGTCTCCGCGTTGCCATGGAAAACAAATTCAATGACGTAAAATTTTGCAAAAAAATCAGGTCGACATAGTTAAATTGAGTTCCCGTACAGTGTTGCTAAAAACAATTCCGCCCTCCAGGATTGTAACTACGACCTTACAGTTACATTAAAATTGCCATTTTTAACACGTTTTGTGTAAAAGTAAAACACCAACAATGTTATATAGCGCTAGCGCCGCAGGCAAATATTTTTGAAATGGACACCAAAAATTGTTTAAAACCTTTGATCTTGCATGTTTAAAAAGAAGAGGGTTGGGAGCAGAAAGCTCCCTTTCTGTGACCGCCTCTGGCCGAGGAGAAAACACCGATCTGGTACAAATCGGGACGAATCTAATAAATCCGGTAAAATCCGGGACGCATAATTTTTCCGGGACAGTGCTTTAAAAATTGGAACTCGTCCCGGCCAATCCAGTCACCTTGCAATAAGTCTGTACTTACATAAATTTTGTAACCTATAAAATTCAGCAATTTAATTTTTATGCTCATATATAGTGAGTACGAATTTTTTTTACCATCAATTTTTGTAACAGTAAACATCATTTAGTGTGATTTGTATATTTTGTATTATACCGCCTGGAAAATAAAATAAAATTCTGGTAAACAGAAGTTCTTGCGTGATATTAATGGCTAATTAAGCAGTTAATAAAGTAGTTGATTTAAACTTCATTGCATAAATAGTATATTCATTGTAACATACCACTGGGCTGAAAGAACACTGTAAAAATGTTTTATTCTATTTCAAAATAAACTTCGGATTATGGCAAATGAGTTCAAAGAATTGTGGAAAATACAATAACACTGTTCTGCATTGTGAAACTTTTTGTCGCTCTCCGAAACCTTCGGGATTTCTCTGTCTACGGTGATGTACTGAATTTTATAGTCCAATTTTTTGATGAGCGGATCAACACCGTTCTTAGCTAAAAAGCCAGTTAACTCATTTTTGTTTTAGTATCTTTGGCTTATGATCGGTGCCATATTGACACCAAACTGACAGAAAATCCATGTATTACTTGTCAATTTGGTTATAAAAATGGCAGCCACAGTAGGCTAAAGGGCACTGAGGCGGTAGGAGTTAACTGGTTTTTTAGTTGAGAACGGTGTTAAGCGGATTGACGTCAATTTGGCCTCTGGAAACGTATTTCTTTGTTGTCTACAGTTCGCATGTCAAATAATTTGTTGTTGTCAGTTTGAAGTAACAGTGAAACGATCAAGGACATGACTTACATATTTATTGTCGCTAAACAATGTATCAAGTAGAGATCCAAAAAAAAATACGTCAGCCCGTTCACAAAAAATTGGACGATAATATCCATTCGGTTTCTTCCATATAATTATGTGATGATATATCGGCCCTGCCCTTATATTAATATACCGATAATAACTCTCCCAATCAACTTAGCCTGGAAATAATCCAGAGACGAGGAGTTTACCGGGCAGGCGCGTCGATTTCGTCAGTAGTAAAAGCAATTGACAACCGTCTGACAGGAAAAAAGTGGACACTACCTTAACAAAAATGTAAAAAGTGTTGTGCAATGTTTCCCGTAATTTCTTATCAATAGAAAATTGGATTCCTCTAGATTTAAACATGGACAAAACAAGATTAAAAAACAAAACAGGTTCTTTGCGGCTTAATTGGTGAGTATTATCTAATTTTTGCATAAAAGTTGGGCATACAAGTGCTCTGCGCCTCTATTCTTGAATCGAGAAAAAATATGCTTGAAATTGACTCTGTGTTTCGGACTTCCATTGTCTATATTTTATTTATACACGACGTTTCGATCAGAGATTGTACTGATCGAAACGTCGTGTATAAATAAAATATAGACAATGGAAGTCCGAAACACAGAGTTAATTTCAAACACATCATTGTCTCAAACTTTCAAAAAAATATGCTCCCAGGGAGTCAAATTTTCTCACTACTACTCATTGGTCCAAATCTTCGGTTTAAATCTATTGGTTTTTACTAAGAGAATTACTTTCGATCAATATCGGGCAAAAGTGAGAGAAACCGACTCCCTGGGAGAAAATTTTCTCTCGATTCAATAATAGACGCACTGGACTTTGTAAGTGACACATTTTGTGGGTTAAGCGTCACGCACGCAATTACAGAAAATATTGCCACAAAATTTTAAAACAGGAAAACAGCACAATAACATAAACAAAATGGCAAAACCACACCTCGTCAAAATTTTAAACTTTTCTTCCATGCGGAGTTTTCTCGGGAAGTGGGTTCGACAGTTGGGAGCCATGGCCTCATGTAACGGGTTCATCTTGTGGATTGAAATCCTCGAGTAAGGTTAAACTTGCGGTTGGAGATGTTTTATCCATAATACAGGGTTCCTAAGCAAATCCTTAGGGGGCCAAGCAGCCGTGTATAAGACGCAGACAAACGGAAAAGCACATTAGGCAGAAAAGGATGGGCATGGGGCGATGTTGTCACTACATCTTACACGTAGTAAATCCATTCCAGGTTGGTGTTTTCTAATGTTTTCCATTTTCATACCTTTAGGACTGGAATAAAAATTGTTTTGCTCGACTTTAATACCAAACTGATGAAAGATATCGTAAAAAAAATATTTTTCGGCTTTTCATTTTGTAACCATTGTCCTTAAGCACTGTTTACAGGCTGGATACTGAGATACATGTAAATGCCTAACCTAAAGCGTTCATACACGGCCGGAGAAATCGACTGAGATATTTCCGTAGAAACTTTATCAAGCAAATAGGACGGGTTGACGCCTTCGAACGTCCAACACGGGTTTTGCACTATGATTCGAAATCAAAAAGGAGGAACAGTCAGATGTGGGGCGGTGCACAAATTACGTAACGGTGATTTTACCAATTTTTGACCCCCTCCCTATGTAATGTCTTGTAACGGTTTGGCACGCCACTCCCCTAATATTACGTAACGATTTCAAGACCACTACCCCCCCCCCAAAA
Organism: Oxystoma pomonae; assembly: GCA_963921995.1. NCBI lineage: Eukaryota > Metazoa > Arthropoda > Insecta > Coleoptera > Brentidae > Oxystoma > Oxystoma pomonae. The sequence continues at coordinate 1,472,136 of OY998167.1, read as the reverse complement.
AAAAAAACTTTTCACTTATTTTCATTCCAAATTTTCTTAGTTTCACACAAATGCAAACGCTGTCGAAAACCCCCCTCCCCCCTACGTAACGTTTGGTAACCCCCCTCCCCCCTATGACCATTACGTAATTTGTGCACGGCCCCTGTAGTCCCAGTGGAGGAGGGCGAGAAAATTGATATTTTTTTCTTAAAAATTATACTCTTTAGACCTATTTTTTTGCGTTCCCGAAATTACGTAATTTTTGAAAAAAAATTGTAAGCGGCGCCATTTTTATTTCGTGCTTTGTTTTTCTAACATTTTTGCGGTCGGCTAATTTAATTGAAAAATTTTTGCTTGTGGCGCCCTTTATCTTCTCACTTGAAACCAAGATCCCCCGTTTAAGGAAAACTGATCCCGTCTCTGTTTCTAAATTTTTTCGAATAAAAGTAGAGTATGACCATGGGGGAAATAATTTTTTTCTACGGTATGACGAAAATTTCGAGAAAGTTGAAGAAAAAAATAAAAAAAAGTGGCAGAGCTCAAGTTTTTCGTAAAAAAAAAAACGTTTTTTGTAAAGAAACAGAGCAAAATAAATCTTTTCACCCCTTTTTGGGTGTTACAAATATTAGCAGCCCCTTATTTTTCGCTTTTACCCTCCCGCTAGTTTTGAAGAATTGGTTCGCTATATGTTTTGAGATCATGTCATAAAACACCTCGAAAATATCAAATGGAGTGTAGGGCCAGCTTTATTTAAAATCAATAATATCGCAAGCAAAAAGCTCTGCAGGAAAAACAGCGCCGTTTATTGATTTCTTTGGCTGCTAGTGCTAGCTGCATGGTTTGGCCGTTTCCGGATAGATGTCACTAGTAGAACAGAATGGAAAGAAATTTAATTAAAAGCGAAGATATTTCTTTCTAATGTTAACAAACTCACGAGTTTATCGCTCAGTATCGTAAATAATGGACCCTGCCGCCTCCTTTAAGCAAGAAAAAGCTGTGGTTTGGACCTGAAAACATCTAATTTTTAATTAGTTTTTCCTCGATCATCTCATGGTGTGGCCGCCATCTAGCGGAATTTGCAGACATCTTGTCAACGGTTATTATTGCAACTATGATTTGTGCTCACAATGAAAGAGTGGCGACAATTTTTTCTCATGAAAGCAGTCCGGAGATAATAGCAAACTGGCACCATTGCTCAATATACCTGTTTCTTTTGTGCACGCAGAACTTTCTATGCCATTTCTGTTTGATTTATTGAAATCCTATCCCTAAGGAAAATCTTAGGAACCCTGTATAAGAAACAAATGCAATTAAATAAAATCAAAGTTTTCGGACAGATGATGTTGTAGTCACTGTCACTCAAATTAAATGAAATTATCGTAAGGTCCCTACGACACTGGCATGGCTTTGCTATTGTATGCCCACTTATTTTTTCGCCCATGGCCTGGCGGCAGTGTCGAAGTCAGCCTCGATTTTGAATTTTCTTCTTTGTTTTTCAAAGTTATTCTCCTAAGAGCGCGAGCATGCTTCCGCGCCAATTTTCATGTGGAAAGTTCAACTTCCCGCACGCCGTGCGTAAAAAAAATTAAGTGGCTTAGCGTGGGTGAAAAAATTTTTCACAATTGGTTATATAGCTCAGCTATATGAAAATGCTTTAACACCATCATGGTAGAACTAGAATATGGAGAACTACACTATATCAGTAATAATGAATTAAGCGTGCGTAAAAGTAAACTTATAGTGCGTGAAAAACTGGCTTATTTTTCACGCACGCTGTTGGCTGCATTCTGCAGGCGCAGCTATACTTAGCCACATGGCAACAACAAATGGCAACAACAAAACAATGAAAATGTTTTAACATAAGCATTTTAACATAAGCATTGTAGAATAAAAATATGGAGAACTACACTATATTAGACATAATGAATTAGGCGTGCGTGAAAATTTTTTTCACGCACGCTGTTTTTTGTTGAAAATGTTACGTTTTGGACCAAACTTTTAATTTTTGACTTTGAAATGTGTTTACTAAAAACTAATTTTTGATGAAGAAAGTTATCAAAAACACTCGTAGGAAAAAAATCGTAACTAATTCTTGCGGAAAGTGCGGCTTGCCCGAACTCCGCTACGCATCGTTCGTGCAACTGCCGTATCACTTTCCGCACTAGTTAGGTAAATAACTATTTCGTTACACATTTTGCGCCACTTGACATTTCTTCTTTTGACTGTTCTCGATAAAATGTCAATTCATCAAATTTAAAATTATTTACCTACTCGCGTGCGGTAAAGTGCACTTTACAACACTCTTTGGATGTGGAAGATTGTACTTTACCACATACTGTGCGGAAAGTTAACGTTATGGCACTTTTCAGCACACTGTATACGATTTTACCTACAAGCCTCAAAAATTCCTAAAAAAGAAATATAAATATCGGTATTTTAATTTTCTGTCACTTTACCGCACGGAGTGTGGTAAAATACTACTTTCCACACGCACATGAATGCGGTAAAGGTACTTTACCGCACGCGAGTAGGTAAATAACTATATTCCCTTATCAAGCCACCACCGAATTTAATAAGTCCCTAATATCTGAGAATGATGTTATTAAAGTCAGACATTACGGAGCCATTTTCAGTTTCGAAAATTTGCTGAACAATAAATTAAAATTGATTTAATTCAACATGTTACACGTGATTATTCGAAATACATTTTATTATAACCAAGCACCTTGACACCATATATTTTTAATAAATCACTTTTTTGCCCAATGAATAATCTTTCCCATATAGGGAGAGAAAATTTCTTTTATATCCAACCCGACTTTTGTTTAATTTTTTTCTCATAGACATGCTGCTGACCAATATTGCGATGGCTCTTACGAAATATTATACAACATCTTAGACTCATATTGATTCTTAATAGTGGGAACCAACTTGTAAGTCATTTATCTAAATTTAGGGCCTATTCTTAGTTCATAATTAAGTAAATTAGTTTATCTATTTGTTGAGCATCGTAATTTTTTTCTCTCGTACTTTTCCGAGTGTGTTTTAAGGCGCATTTACACAGACAAACTTTCCTTTGATGTTGAAATGCCGACAAACATTTACACGAGCCTCTTGAGCAAAATGTTCAAAGAAATGTTCGAGCAAAATCTCGTACAAAAAAACACACGTAAATTTTGGAGAGAATGTTGAGCAAAACTTGTTTGAAGAATTGAGGGTATAAAAATTTCTTTACAAATTCAATATATATATTGTTATCGAAATTCATTGAACTTAACTGAAAATAGAAAAACAAAGTTTTGAAATAAGGTATTTTTAATCAAGTGCTTTCCGACGGAAAAACCTCATAAGCAACTTCGATTGATCTGATTTTTATAGGGTAACTTTTTTGGGGTTGTAAAAAAAACGAGAATAAAAAAATATAATAATTGGCACTTATTTATTGTTGTTGCCTGTAAAATATAATGATAAAAATTTACGTTTAAAAGAATATCCCTGTATTTTACTTCCTAGTTTAGTCTTTTACAATAATAATTAAGTCAAATTGAAAAACCTATATATATTTTATTACCTGTTTATTACCCACTTTTACAACCCTACGAACCCGACCCTTGTCTAAAAAATATAATTTAGCAGTAATTTAGTAGACTGTGTCGCCGATCTATCATCCCGCGTTTTGGATTTCGCAGATAGTAGGCCGGCCACCCTTTTGAATCGCAATGTTGCCCTTTGCATATTGTTGGTTCAGTGTCAGTAATCGACCTTGATTATTACATTAAATTGACAGTAAATATCTATATCTTCAGCATTTTCATGAACCTTTTGCTTTTTTAAGCAACCCTTGGGACCTTAAACTAACTAGGTAAATCTGGTGTGAATTAAAAAAACCACAATAAAAGCTAAAGGTAAAGTAAAGTTACAAAAATTTGTTTAAAAAAATCCCCCTCCCCACCACTCCTCATAGTCGTGAGGCGCGGATTACCGCTTAAAAGTGCAATTTTTGAGTTTTTTGCCGATATTTGAAAAACTCAAAATTTTTTTGGAAAATTGGAAATAAAAAAAACTCGCAAGAAAATCCTAAAAAAAAACCCCTGGCAAAAAAATCCGGGAAAAACCCTAAGAAAAAAATATTATAAGTAAAACTAATCCATGTGACAAAACTGATAGTAGAGCCAATAATAATGTTTCGCTTGCCGTCGGCTTTTTTTCACAAAAATTTTAAATAAAAGTTGGTGTTCCATTTTTCTAAAGAATTGAGATCACTGATCACTGATGTGAAATTTTATTTATTCTCTTTAAAAATATGTTTCCAAAATAGATAGCAATAATTTGCTCAAAAATTTACCCGAACAAAATGTTCAAAGAAAAGCTCACAAAAATGTTCACGAAAACAATTTTAGATCTTTTGCACGAGCTTTTATTTGAGCATGTTCGTCTGTGTAATTGCGCCTTTAGGTTTCTCGAACGAACTAAGTGGGTAAAGTTTTTAAGGTTCACGCGCAAAACGCAAAAACCACAAGCCTTAGTATCATAAACCAAATAAAAACCATGAATAGCGATTCTGTCCTCAAAAACGATAATGGTGGATTAACCTCCTAAGAGAGCAATGTGGCAATATCTTCTAATAGGGCAGTCTAAGAAAAATAATATGGCCGATTCAATATGGCCGGTGTAAGGTAAACAAACCGTTTTTTCATAAGACGTAATGTTATATTTTTTTTTATAGAGTAATCCTTTCTGGATCGGAGAAAAACAAGCATTTTGCTGAAATTTTAACAATAAACTCAAAATTCTCAATTAAACCCGGAAATGTCCCTCTACCTATCTCTGTCGCACCCGTGTAATTACAGATAACGTCAGCTCTCTCAAATCAGATAGCGCAACTGTGTCTCTTCAAGCCGATCTGGCCCGATCTTCAGCTGAACTGAGAGAGACAATGCTTATCCACATTGTGCAAGTGCGAGAGAGATAAAAGTACATGACATTGCCTCTTTAAACTGCGAATTTTGAGTTTATTTCTAACATTTCGGCAAAATGCTCGTTTCTCCCCGATTCAGAAAGGATTGCTCCATAAAACAGGCACTTTGTCCACCCAGTGGCGTAGCCAGAAATTGACTCTGGGGGGGTCATTTAATAAAAATCAACTGGCAAAGTACCATTCACAATTTAAATGGAAACTGGATCTCAGTGGGATTCCAACGCCGTTTAAGTATGTTATCAGGACACTCCCTGAGAGCATTTGGTCTCATAGACACAGGTGCCGATATACAGGGTGAGCCAATAATAGCTACCAAAGTTTGGGATGAGCTCATTATTATCATGCTTATGATGAACGATATCGGCAAAAAAGCATCAATGCCCACAAAAATGACAAAGCTGAATTTAAAATGTCGAAATGGCGGAAAAATAATTAATGAAATTGAAGTTTTTGGAAAAGTAAATACCGTAAAAAAAGTGACAGTTGTCTTAACTGTCATTTACTGTTGTGGAGAAAAGCGCCGGTGCGATTGGGACTCGTACTACACTAAACTGAGGTCGATGAACTCAAAAATGTTATTAGTTTTGGGTCCTGTTAAATTCTGTCAAAATGGCGGAAAATTAATTAATGGACTTGAAGTTTTTGGAAAAGCAAATACCTTTTTCTACTCTGTTGACGATATCGAATCGTGAAGAAAAGTGACAGTTGTCTAAACTGTCATTTACTCGATCCGATAAATTGCAGTTGAAAAATGTGACACTTTTTTGCCTTTAAAAGAATGACAAGAAAGTAATAGGTTTTCCTAAAACTTGTTCAGAAATTATTTATTTGTCATTTTTACAGGCTTTTGACATGCGTCAAAATTAAGGACATTTTTGAGTTCACCGACCTCAATTTAGTGTAATTCTACTAAATATGTGTCATCGCATCAGTGGTTTTCCCTATGACAATTAACAGAACTGTCATTTTTCCTAAATGTCTTCAGCAGAGTAGAAAAAGGTATTCACTTTTCCAAAAACTTAATTTAATTCATTATTTTTCCGCCATTTTGTCAGGGTTTGACAGGTGTCAAATGAAATATCATTTTTAAATTCAGCGTTGTCATTTTAGTAGGAATTGATGCTTTTTTTCCGATATCCGTCATTATAAGCATGATAATAAGCTCATAACAAACTTTGGCAGCTATTATTGGCTCACCCTGTAGATATCGGCACCTGTGTCTATAAGAAAAAATGCTCTCAGGGATTGTCCCAATAACATACTTAAACGGCGTTGAAATCCCACTGTTTAGGAGTTTTAATGCACTCCGGTAACATCGCAGTCTATAAAAAAACAAAAGATCACAAGATCTTGGGTGGAAATAACGAAAATTCAAACTTGGATGAGTATTCCACAAGGAACACACAAAAGATCAAAGCGAAAAGAGAAATGAATAAACGATGTTTCGCCCTGGGTAACCAGCGTGGGCTCATCAGTAGTTTCACTGGTCACCCTCCACTATACATCGTTAAACACCATCATACACTTAGATTTCCAACCTTGAACCACTCACAAATAGGCATCGTTCCGCACTGGTACTTACTTATCCAAGTTACCTAATACGAATTCGTCCTGGCGTGTTAATATTTCCCGTAGGATTATGCTCCTAAGGCAATTAAGACAAAGAAGAAGTTAAAAAACCTCCAAATCAGTTACTTCAACCGACCAGTGAAACTACTGATGAGCCCACGCTGGTTACCCAGGGCGAAACATCGTTTATTCATTTCTCTTTTCGCTTTGATCTTTTGTGTGTTCCTTGTGGAATACTCATCCAAGTTTGAATTTTCGTTATTTCCACCCAAGATCTTTTGATCTTTTGTTTTTTTTAGTTTCTTTTCGGTTGAAGTAACTGATTTGGAGGGTTTTTAACTTCTTCTTTGTTTTAATCGCAGTCTATGATTATGTACTGCACTGTGAAGCGAATGCTCCACGGCGCTCTCCAATAATTGGAAAAATCTAGAGATTCGCAGAATTTCCATGCCCATATATAAGCGGGATGGCTCGCGGGTCACGTAGACACTACAATTGATGTTTCCTTGATTGTTTACTAGCTATGTTGCTAGAGCGCAATAGAGTTTAGTACGTTTTCATAATTTAGCAAGTGTTATGGTTTGTAAAATGTATTAAAAGTTGTGTTGTGTTAATAAAGGGTTTAAAATATCACAGTCCGCTGTTTTAGTCAAAAAATCTCGTACAAATCGAGGAAAAATCGCACAAGTTAATTTTCACAAAAAACAACAAAAAGCAAAGGAGCTATCGAAGCAAATTGTGTGGAAAATCTATGTTGATTGCTACACCCACTTAGATCCAGTTTCCATTTAAATTGTGCATGGTTCTTTCTAAAAATTAGGTAGGTGCCTATTGCTTGAGCTCTTGAACTGAAGGGAAAGTGTTGAGTTAGTGTATACGGAACAAAAATACTTATTTTTAAAAGCAAGTCTCCTTTGCAAATTTTTTATGAAAATTACACTGAAATTTTATTTTTTACGCGTTTCAAATGTTGTTTACAAAAAATTGCTAAAAATGAAACAAAATTGTAACAATATTTAATATTGGTATAGCGCTGCAGGCGAAAATTTTGACAAAGAAACAAGAAATTTTTTAAAAATTTTCATCTCTTAGGTTTTTTGTAAAATATTTTTGAAAAAGTAGATTGGGTTATATCCCAAGGAAAGGTGAGTTTCGGTGGTATATAAAGATTTTTTGCACAAAAAAAAATTTTAGAAAGATTTTACCAACAATGCCATTTATTACACGTATCGAATGCTGGTGATAAAAATTCCTTAGAAATAAACTAAAATTGTTACAATTAATGACGTCATAGCACCGCAGGCAAAATTTTTAAAATTTAAGACATCACACCCAACACACGTCACAAACCGGAGTAAAGGGTCAAAAAATTGGGAAAGCTATAGCTTTGTTTGGGTGGGGGTGGATTTAACCCCCAAAACCCCTCCCTGGCTACGCCACTGTGCCCACCAGATTATAATGACTCTAATTTCGTGTAAAAAAATGTGGATTCTTGTTGTCGGCTAAGCCAAAATAGTTGAAAAACAAGTTCAATGATAAATCCCTAACAAAAAGTGTTGTAGACAAAAATTTTTATAAATCCATTAGTAGCTTCGCAATTAAAATGACAAATTTGGCAGTTAACAAAAAACGGATAAAATTCCGCCATTTTCTGTTCAATCTATACTTATAATAAATCTGTAGAAAGGTCAATTCTGTACATTATTATTATTTTTAAAATTTTTGGTGTTGGCTTCTAACGAAACCGTATAGATACCAAAAATACAACAACGCAAAAACTAATTCACTACTGACTTCCTTGAAGTTCTGGGCAGAACATAGACGTTATTTCATCAAAATCGGTTCACGGGAACACAAGTTATCACCACTTAAAGCAAAAAACCGGGATAAAATCACAGCAAAAGTGGGTTGGGAAAGAAGTGGGCGAGGGGCATGCGGTGGGGGAGTAATGGGACTGGGGTAAGTTGGAGGGGGAGGGAAAAGCTACAGCGAGTTTTGAATAAGTGTGTTAAATTCGTGTCTCTCACTCCGTTTGGACTGCATCACTGAAGTCGTTACCATCAAAGTAAAAAATTCATCTCAATTTTCCTCTGCTATTCGTTCAAATCTAATAACTCCGTAGCATTTATCTACCTTATCTTTAAATGCAGCTATAAGTATACTCTACTAGCGCTTGTGCTACTACGAAACCATAAATACCCTAATACAATACCGCAATAGATAATCGCCATGCTTATCGATACAAAATAAACTAGTATATATACAAAATTGTGATAAATATGGATAAGCCATAATTTTCCAATGGCCGGCGCAATTTTCTGGTTCAGCTCTATTCCGATCCTAATCTGGCAACCCCGCTTTTACAGTTTATTTTATCTGAGAATATGTCGCATAATTTTGCAAATAAAACTCGATAAATAAGGCGGACAACAAGCCAATAGGAATTATTTAGGCAGTTTGAGTTGGCCATAGAATGTATGCGTAGACGTGAACGTAGCGCAATATTCTGTCTTCCTTTTATCTCTAAAAAACAACTTCCGCTCGAATACGGATATCGAGAGTTTTATATCTGCGGTCTAGAGTTGAGCTTTTTCATCAAGGTCACGTTTACAGCATGTACAACGTTCAAACCAGTCGTTAGCTTACGCAGTATAACGTCTGGTCTATATCGTAGCGAGTTTTGTCGAAGAGAGTCAAAAAATCAATAAATTGATAATACGAAGGGCCGAACTAGAGGCCGTCTAATTATTTGACAGTTGTTTTTTTTACCAGAGCTGGGCAACCCATATTTTCCTCTCATTGTAAAACCGATTTTATGAAATGGAATTATGACTTTTTTGGTTAGTAAAATATTCTTAAATACCTTTTAAATTATTTTTAGATGTGCTAAAGACTGTAAAGAACTTTGATTGGAAGAAATTAATACCACCTTATCTTTTACACACTTTACACTTTGAAAAATTACAATTTTTGCTGTTTTTTGGATAAAAATTTTAAGTAAACATTTGCCTTAAATTATATCCATCTTTCTCTAAAATACTTTTTTATAGCGTCTCTGCAACAACCTTAAATATTTTTGCACGTCACTAAAATATCTCTCCATCTACCTCTAAAATTCTGCCCTCTCTCTCTAAATATTTTTCATTTTACCAGAGAAAAAATGTTTTTTGGCAGCACTCTAGATCTTTTGATCTTTTGTTTTTTTAGTTTCTTTTCGGTTCAAGTAACTGATTTGGAGGTTTTTTAAATTCTTTTTTGTTTTTTTAACGCCTAAAAACAGTGAAAACTTATAAAATTTGAGTGTTTTATTCTAGAAATCTAAACTTTGGAAAAAAATATCATGGCATAAAAATGTGAAAAACGTAGTCAAAAATTGCTTCATTAAAAACTTTACCCCCTTAAATTACCATCATGTCTTGACCATAATAGTAACTTTTTATTCCTCTTTTTTTAAAAATAATAACAAGATATAAATTATTTAATTTTAATTAATCTTACTTACCTCTCAAATTCGACTCTTTTTATTAATTTTTCAGTTTGGCAAATGCATGATCTCTTTCCATTTTTCTTGCGTTTCTTTTTGACAATGAAACAATACAAGGTCGTAGACGCGAGTATTTTTACAGTTTATTATACCGCAATATTAGATTTTTATACCGCATATAGATAATCAAATTGGATGTACAGGCTGTCCCATTTTCGATGTGATTCAATAGGAAACTCATGTTATTCAAGATAGAGACATGCGATGAGACAGTAACAGATTTATTCTGTCGCTTGTAGTTTTTGAGCTACAAGGGAAAAGTTAAAAAATGGTCGGAATTACCAATTGATGATATCTCCCTTAATTTAATAGATAATTGTGTTCTTTAAGAACATGACTGTAGCAACCTTTTTAGAAAAACAGAATGGTCTTTCCGAAATTTTAAGCCGACGTTTCGTTCCGTAGATACCGTCATCAGGATTAAAAGTTAAATACCGACCGAAATGTTTTACTTCATATTTTAGTTTCGTTTCAAGTTTGTTTGATAATACAATATAATTTTTTTAATTCTGAAGTTTCGATCCCGAAAAAAAATCTTCAATACATTTTTTTTTTGATACGGCCTTGTCCCATTTTAATTTATTTTTTTGAGGCCATTTATATTTAACCACTATATAGTAGACCTAGTAGACAACCAAGATATATTGTATGAACATACCGGGTGAAATGAAAAAAACCGGACAAATTGTTTTTTTGCTATAACTTTACCAATTTCAATAAAAAAAAACTGTATGATAAGACAAATAAGCTTTTTGAAAAAAAGACATTCGCTTTTCTGGCATATTGAAACCCAAGATGGCGGAGAAAATCAAATGCCTCCTTTTTTAAACCTCTTTTTTCTCTAAATACTTTGTTTTGTATGTCGAAAAGTAACATTTATACCTAAATAAAAAAAAAGAGGTGCGGCAAAGCAAATGTATTTTTTCAAAAGGATTATTTGTCTTATCTATCGACAGTTTTTGTTTTATTGAAATTGGTAAAGTTGAAAAAAAAACAATTTTTCCGGTTTTTGTCGGTTCGCGCGGTATGTTCATATAATATATCTTGGTTGTCCAGGTCTGCTATATAGTATACAGGGCCGTATCAGAGAAGAAATGCACTGAATATGATTTTTTTTCGGGATCGAAACTTAAAAATAAAAAGAATATATTTTATTATCAAACAAACTTAAAAAGAAACTAAAATTTGAAGTAAAACATTTTAGTCCGTATTTACCTTTTTGATCCTGGTGATGGCATCTACGAAACGAACCGTCGGATAAAAATTCCGAAAACACCATTGTATTTTTCTAACGTTGCCACAGACATGTTTTTACAGAACTCAAATACATCTTAAATTAAGGGAGATATCATCAATTGGTAATTCCTACCATTTTTCAACTTTCCACTGTATCTCAAAAACTACAAGGGCCAGAAAAAATCTGGTAATACCATTTTTTAAAGCTCTAAAAACTAAGACACTAACGCAAAAACTGCATGTCTCTATCTTCAATAACAACGAAGTTTCTTATTGAATACCATGTATCTATGTTTATTAATCAAAAATGGAACATTAACAAAATTATTTATTTACAATGGTTGCCAACACAAAAAAAAATATCAACAATTCTCTAACAACTGCCTAATCGAGTTGCTTAAATCTCGTAAAACAATAACTGTCAAAAATTGTATACAGGGCCTCTAGGCCGAACCAAAGAAAGCAAGATAGAAATACAAGGTAATAAAATGGAAAAGACAGGAACGTCCGATTCGGCAAATTCCACATCTACGCCTAGGCACCTCTTACGTTCTATGACCAACGGGTATGTCTAGCCTGACTGATGAGTTGTGCTACACCCAAATTTAGAACATTGAACTACTAGAAGCAGCTTTTTTTCAGACCTAGGGCAGGGTGTTTGATTTCAACATCTTCATCCCATTGTTGTTATGTTAACCTAATACGTTTTCCCCTGTTTTTAATATTATTTAAAATACCTTCAATAATTTTTAGTTCCGTTTAAATAAATGGTCTAGATATAGTAATAAAAATATATGTTTCTATAAAAAAAACCTAAAAATGTATTCAAGTAGGATGTACAACTATAAAAATAAGAAAAAGGTGCTATGGAAATCCCTATTCACACTGAAATTGATGACAAGCCGGCAACACAGGTTTCCTGCCTTTGTTTACCAAGAATGGGCAAATATGAAGAATTCTAACCTAATATTTAGTTAATATTAATTTATAATTAATAATAATTATTAATTTAACGTACCTATGAAACGAAATACTGCGGTCTCCCGGCTTCTGTTTCAACTTGCATATAATAATACACTTCGGAACCATTTTTCGCCACAAAATTTTCACAAAAATATCAAAAAAACACTATTGATAAGTGCTGAAACTTTCACTTTCAAAACAATAATGACATTCCAGGAAAAATCGAGAAACCGCAATAAACAATCAATGTTGCCACGTTGACTACAAAAAAAAATGTTTAAGGAAAAAACATGTTAAATTTTCAAAAAACGTCGAAAGTTTTAAATAGGTTGTGATTATTATATATTGTGTATATTAGCTTTTTCAACATATATCTTAAACCTCATTAATTAATTAATAAATAAGCGTCAAAACTTAATCCAAATTTAATAAGTTTTTTGTTGCATAATTCTGATATTAAAATTGGCAACACAGATTTCTTTCTCCTCTTTCCCCACTGTATTGCACTCAAACAACCAGTGTAACCAGACAGACCAGACTCCTTGTAGTAGTTCAATGTTCTAAGCCGAAACTAGTCTCAGGGTGACATATTACCAAAAAAGGCATTAACTTTCCAAATAGTGTTCAACTCATATTTTGCATAAATGTTAAATGTCTTTGATGTTGACTCAAAGAATACACGAGGGGGGTGGTATAACGTCCGTTCGATAGAAATAAACCATAATGTATAATGCTTACAAAAGACGCATACAAAAGGATACAAGCCTCCGCGAGGTAAAAAACACAATGGCCTAGGTGTGTCTTTGGGGACAACTTAAAGCGTGTTAAATAAAAGTTACATCTTAGAAGCTAACATTGGTCGCGCTGGGGGAATTTCTTTCCTTGTTGATTGATTGATTTATTTTTTACAGTACAAGGTAGTGCTTATTGGATCCCTTTATGTATTTTTAACCCTCGACCCGAAAGAGGGGCTAATATAAGAGTCCATAATGTTTATCATAACCTCCCTGTTATGTTTTCGAGTTTTTAAAGATTGTAAGTAAATGAAAAATATTAGGAAGTAGATTTCTTGTTCATTACAAAGTCAAGCAAAATTTAAGAAGTAGATTTCTTGTCCGTGAAAAATAAATAAAAAGAAAGGTGGCATTTTGCTTTTAAATTCATTACGATGCCACGAACCTTTCTTTTTATTTATTTTTCACGGTCAAGTTCCTAAATTTTACTTGGCTCTTTTGTTAATTTGTTGCTGCGAACGTTGTGTTTTGAACGGTCTTCTTTCAGTGACCGGTACATTTTTGCAGGTTACGCTTTTTATGTCCTGCTCGCAAATTTCATTCTTCTTGATATTTGCATCCTTTAACATTCTGCTTTTCACTTTATTCCGACAGGTGGCGCTCTGCATATAGCCAGAGCAACATCCCGCGTTGTTTGACGACGAAAAATGTTTAAATTCGCTCTGTGCGGTTGCTTATAGTTTGCTTTATACGCCACGTACAGTCCTATGTTACCCTGATGATTCCTAACAAGGATGAAACAGGCCTGTAGGTTTCTGGACTATCCGTTAGATCTTGGAGGTCTGGTCGTAATGAATTGAAAAGCAAAATTTGCATCCGATATATAGTCGTCTATAAGGCGAAGTCACGGATGTAAAAAAAATGGATTGATAATACCATTGTGGGAAAATCACTGCCGCGTGTCTTCCGCCATTTTCGCCGCCATGTTGTGGAGATTTAGGTTGGCGACATTGGTTTCATTAATTTTACATAGTAGTGTGGGAACACTGGCTATCAACAGTGTCAAAATGACGTTTCTATGAAAGTTTATTTTTCTTTTGTTGTTTTTTAATACAAAAAAAAAGTAAGGAACCAAGCAATAGAAACCAGTAAAAGATATACAAATGCTCGAACGGCCACGCCATAAATAATCTTTCTCATTCGGTCTGGGGAATGTGCTCGTTTCGAACAAATAAATTACAGCATGGAAACATTAACCCCAATTTATAAACTCAAAGGGTACTGGCAACCATTGCTGCTGGCGCTCCCGCTCAAGATAAACCTTCATTAAGTTGATTTGAATCTGAAACAGGAACTAAAACGGCTAGGAACAGATAGATGCCAACAGTTTATAAATCCGAGGTTATTATAGGTGACAAGACAAGAAAAATAAATGAATAGAGCCAGAGCCATTGCATGTGATCACAAAAAAGTACATCTTTGACACATGGAGTTTTATAAAATTAGAACAATACTTCATGAGTTTTAAAAAGAACATTAAAAAAATTCTTATAGAGATAGTACCATATACAATTCAACAGTTCCTAAACCACCAATTTTAATATTAATTTTAATATTTATTTTATGGGTATATTTTTTTTTTTAAATTGGCATTTCCATGTGTTTGTAACTTTCTATATTTAATTTTAGGTAGGTAGTTTAAGATTTTATTGTCAATGATTGTGATATTGTAGCCAGTATTTTTTTTGAGATTTTAAGACCATTAATTATAAGATGTTTTACACCGGCAGTAAACTGTTACTAGAAATAAAGAGAAATCAATAACTATTTTTTAATCTTTATTCACAAAATCTTAATGTTTACATTGTTTAATATCTAAATGACATTTTGAAGACATTCTTAGGTTAAATTTACCTTAATATTAATTTTTAGGACTACATTTTGACGCTTATTTATTCAATTGTGATAATGTTTCTTGTTTGTTAACAATTTTTGTAATAAAAGTTTTCTGATTCTGAAGACCTCAGCAGAAAAAGTTATTACCAAGATATCCTTGAGTTTTGGTAGGTTTTCAGCATTTGACATTTTTTTTTGTAGATTCGTCTTTTATAAAGGATGATGCACTTTCCTTATGGAAACTGTCTTTCTGTGGGATTTTGCTTGTCTTGATGAAAATCTACCCAATTTACTAAAATCAACAAGAATGGCTAAAAATGTTACAAAAGTATTTGTTTTGAAGCATGTTTGTTAAATAGTGGCAAAAAGCTTTTTCTAATCACTAGCTAGGTATATTCCTCTGAACATAACAATTTAAATTTGCCTTTTGTTAAAAAGGTGATTTTTTGGTCATATGCATTTAATATTTGTTATGTTTGTGATGCCACTGCGAGGCAAAAGCTAAAGCTGACTATATTTTTCTACATACTTATTCTCAGACTACAATTTGGTTCTTAAACATTATTTATATTTTCACAAAAGGTGCAAAAAACTGATTTTAGGGAAAAACAGCTGAATACCAAAATGTTTAACTTTGACCGCGGTATCTCGAAAACCACAAACGAAATCACTGTGGAGCAATGATAGATTTTTATCAGGACAATGAGACCTACAACATATTTAGTTTTGAGCCAAATCCCACATCCTTTATAAAAGATAAAGATACAAAAAAAAATTGATTGCTGAAAACTTACCAAAACTCATGGATATTTTAGTAATAACTTGTTAACTTAGAGAAGATATGGTCGACTCAGATGTTAGTTAACAGGGTTTTCCGCCAAGGTCTTCAAATCAACTTCAGATCAACTTAATCAAGGTTTATCTTGAGCGGGAGCGCCAGCAGCAATGGTTGAACCGAGCATTTACAATTTATAACGTGAGGCTTAACAGTACCCTTTGAGTTTACAAATTGGGGGGCAATGTTTCCCTTTCGTGATTTATTTGTACGAAACTTGCTCATACTCCAGACCAAATGAGAGAGATAAATGGCGTGACCGTTGGAGCATTTGTTTGTTTTTTAAATGTTATTATGGCTTGTTTCTTTACTTTTTTGTTTTTGTATTAAAAAGCAACAACAAAAATAATCTTTCAAAGAAACCTCAAACAATCATATTTTTACACTGTTGACAGTCAGTGTTCCCACACTACTATTTAAAATTAAGGAAACCAATGTCGCCAACCTAGATCTCCACAACATGGCGACGAAAATGGCGGAAGACACGCGGTAGTGATTTTCATAAAAATTTCCCATAGGTATTATAAATCCATTTTTTTTTACATCCGTGGGTGAAGTGCAAAAACTAAAAATGCTGGCCTAAAAAGAACGTGACGTTAGCTACTTCACAACGCGTTTCATTCATTTTTCATAAGAGGTGCAGAATGATTGGTTTGTTTTAGTTTTAAGTATGTATTCTATGTCAATGTGATTGTACCTGGCGTGCCCATTAGAGAGTTCCTATTCAAAAATAAAAGTCACATTATTTTAAAGAGCGCGGACCACCGGCAAGATTGGTTCACCTGTAAGGTAAATAAATTATCAGGTGAATTACACACACACCCCATAGTTCTCTGAATTTATGACCGCTTTCTCAATGGGTCTAGGTCTGCTCTTGTGTACTAAATGCTCACAAATCTTAATTTGGTTTGTATTAAAATGTGATTTTCTCGACAGTTGGAAAATTAATAGCAGCCTTTATAGAGGCGGATTCATATGACTAAAAGTGTTTCCTTCAATTTGTATTGTTAATTTATAAACGTTGTTTTAAGTTACTACAGTAGCAGTCCCAGGGAGGGCCATCGCCCCCCCTTTGATCTAGAAAAAAGTAGACAACAAAGATGCTGGTGGTAACCCTGAAGTCTTTAAAGCAAAAAACGAGAAATTGCAGAAAGTTCCTAAAGATATTAGAGACCTTTTGCACCTATAATTTTGATGCCTTTTTACTTTATCGCTTATTTCGGGCATGCGCCGTTACGAGGTAATAACGGAATCCCTTACTGACCGATAAAGTTTGATGTTACCTGCGGGAGAATACCGTATCCTTTATAACTGACATGGTTGCCGACAGTAAAACATTAAGTAGAAAAACAAAAAATTTTAATTCATTTTTGAATGCAAATATGTTTGGTATTCTTTTTAATTGTTATCTTTACAAGTGTCAGTTTTTGTCTAGAATTTCGTAAGAAATGTATCACATTGATTTGCACTGGCCACTATGACAAGTGATTCCGATCTGTTTATCATAACCTCCCATTTCTCCGTTTGAAAGTTTGAGACAATGATGTGTTTGAAATTAACTCTGTGTTTCGGACTTCCATTGTCTATATTTTATTTATACACGACGTTTCGATCAGTACAATAAATACCGTATAAAGTCGGCCGTAAACAAATCAAAGGCGGCGTGCAAAAACTAAAAATGCTATCTTAAAAATAACGTGACGTTAGCTACGTCACAACGTGTTATTAAGCGATAAAGTCACCTAACGGAGATTTTTTATAAGAGGTGCAAAAGGTCTAGAATCCCTCCACAGTATTTTGGGTCAGATTAACCTTTAATTCGTCACACCAAGAATAAACAAACGCATGACGTACTTACTGCGAAAACCATTGGAAATACAGAACAGTATTACAGAGTTTCTATTTATAAACAAGTTTTACATTCTATTTTTTGTATTTTCGTTTTTAGAACAGTTATATTTAAGACTAAATGACAAAGAATACGCGGCTGCAGTTTTTTGCGACTTCTCGAAGGCATTCGACTGTGTTAATCATGATTTGCTGCTTAAAAAAATGCAAATTTATGGATTTCGTGGAATTTCAAACTTATTTTTTTATTCTTTTTTAACAGGCAGACTTCAAAAAGTTAAAATCGACAATGAATTGTCTTCTATATGTCCAATTGATACTGGCGTTCCACAGGGGTCCGTTCTTGGACCTATTTTATTTCTTCTATACATCAATGATCTCAGTTTGCTTGATATTGAGGGCATTTTCACTATTTTTGCTGATGATACAACAATTATCTGGCATCACAAAGATGAACAAATTCTTAAAAAAACAATTGAAGATGACCTTTTAAAAATAAAATATTGGTGTGATTTAAATTTTTTATGTTTTAATTTAACTAAAACAAAAATTTTAAGTTTTAAATTTGACTTTGATGACCTACTGGTTTCAGAAAAAAGAATCAGCCAAAGTCAAACCACAAAGTTTCTTGGTGTACTAATTGATGACAAATTAAAATTTGATGGCCATATTATGCATTTAAACAAAAAAATTGCAATAGGTGGTTTTGCGGTAAAACAAACAGCTGCATATTTATATTCAGATATGGCGAAAACCACTTATTTTGCTTTAATTAAGTCCCACTTGCGCTATGGAATAGCCTTCTGGGGAAATTGCAGTCAATTCCTGTTTAGATCTGTTTTCACTATTCAAAAACGATATCTAAGATATATTTGTAAAGCTAAACTTAGAGATCACTGTAAACCCCTTTTTATAAGGGAAAAAATTTTGACATTAATGTCTCTATTGATTCTTGAGACAGTTTGCCTCATTTTCAAAAAATACAAGGACTCTATCGAGGATTCTACCAATCATCCACATCGAACAAGAAATCGTGACAACATATCTATCTCATATACACAAAACTCAATTATTTATCGTAGCATCAAAATCTTTAACAAACTCCCAGCTGAATTAAAGAATGTTGACTGTTATAAGACTTTTAGAAAAAATGTAAAAGAGTTGCTTGTGGCTAAGGCATATTATAGTCTAAATGAGTATTTCGATTGTAATTTTTAACATTTTATTATTTTTTATGATGATCGACTTTTAATTATTTGTATTAGCATTAAGCAAATGTTTTTTATAATTATTAATTTTAGCATAAACTGTGGGTATAGGTATATTTTTTAATCATTTTTTTTTGTTTCTTATTTTTTATTGAACTTCATTTTAACTGTTTATTTTAATTTTTTGTGAAAGTAAAGTTGTTTGCTTGTTTAATTTAATTTATAAAAAGAAAATCATTTTTGCATTTGTAATTTTCTCAAAAATTTTCGGCGCATTTAAACATTTTTTAAAATAAAAAATGTATATTTAAACATTTTTTAAAATAAAAAATGTATATTTAAATAGAATAAACGACTTAAAATCTAAGTACCCTAGATTTGAGAACAAATCCCCGCTTGTAGTTACTAAATTTTGTTTATTGTTCATAAAAGCTATGCTTTGTAGTTTTTTTTGTAATGATACCGCCCCCCCCCTTTTAAGATGGCTGGGATCGCCACTGGTTACTACCAGTAGGAAATAGAAATGAGGGGGCACACTTAACATGGGACTTTGATTAGCACAGAAATTAAACCAAATTTTGGTACTTTGTAGAAGTTGAGGCCCTGATCACACTTTAAATTGACCAAAAAAAAATCGGACGACTAGTTTCGAAGATACAGGGGTTTATTTGGTGGTGCTAATAAAGAAACGAAATGTGAATATTAGCACAAAAAATTGGTTTTGGTTGCAATATTGATTTCCACAAGAGTTTATGCAACTAAATAAAAATTAAGAGGGTCATAAGTGCCCCAAAAGGTCATTTGGTATACCGGGGACCCTTGAACAGTACCAAAAACTTATTAGTAAAGTATTAATTGGTTTATATTTTTTGTAATGATACGAAATAAAAAGAAAAAGTCAAATTCAATAAAAAATAATATTTGTGGGACACCATAAGATTTTTTATTACGGGGTATTCTAAAAAGTACGTTAATCAATGCAATATGGCCACAAGAAACAATTTTTTGCAAATATTAAAATAATGATTGATTTGTGTACCTCCTAGAATACCCCCGTAATAAAAATCTTATGATGCTTAACTAATAGTATTATTTATTAGTTTTTGATATTTTCCCTCGCATTTTTTTCCTATTTTGTAACGTATTAATAGGTTTTAGTACGTCTTGAGTGTCCCCGGTATACAAACTGACACTGTTAATTTTTATTTAGTAACATAAACTCATCTGACCACCAATATTGCCACAAGAAACCTTTTTTACTGCAAATATTAAAATTCTGATTGATTTATGTACTTCTTACAATACCCTCGTAATACAAAAAAAGAAAGACAAATTAATACTTTACTAATAACGCACTGATGATCTCTAACAAGAGTGAAACACGTGTCTGCGTCTAGTCTCCAAGTCGCACCCGGTATGTATTCTTGTGGTACTCCGGTGTATTTTATAAAGTTCGTTTTTTTGCTATCGATTCGTCATAGTAGAAAGCCCGACTGGTGGATGGACTGTGTCTGAAACCAGTCAGTGGTAGAACTGGTGGAGAAGGCGAAAAATCCAACAGTTTTCTGTTGGTAAAACTCTCTTTTAATTTATACTTAACTCCGCTATGGACTCATTCTGTTAGCTAAATATCAATCAATCAATCAATCAAAAAATACTTTATTGTCAAGAAAAAAAATTCTGTTGACAAAGCAGGCTAAATAATCTAATTATTAATAAATTTGTCACTAAAATAGATAAAAGTAAATTCTTAAATTAATATGATAATACGTCAAAAGAGGAAGAAAAAAAGAAAAATACCACAAAAATAATATTAATATGTTAAATAATGAAACAGCATGAAAATTGAAACAGACTAACAAACAGAATAAATAATTTAAAAAAAATACAAAATCTGGATTACAGTTAAAAAAAAACACGAAAAAATAAATAAAAGCCATAAAACAAAAAAACTAGACAAAAAGATTAAAATATAATAAAGAGGTAAAAAAAACTAAAGGGTTGCTTTCAAAAAAATGACTAGATGTTTAACATACTTTTTAAATTTAAGAATATAAAATAATAACGTAATAAAACACAATTGGTCTTATCCAAACTGGTCCTCATAAAACTCGGCCAAAGAGTAATATGGTCTCTCTACAAGAAGATTTCTTAATTTTTTTTAAAAATTTTTTGAGGGTTGTAGCATGTTTAATAACAAAAGGCAAGTGATTAAATATTTTCCTCCCTTCATAAATTAAAGATTTTTGAGCCAAAGTGCTTTTAAGAATTAGTAAAGGAAGATTGAAATGTTGTCTCGTCATACGCCTTGGTCCAGAACCATAAATAAATATTATTAAAATTTTTAAAGACCAAACTTGCCAACTCTAAAACAAACAACGACGTCAGAGTTAGAATTTTTTGATTAACAAAATGGGGCCTACATGACTCTCTTTGGTGAATATTAGCCACAAAACGCACTGCTTTCTTTTGAAGAACAAAAACAATTTTCAGAAGATGAAGATGTGCAGTGCCCCAAAAAGGTATGCCATATCTTAAATGTGACTCAAATAATGAAAAATAAACAGATCTTGCAATGTCACTACCCAATTCGGCCCTTACACATCTAATGGCAAAACACCCAGAAGATATAAGATTTAAAGATATGATCTTCAAATCTTAACTGACTGTCAATATGCAGACCTAAGAACTTGGTGACAGTATTAAATAATACAATTAAATAATTCAATTCTGAGAAATCTTAACCTAGACATCCTAAAATCCACTGCACACTTAAACTAACGTAACCTTACTCAGACTCTTCTTTGGATAGGATATCAATAAATAGACATCTAGATAATCAGCCAATAATTGGCAACCGCGAAATTGATTATAATAAAATACCGAAATTGACAGGAACGATCGCCTACTAAATCTGCCTAAGTTGTTCTATTTGTCGCGGATCGTGTCCAATCAGAGATCGACTAATCAGCTAGATTCCCATGGATTCACGCTTGTTCATATATATAAATTGGGTGATAAAGCTACAAAAATTGGAGCAAGTTTGCCTTGTGTTGTAGAGTGTTCTGCATTATTATTAAATTAATGTCCAATTGCACGGGAGATTTAATTTAATTTATTTCAACTTTTTCGCCTGTAACCGCGACAGTCGCCATATTTAAAGAGTTTTTTTTATACCTTCATCAAGAACATGATTTTAGTAACTGTTTGCAGATAACTAAAGCATGGCTTTTTTGGTTACCGATGCAAAAAAACTTTTTTTTTTGATCACGTGTGCAAAAAAAGCGGAAAATAGTAATATAGAAAAAATCTAATATTTCTTGCCTAAAAATTAAGCCATTTCCGCGAGTTTTCACCAAGTATTTACGAAAAAATAATTTAAAAACATCGCCAAAATATCAAAGTGTCAAAGATTAAAATGTCGCAACAAAGAAAGTCACCGAGTAAAAAGGCACATTGCTATGGAAACCATTTTATTTCATTTACCAGCCGCCTTGATTTATAATAAAGGTATTAAAAAAATAGTGCTAAAAATTTGCGGCTAAACTGTGCTTTTGTTACTTGCGTTTTTAAATTCCTCGCTGCGCTCGTTATTTAAAACAACGTCTGTAAAAAAGCACTATTTTAGCCATTAGTTGTGAAAACTAATATGTCCATGTTTCCTTCCAAATCGTTCGTTTTTTTTTTAGACTTTCAGACATTTTTAGTTATTTTGCACGGTCCTTTGTTCCAAAGAGAGTAAGTAATTGTAGTTTACATGACAAGCATATTATGATGGTCATTATACGTGAAGATGAAGTTTGAGACGCGAGACGCGAGCCGCAAGCGAGTGTCTTAATTTATCTGTGCGTGTAATGACCATAACATGCAAGTTAGTGCACTACACTTTACCTACGACCAAAACCACATATTTTTATCGGTTTTTTGCTTTTAAATTATAGAAACACGCTAGACAAAAGGCGATACTTTTTTTGAACGCAGCTAAAATTTTTCGATAATAATCTAAAAACCACATTCTTCTGTCAGTATTGGGATTTGCAAAAAATAATAATAATTAGCGAATAGGCTAAAAACCACATATTTTTATCGGTTTTTTGCTTTTAAATAATTACAGAAACACGCTAGACAAAAGGCGACAATTTTTTTGAACGCGGCTAAAGTTTTTTGATAATAATCTAAAAACCACATTCTTCTGTCAGTTTTGTGATTTGCAAAAAATAATAATAATTAGCGAATAGGCTAAAAACCATATATTTTTATCGTTTTTTTTTTTTTAAATTACAGAAACACGCTAGACAAAAGGCGATACTTTTTTTGAAGGCAGCTAACGTTTATCGATAATAATCTAGAAACCTCATTCTTCTGTCAGTTTTGGGATTTGCAAAAAACCTCATTCTTCTGTTAGTTTTGGGATTTGCAAAAACTAATAATAATTAGCGAATAGACTAAAAACCACATATTTTTATCGGTTTTTTGCTTTTAAAAAATTACAGAAACACGCCGCCTCCCGGAGAAATGTTCCCTAACTGAAACATTTTTGAAGTTGTTTTTGAAAACGGCGTAATCGGTTTTTTGTTTGTATATTTTTGTATTACTTGCAGGTCACTTAATATGCCCTAAAAGTTTCTGACATAAGTTGTGAAACACCCTGTTTAATGGGGGTAGAGCCTCTACCCCAAAATCAATTGATTTGCCTGACTTCATTTTTACCTAAACATTCTGCATTTAAGACAATTAACTCACTAATTGTTAATATTTAAAATAGTAGCAGTTAAAATAGGCTTTTTACAAGCGTTGATTTAAATAACGAGCGTAGCGAGTCATTATAAACTCGAGTAAAAAAAGCGCAGTTTACTACCGAGTTGTATATTTTTTTATACGTTTATTAAAAAATCCTAAAAAAATAGCGAAAACAAAATCAAATCACCATTTTTATACTATATAAATGAAGGGTGGCTGGTGGATGACACAAAAATGATTTCGATGGTGCCCTTAATACATTGCCCATTTTAATTTTTAAACAAGAAAAGTAACAAGAAGAATAATCGTTAATGATGACATTAAATCAATATAAGCATAAAGCTTGAAATTCAATCCTCATTCAAACTTTTTAAGGTCGTCTTTTAATTATTAAATGAGGCATGATATTGCAGGTAAACTGGTGAAGAAAGAGGTAAATTTGTCTGAGGCCAGGCGCCATCGATTGTTGTTGTTGCAACCTTTTTGAAAATCGTTGATATCTTAAATGAATTAGTTGGTTAGTTAGACTGTTAGACCCCAGTGTAACAAACCAAGTTTATTATACTAGGGTCAGACCTCGATTTTTATTATTATTTGTCTCTTCACTGTATACTATGTTGGGAATTTGGAACCTTTGGTTGCACTAAAACAAAATTATGATTGTTTTCCACAAACCAAAACTACACTTTTTTGCACTCGACGCGCGTTTCGCTAACAACGTTAGCATCATCAGGAGACGATAAACAATGAACTAAATTAATCTACGCTCTATCTTATATACAATCTTTTAGTGGGCGGAGATAAGACTAATAATTTGTGATTGATCACGATTTTTAATCCTATCTCCCCTCAACCAAAGAATAAAGTGTACTAGACGGGATGGGTCCTCTATCTTTATTTAAACTATTTCTGGATTTAATGATTTCCATACTTTCATATGCATTCAAAAGTCTTTTGTTTGGTACACTTTTTAGAAGTTTTAGGTTATCTAATGTGAATCTATGATTGTTTTCAAAAGCATGCTAGGCCACACTTGACTTTTCTGTTCTTCCGTATTTTAAGTGTGCTAAATGTTCTTTAAAACGTGTTTGAATAGAGCGTCTCGTTTGGCCAACATATTTTTTGTCACAATCACTCAAATTAATACCTTGTCATTGAATTATCAAGGTCACTACGACACCAGGCACGGATTTCTTAGTGCATGCGCAGTAGATTTTTGGTTTATGGCCTGCTGGCCCAAACACTTTCAAAGCCAACCGCGATTTTGAGTTTTTCAAAGTTATTTTCGTTACACATTTTGCGGCACTTGGGCCGTTATAGTATCTCATAGTTATATGCCTCTGATGGTTCCTGAGCGGAAGAACCAGTCTTATTAGACCATTTTTATTAGCCCTAACTGATATGCGAGTCCTCATCAGATATGGAAAGTAAGAGATCCGGCTAGGGTCATTCTTATTAGATTAAATAGAGCAGCAGCAGGGAATCTTGCCGCGTGGCTTGTACGCGACAATAATCTTCCTAAGGCTTACAATTATTGGCTAAAAAGCTAATAGAGCAAGAGTTCAAGGTATAAAATATGATGGATAGGTAACCCTCGCCATTTTTTGATAATATGTGCATTTTCTCGTCCTGAATACGAAATGGACAATCCTGTACCTCAAAATTGTGGATGAGAGCTCGGCAGACCCATCCAAAGGTGGGCAATTTTAGAGGGAGTAGGGTACCCCCACCATTTTCACATATATGATGTATTAGTACCCCCAGACCAAAAATAAACTGGTGGTTCTACTACATCATATATGTGAAAATCTTATCAAAAAATAGCGAGGGTTACCTATCCATCATAATTTTTACTGCGAACGCTTGTACTATAACTATTTGAACTATGTAAAAATGTATTCTAGGTGCTCTTAAATTGTCTTTATTCAGTCGTCAAAACTAGAAAGTTTGAGACTGTTTAAGTATACAATAAGAATTTTATAAATCGTCATTAACCATATGTGGTGTGTGTTTATTTTATGGACTATATTATTGTGATTACGATTACGAAATTACTGTAATGTTTTTTTGAAAGAATTGAATTACCAACATTGCTAAAAGACTTTAACATGGGAGTACTTACCAGGGACATGACATGATCAGGCACTGTTTTTCCTAGTTCTTTATCTAGTTTCTATAATAATATACATACAAAGTTCGTTATAACTGAAACCTATATATATATTTGGATAAAAGCCTCATCCCAGCCAGAGTGCTTTAAATACACTATCCCAAAAAACCAAAATTAAGACAGCTTCGTCCTAAAATGTTGAACAGTATATTGTTTGGAAAATTCCACAACAAATCAAAATGGGGTTTTATTGACAGATCATCATGGCTACACATGTATTTTTTTGGAATTTTTTTTCGCTTGGGCAGGTAACCAACAGTGAATTAAATACAAAAATTATTGTCGTAATCACACACCGGCGATCCCCTGGGGGGGATAGATGGGAACTCCCCCCCAATGTTGCTTGCAGTTGGAAAATATGAAGGTTCAGTTGGGAAATTTAAGTATATTTTTACAAAACATTTTGTATTTCTAATTTCTGTTTAATAATATGATTCTAATTTTAAAAATATAACATCATGAATTTTGTTTGGTAATAGCTACGCAATGTTGCAAATGTATAATAGGCAATGTTTATTTACAATAATCATATCCAATCACTTACAACGTCTATAATAAACTATATTCTATTTATAGACATTTATTCAAGACACACTGTGTCACCATAAATTAAACATTTTCGCTATAATAAGCTAGGCATGTCGATAAATTCTTTTTACTAAGTAATAGGTTATGCAAAATTAACTTTATTGAATGAATCTTGTGCTCGTACGAGTGTAAAAACAAAGGAAACATGTAAAGCTACTGGAAAAAATCTCTAGTCGATTGACAATACAGTAGGTAGGTCAGAATTTGCCTTGACACAGTTTTGGTTTTCATTCATTACTGTGATCAAAGGGCATAGAATTAAATTGATTAGGAAATAGGTACACGTTACAGCAATCAGTTGAGTTTTATAACGTCAGTAAATAAATTCCTATTATATTTTAGATATGTTAGACTATTATATGCTTAAAATAAAAAATAATAGACACTTAAAGTAAATACTTCAACGCAAATTGTTTCTGAGGAAGGCTTGAGTAACAGAATAGTCCCAGATTAAATTTAACCTAATTTTAGTGGCTCCCGCGTTCAAAACAAAGCCAAGATACACTAAAGGCGTTTTCTCGCGTTGAAATTGTTTAAAATGTTTTTAAAAAGTTTGAAACATTTGTTTTCTCGCGTTGCAACGGTGACGTCACATCGAAACGGGTTAAAAATATTTTGAAACGGAATCCACTCTAGTTTCAAAACTGACGCGTGCGTAGAAGATACGTCAAAATTCTACATTCTTGTTTTAACCGATTTTTTTTTGTTTTTGCGTGAAAATGTATGAAAAATCGTATTCTTGATATCTTGTTAGCCATTCTTCATGGTATCCCTGTGGTCTTATATGATTTTCTGGGCTTAAAAGAACAGTAAATAAAAAAACTTCACTATCCATGTAGCTTCCATTGCTGGTCATCCATGCTACTAAAACGGGCTTTTAATTTTAAACACCAAAAAAATTAACAGGAAAACGAAAAAAAAGTGAGGTTACACTAAACTACGTCAGCGTTTTGAACTACTCATTTTTTCTCGGTTCTAAATGATGACGTCACATCTAAATAGTTTCAAATAATATTTCAAAATAATTTCAACGCGAGAAAACGCCTTAAATGTTTGACTAGACTTTATGCTATGTTTTAAATGGGGCCCTCTTTTATGGTGGATTTTCAATTAAAGGTAAACATCTCATATAAAATGAACAATGCAGAATTGAGAGTTTTAAGTTTTATATCTCACAAACTATTTACCGCAACTTACAAAATGATACATTTTTGAAATCAGGGAAACAGGACAAAAAAAAACGAAATAATATATTTAAAAATTACTAATAAAATAGTCTTAAAGCCTAGTAAAAATTGTACAGGTTTTGCATTAACCGTTTATTATTATTTTTAATATTAACAAAGATATCCGAATGTCAAAATATAATAAATCACCCTGTACGTAACGTTACTGACCCAGTCACGAGCCTGAGATTTACTAAAACTACACCCTTTCAGTGGGATTTTCTAAAAGGGTTTAGTCTAATTTAGAACGGTCCTAAGTTTAAGTAAAATTTTTGGTTTTAAGCATTTTAAACCAATCCTCCTTGAGTTTTGGACATTGCTTGATTTATAAGAAGAATTTTAATAAATTTGTTTATTAAATAATCATCTTAACACAATCTTTTGTTGAATTTAAGAAGAAAGTTTCAATTTAAAAGAAAATAAACACTCTGTAGAACAAATTAAAATTGGAGTTATATGTCACACAAATTAAAACTTACCCTTGTTAAATAATTTTTCCAATTAATACTTGATGTGACACAACGATTTAGATGGGTAATAATAAAATAAGGAATAGATTAATTTTGTATTTATTTAAAAGGTGTTTTTATTTATGAAATGTATTAAAAACGTAAATGCAAGTTTTGTGTACATTTCTGTCACTGTCGAAATGTTAGTTTCAAAATATTAACTGCGTTCAAATCACAAACAGCGAGTTCGGATCTCTTCCCTCTGCTTGCACCTTGGCTTGCACCAACCCCTACTGATGAAAGCTACAGCTTTGAAATGAGTGGGCTTTGAGTAAGGAAAGTTTTCTTGACTGATCTTTTACATAACCTCAATGTTTTAATTTCAGTTTGTAAATAAATTAATATAGTTGTTTTGGGTTTTTTGTTTGGTATATTTTTCGTGCATAATCAGTGACCTTCGCTTATGTTTGTTTCAGGTTTTCGGGTTCAAAATTGGCGTTTTTCTGGACAAAATTGGAGGTGTTTTATTGGTTAATTAACAACTTGGGATATTAAATAAGGTAAATGAATCCTTGTAAAAACGGTTACTTAGGGAAATTATAAACGAACTTATTACAAATTGCCATAAAACCATCCTTTCTGGGGAATATAAATTTAAACCACCCCCCAGACGTGGTCTAAAAAATCACCAACTTTATAACCTTAAACAAAGATAATGAAGCTATTATGTGCCAAATTATTGGCGTATTCACCATTTGCCATTTTGAAACCTGTCAAAAATAATTAGTTTTAGGGCTTTTTCTTCTAAAACAAGCAGTTTTTCAGTATTTTGCAATAACAATACAAAATAGTGAATAAATTTGTGTCTTTTCTGTATTGTAACTGTAAGTGTTTCTTGAAAATTGGTTTTAGAATTTATCCCCCGCAGGCACAGGTGTAAATATTTAGGCCTGTGGGGGCGACTATTTTATATCTTACTTATAACTTAGACCTAGATGTATGTCATTTTTCATTCATAAAAAAAAGGAATGGTATAGGATTAAATTAGAGTTTATTGTTAGTAAATCATAACTAAAAGTTTTCGAAAAACGGCACTTTTTAAGCGCTATACTAACATTTTTGTTATACAGGTTTCCTAAGATTTTCCTTAGGGATAGGATTTCAATAAATCAAACAGAAATGGCATAGAAAGTTCTGCGCGCACAAAAGAAACAGGTATATTGAGCAATGGTTCCAGTTTGTTATTATCTCCGGACTGCTTTCATGAGAAAAAATTGTCGCCACTCTTTCATTGTGAGCATAAATCATAGTTGCAATAATAATCGTTGACAAGATGTCTGCAAATTCCGCTAGATGGCGGCCACACCATGAGATAATCGAGGAAAAACTAATTAAAAATTAGATGTTTTCAGGTCCAAACAACAGCTTTTTTTTGCTTAAAGGAGGCGGCAGGGTCCATTATTTACGATACTGAGCGATAAACTCGTGAGGTTGTTAACATTAGAAAGAAATATCTTCGCTTTTAATTAAATTTCTTTCCATTCTGTTCTACTAGTGATATCTATCCGGAAACGGCCAAACCATGCAGCTAGCACTAGCAGCCAAAGAAATCAATAAACGGCGCTGTTTTTCCTGCAGAGCTTTTTGCTTGCGATATTATTGATTTTAAATAAAGCTGGCCCTACACTACATTTGATATTTTCGAGGTGTTTTATGACATGATCTCGAAACATGTAGCGAACCAATTCTTCAAAACTAGCGGGAGGGTAAAAGCGAAAAATAAGGGGATGCCAATATTTGTAACACCCAAAAAGGGGTGAAAAGATTTATTTTGCTCTGTTTCTTTACAAAAAACGTTTTTTTTACGAGAAACTTGAGCTCTGCCACTTTTTTTATTTTTTTCTTCAACTTTCTCGAAATTTTCGTCATACCGTAGAAAAAAATTATTTCCCCCATGGTCATACTCTAGTTTTATTCGAAAAAATTTAGAAACAGAGACGGGATCAGTTTTCTAAAACGGGGGATCTTGGTTTCGAGTGAGAAGATAAAGAGCGCCGCAGGCAAAATTTTTTCAATTTAATTAGCCGAACGCAAAAATGTTAGAAAAACAAAGCACGAAATAAAAATGGCGCCGCTTACAATTTTTTTTTCAAAAATTACGTAATTTCGGGAACGCAAAGAAATAGGTCTAAAGAGTATAATTTTTAACAAAAAAATATCAATTTTCTCGCCCTCCTCCACTGGGACTACAGGGGCCGTGCACAAATTACGTAATGGTCATAGGGGGGAGGGTGGTTACAAAACGTTACGTAGGGGGGAGGGGGGTTTTCGACAGCGTTTGCATTTGTGTGAAACTAAGAAAATTTGGAATGAAAATAAGTGAAGAGTTTTTTTTTTTAGGGGGGGTGGTGGTCTTGAAATCGTTACGTAATATTAGTGGAGTGGTGTGGTGTGCCAAATTGGTAAAATCACCGTTACGTAATTTGTGCACGGCCCCACATCTGACTGTTCCTCCTTTTTGATTTCGAATCAAAGTGCAAAACCCGGGTTGGACGTTCGAAGACGTCAACCCGTCCTATTTGCTTGATAAAGTTTCTACGGAAATATCTCAGTCGATTTCTCCGGCCGTGTATGAACGCTTTAGGTTAGGCATTTGCTTGTATCTCAGTCTTCAGCCTGTAAAGAGTGCGTAAGGACAATGGTTACAAAATGAAAAACCGAAAAATATTTTTTTTTACGATATCTTTCATCAGTTTGGTATTAAAGTCGACCAAAAACAATTTTTATTCCAGTCCTAAAGGTATGAAAATGGAAAACATTAGAAAACAACAACCTGGAATGGATTTACTACATGTAAGATGTAGTGACAACATCGCCTCATGCCCATCCTTTTCTGCCTAATGTGCTTTTCCGTTTGTCTGCGTCTTATACACGGCTGCTTGGCCCCCTAAGGATTTGCTTAGGAACCCTGTATATTAATTATAAATAATAAAATGTTGCCTGGGATGTTATTGACAGTAATATTTAATCCGGTGGTATTTTAATACTCATCATTAGCAACAAGTTTTAAAGCTAACATATTTATTTGATCACCGTCAGAAATTCCCAAAGGAATACCCATGATGGAATACTCAAAGCTCACCAGTAAAACCAGACACGTTGGTAACGTCTTATTTGGCACAGGAATGCAACTTGCTTTGCCGAAAATTTTATCTTCAGTTTGCTACATGATAAATACAGTAATATTGATTCGTTTCTTATTTCGTTTGTTACTCTCTAATTAAATAGAAAACATTTTCACACAAAAGAGATTAGCTACTTCCCAAAAACGCTAATTGTAATTAGATTTTAAGTTAAGTTTTTATCGCCTTATATTTATAGAAAAAATGCTTCACTGCTGCGGCTTAATTTGAATTTTGAGAATGATAATTTATTGTGTATATATATCTATATAAAGGGTGGATTCTTTAATAGGAACGGTGCTTCTAGCGGGTTAGAATTTGGTTGAATAAAAAAATCCAAAAACACGTCAACTGAGATTTTTAATTTCCTTAAATCGTGGGATCTTCGATTTTGTCTATGTCATTTAGTTTACGAGGTATGGCAATTTTCTATTTTTTTAAAATAGGACACCCTGTATATTTTGCAATTTTTAAAATCTGCAAACAATTCTGTCTTCAGCAATACCGCACAGTAGGATCTATCATTTACGATAATCAAGATATTTTTATCTAAATCTGTGTGGAAAACTTCGATATTCATTCAAATATCTCCCATAAAACAGGGCATAGACAACAATTCCATGCAAGTTTAAATGCCTCTATTTTGGAAACCATAAGAGATAGAGTATTAGTGTGTGGTATTGTCAAAAATATATTTTTTTTTTACAATTAAAAAATGTCAAACTATACAGGGTGTACTATTTAAAAAAAATATATATTTTTGCCATCCCTCGTAAACAAAACGACATAAAAAAAATCCAAAATAGCACGATTAAAGAAAATTAAAAATCTCACTTGACGTGTTTTTGGATTTTTTTGTGAAACCAAATTCTAACCCGCTAGAAGCACCGTTCCGTTTAAAGAATCCACCCTGTATATAAGGTGAGCGAAAAAATTTGTCACTTTTTGAAGGCACTATAATTTTGAGCCCAATCGGCCGATTTTCGAAATTTTTGCCTACTTTTGTAAACAAAAGTTGGAACTTTACTAACGCGACGCAAAATTTGACATGTGTCAAAAATCTAAGATTGCGGAGGGCTTTAAAAAATGGGTAAATTTCACCTCCCCCCTGCGAAAAATTTGTATGCGATCCCGGACTTGATTTTTGTCAATAAGGAAAAAGCCCCATATCTTCTTTGCCTACCGAGGTATTAATTATCTAGATTGGTTATGAGATAAAAAAGTTATAAAATTTTAAATTAGGAGTATTTAGTTTAAGGTTAGCATAACTTGCAACCTAGTCGCCCGATTTTCAGAGTTTTAAACTCTGGTAAAACGACACATGAGTCTTCACTAATTCTGTTCAAAATTTGACATATGTAAAAAATTCGGCGATTAGGTCAAAAGTTTTTGTAAAAAAATACAAGTTTTGGTCTAAATACTCCTGATCTAAAATATTTATAACTTTTCTATCTCATCACCAATTTAGATAAGTGATACCTCGGGGGGCGAAGAAGGTATAAGGCTTCTCCCTCATTGACAAAAATCACGTACAGGAGCGCACAAAAATTTTTCGCAGCGGGGTGAAATGTACCCATTTCTTAAAGCTCTCCGCCATCTTGAATTATTGGTATATGTCAAATTTTGAGCCTGATTAGCAAGAACTCATGTCTTGTCTTACCAAAAGCCTTTTTGTTTTTGTTCCGAATACTCCTGATTTAAAATTTGTATAACTTTTTTTTTATCTTATTTTTTGCAGGGGGATTTTATAGCTTTCTGCCATCTTGGATTTAATTTTGAGTCGCGCCAGTAAAGTTTAAACTTTTTCGTCTATTAAAACAGCCAAAAATTTCGAAAATCGGCCAATTGGGTCAAAAATTATAGCTCGTTCAAAAAGTGTTTTAAATTAAAATACAAAACATTGTTATAGGACCACAAAATTTTGATATTAATAAGGCTATAGAGAAGGGAGTTGTTACCTCCTGAACCCTTCTCAAATTTGTACTTGCTTTTTAGTAAAATACCTACCATATTGTCTATTACTTTGGTTTTCGTTCCTATTTAATTTTTGCCTCTGCGTCATTTTAAAATAATCAGTGAGCATTTCTCCACTGCTCTCAAAAGTCAGGGTCCCTAGAATAGATACGGTCTAGAAATTTTGCCCCACTCTTCGACACGATCACGACACAAAGATAGCAGCTTCGGATTTTTCTTTTTTTTTTTGTTTAAATGATTGATGCAAGACGTATTTTTTGCTTGTATCTTATACAATAACTTTTTGTCTATAAGTAAATATGATTTATTTACCGACCGATTCCGTCGAGTAACTCATCGAATGAGTTGGAGTTAGTTCGTGTTCGTAGTTCAGAAGTTAGGTTATGCAGTTGTTATTTTTCGTGTTTCGGAAGCTATTTTATTTTGTACTTGATTTTTGCCAGGCATTTTTGTTATTTAGAAGGAAAGACTTGTTTTGCATACTATATGCAATAAATCTTATTGCAAATTTAAAACTATAAGGTGCCTTGTTTTTTGGTTTTTTAATTATTTTATTTAATGATGAGCCTCTTCATTAAGAAAACACATAAATACAGCTACCTATGACGAAGATAATGTAAGTAATAACACACCATTACACTGAACCAAAAAAGGCACCGTTTTCAAAAAAAAAATACATTAACTCATTTGATACATTTGCTCCGATGTAAAGTGTTATTAATATCATAATCAAGTTTACATAAATTTTATAGCCAAAACGAGTTATTGATTTTACTGCTGCAAGACACAGTTTTAGAAAAAAGTTGTAACAATATAAAGTGTCTTGAAGAATGATTTTTATGAAGGGTGTTATGAAATCAAGGAATAAGAGACATGTTTTTATAGCTTTTAGTTACACCTAAAAATGAATTTAGTAAAAGACTGTCAAGTACATAAATTTCATAACCTTGTTTACGTACATTCCATAACAACTTTTAAACGACAGTCAGTGATCCCTATTTATTAAATTTATTTAGGGCATTGATTAAAATCGTTACCATGTTTTATTTATTTCATATGCTCTTTTATTATCTCCATAACCTGTACATACTATTATTAACAACTCTCTATAGAATGTCAAGAAACATTTTTCATTAATTTCGTAACTTTCATTTATTAATATCATTACTATATATGACAGTTTTTATAACTTTCCTCCGATTTTTGTAATAGTTACGTGTTATTGATCTACAAATATCCATAAAAAATTAATAAACGCCTGTTATAAATACTATGTACGATATTTTTTTCAGTGTAGGGCCAGAAGAAAAGAAATGATGAACAAATACAATTTTTATTACAAAAATTTATGCAAAAATAATATAACCTCAAATGTCACCCATCAAAAAAAATCAATAAAGAAAGCAGCTGATATCTTTGTGTCGTCACCGGGTGGGCGGAGCAAAAAAATTACTAGACCGTGTTTATTCTAGAGACCGTGCTCAAAAGTAGCTGGATAAAAAGTCAGGGAAAAACGCAAAAATACATAACAGCGCAGGACAATTAGCGCATCGAAAACTGCGTACGGACAAAACAGTGCAATAATAAAATGGTTTTTTCGCTGCATGCTTTTGAATCTGCCCGAGCTTTTGCCAAAAATCACTTATTTCTAAATAGTTCAAGAATCATAATTTGTAGAGAATAACAGTTTACTATGTTTAAACAGTTTTAAGTAAACAAACCGTGAGCAATGACTTGACTTCACGGTGATTTTATGTAGGTAGGTAATATCACTAAATATAAAGACCATAAATGGACAGGTTGTCAGTAGTTCGTAGCACTAGACGCCATTCTACATGCCTACTTTCTTAGACAAACAATATACTTTGGTGGTACCAGAAGTTCCACGCAGTCAGTAGAGCGACAGGTAGCGGCGATAGTACCGCCGCCGATCGCACTTTGCTTTGATCAAGGTTGGCGGCATGTGGGTGTTGCTACAGTTTCTCCTTGTTAGTCGTTGCAAACCGAAAAATGCATATCCAATAGCATGTAACTACTTTTTAAGTAATATTACTTTAATTGGGCCACCTAAAATAATATTGTCTGTGCTTATACTCATTTGTGCGGCTGCGCAGGTAAATGAAACAGGCATAAAGACTAACTTTAATGGACACGGCCTTTGTTAAGGTGATCAACTCCCGAACAACAAAATACCGGACGCGGTAAAACATTTTTGGCTACTTTCAACAGATTAGAAATTTTCAAAAAAAATTATTGTTTTTTTATTTATTAAAAATGATGCGTCATTACTACACAGTAAAAATACTTATGTATGATCTTAATCGAATAATCAACTTAAACACAATAAGAACTTATCGATGGATAAAGTCGGCATAGTCTGACTTGGCACTATTTTTGATAGTTCCGCACGAAGGTTCAAAGGTTTCTGACATTTTTGTCATAGAAACATGTCATCTAAACATGCTTATATTGTGCCATCCATAAAGTTGACAAATTAAAGTTAATGTCGTCCTTTATTAAAGATAGGCACAAACATTATGTTAAGTCAACATTATTTTGACAACGCCGCGATCAATAAAGCTCTGGATGGATAGCCCAAACGTAGATATTAGATAGCTTCAGCAACCAAGAAGAGCGCCGCATAATAACAGATGTGTAAGCTCTTAAAAATATGTTGTAATTGTTTACCTTTGTGTGGAACTGTCAAAAATAGTGCCGACTTTATTTAAGTCAGCCTATAATGTCCGATAAGTCCCTATTAACTTAAACAAATCATTACTTAATAAGCCTTTGAATATAAACTACCTAACCAATTTTTATTTTTAAATTTGTAATTCTTTTGTCCATGTACAGCACGTAGTGCGTTAACATTTTCCAATAGATATTTATAAAATTTTAGTGTATTTGGTCAGGATCATGTGGTTTTAAGTGTTTCAATTGACAGTTAGGTTTTTTGGTCAGTCCACATGTTGTTGATCAAAGAAAAAAACCCTTTCCAACTCTACTTTATTTAGTCCCAGGTAAGGCCAAAGATTATTTCAACTAAAACTAAAAATACTTCGATCCATCTGGATTTAACAATAATGCGCTTAGATGCGTGTAGCTGCGCGTGTTGATAATGCCCAATAATAGAGACATAAAGCTATTTCTAACTCATCGCGGTATTCGTATCCGCGTCTAGCGAGAACCAAGCACATTAATTGGTCAGAAACTTGTACCACGTTCGAAAAGAGTAGATATATGCTAATCTAAGGTGTTAGGTATCACGTATCGTTACGGCACACGTATCGTATCTAAGCACCTATTGCGTTCAGAAACACTTTAAATTAGCATATATCTGCTCTTTTCGAACGTGCTACAAGTTTTTGACCAATCAATGTGCTTGGTTCTCGCTAGATGCGGATACGTATACCGCGATGAGTTACAAATAGCTTTATGTCTCTAATATATTCGATTAACCACACAACTATGAACGAGACAAAAAGACTCAGAGATGATACAATTACTGATTCTAAAATAAGGAAAATTAGATTTAACAGGCGGCTCTCCTTACGAAGTGTTACGCAATGCGATTGGCGGAACTGCATAAACTCAACCAATCGCAATCCGCAAATGCATGAGTGATGTCTCATTGCCCCTCACCCGTGCGCGGTAAACTGTGAAAATGGCTACAGACGAGCAGCGTTGCCATGTGCAGTATTGCAACTGTGAAATACCCGACTTTACTGGACAACGTCAAAAAATACCGGACAATACCGGACGTATTTTTTAAACTGGACAGTTCATCAAAATACCGGACTGTCCAGTCAAATACCGTAAGGTTAGTCACCTTACCTTTGTGCTTATTTCTAACCTTAATGTTTCTGACAATATGCGAAGACATTTTGTAATTTGTGTTCCCATCAGTGTTCAAAAGAATGAATAAAGCACGCTTTAATCAGTTAAATAAATTCCATTCCACAGATGACAGCGCCTTTATGTTCAACTGCCCAAAAGCTCTTGTTTCTAAATTCATTCAAAATTTTTCTGTTTTAAAATTCGGTTTGTGCTGTTTATTGTTTTTATCCAATCTGTGATGACGTATCAACAACACTAATTGCTGTCCAAATTACAGCTAAAATGGTTGCTTACAATAGTTCTAAAGAGAGTTCTTGGAAAGACGAGCTGTTTTTGATTGTTAAAACCAGAAAAAAAAACAAAATTGAATACTGTATACCAAACACAGTTCTAAAATTCGATCTAGGTGTCGAACATGTCAACGACAAAAAAAAAGAAATGTTGGCGAAACTGACTCCTAAAATTTAGGTAAGGAATTTGAGTCATCTTAACTACACTTTATAGACGTCAATATTTCCAATTCTAAATTTTTGCGGTCATTTTGACCTCTCTGAGGACAAAAAATATAAAACGACCAAAAAAAATTGCTAATAACCAATGTTTTTTGTCTAAATTTCTGGATAGACCATATCTGTATATTAAATATATTTTTTAATAACAAAATCAATGAATAGCGAGCTTTCCCTCAAAAAAGGTAGTGGTAACCATTTCATATCCTTATTCCTAGCACCGTACTGATGAGCACCACAAGTGCGAAATCCGGATCTACGGTTACCATTACCTTTTTTGATGGAAAGCTCGCTATTCATTGATTTTGTTATTTATTCACCCTCACTAAATCCCTTTTTAAATTTATTGACTCCAGAGCTTAGGATATCTGTAAAGATAATTATATCTGTCTCCGTAGAGACGCTTAATTTTCCTTCAAAATGAAGGTACATCTGTCGATTCTGCAATTTGACAGATGGTTGTCTTTTACATGAATCCTGTGTCATATTTTTCCATCATCATTTCATCATTTCATCTCCTAATTCCTAGCACCGTACTGATGAGCACCACAAGTGCGAAATCCGGATCTACGGTTACCAATACCTTTTTTGAGAGAAAGCTCGCTCATTTTTGTTATTTATTCACCCTCTGTCTGTTTGTTCCAGTAGCACGCAAAAACTACTGAACCAATTTTGATTGAACTTTTACAACTAAATTCCTTGACTTCCTGGGTAGGACACAGGCTTTACTTCGTTAATATTGGTTCACAGAACCAAAAGTTAAAAAGAAAGAAAAACCGCAGGCAAAGCGGATATTCGACTGGATGGAAAGGTTTGAGAGGCGAAAGAGGGCGAGGGGGGGGGAGAAGCTTCGTAAAAAAGGCATAAAAGTGGTGAGGTGGAGGGGAAGAGAAAAAGCTACAATTTTACGCACACGAACGAGTCGTGAGCAATAGCTAATTGTAAAATATAGGGCGCCAAAAAAAATTTTCTTCCGAAAAAGCTATTATTTATATAGCAGAGAATATCAATACATATTGATTTGGGTTTACCTAGAGGCACTGTATACAATTTTTGACAGTTATTGTTTTACCACTGGCGTAGCCATAAATCGACTCTGAGGGGGGGTTTTATCATAATATATATAAAAAAATCAACTATGGCAAATTTTTAAAAATTAGTTAGGTGTCTATTGCTTGAGCTCTTGAACTAAAGGGAGGGGAGAGGGCTAGTTTAATAGGTGTTGAGGTAGTGTATACGAAACAAAAATACTTATTTTTAAAAACAAGTCACATCTAGTCTCATTTGCAGATTTGTTTTAAAATGAACCCTTAAATGCGCCGCAGCCAAAATTTTTTAAAAAATTACACTAAACTGCTGTTTTTTACGCGCTTAAAACGTTGACAAAAAATTGCTTAAAATTAAACAATATTGTAACATTATTTAATATTGTTATAGCGCCGCAGGTGAAAACTTTGACAAATAAAAACAAAAAATTCTTTAAAAATGTTGATTTCTTACGTTTTTTGTAAAATATTTTTGCAGAAGTAGATGATTGGGTTAGATGCCAAAAAGTGGTGGGTTGCGGTGGTGTATGTAGTTTTGTTTCCAATGCGCCGCAAATGCAAATTTAAAAAAAAAATATACTAAGAATGCCATTTATTACACGATTTGAATGCTGGTGAGAAAAATTCCGTAGAATTATACTAAAATTATTGTTAAAATTAATGACGTCATAGCACTGCCGGTAAAATTTTTAAAATTTAAAATATTACACACGTCACAAACCGGAGTAAAGGGTCAAAAATGTGGGGGAGCTATAGCTCTCCCTGGGGGGGTTTTAGCTCCCAAACCCCTCCTGGCTACGCCACTAGTTTTACCAGAGGTAAGCAACTCGATTTGGCAGTTGTTAAGGAAATGTTGATAATTTTTTTACGTGTTGGCAACCATTGGAAATAAATAATTTTAAAAAGGGATTTAGTGAGGGTGAATAAATAACAAAATCAATGAATAGCGAGCTTTCCCTCAAAAAACGTAATGATAACCGTAGATCCGTAGAACCGTAGAAATAATTTTGTCAATGTCACATTTTTGATTAATAAACGTAGGTAGATCAAAATTTTAATTTAATTATTTACATGCGGTTTAAAAATTAATATTGCGTTATAAGAAACTGTAAAAATACTCGCGCCTACAATTTGGTATTGTTTCATTGTTCAATGGAAAAAGAAACGCAAGAAAAATGGAAAGAGATTATGCATTTTCAAAACTGGAAAATTAATAAAAAATGTCGTTAAATTGAAATAACATTATATGTTGGTATTATTTTAAGAAAAAGAGGAATAAAAAAATAAATCATTAATATTTTTTTTATGTTTTACCAACTATTAACATTTTTAAATCTCTCGTGAACGTTATTGTTTTTTTTTGTCAAAGCTTGACATATTTTACTAACCAAAAAAGTCATCATGGGGAAATTATAAAAAGAGAAAACAAAACATCAGTCAATTTCATAAAATCAGTTTTACATGCAAACATGAAAAAAAAAAACTAGAAAGAGAGGGCAATATGATTTGCCCACCTCTGTTAAAAAAACAACTGTCAAATGTATATGGGCCTCTAGGTTCATCCAGAGGCCCTGTATATGATTTTTGACAGTTATTGTTTTACCAGAGGTGAGCAACACCGATCTTAACTAAAAAGCCTGTTAACTCCTTCCACCTTAGTGCCCTTTAGCCTATCGTGGCTGCCATTTTTATAACCAAATTGACAAGTAAAACATGGATTTTCTGTCAGTTTGGTGTCAATATGGCACCGATCATAGGCCAAAGGATAATAAAATAAAAATGAGTTAACTGGCTTTTTAGTTGAGAACGGTGTTGAGGTGAGCAACTGGATTTGACAGTTTCTTAGGGAAATGTTTGAAATTCTGTGTTGGCAATGATGGTTGGTAACCGCTGACAATCAATAACTTTGTCACTGTCAGATTTTTTATTCATAAACGTGAGGCTTAAAAAATGGAATTTTGCAGTATCAAAAACTGTAAGAATACTTGACTCGACGAATTTTAATTGTTCATTTGTCCAACGGAGAAAGAAACTCGGGAAAAGTGAAAAGAGAACATGCTTTTACCAAGCTGGAAAATTAATAAAAATAGCAGTAGGTACAAGCATACGCATTTAGCATGTACTTCGTAACAAAAATATAGATCATCGGAGTCCTTATATTTTACCTATTATTTTTATTTTTAATATCTACCGTGTTTATTCACTGTTGGTTTTTGTTTTTTTTTGTCAAAGCTTGACATATTTTACTAACCAAAAAAAATCAATGTTTCAAAAACTGTCTGGGGAAATTATAAAAAGAGACAACAAAACAATATAGAAAGAGAGGGCAATATGAGTTGCCCACCTCTGGTAAAACAATAACTGTCAAATATATAGAGGGCCTCTGGTGTTTTATTCAATTTACGTGCATTGGAATAAAATAAATAAATGAGAATGTGACGTCACAACAATGCGTAGGCTGTGGACGTGTCTTACAAATTAAATTTATTAAGGCGAAAGAAAATAAGGTAAATTAGTTTATTTAAACATTAGTAAAATAAATTCTGTTGAAATTGGTTGAAATTAATTTGAAAACAAAAACGGTGTTGGTGTCAGATTTTGTAAATTTAGTTAAGAGATACCTGTACTTAATAAAGCAGACTGATTAAATTGATTTGATTTAAACGAATTAAATGGTGTTCAATTTAAAAGCAAATATTTAATTAGAAAACCTTAGACAGTTACAGAAACTAGTGGGAACTACCAGTGGCGGCTCGTGACTTTACAAATGGGTGACGCAGCATCGCCGAACCCCCCCCACCTTTACTTTCGATTTGTATAGTGTATGTGTACGTTTAATAAGAGGGATGGCAAGTCTTTTTTGTCATCTTCATTCCACCCCGAAAACGATTTTTCCAGTAAAACACAAATTCCATCATACACAGGAAACATTGTAAAAAAAACAAATACCGCAACTGAAGAGAATCACAATACCCTGGCACGCGACGCTCGATATTAGTCACAAAATTATAATAGAGCTAGCTTAAAAGTTTGCATCACATGCAAACACGCCCAAACCTCGGCGGAAGGAGACCTAGCCGTTTTAGCAATTTTTTGTGTGCTTACTATAGTTACTATTGTTCTCTTCTTTTTATTGCATCGGTCTGAGAGAGAACAAACTTACCAGAAAATGCTCTACCTGCACCCCTCTGCATAAAAAACATAACTATCTCCTTGATATAGTTATCGTTGACACATATACGGGGTCGAAGGGTGTATAGGCGGGTCTGACGGGCCATTTTCCTGGTATGTTATAGTATGCTGGATCTCTCTCAGCCGAATGCATTTATAAAAAGAGAACAATAGTAACTATAGTAAGCTCACAAAAATTTGCTATTTGTTTTGGCTCGTGGAATACTTTTTACAAAATTTGGAAACGTTATTTTATGGAAGCGGAAGGTTTAATTTTTTGCCGAAATATTTAAATGAAAATTATTTAGTCAGACTGCAAATAAGAGAAATACATATCATTGTCACTCCCAAAAACTTCGACCAATTGATTTTGGAATCCCCAATCCACAAAAAAAAATCAACTACATTTAATTGTGTGCTCGACATGCAAGGCCATGGGCTTATCTCTATTAATATGGCCACGCTCTCTAGAATTTTTTTGCTCCACCCACCTGATCACGACTTGAAGATATGAGCCTACTTTCTTTATTGATTTTTTTCATGGGTACCATTTGGGGTTATATTATTTCTGACCCTAATTAAATACCCTCTGATATCACTTAAGTTATTTTTCCATAGGTAGCTGCAATTATGCGTTTTTTTAGTGACAAGGCTCATCATTAGATAATGAAAAAACCAAAAAAACATATAGTATGCACAACAAGTCTTTCCTTCTAAATAACAAAATCGTAACCCTCCCAAAAATGCCTGGTAAAAAGAAGTACAAAATAAAATAACTTCCAAAACAGGAAAAATAACAAATACATAACCTAACTTCTGAACTACGAGAACGAACTAACTCCAACTCATCCCATGAGTTAATTTAATTAATAAGTTAATCGATCAACTTATGATCTTCATTTCTATTTGGTGAAAACTTATACACAAACAGTTATGATAAAAGATACAAGCATAAAATAGGTCTTGCATCAATTATTTAAACAAAGAAAAAAGAAAAATCCGAAAAGTTAATTTAATTTGTCAAGCCCTCATATAAATTTTAAATGGCGGAAAAAATCAGCTGCTATGTTTGTGTCGTCATCAAATCGAAAAGTGGCCAAAAATACTACACCCAAATCTATTCTAGGGGCCGTGGGTATAGACAACTAAATTTTAACACCCGGTTCACACCTAGCGTTCCCACCTTGCATGAAAAAACGCATCACGTGACTCTGCATTTAAAACAAGTGGAAATCAATGTCGCGTCACATGGTGCGTTTTTCGAAGCAGGTTGGACACGCGTTGGTGTTTTTGGGGCTACATATTTTGCTTTCTTCATTTAAAAAAAAAATAAAAGAAAGATAACAATAAAAAACTACATTCGAATTAATGTCAAAAATGCGACTTATTAAACTTTAGTCGACAATAAAGTTTGATCATCATATTTTTAAAGTGAAAGTAAAACTCGTGGCATATCGGACAAAGCGTTTTTGTTTCTCACTTCATTACGACCAGGCCTCCAATGTCTAATGGATCTCCATCGTAATGAAGTGAGAAACAAAAACGCTTTGTCCGATATGCCACGAGTTTTACTTTCATTTTTATTTGCGGACACGAGATTCATTTTGTTGTTATCATATTTTTAGCCGTGCCTGTCAGTTTTTGGCATTTGAAATGTCAAAATCTAGAATATTTTGTTTGATAACCAAACGTTGTTAGCAATTACAAAGACAGTAACTTACCTGACAATATTAAATGGGTAAAATTAATTAGGGTTACCTAAATTTTCTTGGCACTAAAAGTCGATTAGACCTATTAGGGGAAAAAATTATTTTTCTTGAACTTTAAAGTTATGCATGTTTTAATTCGCTAATAAATTTTCTTGCCACTAAGTAGGAGACCTTGAAGTTTGCGAAAATATCAAAACAACAAACTAATTTTTTTCGAGCTAAAATTAGCATAAAAATACAAAATTAGGGGGATTCAAACTAATTTCCATGATATTTTGGCAACTTTTGACTGGTCTGCTTTTGGAAACCCTCATGACATTGACAGATTTGTTAAACAGAAGCTACTTGAAAAACAAGAAAATACAGATAACCTACAATTCGTTGCAACTCTGTCATTTGTTTGATATTTAGGAAAAATGTGGATATTTTTTATGCACCTTAGGGATTAAAAGTGCACTTTTAATGTCTCATTTTAGGGATAAAAGGGGCACCCTGGGGGATTTAAGTACTAGTAGTAGTAGAGAAAGGGCGGCGCGACGCCTGGCAAGTAGGCCTCCCTGGGCCCTTTCTGCCCTACCCCGAGCCTGCCCCTAATCCACCGCCTGCACCACTAGTCTGGCAGTCTGCTCATTTGGTTTCACTGTTCTTTTTGCAAAGTCCAGAATTTTGTCCCATTTGAGCATATGCAGGTCCTCCTCATCCAGGGTCGGGAAACAGAATACCTGATATCTCGTCCTCTGGTATGCCTCGCAGTTCGCTATAACGTGTCGAGATGTCTCTTCTGCCCGCCCGCAGGTCCGGCAGGTCGAGTCATTCTCCACCGCGATCCGGGTCATGTGCTTCCTTAGTCGGTTGTGACCTGTTATGATACCTGTCAGCAGACCAGCGTCCCTTCGCGATCTCCCCAGAAGCCATTTTTGTCTGGCTATATCCGAGCC
This sequence comes from Oxystoma pomonae, assembly GCA_963921995.1. Lineage (NCBI taxonomy): Eukaryota > Metazoa > Arthropoda > Insecta > Coleoptera > Brentidae > Oxystoma > Oxystoma pomonae. The sequence goes on along the minus strand of OY998167.1, from coordinate 1,427,807 downwards.
CTTCACGAAGTCCTTGGTCTGTCTGCATCCTGTTCCTTCTCTCCAAGCGATCGTCATGGCATCGTTGGCTCATTTATTGAGTCGACTTTGCAATTACCTCTTGGTTGTTCCTAGGAGTGGTTCCGGCCCTACATACTGGGTGCTTGCCCCGATCCTGGCGAGATCGTCGGCCATCTCGTTACCCGGCACCCCCATATGACCCGGTACCCACATAAGTGTCACTTGTTTGCCGTCTCCCAAGGATTCTACTGCATCCGTACATTCCTCCACCAGGGTGTTGTTGATCTTGGGCGCCCTTAGTGTCTTTAGGGCTGATTGGCTGTCAGAGCATATATAAACATGCTCCTCCCTACCGTTCTTTATTTCTTCCATGGTTGCAGCCATTATTATGGCATACACCTCTGCCTGAAAGATCGTGGCTTGCTCTCCGAGTCTTCCACGAAAACCCCCGATCCTGTGGTTTGCCTCTCCGACAGTTTCGACCCGTCGGTGTAGCAAATCACGGCGTTTTCCTGGAACTGTTCGCGGAGGTTTTCACTCTGCCATAGTTCCCTGTCTGGGATGACTACTTTGTACCTCTTGTTGAATCTCCAGGGGTTTTTTGGTCTTTGTGTTTTACTCGCTGTCATAGGGATTTCTCTCTCGACGATTTGGGCAATCCTGAGATGCCCCGCAGCTTCGCCTCTTCCTCTCCATTGACCTGTATCTCTCAGCCGGAGGTGGGTCGCCATCGCTTCTTTTCTGATCCAGATCGGAAGCGGCGGCAGTCCCAGAATGGTTTCGATGGGGGATTTAAAGTAAATTTAATCCCTGGGGGATTTAAAGTAAATTTTTCCAAATTAAACAATAATTTTATTGAAATTTTGTTTATATGTTAAAATGTATAAACGAAAAAAATAATTAGCATATGCATTACTTAAATCTAGTTCTTATTATGTTTCTTGTACACCTCGCGAGATTTTTGTGGAAGAAGGCTAGCGATGGCCTCTTTCGCGTCCTCTTCAATGTTCATTTTAAAAAAAAATGCTGTACGATTTTTCTGGACTCACCGTTTGGTGACGCCGTTTGATAACAACAACTGACTGACATTTGTTTTGTGCCATAGCAACACTTCCATGGCACAATAAATTTTGAGTGAATCCACCATGCCAACAACAATCAATGACAACTATCAGTAATATGAGCTGTCAATCTTGAAACTAGAGTACCGTTAAGTGGTCTACTGTTAGTTTTGTAATTTTTTGTTTTTAGTTTCTCGCATTCTAAAGTGCATAAAATAGTACATAAATCTCGTGACTAAAGTGTATTTTAATCCCTTGGCGAATTGATTTCGCCCCGGGATGAAAAGAGGTACTTTAGTCCCTATGTTTATAATGCACTATTCTTAAACCCCTATTATATCCTTGATTATACCAACTTGATCGCGCACCTAAAACCGTCATAACAACTAAAAAACTTCTGGAATTATTACAAGTTCCCTAAATAAACTACTCTTGTTGCAAAACATTCAAATTAAAGCACTTTGCGTTCGATAGCAAGCAAACGAAAACAACAAAAAAAATAGCGAAAAACATCAAAAATAATTACTTGTCATGATCACATCCCCAGATCTAGTAGGCGTTGAATATCTAGTAGCCAAATAAAATGTGTGAATGTATTTACGCACTTTTGATTTTTTTTAACGACTCGAGATTTTAAATAGATTTTTCTCAGTTATATATTATTAAATTTAATGCAAAAAGAAAACAAAACAGTTTTAACAAAAGAGAAAACTTTTCGATTTTTGGCCCTCTGTACTATTTCTACTAATAATTGGTTTAGATAATCAATCGACCAGTCAGGCTTTTCGCTATGATAAATTCGTTGTCATCCAGCCTGGGTACCGGCGTCGATAGCAAAAACAAACTCTATAGATATATATCGGTGTAACATAAGGGTCCATATTAAGTACGACTGGAAGGAGACACGTGTTTCGCCCTTGTAAGGTCTCATCAGTGCGCCATAAGTTTTTATAGACGAATACAAACAATCATATTAGCAAGTAATGGACAAATACTCGACAAACAATATGAATAACAAATTGCCTACGTCGTTGGTGGCTATACAGATATGTCAGGGTCTTTAAGACTCTTGATACTGTTTAAGGAAACAAGCTATTAGACGATAGTTGGTGGGCGATGTGACCGGATAATGTGCCAACTTCCTATTAGAGTCAGACCGCATTGTCATTAGCGAGAATCATAATAGCAATAATTAAGGTACGATCATCATCAGTGGCGTACTTCTGCGAAATTTAAAAAAAAAACAGCTGGCTCTATTCGAGAGTTAAACAGCAAAAGCCAAAACTCAAATAAATATCCAATTTTTTAATTTTTAATTTAAAGTAATAAAAGCTCTGATGTTGTCATCTATCCCAAAAGCCTCAAAATAATTGCGGTTTAGAACAAACCCGATTTACAAAAAAATAGAGAAATACTTACAATTTCCGCTGGATTACCTTTTTCCTTTTCTTATTTCATTGCTTTAGCGAAAATAAAAACTAAGTTTCCTTTTTTCTAAAAGCCTTGCACTCTGGAAAAGAAAAACCGATCAATCAATCATACTTCATTGAATTTGGGAGACACACGCAGTTCAAGTGTTGGCCGATAGATCGCAGAGTTTATACGATTCCATAGTAACTGCAGGTGTTTTGTCAACAAACTTTAAATCGGCCCGCAGTGTGACAGAAGAGTATTTTTACATCTTCTGACAGAAAACTATTCGAGTTTATATGTTTATCTTTCAAAAATGTGTTTTCAAAAACATTGTTCTAAAACAAATATGAACCCACTCCGCGTGTGCGGTCGCCCGCCGAAAAAGGCCTAGCGCTACCCCGAGTCTATCAAAGAACCAAGAGATCTTTACTGGCTCGCTGGGATTATTAGGAATATTTATAGAAAAATTCGTCGCCCATAACTCCACATAATTTTGCTTTTATTTTGATTTAACCATTTCTTTTAATTTAAATTATTGCGGTATAGTTATGGGCAAGTGTACTAGTGAAATCTTGGAGTGCAAAGGATAGATTTTAGAATTTCAGGTTCGAAAACGCACGGATACTTGAGTACTAACAAAACAGGTCAATAAAGCTCCATTTAGAGGTTGGAAAGACTCTTGCTAGTTGTTGACGCTCCTGTTTAAAATATAATACGATTATTTCGTCTAGCACCAGTAGCCGATTTTTAAATCTGCATGCTTTTGAATTAACCGGATGTCGGTATCAGCTAGCGGGAGTGTTTCCAATTCAATTATAAATCCACCTGTTACTTTAATACGTAGTTGGGTAGTGTTTTTTCAGCAGGTAATTCTGTAACAAATGGTTTTCTTTTATTTTAGTATTTCACTTGGTTTTTTTAGCAGCGCAGAACGCAACAAGTCAAAATAAGTAACCTAACTCCAAATTTTTGACCCGGTGCTAAAAAAACTCTGGTGTCCCACTGTGGATAAACATAAATAAACGCTCCGCGTTGCCATGGAAAAAATTCTGCAAAAATATCAGGTTGACATAGTTAAATTGATTTCCCGTACAGTGTTGCTAAAAACAATTCCTCAGATTGTAACTACGACCTTAAGATTAAAATTATTAAAAACTTAACCAGTTTTTTCTTTTCCAATACAAGTTTTTTAGAAACCCAATGCGAAAAGGAAAGAAATTAGAGTAAACCTTAAAACTGACAACTTTTGTATCTGTCTATAAATAAATAAATATACTGCTTTATGTCGTTAATAACATGCGTTGATAAATACGGTAAGTCAGTTACTTACTTTGTAATAATAATAATTATTGCAGAAGACACTGAGATACAGGTAGTGACGTAGTACGTCTTGCACAGGAAGCACGTCCCACACACTCAGAGGTGCGGCGAATATAAGAAGACAGATTTGCACCCACTGATCTAATCTGGCCTAGGCCTAAAAACAATTGTTATATCTTTGTTTTGTTGTCGTCGATTAAAGCAACAAAAGGGGTCAAAAAGTGTATTAAATAGACACAATTTTTTGATAGTTACAATATTTAGTACACTAATAGGTAGGTATACAGAGTGTTCCAAATTTGACGCTCACCATGGGGATCTCTTAAACTGTAGGAGATACGAAAAGGTTTAAATTAGGGCGAAGTGCCGCAATTTAATACTTTACTCGAAACTAAAAAAAAATTGATAAAATCGGAGTAGTACCGGAGAGCGAAAAAACCGGAATGTTAATTTTTGCGTTTTATTTTTGTGCGCATTTATTCTTAAAGCTGTCAAAAAAACGATTAAAACTTTCTACAGATTCATTTTTGAGATTTGACATTTTAGCATGCCAGGATCTTTTTCGTGCTTTTTTTTTGCTGCTGTTTGGTTCATGAAGGATGACAGATAATATTTTGCAACCTTGTTTTGACAAGTCACCTGACGTTTTGGGTTATTTGACTAGTATTAGAGGCCCTCTATACATTTGACAGTTCTTGTTTTACCAGAGAAGAGCAACTCATCTTGCCACCTCTTTCTAGTTTTTTTCATATTTGCATGTGAAACGGATATTCTGAAATGGGCTGATAACAAAGTTATGATTGTTTTCCACAAACCAAAACTACACTTTTTTTGCACCCGACGCGCGTTTCGCTAACAATGTTTGACTGATGTTTTGTTGTCTCTTTTTATAATTTCCCCAGAAAGTTTTTGTAAGATTGATTTTTTTTCGTAAGTAAAATATGTCATGCTTTGACAAAAAAAAACAAAAACAAACAGTGAATACACACGGTAGATATTCAAAATAAAATGTAAATAATAGGTAAAATATAAAGACTCCTAGGAACTATATTTTTGTTACTTTTTTTCTTACTATAAAACATGGAAATATAATGTGTTATTTATTAATGAAGTAAATGTTAAATGCGAATGCTTGTACCTACTTCTTGTAGGTCACGCAAATTCGGCTATTTTTATTAATTTTATACCTTGGTAAATGCATGTTTTCTTTTTACTTTTCCTGAGTTTCTTTCTCCGTTGGACAAAGGAACAATACAAATTCGTCGAGGCACGTATTTTTACAGTTTCTTAATAAAAAATCTGACAGTGACAAAGTTATTTATTGTCAGCAATGATAGTTACCACTATCATTGCCAACACACAATTTCAAACATTTCTCTAACAACTGTCAAATCCAGTTGCTCATCTCTGGTAAAAACGGTCAAAAATCGTATACTAGTATCAGCCCAAATTCAATTTTGCTTTTAACTCACAAGATATTTTGGAAACCCGCTTACAGTAGGGCCATTCCACACTTTTTCAAAATCAGAAGTCCTGTACGTGAAGGGCATTCAAGATTTTGTTACTAAATTACCATTAAACCTGCAGGGTTTCGGTCCATTTTGTTATTTTCCCAACACATTAAACTACATGAAAAATATTTTATATACTACTTTTTTTTACAACAAGTATTTAAAAAAACAAAAAATATAGAAAAAAATGCCAAAAAAATGTCTCGTACGTGACCGTGGAATGGCCCCAGTTTTTTTTGACGTTTTGATTTAAAAAAATATTTTGTCAAATATTTTGTAACATACTATTGTTCTTTTTTTAATTCTTACATTTTAGGATTCAAAACAAAGTTAGATATTTTTTAAATATTATGAAAAATTATTTGGTAAAAACAAAAGGTCAAAACTGTCATGTTTAAAGAGCCAAAAAAGGTAGTGCAGGCGAGTTTCCAAAATATCTTGGGTAAGGCAAGAATTGAATTTGGGCTGGTGATGGTCAATTAATCCAAAACGTCAGGTGACTTGTCAAAATAAGTTTGCCAAGTATTATCTGTCATCTTTCATGAACCAAACAGCAGCAGAATAAAAGCACGCGTGCATAAGAAAAAATTAACTAAAATGTGAAATCTCAAAAATGGACCTATCATTAGGCAGGCCTTAAAAAAGTGCCTGTAGAAAGTTTTAAGCGTTTTTTGAGAGTTAAGAATCAAGGCGCAAAAAAATATAAACTAAAAACGAACATTTCAATTCATTCATTTCAATTTTTTTTTTAGTTTTGAGTAAAGCATCAAATTCCGCAACTTTGTCTAATATAAACCTTTTCGTATCTCCTACCGTTTAGAATATCTCTATGGTGAGCATCGAATTTGGAATACCCTGTATACCTGACCTAATTCTAGACGAAAATTTGGTGAACGCTGACGTTCCTTGGTAGAATCGTAGTACTGTGCAATGTTTAGTTAAATAAAGAAAACCACTTGGATGTTTGGATTTTCTTATGGGGACAGTCAACGTGTTGAAAATAGCAAAACAATTAAACTTATAAAACAATATTTTAAACTTTGCGAAAAAGTGTGGGTCGTTAGTTATACGTGCTTTGTATTTAATAGTTTAAAAAATTACTTATTCAAAAATATATATATGTATATTATAACCATTAAGTTTGTAATTATACTAAGTATCTTTAGAAAAAAAATAAAAAAAACTATATTTTAGCGCCAGTAATATGTGGGAGCTCGTTTTTTAACAGTGTAGCGCAATCAGAGCAATAAAGTATGACAAGTAAGCTATTTGGACCTGTATTGGGAATAAAATATATAAGGACCTGATTTAGATCTTTTAATCTGTCAATGTTCAACCCACGTGTCCAACTTTTGCAGTACACAATTTACGTTTCCTACGCTACCGATTGCTGGAGTATTTAGCCTTAACCTTATCTTTAATGTTGAATTGCATTCGATTTTAGAATTTGTTACCCAACGAAAATTTGTGGGTAAAAATTTAAATCAAAATTTAATATATACATACATTATAATATACAATGAGCTTCAGGCTACTGCGAACATAGGGTGTATCAAGTCCAATTTACTCTCCTTGCCGTACGACCGAGGTGGGGTCGAAGCACGCTGCAGTGTTATCTTTTTGTTTTTATTATTTTGTTTTATTTCTGCCTTGCTCGAGAAACAGATTGGTGAGTTCTTAAGTGAAATAAACATTGTCTATGTCTACGAAGTTGCCGAAAAAGTGTAGATGGTCAAATGGTACTATCAAGGCAGACCATTGAGACTTATTCAAGAACTTTTTTTGGAGAATTTTGTAAATCGCCCAGAACCTAGTTTATTAACGATTCATAGATTTGTGCAGAATTTTGAAAAGTTTTGTTGTGTAGCGCCAAGAAACCATAAAAAACCCACTGTATTGAATGACGAGCAAGAAGTACGAGATGTGATGATTTGCGCTGCAGTGGAGGAAAATCGAAAGTTAACTAGCCACCAAATTGCCGAAGCAGTAGATACTTCTTCAGCCATTGTCTTACGTGTTCTCAAAAAGAATGATTATCATTCTTACAAAGCGTCAAAAACGCATCAAATTTTTCCAGAGGACAACTATCGTCATATGGAATTTTGCGAAGCAATAATGGAAAGAGCTAATCGTAATGAAAATTTTCTGAGATCTATTCTTTTCACAGATGAAAGCCCTTTTCCATTATTGAATCGTCATAACCCAACACACGTTCGATATTGGTCAAGGGAAAATTTGCATTTGTATTTTGACGTAAGAACACAATATCCCCAAACACTAAATGTTTGAGGGGGTATTATAGGGGAACACATAATTGGGCCATTTTTTATTGACGGCAATTTGAATGGTCCTAGATACTTGGATCTATTGCAGCAGCATATTATACCAACTGCTAGGCAGTTGTTAGGTGTGAGATTTGGTGAAACATGGTTTCAACAAGATGGTTGTCCCGCTCACAATGTTGGCCTGGTTAGGGAATATCTTGATAATGTATTTCCTAATCGTGTTATAAGCACACGGGGAGCTATTTTATGGCCAGCTCGATCACCCTACCTTTCTCCTAATGACTTCTATCTCTGGAGTTATATCAATAATAAAGTTTACTAGAACTTCGGATTAAAATTGAAGAAGTTTTTCAAACTATCACCCTTAACATGCTTGGAAACGTGAGAAGGGGTTTTTATAATAGGATTGGATATTGTCTAGCCGAGCAAGGAGGACTTTTCGAACATTTGCTCTAATTTTTTTTTGACTAGGAGAATCCTTTTGGTTTTTAGAATGTATTATTTTATTTTGAAAACTTGCTTTTATTTTGTTTCTCCTTATTATTTTATTGTAACACGTTGTTAGTGATAAACAAGAAAATTACGTTATCTTTTATTTGCGTATTTATTGACCAAATTCCGGTTTCATGGACTACACTTCATATTGCACCGTGGTAAAAATGTGTACGGTTTTGAAACGGTAGGGGTAAAACTTCCATAAATCACAAGAACGCGATGTTATTTGACATTAGCGGTGTGGTCTAGAAATATTAATTTAATTTTTGCTTAGCAAAACCAAAAAGGTGTCCCAAAATTTTAAAATTAATGTGTCTAAGGCCTGTAATAATAGGGTTTCTTTGAAATTATTTGTTTTATTTTTTTTATTAAAAAAACAGGGCGCAACTTTCATTTACATGAAATGTGATATTGAAAAAAAAACTATTGGGGGTCTTCTATAGGACTCCCTGAGTTTGAATATAAAAGCAAAAATTTGCGGAAACGTACCGTTTTCGAGAAAAATTGAAAAATAGAAACTTTGTGGAGAAATTCGATAAAAAAAATAAAAAAGTTCGATAAAAAAAAATAAAAACGGTTTTAGATTTCACTTCTTCTCTTCAATGCAAATAAGGAAATGAAAATCCGCGGAAATATATTGTTTTTGAGAAAAATTGAAAAAAGGTCACTTTTTGTAGAAATGTGATATGAAAAAATTTCCAACGGCTCTAGATTTTAGTTCTTCTCCTAAACGCAAATATGGAAATTAAAATTCGCGGAAACGCATTGTTTTTTGAGAAAAAGTGAAAAAAGGTAGTTTTTATAGAAATCTGATATAAAAAACACTAAAACAATTAATTTCCGCGGATTTTCAATTCCATATTTGCATTGAGGATATGAACTGGCATCTAGAACCCTTTGAAACCTAAGCATTTCCACGGATTTTAATTTCCATATTTGCATTGAGGAGAAGAAGTGAAATCTAGAGCCTTTTCAATTTTTTTCATATCACATTTCTACAAGAAGTTCAAAAACGGCACATTTCCGCACATTTTCAATGATATAGTTATATTTAAAAGAATGTTCAAATTCCAAAATCGTAATAATTTTTTTAAAAACAGATTTCTATAAGAAATTGTCTTTTTTTCAGTTTTTCTCAAAAATAATGCGTTTTCGCACATTTTCATTTCTATATTTCCATTAAGGAAATCAAGTAGAAACTAAAACCGTTTTCATTGTTTCTGTAACACATTTCTACACAAAGTTTCCATTTTTTCCATTTTTTTCAAAAACGGTGCATTTCCGCAATTTTTTTTATGACATTCAATTCAGAAGGCCAAAAAAAATTTTTTTTTCCTAGATTTCATGTAAAAAAAAATTTGATCCAAAAACACCAACTTAACACAGCGTATCAAGATAAGACACAGACATTTAAGACTGTTATTTTGTTATTTTTTATGCCCTGCATAAAAATGTAACTGTACGAACGACTTACAGTAGTGAGTGGGTGGTCCTTAGTTGCTGTTTTTTGAGTGTTTAAAAGATATTTACGAGGCATAATTTTATTGTTCTTTTGGCTTTCTTAAGAACATTATTTGTGTTTTTATTGTTTTAAGTAAAGAGGCTTGTTCCATATTTTATCCGTCTGTCATTTATTTTGCAATGTTTTTTCCCATTTAACTGTGTAATTTATAAGCTTGTATAATAAGGTGATTTTTGAATAAAGAGACGTTCAATTTTGTGCATAAATTTTTTATTAAAACCTTTATATGCTAGATACAATTTTATGCCGATGATTCCTAATAAGGATGAAGCAGGCCTGTAGGTTACTGGACTGTGGACAGTGACAAATTAATAGCGAATTACATTACAACTGCGGCCTAAGAATTAACAACCCAATATATGCTTACAACCCTTCACTAATAAAATTTACGCTTGCCTTTTCCAGATCAGCTTCATTTGTTTCATAACATTAGATTTTTTTCTGTTTTTCTTTGAAATGAACATATATTGGCGTCAATTTAAGTATCTAGTTAGTTAGTGAATGAATCAAGGCTAGCCAATTTCTAAATATCACACTTCTTTGTGATTGCAACACGTGAACGTAGTACCAGTTGCCCACTCAAATTTCATTCATATAAAATTTAGCATATTATACAAGGTGTGTAATCCATTAGCAGTCAAAGTGTTCGGAATCATATTGTTCAAGCTCTGGTGTCCTTTATAATTAAACTAGCTATTGCCAGCAACTTCGTTAATGGATTAAAATTTTTAACCCATGATATTCTTCTGTCTTCAAAAACATGACCAAAATGTCAATTTTTTGCATATGGCATCAGCCGTAATACAAAACGTTATACATATAACAATGATGCACATGAATTCGGAGTGCGGTATAGTGGTTCCAGTATAGGATGGCAATTACCTTTAGATATCGCTCATCTAGAAGAACTTCTTTAAGAGAGTCTATTTGAAAGGCTTTATCATAATCTATGAAACAGGCATCTCTAGACCTAGACTATCTGTTGTCCCGATCCCGAGCCCTCCACGAAATCCGAGCGTTTTTCCATAAATTCTCTTATGGATAATATAATTAATCTATACATATAACGATATAGATTACAGAAATGCAGTTTTTAAATTTTTTAGAACAAAAGGAAGATGGCTGTGGCACCGTGAATCTAACGAAAAAGCTAGAGTTTTTTGTACTTCAGTGCAAAATGAACTTCTTGGATTTCGATTGCTCACACAGAGGGTGGAATCTAGGACGACGCCGTTTCGTCCTTATTAGGGACTCGTCAGCTAGGTGTACCACAACAACAGAAAACCTCGGTCACGCTTATGTGCCAAAGATCACGGCTCAAGCTACGCTTTGCACCTACTGCTTATGCAGTGGGTCTCATTCTTGGTTGTCGGAGATTCACACAGAGGGAACCATGGTCGGTACTCGACAGAAATTCTCTCCGCTTGAGTCGTGATCTTTGGCACATAAGCGTGACCGAGGTTTTCTGTTGTTGTGGTACACCTAGCTGACGAGTCCCTAATAAGGACGAAACGGCGTCGTCCTAGGTTCCACCCTCTGTGTGAGCAATCAAAATCCAAGAAGTTCATTTTGCACTGAAGTACAAAAAACTCTTGCTTTTTCTTTAAATTTTTTGTCTAGGTGTCTGTCTGTCTGTTTGTTTCAGCATCACGCGAGATCCGATTGTAATGGGACTTTCACTGCTTTATTTTTCGGTTCCTGGGTACTCCCCAGGCTTTATTTTAACAAAATTGGTTTATGTGAACAAAAGTTATGAGCAGTTAATGCAAAAAAAGTAAGGGGGATGAAGAGGGTTAATCTACAATTTTAATCACGCGAATAAATATGGCTCATTAGGCTATTTATGCGGTAATATCTATAGTTGGGGGGGCATATGGACTTCCGTGGGCTTTTTGATGATGATTTTACGAAACCTGTTTTAACCGATTAGTAATGGGCCAATTAACATCACCCTGCGTGTGAACAGCCTCGAAAATGCTGCAGTCAAAAAGTGAGGTTAGGACGACAAAATATTTTTTTTAATCTTAACGGTTTGACCTACGATAATGAAATGTTGTACGTTCTGGCCAGATTGTATTATAAAATTTTAAAAATAACATTTAGTGTATCTAGGGTCCGGTAGAAGGCGAAATGTGTTTTTAGATTTTTCCTGTATCTCTGGAACGACTGATAGCACAAAAAAAAATTTTAGCCTGTGAGCGAAAGGCCCTGAACAAACGCGACTTTTTTGAGAATTTCGAAAAAAAAATCTATTTACCTACCGGCACCTAGAGGCACTAAATGTTATTTTTTTTATTTATGTAATACAATCTGGCCAGAAGGCTAATATAATTACTAAATTTCATCATCGTAGGTCAAACCGTTAAGATATAAAAAAAATATTTTGTCACCCTAACCTCATTTTCTAACTGCAGCACTTTTGAGGCTGTTCACAGGCAAGGTGATTTTAAGTGGTCTATTAGTAACCGATTAAAACAGGTTTCGTAAAATCATTATCAGAACGCCCACGGAGGCCGAATTTCGACTCTATGCCCCTCGACTACTAACCTTGCTGAAGATTTTTTTAGCAGTTTAACAAATTTAATGTTGTTTTGCTTGATAGACTTTTGAGGGCCAGCTCTTAGGATTTATTTTAAATTTTGGTGTTTTTTTTTTAAATTTATTTATTATTGAATATTAAAAAATATACCAAACCATTAAGAATTAGGAGAATGACATAGTGACATTTCAAAACGCTTAGAATATCGAAACCATGAATCGAAAATGGTAAAATTAATGACGCCTACATAAAATATTGATGAATGGGCAACTTGAATGGTCGGCCTTGATGCATTGGGCTACTGTAGTAGATAATAAATTTTTAATTGATTAAGAAAAAGTTGGGCCTTTCAGAATATTTAATTTGCTTTTAAATAAATCGTATTTGGGTTCGGATTTAATTGTCGATTGTAATCTGGGCATCATAAGTGGGTTTTGATCAGAAGTTTACTTTTATTTGTTTATTTATTACTTCTTGAACACGGGAGTGTTTTAATAAGGGAATAAACAAAAGTTGAGTTATTTAATCAGTAAAATTTGCCATGTTCATAAGCTTAGTCATAGATGGTGCTTTTTCAGCTCAGTTAAGTCATTTTTGTTTGTTTTTATGGGGTATGTATCTTAATATCAAGACACTCCCCCCTCTGCTTATGAAATAGATTTTAAAAAAAGCAATTATGCCATAATTTGCTTCTGTTTATGTACTAATTTCATCCCCTTCTAAAAAATTGCCTACTTTCAAGATAACTTGATTCTTTTTTTGTTTATATGGCGAGTAGGCAATTTTTTAGAAAAGGACGAAATCAGTATATAATTAGTAGCAAATTATGGCATAATTGCTTTTTTGAAATCCCTTTTTTTGGGCAGAAGGGGTGTCCCTTGATATCAAGCTACACACCCCATAACAAAAAAAAATCTTAGGAACCGATGGTTTTTGTGAAATAAAAGTACTCTTTTTTAAGAGTACAAAATTATGACATATCAACTTTCAAAACACCCCCCCCCCTTTCAAGTGCGAATACCTCCGTTATTCATTAAGTACAGCATTTTTTAAAACAGGACCAAATTTGTACATTAGTTTTACAATATCCAAATTGGTGTAGCTTAACTGAGCTTGCATTTTCTTTTTAATGAATATTTGTTTGATAATCCTACACCATCCTAAAAATATACAAAAACAAAACATATTTCCTATCAAAAATACCTTGCATAAAAGTAAAATTACAACAGAATACTTTCATGCTGTTAACAATGCAAATATATCTAGATATGAAGATTTCATTGTTAAAGCCAAAGCTGTTCTTAGTATAATGGGTAAATTTAATGCTTAACATTTTAAAGTGCGATATTTACGTTACGTAAACTCATATTTTGTTCGCCCACAAACTCTTAGACGGCAACAATAATCAACTATCTAGGAACTTTCTACTTCCGGTCCGTGTTGCTAATAAATCAATCACGTAGGTATTATTATTTGAGTAGGTACCATAAAAAGGTTGGAAAATTAAGCAAAAAAAAATCATTCTTCATTTAGGCGAATTAAAAAAAAATCCCAAAAAAACACTTTCTAAGGTATAAAATTTATAGTTTTTATAATGTAAGAATGCCAAAATTTATTTTTTTTCGGTTAATTTAAGTACGTTTTATGCAAAGTTTAGTCACTTGAATGGTATTTGGTTTCCTTGTAGTGTTAGTTATAGTTTTAGTTATAAAAATTTCTCACTGTTTATACTTGTCTCTGTTACAGTCATAATTCCCACTAGTGTGTGTCCTGTATGCAATTTGACAGCTGGTAGAGCCATGAAAATAATTTAGTTAAATACCTACTAAATTATTTTTCGATGTGGTGAAATACACTTATAGTAGAACACGTTTTTTGGTAAATTTAAAGACCGTAAAGAACTTTGATTGAAAGAAACTAATACCACCTTATGTCTTACACACTTTACACTTTAGACAATTACAATTTTTGCTGTTTTTTGGACAAAAATGGCAAAATAGAAATCATATGCACAAAACCACTAAAGATGACTGAGAGATTAGGAAACAAAAATTTTTATTAAACGATTGCCTTAAATTATTTCCATCTTTCTCTAAAATACTTTTTATATCCTGCTGTCTCTCTCCAACAACCTTAAAATGTTTTTTTGTCATTAATTTCTTTTAACGTTCAAAAAACAGTGAAAACTTGAAAAATGTGAGTGTTTTATTCTAAAAATCGAAAGTTTGGAAAGAAAGCTTTAAAATGTGAGGAAAATCATAGCATAAACATGTGAAAAATATAGTAGAAATTACCATTACCATCATGGCTTTATCATTGCTTTTTAGATTAAAGCTTTCTACAACTTCATAACGTGAAAACCAACTATAATCGGTTAGACAGAAAATGCTTTTTGTTGGCAGTAAAAAAAAAACGAGTACAACAATTGAAGAAAGTAAAAAAAACTTGGAATAATTGAATTTCTTAATATTTGTTTTATTTTTAAACAGACCCACGATAACTGACCCAATAAAATACGAACAAGATTACCCCTAACTGAGATTTAATTTTAAGTGACCGTAGATAATAACCGTAAAATTTTTCGAATTTTCGTCCGATCAGCCGTAAAATCAAAGCAGTTTTATGTCTTTATCCAAGATGTAACATTTTAACGGAAAACAAGATTGCCGATGAGATCTCATTCATGAGAATGGTCACCGACTCAGTTGGTAACATTTTGTTTTTTTTTTGAACATCGTTTTTATTGCAAATTTTAATAAATTTATGTATTATTAAAAATTACATATTTTTAAACAATGGTTATTTAGAAGCAATAGTATCACATGCTAAGATGCCGCTTATAATGTAAGTAAATAATAACAGTCAATCTTCAATTGTATGTAATGTGTCTTGAGTTAAATAAGCTCATGCGCTCGAGATGTTTTAAAAAAGTTTTATTGTAGAGATATGACTAATACAAGTAATGCCTATAAAATGAAACTTAAAATCTAAGGTACTCCTATTTATAATGTATAAATGCAAACTTAGCAAAACTAAATATATGCGGTAACTAGTAAACAATACATGTCATTACATTATTGCTTATTTAGCTTAGCTTAATATTTCCTTCCATTTTTGTTTCTTCAGAGACTCACCCAGACGATAAACCTCTTCTGCTTTTTTCGAAGACATGCATTAATGTAGCTTTTGCCATGGAAAAATTATATGTGTTGGGATTCAGAAGAATAATGTATCATGTGTGTCAAATCTGATTATTTAAAAATTCAAGGATCAGTCATTTGATATTTATTATTATTACCGGCGATCATCCACAAAGCCTTCCAGCAGAGTCTTTGGCTATTTTTGAAGATGATGTCAACTGTAGTGTAACGGGGGATACAATCAAAAAGCTCACTACTAAAACAAACAAAATATGCTGAACCTTCTGAATGGACTTGTTGTCAATTTAAAAAAAGGTGTAACAAAGTTCTCGGTTATTAAAATTGATACTAAGTACCCAAAGAAGAAGAAGATAGAGCTTTTAGTCAAGCATGATTTACTGGTTGTTGAAATGCAAATAGTCGTTCTTTGAACTTAAATCTTGACAATCCAAAAGGACACCACGTGGATATGCACGTGGATAATCATCAATCTGCAGAATCGGCAGAAGCCCCTTTACTCCAAAGGAAAACCCAAGCGTCTCTACTGAGTCATAATTATATTCACATATATCTCAAGTTCTGGAGTGGACAAACTCAAAAAATAATTTTGCAAATTCTATGTGATTTAGTTATTCGATTCTTTAAAAAAAAACATTGCAAAAAACTGGAAGTTTTGATTTTACAATTGGAATTTTCTATTTAGCGAGTGTCAAAAATTTCTGAATGAAAAATGTTTTAGACACAGATACAAAAACTATATTGAGGTGAATAACTTAAACCAATTAGTTATTTATTATCTAAATTTTGTAACCTACTTTTTAAATAATTAGAGTAACCAACCTGCGGTATGCTAAAACAACATTCATATTAAATACCTTCTACACGCACAATTAAATATTATACATAAATTAAGTAATACTTATATTATTACGTTTTATATGATAAAAGCGGATAGTGACAGATCAGTTTTTTTCATTATACACATATGGATAAAATTGCGACCTAATTTTTCCCTATATGGATTGGACCACTTATTAAATTTTTCTGTAGTGAATTTAATATCATATTTAATCATTTTTACTAGATGCTATTCTTACTGAAAGAAATTCAAAATCTACGCTATATTTACTATAATATCCTTCCGTTATCAGTCTATTTTGTTCTTGAGAGTACTTTAGAGTTTCGAACTTCCATTGTTTTATTTTTAGTATGTGTTCAGTGAACCATAAAAAACCTGTGTTCGGTGAACTATGAAGGTTACACTTGGTTGGCTCCGCCCTTTCGCAGTTGAAATCTGTTGCCTTCGAAAAGTATGGGTTGGGTTGGGTATAGTCGGGGGTTTTTTCAAACCTGTAGGAAGATTTTTAGTTGATTTTGTTCTAATTTGGCACACACCAAACCAATATAAAATTTTTCGGCGACAGCGTACGTTAGGCGTCGCGACGCCCTAAACTTTTTTTAGGACTTAGGGTCATTTTGACAGCTATATCTCGGTCAACTGACAACATTTTAAAATTTTGGTTAAACCTTTTAAAAGGCTATGAAATGGCCTTTAATATAGTATGCAAAACATTCCGGTTGATTGCATTAAAAAAATAATCAATTTGAAATTTTTTTAAAAAATGTGTTTTTTTTTCTAAAAATTTACAAAAAAAATTCTGTTCTCTATTTATGAACGGGATTGTGCAAATTCATTTTGAAGTGACTGTAAAAAGCTCCTAGCTATTCGCCGATAGTTACGATTATTTTTACTTTCAAATGTTATTTTTGGATACGTTCAAAAGCACTATTTTTAGGCTCTTGCAGTTACCTTTATTTACAGTGAAGGTAACCATTAGAGTAACGAAATTTGCCGGTAAACCGTCTGCCCAAAATCACCCTATTAAACAAGAGCCGGCACAACATGCAACCTTGACGCACACGTCTTCTTATTCAGACCTTTTCGAACAGTAGGCAATCGACTTTTATTTGACCTATCTGTTTTCAGTGTAGGTTGGCAATCATCTCTAGATCTTGGTCATCTAGACCAACTTTTTTTAGCATTTCTATGAGCTTTTCGTGTTGGACTCGGAAAATGCAAGAGCAGGGGCGTTCTAGTATCTCATAATTATATGGGGCGAGTTTGTAAATTCACCGATGTCATCTCTAGATCTTGGTCATCTAGACCAACTTTTTTTAGCATTTCTATGAGCTTTTCGTGTTGGACTCGGAAAATGCAAGAGCAGAGCCGTTCTAGTATCTCATAATTATATGGGGCGAGTTTGTAAATTCACCGATGTCATCTCTAGATCTTGGTCATCTAGACCAACTAGCATTTCTATGAGCTAGCATTTCTATGAGCTTTTCGTGTTGGACTCGGAAAATGCAAGAGCAGGGGCGTTCTAGTATCTCATAATTATATGGGGCGAGTTTGTAAATTCACCGATATCATCTCTAGATCTTGGTCATCTAGACCAACTTTTTTTAGCATTTCTATGAGCTTCTCGTGTTGGACTCGGAAAATGCAAGAGCAGGGGCGTTCTAGTATCTCATAATTATATGGGGCGAGTTTGCAAATTCACCGATATCATCTCTAGATCTTGGTCATCTAGACGAACTTTTTTTAGCATTTCTATGAGCTTTTCGTGTTGGACTCGGAAAATGCAAGAGCAGGGGCGTTCTAGTATCTCATAATTATATGGGGCGAGTTTGTAAATTCACGTCATATTTCATTTGTTCAAAAACCAATGCCATCGGTGAAAAAAATCTGATGAATATACAAACTCGCCCATGGTTTTGTCCTGTTGCTTTTCGTTTTTTAGCTGTTAGTTATCAGTTTTCTGTCTAGTTTGCGTTTGATAGTAATAGGCAAAGAAACAACTACCCCTTTAGATAACCCAGTATAAACTGAATTATAAACAGTATTGAGTCAAATCATTATATGTCTTTTTTTTGTTAAATGTTTCGTAATTTTTTAAATCGACCGTATCTGTACAGAATTTTGCAATATTTTTATTTATATCTGACAAACAACTACTCTTCTTGGGTTTTGAATGAAATGCTCTATTTCTTTTTGGCAATAAATTTAACTTTTTATACCTCATACCCATTTATTAATTAAACTTTTTATTAAACGTTTTCATTTATTATTTTTGATTTATGCGTTTTGGCAATTATTGCGGTTAATTAAATTCCTTTGAATTAATTTAAACTTATTAAATTTATTGTAAGAAAATGCGGTTTAATAAAAAAGGGTTATTTTAAAAGAATTGAAATGGCTTTATTTTGAGGTAGGGTAGCTCTTGATGGAAAGAATTAGAAACAAAACCAACAATTTAATTACTAATCAATCTTAATGCTCTTTTCCAAAATTAGCTATCATAGAGGCGAAATGCACCGTCCACTGCTTTTCGGAAGAGTGTCGTGTAAGATTTTTAAGAACTGGACCTGTGGCCAAAACATTCAAGTTTACGTTTTTAGATGCTGGGTAACGCTTCAAGATCTTTATCTATTCTGATATCCTGAATATTCTACGATCACAGCATATCGTAACAACCCACAGGCTCTCGTTACAAATAAGTCCTTATACCACAACAATTTTCTATTACATATGTGCTTGTGCAAGTCCAAGGTGTTATTATCTTAGTGGTTAGGTCATCGTGATTTAATTTCGGTTTTAAATCATAGTTTAGTTCGATTTGTTGATTTAAGAGTATAATCTGTTTGAATCAAAGACAGGGTTCCTTCATTCAGGGAATTCTTATTTTTAGTACGATCAAAAATTGCGAGTTGGAAGGGAAAATTTTAGCGCTATATGTCCTGTATCGTTGGATGATAAATAAATAGAAATTTCGTACAGCTACTAATCGTGAATGTGTACCTCCTTGTCTTTATAACATCTCCGGGTTTTTAAAGCCGCAGTAGGCTTCAAAGATCCCCACTGGTAATAACAAATGAATCGGACGAAAGGATTTCCGAATAGCCAGTCAGTTGATAGAGCATTGGACTGGTGTTCTAGACGTTCCGGGTTCAAATCCTAGTCAAATAGTAATAAGTAATAAATATTTATAATCAAATAGTCAGTAGTCTGGTGGAGGAGTGCGCTGAAGCACTGCAAACACACACCCAGGTCATGAGGAAATACCAGGTAATGAGAAAGCGGACGAACTTGCCAGACTAGGGGCTGAAAGCCAATGCATTGGACCGGAACCTCTTTTGGGAATAGCAACTGAAGACGTGCTAGAGGCAAGAGTCAGAGTTCAGACAGTCCAAGCTATTCGTGGATGGTCCGAATGTAGCCAGAACCAAATGGCTTTTAGGCAAGACTCGAAAGGACATTGGACTGCTGACAGGAATGCTGACTGGACACAATCGGCTCAACAAACATCTGACGCAAATGAGAGTAACAGAAGATCCCATGTGTCCGGCTTGCGGGTTCGAAGAGGAATCGACGCAGCACTCGCTCAAATGGGTCGACATACTGAACTTCGTAAAGAAGACAGGGGTTCCGGAGAGAGAGTTGCAGCGGAAGTATTGGAATAGGGTTAAGGAACGGGGTATGGCAGAAAGGGTCCATGAAGAGGCTTAATTGCCAGGATGCTAGTATTACGTTAGTTTTGGTTTTTGTTAGTATGATGAGGATTGCAGATCCATAAGCATTCGAAACTTCATAGTTATGAAAGATAAAAAATACAGACGATGGAAGTTCGAAACTCTAGTTCACTCTCAAGAGAAAGAGAAAGACACAGGATAAAAGAATCCAAGGAGTCAGTTGCGTCCACCACCATATAATAATACTACGGTAACAGGTGCGTTTCCGCAAATGTAAGACCACGAATAACATGACCTCGTTGGTAAAGTTCATTACTTTATAGGTCACCTATTAGGATACATGAATTATGTCGGTAAGTGTTAAGAGTGTGTTTAAGTTTTCTTATTTAATATGTTTTACGGTTTGAACCTTAACAAAACAACATGCAAATCACCGTCGTGCACACAAACATTGTTTTTTATCATTTTGTTTTCGTTGCTCTTATAAGATGAGAGACGGCACGCGTGCGTGCCAAGTGGGCATTAAAACCAACGAGACTTAAGTCAAGAGTTAAGCACTGAGTTGTATCATCAATTAAAAGGCTTCCTGGTAATAATTGTGAGAGATTTTTATTGTCCGAGATTGTAATAATTGGAACGGATATAAAAAGATCTGGGCACCACTACTGGGCAGGTATTTTAAAATAAATTTAAGTTCTCCAATAAATTATTTGTTCGAACTGGGTGCAAAGAAATGAGGTAAATTAATCTGATATTAATTGGTTTAAAATTTAAATCCGTTGCGTTGCTAGCGGCAAAAATAATGAAAAATTCGATTCTCTATAAATAGTAGATTTCACAACTAGTGGCTAAAATAGTGCTTTTTTGCAAACGTTGGTTTAAATAACGAGCGCAGCGAGTTATTTGAAAACGCGAGTAAAAAAAGCACAGTTTAGCCGCGAGTTTCTAACACTTTTGTTGTAATACCTTTATCAAAAAATCCAAGAAAAACAGGAAAATACTTTTAAAAATCTCCAACGAAGAGCACTTCTCGCAACATACTATCTTTACACTATAAATCAGAGCAGCTGGTAAAAGAAATAACAATGGTTTCCATAGCGATGTGCCTTTTTACTCGGTGACGTTCATTATTGCGACATTTTAATCTTTGACAGTTTGATATTATGACGACGTTATTAAATGATTTTTTTGTAAATACTTGATGAAAACTGGCGGAAATGGCTTAATTTTTAGGCCAGAACTATATTCCGCTATTTCTCTTTAATTTTGAGTAAAAAACAGACAGAAATCTTTTTTTTGCACCCGTAATCAAAAAAAAAGTTTTTTTGCATCGGTAACCAAAAAAGTCATGCTTTAGTTATCTGCAAACAGTTACTAAAATCATGTTTTTGACGAAGGTATAAAAAAAAGCTTTTATTTTGCCACCGGCTACTCCGTTTTTAGATTTCTCACCATATTCTTCTATTTTTTTATTATTTTTTACGTTATTTGTGTGCAAAAAATATTAAAAATATTTTTTTTATACCTTCATCATAAACACGATTTTAGTAGTGTTTTTTTTTCTGTTCGTTTTTTACCCAAAATTAATGAGAAATAGCGGAATATAGTAATATTGAAAAAATCTAATTATTCTTGCCTAAAAATTAGGTCATTTCTGCCAGTTTTCACCAAGTATTTATGAAAAAAAAAACATCGTCAAAATATCAAACTGTCAAAGATTAAAATGTCGCAAGAATGAACGTCACCGAATAATTTATCATTTACCAGCCGTCTTGATTTATAGTATAAAGATGGTGTGTTGCGAGAAGTGCTTTTCGTTCGAGATTTTTAAAAGTATTTTCCTGGATTTTTTGATAAAGGTATTTAAAAAAATAGTGTTAACAACTCGCGGCTAAAGTTTGCTTTTTTTACTTGCGGTTTTAAATATCTCGCTGCGGTTTGCGGACTCCACCGCGCAAACACGAAGCGCGCGGACCACAACCGCGCAAATCAACTACCGCGCGTGTTCATAACCGCGCAAGCCTACCACCGCGCAAGCTCACCACCGCGCAAATCAACAACCGCGCGTGTCCATGACCGCGCAAGCCCACAACCGCGCATAACGTTTACCGCGCAAGACCAATACCGCGCATATTGGGTTGGGTTGGATTGCGTTAATTTGGGTTGGGTTAGGTTGGTTCCTGATGGGTAACGGGTTAGGTAGCCTCGGCAACACGACCCAACCCAATCCACCAACCTCCACTAAACGTTATGCGCGGTTTTGGGTCTACCGCGGTTCATGTTTGCGCGGTTGTAGGCTCGCCCGGTTGTGGCTTTGCGCGTTCATTAACACGCGCGGTTGTTGACTTGCGCGGCAATGAAGATGCGCGGTGGTGGACTTGCGCGGTTGTTGATTTGCGCGGTCTGGACCCGCGCGGTTCGTGTTTTCGCGGTGGAGTCCGCAAATCTCTCGCCGCGCTCGTTATTTAAACCAACGCTTGTAAAAAAAGCACTATTTTAGAAACTAGTTGTTAAAAATACTATTTTTGCACCACTGAAAAATAAAAAAATTGTTTTGCATCAGCAACCTTTGCAAACGATGAGTAAAATCGTGTTTTTGATAAATGTATAAAAAACCACGCCCCATGCCCTAAGTAGGGGTAATTTTACTACACTTTTGAACTGTCCATCGAAAGATATATCGTAATTGATAAAAGAACCTTGAGTCCTTATATCAAAGCAACAAGTATAATTGCCCTTATAGATACGATTATTTCAAATAATTTAAATATATTAAATCGGCAAGCTATCCAGCACAGTAGCAGACATTTTAATTGGCTTTATATTTTATTGGAACATGCAGATTAAGTGGATGCCTTAGTACGAGGATAAAATCATTTTGCCTATAAAAACTGCACACCAAACAAGCTGGAGTTGTTGGCGCCAAGGAAACGTTCTACTATTAGTTACCTGCTGTGGAAACAATAACCATAATCTATACTATATATAATAAATCTCTAAAAATACCATTCCGTATAGTGAGTATTTTTATTTGTTATTTTTAACTTTTAGTACTTTTGTCTGTCTGTCTGTTTGTTCAAGAACTGCAGTCAGTAAGTTGAAGTGATCTCATTGGTGCATTAGGGGTGAAATTAAACTTCGTAATTTTTAAAGGAATATTTATTTCGACAAATAAAAATCATACCTTGGAAAATCCAATATGTTAGACTTCCTCGACATAAAAAATAAAATACCACCCAGATAAGCTAGGTATGTGCGTTATGGCACTCTGCCTTGCATTCGCTTGCAAGAGCGAGTTGAATTTTTGTCTTTTGCTCCTATATGCTGGTATTTTAAGTCGGTGTTTCTTAAATGGTTTGAATGCTTGGCATAATGTTAAGTCAGATGTATCCTATGTCGTGTGTCTGGTTAACACTATAAAAGAGACCACATTCTAGAGAATTTTGTATTTTTAAGCCTCTTTGGAATTTGATTTATTTTTGAATTCAAGTACCTACATGAGTTGCGCGAAGCTAGTGTAAGAAATTCCAAAAATTATTGAAACATTTTTACAATATTGTGTTGGAAGTAATTTTTCTAAAGTTACATTTAAAAATTAAAATTAAAATAAAAAGCTTTTTTTTCAACGGATCGGAAAGTACGTACTTTCCTCTGAAAATGTTTTTTTTGCAGATAGTTCTCGAACAGGACCTTTTTTTATTTTGCCAGGCAATGGATTGTTGTTCAGCCAAGTTTTGACATGTTTTTAAATGTTCCTATTATTTACCAAAATAAACTTATTATTTAACAACGAGTTATGGTACAGCCATGATGAACCTAAATAGTAGTTTTCACAACTAGTGGCTAATATAGTGCTTTTTTACAAGCGTTATATAACGAGCGCATCGAGGTATTTTTAAACGCGAGTAAAAAAAAGCGCACTTTAGAAGCGAGTTGTTCACACTATTTTTTTATTGACGAATTTTGTGACCCAAAATTAAATTTAACTTGAAATTTTGTTGGATGGGATCAAATAAACAGAAACCAGGTTTCCTTCCAATGCCGACGTTTCGACTCGTTTATTGAGTCATCCTCAGGACATAAAAATTATTTGGTTTCCTCTGTTATGACTAAAACTACACAAAAGGACACTATATTTGGTTTTTTTGGTTTTTTATATCACAGATTATATGGTGTATTGTATACCTTATGTAGGTTCTTGCCGTACATATACAATAAACCATATAATCTGTGATATAAAAAAACAAAAAAACTTCATTTTACTATTTTAGAATGTTTTTAAATGTAGTGTCCTTTTGTGTAGTTTTAGTCATAACAGAGGAAACCAAATAATTTTCATGTCCTGAGGATGACTCAATAAACGAGTCGAAACGTCGACATTGGAAGGAAACCTGGTTTCTGTTTATTTGATCCCATCCAACAAAATTTCAAGTTAAAACTATTTTTTTAATACCTTTATCCAAAAATCCAAGAAAAACAGGAAAATACTTTTAAAAATCTCGAACGAAGAGCACTTCTCGCAACACACCATCTTTACACTATAAATCAAGACGTCTCGGCTGTTAAATGAAATAACAATGGTTTCCATAGCGATGTGCCTTTTTACTCGGTGACGTTCATTGTTGCGACATTTTAATCTTTGACACTTTAATATTTTAACGATGTTTTTAAATGATTTTTTCGTAAATACTTGGTGAAAACTGGCCGACATGGCTTAATTTTTTTATAGGCAAGAATAATTAGATTTTTTCAATATTGGTATTTTCCGCTATTTCTCTTTAATGTTGGATAAAAAACGGAGAGAAATCTTTTTTTGCACTCGTGATAAAAAAAAATGTTTGCATCGGTAACCAAAAAAGTCATGATTTAGTTATGTGCACACAGTTACTAAAATCATGTTTTTGATGAAGGTATAAAAAAAATAATTTAGTTAAATACCTTTTAAATTATTTTTATAGATGTACTAAAATACACTTAAAGTAGGACACGTCTTTTTGTTAATTTTAAAGACTTTTAAAGAACTTTGATCGAAAGAAATTGATACCACCTTATGTTTTACACACTTTACGCTTTGAGCAATTACAATTTTTGCTGTTTTTTTGTATAAAAATGGCAAAATAAAAATAGCATTCACACGACTCAAGACAACAATACTTATTTATAGCCTACTGACTCTTTTCAACAACCTTTAATATTTTTCATTTTAACAGAGAAAAAAATGTTTTTTTGCCAGTACTTTTTTTAAAGGCTAAAAAAAACCAGTGAAAACTTGAAAAAAGTGAGTGTTTTATTCCAGAAATCGAATTATTAAATTATGCTAAAATATTTTAAGCCTTACATTGCGAGCTTTACGAGTGCCATTTTATTTGTTGTCAAAAAAAATTAAAGGGCGATGCCAACGTAATTGTAAAGTTTTTGGGGTAAGTCCATAATTTTTAATGTTGTTTTATGCCTTTGGTTAAAAAAATACGTACGCGACACGACCGAATATTGATTTTACAGATCTTTATAAGTTCACAAGACTCGCCTACGACTTATTCTGTAAATTTCCTGTATTGCCCTGTACAGTTAACGTTTCCGGTCTAGTAACGTAAATAGTTGTTCCGTTATTTACGTTAAATTAAACAATCTTTTTAAAACCACCTCATCTTTATGTTTTCAAGCAAATCAAGGCGAAACATCGTTTAATCATTTCTCCTTTCGCTTTGATATTTTGTGTGTTCCTTGTGGGATACTCATCCAAGTTTGACTTTTCGTTATTTCCACCCAAGATCTTTTGATCTTTTGTTTTTTAGTTTTTTAATTTCTTTTCGGTTGAAGTAATTGATTTGGAGGTTTTTTAACTTCTTCTTTGTTTTAATTGCTTTAGGAGCATATTCCTACTGGAAATATTAACACGCCAGGACGAATTCGTATCAGTTAACTTGGATAAGTAAGTACCAGTGCGGAACGATGCCTATTTGTGAGTGGTTCAAGGTTGGAAATCTAAGTGTATGATGGTGTTTAATGATGTATAGTGGAGGGTGACCAGTGAAACTACTGATGAGCCCACGCTGGTTACTCAGGGCGAAACATCGTTTAATCATTTCTCTTTTCGCTTTGATATTTTGTGTGTTCCTTGTGGGATACTCATCCAAGTTTGACTTTTCGTTATTTCCACCCAAGATCTTTTGATCTTTTGTTTTTTAGTTTTTTAATTTCTTTTCGGTTGAAGTAATTGATTTGGAGGTTTTTTAACTTCTTCTTTGTTTTAATTGCTTTAGGAGCATATTCCTACTGGAAATATTAACACGCCAGGACGAATTCGTATCAGTTAACTTGGATAAGTAAGTACCAGTGCGGAACGATGCCTATTTGTGAGTGGTTCAAGGTTGGAAATCTAAATGTATGATGGTGTTTAATGATGTATAGTGGAGGGTGACCAGTGAAACTACTGATGAGCCCACGCTGGTTACCCAGGGCGAAACATCGTTTAATCATTTCTCTTTTCGCTTTGATATTTTGTGTGTTCCTTGTGGGATACTCATCCAAGTTTGAATTTTCGTTATTTCCACCCAAGATCTTTTGATCTTTTGTTTCTTAGTTTATTTTCGGTTGAAGTAACTGATTTGGAGGTTTTTTAACGTCTTCTTTGTTTTAATTGCCTTAGGAGAATATTCCTACTGGAAATATTAACACGCCAGGACGAATTCGTATCAGGTAACTTGGATAAGTAAGTACCAGTGCGGAACGATGCCTATTTGTGAGTGGTTCAAGGTTGGAAATCTAAGTGTATGATGGTGTTTAATGATGTATAGTGGAGGGTGACCAGTGAAACTACTGATGAGCCCACGCTGGTTACCCAGGGCGAAACATCGTTTAATCATTTCTCTTTTCGCTTTGATATTTTGTGTGTTCTTTGTGGGATACTCATCCAAGTTTGAATTTTCGTTATTTCCACCCAAGATCTTTTGATCTTTTGTTTTTTAGTTTTTTAGTTTCTTTTCGGTTGAAGTAACTGATTTGGAGGTTTTTTAACTTCTTCTTTGTTTTAATTGCTTTAGGAGCATATTCCTACTGGAAATATTAACACGCCAGGACGAATTCGTATCAGTTAACTTGGATAAGTAAGTACCAGTGCGGAACGATGCCTATTTGTGAGTGGTTCAAGGTTGGAAATCTAAGTGTATGATGGTGTTTAATGATGTATAGTGGAGGGTGACCAGTGAAACTACTGATGAGCCCACGCTGGTTACCCAGGGCGAAACATCGTTTAATCATTTCTCTTTTCGCTTTGATATTTTGTGTGTTCTTTGTGGGATACTCATCCAAGTTTGAATTTTCGTTATTTCCACCCAAGATCTTTTGATCTTTTGTTTTTTAGTTTTTTAATTTCTTTTCGGTTGAAGTAACTGATTTGGAGGTTTTTTAACTTCTTCTTTGTTTTAATTGCCTTAGGAGCATATTCCTACTGGAAATATTAACACGCCAGGACGAATTCGTATCAGGTAACTTGGATAAGTAAGTACCAGTGCGGAACGATGCCTATTTGTGAGTGGTTCAAGGTTGGAAATCTAAGTGTATGATGGTGTTTAATGATGTATAGTGGAGGGTGACCATTGAAACTACTGATGAGCCCACGCTGGTTACCCAGGGCGAAACATCGTTTAATCATTTCTCTTTTCGCTTTGATATTTTGTGTGTTCTTTGTGGGATACTCATCCAAGTTTGAATTTTCGTTATTTCCACCCAAGATCTTTTGATCTTTTGTTTTTTAGTTTTTTAGTTTATTTTCGGTTGAAGTAACTGATTTGGAGGTTTTTTAACGTTTTCTTTGTTTTAATTGCCTTAGGAGAATATTCCTACTGGAAATATTAATACGCCAGGACGAATTCGTATCAGGTAACTTGTTTAAGTAAGTACCAGTGCGGAACGATGCCTATTTGTAAGTGGTTCAAGGTTGGAAATCTAAGTGTATGATGGTGTTTAATGATGTATAGTGGAGGGTGACCAGTTAAACTACTGATGAGCCCACGCTGGTTACCCAGTGCGAAACATCGTTTAATCATTTCTCTTTTCGCTTTGATATTTTGTGTGTTCCTTGTGGGATACTCATCCAAGTTTGAATTTTCGTTATTTCCACCCAAGATCTTTTGATCTTTTGTTTTTTAACCCAGTCTCTGTGGAATCGTACTTTCTATCCTGATCTCTTATTATTAAAAATAAATTTAACCATGAATATACAGCCAGATTTAAACTAAATAATTCTTATACAAAATGGTCGTTTAGTTCAGTTATTAATGTCCCTCCCAGCTACTGCTTGTTAAGAACGAGTGATTATTCTTGTTTTAACTTAATTGGCGACAGTTTCATCATTTTACTACTAATTGTAAAATATAGTCGCCTAGAATAGATATCTGGTTACATTAAAAATTACTTTAGACTTAAAGACGAGTAGATGAGATATGATAGAGTTTAGTACAAGCATTCGGCGGTATACAACAATAACATAATTTTTGCTATATACAGGGCGATTCATAATTCCGTAGAAGGATTTGAACAGTGGTTAGGTATCATTAATCTAAGAAAAGTTACGTGATTATTTTGTTTAAATTTCATATTTTTTTTCTCTGAATTTAGGAGTTATACTTTTGTATTTTTTTGAGAATTGCCTTTAAAATAATTTACCAAGCCACTACCCTCTTCATACAGGCCGATCAACTCCTAGCGATTTAGTGTCCTTTTATCCAGCTTCGCCGCCATTTTCACTCAAAAGTGACAGAAAATCCATTACTTTTCTGTCAATATGGCGGCGAAGGTCGAGAAAAGGACACTAAAACGGTAGGAATTGATTGGCCTATGTGGAGAAGGTATTGACCAAGCAAGTCTACGTGTGGCTGACAATGATAAGTATTAGGGTTTCTGTCAAGCATTTTGCAGTTGTCAAAGTTTTGTTTTCAAAAATTGATGTTTCTACCACGTAGTAAAGGCTGTTTCTGAGAAAATATTAACAATTTTTAAATGCAAATATCTCTGAAACGAAAGAGTTTACAAAAATATATTTATCTAATTCTTGTCCAGAACAACAAATTCTACCTACAGTTAAAGTCTTTCTAGGGAATTTTGATTCATCCTGTATAATGTGCCTTTTCCCTCCCAAATATTGGAAAATCTTGCACTTAAAGGTGGGTAATTTTTATGATTGAAGACTGAACTGTTAATATTTGAACTTGAAAAAAAATATACATGAAACCTGGTGTTAAAAAATCAATAATAACATTTCCAATGAGATGTGACCCCCCTCACCCTAAGAAATTTAAGGCCACAAAAACGGCATAGATTTGACAACACTGCTTTGCCGTTTTGTTGAATTCCAATACTCCAATCGAACTCACTTCAGTTTCCTTGGGGCTATTAAATTACGTGACCTTGGCATTTCAGAATTCCGGCAGAATATTGCTTACAAAGAAGAAAACCATAACTTTTTTGTTATCAGGCAATAGGATTTATAAAAATCTACAACCGTATCCAAAGGATTTTTCAAAATTTGGTGTATTTTTTCAAAAAATAAAAAAATCCAAAAATTGCTGTTACAGATTCCTGTATTATCGACGAGGCTAAAGAAAAAGCCAGGTAAGATTTTTGACTATTGTTAGCCGTGTTTATTTTATTTCAAAAATGAGAGAGTCCAGCAAAAAATTGTCTGGATACGGTTGGGAGAAATTCAAAAATAAACATTCCTGTCAAATTTTAACCGTTTCTCGTTTCCGATATTCTGCCCGGTAAAGATTGGCCAAAAACAGCAAAGCAGTGGTTGTCAAATCTATGCCGTTTTTGTGGCCTTAATTAGACACACCCCAGCAAAAAATGATAAAATTAATACTCTTGCTCTAATAGGGTGCTCGTAAAAAACCTTTCTTCTGAATGTTATAGCAGTGGCGTAGCCAGGGGAGGGGGTTTTGGGGGTTAAACCACCCCCCCTCCCAGAAGCCTAAAAAATTGCTACTCTCTATCCCAATCATGTACTTAAAAATGTTTTCTTCTCCTTTTTTCCGAAAAAGTGTCACCTGCGCTGCTATTTCATTTTTTTCCGAAAATCACCCTTACTTTTTACAAAATTTTCGGCAGCGGCGCTTCTTTCTTCATTTATTTTTTAACTATAGCCTGTTTAACTGCTCAAACCCCCCCCCCCCCCGCAGAGCCAGTTTCTGGCTACGCCACTGGATATAGAGATGATAAACTAAGTTGTTTTGTTGTTGAAAGGTGTTAGACAATGTTGAACTTGGGAAAAATCTTCCATTGCCTTTATTTTTTACTTTTTCACAACGTTTCGAATGCTTATGTATCTGCAATCGTCATCAGGTGCATACTAAAAAAAACTAAGTTTGTGTTCTGTAAGACAAACTTCAATGGGTTGGTTGGTTTTTCCGCATAGCATGGTATCTGGCAGATGCAGTTTTTGGTGTTGTGGCGATATGGCTTAGTTTTTGTTAATTGACTTCTTATTGTTGTGGTCGTTTTGAAGACAGTCCGAAGATGTTATTGGTTGCCTATTGTTCTTATCTTTTTTTTTAATTTTAATTGTCGCCTTTCTGTTGGTGTGGTCTGAAGAGTTTTGTTGATCGTTAGAAGAACAATTCTTCAATCATGTCAACAGCATAAGAAACTGCATCACAGTAAGTCTGGAAAAAAAGAAAGTTGTCAGCTCACTTTGCTCGACGTTCTAGTCACCAAAAAGAATTTAACCATAATCACTTCGATATATCATAAACCAACACATACTGGTCAATATCTAAACTTCCAATTAAACCACTCCACATCAACCAAACTGGGTAATGCAAAATCTCTCATAGATAGAGCCACCTACATAATGCAATACAGGAGAAGGTTCGATCCGATCTGAGAAGGAACGGTTTTTCCTTAGATTAAGAAGAGACAAGATATCTGGTTCGAAGAAAACTCCTTGGCAAATAATAACCAGTGTTTATTTACAAATAAAATCACAACAAAACAAAAGTGAGATATATCGATTATTTTTCTATCTTTTTAAACGATGTTAGTTAGGTCGTGATTGGCTTGTGGGTGGGGAAAGTCGGCAGAGCGCAGACGGTCGGATGATATTTTTATTGACATAAGCTTTCTCGTGTTATTTATTTTAAAATTTAAGGATATTTTAAGCAGATTATAAGTCGTTTTAAAAACACATTTTGTCAAAAAACTTTTATAGTGTGTTTTTTTACCAGTAGGAGAATATTTCAGTGCGTTTAAAGTGATATTTTGGAACAAATCGTCCAATGTTTGAAAACAAAGGGATAGCAAGTGAAATCAGTCAGTGGCGGCATATGCTGGTAGGTACACAGAAAATAAAAAAAAAGTTTATGAAATATACTTAAATTAGTAGATCCTTAGATTAAAATATCAACAAACACGTTTTTTGATAAAGTAGTTATCATCATCATCATAGGCAATCACTCGATACCGAGTATGATTTTCCTCTATTCTGTATCGTCGCTATCTGTTGTGCGTTTTTTGATGGCTATGTAAGCCAATTCTCGAGCCGCACACCCTTCCACAGACCTGGCACACCCAGTCTCCTGCAGCAGCCGGGTGTTGTTGGTCATCCATTCTTCCATTTTGTCGCTCCTTTCTACGTTCTCTCTTTTCCGTTTCTAGTCTACGTCGTTGCTCTTCAAAAGTTTGTGCTCCCTCATGGACTGTTCGGCGCCATGTAGCCCTATCGTTTGCCGTGGTCTCGAAGTTGTTTATATCGATGTGACCCTTCATCATATTGCTTTTGAGAACGTCCTTATACCTTTTTGTTGACCACCTTGATTTCTCTTTCCCTCCTTCAGTTGTCCATAAAATATCTGCTTTGGGAGACGTGTTTCAGGCATGCGGATAATGTGACCAGTCCAACGAAGCTGGTGCTTGAAGATAAGGGCTTCTATACTAGTTGTTCTGGCTTCTTCTAAAATACTTATGTTTCTTCGTCGGTCTTGCCATTTGATTCTTAGTATTCGTCTTAAACAACTTTGGTGATATTTTTCTAGTCGTTTGATATGCCTTCTGTAGGTGGTCCACGTTTCGCATCCGTATGTTAGAGTTGGTATTATAAGTGTGTTGTAGACACGAAGCTTGGTCTCCGCATTAATGTCGTGATTGTTGAAGACTCTCTCCGAAAGCCGTTCGAACGCTGCGCTAGCACATTTTAGGCGATGCTGTGTTTTTGCGTCAATAGTTGCATTGCATAAAGTAGTTAATTCCCAATGCGTCAAATGAGATATTTTCGAACGTTTTTATAAGGATTTTTTCGAGTTTTTTTTTTGTAAAGACGATAAAATAAAGCATACTTTTGATGAAGTAGTTAATCCAAATAAGATATTTTCGAAGGTTTTTTTATAAAGAGTATAAAATAAAGGTAGGTAAAGTCCTTAAACCAACTTGCAAACAACAATAAAAGTTAATTCACATGTGTTCAGGTTTGTAAGAATATTGAATTCCTACCTCTTATCAGAATATTAAGGTTGATTTATACTGCCGCCGTTGCCATCTGCGCTCGCCCTTCGCATTGACATTTATATCTTTTTGACTGTCCTAGATTTCTCTATATACCCTAAGCATTATTGACTTTATTGTGTACTGAAGAAGTCAGTATAAGTAAGTTTCTGCTAATGACCAGAAAAAATGACAAAATTAACAAATACAATAACATAATTTTTTGCTAGTGGGTAATATTTTTTTTTCTTGATATTCCAGGTGCTATGAACTGTGTTTCTTTGTTTTAATGTTTGGCATAATTTTATTGTGTTGAAAATTGAAATTGCTATAAATCATATACCTACAAACTTTCTAATAAATTTCTTTTGTATAAAATTATACTACAAACATTTATTGTTAGGAAGCTGCCAAAGCTCAAATTGGCAGAATTATTTTTTGCATCTTTTTTAAATTATTTTGCAGATTTCATATTATAGTAAAATTTTAATAATATAATCCATGTGTAAATTTATATTTAAGTAGGTACGCCACTGGTGTGTTTACTGTAAACAACAAAAAGGTAAACATTTTTCCATATAATAATATAACCAAAGTCTCGGTAAGTGTCAGGTATATTGTCTCTTTTTAATCTAAGGGTTTTTCCAACTGCACGATCAATAAAACTTTAGACAGACGTAAACACTGAAAGAAACGGGACTCTTATAATTCCATACATCAAGGGAATCTTATAAAAGATAAGAAGAATAGGCAACCAATCAGTGGCGGCTCATGACTTATAACACTGATGAGGCACCAAAATCAAAAATGTTTAAAAAATAAACACCATAAATGAGAATAATATTGGTCAAATTTAAAACTTATTAAGATAAAAAAACTATTCTTCAATCTACTATTTGATGCGTTTTTACTTTGACATAAAAAAAATTATATTTTTGTAGTGACATTAATCCACAACATTTCAAATAACATTAAATTTGAATGAAAAAATTAGCCTAGGGCTTTAATAACTTTAAACGCTAGTTATCCCCTCATTCCAAAATGTTTTTGTTTGTGACAAAATCAAAATTTTTGAATATATAATCACCTACAAGCGTGATGCGCGTATTATAGGCTGAGTTGTCAAGGCATGAAACGGATCTTTTAGTTGCCTCATGTTGTCAAGTAATTTAGAAAAGTAAAAGTCGTCTCAAGGCTTTATACAAAGAAAAATAGGGTTTTTAAATGTACGATTTGTTGATTTTATAATTGCAATAACAAAAACGGGATCTTGCGTTTTTTAATGTGCAAAATTTTAATGCGACCAGCGAGGCTTGATGCGGCACACAAGATGAGAATTCATTCTCGCCTCACCCAGCCACCGCACGCTCTCGGCAGGCTCTCGGACAGCATTGATAGAAGACCGAAGCAAAACCGTTGTAGAGTGGGAAAGCGAGGCGACCGGAATGGGTGCTTCATTCATCTTTGATGGAACATACAAAACAAAGCAAGGCGGAATAATGAAATGAATGACATAAAAGAAATAGCACCCTAATATTAAAATTAAAAAAAAATGTTATGAAGGGCTTTTTTCTTCTACAAAAATTAAACACAAAAAGTCTCGCAAAAAATAAATATACCAGTTTTTCCAAAAATGTTGGTGAGGCGCCGCCTCACTTGCCTTATCTGACGAGCCGCCACTGCAACCAATACCATCTTCGGACTGTCTTCAAAACGACCACAACAATAAGAATTCAATTAACAACAACTAAACCATATCGCCACAACACCAATAACTGCATCTACCATGCGAGTGTGGGGATAAGTACATCGGAGAAACCAGCCGACGCATGGAACTTTGCCTTACAGAACACAAACGCAGATATCGACAAGGGGACCCAACTGGATCAATTATAGCTCAACATGGCAGGAAAAATCAACATCAAACACGGAAAAAAAGCTCCACTAATATCAAGGCCTTGATCCAAGAATAATTTAGAGTCAGTATTCCTCAAGTGGAAGTAAACTTGAACTGACCGACGTTTAATTCTTTTGACAATAGGGAAGGTTATTGCTACCTTAAGACTAAAATTCTTGTGGTCGTATTAAATTAAAGTTATTCTAATAGCTAACAAGATTACTTTATGTTTGCCTTATTCTTATTTTAGGAATAAAGTATATTTGCACGAGTAATTACTTTGGGGTAGATTTAAAACGCTTGCTAATTCGAATCTATTACAAATGATTATTAATCCGATTGTAATCTTACTTTTTTTAAAATTAGTTATTGCTTATTTAGGGTTATTTCCTATCAATTTAGTACGTTCATATATTTAATTAGAGCTTTAAAAAAAAAGGGAAAATGAAAGTTTATTTTTATTCGTACGCGAATAGGCCTAATATCTCCTTACGATTTAGTTCCCTTTTGACTAATATTCCTGACATTTTTCCCTGGAATTGCCACAATATTTACATGACCTGACAAAAAAATGGCGGCGATATTAGTAAAAAAGGTACTTAAATCTCAAAGATACATTCTAATAGTCCTATGTGTAGAGGGTGTTGGATAGCGATACAGGTAAGAATAAAAATTAGCTTTATACTTTCTCTTTCTTAAGCGTTTTCATATACAGACCGCTTCATGCTACTGCGAACATAGGCAGGAAGAAGTCCAATTTGCCAGTGTACGTACATGCAGGGACACCGCACACCTATCAGTGGAGCAACCAACACTCAGGCTTCCGATCGCCGTTCGCCGCCGTTCGCGGCTTGTATTTAGTACGCCTCTAACCACGGTGCTATGTGGAGCGTAGTCAATGAAACCGGAATTTGGTCAATAAATACGCAAATTTTTATAACGTAATTTTCTTGTTTTTTGTCACTGATAAATTAGAATGTTTTATTTTGAACTGCTCAGATTTATCACTAACAACGTGTTACAATGAAAATGATAAGGAGAAACAAAATAAAAATAAGTTCTCAAAATAAAATAATACATTCTAAAAACCACAAAGATTCTCCCAGTCAAAAAAAAATTAGAGCAAATGTTCGAAAAGTCCTTCTTGCTCGGCTAGACAATATCCGAGACTATTATAAAAACCCCTTCTAACGTTTCCAAGCATCTAGGTTCATTCAAATTGTCGTAAATAAAAAATGGCCCAATTATGTGTTCCCCTACAATACCCCTCAAACATTTATAAAAAAAATTCAAATGCAAATTTTCCCTCGACCAATGTCGAACGTGTGTTGGGTTATGACGATTCAATGATGGAAAAGTGCTTTCATCTGTGAAAAAAATAGATCTCAGAAAATTTTCAGCACGATTAGCCCTTTCCATCATCGTTTCGCAAAATTCTATACGACGATAGTTGTCCTCGGGAAAAATTTGATGCGTTTTTGACGCTTTGTAAGAATGATAACCATTCTTTTTGAGAACACGTAAGACAGTGGCTGAAGACGTATCAACTGCTTCGGCAGTTTGGTGGCTAGTTAACTTTCGATTTTCCTCCACTGCAGCGCAAATCACCACACCTCGTACTTCCTGCTCGTCATTCAAAACAGTGTGTTTTTTATGGTTTCTTGGCGCTACACAACCAAACTTTTCAAAATTCTGCACAAACCTATGAATCATTGATAACTAGGTTCTATTTACAAAATTCTCCAAAAAAAGTTCTTGAATAAGTCTCAATGGTCTGCCTTGATAGTACCATTTGTATATCTGTACTTATTCGGCAACTTCGTAGACATCCATTTTTAGTTTTAAAAATGAATTATTTCTCTTAAGAACTTATTAATCTGTTTCTCGAGCAAGGCAGAAATAAAATAATAAAAATAAAATAAATTTCCAAAAGATAACACTGCAGCGTGCTTCGAATCCACCTCGGTCGTACGGCACGGAGCGTAAATTGGACTTGATTGCCCTATGTTCGCAGTAGTCTGAAGCTCATTGTATATTTAAGAAATACTAAGTATCACTTAGAGCATAATATAGATTTACCTATTTTATATCGGTAAAATCATATATTGGTAAAGTAGGTAGTTTTTTTAATTGAATTTAAGAAAGATAAAACGCACTTTAAAAAGAAAAGTGTATTTTAAAATAATTTTCTGGTACAAACTAACTACTTATACTTTTAAACGATGTTTCGCCCTGGGTAACAAATTAATTGCCCTAGGAGCATAATCCTATTGGAAATATTAACACGCCAGGACGAATCCGTATCAGGTAACTTGGATAAGTACCAGTGCGGAACGATGCCTATTTGTGAGTGATTCAACGTTGGAAATCAAAGTGTATGATGGTCTTTAATGATGTATGGGGAGGGTGACCAGTGGAACCACTGATGAGCCTACGCTGGTTACCCAAGGCGAAACATTGTTTAATCATTTCTCTTTTCGCTTTGGTCCCTTGAGTGTTCCTTGTGGGATGCTCATCCAAGTTTGAATTTTCGTTATTTCCACCCAAGATCTTGTGATCTTTTGTTTTTTAGTTTCTTTTCGGTTGAAGTAACTGATTTGGAGGTTTTTTTAACTTTTTGTTTGTTTTAACAACAACTAAACCACATCGCCACAACACCAATAACTGCATCTACTATGCGAGTGTGGGGATAAGTACGTCGGAGAAACCAGCCGGCCCATGGAAGTTTGCCTTACAGAACACAAACGCAGATATCGGCAAGGGGACCCAACTGGATCAATTATAGCTCAACATTGCTGGAAAAATCAACATCATATGGAATGGAAAGAAGCATCGCCAAGGAGGCAAATCTATTCAAGCGGGAGTTTAAAGAAACAATATTCATACACAGGAATCGGAATGTATTTTCTCAACAAACGTCACTATCAAGGATATTTGGAAACCCTTCAATCAAGAGTAAACTTCATGGTTCACTGAAGGCAGTTTAGTTTTAGTGTACTATATAAGATTAGGGAGTATTCGAAACTCAAGTTTACTCTCTAGAAAAAAATCACATCACCTTCGTCCCTTTTGATATTTTTAATTGAGGAAGAGTTCATGGTATAAATTTTAAGGCACAACATTTTTTCTTCTTATACTTATCGCTACTACTTGCTAATACAATTAAATTCTTGTTTCTTCACATGGTAAAAATACTGTATTAAAAATTTCTCATTAACTCTCTTATCTGTATTGGGGTCTGCTTTCTTTCAAAAGCCTTCTGTCTGCTGCTGCATTGTGGCTGTTGGTGTATAATAAAAGTAATATTTCACGATACAATCTGCTTGATATAATACCTCCGAGATATGCAACCGTCCATAAATCAGCATCGGAGAAAAATACGCTATCAATACTACAAAACACCTTAACACAATCTCCGTACTATTCTTGTGTCTGCATGCCCACAAGGATCATAAACCATACAAACTACCAGGCAGTAGTCACGGCGAGGCAAATCTATGGTAAGAATTCGGCCACTATTTATGCCGGTGTTTCCTACGTATCCACTGAAAACATGACAGATGGGCATGTATCAAAGAACGAAATCACAGTGGAAATATGTTTTTTGTGGGGTTAAGAAGGTCTGACTAAACATCCGGATTTAATTGCGTGGTCATTGATGACAGGCAAGCTTTAATTAATATTAGACATTAACTCTGTGTTTCGGACTTCCATTGTCTATATTTTATTTATACACGACGTTTCGATCAGTACCATCTCTGATCGTCTTCAGGTGCAAACTACAATCAATTCCTAAGGCTACGTACTTATGTACTGCGAGAAATCACTCAACCTTGAAGTTTAAGAAGCTGGCTCTGTCCAAGGATGGGCTTCCAAATATTTGGGATTTCAACACTTGGATTACTGAAAATACCCTGATTCTGCCCAATAAAGGCAGCTTCAAGGAATTTTCGTTTCTTCCAGTGTGTCTCCTTGTGCAAAACTTTTGCTTCTGCCCACTTCATTCGGTGTTGTTTTGACCATGCATGTTCGGCGATTCCTGATTTTGTGGTTTCACCTTTTTGGGTATTCGTCTGATGTTCCTTAAGCCTAACAGATAGTGGTCTTTTAGTTTCGCCTATGTATGATTCATCACACTCACAAGGAACTTAGTAAATGCATTCCTAATTTTGATTATTCTCCGGTTTTGTTTTACTAAGAAGGCTTCGAATTGTATTACTAGATTTAAAAGCTGTTTTAATATTAAAGTTTTTCGCTACTCTTCGAATTTTCTCTGCTACTCCTTTAACGTATGGGATTGTAAGGAATGCAAATGCCTGGTTTTTGTAATCTCTGTCCTGTTTGTTGAAATTTAGAAATAGTATCTGTTATAAGTTTCAGGCTGTAACCATTCTGCTGCAGATCCTTCTTAATATTTCTTATTTCGATTTCCAAGTCATAAGAATTGTTACAAATTTGAACAGCTCTGTTATACAAAGTTTTGATTATGCCTCGTTTGGTTGTAGCAGAATGATTTGAACCTTGATTTAAATATTGTCCTTTATGACCCACTCATTACGATAGACTGTTGTTCTGATGTCGCTTTCTACTCGTGTGACATCAGAACAACAGTCTATCGTAAACCCACTCACACAGGACAATATTTAAATCAATGTTCAAATCATTCTGCTACAACCAAATGAGGAATAATCAAAACTTTGTATAACAGAGCCATTCAAATTTGTAACAATTCTCATGACTTGGAAATCGAAATAAGAAACATTAAGAAGGATCTGCAGCAGAATGGTTACAGCCTGAAACTTATAACAGATACTATTTCTAAAATTCTACAAACAGGACAGAGATTACAAGACCAAAAGCAGGCAAATGCATTCTTTACAATCCC
This sequence comes from Oxystoma pomonae, assembly GCA_963921995.1. Classification (NCBI taxonomy): domain Eukaryota; kingdom Metazoa; phylum Arthropoda; class Insecta; order Coleoptera; family Brentidae; genus Oxystoma; species Oxystoma pomonae. Next base: position 1,388,735 of record OY998167.1, on the reverse strand, counting down.
ATACGTTAAAGGAGTATCAGAGAAAATTCGAAGAGTAGCGAAAAACTTTAATATTAAAACAGCTTTTAAATCTAGTAATACAATTCGAAGCCTTCTTATTAAAACAAAACCGGAGAATAAACAAAATAAGGAATGCATTTACTAAGTTCCTTGTGAGTGTGGTGAATCATACATAGGCGAAACTAAAAGACCACTATCTGTTAGGCTTAAGGAACATCAGACGAATACCCAAAAAGGTGAAACAACGAAATCAGGAATCGCCGAACATGCATGGTCAAAGCAACACCGAATGAAGTGGGCAGAAGCAAAGGTTTTACACAAGGAGACACACTGGAAGAATCGAAAATTCCTTGAAGCTGCCTTTATTGGGCAGAATCAGGGTATTTTCAGTAAACCAAGTGTTGAAATCCCAAATATTTGGAAGCCCCTCCTTGGGCGGAGCCAGCTTCTTAAACTTCAAGGTTGAGTGATTTCTCGCAGTATATAAGTACGTAGCCTTAGGAATTGATTGTAGTTTGCACCTGAAGACGATCAGAGATTGTACTGATCGAAACGTCGTGTATAAATAAAATATAGACAATGAAAGTCCGAAACACAGAGTTAATTTCAAACACATCATTGTCTTAAACTTTCAAACTAATATTAGGCACTTAAAGTTAATTTTAGGTTTTATCCTTATCTCTATCGAGTCGACCTATCGAGCAGGTCTACTTTTAAACTAATGGCGAATGCGTGACATTTCCAGCTGATCAAATGCGTGAAAACATTGTTTCGTACGCAGGGATGGTCGTAACGTTATCGTACCTAACGAGGTTTTCGTGCATTTTATCAGCTGGAGCTGTCACGCATTCGCCATGATTTCAAAAGTGCACCTGCTGGATTGGTCGACTCGATAGAGATAAGGATACGAATGCTTATAAAACTGAAAATTAACTTTAAAAGTGTCTATTACCTGTACTAAGATTACACAACTTTAGAATATTACAATTCGTTCGTAACAACTTCGATATTCTACACACTACTTATTTTCTTCACTAAATCCGATTGAGCTGCACAATAAAAAAAATTATTTACTGTATATTCAACACCTTCCTCAGATTACATATTTACTTCCACTCGTGCGAGTGTACCATTCTGTCACTTTCTACTGGAACCACCATCACTATTGTGGCTTACTTTTGAGATTGTTCTCTACTATGAGTATGTTGAGCCCCTTGAAAGAAGCTTACAACATGTCTCACCGTTTCGTAGTCCTCCATAGAGTCTGCATTCAGCGTCCTCGCGTAGACCCATTCTGTGCAAGCGGAGATAGAGGATACTCCTCTTCTTTTCTAGTTCTTGTCTAGGGTGCTGAAATAGCGTGTATTGAAAAAGAAGCGCAATGGCTAGTAAATGAGAGCGAAAGAGATAATAAACTTGAGAAACCGATACGCTGTTGCCGATGTCACCCAAAATTAACTAATCCAGTCAAAAACGATAAGTGTTGCCTTTAAAGGGTGTAAAAAAGCGGTTATGAGTATTTTCTTATTTTAGTTTGAAATTAGAATCCGCTAAATTAATAAAATTGCCCATTTATCCACAAACTGTTATTACCGATTGACGTTACTTTTTCCATAAAACTGCGAAAAGTCTGATTCTAGGCGTTTTCTCATATACAACTATTTCAAAAAAGTTTCGAAACAATGACGTCACATACTACGTCATAGTTTAACAAGGCGCTTGTGGCTCGAATAAACTAATGTTTCATCGGCACCATCTTAAAAAACCAAAAATATAGAAGGAATCTTTTCACAAATCTATTTATATAAAAAATCTTTGTGGAAAAGGTGGAAAAACAAAAATAAAGAAGCTGAGTTGACGAGAAGTTAGCCACAGTATTTGACAGTTAACTAATGCCTAGTCTACAGTCCAACGTCTTGCCACTGATTTCTATTTCTCTCTTTGTCGAAAAGAGTGAGAAGCAATACACGGCAGCGGCAGAAAATTTCAATGTGGAGTCCACAAAAGACTCATGCGCTAGTTCAAAACGAACAAAAAGCTCGTTTTAAAACCATTCAAACTGGTGGAAATGTGACGTCATTGATAACGAGCAGGAAAAATTGACATTTAAATTGATTCTATAAATAATAAAAAAAACAAAACCTTTTCAATTTTATGCGGATTTTACTAAATTGTTGGGAATAAATACATAATTTTCTAGGTTGTAAATGGTTTCTAAGCACAAGTAACACGAGACTTCAGAGTTGTAACGTCACTAATCAATGACGTATTTATTGAAAAAGTTTTTTAAAACGGGTTCAATGTAAGAAAATGCCTCCTGACCTCCCATAACCAGTTGCACTAAAGTCTCTCTACGAGACAATTTATCATATATCTAAACCCGGGGTTAAAATATATCAAGGTTAGTTTAACCCTGGGTTAAAAATAGTATGAAACGATAGCTTGCGAAAAACCGTTTTGATCTATCCTTAACCATTTCTATGTTACGGGCTGTCAAAAGTTAAAAAATGTCAATGTTCACCTGTCAATATTTTAAAAACAGTTGAACATAGGTATAGCACATTATACACCAAATGTACCTAAAATATTTTGTAGAGTCCAAAAATTTAAAATAAGAAATTTGTTGCCAAGTTTTCTTGCAAATGGCAACACTGCAAATATGAGAGTATTTCATAAAGATAGTTTACATGGACTTATGTCAGGATAGAAAGTTTGAGAAGTTTCCATTTTATAGTTTCCAAAATATTCTACTAGGTTACTCACCTTGGGACACCCGGTATATGTATATCTGTTCAACACCGTTCTCAACTAAAAAGCCAGTTAACTCTTATCTCTTCAGTGCCCTTTAGCCAAAGATTGCCGCGATTTTTATAGCCAAAGTGACAGGTGAAACATGAATTTTCTGTCAGTTGGGTGTCAACATGACCGCTATACTAAATCGAAAAAGAGTTAACTGACAGAACAGATAAAGATATTGGAAGTTTTATTCCCCATCTAAAAACGTAAAATTAAATTATTTCTTATCAATGTTTTTGTCGCCTTTTGCTTTACTTTCACGACTACTTTTTACATTATCTACCTTTGATGCTAAAACGCGGTTAATTTAAATAACTCCAGCTTATCTATCTTAAAGCTTGCTTACCCACTACCAGCAATTCATTGCATCATTAGCAACTAGAATTAAATTATTATGTGCGGCGTTATAGTTTACTAATTATATTTGTTTAACTCGCTAAGGCTGACTGTTTTATGGCGTGCCACTACGCCTAGCTACTAAATCACTGGTGCAGGTTTGTATTGAGTGAAAAACACCCCGAGTTTTATAATTGGCAGACTTAGACATGCAAGAGGAAAGTGTTTCAGACAATACGTTATTGTAGTAGAAGTCAGCAGCGCAGGAGCTGAATTTTTGAATCTCACGAACATTCACTTCTGTAAAGTGAATAAATTAATGTAAAAGGTCGGTTTCTACGAGGTTAATACAGCATACCGGTATGTATGGTAACAGGGTGACCGGTATTTTTGCGAGTAACTACACCTTACCATCACGTAACATTTAACTTAGGTTTTTTCTTTGGTTTGCAAGCCTGAATATGAAAATAAATTGTAAACAATTTTTGTAGATTTTTTGTGGTTTTTTTATTAAATGTTTGAAGTTTTGTGGTGAAAATATACAGCCTTAAGTTACATAGGACATATGTCTGCCTCACTTATGCAAACAAAGTAAAGTACCTACACTACCTTAAAATATGTATAACCCGACCATGAAGTCGGCTTAACCTGTTGTATAAACCACAAAAAATATGGAACTTACAGGCTAAAAAAGCACACAAAGACATGTGAAACGTAGGCTTCAACTTTGGTGTGGCCCTGCTCTAAGAAAGTGGATAAGACTCTTTGAGAAAGTCGAGGACACTTGGGCCTTTAGCAGGTGGGTGTTTTGCAAGGAACTAGTAACCATGGAATGGCCCCTAAGCGCTATTTCAGAATGAGATGGAGCTTATGGGCAAAATATTGAGAAAGAGTGACCAGAGCTAGTCTGGGTAAATGGGCAAAATTATTACTCTCTCTTTCTGTTAAAAGGCAAACTTTGCCCGGAGTAGCTCCATCTCATGTTGTCCGCACAACCAAAGCATGCATCGAATACGGAGGGGCTATTTCATGGATATTAGTTCATTGGTGTTTTGTCAGCTGACAACAAAGGTAGAACGATGGATTGTATAAATATTCCAAAAAAGTAAATATTTTCTGCAAAGAACAGATGAGTATCCTTTTTTTTCGGGGCGTAGTCACCCTGTATCACTGAACAAGTGGTCCCTATGAAAATCCCGCGGTATCACTATATCTCCCTTCCGCTTGTAGCAATTAGGAGTTCATGTGTTTCGTCTAGTTTGTCTCTCTTTGTCTTCTTCATTCGTCTTGTTCTTTTGATCTCAGTATTTTTCTAATCATATCATGTATCGTGTCCCATTTTCTCTTGCCTGTTAGCATTAAATCTATTACATTTTCTTGAGTTACCGTAGTTCTATATACAAGTTTTGTCTTATATTAGTCTATCTAATGCAATTGAATATTGTATGTTCCACATCATCCCTTTTTCTACAGTACAAGCAAAAAATTTTTAACCTGATCAAAGCAAGGAACCAACTGTAATTTTAATTAAAAATTTTTACTATCATTAAAATTATTTCAAAAAGTCTTAGAATTACTGAAAACAAAGAAATAATTTAAAAAATTCTATATATATACTATATTATCAACGGCTATAAAATGTGTGCTAAATTTCAGTTGAATCAAATTCTTATTATGCCAGACATAGTGCAATTTTCCCAAAAATTTCATACTAAAAGTTTAAATACGAAAAAAAAAAAGAACACCTGAACCTAAATACATGTACTTATTACCTCCTTTAATATGATTTGATATGCATTGAACAATATACCAGAGGCAAACACTCATCTTTGTATCACAAAGACTTATGCTGTCGCCGTCTAAGTTCGCCGTTGGGACTTAAATTTTGTTATTTTTTCTGGTCATTAGCAGAAACTTAATTAACTGACTTCTTCAGTACATAATAAAGTCAATAATGATTAGGGTATATGATGACATCTAGGACAGACAAAAAGATTCAAATATCAATTCGAAGGGCGAGCGCAGATGGCAACGGCGGCAGTATAAATCAACCTTATCTGATAAGAGGTAGGAATTCAATATTCTTACAAATTTTACCTACCTTTATTTTATAGTCTTTATAAAAAAAACCTTAGAAAATATCTCATTTGCGCATTAACTAATTTCATCAAAAGTATGCTTTATTTTATCGTCTTTATAGAAAAAACCTCGAAAAAAAACCTTACAAAATCCTTTGAAAATATCTCATTTGATGCATTGAAAATTAAAAAAAGAAAACTTGTTGGTTGATACTTTAATTTAAGAATCTACTAATTTAAGTATATTTCATAAACTTTTTTTTATTTTCTGTGTACATACTGGCATGTACCTTCACCGACTGATTTCACTTGCTCTCCCTTTGTTTTCAAAACATTGGACGATTGAAAACAAGAAGTTAAACTTCCAAATCAGTTACATCCACCGAAAAGAATCTTGGGAGGAAAGAACGAAAATACAAAATTGGATGAGTATCCCACAAGGAACACACAAAAGACCAAAGCGAAAGGAGAAACAATTAAACGATGTTTCGCCCGGGGTGACCAGCGTGGGCTCGTCAGTGGATTTACTAGTCACCCTCAATCCAGACGTCATCTACAACGATAGAAAAATAATCGATATTTCTCACCTTTGATTTTTTTTTAATTTTATTTGTGAGTAAACAGTAGTTATTATTTGCCACGGAGTTTTCGTTTGACCAGATATCCTGTCTCTTTTTAATCTAAGGTACGACGGCTTTTTTTCTTACTTTCTCATAGTTACATGGTGCCAACTAAATACTTATATAAGATCATTTTTGTATCTCGCCATACTAATAAGAATAGTGGTCATTCCGATAGCATAACAAAACTGAAGAGAAACTGCGAAATCTCACAAGAAAATGCCACATTACATTTAAACACGCATAATATCATTATTCGATCTATACAAAGTGGTCAAGAAAAGTGGTACCCATAGTAAAGGTATCGATAAATATCAAGCAAAAACATACGAGGTGAGGTATGCGTCAAAGTTGGATATTAGGGACTAAAAGAGGGTTGAAACTGGGAATTTAAAAAGTAACCTAGAAAAGTCAGGGAATAGGTCCCAAGCTCGGTCCCAAGTAATGGACATCAGGGAATTTTTACAGTTTGGTTTTATATTTTATGATTTCCTCAATCTGTTTCTCATATAATGCCAAAAACACAGTATTTTTTCTTTTTTTTTCAATGTTTATTTTTGTTTTTCTAGATTTTGCAGAAAACGTGAAAAATATCAAAACTTTTAAGAAATTTAATTCCTTCTTAAATTGCAAAAATTCCCTGTGAGTTATTGTAATTTTGGTTTAATTCAATAGCCTTCCGAGTTCGTCACATTGATGAAATGATTGTAGCAACACAAAAGAAGATTAATAATATTTCACAAAAACGTGAAAAATATCAACACGTACTGGAGAACAAAAAAAATGCAACAACAGAAAGGACAAATATTTTTAAAGTAATTTATTTATATATTAATACATTGGGATGCTCTTGGTAATTGATTACATTTCCAAGAAGATTTCTCCATGATAATCATCAAAAAATTAATAATGAGTGACTCCTCCATGGTTATTTATACACTCTTTTGTTCTATTGGGCATTCACAAAATAACATGGTCTACATCATATTGCGGAACACTCATCCAAATCCTCCTTACGGCATGACAGAGTTCATCAAGTTTCCAAGGGGACGTGGTCATCGACTAAGATTGCGCTCTATCATATCCCATACGTGTTCGATAGGCGACAATTCAGGCGATCAGCTGGCCATTCCAAAGTCTCTATGCCAAGTTCCAGTAAGTAGTCCATTGTTTCACGAGCAATATGCGGTCGAGCATTATCTTGTTGAAAGATCGCATTTGGGATAGTTTGTAGGTAGGGATTTAAACGGGCTGGCACTTCATCGATATATCGCCGAGCAGTCAGATTGCCGTTGATGAGGACTAGTGGTGATCTGCTTCCTAAACATATAGCACCACATGCCATGATACTTTGCTGTCTTGCTGTATCACGTTCAACAGCAAAGTCTACGAAATTAACTCTGTGTTTCGGACTTCCATTGTCTATATTTTATTTATACATACACGACGTTTCGATCAGTATAATCTCTGATCGTCTTCAGGTGCAAACTACAATCAATTCCTAAGGCTACGTGCTTATATACTGTGAGAAATCACTCAACCTTGAAGTTTAGGAAGTTGGCTCCGCCCAAGGAGTGGCTTCCAAATATTTGGGATTTCAACACTTGGTTTACTGAAAATACCCTGATTCTGCCCAATAAAGGCAGCTTCAAGGAATTTTCGTTTCTTCCAGTGTGACTCCTTGTGCAAAACCTTTGCTTCTGCCCACTTCATTCGGTGTTGTTTTGACCATGCATGTTCGGCGATTCCTGATTTCGTGGTTTCACCTTTTTGGGTATTCGTCTGATGTTCCTTAAGCCTAACAGATAGTGGTCTTTTAGTTTCGCCTATGTATGATTCACCACACTCACAAGGAACTTGGTAAATGCATTCCTTATTTTGTTTGTTCTCTGGTTTTGTTTGACTAAGAAGGCTTCTAATTGTATTACTAGATTTAAAAGCTGTTTTAATATTAAAGTTTTTCACTACTCTTCCAATTTTCTCTGATACTCCTTTAACGTATGGGATTGTAAGGAATGCATTTGCCTGGTTTTGGTCTTGTAATCTCTGTCCTGTTTGTTGAAATTTAGAAATAGTATCTGTTATAAATTTAAGGCTGTAACCATTCTGCTGCAGATCCTTCTTAATGTTTCTTATTTCGATTTCCAAGCCATGAGAATTGTTACAAATTTGAACGGCTCTGTTATACAAAGTTTTGATTATTATAACAGAGCCGTTCAAATTTGTAACAATTCTCATGACCCATACCCAAAAAGGTGAAACCACGAAATCAGGAATCGCCGAACATGCATGGTCAAAACAACACCGAATGAAGTGGGCAGAAGCAAAGGTTTTGCACAAGGAGTCACACTGGGTATTTTCAGTAAACCAAGTGTTGAAATCCCAAATATTTGGAAGCCACTCCTTGGGCGGAGCCAACTTCTTAAACTTCAAGGTTGAGTGATTTCTCACAGTATATAAGCACGTAGCCTTAGGAATTGATTGTAGTTTGCACCTGAAGACGATCAGAGATTATACTGATCGAAACGTCGTGTATAAATAAAATATAGACAATGGAAGTCCGAAACACAGAGTTCATTTCAAAGACATCATTGTCTCAAACTTTCAAACAAGCAAAGTCTACATTTCGTCTCTCACCTCGAAATCGCCTTACTACGTCATTCAAGTTTTGCCGAGCTCTGCACCACTCCAAGCGGCGAGCCTTATGTTGTGGGGTCAAAGGTAGCACCAAAAGCGGACGGTAAGCCCTCAGCCTCATACCAAGCAATCTTCGATTAACTATCATCCTTGAAAACACTCATCCTGTAGCTGCAACTAGAACATCTCTTACTTGGCGTATACTGTCCCGTCTATTTCTGAGAACAAGAAGTCTGAGATGCCGTAAATCACGACCTTGTAATAGTCTAAGGCATCCAGAACCCACACGACGTCTATAAGTCCATCATTGGACCGCCTTCTCCAAACTCTTAACACTGTTGATGGATCGGCATTAACCCTTCTTGCAATTTCCCGTAAACCAAAACCAGCCTCTTTCATGCCGTTTCAAGTAGACGAAGATGTGTTGATTGTTTTTGAAAATGGATAAAAAAAATCTTTGAAAAAAGGAAAGATAAGAAGACAAAAAATTTATGAAATATTTGCAGAAATTTGATTGGTTAAATACAGCTACCAATGGGTACTAATCGGTACCAACATATTAGTATTAAGCTTTTGGATTGGATTTGTCCATAAAAAGTTTTTATATCCTACCTATAATATATTTAAAATCACTTCGTATTTCTCCAATATAAAAAATATTAAAAAACATGTACCTACCATTTTTGCAATTTATGGTACCACTCAAAATAAAAATTTTTCTTCCTTTTTTAAAACTTACAAATCGGTGACTTTTCTGGTGGTACCAAAGAAATATTTTTACATGGATGGAAAACGTGTTTTATTCAGGACAAATAGAGAAACGAATTATTTAATTTTGACGGTAATCAACAAAGTTGTGGAAAAAAAAACTTATCTCTCCTCCTCTATCTTGTTTTTTTCATTTTTGTGCTTTGTTGATCGAATACTACAACATATAAAAAAAATTAGGATATTTAGCCGAAAGCCATTTCCAATGTAATTTGTGCAGGTTTCTTTTAAAAAAATCTTTACAGTATAGGCGAGTTTTTGTGGTGATGAAAAATGTGATGTTTAGTTTTTAAGTTCTTGACTGACTGTAAAAGGTTAAAATAAAAATTTAGTATAAGTTGGTTCCAATGTGTTGTGTGACGCAGAATATCATGTTTTTAAATTCTGTACACTTGTCAGTTATGTTTTATTTGAATAGATAAAATTATTTAATTCTCGATTTAATTGCTTCCATATTTTCTTTTAGTTTAATTAGTTAAGCTTTGTGAATAAGAAAGTAATCCTTGTAGTACTTTTTTCGACAATAAAGCACGATTTCATTCAGAGAGTATGGCAATTAAAGAAGAAGCTTTAATAATGTAATGGTATGAATGTTATTAAACCACTGTGTACAATATTCTATATATACATAGTTACACTATAAGCTATCATAACTTTCTTCTTTCTGCATTCATCGACTGATATTAATACAACATGCACTTGTCTTAGATATTCTCATATAGGAAATCCAATATTAAGGATCGGCTTAAAATATGGTTTGCATTTTCTGTTTCCTTTTGGCAGGTTTAGTGCCATTTTATTGGTTAAACTTTGCAAAGTTCACACCATACGTCGTTTAAAAATCGCAGGAAGCCATAATTTTGCCAATATAGACAATAATTTGTGTGGTAGAGAATAATTTTAAGACTTAAGAGGTGAAATCGAATATACATATGGAATCGAATCGCTTACTACGTTTAAACGCACCTAAAAACGATTTTACATGAGAACAGTTTTAAATAAAATCGCTTTCTCGGAGGGTTTATACCCATGTTTATACATCAGATAAGTGATTTGAACTTACTGGTGTATTGTTGGATATCAACCAGCGATCAGACGTATCTAAGATACGGTCAGCGACAGTTAACCGACGAGCGACCATGCTCCGGGTCTCTACTCCCCGAGAAGGCATAATTAAAATTTGGAACACCCTGGCCAAAAGCTTAGAGGTCCCAAAAATTTTTCCACCTTCCCGCCGACCTTCAGTCAGGCGCCTCAAACAAATAAAATAAAACGTGCACGTGACACACGAACTATGGCTGCTGCCTGAATAAGTTGTGAGTTGACGTGACTTTTAAAATATGGCCAAGGTGTTTGCACTTGGGGCACCTATACACATCAAACAGTTAAAAAAGGAGATGGCCCAAGCGACTTCCACCCGACTAAAACTAAACTACTGAAAAGTAGTTCTTCGCAAACAGTAGCGGAATAAATGGCCACTAGGCAAAACACAAAATAGTTCGAAACAACTATGGTCCTTGAAACAGTTCAAAGGGTTAGGACATTAATCCACTGGAGTACGTGATTACTTCGTAGAAAATAATACAACCGTGAATAATTTTCCCCGAGCGCTGTAAGGGTGTACTAAAGTGTGTTGGAAGAAAGTTATGGTTTGATTCAGTCCGAATTCTTTTCCCGATGTTTCGAGACGGATTCTCACAACCGAGCAAAAGTTATATTACGGCACTAGGATGAATTCTCGCCCTGTATAAATAGGGGGAATTTAACCTTTATACGTATACGACCAGATACCGGAAACCATAAATCATCGTGGGCCGGTTATCTGTGCTGTTCCTGCAAGCTGCTAGGGCTGAACGGCGGATGCGTCGTCAGATGATGAGCGTCGAAAATTCTAGCGTGCTGGATTAGGCAGGATGGCGGCCAATGTGACGTCCCAGATGGCACCGGGAGTCTCAGCTTCGTTCGCTGCACCAGACTACTGCTAGACGAATCTTGAAGTTCCCAGATATTTTAATAATATCAAAACTGCAGGACATCGGCTCATAATTTTCCAATGCACACAAAACATATTTATAATCTTTTACCCCGAGCGCTATACCAGAAAATGGTCAACCCCCAAATATCATCCGGGCCAACCTTCGCGCGAACCGAGGTTATAAATATACCCCAAAACTCATTTTGCGGAGCGCAGTCAAAGCCGCACCGTGCAACAAGTCACATCGTAAAAAATCCAAAAGCACTCAAAATTGTTCAAGTCTAAAAGCGCTATAAGTCTCTAACACCCCTAAGCCTACTATATACCAAATTTCAATCAATTCGGTTCAAAAACAAAAAAGTAGATTTCAAGAATTGAAATCTAAAAAACATTGCCTAGGCCCTAGCGCCGTTAATATGAACTAACGTAAGACATTTAATATATCAAAATTTGTGTCGCAAGGATGCGCAACTTGTAACTATAACAGATTTTTGAAAAAGTTTTCGTTTTAAAAGATATTTAATATTTTGACTTTTTTCCAATCTAAACTCTTAATAGGCAATAACTCCGTTACCAAGCGTCGGTCCAAATCACACCAAAATGTGAGGCTCGGCAAGACGCTTACTTTGACATACACCAACCTTCACCACTTCTAATAGTCCCGGAGTTATTTGCGCTTTCGTGAAAAAATCAAACAAAACATGATGTTTTAAACTTATTCAAATCTGCTATCACTCAGATAACTTAGTATAACACCTTCAGAGAGCAAGATCCCGGGATACAAGGTTACTCCGGAATGAAACAAGAAGCTGGAATACTGATTTAGATGTTTAAAAAGTTACTGAAAAAAGGCGATCCTACGACAATACCACGGTCTAGTCATTTTTTTGCTCCGCCCACCTGATGATGACACAAAGATATCAGCTGCTGTATTGATTTTTTTGATGGGTGACATTTGAGGTTATATTATTTTTGCATACATTTTTGTAATAAAAATTGAATTTGTTCATCATTTCTTTTCTTTTTCTTTCTTTTCTTCTGGCCCTGATTAAATTCGCTGTGGTATTACTTATATTATTTTCGTCGTAGGTAGCTGCATTTATGCGTTTCCTTAGTGAAAAGGCTCATCATTAGGAAATTATTGGGCGTTACTCTACAGACCGCTTCAAGCTACTGCGAACATAGGGCGGAAGAAGTCTAATTTGCCAGTGTACGTACATGCAGAGACACCGCACGCCTATCAGTGAAGCAACCAATACTCAGGCTTGCGATCACCACTTGCATGACTTTCCTTTGGTATTTAGTACGCTTCTAACCACGGTGCTGTGTGGAGCGTAGTCAATGAAACCGGAATTTGGTCAATAAATACGCAAATTTTTATAACGTAATTTTCTTATTTTTTGTCACTGATAAATAAGAGCGTTTTATTGTCAACTGCTCAGATTTATCAGTGACGACGTGTTACAATGAAAATAATAAGGAAAAACAAAATAAAAGCAAGTTCTCAAAATAAAATAATACATTCTAAAAACCAAAAAGATTCTCCCAATCAAAAAAAAATTAAAGCAAATGTTCGAAAAGTCCTCCTTGCTCGGCTAGACAATATCCGAGCCTACTATAAAAACCCCTTCTAACGTTTCCAAGCATGTTAGGGGTGATAATTTGAAAAGCTTCTTCAAAAACAGATAGAAGTCATTAGGAGCAAGATCGGGAGATCGAGCTGGCCATAAAATAGTTCCCCGTGTACTTATAACCCGATTAGGAAATACATTATCAAGATATTCCCTAACAAGGCCAACATTGTGAGCGGAACAACCATCTTGTTGAAACCATGTTTCACCAAATCTTACACCTAACAACTGCCTAGCAGTTGGAATAATGTGCTGCTGCAGTAGATCCAAGTATCTAGGACCATTCAAATTGCAATTGCCGTTAATAAAAAATGGCCCAATTACGTGTTCCCCTATAATACCCCCCCCCCCCAAACATTTAGTTTTTGGGGATACTGTGTTCTTACGTCAAAATACAAATGCAAATTTTCCCTCGACCAATATCGAACGTGTGTTGGGTTATGACGATTTGACCATTTGACCATCTGCACTTTTTCGGCAACTTCGTAGACATCCATTTTTGGTTTTAAAAATGTATTATTTCAATTAAGAACTTACCCATCTGTTTCTCGAGCAAGGTAGAAATAAAACAAAATAATAAAAACAAAATGAATTTCCAAAAGATAACACTGCAACGTGCTTCGAATCCACCTCGGTCGTACGGCACGGAGAGTAAATTGGACTTGATTCTACCTATGTTCGCAGTAGCTTGAAGCGGTCTGTATAAGGTTTTACCATAATAAGGGAACCCCGTATTTTATTTAGGTTGAACCTTAACCATACTTTAAAAAAAAGTGTTATTGGAAATCGCATTACTTTTCCTTATTCCTAACCTAAAATTTCTGTATTGGTTGTGACTTTCTCGAGTTTCTGTTTTTTAATGAAGTTCTTCTCTGGGTAAACTGCCTTCCCCTTAAGATTTGAAGGATTTTCCACATATTTTCCCAGGCCGCTGGGTTGTTGTAGGGATTTCCCTGATAAATTCTCGCAAAGAATTATATCGTCAGTGTAGCTGAACCTCAACCTTGTAGGTGTTTTATTCATTTTTTCACATAAATTTTAAAAATCCACAAAACTGTTTTTGTTTATAAACAAAAAACTTAAAATGCAAAGAATATTAAAGTCGTGTCGAAAAACAAACCAACCATCACTATTATCCGTGCTAATTGAGGTTATGTTTAAAGATAAGGGACGTAAAGTAACTGTACCGAATTAAGGGAACACCGTATTTTATTACGGTTCTGTTAATAAAAACGCAGGTCACGCGCATGCTCAGATGTCAAATTTTAATTTTCATTAATAAGGGAACGCGAAAATGTACGCCCAATAAGTCCCTATTAAATAACTAAAAAACCAAAAAAACAAAGCACCTTATAGTTTTAAATTTGCAATCAGATTTATTGCATATAGTATGCAAAACAAGTCTTTTCTTCTAAATAACAAAATAATTACTCCCACAAAAATGTCTGGCGAAAATCAAGTACAAAATAAAATAGCTTCCAAAACAGGAAAAATAACAACTACATAACCTAACTTCTGAAATACGAACACGAACTCATCCGATGAGTTTCGCGACGGATTCGATTACCAACTGATGATCTTAGTTTCTATTTGGTCAAAGATCAACGCATGCAGGCCAAAAATAAATCATATTTACTTATAGACAAAAAGTTATTGTATAAGATACGAGCAAAAAATAGGTCTCGCATCAATCATTTAAACAAAAAAAAGAAACATCCGAAAAGTTAATTTGTCAAGCCTTCATACAATTTTTAAATGGCGGACAAAAATCAGCTGCTATCTTTGTGTCGTCATCGGGTCGAAGAGTGGGGCAATGCTAGGGACCGTGGGTTTATACGTTCTTCATTAAATGTCATCAAATGTCAGTGTTATAATTGTTGATAATTATCGGGGGTGATACCATAAGTGCTTTGAGAATTATCGATCATACTGTAAAAACGTATTTTTTGAAAACTGCATTTTTTCCGTTGTGTCAAAGCAGAAATTGTTCGAAAAATAACCGAGTGCGGTTCTCAACAAAACACGTTTTTTTAGTATTCTCAAACCTCCAAATCATCAACCGAATCGGTTGTTTTAACTGATTTGGAGGTTTTTTTTTAACTTAGATCAACCGAATCGGTTGATGTAACTGATTTGGAGGTTTTTTTAAACTTAGTTTTTGATTTTTAATTGCCTTAGGAGCATAATCCTATTAGAAATATTAACACGTCAAGACGAATCCGTATCAGGTAACTTGGATAAGTACCAGTGCGGAACGATGCCTATTTGTGAGTAATTCAAAGTTGGAAATCAAAGTGTACACTGATCTAAAAAAGGCACCGTTTCCTAAAACAAAATACATTGAGCCAATGTATTTTGTGTATGATTTTTGCTCCGATGTAAAACAAAATTATGATTGTTTTCCACAAACCAAAACTACACTTTTTTGCACGGTAAACAATTGTTTATCGTCTCCTGATGATGCTAACATTGTTAGCGAAACGCGCGTCGAGTGCAAAAAAGTGTAGTTTTGGTTTGTGGAAAACAATCATAATTTTGTTTTAGTGCAACCAAAGGTTCCAAATTTCCAACATAACTCCGATGTAAAGTTTTATCAATATCATAATCAAGTTTACATACATTTTATAGCCAAAACGAGTTATTGATTTTACTGCTGCCAGACTCAGTTTCAAAAAAAAGTCTTTAAGAATGATTTTTGTGAAGGGTGTTATCAAATCAAGGATTAGGAGACATGTTTTCATAGCTTTTAGTTACAACTAAGAATGAGTTTAGTAAAAGACTGTTACGTACATAAATTTCATAACCATGTTTATGTATTTTGTATGCCCGGTTTATAACTTTCATAAACTTGTACATACATTCCATAACAACTTTTAAACGACAGTCAATGACCGCCATTTATTAAATTTATTTAAGGCATTGCAACATGTTTTATTTATTTCATATGCTCTTTTATTATCCCGATAACCTGTACATACTATTAATAACAACTCTCTATAAAATGTCAAGAAACATTTTTCATTGATTTCGTAACTTCCGTTTATTAATTGCATTACTTTATATGGCATTTTTATAGCATTTCTCCGATTTTTGTAACAGTTACGTGTTATTGATGTATGTAATTATCTATAAAAAATTAATAAACGCCTGTTATTAATACTATGTACGATATTTTTTTTCAGTGTATGATGGTGTTTAATGATGTATGGGGAGTATGACCAGTGGAACCACTGACGAGCTCACGATGGTTACCCAGAGCGAAACATCGTTTAATAATTTCTCTTTTCGCTTTTGTTCTTTGTGTGTTCCTTTTGGGATGTTCATCTAGGTTTAAATTTTCGTTATTTCCACCCAAGATCTTTTGATTTTTTGTAAAATTATACGGTGGGATTTACTAAAAGGGTTTAGACTATTTTAGAACGGTCCTAAGTTTAAGTGAAATTTTTGGTTTTAAACATTTTAAACCAATACTCCTTGAGTTTTGGACACAGTTTGAATTATAAGAAGAATTTTAATAAATTTGTTTATTGAATAATCATCTTAACACAATCTTTTGTTGGATTTAAGAAGAAAGTTTCAATTCACTCGGGGTTTAAATAGTAAACACTCCGTAGAACAAATTAAAATTGAAGTTATATATGTCACTCTATACTATACTTGATGTGTCACGCAACGATTTAGATGGGTGATAATAAAATAAGGAGTAGATTAATTTTGTATTTATTTAAAAGGTGTTTTTATTTATGAAATGTATTAAAAAACTGAAATGCATTTTTTTTTACATTTCTGTCACTGTCGAAATGTCAGTTTAAAAATATTAGCGCTGCGTTCAATCACAAACAGCGAGTTCGGATCTTTTACCTCTGCTTGCACCTTGGCTTGCACCAACCTCTACTGATGAAAGCTACAGCTTTAAAATAAGTGGGCTTTGAGTAACGAAAATTATTTTGACTGAGCTTTTAGATAACCTCAATGTTTTACTTTCAGTTTGTAAATAAATTAATATAGTTGTTTTTGGTTTTTTTGTTTGGTATATTTTTCGTGCATAAACAGTGACCTTCACTTATGTTTGTTTTGCCTCGTAGTGCCCTCATAAATATATTTTTTGTGCTGAAAACGGGTTGAAAATATGGCGTTTTTCTGGACCAAATTGTAGGTGTTTTATTGATTAATAAAAAACTTGGGATATTAAATAAGGTAATTACTTCTTGTAAAAACGGTTACTTAGGGAAATTTTAAACAAACTTATTACCAATTGCCACAAAACAATTCTTTCTGGGGGCTATAAATTTAAACCACCCCCCAGAGGTGGTCTAAAAAAATCAACAACTTTATAACCTCAAACACAGATGATGAAGCTATTTTGTGCCAAATTTTTGGCGTATTCACCATATGCCATTTTGAAGTATGTCAAAAAAAAATTAGTTTTAGGGCATTTTCTCCTAAAATATGGTATATTTTTAGGAAAAAAGCTGTTTTTCAATGGTATTTTACAATAATAATACAAAATAATGAATAACTTTGTGTCTTTTCTGTATGGGTAAGTGTTTTTTTAAATTTGGTTCTAAAATTTAGTATCTCGAACAGGTGTAAATATCTAGATCTGTGGGGGTACTATTTTAGATCTTAGTAAATCTCACTGATAGTGTTTTGATTGGTTCAGTTCTGTTATACACACAACAGGAATGACTAGTTTTTTGCCTTTCATAAGTGCTGTGTGATAACCCTTTTTTATTATTAGCCTCCGAGTTAGGGGAATTTTGTCAATACCAACTGACTCAGGCTCACAAATGTCAGTTACATGTAGCTGTCATTTCCTTTATAGGCTATTATCATTCCACCTATTTTTACTCCCGTGTTTGGAACTTCTTCATGCTTTTCAGAAAGTTGCATGCCTCTTGGTTGTTCACACTATGAAATCCGTCGAAAAATGAAGAGTTGCATGCATGCTGGGGAATTTTTTAGTTACCTTTTGAATGCCAACCGTTTTTTTTAGGTTGTCAACTTGCCGATCAGCTGTGAATCATTTTACCAAAAAAATAAAATAACGCAAAATACAAAATCAAAAATTAAGGTCACCAAATAACTATGAGATAATATGACGGCCCTCCCCTTGCTTTTCCCGAGAAAAATGCGTACCGACAATAACTCTCTCAATCAAGTTGGCCTGGAAAAAACCCATAGACGAGGAGTGCAATGGGCAGGCGCGTCGATTGCGTCAGTAGTGAAAGCAACTGACAACCATCTGACAGCAAAAATGTAGGTTTATGTTTAATATTTTTGTTTACTTTTGGAAAATCTATTAAAATAGTGGACACTACCGTAAAAAAAATTGAAAAAGTGTTGTCTAGTGTTTCCCGTAATAACAACGCACGCAGTCACAGAAAATACCGCCACAAAATTGTAAAACACAAAAACTCCACAACAACATAAACAAAATGGCAAAACCATACCTCGTCAAAAATGTAACTTTTGGGGTTCGGCACTTGGGGCCATGTCCTCGTGTAACGGGTTTACCTTGTGAATTGAAACCCTCGAGTAAGGTTAAACTCGCCGTTGGAGATGTTTTATCCATAATATAATAAATAAATTCAATTTAATAAAATCAAAGTTTTCGGACAGATGATGTCGTTGTCACTGTCACTCAAATTAATACCTTGTCATTAAATTTTCGTAAGGTCACTACGACACCAGGCATGGATTATTTAGTGCATGCGCAGTAGAATTTTGGTTTATGGCCTGGTGGCCCAAACAGTTTAAAAGCTAACCGCGATTTTGAATTTTCTTCTTTGTTTTTCAAAGTTATTTTCGTTACACATTTTGCGGCACTTGGGCCGTTATAGTATCTCATAGTTATATGAAGGTCAAACATCGGGAAAAAGTAAAGAAAGCAGTTGAAAATCTAGTGCTACTTTGATTTTTACTTCAACAGAGCTTTAGGTATCCATCTACAGACCGCTTCAAGCTACTGCGAACATAGGGGGAATCAAGTCCAATTTACTCTCCGTGCCGTACGACCGAGGTGGATTCGAAGCACGCTGCAGTGTTATCTTTTGGAAATTCATTTTGTTTTTATTATTTTGTTTTATTTCTGCCTTGCTCGAGAAACAGATTGGTAAGTTCTTAATTGAAATAATACATTTTTAAAACTAAAAATGGATGTCTACGAAGTTGCCGAGAAAGTGCAGATGGTCCAATGGTACTATCAAGGCAGACCATTGAGACTTATTCAAGAACTTTTTTTGGAGAATTTTGTAAATCGCCCAGACCCTAGTTTATCCACGATTTATAGGTTTATGCAGAATTTTGAAAAGTTTGGTTGTGTAGCGCCAAGAAACCATAAAAAACTCACTGTTTTGAATGACGAGCAGGAAGTACGAGATGTGATGATTTGCGCTGCAGTGGAGGAAAATCGAAAGTTAACTAGCCACCAAATTGCCGAAGCAGTTGATACGTCTTCAGCCACTGTCTTACGTGTTCTCAAAAAGAATGGTTATCATTCTTACAAAGCGTCAAAAACGCATCAAATTTTTCCTGAGGACAACTATCGTCGTATGGAATTTTGCGAAACAATGATGGAAAGGGCTAATCGTGATGAAAACTTTCTGAGATCTATTCTTTTCACAGATGAAAGTACTTTTCCATTATTGAATCGTCATAACCCAACACACGTTCGATATTGGTCGAGGGAAAATTTGCATTTGTATTTTGACGTAAGAACACAGTATCCCCAAAAACTAAATGTTTGGGGGGGTATTGTAGGGGAACACGTAATTGGGCCATTTTTTATTAACGGCAATTTGAATGGTCCTAGATATTTGGATCTACTGCAGCAGCATATTATTCCAACTGCTAGGCAGTTGTTAGGTGTGAGATTTGGTGAAACATGGTTTCAACAAGATGGTTGTCCCGCTCACAATGTTGGCCTTGTTAGGGAATATCTTGATAATGTATTTCCTAATCGGGTTATAAGTACATGGGGAACTATTTTATGGCCAGCTCGATCACCCGATCTTGCTCCTAATGACTTCTATCTGTGGAGTTATATCAAAAATAAAGTTTACGGGCATGAAACGGCTAATAATTTGAAAGAACTTCGGATTAAAATTGAAGAAGCTTTTCAAACTATCACCCCTAACATGCTTCGAAACGTTAGAAGGGGTTTTTATAATAGGCTCGGATATTGTCTAGCCGAGCAAGGAGGACTTTTCGAACATTTGCTCTAATTTTTTTGGTTTTTAGAATGTATTATTTTATTTTGAGAAGTTGCTTTTATTTTGTTTCTCCTTATTATTTTCATTGTAACACGTCGTCACTGATAAATCTGAGCAGTTGACAATAAAACGCTCTTATTTATCAGTGACAAAAAATAAGAAAATTACGTTATAAAAATTTGCGTATTTATTGACCAAATTCCGGTTTCATTGACTACGCTCCACACAGCACCGTGGTTAGAGGCGTATTAAATACAAGGCGAACGGCGGCGAACGGCAGCGAATGGCGATCGGAAGCCTGAGTGTTGGTTGCTTCATTGATAGGCGTGCGGTGTCTCTGCATGTACGTACACTGGCAAATTAGACTTCTTCCGCCCTATGTTCGCAGTAGCTTGAAGCGGTCTGTATATGACGAGCTAGTGTAACCTGTAATTGATTTAATTTTATCGCATAAACTATTTTCCTAATCTAAGACATGCGTTAAATACATATCGTCATTTTATTGTTTTAAAAGTGACTACAACGTACACTTATCGCATTTGTATCCATATAATTTCAATTTCGCAATGTGAATTCAGCGATAAAATCTAATGGCCGATCTAATTGACCATCGAGCTACTTGATTACCCGAGAAATTATTGATAGTCTGCTCGAGAATGGTGTGTTTATTTTTCTTTTAGCAGTCACAACACTATAATTTACTTCAAAAAAATTCTAATTTAATTTATCGGTTTTTATCTGCAGGGATGGTAAATGTCATTCACTTACCTAAATGACCTTTTTTTCAAATAGTTATATGAAGTTAGGGTTAGGAGGGCCACCATCTTGGTATCTCCAATTAAAAATTCGTCGACCCCAAAAACTCCTAAATACTAATTTTAACCGAAACCGAAGGTACTTAGATGGTTGGATGGAAAACATCATCCTCTTAAACACGTCCCCCTCCTAATCGGAAAACTGCATATTGGTCCCAGCTTTAGTTAAAGAGATGTACATTTTCAAAGAACCCCGCAAAAAATAAATTGAAAAATTATTTCGGTGAAATATGATAAAATTTTAGTATGTTATAGTGAGTTATGAGATAAGAAAAATGTGTAATTATGACGGCAAAGTTTAAAAAACGTTGTTTTTGGGTATATTGGGCACGCTCAAAATGGCAGTTCCTGACCAAAATAAAATAAGTTATCAACGAACATGGGTTACTGAGGCACCACACATGGACTTTCTTATTATTATGTTGGTAAAATGTTAACTGGTTATATACAGGCGCTAGTCAAAAAAATCGATTTTTGGCAATTTTTAATTTTCACCGATATAAAAATAAAAAAAATATTTTATGAAACATTAATGTTTTAGTATTTTCTAGATAAACTAAACAAGTTTTTCTTTCCAGTAACAGTTAGTTTGTGTTACATGTTTTTTTTTATTATAAAGACGAAAAATGTTTTCTACTAATAAACAATTATTTGGCAAATTAAAAATCCAAATATTCTTTTGCGTTCAGTTAAAATGATGAGTGAATAAACTTTAAGTAAATTGAATTCTATTTTTTTATATTTGTCCTAGCTACGAGGTACATGCCAAAAGTTCTATATCATTAATTTTTATAAATTTTTGACAATTTTTTTGTCATTTCTATATATTTTGCATCTAGGATGATAATTACTTTTATGAGTGGAATATTTTTTGACTGTTCTTTATGATAATAATTCTTCACCCTTCTTCGGACAAGCCACTGACTTTGACTAGTACTCAATAGAGTATGTAGGTGCAGTGACGTAGCCAGAAATTGGCTCTGGGGGGTTTCGTCACGATTTTATAGGGTTATAGGGTTACTTTCATTATTATGGGTTAAGCCTTGTGGGGGGTTTTAACCCCCCTCTGGCTACGCCACTGTGTATGTATAATAATTTATGGCATATTATTGTTTTTTTAATAATTCAGCCCCATCAAAAGTGTTATTATTTAGTTTAAAGAATCTTAAGAAACCTTTAAAATAATCATCATCCTAAATGCAAAACATAAAAAAGTGAAGAAAAAATTGCCACTTTTATTAGATAAAAGTTTGACAAAGGCGTACACAAAATTAAATTATAATAGTTCGATCAGTTTTAAAGAAATTAAATATTGATTACTTTTTTGTAAAAATTGATGAAATATAACTTTTTGCATGTACCTCATAGCTAGGAACAAAATTAAAATATAAAATTCAATTTATTTCAAGGTTATTTACAGTTTAACTGATTGCGAATGAATATTTAGATTTTTAAGTTGCAAAATAATGATTTCGTACTAGAAAACAATTTTCGTGAGGTTTTTATGGTAAAAAAATACAAAAAAACATGTAACACAAAGTAACTGTCACTGGGAAGAAAAACTTGTTCAGTTTATCTAAAAAATACTAAAACATTAATGCGTGCTCAAAAATAATTTTTTTATTTTTGTATCAGAGAAAATAAAAAATTGACAAAAAATGATTTTTTTTGACTAGCCCCTGGATACAACCTGCTTATATTTTACCAAAATAATAGTAATAAAGTCGAGCTTTGGTTCCTTCGTAATACATATTCGTCGATAACTTATTTTATTTCGGTCAGGAAATGCCTTTTGAGCGTGCCCAATATACCTCAAAACAACGTTTTTTTTTAAACTTTGACCGTCTATATCTCTGGAACTAGACATAGAAATCATCTCAGAACCCACTATTACATACTAAAATTTTATTAAATTTTACCGAAATAATTTTTCAATGAATTTTGTGCGGGGTTCTTTATCAATCCCCCTCTCAACTACTTTTAACCACTCCCCACCAACCCTAAAATTAGAAAATATTTAGTGGGACTGAAAAATGCATATTTGTAGCAGCTTTCGTTAGAGTTTCTTGAACACACTCCTTAGAGGTATTAAACGCATCAGCCCAAATGACATAATGTGCTCTCATCATTACGTAAAGGTCGTTTATTAAAAGAGACACAGCCTTCTTTAATTGCCGTGTGAATGCCGTATTAATCTTCAAAGAACTTTTAAACTGAAAAACATAGGCAGTACTTTCAGTCATAATAATCGTCTGACAATTAAAAAAACATCTAATTGTAAAAATGGCAGTATCAGTACCAGCAATATTTTAGGTCCAGAGTTTCGAGGGAAAAAAAAGTAAATTTAACCCAAAAAAAGTGCCCTCTGTGGTTAGATTTGATAAGTGTGAGATATGCGTTGAATTTAATAAATACATATCCTCTTTTTGACCTTTTAAGAATCCCTCATAAATAGTATTATATACAGGGTGCTTAAAAATGCGAGTCCACACTAATATCTCCAGAACTAAAGAGACAGAGATGTAAAATTTAGGTTTACAAAAAAAGTATCTTTTCGCATGCTAATTGTATGACAATACCTTTTTTAAATGAGGTATCCTGTATATTTTCTAAAATTTGAGTAGACCTTTTCATTCTGTTTCCAAAAATACCTAATATGTTACCTTTTTCTCTAACGGTTTTTGAATAAAATGACGAACACTTTCAAATAAGAGCAATGATTTAGACAAAGAATCATGGAATATCTGTTTCCCTGTTTAACTCATTGGTTTTACGGAGATGATTTCCCATTTTATTTAAAAATCGTTAAAGAAAAAAGTTACATATTAGATGTTTTTGGAAACAGAAACAAAAACTCTATTCAAATTTTCCAAAATATACAAGGTGTCTCACTTAAAAAAAGTATCGTCGCCGCCCTAGCTCCGCCTCCTTTTTGATCATTTTTTGTAAACCATCTAATTATGTGATATTTTACTTCTCTGCCTCTTTTGGTTTTGGAGGTATAAGGGTGGATTCGAACTATTTTTTGAATTTATACTATGCAGGACAGTCAAATTTGAAGCTTAAATGTACCTAGCTCTTTTTTACCAAGTAGTTTGCTTTATAGATAGACTCTTTTGGATATTCGCAATAGTTAGTGCAATTTCCATTCAACGGGATATTGCCAAGTACGTTCAAATTGACTTCGAAAATTGCCATTTTTGGTTTTATGAATTGTGTACTGCATTACTCTAAAATTGTGTATTTAGTAACTATTAATTAAAAATAAGTTTTCATACAATAAATCATATTTTATACTAAACAGGCAAGAAAATGCAGCAGGAGTTGTCAATAGTACTGGTATTAAATTTATGGTTCAGCCCAGAAAGAGCTTTTTCAAAGGATTAAAATTATATAGATTATTATAATTGCTAAATATGGGAACTCACCGTTTAGACATATTCAAACTTACATTTGTCATCTATTTTTAAAATATTGCATTACATAAATCAAGATTTTCACTACAGGGATAATTTTTCCATGTATTCGATAAATAAAATCAGAACAACTATTCATTCTTCACTTCACTTCACAAAAAACTGTAATTATCAGGGTTTATGGAAAGAAAACCTAAGAAGTTGGCTATCATCATCGTGGTCTAAACCCAGTCCACTGCTTTTCGGAAAAGTGTCGGAGTACTAACACCATACCATTGTCTAAGATTTTTAAGCCATGATATCCGTCTACGACCCGGACCTCTTATGCCTTCAATTTTGCCTTCTATTATCAATTTTAAAAGTTTATTTTTGCCATTTCTCAAAACATGTCCAAAATATTAGATAAAATCTATATGTTTGTGGCGGATTCATAATGTCGAAACTACTTTTTTTTTGGGTTTTTCGCCACTAAGTAAAATCCTAAAGAAAAAAATTTGTTCGTTTGTCAGTGGTTTTTAAATAAGATAAAAAATTTGGCAAATAACTTCATCGAAAATTCTTTTAGACAAATCGAATTTCCAAGACAACGCGAACGTAGAAATAATAATGTTCAACCAACAAATTTAATAATTCATTTTATACCAGGTATTTCGGAAAAAATTAAACGAATCCCTAATAATTATAATATTAGAACAATTTTTAAAAAATCAAATACTCTTAGATCAATTCTAACCAAAACAAAACCATTAAATGCTGAGCAAAACTCAAAAAATATCGTTTATAAAATTCCTTGCGAGTGTGGTAAATTGTATATTGGAGAAACTTCAAGGCCTCTTGAAGTTAGAATAAATGACCATAAGGGGTACCTCAGAAGGGGAGACTGGGAGAAGTCTAAAATTTGCCAACATTCTTTTGAAAATGATCATAGAGTAATGTGGGGAGAAACCACTATATTACAAAAAGAACCAGACAAAATTAAATGAAAAATCAAAGAAGCAGGTTGCATCTATCTTAATGAAGATGAATGCATAGCTAGCATATCAGTTGATATAAATACAGTTTGGCTTCCAATTTTAAAACAAGATTTTCAAAAAGGTTTTTTTAGAATAAATTAAAAAAATAGCATTGATGTTCTTTGGGTTTATAATGTATTTTTTCTTAAAGTTAGTCAAAAGATAATTTTTATAATTTATATCTTAAAATAAAAATTTTGTATTTTTTTAATGTAATCTAAAATGGAAAACACTCAAACAAATTTAATTTTGATTTTAAATTTTACAAAATTCACCCAATACCTTGTTGGCTACTATCGACGCACCAAACTGTCAAGTTAATATTTGAAATATATATCAGTCAAAGTCAGTCAGTTGTATGACAACAGACAGATATTTTAAAAAAGAATCGAAAAAAGTTTTTGAAAAGGATAAAATTCTTTGATAACGGCAGTAGAATTTCTGCCGAAACGTCAGATAAGTACTTAGATTCTAGTTAGGATTTGCGTGTGTGTAGGCAAATTTTTTATCTTATTTAAAAACCACTGACAAACGATCAAATTTTCTTTAGGAATTTACGCAGTGGATTTTAACATATTTTTGAAAAAAAAATCCTTAACTTAGTGGCGAAAAACCCAAAAAAAAAGTAGTTTCGACAAAATATTAGAGTTGTCGTTCTTTGATGGTAAATAAAACTTCAACATCTTTATTTACTCTAAGCAAAACATCCACATTAGTTACTCTGTCCATCCAAGATATCCTTAGTATTCTACGATAACATCACATTTCCAATGCCTCTAACTTTTTGCACATGGCCTCAGTCAGTGATATAATATAAGATTCTAAAAACATAACACCGAAGCACACGAATTCGGAGAGTGGTATTAAGATCGCGACTACACAACACTAATTTCATTTTGATAAAAGACGATCTGGCCTGTTCAATTCTTGCACGAACTTCTTGCATGTTGCCTAGTTCTGATTGAGGAGGCAAACCAAGTATTTGTATTAATCCACGCATTCGACTTGCTGCTCATTTACTTCTAACATGCCTCTGATGTTCTTTTCCTTGGATATGACCATCCATTTTGTTTTGATTCAACATCTCCTGGCATATCATAGATTGTTGATTTTTATGCCGTTTATGGTCACTGTACATATTAAACAACAGCGGGACAATATACAACCTTGGTGCACACCTCTTCTTATGTGTACCTCTTCGGACAGTTGGCCATCAATCATGAGCAGTATAGATAAGCGATTATCTTTAGATCTCGGTCATCTAGACCAACTTCTTTTAGCGATTCTATGAGCTTTTCGTGTTGGACTCGATGAAACGCTTTCTCATAATCTGTGAAACACATACTGGCACCGACACATCCCTAGCCCAGTGAACTAAGACTTGAATGCCCTCATTTAGCTGACTCAAATATGGTTTTTATCCTATTCTCAATTTTTAAAAAAATTTTTTAGTTTTCCCTTAAGTCTCAAAAATATTAAAACACAGTCCTCAAAGCTCAACTTATTTTTTTGATCCAATATGATCGTATTTTTAGCTTTTATATGGATTCGTTTGGATTTGTTACTTTTACTATACAGGGTGCCCCACCAAACACTATCAATAAGCGTTTTCAAGTATATAAGTACGAAAAAACCAGGTCAATTTATTACTCAAGGGGCTAGCTATATTGGAAATTTCGTAGGAGACACTTTTTTCGAGGGAATATTTTCACCACCAGAATTTAGATGGAAAAAGAGGGTCTAGTGATACCTTTTTTCAAAGGTCTTTCAAATGGTTTTCAAAAGTGGTCGAATTAAAAAAATCTAGCCATTAGTTTTCGAGATATTCACTTTTATATTGAGCCTAAAAAGAAAAACATTTTTGCATTTGTGTATTCAAATGTGAAGCCATTTAAAAGAGGTTTAAAATAAAGTAAAGGCGCAATTACACAGACGAACATGCTCAAACAAAAGCTCGTGCAAAAGATCTAAAGGCGCATTTACACAGACAAACTTTCCTTTGATGTGGAAATGCCGACAAACATTTACACGAGCCTCTTGAGCAAAATGCTCAAAGAAATGTTCGAGCAAAATATCGTACAAAAAACACACGTAAATTTTGGAGAGAATGTTGAGCAAAATTTGTTTGAAGAATTGGGGGTATAAAAATTTCTTTACAAATTCAAAATATATATTGTTATCGGAATTCATTGAACTTAACTGAAAATAGAAAAACAAAGTTTTGAAATAAGGTATTTTTAATCAAGTGCTTTCCGACGGAAAAACGATTTGATGCCGAAATTCACATTTTACCTCATAAGCAACTTCGATTGATCTGATTTTTATAGGGGATATGCCAGTATACATGTAACTTTTTTGGGATTGTAAAAAAAAACGAGAATAAAAAAAATTATAATTGGCATTTATTTATTGTTGTTGCCTGTAAGATATAATGATAAAAATTTACGTTTAATAGAATATCCCTTTATTTTACTTCCTAGTTTAGTCGTTTACAATAATAATTAAGTCAAATTAAAAAACCTATATACATTTTATTAAATCTCAAACAAAAGCACGTTCGGTTTAAATAATAGCCGTTTATTACCCACTTTTACAACCCTACGACCCCGACCCTTGTCTAAAAAATATAATTTAGCAGTAATTTAGTAGACTGTGTCGCAGATCTATCATCCCGCGTTTTGGATTTCGCAGGTAGTAGGCCGGCCACCCTTTTGAATCGCAATGTTGCTCTTTGCATATTGTTGGTTCAGTGTCAGTAATCGACCTTGATTATTACATTAAATTGACAATAAATATCTATATCTTCAGCATTTTCATGAACCTTTTGCTTTTCTAAGCAACCCTTGGGACCTTAAACTAACTAGGTAAATCTGGTGTGAGGAATTAAAAAACAACAATAAAAGCTAAAGGTAAAGTAAAGCTACAAAAATATGTTTAAAAAAATCCCCCTCCCCACCACTCTTCATAGTCGTGAGGCGCGGATTACCGCTTAAAAGTGCAATTTTTGAGTTTTTTGCCGATATTTGAAAAACTCAAAATTTTTTGGGAAAAGAAAAATTTTCCTGGATGTTTTTTTGACTTTAGGAAAAAACCCTTGGAAGTAAAAAAACTCGTAAGAAAATCTCAAAAAAAACCCCGGGCAAAAAAATCCGGGAAAATCCCTAAGAAAAAAATATCCATGTGACAAAACTGATAGTAGAGCCAATAATAATGTTTCGCTTGCCGTCAGCTTTTTTTCACAAAAATTTTAAATAAAAGTTTGTGTTCAATTTTTTTAAAGAATTGAGATCAGTGATCACTGATGTGAAATTTTATTTATTCTCATCTTTAAAAATATGTTTCCAAAATAGATAGAAATAATTTTCTCAAAAATTTACCCGAACAAAATGTTCAAAGAAAAGCTCACAAAAATGTTCACACAAAAAATTTTAGATCTTTTGCACGAGCTTTTATTTGAGCATGTTCGTCTGTGTAATTGCGCCTTAAAATTGTTTTCGTGAACATTTTTGTGAGCTTTTCTTTAAACATTTTGTTCGGGCAAATTTTTGAGCAAATTATTGCTATCTATTTTGGAAACATATTTTTAAAGATGAGAATAAATAAAATTTCACATGAGTGAATCTCAATTCTTTAAAAAAACACCAACTTTCATTTAAAATTTTTATGAAAAAAAGCCGACGGCAAGCAAACATTATTCTTGGCTATCAGTTTTGTCACTTAGAGTTTTTCCCGGATTTTTTTCCCGGGGTTTTTTTTGGGATTTTCTTGCGAGTTTTTTTTATTTCCAAGGGATTTTTCCTAAATTCAAAAAACAACCCAGGAAAATTTTTCTTTTCCAAAAAAATTTTGAGCTTTTCAAATGTCGGCAAAAAACTCAAAAATTGCACTTTTAAGCGGTAATCCGCGCCTCACGTTTATGAGGAGTGGTGGGGAGGGGATTTAAACATATTTTTGTAACTTTGCTTTACCCTTAGCTTTGAGTGTTTTTTTTTAATTTCTCACACCAGATTTACCTAGTTAGTTTAAGGCCCCAACGGTTGCTTAAAAAAGCAAAAGCTTCGTGAAAATGCTGAAGATATATATTTACTGTCAATTTAAAGTAATAATCAAGGTCGATTTGACTTAATTATTATTGTATTGTGTTTTAAACTAGGAAGTAAAATAAAGAGATATTCTTTTAAATGTAAATTTTTATCATTACATTTTACAGGCAACAGCAATAAATAAGTGTCAATTATTCTTTTTTTACAACCCCAAAAAAGTTACAAGTAAACTGGCATATCCCCTATAAGAATCAGGTCAATCGAAGTTACTTATGAGGTAAAATGTGAATTTCGACATCAAATCGTTATTCCGTCGGAAAGCACTTCATTAAAAATACCTTGTTTTAAAACTTAGTCTTTCTATTTTCAGTTAAGTTCAATGAATTCCCATAAAACCATAAAATTTAAATTTGTAAGAAATTTCTATACCAACATTTCTTCAAACAAATTTTGCTTAACATTCTCTCCAAAATTTCCGTGAGTCTTTTTGTACGAGATTTAGCTCTAACTTTTTTTTGAACATTTTACTCAAGAGGCTCGTGTAAATGTTTGTCGGCATTTCAATATCAAAGGAAAGTTTGTCTGTGTAAATGCGCCTTAAGACCTACTTTCAATATATAAATTCTGGTAGTGAAACTCGTCCCTCGAAATGGGTGTATCATACGAAAATTCCAATATAGCCAAAAAGTGTCTCCCTTAAATAAAAAATTGCTGATAGATTAGGTTACCAACGCAAGAATATTTATAATTTAATTTATATGCTTTTAAAGAAATACCTTTCTGGTTGGCGTGACTCGGGAGCGTATTACAAATTTAAATTTTTCCACTTTTTACCTTTAAATTATGTGGCGGTAGCTCAAATTAAGCCCAAATAGCCGACCAAGTTTACACAAATGTTTTACAAATACGATAAAGTATCTGAAATTTAAATAATATTGTATTTAAGACCTAAATTTAAGGCTCTAAATTTTATTGCTAGATAAACTAAAGTGTCTTTATGAAGTTTACGATGGTTAGGAAAAAAATAAATAATTGATTTTTAGAGGATTTAGTGGTAATTTGTTTTTATTTTATGCGGTGCTAGTTGATTAAAATTAAGCTATTCTAGAAAACACTTTGAGAAAAAGCCATCTACCAAAATGTTACCTTTCCGGTAAAGGTTTTAAAGCAGGGTCGGGTGATTAAATTGTAATTAATTGGAGTTAAATAAAAACTAAATTAACTTATTCTTCTACTGTGTTTAAAACCTTTTTTACCGGTAAATTCCATCCATTGTAGGATCAATGCTGCCAAAGTGGGTGCCAAGTTTTTAAAAGAAACATTAAACAAGGAATTAAATCCATGATGGAGTTAAATATTAAAAATAGATAATTTTAACGAAACCAGCGAGTAAAAATACAAAGACGTATTCAGAATCATTAGTAAAGAATAAAAGTTAATAATTTTTTTTTTTTAATAAAGCCAATACAATTACTTAAGCAATAACTTGAAAAGTTGTTCTTATTAAAAAAAACTTCACCACATTCAAATCGGTGCAGTAATTTTTGAGTTTTAAGCGTTTAAAATTATTATTTTAAAAATCAATATCTGGAAAACGCAGCACATTTGGAAAGTGATAAACGGTTTTCCACCGAGATTGATGATTGAAATTTGCAATTTTTCAAAATCGAAAACACAAAAATCAAAAAATCAAAAACTGAAACTTCTAGGCCTTGACAGTACTTCAAAAATTTCTAACACTTTTTAAAATCGGTTCGTTGGTTTTCAAGTTACAGCGGTTTTTCTGAAAAAATATGTTAAATTTGAAGGCCGATATCTTGGAAACGAAAAATAAATGTGAGAATGTCTCTACGTTATCACCTCCGAAATTTATGTGTCTATCCAAATCGGTATCCAAAAAAAAATGTTTTTAAATTTTTAACTTAAATAATGTTCAATCTCATTTGCAAAATATCTTAACTCATCTGGGGCAAACCTAACAGGAAACACACTACATTGTGATGTTAAATTCTTTAGAACCTGAATTGAAATTTTAAAAAGTAAAAAATAGTAAAGAAACACAGTGATGCTTCGAAGTAAAGGAATAATAAACTCTTCTTTAAAATGTCATGATATACCGGGTGGGCCATAAAAAACCGGACAAAATGTTTTTCGTTATAACTTTCGAACCATACCATCGATTTTAATGCAACAAACTGTTATTTGCAGGGAATTGAGCAAGACTTTGAGTAGTAATATTTTTTCGTCCGCCATCTTAAAATTTAAGATGGCGGAGAGAAACAAACTTTATTGTTTAAAGAGCCACGTTTATTTTTATGTTACGGAAGGTTTTTGGAATTTTTTACGAATTCGTAAAAAACGCCGAACGAGGTGCGAATCATTAAAATCGGTTAAGTGGTTCCCAAAAAAAAAACTTTCAATCAATGTTTTACGGATGCATACATTTTCTCATAAATTCATTATTAGAAACCCGATTTTAATTAAATAAAACGCATCATGGCGAAAATCGATTTTTTTTTAACCACTGCTATTGAAATTTGCCGCCAACTTGAAATATAAGATGGCGGACAGAATCAAACTTGACCCTTCAAAGAGGCTCATTTATTTATATTTTCTGCAAACTTTATATTTTTTTTTATTCGTAGAAAAGTTCTGCTTTCGCCAAGCACAACGAGGTATAAATCATTAAAGCCGGTTTAGTGGTTCTTAAAAAATTTTATATAATTCTGTCTGCATTAATTTCCTCATAACTTCATAACTACTGAACCGATTTTTATTTAATAAAAAGCATTATGACAAAGATCGATTGAACTTTAAAGACCACCATTGAAATTTGTCGTAATTTGTAAACCCAAGATTGCGGACAAAATAAAATTTCGATTATTCTTGTTTTTCGAGAACCTTTTAGACTTTTTTAAATTCGAAAAAAAGCTCTGTCTCCGCCGCGTATAAATAGCATTTTTCTTTCGTGATTTTTGTGAGCGATCGGTTGTTATCATGATGCTTTGTATTTCATTAAAATCGGTTTAGTAATAATGATTTTATAAAGAAATCAATGCAGAGATACAAGAGCCTAAAATGCAAACAATCGTTAAAGAAAACACTGATATCTTAAGAACTACTAAGGCGATTTTCGTTATGCATGGCGCGGGGCGTGGCAAACCTAAAAAATATAAATTCAAAAAAAGGTAAAAAAAAATACTCGCAACAAAAAAAGAGCGGCTTTTTAAAATGGTGGTAAATTTCAATGGCGATCTTTAAAGAGAAATCGATTCTTACCATGATGTTTTTTATTTTATCAAAATCAGTTCAGTAATAATGAGTTTATGACGAAACAATGGCTAAAACAAAAATTAATTTTTTGAGAACCACCAAACCGATTTTAATGATTTGTACCCTAGCTATGCGCGTTGGAGAAAGGGCATTTTTAGGTTCTTGAACCCTAAGAATAAACGAGCTTCTTTAAAGAGATAAATTTAATTGTGTTGGGTTTGGGTTTCAAAATGACGACAAATTTTGATACTGATCTTTTAAGAGTTTCTGATCTTCACCATGATGCTTTTTATTTTATTGAAATCGGTTGAGAAGGCAATACTATAATCTGGAAAACAGTGATGGAATCAAAAATTAATTTTTGAAGAACCACCCAACCGATTTTGGTGATTTATACCTCGTTGTGCGTGGCGAAAGCAGAAATTTTGTACAAATTAAAAAAATATTTAAAAGTCTACAGAACGTATAAACAAACGAGCCTCTTAAGATGGAGACAAATTTCAATAGCAATAGTAGAAGACCAATCGATTTTTGCCATGAGACTTTTTATTTCATCAAAATCGGTTACTACTTATGAATTTATGAGAAAACGTATGCAGACAGAATTGAAACGGCAATCGCATAATCCGTAAAACACTGATTGAAAATTTTTTTTTTTGGGAACCACTTAACCGATTTTAATGATTCGCACCTCGTTCTGTGTGGCAGAAACAAAGCTTTTTTACAACTTCATAAAAAATTCCAAAAAATTTCCGTAACATAAGAATAAACGAGGCATTTGAGGAGTAAAGTTTGTTTCTGTGCGCCATCTTAGATTTAACACGCCGGAAAAAAATACTTTTACTCAAAGTCTTGCTCAATTCCCTACAAATAAAAGTTTGTTTCATTAAAATCGGTGGTATGGTTTAAAAGTTATAACGGAAAACATTTTATCCGGTTTTTTATGGCCCCCCCCGATATTGTAAGTACTTTTCTGCAGAGTTATAAAAAATAATTTTAGATGAACCAATACCATCCTCAGATAAATCCGGATGGTTGATAGAGTACGTAGTTCGTCAGAAAGGTGCCAAGCATTTAATATACAGAGGAGTAAATCTACCATTTTACTAGTATTAATTATTTGATATTTACTGTTTTCTTTTGACTGTTAGTATCTTGATTTTAATTGGTTGTTGGCTGCTTATTTGGCTGTTTGTTAAAGCAGTTAGGCAGCGGTTCGTAAAAAAAAACAAAACCTAACCTAACAAGTGATCTACGGGGGTTTAATTTTCCTAAGTCGTGTGTGTTTTAAGAACGATCCTCAAAAGACTCCATAAGGCGCAATTACACAGACGAACATGCTCAAACAAAAGCTCGTGCAAAAGATCTAAAATTTTTTGCGTGAACATTTTTGTGAGCTTTTCTTTGAACATTTTGTTCGGGTAAATTTTTGAGCAAATTATTGCTATGTATTTTGGAAACATATTTTTAAAGATGAGAATAAATAAAACATCAGTGATCTCAATTCTTTAAGAAAATGGAACACCAACTTTTATTTAAAATTTTTGTGAAAAAAAGCCGAAGGCAAGCGAAACATTATTATTGGCTCTACTATCAATTTTGTCACATGGATTAGGGTTACTTATAATATTTTTTTCTTAGGGTTTTTTCCGGATTTTTTGCCCGGGGTTTTTTTTTTCAGATTTTCTTGCGAGTTTTTTTTATTTCCAAGAGGTTTTTTCCTAAAGTAAAAAAAAACCCAGGAAAATTTTTCTTCTCAAAAAAATTTTTGAGTTTTTCAAATATCGGCAAAAAACTCAAAAATTACACTTTTAAGCGGTAATCCGCGCCTCACGACTATGAGGAGTGGGGAGGGGGATTTTTTTAAAACATATTTTTGTAACTTTACCTTTAGCTTTTATTGTTGTTTTTTAATTCCTCACACCAGATTTACCTAGTTAGTTTAAGGTCCCAAGGGTTGCTTAAAAAAGCAAAAGGTTCATGAAAATGCTAAAGATATAGATATTTACTGTCAATTTAATGTAATAATTAAGGTCGATTACTGAATTACTGACACTGAACCAACAATATGCAAAGGGGAACATTGCGATTCAAAAGGGTGACCGGCCTACTACCTGCGAAATCCAAAACACGGGATGATAGATCGGCGACACAGTCTACTAAATTACTGCTAAATTATATTTTTTAGACAAAGGTCGGGTTCGTAGGGTTGTAAAAGTGGGTAATAAACGGGTATTATTTAAACCGAACGTGCTTTTGTTCATATATTTGAGATTTAATAAAATGTATATAGGTTTTTTTAATTTGACTTAATTATTATTGTAAAAGACTAAACTAGGAAGTAAAATAAATCGATATTCTTTTAAACGTAAATTTTTATCATTACATTTTACAGGCAACAGCAATAAATAAGTACCAATTATTATTTTTTTATTCTCGTTTTTTTTACAACCCCAAAAAAGTTACAAGTATACTGGCATATCCCCTATAAAAATCATATCAATCGAAGTTGCTTATGAGGTAAAATGTGAATTTCGGCATCGAATCGTTTTTCCGTCGGAAAGCACTTAATTAAAACTACCTTATTTCAAAACTTTGTTTTTCTATTTTCAGTTAAGTTCAATGAATTCCGATAACAATATATATTTTGAATTTGTAAAGAAATTTTTATACCTTCTTCAAACAAATTTTGCTCAAGATTCTCTCCAAAATTTACGTGTGTTTTTTTGTACGAGATTTTGCTCGAACATTTCTTTGAGCATTTTGCTCAAGAGGCTCGTGTAAATGTTTGTCGGCATTTCCACATCAAAGGAAAGTTTGTCTGTGTAAATGCGCCTATAGCTTTTTTAGAAATAACAAACGAACGAAAAAGTACCAGCGCTAACGAGCCTCACGTAATTCAAAAAATAAAAGTGCCAGCAAGAAGCAATATGCATAATCGCGTATACCAAAACCACAAAACGTGCAAACCAGTAAGCATCAACCTTGCGGTTTATTAGTAGGTACGAGAGAAGCATGAGTTCATGCATATATTTCAAAATCAGGACACTCAGGAGCCACTTAAAAAAATTGTTGTTTCTTTTTGTAGTAACAATTGGTCTTGCAAGAAAATATTCCATTTTTTCATCTTATATGATCTTAATCAATCTTAAGTAGTACAGGAGCTTAAAACTTCTAGAATTATTATAGATTTACTAAAATAACTCTTTTAAAAACACAAATAAAACCATTTTGTAGTCAAGGAAAGAAAAATAACAACATGCAAAATTAAAACCTTAAAAAATAGTAATTTTTTTCTAAAAACCACCCCTATTTACTCCGCCCTACTGGACACAACCCGAATATGTTTGTCACTAGGGTCACGATCCTTCAGAAACAACAGAAAATCTCACCCGCCAAATTTCTGGAAAGTAGCGATTTTTACTTATTGCCTCATTTAAACTATGTTGGGAATTTGGAACCTTTGGTTGCACTAAAACAAAATTATGATTGTTTTCCACAAACCAAAACTACACTTTTTTGCACTCGACGCCCGTTTCGCTAACAATGTTAGCATCATCAGGAGACGATAAACAATTGATTGTTGATTGTTTATCGTCTCCTGATGATGCTAACATTGTTAGCGAAACGCGCGTCGAGTGCAAAAAAGTGTAGTTTTGGTTTGTGGAAAACAATCATAATTTTGCCTCATTTAAAATAAAAACACAATGTCCCTAATATTTATCCCATCGTTGAAAGAGGAACTGCGTCATTTTTTAAATAACATTTTGTAAATTTAATATTTTAAAGATATTCTGCAGGAATAGTTTAACGACGGAGCTAAATTGTTACTACACGTACCAATAAACGACAAAAAGTGACAAAAAATCTCACCATGTAAAAGGGAAGACAGAATTTGTGTGACAACGACATATTCCATGGCTATGTATGGTTTTGTATATTAATTGTTTTAAAGGTTTGTTTCCACCCAAAAATAAGCTTAATAACATACATTTTTAAGTAAGAAAAAGGGTTTTTCACAAAAAATGCCTACAAAGATTAAAATTGACATATTTTTTATTTACTCAAACAGTATTAAGAAACTAAATTTTAAGCAATATTAGCAAATAAGTCCTCGTAAAACGCGACCTATATCTTAACTTCCTTGACATCTGTGAAGAAAGACTACAAAGACAAAGTTACATTTTTTTAAATGGAATACCCCAATTTTAAAAAAAAAAAATAGTTTTGTAATAAAATTTTCTGTTAAACGATGTGTCATACACCTATTTTTATTAAGTAGTTAAACAGATATCTGCAATTTTTAATAATTACCATAGTAGACTGTGTTTAACTCTGACCTATGCAGTTTTAGGGTATCTATCTAGGTAGTTATGATCAAATAAAAACAATTGCCATGATAAACGAGCCCAAGCGTCAAAAGTCAAGATAGAAAAAAGTTTGAAAACTTTGAAAAGTACGACATGATAAAATGTTATATTAAAAGTAACGAAAATCGACAGACGGCGTTAAATCCATATTTCCAGAGATATCCGGAAAGAAAGCAACCTAGCTCAAACATATTTTTGAAGATAAAACGTCATCTACAAGAATACGGATCCTTTACAAAACCGCGGCCTAGGACGTATAGAAGCCTAGCCAGAGATAGATAGTTGGAAGAACTAACGGTTCTAGGAGAAATAGAAATTAACCCGAATACTTCCACCAGGGCTATGGAGAGAAACACTGGAATTCCACGCAGCAATGCCGTTGTGGTGCTTAAAAAACTCAAGTTTAAGCCCTATCGACCCCGACGGGTGCACCAAGACGTGCATTTTGCAGGTGGTACCTAAATAAAAGCCAAGAAGATCCCGATTTTGCCAGAAAAGTTATTTGGACGGATGAGGCAACGATTTCTAGTGATGGAATATTCACCAGATATAACTCCTATTACTGGCAACAGCAAAATCTCCATATTATGGTGGAACAAGCGAATCAGGAAAGGTTCAGTTTTAAGGTATGGGTAGGCATCTACAGAGGACAAATTATTGGGCCATATATTTTTGATGGAAATTTAAATGCCAAAAGATACCAACAAATTTTAGAAGAGCAGGTGATTCCGTTTATTGACAGTTTGCCACTTCAGCAAAATAATGAGCTATACTTTCAACATGACGGTGCACCTCCTCACAATGCACAATTTGCTAAATATTGTGTTTGCCGAAAACTGGATCGGAAATAAAGGTCACCTATATATTGGCCCCCCAGGTCTCCAGATCTGACCCCTTGCGACTTCTTTTTGTGGGGGAGAATTAAAGACCTTGTATTTCAAAATCGCCCAACTACTAGAGGCACTTCGTACTGCATTCAGGCAGCTTCGTACGGTAGAACTTCTTAATGCAGAAAATAGCGTCAAGAGAAGATGTAGGATATGTTTACAAGAAAACGGCCGTCAATTTGAGCATTTGTTTTAGGTGTTACATAGTTTAATTAATAAAAATTTTAAATAAAAACTTTTATTAATTTTATTCTTGTGTATTATTTTAGGGTTGGTAATTATCGTAAACTAGAAGTTAAAGTTCGAGGTTGCTGTGTCCCCTCGTGTCGTAGCCAACTTGATTTTGTATGAAAAAAAAACAATAAAATTTGATTTACACATTTAGGGCGCGCACAGTGCTACTACTATGGTAAATATCAAAATATGCAAATATTTTTTAAACTATTTAAAGAAATATAACTTTGTGTGATATCTCGGGAACTAAAGGCTTTAAGAGAAAATCGGTGAAACAGGTAGATTTGTCTTCAAAAAATGTTTTTAATGAAAATCTCTATCTTTACAAATAAAAAAGTTGTAAAAGGCCTTTAAAATCGCACATTTTTGAGAATCACCCTGTAGCTCAGAGACGCTTTGACGTATCGAAATGCGGTTTTTAGTTTTCGGCTTCTCTTGAAAATCGAGCCCGTAACATGTATATTAGTTTTGGGCTAACTATGCTGCAAAAGCCCAAAGCTATAGAGGCCCCTCGAATTTGGACCACCGTTTTTTATTATTAAAAATAAAGGGTAGGTTTAAATTAAAAAATTTCTTGGCAAATTGCAACGAACTTAAGCGCTATAACAACTCTTTTTTGTTGCCCTTGGTGTACAGTGTGTGGCAATAAATAGAACACCCTGCATTTTTGAATTTTTTAAAAAATTAGCTTCACAAAAATATCAAACACTATTTCAATATCTTCTGTGGTTCCTGAGATATTTGCGTTTAAGTTTTAATAATTGTCAAAATGAAAACATTTGGAAATTACCAACTGATCAAGCTACCAAGTGGGCCATGAATGTATTTCTTTATTTTAACAATATAATCTTAAAAATCTAGTGGCCTTGAAAATAAAACAATTGAAGGCAATGTAGCTTGATCAGATGGTCATTTTTCATATTAATAATTAATATTATAATAGGTATTTTATTAAAATTTTAAACGCAAATATCTCAGAAACTACAAAAGATATTTCAATAGTGTTTTGTTTTTTTGTAAAGCTAATTTTTTGAAAAATTCAAAAATGTAAAGAAATACTGGGTATTCTATTTAAAAAAATTAGCTTTATTGCCACAATCTGTATACCAAGGGGAACAAAAAAAAGTTGTTATAGCGCTTAAGTTCGTTGCAATTTGCCAAGAAATTTTTGAATTCAAACCTTCCCTTTATTTTCATTGATAAAAAAGATACTGAGTGTTCCACTTATAAACAAACACCCCGTACTTTCGCTTTTTTGGACTTGTTAAATGAGTCGAGAATAACTGCATTTTGCAAAAGAAAAACCGAAGCTAGTTTTTTTGTCTAAATTTTAAAAATTGTATTTTCAAAAAAAGTGAAAAGTTTACGTTAAGTTTCTTCATAAAAAAATTGTGGTAAAATAATATCGTTATGTTTACGAGGAGAAAATATTATACGTCCGGATGACCAAAGGCTGCAACAATCTTCAAGATTTTTAAAGCGATATTTTTTAACGAGATGCCTCACCAGAAGCTTCACATATTTTTCCGAAATCCGAAATAAATTCGGTAGATAAACGGCTACTTAACGATAATTTAAATAGCGATGTAAACGTAAAAATTATTATTACTTGAAGATATTAAGTCGGTTATCGTTGAGTATTATCTCATTTTTTTGTAACTTGATCGTAAAAGCAGACAATGTTTCGATATTGAGTTTCATAAAACGGAATACTAAAGGCGTGACGTAAATGTTAGGGAGAAGGGCGAAGAAGGGCGCCAAAACTTTTGTTTATGTGGATATATAGTACATACTCACTGCTTTTTTTAAAGGGGAAGGTCTGGTATGTGTTGTCTTGGGTCACTGTGTGTGAAAAAATAATATTGTTTAATAACAAGGGCGGATCTAGTCTCAACTCTAGATTTGTTTGTAAAAACATATCCTAAATGCGCCGCAGACGAAATTTTTTAGAAAATTATAATAAATTATTATAGCGCCGAGGGCGAACATTTTTTCAATTTTAACAGAAAATTATTGAAGAATGTTGATCTCCTTCACATTTTTTGTGAAATATTTTTGAAAAATTAAAGTAACACTCGTGGCATATTGGACAAGGCGTTTTTGTTTCTCACTTCATTACGACCAGGCCTCCAATGTCTAATGGAGAATCCAGACACCTACAGACCTGTTTCATCCTGCTGAAGGGTACAGGGTTCTGTATTTACGGTGTTCTGCACTTTTCAATTTTGATGTTTTTGTTTCTCGGCTTATTCGACAGGTGGCGCACACAGTTACTACGTCTCCACGGATTACAAACTTTTTGTTTTAAATTCGAGAGGTGTCTATGGTCACTGTGTAGCTTCAACTGCCAGGTACAATCCTATGACTCCCTGATGATTCCTAATAAGGATGAAACAGGCCTGTAGGTGTCTGGATTCTCCATTAGACATTGGAGGCCTGGTCGTAATGAAGTGAGAAACAAAATTACCTTGTCCGATATGCCACGAGTGTTACTTTAATTTTTATTTGCGGACACGAAATTCATTTTGTTATTTTTGAAAAATTTGCTTGGCTTAGCCGCCAGTAAGGAGAGGGGTAATAAATGCACCGTAGATGACAAAACTTGCTTAAAATTAAACTAAAATTGTATAGCGCCGCCTTAAGGAAATTTTAAGTCGAAAACACATTAAATGAAAGCTTTTTAACTATATTTTGATATGAGTTTGTGATCAAACCCAGAAATTCAGAGGTATAATTTATAAAATCCTCTAATCATTGGCATTATTATCATGACAAGCACATTTTCTTAAAAAATACTGGTGGGGTCTAAGTCGTAAATAACTTAAAAACTGGAAAACTTAATATAGATTTAACATAAATACATGTCACCTTTTTTAATCTAAATGGTTTGGCCTCATTATTGTCACCTGAAGATATTTATAAAAACAATATCCTAGAAATAAATAAAATGGCCTTTTTGCTAATCAGAAATCTTAAAAATAACTGTACGGTACAGTAAAACGCTTTTATTGCTATTTTATTACATTTTATTGGTGCATGAATATAGTATGTTCTTTGTAATTTAAAGATGTTGCTACAATGAAATCCTCAGTGCTGGTGTAAGTTTTATTTTTTAAATAAATTTTAAAAAAATGATGAAAAGCGAATCTTTAATAATTTTTTACGGACTTTCTGCCCATGATAAAAAAAAATTTGGGAGCCCCAATTGGATGCGCAGGACCTACCAAGTATTTTCTTTTAAATGAGAAGAAATCACTTGTGGCACCCTTTTGGAAAGCTCGTCAAAAAAGAAACTTAACACACTAGTTTTTTTTACATCTGTCTCTATCTATAATCTATTTTTTTGTGAATTGTTTTAGCTTCAAAATAAACCACATATTTTTCTATTTACTAAGCGGAGTAAAGAGAATAACACACAAGGACATTATTGGCGACCCATTTGGGGGCCCAGGGCCTACCAACATTTTTTTCATTAGGAGGTACTACTGGTGACACCTTTTTGAAAAGCTTGTTAAAAAATAAATTCGATTAAATATTTTTTTTACATCTGTCGACCCATGTGTCAAAAATTAAAAAAAAAAAATTTTTTATTGTTTTAGCTTTAAAATAAACTACATATTTCTTTATATACTAAGTGGAATAACGAAACTACCACACAAGGATATTATTAGCGTAAAATGGGTTGACAGATGTCAAAAAAATTCATTCAATCGAATTTCC
Organism: Oxystoma pomonae; assembly: GCA_963921995.1. Taxonomy (NCBI): domain Eukaryota; kingdom Metazoa; phylum Arthropoda; class Insecta; order Coleoptera; family Brentidae; genus Oxystoma; species Oxystoma pomonae. Next base: position 1,346,909 of record OY998167.1, on the reverse strand, counting down.
TTTTTAACAAGCTTTCCAAAAACTTGCCACAAATGGTCCCTCCTCAGTGAGGTCCCCCAAATGGGCCGCCAATACTGTTCTTGTGTGTTAGTTTTTTTATTCCGCTTAGTAAATAGAGAAATATGTAGTTTATTTTGGAGCTAAAACAATTGACAAAAAAATAAGTTTTTTTTTAAATATTTGACACATTGGTTGACAGATGTAAAAAAAACTAATGCGTTAAACTTCCTTTTTAACAAGCTTTCCAAAAAGATGCCACAAGTGGTACATTCTCATTAAAAAAAAATAGTTGGTAGACCCTGGGCCTCCAGTTGGGGGCCTCAAACAATTTTTTTTTATCATGGGCGCAAAAAATCATTAAAGATTGGCTTTTAGCTTTTTTAAAACCTCTAACCTAAAGTCGCCAGAAGCACCGTTCCATTTAAAGAATCCACCCTGTATATAGAGGTAAACATAAAAGAAGATGTCAACTGAGATTTTTAATTTTCTTTAATCGCGCTATCTTGGATTTTTTTTATGTCGTTTTGTTTACGAGGTATGGCAAAAAAATATATTTTTTAAATAGGACACCCTGTATAGTTTGACATTTTTGAATTCTAAAGAAAATTATTTTTTTGTCAATACCACACACTAATACTTTATCTCTTATGGTTTCCAAGATAGAGGCATTTAAACTTGCATGAAATTGTTGTCTATGCTCTGTTTTACGGGGGATATTTGAATGAATATCGAAGTTTTCCCATACAGATTTAGATAAAAATATCTTTATTATCGTAAAAGATAGATCCTACTGTGTGGTATTGCTGAAGAGAGAATTGTTTGCAGATTTCAAAAATTGCAAAATATACAGGGTAGCCTATTTAAAAAAAAGATGGCCATACCTCGTAAACTAAATGACATAGACAAAATCCCAGATAGCACGATTAAAGGAAATTATAAATCTCATTTGACGTGTTTTTGGATTTTTTTATTCAATCAAATTCTAACCCGTTAAAAGCACCGTTCCGTTTAAAGAATCCACCCTGTATAAAGTTTGTTAAGGTCCAAAGTTATACTTTATATTTATTTTTGTTGTGATAAATAATGTTAGTATGATTTTTGATTCCTAAAATTATTTTTATTTAGGTTCGGGAGTAGCCAATGGTGCTAAGGGCCCGGTAGACCCTGGAACCGGCGCTGATCTGATCCAGCGAAGAAGAGCTGCTATCTCTACTACTGAATACAAGAAACTCTCCCATAAACGTAAGTGAATATCGTTTTTTTTTCTAAAACATACTTTATAAATATTCGGAGCTGTATGGCATATCTCTTCCAAGGCCGGTATACTACACCACACCCGCGAGATAACCAATAAAATTTGTATTATGGCACGGCTTAATTTATCAGGGCGGCCCTATCGGCACAGGACTTTACCGCTTTGCTATCGAAAATATTTTTACTTACAATAAATAAAGACCTTATTGGAGATACGCATATTTTGCAAAATTTTTAGTACAACAAATCAAACAAATTTCAGGATGCAAACATACACCAATTTTTTTATTAGTATTTTAATGGCTCATTTTATGGTAATCAATATTTTCACAATACCGAACCCGCTCAAAGAATTTTAGGGGAAAAACTACGTTAAGTAAATTAAAAAATTTAAAACAAATCCACTAAATTTGGGCGATTTAAAGTCCATTTAATTTTATGAATCATATAAATCAACATTAAGGAAGAGTGAAGAAATAAATAACATGCTATTAAAATTATAAACAGGTTCTAACTCAAATTGTGTTTTCAGTTCTGTTTGGGTATAATAGAAAACGAAAATTATAATTGCTTTGTGTAATTTACGATTCCATTAAAAGGCTGTAAACAATAAAGCTTATCGGTTTTATAAAGCTTTATTTTGTTTGCACCTGCCAACACCAATGAAACAGAGATTAAAAAAATATTATATTGGTGAAGTGGGAAACCAAATTATCATTTTTTGTAACATCACATGCTCCCAACATTACAATTTTTCAATTGTTTATAAGATTTTTCCCAACCCCTCTACCTCACATTTCTCCCCCGAGCCCTCCGCTTTCCTGTTTTAACCAGGACCTCATGCCCAGGACTCCAAGAAATTCAGTATTGAAACTCCTAACGAAATCCGTTTTGTAGTTTTTGCGTGACACTGGAACAAATCAAGAAACATACAAACATAATATAAAATAAATAAATAAAATAAACCCCTTGAGATTATTTATTGGTTCTTCTAAAATTATTTTTGATAACCCTGCACCCCTGGAATAGTACTTAAAACATATATCATTATATTCTAAAAAGGGGTCTTTTTATTCCTTTTCAATTGAGAAGCATCGTTGTAAGTTTTTCTTTACTATTTTTTGTTTTTCAATATTTCAGTCCTGCTTTTATCTACTTAAAAAAATTAAAGAGCAACAGACAGTAAGGGTACTGTTTAGCTTACCCTGGTTATGTTGCGTACCTTGAAAATGAGGCTGAACATCCTTTTCTGTTCAAAGAACTATTGGGAAGATTATTAAGGTGTAGAAAGGAGGCCCCAGAGTAAGAAATAAATTGTGTTTACTAAGTTTTAAAATAATATTGAGTCACTGAAAGCAACTTAAAAAAAGGTAAGTAGGATTTTTGTTTATTTTGAATAAAGTTTCCTCCAATTTTCAATTACTTTAAAAATATTTTAAAGTAAGGCTGTATAAGCTTACCTAGAATCACTTAAAGCTTTTTTGATAAAATTTTTACGAAGTGACAAAACTGATAGAAAAAATAGGAAATTTATGAAAATGCATGTCATTTTATAGAAAAATCGAAGGTTTATAGGTATATGTATTTATAAAAAGTTATCTTATCGAAAAATAAATTTTTAAACGTTTTTGTTATTTTTGTGTGCTAAAAAGTAGACGAAATTTATTTTGGTTGGTTACACATTAAGAAAAAAAGTCCAATAAACATGCGGCAACGTTGACGTGAATCATATGTAATTTCGAATATTTAAGAATACCAATTATTTTTTTCGAGCAGGTTATGTGACCAATTCCCTCTCGGCCATTCAAGAGTAAGAGTAAGGAAGTGTGCAAAAAAGAACTGGAAGACAATTCAATAAAAAAAAGTCCCTAAGAACTTGCTCTTTTAACCTACGAGTCCACACAATCCTCTCTTCTCTTAAAAAATTAAAATATGAAAATGGTTTGACTCCATTTTGTATCTGTGCCGAGGTATTCGTACATACGTATGACCAACTTAAACAAACCATTATTTCTTTATTTATTTAATGGTAACACACACCATTTTACAAATGAATATAAACTTCAACAATAACTTTCCTCATAATGACTTCTGGAATATAATTACTAAATTACTAAATATATTTAAGTGAAATGAAACATAACAAAAATATATAAAAATATATCCCGAAAAAAAATACAAAATTGATACCAATAATCCCAATGAATTTAATGCACGCATAGCGTGACTTCTAAATTACCTAATATTATGTAAATCTGAATAGTTTAATATCCAGATCATTAGTTAGGCGACACATTTGGGTGAGAGGGTTGTGCATACCATACATTGTAGGATGAGTCTGAATATAAAATAAACTGCTATTTCTGATCTGGAGTCCTACCAGAAAACTTAAATGAGCCAAAAGACTTTGACAATCGATCATACCATTAACTAGCCTATACAGAAAATAAAGAAATGATAATGTCCTCCTAGACTCATAAGTTTGAATTTTAAGATGTTCCTGGTCTGGATGAATATTTATTTCAAAACCACCCAATTTGAAAACGTATTTTCTTAACTTCGTTAGAGGTAAATTTGTTTAATTAACAAACCAATCAACACTTTAAGAGCCAATTTTTCACCAGACCACCTAAAACTGAACGTACGTTTTGCAAGAACTGAAGAAAAACTTTTTTATTTTTTCGCATGGTTGCGGTTTTAATTTTCATTAGTATTCGAAACTTGTAAGAATTAACAGCAATTAAGCACTTTCTTGCTTGACCAGACATTGTAGGACCTCACAGGTTGCATTGGGATTAGGGAATTGATTGTTTGTTTATAAAGTGCCAATTAGAACGTAAAACTGATGGGTTTACTTTTATATCAAAACATTTCTACTGGACGCCAATCGAGATAAGATATAAAACAAATTAAGTAGTCAAGTATTCACAAAAAAATCATTTTAAGGTAAGGTCACCACGGAAACCATTGTTGTGCCATCCATCACCCAAGTGCACTTCCCAAACTTAGGGTTTCAAGAAAAAAAATATACATTCTCCAAATTTGCGTTTTTTTATAATCTTCACAATAGCCTTGATCAACAAAACTTGTTTTCGAAATCGTCTATGTGGAATTGAGTGTACAGTGGTACTTTCTTATTGATTTAATAATCAGAAACAACTACTGCAAGAAAAAAAGGCTGTTTCCCCCCTTCCGACGCGCCCCCTTCCCCCGCTGAATTATTAAGAAGGGTACCCTCGATACTATTCATCAACTATAAACGCTTATCCTTTATGAATTTAAATGATTTCAGCATATTTATTATGCGTGGCTTGTCATTGCTTCCAATATTAAAGCTTACCAAAGTTGGCCATGATTTGAAGTTAAAAAACAATTGCTCTTACAATGACAGGTTCACTCCTGCACGTTGCATTCTTCTTTAGCAGCGTGCAAATTGACCAACGATTCGAAAAATTGTGAAGCTAAATTCTCATGAAAAGTGCAGAAAATCGGTTCGCGTTGTTTCAATAAAGCCCGTAAAAAAAACTATAAAATTAGTGGCAGGCTGTAAGTTGACGTTATAAGAAAACAAGGGTGTCGACTTTGATCAATTCGATGAATGAAATTTTTCAATTTTGTATAAACCACCATTTCATCCAGGCTTCCTTGTTCCAGTTGATATAGGATAAACGAAATTTTTCAATTTTGTATAATAGACCATTTCATGCAGGCTTGTTTGTTTTAGTTTTATACAGACCGCTTCAAGCTACTACGAACATAGGGGGAATCAAGTCCAATTTACTCTCCGTGCCGTACGACCGAGGTGGATTCGAAGCACGCTGCAGTGTTTGGAAATTCATTTTGTTTTTATTATTTTGTTTTATTTCTGCCTTGCTCGAGAAACAGATGGGTAAGTTCTTAATTGAAATAATACATTTTTAAAACTAAACATAGATGTCTACGAAGTTGCCGAAAAAGTGCAGATGGTCAAATGGTCAAATCGTCATAACCCAACACACGTTCGATATTGGTCGAGGGAAAATTTGCATTTGTATTTTGACGTAAGAACACAGTATCCTCAAAAACTAAATGTTTGGGGGGGTGGTATTGTAGGGGAACACGTAATTGGGCCATTTTTTATTAACGGCAATTGCAATTTGAATGGTCCTAGATACTTGGATCTACTGCAGCAGCACATTATTCCAACTGCTAGGCAGTTGTTAGGTGTAAGATTTGGTGAAACATGGTTTCAACAAGATGGTTGTTCCGCTCACAATGTTGGCCTTGTTAGGGAATATCTTGATAATGTATTTCCTAATCGGGTTATAAGTACACGGGGAACTATTTTATGGCCAGCTCGATCTCCCGATCTTGCTCCTAATGACTTCTATCTGTTTTTGTAGAAGCTTTTCAAATTATCACCCCTAACATGATTGGAAACGTTAGAAGGGGTTTTTATAGTAGGCTCGGATATTGTCTAGCCGAGCAAGGAGGACTTTTCGAACATTTGCTTTAATTTTTTTTTGACTGAGAAAATCTTTTTGGTTTTTAGAATGTATTATTTTATTTTGAGAACTTGCTTTTATTTTGTTTCTCCTTATTATTTTCATTGTAACACGTCGTCACTGATAAATCTGAGCAGTTGACAATAAAACGCTCTTATTTATCAGTGACAAAAAATAAGAAAATTACGTTATAAAAATTTGCGTATTTATTGACCAAATTCCGGTTTCATTGACTACGCTCCACACAGCACCGTGGTTAGAGGCGTACTAAATGCAAGGCGAAAGGCGGCGAACGGCAGCGAATGGCGATCGGAAGCCTGAGTGTTGGTTGCTTCACTGATAGGCGTGCGGTGTCTCTGCATGTACGTACACTGGCAAATTAGACTTCTTCCGCCCTATGTTCGCAGTAGCTTGAAGCGGTCTGTATAGCATCCATGCATGCATATAACATATAACACATGACACCATTGTTTTTTAATAACGTCAACAGCTTGCCACTAATTTTATATTTTTTTACGGGGTTTATTAAAACAACAAAAGCAAACCCATTTTCTGCACTCTTCATGAGAATTTAGCTTTACCATTTTTAGAATAGTTGGTCTAAACCAATTTGCCCGCTGCCAATGAAGAATGAAACGTGAATGGAGGATACCTGTCATTGTCAGAGCAATTGTTTTTTAACTTCAAATCATGGCCAACTTTGGTAAGCTTTTAATATTGGAAGCAATGACAAGCCACGCATCATAAATATGCTGAAATCATCTGAAGCATTATAGTTCATGAATAGTATCAAGGGTATCCTTCCTAACAATTCAGTGGAGGAAGAGTGCGCGTCGGAAGGTGGGAACAGCCTTTTTTTTCTTGCAGTAGTTGGTATATTTTTTGTATAAAATTATCTAGTTTATTTTTTTTAGTCTTTATTGATCAGCCGACTGTACACGCAATTCCACATAGTCGATTTCGAAAACAAGTTTTGTTAATCTTCTTGAAACCCTAAGTTTAGGAAGCTGTGAGATATTTACGACTTTCATATATCTCAGCGCCGACTATACAGGGTTCTACTGTTTTCGTCTAGGGTGCCGAAATGCATGTCTCTAAGTAAGAACGCCATTCAATTCACATGCACTGAAGAGAGATGCCGGCTAGGCAACGTTGTCAAGTAAACAGTTTAGGAAAACTTTTTGGGGCTGTAGTCTGTTTTATTTGAAGACGCGGGCGTGATGGAGATCGCAGACGTAATTTTTCTTAAGGCTATAGTTTCTGCCCAGATTTTAAGTAAAAAAAAAGTACAACTGGCAACGCCTTGTTCTTTAATCTTTGATCTTTTGCCAGAGTGCACAGAGAAAACTAAACATCAGATTTAGCTGAAATTTTGCAGGGGTGATCATTTTTAAATCAAAAATATCTCAAGGATTTTTGGAAATTGTCAATTATTTTTTCTTCAAAATAAAAGCTCTGGTGCTGTCATTTATCCCAGAAGCCTCAAAATAATTGCCGTTTAGAACAAACCCGATTTACAAAAAAAAATAGAGAAATACTCACAATTTCCTCTGGATTACATTTTTCTTTTTTATATTTCCTTGCTCTAGCGAAAATAAAAACTAAGTTTCCGTTTTTCTAAAAGCCTGTGCACTCCGAAAAAGAAAACCGATCAATCATTAATAAACTTTTACACTTCATTAAATTTAATAACAGCTTTAAATTTGTTTTAAACTTAAACAAGATGTGAACACGGTTACCTACAAAAAGTGTTCTAAGTAGAAAAAGTAGAGGGTTGCAGATTGAAAGTATAATTTTGTTTTAAATTTATTTCGTGAGAACGCGAAACTGCTACGATAAATTGTCTCGTAGAGTCGGGACTTTAGCGTAACTGGGGATTCTAATTTCAAACTAAAATAAGAAAATACTCATGATCACTGTTTTACGCCCTTTGAAGGCAACATTTATCGTTAAATTTGAGGGGATCTGACTTGGGAGTTTATTATCTCTTTCGCTCTCATTTACTAGTCATTGCGATTCTTTTTCAATACACGCTATTTTGGCACCCTAGACAAGAATTGTCGAACATTTTACGGTCCTTTGAATAAACACGGTCTAGTAATTTTTTTGCTCCGCCCACTTGATGACGACACAAAGATATCAGCTGCTTTCTGTATTGATTTTTGTTGTTGACATTTGGGGTTATGTTATTTTGCAGAAGTTTTTGTAATAAAAATTGTATTTGTCCATCATTTCTTTTCTTTTTTTGGTCCAAATTAAGTACCCAACGATATCATTTACATTATTTTTGTCGTAGATAGCTGCATTTATGAATTTTTTAGGGAAAAGGCTCCATCATCAATGAAAAAATAAAAAACCAAAATTTACAATCAGATTTTTTTCCTATAGTATTCACAAGAAGTCTGGCCTCTTCAATAATTAAATAATCACTCTCCCAAAAATCCCTGACAAAACGCAAATACAAAAATATAGCTTCCAAACAGGAAAAACAACAACTACATAACCTAACTTCTGAACGACGAGTTCGAACTAACCCCATCTTATTCGATGGGTTTCTTGACGGAATCGATTACCAACTCTTGATCTTAATTTCTATTTACTGCAAGATCAACTCATGCTGGCCAAGAATAAATTTTGTTTACTTGTTCTCTAAAAGTTCTGATACAAGATAAAAGCACAAAATAGCCCTGGCATCAATCATTTAATAAAAAAAAATAGAAAAATCCGAAAATTTAATTTAATTTGTCAAGCCTTCTTACAGTTTTTAAATGGGCGACAAAAATCAGCTGCTATCTTTGTGTCGCCATCTGGTCGAAGAGTGGGGTAAAATTACTAGACCGTATCTATTCTACGGACCGTGGTATAATACCTTGCTTTGGTCTGTCTCTCCTGCATGAAATCCATAAAACCAATCACTTGGACATAAAGTTGTACCTCCTGAAATTTACAGAAATGTCAGTGTTTTTAATATTGCTTTTACCAACAAAAAAAAAGTCATCTGTCGGTAATAAAATTATTGTGAGTCTCCATTAGGTGGATTTATGTGTCTGTAATAAAAAAACATCCATGTTATAGTTTGTCGCACCGCGGACGACACGATACCTCGGCATGGTGGAAGAATTTAACGTAAATTTATAGGGGTAATATAAAAATTGGTATGAGGCAACAACAGCTTAAATATGTTTAAAACAGCAGTCTACAGCGTTCGTAAAGTCCGATACAAACCCTTTTTTTATAAATTTGAGAGGATGAGCAATTTTTTCGTCATTCCTAATAAAAAATAGTGGTTTCTACAACTAGTAGGGTTTTTTACATGAGTTGGTGTAAATAACGAGCGCCAGTTGTAAATACTATTTTTTTATACCTTTATTAACAAATCCTGTATACCATAAACAGGTTAAATAGAACATATAGGGAATCGATATCACCAAAGAAAAAGTAGCAAATTTTTAACGAGCGGACGGAGCAATCTGAGAGGCATAACGGTTAGGTAAATTTATATTCCCTGGGTAAAGGACCCCGCTCACTTAGCATTGCCACTGGCTTTCGGTTGGAATGGGCTGGGCATTATTGTGGATCTGTTTTCCCTGATCAACGTTTAAATGGACTTTCTTTTGATCCGACCTACGGTTTCAGAGATATAGGTGTTGAAAGTTGAACGTTTCAGATTTTAGGGATTTTTCACTAAAATCAGTTTTTTTGCCTATTTTGTTTTATTCAAGTAGCTAACTTGCTACTTCCAGTGCACCAGTCTTTAGGTAGGGAACCAGGCTATTGAATGCAGTTGAAAAAATTGACATATTGCATTTACGTCACTCTCAGTGGCGGAACAAACTTAAAAAACGTAAAAAACTTTTTTTTCAAAATGTAATTTTTCGTAAAATCGCTGATTATTTAAAAAACAACAAACTGTGAAATATTTTTTGTTTTTTGGTATGACAAAATCATCAGAGAAGAAAACAAGATGAGCTACATATGTATAAGCTAATCACACTCTGTGAAAAAATTCCGTGAACCTGAAAAATACTCGGGTTATTGTCCCCATTTCTACTATGCATATGTGTATGCCATGCTAGAGACCAGAAGGCTCAGCCGATTTTGACAAAAGTGGTACGCTGGAGTGCTCTGAGTCTCAGAGGTACTATATGCCATATATTCTTTAAGAAGAAAATCAATATGGCGGATGCGAGGTGCCATTATGTAATTTTTTTTATGCTTTTGAGATTTAAATTACAAAAATATAAAGCCATCTGTTAATATAAATGTTTTTTTTCTTTGGTTTCTTGCATTACATATTTTTAAGAGGGTCACCTGGGTTGGAGAAAGGAGTGGTTAGGAAAGGGGTGGGGGGGGTCGAAGCAGGAGAAACCTTATTGGGGATCACTGTAAAGAAACCAAAGAAAAGTTATGAGTCAAAAGTATAAAAAAGTGACATATTGATTTTCTTCTTGAAAAATATATGGCATATAGTACCTCTGAGACTTAGAGCACTCCAGCGGTACCACTTTTGTCAAAATCGGCTGAGCCTTCTGGTCTCTAGCATGGCATATACATACCGAGCATTTTCGAGGTTCACGGGCTTTATCACAAGGTGTGATGAGTTTATACATATGTAGCTTATCTTTTTTTTTCTCTGAACATTTTTCTATAACATTAAAAAAATATATATTTCACCGTTTGTTCTTTTTTAATCAGCGATGTTACGAAATTTTTTTTTACATTTTTCAAGTCTGTGCCGCCACTGAAAGTGACGCAAATGAAATATGTTAATTTTTTCAACTGCATTCAATAGCCTGGTTCTCTACCTAAAAACTGTTTTGCTGGAAGTAGCAAGTTAGCTACTCTAATACAACAAAATAGGCAAAAACTGATTTTAGTGAAAAATCCCTAAAATCTGAAACCTAGTACTAGCTTCAACTGCCAGGTACAATCCTATGACTCCCTGATGATTCCTAATAAGGATGTAGCAGGTTTGGAGGCGTCTGGATTCTCCATTAGACATTGGAGGCCTGGTCGTAATTAAGTGAGAAACAAAAACGCTTTGTCCGATATGCCACGAGTGTTACTTTAGTTATATTTTATCGCTTAAATTCGTGCCTTTGTGTCAGAATAAACGACTTGTAATATATTGTCTTTATTTTTAATTCTAAACTCACTGGCTAGCGTCAATCTCTCAAAATTATAAAAAAATGTACGAAAATTATTGTCATGAAAACAAAAATAAAATACGCCATTTTGAAAAGCCATTCTGAACCCCTTGTGTCAAAGCATAGAAAAAGTGACGTTTCCCCAACCGTTTTGCCTTTTTAGCTATGAAAAATGGGATATCCATTTCCTATGTTGTATTTTCCCTGACTATAAATTAAGAGTGGCTGAGGGATGGCACAAGAGCATACGCCACGGGCGTTTTTTCCAAGGCCTTCGATTTTAAATTACACTGATAACTAAACATTATATTTGTGATATTGACAAATTGATAATAAAAAGAAAAAATAAATGGTTGTGTAATCGCGTTTATTTTCAGTTAGTGAGTTTACACTGTTGGCCATTGTATTTTTTGACGTTTGTTATTTTCTTGTCTTTTAGAAATGATTTTTTGTAAAAACTTGGACAAAAACTTGAGGAAAATGACCAATTTTTAGGTAGGGATAATTAATTTTTTCAGTTTTACTATTTTGCAATATTTTTCCTTGAATTTGCGTAAAAGACAACGCGAACCCGTGGGGTTTAAGTACCAGAAAACGGCTTTGACCACGTATTAGGAACAATATTTTTTATTCGAATGCCAAAACTACACTACAATACACGTTTACGTTAATTAACTGATTTCTAGAACTATTGTACCTGTCGCACCCACTGGAAAAATAAATAAATTTTGTTCTAATAATGCGTTTTTAAAGCGTTTCAAAGTCAATAAAACAGTCAGTTTTTATTGGTTTTCTTCGCGATAGCCACCCATCGAGGTGACGAAATTTCCTTATCGGAATTGATTTAAAAAGCAGGACTTTCAAGTTGAAAGCTTACACTTATATAGGTGGTCTGTTCTAGTTCAGAGTTAGTTATATTGAAAATTAAGAAAAAAAGGCCAAGGAGCAAACAAAAATTTTGAAGGTTTCAAGAGTTTCTTTCAAAGTAAACTTGGCATGACCTGCCTTAATAAAATCAAAGGGAAAGTTTTCCAAAATGACAAGTTGGGCCCAATAGATGGCAAAAAAAATTAACGTTGAATATTGTATAATTTTTGAGATAAAAACTACGTTGGGGTTTATATATATTTTGAATTTCATAACTTTTCAACCAAAGCTGCTACGAATCCCAGTAAACACAAAAAGAACATTAATATTTCAAAAATATTCGTATTAGATGATAAAAATGAGATATAAATCGATTACAAAGACGGTTTTACCTTCTGTAGATAAAAACTGTAATGTGATATAATGTAATATATTAATAGGAGTATTAATTAATAATAAAAAGATTTAAGATTCAAATTTTATATAAAGGTCCTTAGCATGTTATAGAAATATCACAAAAAAAATAATATTCTATTCATATTAACAGTACATGAAAAACCGTCTCTGAACAGCACGGGTTCATGCAAAAAAGATCATGTGACACTAACTTAAGTTATTTTTCATAAACTATTTGTACAACGTTGGATCAAATGGGTCAAGTGGATGTGGCATATATGGATTTTCAAAAAGTTTTTTGTTTTTTTTTTTAAATTGAGGCCTTGGGGTTTTCAAAGATTTTAGTAAATCTTACACGTTCCTATTTAACTGGTCGTAATCAATTTGTGGAAATAGACGGATTTCGTTCTCAGATTTATAAAGTAACGTCAGGCGTCCCGCAGGGCTCAAATCAGGGCCCACTGTTTTTTTTGATATTTATTGACGATTTGACAAAACTGGTTGACTGGCCTAAGCTAAAATTTAACGATGATTTTAAGCTTTTTAGAGCAATTAACACAATTCAATGCTGCCTAGTGCTACAGGAGCAAATAATTAAAATAAATGAATGGTGTCAAACTAACAAATTATATTTAAATAACTCTAAGTGTTGCATTATTTCGTACAGTCGTAAAAAAATCCAATTATATATAAGTATACGATAGAAAAGTACACTTTGGCTAGATTTGATGAAGTTAAGGACTTGGGAATCACCCTTGATTACAATTTCGAATTTAAAACACACATAAAAAATGTCATATCGGCTACCTCGAAATCACTAGGATTTATTATCCGCAACTGCAAAAAATTTCAGAATCCTAAAACAATTGAAATGCTCTATTTTAGTTTTGTGCAGTCAAAATTGGAATATGGATGTCGTATATGGCATCCAAGCTACCAGATTGATGTTATGAAAGTTGAATCAGTACAGAGAAGATTTTTAAAGTATCTTGCTTTAGGGCATGAGCATGTTCAGTTACTGAATAGATTTGAAGTAATCTCTTTAGAAACAAGAAGGCGTAGATTGGCAGTCTCTTTTTTGTTTAAAATATTACATAATCAGGTGGATTGTAGTGAGCTATTAAATGATATTAAGTTTCTGGTTCCTAGATTAAATGCTCGAAGTTCGCAGACTTTTTATTGTTATCGCCCCAGAACTAATATGCTTTCTAGAGCACCCATATATTATTTATGTAACATATTTAATAAATATTTAAAACATTGCGACATATTTATTGATACATTAAAAGTATTACTCAATCAAATTAGTTAATTTTAATGATTAATCTATTTTTTCGGTTTCTGTAAATCTGGTTATAAGGTTCTAAACTGCTTTTGTTTTATTTTTTCCGGCTTATTTTTTTTTCTCTTAGGATATTCTATCTATCTATATTTTTCTTTTTTTCTTTCATGTACCTATTTGGTTGAGTAGGTGATCGGTTTATACTTTCTGTAAATTTTAGTTTTTTTTTTCTTTTGTTATACCAACTTACTTTATAATTTATATACTTGTTGTGTCATGCTAATTTTCTAAAAAATGATCTTTTGCCTGCGCCTCTGGATCCAGAGGGGGCTGATTGATTTTAACTATCATTAAAAATGCGCGAAAGTCTACTTTAGCTGTGTACGAAAATTCTTTGCCATAGAAGTTTTCTGCCAGCAAAAATGGAAATCGCGAGTTTTTAACCGCACTACGAATTTCGGATCAGATTTTAAAAATTATGATGTTGACTATTCGGGGAGGGGGGGAAACCAAGCATTTTCCATTTCGTTTAAAATTGCTGTACAGAGGTTTTTAAAAAACATTTTTGACTTAAATTTATAAAGCAGAATTATTTATGGAACGGTCCTATAACATGCCAGTGTTTAAAAAACAAAAGATCAAAAGATCTTGGGTGGAAATAACGAAAATTCAAACTTGGATGAGTATTCCACAAGGAACACACAAAAGATCAAAGCGAAAAGAGAAATGAATAAACAATGTTTTGCCCTGGGTAACCAGCGTGGGCTCATCAGTAGTTTCACTGGTCACCCTCCACTATACATCATTAAACACCATCATACACTTAGATTTCCAAACTTGAACCACACAATAAGCATCGTTCCGCACTGGTACTCACTTATCCAAGTTACCTAATACGAATTCTTCCTGTCGTGTTAACATTTCCAGTAGGAAATTTAAGTGTATGATGGTGTTTAATGATGTATAGTGGAGGGTGACCAGTGAAACTACTGATGAGCCCACGCTGGTTACCCAGGGCGAAACATCGTTTATTCATTTCTCTTTTCGCTTTGATCTTTTGTGTGTTCCTCGTGGAATACTCATCCAAGTTTGAATTTTCGTTATTTCCACCCAAGATCTTTTGATCTTTTGTTTTTTAGTTTCTTTTCGATTGAAGTAACTGATTTGGAGGTTTTTTAACTTCTCCTTTGATGCCAGTGTTTGATTCTTTTTGCGCTCATATTATTATTTTAACCTGGTGTTAAACAAGGGGGAGGAATACACATAGAGTAAAAAACTCAATGTCAAATTTAAGTACGTCTTTTAGCTCTTATAAAAATCTGAGGCCACTATTTCGCTATGAAAAGTCAAAATTTCAATATTTTTAAAAGAAAAAAAAATATTTTTTATAGTTAAAGAGTTTGAACTTGATATCAGCAATATAATATGTATGTAATTTTGACCAAGTTTGAAGTCAAATTTTTACAGAACAGAAAAACCACTGTCAATAGAGGACCAAACCCTTTTCTTTTCTGTGGTTGTTTAGTAAGGATAGCCCTGAAGACCGGGTTGTTTGTTTTTCTGTTTTAAAACAGAGCCGTGTTACACTGCAGCCTCATGAAAATGGCCTTAAATAAATCCATAAATTAATTCAGGAATAAATCCATGGATTAATAAAATTATTAGTTTAAAAAAATCAGTTAAGTATCGTTCATACAAGGCATAGTCTTAGTCTTTGGTTTAGTTTTTGTTACAGTGTTAATCATAAAAAAGTTAAAACCACTGTTTCTTATGAAAGTGTTAATGCAATACTTTTGATTATGCTTTGTCTTAGTCACAGTCCTTTCAACTTTTATAACTAAAATTACGACTATTACTATATCAAATATAAGTGCGCATGCGCGAGTTCCAAATTGCAAGTATGGCGCCCATCTATGTTTATAAATATTCTATACAGGTAAATTAAAAGCAAGAAACAAGTTGATAAGTGTTTTGTAGGTTCCAAAAAAAAAGTATTTCTATTAAAACTTATTTTCTTTCAAAAAAAAACTACAAAAAATAAAAGTAAAGAAAACAAAACGTCAAAAAAGTGAGGTTAGATGCACTTGCTTAGTGATTGTTATGACTATAACAAAGACAAGTATGAACAGTGAGCAATTTTTAAGACTAAAACTACAACTATCATTTAAAAAAAATCAAATACTAATCAAGTAACTGAGCCTATTGTATGAAAGATCCTTTATTTATTTTCCGGTCTGGAACAATTAAAATATTGTTTAATTTTTGATAAATATCACCAAGTCTAGAACTTTGTCGTCTAATTTACAACATCTATGCTTAAACCGTGGGGACCACCATCATCATTTTTCGGTTTCAAAGTGAGAGAAATAGACTTAAAAGTATAGTTTATTTCATTCAGAACTAATAAAAAGGCATTTTTATCGGGTATCAAATCAGGTGAACTTTATTGAGAGTTTTATTTTAGGTGGGCGTACCACACACTGAGAATTAAGTTGTAATAATGACATGTTAGTTTTTTGTAGAAACATGCAATAAAATTTTTAATAGAATTACTTATGGTAACAATAAATTTAATTTATCAATTCGTTTGTTTGGTTACCCAACAATAAATTCCCTAAATTTATTTCTTACTAGATGTTGCCTGCGGCTTTGCAGCCATGCTAAAAAATGTATCTTTCCCGCTCCACCTCACCCCTCTTCCCCCGATACCTCCCACGCTCTTCAAGCCCTTTCATCCAAATCAGGTGAACTTTATTGAGAGTTTTATTTTAGGTGGGCGTACCACACACTGAGAATTAAGTTGTAATAATGACATGTTAGTTTTTTGTAGAAACATGCAATAAAATTTTTAATAGAATTACTTATGGTAACAATAAATTTAATTTATCAATTCGTTTGTTTGGTTACCCAACAATAAATTCCCTAAATTTATTTCTTACTAGATGTTGCCTGCGGCTTTGCTGCCATGCTAAAAAATGTATCTTTCCCGCTCCACCTCACCCCTCTTCCCCCGATCCCTCCCATGCTCTTCAAGCCCTTTCATCCAGTCGAAGAACGGGTCTTGCCTGGTCATAAAATCATAAAATTCATAATAGTTGTTTTCGTGAACCGATTTTAATGAAATACTTACTTTTACTTTGCTTTTTCGTTTTCTGAATTTCTTGTAACCAAGGAGTTCTTAAAAAGATAGATTAGCAGAGTAAACACAATGTAGAGGGGTCTCGCATTTTCACCTGAATGTTACAGAGGATATTTGAATTTTTAGAAGAGCACTGAAGCAGAGTTTTGACTGACGATTCTTTGTCATCACTAGGAGCACCACTGACATCTACTGGAATCACTTACGAAAAACAAGACATTATTGCTTGTAAAATTTAAAATAAAAAAGTTGCACCAGAAAAAATTCTTTACTATGAATAATTCAACACTTTCATTTAACAAATAAAAAAATTGGCGAAAGTGATCAGTTTATGCCCACCAATAAACGTAAAAAAACAGCGTTGTTGCGATCGATGTGTCTTCGGCCAGGATGCTGATTCTTGAATTTTGAGAGAATGATCGCCTGGAAACGTTCACATCCTTCGTTTCGGCCAATAAGAAGGCTCAGAAGCTGGCAAGCTTTTACGGTGCACGCGCAAAGCAAACTCGATTATCGTTTTTCGATAGCGCCCGTTCTCCTGCTGTGAGGTTCGGCCGTGGTCGGATAGGTTTCGGATAACTCGTGATAGCTTTAAAACCCGTTATTGGAGGATATCAAGGAGGTAACCGCTCCCGTGCGACCTTTCCTACAAAATACAAGAATCGGCACCCAAATCTCAGCTTTAACTTTGATGAAAAAACGTCTATGAGATAGACAGACGAAAATTCTAAAAATTGGATTTTTGGTTTCTATGTTGTTTGGTTAGAAGCCAGGGAAAATCGAATCTATAGGGAATGCATATCACCAAAGAAAAAGTGGCAAAATACGCAATTTTGAAAAGCCTTTGTCAACTCCTTGTGTCAAAGCATAGAAAAAGTGACGTTTCCTCAACCGTTATGCCCATCGACGTAAGTACATCGATGGTTATGCCTTTTTAGCTATGAAACCGTCAATGTGTTCTATTTTCCCTGGTATTTAGTAACTTGTATCTTTAATTGTGCCTCCAGCTTAAGCCAATGTGTTTTGTTTTAGTATTTCCATGGCTGGCTACATTATATATATTGCTAACAAGTTTGACCTTGTTAAGGCCACAAAAACGGCATAGATTTGACAACACTGCTTTGCTATTTTTTTCAAAGATCAACCAGTACCCTCTCCATACAGGCCGATCAACTTCTACCGATTTAGTGTCCTTTAATCCAACTTCGCCGCCATTTTCACTTAAAAGTGACAGAAAATGCATTAGTTTTCTGTCAATATGGCGGCGAAGGTCGAGAAAAGGATACTAAGACGGTAGGAGTTAATTGGCCTATGTGGAGAAGGTATTGGATCAGCAATAGGTGGCATCACTGATACTATTTCGAGTTAAATCGTGCAGTGTCCAGAACACGGTGCGAGCACCATATGTGAGGAAAAGTATAACTTATTAGGAACGTAACCATTTATTAATGGTTCTTTTAAAGGTTTTGATGCTCGGCTTTATGCTTCATGGATTGCAATATCTCGAAATTTAAAAAAATCAAAAGAAAAATCATTATTCAACATACAAAAATAACAAATTTCCGTATTATTTTTATCACTTGATATGTATCAATTGATTGGCCGAATATTCCATTAGACAAGTGGCCGATGGATATGCGGAACCTGAATTCCAATACTCCAAACCAACTCACTTCAGTTTCTTTGGGCCTACTAAGTTACTTGACCTTGGCGTTTCAGAATTCCGGCAGAATATTGCTTACAAATAAAAAAACCATAACTTTTTTGTTATCTACAACCGTATCCAAAGGATTTTTCAAAACTCGGTTTATTTTTTTCAAAAAATAAAAAAATCCAAAAATTGCTGTTACAGATTTCTGTATTATCGACGAGGCTAAAGAAAAAGCTAGGTTAGATTTCGACTATTGTTAGCCGTTTTTATTTTATTTCGAAAATAAGAGAGTCCAACAAAAAACTGTCTGGATACGGTTGTGAGGAATTCAACAGATGCCGTTTTCTCGCTTCCGATATTCTGCCCGGTAAAGATTGGTCAAAAACAGCAAAGCAGTTTTGTCAAATCTATGCCTTTTGTGGCCTTAAGGCTTATATTTAAGCTTATTGGTTAATCATTATAGGAAAAAAATCTTATTTTGACTTGAAAAATATACCCCTAAAATCTTGATACTGAGTTTTGAAACACCCTTTATATTCAGATACCTTCTACTGTTATGACATTATTTTATTACAATCGAAATAAAAGCTGACAGGAAGCCCAAATCGATTCGCGCTCGTGCCAGAGGAGATCGATTAGCCCGATTTCGGATATCGACAAGTTTTTGATTGATTTTTAAATGTAAATTTTTAAAATAAAAAATTTCGATTTTGATTCTTAATTCCACGAAGGTGATTGCGTGCTCAGCATGTGGCGATTCGATCAAAAATGTGTTATGATTCATTTTTATTATTATAATTTTATACGGTTGAAACTATTGGTTTTTCCTTTTAAATTTTATTTGATTTCGATCTGATTTATTTGATAAATTATTCGCTTGATTATTAGAGCATAAAGATCGAGATTCTGTTTCTTAAAAAAAATGTTTTCACCATCTAGCAACTAAAATTATTTGTCAAATTGGTGCGTTATGCCATGCTCTCTTCAAGCGTTGGTTGACATCACCTTATCTGATGCCTTTCTGAAAAATGTCCAACAGCACCATGGTCTAAGATTTTTAAGCCATGATATTTGATGCAACTCGGAACTTTTCTGCTCTTAATTTTACCTTCTATTATGAATTTTAAGAGGTCATATTTGTCCTTTTTTAAAATAGGTCCAAAATATCAAATTGACGTCTTTTCATGGTAAATAACACTTTAAGATATAAATAGAACATCCACGTTACATACTGTGTCCATCCAAGATATTCTGAGCATGCTAATTTTTCAGCTGGGAGCGTGAACTGCGCCGAAGTTTCACAAGATTTAACCTATTTTAAGTTTTTAACGTCTTGTTTTTTGAAATTAACTCTGTGTTTCGGACTTCCATTGTCTATATTTTAGTTATACACGACGTTTCGATCAGTACAATCTCTGATCGTCTTAAGGTGCCAACTACAATCAATTCCTAAGGCTACGTGCTTATATACTGTGAGAAATCACTCAACCTTGAAGTTTAAGAAGTTGGCTCCGCCCAAGGAGGAGCTTCCAAATATTTGGGACTTTAACACTTGGTTTACTGAAAATACCCTGATTCTGCCCAATAAAGGCAGCTTCAAGGAATTTTCGTTTCTTCCAGTGTGACTCCTTGTGCAAAACCTTTACTTCTGCCCACTTCATTCGGTGTTGTTTTGACCATGCATGTTCGGCGATTCTTGATTTCGTTGTTTCACCTTTTTGGGTATTCGTCTGATGTTCCTTAAGCCTAACAGATAGTGGTCTTTTAGTTTCGCCTATGTATGATTCACCACAATCAAAAGGAACTTGGTAAATGCATTCCTTATTTTATTTGTTCTCCGGTTTTGTTTTACTAAGAAGGCTTCAAATTGTATTACTAGATTTAAAAGCTGTTTTAATATTAAAGTTTTTCGCTACTCTTCGAATTTTTTCTGATATTCCTTTAACCAAGTTTCTTTTCTTGATGTACTTGTCACACGAGTAGAAAGCGACATGAGAACAACAGTCTATTGTAAACCCACTCACACAGGACAATATTTAAATCAAGGTTCAAATCATTCTGCTACAACCAAACGCGGCATAATCAAAACTTTGTATAACAGAGCCGTTGAAATTTGTAACAATTCTCATGACTTGGAAATCGAAATAAGAAGCATTAAGAAGGATCTGCAGCAGAATGGTTACAGCCTTAAACTTATAACAGATACTATTTCTAAATTTCAACAAACAGGACAGAGATTACAAGATCAAAACCAGGCAAATGCATTCCTTACAATCCCATACGTTAAAGGAGTATCAGAGAAAATTCGAAGAGTAGCGAAAAACTTTAATATTAAAACAGCTTTTACATCTAGTAATACAATTAGAAGCCTTCTTAGTAAAACAAAACCAGAAAACAAACAAAATAAGGAATGCATTTACCAAGTTCCTTGTGAGTGTGGTGAATCATACATACAAATATGAAAAAAGAATCGCGTTTTTTTCAAAGAAAAAACACCAGACAAGGAGTACACCACCACAGAAGCTGAGCTTGGTTCGTGTAAAATAGTTCAAATTAAACCTTACAAACAAAAAAAGGTGGTCATTTGCTATAAAATAAATGTACCAACTTTGGATTTGATCAAGGGTCTGATTTTCGAATCTATACGAAAATGTCCGCAATAATAGGTATTTTTTATGTCTGTCTCTTTCTATACCGTGTGAAATGAGAGGTGAAAGATAAGCCGGTATGTGTGGACCGCGTTCGAATTCGAGTGGGTGGAAAGGACTTCGTGTTGTTTCGCATGAAAGTAGTCTCATGCGAATAATTTCGTAAGGTTTCGAAAATAGGACCCCTGACTCAGTTCAAAAATTCGGGGAACGTTCACCGGAGAGAGTGATCGGGTTGATATCTATCACGTCTCAGGATCGAAAAGCAGTTTAGAAAACAATACATTTCAAGAAAACAAAACTCGTTATTGCTTCTTGGCGAATTGACCTAAACCATGGTTGAGTGGCATAATTTCTGAAGAAGAACTATTATACATTTTTCTAACCAAATTTTAGTTTTTACTTTTGAAATAATAGTGAAATTTTCGTAAAAATTTCAAAAGTGTGTTCATTTAAATACATTTTTTTGGAAATAGTTCCCTGGAATTCCAAACATGAGAGAACTTTGTCTTATTATTATGGAAGAAGTATGTAACTTTGGGAGCCACAGCGCTCTACCCCTACTTTTGCAGTCATTTTATTTTTTGCTTCATGAACAGGTGTGTAATAGTAGTTTACATAACAAGCATGTTATGAAGGTCATTAAACGCAAAGATGAAGTTTGATACGCGAGCCGCACGCGAGTTATGACCATAACATGCGAGTTAGTGTACTATACTTTACCTACGACCAATGAAAATGTCATCATAAATATTAGAAGTTATTAAAAATATTAAACGCGAACACTCTTAAGTCAACAACCTTCATAACCTGAACTTTCAATGACGTTCTATCTAAAACCTCAAAACAAATAAGGTTACTACTTTTCTTACTCTCGTCGTGCTGTACGAGCGAGGTGGGGTCGAAGCACGCTGCAGTGTTATCTTTTTGAAATTTGTGACTTCTATCTATAGTTTACGGGCATGTATTTTGAAGAACTTGGGATTAAAATTGAAGAAGCATTTCAATCTATCACCCCTAACATACTTGGAAACGTTAGGAGGGGTTTTTATTATAGGCTCGGATATTGTCTAGCCGAGCAACTAGGACCTTTCGAACATTCGCTCTAATTTTTTTTTGACTGGAAGAATCTTTTTGGTTTTTAGAATGCATTATTTTATTTTGAGAACTTGGTTTTAATTTGTTTCTCCTTATTATTTTCATTGTAACACGTTGTTAGTGGTAAATCTGAGCAGTTGAAAATAAAACGCTTTAATTTATCAGTGAAAAAAAAACAAGAAAATTACGTTATCAATATTTGCGTATTTGTTGACCAAATTCCGGTTTCAGCGACTACGCTCCACATCGCACCGTTGTTGGAGGCATACTAAACGCAAGCCGCGACCAGCGAACACAAGCGTGAGTGTTGGTTGCTCCACTGATAGGTGTGCGGTGTCTCTGCTTGAACACTGGCAAATTGGACTAGTTCTGACCTATGTTCGCAGTAGCCTGAATCTCTCTGTATGTCTTTTTAAAAACAAGGTCTTTTTTCTTAAAAATGTTTATTGTCATAAAAATATAGAAAAATTATTCACATTTTTGCATCAATTAGTGCTCTTATAAGATAAAGTTTAATAGCTTGTCACGCCATCACGCCTAGGACCGTAAATGAGCCATTAAAATCGTGTTAAGATGGTCGTAATATTAGTATTATTCGTTGGGCGTAGGTAAAAAATTTATTTAATTTTCAATTTAAAAGCAAATTTTTGTGAGCTACCGTTACAATTGTTCTCTTTTTCTAAATGTATTCAGCTGAGAGAGATCCAGCATACTACAACTTACCAGGAAAATGGCTAACTGGCAATGATAACTATATCAAAGATATAGTTATATTTTCATGTGCAGGGGGAGCATTTTCTGGTAAGCTTGATATCTCTCAGACCAGTGCAATTAAAAGAAGGGAACAATAGTAACTATAGTAAGCTCACAAAAAATTGCTGTAAGTGGTTTCAAGAGTTTTAAAATGCATAACGAAGCCTTTTCATGTTTTAACAAGCACTTTTAAAGAGGAGAAAAAGGGATATAAGTCATGGTCAGCCGTGAAGGTCAAAATCTACACAATTTAACCAAAATTTTTGCTTGGATTTTACTTGATAGTTATTAATTCAATAAGACTCAGCCATTTCTTAAATAATATTTTAGTACCAACACTACCATCACAAGTTGAACGGCGAAAGAAATATTCATTAAGTACCTTAATACTGAAAGCCTCCAAAAATCTAATAGATAAGACTTATCGTATCTAAATCAACTAAATCTCAAAGTACGTATCTACTTATCAGATTACAAGCGGAGATGTTGAATAAAAATCATTAAAAGGCAATATCTATTAAAATAATTACGTTTGAGATGGAGGATTAACAAGAAATCGAATGTAAAGCCTAGATTTCTAGAGAGGTCCATAATAGATAGCATAGTTTATAAAGCTAAAAATAAAAAAATAGTGTTGGTTTTTAAATTTAACATGAATGAAGTGTGCCCTGCACGTGGGACAAACCCATATAACTATGAGATACTATAACGGCTCAAGTATCGCAAAATGTGTAACGAAAATAACTTTGAAAAACAAGAAAATTCAAAATCGCGGGTGGCTTTGAAACTATTTGGGCAACAAATCCATGCCTGGTGTCGTAGTGACCTTACGATAATTTAATGACAAGGTATTAGTTTGAGTGACAGTGACAACGACATCATCTGTCCGAAAAATTTGACTTTATTTAATTGACTTTATTTATTATATTATGGATAAAACTGCTCCGACCTCGAGGTTAACCTTACTCGAGGGTTTCAATCCATAAGGTAAACCCGTTACACGAGGACATGTCCCCAAGTGTCAAACCCACTTCCTGAGAAAACTGGGCATTGTCGAAAAGTTTACATTCTTGACGAGGTATGGTTTTGCCATTTTGTTTATGTTATTGTGGAGTTTTTGTGGCGGTATTTTGTGTGATTGCGTGCGATATTATTACGGGAAACACTAGACAACACTTTTTCAATTTTTTTTACGGTAGTGTCCTCTATTTTAATAGATTTTCCAAAAGTAAACAAAATATTAAACATAAACCTACATTTTTGCTGTCACATGGTTGTCAGTTGCTTTCACTACTGACGCAATCGACGCGCCTGCCCATTACACTTTTTTCCAGGCCAACTTGATTGGGAGAGTTATTATCGGTACGCATTTTTCTCGGGAAAAGCAAGGGGACGGCCGTACCATTAACTAGTTTTCACAGAAAAATTAATTCAAAAACGATTAACCCACTTTACCAAAACTTTATATTTTTTACACTCCAAGCATTTTTCGCTTACCAAGTTACCGTCAACAGGAGAAGATTAAAACTAAATTCTTATATTTATTACTTGGTCCGCTACACTAGCCTTATCTTACTTATCAAATATGCCAATTTTATCCTCTAGGTTTCCTAAGATATCTTTTAACTTTGAGGTACTTTGGTAGATCATTTGCAAATCTAGTCTGGTCCTCTTGGTAGCTTCGTCTTCGTCTATTTAACCCAACTGGTCATTTTGGTGAACTGCCCCTTTTAACTTATGAATTTGTATTTAAAAAAAATGAAATTCTGCAATGGCGGAAGGCGTATTTGCGGGGTAGGGAGCTAAGATACAAAGGATGGTTTTAGTGATCTTTATCACATCTCTAGATTTATTCTAGTTTATCTCTGGACAAATTTTAGGAGATTAGGAGCTCACTGACTTGATGCCAAACATTCTTTTGGAACAAAAGAAGGATTTATTTGGTTGTGATAACCATGACCAAACTTATGCTAAGCTTGATTGCTGTTTAATAACGTATAAAATACTAGAGGATTACAGGTCATTGATGCCTAGATTTGATTAATTAAATCATTTTTTTTTTAGTTTTGATCATTTTAGCCAATGTACACTTGATTTCACAAAAAACTCATACATGCATTTTTTCCTATACCACAAAAAAACCTATTTTGGAGTTGATAAAATGACGATAATGCGATGAAAAAAGCGCTTCTATTCTACGGATAGGAAAGATGGATCAGGACGACCAAAAGTAAGTTCTGAAGTGCAAGATGAGAGACTTATTGACCATCTCAGACAAAATCCTTTTTCAACGTCGGTTGAAGCAGCTAAGGTAACATTATTTCCGGGTTCTTTAGCAACAGTAAATAAAAGAGTAACGAAATCAGAAGTCTCTTGTCGAATTGCTGCAAAGAGGCCTTTTCTAACAGAAGAACAAAAACAGGCCAGAGGGATTTTTGCACTGAACAACGTTCTCCGTGATAATGCCTTCTGGGAGAGGGTGGTTTCCACTGATGAAAAATTTTTTCAATCATCTTCAAGCAGCAGGAGAATTTTAGTTTATCGGGCACCAAATTCTAGATTTGAACCCGAATACATACAAACCAAATTAAAAAAGCTGGACATTTTTGTGTAAACATGTGGGGCTGGTTTAGTGCTAGAGGTTTGGGTTTTGTTTGGAGAATCGGAGGAAGATTCAATAGTGAACGATATATTGAAATCCTTAAAAAAGTTACTGTACAGGCTTTACATGAAAATAATGACTTCGTTTATCAGCAGGACAACTGTCCAGTATACACGGCTAATGATGTTCGCCAATGGTTTCAGAATAATAATATAGAAACACTTCCTTGGCCAGCCAACAGCCCTCAATATCATATATCAAAGGAATTGGAGACCACGAAACGCTGAAAAGTTAAGCGATGCTATTTATCGCGCATTGGATCAGCTCTCAGAAGACCATCAGTATTTTCAAAATTTAACTTTTTCAATGCCCAGACGTTTGTAGCTTAGCTGTAATAGAGAAAAATGGCGATCCTATTAAATACTAAATGGTTTATTTTAGTTCTTTTTTAAGTTAAAATAATTAGTATTAAGTTTTCCATCGTTTTTTTCCTAATCCAAGTTTCCTATTCGTCGAATTGTTTTTAATCCAGCGCTATTTCCATCATATTATTGTTATTGTATCAACTCCAAAATGAGTTACCGCTCTCTTTATAGAACAGCCTTCGTCTGTTACTCGAGTGATAATTTGATATTTTTCAATAAAGACTTTACTAAAACATTATTTTTGCTGATTTTTTAGTATTATGCAAAATGTAATAAAAAAATAAGGTCAGTTTTAGAGGCCTTTTTTAAACAATATGACAAAATGTCGTACTTTTGACGTTTTTAGGCATTTAAGCTTGAAATTCCTATATATTATACACTTTTAGAAAGGTTAATTTTGTGACTGCATGTATGCGTTTTGTTTTAAATCAAGTGTACACTTAAGAAAATTTAGTAATTTTGAAATTCAAACACAACAAAATTTTAGTAATATTTATACTAAAAACAACCTGTTTTAATAATATTTATATTCCGTTGAAGGTATAAACTGAATTATAGCAAGAACATAAGTAACCATATTACTAAGCAACAAAAAAATTAAACCACGTTTTATTTCAAACGAATTTGTCATTGTAAATTTTACTTTCCTTTTAGTTATTACCTTAAAGAACATTTTTAGTTCTGTATCTTCAGGAGAATCTTGAACAAAATGATGCAACCGATCAAGGCACATGTGTTTGATTTTTTTAATTTCTTGGAGAATCAAATCGCATGCGAATGTAACTGGAAAAAGTTGAACCTAAAAAAAAGTTAGTACTAAGTGTCCTTGAATTCAATTTTTGGTTATGCAACTTTTGAAGCAGGGGCGACTGGGGCTGGATAGAACAACTCCATTCTAAAAAGTATATACATTTCCAAGTGGTATTTTAGGTTCAGTAAACTGTTGTTAAAAGGCTCCTAAGCCCGTTAAGGTCTTACAGGATTTACTTACAGGAATATAGCCTAAAAAGTGCTTGCTGTGGTTAGATTTGATAAATGTCACATAGGTATTGTATTCAATAAAAAATACATACATAATATCCTGTGTTTTACCTTTTCAGAATCCTTCATAAGTACTATTACCATGCTGATAAGATTCGATTTACCAAATAGTTTGCCTTCATAGTTTGACATTTTTTTTTGATGTTCGCGATAGTCATGAATTACTTATTTTTTACCTAAATTTTGGATGGTCGCGTTAGTTACTTTTGATGTGAAAAATATGTCAAATTCTTCTTGCCAGACGAAACATCGTTCGGAAACCATATATTTTTATTATATCAATTTTAACTAATTTTGTAAAAAGTGTTTAAAACAATGATGTGTTTGAAATAAACTCTGTTCCGATTTCGTTGTTTCACCTCTTTGGGGATTCGTCTGATGTTCCTTAAACCTAACTGATGTGGTCTTTTTGTTTCGCCTCACAAGGAACTTGGTAAACGCATTACTTATTTTGTTTGTTCTATGATTTTGTTTTACTAAGAAGGCTTCGAATTGTATTACTAGATTTAAAGGCTGTTTTAATATTGAAGTTGTTCGCTACTCTTCGAATTTTCTCTGATACTCCTTTAACGTATGGAATTGTAAGCAATGAATTTGCCTGGTTTTGGTCTTGTAATCTCTGTCCTTTTTGTTGAAATTTATAAATAGTATCTGTTATAATTTTAAGGCTGTAACCATTCTGCTGCAATTACTCCTTAATGTTTCTTATTTCGATTTCCAAGTCATGAGAATTGTTACAAATTTGAACGGCTCTGTTATACAAAGTTCTTATTATGTCTTGTTTGGTTCTATTAGAATAACTTGAACCTTGATTTAAATATTGTCCTGTGTGAGTGGGTTTACGATAAACTGTTGTTTCAGTGTTCCAAAAAGTTTTAGTGCCAAAAATGTCTAACATTATTAGAAAAATTTGTTTGACAGGAGAGTTTTGGCTGAATTTTGCGGATAAGTTTCTTTTAAACCCATTTAATTATTACGTGTTGTTAAATAAAATTAGGTGGCAATTATTATTTACAAGATTACTTTATTAAATACAAAATAACGTTGTATTATTTTATTTTGTCTGCCACGACAAGGCTCTGGTAAGGATTTTTAAACTAAAATAGGCCATAATATGCTTCATTTTTCTACTAACTTACGAGTTCTTGGAGAAAATTTCACTTGCTGCAATAAACTGCTGGGACCTTCTTTGGAGGGAAAATTAACGTGAGTTTTTTCCTCACTTAGGTAGAATAGTGAGATTTTTTACGTAATTTAGTTTTTATTCACTTTATATGGAAAAAAAGCGTTACCCATGTTCCATTCAACTTCTAATTAAAAATGCTACTTGGGCTGTGGATACAGGGAAAATAGAACATATATATAGGGAATGGATATCACCAAAGAAAAACTGGCAAATTTTGAACGAACGGATGGAACAATCTGAGAGGCATAACGGTTGGGTAAATTTGATCTTTGGTCCGACTTGACGTATAACTCTACTTTTTTGTCGAAACTACTTTTTTTGGGTTTTTCGCCACTAAGTTAAGGAATTTTTTTCAAAAATATGTTAAAACCCACTGCGTAAATTCCTAAAGAAAAAAATTTGTTAGTTTGTCAGTGGTTTTTAAATAAGATAAAAAATTTGCCTAAACACACGCAAATCCTAACTAGAATTTAAGTACTTATCTGACGTTTCGGCAGAAATTCTACTGCCGTTATCAAAGAATTTTATCCTTTTCAAAAACTTTTTTCGATTCTTTTTTAAAATATCTGTCTGTTGTCATACAACTGACTGACTTTGACTGATATATATTTCAAATATTAACTTGACAGTTTGGTGCGTCGATAGTAGCCAACAAGGTATTGGGTGAATTTAGTAAAATTTAAAATCAAAATTATATTTGTTTGAGTGTTCTCGATTTTAGATTACTTTATAAAAATACAAAATTTTTATTTTAAAATATCAATTATAAAAATTATCTTTTGACTAACTTTAAGAAAAAATATATTAGAAACCCAAAGAACATCAATGCTATTTTTTAATTTATTTTAAAAAAACCTTTTTGAAAATCTTGTTTTAAAATTGGAAGCCAAACTGTATTTATATCAACTGATATGCTAGCTATGCATTCATCTTCGTTAAGATAGATGCAAGCTGCTTCTTTGATTTTTTTTTTTTTTTTTTTTTTGTGTCTGGTTCTTTTTGTAATATACTGGTTTCTCCCCACATTACTCTATGATCATTTTCAAAAGAATGTTGGCAAATTTTAGACTTCTCCCAGTCTCCCCTTCTGAGGTAACCCTTATGGTCATTTATTCATTTATTCTAACTTCCAGAGGCCTTGAAGTTTCTCCAATATGAAATTTACCACACTCGCAAAGAATTTTATAAACGATATTTTTTGAGTTTTGCTCAGCATTTAATGGTTTTGTTTTGGTTAGAATTGATCTAAGAGTATTTGATTTTTTAAAAATTGTTCTAATATTATAAGTATTAGCGATTCATTTAATTTTTTCCGAAATACCTGGTATAAAAGGAATTATTAAATTTGTTGGTTGTACATTATTATGTCTACGTTCGCGTGGTCTTGGAAATTCGATTTGTCTAAAAGAATTTTCGATGAAGTTATTTGGATACGAATTTTTAATTAAGACCTCTTTTATTATTTGTTTTTCTTGTAAAAATGTGTTATTGTCCGAACAAATAATTTTAGCTCTATCGTATAGACTTTTTATTACTGCTTTTTTAACCGATGAGCAATGATTTGAGTTAAAATTTAGATATCTATTTGTATGTGTTGGTTTTCTATAAACTGAGGTTTGTAATGTATTTTGTTTGTTTATTAAAACATCTAAAAATGAAATTTTGTTATCGTTTTCTGCTTCTAAAGTAAATTTTATTGTTGGTTCTTTACCGTTTATAAAATTAAGAAAATCATTAAGTTTATTTAAATCGTGTGGCCAAATACTAAAAATATCATCTATATAGCGAAACCAAATGACCGGTTTAAAATTAAATTCCTCTAAAATTTTATTTTCAAAATCTTCCATAAAAATATTACTCATTAGAGGAGAAAGTGGAGAGCCCATTGCCATCCCAAAATCCTGTTGAAAAAAATCACTTTCCCACTGAAAATATGTGGTTTCTATGCATAATGTGAGAAGTTCTAGAATAGCATTGACGCTCAGTGTAGTTCTTTCGCCTAATGAGTAATATTTTTATGGAAGATTTTGAAAATAAAATTTTAGAGGAATTTAATTTTAAACCGGTCATTTGGTTTCGCTATATAGATGATATTTGTAGTATTTGGCCACACGATTTAAATAAACTTAATGATTTTCTTAATTTTATAAACGGTAAAGAACCAACAATAAAATTTACTTTAGAAGTAGAAAACGATAACAAAATTTCATTTTTAGATGTTTTAATAAACAAACAAAATACATTACAAACCTCAGTTTATAGAAAACCAACACATACAAATAGATATCTAAATTTTAACTCAAATCATTGCTCATCGGTTAAAAAAGCAGTAATAAAAAGTCTATACGATAGAGCTAAAATTATTTGTTCGGACAATAACACATTTTTACAAGAAAAACAAATAATAAAAGAGGTCTTAATTAAAAATTCGTATCCAAATAACTTCATCGAAAATTCTTTTAGACAAATCGAATTTCCAAGACAACGCGAACGTAGACATAATAATGTACAACCAACAAATTTAATAATTCTTTTATACCAGGTATTTCGGAAAAAATTAAACGAATCGCTAATACTTATAATATTAGAACAATTTTTAAAAAATCAAATACTCTTAGATCAATTCTAATCAAAACAAAACCATTAAATGCTGAGCAAAACTCAAAAAATATCGTTTATAAAATTCCTTGCGAGTGTGGTAAATTTTATATTGGAGAAACTTCAAGGCCTCTTGAAGTTAGAATAAATGACCATAAGGGTTACCTCAGAAGGGGAGACTGGGAGAAGTCTAAAATTTGCCAACATTCTTTTGAAAATGATCATAGAGTAATGTGGGGAGAAACCAGTATATTACAAAAAGAACCAGACAAAATTAAACGAAAAATCAAAGAAGCAGCTTGCATCTATCTTAACGAAGATGAATGCATAGCTAGCATATCAGTTGATATAAATACAGTTTGGCTTCCAATTTTAAAACAAGATTTTCAAAAAGGTTTTTTTAAAATAAATTCAAAAATAGCATTGATGTTCTTTGGGTTTCTAATATATTTTTTCTTAAAGTTAGTCAAAAGATAATTTTTATAATTGATATTTAAAAATAAAAATTTTGTATTTTTATAAAGTAATCTAAAATCGAGAACACTCAAACAAATATAATTTTGATTTTAAATTTTACAAAATTCACCCAATACCTTGTTGGCTACTATCGACGCACCAAACTGTCAAGTTAATATTTGAAATATATATCAGTCAAAGTCAGTCAGTTGTATGACAACAGACAGATATTTTAAAAAAGAATCGAAAAAAGTTTTTGAAAAGGATAAAATTCTTTGATAACGGCAGTAGAATTTCTGCCGAAACGTCAGATAAGTACTTAGATTCTAGTTAGGATTTGCGTGTGTGTAGGCAAATTTTTTATCTTATTTAAAAACCACTGACAAACTAACAAATTTTTTTCTTTAGGAATTTACGCAGTGGGTTTTAACATATTTTTGAAAAGATTTCCTTAACTTAGTGGCGAAAAACCCAAAAAAAGTAGTTTCGACATTATGAATCCGCTACAAACATATAGATTTTATTTCTCTACTTTTTTGTTTACTATTTCTTTTGTGCCTTTTTTCGAGTCTTTTCTCTAAAATATCTAATAAATTGCTCCCTTTTGTATAAAAATTTTACAAAAAGTAAGTATTTTCTGCAAAAAACAGATGAGATATGAATATTGTCTTTATTTTTAATTCTAAACTTCTGGCTAGCGTAAATCACTATAAACTAAAACAAAATGTAAGAAAATTATTGCCATGAAAACAACAATAAAATACGCCATTTTAAAATGCCGTTGTCAACACCTTGTGTCAAAGCATAGAACAAGTGACGTTTCCCCAACCGTTTTGCCTTTTTAGCTATGAAACTGTCAATTGCATCGTTAGCCCTAATTTTTTAGATTTGTCGGTTGACATAGCAAGAAGGATTTCACATATATCTTACATCCAACGCTAACTAACTCGTTTATCCAAAGTAGTTTGTGACTACCGCCGGATACCCAAAAAGTGTATAAGCAAACTACTTGGTAAAAGAAAGCTACATTAAAGCTTCATCGAAAGGCGATTTCGGCAAGCTTTCTTCGGTATACCATTTGGTTAATCAATTATTGGTACCTTTGACGTCATATATACACTGAACCAAAAAAAGGCTCCGTTTTCTAAGAAAAATACATTGAGCCAATGTATTTTGTATATGATTTTTGCTCCGATGTAAAGCTTTATTAATATCATAATCAAGTTCACATACACTTTATAGCCCAGTTTCAAAAAAAAGTTGTTACAATATAAAGAGTCTTTAAAAACAATTTTTATGAAGGATGTTATGAAATCAAGGATTAAGAGACATGTTTTCATAGCTTTTAATTACACCTAAGCATGAATTTAGTAAAAGGCTGTTACGTACATGAATTTGATAATCCTATTTATGTATTTTGTATACCCGGTTCAATTTCCATAAACTTGTCCATACATTCCATAACAACTTTTAAATGACAGTCATTTTTTTATTTATTTCATATGATCTTTTATTATCTCTGTTACCTGTACATACTATTGATAACAACTCTCTATAAAATGCCAAGAAACACTTTTCATTGATTTCGGAACTTTCGGAAAAATGAAAATTTTTATAACTTTCCTCCGATTTTTGTAACAGTTACGTGTTATTGATGTACAAATATCTACAAAAAAATTAATAAACGCCTGTTATAAATACTATGTACGATATTTTTTTCAGTGTAGTAATGACGTAACACACCAGGGTCAGTCCATATCAAGTCAACCAGGGTATTTTACCACACCATCTCCGATGTTGATGATTTTTAGTATACATGTTTTTCCTACCAAAAAACTGGAAAATCCAAAATTTCAGACTTTTTTGACCAGTTGTTTATTTTGAATTAATTTTTGAAAATCGAAAAAGTCACTTATTTGTCCTTAACATGTGCGCACAAAATTAGGAATATCCAAAGAACCACTTATAATAGAAAAGTAGGTGAAGGTTCATTTTAAAGCTCTTATAAAGACCTTTCATATGAGAATATTGCATAACATATATTGAAAAAAAAAATAAAAAAAAAATTTTTGATTTTTTTTTTGAAAAATTTCAAAAAGGCCATTTTTAATTTTTTTCAAAAAATTATATTATTTTCTTTAAAGTGTTATTAAACTATTCACAAAATTTTGAGATGGACAAATGATGGGTTCAATGTGAAAAAATTTATTAAAACTGTCACATGCATGAAAAATCGCCTATAAAATGTACTTAATATTTTTGATATTTTTTTTGACATTGAACCCATCATTTCTCCATCATAAAATTTTGTGGATAATTAAGTAACACTTTGACCAAAATTATATATTTTTTTCAAAAAAATTAAAAATGGCCTTTTTGAATTTTTCAATTTTTTTTTTCAATTTTTTATTTCCAATAAAATGATAAAAACACTTATAATGAAAAAATTGAAGCATTATTAAATGAAGACTCATATTCAAAATTAAACAAAGACCCAACAAAAACAATTGAAAGAAAAATTTATTCAACTTTAGATAAACATAAAAGATTTTTTAACGATCTAGAACGTTCAGAGCTAACCCCACATTATAGTAAACCTCCCCATTTTTACGGCTTGCCCAAAATTCATAAACCAAATATTCCTTTTAGACCAATAGTTAGTAGCATTAATTCTCCATGTCATAAACTCGCAAAATATTTACTTAAAATTTTAAATCCCTTAGTAGGAAATACAAATTCATTTATAAAAAATTCTCAACACTTTTTTAAAAAAAAAAAAAAAAAAAAAAAAAAAAAAAAAAAAAAAAAAAAAAAAAAAAAAAAAAAAAAAAAAATTATCCGAGGTCAATTTTAATAACAATCACTTGATGGTGAGTTTTGATGTGGTGAGCCTTTTCACAAATGTACCTGTAGATAAAAGCCTTTCTATAGTAAGACATCGATTAGAAAATGATCAAAATTTAGGCGAAAGAACTACACTGAGCGTCAATGCTATTCTAGAACTTCTCACATTATGCATAAAAACCACATATTTTCAGTGGGAAAGTGATTTTTTTCAACAGGATTTTGGGATGGCAATGGGCTCTCCACTTTCTCCTCTAATGAGTAATATTTTTATGGAAGATTTTGAAAATAAAATTTTAGAGGAATTTAATTTTAAACCGGTCATTTGGTTTCGCTATATAGATGATATTTTTAGTATTTGGCCACACGATTTAAATAAACTTAATGATTTTCTTAATTTTATAAACGGTAAAGAACCAACAATAAAATTTACTTTAGAAGTAGAAAACGATAACAAAATTTCATTTTTAGATGTTTTAATAAACAAACAAAATACATTACAAACCTCAGTTTATAGAAAACCAACACATACAAATAGATATCTAAATTTTAACTCAAATCATTGCTCATCGGTTAAAAAAGCAGTAATAAAAAGTCTATACGATAGAGCTAAAATTATTTGTTCGGACAATAACATATTTTTACAAGAAAAACAAATAATAAAAGAGGTCTTAATTAAAAATTCGTATCCAAATAACTTCATCGAAAATTCTTTTAGACAAATCGAATTTCCAAGACAACGCGAACGTAGACATAATAATGTACAACCAACAAATTTAATAATTCCTTTTATACCAGGTATTTCGGAAAAAATTAAACGAATCGCTAATACTTATAATATTAGAACAATTTTTAAAAAATCAAATACTCTTAGATCAATTCTAACCAAAACAAAACCATTAAATGCTGAGCAAAACTCAAAAAATATCGTTTATAAAATTCCTTGCGAGTGTGGTAAATTTTATATTGGAGAAACTTCAAGGCCTCTTGAAGTTAGAATAAATGACCATAAGGGTTACCTCAGAAGGGGAGACTGGGAGAAGTCTAAAATTTGCCAACATTCTTTTGAAAATGATCATAGAGTAATGTGGGGAGAAACCAGTATATTACAAAAAGAACCAGACAAAATTAAACGAAAAATCAAAGAAGCAGCTTGCATCTATCTTAACGAAGATGAATGCATAGCTAGCATATCAGTTGATATAAATACAGTTTGGCTTCCAATTTTAAAACAAGATTTTCAAAAAGGTTTTTTTAAAATAAATTAAAAAATAGCATTGATGTTCTTTGGGTTTCTAATATATTTTTTCTTAAAGTTAGTCAAAAGATAATTTTTATAATTGATATTTTAAAATAAAAATTTTGTATTTTTATAAAGTAATCTAAAATCGAAAACACTCAAACAAATATAATTTTGATTTTAAATTTTACTAAATTCACCCAATACCTTGTTGGCTACTATCGACGCACCAAACTGTCAAGTTAATATTTGAAATATATATCAGTCAAAAGTCAGTCAGTTGTATGACAACAGACAGATATTTTAAAAAAGAATCAAAAAAAGTTTTTGAAAAGGATAAAATTCTTTGATAACGGCAGTAGAATTTCTGCCGAAACGTCAGATAAGTACTTAGATTCTAGTTAGGATTTGCGTGTGTGTAGGCAAATTTTTTATCTTATTTAAAAACCACTGACAAACGAACAAATTTTTTTAGGAATTTACGCAGTGGGTTTTAACATATTTTTGAAAAAATTTCCTTAACTTAGTGGCGAAAAACCCAAAAAAAGTAGTTTCGACATTCTTGTTAAGGTCAAAATGCTGACTTTTTTATTTTGAAAAATTAAAAAAAAAAAACTACGAATCAAAAAAATCTAAAAATTTGCATTTTCAACTTTTATGGTAAGAAGAAAATATATACCAAAAATCATCAAAATTGGAATTGGTCGCGTAAAATTTTTGTGATTTTTTGGTTGATTTGATATGGAATGACCCACAGAAAGTGGTCACTTTCTTCCGAATTCGTTCGTTAGGTTAAGAGAAACGAGCTTTAACCACACTTTTTTGTTTGTTTTTTGTGGATATTTTTCTATTTAAGTGGTTTATTTTGCTGAAGAAGATTTAACAAATGGCTCAAAGAAAAGATGCGATAGGTTTTATTTGTAAACTTTTTACACAGAACCGTGCCACATTCCACGGTAGGCAATTTGACATACCAAAAAGATACCCTGGAGTCACGGTAACGTCATCATTTTTGTATCCGAAATCGGTTGATAAACATTTGACGGACCAAACCATGTACCAAAACTTGCCGAAATTGCCTTAAGTAAAAACGCTACCAATTTTGTACCAATAGAAATAATGGTTTTGAAGAATTTTTTTTAGAAGGTAAAAAAGAGTAACATCTTATCTAATTAAGTTATAATTCTTTTAGTGCAGATTTACTGAACCTAAAATACTGGTTTTGCTGTATCTTACCAATAGAACAAATATGTTTAGGAAGAGTCTTACACGGACCACAAAATTCTGGACGCTGTAAACATTTAAGCAATAAAACAAGCAAGACAGGAACACCATCAGAAGCGAAAGAGCTACTTGGATTCCATAGAAGTCGTTGAACATGTCAACAGCTGTTCCCATATCCAGAAAGAGTGCTTTGGCCCTTCTTATTTTGATAACATTAATTTTTGCGATATTCAGCTTCGATACAGTTTTTAAGATGTTGTAGATGATGTTGAATTTTGTATGCATAATTTTGGCAGTCATAAAACTTGCGTTTCCTATTAAGGTCATTCTGTGTGTGATGATTAAGACAGGAAGAGCTAAAAAATCGCACAATTAGTATTTGCATCTTTGCCGGTGAAAATCGTAACATAATCTATTAAGATTCTTACTAAAAAAACTATGAAAAAAAAGGCTATGAGGGTCGTATCAGTTTTTTTTAAACCAGCTCCAAAATAAAAAATCTAGGCGATTTTTTTTATAAATTCTTTTACAAAAACAAAGTTATGATTGTTTTCCACAAACCAAAACTACATTTTTTTGAACTCGACGCGCGTTTCGCTAACAACGTTAGCATCATCAGGAGACAATAAACAATAAACTAAATTAACCTACGCTCTATCTTATATACCATCTTTTAGTGGGCGGAGATAAGACTAATAATTTGTGATTGATCACGCTTTATAATCCTATCTTCCCTCAACTAAAGAATAAAGTGTACTAAACGGGATGGGTCCTCTATCTTTATTTAAACTATTTCTGGATTTAATGATTTCCATACTTTCATATGCATTAAAAAGTCTTTTGTTTGGTACACTTTTTAGAAGTTTTAGGTTGTGTGAGTGCAAAAAAGTGTAGTTTTGGTTTGTATAACTTTATTTTAGTGCAACCAAAGGTTCCAAAATCCCAACATAGTTAATAAATTCTTTTGACTAACTTATATTATGTAGAATCCCTTGTCTTTGTATATTGGCAAAAAATGATTTCAGTATCAATACCATTCCAATAAAAAGTACGATGGGAGTGTGGAAAAACGAATCCAAATACCATTTCTGAGCTTGCGTTTTGTAACGATGTTGGAAGGAATCTAATATCAATATTTTTTGATAGAAAGCTTGCCATCTTTTTTTCTTATTAAATAGATTTTGAAGACCCGAGAGGAAGTTTACTACACCTAGAAAAATAATGGAAAAATCGACAACGGGTATAAGACTCATAGAAAAATGAAGAGACAACTTCAAACAAAATTAAAACACATTACACACATGTAGGGTGGTCCAAATTCGAGGGGCCTCTATAGCTTTGTGCTTAGTTAGTAAGTAGTAAGAGAAGTCGAAAACTAAAAACCGCATTGCGATATGTCAAAGCGCTTCTGAGCTACAGGGTGATTCTCAAAAATGTGCGATTTTAAAGACCTTCTACAACTTTTTTATTTGCAAAGATAGAGATTTTCATTAAAAACATTTTTTGAAGATTTTTTAAAGAAAAATCTATCTATTTCACCGATTTTCTCTTAAAGCCTTTAGTTCCCGAGATATCAAACAAAGTTTTATTTCTTTAAATGGCATCCCCCAATTTTTATAAAAAATCAGTTTTCTAATAAAATATCCTGTCGAACGAAAACGAAAACGTCGAAATGGTTTAAAAGATATTTGCATATTTTGATATTTACCATTGTAGGCGCTGTGCGCGCCATAAATGTGTAAATAAAATTTTATACAAAATCAAGTTGGCTACGACACGAGGGGACACAGCAACCTTGAAGTTTAACTTCTAGTTTACTATAATTACCAACCCTAAAATAATAAACAAAAATAAAATTATTAAAAGTTTTTATTTAAAATTTTTATTAATTAAACTATCTAACAATTTTCTTTAATTCTAAAACAAATTGACGGCCGTTTTCTCTTGACGCTATTTTCTGCATTAAGAAGTTCTACCGCACCAATTCCCTTCTAGTAGTTGGGCGATTTCGAAATACAAGGACTCTCCCCCACAAAAAGAAGTCGCAAGGGGTCAGGTCTGGAAACCTGGGGGGCCAATATACAGGACCTTTATTTCCGATCCAGTTTTCGGCAAACACAATATTTAGCAAATTACCCGTCGGGGTCGATTGGGCATAAACTTATGTTTTTTAAGCACCCGAACGGCATTGCTGCGTGGAATTCCAGTGTTTCTCTCCATAGCCCTGGTGGAAGTATTCGAGTTAATTTCTATTTCTCCTAGAACCGTTAGTTCTTCCAACTCTCTATCTCTGGCTAGTCTTCTTCTATACGTCCTAGGCCGCGGTTTTGTAAAGGATCTGTATTCTTGTAGATGACGTTTTAACTTCAAAAATATTTTTGAGCTAGGTTGCTTTCTTTCCGGATATCTCTGGAAATATAGATTTAACGCCGTCTGTCGATTTTCGTTACTTTCAATATAACATTTTATCATATCGTACTGTCCAAAGTTTTCAAACATTTTTATATCTTGACGAAGACGCCACTTTTGACACTTGTGCTCGTTTATCATGGCAATTGTTTTTATTTGATCATAGCTACCTAGATAGATACCCTAAAACTGCATAGGTCAGAGTTAAACACGGCCTACTATGGTAATTTTTAAAAATTGCAGATATCTGTTTAACTTAACTTAACTTAATAAAAATAGGTGTATGGCACATCGTTTAACAGGAAATTTTATTACAAAACTAATTTTTTAAAAAAAATTGGAGTATTCCATTTAAAAAAATGTAACTTTGTGTTATATCTCGTGAACTAAAGGCTTTAAGACAAAATCGGTGAAACAGGTAGATTTGTCCTTAAAAAATCTTCAAAAAATGTTTTGAATGAAAATCTCTATTTTTACACATAAAAAAGTTTTAGAAGGTTTTCAGAAACGCACATTTTTGAGAATCACCCTGTAGCTCAGAAACGCTTTGACGTATCGCAATGCGGTTTTTAGTTTTCGGCTTCTCTTGAAAATCGAGCCCGTAACATGTATATTAGTTTTGGGCTAACTATGCTGCAAAAGCCCAAAGCTATAGAGGCCCCTCGAATTTGGACCACCCTGTACACTTCGCGACACATAAAACGCATACGCCGATTTTATTCAGGTTTGAATTCAAAAATTTCTTGGCAAATTGCAACGAACTTAAGCGCTATAACAACTGTTTTGGTTCCCCTTGGTATACAAGGTGTGGCAATAAAGCTAATTTTTTTTAATAGAATACCCAGTATATTTTTGCAGTTAGAATTTTTCAAAAAATTAGCTTTACAAAAATACCAAAAACTATTGAAATATATTTTGTAGTTTCTGAGATATTTCCGTTTAAAGTTTTAATAAAATACATTAGAAGCGACCATCTGATCAACCTTCAATCGTTTTTTTTTCAAGGCCGCTAGATTTTTAAGTTTATATCGTTAAAATAAAGAAATACATTCATGGCCCACTTGGTAGCTTGATCAGTTCAGTCAAAAATGCAAAAATATACAGGGTTTTCTATTTTACAAAAATTATCTTTATTGCCACACACTGTATACCAAGGGCAACAAAAAAAAGTTGTTATAGCGCTTAAGTTCGTTGCAATTTGCCAAGAAATTTTTGAATTTAGACCTACCCTTTATTTTCAATAATAAAAAAGATACTGAGTGTTTCAGTTATAAACAAACACCCTGTACTTTTGATCAACTTTTAATATGTTAAAATACTTTTATCAATGCATAAAAATATATCTATACAG
Source organism: Oxystoma pomonae (assembly GCA_963921995.1). Classification (NCBI taxonomy): domain Eukaryota; kingdom Metazoa; phylum Arthropoda; class Insecta; order Coleoptera; family Brentidae; genus Oxystoma; species Oxystoma pomonae. The sequence goes on along the minus strand of OY998167.1, from coordinate 1,306,814 downwards.
TGCGGTTAAAAACTCGCGATCTCGATTTTTGCTGGCAGAAAACTCCTAGAGCAAAGAATTTTCGTACACAGCTAAAGTAGACTCTGGCGCATTTTTAATGATAATTAAAATCAATCGCCCTCCTCTGAATCCAGGGCGCAGGCAAAAGATCATTTTTAGAAAATTAGCATGACATGCTCCAATGTAAATCATCCGTGTGTCAACATTTGACATCCTACAAAGTTCTTTTATAGCTCAATCGAGAGTCAAGAAATCTATCTACTCATCGGTGTAAGAAAAATTTTAAAAAGTTATATCACAATTTTGTTCAGTTCTTATCCATGAACCCGACACGAAAGTTGCTCTGCACGCTGTGTTCGAGTACAGGGAATTTGGACGAATTTCGACATAACGACACATTCTTGTATTGAAAAAATATTTCGGCCACCTTTTAAGAATCGTTGGAGTTGTTTCTTTAAGAGAAATTATCTGGAAATCTTTGTGTTTTGGTAGAATTTGTATTACTTTTTCAGTTTCTGAGTAATGCCTCTCCAAACACAATATTTATTTTTTTAAATTTTCATAGAAAAATCTGAAATTTTACTGTTTACAAGCAGTTATACATTTAAAACTAGATCACAATATGCTTCAAAATTGTTATTATGCAGGTAGTTACAACTATGTTGGGTCAAAATTATGATTGTTTTCCACAAACCAAAACTACACTTTTTTGCACTCGACGCGCGTTTCGCTAACAACGTTAGCATCATCAGGAGACGATAAACAATGTTGTTTATAATTAAATAATAAACAACATTGTTTATCGTCTCCTGATGATGCTAACGTTGTTAGCGAAACGCGCGTCGAGTGCAAAAAAGTGTAGTTTTGGTTTGTGGAAAACAATCATAATTTTGATTTAGTGCAACCAAAGGTTCCAAATTCCCAACATAACTATGTTGGGAACCGTTTCCGTGCGATCTACGAAATTCAAGAATAAGCCCCCAGAAAAGTGAAAACAAAACCTTACATTCGGTTAAGCTAACATCGTGCATTGTACATTTTTAGAATCGATATGAAATACCCTTTCTATAAATGAAATCAAATCAAATATCGTATTATACATCAAGGAAAGACGATCCTTCAAAAATCAGTAAAATTTCATATTTTTTTCCGAAAATTTACAACATTAAATATTGTGTTTGGAGAGGCAATACTCAGAAACTGAAAAAGTAATCCAAATTCTACCAGAACACAAAGATTTACCGATAATTTCTCTTGAAGAACCAACTCCAACAATTTTTAAATGGTGGCCAAAATAGTTTTGCAATACAAGAATGTGTCGTTATGTCGAAATTCGTCCAAATTCCATGTAATCGAATACAGCGTGTAGGGCAACCTTCATGTCGGCTTCATGCATAAGAACTGAACAAAATTGTGACAGAACCTTTTAGAGAACATCAAGTAGATTATTTTGGTTTTAAGGAAATTATCCTTTCAGCAATTTTGCAATAGGCAAGAGTGAAAAATGGCAGCCGATTTCATGCTCAATTGCTTGCATTCTTAGAGAATGTCGATATGCAATCTATAATGTCAACTTGGCTTGCATTGAAAATAATGACTATTTACCATTTAATGTTTATGTTTTCACCTACCTTTATTGCTTAGGTATCCAAATATGCCCTCAAAACTCCCTTTTTGCAACAATATTTGAAGATTTTAGCCTTTTTTTCAACAACAAATTGACAGAACACATACAATCTCGTCAATTGCCGAGAGCAGAGCCGGCGTCAGCTTTTTTATTTTTTGTCACTTATATATTTTTACCCTCTCTTTAATTTTGTAGGCTTTTTTAAAAGAACTTTAAAAGAACTTTCATTTTGTTTTAATTATTTAAAGCTTTTGGAGGTTACAAAACAAACCAACAGTCTTCATAAACTAACCTGCTGGCCGGAAAGAAAGTAGCTTGCCAAGAGCCGCGTTCTAACCAAGCACAAGGAAACTCATGTTCGTGCAAGTGAGGATACTACCTTCTTAAATGAAATAAGCCTTTTTACATATATGTTGGGAATTTGGAACCTTTGGTTGTACTAAAACAAAATTATGATTGTTTTCCACAAACCAAAACTACACTTTTTTGCACTCGACGCGCGTTTCGCTAACAACGTTAGCATCATCAGGAGACGATAAACAACAACAAACATTGTTTATCGTCTCCTGATGATGCTAACGTTGTTAGCGAAACGCGCGTCGAGTGCAAAAAAGTGTAGTTTTGGTTTGTGGAAAACAATCATAATTTTGTTTTTTTTCTTTTTACATATACTTTAAACATTTTGATAGCGGTGAAATACGCCGTCTGCCTGACCCCTAAGAGCCAGTTTCTCAGTAGCGAGTTAGCGTTAACTCAAGCAATATAACCTTATAAAAATCCTGAAAGAGCGGGTTAAAGTTAATTCCAGAGTAACCCTGGCTTCAAGGCGATGGTAAGTTACTTTACCCCAGGGTTAACCTAAAAAAATCTTGGCTTAAACAGCAAAACCCGCAATGAGAAATCGGCCCTAAATGCACCGTAGCCACTAATCGCGATTACATAATTTTTTTTCTCTGTTGATTACATGAAAATTAAGAAGAAGCATGGATGACCTAAACTAATCTGAAAATTTTTACGATGGACGGTGAGACATGCGCATTAAAGTGGATTCAGAGTTCCGTAAGGTAAGCGTGAGGTATGCGGTAAGACGCAAAGAAAATTATCTATACAGACCGCTTCAAGCTACTGCGAACATAGGGGGAATCAAGTCCAATTTACTCTCCGTGCCGTACGACCGAGGTGGATTCGAAGCACGCTGCAGTGTTATCTTTTGGAAATTCATTTTGTTTTTATTATTTTGTTTTATTTCTGTCTTGCTCGAGAAACAGATGGGTAAGTTCTTAATTGAAATAATACATTTTTAAAACCAAAAATGGATGTCTACGAAGTTGCCGAAAAAGTGCAGATGGTCAAATGGTCAAATCGTCATAACCCAACACACGTTCGATATTGGTCGAGGGAAAATTTGCATTTGTATTTTGACGTAAGAACACAGTATCCCCAAAAACTAAATGTTTGGGGGGGGGGGTATTATAGGGGAACACGTAATTGGGCCATTTTTTATTAACGGCAATTGCAATTTGAATGGTCCTAGATACTTGGATCTACTGCAGCAGCACATTATTCTAACTGCTAGGCAGTTGTTAGGTGTAAGATTTGGTGAAACATGGTTTCAACAAGATGGTTGTTCCGCTCACAATGTTGGCCTTGTTAGGGAATATCTTGATAATGTATTTCCTAATCGGGTTATAAGTACACGGGGAACTATTTTATGGCCAGCTCGATCTCCCGATCTTGCTCCTAATGACTTCTATCTGTTTTTGAAGAAGCTTTTCAAATTATCACCCCTAACATGCTTGGAAACGTTAGAAGGGGTTTTTATAGTAGGCTCGGATATTGTCTAGCCGAGCAAGGAGGACTTTTCGAACATTTGCTTTAATTTTTTTTTCACTGGGAGAATCTTTTTGGTTTTTAGAACGTATTGTTTTATTTTGAGAACTTGCTTTTATTTTGTTTCTCCTTATTATTTTCATTGTAACACGTCGTCACTGATAAATCTGAGCAGTTGACAATAAAACGCTCTTATTTATCAGTGACAAAAAATAAGAAAATTACGTTATAAAAATTTGCGTATTTATTGACCAAATTCCGGTTTCATTGACTACGCTCCACACAGCACCGTGGTTAGAGGCGTACTAAATACAAGGCGAACGGCGGCGAACGGCAGCGAATGGCGATCGCAAGCCTGAGTATTGGTTGCTTCACTGATAGGCGTGCGGTGTCTCTGCATGTACGTACACTGGCAAATTAGACTTCTTCCGCCCTATGTTCGCAGTAGCTTGAAGCGGTCTGTATAGCAAACGCATATTGCTGTTTATAGTGTTTCGTAAACCTCAAGCGCATATATTTGCAATTGTGTATTTCCCTTGCGCTTTACCGCATACCTCATACCGATCAATCTTTCATTGCGCCCTCGAAACCACAGTTGCTTGTCCCTGTTCCCCGCAACTACCCCTACCTAATTTTTAGCACCTAGAACACCGGTGTTCAACGAGTTATTAAAATACGGTTTGTAGATGCAAATAACCCGTCCCTTCCTGTCTGTCTGGCTAAGTACGTAGCCTTAGGAATTGATTGTAGTTTGCACCTGAGGACGATCAGAGATTGTACTGATCGAAACGTTGTGTATAAAAATATAGACAGTGGCGAAACACAGAGTTAATTTCAAACACATCATTGTCTCAAACTTTCAAACAAACGTTGGAATCCCGGTACGGACCCGGTATCAGCGATCTTTTTCGAGGCTACGAGAAAACTTTAATTAAGCATACCAGAGAAGACACGCACATCGAATTCCTATGCCAAGCAAGAGACAGCAACATTATTCCGGTTGCGTTTCGTTTTAAGGCATCATTTCCAGGACAAAGAGTTCAACGGATTCTAGTAAAGCGCTTATACGCTCCCAAATCAGCTTTTATCGCTGGAACAAGTCATTACTGACAGAAGAACTGGGACGACGGTTTCAGGAGATTCGAGAAAATAATATGGAGGAAGATTATCAACCGATTCTGGACAAAATTACACGAACCTGCGACCATCTGCGACAGACTTGGCAAGCGAAGCACCAAAGGAAATTCGCCCATCAACAGCCACAAAGTCAATCGACCACCAACGCTGTAAGAACCATCGTTAATGGGTCAAAGAAGACATTGACACCCATAGAAGAGACCTTACTTGCCAAAGGACTTAACTTTGCCATCGCTCCTAAGAAGATACCCACCATCGATATTATCACCGCCATAGAAGGTCATCCTCTTCCACGACAAGACGCCGACGAGTTCAGACATCAGGTAAGAACCATTATTGACAAACCTATTAAGCATACCTCTAATATAAGCAAGACAGAGGAAATCGCGTTAAAGAATCTTCAAAAGTACAAATCAGTTAAAATCTTACCGGCAGACAAGGGCAATGCAACAGTGATTTTGGACACGGAAACCAAAAAGTTGAAGAGGTACTTGCTAAAGGAAACTATAAACTTCTCCCAAAAGATCCGACGCAATCAATCGAAAGTAAGGTTTATAGAATTCTGAAAAAGTATTCCAGATATATTCCGGACAATACAAGGTCTCAACTTACACTACATCATAGCAAGCCTCCTCATCTATATGGACTTCCCAAAATTCACAAAGATGCAATGCCCTTACGCCCAATTACAAGTTCCAGAAATTCTCCAATAAGCAACCTGTCTAAATTCCTTTTGAAAATTATTCAACCTCTTGCAGGCAAGACGCCTTCATTTGTAGAAAATTCCAACCATTTTGTTAATATTCTTAAATCTTTTTTTTTAGGACCCGAGGATAGACTTGTCAGTTTTGATGTCGAAAGAAAGAGACTGGTTGATGACGAATCCCTTTATGAAAGTACCAGCCTACCGCTGGAGGGAGTGATGGAGTTGTTGTAGTGCTGCCTACATAACTCTTATTTTCCAGTGAAAGATAGGTTTTATGCTCAGGATGACGGTCTGCCAATAGGTTCATCGCTTTCGAATCACACGCAGTTGATACCGCAACATATAAACCTAACCTCTGGCTGAGATATGTTGATACTTTTATTGTCTGGACCGGGAATGACCAACAATTTTCAGAATTTCTTCACCACCTAAATAACATAAGACCCACCATTAAATTCACAATGGAGTTGGAGCAAAATTGTCAAATTCCTTTTCTTGATGTACTTGTCACACGAGTAGAAAGCGACATCAGAACAACAGTCTATCGTAAACCCACTCACACAGGACAATATTTAAATCAAGGTTCAAATCATTCTGCTACAACCAAACGGGGCATAATCAAAACTTTGTATAACAGAGCCGTTCAAATTTGTAACAATTCTCATGACTTGGAAATCGAAATAAGAAACATTAAGAAGGATCTGCAGCAGAATGGTTACAGCCTGAAACTTATAACAGATACTATTTCTAAATTTCAACAAATAGGACAGAGATTACAAGACCAAAACCAGGCAAATGCATTCCTTACAATCCCATACGTTAAAGGAGTATCAGAGAAAATTCGAAGAGTAGCGAAAAACTTTAATATTAAAACAGCTTTTAAATCTAGTAATACAATTCGAAGCCTTCTTAGTAAAACAAAACCGGAGAATAAACAAAATAAGGAATGCATTTACCAAGTTCCTTGTGAGTGTGGTGAATCATACATAGGCGAAACTAAAAGACCACTATCTGTTAGGCTTAAGGAACATCAGACGAATAAACAAAAAGGTGAAACAACGAAATCAGGAATCGCCGAACATGCATGGTCAAAACAACACCGCATGAAGTGGGCAGAAGCAAAGGTTTTGCACAAGGAGTCACACTGGAAGAAACGAAAATTCCTTGAAGCTGCCTTTATTGGGCAGAATCAGGGTATTTTCAGTAAACCAAGTGTTGAAATCCCAAATATTTTGAAGCCCCTTCTTGGGCAGAGCCAACTTCTTAAACTTCAAGGTTGAGTGGTTTCTCACAGTATATAAGTACGTAGCCTTAGGAATTGATTGTAGTTTGCACCTGAAGACGATCAGAGATTGTACTGATCAAAACGTCGTGTATAAATAAAATATAGACAATGGAAGTCCGAAACACAGAGTTAATTTCAAAAATTATTTTCCTGTATAACGGCTAAGATCGATTTTCAAAATATTATTTCAGCTTTATGGGGCGGGCCTGAACTGTGATTTCATAGGATTCACAAAACGTTCTAGATATTATTTGAATATTCAAACTCAGAATCGTACAAATACGCAAGGCATAAAAGAAATTTTGTGAAAAAAAGTGACAATAATTTTTTTTTCAATTTTTTATTTTGACCTGCCGAAGAAATATTCAGCTAAGTCCCACAAAAAGTTTTCTTACACCGACGAGTAGATAGATTTCTTGGCTCTCGATTGAGTTATAAAAGAACTTTGTAGGATGTCAAATGTTGACACACGGATGATATAATTTTCTAAAAATGATTTTTTGCCTGCGCCTCTGGATCCAGAGGGAGGCGATTGATTTTAACTATCATTAAAAATGCGCCAGTCTACTTTAGTTGCGTACGAAAATTCTTTGCCCTAGATGTTTTCTGCCAGCAAAAATGGAAATCGCGAGTTTTTAACCGCACTAATAAGCTAGATTAAGTAATCTATATAAAATATGCTTACCTATTATTTCAGTAATCACCCTCAAGAAAAACACAACTCCGCCAACCAAGTCATGATTTAAAACTTGAACGTCCGTACAAACGGTAATTGTAAGAGTTGTTACGGCAAAAGTTACCGATAATAAGGGTAAAAACTTTTCAGAAAGGCAAATTTTATGTTGGCCAGAGTCATATTTTGCACACACGCTCCAAACTGAACAGTAGCCATTCATAACAAAAAAAAGTTTATATTTTAAAGAATCGAGGGTTGTTCCTGGCATTTTTTTTAGCTTTTTCTTTTTAAATTAATGTGACTTTGGTGAACTAAATTCAGGCAGACCAAAAAAAAAAACGTCTTTATTAGAAATACCTATTTTTAATTTTATTAACAAAAAAGTTATTTGAACCTTGCCACTTGTAAAGAAGCTTTGCATTACCGAGCACGACTTCATTTTTTTGATCGATTGATACCATTAGGTATTAAAATAAAATTGGTTTTCCCAAAAACATAGGAAATTGATATTACATATTATTATTATTATGATGATGATGATCACTGCCAAAATTATGTAAAAAAAACTAAGAGACCTATATAATATTATACCTATACACGGTGTTTCAAATTCAATGTTCACCATGGGGATCTTCTAAACAGTAGGAGATACCAAAAGGTTTAAATTACAAATTCCTGATAGTTTCAGAGATAGGCGAAAAAAACCGAAATCTTCATTTTTAGTTTTCATTTTTCTGTGCCTTTATTCTTAAAGCTGTCAAAAAACGCATAAATCTTTCTATAGGCACTTTTTTAGGATCTACCTAGTGAGAGGTTCGTTTTTGAAACTTGACATTTCAGTGTGACAGGAGCACTGTCAAGTTCATTTTTTCTTATGGACACATCTTGCTCTAGGATTAGTGTCCTTAATTTTTCTCCAGCCGTTTGGTTCATAAAGGATGACAGATAACATTTTGCAAGTTTATTTTGACAAGTCACCTGACGTTTTGGGTTTATTTTATCTTTTGCTTTTAACTTACTCAAAATATTTTGGAAATAACAAATAAGTTTACCTAATATTTCAAAAAAACTTGTTTTCTTTGTTTTTTAATCTTTGAATTTGGGCTGATGATGGTCAATTAACTCAAAACGTCAGGTACTTGTCAAAATGAGGTTGTAAAATATCTGTCATCCTTTATGAACCAAACGGAAGGAGGAAAAAAGCATGTGTCCATAACAACACTGAAATGTCAATTCTCAAAAACGTAGATCCTAAAAAAGTGCCTGTAGAAAGTTTTGAGCGTTTTTTGACAGCTTTAAGCATAAGGGCGCAGAAAAATAAAAACTAAAAATAAAGATTTCGGTTTTTTCCACCTGAGCTAACCGGAATTTGTAAACTTTTTTTTTAGTTTTGATCAAAGCATAAAATTGCGCAACTTTGCCCTAATTTAAACCTTTTCGTATCTCCTACCGTTTAGGAGATCCCCATGGTGAGCATCGAATTTGAGACACCCTGTATATCCCTAGTATGATTTTTTCCAATTTTATTAAATTATTTTCTTTTATAAAATAGTTATTGTATTGTATTGAATTTCTTCGAGCCCCAAAATGTTTTTGACTTGACTGATTAAGACTAGGATAGAAATACGCTAAAAAATTCTGGAGAAAATTTAATCTCAAATTTATTCAAGGTCTCTTGTGTATTTTTGATAGCCTGAGGTATGTTGGCATCAGCTCCAAATAAAAATATTAAATAGGTATTTAAGGTGAAGAATGTAATTATTTTATAATCTTTCGTTTTTCTGTTTATTTGCCAATGTAGGCCAACAAAAGAAAACTTGAATGGCCTTGAATAAATTTGAGATTCAATTCTTTCGTAAATTTTCTCTCCGTGTAATACCAGCGTTAAAGAATACTCAGTTATTATCAAGTTATTCCACACTTCCCAAATGCATTTTCGCAAGGTCATAACTTATTAAGGGACACTTTAATTAAGTTGCTGATTTTTAGATTATTTTTTTTCAAAGTTATTTATACAGATATTCTTTCGTTATGATTGAACTGATTATCGGAAGTGAAAGTGGTTTTTATTATCAGATCAGTTTGCTCACTTTAATCACATTAAAAGAAGAAGAATTTAACAGCTGATTCTGAACTACGTTTTTTTAGGTAGATATTTTTGAATTTCCGAAATTTTGAGAATTTTTATGTATTATTCTAAGAGGAAATTTTTTACTGTCCTGTATTTTTTTCTTAATAACCTGTAATCCGAAAACCGAGTAAATATTATTTTCTTCTATTAAAAATGAAAAAAGAAGTTAAAAAACCCCCAAATCATCACCATTTTTTTTTGTACTCTGTTCTTCATTTTTGAGAGTTTTAAACAATACCAAAATTCAAAACAATTTTTGTTTACTTTTAATTGAGGTTAAGTTAACCCTGTGTTCATTCGTGGCTATAAGTAAAGTAATGGCAAAAATTTGGAGCTTGATTTCAGCAATGTTATGGTTTGATTTGATTTGTCTCAACAGAAAGTTTAGGTCTTGAAATCCCTGAAACTGCAGCTTCTTAGCTTATTGTATCTCTTGCTGTATACCTTCCTAATCTAAGAGGTTTGACGACCTCGCAAGGAGCAGCAGCCCCTTTATTAGGTTTCTCTGTCAGTTAGCTTCTCTGGAGGGGTCGTCCTCCAGGAGGTTTTGTGTTTTGCAGAAGGTTAGTGCATCCGTCATCCTCATCACATAGTCTACAGATGGGTTCGTCTCTATACATTCCCATCCTATGCAGGTGTTTCACAGTGCTCAGTGACCGGTTAATAGCACCGTCACTTGTCTGATTTCTTTCCTATTCAGTTTAAGAATTTCACAGGTGAGTGGTGCTGAAGGGGATGCCACCATTATTTTGCTGTGGTTTTGTCCCGATATTGAATGCCAGTGGTTTCGATGTTATTCAAGCACCCATCGCTTGATATGGCCACGTATCGAGGTTTTTGGAATTCCAAATACAGGTTTAGGTCCTATAAATGGTCTTTCTGATTCTCTTCTTGCGCATGTTCATTGCCTGCTACCCCTATGTGCCCCGGCACCCATGCAAGGGTGACTATTGTGTTTCGCTAGGGTTAGGAGGTTTGTTATGGTAGTCATGATGAACCCTAAAATAATTAAGGATTAAACGACACACATCCTATTAGATACATCGTAGCACGTCATACGCAAGTTTTAGAGATAAGAAAAACATACCGCCATGGCAGCCTGATCTCCGCTAAGTGCTTCAGTATACTTCTAAAGCTTTCCTGAAATACTAAGATCGCCAAGGGCGGGTTGACTAGTACTTAAATAAATTGCATGAAAAATACATGAATATTTAAATGGGAGGGTGTCTAATAGGATGTGACCAATTTTTAAATCCACCTGCTAATGCTTTGAGATGTAGCGGGCTTATGAGGATTTTTAATTGTTAAAATAGGTGTATCCTCTGTTCCTCGAAATAGTTTTGTTTTCTGTATGCAATATACAGGGTTCCTAAGATTTTCCTTAGGGATAGGATTTCAATAAATCAAACAGAAATGGCATAGAAAGTTCTGCGCGCACAAAAGAAACAGGTATATTGAGCAATGGTGCCAGTTTGTCATTATCTCCGGACTGCTTTCATCAGAAAAAATTGTCGCCACTCTTTCATTGTGAGCATAAATCATAGTTGCAATAATAACCGTTGACAAGATGTCTACAAATTCCGCTAGATGGCAGCCACACCATGAGATTAAAAATTAGATGTTTTCAGGTCCAAACCACAGCTTTTTCTTGCTTAAAGGAGGCGGCAGGGTCCATTCTTTACGATACTGAGCAATAAACTCGTGAGGTTGTTAACATTAGAAAGAAATATCTTCGCTTTTAATTAAATTTCTTTCCATTCTGTTCTACTAGTGACATCTATCCGGAACTAGCAGCCAAAGAAATCTATAAAGGGCACTATTTTTCCTGCAGAGCTTTTTGCTTGCGATATTATTGATTTTAAATAAGCTGGCCCTACACTACATTTGATATTTTCGAGGTGTTTTATGGCATGATCTCGAAACATGTAGCGAACCAATTCTTCAAAACTAGCGGGAGGGTAAAAGCGAAAAATGAAGGGCTGCCAATATTTTTAACACCCAAAAAGGGGTGAAAAGATTTATTTTGCTCTGTTTCTTTACAAAAAACGTTTTTTTTTTATGAAAAACTTGAGCTCTGCCACTTTTTTTATTTTTTTCTTCAACTTTCTCGAAATTTTCGTCATAGCGTAGAAAAAACTTATTTCCTCCATGGTCATACTCTACTTTTATTCGAAAAAATTTAGAAACAGAGACGGGATCAGTTTTCCTAAAATGGGGGATCTTGGTTTCGGGTGAGAAGATAAAGGGCGCCACAGGCAAAAATTTTTCAATTAAATAGCCGAACGCAAAAATGTTAGAAAAACAAAGTACGAAATAAAAATGGCGCCGCTTTTTTTTTCAAAAATTACGTAATTTCGGGAACGCGAAGAATTAGGTCTAAAGAGTATAATTTTTAAGAAAAAAATATCAATTTTCTTGCCCTCCTCCACTGGGACTACAGGGGCCGTGCACAAATTACGTAATGGTCATAGGGGGGAGGGGGGTTACAAAACGTTACGTAGGGGGGAGGGGGGTTTTCGACAGCGTTTGCATTTGTGTGAAACTAAGAAAATTTGGAATGAAAATAAGTGAAAAGTTTTTTTTTGGGGGAGGGTAGTGGTCTTGAAATCGTTACGTAATATTAGGGGAGTGGCGTGCCAAACCGTTACAAAACATTACATAGGAAGGGGGTCAAAAATTGGTAAAATCACCGTTACGTAATTTGTGCACGGCCCCACATCTGACTGTTCCTCCTTTTTGATTTCGAATCAAAGTGCAAAACCCGGGTTGGACGTTCGAAGGCGTGAACCCGTCCTATTTGCTTGATAAAGTTTCTACGGAAATATCTCAGTCGATTTCTCCGACCGTGTATGAACGCTTTAGGTTAGGCATTTGCATGTCTCTCAGTCCCCAGCCTGTAAATAGTGCGTAAGGACAATGGTTACAAAATGAAAAGCCGAAAAATATTTTTTTTTTACGATATCTTTCATCAGTTTGGTATTAAAGTCGAGCAAAAACAATTTTTATTCCAGTCCTAAAGGTATGAAAATGGAAAACATTAGAAAACAACAACCTGGAATGGATTTACTACGTGTAAGATGTAGTGACAACATCGCCCCATGCCCATCCTTTTCTGCCTAATGTGCTTTTCCGTTTATCTGCGTCTTATACACGGCTGCTTGGCCCCCTAAGGATTTGCTTAGGAACCCTGTATAATGGTAAAACATAAACAGAACTGTAAATTTTCTTTGAAACAGGGTATTTAAGCCAAGGCTGAATTCTTCTGGGTCCAGATATTTTAGAAATATCTTTAAGAATTATTTCTTTAAACGCGTATTTTCACAATCGCGCGCGCGATACCATCTTCACTTGTCGCATGAGCGCAAGAAGTATACTGAAGTACCTAGCAGAGATTAGGCAGGCTGCCATGGCGGTATGTTTTTCTTATCTCTAAATCTTGCGTATGACGTGCTACGAAGTATCACTACCTAATAGGATGTGCCCCATCGAAGTATAATTTAGTTAAATACCTATTAAATTATTTTTAGATGTGCTAAAATACACTTTAAGTAGGACACGTTTTTGGTAAATTTAAAGACTGTAAAGAACTTTGATTGAAAAACATTTATACCACTTTATGTCTTACACACCTTACACTTCGAACAGTACCCTCTCCAGATAGGCCGATCAACTCATACCGATTTAGTGTCCTTTTATCCACCTTCGCCGCCATTTTGACAGAAAACTAATGGATTATCTGTCACTTTTGAGTGACACTCAAAAGTGACACTCAAAAGTGACAGATAATCCATTAGTTTTCTGTCAAAATGGCGGCGAAGGTGGATAAAAGGACACTAAAACGATAAGAGCTGATTGGCCTATGTGGAGAGGGTAATGCTTCGAGCAATTAAAATTTTTTCTGTTTTTTTTTTTGATAAAAATGGCAAAATAAAAATCACATCTACGACCCACCAAGCGCATTTTTGATTCAAATTCACCTCTAAATAAATACATCAATTAATTCATGAAGAAATCCATGGATTAATTATTATTAATATAAAACTGGCATAAGGTATGCTAAGGAAAGCTTTAGTGCTTTTACAGAGAGACCACTTTATAAACAAGAATCAACCTTATAGATATAAGTATGATAAATTTCTTGCAAATGACGTTAACGTAGGTATGTACTTCTCAAAGCATTAACATATCAAAAGTTTGCGAACTAGTTCGAAGATCAATAAATTTCAAAATTAATGTGGGAATCGAATCTAATATTTCTACATAGGAAATTACTTTTTCTTCTAATCTTCAGTAATTTGCATGTGATAGCTCATGTAATGGATGAAGATGGCAAAAAAGTCGGCAAGTATGAGATATAATCAGTAGCGTAGTAAGAAACATTTTCAGGAGGGGGATATATGTATATTTTTTTTCAGAATAAATATATTTTTTTAGATCGCCGCTTCCCTTTACTACGCCACTGGATATATGGTAAGTTTAGTTTTTCATTTAATAAGTATTATGAGGTAATATTAAAAGGTGTATTTTTAATGACAGTTACACACTATAAATGACAAAAGAACACCCACCGATGGTTGAATATATGAAGAATTAATTGGGGGCTTCATGAGATCGCTGTCTTATATCTTTCCTCTTATAAGTAATTTCTGGAGCATCCCTATACAAAAACCAGCAGTAATCCGCGAGCAGTGCTTCATTCCAGCGGCCCTGATATCTCCGTTCCATGAGAGAAATATCCTAGTGGAATCTTTCCCCATGCTCGTCACTGACAGCTCCACAACTGGGTGGGAAAAAAATCAAGATAGAAGTGGAGAAAATGTATTTTTAGTGACATATTACATCCGAGTTGATGGTACTTTTCTAGAAGTACTTTTACCAATTGAGTGTAATTTTCCTCCCTTCTGTTTCTTTTCCTTTCAGAACTAGGTCGAAAGCAGGATCCTTTACGAATTCACGTATTTGTGGCCCAATGAAGATGCCTTCCTTGACTTTTGCATCAATTAGTTTCGGAAATTTTTCTCTCAAATATTTAAAAGCCTGACCATCTTGGTTGGCTTTGACAAAATTCTTCATTAAACTGAGCTTGATATGTAGGGGTGGAAGAAGAACATCTTTTGGATTCACGAGAGGCTCGGCAACGACATTTTTCTCACTAGGTTTAAGATTCCTTGCAGGCCAATCTACTAGGATATAGTGTGATTTCCTATCTCTACTATCCCACATACATAAAAAGATACAGTATTAAGTGTACCCTAATTGCATTCCTTATAGTATAGCAATGACTTTTAGGTCGCCACAGATTTTCCACTTATTTTCAGCATATTTGATTGAGTTGAGGAGGGTTGCCATATTTGCATAAGTCTCCTTCATATGAAATGCGTGACCAACAGGAACAGAAGAAAGACGATTGCCATTATGAAGCAATACAGATTTTAATGTCTATGAATAGCCTGCATTCAGTTGGATTATGCTCCATTTTCAAACTTTTCATCAGACCATTAATATCACAGCAAAAAACAAGATTATTCTCCTTCTTAAAAAAAGGTAACAGATTCCGCTGACGCTGTCTGTACTTAGAGACCCTGACATCTGGTTGAAAAAGATTCCATTGCTGTAACCTTGATCCTAGAAGTTCTGACTTTTCCTGTGACAAGTCAAGATCTCGAATGAGATCATTTAACTCAGACTGGCTCAATCTGTGTGGCTGATCATCTTTTTCTTCAAAATCAGGATCGTGTGATATTGAAGGCATGTTAAATTCCTCATCTTCCACATTGTCTTCACTCTACTTCCAACTCATAGTTTTGAGGTGGAGTAGGAATTGGTAAACTGTCTGAATGTGGTATAGGTCGATTAGCATATGGGAGATTCGGATATTGAACTGTTCCTCTTTTTTTCATTGACAATCCTACATTGATAGGCGGAGTCAAGCAAAAATAGCAGTCATCTATGTGGTTTGTAGGCTCCCGCCAAACCATGGGCACCCCAAAAGCCATCGATCGTTTTTTATTTTTAAGCCATTCTCGTAATAGAACTGAACACGAGTTGCGACATATATGTGGAGCCCATGACTCATCCTGGTCATTCCAAAATAATGTTGGTAAGCAGTCTTCACAAGAGGCATCAAATTGCGTTATTTCTCCACAAATATAACAAAATTGTTAACTGAATTTACACATTAAGTATCGGTCGTCCTGAATAAAAAGAGGCGCAAATACGCAATTATTTCGGAAAGGAGGTAGTCCCCGCTTATATATATCGAGAATAGTAGGACTGTATTGCAAATATCGATAGCTAAATTAAAACTATCGATAGTTCTGTAGTTTTATCTCTATCGATAGTCAATTTCGATGGTGGCGTACCACTATTTCTAACTCCCCACCCTATCCAGTTATCTGCCCTTTCTATTATTTTCTCTTTCGATGCTTTTAGAGGATATAAAATGTAAAATATCACCTTATCTCCAAAACTAGAGCTAATCTCTAATTTTTATGGTGATTTTTAAATTCAGTGGATGAAAATACTTAAGAATTAGCTATTTTTGAGCCCGAAACATTTTCATTGTTGGACAGTGTCATTTTTGCAACGGCCGCCAAAACGTTAATAATTAACTTGAGTTAATTAATTTACGTTCTTTCAACGTTTCTCTTTACGGTACAATTGTGGCCAAATAATAAATGCAGTTACTGCCCATTTCAAAATACCGGATGTTCCAAATTCGATGCTCACCATGGGGATCTCCTAAACGATAGGAAATACGAAAAGGATTAAATTAGGGCAAAGTTGCGCAATTTGACGCTTTGCTCAAAACCAAAAAAAAAAAGTTTACAAATTCCGGGTAGTCCCGGAGATTCGGCGAAAAAAAACCGAAATCCTTACTTTTACTTTTTATTTTTCTTAAACGCTTAAAACTTTCTACAGGCACTTTTTTAAGATCTACCTAATGAGAGGTCCGTTTTCGAGATTTGACTTTTCAATGTGACAGGAGCACTGTCAAGTTTGGTTGATAAAGGATGACAGATATTTTACAACCGCATTTTGACAATACCTGACGTTTTGAGTTAATTGACCAAATTCAAAGATTAAAAAACAAAGAAAAAAACGTATTTTTAAAATATTAGGTTAAGTCATTTTGTTATAACAAAATGTCAAAAAAACTGTCATTTTTAAAATGTCAAAAAAGTACTGCAATCGGGTTTCCAAAATATCTTGATTAAGTTAAAAGCAAAACTTAAAGTTGGGCTGATGATGGTCAATAAACCCAAAACGTCAAGTCAAAATAAGGTTGCAAAATGTTATTTGTCATCCTTTATGAACCAAACGGCAGGAGAAAAAAAGGATGGGTCCATAAGAAAAAATTAACTTGACAGTGATCCTGTCACACTGAAATATCAAGTGTCAAAAACGTACCTCTCACTAGGTAGATCTTAAAAAAGTGCCTGTAGAAAGTTTTAAGCGTTTTTTCACAGCTTTAAGAATAAGGGCACAGAAAAATAAAAACTAAAAAAGATTTCGGTTTTTTCCGCCTATCGCCGGAACTATCCGGAATTTGTAAACTTTTTTTTATAGTTTTGAGCAAAGCATGAAGTTGCGAAACTTTGCCCTAATTTAAACCTTTTCGTATCTCCTACCATTTAGGAGATCCCCATGGTGAGCATCGAATTTGAAACACCCTGTATAACTGTATTTGACAACTATAGAGGGCACCTCCTTAGTCGTAAAACGGTTAGGTTTTCAGTAGACCAAGAAATGATTATTGCCGCCATACTGTTTTCTTTTCCTGATTTGCGCTGCTACGCCATTTTTGTAAATCGTTAAAAAAAATCTTGGTTTTTTATTGGATCTTGATGATTTTTAAGTTAGGTTTAGTAATTTTTAAGTATTCTTTTAGACTGGCTACAGTTTAAAATAGGTTTAAAGCATTTTTGAAATTTTCAGTATTTAAATAAAAAAATAATTTAGCAAAGAAATAAGATTGAAGGCCCGCTTATTTTTAAAGTTAAAATATCCATTTTTAACGTAAAACCAAGGTTTGAAATTAACTCTCTGTTTCGAACTTCCATTGTCTATATTTTATTTATACACGACGAACTACAATCAATTCCTAAGGCTACGTACTTATATACTGTGAGAAATCACTCAACCTTGAAGTTTAAAAAGTTGGCTCCGCCCAAGGAGGGGCTTCCAAATATTTGGAATTTTTCAACACTTGGTTTACTGAAAATACCCTGATTCTGCCGAATAAAGGCAGCTTCAAGGAATTTTCGTTTCTTCCAGTGTGACTCCTTGTGCAAAACCTTTGCTTCTGCCCACTTCATTCGGTGTTGTTTTGACCATGCATGTTCGGCGATTCCTGATTTCGTTGTTTCACCGTTTTGGGTATTCGTCTGATGTTCACTAAGTCTAACAAATAGTGGAACTTGGTAAATGCATTCCTTATTTTGTTTGTTCTCCAGTTTTGTTTTACTAAGAAGGCTTCGAATTGTATTACTACATCTTAAAGCTGTTTTAATATTAAAGTTTTTCGTAAGGAATGCATTTGCCTGGTTTTGGTCTTATAATTTCTGTCCTCTTTGTTGAAATTTAGAAATAGTATCTGTTATAAGTTTAAGGCTGTAACCATTCTGCTGCAGATCCTTCTTAATGTATCTTATTTCGATTTCCAAGTCATGAGAATTGTTACAAATTTGAACGGCTCTGTTATACAAAGTTTTGATTATGCCTCGTTTGGTTGTAGCAGAATGATTTGAACCTTGATTTAAATATTGTCTTGTGTGAGTGGGTTTACGATAGACTGTTATTCTGATGTCGTTTTGACAATTTTGCTCCAACTCCATTGTGAATTTAATGGTGGGTCTTATGTTAATTAGTTGGTGAAGAAATTGTGAAAGTTGTTGGTCATTCCCGGTCCAGACAATAAAAGTATCATCAACATATCTCAGCCAGAGCTTAGGTTTATATGTTGCGGTATCAACCGTGTGTGATTCGAACCACTCTATGTAAATATTGGCCACCACTGGCGAAAGCGATGAACCCATTGGCAGACCATCATCCTGAGCATAAAACCTATCTTTCACTTGAAAATAAGAGTTATTTATGTAGTCAGCACTCCAACAACTCCATCACTCCCTCCAGCGGTAGGCTGGTACGTTCACAAAGGGATTCGTCATCAACCAGTCTCTTTCTAATAATATCTAGCGATTATTAAAGAGACGATTATTTATCGTCTCCTGATGATGCTAACGTTGTTAGCGAAACGCGCGTCGAGTGCAAAAAAGTGTAATTTTGGTTTGTGGAAAACCATCATAACTTCGTTTTTACCTACTACCTGCTATAACGGGACGAAAAGGGAAAAATAAACTATAAAATACTACTTATTTTTAAAATAAGATTTGCAAGAAAATAAGGCAGAAATTTCATGTAAAAAAGCTATTTTAAAAAGATTGAGATTTTTAATTAAAGAATTGATTTTTAAACAATCAAAAAAAACAAGGGTATTTTTGTATATCCACAAGAATATTAAATAGAATTTTGCTTGCTTTTAGGATTTGTTGAAAATAACGTCAAAATTAATTAAATGTTGTTGTCTTGGGTCATTGGAATATAAGAATCCTTTGCATTTATGCGTAAAATTAATCACCCTTGCATAGGTCAAGAGACCATACACAAAGTAACTGCAGGCTGTTCGTGCTTTGATATCATTTTAGGAAATCTGGTTGGCGTTTGTGGTCTTTATTTTACCACATTTTATTGCTTATCTTTTACAGAAAATCTAGAAAAAAGCACAGCTTACCAGAGTTTTAAAAAATTATAATGTTTTAAGATCTTTGGATTTAAATTAACTTGCTGCGTTTTTACACAACTGGCTAAATTTCTGCAGCCTTACTTTAAACCTGCGTTAGTTTATAAGTCTACTCCCATAATTCCCTATTATTAGAGGCACTGCGACCGCCCCCTCCCCCTCTGTGAAAATGGGGGGTTAAGGAGGTTTAGTGAGTTTTGAGTTGGATAAATGTGTAAAAAATACTTTATCAAATTTAAAAGCTAAGGCGGTAATACTTTAGCTGATTGACTCTTAATTCTAAATTTATCACCATAATCAATTATACTAAAATTGCCACTTTTCGCAGGTTTTAAACGCTGCTGGTATAAAAATTAAGTGAAAATGTAACAATCAATCAGGTTATGGCGCCGTAGACAAATTTTAAAAAAAATTGCTAAAGATTCTTGATTTTGATCACTTTCAATATAATATTTGAACAAGGTGGATTGGGTTCGCTGCAAAGGAAGGGGGGTCATCGCCATCACCGCCCTTATCATGTCAAGGGGTTCTTTGTAGCAGTTTTACAAAACTGTGGGTGGCCTACACTATTTACTCTATGGGTGTGTAATATAATACGCATCTACATAAAACTAGTGATTAAAACTGCTTTGGCTATCTTATAGGATGATAAAGTGCAAAATAATTAGCAAGGAAGGATAGGGATTGCCTTAATCATTATATAGAAATTATTAGGATACGGTGCGCTGCAAAAGTTGCTTTTAAAAGAAGAGTTTGCCAATCTTCAATATGTGTTTAACTGAATTATTTTATTGGTTTTTACCGTTACCTTTAGGTTTTTAGCTGTGTTTTTTTTTTGTTAATAATTTTGACGTACAACAAATTTTTAATTTTTTAAATAAGCAAATTCAAAAAACTTTTGCCACTTCACAGAAAGTTTATATTTTTCATACCCTACACATATGTGAAATAATCACATGGACAAGTAGACAGGGGCCAAGTAAATATGCTCTTGTGTAGCGCCATGAACGCATGTAGAAATGCGGGCGGGACAATGAGCTTGCTGGGCCCATTGCACGCCCACTATCGATGGTTTAGCCCTGGAAGCCTGCCTGTTTTGCAAAAAAACAGATTTTTCTGGGCTGCGAGCTTCTTACCTCGCCTGGGGCCAGCAGATAGTTCCCAAGGTGCGAATCTCTTGACCTGGCCAGAGCCAGGAGGCTGATTCTCGAATCTCGTAAAAAAGTTCGCACGGGAACGTTCAGATCTTTATTTTTGACCAATAAGGACGCTCAGAAGCTACCAAGCTGACCGGATTGTCGTTTTTTCAAAAGTTCTCGTTCGCCTGCTGAGAGGCAGGTGTATGAAAGTGTAAGAAAGTTCCTTCGATACACGGCAATCGGATGAGGTTCGGTTGTGATCGAATAGGGTTCGGATAACTCGTGATAGCTTCAAAGCCTGTTATTGGTCGATATCTGGGGCTCTATTCTGGGCGTAATAGAACGATCATACCCTGAGAAGTGATCAATCGCACAAAAGTCATTCGAACGACGTAAGGTGGTCGATTTTACGGAAAACGCGGACATAAATGGAAAAATTAACAAATTTAAAATGTATCTAAATTGCCCCTATATGGTTGTCAAGATACTAGGCGAATAAACTATGCTTTTTACGAGTTTGATATTACGTATCAGTATTCAACATCAAATTTCAAATAGAAGACCCAGAGTATGACAGTATTCAACTGTTAATGTCTCGAAAACAGTTGAAGATCGACACAGGGACGTTATATAAAAATGCTTAGAATTTTAAAACAGAATGCAAAAATGCAATAATATACTGGGTGTTTTAATTGAAAGTTTCGGTTGGCATTCTTGTTAATATACCCTATACAATGAGCTTCAGGCTACTGCGAACATAGGGGGAATCAAGTCCAATTTACTCTCCGTGCCGTACGACCGAGGTGGATTCGAAGCGCGCTGCAGTGTTATCTTTTGGAAATGTATTTTGTTTTTATTATTTTGTTTTATTTCTGCCTTGCTCGACAAACAGATTGATAAGTTCTTAAGTGAAATAATATATTTTTAAAGTTGCCGAATAAGTACAGATAGTCAAATGGTACTATCAAGGCAGACTGTTGAGACTTATTCAAGAACTTTTTTTGGAGAATTTTGTACATCGCCCAGAACCTAGTTATCAACGATTCATAGGTTTGTGCAGAATTTTGGAAAGTTTGGTTGTGTAGCGCCAAGAAACCATAAAAAACCCACTGTTTTGAATGACGAGCAGGAAGTACGAGGTGTGATGATTTGCACTGCAGTGGAGGAAAATCGAAAGTTAACTAGCCACCAAACTGCCGAAGCAGTTGATACGTCTTCAGCCACTGTCTTACGTGTTCTCAAAAAGAATGGTTATCATTCTTACAAAGCGTCAAAAACGCATCAAATTTTTCCCGAGGACAACTATCGTCGTATGGAATTTTGCGAAACAATGATGGAAAGGGCTAATCGTGCTGAAAACTTTCTGAGATCTATTTTTTTCACAGATGAAAGCACTTTTCCATTATTGAATCGTCATAACCCAACACACGTTCGATATTGGTCGAGGGAAAATTTGCATTTGTATTATTTCTTTTTAATTTTTGGGGGGTATTGTAGGGGAACACGTAATTGGGCCATTTTTTATTTACGGCAATTTGAATGGTCGTAGATACTTGGATCTACTACTACTAACATGCTTGGAAACGTTAGAAGGGGTTGTTATAATAGGCTCGGATATTGTCTAGCCGAGCAAGGAGGACTTTTCGAACATTTGCTCTAATTTTTTTTGACTGGGAGAATTTTTTTGGTTTTTAGAATGTATTATTTTATTTTGGTTCTCCTTATTATTTTCATTGTAACACGTTGTTAGTGCTAAATCTTAGCAGTTGAAAATAAAACATTCTAATTTATCAGTGACAAAAAAACAAGAAAATTACGTTATAAAAATTTGTGTATTTATTGACCAAATTCCGGTTTCATTGACTACGCTCCACATAGCACCGTGGTTAGATGCGTACTAAATACAAGCCGCGAACGGCCGAACGGCGGCGAACGGCGATCGGAAGCCTGAGTGTTGGTTGCTCCACTGATAGGTGTGCGGTGTCCCTGCATGTACGTACACTGACAAATTGGACTTCTTCCTGCCTATGTTCGCAGTAGCATGAAGCGGTCTGTATACATAAAAATATTCTAGTATACTGTAACATTTATATATTGTGTGTGTTGATTGTTCTAAACTAACATTTTTGGTTTAATTTTCTGAAGTGAGCTTAAAATTAAAATATGTGATTTTAACTGTAACCAAAATTATTACGTGACTGGACACTTTTAAATAGTCAGGTGACCATCAGTGCTATATTCAAACTGTATTTGACATCCCAACATTTTTGGCTAAATAAAACCCATTCAAGCTCCAATCGTCTTTCAATCCACATGTCCTTCGTAGATCCCCCCTCACACAACCATCACAAATTTAGCTAATTAATAAATATATATCTTTTACCTCTTAAAAATGTCTTAAGATAAATGCGAAAATTCATACGATCATCCTGTGTATCAGCTAAATAAGAATAAATTTATCTTTATCCGCGTTTTAACAAAAATCGACCACTGTGCGAGTCCTACTCTCAAAGACGGTCAAGTTTGCCGTAGCATACGCATTAGCGAGTTCTGTCACGTGATGGTTTCGTTCAATAGCGTGCTCTAAAATAATACGAGTGACGTTTTTCACACGAGCTTTCCTACAACTCCCAACTCGAAAGAACGGTTTCGCTCAAAAATTGTTGTTCGAGGCAGCTCTGCGCGTGCCCATAATAGTTTGCGCGTTTATCGGTTGAAACTACTTTTCTTCTCTCAGGCGAACGATCACTGTCTATGACTTCCAGAATCGGTACCCTGGGAGGTGAGTGTTCCCGTGCGACCTTTCCTACGAAATTCAAGAATCATCCCCGAGCAGGACATTCAAGGGCGATTCTTCGTCCTCTATGCACTTCCGACACTGTTAGGAGCTCCGTTGCGCCATAGTCGTCTTTGATTTATAGTATAAGAATGGTGACAAATCAATGGTTTTTATATTCCAATTTTTTGTTTTTTTTGTTATTTGAATTTTTTAATGAAGGTATTAAAAGAATCACTCGTTTTAAATCACTCATTACTCTCGTTCTTCAAGTTGTAAAAAGATATGTAGATCTTAACTTGAGTAGGTTAAGCTATTTTGATTCAATATTTTGCTTGCACTAAATGACTTTTTAGAGCTCTCTGTAAATATACACAATGCCTGAACGCAGTCTGGCGACAATAAAAATCATGGCGCTAGTTATTATAATTTTTTGAGAGATATAAATGTTAAATCGGTTCTATTATATTACCATTGACTATAGGAACTTATATAACGGAAAATTAATTATAGATATAATATTAATTAGTATACCTATGATTAAAAATAAGTCGACGAGTCGAAGAGGTAAAAGAAAGTCATTTGAGCGGTTAGCAGATTCTTTCTATATAGAAAGTGATTTAAAACTTATTAATCAGTGTTGCATTCAATTAATTTAAAACTGTCCGATATCTTACATTTTTATACAGGGTGTCTATTTGATGAAAAATAGTCCTTTCAAATCTTGATACTGAAATTTGATACACCCTGTGTATTTGATAAAATTAATATTTATTCTAAATATTCTTCATAAAAATAGCATTCTTTGCGGGCCAATCTTCTATCTTTCTCCTTTTCATAAGATTTTTGATCCATCGTGTTTAAATCATTTTACTGTCCTATAAATTGGACCATTTTTATACAATGGTAAATAAAATCGGTGGTTGAGAATTCCTAAAGCTCTTAGACCTATTTCTAGTAATTGCGGTCAAAGAAGCCTTCGTTCGAGATCTTGCGTTTAAACAATGTCTACGGCAAGCAGTTTTTGGCGCCACCATAAAAGCACTCATAATGTCTAAAATATAAGTAGGTAAGTTTTCGCAAATGTACGTAGGTGTAACTTAAGCAACAACGGAAATATTTAAATTTTTAAAGGCCTTTTAATTATTATTAGTGTGTTTCGTTGTAATCGCTATTATGCATCCATTTTAAGTATAAAGATATACAGGGTTCCTAAACAAATCCTTAGAGCTATGGCAAATCGGAAGGCATTTGATTGGGGGGGGGGTATAAAGGTCATTTTCTCAACGAATATTAAAAGCGATTCCCAAGTTACCTGAAACTTTGAGATTTTGTTTATTGTTGTTCGAAGAAATTATAAATACAAAATGTTTTGTAAAATGTACTTAAATTTTCCAACTGAACCTTCATATTTCACAACTGAAAGCAACATTGGGATCGCCGGTGCCTCAGGCACAGAAGGTTCTTCTGTGCCTTAGGGTGTCAATCAGCCGTTTATAAGACGCAGACAAACGGAAAAGTACATTATTTAAGCAAAAAAAGACGGACATAGGTCGAGGTTGTCACTACATCTTGCGACTGATTAAAGCTATCGTAAAAAAATAACCTTTTTCGCTATTCATTTTGTAACCGTTGGCCATACGCACTGTTTACTGTGGTTGTGCCAGGGGGGCAGGGCGACGAAAATTGATATTTTTCTAAAATTTTCACCTGCGGCGCTATTTTGTTCCCGAAATTACAAAATTTTTAAAAAAATTCTTATCTCTTGCTTAATTTTTCTCAAATTTTTGGGATGTACGGGGCTATTTTGCAACCTAATTAAAAGATGCACAGTTTTATATACTAAACACAGGTGAAACTAAGACCTATACTCCCCCCCCATTTACGAAAAGCGTGTCCGTCCAATATTGTATTGTAAGGAAATATTTCTTCCTAGATTTTTTTTCAAATAATTTGAAGAAAAACTGGCAGAGCATAATTTTTGCACAATGCAAGAGTGGCGATAATCTTTTTCTCATGAAAGCAGTCTGAAGATTATAAAAACTGGTAGCATTGGTCTATATACCTGTTACTTTTGTGCGCGCAGAACTTTATGTGCCATTTCAGTTTGATTTATTGCAGTCCTACCCCAAAGAAATCCTTAGGAATCCTGTACATACAAACGGGACCCCCTAGCTTAATCGTTAAACTAAGGGGCCACCCCATAATTTCAGTTCTGCTAAAGCTAGAAAGTTCAAATAAACACATATTAAAAGTTTCAAAATATTCCTAGTTTTTTTTTGTAATAAAAACGTGTTTTTTTTTTCTTTAAATATATAGGCTAAATGTATAGGGTGATTTACCATATTTTCAAAACTACATAACTCGTTATTGAAGATAGAAATAGTAGTTTTAATAACTAGTGGCTAAAATAGTGCTTTTTTACAAGCGTTGGTTTAAATAACGAGCGCAGCGAGGTATTTAAAAACGCGAGTAAAAAGAAGCACAGTTTAGCCACGAGTTGTTAACACTATTTTTTTTTAATACCTTCAATCAAAAAAAATCCAAGGAAAACAGGAAAATACTTTTAAAAATCTCGAACGAAGAGCACTTCTCGCAACACATCATCTTTACACTATAAATCAAGGCGGCTGGTGAATGAAATAACAATGTGGTTTCATGACGTTCATTGTTGCGAAATTTTAATCTTTGACAGTTTGATATTTTGACGATGTTTTTAAATGATTTTTTCGTAAATAGTTGGTGAAAACTGGCGGAAATGACTTAATTTTTAGGCAAGAATAATTAGATTTTTTCACTATTACTATATTCCGCTATATCTCTTTAATTTTGGCTAAAAAACGGACAGAAATCTTTTTTGCTCCCGTGATCAAAAAAATCTTTTTAGATATCTGCAGACGGTTACTAAAATCATGTTTTTGATGAAGGTATAAAAAAAGTTTAAATACAAAAGTTGCTTAGTTTTTCACAAACTTTAAGAAAATTTAACCAAAAATTTCAAAATTTCATTCAAAATGTCAAATTTCGACGTCAACTTTCTTATTTCAAATAGATCACCTTGTATATTTTTTAAAACCTCGATAGATTTTTTCTTTCTGATTCCAAAAATATACCATAAAAAAAAATTATTGAAAAACGTTGCAATAAGAGCAATGTGTTGAACCAATTTATAAACTTTATACAATGGTTGAACAAAGAACTAAAATTTTCCTTGGCTAACACATCACTCGAGAACCGCTAAAGATAAACCGGACATATGGTATATTTTTGGAATCAGGAAGAGAAGATCTATCGATATTTTAAAAAATATACAGGATGTTCAATTTAAAATAAGAAATTTGATGTCTAAATTTGACAATTTGAATGACATTTTGAAAATTCTGGTTGAATTTTCTTAAAATTTGTGAAAAACTAAGCAACTTTTGTATTCAAACTATTTTTCTATCTCTAATAATACATGAGCTCTGTAGTTAGGAAAATATGTTGAATCAGCCCGTTCTGTGTGACATTTTTCCTTATTTACCAGTCCGATATTGATCGAAAGTAATTCTCTTAGTCAAGACCAATAGAATTACAATCGGGCAAAAGTGGGAGAAACCGATTTAAACCGAAGATTTGGACCAATGAGATGCCTAGTAGCGAGAGAATTTTATTCCCTGGGAGCAAATTTTCTCTCGATTCAAGAATAGTCCCCCAGGGGGTCCCCACACTTTAATGGTTGTTGCATAGAGCACAGTTTTGGCTCTCATCTGACCAAAACGCCCTCTAATACAGGCGAGATATGGTATGCCTGATGACGTCATAATGGCGGCGAGTGCCGCATAATCAGTGCTTTGTTTACATTCGGTGAAGAAGGTTTAATTTTTTACTTTTAGCGGTTAATTTTTCATCTAAATATTATTAAAACCTTACAAACAGTTTCTTAAATGTTTAAATAAAAGGAAACTTATTGTTTTTGTATAAAAATTTGCGAAAAAGTCTGTGTTTTTTGTGGTAAATAGGTTCAGAGATTTTATCAAATGGCCGGTCGGGTCGTGTATTAAGAGGGTTATGAATAATTTTTCGACGGTATAAATAGCCAATTTGTTCGAAAAAGTGCTTGGGCATAAAATTTAGAGATTTTTTGTTTATAGCTACCTATGTGTTATTTTATAACAAGTGAATTTGGTATAAATATATAATATATACAAAAATAATGGACCAAATATATCTGTGTTTCAATTTCCAAATAGTGCTGAACTAACAGAAAAATGGATGAATGCAATTACACGAGAAAAATTCAGCCCAAACAAAAGTTCAAGAGTAAGATAAAGAAGTGACAAAAGTAGTGAAATTTGTGGTAATTTAAAATGTGTTGCACTTGTTAAGTATGTGAATTGCATTTCAAAGAAAATTAAGTTGAACTTTCAAGAAAATTTTTCAAAAATTCTGGGGATCTTTTGGATGTTCCCCTTTTAAAGCCCCGACTAAAAAAGGTAGATATAGGTACCGGCTGTTTTTTGTTTAATTACTACACACAGGTGCTACTTATTATAATACTTAAATGGTACCTACTATGAGGCACACTTGTTATACAGGGTAATTCAAAATTGCCTAGAAAGAAATTATTAAAATATATTTTTTGGTAAACTCTTTCGTTTCAGAGAAATTTTTATTTAGAAATTGTTAATATTTTCTGAAAAGCAGCCTTTACTAAGTGGTAGAAACATCAATTTTTGAAAACAAAACTTTGACAACTTCAAAATGCTTGACAAAAACCCTAATACCGACTTGTCATTGTCAGCCACACGTAGACTTACTTGGTAAATTATTTTAAAAGCAATTGTCAAAAAAATACAAAAATTTAACTCCTAAATTTAGAGAAAAAAAATGAAATTTAAACAGAATAATCACGTAACTTTTCTTAGATTAATAAAATTTTGAATCACCCTGTATATATATCCTAAAAAAATCATTAAGAAATATGAATTTCATACATTTGTGGCACAGAATAAGGGATATGACATATGCTGTTGTATATTTGCATTATATGTTTGCACTGTATAGTACCTACCTATATGATAATTTAAAAGCTATTTTCACTTAAATCTGGGACTTGTCTAGTGTGACCATTTATAGTATTTTTCAGAGTAGGTACTGTACTCTTTTTTTAGGGCTTTGTACTCTATGTCTATTAGTTTATAACTATACTCTTTTTCCCCATAGCACAGAAAATGACAAATTTTCAAAAAAAAATAAAAAATTCACAATCAACGCTAATAGTGTACATGCAAGAGTAAAGATAACATTTAAAAAAATTATAAAATTTTGCGCTAATAAATTATTATTTTTTACAATCTTAGTTAAATTTTACACAATTTTTAGCAGCTACCAATAGCCTCGCTTATAGCATTAAAATACTCTGCCAATGCATGGGCACCGAAACTCACACGTTTAGTATTACCTATTTTGGTCCGCGATAATGTCCCCCCTATTTTTTGCCCCCCCCCTCATCAAATGATTTTTTTTAACCCCTACAAAAAAAATTTGACACCCCTCAACAAATTTTTTGTAAAAATTTTTGCCAAAATTTTTTAACCCCCCCCTTTAAAAAAAATTCACACTCTTCCAAAACTTTTTTGCTAACCCCCCCCCTTTGTATTGCATGATATGCCACATTTTCTCTATTAAAACAGTGAATACTCTAAGAAATACTTAATCAATTCTGGTAAAAGTTTATCAGTTCACAATAATTTTCCTACAAATCTAATATCCGCTAGTGACTAAAGATGATGTTGTATTTTGTGCTGCATTTGCTTATTGAACCGTGGAAAAAATTCTTGCCAAGGAAAAAATCCGGGAAAACTAAACAACAATCACTTTGAAAATATAAATGGGGCAGACATGACTTCATTTCTAGGTCACAATTGCAAAAGACATGAAACCATTTTCATTATTAATAGAAATTTGTTTAAATTTGCAAATTTGCTACTTAAGAATTAATAAGAAAAAAAAACGAAACAATTACTTCAAAAAACCTCATTATTCCCCAAATCAAAAGAATTAAACCCTCGGGATTAAAAAAATAATAATAAATATTTTTTAATTTAAATGAGTTAGTTTTATAGCAGGACAAGTATGCTTTTACTTTAACTTGAAATATTATTGAAATACAAAAATCGTTAACATTTAATTTTGTTTTAAAATATTTTTTATCTAAGTTTGTAATATTTTTAGGTAAAATATTATAAAATCCAATATCAAGTGAGCTTTTTTCAGTAAATTCGAGTGTAAATCCAGGAGTTCTAATAAGTTCTGCTGATTTTGTGCAATAGTTATGATAGGTAGCGATTGTTTGGTAATATGTTTTATTTTGTTTTTTTTATTGAGCTTTTAAATAACCTCAATGTTTTACTTTCAGTTTGTAACTAAATTAATACAGTTGTTTTGGTTTTTTTGTTTGGTATATTTTTCGTGCATAATCAGTGACCTTCACTTATGTTTGTTTTGCCTCGTAGTGCTCTCATAAATATATTTTTGTGCTGAAAACGGGTTCAAAATATAGCGTTTTTCTGGACAAAGTAGGAGGTGTTTTATTGGGTAATGAACAACTTGGGATATTAAATAAGGTAAATTAATTCTTGTAAAAATTGATACTTAAAAAAATTATAAACGAACTTATCACCAAATGCCACAAAACGATCCTTTCTGGGGGCTATAAATTTAAACCACCTCCCTGAGGTGGTCTAAAAAATCACCAACTTTATAACCTCAAACACAAATAATAAAGCTATTATGTGCCAAATTTCTGGCGTATTCACCATGTTCCATTTTGAAACCTGTCAAAAAAATTAGTTTTAGGGCATTGTCTTCTAGAATATGCTGTATTTTGAGAAAAAAGCAGTTTTTCAGTGGTATTTTGCAATAAAAATACAAAATAATTAATAACTTTGTGTCTTTCCTGTTATGGCTAAGTGATTTTTGTAAATTAGTTTTATAATTTAGTACCCCCCACAGGTGTAAATATTTAGACCTGTAGGGGGTACTATTTTAGATATTAGTAAATCTCACTGGAAGTGTCTAGTATCTCATAGTTATATGCATAGACTAACGAGTGTTCTCTCTATAAAAAGGTAGACTCGAGTCTATGCAAAAGATTTGTGAGGCTAACTTCAATTAATGAATAAAAATCAATTCTTTGAAAGCTATTAAAATCATTAAGCGCTCAGATCGACAGTTTGTTAGATACCTAGGATAATAATTAAGTAGCGGATAAGAAAAAAACCGGCAACTAGCTTTTTCTAATTAAGCTTGAAATCACTTCTTAACATACCTTCCTACAAATTTGCAAAGGTAGCAGATATAATTGAAATTAAAGGAATAATTACTATGGGAAACAATTCGGAAAATGAAAATCTGAACGTATGCAGCTTTGCCATCTCTTACATACCAACATATATACCTGAACGAGAAATGTTGTATGTATATGGGTGTCTCGATATCAGACAAAGATCCATTGCAGTGCACAGTGGTTCATCCCTATAAATCAAAAAGTTTATCGGGATATTTTTTACAAATTATTATTTTATTTTGTCCTATACATTCCAAACTACCTAAAAAAGCTTCTTAAGGGAATACTAATTTAGTAGACTAGTAAACGTGACAAAACCAATAAATGTTGTGATTGTGTTTCGTTAATTTCTAAATCTCCTTTTTTTTAGCATATTCGTGTACTAATTAAAGAAGACTCTTTCAGCTTGTCAATTTTTGGATATGAAAGTTCACAATATATTTTGATAGTCTTTATAAGTAATATATTTAGTTCAAGATAAGTGTGACTTGTTGCGTTTATAAATTAAAAAAGGGAACGTTTGTATGATTTATTACTTTTTATGTAATAAAATTAAACTGTACTAAAGTTTTAGAAAGAAAGTCCTTAATTTGCCAGTGTACGTGCAGGGACACCGCACACCTATCAGTGAGCAACCAACACTCAGGCTTGCGATCGTCGTTCGCCGCCATTCGCGGCTTGTGTTTAGTACGCCTCTAACCACGCTATGTGGAGTGTGGTCAATGAAACCGGAATTTGGTCAATAAATACGCAAATTATTATATTTTCTTGTTTTTTGTCACTGATAAATTAAAGCGTTTTATTTTCAACTGCTGAGATTTATCACTAACAACGTGTTACAATACAAATAATAAGGAGTAACGAAATAAAAGCAAGTTCTCAAAATAAAATAATACATTCTAAGTTCTTCCAAATTATTAGCCCTTTCATGCCCTTAAACTTTATTTTTGATATAACTCCACAGATAGAAGCCATTAGGAGCAAGATCGGGTGATCGAGCTGGCCATAAAATAGTTCCCCGTGTACTTATAACCCGATTAGAAAATTCATTATCAAGATATTCCCTAACAAGGCCAGCATTGTAAGTGGGACAACCATCTTGTTGAAACCATAATATGCTGCTGCAGGAGATCCAAGTATCTAGGACCATTCAAATTGCCGTAGATAAAAAATGGCCCAATCACGTGTTCCCCTACAATGCATCCTAAAATTAAAAAAAAAAACAAATGCAAATTTTCCCTCGACCAATATCGAACGTGTGTTGGGTTATGACGATTCAATAATGGAAAAGTGGTTTCATCTGTGAAAAGAATAGATCTCAGAAAGTTTCCAACACAATTAGCCCTTTCCATGATTGTTTCGCATACGGCGATAGTTGTCCTCGGGAAAAATTTGATGCGTTTTTGACGCTTTGTAAGAATCATAACCATTATTTTTGAGAACACGTAAGACAGTGGCTGAAGACGTATCAACTGCTTCGGCAAATTGGTGGCTAGTTAGCTTTCGATTTTCCTCCACTGCAGCACAAATCATCACACCTCGTACTTCCTGCTAGTCATTGAAAACAGTGGGTTTTTTATAGTTTCTTGGCGCTACACAACCAAACTTTTCAAAATTCTGCACAAACCTATGAATCATTGATAAACTAGGTTCTCGGCGATTTACAAAATTCTCCAAAAGAAGTGCTTGAATAATGGTCTGCCTTGATAGTACCATTTGACTATCTGTACTTATTCGGCAACTTCGTAGACATCCATTTTTAGTTTTAAAAATGTATTATTTCACTTAAGAACTTACCAATCTGTTTCTCGAGCAAGGCAGAAATAAAACAAAATAATAAAAACAAAATAAAAAATTTTCAAAAGATAACACTGCAGCGTGCTTCGAATCCACCTCGGTCGTAGGGCACGGAGAGTAAATTGGACTTGATTCCCCCTATGTTCGCAGTAGCCTGAAGCTCATTATATATACACAAAAACTACTTTCAATCCCTGTAAAAATCTCGTCCTACTTTGTCCAACTTTTTTAAATATAATGATTTAAAAAACTTCTTGATATGAGGGTTTTGCCATACGAAAAGGCTATAAAAATATATTTTTTATTATTATTGCTAGTCTAATCATTTTCTTGTAAATTAACACCTCAATTAGCAGAAATAAGAGCTTAATTTGTCCATTAGATCTTAGAGGCCTGGTCGTAATGAATTGAAATGCCAAATGTTTGTCCGATTTTTTTTTTTTTTTTTTTTTCATTATTTACAACAATCTATCTATACTTTTTTTTTATTAAAAAAAAGGTTCGTGGCATCGTACGCACATTTTTTCAATTCATTACGACCAGGTCTCCAAGATCTAATGGATAGTTCAGAAACCCACAGGCCTGTTTCATCCTTGTTAGGAATCATCGGGGTAACATAGGACTGTACCTGGCGTATGACGCATAACATAACCAACCACACCCAGTGAATTTAAACAACTTTCGGCGTCAAACAACGAGGGATGTTGGTCTGATCTGTTGGAATAAAGTGACAAGAAAAATGTTAAAGGATGCAAATATCAATAACTATTAAAGTAACACTCGTGGCATATCGGACAAAGCGTTTTTGTTTCTCACTTCATTACGATCAGGCCTCCAATGTCTGATGGAGAATCCAGACACCTACAGATTTTCATTCTTATTAGAAATTATCAGGGAGTCATAGGATTGTACCTGGTAGTTGAAGCCACACGGACACCATGCACACCTCTCGAATTTAAAACAAAAAGTTTGTGATCCGCGAAGACGTAGTAACTGTGTGCGCACTGTGTTTCTCACTTCATTACGACCAGGCCTCCAATGTCTAATGGAGAATCCAGACACATTGGAGGCCTGGTTGTAATGAAGTGAGAAACAAAAACGCTTTGTCCGATATGGCACGAGTTTTACTTTAATTTATATTTGCGGACACGAGATTCACTTTATTGTTTTTACTGTCCACGCTTTTTTTATTTTAAATAGCTCTCTGTTAGGGCAAAATCCTATTTTACAAAATATGGTTCCGTTACGTTGTAGAAATTTTCAGATATTTTCTTTCATGGGTCAAGCCCTTTTTCGCCCCATAAACTTTTTTGTGCTCGCTTCGTCGTTAATGGATGCTAAAATACGAAATGAATTATTTATTTCATTTCGTTATTAAGAAAAAAAGTAAAATCATTTTTAACGAAAGATGGGGAATCTATTATAAAACTTTAACGCTCTGTAGATCAGTAACTAACCCTCTAATTTTGCCGGGTCTTTTTAAAATGCATACATATTTATCACAAATTAATAATTCTTTATCCTCATCCTCTATCATCTTTTATATTCACACCTCTTGATTGCCATCAAATATAGGGTTTGGTTAAGGTAAAAGGTGTATTTTAGCAAACGTAGTGATTTTAGCCATGATTTATAAGCCCTGTGATAATTTTCTCATTAAGTAATCGCACTTATCGTATCAAATAAAGATATTTTATTAAGATTTACCGGCGATAATCTTAGTTTTATCAAGATCAAAGTATTTTTACGCGGTACAAACGTTTAAGAAAAGTATTAAGCAATCAAAGTATTGTTTTGCCACGCTTACACAGAAAAACAGTGCGTTAGTATCAGTTCCCAAGTGGCTATGCATATTCCTGAATGGCAACTATAATAAATTTTTATTAAAAAAAAACTTTCAGTGGGATTTACTAAAACGGTTTAGTCTATTTTAAAACGGTCCTAAGTTTAAGTGAAATTTTTGGTTTTCAGCATTTTAAACGAACCCTCCTTGAGTTTTGGACATTGCTTGATTTATAAGAATCTTTATCTTTTGTTGGATTTAAGAGGAAATTTTCAATTTAGAAAAAAAGAAAATTAAAAAATTTAAACCCACGCGGGGTTTAAATAGTAAACACTCTGTAGAATAAATTAACATTGGGGTTATATGTCACTTTAATTAAAACTTACCCTTGTTAATTAATTTTTCCAATTAATACTTGATGTCACACATGAGTAATAGTAAAATAAGGAGTAGATTAATTTTGTATTTATTTAAAAAGTGTTTTTATGCAAAATACAAGTTTTTTTTTACATTTCTGTCACTGTCGAAATGTCAGTTTAAAAATATTAGCGCTGCGTTCAATCACAAACAGCGAGTTCGTATCTTTTACCTCTGCTTGCACCTTGGCTTGCACCAACCTCTACTGATGAAAGCTACAGCTTTAAAATGAGTGGGCCTTGAGTAAGGAAAGTTTTTTAGACTGAGCTTTTAGATAACCTCAATGTTTTACTTTCAGTTTGTAAATAAATTAATATAGTTGCTTTGGGTTTTTTTTTTGGTATATTTTTCGTGCATAATCAGTGACCGTCACTTATGTTTGTTTTGCCTCGTAGTGCCCTCATAAATATATTTTGTGTGCTGAAAACGGGTTCAAAATATGGCGTTTTTCTGGATAAAATAGGAGGTGTTTTATGGGCTAATGAACAACTTGGAATATTAAATAAGGTAAATTAATCCTTGTACAAACGGTTACTTAGGGAAATTATAAACGAACTTATTACCAAATGCCACAAAACAATCCTTTCGGAAGGCTATAAATTTAAACCACCTCCCTGAGGTGGTCTAAAAAATCACCAACTTTATAACCTCAAACACAAATAATGAAGCTATTATGTGCCAAATTTTTGACGTGTCCGCCATTTGGCATTTTGAAACCTGTCAAAAAAAATTAGTTTTAGGGCATTTTCTTCTAAAATATGGCATATTTTGAGAAAAAAAGCAGTTTTTCAGTGGTATTTTGCATTAACAATACACAATAATCAATAACTTTTTGTCTTTTCTGTATGGGTAAGTGTTTTTTAAAAATTGGTTTTAAAATTTAGTTCCACACTCCAAGTTCCTTGTGAGTGTGGTGAATCATACATAGGCGAAAAAGACCACTATCTGTTAGGCTTAAGGAACATCAGACGAATACCCAAAAAGGTGAAACAACGAAATCAGGAATCGCCGAACATGCATGGTCAAAACAACACCGAATTAAGTGGGCAGAAGCAAAGGTTTTGCACAAGGAGTCACACTGGAAGAAACGAAAATTCCTTGAAGCTGCCTTTATTGGGCAGAATCAGGGAATTTTCAATAAACCAAGTGTTGAAATCCCAAATATTTGGAAGCCCCTCCTTAGGCGGAGCGAACTTCTTAAACTTCAAGGTTGAGTGATTTCTCACAGTATATAAGTACGTAGCCTTAGGAATTGATTGTAGTTTGCACCTGAAGACGATCAGAGATTTTACTGATCGAAACGTCGTGTATAAATAAAATATAGATAATGGAAGTCCGAAACACAGATTTAATTTCACATCATTGTCTCAAACTTTCAAACGAATTTAAAGCTGTTATTAAATTTAATACAGAGGGGTGTTTTTTACAAAAATTGCCGAGGAAACGGGCCTCCTCTTCCCTCATCTGATGTACAGAATCGCGAAGGGATACCTGCTCTTCAGGTCTCGCATAAAAAATATTTTGTGGTGTTTTAGTTGCATCATTTCAGTATCAGATAAATACAAATATTCTTAAGATCTTCTAAGTGATTGACAAAAATTACGTTTACGATCTCCTTCACGCCCGCGTCTTCGAATAAAACAGTTTAAGAGTGAATTGGAATCCCAAAAACAGTTCGTTTAGTTAAACATTTAAACCGCACATCAAAAATTAACAAAATTTTGCACAGCGGAGGCTTCTGGTGTCCCCCACAGACCATTGGCGTGGTTTTTCAAAAAAAAATATATATCTTGTTTTTATTTAGTTTTTTAAAATAATTTTTACCGTGATTTTTAGGATACGTAAAATTATGTAAAAAACTTAAAATTATGCAAAATCACTAAACTAAACTTTTACCGTTCAAAATTGGATACAAATTTTATTAACAGTTTTTTGAATTAACTAATTAGAAGAAGCACATTTTTTATTCAAATTCACCCTCAAAGCGCTGCAAGCGAAAGTGCAGCAGTTTTTCTAAACTGTTTGCTTGACAATGTAGCCTAGCCGGCATCTCTCTTCAGTGCATCCCTAGACGAGAACTGTCAAACCCTGTATAGGGTGATACTCAGAAGATGGCTTAATTTTTTTACCGAGTTTTGACTTCATACGGCCACAGCTTAAAAGCTAACAGATAGAGAAAGCATCTTTTTTTATTTGTCCGTATCATTATCGAACTACGCATGTGTAGAATCGATACTGCTGCTGCACTAGTAGGCTTAATGTCAACCAATTTATGTATTCTGATCGGATCAAAAAAAGATGATATAGAATAAGATCCAAAATTTAATTTCAAGAAAAAATAAAGTCAAAACGAAAGAAAAAAGAAGTTATTTTTGACAATAAAACAAAAATTAGTTTGGTTTAGCAAACAAAACTTGTTTCTAGAAAAATAAAAAATACAATAATCCGGATAATTTTGTTAGCGTAGAGCGGCCTTAACATACTTAAGTGTAAGACAACAAAACCCAACGGCTCATTACGGCTCAAATGATATATAATTTAGAAAATTACGTTCCCAAGCGCACTGCGATAACTTATCCTTCTGACTTTTTACCGCAGTTTTTTTGCACACCTATATAGATAAACTTTAGTTTTTGGCACTGAATGGCAGTCGAGATTCTCTTTTTTCTGTCAGTGATCTAAGCTCAGAAAATTTCGGCTCCGCTCACTCAGCATTGCCACTGGCTTTCGGTTGGAATGGGCTGGGCGTTTGATATGTTGTAGATCGGTTCTCCCTGATCAACGTTGAAATGGACCTCTTTTTGATCCGCCCCAGTGTTTCAGAGATATAGGTGTTGAAAGTTGAAGGTTTCAGATTTTAGGGATTTTTCACTAAAATCAGTTTTTTGCCTATTTTGTTGTATTCGAGTATAGCTAACTTGCTACTTTCAGTACACCAGTTTTTAGGTAGAGAACTAGGCTGAATTCAGTTGAAAAAATTGACATATTTCACTTACGGCACTCTCAGTGGCGACACAAACTTGAAAAACCTAAGAATTTTTTTTCAAAATGCAATTTTTCGTAAAATCGCTTATTAAAAAAGAACAAACGGTAACATATTTTTTATTTTTTTATATGCTATAAAAAAATCTTCACAGAAAAACAAAAGATGTATAAGCTCAACACACTTTGTGAAAAACGCCCGTGAACCTGAAAAAACTGGTTACTGATTTACTGGAAGTAGCAAGTTAGCTACTCGAATACAACAAAATAGGCAAAAAACTGATTTTAGTGAAAAATCCCTAAAATCTGAAACCACCTACATCTCTGAAACCGTGGGTCGAATCAAAAAGAGGTCCATATAAATGTTGATCAGGGAGAACAGATGTACAACACGCCCAGCCCATTCCAACCGAAAACCAGTGGCAATGCAAGTGAGCGGGGTCCTTTGACTCCAAAAAGAATGGATATCACATGACCCGTTTTGAACGTCACTCAGCTCAAGCCACTCCACCCCACTATGCCACTGTAAGAAGGTACGTAATTTTTAGACTGGTAAGTTAAGCCAATACCCTCTCCACATAGGCCGATCAGCTCTTATCGTTTTAGTGTCCTTTTCTCCACCTTCGCCGCCATTTTGACAAAAAACTAATGGATTATCTGTCACTTTTGAGTGAAAATGGCGGCGAAGGTGGAGAAAAAATCACTAAATCGGTATGAATTGATCGGCCTATCTGGAGAGGGTACTGGTAAAGCTATCAATTTAGAATAATTGTCCATATTCAAATAACTTTCACAGTCTAAAAGCGCTTAATATTTTGCTTGTTTGGGGAATAAGTAATACAGTACAAGCGTTCCCAGCAAACACAAATCGTCGGCATTGAATGTGTGTGTCGGCATCGGCAACTACAGGCTGGCCTGACGTTGGACAGATTGCGATTTTCAGTTTTCGGTCAATAATCGGTAACTGACAGAGGTCCACATTACAACAGTCGACTTTATGCCGATACCATTTTAGGATTGACGATGGTCTGATTGTAACTTTGTTTAATCGCTCGACAATCGGCAACTGATGATGGCCCGATTTACTATAGTCGACTTTATGCCGACGCCCACTTTATCTGCTTTAGGGCCCATTACGGTCCGATTGGAACTTTTTGTGACATTATGCCAACGCAAACCTTATCCGATTTACTACAGTCGACTTTATGCCGACGATCACTTTATCGGCTTTAGGGCCGACGATGGTTCGATTGGAACTTTGTTTAATTGATAGAGAATCGGCAATTGACGATGGCCCGATTTACGATAGTCGACATTATGCCAACGCAAACCTTATCTGCTTTAGATCCGATGATGGTCCGATTGGAACTTTTTTTAATCAATCGAGAATTGGCAACCGACGATGGCCCGATTTACTATAGTCGATATTATGCCAACGCAAACCTTATCTGCTTTAGGTCCGATGAATGTCCGATTGGAACTTTTTTTAATCGATCGATAATCGGCAACTGACGATGGCCCGATTTACTATAGTCGACTTTATGCCGACGCTCACTTTATCTGCTTTAGGGCCGACGACGGTCCGATTGGAACTTTGTTTGTGACATTATGCCAAGGCAATCCTTATCCGATTTACTATAGTCGACTTTATGCCGACGATCACTTTATCGGCTTTAGGGCCGACGATGG
This sequence comes from Oxystoma pomonae, assembly GCA_963921995.1. Classification (NCBI taxonomy): domain Eukaryota; kingdom Metazoa; phylum Arthropoda; class Insecta; order Coleoptera; family Brentidae; genus Oxystoma; species Oxystoma pomonae. The sequence continues at coordinate 1,267,707 of OY998167.1, read as the reverse complement.
TCCGATTGGAACTTTGTTTGATTGGTCGAGAATCGGCAACTGACGATGGTCCGATTACGTCACTTTAAAATTGTTAAACTGCTTAATAGTTTCTTCCTGGCATGTAGAGATGGCGCTAATGTCACTATGTTCCCTGTACAGTAGAAGATAATATTATATATATAATGCACAAGAATACAAGAATCACCTCTTTGCTACTTAAACCAGCCCGACTGGTTAAGCACCCTCATTATCGAAACTTTGTAGTTTGCCAATGTCGGATCGTGTCAAGCAACCACCGACGGACCTTCGCCAATCACCGTCGTCGGGCCGCTTTGAGAGGCTGATTTGGGGTCTTATTATCCATCAAGCTACCACTGAAGGATCTTCGTCAATCGCCGACGTTGGACCGCATTAGGAAACCAATGTCGGACTTGAATAGTTTACCGATGTAGGACCGAGACCAGCTTGCCTACGTTAGACCGATCAAATTAGGCAGTTTTATGGGCGGATGGTCGGTACCATGTTGTTAAACCATATCGGACCTTAATCGTACGGCGACAGTATGCCGATGTCATCAAAAAGTAAAATTTACCATTGGTCTGACGTTGGGCTACAGTCTAACGCTGCGTCGGCAAACATGCATTGGGCCTACATCGCAAAGCGGACAAAAAATACGGCTGGTCCGATGTCGTAAATCGACGTCGTGCCGATGACGGCAAATTCGGCAATCAACATCGGGCCAACGAAAGCCCGAGGGAACCGTGTTTGCTGGGTTGGTTTCAATGAAAACGTGATTGAGAAAACATAGTTTATTGCTACTTGAGTCGAATTGGAATTTGTTCTATTTTAAGACGATAAGCCTTTTCCTAGGTTAAAAATACGACGTCGATTAAATTTTAGTAGGAAAAATTATTTTTCAAATTATTTTTCGTAACCTTTAAAATCTCGATTGCATAACATCACAAAACAATTTATATAAAAAAATAGGTTTGTAGTAACACAGACTGACCGAATTCACCTTTTTAGAAGTGAAGGGCAAAGTAATGAATAAAACACCGAACTGAAAATAACAAAATCCAATGGTGGCACGCAGTTTTTTAACCTTTGGGCACGAGGAGAAAATCACGGGTAAAATTACGCACACAAAATCGTAAAACTATGAAAGATAAGTGTTTTAAAAAAAATATTACTGCTGTGTATGGTTGTTTATTGGGTTTAGCCATATATCTATTAACTTAAATTACGCCCTTCCATTGCTTTTAGCATGCACGAAGTTGCAAGCAAGATGTCCCCCTATTATTTATCTCTCTTTCTCTCTCTGTTATCTCGTTTGTCTTAGTAACGCTGTTCTGCACATGCGCCGTGCCAGCGTCATCGGCTAAGACCCGAAGCCACGAATGCAGCCGATCATTTTTGTTTGACAGAAAAAATTCGGCGTTTGTCATTTATTTGTTTACTTTTCTCAAAAATCCTGGATTTTTGTATTTTTTTAAATGTGTTCCACTGAGCGAGAAAGATGATCTCGTTGATGTTTAACTGCAGAATGATTTCCAAAACAAAAACAGCTACTAACCTCTGGACTTTATCCACTTGATACCTCAGATGTTATGGCTCCTCTTTCGTTATCTGATGTTGGGTACAAATGAAAACTCGAAATCAAAACAATTAAACATCGAAAACCCTCGGATCGATAAATTTTCGCGCTTGTGCCAAAGGTCGGAGCTAAACCAATGTCTTTTGTTTTGATATTTGCATGGCTCGCTAGATTGTAGATGTTGCTTACAAATTTGGCCTGGGACAGGCGCATATTTAAGCTAATAGGTATATGGGTTTTGCGCATATTGTGTACTAGTGAAGGGGCATGTGTAAGTCCGTGGGATTTCGAATTAAGGAGTTTTGTGACTATGTGGGATTGATAGCTCTTTAGTCACGTAATCAAGTGTTACCCGGAGTTTTGTTCGCATCCGTATAGAAGGGGTTGATATGACGTCATCTTTTAAGATAACGGCCAAAAATCATAAAAAATACAACTTTTGCAACCGGGGCATGATTATACTCGATTCCATATAATTTGACGACGAGGATTAAAAAAAAATTTACTTTCAAGGTCATCCGAGCTTAAATGACCTTGAAACTCGCAAAAAACAAGAATTTAGCCATTCCCTACAAAAAATCTTAATAATTCGACTTTTTCTTAGACTAACTTCAAATATACCTCAAACTATTAGGCAAATATGCCAAATTTGTTCCTTGGAGTTTGATGCAGTTTGAAGTAAAATTAAAATATTGCGTAAATAACATACCAAAATGGCGACCCATAACCACATTTTATTTTATCCAATTTCGTAAAAAAGCAAAAATGGCAAGGTGGCCATCAATTCTTGTTGACCTATCGCAGCTTACTATGAAAAAAAAGTTTAGTTGATGCATGACCTTGAAAATACCATGTACAAGTGAAAAACCATCCATTCCAATTTACAACTACGCAAAAACTTTAAGTGCCGGAAATGAAATTAACATCTTAGCCATAACTAAAAACTTTATTTTGAACCTCCCTACCATTTTTTTTTAGATCTGGCGTCCAAGATGTTTATGCTATACCCTGGTAAAAATGACCTATATGCCTGTCGTTTTTATTAAGTTTAGGAAGTTTCTACACGGATGCGAACAAAACACCCGATGGCAAATGAATTTGTGACTAAATAGCTGTAACCTCATCCTTGAATTTTATTATGAATGTTAATAAACAAGTATAGTCATGCCCTACTGGCATAATTAGAATTTTTTATGCTTTTTTGGCCTCCATTTTGGAAAATGCTGCTAACTCTCTTATAGGTAATTTAAATGACTTTGTTGGCTAGACAAGTGAGTAGAAAATAAAAAATAGGTCATTTTTACCGGGGTATAGCATAAACACCTTGGACGCCAGATGAAAAAAAAAATTATAGAGAGGTTTAAAATGATGTGTTTAGTTATGGCTAAGATGTTAATTTCATCTGCGGCACTTGTTTTTGCGTAGTGGTTAATTGGAAAAAACACTACAAAAACCTGGTTTTCAATCAAGGTCATACATCACCTAAATTTTTTTTTCATAGTAAGCGGCGATAAGTCAACATTAATTGATGGCCACCTTGTCGTTTTTGTTATTTTACGAAATCGGATAAAATAAAATGTCGTTGTACATCGCCATTTTGATATATCAGCCGCCATATTGGAACGCATTTCAGTTGAACCAAATTTTTTTAACCAAATTTGGTCGTCGTCGCTTTAATAGTTGATTAATTGCGCTCTTTAGTATGTTATTTTTGCAATATGTTAATTTCAAACTGCATCAAACTCGAAGGATCGAATTTGGCATATGTGCCTGATAGTTTGAGGTATATTTGAAGTTAGTGTGGCAAGACGTCGAATTATTAAGATTTTTTGAAGAGAAAATGGAAAAAATCTTGTTTTTTGCGATTTTCAAGGTCAGTTAAGGTCGGTTGAAGGTTAATTTTTTCGAATCCTCGTCCTCGAATTATATGGCATCGAGTATAATCATGCCCCAGTTCCGAAAGTTGAATTTTTTATGATTTTTGGTCGCCATCTTGAAAGATGACGTCATATCAACTCGTTCTACACGGATGCAAACAAAACACCCAATAACACTTGATAGTCATAGTCACAAAACTCCTTCATTCAAAATCCCACGGGATAGAAATTATCGACATATGCGCCTACACTATACGAGAGAGTAAACTTTCCTATCGAATTTTTACTCAAATCAAATCAAACTAAGAATAACGGCCCTTTATTAAATACTAGGTGGTCGCCCCCGACTTCGCTCGCATGTTTAAAATAGTAGATTTTCCCCTCCCCCTCGATCTTACCGAACTTTCATACCCTCAAACCTTCAGCCCCCCCTTCCATCCACTCAAATACCGGCTTTGCCAGTGGTTTTTTTTCCAGTTTTTTTACTTTAAATGGTCATAAATTTGGTTTCCGTAAACCGATTTTGATGAAATAAAGACTATGTACTCTCCAGGAATCCAAGGAGTCTACCAGTGAAAATACCATCAAAATCAATCGAGTAGTTTTTGCGTGATGCTGGAACATATAGTCAGACAAAAATTCTAAAAACTTGATTTTTGTATTCTACGTCCTTTGAATAATTTTAAAAATTTATTCACTGTACAGAAATGGTCTTTCGAGAGGTTTATTATATGTACAGATTTATTTTGACCTTTTCTCAATTTATTTTATTTTTGAGTTTTTTGTACTTTGACTTTTTTATTAGCACTTTTTAAATTTCTGCAAAAAAACTAACCACAGCACTGTTTCTCAATCAAAATCATATAGTTTTTTAAAATTATGCAAAAATAAAGATGGTGTTTAATAATAGCAATTATGATTATTAACAGCTTTGCTAAATTGTTGTATAAAAACTTAATGCATGTAAAAACAATAAATTATATAAAGTTAAATTGACACCATAACTTTGTGCTTGTTTTGCAGCAAAAATTTTAAAATGTAAGTAACAAAGTCCTTTGCAGTCAATTTGCCTTCTTCTAAACATTTCACAAAAAAAAAACATGAAAAAGATCAAAATTTTTGAAGAATATTAGTTTAATTTAAAGCAATTTTTTCAACAGCATTCCAAAAGTGTAACAATGGCATTTTTATTATAATGTTTTCAAAATTTTCGCCTGCTGCACAACTATGAAATAATTTAGCAACAAATCTAAATATTTAAAAATTGGTGCTAGAAAGCACGGATAGTCCACCATACAATGAATTATTTTATGTTGAAAGGAAATGAAAATATCTGGAAAACAACAAAACAAAATTTTTGGGTAATATTTACGAAAACCGAAATCTGCCCCCTAGCCAAAAGTTAATCAGTTTTTGTACCAAATTTCGTTAAAAGCTATTAAGGAGTTCTTAAGTTATCGTGTATGCAGACAGACAACAGACCGACATACAACTTTTTTTTTCGTCGATTAAGATGTTTTGGAACCTTAGTAACTCATTTTTGATAAAATTAAGAAAAGTCAAAATTTCACGATTTTAATAAACCTCTATACCATATTGGTGTGGTGGACTAAAAAATGTGGCTGTTTTCAAGAAGGGTTTAGACTTAATTTTAGAGTTGTTGCTTAGAAAATCCAAAATTAAGAATTAAGTCTAAATCCTTGCCCCACCCAACCCTCCTTGGCAGTTAATCGATTCCACTTTTTAAAAAATATTTCACGAAAAACGTAAAAGAGATTACTAATAATCTCATTCGTGTTTTAGGAAACTTCTTCTCGCTTTCACAGTAATCTTTCTTATTCTCGCGCTGGTTAAGGCTTCTCCACCATTCGTTTGCAATTGCTGGAACGGATGGGTGGCTAAATCTGATGCCCAAGGTAAGTTTAATTCAAATATTTTTAATTAAAAGCTATCTCGATGCAGCCATTTTATTCTTAATTTTAGGGAATAATTTAATCTTTAGGAGTCGATATTCAATGGGTCTAAGTGCCACTGCTTAAGAGTTTGGTCTTCTAGAGTTCAGTAATTAAAGTTTTTCGTTTTTTCTGTTATTTTTGTACAATATTTTGAATTATTTTGCCCGCTTGGAACAACAGTTATTATACTCAATTCAACACGCAATTTTTGCTTAAACCAAGAGAATTCCTTGAATTAAGAAATCATTCAATTTTCAGTAGAAATTTTGCCTGGGTAAGGCGCATATTTAAGCTAACATTTATATGGGTTTTGCGCATATTGTCTACGAGAGAGTACACTTTCCTATTGAATTTTCTCTAAAACTAAGAATAACCACCCTTTATGAAATATTCGATCTTACCAAACTTTCAGGCCCTCAAACCTTCAGCCTTTAAACCCTTCCATTCACTCATATACCTGCTTTGCCAGCGGTTTTTTTCCAGTTTCTTTACTTTAAATAGTCATAAATTTGGTTTCCGTAAACCGATTTTGATGAAATAAACCCTATGTACTCTCCAGAAATCCAAGGAATGTATCAGTGAGAATACCATGAAAATCGGACCAGTAGTTTTCTATATAAAAAACCAAACCTAAATCACAATCTCTGATCGTCTTCAGGTGCAAACTACGGTAGTTTACAGAGAGTTAATTTCAATTTATTTCATTTTTTGTTAAATTATAACCTAACCTAAATTATGTCATACAACCTAAATTAAACCTCTAATGTAGTAACACCTTATTATTAACTAAATGAGTCTCGTGTCCGCAAATAAAAATTAAAGTAACACTCGTGGCATATCGGACAAAGCGTTTTTGTTTCTCACTTCATTGTGACCAGGCCTCCAATTTCTAATGGAGAATCCAGACACCTACATACCTGTTTCATCCTTATTAGGAATCATCAGGGAGTCATAGGATTGTACCTGGTAGTTGAAGCTACACAGTGACCATGCACACCTCTCGAATTTAAAACAAAAAGTTTGTAATCCGTGGAGACGTAATGTTATCCAGACGGTTTTTGCGCAATTAGGAAAAATTTTGTACCTGACGCGTGCGAAAAGTGTCCTGTCCGCTTGACGGCTTGCCCTTGAACAATATAGCTAAAAGTTACTACGTCTCCACGGATTACAAACTTTTTGTTTTAAATTCGAGAGGTGTGCATGGTCACTGTGTAGCTTCAACTGCCAGGTACAATCCTATGACTCCCTGATGATTCCTAATAAAGATGAAACAGGTCTGTAGGTGTCTGGATTCTCCATTAGATATTGGAGGCCTGGTAATAATGAAGGGAGAAACAAAAACGCTTTGTCCGATATGCCACGAGTGTTACTTTAATTTTTATTTGCGGACACGAGATTCATTTTGTTGTTTGTTAAAAAAGTTTTTTCGAATTTTATACTGGCGATCGTCCAATATTTTGGTATTGAATTTAACAAATGAGTCAGCGTGCAAAGTACGAGCTATTTTGATCTAAAACAAGAATGGAGAAATAATTAGTGACAAAGATCAGAAAAATAAGTTCAAAAAATGTACAGTCCTTTCCTAAGATGCAATCAATCAATTTACTATTTTGGAAAGCCGATTTTTTGACGTTTTGTTATAACAAAATAACTTCACCTATTATTTTAGGAATACGTTTTTTTTTCTTTGTTTTTTAATCTTTGACTTTGGGTTGATGATGGTCAATTAACTCAAAACGTCAGGTACTTATCAAAATGAGGTTGGAAAAGATCTGTCATCCTTTATGAACTACACGGCAGGAGAAAAAAGCATGTGGCCATAAGAAAACATGAACTTGACAGTGCTCCTGTCAAACTGAAATGTCAAATCTCGAAAATGGACCTCTCATTAGCTAGATCTTAAAAAAGTGACTGTAGAAAGTTTTAAGCGTTTTTTGGTAGCTTTAAGAATAAGGGCGCAGAAAAATAAAAACTAAAAATAAAGATTTCGGTTTTTTTCGCGGAACTACCCTGAATTTGTTTTCACACTATTTAATCAAAATTTAATAATTTAGAACATTCTGATATATCTACACAATTTTACTTTCAGGCGACTACTGCCACAATACTAGCACTGGAACACGTTTTGCTTGTAATATAGACCAACCACCAACTTGTACTTGTATAAAGACAGTAACAATGCCAGCAGGCGCAACTGACTGCGTTAGCGGAGGGGATACCTCTGGAAAGTTTGGCAAAAATGAATGCCAGTCCAGCAAAGAATGGGAGTCATGGTTTACAAAATATCCGAACTACAGAATTCAATATTAAGAAAGAAAAATCATTAATTCTTGTAGGATACATGTAGGAGAGGTATATGACATGTTTTGTAGCATATATTTACATAGAAAAGTTACATAAACTGAATTAAATTTGTAAGTAATAATTACAAGATTGTATTTTTTCCTCATCCTTTCTTACATTCTTTTTTAGCGAAAAAGATAGTCAAACTATTTTTTCTACAACGGGTGGCTAAAGTAGTGCTTTTGTTCCTCGCGTAAAATGATACTTTTCCGCACACACCGGCGCGGCGCGGCGTAAGCCGTAAGTTTGGAAATAGTTATTTACCTAACAAGTGCGGAAAATGACACTTTTCCACAAGCGATGGCAGTTGCGCAAACGACGCGGAGCGGAGTTCGGGCAAGCCGTTAAGGGCGGACAAGACACTTTTCGCACGTGTCAGGTACAAAATTTTCCTAATTGCGCAAAAACCGTCTAAATAACATTATATTTTCATCTTTAGATATTAAAATAGTAAAATACTGTTTTTTTTTTGCATTTTCTTTACATTTGAGTTGAAAAATATATATAAAAAGTCGAATTGGACCTAAAAAATCGGTAAAAAAAGCGTGCGTAAAAGTATTTTTTACGGGGAAATGCAACTTCCCGCACGCAAATGCGTACGTCAAAGTGCACTTTTACGCACGCCAGTAGGAAAAAACGCTTTCGGCACGCGTTAGATACAACATTTTTCCTACGAGCGTGAGGAAAATTAAAAACATCTTACACAGCTAAAATTCTTCCGTCCGTGAAAAGAGTTTCCGTACAGCGTGTGCCAATTTTTTTTACGCACGGTGTGCGGAAATGTGGCACTTTTCAAATACGCTTGTAGAGACGCATTATTTTTTTACAACCTTCATTAAAAAACTGAAAAAATATATGAAAAACTAGAACACATAAGCATTTACTTCGCCAACTCCGTTTTCAATAAAATTTAGCAGCATATCTTTCTGAAAACACAAAAAAATAGCAATAGTTGTTATTATTTCGACTATTTTCAGTACGTTTACAATTAAATCCAAATAAAATTTTAAAACTTATTTTTTGAACCAAGTAAGTAGTGCATGATTACTATTGTCCCGTCACCGTATTTCTCGCCGACGCTGACGTTTTCTGACATTCGAAATTTCAAAATCTGGAACCTTTTATTTACTTACTAAACGTTGTTGGCAACAAAAAAGCAGAGCCAGATCATACAATTTTTGGATTTTTTTTCTATTTAGGATGACATTGTGATGTTGTATTTGTCATATATATGACAAAAAGTTTTAAGGGTACCAAAATCCTTATGAGGATATGAAAGTTTCTAGGTAGTTAAGGATACTTATGGATGCAAAGTGTTTTGATGATGGCTGTATCTCCCAAAGAAATAGAAGGATTTAAAAAAGGGGTTAATCCTGCAACAGGACCAACAACAAGCTATTTGCAACTACTCCGGAAAAAACAGTTGGTTGGCTTATTTCCGAATTACACTGTTTAACTTGGAACATAAACAAAATTAAGAATAATTTAAACGGTGAATTCTATTTGAACTTCCTTTGTGAACAAGGGTCTGACTGCTTATTTACTTATTTAATTCAAACATAAATGGTGTTTTTTGCTGGTACAATAGCAGATTATATTTCTATTTTCTTTTCCAAACCAAACAAAGTGTATTATTTGTGAATCCCATTAAAAAAAACAAGCTTGTGAAGGTTTAAACAATTTAATAAAACAATATTTCCCCAAAAATATATCTTACAATTTGAAAATAATTGGTCTTTAAAAACCATTCTTAAAAGATCTCTTTTTATTATATTTTAATTGCAGTTACCAAGAACCTGTTGTTCACTGGGTACTTTTTTTCTATGGATCATGGAGAATGTGCTGGTAAAAATATCTTATTTTTATTTAGGTTGAACTATAATAAAATTATCATTATTTTAAATGGATGCATTTTGTTCTGGTGGGTTTTTAAATAAACTTAAATATTTCAACTAAATTTGGTTACTATATTAAATTAAATGTTCTTATTACAAATATAATCATAAAAAGTCAAACTTTTTCTTATATTTATTAACTTATTATATCTTGTCTAAGTCGTGTGAAAATTTATCCAATTGTAACCTTGTTCACAGTCCACAAAAAGGTTGCTCTGGCCTTTGCAGTAACCTGAAACAAATAAAAACAACTTAACCAGGCACAAATTTCAAATGTGCAACATATATTAAGTTAAAACATTAAAGTCTTTTTTATTTAGACTTCTTCCTGTCAACTACTTAAAACAGAAAAATAAAGGAAACTATTTCTCTCAGACAATCTCGGAAAATATTTACCAATAAACTCGATGGGGCTGGCAGATTTGGACCAAAATACAACGCGGAGGTCAATCTACAAAATAAATATGGCTGTCAAGTTGACGGAAGCCTGACGTTCGCTGCAACAATTGAATGGGTATGTTCAATAATACAATTTTTAGCTACGAGCCTGTTAAAATCGCAGTACCGTTTAGTTTTGAAAGTTGCCCGCCCTGAGCAGGCTAGCATTTGTTTTGGCGATAGAATTAGTGTGACCAGACTATACAGTAATTACCACTCTTTTATAAAGATTTCATTTACGTCAACTGTCAGCGAGAATTTTCGCTATGACGTTTGGTAATTTTGTTTCTCCCTAAAAAGACAGTTGGGCCAGTGCCGCATAGTTTTTTCTTTATTTTAATTTAAGTTAACGCATCAATTCAAAATGTTTGTCTACATTTCAGCCTGGTCTGGCCAAAAATAACGATATATTTTGAAATTAACTCTGTGTTTCGGACTTCCATTGTCTATATTTTATTTATCCACGATGTTTCGATCTGTAAAATCTCTGATCGTCTTCAGGTGCAAACTACAATTTATTTCTAAGGTTACGTACTTATATACTATGAGAAATCACTCAACCGTAAATGCATAAATGCAGCTTCAAGGAATTTTTATTTCTTCCAGTGTGACTCCTTGTGCAAAACCTTTGCTTCTGTCCACTTCATTCGGTGTTGTTTTGACCATGCATGTTCGGCGATTCCTGACTTCGTTGTTTCACCTCTTGGAGTATTCGTTTGATGTTCCTTAAGCCTAACAGATAGTAATCTTTTTGTTTCGCCTATGTATGACTCATCACACTCACAAGGAACTTGGTAAATGCATTCCTTATTTTGTTTGTTCTCCGGTTTTGTTTTACTAAAAAGGCTTCGAATTGTATTATTAGATTTAAAAGCTGTATTAATATTAAAGTTGTTCGGTACTGTTCGAATTTTCTCTGATACTCCTTTAATGTATGGAATTATAAGGAATGCATTTGCCTGGTTTTTCTCTGTCCTGTTTGCTGAAATTTAGAAATAGTATCTGTTATAACTTTAAGGCTGTAACCCTTCTGTTGCAGATCCTTCTTAATTTTTCTTATTTCGATTTCCAAGTCATGAGAATTGTTACAGCTCTGTTATATATATAAAGTTCTTATTAAGCCTCGTTTGATTGTAGCAGAATGATTTAAGCTTTGATTTAAATATTGTCCTGTGTGAGTGGGTTTACGATCGACTGTTGTTCTGGTGTCAGATTTCATTTTCCGAACTCGATCAGATCGAGTGCTACTTCCTTACCTATCGCCGTGTAAAAACGAAAGAGGTCTGACAAGTCCATCAAGAAGAGGAATTGGTTAATTTTGCTCCAACTCCATTGTTAATTGACCTCTTTGAATAATAATAAATGGTTACAGCCTTAAACTTTTAACAGATACTATTTCTAAGTTTCAGTAAATAGGACAGAGATTACAAGACCAAAACCAGGCAAATGCATTCCTTACAATTTCATACATTAAAGGAGTATCAGAGAAAATTCGAAGAGTAGCGGACAACTTTAATATTAAAACAGCTTTTAAATCTAATAATACAATTCGCAGCCTTCTTAGTGAAACAAAACTGGAGAACAAACAAAATAAAGAATGCATTTACCAAGTTCCTTGTGAGTGTGGTGGATCATACACTTCCGGCCACATAAAATGCGTACGCCGATTTTATACAGACCGCTTCAAGCTACTGCGAACATAGGGGGAATCAAGTCCAATTTACTCTCCGTGCCGTACGACCGAGGTGGATTCGAAGCACGCTGCAGTGTTATCTTTTGGAAATTCATTTTGTTTTTATTATTTTGTTTTATTTCTGCCTTGCTCGAGAAACAGATTGGTAAGTTCTTAATTGAAATAATAAATTTTTAAAACTAAAAATGGATGTCTACGAAGTTGCCGAAAAAGTGCAGATGGTCAAATGGTACTATCAAGGCAGACCATTGAGACTTATTCAAGAACTTTTTTTGGAGAATTTTGTAAATCGCCCAGAACCTAGTTTATCCACGATTTATAGGTTTGTGCAGAATTTTGAAAAGTTTGGTTGTGTAGCGCCAAGAAACCATAGAAAACCCACTGTTTTGAATAACGAGCAGGAAGTACGAGATGTGATGATTTGCGCTGCAGTGGAGGAAAATCGAAAGTTAACTAGCCACCAAATTGCCGAAGCAGTTGATACGTCTTCAGCCACCGTCTTACGTGTTCTCAAAAAGAATGGTTATCATTCTTACAAAGCGTCAAAAACGCATCAAATTTTTCCTGAGGACAACTATCGTCGTATGGAATTTTGCGAAACAATGATGGAAAGGGCTAATTGTGATGAAAACTTTCTGAGATCTATTCTTTTCACAGATGAAAGTACTTTTCCATTATTGAATCGTCATAACCCAACACACGTTCGATATTGGTCGAGGGAAAATTTGCATTTGTACTTTGACGTAAGAACACAGTATCCCCAAAAACTAAATGTTTGGGGGGGTATTGTAGGGGAACACGTAATTGGGCCATTTTTTATTAACGGCAATTTGAATGGTCCTAGATACTTGGATCTACTGCAAGCATATTATTCCAACTGCTAGGCAGTTGTTAGGTGTGAGATTTGGTGAAACATGGTTTCAACAAGATGGTTGTCCCGCTCACAATGTTGGCCTTGTTAGGGAATATCTTGATAATGTATTTCCTAATCGGGTTATAAGTACACGGGGAACTATTTTATGGCCAGCTCGATCACCCGATCTTGCTCCTAATGACTTCTATCTGTGGAGTTATATCAAAAATAAAGTTTACGGGCATGAAAGGGCTAATAATTTGGAAAAACTTCGGATTAAAATTGAAGAAGCTTTTCAAACTATCACCCCTAACATGCTTGGAAACGTTAGAAGGGGTTTTTATAATAGGCTCGGATATTGTCTAGCCGAGCAAGGAGGACTTTTCGAACATTTGCTCTAATTTTTTTTTGACTGGGAGAATCTTTTTGGTTTTTAGAATGTATTATTTTATTTTGAGAGCTTGCTTTTATTTTGTTTCTCCTTATTAGTTTCATTGTAACACGTCGTCACTGATAAATCTGAGCAGTTGACAATAAAACGCTCTTATTTATCAGTGACAAAAAATAAGAAAATTACGTTATAAAAATTTGCGTATTTATTGACCAAATTCCGGTTTCATTGTTTACGCTCCACACAGCACCGTGGTTAGAGGCGTACTAAATACCAAAGGAAAGTCATGCAAGTGGTGATCGCAAGCCTGAGTATTGGTTGCTTCACTGATAGGCGTGCGGTGTCTCTGCATGTACGTACACTGGCAAATTAGACTTCTTCCGCCCTATGTTCGCAGTAGCTTGAAGCGGTCTGTATAGTGTATTATGGGCCTCGCAACTCAGTAACCTTTTAGATATTTCAAATTGACAAAAAATGTCACTGTCAGATTTTGTTGTTGTCATACGCTTATATTTAAAAATGTCCCAACTAAACGAATTCGAAAAAGCCCAAATTTTGGCAAAATTAGACGGTGGTTGGTCAGTTCGAAGAGTAGCGGCCCATTGTGGACGAAACAAGGCTACAATTGTAAGAATAATTGTATCAAAAAGGAACTGTTCGACGAAGGCGAGATACTGGCTTGATCCAAGTTAGTACGCCTCAGCAAGATCAGCAACTGATCGACTTTATTGAAGACCACCCATTTGCGATGGCCCCAGAGGCGAAAATTAAGGCACATTTTCCTGGATCCATAAGAACGACGCGCAGACGGATAAACCGTTCTGGACTTAGATGTCGCGTTGCGGGAGAGAAAATCTTACTTAGTGAGGAAGAGAAGTAAGCCAGGTTCATTTTTGCACTAAACTATTTACTACTAGAAGAAGAATTTTGGCAACAAGTGGTCTTCACGGATAAAAAAAATCTTTCAGTCCCACAATGACATCAAACAAATTTTATATATATTGCTGGGGACGAAGACCGAGCCGGAAGATTTTCCGTGAATGTGTGGAGTTGGATATCGGCGAGAGAACATGGGGCTATTTTTAGAATCCATGGAAGTTTTACGGCTGAGGTTTATGTTGATATGATGAGAAATATTATGCTTCCAGAAGCAACCATTCTTCATCCAAAAGGTTTTGTGTATCAACCGGATAACTGTCCTATCCATACCGCACGCATTTCTAAACACTGGTTCCAGCAAAACAACATCGAGGTTTTGCCATGGCCGGCAAAAACTCCTGGCGCCAATCCCATGGAAAATGTGTGGGGTATTATAGTCAAAAATGAAAAAAATTCCAAACCACTTAATGGAGCTCATAATCAGAGGGTACGACGAAGTCATTGTTCCATGCCACGAAGACCGGCAAACATTATCGAGGCTGACGGGGCAATGACACGCTACTGAAGAAACGTTTTCTTGTTTTTTTTTTAATTTACGTAGGGTTTTCATAATTTCTTTTTGATTTTGAACATTTTTGGTTGTCTGCAAAGACTTAGATTACTCCAATTCACTGATCCTGCAGAGGTGCGCTGACTATGATTAAGTTATTGTTTTCCTTTTGCCAAACAGTGCCTTATTCTCGATATTTTTTTCTTATTCGCATAATTGTGGTCTTTTTTTGTCCGTAATGAGCTTTAAGAATAATTTTTTATAATAAAATGATAAATAATTTAAAAAAATTGTTTTATTCATTAGTATATTAGTTTTTTTAGTAAAGTGTGGCCAGTCTCCTTATGTTTGTGTCTACTATGTCAAAAGATCTAACCTATAATTCGAAAACGTCAATCAGTTACAATAAGCAACGCAATTAGCAAAACTTAAATTTAACAGACCTGCACCTAACTTCTGCTGTACGCATTTTATGTGGCCGGAAGTGTACATATGCGAAACAAAAAGACCACTATGTATGTATCTATTGGGCTTAAGGAACATCAGACACCCAAAGAGGTGAAACAACGAAATCAGGAATCGCCGAATATGCATGGTCAAAACAACACCGAATCAAGGGGACAGAAGCAAAGGTTTTGCACAAGGAGTCACACTGGAAGGAGCGAAAATTCCTTGAAGCTGCTGAAACCAAGTGTTGAAATTCCAAATATTTGCAGGCCCCTCCTTGGGCGGAGCCAACTTCTTAAACATCACGGTTGAGTGGTTCCCATAGTATATAAGTACGTAGTTTTAGGAATAGATTGTAGTTTGCACCTGAAGACGATCGGAGATTGTACTGATCGAAACAATTATAAATAAAATATAGACAATGGAAGTCCGAAACCCAGAGTTAATTTCAAACACATCATTTTCTCAAACTTTCAAACAAACGATACATTTTGTTATAAAATGTCAGTGTCAAAAGTGCAAAACAAGGTATTTTTAAATAATTTTATGCACAAACGGGCTTTAAAATGCCTTTTACCGCCCGCGTTTTGGAGCGACAAGTGGAACTTTAACGCCTGCGGGCAAGTGATTTTTGCAGAAATTTGATAGTTTTTTTGCTTTTTCTGTTTGACTTGCATTTTGTTCGTTTTAAACAAAGAGATTTTTTTCCTAGATATGTTTTTTTTTCTCAGTTTTTTCATAGATGTAACAGCAATGGTGTCCAAAATGTAACAAATACTCTTTCCGTCAAAACTTCTGTCAGAAAAAACGTAAACTGAAAATTTTCAAATTTGTTAACAACAACAATCTAGGGCGTTTAATTTCTGTCAACTCTCAAACTTGGTTTTGTTCAGTGGGTCACTGAGGTTAGGTTTTGTGCAAATAAAAATGGAACGGCCTGTAGTTACCAAATGAAGTACTTTATTTTTATAAATTTAAATATAATCTACGAATTTCTCACGCATTTTGTTCTATACCGAAAGAGCGTACCGATAACGCTGACTGACTTTTAACCTGCTACTGAGTACCACGCCGATAATCTACTTTACGTTTGGCCTTAATTGCGGGTAACACCGGCCAATTAAAAAAACACCGTGAGCTGCTAATTTGTAAAAATCGAAAAACAAGATGACCCACGAAATGTACATTTGCGTCGACGGGTCTTCGTGCTAATGAGATTCCTCTCCGCCTAATTAAAACTTTACACAAGAAAAAACTTTGCAAAATTTATCTAAAGATAATTGGTCAAGTGCTGGGCAATTGCGCGAATATTTTTGCGGCCTCACCGAAAATGGTCGATAATATTTTTACAAATATTTCAGAAATTATTTTGGATTTGGAAACAGCACGATCGACTTAATATAAAAGCCCGTCGCCATACACAGGGTTGACCATTTAAAAGGGTCCACCTGGCTTTTTTCAAAATCTATAAAGAATTGGAGAAAATGCTGAAACACGTCGATTTTTTGTTCGAGGGTGACATATTGAAATTTTTGTAGCACGGACCCCTTTTGAGGGGCAAACTTTACCCCTGTATTTTGAATGGGGAAACTGGGTCGAGTGATACCTTGTCTTGAAGGTCTCTTGAATGTCTTTCCAATCGAGTAAAATTGCGAAAATCTATTGTTTAGTTTTTAAGATATTCACTAGCACTGTTGCATGGACAAATGCAAAAAAAGTTTCTTTAAGAAATATATATTTTTTTAAAAATCTCGGGACCCGTCGACTTTGTTTTTGTTAATACTATATTTTATCATTGCATTTTTTCTTCTAGAATTTCCTACGAGGGGTGAAAGTGAATCGGTAGATTTTCCAATATTTTACTCGATTCTAAAGACATTCGAGAGACCTTCAAAACAAGGTATCACTCGAACTACTTTGCCTATTCAAAATATAGGGGTAAAGTTGACCCCTCCAAGGAGGTGCGTTTTAGAAAAATGTCAAAATGTGTCTCCCTTACAAACAAAATCGACGTGTTTCAGCGTTTCTCTGGAAAAAATTCAGGTGAACCCTTTGAAATAGTCAACCCTGTATACAAATTTTAAACAGTAAGCGCCCTTGTTTCATATTAGGAGTGCCCATGAAAGTGGGCTTCTGGTGATCGCTGGCAGACGGGCGGTTTTTGGCTAGGAGTGGTAAAGTTTTTTATAGTACATTATAAACCTAGGGACTAAAGTGCCTCGTTTAATCCCGCAGCGAAAGGTTTATTCCTCCCTACGGTCGGGCTACAATTCGCCATACTTTTAGTCACGAGGTTTATATACTATTTTATGCACTTTAAAATGCGAGAAACTAAAAACAAAAAATCACAAAACTAACAGTAGACACTTAATGGTACTCTAGTTTCAAGATTGTCAGCTCGTATTGCTGATAGTTGTCATTGATTGTTGTTGTGTGCCATGGAAGTGTTGCTATGACACAAAACAAATGTCAGTCAGTTGTTGTTATCAACCGGCGTCACCAAACGGTGAGTCCAGAAAAATCGTACAGCATTTTTTTTGAAAATGAACATTGAAGAGGCCGGGAAGAGGCCTTCGCTAGCCTTCTTCCACAAAAATCTGGCGAGGTTTACAAGAAACAGTTTCGTGATTACCGAAAATGGTGCGCTGAACAGCATGCAGAGAATTTTACGGATGAAAAGGTGCTCCTATACAGGGTTCCTAAGATTTTCCTTAGGGATAGGATTTCAATAAATCAAACAGAAATGGCATAGAAAGTTCTGTGCGCACAAAAGAAACAGGTATATTGAGCAATGGTGCCAGTTCGTTATTATCTCCGGACTGCTTTCATGAGAAAAAATTGTCGCCACTCTTTCATTGTGAGCATAAATCATAGTTGCAGATGGCGCTAGATGGCGGCCACACCATGAGATGATCGAGGAAAAACTGGGATTCACAGGCATTGCATTTTTATTTCCTTTCGAGTCGCTTCAGTTTCGTAAATTTTGTGTTTTTAAAATGCCGTATACTCGAGAAGAAAAGATTTTTGTTATTAAAAACTACATAAAAAGTGACAGTTGCGGACGAGGTCATTGGGCTTTTTGTATTTGCGTTTCCAGATCGACCGGTTCCTGTGGCTCAAACTGTCTACAACATTTATCATCGTTTTGAAAGGTACGGGTGCATAAATGGTTGTAGAAAGTGTTACCACGACGGCGAAATACCAGAGCATCCCGTTCTTCCACACAGGGTGGAACGAGACGAAATGGTATGCGCTTACGTTGAGGCACATGAACCATGTTCGACGAAACCGATTGCGGAGGCACTGGATATTCCCAACAGTACTTGCCAATGGATCCTAAAAAAATACGGCTACAAGTCGTTTAAGATTGGGAAGTCGCAGGAGTTGCAACCAGGTGATTATTTTCGCCGGTTAGAATATTGTGAGGTTATGAGGGATAAATGTGACAGGAACGAAAATTTCCTATCAAAAGTTTTGTTTAGTGACGAGAAGACATTTGAACTTCATAGCTCTCACAATCCCCAAAATAGCCGATATTGGTCCCGCGAACATAAATATCTGCACGCAAGTGTTAGAACGCAACATCCTCAAAAATTAAATGTTTGGAGCGGTATTGTCGGGGATCACATTATTGGACCCTTTTTCATTGAAGGGAATTTGAATAGCCAAAAATATGTTGATCTTCTCCAACACCAGGTTTTACTACGGTTGAGGGAACTCAACATAAATTTGGACGAATTGTGGTTTCAGCAAGATGGCTGTTCATCCCACAATTCACGCCAGGCTACAAATTACCTTCGTCAGGTATTTGGTGATACAATTATTTCCACGTATGGAAATATCCGATGGCCTCCTCGATCACCAGATCTTGCGCCAAATAACTTTTTCCTATGAGGTTGTTGGCATGACAAAATTTTCCAACACCCTCACTTACAGCCTACGACTATACAGGAGTTGAGGGCGAAAATATTGTGAGACTCAAGAAGGGGACAGATTTGAACATCTAATCTAATTAAAAATTAGATGTTTTCAGGTCCAAACTACAGCTTTTTCTTGCTTAAAGGAGGCGGCAGGGTCCATTATTTACGATACTGAGCGATAAACTCGTGAGGTTGTTAACATTAGAAAGAAATATCTTCGATTTTAATTAAATTTCTTTCCATTCTATTCTACTAGTGACATCTATCCGGAAACGACCAAACCATGCAGCTAGCACTAGCAGCCAAAGAAATCAATAAACGGCGCTGTTTTTCCTGCAGAGCTTTTTGCTTGCGATATTATTGATTTTAAATAAAGCTGGCCCTACACTACATTTGATATTTTCGAAGTGTTTTATGACATGATCTCGAAACATGTAGCGAATCAATTCTTCAAAACTAGCGGGAGGGTAAAAGCGAAAAATATTTGTAACACCCAAACAGGGGTGAAAAGATTTATTTTGCTCTGTTTCTTTACAAAAAACGTTTTTTTTTTACCAAAAACTTGAGCTCTGCCACTTTTTTTATTTTTTTCTTCAACTTTCTCGAAATTTTCGTCGTACGTTACGTAGGGGGGAGGGGGGTTTTCGACAGCGTTTGTATTTGTGTGAAACTAAGAAAATTTGGAATGAAAATAAGTGAAGTTTTTTTTTTGGTGGGGGGGGGTAGTGGTCTTGAAATTGTTACGTAATATTAGGGGAGTGGCGTGCCAAACCGTTAGAAAACATTACATAGGGAGGGGGTCAAAACATGGTAAAATCACCGTTACGTAATTTGTGCACGGCTCCACATCTGATTTTTCCTCCTTTTTGATTTCGAATCAAAGTGCAAAACCCGGGTTGGACGTTCGAAGGCGTCAACCCGTTCTATTTGCTTGATAAAGTTTCTACGGAAATATCTCAGTCGATTTCTCCGGCCGTGTATGAACGCTTTAGGTTAGGCATTTGCATGTATCTCAGTCCCCAGCCTATAAACAGTGCGTAAGGACAATGGTTACAAAATGAAAAGCCGAAAAATATTTTCTTTTACGATATCTTTCATCAGTTTGGTATTAAAGTCGAGCAAAAACAATTTTTATTCTAGTCCTAAAGGTATGAAAATGGAAAACATTAGAAAACAACAACCTAGAATGGATTTACTACGTGTAAGATGTAGTGACAACATCGCCCCATGCCCATCCTTTTCTGCCTAATGTGCTTTTCCGTTTGTCTGCGTCTTATACACGGCTGCTTGGCCCCCTAAGGATTTGCTTAGGAACCCTGTATATCATAATAAGAACTAGATTTAAGTACTGCATATGCTAATTATTTTTTTCGTTCATACATTTTAACAAATAAATAAAATTTCATTAAAATTATTTTCGAAGAGGGATTGAAAGTGCCCCTTTTATCCCAAAATGAGGGATTAAAAGTGCACTTGTAATCCCTAAAGTGTATAAAATAATTTACGACTTCTTCATTATTGCAGGCTATCAGAAAATTGTCTGCAGCTGTCATTGTTTTGTTACAGTTTTACTAAAATCTCGAAAACTATTAAAGTTCAATAAATTTAGATTACATATTTGGAATTAGCAGAGTCGAATTAGTGTAAAAAAATTTTCGTACCCAATAGGGGAAGTATTTTGGGTCTGTGCCACCGATCGGTCTAAAAGGACAGATAACCGAAATATGTGCTTTGGATAGGCAGATATAAATAAAATTAGTTGAATGATTAAAAAAAAAATCGAGAAAAATTTTGAAAAGAATAATTCCTTTAATAACGGCGGTAGAGTTTCTGACAAAACATCAGATAAGTACTTAGATTCTAGTTAGGATTTGCGACTGTGTACAGAGTTTCCAAAATTCGATGGTTTTGGCGTTGAAAAAAAAAACATTTGAAAGTTGTTGTTTTACCAGAGGTGGGCAACTCATATTGCACTCTCTTTCTAGTTTTTTTCATATTTGCATGTAAAACGGATTTTATGAATTTTGTCTCTTTTGTCTGTTGTTTTGTTGTCTCTCTTTATAATTTCCCCAGACAGTTTTAGAAAGATTGATTTTTTTTGGTTAGTAAAATATGTCAAGCTTTGACAAAAAAAACAAAGGCAAACAGGGAATACACACGGTAGATATTAAAAATGTAAATAATAGGTAAAATATAAAGACTCCTATGATCTATATTTTTATTTTTATTTTATTTTTTTAAATATAATGTGTTATTTAATAACGAAGTACATAATTCGGCTATTTTTATTAATTTTGCCAGCTTGGTAAATGTATGTTTTCTTTTCACTTTTCCTGAGTGTGTTTCTCCGTTGGACAAAGGAGCACACAAATTCATCGAGGCACGTATTTTTACAGTTTTTGATACAGCAAAATTCCATTTTTAAACCTGAAGTTTCTTAATCAAAAATCTGACAGTGACAAAGTTATTTATTGTCAGGGGTTGCCAACTATCATTGCCAACACACAATTTCCAACATTTTCCTAACAACTGACAAATCCAGTTGCGCACAATAACTGTCAAAAATCGTATACAGGGCCTCTAGGTAGACTGATAAAATATAGGTATAATAAGTAATTTATTATTGATACAATAGTATTCCTTGAATTCTGTTAAGAAGCAAAATAGTTTTTTATTTCTTCGTAACAAATGATTTTTATTATCTCAGATGGACAACCATGGCAATCTAGATTTTTTTAATAATGTGGCGTGCCGCTTTTATCATAGTCTACCATATGATTTATGGAAAATATAATAACTCGACAACTATTTATCCGATTTTCGCAACAGGCGCATCGTTTTGAAGGAAATTAAAAAAGCATTAAAAAAATTGGGTTGTTCCAAAAGAAAATACCAACTTTGTGTTATATCTCAAAAACTAAAGGTGACTCATGAAATCTGATTTAGTAATTAAATTCTAGTTTAAAAACTCTACAAAAATGCAATTAACATTATGAAGATATTTTCATAAATAAAAAAGTTATAGGGGCCATCCCAAAATGCAGACTTTTCAAAAAGACCCCGCAGCTCGAAGACAGGGTTTTACTCGGTTTTTACCAAAAATCTGGTCTTGAAATTTGAGTCTGGCAAAATTTTCTCAAACTCCTCTAGAAGTACCGGAAACCCTTCAAAACCATCGAATTTTGGACACTCTGTACAGATATTTATTTTTTAAGAAATTTCCTTATTTTAGTGGCGAAAACCCCCAAAAAAGATAGGCAGATTCCCGGCACATCTGATTTAAAGATTTTTTATAAACTTTTAAATTCGGCGTCGTGAACTTCTTCAATAAAAACAAGAAGTGCTAATTAATAAAGCACAAAAGAAACAATATAGATATCTATATACGCTCATTGCACTCTGCAAACTCCCACGAGAAACCAGTGAACCACCAAGTCATTAAAAGTGACCAAAATAAGTCAAAACACAACCGAACTTGAATTGGATGGTTAAAAGACCGATGAGCTAATAACTTCACTGTCAATCAACTTTTTTCGGCGAATTGCTCAATGCTCTTTGTTTTCGCAATATCCTCATTATGAAGGCAGAAATAAATGATGTTCGTGGGAATTTAAGTCCAATCGATTACTTACAAAATGTAATACTGTTGTGAGCTTCCAGATTGTCGCCCTCTCTCACAACAACAATACAGATAATCTGGAGAAAAGGCGATAACAAAAATGGTAGATTTCTTTTTTAACTGTGTCTGTGTCACTTCTTTGAGTTCACTTCTATTTCCCTCTTCGTCGTTTAGAGAAAGAGGGAAATATATTATAACTACTCACGTGCGGTAAAGTACACTTTACCGCACTCGTTTGGGTGCGGAAAGAAGTACTTTACCGAACTTGGGCGGTAAAGTTTTTTTACCGCACTGATCGGTAGCTTCGACATGACATCCTGCATGCTTATAGTAGCGAACTATCAGTGACCTTTTTGCCCTGACTCGCAATCCGTCGCAACAATAAATGAAGTTTATTCCATTTCAGAAGCGCATGAGCGTCGAGTTTCGTCGGCTATGAGCTTGCAATGTGCAACAAATTGCACTTTTAATTATATTTATTTAAGTATACACATGGTAGTAGGTGTTTAATTGATGTTTTTTTTTTCACTGTTGTCATTACTTTCATTAAAAAACAAATTTTCTCTAAAGCTTTTCTTCTTTTACTAAAAAATATAAAAATATTTTTGGAGTGCGGTAAAGTTTCTTTACCGCCCAAGTGCCGTAAAGAAAACTTTACCGCACTCTAAAATTTAAATAAAAAAATTATTTATAAACGAATAAATTACTATTTCTTTTTTTATTTTCTCTCTCTATTTTCTGTATTTGTTCCCAAATTTTAAAGGAACTCGCGGTGCTCATAGGTAAAATTTTGTACCTAACACATGCGTAAAGTGCCTTTACCGCCCTTGTCGACTTGCCCGAACTCCGCTACGCGCCGTTCGTGTAACCGCCGTCGCGTGTGGTAAAGTATCACTTTCCACACTTGTTAGGTAAACTACTACTCTGTTGCCATCTCACTTTTTTCGATAAAGAGAGAAATAGAAGTAGCGGCTAGAAGTGAAACTGTGGATCAGGCGTAAGGGTTTATGCCGGGAGTTTTTTCAATATAGATAGGACGAGCTACAAAATTCCGCACTTTATAATTGCCTACAACTTTTGACTTGATTGCTCGATTTTAAAAACTTTTGATTTGTTGTAAAATATGAAACACTTTAACAACGGGGCCTGTATTTTTGACACCCGTGCCTGTGGGTGTGAACAAACGCACTTCTCACCTGCTTTGAATCATGTGAAAAGGGCAAATAATCACCGGTGACTCACACAGGCCGTCAAGAATACAGGCCCATACTGGCGTTAAAATAGTTGAAATTTTTGTATTCAGCTTTGCCAATTTAACAGGAATTGATACAAAAAATCGGTCATAGTTGGTTAGCTTTTGAATATTAAGCTAGGAACACACGATGCAACTTTTCCATGCATCAAATTTAGTTTTCACAAGATAAAAAAAGACGCAAGCAAATTGTGTCTCCTTTTGACCTGTTATTAGAAAATTTGATGCATGAAAAAGATGCATCGTGTGTTCCTAGCTTAACATGTCAAACTTTGATACTTTTTATCGGCTTACCTGTCATATATATAGAGTTGTGCCCTTTATAATATAATTTAACCCATACAACACCGTTCTCAACTAAAAAGCCAGTTAACTCATTTTCGTTTTAGTATTCTTTGGCCTATGATCGGTGCCACATTGACACCAAACTGACAGAAAATCCATGTTTTATTTGTCAATTTGGTTATAAAAATGGCAGCCATATTAGGCTAAAGGGCACTGAGGCGTTAGAAGTTAATAGGCTTTTTAGTTAAGAACGGTGTTGACCCATATAACTATGAGATCTGTCTGTCAACTTTGATTTTGTTTAAATTAATTTATTTGTTAAATTATTCAACCGCAAGTTTAACCTTACTCGAGGGTTTCAATCCACAGAGTGAACCCGTTACACGAGGACATGGCGCCCAACATTTTTGCCATTTTATTTTTGTTATTGTGGTGTTTTTGTGTTTTAAAATTTCGTGGCGGTATTTTCTGTGATTGCGTACGTTATTATTACGGGAAGCACTAGACAACACTTGTTAATTTTTTTTACGTTAGTGACAATTTTTTACGTTAGTGACAAGATACAATTTAACACAAAATTTAATAATTTATAGAAGTATCAAAATTTATAATAAGCTGCCTGCGGAGCTTAAATCTATAAATTCTCAAAAAAAAAATTAGGGACTGGTTGGTAGAAAAAGCTTATTACTCCTTAGATGTATACCTTAATGGTGTTTTTTAATGTTCTCATATTGTATTATTTTAACCTCTTAATATTATTTTGGTTTGGGTTTGTGATATTTTATTGTGGGTATTTCTTGTGTGGACTTTATGTTGCTTTTTTTTCTCACCCATATACCACGGTGATTTTTATATTATGTAATATATTGTTTTTGTACCGATGTTTTATTTTAAATTATAATAACTTGTATTTGTAGACTTTTTGTTGCATTGACTTCATGCTCATTATTTTAATTTTATTTTAAGTTTTATTTTAATTTGTAACTTGAGCATTTAGTAATTTTACCTTTTTATTTAAGAAAACAAATGTTAACGTACCAAAATTATCAAATTTTTTTTTATGCTTGTCTATTTTATTTTATGTTGTTCTATGTTAGATTTTATATATTGCCTTTATTTTTATTATTTTTCAGATGCCTACCATTATTATTTTTATAATTACTTGCTTTGTCAGTGAAATTTATTTCTTTAAAAGCATATTTGATTTGAGTGTCCGAAAGTAAACAAAAATATCAAACATAAAGCTAAATTTGCACTGTTACATGGTTGTCAGTTGCTTTCACTACTGAAACAATCGACGCGCCTGTCCATTACACTCCTCGTCTCTGGGTTTTTCCAGGCCAACTTGATTGGAAGAGTTATTATCGGTACGCATTTTTCTCGGGAAAATCAAGGGAAGAGCCGTTATGTTATCACAAATCACAAACCAAAACTACACTTTTTTGCACTCGATGGATTGTGACAAAAAATATGTTGGCCAAACGAGACGCTCTATTTAAACACGATTCAAAGAACACTTATCACACTTAAAATACGGAAGAACAGAAAAGTCAAGTGTGGCCGAGCATGCTTTTGAAAACAATCGTAGATTCATTAGATATCCTAAAACTTCTAAAAAGTGTACCAAACAAAAGGCTTTTGATTGCATATGAAAGTATGGAAATCATTAAATCCAGAAATAATTTAATAAGATCTCGTTTAGTACACTTTATTCTTTAGTTGAGGGGAGATAGGACTATAAAGCCTGATCAATCACAAATTATTAGTCTTATCTCCGCCCACTAAAAGATAGTGTATAAGATAGAGCGTAGGTTAATTTAGTTTATTGTTTATCGTGTCCTGATGATGCTAACGTTGTTAGCGAAACGCGCGTCAAGTGAAAAAAAAATGTAGTTTTAGTTTGTGGAAAACAATCATAACTTTGTTTTAGTGCAACCAAAGGTTCCAAATTACCAACATAGTTATATTTTATATGCTTTAACCGCATTAAAAAAAAATCACGGGTACCAGATTTCCATTAAAATATTGCATGCTCCAATACGCAAACAAAGTGAGCATAAAACGAAATTTAAATACCATTTAAGCGATTAATTTTATTGTCTGTTGTTTGTATTTCATCAAGGAATTTCTTAAAATGACTTAATTGCAAAGGACACTGCCGATTCGAATCCCATACAAGCGCATAAAATTATTGTTTCCTGTCTGCGGATCACTCGTCGGTATGTAAGTATGTACCACACGCATGTACAGTCTCTATATTTTTAATTTTCGTCTTGGGGTACGCCCCATAAACTATACCCTTGGCGCATGTATCATGCACATTATACAAGAGCAAAATATTGGTCATGTAACCAAATACCCCGCAATCGGGTGTTTTCTTACAAAAATTAACCGTTTTGGACCACCCGAAATTCATGTTAATAAAATTTATTGCAGGACAAAACAGAGGAGAACATGACTCAAGTAACAATGTCTTATAACATGCACGCTTATATGGTTTATGCCTCAAGTGTCTGGCTGATGATAAATTCTTATAAAAAAAAACGCGAAACAAGAAGAAAAAAGTAATTTTTTTCAAATATGCGTAATAAAATTATTATATAGAAAAGATTTGTGGCGTAGAGGAAAATAGTAGTTTTTTTATACCTTCATCAAAAACATGACTTTAGTAACTGTGTGGCTTTTTTGGTAACCAACCCAAAAAAAAAATTTTTTTTTGATCACGGATGCAAAAAAAGATTTCGGTCCGTTTTTTACCCAAAATTAAAGAGAAATAGAAAATAATAATATTGCAAAAATCTAATTATTCTTGCCTATTAAGCAATTTCAGCCAGTTTTCATCAAGTATTTACGAAAAAATCATTTAAAAACATCGTGAAAATATCAAAAGTGAACGAAAACGAGTAAAAAAGCACGTCGCTATGGAAACGCCTTGATTTATAGTGTAAAGATGTTTTGTTGCGGGAAGGGCTCGCTTCGTTCGAGATTTTTAAAAGTATTTTCCTGTTTTTCTTGGATTTTTTGATTAAGGTATTTAAAAAAAATAGTGTTAACAACTCGCGGCTATACTGTGTGTGTTTTTAAATACCTTGCTGCTCTCGTTATTTAAACCAACGCCTGTAAAAAAAGCACTATTTTAGCCACTAGTTGTGAAATAGCAGTTTTCACAACTAGTAGCTAAAATAGGTTTTTTTACAAGCGTTGGCTTCAATAACGAGCGCAGCGAGGTATTTAAAAAACGCCAAAAAACACAGTTTAGCCACGAGTTGTTAACACTATATTTTTTAATACCTCTGTCAAAAAAAAGAAAAACAGGAAAATACTTTTAAAAATCTCGAACGAAGAGCACTTCTCGCAACACACCATATTGACGCTATAAATCAAGGCGGCTGGTAAAAGAAATAACAATGGTTTCCATAGCGATGTGCCTTTTTACTCGGTGACGTTCATTGTCGCGACATTTTAATCTTTGACAGGTTGATATTTTGACGATGTTTTTAAATTATTTTTTCGTACATATTTGCTGAAAACTGGCGGAAATGGCTTAATTTTTAGGCAAGAATAATTAGATTTTTATTTTATTTCTCTTTAATTTTGAGTAAAAAACGGACAGAAATCTTTTTGTACCCGTGATCAAAAAAAAAAGATTTTTTGCATTGGTTACCAAAAAAGCCATGCTTTAGTTATCTGCACGCAGTTACTAAAATCATGTTCTTGATGAAGGTATAAAAAAGTTTTTTTTTTCTCGACCAGAATTTGAACCCGGGACCTCTAGAATCCCAGTCTAATGCTTTACCAACTGAGCTATCGGGGAGATCTTTGAAGACTACTGCGGCTTTAAAAACCTAGGGATGTTATAAAGACAAGACAAATCCTAGTCGAGGAAAAACTTTTTTCCGATTTATTCTCTCACCCTTTGCCCTCTACGCAACAAATATGTTCTGTCAATTTATTAAGGCACTAAAAGTTTCCTTTCATTTTGTAAAATTATTATGTTTACTATAATAATATACTTTACCTACGATCAACCCATAATACTACTTTACCGAGTATTCCAACACGACTGTAATGGACCATTTACGATCCTAGGATAATAATGAAGCTTAAACGTAAACCACAAGATGGCGTGACAAACGATGAAACTTTATTTTATAAGAGCACTAATTAATGCAAAAATGCGAATTTTTTTTCTATATTTTTAAGAAAATAAACGTAAATAAATCCGATATAATTTTAGTACCTAACCAAAGATAAGTCCCGTTGAATATGACATAAGGCTATTTGTAACTCATCGCGGTATACGTATCCGCATCTAGCGAGAACCAAGCACATTGATTGGTCAGAAACTTGTAGCACGTTCGAAAAGAGCAGATATATGCTAATTTAAGGTGTTTCTGAACGCAATAGGTGCTGAGATACGATACGTGTGTCGTAACGATACGTGATACCTAACGCATCTCAACACCTATCGCGTTCAAGAACACCTTAGATTAGCATATATCTGCTCTTTTCGAACGTGGTACAAGTTTCTGACCAATTAGTGTGCTTGGTTCTCGCTAGATGCGGATACGTATACGGCGATGAGTTAAAAATAGCTTTATGTCTCTATTAAGCATTTTTAAGAAAAAAAAACTTGTTTTTAAAAAGATACATGGAAAGTCCCTTAGTAGTTTTATTTGTTTTAACGTTTTAGATAGAACGTCATTGAAACTTCAGGTTATGAAGATTGTTGAATTAACAGTGTTCGCGTGTGATATTTTTAATAATTTCTGATATTTATGATGACATTTTCATTGGTCGTAGGTAAAGTATAGTACGCTAACTCGCATGTTATGGTCATTACACGCTCAGATAAATTAAGACAATCGCCTGCAGCTCGCGTCTCAAACTTCATCTTCGCGTTTAATGACCATCGTAACATGCTTGTTATGTAAACTACTATTACCTACGACCAACAAACAATACTAATTTTATGACCATCATCTCAACACCATTTTAGTAGCTCATTTACAGTCCAAGGATAATAATAAAGGTTAGACGTAAACCAAAAACGGAGCATTGACTCGCATTTCGCATTCTTCTACTGTGTAACTAACTGCCCCCAAAACATACAGACCGGGTGGCTCAAAGTGTTCATAGAAAAAAAATAAAATCTTCCCTGGGGAAAAGTACTTTTCTTGAAAATATTGTCTTGACCCAAAAGCGAAAGTCTCCGCCCAAAATAATTTTTTTTTCATATAAGAAAACCCCTTGTTTTGAGAAAAAAAAACTGTCTTTAAAAAAGAAAAAGTGATTTTGAAACAAGGTTTAAAATTTCTTACTAATATCTTCTTAGTACAAGAAAAAGCTTTACTTCCGTCAAGAACTTTACTTTTTTTAAATAACAATTTTTTTTTTCTCAAACGAGAAGACAAGGTCAGACCTTTCGGCATTTTTTGAATGAATTTGAATCCTAAAAACAGTTCATTTAGTTAAACAGATAAACCGCACATCAAAAATTAATAAAATTTTGCACAGCGGAGGCTTCTGATATCTCCCACGTGATTTTTCAAAAAAATATATATAAATGGTTTTTATTTAGTTTTTTAAAATAATCGATATTTTTACCGTGAATTAAACATTTTTAGGATACGTAGAATTATGTAAAAAATTTTAAATTATGCAAAATCCGTGAAATGGTTCCGGGATAATGCTTTAAACTTTCGTCGTACAAAATTTAATACAAATTTTATTAACAGTTTTTTGGATTAACTAATTGGAAGAAGCGCAGAGAGAGAGATAAAATTATTTAAAGCAAAACAAACTTTTCGATCAAGGAAACTTATTTATTTAAATTTTCTTCAGATGAAAAAAATATATTTCAAAACAAGAAAATGATGTTTTTGGTGCGAAACAAAATTTAATTTAATGAAGAAAACGTATTTTTCTAATTTCCTTCAGATGAGAGAAACTATTTCAAAACAAGAAAATAATGTTTTTGGCGCAAGATTTTTATCGCTAGCCTATTGTCTTAAACGGAGATATTTTTTTAAACTATGTCTATGTATAACAAGAAGGTTGCCACTTTCATTCAAGACAAATGGATTTTCTTCGGGTAATGAAATCTTTATTTTCAACGAAAATCACTAGTTTAAAACAATTTTTTTTTGTTAAGAAAATATTGTCTTCGTGCATAGGAAAGCAGATTTTTTCTTAAATCAAAGCAATTTGCTTTGACTAAAGTAATTTTTTTTTCTGTGTTATTTTCTAAAAGATGCGAAATTTTAATTGCATACTTTTAAAAATGACAATTTTAGTTTCTGTGATTAAGCGGTATTCTAAGAAGTAAGTAAGCGATATTGTAAACCTTCAAAAAATCTCGACTTTCTAATCAAAGAATTATTTTATGAATTACTTATTTACTAGCTATTGCGCGATTAGGATTGCAGCTTCCCCCGGACCCTTCCTCCAACTCACTCTGCCCCACCCTCGCCCCCTCCCGCGCCTTAGACCCTTAAATCGAGGCGAATACCCGTTTTGCCTGTGGTTTTTTCCGGTTTTTGTGCTTTAAATCATCGTAATTCTTGTTTCCGTGAACCGATTTTAATCAATTAGATCCTATGTCCCGCACAAGACACCAAGGAATCCAGTGGTCAACTGTAATCAAATTTATTTTAGGTATACAGGGTGTTTCAAATTCGATGCTCACCATGGGGAAGTTACGCAATTTGATGCTTTGCTTAAAACTAAAAAAAAAGTTCACAAATTCCGGATAGTTCCGGAGATAGGCGGAAAAAACCGAAATCTTCATTTTTAGTTTTTATTTTTCTGCGCCCTTATTCTTAAAGCTGTTAAAAAACGCTTAAAACTTTCTACAGGCACTTTTTTAAGATCTACCTAATGAGAGGTCCGTTTTCAAGATTTGACATTTCAGTGTGACAGGAGCACTGTCAAGTTCATTTTTTTTTATGGACACGTGCTTTTTTTCTCCTGCCGTTTGGTTCATAAAGGATAACAGATATTCTAAAACCTCATTTTGACAAGTACCTGACGTTTCGAGTTAATTGACCATCATCTCCCCAAATTCAAAGATTAAAAAGCAATGAAAAAAACGTATTTTTAAAATATTAAGTGATGTTATTTTGTTATAACAAAATTTCATAAAAACTGCCAAAATATCTTGAGTAAGTTACAAGCAAAAATTAAATTTGGGCTGATGATGGTGTCATTCTTTATGAACCAAACGGCTAGAGAAAAAAAGGATGTGTCCATAAGAAAAAATTAACTGTAAAAAGTGCCTGTACAAAGGTTTAAGCATATTTTGACATCTAAGAATAAGGGCGCAGAAAAATAAAAACTAAAAATGAAGATTTCGGTTTTTTCCGCCCATCTCCAGAACTACCCGAAACTTGTAAACTTTTTTTTTAGTTTTAAGCAAAGCATCAAATTGCGCAACGTTGCCCTAATTTAAACCTTTTCGTATCTCCTACCGTTTAGTAGATCCCCATGGTGAGCATCCTCCTCCTGCTCCTCCCCATCGTTACGCGCTTTTGTTCCCGTGAACCTATTTCGATGATGATGACCTTTGCATATAGTTTAGGTAAATTATCCCGTTTTCTGTTTTTATGAGATATGGTATATATGCGACAATAAAAGCATTAATTATTATTAAACGAACAGACAGACAAAATTCTAAAAATTGGTCTCTCTATGGTTTGGTAAGAAGTCGACACCAAAATGGTCTTTGTAGAGGATTATTATACGTATTGATTGTTTTATGGTTGCAGATTATCTTGCTCGGTGAACACCTACCTATACCACTGCTTCTATATACACATTAACTGTCATACATTGAATCTTTTTTATGTTCACACGTTTTTCCGTGCTTATGCTCGATTCTTTGTCTCATAAAAATTCCTAAAGACCGATAAGTAACGGCAAAAGGTCCTTATATATTGTATGAAACTCGGATCTCACATAAATTTTCTTCCTGGTTTCTTGCGATGCCATATCGGAGTGGCTGTGCGCCGACAGTGAAGGTAGCAGCGAAAATAGCGGTTTCGATTTTGCGAACTTGGTAAATTTTCATTTAAAAAAAAAACATAACATCCACTGGCAGCTCATCATGAGCTCGTCTCTACTGGCGTCATCTAAGTGACCTTACAGTATTGACCATTTCATTTTTTTTCTTTCTTTCGTGTTTTCGAAATTAATTTTTTGCGAAAAATTAATTTTAATTATGTCTGGACCGTCCTCATTCGTGTGTCGTCCTAATTGTGTGTTTTTTGAAAATGGTCAATTTTTTTAATTATTCTTTAAGAATGTTTAATGCCCGTGTGCACCACTTCCCCTTACTTCTTCCACTTGTTCAAGTGCCGCTTGAACTGAGGGTGACCCTTGAGATTTACTTGGTTTGCAAAAGTTCCGAATATGTTCCACTTGGAAAAAGTAAGGAAATTATTGGCAACGTGGCAGTTATCTGCATTTTTTTGTGTTTTTTTGTGTGGTGATCATGATTATTACCTGTCAGCTGTCAAAAAAACCACGTAAAATTTGAGGTTATTTTAAAAAAACAAATTTTATTGATGATTTATGATTGTATGGGGGAAAAGGCAAATAAAACAAATAGGCAAACTATCATTGGTTAACTATAAAACCTAACTATTTATTTAGTATTTTTTCACATCGTACTCAATACGTATTGAAAAGATTGTCTTCTTTTTCTTTCATAGAGCATGTTCTCTGTTCCGACAAAGAGCGTGACATATTAATTATTACACCACCAGACCAATCCAACCCATTTTTCAATTTCTTTGCAACGAATTTGCGAAAAAAAAGGTGAATTATTCGCTTAGCGAAAAAAACATGATTTTTTTGGACATCTCATTCTTTGAAAAATCCTTCCATTCCTTCCATTAATTACAAAGTCTAATTCTTCATCTTCATCGTCATCCCAAAGAAGTTCCATTTTAAGCACATACCACTATTATAATCACAGAAAGATTTTAAGGCACCGGAACGGTTTTATAATCTGATTAAATTAATGGCTTTTTTTAAAACAAAATAAAAAAAATACCTCACATAACCTCAAAATGAGCTTAAGCCGAAGTAATTCTACGGCTGGTCTTAACTGCGGCTTAAGTGCCACTTAAATGATATTCCTCACCATTGCACACCAAAACTAAAGCTTAAGCTCGGCTTACATGTCAAGCCAAACCCGTGCACTCGGGCTTAAATTTTTTTTATTAATATTAAATCTTTGGATAAAAGTGGGAATAGTTTTAATAATTTGGGAGGACCCAGTACAAAGTCGTTCACCATTTAATTTTATTCAAATACGTTGTTTTTACTTTTTATCGCGAATCGCCTTTAAGGTTTTTTGTGCATCCTTTTTCTCGGAATGTGTGTTAAAAATATAACAGTCAGGTTTAAGCATTTACTTGTGCATTTATAAAAATATAAAATATCGGTTATTTTTACCGCGATTTGGCGATATTAGTGCGTAATACTTATAAAATGTTAGCTGTGGTTTGGGTAATCATAGTGTGTACATGTGTACAGACCGCTTCAAGCTACTGCGAACATAGGGCGAAAGAAGTCTAATTTGCCAGTGTACGTACATGCAGAGACACCGCACGCCTATCAGTGAAGCAACCAACACTCAGGCTTCCGATCGCCATTCGCTGCCGTTCGCCTTGTATTTAGTACGCCTCTAACCACGGTGCTGTGTGGAGCGTAGTCAATGAAACCGGAATTTGGTCAATAAATACGCAAATTTTTATAACGTAATTTTCTTATTTTTTGTCACTGATAAATAAGAGCGTTTTATTGTCAACTGCTCGGATTTATCAGTGACGACGTGTTACAATGAAAATAATAAGGAGAAAAAAAATAAAAGCAGTTCTCAAAATAAAATAATACATTCTAAAAACCAAAAAGATTCTCTCAGTCAAAAAAAAATTAAACCAAATGTTCGAAAAGTCCTCCTTGCTCGGCTAGACAATATCCGAGCCTACTATAAAAACCCCTTCCAACGTTTCCAAGCATGTTAGGGGTGATAATTTGAAAAGCTTCTTCAAAAACAGATAGAAGTCATTAGGAGCAAGATCGGAAGATCGAGCTGGCCATAAAATAGTTCCCGTGTACTTATAACCCGATTAGGAAATACATTATCAAGATATTCCCTAACAAGGCCAACATTGTGAGCGGAACAACCATCTTGTTGAAACCATGTTTCACCAAATCTTACACCTAACAACTGCCTAGCAGTTGGAATAATATGCTGCTGCAATAGATCCAAGTATCTAGGACCATTCAAATTGCAATTGCCGTTAATAAAAAATGGCCCAATTACGTGTTCCCCTACAATACCCCCCCAAACATTTAGTTTTTGGGGATACTGTGTTCTTACGTCAAAATACAAATGCAAATTTTTCCTCGACCAATATCGAACGTGTGTTGGGTTATGACGATTTGACCATTTGACCATCTGCACTTTTTCGGCAACTTCGTAGACATCCATTTTTAGTTTTAAAAATGTATTATTTTAATTAAGAACTTACCCATCTGTTTCTCGAGCAAGGCAGAAATAAAACAAAATAATAAAAACAAAATGAATTTCCAAAAGATAACACTGCAGCGTGCTTCGAATCCACCTCGGTCGTACGGCACGGAGAGTAAATTGGACTTGATTCCCCCTATGTTCGCAGTAGCTTGAAGCGGTCTGTATAAAATATCGGTTATTTTTACCGCGATTTGGCGATATTAGTGCGTAATCCTTACAAACTGTTAGCTGTGGTTTGGGTAATCATAGTGTGTACTTGTGTATACTTACAGACAATAGGAAAGGAAGCAACAGAACTTCATCTCTCGTCAGTTAAGAAAAAAGCAGGCCTCCTAGAACCAAAATAAGGTAGGATTACAAATTTCTGAAAGGCTCCTTAGTTATTTTTCTTGTCAAAATTAAAGCCATACAGTCCCTTTTAAATCTCTCCTGAGCGTTGAAGTTTTATGTTGGGTAACACCGACTTACCGTTGCCGTTTTCTTTTTGTCGCGGTTACGGTTAACCTTGGTCCTAAAATTTTCCAAAAGTATAAGGAGACCTCGATTGTGTAATATCTTTGAATATTGTTTAAATTTAGAGATAATTGTTTATCTTTACATGTGTATATAATCAAAAGTTTTTACTTTTTATGAATTTTCGGATTATACTTAAATTTTCATATCAAAAATGTTATGACGTCATGTATTAGCTGATATGAACAGAAAAAATCGATGTAGATAGCGCATCCTGTCATGTTCGATGCCTTGAGAATCGGAACCAGCCTATTTTGCCTGTTCAGAATAGTTGCGCTTCTCAAGGTATGGATCTTCGCAGGATGTGCTATTACGTTCATTTGTTCTGTTCATGTCAGCTACTAGATACGTCACACATGATATTACACAATCGAGGTCTCCTTCTTCCAAGGTGAACCGTAACCGCGACAAAAAGAAAACGGCACGCGGTTTTTCTCAATTTTGCGCCTTTTTCTTTAAATTTAGGTAAAATTATGACCAAATTCTTTCGCAACGGTGGGTAACCAAAGAAGTCATGGGATTTGATTATTTGCCGACTTTTACTAAAATCATGTTTTATGGTAAAGCCATGATGGTAATTTAAGGCTTAAAATATTTTACCTTAATTTAATTTGTTTAAGTAATTTTTACTATGTTTTTCACATTTTTATGCCATGATTTTGCTCACACAACTTTCGATTTCTAGAATAAAACACTCACATTTTTTAAGTTTTCATTGTTTTTTAAGCGTTCAAATAAAGTACTGCCAAAAACATTTTTTTTTCTGTTAAAATTAAAAATATTTAAGGTTGTTGAAGAGAGACAGCAGGCTATAAAAAAGTATTTTATAGAAAGATGGAAATAATTTAATGCAATTGTTTAAAAAATCTTTAGTGGTGTCATGTGTATGATTTTTATTTTGCTATTTTAATCCAAAAAACTTCAAAAATTGTAATTGTTCAAAGTGTGAAGTGTGTAAGACATAAGGTGGTATTAATTTCTTTCAATCAAAGTTCTTTACAGTCTTTAAATTCACCAAAAAACGTGTCCTACTGTATGTGTATTTTAGCACATCTGAAAATAATTTAACAGTTATTTAACTGTATTATTTTAAGGTTCATCATGGCTCTACCATTAGCTTTGCACATTCAAATTCAATCAGTTTTTTGACAATGACAGTTCCATTTATTCTCCGTGTGATAGTGAATTTTAGACGAATACTTTTTTTTTTGTAGTGTGGAGAGGGAAGTCCTTATGGGCACCTGTCCACCTGATCTATTCCTAAATTCGCAGTCAGGGAGTGTGAGACTCTTACTCACTAGACCTAGACCCTCTACACATTTCACAGTTGTTTTTTTTTACCAGAGGTGAGCAACTCATATTGTCCTCTCTCTTCCTAGTTTTTTTCATATTTGCATGTAAAAACGATTTTAGGAAATGGCCTGATCTTTGTTTTCTCTTTCTATAATTTCCGCAGACAGTTTTAGAATGATGATGAGTTGACAAAAAAAATCCGCAAGGTTCACGCGAGATTTAAAAATGTTAAGTGGCTAAATTAGAAAAAAATATTATTGATCTATATTTTAATTCCTCTTTTTCTTAAAATAATAATATACAGGCTAATTCAAAATTTACATGATTATTTTGTTTAAATTTAATTTTTTTTTCTGAATTAAGAAGTAGTAACATTTTCGTATTTTTTTGGGAATCGCCTATAAAATAATTTACCAAGCAAGTCCACGTGTGCTGACAGTGACATGTTTTTGGGTTTTTGTCAAGCATTTTGAAGTTGTCAAAGTTTTGTTTTCAAGAATTGATGCTTCTACCATGTAGTCAAGGGTGCTTCTCAAAAAATATCCACAATTTTTAAAAATTTGATACTTGTAGAATGGTTTAACGATCCTATTTTTAATTTTTTTGGAGGTGTAGGTTTATGGGTTGAGGGATCTTATTAATAAAACGTCCTTTTTTTGAAATGCCAACTTTTCGTAAAATTTATTTGCATGAACTACACCTACGTTTATTAATCAAAAATGTATCTCTGGTAAAACAATAACTGTCAAAAGTTGTATACAGGGCCTCTAACTAAACCTAAACCCAACGGGTACTTAACGTTCCACTTAATAAGATGACCCCAGCCAAATCTCTCACTTTTTATACCAGATGAGGTCAGGGCCAATAAAAACGCACAAAAATAATTTATAAAGCCGCAGTCTTCCCTCTTATCTGAGGAACCACCTTAAGTGCCTAATATTTATATAAATCTAAGGTTCACATATTTATGTAAAATATGTTACATCATATTTACGTAAATCTCACATAAAAATATTTTTATTCAAAAAATTATGTAAACATTATGTCAAAACTTTGACTGTACATTTAAGTCATCATAAGCAATGTTAATTTTACGTAAATAATACCTATAACTTTATAAATAAATTCTTAAAATTTACGTAAATATTACGTAAATCAAAGTTATGATTGTTTTCCACAAACCAAAACTACACTTTTTTGCACTCGACGCGCGTTTTTTTAACAATGTTAGCATCATCAGGAGACGATAAACAATGAACTAAATTAATCTACGCTCTATCTTATATACAATCCTTTAGTGGGCGGATTTTTATCCTATCTCCCCTGAACCAAAGAATAAAGTGTACTAAACGGGATGGGTCCTCTATCTTTATTTAAACTATTTCTGGATTTAATGATTTCCATACTTTCATATGCATTCAAGTCTTTTGTTTGGTACACTTTTTAGAAGTTTTAGGTTATCTAATGTGAATCTCTGATTGTTTTCAAAAGCATGCTCGGCCACACTTGACTTTTCTGTTCTTCCGTATTTTAAGTGTGCTAAGTGTCAAAAAATATGTTGGCCAAACGAGACGCTCTATTCAAACACGTTTTAAAGAACACTTAGCATGCACTTGAATGACTGCATAGATATCTCTGACTCCATATTGAAACTCGCCCGAAAAACTTGGACTGAACCGCAATCCTATAAAATGTAAAATCAATTGTATAGATTACGTAATTTTTAAAACCGCGAAAATTTTAAAATTCTTTTGAGTTTCGCATAACGTTTAGTCGAACAAATTTAATATACCAAATGCTATATCGTGGCCCAGCATCTCGGAAACAATGGTTGTATACAGCAGGTTCTATCACCGGTATGCAGATTCGACTCTTTTGTGTCTCATACCGACGGTCAAAGGGCGAGACACACACACAAACGAACGTGATTCTCTGTAGCTACGTTCTCTTTGAATTTTCAACTCACCCTAGGTAACTTTAGATCATCTACAACTGCTGCAACTTCACAAGTATCTTTAGAGGTAGTCATTTTGGATATTTTAAAGATACGAAGCGAACGTAATATTTGAAGATGCCGCAAAGGACACTTTGAAACGAGTCAGCCGCTATTTTTAAATGTATTTTGTACGTGCCTTGCTGTATCATAAGGATTCATAAAATCAATTAGAGAACGAGAAATTGTCGTGGGTATAGCTTTTATTTCTTTCTATGATATGGCCACTTACTTGAATATTTTTTCTTGGACTCTGAGGCATGTTGCTGAGGCACCATACTTAGCAAGAGAAGCTATATAGCATAATTAAAATATGGCAACGTTTGTTTGAAAAATTAACATTTAGGTTATTTTATTTATAATTATATTCTGATAAGTTAACCAGGGCCACTGACACTGACAAAGTCGCACTGAAAATATCTGCCACATTAGTGACACCTTCAGAAATAACGATACTTTATTCACAAAGTTAAGTAAACTGATAATCTAATAAATAAATCAAAATTGAGTGTTTTAGATACCTTAAACAGTGGTTGCCATATTGTGCAAAATAGCAATTTTCGTTTTATGGAAATATAAAAATTAAGATTTAGTATGTGTGTAAAATTTCAGCACTCTAGCACTTTTTGTTTGTCCAGGATTTCCAGAATACGATAGCAATTTTTTTTAAAGGTCGTGTGTAAAAATAGAACATTTCGATTGTTTATGACTGAAATAGAGCCAAAATGGTTTTTAAAAAATTTTCTTACGTCGTAAATGACAAAAAAACAACATTCCACGTCCCTTGATATCTTTTTTCCATATATGCAATTTCTTGATGGAATGGTTCTCCATGTTTGTCACTCACATCTCCAGAGTTTTCTGGGAATTAGTCTCTAAGTGAGAGTGTAGAAGGTGTATTTTTAAGGACATATTACATCCCATATTTTCATATGATTGTAGAAGTTTCTTTACAATCTCCGGATAATTTTCTCTTTTATTTCCTAAGAATTTGGTCACCACCATTCTAAACGCTTCCCGTGTCTCTTTTTCTTTTCCCTCAAGCACAGCGTCGTAGAGCGTGCCGAATCCACGTGAAGCTTTCTTATTTGCTGTCCCACCAGCGGCGTAACTACGGGGGGGGGTCCGGACCTCCCAGATCCTATCAGCCCCCCCTGAAAACTATAGCCTAGTAATTGAAATTAACTCTGTGTTTCGGACTTCCATAGTCTATATTTTATTTATACACGACGTTTCGATCAGTACAATCTCTGATCGTCTTCAGGTGCAAACTACAATCTATTCCTAAGGCTACGTACCTATATACTA
Organism: Oxystoma pomonae; assembly: GCA_963921995.1. Lineage (NCBI taxonomy): Eukaryota > Metazoa > Arthropoda > Insecta > Coleoptera > Brentidae > Oxystoma > Oxystoma pomonae. Next base: position 1,228,084 of record OY998167.1, on the reverse strand, counting down.
TGGGAAATTACTCAACCGTGAAGTTTAAGAAGTTGGCTCCGCCCCTATTTCAACACTTGGTTTACTGAAAATACCCTAATTCTGCCCAATAAAGGCAGTTTCAAGGAATTTTCATTTTTTCCAGTGTGACTCCTTGTGCAAAACCTTTGCTTCTGCCCACTTCATTCGGTGTTGTTTTGACCATGCATGTCCGGCGATTCCTGATTTCGTTGTTTCACCTTTTTGGGTATTCGTCTGATGTTCCTTAAGCCTAACAGTTAGTGGTCTTTTAGTTTCGCCTATGTAGGATTCACCACACTCACAAGGAACTTAGTAAATGCATTCCTTATTTTGATTATTGATTTAAATCTAATAATAAAATTCGAAGCCTTCTTAGTAAAACAAAACCGGAGAACAAACAAAATAAGGGATTAAATGCATCCTTGTGAGTGTGGGGAATCATACATAGGTGAAACAAAAAGACCACTATCTGTTAGGCTTAAAGAACATCAGACGAATACCCAAAGAGGTGAAACAAGGAAATCAGGAATCGCCGAACATGCATGGTCAAAACAACACCGAATGAAGTGGACAGAAGCAAAGGTTTTGCACAAGGAGTCACACTAGAAGAAACGAAAATTCCTTCAAGCTGCCTTTATTGGGCAGAATGAGGGTGTTTTCAGTAAACCAAGTGTTGAAATTCCAAATATTTGGAAGCCCCTCCTTGGGCGGAGCCAACTTCTTAAACTGCACGGTTGAGTAATTTCCCATAGTATATAAGTACGTAGCCTTAGGAATAGATTGCAGTTTGCACCTGAAGACGATCAGAGATTGTACTGATCGAAACGTCATGTATAAATAAAATATAGACAATGGAAGTCCGAAACACAGAGTTAATTTCAAATACATCATTGTCTCAAACTTTCAAACAAGCCTAGTAGTTGTCAGTCAGTTGACGGGGATAGTGTGATGTCTGGGAAACGTAAGTGCTTAAAAGGTTTAATAAGAGAAGAACATCCTTCGGCAATATACATTAATTTTTTGGGACATAGATTTAATTTAGTTGTTTTTGACGCATGTACAAAAGTTGCACCAGCAGCTTCTTTCTTTAATACATTAGACGGGCTGTATGTATATTTTTCGCAACCAGGAAATCATGAAAAACTTAAAAAGGTTGCAGAGAGCTTCGGTATTCAATTTTTGGAAGTATCTAAATTTTCTACTACTTGCTGGGCATGTCGATTTGAAAATTGTAAAGCAGTTTTATTAAACTTTGCGAGTAAAATGGCACTATAAAGTGAAGTAACTGATAACCAGGATAGATATGGCCTTGAAGCTGTTAGACGATTAGCATCTATTCAAAAAGCCGAGTTTTGCATTTGCCTGCATATTCTATACTTTCTGTTATTATGTATCAACGTTTTGAGTTAGTACTTTTAGGGTAAAGATGCTACTCTCGGCAAAAAAATAATAATAATAATAGATGGTACGCTACAGTCTCTAGAAGAAGCTAGAAACAGCTTTAAAAATATTTATTCTGAAATTCAAGACATGATATTTGTTTAGAACCTATCAGAGTATCAAAACGGAAAGGGCAAATTGCTGCACAAACTAAGGATTATATAGTGGAAAGCACTCTTGGACCAACACCATTCTCAACTAAAAAGCCTGTTAACTCCTGCCGCCTCAGTGCCCTTTAGCCTATTGTGGCTGCCATTTTTATAACCAAATTGACAAGTAAAACATGTATTTTCTGTCAGTTTGGTGTCAATATGGCACCGATCATAGGCCAAAGGATACGAAAATGAGTTAACTGGCTTTTTAGTTGAGTACGGTGTTGCTTGGACAGTGCGATAAAATTGTCATCCGATTTAAGTTGCTTAGAATACTGGAAAATAAACATGCAGTACGAAATAATGGATAATTTAGCAGCAAATAGGTTTTCAAACTTGCTATTTGCTACATTGGCAAATGCTTCATTTAAGTAGAAGATCGAAGAAAGTCACAATTTTATTGAAGATTACTCCACGAATGCAGGTGTGGATGTATCTATGCTTGAAGTTGATACCTGTGGAGTAAAAATATGATTTATTGTCAAAATTTAGAAATAAATTTAGAATCTACCAAAGATTATATTAGAAAATACTTTTGTCCTAACCTCTAGAAATTATTTCAGATTGCTCTTTTTTTTGTATTAAGTTGTTAACGAAGCTTCTCTGCGATGCATATAATAAAAAAATTGGACCAGAATTTCAATGGGACAAACCCGATTTTCCAGTGTGTCAATTATTACCATCCAGAATGATTTAATTACCGAAGAGATTACAGCAGACCACGTTCTGGAAATATTTTCGTTAAAGACAAGGAAGTTGCAGTTAATTTAAGTTAATTTATATTAAACTGGGTTGCATCTAATAGAGTTACGGTTAATTTTAGTTAAGGTAATAATGCATAATATTTTTGAGAAAAACATCTCTATCAAGCAGTGTCAGCTAGGCCCCCCCTAGGCTCCCTCAGGTCAGAGAGCTATTTACGCCGGTGGGTCCCACAAAAATTCCCTCTTTAATCTTGGCTTCACTTATTCGGGGAAATTTTTATTTTATGTGACTGAAGGCAGAAAGATCTCCATTCATAGCTTTAATAAAGTTTTTACATAAGCCAAGTTTTATATGTAACGGCGGAAGCGATATTTAATTTGTAGGAACTAAAGGATTGTTCGTAATATTTTTCACTCCCGGTACAAAAGAGTCTCTTTGTGTCCCATTTCGTATTTCATAGTGATCCTTTTTATCGGCTATCCCATTCGCATAGAAAACAATAGTATCTTGTATAACCCAACTGCATGCCAAGAAAAACAGCTACTACCTTCAAAACTGCACAAATTTCCAACAGTTTCCAACAATAGCTCCATATTACTTATCTTTGCTCCCTTAATGCATCAAAGCCAATTTATGGTTCAACAAAAGAAGATCCAGAATAGCATCCAAAGGACCCCGCACCCGATTACACAGGGCTTATTTGCCTCGATGGAATTTAATATAATTTTAGATGTTGTAGAGGGCAACAAGCTGATAAAAAATATTAAGGTTAAAAAAAAGTTCTATGTACAGTTTTTGAGATATTACGGGTCAAAATTCGAAAAAAGGCCAAAATGCTGTATGTTTTACGTATTATAACTCTGACGTATTGGCTAAGGAATTGTTAATTGTTACAAAAATGATTTGACAGAAGGTCTTATGCAAACCTAGTTATGTTGTCATTTTTGACAGTTCATGAGGTAATGTACAGGGGGTGGTCAAAAAGTAACATTTTTCATGTTTGCACTACTACCGAATTTTGTAAATAGCAGATTATATTTTAACAAAAACTAATAGTTTTGGTTAATACTTAAAGAAAAAAATAAGTTTAATTTTTTGGTAGCCCTTAGTTATATTGTTATTGATTTTTGTCTCCTAGGTCAATTTTCTTACAAAAAAAAGTTGACCTTGCCTTTTTTCGTCAGTCTCAAATTCAATTTGTGAGGAATAAAAGTTGATTTGTAAATTATTTATCATTTTTTAGGTCACAACACACGATCTTAACAGAAAAAACAAAATCGGTTACTTTTGGTTCACTCACGGGGTCTACTCGAAAAAAAATAAAAAAAAGTTGCATTTGCTCTAAAATGGTTTTTCAATTATGAGTAGACCCCGTGAGTGAACCAAAAGTAACCGATTCTGTTTTTTCTGTTAAGATCGTTTTACAAAACAACTTTTATTCCTCACAAATTGAATTTGAGACTGCCGAAAGGAGGCAAGGTTAATTTTTTTTTGTAAGAAAATTGACCTAGGAGACACAAATTAATAACAATAATACTAAGGGCTACTACAAAATTAAACTTATATTTTTCTTTAAGTATTAACCAAAACTATTAGTTTTTGTCAAAATATAATCTGCTATTTGCAAAATTCGGCAGTAGTGGAAACATAAAAAATATTACTTTTTGACCACCCCCTGTACATTACCTGATGAACTGTCAAAAATGACAGCATAACTAGGTTTACATATGACCTTCTGTCAAATCATTTTTGTAACAATTAACATTTCCTTGGCCAATTCGTCAGAGTTATAATGCGTAAAACATACAGCATTTTAGACCTTTAATATTTTTTTATCAGCTTGTTGTCCTCTATAACATACCAAAATTATATTAAATTCTACCAAGGCAAAAATTCTCCATAAGCCCTGTGTAATAGGGTGCGGGGTCCTTTAATTTTAAGAAAAGAAAACGTTAATACGAAGTTATAGGAATAAAGCTGGTTGCCTATCATCGAGTAATTTGCTTTGAAGGCTTTGAAGCCTTTTTGAACGAATTACGTATACCGATACGCTACATGTATTGATAATGATAAGTGTGCAAATTTGTTGTGCTGCTGTTTCCTCCTAATATACATACCGCTTCAAGCTACTGCGAACATAGGGCGGAAGAAGTCTAATTTGCCAGTGTACGTACATGCAGAGACACCGCACGCCTATCAGTGAAGCAACCAATACTCAGGCTTGCGATCACCACTTGCATGACTTTCCTTTGGTATTTAGTACGCCTCTAACCACGGTGCTGTGTGGAGCGTAGTCAATGAAACCGGAATTTGGTCAATAAATACGCAAATTTTTATAACGTAATTTTCTTATTTTTTGTCACTGATAAATAAGAGCGTTTTATTGTCAACTGCTCAGATTTATCAGTGACGACGTGTTACAATGAAAATAATAAGGAGAAACAAAATAAAAGCAAGTTCTCAAAATAAAATAATACATTCTAAAAACCAAAAAGATTCTCCCAGTCAAAAAAAAATTAAAGCAAATGTTCGAAAAGTCCTCCTTGCTCGGCTAGACAATATCCGAGCCTACTATAAAAACCCCTTCTAACGTTTCCAAGCATGTTAGGGGTGATAATTTGAAAAGCTTCTTCAAAAACAGATAGAAGTCATTAGGAGCAAGATTGGGAGATCGAGCTGGCCATAAAATAGTTCCCCGTGTACTTATAACCCGATTAGGAAATACATTATCAAGATATTCCCTAACAAGGCCAACATTGTGAGCGGAACAACCATCTTGTTGAAACCATGTTTCACCAAATCTTACACCTAACAACTGCCTAGCAGTTGGAATAATGTGCTGCTGCAGTAGATCCAAGTATCTAGGACCATTCAAATTGCAATTGCCGTTAATAAAAAATGGTCCAATTACGTGTTCCCCTATAATACCCCCCCCCCAAACATTTAGTTTTTGGGGATACTGTGTTCTTACGTCAAAATACAAATGCAAATTTTCCCTCGACCAATATCGAACGTCTGTTGGGTTATGACGATTTGACCATTTGACCATATGCACTTTTTCGGCAACTTCGTAGACATCCATTTTTGGTTTTAAAAATGTATTATTTCAATTAAGAACTTACCCATCTGTTTCTCGAGCAAGGCAGAAATAAAACAAAATAATAAAAACAAAATGAATTTCCAAAAGATAACACTGCAGCGTGCTTCGAATCCACCTCGGTCGTACGGCACGGAGAGTAAATTGGACTTGATTCCCCCTATGTTCGCAGTAGCTTGAAGCGGTCTGTATATTAATTGCACGTTTTATTAAGAATAATTGATCGGCTTTTCAATCAGGGGCAGTTTAAAGTTAAGTTTCGGTTAATTTCCCGTAATTAACACCAATTAGCAGCTTTTTACTAAACGATCTCGCACCCAATGCGCGAAATTTCCCACCCAGTTTTTCAAAGGCACAAATTCGCCCATGTACGCATGTTAAGGAATCTTTTAATTTTTATTATTCTGGGACAAATCAACAATTAGCTGCTTATTTTAAGATGACAGCCTGGCTAATTACTCGAACTGTTAACATTACAGAGATATTTTACACCGTTTCTTATCACCTTGTTTGACTTTTATTTGCTGGTTTTAAATTTTAACCACTTTTCTCAGCTAACTCAGTTAGGTCGAGAGGCGATAACAAAATAATTTTTGATATTGTTGTTTGAAGGTGGTAGGCAATGTTGAAATTGATAGTGAACTAGAGTTTCGAACTTCCATTGTCTTTATTTTTTACTTTTTCGCTACGTTTCGAATGCTTATGTACCTGCAATCGTCATCAGAACACAAACGCAAAACTTGACAAGGAGGCACAACTGGATCAAAAATATGGAATGGAAAGAGGCAAAAGTCGTCGCCAAGGAGGAAAATCTATTCAAGGGAAAGTTCAAAGAAACAGCATTCATACAGAGGAACCATATGTATTTTCCTTAGAAGATTGAACTACTAGAAGAAGTCTGGTCTGTCTGGTTACACTGGTTGTTTGAGTGCAACATCTACAGTGGGGAAAGGGGAGAAAGAAATCTGTGTTGCCAATTTTACTAACAAAATTATGCAACAAAAGACTTATTAAATTTGGATTAAGTTTTAACGCTTATTAATTAATTAATTAATGAGGTTTAAGATATATGTTGTAAAAGCTAATATATACAATATATAATACTCACAACCTATTTAAAACTTTCGTCGTTTTTTGAAAATTTAACATGTGTTTTCCTTAAACGTCTTCTTTTGTAGTCAACGTGGCCACATTGATTGTTTGTTGCGGTTTCTCGATTTGTCAATAGTGTTTTTTTGATATTTTTGTGAAAAGTTTGTGGCGAAAAATGGTTCCGAAGTATATTATTATATGCAAGTTGAAACAGAAGCCAGGGGACCGCAGTATTTCGTTTCACAGGTACGTTAAATTAAAATATTAACTAAATATTAGGTTAGAATTCGTCATATTTGGCCATTCTTGGTAAACAAAGTCAGGAAATCTGCGTTGCCGGCTTGTCATTAATTTCAGTGTGAATAGGGATATCCATAGCACCATTTTCTTATTTTTATAGTTATACATCCTACTAAAAATTATTAAAGGTATTGTATATAATATTAAAAACAGGGGAAAACGTATTAGGTTAACATGACAACAATAAGATGAAGATGTTGAACTCAAACACCCTGCCCTAGGTCTGAAAAAAAGCTGCTTCTAGTAGTTGCAAAAGGGCGGAGTCAACCAATTGTAAGTTTCATAGTTCACTGAACACAGATTAAGTTTTATGGTTCACTGAAGACATGCTAGTATACAGGGTCGATTCTTTAAACGGAACGGTGCTTCTAGCGGGTTAGAATTTGGTTTTATAAAAGAATTCAAGAACACGTCAAGTGAGATTTTTAATTTTCTTTAATCGTGCTATCTTGGATTTTTTTTTATGTCGAGGTATGGCAAAAAAATATTTTTTTAAATAGGACACCCTGTATAGTTTGACATTCTTGAATTCTAAAAGAAATATATTTTTGACAATACCACTCACTAATACTCTATCTCTTATGGTTTCCAAGATAGAGGCATTAAACTTGCATGGAATTGTTGTCTATGCCCTGTTTTACGGGGGATATTTGACATTGGGTTAGGTGCCAAAAAAATACCCTGTATAAACAAATTAAGATTAACAAACAATGCGACGTTTATATTTTATTGGTGCAACAGCCGAAAAATAAAAACGTATCTAGTTTAAAAAACTAATTTGATTTTTTAAACTGCGTGCCTGGTTCGGCTTTTTAAATTGGTTTTTGCTACGACCTCCCAAACTACACGCTGGCTGGCTTAATTACTTTTGGGTCATAAAAATTTTGGTAAAATGTCGTGCTAAAAGGATTATCTTGAGGGAGTCGATTCATGACCTGCTATTGGACAATTAACCAGCGAAAACGTTTTTTATTCGTGATGGCTGCTTTGAAAGTTTACCAGTGAATCGAATAAAACGATCATTTCCAGTGGCGGTCCCAGTGGGGGCGGAGAGAAGGGGGCGATCGCCTGTCCCTTTGCTCCAGAAAAAACTTGACAACAAAGATGATGGTGGTAACCCTGCGAAGTCTTTGGAGAAAGAATGAGAAATTACAGAACGTTCCTTCCTATTTTGGGACAGACACAACAAACGCATGACGTACTTACCGCAAAAACCATGATATTGGAAATACAGAAGTGAAGAACAGTATTATAAAGTTTCTGTTTTTAAACAAGTTTTAGTCAATAACGAGACTCTAAGTATTTTTGACCTGAACATATTCATACCAAGCTTTATACAACGTGAAGCCAAAATCAAGGCAAAATTAACTAACGGGTAATGCCATTGTTACAGGTGTTACGTTTTATGTTTTTGACATCCAATTTTATGTTTGATGTTTATAAGTTATTACAACAAAACTCGAATTAACTCATGTGGTCTTGACAGATGAAAATCTTTATGCAAAAAAACTCACTAGGAATCACCAGAACAATGTATTTTAGGGAATGGAATACATGTAACGGGTGTTACTTTGTCTTTTAATTTTAAAAGTTAGCATAGCAACTAATATATTTTTTGATCTTAGTGTATAGCAGAAAAGGACACCAAAGAGATTTAATATATTTTGAGTTTATTATTATTTTTTACTTCTTTTATTTCCTTTATCCTCAATTTGTAACGGGTGTTATGATTGAGTGTAACGGGTGTTATATAGTAAATTCGTTTTTATATTGGATTTTTTTTAAAGACTTTTTCGGCCAAGAATGGTAAAAATCAATTGCAGTTGAGGACGTATGCTCTATATAATACACCAAAACTACTTTTATACATTGGTATGTTAGTAAACAAAATAACTAACTACATGGAAGGAGTAACATATTAATTTTACTATTAATTAACGATAAAAAAAAAGTAAGTACTAACATAGTACTAAAAAATGGTTACAATACTTTAATTTGGGTCCTTTGAAGTTCAGATTTGTAGGTGACTGCTGACAAGATAACATTGGGCCCATCATTTTCAAAATAATGCTTGGATTGTATGTTATCTATGGCTCTGAGACCTTGCCATCTCGTTTCTAAAACCGGGGAGATTTCTTTTATTTGGCTCTCTGGTATATAGAATACCAAAAGTCCCCCAGCATTCACTGAGAGGAACTCAAAGCACTCTTTAAGAGTATTTAATATTACTTTGTAAAAATGCACCAAAAAATACTGTTGAAGAAATTGTGAAATACTTTTAGAATTATCAAAACGTCAATCAAATTATTTACTTACTCAAGCAATTGTTTTATATTATGTCAAACACTGAATATACACAGCCTACAATGACTACTTTATTGTTGCAAGCAGTTTTATTTTTTTTAAATTTACCTGTAACGGGTGCGACAGTATTTAAATACTGTATTTTTTCAAATTTCCTTGTGGTGACTAACATTTTTTTTTTGATACTGTCGAAGTGTATTTCATACTTACGGAATTCTACCTTTTTCAGACAAAAAGATACCTGCGACTCAAAATTTGTATCAATTCCGTATAATCCTAATTATACGAAAGGATTACAGAAAGTATTTAATAACACCGGTCTTAAATTAGTATATCAATCCGGTAACACAATAAGAAGCTTACTAGGAAATCCCAAGGATAAAACTACAGTTCTAGAAAAAAGTGGAATTTACGAAATTAGTTGCATGGATTGTGATAAAAAATATGTTGGCCAAACGAGACGCTCTATTCAAACACGTTTTAAAGAACACTTAGCACACTTAAAATACGGAAGAACAGAAAAGTCAAGTGTGGCCGAGCATGCTTTTGAAAACAATCATAGATTCACATTAGATAACCTAAAACTTCTAAAAAGTGTACCAAACAAAAGACTTTTGAATGCATATGAAAGTATGGAAATCATTAAATCCAGAAATAGTTTAAATAAAGATAGAGGACCTATCCCGTTTAGTACACTTTATTCTTTGGTTGAGGGGAGGTAGGATTAAAAATCGTGATCAATCACAATTTATTAGTCTTATCTCCGCCCACTAAAGGATTGTATATAAGATAGAGCGTAGATTAATTTAGTTCATTGTTTATCGTCTCCTGATGATGCTAACGTTGTTAGCGAAACGCGCGTAGAGTGCAAAAAAGTGTAGTTTTGGTTTGTGGAAAACAATCATAATTTTGTTTTAGTGCAACCAAAGGTTCCAAATTCCCAACATAGTTATTTCATACTTGTTGTAATGATATAGTTTCGTATAATTTTTGTATTTGCGTGTTTAGTTAGAAACACTTTTTGTATTTTTTTGTAACGGGTGTGACAGTTACAGATCCTAAATCACGTCTTGCATGAATGAAATTTTATATTTATATTTTAGGCACTAACCACTAGTTCCTTTCAATAAATAATTCAATATGATATATCTTAACGTGTAAGCTAGAACTCATTGTAAACAAAATTAAAATTTTCTGCATTATGAGCCTTAAAGCTTTTTTAGAAGATTAAAGTAGAATGCTGAAAGAAACTACATAAATATAGGCAAAGTTTTGGTTGAACCTATCATTATAAGTATTCCTCTCTTTATTGGGGTAGATTTTATAAAGACACGACACGATTGAGTTTTGTGAAAATAAGGTACGTTTCTGTGGAAATACCCTAATGTCGTTTCCAAATAGTATAAACTGTTTGATTAATCCGAAACACAAATTCTTAAACTTTTAATGGGAGAAATCAGTATTTGGAACCAATGTTGGTCAGAAGTAGGCAAAAGCTTAAATCAAAACATATATGATATCGTTTTTGAGGCAATGAACAAGTGTGACGATATTTTTCCGTTGATAAAAACATTCTTGGGCGTTTGCCAGTAAGTAATGATTCGTTAGAAAGAAGCTTCTCCTGCTTCAGAAGATTGAAAACATAAGTACTTAAAAACACTATGACGGAAATTCGTCTGCGGGACTTAGCGTCGCTGCATATCAAAAGACATATTGAAATTGACATTAAGGGACTTATTGACCGGTTTGCCCAAAAAAAACCGGAAACGAACTTTTTTTTGAGATAGGCATCTTATATTTGAGATATTGCAATATGAAAGGTAATGTTTAAACTTAAAAAGCTTTTTAGACCTTAAAAAAAAGTATGTAGCTGTTAGGTTTTGTTTGTGGTTTATTTGTTATCTATGTTTTTTATAACTAAAAAAATTACAGTTAAATTGGGGGTAAAACACCCTGGATTTAGATTTTTGACGAAAACATTTACAAAATCAAAAGTAGGGCCTTTTGTGTTAAAAATGGCATTTGTAAATGCGCGTTGAAACCATTGATATATTCACAATTTTAGTTTAATTTTAAATAAAAAAATGCATTTTTCAGTGCAATTTTCTTGAAAATTTTCGCCTGAGGCGCTATGATACCGTTGATATTTAAGATTTTAGTTTAATTTGACTCAAAAATTGCATTTTTAATGTAATTTTCTCAAAAAATTTTGGCGCATTTAAACATTTTTTAAAATAAAAATGTATTAAATAAACAACTTCAAATCTGAGTACCCCCCCCCTAAATTAGAAGCAAATCCGCGTCGTTATTAAGTTTTTTTGCATATATCGATATCTTCCTCATAAAAGCTATGCTTTTATTCTAGTTTTTTATTCGTATCGAAACTGGGACCGCCACTGCCATTTATAATAATTTTTTTAAAGGTATAGGTTTATGGGCTGAGGGATCTTATTAATGAAACGTCCTTTTTTGTTCTTCAGGGTTATTCAAGCCGGCCGTTCCATATGTCGATTCTATTGCCAATAGACGTCATCCTTCGGTAAAAACGCATTATTTTACACAAGTACCGTACAATTTTGATCAATACTTTTAAAAAGACGTAATTTTTGCACAGTGTAAAAATTACACAGTTTAAAAAAATGAAAATAAAAATTAAATGCGAACCAAATACTCGCCGTAGTAATAATACTTTAATGTATTTGTTTATCACTTTTTAAAAGTTTTTGATCAAAATTGTACGGTACATGTGTATAAATAAATTTTTTAGTCCACAATACCAATATGGTATGGGGGACTATTAAAATCATGATGTTTTGACTTTTCTTAATTTTATCAAGAATGATTTATTAAAGTTCCAAAACACCTTAATCGACGAAAAAAAAAGTTTTCTGCCGGTCTGTTGTCTGTTTGTATACACGATAACCCAAGAACGCCATAATCGATTTTAACGGAAAAAAAATGGAACAAAAGCAAGTAATTCGTGGAAGCTTTAGTTTTCGAATTATTGGAAAAAATCGTTAAATATATTAAAAAAATCATAACTTTAGAAGTAAACCAGCTATTGATATGCAGTTTTCAGATTTTGGTTTTCGTAAATATTGACCAAAAATTTTGTTACAAGGTTCAAATCTTTCAAAGCTACAGTTTTCGAGATATTTTCATTTCCTTTCAACATAAAATAATTTATAGTATGGTGGACTATCCGTGCTTTCTAGCACCAATTTTTTTATTTAAAGTCTAAAAAAAATTCAATTTTGCCAAAAATCATTCCCTTCAAATTAAAATTCTACGAGCGGTTTTTTTTCCGCATATCTGTACGATTTCTCCCATTACCTAAATCCTTTAATTTCTTTATTGAATCAAAATAAACTGGTAGGTCGAAATTCATTATTCATTGTATTTTTAAGCGTTCTAATTATCAACAATAATATTAATGATTGTTTTCAATTATAATTATAATTGTGGTACTAATTCGATTCAAGAATTTTCACGCCAACACAAGGAGAACAATAAATACCTACAAAACAATGTAGATTTATTTTTCAATAACCCTACGCATCACATTCTAGAAAAGAAAAATGTAACTTTAACTAAATTCAATTCTTTATTGTATACTTGTTTTTTGACCCATCCCGTAGATTTTTTAAGAAGTTGACAGAGATTTTTTTCTGAATCCAACAATACCCTATACTCTGTATCCACATTTATAGTTTTGCGGATATTGATAAAAAACTGTTGCATACAGAAATATTTAAAAAATAATATTAAGTACACTAAATAAAACATCGAACCAAGAAGGTCACGGACGGTTATTCCAAAAGAAACGGTATCAAATAGGTGGCTTTGAAAACAAAAAAGTGATTTTTATATCTGCTGTTGAACTAGGTTGCCATGCAAAAGAGTTGAATATAGCCTGCTGGATTACTACTTATATTATTTTAAAATTATGAAACAAAGTGTAGGGTATTATAACTTCTTAAAAAATCTACAACGTGGGTCAAAAAATAATCAAAAATTTGAAAATTAGGGAGGTTATATATATTTTTATCTTTAAGTTCCACAAAAAAATAAAAAAATATTTTTTTGCAAAATAGTTTTTTATGTAAGTTTTTTGGGACATCCTGTAGACAAAATGTAGTCCAATTAAAATAAGCGCTGATTTTTATATGATATTTTTGTTAAGTAGTTTTTGAGATATTTAACATTTTCTTTTCACAACGATATGACAATCAAAATTGAGTCGGCTATGCACCATTCACCAAAGACAAGAACTTAGAAGGTCATGTCAATTTTGTCATGACCTACTACATTTTTCATTTTGAACAAGGCTTCTACCAATTTCAATTTAAAGTTTATGTTTATAATTTCTTATATTTTTAATTATTCATATTATTCGACTATTAAACTTTATATTCTAACTAATAACACCACTAGTTAATCTCAAAATAATAACTAATAACAAAAGTACCCCTAACCATACTTCATTTGAAACAACTTAATCTCAAAAAAACGAATTAAAAAAAAAACAAAACTATAAAAGGTGTTTAAAAAGGGGTACTTATAGCGGCATTAAGAAGTTCCATATTTTTTAAAGCATTAACGCAATCCATAAAATAATTTTCCAGGTCTTGTTTGTTGTCAGGTCACCCATCTCCGAACGTTTTATCCGTTAATGATACCAACCTAACTACCTATCTAACTGTAACTATGAGTCTTGAAGAATTATTTTCAAACCATTAAAGTTTCTTATGAAGAATTAAGTAGGCTATGACATCATATTATGCCAGTCGGCAGCTCTTTAGTGCATGACCTACTTTATTTTTATTATCAAAACCATATCCGGCCATGGCTACCTTGTTGTGCATAGAAAATGTTGAATATCTCAAAAACTACTTAACCAAAATATCACATATGATACATCATTTTGATAAGAATTTAATTCTGAACACAAAAATTAAATAAAAAACAGAAGGTTCCATAAGAAAAAAATTAGCTTGCGTTATATCTTGAAAACTAAAAGTCGCGGATAAAATCCAGTTTGATACCTGGATTCTGCTTTAAAAGATCTACAAAAAAGCATTTAACACCAAAAAGAAATTCCCATAAATAAAAAAGTTACAGGCCCTATTCCAAAATGCAGACTTTTCAAAAAGCACCCGCAGCTTAAAGATGGGTGGACATATCAAAATGCGATTTTCACCAAAAATCTTGTCTTGAAATTTAAGCCTCGCAAAGGGGGGGGTTGGTTTTTCTTTATCTCCGCTAGAAATACCCGTACTCATATAAAAGTGCCCAATTTGAATCACCCTGTACATACCTTAGATTAAATAAAGAAAAGAGGTCCCGGTGCTTATGGCGACTTTGGTTATATTATTATCTTGGGACCTAATTTTCGAAGCCGCGAGGTGAATCGATCACTTAACAGCCAAAGCACATCAAATGCATGCTCACAGTTCAAGAATAACCGCGGCAAAACCGATGCTCGCTCTGCCATTCCCCTGTTAGAGAACAAAGAATGTGATAGAAATGTTACATTTTACCATTGAGAATATTACTAACACATGCCGGCAATAAGTTACGTTCTAGCTCATACAGGTGATATAAATGTGATAGAAACGTGACGTAAAACATGACTATAATACGACAAGAACATTTTTTTTAAAGAACTATAGTAATATACCTGGACACCGACTATAATTGCATGGATATGATTTTGTATAAAAAAGTTCCTGTAGAAAGTTTTAAGCGTTTTTTGACAGCGTTAAGAGTAAGGCCGCAGAAAAATAAAAACTATCTCCGGAACTACCCGGAATTTTTTAACTTTTTTTTTTTGGATTTGAGCAAAGCGTCAAATTGCGCAACTTTGTCCTAATTTAAACCTTTTCGTATCTCCTACCGTTTAGGAGATCCTCATGGTGAGCATCGAATTTGGGACACCCTGTATACTATTTCCACTCACCATGAACTGCACAGTTAATGGCAGGAAACGGTAGTGCAACTGGTTAGCCATTATCCATGCAAATGCACTCTGGAGGTGGATCGGTATTGCAGGCGAATTCCTTAATCATTCCATTTCTGCACACCAGGCTTTTCTTGTCTACTACTACTACTTTTTTTTAATTAACATCATAACCTGATAAAACCCAAAATTTTGAACTTTTCAGTTATCTAGTCTAGTTTAAAAGGTTTGCTCTTTTCCTATCCCCACTTATAGTTCTGTTTATACAGGGTTCCTAAGCAAATCTTTAGAGGGCCAAGCAGCCGTGTATAAGACGCAGACAAACGGAAAAGCACATTAGGCAGAAAAGGATGGGCATGGGGCGATGTTGTCACTACATCTTACACGTAGTAAATCCATTCCAGGTTGTTGTTTTCTAATGTTTGTTTTTGCTCGACTTTAATACCAAACTGATGAAAGATATCGTAAAAAAAAATATTTTTCGGCTTTTCATTTTGTAACCATTGTCCTTACGCACTGTTTACAGGCTGGGGACTGAGATAGATACAAACGCCTAACCTAAAGCGTTCATACACGGCCGGAGAAATCGACTCGAGATATTTCCGTAGAAACTTTATCAGGCAAATAGGACGGGTTGACGCCTTTGAACGTCCAACCCGGGTTTTGCACCTAACGGTGATTTTACCAATTTTTGACCCCCTCCCTATGTAATGTTTTGTAACGGTTTGGCACGCCACTCCCCTAATATTACGTAACGATTTCAAGACCAATACCCCCCCCCAAAAAAAAAAAACTTTTCACTTATTTTCATTCCAAATTTTCTTAGTTTCACAGAAATGCAAACGCTGTCGAAAACCCCCCTCCTCCCTACGTAACGTTTTGTAACCCCCCTCCCCCCTATGACCATTAGGTAATTTGTGCAAGGCCCCTGTAGTCCCAGTGGAGGAGGGCGAGAAAATTGATATTTTTTTCTTAAAAATTATACTCTTTAGACCTATTTCTTTGCGTTCCCGAAATTACGTCATTTTTGAAAAAAAATTGTAAGCGGCGCCATTTTTATTTCGTGCTTTGTTTTTTAACATTTTTGCGTTCGGCTAATTTAATTGAAAAATTTTTGCCTGCGGCGCCCTTTATCTTCTCACTCGAAACCAAGATCCCCCGTTTTAGGAAAACTGATCCCCTCTCTGTTTCTAAATTTTTTCGAATAAAAGTAGAGTATGACCACGGGGGAAATAATTTTTTTCTACGGTATGACGAAAATTTCGAGAAAGTTGAAGAAAAAAATAAAAAAAGTGGCAGAGCTCAAGTTTTTCGTAAAAAAAAACGTTTTTTGTAAAGAAACAGAGCAAAATAAATCTTTTCACCCCTTCTTGGGTGTTACAAATATTGGCAGCCCCTTATTTTTCTTTCTAATGTTAACAACCTCACGAGTTTATCGCTCAGTATCGTAAATAATGGACCCTGCCGCCTCCTTTAAGCAAGAAAAAGCTGTGGTTTGGACCTGAAAACATCTAGTTTTTCCTCGATCATCTCATGGTGTGGCCGCCATCTAGCGGAATTTGCAGACATCTAGTCAACGGTTATTATTGCAACTATGATTTATGCTCACAATGAAAGAGTGGCGACAATTTTTTCTCATGAAAGCAGTCCGGAGATAATAACCAACTGGCACCATTGCTCAATATACCTGTTTCTTTTGTGCGCGCAGAACTTTCTATGCCATTTCTGTTTGATTTATTGAAATCCTATCCCTAAGGAAAATCTTAGGAACCCTGTATACCATCCTCGTAAAGTACAAAATTTGCTAATGCTAAAATAATATTGTCCTACATTCATTAATTTGTATTGTTATTTACTATTTATAATAATAAAATTAGTTTAAGATTATAGTTACCTAATATTTATAATTGAGAAGGGGGGTCAAACTCAGCGTAAGCTGTCTTCGACTCCGTTTTGCAACATCATTTTGATCTTTATATATTTTTTTAAATTCTGTTTATAACTGTTGCAAATAAATTGATTATTTATTTATTTACTCTTCAACCCGGCCAGCAATCGCAATTGTAGGCACTTGAAACATTAAAGATGGAAAAGAGAAGTGCAATCGGCAAAAACCTAATTAAAATTAATTTCCTAAAAATTTAGAACAAAATTTTTAAATCTGTATTAAAAATAAATGAATGAAATTATACAGGCTGGGGACTTCAAATGGAAACAAGCTGGCGGCTTAAAATTTTTGTTTAAAAAAAAATCAAAAGTAATCAACTTAGATTTTTTATTATCTGTAATCCTGCTCTCTCAAAATATTTATGTCATTTAGTTTACGAGAGATGATAAATATTTTACATATAATGCGATTTCTCGTAATACCACACACAAGCAAAAGATGTATATTAACTCTAAAAATAACGTAGTCACTTTTTAAGGTCAATATTTTGTATAGTCCTTACTTCAAACATAAAATTAAAAAGGACCATAAAGTAGCAGTAGCACGATTGGTGGTTTAAAGATTTGCAATTTCGGACGCAAAATTTTAATAGTAAAATTTTTATTTAAACACAAATTACTTACATTTTGGGCCATAAGTTGTTATTCATTTTCAAACAAACCTATAACAATCAGAAAAAACTTTTTCAATAAACACGTCATTGATTAGTGACGTCACAACTCTGAAATCTCGTGTTATTAGTGCTTAAAAACCATTTACTACCTAGAAAATTCTGTATTTCTTCGCAACAATTTAGTAAAATCCGCATAAAATTGAGAAGGTTTGGTTTTTTTTATCATTTATAGAATCAATTTAAATGTCAATTTCTCCCGCTCGTTATCAAAGATGTCACTTTTCCACCAATTTGAATGGTTTCGAAACGAGCTTTTTATTCGTTTCGAACTAGCGCATGCGTCTTCTGCCTAGACTCCACATTGAAATTTTGTGTCGCTGCCCTCTATTGCTTCTCACTCTTTTCGACAAAGAGAGAAATGGAAATCAGTGGCAAGACGTTGGACTGTTGACTAGGCATTAGTTAACTGTCAAATACTGTGGCTAACTTCTCGTCAACTCTTAGCATCTTTATTTTTGTTTTTCCACCTTTTCCACAAAGATTTTTTATATAAATATATTTGTGACAAGATTCCTTCTATATTTTTGGTTTTTTTTTAAGATGGCGCCGATGAAACATTAGTTTATTCGAGCCACAAGCGCCTTGGCAAACTATGACGTAGTATGTGACGTCATTGTTTTGAAACTTTTTTGAAATAGTTGCATATGAGAAAACGCCTCAGTTTAATCAAAAACTAATTAAGTAACCATAAAATCTATTGTTTTAAAAAATTTTAGTGCCAACCTTGACACCACATAATTTTAAGTTACGATATAATGCCTTTTCTGAAATAAAAGCAGTGGTTTTTTGTCTGTTAGTTGTATTAGAAAAATTAATTAGAAACTATAACGAAACATTTTTTTGCAAGCACCTCATTTAAAATTAAAGACTTGTAAGCAATAACACCATCACTTTCTCTTTCAAGATCCTTTTTCTGATGGACACACTCGTCACGCTTATAAAATCGCAAAAAGAAGAAAACAACCAAAAGAGAAGCTTCATGCACCACGGGCGCTTTTGGTTCAGTAGGTAAACTTGTTTCCCTAAAAGGACATCCCCGGTAGGTAATATGTAATTTGTCCAATATCAGCCAATAAAATTACGAGGGCTAACTAAATATTTCTCTTTATGTTTAGTGGATGTGAAAGACTGATACCATGTGCAAAAAGTTGAAGGCATTCTATATGTATTGTTATCGTAGAATACTCAGGATATTAGCGACATAAAGCTATTTGTAACTCATCGCCGTATACGTATCCGCATGTAGCGAGAACCAAGCACATTAATTGGTCAGAAACTTGTACCACCTTCGAAAAGAGCAGATATACAGACCGCTTCAAGCTACTGCGAACACAGGGCGGAAGAAGTCTAATTTGCCAGTGTACGTACATGCAGAGACACCGCACGCCTATCAGTGAAGCAACCAACACTCAGGCTTCCGATCGCCATTCGCTGCCATTCGCCTTGTATTTAGTACGCCTCTAACCACGGTGCTGTGTGGAGCATAGTCAATGAAACCGGAATTTGGTCAATAAATACGCAAATTTTTATAACGTAATTTTCTTATTTTTTGTCACTGATAAATAAGAGCGTTTTATTGTCAACTGCTCAGATTTATCAGTGACGACGTGTTACAATGAAAATAATAAGGAGAAACAAAATAAAAGCCAGTTCTCAAAATAAAATAATACATTCTAAAAACCAAAAAGATTCTCCCAGTCAAAAAAAAATTAAAACAAATGTTCGAAAAGTCCTCCTTGCTCGGCTAGACAATATCCGAGCCTACTTAAAAACCCCTTCTAACGTTTCCAAGCATGTTAGGGGTGATAATTTGAAAAGCTTCTTCAAAAACAGATAGAAGTCATTAGGAGCAAGATCGGGAGATCGAGCTGGCCATAAAATAGTTCCCCGTGTACTTATAACCCGATTAGGAAATACATTATCAAGATATTCCCTAACAAGGCCAACATTGTGAGCGGAACAACCATCTTGTTGAAACCATGTTTCACCAAATCTTACACCTAACAACTGCCTAGCAGTTGGAATAATGTGCTGCTCCAGTAGATCCAAGTATCTAGGACCATTTAAATTGCAATTGCCGTTAATAAAAAATAGCCCAATTACGTGTTCCCCTACAATACCCCCCCCACAAACATTTAGTTTTTGGGGATACTGTGTTCTTACGTCAAAATACAAATGCAAATTTTCCCTCGACCAATATCGAACGTGTGTTGGGTTATGACGATTTGACCATTTGACCATCTGCACTTTTTCGGCAACTTTGTAGACATCCATTTTTGGTTTTAAAAATGTATTATTTCAATTAAGAACTTACCCATCTGTTTCTCGAGCAAGGCAGAAATAAAACAAAATAATAAAAACAAAATGAATTTCCAAAAGATAACACTGCAGCGTGCTTCGAATCCACCTCGGTCGTACGGCACGGAGAGTAAATTGGACTTGATTCCCCCTATGTTCGCAGTAGCTTGAAGCGGTCTGTATGCTAATCTAAGGTGTTGAGATGCGTTAGGTATCACGTATCGTTACGACACACGTATCGTATATCAGCACCTGTTGCGTTCAGAAACACCTTAAATTAGAATATATCTGCTCCTTTCGAACGTGCTACAAGTTTCTGACCAATCAATTTGCTTGGTTCTCGCTAGATGCGGATACGTATACCGCGATGAGTTACAAATAGCTCTCTAATATTTTGGACGGACAAAGTATGTAATGTGGATGTTCTGGTTAGAATAGATCTAGATCTTGAACAATCAAAAAACGTTAACTTGAATTTTTTGGCCATTTTTTGAAACATGACAAATATGAACTTAATTAATTAATAATATAAGGAAAAATTGAAGGCAGAAAAGGTTCAGAACATATAGGGAATGGATATCCCATATAACTATGAGACACTATTGGGAAATCAATTTAACCGTGGCGACCTGATTTTTTTGCAAAACTTTACGTCATTGCATTTGTTTTCCATGGCAACGCGGAGAGTTTATTTATTTTTGTCCACAGTGGGACACAAGAGCTTTTTTTGAACCGGGTCAAAAATTTGGGGATAGTTTACTTATTTTGATTTCGCATTCCGCGCCGCTAAAGCACATAAGTTTTTTTTACTTTCGCTTCCGTGTAACTCATGATGCGTTGCTGTGCCCGAACTTGCCTTATCATTACCGCAGCTGTACGGTACCACCCATAGATTAAGGAGCTCCTTAACCTATGGTACCACCGCGCAAATAAACCTTTAGGTCCATGTGACTGCGTGTTTATTTTTCAGACAAAAACAATAAGTTTTTCTATTTGTGGCTTGGTTTTTGCTAATGTAGTACATTATTTGCCTTTTGGTGTGCTTAAAGACTCCGAAAATATGCAATGGATCAAGAAAAAATAAAAGAAAGCAAATTCTTAAGGTAAGACCTCGGGTTGACTATACATTTTTTGAATAAGTATTGTTGTCTTTATAAGGGTTTTTCCCTTGGTTTTTCCTTGAAAGGTAATTATGCACTATACGGTTTTCTGGCATTTTTTATGAAAAATTCTTTATAGGGGCACCTACTAGGGTCCCTAGGGACCCAAATCCGGCTGCGCCCGATTTTTTTTTAAAGAGAAAAAAGGGTGCCTGGAGGGGGATGTAATGTGTTTTTTTCATTGTTTTGGGTTGGGTTGGATTAGTTTGGGTTGGACTGTGTTGGATTGGGTTGTTTTGGTGAAAAAAAATTATAAAAAAACCAACGGGCGCATGCGAATTTGGGGTCCTAGGGACCATAGTAGGTGCCCCCATAAAGAATTTTTCATAAAAAATCAACAATGGCAGAAAATTGTATACTGCATAATTACCCCTTGAAATAACTACAAGTGATTAGGCAATGTTGTTAGTTTAAGGAAATTTCTTCCTTTTAGATTCTTTTAAGGTGTATTCAGAGTTCCATAACTATAGCATTAGTTATAACTCAGTTACTACGTTTATACGCACCTAAAAGCGCTTTTATATAAGGATGGTTTTAAATAAAATTGCTTTCTTCGAGGGTTATGTCCTTCATTAAATCTCAGTTTAAAGAAAAAACAAATAAAACAACATAATTAATTAATTAACAACAGATTTTTTGAAAGACTAGGGTTTAGTATTTTCTTTAGGTTAGAAGAAATGCACTAAAGTGTTTATAATGACCCTAAAATAGGCCAACACTGTTCTTAACTAAAACAACCAGTTAACTCATTTCATTTTAGTATCCTTTGGCCTATACGTTCATATTGACACCAAACTGACAGAAAATCTATGTTTTACTTGTCAATTTGGTTATAAAAATGGCAGCCACAGTAGGCTAAAGAGCACTGAGGCAGTAGGATTTAACGGACCTTTTAGTTGAGAAAGGTGTTGAATGGGCTTTTGAGTGATAAACCGCTTCCAAATAAAATCGATTTAGTGCTTAAAAATCGGTTGTAGTGGTGTTTATATGACAACATTTTCAAACCATCCTTATATAAAAGCGCTTTAAGAGGCCTATATAAACAAAGTAAGTGTTCCGTAAGCCACAAGCAGTATGCAGTAAGAGCAGCATGCATTTGTTATTGTTTATTTTCCTTGCATCTTACCTCATACCACTTGCCTTACAGAACTCTAAATACGCCTTTATTCCTCTGGAAAACAAGTTATTTTATGTAGGTACCTATATATAATAAGTATGTTTTTCCTTTTTGAAGGGTGGACTACTCAGGTGACTACCACTAACATATGTGGAATTAGGTAGCATACAAATTAATAGTCCCACAGCCCATAACTTAAATTGTTAAGACCTTGCCGGACTTTGCATAATATTTATTCTTTATGTCCACTCAGATGACATTTTAAACATATTCTTAAATTTGTAACTTTTTTAACAAGAAATGGACAAACATTTTGTCAAAAAAATATATTTTGTCATTAAGCCCCTCTTGATAGCACCGAAAAGTTAAATTAAGCTCCTCACAGCTGATTTTTCAAGGATTGCTTTATAAGTATTTAAAACACATGGTCACATTATCTAATTTAAACATTTCTGAGAAATTCTGTTGAAAGGACCTTAACTTAAGTTAAGGGTTAAGTTTGGAGGGGTCTCTAAAAATACCCCTTAGAACATTTTGAAGAACACATACAAAGTCTCAACGGTGAGGTAGTCATAAATTTTCATAGGCCTGGGCTCACGGACTATAATGAAAATATTAGGTAAAGAATAAAAACATTATACAAAAAAATAGTGAGGCACATTTTGCTCACTTTGGCTCATTTACTTATTTCTAAGTTTTCTCTACAGTAAAGCTAGAGAAAGTCCAGTTTTTAATACCTACCTCTATGCACTTTTTAGGAGTTGAAAATAAAATTAGGACCTGAATATTTTTGTAAATTTAAGGTGTCCAAGATTCCCCTCACGTTTGTTCCTGAAAATACTAATAAGAAGGCTGCTCCACCTGGCAAAAAAAACCTACGTGAACAGTAGAAAAGAATATGCAATGAGGAATACAATAAGCCTTGCAATAAGCAAACTAGCTGCAGTGTCAAGGATTTCCTAAATCATGCCTTATTGTAGGAAAGAAATCTATCAAGATGGAATGACACTGCTTTTCTTGTCTTCAAGGTATATATATAAAATTCAGAATTAAAATTCTTATTGTAACAATTTTAATCAGTCAGAATATGTATGGAATTGAAAAACCGAGAAAAGTTGAGAAATTTATTCTTTGAAAAGGTCAGGAAATTTGACAAAAAATATACAAAAACAAGGAAAATCTGGAAGCCCATCTGGAAAAAATTGATTTAAAAACAAATTAGAATCATGAAATTTGTCAAAATAAAATTTTGCAGCTGTTTTCTTTTATACAAAATTCTTTAAAAAATTATGATAAGTTTTTTACAAATGGTTAGGAAAAACTGGGAGACATCAGAGAATCCAATTAAAGGTTTTCTGTACAAACTCTGTTATTGACCTTATGTACTGATGCCTTTCTCATTTAAATCCCTTACCCAAAATTATTACTTCTTGTGCAAACTCAAAAATAAATAATTCAAATAAAATCCAAAAACTTAATATTTAATATGCTTGCACACACAGAAATACTACCTATTTATTTTTGTTGGCATATAGGTAGGTACAAAATGTAATGTTACATCTCTTGCTATCTTTTATGTAAACTTGTGTTTTCTGTTAGTGAATCATTTATTGTGTAAAAATTTGAAATGTGTAGCTTCTGAAAGAGATACCTACAGGTCCAAAAATCTCTAATTTCTTATAAAAGATCCTTGAACTAAAACTCTAATTACCAATGCCCAATGTAGTAAAAAATGCATAAGATAAGGTTGCGGCAAAGATAGGGTTGCAGAAATACTTTCTCTTTTTTGGAGTTCTGTTTTTGTTGTAAGTGAACATTTATTAAAGCACTCCTTACTAGTACTAAAAAAAGCGTTGTAGCTAAATTAGACAAATGTTTACCTCTAATTTTTTTTATTTTCAGATTTTGGAATTTAGGCAAGAAAACTACCAGAATGAACAATACAATTTTTATACATTTTAGTTATTCACAGAACAATAACAAATATATGGGTAGAATACTATAGCATTTTTGTGTTGTAGAAATATTTTTAGCAATTTTAATTAACTATATATAATAAAATTTTAAAAAATATGCTGAAAAATTACATTTTTACATATACACCTCATTCCAAATTCTCCGGACCCATTTCAATATGGCGGCTGATGATTAAACACAGAAGCTAAATGAAAATGTCATTGTCAGTGTCAAAAAAACTGGTATGCAGCAATTTGGAATGGAGTGTAATAAATATTTCAATGTAAAACATAATTAAATGTATTTGGTGGGCATTT
This sequence comes from Oxystoma pomonae, assembly GCA_963921995.1. Taxonomy (NCBI): domain Eukaryota; kingdom Metazoa; phylum Arthropoda; class Insecta; order Coleoptera; family Brentidae; genus Oxystoma; species Oxystoma pomonae. The sequence goes on along the minus strand of OY998167.1, from coordinate 1,203,566 downwards.
CTGTTTTACGTCTCAGGACCGCGTGCCTACCGATGGTCACAAAACAGTGGAGGATTTGTGTTCACCGGTGGGCATCTGGTCCTTGGAAGTAAAACTAAATGCACACATGGCTCAAATTGTTAAGGTGATTATGGCCACAACATTATAAACACCTATACATATGCAATTAAATAAATTAATTTAAAAACTTATCACAAAAATACTTATTAATAATCATTTAAATTAAATCTAACTTAAAAAAGAAAAGAATAACATGTTATTTTTTCCTTCTTTGGAACCGCCAATTAGTAGCTGTAGTTTCAAATATCAGGCTTCACGTGGTTAGGTTCTGAAATTAAAAAAAAAAACAAAAGTATAAGTGTATGAACTGAAAAAATATTTTCTTTAGAGAAAACAACAAAATTGAAGAAAGAGCTTGATAACAGATATTTTTTTACTGATTTTGGGGAACTTGAACCCAGATATTTAAGGTGGTGACCATTTTTAAAAAATAACTAATAAAAAAATAAAACAAAATATAGGCATCTGATACATCAATTTAGGGTTTTTTGGGTTCCTGTAATCCATTTATGTGATTTAAAAATTCTTAAAAATATCTAAGGGTTCTAGTAGCAGTAAACATTTTGCATGCATGGTTGATTAATTTCAGTTTTTTTAGTTGATTTTAATTGGTACAGGTGTACATTTTATGAATCCGATTAATGCCACTCTGATACCCTTGTAAAACTCAAAATATTTAAGATGGGACACAAACATTTTAGAAGAAACCAGATCAAATACAGACATATGATATCATTCTTTGGATAAAAAAAAAATTCTGGAGATAATAGAAGGATCTTAGGACAAAATTTTGGGACCCAGCCCAAACTTATATTACTTCTTAACATATATACAACTTTAGAAGATCCAAATCGATATATTTCCCTAAAACTACCTCTAAATCCTCGTCTGAATCCCTATTGTAATAATTGGAACACCAAAATTAATTTTGGAAGACCCAAAAAACCCCTAAATCAATATATCACATATCTTTTACACCAATAATTTTTTTATGTTGCCCATTCAGGCTCCTTACATTACCCCTAAAAACTGTTTAACCCCCAAAATGAATTTGGTTAGCCCCAGAATTTCCAAAGTGATGTCTTTCTATCAATAGTATGTTGTTTTTACCACTTTACCCCTAAAACTCACCCTTAGGCCCCTTAAATTACCCCTAAAAATTTTTTTTACACCAAAAATGAATTCAGTTGATCCAAAAATTTCTTAATTGAGGTCACAAGTTTTTTTGTCATTTACAATTGTTTTTGCCCCTAGGAACCTTAAATATATTATTCCCAAAAAATGTTTATTCTAAAAAATGGAATCAGTGTTTCCAAAAACCCTGAGGTTAATGTATTATATGTGTGTACTTGATCTAGTTTCTCATCAAAATTTTGTGCTTTTAAGTCGCCATCTGGAATATTTGGGGTGTCAAAAAAAGTATATATTCCGACAAAAATGGATTTATATATAGTCCATTTTTGATTTTGATGATTTTAAAAAAATGTTTACTGTTAAATCTGTTCTGAGAACCCTTTTGGTGCCTATATTATTTTTTATTTTTTGGAGTTCTTCCAAAGGAGCCAGAGTGTCATCACTTGGATTTGTTAGCTTAGCTACCAAAATCCGTCAAAAAACCTTTATTATCAAGCACTTCCTTCAAACATTGGCATCTTGACTTATTCTTGAAATAATTCAAATTCATGTTCAACGAAAATATAACAGAGATGTTTTTGAGTATTTGGTGAACACTTGAAAAACATTATACTATTACTTTTTAATACATTTTTTTCCATAAACAGGCTTTTTGGGGGTGACTTGAGGGATATGAGTTTTTCCAGGAGAAATTATATAAAAAAAAGTGTCTCAAATGACATCTTATTTAGAAGATCGTTTAAATTGCTTTACAAAACATGCAAGATATTAAGTTTAAATTTGTCAAGGAGCGACAAATAAATAATTTCTTGCACAAAAGCCAGGAAAAAATCGTTCTTTTTAAAGTTACATTTTTCATAATAAAAAAGGGAATAAACATTTCATGATTTTTTTCTGATAGTTTTCTCAAACATACCATCCAAATAACCCTACTTTTATTCTTTAAATTTTGGTGGTCAAACTGATCTGCTGAAAAGGTTTAAACCTTTTCTTCATTCCATACCAAATTTAAAAGCAAATATCTTAAACACCAGTCATGCTAGCTTTTTAAAATTGTGACATAATTAATAGTAAAGACGTTTAAAAGACCTTTCCCTTTTTAAATTCCAGAGATAAAAATTACCCTATGAAATTTCCAACAGAGCCAAAAAGTATCTGTAAGTGTCCCCCTTCAAAATTGTTCTCTGTTTTGTTCTTTGTGTATAGTTTTCTGTTTTTCCTAATGGAATTGAAATAGATGAGGGGAGGCTCAAAACGTGTCCAGAAATAGGTCGAGAAAATTTGCAATAAACAATAAGAGTTAAATTAATTTTTGATATCAGATCTAGACTATAATAAATTTTGTATATTTAAGGAAGTTTTACCAAATATAATTGAAATCAGAAGCAAAAACTTACTTTGAGTTTATAGATTATTATTCTTTGATTGGTGCTGACTCTATAGAACCATCTTGTTTTGCTATACATTTTAGATGGCAAAATATCCACTGCTCTTTATGTTTGGGTACAAATTGTAGACTTTTTAATTTATAGATTATTATTCTTCTCTGGGTGGTGGCACTTTAGAATCTTCTTCTTTTTCATTTTAGGTAGTTGCCTAAATATCCACTGCTCCATATGTTTTGTTATTATATACAGCTCCTAAAAGAATAATAAAAATAACAAGAAATATTCCATCTCTAAATTTTGTTTCTATATTTTGCACTTTAGGCGAGGACAACCAATATTTCTTAAAAATTTTCTTTTGAGTGGCACATGTTTATAAACTGTTTAAAAGATTTTTTGCATAATAATTTTTTAGTTACAGAAGCAGATGTTTGGTTTTGTTATCTAAGTTATAAGTTAGAGACAAAAGTATCAAGCCAAAGTAAATCAAGTTTTGTAATCTGCTGTTTTATTTTCCTGTGATATATGAGTTTCAAAATCTAAGCAGGTTCACAGTGCATGATTCAACTTTCATAGAAGTGTTCACTAACCACCAGTTATGACATACACACATAGTATTTCATCCTGTGTATTTAATTTATTTGAAAGGTGAATGAGCAACTATTTGTATTTTAAAGAATTTTTCCTGATTAATTTTCTCCAATTTTCAAGTCAGTAACCTATTTTATTCAAAAAACAAGAGAGACTAAGGACCGGTTTCTCAAAAGCGAGCTTGTGTTAACTCAAGCAACATAACCTAGTAAAAATCTTTAAAAATCAGGTTAAAATTAACTCCAGGATAACCAGAGCTTCAAGGTGAGGGTAAGTTACCTTACCTCAGGGTTAACCTAAAAAAAATATTGGCTTAAAAACAGCAAGGAAACTGGGATTTATAGCTCGCGAGTTACTGTTTTTGATAATCCGCTATTGAGAAACTGGCCCTAAGAATAACTTTTTATCAGTAAAATTTTCCACAGTATTATTTCATGCTGCTCACTTAGTATATTAAGGCTAAACGGTATTAGTGTAGTAAACAGTTTTCTTTAGATACCTATTTAGCACGTATCTGAGCCCCTAGGAAGTTCAAATTTACCAATAATGAAACTTTTTTCATTTTTTTTAACTAAAGCGGGAACTAAACCACCCAAATCCTGAACTCAAACCAACCCAGCACTTTTTAGCAATTCCAGCGCTCATAAATTTTAACTCTTTAAGGACCCTAGTCAGTGCCTACATACAAGATTTTTTTCATAAAAAAAACCAAGTAAAATACTAAAATTACAAAAAAACCATTTACTGCAGTACTTGCTAAACAAACGCTATCCAACTACATATTAAAGTAACTGGGTGTAGTGTTTAAGGTTGCATTTACAAGTGCATTTATAATTGAATTTGAAACACTCCTGCTAGCTGTTACCACTGATTTAAGGACAACAGGTTAACTTAAGTTTAACTTAAACGAAATAATCATATTCTATTTTAAACAGGAGTATCAACGACTAGCAAGAGTCTCTTCAACCTCTAAATGGACTGACCTGTTTTGTTAATACTCAAGTATCCGTGTGTTTTTGAAACTGCTGTTGGGATCTAAAATATATCCTTAGGCCTCTAAGATTTCACTAGTAAACTTGCACATAACTTATGCCGCAATAATTTAAATTAAAAAAAAAATGAATCAATCAAAAAAAATTTCTAGGCGAATTGCTAGGAATTCCAGCGAGCCAGTAAAGTTCTCTTGGTTCTTTGATAAACTCGGGGTACTGCTCGCGCAGCGCTAGGCCATTTTCGGCGGGCGACCGCACACGCGGAGTGGTTTCATATTCATATATATTTTTGAAAGATAAACATAACCTCGAATGATTTTCTGTCAGAAAACGTAAAAATACCCTTCTGCCTACTGTGGGCCTTGTTGACAAAACACCTGCAGTTGCCATGGTATCGGGGGCTTTAGGATAGTTGGGGGCTTTAGGTTAGGGGGCGCTTTGCTTATTTTGATTTCCCAATAACGGCCCAAGTGCCGCAAAATGTGTAACGAAAATAACTTTGAAAAACAAAGAAGAAAATTCAAAATCGCGGTTGACCATGAAACTGTTTGGGCTACCAGGCTATAAACCAAAAATCTACTGCGCATGCACTAACAAATCCATGCCTGGTGTCGTAGTGACCTTACGATAATTTAAGTGGCAGTGAAAACAACATCATCTGTTTGAAAACTTTGTTTTTATTTAATTGAATTTATTTTTTATATTGTGTATAAAACATCTCCAACCGCAAGTTTAACCTTATTCGAGGGTTTCAATCCACAAGGTAAACCCGTTACACGAGGTTACCTGAGGAAACTAGGCATTGTCGAAAAGTTTATATTTTTGACGAGGTATGGTTTTGCCATTTTGTTTATGTTATTGTGGAGTTTTTGTGTTTTAAAATTTTGTGGCGGTATTTTCTGTGATTGCGTGCGTTATTATTACGGGAAAGACTAGACAACACTTTTTCTTTTTTTTACGATAGTGTCCACTCTTTTAATTCGAAAAGTAAACAAAAATATTAAACATAAGCCTACATTTTTGCTGTCAGATGGTTGTCAGTTGCTTTCACTACTGACGCAATTGACGCGCCTGCCCATTACACTCCTCGTCTATGGGTTTTTTCCAGGCCAACTTGATTGGGAGAGTTATTAAGTTGCTGGAATTTTCTTTGATATGTCAAAGGCGTTCGACTGTCTAAATATAAATTTTGCGTTACAAAAACTCTATGCACTAGGCTTTAGAGGAAAAATATCAGACCTTCTTGAATCATACCTAAAATATCGGAAAATGTGTGTAAAGTATGAATGTGAAACATCTGAAAGCAGTGAAGTATGTCAAGGAATACCGCAGGGCTCTGTATTAGGTCCCTTAATTTTCTTAATTTATATTAATGATTTGCCAGAAACGTTACAGGCAGAGTGTCTAGCGGTTTTCGCAGATGATGTAAGTTGTGCGGTTTCTTCAATTTCGTCTGAGGAACTGACGACAAAATTAAATTCTCTATGTCATAACTTTCAATCCTGGTGTTTTAGAAATAAGCTTGTTGTTAATAGTAAAAAAACAGTTTTAATAAAATTTTCATCAAATAACAACCATATAGAGTATGAAATTGGAAATGTATTTATGTCCAATGAAAAAATAACAACATTCAATGAAACAAGGTTTTTGGGCATTAAAATTGATAGTGGACTAAATTGGATGGATCATTTAAACCATGTAAGCAAAAAGTTAAATTCTGCATATTTCGCTATTTTACAATTGCAAAATACTCTAGAAAATAAGGATTTATTAAATGTATATTATTCTCTTGTCTATTCAGTCACATCATATAACATTATTTTCTGGGGTGGCGCTTCAAACAATGATAGAATATTCATAATCCAAAAAAGGATTATTAGACTCATTTTTAACTTAAAACCTCGAGAGTCATGTAGGCCTATCTTTACAAAACATAATATTTTGACATTTCCGGCAGTTTATATATTAAAATCCATTTTGTTTGTAAAGAACAATATTAACAATTTTTCTCAAATTAATCAGGTTTGCAATAATCATTATAATACCAGGCATGGTAGCCTATTAAGAACTGAAAAACATAGTAGCACTCTGTATGAAAAGTCTCCAGGCTATGCTGCTTTAAAACTGTTTAATGGTCTACCAAATAACATTCGAAACATAAGCAACAAAAATGTCTTTAAAAAACTCTTAAATCGAGGCTAATAAACGTCTGTCCGTATAATATAAACGAGTTCATAAGATAGGCAAGCCTTTGGTGTCGTATTGTTCTATGTTTTGTTTTTTTTTAATGCTTGATCTTGTGTCAGCATTGACACTATGTTGTCAAACTTGAAACAACTGATTAAGCCTTGATTGTGATGTTGTGTCCTGTTTCTATTTGTTTGAAGATTTTGATCAAGTCCTAAAATAGTGATACTGTTTTTTGAAAAACATTTTTATTTTAAATTTGTAAAACTAAATATCTCAAAGTTTAACATTGTTTTGTTTTTATTATTATTTACTTTATTTTATTTAGTACTTTTAAATTTATTTATGTTTGACTTTGCTGCTGTTTTGTATTTGCATCAACCAATTATGGGTTACATTTTAAATTTGTAAAATTGATTGTCTCAAAATTTAACATTGTTTTGTTTTTATTATTATTTACTGTATTTTATGTGTATAAAAATGTGATATTATATAGTTAAGTATTTTTAAATTAATTTATGTTTGGCTTTTTTGGTGATTTTGTGTTTGTATCAACCACTGGAAGGTTACAGGTACATAATTTTTTTAACAAATATTAGACCATATATCTTAGGATATTAAATTGTAAAATATTTATGTAGGTTTTTTTTTATGTGTGTTCGTAAAACTCTTTTTTGTATATAAATTTGACTGACGATTTCCATATTGTAATTTTGTACAATCGATTTAAATCAGGAAATATAAGATATTCTATTCTATTCTATTATCGGTACGATTTTTTTTTTTTTTTGAGAAAAGCATTGCACATAGTACAAATCACGCTGATGATAGAAAACGTTTAAAGCGAGCATGGTCCTTGATAAAAAAGAGTAAAATTGATAGAAGGCAATGCATTAAAGTATTTCTTAACTAGCTTTACAGTGGCATATCAGAAGCTGCCCACGGAAAACTCAAAAATCGGGCTAACGTTTATTTGCATGGTACCGAAAATAGTTTTAATAAATGTAAAGAATGTAGTAAAAAATTAATAAAAAAAATCAGGTAAGTTGGTCTATTATTTTGAATCGGCCCTCGTAAATAAGTAGGTAGTGCTTCTGACTTTGCATCGACATGAAATATCTTTATTGATAATAATATATCACTTAAAGGTGTTGCAACAACTCCCACAAAGAAATAAAAAGTCAATTATTAGCGTTATCAAAAAATGAAACAAGGCACAGTTCACTTTTTGATTGATTTAAGAAAAAAAATGTACTCTTTTCGAAAGTTATATTTTTGTGTAGATGATGTCCGTCAATAGTTATTCTGATAAAAATTAAAATCTTCCATATACGTCCTACTGTCCCAACCTGTCAAAAATATGTCATTTTTCCCAAAATGTAAAAAAGAAATATTTTTAGAAAATAAAAAATTTGGGCTTATAGAGCATTCCATTCTAGACAAAAAAGTCACATAAGCATTTTTGTAGTACTAACCATTTTTTATAAACGTAATTTAAATATTCAAAAAATGGAAAAATTGTCACATTTTGAATTTTAATGCTGTTAGTTAAAAAAATATATTTTCCGAAAAAGCGATGGGGAACCTGAGAGAGAACATATTTTCGATAAAAAAACGTTACAACTTTTTTTTGCATCACTTATAGTTTCTATATAAAAATAAAATAAGTTGAAGAAAATGGTAAAATCATGTCGATTGTATTGTTTTTTTTTTTGCACCAAGATTTTTCTATAAAACTAAACTCTAAAAAAAAAACAATTATTTGCTAAATAGTTACTTTTATCGACAGTAAAATAGTTTCGACTAGATTTCAAAAGGTAACCTCTGACGGAATTAAATAAGAGGAGCTCTTTGAAAGACATCTTTTTATATACAATAAAATAACAACAAATATTGACTATATAAGATACTTCCCTTATTCCTGCTTCTATCTTGCCCCCTTAATCCCAGTGAGTTCGAAGGGTCTTATAGAACATTTAAAAAAAATATCAGAGCGCAAAGACGTTTTATACAATCGACATGATTTTAGCATTTTCTTCAACTAATTTTATTTTTATATAGAAACTACAAGTGATGTAAAAAACGTTGTAACGTTTTTTTTAGCGAAAATATGTTCTCTTTCAGGTTTCACATCGCTTTTTCAGAAAATATATTTTTTTTAATTAACAGCATTAAAATTTAAATGACGTTTATAAAAAAACCGTTAGTACTACAAAGATGCTTGTTTGACTTTTTTTGTCTAAAATGAAATGCTCTACAAGCCCTAATTTTCATTTTTTAAAAATATTTTTTTTACATTTTGGGAAAAAATGACATATTTTTGACAGGTTTTGATAGTAGGACGTATATACAAGATTTTAATTTTTATCAAAATAACTATTTAGGGATGGCACCTACACAAAAATATAACTTTCGAAAAAAGTATATTCTTTTTCTTAAAATCAATAAAAAAGTGAACTGTGAAGGACCAGGTTTGAACTATTAATAGTAGTTTTCACAACTAGTGGCTAAAATAGTACTTTTTTTTACAAGCGAGTGAAAAAAACCCAGTTTAGCCGCGAGTTGTTAACACTATTTTTGTTTAATATCTTTATCAAAAAATCCAAGAAAAATCGGAAAATCTCGGACAAAGAACACTTCTCGCAACACACCATCTTTACACTATAAATCAAGGCGACTGGTAAATGAAATAACAATGGTTTTCATAGCGATGTGCCTTTTTGCCAGTTTGATATTATGACCATGTTTTTAAATGATTTTTTCAAAAATACTTTGTGAAAAAAGGCAATAATAATTAGATTTTTTCAATATTTTTATTTTCCGCTATTTCTCTTTAATTTTGGATGAAATACGGACAAAAATTATTTTTTGCACCCGTGATCAAAAAAAAGGTAACCAAAAAAGTCATGCTTTAGTTATCTGCAGACAGTTACTAAAATCATGTTTTTGATGAAGTTATAAAAAAAAATTATTAATAGTGGCGTTACCCAAATTATAGATTCTATTATTTTTCAAGTTCGACTTGGATTAAACAGTTATATTGCGGGTCATGATTTTTTGCCGCTTTTTCATCAATATCCTTCCTATTTATTTCTTAGCTCCATGACCTTCTAAAGAACGTGTTAACAAAAAATAAAATTTTGTGCAGAAGAAAAACGTGTTAAAAAAATTTGTACAGAAAGTAAAGAAATATATTTTGAAAGAACACCCAGGTGGATTTTAGATTTTTATCCGATTTGCCCATTTGCCACCTACTCTGTAGATAAATTAACTAATTTCACAAAAGCGTCTTCAGTTGATTTCTTTAATGAGTTAAATTTAATCACATTAACGTTTTAAATTAGGCGCTGTTTCCAAATTGTGTCTTTTTTTATATTTTAATTTATAAATCGTTTAGTTAATTGATAATACATGAAAAAAAGTTTCAGCCAATCAGCATTAATTTAAACTAAGATATTACTACAGGGAAAATTGAATTTTTTTAAAAGTTTTAGAGGCTAATTTTTAATTTTTCGACCGGAAAATAGCCACTTTCCGTACGATTTTTCATACGGAAAGTTCTACATTACAAGGTATGTTCTTTCGAAATATTTCCACTCTCCAGAAAGGACCTTTTTGTTCAATTTTCCGGTCCCTTGATCCTTTTCCGGTCCCATTTTTGGCCAAGTTGGCTATGACTTCTTGTTGACAGCTTTTAGCTTGTTTTTTTGGGCAGTTTTGACACTTCTAAAAAAGCTGTTTTAAATTTGTTTCAAAAGTTTTGTTTACAAAAATGGACTCAGATCTAGAAAATGAGTTGAATCCGGAGGAAACAATAAAAGCTGCTTCAAGAGACACATACACCGAAAAATCGACCACACATTTTTAATTCTCAAAGTAAGAGTATACTATGAATATAGGTAAATAAAGAACAAACCTAGAAATCTGCCTTTTATGAGCTCTTTTATCATTATTTTGCTTCATAAGTTGGCCATGGTTGGCCATAACTGGTCGTCAGTCGTCACTGATTTAGCTGTGTGAAGCTAATAGGCACTACACTATAATTTTTGTAATGTTTTATACAATTTTGCACAAGTTAAAAATTCATAAATCATTTCTAACCACAAAACTTTACTTGTTTTTCTTAGTTTTCATCTTAAAAACTACCGGCCTTAGCGGCAATGGCTATCTAGCCAACAAGAAGCAGAAAATATCAGGGGACTGTTCATAAATTACGCAACACGGCTAGTCATCGACGAAAGTGATGTTTTTTCTGATCGTTTGAAAAAAAAAGTACGTACGATACACGACCGGAAAGTGTCTTTACAGGTCTCCGCAGATTTACCTGCGTCGACCTGTAAAGACCAATTTTCCGGTCTAGTGACGTAAATACCTATTACATTTAGGTTTTTAGCGAACTTTAATGTTAATAAGGTTGTTGGACAGTTAAAACAATGTTTTTATATAGACCCAATGTCAGAAAATTACATTTTTTAACAACAATCCAAGACGATGTTTGAAAGTTTGAGACAATGATGTATTTATTTGTGTTATTGTTTATTTGTATATTGTATAAATAAAAATATAGGCAATGGAAGTCCGAAACACAGAGTTAATTTCAAATCTAAGATGATGCTTGGCCCTTTTGATTAGTTTTATTTAAAATCTATTAGATTTTGGCATTTTTTGGTCCACTCTTTTTACGTGCGGACTTTTCGGCAAAAGCAATATCAATTCCGAGTCATGGACTCAACTACAAAAAATTTATTTGTTTTGATTAAAATCCCCTCTCCGTGTTGTGGGTTGGCCTATGTTACTGTTACTGGTGGAGAAAATGCAATGTGAGGGAGGTAAAAGATTTGTATTAAATATGTTGAACTTACTGCCCTTTTAGTTTAGTAGTTTAGTATTTTCCTCTATATATTTTGAAGACTTTGTTACTTAAATTTTTCCACGAGGTACAGCGCAAAATAATACAGATAAATCTATAATAAGCATAATCAGTATATCATTGATCGTTCACACAATTAACTTTTTAAATCCACAAAATTTATGAATATTATTATTAGTTTCGTGTAATTTTGATAATAATAATTATTAAATAACAGTTGTGCATATCTCCAAAAAACTCTTTTAGTTTAAAATTTCAATACTGTGGTGGTACAGGGTGTTTGTTTATAACTGGAACACTCAGTATCTTTTTTATGATTGCAAATAAAGGGTAGGTCTAAATTCAAAAATTTCTTGGCAAATTACAACGAACTTAAGCGCTATAACAACTTTTTTTTGTTGCCCTTGGTATACAGTGTGTGGCAATAAACACAATTTTTTTTTAAATAGAAAACCCTATATATTTTTGCATTTTTGAATTTTTAAAAAAATTAGCTTTACCAAAATATCAAACACTATATCTTTTGTAGTTCCTGAGATATTTACGTTTAAGTTTTAATAATTGTCAAATTGCAAATATATTGGAAATGACCAACTGATCAAGCTACCAAGTGGGCCTTGATTGTATTTCTTTATTTTAACAATATAAACTTAAAAATCTAGTGGCCTTGAAAAAAAAAACGATTGAAGGCAATGTAGCTTTTTCAGATGGTCGTTTCTAATGTATTTTATTAAAATTTTAAACGCAAATATCTCAGAAACTACAAAAGATATTTCAATAGTGTTTGTTATTTTTCTAAAGCTAATTTTTAAAAAAATTCAAAAATGCAAAAATATACTGGGTATTCTATTTAAAAAAAAAATGGCTTTATTACCACACCCTGTATACCAAGGGGAACAAAAAAAAGTTATTATAGCGCTTAAGTTCGTTGCAATTTGCCCAGGAATTTTTTAATTGTTTATTTTCATTAATAAAAAAGATACTGAGTGTTCCAGTTATAAACAAACACCCTGTATCTGCTCAAATAGGTTTCAAGTTAGTCTATGATATGACTAGCCCTTTAAAGAGGGTCGCAAATTGTTTTGCTGAAGAATCGCTCAGATGCACTGTGGCAATAGATATTGGCAGACGGTATTCGTCTGGTCACAGGACTAGACGAATACCGTCTGCCGCTGACAAGCGAGAGGCTGCATTCAGTGTCCTCGCTTATACAGGGTTCCTAAGATTTTCCTTAGGGATAGGATTTCAATAAATCAAACAGAAATGGCATAGAAAGTTCTGTGCGCACAAAAGAAACAGGTATATTGAGCAATGGTGCCAGTTTGTTATCATCTCCGGACTGCTTTCATGAGAAAAAATTGTCGCCACTCTTTCATTGTGAGCATAAATCATAGTTGCAATAATAACCGTTGACAAGATGTCTGCAGATTCCGCTAGATGGCGGCCACACATCTAATCTAATTAAAAATTAGATGTTTTCAGGTCCAAACCACAGCTTTTTCTTGCTTAAAGGAGGCGGCAGGGTCCATTATTTACGATACTGGGCGATAAACTCGTGAGGTTGTTAACATTAGAAAGAAATATCTTCGCTTTTAATTAAATTTCTTTCCATTCTGTTCTACTAGTGACATCTACCCGGAAACGGCCAAATCATGTAGCTAGCACTAGCAGCCAAAGAAATCAATAAACGGCGCTGTTTTTCCTGCAGAGCATTTTCCTTGCGATATTATTGATTTTAAATAAAGCTGGCCCTTCACTACATTTGATATTTTCGAGGTGTTTTATGACATGATCTCGAAACATGTAGCGAACCAATTCTTCAAAACTAGCGGGAGGGTAAAAGCGAAAAATAAGGGGCTGCCAATATTTGTTACACCCAAATTTTGCTCTGTTTCTTTACAAAAAACGTTTTTTTTACGAAAAACTTGAGCTCTGCCACTTTTTTAATTTTTTTCTTCAACTTTCTCGAAATTTTCGTCATACCCTAGAAAAAAATTATTTTCCCCATGGTCATACTCTACTTTTATTCAAAAAAATTTAGAAACAGACACGGGATCAGTTTTTCTAAAACGGAGGATCTTGGTTTCGAGTGAGAAGATAAAGGGCGACGCAGGCAAAAATTTTTCAATTAAATTAGCCGAACGCAAAAATGTTAGAAAAACAAAGCACGAAATAAAAATGGCGCCGCTTACAATTTTTTTTTCAAATATTACGTAATTTCGGGAACGTAAAGAAATAGGTCCAAAGAGTATAATTTTTAAGAAAAAAATATCAATTTTCTCGCCCTCCTCCACTGGGACTACAGGGGCCGTGCACAAATTACGTAATGGTCATAGGGGGGAGGGGGGTTTTCGACAGCGTTTGCATTTGTGTGAAACTAAGAAAATTTGGAATGAAAATAAGTGAAAAGTTTTTTTTTTGGGGGGGTAGTGGTCTTGAAATCGTTACGTAATATTAGGGGAGTGGCGTGCCAAACCGTTACAAAACATTACATAGGGAGGGGGTCAAAAATTGGTAAAATCACCGTTACGTAATTTGTGCACGGCCCCACATCTGACTGTTCCTCCTTTTTGATTTCGAATCAAAGTGCAAAACCCGGTTTGGACGTACGAAGGCGTCAACCCGTCCTATTTACGTGATAAAGTTTCTACGGAAATATCTCAGTCGATTTCTCCGGCCGTGTATGAACGCTTTAGGTTAGGCATTTGCATGTATCTCAGTCCCCAGCCTGTAAACAGTGCGTAAGGACAATGGTTACAAAATGAAAAGCCGAAAAATATTTTTTTTTACGATATCTTTCATGAGTTTGGTATTAAAGTCGAGCAAAAACAATTTTTATTCCAGTCCTAAAGGTATGAAAATGGAAAACATTAGAAAACAACAACCTGGAATGGATTTACTACGTGTAAGATGTAGTGACAACATCGCCCCATGCCCATCCTTTTCTGCCTAATGTGCTTTTCCGTTTGTCTGCGTCTTACACACGGCTACTTGGCCCCCTAAGGATTTGCTTAGGAACCCTGTATCCATTCTTTGCAATGGTACTCTCAGCTTACAATGTCCTGCATATGGATCAAGCGTTTGAGCGTTAATAGACTATCAAAATTGGTGATACCGTAGGCAAAATCGGTTAGGTATTTTTCTCCCGTATCCAAAAATAAGCGAACCGAATTACGTTACTTACGGAGGCTTAACGGGATCCGTCCGGTTATTTTTTACAATCAACCAGATTTATTTCTCTGCAAAAGCTGCAGCTGGTAGGTGATAAATTTTTTTGTGAAAGTGAATTTGCAAAAACAGGAATTGTTAAGGTAATTTGTGCTTGTGGTTTAAAAACTTTTTTTAGCATCTCAATTACGGTAATACGGTAAGCAAATATTGTCTGTATCGCCTAATACGATACAATAAGTTTTTCCGTGTTCTTCCTGACGAGTTCTGAGATTAAAATGTGCCAGTTCTGACTGTTCTCTTCAGTATTGGTGGAATTAACTATTTATTAAATTATTGCACTACGAAAAATTTTATTTTACTCTGTAAAATATCATTCTACTCATTAACTTTTATTTTAGTCCCTAGTTACTAACTAAATTGCATGACTGGATATAGTTATTCACAGTTGGTCTAGAGAGGGGTTTTAAGAAAAAAAATATATAATCTTTAAAACGTACACTTTTGTTTTTCATCCATCGCCAACTACTATTTACCGTAAAAAGTAAAATCCTCTATGTAGCCCTTTTCTGGGGGGCTATTTTTAGAAAATATTCTGGGAACCTTAAATAGCAACCCCCCTATAAGGTTTACTTTACTAATTTTCGAGATATTGGCTTTCAAATTGTCAAAAATTCAATTTTCAAAGACCCATATCTTAGAAACTAAACAAAATATCTCTATTGTGTTTATTATCGATTTTAGGGTTTTTTTACGAGGAAATAAAAAATGACAACAGTTTGACAATCTGACCTTCTACTTCATATTTTTGGAATAATATCGTCAAAATCACTGAAAATCAATAAACTGTAAATAGGAATGTGCAAACGTCAAACTATTGTCATTTTTTATTTGCTCTTATAAAACCCTCAAAATTGATAGTAAACACAATAGAGATATTTTGTTTAGTTTCTAAGATATGGGCCTTTGAAAATTGAATTTTTGACATTTTGAAAGCCAATATCTCGAAAATTAGTAAAGCGAACCTTATGATATGGGGTACCATTGGAAAGAGAATTTCAGCGAGAATTTAAATATGAAGTCAAAATAGGGAGTTACTATTTAAGATTTTTAGAATATTTTCCAAAAATAGCCTCCCAGAAATGGGCTACATATGGGATTTTGCTTTTTACGGTAAATAGTAGTTGGCGATGTATCAAAAACAAAAATCTATATTTTAAAGATTATATATTTTTTTCTTAAAACCCCTCTCTAGACCAACTGTGTATTATTAATGTTGTGTTTTATTTAACAAATAAAATCACCTTAGTTTTGCTATTAACAATTTTGATGTTTTAAATGACCTTGTCATTCACCTCTGAAACTGTTGTGTTGCGTTGGGTTATGAACCTATTAAAAAAAATTATTATAATTGTGGTGCTGGACAATATACTTTTTAAAAGTTGGAAAAACACTTTTACCTTTATTTTTTTCATTAAAATTTAATCGTTGTTGACACTTACCATAGAGAGCTGTATCATAACATCAACAATTTTTTAACAAAAAAGCATAAAATGAAATGCGGTAAGGGTTCTTTTAACTCGGGGGTAACGCGCTATTGAAGGGTTGTTGGTATTATTGGATTATGATGGCTGATGATGAATATTAATGATACAACAAATTCGATGTAAGTATGGCCTACTAGAGGGGAAAAAACCTCGAAAAAAAAACCTGAAGAAAAATGTCCAGGAAAAATTGAGTGGCACCTACATGTTGAAAAATGATTTAAAATACATGAAAACTAAAAAAAATACTTTGGATTGCTTTAGGTTGAGTTGGATTGGGTTTGGGTTTTTTTTTTCGAGGTTTTTCTTCCGAGCTTTTTTTTTCTAGATTTGTTCTACTGCGACGTCACAAGATGAAGATTTACGAATAATTTTTTTTTTTTTGATAAAAATAATTTTGCCTGCCTCTGATCGAAAGATCAATAATTATTATTTTATTTATTATTTTTTCATCTCTAAGCAGAAATGCAGTTTACCAGTCACGATATAATAATATCAATTTTATTGTTGTTTGTGTAGACCATCACTTATATAAATAGCGATCCTAAACCATGTAGTTTTAGTTGTTTGATTTTTACTTACTGAAAATATTTAAAAATGTAAGTAGTAATAACTCCTTTGATCAGAAAACAGGCACTTTTTGTCAATAATTTTATATCAAAATGTTTTGAAGACAGACCTTTTTAAGTTACCGGATAGGTGTTGCTTTTCTGTTCACCTTTTCAGGAAGCTAAGCATGACTTTCAATATGGATGATTTATATTACATAACGAGAGAAGAAAGTGACATATTTCACCCGAGCGTGAATGTTGTGAACGAGGCGCTAGCCGAGTGAAACAACACGCGAGTGTAAGAAAGTTACTTTCTATCGAGTTGTGTACGCTATTTTTCCCACGATCACTTTAGGATTTAATTCGTATTTTTTATTATTATTAATTTTTTTTCATTTTCATCTCAAGAGAAGAAAAGTATTTTCTTCTCTAGGGTCTATTTACGACGCTTCTACAAATCATGGCCTACTGGAAACCTACATTGTTTGGATGGTTTGCTGTCATTCATTTTTGTCACTAGAGACGAAAATAAAATTAATATGCTTGTGAAAAATTAAATTTTGTGTGTGGTCGTAGGAAAATACATTTTTTGCACGAGACTGTGTGTAAATTTTAAAATTTTTGCTTTTCTCTAAAATATAAAAAATATAATAGCTGCCTTTACCAAACTATTTTTGGTTTTCAAAAAATTGCTGGGGGGTAATTTTTTAAATTAGGGATGAATTATTCTGAACTGTTAAAAACTAAATTATCGAATATGATTTTAGTTTAGTTTTGGTGTTTTTTTATTATATTTACACATAAATAATTCATCAAAATTTAGTAGACATTCATTTTTTAGGAAGCTTCTTATCCTCTCGTTGTTGGTGACCTTATTTGCCGCCTTACAAGCCAGGTCACCTGCTAATCCCTGTGGATGTTGGGACGGGTGGGAAAGAGAAAATGACGCACAAGGTAAGTAGGGGGAGTGGGGGCACATTGACGCATTATACGTTAATTTGTAAACAAAATTTAAAAATTATTTTAACATTTACATTTACACAAATTTCGTCCTTAGGAAGCTTAAACAATATCTCTAGAGCTTTTCTGAAGCAATTTATAATTCATCTTAAATTGAAAGCGCGCATATTTTTTTAGGGCTGAAACCTGCATATTTCACATTGAACTGCAGATTGTTTATAAATATCGGCATTGGTGATGTAAAATCTTATAGAAACAGTTAGATTTTCAGTTAAATAATTTATTTATCGGTTTAATTTTAAATAATTGCACTCCAAAACCCACTTATCTACCTCGTTAACAGATTCCCGACTGGGTCCTATTTTCGAAACCATACGGAATTATTCGCATGCGACTACTTCCGTCTCTTCCTATACCGTATAGAAAAGGATGTAAAAGACATGCCGATATGCTGACTCACGGGTAGTACGTGAAAGAATAACCGGTTTTTCATGCGAAACAACACGAATACCCTCCACCCCCTCGTGCAATATTGCGTTAAACCAGACGAATTCGAACGCGGTCCACACATACCGGCTTATCTTTCGCCTCTCATTTCACATGGTATAGAAAGAGACTGACAAAAATTGTCGATTAATCAGTACACGTCGAGATCGCATGGTTAAATCAACCAAAAAATTATCCACCAAATTAGTACAAAAGAGGCAGATACGGGTTTCTGTTATTTTATAGCGTATTTCATTGTAAAGCCCGGTTCCGCACTCGCCTATTTCCAGTTTCGTACTGAGACTGCCCGGCGCTGTTAAAAAAATGGCACTGGTCCTGTTTCAATGGAACAGGACTGGCACTGGTGCAGTTTCAATGTTAACAGTTAACCTCACATTTATGGATTGAAATTTTGGTTTTGTTTTGCTACATTTACACGTCTGTTTGTCAAACGTTTTCAACTTCATAACCATTGAAGTACAGGGTGATTTATTATATTTGGACAGCCCGGTTATAGCCGTTAATATTAAGGCGCATTTACACAGACAAACTTTCCTTTGATGTTGAAATGCCGACAAACATTTACACGAGCCTCTTGAGCAAAATCTTCAAAGAAATGTTCGAGCAAAATCTCGTACAAAAAAACACACGTAAATTTTGAAGAGAATGTTGAGCAAAATTTTTTTGAAGAATTGGGGGTATAAAAATTTCTTTACAAATTCAAAATATATATTGTTATCGGAATTCATTGAACTTAACTGAAAATAGAAAAACCAAGTTTTGAAATAAGGTATTTTTAATCAGGTGCGACGGAAAAACGATTTGATGCCGAAATTCACATTTTACCTCATAAGTAACTTCGATTGATCTGATTTTTATAGGGGATATGCCAGTATACTTGTAACTTTTTTGAGGTTGTAAGAAAAACGAGAGTAAAAAAAATTATAATTAGCACTTATTTATTGTTGTTGCCTGTAAAATATAATAATAAAAAATTTACGTTTAAAAGAATATCCCTTTATTTTACTTCCTAGTTTAGTCTTTTACAATAATAATTAAGGCAAATTAAAAAACCTGTATACATTTTATTAAATCTCAAATATATGAACAAAAGCACGGTCGGTTTAAATAATACCCGTTTATTACCCACTTTTACAACCCTACGAACCCGACCCTTGTCTAAAAAATATAATTTAGCAGTAACTTCGTAGAGTGTGTCGCTGATCTATCATCCCGCGTTTTGGATTTCGCAGGTAGTAGACCGGCCACCCTTTTCAATCGCAATGTTGCCCTTTGCATATTGTTGGTTCAGTGTCAGTAATCGACCTTGATTATTACATTAAATTGACAATAAATACCTATATCTTCAGCATTTTCATGAACCTTTTGCTTTTTTAAGCAACCCTTGGTACCTTAAACTAACTAGGTAAATCTGGTGTGAAGAATTAAAAAACAACAATAAAAGCTAAAGGTAAAGTAAAGTTACTAAAATATGTTTAAAAAAAATCACCCTCCCCATCACTCTTCATAGTCGTGAGGCGCGGATTACCGCTTAAAAGTGCAATTTTTGAGTTTTTTGCCGATATTTGAAAAACTCAAAATTTTTTTGTAAAAGAAAAATTTTCATAGATTTTCTTTTGTCTTTAGGAAAAAACCCTTGGAAATCAAAAAAACTCGCAAGAAAATCCCAAAAAAAACCCCGGGCAAAAAAATCCGGGAAAAATCCTAAAAAAAAAATATTATTAGTAACCCTAATCCATGTAACAAAACTGATAGTAGAGCCAATAATAATGTTTCGCTTGCCGTCGGCTTTTTTTCACAAAAATTTTAAATAAAAGTTGGTGTTCCATTTTTTTAAAGAATTGAGATCACTGATCACTGACGTGAAATTTTATTTATTCTCATCTTTAAAAATATGTTTCCAAAATAGATAGCAATAATTTGCTCAAAAATTTACTCGAACAAAATGTTCAAAGAAAAGCTCAAAAAAATGTTCAGGCAAAAAATGTTAGATCTTTTGCACGAGCTATTATTTGAGCATGTTCCTCTGTGTAATTGCGCCTTTAGAGATAGAAAAAATGTTGCGCACCAGTGGCGCACCGAATGCCTCAATGAAATACGCTATTAGGAACTTTCAGGGGAACCCACAAAAAAACGGAATTTACGAAAACCGAAACACAATTTAACAAAAAATAAAACGTACGAAACGAAATATGAACGAAAGGAAAACACCCAGAAAATAATGTTTACGAATATAATTTGATAGAATTTTAATTTACTTGATCCTTAACCGATTATAATTTTCCCGAACCTTAACATATCAGAATTACAAAAGTATCGAAAATAATTTTCTAGAACGGACAACACCCGAACCACAAATTGATAGAAAATAATATGCACTATCATTAAACGAGCAGAGCCACAATCCATCCGAATCGCTATTGGGCATGCGTCAAATTTAAATCTCTAGAGCGTCGTAGGCTCAGACTATTAACTAAAGAGAGACCAAACATTCCCTATTGAAATCCTCTAATGTTTACAATCCAACACCCTTCTGGACGATTATATGAACAGAAAAGAGATAGAGCAATAAAACGGCAACACTGTCAAAAATTGCTTTTCCCATTACCAGTGGCGGCGTTAATTTTAATTTAAATATATAAATGTGAAAACGAGATATAAGGTAGGGTTGGTCGGATTTTCTTATTCAAAAGAATTAACTGCCAGAACTTGCATAACCACAAAAAATAGATTTATTCAAGGATAAAGTTTAGTTTGAGGAATGTAGGTATTTACGAACAGATCAAAAGTTTACCAAAGAGCACTTGAAATGATTTTTAGGTCAATTATTCAAGATGGCTGTTATATATTTTTTTTAATTGTGCAGTATCCCACAAAATAAAAGTAAAAAAAAATATTTTCATAGCAAAGAAAAAAACGGTTAATAACCCGTTTTATAACGTTTTTGTCCAAAAAAAAACACGCTAATAAACGGCTTATTAAGCGTTTTTTTCACTATGATAATAATGTCTCTTTTAGTTTTCTTTAGTGGATATCAAATTAAGAGAACTTTTTGTGATGTTAATTATGAAAATTTTAAGGCCAACAAATTTTATTCTTTACACATTGGCTGCATGTTCATTTCTGAATACAGAACACAAGAAAAATTTAAGGAAGAGGTACAAAATTAATTACTAGTAGTTTTTCAGGAAACAGGAGTCAAAAGGCAAAAAAATAAATAATAAATATTAATGAAAATAAAAATAAGATTGGCTCAGAGTAAATATCTCCAAAACGGTTTTATTCACATTATAGAAAGTACCCAGGTACCCATTAAAATACAAAAAATACCTGCCCCAGTACCTGACTATCAGCACTTGGTCTTATTGTATTCTCTTGTTATGTATAAATTATAATAAATAAATATTTTACATGCTGCAAAAGGAGCAAAATTATCTGGTACTTTTGTTTCTTAAAAAAGATTAGTATTAGTCTTAGATTTTTGATGTATTAATAGCATAATCATAAGCTTTTTACGCAGTTTTTTACCTCATACTACGCCCATGACTAACGTAAAATGACAGGATCTTTCTTACCTCCGAAATATTAGTTCTGGGCTGGAATATCCGCTTTTATTGCATACCAGGCAATGTTAAACCATTTTGTTGGTCCTCAAAATAGCTTGATACAGTTCTTTTTTCACAAATAGTCACAATAAAATTCAAAAATCACCGAACAACACAAACCCCCGTTAACAACAACGCCGTCAGCTGCAACCAAACATGTCGGCATTTATTCGCGGCTCGTCGAAAAAACGTTGCCGGCTTGTGTTCTTTTTTATAAATCTCGAAATTCTACTTATTAAAAATTAAAGAAAGTTAATTATTGAGACTAAAAATTAGGACTAAGAATTAAGTTATTAGCATAAGAAAAATTATCCTATATAAAAATATGTCAAATAATCAATAATATTATCAAAAGAGCGTCAAGAAGTTTATGAATTGTTTTGTTTCTAGGGAAACCCCGCAGTAAATTGGCAACCATGTATTTTTTGGGAAATAAACATTGTGGCTGGTTGATCGGGGTAATATTGTTTACTGTTATATCTCATTTTTTTTATTAATCTGAGGTCGTAGGCCCTGTATCGCGGCGTTGACAAGTTTCTCTGTTTGGAAGATGACACGGGATTTTCTTTTTATTAAACGATTTTATTTAACTTCACAGTTTCTGGTTGTCTCACTGTCTATCAAATCTTGCGATTCGTTTTTGACACACTTCCCGTAAACCGATTTTAAATCTTTTGGAGGTAGGGGGTGGTTGAGGGATGTAAAAATTATTACAATATTACACTTTTTGATTGATTTTAAGAAAAAAAATATACTCTTTTCGAAAGTTATATTTTTGTGTAGGTGCCGTGCCTAAATAGTTATTCTGATAAAAATTAAAATCTTCTATATACGTCCTACTGTCAAAACCTGTCGAAAATATGTAATTTTTTCCCAAAATGTAAAAAAAATATTTAAAAAAAAATAAAAAGTAGGGCTTATAGAGCATTTCATTTTAGACAAAAAAAAAGTCAAACAAGCATTTTTGTAGTACTAGCCGTTTTTTTATAAACGTCACTTAAATGTTTGAAAAATGGAAAAAATCGTCACATTTTGAATTTTAATGCTGTTAATTAAAAAAAAATATATTTTCTAAAAAAGCGATGTGAAACCTGAAAAAGAACATATTTTTGCTAAAAAAACGTTACAATGTTTTTACATCACTTATAGTTTCTATATAAAAATAAAATTAGTTGAAGAAAATACTAAAATCATGTCGATGGTATTGAACGTCTTTGCACCAAGATTTTTCTATAAACCTAAACTTCTAAAAAAAATACAATTATATGCTAAGTATGTAGTCTCATTCCCTATCAAACGACAGTAAAAAAAGTTTTGACTTTCTTATGTTTATTAAGTAAAAATAAGAAATAACCAAATTTCTGCAACATAAAAAATTTTTTTTTTGAATGACCGTAATACTGACTAGTACATGATGCTTTGTGCTCTGATATTTTTTTTAAATGTTCTATGGGAACCTTCGAACTCACCGGGACTAAGGGGGCAAGATAGAAGCAGGAATAAGGGAAGTATCTTATATAGTCAATATTTGTTGTTATTTTATTGTATATAAAAATATGTCTTTCAGAGAACTCCTCTTATTTAATTCCGCCAGAGGTTACCTTTTCAAATCTAGTCGAAATTTTTTTACTGTAGTTTGACAGGTGATAAGAGTAAATATTTAGAAAATAATTGTTTTTTTTTAAGTTTAGTTTTATAGAAAAATCTTGGTGCAAAAAAGTTCAATACAATCGACATGATTTTACCATTTTCTTCAACTTATTTTATTTTTTTATAGACACTATAAGTAGTGCAAAAAAAAGTTGTAACGTTTTCTATTGAAAATATGTTCTCTCTCAAATGTGACAATTTTTCCATTTTTTAAATATTTAAATTACGTTTATAAAAAATGGATAGTACTACAAAAATGCTTATGTGACTTTTTTTGTCTAGAATGGAATTCTCTGTAAGCCCAAATTTTTTGAAAATATTTTGTTGTACATTTTGGGAAAAAATTACATATTTTTGACAGGTTCTGACAATAGGACGTATATGGAAGATTTTAATTTTTATCAGAATAACTATTTAGGGACGTCATCTACACAAAAATATCTCTTTCGAAAAGAGTTTTTTTTTTCTTAAAATCAATCAAAAATTGAACTGTGACTTCGTCTCTTCTCTGCCGTAAGCCTGGCAACGTAGCAATTGAATTCGTGGCTATCGGTTCAAATCATTTTCGGACAGATTGAGGTTCTGGAATTTTGCGGTTTGGCATTATTATGTTTCTGTTAAATTATTTTCGTTAAAAATATTTTCTGACATTTTAAGTTTCTATAAAAATTTAATTCTATGCATAGCGATTTAATTTTCCCGTCATTTTATTTTCGAAACATTTTTTTCGGATCAATTATTTTCTGTTCTTTTAAATTCCGACAAATTATGTTTCTGCCAAATTTGGTTTCGGGTTTTCTATAGGGATCCACTTTCAGTGCGCCATAAATTTTTACAGACGAATGCCACGATTAGACCAATTCTAGTGAACTATGTGTTTTCTTTTAGGATGGAGATGCAAAGAAAAAACCTCCGAAAGAAGATTCGCCTGCGACGTTGAAAAACCGCCATCATGCGTATGTAAAGAGAAGGGCAACAGTGTCACTGTTCCATTTCCAGCCACCAACTGTGTCGGTGGAGACGATCCGAACAGATTTGACAAAAACGAGTGTGAAACCAATCCCGATTGGGAGTCTTGGTTTAACAAATATCCCAATTTTAGGATTTACTATTAAATATAGATAACCTATAATTTTCCACATCTGGTGTGCAAAAAATATTTTTTTAAATCTTACTTACGAAAATTTTGTTGGAAAATGTCAAAATGGATTAAAACTCCGTTTATTTTGATTTGCTACGTTCTTACCAATTTAATACATTGTTAGGACCTCCATACAAACGTGTATTAAAAACTTATAGCGAGTGTCAAGGTTATTTACGCTTTTTTTGGGAAAGATTGGCACTTTCAAAAACATTGAAAAAAGTACTTTAAACTTTATAGTATTTTGTTTGCTGTAAACTGATTGGCTTCAAAATAACAAAAACCAAACTAAAATTTGCAAAAAAATAACCTTTCTAAAAAACTGGTGGAAGTTTTTGAATAAGCGACATTCGTTTGACTTTTAAAATCAAAAGGTATGAAATCAAAACCAATAAGTTAAGGACTACATACCTTAGTTGATTTAACTCCCAAAATTGTCTAAAATTGTTTGTCTCTTGAACAAATGCTATAAAAATATATCAGTGTTGTATCTTTGCACGTAAACCCTGCCTTAATTCTCTTAAGGTTTCATTTAGATCCATCATCCAACACCACTAAAACCGTTTAACCACTAAATCGATTTTAGTGTAAGGTTGGGCTTCCATAAGCTTTTTGTCCGCGCGGATTTTGAAATTTGACCTTGTCTGTCTGTGATTGAAACAGTGACAGAACGATTGGCACCTTCACCATAACTTGAAATCCGCGCGCAAAATCTGCTAATGGAAGGCTAGCCTAAAGCGTTTTAAGAATGCGGTTTATCGATTTAAAACCGATTTCAAGGTCGATTTTAAAGAAATACTTAATCCTAGTTTTCCCGAAAAATCTGTTGTTAATTTAGATGTATTATTTTTTTTAACTAGCATTTCATGAAGTACGTATAAACGTAGGAAATAAGTGAGCTAATAAAATTTTTTTCAAAATTCAAAATCTTTTTTGTCTTAAAAAACTATTACAAAAATAGTATAGACAAAGAAAAAAGAAAATTCTTAAAACAAGAAAAAAAACAACCTGTGTTTGACAACACATTTAGTTCGCAAAAAAAATATAAAAATAAATGTTTATCTAACTAAAACAAAATAAGATATATTAATTATATTATCGTGCTTTTCTGTTAATTTTAGTTTTCTCTCTTTTTACATTACAAAATACACTTTACGACTAGACTGTTGACAAGAAATTGGAGCTTACAATTAATAAAAAACAAAGGAAACTGTAACATTTAAAACTAGAATATACACATGCATGAATTAAGTTAAAATAGCAAGGCATGTTTAAAAAATATCACACATGTACATCAATTTGTTATATAAATGAGAAAAACAATGTTTTTTATATTTACAGCCTAAAAATAATAAATAAGGTAGATCCACACACACTGCTAACAAACATTTAAAATGTAAAATGGACTATTAAGAAACCAGAAAAGAACCATTACACACCAAGAACCTACTACCCCAAGAAAATTTCGAATTCCCCAACCCAACATTGTAGGTGATGTGCACATCTTTAATTCTTTAGGAAGCTTATTGAAAAGCGAACTGCCAAAATAAAATGGAGACTTTTTCTAAAATTCATGAGAATGCTTCTCAAGTAACAAATTTTCCCTTCCCCTTGTATTATGTACTTTGCTTTGTGAACAAAAATGACTGGTAAGATCCTTAAAATAAATATTCACTCTATGGTCAATATCTTTTTTAATTTAAAGGTGTTTCTACATGACTGCCCTTAGGGAATGTTAAATAACAACCTGATAATCCTTTTTTGAGCAACAAAAACCCTTTCAATAAACACTTACAGTGGGATTTACGAAGATCTAAAACAGTACCCCTCACAGGCCTAAATATTTACACCTGTGGGGGGGTACTAAATTTTAAAACCAATTTTCTAGAAACACTAACCCATACTAATACATTATTAATTATTTTGTATTTTCTCAAAATACACCATATTTTAGAAGAAAATGCCCTAAAACTAATTTTTTTTTTGACAGATTTCAAAATGGTAAATGGCGAATACGCCAAAAATTTGGCACATAATAGCTTCATTATTTGTGTTTGCGGTTATAAAGTTGGTGATTTTTTAGACTACCTCAGGGGGGTGGTTTAAATTTATAGCCCCCAGAAAGGATTGTTTTGTGGCATTTGGTAATAAGTTCGTTGATAATTTCCCCAAATAGCCGTTTTTACAAGGATTAATTTACCTTATTTAATATCACCTCCTATTTTGACCAGAAAACGCCATATTTTGAACCTGTTTTCAGCACACAAAATATATTTATGAGGGCACTACCAGGCAAAACAAACATAAGTGAAGGTCACTGATTATGCTCGAAAAATATACCAAAGAAAAAAAACCCAAAACAACTATTAATTTATTTTCAAACTGAAAGTAAAACATTGAGGTTATCTAAAAACTCAGTCAAAAAAACTTTCTTCAGTAGAGATTGGTGCAAGCCAAGGTGCAAGCAGAGGTAAAAGATCCGAACTCGCTGTTTGTGATTGAATGCAGCGCTAAAATTTCTAAACTGTCGAAATGACGACAGTGACAGAAATGTAAAAAAACTTACATTTAAATTTTTTAATACATTTCATAAATAAGAACACCTTTTAAATAAATACAAAATTAATCTACTCCCTATTTTAGTATTACTCATCTAAATCGTTGTGTGATTAGAAAAATTAATTAACAAGAGTAAGTTTTAATTAGAGTGACATATAACCCCAATGTTAACTTATTTTACAGAGTGATTAATATTTAAACCTGGTGTGGGTTTAAATTTTTTAATTTTATTTTTTTCTAAATTGAAAATTTTCTCTTAAATCCAACAAAAGATTGTGTTAAGATGATTATTCAGTAAACAAATTTATTAAAATTCTTATAAATCAAACTACGTCCAAAACTCAAGGAGGGTTCGTTTAAAATGCTGAAAACTAGAAAAATAGACTAAACCGTTTTAGTAAATCCCACTGAAGTTGGCCAGCTATTTTTGATTTCTTGTTATTAGAGTATCCTTGATGCGTTTGTGAAAGCGTCCTTAAAAATAAGACTAAACCGTTTTAGTAAATCCCACTGAAGTTGGCCAGCTATTTTTGATTTCTGGTTGTTAGCGTATCCTTGATGCGTTTGTGAAAGCGTCCTTAAAAAAAGAGTTGAGTTTAAGTTTTTTGAAAGATCAACAATAGGTGGCATCACTAATACCATTTCGAGTGTGATCGTGCAGTGTGAACACGGTGTGAACACGATATGACAGTAAAAGGTTTTATCTCGAAATTAAAAAAATCAAAAGAAAAATAATTATTCAACATCAAAAAAATAAAAAATTTCCGTATTATTTTTATCACTTGATATGTATCAATTTATTGGCCGAATGTTCCATTAGACAAGTGGCCGGTGGCTATGCGGAACCTGAACTCCAATACTCCAATCGAACTCACTTCAGTTTCCATGGGCTTACTAAATTACGTGACCTTGGCGCTTCAGAATTCCGGCAGAATATTGCTTACAAAGAAAAAACTATAACTTTTTTGTTATCAGATAATAGGATTTATAAAAATCCACAACCGTATCCCAAGGATTTTTCAAAATTTGGTGTATTTAAAAAAAAATCCAAAAATTGCTGTTACAGATTTCTGTATTATCGACGAGGCTACCGAAAAAGTCAGGTAAGATTTTTGACTATTGTTAGCCATGTTTATTTTATTTCGAAAATGAGAGAGTCCAGCAAAAAACTGTCTGGATACGGTTGTGAAGAATTCAAAAATAAACATTCCCGCCAAATTTCAACAGATTCCGTTTTCTCGTTTCCGATATTCTGCCCGGTAAAGATTGGCCCAAAAACAGCAAAGCAGTGTGGTCAAATCTATGACGTTTTTGTGGCCCTAAAGTTGCGCTTACAACGTACGACGTAACCAAACCAATTCTTGTTCGGTGCATGATACACAGTTTTACTTTTTGCTGCTCACTTCTATTTCCTTCCTTGTCGAAAAAAGTGAGAGGGCAATAGAATGGAAAACAGAAGGAGTGAAATTGTGGATCAGGCATTTATGAAAACCCACAGATAACAAAATGGTTAGGATACGCTAGCTGCGCACAAATACTGCGAGGGGGTCGTAGATATAGGTAAGACGTAGTCGCTGCTGTACCGCGTATCCGTTCCGAGCATGCGCACTGAGATGAGCACTCTCCATTTATGCAACTTTAAGTGTATTAACTGACATTGTTTAACTTCTCCTTTATGTTGCTATCGCAGCGAGTCTTCCACGTGTACGCACCTTGTACGTGTCGTAACCAACTTAAACTGATGCCTACCGTAAAATAATTATATACATGAAAACAGACAGTGTGAGTAGGTACTTAGAAATTAGATTTACTGTAGTTAGTTTCACGTTGTTCTTGGTACGTTTTTTTTTATCCACTTGAGAGTCAAACCACAGTAGAGTGCTAAATTTATACTACTTTTGATCTTGGTTTTTCACTTTAAAAATGAGGTATTTTGTTTTCTCTTTGTAGGATTACGTATTGTGACTATTTTTTTTTTCTAAGAGCAAGTTCTGTCCCATTGAAGGAAACACAGGCCTTTTTCCACAGAAAAACATGTGCTAAATAAAAATAAACTTTTTCATATTCCAGCTGACTATGTGACACAATTCCAGGATTATCCTCAAACATTATCCGCATACAATTTCTGCTCTCCTGCCACCCCAATCCAGTGCTAAGCTTCGGGCTTCTCCAGAGCCTTCGTTTTTCTAGCCAGGAAATAAACCCTCGATAGCCTCAGTTAATCCGCTTATCCCGGCGCATCCCGATTTCGGGAGTCTCCAGGTTTAAGACGCGTCCCGTGACGTCACAAGAGGAAAACAAATCGAGTCACCGGACGATCTGCGACGCTACAAAATTCAGGTGCGGGATACGCCTACTTTTCTAGAAATAGCAGCCGTCTAGATCATTTGATCAAGCTCAAGTAGTCATTATATTTTTCGCCGACGCCGTTAGTGCTTGGTCTTTTGAAATGACAAAGTTTGTGTATTTTTTTAATTAAAATATTAATGCCGTAAAATAACTTTTGAAAATAATCAGCTTTTCGCATCTATACGCCATTAATTTAATGTCGTTTGTAAATGTGAAAGTCCAGGTCATTGGAACAGATAGTTTTGTGACTTTTTGTCACTAAATTTTGCAGATAAAAATTTGTTGATTTATAAAATAAACATTTTTGCTACTTACCTCTCCAATTTTCGGTACCGTTTGGTTTTGATAGTTGGCACACCTGCAAAAGTTTTTAACTATCACTAGAGCTTCACCATCCTATAGTTATAAGTGTTCCCTGAGATATTTTTTTTTTCGAATAGCTGAACAAAAACTGGTTGAAAGGGTATTTTGTAGGGACCTCAAAATCGTTAATAAAAATAATTCACTTCAAATAGTATACAGGGTGTGCCAAAAAGTTTTTTTTGCCAAAAAGTTTTTTTTTTCTTATGGAACACCCTATAATATATTTTGACACTGTTGAATTCTCCAGAAAATTAGCTTTTTAAAAATACAATATAGAATAGGTCTGCATGCAACCGTTTTCAAGATATTTCAATTTGAATTAGATAATAATTAACTCGTATTATTGTATTATAATAAAACTTAAGTAATTTACGACGCTCTGCTGTCAAGACGCCGCTATTTTTGTTTTTCACAGCCTATAACTATTTGGAAAGTTAAGTAAGTTCTAGTTGGACAGCTTTTTGATTATTGTGATTATGCATATTATTATGTATGGCCTTCTATGGTTTAATTATAATACAATAATACGAATTAATTAATATCTAATTAAAATTGAAGTATCTCGAAAACGTTTACATGCAGACCATACTATATGGTATTTTTAAAAAGCTAGGGTGTTCCATAAGAAAAAAACTTCTTGTCACACACTCTATACTATTTGAACTTTGATCAATTTTTATTAATGGTTTTGAGGTCTATAAAAGATAGCCTTCAATCCAGTTTTTATTCGGTTCTTCTGCGGCTGTTAGAAAAAAAATTATCCCAGGAAACACTTACAACCGACCCCCTGTACAAAAGAACTATATACATGCATATATATTTTGACACTGTTGACTTAAACAATTGTTTATCGTCTCCTGATGATGCTAACGTTGTTAGCGAAACGCGCGTCGAGTGCAAAAAAGTGTAGTTTTGGTTTGTAGAAAACAATCATAATTTTGTCCGCCGGATATAGTTTATTTTTGGTCCGATTGGATATCCAAAAACTAACTGAAAAAAGCAATTCTTTATGGATCAAAATTTGAAGTCCTTTGGACTGTATCAGGAAAAACCTTTGTCCATAAATGGTCCATGGACAATGTGGGCGGTTTTGGACAAAAATGGCTGTTCGATGGACAATTTGTGCTCTCTGGGATAGCGGAAGGCCGTACTCCAATAAAGTCCCTATGACCAAAATAAACAGGCATGGTGTATATAAATTACAAAATCGCGCCGTTATCGATTGTCATTGCCATAGCGACGCCGACGACTATTTAAGGCGTCGCCCATCGGCGTTGCAAGCGCCGCGACGCTTGGCGCCGCCACACCTCTTATGCCATTCTGCGTTCCCGATAATTTGGGCGCCATGCGCGGGAAATTCAGCCTGAAAGTCGTGCTGAAAATCCGAAAGCCTTGCTGAAAATCTTGGAGTTGACACCATGGAGTAGTTTTCGGGAGGAAAAGCTTGAGAAAATTAGTTTTTCCTGGCTTAAAACGACTCTTTTTGTTTTAGATTAGTTTTTCACCGTTAGAAATGGGTTTCCCTGCTTTTCCATTAGAAATGTTTAATCAAGAGAACAGAAGAAGTGTGTGTGGTTTCGCCAAAAAATTGGTAACGGAAAATCAAAGAAAATAATAGGCAGTTTAAGTTGGCCATAGGACGCGTAAGCGTGGAATATTGCGCAAAATTCTGTCTTCTTTTTATCTGTAAAAAAATAAAGACTTCTGCTCAAATACGGATATAAGAATGGCGTCTCTGCGGTCACGTTCAGACCAGACGTTAACTGACGCTGGTTAACGTCTGCTCCATGTTTTGAGAAAGATAGAAATACTGTTACTAAAATGTAAAAGAGAGAGGGCGTAGGGACTCAATCCTCCCCTGCGTATGCCTTAGCACAAAGAAAATACCTACATTTTCTTTGTGGCCTTAGAGTTGTTGAATATTGATTACTAGAATTTAAAAATCAAGAATAAAATGGGTAAGGATAGTGCATTTTTTTAAATTTAATTTTAGCATTTATATGCTTATTACAAAAGCTTTTTTTTTATACCTTCATCAAAAACATGATTTTAGTAACTGTCTACAAATACCGATGCAATTTTTTTTTTATCACCGGTACAAAAAAAGATTTGTGTCCGTTTTTACTCAAAATTAAAGAGAAATAGCGGAAAATAGTAATATTTAAAAAATCTAATTATTCTTGCCTAAAAATTAAGCCATTTCCGCCAGTTTTCACCAAGTACTTACGAAAAAATCATTTAAAAACATCGTCAATATATCAAACTGTCAAAGATTAAACTGTCGCAATAATGAACGTCACCATTGTTATATAATTTACCAGCCGCCTTGATTTATAGTGTAAAGATGGTGTGTTGCGAGAAGTGCTCTTCGTTCGAGATTTTTAAAAGTATTTTCCTGTTTTTCTTGGACTTTTGATAAAAGTATTAAAAACAATTATTCGCGTTTTTAAATACCTCGCCTCGTTATTTAAACCAACGCTTGTAAAAAAGCACTATTTTAGCCACTAGTTGTGAAAACTACTATTTTAAAGCTCTAAAACTTGAAAAATGAATTCAATATAACCCTTAAAAAATATATTTTTAATAACCCTTAAAGAGGAAAAACTACCCTCTTGTTAAAATCGCACTGATTGTAGAAACTTTGGCAAGTGGTAAATAGTGCTTATTTGGACGAATTGTTAAAATAGTAATACTAAAGATACGTTTTGTTCCAACTCTTCTGTGGTCAAACCTTATTTGATATGATCTATTCTCTTTTACAAGGGACCTTGTGGGTATATACAGGGTGTTTCAAATTCGATGCTCACCATGGGGATCACCTAAACGGTAGGAGATACGAAAAGGTTTAAATTAGGGCAAAGTTGCGCAATTTGATGCTTTGAAGTTTACAAATTCCGGATAGTGCCGGAGATAGGCGGAAAAAACCGAAATCTTTATTTTTAGTTTTTATTTTTCTGCGCCCTTATTCTTAAAGTTGTCAAAAAACGCTTAAATCTTTTTACAGGCACTTTTTTAAGATCTACCTAGTGGGAGGTCCGTTTTTAAGACTTGACATTTCAGTGTGACAGGAGCACGGTCAAGTTCATTTTTTCTTATGGGCACATGCTTTTTTTCTCCTGCCGTTTGGTTCATAAAGGATGACAGATAACATTTTACAACCTTATTTTGACAAGTCACCTGACGTTTTGGGTTTATTGACCATCATCAGCCCAAATTTATTTTTTGTGCTTTTAACTTACTCAAAATATTTTGGAATCCCGATTGCAGTACTTTTTTTTGTTATAACAAAAAAACTTTACCTAATATTTTAAAAATACGTTATTTTCTTTGTTTTTTAATCTTTGAATTTGAGCTGATGATAGTCAATTAACTCAAAACGTTAGGTACTGGTCAAAATGAGGTTGTAAAATATCTGTCATCCTTTCTGCTGTCGTCAAACAGCAGGAGAAAAAAAGCATGTGTCCATAAGAAAAAATGAACTCGACAGTGCTCCTGTCACACTGAAATGTCAAATCTCAAAAACGAACCTCTCATTCGGTAGATATTAAAAAAGTGCCTGTAGAAAGTTTTAAGCGTTTTTTGACAGCTTTAAGAATAAGGGCGCAGAAAGATAAAAACTAAAAATAAAGATTACGGATTTTTTCGCCTATCTTCGGATCTACCCGGAATTTGTAAACTTTTGTTTTCGTTTTGAGCAAAGCGACAAATTGCGCAAGTTTGCCCTAATTTAAATCTTTTCGTATATCCTACCGTTTAGGAGATCCCCGTGGTGAGCATCGAATTTGGAACACCCTGTATATGTATTGGACGGCGTTCTTCTAATAAATTATGGCTTATCAAAGTCGGTAAATACTTTATTGTCATTTGCTTTGACAGAAACCAACTTATTATTGAAATAATATGATCTAAGAGACATAAATTCTAATACAAACTAATCTACGGGCATAGAATAATAAATATGTAAACAAGAAATAGTTATAACTAGAATAAAAACAAACGTCGTGACAGACAAAATAGGCCAAAGTCATGCAAATCAATTTTGTACTAAATCAAAAGTCGTAATGTCATTTTAAATATCAACTATAAATAAAAATGCCAGCAATAAGTGCGAATAGGTAAAATAGGCACAAGAAAACACAAAAAAAAAGAATTTTGTTTTGCATCACAGAAAACTGTCTTAAATAGTAATTTTTACAACTAGCGGCTCAAATTGTGTTTTTTTACTTTCTGTCTTGCTAACCCCAATTTTCTTATACACAATAATACAACTTAAACATTTTAAAGATAATATTCGCTAGAAATGGAAATTAAATGGAGAATTAATAATCGCTTTTAAGGCTATAGTTTCTCCCCAGGACGCTTATTCTTGACGGCCCTTGAGGTGAGGTGAGCTTACTTTCGCCACCTATTTCCTCGGGGAAATGAACTCACCTCACCTCACGCGCCGTCAAGAATAAGCGTCCAGATTTTAAGTAAAAAAAAGTACAACTGGCAACGCCGTGTTCTTTAATTTTTTAATCTTTTACCAGAGTCCACAGGGAAAACTAAACATCAGAATTAGCTGAAATTTTGCAGGGGTGATCATTTTTAAATGCCTAAGAAAAACATCTGAAGAATTTTTCAAAATTCTCAATTACTTTTTTTTCAAAATAAAAGCTGGTGCTGTCATCTATCCCAAAAGCCTCAAAATAATTGCGGTTTAGAACAAACCCGATTTACAAAACAAATAGAGAAATACTCACAATTTCCTCTGGTTTACATTTTTCCTTTTTATATTTCCTTGCTTTAGCGAAAATAAGAACTGAGTTTCCTTTTTTTAAAAAGCCTGTGTACTCCCGAAAAGAAAACCGATCAATCAATTTTACTTCATTGAATTTGGGAGACACACGCAGTTCAACTGTTGGCCGATAGACCGCAGAATTTATACGATTCCATGATAACTGCAGGTGTTTTGTCAACAAACTTTAAATCGGGCCGCAGTGGGACAGAAGAACATTTTTATGTTTTCTGACAGAAAACCATTCGAGGTTATGTTTATTTTTCAAAAATGTGTTTTCAAAAACATTGTTCTAAACTCAAAATAAAACCACTCCGTGTGTGCGGTCGTCCGCCGAAAAAGACCTAGCGCTGCGCAGGAATTACCCCGAGTCTATCAAAGAACCAAGAGAACTTTACTGATTCGCTGGGATTACTAGGAATTCGCATAGAAACATTCAGTGCCCATAACCCCACATAATTTTGTTTTTATTTTGATTCAACCATTTTTTTAAATTTACTAGTGAGATCTTGGAGTGCAAAGGATAGATTTTAGAACCTCATTTTCAAAAACACACGGATACTTGAGTACTAACAAAACAGGTCAGTAAAGCTCCATTTAGAGGTTAGAAAGATTCTTGCTAGTCGTTGATGCTCCTGTTTAAAATAGAATACGATTATTTCATCTAGCGTCAGTAACCGATTTTTAAATCTGCATGCTTTTAAGTTAACCTGTTGTCGGTATCAGCTAGTGGGAGTGTTTCTAATTCAATTATAAATGCACCTGTAAATGCAACCTTAAACATTACGCCCAGTTACTTTAATACGTAGTTGGGTAGCGTTTTTTTACCAGGTAATTCTGTAGTAAATGGTTTTCTTTTATTTTAGTATTTTACTTGGTTTTTTAGCGGCGTAGAACGCGAAAAGTCAAAATAAGTAACCTAACTCCAAATTTTTTACCCGGTGCTAAAAAATCTCTGGTGTCCCACTGTGGATAAACATAAATAAAGTATCCGCGTTGCCAAGGAAATCAAATTCAATGACGTAAAATTTTGCAAAAAAATCAAGTCGACATAGTTAAATTGATTTCCCGTACAGTGTTGCTAAAAACCATTCCCCAGATTGTAACTACGACCTTAACAAAATTGTTTTAGCAGCACTTGAAATGAAAACTCTGTCCACGGTACAGTTTTATTCGTGACAAAACTTAGGAGACATACGATAAAGCCAATGCAGAAACATGAACTTTTTTAAACTACGTTTTATCATGAATAAATCTTGAAATATTTCTGGTTTTTTGACTGAAAATAAATATTTCTTATAAATTATTAAACTTATTACATTTAATATAATGTAAGATTCCAGCAATTGATTCCAGCATAAATACATAACTTGAATGATTCCAAGGTATGTGCAGAGAAATACGAGGGTGAGAAGAACCATTGTTTAATATATAGAAAACTTATGAAACTTTATGAACACAACAATGACACTTTTTTGAATGAATGGAAAAGCTACATTTTTTTAATACGCGAACGAAGACGTCGGCAACCAGCTTCTTAGTTATAAAATAATTTTTTATCAATTTGTTAATTTTTATGGTGTCTTTTTTCCTTACTCTTCAAAATTTTCTTGTTCATAATATTTAATTCCAGCATTCCTACAGCGTTTGCCCTAAAAAAGGGATTTATAGTGTAAACACCCCTCCCCCCCACAGCTCCTGGCTTCAAAAAAAAGTTGCATTAAAAAGTTGCATCCAGTTTGATGCATAGTGAGAATACGACTGAAACGCATTCTACCCACCCTTTCATAACCTTGGGTAAAAGTTTAAGATTTTTTTTTCTTAAATTTTTTCTAGATATTTGGTTAGATATACAGAGTGTTCATTTTAAAACTTCCCAAGTCTATATGCACTTTTTATTTTGAAACTGAGTTATTTTTGGACCTTATATGAAATATTAATTATAGATTACAAATATTCGAATATACAGAACTAACCCAAAAAAATTGAACATGTTGAAAAGCCAATAATGTTTTATGACGTGGGCCACTGCTGAAAAATTTTAGCGTGTGGAACTTTATCTATCTTGGGAGTACTGATTTATCACTTGCTAACATCGGGTGAGAAATAAGAAAGTTATGAATTTTCTAAATGAGTGCGTTTGATGAACTTTCAGTCAGACGACAAAAAAAACTTGAATTTCTCAAATATGTCGATATGCATGTAAAATAGCAAAATTGTGCAACCTTGACGTTTTAAAATGGCAGCATTTTTTCAAGCTGGACTGAAATTTTACGTCGTTGAATTTGTTTTCCATGGCAACTGCACTCCACAGTGGGACACCAGAGATTTTTTAGCACCGGGTCAAAAATTTGGGGATAGGTTACTTATTTTGACTTTTCGCGTCCTGCACCGCTAAAAAACCAAGTAACATACTAAAATAAAAGAAAACCATTTATTGCAGAATTACCCGCTAAAAAACGCTACCCAACTAAGTATTAAAGTAACTAGGTGTAATGTTTAAGGTTGCATTTACAGGTGCATTTATAATTGACTTGAAAACACTCCCGCTAGCTGATACCGACAACAGGTTAACTTAAAAGCATGCAGATTTAAAAATCTGAGGTTCTAAAATATATCCTTTGCACTCCAAGATTTCACTAGTACAATTGTACAGAACTATGCCGCAATAATTTAAATGAAAAAAAAAATGGTTGAACGAAAATAAAAACAAAATTATGTGGGGTTACGGGCGCCGAATGTTTCTATGCGAATTCCTAGTAATCCCAGCGAGCCAGTAAAGTTCTCTTGGTTCTTTGATAGACTCGGGGTAATGCCCGCGCAGCGCTAGGCCTTTTTCGGCGGGCGACCGCACACGCGGAGTGGGTTCATATTTGTTTTAGAGCAATGTTTTTGAAAGATAAACATAACCTCGAATGGTTTTCTGTCAGAAAGCGTAAAAATACTCTTCTGTCACACTGTGGCCCGATTTAAAGTTTGTTGACAAAACACCTGCAGTTACCATGGAATCGTATAAATTCTGCGATCTATCGGCCAACACTTGAACTGCGTGTGTCTCCCAAATTCAATGAAGTGTGATTAATTGATTGGTTTTCTTTTCCGGAGTGCACAGGCTTTTAGAAAAAAGGAAACTTAGTTTTTATTTTCGCTAAAGCAAGGAAATATAAAAAGGAAAAATGTAATCCAGAGGATAGTGTGAGTATTTCTCTATTTTTTTTTGTAAATCGCGTTTGTTCTAAACCGCAAGAATTTTGAAAATTTTGAAAAATCTTTCAGATATTTTTGTTAAGCTTTAAAAATGATCACCCCGGCAAAATTTCAGCTAATTCTGATGTTTAGTTTTCCCTGTGCACTCTGACAAGAGATTAAAAAAATTAAAGAACAAGGCGTTGCCAGTTGTACTTTTTTTTACTTAAAATCTGGGGAGAAACTATAGCCTTAACTAATACTGCGCTTTTTAGAAAAAAGAATGTGGTTGTATTTTTCAAAAAGTACTAATGCAATCTTACACACATACCTATTTACTTACATTCATAACGTAAAAAGTAGAAATTCAATTCTCACACATCAACATTACATGCTTGGACGCATCTTCTATTAACTTCTTCCTGCAATTACGCAAATAAAAACAAATGAAAATGTAATAGCAGCATGTGAAATCAATTTACAACTTCGGTATGTTTTAGCGAATTATATTTTTATTATTTTATCAGAGCTAGCGGAAATATCATCGGTTTTGTTAGAAATGATTTAACTAAATTAGCATAATAAGGAAATAATGTTTATAAAGAAAAAACAAGTTTACCTCAAAAAAGGATGAAGGGAATATGAACTTATTCAAATAATTCAAGCGAAATTCTTCTACACAAGAAATTTTTCTGATAAACTTCAATATTTTATGAATATTAAATATTTTTTTTGAAAAAAAAACAAAAACTATGTGTTTCCTGACACTTATATTTCCATTAAATGTCATCAATATGCATGTATGTCGTGTAATACTTTAAATACGGGTGAAACAATCATCATCGCATCTATTGCTACAAAAATACAGTTAATTATCCAAAATATAATGACTTCTATCACTCTGGGGATCTCACAATCGTTGTTTCATCTTGTTTCAACAGCCGCGGTCACGACGAAATAAATTTATTTATTTTAAATACAAATCACACTTTGGGAAAATAAAGTAAGCAGTCGTTTTAAATCTGATAATCATCAGTAATAAACATCCCCAGTCTTTTAAGATAATGTGAAGAAACTTTAAAAAAATACTTACGAAATGTAAAAACAGTGGATTCTCTATCTATTGCAAGATTTAAAAAGTCAGGTGCCACAATCAACAATATAATAGTTACATGTTTGTAGGATCTTTAGGTTCCAGGATATTTAGGCAAGATTAATATAAAAATATTAGGACGAATATGATGAACAATAGATGTTTCTTATGGAAAGACTAAAATACTAATACAAAAATTAAGACTAATACTGGGACGAGTATATGCTTCAATCACAAACAAAAATCTCAGTAGATTCATGGGTACAATAATATGCCCACTTGAGGCAACAGTCTATTGTTCAGCTTTCGTAAGAGGGATAACCACCAGTTTCGAATACATACAGATTACAGATCTGGCGAAAAAAAATTAGGACATGTAAAATATATATTTGCTTTTTTCAGTCGTTTAGATATTTATTGGATGGGCCACCATTCGTTAACATTTTGAAATATCTGACAATTATCTGACGCTTTCTTGCAGTATACTTCAAACTAAATAAAAAATGCCTCAAGTTTCAGAATTTACCTAAATTCAAATTATAACTCGACTCCCGGCGAACTGCTTGTAGTAGGATACAAAATTCAAATCTATCGTGTAAAGTTGCACCAAAAAAGCCTCTTTGAACGGAAGAGCAGAAACAGGCTCGAGTAATTTTTACGGCCAATCATCTTTTAGAAGGGAATGATTTTTGGGAGAAAGTAGTCTTTACGGACGAAAACATTTTCCAGTCATCGTCAGATAGTCGGAGAATTTTGGCTTATCGTCCAACAAATTCAAGGTATGATCCAGAATACACACACAAGATCAAGAGAGCAGGACATTTTTCCGTCAACATGTGGGGATGGTTTAGTGCGAGAGGTATGGGTGTATTCGGCCTTGCATGAAAATAATGAGTTCATCTACCAATAAGATAACTGCCCTGTGAACACGGCGAATGTAGTGAACTCTTGATTTCGAGAGAACAATATTGGAACTACCTTGGCCATCCAACAGCCCGGATTTAAATCCCATGAAAAATGTTTGGGGACGGATTGTGAAGATAATTTATCAGCGAAATTGGTTCCCCAGAAATTCAGACGAGTTGAATGAAGCCATTGAAAGAGCCGTAGATATCATCTCAGAAGAGCAATATTTTCAAAATTTAAGTTATTCAATGCCGACTCATCTGTAGCTTGTTTTAGACAAGAACGGCGAGCCCATTAAGTATTAAAATTATTGTTTTTATTTATTTGCAAAAAGTTTTTTTATCGCCGTTTATTCTTGTTTTTTCTCTGTTGTTGCCCAGCGTGGTAATGTATTTTTATTAACTCCAAAATGGTTGGCCGCTCTTTTTATAGACCAGTTATTTTTCGTAACTCAAGTTATAAGTTGAATTTTG
This sequence comes from Oxystoma pomonae, assembly GCA_963921995.1. Classification (NCBI taxonomy): domain Eukaryota; kingdom Metazoa; phylum Arthropoda; class Insecta; order Coleoptera; family Brentidae; genus Oxystoma; species Oxystoma pomonae. The sequence continues at coordinate 1,163,515 of OY998167.1, read as the reverse complement.
CAACTCTAATAGATCTTAACATAGGATTTTAAGGAATTTTTAATAAATTACTCTAAAAAAATCTCCATTCATTTATTTACTATTATGACAAACACAAGGGTCAAATGTATCAAGGTAAATAACGAGAGGTTAATAATAATAATAATAATAATAACTAACAAATGACTAACAATGTAAATTTTCATTAATATAGGGTGTTATATTTACCCATATTTCAATTCCGTGTCCTACTTTTTTTTCGACAGGAGTGTACATGCATCATACATATATGCTAACAACTTTGCGGTTACTTTTCGAAGAAGGGGATTATAAAATATGTCACATCTCTACTAACCAACCTAGCCATCTAAGTTCATAAGAAATAAAACAATTTTCAACTTTGTGCAACGAAATTGCCTCATTACAAATTTAAAGCGCTGGTAATTTTGAAGTCAGTTCCTTCCAAATGAAGTCGAAATAAGAAAACCATTAAGTCATTACTAAAACAAACAAATGTGTCAATGCGAAGAATATTTAAATTTAATGGTAATGCGTGGATTTAAAGAGTGTAATTTTGTGTCAAATAAACGTGCGTGAGTCATTGACTATGTTTCTGAGAAAAACATCCATAAACGTACAAAGTTGTGTTAGCTCACCAAGAGTTTGATGTTTTTGTGTTTTTACCTGTTTCCAATGGTTTTCTGTGTACTTGGAAGAGGGTGTTGGCGTATATTTCAGGCAGGATCTAAGTGTTTTAAAATTATGAATTTTTTTGGCCATTTTTCTTTCCTTTAAAGATATATTCCAGAATGACCACATCTTAATGAATTATGTAGAGGGTTTGTCAGAATAATTTAAAAGTAAAGGCAAATTACTTTTTTTATTTAAAATAAATTTAAAAAGGGATTTAGTGAGGCTGAATAAATAACAAAATCAATTGTGGTGCTCATCAGTACGGTGCTAGGAATTAGGAGATGAAATGATGAAATGATGATGGAAAAATATGACACAGGATTCATGTAAAAGACAACAATCTGTCAAATTGCAGAATCGGCAGGTGTACCTTCATTTTGAAGGAAAATTAAGCGTCTCTACGGAGACAGTTATAATTATCTTTACAGATATCCTAAGCTCTAGAGTTAATAAATTTAAAAAGGGATTTAGTGAGGGTGAATAAATAACAAAATCAATGAATTCCTAGCACCGTACTGATGAGCACCACGAGTGCGAAATCCGGATCTACGGTTACCATTACCTTTTTGAGGGAAAGCTCGCTATTCACAAAAAATAAAATTGGTGACAACTAACGGAACATCAAAAACGGGCAGAGAAATATCATGAACTTTAAAGTGCTTTTTCTCTTAATCTAATAGTAGTTTTAAATTAGTTGTTTCAAAATATACTTTTATTCCCTAGATATAATAAAATGGTATGATATTATTTTTCTTTGCTTGCTTTGATTTTAAGTTAAATGTAATTTTGTGATAGCTGACGCTAATATTTTGTTTGCCTATATTTTGGCTAGTGGCTATTATTTTATGATTTAGACAAAAATTATTAGACACTTCTTTGGTGTTTGTTTGAAAGTTTGAGACAATGATGTGTTTGAAATTAACTCTGTGTTTCGGACTTCCATTGTCTATATTTTATTTATACACGACGTTTCGATCAGTACAATCTCTGATCGTCTTCAGGTGCAAACTACAATCAATTCCTAAGGCTACGTACTTATATACTGTGAGAAATCACTCAACCTTGAAGTTTAAGAAGTTGGCTCCGCCCAAGGAGGGGCCTCCAAATATTTGGGATTTCAACACTTGGTTTACTGAAAATACCCTGATTCTGCCCAATAAAGGCAGCTTCAAGGAATTTTCGCTTCTTCCAGTGTGACTCCTTGTGCAAAACCTTTGCTTCTGCCCACTTCATTCGGTGTTGTTTGGACCATGCATGTTCGGCAATTCCTGATTTCGTGGTTTCACCTTTTTGGGTATTTGTCTGATGTTCCTTAAGCCTAACAGATAGTGGTCTTTTAGTTTCGCCTATGTATGATTCACCACACTCACAAGGAACTTGGTAAATGCATTCCTTATTTTGTTTGTTCTCCGGTTTTGTTTTACTAAGAAGGCTTCGAATTGTATTACTAGATTTAAAAGCTGTTTTAATATTAAAGTTTTTCGCTACTCTTCGAATTTTCTCTGATACTCCTTTAACGTATGGGATTGTAAGGAATGCATTTGCCTGGTTTTGGTCATGTAATCTCTGTCCTGTTTTATTTAGAAATAGTATCTGTTATAAGTTTCAGGCTGTAACCATTCTGCTGCAGATCCTTCTTAATGTTTCTTATTTCGATTTCCAAGTCATGAGAATTGTTACAAATTTGAACGGCTCTGTTATACAAAGTTTTGATTATGCCTCGTTTGGTTGTAGCAGAATGATACCTTCTTTGGTGGTTATAGTTATTTAATTACAAAATCGAAGAAATGCGAAAAATCTTTATCACGCGTGGAATTGCCCAAAAGTAAAAACAGACATTATTTATTGATTTAAAAAGGATTTTACGAGGTAAGTATTAACAAAAACAATAGTATTTCAAGGATTCTCCCAAAAAAGGTAATAGTAACTATACAGACCGCTTCAAGCTACTGCGAACATAGGGGGAATCAAGTCCAATTTACTCTCCGTGCCGTACGACCGAGGTGGATTCGAAGCACGCCGCAGTGATATCTTTTGGAAATTCATTTTGTTTTTATTATTTTGTTTTATTTCTGCCTTGCTCGAGAAACAGATGGGTAAGTTCTTAATTGAAATAATACATTTTTAAAACTAAAAATGGATGTCTACGAAGTTGCCGAAAAAGTGCAGATGGTCAAATGGTCAAATCGTCATAACCCAACACACGTTCGATATTGGTCGAGGGAAAATTTGCATTTGTATTTTGACGTAAGAACACAGTATCTCCAAAAACTAAATGTTTGGGGGGAGGGTATTGTAGGGGAACACGTAATTGGGCAATTTTTTATGAACGGCAATTGCAATTTGAATGGTCATAGATACTTGGATCTACTGCAGCAGCACATTATTCCAACTGCTAGGCAGTTGTTAGGTGTAAGATTTGGTGAAACATGGTTTCAACAAGATGGTTGTTCCGCTCACAATGTTGGCCTTGTTAGGGAATATCTTGATAATGTATTTCCTAATCGGGTTATAAGTACACGGGGAACTTTTTTATGGCCAGCTCGATCTCCCGATCTTGCTCCTAATGACTTCTATCTGTTTTTGAAGAATCTTTTCAAATTATCACGCCTAACATGCTTGGAAACCTTAGAAGGGGTTTTTATAGTAGGCTCGGATATTGTCTAGCCGAGCAAGGAGGACTTTTCGAACATTTGCTTTATTTTTTTTTTTGACTGGGAGAATCTTTTTGGTTTTTAGAATGTATTATTTTATTTTGAGAACTTGCTTTTATTTTGTTTCTCCTTATTATTTTCATTGTAACACGTCGTCACTGATAAATCTGAGCAGTTGACAATAAAACGCTCTTATTTATCAGTGACAAAAAATAAGAAAATTACGTTATAAAACTTTGCGTATTTATTGACCAAATTCCGGTTTCATTGACTACGCTCCACACAGCACCGTGGTTAGAGGCGTACTAAATACAAGGCGAACGGCGGCGAACGGCAGCGAATGGCGATCGGAAACCTGAGTGTTGGTTGCTTCACTGATAGGCGTGCGGTGTCTCTGCATGTACTTACACTGGCAAATTAGACTTCTTCCGCCCTATGTTCGCAGTAGCTTGAAGCGGTCTGTAGACTCGTTTCGCACTAGTGGTGCTCATCACTACGGGGATAAATTTAAAAGACAACGAGGGAAACCCCAAGCGTTTCCACGTACATAGATATAAGTATCTTCTCGTAATTTTAGTTGAATATTTTTCATTTATAAACCAAGTCACTCTTCTTTCAATAAGCCCAATCAATAAATCCTATCGCTATATATTCAATGCTAACAAGTAATGTATGGTAATCGATTTTTAAAATTACGCGATTACTCTTTTTATTGATGTTAAGATTTTCGTTTTTGGAATACTAATCATATTTACACTAATTGTAATGCTATGTAATTTAGTTACAGTTATACCTACATTTATTTCTCTCCACAAACCAAAATTAAACATTTTGTCACAACCCACCCTTAATAAAGAAGGACAGTGCTTGTGAAACGACTTCAGTGATGGATATCAAACGAAGTCGGCTAGAGACAAATAACTCCTCGCACTTTTTCAAAATTGAATAAAGAATAGCGGAATTTGATATAGTTTGATAAAATTCCTGCAAATTTTATTACCAATTTCAAAATGTTGGGTCTCTAGCACTTTCTGTTCTCTACTGATGACATGAATAAGGTAATTGGAATTTTTGTCATCATCTTCAGCATCTTGTCAACCTTGCTTATCTAGAAATCACTAACCTTTCCTGTTGAAGCTTAGTATCTACTTCCAACCTTTCTTGTTATTTCAAAACGTTTAAATTATCTTTATTCTTGGATTTACATTATCCAAGTTCGTATGTATTTATACGTTTTTTTTTCAAAAACTTGCCTATAAAATCTTTTGACATGTTCATTATAGCTGTCATTATAGAATCAATATGGCCGATACCTTCGTTATACGCGGATACCTCGTTTATGCACTACTTTTGGTCAACTATTTCCGATTTAATATCTCGTTTCAAAGGACGTTTCATTTTCATTTTATGATGTACCGAATGCGTTAGCATGAGATCTTCGGATAGTGCAGAACAATCAGAAAACGATGGAGTATCTTATTTTTTAAGTGCCATGCTCTCTTCGAACGTTGCTTATCTAGAAATCACTAACCATTCCTGTTGAAGCTTAGTATCTACTTCCAACCTTTCTTGTTATTTCAAAACGTTTAAATTATCTTTATTCTTGGATTTACATTATCCAAGTTCTTATGTATTTATACGTTTTTTTTTCAAAAACTTGCCTATAAAATCTTTTGACATGTTCATTATAGCTGTCATTATAGAATCAATATGGCCGATACCTTCGTTATACGCGGATACCTCGTTTATGCACTACTTTTGGTCAACTATGTCCGATTTAATATCTCGTTTCAAAGGACGTTTCATTTTCATTTTATGATGTACCGAATGCGTTAGCATGAGATCTTCGGATAGTGCAGAACAATCAGAAAACGATGCAGTATCTTATTCTTTAAGTGACATGCTCTCTTCGAACGTTGGTTATCATCAGCGCGCGATTTGCACCTTATCTAGTGCCTTTCTGAAAATTGTTGTAGTACTAACGCCTTAACGCGTAGTTTGCACCTGAAGACGATCAGAGATTGTACTAATCGAAACGTCGTGTGTAAATAAAACTTTCAAACAAACGCCTTAACCATTTCTAAGATTTTGACGCCATGATATTGTAGTATTAATTTTAAGGCTTCATATTTGTCATTCATTTTTGATGGTAAATAGAACTGCTAGATCCTTATTAGGCTAAGCTACATAGGAAAAATAGAGGAAAAAATTAGAACCCAATTTTTTTTATTAACAAGCTTAGGAAGCATAACCTATGAAACTGACAAATACTGGCACCGACACATCGCTAGACCGTTGAATGCCAAATAAGATCAGTCAAGCCACCCCCCCCCCCCCCCCCGCGAAAGATATTCGAGTTTTGATATGGTCATTAATTTCAAACTAATTTTGAACGACTTAAAAATTTGGAACAACATTCCTTCCTGTTTTTTTATATTCAAAATGGGGGGGGGGGGGTGCAGCCGGACGTCAAGCTACAACTCCCTCATTCAAAGCGTCGAGAAAAATTAAAAGCAACTATCCCTAAAGTAATTAACTCCGAATATCACCAAAAAGACCCCCCTCAAAAAAATTTCGAACTCTAATTTCTGTGATTTAGTCAACTGAAATCCAGTCAGTTTAGAAGGTATAGAAATATACTAGAAACTACTAGAAATAACGTAAGAAAAACTATTTCCATATTTGTTGGACTTTTGGTACCTAATATGGGCATGTATAAAGCACCTGATTTTTCCAATGGTGATTCTTAGCTGATGCGGACTATATGAAGTTCGAAATTAGTTCTTAATTTTGGGATAGTTGCTTTTCAATAGTTGCCGGTTCGAACACTGTTCAATATGGCGGTACTTGTCAATTTTTAGCAATAATAAAAATGGTCAATGTTATCTAGCGGCGACCAAAAAAAGGTTTACTTGTGGATCTAGGACATCTATTCCTAAAAATCACAAAAAAAAACTTCCAAATCCGAAAAACGAGAAGCCACACAAGCACAGCTGTCATTCAATAATTGTCATCTTGGCGATCAGTGGCGATGTTTCCAAACGGTGACGTTGCGATTGAAACGGTGACGTATGTTTTCAAAATGTGCTTTGGAAAACATCGGTCGCGAAAAGACGTCTCTAAGGGCGCAATTACACACAAATAAAAGCTCGTTCAAAAGATCTAAAATTTTTTGCGTGAACATTTCTTTGAGCTTTTCTTTGAACATTTTGTTCGGGTAAATATTTGAGCACATATTTTTAAAGATGAGAATAAATAAAATTTCACAGCAGTGATCAGTGATCTCAATTCTTTAAAAAAATGGAACACCAACTTTTATTTAAAATCTTGCGAGTTTTTTTTATTTCCAAGGGTTTTTTCCTAAAGACAAAAAAAAACCCAGGAAAATTTTTCTTTTCCAAAAAATTTTTGATTTTTTCAAATATCGGCAAAAAACTTAAAAATTGCACTTTTAAGCGGTAAACCGCGCCTCACGACTATGAGGAGTGGTGGGGAGGGGGATTTTTTTTAAACATATTTTTGTAACTTTACTTTACCTTTAGCTTTTATTGTTGTTTTTTAATTCTTCACACCAGATTTACCTAGTTAGTATAAGGTCCCAAGGGTTGCTTAAAAAAGCAGAAGCTTTATCAAAATGCTGAAGATATAGATATTTACTGTCAATTTAAGGTAATAATCAAGGTCGATTACTGACACTGAACCAACAATATGCAAAGGGCAAAATTGCGATTCAAAAGGATGGCCGGCCTATTACCTACCGGGATGATAGATCAGCGACACAGTCTACTAAGTTACTGCTAAATTATATTTTATGGACAAGGGTCGGGTTCGTAGGGTTGTAAAAGTGGGTAATAAACGGGTATTATTTAAACCGAACATGCTTTTGTTCATATATTTGAGATTTAATAAAATGTATACAGGTTTTATAATTTGCCTTAATTATTATTGTAAAAGACTAAACTAGGAAGTAAAATAAAGGGATATTCTTTTAAACGTAAATTATTATATTTTACAGGCAACAACAATAAATAAGTGCCAATTATTATTTTTTTTACTCTCGTTTTTCTTACAACCCCAAAAAAGTTACAAGTATACTGGCATATCCCCTATAAAAATCAGATCAATCGAAGTTGCTTATGAGGTAAAATGTGAATTTCGGCATGAAATCGTTTTTCCGTCGGAAAGCACTTGATTAAAAATACCTTATTTCAAAACTTTGTTTTTCTATTTTCAGTTAAGTTCAATGAATTCCGATAACAATATATATTTTGAATTTGTAAAGAAAATTTTATACCCCCAATTCTTCAAACAAATTTTGCTCAACATTCTCTCCACAATTTACGTGTGTTTTTTTGTACGAGATTTTGCTCGAACATTTCTTTGAACATTTTGCTCAAAAGGCTCGTGTAAATGTTTGTCGGCATTTCAACATCAAAGGAAAGTTTGTCTGTGTAAATGCGCCTTAATACGCCAGGTACTGATGAAGGGAATTCAGAAGACTTGCTCTTCTGCACTACAAAACATTTGAGTTGTCAGTACTTAACCGAAATTGATAGGCTAGTCTTGAACAATGAGTCATCTGAAACCATTATGCCCTGTGTTTTCTGTTGCAATATTTTTTTTTTTAACTTTTAAGTATACGATTTAAAGTTAAGTAGACGATTAAATTTTAATACAATAGGATTCAAAAAGCAATAAGCCGCGTTCGACCGTATAAATTTATCTCTTGCGCGGGTTAAATTTCGCACAAAAGTTATGGCTCTTTTAAAATGGGGAAAGCTCACTTACATGCTGAAAAAATTCCTGCCTCCCATAGAAATCGCAGGAGAAGAGAACCGTTTTCGACTGGAGCGCATCCAAATTATACCAAATACCATGAATGCCGCCATTCTTTTGGTACTCTGCTCCCTGAAATTTTCCTTCGATCGCCATAGTCATTTTTTGGCGTAGAACACAGTGCTCACATGATTTCGAAATGTGACGTCATCGGTTCAAACTTATTAGGGTAAGAAGACTCCTGGGAGAGCGAAATAGGATGCGGACGGTCCAAAGAATTCATAGACGGACCGGACGCGGCCAGACTCAAATGGCTACTGGGAAGGACACGAAAAGATATTGGACTACTGACAGGGATACTGAACGGGCAGTAAGCATCCGACTCGCATCGGGATCTGCTATGCCTGCGGGAGGGCGCAGGCGATATCCCGGCACCTCGTTGCGGAGTGCGAAGCAAACCTAAGGATGGAACTAAAGTACCTAGGGGTCACCCTAGACAAAGGGCTCACCTGGACATCACACGTTGCGAAATTGACCAATAAGGTGCAGGCAACGATGTGGCAACTGCGTCGAGTGGTTGGCCGCATCTGGGGTTTGAGCCCCAGAAACCTCCACTGGATGTACACGGCAGTACTAAGACCAAGGATCCAGTACGGATCCATAGTCTGGTGGCCAGCAGTGGAGAAGGTCACTACGACCTTCAAGCTTAGAAGCCTACAGGGAACCATATGCAGAGGGATAACCGGCGCTAGGAGGACGGCACCTATACAGGCACTCGAAACCATTCTGGGACTGCCGCCGCTTCCGATCTGGTTCAGAAAAGAAGCGATGGCGACCCACCTCCGGCTGAGAGATACAGGTCAATGGAGAGGAAGAGGGAAGCTGCGGGGCATCTTAGGATTGCCCAAATCGCCGAGAGAGAAATTCCTATGGCAGCGATTAAAACACAAAGGCCAAAAAACCCCTGGAGATTCAACAAGAGGTGCAAAGTAGTTATCCCAGACAGGGAACTATGGCAGAGTGAAAACATCCGTGAAAAGTTCGAGGAGAACGCCGTGATTTGCTACACCGACGGGTCCAAACTGTCGGAGAAGCAAACCACACCCTGGTGGAGGAATGAGCGGATGCACTAGAATCCTTGGGAGAGGACAAACCAGTGACACTTATGTGGGTAACGGGATATATGGGGGTGCCGGGTAACGAGATGGCCGACGAGCTCGCCAGGATCGGGGCAAGCACCCAGTATGTAGGGCCGAAACCACTCCTAGGAACAACCAAGAGGCAATTGCAAAGTCGACTCAATAAATGGGTCAACGATGCCATGACGACCGCTTGGAGAGGAGGAACAGGATGCAGACAGACCAAGGACTTCGTGAAGGGCCCGGATGTAGCCAGACAAAAATGGCTTCTGGGGAGATCACGAAAGGGTGCTGGTCTGCTGACAGGAATCATAACACCTTACAAACGACTAAGGAAGCACATGACTCGGATCGCGGTGGAAAATGACTCGACCTGCCGGGCCTGCGGGCGGGCAGAAGAGACACCTCGACATGTTACAGCGAACTGCGAGGCATACCAGAGGACGAGATACAAGGTATTCGGTTTCTCGATCCTGGATGAGGAGGACCTGCACACGCTCAAATAGGACAAAATACTGGACGTTGCAAAAAGAACAGTGAAACCAGATAAGCAGACTGCCAGACCAGTGGTGCAGGCGGTGGATTAGGGGCAGGCTTCGCGCCGCCCCTTCTCTGCTACTACTTCTACTACATACCAAAGGATGAGGCATCAGGTACAGGTGGTGGATTAGGGGGCTGGGCTGGGGTAAGGTAAAAAGGGACCATTTGCAAGGGCGTCGATAATTTTTTCTTTGGGGGGGGGGGGGGGTAACAAATTAACAAGATAAATTTTCAAAACACTTTTTTTGCCTTTGCCCCCTGGCATATTGATGAAAAGAATTATAAGGTAATATTTAATGAAAATAAACATAATTCTTGTATTCTTCCTAAAGTAACCTTTTTTAAAAAAGCTTTAAACTAGATACGTATTGATGGTTGCATAGTATTATATGCGTATAAGCTATCGAAATATTGTAATTAAATTAATAAAATATTATAATTATGTGCTTTTAATTAATTATTAAAATTGGTAATAATACACTTTTGTTTTCTTTCGTCGAGTGTAGGCAAAAAACTTTTTTTTTGTCAAAAGTCTATCTTGGGTAATTACCCCCATTACTTCCCCCCCCTTATCGACGCCCTTGACCGTTTGGGCCTACTTGCCAGGTCTTGGGTCGCCCCCTAGTTACTACAACTACTATTGGTGTAACATATTTTCTAGCGTTTTGTTTTTTTTTTATAATCCTCGGTTTATAAATCCGGGGTTATTTTGTTATTTTGATGTATAAACCCACCATTAAATAACTTATCTGAAGAAAGCTGACAGTGTCCGAATCTACCTCTAAGAGGAATTCTTCCAAATGAATTTGGCACATTACCAAAATTTTAAAAGTTCTGTTCAGTATTCAAAAATAAACAAACAGAACGAATCAAATAGACATATTTATTATTTTTTTGCGCTGTATTCTATCTTTCTATTTCTTAGTCTAATTCTTGCGATATTTTTGTTATCAAATTTTCTTTTTTTTTCTTTATTTTTGTCATCAAATTTTTGTTACAAGGTTCAAATCTTTCAAAGCTACAGTTTTCGAGATATTTTCATTTCCTTTCAACATAAAATAATTGATTGTATGCTGGACTATCCGTGGTTTCTAGCACCAATTTTTTTAATAATGTATGACTTTTAGATGGTAGAATGGAATGGTTTTACAGAGACATAAATTCCCATAATGGAGTTAAATATAAATAAAAAGAGGGTTTTACCAACAGAAAACTGTTGGATTTTTTGCCGTCTCCACCAGTTCTACCACTGACTGGTTTCAGACACAGTCCATCCACCAGTCGGGCTTTTTACTATGACGAATCTATAGCAAAAAAACGAATTTATTTCTCATTCTGTTAACTAATGTTGTACCGAACAATTTGTCTATGACTTGTTGATTAGATCGTTCATATTATTCGACTATAAAAACTTATGTCGCACTGATGATCTCTAACAAGAGTGAAACACGTGTCTGCGTCTGATATCCAAGTCGCACCCGGTATGTATTCTTGTAGTAATCCGGTGTATTTTATAAAGTTCGTTTTTTTGCTATCGATTCGTCATAGTAGGAAGCCCGACTAGTGGATGGACTCTGTCTGTGGAGAAGGCGAAAAATCCAACAGTTTTCTGTTGGTAAAACTCTCTTTTTATAAATAAAAAATTGTTGTGTATCAACATAAACATATCCAAAATACTTGTTTATAAAGAGTAGTATTTGTTTGAACGATTTTATTTAACTTCACATGGTTCGTTTGCCTTTTTTGAGACGAATAAATCAAAATTTGTACCAAATTGGTACAATCCAGAGCAAAAAGTATTTTGCATGCACCATTATTTCGCCTTCAATCGGGTTTTTTTATTAGTATACGAATAAAGTTACAATCTAGAATGTATCATGTACGTTAAAATATCTAATTATGCAAGTATGGTAAAATTAGGCCTAATAACGATAAAAGCCTTATAAATGAAGGAAAATATCCCACATTACCAGCAGTAATCACGTACATTTTCTTGAGCAAAAACCATTCTTATTTCGATCGATATGGGTAAAAATCATTGATCCTATTTAAGACTTACTCAGAAATATAAATGGATAGGTAGAAAGCGCTTAGACGGATGTGCCTAGTGAAAAGTGGGTATTGTTTCACGATGTGAAAATTGTCAGTTGAATCCCCCTGAATTGTTCACTGGCTTTGATGAATGGTTTTTTGCGTGTCTATTAATTATATCTCGTTTCTAATAAAATCAAAATTTGGCGTTAAAATTGATATTTTCTAAAAATTTAAGATGGCGGACAAATGTGCGTATAAGCAGGGACCGGTAAATAATTTATATCCATCCCTGGTGTGAGCCTTGTAAAAGAGTTTTGAGTTGTTCAAATGAGTGATCTTGGCTTTCAAACTGGTCATCATAGCTAAGTAAAAATGACAATTGATATTTATTTTATGACCTGTCATTTGAGTAATGCCTCATTTTATTACTTCTCACCCGAAGCCATCCTAATTTGGCTTTTTAAAATGGTGAAACTTATTAAAACCGGATAACAACTTTTTAAAAAATGGACAATCAAAAAATTTCCGGTTTTTTTGGTAAGTAAATGATAAGATCCTTTTTTGATCGCAAATTAGGGCTATACTGGCCAAAAAATCTGTTGGTTGGTTGTTTATAAGTGTTTCAACTAACATGGCATATCCTGGTAATAGTGGGGGATCGATGCTTGAATGGATGGAAAATTACCAGTACATAAAAAATTAGGTGCCTGAGAGTCCTCACCCAATTGTTTTAATTAATTTGTAAACTTTAGTTATTGGTTTTTAGCTTTTTTATCAAAATAAATAAGCTTTTGAATAGGGTAATAGGTAAAGGTTATGTTGAATTTCGGTCAAAATAGCGGTGTCTTGCGTTAAAAATCTGAAGCCGCATTCTACCCTTGCCCACTCGTATCTTTGTATAAACTGCTAACGATACTAGCAAATCTTGACACCAAAACCTTTGAGAAAACTTTGTAAACTGAATATCAAACAAAAATAGCGGCGTCTTTAGGATTTTTTGCCAGGGGGTAATAAAGCCTTTTTTAAAAATCTCGCAATGTGTTATGGTTTGCATTACAAGCGCGGTTCTCACATAAATAGCGAAATTTTATTAAACATTTTTCCTTAGTTGTACAGCAAGTAGCAGTTAAGTATGCAAGAGCTTGCCTAGGTCAGTTTAGGAAAAAAAGAAATAAATTAGCGCTACTGTTTCTATCTGGTATATTTTAGGTATTGACAACGATGGCAAACCGGTTGCAATCAATGCAACATATTTTTTAGATGATTTATTAATTAGAACCTGCAACCACGGTCTATTTTGTTCCAGCAAATGCAAAATATTTTATTTTTGCCTTACTTCTTGAGTAACTTTATTGTCCGAATATAATTTCAAAATGTAGGTTGGGACGAATTCGTATCAGGTAACTTGGATAAGTGCCAGTGCGGAACGATGCCTATTTGTGAGTGGTTCAAGGTTGGAAATCAAAGTGTAAGGTAAACTCACCTATTACCGGCCCACTTAAGAATGTTTTCACTTTGTAAACCAATATTAAGCATATTTTGACTGGTTTTGTGTACAAAAATATGATATTAAATAACTAAAGTTTTTTTTATTAAAAAATATCGACAGTTTTATTAAAGAACCAAATTTAAATTAATAATTTGAAAAAAATCACAATAATATCGTTTTTCCCATTACCGCCCCAATTTAAAAAATAATTTCCTAATCCCGCCCTAAGGATCACCTATTACCGCCCTAATTTTTTTTAAAGATTTATTAAAGAAAATTTAATTTTTCTTACTCTTATCTTAACAATTTATACTTTTTCATATTCAATAAATATTCAAATATTTTTGTGAAAGATCCTAAGAATTTGGCATGAAATTATTTGGCAGGATTATCGAATTGCACTACCTACCGATCAGTTTAAGTACCTTCATTTTAGTTAATTACCAAAAAGTAGGTTTTGTTGTCCTTAAAAATTATAAAATTTTTAAAAAACTTCATATTTTATAGTTTTTTTCGAGTGATTCAGAGTAAGGTGAGTTCATATTAAAATATCTTGCACCGTGTACCGTCTTTAAATTTTATGTAGGGCGGTATTTGGAATTGGTGCAGAAAACTTTAAAGGTATTACCGCCCCCTTAAAATTTAAAAATGTTTGCAAATTTTTTGTTTCATGTTAAGAAGAAAATGTCAAAACATTATTTTTTTCTAATAAAACTTAAATTTTTTTGACTAAATGAAATTAAAAAAACACCTACATTTTGATTAAATGCGTTGCAAAAAAACTCTGAAGTTAATTAAAAATTAATCCTGAATAAAAAATCATAGGGCGGAATTAGGGCACAGTGTAGATAGAGATTTAGTTAAAAAATTAACGTTGATTTAACATTTAAAATACCTAAAAATACAGAAAAAAACCTATTTAATAAAAACCAAAACAGTTTGCTAATTCCGCTCTAATAGGGCGGTAATGGGATTAAGTGCAAGATATATTTAACCTATTACCGTCCATTCTAAAAGTAAATAGTTTTTTGAAATTTTTGCATTATATTAAAATAGATGTGTTAAAAAAGTATTTTTATTAATAAAATTTAAGTTTATTTGACTAAAACAAACCAAGATTAAAATTTAAAAACCGAACTTATTAATTAAAAGCGTTATATAGAGTCTTAGTTTAATTAAGTAAGTATAGGTTATTCTGAAAATAAAATAGTGGACGTAATAGGGTTACTGCGTAGATTAACTCATATGGTTTCAAAATTATCATCAATAAAATATTCAGTTCACTAAAGAAAAAATACAATTAAAGCTATTTGAAAAAAAACGAAACAATTCCCTAATTCCGCTCTAATAGGGTGGTACTGGGAAAATGCTCAAAATGAATACCTATTACCGCCCTATTTTTAATTCTTATTTTTTGACATCTTTCTTTTAAAGTTTGCTAAAAAAATTGTTCTAAACGTATTGCTTTAAACCTATTTCATCAATTACTATAAATAGATATATCACTTAGACAAAAGTTAATGATTATTTTGGGAAAAACTCTGAACATAGTATGTGTAAATCCTTAACAAAATAATTGTATTCCGCTGTCACTGGAGCACAACCACTGACCCTTGACTAGATAAAGCTGAATCTTGCTTGCAGCGTTCGGTTAGCACCCCCACCTGTATGTTTTTCTGGTTGCCTAAACACGTCTCTCTGGCAGCAAAGAATATTTACGTATATTATTTACATATATTTTAAATAAACGTCTTGTAAAGGCAGACATAACTTTTTAGGGCGGTAACAGGTTACGATTTTACATAGGGAGTTAATAGGTGGTTTTACCTTATGATGGTGTTTAATGATGTATAGTGGAGGGTGACCAGTGAAACTACTGATAAGCCCACGCTGGTTACCCAAGGCGAAACATCGTTTAATCATTTCTCTTTTCGCTTTGATTTTTTGTGTGTTCCTTGTGGGATGCTCATCCAAGTTTGAATTTTCGTTATTTCCACCCAAGATCTTTTGATCTTTTGTTTTTTAGTTTCTTTTCGGTTGAAGTAACTGATTTGGAGGTTTTTTAACTTCTTTTTGTTTTAATTGCCTTATGAGCATAATCTTACTGGAAATATTAACACGCCAGGACGAATTCGTATCAGGTAACTTGGATAAGTGCCAGTGCGAAACGATGCCTATTTGTGAGTGGTTCAATGTTGGAAATCAAAGTGTATGAGGGTGTTTAATGATATATAGTGGAGGGTGACCAGGGCGAAACATCGTTTAATCATTTCTCTTTGAGCTTTTGTGTGTTCCTTGTGGGATGCTCATCCAAGTTTGAATTTTCGTTATTTGCACCCAAGATCTTTTGACCTTTTCTTTTTTAGTTTCTTTTCGGTTCAAGTAACTAATTTGGAGGTTTTTTAACTTCTTTTTTTACTTCTAAATATGTTATGTTGTTGTTTTACCAGAAGTCTTTCTCGTTTTTTTTTCATATTAGCATGTAAAACCGATTTTAGTAAATGGACTGATGTTTTGTTGTTCCTTTTTATAATTTCTCCACACAGATTTTAAATGAAGATGACTCTTTTGGTTGGTAGAATATGTTAAATTTCACAAAAAAAATATGAGGTAGATACACAGAGAATTAAAATGTTAGTAATAGGTAAAAAATATAAAAATTGTATTGATCTTTTTTTTTTATTCTCACTTTCTTAAAATAGTAATAATATATAATATTATTTAAACATAACTAATCTTACTTACCTCGCAATTTCGACTATTTTTATTAATTTTCCGGTTTGGTAAATGCATGATCTCTTTCCATTTTTCTTGCGTTTCTTTTTCCATTAGACAATGGAACAATACAAAGTCGTAGGCGCGAGTATTTTTACGGTTTGTTATACCCCAAATTTAAAATTTGATGTACCTACGTTTATTTATCAAAAATGTGACACTGACAATAGCATATTACATAACGAGAGAAGAAAGTGACATATTTCACACGAGCGTGAATGTTGTGAACGAGGCGCAAGCCGAGTGAAACAACACGCGAGTGTAAGAAAGTTACTTTCTATCGAGTTATATACGCTATTTTTCCTACGACCACTTTAGGATTTCATTCGTATTTTTTATTATTATTAAATTTTTTTCTCAACGCTTCTACAAATCACAGCCTACTATATACCTACATTGTTTGGATGGTTTGTTGTCATTCATTTTTGTCACTAGAGAAGAAAACATTTTCGTCTCTAAGGACGAAAATAAAATTGATATGCGTGTGAAATATAAAAGTTTCTGAAGCGTTATACAGTGCAGATTTGGTTACTTTTATGTGTGGTCGTAGGAAAAATGATTTATTTCCAAAGGTTGACAACACACAAAAAATTATCAACATTTCCCTAATAACTGCCAAATCGAGTTCCTTAACAGGGCCTCTATGCACAACGACATTTGTACCTTAACAACTACCGACCTTCTTCTTTCATTATTCTGTAAACTTTTTGAGCTTATAGACTGAATGAGGTGTATAGTATGTAAAAGACTTCTCAACTTTTTAAAAACTGTTCATTATTTTTTCCATGCAAAACCTGAAAAATCTTAGAAGCCAAACATATGGCATGTTTTTTTGCTCCATTAATCTTGATATACTTTAAAAGCAACTCATCTTACTTAGAGCCGTATTTGAAGTCGTTGTCAAGGCTCCCTTCTTCCCTTCCAATTTTGTGAGGCCGTGGTAGCTGGAAGGCAGGCTAACACGATTTCATACCGTCCCTCGTAGAGGACGATAAGAGGACGGTACAGGGTGTTTGTTTATAACTGGAACACTCAGTATTTTTTTTTATTATTGAAAATAAAGGGTAGATCTAAATTCAAAAATTTCTTGGCAAGTTGCAACGAACTTAAGCGCTATAACAATACAGTATGTGATAATAAAGACAATTTTTTAAATAGAACACCCTGCATATTTTTGCATTTTTGATTTTTTTAAAAAGTTAGCTTTACAAAAATATCAAACCTTATTTCAATATCTTTTGTAATTCCTAAGATATTGTCAAAATGAGAATATATTGGAAATGACCAACTGATCAAGCTACCAAGTGGGCCATGAATGTTTTTCTTTATTTTAACAATATAAACTTAAAAATCTAGTGGCCTTGAAGAAAAACAATTGAAGTTTCTAATATATTTTATTAAAATTTTAAACGCAAATATCTCAGAAACTACTAAAATTTTTGTAAAGCTAAGTTTTTGAAAAATTCAAAAATGCAAAAATATACTGGGTATTCTATTTAAAAAAATTAGCTTTATTGCCACACCCTGTATACCAAGGGGAACAAAAAAAATTTGCTATAGCACTTAAGCTTTATTTTCATTAATAAAAAATATTCTGAGTGTTCCAGTTATAAACAAACACCATGTACCGTATTATCCATACAGACCGCTTCAAGCTACTACGAACATAGGGGGAATCATGTCCAATTTACTCTCCGTGCCGTACGACCGAGGTGGATTCGAAGCACGCTGCAGTGTTATCTTTTGGAAATTCATTTTGTTTTTATTATTTTGTTTTATTTCTGCTTGCTCCAGAAACAGATGGGTAAGTTCTTAATTGAAATAATACATTTTTAAAACTAAAAATGGATGTCTACGAAGTTGCCGAAAAAGTGCAGATGGTCAAATGGTCAAATCGTCATAACCCAACACACGTTCGATATTGGTCGAGGGAAAATTTGCATTTGTATTTTGACGTAAGAACACAGTATCCCCAAAAACTAAATGTTTGGGGGGGGGTATTGTAGGGGAACACGTAATTGGGCCATTTTTTATTAACGGCAATTGCAATTTGAATGGTCCTAGATCCTTCGATCTACTGCAGCAGCACATTATTCCAACTGCTAGGCAGTTGTTAGGTGTAAGATTTGGTGAAACATGGTTTCAACAAGATGGTTGTTCCGCTCACAATGTTGGCCTTGTTAGGGAATATCTTGATAATGTATTTCCTAATCGGGTTATAAGTACACGGGGAACTATTTTATGGCCAGCTCGATCTCCCGATCTTGCTCCTAATGACTTCTATCTGTTTTTGAAGAAGCTTTTCAAATTATCACCCCTAACATGCTTGGAAACGTTAGAAGGGGTTTTTATAGTAGGCTCGGATATTGTCTAGCCGAGCAAGGAGGACTTTTCGAACATTTGCTTTAATTTTTTTTTGACTGGGAGAATCTTTTTGGTTTTTAGAATGTATTATCTTATTTTGAGAACTTGCTTTTATTTTGTTTCTCCTTATTATTTTCATTGTAACACGTCGTCACTGATAAATCTGAGCAGTTGACAATAAAACGCTCTTATTTATCAGTGACAAAAAATAAGAAAATTACGTTATAAAAATTTGCGTATTTATTGACCAAATTCCGGTTTCATGGACTACGCTCCACACAGCACCGTGGTTAGAGGCGTACTAAATACAAGGCAAAGGCGGCGAACGACAGCGAATGGCGATCGGAAGCCTAAGTGTTGGTTGCTTCACTGATAGGCGTGCCGTGTCTCTGCATGTACGTACATTGGCAAATTAGACTTCTTCCGCCCTATGTTCGCAGTAGCTTGAAGCGGTCTGTATATTGATAGTGGAGCGCGTTAAAGAGACCTAGCCCCGACAAAGGGGTTTAGGTCTAAATCCCTCTAGAAAAAGAAAACTGCCGTCCTAGGGAGTGCTCATTAGACCGGTCTGGTGAGCAGGGCGGGGAGGAACCCAGGGAAAATAAGTGTGAAAGGTCCTGCCCCTCCATTCACACCGGTAACACGTTCACTTTTTAATCAATAAAAATTAAACTCCAAAGGAAATTAGACCTACGGCAGTAGTAATGGATATTTACAAAACAAACCGCACTTTTCTTTTCACCAAAAATGTTTTTTGCATCAGAGTAATACCTACCCAATTTATTTCGGTCCATATCCATCCTAAATCGTTCGAATAAATTATTGTTTTATACAAAAGAACCATAGATATAGGAGAGGGGAGTAGATAACGCTTCTTCTGCAGTTCATTTACACAAAAAGTAACTCAACTTACGCGGTAGCGCACCGAGGGGGGGGGGCGTTGGAGTTAACTCCCCTCCCCCGAGAAGCCTGGTTACAATTGGCATAATCAAATAACAGCAGAAATAAAATATCAGAAGAAATAAAATATTGAGGCCAAGGCAAAATTATGATTGTTTTACACAAACCAAAACTACTCTTTTTTGCACTAGACGCGCGTTTCGCTAACAACAAATTTATCAACAAAGTTAAAGATATTTCACTCCAAGAAGGGGAAATTTTAATCTCATTTGATGTTAGTTCGTTGTTCCCTAGTGTGCCGATCCCCAATACCTTACAATACCTGGAGAAACTACTAAGAAAAAACAATCTAGAAGACAAACAGAGTTTAGAATACCTATCTTTAACAAAACTCTGCATGAATCAAAATTACTTTCAATATAAAAATAACTACTACCAACAATTAGAAGGAACCACAATGGGTAATAGTTGAAGCAGAAAAGAATAGGATTAGGAATATAGCTGGCGAAAACGGTTACGATGAAGGCTTAATAAATAAGCCGATAAATAGACATTCTTTTCAAAAGACCTTTCGGAATTCCACTTTTCCAGACAAAACCATACCTTCGACTCAAAATTTGTATCAATTCCTTATAATCCTAATTATACGAAAGGATTACAAAAAGTATTTAATAACACCGGTCTTAAATTATTATATCAATCCGGAAACACAATAAGAAGTTTACTAGGAAATTCCAAGGACAAAACTACAGTTCTAGAAAAAAGTCAAAATTTACGAAATTAGTTGCATGAATTGTGATAAAAAATATGTTAGTCAAACGAGACGCTCTATTCAAACACGATTCAAAGAACACTTAGCGCACTTAAAATACGGAAGAATAGAAAAGTCAAGTGTGGCCGAGCATGCTTTTCAAAACAATCATAGATTCACATTAGATAACCTAAAACTTATAAAAAGTGTACCAAACAAAAGACTTTTGAATGCATATGAAAGTATGGAAATCATTAAATCCAGAAATAGTTTAAATAAAGATAGAGGACCCATCCCGTTTAGTACACTTTATTCTTTAGTTGAGGGGAGATTATAAAGCGTGATCAATCATAAATTATTAGTCTTATCTTCGCCCACTAAAATATAGTATGTAAGATAGAGCGTAGGTTAATTTAGTTTATTGTTTATCGTCTCCTGATGATGCTAAGGTTGTTAGCGAAACGCGCGTCGAGTGCAAAAAAGTGTAGTTTTGGTTTGTGGAAAACAATCATAAATTTGTTTTAGTGCAACCAAAGGTTCCAAATTCCAAACATAGTTAAAATATATAAGGACTAAAATACAAGAGCCTGGAATTTAATTTTTAACAAAAATCTTTAAAAAATCATAAATTACAAAATTTTTTGCATGCGTCGCTATAACACCTTTCTTTTTTACGATTTCGTGTCCAAATAGTACTTTTGATGTAATTTTATCAAAACATTTTGCCTGCTATTTGGTATCAAAAATGGCATTTTCAATGTCATTTTAGCAAAAATGTTCACCTGCGCCGCAATAAGGTAAAATAAAATTCCAGAAAAACAGATAAAAGGCATAGAAAAACACAGAAAACGTCGGCGAAACTGGACGCGAATCAGCAACCGGACCATAGAAATTGGTTGGTTGGTTTAGGGAACGTTACCATAAAAATGGCGGCACTCATTGTGTTTGCTAAACTTTGAATACGCAGTCATCGGAAATCGTTTTATTCTCCTCTGATTTGGATCTATGAAAAGAACCCATGTCGAGCGCATCAAAATCACTTATATCGCGAACAAAAAGAACGCTTATGTATCGATTTCAAGAGAGTCAAAAATCATGTTGAGCCAACATGGGATTTTTTTACCGATCGGCATCTGATGCCTTGTTAAAAGATCGTTAAAAACATGCAGTTTCATTAATTTAATTTGAAGGTTTCGCATCGGGACAACCGGCGATTTGCCCACGAAAGATGACGTAACGACAGTCACCTGGAGTGCCGGGTCGAAAGGTTATCCTGTTAAGGTTCATTGGCGGTGTATTAGAGAGATTTCTCGCATGTGAACATTTACCGAGGATGGAGAGAGCCGCGTAATGTAAAATTATATGTCCTTGACAGACACTTACAAAAATAGTAATATCTCAAAAACTATTGATCCTATAGAAGCGAGTGAGCTCATTTTGAAGGGTTTTTTAATACAGGTATTATACAGGTATTAAATATCTTATTATTTTTTTAAACTATGACTCCATTATTTCTCCATCCTAAAATTTTCCAAAAATGTTAAAAAAACATTGAAAAAAAAGAAATATTTTTTTGAAAAAAATTAAAAAATGTGTTTTTGACATTTTTCAAAAAAAACATTTTTTTTTTAATTAAGAAAAAAAAATTAAACAAACTATATTGTGTCACACATCTTTAAAAAGGTCTTTAAAAACCCTTCAAAATGAGCTATCACTCGCTTCTATAGGGTCAATAGTTTTTGACGTGGGTCAAACCATATCAAGTCAACCAGGCAATAGTTTTGACCATCTCCGATTTTGATGTTAAAAAAACATTGAAAAAAAAAGAAATATTTTTTAAAAAAAAATTAAAAAATATGTTTTTGAGATTTTTCAAAAATTTTTTTTTTTTTTAATTAAGAAAACAAAAATTAAACAAACTATATTGTGTCACACATCTTTAAAAAGGTCTTTAAAAACCCTTCAAAATGAGCTATCACTCGCTTCTATAGGGTCAATAGTTTTTGACGTGGGTCAAACCATATCAAGTCAACCAGGCAATAGTTTTGACCATCTCCGATTTTGATGTTAAAAAAACATTGAAAAAAAAAGAAATATTTTTTTAAAAAAAATTAAAAAATATGTTTTTGAGATTTTTCAAAAAAAATTTTTTTTTTAATTAAGAAAACAAAAATTCAACAAACTATATTGTGTCACACATCTTTAAAAAGGTCTTTAAAAACCCTTCAAAATGAGCTATCACTCGCTTCTATAGGATCAACAGTTTTTGAGATATTACTATTTTTGTAAGTGTCTGTCAAGGACATATTGGTCAATTTCTTGATTTTCAAAAATCAATAAAACAAAAACCGCTTATCCAAAAAATTTGATTTTTTGGATTTTTGAGTTTTTTGATAAGGCGAATAAGTGTACCAAAAATCATCAAAATCGGAGATGGTCAAAACGAAAAGTGCCTTTTTTTGGTTGATTTGATATGATTTGACCCATTGACTATACAGTGTGGATTCTTTAAAAGGAACGGTGCTTCTAGCTGGTTAGAATTTGGTTGAATAAAAAAATTCAAAAACACGACAACTGAGATTTTTCGTTTCCTTTAATCGTGCTATCTTGGATTTTTTTGTGTCATTTTGTTTACGAGGTATGGCAAAAAAATATTTGTTTAAAAAATAGGGCATCTCGTATATTTTGCAATTTTTGAAATCTGCAAACAATTCTCTCTTTAGCAATACTACACAGTAGGATCTATCTTTACGATAATCAAGATATTTTTATCTAAATCTGTATGGAAAACTTTACGATAATCAAGATATTTTTATCTAAATCTGTATGGAAAAATTTCGATATTCATTCAAATATCCCCCGTAAAACGGCATAGACAACAATTCCATGCAAGTTTAAATGCCCCTATCTTGGAAACCATAAGAGATAGAGTATTAGTGTGTGGTATTGTGAAAAAGATAATTTTTTTTGGAATTGAAAAATGTCAAACTATACAGGGTGTCCTATTTAAAAAATATATTTTTTTCCCATACCTCGTAAACAAAATGATATAAAAGATCCAAGATAGCACGATTAAAGAAAATTAAAAATCTCAGTTGACGTGCTTTTAGATTTTTTTGTAAAACCAAATTTTAACCCGCTAGGAGCACCGTTCCGTTTAAAGAATCCATCCTGTGTATATGGCATGAATTAAAAATTTAAGATATCGCACCTTCAGAACGAAAGTGGCATAACTCAAAATTTCATGATTTTCACCTTTTGTAATAAGAAGACATAATTTGACAAGTCAAAATTTCATGATTTTCTTTTGGGGGGATTGGTTGCGTGCACTGGTACAAAATGAAAAGGTCAAGTTTTGTATTTAGTGCAAAATTTTTATTTTTTATTACAGCTGAGCGCTTTCGGCTATAAAGCCATCATCAGAGCGAACAACAGTCTATGAGATACAGGCCTAATGTATTGATTGATTGATTTTTGTCAAACTGGAGCTTAGAAGAAAAAGCAAAGATACAATTTTTCGTTGGGAAGAGGTAAGTATGTATTTGACTTTTTTATTTAAAGTGGGGAAATTTATATTTGTTTTGCTTCTTGTGAGTCAAAAAAAAGTAATATAAATAATAATGTAATAAAAAATAAAAATTTGGCACTAAGATCCTCTGTTCCGTTCTCAATTCCAAGGAATCATAAAAGGCTTTTTAAACGCGCCTTTTCTTAAAAAATTACTAATTTTTCCTACACAATAAACCGTTTTAAAAATATAATATAGCTAAAATGACTCTATTTCTATCACTTTATCCTCGGGATAGTTTTATAGTTTTATGTTTTCTTTTTTTTTTGTCAAATTTGTGATTTACTTTTTTTTAATCTTTAAAATTTGTTGAAAATAGTACGAAATTTTTATTTTCTAAAGCTTACACTTATGTAGTTGTAGTAGTAGAAAAACTCATATTGTAAAATCTACTAGCTTTATGTGCTTGTCATTAGATTAAGAAGTGCTTAAGTTAAGAAAAAAATGTTTGAAAATATGGTTCTAACGGCTTGAACAGCACCTAGGTTGTAAAGCCCGGAAGGTTGCCATAATAGCCAATTAATCTATTGTATTTATTTTGGATTAAGAAACGTCTTTAAATTAAAATACAAAACTTGCCCTTTTCATTAAATTTTGAGTTGCCAAATTTTGACCGGCCGCCGTAGCGCAGCGTATCTGCCTACCGTACGGAAGGTCAAATTTTGTCATTTAATAAAAAAGTGAAAAATCATGAAATTTTGAGTTGTGCCACTTGATAACACTGTCATAATCGCAATTTGGGTTTAACTTGAATGTGGAAAAACAAAATGGCTCAAATTGAAAAGGAAAAAAAGCACTAGTGGTATACAAGTCGATCAAACTTATTTTGTAAATAAAAAAGAGTTTTACCAACAGAAAACTATTAGATTTTTGGCCTCCTCCACTAGTTATACCACTGACTGGTTTCAGACACAGTCCATCCCCCAGTCGGACTTTTTACTATAACGAATCGATAGCAAAAAAACGAACTTTACAAAATACACCGGAGTACCACAAGAATACATACCGGGTGCGACTTGGAGACTAGACGCAAATACGTGTTTCACACTTGTTGGGGATCTTCAGTACGGCGTAATTTTTTATATACGAATAATACGAACGATCAAATCAACAAGTCATGGACATATTTTGACCATATTTTGAGAAATGAGAAAAACGTCCGGGTCACACACGAATATCATGACTTAAAAATCTTAGACAATGATATGGTTTTAGTACTACGACACTTCAGAAAGGACAGAAAGGCACTAGAAGAATGCATGGCACTTAAAGAAGAAGAAATAAAGGATCGTTCATACAAGGCATAGGCTTAGTCACTTGATTAGTATTTGGTTTTGTTATAGTGTTAGTTATAGTTTTAGTCTTAAAAATTGCTCACTGTTCATACTTGTCTTTGTTATAGTCATAATAATCACTAAGCAAGTGCATCTAACCTCACTTTTTTGATATTTTGTTTTCTTTACTTTTATTTTTTGTAGTTTGTTTTCAAAGAAAATAAGGTTTAATAGAAACATTTTTTTTTGGAAACTGCAAAACACTTAGCAACTTGTTTTTTGCTTCTCATTTACCTGTATAAAATTTTTGAAAATATTGATTTCCTTCCTGTCAACATAGATCGGCGCCATACTTGCAATTTGGAACTCGCGCATGCGCACTTATATTTGTTATAGTAAAAGTGGTAATTTTAGTCATAAAAGTTGAAAGTTGCCACCTTTTCCTTAGGACTGTGCCTATGACAAAGCATAATCAAAAGCATTGCAAGAACACTTTCATAAGACACAATGGTTTTAACTTTTTTATGATTAACACTGATCTTGATGAACTTGATCTAACACCACAACAAAATCGAGTAACATTATAGGCGGTAAATAGGTACTAATGAATTTCCATGAATACTTTATTCTTGGTCCCAACCAATCTCTCCAATACTTACAGAACTAGCTCAACACTGATGTTTAGTAAATTTTGCTGACATCGCCAATCAGTATTAGTACCGGCGGTCAAAGTGGGTCAGGAATACAATATTAAACATACATGAAAATAAGATCCGAGTCACTGAATAAATACATTAAACAGAAAGAGAACTTCGATATTGTGCGCTTCTTCTTTTTCTTTAACCATGCCCTTTATGAACATTCGCTTTTTAATTTTTAACAAACTACATCCACAATGATTAGCAGATATTTTTTCTGGAACCCACTGGCAGATCCAGAGGGGGGGGGGCGCGTTTTGAAAACATTAAAGAACCACGCACAGGACACTTATAATTTTGAATACGTTGTATAAGTAGTGCTAGTTAAGAAAATGGGTGATTTTAATTTCGTTTCTATGATCAGTTTCTGAGATATCCGTTATCAAAGTGAGTGAGAAAATAGCTATACACTGTTATGTTTCAATTAAGAAAATAGTGGTGTCTCCAGAATAAATGAAAAAAACTGGCTAATATTCCTAAACAGAAGACAGAACACAAGCTGTACGCAAGAGTCTATTGTTATTGTTGACGTCACCGAGTAAAAAGGCACATCGCTATGGCAACCATTGTTACTTCATTTACCAGCCGCCTTGATTTATAGTGTAAATATGGTGTGTTGCGAGAAGTGCCCTTCGTTCGAGATTTGTAGAAGTATTTTCCTGTTTTTCTTGGATTTTTTGATAAAGGTATTAAAAAAATCGTGTTAACAACTCGCGGCTAAAGTGTGTTTTTTTTTACTCGCTGCGCACGTTATTTAAACCAATGCTTGTAAAAAAAGCACTATTTTAGCCATTAGTTGTGAAAACTACTATTTTAATACGATAATAATGATAAAAAATAACAAATAACTTTGCCAAAATAAATTAGTTGTGTCAGGTAGTGTTTGTTAGCCACCACCAACGGCTCAACAAATGTAGATCGAAACCGTTTGGTTAGTGGGGAGGTTCAGGTCACCACTTACCAACATACCAATCTAACCAAACCCCCAAAAACAGTGATGACCATAAAAAATACTTTTTTGGCCTATATTCGTAGTCGCTTGAGCCGGCTTATATAAGTTTTTATTGCTTGCGCCCCGCCCTGGTGAAATTTCTGGATCCGCTACTGCCGTACCCCCAGTAATTTTGTAAAGTGATAGTGGTTATCTCTAATCACAAACACATCAGCTGTTAAAGTTGTCAACGTTTCACCCAAAAGCTCCCTACTATTGGCTTGTATTTGAAGCATGCTCAAAAGAAAAATGGAGATATGCTCTAACTTCATCTGCTGTCTAGGGAGTTTTTCAGTGAAAAAGTTCTACAAGTAGTCACATAAAATTGTCCACAGTGTATATTAATCATCATATTTTCACGGAATTTACCATCATCATTATTAGAGAAGTAGGCGGGGTTTACTAAAAATTTGGCGACACTGTATTCTTGAAAAAAAGTTAAGAAGGGAGCTGCTCCCGAGAGAACACCCGTGTTCTCTTAGTAAGACCCAGTAGTAGAGGCCGATCCCCGTGTTTTCTAACCTAATTTTTATATTGATTTTGTCTGTTTTTGTTTTTTCTGAGTAAAAGCGTAATCATACAAGAGTAAAATGAATGTTGAAGATTTCAACAACATAATTTTAAATGATATGGTAGTGGAAGACACTCGGGAAGACGTGAAAGATGCAGTGGAACAACTAAGGGTTCCAAGGAATGTTTTGGACAAAATAAACCCCTTTGATTTAACAGAACATAAATAAGTCCGATTACTCGGATATTTCTTTCCATAAAATACTGCTTTCCGCATACGTGAATGTAGAGCCACAATAGATCTCTCAGGTCGCAGTGGAGGGAGCTGTAAATTGCATCACTCATAACAAACCTAACCTAACCATACGTAAATGTAGCAGAGAAAGTTCCCCTGTACATATTCGGTCTAGCGAAGATAAATTCTATAAGCAGATCTTTTTGTTGGCTCAATAAAGCCCTGGATTTGTCTACGTTTTCTTTTGCAACTTCATTTTGTAAAAAATAACAACAAATGAAAGACAGCTTATGTAAATTGAGAAAAAATTTTTGGTTGGTTTGTTAGGTCAAAATGTGTTGCATTTTGATTGGTCGCACAAACCGGCAACAGTGTTCCCATCTCTCACTTTCAAGAATAAGCACCCAGTAGGGTCGTTAGTGGCCCTTAACGATATGTGTCATAATATAATGTTTTTGATGATTGATACTAACTTTTCTTTTAGGTTTATGTGCGATAATAAATATTGGGAGCGGTGGCGTATGTAGTAATTTTTCCTGGGGGAGGTGCTTGAATAACATCAGCATCGTCTCAACCAACACCGTTCTCAACTAAAAAGCCAGTTAACTCATTTTCGTTTTAGTATCCTTTGGCCTATGATCGGTGCCATATTGACACCAAAGTGACAAAAAATCCATGTTTTACTTGTCAATTTTGTTATAAAAATGGCAGCCCCAGTAGGCTAAAGGGCACTGAAACGGTAGGAGTTAACTAGCTTTTTAGTTGAGAACGGTATTGTCTCAACTAACAATTTTATTGAATTGAGCCCATACCCTCGCCCTGCGTACGCCCCTGTTGATTGAAGTATAAAAACCGGATACGTTAAATCTGTAGTTTGTTACGTATTTTCTTAACAAAAAATTATAACACCAGTCCTTAACGTAACAAAAGGTATGTGCCCACAGCTTCAGCCGCAGAAGGTCGGGGTTCAAACAACTTTTTGTTTGCTCAATAAAGGTTGGCAAAAATAAAGGGGGAATAGGGCGCCAGGTGATTTAGTTCAAATCACATACCTAATTATGATGAAATCGCCAAAACTTCAAAAAACATGTACGAGACTCTGGTGTAGGATAATTTACTTATCTTGAAACAGAAATTAAAAACCCTATTTAATAGACATATAATTTTTTATAGCAAGAATTTGGGTATTATAATTAACAAACCATATTCAATAACCTAATTTTTTGGGCATACGTATGCAAAAAGAGCTAACTTATCTCTAAAAAAAAAGGTCTTTATCAATTCTTAAAATTAAGCGCATTGAAACAACGTCTATGAAATCTCTGGTAACACTCCGAAAAAAAAAAATAATCGTAGACGAACGCATTAGAGAAAAGGTAAGAAAATGTCACGCTTGTAACATTTTTGTAACGCTGGTAACGACTTGTAACGCTTGTAACACTGTAACGCTCTGATTGGACACACAAGTCGATAAAAATATAAGTTTTTAGAAGAAAATCTACTACGTGGTACTCAGCCTTAATCAGTGGAGCTTCTCTAGCTTTTTCATGCCGGTGGGTTTGGACAAAATGTTAAGGGACTGGAAACTTCTTTAACAGGAAACAATTGGATTTAACTAAGTAGGATTCCGATATACAACTGTTGATCGCAAAATCTATGCCAAACCAAAAACGCCTAAAAGTGAAAAAGTGATCTTGCAAGTTGGTATTTACTCTGTTTATATATTTTTCTATTTTTATAATTTGGAAGTATAAATTTTAGTTTTTTTAAATATTGTTTTATTTTATTGGCAAAGACGCATTTTTCTTTTGAGTTCAAAGTTTCTGTTGCATGTTATTTTGGAAGTAAATTACTTTCTTTGTTCTATTTAACAACAAAATAAAAGACAATATTGTTATTTTATGTATTAGAAAAGAAAAGACCTAGATACTTTATTCGTGATCTTATTGATGTAAGCCATAAAACAAAAAAAGTATTGGAACTATATAAGAGTTTATTTGACTGGATC
This sequence comes from Oxystoma pomonae, assembly GCA_963921995.1. Classification (NCBI taxonomy): domain Eukaryota; kingdom Metazoa; phylum Arthropoda; class Insecta; order Coleoptera; family Brentidae; genus Oxystoma; species Oxystoma pomonae. The sequence continues at coordinate 1,134,137 of OY998167.1, read as the reverse complement.
AGATTTATTTAGCGATAAGTAAATTAGATAGAAATAGTATAGGAAACTTACCTTGAAAATCAGTTTCACACAAAATTTATCACGTTTCTCCCACTATACTTCGTGTAACAATATCGCACCTTTTATCATAAGGCCTCTTTTAAACAACAAACAATCCACCTTAGACCAAAAATACTGCTAAAAATGTTGCTTAAAATTTCTGTTAGCAAGTGAATAAATCCAAAAGTTGAAAATAGCTGTATGTATTAGCTTCGTTTCGCCTTGCCAAATCGAATTATCCGCTATCGGAATAAATCCTGACCGGGGCAAAAAAATGATAAAGCTAAGTTTTTTCTTTCTTTTTTGCATTTTACCTGATTAAGATTTTCATTTAAAGAGGTGGTGAAAAATATATTGTTTATAGTTTGTCTCAAATAATTTTCCGGAATTTGCATCAGTACCAAAAAAAAAATGTGAAGCCAATATAAAAATAAAAAGTAAATAAAAATAGAAGTATAAATCAAGAACTATTACACTATTATATAGGCTATTATCTGGCGAAGGCATAAGGTTCAAAACAGTTTTCAGATATTTCTAATGCTAAAATTGATTTGATCGCGCAATAAAATGTTGTTAAAATTGTTCAAATCGTCGATACATAAATTATTGAACACATCAAATACCGCACGGACCTTGTTAACGTGGTTCTAAATCACACTCTGCAAATATAGAAACGGCAAAAATAACTCAGAGTTTTTCCAGTTTTTCACTCGTGGTATAGGTAATCAATACAGAGGAACTAACCACCGAGCTGTGCAGACACACGCAAGAATTTTCTATGCCAAATTTGGACATAATTACAATTAGGCCTTTTACGTTAGTTGTTGGGATACTTGCGATACTTTTTGTCATTATTCTTTTTTGCTCCTTACCTATTTTACCGCATTTTCTAGAAATAACAACCGTAGATCTGTTATCAATTGGCCATATTGCTATATTCTTTACGTTAGACAAAATTTGAATAAATTTTCTGGGAATGATCAAACCTGGCCATGGTTCATTTGCATATAAAAAATCAAACTAGTGCACATTATCAAGAAAAGTCAATTAATTACCCACCAATAAAATTTTACAATACACTTCCACAGGTAAAAATCAATCAAAAAGAATTTCTAAAAATCCACTAGGAACCCTGTTTTTTTTTTCAAAGTATGGTGGGGGTACAGGTTGACGTCATCAGGTCCTCATTTACACATGCCCATAGACAGTGGCGTAGCCAGGGGGGGGGTTGGGGGTTGATCCCCCCCAGGAGGTCCAACCCAATCTACAATAAATTAATCATGATCAATGGCAACGTGTAATAAAGGGCATTCTTGGTATAATTTTTCTTAAAACTTTCATCTGCAGAGCATTTATGATTTGGTAACAAATCTATATGTATATACCACCGCAACCCTTTTTTTTAAATATTTTACAAAAAATCTAAAAAATCAAAATTTTTAGAGATTTTTTTTTTTTGTAAAATTTTTCGCCTGCAGCGTTATACCAATATTAAATATTGTTACAATTTTGTTTCATTTTAAGCAATTTTTTTCTCAACAACATTACAGCATTTTAGTGTAATTTTTTCAAAATTTTTGCCTACGGCGCATTCAAGGGTTAATTTTGAAAAAATCTGCACATGAGACTTTTTAAAAATAAGTATTTTTCTTCCGCATCACTAAATTAACACTTATTAAACCCCCCCTCCAGAGTCGATATCTGGCTACGCCACTGCCATAGATACCAATAAATGTCCAACAAATATGGAAATACTTTTTCTTACATGATTTCTAGTATATTTCTATGCCTTCCGAACTCACTGGATTTCAATTGGCTAAACCCCCCATTTTGAATAAATATAAAAAACCACAGAAATTAGGGTGACTAAAATTTTTTTAAAGTTGTACAAAATTAGTTCAAAATTATAAGCATATCAAAGTTCGAAATTTTTTTGAGGGGGGTGTGGCTTGACCTGTACCTCCCCCTATATTTAAAAAAAAAACTGGGTTACTAGTGGATTTTCCGAAATTCTTTTTGGTGATATTATGAGTTCAAAATTAGTTCTTAATTTTGAGATAGTAGCTTTTGATTTTTCTCTCCGGTAAATGAGGGGGGTGTAGTTTGACGTCCGACTGCACCCATTTTGAATACAAAAAAAAAACAGGAAGGAGTGTGGTTCAAAATTTTAAAAAGTGATTCTAAATTAGTTCAAAATTGGTTCGAAATTATAAGCATATCAAAGCTCGAATATCTTTCGGGGTCTGGGGAGGGGGTGGCTTGACTTACCTTACATTAAGCCTTTTCTATTTTAATTTTAAATATTATTAAGTCTTCAAGTATTTTTAGGATCTTTTGTACTATTTTATAAGGCGCAATTACACAGACGAACATGCTCAAATAAAAGCTCGTGCAAAAGATCTAAAATTTTTTGCGTGAACATTTTTTTGAGCTTTTCTTTGAACATTTTGTTCGGGTAAATTTTTGAGCAAATTATTGCTATCTATTTTGGAAACATATTTATAAAGATGAGAATAAATAAAATTTCACATCAGTGATCAGTGATCTCAATTCTTTAAAAAAATGGAACACCAACTTTTATTTAAAATTTTTGTGAAAAAAAGCCGACGGCAAGCGAAACATTATTATGGGCTCTACTATCAGTTTTGTCACATGGATTAAGGTTACTTATAATATTTTTTTATTAGGGTTTTTCCCAAATTTTTTTGCCCGGGGTTTTTTTTTGGGATTTTCTTGCAAGTTTTTTTTATTTCCAAGGGTTTTTTCCTAAAGACAAAAAAAAACCCAGGAAAATTTTTCTTTTCCAAAAAAATTTTGAGTTTTTCAAATATCGGCAAAAAACTCAAAAATTGCACTTTTAAGCGGTAATCCGCGCCTCACGACTATGAGGAGTGGTGGGGAGGGGGATTTTTTTTAAACATATTTTTGTAACTTTACTTTACCTTTAGCTTTTATTGTTGTTTTTTAATTCTTCACGCCAGATTTACCTAGTTAGTTTAAGGTCCCAAGGGTTGCTTAAAAAAGCAAAAGGTTTTTGAAAATGGTGAAGATATAGATATTTACTGTCAATTTAATGTAATAATCAAGGTCGATTACTGACACTGAACCAACAATATGCAAAGGGCAAAATTGCGATTCAAAAGGGTGGACGGCCTACTACCTGCGAAATCCAAAACGCGGGATGATAGATCAACGACACAGTCTACTAAGTTACTGCTAAATTATATTTTTTAGACAAGAGTCGGGTTCGTAGGTAATGTAATAAAATGTATACAGATTTTTTAATTTGCCTTAATTATTATTGTAAAAGACTAAACGAGGAAGTAAAATGAAGGGATATTCTTTTCATATACCCTATAAAAATCAGATCAATCGAAGTTGCTTATGAGGTAAAATGTGAATTTCGGCATTAAATCGTTTTTCCGTCGGAAAGCACTTGATTAAAAATACCTTATTTTAAAACTTTGTTTTTCTATTTTCAGGTAAGTTCAATGAATTCCGATAACAATATATATTTTGAATTTGTAAAGAAATTTTTATACCCCCAATTCTTCAAACAAATTTTGCTCAACATTCTCTCCAAAATTTACGTGTGTTTTTTTGTACGAGATTTTGCTCGAACATTTCTTTGAACATTTTGCTCAAGAGGCTCGTGTAAATGTTTGTCGGCATTTCAACATCAAAGGAAAGTTTGTCTGTGTAAATGCGCCTTTATGTATTTTATAAGAACTTGACCATTTTTATTTATTAGTATTATTTGTGGCTTTATAACCTAACTTTGCTATATACTTTAAATTTTTATTATATATTCTGTAAAACTGTGCACCAATATTTTTACCAACTAATTGGTAGCTGTTCAAGATCATAAAAAATCGTTACAAAACGAGTATATACTTTATTCGCAATCGAGTTGTTCCAGAAATCTAAATTTTGGTATTCTTACGTTTCGCATCGCCCACCACTATTATTATTTAACAGCAAGATAAAAAATCGCATCGCATATTTTTACCCTCTTGTTTGATCAAGTATGTGGCATTAAATAGTATCTTCTAGCATAGAATTAATCCCAGTGTTACCGTTAGAATAGAGAATTACATCAAGGATCCTAAATTATTGGATTCGATCGGCTGGTTGAGCTGACCTCTTTAGAACCAAGTAAACTACTCCTCTAAGCATCAGTGCTCACCCAAAGAGATACACACCTTGTCTGTAAAGCGCGCGCTTGTGATATCTCGATGTCATCTGAGTGTTATTCGAACATATTCATCCAAGTTTATATAAATAAATAAAATCTCGGCATTTACCTACCAGCCTCGGTAAAGAAACTACAAAGCAAACAAGAAACAGCGACCCAAGCAGCGTTTTAGGTTCAGTCAACACCGTCTCAGTTAAAAAGCCACAGAAAATTCAGTTTAGTTGAGACGGTGTTGGTTTAACAAAGGACTTAATTATGTAAGGTGGGAAAGTTGGAAAAAAGTAGCAAATATAGCCCAAAAAAAATCCTTTCTGTAGTTGATAAGTTGATAAGGTTTTGATTTTTAATTTAAGAAATACATATCCTCTTTTTTACCTTTTCAGAAAATAGATCAACTAAAGACCTTCAACTTTAATATTAGAACTTTGTGTTTATGTCTTCCAGTAAAAACTATCAAATATATACAAGTGGCTTTAATACACGATTCCAATTTTCGAGTACCTTTTAACCGGTTTAGGGTAGGCAAAAAATCTCCAGATTCACTTGGAATGAAAATATTCAATTACCTAGCAGAAAAAATTAAAACTGCCATTTATTCAAATGCGAAAAGTTTTTATCAGAAAAATGTTTTTATTCCTTGGAGGAATTTTTTGTGCAAAATAATATTATTCATGAAGTTAAACTTCCAAATCAGTTACATCAACCGAAAAGAACTTAAAAAAGAGAAGATCAAAAGATCTTGGGAGGAAAGAACGAAAATTCAAAATTGGATGAGTGTCCCACAAGGAACACACAAAAGACCAAAGCGAAAGGAGAAACAATTAAACGATGTTTCGCCCGGGGTGACCAGCGTGGGCTCATCAGTGTATTCACTAGTCACCCTCAATCTCTCTGACTTCCAACTCTGAATCACTCACAAATACGCATCGTTCCGCATGGTACTTATTATAAGTCACCTGATACGGGTTCGTCCTGGCTATACAATTAAAACAAGAAGTTAAAAACTTCCAAATCAGTTACATCAACCGAAAAGAATCTAAAAAAGAGAAGATCAAAAGATCTTGGGAGGAAAGAACGAAAATTCAAAATTGGATGAATGTCCCACAAGGAACACACAAAAGACCAAAGCGAAAGGAGAAACAATTAAACGATGTTTTGCCCGGGGTAACCAGCGTAGGCTCGTCAGTGGATTTACTAGTCACCTTCAATCCAGACATCATTCATCATTTTAGATAGATAGTTTAACTTCTTGTTTTAATTGTCTTGTTTTAATATTCCTATTGGAAAGATTAACACGCCAGGACGAACCCGTAACAGGTGACTTATAATAAGTACCATTCGGAACGATGCCTATTTGTGAGTGATTCAGAGTTGGAAGTCAGAGTGTGCGATGGTATTAAATGATGTCTGGATTGAGGGTGACTAGTGAATATTATTCATGTTTTGTTTATAAACGTTGTGTTTATTTTGAAATGTCTAGGTTTGTTATTTACTCTTTATATTTCTTGAAGTTTTACAACTTTTAAATAAAATTGTATTTTTCCTCTCTATTTGACGTTTGCCATACATGTAATATTGTCCTACGGAAATAAAAGATATTGTATGGTATTGTATTCCCTCGAATAACAGTAGCCACTTTAAGTTGGTCATGCTTTCTTTGGTTCGGCGGCTCGTGTATTGACTTTTTGACTCCGGTCCGCAAAACTCGCTGCGTCTACTATCATATCTTTACGTTACCAGCATGCCGCAGACGCGATACTACGTAGCTCATATCTAAACGTTATACGTCCTATGACCAACTTAAAGTCATCATCATAGGCAATCACTCGATACCGAGTATGATTTTCCTCTATTCTGTATCGTCGCTATCTGTTGTGCGTTTTTTGATGGCTATGTAAGCCAATTCTCGAGCCGCACACCCTTCCACAGTCTTGGCACACCCAGTCTCCGGCAGCAGCCGGTTGTTGTTGGTCATCCATTCTTCCATTTTGTCGCTCCGTTCTACGTTCTCTCTTTTCCGTTTCTAGTCTACGTCGTTGCTCTTCAAAAGTTTGTGCTCCCTCTTGGACTGTTCGGCGCCATGTAGCCCTATCGTTTGCCGTGGTCTCGAAGTTGTTTATATCGATGTGACCCTTCATCATATTGCCTTTGAGAACGTCCTTGTACCTTTTTTGTTGACCTCCTTGATTTCTCTTTCCCTCCTTCAGTTGTCCATAAAATATCTGCTTTGGGAGACGTGTTTCAGGCATGCGGATAACGTGACCAGTCCAACGAAGCTGGTGCTTGAAGATAAGGGCTTCTATACTAGTTGTTCTGGCTTCTTCTAAGATACTTCTGTTTGTTCGTCGGCCTTGTCATTTGATTCTCAGTATTCGTCTTAAACAACTTTGGTGATATTTTTCTAGTCGTTTGATATGCCTTCTGTACTTAAAGTACCTAAGACATGATGCAACGCTAATACTTTTTAAACTATGGTTTCTTTAAAGGTACGAATTCATACCGTTTACTTTTGCATCTATTCGGCATCTTTTAGCTAATTGTGACTCACTATGACCTGTGACCCTCATATGGAACGCCGTAGCGTACCGCTTTACAATATGAAGGAACCAAAAACATAGGAGATAACATTCAGGTTGTCGTCTTTATTCTGTCACTTAGGAAAGAAGGTTTATTAGTTGTGATGGCGTTTCAGTGAGTTATTTAGTAGGTAGGTACAGGGTGATTCATTGTATTTGGACCCCCCAGTTAGGACCGTTAAGCGTAAATATTCTTTTTTTTTGTGTGAGATAATGGGGAAGTCACTTTCAAACGCGGTTATGAGATATCCATAATTTTTATGGAGTCAAATAGCTGAACATTGCATGGAAGGCACTTTTTTGATTTTTTGCCAAATAAGCTAAAATTTCCACCGATTCAATATTTGAATATTTCGAGTTGATAGCTTTAGAAAAAAATTTAACTTATTCGTCAAAAAATCAAAAAAGTGCTTAAAGCCGTGTCTTATTTTGTTACAAATATACCTTCTACTCAAAGTTCAGTCAATTCTGATGTTTATTTGACTCCAAAAAGTATGTATATCACATGACCCGTTTTGAATGTAACTTCGACATTTTCTAAGCTAGTCATTTACAGAAAAAAAGGAATCTCTTTGCAATATCAAATAATGACAGCAACTTTTTAATCGTTTTACAGTGTTTAGCCTATTTAAGAAAGTCCTAATTTTAGGAAAATAGTTTTGGACATATTTTGAATGGAGACTCCCCTTTAGGTACACTTCTCTCTACGTAAAACTGGTACAGCAGAAGTTAGCAGCCTAAATAATTTTTATAGTACGTCATTGTCTTCCTTCTTCCTTCCTAAAAGTGACAATGTCACACACTCCTGACAACATCATGTTTTGCATGTCAGTGTCATCAAAATTTTAAAAAATACCGCCGCATCTTTCCGAATTTGATAAAGCTTGATATTAGCAAAACTAGACTGTGGTTGGTCTATTCGACATGTAGCTATTCGTTATGGGAAAGCAAGTAGGAAGACCAAGAAGCAATCGATTTTCTGAAAATCATCCATTTGCGAAAGAAGTAAAAATTGAATAAAATTTTCCAGGATCCATAACAACATTAGGCAGGAGGATTAAACGTTCGAGGCTAAGGTGTCGCATTGCGGCAAAAAAAATTAAACTAAGTGAGGAAAGAAGCATTCTCGATTAATTTTTGCGTTGAATTATTCTCTGAGGGACGAAGAATTTTGGCAGCAGTTGGTTTTCACAGATGAGAAGATCTTTAAGTTCAACAGCGATAAACAACAAATTCTGGTTTATCTACCGCCAAGAATCCGATCCGAAGAACGATGTTTTGCTGGAAACGAAGACGACTGTTTGGTGCTGGATATCAGCTAGAGGATGGGTGATTTACAGCCGAAGTTTACGTTAATATGCTGGAAAATGTAATACTTCCAGAGGTGAGAGTCCCTTATCCAGATTATTTTGTATTCCAGCAAGATAACTATCCAGTTCATACGGCCAGAATTGCACAGCGATGGTTCCAGGATAATAATACCGAAGTTTTGCCTTGGCCTGCAAAAACCCCTGATGCGAATCCAATAGAGAACATTTGGGGACTTATTATTATGCATGTTTAATATCATGCGTAGGAATTCAGAATATCCAATGGAACTCATCGTAAGGGCATAAATAAGGAAGTTATTGCTGAAAATCCAAACCTGTTTGAAAATTTAACCAATTCAATGCCCAACAGACTTCAAAACATCATTGCAGCCAACGATGCAATGAGGCGCTATTAAAAATAAGTTTTTTTTATATATATATTTTTGATTATGTTATTTTTTTTAATGATGAACTTGATTAATTGTTTTGGGCTACTACCTTTCGTCAAACCGGTGCCTTCCTTTCGAAGGACAGTTCCTTATTCTTGAAATCGATTTATTATGGTTCCTATCGTAGACTTGCTTCTTTCATAGTCAGCTGGTCGAATAGACGAATTACTGTGTAGCTTATGTTTAGTTAATAATTTTTGCTTTTTTGAAATGTGGTTTTTATTTTTAGTAGCCTCATATTTTGAACTAGTAAAAAATATAAAAAAGAGACGATCCAAAGATCTTGGGAGGAAAGAACGAAAATTCAAAATTGAATGAGTGTCGCACAAGGAACCCACAAAAGACCAAAGCGAAAGGAGAAACAATTAAACGATTTTTTCGCCCGGGGCGACCAGCGTGGGCTCGTCAGTCAGTGGATTCACTAGTAGCACATTCTGACTTCCAACTATGAATCACTCACAAATAGGCATCGTTCCGCATGGTACTTATTATAAGTCACCTGATACGGGTTCGTCCTGGCGTGTTAATCTTTCCAATAGGAATATGCTCCTAAGAAAATTAAAACAAGAAGTTAAAAACTTCCAAATCAGTTACATCAACCGAAAAGAATCTAAAAAAGAGACGATCAAAAGATCTTGGGGGAAAAGAACGAAAATTCAAGATTGAATGAGTGTCCCACAAGGAACACACAAAAGACCAAAGCGAAAGGAGAAACAATTAAACGATGTTTCGCCCGGGGTGACCAGCATGGGCTCGTGTGCGATGGTGTTAAATGATGTCTGGATTGAGGGTGACTAGTGAATCCACTGACGAGCCCTGGCTGGTCACCCCGGGCGAAACATCGTTTAATTGTTTTTCCTTTCGCTTTGGTCTTTCGTGTGTTCCTTGTGGGACACTCATTCAATTTTGAATTTTCGTTCTTTGCTCCCAAGATCTTTTGATCGTCTCTTTTTTAGATTGTTTTCGGTTGATGTAACTAATTTGGAAGTTTTTACCTTCTTGTTTTAGTAAAAAATAAACAAGACGTCGCCTTATAAAAAGTTTATATACGCCAAAAATATAACCTAATATGACGAAAGTCAAAAAGTCAGTGTTGCACGTAGGAAAATATAAAAAATCGTGTTTGCAGTTACCTTCTGCTGTACCAATTATATTTGGAGAGAAGTGTAACTAATCAGTACCATACTGATGACGTATTTTAATAATATGAAATAAATCAGAATGCAATATTGACACACGGGGATATTTTGCCGCCAATTAAAACTTTAAACAGATAATTACTTTGTTTATCATCGCAATTTTTTTGAGCCTTAATTTTCAAACCAAAATACTTTTTTTTCTCCGAGAAGAAGTGTAAAGAAATTCGCCTTCTCAATACAATATGATGTAATTAACCATGTTTTTAGCTACAACAAAAGATGCCAAACTCACTTTGGATATCGGATGGGTGTATAGTAATGGGTTGTTCGTTTCTGGCAAGTTGTTTTGCCCCTGTCATCTAGAATAAAAAAATAAGCTTGAATTGAAGCTTTAATTACTGCCTTTGCGGCAATTTAACCTTCATCAAAAACATGATTTTAGTAACTGTCTGTAGATAACTAAAGTATGACTTTTTTGGTTACCGATGCAAAAAACTTTTTTTTTTGATCACGGGTGCAAAAAAAGATTTATGTCCGTTTTTTACCCAAAAAAATTAAAGAAAAATAGCGGAAAATAGTAATATTGAAAAAATCTAATTATTCTTGCCTAAAAATTAAGCCATTTCCACCAGTTTTGAGAAAGTATTTACGGAAAAAATCATTTAAAAATATCATTCATTCAATTATTTAACAATGAACGTCACCGAGTAAAATCGCTAAGGAAACGATTGTTATTTCATTTACCAGCCGCCTTGATTTATACTATAAAGATGGTGTGTTGCGAGAAATTCTCTTCTTTCGAGATTTTTGAAAGTATTTTCCTGTTTTCCTTGGATTTTTTGATAAAGATATTAAAAAAAATAGTGTTAACAACTCGCGGCTAAACTGGGCTTTTTTTACTAGCGTTTTTAAATACCTCGTTGCGCTCGATATTTTAACCAACGCTTGTAAAAATATGTAAATTTTAGCCACTAGTTGTTAAAACTACTATTTTTATATACCTACATCAAAAATATTATTTTTAGATAACTGCAGACAATTAAAGCATGGCTTTTTTGGTTACCGATTAAAAAAAACTTTTTTTTATCACGGGTGCAAACAAACATTTCTGTCCGTTTTTTACCCAAAATTAAAGAGAAATAGCGGAAAATAGTAATATTGAAAAAATTTCATTGTTCTTGCCTAAAAATTAAGCTATTTCCGTCAGTTTTCACCAAGTACTTAAGAGTGAATTTGAATCCTAAAAACAGTTCGTTTAGTTAAACAGATAAACCGCACATCAAAAATTAACAAAATTTTGCACAGCGGAGGCTTCTGGTATCCAGTAGCATTGACCATTCGCCTGTTTTTTCAAGAAAAATAAATATATCTTGTTTTCATTTAGTTTTTTAAAATAATCAATCATTTTTACCGTGAATTAAACATTTTTGGGATACGTAAAATTATGTAAAAAACTTAAAATTATGCAAAATCCGTGAAATGGTTCCGGGATAATGCTTGAAACTGTCACCGTACAAAATTTGATATAAATTTGATTACCAGTTTTTAGATTAAGTAATTGGAAGAAGCGCATTTTTTATTAAAATTCACCCTTAAGAAAAAATCTTTTAAAAACATCGTTAAAGTATCAAACTGTCAAAGATTAAAGTGTTGCAACAATGAACGTCACCGATAAAAAAGGCACATCGCTATGGGAACCATTGTTATTTCATTTACCAGCCGCCTCGATTTATAGTGTTGCGAGAAATGCTCTTCGTTCGAGATTTTTAAAAGTATTTTCCTGTTTTTCTTGGATTTTTTGATGAAGGTATTTAAAAAAATAGTGTTAACGACTCGCGGCTGAACCGGGCTTTTTTTTACTCGCGTTTTTAAATACCTCGCTGCGCTCGTTATTTAAACCAACGCACTTATTTTTTATAAAAAAAAAACGGTGCAGAAAAATTAAGCCACTTTCTATCCAAGTATTTACAAAAAAAAAATAAAAAATTGGACAATAACAAAATATCAGAATTTAAAATACAACAAACAAACGGAAGATATTCACTGCCATTCTAACGAAACAATAGGAGTTTTCTAGTACTTCAGCGCAAAATGAACTACCTACATTTAGATTACTCACAAAAGAGGGTAGAACCTAGAACTACAGAGCATGCCGGTGACGCTTATGTGCCTTAAAATACGGCTTAACGGCGCAAGAACAATCCAGAGATAATATAAATTTGTCAATCGATTTCAATACGTCATCTACCACTCATTATCTATCTCTGGTTTCTTTACTGTATTCTCCTGTTCACAGATTGCGCCGCGAATCATTGGGGATTAGGGTCACTGGATCCTAAAACCTGCGGCTGGGACCGCAGGTCTCAGGATCCAGTGACCCTATGGGGGATTGTTTATTTATCACCTAGGTGATCGAATTGAGAGCGTTGACAACTAGTCAAATGGCCATACACACAGGCCACTTAAGGGTTCTAAAAAGTAGCTTTTCACCAAAGGAAAAATTATTAAATAAAACACAAAAACCAGGCCGACGAACTCCAAAACAAAACGACAAAACTAAGGTTATGAAGAATGTCAGGCAGACACACTGACATTGGTTAGTTTCAAATACAGTGAGTCCACCAATTTCGATGTTTGCATGGCATAAATTTTTTTCCTGGTAAGGGGTGTTACCTAGGTATATATGCTAGATCTCTCTTAGCCAAATACATCTAGGAAAGGAGAACACTAGAAACTATGCCTAGGGTAAGCTCACAAAAAAAAGACGTGGGTGGTTAATTTTGATGGTGACGGTATCTATAATATAACCATTTAAGTACTTTTTGATGCTAGGCATATAACTAATATTGATAGGTAACCAGTATAGATCATGTTTTTACATTTCTGCATGTTTTAGCTTTAGAGGAAAATAATACTCAATTTGTTTTTTATTAGAGGAAGAGGATTACAAAGCTTATTAATACAATCTAGAGAGTTTTTGAAATTAGGTGTCCATTATTTGGAAAATTACAAATATTTCCAATTTAGTTTTACAGGTCTCTATAAAGGGTATTTCTGACTGTTTCTGACGTAATATGGGCGCGCCAATTTTTAAACACCACAAAAGCTAAAACAGTTTTTTTCAAAAAATAAACAAAATTTTAAAAAAGTACCAAGATTTTATGGAAAAACATAGTCCAATAAACAATTTAGGCAAAAAAGGATTGCCTAATAAACGGACCCAACAGCGTTGCCGGTTTAACGATGTAATTGGGCCGTTAAGGTCACAAAAACGGCATAGATTTGACAACACTTCTTTGCTAATTTTTTTGAAAGATCAACAATAGGTGGCATCCCTAATACCATTTCGAGTGAGATCGTGCAGTGTTTAGAACATGGTGCGAACACCATATGTTGGGAAAAGTATAATTTATTAGAAACGTAACCATTTATTAATGCTTCTTTAAAAGATTTTGATGCTCGGATTCATGCTGCATGGATTGCAATGTCTCGAAATTAAAAAGAATTAAAATAAAAATCATTATTCAACATCAAAAAAATAACAAATTTCCGTATTATCTTTATCACTTGACATGTATCAATTTATTGGCCGAATGTTCCATTAGACAAGTGGCCGGTGGCTATGCGGAACGTGAATTCCAATACTCCAATCGAACTCACTTCAGTTTCCTTGGGCCTACTAAATTACGTGACCTTGGCGTTTCAGAATTCCGGCGGAATATTGCTTACAAAGAAAAAGAACATAATTTTTTTGTTATCAGATAATAGGATTTATAAAAATCTACAACCGTATCCAAGGATTTTTCAAAATTTGGTGTATTTTTTTCAAAAAATAAAAAAATCCAAAAATTGCTGTTACAGATTTCTATGTTATCGACGACGCTAAAGAAAAAGCCAGGTAAGATTTTTGACTATTGTTAGTCGTGTTTATTTTATTTCGAAAATGAGAGAGTCCAGCAAAAAACTGTATGGATACGGTTGTGAGGAATTCAAAAATAAACATTCCTGCCAAATTTAGTCCGTTTTCTCATTTCCGATTTTCTGCCCGGTAAAGATTAGCCCAAAAACAAAAAAGTAGTGTTGTCAAATCTATGCCGTTTTTGTGTTCTTAAGCAAAAAAAGTTCCTGTAAAGTGGCGTCCTCTGTATGAACGATTGAAACCAAGAAAAGTACCTACTGCCACGGAAGTAAGAATAGGTGGAATGATAATAGCCTATAAAGAAAATGATCGCTACATGTACATTTGTGAGATTAAAGCTACATTTACATTGAATTCGATCTCCAATTTAATGTTGAATTTTGACAGCTTATTATATGGGAACCTACAGAATCATTTACATTCGAAGTTGACATTACATAAGACAGCTGTCAAAATTGGAGATTGAATTTCATTTCCTAACTTGAGGCTAATAATAAAAAGGGTTATCGCACAGCACTTATGAACTGAAAAAAATCAGTCATTCCGGTTGTATAACAGCACTGAACAAATCAAAACTCTATATTTTTAGCAAAAACAGTCAAAAAAGCCGAACACACTTTATTTTAACTAAAAAAACCACAAAAGGCTAAAAAAAAGACGCAGTAATATCCTAATAACTTTTGGTTTGGTTCGAACAAGTGTGTGGCTAAAAAAACCAGGCCAATATATACCATGTTTACAGGGGGATTTGAAAGCCATCTAAAAATGCTATAACTTTACTTTTTCTATTACCAAAAATCTAAATACACAAAATGTTAATATATTGTGGCTAAAAAAACCAGGCAAATATATACCATGTTTACAGGGGGATTTGAAAGTCATCTAAAAATGCTATAACTTTACTTTTTCTATTACCAAAAATCTAAATACACAAAATGTTAATATATTACGAAAAATCATGGTAAAAATTACCATTTACTGATTGTGGAAAAGACACATCAGAAAAAAAATGCCAATACGATTCGATTGATATGACTACGTTCTTTTAAGCTCATAACTGTCACCTACAAAAGGCGGTCATTTTTGTGAAATTTCTCAGGGAGTATTATCATTCCACCTATTTTTCCTTTCGTGCCTACTGCAGTAAGCCTGTCTTGAAGAAAGAATTATGAATACAGCCCTTAGATCTCGTGAAAGGAAGCGTTAAATTATAAAAAGAAATCTTACTTTCTATTTTCATCATTTTTCACCAACCAACAAAAAATATTCGAGTAGGAATACGACCTAAGTTGAAAAGTATAATCCGCCACAATTTTTCATGGCCCCGATCGTTTCCAGGGTAAATTTTGCTAAATTTAAATTATTGATATGTCGATTTTAATAAACGGACACATTTAAATATAGTATCAAGTAACAGTATGCGTTTGACACTTTAGTGTACCTTTAAAACCATATGCAAGATAATAAAATTTGATATGCAGTGTATTACGATTTCTTGACTTTGTTCTCATAAAATAAATTTGAACCCGTCACCGTCATCACTCTCATTTTGGCTTGGATTAGTTATACGTACTAAGATCCATTAAGTTCCTCACTTAATCTAAAAGAACATAGCTTATAATATAAATTAAGTCACGTTGAAGAAAAATAATATAAGACACATTTATACAACAGACATAGAATACAGACAGACATTAATTATGATAGCACTTACATACATAAAATTAATTTTTATAAAAAGACGCTTTCAACAAAAGAACATTACTATTATAAAATGCACCGTATTAGGTGTGCCTTAAGTTTAGATTTAAAAATATTTATTGTTTGGCAGTCTTTAATTTTGTTTGGTAGGTTGTTGAACATATTTAAACCCTTGTAAAAGATAGAGTTCTTCGTTGAATTCTTAGTATATCGCTTAGTACGAAAGTCGTTTCTATCTCCCGATTGTATTCTACTTCCTCCAGTAAGTAAATTGGAGCATTCTTAGTTTTTAGTTTGTAAATAAAAACAAATGATGAAATGATGATGAAAACGCCTGAAAAATGAATCATGTAAACGTGACCTTAATAAAAAAAAAAGCTCAACGCAAGACCGCAGAGATGGGATTCTGATATCCGTATTCGAGCGGAATTCTCCGTTTTTCAGAACTAAAAGGAAGACAGAATATTTGACATTCATTTATTTTTAGGGGATGAGCATCCCTCTCCACCCGATCCCCTTGCCTAGCCGTTAAAATAAGCTTACAGTGAAATATTTTCATATTTTATTTCGTCGCAAGTCGCATATACCGACCTGCGGCAAAAAGAGACACTACTTGAATGTAGTAATATCTATTTTATTGAGTTGATATTTCATAGTTGTTTATCGTTTGATGGATATCGCTACTACGGCATGTAAGAAGAAGCCTATAAGCCAACTAGATATATCTGGAAGGACCTAGTGAACAGTTTATTGCACGCACGTGTGTCTGAGAAAAATTCCTGGTTCTGTTTTATAAGTAAATCTATTTTACAAACAGTTAGATACATCTGTTTTGGCTGGGGCCTTAATCTTGATTTGATAGAAAAGACTGTATTCACCAACCAATTCTATTGAAATATCTCAATTAGTACAAAGCAGGAAAGTTGGTGGAAATATGCGAGAGAAAAAAGTTTATTCTGTATTTAAGAATAGATCTATATTTAAAAAAATATATTATTTAATGCAAACATATTATTCTTCTATAAACATTATTAAATTCTTCAAACAAATATTTAGTTATTAAAAACTTTGAAAAATAAGTGTTTTTAAATTAGTAGGGAGGAAAAACCTTGCACTATCAAACAACATATAACCAAATCTTGAGTTAAAACTTATCCTTCAAAAACGACTTTATGCGCTTAAATTTAGCTTAATATAAAAATTTTAGCATTTCTGTCAAAAAACCGTATAAAATCTCACACAGGCTCTGACGACGTCTTAGTTTCATTTGTCTTATTATTATTAATGTCATAGATTAGGTTAGGTTTAGTTTAGTTCGATTTGTTTGGTTTAACAGTAAAATATGTTTGAATCAAAGATAGTATTCCTTGGATTAAAGAACTCCTATTCTTAGTTTAAATTAAAAATTGCGTGTTGAATTAAGGTTATTATAATTTCGTGTTGGATTTAGCATAACAATTATTGTTTTAAGTATTAAAGAAGAGCCTAAATATCCATCCAATTAGTTGTGAATACTTGTTTCAACGACTCACTTAAATCCCAGACAAACCAAATCTGTAGGAAATTTTGTCCAAGGCATATCCCTCGCATAATACAAATGTCAAAATGTTGGACGGCTCTTGGACATCCCAAAAAAGTCCAAAAGTTTCAATATTTTTACTATTGTACCACTATACTAAATCCATTGGTTATTCAGTGGAACAAAATTCTGTCCAAAAGTTATCAATTGGCTATCCAAAAAGTATCTTTTTGGTTCACTGTTGGAAAAAATTAATAAATACAGTAGACAGTTTTGTCAAAAGCGACGATATTTTCAATATTTAAGTATAGAGGTACCTATTTGAACCACTCCAACATCATAAGTCTGATTGTCGATCCTTGCGGATGGAGTTCCTAGCAAAGCATGGGTACTAAAATACCAATTATTCCAAAATAATAAAAAATACTTACTTATATGATTCGGCTAGATATGAGAGAAATGTTATTGTTGCTAATGAATAAGCAAAAACATGATCCATTGGATTTCCACAACAGTTCGGATAAATGACTATATTTATTAAAGTGTCAACTAGGTCAAGCCCAATCGACATGGATTTTTTTGATAAATATTCAATGTTGAGTCAATGTATAAAGTACGTCACTTTTGCTGGACCAAGCAAAATCGTTATTCATTGGATATCCAAAAACTAACTGAAAAAAGCAGTTCTTTATGGATCAAAATTGGAAGTCCATTGGACTCAGTTTCTTTATTATCCACTGTATCAGGAAAATCCTTTGTCCAATGGATGTCCATAAATGGCCCATGGACGGGCGGTTTTGGACAAAAAAATTGCACAAATAGAGAGTGATTCATCGTAATCGTATCTCAGTGCGCATGCTCAGAACGGATACGTCGTACAACAGCGACTACGTCTCACCTATCTCTACGACCAGTCCTGCAGTATTCATACGCAACTAGCGTATACTAACCATTTTGTTATCTGTGGGTTTTATTTTATGAGGTAAAACTGTACATCAAGCACTGAACAAGAATTTGGTTTGGTTACGTCGTACGTTGTAAGCACAAATTTAAATATTTTTTTTTAAGGACGCTTTCACAAACGCATAAAAGATACGCTAACAACAAGGAATTAAAAAGTAGCTTGCCAACGTGTCTATTATCTTCGCAGTTTATTTTAGGCTATCGTTATCGAGTTTTTTATCGTAGAGAAAGCGGCGTTAGGTTATAAACGACAAAGAGAGAATAAGTGGTCGAAAATTAGTTCGTTGGTTAGACCAAAGACGTTTTTTTACATTGAACCCGTTTTGAAAAACTTTTTCAATAAATACGTCATTGATTAGTGACATCACAACTCTGAAATTTAGTAAAATCCGCATAAAATTGAAAAGGTTTTTTATATTATTTATAGGATCAATTTAAATGTCAATTTTTCTCGCTCGTTATCAATGACATCACTTTTCCACCAATTTGAATGGTTTAGAAACGAGCTTTTTGTTCGTTTCGAACTAGCTCTTCTGCCTCTCCATATTGAAATTTTGTGCCGGTGACAAAGAGAGAAATAGATATCAGTGGCAAGACGTTGGACTATAGACTAGGCATTAGTTAACTGTCAAATATTGTGGCTAACTTCTCGTCACCTCAGCGTCTTTATTTTTGTTTTTCCACCTTTTCCACAAAGATTTTTTATATAAATATATTTGTGAAAAGATTCCTTCTATATTTTCGTTTTTTTTAAGATAGTGTCGATGAAACATTAGTTTATTCGAGCCACAAGCGCCTTGTCAAACTATGACGTATACATCATTGTTTCGAAAATTTTAGCAATTTTTTGTGCGCTTACTATAGTTACTATTGTTTTCTTCTTTTAATTGCATCGGTCTGAGAGAGATCAAGCTTACCAGAAAATGCTCCCTCTGCACCTCTCTGCCCATAAAACATGACTATCTCCTTGATATAGTAATCGTTGACAGATATACGGGGTCGAAGGGTGTACAGGCGGGTCTGACAGGCCATTTTCCTGGTATGTTGTAGTATGCTGGATGTGTCTTAGCCGAATGCATTTAGAAAAAGAAAACAATAGTAACTATAGTCAGCTCACAAAAATTTGCTATTTTTTGAAATAGTTGCATATGAGAAAACGCCTCAAACGTTTTTGGAAACAAACAAGATAATTCTATATTCTGAGAATATCCTATGAATGTAAATATTTTATCTCGATATTTTCACAGGAGGCAGAATTTATTAGTGACAACTGTACCTACCGGCTCTAAGGAGTGGGTTGATTTTTGCATATGATTTGTCAGACGATTTTGTAAAAACAATTACACATGTGCAGCAAAGGCGTAAACCGCACTCGACAATAAGTTTTTTGTGGCAATTATAACGGGCTTGGTAAAAGAATTAAATTCCCAAAAAAAACAATTAAAAAATTGCCATTCCTGCGAGACCTCTTAACCAAAACAGCATTAAATATTCATCGCACAGCACAAGCCAAAACCCATTTTTTAAATATTGACCGACCGTCGAATCGAGTAAGCCCAAATTTCTCTGTCGATTATTGTATTTTCAAAACTGATAATTATACAAAAAATAAACAATTAACATACCGAATTAAGTATTTATAGCGTTAATAATGACAGTGGTTTATCCCAAATCTTTTAAACGCACATGGAATACTAAAGAATATATGACTTTGGGTGCATCAAAAAGACGTGATTGGCAAAATGTAAGGTTGTTTATTGACTTTATGGTTAAATGATATAATGGATTTTTCATGTGTTCGATGTGTCTAAAGATTAAAATTTTCTTTTTTTTAGGGATTTGGTGAGAGAGATGGAGATGATAAAAATTTAATCTAAGGGGGATTTCCAACTCAAGAATTACCACGTAAGCCAGCTCTTTTTATCTCTATCGCAAGTAAATTAATGTAGCTACTTATACCCAGGGTTCTAGGGTGCCAAAAGACATGTATCTGAGTAAGAACGCTATTTAATTCAGATGTACTGAAGAGAGATGCCGGCTACGCAACGTTGTCAAGCAAACAGTTTAGGGAAACTTTCAGCTCTTTAGTCTGTTTTATTCGAAGACGCGGGCGTGAAAGAGATCGTAGATGTAATTTTTCTCAATCAATCACTTAGAAGATCTCAATATTATTTTTATTTATTTGATACTGAAATGATGCAACTAAAATATTACCAAATATTTTTTATGTAAGACCTGAAGAGTCCCTTCCCGACTCCGTACATTTAAGAAGGGGAGAGGAGCGCCGTTTCCTCGGCAATTTTTGTAAAATAAAGGAGTCTAAAGAATCAAGAATTTAAAAAAAAACACCAGTCTGTCATTAAATTTAATAACAGCTTTAATGAGAATTGAACACGGTTACAAAAAGTGTTCTAAGTAGAAAGAGTAGGGGGTTGCAGATTGAAAGACTGCGCTACCTTGTTTCAAGTTTTTTTATTCTTTTAAAAAAGTAAAAAGAACCAAGCACGAAATACATTGAAAACCGGTCACGGTCAAATTGCTTTATATTGTAGCCCTATGAATCCTCATTAAATAAAAGCAAAAAAAATGGGGGTGAGTCGGAATGTTTGGGAGCTACGGCCCTATAAAGTCGCCACTGCAGGGCCCCTTTAAAATTCACAGAAAGGCAATAAGAGCATATGTAGAAATGTGATATATAAATTCAGGGGTTTTTAGGGATGTCTAATCGAACAATGATATTTTAACTATGTTGGGAATTTGGAACCTTTGGTTGCACTAAAACAAAATTATGATTGTTTTCCACAAAACCAAAACTACACTTTTTTGCACTCGACGCGCGTTTCGCTAACAACGTTAGCATCATCAGGAGACGATAAACAATGTCCTGATGACGCTAACGTTGTTAGCAAAACGCGCGTCGAGTGCAAAAAAGTGTAGTTTTGGTTTTGTGGAAAACAATCATAATTTTGTTTTAATGATATTTTAGTTTAAATATTTTGACGTTTAAGTGACCGAATCCAATATGGCCGCTATAGTTTAAGTCATTTTTATTTAAATATTTTCGAGTTAAGGGGTGTGATATAGCTGAGGAATTTTAATGGACATCAAATCGGAAAAATGCATTGTCATTTAATTATTTTGACGTATAATTGTAATAATTTGAGATGGCGGACAATTCACATTATTGCTGTTGTTACAAGTTTTAATTCGACTATTTTACCCTTTCCGAGTGTCAGGAAATACGAAGAAAGAAAGCGGCACTTTTCTGGACACGATGGCAGTTGCAGGAACGACACGCAAGCCATCGAGGGGGAAAAGGCAGTTTACCTGGCACTTTACGCATGATATGTATAAGCAACAAGATTTAAGCAATAAGCTTCAAATATTCCGGTAAAAAAAAAATATCAGTATTTCAATTTTCTAAAATAAACGTAGTCACTTACTTTACCGCACCATGTGCGATAAAGGTAGTTCTTGGTACCTAGTTTTTTAACGGTACCCTTTGCCTACGCCTGTTTTGGAGATGCCTCTTTTTTGTCTAAAGTTTTAGTTACTGCACAACTAATGCATTAAAATTATAAAATAGTTGAATAGTATGCTTTAAAATAATAATATAATTCTCCGAATGCATCATACTGCCAGTTAAAACTTGTAACAACAGCAATAATGTGAATTTTCCGCCATCTTAAATTATTACACTTACAGGTCAAAATAATTAAATGACAAAGCAATTTTCCTATTTAATGGCGTCCATTAAAAGTCCTCAGCTAAATCACACCCCTTAACTCGAAAATATTTAAATAAAAATGACTTAAACTATAGCGGCCATATTGGATTCTGTCACTAAACGTCAAAATATCATAGACATCCCTAAAAACCCCTGAATTGGTATATCACATTCATACGCCGTTATTGACTTTCTGTGAATTTGAAAGGGGCCCTGCAGGGGCGACTTTAAAGGACCGTAGCTCCCAAATGGTCCGACTGAGCCCCATTTTTTTGCTTTTATTTGATGAGGATTCATAGGGCTACAACATACTACAATATAAAGCAATTTGACGGTGATCGTTTTTCAATGTATTTAGTGCATGGTTCTTTGATTTAAATTTATTTCAACAAGATATTTCGTGAGAACGCGAGACTGCTACGATAAATTGTCTCGTAGAGTCGGCACTTTAACGTAACTGGTTATGGGAGGCCAGGCTCAGACTTTTCGCAGCTCTATTGAAAGAGCAACGTCAATCGGTAGTAAAAGTTTGAGGATAAATGGGCATTTTAAATAATTTAGCCGATTCTAATTTTACGCCCTTTGAACGCAACATTTATCGTTATTTATCTTACTTGGGAATCTTTTAGTTAATTGCGCTTCTTTTTCAATACACGCTATTTCGGCACCCTAGACAAAAACTGACGAACCTTGTCTGCAATAAACTGCATTATACCCTTATGGTATATTATGTGGTGTTTTTTCATGTAGCAGTTCCATTTTTATTAAAAGAAGATGTGCGCATCCAAATTTTAACAAAGACCATGAGTGCCGCCATTTTTATGTTAGCTTTGCCTGACATTGTTTCTTTACAAGAGCGACCTCTGTGTTTTTCTTTATTTTAAGTTTTTCTTTGCCTTTTATTTTTTTTTAGACTTCTTTACTTTAATTTTAGGTAAACATGTGTTTTGTTGGGGCCCCATTTTTTTTAAGCAATGCCCCATTTTTTAAGCAGCTGTTTGCAATAAAAAACAAGTAAGGTTAGATTGCCGATTTTGACGTAGCTAGCATAAAAATGGTCATTTTAAAGAAAAAAGTCGTCCTTTTCCTTCACAATGTTTGATTTGTTCACTAATGTCTATTATTCCTGACTTGTTTCGAGCAAATAAAGCTCATATTCAAAGGGTTCCAATAAAACTTAGATCTAAAACAATATAACTTGGTCAGAATACAATTTCTTAGAAAAACAAAAAAAACTATTTATAAAAAAGAAATGCTAAATTTCCAACAAAGAGAGACTCCTGTATGGATCATACCATAGTTTCTAAGGCCATACTTTAAAAAAATTAACATACAAATCATTCACATTTAAAAAATACAAAATATTAATTCTATTTTGGAAAAGACAAAGTAGTTGACTTTTTTAGTTGTACTCTTTCAGTAAAAAGGTTTTGTTAATTTTAGAGAAAGGCAGCTTTCAAGGAAGAAAAGCTTGATAAGAACAGTGAAACATTTTGTACGAGGTTTCATAAAAACTCGAGAAACATTTTTGCTGTAAAGTTTAATAAGAATCAAAAATACATTTTGTTTGAGGCAAAATTTTTGTTTTACTGGAAAGCTAAAGCTTCAGACTATAGGATGCTGTCACCAGGATTGACATTTCGCTGAAATTCAAGATGGCGGACGCTTCTGAAAAATGCAAATTTTTCGCCCCGTGCCAATTTTTTATGAGCCACACTCTCGACGTGTTCAAAAAGGTATCACTTGTTACAGTTATGTTGGTGAATCAGTAGATTCCTGTCGCGCCAGTAGTCAAGGGAGTAGTTTTTTGGTTTTGCTAAAACGTGGATTTGGATTTATTGTCAATGAATGTCAGAAACACCCAACAACTTTTAATAAGAGGCCAAAAACTCACTCTGTTAATTTTATTACATCGTTCGTATCTCATGACCAATTTTATCTTTTCAAACATGTCAAGGATGTGGCTTTTTAACTGACATTAGTCAGGAAAGGCAGCCGCGCAGACAAAAAATTGACAGGGGGGGGGCAAAAATTGGCATTTTTCAAAAGCGTTAGCCATCTTGAATTTTAGCGAAATATCAAATCTGTTGACAGGATCCTATAGCCTTAAGCTTTAGCTTTCCAACAAAAAAAAATGTGTGATTTTTTATGGGCCACCCTTTATATCTATAAGCTAACGCGCTTCTCATTTTTATATCGGTACTTCTTTGAGATAAATCTCCGAAGGGATTATTGCATCGATGTGGGTGGAAAACCGTCGTTTCTTACAAACGAGGCATCTAATAAAATAATGTTTTTAAGTGGGCGGCGCCTCAGATATTATCAAGTTACGCAGAGTTACTTTAAGACAATAAGTTTACCACGCGATCATATTAAGCCAGTTAAAGGGCAACACCAAAAAATACAAAAATACACTACAAATCATACCGCTATATATGGCGATGACATTCATTAATAGTTATTAAATGATATCTTTGTCATTAATTTAAAGGTTTTTCTAATAATGCCTTTAAAAAAGTGTTAAAATTTTAAAAATCTAGCGGTTAGTTTTCCAGATATTCACATTCAAAATCGCATGGGCCAACGAAAAAATCGAAAAAATATACCTGTACAATTTGAGCTTACTTTAATAGTAATGGTAAAGCCATGATGGTAATTTAAGGCTTAAAATATTTTTGCATAATTTAAGGGGTAAAGTTTCTGTTTAAGCAATTTTTACTATGTTTTTCACATTTTTTTGCTATGATTTTGTTCGCATTTTAAAGCTTTCTTTCCATTCCTAGAATAAAAAAACTTTGTGGCTAAAATAGTGCTTTTTTTACAAGCGTTGGTTTAAATAACGAGCGCAGCGAGGTATTTAAAAACGCGAGTAAAAAAAGCACAGTCTAGTCGCGAGTTGTTAACACAATTTTTTTTAATACCTTTATGAAAAAATCTAAGAAAAACAGGAAAATACTTTTGAAAAATCTCGAGCGAAGAGAACTTCTCGCAACACACCATCTTTACACTATAAATCAAGGCGGCTGGTAAATGAAATATCAATCGTTTCCATAGCGATGTGTCTTTTTAGTCGGTGACGTTCATTGTTGCGACATTTTAATCTTTGACAATTTGATATTTTGACGATATTTTTAAATGATTTTTTCGAAAATACTTGGTGAAAACTGGCGGAAATGGCTCAAATCTTAGGCAAGAATAATTAGATTTTTTCAATATTACTATTTTCGGATATTTCTCTTTAACTTTGGGTAAAAAACGGACAGAAATCTTTTTGTATCGGTAACCAAAAAAGCCATGCTTTAGTCATCTGCAGACAGTGACTAAAATCATGTTTTTGATGAAGGTATTAAAAAAAATGTCGTAGTAATGAACATCACCGAGGTCAAAGGTACATCGCTAGGAAACCATTGTCATTTCATTTACCAGCCGCCTTGATTTATAATGTAAAGATGGTGTGTTTTGCAAGAAGTGCTCTTCGTTCGAGATTTTTAAAAGTATTTTCCTTTTTTTTTGGATTTTTTGATAAAGATATTAAAAAAATTAGTGTTCACAACTCGTGGCTAAACTGTGCTTTTTACTATACCTCGCTGCGCTTGTTATTTAAACCAACGCTTGTAAAAAAAAGCACTATTTTAGCCACTAGTTGCGAAAACTACTATCAAAAATCTCGAAGAGCACTTCTAGCAACGCACCATTTTTACACTATAAATCAAGGCGGCTGGTAAATGAAATAACAATGGTTTCCATAGCGATGTGCCTTTTTACTCGGTGACATTCATTGTTGCGACATTTTAATCTTTGACAGTAAATATTTGGTGAAAACTGGCGAAAATGGCTTCATTTTTAGGCAAGAATAATTAGATTTTTTTGATATTACTATTTTCCGCTACTTCTCTTTAATTTTAGATAGAGATTTAAGATATAAAAAAAGTATTTTAGAGAAAGATGGAAATAATTTAAGGTTATTGTGTAATAAACATTTCTGTTTTGTGATCTGTCTGTCATCTTTAGTGCTGTCGTGCATACGATTTTTATTTTGCCATTTTTAACCAAAAACCAGCAAAAATTGTAATTGCTCAAAGTATAAAATGTGTAAGATATAAGGTGGTATTAATTTCTTTTAATCAAAGTTCTTCACAGACTTTAAACTTACTACTTTAAAAACGTGTCCTACTATAAGTGAATTTTAGCACATCTAAAAATAATTTAACAGGTATTTAACTTAATTATTTTAAGTTCATCATGGCTCTAACATAAAAATCTCAAAAACAAACCGCTGGATTTTTAAAATTGTAGTACCCTAGTAAAGGCATTTAAAAGAGCTTTAAAATAAGGTATCACTTAACTAACTTTCTCAATTTAAACTCTGGTAGTGGCGTGTCTTACGAAAATCCCATTAAAACCAAAAAGTATTCCTCTTGAATAGCAAATGAACGTGTTCGAAGTTTTTTACGAAATCGCACTCCAAAAACTCCAAATACACCTTCGTTTCGTTTTCGCTGGTACAGCCGCAAGCGAAAATGAGCCAAAAAATTTTAATTAAAATTAGCGCCGCCAGTCTGTTTGAATAATGGACCTAGAGGCCCTGTATACAATTTTTGTCAGTTATTGTTTCATTGTTTAATGGAAAAAGAAACGCAAGAAAAATAGAAAAAGATCATGCATTTTGACAAACTGGAATATTAATAAAATTAGTCGAATTTGTTATATTGTTATTTAAAAGATAGATCAATAATATTTTTTTCTATTTTACTTACTATTAACATTTTTAAATCTTCCGTGATCCTTACTGTTTTTTTTGTCAAAGCTTGACATATTTTACTAGCCAAAAAAGTCATCATCCTTTAAAAACTGTCTGGGGAAATTATAAAAAGAGAAAACAAAACATCAGTTTATTTCATAAAATCGGTTTTACATGCAAATATGACAAAAACTAGAAAGAGAGGAGTTGCCCATCTCTGTCAAAAAAAACAACTGTCAAATGTATAGAGGGCCTCTAAATTGACTCAGAGAGCAGACTGCGTATTAGGAGTTGGCTCGGGGTAGGATAGAAAGGGCCCGAGGGGGCCCACTTCGTGCCGCCCCGTCGCTACTACTACTACTACTAACTATCACGGACACAAAAGTTACCATATTTTTCCGGCCTAAGTAAGTAACCCAGCCAACTAACTTGAGTGGTAGGTATATAACTAACTAAAACAATACATACTACCACGCGAGCATTATGACCACAAAGCAGACGGATTATAATCTCCCATAAGCAAAACAATGGACTTAGTAAGCCCTTTTTTAAGACCGCTCTCGGATACAGGATGATGCAAACGTACAAAATATTTTGGAAAAAAAGTTTCAATAAAATAAAGCCGTGCGAGACAAAAACTTTTTATTCAAACATCAAGACTGATTTTTTTTGTTGCTTTTGTTCCAAAAACTGTAACAGTGGGGTTTAGAATTTTAGAACGGTCCTAAGTTTTGGTTTTAAGTATTTTATACCAACTTTGCTTGAGTTTTGGACATAGTTTGATTTATGAAAAGAATTTTAATTAATTTGTTTAGTGAATAATCATCTTAACACAATCTTTTATTGGATTTGAAAAGAAGAAAGTTTCAATTTAGAAGAAAAAAAAATAAAAACTTAAACCTACGCAAGGTTTAAATGGTAAACACTCTGTAGAATAAGTTAAAATTGGAGTTATATGTTACTCTAATTAAAACTTACCCTTGTTAATTGATTTTTCCTACGACCACACACAAAAGTAACCACATCTGCACTCTATAACGCCTTAGAAATTTTATATTTCACACGCATATCAATTTTATTTTTGTTTCTAGTGACGAAAATGAATGATAGCAAACCATCCAAACAATGTAGGTATCTAGTAGGCTATGATTTGTAGAAGCGTTGGAAATAGACCGAAACCATTTTCGTCCCTAGAGAAGAGAATACTTTCTTCTCTTGAGATGAAAATGAAAAAAAATTAATAACAACAAAAATACGAATTAAATCCTAAAGTGGTCGTAGAAAGAATAGCGTACACAACTCGATAGAAAGTAACTTTCTTACACTCGCGTGTTGTTTTACTCGGCTAGCGCTTCGTTCACAATATTCACGCTCGTGTGAAATATGTCACTTTCTTCTCTCGTTATGTAATATACTATTTCCGATTAGTACTCTTGTGTTTTTATTTATGAAATAAACTTAAATGCAAGTTTGTTTACATTTCTGTCACTGTCGAAATTTCAGTTGTAGAATCTTATCGAAACCAGCAAGTGAGGATCTCTTACCTCGGCTTGCACCTTGCACCACATATATTTTGTTCTGAAAATAGGTTCAACATACGGTTCT
This sequence comes from Oxystoma pomonae, assembly GCA_963921995.1. Classification (NCBI taxonomy): domain Eukaryota; kingdom Metazoa; phylum Arthropoda; class Insecta; order Coleoptera; family Brentidae; genus Oxystoma; species Oxystoma pomonae. The sequence goes on along the minus strand of OY998167.1, from coordinate 1,106,254 downwards.
TTCTGGGGGTTATGAATTTAAACTACCCCCATATGGTTTAAAAAATTACCAACTTTATAACCTCAAATACACTTGTAATGAAGCTATTCTGTGCCACATTTTTGGCGTATTCACCATTTGCCATTTTGAAACTTTTTTTAGGGCATTTTCTCCTAAAATATGAAGTGTTTTTTGACGTTGGTTTTAAAATTTGGTAGCCCCACAGATCTAAATATTTAGACCTGTGAGGGGTCCTATTTTAGATCTTAGTGAATGCCACTCTAAGGGTCTGTTTCTCTTTAAAAAAAAAATTGAAATTGGGTATGAAAACTAAACTTAAGAAGGTACATGTGCCGCAACTGCAAAATGACAGTTGGTTGTCTTCTACATAAACCCACATTTCATGATTCCTTGTTCAGAAATTCTGTTTCCGATTTTATCAAGTCCGAGTTTAATTAGGACAAATTTAAAAATTGTGTTAATTTCTGTGAAACGACTTCACATTCACCCTGTATAGTTTACGGTAGCAGTTAATAGAGAATGACGTTATAAAGGACAATAAAAAGGTTTTATAAATGGATATTATATTTTGCTGAGTGCCGGAACATAACCCTCCTTTAAATGGTCGAAGAAATGGTGCTTTAAGAATTTGCTATGGTCGATAGCTAACCGATATTAATTTTTTCAAAAATAGAAGATAGCGAGCATTTCCTCAAAAAAGGTATTGGTTCCCGCAAACGGTGCCATTACTGGCAATGATTTATATTTATTGTATTATCTGTGGAGATTTTGGAAAGTCGAGAGCTCTTTGGCTAAGATGTGGTAATGGGCTGGATGGGCACACAAGGCATGCACTAAAGGCGATAGCAAAAAAAAATTTGCGATATTTGTCAAAATATACGATATTGGGCTAATTGGGCTGTTATTACCCCCAAGTTGAGGGGTAAAGCCGGTTACCTACATTTTAAACATAGATTTTATTCCCTAAGGTTATTTATTTTATTTAAATCTTTACGTAACTTTTTACATAAAAAAAGCTTTGTGATGTTTAGATAAATTCCTTATTTCTCCACTCTCCCCTATTTCTTGACGGTTAAAGAAAATTTTAAACTTTTATCCCACTGATCAAAAATTGCAGTAATTTAATGCACTTTTGAACTGGAGGCCATATTTCTTGAATATTAAAAGAACAATTTTAGTTATGTCTTAAGTTAAAGGCACCATTTTAAAAATATATGACCTATTTGGATTCGCCACGCAATATTTTGCACAAGGTGTATTTATTTTAGCAAGTAAAATAAGTCATAAACGTTGTAAACTGGTTAACATTTTAAAAAAGACTAAACAAATTAAAAAGAAAATTTTTTAATTTTAAAATATAGACCAAACTTATAAAATTCAAAAAATTAAATCTTTGGTGTTTATTATTTTTGATATTCCTGTAATTAAAGATTTTGCTTCATCACCCCACGGACCCAGTGTCTCCACCGCAAAAGGACAAAACAAAAATCCCCGATCTTCTAGCTCTTTGTACGTCTGTCGTTTTTGCTTTTCTCCCATCTCCCCTGATTTATCAGAAGACTTAACAAGATAGGAGTTGCCGATTCTCGTCCGATTAAACAAAGTTCCAATCGGACCGTCGTCGGCCCTAAAGCAGATAAAGTGGGCGTCGGCATAAAGTCGACTATAGTAAATCGGGCCATTGTCAGTTGTCCGATTCTCGACCGATTAAGGAAAATTCCAAACGGACCATCATCGGCCCTAAGGCAGATAAGGTTTGCGTTGGCATAATGTCGATTATAGTAAATCGGACCATCGTCAGTTGCCGATTTCCGTCCGATTAAACAAAGTTCCTATCGTAACGTCATCGGCCCTAAACAAAGTTCCAATCGGACCATCGTCAGCCCTACAGCAGATAAAGTGGGCGTCGGTTTAAAGTCGACTATAGAAAAGGTCCAATCTAAGTTTATTAACGCTTTAAATTATCGCTACAATAGGCAAAGACATTTCATGACGTATATAGCTAATTTTTCATTTTATAAGCTGGACTTATTGCGGAACCGAAGGTGTCTAAATGATGTTAGCTTTACCTATAAAGTTATTAATAATATGGTAGATAGCACAATTTGTAATAATTTTATTTTTTATAATCCTTCTTCTCAAACTACGCGTAACCGACCAACCTTTTTTATTCCTAGAACGCTTACAAATTATTTCTTAAATTCACCTTTAATTAGATGTATTCGAATTTACAATATTTTGCTAACTTATGAAAACAGCGAAGATACCGATATATTTAACTTATCTTTAAGAATGTTTAAAAAAAATGTTTCAATATTATTAAGACAAACTTAAATGCTTTTCTTTCTGTTCCATTAAGAAGAGTTACCTATTTACTTTGTGTCTGTTTGGGGGCATTTTGTTTAAAAATAAAAAAAATAAAATATAGTAAATCGGACCTCCGTCAGTTGCCGATTATTGACCGAAAACTGAAAATCGCAATCTGTCCAACATCGTTCCAGCGTGTAGTCGCCAATGCCGACACACTGCCGACGTTGTCGACATTGGCTCGATTCAATGCCGACGATTTGTGTTTGCTGGGCGTGTTCAGTGCTTCATGTCCAGTTTTACTTCATTTCTGTTTCCTTCCTTGCCGAAAAAAGTGAGAGGGCAATGGAATGGAACCACCACAGATAACAAAATGGTTAGGAGACGCTAGCATGCGTACTGAGATACGATTAAGCACTCTCTTTGTGTAACTTTAAATTGGCTATTGAACGCCTACTAGACCTAGGGATCGAATCCTGCAAAGTTATTATTTTTGACGTTTAGCGCCATTTTTGTTGTGCTTTTCGTATGCTCGAATGCAAAATGGTTTAATTTCTGTGTTTGAAAGGAGTTATTTTATTTTTTAGTGCCTTTAAACACAAAAAAATAAGGGAGTAGCTACCATAAGCCCATCGAATGTTTGGGAATAACTGGTGCAGACAAAAAAATTCTGTTTTTCGTGTTCTAAAATTGGGTTTGAATGACTGAATGTAGAAATGCGGGCGGGACAACTGCACTGTACGTAGGCCACCTTGCCATGCCCTCTTTTGCAAAAAAATAGATTTTTCCGGGCTGCAACCTACTTACATCGGGGGGCCAGCAGAGAGTGCGACTCTCTTGACGTGGCCAGAGCCGGAAGCTCCAGCAGGACATGCAAGGAAAATTCTTCGTCTTCCATGCACCATCCACACTCTTCGGCAATTCCCAGCTGTTAGGAGCCCTGTTGCTAGTCTCACATCCTTCCTATCGAAAAACTGGGTTTATAGTCGTTTAAAAGTCGTAATTTTTGTTAAAATGCACGCTCTGTGACTGTCTTTCTTGGACTGAGTTTGTAAATTCCCCGATGAGCTGACCGATGAAAACAATCAAGTTAGTAAATTCATCTATGATTCTTGGTGGTATTCATCGGGTTTTTAATTACCCGATTGATTCCACCAAATCACCAATTGATGGCATCGATGCTCAGCGACTCTGGGGGCCGGTGAGCTTTCCCGATGAATGTCATTAACGTCATTTAATCAGCTGTTTTTTGTTGTTATTATTTTGTTTTCAAATTTTTTGATGGTTGTTTAATAAAGATTGCTGACTTGATCAGAAGTCGCGTTAAAACTATTTTAAAGACAGTTTTCGAGGACTAAGGATGGGGTTACACAGCAAAATAAAATAATATAATAATACGAACACCCAATAAAAAACCCTATGTGTGATCACGATCGCCTCATGAAGCCCTACGAGGATTTTTCGTTCGTCTTTATTGTAATTAAAAACATTCAACTTTGTGATTGTAATACATGGGATTTTTTCGACAAATCCATAGCTAAATTCTGACTGTTTTTTTTTCGCGTTTTTTTAATTCTCGATGGCTCATCAAACTCAACGACATGGAATGTCAGATTAATGTCATATATCTGATGAATTTACAAACTCGCCCTTGTTAATAAGACAGGGGTAGATCGTGCGTTATAACAAAAATGACGACTATTGCAATGACTATTCCAATTATGAACGCTACTTAAAATAACACTCATTAGACACTAGAGACATAAAGCTATTTGTAACTCATCGCGGTATACGTATCCGCATCTAGCGAGAAACAAGCACATTGATTGGTCAGAAACTTGTAGCACGTTCGAAAAGAGCAGATATATGCTAATTTAAGGTGTTTCTGAACGCAATAGGTGCTGAGATACGATAGGTGTGCCGTAACGATATGTGATACCTAACGCATCTCAACACCTATCGTGTTCAAGAACACCTTAGATTCTCGCTAGATGCGGATACGTATACCGCGATGAGTTACAAATAGCTTTTTTGTCTCTAGTAAATATTTCAACGCATCCGTATCGGTATACGTAACGCGTTCGAAACAAAGTCAAAATACGCTACATTTTTTACTTGCTCATGCCATGTTTCGAACGATGCCTGCTTCTTTGACGGGATCGCATAAACAAGTCAAAAATGTAGCGTGTCTTGACTTTGTTTCGAACGCATTACGTATACCGATACGGATGCGTCGAAATATTTACTTTAAGTGTCTAGTGTCCATTGAAAAACAGGGGCAATCGCAGCTTCTTTTGAAGGGAGGGGCGGTTTGTTGAATAAGTGTGTATGAAAAAAATATATACAGGGTGTTTCAATGTGGGCACAGAAAAAAAGACGTTTTTAGTGAAATATTTAAAGAAAATGCGGGTTTGGGTTTGCTGTATAATTTTTATACGAATATGTTTAAAATCTTTTAAAAAATTTGATTTTTCGCGCAGCTTACAACCAATATTGCACATCTCCGTTCCGGTATATACAGTATCCGTCGTGAAAACTGTAAAATAAGTCATAAAAAAAAATTCGTCGCGGTGTCCGAAGTTAAAACCGCCGTACCAAATCGTTAATGTCAGAAAAATGCCACCCAGGTTTTTATTATTAACGTAGATTAACGGTCGATTAGCATATGCCCGCGCCCAGGGTGGCGAATAATTGAAAAAAGTAGCCCATTTTGCATATTTTTTGCATACTTGAGCATCTCTTTGGCGTCGCAAAAGCGTTGTTTAAATACGCAGAGGTGTTCAATAAATTCGGAAATAATGTTAAGGTTCTTGACGTTTCGTCAATAATTTACTCAGAATGAATTCGATAAAGTAGGTTGTATACGAAAAAAATAATAATATGTATATTTAGTATATTTTTACCAAAGAAATTTTATTAAGCATTGTATCCCGGGATAAGTCGTTCTTAAATTTTAAATAGTACATTATAAAGCCAGGCACCAAAGTGGCACACTTAGTCCCCCCCCAATTCGCTAACGGAGCTAGTTTATACAGGGTGTCTTAATTGCCTTGGGCCACTATTGCTATCTCGGTAACTATAAGAACTACAAGGTTGGTCAAATTAGACAAAATGTGCAGTTTTTGGGGACATTGAAAATCTGGTTTCAGATTAAAAAAATAAATATTCTATCGCGAGGTACGAGGGTTTTTTCGAAAAATTGCAGAAAACTATCTTATTAAATACCTTAAAAAGTATAATTCTACAAACAATTCGTAAAGAAAAAAATTGTTTTCAAGATATTAACATCAACTTACTTTTTTAAAATACGGACCTGATTTTAACGATGTATCACATGTAAAAAATGGTTATTTGTGTTTTTTCCAACTTTTGCCGTTTTATCAAAGGTGGCTTGGAAAGCAAAAAGAAACAATTGCTTATAAAAGCCTATGTTGCGTAATACATCTGTCAAGGTAAGTTTAAATCAACATGGCAGCGTTTTCAAAAAAGTGAAAAATTAGATTTAATTTTTTGTCATGCAAAAGCATTTCGAAATGCTGAAACAGCGCTCCAAATGTATCAAAATTCGTACCCGAATTCTCTCGAAAAATTAAATTACATGGCTAGAGCGAAATTTGCTACTACATGGATTGAGTACGGTGTTGCACGGATCATTTGAAAATCCTTTCAAACGGAGTGCAACCAGCAGAGGACGGGTAAGATAAAACAAATATCAATAGAGATTTTGAGACAAATTGAAAAAGAAAGTTTAGTTTTAAAAAACGTGTTAAAATAGTAATAAATACTGTTAAATAAGTTTAATTTAATTAAATGGTAAGAAGTTCAAATATTTAGAAAGTTAATAAATAGTTTTTTTCATTAAACGCTGCGTACGTCTGTTTATGTTATTAAAACAGGCAATTGTTTTATCGGTAGTCTAAGCCACCTCTGACGTTCAATTGTTTTTTAAACCTCAAACAAATATGGACATGTGATACATCGTTAAAATAAGAAAAAGAAAGTTCTTTAAAAGGTCCGTATTTAAAAAAAAAAGTAAGTTTATGATAATATCTCGAAAACTAGACGTAGCAAATGTTCTACAAAATTGAAGAACGTTAAAAATGCAAAAATGTTTTCCTTTACAAATTTTATGTAAAAATTATAATTTTTGAGATATTTCATAAAATAGATTTCAGCAATTTTTCGAAAAACCCCTTGTATCTCGGGATAGAATATATTTTTTTTAAAATCTGAAACCAGATTTTCAATTTCTCCTAAAAATTGCACACCTTGTAGTTCTTATAGTTATCGACACAGCAATAGTGGCCCATGGCAATTAAGACACCCTGTATGAAGCAGTTTTCAGATTGTGTTAAAATTGAAAAACTATACAGACCGCTTCAAGCTACTGCGAACATAGGGGGAATCAAGTTCAATTTACTCTCCGTGCCGTACGACCGAGGTGGATTCGAAGCACGCTGCAGTGTTATCTTTTGGAAATTCATTTTGTTTTTATTATTTTGTTTTATTTCTGCCTTGCTCGAGAAGCAGATGGGTAAGTTCTTAATTGAAATAATACATTTTTAAAACCAAAAATGGATGTCTACGAAGTTGCCGAAAAACTGCAGATGGTCAAATAGTCAAATCGTCATAACCCAACACACGTTCGATATTGGTCGAGGAAAAATTTGCATTTGTATTTTGACGTAAGAACACAGTATCCCCAAAAACTAAATGTTTGGGGGGGGGGGGTATTATAGGGGAACACGTAATTGGGCCATTTTTTATTAACGGCAATTGCAATTTGAATGGTCCTAGATACTTGGATCTACTGCAGCAGCACATTATTCCAACTGCTAGGCAGTTGTTAGGTGTAAGATTTGGTGAAATATGGTTTCAACAAGATGGTTGTTCCGCTCACAATGTTGGCCTTGTTAGGGAATATCTTGATAATGTATTTCCTAATCGGGTTATAAGTACACGGGGAACTATTTTATGGCCAGCTCGATCTCCCGATCTTGCTCCTAATGACTTCTATCTGTTTTTGAAGAAGCTTTTCAAATTATCACCCCTAACATGCTTGGAAACGTTAGAAAGGGTTTTTATAGTAGGCTCGGATATTGTCTAGCCGAGCAAGGAGGACTTTTCGAACATTTGCTTTAATTTTTTTTTTGACTGGGAGAATCTTTTTGGTTTTGTAGTAGAATGTATTATTTTATTTTGAGAACTTGCTTTTATTTTGTTTCTCCTTATTATTTTCATTGTAACACGTCGTCACTGATAAATCTGAGCAGTTGACAATAAAACGCTCTTATTTATCAGTGACAAAAAATAAGAAAATTACGTTATAAAAATTTGCGTATTTATTGACCAAATTACGGTTTCATTGACTACGCTCCACACAGCACCGTGGTTAGAGGCGTACTAAATACCAAAGGAAAGTCATGCAAGTGGTGATCGCAAGCCTGAGTATTGGTTGCTTCACTGATAGGCGTGCGGTGTCTCTGCATGTACGTACACTGGCAAATTAACTTCTTCCGCCCTATGTTCGCAGTAGCTTGAAGCGGTCTGTATGTACTCTGAGGGATCGTTTTTTAGTCCCTAAAATGAGGTATCAAAAGTACACTCCTTTATTAGAAAAATATAATTATCTTCACATATACAGGGTGGATTCTTTAAACGGAACGGTGCTTCTAGCGGGTTAAAATTTGGTTTTATAAAAAATATATTTTCTTAAATAGGACACCCTATATAGTTTGACATTTTTGAATCCTTGACAATACCACACACTAATACTCTATCGCTTATGGTTTCCAAGATAGAGGCATTTAAACTTGCATGGAATTGAACGGGGATATTTGAATGAATATCGAAGTTTTTCATACAGACTTAGATAAAAATATCTTGATTATCGTAAAGAGAATTGTTTACAGATTCAAAAATTGCAAAATATACAGGGTGACCTATTTAAAAAAATATTTTTTTGCCATACCTCGTAAGTAAATAAAAAATCTCAGTTGACGTGTTTTTGGATTTTTTTATAAAACCAAATTCTGAGCCGCTAGAAGCACCGTTCCGTTTAAAGAATCCACCCTGTATATGAAGCTCTGTAGTAAATAAATATAAAAATAATTTTACGAAAGTGGAGCACTTGCGTATAGAACGAAAAACAGAATTTTTCTCAGTTTTTATAGGAATATCATTCTGGCAGCACAAGGCGTCTCTCAAAAATATTTTAAAAGCAAGATGCCATTCGATAGAAAAAGATATTCGTTTCGTACTGATAAACATCAGTTACAGGCCATTAGAGTCCTATAGAACATTTTTAAAAACATCTGATTGAGTACTGATTGTGTACACGACACACACATTTGTTTCTGTAATTATCTTCACAACATTTTCGTTTCCACACCATCGCCACGCAATATGGAAAAATATGTAGTATTAAAATTTTGTTGATTTATTTATTGTTAGCATTTTCTTTATTTTTAGACAATTATGTATGTACATTTAAAGAATATTTTGGACTCCTGATTACAGTACGTAACGTTACGGACCCAGCAACGTACGCAATCGTTGTTTTTTTATAAACAGCATTTTTAACACCCGGTTCTCACCTACGACTTTCTGGTGAGTGCCCACTCACGCGTCACATGATGTCAATATGGAATGTTATGACCATATATATATGAGCTTAAATGGCTACAAAAACGGAATAGATTTGACAACACTGCTTTTCTACTTTTTTGAAAGTTCAACAATAGGTGGCATCACTAATACCATTTCGAGTGAGATCGTGCAGTGTTCAGAACACGCTGCGAACACCATATGTGAGGAAAAGTATAATTTATTAGAAACGTAACCGTTTATTAATGCTTCTTTAAAAGATTTTGATGCTCGGATTTATGCTTCATGGATTGCAATGTCTAGAAATTAAAAAGAATCAAAAGAAAAATCATTATTCAACATTAAAAAAAATAACAAATTTCCGTATTATTTTTATCACTTGACATGAATCAATTTATTGGCCGAATGTTCCATTAGAAAAAAACCGATGGCTATGCGGAACGTGAATTCCAATACTCCAATCGAACTCACTTCAGTTTCCTTGGGACTACTAAATTACGTGACCTTGGCGTTTCAGAATTCCGGCAGAATATTGCTTACGAAGAAAAAAACCATAAATTTTTTGTTATCAGATAATAGGATTTATAAAAATCTACAACCGTATCCGAAGGATTTTTCAAAATTTGGAGTATTTTTTTCAAAAACTAAAAAAATCCAAAAATTCCTGTTACAGATTTCTGTATTATCGACAAGGCTAAAGAAAAAGCCAGGGAAGATTTTTGACTATTCTTGGCCTTAAAACAAAATTATGATTGTTTTCCACAAACCAAAACTACACTTTTTTGCACTCGACGCGCGTTTCGCTAACAACGTTAGCATCATCAGGAGACGATAAACAATGAACTAAATTAATCTACCAATAAGACCAATAAATTGTGATTGATCACGATTTTTAATCCTATCTTCCCTCAACCAAAGAATAATAATTTAATGATTTCCATACTTTCATATGCATTCAAAAGTCTTTTGTTTGGTACACTTGTTAGAAGTTTTAGGTTATCTAATGTGAATCTATGATTGTTTTCAAAAGCATGCTCGGCCACACATGACTTTTCTGTTCTTCCGTATCTTGTGTGCTAAATGTTCTTTAAAACGTGTTTGAGTAGAGCGTCTCGTTTGGCCAACATATTTTTTGTCACAATCCATGCAACTAATTTCGTAAATTCCACTTTCTTCTAGAACCGTAGTTTTATCCTTGGGATTTCCTAGTAAGTTTCGTATTGTGTTACCGGATTGATATACTAATTTAAGACCGGTGTTATTAAATACTTTGTGTAAATTAGTATAACAATCCGGTAACACAATAAGAAGCTTACTAGGAAATCCCAAGGATAAAACTACAGTTCTAGAAAAAAGTGGAATTTACGAAATTAGTTGCATGGATTGTGACAAAAAATATGTTGGCCAAACGAGACGCTCTATTCAAACACGTTTTAAAGAACACTTAGCACACTTAAAATACGGAAGAACAGAAAAGTCAAGTGTGGCCGAGCATGCTTTTGAAAACAATCATAGATTCACATTAGATAACCTAAAACTTCTAAAAAGTGTACCAAACAAAAGACTTTTGAATGCATATGAAAGTATGGAAATCATTAAATCCAGAAATAATTTAAGTAAAGATAGAGGACCCATCCCGTTTAGTACACTTTATTCTTTGGTTGAGGGGAGATAGGATTAAAAATCGTGATCAATCACAATTTATTGGTCTTATCTCCGCCCACTAAAGGATTGTATATAAGATAGAGCGTAGATTAATTTAGTTTATTGTTTATCGTCTCCTGATGATGCTAACGTTGTTAGCGAAACGCGCGTCGAGTGCAAAAAAGTGTAGTTTTGGTTTGTGGAAAACAATCATAATTTTGTTTTAGTGCAACCAAAGGTTCCAAATTCCCAACATAATTCTTAGCCTTATCTATTTTTATATCGAAAATGAGAGAGTCCAGCAAAAAACTATTTGGATACGGTTGTGAGGAATTCAAAAATAAACGTTCCTGCCAAATTGCAACAGATTCCGTTTTCTCGTTTCCGATATTCTGCCCGGTAAAGATTGGCCCAAAAACAGCAAAGCAGTGTTGTCAAATCTATGCCGTTTTTGTGGCCTTAAATATATGCCATTGCAATGCTTTCGGCGCCCACAACTTTGTAAGCAGGATGTCCTATATATATAACTATACCTTTCTCTTTTACTCTTTTATGACTCTTATTGTCTCTTTCTGGCGTCAAAGCTTAGCGGTTCTTCACATGCGCGGCCATCGTCATCGGTTAACCAACCAAAATCCAGAAAGACAGCTGTGCAGTTGTCCAAATGTTTCTATATTTACGTTTTTAGAAAATCAGTATTTTCTATTTTTAAATAAATAAATATGTGAATGCAAATAACTTTTAGGTATTTTCACTTTTTTTCCTTCAAATTTTAAGAAAAAATAGCTACCAACCTGTGGAACTTCACTTTTGTTGTTTGGTGGCATCCACAAACGTCTTTTTATAAAAACTCCTAAAAACTTTCGCGTAACCAAAGATTAAAAATATCACAATAAAAAACTTGCATAAACGAAAACGCGGAAAACGACTATATGTGATCAAAACAAATCAACAAAAATGGCGTCTCAACTGAAGGGCGAAGACGAAGGTCGCGAAACCGGCCGCCTCGTAAAATTTTCGCGCATGTGCCTAGGCGCGGAGCTGAGACGGCTCCATGGCCTGCTAGATTTTAGATCTTGCTTACAAGTTTGGCCTGGGAAAGGCCTATATTTAACCTCGTACATATATGGTTATGACAGACATGTGTGAAAAGTCGTAGGTGGGAACCGGGTGTAACCCGGCAGCGGCAGCGGCATGTTTCCATTTAGAGTTCCCACCCTGTATATTTATTTACACAATAATGATTGATGTTATGCAATTGTCAATTTCAATGTTTGAGTGACGCATATTCCAATTTTTATGTTCCTCAAATTTAAGTGCTGATAAGTCATGTTATGACCTTTTTTTGCTACTGCGAATCGTATACGTGGACTATATTTTTTTTGCTTGCTGTAGGAGCAATTGCATTTGTTATTTACAAAAGTTGGGAATAGTAGAAAAACCCAACCGGACGTACAGGGAAAAAAATTAACTTGTTTCAAGAAATACTGAAATTCAAACCTCCAGTTAGGTATTCCTAAAGAAGATGGCAAGCTAGAATTATACTAAATTAGAAGAAAACAAAAGAAAATACGAGGAAACAATTCACAATTTTATATTTTTCTAAAGAAGAAACACATTAAGGCGCTAAGTTTTAGTCTAAATTATAATTAAACCGTTGTAAGTAAAATACATAGCAATTAAACTAATATATGAGGAGAAGAGATACAAGCAGCTTTAGAGACTGCGGAAATTAGCATCTAAAAAATTGGGATCAACATGCCTCAAATAGTAATATCGATCTCGCTACCCGCTCTTATTCTTATTGGGGTTGCAATTTGGTACTTTCATTATAAAGATAGACGTGATTAATAAAACAAGAGAGGAAATAAAAAATGGTTATATCCTGGTAAAATGCATATATTGTGTTTTGATTTAATTAAAGTGAGCTTTTAAAATATTTTATTTAAGAATTATTTTAAGGCTTAAAATATTTTAATCGGTAGGTAGCGTTTTTGTTTATCGGATTTTTTCGTAGCATTTTCACATTTGTATTCCATTATTTTATTAAAACAATTACAGGCTTATTTTTTTTTGCGCCTGCTTTATTGGAATGTAAATTATAGTCACCTATCTAACTAGGTTTTGGAGGTAATACACACTTAAAGTGGCACAAATAGAGAGCTTAATCGTAATGGTATCTCAGTGCGCATGCTCAGATCAGATACGTCGTACAGGGTGTTTGTTTATAACTGGAACACTCAATATCTTTTTTATTAATGAAAATAAAGGGTAGGTTTGCATTCAAAAATTTCTTGGCAAATTGCAACGAATTTAAGCGCTATAACAACTTTTTTTTGTTCCCCTTGGTATACAGGGTGTGGCAATAAAGCTAATTTTTCTAAATAGAATACCCAGCTTATTTTTGCATTTTTTAATTTTTCAAAAAATTAGCTTTATAAAACTACCAAACACTATTGGAATATCTTTTGTAGTCTCTGAAATATTTGCGTTTAAAATTTTAATAAAATACATTAGAAACGACCATCTGATCAAGCCACATTGCCTTCAATCGTTTTTTTTTTCAAGGTCACTAGATTTTTAAGTTTATATTGTTAGAATAAAGAAATACATTCATGGCCCACTTGGTAGCTTGATCAGTTGGTTACTTCCAATATATTTTCATTTTAGCAATTATTCAAACTTAAGATCAACATTAGGTGGCACCACTAATACCATTTCGAGTGAAATCGTGCAGTGTTCATCAGAACAAGGTGCGAACACCATATGCGAGGAAAAGTATAACTTATTAGAAACGTATGAAATTAACTCTGTGTTTCGGACTTCCATTGTCTATATTTTATTTATACACGACGTTTCGATCAGTACAATCTCTGATCGTCTTCAGGTGCAAACTACAATCAATATACTGTGAGAAATCACTCAACCTTGAAGTTTAAGAAGTTGGCTCCGCCCAAGGAGGGGCTTCCAAATATTTGGGATTTCAACACTTGGTTTACTGAAAATACCCTGATTCTGCCCAATAAAGGCAGAAAAGCCTGAAACTTATAACAGATACTATTTCTAAATTTCAACAAACAGGACAGAGATTAGATGACCAAAACCAGGCAAATGCATTCCTTACAATCCCATACGTTAAAGGAGTATCAGAGAAAATTCGAAGAGTAGCGAAAAACTTTAATATTAAAACAGCTTTTAAATCTAGTAATACAATTCGAAGCCTTCTTAGTAAAACAAAACCGGAGAACAAACAAAATAAGGAATGCATTTACCAAGTTCCTTGTGAGTGTGGTGAATCATACATAGGCGAAACTAAAAGACCACTATCTGTTAGGCTTAAGGAACATCAGACGAATACCCAAAAAGGTGAAACCACGAAATCAGGAATTGCCGAACATGCATGGTCAAAACAACACCGAATGAAGTGGGCAGAAGCAAAGGTTTTGCACAAGGAGTCACACTGGGCAGAATCAGGGTATTTTCAGTAAACCAAGTGTTGAAATCCCAAATATTTGGAAGCCCCTCCTTGGGCGGAGCCAACTTCTTAAACTTCAAGGTTGAGTGATTTCTCACAGTATATAAGTACGTAGCCTTAGGAATTGATTGTAGTTTGCACCTGAAGACGATCAGAGATTGTACTGATCGAAACGTCGTGTATAAATAAAATATAGACAATGGAAGTCCGAAACACAGAGTTAATTTCAAACACATCATTGTCTCAAACTTTCAAACAAATTATTAGGAACGTAATCATTTATTAATGTTTCTTTAAAAGGTTTTGATGCTCGGCTTGATGCTTCATTCAAAAATCAAAAGAAAAATTATTAGTCAACATCCAAAAAAATAACAAATTTCCGTATTATTTTTATTGCACTTGACATGTATCAATTTAATGGCTGAATGTTCCATCAGACAAATGGCCGGTGGCTATGCACAACCTGAATTCCAATACTCCAATCGAACCCACTTCAGTTTCCTTGGGCCTACTAAATTACATGACTTTGGCATTTCAGAATTCCGGCAAAATATTGCTTACAAATAAAAAAACCATAACTTTTTTGTTATCAGACAATAGGATTTATAAAAATCTACAACCGTATCCAAAGGATTTTTCAAAATTTATTGTATATTTTTCAAAAAATTAAAAAATCGGAAAATTGCTGTTACAGATTTCTGTATTATCGACGAGGCTAAAGAAAAAGCCAGGTTAGATTTTTGACTTTTGTTAGCCGTGTTTATTTTATTTCGAAAATGAGAGAGTGCAGCAAAAAACTGTATGGATACAGTTGTAAGGAATTCAAAAATAAAAATTCCTGCCAAATTTCAACAGATTCCGTTTTCTCGTTTCCGATATTTTTCCCGGTAAAGATTGGCCCAAAAACAGCAAAGCAGTGTATACAGACCGCTTCAAGCTACTGCGAACATAGGGGGAATCAAGTCCAATTTACTCTCCGTGCCGTACGACCGAGGTGGATTCGAAGCACGCTGCAGTGTTATCTTTTGGAAATTCATTTTGTTTTTATTATTTTGTTTTAATTCTGCCTTGCTCGAGAAACAGATGGGTAAGTTCTTAATTGAAATAATACATTTTTAAAACCAAAAATGGATGTCTACGAAGTTGGCGAAAAAGTGCAGATGGTCAAATGGTCAAATCGTCATATCCCAACACACGTTCGATATTGGTCGAGGGAAAATTTGCATTTGTATTTTGACGTAAGAACACAGTATCCTCAAAAACTAAATGTTTGGGGGGGACGTATTATAGGGGAACACGTAATTGGGCCATTTTTTATTAACGGCAATTGCAATTTGAATGGTCCTAGATACTTGGATCTACTGCAGCAGCACATTATTCCAACTGCTAGGCAGTTGTTAGGTGTAAGATTTGGTGAAACATGGTTTCAACAAGATGGTTGTTCCGCTCACAATGTTGGCCTTGTTAGGGAATATCTTGATAATGTATTTCCTAATCGGGTTATAAGTACACGGGGAACTATTTTATGGCCAGCTCGATCTCCCGATCTTGCTCCTAATGACTTCTATCTGTTTTTGAAGAAGCTTTTCAAATTATCACCCCTAACATGCTTGGAAACGTTAGAAGGGGTTTTTATAGTAGGCTCGGATATTGTCTAGCCGAGCAAGGAGGACTTTTCGAACATTTGCTTTAATTTTTTTTTGACTGGGAGAATCTTTTTGGTTTTTAGAATGTATTATTTTATTTTGAGAAATTGCTTTTATTTTGTTTCTCTTTATTATTTTCATTGTAACACGTCGTCACTGATAAATCTGAGCAATTGACAATAAAACGCTCTTATTTATCAGTGACAAAAAATAACAAAATTACGTTATAAAAATTTGCGTATTTATTGATCAAATTCCGGTTTCATTGACTACGCTCCACACAGCACCGTGGTTAGAGGCGTACTAAATACCAAAGGAAAGTCATGCAAATGGTGATCGCAAGCCTGAGTATTGGTTGCTTCACTGATAGGCGTGCGGTGTCTCTGCATGTACGTACACTGGCAAATTAGACTTCTTCCGCCCTATGTTCGCAGTAGCTTGAAGCGGTCTGTATATCTCTGTTTGATATTTTTGTAAAAAGCTAATTTTTTTAAAAATTTTAAAATGTAAAAATATACAAGGTGTTATATTTTTAAAAAAATTGTCTTTATTGCCACACACTGTATACCAAGAGCAACAAAAAAAAGTTTTCAATAATAAAAAAGATACTGAGTGTTCCAGTTATAAACAAACAACTGTACAACAGCGACTACCGTCTCACCTATCTCTACAACCACCCTTGCAATATTCGTATGCAGCTAGCGTATCCTAACCATATTGTTATATGTGGGTTTTCATAAATGCCTGATCCACAGCTTCCCTTCATCTATTTTCGAATCTATTGCCCCCCCCCCACTTTTTTCGACAAGGAAGGAAATAGAAGTGAGCGACATGAAGTACACCTGAAGCTTTCAACTGAAGAAAGTACTACTTTTGCTAGGTTTTCAGGGGCGCTGAATGTGAAAACAATCACGGTTTGAGGCCATCTGCAACGAAAGTCTTCAAAAATCTGCCTATCCAAGGGACACATTTCGGTCGTCTGTCCTCTATTTTGTTTAGCACGACTATGATTTAGTGGATTTTTTTAGTTCTTGGCCATTTTAATTTATGACAGTTTGTAGTTTTGTCGTATTTCCGGAATATTAGTCACTTAAAGTAAATATTTCAACGCACACCATTCTCAACTAAAAAGCTTGTTAACTCCTACCGCCTCAGTGCCCTTTAGCCTATTGTGGCTACCATTTTTATAACCAAATTGACAAGTAAAACATGTATTTTCTGGCAGTTTGGTGTCAATATGGCACCGTTCATAGGCCAAAGGATACTAAAACGAAAATGAGTTAACTGGCTTTTTAGTTGAGTACGGTGTTGATCGGTATCGGTATACGTATCGCGTTCGAAATAAAGCCAAAATACACTACACTTTTGACTTGCTCATGCCATGTTTCGAACGATGTCCGCTTTTTTGACGGGTGCGATTACACAAAAGCTGACAGCAATGGATGCGTACGGAGTGATAAACGTATCGTTACGTCCATCCCAACGCACGCATCGATTGCTGTTAGCAGTTCTGTCATCGCACCTTTCAAAAAAGCGGGCATCGTTCAAAACATCGCATAAACAAGTCAAAAATGTAGTGTATTTTGGCTTTATTTCGAACGCGATACGTATACCGATACCGATGCGTTGAAATATTTACTTTAACGGTGGGAGTTACTAAAAAGGGTTAGTCTATTTTAGAACGGTCCTAAGTTTAAGTGATATTTTTGGTTTTAAGCATTTTAAACCAACCCTCCTTGAGTTTTGGACATAGCTTGATTTCTAAGAAAAATTTTAATAAATTTGTTTATTGAATAATCATCTTAACACAATCTATTGTTGGATTTAAGAGGAAATTTTCAATTAAGAAGAAAAGAAAATTAAAATGTTTAAATCCACACGGGGTTTAAATAGTAAACCCTCTGTAGAATAAATTAACATTGAGGTTATATGTCCCCCTAATTAAAACTTACCCTTGTTAATTAATTTTTCCAATTAATACTTGATGTCACACAACGATTTAGATGGATAATAATAAAATAAGAAGTAGATTAATTTTGTATTTATTTAAAAGGTGTCTTTATTTATGAAACGTATTAAAAAACTTAAATGCTAGTTATTTTGACATTTCTGGAACTGTCGAAATGCTGCGTTCAATCATAAACAGCGAGTTCGGATCTTTTACCTCTGCTTGCACCTTGGCTTTCACCAACCTCTCCTGATAAAAGCTACAGCTTTGAAATGAGTGGGCTTTGAGTAAGGAAAGTTTTTTTGACTGAGCTTTTAGGTAAGCTCAATGTTTTAGTTTCAGGTTGTAAATAAATTAATATAGTGGTTTTGGGTCTTTTGTTTGGTATATTTTTCGTGCATAATCAGTGACCTTCACTTATATTTGTTTTGCCTCGTAGTGCCCTCATAAATATATTTTTTGTGCTGAAAACGGAATCACACTATGGCATTTTTCTGGACAAAAAAGGAGGTGTTTTATTGGGTAATGAACAACTTGGGATATTAAATAAGGTAAATTAATCCTTGTAAAAACGGTTACTTAGGGAAATTACAAAATAACTTATTACTAAATGCCACAAAATAATCCTTTCTGGGGGCTATAAATTTAAACCACCCCCCTGAGGTGGTCTAAAAAATCACCAACTTTATAACCTCAAACACAAATAATGAAGCTATTATGTGCCAAATTTTTGGCGTATTCACCATTTTCTATTTTGAAACCTGTCAAAAAAAATTAGTTTTGGGGCATTTTTTCCTAAAATATGGTGTATTTTGAGAAAAAAGCAGTTTTTCAGTGGTATTTTGCAATAACAGTACAAAATAATCAATAACTTTGTTTCTTTTCTGTATGGGTAAGTGTTTCTTAAAATTGGTTTCAAAATTTAGTACTCCCCACATATGTAAATATTTAGACCTGTAGAGAGTACTATTTTAGATCTTAGTAAATCTCACTGCAAGTGTTTTGTAAATACTTAAAGAAAACTAGGATATGTCTTAATTTTTATGTGGATACCGATGATACCCCAAAAAAAAAGCGAAGTTTTTAAAGTGTTCAATATATTCGGATCAGGTTCGCTTTCGATACGATATACGTACATAGCGTTTTGTTTATTTGCTTTAATTGATAATTATTGAACGTTTCGCCTAATTGGCCTACCCGGTGGTCCGCAGCGACCAAAAGTAAGTTTGACCAGTTTAAAATCTGCCTTTTTGGTTAAATGTAGGTATTGCATTGCGCTAAAATGTATCATAAATATTCCACATTTCATTTAAAAAAATTGGTGCAATACATTTAAAATCGAAATGTTAAAGAGCAAAAAGAAAAGCAATTTTATAACAAGCAGTACATGTGCAATTCTATACATATAATAAATCTCCGGATACACCATATCTGTACAGGATGTCCAAAATTCGATGGTTATGGGATTTTCGGGTACTTCTAGAGGAGATAGAGAAAATTCAACCCCCCCCCCCTGGAAGGCTCAAATTTCATGAGTCACTTTTAGTTTTTGAGATAGAACACAAAGTTGGTATTTTTCTTATGGAATACCCCAAATTTCTTACATATTTTCAATGCTTTTTTAATTTCCTTCAAAACGATGTACCTCTTACGAAAATCGGATAAATAGTTGTCGAGTTATTAAATATTTTCCATAAATCATATGGTAGGCTGTAATAAAAGCGGCACGCCACATTATTAAAAAAATCTAGAGTGCCATGGTTGTCAATCTGGGATGATAAAAAGAATGTGTTAGAAATAAAAAACTATTTTGCTTCTTAACTGAATTCAAGGCCTACTATTATATCAATAATAAATCGTTATACCTATATTTTATGCTCAGATTGTCAACCAAGGCTCTCTAGATAGTTACATAATAATAGTATGCAGTGAAACTCTTTATGCGGGGTTGGAATTCTAAGTACAAAATGTACCAGACGAAACTATTTGGTTTGATGTTGTTTTATTTATCAAAACGGGCTAAAAAAAAAATAGAAAAGAACCACACAATTAATTAATTATTCAAATAAATAAATAGCTATCTAAATAAGTACGCCAATAACCACTATGCGAACAATCTAAAATTTCCCAGAACCTTTTTTGAAATGAATATTTTTAAAAGTACATGAAATTCGAATGAAATTTTAAAATTATCACAACAATAAAATTTCGAAACATTCACGCATATTCACAAAATTATATATAATAGAAAAAACACTACCTAAAAAAAATAAACCCAGACGCCTCAATGGGAATTACTTTCCTTAAGGGCACTTGCCTGCACGGTTCACACTTTCTTTTTGCCGTTTAATATGCTGATTTTTTAAATTAATTTAACTCTTTGGAAGTTGCTACGAAAATGTGAGAGTAGGTAGAATAAAAGCACTAAACCGTGATAAGTTTTTTTTTATTTTTCTTTGTGTGCAAAAAAAATAAAACACTAAAAACAGCAATATATACGGATGTACAGGGTGCTCTGTTACAACTGCTATATGATTGATGGAAAATATTTATTAACTCGACAACTATTTATCCCATTTTTGCAAAAGGTACATCGTTGTGAATGAAATTCAAAAAGCATTCAAAAAAATTTAAAAAAATGGAGTGTTCTACAAGAAAAATATCAACTGTGTTATATTTCGAAAACTAAAAGTGACTTATAAAATCTAATTTGGTAATTAAATTCTAGATTAAAAACTCTACAAAAATACATTCAAAACTACGAAATTATTTTCATAAATAAAAAAGTTATAGGGCCTATCTCAAAGTGCAGACTTTTCAAAAAGACCCCCTAGCTCGACATATAAAAATGCGGTTTTTACCAAAAATATTGTCTTGAAATTTTCTCTATCTCCGCTAGAAGTACTTTCAAATTTTGGACACCCTGTACATTAAATATTTTTACTTTCCGCGCTAAGGGAAGTAATGTTATCATCGAAAAACCTAACTTCGAGATTTTGATGAATCTCCACGAATTTGGTGGTTCCGAATACAGATAAGCATGTTTCCAGACACCGCGTCGCGCGTCGTCGCTTTGTCCGTCGGTCTGTCTGTCGCTTACTTTGTAGCCACTGTAACTCAAAAACCCCTGCAGCAATCATAACAAAATTTTACATAATACGATTGATTTTCTGGTTTCCTCCATTACACCCTTTGAGCTACTCCCAAAAAATTTCATCCCTCTAAAAAATATTTTTTTGTCTTACCTTGTGAGCTTATAAATATACTGGAGAACAAAAAAAATGCAACACCAGAAAGGACAAATATTTTTAAAGTAATTTTTATATATTAATACATTAGGATGCCCTTAATAATTGATTACATTTCCAAGAAGATTCCTCCATGATAATCATTAAAAAATTAATAATGAGTGGCTTCTATAAGGCATTGACAAAATAAGATGGTCTATATCATATTGAAGAGCACTCATCCAAATCCTACTTACAGCATGCCAGAGTTCATCTAAGTGTCCAGGAGGACGTGGTAATCGACTAAGATTGCGCCCTATCATATTCGATGCGTGTTCGATAGGCGACAAGTCAGGCGATCTTGCTGGCCATTCTAAAGTCTCTATGACAAGTTCATGTAAAAAGTCCATTGTTTCACGAGCAATATGCGGTCTGGCATTATCTTGTTGAAAGATCGCATTTGGGATACTTTGTAGGTAGGGATGTAAAACTGGCTGCAGCACTTCATCGATATATCGCCGAGCAGTCAGATAGCCGTTGATGAGGACTAGAGGTGATCTGCTTCCTAAATATACAGGGTTCCTAAGATTTTCCTTAGGGATACGATTTCAATAAATCAAACAGAAATGGCATAGAAAGTTCTGCGCGCACAAAAGAAACCGGTATATTGAGCAATGGTGCTAGTTTGTTATTATCTCCGGACTGCTTTCATGAGAAAAAATTGTCGCCACTCTTTCATTTTGAGCATAAATCATAGTTGCAATAATAACCGTTGACAAGATGTCTGCAAATTACGCTAGATGGCGGCCACACCATGAGATTAAAAATTAGATGTTTTCAGGTCCAAACCACAGCTTTTTCTTGCTTAAAGGAGGCGGCAGGGTCCATTATCTACGATACTGAGCGATAAACTCGTGAGGTTGTTAACATTAGAAAAAATATCTTCGCTTTTAATTAAATTTCTTTCCATTCTGTTCTACTAGTGACATCTATCCGAAAACGGCCAAACCATGCAGCTAGCACTAGCAGCCAAAGAAATCAATAAACGGCGCTGTTTTTCCTGCAGAGCTTTTTGCTTGCGATATTATTGATTTTAAATAAAGCTGGCCCTACACTACATTTGATATTTTCGAGGTGTTTTATGACATGATTTCGAAACATGTAGCGAACCAATTCTTCAAAACTAGCGGGAGGGTAAAAGCAAAAAATAAGGGGCTGCCAATATTTGTAACACCCAAAAAGGGGTGAAAAGATTTATTTTGCTCTGTTTCTTTACAAAAAAACGTTTTTTTTACGAAAAACTTGAGCTCTGCCACTTTTTTAATTTTTTTCTTCAACTGCTCGAAATTTTCGTCATACCGTAGAAAAAAATTACTTTCCCCATGGTCATAGTCTACTTTTATTCGAAAAAATTTTGAAACAGAGACTGGATCAGTTTTCCTAAAACAGGGGATCTTGGTTTCGAGTTAGAAGATAAAGGGCGCCGCAGGCAAAAATTTTTCAAATTAATTAGCCGAACGCAAAAATGTTAGAAAAACAAAGCACGAAATAAAAATGGCGCCGCTTACAATTTTTTTTCAAATATTACGTAATTTCGGAAACGCAAAGAAATAGGTCTAAAAAGTATAATTTTTAAGAAAAAATATCAATTTTCTCGCCCTCCTCCACTGGGACTACAGGGGCCGTGCACAAATTACGTAATGGTCATAGGGGGGAGGGGGGTTACAAAACGTTACGTAGGGGGGAGGGGAGTTTTCGACAGCGTTTGCATTTGTGTGAAACTAAGAAAATTTGGAATAAAAATAAGTGAAAAGTTTTCTTTTTGGGGGGGGGGTAGTGGTCTTGAAATCGTTACATAATATTAGGGGAGTGGCGTGCCAAACCGTTACAAAACATTACATAGGGAGGTGGTCAAAAATTGGTAAAATCACCGTTACGTAATTTGTGCACGGCCCCACATCTGACTGTTCCTCCTTTTTGATTTCGAATCAAAGTGCAAAACCCGGGTTGGACGTTCGAAGGCGTCAACCCGTCCTATTTGCTTGATAAAGTTTCTACGGAAATAGGGATATTTTGGAACACTTAAAATTTTGACAACTTTGACAGCCGCTGTGGTAGTATTTAACAACCACTACCACTACCACTCATCGATTTTACCAGAGTTTTTGGGACACATTAAAAACTGTCACTTGTAAAAAAATTTAGAGATGAGAAAAAATGGCTTAATTTTACAAAATAAGTGTTTTATATGTTGCAACCTGATAATATTTTATTATTTTTAAAATTATTTACGCCAAAATTCTCTAAAACTAACCAGAAAAATAACAACAACCTCAAAGAAATGGATTCGTAGCTTACGGCAGTGGTAGTGGTTAATTACCACAACGGAGTGACGTTTAGCTATTGCGCAGGCGCAGTAATTACCACAACCACTAGGAAGTGTCGAATAAGCGTTCCAAAATATCCCTAATATCTCAGTCGATTTCTCCGGCCGTGTATGAACGCTTTAGGTTAGGCATTTGTATGTATCTCAGTCCCCAGCCTGTAAAAAGTGCGTAAGGACAATGGTTACAAAATGAAAAGCCGAAAAATATTTTTTTCTACGATATCTTTCATCAGTTTGGTATTAAAGTCGAGCAAAAACAATTTTTATTCCAGTCCTAAAGGTATGAAAATGGAAAACATTAGAAAACAACAAACTGGAATGGATTTACTACGTGGAAGATGTAGTGACAACATCGCCCCATGCCCATCCTTTTCTGCCTAATGTGCTTTTCCGTTTGTCTGCGTCTTATACACGGCTGCTTGGCCCCCTAAGGATTTGCGTATAGCACCTCATACCATGATACTTTACTGTCTTGCTGTATCACGTTTAACCGCAAAGTCTACATTTCGTCTCTCACCTCGAAATCGCCTTACCCTCATGCATCGAGCATGGCCGCCTAAACAAAACCTGGATTCGTCGCTGAAGCTTATTCCATTCGTCACTCCCATTTTGCCATGCTCTGCACCACTCCAAGCGGCGAGCCTTATGTTGTGGTGTCAAAGGTAGCACCAAAAGCGAACGGTAAGGCCATATCAAGCAATCTTCGATTAACTGTCATCCGTGAAAACACTCGTCCTGTAGCTGCAACTAGAACATCTCTTACTTGGCGTATACTGTCCCGTCCAGCTCCTTTCATGCCCACGATGCGTCCTTTCTCGAAGTCGTTGAAATGATGAAATTGTTGGCGACCGCGGACTCTTGGCATTTTTATTTTTTAAGTAAACTGTAAGCAATCCAAAAATACCAAAAACTACGAGAAAAATGATTTAAAATTTTCACAAAAGGTCTTTTATGTGTTGGTTGTTTTTGAAAATGAATAGAAAAAAATCGGTGAAAAAAAGGAAAGATTAGAAGACAAAAAATTTATGAAATATTTCTTTTGAGATAAGGTATACACACAAATAATTTTCATTCAAATAATTACCCATATACATGGTGTTGCATTTTTTTTGTTCCCCAGTATATCTTAGTTTAATAAATTAGTTTTTATGTCAAGTAAAAAGTACCCTATGTTAAGATATAGGTTACCAAATTTTATCTAAACCTTTTCAGTCATTTTTGCGTGATTTTTTGAGTCTGAATATACCCCGGAAAAGTCTGAATCCACACAGGAAAAGATTGGATACCTCCGGGAAAATTGGGGAGAGATGGGGAAGGGGTACCTGAACACGCGAATGACTTCGCGGGAAATAGCTTGTACAGGGTGTTTGTTTATAACTGGAACACTCAGTATCTTTTTTATTAATGAAAATAAAGGGTAGGTTTGAATTCAAAAATTTCTTGGCAAATTGCAACGAACTTAAGCGCTATAACAACTTTTTTTTTTTGTTCCCCTTAGTATACAGTGTGTGGCAATAAAGCTAATTTTTTAAAATAAAATACTCAGTATATTTTTGCATTTTTGAAATATATTTTGTAGTTTCTGAGATATTTGCGTTTAAAATTTTAATAAAATACATTAGAAACGACCATCTGATCAAGCTACATTGCCTTCAATCGTTTTCTTTTCAAGGCCACTAGATTTTTAAGTTTATATCTCAGGAACTACAAAAGATATTGAAATAGTGTTTGATTTTTTTGTAAAGCTAATTTTTTTTTAAATTCAAAAATGAAAAAATTGAGAGGGTATTCTATTTTAAATAATTGTCTTTATTGCCACACACTGTATACCAAGGGTAACAAAAAAAAGTTGTTATAGCGATTAAGTTCGTTGTAATTGGCCAGGAAATGTTTTAATTTAGACCTACCCTTTATTTTCAATAATAAAAAAGATACTGAGTGTTCCAGTTATAAACAAACACCCTGTACTTAACAAATGCGAGATAATTGCCACATCAAAATCAATAAACTAATAAGATAGATCTCACTATAGATGCGTGCAGCTAAAGTATAAAATTAGTAGGTACGTTGTTCACCTAATAATGAAATAAAAATCAATAACATTTTTTGTGCTCATGGCCCGGCCCAAATCAATCAAGACGCTTCCTACCAAAAAGTCTAATTATGAAAAATTAAGACGTAACCTTTAATAATGTTAATGTAACGTGACTTTTGAGTTTCCAACAGTGTAATTAACTTTTCAAAAAAGCTTAATGAATGAACCAACGACGATGTCTAAGCTTTAGTCAGAGTAAAATGCTGTTATTGTGTAAGCGGTACATTTGTAAAAAGCATTTCATGAAAGATCATCACTTATATATTAGAATGCACAGCCATTTTTTATGGTCCAGATTTGCTTGAAAACGGTGTCAACAGTTTTGTCCATAGGCATAAGGCTGCTTAAAGACAGATCCTCTATCAATTCATGATGGAAAGAACACTTCACACACACTCAGGTCGATAATGACATCTTCGACAAAATTCTGGAGTAACCTACAGAACAACACCTAAGTGAGATTCCGAGATTAGAGGAGGTCGAAAAGGCAATCACACAACTAAAGAATAACAAGTCAGCAGGCACAGATGGTATCGCTGCTGAAGTCTACAAACAAGGGGGTCCCGCACTTAATTCCCAAATGCACATTCTAATAAGTAAAATATGGACCACTGAAACCATTCCTGCCGAACTCAGAAACGCCTCTATAGTTACCATTTTCAAAAAAGGCGACAAGGCCCAATGTGGAAACTATCTCTGCTTTCTGTTGCTGGAAAGATACTTGCACGGATACTATCAAACCGATTAATTCCGAGTGCTGAAGAAAATCTGCCAGAGACACAGTGTGGATTTAGGCCCAATCGAGGCACAGCTGACATGATCTTCAGTGCCAGACAAATGCAAGAGAAATCTAGAGAACAAAATCGCACTCTCTTCATGGTTGTCCTAGTCAAAGCATTTGACTTGGTCAACAGGGAAACTCTTTGAAAAATACTGGCAAAAGCTGGATGCCCTCAAAAATATATTCAAATTCTTAGACTACTACACGACAATATGAATGTAACAGTCCTGAGCAACGATGGATCAGGAGAGTCATTCCAGATTACGACAGGCATTAAACAAGGGTGTGTTATTGCGCCCACCCTATTCTCTATATGTTTAGGTGCCATGCTTCACCTTGTTAAGGAACATCTACCACCGGGAGTGGAAATTCTGTATAGATTCGACGGTGGCCTACTTAACCTAGACAGACTGCGAGGAAATACTAAGGTTTCGACAACCTCGGTAATCGAACTGCGGTACGCCGATGACAACGTCGTAATGGCCGATACAGAGGAAGGTGTACAGCTGGTAATAAACGCATTTAACCTAGCCTACAAAAGCATTGGCTAGAGATCAATCTTGCCAAGACGCAAATTCTTCACCAACCAGAACCAGGTACGAATCCTTGGAAGCCACCTATCATCAAATGCAACTATTGACGCAGAAACACAGCATCGCCTAAAATGTGCTAGCGCAGCGTTCGGACGGCTTTCGGAGAGAGTCTTCAACAATCACGACATCAATGCGCAGACAAAGCTGCGTGTATACAACACAGTTATAATACCAACTGTAACATACGGATGCGAAACGTGGACCACCTACAGAAGGCATATCAAACGACTAGAAAAATATCACCAAAGTTGTTTAAGACGAATACTGAGAATCAAATGGCATGACCGACGAACAAACATAAGTGTTTTAGAAGAAGCCAGAACAACTAGTATAGAAGCCCTTATCTACAAGCACCAGCTTCGTTGGACTGGTCACATTATCCGCATGCCCGAAGCACGTCTCCCAAAGCAGATATTTTATGGACAACTGAAGGAGGGAAAGAGAAATCAAGGAGGTCAACAAAAAAGGTACAAGGACGTTCTCAAAGGCAATATGATGAAGGGTCACATCGATATAGATAACTTCGAGACCACGGAAAACGATAGGGCTTCATGGCGCCGAACAGTTCATGAGAGAGCACAAACTTTTGAAGAGCAACGACGTAGACTAGAGACGGAATAGAGAGAACGTAGAAAGGA
The DNA here is from genome assembly GCA_963921995.1 of Oxystoma pomonae. NCBI lineage: Eukaryota > Metazoa > Arthropoda > Insecta > Coleoptera > Brentidae > Oxystoma > Oxystoma pomonae. The sequence goes on along the minus strand of OY998167.1, from coordinate 1,078,908 downwards.
GTGACAAAATGGAAGAATGGATGACCAACAACACCCGGCTGCTGCCGGAGCCTGGGTGTGCCAGGACTGTGGAAGGGTGTGCGGCTCGAGAATTAGCTTACATAGCCATCCAAAAACGCACAACAGATAGCGACGATACAGAATAGAGGAAAATCATACTCGGTATCGAGTGATTGCCTATGATGATGATGATACAGGATGTTTCACAACTTATGTCCCTTATATTAGTCCTTATATTCCTAATACTAGTCGGTGTTTCAGATGACCATTTATTTCGCTCAAATTTGTGCTAAAACATTTTCTTCGCCTTTGACTATACATTGAGCGTAATTTGAGCTTAAGAGAAGGGAACTCCACTATATAGGACAACCACATTTGGCCACGTTTGTTTGAAAAATTAACATTTAGGTTATTTTATCCATCACTGACAAAGTCGCACTGAAAATATTTATATTATTTACTTTTGTTTATGGTTGAAATAAAAGTGTAGATAAACCAAGTGAATTTGAAATCGCTTAAAAATTGAAGTTTTACATGTAAAAAATAAAATAAAAATTCAGTGTGTCAGATACCTTAAACAGTGGTTGTCATATTGTGCAAAATAGCAATTTTCGTTTTATGAAAATCATAGCCAAATGAAGAATACTAGAGAAATGAGATTTTGCATACAAGCCTAAAATTTCACTTCACTTCACTTTTAGAAAAAAACTTTATTTAAAAAAAATAAATTCCAAAATTAAGATTTGGCACATTAGCGCAATAGGGAGTCACATAATTAGTATGTGTGCAAAATTTCAGCACTCTGGCACTTTTTGTTTGGTCAGGATTTCCAGAATACGATTTGCCATGGGCGTCTTGGCTCTTAACTTAAATTTTGAAAAAAAAATGGATGGTCATAGTCAAGGAAAAAACATCGGATGCATATTAAAAAAAAAAAACTGGGAGAGCATGCAGGAAGTCCGTGCAAAAATTGAACAGACCAGTATGTTAAAAGAAGAAAACAATACCAATTAAGAGCACAGAAGAAAGAAAAACATATAAATATCAGTGGCTACCAAACTACAAAATAAAATTGAAAACAAAAAATACGACATAGTAGACTTTAGTAGACTACATCGCAGAATATCTTAGATAAAGAGTGTACGTTTAGTGGGAATGTTCTATTTAGCTTAAATAAAGCTCTTAAAGTTTTATTTAGAATCAAAAAACGGAAACTTGAATATTTTGGCCATATAAATTCTTCACATCAATAATAATAGAAGGAAAAATTAAAGCCATAAGAGGTCCTTAGATAATGGTTTGATATTTCATAAAAGCAGTGGACAGGGTGCAGATCGTGCTGACGATATCCAACGTTCGAAGAAAACATTGCACTGAAAAAGAAGATGGTATAGTACTACGAGAAAACATTGACCAATCCAAAGTTATTTTTAACTATGTATTACTGAGATCAGATATGTATCGTTCGTTACTTGATGTATTTTATGAATTAAACTTACCATAAATCACGTTTGTTTGTTATAGCAACTAGCCAGAATCACGTAGCCGAAAGTTTAACAACTAGTTTACACTTTATACTCTAGTAGGAAATTTTAGACATTTTATTTTCAAAGTAGCGTTATACGAACACCTTCAATAAAAACGGTATATGTCGTTCGGTGTTGCTTTTTTCCTACGACCACAGACAAAAGTAACCAAATCTGCACTCTATAACGCTTCAGAAAGTTTTATATTTTACACGCATATCAATTTTATTTTCGTTTCTAGAGACGAAAATGTTTTCTTCTCTAGTGACGAAAATGAATGACAGCAAACCATACAAACAATGTAGGTATCTAGAAGCGTCGGAAATAGACCGAAACCATTTTCGTCCCTAGAAAAGAAAATACTTTCTTCTCTTGAGATAAAAATTAAAAAATTTAATAATAAAAAATACGAATTAAATCCTAAAGTGGTCGTAGGAAAAATAGCGTACACAACTCGATAGAAAGTAACTTTCTTACACTCGCTTGTTGTTTCACTCGGCTAGCGCCACTTTCTTCTCTCCTTATGTAATATACTATTAGTCGTGAATGTGTACCTCATTGTCTTAATAACACCGCCTTGGTTTTCTAAGCCGCCGAAGGCTTCGAAAATCTCCCACTACCAGCCAAATAATAAATCAGCGGAACGGATATCCGAACGGATGGTCAAAACCCAAAGCATCCATTCTTCTAGTTAATTAGAAATTAGAAAAGCAGAATTTGACTGGTATGTCGCCCACCCAAAAAACAGACGAAACAAACAGACATACAGCCATACAAACTCACAGATGTTCCAAATAAACAAACGTGCATAATGCACACTACAAATGTCTTAAAGTGGTTTTTGACTCTTTTTTTTCCACTGTTTAAATGAAAACTTTAAAACCCCAAAAAATTAAAACAATTAAATCGCTGTTTAGCTCTTTTGCAAAGAGACAAAAATTAATAAAAACGTAGCATAGGCATTAGGCGGAGGCTGCAGACAGACTAACAGACAAGGACAACCTAAGGCACAAGACCAGCCATAAGCAATTACATATGGAAACGCCTGGTTTGACCATATCGGCGCAATCCATAGCGAACTTATTTATTTTATAGAGTTAACTTGTAAATATTGTAAATATGATAAGACTGTAAATAAATTAATGATGATGATGATGATGGTATGTCGCCACTAAAATTTATGAGTCACTTAGGGGCGGGCAAAACAATTAGGCGGGGTTATAACATTCAGTGTCCACACAGGTAGAATAGGGCTGTCTGATAAATTGTCAAAGTCAGACATTAATCACGTGATGATTCTTTCAAAATGGTGGGTGTAGGGTAAACAAAGCGATTTTCCATAAGACGTAATGCTAATACAAATGAAAATTTTGGGAAAATGGAAAAAGATGCGGATTAAACTAAGTGACTATTTCATAGAGTAATCCGTTCTGGATCGGGGAGGAACGAGCATTTTGCCGAAATGTTAGAAATAAACTCAAAATTCGCCGTTTAAAGAGACAATGTCATGTCCTTTTAACTCTCTCGCACTTGCACAGTGTGGATAGGCATTGTCTCTCATCGGTGCAGATCGGCTTGAAGAGAGACAGTTGCGCTATCTGATTTGAGAGAGATGACGTTATCTGTAATTACACGGATGCGACAGAGATAGGAAAAGAGACATTTCTACGTTTTCGGCAAAATGCTTGTTTTTCCCCGATGCAGAAAGGATTACTCCATAAAAAAAATCACTTGGGCTAATCTGCATCCTCTTCCACATAGCCAAACTCTTGATTTAACTTAGCATTACGTACACACCGGCCATATTGGATCGGCCATGTTATTTTTGTTAGACTTCCCTATGTTCATGTTCAGAATCGGACTTTTGATTATGCATTCTGCTTAACATAGAAGCTGCATGGATTATTACTACAACAATAAAAGATATTTAAAACGCGCCTTTACACTTCGCGACACATAAAACGCATACGCCGACTTTATATACAATATGTCCTTCACGATTTAGCAACCTGTTCTGTCACAAAATGTCAGAATCCACTGATTGTCATATTTTGTTATCACAGTCTTGTCCAACTCAAAAATGTCACGACAGCTATCGGAATTCGATAAATAAATTTTATCAAAATTAGATGGAGGTTGGTCTGTTCGTCGGTTTGCCGATCATTATGGATCAGACAAGTCCACTATAGTAAGACTAAAAAGAAAATACAAAGAAGGATCTGGCTTGACCAAAGTCAGCACACCCCAACACGATCAGAAAGTCACTAATTTCCTGGAAGAACACACATTTTCCACGGCCAGAGAAGCAAAATGAACAGTTCATTTTCCTGGTACGGTAAGAACTGTACTAAGACGAATAAAGAAGTCGAGGATGAGATGTCGTGTTGCAGCTAAAAAGATACGGCTAAGTAAAGAAAAAAAGCAAGCCAGATTACTTTTCGAGACAGAAAAACGAATTTTGGCGAAAGGTAGCTTCTACCGGTGAAAAAATGTTTAATCCCATCGAGAACGTATTGCAAAAAAGTTATCAAAATTTAATATTTGTCCACGGAATGCTAACCATTTGAGGGAATAGTTGGAGTTTATGCAGAAATCGTTAAAGAGAATCCAAATTTATTTGAAAAGTTAGCAGCAGACTCCATGCCAAAGCCTTTAGAAAAAATTATTCAAGCAAATGGTGCAATGACAAGATACTGAAGTTAATATTTTTGATTTTTGTTTATCGATAAGTTTTATATTTCTATTTGTTTTCTAATATTTTGTTGTTTATAAAACTGATCCTGTTTATGTGTATTGACCTTTCTTAACCCAAATCCTTCCAGTTCTTTCTTCTTTGTATTTTCCTTTTACTCGCACTATAGTGGACTTGTTTGGTCCATTTTGACCGGCTATTTGACGAAGGGGCCAACCTTCTTCTAGTTCTGCCAAAATTTGATTAAATTACTTTATTTATAATAAAAAATTTGTTTTAAAAGTGCTTTTTTAATATTTCGTAACAGCAACCTTAAAACTATAGAACCAGTAAATATCGGTAAAAATGCTTTCAGTCCCCTTTACAAAGTTTGTTTATGTTGTCCAAAAGCGTTAACCTACCAAAGTCGATAACAATAAGCAAGCAAAATGTTTAATACACTTCCGGCCACATAAAATGCATACGCCGATCAGTACCCTCTCCAGATAGGCCGATCAACTCATACCGATTTAGTGTCCTTTTATCCACCTTCGCCGCCATTTTCACTCAAAAGTGACAGATAATCCATTAGTTTTCTGTCAAAATGGCGGCGAAGGTGGAGAAAAGGACACTAAAACGATAAGAGCTGATCGGCCTATGTGGAGAGGGTAATGCGCCGATTTTATATAGTGTATTATGGGCCTCACAACTCAGTAACCTTTTAGGTATTTCAAATTGACAAAAAATGTCAGTCAGTTTTTGATTTTATTTAAAAATGCCACAACTAAAGGAATTCGAAAAAGCCCAAATTTTGGAAAAATTAGAGGCGGTGGTTGGTCGGTTCGAAGAGTAGCGGGCGATTATGGACGAAACAATGCTACAATGTAAGAATTAGAAGAAAGTATCAAGAAGAAGAAACTGTGAGACGAAGGCTACTGAAGAAACTTTTTCTTGTTTTTTTCTAATTTACGTAGTATTTTTTTAATAATTTCTTTTTTATTTTGAAAATTTTTGATTGTCTGCAAAGACAAACATTTCCTTCTTGATAGTTTTTTCTTATTTGCACAATGTGTAGATAATGAGCTGTAACAACAAGTTTTTATAATAAAATGTTGAATAATTAAAAAAAAAAATTATTCATTAATATAGTCTTTAGTCATTAGTCTTTTAGTAAAGTGTGTCCAGTCTCCTTATTTTTGTGTTTACAACGTCAAAAGATCTAACCTGTAAATCGAAAACGTCAAAGTCATTTACAACAAGCAATGCAATTAGCAAAACTTAAATTCAACAAACCCGCAACTAACTAACTAGACATGTGCCTAACTTCTGCTAAATGCGTTTTATGTGTCGGGAAGTGTACCTACCTGTGGGCACAATTTTATTGCACACTCTTTTTTGCTGCCAGGATTATTTTCTTCACAACAGGTAAAATAGAAGTCAACCCATAATGAGAGTTGGTAAATAAAAAATTTACGACACAGTCTTGGTTTATTTTTTTTTAACTCTTGGATTAGCAAAAGTTAAGCATTATCTGACTAATTTTTTCATAAAATTTCCCAGTAATAACAATACCTACCAACATTTATCCTCGAATTTATCTTTTTACCAACGATGGCCTGCTGCGTATCGTATCAAACAATAAAATCAATAAATCTTTCATCATTGCTTTAGAGGATGCTCTTATCCGTCACTTGATCAAACAAAAAAATTTATTGACGTGTCAGTAGAGGGATATATTAAAGAAATCGAACAATTGAAGGTGGATTTTTTTACGTCGTTAACATTTTGATCGGTCAATATATCCAGACATTAATTTTGTTACTTTCACAATACAGGGTGATTCATTACAGTTGAGACCTCTTTTTTCACTACACTGAGAACTTGCAAAATTAAGACATTTTCCAAAAGGTTTATAAATGCCCAAAAAAGTAACCCTGAAAGTCTGCTTATTTTTTCTATCATGTTAAAGTACGACCCTGTTTATTTTTAATCAATCGCACCGTATAGTTCGCATGGTCTTCCGTCAACACGACCCCCACCAAGCGGTATAATTTTTACCCATACTTCTCAACTAAAAAGCCAGTTAACTCATTTTCGTTTTAGTATCCTTTGGCCTATTATCGGCGCCATATTGACACCAAACTGACAGAAAATCCATGTTTGGTTATAAAAATGGCAGCCACATTAGGCTAAAGGGCACTGAGGAGGTAGTAGTTAACAGGCTTTTTAGTTTAGAACGGTGTTGATCCAGCATTTTCATATGTGGTCGTAGGAAATAAAATTTTGCAATAAAATTAAAAATTGCGTCTCAGCCTTTATCAAAACGAATAGTCACGATAATTATGATCACATTATTTCTACATGCTCAAAATTATTATGGGGGAGTTCCTCGAACTCGAAGAGTGTGTACCCCTCTCTCAGTTTTAATTGTAGTCCAATTCTACTTACTTCTTACATTGGTCAACAGATATACGCCAATTTTTGTAAGTGGGAGATTTCAAACTGATTGCTCCTTGCGTTCAAATCTGATATGGTGTTGGTTCTTCTTATAGCAAACCAACATGTTTGTGTAAATTGTTTATTAAGACCGCTAAGACATAGTTTTGACGGCTTCTTGCACCGTATCCTTTTAAACTACGTTTATGGTAAACGGGGTTTAATTTAACATTTTTACATGCCCCAGATTATAAGCGGCTTTTAAATGGTTAAATGGTCTTTAACTTCGCATGTAGATGAAACGGTCAATTTTGAGCGATTAATTCGAAGTGTGAGTTCTATAACGACGACTTGGATATTCTAGAACTCCTTAAATTTGGTAACCTTAATGGTCATACAAGCCAAACTAATTTTGAACCACTTTTAAAAATTTTGAACGACGCTCAGTCCTGGTTTTTTTTAACATTCAAAATAGGGGGTGCAGTCGGACATCAATATCACCAAAAAGAATTTCGAAAAATCCACTAGTAACCTGTTTTTTTTTAAAATATGGTGGGGAGTGCAGGTTGATGTCAAGCCACACCCCCCTCCCCCAAAAAGATATTAGGAGTTTGAAATTAGTTCTTAATTTTGGGATAGTTGCTTTTCATTTTTCTCTACGCTTTAAATGAGGGGGGTGTAGCTTGACGTCCGGCTGCAACCCCCATTTTAAATATTAAAAAAAGCAGGAAGGAGTGTGGTATAAAATTTTTAAAAGTGGTTCAAAATAGTTTTTTCCTCGATTAAGGTGTTTGCAGAAACGTTCAAAATTAGGCATATCAAAACTCGAATATCTTTCGGGGGGGGGGGAGTGGCTTGACGGACCTATAAATTTTCTTTTTTTTTAAACCTTTAAGTTTACAATATTACAGCACTTAGTTTAGTCTTAGGGCAAGTTGAACGTAAAACTCGAATGTGAGTACGTTAAATAGTTTTTGTTCATCGTATCCAGAAAACAACTGGACCTCCTCGCAGTGTAGCTACCTACCTCTCATTATTTATTTAAAAAACATTTTCTTGTAGTGTTCATGCTATGCAAAACTTCAAATTATCCGATTTTAGAATGGATAGTTTTTCAGTTTTTCTCTGCGGAACTCAAGATGGATTTATACAACCAATCTTTATACAATAGGGTGCATATATCGATCAGCCAGTTTCACCAACAATACTCGGTCATTTTCACGTTTGGTCTCATTTTTCTTTTTTTATTAAACAAGCCAGTCTTCTACTTTTTTCCGAAAAATAATTGTAAACAAAACTCACACTAATTTATGATTTTAAAATTAGTTTAGTTTACCACAGCAAAGAATTTGGTTAGTTGATGAAAAAAAAATCCTTTACAAAAACAAAGACAATGTGACGTTTCTTATTAATTGGTGCAAGGGCAAAAACATAAAAATCAGTTTAAAAAATAATCTTGGTTTTCTTAAACCGCGGTTTATAATAAAATGGTGCAAGTGCGTGTTAATATTTGCCATAAGAAAGGTTCTTCTTTCGCTGAATTTGATATTGATGGGCGGAGTAATAAGACCTACTTTTTTACGATACATTTTGGTGGGAATTAATTTGAAACGTCCATTCGTTGATAATTTATTAAGATCGAAAGTGGTTACAGCAAGGTTGGTTCGTTCTAGTTTTATTTTAGTAAATTAAAGGAATTTCTGTGTTTTATGTAACACCAGATATTTATACGGCGTCAATAATTTTCGAATGCTAAATTGTTTAGAGATTATTGGGAATAAGGACACCTTGTTATTTTTGTATACGTTTAATTCATAAGCAACGTTTCGACAATAGCTTTTGTCTTCCTCAGGCTTCAAATTTGGTTGTATACTTAGGTAGGCTGGTGATATACATCTTTAAACTGTTACACGTAATGCAAAATATAGTTAATATCTATGTGTATTACGTGTAATAGTTTAAAGAGGTACAGGCTAATTCACTATATTTTGATCCCCTGGTTAGCGCCTTTATTGTTCATGATAGAAAAAAGGTTTAAATGGAAAAGTTTTATAGTTTTGTAAAAGCCTTCTGACCCATAGACAGATGTTGTTCAATGTTATTCTGTACACTATGGGCATCATAAAAGTGGTACACAATACTTTTTGTTGTAATACCTTGGTCCAACACCGTTCTCAAGTAAAAAGCCAGTTAACTCATTTTCGTTTTAGTATCCTTTGGCTTATGATCGGTGCCATATTGACACCAAACTGACAGAAAATCCATGTTTTACTTGTCAATTTGGTTATAAAAATGGCAGCCACAGTAGGCTAAAGGACAATGAGGCGGTAGGAGTTAACTGGCTTTTTAGTTGAGTACGGTGTTGCTTGGTCTAGTTTTACAAACAAAGTCACCCATTATTGTATTTTTCTTAAACTGTCAAAGTATGTCATTCTGTATTTCAGTCTGACAAATAAATAAAAAATGCCTCCACAAATTTCTTTATTTGATAAAGCCCAACTCCTGGCAAAACTTCAACTAGGATGGTCAATTAGGGACGTGGCTATACATTATGGACGCAGTAAAACCACGATTATAAAAATTAAAAAAAGATGGGAAGAAGATCAGACAATAGCGATAAAACAAGGGACTGGTTTATTGAAAGTTTCAACTGATGAACAAGATTATGAACTTATCGCCTTTATGGAAGAAAATTCTTTTGCATCTGTTGCCAAGCCAAAGAGATTAACCCAATTTCCAGGATTTGTAAGAGTGGCACGAAATCGCGTAAGGAAAGGCTCTAATTTAAGATGTCGTGTAGCCGCTAAAAAAATTAAACTTACGAATTAAAAAAAAAACAGGCCAGGTTACTTTTTGCCCTTAATTACTCTCTAAAAGAACCAGACTTTTGGCGAAAGTTAATATTTTTCGATGAAAAAGTTTTCTAGTCCTGTAGTGACAGAAAACAAATTCGGATGTATCGTCCACCAAGAACGCGCTATGAGATGGCGCTGGAAGATTTTCGGTAAATATGTGGGGTTGGATTTCTGCTAGAGGTCATGGTGCTCTATTTCAAATCAATGGAAGGCTCACAGCACAGCTTTAAGTGGACATTTTAGAGAACACCATGCTTCCAGCCGTCACAGAACTTTATCAAGACCAGCTTATTTTTCAACAAGACAACTGCCCTGCTCATACGGCCAGAATTTGCCAAACTTGGTTTCGGAAGCAAAATATTGAAGTTCTTCCTTGGCCTGCGATGACCCCAGACGCCAATCCTATGGACAATATCTGGGGTTTAATTTCAAAAAAGCTGGAAAGCTTTAATATTGTGCCGGAAAATCCACATCATTTGGTCCAGTTAATCCTTATGAAACCTTTTTGAAATTTTGGCTGATTCTCTACTAAGAAGGTTAAACGGTATAATTGAGGTGAATGGCGCAATGACTAGATATTAAAATTTATATACCTAATAATTTGTTCCTATTGTTTTATAATTTTCGTTACAGTTGTTTTTTAATTTTGGTTACAGTTGTTTTATGCGTTAGCATATTATTGTAATTTAAAAATTATTTTTGAAAGCAATCTTTGATGTCAATATTTTCACATTTTAGTACCAGTCTGTCACAAAATATAATCCGGTAGTTAACCATACAATTTAAAAAATACCTATGTTTATCCAACACCATTCTCAACTAAAAAGCCTGTTAACTCCTACCGCCTCAGTGCCCTTTAGCCTATTGTGGCTGCCATTTTTATAACCAAATTGACAAGTAAAACATGGATTTTCTGTCAGTTTGGTGTCAATATGGCACCGATCATAGGCCAAAGGATACTAAAACGAAAATAAGTTAACTGGCTTTTTTAGTTGAGAACGGTGTTGGTTTATCACGTACCACTTTTATGATGCCGATAGTGTATGTCGAATTTAGACATCAACTTTCTTATATTACATTTAACACCCTATGTATTTTTTAAAACTTCGATAGATCCTTTCTTCCTGATTCCAAAAATATACCATGTGTTACCTTCAACGGTCATTGAACAAATTTAGAAAATTGTTGCCATAAGAGCAATGTGTTGAAAAAAGAACCACCTAAACTTTCCTTGGCACACACAATGCCCTTATGGCAAATAATTTTTTATTTCACTCGAGAACTGCTAGAGATAAACCCTATATGGTATATTTTTGGAATCAGGAAGAAATGATCTATCTATAAAGTTTTAAAAAATATACAGGGTGTTCCACTTAATATAAGAAAGTTTATGTCTAAATTTGATATATGGAATGACTTTTGACAATATCTGTCATATGGCTTAGAAGACTCTTAAAAAATTATAAAACTTTTCCATTTAGACTTTTTTTCTATCATCAATAATAAAGGCGCTAACCAGGGGTTCAAAATATAGTGAATCACCCTGTACATCACCAGCCTACCTAAGTATACAACCAAATTCGAAGCCTGAGGAAGACAAAAGCTATTGTCGAAACGTTGCTTATGAATTAAACGTATACGACAATAACAAGGTGTCCTTAGTCCCAATAATCTCTACACGATCTTACTGACAGGACGTTAACTACCTTAAAAAAAAAGCTAAATTGTTTGTTGAATAACTTCTCTGCCAAATGGACAAAATTCCGAAAAAGGATTCATGAAAGGGGAAAACATGTAAAATACAACCGTCAGTCTGCACAATTGGCAGGAGCACCTTCATTCCGAAGACAAACCCAAGCGTCTCTACGGAAATTCCAGTCTACAGTTACCATTACCGTTTGTGCGGGAAGCGGCGAAATTCTAAATTGTTTATGATAAATTTTGTTTACTTAAAAATAAGTTACTAAGGTTCAAAAACACCTTAATCGCCGAAAAAAAAATTTGTCGGTCGGTCTTTTGTCTGTCTGTATACACGATAACTCAAGAACGCCTTAATCGATTTTAACGAAATTTGGTACAGGGTGTTTCATTATAAATGGCCCCCCTATCATCGTCACCTTAGAACTACAAGGTTCTATCTATCTGCCTTGCAACTTTTCGTGCTCTAGAACTATGCTATCTGTTTTCTATAAATATTTTAAACTAATAATTTAATTTGACTTAATTTCGAAGATTTTAAAAAAGTTGGTCTGATCTATTTTTTTCCACAGAGATTTTTAATACTCAAAATAATTTTTATATTAAGAAACTGGTAGATAGACCTTTGGTACATTTAAAAGTTTTAACTTCTCGTTAACCGAGTTTAATAAAATTTGGTAAACTTATGTAATTCCAGTCACATTATAATATTACAATAAAAACTGCGTTGGTGGGTGGTAGTTAAGAAGGTGAGTAGGGGTTTATTTATTTAAAAATTAAAAAAATCTGAACTTTTAAATCATAGCTGCTACGGATATGCAGTCTTTAGATTTAAGTTTCCCTAAGTTTTTTTCTAATTTTATAACAAAAAAACGATATTGTTTTGTTCTCTAGGGAGTAGTCGGGGGTTGATATATTTAAAAATCCATAAATTTTGAACCAATAATGCTATGAACATGCAGTTTTTATAATGGATAAAAAATCTATGATGATGGGTGTGGGGTGACTAAAGGAGTGAGAGGAATTGATATATTTAAAAATTCGTAACTTTTGAACCAAAGCTGCAGTTTTTAGGTTTAAATTTACTCAGTATTTCCCAAACAAAAAAAAATACTCTAAGAAGCAGAAAGTAGTTAATTAAATAAAAAATAACTTTTAATAAAGCTCTCCGTTTTTAAAACGCACTACAAAGTATAAAATAATTTGTGTTCGTGGAGATTAACGATTAAATAAACGTAAGAAAATAATTTAATTCAACTTTTTTTGTATAAAATTGGTTTTCAAACAAAATAATTTTATTGGCATAAATTTAAGAAAATTAAATGAATGAATATAAGTTTAATAAAAAAAAATAAAATTCTTAGGGTGTTTAAATGCACTAGTTTGCAAAAAAGAATACTTACTTAAAGTTACAGTTCCTATGATTCGGCCATGCCAGCCAGACCGAACCCAATTTTTTTTCTATGGATTCGGCGGACGCATGCGGCTGACGGACTGCGACGGACTCATACGGTTGAATATAGGCACGGAACGCAGACGGGCCAAACGAAACGATTACTTGCGTCAGACGCCCGATGCGTCCGCCGCATCATAGAAAACGTACCTTAAAAGGGGTAGGGGACATTTTTATTTAAAAACGGCAAAAAGATAATTTAAAAGTCAGGACTGGCAGAGGAAAAAAGTATAATCAAAATCGCGACTAAAAATATTTTGGTCGATAGAACTTTGTAATTCTAAAATAATTTAAAATCATCCACTTGAAACTTTGTAATTTTCTTAATAAATCTGAAACTACACACCGGTTTTTTTTTATTTATTTTTTGTTTGATGAAGCTCATAATTATACATTCATTTTCGCAAAAAAATTAAAATGTCAAAATGTTGTAGATAGAACCTTGTAATTCTGATGTGACGTTATATCTGTTAATATGTGAGCTAGAAAAAAGTTTTAAACACAAAAGTTATTTGATTTATAAAGATCTTCAAAAATATTAAAGTAAAACCACCAAGTGTCATTCGAAGTGGCAAATATTGATAGCAACTTTATTATTTTAAATACAACACCCTATATTTTTTGCATTTTTCAATTCTAGGTTTCTTCCTGATTTCAGAAATGTATAACTTACATGCACTGGGTTCAATAGTTTTTGAAATATTGAACTTTAAAGTTTTTTCACTTAGATGGCTGTTAATTACAATTTGTGGTGTATCCATTAGACAAGTCATCATAATTGTACTAGGCAATGATGTTTTTAGCTGTCTTAGTAGGCGATATTGAAGTGTTTTGCGTTTTAAGGCCACAAAAACGGCATAGATTTGACAATACTGCTTTGCTGTTTTTGAGCCAATCTTTACCGGGCAGAAAACGGAATCTGTTGAAATTTGGCAGGAATGTTAATTCTTGAATTCCCCACAACCGTATCCAGACAGTTTTTTGCTGGACTCTCTTATTTTCGAAATAAAATAAATACGGCTAACAATAGTCAAAAATCTTACCTGGCTTTTTCTTTAGCCTCGTCGATAATACAGAAATCTGTAACAGCAATTTTTGGATTTTTTAATTTTTTGAAAAAAGACAGCAAGTTTGGAAAAATCACTTGGATACGGTTGTAGATTTTTATCTGATAACAAAAAAATTATGGCTTTTTTCTTTGTAAGCAATATTCTGCCGGAATTCTGAAACGCCAAGGTCACGTAATTTAGTAGGCCCAAGGAAACTGAAGTGAGTTCGATTGGAGTATTGGAATTCAGGTTCCGCATAGCCACCGGCCACTTGTCTAATGGAAAATTCGGCCAATAAATTGATACATGTCAAGTGATAAAAATTATACGGAAATTTGTTATTTTTTTTTATGTTGAATAATGATTTTTCTTTTAACTATTTTTAATTTTGAGACATTGCAATTCATGAAGCATGAAGCCGAGCATCAAAACGTTTTAAAAAAAGCATTAATAAATGGTTACGTTCCTAAAAGGTTGTACTTTTCCTCACATATGATGTTCGCACCGTGTTCTGAACACTAGACGATCTCACTCGAAATGGTATTAGCGATGCCACCTATTGTTGATCTTTCAAAAAAATAGTCAAGCAGTGTTGTCAAATCTATGCCGTTTTTGTGACCTTAAAAAAATAATATACATCCTGCATTATGAGTCATAGCCACCTAAGTGAAAAAACTTTAAATTCCAATATCTCAAAAACTATTGAACCCAGTGCATATGAATTATACATTTCTGAAATCAGGAAGAAACCTAGAATTTAAAAATGACATTTTAAATAAGAAAGTTGCTATCAATATTTGACACTTGTTTTTTTTTTACTTTAATATTTTGAAGATCTTTATAAATCAAATAAAACATTTTTCTAGCTCACTTATTAACAGATATAACAGGGGGGCCATTTATAATGACACACCCTGTACAAAAATCCTTTATCGGCTGAACTGATTAACTTTTGGGTAGGGTGGTGGGGGTTGAAGGGGGAAAAGGAGGATAAAATATTTTTTAAAATTGTAACTTTGTAACAAAAGCAAGTAGCGATATACGGTTTTCAGATTTAAGTTTCCATGAATATGTACTACAAATTTTGTTATAAAGTCCAAATTCGTGGTAGCTTTAGTTTCCAAATTATTTGAAAAACGTGAAAATATATAGAAGTAAAGCAGCTATTGATATGCGGTTTTCAGATTTTGGTTTTCGTAAATATTACCCAAAAATTTTGTTATAAGGTTCAAATATTTCATTCAAAGCTACAGTTTTCGAGATATTTTCATTTCCTTTCAACATAAAATAATTGATTGCATGGTGGACTATCCGTGCGTTCTAGCACCAATTTTTACTGGATGTAATTCCAAATAAAATAACATTCATTTAATCATCTTTTTATTTGCTACACAAATAAATTGTACAAAATACTTATAAACCGGGAATCAAATAAACATCGGAATGGTTGAACTTTGACTGGAAAGCACATTTTGTAAAAGCTAAGAGCACTTTTTTGATCTTTTGTTTGTTAAAAGAAATTTAAAAACAAAAAAAATCACAAAATGAACTGACCATTATTGGTGTTATTCACCATAAAAAAATGTAAACCTGTATATTTTGAATAAATGAAAAAACTTAGGTCATTCCCACTGTTTATTAAACATTCACCCAGGCACAAGCCCCTGTGTCTGGCGGATGGGCAGACCAAACACTGCTCTATAGTTTGTACTGTTGAAACATGTTGGGTGAATCTTTACTTCTTCAGTTTGAATATTTTGGCCATATCACAAATATGAACCTAATATCATGGCTTAAAAGTCTTGCACAATGATATGGTTTAATTACGACGACATTTTTTTGAAAGACAATAATTAGCAGATTGCAAATCGCTCTGATGATGGCCAAAATTCGAAGAGAGCATGGCACTTAAAGCAGGAGAACAAGAAATACTAATAAATTACATACAGACCGCTTCAAGCTACTGCGAACATAGGGCGGAAGAAGTCTAATTTGCCAGTGTACGAACATGCAGAGACACCGCACGCCTATCAGTGAAGCAACCAACACTCAGGCTTTCGATCGCCATTCGCTGCCGTTCGCCGCCTTTCGCCTTGTATTTAGTACGCCTCTAACCACGGTGCTGTGTGGAGCGTAATCAATGAAACCGGAATTTGTTCAATAAATACGCAAATTTTTATAACGTAATTTTCTTATTTTTTGTCACTGATAAATAAGAGCGTTTTATTGTCAACTGCTCAGATTTATCAGTGACGACGTGTTACAATGAAAATAATAAGGAGAAACAAAATAAAAGCAAGTTCTCAAAATAAAATAATACATTCTAAAAACCAAAAAGATTCAGTCAAAAAAAAATTAAAGCAAATGTTCGAAAAGTCCTCCTTGCTCGGCTAGACAATATCCGAGCCTACTATAAAAACCCCTTCCAACGTTTCCAAGCATGTTAGGGGTGATAATTTGAAAAGCTTCTTCAAAAACAGATAGAAGTCATTTGGAGCAAGATCGGGAGATCGAGCTGGCCATAAAATAGTTCCCCGTGTACTTATAACCCGATTAGGAAATACATTATCAAGATATTCCCTAACAAGGCCAACATTGTGAGCGGAACAACCATCTTGTTGAAACCATGTTTCAACAAATCTTACAGCTAACAACTGCCTAGCAGTTGGAATAATGTGCTGCTGCAGTAGATCCAAGTATCTAGGACCATTCAAATTGCAATTGCCGTTAATAAAAAATGGCCCAATTACGTGTTCCCCTACAATACCCCCCCCCAAACATTTAGTTTTTGGGGATACTGTGTTCTTACGTCAAAATACAAATGCAAATTTTCCCTCGACCAATATCGAACGTGTGTTAGGTTATGACGATTTGACCATTTGACCATCTGCACTTTTTCGGCAACTTCGTAGACATCCATTTTTAGTTTTAAAAATGTATTATTTCAATTAAGAACTTACCCATCTGTTTCTCGAGCAAGGCAGAAATAAAACAAAATAATAAAAACAAAATGAATTTCCAAAAGATAACACTGCAACGTGCTTCGAATCCACCTCGGTCGTACGGCACGGAGAGTAAATTGGACTTGATTCCCCCTATGTTCGCAGTAGCTTGAAGCGGTCTGTATGTACTTCTTCAGTAATTAATTTTTTCTACGGTCGTTCAATATTGTAATAATTAAACGTGCCTTCATATTTCTTATAATAAACGTCTTTAAGCGCTAATAAGAGAAATTATTATTATTAAACGTTTCACATATTACATACACGCCGACATACGCACTTGGTGAAATTAAAATACCAACCGATACAATAGATCTTTTAAGTCAAAAGATACCCCAAAGCAACCGTATACTTAATCGCCGACATGGAAAATCAGTCTAAGAAATACAGAAGAAGAAAATTAAAAGATCTTAACAGTGGGATTTACTAAGATCTAAAATAGTACCTCCCACAGGTCTAAATATTTACACCTGTGGGGGTACTAAATTTTAAAACCAATTTTTAAAAAACACTTACCCATACAGAAAAGACACAAATTTATTGATTATTTTGTATTGTTATTGCAAAATACCACTGAAAAACTGCTTTTTTTCTTAAAATACACCAAATTTTAAAAGAAAATGCCCTAAAACTAATTTTTTTTGACAGGTTTCAAAATGGAAAATGGCGAATACGGCAAAAATTTGCCACATATTATCTTCATTATTTATGTTTAAGGTTATAAAGTTGGTAATTTTTTAGACCAGGTGGTTTAAATTTATAGCCCCCAGAAAGGATTGTTTTGTGGCATTTGGTAATAAGTTCGTTTATAATTTCCCTAACCGTTTTTACAAGGATTAATTTACCTTATTTAATATCCCAAGTTGTTCATTACCCAATAAAACACCTCCTATTTTGTCCAGAAAAACCCATATTTTGAACCCGTTTTCAGCACAAAAAATATATTTATGAGGGCACTACGAGGCAAAACAAACATAAGTGAAGGTCACTGATTATGCACGAAAAATATACCAAACAAAAAAACCCAAAACAACTGTATTAATTTATTTACAATCTGAAAGTAAAACATTGAGGTTATCTAAAAGCTCAGTCAAAAAAAACCTTGCTTACTCAAAGCTCACTCATTTTAAAGCTGTAGCTTTCATCAGTGGAGGTAAAAGATCCTATCTCGCTGTTGGTGATCGAACGTAGCGCTAATATTTTTAAAGTGACCTTTCGACAGTGACAGAAATGTAAAAAAAACTTGCATTTAAGTTTTTTAATACATGTCATAAATAAAAACACCTTTTAAATAAATACAAAATTAATCTATTCCTTATTTTATTATTACTCATCTAAATCGTTGTGACATCAAGTATTAAGTGGAAAAATTAATTAACAAGGGTATGTTTTAATTAAAGTGAGATATAACCCCAATTTTAATTTGTTCTACATAGTGTTTACTATTTAAACCCTGCGTGGGTTTAAATTTTTTAATTTTCTTTTCTTCTGAATTGAAACTTTCTTCTTAAATCCAACAAAAGGTTGTGTTAAGAATATTATTCAATAAACAAATTTATTAAAATTCTTCTTATAAATCAAAATATGACCAGAATTCAAGCAGGGTTGGTTTAAAATAGACAACAAGCACAAATGTTTTTTTTGTACCTGATTAAATTTGGTTTGCCACGGGCACTCATTTGAACAATTCATAATTGTTTACTTCTTACCCGATATCAACAACCGATAGATAACAGACTCGAAAAAGACAAGGCTTTACAGGCACAATAAACGATTACGAAACCGTAAAATTGTAAAAAAATGTACAAAATTTTTTGATAAAATAATTTCTTTCTTAACAGCGATAGGGTTTCTGCCGAAACATCAGATAATTACTTAGATTCTAGTTAGCATTTGCGCGTGTTTAGACATGATTTATTTTTATTTAAAAACTACTGACAAATGAACAAAAATTTTTCTTTAGGAATTTAGTTTTTAACATATTTTTGCAAAAATTTCCTTAACTTAGTGGCGAAAAACCCACGTTTGAGCATTAAGTATATTAAATGGGTTTGAACAATTAAGGCTCGGATAAAAAACTCGTTTAACGAACTGCTATTTTATCGTACTTACCAAGAAAATTTGTATCAAAAACGGTTTAACAATTTCTGGTTTGATAAACCATAGGTTTTCGCTAAACTCCTGAAATTAAAATTGTTTAAAAATATTATTTCTTCATTATGATTAGTGTTTGTTTCATTTTTCTCATTATTATACATTTTTGTGGCATATGGAAAAGTTTTGTTTTCGGGTTACTACCGAAAATTTGTCCGAGATCGGTTCAATACTATTCTGTACAGTCCCGTGAAGCCGGGTGGAATTAAATGGAACTGTTTAGGACTATTTTCTGACGCATGCGCAAATTCATTTACGCATGTAAAGAAAATATACCCAAAAAAATGGGTTTTTACAAAAAATAATAAAAAGCAATCTTGTATTATTTTATTATCCGCGTGTATTTTTATAAAGGTTTTGTCGAGGACGCTAAGAGGAATCCCTGCCTAACCCAAAAATTCAGCTTTTTCGGTGTTAAATTTCTGTTCTTTCAAAAACTGCAGAATTTCATTTTGGAAGAATTAAGGCAAGATTCTACCTCGTCATCAGCCATTGGCAGATTTTTAAAATGCAATTTTAAAAGCTATGAATTTTGTAGAAGAAACTGTGGAACTATATGATGAGAACCAAATCATGCAAAATGTTCGGTAAAATATTTATTTTATGCTAAAAATAAAAGACATAATTAAGACACTCTGGATCACATCACGTGCTTCTTCTTCTTCACTCTATTATTATAGCAGTTTTATGAAAATGTGTTCGTCCAAAAATTGTAAACTGTTAAGAACAGTCCCGTCGATTGCGCAACTATCACGCGCAGTTCTAAAACGTTCTAAGACAGTTTTAAAATTCGAAACACGAACAAACCATTAGAGTAAAACTACTTTTTCTATGGATGTAATCCAATCTTGTTCAAGCCTCGAAAAATTGTTTGACACATACGTCGGAAAGCTTAGAAGGGCAGAAGAGTTGGTTTACTTGGAGAACACGCTACGGTGTTTCAGGCGGAGGTGTATGCCATTATCATGGCAGCAACCCTACCCGAGGTCAGAAATGGCAGGAGGGACGTATACATATGCTCCGACAGCAAGGCTGCCCTCAAGGCTTTAAGTGCACCCAAAATAGTCAGTAGTCTGGTGGAGGAGTGCGCTGAAGCACTGCAAACACTGGCTCAAGACAAAAGGGTGACACTGATGTGGGTCCCAGGTCATGAGGGAATACCAGGGAACGAGAAAGCGGACGAGCTTGCCAGACTAGGGGCCGAAACTCAATACATTGGACCGGAACCTCTTCTGGGAATAACAAGGAAACAGGTACAGAGTGAGCTCAACAAATGGGCGAACACTGAACTGAAGACGTCCTGGAGGTAAGAGTCAAAGTGCAGACAGTCCAAGCTATTCGTGGATGGTCCGAATGTAGCCAGAACTAAATGGTTCTTAGGCAAGACCCGAAAGGACATTGGACTGCTGACAAGGATGCTGACTGGGCACAATCGGCTGAAAAAACATCTGATGCAAATAAGAGTAGCATGAGATCCCGTGTGTCCCGCTTGCGGGCTCGAAGAGAAATCGGCGCAGCACTTGATAGCACAGTGTGATGCATATACCAGATCAAGGCAGCTGAAGTGAGGATTTCCCACAATAGAGGAAGAAGAGCTGCACTCGCTCAAATGGGCCGACATACTGAACTTCGTAAAGAAGACAAGGAGGCTCGAAGAGAGAGGTGCAGCGCAAGTAGGGGCATAGGGGTAAGGAACGGGGTATGGCAGAAAGGGCCCATGAAGAGGCCTAATTGCCAGGCCCACGGGCCGCCCCTATAATACTACTACTATACTGAACTACTACTACTTGCTATCTATTAACATAGTTTTTGTGCAAACTTCTCATTTTCGTAGTATTTAAAACAAATTTTCGAGGCTTAAAAAAGATTGGATTACAATCGAAACTGTTGCCATATAAAAAGTAGTTTTACTATAAGTTGTAATGTATTATTTCTTCAATTTTTACGCCCTTAACTACTCTTCCTTCTTCTAAGAGCAAATCAATACCCAAAATTGTAATTACTGTTATTACTTATGTTTCTTTACGGCCTTAAGTGGTGTTATAATTATAATTTAACACTTTGGTAAATCGATGCCGGTAAGTAGGCTCTAAATATCTTTTTAACACGTACTCTAGAGTTATTGTTTAACGAACAAAAGGAAGAATGTATCTGTAGCATGCGATGATTTAGAAAAAAACGTATGGTTATCAAATCATCAAAAATATATAACAAGCGGGTGAAAGTACGCTACATGTTACAATCCAGGTGACACCTTATTATCTTACCAAATTTCAACCGAATCGGTTCAGCCGTTTTGGCGTAATTTAAGAACAAACACACACACACACACCCACACAGTAGTCAGGGATGAATAAGTAATGAGTGGCAAATTTTCTGAGGAGGTATCATCTGATACATCAAAATTTGCGGGAGTAATATCACTAGAGCTTGATAATTACCGATAATTTTTCACAATTGCGTGTAAATTTTGCAAGGAAAACAAGCATGAGTGAATAATTATTTAGTTTCATTGGGAATCAAAGGATTATCAGAGTATAACAAACCAAATGTTATACTCTGGGATTATTTCACGAACGAAATCACAAAAAATAGAAAATGAATAATAAAATTACTGACTGGTTTATTTTTAATAACATTTTTTTGACTTCTTCGTCTGCAACACTGTAACAGCACCAAAACAGTTTATTTTATAGAATTAAAAACCACATAAATCATCAGATTGTTGACACAAATAAAAAAAAAACAAAGAATTATGACATTTAGCCGAAAACAATTCCCAGTGCCTCAATGTAGTTTGTGCAGGGTTCCTTATATCAAAAGCTTTTCTGAAGCAAAATTCTTTATCGACAGTTAATAAACTAAGCATGAAATTCGTATCAATCACCTTCATTATCAGTTAAGCCAAAAATGATTTATTTAGCTCGAATCATTTTTCAATCGCAAAAGTTGAAGAGAATCAAAAAAGATGACTCTGGATAACACAGGGCGTTTTGGTAATTACTCATTTTAAACTCTGCGTGCCGAAATTATAAGTAATCGTTTTGATAAGAAACGTATTGGTTATAGTGACATTAAAAGACAGGTCTTTATATTTCATGTCAAGATTTTACCACATATGAGTTGTTGTGAGGAAAAAGGAAAAACCAAAAGTCCAGACTAAACTTCACAAAATGTTTTATTGAACACGACGCGTTTCGATTTTTTTTAAATTATTATCAAGTGTGGCATAGCAAACAAAAATCCATAATTCTAAAGTAAAATCTTCGAGACACAAGTCACAAAAACATACTATACAAACAATAACTAAAGTTTGAACAGCTTTACCTCGGAGAAACTTACCTACCATGGGCGAGTTTGTACATTCATCGATGAGCTCACCAATAAAAACAATCAATTCACCAATAATTGATGGAATCGATGCGCACCGACTCTGGGGGCACTTGAGCTTTCCATATGAATTTTGGGGTTGACAACTGTTTTATCTTTTTTTTGTTCTTGCAAAAATTTGGCGATATTATTGTGCTTGTATGTAGAAATGTATTATAATACTTAATTGTTTTACATTTTTTTTATACTTTCATATTGTATTATTCTAAATTGTAAAATTTAACAAACCATATTTATGTTGGGAATTTGGAACCTTTGGTTGCCCTATAACCATATTTATATAATATCTGTATATTTTATATTCCTAATATGGGTTTTAAAGATCTATCTATCTATCTAATGTCACTAACGTCATTTAATCAACTGTTTTTTGTTGTCATTATTATTTTTTAATTTATTTGATGTTTTTATGTGGTAAAACTATTTGGAAGACAGTTTTCGAGACTAAGGAGATAAATAAATCTTCAATTTGGGCTGGTATACAATGAACATAAGTTTCATCCTCGCCATCTCCTCCTAAAGCCCTATGAGAATATTTTTATTCGTCTTTATTGTAGTACATGAGATTTTTTCAAAAAAGCATAAATTTCTCAATAAAAAAATCGAAAAAAATCTATTCAATGGCTAAATTCTGACTGAATTTGATCGCGTTTTTTTAATTTTCGATGGCTTATCGAGTTCAACGACTCAAACGAAATATGAATTGCCCTAAAAAGAAGTGAGATCAAATAATATCCAAGTTCTCCCACATATTTAAAAATACAGGGTATTATAAAAATCGTGTCATATATTTTAAAGAGTTCTCCATGCGAAAAATTGAAAAAGTTGATAGCGCGAAAATGGGTCATTTTTTTATTAAAGATGTTTAGAAAATAAAAGTTTATTTTAAAAATATGTTCATATTACATTGTCACAGCCAGGAATTGACATCGGGGGGGGGGGGGAGGTAAGGATAAATAATAAAAGAACTTAATTTGAAATAAGAATGTGACCATAACCAGGCTTCTCGGGGGGGGGGGGGGTCAACTATAAAATTTAATTTTTTTCTTGTTACACCTTGTTTAATGTTTTTTTTTTAATTAGTTTGAGAAGTTGGGGGTGTTAAAATGTTTAGGCTTTTTAATTTTTTCCAAGGATTTTGGCATAAAGTCTGCGAAATTCAACTTTTCAGCATTTCTGGAAATATTTACTTTTACTAATTAAACAATTGACTTGGGTGGGGGGGTTAAAAATTTATTAAAATTTTTTGAATTTGTGATTTTTCTAATGGTTTTGTACGAATTCACCAAGCTCTTTAGGATTGCTGGAAGTACAGCAGAATTGTGCTGAGCCAGTGTATCAAAACATTAACGAAACTATAGATTTAACCACGATACACTTAACTTAAGTGTATCGTGGATTTAACTAAAATTTATTAGCTATGGTCAATTGTTTCTAAACCATTGCTATGCTGTAAAACTTTTAGAAGGTAGTAAAAAGTTTTTGGCATTTTTTATAAAAAATTCTCATTTCAATTTTCCAAACTTTATTTTTAAAATATACACGGATAAGTTTATATGTCATCGCATTATTTTGTTTTTTTTTCACCGACATTATATTTTTTATAAATGGTGTCACATTACACGGGACTTTCGTTATGCCATTGTAAAGGTGCCTCAACAATCACATCAAAAAGAAATTTTATCGCAATGCCATCTCCGGATACATAATCAAGAGTCAATTGTTAAGGAACAACTACGTTGGATAATAAAAATTTTCTGGTCATTCTTTAATTTTTGCTAATTACTCGCAGTGATTGTTCAGTTACATCTTTTGGTACGGACCTTTATATTTGGTTCAATGGCGTCATTTCCCGTCTACCTACCTACCCTGCCATTAATTCTCTTTTCGATATTGACGTCAGCGCCGCGCCGTGCCAATCTAGAACATTGAGGTAATACAAGCAAGCCAAATTTTGTTCTTATCGCTCAGGCGCAATTTTACAACTCATAGTTATACGTCAAACTTTAGTTTAAACCACAGATGTCAACTTTTTTACGTTTTATAGGTGCAGTTTACCAACAAACTTCGGTTTAACCATTACCGGCGGTCTGGGTGCTTGTTAATTAAAGTTATTATAAGTATTTAGTAAAATCGATATGATCGATGAGATAGAATTTATTTTTGATCAACTGGATGAAGTTGATGATGAAATTATTGACATTGTCGAAGCATCAAGAAGATGAAAAATTATTTGTCCTGGAACAAATCCCTTGAAGGAGTGCGACGATGTAGACTTTAAAAAGAGGTTTTAGATTATCTAAAGGGACATGCGAAATTGTGCACGAGGAAATTCGACAAGAGTTGGAACATCCCACAGACCCGTATAAGTTTTATTCTCACACCGAGCTCATGGCACACGTACACACGCTTCCCGGTTCTAATAGATTTATTACACCAAATTATAAAGACGTTACTTACTTACTGTAATTAATTAACATTCAACAGTCTTAATACAGCACCGTCACAGTTCTATCTTGGGGGTAGGTCGTGGTTCAGCAGTTTATCTTATTCTTGAGAAATACATCACAACTTTCTGACTTAATGAACTAACTAAGCTTACTGACCCCATCTTACTGTTCTCAATTGGTTTTATAGGATGTATGTGATAACAAAACTTGAGTTTTCAAAAAGATCTATAGATGATACATCACAACTTTCTGACTTAATGAACTAACTAAGCTTACTGACACCATCTTGCTGTTCTCAATTGGTTTTATAGGATGTATGTGATAACAAAACTTGAGTTTTCAAAAAGATCTATAGATAATACATCACAACTTTCTGACTTAATGAACTAACTAAGCTTACTGACCCCATCTTGCTGTTCTCAATTGTTTTGTTGAGTTTTCAAAAAGTTCTATAGATAATACATCACAACTTTCTGACTTAATGAACTAACTAAGCTTACTGACACCATCTTGCTGTTCTCAATTGGTTTTAGGGATGTATGTGATAACAAAACTTGAGTTTACAAAAAGA
This sequence comes from Oxystoma pomonae, assembly GCA_963921995.1. NCBI lineage: Eukaryota > Metazoa > Arthropoda > Insecta > Coleoptera > Brentidae > Oxystoma > Oxystoma pomonae. The sequence goes on along the minus strand of OY998167.1, from coordinate 1,053,653 downwards.
TCTATTCATTGAACTTAAAACATCACATACTTCCTAATGCTAACTGTTAGGTTCATAACCTGAGTCGTTAACATTTACAAACCAAGCAAGGGCAAGATAGAATGCCTAAAGGGCATTCACCACAATATATACTGTATATCTTTGCGTTTCCGACAATTCTGAATATTTTTTATTGTGACGTCTGGCTGTATGTCTGTCTGTAAAAAAACGACTAGACTGATTTTTATCAAATTTGGTGACTATGCTGGGTTTGGCTCTAGTTGATGCCATTTGAAAGATATGTTTAAATAATCAATTCTATATGCCAAAAAATGTAGTCTTTTTAAACTACAAAAAAACTTGTTTTCTTCCTAATACTACAGCCAATCCAACAGCTCTTCTTATCTTCCTGACCGTGGTTTAACTGCGACTTCTAAAATTGAACAACTTGTTTACCAGTGGTTTAATCCAAAGATTAAACTGAAGTTTAAACTATGGTTTAATCTGGAGTTTTACCTTTGGTTGTAAAACTAGCCCTAGATGCTGTTTTGAATTTATCTACTCCGTCCTACTTGTGATATATGTGAAGATAATTCTATCTGTTTACGTGGAGACGCTTGGGTTTTTTCTTCGCAGTTTAGGTACAGAGTAATTCACTATAGATATTTTGAACTCCTTGATTATTCATGATGAAAACAATGTTTTAAGTTTTATAGTTTTTTAAAAGCCTTCTAACCTACATGACTGATGTGGTCAAATGTCATTTCATATGTCAAAATTTGAAATCAACTTTCTTATATTAAATGGAACACCCTCTATATTTTTTACAACTTCGATAGATAGATTTTTTCTTGATTCTAAAAGTATACCATATGTTACTTTTTTCTTGAATGGTTATTGAACATATTTAGAAAAACGTTGCCATAAGAGCAATGTGTTGATCAAAGAACTACCCAAACTATTTTTCCTTGGCTAACGCATTGCCCTTATGGCAAGGTTTTTCTAAATTTATTCAATAACCGTTCAAGACAAAAGTAACGTACCGTATATTTTTGGAATCAGGAAGACAAGATCTATCGAAGTATTAAAAAATATACAGGGTGTTCCATTTAATATAAGAAAGTTGATGTCAAACTTTGACATATGGAATGACATTTGATAACATCTGTCATATGGATTAGAAGGTTTTTAAAAAACTATGAAACTCTTCCATTTAAACTTTTTACTATCATCAATAATAAGGGCGCTAACCAGGGGTTCAAAATATAGTGAATCACCTTGTACTCCTACCTATTCTACAAGTTGGCAGTGTGGCGGATTCTTTTTTCAGATATTGCGATATGCGCAAAGTGTCTCCACCGCCCTTGCTTGCTTAACCAGATTCCGGAAAATAGTCATGCATGTAAGCTGTTTCTCTCTTAGTGTTAAGAGTAGAGATTCTTTTTTTTTTGTCAGTGACCTTAGCTCAGGAAATGTCCAAGTGCTCCTAGCCTGGTCTTAGTTTTTACAAAATGTGCCTTCCATTTAAAGTCTAGCCGATTCTGATGTTTATTTGACTTGAAAAAGTATGGATATCACATGACCTGTTTTGAACGTTAATTCGACATTTCCTGAGTTAAGGTCACTGACAGAAAAAGAATATTCTCTATTCTTAAAGGATATCGCCCTTTTTAAATGGAAATTTGTATTCGGTAGAATTGCCTAATTTTTTTTATGTGTTGTAGTACTCGTCCTAAGAAGATTTTTGTTGGCGCGAACTCTCTACCCCTCCCAGAAGTACCCGAAAAGTGACATCAAAGTTATCAATTTTTGAATTATTGTACTGACTTTATTTGCAAACCGACCAAAATCTAATTTTCTTTTCTTAAATTAAATTTTAAACGTCAAAATTGCTCTTCCATCTTAAATCCGCCATATTAAACTTTTCTACTTCTTATCTGATTTAAGCAAACCTTTCTCTAAATTATAAAACTTTTTTGAACCTAAAGTGTTTTTAACAACAATATCCAATTTTGACCCAAAATTGACATATGTCAGTAGCCATTTTGCGTCGGCCATATTCAACTTCGTTGGTTTTAGTCCGATTTAAACGAAACTTTCTTGTACAAAAAGCGTTTTTAACAATATATAATTTTGACACAAAACTAATATATGTCAGTAGTCATCTTGCGTCGGCCATATTGAGCTTCGTTGTGTTTTGACCGATTTAAGCTAAACTTTTTTGCACATAAAGCATTTTTAATAATATCTAATTTTGACCCAAAATTGACATGTCATGACATATGTGAATTTTGGGTCAAAATTGGATATTGTTAAAACGCTTTATGTGCAACAAAAGTTTTGTTTAAGTCGGAAAAAAAATAACGAAGTTCAATATGGCCGACATCTGTCAGTTTTCTGTCACAGTTAGGTATCTTGGAAACGTTTTATAATTCAGAGAAAGTTTCGTTTAAATCAGATAAAAAATAAAAAAGTTAAATATGGCGAATCCAAGATGGCATAGGCAGTGCAATTTTGACATTTAAAATTTTATTTTTAAAAAGACAGGCATTGCAAATTCAAAAAAAAAATTAGATTCTGGTCGGTTTGCAAATAATGTCAGTAAGATAATTCAAAAATTGCTCAAAAGTGCGATTTCGACAACTTTGACCTCACGGGTACTTCTGGAAGGGGTAGAGAGTTTGCGCAATGAAACAAAAACCTTGGAACGAGTACTACAATATACAAAAAAAATCAGGCAATTTTACCCAATACAAATTTTCATTTAAAAAGGGCGATATCCTTTATTATAAAGAAACAAAGTGAATCTCGTGTCCGCAAATAAAAATTAAAGTAACACTCGTGGCATATCGGACAAAGCGTTTTTGTTCCTCACTTCATTGCAACCAGGCCTCCAATGTCTAATGGAGAATCCAGACACCTACAGACATGTTTCATCCTTATTAGGAATCATCAGGGAGTTATAGGATTCTACCCGGCAGTTGAAGCTACACAGGCACCATGCACACCTCTCGAATTTAAAACAAAAAGTTTGTAATCCGAGGAGACGTAGTACCTGTGTGCGCCACCTGTCGAATAAACCGAGAAACAAAGCCATCAAAATTGAAAAGTACAGAATACCGTAAATACAGAATCCTGTACCTTTCAGCAGGTTATAAAGAAGAAACCTGTAAAAATATAAAGTCACTGTAACATGACTCTTAAAAAGAGGTCATCAGCAAGCAATCGCTCCGGAGGAGGCTTGTCGCGTAGAACTAAAAAGCCAAAATATTTCATTTATTCGACAGGTGGCGCAAACAGGTACTACATCTACGCGGATTACAAACTTTTTGTTTTAAATTCGAGAGGTGTGCATGGTGCCTGTGTAGCTTCAATTGCCAGGTACAATCCTATGAATCCCTGATGATTCCTAATAAGGATGAAACAGGCCTGTAGGTGTCTGGATTCTCCATTAGACATTGGAGGCCTGGTCGTAATGAAGTGAGAAACAAAAACGCTTTGTCCGATATCCTTTATTATGTCTGTTGGTCAAAAAAAAGTAAATTCCAAATTGTTATTATTGATAGATACCGACTACTTATCGACTCACCTTCCTATCAATCAAATGCTACTTTGGCTTTTATTTTTCTGTCATTGTTAACTACTTACTTTACTGTTTGTATTCATTGGGCTTTAAAGAAGCGTCTGAATGATTCTCTGATGAATATTTTAAACGTCTTGAATGTAATATTAAAAGCAATATTTTTATGTTTTAGTGAGTTCATATAAAGCTAAGCGCCTATATAAATTTAAACAAATTATGATTGCACGTTGTCAAGAATAAACATTTTCAGTTTATAGGTAGGCAAGTTCTAAGTGTGTAATAACATTAACGTAAGAATTTTGAATGAATTTAATGTCAATCTGTGTACCTTTGTATTTGATTTTGAATATGTAATTTATTTGAATTAACGCATCACAGTTTGACTTCCAGTTTTTCGTAAATTTATGTGACCTACCATAATTCTTTCCGTTTTTTATTTATAGTGCTATTCTTTTGTATTTTAAATCATAATTTACTTTTTTACGATTACTATTCGTAAGAGATGACTCCTATATATTAATGAATATTTTGAAATAGAGTTCTGATATACGATCAAAATTTTGGTATTCCACTGGAGGGGTATTGGACAACTCATTAATTAAAGAAAACGGTTTTTTTGAATTTTTTGATAAAGGTATAAAAAGTTTTGGTAAAAATTCATCCTGTGTAATATTCGACCCTGATTACGAATAATTTATTCAATAAAAGCTTTGTTGTTTTGCTAACTAAAAAATAAACACCCAGGGGTTAAATTTGTTCCTGGATGTTGATTAAATACAAAAAAAATTAAATCATAAATGTAGGTTTTAAATAAATTATATCGCATTAAGAAATCACGGTAAATATGTTATTTGCTTGATATTAAAATAATTTGAAGAGGTGTTACCAGTATTTTTGCGGGGGTTTTCAACTTGCGTTGGCAAATCTGTACTTGAATCTTTTTTACAATTTTAATAATGTCACCTCTATTTTTAAAACCAATAAGTTTTACATTTTTATCGAACCACGAAAATGCCTTTAAATATAAGAAAGTTTTTAAGAAAAGTTTTCATTTTTGGCCATCGTAAATTGTATGTGTTGATTTAGAGGCCCTGTATACAATTTTTGACAGTTCTTGTTTTACCAGAGGTAAGCAACTCGATTTGGCAGTTGTTAGGGAGATGCTGATAGTTTTTTGTGTGTTCGCAACCATTACAAATTAATAATTTTGTCAGTGTCACATCTTTGATTAATAAACGTAGCTGCATCAAAATTTAAATTTGATTATTTACAGTCGAATATTGCGGTATAATGGTCAAGCCATTAGGTAATTTAAGGCTTAAAATATTTTAGCATAATTTAAGCGGTAACGTTTTTGATTAAACAATTTTTACTATGTTTTTCACATTTTTATACCATGATATTGCTCACATTTTAAAGATTTCTTTCCAAACTTTCGATTTCTAGAAAAAAACACTCATATTTTTCAAGTTTCGACTGTTGTTTAGACGCTCAAAAAAGGTACTGCCATAAAACATGTTTTCTTTGTTAAAATAAAAAATATTTAGAGAGAGAGGGCAGAATTTTAGAGGTAGATGGAGAGATAATTTTTGGTAAAGCCATGATGACCCTTAAAATAATTTTCTTAAATACCTGTTAAATTATTTTTAGATGTGCTAAAATACACTTTCGTAAGACACGTTGTTTGGTAAATTTAAAGACTGTAAAGAAATTTGATTGAAAGAAATTAATACCACCTTATGTTTTACACACTTTACGCTTGAAAAATTACAATTTTTGCTGTTCTTTTGGATAAAATTGGCAAAATAAAAATCATATGCACGACACCACTTAAGATGACAGACAGATGACATAACAGAAATTTTTAGTAAACATTTGCCTTAAATTATGTCCATCTTTCTCTAAAATACTTTTTTATAGCCTGCTGTCTCTCTTCAACAAACTTAAATATTTTTGTACGTTACTAAAATATCTCTCCATCTACCTCTAAAATTCTACTCTCTCTCTCTAAATATTTTTCATTTTAACAAAGAAAAATAATGGTTTTTGGCAGTACTTTTTTCGAACGCCTAAAAAACAGTGAAAACTTAAATAATTTGAGTGTCTTATTCTATAAATCGAAACTTTGGAAAGAATGCTTTAAAATGTGAGCGATATCATGTCATAAAAATGTGAAAAATATAGTAAAAAATTGCTTCATCAAAATCATTATCGCTTAAATTATGCTAAAATATTTTAAGTCTTAAATTACCATCATGGCTTGACCATCAGTGACGTGTAAAAATATTTAAGGTTGTTGAGGAGAAGCTATAAAAAAGTATTTTTTCTGTTATGTCAGATGTCTGTCATCTTAAGTGCTGTCGTGCATATGATTTTTATTTTGACATGTTTATCCAAAAAAAACAGCAAAATTGTAATTTTTCAAAGCGTAAAATGTGTAAAACATAAGGTGATATTAATTTCTTTCAATCAAAGTTCTTTACAGTCTTTAAATTTACCAAAAAACGTGTCCCAATAAAGTGTATTTTAGCACATCTAAAAATAATTTAACAGGTATTTAAAAAATATATTTTAAGGGTCATCATGGCTTCACCAAAAGAAACTGTAAAAATACTCGCACCTACGACTTTGTATTGTTCCATTGTCGAATGGACAAAGAAACACAAGAAAAATGGAAAGAGGTCATGCATTTACCAAACTGAAAAATTAATAAAAATAGTCGAATTTGTGAGATAAGTAAGATTAGTTATATTTAAATAATATTATGTATTATTATTATTATTAAAATTTTAAGAAAAAGATTAACAAAAAGATGAATCAATAAAAAAATGTTATTTTAGCTACTACTAAAATTTTTAATATCTGTGTATCTACCTCATGTTTTTTTGTGAAAGTTTGACATATTTTTCTAGCCAAAAAATTCATCTTCATTCAAAAACTGTCTGGGGAAATAATAAAAATACATGCAAATAGGAAAAAAAAACTAGAAAGACAATATGAGTTGCCCACCTCTGGAAAACCAACAACTGTCAAATATATAGAGGTGCCTAGGCGCAGACGTGGAATTTTTCGGATGGGACGTTTCTATCTTTTACATTTTTTCAAGTATTTCTATCTTGCTTTCTTTGGTTGGGCTGCTCGTATTATCAATCTATCGTTTGTGCTCTCTTAGGCAAAATTCGCTGTGATATCAATAAGGAGCAGACGTTAAACAATAGACACTTAAAGTAAATATTTCAACGCATCCGTATCGGTATACGTAACGCGTTCGAAACAAAGTCAAAATACGCTACATTTTTGACTTGCTCATGCCATGTTTCGAACGATGCCTGCTTCTTTGACGGGTGTGATGACAGGAAGGATGTCGCATCGCACCCTTTAAAAAAGCGGGTATCGTTCGAAACATCGCATAAACAAGTAAAAAATGTTGCGTATTTTGACTTTGTTTCGAACGCGTTACGTATACCGATACGGATGCGTTGAAATATTTACTTTAAGTGTCTAATATTAGCTAACGTCTGGTCTAAACGTAATAGATGCCGTTAACGTGTGACCTTGATGAAAGCTCAACGCAAGATCGGCGCAGAGATGGGATTCTGATGTCCGTATTTTTTCAGACAAAATATTGAGCCATATTCCACATCTACGCCTAATATTAGAATAAAGGTTAGGCCAATGTTAACTAAATAAATCCTCAAGGGAATTGAAAAAAATCTACCTAAAACATTATTTACTGTACCAAAAAATTCTACCTTAAACAAACAATTTCAAGATCTATCGTTAAAAGAATAAAATAAGATCAAGCAATACAAAGAATTTACCCGCGACTTCCACCAAAAACTCAAAATCTGGGCCACAAAAATCAAGACTGTATGTATTCAACTTCGGCGAACCACTCTATATATCGATCAACTTTTAATAAACGCACCGATTGGTACTTCGACTCGTGCTCTTATGGGCACTATCATGGGTTCCTTACGGGTAGGGGCGATTCCATCTCGACTCATATGCCCATGAAATTCGACCCGTTGACTCAGTCACACTGGTTGGTTGACCAGCGATCTTAACTCTTATAGGAACTGCGCGGTGCGAGATTTTTACGCCGCGTAAAATTACGTAAATAAGATCGAAAGATTTTTGAAAAGTGAAAATTTATGAGCAAAAATTTTGTTCTGCCAAAAAAATTAAAACCTATTTATTTGACTTTTAAATATATTTTTTCCAAAAGTGAATTTTTTGACAAAAAAACAAAAGTTAGCCAGTTACAAAGTAAATACTAGTGCACTCAATTTTGTGTTTAACAACCAAAACAAAGTGTTTTTTTTTTTGTAAAATGTTTTGCGTAAGTAATAACCTTTTATGCAAAAGAACAAAGTCTTAGCATTTAAGAAAAGTTTAAAAATCTAAACAAAAACTAAAACAAGCTGATTAAAATAAATGAAATAATACTGACAGACTTTTTATCATGAAAAATATCTGTGTCGCCAAGTAGGATCTTCAGAAAAACTTGCTTCTGATGAAAAACTGCTGATTGCTTCTTCGAATCTAGAAGAAAATTTATGTGCTGTTAAACTAGACTTTAAACATAATTAACTGTGTCTCTTCTTAACGGTTTGAGGAATAGAAAAAATGCAAACTATGGATGCTTTGATCAATTACAGTGAATTCCAAGACAGATTGTCATCGCAGCTTAATTTTAAAGATGACAATAATAACGATGACGATATATATGCCGAGCTCACTTTACAAAAAGGCGAAAAATACTCCCTTAGACCTAGATCTATGCGAAAGATAACTCAAAATGCAAAAGAACATCAAACAGAAAAAAAATCCAAACAAGCCAGTAGAAACAAAAAGCAATCGCAACCAAAACCAAAACCTGCCCCCTTAAGCAAATATCGAAGAAAAACTGCAAACGCACGAGAACGAAATCGCATGAGGGAGATTAACCAAGCTTTTGAGACTTTAAGGAAAGTGGTACCTCACATGCAGGCTCCGACCCAAAATGCAAACGAAAAGTTAACAAAAATCACTACTTTAAGGTTAGCAATGAAGTATATTAGCGCTCTTAGCACTGCCCTAAATAATCCTGCGTCAGGAACCTTAGCAGATTGTTTTTTAAGTACGGATTACTCGGAATTAGACTGTTTCTTACTTGAATCAGACGGAGAATCGTTGTCGTTATCAGAGCACTCTGGATCTCTTTTGGCATCCCCAGATCTTCTGGAACCATCTTTATCACCTGTAGATTTTAGTGATCCATCTTTACCCTCGTTGTTGCATACAGATTTTACCGAGCATACGCTGGACACTTCGGACTTTAATGATTTTTTGCTAACGTAGCGAATGTTTAAACAGTTTGAGGACTATATTATAATAAAATATTTTTAGCAAAAAGATGATTAGTTCAAATATATTTTTCTCATCGGATTCATTTTTTTTTTAATGTATGCAATCTGTTTTCTTTGCATCCTACTAAGTTTGTCAACCAAAAAAAATAACTAAGCGAACCGAAAAGAAAAAAAAACGTAGGTTATTCGTGAATTTTTTGCTAAAAATATCTTCCTGTATTTATAAAACACCATGTATAGAGATTTTAAAATCAAAAATTAATATCGTGAATAGAAATTGATCCTCTATGATGTAAGTTAGAAAATTTACTATGTTAATATTGAATTTGAATAGAATGAAAATATATTAATGAGTTAAGGGGTTTTTGAATGAGGTTTTAAAAGGCTAAACCTTTAAGATTTAAGATCATGGTAATATATAATAAGATGTACATGTTTTTGTTGGTTTTATGTAGGGGCAATGTCCCCTTTACGTCAAGATTTTAATTTTGCGGTTCTCGGAAACTACTATTGCTATCGTGATGATGGCCATTACCGGTGACTGAGAAGAGACCAAAATACTTAGGTTTCCAGTTTTTACTAACTCATATATAATTTTTTTAAACCTTTTTGTTGTTGTTGCCTAAAGCCCTAAAATAAAGATAAATTTTTTCTGAAAAATGTACATTCAAAATTTTAGTCTCTCCTCAATTAACGCCAGCAAACTAATAATAATATAAGATTCTTGGATGTTTGTACAGTAGTAGGGGCCAATTCAATAGCGTTGTCAAAGAGACTCTTAGTTTAAAATTGTATATAAAGTAAAATATTCAGCCTTACATATTTAGTTTTTTCTTGTTTTGTCCTCCCCATTATTCAATAAAAAGCAAACAATTATACCTTCTACGACCTGATGTATGTAAGAAATGTTTTAGAATAAGTTGAATGATTTTGTGATATCCTATAGTTTACAAGCATACCGTGATGTTAAATTAAAGTGCAATGTAGAAAATTATATATAAAGTAAGTTTACCTAATAAAAACTTGTCACAAAAACTATTTTTGAGTTTTTAGAAATTGACAGACACATGTAGAGTTGATTCGAAAGTGAATTCTCTGGGTCAATACCTTTATTTTTATTCTGTGCAAGCTCAGATCGCTACTGCGCCCACGCAAAATAACTATTTTTGTTTTAATATTAAGAAAAAGTCATATATGACGTAATAATCACATTGTATAGAAAAAAATGCAAATAAGAAACATTTAATTTAATAAAATCGGAAATAACTTTACGTAATTACACATTTTACTTAGCATTTTTCAAAATTAACTCTTTGTTTCGGGCTTCGATTGTGTACATTTTATTTATACACGACGTTTCGATCAGTAATATCTCTGATCGTCTTCAGGTGCAAACTACAATCTATTACTAAGGCTTACTTATATACTATGGGAAATCACTCAACCGTGAAGTTTAAGAAAATGTCTCCGCCTAAGAAGGGGCTTCCAAATATTTGGAATTTCAACACTTGGTTTACTGAAAATATTCTGATTCTGCCCAATAAAGGCAGCTTCAAGAAATTTTGGTTTCTTCCAATGTGACTCCTTGTGCAAAACCTTTGCTTCTCTCCACTTCATGCAGTGTTGTTTTGACCATGCATTTCGGCGATTCGTTATTTCGTTGTTTCACCTCTTTGGATATTCGTCTGGACAGAAGCAAAGGTTTTGCACAAGGAGTCACACTGGAAGAAACGAAAGTTCTTTGAAGCTGCCTTTATTGGGCAGAATCAGGATATTTTCAGTAAAGCAAGTGTTGAAATTCCAAATATTTGGAAGCCCCTCCTTGGGCGGAGCCAACTTCTTAAACTTCACGGTTGAGTGATTTCCCGTAGTATATAAATATGTAGCCTTAGTAATAGATTGTAGTTTGCACCTGAAGACGATCAGAGATTGTACTGATCGAAACATCGTGTATAAATAAAATATAGACAATGAAAGTCCGAAAACTTTCAAATAAACGTTCAACATTTTTATTGAAATGTTCACCAAACCCACACTTTTTGAAACCGCTCACTAAACACACTAAAAGGTTGTAATATAGTATAAATATAAGATACTATAACAGCCCTGTGCTTACATTTTCCGAAAAAGCCGTAACGATAATAACTTTCCTAATCAAGTTAGTAGGGAAAAAAATGAAGATTTTTCGCTTTGGGCCTTGCTCAGTGCCAACCCTGATTTTTACATTATTTTCTTTGTTTTGGGTCATTATAGTATCACATATTTATACAGTAATTACACACAGTAGTTAACACTAGTAAGAAATCGATTCATGAGGAACTGATTCTGAAAATACTAGGTTTTAAAAACGGAAGTAACACAGTTTAGCCGCGGATTGTAAAAAATATTTTTTTTTATTCTTTATCAAAATACGGGGAAAATATACAAAAAACTAGAACACAAAAACCATTGGCTGGTCACCATTTATTTTATTGCTTACTGTTGGACATATCATTTTTTGACATTTGTGTAAAAAAAATCAGTAATCAAAAAAGTCATGGTTTGGTTATTTGTGGACAGTGACAGTAAAATCGTGTTTTCGATGAACGAATAAGTATATATCATCTGTCTTTCTCAGACTTGCCGAGAAAATTATACTAAAAGTAATTGTTCTTCTTTGAGCCATAATGTTTTTTCGTGAATTCACCAAATATTTTGAATAGCACGGGTCGGTTTATTTAATTCATCAGTAAAATACTTTTGCTTCAAAATTCTAGTGATATCTATACTAATTTTTTGCATAACTTTATGAATCACATAATGACAAATTTAACTGTCTTGTTAAACCTACAGCAAAAATTCAAATTCTTTGTTTAAATTAAAATGTTTAAAACTTTGACTCAGTTTCCGGTCCTGTCTAGAAAAATTTGCTTATAAGGCGTTTTCCAAGGATATTTTTAACAATTCTTAGCTATTAGTCTAACACCTACGTGTTATCAGTTTGTCCATCTAACACAAAAATTAATTTTTTTATAATATTTCTTTGTTTATACAGGGTATCACACCGAAAACTGTCTCCCGGATTTTTTAAAGACCTGGCCAAAATGGTAAAAACTCTAAAACTTGAGATTTATGTTTTATCTTGCATAAAATCAAAAAAAAAAATCGTCAATTTTTAAAATAATTTTAATTTTCAAAAAAATTGAAAATAAGGGTGAACTCTACCAACGTTGAGAGTCTTGACACTGCAAAAAAACCTGCCAGGGAACTTTTCGGTGGAACACCGTGTAGTCCGTGTTTGTACTCATTCACATAATAATATTTAGTCATTTTTTTACGAGCTTCCTTTAAGGTGGGCTAATTGCCAAACGTTTATTCAAGGATTTAACAAATATGCAAACCGAAAGTGAGAACCTTTAAACAATTTTCATTCTATTTGAAGTGAATAATTTTGACTCAATTTATCTTTTCCGAATGTACTGAACCAAATTCAGGCAGTTCAGGGATAAGTAAGTTCTTAAGTGAAATAATACATTTTTAAAACTAAAAATGGATGTCTACAAAGTTGTCGAAAAAGTGCAGATGGTCAAATGGTACTATCAAGGCAGAACATTGAGACTTATTCAAGAACTTTTTTTGGAGAATTTTGTAAATCGCCCAGAACCTAGTTTATCAACGATTCATAGGTTTGTGCAGAATTTTGAAAAGTTTGGTTGTGTAGAAACCATCAAAAAACCCACTGTTAACGAGCAGGAAGTACGAGATGTGATGATTTGCGCTGCAGTGGAGGAAGTTAACTAGCCACCAAATTGTCGAAGCAGTTGATACGTCTTGAGCCACTGACTTACGTGTTCTCAAAAAGGGTCAAAAACGCATCAAATTTTTCCGGAAGACAACTATCGTCGTAAGGAATTTTGCGAAACAATGATGGAAACGGCTAATCGTGATGAAAACTTTCTGAGATCTATTCTTTTCACAGATGAAAGCACTTTTCCATTATTGAATCGTCATAACCCAACACACGTTCGATATTTGTCGAGGAAAAATTTGCATTTGTATTTTGACGTAAGAACACAGCATCCCCAAAAACTAAATGATTGGGGGGGGGTATTGTAGGGGAACACGTAATTGGGCCATTTTTTATTAACGGCAATTTGAATGGTCCTAGATACTTGGATCTACTGTAGCAGCATATTATTTCAACTGCTAGGCAGTTGTTAGGTGTGAGATTTGGTGAAACATGGTTTCAACAAGATGGTTGTCCCGCTCACAATGTTGGCATTGTTAGGGAATATCTTGATAATGTATTTCCTAATCGGGTTATAAGTACACGGGGAACTATTTTATGGCCAGCTCGATCACCCGATCTTGCTCCTAATGACTTCTATCTGTGGAGTTATATCCAGAATAAAGTTTACGGGCATGAAAGGGCCAATAATTTGGAAGAACTTCGGATTAAAATTGAAGAAGCTTTTCAAACTATCACCCCTAACATGCTTGGAAACGTTAGAAGGGGTTTTTATAATAGATTCGGATATTGTCTAGCCGAGCAAGGAGGACTTTTCGAATATTTGTTCTAATTTTTTTTGACTGGGAGAATCTTTTTGATTTTTAGAATATATTATTTTATTTTGAGAACTTGCTTTTATTTTGTTTCTCCTTATTATTTTCATTGTAACACGTTGTTAGTGATAAATCTGAGCAGTTGAAAACAAAACGCTCTAATTTATCAGCGACAAAAAACAAGAAAATTACGTTATCAAAATTTGCGTATTTACTACACCTCACATTGCATTGTGGTTAGAGGCATACTAAACGCAAGCCGCGAACGGTGATCGCAAGCCTGAGTGTTGGTTTGTCCACTGATAGGTGTGCGGTGTCCCTGCGTGTACCTACACTGGCAAATTGGACTTCTTCCGGAGTATGTTCGCACTAGCCTGAAGCGCTCTGTATATCGGTCCCTGGTCAGGCCAAAAAAAGACATTTTTGCTTGATTTCATTTCGGACGTAAGGTTTAAAATTTTGCAGTTTTATCTAAATATTGACATTTTCGAAAAATACAAGATGTGTTTTAAGTCTAATTGAATTTGGTTCACCAAACGTATTCATTTGAGGAATTCATAACTTTCTTATTTCTCACCCGATGTTAACAATCGATACATCAGTACAATCGGAAAAGATAAAGCTCTGCACGCAAAAGTATAGTTTCTCACCAGTGGCGCACATAAAAAAATTGCGGGGGAGGTCATAAATACCTATAAAATTTTGAAGTCTTGGCTCAGAAAAAGTTTTTAAGTAATGGTCAGTCAATGAATTTGGATTTAGCTAGGCTTCAGTATACATTGTGACGAATTGTCTGTCGGCAAAAGTTCAAAAGGCACTTAATGTTGTAGCAAGTAAACATATTTATTTTCTAAAATAATATACAGGTTCCATGCCATAAGCATAAATTAAATTTATTTGTGCAAACACAAGTAAAAATGGCTATAAAAATTTCCAACAATTAACGCATAAAATTTACAAAATAAATAACGTTTGCCACTCCTGCTAATAGGGCCATGAGACTTAAAAGCTAATTACCTTTTAAAAATAAAACAACTGATCCAGGATTTTTAAGCTGTTATACACGATAAAAGCAGAATATTTCATTAACTAATTAAGGGTATTTTGTATTTCCTATAACATAATACAAAGCACGTCTAGAGATAAGGTAAAATAAAAAGTGTAATGTAATTTTATTGTTAGTAGGTATTTATAAATACGTTATAAATTTATTTTTGCATTTTGGAAACAGACCTGTAAAAGAGTATTAAAATAAAAAAAAAATAAAGTGGAAAGCGATACCACATTACCAAAAACTTGTTTTACTTCAAAAATTTTTACAAAATATTTAAAGGTAATATAAAAATAATGTCTTCATTTTAAGATTAAACTTTTTTAAGCTTTTAATTCGGTATTTCAGATCATTTTTTAAATAATTTATGTTAATTATTCAGAACATTAACAGTACATAAATTTATATGTTCGAATTTTAATTTTTACGAGATTTTACATTTTTATTAATGAGCGCCACAAGTTAAATTTGGATTTCAGTCGTAGTCACACGTTACGTAAGCATCCCTACGTACGCAACGACTGCAATTAATTCTTTTGTCATGGCATCCACCATAAAAGCAGGTCTCGTTCAAAACATTGCATAAATAAGTACAAAATATATCTTTTGGCTTTGTTTCGAGTTGACCTTTCAAGCAAGTGCACTTTTAAAATCATGGCGAATGCGTGACAGCTCCAGCTGATCAAATGCACGAAAACCTTGTTAGGTACGATAAGGGAGTCATAAATGTTTTCACGCATTTGATCAGCTTGAGCTGTCACGCATTCGCCATTAGTTTAAAAGTACACCTGCTCAATGTTCGAATCGATAGAGATAAGGATATAAATGCTGATAAAACTAAAAAAAAATTAACTTTAAGTGTCTAATAAACGGCCCTCCCCTTGCTTTTCCCGAGAAAAATGCGTACCGATAATAGACACTTAAAGTAAATATTTCAACGCATCCCCATCGGTATACGTAACGCGTTTGAAACATAGTCAAAATATGCCACATTTTTGAATTGCTCATGCCTTGTTTCGAACGATGCTTGGTTCTTTGACGGGTGTTATGAGAATCTCGTTGCGTACGGAAGGATGTACGTATCGTTAGGGACCCACGAACGTACGCAACGATTTCAATCAGCAGTCCTGTCATCGCACCCTTCAAAAAAGCAGGCATCGTTCGAAACATCGTATAAACAACAACAATACGGACACTTTAAGTGTCTAATAACTCTCCCAATAAATGATCTTGAAATTAGCGGGTAATAGGACAGGAGAAAAAGAAACTCTTATTCTTTTTTAACGGCCAACGTTTCGACCCTTTATTGGGATCTTTATCAAGGCAATTAAGTGGTTATTTGCCTTGATAAAGATCCCAATAAAGGGTCGAAACGTTGGCCGTTAAAAAAGAATAAGAGTTTCTTTTTCTCCTGTCCTATTACCCGCTAATTTCAAGATCATTAGTACATTCCAAGGACGCTAAACACACCCAAAATGATCTCCCAATAAAGTTGGCCTGGGAAAAACCCATAGACGAGGATTGTAATGGGCAGGTGCGTCGATTGCGTCAGTAGTGAAAGCAACTGACAACCATTTGACAGCAAAAATGTGAGTTTATGTTTAATATTTTTGTTTGCTTTTGGAAAAAATTTAAAAAGTGTTTCCTAGTGTTTCCCGTAATAATAATGCACGCAATCATAGAAAATACCGCCACAAAATTGTAAAACGCAAATATTCCACAAACATAAACAAAATGGCAAAACCATACCTCGTCAAAAGTGTAAACTTTTCGACAATGCCCAGTTTTGTTAGGAAGTGGGTTCGGCATTTGGGGCCATGCCCTCTTGTGTTTATCTTGTGGATTGAAGCCCTCGAGTAAGGTTAAACTTGCGGTTGGAGATGTTTTATCCATAATAAATAAATTCAATTAAATAAAATCAAAGTTTTCGGACAGATGATGTCGTTGTCACTGTCACTCAAATTAATTCCTTGTCATTAAATTATCGTAAGGTCACTACGACACCAGGCATGGATTTTTTAGTGCATGCGCAGTAGATTTTTGGTTTATGGCCTGGTGGCCCAAACAGTTTCAAAGCCAACCGCGATTTTGAATGTTCTTCTTTCTTTTCAAAGTTATTTTCGTTACACAATTTTCCGGCACATGGGCCGTTATAGTATCTCATAATTATATGGGTTAAACAAAGACAACTAACAAGTGAGGTTATTTACTACGTTTATACCGGGGATTAACTGCCCGGATTAAGATTAATTTTGCCTTAATATATGGTATTTTCTGGGTCTAGTAGTGACATCTAGCCTCGCCCAGCTGATATTTTTTAAGTTTATAAGTTGTTTTCTTAAATTTTTATTTTTTGACTGATTAATCATTCATTATTTGTGAACGATTGTTATTTTTAAAAAAATTAAAAAACCGACTAAAAATGCATAGAGGTTAAGCATATATTGCTAGATGATGACCTGGACATTCACGATATAATGCTTAAAGGCTTTCCAGGGGGTCTATTCTTGAATCGAGAGAAAATTTGCTCCCAGGAAGTAAATTCTCTCGCTACTATGCATCTCATTGGTCCAAATCTTCGGTTTAAATCGGTTTCCCTAACTTTTACCCGATATTGATTGAATGGGTCTTAACTAAGAGAATTAGTTTCGATCAATATCGGGCAAAAGTGAGAGAAACCGATTTAAACCGAAGATTTGGACCAATGAGATGCAAGAGAATTTGACTCCCTGGGAACAAATTTTCTCTCGATTCAAGAATAGATCCACAGGCGTCACTCACAAAAAAATAGAGGTATGCGATGATGCTCGTCGTATGGAACTACAACGTTGCCGTTTCTTTTTTCGAGTAAAACCTGTTTCTTTCTTCAGCTTCGGTGAATTAACTAATTAAAATAAAAAAGATAATTTTACCAACAGAAAAAATATTGGATTTTGGCCACTAGTTCTACCAGTGACTGATTTCAGATACAGCCCATCCACCAGTCGGACTTTTTACTATGACAAATCGATAGCAAAAAACAAACTATACAAAATACACTAGAGTACCACAAGAATACACACCATATGGACATTGAGAATTTATTTCTCATTCTATTATTCTAGTGTGCCAAGCATTTGGCCATGACTTGTTGACTTGATCGTTCGTATAAATCGCCTATAAAAACTTATGGCGCACCGATGATCCCTAACAAGGGTGAAACACGTGTTTGCGTCTAGTCTCCGGTATGTATTCTTGTGGTACTCCGGTGTATTTTGTATAGTATGTTTTTTGCTATCGATTCGTCATAGTAAAAACCCGACTGGTGCATGAACTGTGTCTGGAATCAGTCAGTGGTAGAACTAGTGGAGAAGGCCAAATATCCAATAGTTTTTCTGTTGGTAAAACTTTCTCTTTTTTATTTATGTTTACCTCCAGATGGAGATTGGGAATTTATTTCTCAATCTGTTAATTAACAAATTTTTGTTTAAAATATTATGACGCATAGCAAGATACCATTGCCTTGATTAAGAAGCTAATCAACAATTAGTTAACTATAAAAAACGTGTAAAATAGAACATATAGGCATCACAGTTTGCCAGAAGATGGGTATTTTGAAAACCTTTGTGTCCTGTCTCTAAAAATTCAATTTATGATTAGCACTGAAAATTTTGAAATCTTACATTTGTTGTTGTACTCTAAAAATAGTATAATTTAATATTTCTATGAATAGGTCCGATTGCCAACCAATTGAAATACCTGTTTAAAAATTTGTAATTTAATTTACACCAATCAATCCAGTTTTTCTTACGTAACTTAAAAGGTTTTACGTGTTACGCCCAATTGCTCTTTTATGGGAGGTTCTTGGTTCTTCTCAACTTGTTCTTACGTAACTTCAAGAGATTGCAAAAACATATACAGTATGCATTATTTACTGAACCGTCTTCTTTTTAATTCCATTTAATAGAGTAATAATTGTTGTATGGAATTTGGAACCTTTGGTTGCACTAAAACAAAATTATGATTGTTTTCCACAAACCAAAACTACACTTTTTTGCACTCGACGCGCGTTTCGCTAACAACGTTAGCATCATCAGGAGACGATAAACAATGAACTAAATTAATCTACGCTCTATCTTATATACAATCCTTTAGTGGGCGAAGATAAGACTAATAACTTGTGATTGATGACGATTTTTAATCCTATCTCCCCTCAACCAAAGAATAAAGTGTACTAAACGGGATGGGTCCTCTATCTTTATTTGTTTGGTACACTTTTTAGAAGTTTTAGGTTATCTAATGTGAATCTATGATTATTTTCAAAAGCATGCTCGGCCACACTTGACTTTTCTGTTCTTCCGTATTTTAAGTGTGCTAAGTGTTCTTTAAAACATGTTTGAATAGAGCGTCTCGTTTGGCCAACTTATTTTTGGAGGTTTTTTAACTTCTTCTTTGTTTTAATTGCCTTGGGAGCATAATCCTACTGGAAATATTAACACGCCAGGGCGAATTCGTATCAGGTAACTTGGATAAGTAAGTACCAGTGCGGAACGATGCCTATTTGTGAGTGGTTCAAGGTTGGAAATCTAAGTGTATGATGGTGTTTAATGATGTATAGTGGAGAGTGACCAGTGAAACTACTGATGAGCCCACGCTGGTTACCCAGGGCGAAACATCGTTTAATCATTTCTCTTTTCGCTTTGATCTTTTGTGTGTTCCTTGTGGGATGCTCATCCAAGTTTGAATTTTCGTTATTTCCACCCAAGATCTTTTGATCTTTTGTTTTTTAGTTTCTTTTCGGTTGAAGTAACTGATTTGGAGGTTTTTTAACTTCTTCTTTGTTTTAATTGCCTTAGGAGCATAATCCTACTGGAAATATTAACACGCCAGGACGAATTCGTATCAGGTAACTTGGATAAGTAAGTACCAGTGCGGAACGATGCCTATTTGTGAGTGGTTCAAAGTTGGAAATCTAAGTGTATGATGATGTTTAATGATGTATAGTGGAGGGTGACCAGTGAAACTACTAATGAGCCCACGCTGGTTACCCAGGGCGAAACATCGTTTATTAATTTCTCTTTTCGTTTTGATCTTTTGTGTATTCCTTGTGGAATACTCATCCAAGTTTGAATTTTCGTTATTTCCACCCAAGATCTTTTGATCTTTTGTTCTATGAAAAATAGTAGTTTTAACAACTAGTGGCTAAAATATTGCTTTTTTTCACAAGCGTTGGTTTAAATAACGAGCGAAGTATTTAAAAACGCGAGTAAAAAAAGCACAGTTTAGCCGCGAGTTGCTAACACTATTTTTTTTTAAACCTTTATTAAAAAATCCGAAAAAAAACAGGAAAATACTTTTAAAAATCTCGAACGAAAAGAACTTCTCGCAACACACGCTCTTTACATTATAAATCAATGCGACTAGTAAATAAAATAACAATCGTTTCCATAGCGATGTGTCTTTTTACTCGGTGACGTTTATTGTTTCGACATTTTAATCTTTGACAATTTGATACTTTGACGATATATTTAAATGATTTTTTCGTAAATACTTGGTGAAAACTGGTGGAAATGGCCTAATTCTTAGGCAAGAATAATTAGATTTTTTCAATATTACTATTTTCTGCTATTTCTCTTCAACTTTGGGTAAAAATCGGACAGAAATCTTTTTATGCATCCGTGATCAAAAAAAAAGTTTTTTTCGCATCGATAACCAAAAAAACCATACTTTAGTTATTTTAGTTATCTGCAGACAGTTACGAAAATCATGTTTTTGATGAAGGCATAAAAAAACATTTTTTTTATTTAAGCGTCCGCCATGATAACTGAGATTTTAAAATTTTAGTTTTTTTAAAACAATAATTTTAAATTAATTTAGCTCACCGTAAAACTGCTTTTCTTTATGCCAAAATGCCCAGGCGCACAAAATTAATGATTTTTTAAATTTTAATTGCCGCCATCTTGATTTTAGATTTTTTCTTGCAGTTTTTTGATTTAGTATAAATTGAAAGTTTTAAAAAAATCAAAGAAAAACTAAATTTTTGAAATCTGGACGCCATTTTGTTTTCAAGTGACATATGTCAAATTTATTTTATAATTTTGGATCAGGTGGGACCTTTTTACTATGAGTGGGGGACAATTAGGCTGCTTTATAATCCGTTTCTGACTTTCGTTACGCTGCACAGTGAGCTCCCGGGTCATATTTTTGGCCAAAACTAATCGAGGCATATCTAACTAGCTTTCATAGAAAAATTATTCAAGCATAAAGTTTAGGATGGCAAAAACATTGAAATTATTATTACCTTGTTTCAAAAATTACGCTCTAGAAAATGCAAAATTGGAGCGAAAGTCAGCACAACAGGTTTTGTACAGTTAAATTACCGATTTTTATGGACACAACTATGTTTTGCGACTTGTAAGCAAAGCTTTTAAATTGAAGAAAATTTTTCTAAAATAAAGAGCCATAACGTTAACTTTACCGCAGTAGTCAAAAACATTAGAGTCACCACAGTCACAGTCACCTTATTTGCTTACCGTATTACCGTAATTGAGATGCTAAAAAGAGTTTTTAAACCACAAACACAAATGACCGTAACCGTATTATTTTGCCCACATTCAAACTGCCAATGTAAATAGAATAGAGAAGAAAATAAGCAATTCCTGTTTTTGCAAATTCACTTTCACAAAAAAATTAAAAACCTAACTGAACAAAAAAACGAATTATCACCTACCAGCTGCAGCTTTTGTACAGAAATAAATCTGGTTGGTTGCAAAAAATAAGCGAGCGGGTCCCGTTAAGCCTCCGTAAGTAACGTATTTCGCTTCGGTTATTTTTGGATACGGGGAAAAATAGCCGACTTTGCTACGGCATCACCAATTTTGATGGTCTATTAACGCTCTATTGTATGTCCTATATGGGATGTTTACGAATAAATGGCCAAATGTCGTACAAACGCAAATAAACACAGATATTTTTTCTTTATTTGAAATCCTAAGAGTCTGTTGTTTTACAAAGTATAAACCTTAAAGTAGAGGTTTATGAAGAAGACAAAGTTTTACAACGTTATCAAAATTAATATATATTTTTTTAGTGTTCTGTTTTCACAGACTAAATTCCCTACCACCCGTAAATCCTTGATCAATTTTTTTTTCTACCAAATTCATTTTAGTCTTACGTCACTGTATGCACCAATTCTGTAAAAAAACTCTGTGCACCTTTCTTAAAATATGGAAGAAAATAAAACAGCTTAAACTCAGAAAACACAACATTAAAACAATTCGTCGCTGAAGCGCGTAAAACAATGTTTTGCTTTTTGTTTTTTGCATTTCCATGCCTACTAGATTGTTTACTTTAAGTTAATGCTAAATTTGCTTGCTTTACGATCACTTCACACTAAGCCATTTTTGGCCAAAAATTCGCTCCGGAAGCCAACTGTGCGCTGACTGGGGAAACCCTAGATCAGCTGCCTTAATCTTACCAATCCTTCCAATTCCAAAGAAAACCAAATATCGACCTTGTTTATGTTTAAAATCAAGGTGGTCGAATGTACTCCAAGCTACGGTTAAATGTGCTCCGTGTGAAACGTTATTTTGAAATGTTTTTACAATTTTTGTATTACTATTTTGTAAAAATATTTATTTGTACCCCACTTTCCTCAATTAATTTTCTAACACGTTTGGAGAAACTAATTATGAAACAGAGGCAAAATTTATAGAATGTTTGAACAAAATCGATATTTATTGTGACAAACAAAATGCTTTATCGATCCCCATTTATGGCAGTCACATTTTCAATGTTTAATTAGTAATTATTCCGAACATAACCCATAATTTTAAGCTCTGATCTTGTCTAACAGGTGTCTATGTGTTTTTCTTTCTGAGAGATTAAAAGGAAAAGGGACAAATATAATTAATCGTACCGTAAAGAAAAATAGATTGGCGCAAAATATAAAAAAGACCCGTAATTAAATTTTCTGTAGGAATAATTAAATCACAAGGGGTAGGAAAATTATCGCAAATCTTCCCCGAAATGCAATCAAGTAATTTCTAATGAAAAATGGCGTACCGATTGTTGCTTTCAGTTTTGACGGGGTAAATTTTTACTTTTTGGAGCAGGCGATACCAATAATAATCAGTTTTTATGCCAGTTGCTTTAAGGCAATCGGATGCCTTGTTTTTGACAGGTTGCTATGGCAACAACCCGAATTTTTCGGAAATTTTTTCGGTCACGTGACCTAGTTAAAAAATTAC
Organism: Oxystoma pomonae; assembly: GCA_963921995.1. NCBI lineage: Eukaryota > Metazoa > Arthropoda > Insecta > Coleoptera > Brentidae > Oxystoma > Oxystoma pomonae. Next base: position 1,030,919 of record OY998167.1, on the reverse strand, counting down.
CAAGTGATAATTTCCTTGGCTTGACAGCTGTCACGTGCAGATTTCAGAATAACAACAGAGGCGTAGGTACAATTTTCTATTAATTTTATGATATTTTCTTTGCGACAACAAAATTTCATATGACGAATAATAATTAATAAACAAAACAAAAAGATATTGGTGAAACGTCATTCCATCAATGCGCTGCAGCAGTCACAGCCAGCAGCCAAGCAGGTACTTGCTTTGTTTTCATGGATATTGAATTCGTTTTCAATATGTTTTTAAAACTTTTTTTCATGAGTTTTCATGACAAGTTTTAAAATCGATTTTGAATCGATTTGAAAACGGTTTTCAAATTTTGATATTTAGCAGCAGAATTTTGGTACTTTTTTAAAAAAAAATGTATTTTATTCAAAAGATGATGTTGGCCCTTGCCACACATTTCTTTTAAATTTTAATTACTACTCTGTTTGCAAGTGGAAGTGAAGAAAGAAATGCTGGACTGGCATATGTGCATAGCAGATACACTTTCGAGCCAAATATTTCTTTTATTTTCCATATTTTTTTTTAAGTCTTTAAAAAAACAAATCTTTAGTTATTTAAGTAAAATTATGTTATTATTCTTCTTTTTTCTATACACTCCACCAAATTTTAGAATGCCGCTTACACAGTTTCACTTCTATTTCTCTATCTCTCTCAAAAAGAGTTAGAGCAATAAAATATAATTTGGCGGCTGTCTGGTAATCCGACGCAATACGCATGTGTAAACTCAATCCCCGTTTTCATGGAAAATCGGTATTTCGATATCAATACGATCTTGATCCAACCCTAAAAATTTTCAGGGTCGGATCTAGATTGAAATCGATTTGAACAATGAAAAAACAGGCGTTTTCATGGACGGTATCGGATTGAAATCGTTTTCAGAACGAACTCAATTCCCATGAAAACGTAGCATTTATGTTTCCTACCTAAATTCTTATCGCGTCAAATTGTCATCGACTTTGCAAGAGAATAATTAATTTTCCCTTTTCTCTAGTAGTATAAGATTATTAGAGTATGAAGAAATGTGTTCATTTCGGGATTTTGAGAACCGTTTTTTTTACTAGGGCAAAGGGAAAGTGAAAAAAAAACAAATTTAAACTATTTGAAATACAAAACACCTAGCGTCCAATATAACACATGTGTCTATACACCTATTTTTCCCTATTTTCTAGTACTATAATATTGTGTGATTTAAATAAAATATAATCAACTTGATACAAAGATGCATACCTTATTTTACTAGAGTACCAGGGAATTGTAAAAATAAAAGATGAATTAGTGTATAGCCACAATATAGGTAACACAGACATTCAAAGTAAAAGTAATTAAATAGCCACCTTATATTAAAATACCAAACCTCAAAGCAAAATAAATTGCCAAATTGTCAAAATTTGTATTTTTTTTAAATAATTTTTGGTATAAAGTTTTCGTATCGAATCTCCCGCAAGCTCCGTAATTTTTTTCTCTGTTGCGAATTTTGATAGGAAAATTCGCACCTCGAAAAAATTTTCGGAAATAATTCAAGCTCTAGGGAGATTATAAGTGAACATGAACAAGAGAGCTTTTATATAATACCAAAATCTAAATATGCTCCTACGTAGTAGATGTTAAATCACTTTCAATTTCGTGGATTTATTTCGGTAATCAACTTTTATTTTCTTATTAACTTTAAAAATATAATTGGCCGCCGATTTTAAAGGTATTTCTGGCCGTTTTAAAAATATGCCCTAACAAGAGCTTTCACCGGGTTGCGCTTGAAAGAATTTTGATAAGATTGGAAGTTTTCCGATAATTTTTGGATTATGAGCGGGTTTGATGCTACTGAATTATACCGACAACGAATGCCCGTTTAATCAAATAGGCCAGTAAGTTTCAGATTTATTTAAGAACCTCTACAGGGTTCGATAGTTCTCGTCTAGAGTGCCGAAATGCACGTGTCTGAGTAAGAACGCTATTCAAATAATTTTTCTCAATTAATCACTGATACTGACTGAAATGATGCAACTAAAACACCACAAAATATTTTTTTGAAAGACCTGAAGGGCAGGCGTCCCTTCGCGACTCTGTACATCTGAGGAGGGGAGAGGAGCCCCGTTTCTTCGGTAATTTTTGTAAAATAAAGGAGTCTACAAGAATCAGAATTTTTTTAAAAAGCACCCCTCTGTTATTATATTTAATAACAGCTTTAAATTTGTTTTAAAGTTAAACAAGACGTGAACACGGTTACAAAACGTGTTCTAACTAGAAATAGTAGAGGGTTGCAGATTGAAAGACTGCGCTATTTTTTTTTAAGTATAATTTTGGTATAAATTTATTTTTTTTATTTCGCAGCTCTATTGAAAGAGCAACGTCAATCGGTAGTAAAAGTTAGTGGATAAATGGGCATTTTAATTAATTTAGCGGATTGTAGTTTCAAACTAAAATAAGAAAATACTCATAATTACTTGGGAATCTTTTAGTTAATTGTGGTTGACATCGGCAACAACGTATCGGTTTCTCAAGTTTATTATCTTTTTCGCTCTCATTTACTAGCCATTGCGCTTCGTTTTCAATACACGCTATTTCCGCACCCTAGACAAGAGGTATCGAACCCTGTATATGTAGGTTTATTCTACAGCGAAATTATTTTCAAGATGGGGAAGGGTGAACTAGGTAGTTTTTTTATAAGTTTTTGTGGGAGCCTTAAAATAAGGCGGCGGCATTCAATACAATGGTTCCAGAGCGTGGTCCGCAGTCAACTTAACAAAAAATAAAAATGAAAAATTGCTATTTTTAAAAAGTGAGTAAAAAAGTGCAACCTAACAATAATAGACACTTACAGTAAATATTTCAACGCATCGGTATACGTATCGCGTTCGAAATAAAGCCAAATTACACTACATTTTTAACTTGTTTATGCGATGTTTCGAACGATGCCCGTTTTTTTGAAAGGTGCGATAACAGAACTGCTAACGTAACGATACGTTCATCACTCCGTACGCATCAATTACTGTCAGCTTTTGTGTCACCGTACCCTTCAAAAAAGCGGGCATCGTTCGCAACATGGCATGAGGAAGTCAAAAATGTAGTGTATTTTTGGCTTTATTTTTAACGCGATACGTACACCGATACCGATGCGTTGAAATATTTACTTTGAGTGTCTAATAAAACATGTGTCAAAATCGGTTATCGTCCTTAAAGTAATTTTACAATCTCGAGTCAACGTTTTTTTAAAAAGCAGAAGCATTACGAGCACCCACCAGGTGTTAAACCTGTTTCAGTGGTGTAGCCAAAAATCGAATTTGGGGGGGGGGTTTCATCATTTAATAAAAATCAACTAACTATTAATACCTATCGCAAATTTTTAAAAATTAGGTAGGTGCCTATTGCTTGAGCTCTTGAACTGAAGGGAGGGGATAGGGGCGGTTTAATAGATGTTGATTTAGTGTACTTATACGAAACAAAAATACTTATTTTAAATAGCAAGTCTTATTTGCAGATTTTTTCAAAATTAACCCTTAAACGCACCGCAGGCAACATTTTTGAAAAAGGATTGCTTAAAATAAACAAAGTTGTAACAATATTTAATATTGGTATAGCGCCGCAGTCGAAAACTTTGACAAAAAAAAAATAAGAAATTCTCTTAAAATTTTGATCTCTTAGATTTTTTGTAAAACATTTTTTAAAAAGTAGATTGGGAAAGATAGAAGAAGGGGTGGGTTGCGGTGGTATACAGGGTTTTTAAGCAAATCCTTAGGGGGCCAAGCAGCCGTGTATAAGACGCAGACAAACGGAAAAGCACATTAGGCAGAAAAGGATGGGCATGAGGCGATGTTGTCACTACATCTTACACGTAGTAAATCCATTCCAGGTTGTTCTTTTCTAATGTTTTCCATTTTCATACCTTTAGGATTGGAATAAAAATTGTTTTTGCTCGACTTTAATACCAAACTGATGAAAGATATCGTAAAAAAAATATTTTTCGGCTTTTCGCACTGTTTACAGGCTGGGGACTGAGATACATGCAAATGCCTAACCTAAAGCGTTCATACACGGCCGGAGATATTTCCGTAGAAACTTTATCAAGCAAATAGGACGGGTTGACGCCTTCGAACGTCCAACCCGGGTTTTGCACTTTGATTCGAAATCAAAAAGGAGGAACAGTCAGATGTGGGACCGTGCACAAATTACGTAACGGTGATTTTACCAATTTTTGACCCCTCCCTATGTAATGTTTTGTAACGGGTTGGCACGCCACTCTCCTAATATTACGTAACGATTTCAAAACCACTACCGCCCCCAAAAAAAAAACTTTTCACTTATTTTCATTCCAAATTTTCATAGTTTCACACAAATGCAAACGCTGTCGAAAACCCCCCTCCCCCCTACGTAACGTTTTGTAAACCCCCTCCCCCCTATGACCATTACGTAATTTGTGCACGGCTCCTGTAGTCCCAGTGGAGGAGGCCGAGAAAATTGATATTTTTTTCTTAAAATTTATACTCTTTAGACCTATTTCTTTGCGTTCCCGAAATTACGTAATTTTTGAAAAAAAATTGTAAGCGGCGCCATTTTTATTTCGTGCTTATTTCGTGTTTTTCTAACATTTTTGCGTTCGGCTAATTTACTTGAAAAATTTTATCTTCCCTTCGCCCTTTATCTTCTCACTCGAAACCAAGATCCCCCGTTTTAGGAAAACTGATCCCGTCTTTGTTTCTAAATTTTTTCGAATAAAAGTAGAGTACGACCATGGGGGAAATAATTTTTTTCTACGGTTAGACGAAAATTTCGAGAAAGTTGAAGAAAAAAAAAAGTGGCAGAGCTCAAGTTTTTCGTGAAAAAAACCTTTTTTGTAAAGAAACAGAGCAAAATAAATCTTTTCACCCCTTTTTGGGTGTTACAAATATTGGCAGCCCCTTATTTTTCGCTTTTACCCTCCCGCTAGTCTTGAAGAATTGGTTCGCTACATGTTTCGAGATCATGCCATAAAACACCTCGAAAATATCAAATGTAGTGTAGGACCAGCTTTATTTAAAATCAATAATATCGCAAGCAAAAAGCTCTGCAGAAAAAACAGCGCCGTTTATTGATTTCTTTGGCTGCTAGTGCTAGCTGCATGGTTTGGCCGTTTCCGGATAGATGTCAACAGAATGGAAAGAAATTTAATTAAAAGCGAAGATATTTCTTTCTAATGTTAACAATCTCGCTCAGTATCGTAAATAATGGACCCTGCCGCCTCCTTTAAGCAAGAAAAAGCTGTGGTTTGGACCTGAAAACATCTAAATTCATCTCATGGTGTGGCCGCCATCTAGCGGAATTTGCAGACATCTTGTCAACGGTTATTATTGCAACTATGATTTATGCTCACAATGAAAGAGTGGCGACAATTTTTTCTCATGAAAGCAGTCCGGAGATAATAACAAACTGGCACCATTGCTCAATATACCTGTTTCTTTTGTGCGCGCAGAACTTTCTATGCCATTTCTGTTTGATTTATTGAAATCCTATCCCTAAGGAAATTCTTAGGAACCCTGTGTATAGATTTGTTGCCAAATCGTAAATTCGCCGCAGATGAAAATTTTAAGAAAAATTATACTAAGAATGCCATTTATTACACGTCTTGAATGCTGGTGATAAAAATTCCTTAGAATGAAACTAAAATTGTAACAATTAATGAGATCATAGCACCGCAGGCAAAAATTTTAAAATTTAAGATATCACACCAAACACACGTCAGAGCCATAGATTGGGTTGGACCTCCTGGGGGGGTTAACCCTTAAACCCCCCCCCCCTTGGCTACGCCACTGCCTGCTTACCATCAAAAGCTGGGTAATGGTATGTACACTTTTGTTCGTAAAAAACGGGCACACATATTTATCATTTGGGTAATGGTGACACCTTGTCATTTCATGTCATGTCCTCGGTTTTTTTGAACAAAGGTGTACCTAGCCATTGAAAAAGAGATTAGCATTAGCAGATTTTCCGCGCGGATTTCAAGTTATGGTGAAGATAACAATCGTTCTGTCACTGTTTTACTCACTGAGAGACAAGGCGAAATACAAACTCCGCGCGGAAAAAAAGCGTATGAAAGTCCAGGCTCAGGTGAAGATGTATGAGCCATGTCCCCAATAAACGCTACACCTTGGCCCATAACAAATTCAATCAACATTAAACTTTTAAATATGCAAACCGCTGCAGTAGCCGTCCTGCATAATATTTTATCACCAAGATCCTTCGACTGGTCTATAATCATCACGCCATTATTTTTAAGCCCTGTTAAAATTTTTAATGGAATTCCAAAAAGATTAATTCCTTAAAATTAGTTTTAATCGTAACACTCTTCTCTTCGCGGTGGACCGCTTACGAAATCGGAGGCAGGTGCCAAAATATTGAACAAACATTCCTAACTCTCAATTTTGTTGCCGTGAAAAATGCGTTGGCTTTAGTTTTTCTGGTTCAAAAAAAAGAGATTTTTTTTACACTTAATTTGATCACAGACCGAAAAAAAATACTTTATATAATAGAATAAAAAACTGTGACAAAATTACGTACTCGAAACCGGAAGGTCTGTTTTAAAAAAAATTTATTTCCAAAAGTTAAAATTACTTGGTGTTTACAGTAAGACAAAAGGCAAAGGAATGCTCTGAAAACTAACAGTTTTTTATCGCTACACGAACTACTCAGATAAAATTACAAGAAAATCTTCTGCTGATAAAGCTCACATTTTCCTGGGTTGATGAACACGGGTACGTAACTACAATACTTTTTAATTTTCTAGTATTTCAAAACGCAATCAATGTTATTTTGGTTAAATTGATTTGGATCGCAATATTAATTTTTGTCCCATCTTGGCCGTATAGATTGATTTTTTTTTAAGCTGTCAAAATTTTCAAATTCGATTCTCACCATGGGAATCTCCGAAATGGTAGGAGATACGAAAAGGTTTAAATTAGGGCAAAGTTGTGCAATTTGATGCTTTTCTCAAAATTAAAAAAAAAATACAAATATAAAATCTCCATTTTTGCGCCCTTATTCTTAAAGCTGTCAAAAAACGCTTAAAACTTTCTACAGGTCCTTTTCAAGATCTACCTAGTGAGAGGTCGGTTTTCGAGACTTGACATTTCAGTATGACAGGAGCCCTGTCACCTGACGATTTGGGTTTATTCACCATCATCAGCCCGAATTTAATTTTTGCTTTTAACTTACTCAAGATATTTTGGAAACCCAATTGCAGTACTTTTTTAACATTTTAAAAATTACAGTTTTTTTGTTATTTGTTATAACAAAATAACTTTACATAATATTTTAAAAATACTTTTTATTCTTTGTTTTTTAATCTTTGAATTTAGTCTGATGATATATGATATCATTCTTTATGAACCAAACGGCAGGAGAAAAAAAGCATGTGTCTATGAGAAAAAATGAACTTGACAGTGCTCCTGTCACTCTGAAATGTCAAATCTTGAAAACGGACCTCTCATTAGGTAGATCTTAAAAAAGTGCCTGCAGAAAGTTTTAAGCGTTTTTTGACAGCTTTAAGAACAAGGGCGCAGAAAAATAAAAACTAAAAATTAAGATTTCGGTTTTTTCGCCTATCTCCGGAACTACCCGGAATTTGTAAACTTTTTTTTTGGCTTTGAGCATAGCATTAAATTAAAGCTTTTCGTATCTCCTTCCGTTTAGGAGATCCCCATGGTGAGCATCGAATTTGGATCACCCTGTATATAGGGTAGTGTTAGACGCATAATGTTCCCAGGAATTAAAAAATGTAAAAACATCCAGGCTGTTGTATTTTAAAATGAAAAGTTGAGGTCGTCAAATTTGAGATTATACAGGGTGTCAAAGGTGCAAATATTTCGATGGGTGATAGGAAATTAAAAAGTGAGAAGAAAGTTCCTATATCTAATGTAAGGGTCTAACCTCCTTTGTTTCCAAAATATACTTAAAGCGGAAGGAGTGGGGGAAAAAGGGCATTCCAAAAAGGAAAGAAATTGATCGTGCCATATGAATTTTCACTTTATTACGATCCAAAAATGTCCTATTCAGTTTTTTTGAAAACGAACAGATTCAAGAGATACAGGCAGTCAGAAAAACTTTTGCAATAAAATGGTCATATTAATTTAGATTTTACAAACAAAATTTTAGCATTTTGAGGATATGTTTATGTTATGAGAGAACCTCGGTTTAATACCAGAAAATATTGGAAAGCCGCTTGTACTGTAATTTTTTACACATACATATTTTGAAGACCTCATGAAAGTCAATTAGTAAAACAGCATCGGTAACACGTATCGGCGTTCCAAGTAATAAAAAATTGATCTAGGCTTAAAAGAATCAATTTATTAATTACAAAAAAATACGGCAGCTTGATGGATAAAAACCGAACATAATATTTACATCCGGTAGTCCTGAATAGGCTTTTAACTTCTTAAAATACAACGAACGAAAAAAAACTAATCAAAGTTCAATTGATTAAACACTATGTCGGTTTATTTCTTTAATCTTTTTAACTATGTAATTAAGTATAAAAAATTGGGACACTTTAGCCTAATTTTCGGATGTCTTTTTGGTTTTAATTGAATCGATTTTTACTGATTCTGATCTAATTCGAACTTTTAAAATATTTGTCTTTACGGTATAAAATAAAGCTTGTCCAAATGTTTTTTAAGTGAATACTTTTTTAAAACCTTTTTATCAAAAATACGATTTTACCCGTAGTTCGTAAATAATAAAGCAGTAGTTTTAAAGAACGAGCGTAGAAGGTACAAAAAAATAATGTTATCATAAGTATTATATAGTCGAATTTTTTGTTGTTGTTATTTTGACATATGTGCGATTTGTCACAATTGAAAAGGACACTTGTATTTGCTTAAGTTCATGATTTGTTGATAAATTAAGGATACTAATAGAAAAATTTTTATTTACAAGAAATTTAAAAAAATCAAAAAAAAGTATTAAATAAAAATTATTTACTAAATAACAGATTGCTTATCAATATAGCTTTAATTTCTGTTCAATAAAAATAAAACTACAACCTTAGAAGATTGAAATCTTCTAAGACTACAAGAAATTATAACTACGTACTCTGCACCAAAAGCAAACAAAAAAAATTGTACCCGTGCAGCACTTCTTGGGCAAGAAAGGTGGTAGAGATAAGATAATTAATTCTGCAAAAAAAGTTAGTACGCATTTTCGAGTTTCAAAAAAGACAAATAGCTGCGGGAATCCATCTGGATTTTGTAGGAGTGGTAGCCTTGCTGTTATTTTGTCAGGTATTTCGGAATGACCTCTTACTAAATTTTCATGTCTTGTTAAGGAAGACTGAGTAAAGCCGTTATCCAATAAATTCATGTTTTTAACATATTCTTTTAAAAATTGAATTCTTTTAATAAACATAACTGGAAGATCCTTCAGCTATTTTCTATTGTCGCTTTTCTTCAATCGAAAGCCAATATCTCTTACCCATTTTCGAAGAAAACTGACGGAATATTTAAAACGGTTGGACATGTCTTGATTCATACCCTTTTCTGGTATACATGCAGCATATAGTTTTTGGTCTGTTGTTTTGCGTTTGTTGATTTTTGTTCCTTAAATATTTCATCAGATATGATTCCCTTTTTCTTTAATTCGAATATTGTAGTTCTATACTAACTTTGTTGCAGAAGAAACTCTTTCTACTACATTTCCAACATCCAGGGGAATTCCCGCAGCTATTTGTCTTTTTTCAAACTCGAAAAACGCCAGCAAAATTAATATTATTAATTGACTCTGATCACTTAGTCTCTTCACTCCCATTTTTACGCCAATTTAAATTGCAAAAAGTGACGACTCAAAATATTGACAACAATGTGACAGATTTTTTAAAGTAAAAGTTGAAACAATCAACGACATGACTTTTTTTACATATTTATTGTCGCTATCTTAAACAATGTATCAAATAGAGATCCAAAAAAATGACATCAGTACGCTCATCAAAAAATTGGACTATACTAAATATAGTGTGCCTATTCAACAGATGACATAAAATCATGGGGCGAAATTCTCCAACAAGCAATCTGTCTAAATTCCTTTTAAAAATTATTCAACCTCTTGCAGGCGAGACCGCTTCATTTGTAGAAAGTTCCAACCATTTTGTTAATATTCTTAAATCTATTGTTTTAGGACCCGAGGATAGATTTGTCAGTTTTGATGCCGAAAGTCTATACACTAATGTCCCGATAAAGGAGGGAGTGATGGAGTTGTTGAACATAACTCTTATTTTCAGGTGAAAGATGGGTTTTATGCTCAGAATGACGGTCTGTCAATAGGTTCATTGCTTTCGCCAGTGGTGGCCAATATTTACATGGAGTGGTTCGAATCACACGCGGTTGATACCACAACATATAAACCGAAGCTCTGGCTAAGATATGTCGATGATACTTTTATTGTCTGGACCGGGAATGACCAACAACCTAAATAAGATAAGACCCACCATTAAATTCACAATGGAGTTGGAGCAAAATTGTCAAATTCCTTTTCTTGATGTACTTGTCAAACGAGTAGAAAGCGACATCAGAACAACAGTCTATCGTAAACCGACTTACACGGGAAAATATTTAAATCAAGGTTCAAATCATTCTGCTACAACCAAACGAGGCATAATAAGAACTTTGTATAATAGAGCCGTTCAAATTTGTAACAATGCTCATGACTTGGAAATCGAAATAATAAACATTAAGAAGGATCTGCCGCAGAATGGTTACAGATAACAGATACTATTTTTAAATTTCAGCAAACAGGACAGAGATTACAAGACCAAAACCAGGCAAATGCATTCCTTACAATTCCATACATTAAAGGAGTATCAGAGAAAATTCGAAGAGTAGCGAACAACTTTAATATTAAAACAGCTTTTAAATCTAATAATAGAATTCGAAGCCTTCTTAGTCAAACAAAACCGGAGAACAAAATAAGGAATGCATTTACCAAGTTCCTTGTGAGTGTGGTGAATTATACATAGGTGAAACAAAAAAAACCCAAAGAGGTAAAACGACGAAATCAGGAATCGCCGAATACGCATGGTCAAAACAACATCGAATGAAGTGAACAGAAACAAAGGTTTTGCACAAGGAGTCACACTGGAAGAAACGAAAATTCCTTAAAGCTGCCTTTATTGGGCAGAATCAGGGTGTTTTCAGTGTTGTGTCACCAAGTGAAATTGCAAATATTTGGAAGCCCCTCCTTGGGCGGAGCCAACTTCTTAAACTTCAAGGTTGAGTGATTTCCCATAGTATATAAGTACGTACGTACGACGATCAGAGATTGCACTGATCGAAACATCGTGTATAAATAAAATATAGACAATGGAAGTCCGAAACACTTTTTCTAAATTTCCAGCAAAGACGACCCAAGTGCAAACTTTGGATCGCCTTAATTTCCAGTGTAGAGCGCCGCACGATTTTATGTCATCTATATTCAGTATAATACTTAAGTAGAGATGCAAAATTTTGCTCTCCAGAGGGTAGTTTTTTTTTATAAAAGCGTACCAAGTTCGAATTAGTAGTAGGGAAGATGGTGAATTAGACATATAGCCACACGAGTAATTAATCAATAGAAATCTGTATCGTTACACTTTTCCTTAAAATTAAACTATAGAGTTAAATTTAAATCTCCAAACCGCATGTTCGTAGCAGTCTTGGTTTATATACAGGGTGTTCCAAATTCGATGCTAACCATGGGAATCTCCTAAACGATAGAAGATACGAAAAGGTTTAAATTGGGGCAAAGTTGCGCAATTTGACGCTTTGCTCAAAACCAAAAAAAAAAGTTTACAAATTCCGGGTAGTTCCGAAGATAGGCGAAAAAAAACGAAATTTTTATTTTTAATTTTTATTTTTCTGCGCCCTTATTAAAAAAGTTATGATTGTTTTCCACAAACCAAAACAGTTGAATTGAACTCATTTTTTTGACATATTTGGAGCGATGCTGACGTCACGCGTTCTAGAGTTACAGTGACTGACTGTCCGTTTTGAATTTGGTAGTGCACCAGCTCCTAAGAAATGGATTTTCAGCCTTTCCAAAACAGTTTGAGAATACCCATTATTTTAACATCTTCGCTAACGCCCACCGCCGGGTGTCGCCATACCCAGCTTGCTGACTCTACAGTTCTTTTATATGGACAAGGTATAGTCCATCCTGAAAATATCAGCCTTTCCGAAACCCTTGCATGTTTTTTAATAGGGAAATGCACGGGTAGGGCCTTTATAGTTAACTTATAATTATATGAGCAAAAGTCAATGCTGAAAACTGCATATCCGTAGCAGCTTTGGTTCAAAAGTTATACATTTTTGACTGCTCTCTCAGGCTGGGTGGAAAACAAGTTCCATCAATACTGGAGAGAATTGCCGGGACTGGCACATTCCAAAGAGTTCATTACAGAACCCTGCAGGAAGAGGACCGGGAAACTCATTGAGCTCACCAGGCAGGACATCCGTACAATGGTTGTACAGGTATGGGTTCTCTATTCTTATATTTACTCTTTTGTAGGAAATAAAAGAAGTTTTTAAATTGACATCTGTGTATATAATTGTTTTTTTCCTCGGTACAACTTCAGGTTTAAAAACTAAAGACCAGACCCAGTAGATTTTAGGGAAGCTTCCCTAAAATGTATACTTGCCCTTAAGGCTCTATTAGTTTCACCCTATTTTGTACAGAGAAAGGCGATGTGTTTAGTATGGCAGCTGCTATGGACACTGCAGGCTGAAAGTACCATTACACAGAATGGATCGAAGTGAGGACACCGAATGCCTGTGCTGTGTGAATGTCCGGCCATTGTCGGTAAACCACAGATCGACAGACTGGATCTGAATGATGCTTCACCAAAGCAAGTTGCGAGCCTCTTTAAGGAGCTAAATATTCTGTAGTAACAAAAAATGTTAAAAGTGAGCCACAATAAACCAAATAGTGGTCGCAGTGGACTGTGCCATACTGGCACACTCAGAAACAAATCAATCAAAATCAAATATACATTTTTGAATTTTGAAATGCAATATCCCCCGCGCACCCCCACCAACCACCACCATCAACGTATTTTTTGCAGAATATTGTATTGTCACCACATAAGTGTGCCAAATTTCAATGAAATCGGTTAACAAGAAGTTGGTGAAAAATGAATCGCAAGATTTGAAAGACAGACAGCCAGGCTCTGTGATTTTAGTGACGTTAAATAAAATCGTTTAAAAAAGGAAGAAACTTTGGCGAGAAGTAATATGTACCTATACAGGGTGTTTCAAATTCGATGCTCACCATGGTGATCTTCTAAACGGTAGGCGATACGAAAAGGTTTCGAATTAGTATTAGGGAATCAATAGAAACCTGTATCGTTATACTTTTCCTTAAAATTAAACTATAGAGTTAAATTCAAATCTCCAAACCGCATATTCGTAGCAGTCTTGGTTTATATACAGGGTGTTCCTAATTCGATGCTCACCATGGAGATCTCCTAAACGGTAGGAGATACGAAAAGTTTTAATTTAAAGTTGCGCAATTTGACGCTTTGCTCAAAACAAAAAAAAAGTTTAAAAATTCCGAGTAGTTTCGGAGAGAGGCGAAAGAAACCGAAATATTTATTTTTAGTTTTTATTTTTCTGCACCCTTATTCTTAAAGCTGTCAGAAAACGCTTAAAACTTTCTACAGGCTCTTTTTTAAGACCTACCTAGTGAGAGGTTCGTGATTTGACATTTCAGTGTGACAGGAGTACTGTCAAGTTCATTTTTTCATGGACACATTTTTTTCTCTCCTGCAGTTTGGTTCACAAAGAATGACAGATAACATTGTGCAACCTTATTTTGACAAGTCACCTGACGTTTTGGGTTTATTAACCATCATCAGCCCAAATTTAATTTTTGCTTTTAACTTACTCAAGATATTTTGGAAACCCGATTGCAGTACTTTTTTAAGCATTTTAAAAATGGCAGTTTTTTTGAGATTTTGTTATAACAAAATAACTTTACCTAATATTTTTAAAAAAGTTGTTTTTTAATCTTGGAATTTTGGTTGGTGCTGCTAAGGGTCAATTAACTCAAAACGTCAGGTACTTGTCAAAATGGGGTTGTAAAATATCTATCATCCTTTATGAACCAAACGACAGGAGAAAAAAAAGCATGTGTCCATAAGAAAAAATGAATTTGACAGTGCTCATTAGGCAGATCTTAAAAAAGTGCCTGTAGAAAGTTTTAAGCGTTTTTTGACAGCTTTCAGAATAAGGGCGCAGAAAAATAAAAACTAAAAATAAATATTTCAGTGTCTTTCGCCTCTCTCCGAAACTACTCGGAATTTTTAAACTTTTTTTTTGTTTTGAGCAAAGCGTAAAATTGCGCAACTTTAAATTAAACCTTTTCGTATCTCCTACCGTTTAGGAGATCTCCATGGTGAGCATCGAATTTGGAACACCCTGTATACAAAAAATAAAATAAATGGAAATGCAACACAATTTAAAAAAATGCCTTAAATAGAGCTCTAATTTAAGATAAAGAAGATTGTCAATTTTTGATATCAAGGTGGCAGTAAACACGCGACTTTAAACACATTATTTTCGTATGTGGGTGCCAACAAATATATCTCTCTCCTTGTTCAATCAATGGGAGACTAGATAAGGAGACGAGTTTGCGACATGTAGTTTAGATAAGGACGAGATTCACAGGCTATCTTTTTATAGGGTAATTCTGATAGCGGTTACAAATGGTTTAACTTCATTAACGATTTTTTTAGTGCATTAGATGCCTAGAGAGTTTTAGTCCGAGTTTAATTCAGATTTTTTCTTGAAATTCTCGCATAAATTTAAGCGTTATTAGTACGCTAGAATTAATAAATCGGTTTAACTAGATAGAAAACTCGTAGTCACCGAATTCTTACAAAACAATAAAGTTTTATGTTGCAAGTTAATAGCTAATAGTTAAATCTTAATCAATACATAAAGCTATACAATTTAAAAAAAAAAGAGCCGCCACCTTTGCATTTCCAGTCCAAAGTTTAGAGTTAGCAGCTCAGAGAAAACATTATGATTAACAAACACAATATCTCAAAAAAGATGTTGGTAGCAGTCCGGGGGATAAGTGGCGATTTTTATTTTCTTACCATAGTAGATTTTGAGGCCAGTCAAGCTACACCCCCCCCCCGAAAGATATTCGAATTTTTATATGCTTATAATTTCGAATCAATGTCGAACTAATTCTGAACCACTTTTAAAAATTTTGAACCACACTCCTTCCTGGTTTACACCCCTCTCATTTAAAGCGTAGAGAAAAATGAAAAGCAACTATCTCAAAATTAAATTAATATCAACAGAAAAATTTCCAAAAACTCATTAGTAACCCCGTTTTTTTTTAGAAAATATAGTAGGGGGTGCAGGTTGACGTCAAGCCACCCCCCCTCAGATATTCGAGTTTGATAGAATAGAATAAATATCTTATATTTCCTAATTTAAATCGATTGTACAAAATTACAATATGGAAATCGTCTGGCTTCACCTCTCATTTTGAATATTAAAAATCAGGAAAGAGTGTGGTTCAAAATTAGTTTGAAATTAGTTAAAAATTATAAGCATATCAAAACTCGAAAATCTTTCGGGTGGGGGGGTTGTGGCTTGACGTCAACCTGCACCCCCCGCCATATTTTTTTTTTTAAACCAAGGTTACTAGTGGGTTTTTCGAAATTTTTTTTTGGTGACATTACGAGTTCGAAATTAGTTCTTAATTTTGGGATACTTGCTTTTCATTTTTCTCTCGGCTTTAAATGAGGGGGTGTAGCTTGACGTCCGGCTGCACCCCCATTTTGAATATTAAAAAAACCGGGAAGGAGTGTGGTTCAAAATTTTTAAAGGTGGTTCAAAATTAGTTCGAAATTATAAGCATATCAAAACTCGAATATCTATCGGGGGGGGGGGGGGGGTGTGGCTTGACTGACCTTAGATTTTATGAAAGCTGAGACTCCCCAGATTATGAATCTGCCGGATGACATCTCGTAAATGTTGAGCATTTTGAGATATTTAGCAAAACATCCAAGATGGCGGGATGGAGTAAATTCGATTTTTCTATCTTTTCTCTGCAGTCAAATTGATGGTGTTTGATAATAATTTATAAGTTTTCGAATACGAGGAATTCGAATCGTCCATCAAAAACTACCTAAAATGACATTTGACTCATTTTTGACGGCAATTTGGTACAGAAAAATGGATATTTTTGAAAAATTATATATTTTTTATTTCTTTTACGAGAATTAGTTGCTTTTAATAACTTTTATAGCTTCTTTTGATGTAAGGAACTTGTATCTGCCATTAAAAATGGCATTAAATGACATTTGGCAACATTTAAAATACAAAATTTGTTCATTTTGAATCAAAACTAATTACCATTTTCAATAGATAGCTGAAAGTAAACCCTTAAATTGATAAAAAAGATACTGGTTAGTTCGACCTAAATTTTAGATTTTTCTCAATACTTTTAGTGGATAGCTATTATTATCATACCTGTTGTTCTTGAAAACTGTCAAAAATCTTTTAAATGTCACTTTACGTGACAGTTGATAAAAAATTTTGGTTACTTGTATCCAAAATCCTCTAAATCTTATGATGGATTTAGAGTGGTGAGTTTTTTGCTTTACGTGCTGTCAAAAAACTGTCAAAGTGTCTTACAACAAAGAACCTATAAAATTTTATTAAAAGCCACGAATTCTCGTAAAAGAAATAGAAAATAAATAATTCTTCAAAAATATCCATTTTTCTTTACCAAATGGCTGGCAAAATGTGTCAAATGTCATTTTAGGTAGTTTTCGGTGGAAGATTTGAATTCCTCGTATTCGAAAACCTATAAATCAATATCAAACACCATCAATTTGACTCTACACAAAAAATAGGAAGATAGAATTTACTCATTGGTCGCCATCTTGGATATTTTGTTGAATATCTCAAAACGTTTAACATTTACGATATGTCATCCGCCGGATTCGTAATCTGGGGAGTCTCCGCTTTCATATGACACCATAAAACCTAATGAGCTTCAGGCTACTGCGAACATAGGGGGGAATGGAATCCAATTTACTCTCCGTGCCGTACGACCGAGGTGGATTCGAAGCACGCTGCAGTGTTATCTTTTGGAAATTTATTTTGTTTTTATTATTTTGTTTTATTTCTGCCTTGCTCGAGAAACAGATTGGTAAGTTCTTAAGTGAAATAATACATTTTTAAAACTAAAAATGGACGTCTACGAAGTTGCCGAATAAGTACAGATAGTCAAACGGTACTATCAAGGCAGAGACTTATTCAAGAACTTAGAAGAACTTAGTTTATCAGCGATTCATAGGTTTGTGCAGAATTTTGAAAAGTTTGGTTGTGTAGCGCCAAGAAACCATAAAAAACTCACTGTTTTGAATGACGAGCAGGAAGTACTGTGTGATGATTTGCGCTGCAGTGGCGGAAAATCGAAAGTTAACTAGCTACCAAATTGCCGAAGCAGTTGATACGTCTTCAGCCACTGTCGTACGTGTGCTCAAAAAGAATGGTTATCATTCTTACCAAGCGTCAAAAACGCATCAAATTTTTCCCGAGGACAACTATCGTCGTATGGAATTTTGCGAAACAATGATGGAAATGGCTAATTCTGCTGAAAACTTTAGAGATATATTCTTTTTACAGATGAAAGCACTTTTCCATTATTGAATCGTCATAACCCAACACACGTTCGATATTGGTCGAGGGAAAATTTGCATTTGTATTTTTTTTTAAATGTTTGGGGGGGGTATTGTAGGGGAACACGTAATTGGGCCATTTTTTATTTACGGCCATTTGAATGGTCCTAGATACTTGGATCTACTGCAGCAGCATATTATGGTTTCAACAAGATGGTTGTCCCACTCACAATGTTGGCCTTGTTAGGGAATATCTTGATAATGAATTTTCTAATCGGATTATAAGTACACGGGGAACTATTTTATGGCCAGCTCCATCACCCGATCTTGCTCCTAATGGCTTCTATCTGTGGAGTTATATCAAAAATAAAGTTTACGGGGTTAAAATTGAAGAAGCTTTTCAAACTACCACCACATGCTTGGAAACGTTAGAAGGGGTCGGATATTGTCTAGCCGAGCAAGGAGGACTTTTCGAACATTTGTTTTAATTTTTTTTTGACTGAGAGAATCTTTTTGGTTTTTAGAATGTATTATTCTCTTTTGAGAACTTGCTTTTATTTTGTTTCTCCTTATTATTTTCATTGTAACGCTTTGTTAGTGATAAATCTGAGCAGTTGAAAATAAAACGCTTTAATTTATCAGTGACAAAAAACAATAAAATATAAAAATTTGCGTATTTATTGACCAAATTCCGGTTTCATTGACTACACTCCACATAACACCGTGGTTAGAGGCGTACTAAACACAAGCCGTGAACGGCTGCGAACGGCAATCGCAAGCCTGAGTGTTGGTTGCTCCACTGATAGGTGTGCGGTGTCCCTGCATGTACGTACACTGGCGAATTGGACTTCTTCCGGCCTATGTTCGCAGTAGCATGAAGCGGTCTATAGGATAGAATCAGAAACATGTTTTTCGTGCCAGTTTCTCAATAGCGGGTGACCAGTGAGTTAAAATAACCTCGGGTTATACAGCTCTCAAAATAGTGTATTTTGAGACTACAAAATCTTTATAAACTGGTCAGATTTTTGGGGTCTATTTAATTCTGAGTTAACTTCAGTCAACAGAACTCGGATCAAATTTTGATTGAACAACCACAGCAAAATAAAACGGGCAAAACCGCATGTAAAACGGATATTTGGCTGGATGAAAAGATTTGAGGGGCGGGAGGAAGTGAAAGAGGCGTAGGAGGAAGGGTTATGGAACAGTCATAGAAATCGGGGAGAGGTTGAAAGGGGGTAGCTTCAATTTTAAACAAGCGGACCATAGCTAGTCAAGAATAAATTGGTTATCTGAGCCTATACTCTCACTCAAGTCCTACCAGAAAGAGTTTCTGCGTATACTATTATACCTGATCTAAGTTTACTTAAACCTTGATCGAACAACCGGGTCTAAAACATTAAAAGTCTTTAACAGCTCCTAAAATTATATTTATTTTTTTTCAGCATACAAAAAACCTGATGGCTCATCAAATATAGATGCCTACCTAACAGTGATAAGGCTCTTTTACAAATCTGACGACTTAATAACAGTATGAGGAACGAATTATACTTCTAGTCATTTCTAAATGCCTCAAGTTATATTTATTGTTCCTATTGATGGACTCGAAGAAAACTACATCTGATGGGCGGAGAAAGAAATTCTCAAAAAAAAATTAAGAAGCTCGCTTTCATAATAATCATATTGTGATGTACATTGAAATTCAACAAGTGAAAAAATATTTGGATAAAAAGGTGAAGATTATCTAGGTACAGGATGATTTCTAATAAGTCTCTCTCCCCTTTATTTAAGTCTAAACTAAGCGTTATAGAAGGTTTAAACAAAAACTAGCTAAAATAACTTGGTTACCGATGCAAACATTTTTTTTTTTTTTTTTGATCACGGGTGCAAAAAAAGATTTCTGTCCGTTTTTTACCCAAAATTAAAGAGAAATAGCGGAAAATAGTAATATTTAAAAAATCTAATTATTCTTGCCTAAATATTAAGCCATTTCCGCTAGTTTTCAACAAGTATTTACGAAAAAATCATTTAAAAACATTGTCAAAATATCAAACTGTTAAAGATTGTCGCAACAATGAACGTCACCGAGTAAAAAGGCACATCGCTATGGAAACGATTGTTATTTCATTTACCAGCTGCCTTGATTTATAGTGTAAAGACGGTGTGTTGAAAGAACTGCTCTTCGTTCGAGATTTTTAAAAGTATATTCTTGTTTTTCTTGGATTTTTTGTTAAAGGTATTAAAAAAAATAGTGTTAACCACTCGCGGCTAAACTGTGCTTTTTTTACTCGCGTTTTTAAATACCTCCCTGCGCTCGTTATTTAAACCAACGCTTGTAAAAAAAGCACTATTTTAGCCAGTAGTCGTTAAAACTACCATTTTAATGTTTCTCTGATAGTTTTGTAAAAAATCACCTCAAGTAATGGTAAAGACATGATGGTAATTTAAGGCTTAAAATATTTTAGCATAATTTAAGGAGTAACGTTTTTGCAATTTTTACTATGTTTTTATACGACTTTCTAGAAAAAGAGGGTTTTGCGCACGGAAAACACGATCTGAAAACATCATCTTGCGCACGCCGTGTGCAAAACGTTTTGCACAGGCTTATGTCATTTTTGCACACGGGTCTCCCGTCATTGTGATTTTTGTTGTTGTTACCCAACAATATAAGTTGTCTGAGTTCCAAAGCAACCGTCACGGCTCCTTTGTTTTGTTGATTAGATACTTCAAATAGAATATTATACATTTTATTAATAAAAACTAAAAAAAATAAATTGAAATTAGATTTTTATGGTCTCTGTTTATTTGCAGTCGTATAAAAAGTATCGTAAAAAACCTCTTTGCATACTCCCTCGACTTGTGGACCTCGTCTTCGGCTCGGTCCACCAAACTGTTTCGATCGTGTGCAAAAGTTCGTTTTGAAACCTTGTTGTTTAAATAACTATTTTCACATTTTTATGCCATGATTTGGCTCACACAGCTTTCTTTCCAAACTTTCGATTTCTAGAATAAAACACTCAAAGTTTTCAAGTTTTCATTGTTTTTTTAACGTTCAAAAAAAATAATGCCAAAAAATTTCTCTGTTAAAATGAAAAATATTTAGAGAGAGAGGGCAGAATTTTAGAGGTAGATGGAGAGATAATTTAGTGAAGTGCAAAAATATTTAAGGTTTAAGAGACACAGCAGGCTATAAAATAGTATTTTAGAAAAAGATGAAAATAATTTAAGGCAATTGTTTAACAAAAATGTCTTATTTCATCTGTCTGTCATCTTGAGCGGTGTAGTTAAAGTGACCATTTTTTCCATATCAAAAAGCATGACATTTTTCTGAACGTTATTAACTTATCATTTTAAAACTTTAGCCCGATTGAAGTAGTCTCAGAAGTCTTAGATAACGTTTTTCAGTGAATCAGATATATAAATAAAAATTTTCTTGCAAAATATATTATTTATTAACGTAGTACATACTTATTCGTGTTTTTTGTATTTTTCTGATGAATGTATTGCCTTCAAAAGTGAATCATTTCCTTGAAGAATTTTGTAAAATTCAAAACAGGGAATATTAAAGTTTGTTCTTTACAACTAACATAGATTTTAGTAACAAAGTTATGATTGTTTTCCACAAACCAAAACTACACTTTTTTGCAGTCGACGAGCGTTTCGCTAACAACGTTAGCATCATCAGGAGACGATAAACAATGTGCTATCGTCTCCTGATGATGCTAACGTTGTTAACGAAACGCGCGTCGAGTGCAAAAAAGTGTAGTTTTGGTTTCTGGAAAACAATCATAACTTTGTTATAGTGCAACCAAAGGTTCCAAATTCTCAACATAGATAGATTTCAGTGTTTCAACCTTTAGTTAAGCTTTGTCACTTGTCCAAGTGTTATTCATCAATGAAAAAAATCTCTCTGGGGGTGCATTAGTTCCAGGCAAGCACAAATAGTATTGAACTAATTTTCCGAATTCCGAAGAATTCAAAAATGCCAAAATATATAGGGTGTCTCATTTAAAGTAAGTTTTTGTTTGAACATTCTATCACACTTAGTTTAGCCACATACCCGAATGGAACAAACCAACCGTTATACTCGGATCATACCCCCAACGCTTTTACTATACATACAGACCGCTTCAAGCTACTGCGAACATAGGGGGAATCAAGTCCAATTTACTCTCCGTGCCGTACGACCGAGGTGGATTCGAGGCACGCTGCAGTGTTATCTTTTGGAAATTCATTTTGTTTTTATTATTTTGTTTTATTTCTGCCTTGCTCGAGAAACAGATGGGTAAGTTCTTAATTGAAATAATACATTTTTAAAACTAAAAATGGATGTCTACGAAGTTGCCGAAAAAGTGCAGATGGTCAAATGGTCAAATCGTCATAACCCAACACACGTTCGATATTGGTTGAGGGAAAATTTGCATTTGTATTTTGACGTAAGAACACAGTATCCCCAAAAACTAAATGTTTGGGGGGGGGTATTGTAGGGGAACACGTAATTGGGCCATTTTTTATTAACGGCAATTGCAATTTGAATGGTCCTAGATACTTGGATCTACTGCAGCAGCACATTATTCCAACTGCTAGGCAGTTGTTAGGTGTAAGATTTGGTGAAACATGGTTTCAACAAGATGGTTGTTCCGCTCACAATGTTGGCCTTGTTAGGGAATATCTTGATAATGTATTTCCTAATCGGGTTATAAGTACACGGGGAACTATTTTATGGCCAGCAAGATCGGGAGATCGAGATCTGTTTTTGAAGAAGCTTTTCAAATTATCACCCCTAACATGCTTGGAAACGTTGGAAGGGGTTTTTATAGTAGGCTGGGATATTGTCTAGCCGAGCAAGGAGGACTTTTCGAACATTTGCTTTAATTTTTTGTTGACTGGGAGAATCTTTTTGGTTTTTAGAATGTATTATTTTATTTTGAGAACTTGCTTTTATTTTGTTTCTCCTTATTATTTTCATTGTAACACTTCGTCACTGATAAATCTGAGCAGTTGACAATAAAACGCTCTTATTTATCAGTGACAAAAAATAAGAAAATTACGTTATAAAAATTTGCGTATTTATTGACCAAATTCCGGTTTCATTGACTACGCTCCACACAGCACCGTGGTTAGAGGCGTACTAAATACAAGGCGAACGGCGGCGAACGGCAGCGAATGGCGATCGGAAGCCTGAGTGTTGGTTGCTTCACTGATAGGCGTGCGGTGTCTCTGCATGTACGTACACTGGCAAATTAGACTTCTTTCGCCCTATGTTCGCAGTAGCTTGAAGCGGTCTGTATACATTTTTAAACAAATGCACATCAAAAGCAGAAGACAAATACAACAGTAGGTTTAGCGATAATTCCTCGGGGATGAACACCTCTGTGTTTATTAGCCTTTTGTGTTTAAATAGATAAAAGCAAATTCAATAATGATATACAAGGTGTTTCAAAATTCAGTATCACGATTTTGAGTGCGCATTTTTCAGGTCCAAATAAAAATGTTCTTTCTATAACATTTGTCCGCTTCGTTACCGACCTACAGAACGTTAAAGTTTCAAGATTTCTTTAGTTTTTTCCTAATAACTCTTAAGGTTTTTGAGATATTTATATCAAATTTAAAACATGCAGCCTTCGCTAGTGCAGGCTAGAGGACCTGTATATAATTTTTGACAGTTATTGTTTTATCTGAGGTGAGAAACTCGATTTGGCAGTTGTCAAACGTTCTCAAAGATTGGAGGCATTTGAGATGTCGTGTCGGTCCATTTCGTAAAATCGCTTTTACATGCAAATATGAAAAAAAAATTGAAAGAGAGGGCAATATGAGTTGCCCACCTCTGGTAAAATAACAACTGTTAAATGTATAGAAGGCCTCTAGTGCAGGCTATCGTTGTCAGGTTTTACATTCTTTCTCGCACCTCACGGAAAGCAACTCAAGAGTTGGACGGGCACACGCTGTAGGGGTTAAAACCTTTTTTTTGGCCCATAAACCTTTTTGGGGTGCGCCGCTGGTGGATTCTTAAATACAAAATGAATTCTTTCTTTTGTTTATAAACTTTCTGTTTCCGGTAATTGTTTCGCATCGCAAAATCATTTTTTGTAATTTGCTATATTTAATTAAAAAGGGAGAAACCCCTAGAAATAAAATAGTTCAAAAAATTCAAATTAAAAAAAAAACGGTTGGGTGTGTTGTTCCACTGTTTACAACGGAACTTAAACAAAATGGCTGGTGGAACTCCACTACCAGAAAATAAGATTTAAAAAAAGCAGGACTGTCTGGCAACCCTGTTGAAGATCGGTAACGTACAAACATTTGTTTATAGAAAAAAAAGTCATATGACTAGCTGAAACACACGCCCTTAAAATCTTGATTCTGAATTTTGAAACACTCAGTAGAGGTAATACTAAAAAGTTTACTAGTTCTGTGATTATCGTCAAAGTTCCTTATTGCTAATGTGTACTTGACACCTAACGATAAATCTGTAAGGTAAGTGTAAGAAAATGATCTTCTAAATTTATTGTCCATTGCCAATTTTATTGTTGGGAGATGGAGATTCAAGCGATTGGAAAGATTAAAACTTCATAAATATTTATTTCGCCCGAATGATTTTTTTAAACTTCATCCAATCTTAAAATACAGAATAAAATATTTTTCTACGAGTGACCGCAAAGAAGCTACTTTGCGCACGCTGTCGCATATGCAACGTAGCCTATGTTTTAAAGAAAAAAAATAAAAAAATCTAGAAATTTTAACGCTATGTCAGTGACTCAATAAGACTTATGTAGGCCGGCTCAAGCGACCACGAACATAAGGCAAAAAAGTCCTTTTGTATGTTCATCATTGTTTTTGGGGGTTTGGTTAGATTGGTATGTTGGATAGTGGTGACCTGACCCTCTCCACTAACCAAACAGTTTCGACCTATATATTATGTTCGTGGTTGTTTGAGCCGTTGGTGGTGACTAACAGATACTACCTGATACAACCAATTTATTTTGGCAGTTATCTGTTATACAAATCCTTAATTCTAAAAAACAAAAAAATGCATTCAGTATTAAAATCCCAACATTATTATCGTATTAAAAGATCTTTTAGTTATATAATAAAATTAAGTTTTCTTTGTTTTGCAAACCTATCGAAGATAGATTCTAAAGTGGAGAAACTTCTTTCGGCGGTAACAACCAATTTTTAATGCGTTGTAGATATTGGGCACAGTGCTCTTGAACGAGGTATAGGTTACATTAAATTGAGTCCAAAAACTACCGTATTTATTAAAATCCCAGCTGAAGCTGTTTATGAAATTTTTCACGCAGTTTTGTAAAAAAAAAATATTTTTAGCCGATTTTCATAAAATTTTCATATGTTATTGGCGTGGCAAAAATACACAATTTTTTTGTTCATGGTAAACCTTTTAGCACACAGAAGTAGCTAGAAATTGAGACCAAAGTTTGAATATCGGTATTTTAAGAAACCCCAAGTAACGGTATGCTGTGTAACGTTTCTACAGCAAAAACATATACAATAATACTTTTGCTGTTTTCTACAACGTTTTAAAAATGTAATTAAAATGTTGCCACATCTATTTTGAGGAAATTTTTTGCCTGTGACAATGTCAAGGGCAACTAAAAATACAGCATTTTTTGAACATGTTGTTTAAAATTTGACTTCCCTCTCAAAAAATGTATTTGAGAGTACCAATTATAATAAAATTGTCTAAAAGATGGAGACATTAAATTAAATATTAATGACGATGTTTACCTAAACTAGTATTCGTAAATAATAATAAAAAAAATACGCATTTTGAGCATTTACCGGTGGTCAAATCTTTGTGCAAAATCCCGTTTACTGATGAAACCTGTTATGATACCTCATTCAACTAGATGCCCTCAAAAATTTGAGATCTTCACTGTTTTTATTTATTTTTCTTTTGAGGTTATATTTATTTTTTCGAAAGATTATTTTCGAAACAAATGCTAAAACACAGATTTAATCGATCACCAATCAGTTTATGCATATTTCGTACTGTTTTTAAATGTTTTTTGATGATGCTAACCTTGTTAGCGAAACGCGCGTCGAGTGCAAAAAAGTGTAGTTTTGGTTTGTGGAAAACAATCATAACTTTGTTTTAAATGTTTTTTGATAATACTGTAATACCGTATTTTAACATTTCTGTTTACATAATGACACTTAAAGTTGCACAAATAGAGGGTGCTTAACCGTAATCGTATCTCAGTGCACATACTCAGAACGGCTGCAGTATTCATACGCGGCTAGCGTATCCTAACCATTTTGTTATCTGTGGGTTTTCATAAAAGCCTGATCTACAATTTCACCCTCGCCCTCTAACTTTTTTCGACAAGGAAGGAAATAGAAGCGAGCGGCATGAAGTAAAACTGTGCATCAAACATTGAACAAGAATTGGTTTGGTTACGTCGTACGTTGTAAGCACAACTTTAACCCTTTTTTTAAGGACGCTTTCACAAACGCATCAAAAAAACTCTAACAACAAAGAATCAAAAATAGCCGGTCAACTTTAAGTGCCTGATATAAACCAGGCTTGCCTCACAATTTTTGACAGGAATGTTTTCCGTTTTTGACTAGGTTAACACATTTCTTGCGCGTTCCCATACAATTATGCATTGGAAAAAATTTGGATGTAACAGTAAGTTAAGCTACTATTGTGACAGTTAAAAATACAGCTTAAATTAAGCTAGCTACTTTACATCAAACACGTAGGTGTCACAAAATATGTACAGCTATGGAGTAGCTGTAAAATCTAAAGTGTCTAGACTGTTACTTGGGACGTATTTTGACGTTCCTGGTTCTTAGATTTTAATATTTTTTGAGTATATTATTGGGGCGGTGAAGTTTTATATTTTTCATTTTACCAATCAAAAAAAATATAGTTTTTCAAACTTTGATCATGATTTGTAGCTCCCCTGTACATATTAAAACATCTGACGCGAAGAAAAAATTGTGCATTTTTGCCACGCCAATAACATAGTAAAGCTTTGTCAAAATCGACTAAAAATATTTTTTCTTACAAAACTGTGTGCAAAATTTTACAAACAGCTTCAGCTGAGATTTTAATAAATACGGTTTTGTGGTCACGGAATATATAACCTATAGCTCGTTCAAAAGCACTGTGTGGGGTAATCATGTTTACTATACAGTCTCAACGCTGTTAAGGCATCATCGCATTTACTATTTAAAGTTTCGTTTTTAAACCATGTTAACTCCTCCATTAACACTGTGTGAGAAGGGTTGTTTAAAACTGCACCAAATTTTTCTATAAATTTTGTTACCATATCTGATATTTTTTCTGCGTCGCAACTTTCAAGGGTCGTTGAAATGCGTAAATTTCATAGAGAAATATCTTGGATCGCCCCCTGTATGCAATTTAAATATGCCATTTGGCAGACAGTTGCATGAAGGCAAATTACGATATTTAAGTGATTTGTCTCGACTCTGCTGCTCACAAAATATTAATTAAGTTACCTAATGTAATTTTTTTAGACAAGAGCAATGCTCTAATCTTAGAACATATTTTCTTATGAACACCTTTAAGTGACCCAAGCCAAACCTATTTTTCTTACCTACCAATAATTGAAATTATAATATTATGGCTCATCAAAACCTTCATATTGTCAAAATAGCTTCAAACAGAAATTCTAAAATTAGCAAAAATGTCTTATTTTTGACTGTTCCCCGTGTAAAAACTAGACATCCGCCAACAATAATTGACTCTTGCGTACAGCTTGTGTTCTGTATAGCAATTTTAGCCACTTTTTTCCATTTATTCTAGAGAGATTCGTACACTTTGATAGCGAATATCTCAGGAACTGATCATAGAAACGAAATAAAAATTACTCTTTTTCTTAACTAGCACGAGTGTCCACGCCCCCCCCCCCCTGGATCCATCACTGCGCTCTATAGACTAGTTGCAGATACAAGTTTATAGAAAAGGTGGCTTATCTTGACCCGAAAAATATGTCCTGTATTTTGCACAGCCTGAAATAACTCTACGAAAGATTTGTAGCTTCTAATTTGTGACTAGAACAAAGTTTACGCTTCACCCACGTGGTCCGCTTTACACAAATCGTTCACAGTTGTTCCAACAATTAATCTTTGTAAACAGTAAAGATTTCTTGGGTTTTCATGTTATAGAAGGGAATTTTTTTTTGTAGACGTAGCTGCAATTATGTGATCGATTTTTAACTAAACGAATATATCAAAGTCCCATTGTTTCGGGAAAACTGCTTTTCTTGGATTTCTATGCAGTATAATATAATGGCAATGAGTAAATGGATTAAAACGTAAGGTAAAAAACTGCATGAAAATCTGGGAATATTTACTTAGTAAGAGAATAAAATTTATCTTATTTAATAACTAACTCTCGAAAATATTATGGGCGGAGTCAAATATATTGATAATAGTTTGATCGTTCGAGGGCTATATTGACCTTAGATGAAAAAGAGACAAGACATCTGATCCAACGAAAACTAACCACTGTTTATTTACAAATAAAATCAGAACAAAACAAAGGTGAGAAATATCGAGTCAAATCAGATATTTTCGAGGGTTTTTATAAGATTTTTTTTCAGGTTTTTTTTTTATAAAGACGATAAAATAAAGAATACTTTTGATGAAGTAGTTAATGCGCAAAAAAGATATTTTTTTTATAAAGACTATTATATAAAGGTAGGTAAAGTCTTTAAACCAATTTGCAAACAACAATAAAAGTTAATTCACATGTGTTCAGGTTTTTAAGAATATAAAATTCCTACCTCTTATCAGAATATTAAGGTTGATTTATACTGCCGCTGTTGCCATCTGCGCTCGCCCTTCGATTTGATAATTAAATCTTTTTGTCTGTCCTATTATATTTTTATTGTGTACTGAAGAAGTTAGTATAAGTAAGTTTCTGCTACTGACCAGAAAAAATAACAAAATTAACAAACACAATAACATAATTTTTAGCTAGTGGGTAATATTCTTTCACAAAGTTATGATTGTTTTCCACAAACCAAAACTACACTTTTTTGCACTCGACGCGCGTTTCGCTAACAACGTTAGCATCATCAGGAGACGATAAAACATTGTTTATCGTAGTTTGTGGAAAACAATCATAACTTTGTTTTAGTGCAATCAAAGGTTCCAAAGTCCCAATATAGATAATATTCTTTGTTTTAATGTTTGGCATAATTTTATTGTGTTTAAAATTGAAAATGCTATAAATCATATAAAAACTTTGTAATAAATTTCTTTTGTACAAAATTATACTACAAACATGTACCGTTAGAAAGCTTCCAAAACTCAAATTGGCAGAATTATTTTTTGCATGTTTTTTAAATTATTTTGCAGATTTCATATTATAGAAAAATTTTAATAATATAATCCATGTGTAAATTTCTATTTAAGTAGGCACGCCACTGGTGTGTTTACTGTAAACAACAGAAAGGTAAACGTTGTTCCATATAATAATATAACCAAAGTCTCTGTAAGTGTCAGGTATCTTGTCTCTTTTTAATCTAAGATATTGACAATATTTGCTTTAGTCGCTCTCTGGTCATGAGTGAAGAAAGGCTACCGCCGCCGTCTGCGGTTTCACCGGCAGAGTCGCAGTCGATTAATGATACAAAAAAACGCGAAATCAATGTCAGATCTTCCCGTTTCCCAAAATCTTAGACATAAGGCCAGCCTTTCATGAACTGATGTTGCTTCTCGCATATTCGTATTTTTTTTTCAATATATGGAGTGACCAAATCCAGAAGTTCTTGAAATGATTCGGAATCCATCTCTGTAATAGTTTTTATAATCATTGGATTCTACTTCCTTAATGTATTCTAAAAGATTCACCTGTGTAAATGTTTGCCTCTGTAAATCCAATCTTTTACCCAATCGTCTTCTTTTAATTTTTTTTCTCTTTCATACCTGATGTTTTCTGTTGAAAATTTAGTCAGAAACTCGTGTGAGGATTTTATTTAGATATTGACAATATATTGTCAATATAAAATATTGACAATAATATTGATCGTGTGAGGTCCGCTTATGTCCTCTCAGGAAATTCTAAAAATGCAATGCACAGAGATGGTCTATGTAGAGATTTAATAGAGACATAAAGCTATTTGTAACTCATCGCGGTATACGTATCCGCATCTAGCGAGAACCAAGCACATTAATTGATCAGAAACTTGTACCACGTTCGAAAAGAGCAGATATATGCGAATCTAAGGTGTTCTTGAACGCGATAGGTGTTGAGCTGCGTTAGGTATCACGTATCGTTTCGGCACACGTATCGTATCTCAGCACCTATTGCGTTCAGAAACACCTTAAATTAGAATATATCTGCTCTTTTCGAACGTGCTACAAGTTTCTGACCAATCAATGTGCCTGGTTCTCGCTAGATGCGGATACGTATACCGCGATGAGTTACAAATAGCTTTATGTCTCTAATATATGTATAGATTATCTCTGGACCCCTCAACTTTACTTTACCATGTTCACACCCACAATAATTATTTTTCAAACTATTTTAAATTTGAGTTTAAAAATAGCTCCTATTCTTCAATCTGTACTTAGAAAGCCAGTAGCAAAAGGAATGCTGTCCGATTTACATACAATATACAATACGAAATTTTAGAAAAACATTTTGTATTGATTTTAGCTTGCAACCACAAAACACAATATCAAATAAGTTGTCATGTTGGATTTAGATTATAGTTTTTATTACTTATTCAATGTAAAGGAAAATATTATTATTATTGCCGACCCCTCTAGATATAATGCACAAAAATCATAAGCCTAAGTAAAATATGTAGTAATGCATCTTTTTGTTTTGAACAATCCCGGTTTCATTCTAAACAAATTTGAAACCACTTTACGTAAAAAAACATGTAGAGCTTCATTATAACATGTTTCTTTTTTTATATTTTAAATATAAATATAAAAAAACGATCATTCGTATCACGTAGTTAATATTTGAAATGGACTCACTTTTAAGTTATTATTCTAAAATAGCATTTTAAAATAAAATGTTTAAAAATGTCAGAGCTACGCCAAATTTTTTTAAACACATCAGGGAGGAAGAACGTAAACAACTTCTCTGAGCCTGATGTTAAAATAGATACTATAGGAATACAATTTAATTACCACGAAAATTTTTCTTATTAGAGACCTTTTGGACCATCTAAAATAACAGCAAAATTAACTGCTTTTGTGGTTATATATACAGGGTTCCTAAGCAAATCCTTAGGGGGCCAAGCAGCCGTGTATAAGACGCAGACAAACGGAAAAGCACATTAGGCAGAAAAGGATGGGCATGGGGCGATGTTGTCACTACATCTTACACGTAGTAAATTCATTCCAGGTTGTTGTTTTCTAATGTTTTCCATTTTCATACCTTTAGGACTGGAATAAAAATTGTTTTTGCTCGACTTTAATACCAAACTGATGAAAGATATCGTAAAAAAAAATATTTTTCGGCTGTTCATTTTGTAACCATTGTCCTTACGAACTGTTTACAGGCTGGGGACTGAGATACATGCAAATGCCTAACCTAAAGCGTTCATACACGGCCGGAGAAATCGACTGAGATATTTCCGTAGAAACTTTATCAAGCAAATAGGACGGATTGACTTCGAACGTCCAACCCGGGTTTTGCACTTTGATTCGAAATCAAAAAGGAGGAACAGTCAGATGTGGGCCGTGCACAAATTACGTAACTGTGATTTTACCAATTTTTGACCCCCTCCCTATGTAATGTTTTGTAACGGTTTGGCACGCCACTCCCCTAATATTACGTAACGATTTCAAGACCACTACCCCCCCCCAAAAAAAAAAACTTTACTTATTTTCATTCCAAATTTTCTTAGTTTCACACAAATGCAAACGCTGTCGAAAACCCTCCTCCCCCCTACGTAACGTTTTGTAACCCCCCTCCCCCCATGACCATAACGTAATTTGTGCACGGCCCCTGTAGTCCCAGTGGAGGAGGGCGAGAAAATTGATATTTTTTTCTTAAAAATTATACTCTAGACCTATTTCTTTGCGTTCTCGATATTACGTAATTTTTGAAAAAAAATTGTAAGCGGCGCCATTTTTATTTCGTGCTTTGTTTTTCTAACATTTTTGTGTTCGGCTAATTTAATTGAAAAAATTTTGCCTGCGGCGCCCTTTATCTTCTCACTCAAAACCAAGATCCCCCGTTTTAGGAAAACTGATCCCGTCTCTGTTTCAAAATTTCTTCGAATAAAAGTAGAGTATGACCATGGGGAAAATAATTTTTTTCTACGGTATGACGAAAATTTCGAGAAAGTTGAAGAAAAAAATAAAAAAAAGTGGCAGTGGATTTCTTTGGCTGCTAGTGCTAGCTGCATGATTTGGCCGTTTCCGTATAGATGTCACTAGTAGAACAGAATGGAAATAAATTTAATTAAAAGCGAAGATATTTCTTTCTAATGTTAACAATCTCACGAGTTTATCGCTCAGTATCGTAAATAATGGACCCTGCCGCCTCCTTTAAGCAAGAAAAAGCTGTGGTTTGACCTGAAAACATCTAATTTTTAATTAGATTAGATGTTCAAGATCTCATGGTGTGGCCGCCATCTAGCGGAATTTGCAGACATCTTGTCAACGGTTATTATTGCAACTATGATTTATGCTCACAATGAAAGAGTGGCGACAATTTTTTCTCATGAAAGCATCCGGAGATCATAACAAACTGGCACCATTGCTCAATATACCTGTTTCTTTTGTTCGCGCAGAACTTTCTATGCCATTTCTGTTTGATTTATTGAAATCCTATCCCTAAGGAAAATCTTAGGAACCCTGTATAAGATACTATAACGGCCCTACCCTTGCTGTTCCGGAGAAAAATGCGTACCGATAATAACTTTCCCAATCAAGTTGGCCTGGAAAAAGCCGATAAACGCAGAGTGTAAACGGGCAGGCGCGTCGATTGCGTCAGCAGTGAAAGTGTCATTAAATTATCGTAAGGTCACTACGACGCCAGGCATGAATTTGTAAGTGCATGCGCAGTAGTTTTTTGGTTTATTGCCTGGTGACGCAAACAGTTTCAAAGGTAACCGCGATCTTGAATTTTCTCCTTTGTTTTTCAAAGTTATTTTAGTTAGACGTTTTGGAGCATTTGGGCCATTATAGTATCTCATAGTTATATAGGTTATAGTAATTAACGATAAGGATAACAACTGTCAATTTTAAAAGAGTTTTTGGAATGTAAAATAAAAAATAACGTAAAATTTAGTTAAATGAAACATAACCTAACTTTTGTGAGGTCAATGTCAATCATAAACCCTTTCCTATCTCCTAAACGGTAGGAGATAGGAAAAGGTTTAAATTAGGGCAAAGTTGGACAATTTCATACATTGCTCAAAACTAAAAAAAAATGTCCAAATTCCGGATAGTTCCGGAGATCGGCGGAAAAAACTGAAATCTTCAATTTTAGTTTTTATTTTTCTGCACCCTTATTCTTAAAGCTGTCAAAAAACGCTTAAAACTTTCTACAGGCATTTTTTTAAGTGAGAAGTCCGTTTTCGAGACTTGACATTTCAGTGTGACAGGAGCACTGTCAAGTTAATTTTTTCTTATGGACACATTCTTTTTTCCTTTTGCCGTTTGGTTCATAAAGGATGACAAATAACATTTTGCAACCTTATTTTGACAAGTCACCTGAAGTTTTGGGTTTATTGACCATCATCAGCCCAAATTTAAGTTTTGCTTTTAACTTACTCAAGATATTTTGGAAACTTTTTTAACATTTTTAAAATGACACTTTTTTTGATATTTTGTTATAACAAATTAACTTTAACTGATATTTTAAAAATACGTTTTTCCAATTCAATTAACTCGAAACGTTAGATCATCCTTTATGAACCAAACGGCAGGAGAAAAAGAGCATGTGTCCATAAGAAAAAATTAACTTGACAGTGCTCCTGTCACACTGAAATGTGAAATTTCGAAAACGGACCTCTCATTAGGTAGATCTTAAAAAAGTGCCTGTGGAAAATTTTAAGCGTTTTTCGACAGCTTTAAGAATAAGGGCGCAGAAAAATAAAAACTAAAAATGAAGATTTCGGCTTTTTCCGCCTATCTCCGGAACAATCAGAAATTTTTAAACTTTTTTTTAGTTTTGAGCAAAGCATCAAATTGCGCAACTTTGCCTTAATTTAAACCCTTTTGTATCTTCTACCATTTAGGAGATCCCCATGGTGAGCATCGAATTTGAAACACCCTGAATAGATAGAAAATATTAAACAGCAATTAGTAATTAGAAGATGATTTTGATCTGTGAGATAACCACAAAAATCGTTATTCCTATTTGGCGTAAATAAAGTCCGCCGTTATCCTTATTTAATTAGCCTCCCCTCTTTTCCTTTACTGCGCAGTCGAAAAAATAACGATAACCACAAAAAAATTTATTTTAAGTGGTCCAAAATGTCCCTATCGTTTGTACAAAAATACAGTAGAGACTGCTGGTAACCTCTAACCAACATATTAATCTCAAAGGTGGCCGATTCCTTTTGATCGGACATTCTGGTGGTTCCCGTAATGGTGGTACAGTCGTGTAAGTTAGTTTTGTTCTTGTGCAAAATACGCTTTTCTTCTTGTTTATCTTGAAGCGATATAAGCAGGACAGTTGTTTTAAGCCAATCAGATGCCTTGTTTTTGACAGGTTGCTATGGCAACAACCCGAATTTTTTGGAAACTTTTTCGGTCACGTCACCTAGTTGAAAAATTAATAAGTGATAATTTCCCTGGCTTGACAGAGGCGTAGGTACAATTTTCTATTCATTTTATGATATTTTCTTTGCGACAACAAAATTTAATATGACGAATAATAATTAATAAACAAAACAAAGAGTCATTCTATCAATGCGCTGCAGCACTCACAGCCAGCTTCGCAGATTTTATGTTTCCTACCTAAATAATTAATTTTCCCTTCTTTCGAGTAGTATAGGATTATTAGAGTATGAAGAAATGTGTTTATTTCGGGATTTTGAGAATCGTTTTTTTTTACTAGAGCAAAGGGAAATTGAAAAAAAAACAAATTCAAACTATTCGAAATACAAAACACCTAGCGTCCAATATAAAACATGTGCCTATACACCTATTTTTCCCTATCCCCTAGTACTATAATATTGTGCGATTTAAATAGAATATAATCAACTTGATACAAAGATGCAAACCTTATTTTACTAGAGTACCAGGGAATTGTAAAAATAATAGATGAATAAGTGTATAGCTACAATATAGGTAACACAGACATTCAAAGTGTCAAGAAAGTAATTAAGTAGCCACCTTATATTAAAACACCAAACCTCAAAGCAAAATAAACGCTTAACTATGTTGGGAATTTGGAACCTTTGGTTGCACTAAAACAAAATTATGATTGTTTTCCACAAACTAAAACTACACTCTTTTGCACTCGACACGCGTTTCGCTAACAACGTTAGCATCATCAGGAGACGATAAACAATGAACTAAATTAATCTACGCTCTATCTTATATACAATCCTTTAGTGGGCGGAGATAAGACTGATAATTTGTGATTGATCACGATTTTTAATCCTATCTCTCCTCAACCAAAGAATAAAGTGTACTAAACGGGATGGGTCCTCTATCTTTATTTAAACTATTTCTGGATTTAATGATTTCCATACTTTCATATGCATTCAAAAGTCTTTTGTTTGGTACACTTTTTAGAAGTTTTAGGTTATCTAATGTGAATCTATGATTGTTTTCGAAAGCATGCTCGGCCACACTTGACTTTTTTGTTCTTCCGTATTTTAAGTGTGCTAAGTGTTCTTTAAAACGTGTTTGAATAGAGCGTCTCGTTTGGCCAACATATTTTTTGTCACAATCCATGCAACTAATTTCGTAAATTCCACTTTTTTCTAGAACTGTAGTTTTATCCTTGGGATTTCCTAGTAAGCTTCTTATTGTGTTACCGGATTGATATACTAATTTAAGACCGGTGTTATTAAATACTTTGTGTAATCCTTTCGTATAATTAGGATTATAAGGAATTGATACAAATTTTGAGTCGCAGGCACTTTTTGTCTGAAAAAGGTAGAATTCCGAAAGGTCTTTTGAAAAGAATGTCTATTTATCAGCTTATTTATTAAGCCTTCGTCGTAACCGTTTTCGCCAGCTATATTCCTAATCCTATTCTTTTCTGCTTCAAATCTTTCTTTGTTTAAGGGGAAATAAACGCTTGCCAAATTTTCAAAATTTGTATTTTTTTTAAATAATTTGTGGTATAAAATTTTCGTACCGAATCTCCCGAAAGCTTGAATTGATCTCCGTAAATTTTTTCTCTGTTGCGAATTTTTATAACCAACATGAAAAACCAGATCAAAAGACAATTTTATTGCCTCCAGATGTACTCTATACCGTAACCTATCCCAAAACTGCAAAAAATCCTCGATAAAAATGCGTGAACAGAAATGCGCCTCGTGGAATTGTCTTAAAGAAAAACAAAGCCAACAGTAATTTAGCTTATTTTTCAAAGAAACCAAGACACACAAGTGATAATTGCCTCAGCAAGAATGGACTATGGGATTTTTTTCGTTGAATCGGACGTGCGTGAATGAAAATCGAGTATAGAATTGGCCATTTTGTTATTTCAAATTTGCTCTACTAATAACCAATGAATTAGGTATGTATGTCATGATATAGATCATGTTTTAGCTCGTCCACATATCTATTAGCTTAAATTACGCACTTCCAATGCTTTTATAGCATGCACGCAGTTCTTAGCAGGATGTCCCTCTACTTTCTCTCTTATTTATCTCCCTTTCCCTCTCTCTGAGAATTCGACATTCGTCATTTGTTTACTTTTCTCAAAAATCCTCGATTATTGTATTTTTTTCAAAAAAAAAAAAAATGTGTTCTAGTGAGGAAGACATACAGACCGCTTCAAGCTACTGCGAACATAGGGGGAATCAAGTCCAATTTACTCTCCGTGCCGTACGACCAAGGTGGATTCGAAGCACGCTACAGTGTTATCTTTTGGAAATTCATTTTGTTTTTATTATTTTGTTTTATTTCTGCCTTGCTCGAGAAACAGATGGGTAAGTTCTTAATTGAAATAATACATTTTTAAAACTAAAAATGGATGTCTACGAAGTTGCCGAAAAAGTGCAGATGGTCAAATGGTCAAATCGTCATAACCCAACACACGTTCGATATTGGTCGAGGGAAAATTTGCATTTATATTTTGACGTAAGAACACATTATCCCCAAAAACTAAATGTTTGGGGGGGGGGGGTATTGTAGGGGAACACATAATTGGGCCATTTTTTATTAACGGCAATTGCAATTTGAATGGTCCTAGATACTTGGATCTACTGCAGCAGCACATTATTCCAACTGCTAGGCAGTTGTTAGGTGTAAGATTTGGTGAAACATGGTTTCAACAAGATGGTTGTTCCGCTCACAATGTTGGCCTTGTTAGGGAATATCTTGATAATGTATTTCCTAATCGGGTTATAAGTACACGGGGAACTATTTTATGGCCAGCTCGATCTCCCGATCTTGCTCCTAATGACTTCTATCTGTTTTTGAAGAAGCTTTTCAAATTATCACCTTCAACATGCTTGGAAACGTTAGAAGGGGGTTTTATAGTAGGCTCGGATATTGTCTAGCCGAGCAAGGAGGACTTTTCGAACATTTGCTTTATTTTTTTTTTTGACTGGGAGAATCTTTTTGGTTTTTAGAATGTATTATTTTATTTTGAGAACTTGCTTTTATTTTGTTTCTCCTTATTATTTTCATTGTAACACGTCGTCACTGATAAATCTGAGCAGTTGACAATAAAACGCTCTTATTTATCAGTGACAAAAAATAAGAAAATTACGTTATAAAAATTTGCGTATTTATTGACCAAATTCCGGTTTCATTGACTACGCTCCACACAGCACCGTGGTTAGAGGCGTACTAAATACAAGGCGAACGGCGGCCAACGGCAGCGAATGGCGATCGGAAGCCTGAGTGTTGGTTGCTTCACTGATAGGCGTGCGGTGTCTCTGCATGTACGTACACTGGCAAATTACACTTCTTCCGCCCTATGTTCGCAGTAGCTTGAAGCGGTCTGTATAATCTCGTTGATGTTTAACTGCAGATTTCCAAAACAAAAGGAACTACCAACCTCGCACTTTCTCCACTTGATACCTACCTCAGATGTTATCGCTCCTCTTTCGTCTCTCCCTAAACACAGCTTGTGTCTTTTATGCAGCGGGATATTGTCTTCCTTTTTTTTAATTTTTAACAGCAAAAAAAACGCGCGGCACAAACGAAACCTCGGAATCAAAACAATTAAACAACAAAAATGGCGTCGCTTCGATTGAAGAAGCCGGCCGAAAGCCTCGGATCGATGAATTTTCACGGTTGTGCAAAAGGTCGGAGCTAAACAAATGTCTTGTTTTGATATTTCCATGGCTGGCTAGATTATAGATGTTGCTTACAAGTTTGGCCTGGGTAAGGCGCATATTTAAGGTAATACCCTGCTGAAATTTTCCTCTCAAATCTCATCCAGACCGGAGAAGTTTTTATCATGTTTTTATAAGTTCTATAACATTCAATGAAAAGGCCAATATTTTTTTCTATAATATTTTATAATCTTCAAGAAGCAGATAAGATTATATAGGAAATATATAATATTTTATCAGCCTGTAGTTCTAGAATAATTTATAAGATTGGATAAGACTAGTTCCTTTTATGAGAATCAGGGATGTTTTATAAGACAGAAGTCTAGGACATTTTATCAGTTTGTATAAGGGTGCGTGGGCTTGGAGAAGATTTTATGAACGCACAATTACACATTTTTTAAAGAGATTTGATGGAAATGGGGTATTGAGGATGTTTGAGGAGATTCTATCAGTATCGTGACTATAGAAGATCCTATGAGGAATGATTTTGGAGAAGTTTCTATGGGTTCTTGTGGGATCGGTTTCTAGAATATTTGATAATATTCTATCAGTTTCGTAATTTCAGAAGATCTTATAAGCGCAATGATTTTGGAAAACTTTTTATGGGTTCTTGTGGGATAAGTTTCTGGGATATTTTTTATGGGTTCTTGCGGGATCTTTTTCTAGGATATTTGATAAGATTCTATCAGTAAAAAACTTTTTATGGGTTCTTGTGGGATAAGTTTCTGGGATATTTTTTATGGGTTCTTGCGGGATCTTTTTCTAGGATATTTGATAAGATTCTATCAGTACCGCGATACCAGGAGCTCCTGTAAGCAATGATTTTGGAGAAGTTTCTATGGGTTCTTGTGGGGTTGGATTCTAGGATATTTGATAAGATTTTATATCAGTATCGTGATTTTAGAAGATGCTATGAGGAATGATTTTGGATTTTAAGGGTTCTTGTGGGATCGGTTTATAGAAGACTTGAGGAGCTTTTATCCTTATGGCGATTTTAGAAGATCAAAATCCTATGGGGGAGGAGATTGTATCGGGTTTTGGGTAGAAGTAGGATCTTCTAAAATAACCAAGGATAAAAGTTCCTCAAATTTTCTAGAAACCAATCCCATAAAAACTCATATAAAGTTCTCCAAAAATATCCTAGGATCTCCTCGAAATCTGTTCCAAAAGGGCCATTTCAAGCAAATATAATTTTATTAAAAAAAAAGAAAAACGCTTTAAGAATCTACTGATTTTTGTTAAAAATCTTGAAATAACTTCAAATTATAAAACCACTATAACAGTTTTTCTTGGTATGTCAAAAAGCCGAAATATACAAATAGTTTTGGACCTAAAACAAATAATATTTTTTCAATTATTGTATTTTTTGTCCCGTCCAACCCAAAAGAAAAACTTGACTGGTTCATGTTTCACAATAATTTTTAACATAAATGTTAACATGCTTTCTCCTTTAATTCTAATACCTTTTGTTTAGTTTGGAAAAGCCTTGATAAAGCATTTTTCTAAAAAATTGAAATACATAAAAATAAGACTTTACTAAAATTAAATTTTGGTTTTTCTTGTCCCCTCCAACCCAAAGTTTAAAGGTTTGCCCTATAAGCTCTGGTTACAACTTATTGTTTTAAACTATTTTATTGCATAACCTATGGTTTAAGGAAATTATATAGTCATAATTTTATTCATATAGAAGTCACAGCTGGTTTTTCTAGTAATGGGTTACTTTTTTGTCGCGTCCGACCGCTTGAAATGGCTGAACACCGACCCAAAACCCGATAAAATCTCCTCTCCCATAGGATCTTCTAAAATCAACATAACGATAAATCCCATAACAACTCATATAATCTCCTCCAAAATCATAGACCCATAGACCTAATACCATCGAAATATGTTCCAAAACCGACCCAAAACCCGATAAAATCTCCTCCCCCATAGGATCTTCTAAAATAACCGTAATGATAAAAATTCCTCAAATCTTCTAGAAACCAATCCCTTAAGGACACCCATATAAACTTCTCCAAAATCATAGACCCATAGACTTGATAAAATCTTCTAGGATCTTATCGAAATCTGTTCCAAAACTGACCCAAATCCCGATAAAAAATCATACAATAATTCTATAATTTTTTTATGATATTCGATGGGAAAATTTCAGAAGGTTAGATATATGGGTTTGTCTGCCTGATGCCATGTGCAAAAAATTGGAGGCATTCGAAATATGGTGTTCTCGTACAATGCTCAGAATATCTTGATTGAAAGAGTATGTAATGTGGACGCTCTGCTCAAAATAGACAAAGATCTTAAAGTTTTATTCATGATCAGCAAAATTCTGCATCTAAACTGTCCATTTACACTTTAAGAAGCTCCAAGAAAAAAAGTCTATAGACAACATTCTTTTCTAACTCCTCAGTATGTGCGACAAATTGCAAAGGCTATCGTGTGAACTTTTCTTAAGATAGAATCTTAAGTTTTTGCAGGAGATGCGTTTCAAATAAGCCTGATAATTTGACTTTTAAATGGAAGTTATGGCACGCTTAACACTCGTGTATAACTATTTGGAAATCAAGATAAAATATACGCTATAAGATTTTTTTTAAATCTTCCTATAGATGTATAATAAAATATTTTATCCAAGTTTAATGAAAAATACCGTAAAATTGTGTGTGTTACCTAAAAAATAAGTAATTTCCTTAAGTTTTCTTCAAATTTTTACAAAAAAAAAACATCTTAAAAATACAACAAATAACAAGCCGCCAGAAATTAAAATGGTCAACAATATAAGATAATCATACAGCCCATGGGGTTGTGTCACCCACCGTCCGCTCTTGATTTATGATTTAAAAAAGGTGACTTTGTCAGTGGATAATGTGTTTTTGCAATTATTTTTTCTGTTTTTTTTTAGGATTTGTTGATAAACATAAAAATTATTATTAACAACTTGCGACTAAACTGTTCTGTTTTTACTCTAATTTTTAATTAACTCATGCGCTCGTTATTTAAGCCAACAAGTTGTAAATTTTTTTTTTCATACCTTCACCACTGGCTACTCCGTTTTCAAATTTCGCGCCATATCCTTCCGTTAGCCAATTTTTTGCAAGGTGTTGGGCATCGTAAACAAAAAAGCCATGGTTTTGTTCCTTGCGGACTAGACTGGAAA
The DNA here is from genome assembly GCA_963921995.1 of Oxystoma pomonae. Taxonomy (NCBI): domain Eukaryota; kingdom Metazoa; phylum Arthropoda; class Insecta; order Coleoptera; family Brentidae; genus Oxystoma; species Oxystoma pomonae. The sequence continues at coordinate 989,668 of OY998167.1, read as the reverse complement.
ATGCCGCCCACCCATGGGCAAAGCCAAGATTTTTTTGGGAGGAGGTGGGTAAATAACCAAACACTTGAAATTAGCTCTGTGTTTCTGACTTCCATTGTCTATATTTTATTTATACACGACGTTTTCGATCAGTACAATCTCTGATAGTCTTCAGGTGCAAACTACAATCTATTCCTAAGGCTTGAAGTTAAAGAAGTTGGCTCCGCCTAAGGAGGGGCTTCCAAATATTTGGAATTTCAACACTTGTTTTACTGAAAACACCCTGATTCTGCCCAATAAAGGCAGCTTCAAGGAATTTTCGTTTCTCCCAGTGTGACTCCTTGTGCAAAACCTTTGCTTCTGTCCACTTCATTCGGTATTGTTTTGACCATGCGTGTTCGGCGATTCCTGATTTCGTCGTTTCACCTCTTTGGGTATACGTCTGATGTTCTTTAAGCCTAACAGATAGTAACAAAAGAACATCAGACGTATACCCAAAGAGGTGAAACGACGAAATCATTACATTTATTAATTTTAGGTAGCATTACATGTGTGTGTAGAATGTATATTTTTTATAATTAAGTTAAACAATAACTCACTTTCAATCAAGGTTCTATTCTAAAAGCAGCGCATAATAAAAATATAATAGTGCGTGATGTATTACAAAATGTAGGTGTTTTGGGATTTTTCATAAAATAGTAAGCTTGCCTTGGTTATTAAAAACTGGCGTCATCATCCAGGGTTAATTCAATGCTAGTTTATGTTAAATTTCACATATAAATTGTAGCAAGAAATGTAATAAAGTCAGTATTCAACTAGTATCAAACTACTAACTTTGTTTCACTCACCAAATCTTCTACGCCTAAGCCACCTTGCCTTTGATCTATAGTGGGGCTGCTATCGAGTAGTAGGGAATAAAAAAGATCAGGAATTCCGTTAGCCTTACCACGATTAAAGAAAAAATATGAAAGTGCCAAGTTACCGTCCAATTAAAGCCTCGCTTTTCTAGCAACTACACATTAAGCGCAGAGCTGTTAGTTCTAACAAAAATCACAAAAGCCCTTCCAAGCCAACCGATACCCAATATAGTGGCAAAGTGGCACTTTCCAGACGGAAATGAGTGCGACAAAAACGTTTTTCCGCACGCTCGTAGGAAAAATCATTTTAGAAGGGCTCAAGAAAAATTCCGGACTAATCGGATAATTTCTGGTCAAATAACAAAAAACGATATTCATAAATTGCAAGTCAGGAGCATGGTATCATGCATAGAAGCAGATAAACAGTTGAGGAAGTTTTGGGAATTAGAAGAATTGCCAAATGTACAGCACATGCGCCAAGAAGATCAAATATGCGAAAAGTTGTTGATGAAGGTATAAAAAAAAACTAATATTTACGGCCTGCTTGAAATATTTTTTTTTTAATAATTTTATTGGTTCTCCGGTCGATTGCAGCAATCACTTCCCAGATTCGATAATACAAAACAAATAAATACATCTAGTTACTTGTTTATGGAACTAATTAGAGCAGAAAGACTCAAATCACATGCGCGCAGATCGATGCTTGTTCAATCAGGGTCGAACATTAAATCGATTCATAAATCAGTATCGATTTCGTTTGATTCCGTTGATCAAAGAACGCCGCCTTCTTTAATCTGGACAGTTCACGAAATATTAAGCGTTTTTAATGTCAACTTAGTATATACCTACGCATCAGACATGTGCATACTTTACCACATAGGAGAGTCGAAGACGCTGATTCTTTGATTGTTTTTGCTTCTTACTTCTTACAATTCTAAAGAGCTTAATATTATACAGGATTACCCATTATTTATGGGACTAAATTTTGGATTGGGGTGGAACATAATACCTACCCAGCAAACACAAATCGTCGGCATTGAATCGGACCAATGCGATTTTAAGTTTTCGGTCAATAATCGGCAACTGACGAAGGTCCACATTACTACAGTCTATTTTATGCCGACACCACTTTAGGACCGACGATGGTCCGAATGGATCTTTGTTTAATCGGTCGAAAATAGGCAATTGACGATATCCCGATTTACGATAGTGGACTTTATGCCGACGCCCACTTTATCGGCTTTAGGGCCGACAACGGTCCGATTGGAACTTTGTTTAATCGGACGAGAATCGACAACTGCCGTTGGCCCGATTTACTATAGTCGACATTATGCCAACGCAAACTGTATCTGCTTTAGGGCCGATGATGGTCCGATTGGAACTTTGTTTAATCGGTTGAGAATTGGCAACTGACGATGGCCCGATTTACTATAGTCAACCTTATACCGACGACCACTTTATCTGCTTTAGGGCCGACGATGGCCCGCTCAGATTTTTGTTCGATTGGTCGATAACCGGCAACAGACGATGGTACGTCACATTAAAATTTTTAAACTGCTTAATAGTTTCCTCCTAGTATGTAGAGTTGGCGCTAATGTCACTATGTTCCCTGTAAAGTGGAACATAATATTATATACAGACCGCTTCAAGCTACTGCGAACATAGGGCGGAAGAAGTCTAATTTGCCAGTGTACGTACATGCAGAGACACCGCACGCCTATCAGTGAAGCAACCAATACTCAGGCTTGCGATCACCACTTGCATGACTTTCCTTTGGTATTTAGTACGCCTCTAACCACGGTGCTGTGTGGGGCGTAGTCAATGAAACCGGAATTTGCTCAATAAATACGCAAATTTTTATAACGTAATTTTCTTATTTTTTGTCACTGATAAATAAGAGCGTTTTATTGTCAACTGCTCAGATTTATCAGTGACGACGTGTTACAATGAAATGAAAATAATAAGGAGAAACAAAATAAAAGCAAGTTTTCAAAATAAAATAATACATTCTAAAAACCAAAAAGATTCTCCCAGTCAAAAAAAAATTAAAGCAAATGTTCGAAAAGTCCTCCTTGCTCGGCTAGACAATACCCGAGCCTACTATAAAAACCCCTTCTAACGTTTCCAAGCATGTTAGGGGTGATAATTTGAAAAGCTTCTTCAAAAACAGATAGAAGTCATTAGGAGCAAGATCGGGAGATCGAGCTGGCCATAAAATAGTTCCCCGTGTACTGATAACCCGATTAGGAAATACATTATCAAGATATTCCCTAACAAGGCCAACATTGTGAGCGGAACAACCATCTTGTTGAAACCATGTTTCACCAAATCTTACACCTAACAACTGCCTAGCAGTTGGAATAATGTGTTGCTGCAGTAGATCCAAGTATCTAGGACCATTCAAATTGCAATTGCCGTTAATAAAAAATGGCTCAATTACGTGTTTCCCTATAATACCCCCCCCCCAAACATTTAGTTTTTGGGGATACTGTGTTCTTACGTCAAAATACAAATGCAAATTTTCCCTCGACCAATATCGAACGTGTGTTGGGTTATGACGATTTGACCATCTGCACTTTTTCGGCAACTTCGTAGACATCCATTTTTGGTTTTAAAAATGTATTATTTCAATTATGACCTTACCCATCTGTTTCTTGAGCAAGTCAGAAAAAAAACAAAATAATAAAAACAAAATGAATTTCCAAAATATAACACTGCAGCGTGCTTCGAATCCACCTCGGTCGTACGGCACGGAGAGTAAATTGGACTTGATTCCCCCTATGTTCGTAGTAGCTTGAAGCGGTCTGTATATAATGAACAAAGGTATATATTTCAAAACTAGAATGCGGACTTGACAAGATAGTGGTACTTCTCTACAAGAATCACCTCTTCCGCCACTTAAAGCAGCCCGACTGGTTAAGCACCCGCATTATCGAAACTTTGCAGTTTGCCAATGTCAAATCGTGTCAAGCAACCGGCGTCGGGCCGCTTTGAGAGGCCGATGTGGCGTTATTATCCACCATTATCGGACCTTTGTGATTTGCCATTGTCGGGCCGCTTTAAGATACCACCGAAGGACCTTCGTCAATCGCCGACGTTGGACCGCTTTAGGAAACCAATGTCGGACTTGAATAGTTTACCGATGTCGGGCCGAGACCAGTTTGCCTACGTTAGACCGACCAAATTAAGCAGCTATATGGGCGGATGATCGGTACCATTGGGTTAAACCATATCGGACCTTAATCGTACGACGACGGTATTCCGATGTCAGCAAAAAGTAAAATTTACCATTGGTCCGACGGCGGGCTACAAAAAATACTGCTGGTTTGATGTCGTAAATCGACGTCGTGCCGATGACGGCAAATTCGGCAATCGACATCGGGCCGACGAAGGCTCGAGGGCACCGTGTTTGCTGGGTATATACTTCGACTTTTGCAGATCTATTGGTTTTCCCCTTTTTCCCTTATTTTGTTGTTACAGAATAAGTTGTATTGCAGGCGGGAGCCCCTAGACTAATAACCAAGTTGCCAGAAAATCGTCCCAACTGTACACATCGAGATGCCATGAATTCGAATATCTACCAATGAAGGCTTGATCTGAGTCTGCGCGAATTTGTAACGTCCACCTCATTGCTCTGGTCAGCGCACTTCCCGCTGACGCATGCGCATCCGAACGGCTCATTGCTAATTGAGTCTCGGGTGGAGGCCATTCTAGGTCTACCAGTGAGGCCCTTACTCTTACAAGACCTTGTCTCCTTCTCTTTCAGGCAGAAATGACGTATTTGTGTTTCTTATCAATGAACTGTTTTGACTGTTGAACGGAAGATTGTGTCCAGGTTCTTGGTGACCCACTGCTTTATGGATTGCTGTCTGTTCCACATGCTTTCTTCAAAAAATAAAACATAAAATTAAATTATGATTTTTTTTTGCCTTTGGCAAGTTCTTTTCTAAACAGTTAAAATTTAGCAAAAATACTTAATGACTTAAATTCAAGCATCTCTATAAATCGCTGGTTCCACACGTACATAAAAATGTCAAGATGCAAGGTCGTTATTTTACCCAATTACAAGACAGAAGGACTCTTTATCAACCACCATCAACTTCATAACGCACACGCGCTAGTCTAAACTGAAATTAGAACTTTATATAGCAAGTATTTTATTATAAAGGACTAACAGAGCAGTTGGGTCGCAGTTAGTGTTCACACGGCATTGTTGGTCGCTGGAATGTTGTGTCCTCTGATCTGGGGGGTTATTCTTGAATCGAGAGAAAATTTGCTCCCAGGCAGTTAAATTCGCTCGCTACTATGCATCTCATTGGTCCAAATCTTCGGTTTAAATCGGTCTCTCTCCCTGGGAGGAAATTTTCTCTCGTTTCAAGAATAACCCCACTGATAGGCATGACGGTCTCGAAAATAGTAAAACAATGACTGTGGCGTCTGCCTCCACCTAATTCAATGGTTCCCAAAGTGTGCGCCGCGGCGCCTCTGGGGGCCGCGTAAGAAACCAGGGGCGCCCCCAGGCGCTCCTAATAAGGTAGAATTTGAGTCACGTTTGGCAACGCCGGCGACGCATCCGCTATTAATCGAGCCTCGAGCTCGAGAGAGGAGAGCAAATTTTTAGAATTTCCAGAAGTCCGTATTCGACCTGCGCGTCGCTCGACGAGAATTTTCGCGAGCGCTCTTTGACAGTATTTAAGTCGCCGTAGTCCGCTTTGCTCGGTTAGTTTACCGTAAGAGGAATTGTAGTAGTAGAGAGTTTTAGTAGTGATATAAAGTGTTGTGATTTACGAACTCAGGACACATAAACGTTCCAATATCGGATCGGTTGCTTCGTTTTTTCGTAAAAAGTTAGTCACAAGATGGAAGGATTTTTATTAAATAAGGAAAGTGATAGATCGAGACAGAGTGATCAAGCATCGACAAGTGACGGAGGAGTAAAAAGAAGGAAACATCTCAAATACGATGATAGCTATTTAAACTTAGATTTTACTTCAGTAGAAGTAAATCATGAGGAAAGACCGCAGTGTGTGCTCTGTTGGAAAATTCTAGCGGTCGAAAATATGCTCCCAAGTAAGCTAAAACGACATCTCGAAACCATTCATCCTACGATGGTTGGAAAGTCACGCGAATTTTTCACTAGAAAGTTGCAGAATGTACAAAAACAAAAGAACGTGTTTACTCAACAAACTTCAGTACCTAGCAACGCACTGCTGTCCTCTTTCAAAGTGGCATACAGGGTGGCGAAGTGCAAGAAGCCTCACAACATCGCAGATGAACTTATTTTACCGGTTGCTGTCGACATGGTTAACATTATGATAGGAGCATCGGCGGAAAAAATAATTTCAAAGATACCTTTATCTAACAACACTATTAGTCGAAGAATTCATCATATAGCTGAGGATCTTAATGATCAATTGATAGACAAAATGAAAGGCAAGGAATTTGATATGCAACTTGATGAGGCTACTGACAGTAATAAAGATGCACATTTTATTTGTTAAGTACGCTTCCTGGATGATAATATTATTGTTGAAGACCTTCTTTTCTGCAAAAGTATCGATGAAAGCGGAAAGGCTCAAAACTTGTTTCAAATTCTTGACAAGTTTATAACAGAGAATAATTTAGATTGGGAGAAGAGTATTGGAGTTTGTACTGATGGCGCTCGATCAATGTCTGGCCGTTATGGTGGATGGCAAGCACTTATTCGCAGTAAACCACCGTATGCCATTGCAACGAAGTCGTTGGGTTGCGAATTGAATTTGGTTATGGAACGTATCATAGACGTAGTTAACTACATAAAAACTAGGCCGCTAAAAACCAAACTATTTAAAATTCTTTGTATGGACATGGGAGCTGAACACACTGCGCCGCTATATTACTCCAGTGCACGATGGCTTTCACGTGGAAACTACATCAAGAAATTCACATTTTCCTGGAAGAGGAAGCTCCAAATACTTTAAGGATCCCGACTTTTTACTAAAACTGGCATATTTGTGCGATATATTTGACAAACTGAATGCCTTAAATCTATCTCTCCAAGGCAATACATGCATATCTTGAAACTATCAGAGAAAATTGCAGCATTTACGAAAAATCTGCAGTTGCGGTTAAGAAAGATTAATGAAGATGGCGGTCAAGATTGCTTTCCAGAATTGCATAAATAGCCTTTTGAGCTCGTTATCTCTCAAGACTTGCTGTCCCTTTTCACCGAACACCTTTCGAAATGCTCGGAATGGTTTGCAAAATACTTTACAGAAGAAAATGTCGAAAAATTTGCATGGATTCAAGATCTTTTCCATGCACAATCTCCACCAGAATTCACTTCACTAGAAGAAGAGAGTTTTATTGAACTCACTTGCGACAACAGCCTAAAATCAAAATTCGCTTCTTCTGATTTGGTGGAGTTTTGGGTATCCATCAAAAATGAATATCCGGCTCTACGTTTAAAAGGTTTGAGGATTCTAATCCCCTTTGCAACATCCTATTTATGCGAAGCTGGATTTTCAGCTGTAGATGTGATAAAGAGCTAAAATCGTTCAAAGATCAACGTGGAGCAAGAAATGAGAATGGCAGTGTCAAGCCTTATTCCCCGCTTTGAAAAAATGTGTGCAGATCACCAAGCTCACCCATCACTCATACATATGCAACACTTTGTTGGACACAACTATATATGCATTTGCGAGTAGGGGCGCCCTGACAAAATACTAAACCTGTAAGTGCGTCGCAAACTGAAAAAGTTTGGGAAACACTGCTATATCATATTTTGAAATCTGCACAGGAGTTTTGACCTCCAAAAAAAAATCTAGCATCTATCAAAACAGTTGTAGCCAAAGGCAACTGGTAAAAACAGGCTAATCATGAAACAAAAAAAAATTAACATCAACAAATTCATAAATTTAAATAAACGATACTGCTAGAAATAGCCCGTAAAAAATTCCTGAAAATTACAGGAAACCTCAACAAACGTTAAGAATTTTCTGTTCATGTCGGTGATAAAAATATATTTAAGGATGAAATGATAAATACTTTTTTGTGTAAGGTTTTTGTATTACGTGCTAAAATTGTACTTAAAATTTTTACCAAGAATCAACGGTTATAAACTTGTAATAACGCCTTGTAACAACCAGAGTACCTACAAGTAGGAGCCGCTATCTTAAATCGACTAAAGAAATCTGATATTCTTTTTCCTTTGGCTTAAACTTACAAAATGCATCGGTGAATACTAATTTTTGATGGTATATACATAGCAGGCCCTTTTTGGTCTCTTTCTTGGCAACCCTTTTTGAAGGGAGAAATCTTTTATTAAAAAATATAAACCGACATTTTCCGGTTCAACGTTTAATATCTTGCAAATCGGATGAAATCTGCAATACACACACCCAAAATGTTAAATTAATGTGACATCACTCTGGTTCAATTAACCGAGAAAGAGGTGAAACCGCGCTGTTGTGCCTCTGCCAATCTGCCTTCGGGCCCCATAAAATTACAAGCACCTCTTTAACATCAGAATTTATGCGTCTTTCTTCCAAAAATACATTAAATCTCTTTTTGTTAACAGGTTACCTGATTATGTTTTATCGCCTACCTTGTCACAATTTTACGTATTAAATTATTTGTGAATTAAACACCGGGTCCGCTCCAGGGCTACGGTTACCATTCCGGACCCCTGCCTTGCGGGCTGACTTAATATTTAAACGCGACCTTTTTCTTGACTTTAGGCCGCTTAAGTTGGTCATAGAACGTAGGGATAGATGTGGAATACGGTGTAACGTTGTTTACGTTTTAAAGCGGTAGGCATCGGTTTCTGTTGGATTAACTACTCCTCTGAGAGATAATCCAACAGGCATCTCGGGCGCCACCCTCTGGATTTATGTGGTAGAGGGCCCACAGCGTCGGGTAGCTTTTAAACAGTGGAGACGGTTAAACCAGGGGTCTAGCTGTCTCGATTCTTAACCTAAGTAACACGAGTAAAACAACCAATTTTCCAACATGGCGGATTTATTATAACTTATAATTTATTATCAACAGGTCTCTTTATTTAGCATTCAACGGTATACAATAGAAAAGGACGGAAAATCTTAGAAAAATCGGTAACTTGCATGCCTCATAACGTTTACGGTAAACCCCGGTATTTGATATTTAACGTTAACGGTAGAAAACTCCTTAATACGGCACCCCCAACATAGCGGAATTTATATATATAGAATTCATAGCAGGTTTAGAGAAATTAGTGTGTCAGACAAAGATACCTTTATAGCACCACTACTCCATAAATCACTCCATATGCTGTTCCACCGTGTGTTAGAGAGAGATGCAAAGAGGAAAAGACAGTCCTAAAGGTATTCCGATCCAGCGATAGCACTGTCTCCCTCTCACTCACTAACCGGTCAAACAACACAGGATCGACCTACGTAGGTAGTTTAGCCATGTGTTAGAGAGAGAGATGTATTACCCGTATTCCGAACCAGCGATAATACACCTAACCTCCAATTACAGTGCCTTTGTCGTCACATGCTTAAATAAAACGATCCGGTGGCGCTGCTTCTCAATGAATTACTCCATACGCTGTCAAACCGTGTGTTAGAGAGAGATGCAGAGAGGAAAAGACAGTCCTAAAGGTATTCCGATCCAGCGATAGCACTGTCTCCCTCTCACTCACTAACCGGTCAGACAGCGCAAGACAAACCCATTAATAGCTTCGCCTGGTGCTAGAGAGAGAGATGTGTTACCCGTATTCCGAGCCAGCGGTAACCCATCTCACCTCTACTTACCATACGGAAAACTACATTTTACGGTATGTATAGAAAACCCCACTTTACTGGTCAGGTGCTTACCTATCGGGTTCTGGCAGGTGATGTTTACTGGTCGGTCGGTCGGAATGAATTCCCAGGTGGAATTGTTTACGGCGGGCGGTCGGCAGAATTAATGCCATGAAACGCGCTCGACATCGCTTTAAATAGCCTTGCGTATCCCCACCTACCATACTCCCGTCGAGCAGGCTGTGCGCGCAAAGCGGTGGGGTGTAGCTCGCTGACCGTGCAGCATAGCAGGAAAGGGAAACGTGGCGAGTCAAAGCGATGTCTAGAGTCCAAGAATAGCAAATAATAAAACGTCATAGAAATTACAGAAATTATGAGACATGAAGTACCTAAAAAGAAAAGAAAAGCTAAAATAAATAAATAAAATTAGTAACTTCGTTACAACGGATATCAGAAATCTATCTCTGCGGTCTGGGGTATCAAACCCCCGCAAGGCGGAGGGGCCCACGACATATTGGGGGTCTCTTAGCCGCTTTGCCTTAAAAAAAAATATACATAATATATTCAAAGTCCTTGTGGCTCCTTTAAAATTGCATACATTTTGAATACTAATATACACTTCCGGCCACATAAAATGCGTACGCCTATTCAGGTTTTGTTGTTGTCATACGCTTATATTTAAAAATGTCCCAACTAAACGAATTCGAAAAAGCCCAAATTTTGGCCAAATTAGACGGTGGTTAGTCGGTTCGAGGAGTAGCGGCCCATTATGGACGAAACAAGGCTAAAATTGTAAGAACAGAAGAAAGTATCAAGAAGAAGGAACTGTTCGACGAAGGCGAGGCACTGGCTTGAACAAAGTTAGTACGCCTCAGTAGGATCAGCAATTGAGCAGAGGCGAAAATTGAGGCACATTTTCCTGGATCCATAAGAACGACGCGCAGACGGATAAGCCGTCCTAGGCTTAGATGTCGCGTTGCTGCCAAGAAAATCTTACTTAGTGCGGAAAAGAAGCAAGCCAGGTTAATTTTTGCACCAAACTATTCTCTACAAGAAGAAGAATTTTGGCAACAGGTGCTCTTCACGGATGAAAAAATCTTTCAGTCCCATAATGACAGCAGACAAATTTTGGTATATCGCTCGCCACGAACATGCTATCTCGAAAAATATATTGCTGGAAACGAAGACCGGGCTGGAGGATTTTCCGTGAATGTGTGGAGTTGGATACTGGCGAGAGGCCATTGCCTATCCTTACCGCACGCATTTCTAAATAGTGATTCCAGCAAAACAATATCGATGTTTTGCCATGGCCGGCAAAAACGCCCGACGCCAATCCAATGGAAATCCAACCATTTAATGGAGCTCATAGTCAGAGGGTACGACGAAGTCATTGTTTCAAATTCAGATTCCATGCCACGAAGACTGGCAAACATTATCGATGCCGACGGGGCAATTACACGCTACTAAAGAAACGGTTTCTTGTTTTTTTTAAATTTACGTAGTGTTTTTTTAATAATGTCTTTTTGATTTTGAGCATTTTTGGTTGTCTGTAGACTTAGATTACTCAAATTTACCGATCCTGCAGAGGTGCGGTGACTATGATTAAGTTATTGCTTTCTTTGGCCAAACAGTTCCTTCTTCTTGATAGTTTTTTCTTATTCGCACCGTCCATAATGAGTTTTAAGAATAAATTTTTACAACAAAATGGTAAGTAATTTAAAAAAATTGTTTTGTTCGTTAGTATATTAATCTTATAGTAAAGTATGGCCAGTCTCCTTATTTTTGTATTTACAATGTCAAAAGATATAACCTGTAATTCGAAAACGTCAAAGTCAGATACAAGAAGCCACGCAATTAGCAAAACTTAAATTTAACAGACCTGCAGATAACTTCTGCTGTACGCATTTTATGTGGCCGGAAGTGTATGTACACTATCGGCATCATAAAAACGGTACGTGATAAACATAGGTATTTTTTAAATTGTATGGTTAACTACCGGATTATATTTTATGACAGACTGGTACTAAAATGTTAAAATATTGACATCAAAAATTGCTTTCAAAATAATTTTTATATTACAATAATACACTAACGCATAAAACAACTGTAACAAAAATTAAAAAACACCACTGTAACGAAAATTATAAAGAAATAGAAACAAATTATTAGGTGTATAAATTTTAATATCTAGTCATTGCACCATTCACCACAATTATACCGTTTAACCTTCTTGGTAGAGAATCAGCCAAAATTTCAAAAAGGTTTTCATTTTCACCAATCAATTCTTCATAAGCATAGACTATTAACTGGACCAAGTGATGTTGATTTCCCGGCACAATATTAAAGCTTTCCAGTTTTTTTAAAATTAAACCCCAGATATTTTCCATAGGATTGGCGTCTGGGGTTTTCGCAGCTCAAGGAAGAACTTCAATATTTTGCTCCCGAAACCAACTTTGGCAAATTCTGGCCGTATGAGCAGGGCAGTTGTCTTGTTGAAAAATAAACTGTTCTTGATAAAGTTCTATGACGGCTGGAAGCCTGGTGTTCTCTAAAATGTCCACGTAAAGCTGTGCTGTGAGCCTCCCATTGATTCGAAATAGAGCACCATGACCTCCAGCAGAAATTTAACCCCACATATTTACCGAAAATCTTCCAGCGCGATCTCATAGCGCGTTCTTTGTGGACGATACACCCGAATTTGTTTTCTGTCACTACAGGACTGGAAAAATTTTAACAACATTTTAAATTAGAGCCTTTTCTTACGCGATTTCGTGCCACTCTTACACATCCTGGAAATTGGGTTAATCTCTGCCTTTTTTTAAATAAAAGCGATAAGGTCATAATCTTGTTTATAAGTTGAAACTTTCAATAAACTAGTCCCTTGTTTTCTCTCTATTGTCTGATCTTCTTTCCATCGTTTTTTAATTTTTATAATCGTGGTTTTACTGCGTCCATAATGTCTAGCCACGTCCCTAATTGACCATTGACCATAGTTGTAGTTTTTCCAGGAGTTGGGCTTTATCAAATAAAGAAATTTGTGGAGGCATGACATACTTTGACAGTTTAAGAAAAATACAATAATGGGTGACTTTGTTTGCAAAAATAGACCAAGGTATTATAACAAAAAGTATTGTGTACCACTTTGTTAAATTTAAGTTTTGATAATTGCGTTGCTTATTGTAATTGAGTTTGACGTTTTAGAATTACAAGTTAGATCTTTTGACATTGTAAACACAAAAATAAATTAATATACTGATGAATAACACATTTTAGTATAAAAACTTATTCTTAAAGCTCCTTATGGACGAACCGAGACCACAATTGTGCGAATAAGAGAAAAGTATCAAGAAGAAGGAACTGTTTGGCGGAAGAAAAGCAATAACTTAATCATAGTCGGCGCACTTCTGCAGGATCGGTAAATTTGAATTATCTAACTCCCAAATGCACCGTAGGCACTTAATTGCGATTGTCTAACTAATGCACTCCTTTTCTCTGTTGATCCCATATAAATGAATAAAGAGGGAGCATGGATTACCTAATTCGAACATTTTTACGATGGATATGGGGATAAGTCTTTGCAGACATCCAAAAAAGAAAGTCAATCAGTAGCTGATCCTGCTGAGGCGCATTGACTTGGGTTAAGCCAGTGCCTTGCCTTCGTCGAACAGTTCCTTCTTCTTGACTTGATACTTTCTTATTATTCTTACAGTTGTAGCTTTGTTTTGTCCATAATGGGCCGCTACACTTCGAACCGACCAACCACCGTCTAATTTTGCCAATATTTGGACTTTTTCGAATTGGTTTAGTTGGGTCAACACCGTACTTAACTATGAGAACGGTGTTGGTTGGGTCATACGCGTATGACAACAACGAAACCTGACGGTGACATTTTTTGTCAATTTGAAATACCTAAAGAGTTACGAGACCCATAACACACTATATAAAATCTGCGTACGCATTTTATGTGGCCGGAAGTGTACATTAGTGTTGTTGGTTTTCTTTATAAGTACTTAGTTTTAATATGTGTGATAAATATTTGTAATAAAATATAGGGGGCACCCTAAAAAATTTTGCGGGGGGGGCTTAGAAACATCTGACACGTTTGCGGCATATATTACGTTCAGTCCACACGTTAACTAACGTTTTTTAATGTTGCTTTACGTTGCTAACGCAGCAAGTGTGCCGAATAGGGTCGAAAAATTAATATATTGGTAATACGAACGGCTGAACCAAAAAAGGTAAGATAGAAATACTGGAAATAAAATGTAAGAGACAGAAATTCTACGCATAGAAAGGAAGCCTAGAAAATACATTAGTTACAGTTAGTTACATTAGTCGAAATTATACCCATTTGTAGTTACGTCATAATGGCAGCCAAACACGTATGTCTACCCAACACCGTTCTCAACTAAAAAGCCAGTTAACTCCTACCGCCTCAGTGCCCTTTAGCCTACTGTGGCGGCCATTTTTATAACCAAATTGACAAGTAAAACATGGATTTTCTGTCAATTTGTTGTCAATATGGCACCGATCATAGGCCAAAGGATACTTAAACGAAAATGAGTTAACTGGCTTTTTAGTTTAGAACGGTGTTGGTCTACCGATATTTCTTTTGCAACAAATGACTGGTGGCTAATTAACGGTGATACCTATTATACTATAAGGTGATGGACATAATAAAAAATGTCATTTTAACTTTGGATATATTAAGGTGTCTAAAGCTATCCATGCATGATCTATTTATCCGTGACCTTATAAATTAGGACTGGGTACCTACCTAAATTTTCTGAAAAAAACACGTCCTAATTTTATAACATTAAGGTGATTTTGGTCAGGTTTTTGGCCAGTCCGTTACTCTTACATTTATTCTGGGCAGGCGCATTAGCGCTCTGCCAGGCTGTTACCTTTATTAAAGGTAACCACAGCTGCACAGGCGCTAATTAGCGCCGAATAGCGACTACCTTTACCGTTAAAAAGCCAACTAACCAAACTTAGCTTGATTATGTACTGAATATAAAAAATAATAAATAATTAACATAAATTAAAAAATACAGTTCCAAAAAAGCTACCAAGTTAATATAATTGTAACAAAATGACTCAAATACTTATACAAGAAATCTCAAAATAAATTTAGTGTTGATTCATAGCCTTTTCTGGAAGATAAATAATCTTTTTCTTTAGCCGCCTGATTAGCCTCGGCTTGGTCCAAGATTTTCTTGGAATCTCTTCTGATATAGGCCAGAATGGTAGCTTGCGTTGTCCATGATTGTTAAGAGTTTGGAGGAAAGTTCGGAACAAGCTGTGTTTGAAACCAATTTTTAAATTTTTTTCTGTACATATTGTCATAATAACCCACTTTTGATTGTTAAATTAGCGCCTTTAATAAAGGCATCTTTTGCTCCAGCGTGGTCCGCAATATATCGATGACCTGAAAAAAAGCAGATATAACTTACTTAATTTAAATTTAACCCATATTCTGTAATACAAAATTAATTTTTGAAAAATATTTAAACTACCACTAAATACATTGGAAAATTTGACATTTAATTATCTGATATTGTATTTTATGATTTTTTAAAGGTCCCCAGAACTTCACAGTGAGGCAGTATGAGAGTCATACGCGGAGTCATAGCAAACCATCCGATTGACCATAACCCCTTAACTTGTTTTACATTTTTTTTTTAACTTGCCTTTTTAACTTGCTTTCGAAAAGTGTTCTAGGTATTTAAAAACTCTAAAAAGATAACAAGATTATTTTTACCTTCACTGTTTTTTTTTTGAATCCGTGTGCTTAGTGTCATCTGATCCCTTGCTAAAGATCCACGTCTCGTCTATGAAAATTAGAGTAAAACCTTCTGGACCAAAATTTTGATTTTTAATGTACTTCCTTAAAAAGTTTTTTCTGTTATGGACAATGTCCATTAAATATTTTCTTCCACTTAAAGCCTAAACTGTTTATCCATCTTTGTTCCCTGACCTTTTGCCTTATTTTTACCAACGTCACATATTCTTTTCTGGCGTACATTGAATAAATTGGGCTGTGTTTTGGTTTGAAGACATACTGGATGCGTGTTTTGTATGATTTTATCACATTTTTCTTAATATTTGCAATTGTTGTGGGACTTAATTTGGTTGCTTTTGCTGTTCGCTCTATTACGTTCTTAACTGGAAGGGTGGTTGAGTTGCGGACTTGGTCTTTTTCCAGTTAAAAAAAGCTAATATATTTAAAATTATTAGCTGCGTTAAAAAACGAACAATAATCAGACACCAATTTTTTCTAAAAATTTGTTGTCACTACCGTTTGAAATGTACCAAACAGAGATAAACAAAAATGTCGTCACTACAAATGAGTATAATTTCGACCATTGCCTCCTATATTTAATAGGCTTTCCATCTACTCGCGTTTTAGTGAGCTTTGAACGTATGTGGCGGCCATTTTGACAATTAACTAATGTAATAACTGTCAACAGTGTCAAAAATGGCGACTGCATACGTGTAAAAGGGTACTAAAACGGAAGGTGTTGGCTGGCCTCCATGTCAGAGGTAACTAAAAAGCCTGTTAACTCCTACCGCTTCAGTGCCCTTTAGCCTATTGTGGCAGCCATTTTTATAACCAAATTGACAAGTAAAACATGGATTTTCTGTCAGTTTGGTGTCAATATGGCGCCGATCATAGGCCAAAGGATACTAAAACGAAAATGAGTTAAGTGGCTTTTTAGTTGAGACCGGTGTTGCACTGCCACAGTTCTCTTGATGGTTTCGCATGACAAAATGATGGCACATGACAACACAGTTGATGACATTTTTAACACACAAAAGTTTTTTTGTATTTTTTTGTCCAAATTTTTAGTCATTTGCAAGAAAAATGTCCGGTTTATTTCCGAATATATTCCGGAAGCCATTTTTTACATCAACATCATTATTTTCAAGGCAATGTCCAAAGCCAACCAAATTCAAGCCAACACATGAAGGAGGATATAAACTGTACAAAAGCCTAGCGTTGTTTGTAGGTAAGTAGTGCAATACTTTAGATGGAGCGATGGTGAACAGGTATTTTTAACCCCCCCCCCCCCCCCCGCAACTTTTTTTGTGCGCCACTAGTGAAAAACTTAGTTCGTTTAGTAAACCAAATTCAGTGATACCAAAAAAAAAATTCTTGAAGTTTTCGAAAAATTTTAAAACCTTGACTTTTTATCCGAAAGCATATCCAAGCAAAAATGATATTTTTTGTCTTATTGTACAGAGTGATCGGTTATAAGTGTTCCCTGAGATAACTTTTTTTCTAATAGCCGCAGAAGAACCGAACAAAAACTGGGTGGTCATAGACCTCAAAGTCATTAATATAGTAGTATTCACAACTAGTGGCTAAAATAGTGCTTTTTTTTACAAGGGTTGGTTTAAATAACGAGCGCAACGAGTTATTTAAAAACGCGAGTGAAAAAAGCACAGTTTAGCCGCGAGTTGTGAACACTATTTTTTTAATACTTTTATTAAAAAATCCAAGAAAAACAGGAAAATGCTTGTAAAAATCTCGAACGAAGAGCATTTCTCGCAACACACCATCTTTACACTATAAATCAAGGCGGCTGGTATTGGCATTTTAATCTTTGACAGTTTGATATTTGGCCGATCTTTTTAAATGATTTTTTCGTAAATACTTGGTGAAAACTGGCGGTAATGGCTTAATTTTTAGATAAGAATAATTAGATTTCTTTAATATTACTCCTTTTCGCTAATTCTCTTTAATTTTGGGTAAAAAACGGACAGAAATCTTTTTTTGTACCCGTGATCAAAAACAAAGTTTTTTTTGCATCGGTAACCAAAAAAGCCATGCTTTAGTTTTCTGCAGACAGTTACTAAAATCATGTTTTTGATGAAGGTATAAAAAAAAATTATTCAGTTCAAATAGTATACAGGGTGTGCCAAAAAGTTATTTTTTTCTTATATACAACACCGTATATATTTTCACATTGTTGAATTCTACACAAAATTAGCATTTTAAAAATACAATATAGTATAGGTCTGCATGCAAACGTTTTCGAGGTATTTCAATTTGAATTAGATGTTAATTAACCGTAGGCACTTAATCGAGATTGGTTATAAACCATTCTTTTTCTCTCTTGATCCCACATAAATGAAAAAAGAGGAAGCATGGACTAGCTAAACTAATCCGACTATTTTACGATGCATCTGGGGGTAAGTCGTATTATTGTATTATAATAAAACCTAAGCAATTTATGACGCCCTATTGTCTCTCTTCTCATTTGATTACCGTCACTTTTTTGACTCCCGTAGGCACTATTAACTGAATCAGACGGGTCATCAACTACTTTCGTAATCTACCGACTAAGGGAGTGTGTATCTAGGTCCTCCTCTACGTGATATCCGATCCCATCCGGCCTGGATACCGGCGTGAATAGAGGGGTAGGGCCTAAGATACATTTTACACTTAGTTTCCCCCTTACCCCGCTCATCAAACCGGTCTGATGAGCACCCAACGTGCTCCACTATCAATATATGGATCACACGGGACCGTCCTCTAACGTACTGCGTTTTGCCTTAATCTTACAAAATTCTGTAATTTTATAAGAAAAAGTCCAAGTAGAACTACCTGATGCACGACCCGGGGCTTGAACCCGGCATCTCCTGCTTGAAAGTCGCGGCGTTAACCCTGACACCAAGGACGCGCCCTACTGTCAAAACGCCGCTATTTTTGTTTGCCACAGCCAACTATTTATTTGGAAAGTTAAGTAAGTTCTAGTTTTATACTTTGCATGGTTAAATTATAATAAAATATTTAATTCAAATTGAAATATCTCGAAAACGCTTATACGCAGACCTATATACTACATGGTTTTGGAAACATCTTTTGTACGATATAAACTGATTAATTTTTAATAATGATTTTGAGGTCCCTTTTACCCAGTTTTTGTTTGGTTTTTCTGCGGCTACTCGGGAAAAATAAAGCTATACACCCAAAAGTTAAGTTTTTCACCAGTGGCGCACACATGTTGTCAATTTTAGCATCAAATATACTGAGAATTTAAAGTGTTGGCTTCTCAAAATAGATTAAAATTTTAGAAATCGGACAAAAGCTTTTTAAGTAACTAACAGTAAAAAAAGTCCTGTTGTTTTTGGGTCACCTATATATTACTTGGTTTCAGGTTTACCCGCAATTTTCGCCTTGGCAGCCTACTTGTTTATCCAGAAGCGTCAGGAGCACGAGTGTGACAAACGACCACCGTACATTCCCTACGAACATTTACGAAGACACACGAAGAGATGGCCCTGGGGCGACGGGTTAAAATCGGCTTTTCATAATCCCAAAATTAATCCTCTTCCTGGAATCGGTTATGAAGACGAAGCAGAAGGAAACAATGGCGGTGGTGAATAGCGGCGTTGAATAATGTATTGTGTAATTTTGTTATCGCTGTGGAAAATTATATGTGTTTATTTATACTTAGATGTCACTACAGAGTTACTTTTTTTTAAATCGTTTAAGACGAAAGGTCAGCGCTTGTAAAACGAGTTTGGCGATGGAGTCGAAACGGCGTGTGCTAGAGACAAGAAATAGTTACGGGTAAGGCAGATTCAGAGTTCCTTAAGGTAACCGGTATGAGGTATGTGGTAAGACGCATTAAGAAAAATAAACAATAGCAAATGCATGCTGCTGTTCATAGTATTCCAAAAGCCCAAGCTATGAATACTATGAACAGAAGCATGCATTTGCTATAGCTTATTTTCCTTGCATCTTACCGCATACCTCATATCACTTAGCTTACGGAACTCTGAATCTGCCTGTAAAGTGACCCAACAAATTCTGTATTTTTGCCTAATTAAATTTATAATTCTTTCAACATGTATACAGACAGGAGAAGTGTCTTCCAAGTTCCAATAGTAGAGTTGAGACTTAACTATAGTAAAAGCTGGGATTTTTACTGTAGCATTAAATAATTGCACATACTCTTGAATTAAATAGAATAATCTGTAAAAAATAGCTTGCCAACTTTAAGTGTCTATTTTAAAAATTTTTACAGAACGTTTTTAAGGGTTGTCAGAAGTGCATCCCTTCCACCCTAACCTAACCCAAAAAAAATCAGCCGCAGGCATATTTGCATTTCTGACGAACCCTGAACACGTTCTGTAAAAGAATTTTTCAAATAACTCAAAAATAGCAGAAAACCAATACTAAATACTTAATTACCTACAGAAAATTAAATTTTTTAAAGTGACCAGTGCAGAAAATCAATTTTATATACCTGTGACATATTCTCAAATAGTTTAACTTTTTTTCTGTTAAATCTTCCCTTTTTAATCCTGAATCCACTTCTCACAGCTTCTTGTAGATTACACCGAGGTGTTTTTTATGTTCAGAAGATAAAACAGTGGGAATTCTATAAAAATTAACTTTGTCTCTGGGCCAGCGATTGCCGCACCCCACAACCCCCCAAAAGTTTGGCATTGTAATTCTTTTTTTTAAAAGAAAAACGCAAAAACACACTATTCCATATAAAACCTATGTAAATATTTGGTTTGCTTGTACTCCAAGCAATCAGCTGATTTCGTTACACTGCCCTATACACAGAATTTTACTTTGTTTACCTTCTAATTGAGCACGTTTCTTTAATAATATAACAAGTAATCCATGGATGTGGGAAGCAAAATTGAAGATTTGATGATCTGATGCTTTTGGTTAGGTAGGTGGTAGGAGTATATTTTTCGGTTTCCATTTCTTTTCTACCACTTCTACCCCAAGTTGGAATGGTGTATACCGTGTACCTTTTATCTTTTTGAAGTAAAATTTGCAAAAATGTTGGAAAAATGTCTTGATCTAATATCTAATTTATAAATGTAAACTAACCAATTGTTCTTAAAAAAGGGAAAGTTGTCTGGACTTTTATTTTTTTTAGTTTCAAACCCAGGAATCCCAGGATGAAGAATTATCAGCTCCATCTTCTCCAGAACGCAAACGAAAAAGATTAAGTTACTATAGGCAAGAGTGGAAGAAAGACTTTCCATGGCTCATTGACAAAACAGAGAGTGGAATACCCAAGGGGTATTGTCAATTGTGCAAAAAACCAATCGCTTTTGCAAATGGAAGAAAAACGGATCTTAAAAGGCATGAATTTGGTATGGAACATAAGAAACGTCAGCAAACTCAAAAACAAAATGCAACATTCAAAGTATTTTTGGACCAAAGCAAGGAAAATTTTTCTTCCCATGAACAAAAAGTCATTGCAGCTGAAGTTGCCGAAGTATACAACACTGTCAAGCATGCCCAATCGTACAATGCTCTGCAGTGTGGAATAGGACTTCGACCACTTACGTATCCTGATACTCGAGTAGCCAAAAATTTACGCATGGCAAGAACCAAAGCAAGCTCCATTGCATTCAATGTTTTAGGCCCGGCCTCATTAGAACCACATTTAAACCAACTTTGTTGAGATATTATGTCCCAGGTTCGGGTATAAATTATTGTTTACTGGATTTTTTTGAAAATTCCAATGAAAGTGCGGAGTCAGTTTGTGGAAGTTTGGAAGCAAGTTTAAAAAAATGCAACCTTAATATAAAGAATATATTTAGCTATTCAACTGACAATGCTAGTGTCAATTTTGGTTGTCACCTGTCAGTTTATCAGTTGTTAAAAAAACAAAAGTTTTCAGTGGTTGCGCCGCCGATATGGTAAACAACGCAGTAAAATATGGTTTACAAAAATGCACCTTTGATATAGAAACTTTGGTTTTAAAAATATATTCATATTTTTCCTCCCAGGCAAAAAGGGTTGCTGAGCTCAAAGAATTTTTTGATTTTGTAGAGCTGGAGTATCAAGACTTACTGAGGCATGTATCTACGAGATGGTTATGATCGTCTTTTTAAAATTTTCTCAGCAATTAAAAGCTACTTTTTATCCTTAGAGGAATGCCCTTACAGAATTAGGGCTTCTTTTACTGCGGAAAATGAAAACGATTTTCAAAATGAAATAACCGAGTGTTATTTAGCATTTTTTCATAACGCGTTGAAGCTTATTTATTAAGTTGAACAAAAACTTGAACAGAAAAATATTTTTTGTTTTGAAGTTCACATCATTTTGAGTTCGCTTAAATATAAAATATCTCAAAGAATCGAAGATGCATTTTTTGGTTTCGGATGCACTAATGTCTTAAAGTCGCTGCCAGATTTTTTAGCAAAAAGCGTAAAATCGAATTGTTTGCTATTTTATAAAAATGTGCTAACATATTTTGAGTCAAAATATGATTTTTTCAATAGAAACTATATGTCAAAATTTAAATTGTTTTCATTGGAACAACCATTTTCTTTTGATGACTTATATAAAATTGCCAGTGACTTTTCTTTTGATATTGATTTTGACCAACTTTACGAGGAGTTAACACAATTAATAAATGGGATGAAATTTTTAAGATAAATCCCGAATTTAAAAATTTGCTAAAAATGGTGGAGTTTGTGTTCAGCATATTTGGTTCAAATGCGGAAGCAGAGAGGATATTTTCCCTTTGTGGCGCAGCATGGCGAGATGATCGTAATAGATTAACCATTGAGCACATAAAATCTGAGCTACAGATAAAAATTAATTTTGTTTTTTCCTGTCAGGGATTTTATGCTTACGTTGAACAAAATTTAAATTACTGAAAGCCGCTAAGTCGAATGAAAAATATAAGTAGCTTAAAATGTATTTATAATATATTTGTCACAAAAATAAATATGTTTTATCAAACACTTATATTATATGTATATAATCCCTTTAAATCCCTTTAATGTCCAGACCTTCCTAAAAAAATATATGTTAACATTTTGTTTTTAATTAAAAAAATGTCCCGAAAATTTGATTATGTTGTCCCGAAAAACCAATTCTTAAACCTGGCAATTCTACTCTAACCACGGTGCAGTGTGAAGTGTAGTTCATGAAACTGGAATTTGGTCAATAAATACACAAATTTTGATAACGTAATTTTCTTGTTTTTTTTTTGTCACTGATAAATTGGAGCGTTTTATTTTCCACTGCTAAGATTTATCACTAATAACGTGTTACAATGAAAATAAGAAGGAGAAACAAAATAAAAGTTCTCTTCTCTCTTAAAATAAAATAATACATTCTAAACACAGTCCTCCTTGCTCGGCTAGACAATTTCCGAACCTATTATAAAAACCCCTTCTAACGTATCCAAGCATGTTAGGGGTGATAGTTCGAAAAGCTTCTTCAATTTTAATCCGAAGTTCTTCCAAATTATTTGCCCTTTCATGCCCGTAAACTTTATTTTTGATATAACTCCACAGATAGAAGTCATTAGGAACAAAATCGGGTGATCGAGCTGGCCATAAAATAGTTCCCCGGGTATGTATAACCCGATTAGGAAATGCATTATCAAGATATTCCCTAACAAGGCCAACATTGTGAGCGGGACAACCATCTTGTTGAAACCATGTTTCACCAAATCTCACACCTAACAACTGCCTAGCAGTTGGAATTATATGTTGCTGCAGTAGATCCAAGTATCTAGGACCATTCAAATTGCCGTCAATAAAATATGGCCTAATTACTTGTGCCCCTACATAGCCCCCCAAACATTTAGTTTTTGGGGATACTGTGTTCTTACGTCAAAATACAAATGCAAATTTTCCCTCGACCAATAACGAACGTGTGTTGGTTAAGCCGATTCAATAATGGAAAAGTGCTTTCATTTGTGAACATAATAGATCCCAGAAAGTTTTCATTCAACCATACGACGATAGTTGTCCTCCGGCAAAATTTGATGCGTTTTCGACGCTTTGTAAGAATGATAACCATTCTTTTTGATAACACGTAAGACAGTGGCTGAAGACGTATCAACTGCTTCGGTCCTGAGAGACGCCAAACAAAAAAAAATTAAAACAAACAAAAATGTGTTTTTTTCAAACCAAATCAACATGGGTGGTTCTATAACTGGCCTCCGGATTTTTATTTTTTTTTACAAGCGTTGGTTTATATAACGAGCACAGCGAGGTATTAAAACACACGAGTAAAAAAAAGCACAATTTAGCCGCGAGTTGTGAACACTAATTTTTTGAATACCTTTATCAAGAAAAACAGGAAAATGCTTTTAAAAATCTCGAACGAAGAGCACTTCTCGCAACACATCATCTTTACACTATAAATCAAGGCGGCTGATAAATGAAATAACAATGCGGTTTCCATAGCGATGTGCGTTTTTACTTGATGACGTTCATTGTTACGACATTTTAATATTTTACAGTTTGAAATTTTAACGATGTTTTTAAATAATTTTTTGTAAATTCTTGGTTAAAACTGGCGGAAATGACTTCATTTTTAGGCAAGAATAATTAAATTTTTTCAATATTAGTATATTTCGCTAATTCTCTTTAATTTTGGGTATAAAACGGACAGAAATCTTTTTTAACCGGTAACCAAAAAAGCCATGTTTTAATTATCTGCAGACAGTTACTAAAATCATGTTCTTGATGAAGGTATAAAAAAAAGTATTTTTGTGCGGCTTAGGTATTTCTTCTCAGGTTTCTTGAATTCCAAAACCGCTTTCCTGCATTTTTTATGGTGTCCCTACAAACATCGGGAAAACAAAAATGCACTCAAACACAGTTTTTAAACAACAAACCTTCGGGAAAAAAAAAATAATTGCGCACTGTATAAAAAGAAATTCATTCAATTGTTTCTCAGGAGTGGAATACTTATTTGCGAATTTGAAATATTGGGAAACATTCAAATTTAATGCAATGCCAATATAATTTAAAGCAATAAAACGCATTAAACTGATACAAAAGCCGCATATTTTGCTCAATGTGATTGCATATTATTTTATTTGCAAAAGAAACATAATATCTTACAATTTGAGTATGATTTCAGTGATTATGGAAGTTTAGTGTGATTTGCCACGCAACGTATCTGTGGGCACTTTGCTTACCTACATTGCCATGTTCTACAGAGTGTCGAATAAACAGACTTGGCGCCTTGCTAGCGGACGTTAATTGCTATGTTTTCATGGGTATTGAGTTCGTTTTCAAAACTCATTCTATCATTTTCTTTTATATAGCTCAATACCCATAAAAACATAGCAAATATGTAAGCATAAAATGGAGGAGGGGAGTCCGGAAAATATCTAGATAAATTTAAGGCCACAAAAACGGCATAGATTTGACAACACTGCTGGCATCGCTAATACCATTTCGAGTGAGATCGGGCAGTGTTCAGAACACGGTGCGAATACCATAATAACCATTTATTCTTCTTTAAAAGGTTTTGATGCTCGACTTCATGCTTCATGGATTGCGATGTCTCGAAATTGAAAAAAGAATCAAAAGAAAAATCATTATTCAACATAAAAAAAATAACAAATTTCCGTATTATGTTTATCACTTGACATGTATCAATTGATTGGCCGAATATTCCATTAGACAAGTGGCCGGTGGCTATGCGGGACCTGAATTCCAATACTCCAATCGAACTCACTTCAGTTTCCTGGGCCTTACTAAATTTCGCGACCTTGGCGTTTTAGTGTATTTTTTCAAAAAATAAAAAAATTCAAAAATTGATGTTACAGATTTCAGTATTATCGAGGAAGCTAAAGAAAAAGCCAGGTATCACGTAGTATCTCTTATACCCGATGCACACCAACGCGTGTCCTTGCATGCCCACGCATGGCATCACGTGACTCTGCATTTAAAACCATTGGAAATATATGTCTAGTCACATGGTGCGTTTTTTGAAGCAGGGTGGGCACGCGTTGGTGGGCACAAGGCTTTAAAAACCACAAGCAACTACGGACATATATAGGTCGAAACTGTGCGTGTGTTAGTGGTCACCACTAACCAACATACCAATCTAACCAAACCTCCAAAAACAATGATTACCATAAAAAAGGACTTTTTTTGCCCTATGTTTGTAGTCGCTTGAGCCGGCCTACATAAGTTTTATTGCTTGCGCCCGCCCCTGGTGAAATTGCTGAATCCGCCACTGCACCACATCTCACCAAGGGGGTAAGGGGAAGGAGGTCAAACCTAACAAAAAATCAGGGTCCCCCTACCATTGCTAATTTGTTAAAATTTGCAATTTTATTATATTAGTTAGAAAGTTCAAAATTAATTTATTTAATTTGCTTTTTTTTTCTAGTTTTAGAATGAGGGTCTACTCGTTAAAAATGAACAAAACTTTAAGTAACCAATATAGGCACCTATCTTCGTAGCAGATAGTGTGGTTGTTTCCGTCAATAAAATCGCAAGATTAAGTGCCAGTTGATCAGTCTTGATCGCACCAATTAATCCAAAATGTCAGAAAGCCTATATTAGGCTTTTAAGGGAAAAGAGCGCTATACATTTTAGTGTGAATTATTATTGTGAGTTATTGGGTCGAAATTAAATGCTAAAACATTTAATTTATATCGTTTATTGATAATAAATATTGGCTAGCATTGGTTGCTTTCGATTAATTAGTATGCGGGTTACCAATTTATTATTACTTCAACCAATAAAATAACTATACCGAACTAAAGGCTTGTTCTTTAGGACAGATCATTAGAGGTGTGCTAGGAATACGAAATTTTGCATAGGTACTGTAGTAAAACATACCTACCCAGGTTCGTTTAAGAAAATTACACTAAAACAACCAAAATAAATAAAAAGCCCTACGTTGTTAACCCCGCTCAACATAATTTTACTTGCCCAGAATGCGCCTGACAATAACAAATTTAGGGAGACTTGAGGTAAGGTGTGATATGTAAAATAAACACAAAATTTGAAAAATACTCCTAATTTATTAATTCAAAGAAAAATCAATAGTAGTGCCGTACTCAGCCTGAAATTCACGAGGGGAAAGAGCACGGCAGAGAAACCCTCGATCTCAATTCCAAAAAATCGAGTCATGCTGTGCCAAACATTGAATTACAAATTCTAAATTAAATTACTAAAAAATTTGTCTCAGTACTAAAATTTGTGGTTCTACCTTTATAACCATACATTCAAAACTGAAGAGTTTGTTGTTAGTTAGCTGGACATCGCCAGAAGGTACTGAGGTCCCATACGGGAGGCTACTCAGCTAATAGTTGATATTTTGGGCTAATATCTCTAGAATATACTTTGTTTTTATTTGCTAGGATATTCGCTCAATCAGGGAAGGAAAATTTTAGTAGATTCACCAAGGCCCTTTCTCACATCCTGAATCATACCAAAAATATATGATATATCTATTTCATACATCTTTGGGCATACGTCATACAAACTAAAATCCCAGCACAAAAGACAACAAATGTTTTGATTTAAATCTGCATGGTTCACAGCATAAAACCATTCTATCTAAATATACACATGTTATAAACCAACACATCAAATATAATAGAAATAAAAGAACACTTTGTTTGAAATATAATAATTTTTTAAAAACACACACACACACAAATGCATGCACACAAAGTATAGTCTAGAGATGTTTTTTTTTATTAACACTACTACAAATCCGAATAAAAGATTTAATATTTTTTTAAGTAGACGGTTTTCTACAGTACTTATTCGAAAATGAATAAAAAAAACGTCGGAACTTTTGACATTTTAATTTCGAAAATTCTGGGACGTTTTCTTACATTGAACCCGTTTTGAAAAACTTTTTCAATAAATGCCAACGTTTCGCCAAATTTATTTGCTTTTTCAGGGCTCCAAAATTGAATGTACAATAAAAGAATTTTTGTTAAAAAAAAAATGTTCTTATACAACCAGCAAAAGTTTAAAAAGTAAAACGGTCAATTTTTTATTTTTTAGTATAAGTTTGAGAAGACAAAAAATAAACACACAACAATACAACAATCCAATGTAAAAAATGTGAGAAAAAAAAACACTTACATTCAAGACGGTCGTTCCATGTGTCGATTCTATTGCCAATAGACGTCATCATTCGGTAAAAAGGCATTATTTTTGCAAAAGTACCGTAAAATTTTCATTAAAAACTTTTAAAGAAGACACAACAAACACATTAAAATCTTATTACTACGGCGAGTACGTCGTTCGCTTTTAATTTTTACACTGATATGCAACAGATAATTGTTTTGTTTTGTTTCCTCTTCCGATGTTATTATTTTAGTTTATTAATTATGTCGAAATATGAGGTATTTAAATTTTTTGTCAGTCCTTTTATTTATGGAGTTAGGGGTCTATAAATAAAAGGTTTGTGTATTAGTTTTGCGCTATCTCACTTAGAAATACCAAAAACCCAAGAATTCCCTTGAATTTGAACCACCCTGTACTGTCCGTGTTTGCTTATGAGAAGGTATTCTACATAGAAATAAGGTTAAGGGTGGTCCGATTTATCAGAGCTGTCCGTAAATACAGCTACCTACTTAAATATAAAGATAACTACAAGCAAGAGGCGGCCTACCATTGTAATCGCGCCAATTAAAGTATTTAATTTTACTGACCTTTGCATTTGACTAGCACGTAGCAAACCATCCGTTTTTATTAGTAGAGGTTTTTCTTTATCAGGAATACAGCATTTAATTAAACTCGATGAATCCGTATTTTTTTTATTTTTTATCGCAAGCCTCCGTGGCGCAATGGCTAGCGCGTTCGGCTGTTAACCGAAAGGTTGGTGGTTCGAGCCCACCCGGGGGCGACACTTTTTTGGTAAATTTTTTTGTAGTCGTGATTAAGAACAGTACTTAGTTTTCAAATATTTGACTAAAATAGTCCTTTTTTTTACATGCGTTGGTTTAAATAACGAGCGCAGCGCGGTATTTCAAAACGCGAGTAAAAAAAAGCACAGTTTAGCCACGAGTTGTGAACACTATTTTTTTAATCCCTTTATCAAAAAATCCAAGAAAAATAGGAAAACACTTTTAAAAATCTCGAACGAAGAGCACTTCTCGCAAAACAGACCACCTTTACACTATAAATCATTTTAGTATTTGACAGTTTGATATTTTTACGATGATTTTCTCGTAAATAGTTTTTTTTGCAAAGTTTTTTATCTGTTATCTGCAGACAGTTACTAAAATCATGTTTTTGATGAAGGTATAAAAAAAATGTTTTTTTGCATCGGTAACCAAAAAAGCCATGGTTTGCTTTATTAGCGGGTAGTTAAGCTGAACGCACAATTGAAAATAAAAGCGACTAAATACAGATTACAGTGATTTCTAACCTCACTTTTTTGCGCGATTTTTCTTAATGAGATACAAATTACAAGATACAAAATACCAAAACTTTGGTATTTTGTATCTGTCACTAGTAGCCAGTATTTACTATTTTTATTATAACTTACAGCATTGATTTAACGGCTTTGAAAGTCTGTCGCTAGTATCTACCAGCTTGTATTTTTAATTGTGCCGTCAGCCTTACTAAAATCGTGTTTTAGTTTATTTTCGGTTGAAGTAACTGATTTAGAGGTTTTTAAGCTTCCTTTTTTTGTTTTAATTGCCTTAGGAGCATACTCCTATTGGAAATATTAACACGCCAGGACGAATCTGTATCAGGTAAGTTGGATAAGTACCAGTGCGGAACGATGCCTATTTGTGAGTGATTCAAAGTTCGAAATCAAAGTGTATGATGGTGTTTAATGATGTATGGGGAAGGTGATCAGTGGAACCACTGACGAGCCCACGCTGGTTACCCAGGGCGAAACATCGTTTAATCATTTCTCTGTTCGCTTTGGTCTTTTGTGTATTCCTTGTGGGATGCTCATCCGGGTTTGGATTTTCGTTATTTCCACGCAAGATCTTTTGTTTTTAGATTATTTTCGGTTGACGTAACTGATTTGGAGGTTTTTTAACTTCTTTTTTTGTTTTAATTGTCTTAGGAGCATAATCCTATTGGAAATATTAACACGCCAGGACGAATCTGTATTATATTGGTTACCCAGGACGAAACATCGTTTAATCATTTATCTTTTCGTTTTGGTTCTTTGTGTGTTCCAGTTTTGAATTTTCGTTATTTCCACCCAAGATCTTTTTGATCTTTTGTTTTTTAGTTAGTTAGAAATTTTTTAACTTCTTTTTTTATTTTTTTTCTTTTTTAGGCCATAACCAGTTAAAATACTTGCGAGTAAAAAAAATTAATAGAGAATTTTTTCCTGGTCATTCGCACGCAACCACATAGTAGCTAAATGTATTCCTGAAAAAAAATTCTGAAACCAATATCGACAAGCGAGTCCAGGCGTTGCACTTCTGCGTTCCGCGAGCGGCCGCAAAAAGAAGAGCATAGGATTGTTCATCTAAAGCTCAGATTAACAAAGCGATAGAAAAACTAAAAAATAAAAGCAGAATGGTGCAAAATTAGCACTCTTAAATAAATCACATTTAATTTTAGCAAGAGCTCCAAGTACACTTCTCTCCACATAAAACTGGTACAGCATCAGAAGTTAGCAGAATGTTTGATTTTTAAAATTTTTGTTGTACGGCATCTATAAGTGACAATTTAATGTCACAGACTCTTGGCAACACCATTTTTTGCATATCAGTGTCATCCAAATTAAAAACAAAATACCGCCGCATCTTTCCGAATTTAATAAAGTTCAAATCTTAGTAAAACTAGACGGTGGTTGGTCTATTCGGCAAGCATCTGTTCATTATGGGAGAAGCAAGTCTACGATAGTAAACATAAAAAACCGATTTCAAGAGGAGGGGACTATCCATAAAAAGGAAGGCACCGGTTTGACGAAAATTACTAGCCCAGAGGAAAACCAAGAAGCAATCAATTTTCTGAAAAATCATACGTTTGGGAAAGAGAAAGAAGGAAAAATTGAATAAAATTTTCCAGGATTCATAACAACATTAGGCAGGAGGATTAAACGTTTCAATTCAAAAAATCCTTCAGATTCCCAAAGTAGCGCATAAAAACTAAGGCATCTGCCAACAGTAACAATAGACTCTTGGATACAGCTTGTGTTCTGTTTAGCAATTTTAGCCGCTTTCTTTTCATTTATTCTAGAGAGACCCGTATTTTCTTAATTGAAACAGAACAGTGACTATTTATCTCACTTTGATAGCGGATATCTCAGAAACTGGTCATAGACACAAAATAAAAATTACCAATTTTCTTAACTAGCACTAGTTATACAACATATTCAAAATTAGTTGAAATCGACTGAGATATGTTTTATAGGAGTGTCCAGTGCGTGGTTCTCCAATGTTTTTAAAATTTTGGATCCGCCGCTGCCCTGGTGTCTCCTAAATTGATCGGAATTAATTTAAAAACATTAAATAAAAAAAAACCACCCGTTTGCTGGTTTCATATCGGGTTTAGTATAGAGAAATATTTTGTGCTCGCAAGCCTCCAATGGGGTTCCTTAATGTGATTATAGACATGCGACTGCAAAACGATTCTTTATTCTGCATTCTGGTGGTTTTTGTACTCAATTTCTTTTTTGATGTGTCGCATGAAATAATTCTTTAACTCCAGCCGGTAGTACACCTTGGAGAGGGGTCGATGAGGAAGGAGCCTGCGAGGAGGAGCGGTGTAGTGATTGGAAGGTCACTGCGGTGAATAAAGAAAAAAAATAAAAAAATTGCTTTATATTTCAGGAAGTTATGCCTCCAAAAACATTAGTTGTTGGGGAGGGAGTCAGTGGTGAGGGGGGAGGAGGAGCGGTGAAATGATCCGCAAGTCACTGTGAATGAAGCAAAACAAAATTATCCAAATCGCTTTATATCTAAGGAAGTTATGCGACCACACGCTGTAAACAACGGCCCTTAAGGGTTATTTCTAAAGTTCGAGCGGAAAACTTTTAACTTCTTAAGAGACGCCACATATTTTTCTTACACTGTTTTGGACATGAGCGTTTTAGTGTGCATAGTAACCTTTAATTTTTGGGGATGTACAAACAGACAACTTGATTTTTCAGAAATATATTAATAGCCATTGTGATATAATATTCGATTAAACAGTACTACACGAATACAAGTATTTTGCATAAAAAATGTATACACAAAATCTGACTGATACAGTAGTCCAGGAAATCTCGACTTACATCATGCATCCTGTCCAATCACTATACTACACTTCCAACAACTTCCACACGACAATTCTTATACCGGGCTTCCAAAATTTTAACATTTTGAAATACTTTCACAAACCAAACTTCACTTTTTACATTCTAAATATTTTCTTTCGAACTGCCTTGTACTGTTTTAAGATAAGTATTGGAACTCGTTTGGATTTCAACTGTGTTCTGTTTAAGCCAATTTTTGCTTTTATAGCAAAATGTGACGTAAGCGCCGAATTCCCAGAGAAAAACGGGCTTACGTGCTGGAAGTCTATTCCTGAACAGGGAGCGGTATAAATCGCTTTAGAGAATGATCACATATCGTACGACTTTCAAGAATACACGGTCTTACAGTGATCTCGCGGTCATGTGATGAAAAATTCTTGTTAAGTGACGCAACGTAGGTATGGTTTTTCGCAGCTCTGCAAAATAATTTAGTTTTTAACAATTTTTTAACGGTACAACACCTCGGTAGTGCGCGCTATGCCTATAGACATAGAACGCAGTGGGTGTTTTAACTTAGAGACTTTTTTGTGATTGTTGGTTTTTTGAACTTAAATGTTGTTTTTTATTTTGGGTAAGAAATATTTCTTTAGAATAAATTTCCCGTTTTTTACAAAAGAAAATGTTGAAAAAAAAAATATTTTGAATATTTAAATTTTCAAAATCAGTAACTAAAATTTTTATAACAATCGTTGAGGTTGGCTGCTAAAAAGAAAATATTTTTCAAAAAATATCGAAAGAAAACAAAAATATTTTCAAATTTATCACACCTAGTTTTTTTTTCAACTTATTTTTTATTTATTTTACTACTTTTGAAACAAAAAAACCATTTAATATATAACTTTATAATCACTTTTGTGGAAAGAAA
Organism: Oxystoma pomonae; assembly: GCA_963921995.1. Classification (NCBI taxonomy): domain Eukaryota; kingdom Metazoa; phylum Arthropoda; class Insecta; order Coleoptera; family Brentidae; genus Oxystoma; species Oxystoma pomonae. The sequence goes on along the minus strand of OY998167.1, from coordinate 957,217 downwards.
ATATTTTGCCAGTTAGTAAAAAAAATAATTTTTAAATTTGTTTATAACTTTGGAATTTTAAGAAAAATTCTGTTTTAAGTTTTTGTTTTTTTTAATGACTTTTTTAAACAAAAAGTACTAACTTTTTTTTTTAAATTAAATAATTAGCCTTGAAATTTTCGACCTTTCACATTGCGTAACAAAATTGACAATATTGCCTAGTGAGAAATCTTAAGGGTTAAGATTTTTTTTCTGTCAGTGACCTTAGCTCAGGAAATGTCGATGTGACGTTCATTTCAAAACGAGTCATGTGATATCCATACTTTTTGAGCCTCTTCTTTAACTCTTTATTGCTCAAAATCCTCATCGTATGAAGAAACAATAAAAGAATTGTCCGTCCGACCTTCTGGTACGTGAGCAGCTTCCGAATGTCTGTTGAAGATGCGCGCAAAACAGAGCGAGCTCGCTGCGAGGAAGATTCTTCGGCCACAATCACACATACATTAACTTTGCAAAATGTCACGAAACGGGTCACCGTTTTCGATGAATTTCTGATTGATTTTTTTCTGGTTTTACATCGAAATTGTTCGCTTTTTCTTTCGAAGCTCAATAATGTCGAAGCTTTGCTTTTTTATTCGATTCTTAACACGCTTTAATTTCTTGGTCGGGATTTTCCTGCTTTAAAAAGCAGATTTACCGAATATAATCATAACAAAAATGTCTTAATAATTGTATCAAATTTTCTTGTGCATAATTTCAGCCACCTTTGTTTCAATCAACCACTCTCGGATGCTAGGGAAAGTATGACTTAGGTATGAAAATCATAATATGTAGTGGATTTTTTGTTAGCATATGAAAGCTGAGTCTCCAGAGAATGAAGTCATCGTATGCCATCTCATAAATTGTTTCAAATATATAAAAAAAAATTCAATTCCTTATTTGTGTTTAAAATTTTGCTACAAGAAATATAGAGTTTTTTTCTTAATTTTCGCGCCTTAAGGGCTCCTTCGGCACGAAATGAATTTTATAGTCGTCGAAGGAATGCTTAAGCCCACAAAAACGGCATAGATTTGACAACACTGGTTTGGTATTTTTTTGAGTGAAATCGTGCAGTGTTCAGAACACGGTGCGAACACCATATGTAAGAAAAAGTATAACTTATTAGGAACGTAACCATTTAATAATGCTTCTTTTAAAGGTTTTGATTCTCGGCTTCATGCTTCATGGATTGCAATGTCTCGAAATTAAAAAGAATCAAAAGAAAAATCATTATTCAACATAAAAAAAATAACAAATTTCCGTATTATTTTTATCGCTTGACATGTATCAATTTATTGGCTGAATATTCCATTAGACACGTGGCCGGTGGCCTTGTGGAACCTGAATTCCAATACTCCAGTCGAAATTACGTGAACTTGGCGTTTCAGAATTCCGGCAGAATATTGCTTACAAAGAAAAAAACTATAACTTTTTTGTTATCAGACAATAGGATTTTTTCAAAAAATAAAAAAATTGCTGTTACAATTTCTGCACTATCGAGGAGTCTAAAGAAAATGCCAGGTAAGATTTTTGACTATTGTTAGCCGTGTTTATTTTATTTCGAAAATGAGAGAGTCCAGCAAAAAACTGTCTGGATACGATTGCGACGAATTTAAAAATAAACATTCCTGCCAAATTTTAACAGATTCCGTTTTCCCGTTTCCGATATTCTGTCCGGTAAACATTGGCCCAAAAACAGCAAAGCAGTGTTGTCAAATCTATGCCGTTTTTGTGACCTTAAGGATGAGTGAAGGACAAGGTGGGTCGCAAGCTACCTAACCAATGTTTTATAGGCTACAAATTTTAGTTTGGCCAATTTTAAAGTTTTACTTACACATTTTTATTATTAATTATTTAATAAATATTACATATTAAATATTTTCCATATCAAATCCACAAAATAAAAATCCAAAAATTTAATTGACATATTCAGTTTTTCCAGGTACAGGGTGTATGTTTATAACTGGAACACTAAGTATCTTTTTTATTAATGAAAATAAAGAGTGGGTTTGAATTCAAAAATTTCTTGGCAAATTGCAACGAACTTAAGCGCTACAACAACTTTTTTTGTTCCCCCTGGTATACAGGGTGTGGCAATAAGCTATTTTTTTAAATAGAATACCCAGTATATTTTTGCATTTTTGAATTTTTCAAAAAATTAACTTTACAAAAATACTAAACACTATTGAAATATCTTATGTAGTTTCTGAGATATTTGCGTTTAAAATTTTAATAAAATACATTAGAGACGACCATCTGATCAAGCTACATTGCCTTCAATCGTTTTTTTTCAAGGCCACTAGATTTTTAAGTTTATATTGTTAAAATAAAGAAAAACATTCATGGCCCACTTGGTAGCTTGATCAGTTGGTCATTTCCAATATATTTTCATTTTGACAATTATTAAAATTTAAACGCAAATATCTCAGGAACTACAAAAGATATTGAAATAGTGTTTGATATTTTAGTAAAGCTAATTTTAAAAAAAAATCAAAAATGCAAAAATATACAGGGCAAAAAAATTATCTTTATTGCCACACACTGTATACCAAGGGCAATAAAAAAAAGTTGTTATAGCGCTTAAGTTCGTTGCAATTTACCAAGAAATTTTTTAATTTAGACCTACCCTTTATTTTCAATAATAAAAAAGATACTGAATGTTCCAGTTATAAACAAACACCCTGTACATAAAGTCGGCATATTTATAAACGAAAACTAGAATATTTGTAAGCTCTATGATAGTCCTGAAAAATCATAATTACAAAAATACGACCGAAAAATCAGTGATATCACAAATACTTCCAGCTCTCAGTGGTAAACAAACAATTTTTATTCCAGCGTGACGTCATGTGCGGCACGTGTCCAATTTGTGACGAGAAATCAGCATACCGTGTTAGGTGTATCACGGCATCTCATGAAAATCAGTCTCGCTCGAGTCTCGACGTGCGATTGAAAACTTCTGTCGCATCTGACCAATGATTTCAGAGCTACGTTACTTTTACGCGTTGGTTTTCCTTTTACTCTCTGATAACAGACGTCTTACGCTCTTGCACCCCTTACGAATCAAGAGAAGAAAGTAAATGAAAATGAAAAAAAGATAATAATAATAATAATACACAACTCGATAAAAAGTAACTTTCTTACACTCGCCTGATGTTTCACTCGGCTAGCGCCTCGTTCACAACATTCACGCTCGTGTGAAATATGTCACTTTCTTCTATCGTTATGCTTATACTGTTGCCTCCCGTAGCGCAATGGGTTGTGTATTTGATTGCCACACGGAGGGTCCGGGTTCGAATGCTGGCTAAGTGCATGGATACTGTGTGTTTATCTTAAAAAAGACTTGGCACCCACCTTGGCAGCACTAGGCACTGATCCTACAATGGATGGAAAGTCCCAGTATAAAAAGAAAAACAAAATGTCAAAAAAAAATTGTTTTTAAAGTGTCAAAAACAGGACTGCAAGTGGTTTCCAATATATCTTCAGTAAGTTCAAGCAAAAATTAAATTTGGGTTGATGATGGTCAACGGCAGGAGAAAAAAGCAGCGGCAGTCCATAAGAAAAAATGAATTTGACAGTGCTTCTGACGCACTAAAATGTCAAGTCTCACCCTCTCTAATAGGCAAGAACTAGAGGCCCTGTATACGATTTTTGACAGTTATTGTTTTACCAGAGGTGAGCAACTGGATTTGACAGTTGCTAGGGAAATGTTTAAAAACAAATTGTGTGTTGGCAATGACGGTTGGTAACACCTGAAAATAAACAATTTTGTCACTGTCACACACAACGGAGAAATAAACCCAAGAAAAGTGGAAAGAAAACATGCAATTACCAAGCTGGAAAATTAATAAAAATAGTCGAATTTGTGAGGTAAGTGAGCTACAAGCAGTAGGTATGTACTTTGTTAATAAATAGAGACCTTTTGCACCTATCATTTTTATGCCTTTCTACTTTATCGCTTATTTCAGGCATGCGCAGTTACGAAGTAATAACGGAAAACCTTACTAACCGATAAAGTTTGACGTTACCTGCGTGAGAATAGCGTATCCCTGATAATTGACATGGTTGCCGACAATAAAACGTTAAGTAGAAAAACAAAATATTAAATTGATTTTTGAATGCAAATATGTTTTGCATTCTTTTTAGTTGTAAAGGTAAGTGTCAATTTTTGTTTAATCATTTTGCACTGGCAACTATGACAAGTGATTCCGATCTGTTTATCATAACCTCCCTTTTCTCTGTTGTGTTTTTGAGTTGTTTAATAATAATTAAAATTCACCGTAAAAAACACAAGAATAAGATACTCTAAATGAAAAATATTATTGGACAAATTATTTTTGTAAATCTTTATAATAATAAATACCGTATAAAGGCGGCGTGCAAAAACTAAAAATGCTATCCTAAAAATAACGTGACCTTAGCGTTATTAAGCGATAAAGTCACCTAATGGGGATATTTTATAAGAGGTGCAAAAGGTCTCTAATAACACATTATGTTTCCCGTATTTTATTGTAAGACAAAGAGTAACAAAAATATAGATCAATAGGAGTCTTTATATTTTACCTATTATTTTCATTTTGATTATCTCCTCGTGTATATTCACTGTTTGTTTTTGTTTTTTTTTGTCAAAACTTTACATATTTTACTAACCAAAAAAAAACTCAGTCTTTCAAAAACTGTCTGGGGAAATTATAAAAAGAGATAACAAAACATCAGTTCATTTCATAAAATCACTTTTGCATGCAAATATGAAAAAAACTAGAAAGAGAGGGCAATATGGGCAAAACAATAACTGTCAAATGTATAGAGGGCCTCTAACTAGAACTAGTCTAAAAATAGGTAGGTACTAGAACGAGTATGATTGATAACGAATACGACAAAATGAAACAAATAAAAAATAAATTGTGAGCTCTACTAAGAAAAGATCTTTACTAAAATGGACAACTTTTTTAGTAACTACACAAAAGAAGAATAAAACCATATGTGTCACCAAACTTAATAAATTCCCTGTAGTCCTGGCTTAAGTAAAAAGAACGCATATTAAAAACTGAGTCAATCGCAAGTAAAGCAATTATCAAAAAAGAAGTTAACCAACCTCCAAATCAGTTACATCAACCGAAAAGAATCTAAAAACAAAAGATCTTGGGTGGAAATAACGAAAATTCAAACCTGGATGAGCATCCCACAAGGAACACACAAAGAATCAAAGCGAAAAGAGAAATGATTAAACGATGTTTCGCTCTGGGTAACCAGCGTGAGCTTGTTAGTGGTTCCACTGGTCACCCTCTCCATACATCATTAAGCACCATCATACACTTTGATTTCCAACTTTGAATCACTCACAAATAGGCACCGGTATTTATCCAAGTTACCTGAACCTCCAAATCAGTTACATCAACCAAAAAGAATCTAAATCCGTATCAGGTAACTTAGATAAGTACCAGTCTATAATGGTGTTTAATAATTTATGGGGAGAGTCACCAGTGGAACCACTGACGAGCTCACGCTGGTTACCCAGAGCGAAACATCGTTTAATCATTTCTCTTTTCGCTTTGGTTCTTTGTGTGTTCCTTGTGGGATGCTCATCCACGTTTGAATTTTCGTTATTTCCACCCAAGATCTTTTGTTTTAAAGCAATTATGTTGTGTTTGTCTCGAAATTTGAAAGCAATTTTCACACTTCCATTAAGCGACCCAAAATCCATTTAAAATTGCATGCGATCATAAGTTTAGAGGTTCTGGCTTATAATTTCCATAAATTTAGGCGAAAATTTACTTTTTTAACAACAAACAATTTTTGACGAAGGGTTACTTTAATGTGAAATTTTAATGCCGTTAATAATATCCAGTCGTCTGTAATTGAAAAAGTAAACCCTTTTGTGCTTTTCATTATTTTTCATTACATTGATTATAGCTTTAATATAACGGTCTGTAAAATAGCCATTATTATCTTACTTCGACAGGCAATAAATAAAAACTTAATAATATATAAAAATCGACGTTTAAGAGACACGCGTAGTTTAAAAATTTCTTTCTCCTGAGAAAAAGGTTTTTGCCCATAGACCTCAGAATGGGACAGAACGATGTTCGACGAGTGCGCATGCAAATTTTAGCAAACAACACGAGTGCCGTCATTTTGATGAGAGCTTCGTCTGAAATCACCATTAACTAAATCAATTATCTTCACTCTCGTCCATTTTGGCAATTGTTTTAGTCCTACCTAGAGGCCCTCTATACATTTGACAGTTATTGTTTTATCAGAGGTGGGCAACTCATATTGCCCTTTCTCTCTAGTTTTGTTCATATTTGCATGTAAAAGCGAAATGAACTGATGTTTTGTTGTCTCTTTTTATAATTTCCCCAGACTTTATTTGGTTAGTAAAATATATCAAGTTTTGACAAAAAAAAACAAAAACAAACAGTGAATATACACGCGGTAGATGTTAAAAATTTAAATAATAAGTAAAATATAATGACTCCTATATTTGGGTTACTCTTTTTCTTACAATAAAACACGGAAACATAATGTGTTATTTATTAACAAAGTAGATGCTAAATGCGTATGTTTGTACCTACTGCTTGTAGCTCGCTTACCTCGCACATTCGGCTATTTTTATTAATTTTCCAGATTTGTAAAAATGCATGTTTTTCCACTTTTCTTGTGTTTCTTTCTCCGTTGGATAATGGAACAATACAAATTCTTCGAGGCACGTGTTTTTACAGTTTTTGATACAGCAAAATTCCACTTTTAAACCGGACGTTTCTTAATCAAAAATGTGACAGTGACGAAATTATGTATTGTCAGGGGTTACCAACTATCATTGCCAACACACAATTTGTTTTTAAACATTTCCCTAAAAACTATCAAATCCAGTTGCTCACCTCTGGTGAAACAATAACTGTCAAAAATCGTATAAAGCCAAAAAAAAAGTTCTACCAAAACCTGATTTGTCATTGTTAATGAATCAAACGACAGGAGAAAAAGAACACGTCAAATCATTGGGTATATCTTAAAAAAGTACTGTAGAAAGTTTGATGCGTTTTTTGAAAGCTTTAAGAATAAAGGGCGCAAAAAAATAAAAAGTAACATTTCCAGATCCAGCATTATATGTTATAAACTTTCTTTTTAGTTTGAGGCAAAGCGTTAAATTGGACAACTTTGCTCTAATTTAAACCTTTTCATATCTCCTACCGTTTAGGAAATCCCAAGGTGAGCATCGAATTTAGAACACCCTGTATAAGGGTAAGGTTAAGGTACAAAATATAGCCAACATATTTTCAGTGATGGTTCAGGCAAATATTAAGACAAGAACTAATCATAATACAAAAACAAAGACTATAATCAAGGGGCTAATACCTTAACTAGTACGAATGATAAGTACTTTAAAAACGAAACAAAGAAATATAATAGTCATCGTCATGCATTTTTCAGGGGAACTTGGATTATTCCCGGGGAATTGAATTCCCCATTCGTAGAATTCGACCCCTAGCGGTATACCTTTTCTGTACCCACATTAGCAGAAATTGCGTACAGAGCATGGAGTTATCGACATGCCTTCAATACCTAAACGCACACGTTTCTTGCGATTGTTTTTTGCGCGATCGTTTGCGGTGGCTAATGGTAATCGATTCGGTTAATTTCGAATATTCGATTCTTGATGTTCTTTCGCTGTGGCCGACTGGATTTTGATCGCTACCATCATCCATTGGCGCACCTATAACTATTTTAAAATAACCTAAAGTTTATTCAGCTCATCTGCATACAGGGACTTCATTTTAAAAGTTCCCGTCCAAGATTCGCGTATTTAAAAACTTTACCCCTATATTTTGAATAGGGAAACTGGATCGAGGGATACATTGTCTTGAATAGGGGTTAAACTTTTCAAAGGGTTTTCTGTATCTCAAAAAGAAAAGTAATAGAGCTCTGAAAATTGGTATATACCGAATATAGTAATAAAATAAAGAAACACGTGTTTTGGCATTTTTTTAAATTTTGAACGGAGGTTGGGAAATAGGGAGGGTGTTTGGACGGGGTACAAATAACTTACATTTAATTTTATTTCAGCAATGAAGAGCCAAACATTCGCATTTGGGTACCTTTTTTAAAAGTTAGTCGATAAGTGTTTTTAGATTTTTGTAAAATTTGAAAAAGCGTGTTAAAATTACCCCCCCCCCCCATACCCGATAAGTATTTCAACCCTTCAAAATATGGGTTTTAGAGTATCAAACTACAGGAAATAGAGTATGGAATCTACAAGTAATGTCTAAATTTTTGATCGCTCGATTGCGGAAATTTCTGTGTTATCAAACAATTTTAGAACCATTAAGATGATAGAGTATCTCCGATTGCATTCAATTAATATATGGGGGTTTTTGAAGGCAAGGATTACGAATTATACAGGTCCCCGTTCTTAGTACCTCCGATTATGTTTAAAAGAGGGGTTGGGATTTTCGACCAGATTTTAAAAATCGTGAAGTTGACGACTCCTTAAGAGGGAAGCACAGCTTCCTAAACTTAGGGTTTCAAGAAAAAAAAATATAAATTCTCAAAATTTGCGTTTTTTATAATCTTCACAATAGCCTTGATCAACAAAACTTGTTTTTGAAATCGTCCATGTGGAAATGAGTGTACAGTCGGCTGATCAATAGTGACTATAAAAAAATGGTACCTTCTTATTGATTTAATAATCAGAAAATCTTAAACTACATAATTTTATACAAAAAATATACCAACTACTGCAAGAAAAAAGACTGTCCCCCTCCTTCCCCCGCTGAATTGTTAGGAAGGGTACCTTCGATACTATTCATCAACTATAAATGCTTATCCTTTATGAATTTCAGATGATTTCAGCATATTTATTATGCGTGGCTTCTCATTGCTTCCAATCTAAAAATTTACCAAAGTTGGCCATGATTTGAAGTTAAAAACAACCACACAGGAAATCGGTTTGCTGACCTTTGCATTTGACTAGCACGTAGCAAACCATCCGTTTTTATTAGTAGAGGTTTTTTCTTTATCAGGAATACAGCATTTAATTAAACTCGATGAATCCGTATTTTTTTTTTATTGCAAGCCTCCGTGGCGCAATGGCTAGCGCGTTCGGCTGTTAACCGAAAGGTTGGTGGTTCGAGCCCACCCGGGGGCGACACTTTTTTGGTAAATTTTTTTGTATTCGTGATTAAGAATAGTAGTTTTCACAACTAGTGGCTAAAATAGTGCTTTTTTTACAAGCGTTGGTTTAAATAACGGGCGCAGCAATGTATTTAGAAACGCGAGTAAAAAAAAGCACAGTTTAGCCACGAGTTGTGAACACTATTTTTTTTAATACCTTTATCAAAAAATCCAAGAAAAATAGGAAAATACTTTTAAAAATCTCGAACGAAGAGCACTTCTTACAAAACAGACCATTTTTAAACTATAAATCAAGGCGGCTGGTAAATGAAATAATGGTTGCACGCTGCGACATTTTAGTATTTGACAGTTTGATATTTTTACGATGTTTCTAAATGATTTTCTCGTAAATACTTGGTGAAAACTGGCGGAAATAACTTAATTTTTAGGCAAGAATAATCAGATTTTTTCAATATTACTATTTTCCGCTATTTCTCCTTAATTTTGACTTAAAAACGTACAAAAATCTTTTTTTGCACCCGTGATAAAAAAAAAAGTTTTTTTGTATCGGTAACTAAAAAAGCCTTGCTTTAGTTATCTGCAGACAGTTACTAAAATCATGTTTTTGATGAAGGTATAAAAAAAATGTTTTTTTGCATCGGTAACCAAAAAAGCCATGGTTAGCTTTATTAGCGGGTAGTTAAGCTGAACGCACAATTGAAAATACAAGCGACTAAATACAGATTACAGTGATTTATAACCTCACTTTTTTCTTAATGAGATACAAATTACAAGATACAAAATACCAAAACTTTGGTATTTTGTATCTGTCACTAGTAGCCAGTATTTAGTATTTTTATTATAACTTACAGCATTGATTTAATGACTTTGAAAGTCTGTCTCTAGTTTCTAGTAGCTTGTATTTTTAATTGTGCCGTCAGCCTTACTAAAATCGTGTTTTAGTTTCTTTTCGGTTGAAGTAACTGATTTAGAGGTTTTTTAACTTCTTTTTTTGTTTTAATTAGGAGCGTAATCCCATTGGAAATATTAACACGCCAGGACGAATCCGCATCAGGTAACTTGGATAAGTACCAGTGCGGAACGATGCATATTTGTGAGTGATTCAAAGTGGGAAATCAAAGTCTATGATGGTGTTTAATGATGTATGGGGAGGGTGACCAGTGAAACCACTGATGAGCCCACGCTGGTTACCCAGGGCGAAACATCGTTTAATCATTTCTCTGTTCGCTTTGGTCTTTTGTGTATTCCTTGTGGGATGCTCATCCGGGTTTGAATTACGAATTTTCAAATAGATATCAAAAATTATGAAGTTGACAGTTCCCCGTTCTTAGTATCTCCGATTATGTTTAAAAGAGGGGTTGGGATTTTCGACCAGATTTTAAAAATCGTGAAGTTGGCGGCTCCTTAAGAGGGAAGCACAGCTTCCTAAACTTAGAGTTTCAAGAAGAAAAATATACATTCTCAAAATTTGCGTTTTTTATAATCTTCACAATAGCCTTTATCAATAAAACGTGTTTTTGAAATCGTCTATGTGGAAATGAGTGTACAGTCGGCTGATCAATAATGACTATAAAAAAATGGTACTTTCTTCTTGATTTAATCATCAGAAAATCTTAAACTACAAAATTTTATACAAAAAATATACCAACTACTGCAAGAAAAAAGAATGTCCCCCCTCCTTCCCCCGCTGAATTGTTAGGAAGGGTACCTTCGATACTATTCATCAACTATAAATGCTTATCCTTTATGAATTTCAGATGATTTCAGCATATTTATTATGCGTGGCTTGTCATTGCTTCCAATCTAAAAGCTTACCAAAGTTGGCCATGATTTGAAGTTAAAAACAACCACACAGGAAATCGGTTTGCTTTAGTTGTTTCAATAAAGCCCGTTAAAAAAAACTATAAAATTGGTGGCAAGCTGTTAACGTTATTAGAAAACAAGGGTGTCAACTTTTATCAATACGATGAATGTAAGCCGGCCGTTATGTGCAGCGGATGATATATAATGATAAAGCCATGATGACCCTTAAAATAATTTTCTTAAATACCTGTTAAATTATTTTAAAATGTGCTAAACTACACTTTAGTAGGACACGTTTTTTGGTAAATTTAAAAACTGTAAAGAACTTTGATCGAAACAAATTAATACCACCTTATATTTTACGCACTTTACCCTTTGAAAAATTCAATGTTTTGCTGTTTTTTGGATAAATTTTACGGGCTTTATTGAGACAACAAAAACAAACCGATTTATCTGCACTCTTCATGAGAATTTAGCTTCAGCATTTTTAGAATAGTTGGTCTAAACCAATTTGCACGCTGCCAAAGAAGAATGAAACGTGAATGGAGGGTACCTGTCATTGTAAGAGCAATTGTTTTTTAACTTCAAATCATGGCCAACTTTGGTAAGCTTTTAAGATTGGAAGCAATGACAAGCTACGCATAATAAATATGCTGAAATCGTCTGAAATTCACAAAGGATAAGCATTTATAGTTGGTGAATAGTATCGAGGGTACCCTTCCTAACAATTTAGCGGGGGAAGGGGGGAACAGTCTTTTTTCTTGCAGTAGTTGGTATATTTTTTGTATAAAATTACATAGTTGAAAATTTTCTGGTTATTAAATCAATAAGAAAGTACCATTTTTTTATAGTCATTATTGATCAGCCGACTGTATACTCAATTCCACATAGACGATTTCGAAAACATGTTTTGTTGATCAAGTCTATTGTGAAGATTATAAAAAACGGAAATTTTGAGAACTTTTTTTCTTGAAACCTTAAGTTTAGGAAGCTGTGGAAGAGGTTGCCGTCTAAGTAGGTAACTCGGATTTCTGGAATGTAAGCATGTGATTTTCTGATTAGATTAATTAAATTTAAGTCTAAAAATTTTCATAAAAATTTTGGAAAAACTGCCGGCAAAGCTGTGGGTATCGATGGCAAAACAAACTTTACAATGAATGATGATCTTTATTTTTTTTTCTGTGAAGCCCAGTTAATAAGATATACAGGGTTTCTAAGATTTTCCTTAGGGATAGGATTTCAATAAATCAAACAGAAATGGCATAGAAAGTTCTGCGCGCACAAAAGAAATAGGTATATTGAGCAATGGTGCCAGTTTGTTATTATCTCCGGACTGCTTTCATGAGAAAAAATTGTCGCCACTCTTTCATTGTGAGCATAAATCATAGTTGCAATAATAACCGTTGACAAAATGTCTGCAAATTCCGCTAGATGGCGGCCACACCATGAGATCTTGAACATCTAATCTAATTAAAAATTAGATGTTTTCAGGTCCAAACCACAGCTTTTTCTTGATTAAAGGAGGCGACAGGGTCCATTATTTACGATACTGAGCGATAAACTCGTGAGGTTGTTAACATTAGAAAGAAATATCTTCGCTTTTAATTAAATTTATTTCCATTCTGTTCTACTAGTGACATCTATCCGGAAACGGCCAAACCATGCAGCTAGCACTAGCAGCCGAAGAAATCAATAAACGGCGCTGTTTTTCCTGCAGAGCTTTTTGCTTGCGATATTATTGATTTTAAAGAAAGCTGGCCCTACACTACATTTGATATTTTCGAGGTGTTTTATGACATGATCTCGAAACATGTAGCGAACCAATTCTTCAAAACTAGCGGGAGGGTAAAAGCGAAAAATAAGGGGCTGCCAATATTTGTTAAACCCCAAAAGGGGTGAAAAGATTTATTTTGCTCTGTTTCTTTACAAAAAACGTTTTTTTTACGAAAAACTTGAGCTCTGCCACTTTTTTTATTTTTTTCTTCAACTTTCTCGAAATTTTCGTCATACCGTAAAAAAAAATTATTTCTCCCATGGTCATACTCTGCTTTTATTCGAAAAAATTTACAAACAGAGACGGGATCAGTTTTCATAAAACGGGGGATCTTGGTTTCGAGTGAAAAGATAAAGGGCGCCGCAGGCAAAAATTTTTCAATTAAATCAGCCGAACGCGAAAATGTTAGAAAAACAAAGCACGAAATAAAAATGGCGCCGCTTACAATTTTTATTCAAAAATTACGTAATTTCGGGAACGCAAAGAAATAGGTCTAAAGAGTATAATTTTTAAGAAAAAAATATCAATTTTCTCGTCCTCCTCCACTGGGACTACAGGGGCCGTGCACAAATTACGTAATGGTCATAGGGGGGAGGGGGGTTTTCGACAGCGTTTGCATTTGTGTGAAACTAAGAAAATTTGGAATGAACATAAGTTAAAAGTTTTTTTTTTTGGGGGGGGGGTAGTGGTCTAGAAATCGTTACGTAATATTAGGGGAGTGGCGTGCCAAACCGTTATAAAACATTACATAGGGAGGGGGTCAAAAATTGGTAAAATCACCGTTACGTAATTTGTGCACGGCCCCACATCTGACTGTTCCTCCTTTTTGATTTCGAATTAAAGTGCAAAACCCGGGTTGGACGTTCGCAGGCGTCAACCCGTCCTATTTTCTTGATAAAGTTTCTACGGAAATATCTCAGTCGATTTCGCCGGCCGTGTATGAACGCTTTAGGTTAGGCATTTGCATGTATCTCAGTCCCCAGCCTGTAAACAGTGCGTAAGGACAATGGTTACAAAATGAAAAGCCGAAAAATATTTTTTTACGATATCTTTCATCAGTTTGGTATTAAAGTCGAGCAAAAACAATTTTTATTCCAGTCCTAAAAGTATGAAAATGGAAAACATTAGAAAACGACAACCTGGAATGGATTTACTACGTGTAAGATGTAGTGACAACATCGCCCCATGCCCATCCTTTTCTGCCTAATGTGCTTTTCCGTTTGTCTGCGTCTTATACACGGCTGCTTGGCCCCCTAAGGATTTGCTTAGGAACCCTGTATAAACACGTTTTTACCGAGTACAGTGCACACGTCATTCATGCCATATTTAATTTTTTTAACCATCGTAGTGTTTCAAAAGTTAACTGAAAAACACGAAGGTATACTAAGTAGTCAAATTCGAAAATTTCAAAGACGTAAGTTATACCTTTATGGAAAATTTACATAATGAGTGTGCACTGCAAACAAAGATCACCGTTTATTGTAAAGTTTATTTTGCCATCGATTACGCCAAACTTGTCATTTTGATAAACTGTCCCTTTAATTGGTAATTGTAGCTCTAGGGTGCCAAATTAGTGCATTCATTTTTTTCGTTGCTTTGATCCTCCCTGGCAGCGAACGAAGGGCTAAAGGCGCATTTACACAGACAAACTTTCCTTTGATGTTGAAATGCCGACAAACATTTACACGAGCCTCTTGAGCAAAATGTTCAAAGAAATGTTCGAGCAAAATCGCGTACAAAAAAACACACGTAAATTTTGGAGAGAATGTTGAGCAAAATTTCTTAGAAATTTAAATTTTATAGTTTTATTCATTGAACTTAACTGAAAATAGAAAGACAAGGTGCTTTCCGACGGAAAAACGATTTGACGTCGAAATTCACGTTTTACCTCATAAGCAACTTCGATTGATCTGATTTTTATAGGGGATATGCCAGTATACTTGTAACTTTTTTGGGATTGTAAAAAAAATGAGAATCAAAAAAAGAAATAAAAATTGGCACTTATTTATTGCTGTTGCTGGGTTAGGAGAAGGTAAAAACCGTAGACTAGTGAGAGGGGGTTTTGGTCAAATGAACATTGACACACAAAATTACAGCAGTGTTTGACAGCGCTGCGTTCCGACTGTCTAAACCTCCCTATGCCCCCCCCCCCAGGGAATAACTAACTACTCTCCAGAACAGTTCTCTAAAAATATCCACCTGCATTTTAAAAAGTAATTACTTCGAAGACATTTCCGTTTTCTTTTTGTAATGAAAGAAAACCAAAAAAGTTAGAGAAAAAAATTAAATGTTATTACCTCCATCATTAACTATTTTAACATTGCATATGACAAAACTGATAGCCAATAATAATGTTTCGCTTGCCGTCGCCTTTTTTTCACAAAAGTTTAAAATAAAAGTTGGTGTTCCATTTTTTTAAAGAATTGAGATCACTGATCACTGATGTAAAGTTATATTTATTCTCATCTTTAAAAATATGTTTCCAAAATAGATAGCAATAACTTGCTCAAAAATTTACCCGAACAAAATGTTCAAAGAAAAGCTCACAAAAATGTTCGCGCAAAAAATTTCAGATCTTTTGCACGAGCTTTTTTTGAGCATGTTCGTCTGTGTAATTGCGCCTTAACAATCCGAACAAAAGTAAAGAAATTTTAAAAATTTCGGATAGTGAATTTATTTTTTTTCTAATTCGGCACGTTTTTTGGAATAGTATGTTGACAAGTTCATTTGAATAGATAATCTCCGCCCCTGAAGAACGCATACACAAGGGTCACTTATATTGACTGTAATTGAATAAATTAGGGAAAAAAGCGATGCTCGATGGATTGTTATGAAGAAAACAAGATTCATATTTATTTGAACAATGCGGTTCGATTGCACGATCGAAGCCAAACAGGTGGTAAGGGACTTTATGGAGGAATTTTTAATGCCGATAATTTAGTTTTATAGTTCAAGAAAAGCCGATACTTGAAGTATAAAACCAATCCAGAATTGTTTCTCAGAAACCTAGAAAGATTAAAAAAACTGAAGATACCTAGTTTTTAATCCTTTCGGATATTTTGTTAAATTTTCTTTCTATTTGTTGAAGTTTTTTCCATTTTTTTATTTTGTGTGTGTAGAATATTTTCTTTTTGCTACAACACAAATTATTTTAAAACATTTCTTAGCTTATATTAGGTTACGAGGTATAGTCTCCGATAAAAAAAAACAAATGGAAGGATTTGTTCCACTAATTTTCTTTTAATTGTTTTCTTAAACACAAATGGCGGTATTTACTAACATGAACTAAGGTTTAGAACAGTTTTTCCCACTATTTCAAAAAAAAATTGAAAAAAAGAGATTGGCGGTGGGTTTGTCCTCGTATAGTTGTCTTTTTAACTAAAAATGCTCCGTTAATTGGGAGGCTTACTCTCTACATTTTATTACTAAATATACAGAGGTCCATATGAGTAAAGATATCCTTACACTCATTGTCAAAACAAAAAACTGTCAGAACAAACCTATAGTCCAATTTTTTTTATGAGCGGACTGACGTCATTTTTGCCTCTGAAAACGTATTTCTTTAAAAAACAAAAGATCAAAAGATCTTGGGTGGAAATAACGAAAATTCAAACTTGGATGAGTATCCCACAAGGAACACACAAACGATCAAAGCGAAAAGAGAAATGATTAAACGATGTTTCGCCCTGGGTAACCAGCGTGGGCTCATCAGTAGTTTCACTGGTCACCCTCCACTATCCTACTGGAAATATTAACACGCCAGGACGAATTCGTATCAGGTAACTTGGATGAGTAAGTACCAGTGCGGAACGATGCCTATTTGTGAGTGGTTCAAGGTTGAAAATCTAAGTGTATGATGGTGTTTAATGATGTATAGTGGGGGGTGACCAGTGAAACTACTGATGAGCCCACGCTGGTTACCCAGGGCAAAACATCGTTTAATCATTTCTCTTTTCGCTTTGATCTTTTGTGTGTTCCTTGTGGGATAATCATCCAAGTTTGAATTTTCGTTATTTCCACCCAAGATCTTTTGATCTTTTGTTTTTTAGTTTCTTTTCGGTTGAAGTAACTGATTTGAAGGTTTTTTAACTTCTTCAACGTATTTCTTTGTTGTCAACAGTTCGCATGTCAAATAATTTGTTGTTGTCAATTTGAAGTAACAGTTGAAGCAATAAACGACATGATGTATATTTGCATGTTTATTGTCGCTGTCTAAAACAATGTATCAACAAGAGATCCAAAAAGATGACGTCAGTCCGCTCGTCAAAAAATTGGACTATAACTGACGTTTCGCTCGCTGACGTTTGACCGAAAACCCCAACAAAACAAATTCCCAACATAACTTTTCTTTGTAACATTTTCGAAACCTTAAAACTTAAATTAGGTGACAAATATTTTGCAGTTGTTTTATTCTTCTTTATCATTTTTTAGATAAAAATGGTAACAGAACGCGAACTTTCTGCAAAAAAAAACTGGACTTTCATATAAATTCAGAAAAATTGCTAAAATCACACGTTACTTTTCCTGCCGGCTAGCGCGCAAGAATTTACCTCCAAAGATTTTTACCGCGGAGGGCCACCAAAACAGAAAAAAAAGGTAAAAAATATGCAATTAAATGAGGCGAATCCCTGACAACCTAAAAATTCATTTTTTACTTGAGAAGTTAAAGCCGCGGACCTTTTATTATAATAATAATAATAAATAAGTTTATTTGCAAAAAAAAAATTTAATAAGTTGGTAAATATACTTAAAATTTATGGCGAGAAAAAGGAATCGAAAACAGCAGAGCTGATCACAGTTCGACACCTTTCTTATTATAAAAAAAGTAAATCTAAACCTAATGCTATTAAAATTTATACCAAGCAGCTAAAAACAGGTATTAACATCATAGAAGCCTATAATTAAAATAATAATATTAAAAATTACCATATATATAAAAAGAGATATCATAAAAATAAAATGTAGTACGTAAATGAAGTTTTTGCTTATTTTAGGAGAGCGAAAAGAAAATTTAGCTTTTAAGGAGTTCTTGTTTTAAAACTTTTTTAAACTGGTTTGGTTTTAAATGTGTGAATTTTTTTGGTATTGAATTATAGATGTTATATCGATCTTTCAAAAAAACCTATTTTTACATGCGCTTTTCTTTAATTTGCACTGTAATCTTTACGAACCCTAAATTATTTTTTGCTCAACAGCACAATCATTAGTTGTGTCTACCGCAAATTTGTTACAGTGCGATTTTTTACGCGCTAGCATATATAGCGCAAACCATTTACCGCGTATATTTCTTCCTTTAATTAATACTTAAAATTAATTTGAAACTTATATGTAAAAGGCTTTTTTCTTGATTAAAGATGGCCCTTGACTTAAAGAACTAAATCCGAAAAAAGCCTGAAATTTAATTTTTATTCTAAATAAAATGCTTCAAAATTTATATTTTGAAAAAAATAATTAACAAAATCCTGATTAAAAAAGAAGTTAAAAACCCTCCAAATCAGTTATTTCAACCTAAAAGAAACTAAAAAACAAAAGATGATCTTGGGTGGGAATGAGGAAAATTCAAACTTGGATGAGCATCCCACAAGGAACACACAAAAGACCAAAACGTGGGCTCATGAGTGGTTTCACTGGTCACTCTCTACCATACATTATTAAACACCATCATATACTTTGATTTCCAAATTTGAATCACTCACAAATAGGCATCGTTCTGCACTGGTACTTATCCAAGTTACCTGATACGGATTCGTCCTGGCGTGTTACTATTTCCAGTAGGATTATGCTCCTAAGACAAATAAAACAAAAAAGAAGTTAAAAAACATCCAAATCAGTTACTTCAACCGAAAAAAAACTAAAAAACAAAATGCCTATTTATGAGTGATTCAAAGTTAGAAATCAAAGTATATGATGGTGTTTAATAATGTATGGTAGAGGGTGACCAGTGAAACCACTGATGAGCCCACGCTGATTACCCAGGGCGAAACATCGTTTATTCATTTCTCTTTTCGCTTTGGTCTTTTGTGTGTTCCTTGTGGGATGTTCATCCAAGTTTAAATTTTCGTTATTTCCACCCAAGATCTTTTGATCTTTTGTTTTTTAATATCCTTATTGTTTTGAAAGAAAACCTCTTGGTGGTAATCTACAGTAGAAGATGATATTGCTCAAAATTCGACATACCGTGTTGACGTTTTCAGATTTCTCGTTTAACGAGATTTTATTCATTTTTACGTATTATTCAATTGCAGTATTGTTTGGCTTAAAATCAATTTTTAGATACCCATGTAAGATATGTCAGCCTTCCAAACTTTCCGTAAATTATATAGTCCTTTGTAAATAACACCCAAACACTTTCTATGGGACCCCCCTGCATCAAATTCCAAATTAAAATAAGGCTAGTAATTATTGTGTTTTCGGGTTTTTAGTTGTTTAAACAAGCAATTAACAAAAGTTTTTAAAAGTATATTTTATTGTTTTCGACAAAAAACTGACTTTGAGATTTGGGGGTCTTAGCATCATTTTCAAAGTTTAATAATTGCGGTTTTTCCCTTTCCGGAAAATTTTTACATTGCTTAAACAACGTATTAAACTTGCTTGACCTTTTGATTGTGCTTCTTATAATAAGAGTCCTTTGCCTGTTTTATTTAATTTAAACTACCCTGCATACAAAAAGAACGTTTTATCTACCTTCATATACAGGGTTCCTAAGATTTTCCTTAGGGATAGGATTTTAATAAATCAAACAGAAATGACATAGAAAGTTCTGCGCGCACAAAAGAAACAGGTATATTGAGCAATGGTGCCAGTTTGTTATTATCTCCGGACTGCTTTCATGAGAAAAAATTGTCGCCACTCTTTCATTGTGAGCATAAATCATAGTTGCAATAATAACCGTTGACAAGATGTCTGCAAATTCCGCTAGATGGCGGCCACACCATGAGATGATCGAGAAAAAACTAATTAAAAATTAGATGTTTTCAGGTCCAAACCACAGCTTTTTCTTGCTTAAAGGAGGCGGCAGGGTCCATTATTTACGATACTGAGCGATAAACTCGTGAGGTTGTTAACATTAGAAAGAAATATCTTCGCTTTTAATTAAATTTCTTTTCATTCTGTTCTACTAGTGACATCTATCCGGAAACGGCCAAACCATGCAGCTAGCACTAGCAGCCAAAGAAATCAATAAAGGGCGCTGTTTTGCCTGCAGAGCTACACTACATTTGATATTTTCGAGGTGTTTTATGACATGATCTCGAAACATGTAGCGAACCAATTCTTCAAAACTAGCGGGAGGGTAAAAGCGAAAAATAAGGGGCTGCCAATATTTGTAACACCCAAAAAGGGGTGAAAAGATTTATTTTGCTCTGTTTCTTTACAAAAAACGTTTTTTTTACGAGAAACTTGAGCTCTGCCACTTTTTTCATTTTTTTCTTCAATTTTCTCGAAAAAATTATTTCCCCCATGGTCATACTCTACTTTTATTCGAAAAAATTTAGAAACAGAGACGGGATCAGTTTTCCTAAAACAGGGGATCTTGGTTTCGAGTGAGCAGATAAAGGGCGCCGCAGGCAAAAATTTTTCAATTAAATTAGCCGAACGCAAAAATGTTAGAAAAACAAAGCAAGAAATAAAAATGGCGCCGCTTACAATTTTTTTCCAAAAATTACGTAATTTCGGGAACGCAAAGAAATAGGTCTAAAATAGTATAATTTTTAAGAAAAAAATATCAATTTTCTCGCCCTCCTCCACTGGGACTACAGGGGCCGTGCACAAATTACGTAATGGTCATAGGGGGGATAGGGGTTACAAAACGTTACGTAGGAGGAGGGGGGTTTTCAACAGCGTTTGCATTTGTGTGAAACTAAGAAAATTTGGAATGAAAATAAGTGAAAAGTTTTTTTTTTTGGGGGGGGGTAGTGGTCTTGAAATCGTTACGTAATACTAGGGGAGTGGCGTGCCAAACCGTTACAAAACATTACATAGGGAGGGGGTCAAAAATTCGTAAAATCACCATTACGTAATTTGTGCACGGCCCCACATCTGACTGTTCCTCCTTTTTGATTTCGAATAAAAGTGAAAAACCAGGGTTGGACGTTCGAAGGCGTCAACCCGTCCTATAGATAAAGTTTCTACGGAAATATCTCAGTCGATTTCTCCGGCCGTGTATGAACGCTTTCGGTTAGGCATTTGCATGTATCTCAGTCCCCAGCCTGTACACAGTGCGTAACGACAATGGTTACAAAATGAAAAGCCGAAAAATATTTTTTTTACAATATCTTTCATCAGTTTGGTATTAAAGTCGAGCAAAAACAATTTTTATTCCAGTCCTAAAGGTATGAAAATGGAAAACATTAGAAAACAACAACCTGGAATGGATTTACTACGTGTAAGATGTAGTGACAACATCGCCCCATGTCCATCCTTTTTTGCCTAATGTGCTTTTCCGTTTGTCTGCGTCTTATACACGGCTGCTTGGGCCCCTAAGGATTTGCTTAGGAACCCTGTATACGTACATACGTTTAATGTTTTGTCACTGTGTGAGTCTGTGCAAAAGCTCCTTGGCTTTTTTTATAACTTTTTTAAACAAAAATTACGATCCTTGTATGTTTTAGATCCAGGAACTAAAAACATTCTTGTTACATGTGTTTTACAAGTCAGCATACAATTAAATACAAATAATGAAAATGATTAAGTTAACTTTGCACTTTAACTGTTTGTTGTCATTCAGGACCGTGTCGAGAAATAAATACCAATAAAAAAAATAGATAAAAATCAAAATTAAAATTTGCCAAAATCATTTAGATATTATAAATCATTGGACGCTATATAAGGCACAGTCCCTTTACGATCCCTAATCCAATTTAGACAAATAGTAAACTCGGCAACCCTAAATGCGAAGAGGTGAACACATTAGGTCCAACTGTCATGGACATAATCCTGCATAAAACTTTTCGACACGATTGTGTAAAACTCAAATAATCATTACATCCCACTCTGGGGTCTCTGTTACTTTCTATTGGAGGAAGTGCAAACAGGTTTTTTCAAATCATTGCTTTATCACTGCTAGATGAACTCCATCATGGATAATTAGAGTTGTAATGAAAAAATAAAAAAGAGAGTTTTACCAACAGAAAACTACTCGATTTTTGGCCTCCTCCACTAGTTCTACCACTAGTTCTACCACAGATCCAGTTCATCCACCAGTCGAGCTTTTTACTATGACGAATCGATAGCAAAAAAAAAACGACCTTTACAAAATACACCGGAGTACCACAAGAATACATACCGGGTGCGACTTGGAGACTAGACGCAGACACGTTTTTCACCCTTGTTAGGGATCGACATAAGTTTTTGTAGTCGAATAATATGAACGATCAACTATGTTGGGAATTTGGAACCTTTGGTTGCACTAAAACAATGTTATGATTGTTTTCCACAAACCAAAACGACACTTTTTTGCACTCGACGCGCGTTTCGCTAACAACGTTAGCATCATCAGGAGACGATAAACAATAAACTAAATTAACCTACGCTCTATCTTATATACAATCTTTTAGTGGGCGGAGATAAGACTAATAATTTGTGATTGATCACGATTTATAATCCTATCTCCCCTCAACTAAAGAATAAAGTGTACTAAATCTATCTATCTAAAGATAGAGGACTTTTCCCGTTTAGTACACTTTATTCTTTAGTTGAGGGGAGATAGGATTATAAATCGTAATCAATCACAAATTATTAGTCTTATCTCCGTCCACTAAAAGATTGTATATAAGATAGAGCGTAGGTTAATTTAGTTTATTGTTTATCATCTCCTGATGATGCTAACGTTGTTAGCGAAACGCGCATCGAGTGCAAAAAAGTGTAGTTTTGGTTTGTGAAAAATAATCACAACATTGTTTTGATGAACGATCAAATCCATAAGTCATGGGCAAATGCTCGGCAAAACATTAGATAACAGAATGAGAAATAAATTCCCAATGTCCATACGTATTACCGTAACAGGGCAATTTCACGCGTGATGAAGGTTTTTGGCATTTTTTTGATTTTGGTATCTAAGAAATTATCACAACCAAAGTACTGTGTGGGGTATCTTGAAACGTATATAGTCCAATTTTTTGATGGACGGACTGACGTCATTTTTGCCTCTAAAAACGTATTTCTTTGTTGTCACCAGTTCGCCTGTCAAATAATTTGTTGTTGTCAATTTGAAATAACAGTTTAAATAATCAACGACATGACTTTTTTTACATATTTATTGTCGCTGTCTAAAACAACGTATCAAATAGAGATCCAAAAAAATTACGTCAGTCCGCCAATAGCTGTTCTTTTTTTTCCAAATCATATAGTAATAGCCAATAGCTAAAATATAGGCAAACAAAATATTATTAACGTTTCAGTTACCAAAAAATTACATTAAAATCAAAGCAAGTAAAGAAAAACAATATCATACCATTTTATTATATCTAGGGAAAAGAAACATATTTTGCAACTCCTAATTTTAAACTACTTTTAGTTTAAGAAAAAAAACACTGTCTAAATCCATGATTTTTTTCTGCCCGTTTTTGATGTCGTGAGTTACCACCGATTTTTGGTTATATCCTGGACTTTGAATAAAAAATGAATATGATTTTATTTTTAAATTGTTCAGATAAACCCTCTACATAATGCATTAAAATATTGTCATTCTGGTATATCTTAAGAGAGAGAAAAATGAGATCAAATTGATTATATCAGATTTGTCCCATGAGTTATCATGGAATTGAACAACAGCAAGACTCAGGACCTATTCGTTTGGTGTGTGTTCCCTTAATGGCATTTGTATAACCTATTTATGTACCAGTTAATTTTTAATAATTAGTTACGTAGAGTAGATGCGGTACTGTTTAAATTTTTCCACTCTTTCAATTTAATTGCTTTACCGACGAGCCATCATCTTTTTTAAATAAATAGGCTTATTAACAAATTGCATTACGAACGCGTAAAAAACTGTAAAGGCATGCTAGAGTGTTTTTGTATTTAAAATTCGTTGATTACGTTAAAAAAAAATAAATGTCACATTTTATAAAAATATATAAATTATGCGTTATCGTTTAATAAATAAATTAATTATTACTATTTTTGTGTGTTGTAGTAAAATAGGTGCTTATAGACCTGACAATCAACCATATACAGAAGGTAGGAATACTTTTTGTTACACTAGTTTCCAGATTTTAGTTTTTTATATATATACCCTACAAGAAATGTATTTCCTTTAACCTAAAAGTTTTTTTTCCACTGTCAAATCATTTTTTTCATGTAAGAAATGTTATTTGATTTTAATTTTTCAAGACAAAAATACTTCTGTCCTTAATTCCTATTGATTGGCTGTAACTACCAAAAATTATCCGCCTGCGGTTTCCTCCCGTTGTTTTTTTGTGTTGTGTTGTTTGGTTTTAAATGGTCATATCTTTTTTTGATAAAATAATGGAATGCCTAGTAGTGCCAGTAATTGTTGCGTAATGCTGGAATAAATAAAAAAAATAATTTACCTGCCATCTTTGTTTTATACAGGGTGTTTCAATTTCGATGCTCACCATGGTAATTTTCTAAACGGTATTTTATTTTATTTATTTATTTATTTATTTATTACACAAGTATCAACAGCACTGAATGCCAATTACAGATACGTCTTAAAGCTACCCTGAAATAAAAAATAAAAAGAAAGTTATGCAAGTACACTATTTTAGTAAAAATAAATAAAAATTAATTATTAAATTTATATGTGTCATTAATAATTTTGTAAATTAGTCATACACAGGTACACAACTAGGACCCTTATTCAGATAATTTACATACATCCATTCAATTAAAAATTGGTAAAAAGTCTAAGTATATATATGTTTTACAACATCTAATAAAAACGCAGGTAGGTACCAAAACAACAGGATTATAAGACACCACCCAACTAGTAAAATAAAATATTTAAACAAAAAAGAAAAACACAAGTTAAAATACAATAAATTGAGAAAACAGTCAAATAAAAGAGAGAACATACTAAAATAGATACATACTTATTTAAGAATATTTAAGTTAGTTTACCTATTGGTTTTCAGTTTATTTTCGACTAGTTGTTTAAACTTACTGAGACTAGTTGTATCTACATCAATATTTTTATTTATTTATCCATTCATTCATTTGCAAAGTATCTACAGCCATATGCCAATTACAGACATCTAACCTATCAAAAAGTTTGTTTAAAAATAAATGCTTTAGATTAATATTAATATTATAAATTACTGCAAATTCCGCAATTTGTTATGAATTATTTTTTTTAAATGCTTAAGATTAACATTGTCAATATCGATTTTCGATTTCGGAAGCATACAAATTAAAAAAATTACACAATTGATAAATTGGTGAGCTCTTGTACAGATTTGTTCTAGGAAAAGCTAGACAAAATGTTTGTTTGTTTCTAGTATTAACACAACTCACCGCAAAAGGTAGATGATTTAGAATATCAGGACAGTCAATTTTACCTTTTAAAATTTTAAACATGGTACACAAGAATGTTTTAATCCTTCTACTACATAAAGACAACCTATTAAATATATATAAATAGTAGATAGTTGTTATCACATCCTCTCAGCGGATAAGTTCCAAACTTTTTAAAAAACATATACTTTAAGAATTTTCTTTGTACACCCTCAATGAGATTCACCCAAATGTTGTATTGTGGAGACCAAATTATATTTCCATATTCTAATATTGGTAGGACTAATGAGTCAAACAAATATAGACTTACATCCACATTTAAGTTTCTGGTGTTCCGTGTAATTAATCCTGCTACTTTTTGAGCACTTTTAATTTTCTCACTAATGTGGTTGGAGTATGACAAATTTGTGTCAAAAATTACCCCCAAATCTTTTTGATTTTCCACTCGTTTGAGTACTGCATTATTAACTTTGTAGTCAAAGTTAATAACATTCCGATTAAGGGTATATGACATACATGCACACTTATCCGGGTGTAAAAAAAAACCATTTTCTTGACACCAATCAGAAGCACTAGTAAAATCATTCTGCAGAGATCTACAGTCTTCACACGAGATAATTTCCAAAAACAATTTAAAGTCATATGCAAATAATAATCCTGAAGCGCCTCTGACCTGTTTCAATAAATTGTTTATCGCTATAATAAAAAGAAGAGGTCCTAAATTTGAGCCCTGAGGCACCCCCGACGTACTTACATACTTTGATGATTTACAGCCTTTCAACTCAACATATTGATATCTCTTATCTAAATATGACTTAACTAGTTTTGACAAATAAACTGAAACATCCATTTCCATTAAAGCTTTTAAAATAACTGTGTGGTTTACTTTGTCAATTGCCTTTTCCATATCGGTGTAGATCACATCAACTTGGGTTTTTTTTATTTAACGATTCATGGACATATTGAGAAAAGGACATGAGATTAGTTAAGGTAGATCTCATGGGCAAGAAACCATGCTGGTTGCTTGATATTCGACCAGAAACCTCAGAGAAAAGCATATCAAATAAAACTGATTCAAATACTTTTGAAACAGCACAAACAATAGTGATTGGACGGTAGTTTTATAGGTAGGAGATACGAAAAGGCTTAAATAACCTAGGGCAAAGTTGCGCAATTTAATGCTTTGCTCAAAACTAAAAAAAAGTTTACAAAATCCGGATAGTTCCGGAGATAGGCGGAAAAATTCGAAATCTTCATTTTTCGTTTTTATTTTTCTGCGCCCTTTTTTGAGATCCTCCTAGTGAGAGGTCTGTTTTTTTTTCAGTGTGACAGGAGCACTGTCAAGTTAATTTTTTCTTATGGACACATCCTTTTTTTTCGGCCAGTTGGTTGGACAGATAACATTTTGCAAGCTTATTTTGATAAGTCACCTGACGTTTTGGGTTTATCGACCATCATCAGCCCAAATTTAATTTTTGCTTTTAACTTACTCAAGATAATTTGGAAATAACAAATTACTTTTTTGGAAAGAGTCCATATTAGGATGGAGTGAACTTTACAGAAAGAAAACTGTGGGGTCTTTCTCCACTTAGTTTATTTAATCTTCAGTTGTTAAAATTTGTTTTGGATTTTTAAAATATATCCCTACATGTTTCGTCAATATAAATTGACATTCTCAGGGTTCATAAACAATCCTTTAGTTTCGGGGCTGAGTTCAAAAAGACATTATCTTAACATTTTGAATAAGTTGAAATCCAGGAGTTTTGGGAGAAAGGAAAAAAAAATTTTTTGACGACTCGACTAATCCATAGGTTTTCTATGGTTTTCTATGGTGTTCCCTAAGGACTAGATGGTTTTCTATGGATTAGTCGAGTCGTCAAAAATAACTTTTTTCGTTTCTCTCAAAACTCCTGGATTTCAACTTATTCAAAATTTTAAGAAATGTCTTTTTGAACTCAGCCCCGAAACTAAAGGATTGTTTATGAACCCTGAGGATGTCAATTTATATTGGCGAAACATGTAGCGATATATTTTAAAAATCCAAAACAAATTTTAACAACTGAAGATTAAATAAACTAAGTGGAGAAAGACCCGAGAGTTTTCTTTCTGTAAATAACTTTACCTAATATTTTAAAAATACGTTTTTTTTGTATTTTAATCTTTGAATTTGGACTGATGATGGTCAATTAACTCAAAACGTCAGGTACTTATCAAAATGAGGTTGTAAAATATCTCTTATCCTTTATGAACCAATCGGCATGAGAAAAAAAACATGTGTCCATAAGAAAAAATGAACTTGACCGTGCTCTTGTCACACTGAATTGTCAAATCTTGAAAACGGACCTCTCATTAGGTAGATCTTAAAAAAATGCCTGTAGAAAGTTTTTCGCCTATCTCCGGAACTACCCGGAATTTGTAAACTTTTTTTTTGGATTTGAGCAAAGCGTCAAATTTTTCATTCCCTAATTAAGAGCTCCCTAATTAAAAGCTTTTCGTTTAGGAAATCCCCATGGTGAGCATCGAATTTGAAACAGCCTGTATAGTGGCGCCCATAAAAAAATTCAAGTACGGTGAAAAACGAACTTTTTTAATAATTATCCTCCATCTTGA
This sequence comes from Oxystoma pomonae, assembly GCA_963921995.1. Classification (NCBI taxonomy): domain Eukaryota; kingdom Metazoa; phylum Arthropoda; class Insecta; order Coleoptera; family Brentidae; genus Oxystoma; species Oxystoma pomonae. The sequence goes on along the minus strand of OY998167.1, from coordinate 929,409 downwards.
ATTTTACGGCAATTTTAATTCAGACAATCTACAGGGAGTCTTCTCTCCTTCTGGATTGTGTGGGTTTATTATTGGTTGTAAAGCAAAAGTGTTAAAATAAGATTTGCAGGAAGAAAATCAGCGCGTATTTTAATTGGACTACATTTTGCATACAGAGGTTCCAGAAAAGTTACGTAAAAAAAACTTTTTTGCAAAAAAAAAATTTTTTTTTGCAGAATTAAATGTGTTAGCACTTAAAGATAAAAAATATATATATATCTCCTTCCTAATTTTGACATTTGCGAATGAGAAAAATTGACATAAACTTTTTTACTTTTTGACCCATATTGTAGATTTTTTAAGAAGTCGATAGATATTTTTTTTCTGAATCTAACAATACCCTACACTCTATAAACACATTTATAGTTTTGGAGATATTGACAAAAAACTGTTTCATAATTTTAAAATAATATAATTAGTAATCCAGCACGCTATCTATATCTGCCTTTCTTGCATGGCAACCTAGTTCATCAGCAGCAGATATAAAAATCACTTTTGTTTCCAAAGCCACCTATATAATATGAAACCGTATGTTTATTTTGAAACAACCATTCATGACCTTCTTGGTTCGATGTTTTATTTAGCCTACTTAAATACTAATTTTTTAAAAATATTTCTGTATGAAACTGTTTTTTGTCAACATCCCCAAAACTATAAATGTGGATACAGAGTGTAGGGTATTGTTGGATTTAGAAAAAAATCTCTATGAACTTCTTAAAAAATCTGCGCGATGGATCAAAAAATAAAAAAGTTTACATTTGCAAATGTCAAAATTGGGAAGGATATATATATTTTTTATCTTTAACTACTAACACATTTAATTCCATAAAAAAAAACAAAAAAATAATTTTCTTTGCAAAATAGTTTTTTTTCAGTAACTTTTTTGGAACATCCTGTATGCAATGCAATTAAAATATGCGCTGATTTTTTTCCTACAAATCTAACTTCAACACTTTTGCTCTACAACCAATAATAAACCCACAAAATCCAGAAGCTGAGAAGGCTGGAACACCCTGTACATTATCAAATTTCCAAAACTGAATTTCGCGTCTGTATAAAGTAAAATTTTTCAAGACTAGCGGCTGTCAGATTAACATTTACAGGCCTGTTTTATCCTTATTAGGAATCATCAGAGAATCATAGCGTATCACATTTCGTACGGTTTTAGACATTCGATGGGAGTTCTTGCTTATGTGTGCTTTTATACAGTCCCATGATTCCCTGATGATTCGTAGGGTGAACAGGCCTGTAGGTTTCTGTACAGGGTGTTTGTTTATAACTGGAACACTCAATATCTTTTTTATTATTGAAAATAAAGGGTAGGTCTAAATTCAAAAATTTATTTGCAAATTGCAAAGAACTTAAGCGCTATAACAACTTTTTTTTGTTGCCCTTGGTATACAGTGTGTGGCAATAAAGACAATTTTTTTAAATAGAACACCCTGTATATTTTTCCATTTTTGATTTTTTAAAAAAATTAGGTTTACAAAAATATCTAACACTATTTCAATATCTTTTGTAGTTCCTGAGATATTTGCGTTTTAATAATTGTCAAAATAAAAATATATTGGAAATGACCAACTGATCAAACTACCAAGTGGGCCATGAATGTATTTCTTTATTTTAACAATATAAGCTTAAAAATCTAGTGGCCTTGAAAAAAAAACGATTGAAGCTTGATCAGATGGTCGTTTCTACAAAAGATAGTTCCATAGTGTTTGGCATTTTTGTAAAGCTAATTTTTCGAAAAATTCAAAAATGCAAAAATATACTGGGTATTCTATTTAAAAAAAAAAAATAGCTTTATTGCCACATCCTGTATACCAAGGGGAACAAAAAAAAGTTGTTATAGCGCTTAAGTTCGTTGCAATTTGCCAAGAAATTTTTTAATTCAAACCTACCGTTTATTTTCATTAATAAAAAAGATACTGAGTGTTCCAGTTATAAACAAACACCCTGTAATATCCATTAGATCTTGGATGCCTGGTCGGGCGTAATGTATCAAAAAGCAAAATATTGGTCGAACAGCCACTGAGCTCTTAAAAAAAAATTAAAGTTATAATATTCGAAAAATAATTATTGGCAAAAGTATAGGCGATCAAAAAGTGTTACCTACTATAGATAATATTATTATTCTTTTTCCCAGATGGCCTGCCTCAGCTGTTCAACATTGAAAATTACGAAGAATGTGCGAGAAAGGATGGTACATTGTGTAAGGTGAACATAGTCATTAAAGCACATGATCCAAATAGTAAATTAGCAAATAAAATTGAGGTATGTCACGTTACTTATGGTATTTATTTATTTCTTATTCAATTACTACGTTTATACGCACCTAAAGCCGGTTTTATGTAAGGACGATTTTGAATAAAATCGCTTTGTCCAATTCCCCTGCTTTGGAATAACTAAAGCCACGGTCAATAGGGAATTGTCCGAGTGGGTTGAAAGAAAAGAGGTGCAGCACTGGCGCTCAACTCTGGAACAACAGCACTCCAAAGCCTTTCTGAATAAGCCAGACAAACGTAGAGCAAAGCAGCTCCTGCAACGACCAAGGAACAGCCTGAGAATAATCACAGGTCTGTATTCAGGCCAGTGCCGACTAAACCAACCAGTGTTGCCAGGAACTCGGGAATTTTTCACCAGCAACGAGGTTGAAAAATTACCAGATTTGGAGAAAAAATACCGAATTTTTTCCAAATGACTAATTTTTACTGCAAAAAAAATAAACGCATCCCACTCTATAGGTGTAAAGAAATAAAATCCTCCTGATACAAGCACAATTTCTTAATTATGGGTTGGCGTCAAATTTTAGATAACAAAGGTATTGTAATTTATTAGTTATCGGGTTTGCAGAAAGCAACAACAGGAAAAATCAGGCGATTTTGTTTTGATATTTTTTTTGTATTTTGCATGAAATCCAAACTTCCGAAATTACCGTAGATTTCGCGTCTGGTAATAGGTAATTACCAATTACCAATTTTGGTCCAAAATTACCGTAGATTCTGGTAATTGGGCATGCTACTGGCAACGCTGAAACCAACACATGAATAGAATTGGAGTGAGCAATACACCGATTTGTAGATTCTGTGGAGCAAAGGGGGAAGCACCGGCACATATTCTATGCCACTGCGTAGGATTAATGAGAACAAGGGCGAAAATATTTAGCCCTGGGTTGAAAGTGCCCCAAGATTTGAGGAATTCTCACCAAATAGACTGATTTCGGTAATTATGCAGTATACGGTTTTCTGCCATTTTTGATTTTTTTTGAAAAATTCTTTATGGGGGCACCTTCTAGGGTCCCTAGGACCCCAAATCCGTCTGCGCCGGTTGGTTTTTTTTTTTGATTTTTTTTGTTTTTTTTAAATTTTTTTTCACTAAAACAAACCAAACCAACACAGTCCAACCCAACCTAATCCAAACCAACCCAAAACAATTAAAAAAACACTTTACAACCCCCCCTGGACACCCTTTTTTCTCGTTAAAAAAAAAAAAAAAAAATCGGGCGCAGGCGGATTTGGGGTCCTAGGGACCCTAGAAAGTGCCCCCATAAAGAATTTTTCAAAAAAAATCAAAAATGGCAGAAAACCGTATACTGCATAATTACCCTGATTTCCTTTATCAGGGACAGGTATGAGCCATAATAGACCTTTTAGGTCGCAGTGGAGAAAGTATTGCACCATTCATAACAAACCTAACCTAACTCCAATTCAAGCGTTCTCGTAAGTTGCAAATCTAATATTTTAGGGTCTTATCCATAGGAATTCTAGGAAACAAAGTGAAGATTTTTTCTATTTTTAAAAAATTCCCTTCTTCTACTTTCCTCTGGCTTATTAAACCGCTTTATAATTTATTTTAATCCCTTTGACGCCTGCTTTATTAAAATATAAATCGTTGATTATTTAAATTGGTTTAGGTAGTAGTGATTGTCAAAGTGAAATCAGTTTTTGATTTTTTGAGCACACTTAAAAACAATTATTATTTTAGGCTATCTAGAATAGGAAAAAAAATTATTATTTCGCATTTTTGATTCAAGTGTTCTCGTAAACTAAACAAGTTCTAAGCCAAATATTTTAGGGGTGGTATGGCTTATCTATTTTAAAAATCAAAATGAGGCAATTTTAAATTGTGGGTAACCGATTACTAATAAATCACCGGTTTAGGATAGTGTGTCTATCCCATATAAGCATAAGATGCCTTACATTTTCCAAAAATAAGAGCCGCACAGTGGATCGAGGTAATGTAAATGGACGGACGATTTTTAAAAAGTATGATTTTATGTAACCAATATTATATTTTTGTATTTGTATTATTTTTAGTTTTAGAAAAGAAGAAAATAATATATTATACAGTTAAAATCAATAATAGTCCAATACGACAAAATTTTTACCGATATTCAGTTTATTAAAAAAATTATTTGTACCAAGCTTATGATTCCCGCTTTGTGGTATATCAAAAACCTATGTTCTGGGTATGTTCTGGTGTATTCCTTTTTGTTTAAATGTCTTTTAATTCTGAGGTAGTAATTTTTTTATCAATGATTTGTTATTTGCAAACTTTTAAGTTTTTTTTGACATAAAAAAAAGACCTCAAAAGCCCCGGCTAAAAATATGTATTTTAATGAGACCACAACTTGTCTAAATAAAATCCATAAAGATTGACTGCGACCACCTGCGACCTCTCGACATACTTGTGTAATAAATTAAGGGTGGTAAATTGGTTTAAAACATAATTATTTATAAAAAAAATTAACTTTTTAATTAAAATTTAATTAAACATTAAAAAAGTAGAATATATATACTTTGGGGGTTTATACAACCCCCCTTCAGTCAACTACCTGCCATAAATCATTATTTTTAACAAAAACCTTTAAAACCAAAAATTGTATTTTCTCTATTTTTACTGGATCCCCCCCTTCAGTTACTCTGCACCAATTTTATTAAAATAAAAAGTCTTTTTATGCCACTAAGATATATTAAAACCCAATTATTTTTAAACAACCATTTTAAACACAAATAGTTTTTAGGAATCAACCCTCCCTCCTTGTATAGTTAGGTGTTTTATGCCTTGGGTTACACAGTTTTTTCACTTAGGTGTCCAATATGATTTATCCGTTTGGTAAAGAAAGCGAAAAGCATGACCTATAATTAAAACCCATAAAGTTGTAAATCAAAATTAGGGAAAATCAATATTGTTCAAAACTACTTATACAGGGGCATATAATTAGTTATACATTTTTAAAATCAGGAAAACCCTGATACTATAAAATGCGTTAAAATACATAGGGTTTTACATACAGACCGCTTCAAGCTACTGCGAACATAGGGGGAATCAAGTCCAATTTACTCTCCGTGCCGTACGACCGAGTTGGATTCGAAGCACGCTGCAGTGGAAATTCATTTTGTTTTTATTATTTTGTTTTATTTCTACCTTGCTAGAGAAACAGATGGGTAAGTTCTTAATTGAAATAATACATTTTTAAAACCAAAAATGGATGTCTACGAAGTTGCCGAAAAAGTGCAGATGGTCAAATGGTCAAATCGTCATAACCCAACACACGTTCGATATTGGTCGAGGGAAAATTTGCATTTGTATTTTGACGTAAGAACACAGTATCCCCAAAAACTAAATGTTTGGGGGGGGGGTATTATAGGGGAACACGTAATTGGGCCATTTTTTATTAACGGCAATTGCAATTTGAATGGTCCTAGATACTTGGATCTACTGCAGCAGCACATTATTCCAACTGCTAGGCAGTTGTTAGGTGTAAGATTTGGTGTAAGCTCCTAATGACTTCTATCTGTTTTTAAAGAAGCTTTTCAAATTATCACCCCTAACATGCTTGGAAACGTTAGAAGGGGTTTTTATAGTAGGCTCGGATATTGTCTAGCCGAGCAAGGAGGACTTTTCGAACATTTGCTTTAACTTTTTTTTTGACTGGGAGAATCTTTTTGGTTTTTAGAATGTATTATTTTATTTTGAGAACTTGCTTTTATTTTGTTTCTCCTTATTATTTTCATTGTAACACGTCGTCACTGATAAATCTGAGCAGTTGACAATAAAACGCTCTTATTTATCAGTGACAAAAAATAAGAAAATTACGTTATAAAAATTTGCGTATTTATTGACCAAATTCCCGTTTCATTGACTACGCTCCACACAGCACCGTGGTTAGAGGCGTACTAAATACCAAAGGAAAGTCATGCAAGTGGTGATCGCAAGCCTGAGTATTGGTTGCTTCACTGATAGGCGTGCGGTGTCTCTGCATGTACGTACACTGGCAAATTAGACTTCTTCCGCCCTATGTTCGCAGTAGCTTGAAGCGGTCTGTATAGAGAAGTTGCTGTCTCAATTTGACATTTAGAATGACACTTGCCTTTTTTAGATAAATATTGTAAGGCTTCTTAGAAGTTGTAAAAACTTTTTATTCATAACCTTTTTCTACCTTACATATAAATAGATACAAAAGGGTTTTAAATTGTGATATTTATTAGAGCAAAGCAAACAAACCTTAAAATTGTTAGCTGAATAACGCGAAAATTGTTCGTTTTTATTTAAATATAATTTAAAAAAAAATCTGAACTGGCGAAAAACCCTCACCCTGTATATCCGTAAAAAAGCTTTTATACATTTTCTTATGCTTATATAAAACGAGATTTGTCCACATTACTTACTATCAAAGACAGGTGAATATTTTGTTACTATACTACCACCGAACAAGCAATGTTCACTGATACTACTATAATTATTAAATATATATTTGTCACATTATACCTCTAATTTTATTGAATTTTTGACCTATGTGGAATTTCTGTGCAAAATGTAAAAAAAGAACATTTTACCTTTTTAACAAACCAAAATAAAAAATTAAAAGTCAGCAGACAAAAAAGTAATTGAACTGTGAGCCGTAGCGATAATAACTCTCCCATCCCAATCAAGTTAGCCTGGAAACAACGCAAAGCCAAAAAATCGTCTGAGTTCGAGGAGACTGCGTCAGGCAACACCACCTCTACGGAAAGCCAATTATCGAAAACAAGATGGCCGCCCATGAAGCCGATACGTTTGACGGGCGTATAGCGGGATGTTTGTTATTTTAAGAGATTGAAATTATTTTTTAACAGTTTCTAGATCTGTTATAAAAGAAAACAGTTGAGGGGTGTCAATTTTTTTTTGTAAGGGTTAAAAAAAAATTATTCAATGAGGGGGGGGGGTCAAAAATAGGGGGGACATTATCGGGGACCAAAATAGGTAATACTAAATGTGTGAGCTTCGGTGCCCATGCATTGGCGGAGTATTTTAATGCTATAAGCGAGGCTATTGGTAGCTGCTAAAAATTGTATAAAATTTAATTAAAATTGTAAAAAATAATAATTTATTAGCGCAAAATTTTATAATTTTTTTAAATGTTATCTTTAGACTTGCATGTGCCCTATTAGCGTTGGATGTGAATTTTTTATTTTGTTTTGAAAATTTGTCATTTTCTGTGCTATGGGGAAAAAGAGTATAGTTATAAACGAATAGACATAGAGTACAAAGCTCTAAAAAAAGAGTACAAAAATACTATAAATGCTCACACTAGACAAGTCCTAGATTTAAGTGAAAATAGCTTTTTAAATTATCATATAGGTAGGTACTATACAGTACAAACCTATAATGCAAATATACAATAGCATAGGTAAGTACATCTTGTTGAAGATTAAATAATAATATTCTAAATTTCATATGTATCCCTTATTCTGTGCCACAAATGTATGAAATTCATATTTCTCAATGATTTTTTTGGGATATATATATACAGGGTGATTTAAAATTGCCTGGAAAGATTTGAACAGTGCTTAGATATCATATCAATCTAAGAAAAGTTACGTTATTATTCTGGTTAGTTTTCATTTTTTTTTCTCTAAATTAAGGAGTTAAATTTTTGTATTTTTTTGACAATTGCTTTTAAAATAATTTACCAAGCAAGTCTACGTGTGGCTGACAATGACAAGTAGGTATTAGGATTTTTGTCAAGCATTTTGAAGTTGTCAAAGTTTTGTTTTCAAAAATTGATGTTTCTACCACTTAGTAAAGGCTGCTTTTCAGAAAATATTAACAATTCTACCTACAGTTAAAGTCTTTTTAGGGAATTTTGAATCACCCTGTATAACAAGTTTGGCTCATAGTAGGTACCATTTAAGTATTATAATAAGTAGCACCTGTGTGTTGTAATTAAACAAAAAACAGCTGGTCCCTATACCTACCTTTTTTAGTCGGGGCTTTAAAAGCGGAACATCCAGAATTTGTGAAAAATTTTCTTGAAAGTTCAACTTAATTTTCTTTAAAATGCAATTCACATACTTAACAAGTACTACACATTTTAAGTTACCACAAATTTCACTACTTTTGTCACTTCTTAATCTTACTCTTGAACTTTTGTTTGGGGTGAATTTTTCACGTTTAATTGCATTCATCCATTTTTCTGTTAGTTCAGCACTATTTGGAAATTGAAACACAGATATATTTGGTCCATTATTTTTGTAATGGCTCTTATAAGAACATAAAATATTTATACCAAATTCACTTGTTACAAAATAACACATAGGTACCTATAAACAAAAAATCTCTAAATTTTATGCCAGTACCCTCTCCAGATAGGCCGATCAACTCATACCGATTTAGTGTCCTTTTATCCACCTTCGCCGCCATTTTCATACAAAAATGACAGATAATCCATTCGTTTTCTGTCAAAATGGCGGCGAAGGTGGATAAAAGGACACTAAAACGATAAGAGCTGATCGGCCTATGTGGAGAGGGTAATGTTTATGCCCAAGAACTTTTTCGAACAAATTGGCTATTTATACCGGCGAAAAATTGTTCATAACCCTTTTAATACACGACCCGACCGGCCATTTGATAAAATCTCTGAACCTATTTACCACAAAAAACACAGGCTTTTTCGCAAATTTTGATACAAAAACAATAAGTTACCTATTATTTAAACTGTTTGTAAGGTTTTAATAATATTTAGATGAAAAATTAACCGCTAAAAATAAAAAATAAAACCTTCTTCACCGAATGTAAACAAAGCACTGAGTATGCGGCACTCCCCGCCATTATGACGTCATCAGGCATACGATATCTCGCCTGTAGTAGAGGACGTTTTGCGTCAGGCATTCGCAGTGGATTTTTCGTTTTTGGCCTTGTCCATGGCCAACTCTAATTTTACATTATTTTCTTTGTTTTTCAAAGTTATTAGCGTTACACATTTTACGAGAATTGGGCTATTATAGTATCTCATAGTTATAAGGTCGAGCCTTTAGCAACAATTTTAAGATGAAGGATGTTTAGATCGTATTGAGGGCAGAAAAATGTACAGGCTGTCCCATATTTAATGGGATTCAATGGCAAACTCCGTTGTTATTGAAGATAGAGACATGCGGTTTTTGCATTAATGTCTTTCTTTTTTTGAGCTTTAAGAACTGGGAGTAACAGATTTATTCTGCCCCTTGTAGTTTTTGAACTACAGGGGAAAGTTGAAAAATGGTCTGAATTAGCTGCAATTGATGATATCTCCCTTAATTGAAGAGACAAGAAAACATGTCTTTTTAGGAAAACACAATGGTCTTTTCGAAATTTTGATGCGACGTTTCGTTTCCTAGATAACATCATCAGGATCAACAAGTTATATAGGAATCAAAACGTTTTACTTAATATTTTAGTTTATTTTTAAGTTATTTTGGTACTATTTTTTTTTATTTTGAAGTTTTGATCCCGATTTTGATTTATTTCATCTGGCTATTTATATTTAGCTACTATATAGTAGACCTAGACAGCCAAGATATATTATATGAACATACCGGGTGAACCGAAAAAAACCGGAAAAATTGTTTTTTGCTATAACGTTACCAATTTCAATAAAAAACTGTATTAATAAAACAAATAAGCCTTTTGAAAAAAAAAACATTCGCTTTGCCGCCATCCAAAACGGCGCATAAAATCAAATGCACACCTAAAACAACGTATTTAGAAAAAAAAATTGCAACCTATAACAAAAAGGAGTTTAAAAAAAGTAGGCATTTGATTTTCTCCGTGGACTTGGGTTTAAAAATGCTGGCAAAGCGAATGTATTTTTTCAAAAGGCTTTTTTGTCTTATCAATACAGTTTTTTTTAATTGAAATAGGTAAAGTTATAGCAAAAAATAATTTGTCCGGTTTTTTTTTTCAGTTCAACCGGTATGTTCATATAATATATCTTGGTTGTTTAGGTCTACTGTACAGGGTGTTTCAAATTCAAGATCGATGGGGATCTCTTAAACGGTAGGAGATACGAAAAGGTTTAAATTAGGGCAAAGTTGCGCAATTTGATGCTTTGCTCAAAACTAAAAAAAAAAGTTTACAAATTCCGGATAGTTCCGGAGATAGGCGGAAAAAACCGAAATCTTCATTTTTAGTTTTTATTTTTTTGCGCCCTTATTCTTAAAGCAGTCAAAAACCGCTTAAAACCTTCTAAAGGCACTTTTTTAGGATCTACCTAGTGAGAGGTCGGTTTTTGAGACTTGACATTTCAGGGTGACAGGAGCACTGTCAAGTTCATTTTTTCTTATGGGCACATCCTTTTTTTCTTCTTCCGTTTGGTTCATAAAGGATGACAGATAACATTTTGCAAGCTGATTTTGGCAAGTCACCTGACGTTTTGGTTTTATTATGCTTTAAACTTAATCAAGATATTTTGGAAATAACAAATAACTTTAGCTTATATTTTAAAAGCACGTTTTCTCCTTTGTTTTTTAATCTTTGAATTTGGACTGATGATGGTCAAATAACTCAAAACGGCAGGTACTTCGAATGAACCAAACGGCAGAAGAAAAATAAGGGCGCAGAAAAATAAAAACTAAAAATAAAGATTTCGGTTTTTTTCGCCGGAACTACTCTGAATTTGTAAACTTTTTTTTTGGTTTTGAGCAAAGCGTTAAATTGCGCAACTTTGCCCTAATTTAAACCTTTTCGTATCTCCTACTGTTTAGGAGATCCCCATGGTGAGCATCGAATTTGGAACACCCTGTATAGCAGTTAAACTAAAATATGAAGTAAAAGATTTTGATCCGTATTTAACTTTTGATCCTGAGAATGATATCTATGAAATAAAACGTCGGCGTCGGATTAAAATTTCGAAAAGACCATTGTGTTTTTCTAAAAAGGTTGCCACAGACATGTTTTTAGAGAACTCAATTATCCCTTTAATTAAGGGAAATTTCATCAATGTAGCTAGAAAACTACAAGGGCCAGAATAAATCTGTTAGTACCATTTTTTAAAGCTCGAACAGTAATGCAAAAACCGCATGTCTCTATCTTCAATAACAACTGAGTTTCCCATTGAATCCCATCGAAAATGGGACACCCTGTACAGCGCAGCAGCAAATGGTGGGGTTACCGATATAACTATTGGTTTGTTCTGGTTCGTCCACAATTGTTCTGAACTGAAAAGTTTTGTGTTCGGGTTACCACCGAAAATTTGTCCAGGACCGGTTCAATACTGTTCTGTACAGTCTCGTGAAGCCGGGCGGGATGAAATGGAACTGTTTAGGATTATTTTCTGACGTATGGGCAAATTCATTTACGCATGTAAAGTTTATCCGAAAAAATAATTTGTTCCTTGAAGATATACCCAAATAAATGGGTTTTTACGAAAAATAATAAAAAGCCAGAGTGTAATCTTGTATTATTTTATTATCCGCGTGTATTTTTATAAAGGTTTTGTCGAGGGTTTTGTATGGTGTGACCTAAAGAAGCGGAATCCCTGCCTAACCCAAAAATTCAGCTTTTTCAGTGTTAAATTTCTCTTCTTTCAAAACCTGCAGAATTTAACTTTGGAAGAATTAAGATTCTATCTCGTCGTCAGCCATTGGAAGATTTTTAAAATGCAATTTTTTTAAATATTTATTTTATGCTAAAAATAAAAGACACAATTAAGACACTCTGGATCACATCACGTGCTTCTTCTTCTTCTTCACAAAATTGTTTCTTCCAAAAATTGTAAACAGTCCCATCGATTGCGCAACTATCACGCGCAGTTCTAAAACGTTCTGGGACAGTTTTAAAATTCGGAACCCGAACAAACCATATGAGAATCTATAATGGTCCAAGGATCGCAAAAAGTGTACTCATAATAACGTTGAAAAACAAAGAAAATAATGTAAAAATCAGGGTTGGCGCTGGGTAGGCTTTTTTCGGAAAATACACGGACAGGTCCGTTATAGTATAGTTATATAAGGTCACCCATCCATCATATTTTATACCTAGAACTCTTGTATTACGTAATTTTGTTACCTAAATTATTATTATAAACCAACAGCTAATTTTATGGTTTTCAGATGAGCAAAAAGTTTAATAACCTCTTTGAAAGGCAATTCATACACCGACTCATATGCTTTACAAATGACACTCTTGGTGACAGTTTGCGCATGCGTGAATATTCAGAAAGAGTTGCATATAGGGAACTACAACTTAACAACTTTAATAAAGATGATGTAGATCTAACAGTTACAGACTTTCATTGTAGTGGGGGCTACCCGGTGAATTTCTTGGATTATCTTTTTTGGTAAGACATACAGGATGTAACCATCGCTCTGCAAACATTTTAATGGAAGTTAGGGGAGTTCAAAAAAAGTCATGTAACATGTGGAAAAAAGTTGTTATCGAGATTTTGGTTTCTTGGTATATCTTGGTTTAAAAACACGAGAAAATTATCGAAAAGCAAGAAAACAATATGCTTATTAAAAAAAAATTAGTTTAGTGAGTAAGTATATACTTATTTCAAACTAAAAGGGATCTTTTAAATTTGTTTTAAGTTTTCCTGTGGAATATCCATCCAATTTTAAATTTTCCTTCGATTTTTTATCTTTCTTTTTTTAATTACATGTGTTTTAAAAAACTGAGGCTGGGTTTATGCAGGCAAATAAAAATAACAAATAAAAATTAAAATGAAAATTTTATACCAGTTGTTTTAATCCAATCAGATGCCTTGTTTGTGACAGGTTGCTATGGCAACAATCCGAATTTCTCCGAAATTTTTTCGGTCAGGTGACCTACTTGAAAAATTAATAAGTGATAATTTCCCTGGCTTGACAGCTGTCACGTGCAGATGTCAGAATAACAACAGAGGCGTAGGTACAATTTTCTATTCATTTTATCACAAAGTTATGATTGTTTTCCACAAATCAAAACTACAGTTTTTTTTAGTTATAAGAAATAAAAATAAATTTGACCTATACAGAAAAGGAACGGCCACCAACAGGTATATTCCAAATGACTCTTTTCATTGCTTACAACATAAACTTGCAAGTTTGCACTTTTTAACATATATAGATTAGTAAATTTCCCCTTAAACAAAAAAAGATTTGAAGCAGAAAAGTATAGGATTAGGAATATAGCTGACGAAAACGGTTACGACGAAGGCTTAATAAATAAGCTGATAAATAGACATTCTTTTCAAAAGACCTTTCGGAATTCCACTTTTTTCAGACAAAAAGATACCTCCGACTCAAAATTTGTATCATGGAATTTACGAAATTAGTTGCATGGATTGTGACAAAAAATATGTTGGCCAAACGAGACGCTCTCTTTAAAAACGATTTAAAGAACACTTAGCACACTTAAAATACGGAAGAACGGAAAAGTCAAGTGTGGCCGAGCATGCTTTTGAAAACAATCATAGATACACATTAAATAACCTAAAACTTCTAAAAAGTGTACCAAACAAAAGACTTTTGAATGCATATGAAGAGTATGGAAATCATTAAATCCAGAAATAGTTTAAATGAAGATAGAGGCCCCATCTCGTTTAGTACATTTTATTCTTAAGTTGAGGGGAGATAGGAATATAAAGCGTGATCAATCACAAATTATTAGTCTTGTCTCCGCCCACTAAAAGATACTATATAAAATAGAGTGTAGGTTAATTTAGTTTATTGTTTATCGTCTCCTGATGATGCTAACATTGTTAGCGAAACGCGCGTCGAGTGCAAAAAAGAGTAGTTTTGGTTTGTGGAAAACAATCATAACTTTGTTATAGTGCAACCAAAGGTTCCAAATTTCCAACATAGTATTCATTTTATGATATTTTCTTTGCGACAACAAAATTTAATATGACGAATAATAATTAATAAACAAAACAAAAAGATATTGGTGAAACGTCATTCCACCAATGCGCTGCAGCAGTCACGGCCAACTTCGCAGATTTTATGTTTCCTACCTAAATACTTACCGCGTTAAATTGTCATCGACTTTGCAAGAGAATAATTAATTTTCCCTTCTCTCTAGTAGTATAAAGGCGCATTTACACAGACAAACTTTCCTTTGATGTGGAAATGCCGACAAACATTTACACGAGCCTCTTGAGCAAAATGCTCAAAGAAATGTTCGAGCAAAATATCGTACAAAAAACACACGTAAATTTTGGAGAGAATGTTGAGCAAAATTTGTTTGAAGAATTTGGGGTATAAAAATTTCTTTACAAATTCAAAATATATATTGTTATCGGAATTCATTGAACTTAACTGAAAATAGAAAAACAAAGTTTTGAAATAAGGTATTTTTAATCAAGTGCTTTCCGACGGAAAAACGATTTGATGCCGAAATTCACATTTTACCTCATAAGCAACTTCGATTGATCTGATTTTTATAGGGGATATGCCAGTATACTTGTAACTTTTTTGGGGTTGTAAAAAAAACAAGAATAAAAAAAATAATAATTGGCACTTATTTATTGTTGTTGCCTGTAAAATATAATGATAAAAATTTATGTTTAAAAGAATATCCCATTATTTTACTTCCTAGTTTTATTATTTACTATTTATTTATTTATTAAATCTCAAATATATGAACAAAAGCACGTTCGGTTTAAATAATACCCGTTCATTACCCACTTTTACAACTCTACGAACGCGACCCTTGTCTAAAAAATATAATTTAGCAGTAATTTAGTAGACTGTGTCGCCGATCTATCATCCCGCGTTTTGGATTTCGCAGGTAGTAGGCCGGCCACCCTTTTGAATCGCAATGTTGCCCTTTGCATATTGTTGGTTCAGTGTCAGTAATCGACCTTGATTATTACATTAAATTGACAATAAATATCTATATCTTCAGCATTTTCATGAACCTTTTGCTTTTTTAAGCAACCCTTGGGACCTTAAACTAACTAGGTAAATCTGGTGTGAGGAATTAAAAAACAACAATAAAAGCTAAAGGTAAAGTAAAGCTACAAAAATATGTTTAAACAAATCCCCCTCCCCACCACTCTTCATAGTCGTGAGGCGCGGATTACCGCTTTAAAGTGCAATTTTTGAGTTTTTTGCCGATATTTGAAAAACTCAAAATTTTTTTGGAAAAAAAAAATTTTCCTGGGTTTTTTTTTGACTTCAGGAAAAAAACTCTTGGAAATAAAAAAAACTCTCAAGAAAATCCCAAAAAAAAACCCCGGGCAAAAAAATCCGGGAAAAACCCAAAGAAAAAAATATTATAAGTAACCCTAATCCATGTGACAAAACTGATAGTAGAGCCAATAATAATGTTTCGCTTGCGTCAGCTTTTTTTCACAAAAATTTTAAATAATAGTTGGTGTTCCATTTTTTTTAAAGAATTGAGATCACTGATCACTGATGTGAAATATTATTTATTCTCATCTTTAAGAATATGTTTCCAAAATAGATAGCAATAATTTGCTCAAAAATTTACCCGAACAAAATGTTCAAAGAAAAGCTCACAAAAATGTTCGCGCAAAAAATTTTAGATCTTTTGCACGAGCTTTTATTTGAGCATGTTCGTCTGTGTAATTGCGCCTTAAGATTATTAGAGTATGAAGAAATGTGTTCATTTCGGGATTTTGAGAATCTTTTTTTTACTATGGCAAAAGGAAAGTGAAAAAAAAATCAAACTATTTGAAATACAAAACACCTAGCGTCCAATATAACACATTAAATAATAATCAACTTGATACAAAGATGCAAACCTTATTTTACTAGAGTACCAGGGAATTGTAAAAATAATAGATGAATAAGTGAATAGCCACAATATAGGTAACACCGACATTCAAAGTGTCAAAAAAGTAATTAAATAGCCACCTTATATTAAAACACTAAACCTCAAAGCAAAATAAAAGCTTAATAAATTGACAAAATTTGTATTTTTTTAAAATAATTTTTGGTATAAAATTTTCCTGCCGAATCTCCTGCAAGCTTGAATTAATCTCCTTAAATTGTTTCTCTGTTGCGAATTTTTATAAGAAATTTTTCCTCGGTTGACGCCTCGGGATATTTTAAAAAACTCGCACCTCAAAAAAATAAGTGAAAATAAGAAATCATTTTGGTTTATATAGCCAAAATTAAATTCATAGAAAATGTTTCCGTTTTTAATTGTTTATTCAGATCAGTTAGATTAAACATTTCGATCTAAGAACAAAAGCCGTACATAGAAGATCACTGGAATTAAATTGGAGATTTTCGTCATGATTCCTTACAAACTAAAAATGAATATTCTATGCAGATGTCAAAAAATGGAACATATGGTACTTCAAAAGAATCGTCCTCTCAGAGGTATGTAATTTAAGGTTTGAAATATTCTACTTGAATGAAATCTCGAAAACATTTTCTGATACCCCAACCGTCCTGTCTAATTTGAACTACAAGGAAACTTTTCTCAGGCAATCCTGATTTTGGACATTTGAAACCACTAAATTTAAAAGGACCCTCGGAAGTTGAAACACGTAACTTCACCAAACAATCACATTAATCAGATAATTCTTGTATGACTGCTTGTCAAGTTAGTTCCAAAACCTTTGAATCACACAATGGTTCGGAATCAGAAAAGGAGTAATCAATCTCCGAAAACTTGAAACCAAATTTAGCTGATTCCACTTCTTCATCAAGCCCCAAGATAATGCAAGAAGAAGTCTTGTCAGTTATTAGAGAATTAAAACAAATAAGGGTTTAAAAATTCACCAAGGAAATGTACATTTCGAGTATAGAAGACAAAAATCAAGGGGCAAGAATACCCATATCTGACGAACTTTCTTCACCACTAAATCAAGTTTGACAAGTCTAATTAGAAACCAACTAAACCTGTGGTTGAAGACCAAGATTCTCGGAACAAGAGACTTTTATTCAATAATTACAATAGAGTCTTACAAGATCGGCTTTAGAAAATCTAATTCAAAAACAGATAACAGCCTTTCATTTTTCAAAAAAGTTTAAGTCAAAATAGACAAAGTTAAAAAATACCCATCTTTTTTTATTTGCCTGTATAAAGCCACCTTGAATAGACCCTTTATGGATCACAATTAACTGAAAAATCATTAGGCGCCATTAATTTTTTTGAAATGTCTGTTTTTCCCTACTTTAAAACCCAAATAACTTGGAAACAAAAGACTTTTTGACCCGGATAATATAGAATTTTTTGTTTAATTTCTTGTCACCCATTAAAAGGTTTGCAAAGAGACTTTTAAATAAAACTTTGTACATATAAAATAAGCTTGATTTATTTTCACAAGATTTGAACATGGTTTTAAACAAAAATTATGAATTTTAGGGTAATTGTTCCTCTTTACTTCTGCCTAATTTTTAAATCTACAATATATGATCTCAAGAAACGAAAAATTCCAGCTTACCCTACTTCAAAATGTAAGTATTCAAGTCAAAAGCCATTTTATACAGGGTAGTCCAATGAGACTGGCCATAGATACTTGAGGAAAAATATTTCATTAAAAACAGTTTTGTACGGCTCAGGATTTCCAAAACCTAAATTGGGTCGAGTTTCTGCCGAAAAGTCAAATAAGTTTTAAATCGTTTTAAAAGTAGTAGCACTGGGTATTATTTGTTTTTTTTTCTAGAAACCTCTATAATAAACGGAGTAATTATTTTTTTAGGAATTTACGCAGTAGTTTTAAAAAATGTTTTGAGAAATTTCTTAACTTAGTGGCTAAGATTTGTCAAGTCGTCGATTATGCACTTTATTAAGATAGGCAAAATCTAAGTTAAGTAAAAATTAAAAAAAAAATACTTAGAAAAAAATATACAGGGGACTCGCGAAATGATTAGCATTCAAAAAGATACTTTTTCGTAAACTATTTAATTATATAAAATTTTACTTCATTGCCTTTTTGGTTTTGGAGATAAGCGCCGTATTTATAGTCCTCCCTTGAGGGGAAACTTGAGGTTGCCTGACCGAAGGTGACCTATGAGGTATCCTTCTGGGTACCGATTCTGGAAGTCATAGGAAGTGATCGTTCGCCTCAGAGAAGAAAATTAGTTTCAACCAATAAACGCGCTTAAAAGCAGTGACGAAACGATCGAATAATCACCAAACTATTATGGGCATGCGCAGAGCTGCCTCGAACAACAATTTTTGAGCGAAGCCGTTCTCTCGACTAGGCCCAGGGGTCTGATTTTCGAATCCATACGAAAATATCCGCATACGTGTATTAAATAATAGCCAATTTTTATGTGGGTCTCTTTCTATACCGTGTGAAATGAGAGGCGAAAGATAAGCTAGTATGTGTGAACCGCGTTCGAATTCGACTGGTTTAAATCAATATTGCACGAGTGGGTGAAGGGTATTCGTGTTGTTTCGCATGAAAAACCGGTTATTCTTTCACGTACTACCCATGAATCAGCATATCGGCATATGTTTTGACTCCTCTTCTATACGGTATAGAAAAAGACGGAAGTAGTCGCATGCCAATAATTTCGTATGGTTTCAAAAATAGGACCCCAGTAGTTGGGAGTTGTAGGAAAGCTCGTGTGAAAAACGTCACTCGTATTATTTCAGAGCACGCTATTTGACGAAACCACCACGTGACCGAACTCGCTAATGCGCATGCTACGGCAAACTTGACCGTTTTTTAGAGTAGGACTCGCACAGTGGTCGATTTACGAACGCGGATATTAAAAAAAACTTCCACATTGTAGTTTAATTGTACAAAATATTTAGTTTTAATAAAAAGATAAATTTATTCTTATTTAGCCGATACACAGGATGATCGTGTGAATTTTCACATTTATCTTAAAACATTTTTAAGAGGTAAAAGATATATATTTAATAATTAGCTAAACTTGTGATGGTGGTGTGAGGGGGGATCTACGAAGGACATGTAGATTGAAAGACGATTGGAAAATGTTGGGATGTCAAATACAGTTTGAAGATAGCACTGATGGTCACGTGACTATTTAAAAGTGTCCAGTCACGTGATAATTTTGGTTACAGTTAAAGTCGCATGATATTTTAATTTTAAGCTCACTTCACAAAATTATACTAAAAATGTTAGTTAAGAACAATCAAATTTACTTTAAAGTAATTGACTCAATATATAAATGTTTTTATGTATATGGGGTATATTAAAAAGAATGCCAACCGAAACTTTCAAATGAAACACCCAGTATATTATTGCATTTTTGCATTCTGTTTTAAAATTCTAGGCATTTTTATATAACGTACCCTATGTCGATCGTTTTCGAGATATTAACAGTTGGATACTATCAAACTCGGAAAAAGCATAGTTTATTTTTTGGCCAACTATTCGCCTAGTATCTTGACAACCATATAGGGGCAAGTTTAGATACATGTTGAATTTTTAAATTTTTCCATTTATGTCCGCGTTTTCCGGAAAATCGACCACCGTGCGTCGTTCGAATGACTTTTGTGCGATTGATCACTTCTCAGGGTATAATCGTTCTATTACGCCCAGAATAGAGCTTGTCCTTTTTGCAGAAGATCGAGGTCTTAAGGCTCCCTCAAGGCGATCTTGTGCGACTCTGAATACTGTTTTGGCCCAGGTACACCCTAAGGAAGCAGGCCTGGATTAAGGGGGGGCTAAGGGGGCTATAGCTTCGGGCCCCGTCATTGAAAGGGGCCCCCAAATCTCAGGATAATTTAAAATTGAGATTGGATAATACACTTGATTTCAAAAAAACCGCATACATGCAGTCACAAAATTGACCTAGACCGCTTCAAGCTACTGCGAACATAGGGCGGAAGAAGTCTAATTTGCCAGTGTACGTACATGCAGAGACACCGCACGCCTATCAGTGAAGCAACCAATACTCAGGCTTGCGATCACCACTTGCATGACTTTCCTTTGGTATTTAGTACGCCTCTAACCACGGTGCTGTGTGGAGCGTAGTCAATGAAACCGGAATTTGGTCAATAAATACGCAAATTTTTATAACGTAATTTTCTTATTTTTTGTCACTGATAAATAAGAGCGTTTTATTGTCAACTGCTCAGATTTATCAGTGACGACGTGTAACAATGAAAATAATAAGGAGAAACAAAATAAAAGCAAGTTCTCAAAATAAAATAATACATTCTAAAAACCAAAAAGATTCTCCCAGTCAAAAAAAAATTAAAGCAAATGTTCGAAAAGTCCTCCTTGCTCGGCTAGATAATATCCGAGCCTACTATAAAAACCCCTTCTAACGTTTCCAAGCATGTTGAATGATAATTTGAAAAGCTTCTTCAAAAACAGATAGAAGTCATTAGGAGCAAGATCGGGAGATCGAGCTGGCCATAAAATAGTTCCCCGTGTACTTATAACCCGATTAGGAAATACATTATCAAGATATTCCCTAACAAGGCCAACATTGTGAGCGGAACAACCATCTTGTTGAAACCATGTTTCACCAAATCTTACACCTAACAACTGCCTAGCAGTTGGAATAATGTGCTGCTGCAGTAGATCCAAGTATCTAGGACCATTCAAATTGCAATTGCCGTTAATAAAAAATGGCCCAATTACGTGTTCCCCTATAATACCCCCCCCCCCAAACATTTAGTTTTTGGGGATACTGTGTTCTTACGTCAAAATACAAATGCAAATTTTCCCTCGACCAATATCGAACGTGTGTTGGGTTATGACGATTTGACCATTTGACCATCTGCACTTTTTCGGCAACTTCGTAGACATCCATTTTTGGTTTTAAAAATGTATTATTTCAATTAAGAACTTACCCATCTGTTTCTCGAGGAAGGCAGAAATAAAACAAAATAATAAAAACAAAATGAATTTCCAAAAGATAACACTGCAGCGTGCTTCGAATCCACCTCGGTCGTACGGCACGGAGAGTAAATTGGACTTGATTCCCCCTATGTTCGCAGTAGCTTGAAGCGGTCTGTATACGGACTACCAGCTAAAATGCCTAAAAACTTCAAAAGTACGACAATTTATCATATTGTTTAAAAAAAGGTCTCTAAAACTTAAAATATTTTTTTACTTAAATTAAAGGCAACCTTATTTTTATATTAAATTTTGCATAATACTAAAAAATCAGCAAAAATAATGTTTTAGTCTTTATTGAATAATATCAAATTATCACTCGAGTAACGGACGAAGGCTGTTCTATAAAGAGGGCGGTAACCCATTTTGGAGTTGATAAAATAACAATAATACGATGGAAACAGCGCTGGATTGAGAACAATTCGACGAATAGGAAACTTGGATTAGGACAAAAACGATGGTAAACTTAATACTAATAATTTTAACTTAAAAAAGAACTAAAATAAATAATTTAGTATTTAATAGGATCACCCTTTTTCTCTATTACAAGCTGCAAACGACTGGGCATTGAAACGGTTAAATTTTGAAAATACTGATGGTCTTCTGAGAGCTGATCCAATGCGCGATAAATAGCATCTCTTAACTCTTCAGCATTTCGTGGTCTCCAATTCCTTTGGTATATTATTTTAACGATTCGACCCCATATATTTTCCATTGGGTTAAGGTCAGGGCTAGCCAAGGAAGTGTTTCTATATTATTATTCTGAAACCATTGGCGAACAACATTGGCCGTGTGTACTGGACAGTTGTCCTGCTGATAAACGAAGTCATTATTTTCACGTAAAGCCTGTACAGATGGCAGCATAACGTTTTCAAGAATTTCAATATATCGTTCACTATTGAATCTTCCTTCGATTCTCCAAAAAAAAAAACCAAACCTCTATCCCTAAACCAGCCCCACATGTTTACAGAAAAATGTCCAGCTTTTTTAATTTGGTTTGTATATTCGGGTGCAAATCTACAATTTGCTGGACGATAAACTAAAATTCTTCTGCTGCTTGAAGATGATTAAAAAATTTTTTCGTCAGTGAAAACCACCCTCCCTCAGAAGTCATTATCACGAAGAACGTTGTTCAGTGCAAAAATCACTCTGGCCTGTTTTTGTTCTTCTGTTAGAAAAGGCTTCTTTGCAGCAACTCAAAAAGCGACTTCTGATTTCGTTACTATTCTATTTACTGTTGCTAAAGAACCAAAAAAATAATGTGACATTAGCTGCTTCAACCGACGTTAAAAAAGGATTTTGTCTGAGATGGTCAATAAGTCTCTCTTGCACTTCAGAACTTACTTTTGGTCGTCCTGATCCATCTTTCCTATCCGTAGAATTATTTTCAATCCAGCGCTTTTTCCATCCCAGCCGTCTTCTATTACTCGAGTGATAATTTGAACTTTTGTAAATGTATATATCTGTGGCATTTTTAAGGATGTCACACTGAATTTTAAGCTGTCAGGCATACTAAGCTGATTGTGCCGTATAATAGTATACACTAATGGAAAGCTAAATTTTGTGGCATAGGAAAAAATGCATGTATGAGTTTTTTTTTGTTTTTACATAGGGCCCCCACCATTATTTTAGCCCCAGGCCCCATTGTATCTTAATCCGGCCCTGTAAGGAAGCATTGTTCCTTGAACAAAGGACTCTATGAATACCGCTCTAAAACTTTTGGCACACCTCTCTAGTTTTATACTTTTAGATGAAAAACTGTACAACATATTTGCGATTCGCAGAAATTGGGAAAAAGTGATGAAAGCAAGCAAAAGTCAAGATTTCGAGAGATTAAAGTGTATACAGGGCCTACGGTTTTACATTACCACAATGATGATTATCAATCATACTAAGCTTAGTTATGGACCATTGTACTTTAGAAATCCGGTAGATTTTGAGATGGTAGGTATGTTTTATAAAACGTTAAAAAAATAAAAAAGACTTTACGGCCATTTCAAGCGGTCGGACGGGACAAAAAGTAACCCATTACTAGAAAAATCAGCCGTGACTTCTATATGATTAATATTATGACTATATTTTCTAATAAATAATTTCCTAAAATCATAGGATATACAATAATGTAGTTTAAAACAATAAGTTGTAACCAGAGGTTAAGAGGAAAAACCAAAACTTAGTTTTAGTAAATTCTTAGTTTTATATATTTCAATTTTTTACAAAAATGCTTTATCATGGCTTTTCCAAACTAAACTAAAGGCATTGGAATTAAAGGAGATAGCATGTTGTTAACATTTATGTTAAAAATTATTATGAACCTGGGGTCTGATTTTCGAATCCATACGAAAATATCCGCATACGTATACTGAATAATCAACAATTTTTATGTCAGTCTCTTTCTATACCGTGTGAAATGAGAGGCGAAAGATAAGCCGGTATGTGTGGACCGCGTTCGAATTCGACTGGTTTAACGCAATATTGCACGAGTGGGTGGAGGCATTCGTGTTGTTTCGCATGAAAAACCGGTTATTCTTGCACGTACTACCCATGAATCAGCATATCGGCATATCTTTTGCCTCCTTTTCTATACGGTATAGGAAGAGACGGAAGTAGTCGCATGCGAATAATTTCGTATGGTTTCGAAAATACGACCCCATGAACCAGTAAAGCTTTTCTTTTGGGTTGGACGGGACAAAAAATACAAAAATTGAAAAAATATTATTTGCTTTAGGTCTGAAACTGTTTGTATATTTCGACTTTTTTACATACCAAGAAAAAGTATTATAGTGGTTTTATGATTTGGAGTTATTTCAAGATTTTCAGCAAAAACCAGTAGATTGGTAAAGCGTTTTTCTTTTTTTTAATAAAATTACATTTGCTTGAAATGGACCTTTAGTGGATAACCGACCTGCATTCATCAAAGGCGTTTTCTCGCGTTGAAATTGTTTAAAATGTTTTTAAAAAGTTTGAAACATTTGTTTTCCCGCGTTACAATGGTGACGTCACATCTAAGCGGGTTAAAGATATTTTGAAACCGAATCCACTCTAGTTTCAAAACTGACGCGTGCGTAGAAGATACGTCAAAATTCTACATTTTTGTTTTAACCTAAGATTTTTTTTGTTTTTGCGTGAAAATGGATGAAAAATCATATTCTAGATATCTTGTTAGCCATTCTTCATGGTATCCCTGAGGTCTTATATGATTTTCGGGGCTTAAAAGAACAGTAAATAAAAAACTTCACTATCCATGTAGCTTCCATTGCCTGCCATCCATGCTACTAAAACTGGCCGTACACTCGAAGGTTTTGTTAAATAAACCAGTAGTTGATCCATTTTAATTTTAAACACCAAAAAAAATAAACAGAAAAACAAAAAAGTGAAACACTCGGTTCTAAATGATGACGTCACATTTAAATAGTTAATAATATTTCAAAATAATTTGAACACGAGAAAACGCCATCAACTTGAATTAGTTTATCAGATCTTACAAATTGGGTGAAAAAAAATTCAATGCTATATAGATCGTTTAACACCGGGTTTAACCACTAACAGGGTGTTTTTGGTCAGCACGTTTTTTTGTTATCCTAAATTTTGTTTTTGTGTATTTTTAATTTAGTTGCTAAATAATGGAAGAAAGTATTAAATATGTGATTCAAAGAGATGAGGCAGTGGCGGTCCCAGGGGGGGGAGGGATCGCGAAAACCATTGAAAATACAGAACAGTATTATAGAGTTTCTATTTATAAACAAGTTTTAGACAAAATCAATTCGGACATAAAATAGTAGTTTTAACAACTAGTGGCTAAAAAAAGCACAGTTTAGCCACGAGTTGTTAAAACTATTTTTTTTAATACCTTTATCAAAAAATCTAAGAAAAACAGGAAAATACTTCTAAAAATCTCGAACGAAGAGCACTTTTTGCAACACACCAACTTAACACTATAATTCAAGGCGGCTGGTAAATGAAATAACAATGCGGTTTCCATAGCGATGTGCCATTTTACTCGGTGCCGTTCATTGTTCCGACATTTTAATCTTTGAATTTTTACGATTTTTTTAAATGATTTTTTCGTAAATACTTGGTGAAAACCGGCGGAAATGACTTAATTTTTAGGCAACGGACAGAAATCTTTTTTTGCACCCGTGATCATGCAGGTATAAAAAAAAAGTATTTTTGACCTGAACAAATTCATACCAAGTTTAACATGAAGCCAAAATCAAGGCAAAATTAACTAAAGTCATTTCTAACTACTATAAACTGTTTTATTAATCCAAAACACAAATTCTTGAGCTTTTATTGGGAGAAGCTTCTCATGCCTCAGAAGATTGAAAACATAAATACTTAAAAACAATATGACGGAAATTCGTCTAACGGGCTTAGCGTTGCTGCATATCAACAGACATATTGAAATTGACATTGAGCGAGTCATTGACCGGTTTGCCCAAAAAACTGGAAATGATTTTTTTTGAGATAGGCATCTTATATTTGAGATATGCGCTATAAAAGGTAATGTTTCAACAAAAACCTTTTTAGACTTCAAAAAAAAAGTATTTAGCTATTAGGGTTTGTTTGTGGTTTGTTTGTTATCTATGTTTTTTATAACTGAAAAAATTATACGTAGTTTCTCAAGCGCGGATTTCAGGAGGATAGGGGAGTAGTTAACCCCCCGCCTTCCCTGGTTTTAAATTTTTTATGAAAACATTAGAAAATCAAAAGTAGGGCATAAATTGCGGCGCTATAACACCTTTGATATTTACGGTATTAGTTTAATTTTGTTTAATTTTTCTAAACATTTTCGCTTTTCTCGCTTCAAATGGCTGGGACCGCCACTGCTTCAAGATTGATATGAAACTATGCATGTTGTTTTAGATATGTGCGCATCCATTCTTCTACGGGCAAGTTATATTTGACATGTTGTTTATTATCCAGAGCTATTTTATGATTTCTTCCTTTTTGATGACAAACCAGATGTTGGAGATTAAAAAGAAACACGGCCACGTATCATTGTACCACTGTTTTGTGCTGTACCTTAACAGGATTTGTAGGTATGTTTCTTATTTCTTTATAATATCAAGTTTTGGGAGGCTAGCACAATACCACCTCCACGGAAGGCCAATCAACTCGATTCAATATGGCCGCGGAAGTCGAGGAACATATAAACCGCGCGAATTTTGCTATAGGGGCCATTCATAAGTTACGTAACGCAGAAATGGGGGGGGAATAGGTAAAAGTGTTAAAAAGTGTAACCAGGAAGGGAGGGGGGTGTGCAACTGCATTACATCGCAATTTGATCCGAAAAATATTTAAAACACGTATTTTTCAGGTTTCTAATTAGTGTGGAGTTTAAGGGAAACGTTGTTGCAAAAGAGCAAGAAGAGGGGAAAGGAAGGTTGAAATTGGGCAAAAAATGGTGGTACATAATTTATGGACGTCCATTAAGGTATATTTTAGTTGAATGTCTTTGTGGACGCCCCTAGAGGAATATTTTCTTTCTGGTTTTCTTTTAAACATTTTCTTCCATTTATCTAATTTTTTTCAAAGCCTAATTTAAAATTTGACTGAAAACTAGCAAAGCCATTTTGTTAAAAAAATAACAATATTTAGTTGAGAAGTATTTGGATAAAACTGATCATGCAACAGATAAAGTGAAAGAAAAATAAATATTGGTGAAATAAGGAGTAATGAACATTTCTCAATTTTTAAAATAGTTCACGAAAAGATTTCCCCAACTAAAAAGTATAAAAAAATGTTTCTCCTAATAGTTTGAAATTACAAAAGTTCGGGTTTTTCCACAATATGTGTAAAACAAATATATACATTACAAAAATTTTTTTTGCAATTTTTGCCAAATATCGTCTTATGTGACTGTTTTAATGCTATCTTCTATAGCTTTAGAGAGTCTAATTTCAGTCGCTTTGTATTTGGACTTTCTCATACATTTTATTTTTTTGTCAAATATTTAGGGCATCCTGGCAACTTTGATGAGATAACATCTAAAATTTAATAAGTAACCAATTTGTTTTTGGTCATCAATGTAAAAAAGACTTTTTTATGCACATAGGTGCCTCGGTCAGGTTAATGGTATAAATATAAATACATACATATAAGTAATACAACAAGTAAGTCAGGGAAAGGGTTGTTTTTTTTACAAACTACTATATTTTTGCACATACACACACACACAATTGTTTGATATTATCACAGAAACTACTGCTTATAGCTCAAAGCTGCAAACTTATGGGTCTTTAGAATATAGGTATTTTTTTAAATTCGCTTTTTAAGCGTGGTGCTTTCAATGAAACATTCAAAACGTCTTCTGTAGCTGTGTAAAATTGTGTGGACCCTTCAATGTCATCGGCTTTAAAATGTAGTTCATAAACCTCTACGAAAATGAAAATCGAAACCATGGTCAAAACATAAAACATAAATAGGTAGGTAGTTACCAACTTGGAAATACCACACTTCAACCGTGCAAGGTAAGCACTTTTGGAACGAGTCAACAAAAGACAGGAAAGTTGATTCAAGTGGTACTGAAAAATAACCTACACTTAAACGTCGATAAGTTTGGGTCTTTCTTATCATACTGAGTCCGACACTTAGGCACAACACATGCATGAGGCATTTTTAATAATGTTTAACAAAAACAATTATAATTTCACTAGGTATTTATACCACAAAACCACCACAAAACGCAGCATAAAAACAAAACCTCCGTACGCGACTCTTGACTGAAGGGCACTTCTATAAAAAAAGAAACTAATATGGTACATAATCCGAAAAACAGCCAAAAATAACGATTTTCACCTTTTCAAAACACGAAAAACGACCTGCTACAAAATGTAAACAATCACATATCACCTCGACTTTCGACGCCATGTTTTTATCGATTTTTGGTGTCGAGACGCTTCCCTTTAGAACGTATTGGCTAGCAACTTGTTTCCTCTTAATTGATTAGTCCTCCGCGAGACCAGACTTGCCAAGTGATCTAGGGTTGCCATCCGTTGGATTTCCCCAGATATGTCCGGGTTTTGGGGGCGTCCGGGCGGGTTTTTGAAAACGTCCGGATTTGTTCGTTTCTATGTTTATATAAAGGTAATTTCTCTCTCCTCTCTTTATTTTTTTTTCGATTTGGTTGTTAAAAGGAATGCCAATACTTCGAAATCATCCTGTATATGTAAATATGAGGGCGCAAAATTTGGTATATTTTTTAACGCATAAGGTTGAAGAAATTGTGATATATTTTTTTAGATTTTTTCCTTCAGTATTAGTTATGGTACTTATAACAATGTGCGGTCCGAAATTGGTTACCGTAGGTCCCCACGTAAACGAATTTATTTTTGCGATTCAAAAAAGTTGTCGTAACTCGTGGTGGACGCCAATTCTGCAGTTAGGATTCTTGAAGAAGTTTGAAGATATGGTAAGTTTAAAACTAATATAATTATTATTAATTTGACACCAAACGTGATATTTTAAAGACCAATCAGAGCACTGGAATTAAAAAAATTACGGATTTTCTTCTACCGGCTTGCCTACTTTTTTGGACCATTTAATTGCGCCCTTAAGAACGCATAGTATAAGGTTACTAAATCGCATAGTACCGATAAGGTTACTGAAATAAATCGAACTTGTTTAGATCGACAAATGAGGGAAAGTAGGTATGTTAAAGTGTTTAGAAATATTTTTGTAAGATAAAACCAGTACGGCCTCTTCTAAGGCCGATCAACCCCACCGTTTCAGTGTTCTTATAGGGAACGTACGAAAATGGCGGCGAAGGTCGAAAAAAGCCATAATAAATTAAAAATAAATAAATTTGATGTTTAATGCCTTTGCCCCCTTGCCTTACTTGATGGTTAGGTACTTATAATACTTAACTTCACGCCGTAGGTACTAAAATAACTAATTTTTTCAGTCGTCATGTTAAAATAACGTCCTCTGAGAATTTATAAAAAAAACCCACCTTGTATGTAATAAGAGAGACCTTTTGCACCTATAATTTTTATGCCTTTTTACTTTATCGCTTATTTCGGGCATGCGCAGTTACGAGGTAATAACGGAATCCCTTACTAACCGATAAAGTTTGACGTTACCAGCGGAGAATACCGTATCCCGTATAATTGACATGGTTGCCGATAGTAAAAATTTAAGTAGAAAAAAAAATAATTAAATTGATTTTTGAATGCTTTTTAATTGTAAAGATAAGGGCCAATTTTTGTTTAATAATTTTCTTTGGCTAGAATTTCGTAAGAAATGTAAAACATTGATTTGCACTGTCAACTGTGACAAGTGATTCCGATCTGTTTATCATAACCTCTCTTTTCTCTGTTGTGTTTTTGAGTTTCTAAAGATACATAATTAATTAAAATTCACCGTAAAAAACACAAGAATAAGATAATAGGGACTTATTGGGCTTTACTCTATAAGGTTTTACCATAATAAAAGAAAACCGTATTTTATTTAGGTTGAACCTTAACCATACTTAAAAAAAGTATTATTGTAGTATAAAATGCAAAGAATATTAAAAAGTCGTGTCGAAAAACAAACCAACCATCACTATTATCCGTGCTAATTGAGGTTATGTTTAAAGATACGGGACGTACGGTAACTGTACCGAATTAAGGGAACACCGCATTTTATTACGGTTCCCTTAATAAAAACGCAGGTCACGCGCATGCTCAGATGTCAAATGTCAATTTTCCTTAATAAGGGAACGCGAAAATGTACGCCCAATAAGTCCCTATTCTAAATGAAAAATATTATTGGACAAATTCTTTTTGTAAATCTTTATAATAATAAATACTGTATAAAGTCGTCCAAAGCAAAAACTAAAAATGTTGTCTTAAAAATAAAGTGGCGTTAGCCACGTCACAAAGCGTTATTAAGCGATGAAGTCACCTAACGGGGATTTTTTGTAAGAGGTGCAAAAGGTCTCTATTTAATGACTATTTTTATTTTGTATTTTTTAGTGTGTCCCGGGTTCCTGGTACATGTCTGTAGACACTCTTTTTTACCTAACAGGCATGCTGATAATTTACCTCCATCTTAAATACAATCTGAACTTGAACAAAATCCTGGCGGTGGTTTTTACAATTTTTTCAGTTATGTTCGCCTTCACAATTCATGCCAACGATTTTCCTGTGATGTTCAGGATTAACACAGAGTAAGGGCTAAAACAAAAATTGATGTTTAAGTCAGTGGTTTTTAAGCGCCACACCTCATTTAATTATCATATAAACGATTAAATCTTGATAATTCGTCAGAATCAAAAATTACAGGGTGTTTCTTGAATATTACAACACCACTGATCTAATGCTTCTTTTTAGTTTTTGACCTAGGAAAACAACATATTAAAAAATAAAAAAAATCGATCGATCGCCAGGATTCTATACAGGGTGTTTCAAATAAACGATAGGAGATGCGATGAATTGGTTTGAATTAGGGCAAAATTGCACAATTTGATGCTTTGCTCAAAACTAAAAAAAAGTTTACAAATTCCGTATAGCTCCGGAGATAGGCGGGAAAAACCGAAATTTTCATTTTTAGTTTTTATTTTTCTGCGCGCTTATTCTTAGAGCTGTCAAAAAACGCTTAAAACTTTCTACAGGCACTTTTTTAAGATCTTCTTACTGAGAGGTCTGTTTTTGAAACTTGACATTTGAGTGTGACAGGAGCACTGTAAAGTTCATTTTTTCTTATGGACACATCTTTTTTTCCTCTGCCGTTTGGTTCATAAGGGATGACAGATATTTTACAACCACATTTTGACAAGTATTTTACGTTTTGGGTTTATTGACCATTATCAGTCCAAATTTAATTTTGGTTTTTAACTTGAAAACCCGATTGCAGTACTTTTTTTAACATTTTAAAAATGACAGTTTTTTTGACATTTTGTAATAACAAAATAACTTTACATAGAGGTTAAAAAATATCTGTCATCCTTTACGAACCAAACGGTAGGAGAAAAACACTGAAACTGAAATGTCAAATCTCGAAAACGGACCTCTTATTAGGTAGATTTTAAAAAAGTCCCTGTAGAAAGTTTTAAGCGTTTTTTGACAGCTTTGAGAATAACGGCGCAGAAAAATAAAAACTAGAAATAAAGATTTCGGGTTTTTTCGAAACTACCCGGAATCTGTAAACTTTTTTTTGGTTTTGAGCAAAGCGTCAAATTGCACAACTTTGCCCTAATTTAAACCTTTTCGTATCTTCTACCGTTTAGAAGATCCCCATAGTGAGCATCGAATTTGGAACACCCTGTATGTATCCAGTACGATGTTCTACCAGTCGGTTAGATTGCTATTGTTTGTGATCTCTTACAAGTTTTGATATGATTAAGAAGAAAGAGGATTTTACAAAGCCTAGACTAAATACCTTGCATCCTAATAGACATGTGGATCACTCGGGGTTACGCGGGGGTTTGGCAAAAGGCTTACACCGGCCCTACCCCCCTAGAGTTGGCGCAATAAATGAAAAATCTTCTTACAACGAGTACTACAACATATAAAAAAATCAAACAATTCTCCGAATACAGAGCCTCGCACGAAATACATTGAAAAATTATTTCAGTGAAATTTGATAAAAATTAGTATGTTATAGTGGGTTATGAGATAAGAAAAATGTAGAAATATACAATGATTTCTATGTCTAGTTCCAGAGATATAGACGGTCAAAGTTTAAAAAGACGTCGTTTTGGGATATATTGAGCACGCTCAAAAAGGATTTCCTGACAGAAATAAAATAAGTTATCGACGAATATGGGTTAATGAGGAACCACACATGGACTTTCTTATTATTATGTTGGTAAAATGTTAACAGGTTGTATTCAGGAGCTAGTCAAAAAAATAATTTTTTTGACAATTTTTTTATTCCCCATTAAAAAAATTAAAAAATAATTTTTGATCAAACATTAATGTTTTAGTATTTTCTAGATAAACTAAACAAGTTTTTCTTCCTCGTAACAGTTACTTTTTGTTACATGTTTTTTTTTTATTTTTTTAAACTATAAAAACTTGACGAAAATTGTTTTCTACTACAAAATAAAAATCTAAATATTCTTTTGGATTTAGTTAAAGTGATAAGTAAATAAACGTTAAATAAAATGAATTTTATTTATTTATTTTTTTCCTAGCTACGGTGTACATGCCAAAAGTTCTATATTAATAATTTTTACAAGAAAGTAATCAATTTTTAATTTCTTTAAAACTGCCCGCCTGTATCATAGTTTTATCCAAAACAGGCTGCAATTGTTTTACCACTTCTTTATGTTTTTCATTAAGGATTATGATTTTTTAAATGTTTTTCAAGGTTCTCCAAACTAAATAATAACACTTTTGGTGGAACTGAAATATCAAACAAACAATATGATGTAAATTATGATTATCTATAAATGCTTTCTCTCATACCTATATAGGTACTCTACTAGGTACTAGTCAAAGTCAGTGGCTTTTCCAAAAAAAGGTTGGGGTCAGAAAAGACAGACGAAGGATATATCTAAAAAACAATTTTTCACTTTTTTATTAGTAACAAGATATCCAAGATTTATACTTATGATAATAATTCTTCACCCTTCTTCGGACAAGCCACTGACTTTGACTAGTACTCAATGGAGTATGTAGGTACAGTGGCGTACACTGGTATAGCCAGAAATTATCTCTGGGGGGTTTCGTCATTTAGTAATGAACTAATGACGGGGGTTAACTACTAAAACCCCCCTCTGGCTACTCTACTGTATTCGTATAAAGAAAAGCAATTACCCATAATCATAATTTATAGCATATTATTGTTTTTTTTTTTATAGTTTCGCCCCACCAAAAGTGGTATTATTTAGTTTAGAAAAGCTTTAGAAACCTTTAAAAAAATCATCACCCTTGATTCAAAACATAAAGAAGTGATAAAAAAAATTGCACCTTGTATTAGATAAAAGTATGATAAAGGCATAAGCAAAATTAAATCGATCAGTTTTGAAGAAATTAAATATTTATTACTTTTTTTTAAATTAATGATGTAGAAATTTTTGAATGTACCCCGTAGCTAGGAAAAAATAAAAAAATGAAATCAATTTTATTTAAAGTTTATTTACTTATCACTTTAACTGAATGCAAAAGAATATTTAGATTTTTCAGTTGCAAAATAATTATTTCGTAGTAGAAAACAATTTTCGTCAAGTTTTGATGGTTTAAAAAAAAAATGTAACACAAAGTAACTGTAACTAAGAAGAAAAATTTTATCTAAAAAATACTAAAACATATTTGCTCAAAAATAATTTTTTTATTTTAATATCGGGAAAAATAAAAAATTGTCAAAAAATTCTTTTTTTGACTAGCCCCTGTATACAACCTGTTAATATTTTACCAACATAATAATAAGAAAGTCCATGTGTGGTTCCTCAGTAACCCATATTCGTCAATAACTTATTTTATTTCGGTCAGGAAATGCCTTTTTGAGCGTGCCAATATACCTCAAAACGACGTTTTTTTTTTAAATTTCGACCGTCTATATCTCTGGAACTAGACATAGAAATAATTTTAAATTTTAACATTTTTCTTATCTCCTAACCCACTATAACATGTATTTCGTGCGGGGTTTTTGTATTTAAAAAGAGCGACTAACCACTTTATTGTTTTGTTTTAGTGTCTTCACAAATCTTTACAATTCTCCAGAATTTAACAAGCTATACATCAGTCCACTTTCAAGTTACACCACCATGTGCGTTGGTGTTTGGTTTGGAGCTTTGTATTTTC
Organism: Oxystoma pomonae; assembly: GCA_963921995.1. Classification (NCBI taxonomy): domain Eukaryota; kingdom Metazoa; phylum Arthropoda; class Insecta; order Coleoptera; family Brentidae; genus Oxystoma; species Oxystoma pomonae. Next base: position 895,614 of record OY998167.1, on the reverse strand, counting down.
ACACCAAAAATCGTCAACATCAAATGAATACAGTAAGTCAAATCATTCCTGACTACACGAGAAAGGCACAAAACTCACCCCCTTTATTTTTTAATCTAACCGAATCATTTTTATTAGATATCTATTTAAATGCAGTATTCAAATTTTAACGGGGTATTTCTCAGATCTAAATAAGACATTTTTTTTAACCGAAATCAGAAAAAGACAACGTTACTAGTAGCCGCGCCTCCACCGAATTTCATCATTCTTTTTTTTTATTCTATTCAGAAGTGCATTTTCCCTAAAAACCTTCAAAAACCCCAACTAAACCCGAATCAATTTACCTCCCAAATGGCTTAACCGATTCTCGTAATTCGTTTTTTATTCGATTCAGAAGCATCATGCCCCACACATTATTAAAAAAATATACTTCCCCTACCACAAGTCATTATTTTGGGCGTAATATAAAAAGACAACAAGATTTTGAATCATGCAAAATTAAGATACGGGGCTCATTGGAAGTGTATGAGGATTTAAACTAGTAGTTTTAACAACTAGTGGCTAAAATAGTGCTTTTTTACAAGCGTTGGTTTAAATAACGAGCGCAGCGAGGTATTTAAAAACGCGAGTAAAAAAATCACAGTTTAGCCACGAGTTGTTAACACTATTTTTTTAAATACCTTTATCAAAAAATCCAAGAAAGAGAAAAATACTTTTAAAAATGTCGAACGAAGAGCAACACACCCTCTTTACACTATAAATCAAGGCGGCTAATAAATGAAATAACAATCGTTTCCATAGCAATCTGTCTTTTTACTCATTGTTGCGACATTTTAATATTTGACAATGATATTTTGACGATATTTTTAAACGAGTTTTTTGTAAATACTTTGTGAAAACTGGCGGAAATTGCTTAATTCTTGGGCAAGAATTATTAGATTTTTTCAATATTACTATTTTCCGCTATTTCTCTTTAACTTTGGTTAAAAAAAGGACAGAAATATTTTTTTGCACCTGTGATCAAAAAAAAAAGTTTTTGCATCGGTAACCAAAAAAGCCATGCTTTAGTTATCTGCAGACACTTACAAAAATCATGTTTTTGATAAAGGTATAAAAAAAAGTATTTTATTTGCAGTCGGTTTAATTATTTGTCAAAAAGTTTTTATCTATCCCTAAACATGTAGGCAAATTACCGATCTACAGAGCGTTAAAGATTCATAATAGGTTCCACCCTTTCGTTCAAAATTTTAATCGGATCTATACCTGCCCCCGGACCAGATGTATGAAAGTGTAGGAAAGTTCCTACGATACCCGGCAATCGGGTGAGCTTCGGTCGTGGTCGGATAGGTTTCGGATAACTCGTGATCGCTTCAAAGCTTATTATTGGTCGATATCAGGGAGAGGACCGTTCCCGTGCGATCTTCCCTACGAAATTCAAGAATAAGCCCCCAGCGGCGCGCCACATTCTCAAGATAAAGAGAGACGCAAGCAGATTGTGTCTTCTTTTAACCTGTTAATAGAAAATTAGATGCATGAAAAAGATGCATGTATAAAGAAAAAAGTAAACAAATCTTGAAAAATTAACTTGGACCTGAAAAATACTCCCTTAAAATCTTGATACTAAACTTTGACACAGCTTGTATATCAACAACAAAATTATGATTGTTTTCCACAAACCAAAACTACACTTTTTTGCACTCGACGCGCATTTCGCTAACAATGTTAGCATCATCAGGAGACGATAAACAATATCCTGATGATGCTAACATTGTTAGCGAAACGCGCGTCGAGTGCAAAAAAGTGTAGATTTGGTTTGTGGAAAACAATCATAATTTTGTTTTAGTGCAACCAAAGGTTCCAAATTTCCAACATACACCTTGTATATGTTTTGCATTTTTCGTTTTAGTTCCAGAAGCTTTTATGGATATCTTCCATGATTATTTCTCTTCCGTTGCTCGTAATTCTATCAGATATGGACTATGAAGGTTTAATCCGATCTGTAATAGGACCTTTCGTAAAGCCTGCTTTCGCTGGCTGGACAGCACTCCTTATTGTAGGTTTATCCAGAAAACAAGGAGGTAATAATTCGGATCAAAATGGCAAAATTTGGTTGTTAAATTAACTTTTCCCACGAGCGTGCGGAAAAACGCTTTTCTCGCACTCATTTCCGTGCGGAAAATGCCACTTTTCCGCACGTACTGCGTTAAAAAAAATTCCGCACGCCGTGCGCGAAAGAAATTTTTCACGCACGCTGTTGAGCAAAAAAAAAATTCACGCACGCTGTTGAGCAAAAAATTTTTCACGCACGCTGTTGAGCACGCTTGTTGCTGAGCACGCTGTTGCTCAGTGATGAATCAGGTAGACTTGAAGTCGACGATGGCACTTTCAATGGTACTTTCAATGGTACTTTCAATGTTACCGTGATCAATAATTACCATAAAAATTAATTTTTTAAGCTTGTTAAAGTTTAGTTCTGAATAAAACATAAAATTTGTAGTTTTGACTATTTTTTCATTTTTAGTCTGCTAGGTTTAACTAAAATAATGACAAAATATTTTGATATCCCGCACGCTCGTAAGAAAAATGTTGTCCCTAACGCGTGCGGAAAGTATTTTCCGCACTTACGGCTTGTCCGAACTCAAACGCCGGTGCGTGCATAAAAGTTTAACTTTCCGCAGTTGTTAGGTAAATAACTATTTCTAACCTGTTCTAATAATAATTTCTGTCAGTTGTGTCGTGTCAGCGAACCCGATTTGACAACATTGAATTTATAGTTGGTTTTTGTCATATACTTATAGACTTAATATACACGGCATCGCAATGCATCTTCGTGAAAATTTTTGTAAGCAAGTCATAGAGAAAGTAATAGCTACGCGAGAGTGACCGATACTGTCTTATACTTAGGGAACATTGTTTATAGGCGACACGAGCGCAGCCAGTGGCTACAGGAAGGAACTACTTGTACAGCCAGACGCATAATAAAATACATATATGCTTTTGGTTAATTTTTTACAGACACATACTTATTTAATAATAAAAAGATATGAAGAAACTTAACAGGGCAGTTTTTCCATACTTTTTAGCGTTAAAAAAGCAATGCATTCGCGAAAGGTTTTAGCCCTATACAAACCTTAACCAACTTTGTACTGTTCCATGCAGCTAAAAAACTTTCTTTAGCTTACAAAAAGATTTTTGGACCCTTTAAAAATCTAAAATAGGAGGAGGGGGTTATAACTATGTTGAGGAATATTATCAAATATAAAAGGTAACATTTTATTATGTTATTTTCTTTTATTAATTGGGAAAAAATCTTAGTATAAAAGTCTTACAGATTTTATATATGTTTTAACTTATTAGCCACTAGCGCATCCAGCGAGATTTTGTACCACGTTCGAAAATAGCAGATATATGCTAATCTAAGGTGTTCTTGAACGCGATAGGTGTTGAGATACGTTAGGTATCACGTATCGGTACGGCACACGTATCGTATCTCAGCACCTATTGCGTTCAGAAACACCTTAAATTAGCATATATCTGCTCTTTTCGAACGTGCTACACGTTTCTGACCAACCAATGTGCTTGGTTCTCGCTAGATGCAGATACGTATACCGCGATGAGTTACAAATAGCTTTATGTCTTTATTATCTTTTTGCTCAACTCTATCTAATATTTTCTTCAGGGATTTGGTTCGCAAAAATCTGAACTCCAATTTTCGGCACTCTTAAAATAGTCCCATGCTCTCTAGCTCTAATCGTAGTGATCCAACCTGATTTCAATGGCATTTTAGACTTTACAATAAGTTGTTAATCCACTATATAGCTAATCCCATAACTCGCGCGATTTCCAACCAAAACTAATTAAAATAACTCCCAGACTTGACAGACTGTGACAAGCGGTGGCAAAAACCGGCAGGTACTAAATTAAAATTGTGTGAAATATATTTCGACATTGAAAAATATTCTGTCTTTCTTTCATGATCATATAGAAAGAGATGGAAGGGGCAAGGTACGTGTTGACTTAATACAAGCATTACTTTCACTCTCCACCGCAATGCGCTATGCGCTCCAGGAACGTAGTTCGTGCGCGGTCCTATCTTCCTGTTAGTCTCCGTAAGTTATTAGGTTGTCTCTGAAGCAAGATTAATCATCTAGATTATAGATAGGAGGCTATGAAAATTTTGAAATTTCAGTCGCATGCGCGATGCCCTTCACTGCGATGGTGGATGGTTGTATGAATATCACGTTTCACATTGATACAAGTAGTGTTTACTTTTCAAAAACCAAGCAGTTTTTTTACGTAAAAATATATGCCGCCCTAAATAAAATGTAATCTTATGGCGTTTTTAATCGCATTTTAATAATCGAAAAATTAATAAGATGTGAACGTGCCAAAGCAGATGTTTTCTCTGGATGATACCAAAACTATTACAGGCATTTGTTTTTCTCTGTATAAATAACTTTATTTTGCTTTCGGGTTACCGATTGCAGAGAGCCGCACCACAAACCAAATAAACACACCGGTGAAAGGGGAAATTCTAATTTGATGACCACGAATTTTAATGACCTTGATTTTTAAATAAAAAATTCAAATCTACCATCTGTATGTTGTTACTACGGTTACTACCATAGCAAAATTAACTACTACCATCCCCATATAACTACTACCATTAAAAAATCAATTACTTCAACTATTACCAACCCCATATGGCTACTACCATTGAAAAATCAACTACTACCATCATCATATAGCTACTACCATCGAAAAACCAACAACTACCACCGTCATATAGCTACTACCATTGAAAAATCTACTACTACCATCCCCATATGGCTACTACCATTGAAAAATCAACTACTACCATCTCCATATAGCTACTACCATCGAAAAACCAAAAACTACCGCCGTCATATAGCTGCTACCCTTGAAAAATCTACTACTACCATCCCCATATGGCTACTACCATTGAAAAATCAATTACTTCAACTATTACCAACCCCATATGGCTACTACCATTGAAAAATCAACTACTACCATCATCATATAGCTACTACCATCGAAAAACCAACAACTACCACCGTCATGTAGCTACTACCATTGAAAAATCTACTACTACCATCCCCATATGGCTAATACAATTGAAAAATCAACTACTACCATCTCCATATAGCTACTACCATCGAAAAACCAAAAACTACCGCCGTCATATAGCTGCTACCATTGAAAAATTTACTACTGGAGTTGGTAGTAGTTGATTTTTTAATGGTAGTAGACATATGGAGATGGTAGTAGTTGATTTTTCAATGGTAGTAGCTGTATGGAGATAGTAGTGGTTGGTTATCATTATATAGCTACTACCATCGAAAAACCAACAACTACCACCGTCATATAGCTACTACCATTGAAAAATCTACTACTACCATCCCCATATGGCTACTACCATTGAAAAATCAACTACTACCATCTCCATATAGCTACTACCATCGAAAAACCAAAAACTACCACCGTCCTATAGCTGCTACCATTGAAAAATCTACTACTGCAGTTGGTAGTAGTTGATTTTTCAATGGTAGTAGACATATGGAGATGGTAGTAGTTAATTTTTCGTTTTAAAATTTTTGGTCATTAAAATTCGTGGTCATTAAATAAGATAGTCCCGGGTGAAAGTATAAATGCCTGCCAGAAACATAGAAGATAAAGTAAAATCACAGTACACTATTATAGTGTGTGTACTGTGAGTAAAATTAAAAACCGAAAAAACACACCACTTTCGGAAAATCATAACAAACAAAAATGGCATCAGGAATAACATCAATCCAACGCACTTGCGCAAAAAGGCCGTATATCTTTATTTCCATATACAGGGTGTTTCAAATGCGATGCTCACCATGGGGATTTCCTAAACGGTAGGAAATGCGAAAAGGTTTAAATTAAGGCAAAGTTGCGCAATTTGACGCTTTGCTCAAAACCAAAAAAAAAGTTTACAAATTCCAGGTAGTTCCGGAGATAGGCGAACTCGAAATCTTTATTTTGTCAAAAAACGCTTAACGCACTTTTTTAAGATTTACCAAATAAGAGGTTCATTTTCGAGATTTGACATTACAGTGTGACAGGAGCACGGTCAAGTTTATTTTTTCTTATGGACACATGCTTTTTTCTCCTGCCGTTTGGTTTATAAAGAATGACAGATATTTTACAACCTCATTTTGACAAATTCAAAGATTAAAATACAAAGAAAAAAACGTATTTTTAAAATATTAGGTCAAGTTATTTGTTATTTCCAAAATATCTTGAGTAAGTTAAAAGCAAAAATTAGATTTGGCTGATGATGGTCAATAAACCCAAAACGTCAGGAGACTTATCAAAATAAGCTAAAAACAAGAAGCCACAGCCACCTCGGCCAAAAATGGGACCGGAAAAGGATCAAGGGACCGGAAAATTAAAAAGAAAGGTCTTTTCTTGAGAGTGGAAATATTTCGATTGTAATGTAGAACTTTCCGTACAAAAAATAGTACGAAAAGTGGCGGTCGTTTGAAAAAAAAATAGATTCACAAGACTATTGTTGATGCGTGTATTCTTAAATACTATAAAGAAACAACAAAGAACAACATTTGTTTGAGATAATGATGTGTTTGAAATTAACTCTGTGTTTCGGACTTCCATTGTCTATATTTTATTTATACACGACGTTTCGATCAGTACAATCTCTGATCGTCTTCAGGTGCAAACTACAATCAATTCCTAAGGCTACGTAATTATATATTGTAAGAAATCACTCAACCTCAAGTTTAAGAAGTTGGCTCCGCCCAAGGAGGGGCCTTTCAAATATTTGGGATTTCAACACTTGGTTTACTGAAAATACCCTGATTCATCCCAATAAAGGCAGCTTCAAGGAATTTGCGTTTCTTCCAGTGTGACTTCTTGTGTAAAACCTTTGCTTCTGCCCAATTCATTCGGTGTTGTTTTGACCATGCATGTTCGGCGATTCCTGATTTCGTTGTTTCACCTTTTTGGGTATTCGTCTGATGTTCCTTAAGTCTAACAAATAGTGGTATTTTAGTTTCGCCTATGTATGATTTACCACACTCACAAGGAACTTGGTAAATGCATTCCTTATTTTGTTTGTTCTCCGGTTTTGTTTTACTAAGAAGGCTTCGAATTGTATGACTAGATTTAAAAGCTATTTTAATATTAAAGTTTTTCGCTACTCTTCGAATTTTCTCTGATACTCCTTTAATGTATGGAATTGTAAGTAATGCATTTGCCTGGTTTTGGTCTTCTAATCTCTGTCCTGTTTGTTGAGATTTAGAAATAGTATCTGTTATAAGTTTAAGGCTATAACCATTCTGCTGCAGATCCTTCTTAATGTTTCTTATTTCGATTTCCAAGTCATGAGAATTGTTACAAATTTGAACGGCTCTGTTACACAAAGTTTTGATTATGCCTCGTTTGTCCTGTGTGAGTAGGTTTTCGATAGACTGTTCGATAGACTGTTGTTCTGATGTCGCTTTCTACTAGTTTGACAAGTACATCAAGAAAAGGAATTTGACAATTTTGGTCCAACTCCATTGTGAATTTAATGGTGGGTCTTATGTTATTTAGGTGGTGAAGAAATTCTGAAAGTTGTTGGTCATTCCCGGTCCAGACAATAAAAGTATCATCAACATATGTCAGGCAGAGCTTAGGTTTATATATATATGCAGTATCAACCCCGTGTGATTCGAACCACTCCATGTAAATATTGGCCACCACTGGCGAAAGCGATGCACCCATTGGCAAACCGTCATCCTGAGCATAAAATCTATCTTTCACTTGAAAATAAGAGTTATGCAGGCAGCACTCCAATAACTTCATCACTCCCTCCAGTGGTAGGCTGGTACGTTCATAAAGGGATTCGTCATCAACCAGTCTCTTTCTAATAATATCTAGCGATTCCTTTATCGGGACATAGACTTTCGACATCAAAACTGAAAGAAGACTGAAAATAAAAGATTTAAGAATATTAAAAAAATGGTTGGAATTTTCTACAAATGAAGCGGTCTCGCCTGCAAGAGGTTGAATAATTTTCAAAAGGAATTTGACAGATTGCTTGTTGGAGAATTTCTGGAACTTGTAATTGGGCGTAAGGGCATTAAATCTTTGTGAATTTTGGGAAGTCCATATAGATGAGGAGGCTTGCTATAATGTGGTATAAGTTGAGACCTTGTATTGTCCGGAATATATCTGGAATATTTTTTCAAAATTCTATAAACCTTACTTTCGATTGATTCCGTAGGATCTTTTGGGAGAAGTTTATAGTTTCCTTTGGCAAGTACCTCTTCAACTTTCTGGTCATAGGTTTCCGTGTCCAAAATCACTGTTGCATTGCCTTGTCTGCCGGTGAGCTTTTAACTAATTTGTCCTTTTGAAGATTCTTCAACGCGATTTCCTCTGTCTTGCTTATATTAGAGGTATGCTTAATAGGTTTGTCAATGATGTCTGCACTCGTCGGCGTCTTGTCGTGGAAGAGGATGACCTTCTATGGCGGTGATGATATCGATGGTGGGTATCTTCTTAAGAGCGATGGAAAAGTTAAGTCCTTTGCAAGTAAGTTTTCTTCTATGGGTGTCAATGTCTTCTTTGACCCATTAACGATGGTTCTTACAGCGTCGGTGGTCGATTGGTTTGAGGATGTTGATGGGCGAATTTCCTTTGGTGCTTCGCTTGCCAAGTCTGTCGTAGACGGTCGCAGGTTCGTGTGATTTTGTCCAGAATCCGCTGATAATCTTCCTCCATAGTATTTTCTCGAATCTCCTGAAACCGTTGTCCCAGTTCTTCTGTCAGTAAGGACTTGTTCCAGCGATGACAGCTGACTTGGGACCGTATAAGCGCTTTGCTGGCGTCATCTAAAATCCGCTGAACTCTTTGTCCTCTTGCTTGGCATAGGAATTGGATGTGCGTGTCTTCTCTGGTATGCTTAATTAAAGTTTTCTCGTAGCCTCGAAAAAGATCGCAGAGTTAATTGCAAAAAACAACATGTTAAAGGTCGGAAGGGAAAATTATGTTCATAAAGAAAATGTAAGTTAATTTTATCTTACAAAAATACAAAAAAAAATTATATACTCTTACCTATAAAGAAACGGCCCATGTAACCCAGACATCGGGCGATTTTGGAATTTTTTTTGATATGTTGTAGGTCTGGGTAAGGACTTTAAAAAAATGCCCCTTAAAAGTTGGTGAGGCATTTAGTTTAGCTACAGCAGCGTATCAAATGTAGGATAAAATAACATTTAATTTCCGAAGAAAGGATAGAGTAAATGTCCATTTGTAGATTTTTTCGTAATATTTTCTGACAGATTAGGTCATTGGCGCACCGTAAATTTATTAAAATACTGTTTATTTTTTCATTAAAAGGGCCAATTCAACGATATTAGGTGTATATGTATTTTGTGCTATTTTATCATTTTTTTTTAGTATATTTTATAAAAAAATAAATCAGTGGAGTGACATCCAAATATTAAAATAATATTTACTACAAAGGTTTTCAATGTGATTGGAAATAGTCTCGAAGCCCTTTTATAATTTTGATTTTGCTAGCTATTATATGTATTAGTTGTGAATTGTGGCATAGTGGCGTGATGTAAAATATATTGACATTTTTATTTTGTTCCGTTTTTTTTTTTTAATGAATTTGACCCAAAAAATGATGTTGGCTGTTACGAAAACATTTCCATTTACAGATAGATAGAATAAGTTTAATTATCAAAAGTATAGGTAGTATTGTAATATTTGGATGTTACACCACTGATTTATCATTTTATAAAATATATAAAAAACTATAAAATAACACAAAACACATACCCACATAATGTCATTGAATTTGTGCTCTTAATAAAAAAATGAACAGTATTTTAATAGTTTTACGGTGCACCACTGACCCAATCTGTCAGAAAACATTGCGAAAAAATCTACAAATATACATTTACACTATCCTTCAAAAAAGAAATAAATACTTGCATGTTTTCTTCGGAAAATATAATTTCACATTTGATACGCCGCTGTAGCCAAACCAAATGTCTTACCCACTTTTAGGTCGCATTTTTTTAAAGCCCTTGTCCAGACCTACAACATATCAAAAAAAATCCAAAATCGCCCGATGTCTGAGTTACATGGACGAGTGTGCGAGGTTCAATTTAAAACATGGATGATCGATTGACACGGTACAAATGACAGAACTTTATAACGCGCAATTGCTAAAATAAAAGTTTGCAAGAGGATAAAGGGAGACAAAAAATACCCCATACCAATAGGAAAGAACTAAGGAGCGGCTAATTTAAAACATAGTATTTTATAAAATATTTAAGAAACATGAAAGAAATTTTGTGTGTAAAGTAGAAACTGGTTTATTTTATTTTCGTTAGGTAGAAAAAAGCATAGTTGTCGGGGGTTTTAAAACTTTCTAATCTTGCATGTTTTATAACTAACTTTATTTTAGGTATTTTTAACCAAATATTCGAGTGGGATTTTGCCATAAAGATGGGCAATTTTACTTTCAGCACCTACATTTTTCACTTCTTCTTGGTGTTTCAGAGAGGGGCGTTGGATACGGAACTTTTTGTGTTTAAAAGTAGCAATTTGGTAAGTCTCAAGGCCAGTCTCCCGAGGAACAATTTCTGCGTACTCCACTGGTTAAAACGATAATTTGAATTGGCAATATTTTGGTAAAACCGCCTATGAACCTTGTTCTTAGCAGTCGGGAATCGTTTTTTTATTAGTAGATGGAGCGATGGGTTTTAAACGGCAGTTTTGTTATTATTATTTGGTAAATAAAAAAACTATGTACCATTTTAGGTACCTCTTTTGGTACTCATTAATGTTCAAACTCAAAGGAAGCTTTTTTTGTTTTCTAAGAAAAAAACTAAAAAAATAGATGACTTTCCTCAGTTCCATCAAATCAAAATAACAGAAGACAGAAACAAAATAATGTTTATGTTGCTTAATTTGGGACTATTATATATTAATCGAATTTCTCAAGAAAGTTACCTAATTAGCTTCAAACTCCTTGACATATATTGCATGAGAAAGAGAGCTCTATTTTATTAGCTGCAAAGCGCTTTGTGCTAGGGGGTATGCAAAATATATATTAATTTACGATTTTATATTGGCACATTTTTGGAATGCTTGCTTTCTCAGTCCCTTGCGAGTCAAAATAATCTTTTAAAATTTACATATTTTTTAGGTTGTTTGTTTGTTTGTTTGAATATCTAATAAGAAACAGTTAGTTTCACACCCTAAAATAAACAATAAAATATTTTATTAATTGCCTGATGTTAGCACTATCAACCCTTGTTAGCATGTAAAATTATTCAATCAAGTAATTTGATGTGATGAAGGTCAAATAAAAAAAATTACGTTATTGTACAAATTTAATATATTTTTTTAATTAATTTAATTATTTTTAGGTATTTGTGACGGTTTTCAACGTGGTGGCCTCTTTTGTTCTGGGAACATTTTGTTCCCTAATTCTAGAGCAACCGTTCGCAACCTTACAGAAAATGTACTTACCTCAGATTAAGGATCCCACTAAGCCCAAAGATACTGATGAGGGAAGGCATAATGGCGTTGAAAAAATTAAGTTGATAAAAGGGTGTAAAGCAGAATAAAAGATATATTTTTAAGCAAATTAAATTTAGTTTCAATTCTCGGCACGTGTAAAGCAATGTAAAACCTTCATCTAAACCACTATTTTAGCAACTGTCCGCAAATAACCAACCAAGGTATTTAAAAACGCGAGTAAAAAAGCACACTTTAGCCGCGAGTTGTGAACACTATTTTTTAATACCTTTATCAAAAAATCCAAGAGAAACCGGAAAATACTTTTAGAAATCTCGAACATAGAGTACATCTCGCAACCACACGCAATGGTTTCCACAGCGATGTGCCTTTTTACTCGATGATGTTCATTGTTGCCACATTTTAATCTTTGACAGTTTGACATTTTGACGATGTTTTTAAATGATTTTCTCGTCAATACTTGGTGAAAACTGGCGGAAATGACTTAATTTTTAGGCAAGAATAATTCGATTTTTTCAATATTACTATATTCCGCTATTTCTCTTTAATTTTGGGTAAAAAAGGACATAAAACTTTTTTTTATACCTTCATCAAAAACATGATTTTAGTAACTGTCAGCAGATAACTAAAGCATGACTTTTTTGGTTACCGAAAAAAAACTTTCTTTTTGGATCACGGATGCAAAAAAAGATTTCTGTCCGTTTTTTATCCAAAATTAAAGAGAAATATCAGAATATAGTAATATTGCCAATAGTTGTTAAAACTACTATTTTGGCCCCGTGAACAAAAAGTTTTTTTGCATCGGTAACCAAAATCTGCAGACAGTTACTAAAATCATGTTTTTGATGAAGGTATTAAAAAAAATTATTTTCTACTTTTAAGTGCATTTAATAAAAGCTTGTTCTTTAAAAGTTTTTTTTAATAAAAATTTTTTCTGCAATCGCCCTGTATATCGGTAATGAAGCGTTTGCGGAAACATATTTATAGAAAAAAAAAATCTTAATGAATTTTGAAACACCCTGTATATTTAATTCAGAACCTATGACCATCGATTAGAAAAACTTCCCAGCTTATAGCGCGCCCTGATTAAAATTTCTGATGTTAATCACAAGTGCTACAAAACACTATCTGATCATGTAATCATTTTTTTCATGGTTGTTTAACCGCATAGAATAATCATCAATAAAGGTTGCTTCGTTTAGTACGATTTATCACTCAGGGGCGATTTAAAGAAGAATCTACGAGTTTAATGAAATATCTGTTAGGTAAGAAACCATAGAGCTCTTGATATATTTATGTAATAGCACAAGAACTTTTTAAACAAAAAGCACTTTTTTATCAAAACCTTAAACATGTCCTAAGTCTAAGTATACAAGGTGAGTCAGAACTTATTTAAAGAAAAAAATGAAGGATGAGTTTGAAAGAGGTCCTGCATAAATATTCCGAAAACTGACAAAAAATTTGGATATGTTTCGGTATAATCAGTGGCGTAGCCAGAAATCGTCTCTGGGGGTGTTTCATCATTTAATAAAAATCAACTACCTACCTATGGAAAATTAAGTAGCGGCCTATTGCTTGAACTCTTAATATGAAGGGAGGGGAGAGGTGCGGTTTAATAGGTGTTTATTTAGTGCATATGACACAAAAATACTTATTTTTAGAAGCAAGCAAAAATTTTGAAAAAACTAACACTAAAATGCTGTGTTTACGCGTTTTGAATGTTGTTGACAAACAAATTGCTGTAAATTAAACAAAATTGTAATAATATTTAACAATGGTATAGTGCCGCAGGCGAAAATTTTGACAAAACAAAAAAAAATTATTTAAAAATTTTGATCTCCTAGGTTCTTTGCAGAATATTTCTGAAAAAGTAAATTGGGTTAGATGCCAAGAAGGGTTGGGTTGCGGTGTATATATACATTTGTTGCCAAATTCTAAATGTGCCGCAGATGAAAATTTTAAGAAAAATTATGCCAAGAATGCCATTTATTACACGCTTTGAATGCTGGTGATAAAAATTCCTTGGAATTAAACTACAATTGTAACAATTAATGACGTCATAGCACCGCAGGCAAATTTTTTAAAACTTAAGACATCACACCAAACAGACGACACAAACCGGAGTAAAGAGTCAGCTATAGTTCGCTCTGGGGCCCTTGATCATGATTAATTTATTGTATATTGGGTTGGACCTCCAGGGGGGGGTTTTAACCCCCAACCCCCCCCCCCTGGCTACGCCACTGGTATAATATTACCTGCTTAGAAAAGAGTGCTAAAATCTTTTAAGATGATTCTTAGTAACTTTGGTTAGACCAATCGAACATGGCATAATTAAAGCCGATTTAGTTTTAATTTACCTACATGGTGACACTTTAGGATTTTAATTTGTTTATCTTTACATAACATCTTGGGAAGTACAGGTTGCTTATTTATTTAAGGGGAACGCAACCGGTTTCGTCATTAGATTAATCCATAAATGTATTAGGTACTTTTACAGAAGAAGAATCGTAGAATGTTTAGGTAAGTCACCGTGCGTAATCCTTTCCCATGGGTAACTAAAAGATATATGGAATATCCTAATGATATTTCATTCAAGAACATAATTTTTATCTGATTTTAGTCGATTTTACGCTTTGTAAAGAGTTTAGTTTTTAGATCAGGTCGTTATCTCAACCTTTCACTGTGATTATAAAGTAATAAATGATTTACATAAATTGAAAATTGCACCATTTCTCTGCTTGTGTGGGGGCCTTTCGGCCCCGACCCTATTATTATTTTCTTTTTTTTATACTGGTACCTACTTTTCCATCCTTTAAGAATCAATCGCCCAGTGTTGCCTAGATATATGCCAAGAGTTAAGACACTCAATCAGATTTGTTTTTGGACCTACAAGTTTTGAAATCTACTACTTTCTCATTTGTGTTTTTGTGCGAAAATGACTTTTTAGTGGTCAAAATACGGTTAAACTAATTTTTTTGCAAAGTGTAGACCAGGACCCCGCCATCCTCTCTTATTTCTGACAAAAAAAGTCATTTGCTACGTTAAATTAAATGCTTATATTTCAGGAGAGCAGGTAAATTTAGCCTAAAACCTAAAACTAATAAAAAATACATATACATAACATTAAAGGATCACAGACATTCGAAATAATATTCACAAAATACCACAGTAAATTGGCATATTTGCAAAGTAGATAAAAAACAACTAGACTGGCCATTTTTTTTATTGAATTCTAATGTTGGAAATGTTGCTTAAACGACAAAATCCAAAACTGCTTAAGATTTCATTTTTTTTGTATCTGTATATTTTCCAACAAAGTCTATCAGTATGGAGATTAAGCACTACATTAACTTTAATTAAAGTAACACTCGCGGCATATCGGACAAAGCGTTTTTGTTTCTCACTTCATTACGACCAGGCCTCCAATGTCTAATGGAGAATCCAGACACCTACAGACCTGTTTCATCCTTATTAGGAATCATCAGGTAGTCAAGGCAGTTGAACCTACACAGGCACCATGCACACCTCTCGTATTTAAAATAAAAAAGTTTGTAAAGTGTGCATGGTGCCTGTGTAGCTTCAACTTCCAGGTATAATCCTATGACTCCCTGATGATTCCTAATAAGGATGAAAGAGGTATGTAGGTGTCTGGATTCTCCATTAGACATTGGAGGCCTGGTCGTAATGAAGTGAGAAACAAAAACGCTTTGTCCCATATGCCACGAGTGTTACTTTAATTTTTATTTGCGGACACGAGATTCAATTTGTTGTTTTTTAAATATATTAACTTTAATGGTTACGGTAAAGTATCAACGATGTGGATTTGATTTTTCGGGACAACTCTTTTACCTTTTGAGATTTTGATTTAAGGAACGTTTCATGTGATAAATTAAATGTAGAAAAATCTAATATCATAGGCTAAAGTCTAATAAGTCGCATTTTTGTCATTAATTGGGAAATATTTTTTTTCTTAAGTAGCAGAAAATACAAATTTAACGAACAGTGGATATCGAAATACAAAATAAATTCGAAAATCAATTAAAAATGCGACTTGTTGGACTTTAGTTGACTAAATTCCATTTTTTCAATTTTCTTGAGACCAGTAAATAGCTCTGGCTGTCGCTACCAATCTACATGTTTCTTTCGGAATCCTAGCTTAAAAAGTATCAAGTCAAATTGCAATAACATGCACATTGTAAGTCTTTGTGAGGGTAGGACCGGTTATCCTATAAGTCAATGTGTCAAATGGCCATTTTTATCTTTTGAAAGAAGTGCTAGATAACAAAAGTTTTGACTGAAACTAAGGAAAAAAATAAAGCAATACATGCATGTGATCCCGCAATGGGGGTCTCTTAATCGACTAAAATATCCAAGGGTACGTTATGGGTTTTGTAGGCGTTTTAAAAATAAACATTTTTCAAAATAAACCCATGAAAAATGGACTATACAGGGTGTTTCACAAATTATGTATAAAAATAAAAGACGTGATTCCTAACACTGGTCGGAGAAATAACCAAAAATGTGCTAAAATATTTTCTTTACCTTCGACTTTATAGTCAAGGGGAAGTGAGACTTGAGTACGAAAATGTTACCATAGTAGATTTTATGATGTCATATGAAAGCTGAGACTCCCCAGATTACGAATCCGCCGGATGACATCTCGTAAATGTTGAGCGTTTTGAGATATTCAGCAAAATATCCAAGATGGCGACCAATGAGTAAATTCGATTTTTCTTTTTTTTATGTAGAGTCAAATTGATGTTGTTTAATATTGATCTATAGGTTCTCGAATAAAAGGAATTCGAATCTTCCACCGAAAACTACCTAAAATGACATTTGGTACCGAAAAATGGATATTTTTAAAAAATTATTTATTTTACGAAAATTAGTGGCTTTTAATAAAGTTTTATAGGTTCTTTGATGTAAGACAATTTTTTTGACAGCACGTAAAGCAAAAAACTCACCACTCTAAAACCATCTAACATAAAATAATCTTATTTGGTATCGATTTAGAGGTTTTTGGATATAAGATTTTTGACAGTTTTCAAGAACATAAAAGTCTTGAGAAAAATCTAAAATTTAGTCAACCTAATCAGTATCTTTTATATCAATTTAAGGGTTTTTAAGTGAGGTGCAAATTAACGTTTGACATAGATGGTTTAAGTCGAAATATAAATAATAAATTTTTATTCTTGATAAAAAAAATTGGGCAAACATATAACTAAAGAAATTTGATCATGCCACCTATCTTTTTTGTTTGGTGGCTGGTTTGGTTTTTTATTTCTATCTAGGTCGCCATGACGTTCTTCAAAAACAAAACATTTATGTCAACTAAGCGTCACTCTGACAGATGCAAATTTCAGTTTTTGAGAGTGAAATAAAAAATAAATAATTTTTTTTAGGTAGTTTTTAATGGACGGTTCGAATTCCTCGTATTCGAAAACCTATAAATTAATATCAAACACCATCAATTTGAAATTAACTCTGTGTTTCGGACTTCCATTGTCTATATTTTATTATACACGACGTTTTGATCAGTACAATCCTTGATCGTCTTCAGGTGCAAACTACAATCAATTCCTAAGGCTACGTGCTTATATACTGTGAGAAATCACTCAACCTTGAAGTTTAAGAAGTTGGCTCCGCCCAAGGAGGGGCTTCCAAATATTTGGGATTTCAACACTTGGTTTACTGAAAATACCCTGATTCTGCCCAATAAAGGCAGCTTCAAGGAATTTTCGTTTTTTTCATTGTGACTCCTTGTGCAAAACCTTTGCTTCTGCCCACTTCATTCGGTGTTGTTTTGACCATGCATGTTCGGCGATTCCTGATTTCGTGGTTTCACCTTTTTGGGTATATGTCTGATGTTTCTTAAGCCTAACAGGTAGTGGTCTTTTATTTTCGCCTATGTATGATTCACCACACTCGCAAGGAACTTGGTAAATGCATTCCTTATTTTGTTTGTTCTCTGGTTTTGTTTTACTAAGAAGGCTTCTAATTGTATTACTAGATTTAAAAGCTGTTTTAATATTAAAGTTTTCCGCTACTCTTCGAATCGAAAAAAACGAAAATTCCTTGAAGCTGCCTTTATTGGGCAGAATCAGGGTATTTTCAGTAAACCAAGTGTTGAAATCCCAAATATTTGGAAGCCCCTCCTTGGGCGGAGCCAACTTCTCAAACTTCAAGGTTGAGTGATTTCTCACAGTATATAAGCGCGTAGCCTTAGGAATTGATTGTCGTTTGCACCTGAAGACGATCAGAGATTGTACTGATCGAAACGTCGTGTATAAATAAAATATAGACAATGGAAGTCCGAAACACAGAGTTAATTTCAAACGCATCATTGTCTCAAACCATCAATTTGACTGTAGACAAAAAATAGAAAAATCGAATTTACTCCATCCCGCCATCTTGGATATTTTGCTAAATATCTCAAAACGCTCAACATTTACGAGATGTCATCCGGCAGATTCATAATCTGGGGAGTCTCAGCTTTCATATGACATCATAAAATCTACTATGGTAAGAAAATCCGGGTTCGATTAAAAATGGCCACTTATCCCCTTGACTATTACATTAAAGCTTATAAACAAAATACCTAACAAAAAACAATCATCAAGCAAGCAAGTGCGTTACCCGTCACGCTCCTATCTCCGTATCGTACCACAGAAAGTCAACAAACTATGCAATATTAGCTGATTCAGTTTTGAATGTCACTCGTGTGGTGCGGATTTTATGTTGTGTTTTGTTGGAAAAAACTATTCATTTCTTGGGTCTTTACATTAATAGAGCTATGTCATTATTTGACCTTTTTATTTCGTTATGAGAATATTCAGCGATTAGGGGTTTTTGTCACTTTATATGTGTCATACTTCAACGAATCATTTGAGTGCTTTTCGTGGTAGAGTCATGTCGTGGAAAAATGCTCCTCGTTTTTTTTATAATTTTTGTATTACTTGCAGGCCACTGCTGTAGAAGTTTCTGACATAAGTTGTGAAACACCCTGTATAAGTTTACGTAGTTGACCAATTTAAGTTTTGTTTTTATGATTTTGATCGGTAAAGGGATATACTTTATGAATTCGATTGATGACCTCTGTAGGACTTAGGGACATATATACAGGATATATTATACGTTAATTTGGGTCCCCTGACATCAACTTTTGGATTAAAACCAAATAAGTTTTTTGTTTTTCTTTGTGAATATTTTATTTTAAAAAAATGTCCATCATCTCTGGATTGGCTCAAAGGTGCCAGAGTGGCTTCAATTGGATTCATAAAATAGATCCCCTCAGTTAAGATTCCTCCAGATTGCTACTTAACTGCTGCTTAATATAATAACACCAAACACCGTTGTCCGTACAATAAAATTACCTTACAGGGGATCTTTGGCATGTAAATATAGGGTTTAAAACATCGTCAGATTCGTTTAAACGTTAATCGGTGCACTGTTAGTTGACAACTTTGACGAAATGTTATCAGCGCCCAAAGAAGGATTCCTAACATCATTTTGGCTGGATCCAATTTGACAGTCCTCCAGTTCGCTTTCTTCCAGAAGTGGGATATCTAATATATTTATAAAGAAAATACTATATTCTCTGGCCAAAACAAAGTGTATGCATTTTATTTTAATTAAAACGATAGGGATTAAATCAATATTAAAAAAAGTACCGATGTAATCAAAATAAGTATGCAACTCAGCCACAATTTTTAGTGTTCTCTATTTCCTATTGAGGATGGAAAAACCCATAACTCATCACAAAATGTTGAGGGTTACTACCTACCCATCATATTTTATACCTTACTCTAAAAGGCATAAAATCAGAAAAAAAAGATAAAAAAAAACAGAACGTTAGTCAACTTTACATTTTATATGATTTCCCTTAGGATATGAATAGTTTTTATTCGTTAAAGGACCCCGCCCACTTAGCATTGCCAGTGGCTTTCGGTTGGAATAGGCTGGGCGTTGGATATGTTGTAGATCTACTCTCCCTGATCATCGTTTAAATGGACTTGATTGGACACACGGTTTCAGAGATATAGGTGTTGAAAGTTGGAGGTTTCAGATTTTAGGGATTTTTCACTAAAATCAGTTTTTTACCTATTTTGTTGTATTCGAGTAGGGCACAAACTTGAAAAACCTAAAAAACATTTTTTTCAAAATGCAATTTATCGTAAAATCGCTGATTGAAAAAGAACAAACGGTGAAATATTTTTAATTTTTTGATAATATAGAAAAATCTTCAGAGAAAAAAAAAGATAAGCTACATATATACAGCGTAGATTCTTTAAACGGAACGGTGCTTCTACCGGGTTACAATTTGGTTAAATAAAAAAATCCAAAAACACGTCAACTAAGATTTTTAACTTCCTTTAATGGTGCTATCTTGGATTTTATTTATGTCATTTTGTTTACGAGGTATGGCAAATTTTTTTTTAAATAGGACACCCTGTATATTTTGCAATTTTTGAAATCTGCAAAAAATTCTCTCTTCAGCAATACTACACAGTAGGATCTATCTTTTACGATAATCAAGATATTTTTATCTAAATCTGTATGGAAAACTTCGATATTCATTCAAATATCCCCTGTAAAACAGGGCATAGACAACAATTCCATGCAAGTTTAAATGCCTCTATCTTGGAAACTATAAGAGATAAAGTATTAGTGTGTAGTATTGTCATAAAGGTAATTTTTTTACAATTTAAAAATGTCAAACTATACAGGGTGTCCTATTTCAAAAAAAAAATTTTTTTGCCATACCTCGTAAAAAATCGACATAAAAAAATCCAAGATTAAAGAAAATCAAAAATCTGACCCGCTAGAAGCACCGTTCCGTTTAAAGAATCCACCCTGTATATAAGCTCATCACACTTTGTGAAAAACGTCCCCATTTCTACTATGTATATGTGTATGCCATGCTAGATACCAGAAGGCTCAGTCGATTTTGACAAAAGTGGTACCGCTGGGGGCTAGGGAGATAAAAATGACAGAAAGGCGGCTCGCATCCGCCCTATTGATTTTCTTCTTGAACAATATATGGCATACAGTACATCTGAGACTCAGAGCACTCCAACGGTACCACTTTTGTCAAAATCGGCTGAGCCTTCTGGTCTCTAGCATAGCATACACATATACATAGTAGAAATGGGGACAATAACCCGAGCATTCTTCAAGTTTATGGGCGTTTTTACAAAGTGTGACGAGCTTATACATATGTAGCTCACTTTTTTTTCACATAACATATCAAAAAATAAAAAATATCTTTTTGTTTATTTTTAATCAGTGATTTTACAAAAAATTGCATTTTAAAAGAAATTTTTTTTTTAAAACTGTCTGCAGGTAACTAATGGCTTTTTTGGTTACCGATGCAAAAAAACTTTTTTTTTTTTCATCACGGGTGCAAAAAAAGATGTCGGTATTGGAAGAATCTAATTATTCTTGCCTAAAAATTAAGCCATTTCCGCCAGTTTTTGCCAAGTATTTACGAAAAAATCATTTAAAAACATCGTCAAAATATCAAACTGTCTACGATCAAAAAGTTGCAACAATGAACGTCACCGAATAAAAAGGCACATCGCCATGGTTATTGTTATTTCATTTACCATTGTTATTTCATTTACCAGACACCTTGATTTATAGTGTAAAAATGGTGTGTTGCGAGAAGTGCTCTTCGTTCGAGATTTTTAAAAGTATTTTCCTGTTTTTCTTGGATTTTTTGATAAAGGTATTAAAAAAAAGTGGTAACAACTCGCGGCTAATCTGTGCTCGCTGCGCTCGTTATTTAAACCAACGCTTGTAAAAAAAAGCCACTACTTGTTAAAACTACTATTTACGTTTTTGAACTCTATGCAAATGAAAAATGTCAATTTTTTCAGCTGCATTTAATAGCCTGGTTCTCTACCTAAAAATGGAAGTAGCAAGTTAGCTACTCGAATACAACAAAATGAGGAAAAAACTGATTTTAATGAAAAACACCTATATCTCTGAAACCGCGGGTCGGATCAAAAAGAGGTCCATTTAAACGTTGATCCGGGAGAACAGATCTACAACATATCAAACCCCCGCCCATTCCAACCGAAAGCCACTGGCAATGCCAAGTGAACGCGGTCCTTTCTTAGACTTTCTTTACTTTTTAGTGTGGAGAGAGAATAGATATTTTGGAACGCTTAAAATTTTGACAACTTTAACAGCCGCTGTGGTAGTGTTTAACAACCACTACCACTGCCACTCGTCGATTTTACCAGAGTTTTTGGAACACATTAAAAACTGTCACTTGTAAAAAAAATGAGAGATGGGAAAAAATAAAAAATTGGCTTAATATTACAAAATAAGTGTTTTATATGTTGGAGCCTGGTCACATTTTATTATTTTTAAAATTAACTACGCCAAAATCCTCTAAAACTAAGCAGAAAAATAACCGCAATCACAACGAAATGGATTCGTAGCTTACGGCAGTGGTAGTGGTTAATTACCACTACGGAATGACGTTTAGCTATTGCGCAGACGCAGTAATTATCACAACCACTACGAAGTGTCAAAAAAGCGTTCCAAAATGTCCCTAATAAAACTTCTGAGGTTACTACCAACATTGCCAGTGCAAATATGCAGGATAACAAGTTCTAGAAATGTGGCACAGATTCTCAAAACCAAAAAATGTAATATTTACTAGATCATCCCGTTTTGCAGGAACGAGGCTAGATTCGGCCAGGGTGGAAGTGAAATAAAGTTAAGTACCGATATAAGTATGAGGGTAGTTCTACAGAAATTGGTAAACGTGTCCCTTTTAAGAGTGAATTTGCATCCTAAAAACAGTTCGCTGACTTAAACAGATAAACCGCACATCAAAAATTAGCAAAATTTTGCACAGCGGAGGCTTCTGGTATCCCCTAGAGACCATTCGCGTGGTTTTTAAAAAAAATATATATATCTTGTTTTTATTTAGTTTTTTAAAATAATCGATAATTTTTACCGTAATTAAACATTTTTAGGGTACGTAAAATTATGTCAAAAACTTAAAATTATGCAAAATACTTGAAATGGTTCCGGCATAATGCTTTAAACTTTCACCGTACAAAATTTTATAAAAATTTGACTAAAAGTTTTTCAGATTAAGTAAATTCACCCTTAAATATATTTTTAACTACGAGATACATATTTTTTTTTCTTTCGAGGTACAAAGTTGTTATTGCTCAAATATTCCCCGCTTTAAAAAATATAAAGCGTATCTATTTTATATTTATTATGCTCAAGTACTCCAAATATCTGTCCCCTTCCTATTTCGTTATCAATCACGTGTTTGAAAAATATGCAATAAAACATGACAAACAATAGAGATTTGTTTGTTATCAGACACGTATTTGAAAAAATGAGATAAAACATGGCAAACAAATAAGATTTGTTTGCTCGGTCAGACAATTTAGCAAGGAAATTATTTTTTGCTAAAAGATGAAAACATACTCTACCCAAAGGTTTGTCTTACCGTTTTAGAACTACCCACGGTACCTGGTCTAGCAATTTTGCCCTACTCTTCGACCCGATGACGACACAAAGATAGCAGGTGATTGTTGTCCGCCATTTAAAAATTGTATGAAGGTTTTACAAATTAAATACTGATTTTTCTTTTTTTTTTTGTTTAAACCAAATAGAAATCAAGATCATTAGTTGGTAATAAGTCCTACCAAAAGTGTTCAATTATTATTTAGTTTAGAGAACCTTGAGAAACCTTTAAAAAATCATAATCCCCAATGCAAAACATAAAAAAGTGGTAAAAAATTGCACCGTGTATTAGATAAAAGTATGATAAAGTCGACGCAAAATTAAATTAAAATCTCTCGATCAGTTTAAAGAAATTAAAAATTGATTACTTTTTTGTAAAAATTATTGAATATAGATAAGAAAGTTAATTTACTTATCACTTTAACTGAATGCTAAAGAATATTTAGATTTTTAAGTCGCAAAATAATTATTTCGTAGTAGAAAACAATTTTCGTCAAGTTTTTATTGTAAAAAAAATTAAAAAAACATATAACACAAACTAACTGTTACTGAGAAGCAAAACGTGTTTAGTTTATCTAGAAAATACTAAAACATTATTGTTTGCTCAAAAATAATTTTTTTATTTTTATATCGGGGAAAATAAAAAATTGTCAAAAAATGATTTTTTTCGACTAGCCCCTGTATACAACCTGTTAATATTTTACCAATATGATAATAGAGACATAAAGCTATTTGTAACTCATCGCGGTATACGTATCGGCATCTAGCGAGAACCAAGCACATTGATTGGTCAGAAACTTGTAGCACGTTCGAAAAGAGCAGATATATGCTAATTTAAGAAGTTTCTGAACGCAATAGGTGCTGAGATACGATACGTGTGCCGTAACGATACGTGATACCTAACGCATCTCAACACCTATCGCGTTCAAGAACACTTTAGATTAGCATATATCTGCTCTTTTCGAACGTGGTACAATTTTCTGACCAATTAATGTGCTTGGTTCTCGCTAGATGCGGATACGTATACCGCGATGAGTTTCAAATAGCTTTATGTCTCTAGTATGAAAGTCCATGTGTGGTTCCTCATTCCTCAGTAAACCATATTCGTCAATAACTTATTTTATTTCGGTCAGGAAATGCCTTTTTGAGCGTGGCCAATATACTCCAAAACTTTGACCGTCTATATCTATGAAACTAGACATATAAATCATTTTATGCTCTCATATTTTTCTTGTAATTCGTGCGGGGTTCTTTATGCAAAAATAATATAACCCCAAATCTCACCCATCAAAAAAATCAATAAAGAAAGCAGGCTTATATCTTTGTGTCGTCATCGGGCGGGCGGAGCAAAAAAATTACTAGACCTTGTTTATTCCAGAGACCGCGAGAACTACCTATATAGGTATTACTTACCTTCATGGTTAGCCGAACATGCGTCAAAGGAGGCCAAACTGCCACAATGCACTCTGCAAGAAGGATTCTGAGATGCGGCGCTTTGTCCACTGTACGACGATGCAGTATCCAGAGTCACGTTAGTGGAACCCTCCGATAGTGCCATTGTATCGGTGGAACCCATAGAGTCTCCTGCTGATACGCCACTGGCTGACCGGGTACTCGGAGTGTGAGATATGCTGTAACAAAGGTGCCTAGCAATAAACGTGAAATTTGCCGGATCGGACGTTTTTGTCTTTTACATTTTTTTACATTTTGTATTTCTTTGATTCGGCCGTGTCGATTTTTTTATTCTCTTCGGCAAAACTCGCCACTTTTTGTCCTCCATATCTCTGCGTTAACAACATAAAACAGACGGTATACAGGGTTCCTAAGCAAATCCTTAGGAGGCCAAGCAGCCGTGTATAAGACGCAGACAAACGGAAAAGCACATTAGGCAGAAAAGGATGAGCATGGGGCGATGTTGTCACTACATCTTACACGTAGTAAATCCATTCGGATAATTTAATTGAAAAATGTTTGCCTGCGGCGCCCTTTATCTTCTCACTCGAAACCAAGATCCCCCGTTTTAGGAAAACTGATCCCGTATCTGTTTCTAAATTTTTTCGAATAAAAGTAGAGTATGACCATGGGGGAAATAATTTTTTTTTACGGTATGACGAAAATTTCGAGAAAGTTGAAGAAAAAAATAAAAAAAGTGGCAGAGCTCAAGTTTTTCGTAAAAAAAACGTTTTTTGTAAACAAACAGAACAAAATAAATCTTTTCACCCCTTTTTGGGTGTTACAAATATTGGCAGCCCCTTATTTTTCGCTTTTACCCTCCCGCTAGTTTTGAAGAATTGGTTCGCTACATGTTTCGAGATCATGTCATAAAACACCTTGAAAATATCAAATGTAGTGTAGGGCCAGCTTTATTTAAAATCAATAATATCGCAAGCAAAAAGTTCTGCAGGAAAAACAGCGCCGTTTATTGATTTCTTTGGCTACTAGTGCTAGCTGCATGGTTTGCCCGTTTCCGGATAGATGTCACTAGTAGAACAGAATGGAAAGAAATTTAATTAAAAGCGAAGATATTTCTTTCTAATGTTAACAACCTTACGAGTTTATCGCTCAGTATCGTAAATAATGGACCCTGCCGCCTCCTTTAAGCAAGAAAAAGCTGTGGTTTGGACCTGAAAACATCTAATTTTTAATTAGATTAGATGTGTGGCCGTCATCTAGCGGAATTTGCAGACATCTTGTCAACGGTTATTATTGCAACTATGATTTATGCTCACAATGAAAGAGTGGCGACAATTTTTTCTCATGAAAGCAGTCCGGAGATAATAACAAAACTGGCACCATTGCTCAATATACCTGTTTCTTTTGTGCGCGCAGAACTTTCTATGCCATTTCTGTTTGATTTATTGAAATCCTATCCCTAAGGAAAATCTTAGGAACCCTGTAGAACGTAAGCTGGCGTCTGGTCTAGACGTTATACGTTCCAAAAACGTGACCTTGATAATAAAACTCAACGCTAGACCGCAGAGATTGGACTCTGATATCTGTATTCGAGCGGAAGTCTTTGTTTTTTTTTACAGATAAAAGGAAAACAGAATATTGCGCTATATTACACCTTAATATGAGCTTCAGGCTACTGCGAACATAGGAAGAATCAAGTCCAATTTACTCCCAGTGCCGTACGCCGTACTGCTGCAGTGTTATCTTTTGGAAATTTATTTTGTTTTATTTCTGCCATGGTCGAGAAACAGATTGGTAAGGTCTTAAGTGAAATAATACATTTTTAAAACTAAAAATGGATGTCTACGAAGTTGCCGAAAAAGTGCAGATTGTCAGGGCAGACCATTTAAGTCTCAATGAACTTTTTTTGGAGAATTTTGTAAATCGCCCAGAACCTAGTTTATCAACGATTCATAGGTTTGTGCAGAATTTTTTGAAAAGCTTGGTTGTGTAGCGCCAAGAAACCATAAAAAACCCACTGTTTTGAATGACGGGCAGGAAGTACGAGATGTGATGATTTGCGCTGCAGTGGAGGAAAATCGAAAGTTAACTAGCCACCAAATTGCTGAAGCAGTTGATACGTCTTCAGCCACCGTCTTACGTGTTCTCAAAAAGAATGGTTATCATTCTTACAAAGCGTCAAAAACGCATCAAATTTTTCCGGAGGACAACTAGCGTCGTATGGAATTTTGCGAAACAATGATGGAAAGGGCTAATCGTGATGAAAACTTTCTGAGATCTATTCTTTTCACAGATAAAAGCACTTTTCCATTATTGAATTGTCATAACCCAACACACGTTCGATATTGGTCGAGGGAAAATTTGCATTTGTATTTTGACGTAAGAACACAGTATCCCCAAAAACTAAATATTTGGGGGGGTATTGTAGGGGAACACGTAATTGGGCCATTTTTTATTGACGGCCACGACAATTTAAATGGTCCTAGATACTTGGATCTACTGCAGCAGCCTATTATTCCAACTGCTAGGCAGTTGTTAGGTGTGAGATTTGGTGAAACATGGTTTCAACAAGATGGTTGTCCGCTCACAATGTTAGCCTTGTTAGGGAATATCTTGATAATGTATTTCCTAATAGGGTTATAATTACACGGGGAACGATTTTATGGCCAGCTCGATCATCCAATCTTGCTCCTAATGACTTCTATCTGTGGAGTTATATCAAAAATAAAGTTTACGGGCATGAAAGGGCTAATAATTTGGAAGAACTTCGGATTATATTAAAATTGAAGAAGCTTTTGAAACTATCACCCCTAACGTGCTTGGAAACGAAGGGTTTTAATAATAGGCTCGGATATTGTCTAGCCGAGCAAGGAGGACTTTCCGAACATTTGCTCTAATTTTTTTTTGACTGAGAGAATCTTTTTGTTTGTTTAGATTGTATTATTTTATTTTGAGAACTTGCTTTTATTTTGTGTCTCCTTATTATTTTCATTGTAACACGTTGTTAGTGATAAATCTGAGCAGTTGAAAATAAAACGCTCTAATTTATCACTGACAAAAAACAAGAAAGTTACGTTATAAAAATTTGCGCGGTGATCGCAAGCCTGAGTGTTGCTGGCTCCACTGATAGGTGTGCGGTGTTCCGGCCTATGTTCGCAGTAGCCTGAAGCGCTCTGTATCTCGGCTAGTTTTTTAAACGATATGTGCCAGACTTTTTTCAGGTCACAGCTTCCAAAATTTTTTTTTAGAAATGGAATGGCTAGGTAGGTACATACCTATTTAATTTTTTAACCTAAAATTACGCCGTAACTTTCACTTAAAATAGCAGCGGAGGCCTAATTTTGCTACCTACTAAAATGATTACTTCAAAAAAAGCGCCGCAGGAGGAAATTTAAAAGAATTCTTAAAATGTTCACTTAAAATAGTGCCAGAGAGAAAATTTACAGGAATGTGTTTAGTTTTAAGTAAAAACACTATCGATGCATGCGAAAATTTTTTGAAAAAGTGGCCAAGCAAGGGTGGTACATGGTTTCAATTACAGATTTTTAGCCTTAACTGCCTTGTTGAGGTCAGGCACACCAGTTTATATTTAGTCAAGCATTTTTTGCGACGCAGCGGGTGTTCGAATGGAAGCTGGGACGCACTTGTGTTGTAATAGATCAGTGAATTTCTACCACGGATTACCTTAAAGGTGAAGAAGATTATATGTTTTATTGACGGTTCGGTCTAAGAATTTTTTTAAATGAAAAAATGATTTTAATATTATACTACAGCTACGCAATTTTCCCAGCTTTTACTTAAAATATTATGTTCCGTCGACCTAATTAAAGCTACCACAGAAGAATTTAAAGTTGGCGAAACATTATTTCTTTTAACCGCTGCTTTTATGTCATGCTATATGTGTTGGGAATTTGGAACCTTTGGTTGCACTAAAACAAAATTATGATTGTTTTCCACAAACCAAAACTACACTTTTTTGCACTCGACGCGCGTTTCGCTAACAACGTTAGCATCATCAGGAGACGATTAACAATGAACTAAATTAATCTACGCTCTATCTTATATACAATCCTTTAGTGGGCGGAGATAAGAGTAATAATTTGTGATTGATCACGATTTTTAATCCTATCTCCCCTCAACCAAAGAATAAAGTGTACTAAACGGGATGGGTCCTCTATCTTTATTTAAACTATTTCTGGATTTAATGATTTCCATACTTTCATATGCATTCAAAAGTCTTTTGTTTGGTACACTTTTTAGAAGTTTTAGGTTATCTAATATGTTCAATTGGATTAAAATTGCAATGGTAAGAAGGAAATATCAACACTATATGGCCCATTTCTTTCGCCAAAGTATCACAATAGTATTGTTTTTGTACTGAAAATGCTTTAATTATTTCAAGCAATTGGTTTTTGGTGTAGCTATCCTCAAAATACATATTATTTTCTAACATGTTGTGCTGAATGGTAAGTTTTGTGTCATTTGAACACCGAACTTTATTTATCCTTCTACTGTGGTAGCTCGCATTATCCATCACAATTACACTATTTGAAGGTATATTGGGTAACAATTTATTCTTGAACCAGTTTTCAAATAATTCCGCTGTGGTATCGTCATGGTAGTCAGTATGGCAATCCTTTATATTTTTGGCTGATAAGGCCAACGCATTTGGTATAAACCCATTTTTTGTTCCAGCATGAATTATTGTGATACGCTTTCCTTTATTTTATGGAGCTTTAGTTGTGCAGTGACCAGACGAATCTACCCAACCTTTATCTGGAACTTCATGGATGTCAAACCAACACCGTACTCAACGAAAAAGCCAGTTAACTCATTTTCGTTTTAGTATCCTTTGGCCTATGATCGGTGCTATATTGACACCAAACTGACAGAAAATCCATGTTTTACTTGTCAACTTGGTTATAAAAATGGCAGCCACAATAGGCTAAAGGGCACTGAGGCGGTAGGAGTTAACAGGCTTTTTAGTTGAGAATGGTGTTGGTCAAACCAAGTTTCATCGAGATAAACAATATCCCTATTACTTTCTCTATACTCCTGTATTGCAATTAAATACTCCATTTTTTTAAACGGGCCGATTCGATAATAACTTGCCGTTTATTAATTTTTTAAAATTCATTTTCTCAGGATCTCACGGCAACACTGTATTCCTTTATCATCTTTATTTAATCTTTGAATTCATGTTTGTAAAGTAGGAATCATTTGTTCCCTATATATTTGATATATTTTTCTATGAATGATATCCACATCACCCATGTCCAATTTCATAGAAATATTAGAATCCTTCCTTTTTCTTCTCCCAACTATCGGTTTATTCACTAGACGCTATACTGTTTTTTACTGATCTTCGTGTTAAAGCTGCCGCTTCCTTCACTGCAACAAATTTTGATAATCCATGTTCAAGAAGGGTGATATAAACGTCAAATATCACTTTTTTTGTATCGAGTGACAAAATATCACGTTTAAATTGTTTTTATCACTTATTTCCCTTGTAACGCCATTATTCCCCTTATCTCCACGTAACGTACTGCTAACTGATTTTCAAAACTACAAATCAGCTTGGTATCTTAAGCATGTCCTTATTATTTTAAGAAAATTAATTTGTAACGTAATCAAACCCTAATGTTATAACGTCTCGTAATAAATTTTAATTCGGCCAAAAAGGTGTACTTATAGTAAGCCTCAGAAATGGTAGCATGTTTACAGCGTTTTTTTATTTACTTTCACACCCCGAACAATACGTGATTATTAGGGTAAGGGATTAGCATTTATAATGAGTCTCTTAAGGCGCAATTACACAGACGAACATGCTCAAATAAAAGCTCGTGCAAAAGATCTCAAATTTTTTGCGTGAACATTTTTGTGAGCTTTTCTTTGAACATTTTGTTCGGTTAAATTTTTGAGCAAATTATTGCTATCTATTTTGGAAACATATTTTTTAAAATGAGAATGAATAAAATTTACTTCAGTGATCAGTGATCTCAATTCTTTAAAAAAATGGAACACCAACTTTTATTTAAAATTTTTGTGAAAAAAAGCCGACGGCAAGCGAAACATTATTATTGGCTCTACTGTCAGTTTTGTCACATGGATTAGGGTTACTTATAACATTTTTTTTAGGGTTTTTCTCGGATTTTTTTGCCCGGGGTTTTTTTTGGGATTTTCTTGCGAGTTTTTTTATTTCCAAGGGTTTTTTTTCTAAAGTCAAAAAAGACTTTTCCAAAAAAATGTTGAGTTGTTCAAATATCGGCAAAAAACTCAAAAATTGCACTTTTAAGCGGTAATCCGCGTCTCACGACTATGAGGAGTGGTGGGGAGGGGGATCTTTTTTAAACATATTTTTGTAACTTTACTTTACCTTTAGATTTTATTGTTGTTTTTTAATTCCTCACACCAGATTTACCTAGTTAGTTTAAGGTCCCAAGGGTTGCTTAAAAAAGCAAAAGGTTCATGAAAATGCTGAAGATATAGATATTTACGATAAATTTAATGTAATAATGAAGGTCGATTACTGATACTGCACCAACAATATGCAAAGGGCAACATTGCGATTCAAAAGGGTGGCCGGCCTACTACCTGCGAAATCCAAAACGTGGGATGGATGATAGATCGGCGACACAGTCTACTAAATTACTGCTAAATTATATTTTTTAGACAAGGGTCGGGTTCGTAGGGTTGTAAAATTGGGTAATAGACGGGTTATTTTTAAGCCGAACGTGCTTTTGTTCATATATTTGAGATTTAATAAAATGTATATAGGTTTTTTAATTTGACTTAATTATTATTGTAAAAGACTAAACTAGGAAGTAAAATAAAGGGATATTCTTTTAAACGTAAATATTTATCATTATATTTTACAGGCAACAACAAGAAATAAGTGTCAATTATTATTTTTTTTATTCTCGTTTTTTTTAAAACCCCAAAAAAGTTACAAGTATACTGGCATATCCCCTATAAAAATCAAATCAATCGAAGTTGCTTATGAGGTAAAATGTGAATTTCGGCAGCAAATCGTTTTTCCGTCGGAAAGCACTTGATTAAAAATACCTTATTTAAAACTTTGTGTTTCTATTTTCAGTTAAGTTCAATGAATTCCGATAACAATATATATTTTGAATTTGTAAAGAAATTTTTATACCCCCAATTCTTCAAACAAATTTTGCTCAATATTCTCTCCAAAATTTACGTGTGTTTTTTTGTACGCGATTTTGCTCGAACATTTCTTTGAACATTTTGCTCAAGAGGCTCGTGTAAATGTTTGTCGGCATTTCCACATCAAAGGAAAGTTTGTCTGTGTAAATGCGCCTTTAGATCTATGTTCATACTA
The DNA here is from genome assembly GCA_963921995.1 of Oxystoma pomonae. Lineage (NCBI taxonomy): Eukaryota > Metazoa > Arthropoda > Insecta > Coleoptera > Brentidae > Oxystoma > Oxystoma pomonae. The sequence goes on along the minus strand of OY998167.1, from coordinate 863,828 downwards.
CACCACATTATATCTATATGTAAAAATAGTGGGAGTTACCCGATGCATCACAGGACCTTCAAAATCCATCATATTTCATATCAAATAGAAGATGGCATACTTCGTGAATTTTTTAAAAATTTATAATGTTTTATGATTTTTTTCAAAAAATATTTAAGCAAGAATGTTTTTCTTTTGGCGATAAAAGCAAAACCAACGACAATTTTTTTTGACAGGAATTCAATTGCATTGAAATTATACCAAAGTACCTACTTATTAATCGGCTCGCAAAAAGAAATTTTAATAAACGAAATTAAAAATTCGTCGCGGTAAATGAATAGGCCTGTGGGACGTCTCAACATTCAATTGGCCTCTTATTTTTATGGTCATTAAAATTTGGCAGTTTATTGATAGACCCTAAGACGACGCCGAAAAATACGTATCAATCTAATACGACTATGATTTTTTTTCAAAACTACCTAATTTTTTTATTTCTGATAGCGGTCAAAAGTTGTTGCCAACAAGAATTATGGCATTTACTATTTTTAATTAAATAAAGCCCCTTTATACAATACAAATTAATTTGTGTGTTGCTTAATTATCTAAAAGGCCTTTAGAAAAACAGTTAGAGAATTGACAAACCTTAAAAAAATGTGCCACACCACCCATAATGCATTTTAAAATTTTTTGATCGGAAGTGATTCAGGTCTTATGTGAGATATAGTATGTTTTCACATCGTATTCAATACCTATCGAAAATCAAGCATCTTGTTCTTTCATATATCACGCTCTCTATCGGAACAGAGAACCTGCTCTATGAAAGAAAGAGAAGAGAATCTTTTCAATACATATTGAGTACGATGTTAAGGCCACAAAAACAGCATAGATTTGAAAACACTGCTTTGCTGTTTTTGGGCCAATCTTTACCGGGCAGAATATCGGAAACGAGAAAACGGAATCTGTTGAAATTTGGCAGGAATGTTTATTTTTGAATTTCTCACAACCGTATCCAGACAGTTTTTTCCAAAAATCTTATCTGGCTTTTTATTTAGCCTCGTCGATAATACAGAAATCTGTAACAACAATTTTTGGATTTTTTTATTTTTTGAAAAAAATACACCAAATTTCGAAAAATCCTTTGGATACGGTTGGAGATTTTTATAAATCCTATTATCTGATAACAAAAAAGTGATGGTTCTTTTCTTTATAAGCGAGATTTTCCCGGAATTTGGTAGACCCAAGGAAACTGAGTGAATTCGATTGGAGTATTGGAATTCAGGTTCCGCGTAGCCACCGGCCACTTGTCTAATTGGACATTCGGGCAATAAATTGACGAATGTCAAGTGATAAAAATAAGAATACGGAAATTTGTTACTTTGCTAATACGTCCTAATAAGTTATGCTTTTCCTCACATATGGTGTTCGCACCGTATTCTGAACACTGCACGATCTCACTCGAAATGGCATTAGTGATGCCACCTATTGTTGATCTTTTAAAAAAATACCAAAGCAGTGTTAAAACATACTAATAAGATTATCAATGATTCAAAATATTTAATTTTGTTCGAAAATAATAATTTGAGTACCAAATTTGATCAAAATTATGATTGTTTTCCACAAACCAAAACTACACTTTTTTACGATAAACAATGTTTATGTCTCCTGATGATGCTAACGTTGTTAGAGAAACGCGCGTCGAGTGCAAAAAAGTGTAGTTTTGATTTGTGGAAAACAATCATAATTTTGATTTAGTGCAACCAAAGGTTCCAAATTCCCAACATACCAAATTTGATGATATGTTTGTGTATTTTACTTTTTATTTTACAAAATCTCTTTTTGTCAATAGCGTGTAAACAACTCAAACCTTTAAAAGAGAACTCTTGGTGGGCCAAATTTGGTAGCTCGCAGTGGGTTCACCCCACCAATAAGTACAACAAATGTGTCCCCCTCACTAAACTAATTCACGTGTCTGCTTATTTTTCGGAAATTTTTTCGGTCACGTGACCTAGTTGAAAAATTAATAAGTTATAGTTTCCCTGGCTTGACAGCTGTCACGTGCAGATGTCAGAATATTTAGAATTGATGATATTTTCTTTGCGACAACAAAATTTAATATGACGAATAATAAAAAAACAAAAGATCTTGGGTGGAAATAACGAAAATTCAAACCTGGATGAGCATCCCGCAAGGAACACACAAAGGACCAAAGTGAAAAGAGAAATGATTAAACGATGTTTCGCTCTGGGTAACCAGCGTGAGCTCTTCAGTGGTTCCACTGGTCACCCTCCCCATACATCATTAAACACCATCATACACTTTGATTTCCAACTGTGAATCACTCGCAAATAGGCATCGTTCCGCACTGGTACTTATCCAAGTTACCTGATACGGATTCGTCCTGGCGTGTTAATATTTCTAATAGGATTATGCTCCTAATTTTTTTTTCCTACCTAAATACTTACCGCGTTAAATTGTCATCGACTTTGCAAGAGAATAATTAATTTTCCCTTCTCTCTAGTAGTATAGGTTTATTAGAGTTTGAAGAAATGTGTTCATTTCGGGGAAAGTGAAAAAAAACAAATTCAAACTATTTGAAATACAAAACACCTAGCGTCCAATATAACACATGTGCCTATACACCTATTTTTCCCTATCCTCTAGTACTATACTATTGTGTGATTTAAATAAAATATAATCAACTTGATACAAAGATGCAAACCTTATTTTACTAGAGTACCAGTAAAAATAATAGATGAGTAAGTGTATAGCCACAATATAGGTAACACAGACATTCAAAATGTCAAAAAAGTAATTAAATTAATTAAAACATTATATTAAAACACCAAACCTCAAAGCAAAATAAACGCTTGCCAAATTGTCAAAATTTGTGTTTTTTTTTTAAATAATTTTTGGTATAAAATTTTCGTACCGAATCTCCCGCAAGTTTGAATTAATTTCCGTAAATTTTTTCTCTGTTGCGAATTTTTATAAGAAAATTTTCGGAAAAAATTCAAGCTCTAGGAAGATTATAAGTGAAAATATCTGGTTTCGAGAAAGCTTGGCTGGGAAGTTTTAAAATGATCACCCTGTATACGCAATTTGATAGTGAATTTCCCTTTGATTTTACCCACTATCCACTCCCATACTAAACTTTATATTGGCACTAATTTAGCAAATAAATACTTCCCAAAAGTTGACCGTCCGCTACACACCGAATTTTCGAAAAAAACAACCAATACACCTTCTCGTATCCGCCATATTTAACAAATGAACGCCGCTCTTTAATTAAAATTTGACACGGTCGCTTTTTAACGAGCCCTAAAACTTACGAGGCTCAAAAATTTCTAAAAAAAAACAAGTGAATAATAGTCCTTCATTACCGATCGTATTTTATAAGGCATTGATTGATATTGGGTTTTTGACAAACCCTTTTTTTTATGTTCCAACTCCAATCAGTAAATATGATAGTGTGCTTTTTGATATCAACGTTTATGGACAAGCAAAATCATTTTCTTTTAAAATTTGGAAAAAGTTTTGTTAATCAAAATAGACACTTACAGTGGGATTTACTAAGATCTAAAATAGTACAGGTCTAAATATTTACACCTGTGGAGGGTAGTAAATTTTAAAACCAATTTTCAAAAACCACTTACCATACAGAAAAGACACAAAGTTATTGATTATTTTCTATTGTTATTGCAAAATATCATTGAAAAACTGCTTTTTTTCTTAAAATACACCATATTTTAGAAGAAAATGCCCTAAAATTAATTTTTTTTTGACAGGTTTCAAAATGGCAAATGGCGAATACGCCAAAAATTTGGCACATAATAGCTTCATTATTTGTGTTTGAACTTATAAAGTTAGTGATTTTTTAGACTAGCTCAGGGGGGTGTAAGTAACCGTTTTTACAAGGATTAATTTACCTTATTAAATATCCCAAGTTGTTCATTACCCAATAAAATACCTCCTATTTGGTCCAGAAAAACGACATATTTTGAACCCATTTTCAGCACAAAAAATATATTTATGAGGGAACTACGAGGCAAAACAAACATAAGTGAAGGTAATTGATTATGCACGAAAAATATACCAAGCAAAAAAACCCACGACAACTATTAATTTATTTACAAACTGAAAGTAAAACATTGAGGTTATCTAAAAGTTCAGTCAAAGAAATTTTCTTTACTCCAAGCCTAATCATTTTAAAGCTGTAGCTTTCATCATTAAAGGTTGATGCAAGCCAAGGTGCAAGCAGAGGTAAAAGATCTGAACTCGCTGTTTGTGATTGAACGCAGCGCTAATATTTTTAAACTGACATTTCGACAGTGACAGAAATGTAAAAAAAACTTGCGTTGAAGTTTTTTAATACATTTCATAAATAAAAACACCTTTTAAATAAATACAAAATTAATCTACTCCGTATTTTATTATTACTCATCTAAATCGTTGTGTGACATTAAGTATTAATTGGAAAAATTAATTAACAAGGGTAAACTTTAATTAGAGTGACATATAACCTCAATTTTAATTTATTAAATTTTAACTTATTCCATAGACTGTTTACTATACCGCGTGGGTTTAATTTTTTTAATTTTCTTTTCTTCTAAATTGAAAATTTCGTCTTAAATCCAACAAAAGATTGTGTTAACATGGTTATTCATTAAAAAAAGTTATTAAAATTCTTCTTATAAATCAAACTACGTCCAAAACTCAAAATTTAAAATGTTGAAAACCAAAAATTTCACTTAAACTTAAGACCGTTTTAAAATAGACTAAACCGTTTTAGTAAATCCCACTGTTAAAGTGCTCGGTATAGATAAAAGTGCATGGGCGAATTACTTCAAAAAATCTGACCTGAATGTGTCAACTATTGGTTGTTAGAAAAACGAACTAAAAAATCTTAACGTACACTTACCAAAAATTGACTTGGAAAGATGTAAAAAATCAGACTAACTGCTGATATGTACGAAGGCCCACTGTCTGGCTAATAAAGTAAGTTTGTCCTTACACATAGCTATGGACTTTGTATTTAATTATCATTTAATTCACACCATCACATTTTATCTGTACCAAAAATGTCAGCTATATTGCATTTTCTTGGATCAAGTTTTTGTTTTTTTCTAAGTTGGATAAACCTTTATGTATAATAGAGAATTATAGAATATCTACTAATCATTTACCATAACTCTAAAAATAAAGTTTTACAAAAACAACTAATAGCAAGTTTTTCCTTACAAAAGGTAATTGTAACCGTAGACTCGAATCAAAATGAACGTTCATTTGCCAATACGGCATTTTGACAGTTATCCCCGTTTTATGAATCCTCAAGACTCAAACGTCTTAAAAAAAATAAAATGACGTTCCTTGAGGCACTATTGCAGCAAGTCTCAAAACCGATTTTGTTCTTTAACGTCCCAAAAATTAAAACTGTTTTGATCAAAGATCGGAAATTACGAGTTTTCGCACCTCTGAGAAAGATTAAGGTCTCTTATGCTGACAGTTTCGCACTTACCGGATAAAAAATGACCCAAAATTATCCTCGTTACGAATCACCCTTAAGGCAGGTTATAATCAAAACTTTATCGGATTTACAACATTACAAAGTAATAGGTATTATATATAAACATGTTGTTTTACGAAAAACTTTCAGTAATCCATTACTTAAAAAATAAAAAATAAATAATCTTTGAATTACAAGCATTATATAGGGAAGTTACACAACTGTGTGATTTGGACCAAAAAAAGTGTCAACTGTTTTGTCCATAAGGTTGGCGGACTTTCCTATATATTACTTCCTTTATATGAGACACCCTGTTTATTTTGGTTAATAGGTATTTCCTCTCTGATTCCAAAAATACCTAATATGTTACCGACCCTTTTTCTCGTAAGGTTTTAAAACAAAATGAACACTTTCCAATAACAGCAATAACGTAGACAAGGAATGATCGTATATATTTTTTTTTATACCTTCATCAAAAACATGATTTTAGTAACTGTCTGCAGATAACTAAAGCATTGCTTTTTTTGGTTACCGATGCAAAAAAACTTTTTTTTTATCACGGGTGCAAAAAAAAAGATTTCTGCCCTTTTTTTACCAAAAATTAAACAGAAATAGCGGAAAATATTAATATTGAAAAAATCTATTTTACTCGGTGATGTTCATTGTTGCGACATTTTAATCTTTGACAGTTTGATATTTTGACGATGTTTTTAAATGATTTTTTCGTAAATACTTGGTGAAAACTGGCAGAAATGGCTTAATTTTTAGGCAACAATAATTGGATTTTTTCAATATTACTATTTTCCGCTATTTCTCTTTAATTTTCGGTAAAAACGGACCGAAATCTTTTTTTGCACCAGTGATCAAAAAAAAAGTTTTTTTGCATCGGTAACAAAAAAAGCCATGCTTTAGTTATCTGCAGACAGTTACTAAAATCATGTTTTTGGTGAAGGTATAAAAAAAAGTATTTTTTTGTTTTTCTTGGATTTATTGATAAAGGTATAAAATAGTGTTAACAACTCGCGGCTAAACTTTTTTTACTTGCATTTTTAAATACCTCGCTGCGCTCGTTATTTAAACCAACACTATTAAAAAAAAAAGCACTATTTTAGCCACTAGTTGCTAAAACTACTATTTCTTATTTAACAAGTAGTGGTCTTATTTTTTAAAACCTTAAAAAAAGGTAACATATTGGGCATTTCGGGAATCAGAAAGGAAAGCCCCATTCAAGTTTTCCAAAAAAAAACAGGGCGTCCCAATTTCAAAAAAGTAGTATTGTCACACCAGCTCCGCCCTTAATGCAATAATCTAAGTATGTGAAGAAGGATCAGGCTTGTTAATTTAAGAGAGCTGTGGTCTGCCTCATTTTGTTTTGAAAATAATTAGGCGTATCGTTAGGTTCTTTTAAGTTGGTTTCATTTTCCAGGAATATAATCTATTTGTACTGACTATTATACAGGGTTCCTAAGATTTTCCTTAGGGATGGTATTTCAATAAATCAAACAGAAATGGCATAGAAAGTTCTGCGCGCACAAAAGAAACAGGTATATTGAGCAATGGTGCCAGTTTGTTATTATCTCCGGACTGCTTTCATGAGAAAAAATTGTCGCCACTCTTTCATTGTGAGCATAAATCATAGTTGCAATAATAACCGTTGACAAGATGTCTACAAATTCCGCTAGATGGCAGCCACACCATGAGATTAAAAATTAGATGCTTTCAGGTCCAAACCACAGCTTTTTCTTGCTTAAAGGAGGCGGCAGGGTCCATTATTTACGATACTGAGCGATAAACTCGTGAGGTTGTTAACATTAGAAAGAAATATCTTCACTTTTAATTAAATTTCTTTCCATTCTGTTCTACTAGTGACATCTATCCCGAACTAGCAGCCAAAGAAATCTATAAAGGACGCTGTTTTTCCTGCAGAGCTTTTTGCTTGCGATATTATTGATTTTAAATAAAGCTGGCCCTACACTACATTTGATATTTTCGAGGTGTTTTATGACATGATCTCGAAACATGTAGCGAACCAATTCTTCAAAACTAGCGGGAGGGTAAAAGCGAAAAATAAAGGGCTGCCAATATTTTTAACACCCAAAAAGGGGTGAAAAGATTTATTTTGCTCTGTTTCTTTACAAAAAACGTTTTTTTTTATGAAAAACTTGAGCTCTGCCACTTTTTTTATTTTTTTCTTCAACTTTCTCGAAATTTTCGTCATACCGTAGAAAAAAATTATTTCTCCCATGGTCATACTCTACTTTTATTCGAAAAAATTTAGAAACAGAGACGGGATCAGTTTTCCTAAAACGGGGGATATTGGTTTCGAGTGAGAAGATAAAGGGCGCCGCAGGCAAAAATTTTTCAATTAAATTAGCCGAACGCAAAAATGTTAGAAAAACAAAGCACGAAATAAAAATGGCGCCGCTTACAATTTTTTTTCAAAAATTACGTAATTTCGGGAACGCAAAGAAATAGGTCTAAAGAGTATAATTTTTAAGAAAAAAATATCAATTTTCTCGCCCTCCTCCGCTGAAATTACAGGGGCCGTGCACAAATTACGTAATGGTCATAGGGGGGAGGGGGGTTACAAAACGTTACGTAGGGGAAGGGGGGTTTTCGACAGCGTTTCCATTTGTGTGAAAGTAAGAAAATTTGGAATGAAAATAAGTTAAAAGTTTTTTTTTTGGGGGGCTAGTGGTCTTGAAATCGTTACGTAATATTAGGGGAGTGGCGTGCCACACCGTTACAAAACATTACATAGGGAGGGGGTCAAAAATTGGTAAAATCACCGTTACGTAATTTGTGCACGGCCCCACATTTGACTGTTCCTCCTTTTTGATTTCGAATCCAAGTGCAAAACCCGGGTTGGACGTTCGAAGGCGTCAACCCGTCCTATTTGCTTGATAAAGTTTCTACGGAAATATCTCAGTCGATTTCTCTGACCGTGTATGAACGCTTTAGGTTAGGCATTTGCATGTCTCTCAGTCCCCAGCCTGTAAATAGTGCGTAAGGACAATGGTTACAAAATGAAAAGCCGAAAAATATTTTTTTTACGATATCTTTCATCAGTTTGGTATTAAAGTCGAGCAAAAACAATTTTTATTCCAGTCTTAAAGGTATGAAAATGGAAAACATTAGAAAACAACAACCTGGAATGGATTTACCACGTGTAAGATGTAGTGACAACATCGCCCCATGCCCATCCTTTTCTGCCTAATGTGCTTTTCCGTTTGTCTGCGTTTTATACACGGCTGCTTGGCCCCCTAAGGATTTGCTTAGGAACCCTGTATAAGTGACTATGATAATAATAATTATACTAATCGATAGTTTAAACTGTATTGATAAGCGAATAAAATAAAAATTTTAATTGCACTTCATCTTTAAAAGATAGTATAAAACTAAAACGGCGTCAGCGCGGTGAGTGTACATTAAATGCCAAGCTGTAAAGTATAATAAGTTAAAACTAAAAATAGTGAAAAAATCTGTACCAAAATAAAGTAAATAAGAAATATGGTTTGGGTTCGTCCTCTAGGTCCTACAAAAGAATTTCGAACTCTTGAAATGGAAAATAAAACTACCGGTATAAAAAGACAATTTATTTTTCAAGAAATTCCTCCAGAAAGATATGATGATGTCATAGATTTGCTCATCTCTGGTTTTATTAGGGATGAAGCTATCTCTTCTAGTTTAGGTAAGTACAAACAAATAAATTAACAAAAAAAAAAAAGAAAATATGCTAATACAAAGCTAATCCAAAGTTAACTACCCTCTCTTCTTCTCAACACTTTTTAGAAATTTGTAACGATCCAGAGGCCGTGGAATCGACCAGAAATATATTCAGTAAAGTTTTGGAACAAGGTGTGTCTGTTGGTGCCTTTGAAATCAATAAAAATATCGATAAACCAAAATTAGTGGGGTTTAATGTACTTCAAGTAGTAACCAAGGAGGATGAAGAACCAAACTTTAAGGTAAAGAACCAAAAATAAATAAAGAGCTCTTTTTAATTTAAAGATTTTATTCTTACTTTTATAAACCTTTATCGGATTTACAACATTTGTAAAGTTAAGTAATTGGACATCATGGTTTTTAAAGATCCTGAGATTATAATTTGTGTTCGCTACACAAATATTTAGGGAACGAATATTACCCTAAAAGCATTTCAGTCATTCCATGCCAACGGAGGTTACTTTTTGCAGTTTTCTTATAAATAAATTCAAATATAGGTACCAACGTTTACCATTTAACTGAATTTGGCAATGAATACATTTATTCTGTGATTGTTAAATTATAGTTAGGAGCATTGTAAATTTGTACAACTGAGAATACCAAATCCCTGATAATTATATTAATGAAGTAAATAGCATTTATTTGGATGCGATCTGAAATAGCCAAGATTAAAAAGTCTTGATTTGAATGTTACAAAATGCAGCCTTTATGATTCAATAATAAACTAAGTGCATAACGGAGGTTACAAAAATTCTTTAAAACATGCTTTTAGCGAAAGCCTTAATTGTTTTACAATTTAAAAAATTTCACAGCACTCCACAAGCTTCGACGACAGAAATAAAAATTAATGGTCCCGTGGTTTGTTTTCAAAAAACGCGTTGAGGTCCGTTACAGCTGGCAAAATTCCTATATTGGTTTATGATCCTTCAGTCAATCCCTATTTTATTTGCTTTATAAAATCAGCTTTAGGAGTGGTACATTTAACAATATCTCCAAACATTCAATGGGCTCATCCGTAGCCACTACCTTATTTGTTTGGTGTTTTAAACGCACCCAAAAATACAATATTATATATTTTTGGACGGACCCTCAAAATACGTAGGTAGTAGTAGTAGTATAGGGGCGGCCCTTGGGCCTGGCAATTAGGCCTCTTCATGGGCCCTTTCTGTCATATCCCGTTCCTTACCTCTATGCCCCTACTTCCACTGCACCTCTCTCTCCGGGCCTCCCTGTCTTCTTTACGAAGTTCAGTATGTCGGCCCATTTGAGCTAGTGCAGCTCTTCTTCCTCTATCGTGGGAAATCCCCACTTCAGCTGCCTTGATCTGGCATATGCATCATACTGTGCTATCAAGTGCTCCTGCTATACTTATTTGCGTCAGATGTTTGTTCAGCCGATTGTGCCCAGTCAGCATCCCTGTCAGCAGTCCAATGTCCTGTCGGGTCTTGCCTAAGAGCCATTTAGTTCTGGCTACCATCCACGAATAGCTTGGGCTGTCTGCATTTTGACTCTTGCCTCAAGGACGTCTTCAGTTCATTGTTCGCCCATTTGTTGAGCTCACTCTGTACCTGTTTCCTTGTTATTCCCAGAAGAGGTTCCGGTCCAATGTATTAACTAGGTAACTCACCCCTATTTTTTTAGCAACTAGATCCATCACTTTAAAACCTTCACAGTTACTAAGAAACTTTTCACTAAAATACTTATCAAAACACAAAAATTAAACAACTTTGCATTCGATCCCAAGCCGACCACAAGCAAATGAAAACAACAATAAAAATGACGAATAAACTTTTGAATGTTTTAAACAAGTCGAGATTATTATTAAGTTGGTATTATAATAGTTTTACGCATTTTTTTCTCCAAACTTTAACAATTGTATTTTCAAAAATGTGCACAAACCCCATTGCAGGGCAGATTGAGTAAAGTAAACGCATTTTTATTTGAGATTTTAAGACTAAAGCTGAGTACACATGCATGGATTTAGTGCCGTCAATAGCAACTGGCGCGCCAGTAAGTTAAATTAGCAAATGTAAACAGCCACTTGCATGTACCAAAAGTCTGCATTCTTCTGAAATCACTGGCGCCAGTGGTGAGAAATATGTGCAGAAAAACCTAAGTTGCGTGTATAAACAAGTGCTTGCACATTGACTCGCCAGTTTTTAGTTAGATTTTCGGTTCGGTTGAGGTTATAATTTTTTTATTTTAGTTTATATGGTTTATTATGACTAAAAAAAAAGTGGTCAGCAGAACTCACAATAAAATTTCTTGAAGGCTATGAATCTTATCCGTGGTTATGGGATGTACATAGTAGTTCTTATAAAAACGAAGATGGTCGAGAAAACGCTTATCAAAAAATTTGCAAATTAATGGATATTGAAGACTTTGGAATTACTGAAGTTAAAGCAAAAATACCTTCTATAAGAAATGCAATACTTTGAAAATGAAGAAAAGTCAACATTCGGGAGCAGGTGCAAATGAAGTGTACAAACCAAAAGTGCCATGGTTTTCAGTAGCAGGCAGAATTTTAAACTATAACTACGACTAATCCATGGTATAACCCAGACACGTCCTTTCCGTTGGTAGCATTTATTTTTGCATCTCTTTTATCTTTTTTTTTCAATAAAAGTTTAGCGACTATTTTGCAGGCTTCCGAAAGTTCACTCGACATATTGCGCGCAGTGTGTGTACACTTTACAAATGAAAATGGCGTGCCACTTATTTTTGTTTTAGCACAATAGTGTAAACCTCTACTGGCGTGCAAATAAATCACTGGCGCCACTAAATCCATGCATGTGTAAACTCTCCTTATTATCATTAATTGGTTTTAAATTTTAAACCTGCTACATTTACAATAAATTTTAAGATTGATTAACTTCTTCTGATTGGTTTAATTTTCATTTAGATTCATTAATTTAATTCCATTTTTTAGGCTTTGGCTGCGAAAATGAAAAAAATCTTGGATTTTATTGTCGATATAGAACAGAACATTTTTACAAGATTTGTACACCTTGGAGGTCTGTATTTAAATGCCCTTGGACTTTTTGTACATAAAGACTATCGTGGCTGGGGTCTAGGTAAAAAAATTCTGGAGCTAAGGTATATTAAAATGCATTTAAAGTACAATTAATTGAAAGACTTCTTTTGACATGAACGTTATTTATACAACGGTGTCTCAAACTTCAGTATCAAGATTTTAAAGACGTGTTTTTCAAGTCGAAATAAGACTTTTTTATTATTTTATTACAAAACTTTAGCACTCTGTGGATCGGTAATGAAGCGCTTGTGGATACATGTGTTTATAGAAAAAAAAAAACAACTTATTTTGACCTGAAAATACCCCCTTTTAATGTTTATACTAAATTTTGAAACACCCTGTTATTAGGTTAAAACTTCATTTGGTAATGGTCAAGCCATGATGATCCTTAAAATAATTTTGTTAAATACCTGTTAAATTATTTTTAAATACACTTTCGTAGGACACGTTTTTTGGTAAATTTAAAGACTGTAAAGAACTTTGATTGAGGGAAATTAATACCACCTTATGATTTACACACTTTACGCTTTAAAAAATTACAATTTTTGCAACTCACAGATGACATGACAGAAATTTTTAGTAAACATTTGCCTTAAATTATGCCCATCTTTCTCTAAAATACTTTTTATAGCCTGCTGCCTCCCTTCAACAACCTTAAAAATTTTTGCCCATAACTAAATTATCTCTTCACCTTCCTCTAAAATTCTGCTCTCTCTCTCTAAATATTTTTCATTTTAACAGGGAGAAAATGTTTTTTGGCAGTACTTTTTTTGAACGCCTAAAACTTGAAAAATTGAGTGTAGAAATCGAAACTCTGAAAAGAAAGCTTTAAAATGTAAGCAATATCATGGCATAAAAATGTGAAAAACGTAGTAAAAAATTAAAAACGTTACCCCTTAAATTATGCTAAAATATTTTAAGCCTTAAATTACCATCATGGCGTGACCATTAGACTCATTCTAAACTCCGATTAGAGTTAATCATGATTAATCTTAATCGGAGAATTTTCGTGTTGGTGGATATGGACATAGCTGTTCTCTTAATTTTTGTAGAAATGATCTTGGAAAAGTTTATAACATCCCCTACAGTGTAACAGTATTTACTTCAATTGTCTCCCAGACACTAGCAGCCAGTGTTGGATTTAGAGACTACATTACAATGAACTACGATGACGTTGTGGATAAGGACAATGGCGAAATGCTGTTTCCCAATCTCAAGGGAAAGACGATTAAATTAATGATTAAGAATTTGCCTGTAAAATAAACTTTCGTATGGCCTGTTTTAAATTTAAGTCATTATTTTTATCAAATTGTGTAAGTTTGAATATAAACAGTAGTAATAATTAAAATATCATTTTTTGCAACGTTTTGGGGGGCACACGGTTTATTAGAATGTGCAAAATCAAACCCGCTAAATAACAGAAAGTTCCATCATAAAACGATTTAAAAAAACCTGTAATTCGCCAAATCTTTCTTTTATCGGTTTTTAATCAAACCATGATTGAGCAAACCCATTCAAAATAAATATGGAAATTTATAAAACCAATCCATTTTTAATTAAACCGGGTTGTTTAAGCGTCTAAGGTTTACTCAAATCATTTTGGTGCAAAAATAGTATATAAACATGTTGTTTTACGAAAAACTTTCAGTAATACATTACTTTAAAAAATAAAAATAAATAATCTTTGACTTACAGGGATATATCTATGAGATAATAGACACTTAAGTAAATATTTCAACGCATCCATATCGGTATACGTAACGCGTTCGAAACAAAGTCAAAATACGCTACATTTTTGACTTGCTCATGCCATGTTTCGAACGATGCCTGCTTCTTTGACGGGTGTGATGACAGAATCTCGTGGCGTACGGAAGGATGTACGTATCGTTAGGGACCCACGCAACGATTTCAATCAGCAGTCCTGTCATCGCACCCTTCAAAAAAGCGGGCATCGTTCGAAAAATTGCATAAACAAGTCAAAAATGTAGCGTATTTTGACTTTGTTTCGAACGCGTTACGTATACCGATATGGATGCGTTGAAATATTTACTTTAAGTATCGACTATAACGGCCCTACCCTTGCTTTTCCCGAACAAAATGCGTACCGATAAGAACTCTCACGGGCAGACGCGTCGACTGCGTCAGCAGTGAAAGTGTCATTAATTATCGTAAGGTCACTACGATGCCAGGCATGGATTTGTAAGTTTAAGGCCTGGTGACCCAAACAGTTTCAAAGCCAACCGCGATCTTGAATTTTGTCCTTTGTTTTTCAAAGTTATTTTCGTTACACATTTTGGAGCATTCGGGCCATTATAGTATCTCATAGTTATATGCTTACAAGCATTGGTTAATACAGGGTGGATTCAGATTAGATTAGATTTTATTGTTTACGAAACATTACATTAAAAAATGCCTATAAAAGATATTCTAAATACTAGGAAACTATATTTGCAAATGATTTCAAAAAAATAAACTTAAATTACAGAAAAAAAAAATCACGAACAATTCATCGTGCACATGCAAGCACAACGAGCACCCCATTTAATAATAACAAAGAAAAATATACCGACTTATATAAATATTTGAACTTTAATATAGAAAACTAAATTACTAGATTATTTGAACTAGGAATGAAATGGAAATAAACAACACAAAAAAAAACAAAAATAAGTCTGATCTTCCACCGCAAAGAGCCATCTTTATCAATTTTGAAACTTGATGTTTATTACGCATATATCATTTGTTTAGAATAAACAATCTGTTGATCAAGATACTCCATATTTGCTCGCAGGGTCTTTTGGTCGTTTTATAGTTAGGATTGTTTAGTACAAGTACAATGTCGTCAAACGAAGATAATAAATCCAAGATAGCACGAACCAAATTCTAACCCGCTAGAAGCTCCGTTCCGTTTAAAGGATCCATCCTGTATACAGGAAAGTTACACAACCTTATGGACAAAGTAGTTGGCACTTTTTGGGTCAAATCATTAAATACAGTGGACGAAATAAACACTTTTCATTTCATACAGATTTTTCTTAAACCTATCCGAAATAAAATTTGTATGAAAAGAAAAGTCTGCGATTCATTGGACCAAAAAAAGTGTCAACTGTTTAGTCAATAAGGTTGGCCGACTTTCCTATATATATGTATATTAGACAATGTTATTTTCTTTAAATGGGACACCCCACAAAATCAATTTTCCTCTTCTGTCTTCTCGCGAAACAATTAGTTACTTCCTCCACTTTCATAGGAACGTTTTTATGAACATGGAGTACCTCTGGAGATAACCGCTCTTGAAGGTCGTTAATTATGGAGTCTAGAACAGTGTTGCCAACCAAAATTTGTAAATTTACATACAAGCAGCTCAAAAACGCACACTTTTGCACACTATCGGTAAAACCAGTGCACACTTTTTACACACTTTTTTAAACCAGCGTATTTGAGAGGACTTACGCTGAGTATTGCTTGTTAGCATTTAATTTTATGTCAATTGATTATTTTTGTTTTAATTTTAAGTTGCTAAAATGGTAAGTCAGTGCCACAAGAAAGTCAGAAATAACTTTTTCTATTTCCGTGTGAGAAGTACCTACTTCTCGCACGCATTTTAGTTCGCAAAGTGTCTCATTCCCGCACTCAGTGCTAGAATGAATGTACCCCGAGCCATTCCCGCACTTACTTTTTATTTGGCAGCATCAATCATCATAACAACAAATAGAAATAAGCCTTCAAAAACACTTCCTTGTCAAAACCAATAAAATTTAAATAATAATTTTACCCCAGTAGAAAAAATTTTCTTCCTAACACGTGCGAGAAGCGTCATTCCCGCACTTAAAGCTTATCCGAACTCCGCTCCGCGTCGTTCGTCTAACTGCTTTTGCGTGCGGGAATATATCACTTCTCGCATTTGTTAGGATATATACTACCACGTAACTACGCCTATTATCTAGTAGAGTAGGAAATCAGGATTACTTCTTTTGCCAAATCTTTGTTTTTAGCATTTTTATTGGAATGTTCACAAACCTGCCCCGCTCTAGAGCCAGACCATTACCCTCTCCACATAGGCCGATCAGCTCTTATCGTTTTAGTGTCCTTTTATCCACCTTCGCCGCCATTTTGACAGAAAACTAATGGATTATCTGTCACTTTTGAGTGAAAATGGCGGCGAAGGTGGATAAAAGGACACTAAATCGGTATGAGTTGATCGGCCTATCTGGAGAGGGTACTGGCCAGACGAACCGGGCATTTCTCCGGGGCGGCAAATCTAAGGGGCGGCATTTTGGCTGTGAATGTGACAAAATATTGATAAGTTAAATAGTTTCTAATTAATCATCCATTTTTTTGACGAAAATTAAAACGCTCTTTACATTTCGTATTTAAGAACTTCAATTATGTATAACAGTAAAGTTTACAAAAGTTGTCTTAATACTGGTAATCCATAATTAAAAAAACATAATGACAGTTTTAATTAAATAAGAAAAAGATAGGTGGGTAGAATATTTTCTGCAGCGCTGCAACTTGTTTGAAGCAAGAATATGAAAGAATAACATGCATTAACTTGTTTATTACCTTGAATTATATAAATCGGTTAAGCCGTTTTTGCGAAATCGTTTATACAGACGCACACACACATACAGACGGACATACAACTTTTTTCTTATTGTTGATTTAGACTTATGTTGGCCCAATTACACATTTTTCATAAAATTTGCAAAAGTTATTTTTTGGTGAAACCAATACCTCTGGTCTGGAGAGGTAAAAACTGGTTTTGGGTAAGTTAAGATTATTTTTTTCGTAAGTAATTTAATTTTTTTCCAAGGGCCTAGGTACCTATTTTTTTAAATTGTGCAGGGTGTCGAAATTTTATGGCTTTGGGGGGTTAAGGGTATTTCTAGAAGAGATAGAAAAAACCGACCCCCATTTGTGGGGCCTAAATTTTAAGTAAAGTTTACAGATGTCATCGGTATTTTAATGTGAGGACCCTGTAGGGGTGTTTCTGAAAAGTCTGTATTTTGGGACATGGTCTATAACTTCTTTATTGTAAAAATTTTGACATTGTGGTGAACCTTCTTAATGAGTCTAGTTTCGAAGATAACACAAATCCATTTTTTTTCTTAGAGGACACCCCATATTTAACTCGAAAATGGTTGGGGAAGTGTGGATATGATGGCCCCCTTTTTTTCTTTAGCATTTTTTTATGGGTAGTATAAGTAATATCAATACAAAACTTAGCGTATAGTTAGTTTTCAGTATACTTTAATGAAAAACGCTTCATATTGAACAGAATCGGTCTTTATTATAAAAATAGCAATCTAACGAAAGGATAATATGTCATTCTGATAATATCTTAATGAGAGCTTGCCATTATATCAAAATAACTCAATCGTATATGAAGCTAAATTTAACGATTCTAACATCAAATTAAAAAAAAATCATAACGTGTAGGCCTATTCAACTAAGCTTAAAAAAATATTAATGAAAAACAAAAAGGCAGTAACCAAAAGTAATAAAAACGTTTCCGGACCACTGTAAAATAAAGATTTAGCTGAGTGCTTCATAGTAGATCAAAGGTGGCGCGAACTATGCTAGAAAATTTTTAAATGGGCCCTAAATTGTTGATCGAGTAGATTTAAAAGATATAATAAAAAAGTTTGCAGAAATAAAAGTTTCTTGTAACTTTAGGGTACCTAGGTAGTTGATGTTATTGTTCTTAGTTTTTATAGAATATTTCTAGCTTTAGTTTGTGCATTTACACGTTAATTATGTAAATTAATTATTAAAAACCAAATGATTTTCATTATGAAAAAATGTGAACTTCCGTGGTGTAGTAGGCAGTATCTCCGGTTCACACACGGAAGTTTCCGGGTTCGATTCCCGGTCACGGCGAAAGAAAAAGTGATCACTGGTTGTTTTTGTGAATGTCCAATGCTTTAACGTGGCGTATCTTTGGAAACACTGGGTAGTTGATCCTGATTGGACGGAAAATCCCAGTATAAAAAAAATATTTTAAAAAATATGCAGGCATATTGTTATTTTGTCCGGGGCGCCGTATGGGCTAGAGCGGGCCCTGTCACCAAACGCACTTTTTGAGACCGTTCATAAACGCACACATAGCGATGAAAACGCACGAAAAGTGTGTAATTACACACCAGTTGGTAACACTGGTCTACAAGAAGGATGTAGACCAAAGAAATTAAAATAAAGACGCTCCTGCGAAAATAATATTACCGACAGCGTCCGTTTTGATTTTACACGACGCACAGTGGTCCAGCGTCCATAGAGCCCTATGTCAAAAATCATATGTTACATTAAATTTCAAGAAATTTAATAAAATAAGTAGATTGTTACAAATAATGCAAACAACGTTAAGGTCTTGTTTCCGCTAATTGAGGTGCTAATTTCAAGTACAAGGAAATCATTAGATTAGCAATAATGATAAAAAATATATTTTTTATAGCCTTTTCTTATGGTAAAATCTTTATATCAAGAAGTTTTTTAAATCGTTATATTTAAAAAAGTTGGACCAAGTAGGACGAGATTTTTACAGGGATTGAAAGTAGAAAGACTATGCTTTATTTTTGTGTATAAATAACAAAGGACTTCAGTGGACTTCCTTTCTAAAACTTTAGTACAGTTTAATTTTATTACATAAAAAACAATAAATCATACAAACGTTTTTTCATTTATAAACGCAACACGTTACACTTATCTGGAACTAAATATATTACTTATAAAGGCTATCAACATATATTGTTAACTTTCATTTCCAAAAATTGACAATCTTGTAGAAAACCGTTCTATTTAAAAAACATATTAAATCTTCTATTTGGCCTTGTAGCACCCTATAATAAAAAAAACAACAAAACAGAAGCATGCATTTGTGTCTGTGTATGTTTTTACGACATTCGGAAACAAGAAATAGTGGGAGTTAGTTTGTTGAGCTGATGGTAGAACGAATTGTTTACAGGTCAGTAAAATGCATATTTAAAAATTGTTATATTTCAAATAAAGTGTTCTTTTATTTTTATTATACTTCGATTGGGCACATCCTATTAGATACACCAGGTACTTCGTAGCACGCCATACGCAAGTTTTAGAGATAAGAAAAACATACCGCCATGGCAGCCTGCCTGATCTCTGCTAGGTACTTCAGTATACTTCTTGCGCTGTCATGCGACTAGTGAAGACGGTATCGCGCGCGCGAATTGTGAAAATACGCTTTAAAAAAAAATCTAACAAAAGGAAAACGTGAAAAGCAAATGGATTACCTAAAGAAGAAAATGAGGAACCTGAAAAAGGAAATGAAGAGGTAGTGTTCAAGATATAGGCAAACTGTCAGGTTTTAAACAATGGAGTGAGACAAATATTATGCTTTTGGCTAATATTTTTTGGCATGGGTTTGTTTATTCTGTAAACACAAATTTGTTTTTATTACGCAAAAAAACTTAAACCCTGCATAGTTTCTAATATATGCCCGCTAAATTAGTCTCAATAAAAAACTCCATATGTTTACTTACTAGCACGTCGTTTTTCATATATTAAGAAAATGAGGAAACTGGGAAAGGAAACGGAAGCGTCCCGATTCAAGTAAGGCGCATTGTCAGTTTTAAACAGTGGAGTGAGATAAATATTAGGTTATTGGCTAATATTTTTTGGCATGGGTTTGTTTATTCTGTAAACACACATCTGTTTTTATGACTCATAAAAACTTAAACCCTGCATAGTGTTTGACTTATGCGCGCCATATTAGTCTCAATAAAAAACTACATAATTTTAATAAAATCCCTTTCCAAAATATCACATTTTAATTTCCGGAATAATTATTATAACAAAAACTCTTCACCCGTCGTAATTTAACAAAAATTCTTAACCGAATTTTTCATGTAGCCGGAGCATGACTCAGAATTTTTTTGCCTAGCGCACTATATCGCATGCTCCCGATGCATGGTTTACTCTACCGGGTGTCCAACTTTTCAAGTAGATTATAATATGTTTACTTAAAAAAGTTTTATTAGCACATCGTTTTTCATATTATTATATATGACGACGAATCTGACAGTTCCTCAACTCGTCAGACACTAGTAGTTCCTCGAACTCTATTATAGAGAGGCACCCCCTAGAAAGTATATTAGGGGGGCGAGATGATAGTACATTGAGTCCAGATATATCAGCAGAGCTAGCTTGCAGATGGAAGAAGCATCTTTCTATGGGAATATATAGATAAGGAAACTAAAAATAATCTCCTAGAAAAATACAAAATTCCCGGAAAAATTTCAAAATTCTTCCAGGACCCAAATTAAATCCAGGATGCTAGCATCCACAGAGCAAAAAAGAGATACCTACGTAATTCTTGAAATTGTAAACCATTTTAGGAAAAGCCTTAGAGCGGGTTTTCTCTAATTTGGCCTAAACAAAAAAGGGAGAGACGAAGCACTTGATGAGATCTTTTGGGTCTTGCCGAACCGGCGCAGTTGTTTTGCATTGTCCACAATATTGTTTCATGCAAAAATATAAAAAACTGCTACAGCGCAGATATTTTCCTTTTTAGCGAACATTTTGCCGAAAATTGCAAAAATATAAAAAAGGCGCCGAGAGGAAATATTAAAGCTAAACAGTGAAAGAACCGTATTCCTGTGGAAATTTTTTTTTTCTTTTCAGAAGAGTGGAATCAAATAACTCAAAATAAATGAGCTTTGAGTTGGAAAAAAGGTTACAAAATTTCCTTTGTGGACAAACCTTTTCTAGTTATCACCCCCCAAAACATCAAAATTTACCAAAAATGAGTTAAAAAAGCATACAACATTTATAAGTTGGAGCAGTTAAAACTGTTAATAACTGTCAAGATCACTTTTGGTTAAGCTATTTTTTAAGACAGAACTATAACAGGGGATTTTGGGTTTATCTTTAATCCTAGAAACCTACATAAATTTCTTTCGCCCACCTCATTTTCAACTGGAAGATATCAGAGAACTTAATTACTAAAAACTGCTTCCAAAAATATTGAAGATTTTCTTTTCAAAACAAAAGTTGAATTCCAATGTGTACCATTCGGTCTAGCCATTGCACTTTTTTGTTTCACCCTTTCTTCTTATCTAAAAGATTAGATTTTTTATTAACAATTAAAAAACCATACACGACCGACTCAAGAAATAAATATTTAGCATTTATCCTTGTGATGTGATATATATCGCACAAAAAAGAATAACAAAAATAAAAACAGCCATTAAGATTATTCAAAGAAAAAAAAAATAACAATTAAAGAGGTTTCGCAAATTATAGGAAGGCTAGCCTCGGTTTGTATAGAGTACGGCTTGTTGCACGTAAAAACCCTTGAGCAAGAAAAATATCGTGCCTTAAAGGCTAACAGGAACAACTATAACAAAATGATACTTGTTAGGTTCTTAGTTAAAAATGAACTTGAGTGGTGGTTAAAGCACATACAAATCGCGATGGGGGCGTGTTGCAATGGAAAGCAAGCAAAGTAAAAGGGGGTTTTTTGGCAACAAGGTGAACAGGAGAAACCCATAAACATTCTTGAAATGAAGGCGGCTTTTTATGGCTTCACAAGCTTTGTAAAAATTTTTAAAACATTGTCATATTTTACTAAGAATTGATTTCTATTGGGAGAATGATGTGGCAGTGAGCTTAGGTATATTTTTTGTATTTGCCACGTACATAAATACGTTGGATAATCATATAGCGGCCAAGAAATCTGGTATAAAAATTGTATATTTATTTGTAAGATATCTGAACTAAAAATGTCACCGGTTGGTGTCGTGGCTTCCAGTGGATGCATTCATAATGAATTAGAAAAACCTTAATTCTTATACATTTCCTCCTTCCTCACTGTTTCCAAAAATGTAAAAAAAAGAAAAAACTGAAAACGGTAATGCGATATGTCTGGTGGTTTATTCTATCTGGAGAACTCAAGCAGGGTATCCAAAATTAGAATCCATGATTGGCTTAAAAGTTATCGGTTTAAATCCGAAAGGTGATTTATTCTTATCCTCGTTTAGGGAATCCCACCCACTATGAAAGAATTTTGCCCTGGGGGTCGCAATCTTATTAAGTTGGCCTATAGTAAAAGGGGCGTTTGGGAGGATGCAATTTATTTTTTCCAAATAATGGAAGTTTTGCGACAATAATATTGAGACATTCTTGCAGCCTAATGTAAATCAAGTTGTATCCGTTTTAGAAACAGAATCTCAAAATACTGGGGAATATTGAACTCTTAACATACATAGGTCTGCCTTAGTTTCCGAAATATAAACTTGGTATCCGGAACCAGTGTTACCTTATATAGGTAAATTGTACCCTTTGGTAAATTTAACATTCGGGTTATTGACTATAAAAATGGTACTTCTTTTTTAGAAATAATTCATATTTCATAGAAATAATTCTACTATTGATTTTCTTTAAATTAATAACTATTTTTCAAATTTTGTGTTTATTTTACATATCACACCTTACCTCAAGTCTCCCTCAATTTGTTATTGTCAGGCGCATTCTGGGCAAGTAAAATTATGTTGAGTGGGGTTAACAACGTAAGGCTTTTATTTATTTTGGTTGTTTTAGTTTAATTTTGTTAAACGAACCTGGGTAGGTATGTTTTACTACAAGCTGAAAGAGTCTTCTTTAATGAGTACACGAACATGCCCAACAACATGGAGATTTACACATTAACGAAACACAATCCAACATTTATTGTTTTTGGTATTGGTATTCCCTATCACTTAAGAAGTTTTTTTTAGGTAATTTGGAATGTATAGGACAAAATAAAATAATAATTTATAAAAAATATCCCGATAAACTTTTTGAATTTTGTCATAGGGATGAACCACTGAAAACAGTGTTTTTTATACCTGCATCAAAAACACGATTTTAATAACTGTCTGCATATAATTAAAGCATGGCTTTTTTGGTTACCGATGCAAAACCACTTGTTTTTTATTGCGGGTGCAAAAATATTTCTGTTCGTTTTTTACCCAAAATTAAAGAGAAATAGCGGAAAATAGTAATATTAAAAAAATCTAATTATTCTTGCCTAAACATTAAGCCATTTCCGCCAGTTTTCATCAAGTATTTACGAAAAAATCATTTAAAAATATCGTCAAAATCTCAAACTGTCAAAAAGTAAAATGTCGCAACAATGAACGTCAACGAGTAAAATAGCACATCGCTATGGAAACGATTGTTATTTCATTTACCAGCCACCTTGATTTATAGTGTAAATATGGTATGTTGCGAGAAGTGCTCTTCATTCGAGATTTTTAAAAGTATTTTTCTGTTTTTCTTGGATTTCTTGATAAAGGTATTAAAAAAATAGTGTTAACAACTCTCGGCTAAACTGTGCTTTTTTTTACTCACTATTTTAGCCACTAGTTGTTAAAACTACTATTTCAATTTGCAGAAAAAATATGCACTGGATCATGAATGTTACGTCACTCTTTTTGACTCCTCAATAGTTGTTGTTATT
The DNA here is from genome assembly GCA_963921995.1 of Oxystoma pomonae. Classification (NCBI taxonomy): domain Eukaryota; kingdom Metazoa; phylum Arthropoda; class Insecta; order Coleoptera; family Brentidae; genus Oxystoma; species Oxystoma pomonae. The sequence goes on along the minus strand of OY998167.1, from coordinate 840,113 downwards.
TAGACATTGAAAAAAAAGATGTTAACCGCCCAGGGGAGGATCATGACCCCCATGACCCCCCCCCCCCCTGTATCTGCTCTTGTAACGTAGACAAAGAATGATCGAATATAATTTTTCTTGTTAAACAAGTACTGGTCTAATTTTTTAAACCGTTAAAAAAAAGGTAACATATTGGGCATTTTTGGAATCAGAAAGAAAAGCACTATTCAAACTTTCCAAAAAATACAGAGCGTTCCAATTTAAAAAGTCACATGTGAAGAAGAGGGCTGTGGTCTGCCTCTTTTGGTTTTGAAAATATTTAGGCGTATTGTTAGATTATTTTAAGTTGGGTTCATTATCATGGAATATAATCTATTTGTGTAGACTATTATCAGTGAATATGATAAAAATATGCCTTGATAAGCACATAAAATAAAAATTTCATTTTTGAAGATACTATAAGATACTATAAATAAGTTAAAACTAAGAATACTTAATAGATTTATATACCAATATAAAGTAAATAAGAAATATGGTTTGGGTTCGTCCTCTAGGTCCTACAAAAGAATTTCGAACTCTTGAACTGGAAAATAAAACTACCGGTATAAAAAGACAATTTATTTTTCAAGAAATTCCTCCAGAAAGGTACGACGAGGTCTTAGACTTAATCATCTCTGATTTTATTAGAGATGAACCTATCGCTTCTAGTTTAGGTAAGTACAAACCAATAAATTAACAAAAAAAAAAGAAAATATGCTAGTGCAAAGCTAATCCAAAGTTAACCATCCTCTCTTCTTCTCAAAACTTTTTAGAAATTTGTAAGGATCCAAAGGCCGTGGAATCAACCAGAAATATATACAGTAAAATTTTGGAACAAGGTGTGTCTGTTGGTGCCTTTGAAATCAATAAAAATATCGATAAACCAAAATTGGCGGGCTTTAATATACTTCAAGTAATAACCAAAGAGGATGAACAACCAAACTTTAAGGTAAGGAACCAAAAATAAATAAAGGGCTCTCGAAAAAAAATTAGCGTAAGCCAAAAACCTACATTTTTCAAGCCGATTTAAAGGTTTGGTTCTTACTTTTACAATCCTAAAGTAATTGGATATCATCCTTTTTAAGGATCCTGAGACTATAATTTGTGATCGCTACCAAAATCTTTAGGGAACGATTCCTTGAATGCGCTCATGGACTTCAAATTTCCTGACTTTTTCAGGTTTTCCTTGACCAATTTTCTAAAAATTCCAGGTTTGTGCCATATATATATTTTCATAAATTTTTAAAAAGTGATCTGTTTAAAAGCAAGTTTTTTATAAGTGAGTAAATACTTCCCCAATGAAATAATAACATAAATTCAACAAATTTTTTGTTACTTAACCGATTTTTATTCATTCAAAGAGGTAAAAGAAAAAATGTTACTATTTTTTTTATAAAACATATCAAAATTCCAAGGTTACATGAAAAAAAAAGCTAAAACTAGGTTTTATATTTTATTTCGACCCCTCTGTAATTTTTTGGTATTATTTCACGTTTGACGCGGTACCACTCATAAAACTCGGCTTATTTATATGTTAGTTAAGTTCCTGCAATCAAAGTTCTAAAATTTATAAAACTTACTTAAGGAACATAAAAGTTATTAGAAAATCAAACCACTCCAATTTAAGATTTTAAATATATATACAAAAAAATAATCAGAAACATCGGAGTGGCGAACCCACAAGGAATTTTTTGACATGAACTGTTATGAACATGAACTTATTCCTGCTGTACAAAATTTTGCTGTATGAAATTAAAAAACACGCGAGTCGAAAAAGCCGAAATGTTTTCCACTCCATTTTTTTTTAGCTATTACATTCCTGGCGGTACCCCATCAAAAAATACTTTACCTTTAAATTGTTTTTTCACTCCTGTGGCACTCCACGATCAATAATTATATAAATCCACTCACATTGACTATTTTCTATAAAAAAAAAAACAAATTTCTCTGAGCTTTATCCAAACTTTTTTAATAATTTCCGTGAAAAACACGTGGAGAACGTTATGCGAAACTAAGCCTTATGTACCGACTGCATTATAAAAACAAAGAGTAAGATTAACTTTATTAATCCCGAGTATACCTGTGTCTTTTTATCTAATCGCTGAGAGACTGGTAAATTGTCTCGCTTTTGTGTGCGCATAGATAGAGATGACCTATCTTTGGGGCATTTGGTAGATGATCCAGATATTGGATGATCGATGGATTTATTTTGAACGAGCATAGATAAGTTTAGGATTCGACAGATCTTTCGTATTTGGCTTTTGTTGAATCAAAAAATTATAATTTGATTATTACAGACCAATATATGTTTTCCAGGTTCCCGTATCATTTTCCAGGTTTTTGTCGATTTTCATAAAATTCCCTGACTTTTCCAGGTTTTTTTAGGACATTTTCAATTCCCTAACTTTTCCAGGTATTCCAGGTTTTCCAGGTCGCTACGAACCCTGCGTTTTCTCGCTGAATGGTGGTTGTGCCAAAAAAATACTTCAGAGTCCAAAAAGGATTTCAATCATTCCATGCCAACGGAGGTTACGTTTTGCACAGTTTTCTTATAAACAAATTCAAATATAGGTAGAGTCCGGTTAAGAAATAAATGGGCCAGCTAAGGAATATGCGTAGAAACCCATTTTCGTCTGAAGCCCGCCCACTTAGCTCGCGATTGGTTTGACAAAGCATTTTATTGATTTTACTTTTTTATAAATAAATATCTCTTTTACATAAAGCACCCATTGTCAATTTATTATTATTTTTAACAGTTACATTATACATAAATAATGCGCATGCGCATATAGTTAGTCTAACATCCATTCAACAAAAAGTAAATTTAAATATTAATAAGTAAAAGGTACACGGGAGAAGGTGGGAATTTCCATTTGGGTGATTCTACAGAAATAGGCAAAACGTGCGTTCCCCTAGATTTTATAAAACAAAGTAATAAAAGATTTTATTAGTGAATATAAACTGAATACAAAAATGAATGTAAACAAGATTGTCTACTTTAATGTACTCCCTTTATTTTTTTAATTAAAATTTTTATAGTATACTTTTTTTGAGCAAATATACCCCAAAAATCATCTCCATGAACTGTCACTCCACATCGTTTTCGACATAAAATATAATTTTACAATAACAAATAAGTACGATATATTTTTTTCTCGTGTGATAACTTATTTACTTAAATATTGATTTATAATATTATAGCATTTTTATATTTAAATTTTTTATCATAACTTTAAAATATTAAATTAAAGAAGTGTCACTTGGGTTACCACCATATCCATGGACCTACATAATTTGTTATTACCATGGCCATCATCTCCATGGACACAACATCTAAATTTTGATAAAAATTAAAGTTTAGTAAATTAAAAATTAGCCTTTATAAAAATTGTACAATGACTAATAGGGTGAGCTAAATTTTATAAAAAAATTAAATTATTTCAGAAAATTTTGTGGACATAACGTCATTACCATGTACTTAGTTTTTCTTTTGTATTTTTTGACAAAAATTAGTAAAGTCATTTTGAAATATTATAATAACAAATATGTTGCTTGATATAATAAAGTATTTTGATAAAAAACTAATATTTAAGTCTCTCCATGGATACGATATCATTACCATGGACCTAAATTCCCTTTTTCTTAATAAAAAGTTTAAAAAATCAAAACGATCTCGGCTCGTCCTTGATTTTTGTTTATTTATAAATAAGTATCACATGAATACATTAAAAAAATATGGACGAGACATTAAGCATAATTTTTATTTTGTCCCAATATTTTGCCTACTTTTGTAGAATTACCGATTTTCAACTTATTTGAAAAATGGCGTTTTTTAACTTTCAATCTATTGCCACTCAAAAATATATATATTAGTAGTAGGTAATATTTATTTTTCTGTGTTTAATCACCATTGTTAAAAAAATATTTTTTGAAGATGAAGTGGTAGTCAACAGCAAATAATATTTTATCAATTATTGTATTTTTTGTCCCGTTCAACCCAAAAGAAAAGCTTTACTGGTTCATGGTTCACAATAATTTTTAACATAATTGTTAACAACATGCTTGCAACTTTAATTCAAATGCCTTTTGTTTAGTTTTTCAAAGCCATGATAAAGCATTTTTCTGACATATATAAAAGTAAGAATTTCCTAAAATTAGGTTTTGGTTTTTCTTGTCCCGTCCAACCCAAAGTTTAAAGGTTCCCCCTATAAGCTCTGGTTACAACTTATTGTTTTAAATTATTTATTAAAAAATATAGTCATAATCATATAGAAGTCACAGCTGGTTTTTCTAGTAATGGGTTACTTTTTTGTCTCGTCCAACCGCTTGAAATAACCGATTTGTCTTTGTTAAATTACAGTAAGGAAGGAGCATTGTGAATTTGCACAAAGGAGGTTACACAAAAAAATAAGCGCATTTTGTATTTTTTTAATTTGTACCGCATCTGTGATAATTATATGAATGTATGTATTTATTGGGATGTGATCTGAAATATATAGCAAAGCAGATGATTTGCCTTTATGATACTAAATAGTGCACAACCGAGGTTACAAAATTTCTTGTACCTACAGGCGCAATTACACAGACGAACATGCTCAAACAAAAGCTCGTGCAAAAGATCTAAAATTTTTTACCTGAACATTTTTGTGAGCTTTTCTTTGAACATTTTGTTCGGGTAAATTTTGGAGCAAATTATTGCCATCTGTTTTGGAAACATATTTTTAAAGATGAGAATAAATAAAATTTTACATCAGTGATCAGTGATTTCAATTCTTTAAAAAAATGGAACACCAACTTTTATTTTAAATTTTTGTAAAAAAAAGCCGACGGCAAGCGAAACATTATTCTTGGCTATCAGTTTTGTCACATGGATTAGGGTTACTTATAATATTTTTTTCTTAGGGTTTTTCCCGGATTTTTTTGCCCGTAGGGTTTTTTGGGATTTTCTTGAGAGTTTTTTTTATTTCCAAGGGTTTTTTCTTAAATTCAAAAAACAACCCAGGAAAATTTTTCTTTTCCAAAAAAATTTCAAATATCGGCAAAAAACTCAAAAACTGCACTTTTAAGAGGTAATCCGCGCCTCACGACTATGAGGACTGGTGGGGAGGGGATTTTTTTTTAAACATATTTTTGTAACTTTACTTTACCCTTAGCTTTGATTGTTTTTTTTTTCATTCCTCACACCAGATTTACCTAGTTAGTTTAAGGCCCCAACGGTTGCTTAAAAAAGCAAAAAGTTCATGAAAATGCTGAAGATAGATATTTACTGTCAATTTAATGTAATAATCAAGGTCAATTACTGACACTGAACACACAATATGCAAAGGTACAACATGCCGATTCAGAAGTCTAGTCCATTACTGCTAAATTATATTTTTTTAGACAAGGGTCGGGATCGTAGGTTTGTAAAAGTAGGTAATAAACGTGTATTATTTAAACCGAACGTGCTTTTGTTCATATATTTGAGATTTAATAAAATGTATATAGGTTTTTTAATTTGACTTAATTATTATTGTAAAAGACTAAACTGGGAAGTAAAATAAAAAGTCTTTTAAACGTAAATTTTTATCATTATATTTGACAGGCAACAGCAATAAATAAGTGCCAATTATTATTTTTTTTATTCCCGTTTTTTTACAACCACAAAAAAGTTACAAGTATACTGGCATATCCCCTATAAAAATCAGATCAATCGAAGTTGCTTATGAGGTAAAATGTAAATTTCGGCATCAAATCGTTTTTCCGTCGGAAAGTACTCGATTAAAAATACCTTATTTCAAAATTTTGTTTTTCTATTTTCAGTTAAGTTCAATGAATTCCGATAACATTATATATTTTGAATTTGTAAAGAAATTTTTATACCCCCAATTCTTCAAACAAATTTTGCTCAACATTCTCTCCAAAATTTACGTGTGTTTTTTTGTACGAGATTTTGCTCGAACATTTCTTTGAACATTTTGCTCAAGAGGCTCGTGTAAATGTTTGTCGGCATTTCAACATCAAAGGAAAGTTTGTCTGTGTAAATGCGCCTTACGACCAACAAATAATACTAATTTTACGACCATCTCAACACGATTTTAATGGCTCATTTATTGTTCTAGGATAATAATAAAGCGTAGACGTAAACCACACGATGAATTTTATAAGACCACTAATTAACACAAAAATGTGAATTATTTGTCTATATTTTTAAGACAATAAATATTTATTAATTTTAAATAAATCCAATATAATTTTAGTACCTAACCAAAAATAAGTCCCGTTAAATCGACACAGTACGCATTTTTTTTAAAAACCTTGTTTTTAAAAAGATATATGAAAAGTCCCTTAGTAGCCTTATTTGTTTTGACGTTTTAGATAGAACGTCATTGAAACTTTAGGTTATGAAGGGTGTTGACTTAAGAGTGTTCGCGTTTCATAATTTTAATAATTTTTGATATTTATGATGACATTTTCATTGCTCGTAGGCATATAACTATGTATATAACGGCCCTCCCGTTGCTTTTCCCGATCCCAATAAAGTTGGCCTTGAAAAAAACCATAAACGAGGAGTGTAATGGACAGGCGCGTCGATTGCGTCAGATGTGAAAGCAACTGACAACCATCTGACAGCAAAAATGTAGGTTTATGTTTAATATATTTGTTTACTTTTGGAAAATCTGTTAAAAGAGTGGACACTACCATAAAAAAAAATGAATAAGTGTTTTCTTTTGTTTCCTGCTTAATAATAACGCACGCAATCACAGAAAATATCGCCACAAAATTTTAAACACACAAAATAACATAAAAAATAATGGCAAAACGATACCTCGTCAAAAATGTAAACTTTTCGACAATGCCCAGTTTTCTCTGGAAGTGGGTCAGCACTTAGGGCCATTTCCTCCTGTAACGGGTTTACCTTGTGAATTGAAACCCTCGAGTAAGGTTAAACTTGCGGTTGGAGATGTTTTATCCATAATATAATAAATAAATTCAATTAAATCAAATCAAAGTTTTCGGACAGATGATGTCGTTGTCACTGTCACTCAAATTAATACCTTGTCATTAAATTATCGTAAGGTCACTACGACACCAGGCATGGATTTTTTAGTACATGCGCAGTAGATTTTTGGTTTATGGCCTGGTGGCCAAAACAGTTTCAAAGCCAACCGCGATTTCGAATTTTCTTTTTGTTTCTCAAAAGTTATTTTCGTTACACATTTGGCGGCACTTGGGCGTGACCTTCGGTCACTAATCATAGCCTATCAATCAGCTGTTGATAGTGGTTTCTTTTAGGTTATCCAATATTATTGTCGTGTTCATTGGCGTTTCATGAAAAATAAGAAGTCAGTCATATAATTAAGGACACTAGACATTTACTTATAAGTGTGCTAATCATTTTTACATTATTTATTCTTTACTTTTTACCTATAAGTACCTATGTATTATTATAAAGAAACAGTTTAAAGTAGGTATTTTCAAAATCTTTCATTTTCAATCTAGTTATAAAGTAAGTAATACTTTTTACTTATAGGTATACCTATGTATTATTATAAACAAAACAATTTAAGTAGAGTTTTTTAAAATCTTTGTATTTTAATCTAGTTAGTAGTTATAAAGTAATTACATAGCTAATAATAAACTAATTCTTCTGTCTGATTCTTCTTAATGGTACTGATAAAACTTTTCCCGATTTCTCATCAAAACTCTTCATCGATGTTATGAAGTCGCTTGCTTTGAAATGCAACTCACAGACTTATGAAAATAGAGATTAGAATTCTTGTTGTTCATAAGAGGTTGATCAGGATTTCTTCTACCTATATACCTGTAGGTAAATGTTAAAATTATATTATTAATTTTTTGTTCTAGTGTGTAGTGTTTATAAATTATTTTTACTATATGAATGGATTTTGTTGTAATGTTTTAATTTTCATTGCTAAAAAAGAATTATCTATCTATCTATCTATAATAAGTATCATATAAAAATAAAAACTTACCCTAGAATTTTTGCTAGGCACAAAATGTGGTCGCTCTATGGCATTGATCTATTTTCCACAGATATCGGGATCATTTGGAAAGCAAACACCGAAACTTTTGGCCCGTACCTATAATTGCCTTTGCAATTAATAATACAGCAAACGTTCGGCATTTTTTAAACAAATTTTAAGAAAAGATGGACTTGACAGTGCAGACTTTGAAAAATGAAAAAGAATTTTGTTATTTTTTATTTTTCCGACGGTTATGGTGACAGCGTCACACGTACAGGTTAGAAACTTCTATCCACAGCTGATCTATTCTGAAAACCGAGTTGGTAGGCTATAATTAGTGACCGAAGGTCACGACTTGGGCCGTTATAGTATCTCATAGTTATATGGTCCTAGGTAAAGTATAGTACAGGGTTTCCCATTTTCGATGGGATTCAATGGGAAACTCCGTTGTTATTGAAGATAGACACATGCGGTTTTCGCATTACTTTCTTACTTTTTTGAGCTTTAAAAAATGGTATTAACAAATTTTTTCTGGCCCTTGTAGTTTTTGAGCTACAGGGGAAAGTTGAAAAATGCGGAATTACCAATTGATGATATCTCCCTTAATTTAGGAGATAATTGAGTTCTGTAAAAATATGTCCGTGGCAAACTTTTTAGAAAAATACAATGGTGTTTAATCCGACGTTTTTTTTTGTAGATACCATCATCAGGATCAAAAAGTTAAATACGGACCAAAATGTTTTGCTTCATATTTTAGTTTCTTTTTAAGTTTGTTTGATAGTAAAATATAATTTTTTTAACTTGAAGTTTGGATCCCGAAAGAAATCATCGTCAGTGCATTTTTTTTCTAGTACGGCCCTGTCCCATTTATTTTTTTTTAGGTCATTTATATTGAACTACTATATAGCAGATCTGGACAACCAAGATATATTATATGAACATACCGAGTGAACCAAAAAAAAACCGAACAAATTGTTTTTTGCTATAACTTTACCAATTTCAATAAAAAAAACTGTATTGATAAGACAAATAAGCTTTTTGAAATTAAAACATTCGCTCTTCCGCCATATTTAAATCCAAGGTGGCGGTCAAATGACTACTTTTTGAAAACTCTTTTTGTTAATGTTGCTATTTTTCTAAATACTTTGTTTTCTATGACGAAAAGTTACATTTATACCTAAATAAAAAAACAAGGTGCGAATTTGATTCTATGCGCCATTTTGGATTTAAGCTTGGCGGCAAAACGAATGTTTTTTTTTTCAAAAGGCTTATTTGTCTTATCAATAGTTTTTTTTATTGAAATTGGTAAACTTATAGCAAAAAACAATTTGTGGTGCGTTTATGTAATATATCTTGGTTATCCAGGTCCAATATATAGTAGTTAAATATAAATGGTCTGGAAAAAAAATAAGTTAAAATGGGACAGGGAAGCGCCAGAAAAAAAAATGCCCTGAAGATGATTTTTTTTTGGGATCGAAGCTTCAAAATAAAAAAAAAATATATTTTATTATCAAACAAACTTAAAAAGAAAGTATGAAGTAAATATTTTGGTCCGTATTTAACTTTTTGATCCTGATGATGGTATCTACGAAGCAAAACGTCGGATAAAAATTTCGAAAAGACCATTGTGTTTTTCTAAAAAGGTTGCCGCAGACATGTTTTTACAGAACTCAATTATCTCTTAAATTAACGGAGATATCATAAATTGGTAACCATTTTTGAACTTTCCCCTGTAACTCAAAATAATACCATTTTTTAAAGCTCAAAAAAGTAACAATGTAATGCGAAAACCACGTGTCTCTATCTTCAATAACAACGGATTTTCCCATTGAATCCCATCGGAAATGTGACACCCTGTACACTAACTCGCATGTTATGGTCATTACATGCTCAGATAAATCAAGCTTCATCTTTGCAATTAATAACCTGTGATGAACTGTTATGTAAACTGCTATAACACACCACAAGTTTCCACGACAGAAAAACAAATGAATAGCGCCCGTGAAACCAAGGCAACTGTCATTTCGCGGCCTCTTAAAATTAATTGTTTGATTTTAAAAAGCAAAAGTAAAGTCGATTACCTTCCTCACAATATTACGGTGGGTCAAACGCGTTGAGGCCCGGGACAGCTGGCAAATTCCTAATATTCGTTTATGATCCTTCAGTCAATCATATTTGCTGTATAAAATCAGCTTTAGGAGTGGTACTTTTAACAATATTTCCAAACATTCAATGGGCGCATCCGTAGCCAGTATCAAAATAATATCAATAATTGGTTTTAAATTTTAAACTTGCTACATTAGTTTCATTTTAATTTATTTGAAAGTTTGAGAAAATGATGTGTTTGAAGTTAACGACGTTTTCGATCAGTACAATTTTGCACCTGAAGACAATCAGAGATTGTACTGATCGAAATGTCGTGTATAAATAAAATACAAGTCCGAAACACAGAGTTAATTGCATTAATTTAATTGCATTTTTAGGACTTGCATCCAAAACAGAAAAAAATCATGAATTTTGTTGTCGATATAAAAGAGAAAATTTTTACAAGATTTGTACACCTTGGAAGTCTGCATTTAGGTGCCAGAGGACTTTTCGTAATTGAAGACTATCGTGGCTGGGGTCTAGGCAAAAAAATTCTGGAGCTAAGGTATATGAAAATACACTTAAAAAACAATTAACTGGAAGTCACTGAAACACTACTTTTGACATGCACGTTATACGGGGTGTCTCAAACTTCCATATCAAGATTTTAAGGGCGTGTTTTTCAAGGCAAAATAAGGATTTTTTATTAGAAAACTTATATAGAACGACGGCCCAACAGCCCAAAATACATTTAAAAGATTACTGCTCGTATATATCCGCCAGTTAAATACGAATTGGAGTTTGGAATGTGATGTACTAGATTGAACTCCGATTAGAGTTAATTTTCGTGTTGATGGATATCCACAAACAATTTTTTTAATTTTTTGTAGAGATGATCTTGGAAAAGTTTATAACATCCCCTACAGTGTGACAACATTTAGTTCGATTGTCTCCCAGAAACTAGCAGCCAGTGTTGGATTTAGAGACTACATTACAATGAACTTTGATGACGTTGTGGATAAGGACAATGGCGAAATGCTGTTTCCGAATCTCAAGGGAAAGACGATTAAATTAATGATTAAGAATTTGGCTGTAAAATAAACTGTAAGGTCTTTTTTAAATTTAAAAGCTATTACTTTTATCAAATTGGGTAAGTTCTCGGGTAAGTTTGAAGAGAAACAGTAATAATTAAAATATCATATTTTTTTCAACGTTTTGGATGCGCACACGGTTCACAAGAATGTGCCAAACCAAACCCGCTAAGTACCCGCTAATAATTAGTCTTTTTTAATCAAACCATGAGTGAGCAAACCCGTTCAAAATAAATATGGAAATTTGTAAAACCCTTCTTTTTTCAAAACCATTGTTTGTCAAGTCCATTCAAACAAACCCATTAAAACGGGTTGTTTAAGTTTGTAAGGTTTAGTCAATTATTTTGGTGAAAAACTAAGGGTTTCAATAAAGACATGCATAACATTTTAAAGAAATTTTGTAACCTCCTCTGTGCACTATTTAGTTTATTATTATTTCGCATATTGTGAAACTCATATCAAGACTTTTTATTTCTTGTTATTTCAGATCACATCGCAATAAAAACTATTTGCTTCATTAATATAATTAGGCAACACAAAAAGCGCTTTTTCCTGTCTAACATCCGTTGTGCAAATTCACAATGCTCCTTCCTAACTATAATTTGACAATGACAGAATAAATGTGATATTTTGATTTGGTTAACTTCCATTCCATATGATGTTGATTTGATGAGGAACTTCCATGGGGCGGCTGGTTTCTCTGATGTAGACTTAGAACATTGAACTACTAGAAGGAGCTTTTTTTCAAACCTAGGGCAGGGTGTTTGAGTTCAACATCCCATTATTGTCATGTTAACCTAAATACGTTTTCCCCTGTTTTTAATATTATTTAAAATACCTTCAATAATTTTTAGTTCCGTTTAATTAAATGGTCTAGATATAGTAATAAAAATCTATGTTTCTATAAAAAAAAACCTAAAAATGTATTCAAGTAGGATGTACAAATATAAAAATAAGAAAAAGGTACTACGGAAATCCCTATTTACATTGAAATTAATGACAAGCCGGCAACACAGATTTCCTGCCTTTGTTTACCAAGAATGGCCAAATATGAAGAATTCTAACCCAATATTTAGTTAATATTTTAATTTAACGTACCTGTGAAACGAAATACTGCGGTCCCCCGGGTTCTATTTCAACTTGCATATAATAATACACTTCGGAACCATTTTTCGCCACAAACTTTTCACAAAAATATCAAAAAAACACTATTGACAAGTGCTGAAACTTTTACTTTCAAAACAATAATGACATTCCATGAAAAATCGAGAAACCGCAATAAACAATCAATGTTGCCACGTTGACTACAAAAGAAGATGTTTAAGGAAAACACATGTTAAATTTTCAAAAAACGTCGAAAGTTTTAAATAGGTTGTGAGTATTGTATATAGTGTATATTAGCTTTTTCAACATAGATCTTAAACCTCATTATTTAATTAATAAATAAGCGTCAAAACTTAATCCAAATTTAATAAGTTTTTTGTTGCATAATTCTGTTATTAAAATTGGCAACACAGATTTCTTTCTCCCGTTTCCCGACTGTAGATGTTGCACTCAAACAACCAGTGTAACCAGATAGACCAGACTCGTTCTAGTAGTTCAATGTTCTAAGGATATAGATATCCGCATACTCGCATGGTACCTATGCAGATATAGTTTTTGTTAATTGAGTTCTTATTGTTGTGCCCGTTTTGAAGACAGTCCTAAGATGATATCGGTTACCTATTCTTCTTATCTTTTTTGAGATTCCTTTGATGTATGGAATTATAAGTGTCGCCTTTCTTTCAGTATTTACGTCGGTCGTCCTTTGTGCTGGTATGGTCTAATAGTACATTATAAACCTAGGGACTAAAGTGCCTCGTTTAATCCCGCGGCGAAGGGTAGATACAATTCGCCAAGGAATTAAAATACACTTTAGTTTATATACTATTTTATGCACTTTAAAATGCGAAAAACTAAAAACAAAAAATCACAAAACTAACAGCAGACCACTTAACGGTACTCTAGTTTCAAGAATGACAGCTCGTATTACTGATAGTTCTCATTGATTGTTGTTGGCATGGTGGATTCACTCAAAATTTATTGTGCCATGGAAGTGTTGCTATGGCACAAAACAAATGTCAGTCAGTTGTTGATATCAAACGGCGTCACCAGACGGTGAGTCCAGAAAAATCGTACAGCATTCTTTTTGAGAATGAATATTGAAATATATTTGGTAGTTTCTGAGATATTTGCGTTTAAAATTTTAATAAAATACATTAGAAACGACCATCTGATCAAGGTACATTGCCTTCAATCGTTTTTTTTTCAAGGCCGCTAGATTTTTAAGTTTATATCGTTAAAATAAAGAAATACATTCATGGCCCACTTGGTAGCTTGATCAGTTGGTATTTCCAAAATATTTTCATTATGACAATTATTAAAACTTAAATTAAGTAATCTCAGGAACTAGCTAATTTTTTAAAAAATTCAAAAATGCAAAAATATACAGGGTGTTCTATTTTAAAAAAATTGTCTTTATTGCCACACACTGTATACCAAGGGCAACAAAAAAAAGTTCTTATAGCGCTTGTTCGTTGCAATTTGTCATGAAATTTTTGAATTTAGACCTACCCTTTATTTTCAATAATAAAAAAGATACTGAGTGTTGCAGTTATAAACAAACACCCTGTACTTTTGATCAACTTTTAATATGTGAAAATACTTTTTTCATACTTTTCGCATTAAAATATATCTATACAGTGCGGTTAAAAACTCGCGATCTCCATTTTTGCTGGCAGAAAACTTCTAGAGCAAAGAATTTTCGTACACAGCTAAAGTAGACTCTGGCGCATTTTTAATGATAATTAAAATCAATCACCCTCCTCTGAATCCAGGGCGCAGGCAAAAGATCATTTTTAGAAAATTAGCATGACACGCTCCAATGTACATAATCCGTGTGTCAACATTTGACATCCTACAAAGTTCTTTTATAGCTCAATCGAGAGCCAAGAAATCTATCTTTTCGTTGGTTTAAGAAAAAATTGTGTGTGACTTAGCTGAGTAGTTCTTCCGCAGGTCAAAATAAGAAATTGAAAAAAAATATTGCCACTTTTTTACATATTTTGAATAAAAAAAATTTTAATCCTTGCATATTTGTACGATTCTGAGTTTGAATATTTAGAAAATATCTAAAACGTTTGGTGAATCCTCTCAAACCACCGTTTTAGTTCAGCCCGCCCCATAAATCTTAAATAAATTTTTTAATCTCGTTTTTTAAGGAAATTTTGATTTTGGTAGTTGACTGACAATTCCCATGATAGTTCGTAGAAATCCGCACGCAGGAAAATAATTTTTATTTTATGATATTCAGCAGAAACCAACCTTTACAAAAAGTTTAAATTGAATCATAGTCATGGTCAATTTTGAAGAGCGTTTAACAAAAATCATGGAACAGTGAAAATACTAAAAATTGCACCTTTTGAAAAAGTCATCCATTTTTCACTCATTTGCAAAAATTCTTAGAGGATAATTTTGTTAAAACTGCACCAAAATAATACATATATAACATACTACATAATATTCTCTAAAAGGTTTTGTCACAATTTTGTTGAAGCCGACACGAAGGTTGTCCTACACGCTATGTTCGAGTACATGGAATTTGGACGAATTTCGACATAACGACACATTCTTGTATTGCAAAAATATTTCGGCCACCTTTTAAAAATTGTTGGAGTTGGTTCTTTAAGATAAATTATCGGTAAATCTTTGTGTTTTGGTAGAATTTGATTATTTTTTCAGTTTCTGAGTAAACACAATATTTAATTTTGTAAATTTGCGGAAAAAAATCTCAAATTTTACTGATTTTTGAAGGATCGTCTTTCCTTAATGTCGATTCTAAAAATGTAAAATGTACAATGTTAGCTTAACCGGATGTCAGGATTTGGTTTCACTTTTCTGTAAGGCACACTTTAAGACTCCGTCACCTCAAGATTGGAGAATAAGCCTGTACATAAGCTGCACGACTAAATTTAATTATTGCTTTAACCGACCCAACGCACAAATATGAGCACATAAAACGTTCTTTTGTACTATTTTGAATATAGCTCTCCAACAAGTAGGCACAGTGCTCAAAAATTCAAATGGTTAATGGTGTTTCTTACATTTTTTCTACTGTAACTACCTGCATAAAACACTTCTGGATGAATTCTGGATCCAGAGGGGGGTGATTGATTTTAACCATCGATGTTAGTTAGTACGTCGATGATTTTAACTATCATTAAAAATGCGCCAGAGTCTACTTTAGCTGTGTACAAAAATTCTTTGCCCTAGAAGTTTTCTGCCAGCAAAAATGGAAATCGCGAGTTTTTAACCGCACTATTAATTTATTGTAAAAACGGAACCCTGATTGTACTTTAATAAGCAATTATTACTGTCGCAAAACGATGCTATCAGGGATCATTTTGACGTAATATCTACGGAAGAAAATTAAAATTGCAAAACGAAAATTTGATATGATGACCTAAATTAGGCGAAATTTGGGAAACTTTTTAGTTACCTTTTGAATGCCAACCGTTTTTTATGCTGTCAACTTGCCGATCAGCCGTAAATGTTAGGTTAATGAGTTTTATTTTCGAATTTTCCGACAAATATTCCACTTCCTTTTCCATTTTACAAAATACAAAATCAAAAATTAAGGTCAGGTATAGGAAAAAAGTAAACAAAGAAGTTAAAAATGTAGTGCTATTTCGATTTTTTTGACTAGTGATTTTGTTAAGTTGGCTAAAAATTACATTTCCTCTAAAAAAAAGATGCATACTGTGAAAACCCTCCACAGTTCCAGTTTGATGCACAGTGGGGGCTTTACAGTATTTTGCCAATATTATATACAGATTTCATTGAGGTCAACTGTCAACGAGAATTTTGTTCCTTCCTAAAAACAGTTGGTTTGTTTTATAAAAGCTTTTTTAAAAACTTACTTTTCAATTATTTTGAGGATAAAAGTATCACTTTCATAAACGCGACCATTCTCAAAATGTTTGCCCATTTTTCCGGCTTTGTCTAGCCGCAAATAAATAAAGTCAGTGTCACAAAACGCAAACAATGGAAAAAAATAAATGCGTGGCAAAGGTTCACTGATGACAATTATAAGGTACTTTTAAATATTTTTATTCTCGCGCGAGAAAACTATCAATTCTCAAACCAGATTTTGTTCAGTGGTTTTTGAGGTTAGGTTTCGTCTAAAAAAAAATGGAACCAACCGATATATTAAATAAAAACCAATCGCGAAATCTCGTATGAAAATTATACCATATATACTTCTTTTATGTAAAGAATTTCTTTCCACAAAACCACCTTATTATTTTACGATTAAAACAAGCTACCACGTAATTTATCTCATGTGCGATAACTTGATAAGTATAGAGGCGATAGGTGCGATAAAAAAATGGTAGATTACACACATTTGAGCCTCAGCTGTAAATTTTAAATCCAGTCAATGGTCAGTAAAAGTAATAATCGTAAAACTGCTCACTGTCATGAAATTTTTTTCCACGCTTTTCACAAAATATAGAGTGGTTCACAAAATTCCGCACTGTTTGAATTTGCTATGGATTTTGCTCGCTTGATTTTAAAAAATCGGGGGTTTTCTGTTCACACCGGTGCGTTTCGACGAAACTCACCATAAATTAGTGATGTAAAAAGAGTACCTACTCGTTAAAAAGTACCGGGTATTTGCCAAATACGGAAAGTACCGATTCCTTGTTTTCCAAAGTACACTATAAAAGTGGTACACAATACTTTTTGTTGTAATACCTTGGTCTATTTTTACAAACAAAGTCACCCATTATTGTATTTTTCTTAAACTGTCAAAGTATGTCATTCTGTATTTCAGTCTGACAAATAAATAAAAAATGCCTCCACAAATTTCTTTATTTGATAAAGCCCAACTCCTGGCAAAACTACAACTATGGTCAATGGTCAATTAGGGATGTGGCTAGACATTATGGACGCAGTAAAACCACGATTATAAAAATTAAAAAACGATGGTAAGAAGATCAGACAATAGAGAGAAAACAAGGGACTGGTTTATTGAAAGTTTCAACTTATGAACAAGATTATGACCTTATCGCTTTTATGAAAAAAAAGGCAGAGGTTAACCCAATTTCCAGGATATGTAAGAGTGGCACGAAATCGCCTAAGGATAGGCTCTAATTTAAGATGTGGTGTAGCCGCTAAAAAAATTAAACTTACGAATGAAAAAAAAAACAGGCCAGGTTACTTTTTGCCCTTAATTACTCTCTAAAGGAATCAGAGTTTTTTCGAAAGGTAATATTTTCCGATGAAAAAGTTTTCCAGTCCTGTAGTGACAGAAAACAAATTCGGGTGTATCGTCCACCAAGAACGCGTTATGAGATCGCGCTGGAAGATTTTCGGTAAATATGTGGGGTTGGATTTCTGCTAGATGTCATGGTGCTCTATTTCGAATCAATGGAAGGCTCACAGCACAGCTTTACGTGGACATTTTAGAGAACACTATGCTTCCAGCCGTCACAGAACTTTATCAAGACCAGTTTATTTTTCAACAAGACAACTGCCCTGCTCATACGGCCAGAATTTGGCAAACTTGGTTTTGGGAGTAAAATATTTGAGTTCCGCGAAACCTCGAAAACCCCAGACGCCAATCCTATGGAAAATATCTAGGGTTTAATTTCAAAAAAGCTGGAAAGCTTTATTATTGTGCCGGGAAATCAACATCACTTGGTCCAGTTATGAAGAATTGATTGGAGAAAATGAAAAATTTTTTGAAATTTTGGCTGATTCTCTACCAAGAAGGTTAAACGGTATAATTGAGATGAATGGAGCAATGACTAGATATTAAAATTTATATACCTAATAATTTGTTTCTATTGTTTTATAATTTTCGTTACAGTTATGTTTTTTAATTTTTGTTACAGTTGTTTTATGCGTTAGCGTATTATCTTAATATAAAAATTATTTTTGAAAGCAATCTTTGATGTCAATATTTTCACATTTTAATACCAGTCTGTCACAAAGTATAATCCGATAGTTAACCATACAATTTAAAAAATACCTATGTTTATCTCGTACCACTTTTATGATGCCGATAGTGTACTCGTTACTCGTTACTTTTTTATACCTGTACACTACAGACACTACAGGCTGTAGTGCTCAAAATTTTAAAATACTGCCTTGACAAAAAATAACGATTATTTTATTTTACATTTTTTTCTTTTGTTTTGTCGATAATAAAAAAGTTTTGTTTACGTTTTTTATAAATTATTATAATAGACACTTAAAGTAAATATTTCAACGCATCGGTATCGGTATACCTAACGCGTTCGAAACAAAGCCAAAATACACTACATTTTTGACTTGCTCATGCCATGTTTCGAACGATGCCCGCTTTTTTGACGGATGCGATGACATAACAGGTGATTCCACTCACGATTCCACGCAACGATTTCAATCAGCAGTTCTGTCATCGCACCCTTCAAAAAAGCGGGCCTCGTTCTAAATATCGCATAAACAAGTCAAAAACGTAGTGTATTTTGGCTTTATTTCGAACGCGTTAGGTATACCGATACCGATGCGTTTAAATATTTACTTTAAGTGTCTAATAAGTAACTAGGTACGGAAAACTATTTTATTACCCTTACCTGTTAAATACCAATTCGTTTAAGCCTATGGTTAATTCCTAGGTAAATTAAACTAAAAATACCGAAAGTACCTAGTATCGAATATAAAGTAACGGGTATTGATATTAAAAGTAACGAATCGGTACAAGTACTTAACAGTAATGAATGTTTACAACACTACCATAAATGGATTAAGTTGATTGTGTTTTTGCCCAAATTTCCTAGAAATGCTTATGTTGGCAACACGTAGTGCGTGTCTCGTGCATCTTTTTGACGTTTAAGATAGCCTAAAATATATTTTCTTTAAAATTTGATAAAATGAAATAAAATTAAGTAACTAGCTCAACTTTAATAAGAAAGTGCATCAAATAAGTTACTTTCCGCAATTTTCATGAAAAGAGTGTTATAAATTAAAATTATATTGCATTGCTGGGGAGTTTTACGGAAAAGTGTCAAAAAGTATCTCTAGAATATATGATGTACTTACTGTAGTTTTCGATTCACATCTTTTATTTCTTGTTGTAGCCCACTCCATCAGATTTATATCACACAAAAAACTTTCACAACATATAAACAAAAAAGATACCGCTTGTAAAAAAACACTATTTTAGCCACTAGTTGTTAAAACTACTATTTCTTCGTTAAAATGAAAAATATTTAGAGAGAGGGCAATTTAGTGACGACGCAAAAATATTTAGGGTTGTTGAAGAGAGACAGCAGGCTATAAGAAAAGTATTTTAGAGAAAGATGAACATAATTTAAGGCAAATGTTTACTAAAAATTTCTGTTGTCATCTGTCTGATATCATTTTTATCCAAAAACCAGCAAAAATTGTATTTTTTCAAAGTGTAAAGTGTGAAAAAGATAAGGTGGTATTAATTTCTTTCAATCAAAGTTCTTTACGATCTTTAAATTTACCAAAAAACGTGTCCTACTAAAGTGTATTTAGCACATCTAAAAATAATTTAACAGGTATTTAAGAAAATTATTTTAAGGGTCTTCATGGCTTGACCGTAAGATAATATATCAAAAACTATCGCCTAATTGTGCTTTATTTATTCAGGAAATATTTAAAAACGTTAAAAAACTGTATTTCACGAGTTTTAATGCTCTTTTTTTGACATAAACTAAGTACTCTGCACGTATTCAAAAGTGTACAGCTCATAAAATTACTTTGAGGAAATATTTTTTACGGTAATAAGAATTATTTTTTTCTAAAATAAGGGATTTTCAATCAATTTTATCCGAGTTTCTTGACTTACCCTGTACATATACGGGCATTAGTACTATAATAAAATCATAAGTCGTTCTGTGTTAAATAATTTATAGTTTTAACGAAAACGAAGGTTGTTAAGTGAAAAACGACCATTTTCCTAACTTTATTTAATTTAACCCTAATTTCTGAAAATTTCTTGTTGAGACCCCTCTAAAACATATATAAATGAATACATTTACATTATAAACAAAATCAGTGGAAACACATTTCCCATAAGAAATTGGCCGGGTTCGTGTGTGAGTTAAACCGTCTTTTAATAGTTACCAAAAACATAAAAAATGCCCTCTAT
Source organism: Oxystoma pomonae (assembly GCA_963921995.1). Taxonomy (NCBI): domain Eukaryota; kingdom Metazoa; phylum Arthropoda; class Insecta; order Coleoptera; family Brentidae; genus Oxystoma; species Oxystoma pomonae. The sequence continues at coordinate 819,750 of OY998167.1, read as the reverse complement.
ATCGAGCTGCGATCACAGGTTTTTAATTTTTGTGCGTGTATTTCACTAATTTTTTTCAATTTTTAAAGTAAAAATTTCTGTTCTAAAAACAGAAAGTTTTCAAACTGACCGACAGTAGCGACACTAGTGACAGTAATTTCTTTTGTTTGCTAGACGCCGCCGCATTGTCTTAATTCATGGCTTACTTGATGTTTCCACATTTTACCGTGGCGCCATCCATATTCTAAAAAATCAACTGATGGACTTCAATATAATAAGGGTCATTTTATCTCGAGAACTAATCGAGCTCGGGTTTGGCTCATCCGAGTGCATTGTAAATCTCTAGCGGCGTGTCTAATTTTAACACAATCGGGGCATGAAATGACCAAAGCGAGCGGCAAAACGTCACCAAAACTTGTAGCTCAAAAGGGTTCACGGCTCCGACCGCGTAATCAAAACCGAAAAAACAAAAACGCGAGACTCAAAACCGTGCACGACTAAAACCGCACAAGGCTAAAACCGCCCCGCACAAAACCGTGCAAACCAAATCATCGCATAACCGAAACAGCAAACAATCAAAACCGCGCACGTTGGTTGGCGCGGTTTTGGTCATTTGCGGTTTTGGTCCCGCGCAGTTTTGGTCTAGTGTGGTGTTAATTTATGCGATTTAGGTCGAGCTGAGTTGGCAGGAGAGTAGGAGGGGGACTAAACTTTTCAAAAAACTGTAACTCACGAACCGAAGCAGCTAGCGACACGCTATTTTCACACTAAGATAGATTATTGCGTTTTCAACCAAAAAAAAAATAAAAAAAATTTTTTGAAAAAAAACTTTTGAAAAAAAAAATTATTTTTTTAAAAGATTTTATGGATCGCTATACGTGCCTGCTGGCACCATTCATTTTTAAATAAATTGATGTACAGCTCGCCTTCGGCTCACCAATGAAATCTTGTGAATGTAAAGGAATACACTCTTTATTTCTATACGGTATACCACAAATAACACTAAGTATTTGTTTTTAATTTTGCATGCAAAGATATATGTAAAAATCTTTCGTAGGTGTTGTCTTAAAAAAAAATTTCTAATACACAGGAAAAAAATGGTTTTCCCGATGATCATTTTACTTTTGACATTTCTTAATTCCAACTTACCCAACAAAAAATTAAATACAAAAAAAAGTAACTCTCCTTTTATCATATAAATAAACAGTTCTATAATTTTTTACTTACCTTTTTTTCCATCTCCATCAATTTTTAATAAAATTTTCATAATTTTGAGAAATGCGTTATATCTCCCGCACTATTAGACACTTAAAGTAAATATTTCAACGCATCCGTATCGGTATACGTAACGCGTTCGAAACAAAGTCAAAATACGCTACATTTTTGACTTGCTCATGCCATGTTTCGAACGATGCCTCCTTCTTTGACGGGTGTGATGACAGAATCTCGTGGCGTACGGAAGGATGTACGTATCGTTAGGGACCCACGAACGTACGCAACGATTTCAATCAGTAGTCCTGTCATCGCACCCTTCAAAAAAGCGGGCATCGTTCGAAACATCGCATAAACAAGTCAAAAATGTAGCGTATTTTGACTTTGTTTCGAACGCGTTACGAGTTGAAATATTTAATAGAGACATAAAGCTATTTGTAACTCATCGCGGTATACGTATCCGCATCTAGCGAGAACCAAGGACATTAATTGGTCAAAAACTTGTACCACGTTCGAAAAGAGCAGATATATGCTAATCTAAGGTGTTCTTGAACGCGATAGGTGTTAAAATGCGTTAGTTATCACGTATCGTTACGGCACACGTATCGTATCTCAGCACCTATTGCGTTCAGAAACACCTTAAATTAGCATATATCTGCTCTTTTCGAACGTGCTACAAGTTTCTGACCAATCAATGTACATGGTTCTCACTAGATGCGGATACGTATACCGCGATGAGTTACAAATAGCTTTATGTCTCTATTATATCATTGTTTGGTCTTCAACTTTTATATTTGCCACTTTAACGTATCATTAAGAATAAAATAATTCAAAACAAAATTTGAACTTTTATAAAAATAGTAAAAGCACCCCAACTATTGATTCTACAAAAAAAAAATTGCACAGGTAGCTTTATTATTTTTAACTAGATATACCATAACTGTCTAATTTAAGTTTTTATTCTATCTGCCTTACTTTAGCTATAATTTAATTATTTTTTAATATTTATAAAAAATGTTTTATATATATGGGACTATTGCTGCCACAAATTCCAAGATCTTCGTACCATACCGGATTGGCCGGGACGAGTTCCAGTTTTTGGAGCACTGCCCCGGTAAAATTATGTGTCCCGGATTTATTAGATTCGTCCCAATTTGCACCGGATCGATGTTTTCTCCTCGGCCAGAGGCAGTCACAGAGAGGGAGCTTTTTGCATCCAACCCTCTTTTTTTTTAAACATACAAGATCAAAGTTTTTAAACAATTTTTAGTGTCAATTTCTGCTGCGGCGCTATATAACATTGTTAATAGTAGGTAAAAAGGAAAGAAAGTCCTGTATACTTCACAAATATTTTATTTCATTAAACACGACGCGTTTCGATTTTTTTCTTTAAGAAATCATTTTCAAGTGTGCATTCTGTAAAAGAATAAAAACGAGTGTTTCAAAATTAAATTTAAATAAAAAAATTAAAAAGAGTACTTACAGAACGTCAAAAATCCATCATTAAGGGTAAAATTTAGGACACAAACTTCACATTATTAAATTAATAAATAAAACACGTCGGACAATTAAAACACCTTAGTCAAACATACACAAACAAAAAACGATAAGTTTGAATATTCGGTTTATAGGAAACCTACTCAAACTGATAATATCATACCTTCAGATTCCAATCACTTTTTTGCACACAAGATTGCCTCCTTTAATTAATATTTATCAAATTGCAGCTACAAAATTTCTTTAATTAACAGGCTTATAAGAAAAAAATATAATTCTTTATTAAAAAATTTATTTTCGGACCCAAAAGAAACATCTATTTTACCTTTTCAACCACCAAAATATGTCAAATTAACTTACCTGGGGCCTAATTCTTGAATCTCGAGGGAAGGATCGATCCCTCAAGAGAAGTGATCAATCCCGGGGAATGATCCCATCCCTCAAAAAAAAATATGCTTTTCCTTGAAACCTCTCTTAAAAATTTTAGATTGAAAATTATACATTTTACGCGCATGCTTGCCTGAGAAATGGGACCGATGCCTACGAAATGCGTTCGACATGGGATCATTCGACACAAATCTATGTCGTTCCCTGCTCAAGAATTAGGGTCCTGGGAGATATCTCTTTAAAAGTGGGTAATGTTCTTAGGTCTTTGAATAATAACATCAAATTAGTGTATAAATCTTTCTTCAACCTTTACAGTGGGATTTACAGATCTAAAATAGGACCCTCCACAAGTCTAAATATTTACATCTGTGGGGGATACTAAATTTTAAAACCAATTTTCAAAAAACACTTACCCATACAAAAAAGATACAAGGTTATTGATTATTTTGTATTATTATTGCAAAATACCATTGAAAAACTGCTTTTTTTCTAAAAATATACCATATTTTAGGAGAAAATGCCCTAAAACTAATTTTTTTTGACAAGCTTCAAAATGGCACATGGTGAATACGCCAGAAATTTGGCACATAATAGCTTAATTATCTGTGTTTGAGGTTATAAAGTTGGTGATTTTTTAGAGCACCTCTGGTGGCTGGTTTCAATTTATAGCCCCCAGAAAGGATCGTTTTATGGCAATTGGTAATAAGGTCGTTTAAAATTTCCCTAAGTAACCGTTTTTACAAGAAGTAATTTGACTTATTTAATATCCCAAGTTGTTTATTAATCAATAAAACACCTCCAATTTTGTCCATAAAAACGCCATATTTTCAACCCGTTTTCAGCACAAAAAATATATTTATGAGGGCACTACGAGGCACAACAAACATAAGTGAAGGTCACTGATTATGCACGAATAATATACTAAACAAAAAAACCCAAAACAACTATTTTAATTCATTTACAAACTGAAAGTAAAACATTGAGGTTATCTAAAAGCTCAGTCAAAATAACTTTTCTTACTCAAAGCCCACTCATTTTAAAGCTGTAGCTTTCATCAGTAGAGGTTGGTGCACCACCGTTATCAACTAAAAAGCCAGTTAACTCATTTTTGTTTTAGTATCCTTTGGCCTATGATCGGTGTCTATTGACACCAAACTGACAGAAAATCCATGTTTTACTTGTCAATTTGGTTATAAAAATGGCTCAATTAGTTGATAACGGTGTTGGTTTGTGCAAGCCAAGGTGCAAGCAGAGGTAAAAGATCCGAACTCGCTGTTTGTGATTGAACGCAGCGCTAATATTTTTAAACTGACATTTCGACAGTGACAGAAATGTAAAAAAACTTGCATTTAAATTTTTGAATATATTTCATAAATAAAAACACCTTTTAAATAAATACAAAGTTAATCTACTCCTTATTTTATTATCACCCATCTAAATCGTTGAGTGACATCAAGTATTAATTGGAAAAATCAATTATCAAGGGTAAGTTTTAATTATAGTAACATATAACCTCAATTTTAATTTGTTCTACAGAGTGTTTACTATTTAAAACCCGCGTGGGTTTCAATTTTTAAATTTTCTTTTCTTCTAAATTGAAACTTTCTTCTTAAATCCAACAAAAGATTGTGTTAAGATGATTATTCAATAAACAAATTTATTAAAATTCTTCTTATAATTCAAACTGTGTCCAAAACTCAAAGAGGGTTGGTTTAAAATGCTTAAAAGCAAAAATTTCACTTAAACTTAGGATCGTTCTAAAATAGACTAAGGGCTAATTTTACAACCAGAGGTAAAACCCCAGATTAAACCATAGTTTAAACTTCACTTTAATCTTTGGATTAATCCATCGGTAAATAAGTTGCCCAATTTTATAAGTCGGAGTTAAACCACGGCCATGAAGAAAGACTACATTTTCTTTACATACAGACCGCTTCAAGCTACTGCGAACATAGGGGGAATCAAGTCCAATTTACTCTCCGTGCCGTACGACCGAGGTGGATTCGAAGCACGCTGCAGTGTTATCTTTTGGAAATTCATTTTGTTTTTATTATTTTGTTTTATTTCTGCCTTGCTCGAGAAACAGATGGGTAAGTTCTTAATTGAAATAATACATTTTTAAAACCAAAAATGGATGTCTACGAAGTTGCCGAAAAAGTGCAGATGGTCAAATGGTCAAATCGTCATAACCCAACACACGTTCGATATTGGTCGAGGGAAAATTTGCATTTGTATTTTGACGTAAGAACATAATATCCCCAAAAACTAAATGTTTGGGGGGGGGTATTATAAGGGAACACGTAATTGGGCCATTTTTTATTAACGGCAATTGCAATTTGAATGGTCCTAGATACTTGGATCTACTGCAGCAGCACATTATTCCAACTGCTAGGCAGTTGTTAGGTGTAAGATTTGGTGAAACATGGTTTCAACAAGATGGTTGTTCCGCTCACAATGTTGGCATTGTTAGGGAATATCTTGATAATGTATTTCCTAATCGGGTTATAAGTACACGGGGAACTATTTTATGGCCAGCTCGATCTCCCGATCTTGCTCCTAATGACTTCTATCTGTTTTTGAAGAAGCTTTTCAAATTATCACCCCTAACATGCTTGGAAACGTTAGAAGGGGTTTTTATAGTAGGCTCGGATATTGTCTAGCCGAGCAAGGACTTTTCGAACATTTGCTTTAATTTTTTTTTGACTTGGAGAATCTGATAAATCTGAGCAGTTGACAATAAAACGCTCTTATTTATCAGTGACAAAAAATAAGAAAATTACGATATAAAAATTTGCGTATTTATTGACCAAATTCCGATTTCATTGACTACGCTCCACACAGCACCGTGGTTAGAGGCGTACTAAATACCAAAGGAAAGTCATGCAAGTGGTGATCGCAAGCCTGTGTATTGGTTGCTTCACTGATAGGCGTGCGGTGTCTCTGCATGTACGTACACTGGCAAATTAGACTTCTTCCGCCCTATGTTCGCAGTAGCTTGAAGCGGTCTGTATAGAGACCGCTTCACAATGTTGGCCTTGTTAGGGAATATCTTGATAATGTATTTCCTAATCGGGTTATAAGTACACGGGGAACTATTTTATGGCCAGTTCGATCTCCCGATCTTGCTCCTAATGACTTCTATCTGTTTTTGAAGAAGCTTTTCAAATTATCACCCCTAACATGCTTGGAAACGTTAGAAGAGGTTTTTATAGTAGGCTCGGATATTGTCTAGCCGAGCAAGGAGGACTTTTCGAACATTTGCTTTAATTTTTTTTTGACTGGGAGAATCTTTTTGGTTTTTAGAATGTATTATTTTATTTTGAGAACTTGCTTTTATTTTGTTCTCCTTATTATTTTCATTGTAACACGTCGTCACTGATAAATCTGAGCAGTTGACAATAAAACGCTCTTATTTATCAGTGACAAAAAATAAGAAAATTACGTTATAAAAATTTGCGTATTTATTGACCAAATTCCGGTTTCATTGACTACGCTCCACACAGCACCGTGGTTAGAGGCGTACTAAATACCAAAGGAAAGTCATGTAAGTAGTGATCGCAAACCTGAGTATTGGTTGCTTCACTGATAGGCGTGCGGTGTCTCTGCATGTACGTACACTGGCAAATTAGACTTCTTCCGCCCTATGTTCGCAGTAGCTTGAAGCGGTCTGTATAGGGTTGATTATTTTAACCAAAATGGCACCAACTAGAGCCAAACTTGATAAAAATCAGTCAAGTAGTTTTTGAGATATCAGCGTTGGTTACAGACAGACATACAGCCAGACGACACAACAAAAATGTTCAGATTTGTCAAAAAGATATACAGTATATATATATATACGTGTGAGCTCGATGTGAGAATAAAACTTGCTGGTCTGTGGGATGTTCCAATTAACTGGTGTCGAATTTCCTTGTGCACAATTTCGCATATCTCTCCAAAGGATTTGTTTTAGGACAAATAATATTTGGTCTTCGGGCTTCGACAATGTCAATAATTTCGTCATTCTTCAACCAGTTGATCAAAAATAAGTTTTAAGTCATTGATCATAGCGATTTCACTAAATACTTACAGTCTTTTTACCAAAAACAAATTTTTAATAACTTTTTTGAGGTTAGAATCTTTCGGTAACTATTAAACTGAAGTTTAACAAACACCCAGACCGCCGGTAACGGTTAAACTGAAGTTTGTTGGTAAACTGCACCTATAAAACGTAAAAAAGTCGACATCTGTGGTTTAAACTGAGGTTTGACGTTTAACTATGAGTTGTAAAATTGCGCATAAACCCTTTTAGTAAATCCCATCGTAAAAGTTTGTTTTCCAGATTAAAAGATACAGTCCGAACTTTAGAAAAGAGTGGTGTTTATTTGCTTGCTTGTGGTTCTTGCTCTGCAATATATGTTGGCCAAACTGGACGCAGTTTTCGAGTTAGAGTGCGAGAACACATTCTCAAAAGTACTCTTTAATTTTTTTATTTAAATTTAATTTTGAAACACTCGTTTTTATTGTATTACAGAATGCACACTTGAAAATGATTTTTTTAAAGAAAAAATCGAAACGCGCGCGTCGTGTTTAATGAAATAAAATATTTCTTTCCTTCTACCTACTATGATTCAACTGCTTCACCCTGGAGAAATCCACGATTCTATTATCATTGTTAAGGTTTTACTGTCATACAAAACATGTTAAAAATGGCGTGTTAGTGTAACTTTAATTTAATACAATAACAAAGTAGGTCCCTTTCCAAAAAGTGGAAGCGATCAAAGGTACGATCGTCCAAGCTTACACTATATACATAGTTATAGTATAATACTCATAGTATAATTAAAACCGTGATGCGTGCCATCAGACAATATCATAATTTCGAGCGACGGCCCATCTAAACAACCATCGACCATCGCCCGACGGGTTTCTTTTATTTGAAGTTATTAGCAGATTATATTGACTTTTATTGGCTAAATATTTAAGAGGTGCGAATTAAATAAATTCGGAGGACAGAACGACGGACATATTCAAGAGAGCTTGAAATCGCTGCTATATGCAAATTGAAATGAAGGATACAGAGGTATTTTATTATATAAAATTAAAAAATATAAAATTATTTAAAACCAGCGGAAGACTCCGCAGTTTTACCCGTTTTTCTTGCTTTAAACGATCAGAACTTTTGTTCCCGTGAACCGATTTTGATGAAATGAAGCCTGTGTCAGACAAAAATTCTAAAAATCGCATTTTTGGTATCTATATCGTCTGCTTAGAAGACAAACACAATTTAAAAAAATATGCAATGTACCGAAATGACCTATCCTCGAGCCTATATCTAGAGATTAGTTTGTATAGACCATCGATGTTAGCTAGTACGTCGATGGTATAGACTCATAAAGGTATAACTTATTCAATGTCATTGTTAAAAAAATTTGATTGGGAATCAAATCAGAAAAGTTTTACGAGTTATAATGTTTTATCAGTTTGCGGTATAACATGCCGTACAAACTTGCAAAAACATAGCAAATCTTCTTAAGTACAGATTTTTTCTATCCTATAAAACGATTTCTCTAATATACACTTGAAACCTTCACAGCAACCAAAAAACATCGTTTTCTAGATCAATAAAATAACTGTTTTTAACTCACAAATAAAACCATTTTGCATTCAAGCAAACGAAAACAACGACAAAAATGGCGATAAACGTCAAAAATAATAACTTGATTAGACGCGTCTTTTCGCGACCGATGATTTCGAAACCGCTGTGAAAACATGCGTAAAATGTTATTTTGGCGACCAAACGGTGACGCCACGGTTCAAAACATTTCAAAGGATTTCGAAAGCGCCTCGGCCGCCGTTTCGAACACGGTTCAATATGGCGGTACTTGTCGATTTTTAGCAATAATGAAAACATCTATTTCGAAAAATCACGAAAAAAAACTTCCAAATTCAAAAAACGAGAAGCCACACAAACACAGCTGATTGATGTCATTCAATAATTGTCATTTTGGCGATCAGTGGCGATGGTTCGAAACGGTGACGTATGTTTTCAAAATGTGCTTTCGAAAACATCGGTCGCGAAAAGACGTCTTATGACAGTGGCGTAGTTAAGGGTTTAACCCCCCCCCCAGAAGGTCCAACCCAATCTAAAATAAATGAATCATGATCAAGGGCCCCAGATAGAGCTATAGCTGACTCTTTACTCCGGTTTTTTTTATCACCAGCATTCAAAACGTGTAATAAATGACATTCTTAGCATAATTTTTCCTAAAATTCTGCGGCGCATTTATGATTTGGCTACAAACTTATATATACCACCGCAACCCACCCCTTCTTGGCATATAACCCTTGTTTAAAAATATTTTACAAAGAACCTAAGAGATCAAAATTTTTAAATAATTTTTTGTTTGTTGTGTCAAAATTTTCGCCTGGGGCACTATACCAATATTAAATATTGTTACAATTTTCTTTAATTTACAGCAATTTGTTTGTCAACAACATTTAAAACGCGTAAAAAACAGTATTTGATTGTTTTTTTTTCAAAAATTTTGAAAAAATCTGCAAATGAGACCAGATGTGACGTTTTTTGTTTGACTATTTTTGTTATATACACTAACTCGACAACTATTAAACCGCCCCTCTCCCCTACCTTCATTCTAATAGTTCAAGCAATAGGCCCCTACTTAATTTTTAAAAATTTTCCATAGGTAGGCTACGCCACTGCTTATGAGAGTTCTTATCGCTACGGATTTTTTTCGGAAAATGCAAGGGCGTTATAGCATTTTATAGGTATACAGGATGTCCAGAAAAATTCGTTACCAAATTTCCGGGGTTTTCCCGGTCATTTTATTTTTTTCCGGTTCTTCCAAAATTCAATTCAAATAGGGGATTTTGAAGTCGAGAAAAACGAACTTTAGATGTTGAAAGCTCCTCTGTTTTCGGAGAGGGAGGGACCAAACAAGTCCGATTTCGCTTAAAATTGGTGTACAACTTTTTTCTTATTTGTCACAAGAAGATAAATCAAAGAGTGAATGACTTATGAAATTAGGTAGATTTCTGTAACATTTTCAGTTTCACACAAAAGACCAAAGCGAAAGAGAAATGATTAAACGATGTTTCGCCTTGTGTTCCTTGTGGGATGCTCATCCAAGTTTGAATTTTCGTTATTTCCACCCAAGATCTCTTGATTTTTTGTTTTTTTGTTTCTTTTCGGTTGAAGTAACTGATTTGGAGGTTTTTTAACTTCTTTTTTTGTTAAGAATAATCAGGACTTTTTCAATTTTACTATTTTCCGCTATTTTTCTTTAATTTTGGGTAAAAAACGGACAGAAATCTTTTTTTGCACACGTGATAAAAAAAAACGTTTCTTGCATCGGTAACCAAAAAAGCCATGCTTTAGTTATCTACATAAAAAAAATCATTTTAAAGCTTTCTTATACAGTATCAAAAAGCTAAAAAATTATTTTCAGCTTTTATAGCTTGTTATTGAAAAACATTTTTTACCTAAATTTATTTTACAGATAAAGAGAAGAAAGAATATTACACTATTTTCTACGGTGTTGTATAAACAACTTAACTACCTAAATAAAAGTGCAAACTGCAGTGGAATTCGCACGCTTGTAATTTTTCGTAGCGCCTGTCATTTTTTCTTCGCGCATGTAAAGTAAATAAAGTAACCCATGATTAACCACTCAGTGAGCGGCGTTTTGAGATGTTTGCCAAATTTAAACAACGGCCTAAGACGATTAAATGCAATTTCGCGAAATTTCGGGTTTATGTTTACACAGGGAGCGTGGCCGATAGCAGATTTAAGGAACTTTGAAATCAATTTTTTTGAGAAATTATTTACTTCATCCATTAAAAAAGCTGAGATAATATAATGCCCCAAGGATCTAGAATTACTTGGTAACTGGTTTTTATTCGACTTTAATTTAATTTGTTGTTCTATAAATCTAAAAAGAACAAATTTAATGGTAAAGCCCGACTATAACAACCAAAGCCATGTTGGTAATTTAAGGCTTAAAATATTTTAGCATAATTTAAGGGGTCACATTTTTTTTTGAGCAATTTTTACTATTTTTTCACACGTTTATGCCATCGTTTTGCTCACATTTTAAAGATTTCTTTCAAAACTTTCGATTTCTAGAATAAAACACTCACTTTTTTCAAATTTTCATTATTTTTTAAGCGTTCAAAGAAAGTACTTCCAAAAAACATTTTTTCTCTGTTAAAATAAAAAATATTTAAGTTTGTTGAAGAGAGACAGCAGGCTATAAAATAGTAGTTTTAACAACTACTGGCTAAAATAATGCTTTTTTACAAGCGTTGGTTTAAATAACGAGCGCAGCGAGGTATTTAAAAATGCGAGTAAAAAAAGCACAGTTTAGCCGCGAGTTGTTAACACTATTTTTTTTAATACCTTTATCATAAAATTCAAGAAAAACAGGAAAATACTTTTAAAAATCTCGAACGAAGAGAACTTCTCGTAATACACCATCTTTACACAGTGTAAATCAAGGCGGCTGGTAAATGAAATAACAATCGTTTCCATAGTGTCTTTTTACTCGGTGACGTTCATTGTTGCGACATTTTAATCTTTGACAATTTGATATTTTGACGATATTTTTAAATGACTTTTTCGTAAATACTTGGTGAAAACTGGCAGAAATGGCTTAATTCTTAGGCAAAAATAATTAGATTTTTTCAATATTACTATTTACCGCTATTTCTCTTTAACTTTGCGTAGAAAACGGACAGAAATCTTTTTTGCACCCGTGATCAAAAAAAGTTTTTTTTGCATCGGTAACCAAAAAAGCCATGCTTGAATTATCTGCAGACAGTTACTAAAATCATGTTTTTGATGAAGGTATAAAAAAAAGTATTTTAGAGAGAGATGAAAATAATTTAAGGCACTTTTTTAATAAAAATTTCTGTTTTGTCATCTTGAGTGGTGTCGTGCATATGATTTTAATTTTACAATTTTTATCCAAAAAACAGCAAAAATTGTAATTAAAGTAAAGTGTGTAAGACATAAGGTAGTATTAATTTTTTCAATCAAATTTCTTTACGGTCTTTAAATTTACCAAAAAACGTGTCCACTATACAGACTGCTTCAAGCTACTGCGAACATAGGGCGGAAGAAGTCTAATTTGCCAGTGTACGTACATGCAGAGACACCGCACGCCTATCAGTGAAGCAACCAACACTCAGGCTTCCGATCGCCATTCGCTGCCGTTCGCCGCCTTTCGCCTTGTATTTAGTACGCCTCTAACCACGGTGCTGTGTGGAGCGTAGTCAATGAAACCGGAATTTGGTCAATAAATACGCAAATTTTTATAACGTAATTTTCTTATTTTTTGTCACTGATAAATAAGAGCGTTTTATTGTCAACTGCTCAGATTTATCAGTGACGACGTGTTACAATGAAAATAATAAGGAGAAACAAAATAAAAGCAAGTTCTCAAAATAAAATAATACATTCTAAAAACCAAAAAGATTCTCCCAGTCAAAAAAAAATTAAAGCAAATGTTCGAAAAGTCCTCCTTGCTCGGCTAGACAATATCCGAGCCTACTATAAAAACCCCTTCCAACGTTTCCAAGCATGTTAGGGGTGATAATTTGAAAAGCTTCTTCAAAAACAGATAGAAGTCATTAGGAGCAAGATCGGGAGATGGAGCTGGCCATAAAATAGTTCCCCGTGTACTTATAACCCGATTAGGAAATACATTATCAAGATATTCCCTAACAAGGCCAACATTGTGAGCGGAACAACCATCTTGTTGAAACCATGTTTCACCAAATCTTACACCTAACAACTGCCTAGCAGTTGGAATAATGTACTGCTGCAATAGATCCAAGTATCTAGGACCATTCAAATTGCAATTGCCGTTAATAAAAAATGGCCCAATTACGTGTTCCCCTACAATACCCCCCCCCCAAACATTTAGTTTTTGGGGATACTGTGTTCTTACGTCAAAATACAAATGCAAATTTTCCCTCGACCAATATCGAACGTGTGTTGGGTTATGACGATTTGACCATTTGACCATCTGCACTTTTTCGGCAACTTCGTAGACATCCATTTTTAGTTTTAAAAATGTATTATTTCAATTAAGAAGTTACCCATCTGTTTCTCGAGCAAGGCAGAAATAAAACAAAATAATAAAAACAAAATGAATTTCCAAAAGATAACACTGCAGCGTGCTTCGAATCCACCTCGGTCGTACGGCACGGAGAGTAAATTGGACTTGATTCCCCCTATGTTCGCAGTAGCTTGAAGCGGTCTGTATGTGTATTTTAGAGATCTAAAAATAGTTTTAACAGGTATTTATTTAACTAAATTATTTGAAGGTTCATCATGGCTCTACCATTACACCCTGCTTCACACATTACAAGTTATGTATCGCAAACTTCTTGGCTTTCCGGAAATTCGTTTTTTTTTGGCGAAAAAACGAAAAAAAATAAATATTTTTCGCCTGCTGAAAGACGGACATGCACTCTATTAGAGCCTGAATTAGTTAGCATGGTTCCGCACATTGCTGCAATATCTGCATCTGTTTTTATAAAGTTGATTTCAGTGTCTGGGAAGTCCTATGGGGCGATGAAACGTTAATGAAATTTTTAACAGTCCCGAACGATTACCATACATTGAAAATTTCTGATGATAATTATGGTTATTTTAACTTGAATTTTGACCTAATTTGTGGGTTTATTTTAGCTGTCACGCATATATAGTGATTAACTTTAAAAGTTTTTAAGGCGCGTTATAAAATGTCAGAATATGTTAATATTTTGGGTTGGTTTACTCTTAAAATTAACACATTTCTTTTTATTTGCAATTTTTTTCTTACTGCCTACGGATATAAAACTTTTTTTATAACCTTATCAAAAACACGATTTTAAAAACTATCCGCAAATAACCAAAACAAGGATTCTCTGGTTATCGAGGGAAAAAAAACATTTTTTTTATCACGGGGGCAAAAAAAATTTCCAATCAATTTGTTACCGAAATTTGAAATATAAGAAAATTTAATTATTCTGCTACTATTGTACTACTACTTACCAATATCCCATTCGGACAACTTGAGGCCCCGTACCTTCAGTAGCGCTCCTGCTTCGCCCGCTTCCATTTCGAACCATAGGCGGGTGAATGTGGTTGACGGGGGGCCAATACGTGCGAGGTCCGTGCGTTTGACAAGGCTCAGTTAGAACCGCCGTCTAAAATATCACAATTAATTATTTGATAGGTTTTGGAATATAGTTTACTGTTTATTTCAAATAATTCTCCGGACCGATACCTCCGACATGGAGGCCAGCCAACACCTTCCGTTTTAGTACCCTTTTACACGTATGCCGCCGCCATTTTTGACACCATTGACAGATATTACATTAATTAATTGTCAAAATGGCCACCACGTACATTTAAAGCTCACTAAAACGCGAGTAGATGGAAGGCCTACTAAATATCGGAGACATCGTCCGGACCAATTTCAATAGGGCGGCTTACATTTAAACACTGAAACTAAATGGAACTGTCATTGCCAATTTGTAATGAACTGTAGCCTTATGCAAGAATTTTTATCCCCTTTTCTAAATAGTAGCCGTAGGGTGGGCCTCAAAATTCCGCACTTTTTGAATTGGCTCTAACATTTGACCTGATTGCTCCATTTTAGAAATTTGTAGCATTTTGTAAAGACAAAATATGAGACTTTTTCGATTCAGGTAAAAAGAACCCCGCACGAAATATACTTTGAAATAGTAGTTTTAACAACTAGTGGCTAAAATAGTGCTTTTTTTACAAGCGTTGGTTTAAATAACGAGCGCAGCGAGGTATTTAAAAACGCGAGTAAAAAAAAGCACAGTTTAGCCGCGAGTTGTTAACACTATTTTTTTAATACCTTTATCATAAAATTCAAGAAAAACAGGAAAATACTTTTAAAAATCTCGAACGAAGAGCACTTCTCGCAACACACCATCTTTACACTATAGATAAAGGCGGCTGGTAAATGAAATAACAATCGGTTCCATAGCGATGTGCCTTTCTACGCGGTGACGTGTTGCGCCATTTTAATCTTTGACAGTTTGATATTTTCCCGATTTTTTAAAATGATTTTTTCGTAAATACATAGTGAAAACTGGTGGAAATGACTTAATTTTTAGGGAAGAATAATTAGATTTTCTTTTTTTTTTTAAATTTTGGGTAAAAAACGGACAGAAATCTTTTTTTGTACCCGTGATCAAAAAAGAAAGTTTTTTTGCATCGGTAACCAAAAAAGCCATGCTTTAGTTTTCTGCAGACAGTTAATAAAATCATGTTTTTGATGAAGGTATAAAAAAAATTATTTCGGTGAAATTTGATAAAATTTTAGTATGTTGTGTAGTGGGTTATGAGACAACGAAAAAGTGTAAATAAAAAATGATTTCTATGTCTAGTTCCAGAGATATAGACGGTTAAAGTTTTAAAAAACGTCGTTTTGGGGTATATTGGGCACGTTCAAAAAAGCATTTCCTGATCGAAATAAAATAAGTTATCGACGAATGTAGGTTACTAAGGAACCACCCATGGACTTTTTTATTATTGTGTTGGTAAAATGTTATCAGGTTGTATACAGGAGCTAGTCAAAAAAATCATTTTTTGACAATTTTTTATTTTCCCCGATATAGAAATACAAAAATTTTTTTTTATTCAAAAACTTGACGAAAATCGTTTTCTACTACGAAATAATTATTTTGCAACCTAAAAATCTAAACATTCTTTTGCATTCAGTTAAATAAATTGAATTTAATGTTTTTAATTTTTTCCTAGCTACGAGGTACATGCAAAAGGTCCTATACAGACCGCTTCAAGCTACTGCGAACATAGGGGGAATCAAGTCCAATTTACTCTCCGTGCCGTACGACCGAGGTGGATTCGAAGCACGCTGCAGTGTTATCTTTTGGAAATTCATTTTGTTTTTATTATTTTGTTTTATTTCTGCCTTGCTCGAGAAACAGATGGGTAAGTTCTTAATTGAAATAATACATTTTTAAAACCAAAAATGGATGTCTACGAAGTTGCCAAAAAAGTGCAGATGGTCAAATGGTCAAATCGTCATAACCCAACACACGTTCGATATTGGTCGAGGGAAAATTTGCATTTGTATTTTGACGTAAGAACACAGTATCCCCAAAAACTAAATGTTTGGGGGAGGGGTATTGTAGGGGAACACGTAATTGGGCCATTTTTTATTAACGGCAATTGCAATTTGAATGGTCCTAGATACTTGGATCTACTGCAGCAGCACATTATTCCAACTGCTAGGCAGTTGTTAGGTGTAAGATTTGGTGAAACATGGTTTCAACAAGATGGTTGTTCCGCTCACAATGTTGGCCTTGTTAGGGAATATCTTGATAATGTATTTCCTAATCGGTCGATCTCCCGATCTTGCTCCTAATGACTTCTATCTGTTTTTGAAGAAGCTTTTCAAATTATCATCCCTAACATGCTTGGAAACGTTGGAAGGGGTTTTTATAGTAGACTCGGATATTGTCTAGCCGAGCAAGGAGGACTTTTCGAACATTTGCTTTAATTTTTTTTTGACTGGGAGAATCTTTTTGGTTTTTGGAATGTATTATTTTATTTTGAGAACTTGCTTTTATTTTGTTTCTCCTTATTATTTTCATTGTAACACGTCGTCACTGATAAATCTGAGCAGTTGACAAAAAAACGCTCTTATTTATCAGTGACAAAAAATAAGAAAATTACGTTATAAAAATTTGCGTATTTATTGACCAAATTCCGGTTTCATTGACTACGCTCCACACAGCACCGTGGTTAGAGGCGTACTAAATACAAGGCGAACGGCGGCGAACTGCAGCGAATGGCGATCGGAAGCCTGAGTGTTGGTTGCTTCACTGATAGGCGTGCGGTGTCTCTGCATGTACGTACACTGGCAAATTAGACTTCTTTCGCCCTATGTTCGCAGTAGCTTGAAGCGGTCTGTATAATAATATCAACCTTTTTTGAAAAGCCACCGACTTTGACTAGTACTCAATAGAGTACGTATTTTATTTAATCTAGATAACCTTGAGAAACTTTTAAAAATTCCAATCCCCAATGCAAAACATAAAGAAGTGGTAAAAAAATTTCACCCTCTATTAGATAAAAGTATGATAAAGCCGTACACAAAATTAAATTAAAATCCCTCGATCAGTTTTAAAGAAATTAAAAATTAATTACTTTTTTGTAAAAAATAATGATATAGAACTTTTTGCATCTCCCTCGCAGCTTGGAAAGAAAATAAAAAAATAAAACTCAGTTTATTTAGTTATCACTTTAACTGAATGAGAAAGAATAATTAGATATTTAAGTTGCAAAATAATAATTTCGTAGTAGAAAACAAATTTCGTCAAGTTTTTGTGGTAAAAAAAAACAAGTAACACAAAGCAACTATTACTGGGAAGAAAAACTTGTTCAGGTTTTATCTAGAAAATACTAAAACATTAATTTTTGCTCAAAAATATATTTTTTTTTATTTTTATAACGAAGGAAATAAAAAATTGTAAAAAAATATTTTTTTTACTAGTTCCTGTATACAACTTGTTAACATTTTACCAACATTATAATAAGAAAGTCCAGTCGATAAGTTATTTTATTTCGCTCAGATAATGCCTTTTTGAGCGTGCCTAATATACCCCAAAACGACATTTTTTTAAACTTTGACCGTCTATATCTCTGGAATTAGACATAGAAATCATTTTATATTCCCAAATTTTTCTTATCTCATAACCCACTATAACATACTAAAATTTTATCGAATTTCACCGAAATAACTTTTCAATGTATTTCGTGCTGGGTTCTTTGACAACTCCTAAAAATCCAAGATGGCAGACAGTTTTAAAAAATGTGTAACATTCACCCCCCGAACATTTTTTATGTGCGATACTGAATAAGCTCTCCCAAGTTTGTATGACGAAAACTCATTTAAAAATGGCTAATTTTCACCTTTGAAAATGTTTTAATGTACGACGCTGAACAAAATCTAAATTGTTACAAGGAGTTATTACCTACCTTTATTAGTTAAAAAATAAAAAAGTTTTATGAATTGAAAACTATACAAAATCACTCAAATTTTTAATTTGCTATAAGTCTTTGACATGATTCCTTGATTTTACAACATTTTGGATTTTCTGAAGACCCATATTACCTATAAGCTTTTTTTATCGTACCCTGGATTTATAAACTGGACTATATCGGCGAACGATGACGTTACTGTTATCGCTAGAAGATCAACAATGGAAATGCCATCATACCATTCATAAAGTTTTTGCCGTTATCGGTACGACGGTATCGGTAGGCCGAGATGAACCAACTTTATCTTCGCCGACAACGTCGGGAGCGCGTTCAGATATTCGACCAATGAAACGTCGCGGTTTTTACCACGTGATATCATACTATGGCGTCGCCTGTTTTGACGTTTCATTTTGACAAGGGCTTTGTTTGTTTTTGGTTTGTTTTTCAATAAATTTTTTCCGATTTTTTTTCCCATTTGTAAGTACTTTGGTTACTTTCTTTGGTAATTATTTAAACGGTTTTCTGCTATTTTTGTTTTTTTTTTTAATTCTTTCTCTATTAATAGGGCTGGTTTTAAATCTTCTTTTTTTCTTTGTTAGCATGTAAGCCATGGATAAACACAAAAAAACACTCATTAAACCCAACATCTGGGTTTCAGTATCCATATTTTCTCTTTTTTCCAAAAAAATTAAATAAAAAACAAACACTGAATGAAAACCAATTTTAGGTTAGGTACAATTGTCCTCTTTTTTTGTCCCTATCTCTGTCTGATTCTGCCGTCGTCGATCAGTTTGTGAATGGAAAGCTTAACCACACCGACACCGCTGCCGACAACGTCGTCGTTCGCCGATATAGTCCAGTTTATAAATCCAGGGTTAATTAGATAATACACCTCAATATACAGACAAAAACTTGAGGTTTTGTAGTACTAAATGGGATGTTCAATGTTGAATAAATTACCAACTTAAAAGTGTATATTGGCAGATTTGGGTTTACGTACCTGAATACCGCCAGCTGGATTGCCATATGGATTGATTCTACCTCTTTCAAGCCTCAAAGCCTCCTCATAGGTTGGAAGAGCATTAATATTCGCCTGAAACCAAAAATACATTTTTATTATCTTGGTTTATTTTTGTGATAACGTAATGTCATGTTTGAAAAGTAAAAACGAAAAATTCTACAAACTATAATTCTATATCAGAACGATGACTTCTTTGTTGGCCGATGCAAAATTTGCCCAAGACGGCGTAGACGTGGAATATAGCGCAATATTACACACGATGTATTTCGTTCAGACCTGGGGTCGTATTTTCGAAACCATACGAAAATATTCGCATGCGACTACTTCCGTCTCTTCCTATACCGTATAGAAAAGTAGGCAAAAGATATGCCGATATGCTGATTCATGGGTAGTACGTGCAAGAATAACCGGTTTTTCATGCGAAACAACACGAATGCCTCCACCCACTCGTGCAATATTGCGTTAAACCAGTCGAATTCGAACGCGGTCCACACATACCGGCTTATCTTTCGCCTCTCATTTCACACGGTATAGAAAGAGACTGACATAAAAATTGTTGATTATTCAGTATACGTATGCGGATATTTTCGTATGGATTCGAAAATCAGACCCCTGAACTAACATTATTTAACGTCTCCATGTTGCTAACGCACCGAGTTTTGACGAAGAGAGTCCAAAGAATCGATAGAGTCGTCACTGAAAATATTGACCGGTTTATTCAAGAGAGGTCAGTGGCTGATAGATGAGCGCGCACGCATACTATACTAAATTGAGGTTAAGAAGATGACATCCACAGGTGGAAGAGGTTGACAACACATGATAGATCAATAATGCCAATTATTTTGATTGATTGATTCGACAGTTGACAAATATGGATAAAATTCCGTCAATAGACACTTACAGTGGGATTTACTAAGATCTAAAATAGTACCCCCCACAGATCTAAATATTTACACCTGTGGGGGGTACTAAATTTTAAAACCAAATTTAAAAAAACCCTTACTCATACAGAAAAGACACAAATTTATTCATTATTTTGTATTATTGTTGCAAAAATACCATTGAAAAACAGCATTTTTTCTAAAAATATACCATATTTTAGGAGGAAATGCCCTAAAACGATTTTTTTTTTGACATGCTCCAAAATGGCATATGGTGAATATGACCAATATTTGGCACATAATAGCTTCATCATCTATGTTTGAGGTTATAAAGTTGTTGATTTGTTAGACCACCTCTGGGGGGTGGTTTAAATTTATAGCCCCCAGAAAGAATTGTTTTGTGGCAATTGGTAATAAGTTGGTTTAAAATTTCCCTAAGTAACCGTTTTTACAAGAAGTAATTTGACTTATTTAATATCCCAAGTTGTTTATTAATCAATAAAACACCTCCAATTTTGTCCAGAAAAACGCCATATTTTCAACCGGTTTTCAGCACAAAAAATATATTTATGAGGGCACTACAAGGAAAAACAAACATAAGTGAAGGTCACTGATTATGCACGAAAAATACACCAAACAAAAAAACCCAAAACAACTATATTAATTTATTATTTAGGTTATCTAAAAGCTCAGTCAAAATAATTTTCGTTACTCAAAGCCCACTCATTTTAGAGCTGTAGCTTTCATCAGTAGAGGTTGGTGCAAGCCAAGGTGCGCAGAGGTAAAAGATCCGAACTCGCTGTTTGTGATTGAACGCAGCGCTAATATTTTTAAACTGACATTTCGACAGTGACAGAAATGTAAAAAAACTTGAATTTAAGTTTTTTAATACATTTCATAAATAAAAACACCTTTTTAAATCAATACAAAATTAATCTACTCCTTATTTTATTATCACCCATCTAAATCATTGTGTGACACCAAGTATTAATTGGACAAATCAATTATCGAGGGTAAGTTTTAATTAGAGTGACGTATAAACTCAATTTTAATTTGTTCTACAGAGTGTTTACTATTTAAACCCCACGTGGGTTTCAATTTTTAAATTTTCTCTTCTTCTAAATTGAAACTTTCTTCTTAAATCCAACAAAAGATTGTGATAAGATTATTCAATAAACAAATTTATTAAAACTCTTCTTATAATTCAAACTGTGTCCAAAACTCAAGGAGGGTTGGTTTAAAATGTTTAAAACCAAAAATTTCACTTAAACTTAGGACCGTTCTAAAATAGACTAAACCCTTTTAGAAATCGCCCCGTTAAAGTTAATTTTCAGTTTTATCCGTAATCGTATCCTTATCTCTATCGAGTCGATCAATCAAGCAGGTGCACTTTTAAAATTATGGCGAATGCGTGACAGCTCCAGCTGATCAAATGCACGAAAACCTCGTTAGGTACGATAAGGGAGTATCATTACGACCGTCCCTGCATACGAAATGATGTTTGACGCATTTGATTAAAAGTACACCTGCTCGATAGGTCGACTCGAATGACGATAGACCCGAAATTTAACTTTAAGTGTCTATTCTTTATTCAATTTTGATTTTAAAGTGCGCAAAATTTCGGGTCACTCTTCGTTTGGACACCGTCACTGTGAATTGGCTGACCTTTGAAATGGATCTATCCCGGGTGGTTTTAAATAAAATAATAGGGGGCGATTAAAGGTTTTCATCTCAACATCTATCATTTAATATAGGTAAAAATATAATCCTATATCTTTAGTTTAAAGCTTCGGATTACTATAAACGCCTAAAAGTTAAATACTTCCCTTATATTAATAGGAGAAACCGTGTTTCATTGTGTAAACCCACGGTTGTTAAGAAGTGTGTATGAAGTGGCGAAAGCACCTATTGTTTTGCACGGTCTTGACCGCCTCTTTTGCACGAGCGCTTCAGAGCGTGATGTCGCGAGAGTCGGTTCGAAATATGTTGTCTTAACATCTCGCTGGCAGCTCACGGAAGTTTGCGAGAGCCCGCAGAAACTCGGCACTGGAAGGACACCACATAATTCGTCTATGGAAATGTGAGTCTTATCAATTTGTATTCAATAATCGTGTTGATTTGATTCTGCTACGGGACTGAATCAGCATAGTTGTAGAAGAAAGGATTATTATGCATGTGACGGTCTTAGACTACGTTATAGTAAAATAACATTATAGAGACTAGAGAGGTAGATTCCAATGGTGTCTTTCTGCACGAGTCGGGCGCAATCTATCGTTACGGTAATATGACATTGTGAAGGATTATTTTGCTTGTGACGAGCGTAGGCTTCGTTATAGTAAAATGACATTATAGAGGAGTAGGTTCCAGAATGATGTCTTATTGCGCGTGTCGGTCGCAAGGTATCGTTACGGTAATATGACATTGTGAAGGGTTATTTTGCATGTATGTGCTTGGGCTACGTTATAGTAAAATAACATAATAGGGAGGTAGGTTCCAATGATGTCTTATTGCACGAGTCGGGCGCAATCTATCGTTACGGTAATATGACATTGTGAAGGGTTATTTTGCATGTGACGAGCGTAGGCTTCGTTATAGTAAAATGACATTATAGAGGAGTAGGTTCCAGAATGATGTCTTATTGCGCGTGTCGTGCGCAAGCTATCGTTACGGTAATAGAAAATTGAGAAGGGTTATTTTAGAAGTGACGGGCACGAGCTTCGTTATAGTAAAATAACACATAAAAAGGACCAACTTTATTCTTTCAATATTAATGTTTTGATACATTAACGCGACCCCAGATTTCTGTCCGTGCATGATTATATTATTAGAGAAATATAGGTTCGGTAATCATTACGGTAGATACTCCTGCATGGTTTTGTATGAGGCATTAGAATCGAAATTTTATCTATATTTGTTGGAATGATTTATTTTAAGAAAAGGGAAATGAAATTATTAGAAATTCATTAGTTTAAGACTAAAGGTAAATAGTTCTTTTATAGTAACAACTTAACGGAGAAATGGATCAAGATCAGAGGGGTCTGTAGATAGGAGCGTTTCAATCCACAATGTCGCCGCAGCATAATCTGAACCCACAAATATTAAACTAGTGTTGTATGTACAAGTCAGGAAGAAACTGTATTCCCTGTTTAATAAAAGTTTCGGAGCATTTATTTTCTCTATGAGATTGGTTTCTCTACTAACATATGCCATACTGATTTCCCGGAATTCGTAAACCGACCGGCTACTACTACTAATTTATACCGTACCTTTCTTAAGGTGTTAGTTTTTGGTAACTTCAATCAATTATATCAATTTACTTTTAGGATGATTTGTAAGTGTTTTGTAACCTGATAAAGAATTTTAAAAATAAATTGTTGAAACCTTTTCTTTATACTGTCCAACCGTTCATAACTCAAAGAGTTTGGGTTTACTACACACATCACAACTAGGGACATGGCCAGCTTTCTTATGGTTCGAAAGAAAATTACAAAGGTTTCGTTGTTTTTGCGGAGAATTTCCGTCGATGGATATGGAGTTGTCTGACGGATACATGTAAGTAACAAAAGGTCAGTAGTGTGGAAGAGTGGTTTAGTTAATAAAAACAAAAGATAAAAAAAAAAAAAGACAAGAAAAAAACAAAAGAAAGAAAATATATATATATATAAAATAATAAAAAAAAATTAAAAAAAAAAGTGATTAAAAAAAAGAAAATAATACATAAAAAATAATCATATAAAAAAAATTAAATTATATTAAAAAATACATATAAAAGAAAAAAAAATCACGCTACTGACTTCTTCTCAAGAAAAACAGACAGGGGTGTGATTTATCTCACCTTCCGTCTTAAGGCTCATATAACTATGAGATACTATAACGGCCCGTGAAAAAAAGCCATAGCTATAATAACTCCGCTAATCAAGCTGGCCTCGAAAAAATGCAGAGCCAAAAAGTCTTCTGGGCGCGAGCAGACTGCGTGATCTTTGTATTATTTTCTTTTTTTTTAAAAGTTATTATTGTTACACATTTTGCAATCCTTAGGCCATTATAGTATCTCATAGTTATCCTCGACTAAAAAACTTTCCCATCGGAAAAATGTCCGGTCCAACTGATGGCCCTAAAAAGCAATTAATCGCCGATATAGTGCTAATTAGGCCTTTTTAATCACACATTGTCGTTACAACAGCTCGAAGACGTTGAAAAACTTTTAGCACTTGGTCTAACGTTGTGTCTCCGAGTAATATACACACCTTGGCAGTGGTATAAAAGGATTCAACTTTAAAAATTCATAGCACAGAAGAAAGAAACATACAGGGTGTTTCAAAATTCGGAATCAAGATTTCAAGAGCATATTTCTTCAGGGGTCATTTTTGTGGTGCGCCAATGGTGGATTCTAAAATACGAAATAAATTCTTTGTTTAACTTTAACGTCCGGTAGATCGGTAAAGGTGCAGTTAGACTGTGGTAGTGTAGTCGTTGCATTATAGCTGTAGTGAATTGTTTTCCATAGATAATGCAAAACAGGATATTTTACAGATAAATAGTTAACAATATTTTTTGGTACACACTTTTTAATATAATTTACCTTGTTTAATGTTTTAAACAAATATTGGTGATAACAGACCCTCCTGCAAAATTTTTGAAGATGTTGAAAGATCCACCTTACATATTTCTTTTGTATTGACCGAGAAAGTTCCGTTTTTTCTTAATATAAGTTCAAAAATGCTTTAGTTTTAAAATTAGGGTTAATTGGGTACCAAAGATGGACAAAATAAAACTTGGGGAAGGAAAAAATGTGGTAATTTTGTATTTGCATATATATATACAGACCGCTTCAAGCTACTGCGAACATAGGGCGAAAGAAGTCTAATTTGCCAGTGTACGTACATGCAGAGACACCGCACGCCTATCAGTGAAGCAACCAACACTCAGGCTTCCGATCGCCATTCGCTGCCGTTCGCCGCCGTTCGCCTTGTATTTAGTACGCCTCTAACCACGGTGCTGTGTGGAGCGTAGTCAATGAAACCGGCATTTGGTCAATAAATACGCAAATTTTTATAACGTAATTTTCTTATTTTTTGTCACTGATAAATAAGAGCGTTTTATTGTCAACTGCTCAGATTTATCAGTGACGACGTGTTACAATGAAAATAATAAGGAGAAACAAAATAAAAGCAAGTTCTCAAAATAAAATAATACATTCTAAAAACCAAAAAGATTCTCCCAGTCAAAAAAAAATTAAAGCAAATGTTCGAAAAGTCCTCCTTGCTCGGCTAGACAATATCCGAGCCTACTATAAAAACCCCTTCCAACGTTTCCAAGCATGTTAGGGGTGATAATTTGAAAAGCTTCTTCAAAAACAGATAGAAGTCATTAGGAGCAAGATCGGGAGATCGAGCTGGCCATAAAATAGTTCTCCGTGTACTTATAACCCGATTAGGAAATACATTATCAAGATATTCCCCAACAAGGCCAACATTGTGAGCGGAACAACCATCTTGCTGAAACCATGTTTCACCAAATCTTACACCTAACAACTGCCTAGCAGTTGGAATAATGTGCTGCTGCAGTAGATCCAAGTATCTAGGACCATTCAAATTGCAATTGCCGTTAATAAAAAATGACCCAATTACGTGTTCCTCTACAATACCCCCCCCCCCCAAACATTTAGTTTTTGGGGATACTGTGTTCTTACGTCAAAATACAAATGCAAATTTTCCCTCGACCAATATCGAACGTGTGTTATGACGATTTGACCATTTGACCATCTGCACTTTTTCGGCAACTTCGTAGACATCCATTTTTAGTTTTAAAAATGTATTATTTCAATTAAGAACTTACCCATCTGTTTCTCGAGCAAGGCAGAAATAAAACAAAATAATAAAAACAAAATGAATTTCCAAAAGATAACACTGCAGCGTGCTTCGAATCCACCTCGGTCGTACGGCACGGAGAGTAAATTGGACTTGATTCGCCCTATGTTCGCAGTAGCTTGAAGCGGTCTGTACAGTCAATAGTGTGTTCAGTGATATTAGCGACAAATTACCAAGGTACTATAGTAGTTATATCTGATATGCTGATTGTGTGTGTGTCAAGTGTCAAAAAGCGCTTAGTTTTAGCATTGACAAATTATATCAAAAAATTTACCTTTTTAATCTTACATATTGCTTTAGTAATAACCTTTAGAAAAGTTATAGTACCGTATTATCAGCGGTGCACGGTGGTTGTAGTCAAAAAGACTCACACAGAGATAGGTAGATATCATCAACTTTAACCATGGGAGTTATGTCGTGGAAATTCAGACAGTCGATATTTTCAATAAATGAACGAAGCATTATATTTACTTATGTCCCTATTCCCTGACCAACCGAAGTTAATAATTAATAATAACCTACAATACACAGTGGCGCTATAGTACCCCTCTCCCCTTTTTTACATTAAACTAGTAATTTTCTAAAATTGTTTATAAAACTCTTTAAAAGTAACTTTTTTAAAGAACATTTTCCCTCTCAAAAATTACTTTTATTACACACTAGACACCGCCGCGCCACTTTAAAAATGAAAAATCCAAAAAAGCGGCCAATGACTAAATTTGATTTTTTTATTTTTTTTGTAGAGACAAATTAATGGTGTTTGATATCAATGTATAGGTTTTCGAATGCGAGGAGTTTAAAGCTTTTATCAAAAACTACCTAAAATGACATTTGAAACATTTTTTACAGCCATTGGTTACAGAAAAATGGATATATATTATTGAAAAAATATTAATTTTTATTTCCTTTATTTTATTAACATCGGTTGGTAACGGGATGGGGACATACGTAAATACAATACCTTGTTCATTTTATTTTATTGCAAAGATCGACTGTACATGCTTTTCCACGAAATAACTCCCATGCTTAACTTTGGTGTGTTCATACCATCTCTTTCATACGCGCCCGAAAATATCTACCTATCTCTGTGTGGGTCTTTTTGACCAGAACAACGGCTGATACTAAAACTTTTCTAAAGGTTATTACTAGCAAAATATGGGATTAAAAATGTAAATTATTTGATATAATTTGCCCATGCAAGCGACGAAATAATGCTAAAAGTAAGCGCTTTTCGTCACTTAGAAAAAGGGCCCTAATTTCTTCGCAATTATAATAAACCAGTATTTATTGCTTGTGTCACTGAACACACTGTCGACTGTCTATATGTATGCAGACACAATATTGTCACCTTTTTTCTCCTTTTTTTCCTAATTTAATTTTGTATTTCTTTGGTACTCTATCAATCTCAATTTTAATATTAAAGCATTTTTGAACTACTTAAATATTAAGGAAAAACGGAACTTACTCGGTCAATACCAAAGAAATATGTAAGGTGAAACTTTTAACATATTCCAAAATTTAGCAGGACGGTCTATTACCACCAATATTTGTTTAAAGCATTTAGAAAGTTAATTATATTAAAAAATGTGTACAAAAAAATATTGTTAACTATTTATCTATTAAAATGATCCATTCTGTATTATCTATGGAAAACAATTCACTACAACTACAACACAACTACGACGACACCACAGTCTAAATGCACCTTAACGAAGTGTTTGCTGACACATGTTAGTGGGAAAAAAGTGTTATTTTCGCCTGAAATAATTATTTAAAAAAGTAACGAGCGCAGCGAGGCATTTAAAAACGCGAGTTAAAAAAAGCCCTGTTTAGCCGCAAGTTGTTAACAGTAATTTTTTAATACCTTTATCAAAATATCCAAGAAAAACAGGAAAATACTTTTAAAAATCTCGAACGAAGAGCACTTCTCGCAACACACCATCGTTACACTGTAACCCACCCCCACCAACGCGGCAACGATGATTTTTTCCATCAGGATTAAAAAATGATTGGTCAAAACTAAAAACGGCATATTCGCCGCAGTTTTGGTTAAAAAGTAATAAATTTTAAAAAAATTACCCCCATATCGTAATTTTTTCCCTTTAAAATTGGAAAATATTTATTGGAACTCAAATCTAAAAACTGCATATTTCTAGCAGTATTGGTTTAAGTTATAAATTTTAAAACATATTAGCCCCCTCTCACCCACCCCTCCTCCAACGTTGTTTTTTACTCCAAGATTAGGAAATATTTATTGGAAGTAAAATCCAAATACTGCATATTCCTAGAGGCTTTGGTTCAATAATGATGAATTTTTAAATATTCAAACATATATGACCCGTCTCATCCCCTCAACGACCATCCACCGAGGTAGTTTTTTCATAAAATTGTATTGTCACCGGACTTGCGTAATTGTACCAAATTTCATTAAAATCGGTTATGGGAAAGTTAGTTTAAAATTGATTCCAAGATTCGTACCGAACAGACAGACAAACAGACAAAGAAAAGCGAGCTACTAAAAACGTGGTAAAATCTTTCGATAAGAGTTATGGCGTGAAGCCATCCTAATAATAATTTTTAAACGTTTCTAGGAATAAGTTTTTGTAACTTTTTGTCTCATCTAAAAAACACAAACATGACAAAAATACTTTGCCTGATGGATGCGGAAGCGTCATCATACGGATTTTTTGTTCACTAGATTAAATTGGTTTTGGATTGTGATTTTCATTTCATTTTCACTTGTGAAACTATTTTATAACAAAATATCAATTAATTTTATTAGCACTTGTTTTTACCCTAGTTAGACTTTATAGTTATTCCGTAATTTCGCTAAATTTAGATTATGTCGACATGTTGCCGATTTATTTACTTTTTATCACGAGCCTCCGTGGCGCAATGGCTAGCGCGTTCGGCTGTTAACCGAAAGGTTGGTGGTTCGAGCCCACCCGGGGGCGATATTTTTTTGTATGTTAGGAAAAAAAGTTCGCTGATTTAATGATTTTTTGTGTATCAATTCTCCAACTTTGAAATTCATTCCTTAGACTGACTTAAAAGTAGGAAAACGGGTCTTTTTGAACACCATATATCTTAAAAACGGTTTGACAGGAATGTCAAATTCACAGAGCCGTTTTTTTTCCCACGTTAAGAGTGAATGTCAGCGCCTGTAAAATAAGTTCAGTAATGGGAGTCCAAAGGGAGTGCGCTAGAGACATGAAATTTTGCACAGTTATTCAGAATTAAATAAAGAATAACAAAAACTTATCCATATTTGTCAAATGTCAAATTTGACATTTTAATTTCGAAAATACTGGATTTATATATTCCGCCATTCTCCTGGAAATCTTGTTGTTCAATAAAAGAAGTTAAAAAACCTCCAAATCAGTTACTTCAACCGAAAAGAAACTAAAAAACAAAAGATCAAGAGATCTTGGGTGGAAATAACGAAAATTCAAACTTGGATGAGCATCCCACAAGGAACACACAAAAGACCAAAGCGAAAAGAGAAATGATTAAACGATGTTTCGCCCTGGGTAACCAGTGTTTGCTCATCAGTGGTTTCACTGGTCACCCTCTACCATACATCATTAAACACCATCATACACTTTGATTTCCAACTTTGAATCACTCACAAATAGGCATCCTTCCGCACTGGTACTTATCCAAGTTGTGTCCAGGATCCGTATCGGGTAAAACGTTAAATAAGTTTTTTTCTTTGCAATTATTTTATAATTACTTTATCCTTCTTATTAGCGCTCTGCTCTAATTTTAATCCCTTATAATCTTTAGCAGGTGCGCACCCAGTCCCCCCAAGATTTTTTTAAATGTATTTTTATTGTAGTGTTCTTTAAATAAACTGGATTTAAATTTATTATAAAAATAATTTTTGAGAAACAATTGGGTTCAGGTCCCCCCGAGAAAAATGTCTGGGTGCGCCACTGACCTTTAGCGCTCCACTAATTTATTCTATCCTTTACAAAAAAAATTAAAAATCCATACTTACATCCATACTAACACAGCAAACGAAAGGTGTGTATTTCTAGTATATTTGAATAACAAGGCCAGAATTTTAAGAACCTAATTCACAGATAGGCAGATATTGGGAGCTACAACCTATGCAGTCATAAAGTAAAAAAAAATATTTTAAGGCTTAAAAAAAAACTGTTAAATATACCCTATAAACAAAGAGATTAATGAAGGACGGGTTGCAGAAGGAAAGAAGAATTGAAAATAAATACAAAATTATAATTTGGCATCGAATTTCTCAAAATTTAAAATATATCTGAAAAAATCGATTAAAAGTTTAAGCTAAGGGGATATTTCTTTTCAAAAAATGGAAATATTTTTAAAAAAATTGTGATATGAATACCTATCCATAGTTTTTCCCTAGGGATAAACCATTGTGCGCCTCGCGTCTACTACTACTAGGCTATAAAAAAATTTTATTGTTAGAATTAAAACAAAAAATATAGGGATTGAAGCCGGATAGAAACCAGCTACCAACGTAATTTTATACTTAGAAGAACACAATAAAAACAAAAAAGTGGTACTTATGTTTTTGCACGAACCCGATTTCTCAAGAAATGTGTTAATTTCTTGGCGCTAATGCTTATTTTTGTTTACCGATTTGTGTTTATACAACAACCAATAATATCAATAATAATTACCGTTTCGATTATTTGAAATGTGCCGCCTCAGAAGTAGGCAAACTTCTTCCCTATATGGTTAACGTTTTCTATACCAGGGTCGACGGTATTTTAGATATATACCATTTTGATTCTAATCGGATTTTGCTTTTATAATGGGGAGATTTGTCGCTAAATCCGTCAAGCATCCCTAGGCCTTTATTCTTGATTCGATAGAAAACTCGATTGATTGATTGATTAACTTTATACAGCAAAGTAAGGTTTAGGGATTCCCTGACACTACAGTTGATTTCTTATTGCAGTGGCGGCTCGTGATCTATGAAGAGGAGGTTCACAAATTTTAAAAATTGACAGTGATTTTTTTTGTAGAATGCATGACTAATTTATACCACGAGTAACAAAAACACATAGTCAAAGGATGTTTATGTATTTATCACCAAAAATATTGAATTCAGTTCCAAAAGAAATTGAAATTTTACCATTTAAAAAATTTAAAATAAAGATAAAAGAATTCTTTTTTTCAAACTCCATAGTAGAAGCAATTTTAAAAAGACATTAAACAAAATAAGTGTCTAAATAATTAATTGACAATAATTTTAATTTGTTTAAATTAACATTATATGATGTTTTTCTATTTTTTACTAATTTTAAAAAGCACACAGGATTAATTTCCTTGCTTTTTGAAATGAGAAAATACTATGATAATGTTGAAATATCAAATACAAAATGTGAATTTAATAATTTTAAGGAAATTTAGAAATAAATAAAAAAAATAAATAGTACAACAGAAAAAGTAGAAATAAAAGCCCTTATAAAGTCGCTAAAACCACAGCAACAAGGCAAAGCAACTGGAGAACAACTGTAACAAATGTGTGCACCTTTCTCTATTGAAATCATAGAAATCAGAGTCCCCTCTGATTTCTATGATTGAAATTCGCGCGATATCCCCCGCTGCTCGCCCACTGAAAACATACAGATATCTTGCTAGGCTCCACCTACATCATCGCATGTAAGACTTTTCCGCGTCATCAAGCAGAGGTCCATTTCTTTCGGCGACAAGATTAGGTGGTAGCAGGAACTGCGTTAAATAGACGGACGTGGCATTGAGGGCGCGCGATACGGAAAGAGACCTGGCTGTGTTATAGGTATTTACATCACTAGACCGGAAAATTGGTATTTACAGGTCGACGCAGGAAATTTAAACCGTCGGAAGTCCGAAACACAGAGTTAATTTCAAACACATCATTGTCTCTAAACATCATAATTGCTATTGGGAATTCTATCTGAAAGCTCGCCGTCTGGCAGAAAAAACTGGAACAAATTTGGCTCCTTCAGCTGATTTTGTTTTATGGGGATTCTGCGGTTTAGAGGACTAAAATCGCGCAAAAATATAATTTATATTAAAATTTTTGCAAATATTGGTGCTTAATTCATAGCAAAATTTTCATGACTAAGCTAACTGGCATTTTTGACCTATCATTTTTAATTTCTTGTCACCTGTTTGTCTCGGAAAACCCCTATTCTGCATTATTTCCCTATTGACTTTAGTTTTTGTCTAATTTCGAATTGTTTTTGCTTTCTGGTGACGAAACAACACAACAAACAATGATGAATGGCATTGCGATTGGAATTAATGCGATTTTTTGCAATCATTTAAACAAAATAAGTACTTTCATATTAACTTAAACTGAAGATGTCGCAAGTTATTGAGTGGGTAATTGTAGAGAAAAAAATTAAAAAGGTTAATTACGATGTAGTGTACACAATACGCGGGGTCCCAAAATTAATGAAGTTAATACAAAAAAAAAGCTAAATTGTACATTTAGCTCTAACATTACATGGTAGCTTGTTTTTATTCTTTCTTGTTTTTTTTAATTGAAAAGGACAAATTTTACACTCTATTTCGAAAACACAAATGCTGTTACGTCGCAAATTGTGAGATCATAGCAGACCATTCATGAACGCCAGAACTATTGGATCCCGCAAAAATAACTGAAAGTTCTGGCCCCAGACGCGAATTCAGCGCTCATGTCATTTATACTTCTAACTCGACAACATCCTACTGTAACAAAGAACGCCAGAACTATAGGATCCTACAAAAATGTTTTTGTTTCCTACAAAAAATAAAAAAATGTTTATAGGAAAAAAAGTCTTATTTTGAGCGGAAAAATACATCATCCAAATCTTGAAAAACACCCTGTATAATAACATTTCGTAATTACCTGGTTATTTGTGAGTCCCTCGGTAAAGGCGATTAAAGCCAATCGGTCAGTCTGTTGTAAAAGAACTGCGTGGTCGTTAACAACATCTGGAGGCAAAGGTCTTCTAGAGGCAGCTGGTGACGCATTGATGCCAACCTAATTATAAATAGAGTTTAAAAAAATCATATATGTATGAGCTTAAATATACGCCCTTCCAATGCTTTCGGCCTGCACAACTTTGTAAGCAGGATGTCCTATACAGGGTTCCTAAGCAAATCCTTAGGGGGCCAAGCAGCCGTGTATAAGACGCAGACAAATGGAAAAGCACATTAGGCAGAAAAGGATGGGCATGGGGCGATGTTGTCACTACATCTTACACGTAGTAAATCCATTCCAGGTTGTTGTTTTCTAATGTTTTCCATTTTCATACCTTTAGGACTAAAATAAAAATTATTTTTGCTCGACTTTAATACCAAACTGATGAAAGATATCGTAAAAAAAATATTTTTCGGCTTTTCATTGTGTAACCATTGTCCTTACGCACTGTTTACAGGCTGGGGACTGAGATACATGCAAATGCCTAACCTAAAGCGTTCATACACGGCCGGAGAAATCGACTGAGATATTTCCGTAGAAACTTTATCAAGCAAATAGGACGGGTTGACGCCTTCGAACGTCCAACCCGGGTTGATTCGAAATCAAAAAGGAGGAACAGTCAGATGTGGAGCCGTGCACAACTTACGTAACGGTGACTTTACCAATTTTTGACCCCCTCCCTATGTAATGTTTTGTAACGGTTTGGCACGCCACTCCTCTAATATTACGTAACGATTTCAAGACCACTACCCCCCCCCCCAAAAAAAAAAACTTTTCACTTATTTTCATTCCAAATTTTCTTAGTTTCACACAAATGCAAACGCTGTCGAAAACCCCCCTCCCCCCTACATAACGTTTTGTATGACCATTACGTAATTTGTGCACGGCCCCTGTAGTCCCAGTGGAGGAGGGCGAGAAAATTGATATTTTTTTCTTAAAAATTATACTCTTTAGACCTATTTCTTTGCGTTCCCGAAATTACGTAATTTTTGAAAAAAAATTGTAAGCGGCGCCATTTTTATTTCGTGCTTTGTTTTTATAACATTTTTGCGTTCGGCTAATTTAATTGAAAAATTTTTGCCTGCGGCGCCCTTTGGGCGTCTCTGTTTCTAAATTTTTTCGAATAAAAGGAGAGTATGACCATGGGGGAAATAATTTTTTTCTACGGTATGACGAAAATTTCGAGAAAGTTGAAGAAAAAATAAAAAAAGTGGCAAAGCTCAAGTTTCTCGTAAAAAAACAACGTTTGTTGTAAAGAAGCTTTTACCCTCCCGCTAGTTTTGAAGAATTGGTTCGCTACATGTTTCGAGATCATGTCATAAAACACCTCGAAAATATCAAATGTAGTGTAAGGCCAGCTTTATTTAAAATCAATAATATCGCAAGCAAAAAGCTCTGCAGGAAAAACCGCGCCGTTTATTGATTTCTTTGGCTGCTAGTAGTAGCTGCATGGTTTGGCCGTTTCCGGATAGATGTCACTAGTAGAACAGAATGGAAAGAAATTTAATTAAAAGCGAAGATATTTCTTTCTAATGTTAACAACCTCACGAGTTTATCGCTCAGTATCGTAAATAATGGACCTTGCCGCCTCCTTTAAGCAAGAAAAAGCTGTGGTTTGGACCTGAAAACATCTAATTTTTAATTAGATTAGATGTGTGGCCGCCACAACACAACGGTTATTATTGCAACTATGATTTATGCTCACAATAAAAGAGTGGCGACAATTTTTTCTCATGAAAGCAGTCCGGAGATCATAACAAACTGGCACCATTGCTCAATATACCTGTTTCTTTTGTGCGCGCAGAACTTTCTATGCCATTTCTGTTTGATTTATTGAAATCCTATCCCTAAGGAAAATCTTAGGAACCCTGTATATAAGTCTATACCTATCTCTTTTACTCTTTTATTTCTCTTTATTGTCTCTTTCTGGCGTCAAAGCTTAGCGGTTTTGCACATGCGCATGCACCTGATCCGGAAAGACAGCTGTACTTCTATTTTTAAATAAATAAATATATAAATAGAAATAATTTTTAGGTATTTTCACTTTTTTTCCTTCAAATTTTAAGAAAAAATAGCTATCAACCTGTGGAACTTCACTTTTGTTGTTTGGCGGCATCCACAAACACATCACGTATTTTTATGCGGCGACATCTTAAACTCCAAGATATAAACAGTTTTTATTATAACTCCGAAAAACTTTCGCGTAACCAAAGATTAAAAATATCACAATAAAAAAATTTGCATTAAAGAAAACGCGGAAAACGCGGAATTTTAGATCTTGCTTACAAGTTTGGCCCGGGAAGGCCTATATTTAACCTCATAAATACAGACCGCTTCAAGCTACTGCGAACATAGGGCGGAAGAAGTCTAATTTGCCAGTGAACGTACATGCAGAGACACCGCACGCCTATCAGTGAAGCAACCAACACTCAGGCTTCCGATCGCCATTCGCTGCCGTTCGCCTTGTATTTAGTACGCCTCTAACCACGGTGCTGTGTGGAGCGTAGTCAATGAAACCGGAATTTGGTCAATAAATACGCAAATTTTTATAACGTAATTTTCTTATTTTTTGTCACTGATAAATAAGAGCGTTTTATTGTCAACTGCTCAGATTTATCAGTGACGACGTGTTACAATGAAAATAATAAGGAGAAACAAAATAAAAGCAAGTTCTCAAAATAAAATAATACATTCTAAAAACCAAAAAGATTCTCCCAGTCAAAAAAAAATTAAAGCAAATGTTCGAAAAGTCCTCCTTGCTCGGCTAGACAATATCCGAGCCTACTATAAAAACCCCTTCTAACGTTTCCAAGCATGTTAGGGGTGATAATTTGAAAAGCTTCTTCAAAAATAGATAGAAGTCATTAGGAGCAAGATCGGGAGATCGAGCTGGCCATAAAATAGTTCCCCGTGTACTTATCAAGATATTCCCTAACAAGGCCAACATTGTGAGCGGAACAACCATCTTGTTGAAACCATGTTTCACCAAATCTTACACCTAACAACTGCCTAGCAGTTGGAATAATGTGCTGCTGCAGTAGATCCAAGTATCTAGGACCATTCAAATTGCAATTGCCGTTAATAAGAAATGGCCCAATTACGTGTTCCCCTACAATACCCCCCCCCCAAACATTTAGTTTTTGGGGATACTGTGTTCTTACGTCAAAATACAAATGCAAATTTTCCCTCGACCAATATCGAACGTGTGTTGGGTTATGACGATTTGACCATTTGACCATCTGCACTTTTTCGGCAACTTCGTAGACATCCATTTTTAGTTTTAAAAATGTATTATTTCAATTAAGAACTTACCCATCTGTTTCTCGAGCAAGGCAGAAATAAAACAAAATAATAAAAACAAAATGAATTTCGAAAAGATAACACTGCGGCGTGCTTCGAATCCACCTCGGTCGTACGGCACGGAGAGTAAATTGGACTTGATTCCCCCTATGTTCGCAGTAGCTTGAAGCGGTCTGTATAAGAAAAAAATGATATATGAGCTTGGCCACAAAATTCCGCACTTTTTAAATCGCCTTCAACTTTTGACTTACTTGCTCGATTTCCAAAATATAAGACTAATTTAGTTGAAAATTTGACTCTGTAATTTTCACCTTCTGCTATTTGACGTTCCTGTCACTTTTGGTTTTTGACATATTTGGGGGTATCGTTACTTTCGCACGCCCTATATGATAAAAAAAAAACTTACAGCTCTGGCCAAAACCCGTCGTTTCTTGCAAGCCACCACCAAGCAGGCAGCTAACAGAATAGTTAGAACGCAGGTCCCGGTAGCACTGGATATGAGAATAGCATTTTTGTTGTAGTCCACTAAAAATCAAGCGTAACACATAAAATTAGTATGGTTTACGGCAAAATGATAAATTGCTCTCTATAGGCTCCAAAACAAACATTCACGATTTTGTATGCAGTTTCGAAATGCAGGGTGAGCCTTTGAAAACTTACAATAAAAATACGGTATCTAAAAAAACAGACTGGAATATTTTTAGCCATTTTTGATTTGTCGTAGATTGTACCACCTCGGAGCCCTAAAATTTGGATAGGGAATGTGTTACCATGTTTTTGGTATATCACCAAAAACAGGCTTTTGGTAAGGTCTCGAGAATAAGCCTCACTTGTAACCAACCAAAATTTAAATATGATTGTTCTCTATTAGTCAGTTGTTTGTTTACTTTCCGTTCTCGATCTTTTGTGAAAATTCTGGAAATTTCAGGAATTGTTTTTAGCTATAAATAGGGAAAGAAAATGTTAACAGCGACAGATAAGTCCAGCTAGTAGAAGACATAACATATTTGTAAAGTCTAGATATTTTTAAAATCAAAATTACTTGAAACTTAGTGCTCGTTTATATAAAATAAAATAAAAAAAACAGAATTAAAACATGAAACAGATTTAGGTAAAAAATTATTATGGATCGAAGAATAAAACGATTTTGTTGGTTTTTTTCTATTGTTTTTTAAAACTATTTTTAAGTTTTTTTCTGGAATTTTGTGAAGGAGATGAAACCAAAGAAATTAAAATAAACTAGAAAAAAAGCAAATAATTCACACACGTAGGGATTTCAGGGGGAGGTGGAGAATTTCGGAAATTTAATAGTAATAAATTGTTTATTTCCCAACAAACCTTAAGGATAATTACAGGGAAATAACAAAAAAGATTAAAAATAAAGTTAAAGAGCAAACCTAGTGGGTATCCAATTACACGAGATTGATCACATCCTACTTCCTGAAATTTATTTAAGCACCACTAGTCAACCCGCCCTTGGCGATCTTAGTATTTCATGCTACGAAGTATCACTACCTGGTATATCTAATAGGATGTGCCCAATCGAAGTATAATTCACTATTCTTTTTAATAATCTTACAAACGTTTATGCAGAATAATTCAGAAAATTTTTAAATTTTATGATTTTTGAAAAGATTTGCTGTAGAGCATACTCTTATTCTAATAAAAGATTTTTGAATAATGTTTAAATTATAGAAAGTTTCCTCATAAATTCCACCCCATATTCTAGTTCTCACTTTCCCTCCTCCTCCAAATCCCACTTCCCTCCCCTCCCCCCCCCCCAACAACAACAACAAATAGTTCTTTAGAACAGTCACGACATTTAAGCCCTTCAGGCAGCTAGTCTCCCCAAAAATCGACAAAACTTAGGCTACCTAGCGGTAGGGAGAGTTTAAGAGGTCCACTTGAAGGTCAAGTGGGGGTGGAAGGAAAGGTTTGGCAGAATAATTAGTGTCAGCGCACATAGATGTCCGCTAACGCTAAGGATTCTTCCAGATCGGGCCCTCTTACCGGGTGTTGTTGTTGTTGTTGTTGTCCACCCCATATACTGTTTCCGTAACTTAATATCGATTGCACCATTACAAAATATAATTTTTTAACGATACTGGTATGGTATGTTTTATAAAGAAAAAGCTACTCAAAATATATTTTAATTTATTTGTTACATATTTAATATGTTCTTTAAAATTTAGGTTCTCATTAAATATTATTCCTAAATATTTGACTTTACTTTTTTTGTTCTATTATTTCACAATTACAATTTTCATTATTTTTACAATTTAGGTGATACTTTAAGGGATTAGAAAATTTATAATTGTTTCAAAAATTACATCCATTCTGAATATCCAGTAAATAATAAAAAAGTGGACCGTTGGACATTCACAGGATGTGTTTTGAACATTCCGAATGTTCCAAGAATATTCACACAATAACCACTAATCTTGATCTACAATATTATACCATGATCGCTTAGACGCATTTTTCTTAGATTTGGTTACTGACTTGAAAAATATGCCTTTAATCATCGATTAGTACGTCGATGCCTTTAATATACGGAGTGAGAGCCTTCTACTTCAGTGGCGTAGCCAGAAATTGTCTCTGGGGGGGGTTTCAGCATTCAATAAAAATCAATTACCATATAAAATTCGGTAGTTGCCCATTCCTTAAGCCTTTTGTACTGAAGGAAGGGTAGAGGGGCGGTTTAATAGGTGTTAAGTTAGTTTATAGGAAACAAAAATTCTTTCTTCTTCTTCTTTAAAAGTATTTGCAGTCTCATTTGCAAATTTTTTTCAAAGTTAGCCTTTAAATGCGGCGCAGGCAAAAATTTTGAAAAAAATGACACTAACATGCTATTTTTTACGCGTTTCAAGTGCTGTTGACAAAACAATTTCTTGAAATTAAACAAAATTGTAACAATAGTCAATATTGGTATAGCGCCGCAGGCGAAAACTTTGACAAAAAAAAACGCAAAATTCTTTAAAAATTTTCATCTCTTTCACGTCTCCCAAAGCAGATATTTTATGGACAACTGAAGGAGGGAAAGAGAAATCAAGGAGGTCAACAAAAAAGATACAAGGACGTTCTCAAAGGCTTCATGGCGCCGAAGAGTTCATGAGGGAGCACAAACTTTTGAAGAGCAACGACGTAGACAAGAGACGAAAAAGAGAGAACATAGAAAGGAGCCAAGAACACCAGGCTGCCGAAGACTGGGTGTGCCAGGACTGTGGAAGGGTGTGCGGCTCGAGAATTGGCTTACATAGCCATCAAAAACCGCACAACAGATAGCGACGATACAGAATAGAGGAAAATCATACTCGGTATCGAGTGGTTGCCTATGATAAATGCGCTGCATATGAAAATTTTAAGAAAAATTCTACTAAGAATGCCATTTATTACTCGTTTTAAATGCTGGTGATAAAAATTGCTTAGATTTAAACTAAAATTGTAACAATTAATGACGTCATAGCACCACAGGCAAAATTTTTAAAACCAAACACACGACACAAACCGGAATAAAAGGTCAAAAAAGTTGGGGAGCTATAGCTCTCCCTGTGGCCCTTGGGGTTGGACCTCCTGGGGGGGGGGAGTTAAACCCGAAAACCACCCCTGACTACGCCACTGTCTACTTGATTTTAATATCTTTGGACGAGGGCCTATAACTTACACAAATAGTTGTCTACAAGCCTAACGCATCTCGGTCTGGTCTGGGGGACCCAGCATCCACTTGCGGAACATTTTAATTTAGGATTTCCCTCCAAAATGTATCCTTTAACACACTCGTAGGTAATTTTGGAATATAGTGGAAATTTCGCCACTCCTGCGTCATAATCGTAACTGTGCTGGACAATTAGTGCAAAAGGTACTTCGGGAGGGGTCGCGCATTCCACTGCTGGAACTAAAAAAACAAAATTTATATTTTAGTTACATACATATGACATAAAGCTCCTATCCCGTACTACTTGGGGGAGGCCGGGAGAAGGGGTCAGTCGGCGAGGGGGGAGGAAGGACGATGAGATTATCGGGAAGTATATAACTGTGAATAAAGCAAAAGAAATGACGCCTAACATCCGCCATATTGATTTTTGTCAAATTAAATACAGGGTGTCTTAATTACCATGGAGCACTATTGCTATCTCGGTAACTATAAGAACTACAAGGTTGATCAAACTCGACAAAATTTGGAGTTTTTGAGGGACATTGAAAATCTGGTTTCAGGTTTGTAAAACAATATTTTATCCCGAGCTACGGGGGTTTTTCGAAAAATTGCTGAAAACTATTTTATCAAATATTATCTCAAAAAGTATAATTTTTACAAAAAATTCCTAAAGGAAAATTGTTTTGCTTTTTTGAAGTTCTTCAATGTGGTTCTTTTTAAGAAAATTTGCTACGTTTAGTTTTTGAAATATTAACATCAACTTACTTTTTTTAAATACGGACCTGTATTTTTTATTCCAGTTTTTAAAAACACTCTTTCTTCATTATAATGGTAAGAAATGGTTATTTATGTTTTTTCGCACTTTTTCCGTTTTATCATAGGCGGCTTAGAAAGCTAAAAGAAACAATTGCTTATAAAAGCCGCAAAATCAAATTTATTTACTACAAAAACGAAATCATCAAGCAGGCCATGAGGTTATATTTTTATGTGAACTTGTTATTTTGCATTTAATCATTTATCGAATTATTTTGTTCTGTTAAAAAGCATTACCTTACAAAGATTACTGCAAGAAGACTAAAAGTTGCCTGCTTCTGTTTAAAAATGGTGATTGTGGGTTTACAATTTAAGCAAACTCGCGAGCGAGAGATGAACAGACAAAGAGAAAATGTATAAGTATATGGCAAATAAAATTAAAAATTGGTGCCAAACATATTAATAAGCTGAATTTATACAGGCAAATAAGCATCTTTGACTTTTATTCTTCGAGCGGACCTTTGGTAGACGACTGCTGTAATGAAAAAAAGGGTCTACCACTTTCTGAAGATGCGATTTTTGGGACCGATTTGCTCGCGGCATTTGCAAGCCGCGAGCAAATCTTATATTTTTTGGGCATTCATACGATACGATAATAAAAATCGCATGAAAATAATTATTTCTATTTCTATTTTACGCGATAGGTATATGGCTCAAAGGCACGGTGATTTCGTATGCATGTGGTTATACCAAAACTTGTATTGTCAAAAATCTCTGCTTCTTCAAAGATTATATATGTAGATAGGTACCTTAAAAACATATCAAAAGATAACCGAAGTTTCACCACTAAAAATTAATTAATAATTATTAATTAAATTAATTATTAAAAAGTATGGAGGCTATTGAGATGGGCAAAAAAAGTTTTTTTTTATTTTCACTAAAAATGAGTTATTTGGGTCAAAAAAGACCTAAATACAACTGTCAGACGATAACTCCAAAACTGCCAAACCGATTTTTATTAAATTTGGCACAAAAATTCTTTGTTACCAGACGCAGGGCTGATCAGTTTTTGATGGGGATGGGAGATTGGAAAGAGGACAGGAGGGGGGATTAAACTTGTAAAAAAATTCTAACTCACGAATTGTAGCAGCTAGCCACACGCAGTTTTCATATTTAAGATGGATAATTACATTTTCAACTATAACAATAAAAAAACATGGATTTTTTTTTAATAAAAAAAAAATTGCGTTTTTTTAAAGGTTTTATAGATGGCTATAATACGTGCCTGCTGCCGCCATTTATTTTTTTTTTTGCTATTTCTACACAGGAAAATACCCAATATTTTTTGGTAGTCATTTAAAAAAAACTCCGGTGATAAACTTTTGGTATGTTATAAAGTATACCAAATGATCCAAAAAAACGTTTCTTAATAACAATAATAAAACAAACATGACATAACTCTGGAAAAATTAAGTTAAAGACAAGGTTGTAAGTCCAAACTAAGTTTAATTTGTGATTTTCAGAAGTTTTATTTTTCTGTATCGTATGTATTTTAATAAATAATTTCAAAATCAATTTTTTTTTATATAGTTTTAGCGAAACCACTCAACTAGAGTACTCACACAACCATTACTGGGTTGGAGTTTACAGTCGTTCCTGAGCAACTTTTTTTGAAACCAATTGAAGAGAAAGAAGTCATATTCACGAATTTTAATTAAATAATAATAGTCCTTTTAGTGGAGGCGATGAAGAAAAATGTTGCTGAATGTGCAGGTAAATTTAATAAAAATCAATAGATCGGTGGCTAAGAGGCAAACAACCCCATTTATCCCCCATTGGGTACAAAAATTTCATTGGAGGAATTTAAAAGACTACCAGTTCTAACCAAAAACCATCCGCCTGAGAGCGCGATCGGTGGTGGCCCGCTTCGGTGGCAACGCCCCCAAAAAGAATTAAGGGTCCTTAAACTGCTCTTAAGGAAATATAAAAAAAAATTGAACACAAACTTTATACTGCGACAATTTTAAGTTTCATTTAAATTGGTTCAGTAGTCGCTGAACTGCGACTCTCCGAATATTGTGAAAAATTTAATGATTTTCTATTGCTTCCCAAAAAATCCTCAAAAATCAGCAGTTTGACTTGAACAATTTTAGGCCACTTCATAAAAAAACAGCGCAGGTCTTACTCGATCCGCAAATTTATGCGGGCTCTCCAATAATATTTTGCATTTTTCTTCACATTTTTACAAATATGTCAAAAATTGTCATGTGTGTCAAATTTCGATTGCAGATTTGGAATCAGCCGCTTAATACAAAAAGACACAATATATATTTTATTTTAACAGTATGAGGTGCCCTAATTTTTTTAAGGGGTGACTCGGGAGTTGCCGATCGCTGACAGACGAATGGTTTTTGGTTAATAATGGTAAATACTCAACCTTGGCAAAAAATGTTAGCTTAAAATAACGCCGTAACAAAAAATGTCTAGACAAAAAATATTTCGTTGGAAAAAAAAACTACAAAACATTTTTTGATGTCAAAAATTTATTAAAACTTTCTTAGTTTTTAAAATTTTATGAAAAAATTGAAACCAAACGAAAAAAAAATACATATTTTTAGAAAAATGTCAGGTAAATAAAGTCAAAGAATTTTCTTACACAAATCTGTGGACAGCATGAAAATCCACGTTTTAAATGTTTCTCACATATGCATCTATGGCCTTTAAAAGCTATTATCAACATTAATTCATCATCATTTTTTATAAACTCTTTTTTCCTTGCAGATACTAAACAAGAGATCTAAAAAAAGAAGATAATTGACATGTATGTTGAGAGGTGAAGTATGCTCCTCGACGTCCGACGAGTACTTTCTTCTGAGACTTCAAAAAGCCACACAGATGATTTTTTCTTTTGGGAAAAATATTTTTTAGCTGTTTCAAAATACGCACCAATATTGACACTTTTATTTTGCTTTCTTTGGCTTATCTGTGGGGTGCACACGTTCCTCACGCTCTTAGAAAAAAAATGGTTCCTAACGCTTGCAAAGATATTTTTTTCCTACGAGCGTGCGGAAAAACGCTTTTCTAGCACTAATTTCTGTGCGGAA
This sequence comes from Oxystoma pomonae, assembly GCA_963921995.1. Lineage (NCBI taxonomy): Eukaryota > Metazoa > Arthropoda > Insecta > Coleoptera > Brentidae > Oxystoma > Oxystoma pomonae. The sequence goes on along the minus strand of OY998167.1, from coordinate 776,120 downwards.
CGTGCCACTTTTCCGCACGTCGTGCGTGCAAACGCCGATGCGTCCGGAAAAGTGTAACTTTCCGCACTTTTTAGTTAAATAACTATTTCCGCACTTGACTGCTTGACAATGACCGAACTCCTACGTTGTTCGGTCAATAAAGTAGATTTTCTGCACTCGTTAGGAAAATATCTATTCTATGTCAAAAAAAGTCAAGTTTTTAATTTATGTGTATAATTATATACAGGGTGGATTCTTTAAACGGAACGGTGCTTCTAGCGGGTTAGAATTTGGTTGAATAAAAAAATCCAAAAACACGTCAACTGAGATTTTTCATTTCCCTTAATCGTGCTATCTTGGATTTTGTCTATGTCATTAAGTTTACGAGGTATGGTAATTTTTTTTTTAAATAGGACAGCCTGTATATTTTGCAATTTTTCAAATCTGCAAACAATTCTCTCTTCAGCAATACCACACAGTAGGATCTATCTTTTACGATAACCAAGATATTATATCTAAATCTGTATCGAAAACTTCCATATTCATTCAAATATCCCCCGTAAAACAGGGCATAGACAACAATGCCGTTCAAGTTTAAATGCCTGTATCTTGGAAACCATAAGAGATAGAGTATTAGAGTGTGGTATTGTCAAAAAGATAAATTTTTTTAGGATTCAAAACTGTCATACTATACAGGGTTTCCTATTTAAAAATATATATTTTTTTGCAATCCCTCGTAAACAAAACGACATAAAAAAAATCCAAGATAGCACGATTAAAGAAAATAAAAAATCTCAGTTAAAGTGTTTTTGGATTTTTTATAAAACCAAATTCTAACCCGTTCCCTTTAAAGAATCCACTCTGTATACGCATTGTAAAAAAATGATTTGTTTTACCTTTATCTACACTTTGGTCAAGTTGGATTTTAAAATGATATGGTTTTGCTATGTATTAATTATTGCGGTTTATAGATTTTATGATTATATGAGTTATTACATACTAGTTATAGACTTTTTTCTTACTTCTTATGTACCTAGGTGTTCTGTAATACAGGACAGCTAGTGTATTTTTTTTTCGTTTCATTTTAGGGTGTTCATTTATCAATTTGCGTTTGTTTGTTCTTTTGAGTGGTTTATGAAGGTACAAGCTGCTGCGATATTTAAAAAAACTGAACAGCTATTTTCAACTTAACCAAAACTTTTCTAAGGAAGAATTTCTCTTTTTTGTGTTGCTTTTTAGGTTTTTTCTTTAACGAAAATATAGTTCAAGTTCAAGTTTAATAAATTTAAAAGATCAGTTATGTAGTTAAATATATCTACTAATTGCTTTCAAAATTTAAAAAAAAATATCTGGTTGACACGAGTTTTGAACTCACGGTTTTGGCCAAGAACTAGGATTATTCAACCGGGTGTTTGAAACCCTATCCACTCGGCCACCTTCTCACCTGACAAAATTGCCTTGCATTCGGTATGGACTCAAAAGACGAGCATGGCCAACTTGATTACAAATTGGCAAATACACTCTAGATTTTTAAAAGTATGTAAAAATCAGAAAAATTTGCCTTGCTTGTTTACTTCGAGGGATCAAATCGATTATAAATTATGCTACGTTATGACAGGTCCAAATAGATATAAATATATATATCGAGCAGGTTTAAAGAATGATTCATCTAAAATAGTAGTTTTAACAACTAGTGGCTAAAATAGTGCTTTTTTTACAAGCGTTGGTTTAAATAACGAGCGCAGCGAGGTATTTAAAAACGCGACTAAAAAAAAGCACAGTTTAGCCGCGAGTTTTTAACAGTATTTTTTTTAATACCTTTATCAAAAAATCCAAGAAAAACAGAAAAATACTTTTAAAAATCTCTAACTTCTCGCAACACACCACTGGTAAATGAAATAACAATCGTTTCCATAACAATGTGTCTTATTACTCCGTGACGTTCATTGTTGCTACATTTTAATTTTTGACAATTAAATATTTTGGCGATATTTTTAAATGATTTTTTCGTAAATATTTGGTGAAAACTGACGGAATTGGCTTAATTCTTAGGCAAGAATAATTAGATTTCTTCAATATTACTATTTTCCGCTATTCTCTTTAACTTTCGATAAAAAACGGACAGAAATCTTTTTTTGCACCCGTGGTCGAAAAAAGTTTTTTTGCATCGGTAACCATGCTTTAGTTATCTGCAGACAGTTACTAAAATCATGTCTTTGATGAAGGTATAAAAAAAAGTCTTATCGACAGCTCACCGGCGTATATTATTGTTATCTCTCTACTTTTTATTTCATTGTATTATTTGCTCAGGTCAAGTTTAGGTGTTTAGCGCGTGTATAGTTCTTTCGCGCGCAATTGTGGATTCGTTTTTATAAAATTGTTTGTGGTCAGTAAGGAACATGCCGAAAAGAAGCCGTGAAAGTAGTGGAGACAGATTGGAAAGCAAACGACAAAAGTTGATAGAAAAATTAGGATAAATAGAAGGCAAGCACAAACGGAGATATAATGGATCTACTTCATCAGACAGTGAGTAGCTATTTCTTTAAAACTTTTTGGGTTTTACCGCAAGCTTTGGAAAAACTCATGTAACTAAATTTTTAGTTTCAAGTTCATGGTTTCTATTCTTCTTTTGTGGCATTTTACGCGAGTTTTTAAATTGCCAGAAGACTAAGTTTTTAGTCTCGATAAATAAAAAATAGCGTAGTTGTTATTTATTGCATTTTTTTTAGCCGATTCGTTTCAGCGGCACTCTGAGCTTCATGAAGTGCAAGTTCATAACGAAGATTTTTTAAATTTAAAAAGGTATTGCAAATAGAAAAGATGACGAACAAACCGGCAAAATTTTCATACAGGAAAATATTATGACGTCATCTCTTTCCACTGATTTGTTAGCCTTGTTCGGGGAGACCCAATGGGTAATGAAAAGGTATGGGGACAAGGTCACCCCAATTTGAAGAAATATTGGCAAAAATATTTATCTTTAGGCATAGATAGAACGGAAAAGGATGCCCTAATAAAAAAATATCCGGTACCAAAAAACATCCCCTATTTAGTTAGCCCAATTTTAAACCCAAAAATTTCGGTTTCCATTAGCGAACAAAAACAGAAAAACAATAAATTTAGCATGGGGACTCAAGGTATGGTGGGTTGCGGGTTAGCTTCCCTTATGCAGGGTTTAACTAAGTTACTAAATTATGATGACAATAGTTCAATTAACGCGCTTATACCCGAACTTTTACCACAGCTGGTTGACGCAGGAAAATCAGTCTGTATTGCTTTTAATATGAAATCAAATTCAAGAAAATTTAACTTTAAATCCGGCTTGATTCCTACAGTACGAAACATTTGCTATGTTTTCATGGGTATTGAGTTCGTTTTCAAAACTCATTGTATCTTTTTCTTTTATATAGCGTGTTCTTTATCAAGACCAAGAACACGCTATATAAAAGAAAAAGATAGAATGAGTTTTGAAAACGAACTCAATACCCATGAAAACATAGCAATTGTCCGGGAAAGTAGACCAGGGGTCTGATTTTCGAATCCATACGAAAATATCCGCATACGTATACTGAATAATCAACAATTTTTATGTCAGTCTCTTTCTATACCGTGTGAAATGAGAGGCGAAAGATAAGCCGGTATGTGTGGACCGCGTTCGAATTCGACTGGTTTAACGCAATATTGCACGAGTGGGTGGAGGCATTCGTGTTGTTTCGCATGAAAAACTGGTTATTCTTGCACGTACTACCCATGAATCAGCATATCGGCATATCTTTTGTCTCCTTTTCTATACGGTATAGGAAGAGACGGAAGTAGTCGCATGCGAATAATTTCGTATGGTTTCGAAAATACGACCCCAGGACCGGTATTCTCGTAACTAAATACGCTCGGCGTTTCGTGCTCGCTGACCGTATGATAACGTAATATTCGCATACCACGTGACCAAAGTAACAAAAATGGTATTCACGTATATTGAACGCAAGGCGTCGACGAAGTGCGCTCAGCGCGTGGCGACCGTTTGAGAAACACCTACCATTTGCCAGCTGTTTTGCCATCCGCGCGTACGATTTTCCTACCCTACAATACTTTGTAGAGTGCTGCAGAAAATATAGTAGTTTTTTTAGTTTGCGTTTTTATTAATAATAAGAAAAATAAAAATCTCTTATTAGTAGCTTGGGGACAGGTGACAAACACGTACACATCAACCTTACTATTTGATGCTCGATGTAAGACAACTTTTTTTTCCAAAAAATTGCAACAAAAACTTTTCTTATCAAAATCGACATCGACATAATTGAGCATCCGTATAATACTAGAAATAGAAGCAATCAAAATTCTGTAAAACCAAGGGTAAAAAAAGCCATTGGTCAGCGGTGCTTAATTTTTGTATCTTTCATCGGATGGGTACCAAAAAATATCTGGTTTTGTTAGGCTCATGCCCACATTAATCGTTTTGTTTCAAAAATAAACTAAAAACTTTCATATGAAATATGAAGTTAGCAAACATGAAATAAATAGCTTAATTGATATAAAAAATAATTAGTAAACGATATAGGTAACTATCTTCCTGTGTTTTCGTCTGTATTTTCTTTACTTTTATGAAAAATCACAGTTTTCACACTAATTACTATTTTTATGTTTTTTATCTTTTGTCATTTTATTTCTTCATAACTGTACTAAAAATTATTATTTTTTTTTAATTGAACAGTTCCATGAAAACATACATTTTTCCACGTGCGAGGTTTCTCTTGTGGATGTATGAATTCTGTGTTTGTTGTTGAATTGGTTAGGTTATTTTTTGGGTAACAAATACCTTAGAGTTTTATTTTCTGTTTCTTAAAATGTAGAATACGCATGTTCACTATAATTATAAGATATAACTTACTAGATATATAAGTAACTATTGTGAAACCATTTTAACCATAAATGCTACATAATAAAGTATCAATATCAATATACGACCGTGCCGGAAACACCACTTTCCCTAACTGAGTGCCGGAATAAATTTAAATTTTCCCGCACTGAGTGCGGAATTTTTTTTTGTAGGTGTGTGGTTAAGTCACAGGGTCAAAGGACGGGTTTAACTCAGCTAAACCAAACCATCAAGTAATTTTTTAAAGGATCAACATACACTTCCATTTGATTTACCCTTTCTGAACTACGGATCGAAATCGATCACGTAATGGCCTCTTTCTTACACATAGAAAAAGAAAAGGAGCGACAAGGCTAACAAGAAATAAAAATGCAAAATTCTGTCTGCTCGCAGGGCAGCGCGTTCGGCAGAGCGAATACGAAAAGTCGTCGGTCAGCGTACCGCTGAGCGCGCTGTTCGCTATTCGTTTCGCTTAGCGACTTCAAAACGTTACGTATTACGAGAATACCGGTCCAGATAAATTTTTATGTGGCTTCGATTTCGCCGAAAAATTTAAAGAGGTAAAGCAACAACTTCAAACAGGGAAAGAGCTCAAGACCACAGCTTTAAGCCATAAGCGGTTTATTCCTCTTGTCTCTACAATTACATCAGCAAAATCTGGAAACAACAAAGCCAGTAGTAGTAGTTCTTAAAACTACCGGGGCCCTCATCCCAAGTCCAGGACGAAGGGCCGACAGTACAGGCAGTGCTTTTGGAGGAGGGCTTAAATTATTTTAGAAAAATTGGGAATACTTTACTAATATCCACAAGATTTTCTTTTGGCTAAATGGTTATCAAATTCCGTTTAAAGATTCGCCAACACAAACAGTTTTTCAAAAACGGTCTTTTAATTCCACTGAATTAAAAAATAATTTCTCCGAACTTGAGGGGAAAAAAATCATTAGTAGGTGTAAACACATTAAACGTGAAATTTTATCAGGGTATTTTTTGCTGCCGAAATCTGACGGATCACACCGTTTTATTTTAAATTTAAAATATCTAAATAAATTAATTTTAGAAACGCCTCATTTTAAACTAGAAAACTATAAATCCTTTAAGGATTTAATAACGGTCGCTTGTTTTATGGCCACCATCGATTTAAAGAACGCCTATTATACCGTTCCTATTTCTGCAAAATCTAAAAAAATTTAAGATTTAAACAACCAGATATTGTATGAATATAATGCTATGCCAATGGGGTTATGTACAGCCCCTTATGTTTTTACAAAAATTCTGAAACCTATTTTTAAGTATTTTAGGTCAAAAGGGTTGTGTTGCATAATATACTTAGATGATATATTAGTTGTAGAAAAATCGTTTTCAGAGGCTCAAAATTGTAAAAAACAAATAATTTTTATACTTGAGAAACTAGGTTTTTTAATAAATTATAAAAAATGGAACTTAAAACCGTCAGTTAATTGTAAATATTTGCTCCCTGACTCCCTGACGAAAAAAGGAAAAATATATTTTCTAAAATTAAAAAGCTGGAAAATATTTCCATTCGTGACTTTTCAAAATTAGTTGGAACACTTGTAGCAGCTTGCCCTGCGGTAAGATACGGATGGCTGTATGTTAAACAATGTGAACGTGCCAAATGTCTTGCTCTAAAATGATGGGATTCTTATGATGCCCTTATGGTTATTTTAGAAGCTGTAAAAATTGAACTAACCTGGTAGAAAAATAAGATTTTTACAACAAGCAACAATATTCATTTTCAGAATTTTCATTTAGAAACCTATTCAGATGCTTCAAAAACCGGATGGGGGGCAGTGACCGAAAAGCATAAAAATAAAAATATTCATTGTCTTGAATTGTTGGCAGTTTTTTACGCTTTATGATGTTATGCTATTGAAAAATCTAACTGCAATATTTTACTACGAGTGGATAATAAAACTGAATGAGTTAAGTAAGAAAATTTGGTCTTGGTGCGAAAATAGAAATATATTCATTTTTGCCTCCTATGTGTCTTCAAAACGGAATTTTAAGGCAGATCAGCTACTAATATTAATAACAAATGCAGTAATTATGTCTCTTGGTATACAGACCGCTTCAAGCTACTGCGAACATAGGGGGAATCAAGTCCAATTTACTCTCCGTGCCGTACGACCGAGGTGGATTCGAAGCACGCTGCAGTGTTATCTTTTGGAAATTCATTTTGTTTTTATTATTTTGTTTTATTTCTGCCTTGCTCGAGAAACAGATGGGTAAGTTCTTAATTGAAATAATACATTTTTAAAACCAAAAATGGATGTCTACGAAGTTGCCGAAAAAGTGCAGATGGTCAAATGGTCAAATCGTCATAACCCAACACACGTTCGATATTGGTCGAGGGAAAATTTGCATTTGTATTTTGACGTAAGAACACAGTATCCCCAAAAACTAAATGTTTGGGGGGGGTATTATAGTGGAACACGTAATTGGGCCATTTTTTATTAACGGCAATTGCAATTTGAATGGTCCTAGATACTTGGATCTACTGCAGCAGCACATTATTCCAACTGCTAGGCAGTTGTTAGGTGTAAGATTTGGTGAAACATGGTTTCAACAAGATGGTTGTTCCGCTCACAATGTTGGCCTTGTTAGGGAATATCTTGATAATGTATTTCCTAATCGGGTTATAAGTACACGGGGAACTATTTTATGGCCAGCTCGATCTCCCGATCTTGCTCCTAATGACTTCTATCTGTTTTTGAAGAAGCTTTTCAAATTATCACCCCTAACATGCTTGGAAACGTTAGAAGGGATTTTTATAGTAGGCTCGGATATTGTCTAGCCGAGCAAGGAGGACTTTTCGAACATTTGCTTTAATTTTTTTTTGACTGGGAGAATCTTTTTGGTTTTTAGAATGTATTATTTTATTTTGAGAACTTGCTTTTATTTTGTTTCTCCTTATTATTTTCATTGTAACACGTCGTCACTGATAAATCTGAGCAGTTGACAATAAAACGCTCTTATTTATCAGTGACAAAAAATAAGAAAATTACGTTATAAAAATTTGCGTATTTATTGACCAAATTCCGGTTTCATTGACTACGCTCCACACAGCACCGTGGTTAGAGGCGTACTAAATACCAAAGGAAAGTCATGCAAGTGGTGATCGCAGGCCTGAGTATTGGTTGCTTCACTGATAGGCGTGCGGTGTCTCTGCATGTACGTACACTGGCAAATTAGACTTCTTCCGCCCTATGTTCGCAGTAGCTTGAAGCGGTCTGTATAGATCCAGGCTTACACTGTCATGGAAAGATTTTAATTTTTTTTATGCGTTTCCCCCGTTTCCCATTGTAGGGCAAGTGTTAAATAAAATTGTGAGAGATAAAAAAGCCACCGGTATTTTAGTGGTACCGTTCTGGCATAGTCAGGCCTGGTACCCCGTTTTTGTAAAACTTTGCATAGGGGAACCCATCATTCTAACTCCAAATAAAAGCTTGTTATTATCTCCTTTTAGGACCCCTATCCACTTTGGGGAAGTCTTGTCCTAGCTGCTGGATAGTATTCAGGGGATCTTTTTTAAACAGAGGAGTCCCAGATGATGCCATCTCCACCATGAATAAATCGTTAAGTGACTCTACCCTGTAAAAAATGGTGGTCATTTTGTGAAGGGCAAAATATTAATTTATACTGTACGAATATTGGACATGTTATATCATTTCTTATATAATAACAATGTCCAACAATGAAAATGTTTCGGGTTCAAAAATAGCTAATTCTTAAGTATTTTCATCCACTGAATTCAAAAATCACCATAAAAATTAGAGATTAGCTCTAGTTTTGGAGATAAGGTGATATTTTACATTTTATATCCTCTAAAAGCATCGAAAGAGAAAATAATAGAAAGGGCAGAGAACTGGATAGGGTGGGGAGTTAGAAATAGTGGTACGCCACCATCGAAATTGACTATCGATAGAGATAAAACTACAGAACTATCGATAGTTTTAATTTAGCTATCGATATTTGCAATACAGTCCTACTATTCTCGATATATATAAGCGGGGACTCCCTCCTTTCCGAAATAATTGCGTATTTGCGCGTCTTTTTATTCAGGGCGACCGATACCTTACAGTTCAGTGTCATATTTCTAATCGAACGCACAGTTAATGTAGTGTATATGGTATTGTTATAAAACTAGATACAAACTGACTATAGTGTTTATGCTGTAAATCTAAGGTTAACAGTTTAAGTACAATATTTCTGTTTTATTTAGTGCAAAATTTGTTGTTTTGGGGTGTTTTTAAAGTAAAACTTATTGTATTATCATGCCTCGTAAATGTGTAAATTCAGTTAACAATTTTTGTTATATTTGTGGAGAAATAAAGTTTTCTTCACAGAAACGCAATTTGACGCCTCTTGTGAAGACTGCTTACCAACATTATTTTGGAATGAAGGTAGGTAAGGAAGGTATATGTTGCAACTCGTGTTCAGTTCTATTACGAGAATGGCTTAAAAATAAAAAACCACAGTTTACCAATTCCTACTCCACCTCAAAACTATGAATTGGAAGTAGAGAGTGAGGACAATATGTAAGCTGAGGAATTAAACATGCCTTCAATATCACACGACCCTGATTTTGAAGAAAAAGATGATCAGCCACACAGATTGAGCTAGTCTGAGTTAAATGATCTCATTCGAGATCTTGACTTGTCACAGGAGAAGTCAGAACTTTTAGGATCAAGGTTACAGCAATGGAATCTTCTTCAACCAGATGTCAGGGTCTTTAAGTACAGACAGCGTCAGCGGAATCTGTTACCTTTTTTTAAGAAGGAGAATAATCTTGTTTTTTTGCTGTGATATTGATGGTCTGATGAAAAGTTTGAAAATGGAGCATAATCCAACTGAATGGAGGCTATTCATAGACTCTTCCAATCTTAGTTTAAAAGCTGTATTGCTTCATAATGGCAATCGTCTTCCTTCTGTTCCTGTTGGTCACGCAGTTCATATGAAAGAGACTTATGCAAATATGGCAACCCTCCTCAACTCAATCAAATATGCTGAACATAAGTGGAAAATCTGTGGCGACCTAAAAGTCATTGCTATACTATTAGGAATGCAATTAGGGTAAAGTTAATACTGTATCTTGGGATAGTAGAGATAGGAAATCACACTATATCCAAGTAGATTGGCCTGCAAGGAATCTTAAACCTAGTGAGAAAAATGTCGTTGCCGAGCCTCTCGTGAATCCAAAAGATGTTCTTCTTCCACCCCTACATATCAAGCTCGGTTTAATGAAGAATTTTGTCAAAGGCTTAAACCAAGATGGTCAGGCTTTTAAATATTTGAGAGAAAAATTCAAGGCAGGCATCTTCGTTGGGCCACAAACACGTGAACTCGTAAAGGATCCTGCTTTCGACCTAGTTCTGAAAGGAAAAAAAAAGGACGCTTGGGAAGCTCTTGCATGCATGGATTTTTAGGGAACAGAAGGGAGGAAAATTACACTCAATTGGTAAAAGTACTTCTAGAAAAGTACCATCAACTCGGATGTAATATGTCACTAAAAATACATTTTCTCCCCTCCCATCTTGATTTTTTCCCACCCAGTTGTGGAGCTGTCAGTGACGAGCATGGGGAAAGATTCCACCAGGATATTTCTCTCATGGAACGGAGATATCAGGGCCACTGGAATGAAACAATGCTCGCGGATTACTGCTGGTTTATGTATAGGGATGCTCCAGAAATTATTTACAAGAGAAAAGCCAAAAGACAGCGACCGCATGAAGCCCCCAATTAATTCTTCATATATTCAACCACCGGTGAGTGTTCTTTTGTCATTTATAGTGTGCAACTGTCATTAAATATACACCTTTTAATATTGTTAGCATACATAATTAATATTTTTCCTTACCTCATAATCCTTATTAAATGAAAAACTCATTATTTTTTATCACAGAAACTAGAGCTAATAAAAAATTTTCTTTGTCATATTCATAACTAACTCATAAGTTGAAGGAAACAAAAAAAAATTTTTGTTGAACAGTGTAATTTGTTTTTGAAGAAAGTGTCAAAGTGCTTCATTAAATTCGCATCGGTCAGCGTTGTGTCTAATCTTTAATTTTAGTAGTAGCGATGAAATGTTGCTAAATAGATTTTTAAAGGGTGCTGTTCAAATAAATCCTAGTTTTCCAAAATACAAATCAACAACAATTTATCAAAAAATGGTATCCGATGCATTCACTTTCTCTTGAAAAATTGTCCAAAAAGTTAGTTGTGTTATTAGTTTTGGCCAACGGACAAAGAGTTCAAACCCTCTCCAAAATTAATTTGCAGAATATTAAAATTACCAATAATTCAATTATTAAATTTTTATTACAGAAATTTTAAAAACTTCCGGATATCGAAGAGAACAACCAGTTCTTGAATTTAAAAGCTTTGAGGAATGTCCACAACTATGTGCTTTAAAAATGTATTTAGAAAAAACAAAAAGTTTAAGAAATAAAGAAAATATTTTACTTTTAACATACAGACCGCTTCAAGCTACTGCGAACATAGGGCGAAAGAAGTCTAATCAGCCTATCAGTGAAGCAACCAACACTCAGGCTTCCGATCGCCATTCGCTGCCGTTCGCCGCCGTTCGCCTTGTATTTAGTACGTCTCTAACCACGGTGCTGTGTGGAGCGTAGTCAATGAAACCGGAATTTGGTCAATAAATACGCAAATTTTTATAACGTAATTTTCTTATTTTTTGTCACTGATAAATAAGAGCGTTTTATTGTCAACTGCTCAGATTTATCAGTGACGACGTGTTACAATGAAAATAATAAGGAGAAACAAAATAAAAGCAAGTTCTCAAAATAAAATAATACATTCTAAAAACCAAAAAGATTCTCCCAGTCAAAAAAAAATTAAAGCAAATGTTCGAAAAGTCCTCCTTGCTCGGCTAGACAATATCCGCGCCTACTATAAAAACCCCTTCTAACGTTTCCAAGCATGTTAGGGGTGATAATTTGAAAAGCTTCTTCGAAAACAGATAGAAGTCATTAGGAGCAAGATCGGGAGATCGAGCTGGCCATAAAGTAGTTCCCCGTGTACTTATAACCCGATTAGGAAATACATTATCAAGATATTCCCTAACAAGGCCAACATTGTGAGCGGAACAACCATCTTGTTGAAACCATGTTTCACCAAATCTTACACCTAACAACTGCCTAGCAGTTGGAATAATGTGCTGCTGCAGTAGATCCAAGTATCTAGGACCATTCAAATTGCAATTGCCGTTAATAAAAAATGGCCCAATTACGTGTTCCCCTACAATACCCCCCCCCAAACATTTAGTTTTTGGGGATACTGTGTTCTTACGTCAAAATACAAATGCAAATTTTCCCTCGACCAATATCGAACGTGTGTTGGGTTATGACGATTTGACCATTTGACCATCTGCACTTTTTCGGCAACTTCGTAGACATCCATTTTTAGTTTTAAAAATGTATTATTTCAATTAAGAACTTACCCATCTGTTTCTCGAGCAAGGCAGAAATAAAACAAAATAATAAAAACAAAATGAATTTCCAAAAGATAACACCGCAGCGTGCTTCGAATCCACCTCGGTCGTACGGCACGGAGAGTAAATTGGACTTGATTCCCCCTATGTTCGCAGTAGCTTGAAGCGGTCTGTATAAAAAACCATACAAACCAGCCAGTGTTCAATCCATAAGTCGATGGATTAAATACGCTTTACAAGAAAGTGGCGTGGATACAAAGACTTTCAGTACTCACAGTACTAGACACGCTACTTCCTCAGCGGCTTTTCGAAAAAATGTCAACGTTGATCACATCAAAAATACTATTGGTTGATCTACGAAATCTCGAGTTTTTCAAACTTTTTATAATAGACCACTGGCCAACGAGAAACACAACTTTATTGAAGTAATATCCAAAAATTAAGGTTTATTTTTTGTATGTGTTTAACATTATTGTTTACTGTTTTTGGATGGTTCTTATATTATGTTATGCTATACACGCTTTATTATTATTTATTTTTTGCTAACACATGTTTATACATTGAAACTATTCGATATTAAAAAAAAGTGTTTATTTTTAAATGAACACGGATATACAACGTTATATATCGGTAAAACCACATTAAGGAAAAACAGAATTAGTTGTTTGGTCTTTAAACAGCTACCTATTTATATCTATTTGGACCTGTCATAACGTGGCATAATTACAAAAAAAAACGACTTACCTTAAGGAAGTTCGTTTCCAATTATGCTAGTATGACAGGTCCAAATAGATATCTCCCACCCAGATATTATATGGTTTTCTTTTAGGGTTACCCTTCCCTTAAATTCTATTTTTCAGAGGTTCTTGTGTGTTGTGTAATGCCAAATAATACAATGAAATTTATATCTATTTCTATTACTTAAGGTAAGTCTTTTGTTTATGTAATTATTGTGGTTTATATATTTTATAATAATATGAGTTATTACACCCTACTTATAGACTTTTTTCATACATCTTATGTACCTAGGTGTTCTGTAATACATGATAGCTACTAGCTAGTGTATTTTTTTTTCGTTTCATTTTAGGGTGTTCATTTATCAATTTGTGCTTGTTTGTTCTTTTGAGTGGTTTATGAAGTTGCAAGCTGCTGCGATATTTAAAAAAACTGAACAACTATTTTCAACTTAACCAACACTTTTCTAAGGAAGAATTTCTCTTTTTTGTGTTGCTTTTTGGGTTTTTGCTTTAACGAAAATATAGTTCAAGTTCAAGTTTAATGAATTTAAAAAATCAGTTATGTAGTTAAATATACCTACTAATTGCTTTCAAAATTAAAAAAAATATATCTGGTCGACACGAGTTTTGAACTCACGGTTTTGGCCAAGAACTAGGATTATTCAACCGGGTGTTTGAAACCCTATCCGCTCGGCCACCTTCCCACCTAACAAAATTTCCTTACATTCGGTATAGGCTTAAAAGACGAGCATGACCAACTTGATTACAAATTGGCAAATATTCTCTAGATTTTTAAAAGTATGTAAAAATCAGAAAAATTTGGCTTGCGTGTTTACTTCGTGGGATGAAATCGATTATAAATTATACAAAATAACTCATTTTTACGGTATTTTCATGATTAAAAGATGGCTAGTGGGTAAAACTAAAATATACTAAAAGTGCAGTGGTGAATTTCAAAAAAATACGGGGAAAACTTTCACAGCATCATGATTAAAGTCGTTCCAAACTGAACAGGTAAACTTATGAAGAAGTAGTAGATAAAAAAGTTATCGACAAATATTTGTCTACATGCGCTAAATCGGCCCCCTGGAGCCAAACCAAAATTGGCATTAGCCGTTCAGAAATGGCTCCAGCTTGCCAAAAGTGGTTAGCGTATACCGTTCAAGATCGGCTGAAGCCATACCAGTTCTGGAGGAACTCGAAAGCGCCGCTAGGATTGGTATCGCTTGTTATTATTGGTCCGCGCCGAGGCAAACGAAAAAAAATTCAGTTGCGAGGTTTTCCTAACCTAACAAATTGAAGAAAATTCAGAATAAAAACTGAAACACGTTTCTCCATTTTTTCTTGCATACAATGAATTGTGTAGACACCACACATGTGGATTGTGAGGAGAATGCGTTTATTTTGCGGACAGAAGGTAGGGAGTAGGTATCTGTTTAGAAAAAGCTATCAAATCGCCGTGGCTTAAAGTTTCGATAGTGTCTTTCCTTTTTAAACACTGTCCATGCCTAGTAAAAATACTAATGATATGACAGTCGGCTTTGCGCATTCAAAGCTGGTTCGGCAATGTCAATGCCATTTATGACATTTTGAGTGGAAGGGGTAAAACCGTTTTTGGTTTGGCTCCAGCCGCCGCTGAACGCGCCCCAGTCAAGGTAACCTAAATTTAAACCAACACGGCAGCGTTTTCAAAAGGTGAAAAATTAAATTTCATTTTTTGTTATGCAAAAGCATTTCGAAATGCTGAAAGAGCGCTTCAAATGTATCAAAATTCGTACCCCAAAACCCAGACAGCACAAATTGTCCATTGGACAGCCATTTTTTGTCCAAAACCGCCCGCATTGTCCATGGACCATTTATGGACATCCATTGGACAAAGGTTTTTCCTAAGAAGTTAAAAAACCTCCAAATCAGTTACTTCAACCGAAAAGAAACTAAAAAACAAAAGATCAAAAGATCTTGGATGGAAATAACGAAAATTCAAACTTGGATGAGTATTCCACAAGGAACACACAAAAGATCAAAGCGAAAAGAGAAATGAATAAACGATGTTTCGCCCTGGGTAACCAGCGTGGGCTCATCAGTAGTTTCACTGGTCACCCTCCACTATACATCATTAAACACCATCATACACTTAGATTTCCAACCTTGAACCACTCACAAATAGGCATCGTTCCGCACTGGTACTTACTTATCCAAGTTACCTAATACGAATTCGTCCTGGCGTGTTAATATTTCCAGTAGGATTATGCTCCTAAGGCAATTAAAACAAAGAAGAAGTTAAAAAACCTCCAAATCAGTTACTTCAACCGAAAAGAAACTAAAAAACAAAAGATCAAAAGATCTTGGGTGGAAATAACGAAAATTCAAACTTGGATGAGTATTCCACAAGGAACACACAAAAGATCAAAGCGAAAAAAGAAATGAATAAACGATGTTTCGCCCTTCTTTGTTTTAATTGCCTTAGGAGCATAATCCTACTGGAAATATTAACACGCCAGGACGAATTCGTATTAGGTAACTTGGATAAGTAAGTACCAGTGCGGAACGATGCCTATTTGTGAGTGGTTCAAGGTTGGAAATCTAAGTGTATGATGGTGTTTAATGATGTATAGTGGAGGGTGACCAGTGAAACTACTGATGAGCCCACGCTGGTTACCCAGGGCGAAACATCGTTTATTCATTTCTCTTTTCGCTTTGATCTTTTGTGTGTTCCTTGTGGAATACTCATCCAAGTTTGAATTTTCGTTATTTCCACCCAAGATCTTTTGATCTTTTGTTTTTTTTTTAAAGGTTTTTCCTGTTACAGTGGATGAAAAAAAAATTGAGTCCAAAGGACAATTTTGATCCATAAAGAACTGCTTTTTTCAGTTCGTTATTGCATATCCAACAGATAACGATAAACTATATCCGGCGGACGTCCATTTTGTGTCCTACAAAAGTGATGAACTTTATACATTGACTAAATTTCAAAAAATCTATGGCAATAGGGCTTGGCCCGGTTGGCACATTAATAATGTGTCCGAAATATTTTTACTTATTCATTACCAACAATAACATTTCTCTCATATCTAGCCGAATCATTTGTATATTATAGTTAAGTATTTTCCATTATTTCAGACTAAGTGGTATTTTAGTATTTTAATACCCATCCTTTGCTAGGAACTAGAGATGAGTAAATCGATCATTTTGATTCGTTTCTAGAATGATCGAATCTTTTGAATCGATCTTTGAATCAATCATTTGAAATTAAATTAAAGAAAATGTTGACCAAAAAAAAAGGTCTATGCAAGATGCAACTAAATATGAAATACTCTGCTGACCAAAAAATCTATATTTTCATACAGTTTACCCCTCGCGCAGAAATGCGAATCAAAGGAACGAAACGATCGACCTATTTTCAACTGATTCAGTGTATCGCCACAGTGGGTCAGTCAGTCAGTTGATCCATTCCGATTTGATTCACTCGTTTGATTCATTCTGTCTTCGTCGGTCATTTGACTCACTTGACTAATTGAATCATATCGAGCAAACATGATTCGATCACTCAATACTCGCAAGTGATTCGATTATAGTGAACGAATCGTTCACGAATCACACATCTCTACTAGGAACTCCATCCTCGGGGATCAACAATCAGACTTATGATGTTGGAGTGGTTTTGCCAAAACTGTCCACTGGAACAAATATATCCAGTGTGCTAAGAAAATTAGTCCACGGATATAAAGATACTTTTTGGATAGCCAATGGATAACTTTTGGGTGGAATTTCGTTCCACTGGATAACCATTGGATTTAGTATAGTGGTACAATAGTCAAAATATTGAAACTTTTGGACTTTTTTGGGATGTCCAAGAGCCGTCCAACGTTTTGACAATTATATTATCCAATGGATATGCCTTGGACAATATTTCTTACAGATTTGGTTGTCCAATGGACTGCTGCATTGTCCAGAAAACTCTCTCCACTGGACATCCTTGGGACAGAGTTGTGCTGACTGGGAAGGCGCGCACCAAATCGAAAAATTTTTACAAGGCCATAAATTTTTCTATATGGTGTTTTATCAAAGATAAGGTTTATAAAACTGCCGCTCGAAATTTGGACGACCTAATTCACAGAATAATAAGGCAAGCCTTTAACCAAATCACTCCTAGGATGCTAAGCAAAATCCAAAATAAAATAACGAAAAGCCTCTGCTTGCAACAGAATGGTGGAAATTTTCAGCATTTGGATAAGTAAATTGGTAATGCTATTTTAAATAATTTTAATTTAATCAAAAAGTTCTGTTTATTAAAACAGGCAGTTGTTTTATTGGTTGTCTAAGCCACCTCTGATGTTCTCATTTTTTTTAAACCCAATAAAACTAAAGTTTTTTTTATCATGAAACCACAAACAAATATGGGCACGTAATGCATCGTTAAAATCAGGAAAAAGTTTATTAAAAAAACGGAATAAAAAATGGAGGTCCGTATTTAAAAAAAGTAAGTTAATGTTAGTGTCTCGAAAACTAGACGTAACAAATTTTCTGAAAAACTACCTAATTGAAAAAATGAAAAAAAAATTCCTTTACGAATTTTTATATACTTTTTGAGATATTTGATAAAATAGTTTTCGGCAATTTTTTCGAAAAACCCCCGTAGCTCGAGATAGAACACTTATTTCTTTAAATCCGAAACCAGATTTTCAATGTTCCACAAAAACTGCACATTTTGTCTAATTTAATCAACCCTGTAGTTCTTATAGTTACCGAGATAGCAATCGTGGCCCATGGCAATTAAGACAACCTGTATAGCCTAGAGGCCCTCTATACATTTGAAAGTTGTTATTTTACCAGAGATGGGCAACTCATATTGCCCTCTCTTTCTAGTTTCCTTCATATTTGCATGTAAAACGGATTTTATGAAATGGACTGATGTTTTGTGTCTCTTTTTTTAATTCCCCCAGAGTTTTTGAAAGATTGATTTTTTTTGGTTAGTAAAATATGTCAAGCTTTGACAAAAAAAACAAATACAAACAGTGAATACACACGATAGATATTAAAAATGTAAATAATTGGTAAAATATAAAGATTCTTATGATCTATATTTTTGTTACCCTTTTTCTTGAAATAAAACATGGAACTATAAGGTGTTATCTCAGATTAATAAAAAAAAATGAGATATAACAGTAAACAATATTACCCCGATCAACCAGCCACAATGTTTATTTCCCAAAAAATACATGGTTGCCAATTTACCGCGGGGTTTCCCTAGAAACAAAACAATTCATAAACTTCTTGAAGCTCTTTTGATAATATTATTGATTATTTGACATATTTTTATATAGGATAATTTTTCTTATGCTAATAACTTAATTCTTAGTCCTAATTTTTAGTCTCATTAATTAACTTTTTTTAATTTTTAATAAGTAGAATTTCGAGATTTATAAAAAAGAACACAAGCCGGCAACGTTTTTTCGACGAGCCGCGAATAAATGCCGACATGTTTGGTTGCAGCTGACGGCGTTGTTGTTAACGGGGGTTTGTGTTGTTCGGTGATTTTTGAATTTTATTGTGACTATTTGTGAAAAAAGAACTGTACCAAGCTATTTTGAGGACCAACAAAATGGTTTACCATTGCCTGGTATGCAATAAAAGCGGATATTCCAGCCCAGAACTAATATTTCGGAGGTAAGAAAGATCCTATCATTTTACGTTAGTCATGGGCGTAGTACGAGGTAAAAAACTGCGTAAAAAGCTTATGATTATACTATTAATACATCAAAAATCTAAGACTAATACTAATCTTTTTTAAGAAACAAAAGTACCAGATAATTTTGCTCCTTTTGCAGCATGTAAAATATTTATTTATTATAATTTATACATAACAAGAGAAGACAATAAGACCAAGTGCTGATAGTCAGGTACTGGGGCAGGTATTTTTTGTATTTTAATGGGTACCTGGGTACTTTCTATAATGTGAATAAAACCGTTTTGGAGATATTTACTCTGAGCCAATCTTATTTTTATTTTCATTAATATTTATTATTTATTTTTTTGCCTTTTGACTCCTGTTTCCTGAAAAACTACAAGTAATTTTTTACCTCTTCCTTAAATTTTCCTTGTGTTCTGTATTCAGAAATGAACATGCAGCCAATGTGTAAAGAATAAAACTTGTTGGGCTTAAAATTTTCATAATTAACATCACAAAAAGTTCTCTTAATTTGATAAATAAAGTTTATATTCCACTAAAGAAAACTAAAAGAGACATTATTATCATAGTGAAAAAAACGCTTAATAAGCCGTTTATTAGCGTGTTTTTTTTTGGACAAAAACGTTATAAAACGGGTTATTAACCGTTTTTTTTTTGCTATGAAAATATTTTTTTTACTTTTGTTTTGTGAGATACTGCACAATTAAAAAAAATATATAACAGCCATCTTGAATAATTTACCTAAAAATCATTTCAAGTGCTCTTTGGTAAACTTTTGATCTGTTCGTAAATTCCTACATTCCTCAAACTAAACTTTATCCTTGAATAAATCTATTTTTTGTGGTTATGCAAGTTCTGGCAGTTAATTCTTTTGAATAAGAAAATCCGACCAACCCTACCTTATATCTCGTTTTCACATTTATATATTTAAATTAAAATTAACGCCACTGGTAATGGGAAAAGCAATTTTTGACAGTGTTGCCGTTTTATTGCTCTATCTCTTTTCTGTTCATATAATCGTCCAGAAGGGTGTTGGATTGTAAACATTAGAGGATTTCAATAGGGAATGTTTGGTCTCTCTTTAGTTATTAGTCTGAGGGTGTTATTTATTAACGAAGTACATATGCTAATTAAATGCGTATGTTTGTAGCTATACTGCTTGTAGCTCACTTATCTCGCAAATTCGGCATTCTTTTCACTTTTCCTGAGTTTCTTTCCCCGTTGGATAACGGAACAATACAAATTCATCGAGGCACGTATTTTTACAGTTTTTGATACAGCAAAATTCAATTTTTAAATCTGACTGTGACAAAGTTATTTATTGTCAGGGGTTACCAACTAGCAACTGTCAAATCTAGTTGCTCACCTTTGGTAAAACAATGACTGTCAAAAATCGTATACAGAGCCTCTAGTATAGCCTACAGCCCTCTCAGACTAGGACTTGCAAAAACTACTAATGGTAGTGCCAGACATTTTTAATGATGACAGTAAGTTATTATAGAGTTTCGAACTTTCATTTACTTTATTTTTTTCACAACGTTTCGAATGCTTATGTATCTGCAATAGTCATCAGGTGAATATTCACCTGACACCGTAGGTATTCGAAACCTTGTGAAAAAATAAAGACAATGGAAGTTCGAAACTTTATAACTTACTCTCAAGGTCAACATTATCCACCACCTTCAAACAACATTTTTAATGGTGTAACATAATGTTAATTAAAGGGGGGTCACAATTTGATGCGGTATTTAAAGACAGCGTATTAATAAGAAACTACTTACCACACTGAGGATAATTACCCAGCCAATTTCCATATTTGCAATAAATAGTAGTTGTCTGGCAGGGCGCCAAACTGTTTCTATAGCCCTCCTTACATCCCACGACCACCTCCGGACCCCCCACAGGAGTGAAAGTGTACTGCTCAAGAGTGGTAGGATTTTCTAGAAACGGGTGAGTTTTACACGAGGCTAGTTCCGGGTAGGGCTCTATAAAAAAATAGTCAAGATTACTAATTTAGGTATAGCATGCAGTACGGTAATTTGGAACGTTTGCACGAACAAAGGTATTAATCGTTTTCTGACGTACAAATATAATGTATGCATGATCTATACCTACTCTTAAGTTTATGTTTGGCGTGAAAAACCGAATATTTCATCTGCAGGCGTTTCTTTTATTTCGTAAAAAAAGCACTTTTTTGACTGCCTAGGTATAACTTCGAAAGTAATTTTTTAACCCCCCCTCTAAAATCTATGTGTTTTTGGCGGATTCATAATGTCGAAACTACTTTCTTTTTAAAATTTCCCTAACTTAGTGGCGAAAAACCCCAAAAAAGTAGTTTTGATACAGGTTAATCAGTCACAGCCCTTCCACATATAACGGTAAAGCATAAAAAGTTAACTTTTCTGCCACTGGTGAATTTTTAAAGGGAAATCCCTTCTAACCACTTAGTTTTTCCATATGCATGAATGACTAAAACTCTACAAGCATCACATATCCAAGAGATATTATAATGGCTCAAGAATCGCAAAATGTGTAACAATAATAACTTAGAAAAACAAAGAAAATAATGTAAAAATCAGGGCAAGGCCAAAGGCAAAAAATCTGCTGCATTTTTTTACGCCTTAAAATATTTTAGCATAATTTAAGGGGTAACGTTTTTGATGAAGCAATTTTTTACTATGTTTTTCACATTTGTATGCCATGATATTGCTCACATTTTAAAGCTTCCTTTTCAAATTTTCTATTTCTGGAATAAAACACAAAAATTTTTCAAGTTTTCATTGTTTTTTTAGCGTTCAAAAAAAGTATTGCCAAAAAACATTTTTTCTCTGTTAAAATAAAAAATATTTAGAGAGAGAGGGCAGAATTTTAGAGATAGATGAAGAGATATTTTAGTGACGTGCAAACATTTTTAAGGTTGTTGAAGAGAGACATCAGACTATAAAAAAGTATTTTAGAGAAAGATGAAAATAATTTAATGTCTATAATCTTGAGTGGAGTCGTGCATATGACTTTTATTTTCTAATTTTTATTCAAAAAACAGCAGAAATTGTAATTTTTCAAAGTGTAAAGCGTGTAAAACAAGGTGGTATTAATTTCTTTCAATCTAAGTTCTTCACAGTCTTGAAATTTACCAAAAAACGTGTCCTACTAAAGCGTATTTTAGCACATCTAAAAATAATTTAACAGGTATTTAAGTAAGGTGAACTCCTAAAGGGGCAAAACCGGGACACTTCGCCCATTCAATTTATTGTATATCATGTATTTTTTCTTATATGCACCCCTAATAATATTAAGATGTATTTTCCAAAATAGTTATTAAAAAAAAATAGTAAAGTTTCAATTCTAATTTATAGATGGCAGAGAACATCCGCTTTATTAATTGCAGTGATTTTAAAGTTACAAAATAGAGTGGTATCAAAACCAGGGCGAACCGGAACTTTTGCTGAAAAATCGGGACTATCCGGGACGGATTTTTTCCTTGGGACAAATGGTTAAAAATCGGGACTGTCCCGGCCAAACCGGGACGGTTGGTCACCTTAATTTAAGAAAATTATGTTAAGGGTCATCATGGCTTTACCATAACTTTATTAGAAGTTACTATCGCTAAAGCTTTTGTTCAAAAAATCCAAGTCTCATAGTTATATGACAAACATAATCCGAACAACTTTGGGATGATACCGCATAGACTTCAAAAATGTAAAAATATACAGTGTCTCAAAAAGAAAAAAAAAATCAATTAAAAAACCCCTCCAATCCACGCTCAACTAGGTATATAAGATAAGGTGACCAACCGTCCCGGTTTGGCCGGGACAGTCTCGATTTTTAACCATTTGTCCCGGGGAAAATATCCGTCCCGGATAGTCCCGATTTTTCAGCAAAAGTTCCGGTTCGCCTCGGTTTTGATACCACTGTATTTTGTAACTTTAAAATCACTGCAATTAAAAAAGCGAATGTTCTCTGCCATCTATAAATTTGAATTGAAACCTTACTTAAATTATTTTTCTTTAATAAGTATTTTGGAATATACATCTTAATATTATTAGCGGTGGATATAAGAAAAAATACGTGATATACAATACATTGAATGGCCGGAGTGTCCCGGTTTTGCCCCGTTAGGAGTTGGCCACCTTATATAAGAGGAAAGGAAAAAACCCATTGTCTACACTTATAGATACAGGGTGGTCCAATAAGACTGACCACCGAATGGGTAGTCCATTAACTGGCCACCGGAAACTTGGGAAAATTGTGTTGTTATATAAATTGGGGCCTGCCTTTTCATTAAAAATTTTATTGTGCGGCTCAGCCTTCCAAATTCTACTTGGGCGATTTATGTTCGCTACCCATGAATGTTTTGATTTTTAATGGACTGTATATTTTTAGTTTTAGTTGATTCTCGTTTGAAAAATAATGATCTCATCGACGAGTCTTTTTTAACATTTTTATTTGGTTTGGACAAAAACGTCACTTAACAGTACGATGAACATTTTACAAAACTGTAACACTGGTAAGCAATACTTAGACAAAGTATCCAGAATACCTGCTATCGCAGTCGAAGATCAATTTAACTTTTTTGACTATTTTTTTGTGTTGGAAGCGCGGCAACTGACGATCCGCGAAGGGCCGTCACAGACTACTAATCGCAGAAAGAATTCAAGAGAGAATCTGCCCGAGTTACGCGATTTTTCATTTTATATGGTTCATCCCCACCTGTGTGTGCTTCATGGTTGGTCAGAAATAAAACAGGAGAATCGTAAAAAAAACCTGAAATGTGAGAAAATCCAAACACTACTTATAACTTTTCCCAGATAAATATATCTGAAAGCTACCTTAGAACATTGAATAAACTATAATTGTCGTCCATTAGTTAAATACCTAGGTATTTAAGGTAGTATTACTTCGACATTTCCTGAGCAAAGTCAACTGACAGAAAAAAAAAATCGCTACTCTTATGGCAAAGCCAATGATCACCCGTAAAATATTTTTTTTTAATACCTTCATCAAAAACATGATTTTAGTAGTAGTTCACGGGTGCAAAAAAAAGATTTCGGTCCGTTTTTAACCCAAAGTTAAAGAGAAATAGTGGAAAATAGTAATATTGAAAAAATCTAATTATTCTTGCCTAAAAAATCATTTAAAAACTTCGTCAAACTATCAAATTGTCAAAGATTCAAATGGCGCAACAATGAACGTCACCGAGTAAAAAGATACATCGCTATGAAAACGATTGTTATTTCATTTACCAGCCGCCTTAATTTATAGTGTAAAGATGGTGTGTTGCGAGAAGTGCTCTTCGTTCGAAATTTTTAAAGGTTTTTTCCTGTTTTTCTTGGATTTTCTGAAAAAGGTATTAAAAAAAATAGCGGCTAAACTGTGCTTTTTTTTACTCGCATTTTGAAATATCTCGCTGCGCTCGTTATTTAAACCAACGCTTGTAAAAAAAGCACTATTTTACCCACTAGTTGTGAAAACTACTATTCTTAAATACCTGTTAAATTATTTTTAGATGTGCTAAAATACACTTTAGTAGAACACGTTTTTTGGTAAATTTAAAGACTGTAAAGAACTTTGATTGAAAGAAATTAATGCCAGCTTATGTTTTACACACTTTACACTTTGAAAAATTACAATTTTTGCTGTTATTTGAAACAGAAATTTCTTTCTTCAAAATACTTTTTTATAGCCTGCTGTCTCTCTTCAACACCCTTAAATTTTTTAAATTATCTCTCCATCTACCTCTGAAATTCTGCCCTCTCTATCTAACATTTTGTTATTTTAACAGAGAAAAAATTTTTTTTGGCAGTATTTTTTTTTTGACCGCCTAAAAAACAGTCAAAACTTGAAAAATTTGAGTGTTTTATTCTGTAAGTCGAAAGTTTGGAAGGAAAGCTTTAAAATATGAGCAATATCATGGCATAAAAATGTGAAAAACATAGTAAAAAATTGCTTCATCAAAAACTTAACAATTAAATTATGCTAAAATATTTTAAGGCTTAAATTACCATCATGGCTTGATCATTAAGCTCAGTTTAAAACTTAAAAAAACATGGCAAATTCTTCATAGGATTACGAGTATTTTTTGAGACACCCTGTATGAAATGTTATGAGATTTAAACTGCAAGTGAAGTTGTTTGATACTTTCACGTAGGTAACATAATGTAAACAAGACTCGTAAGTCCACCCTCGCCAGTCATATAAGATTTTTTGCAATATTTCTCTTGTACGCAAGAGACCGCCCCGATTGATTTGCTTTTGATTTGTGCCGCCCGCACGAGCCATAGTAAGCAAATGCAAATGCTAATAAACCACAAAGCATTTTTCAGTGGCGTACGTCCTGATGTGTGCCTACTACCAAACCCAAATAGGACTGCTAAAACCAGAAATAAATACCCATTAAAGATTTTAGTATGCCTTTTAAAAATTATCACGTCAGGGTTAGCAAGGATTAACTTTTTTTTTGTGTTTACACAGGGTGTCCAATAAGTAACGCCCGATATAAGACAGCGATATTACTTTTTTTAACGGGACACCCTGTATAGTTTGGCTAGAAATTAAATATAAACTGGACGGTTTAAAATTAAACAATCGTTGTAACACATAATAAGCATATTTTATTTTTTTACTTTCTATAACATTTTTCTGATATTTTTTTCAATTAATATTGTCACGATACTGATTATATTTTTATAAGGTATTGTTACTACACATTTCTTTTGTTTACTACTTATTCCTAAAAATTGCGGCTCCGCAGCTCAACTTATGAGTAACCGCCACGAAACTATCATTATACAGAGTAAAAATAAAGTGATTTACCTGGGAAAACTTTTAGAGCCCCAATAAATAATCCGATTGATAAAGGATTTTTTTTTTCAAGATCCAAGGGCTCATAGATTCCCAGATAAATCCGGTGGCCATGATTTAAGAATAATCAACTTCTAAGAACATTTTAGTTCTGGAAAACTTTCAGCCCTCATTTAATTTCTCAACACAGTAACTCGTTAAACTAGATATACCTATTAAAGAAAAATAATATATTAACTTTTAACTAGGTATACAGGGTGTTCCTTAATGATATCAAAATATTTCAGGGGGTGATTTTGAGAAAAAAATGTCATATAAACATATGTTCTAAACAGCTTAACTTTCGAGCTACAGGGAGTTAAAATTTTCAAAAAAATCATGTTTTTTATAAATATCTGAAATACTATTTTAGATAACTTTACAAAATTTGGTATACCTATACTGTACATCGAGAGGCATTTTTTCCGTCCGGACCGGATTTGCATTTTGTATTTTTTAAGAAAAAGATGGTACGCCAATGGATCTTTTTCAAGGGGCTATTTTTTTATAGACTATTCATTTTCACATAAAACTTACCTCTTGTGTTTTTCACGTGAAATGCACCCTTCTCGAATAAAATAATTAAATAAAAAGTCATAAATTTCGAAGCAATACCTAATCATTTTTCAAGAAAATCTAGTTGGCTTGGAAAAATTATTTTTACAAACTAGACAAATCTAGATACCCTCGAATAAAACGTCATATAATAAAAATTTTAGTGTGCCGTTCAATTTATTTTTTTTGTGGCGGATATACATTATGTATATGGTCTTGCAGACGGAAATGCGAAGCCAGGCGTATTTATCAGGAAGGATACCCTAATAGATTTTCAAATATTCATAGACGACTTACGGAAACTCGAAGTTTTAAAAAGGGTACTTCGGAGGGTAGACCTCGCATTGTAAGAACACCCGAAATAGAAGAAGCAGTGTTACAAGAAATCGACGAACATCCTGAAACAAGTACAAGGAAGATTGCCAGAGCTTTGAATATTTGTCATCAAATTGTTTGGCGAATACTGGTTGATTTTTTGTTGCATCCATATCATATTCTAAGAGTACATTGCAGGCGTTACTCCCTAGGGATTTTCTACAGCGTATGAATTTTTCTCAGTGGTACCCTCAGAAAATTACGGAAAATCCAGTTTCAGTCTCAAATTATTTTCACAGACGAAGCAAATTTTTCCAGGAATGCTATTCACAATTTTCATAACAATCATCTTTGGGCGGAAGAAAACCCTCATGCAATATTCGAAAAAAATTAAGCAATTTTCGGTCCATTGCTTTTGCCAGGACGCCTTTATTTCATCAGTTTGTTAATAAAAAACTAACATCTTTTACAAAGTTACCTTCAGAATTAGCTTCTGATACTCATGATTGATACTCATAATTGTAAATAATGATTATTAAATTACTTTTCCTGCGTTGTTGTTGGAAGATTGTGGTAGGTATAAATAAAAAATGCAAATTCAACATATTTTTATATCAATTCAAAAATTAATCACTTTTTATTTAATTATTTTATTCAAGAAGGGTGCGTTTTACGAGAAAAACACAAGAGGTAAGTTTTATGTGAAAATGAAGAGTCTATAAAACAAAATAGCCCCTTGAAAAAGATCCATTGGCGTACCACTTTTTTCTTAAAAAATACAAAATGCAAATCCGGTACGGACGCCACCGATAAAAATTTAAAAAAAGTTTTACGCCAAAAAATGCCTCGAAGATGTAAAGTAAGAGGTATACTAAATTTTGTAAAGTTATCTAAAATAGTATTTCAGATATTTATAAAAAAAAATTGTTTGAAAATTTTAACACCTTGTAGCTAGAAAGTTAAGCTGTTTAGGACATATGTTTATATGACATTTTGTTCTTAAAATGAGCTTAGTAATCACCCCCTGAAATATTTTCATATCATTAAGGAACACCCTGTATATTGTTGAGATACGACCCAGCTTTAAAAGTAATACAAAAAATAAAATTTTTGACGTAATCTTTTGTTTCAAGGGGGGGGGACAATGTTCTTATTTAAGTGATTGGTCTTTTGGAGATGACTTTTGCAATTTTATTTAATAAACGTTTATAGGAAAAAAACGTCGAATTTTACTCACTTAGATGGTTTACAAAAAAACCATCTTTTTGGATGCTGGTCGTGCTGCCAGAAACCCTGTATATTTTGCCAATTCTGAATAGGGCTTTTCCTGCTGATGCCAAAAATACCTTACATGTTTTCTAAATAAAATGGCAAAATCATGCCCAGAAGACCAATGAGTTAAACAAGAAAAATTATAGTCGGTGATTCTTTGCCTTATTTGAAAGTTTTTTAAATCAAATGGCGAAATCATGCCCATAAGACCAATGAGTTAAACACGAAATATTATTTAAAAAGGGATTTACCGAAAGTAAATAAATAAGAAAATCAATGAATAGCGAGCTTTCCGTCAAAAAGACAACGGTAACCGTAGACCCGGGTTTCGCACTTGTGGCGCTCATCAGTACGGTGCTAGGAAAATGGGAGATGAAATGATGAAGAAATCCCAAACAATTTGAAAAAAATACCCAACAAAACCCGGATCTACGGCTACCGTTGCCTTTGTTAGGGAAAGCTCGCTATTTATTGATTAAGAAAAATTCTATTCGGTGATTCTTTGACTTATTTGAAAGTTTTTTTGTCATTTTATTTAAAAACCTTTGAGGAAAAAAATATCATATTAGTTATTTTTGGAATAAGCCAGAAGAGTTCTATTCAAATTTGCCAAAAAATACCAATTTAAAATAAAATGCTTTTTTATACATAAGACTTTTCCACCACTTTTGGATTTGTAGGTATCGACAAAGATTATGCGATTTGCTTTTTTGGGATACCTTGCAAAAAGGAAGAACAAAAAAAATCATTTGCTTTCATTCAGACAACAATTTATGCTATTTTAAACATTAACAGTGTATATAATACATATCAATTGGTACAGAATAATAATTTAATAATAATTTACAAACTTATATAAAAAATATGGGACCATTTCGTTTTATTCAAAATCCAAAATATAGATCTAACGAGGTTCAAAACAGTTTATTAATCATATAATAGCAAACCAAACCACAAACTTAATTTGAAACCAGCTGTATAACGATTAATTTTGATAAAATCAATAAACAACCGGTCCGCTCTTGACATGAAAAACTGAACCAACAGAATTATCTCTCTGTTTTTTGTTATTTTTTAAATTCTTTTTTTTTTGTAAAATAATAACTCTAAATTAAAAAAAAAAAAGAAATAAAAATTATAAAAGGGTTCATGCACTTTTTTCAGCAGCAAAAATATGTGTTTCTCGTTTTGGCGAATAGAGGAATTTTACTCAAGAAATTCGCTTTTATAATTTGGTATTCTGAAAAAAACTGATCCGATAACCTACACTTCTGAACTATGAGGACGGACCAACTAACTCCAACTCATCTCCAACTTTCTTGACGGAATCGATTACCAACTAATGATTTATCTAAAGGTCACCTTATACAGGCTAAAAATAAATTATATTTACTTATAGACAAAAAGTTATAATAGATACAAGCAAAAAATAGGTCTTGCATCAATCATTTAAACAAAAAAAAATAAAAATCTAAAAAGTTAATTTAATTTGTCAAGCCTTCATACAATTTTTAAATGGCGGAAAAAATGACCTGCTATCTATGTGTCGTCATCAGGTCGCAGAGTGATGCAAAATTACTAGACCGTATCTATTCTAGGGACCGTGGGTTCAGAGTTTTTAAAATGGTGTGTAAAATTTGTCCTTTTTAGATTAAATAAACAATAAATATACGTATTGGAGCCGAATAAAAACCATCTACCATGTAAGTGTAGACCAAAAAGAGCGCAATAAAAGCAGAAAAAGTATAATTTAGGTTCTGTGCATGAACCCATTAACCCCTGTAAGAATTCCACCAAAATTACAAGAAACAGGGAGTTATTTTTGTTAGTCAAGTTTTTCTTTGGCAATTTTACAGCGGTTTCGAATTTCTTACGCCTAGTACAACATCTCGTCGCTTGCCCTTCCACTCTTTTCGACAAAAAACAGAAAAAGAAGTCAACGACTGGAAGTTGGAATGTGGACTAGGCGTTATTAGATTATCTTTAGGGGTGCCAATATCAATATGGTCCTAATATGATGTGAAATATGCTTTGAATATCCTAAAAAATTAGGAATGTATAAAGTCTTTAAACTATCATAGTTGTTTACCCCTTTTCAGTAACTTTAAAACCTAAAATACAAAAATATACTACGCGCTAAAAAAATAATATCACTTAAGCATAATGTATAATATACGGTCTTTTGTAACAGCAATTATTACCTAGTTTATTTTGGCCACATTTCACAAAAAATAGCCTATTATTGGTGTCATTGATAAGCTAATTCTTGTAATTGTGGTACCCAAAACAAAACCAAGTATATTTTAAAACAAATATAGGCATGTCTCATATGCAGTTCATTCCTCCCATAGCCTTAGAGACCTTAATTGTAAAATGAACTAAACAAAAGCTAAATTATTAAATAAATAGTTATAGTACGGTTAAAATTGATATAGATTTGCACATATGTCTTCTTACCTAATTTAATTAAAAACAAATGTTTACTTAATTTTCCCCTAGTACTTAGCTTTCGATTTAGTTTCTACTTGTTGGATTGTAACATAGTTTTTATCTATTATATTACAAAATTTACACTTAAATAAAATTTTGCTTGAGATCGTAACGGTCGTTTTTTGTAGTGAAAAGTATTCTTTTTTGGATTTTTCTCCACACTTTTTTTAGGCGATTGTAGGGGTTTATCAAAGAAAATTAATTAACAAAAGACTATGTTTGTTTTTGTAATGAGCAGTCAAATAATTTGGTTGACCAAAAATTCAAGAAATGGTAATTTCAGTGCAAAAATATATACATTCCGCCACGAAATCATGGATACAGGTTTAGTTCTAATATGTTGTGCAGTTGTAGGTTGTGGTTTATTTGCAGAACCAGTATCTGATCTAAAACTTATAAATATCATTCAGTGCTTCAAAAATATAAGAAAACTCCTCGGAAAACTCCAAGTAGGAGAACAATTCGTTTTAAAAAGCACTGTAAAAGAAGAGAGCCTCTCATAGCATATACGAAACTAAAGTCAGTACTCTCCTATATTAAACTGCTGCAAAACATGAGTCCTACAGATTTAAGACTTATTTCAAATTCAACAAGGCCCTATAAAGCAAAAAAAATGTCGACTTGATAAAACTTTGTATTTGTGACCCGAAAGGACATCAATATAGGTTAACAGTCGTAAACAATTAATTTAAGAAAGAGAGAGAGAGAAGAAATCAATTATAGTAGACACTTTATACACAAAAATGTAATAAATATTGGCAGCAAACTTTATATAGTATCGTACAGAAATATGGCATTTTGATTCCTTTAAAGACGCGATTTTTGGTCTACTCTTATGCAACAGTTACATACAGTGCGGATGTAAAAAATCCCCCCCCCTGCTAACTCTTGAACGAATTGAGTTATCGACTTCAAATAAAAACCATGTTTAATGATAACATTTTTGCTACTTTTTGACGTATTTTTTATAAGCGTCATATTGACGTAAGTCTGTAAGGTCACTAACTACTTTAAAATTTTAAATATAAAAGGGGGTCGAGTGATACCTTGTTTAAACGGTATTTTAATTCCCTATTTAAAATTTAATTTTTTTTAGAAATCGGTTTACGACTTACAGAGTTATGTGTTTTTTTTACTATAGTTTACGTATTACGTATAGTATTACTCAACAATAATAAAAACTTTAAGTTGCTAGTGACCTTATGGTCTTACCTTAAAAAACTTATTTAAAGTCAACTGAATTCATTCAAAAGTAAGAGGAGAGGTGCGCAAACTATAGTTACAAATGCTCATAACTCTGTAAGTAATACACCGATTTTTAAAAAGGTTAAAATTTTAAATAGGGAATTAAAATAACTTTTAAACAAGGTATCACTCGACCCCCCTTTCTATTTAAGATTTTAAAGTTGTTAGTGACCTTATACTCTTAAGTCATTATGAGAATAATCTAAAATACATCAAAAAGTGGTAAAATTGTTATCATTAAGCATGTTTTCGATTTAAAGTCGATATCTCAATTCGTACAAAAGTAAGGAGAGGTGCGTAAACTATAGTCGAAAAAACTCATAACTCTGCAAGTCGTAAACCGATTTCTAAAAAAAATAAAATTTTAAGTAGGGAATTAAAATACCTTTGAAACAAGGTATCACTCGACCCCCCTTTCCATTTAAAATTTTAAAGTAGTTAGTGACCTTATAGACTTACGTCAATATGACGCTTATAAAAAATACGTCAAAAAGTAGCAAAAGTGTTATCATTAAACATGCGTTTTTATTTGAGGTCGATACCTCAATCCGTTCAAGAGTTAGCAGAGGGGGGACTTTTTACGTCCGCACTCTATAGTCACACACAGGCGCTATTCAATACCAACACATTATTTCAACCAATATCTTATGTCGATAATAAGCTTTCCTATATAATATTATTTACAGTACGCCATTAGTTACTCGATCAAATAAACACTATATCAATAACTTTTTCTCAAAGATAGAATTTTTAGGGTGATTTTAAAAATACAATTTGGCGTGCTCTGGACACGATATTCCTATAGAGTTCCGCATTTTCTTTAAAACTAATATTTACTTATTGAGGTATTTTATCTACAGTAACATTAACCTTTTGACTTACAGTACTTGGAAAAAAACTATAAAAAATGAAAAAGGTAAGAGTTGTTTAATTTTATTTACTGAGACAAATATTGGTCTTGCAAATTCGTGTTTAATTTTTGGCAAAACATTTTTCAGACTTGACCATTTAGGTAATACAAGCAAGAGTAGTGTCGGAGGATAAAATAAAACTTTAATCACCCTGTATAAAATGTTTGTCTTGATTTGGCCTCCTTTATTAAAATGAACACTTTTACCTTTTACATCCTGTATAATAAATAAACTTAATTATTTGTTTGAAAGTTTGACACAATGATGTGTTTGAAATTAACTCTGTGTTTCGGACTTCCATTGTCTATATTTTGTTTATACACGACGTTTCGATCAGAGATTGTACTGATCGAAACGTCGTGGATAATAAAATATAGACAATGGAAGTCCGAAACACAGAGTTAATTTCAAACTTAATTATGTAATCAAACCGCAACAACTAACAAGTTATTTTTGTTTTTAATATAATAATCAGTTTAATTTATTTTCAAAACAATTTTTTTTTAAATATTTGGATGGGAAAGAGTTAGCTTCCAGTAGGCCTACAACATATTTTGTTAACATTCTCTTTTTTTCTAAAAATCAAATAAGCCGTTCAAAAACTATTTTGCAGATTCTGAGCTCATATCCAACTCAGAACTATTAAGGTATAAGCCTAAAAAGAATTCGATGGTTTTACCTCTCGAGTTTCAACACAACTAACCCAAGTAGCATTTTTGGTCAGAACTGGGATAATATACTGGAGAACAAAAAAAATCAACACTTATCTCAAAAGAAAGATACATTTTTTTTGTCTTCTAATCTTTCCTTTTTTCACAGATTTTCTTTATTTTCAAAAACAACCAACACATAAAAGACCTTTTCTGAAAACTTAAAATCATTTTTCTCGTAGATTTTGTTCTTTTTGGATTGCTTACAGTTTGCTTAAAAAATAAAAATGCCAAGAGTTCGCGATCGCCAACAATTTCATCATTTAAACGACTTCGAGAAAGGACGCATCGTGGGCACGAAAGAGGCTGGTTTTGGTTTACGGGAAATTGCAAGAAGGGTTAATGCCAATCCATCAACAGTGTTAAGAGTTTTGAGAAGAATGATGAGACTTATAGAACGTCGTACGGGTTCTGGACGCCCTAGATTATTACAAGCTCGTGATTTACGGCACCTCAGACTTCTTGCTCTCAGAAATCGACGGGACAGTATACGCCAAGTAAGAGATGTTCTAGTGGCAGCTACAGGACGAGTGTTTTTAAGGATGACAGTTAATCGAAGGTTGCTTGGTATAGGGCTGAGGGCTTACCGTCCGCTTTTGTTGCTACTTTTAACCCCACAACATAAGGCTCGCCGCTTGGAGTGGTGCAGAGTTCAGAAAAACTGGAATGATGAATGGAATACCATAAGCTTCAGCGACTAATCCAGGTTTTGTTTAGGCGGCCATGATGGTTAGGCGATTTCGAGTTGAGAGACAAAATGTAGACTTTGCTGTTGAACGTGATACAGCAAGACAGCAAAGTATCATGGTTTGTCTGACTCCTCAGCGATATATCGATGAAGTGCTGCAGCCAGTTTTACATCCCTACCTACAAAATAACCCAATCTTTCAACAAGATAATGTCATATTGCTCGTGAAACAATGGACTTCTTACATGAACTTGGCTAGAGACTTTCGAATGACCAGCAAGATCGCCTGACTTGTCGCCTATCAAACACATATGGACTATGATAGGCCGCAATCTTAGTCGAATACCACATTTCCCTGGAAACTTAGATGAACTCTGGCATGCCGTAAGGAGGCTTTGGATGAGTGTTCCTCAATATGATATAGTCTTATTTTGTCAATGCCCAACAGAACAAACGAGTGCATAAATAACCATGGAGGAATCGTAATCAATTACTAAGAGCAACATAATGTATTAATATATAAATAAATTACTTTAAAAATATTAGTCCTTTCTGATGTTGCATTTTTTTTGTTCTCCAGTATATATCCCTAACATAGAATAGGACTTTTTCCCAATTGAAATTGAAAGTGTGGAAAAAACTAATGTCATTTTTTTCTCCAAAATAGATCACAATTTGGCAGACAAAATAATATGGTGTTAGAATGATCTTATCTGCAAAATTCAGTGAAATTCTCCTGTCAAATTGAAAAAAAAACAAAACTTATACAATCACAAATACATTTTTTTTGCAGTAAACCGTTTTGTAAGACCACAAGATAATTTTTAACAGTGAAAAATTAAAAACATATTGATTCAACATCGTTTTTTTTTCGAATTCCAAAAAATATGGCGGCTGAATGATTTTGACCTGTTTGACCTGAGAGGAGGGATTTGACATATTCCTCTCATCAAAAACAAAAATAATTTAGGCCAAAAATAGGTAGTTTGTAACTATCGCGAATATACAAAAAATCTATAAAGGCAAACTATTTGGTAAGAAAGGGCTACATTTCGATACAATTTTGAGGGTAAATCGGGTTAGGATTTCACTTTACTGAACCTAAAGTGCTACTTGGACGGATGGAAGATAGTGGACCAACGGATTCCTTGTATAGTATATCCTTAAAACTGAGTTTTTGACTAGCAACCCTGCAAAACGAAAATGAAAAATATTCTTCTAAAAAAATATTATTAGCCTCACCAAATCGAATCTAAAAATGTCTAGTTTATTACAAATTTCCAAACGGGTCGAAAACTTGAGGTTGCTGTGGTGGCACGCCCATTTTTGGACTGTTGGTCATTGCCGGTTGTTGTACGGCGCCCATTTGGTATTGCAATGGTACGCCGGCCACGGGTTGGGCCATCATGGGTTGCTGGCCCATCATCATTTGAGGTTGTTGAGCCATCATAGGTCTGTAACGGAAAACAACAATATAGAGGGTTAAATTTATTATCAACTTTTGAAGGGCGCAAAAAAGACTTTTTTCCCATATGTGTCCGCAAAGGCTTCGTTACCGATCTTTAAAGTTTGAAGATTTTTTTATCCAGCATATTCCGAGTGAATCTAAGAATCTACAGGGAGATACTTTTCAGGGGTCAAGTCCTTTTCGCCCCATAAACCTTTATGTGGTGCGCTGCTAGGTGAGCCTGGATCCTGTGTTTTGTTTAGAAACTTTTTTGTAGCCTCTAATGAGCCTGTAATTTTTTCGCATCTGTGACCATTATCAAGAAATGGTAGTTTCTACACTTTTTTGCACTCGACGCGCATTTCGCTAACAACGTTAGCATCATCAGAAGACGATAAACAATAAACTAAATTAACCTACACTTTATCTTATATACTATCTTTTAGTAGGCGGAGATAAGACTTAATAATTTGTGATTGGTCACGCTTTATAATCCTATCTCCCCTCAACTAAAGAATAAAGTGTACTAAACGGAATGGGGCCTCTATCTTTATTTAAACTATTTCTGGATTTAATGATTTCCATGCTTTCATATGCATCCAAAAGTTGCTTACCTAGTTAGCGAAACACGTGAGAATATAAAGTTTTGGTGAAGCTCTAAAACATTTTTGAATTTACTATGATCTGCCTCTTGCACCGTATATTTTTAAACTAAGTTTATTGCAAAACGGAGTTTAATTCGACATTTTCAGATGCCCCAAAATATAAACAGCTTTTAAATGGTCTTAAACTTGGCATAAATTAAACCGACAATTATCACTGAAAATTTTTGAAGACTAGTAAACATAATAGATACTTAAAGTAAATATTTCAACGCATCGGTATGTGCTGAAATATTTACTTTAGTGTGTAATAATAAATTATATTTACTTGTACACAAAAATTCATACTACATACAAGATAAAAGCAAAAAATAGCCCTTGCATGAACCATTTCTACAAAAAAAAAACAATCCGAAAATTTATTTAGTTTGTCAAGCATTCATACAGCTTTTAAATGGCGGGCAATCTTTGTGTCGTCATGAGACCGTGAGTTTACCACAGTAAAGAATTTGTTTGGAAAGTTAAAAAAAATTAGCCAAAAAACAAAGATTAACAATGCGACGTTTTTATTTCGATGGTGCAACGGCCGAAAAATAAAACGTAGTTTAAAAATAAACTTAGTTCTGCAAGTGCCTGGATATTTTGCGTACTAACGCAGAATACACCAACCTGTAAGAAGCAGCCGTGGTGGCGGCCATAGGCTGTGGTTGCCACCCGCCCGCTGCCGTGTTTTTCGGCTGATTTTTGGGCGAACTCCACTTGTTACCGCCCACATCCATGGCCAAATTTTCGACCAGAGACGATAGACTCGTGTCTAGGTCGCCTGTCAAAATTTTGGCAGGCTGCGGTGGCCTAGCTGGAGCGCTGGTTTGCTTTTGTGGAACCGTCTGGCTATTCGGATCGAATACCTAAAAGAAAATGACAATATAAGGTAATTCATAAATAATAATTTATTCTGGCAATTCCTCATTGTACCCCACTTGCTAAAAAAAATTAATTTCATTTTTTGAAGTCTAGACATACCAGCCATATTTTGAAAAAAAAAATAGAT
The DNA here is from genome assembly GCA_963921995.1 of Oxystoma pomonae. Lineage (NCBI taxonomy): Eukaryota > Metazoa > Arthropoda > Insecta > Coleoptera > Brentidae > Oxystoma > Oxystoma pomonae. The sequence goes on along the minus strand of OY998167.1, from coordinate 739,248 downwards.
AAATGAATTATATGAGGTTGATTTACACCATCCACCACAAGTACCAAATTCTATCAAAATCGGTCAAATACTTTTTGAGTTATAAGCGTGGGTTACAGACGGCGCGCGGCGCAGCCAAAAATTTCAGAATAGTCCGAAACGTTGCCTGCTTGTTTTTGGCACGATCACCAAAGCTCACACTACAGCTATACAGGGTGTCTTAATTGCCATGGGCCACAAAATGTGCAGTTTTTAGGGGATATTGAAAATCTGGTTTCCTAAAAAATTAATATTCTATCCCGAGGTACGCGTGTTTTTCGAAAAATTGCAGAAAACTATTTTATCAAATAGGGAGGAAAATTTTTTGCATTTTTGACGTTTTCAATTTGGTATTTTTTAAGAAAATTCTAGTTTTCAAGATATTAACATCAACTTACTTTTTTGAAATACGGACCTGTATTGTTTATTCCATTTTTTAAAATCTTCCTTTTTTATGATTTTAACGATATATCACATGGTAAAAAATGGTTATTTATGTTTTTTCGCACTTTTGCCGTTTTATCAAAGGTGGCTTAGAAAGCAAAGAGAAACAATTGCTTATAAAAGCCTATGTTCGTTAATACATCTGTCAAGGTAAGTTTAAATCAACATGGCAGCGTTTTCAAAAGGTGAAAAATTAGATTTAATTTTTTGTTATGCAAAAGCATTTCGAAATGCTAAAGAAGCGCTCCAAATATATCAAAATTCGCACCCGAAAAATTAAATTACAAGGCTAGAGCGAAATTTGCTACTACACGGATTGAGTACGGTGTTGCACAGATCATTTGAAAATCCTTCCAATAGAGATTTTGAGACAAATTGAAAAAGAAAGTTTAGTTTTAAAAAACGTGTTAAAATAATAATAAATACTGTTAAATAAGTTTAATTTAGTTAAATGGTAAAAAGTTTAATTTAAAAAGTTAATAAATAGTTTTTTCATCAGTCTGTTTATGTTATTAAAACAGGCAATTGTTTTATCGGTCGTCTAAGCCACCTCTGACGTTCAATTTTTTTTTTAACCCAATAAAACTTAAATTTTATTCTTTTGTCATTAAACCTCAAACAAATATGGACATGTGATACATCGTTAAATCAGAAAAAAAAGTTCTTTAAAAAAATGGAATAGAAAATACAGGTCCGTATTTAAAAAAAGTAAGTTTATGTTAATATCTCGAAAACTAGACGTAGCAAATGTTCTGAAAAACTACCAAATTGAAGAACGTTAAAAATCCAAAAAATGTTTCCTTTACAAATTTTTCAGTTCAGCAATTTCAGCAATTTTTCGAAAAACCCACTATCTCGGGATAGTATATATTTTTTTTAAATCTGAAACCAGATTTTCAATGTCTCCCAAAAACTGCACATTTTGTCTAATTTGACCAACCTTGTAGTTCTTATAGTTACCGAGATAGCAATAGTGGCCCATGGCAACACCCTGTAGTTATGAACTACCTAACAAATGTGGAAAAGATACTTTTCCGCACGCACCGGCGTTTGCCCAAACGTAAGTTTACAAAAGACGCTTTCCGCACGCGTTAGGTACAACATTTTTCCTACAAGCGTGATGAGTTTCACACTATTTAAAAAAAAAAAATAAATTTGCGTGGGTGAAATTTTTTTTGCTTGTGTGAAGACTTTTCGCATGGCGTGCTGTAAATTATTTTTTCACGCATGTTTGACATAAAAACGGTGTTAGCAAGTTACATATCATTTTGCACATTTTTATAGCAATTTTTGGTGTCGTTTTGTCAAAAAATGTCATGGGCTATTATACCAAGACGATACGGTTATAAGGCACAAAATATTTACAAATTTTACTAGGACAATAAACTGTACAAGACAAATGTAGGGTAGGCAAAAAAAAGGATTTTGATAATCCTCTTTGTATAAGCAGATTCAAGTAATAAATGTTAACTATTATAAAATTAATTAAATTGCGTTTACATTTTTTTGGCGCACCCTGTATCATTTTAATTTTTTAGCAAAAGAAAGTGGGCAAAGAAGATGAAGAGATCGATTTAATTAGTTTATGTATTTATCACCAAAAATATTGAACTCAGTTCCAAAAGAAATTCAAATTTTACCATTTAAAAAATTTAAAATAAAGATAAAAGAATTCTTTTTTTCAAACTCCATAGTACAAGCGATTTTAAAAAGGCAATAAACAAAAAAAAAAGCTTGTCTAAATAATTAATTAGCAATAATTTTAATTTGTTTAAATTAACATTTAAAAAATTTGATACCTATTACATGATGTTTTCTATTTTTTACTAATTTTAAAGCACACAGGATTAATTTCCTGGCTTTTTGAAATGATAAAATACTATGATTATGTTGAAATATCAAATAAAAAATGTGAATTTAATGATTTTAAGGAAATTTAGAAATAAATAAATAAATTTTCATCTCATATTTTGCAAAAGAATGTACTTTATTGGCTTTTAAGCAATCGATTTGGCAAACGCTAACAAAATTATCGAAAAAAACAAATTCCGTTTTTTTGGCCCACCTCTTGGAACATAATAGATATTATTTTAGGTCAGACTTTTTTATTTTACCCCAACTATTTTATTCTCGCAGTTTCGCAATTAGGTAGATGGCAATAGCAAAAAAGTTAAATTATTTTCGGCCAGTGACTTTTGTTTGACCCGGAGATCAGAAACCGAAAGTAGACAATATAGCAAGCACAAAACACCAAAAAAACATATAAAAACGTTCATAAATATAGAGGTTAGCTGATCCGAAAGTATTTTCAATTTGAAAGTATAAACGGTGCCTTAAATGCTCACCCTCTGTTAAAAAAAAAAACGGTTTATGCCGTGCAAACTGGGTAATTGACGAAGAGCTTTTTCGAAAATCATACCCTTTGCCACCTAACTAATTGTGTGATCCCCAATAAAAAGCCAAAAAACAAAACATAGACAAATTTTTAATTTTAAACCTTACTTGAACAGGGACCAGTAGGGCTCTTCCGTTCGGCACAACGTTGGTATAAAGCTATTAAAACAAAAAAAAAAACAAAAGAAGGAAAAAGAGGAAAAATAAAAATATACACGACGGCACAAAATAACATGATCTTGCAAAAAATATAAAAATAAAAAACAAAGTAAAATGTCTGTTGTTTAAAAACTATTGTATAAGCTATTTATGAAGACCACTTTTTTGAATTTTGTAAATTTTGGCATTCCAGAGGAATGAATTTTTTTAATGATTTTTCCAATTTAAATCAAAATCTATTTAGACTACTCAACTTAAGTTTCAAATAAATAAAGTTCCTATATCTATAATTTTTTTAAAATCGACAACTCAAAATGAAGCAGGGCAGAAAGAAGCAAAATAAAATATTAAGTTGTTGAAATATTTTTTGAAAAAGAGAGTTTTACCAACAGATATTGGATTTTTGACCTCCTGCACTAGTTCTACCACTGATTAGTTTCAGACACAGTCCATCAACCAGTCGGGCTTTACGAAATACACCAGATTTATATTTAATTCAACCATGGACATTGGGAATTTATTTCTCATTCTTTTATCTAATGTTTTGCCGACCATTTGTCCATGATTTGTTGATTTGATCGTTCGTATTATTCGTCTATAAAAACTTATGGTGTACTGAAGACCCCTAACAAGGGTGAAACACGTGTTTGCGTCTGGTCTACAAATCGCACCTGATATGTATTCTTGCGGTAGTCCGGTGTATTTTGTAAAGTTCGTTCTTTTGCTATCGATTCGTCATAGTAAAAAGCGCGACTGGTTGATGGACTGTGTTTGAAACCAGTGGAGGCGGCCAAAAATCCAATAGTTTCCTGTTTCTTAAACTCTCTTTTTTATTTATATTTAACTCCACTATCGATATTGGAAATTCCAATCATTTTTCGAGCTGATAGTGGCACATAGGTCTGTGCGTTTCTAAGAAAGGAATAAGACCATAAGACAAATATAAATAACTAATACCTTTTGGCAAATAAAATTTTCTGCAACTAGTTCTATATCGCTAAAAAATAGGTTTTCATATGGTATTTAGAATAAGTTAATATTTGTTTTTGGGTATTTATTTTCCTTTTTTTTAATTCCTGATGACCGATGCGGTCCAAGAATTATTTTAGGTGTAGCATATTACATGCATATGTTTTATTTTCTAATTTTACTTCTATGTTCTTTTTTACGTAAATTAAAAAACCCATTATTATTAAAATTGTTACATTTTAAATAAAACTATTGAATTGAATTGAAATTAAGAAACGACAGAAAATCCCAGCCTTCACAATTCTGGAAGGTCGGGATTTTTACTTATTGCCTCATGTATGTTAAAAGTTTTAAAGATTTTTCACCGACAAATTAAGATCCTTTTTGCGAAACGAGTAGAGTGCTATTTATTATTTATTTATAGTATTACAATCAATTAGTTACTTACTACTAATTACTAAAATTCCATTATTACTTTTTTTCTCTTTTCTTTTCTTAATTATTGCACTTTGAACTTAATTCTGCTTTTTCTAGCTATTTCTATATTTTCGCATTAGTTATATTGTTTAATTTTTCCTTTTTAATGTGAACTCATGTTCATAAGAATGCATTTTCTTTTAAGAACATTAAATAAATTGAACTGAATTGAATTAAATACATTAAAAGAGTTTTTCACAAAAACTGCCTATAAAAATTAAAATTGTCATATTTTTTAAATACTGGAGCAGTATTAAGAAACTATATTTGAAGGAATATTAGCAAATAAGTCCTGACAAAAAAGCAGTTAGTGTAAACTTGATTTATAAATCATCAGAGCGAGATTTTCTGACGGTTTTTGAGAAATCGCGACCATAATGACAGTTATTCTCCAAGTTCTCAAGAACAATAAATTAGTTTGGATGCGTTAAGGGATACGTTCAACCAACACATTCTCTACTCAACATAAGGTATTGGAAGTCCTGTATCCAACCCAATAACTTAAAATCACTTACCGACGGTTCATTGGTATTGAAGAAGCCAAACGGCTGCTGACCGGCCGCTTGGGGCTGTTGGAAGGCGTTTTGTTGCGGGGCAAAGCCGTTGGTGCCCCAAGGCTGAGCGTTGCCGCTTCCTGCAAAAAAGTCCGGCATACCGTTGGCTGCCGGCTGGCCGTTGGAAGACGGGGCAAAGTCGGCGAACGGGTTGGCTGAAACAGGACAATGAAATGTTTCGAAAGTCGAGATGACTGCAGGGCTCTTAACAGCAGAGAATAAAATAATAGGTTAGGTTATGTTCTTGTTAAAGTCGGTTCGCTGTATGAAATATCCAAAAGATGTTATCGCTTTTTGAACAGACATCCCACTGGTTCAATGTATTCGGCCAAATATGAGTGGGCTAAATCAGCGGTCTTAAAACAAAATTATTTAAGCATTAAAAACTTTTTGCGTCAATAAGTTGAAGATTTTGACACGTATTTTTTTCCGAGAATTTAATTATTTTGCGGTCATTATAGGTAAATCTGGAGCTGTCCTAATAATCACTATTTTCCAAGAAATAATTAAAATTTGCTCCAGTTGGGGATGGTATGTTCTGTTTTAAATAAGTAGGTATGCTTTTATTTGCTTTTAGTTTATTTCTTATTGTGTGTGAATTACTGAATTTAAAGCAGTTATAAAGCAAAGTTATGGAAAATGTTCAGCAAGGTGACATTACGCCTAGAAGGTGTTTATCTCCAGGTGAACGCCGTTTGATATTACAAGTAAAACGTTATTTTACGTTAGAAAAAAATAACTCGGGCCCGTTAGTGTCTGTTTTGGCAGTGCAAAAACGAACATCTGATGCTTGCTGGATTTCAGATAAGACCTTAAAAAGACTTCGAAAAAAGAGTGAAGTGAATACTATAAAAGCTAAGAAATAATATTTTTTACCTAATGTCCAAATCATGACTTTCCTAATTACCGATGCAAAAAAAATAATTGTCTGTGCTTGTTATTTAAACCAACGCTTCTAAAAAAGCACTATTTTAGCCACTAGATATAAAAACCACTATTATTTCGAAAATGTAATTCGTCATGTTTCAAAAATATAATTTATTGTTTTAGAACCACCGACTTACCTGCTCAAGAGGTTTTATTGCTATATCTCAAGCAATCTCTTAAATATCAGAAAAAAAATTGTACATATAAATCACTCTCACCTCCAAGTCCCAGCAAATCATCAACAGCACTCGCGCCGGCGCCGGGAGGAGCAATTGCTATAGGCGCCACGGCGGTGCCCCCGTCCCCTCCAAATAAGTCCAAAATGCTGTCTTGGCTTTTTGGAGCCATTTGGGGCTCTTCACTTAAAAAGGGATTGGTGCTAGCCAAAGTTGGAGAGCTCACTTTGGCTTTGTATTGGTTAAGTACTGCTTCCTCTTCTGCCAAGGCTGATTCTAAAAAAAAATAAGGAATTTCTATGTCGCCTTTTAAAAAGGTTGTATTGAGGAACGCCCCACAAAGTTTTTTTTATGATATGGTGGGAATAAAAAACGGTACTTTTTTGAGGATCCATTACCTAAAAAGGTTTTGTCTGCTTTTAAAAATTTTAAGTATTTTAAAAAGCAAAGACTTCAAAATCTAATAATTAATTGCCAAAATTGACAAATTATAAAAATTCAAAATGGCGAACATTTTGCACTGCAATTTTTGCGTATAACGCTTTATCTTTCCCTGGTGTACTGATGTATCGCTTGTTAAAAGTTATGAATTGTTTAAATAAGTGTGTTTGGTAAACCAATTTCAGTCAACCTAAAAAAATACATTTTTGCATAGCTATGCTTTCGGACGTATTTGTCTGATTTTAATAACTCTAACCATTTTAAAATTTTGCAGTTTTTATGTGAATAATAAGGCCGATTTGGAACACTCAAATATAAAGATAGAAACAACCATCTCAAAATCGCTCTAAACCGTATGAAAGTGAGTAATAGCAGGTTTTAAAAATATTTCAAAATATTTTTTGAAAACTTTGAAAACAATTTTCCTACCCTGAGATATTTCAATTTCTCTTAGTACATGCAAAATTGGCAGTTTCTTCGATTTTCAAAAATTAATTTAAAAAAAACTACTCACCTCAAAATTTTACGAGATTTTATAATGTTTTACCAGGTTTTATATGTTTTCTATGCGGTATGTGAAACAAAATTGTAAAAACCTAATCAAATCTCATGAAGTACGGATTTTTCCTATCAGTTTTGAAATTATAGTGTTTGAATCATAGAATCTTATAAAACTTTATCAAACAGCATAAAAACTCACCAACTTTCATAACAACCTATGCGGTTTTTTTACCTGGGACCAGAAAATTTCAGATTTTTCATCTCCTTCATAGTACCAAAAATTATCAAAATCAAGGCAGGGAGGTGTTCTGCCAAACCTCCTTTTTTTTTGGTTGCTTTCATATGAATTGGCCATTTTTATTTACAATAATTTGTCACCTTAGCAAGTCCTTGACATATTATTATTTTTTTAATTAGTCTGGTAAAACTATTAGCAATTAATTATAATATTTTTTTATGTGTAAAAACATTAAAAAACCAATTACTGATGTGTTACTGTATTGTTGATATTTAAAGTGTTAGCAAACATGTAAACCAGATCCTTTATTATTATTTGCAATAAATTGTTTGTTGAGAAAAAAATGGGTCGTACAGAACCACACATTGATTTTTGTATGGGATGATTTTTAAAAGAAAATTTCAATAAATTGAATTGATTGCATAAATTACACATACCTTTAAACTTATCATCCATTGCAGACCCAAAAGCAGTGCTGGTATTTGACAATGCAGACACACCAGATTTTAAATTTTTCTGATTGGCAGCTGCCGTGGGAGTATTTCCTTCCAAAGAAACCAAGTGCTGCTCCAGGGCATCAAGTAAACTATTGGGTGCTTTAGTGAGATCAGGGATGTCCCCTTTATCAATACCAACATTTTCTGCAACTTTTAAAAACTCTCCGACTCTGTCCATTCGTATCAGGAACTTTTTGTACAAGTCTAACGCTTCTCTGCATTGCTTTTTGTTTAATTCAAAATATTTTTCAAGCAAATTAATGATTCCATCATTGTAACAGGCAAATAGTCTTATTAAATCTCTAAACAACAGCATGAAACACATATTTATAACTCCATTGGTTAGATCATTTGCGTTACAGTCAAATTCCACCAAAGCATCAAGCTGATTTTGTAAAATTGGTAGAGTTTCTAGCAAGTGTTTGGCATCCATTGTCCGTAGAGTGCCTTCTTCCTTACCCCTTTTTACTTTACAGAAGTCGAATGCAACTGCACGGTAGGAGAGAGCCTTTTCATTTAGGTATTTTGCATATCTAGAAGGGAATAATTAGGTAAATATTTTAGGAGTTTCAAAATATTCCTTTATTTTTTTTTTCAATTCCAATGGGTAACCATGCCTTGCACTGTTAGGAATTAGGAATCAGGCCAGCTTTAATCGACAAGAATATTTAAAACATTTTAACTTTAGACCCAGAATCTTCTAATATACCTTCTAATAAATGATGACATTTACCTTCTAATAAATGGTGACATGTCATACCCAGTTCTGGCTCCCATGGCACTTTGTACACCAGTCTTATCAACAAAACTGGACAGTTGAAATGACACATTACTTGATGCTAAATATTGTGTGAATCTCTCATTGCCATAACACATTAAGTGGTGGGTTGTTATGAGGGCTTTGAATACTACTACCCAACTTGTACTTTGTGACCTAATAACAAGAAACAGTCTTATTTTAAAGCCTTCAAAAAACTACATTATCAAGTTCTTAGACTAGAATTAATAAATAATCTAAAATACATGACAATAAAATATTCAGTGCCTTTTGGTGTAAAATTGGGCCAATTAAAAAATATTTTAGTCATAATAGTTCTATGAAAACAACAAAATCTCAGTGGCCACCTAAAGCAAAATACAAAAAAATTAGGCTGTTGCTAAAGTTGTGAGAGTCCCGAGAACAGTCCCTATCTTTTTTTACATAGGCTTTGTAACTTTAGCAAAGCAAAAACCCCAAATTTTGTACATTTTCACAAGAAAACCAACAAAACCAAATTATATTAACTAACTCAGTCATTTAGGATAAATTTCAGGCCCTATAGTAAGCTCCTGGCCCCCTCCCTAAAAAAAAATAAAATATCAATTTGGGAACAAAAGAATCCTCAAAAAAAATCAGACAACATATGATTATTATTGTGCTTTTTTCATCTGTTCAACATATGTTAATCAGAGGCATGACATTAACTTAGCATTACTTTAGGTAGAAAAAATATTAGGAATTTTGGGAGATGACTCCCTATGACTTTCACTAAAGCTTCAACTGGCAAGGGGTGAAGACAATGTAAGCCTAAATCATGTGGTCTTCAGGATTTTTTAGTTTCCTGGCTCGTATGTGTTTAAATTGTGATCTTTAAAATCTCAGCAGATACCTGAGCACAATAGGCCCATTGGAGGTTGCAGTGCATGGTTCAGCCTTCGGTAGAAAGCTAACCAGCAGTTTTGAATACATACATACATATGTCATGCCATGTGTTTTTGTTCTTATTTGATATAAAACTTAGACCAAGGTGCCTATAGGTACTGACAGGTGAGCCCTTCATTTGACTGGCCACTATATTGAAGTTTCACCTGGGTATTTTAAATTTTTGTTTGTTTTGCTTAAGATTTGTGTATAAAAATTGCAAAAAACTTATTAAGCAGCTTGTGTTTAATGCTCACATTAAAAATCTATCTTATCTAATACATATATACAGACCGCTTCAAGCTACTGCGAACATAAGGCGGAAGAAGTCTAATTTGCCAGTGTACGTACATGCAGAGACACCGCACGCCTATCAGTGAAGCAACCAACACTCAGGCATCCGATCGCCATTCGCTGCCGTTCGCCGCCGTTCGCCTTGTATTTAGTACGCCTCTAACCACGGTGCTGTGTGGAGCGTAGTCAATGAAACCGGAATTCGGTCAATAAATACGCAAATTTTTATAACGTAATTTTCTTATTTTTTGTCACTGATAAATAAGAGTGTTTTATTGTCAACTGCTCAGACTTATCAATGACGACGTGTTACAATGAAAATAATAAGGAGAAACAAAATAAAAGCAAGTTCTCAAAATAAAATAATACATTCTAAAAACCAAAAAGATTCTCCCAGTCAAAAAAAAATTAAAGCAAATGTTCGAAAAGTCCTCCTTGCTCGGCTAGACAATATCCGAGCCTACTATAAAAACCCCTTCTAACGTTTCCAAGCATGTTAGGGGTGATAATTTGAAAAGCATCTTCAAAAACAGATAGAAGTCATTAGGAGCAAGATCGGGAGATCGAGCTGGCCATAAAATAGTTCCCCGTGTACTTATAACCCGATTAGGAAATACATTATCAAGATATTCCCTAACAAGGCCAACATTGTGAGCGGAACAACCATCTTGTTGAAACCATGTTTCACCAAATCTTACACCTAACAACTGCCTAGCAGTTGGAATAATGTGCTGCTGCAGTAGATCCAAGTATCTAGGACCATTCAAATTGCAATTGCCGTTAATAAAAAATGGCCCAACTACGTGTTCCCCTACAATACCCCCCCCCCAAACATTTAGTTTTTGGGGATACTGTGTTCTTACGTCAAAATACAAATGCAAATTTTCCCTCGACCAATATCGAACATGTGTTGGGTTATGACGATTTGATCATTTGACCATCTGCACTTTTTCGGCAACTTCGTAGACATCCATTTTTAGTTTTAAAAATGTATTAATTCAATTAAGAACTTACCCATCTGTTTCTCGAGCAAGGCAGAAATAAAACAAAATAATAAAAACAAAATGAATTTCCAAAAGATAATACTGCGGCGTTCTCCGAATCCACCTTGGTCGTACGGCACGGAGAGTAAATTGGACTTGATTCCCCCTATGTTCGCAGTAGCTAGAAGCGGTCTGTATATAGGTACATATATTAAAAAAAACTGTATTTAAATGCATATAGTACCAAATCGGTACCTATGTGATATCACAATGCCACATTGAAAATATAGGGTCCACTTGTCAATATGAGTGCCTTAACTACCTTGACTATAAACACAAACTTGTTTAATATCTATTATTGAAATTTTTTATTGTACTTTTTTTATATTTTTTTTGACCAGCTATAATGTACTTAATTTGTGCAAATGTAGTGTATAATAAATTGAATAAATAAATACATGCGCAACTGCTACATATTGATCAAAACTTTGAGGCAGATAGCAATTTTGTAGTCTTGGAAGAAATAGAGGACACTTTGTAGTTTATCTCTGAATACAACAAAAATTTGCCATCCAAAAAGAGGACTTGTCTGGTTAAAAGAGGATGTCTGGTCAATCTATAACTTTAGCAACAGCAAAAAAGATTAGTAAAAAAATAGATCTAAGAATTTTGTCACATTAATGCGGGATTAACCACAATTCTTAAATTTAGTGCTTAATTTTATATTTCTATCTTTTTCCAACATAGTATTTTATTTATTTTATTTTATTTACAGCCACTCAACAGGACTTAACCCAATTACAGAGTAGGAAAAAAAACAATAAGTTTACTTAAAGAAAAAGAACTTAAAATTAAAAAAAAATTAATGGTTGACAGACTACTATTAAATAGGTCATGTTGATTGCCAGCTTGATTGCACGTATTACAGGCTGATCAAAGGAGAGTTTTTGAATAAATTTGTTCTTTGACTTGGGAGATAAAAGGGTACCGTAGTTCTAGCCGAGGTTCTGGGTACCAAAAAATTTATTTGTTATAATAATTCAGGACAATCGATTCTGTTATTAATTAGTTTATAAATAAATTGAAGCTCCACCAACTTTCGTCTCTCCTCAAGAGAAGACACTTTAAATCTATTGCATAAAACATAATTAGGTATTGCAATTTCCGGGTACACACCATCTAGTTTAAAAGCCACGTATTTTAAAAACTTGCGTTGAATTCTTTCAATTGATTGTATATGTATATTATAACATGGAGACCATACTATAGACGCATACTCTAGTTTTGACCTAACATACGCAAAATATAGTAATTTTAAACTGTCAATACTCTCAAAATACTGTGAATTTGTTATTATGAATCCAAGCATTTGATAACTTTTTTTTAACAATTTCGCGTATGCGAGGAACAAATGAAAGTGCAGCATCGAAAGTTACTCCTAGATCTTTAAATTCGGTACTTCTAGGCAGAACAGCTCCGCTGATGTTATAGTAAAATTGAATTACCTATTGTTTTAAGAAAAAAGACATTGACACTTTGTCAGATTTAAAGGTAATGAGTTTGTGGCACACCAAGTATTGACTTTATTTAGAGCTTCCTGAAGTCTTTCAGGATTCAGTATGGTAGAAAAAAACAGAGATGAAAAATTAAGCACTAAATTTAAGAATTGTGTATTAAGTTGCTGCATAACCTGGCCTTAATTATTCATTAAAAATATCTTGAGATCCTACTAAGTGTTTTGCTGCTTTTTAACAAGAAAATTTGGTACACCTCTTGCATATTCTAGAACCTACCAGGTCCCAAATGGAGGCCTTTTTCAGTTAGACCTGACAAAACCTGTTTTATAGGTTGCGCTAAGTCTTGAAATATAGGTCCTGCCGGATTGGATTGCACATTGCCTTAAATATTCTTTGACTGCTACAACACTAACCTTTCAATGAGTAAGTTGGCCATCTGTGGAATGGACACATTTGGCTCGTTGGTGCAGTGTACCAGGTAGTCCAAGTGTTTCTTTTTGGGGCCCAAGATCTCCTCAGTAGTGGCCTTACAGACTGATTTGGCCAAGCCCTGTCCGGCGAGGCTATGCCTTGCGGCCAGCAATCTGTCGTTTATCGTTTGCCCGGCCATCGTCGCAACACAAGTTTTACACTCAAAACGGAAAAAAACTCAATTTTTACACTTTAGAGGCCTTCGAATCGAGTCGATTTTAGAAAGGGGGCCGGCAAAATCAATACATTTTTTTTGACACATCGAAAAACGTCGCCCCCCGACGTAAACGTCAAATCCAGACCGGAAAGTGAAACTTTCCACCACAGAACCCGACTTGGTTAGTTGATGTAAAATATCACTTTCGGCTATACACTTTTGGTCAGTTGAGATAGAGCGTCGCCATCTTTTTGGGAGCATAAAAAGTAGTAAAAAACATAACCTATTTTTTCAAAAATCAAAAACAAACAAAACAAAAAAAACATATTTCTTTTGGTAAGTTTGCTTCTTTTTAAAATATCAGTATTCAAGTTTTATGTATACCAACTCGATGCATAAATAATGATCTACACAGCCTTGTAAAATTTGCTTTGCAAGGATATTACAGCTGTATTATAACTGTATTTTCCTTGCTTGTGATTCAAAGGAGCTCCTTCTCAAGAGGTTTTAAAAAATATGCAGTACAGGATTGGCCAGTACAGGTTCAGGATTTTGGGTAACTGTACTGGAAAAATCTACAAGTACTGGATTTTTTAATTTAGTAATGGTTCACTTATTTCTACCTTTGATCAAGTCCTGAAAGTTTAAGTTACATATCTGATCTTTTTTTTTATTCTGGGTCACCTTAATGGTCTTCTCTCGCTGGAAACTCTCGGTTCAGTTCTGACAGCAGGTAGCTTCGCAAGAACTCTGCTTTAAGTCAGAAAGAGAGTGCACAAACTCCTGAGTTCGAACAGGAATTCTCAGGTTTTGTTCTATATAGAATATTTAGGAAAGAGCTGATATTAGTTTTACTTTCTTCTATTAGGACTTAATTATAAATAAGTAATTATTTAGTGACCTTTTTGCTCCTTAAGTATCTTTTGTCTTATTATTGGGATTTTTGTCCTATTAGACAATAAATAAATCTCATGGGTATATAAAAGGAGGATAAAGAGTAACGGAATAGAAACTAATAGAAAAATAGATAGAACATGTAAATCTTCAAGTAAAATTTGGTTTTTACTGCTTAAAAGCACTCCGAATAAGAAAATACTTTGTCATTTATGACTGCAAAGAGACGAAGGTGTGTGTTCAATGAAAATTTTCAAAAGACTTACCTGTTTCTGAAAAAATTTGGAAAAGATAATTTGAGGATTGTCTGCAGTTTATGCGGGTCAAATTTTTCAATTGAATATTGGTGAAATTCAAGCTCATAGAAAATCCGCTAAGAATAAGACTGGGGCTGCTGATGATGTTGCTGATACAAGTAGTATGGTAAACTACTTCAAACCTAGTACTCAAAAATCCAAGATGGCAGAGATCTTTAAAAAATTGATAAATTTCACCCCCACTGTGAAAAATTTGTGTGTGACCCTGGACTTGATTTTTGTCAATGAAGCAAAAGACCCATACTTTCTTCGCCTACCAAGGTGTCACTTATCTAAATTGGTTATAAGATAAAAAAGTTATACAAATTTTAAATTGGCAGTAATTAGACAAAAAATTGTGATGTTTGTAGGAAGGTGCACTGTTTAGGGCTAGCATAATTTACGACTTAGTGGTCCGATTTTGAAAATTTTAGGCTTATTGTATAAGACAAGACATTAGTACTTGCTAATCTGGCTCAAAATTTGACATGTAAAAAATCCAAGATGACGGAGAGCTTTAAATCCATGGGTAAATTTCACCCTTTTGCGAAAAATTTGTGTGTCCCTGGACTTGATTTTTGTCAATAAGGCAAAAAGCCCCATAATTTCTTCGCCTACCGAGGTATTAATTATCTAAATTGGTAATGAGATAGAAAAGTTATAAACATTTTAAATCAGGAGTATTTAGACCAAAAATCCTAAAAAAAATTTAAACAGGTCACCTTCCTACAGACATTACAATTCTGGTCTAAGTACTCCTGATTTAAAATTTGTATAACTTTTTTATATATATAAAGTATGAGGCTTTTGCCTCATTGACAAAAATCGTCCAGGGTCGCACACAAATTTTTCACAGATGGATGAAATTTACCCATTATTTAAAGCTCTCCGCCATCTTGGATTTTTGACATATGTCAAATTTTGAATCGCGTGAGTAAAGTTTCATCTTTTGTCTATAAAAACAGCCAAAAGTTTCGGCCGATTGACTCCAAAGTTATAGTCCAAAGCGAGGTCCAAAGTTATAGTGCATTCAAAAAGTGACAAATTTTTTGCCCCACCCTATATAATAGTGTACCAAGTTTAATCATGTAACTTCGTTTTTAAGGGTCCTTTCTATCAATTTTAACCATTATTCATCGATTTTTCCATTTTATCTTGGTTGCTATCAAAATATTAAATTTAGCATGGATGCCAACTTTCCATTTTGGCTGCTGTAATTGGCTGTTAAATTTACATTTTGAGTGCTGTAGAAAGGCTGCTAGTTTTACACCTGAATCTAAAAGGTTTTTTTATATTTTAATTTGTAATATTGTTTTTAACTTTGTATATGTAACTATTCTGGGCTATTTAATTATTACTATATAAACTAGGATATAAATTACTTACAAGCAAGGAAAATGTTCTAATTGGGGCGCTAATCAGTTTAAAACTTATTTTCTTAAGTGACTACCCAGGAAAAAATGTTACTTAGGTAGGTAACCTCTCAGGTAGCCTTCTTATTTAACAACTATTTAATAAAAAAATATGTTTTTAATCCAAAAAAATAAAATAGTTTGGTTTTTGAGCACCCAATTCATATATTTTACTTTGTTATACTAGGTGTGTCTTTGGAAAATCACTAAGAAACATGAAGGATATGCGTAGAACGGTCCTAGGAAAGGGTGCCGCCGACAGAAATAAACCACCAATAAAATTATCAATGGCCAAACCTAACTTTATTCCTGTCAAATGGATGGATTATTTTGATAGGTACATGCTAGGTATCTGGAAACAAAAGCCCCCCTCTCAAAAAAAAGGAGTTAAGCTAATTAAAACCTGCCGATTTAAAAAAATCTGCAATCAAAAGTTACCGAACTTTAACAGTTTTAAGGATTGTTATAAAATAAAAAATGCAGATCATTTTCTGAGAGACTGCAAGAATCAAAAAGGGAGCTTCATGCGCGTCTTTGATTTGATTGTGCTAAAATTTATTAAAATCGTTAGTTAAGTAGTCGCTAAGCTGCGACTCTCTGAATATGATCCTTCCTCCAAAAAATTCTAGAAACTTTTCCTATGGAGTTGAACAGTTCTTGTGTCATTTTTTCCATGTAGACTTAGAGATAGACTACTCTATAAAAGAATCAGCGCAGGTCTAACTCAATCTCCGAAAAACATCCCAAAAACTATTATACATAGTGGAATTTCGATTGCAGATTTTATTTAACATTTAAAGCCCCTTATTAATTTTTAAGGTCACGGAAATAGGTTACTGCCGATCTCTGGCAGATGGTTGGTATTTGCTTACGTCAGCGAGAATTTTCGATCTGACGTTCGATAATTTTGTTTCTCCCTAAAAAGACAGTTGGTCACAGTTGGGCCAGTGCCGCATAGTTTTCTTTAATTTTACTTTTATCATGCGTCCTGATAATATTGTTATTAAAATTTCATCAAACTTTTTTGGCCGCTTTTTTATCTATGGTTTTAGGGATAAAAGCATTACTTTCATGAATGCATGAATTCAAAGTATTTGTTCACATTTCCAGCCTTGTCTAGAGGCCCTCTATACATTTGCAAGTTATTGTTTTACCAGAGGTGGGCAACTCATATTGTCCTCTCTTTTAGTCGGGGTTTTTTTCAAACCTATAGGAAGATTTTTGGTGATTTTGTTCTAATTGGGCACACACTTAGGCATGACTCCGGGAACCACCAAACCATTATAAAATTTTTCGGAGACGCCGTACGTTAGGCGTCATTTTGACAGCTATATCTCGGTCAAGTGACAACATTTTAAAATTTTGGTTAAACCTCTTAAAAGGCTATGAAATGGCCTTTAATATATTATGCAAAACATGATATTTTACTTCCGGTTGATTGCATAACAAAAAATAATTTTAAAAAAATGGAGTTTTTTTTCTAAAAATTTACAAAATGAAAGAGATTGTGCAAATTCACTTTGAAGTGACCATAAAAAGGTCCTAACTGTTCGCCGATATCAAAAAAATGCAAATTGATGCCACGGAAAAATCACAAAAAAATAGGAAATTGACGCATGTTTAGAAAATTTACAAAATCTCAGTTTTTTTACCCCGGCTGCTTAACTTCAAATTTTTTAATCCGCATTCCCTTTACAGATCTGCAAAAAATGTTTTTTAAAAGGCTATATAACAAGGCACGACTTGAAAAATAACAAAAATTATGTCACGCTTTATATTTTGTCGTGTGTTTAGAAACTTTTCCAGGGGATTCCTGAAATTTTTACAGCTGCTTGAAGGCAATGAAATATCCTTTTTAAAACACCAAACTTGAATCTTAAACGCCTTTAGCATTTTTATCTGTGAGTTGTCAAACATAGAAGATTTTTACAAGTCGTCCAATTTTACTTAAAACACTATTGCTTCTTTTGTTATTTTATTCAGTTTTGAGCAGGTAAGTATTTTTTATCGGTGTGGGTGCACCTAATCAGCAATACGTACATAAAAATAACATTTTTTACCGCCCCCTTTTCACTCTTCTCTCCCATTTGATGGTTTAATCCATAATAATATATGGGAAGGGCCAGAAAATCTTTAACTGATTTAATTTTCTAATTACGTTCCTTAGCCGATTTTTATAAAGTTTGGCATTTTAGAAAGCTAAAAGAACAAAGTTTACTATTTTTGTACAAAAGATGTAAAATGTCAAAGGTTCAAGATGGCGGACGTAGTCAAAAATTTAGTCTCAAAAAAAAAAGATCTGAAACTTTTTTTCGACCTCCCTGTAATTTAACTTTTCACGTCTAACGCAGTAGCACAGATAAAATTCGGTTAGGTAGTACAAAAGTTCCATTGGCGCAAAATTTTGCATATTCTAACCACCCCAAAATAATGTCTCTTCTTGTCGGATTTTTACAAATTTATATTATTTCTGGAAAGATCAATCGTCAAAACGTCAAATGTCAAAAACCCAAGATAACGGACATAGCAAAAAATTACTTTTTTGACCTTCCTGTTATCTTTTATGGCAAATCTAGAAAAGCATTTCATGTTTAACGAGATATTACTCATAAAATTCGGTTAAGTAGTAGAAAAGTATAAGACAGGCAGACAGGATACACCTGCAAAAATCCGATAAGAAGTAAGAAAGTTCTTGGTAAATAAAAAGACATAATTTGTTGGTGGTAACGTTACGCGATATGTTGAGCCAATGCAACTTTTGTACTACTTAACCGAACTTTATGTGTGGTACCTCGTTAGACGTGAAAAGGCATAAGGTTTCCTATTTTGGCAATAAAAAATTACAGGGAGGTCGAAAAAAAGTTTCAGGACTTTTTTCCAGATTAAATTTTTGACTACGTCCGCCATCTTGAACCTTTGACATTTTACATCTTTTGTACAAAAATAGTAAACTTTGTTCTTATAACTTTCTAAAATGCCAAACTTTATAAAATTCGGTTAAGGAACAGAAAAGTAATTAGGAAATTAAATCAGTCCAGGATTTTCTAGCCCTTCCTATATATTATTATGGATTAAGCCATCAAATGGGAGAGACGAGTGAAGAGGGGGCGGTAAAAAATGTTATTTTTATGTAAGTATTATTAGGTGCACCCACACCGATAAAAAATACTTACCTACTCAAAACTGAATAAAATAACAAACGAAGCAATGTTCTTTTAAGTAAAATTGGACGACTTGTAAAAATCATCTATGTTTGACAGCTCACAGACAAAAATCCTGAAGGAGTCCAAGATTCAAGTTTTGTGTTTCTAAAAGGACAATTCATTACCTTCAAGCAACTGTAAAAATTTCAGGAATCCCCTGAAAAAAATTCTAAATACACGACAGAATATAAAGCGTGACATAATTTTTCTTATTTTTGAAGTTTTTAGCAAAAAGCTTTTTTATGTATGTTGTTTAATTTTATTAAAATTTGGGGGCCCATCGTGACTTGTTACATTTAATATTCTAGCGTGTTATATAGCCTTTTAAAAAACATATATGTAAAGGGAATGTGAATTAAAAAATTTGAAGATAAGCAGCCGGGGTCAATAAATTGAGATTTTGTAAATTTTCTGAACATGCGTCAATTTCCGATTTTTTTTTGTGACTTTTCCGTGGCATGAATTTGCATTTTTTTTATATCGGCGAATAGCTAGGACCTTTTTCCAGCCACTTCAAAATGAATTTAAAAATGTTAAAATTAAAAAATTTCAAATTGATTATTTTTTTATGCAATCAACCGGAAGTAAAATATCATGTTTTGCATACTATATTAAAGCACATTTCATAGCCATTTAATAGGTTTAACCAAAATTTTAAAGTGTTGTCACTTGACCGAGATATAGCTGTCAAAATGACCCTAAGTTCTAAAAAAAGTTTTTGGCGTAGCGACACCTAACATACGCCATCGCCGAAAAAACTAATAGTCATTTGGTGGTCCTCGAAGGCACACCTAAGTGTGTACCGAGTTAAAACAAAATCACCTTCCTATACATTGGAAAAAAGATATAAAAAACCCCCGACTATTTCTGTTTTTTTTTTTTTTTGAAATGGACTGATGTTTTGTTGTCTCTTTTTATAATTTCCCCAGACAGTTTTTGAAAGATTGATTTTTTTGGTTAGTAAAATATGTCAAGTTTTGACAAAAAACCAAAAACAAACAGTGAATTATACACGCGGAGATATTAAAAATGTAAATAATAGGTAAAATATAAAGACTCCTATTGATCTATATTTTTGTTACTCTTTTTTTATAATAAAACACGGAAACATAATGTGTTATTTATTAACAAAATATGTTTGTACCTATTAAAGCTCAGTTACCGCGCAAATTCGGCTATTTTTATTAATTTTCCAGCTTGGTAAATGCATGTTTTCTTTCCACTTTTCTTGAGTTTCTTTCTCCGTTGGACAACGGAACAATACAAATTCGTCGAGGCACATGTTTTTACAGTTTTTGATACAGCAAAATTCCATTTTTAAACCGGACGTTTCTTAATCAAAAATGTGACAGTGACAAAATTATTTATTGTCAGGGGTCAGGGGTAAATAACATAATAAATCAAAATTAAAATTAAAATAAAATTTAAAAATAAAATTCAAAATTAAAATTACACTATATTTCAAAAATTTCATCCAAACCTGATCCTAATGGAATGGACCCCAATATTGGATTGCCAAACCGATTTTTTGAATTTCTTTTTAAAAATTTCCCTAGCAACTGTCAAATCCAGTTGCTCACCTCTGGTGAAACAATAACTGTCAAAAATCGTATACAGGGCCTCTAGCCTTGTCTAGCCAAAAATAATGAAACATTTTGTTACAACATGTCAGTGCCAAAAAGTGCAAATACTGAAAAATAAAGCAATTGCATGTCAAACTACATTTATTTACTGGTGGCACAATTGTAAGGTATTTTTAAATCATTGTATTTTCACGAGTCTTCTATGGCCAAAATGTAAACAAATACTCTTTCCGCCGAAAACCTAACCTAAAAACTTCAAATGTGACAACAACAACAATCTAGGGCGTTTGGATTTCTGTCAACTTTTAAACCTAGTTTTGTTCTGTGGGTCATTGAGGCTAGGTTTGGTCTAAATAAAAATGGAACAGATTGTATGGTTCCACCTAAAGCCCTTTATACGATTTTTGACAGTTATTGTTTTACCAGAGGTGAGCAACTGGATTTGACAGTTGTTAGGGAAATGTTTGAAAGTGTGTGTTGGCAACCCCTGACAATAAATAACTTTGCCACTGTCAGATTTTTGATTAAGTAACGTCAGGTTTAAAAATGGAATTTTGCTGTATCAAAAACTGTAAAAATACGTGCCTCGACGAATTTGTATTGTTCCGTTGTCCAAAATTAATAAAAATAGCCGAATTTGCGAGGTAACTGAGCTACAAGCAGTAGTTACAAACATACGCATTTAGCATGTATTTCGTTAATAAATAACACATTGTGTTTCCATGTTTTATTGTAAAAAGAAAAAAAGAAAAAGAGTAATGCCCGTGTGCACCACTTCCCCTTACTTCTTCCACTTGTTCAAGTGCCGCTTGAACTGAGGATGACCCTTGAGATTTACTTGGTTTGCAAAGGTTCCGAATATGTTCCACTTGGAAAAAGTAAGGAAATTATTGGCAACGTGGCAGTTATATGCATTTTTTGTGTTTTTTGTGTGGTGATCATGATTATTACCTGTCAGCTGTCAAAAAAATACGTAAAATTTGAGGTTGTTTTAAAAAAATAAATTTTATTGATGATTTATGATTGTATGGAGGAAAAGGCAAATAAAACTACTATAATTGGTTAACTATAAAACCTGACTATTTATTTAGTATATGTTTTCACATCGTAATCAATACGTATTGAAAAGATTATCTTCTTTTTCTTTCATAGAGTATGTTCTCTGTTCCGACAAAGAGCGTGACATATGAAAAACAAGATGCTTGATTTTCGATACGTATTGAATACGATGTGAAAACATACTAATTGTTTGAAAGTTTGAGACAATGATGTGTTTGAAATTAACTCTGTGTTTTGGACTTCCATTGTCTATATTTTATTTATTCACGATCAGTACAATCTCTGATCGTCTTCAGGTGCAAAATACAATCAATTCCTAAGGCTACGTACTTATATACTGTGAGAAATCACTCAACCTTGAAGTTTAAGAAGTTGGCTCCGCCCAAGGAGGGGATTCCAAATATTTGGGATTTCAACACTTGGTTTACTGAAAATACCCTGATTCTGCCCAATAAAGGCAGCTTCAAGGAATTTTCGTTTCTTCCAGTGTGACTCCTTGTGCAAAACCTTTGCTTCTACCCACTTCATTCGGTGTTGTTTTGACCATGCATGTTCGGCAATTCCTGATTTCGTGGTTTCACCTTTTTGGGTATTCGTCTCAAAAAGGTAAAACCCAAAAAGGTGAAACCACGAAATCAGGAATTGCCGAACATGCATGGTCAAAACAACACCGAATAAAGTGGGCAGAAGCAAAGGTTTTGCACAAGGAGTCACACTGGAAGAAACGAAAATTCCTTAAAGCTGCCTTTATTGGGCAGAATCAGGGTATTTTCAGTAAACCAAGTGTTGAAATCCCAAATATTTGGAAGCCCCTCCTTGGGCGGAGCCAACTTCTTAAACTTCAAGGTTGAGTGATTTCTCACAGTATATAAGTACGTAGCCTTAGGAATTGATTGTATTTTGCACCTGAAGACGATCAGAGATTGTACTGATCGAAACGTCGTGAATAAATAAAATATAGACAATGGAAGTCCGAAACACAGAGTTAATTTCAACATACTAATTATTACACCACCAGAGCAACCCAACCCATTTTTCAGTTTCTTTAAAACGAATTTGCAGAAAAAAGGTGAATTATTCGCTTAGACAAAAAATATGATTTTTTTTGGACATTCTAAACCTTTTGTAAAAGGTATCATCTCATTTTTTTTAAAATCCTTCTTGGTAGGTATTACATTAATTACAAAGTCTAATTCTTCATCTTCTTCGTAATCCCAAAGATGTTCCATTTTAAGCACAGACCACTATTACAATCACAGAAATATTTTAAGGCAACGGAACAGTTTTATAATCTGATTAAATTAATGGCTTTTGTTTAAAAACATAATAAAAAAAATACCTCACATAACCTAAAAATGCGCTTAAGCCGAAGTAATTCCACGGCTTATCTTAACTACAGCTTAAGTGCCACTTACATAATATTCCACACCCTTGCAAAACAAAACTAAAGCTTAAGCTCGGTTTACATGTCAAGCCGAACCCGTGCACACGGGCATAGGAAAAATATAGATCATATGAGTCTTTATATTTTATCAATAATTTAAATTTTTAATATCTACTGTGTGTATTCACTGTTTGATTTTTTTTGTCAAAGCTTGACATATTTTACTAACCAAAAAAAGTAAATCTTTCAAAATCAAAATAAAATCCGTTTTACATGCAACTATCAAAAAAACTAGAAAGAGAGGGCAATATAAACAATAACTGTCAAATGTATAGAGGGCCTCTAGTTTCACCTAGGGTGCTAAGTGCACAGATTTTTGTCATTTTAGTGCCGAATATATAGAAACTGACTCTGGAAAGCATCATGTTTACTCAAAAGGAGATAAAGGTCCTATATTATTGTGCTTACATGGAGGAGGCTACAGCGGACTCACCTGGGCTCTTTTTGCTAAAGAAATTTCCCAAGATATTGTATGTCGAGTAAAAGCCATAGATTTTCGAGGTAAGCAAAGAAGGTTCATTAACTGATAATATTAATTTAGGTATTTAGCCAGCATTAAAATGCGAGCAGACATCATTTATAAACCGCTACTTATTTAATCAATAAAATTTGCTAGTTTATAAGCCTAGCCATAGATAGTGTGTTTTTTGATGGATATAAACTATTGTTGATGCTTAAAAATAATAAAAAGGTGGAACCAATTAACTTCCTATTAAAGTAGTTTACATTGTGACAAGAACAGTTAAAAGAAGAAATATTAACCTAAGGGAACATTTTCCTTCAATACTATAAATTGTCAACCGAGCACTATTAAAATTATGATTTTAGAAACGTTTTGTTAAGAAGAAGTTGTTTGTGAAGTAAATAAGCAAGTACGTTATTCATATTCTTTATTTTACAATCTTTATAGGATCAGGTTAAAATAAACAATTATATTTTGCAAACGTTTAAATTTTTTGGTAAGTTATTGTGCTTGTAGGTCATGGAAACACAAAAACAAACGACGATAGCGATCTGTCGGTAGAAACCTTGACCAATGACGTGGTAGAAGTAGCAAAAAAATTGAGTGAAAAAGAGGGAGCCAAAATAGTCTTAATAGGACATAGCATGGGAGGGGCAATTGCCGTACATGCGTCTTACGACATAGAAGAGTTGGCTGGTCTTTGTGTGATAGACGTTGTGGAAGGGACAGGTATAAAAACAATCTGCTTTCTATTAAATTTGTGTTGCTGAGATGGATAATTTGTGCGATGTGTACAAGAAACTGCTCCATTTTTTTCTTACTCGATTGGGGTCTGAATATTACCCTAAAAGTAGTTTTAAGCTACATTCTGCTCCTACATCACCTTCTTTTTTTTTCGTTTGAAATCTACAAATTGAAAGGGTTGGTCTCAAAAACTCAAAATAAAATCGCGGTTGGCCTAGCTAAATAGCAAATTCTTATTTTATTTACTGTCTAAACTCAGCTTGAGTATTAAAAAACCTGATTTTTTTGTATGCCGGACTTTTACCGAAATCTTCAAACATTCGATGGGCGGATATTCTAAAAAAAATGGAGGCACCATTTTTCCTAATCCCTAATTTACCAACTTGAGCGCGCACTTACAACCTTCATAGTAACTCAAAAACTTCTTGAATTATTATTCAAGCAAATGAAAACAACAACAAAACTGGCGATCTCCAGATCAAGTAGGCGTTGAATAGCGGTTTCAAAATAAATGTGAAATCACATGTATTTGCGCACTTGATTTTTTTAAACGAGTCCAGGGGTACGTTCACTTAAAGCATCGGGCGTCGTCGGGCGCACTCTAAAGCGTTCAGATAAAACACTGGGTGAAAATTACCCGCGTTCAGATTTGATGAAAATATCGTCCGGCGATTCGCCTTTTACGCCCTGCTCTAGGAGGTGGTTGAAAATCGCTCGACTTGCGCAGTAGGTTTATAAACAGTTAAACCCAACCAAAATCAACTTTTTGAATTATTTTTCATTTTGAACATTTTGCTTTCGACCGAAGATACGAAAATCCACAGAACTGGACAGGAGGAAGACAAATTTTGGTTTAAAAGCCCGCGATAAATTTGGTTTTTGGTCAGCGAAACTAATGGAAGCAGAGGCTGTGGCATTTCCAATAAATAATTAAACTATTCTTTTCTCATAAAAAGTCTCAAGTACAACGCACCGAGAAAAAATTACGAAAAAACTAAAATTTTTTGGGTTATCTTGTTGTTCGTTCACATTAACCCAACGGCGATTTATCCTTGACATCATCCACTCGGCATGACGTCTCGCCCGACGTGAACGTACCCCTGAGCTTAAATGCATTTTCCTTCGTTAATGTTAAGTTTTACGCAAAAAGACAAAATACTGGTTAATTTTTGTGATTGTGTCTAGATTTTAAAAATAATTTCCAGAAAATGTACAGGATGTCCCAGCCTTCTGTGCTTCTGGATTTTGTGGGTTTATTATTGGTTGTAGAGCAAAAGTGTTGAAATAAGATTTGTAGGAAAAAAATCAGCGCGTATTTCAATTGGACTACATTTTGCATACAGGGGTTCCAGAAAACTTACATAAAAAAACTTTTTTGCAAAAAAAAATATATTTTTTTATTTTCTTTGCAGAATTAAATGTGTTAGCACTTAAAGATAAAAAACATATATATCCTTCCTAATTTTGACATTTGCAAATGAGAAAAATCGACATAAACTTTTTTACCTTTTGACCCATATTGGAGATTTTTTTAAGAAGTTGATAGATATTTTTTTTCTAAATCCAACAATACGCTACACTCTATAAACACAAAACTGTTTCATAATTTTAAAATAATATAATTAGTAATCCAGCAGGCTATATCTGCCTTTTTTGCATGGCAACCTAGTTCATCAGCAGCAGATATAAAAATCACTTTTGTTTCCAAAGCCACCTATATAATATGAAACCGTATTTCTTTTGGAACAACCGTCCATGGCCTTCTTGGTTCGATATTTTATTTAGCCTACTTAAATACTTTTTTTTTAATATTTCTGTATGAAACAGTTTTTTGTCAATGTCTCCAAAAATATAAATGTGTATACAGGGTGTAGGGTATTGTTGGATTCAGAAAAAAAATCTCTATCAACTTCTTAAAAAATCTGCAGGATGGGTCAAAAAGTAAAAAAGTTTATGCCAATTTTTGACATTTGCAAACGTCAAAATTAGGATGGATATATATATATTTTTTATATTTAACTAGTAACACATTTAATTCCACGAAAAAATAAAAAAATATTTTTTTTTGCAAAATAGTTTTTTTTAAGTAACTTTTTTGGAACACCCTGTATGCAACCCCAGTACACATCCCCATTCTTATTCTTTGGTTATCCAGCTTTAGATGCCCTAGCTTCCATGCAGAGTATACTACGGGGAAGGCCGTCGACTTTTAGGAGTATCCCGCACGCAATACAGTGGTGTTTCAAGGGGGGGCAGTGTCACAATTTGGAGGCGGCGAGAGTGTCAATGCCTGGACAGATTGTTAATATAAGTACAGGTAAAGACAATCAAAATTTAAAAAATCTTAAATCCCCAACAACCACCAACATAAACCTGAAATCAATAAATACTGGGGAACTAAACACCAAGCATTTTCTCCGTCCCTGATGTGATTTTTTTAAACGACGGAACGGAAAACTACATCCTTCCATCCATACATTGGTTTTTCACAATTTGTTAATGCCAATTTTTTGACTTTTTATTTTAAATTTGTTTGATGTATTTCATTTATGCAAAGGATAGGTGTTGAATTTTATTTCTATATTTTAGATGTTCTAGTTTTAACAATTTTTGACGAACTTTTTAAATTTCTTATGTTCCTTTAATCTTTTATCATAATGATTAAACAGCCATTCCAGCTAAAAGTCCACCACGGGTAATATTAACCTACTCTTTGTGACCAATTATATATTTTTTATTTTGCCTCCAAAACCTGAAACTGCTTCTATTAAAAAAAGTAATTTAAAATCCTTCTTTGTGACAAAAAAAATGCCAAAAACATGAAATATGGGCGTTTTTTTATATTAAAAGATTAGCTTAAACTTTTTACTCTCACATTTTTTTGCACACTATCCATGAAATATGTTGGGAATTTGGAACCTTTGGTTGCACTAAAACAAAATTATGATTGTTTTCCACAAACCAAAACTACACTTTTTTGCACTCGACGCGCGTTTCGCTAACAACGTTAGCATCATCAGGAGACGATAAACAATGAACTAAATTAATCTACGCTCTATCTTATATACAATCCTTTAGTGGGCGGAGATAAGACTAATAAATTGTGATTGATCACGATTTTTAATCCTATCTCCCCTCAACCAAAGAATAAAGTGTACTAAACGGGATGGGTCCTCTATCTTTATTTAAACTATTTCTGGACTTAATGATTTCCATACTTTCATATACATTCAAAAGTCTTTGGTTTGGTACACTTTTTAGAAGTTTTAGGTTATCTAATGTGAATCTATGATTGTTTTCAAAAGCATGCTCGGCCACACTTGACTTTTCTGTTCTTCCATATTTTAAGTGTGCTAAGTGTTCTTTAAAACGTGTTTGAATAGAGCGTCTCGTTTGGCCAACATATTTTTTGTCACGATCCATGCAACTAATTTCGTAAATTCCACTTTTTTCTAGAACTGTAGTTTTATCCTTGGGATTTTCTAGTAAGCTTCTTATTGTGTTACCGGATTGATATACTAATTTAAGACCGGTGTTATTAAATACTTTGTGTAATCCTTTCGTATAATTAGGATTATAAGGAATTGATACAAATTTTGAGTCGCAGGTATCTTTTTGTCTGAAAAAGGTAGAATTCCGAAAGGTCTTTTGAAAAGAATGTCTATTTATCAGCTTATTTATTAAGCCTTCGTCGTAACCGTTTACGTAACCGTTTACGACGGTTACGACGAAGGCTTAATAAATAAGCTGATAAATAGACATTCTTTTCAAAAGACCTTTCGGAATTCTACCTTTTTCAGACAAAAAGATACCTGCGACTCAAAATTTGTATCAATTCCTTATAATCCTAATTATACGAAAGGATTACACAAAGTATTTAATAACACCGGTCTTAAATTAGTATATCAATCCGGTAACACAATAAGAAGCTTACTAGAAAATCCCAAGGATAAAACTACAGTTCTAGAAAAAAGTGGAATTTACGAAATTAGTTGCATGGATCGTGACAAAAAATATGTTGGCCAAACGAGACGCTCTATTCAAACACGTTTTAAAGAACACTTAGCACACTTAAAATATGGAAGAACAGAAAAGTCAAGTGTGGCCGAGCATGCTTTTGAAAACAATCATAGATTCACATTAGATAACCTAAAACTTCTAAAAAGTGTACCAAACAAAAGACTTTTGAATGCATATGAAAGTATGGAAATCATTAAATCCAGAAATAGTTTAAATAAAGATAGAGGACCCATCCCGTTTAGTTAAAAATCGTGATCAATCACAATTTTTTAGTCTTATCTCCGCCCACTAAAGGATTGTATATAAGATAGAGCGTAGATTAATTTAGTTCATTGTTTATCGTCTCCTGATGATGCTAACGTTGTTAGCGAAACGCGCGTCGAGTGCAAAAAAGTGTAGTTTTGGTTTGTGGAAAACAATCATAATTTTGTTTTATCCATGAAATAATTGTATAAAAAATCAATAAAGTAGGCTTGCTAGTATTACCAAGATTTATTCATTTTGCGTAAATCACTTTTCTTGTAATTTAAATATTGTTTCGATTTTGAGTGGAAATAATGTTCCGCCCGTTCAATTCTTAACCTTTTCGTTTTTTGGTAAAATAGTACTTTTAACTTTACGATTATATTAAATTTTGGCATTTTTTAAGGTCCTATTGGCAAATAAATAAATAATACAAAAATGAATGAAGGTATGCTTCTTTTTCCTGTTGCGTCCGTTATGCATATTAAAAGGCTTTTTACCAACTTAATAAAGTAGATAAAAAATAGGTTTACATTTGAATTGTTTGAGTACAATTAATGTATTTATTTTTTGGTATCGGCGTTAGCATATTTGCAGTGCCTAATGGCAATATTTAATTTTAAATTTAAAAAAATCGTGCAAAGTGTTCCGTCCGTTACGCTGGAATGGCTGGATACTTATCGTTTTTTTTTTGTTTTGATTTTACGATTTTTAAAATTTGTTTTTAAAGAATCCCGCTCGGATAACATGGGTTTATGGCCTACCGTGAATGTTAACCATTTTTTAATATTTTTAAGATATTGTACTGTACTTTAGGTGAAAAAAATGAAATTCTATGAGGATGGTATGTCTGTGATAGGAAATATGAGCTATGAAAGAACGTATGTCTACTAAACTTTGCTGATTTTAATTTAGGTAAGCTTTAGTATTTGGGAAAGTAAATTTAAAAAAAAATACGTAAATGAGACTAAACCGTTTTTGTGTTTTATTTTCTCTGGTTGTTTTAATTAAGGGTCAGTCGTATCTAAAAGGTAGTTTAAGGGCGTAGGCAGAATATAATTTGAGGGGGCGCATGGGCTTTCAAAATTCAATAAATAAAAAAAGGTTAAAAACAAAAATCAACTCTATTTTTTTTGCATTAATAATTTTTATCTCATTTAATCAATAAGTGAGTATTCTGTAAAGGTATCGGCAGTGGCGTATTCAGGGGTGAGTTTAGGGTTTTTTTGCCTCCTAGATCTAATGAATATTGAATCCTAAAGATTAAACTCTTTCAAAATTCAAAAATAAATTTTCTTCTGAAACTATGTTGTTACTTAGGTCCCCCCAGAAACCTCAAGCCCCCCTTCCTAGAAACAAAATTTCTGCATACGCCACTGAGCATGGGCCAAGTTTTGTTATTAGGTTGGGTTTGGTGGGAATAAATAAGAAAAATGGAAAAAATCTGATTTAAAACATTGTCTCAGACGGTTTTCTTTAAATATTTTCGTGTTGATTGCTTTAATTTTATCATTTTAGGTTCTTTATCAGAGGAAAACAGTAGCGTAGTAATTACTAATATTAGAAAGGGCAAAAACTAAGTGAGTAATTTAATTTTCAAACAAAACTTAAAAATTCGATCTGCAGTGGCTTTCTAAAACAAAAAACAATTTTCAATGATAATTACATAGATATGTCAAAAATGCATCACGACCTACTTCTAATTGTTTTTCAAAGCAAAGTCAAAGGCCACTTTTAAACTGACCTAAACCTCTTGTATAAATCTCAATCCACCCGAATAAGATGAATATTATTACATTTTGTATTAATTTATATGGACCTCTCCAGGTATTTATGGCTTCGCTAAAGATAGAATTTTAGATACATCCCTGTAGCGTATTTGATTACCTTTAAAATGAGGTGAAACTTGCGGAAAACTACCAGTGAAAACAGGACAAAATAAAGTCTAACTCTAATTCATTACCTTTTAAACGAGACTAGATTTGAAAAAAATCGTTTCCCCAAACTGGATTAAAATAAGTTGTGACTTTTAATTTTCATTTTTTTTTTAAATTAACCCTCCCAGACAATCAAGCTTTCCTAAAATATAATCCTGGACACGCCCCTGTGCAGTATTCAAGTACCTTCCGTGACATCCCAATTAAAAAAATCTATGAAGTACTTTTCAAACGAGAAAAATTATCCGTATGTGTTTAGCAGACATACGTTCTGTCACCAGCTCATATCTCCTATCACAGACATACGATCCTCGTAAAATTTCATTTTTTTTACCTAAAGTACAGGGTGGTCCAAATTCGAGGGGCCTCTATAGTTTTGGGCTCTTCTGCAACTAAAAACCGCATTGCGATATGTCAAAGCGTTTCTGAGCTACAGGGTGATTCTTAAAAATGTGCCATTCTAAAAATTTGTGTGATATCTCGGGAACTAAAGGCTTTAAGAGAAAATCGGTGAAACAGGTAGATTTGTCTTTAAAAAATCTTCAAAAGCTGTTTTTAATGAGAATCTCTATCTTTACAAATAAAAAAGTTGTAGAAGGCCTTTAAAATCGCACATTGTTGAGAATCACCCTGTAGCTCAGAAACGCTTTGACATATCGCAATGCGGTTTTTAGTTTTCGACTTCTCTTGAAAATCGAGCCCGTAACATGTATATTAGTTTTGAGCCAACTATGCTGCAAAAGCCCAAAGCTATAGAGGCCCCTCGAATTTGAACCAGCCTGTACAATATGTTATGTAACCCATGTTGTTGTTTATAAGACATTGCGCTATATTTATTTTATTTTTGTAAAGTTTTTGACTTGTGTAAGTGCGCAATCATTATTATCACAAATAAAGAATCTATCTATCTACCTCTTCTGGGAATAACAAGGAAACAGGTACAGAGTGGGCTCAACAAATGGGCGAACACCGAACTGAAGACGTCCTGGAGGCAAGAGAGTCAAAGTGCAGACAGTCCAAGCTATTCGTGGATGGTCCGAATGTAGGCAGAACTAAATGGCTCTCAGGCAAGACCCGAAAGGACATTGGACTGCTGACAGGGATACTGACTGGGCACAATCGGCTAAACAAACATCTAACGCTAATAAGAGTAGCACGAGATCCCGTGTGTCCCCTCTTGCGGGCTCGAAGAGGAATCGGCGCAGCACTTGATAGCAGAGTGTGATGCATATGCCAGATCAAGGCAGCTGAAGTAGGGATTTCCCACGATAGAGGAAGAAGAGCTGCACTCGCTCAAATGGGCCGACATACTGAACTTCGTAAAGAAGACAGGGAGGCCCGGAGAGAGAGGTGCAGCGCAAGTAGGGGCACAGGGGTAAGGAATGGGGTATGGCAGAAAGGGCCCATGAAGAGGCCTAATTTCCAGACCCACGGGCCGCCCCTATACTACTACTACTACTATCTATCCACACGCCAAACTGCATCATTCAACGGATGAATATTTTGTTTACAAACGCATTAGAAAACATATACTATTTGATACTTTTTAGCACGTTTAAATGAAATTATGATTACATTTCTGGAAAAAAATCCTTAGTCTAAAAGTATTTTTTAAGGCTTTAATTCACATTTTATATTTTAAGAACCGTAAACTATAAGACTATTGTTAATTTTGGTAGGTGCTCTGGCAAGCGATGAGTGGGAAACCTTTGACAAACTAGTCCAAATAGACCAGGTGCCAACATCCAAACTAAGAGGCACAGATAACGCCTTAAAAGAAGTGGATGAAACTACGGAAGAAGCTGCCGAGACAGCGCATAAAAGAAAAGAAACGGACGTCGAAGCAAGTAGTAGTGGTGGTGGGAAGCCTCCTTTACCAGGACAAAAAGAGTTTAAGGTAAAATTGTTTATTATAGTGCCATTTGGGTATTAAATAATTTATAAATAGCCACGATATATTTTATCATTACCACTACTACAGAAAATATAACTGAATCACTTCTAGATTTTAATGCAGATATTGTTTAAATTTTAGATTCCAAAACTAAGCTTTTCAACTCCTATAGACCAAGTAGAAGAAGTATCAAAATATACTTGGAGAATAGACTTGGGAAAAACTGAACGTTATTGGCAGCAATGGTTCCAAGGCCTTTCAGATAAGTTTTTGGGTAAGATTATCTAAAAATATATATCTAGATTGGCCATATCTATACATACACATTTCCATTATATTTTTTAAGAATTTTTGGTGTCGGCAAACTACTGAACGAATTTTGATGAAAATTTCATTACTGGATTCCTGGGCAGGACATAATTAAAATCGGTTTACGGAAACAAAAGTTATGACCATTTAAAGCAAAAAACAAGAAAAACCACAGGCAAAGTGGGTGTTCGACTAGATAGAAAAGCAATAGCCGGTTGTTAAATTTAAAAAAAAATCAAAATTAACAAACCATTATTGCTAATCACATTTTATTTGTTTTAGGTAACCACGTGCCCAAAATTTTACTCCTAGCCGACATTTTTGGCCTCGACACCAAACTGACAGTGGGCCAAATGCAGGGCAAATTCCAACTTCAGGTGGGCCTATAATTTATTTGTATAGTGACAAAAAAAACTTCGTAACTTTCACAAAAAAGTGAGTATTTGTATTACGATTTCGAAAAGGTGGGTAACACGTTAATTTGTTATTTAAGGGGGACACTTTTTGGCAGTATCGGAATTTTCTTAGGGCAGGTCTGGGGAATGAGTTTCACCTCTAGAATTTAAGCAGGGAAAGTGGGTCAGAAGATTAATTTAAAGGCCTTTCCAAGCAATCTCCATTAATCTAGCGACCCCAATCCAAGAAAATCAAAATTTACTTATGCCATAATTACGTACTAATTATGTGCTAATTTCGTCCCCAATCAAAAAATTTTGTGCTTTTCTGGTTTCTGAGAAAATCGAAAAAGAAAATGGGGTAGCTAGATTAATATTAAAATAAAAATTATTTTGTACTTGTCTGGTTTCCGAGAAAATC
This sequence comes from Oxystoma pomonae, assembly GCA_963921995.1. NCBI lineage: Eukaryota > Metazoa > Arthropoda > Insecta > Coleoptera > Brentidae > Oxystoma > Oxystoma pomonae. The sequence goes on along the minus strand of OY998167.1, from coordinate 706,033 downwards.
AATAAAAAGCTACGTGCTAATTTCGTCCCCAATCAAAAAATGTTGTGCTTCTTTGCTTTCTGAGAAAATCGAAAAAGAAAATGGGGTTGCTAAATTAATAAAAATAAAAATTATTTTGTACTTGTCTGGTTTCCGAGAAAATCAATAAAAAGTATATACACATCATTTGTAATAACCTAGCATTCGCAATCTGAAATACGATTCCAAAGTAAAAATATATTATTACAAAATTATGTGACCCATGAATATGTGTAAGAAAAATCCGAATTATTCGTTTTTAGTGCAGCTTTTTTAGTGGAGTCATTAACCTAGCTTACCCACTTCCTTTTTCGATTTTCTCAGAAACCAGACGAGTAAAATATTTTCTGATCATGGACGAAATTAGCACATAATATGCAGATAATTACTGCTTTTTGAAATTTTTAAATTCCGTGATACCTAAACATGTGGGGTCGCTAAGTTAATATTAACCTAGCTACCCCATATTCTTTTTCGATTTTCTCAGAAACCAGAGGATCACAAACTTTTTCGATCAAGGATGAAATTAGCACATAATTATGGTGTGACCAAATTTTGCTTTTCTTGAGGTTGGCTCGTTCGGTTAATGGTTGTTGAAATTCGAAAAAAAAATCGAAAAAGAAGGTTTAAATTTTAAAAAAAGCTCAAATTAAAAGGGTAAATTTTACCCCTCATAGAACTGTATTAAAAAAAAAATGTAATAATGTACTATTAACCAAAACAAAATCGATCACAATTATTTCCATGATCTACTAATTTGCAGCGAGAGAAATAAAAGACAAAAATTTCTATTTAAAATACTGTCATTAGTGTCATTTGTGAGAGAAATCGTGCATTTGTGGGGAATTATTTTCTTTTGCCTGATCTCAAGAATACTAGAATTTAGTTAAAAAAAAAACAATTTTTTCAATGAGACTTTGAAAGTGCTCGATAGACTCTTCAAATTTTAACAAGTTTGTTAAGGCATTAAAACACTTTCATATTCGAAAACGCCTCTGTTCCATTTTCGTTGGAACATCCTGTGTTCTGTTCAGCCATGAATATAATACAAGGTCAAGACTATTTAGATTAGATAATTTACTTTGTTTGCTAAAAATTCCTGATCTCATCCAATTAGTCATTATTCCTCAAGAGGAAGCAAACGCGACATTGAGTTATTTGGCCAATAGAAAATTTATTATTACTTTAGAAAATTCTTAACTGGGTTTACTTAACAATAAACTATACTTACACGAGTGATTAGTTTAAGGTAGATTTCAAATTGGAATCTATAGCAAATAATTATAATAATTTCAGTCAAAAAAAGAACATTAAAAAGTTAGGTTAGGACCTTCATGTCAAAGTAGGTTTGAAAACCAACGAAAATTAGGTCAAACAGTGGAGCGTTAAGTAGGTCAATGGAACTTTAGGGCATATTTTATCGACCATCAGCAAACGTATTCGATTCCGACGACGATAATTGGCTGTTGTGCGAACAACTAATTTAAAGTCATAGAAACGAACAAAACACCGACGTTGGGAAATCAGTAGAAAATTACGTCGTAGTATATGACAGAGACCAACTTGAGTCTGACGTTGGGAAATCAGTAGAAAGCTACGTCACGGTATGCAACGTCGACGGGTCGTTCAATACACTGACTTACGCTTAACAACGTTGGTTTTGATATAAAAGCGACGTATTACTCGAAGTAAACGCGACCTTGATATAAACAAAGCTCACGCAAGACCGCAGCGATGGGATTCTGATATCCGAATTCTTGCGGAAGTTTTTGTTTGTTACAGATTAAAAGAAGACAGAATATTACGTTATATTCCACGTCTACCTAATTTAGCTTTTTTTAAAATGATTGAACTTTAAAGAAAACCAGCGGAAAGATTATAAATGTCATTTTTTTTGTCATTCAGGTACTGACCAAAACTGGCCATGCTGTTCACGAAGATCAACCACATCAGGTGGCCGATATTTTGTCCATTTATCTGGTGAAACAAAAAATCGCTGAGAAAAAAGCTGAGTTTGAAATGCCCAATTACCCGAATACTTGTTGCTAAATTGATTTTTTTTTTGTTAAGTCTACTTCACCGTCAAAATTAACTAACGTAAACTATTTTCTAGTATTACTAACGGAATCTAGGTTTGGTAATAATAATTGATTTAATTAATATGCGATGACTTAAATGTTTTAATAGTGTGAATAAAATAGATCAAACGACACCCTTATGTTTATATTGTCAAGTTACGAGTGTTCTTGATATTAATAAATAAATGCCTAATAAAAATCTCAGCTATTTTTTTAACATGACATGACTTTCGGGAAAAAATTATACTCCCATTATTAAAGTAGAGTTTCGAATGCTTATGTATCTGCAATCGTCATCAGGTGAATACTACCACTGCACGGCTTCTAGCAGGGTTGTAATGTAGGCACACACTTACATGATAAATCTAAACTAATCTCCAATAAAACAAAATTATGATTGTTTTCCACAAACCAAAACTACACTTTTTTGCACTCGACGCGCGTTTCGCTAACAACGTTAGCATCATCAGGAGACGATAAACAATGAACTAAATTAATCTACGCTCTATCTTATATACAATCCTTTAGTGGGCGGAGATAAGACTAATAATTTGTGATTGATCACGATTTTTAATCCTATCTCCCCTCAACCAAAGAATAAAGTGTACTAAACGGGATGGGTCCTCTATCTTTATTTAAACTATTTCTGGATTTAATGATTTCCATACTTTCATATGCATTCACAAGTCTTTTGTTTGGTACACTTTTTAGAAGTTTTAGGTTATCTAATGTGAATCTATGATTGTTTTCAAAAGCATGCTCGGCCACACTTGACTTTTCTGTTCTTCCGTATTTTAAGTGTGCTAAGTGTTCTTTAAAACGTGTTTGAATAGAGCGTCTCGTTTGGCCAACATATTTTTTGTCACAATCCATGCAACTAATTTCGTAAATTCCACTTTTTTCTAGAACTGTAGTTTTATCCTTGGGATTTCCTAGTAAGCTTCTTATTGTGTTACCGGATTGATATACTAATTTAAGACCGGTGTTATTAAATACTTTGTGTAATCCTTTCGTATAATTAGGATTATAAGGAATTGATACAAATTTTGAGTCGCAGGTATCTTTTTGTCTGAAAAAGGTAGAATTCCGAAAGGTCTTTTGAAAAGAATGTCTATTTATCAGCTTATTTATTAAGCCTTCGTCGTAACCGTTTTCGCCAGCTATATTCCTAATCCTATTCTTTTCTGCTTCAAATCTTTCTTTGTTTAAGGGGAAATTTACTAATCTATATGTTAAAAAGTGCAAACTTGCGAGCTTATGTTGTAAGCAATGAAAAGAGTCATTTGGAATATACCTGTTGGTGGCCGTGCCTTTTCTGTATAGGTCAAAGTCCAATTTATTTTTATTTCTTATAACTAAAGTGTCTAGAAATGGCAGTGTACCGTTGTTCTCTGTTTCATAAGTAAATTTAATAGTGGGAAATTTGTTATTTATTTTTTCCATAAAATTTTCAACACTAGTTACTTTAGTGTTGAATATTGCAAACACATCGTCTACATACCTGAACCATACTCTGGGGAAATACTCAAATTCTTTACTTATATCTGATTCAAATTTGCTCATAAATAGGTTTGCGATAAAAGGTGATAAACTATTACCCATTGTGGTTCCTTCTAATTGCTGGTAGTAGTTATTTTTATATTGAAAGTAATTTTGATTCATGCAGAGTTTTGTTAAAGATAGGTATTCTAAAGTCTGTTTGTCTTCTAGATTGTTTTTTCTTAGTAGTTCCTCCAGGTATTTTAAGGTATTGGGGATCGGCACACTAGGGAACAACGAAAGAGACACTTTAGTTATAAGAAATAAAAATAAATTGGACTTTGACCTATACAGAAAAGGCACGGCCACCAACAGGTATATTCCAAATGACTCTTTTCATTGCTTACAACATAAGCTCGCAAGTTTGCACTTTTTAACATATAGATTAGTAAATTTCCCCTTAAACAAAGTAAGATTTGAAGCAGAAAAGAATAGGATTAGGAATATAGCTGGCGAAAACGGTTACGACGAAGGCTTAATAAATAAGCTGATAAATAGACATTCTTTTCAAAAGACCTTTCGGAATTCTACCTTTTTCAGACAAAAAGATACCTGTGACTCAAAATTTGTATCAATTCCTTATAATCCTAATTATACGAAAGGATTACACAAAGTATTTAATAACACCGGTCTTAAATTAGTATATCAATCCGGTAACACAATAAGAAGCTTACTAGGAAATCCCAAGGATAAAACTACAGTTCTAGAAAAAAGTGGAATTTACGAAAGTAGTTGCATGGATTGTGACAAAAAATATGTTGGCCAAACGAGACGCTCTATTCAAACACGTTTTAAAGAACACTTGCTTTTGAAAACAATCATAGATTCACATTAGATAACCTAAAACTTCTAAAAAGTGTACCAAACAAAAGACTTTTGAATGCATATGAAAGTATGAAATCATTAAATCCAGAAATAGTTTAAATAAAGATAGAGGACCCATCCCGTTTAGTACACTTTATTCTTTGGTTGAGAGGAGATAGGATTAAAAATCGTGATCAATCACAAATTATTAGTCTTATCTCCGCCCACTAAAGAATTGTATATAAGATAGAGCGTAGATTAATTTAGTTCATTGTTTATCGTCTCCTGATGATGCTAACGTTGTTAGCGAAACGCGCGTCGAGTGCAAAAAAGTGTAGTTTTGGTTTGTGGAAAACAATCATAATTTTGTTTTAGTGCAACCAAAGGTTCCAAATTTCCAACATAGTTAATCTCCAATAGGTCAACTGGTACACGGTGTGCGTGGGCAGTTAGTTAAGGACCGTTCTGTCCAAGCGATTGTCGAATCCTTGGTTTTACCATACTAATTTTTTATACAAATAGTTGGGGTTTGTCAAAGGTCGTAACAATCTATTATTACAAACACTGAGTTGAAATTTATTTAAATCTAAACTCACCGTCCTCCTTTTCGCACACTGGGGGCTCAGGATCCCATTTGCCCATGTTGTTGCACCACGAAGTGGGAGAACCTCTCATATGGAACCCGTCCTTGCATCCGAACTTCACGGGAAACCCTTCGCTGGCCACGCCAAACTCGGGAGAGTTCATGAACCCGTTTTCTATCGGTTTTGGAACCAAACATCCTGCAACAGATTAGCGATAAAGCCTACTTCTCGCCGGCAACAAGTTGTTAGACGGACGACTATGGCTATAATCTTACCTCCTCTATTCACCTTCTTGCAATAAGCATCTCTTCCTGACCACCTGCCCCCTTCACACACCCGTACCCTGCTATTAAGTGGCACCAAGTCGAATTCTCCCCTGCATGAATAAGTGGCTGCGGTTCCTTTTCGGTACTTTCCATTGGACAAAGCAATGCTTTTGGTTTTTTTGTTGGGTAGGACATTGCTAAGAGTGATATCGCCTATAAAAAAATCCATTCCTATAACACCAGTCACAATTTTTATACATTCATTTATTTTAGACTAAAAAAATTTTTCCCTAATTAACAATAGTCTGTCAGAATTTCATATAGTTTTTAAATAACAGCCATATCTTGTGAAAGCGTCCCGGCGCTCGCCATAGATAACCCTTTCTTCAAAAAAAGAAGTTACAAAACCTCCAAATCAGTTACATCAACCGAAAAGAATCTAAAAACAAAAGATCTTGGGTGGAAATAATGAAAATTCAAACCTGGATGAGCATCCCACAAGGAGCACACAAAGAAGCAAATCGAAAAAAGAAATGATTAAACGATGTTTCGCTCTGGGTAACCAGCGTAAGCTCGTCAGTGGTTCCACTGATCACCCTCCCCATACATCATTAAACACCATCATACACTTTGATTTCCAACTTTGAATCACTCAAAAATAGGCATCGTTCCATACTGGCACTTATTCAAGTTACCTGATATGGATTCGTCCTAGCGTGTTAATATTTCCAATAGGATTATGCTCCTAAAGCAATTAAAAATAAAAAAAAAAGTTAAAAAACCTCCAAATCGAAACACGCCAGGATGAATCCGTATCAGGTAACTTGGATAAGTGCCAGTATGGAACGATGCCTATTTATGAGTGATTCAAAGTGGGAAACCAAAGTGTATGGTGTTTAATGAGGTATGGGGAGGGTGACCAGTGGAACCACTGACGAGCTCACGCTGGTTACCCAGAGCGAAACATCGTTTAATCATTTCTCTTTTCGCTTTGGTTCTTTGTGTGTTCCTTGTAGAATGCTCATCCAGGTTTGATTTTTCGTTATTTCCACCCAAGATCTTTTGATCTTTTTAACCCTTTCTTATTGTGAACTAATATAAGGTGACCAACCGTACGGTATTTGACCGGACAATCCGGTATTTTACCGAATTTTCCAGTTTAAAAAATACGTCCGGTATTGTCCGGTATTTTTTCACGTTGTCCAGTAAAGTCCGGTATTTCACAGTTGCAATACTGCACATGGCAACGCTGCTCGTCTGTAGCCATTTTCACAGTTTACCGCGCACGGGTGAGGGGCAATGAGACATCACTCTAACTCTACGTAAGGAGAGCCACCTGTTAGTTCTTAGAAGATCTCATTTTTCTTATTGTACAATAATGTGTCATTGTGTCATTTCTGAGCCTTTTTGTCTCATTCGTAGTTGTGTGGTTTTATAATTATAATCAAAGGTTTATAAATATTATTTGGCAGTTACACGCATCTAAGTGCATCAGTGTTAGTTCCAGGAAATGAAATAAGAAGTTTACTAGGAAATCCCAAGGATAAAACTACAGTTCTAGAAAAAGTGGAATTTAAGAAATTAGTTGCATGGATTGTGACAAAAAATATGTTGGCCAAACGAGACGCTCTATTGAAACACGAATCAAAGAACACTTAGCACACTTAAAATACGGAAGAACGGAAAAGTCAAGTGTGGCCGAGCATGCTTTTGAAAACAATCATAGATTCACATTAGATAACCTAAAACTTCTAAAAAGTGTACCAAACAAAAGACATGCATATGAAAGTATGGAAATCATTAAATCCAGAAATAGTTTAAATAAAGATAGAGGCCCCATTCTGTTTCGTACACTTTATTTTTTAGTTGAGGGGAGATAGGATTATAAAGCGTGACCAATCATAAATTAATAGTCTTATCTCCGCCCACTAAAAGATAGTATATAAGATAGAGGGTAGTTTTATGTAGTTTATTGTTTATCGTCTCCTGATGATGCTAACGTTGTTAGCGAAACGCGCGTCGAGTGCAAAAAAGTGTAGGTTTGGTTTGTGGAAAACAATTATAACTTTGTTAAGTTCCAGGTGGGTCGAAGTATTTGAATTTTGTTCAAAAAATAATCTTGGATTTAGGAATGTTTTAGTTTTAGTTGAATACTTTTTGGCCTTACCTGGGACTAAAGCAGAATTGAAAAGGATTTTTTCTTTGATCAGCCACATGTGGACTGAGTAAAATTTTTATAAATATCTCTTGGAAAATTTTAATGCAACTACGTGCTATACATGGACAAACCAAGTACAAATTTAAAAATAAAAATCATAGTTAGGTAGTTTAGATTTAAAGGTTTATTAAGTAATGATTTGTTTAAGTTGATTATTTGCTTAAGATCATACATAAGTATTTTTACTGTGTAGTGATGACGCATCATTTTTAAGAAATAAATTTTAATAAATAAAAAAAAACAATAATTTTTTTTGAAAAGTTTGAATGTGTTAAAACCTCAGATTAATAAAAAAATGAGATATAACAGTAAACAATATTACCCCGATCAACCAACCACAATGTTTATTTCCCAAAAAATACATGGTTGCCAATTTACTGCGGGGTTTCCCTAGAAACAAAACAATTCATAAACTTCTTGAAGCTCTTTTGATAATATTATTGATTATTTGACATATTTTTATATAGGATAATTTTTCTTATGCTAATAACTTAATTCTTAGTCTTAATTTTTAGTCTCAATAATTAACTTTTTTTAATTTTTAATAAGTAGAATTTCGAGATTTATAAAAATAACACAAGCCGGCAACGTTTTTTCGACGAGCCGCGAATAAATGCCGACATGTTTGGTTGCAGCTGACGGCGTTGTTGTTAACGGGGGTTTGTGTTGTTCGGTGATTTTTGAATTTTATTGTGACTATTTGTGAAAAAAGAACTGTATCAAGCTATTTTGAGGACCAACAAAATGGTTTACCATTGCCTGGTATGCAATAAAAGCGGATATTCCAGCCCAGAACTAATATTTCGGAGGTAAGAAAGATCCTGTCATTTTACGTTAGTCATGGGCGTAGTATGAGGTAAAAAACTGCGTAAAAAGCTTATGATTATACTATTAATACATCAAAAATCTAAGACTAATACTAATCTTTTTTAAGAAACAAAAGTACCAGATAATTTTGCTCCTTTCGCAGCATGTAAAATATTTATTTATTATAATTTATACATAACAAGAGACGACAATAAGACCAAGTGCTGATAGTCAGGTACTGGGGCAGGTATTTTTTGTATTTTAATGTGTACCTTGGTACTTTCTATAATGTGAATAAAACCGTTTTGGAGATATTTACTCTGAGCCAATCTTATTTTTATTTTCATTAATATTTATTATTTATTTTTTTGCCTTTTGACTCCTGTTTCCTGAAAAACTACTAGTAATTAATTTTTTACCTCTTCCTTAAATTTTTCTTGTGTTCTGTATTCAGAAATGAACATGCAGCCAATGTGTAAAGAATAAAATTTGTTGGCCTTAAAATTTTCATAATTAACATCACAAAAAGTTCTCTTAATTTGATAAATAAAGTTTATATTCCACTAAAGAAAACTAAAAGAGACATTATTATCATAGTGAAAAAAACGCTTAATAAGCCGTTTATTAGCGTGTTTTTTTTGGACAAAAACGTTATAAAACGGGTTATTAACCGTTTTTTTTTGCTATGAAAATATTTTTTTTAACTTTTGTTTTGTGGGATACTGCACAATTAAAAAAAATATATAACAGCCATCTTGAATAATTGACCTAAAAATCATTTCAAGTGCTCTTTGGTAAACTTTTGATCTGTTCGTAAATACCTACATTCCTCAAACTAAACTTTATCCTTGAATAAATCTATTTTTTGTGTTTATGCAAGTTCTGGCAGTTAATTCTTTTGAATAAGAAAATCCGACCAACTCTACCTTATATCTCGTTTTCACATTTATATATTTAAATTAAAATTAACGCCGCCACTGGTAATGGGAAAAGCAATTTTTGACAGTGTTGCCGTTTTATTGCTCTATCTCTTTTCTGTTCATATAATCGTCCAGAAGGGTGTTGGATTGTAAACATTAGAGGATTTCAATAGGGAATGTTTGGTCTCTCTTTAGTTATTAGTCTGAGGTTAAAACTAGACAAAAAAATTTTTCCGCGTCCGGGAGTTGCTCACCTTAACTAATAGCACCTCTACCGAAATAATTATGCACAGTACCTAATAAAAAGGCCATTTTCGTTTGAGTTAATGAGTAACTTTAAACAACATAAATAAGAAATTCCGCCATTTTATAGCCGACACGAACAATTAAATATTCAATGTACAGAAATAGCCTATCTAGACATTTATTGAAATTAACTCTGTGTTTCGGACTTCCATTGTCTATCTATATCTATATCTATATCTATAAAATATAGACAATTGAAGTCCGAAACACAGAGTTAATTTCAAACACATCATTGTCTCAAACTTTCAAATAGACATTTATTATTATATGTATAGATAGCACTTTCTAAACAACGATTAGCATTTAATTTCTAGACTATTAGTACACACAAAAAGGGAGAGGGGTCACCTAGGGGTACAGACCCAACCAATCCCCCCCTACTCATGAATCGCCTTTGTTCTTGTTAAACGAAGTATAACTCAAAAACTACCAAATAAAAAATATTAAATTGGGTAGTGTTGTCCTCTGATATTTACGAGATCTATTTTTGCAAAAATAACCATTTTCGAAATTTTTTCATGTTCGTCCATATGTCTCGAAAAGAACGACATACCTAACGTACATTTAAGATCAAACTTTATTTAAAATAAATCTACTGTGCACTGTTGAGATAGTCAACTAAAGTCTAAGTAAGTTTGTTAGCCACTGAAATTTATTTTTTTCTGTGTGTTTATTTACTTTTAACGTACTTAACTAAATTGAACCGATTTAAAATAAGACAAGTTTTACTCACATGAGCGCTGAATTTGCGTACTGGAGCCAGAACTATCAGTTATTTTTAAAGCACCCCCCAGCTCCCGCACAGACTAACTGTGTCGGTACTCTGTGGTTCTGGCACTCACCATTTGTTTCCTATGTATTCACTAATTCGCTGCAAATAGTTTGCATACCTTTTTTACAACAAAAGACACAAAACAAAATCGCAAACAAAATATTACAGGGAGAGTGTCAATGTCAATTATTAGTGCTATGAATCTACAGGAATGCTTAAAAAATTAAAGAGACAGTTTCTTCTTAGAAAAAAATATGTTTTGTTTAGTATTTACTAGGTTAAAATTACAGATAAAACTAGTATAACTTACCATTTTCTAAATATGGAGGTGGTGGACAGCTCATTTCACACTTAGGACTTTCGTTAAACTCCCATTGACCAAAGACACAAAATATGTCACTGCTTCCATATAGAGCAAAACCGTCATAGCAAGAGATGTGGGCAACCTACCAATTTAAAAAACAAATTTGCTTGAGCCTTTATACAGATAACTGAATTAAGGGAAGAACTACCAAAAGTAAAAAATCTGTAAGAACAGCAATTGGTGCTTTCTCAAACCCTCATGTAGAGCTAAATCAAGAGCTTAATAATTGCTGGTGGTTTATTGCTTCATCAGTTAATGTAATTATACCTTAAGCCTATAGCTTTGGCCTTTTGCAGCATAGTTAGCCCAAAACTAATATACATGTTACGGGCTCGATTTTCAAGAGAAGTCGAAAACTAAAAACCGCTTTGCGATATGTCAAAGCGTTTCTGAGCTACAGGGTGCGTTTCTAAAAACCCTCTGCAACTTTTTTATTTGTAAAGATAGATATTTTCATTCAAACATTTTTTGAAGATTTTTTAAGAACAAATCTACCTGTTTCAACGATTTTTTCTTAAAGCCTTTAGTTCACGAGATATAACACAATGTTACATTTTTTTAAATGGAATACCCCAATTTTTTTAAAAAAATTAGTTTTGTAATAAAATTTCCTGTTAAACGATATGTCATACACCTATTTTTATTAAGTACTTAAACAGATATTTGCAATTATTAATAATTACCATAGTAGGCTGTGTTTAACTCTGACCTATGCAGTTTTAGGGTATCTATCTAGGTAGCTATGATCAAATAAAAACAATTGCCATGATAAACGAGCACAAGTGTCAAAAGTGTCAAATGTTATATTGAAAGTAACGAAAATCGACAGACGGCGTTAAATCTATATTTCCAGAGATATCCGGAAAGAAGGCAACCTAGCTCAAAAATATTTATGAAGTTAAAACGTCGTCTACAAGAATACGGATCCTTTATAAAACCGCGGCCTAGGACGTATAGAAGCCTAGCCAGAGATAGAGACTTGGAAGAACTAACGGTTCTAGGAGAAATAGAAATTAACCCGAATACTTCCACCAGGGCTATGGAGAGAAACACTGGAATTCCACGCAGGAATGCCGTTCGGGTGCTTAAAAAACACAAGTTTAGGCCCTATCGACCCCGACGGGTGCCCCAATTACGGCAACGAGATTTTGCTCCAAGACGTGCATTTTACAGCTGGTACCTAACTAAAAGCCAAGAAGACCCCGATTTTGCCAGAAAAGTTATTTGGACGGATGAGGCAACGATTTCTAGTGATGGAATATTCACCAGATATTATGGTGGAACAAGCGAATCAGGGAAGGTTCAGTTTTAAGGCATGGGTAGGCATCTACAGAGGACAAATTATTGGGCCATATATTTTTGATGGAAATTTAAATGCCGAAAGATACCAACAAATTTTAGAAGAGCAGGTGATTCCGTTTATCGACAATTTGCCACTTCAGCAAAAAATAAATAATAAAATAAATAATTTGGTAAATATTGTGTTTGTCGAAAACTGGATCGGAAATAGAGGTCCTATATATTGGCCCCCCAGGTCTCCAGACCTGATCCCTTGCGACTTCTTTTTGTGGGGGAGAGTCAAAGACCTTGTATTTCGAAATCGCCCAACTACTAGAAGGGAATTGGAAGAGGCACTTCGTACTGCATTCAGGCAGCTTCGTGCGGTAGAACTTCTTAATGCAGAAAATAGCGTCAAGAGAAGATGTAGGATATGTTTACAAGAAAACGGCCGTCAATTTGAGCATTTGTTTTAGAATTAAAGAAAATTGTTAGATGTAGATTTTAGGTGTTACCTCAGACTAATTTTTTTATTAATCTGAGCGTGTTACATAGTTTAATTAATAAAAATTTTAAATAAAAACTTTTAATAATTTTATTTTTGTTTATTACTTTAGGGTTACTTAGGGTATAGTAAACTAGAAGTTAAAGTTCCCCTCGTGTCGTAGCCAACTTGATTTTGTATGAAAAAAAAACAATAAAATTTTATTTACACATTGAAGGCGCGCACAGCGACTACTATGGTAAATATCAAAATATGCAAATATCTTTTAAACTATTTAATAAAAATAGGTGTATGACACATCGTTCGACAGGAAATTTTATTAGAAAACTGATTTTTTAGAAAAATTGGGGGTATCCCGTTTAAAGAAATATAACTTTGTGTGATATCTCGGGAACTAAAGGCTTTAAGAGAAAATCGGTGAAACAGGTAGATTTGTCTTTAAAAAATCTTCAAAAAATGTTTTCACATTTTTGAGAATCACCCTGTAGCTCAGAAACGCTTTGACATATCGCAATGCGGTTTTTAGTTTTCGACTTCTCTTGAAAATCGAGCCCGTAACATGTATATTTAGTTTTATAGAGGCCCCTCGAATTTGGACCACCCTTACACCGATACTGTAGAATATTTCAGTTGGGGTTAAATGTGCAGTGGTTAAAGTCTCCAGGTCAAAAGAATCTCCATAACTTTTCCAGGTTCTCTCCATGGTCAAATTTTAAAAGATAAACTCTGTTTTCACAATATTTTGCACACTTTACACTTTGCAGACCACTGCACCATTATTGCCAACGATACTATTGAGAAAGTATTGCATGTTATTGCAAGCTATTGCCATTGCAAAATCTGGCCCCACTATTGCAGCCTATCTATTGCAAGTATTGCAAGCTACTGTAAGACTATTATAGGCTATTGAAGACCACTGCAGGCTGTTGCAGATCGCTGTCAGATTATTGAGCAATACTGTGCTCAAAATTTGTATATACAGTGCAGGCAGTGAAATCCCCCAAAAAAGAAACTTTCCTTTTCCTTCTAATTTTTTCCATTTGTGAAACTGTGATGACATCAGCTGGTTGCCATTGACATTTATTTTGAGACATGATTCAGTCACGCCCTACATTGAATATGGGTGTTTCCATGAAAACCGTCCATTTTTTAATTCAATATTTTTTTGGAAAAAATTCTGTCAACTTAAAATGAAAACATTTTTATTTTATTGGTAAGATTATTCTTAGTCATACTTGGTCAGTGAACACCTTCGTTCTTATTTATTTTTGGAAATAATACAATTTTTGCAAATAGGCTGGACACGGGAATGAAAAATAACTCTGTTTTATACAAAACATATATATTTAAAAGCAAAAAACAAAACAGAAAAATTTTAAGTCTTTCTTCATAAAAGCAAACCAGAATAATTGTAAGAACATATTTTTTTATATAAAAAAAAACAAAACTTCTAATCCCTAGAACATTTTTTATATAACTTTTCTAGGATCATATTTTTCATGGTGAAAAACAAAATGCAAAATTGATTGCTCTTATACAGAGCGCTTCAGGCTAATGCAAACATAGGCCGGAAGAAGTCAAATTTCCCAGTGTACGTACACGCAGGGACACCGCATACCTATCAGTGGAGCCACCAACTCAGGCTTGCGATCACCGTTCACGGCTTGCGTTTAGTACGCCTCTAACCACGGTGCAATGTAAGTGTAGTCCATGAAACCGGAATTTGGTCAATAAATACGCAAATTTTGATAACGTAATTTTCTTGTTTTTTATCACTGATAAATTAGAGCGTTTTATTTTCAACTGCTCAGATTTATCACTAACAACGTGTTACAATTAAAATAATAAGGAGAAACAAAATAAAAGCAAGTTCTCAAAATAAAATAATACATTCTAAAAACCAAAAAGATTCGCCCATTCAAAAAAAATTAGAGCAAATGTTCGAAAAGTCCTCCTTGCTCGGCTAGACAATATCCGAGCCTATTATAAAAACCCCTTCTAACGTTTCCAAGCATGTTAGGGGTGATAGTTTGAAAAGCTTCTTCAATTTTAATCCGAAGTACTTCCAAATTATTAGCCCTTTCATGTCTGTAAACTTTATTTTTGATATAACTCCACAGATAGCAGTCATTAGGAGCAAGATCGGGTGATCGAGCTGGCCATAAAATAGTTCCCCGTGTATTTATAACCCGATTATAAAATTCATTATCAAGATATTCCCTAACAAGGCCAACATTGTGAGTGGGACAACCATCTTGTTGAAACCATAATATGCTGCTGCAGTAGATCCAAGTATCTAGGACCATTCAAATTGCCGTAAATAAAAAATGGCCCAATTACGTGTTCCCCTACAATACCCCCCCAAACATTTAGTTTTTGGGGATACTGTGTCCTTACGTCAAAAAATTTTTTTCCCTCGACCAATATCGAATGTGTGTTGGGTTATGACGATTCAATAATGGAAAAGTGCTTTCATCTGTGAAAGTTTTCGTCACGATTAGCCCTTTCCATCATTGTTTCGCAAAATTCCATACTCCGGAAAAGTTTGATGCGTTTTTGAAGCTTTGTAAGAATGATAAACATTTTTTTTGAGAACACTTAAGACAGTGGCTGAAGATGTAGCAACCGCTTTGGCAATTTGGTGGCTAGTTAATTTTCGATTTTCCTCCACTGCAGCCCAAATTTTTCGGCAACTTCGTAGAATTTTTAGTTTTAAAAATGTATTATTTCACTTAAGAACTTACCAATCTGTTTCTGGAGCAAGGCAGAAATAAAAACAAAATAAATTTCCAAAAGATAAACAATTGTTTAAAGTCTCCTGATGATGCTAACGTTGTTAGCGAAACGTGCGTCGAGTGCAAAAAAGTCTAGTTTTGGTTTGTGGAAAACAATCATAACTTTGTTATAGTCCAACCAAAGGTTCCAAATTCCCAACATAATTAACAACTTTATTTTTTGCAATATATCTGGACACTCAATGAGCCCATTGACAATTTTTAATAAAAATATTACATCCAGAAAATCTCTCCTTTCGTCAAGTTTTGGCAGACTCAGTTATTTGCGGATTTTATCACAATTTAAAACTTCAGTTGGAATATTCAATTTGTAGGCAATAAAACGTAAAAACTTATTTTGAACTTTTTCAAGATGGAATACATGAGTATCACAGAATGGTAACCAAATATTTGAGGCATATTCCATCACCGACCAGATAATTGAGCAATAAATATTTTTAAAGTTGTAAATGTTATTAAATTCTGAGAAGCTACATTTTACAAAACCTAACATATTGAGAGATTTATTTGTAATATATTCAAAATGTTCCCTAAATGTTAATGAAGTTTGCAAAATGACACCCAGATCCTTTATTTTCTCAACAGTTTCCAAATTAACACCATTAATATTATAATTAAAAAACTGTGGTTTCACTATTTTGTAGAACCTCATGATTTTACATTTGCTAATATTCAAATCTAAATCATTTTTTGAACCGTACTCAAAAAACCTATCCAAATCTTGCTGTATTAAAATTCAATCATCAATGTTATTTATTGCTTTAAAAATTTTCAGATCATCGCAGTAAAATAAAGCCTCACAGTGTTTAAAGCATTCAAGGATATCATTCAGAAAGCAATTAAAGAGAATTGAAGAAAGGTGCCTTCGATAGATTCTGAAAGACTGTTGTGAACCTTTACAATCTGGTTACGATCACACAAAAAGCTTAATTCTATCCATCAAAGTAGTGTACCATGGATATCCATAGCTGACAGTTTTTGTATTAAGATCTTTATATTTACTCTATCGAAGGCTTTGGAGAAATTCGCGTACATAACGTCAATCTGACATTTTCTCTCCAAAGCCTCCAACAGATTATCAGTGAAAATTGTCAGATTGGTTACAGTGAATCTGCCGCTAATAAACGCATGCTGCTGATTGATGATTGTATTTCCCAGAAGAGGACCTATTTTAGAAGCTACAATTGATTCAAAAATCTTTGCAAAAATATTTATATGACAAATAGGCCTATAGTTTTCAACATTTGATCTTTTTTAATTTTTAAAGATTGGTTTTACAAATAACTCTTTCCACTTATTTGGAAAGTTGCCTGTTGAAAGTGAAAGTAAAAAAATCTTTTGCAATATATGTGAAATAATAAATCTGCAATTAAAAATCAAAACTGGCGATATGTCATCAGGACCAACCGAGAGTTTTAAATCTAGGTTTTCAATGCATTTTAATATGTCAGCTGCAGTTATATGACATTCATTTAAATCTACATTTCTTTCAAAGTGTGGTGTTTCTTCCAAGGTGACACTCGAATTGGTGTAAACAGATAAAAATAATTCGATATTAGGATATCATGATTTTTTTCTTTTTGTGTTAACGTATTTCCAGAATTCCTTTTTGTTTGTGACAGTATTTTTTCTTAGGTTAGAAAAAAGCTCGTAATCTTGTTTAGAATTGGAAGTTTTGTATTTTTTGTGTGCTATTTTCTTATTTAAAATAGCTTGTTTTAATTCAACTGAATACCACTTCAGGAACACCCCACTTTTACTATGCCTTTTTGGAAAGGAAGACTATTATAAAGTATAAAGGTATAACTTGGTCTTTGATTTTATCCCAGTTATATAATCCTAATAGTTCAATAACTAACCTAATGTCTGCATGAATAAAATCTCTATAAAAGTAATCTTATTTCAAAAACTAGGTTTATCACATTTTACATCAAACATTAAAGCAGGATGATACTTATTATATTTTACAATAGGAACATCCACAATAGACACATTAGAACTAATATAATTTGTAAAAATTAAATCTAAAAAGTTGCCAACACAATTTGGAACACAGTTTGTATAAAATTTAATGTTGCAAATAAATCAGCAACATGTTCAGCCTTTTTTGTAAGTTGACCAATTAGCCTGCACCCATAGTCATCATTAATGACATAGTAAATTCATGATTTTCATAAATCTCCTCTATCGATTCAACATAAACCTTGTAATGTTCTTCTCTTGAGCTAGGAGGTAAGTATGTAAATCCAAACAGGATTGTAGTTTTACCTGATGTTATTTGAACAAAGACACAGGAATGTGAATTTTTTATTTTTTTAAAAGTTCAAGGTCTTAATTGTAAAAGAATATTGGAAAAAATGTACCATGCATAAGAAGCAGCATGTCAGAAAAAAGTGGCTTAAGAAAGAATTCATTAAAAAAAATGCTTACCATGGGAATGAAAATTTAAGGTGTTACAGCCTGTCCACAAATAAGCCTGCTCACTACCAATGCTTAAGAGCTACCGATTAAAGTTGGAGCTCAGCAACTACATCAGACAAGTTTGTGCCTCACAAGAATGAAGCTTACTTTAAGTTTTTAAATATAACTGTTATTTTCTCCTACAAAATTAAAAAATTAAATTTGATTTTTTTGAAAAATCTTAAGATTTATTTCTATACTTTAGGTTTTGGAGAAAATTTAAATTTTTAGAGAAATTTTGCTACAAGAAAACTGAAGCCTTTTTTTCCTTACATACTTAACTTTAAAAAAAATTGTATTGTAAAAACAAAGGAAACTATGCAACTTTTCACACAAAATATTTTATTTTCCATAGACTTCCAATTTGGTTTTTCCAAAAAGGATAGTTTTCATGTAATCAACCAAATATAAGTGGTCGGACGTCAAGTTACGCAAAGACCATAGCAAATCATAAAGAGAGACATTTACTTTTGTTGTAGAATAAGGCCATCAAAAATAAAACCTAGGAGAAATTTGACATTTATTATTATAAAGCAGGGCACAGACTTGGTCCGGAGAATTTGGAATGAGGTGTACATGCGAGTCATACATCTGGGTTTTGCAGGGGTTTCCGCTATGCTTTTTATCATAGGGAAATACATGGACAGGGCCGTTATAGTATTTCATAGTTATATGGTTTTGTGGGACAACACAGTGTTCACTACTAGAATCTGGCCTTGTGAAATCCTCATTTTAACATAAGCAAGTTACTTGTAATCCAACTGCTTATATGTACCTACCTTAGTAGTACTTGTTCCCAAAGTCTGAATCTTAACCTCAGCATTTTGTATCATAGGGAACTCATTGCAATAATCTAGAGGCCTCTCTAAATGGGTCCCCTGCTCAGGTCCCTCCGGTCTCCTAGATGCGTTCCCAAAAACCGAAGGAAAGTTTTCCCCAGACCTCAAAGGGGTGTTAGAAGAGTCAAGCTTTCGTTCCCATTTTTCAGCGTTTACCATAAAGAATAGTGGATAGATAAGGGTAAATAAATTAAATTTACGCGACATATCACCAGCTTTAAGAAATTTTCAGAAAATGTTTTTTGTTTACAAAACTCTCAACATGCCAATTTTCAACCGCGGTCATAGAAAAAAAATTGGGTTCGGTCTGGCTGGCAGAGTTTAGGCCTGTTTTTGCGGGGTTAATACAGCATACCGGTATGTACAGTAACAGGGGTCCCATTAATTCCAAAAGATACATGTTCGTATTTTAAACCAATTTACCCCCCAGATGCACCGTAAAAATATTCGGATTAGTTTAGCTAATCCATGCTTCCTCTTTGTTCATTCATGTGAGATCAAGAGAGAAAAAGAATAGATTAGACCAAAAGGTGGCGCTGGCAGACCGGCGAGGTTTGGATAATAATAAGGGTTGGTCGTGCGATATAGAGGTCACGTGAGTTTTCCTTTTTTTAATTTTTGAGAACTTTTCATCATTACTATTAATTTACTCGTGTTGTCTCATAAGCGTTCTAACAAGTAAAATAAACGTAAATTATAACATACCGCGAGTATCTAACTACCTTCGAAAGGTAGTTAGATAGTATGGTACGTAAAACGTCATACTTGACGTCATGGTTATCTCATGGTTACTCGCAAAAATAAGATACAAAAATGTATATTTTTAAAGTTCAGTATGTTTCGGGTTTTTGCCAAAAAAATTATTTCTTGGTATTGTCTCTCCAAAATAAAATATAAATTAATACATTTTGACTTACAAACTACATGACATTTTTTTTTTAATCTGTTTTTTTTTTGTTTTTAGGTTGGCAACAATACCAGATATGTCACGTGACTGCTACAACTGTATTTATGGTTTTAAAATAAACCTTGCAGACGGAAAATAAATGTGTCAAATTTAAATTATAGGCCGATTTTTTTTTAATTAACACGCATTTTATTGAAAACAGTTTGTAATATTAAAACACCTCTAACCCGGGTCCCTTTTTTTAGAATCCATAATTAGAGGCCAAGCTGTGATCGTCTATAATATTATTGTTATAATTTTTATCGACCTTAACCCACAATAAAAACAATAGCAATAATTATTTTGGTGGGCCCTGTACGTTATGTCGTTTTAACCCAAGATTCTTTAGAGCTAATAAAAGAAATTGTTCATACTTAACTGATACGATTTTCTTGCTATCTGTCAAACTGGAACCACTACCATTTAGACCTTATCTATTCTCTTTTTCTTTTTTAAGGTCGTTCTTTCTTTTTGTTGTTTGGAATAAAATTTTGGTCTGCTGAACAATCTTGATCTCGTTGTTTAAATACGCAATCCGAGGAACTACCATCAAGAAACATATTTAACACAATTGTCCATTTTGTGCTTATAGACAATTGTGAAAACATACTCCCCCGTAGCATTCCCCGGTTGCCCAAATAAACACCGTATCAAAATATCTAGCTGTACCTAACTGCACCAATAAATAACAACATTTCGATTTTATGTTGTTTACTTATTTTTATTTAGAAATAATTAATTTGCTTTTGACACATGACAATAAACAAAAGGAACCTACCAGCACGGTCATTTTTTTCTTGTTAGAAATTGAAAATTATTTTCCTATTAACTAGATAGCGTTATTGCAACACCAAAAAATGGAATTAATTAATTAGTATTGCTAACATCCTTGGTAGTGTCTGACACCCACAACCAATTTTGTAACAATCAATACCTTTATGTTAATTAATATACCTTTACTATTGTCAATACCGTACCCAGTTCTGTTTTTCTACCCATGGTAGGAAAACTAGATTAGAAAATAATTTTTATTATGAAAAACGTTAAAGATTCCTTTCTTAATTTTCTTGCATTAATTTGGGAGGTTATTTTCTTATTATATAGATCGCGTTATTGCAACACCAAAAAATAGAATTAATTAATTAGTATTGCTATCATCCTTGGTAGTGTCTGACACCCACTACCAACTTTGTAGCAACACCTTTGTTTAATTAATCTACATTTAATATTGTCAATACCGTATCTAAGTCTGTTTTCCTACATATTGTAAGAAAATATTTTCGAAAATAACTTAAATACACGAAATCTTCGAGCAAAATAGATTTAAACAATTTCTTGGACCATATTCCCAGATAAGTAAGTAACCCACGAATTCCCCTGAAAAGGCTAAAGTTGTATTCCCCGCTCCCACAGGTCATGTCATGACATGCCTGGACAGTCCCGAACGTGGAGGTCTCCCACGTTGAAGGGAACACATGCTGTCCACACTACTTGTGCCATAGGAAACCAATTTTTGTCTCCGACGTGTTACTTAATTTCTGGGAACGTGGATTTTTTATTTTAAAAAAATATCTCAGAAAAAATAAAAAAAAGAAAACAAAAGAAATATGAAATAGTTCCCAGTCTAAGATATTGTCTATTAGGCTCGAATAACAGTTTGAAAATCTATTTAAAAGGTCTTTCTGATACGTTAATACTTATTTAATGCTGTTAATAGGTTCCACGTGTTAGAGATATGCCCTTATGATTTATTTGCAAGTTTGACAGATAACATCTCGTATCATAGGTTAACGAGTTTAAAAAGAGATAGAACAGAATAGAAGTTGATAAAAACTTTGAGTCCCCTTTTTTTTTATAAAATAATTCCCTCCCCCAATTTCTTTTACACACCTGGCGTAGTTTTTGTAGATTCGGCTTCATGCTGGATTGTTGTTGAAACGTTTAAAATACTGGATTTTTACTCTTTGTAGCCTTAAATTTTGTGTCAATATTTTCTCGTGCAGAATAATAATCTTATGAAATTTTTAAGTGATCCATGCTTTGCCGTGCCTTTGCTTTTTATAGTCATTAGAAGCGTATGAAAATATCATACCGATTTAGTGTCCTTTTATCCACCTTCGCCGCCATTTTCACTCAAAAGTGACAGATAATCCATTAGTTTTCTGTCAAAATGGCGGCGAAGGTGGATAAAAGGACACTAAAACGATAAGAGCTGATCGGCCTATGTGGAGAGGGTAATGATATAGCCCTTATGAACGACGCCTCTATGCAATGTATTTCTTTCCCAAAATAACTCTGTCAACACCCTTAATACGAGATGAGTTTTCTGTGTAACTTGCTCGATTTAAACCACGTTTTGGTTTCAATATTTTACGTGAATTACTGATGTATTTTAATCTTTTTTTAAAAAATGTAAAGAAAATTTACAAAAACTAGGGGACCCCAGTGTGGGACGTCTCAATATCCACGTTTTTATTGTGCGATGTGGCAACAAGGCGAATTAAGTCTGGCAACAACATACCGTGACGTCATTAATTTTGCCATACCGGTATGCTGTATTAACCCCGCAGAAACAGGCCTAGTTTTTTGGTAAGTTTTGTCAATTTTTTGTATTAATAGTATTTAAGCTTGTCCTAAATATGAAAATAATTTGTAAACAATATTTTGTAGATTTTTGTTAAATGTTTGAAGTTTTGTAGTGAAAACACACAGCTCAAGTTTTTTCAATTAGGACATATGTCTGCCTCGCTTATGCAAACAAAGTAAAGAACCTACTTACGTTTAAAATATGTATAACGGGACGATGAAATCGACCAAACCTGTTGAATAAACCATTAAAAATATGGAACTTAAAAAGTGTGGTCCAGCTCTAAGAAAGGCGATGAGACTATTTGAGAAAGTCGAGGACACTTGGGCCTCTAACAGGTGGGTGTTTTATCAACTGACAACAAAGGAAAATTCAGTTTAGACACATGAAAAGCTCCAACATATAATTTACGAAGTTGCTTAAAGTTACCCACAGTGGTTCAAAGTTACCCCAAATGATGAATAAATATCATATGGTTTGTGATAAAGTTGATTTTGGTATTTTCAGGACATAAATAGGGGGCCCTTGAGCACTACATGTGTAAATTTGAGCCCAATAATATCTTTCACAGAGAATGTAAAACTTCCTAGATTAATGAGGGCAGGAATTAAAAAACTCAACAAATCGACCAACACCCGTTTCTAGTAGGTTTGTACACCAGACAGCTAAAGGCAGATTCAGAGTTCCATAAGGTAAGTGGTATGAGGTATGTGGTAAGACGCAAGGAAAATAAACAATGGGAAACACATGCATGCTGCTCTTACCGCTTATCAATTGTGACTTATGGAACACTATAAACAGCAGCATGTGTTTGCTATAGTTTCTGATAGGTATTTTATAAATCTATTTTTGTTGTTTTAATTGACCGGGTTCCTATTGATAATATAATATAAGGGCAGGTTTATGCAGCAACTTAAGTTAATTAAATAAATTAAATAGGGAAAATAGAGGTGGACAAACATGAAAAATGTGCAGCCGGGAAAATGAATATGATAAAAAATATTAGTAATTTAGAGTAAGGGAATGGAGTTGCAGGTATCAAACCCAAAAGAAATAGAGTTTGGAGAGGTTTCTTTTTTAATTTTTTGAAAAGTAAGAATGTGGGGTAAGATAGTTGGAGGTATTTCTGTCAAAATATGGGTTGTGTGGTTTTGGCTGTTTTTTTTAAAGTTGCAAGTATGTCTGTCGAAATATAGGTTGTGGAGGAAATAGAGTCTGGAATCTAAAACTGTGTTTCTTTTTTAATTTTTGGAAAATTTGCAATTTAGGGTGGGGGTATGAAGTTGAAAGTATGTCCTTCAAAATATGGGTTTTGGGGTATCAAACCAAAAAAAATAGAGTCTGCAATCCAAAAATGTGTGTTTTTTTTTAATTTATAATTTAGCGTGGGGGAATAGAGTTGGGCATATGTCTGTCAAAATATGGGTTATGGGGTAATAAACCAAGGAAAATAGAGTTTGGAATATAAAGCAGTGTTTTTTTTTTAATTTCTTGGAATGTAATATTTTAGAGTGGGATGGGGAAGGGAATTGGGGGTATGTCTGTCAAAATATGGATTGGGGGGTATCAAACCAAACAAAAATAAATCCTGGAATCTGACACTGTGTTTTTTATGGGAAAAACTACAACACTTTTTAAAATTAGATAAATATATATTTAAAAAAGTACCTACGGTGTTGTGGTTTTTATATTTAACTGATAGGAAACCTCGCCCTTCAAGTCACTAAATTTTCTTTTGTTTGACCTATCTTGGGATGATGTTGATAATGATACATCCACTTCCTAATAGCAGTGGCGCACTGAGGTTTTGGGGTTAAAACCTCCCTGAGAAGCCTGGTTATATACCATTGGCATAATCAAATAACAGCAGAAATAAAATGCATGAGGCTGGACTTTAGCTTTTAACAAAAATCTTTAAAAAATCATAAATTGCAAAATTTTTACCTGCGGACCTGTAACACCTTTCATTTTTACGATTTTGTTCGCTCATGACCGCTATAAAAATTTTTGATTTTTTATTTGTTTTTAATTTTGATCAACCTTGAAGCCGTATCTTCAATGTAATTTTATCAAAACATTTTGCCTGAGATTTTATTATTGTCTTATATTATTATTATTTCGCAAAAATTTTCCCCTCCACACATTTTATATTTATACAAACAAATTAAGGGTAAATAAACAACTCAAATTCCCATAAATATATACTATTTTAGTTTTTCTTTTTATTTCCAATATCAAATACAAACCAAGAGCCTTAGCTATGTTGGTTTTAGAATAACACAGTTTTGATAGTATTTTTACAAAAGTGAGGTAATGTAGTCTAGAATGTTTTATGTAGAGGTTTAAAGTAGGTTAAATTAGATTAACATATTAGATTAGATCTCGGGTATCAAAGTAATTAGTCAAAAGTAGTTTTTTTTATTTCAATTTTAAATCATTTAGGATGGCAGTCTTTCGTGTTTCTGGGTAGTTTGTTATACAAAATCAGTCCTATTGAGAAAATGCTTCTTTGTGCACCTGTAGTTCACATTTTTTCTGTGCGGAAATTCCCCTGCTGTCTAGTATGGTAATCATGCACATCTTCTGTCTGAATTAGAGTAATGTTTGTATGTGTTTGAGATAGTTGATATTTGTGATTGAATGTACATACTTGGAGAATGTATAGAGATTTTATGTTAAGAATTCCTTTTGGACCATAAAGAGTTTCTGTTAAGTAAAGACATGGCAACTGGAATACATATTTAAGGGCTCTATTCTGCAACACCATAAGAGGATGCAGTTGCTTCTGGTTTGTATTGCCCCATATAATGGTTAAATATGGTAAATTGACGCTGTTGTATATTTATATATTTTGCAATTCTTCCAAGCATTCCCACAGCTGGAGCGATTTTGTGACATATTTTTAATATATGTTGTTCCCATGTAAGATGATTATCCAAGTACAATCCAAGATACTTAATGAGATTTTGCTTGCTAAATTTAAATTTCCCTAAATTTCATTGCTGGTCTCTGTTTACATCTATATTGAGTGAGAGTTTGAGATATCTCAGCCATTTGTCTATCTCATTTAAATCTTTTTCAATAATCTGTTGTAGTGTTTTGGGATCTTTTTCTGCATATAGCAATCCTGTGTCATCTGCATATAAATATAAAACACATCTTAAAGGCAGACTGGAAATAGAGTTCATATAAACGAGAAACAATGTGGGTCCCAGTATAGACCCTCGGGGAACTCCACATACTATATCTTCTGTTGTAGTACTTAACACATTGTTACATAGTACTTTTTGTATTCGGCCACTCAGATAGTCTCTCAACCATACCAAAGCCATCCCAGTTATTTTATTTTGCTCTAGCACTGCAAGTCCAATGACACAAATACACAGCTTAACCCATCATCCATTTTACCATATATATCTGTAATCAGGTCGGTAGCAGCTGACACTGTGCTTGAATTGCGCCTAAAACCATAGTAGTAGTAAGTAGTAGTAACCATGCTTTATTGTCTAAGAAAATACAATCTTGTTGACAAAGACAAAGACTTAAATCTAATATCTATAAGCACCTAATAAAAGTTAAACGACTTAATAATATATATTTTTTTTAAAAAGCTACCTTTTAAAACAAAAATAAAAAATTTTCCTTCTTAATAAAATAGAAGTAAATGGCAAATATAAAATAGCTAACTATCCTCTATTAATTAAAGTTTAACATTTAAAATTTAAAATAGATCCAAGTCAATATTTTTCTTGATTGTCAGGAAATTAAAATAGAACGAATTTTTTAACATATTAAATATAAAACAGTATATAATAATACACACATGCGTACAAAGAAAGAAACAAGAACAAAATAGTTAAGCATTGTCTATTATACCAGGAATCTGAGGAATCAAAGAACTGTACAAGTTAGTGATTAACACAGGCTTCCAAAATTTTTGACATGGCTGTTAAGAGAGATATAGGTCGATAGCTTCCAGGTTGCTTTGAGTCACCTCCTTTATACAGTGGTACAACTTTTGCCATTTTCATCAAGTTTGGGACTGATCCAGTGATAAGAGATAGATTAACTAACTTGGTTATAGTAGGTATTAATTCTACTTTGAATTCTTTAATCACATCAATGCTGAGGCCATCACTGCTTGGGGCTTTTCCTTTTTTTAAGTTTTTTTTTAGTTTAATTTTCAAAGTCAAAAAATGCATTTTAAGTGTTATTTTCTCCCAAAATTTTGCCAGGGGCGCATTCAAACATGAGTTTGATATCAAATTTTGGATATGTATTTATTAATTTTTAAATTTGCTTGACACATCCCTCCCTCTATATTTGAGCCCAGGTCCGCGCTTGTTTCCTTGTATCAATTATGGTCACATTTTTACTTCAAATTAAGTTTTTTTTATTATTTATCTTTAAAAACCCACCCCGAAGCCAATTCCTGGGTGCGCTACTGCTAATAGTAAATAGGAATAATATACCGAATTTGACAATTTTTTTAAAATATTTAAACTTAATTTGTGCGGGGTTAATTTTTAATATGCCGGAAAGTGCTCTTTAGCAAAAAAAAAAATTCGCGCGCAAAGAAGTAGTAGTAGCATTATTTTTTTAAGTGGTTTTTTTATTACTTTTTTACGAAACTGTTTGCTTTCAATACAAAAAAAATGCGCACATTCAAAAGTTTTTCATGGGATAATACTGTGCATGAGTAATACTCAAAAACCTTAAAATGGACCACACATAAAAAAAAACATATTTTCACGAGATTCGTTTAACCCTTTCCCCCACCATATAGGTATTACTATTTTTTAAAAAATTGGAGAAAAAATCACCGTTTCAGACTCTAAACTCTATTTTGTATGGTTTGAAAACGGCAACACGTCATATTTCTCATTTGGATAATATAATCTTTACACCCACTGTCAGTTTCGTAAAAAACTAAAAAATAAATTTTTATTAAAAAAAACCTTTTAAAGAAGCTTTTATTAAATTCACTCCAAAGTATAAAATAATTTTTTATCTTTCTGATACCATAATAAAAGCGATGGGCGCAAATTAAAAATTTTAACTTTAGGTATAGTATATCGGTCACATCGACGATTCACCTAAGAAACAGTTGTATTACTCTATAACCTAGGGACATTTTCAAAGGCTTGGCAAGCACGGCAATCTCACCCGTTCTCAGCTTCTTTAGATGAAAGCATTATATTTATCATTTGAATAGAAAAATATTTTTGTTCTTCTTTTGTATAGTTCTCTCTTTGTCACTGTAAAGTTAAAATTTTTAATTTGCGCCCATCGCTTTAAGAAAAATAAAACATTATTTTTTACTTTTGAGTGCATTTAATAAAAGTTTGTTCTTTAAAAGTTTTTTTGAATAAAAAATATTTTTTTTTATTTTTAGATTTGTACCCTAAATCGTCCATTTTGAATCCGCCATATTGAAATTTTCAAATCTGATCAAAAATTCATATTCCCTTCCTGAAAAACTCGTGTATGCCAATTTTGGTTTAAATCGAACAAACTAAATCTTTTCCCCCCTCCACTTCCCTCATGAGAGGAAAGTGTGTACCTAATAATACCATATTATTGTATTGTCGCCGGACCTATAAACGCATACGAAATTTGAACACACCCTTAATTTTTAGATTTGTACCCGTAATCGTTCATTTTGAATCCGCCATATTGAAATTTTCCAATCTGATTAAAAATTCATAATCCTCCTCCTTAAAAACCCCTGTATGCCAATTTTGATTGAAATCGAACAAACTAAATCACTTCCTTCGTTAGAAGGAGGTGGGTACCTGAGAATACGATATTATTGTATTTTCACCAGAACTATAAACGCACACCAAACGAAAATCGTCCATCTTGAATCCGCCATAATTATTGAATTTTCAGAATCTGATCAAAAATTCGCATTCCTTATCCCCAAAAGCCGCTGTATACCAATTTTGTTTTGGTTGAAATCGGACAAACTTAGGTGTGTTCCCCCCTCCACTCCCCTCGTAGGGGGGAGGGGTGCCTAATAATGACATAATATTTTATTGTCACCGGAATTGTAAATGCATGCCAAATTTGAAGGCAATCGGATGTGTATAAGTTAGTTAAAATTGGTTAGCAAAAGATGACCAAAAATCGTCCATCTTGAATCTGTCATATTGAATTTTCAAAATCTGATTAGAAATTCATTATCTTCATCCCCAAGTGCCACAACACACCAAATTTCAACGAAATCGAGAGTACTTCAACTGTACCCCCCTCCACCCCCTTCGAGTAGGGGGAGCTGTCAATTTCATCACACTATATTCTTGTGTTGTATCCGCAACTATATAAGCATGGCAAATTTAAAGCCGATCGGATGTCGGGAAGTTGGTCAAAATTAAGTTTCAAGATTCCACCCCAAAAACATATCTAGTTATATACAAACAAAACAAAAGTTAAATAAAAGCTTGTAAAAATGCCCATTTTAGAGTTTTATGGTTCTTTTTTCTTACTTCTGCTAAAATATTTTTTGAATCTAAAATTATCAAGCACAGGGTAGTTGATCACTTTAAAGGGTCTGACCCATATATGTATGAGGTTCATACATATATGGTCTGACCCAACACCATTCTCAACTAAAAAGCCAGTTAACTCTTATCTCTTCAGTGCCCTTTAGCCAAATATCGCCGCCATTTTTATAACCAAATTGACAGGTAAAACATGTATTTTCTGTCAGTTGTGTGTCAATATGACCGCTATAGTAGGCTAAAGGATACTAAATCGAAAAAGAGTTAACTGGCTTTTTAGTTAGCAGGTGTTGTCTGACCTTAATACTATCACTTTCTCTGTCTTTTGTTTTCTCTTAATGCTATTGCCATATTCCATTGCAATCTTGATGCCAGCAATAAGCTGGTAACATATCACATGTAGCAACTGTAAACCTATCATATTTTAAAAATTGATATCTCGAAAACTAATTACATATCACTAACCAAAATTTTACCAGAAGTTAATAGAAACCTTATGGTAATTTGCAAAATTTTTTATATTCTACGTGGTCCCCCGTGAAAGATATATGCATCCAAAAATACAAAAAAATAACAAAGATTGCCAAATTTAAAATATTGTAATATAAGAGTCCTCAATGATATTTTAATAATAATATACTTTTTAAGAAAAGTACATATCTTTCTTTTAATATGAGTAATTTAATTGCAAAAACACATATTATTTGCAAAAAAACTTTTAAAATTTTTTTTCCCTTACATTTGGACAATAAATGTCAAAAGAGTTTAAGTGCTATAGTAAACTCAGTTCCATAATAACCAACATACAAGAAATAACACAAATATCTGAAAACCATCAAATTTGATGAATAAATCACAGTTATAGGAAGCTAAAAATGCAGACCTTAAAACTGGCAATGGTCTGTCGGTCGATATAGAAAAAATAAAAGCAAACAAATCACTCGGTTGATAGAAAGGTAAAAATAAAATCAATTGCTTATAGATAGGTTAAAAAGGCAGGCCTTAAAACTGGCAATGGTCTGTCGCTCGATATAAAACAATCTTGTTCGTCCCGACAAAAGATGTACCTTCTTTTCTAAAATGACAAAAATCCCTTGGTTATTGGAAAGTAATCATGCAGGCCTTGAAACTGGCATTGGTCTGTGGCTTGATATAAAAAAATTAAATCAAACAAATCACTTGGGTATAGGAAGAAAAAAAAAACGCAGGCCTTTAAACTGGCAACGGTCTGTTGCTCGATATAAAATAATAAAATTAAAGAAATTACTCGGTTATAGGAAGGTAAAAATGCAAGCCTTGAAACTGGCATGGTCTGTCGCTCGATATAATAAATTATAAAATCAAACAAATCGCTCGGTTATAGGAAGGTAAAAATTCACTCCTTGAAACTGGCAATAGTATGTCTTTCGGGGATGATGCGATTAAAACTAACTGTTGTTAATTTTTAATTGTTGGTTTGTGCACGCGAATTGGAGGTACACACAGCTCAGTGCGGGGTCGGGGCACTGTGCCACTTAAAAACATATAAAATAAATTTGAAATTAAAAAACTGCAGACCTTAAAACTGGCAATGGTCTGTCGCTTGATACAAAAAAGTAAAATCAAACAAATTAAAAACAAATCACATGGTTACCGAAAGATAGAAATGCAGGCCTTGGAATTGGCAATGGTCTGTTGCTCAATATAAAAAAATTAAAACCAAATCAATTCACTCGGTTATGAAAAGGTAAAAATGCAGCCCTTGAAACTGGCAATGGTCTGTTGCTCGAAATAAAAAAATAAAATAAAACAACTCACTCGTTTATAGGAAGGTAAAAATGCAGGCCTTGAAACTCGCAATGGTCTGTCGCTCGATATAATAAATTATAAAATCAAACAAAGCGCTCGGTATATAAAGGTAAAAAATGGTAAATTACTCGGTTATAGAAAGTTAAATGCAGGCATGAAACTGGCAATGGTCTGTTTACTCGTATAAAAAAATTAAATCAACCAAATCAATTAGTTAACGGAAGGTAAAAATGCAGGCTTTGAAACTAGCAATGTAAGGTGACCAACCGTCCCGGTTTGACCGGGACAGTCCCGATTTTTAACCATCTGTCCCGGGGAAAAAATCCGTCCCGGATAGTCCCGGTTTTTCACTAAAAGTTCGGTTCGCCCCGGTTTTGATACCACTGTATACTTTAAAATCACTGCAATTAAAAAAGCGGATGTTCTCTGCCATCTATAAATTTGAATTGAAACCTTACTTAAATTATTTTTCTTTAATAAGTATTTTGGAAAATACATCTTAATATTATTAGGGGTGCATATAAGAAAAAATACATGATATACAATACATTGAATGGCCGGAGTGTCCCGGTTTTGCCCCTTTAGGAGTTGGTCACCTTAAGCAATGGTCTGTCGCTCCATATAAAAAAATGGAAACAAATAAATTGCTCACTTATAGGTTCATACAACGGTTATAGGAATAAAGTAAAAATGCAGACCTTGAAACGGGTAATATTCTGTCGATCGATATAAAAAAATAAAAACAAACAAATTACTAGGTTATAGAGAGGTAAAAATAAAATCAATCGCTTATAGGAAGGTTAAAAAGGCAAGCCTTGAAACTGGCAATGGTCTGTCGCTCGATATAAAAAAATCTTGTAGGAAGGCAAAAATGCAGGCTTTGAAACTGGCAATGGTCTGTCGCTCGATATAAAAAAATTAAATCAGACAAATCATTCGGGTATAGGAAGGTAAATATGTGGGCTTTAAACCTGGCAATTGCTATGGGTATTGAGTTCGTTTTCAAAACTCATTCTATTTTTTTTTTATATAGCGTGTTCTTGGTCTTGATGAAGAACACGCTATATAAAAGAAAAAGATACAATGAATTTTGAAAACGAACTCAATACCCATGAAAACATAGCAAATGGTCTGTTGCCGGACGTCACTTATGAGGCAGACACAATTTCATATCCTATTTAACTTGAGGCTGTGTGTTTCCACCACAAGACTTCAAACATTTAACAAAAATCCACCAAAAATCTTCCAAATATTTAAATTTTTTTCATATTCAGGCTTGCCAACCAAAGAAAAAAAGCAATGTAACCATGTCGTCACAGCTAAGTTAAATGTGACGTCATGGTAAGGTGTAGTTACTCGCAAAAATACCGTTCACCCTGTTACCATACCTACCGGTATGCTGTACTAACCTCGCAAAAACCGACCTTTTTTTTCCGCATTTGTGAAGACTGTTGGTTCGTTTTGTAACCTCCAAACTTTAAATAAATAAAAAAAAATCAAAGTTATTTTAAAGACGCCTAAAAAGTTAAAGAGTGTGTAAAAATATATAGGTAAGTGACCAGAAATAAAAAAAGGGTATGACACCTTGTATTTGTTCTGTCAGTGGTGATGACTATGTTGATAGAATATTTTGTTGAAAGAAAGGCCAAAATCTTCGGTAATTATACAGTATACGGTTTTCTGCCATTTTTGATTTTTTATGAAAAATTCTTTATGCGCCCGATTTTTTTTTTTAAGAGAAAAAAGGGTGCCTGGGGGGGGGGTTGTAATATTTTTTTTGATTGTTTTGGATTGGGTTGGATTAGGTTGGGTTGGACTGTGTTGGATTGGGTTGTATTAGTGAAAAAAAATTTAAAAAAAACAAAAAAAAAACAACCGGCGCAGGCGGATTTGGGGTCCTAGGGACTCTAGTAGGTGCCCCCATAAAGAATTTTTCATAAAAAATCAAAAATGGCAGAAAGCTGTATACTGCATAATTACCAAATCTTCAAATATTGTTGCAAAGAGAGTGGAGTGTTGAGGGTAAATTTGGATACCTAAGCAATAAAAAGGTGAAAACAGATAAAAAATGGTAAAAATAATAACTATTTTCAAAGCAGGCCAACTTGACCTTGTAGATTGCAAATCAACATTCTCTAAGGATGTCCAGAAGCAATTTTATTATGCATGAAATCGGCTACCGGCACTGCCGGAAGAGATTGACCGCATTCTGTCAATTGTTAAGAAAAAGTGAAAATCATAAAAAATAAGTGGAAAAGGGGGCTGTTGAGGAGAAATTTTCACTTCTATGTCTACGTTCTTTGACGAACTGAACTGCAGCCCAGTCACGTTAGGTCTGAACGTTATTCGTGCGTAAACGCATCTTTAAAAAGAAGACAGAATATTGCTCCATTTTTCACTTCTACGTCTACGTTCTTTGACGAACTGAACTGCAGCCCAGTCACGTTAGGTCTGAACGTTATTCGTGCGTAAACGCATCTTTAAAAAGAAGACAGAATATTGCTCCATTTTTCACTTCTACGTCTACGTTCTTTGACGAACTGAACTGCAGCCCAGTCACGTTAGGTCTGAACGTTATTCGTGCGTAAACGCATCTTTAAAAAGAAGACAGAATATTGCTCCATTTTTCACTTCTACGTCTACGTTCTTTGACGAACTGAACTGCAGCCCAGTCACGTTAGGTCTGAACGTTATTCGTGCGTAAACGCATCTTTAAAAAGAAGACAGAATATTGCTCCATTTTTCTCTTCTACGTCTACGTTCTTTGACGAACTGAACTGCAGCCCAGTCACGTTAGGTCTGAACGTTATTCGTGCGTAAACGCATCTTTAAAAAGAAGACAGAATATTGCTCCATTTTTCACTTCTACGTCTACGTTCTTTGACGAACTGAACTGCAGCCCAGTCACGTTAGGTCTGAACGTTATTCGTGCGTAAACGCATCTTTAAAAAGAAGACAGAATATTGCTCCATTTTTCACTTCTACGTCTACGTTCTTTGACGAACTGAACTGCAGCCCAGTCACGTTAGGTCTGAACGTTATTCGTGCGTGAACGCATCTTTAAAAAGAAGACAGAATATTGCCTCATTTTTCACTTCTAAGTCTACGTTCTTTGACGAACTGAACTGCAGCCCAGTCACGTTAGGTCTGAACGTTATTCACGCGTAAACGCATCTTTAAAAAGAAGACAGAATATTGCTCCATTTTTCACTTCTACGTCTACGTTCTTTGACGAACTGAACTGCAGCCCAGTCACGTTAGGTCTGAACGTTATTCGCGCGTAAACGCATCTTTAAAAAGAAGACAGAATATTGCTCCATTTTTCACTTCTACGTCTACGTTCTTTGACGAACTGAACTGCAGCCCAGTCACGTTAGGTCTGAACGTTATTCGCGCGTAAACGCATCTTTAAAAAGAAGACAGAATATTGCTCCATTTTTCACTTCTACGTCTACGTTCTTTGACGAACTGAACTGAAGCCCAGTCACGTTAGGTCTGAACGTTATTCACGCGTAAACGCATCTTTAAAAAGAAGACAGAATATTGCTCCATTTTTCACTTCTACGTCTACGTTCTTTGACGAACTGAACTGCAGCCCAGTCACGTTAGGTCTGAACGTTATTCGCGCGTAAACGCATCTTTAAAAAGAAGACAGAATATTGCTCCATTTTTCACTTCTACGTCTACGTTCTTTGACGAACTGAACTGCAGCCCAGTCACGTTAGGTCTGAACGTTATTCGCGCGTAAACGCATCTTTAAAAAGAAGACAGAATATTGCTCCATTTTTCACTTCTACGTCTACGTTCTTTGACGAACTGAACTGCAGCCCAGTCACGTTAGGTCTGAACGTTATTCGTGCGTGAACGCATCTTTAAAAAGAAGACAGAATATTGCTCCATTTTTCACTTCTACGTCTACGTTCTTTGACGAACTGCACTGCAGCCCAGTCACGTTAGGTCTGAACGTTATTCGCGCGTAAACGCATCTTTAAAAAGAAGACAGAATATTGCTCCATTTTTCACTTCTACGTCTACGTTCTTTGACGAACTGAACTGCAGCCCAGTCACGTTAGGTCTGAACGTTATTCGCGCGTAAACGCATCTTTAAAAAGAAGACAGAATATTGCTCCATTTTTCACTTCTACGTCTACGTTCTTTGACGAACTGAACTGCAGCCCAGTCACGTTAGGTCTGAACGTTATTCGCGCGTAAACGCATCTTTAAAAAGAAGACAGAATATTGCTCCATTTTTCACTTCTACGTCTACGTTCTTTGACGAACTGAACTGCAGCCCAGTCACGTTAGGTCTGAACGTTATTCGCGCGTAAACGCATCTTTAAAAAGAAGACAGAATATTGCTCCATTTTTCACTTCTACGTCTACGTTCTTTGACGAACTGAACTGCAGCCCAGTCACGTTAGGTCTGAACGTTATTCGCGCGTAAACGCATCTTTAAAAAGAAGACAGAATATTGCTCCATTTTTCACTTCTACGTCTACGTTCTTTGACGAACTGAACTGCAGCCCAGTCACGTTAGGTCTGAACGTTATTCGCGCGTAAACGCATCTTTAAAAAGAAGACAGAATATTGCTCCATTTTTCACTTCTACGTCTACGTTCTTTGACGAACTGAACTGCAGCCCAGTCACGTTAGGTCTGAACGTTATTCGTGCGTGAACGCATCTTTAAAAAGAAGACAGAATATTGCTCCATTTTTCACTTCTACGTCTACCTTCTTTGACGAACTGAACTGCAGCCCAGTCACGTTAGGTCTGAACGTTATTCGCGCGTAAACGCATCTTTAAAAAGAAGACAGAATATTGCTCCATTTTTCACTTCTACGTCTACGTTCTTTGACGAACTGAACTGCAGCCCAGTCACGTTAGGTCTGAACGTTATTCGCGCGTAAACGCATCTTTAAAAAGAAGACAGAATATTGCTCCATTTTTCACTTCTACGTCTACGTTCTTTGACGAACTGAACTGCAGCCCAGTCACGTTAGGTCTGAACGTTATTCGCGCGTAAACGCATCTTTAAAAAGAAGACAGAATATTGTTCCATTTTTCACTTCTACGTCTACGTTCTTTGACGAACTGAACTGCAGCCCAGTCACGTTAGGTCTGAACGTTATTCGCGCGTAAACGCATCTTTAAAAAGAAGACAGAATATTGCTCCATTTTTCACTTCTACGTCTACGTTCTTTGACGAACTGAACTGCAGCCCAGTCACGTTAGGTCTGAACGTTATTCGCGCGTAAACGCATCTTTAAAAAGAAGACAATATTGCTCCATTTTTCACTTCTACGTCTACGTTCTTTGACGAACTGAACTGCAGCCCAGTCACGTTAGGTCTGAACGTTATTCGCGCGTAAACGCATCTTTAAAAAGAAGACAGAATATTGCTCCATTTTTCACTTCTACGTCTACGTTCTTTGACGAACTGAACTGCAGCCCAGTCACGTTAGGTCTGAACGTTATTCGCGCGTAAACTCATCTTTAAAAAGAAGACAGAATATTGCTCCATTTTTCACTTCTACGTCTACGTTCTTTGACGAACTGAACTGCAGCCCAGTCACGTTAGGTCTGAACGTTATTCGCGCGTAAACGCATCTTTAAAAAGAAGACAGAATATTGCTCCATTTTTCACTTCTACGTCTACGTTCTTTGACGAACTGAACTGCAGCCCAGTCACGTTAGGTCTGAACGTTATTCGCGCGTAAACGCATCTTTAAAAAGAAGACAGAATATTGCTCCATTTTTCACTTCTACGTCTACGTTCTTTGACGAACTGAACTGCAGCCCAGTCACGTTAGGTCTGAACGTTATTCGCGCGTAAACTCATCTTTAAAAAGAAGACAGAATATTGCTCCATTTTTCACTTCTACGTCTACGTTCTTTGACGAACTGAACTGCAGCCCAGTTACGTTAGGTCTGAACGTTATTCACGCGTGAACGCATCTTTAAAAAGAAGACAGAATATTGCTCCATTTTTCACTTCTACGTCTACGTTCTTTGACGAACTGAACTGCAGCCCAGTCACGTTAGGTCTGAACGTTATTCGCGCGTAAACTCATCTTTAAAAAGAAGACAGAATATTGCTCCATTTTTCACTTCTACGTCTACGTTCTTTGACGAACTGAACTGCAGCCCAGTCACGTTAGGTCTGAACGTTATTCGCGCGTAAACGCATCTTTAAAAAGAAGACAGAATATTGCTCCATTTTTCACTTCTACGTCTACGTTCTTTGACGAACTGAACTGCAGCCCAGTCACGTTAGGTCTGAACGTTATTCGCGCGTAAACGCATCTTTAAAAAGAAGACAGAATATTGCTCCATTTTTCACTTCTACGTCTACGTTCTTTGACGAACTGAACTGCAGCCCAGTCACATTAGGTCTGAACGTTATTCGCGCTTAAACGCATCTTTAAAAAGAAGACAGAATATTGCTCCATTTTTCACTTCTACGTCTACGTTCTTTGACGAACTGAACTGCAGCCCAGTCACGTTAGGTCTGAACGTTATTCGCGCGTAAACGCATCTTTAAAAAGAAGACAGAATATTGTTCCATTTTTCACTTCTACGTCTACGTTCTTTGACGAACTGAACTGCAGCCCAGTCACGTTAGGTCTGAACGTTATTCGCGCGTAAACGCATCTTTAAAAAGAAGACAGAATATTGCTCCATTTTTCACTTCTACGTCTACGTTCTTTGACGAACTGAACTGCAGCCCAGTCACGTTAGGTCTGAACGTTATTCGCGCGTAAACGCATCTTTAAAAAGAAGACAATATTGCTCCATTTTTCACTTCGTTCTTTGACGAACTGAACTGCAGCCCAGTCACGTTAGGTCTGAACGTTATTCGCGCGTAAACGCATCTTTAAAAAGAAGACAGAATATTGCTCCATTTTTCACTTCTACGTCTACGTTCTTTGACGAACTGAACTGCAGCCCAGTCACGTTAGGTCTGAACGTTATTCACGCGTGAACGCATCTTTAAAAAGAAGACAGAATATTGCTCCATTTTTCACTTCTACGTCTACGTTCTTTGACGAACTGAACTGCAGCCCAGTCACGTTAGGTCTGAACGTTATTCGCGCGTAAACTCATCTTTAAAAAGAAGACAGAATATTGCTCCATTTTTCACTTCTACGTCTACGTTCTTTGACGAACTGAACTGCAGCCCAGTCACGTTAGGTCTGAACGTTATTCGCGCGTAAACGCATCTTTAAAAAGAAGACAGAATATTGCTCCATTTTTCACTTCTACGTCTACGTTCTTTGACGAACTGAACTGCAGCCCAGTCACGTTAGGTCTGAACGTTATTCGCGCGTAAACGCATCTTTAAAAAGAAGACAGAATATTGCTCCATTTTTCACTTCTACGTCTACGTTCTTTGACGAACTGAACTGCAGCCCAGTCACGTTAGGTCTGAACGTTATTCGCGCGTAAACGCATCTTTAAAAAGAAGACAGAATATTGCTCCATTTTTCACTTCTACGTCTACGTTCTTTGACGAACTGAACTGCAGCCCAGTCACGTTAGGTCTGAACGTTATTCGTGCGTGAACGCATCTTTAAAAAGAAGACAGAATATTGCTCCATTTTTCACTTCTACGTCTACCTTCTTTGACGAACTGAACTGCAGCCCAGTCACGTTAGGTCTGAACGTTATTCGCGCGTAAACGCATCTTTAAAAAGAAGACAGAATATTGCTCCATTTTTCACTTCTACGTCTACGTTCTTTGACGAACTGAACTGCAGCCCAGTCACGTTAGGTCTGAACGTTATTCGTGCGTAAACGCATCTTTAAAAAGAAGACAGAATATTGCTCCATTTTTCACTTCTACGTCTACGTTCTTTGACGAACTGAACTGCAGCCCAGTCACGTTAGGTCTGAACGTTATTCGTGCGTAAACGCATCTTTAAAAAGAAGACAGAATATTGCTCCATTTTTCACTTCTACGTCTACGTTCTTTGACGAACTGAACTGCAGCCCAGTC
Organism: Oxystoma pomonae; assembly: GCA_963921995.1. Lineage (NCBI taxonomy): Eukaryota > Metazoa > Arthropoda > Insecta > Coleoptera > Brentidae > Oxystoma > Oxystoma pomonae. Next base: position 667,659 of record OY998167.1, on the reverse strand, counting down.
ACGTTAGGTCTGAACGTTATTCGTGCGTAAACGCATCTTTAAAAAGAAGACAGAATATTGCTCCATTTTTCACTTCTACGTCTACGTTCTTTGACGAACTGAACTGCAGCCCAGTCACGTTAGGTCTGAACGTTATTCGCGCGTAAACGCATCTTTAAAAAGAAGACAGAATATTGCTCCATTTTTCACTTCTACGTCTACGTTCTTTGACGAACTGAACTGCAGCCCAGTCACATTAGGTCTGAACGTTATTCGCGCTTAAACGCATCTTTAAAAAGAAGACAGAATATTGCTCCATTTTTCACTTCTACGTCTACGTTCTTTGACGAACTGAACTGCAGCCCAGTCACGTTAGGTCTGAACGTTATTCGCGCGTAAACGCATCTTTAAAAAGAAGACAGAATATTGTTCCATTTTTCACTTCTACGTCTACGTTCTTTGACGAACTGAACTGCAGCCCAGTCACGTTAGGTCTGAACGTTATTCGCGCGTAAACGCATCTTTAAAAAGAAGACAGAATATTGCTCCATTTTTCACTTCTACGTCTACGTTCTTTGACGAACTGAACTGCAGCCCAGTCACGTTAGGTCTGAACGTTATTCGCGCGTAAACGCATCTTTAAAAAGAAGACAATATTGCTCCATTTTTCACTTCGTTCTTTGACGAACTGAACTGCAGCCCAGTCACGTTAGGTCTGAACGTTATTCGCGCGTAAACGCATCTTTAAAAAGAAGACAGAATATTGCTCCATTTTTCACTTCTACGTCTACGTTCTTTGACGAACTGAACTGCAGCCCAGTCACGTTAGGTCTGAACGTTATTCACGCGTGAACGCATCTTTAAAAAGAAGACAGAATATTGCTCCATTTTTCACTTCTACGTCTACGTTCTTTGACGAACTGAACTGCAGCCCAGTCACGTTAGGTCTGAACGTTATTCGTGCGTGAACGCATCTTTAAAAAGAAGACAGAATATTGCTCCATTTTTCACTTCTACGTCTACGTTCTTTGACGAACTGAACTGCAGCCCAGTCACGTTAGGTCTGAACGTTATTCGCGCGTAAACGCATCTTTAAAAAGAAGACAGAATATTGCTCCATTTTTCACTTCTACGTCTACGTTCTTTGACGAACTGAACTGCAGCCCAGTCACGTTAGGTCTGAACGTTATTCGCGCGTAAACGCATCTTTAAAAAGAAGACAGAATATTGCTCCATTTTTCACTTCTACGTCTACGTTCTTTGACGAACTGAACTGCAGCCCAGTCACGTTAGGTCTGAACGTTATTCGTGCGTGAACGCATCTTTAAAAAGAAGACAGAATATTGCTCCATTTTTCATTTCTACGTCTACGTTCTTTGACGAACTGAACTGCAGCCCAGTCACGTTAGGTCTGAACGTTATTCGCGCGTAAACGCATCTTTAAAAAGAAGACAGAATATTGCTCCATTTTTCACTTCTACGTCTACGTTCTTTGACGAACTGAACTGCAGCCCAGTCACGTTAGGTCTGAACGTTATTCGCGCGTAAACGCATCTTTAAAAAGAAGACAGAATATTGCTCCATTTTTCACTTCTACGTCTACGTTCTTTGACGAACTGAACTGCAGCCCAGTCACGTTAGGTCTGAACGTTATTCGCGCGTAAACGCATCTTTAAAAAGAAGACAGAATATTGCTCCATTTTTCACTTCTACGTCTACGTTCTTTGACGAACTGAACTGCAGCCCAGTCACGTTAGGTCTGAACGTTATTCGCGCGTAAACGCATCTTTAAAAAGAAGACAGAATATTGCTCCATTTTTCACTTCTACGTCTACGTTCTTTGACGAACTGAACTGCAGCCCAATCACGTTAGGTCTGAACGTTATTCGCGCGTAAACGCATCTTTAAAAAGAAGACAGAATATTGCTCCATTTTTCACTTCTACGTCTACGTTCTTTGACGAACTGAACTGCAGCCCAGTCACGTTAGGTCTGAACGTTATTCGCGCGTAAACGCATCTTTAAAAAGAAGACAGAATATTGCTCCATTTTTCACTTCTACGTCTACGTTCTTTGACGAACTGAACTGCAGCCCAGTCACGTTAGGTCTGAACGTTATTCGTGCGTGAACGCATCTTTAAAAAGAAGACAGAATATTGCTCCATTTTTCACTTCTACGTCTACCTTCTTTGACGAACTGAACTGCAGCCCAGTCACGTTAGGTCTGAACGTTATTCGCGCGTAAACGCATCTTTAAAAAGAAGACAGAATATTGCTCCATTTTTCACTTCTACGTCTACGTTCTTTGACGAACTGAACTGCAGCCCAGTCACGTTAGGTCTGAACGTTATTCGCGCGTAAACGCATCTTTAAAAAGAAGACAGAATATTGCTCCATTTTTCACTTCTACGTCTACGTTCTTTGACGAACTGAACTGCAGCCCAGTCACGTTAGGTCTGAACGTTATTCGCGCGTAAACGCATCTTTAAAAAGAAGACAGAATATTGCTCCATTTTTCACTTCTACGTCTACGTTCTTTGACGAACTGAACTGCAGCCCAGTCACGTTAGGTCTGAACGTTATTCGCGCGTAAACGCATCTTTAAAAAGAAGACAGAATATTGCTCCATTTTTCACTTCTACGTCTACGTTCTTTGACGAACTGAACTGCAGCCCAGTCACATTAGGTCTGAACGTTATTCGCGCTTAAACGCATCTTTAAAAAGAAGACAGAATATTGCTCCATTTTTCACTTCTACGTCTACGTTCTTTGACGAACTGAACTGCAGCCCAGTCACGTTAGGTCTGAACGTTATTCGCGCGTAAACGCATCTTTAAAAAGAAGACAGAATATTGTTCCATTTTTCACTTCTACGTCTACGTTCTTTGACGAACTGAACTGCAGCCCAGTCACGTTAGGTCTGAACGTTATTCGCGCGTAAACGCATCTTTAAAAAGAAGACAGAATATTGCTCCATTTTTCACTTCTACGTCTACGTTCTTTGACGAACTGAACTGCAGCCCAGTCACGTTAGGTCTGAACGTTATTCGCGCGTAAACGCATCTTTAAAAAGAAGACAATATTGCTCAATTTTTCACTTCTACGTCTACGTTCTTTGACGAACTGAACTGCAGCCCAGTCACGTTAGGTCTGAACGTTATTCGCGTGTAAACGCATCTTTAAAAAGAAGACAGAATATTGCTCCATTTTTCACTTCTACGTCTACGTTCTTTGACGAACTGAACTGCAGCCCAGTCACGTTAGGTCTGAACGTTATTCACGCGTGAACGCATCTTTAAAAAGAAGACAGAATATTGCTCCATTTTTCACTTCTACGTCTACGTTCTTTGACGAACTGAACTGCAGCCCAGTCACGTTAGGTCTGAACGTTATTCGCGCGTAAACTCATCTTTAAAAAGAAGACAGAATATTGCTCCATTTTTCACTTCTACGTCTACGTTCTTTGACGAACTGAACTGCAGCCCAGTCACGTTAGGTCTGAACGTTATTCGCGCGTAAACGCATCTTTAAAAAGAAGACAGAATATTGCTCCATTTTTCACTTCTACGTCTACGTTCTTTGACGAACTGAACTGCAGCCCAGTCACGTTAGGTCTGAACGTTATTCGCGCGTAAACGCACCTTTAAAAAGAAGACATAATATTGCTCCATTTTTCACTTCTACGCCTACGTTCTAAACGTAATACTGATGTATGTCCCATTAAAATGGGTTGATGCGTTTTTGAGTTATTAAGCTTTAAATGGATAAAACGTGAAAAGTACAGTTAAACTACCGACTTCCTCATTATTTATTACTACAAATCATCTAGGAAAGCTGGATGATGGATACTGCATCCCATGCATAAGATAGTTTGTCCAGAAATTGGGATAAAAGGGGTTAGTTGTAGTGTATTGTATTTATTTGTAAATAATTCTTATTTATATGTAAATATTATGTTTAAGGAGTTCAAACAATAACAAACTGAGTGTAGCTAAGTGTAGATGAGCCAGCAACTGTAAAAAAATCAGAGTTGAAAACGAAACACCGAGAAGAGAATTTTCAAGAACGAGAAGTAGGCGTAGTTTAGCAATTTTTCAAACGGACCAATCACAGCTTACCTCATCAGGGTGCGGATCTATACTAATAAAAAAATGGTAGTCAACATCAACTATAAACGCACAGGTCAAACCACTTGACCTACGGTTATAAATATTTAAGGACATATTGGGTTTGTGAAGTAGGCGCTCGCTAAGAAAGGATTTTTGAAAATATTACCCACAAGGGGCTAAGAATAAGGGTTGAAATTTTAAGGAGGTTTTCTATATCTCGGAAACGAAAAGGCCCAGAGGTAATTAGTGTGAAGATTCTACTAATAAAATAAGTTTTTTCCAAATTTCAACTGGGGGTGGAGAAATAGAGGTAATTCGATTTCGAAGGGAGTAAAGGGATCTTCTCTGTATCTCAGAAGAAAAAAGTAACAGAGGTACTCTACTAATAAAATAGATAGACACGTGTTTCAGCGTTTTTCTACGAACCCCCTAAAAAAATTGTTGTGGGGTATCAAACTGAAGGAAATGAATCCCGGAATCGAAAAAACTCTTTTCTACTAATTTTTGCAATTTTTTATCACTCCGCCCTCTCTATGTTGTATAAAAATATTGACCTACTAAAATATGGGTTGTGGGGTCTCAAATCGAAGAAAATGGAGCCCATATGGAGCCAAATAATTAATGCAATTTTTTATTACGCAACACCTATATTTGATAAAAATATTGACCTGCTAAAATATAGGTTGTTTCAATTTTTCTAATAATTCCGCCGTGAAATTCTCGTTTATTATAAATACAAATTTAACTTTTGCAAAGAGACAGTAGAGAGATAGTTCAGCTGAATAGTAAAGAAGTAGTATAATTCACAGAGGTCCCGAGTCTCTGAGGGATACTCTAGTTCCTTTTGATAGTGCTGATCCTAAGGTGCCGTGCCGTAGCTATCCAGCCTGTCGAGCTAGCCTGCCTAGGTAGTCTGCCGCCAGCCTGCTGCCACGACCTCGTAGCCCGATGTGACTTTTCGACCGTGACTGAAGAGAGAGACGTCCCTCCAACACTGAAAACTCCGTGAGTAAAAATAGTGAACTGACTCTTTATGACTCTTTGACTATTTTTTGTTATTGGTATTATCGTTTACGTATATATTTTTATACTGGAATTTGTATTTTAAATTTTTTGACTTTTGTAGTACCATATTTATTTATTTGCATTTATAATTAATGGTATAATCTTTCATTAGTGATTATGTGATTATTATTTTGTCCCCACACTACACATCTTACACATAACTAAACCAGGAGATTTTTTTCTACTATAGACCTATAAGGTAATTTTCAATACCAAGTCAAGAATTCGTAAGGACAGCTCTACTCACAAATAACAATTTATACATACACAGTTGACGAATATGTTTACCGTGTTGTTATTTTGGGTGTTGACCAAATAATTTTCACCGTACTGTACCTACATATTTTTTAGTCCACCATACCAATATGATATGGGGGACTATTAAATTTTGGGTTTTCTTAATTTTATCAAAAATGAGTTACTAAGGTTCCAAAACACCGTAATCGACGAAAAAAAAAAAGTTGTCTGTTGTCTGTCTGTATACACGATAACTCAAGAACGCCTTAATCGATTTTAACGAAATTTGGTACAAAAATCCTCTATCGACTGACCATGAACTGATTAACTTTTGGGTAGGATGGTGGGGGGTTGAAAAAAAAAATTGTAACTTTGGAACAAAAGCAAGTAGCGATATACGGTTTTCAGATTTAAGTTTCCATGAATATTGACTACAAATTTTGTTATAAAGTTCAAATTCGTGGGACCTTTAGTTTCCGAGTTATTTGAAAAAACGTTAAAATATATTAAAAAAATCATAACTTTAGAAGTAAACGAGCTATTGTGTGGTTTTCAGATTTTGGTTTTCGTAAATATTACCCAAAAATTTTGTTATAAGGTTCAAATCTTTCAAAGATGCAGTTTTCGAGATATTTTCATTTCCTTTCAACATAAAATAATTGAAAAAACAAAAGATCAAAAGGTCTTGGGTGGAAATAACGAAAATTCAAACTTGGATGAGCATTCCACAAGGAACACACAAAAGATCAAAGAGAAATGATTAAACGATGTTTCGCCCTGGGTAACCAGCGTGGGCTCATCAGTAGTTTCACTGGTCACCCTCCACTATACATCATTAAACACCATCATACACTTTGATTTCCAACCTTGAACCACTCACAAATAGGCATCGTTCTGCACTGGTACTTACTTATCCAAGTTATCTGATAGGAATTCGTCCTGGTGTGTTAATATTTCCAGTAAGATTATGCTCCTAAGGCAATTAAAACAAAGAACAAGTTAAAAAAAAACCTCCAAATCAGTTACTTCAACCGAAAGGAAACTAAAAAACAAAAGATCAAAAGAACTTGGGCGGAAATAACGAAAATTCAAACTTGGATGAGCATCCCACAAGGAACACACAAAAGATCAATGAGAAATGATTAAACGATTTTTCGCCCTGGGTAACCGATGCCTATTTGTGAGTGGTTCAAGGTTGGAAATCAAAGTGTATGATGGTGTTTAATGATGTATAGTGGAGGGTGACCAGTGAAACTACTGATGAGCCCACGCTGGTTACCCAGGGCGAAACATCGTTTAATCATTTCTCTTTTCGCTTTGATCTTTTGTGTGTTCCTTGTGGGATGCTCATCCAAGTTTGAATTTTCGTTATTTCCACCCAAGATCTTTTGATCTTTTGTTTTTTAGTTTCTTTTCGTTTGAAGTATGGTGGACTATACGTGCTTTCTAGCACCAATATTTTATTTTTTATGCGTATTTTTAATTTCGTATATGTTCTATGTTTTTTACGTTTTTCTGATGCTTGTGTTTGTTGTGTGTCATTTTCAATAAAAGATTCGTTGCCACCCCGCCCACCTTGGTTTTAAATTATTGTTTTACTGCGTTTGGCACGGGTGAAACACCAAACGGGTGGTAGGCGCGGGAACTCCTTGGCCGGTTGGCTACTTTTTCTTTAAATGTTTTTTTAATCTGTATTTTATAAAGTTTTAAATAATCATGGCTCGACAGAATGACAGTTGCATTAACTTGCCGCAGTTCGACTCTCCGCTGGCGTTTTTTTTAGGAAAACGAATTAATTTCTAATAACGGCAACCAGTTTCGACGCAGGGCCAATTCAGCAGCCGGGCCAGAAGGACCGATAAGGCGACAGTACATTTTCTGACCAACTTTAACTGAAGCCCAGTAAGTTTGGTCTGAACAAAAAGTTGACCTGAATGAGTTTTTTACCCAACCCGGCCGGAATCAAAATCTGCGCCAAAGTTAAGGTCTTTGAGGCACTTGAGTGCGTAAAAAATCACGTCCGGGCTGGCGTTGGGGTTTAAGTGAATGTAGGTAGGTACAGATTCAAACTTGTTACAAAAAAGGTTTACAAAATCTGAGAAACAGGTCATAAGAGTCCAAATAACTTATTAAGATACAATGCACTACTTAGTGGTACTGATTCTTATGAACAACACTATTAAAACATTTCACTGTCATACAATTTGACACAAACGTAAACGTTACACTTCCGGCCACATAAAATGCGTACGCCGATTTTATACAGACCGCTTCAAGCTACTGCGAACATAGGGGGAATCAAGTCCAATTTACTCTCCGTGCCGTACGACCGAGGTGGATTCGAAGCACGCTGCAGTGTTATCTTTTGGAAATTCATTTTGTTTTTATTATTTTGTTTTATTTCTGCCTTGCTCGAGAAACAGATGGGTAAGTTCTTAATTGAAATAATACATTTTTAAAACCAAAAATGAATGTCTACGAAGTTGCCGAAAAAGTGCAAATGGTCAAATCGTCATAACCCAACACACGTTCGATATTGGTCGAGGGAAAATTTGCATTTGTATTTTGACGTAAGAACATAGTATCCCCAAAAACTAAATGTTTGGGGGGGGGGAGTATTATAGGGGAACACGTAATTGGGCCATTTTTTATTAACGGCAATTGCAATTTGAATGGTCCTAGATACTTGGATCTACTGCAGCAGCACATTATTCCAACTGCTAGGCAGTTGTTAGGTGTAAGATTTGGTGAAACATGGTTTCAACAAGATGGTTGTTCCGCTCACAATGTTGGCCTTGTTAGGGAATATCTTGATAATGTATTTCCTAATCGGGTTATAAGTACACGGGGAACTATTTTATTGCCAGCTCGATCTCCCGATCTTGCTCCTAATGACTTCTATCTGTTTTTGAAGAAGCTTTTCAAATTATTACCCCTAACATGCTTGGAAACGTTAGAAGGGGTTTTTATAGTAGGCTCGGATATTGTCTAGCCGAGCAAGGACTTTTCGAACATTTCCTTTAATTTTTTTTTGACTGGGAGAATTTTTTTGGTTTTTAGAATGTATTATTTTATTTTGAGAACTTGCTTTTATTTTGTTTCTCCTTATTATTTTCATTGTAACACGTCGTCACTGATAAATCTGAGCAGTTGACAATAAAACGCTCTTATTTATCAGTGACAAAAAATAAGAAAATTACGTTATAAAAATTTGCGTATTTATTGACCAAATTCCGGTTTCATTGACTACGCTCCACACAGCACCGTGGTTAGAGGCGTACTAAATACAAGGCGAACGGCAGCGAATGGCGATCGGAAGCCTGAGTGTTGGTTGCTTCACTGATAGGCGTGCGGTGTCTCTGCATGTACGTACACTGGCAAATTAGACTTCTTCCGCCCTATGTTCGCAGTAGCTTGAAGCGGTCTGTATAGTGTATAATGCTTAGGAGATTGAACTACAATCTTCTAAGGTATTATTGGCCTCGCAACGCAGTAACCTTTTAGGCATTTCAAATTCAATTTTAATTTCACCGTCAGATTTTGTTGTTGTCATACGCTTATGGTCAAGTCATGATGGTAATTACCTAAAGAAAACTCTTACTAAGAGCATCGCAAAAACCAAGTTAGCGCCTCTGGGGACTCGGTCTCAAAGCTCACGCGACAAATTGCGCCGATCACATCTATCTTATTTAATCAATGTCCATCGTCTTTTTGTTTTTTTCATGAAGTCTTTTTATTGAACTTTTTTAATGTTGTGTGTTTTTGGCCTTTTTTGAACTGTTACAGTCATTCCTCGCTCGCCAAAGACAACGGTTTGCCATCTGAAACGCTTTATAGGTTTAGAGTATGCACCCGACATTTTAAACCAGAAAACTATTCAAAAAACTGTGGACGAAGCCTTCTAATGCGGCATGTAATTCCATCCTTGCATTTACCGCCAGAGTCTGAAACAGACTTTAATGGTAAGTTTCTACACAGCAGAGGAAAAACAGCTTATTCAATAGAGAATTAATAGACTACTAATTTATCGTCACCTTATTTGCTTACCGTAATTGAGATGTCTCAATATCTCAATATGACTTTATTGTCTCAAGAAACTTAAATCTTATTGACAAAGTCGTACTTAAAATAATAACATAATTTAAAAAAATGTAAACCATTAAAAATAAATCTATAACATTAGGTGATCGAACTGAACATAAAAAAATACAAAACCACAAATTAAGAACACAAAAAAGAATACAAAACAAGTAAAAATATTAAGATACTACAAGTTACAACAACAGTTAAAATATAATGAAATAGAAAACAAAATACATAAAAAATATAATAAATAGGAGTAAAATATATTAGGGTCACTAAAATACTCGCTAATTGGTCACGGTTTTTTTAAGAGATCTTCTTTAACTGATTTTTTAAATAATTTAATTGATTTGATCTCTCTTAAATGGCAAGGCAAAATATTATAAATTTTAATACCTCCATGTATAAGTGATTTTTTTGCTGCTAAAAAGAGTTCTGAACCCACAAACACAAATTACCGTAATCGTATTCTTTTGCCGACATACAAACTTCCAATGTAAACAGAATAGAAAAGAAAACAACAATTCCTGTTTTTGCAAATTCACTTTCACAAAAAAATTAAAAACCTAACTAAACAAAAAAACGAATTATCACACCAGCTGCAACTTTTGCTCAGAAATAAATCTGGTTTTCTGCTAAAAATAACCGAGCGGGCCCCGTTAAACCTCCGCAAGTAACGTATTTCGGTTCGGTTATTTTTGGATACGGAAGAAAAGTAACCGATTTTGCTTACGCTATCACCAATTTTGATGGTCTATTAATGCTCTTATAGGGCGTTTATTTAGCCTATTTATTAATTACATTTTTTTAGCCCATTCCGTTCAAAAATGCTGATGGGTAACTAGTTACACCGAATTTTTTGAAAATGAAGAAAACTCGCAAGAGAAGAGAGAAGAAACTACTGCTATTGAGGCCGACATGGGAAGCATAATAAATAGTTTAATAATAGGGAGATTATGGTCAGGCAGTTTAACGGCAAATTTCGTTACACTTATGGTTACCGTTACCGTAAATAAAGGTAAATTCAAGAGTTAAAAATAGAGCTTTTGAACGTAGTCAATCGTTTGGCGGTAAACAGAGCCGGATTTTACGGTCGTGCAACTCGTGCGACGCACGAGGGCGGCAGCCCGAAGGGGCGGCGTTTTATACAGATTACAAAAAAAATAGATAAATTATATTGCACGAACAGACGGCCGAGTAGTGGGGCGCGTGCTACAGAGCAAGTAGTACGAGAACACCCTGCAAAGTAGTACGAGCGCCCCCGGCCAATCACCTGCTAGATATAATCAATAAACTAACCACCCACGGAGAGATGCTTACTCTAAAATAAGATCTTTGTTTCTTAGAAAAAGGGCGGCATATTTTATTAATGTCACAGTTGGCCGTAAAGTTTTTGGATTGGACTGGTATTTTGTCCTTTTTTTCTCCAATAAAAACAAAACATTTATATAAAACACTGAAAGAACTTTATTTCTTTGTTAAAGCAAATAAACTGTGAATTTAAATCCAGATATAATGGTACCGTCATGATGATAGTTTAAGGCCTAAAATAATTAAGCAATTTTTTCTACCTTTTTGTTGAGTAGTTGCGTGCACACACACTAAAAACCGAAAGAAGTTTTATATTTTGTGCAAATTTATTAAATTTTAATTTTAAATTGTGAACATGTTTTCGGCCAAGTATGCCATCATTAGACTTCAACAATCATTACTCCTATCATTTGACTTTATGACATCATTAGACTTCAACAATCATTACTCGACCTGTCGTTTGACTTTTACAAACACTTTAAAATTTGGACGCACACGTTTAAAAAAAAATCTCTAATATTAACTTTTTTTAAAGTATCAAGTTCTTAAAGCCTTTAAAATTAGCGAAGAACTTGACCATGCCTTAAAATATTTTAACACCTCTAAAAATAAATAATTTAATAAGTATTTAACTAAAGTATTTTAAGGTTGACCATGGCCGTCCATGAAAGATAGTGTCTCTCCGTTTTATATGAAAAAATAAATTTTTTAAAATTCTTGAACGTTATTGTGTCGAATGATCCCACGTCAAACGCAGTTCGTATTCTTGAGCGGGGATCGCTCATTCCATTCTATCAAAAATTGGGTGTTCGCACTCCTCGAGTCCAAAGCCGGGGATCGATCCCATTTCTCAGACACGAATGCGCGTAAATTCTTTTTCTTTAGATCTAAAATTAAGAAGAGGTCCCAAGAAAAATCATGTTTTTTTGGGGGATGAGATCATTTCCCGGGATTGATCCCTTCTCTTAAGGGATCGTTCCTTCTATTGAAATTCAAGAATTAGGCCCCTGAGAGTTATTGAGACTCGAAGATTTCAACGGAGAGTGTTGTTGGCGGCAGCTTGCTTCGCCTTTATAAGGTAACTCCTCTGCACTTCCTGGAATCTTGAGATCGTCGTTCTTCGCGCGGGTTTTGAGTGATAACAACAAGAGTTTTTAAATTATATTCAAATCTAACCAACTAAATTAAATAAGAAAGTGATTGTGTTTTCTTTATTAGAATATCTATAGAAGAGATAGAGTTGTGTGATTGTGAAGAGAAATTAATCCAGCAGTAAGTACCTACCTAGCCATATAGTGTATACTTAGTTATTTTTTTGAGTTACTTAGGCGGACAAGAGCGCTAAGAGTCTGTATGGGCGCGAGGATAAATATTACAAAATGCTCTTGTTTACTTTGAGATATAAGTAGTACTACGTTATTCCAAATTCATCCGGACCAACTTTTTGACACTGGCAGTGACATGTTCATTAAGTTGCTGTGTAAAAATGTTAACCGCCATATTTAAATTGGATTATATGTACAGGGTGGATTCTTTAAACGGAACGGTGCTTCTAGCGGGTTAGAATTTGGTTTTATAAAAAAAATACAAAAACACGTCAAATGAGATTTTTAATTTTCTTTAATCGTGCTATCTTGGATTTTTTTATGTCTTTTTTTTTAAATAGGACACCTGCCTGTATAGTTTGATATTTTTGAATTCTAAAAAAAATCTTTTTTACAATACCACACACTAATACTCTATCTCTTATGGTTTCCAAGATAGAGGCATTTAAACTTGCATGGAATTGTTGTCTATGCCCTGTTTTACGAGGGATATTTGAATGAATATCGAAGTTTTCCATACAGTTTAGGTAAAAATATCTCGATTATCGTAAAAGATAGATCCTACTGTGTGGTATTGCTGAAGAGAGAATTGTTTGCAGATTTCAAAAATTGCAAAATATACAGGGTGTTCTATTTAAAAAAAAATAAAAAATTGCCATACCTCGTAAACTAGCACGATTAAAGGAAATTAAAAATCTCAGTTGACGTGTTTTTGGATGTTTTTATTCAATCAAATTCTAACCCGCTAGAAGCACCGTTCCGTTTAAAGAATCCACCCTGTATTATTTTTCACTGTTTGAATCCCATCTAAGATATGGCATCCCATTTTGGGGCTCAGCCAGTCAACACCTACTTAAAATGATTTTTATTCTTCAAAAAAAAGCCGTCCGGTTCATTGCAAATGTTCACCAGAGAGAGTCTTCCAGACCCCACTTTACAAATCTAAAAATTTTGACACTCTCATCAATTTATATACTGGAAACACCTCGAAATAAATACTAGTTGGAAAAAAATAAAATTTTTCTTTTATTTTTAACTAACACAATTCAAGAAAAAAAAATTTGCACCTGAATCGACTATTATTTTTAAATGAAATAAAGAGAGTTTTACCAACAGAAAACTATTCATTTTAATATATATGTTAGTAGTTTCATTTTAAAGTCTTTTGTTTTACTACATTTGGTTTGAATTCTCATGGTTTTTGTTTGTTTGAAATGTCATTATTGTGAACTGTATCTATTTTATATTCGTTAGTAAATTAATGTAAGTGAGTCATTTGTCTGTGTGTCTGTATTAAATTTATTTATTTACTTATATTTGTAATACTTTTTATTATTATGCAGGTAATGTTTGTTATTTTATTTGACATTTGTATTTTTTTTTTGGACGTGTGTAAGTGCGCAAGCATAATTAGCACCAATAAAGGAATTTAGCCTGGTATTTAAAAATTGTTATTCTATTAAATGTAGTAATAGATGCAATCGTGTCACTAGGCACAATGTTCCATTATCCATACCGAAAAGCACACTGGCACAAAAGTCCTTAATTTATGAAGGAAGGAAAAATCTACCTATCCATTGCTATGTTTTCATGGGTATTGAGTTCGTTTTCAAAACTCATTGTATCTTTTTCTTTTATATAGCGTGTTCTTTATCAAGACCAAGAACACGCTATATAAAAGAAAAAGATAGAATGAGTTTTGCAAACGAACTCAATACCCATGAAAACATAGAACATGTTAGAAACTAGAAAAGGTTCTACACGCTATTAGAGTTTTTTGAAAAACGATTTGAATTTTAATTATTGCTTTTATCACATTTGTTCTATTCTGGAGTTTGCCTATAACTTTTTAATTACATGTCTTTTGTTTTCTTGTACTATGTTATGAATATTTTAATCTCTACCGTTGTTTAATGTGTATAGGTTAAATTATAGTTAGTGTTGGATATGCAACCGCCAATACATACACATGTAGTGTTGGTAGTTTGGTATAATAGAGAAAGAGGGGCTGTATAGAGATTAACCCGAAAATATGCGATAGTCAGTCGGTTCTGCTTTCTCGGTGTGTGCACTTCGTTTTGTAATATAATATCTAAACTTGAAATAAAACTTGGTATCAAATTAAAACATATCATTATTTGTGTGGGGGAAATAAATTTATTTTAAGAACGGATAATAAACCTTTGATAGCTATTTTTGGTGAACATAAATCCATACCACAGTACTCAGCGAATCGCTTACAGCGATGGGCGATTTTTCTATCTATGTTTAACTATGAAATTCAGCATGTGAAAGGCATAAACAATAATTTAAATGATTTTTTCAGTAGACATCCATCAGAAGATTTAAAAACCTCAGAAACAACAAAAGAAGAAAGCTATATCAACTTCACCGAGACAGCTGAAGGATGGCCTATAGACAACAACAAAGTAAAACAGGAAACAATTATGGACAAAGAACTCCAAGAGGTAATTAAATATGTTAGATCTGAAAATTGGCCAAAACACGCACAAGAAAACTTAAAGGCATTTTATTTAAGAAAAAATGAGTTAATTATAGATAATAATATACTTTGTTGGGGTCATAGGATCATAATACCAAAGAATTTGAGAAAAGAATTATTAAATCAGTTGCATACTAGTCATATAGGGATTGTGGCAGCAAAAAAATTGGCAAGATCAGCAATTTATTGGCCAAATATTGATACTGATATTGAAAACTTAATTAAATCATGCACATCTTGTATAAAAAATAAATCAGATCCACTTAAAAATGAATTAACTTCATGGCCAGTCACAACTAAAGTTTTTGAACGAGTTCACATTGATTTTTTGGGTCCTTTCAAATCAAAAATGTACCTAGTTTTGCAAGATTCTTTTTCCAAATGGATAGAGGTTCACAAAATGAAAAATATAACAGCTTTTGAAACAGAAAAAAAATTGAGAAAGATATTTTCCACTTTTGGGCTTCCAAAAACATTAATCTCTGACAATGGTCCATCTTTAATATCAAAATCCCTAGAAAAGTTTTTCCACACTAATGGCATAAAGCACATATTATCTCCTCCGTATAATCCAAAAAGTAATGGTGCAGCGGAAAGCACAGTGAAAACTTTTAAACAAAGATTACAAGCAGCTATAGATGATCCAAGGAATAGGGAAATTCCAATTTCCACCCTAATTGCACGATTTTTATTTAGCTATAGAACAACACCTCATTCTACTACAAATAAACCACCTGCTTTTCTTATGTTTGGGAGAGATATTAGGACTAGATGGCAACTTTTGCAAGAACAGGACAGTAAAACTCAACAACAACAAAGCCAAGTACCACAAGCAATAGAAAAAAGTCTAGAAAGACAGAAGAAAGCCTATGGGGGAAAAACCAGATCTTTTCAGGAGGGAAGTGAGGTATATGTCAAACAATATAGTAACCCAAACAAACCATCTTGGCAAAAATCTAAAATTATACAGAAAATAGGCAACTCAACATATATTTGCCAATCAACAACAGGAGAACAATGTAAGAGACATGTTGATCAAATAAAAAGCAGTGGAACACACATAGGGAGAAATGAAACAATAAATCCTAGTAGAATCCAACCTTGTGGTTTGATGTCACCAGGCCCGGACAATTCTCGTTCATACTCTTTTTATGATAATCCATCTTCTTCTTTCAGCTATGATTACTTTATTAACTTACCAGTCTCTTACCAGCAAACTCGTTCTTCTGACAACCCAGCAGAATCCGTGAGTATAACAACACAAACATCTCAAATAAATAATCCAATTGCTTTACAGGTTGATAAGCTACATAATTCTGACACGGACGAACACGTTAGTCGTGAGTGTACGAATTATGACAGCGAATGTAAAAATGTTGACAGTGAATGTAAAAATTCAGACAAATCTCTTATTCAGAGTAACAATGTAAATAAACCTTTTGACAGTGATAATGTAATTGTAAATAAAGACAACTGTGAGATAAACTCGAGCAATAACTCCACTGAGTTTTTATCAGTGTCTGATAGATCAGACGATGATAGCACTAATCACCCTTCTTGTTCACAGGTTTCGACTGTACAGCTAGAAAAAGGGACTTCCCCGGACGTTTCGACACCTTACCACAATAGGACTTTATCATTACATAATAGAAAGTCAAAAATCTTACCTACCACAGTAAGAAGGTCGAAACGACAGGGTAAGTTACCAACGTATTTTAGAGATTATGTAATATCTGATTCTGATTAACAATTGTCATATGTTATAATAGGGAGTTTACACTTTGTGAAATGTTTAAATAATAATTTATGTACATACATAAATAATTGTCAATTTATTTTTCTCTGTCTAAACTTATATAAAAATTATTAATTAATTTTCATTTTTTTTGATATTGTCAAGATAAAATTATTATGAATTGTGGAAATGTTTGTATGGTAACCATTATTAAATATTGTTATCGTTCATTATTGCGCCATTTTTACAAAAAACAAAATGTTATGTAACACTGTATTATGTGATAATTATTATGAAATTTTATTGATTTGATAAACTTTATTTCGATGTACAAACAATTGAAAATTATTGTCAATACCTTATATATTTTATGTAAACTGTCTGTGATATAAAAAAATTGTACAACATGTATTTTTACCTAATTGTAGTAAAATTGTCCTTATACAAATGATACTGAGTTATATAGAGAAAGTAGAATGTTTAGATTTAAGTTATATGAAAATTGTTAAAATGTACTTTAAACATGTAAAAACAAATATTTATGGAAAGTGTTAATGAATTGATAAAATAGGAAAACTATTATTGTTTTAAATAATTTACGGGTGCATATCCTTAAGAACCCATGCTTCTTTAACAAGTTATTATTAATTAAAGTAATTAAAAATTCAGTTGTGGGGGTGTTGGATATGCAACCGCCAATACATACACATGTAGTGTTGGTAGTTTAGTATAATAGAGAAAGAGGGGCTGTATAGAGATTAACCCGAAAATATGCGATAGTCAGTCGGTTCTGCTTTCTCGGTGTGTGCACTTCGTTTTGTAATATAATATCTAAACCTTTCGAAATAAAACTTGGTATCAAATTAAAACATATCTTTATTCTTTAAATAATAAATAAAATATTAACTAATTAATCAAACGTAAAACATAACAGTTAGTAGGTAACTCTATAACGTCTCAGAAAGTTTTATATTTCCCACGCATATCAATTTTATTTTCGTCTCTAGAGCCGAAAATGTTTTCTTCTCTAGTGACGAAAATGAATGATAGCAAACCATCCAAACAATGTAGGTATCTAGTAGGCTATGATTTGTATAAGCGTCGAAAATACTTTCTTCTCTTAAGAAAAAAATGAAAAAAATTTAATAATAATAAAAAAATTCGAATTAAATCCTAAAGTGGTCGTAGGAAAAATAGCGTACACAACTCGATAGAAAGTAACTTTCTTACACTAGCGTGTTGTTCCACTCGGCTAGCGCCTCGGTCACAAGATTCACGCTCGTGTGAAATATGTCACTTTCTTCTCTCGTTATGTAATATACTATTGTTGCAACCTTATTTATAGTAATCTAAATTTTCGCTGGATTAAAAGAAATTACTTTTTAGTCTCGAGGACGAGACAGTCCAGGCTCAACAAGCGGCAGTGCGGGTTCGGGTTCCAGACAATGTACCGCCTCTTTGGACAGCGGCCGAGCTTCGTACCACCCTCTTAGCACCGCGGGGAGGAGCACCGTCAGTTCCTCGAACAGTCCCAGTTGTTCGCTGAGCTCGTGTTCTATCGGGTCCGACTAGGGAAGAATCGAGCGGATAATCCACCAAGGCTTGCCGGTAAGTTTAGTTAAATAAAAAAATAAAATCATTAAAAAATAGTAATTTTAATAACTAGTGGCTAAAATAATGCTTTTTTTACAAGCGTTGGTTTAAATAACGATCGCAGCCAGGTATTTAAAAACGCGAAAACGCACACTTTAGCAGCGAGTTGTTAACACTTTTTTTAAATACCTTTATTAAAAAAATCCAAGAAAAACAACAATACTTTTATAGTTAGGCTGTTAGGGGGGTGTTGTCCATAGCGTTGCCTACAATTTCCGAAATCTTTTCTATTTTGTTTTACATCTCGACAACCAGACATTGTACGATGACAAGGTTGGTCTTGTTGGATTCAGTACACCATACGAACACATTATCGGTTCACCCCCCTCCAGCACACATGTGCGACGGAAAAAGGCGACAAAGGGCGATTTCTCGTAAGCGCCACCCTTGAGTCTGCACACTTCCTGTGTACAGACCGCTTCAAGCTACTGCGAACATAGGGGGAATCAAGTCCAATTTACTCTCCGTGCCGTACGACCGAGGTGGATTCGAAGCACGCTGCAGTGTTATCTTTTGGAAATTCATTTTGTTTTTATTATTTTGTTTTATTTCTGCCTTGCTCGAGAAACAGATGGGTAAGTTCTTAATTGAAATAATACATTTTTAAAACCAAAAATGGATGTCTACGAAGTTGCCGAAAAAGTGCAGATGGTCAAATCGTCATAACCCAACACACGTTCGATATTGGTCGAGGGAAAATTTGCATTTGTATTTTGACGTAAGAACAGAGTATCCCCAAAAACTAAATGTTTGGAGGGGGGGTATTATAGGGGAACACGTAATTGGGCCATTTTTTATTAACGGCAATTGCAATTTGAATGGTCCTAGATACTTGGATCTACTGCAGCAGCACATTATTCCAACTGCTAGGCAGTTGTTAGGTGTAAGATTTGGTGAAACATGGTTTCAACAAGATGGTTGTTCCGCTCACAATGTTGGCCTTGTTAGGGAATATCTTGATAATGTATTTCTTAATCGGGTTATAAGTACACGGGGAACTATTTTATGGCCAGCTCGATCTCCCGATCTTGCTCCTAATGACTTCTATCTGTTTTTGAAGAAGCTTTTCAAATTATCACCCCTAACATGCTTGAAAACGTTAGAAGGGGTTTTTATAGTAGGCTCGGATATTGTCTAGCCGAGCAAGGAGGACTTTTCGAACATTTGCTTTAATTTTTTTTTGACTGGGAGAATCTTTTTGGTTTTTAGAATGTATTATTTTATTTTGAGAACTTGCTTTTATTTTGTTTCTCCTTATTATTTTCATTGTAACACGTCGTCACTGATAAATCTGAGCAGTTGACAATAAAACGCTCTTATTTATCAGTGACAAAAAATAAGAAAATTACGTTATAAAAATTTGCGTATTTATTGACCAAATTCCGGTTTCATTGACTACGCTCCACACAGCACCGTGGTTAGAGGCGTACTAAATACCAAAGGAAAGTCATGCAAGTGGTGATCGCAAGCCTGAGTATTGGATGCTTCACTGATAGGCGTGCGGTGTCTCTGCATGTACGTACACTGGCAAATTAGACTTCTTCCGCCCTATGTTCGCAGTAGCTTGAAGCGGTCTGTATGTGGGTGTGTGTAGGTGGGTTTGCGTATGTGTGGGTGTGCGTGTACCGTTTGTTACCCGCTCGTTCGTTCACAAGATATTATAAAAATAAATTGAAAGTGAACTTTATTTCATTTCAATTCTTCCAAATTCTGCTGAATTTTATTACGTTAGGAGCTGCCAAGTGCGTGCGATGCGTTTGCCCGTATGCTCAGAGTTTGAGAGCGGTGGGGGGGGGTTCAAAATAAAGTTATATTACACATAATAAGGGAGCACACAAAAAAAATAACGGCGCCAGGAAGTAGCAGACCTTCTCCAATCTCCTTAGGTAATAAGAGGAACTGCGCTCTAAATAAAACCAGCTTTGGAATAAATAAATGCACGAGATGGAATTTATAATTCACTTACCTCTTAGCCAACAATATAACCAATCACTGTCAACTTTTTGTAATTAACTACAAGTTGTTGGTAGTAGTATTATCCTCTCAGTTACGAAATGGCAAAATTAAATAATTACTTGTTAATAAAGATTCATTTTTAAAGTAATCGAGTTATTTTCTTTCTCTTTTTAACTAACTTAAAAAAAAAGTCAATATTTAACAATAGGCCGAGTTTTATTTGGTTGTAAAAAAAAATTATATGAAAAAAAACTACCGTACGCATTAGCGCATAGTGATCACTAAATGGCTTACAGACGAACGCAGGGCGCATTAATACAAAGTTTAGACTCGGTAAATAAAAAAAAATAATACTCAAAAAAAAATGATATTTTTTTTTACGCAATAAATGTACCCACTTAAAGTGAGGATAGAAAAAAATCAAAAACTATAATTTCCAAATCGTTTAGATCATACCAAAAGCTCCTTAGTGTCGTGATGTCGTCATCATTTCGAGTTTTCTATTTATTAGCCAATTAGATAAGACAATAGATGTTCTGTACAAAGCCTCCTTTGTAAGTCTGTATAGGAAGTAAACCAATAAGTCCAGCTCCGATGAGTTTCCAATTGAGAAGAGAGTGGTAAAATTGATGGAAAAACCACTAGGTGGAAGAACCCTCGTTTGATGTTCAGAGGGCCAAGAGCTGAGTCTCTCACGTCAGCTAACATGCAGTTTTGTGTTCCAAAAATCCTTCTCACGAAGATATGCAATTCGCCAATAAATTACAAAAATAAATACAGCAAAATATAAATCACAATAAGCTCCTAAAATGGAAATTAGTAGCGACACCAACGGGAGTTTTAGAAACTAAAATCGAGTTCGTTTGACTCAAATAATTGGGCAGGATGATCTCCAAAAACTATTTACACACTTATGTACATTTACTAAATGCAGGGGAAGAAGGAAGATATAGACGAATTCAAGTGGATTAATACTAATCTAATAAAGAAAAATGAATATTATAACTATCCTTTTCTTTTCTACGCATGTGGAAAAGAATACGTGGAAAGTAAGAAAAAAAGAAAGACAAGAAATACGCTAAAAGCAAGTTGCCAGATTAGAAAAAATTTCATAGGTAATAAGGCAAGGAGCTGATGAGATATTAAATGTTGAAAATTCTTAAGTAAGAACCTATTCCTAGAAAAATACATCATAAATCCTAATTACAGAGTGATTCCAAAAAGGTATAAAAAATTATTATATAAAATTTGGTGTAAGGACTTTTATACTAAATGAACTGGCAACATCGTATTTAGGACCTCAAAAAAAGAAATGGCAAAAATAACATACTGCGATTTATTTTATTCTAATATTTATTGTGCTCGTGAATTAAAGGTGTGAAATTATTTTGGAAATATTTACAATAGGTGCAAAATTTAAATAATGACAACCAAACTCACGCTCTGTGCTCCATTGTATTTACAAAGAATGAAGGAGGATTATTGAAATAGTCAAGGTAAGTCTAATAACTAGGATAGAAAAATAGATAAACTAGGAGAAAAATAACAATCTATTTACTTGTTTTAGTCTATGGACTAGATAAGTCGTGCTTATGTAATAGGCGAACTCTAACAAAGATATGGAGGACTCATAGACCAAATAAGTTCTAGGCGGATAGATAATAGATCATAGAAAACTTGTAAAGATAGCACAAGAACAAGACTTGAAGCGAATGACATGCAATGCTAAAAGACTATTATAATGTGAATCTTCTTGGATAATAATAAGGTGAGTACCAGGTTAATCAAAATAGCATTATTGATAAGAAAAAAAAATAGGTAAGTAAGTTAACTATTTGTATTTATTTCAGGTGATGTTCTAGGACAACAAGCGGTACTAATTATTTAAGACAGTCAGTACTATAAAATTGGTGGCCTTAGTTATGGAGGAGATAGTTGAGCAGATACAGTTGCCTAGGTACTAAAATAGATCATAGAAAAATTTCTCTAAAGTTAGATAGAACAGAGAAGAATATCACGGAGAAAACAAGACTATATGGTGAGTAATTGACGGTTTAAACCTTAAGAAAATAATAGATACGTCGGTAACTAGATAAATGTTTATTGATAAAATAATTGCTTTTTAGGTCTAGCAAAGAAGAGAAGTTCATAGAAAAAGGATTATGTTCATAGAAACATTTTGGGAGCCTTTACTTTGGGTTTTATGGTAAATAATACTATAATACAGAATATAGACACAGATATTAAACAGTTATTTTTTATTAAATAAATTATTATTAATTAACGTAATATAAATTTACTTTTAGGTCCAAGATAATGAATGTGTCGACAAGAGAAGTCATTGTGGAGTAAACTGAGCTATGACTGAGGAACGAAAGATAGGCCAAAATAGAAATATACTAGTAAGATGATTAATCTGTAATTATACGAACAGAGGTGATGTAACCATTACTCTAGACATTTTAAGCAATAAAAATATACTTACATATCACAGTGCATAAAGTTAATTCGTTTCTTTTATTTTTACTTTTTGATGAATGCGCTAGTAAAGATGATGCGTCCACCGTAGCACAAAATATTACTTATTATTTTAGTTTGTAGTCTTTCTATTCCATAATTTTTATAGCTACCTATACATAAAATATAGTAAGTTTTAGTGGCAAATTTAAAATGCTACACGTTTTTGTTACTAAATTAGAAAATCTCAGCAACTTTATGCCTAATCACAATATCTGTTGGAACTAAGTGCAACCTGTGTACACTTACCTCAAGAGGGAATCTCGAAGTGTTTCCCGGATGGACATTCTATGGGACTCGAAAGAGCTACAATCTATAATACAGTTTTTAATGTCTGTAGCTAATTTTCTATTTGTTTTCAGATATTCAAAGAATAGTCTTAAAAAATGGCAAGAGATGTCACGACACCAAACTTCTCAAAAAGTGGCAAGACTTTCTGAGAGACACTGAAAACAAGAAAGAATTTTTACATTTCCTCGCTGGACTAGCAATCATGAGAAGGCCGACACTCAAATCTACGTGCACGTCGCAGACGTTGCGCGTGAGGGCCGTGCGAAGATAATGGTCTACTCATGTGGCACAGATGTCGTCATCCTAGCGGTTTCTGCTTGCGTGCAGTTGAACATACAGACCGCTTCAAGCTACTGCGAATATAGGGCGAAAGAAGTCTAATTTGCCAGTGTACGTATATGCAGAGACACCGCACGCCTATCAGTGAAGCAACCAACACTCAGGCTCCGATCGCCATTCGCTGCCGTTCGCCTTGTATTTAGTACACCTCTAACCACGGTGCTGTGTGGAGCGTAGTCAATGAAACCGGAATTTGGTAATAAATACGCAAATTTTTATAACGTAATTTTCTTATTTTTTGTCACTGATAAATAAGAGCGTTTTATTGTCAACTGCTCAGATTTATCAGTGACGACGTGTTACAATGAAAATAATAAGGAGAAACAAAATAAAAGCAAGTTCTCAAAATAAAATAATACATTCTAAAAACCAAAAAGATTCTCCCAGTCAAAAAAAAATTAAAGCAAATGTTCGAAAAGTCCTCCTTGCTCGGCTAGACAATATCCGAGCCTACTATAAAAACCCCTTCCAACATTTCCAAGCATGTTAGGGGTGATAATTTGAAAAGCTTCTTCAAAACAGATAGAAGTCATTAGGAGCAAGATCGGGAGATCGAGCTGGCCATAAAATAGTTCCCCGTGTACTTATAACCCGATTAGGAAATACATTATTAAGATATTCCCTAACAAGGCCAACATTGTGAGCGGAACAACCATCTTGTTGAAACCATGTTTCACCAAATCTTACACCTAACAACTGCCTAGCAGTTGGAATAATGTGCTGCTGCAGTAGATCCAAGTATCTAGGACCATTCAAATTGCAATTGCCGTTAATAAAAAATGGCCCAATTACGTGTTCCCCTACAATACCCCCCCCCCCAAACATTTAGTTTTTGGGGATACTGTGTTCTTACGTCAAAATACAAATGCAAATTTTCCCTCGACCAATATCGAACGTGTTTTGGGTTATGACGATTTGACCATTTGACCATCTGCACTTTTTCGGCAACTTCGTAGACATCCATTTTTAGTTTTAAAAATGTATTATTTCAATTAAGAACTTACCCATCTGTTTCTCGAGCAAGGCAGAAATAAAACAAAATGAATTTCCAAAAGATAACACTGCAGCGTGCTTCGAATCCACCTCGGTCGTACGGCACGGAGAGTAAATTGGACTTGATTCCCCCTATGTTCGCAGTAGCTTGAAGCGGTCTGTATAATTACAGGAGCTGTGGATACGCCATATGGCCAGCAGCAGCAGATGCACAAATTTATTGCGATACAAGACACTTGGTAAGCAACCCCTACGCAAGAAAACGCTACAAATATTAGACACTTAAAGTTACACATAAAAAGAGAGCTTATTCCTTGTCGTGCCATACGGCGTTACGTCTCACCCATAAACATTTAGGGCGATATTTACTAAGATGGTTTAGGACTATGGGACGTATGTGGTTTTTAATCTAATTTTGTGGGTTTTTCTTTAAATTGAATTAAAACTTGTTAGAATTGATTGAAAATGATTACGCAAGGAAAAAATAAAGGTTTTTCCAAAAATGTCGTGAAAAAAAATGGAAAAAAGCATATTGACGGTGGGTTTATCGCCGTATAGTAGGCTTTTTAACTAAAAATACTCTGTCAAATGGGTTACTTACTCATATTTTTTTATCACTTTTTGTCCCTAAATTTGCAGAGGTCCATATGAAAAGATATATTCTTACACAACACTTCTTCAATATAATGAAAATATTAAATTAACATTTTTAATTCATGTATTTTTATCGATTGAAAACCGTCAAAACACTTAACTGACGTTTCGCTCGCTGACGTTTTGCTCGTTTTGAACGAGAACCGTGCCTTCTGAAATAAAAGAAAGCCTTCACAATCTATAAACACGTGAACCACCAATTTTGACAAACTTTACTTTCTATACCTTTCTTCCGCCCCACCCCCTCTTTAAATAGGTAACAAATATTTTTAATGTTGAAGTATTTACTTATTTCATTATTTTATTTATCATTTTCAGTTAAAAATGGTAACGAAAAGCAGTAACGAATTCTCCCCTCGTAACACTTACTTACTCCCCCGCGCCATTACTTAATTTATACAGGGTTCCTAAGCATATCCTTAGGGGGCCAAGCAGCCGTGTATAAGACGCAGACAAACGGAAAAGCACATTAGGCAGAAAAGGATGGGCATGGGGCGATGTTGTCACTACATCTTACACGTAGTAAATCCATTCCAGGTTGTTGTTTTCTAATGTTTTCCATTTTCATACCTTTAGGACTGGAATAAAAATTGTTTTTGTTCGACTTTAATACCAAACTTATGAAAGATATCGTAAAAAAAAAATATTTTTCGGCTTTTCATCTTGTAACCATTGTCCTTACGCACTGTTTACAGACTGGGGACTGAGATACATGCAAATGCCTAACCTAAAGCGTTCATACACGGCCGGAGAAATCGACTGAGATATTTCCGTAGAAACTTTATCAAGCGAATAGGACGGGTTGACGTCTTCGAACGTCCAACCCGGGTTTTGCACTTTGATTCGAAATCAAAAAGGAGGACACAATTTACGTAACGGTGATTTTACCAATTTTTGACCCCCTCCCTATGTAATGTTTTGTAACGGTTTGGCACGCCACTCCCCTAATATTACGTAACGATTTCAAGACCACTACCCCCCCCCCAAAAAAAAAAAACTTCACTTATTTTCACTCCAAATTTTCTTAGTTTCACACAAATGCAAACGCTGTCGAAAACCCCCCTCCCCCCTATAACCATTACCTAATTTGTGCACGGCTCCTGTAGTCCCAGTGGAGGAGGGCGAGAAAATTGATATTTTTTTCCTAAAAATTATACTCTTTAGACCTATTTCTTTGCGTTCCCGAAATTACGTAATTTTTGAAAAAAAATTGTAAGCGGCGCCATTTTCATTTCGTGCTTTGTTTTTCTAACATTTTTGCGTTCGGGTAATTTAATTGAAAAATTTTTGCCTGCGGTGCCCTTTATCTTTTCACTCGAAACCAAGATCCCCCGTTTTAGGAAAACTGATCCCGTCTCTGTTTCTAAATTTTTTCGAATAAAAGTAGAGTATGACCATGGGGGAAATAATTTTTTTCTACGGTATGACGAAAATTTCGAGAAAGTTGAAGAAAAAAATAAAAAATGTGGCAGAGCTCAAGTTTTTCGTAAAAAAAACGTTTTTTGTAAAGAAACAGAGCAAAATAAATCTTTTTACCCGTTTTTGGGTGTTACAAATATTGGCAGCCCCTTATTTTTCGCTTTTACCTTCCCGCTAGTTTTGAAGAATTGGTTCGCTACATGTTTCGAGATCATGTCATAAAACACCTCGAAAATATCAAATGTAGTGTAGGGCCAGCTTTATTTAAAATCAATAATATCGCAAGCAAAAAGCGCTGCAGGAAAAACATCGCCGTTTATTGATTTCTTTGGCTGCTAGTGCTAGCTGCATGGTTTGGCCGTTTCCGGATAGATGTCACTAGTAGAACAGAATGGAGAGAAATTTAATTAAAAGCGAAGATATTTCTTTCTAATGTTAACAACCTCACGAGTTTATCGCTCAGTATCGTAAATAATGGATCCTGCCGCCTCCTTTAAGCAAGAAAAAGCTGTGGTTTGGACCTGAAGACATCTAGTTTTTCCTCGATCATCTCATGGTGTGGCCGCCATCTAGCGGAATTTGCAGACATCTTGTCAACGGTTATTATTGCAACTATGATTTATGCTCACAATGAAAGAGTGGCGACTATTTTTTCTCATGAAAGTAGTCCGGAGATAATAACAAACTGGCACCATTCCTCAATATACCTGTTTCTTTTGTGCGCGCAGAACTTTCTATGCCATTTCTGTTTGATTTATTGAAATCCTATCCCTAAGGAAAATCTTAGGAACCCTGTATGTGTTCGAATATTTCTAGCGGAGATAGAGAAAAACCAACCCCCCTTTGCGAGGCTCAAATTTCATGACAAGATTTTTGGTGAAAACCGCATTTGGATATGTCCACCCATCTCTGAGCTACGGGGGCTTTTTGAAAAGTCTGCATTTTGGGATAGGGCCTGTAACTTTTTTATTTATGAAAATTTCTTTTTGGTGTGAATTGCTTTTTTGTAGATCTTTTAAAGGAGAATCCAGATCTGAAATTGGATTTTATCCGCGAGTTTTAGTTTTCAAGATATAACGCAAAGCTACGTTTTTCTTAAGGAAAACCCTGTTTTTGATTTTATTCTTGTGTTTAGAATTAAATTCTAATCAAAATGATGCATCATATGTGATATTTTGGTAAAGTAGTTTTTGAGATATTCAACATTTTCTTTTCTTTGCTTTGACAATAAAAATAAATAATAGCCTACTTAATTCTTTTAATTATTTAGAGTAGGCGGAAATTGAGGCTTCTTCATAAGAAACTTTAACGGGTTCAAATTAATTCTTCAATACTCATAGTTGGTTAGGTAGGTAGTTAGGTTGGTATTATGGGGCACATTAACGGATAAAACGTTCAGAGATGGCTGACCTGGCAACAAACAAGACCTGGGATATCATTTTATGGATTGCGATAATGCTTTAAGAAATGTAGAACTTCTTAATGCCGCTAAGTGCGCCCGCCACATTTTGAGGACCTTCGATAGTCTTGTTTTTAGTTTTTTTAAATTAGTTTTTTTTTTAAATTAAGTTGTTTCAAATGGACTACGGTGGGGGTACTTATTGTTATTAGTTATTATTTTGAGATTAGAGTCAAGAATTTTTCCATCTATTTAGTTGTGTTATTAATAACAATATAAAATCTAATAGAAGAATAATATAAATATTTAAAAATGTAAGAAAATATAAACATTAAATCGAAATTGGTAGAAGCTTTCTTCAAAATGAAAAATGTATTAGGCCATCACATATTTGACATGACCTTATAAGTTCAGGCAAGTTCATGTCTTCGGTGCATAGCCGGCTACCTTGATGTGAAAAGAAAATGTTGAATATCTCAAAAACTACTTTAGAATTTAATTCTGAACACCAAAATAAAATAAAAAACAGGGTGTTCCATAAGAAAAAACGTAACTTTGCATTATATCTTGAAAACCAAAAGTCACTCTGTACTTTTAGAGATGACGTTACCTAGGTATAATTACACGGGTGCGATAGAGATAGGTAGGAACATTTCCACGTTTAATTGCGAATTTTGAGTTTATTGTTAAAATTTCGGCAAAATACTTGTTTTTCTCCGATTCAGAAAGGATTGCTCTATAAAAAAAATCACTTTAATTAATCTGCGTCTTTTTCCACTTCTTATGGAAAAACGGGTTCGTTACCCTACACCGGCTTCATTGGATCGACCATATTATTTTCGTTAGGCCGGTATTACACTACAATTTATTTGTCAGAGATCTTTTATGAAACATTTTACAGTGTAAGACCGGTATTACACTATAAAATTTATTTGCCAAAGATCTTTGACAAATAAATTTTATAGTGTAATACCGGCCTAATACCATATTTTATAAAATATTTCTT
The DNA here is from genome assembly GCA_963921995.1 of Oxystoma pomonae. Taxonomy (NCBI): domain Eukaryota; kingdom Metazoa; phylum Arthropoda; class Insecta; order Coleoptera; family Brentidae; genus Oxystoma; species Oxystoma pomonae. The sequence continues at coordinate 639,086 of OY998167.1, read as the reverse complement.
TTATTTTATAAAATATGGTATATTTTTCACTGTAAATTGTTTCATCAAACATCTTTTACGAAAGATCTTTTACAAATAAATTTTACAGTCACTATAAAATATAATACCTATAGTGTAATACCGGCCTTAGACTGCCCAACTTTTTATAAAATGTTAATAAGAAAACATGTGGTGCCATCTATACACAAAAACTTCTCACTAATTTTACATCTTCTTTGTATCCGTCGCATTGTTTCAAATAAAGTTCGAAATTTACGTCTTGCGCCATCTTTCAGACAGAATTCGTACTAAAGCTATATACTTTTCACACCCACCGCAATTTTCTACATAACATCCAATATTTAACTTGCTCGTCACGCCATCTACAAACTGCGATTTGTACATAGATTTCTGGGGTCTTCTATTCGAAAAATATATGGTTTAAAGATATTCGTCAAGGTGGCGCCACAATGGTCACTTATGTTAGTTCGGTAATCAGCGCTTAGATAGCAGCACTAATTTTAAAACGGCATAATTATATCTCGCCCATGTATTACGCCAAGTTTTGTTAAAATATCTTGCTTAACTTCGTAATCGTCATTCTAGCTCAGTGTTATCAGGAATTCCATCTATTAGTGGACTCTACCGTAATGTTTGGCATGAATCCTATCCTCGGTAATAACCACAGTACACGGACCCGTGTACTTTGGTAATGACTAATAACTGGCACATCGATGCCAATGACCCTGTACAGACCCCCTAATTTACCATAATTTAGAAAAATCAGTCCGAAATAAAAATCGTCAAAATTTAATTTGCCTTTTCCTCTAAATAATTCAGAAGAACATTTCAAGAATCATAAATTTTAAGTACTTTTTTCGCAAAAATCTTTGCCAAGATTGATATTTACCTAAAAAAAACCTTTTTTGAGGGAAAGCTCGCTATTCATTGATTTTGTTATTGATATTTACGATTTTAGTTTTATTTTGTTTCAAAAATGACATTTTTAGTGTAATTTTCTCATAAATTATCGCCTGCGGATAATTAAAACAACAGGGTAATTAAACAACTTGAAATCTGATTGCCCCCCTCGATTTGAGGCTATATGTCCGCGCCTGCTTTCTTACACCTCAGTGGGATGCGGTTAATTTTTTTGCAGTAAAAATTAGCCGTTTGAAAAAATACAGTCATTTTTCTCCAAATATGGTAATTGTTCAACCTCGTTTCTGGTAGTAAATTCCGGAGTTCCTGGCAACACTGCTCTGGCCTCACTGGTAAGTCTGATTCATTGCCTAGGGTGGATCCCAAAAAATTAGACTTTTTGCATCCAATGTATGGCACGATTTAAAAAAAACATACCTAGAAATCATATATTTCAAATTTTAAGTTGCCAATGTCAAAAATGACGCATTGTAAAATTCTAAGATGGTGAACAATTTTAAAAAGTTGTAATTTATCACACCTCATAAAACTTTTTCTAGTGTGCCACTGGCACAAAAATAGTTTTTCTCACGCAAACACACAAATACTACTACTTTAAAAATTCAACGTCAAAAGTTTTTTAATTTCAACATTTTTTAGTAAAAATAAAACGTAATTCAAATATTTTTAGGGTCTTTATTTCACCGAATTTTATAAGTGACACATTTTTATGTTTCTTAAAAATGAAGCTTTAAAAAAATAAATTTTTGAGACCGTGGTGCACATGGGGATAAAAAGTGGCAACTTTTTAGGACACCGCACCCGACACGGGAGAGCGCCGACATAGGCCGATTTCTTTCATTTTTGGATATGTTATAGCCCCTGAGAATGAAAAAAGATGTTTATCGTTTTAAAATGCAACTCCTGTAAATATTATGATTTCCACTTGATACGCTCCTGTGGCCAAACCAAAGTCCCCACCACATTCTTTCATACATTTTTGAGAATGAAATCCGTCGCTGTCGGCGCTCCCCCGTGTCGAGTGCGGTGTTCTTTAGAAAATGTCATTTTTTTGTATGACGTGATCTACACCTGAAAAGGCAAAAATGTATTTTTATATATATCAAATAAAATTAAACTGAACTGAACTAACACTTTTGACGTTAATTTTTTTTAATCCGACCATTGGTTACAAAACTATGGTCAATCAATTTTTTTGTGTCCTAGCACCCTGTATAATTAATATCAAGAGCAATAGCTGCCAAAAACCCTTTTTTTTATACCTTCGTCAAAAACATGATTTTAGTAACTGTCTGCAGATAACTAAAGCATGGCTTTTTTGGTTACCGATGCAAAAAAACTTTTTTTGATCACGGGTGCAAAAGATTTATGTCGGTTTTTTACCCAAAATTAAAGAGAAATAGCGGAAAATATTGGAAAAATCGCTATGGAAACCATAGTTATTTCATTTACCAGCCGCCTTGATTTATAGTGTAAAGATGGTGTATTGCAAGAAGTGCTCTTCGTTCGAGATTTTTTAAAGTATTTTCATGTTTTTCGTGGATTTTTTGATAAAGGTATTAAAAAAATAGTGTTAACAACTCGCGAATAAACTGTGCTTTTTTTTAGTCGCGTTTTTAAATACCTCGCTGCGCTCGTTATTTAAACCAACGCTTGTAAAAAAGCACATTTTAACCACTAGTTGTTAAAACTACTATTTTTATCGATCCAATCCTCAAACTAAAATGTTGTGTTTCTTTTACCATTTTAGGAGGCACCTTACAAGAGGTATAATCCGACCCATAGCGAAAATCAGTCCCAAAGTCAACCCATTCCCGGGTTTCGAAAAACCACAGTTTAGCCCGGAGAAGTACGGCAATCCTCAGTACAAAACGTTGCCCAGGGAGTTGATAGACGGCAAAAAATATCAAATGCATTATGGTAGCTCGTTGCTGGGAAAAAAGGTGTGTAAACGACTGTCAAATATGCGAAAGTTGGATTAAAAAAAAAATCTTTTATTTAACTTCACATGTCCATTTTGACCAACTTCTACATATCCGATTAACTTAAAATTTGGTAATTGGTTTATAGCACTGGTGACAATACAATATTATAAGAAAACTACATTGGGGGGGGGGGTCGTTAAAGGAGGTAAGAGGGGAACGATGAATTTAAAAATTCAAAAATTATTAATTTTTGAACGAAAACTGCAACGAATCTTCAGTTTTAAATTTTATGTTCCAATTAATATTTCTAATTTTGGCAGTTAAAACTACGTAGGTGGGATGTGGTTAAGAGGTTGTGGGAGAGTTTTGAAAATTAATAACTTTTCAGTCAAAGCTGCGACAAACATGTAGTGTTCAGTTTTATGTTTTACTAAATATTTTTTTATTTTGGTTAAATGACTATGTATTCTGACTAGTACTAGTAGAGAAGGGGCGGCGCGAAGCCTGGCAAGTAGGCTTCTGCCTTACCCCGAGCCTGCCCCTAATCCACCGCCTGCACCACTGGTCTGGCAGTCTGCTCATCTGGTTTCACTGTTCTAATAATGTCGTTTTTTTTTACAGATTCCATCTAATCCACCCAAACGGTGTGACAGCGAGGGTATTGAAACGACCACTGTTGAAATCCACCACGTACAAACGTCAAGCCCTTTGCCTTTGCCCGCCTATCCGAGTTCTGACAGCTTAAGACGTCTCCTAGTGCGTCGCATTGTAAACTGAACACGTCCCAGTCGTGGGGCGCCGAGGAGCAGGAGTTGATTAAGTCGTTATCGTTGCAGCACAGGAACGGATCGAATGCCAGTTTTAAGGTAAAACATGATTTAATGCACTTTAAAGAATTAATCTAGTACAATATCGGCATCATAAAAGTGGTACGTGATAAACATAGGTATTTTTTAAATTGCATGGTTAACTACCGGATACGGATACGCTAACCCATAAAAGAACTGTAACAAAAATTAAAAAACACAACTGTAACAAAAATTTTAAAACAACAGAAACAAATTATTAGGTATATAAATTTTAATATCTAGTTATTGCGCCATTCACCTCAATTAAACCGTTTAACCTTCTTGGTAGAGAATCAGCCAAAATTTCAAAAAGGTTTTCATTTTCACCAATCACTTCTTCATAAGCATTGGCTATTAACTGGACCAAGTGATGTTGATTTCCCGGCATAATATTAAAGCTTTCTGTAATGTATGCTAAAGGACATAAATATGTGAATAAAATTTAAAAACTCTCTAATAATTTCTTTATCAAACAACTGTTTTCGACGCTTGTCCTTGATTCTTTTCAATAGATAGTCAGTATTAAATGGACATTACTCAAATTAGTTTTGTTTCATTTATATTTCCTGAATTCATATTAAAAGATATTTTAGCTTTTTTGAAATTAAACCCCAGATATTTTCCATAGGATTGGCGTCTGGGGTTTTCGCAGGCCAAGGAAGAACTTCAATATTTTGCTCCCGAAAACAAATTTGGCAAATTCTGGCCGTATGAGCAGGGCAGTTGTCTTGTTGAAAAATAAACTGGTCTTGATAAAGTTCTGTGACGGCTGGAAGCCTGGTGTTCTCTAAAATGTTCACTGTGTGTGAGCCTTCCATTGATTCGAAATAGAGCACCATGACCTCTAGCAGAAATCCAACCCCACATATTTACCGAAAATCTTCCAGCGCGATCTCATAGGACGTTCTTGGTGGACGATAGACCCGAATTTGTTTTCTGTCACTACAGGACTGGAAAACTTTTTAATCGGAAAATATTACCTTTCGCCAAAAGTCTGGTTCCTTTAGAGAGTAATTAAGGGCAAAAAGTAACCTGGCCTGTTTTTTTTTTCATTCGTAAGTTTAATTTTTTTAGCGGCTACACGACATCTTAGATTAGAGTCTTTCCTTACGCGATTTCGTGCCACTCTTACACATCCTAGATAAGGTCATAATCTTGTTCATCACTTGAAACTTTCTATAAATCAGTCCCTTGTTTTCTCTCTATTGTCTGATCTTCTCATGGTTTTTTAATTTTTATAATCATGGTTTTACTGCGTCCATAATGTCCAGCCATGTCCCTAATTGACCATCCTAGTTGTAGTTTTGCCAGGAGTTGGGCTTTATCAAATAAAGAAATTTGTGGAGGCATTTTTTATTTATTTGTCAGACTGAAATACAGAATGGCATACTTTGACAGTTTACGAAAAATACAATAGTGGGTGAGTTTGTTTGTAAAAATAGACCAAGGTATTACAACAAAAGTTATTATATATATTTTTTAATTTAATGGATGGCTATACGTGCCTGCGTGCGACATTTTTTTGTAAGCGTTTGATGAAGTACTGCGACTGTAAAATCTTTAAAATACGTACGAACCTTTTTTAGTCGAGTTCCAGCACGGAATCCGATTCGCTGCCGTTTGCCAACGAGAATGCTGGTACGATCCGGACCCGAGCCAATACGAGACAGTCCGAATACCACTGAGCGTCGCCTCAGCCGAGGGGCGACCTTCCTCCCCATCCATCCCCCACTTCGAACCGGCCGCAGTGTGTGGCTGGTACTAGGCCGAGCAGTTCAAGGTAAATACATGAGAAAACTGGTAAAAAATTGAGCAACCCCATTTTTAGCCATCCATACTAATATGGAGGCTATTTGGATCGGATTACTCAAAAACCGCTTTACCGATTTTTATCAAATTGGCACAAAAATCCTTTGCCACCAGACGCTTAGCTGATTAGTTTTTGATGGTGGTGGTGGGGGTTTGACAACCGGGTAGGAGGGGGGATTAAAGTTTTTTTAAATTTGCAACTCACGAACCGCAGCAGCGGTTTTTACATTAAGGTTAATTGTATTGGCAATCAAAATAGATATTTATTAAAAAATCTTTTTAAGAACAAGCTTTTATTAAATGCACACAAACGTAGAAAATAATTTTTTATCTCTCTTATACCATAATAAAAGCGATGGGCGCAAATTAAAAATTTTAACTTTAGGTATCGTCAGTGGCTGTTCCTCTTTTGTAGTTCTCTCTTTGTCACAAAACTTTTAATTTGCTTCCATCGCTTTTATTATGGTATAAGAGGGATTTTGAGTGCATTAATAAAAGCTTGTTCTTTAATAGTAGTTTTAACCACTAGTGGCTAAAATAGTGCTTTTTTACAAGCAGTTTGATGTTTTTAAATGATTTTTTCGTAAATACTTGGTGAAAGCTGGCGGAAATGGCTTAATTTTTAGACAAAAATAATTAGTTTTTTCAATATTACTATTTTCCGCTATTTCTCTTTAATTTTGGGTAAAAAACGGACAGAAATCTTTTTGTACCCGTGATAAAAAAAAGTTTTGTTGCATCGGTAACCAAAAAAGTCATGCTTTAGTTATCTGCAGCCAGTTACTAAAATCATGTTTTTGATGAAGGTATAAAAAAAGTTTTTTTTAATAAATATTTTGTAATTTTTAGATTTGTCCCTAAATCGTTTTTAATCCGCCATATTGAAATTTTCAAATCTATTCAAAAATTCATATCCCCTTCCCGAAAAACCCCGGTATGCCAATTTTGATTGAAATCGAACAAATTAAATCTTTTTCCCCGTCCACTTCGTTAGAGGGAGGTGGTTAAAATCGTCCATCTTGAATCCGCCACATTGAATTTTCAAAATCTGATTAGAAATTCGTTATTTCCATCCCCAAGCGCCCCAACACACCAAATTTCAACGAAATCGGACGTACTTCACCTGTACCCCCCCTCCACCCCCTTCGAGTAGAGGGGAGCTGTTAATTTCATCACACTATATTCTGGTATTGTCACCGCAACTATATAAGCATGCCAAGTTTGAAGCCGATCGGATGTCGGGAAGTTGGTCAAAATTAAGTTGCAAGTAAAAAATAAAAGCTTGTAAAAAATTATTTTTTTTAAATTTTTTGTGGATGTCATTCTTGCTGACGTCATTTTTTTAATCAATTTTAAAATTAATTAGTTACCAAACTAAGCGGTTAATTTTTTTTAAATATCTTTTTTATATTTATATTTTGTTGTCCGTTATTTGACAGGTAGCTTGACAGAAGGCTCAAAACAGAGCTTCTTTCCTTATTAGAGCAGCAGTGTATGAACAAAATAAGTTGATAATACACGACCAAAAATTTTGCATGTTATGAGTTTTAGCCCATTAAAGTGTTGTATAATAAAGTGAGCATATTTTATCTTATAAACTGAATAATACTTAGAAGTGTTTAAAGTACCTACCTTAGAGGCTGAAACAGAAGTCAGGCTTAGTTTTCTTATTACCCCACGAAGTCTATCCATGGCATAAATAACTATACTGTATTGCATATTTATATATTTATTTTGTTTTTTAAATTTTAAAGTTTTTTTCACAATGGGTTTTAGCCTCTCTTTCCAATATGATAGAATGGTCCATTAATTTGGCCTGGTCTCCCTTTAAAAAACTTACTCTACTAAAACTGCTATGCTTTAGCTCAAACCAGGGATTCCTGATAATAGCAGCCTGAGCTTCCAAAACACGTCAGGTTTACAATAAATTCAGCGCTGAAAGCACGCGGTGACCACCAATCATAAAATCATAAAATTTTGAAAATTTGGTCATAAATTCATAAGACAAATTTACCTCCCAGCTGGTGGTTACTCTGAGAAAGACCAATTGGTTCGATTTATTTACATTTTTACAAATATAATGTATTCAGATGTTATTATTTTATTAACTAATTAGCTAATGTTTGTTTTATTTGTTTTTGCAGTTAAAAGAACGTGCTCTTTAATTGTTAATGAAGTCAATGTGACCAGACAAGTTAATCTCACAACAAAAGCCCAACATTTCTATAGGAAAGTTATTGATAGTAGTAAGAGATTGCATAAAATCAGCAGTTAAGTGCAATCATTCCAGAGAAGATTAGCACTCACAGAAAATGCTGCTATTCATTACAACCACCTTATGGAGAAGTTAAATAATGCCACTTATGCATAATTTTATTATGTGCCAGATTGGAGTACAGCAGCAGAAACCTAAAGCTAGAAGACTTAGTTTAGAAGAAAAGATTCTCTATCTCTCTCAGTATTTTTAAATCAAGTGGTAAGACTTACAGGCTATTGTCTAAGATTTTTGTTTTGTCAAGTAAAACTTTTAAGTCGTGATAATGATGTTAACAATGAACTTATTGATGCCCTGCAGTATAAAAACTGTAAAGTTGACAAAACCAGGAACATACTTTAATTTTTTATTTGGCAAGACGCAAACTTTAGTAAATGTTTTAATCCCTAAAGTGTGTGAAGTTTTAGATATCTTTCGAAATAGGGAAATGCAAATGTATTTTGGAACTATTCCTTGCTTAAATCATCCTCAACAAAAGTTAATTATTAGGTGTTGTTTGTTCTGATGGTGTAAGCAAGTTAATAAAATAGGGAAAGGGCAAGACAAAAAATTTGTAAGATTTTCTAAAATAGGAGAATATTGCGATAAATAAAAAAAATCAGGATTTCATATATGGCAAGCCGTGGCAAGCCAAACAAAAAAGATTTGGAAAAAAAATTATGTTTTCTTGCTGGAGGCTTTATTGAAATTCGTGTATTAAATTATTACTAAAGGCAATTATCCTCGCAATTATCTATGGAATAATTTTAACAATAATGATTTCTAGGTAATTTATTTTCTTTTTAAATAATTTTTACCTCGATTTTTACTATAAGTTAATATTTTGTGTTTTTACTTATTTTACCAGGTGATGCATCATATTTTTCACCTCCTGTTTACTCCCTTACCATTGGAGGGATAACAAATGTTAAACTTTGTAAAAAAAAGGAATTCTTGTATTCAACACTCCAATAATAAGTTATATAAGGGAGTGAGAAATATAATGAACCCTTGTATTGTTTTTCAACCTGTATTTGGAAAATGTACCTCCATTTTTTTCAAAATTACACATCCTTATTTATCATCTGTCTTTATCTTTTTACCCAACCTTTTATAAGTTAAATTCTCAATAAAATTATACAATAAAGGGTTTTGTAAAAGGACCTCACCTATGAAATTAAAAGGCAATTTTTTTTTTCATAAATACATAAACACGTTTGTCTTTTAAGTTCAGTGCGCCCAAAAACAAAACAGTTTAAAAAATTCACAAAAACACCAACTTTTGACTTATCTTTTTGTTTTTTGGGCACATTGTGGTCCTTTTTGCTATTCAAAGAAAAATCGACATTACATTAATTTGTAAAGTAATATTTATTTTTTATTTAAAAATCAATATTTCTTTTTTAGTATTAGGGGTTATAAGCCTCCGTAAACGCAACGTACGTTACGCAGAGAGGATACGTCGCCTAGTTACGTCGAGCTAAAAAAGGCTTAAAACAACGCTTCTTGCGTATATTGTAAATTGGTTAAGTAGTTGAGCAGAGGGCGCTCTCATTTGCTTTGTTTTTTATAAGATAACCTAAAAATTGTCGTGTTTTTTTTTTACATCAATGATGCCATCATCATATCGAAATTCTCCATGGAGAGGCTGCTCTCGAGAATAGAGCAGCCCTTTATGGAAGATTCAACTTTGACGAAGTGGCGAAACCTGAGTGTCTACTCTATTTGGGTTTTAAAAAAAAACCACGTACATCAGCGCCTCGCTATATATAGATCTCTGGAATACTTTCTTTTGATTAATGCAATTGCACATGCGCAATTTATCAAAACTTACGCTACGTGGAGTTACGTACTGTGGCTTATCTTATATCCCCTATTAATTTTTTTGTTTATCACGTGTGGGTGCCAGCCAGACCGAATTCAATTTTTCAATAGGCCCTCCATTGCCGAGTTTCTGCGGGCTCACGCATATATCAGAAAACTTCCGCAAGCTGCCAGCGAGATGTTATGATAACATATGTCGAACCGACTCTCGCAAGAGCACGCTCTCTGAGCTGTTTTCTTTTTGTAGCGGTTACCGTTAACCTTGGTCCTAAAATTTCCCAGAAGGATAAGCAAAAGAAGGAGACCTCGATTGTGTAATATCTTCGAGTATTGTTTAAATTTACAGATAATTGTTTATGCTTAAATGTGTATGTGATCAAAACTTTTTAATTTTTATGAATTTCCGGATTATACTTACATTTTCACATCAAAAATGCTATGACGTCATGTACTAGCTGACTTGAACAGAACAAATGGACGTAGATAGCACATCCTGTAAAGATCCATACCTTGAGAATCGCAACCATTCTGAACCGGAAAAAAAGGCTGGTTCCGATTCTCAAGGCGTCGAGCATGACAGGATGCGGTGTCTACATAGATTTTTTTCTGTTCATGTCAGCCAATACATGACGTCAAAGCATTTTTGATATGAAAATTTAAATATAATCCGGAAATTCATAAAAATTAAAAACTTTTGATTATATACACATGTAAACATAAACAATTATCTGTAAATTTAAGTATCGTTCATACAAGTCATAGTTTTAGTTCTAATTTTAGTCACTGTTTTTTTTCTTAACGAGACTAAAATTAGAACTAAAACTATGACTATGCCTTGTATGAACGATACTTTAAACAATATTCAAAGATATTACACAATCGAGGTCTCCTTCGTGTGCTTATACTTCTGGAAAATTTTAGGACCAAAGTTAACCGTAACCGCGACAATAAGAAAACGGAACTGAAGCGCTCTTGCAAAAGAGGCGGTCAAGACCGTGGCAAACAATAGGTGCTTTCACCACTTCATCCACACTTCTTAACAACCGTGACTATACATAATGATACTCGGTTTCTCCTATGAATATAAAGGAAGGTTTTAACTTTTAGGCGTTTATAGTAATCCGGACCTTTAACCTAAACTCAAAGTCATAAAGTCTCAAAATACAAAATTTATTCAAAATTTGGTAGGTTACACCTGGTATATAAAACGTCACGATAGAGATTAACATTTAAAGAACATTACACAGGTTTAAAAAATAAAAATACAAAACAATTTGTTTTTGTTTGTAAAATGTAGAACGACTCTCCTTTGTTTAAGTGTTTTTTATTTTTATTTTTTAAACTTGTGTAATGTTCTTTAAATGTTAATCTCTATCGTGAAGTTTTGAAGATGCCTATGTAGGCGAAACACGCCTACCAAATTTTGAATAAATTTTGTATTTTGAGACTTTATGACTTTGAGTTTCCTAAGCCTTTTCAATTCTTTAAACTAAAGATATAGGAGTACAGTTTTACCTATATTAAATGATAGATGTTGAGATGAAAACCTTTAATCGCCCCCTATTATTTTATTTAAAACCACCCAGGGTAGATCCATTTCACTGTCGTCCTTGAAAACACTCGTCCTGTAGCTGCAACTAGAACATCTCTTACTTGGCGCATATTTTCCCGTTGATTTCTGAGAGCAAGAAGTCAGATGCTGTAAATCACGACCTTGTAATAATCTAGGGCGTTGAGAACCCGTGCGACGTCTATAAGTCTCATCATTGGACCACCTTCTCCAAACTCTTAACACTGTTAATGCAATTGCAATTTCTCGTAAACCAAAACCAGCCCCTTCATGCCCACGATACGTCCTTCTCGAAGTCGTTTAAATGATGAAATTGTTGGCGACCGCGAACTCTTGGCATTTTTATTTTTTAGGTAAACTGTAAGCAATCCAAAAAGACCAAAAACTACGAGAAAAATGATTTAAAATTTTCAGAAAAGGTCTTTTATGTGTCGGTTGTTTTTGAAAATGAATAGACAAAATCTGTGAAAAAAGGAAAGATTAAAAGACAAAAAATTTATCAAATATTTCTTTTGAGATAACACACAAATAATTTTCATTCAAATAATTATCCATATATATCGTGTTGCATTTTTTTTGTTCTCTAGTATATATCCAAAACCGAAAGGGGCAGAAAATTCAAATTTTACATACTTAAAGAAGTTACAAAAAAACCTCGTTTTTTTTATGGAATACCTTGTATATTTTTGCAAATTTAAATAGGGATTTCCTTTCTAATTTTAAAAATTCCAAATATAGTAACTTTTTCTCTAACATTTTTTAAATATTAAAATGACAAAAACAGTTTGAGTCTATCCGCAATAGGAAAAAAGTTTACATTTTTTATTTAAATTTTCTCCTAAACCAAACAAGTTACAAGGCTAAAATTTTAGAAGTAGGACTTATAGGAGGGTTGTTTGCAAAATTTTCACAAAAATTTAAAAATTCACTTTGTTGATTTAAGTTTTCTCGTAAACCAAACAAGTTACAAGGCTAATATTTTAGAAGTAATATGGCCTTTTCCATAATAGGACTTACATGAGTTAAAATAAAGCAAATTCTTTATTCAAAAAAATCACTTAATAGCTTACTTTATACCTTTCGGCACTTGCTTCATTCTCGTGTTAATTATAGTCCCGTGTCTAAGTTGGTTCAGAAACTACCGGTTCCCAAAGTGAACTCAGTTTTGAATTTCTGGGCATTTTTTTCCTTTTGATTTTTTTTTTATTTCGCCTGAAGTAAAAGCTTTGGACCAAGAAAAGCACCAGTTTACCTAGGTTTTCGGGTGCGCTGAACACAAAAACAATAACAGTTTGAGTTTATCTGCAATAGAAAAAAAGTTTACAAAATTCTGACAAAAATTTAAAAATTCACTTTGTTGAATTAAGTTTTCTCGTAAACAAAACAAGTTACAAGGCTAATATTTTAGAAGTATTATGGCCTTTTCCATAATAGGACTTACATGAGTTAAAATAGGGCAAATTCATTATTCAAAAAAATCTTGTAAAAAAATTTCCGACCAAATGGGTACCCCAAAATCGCATATTTTCAGGTTTTAAAAATACTTCCCGTTAAATTATTAAATCACTTAATAGCTTACTTTATACCTTTCGGCACTTGCTTCATTCTCGTGTTAATTATAGTCCCGTGTCTAAGTTGGTTCAGAAACTACCGGTTCCCAAAGTAAACTCAGTTTTGAATTTCTGGGCATTTTTTTCCTTTTGATTTTTTTTTATTTCGCCTGAAGTAAAAGCTTTGGACCAAGAAAAGCACCAGTTTACCTAGGTTTTCGGGTGCGCTGAACACAAAAACAATAACAGTTTGAGTTTATCTGCAATAGAAAAAAAGTTTACAAAATTCTGACAAAAATTTAAAAATTCACTTTGTTGAATTAAGTTTTCTCGTAAACAAAACAAGTTACAAGGCTAATATTTTAGAAGTATTATGGCCTTTTCCATAATAGGACTTACATGAGTTAAAATAGGGCAAATTCATTATTCAAAAAAATCTTGTAAAAAAATTTCCGACCAAATGGGTACCCCAAAATCGCATATTTTCAGGTTTTAAAAATACTTCCCGTTAAATTATTAAATCACTTAATAGCTTACTTTATACCTTTCGGCACTTGCTTCATTCTCGTGTTAATTATAGTCCCGTGTCTAAGTTGGTTCAGAAACTACCGGTTCCCAAAGTGAACTCAGTTTTGAATTTCTGGGCATTTTTTTCCTTTTGATTTTTTTTTATTTCGCCTGAAGTAAAAGCTTTGGACCAAGAAAAGCACCAGTTTACCTAGGTTTTCGGGTGCGCTGAACACAAAAACAATAACAATTTGAGTTTATCTGCAATAGAAAAAAAGTTTACAAAATTCTGACAAAAATTTAAAAATTCACTTTGTTGAATTAAGTTTTCTCGTAAACGAAACAAGTTACAAGGCTAATATTTTAGAAGTATTATGGCCTTTTCCATAATAGGACTTACATGAGTTAAAATAGGGCAAATTCATTATTCAAAAAAATCTTGTAAAAAAATTTCCGACCAAATGGGTACCCCAAAATCGCATATTTTCAGGTTTTAAAAATACTTCCCGTTAAATTATTAAATCACTTAATAGCTTACTTTATACCTTTCGGCACTTGCTTCATTCTCGTGTTAATTATAGTCCCGTGTCTAAGTTGGTTCAGAAACTACCGGTTCCCAAAGTGAACTCAGTTTTGAATTTCTGGGCATTTTTTTCCTTTTGATTTTTTTTTTATTTCGCCTGAAGTAAAAGCTTTGGACCAAGAAAAGCACCAGTTTACCTAGGTTTTCGGGTGCGCTGAACACAAAAACAATAACAGTTTGAGTTTATCTGCAATAGAAAAAAAGTTTACAAAATTCTGACAAAAATTTAAAAATTCACTTTGTTGAATTAAGTTTTCTCGTAAACGAAACAAGTTACAAGGCTAATATTTTAGAAGTATTATGGCCTTTTCCATAATAGGACTTACATGAGTTAAAATAGGGCAAATTCATTATTCAAAAAAATCTTGTAAAAAAATTTCCGACCAAATGGGTACCCCAAAATCGCATATTTTCAGGTTTTAAAAATACTTCCCGTTAAATTATTAAATCACTTAATAGCTTACTTTATACCTTTCGGCACTTGCTTCATTCTCGTGTTAATTATAGTCCCGTGTCTAAGTTGGTTCAGAAACTACCGGTTCCCAAAGTAAACTCAGTTTTGAATTTCTGGGCATTTTTTTCCTTTTGATTTTTTTTTATTTCGCCTGAAGTAAAAGCTTTGGACCAAGAAAAGCACCAGTTTACCTAGGTTTTCGGGTGCGCTGAACACAAAAACAATAACAGTTTGAGTTTATCTGCAATAGAAAAAAAGTTTACAAAATTCTGACAAAAATTTAAAAATTCACTTTGTTGAATTAAGTTTTCTCGTAAACAAAACAAGTTACAAGGCTAATATTTTAGAAGTATTATGGCCTTTTCCATAATAGGACTTACATGAGTTAAAATAGGGCAAATTCATTATTCAAAAAAATCTTGTAAAAAAATTTCCGACCAAATGGGTACCCCAAAATCGCATATTTTCAGGTTTTAAAAATACTTCCCGTTAAATTATTAAATCACTTAATAGCTTACTTTATACCTTTCGGCACTTGCTTCATTCTCGTGTTAATTATAGTCCCGTGTCTAAGTTGGTTCAGAAACTACCGGTTCCCAAAGTGAACTCAGTTTTGAATTTCTGGGCATTTTTTTCCTTTTGATTTTTTTTTATTTCGCCTGAAGTAAAAGCTTTGGACCAAGAAAAGCACCAGTTTACCTAGGTTTTCGGGTGCGCTGAACACAAAAACAATAACAATTTGAGTTTATCTGCAATAGAAAAAAAGTTTACAAAATTCTGACAAAAATTTAAAAATTCACTTTGTTGAATTAAGTTTTCTCGTAAACGAAACAAGTTACAAGGCTAATATTTTAGAAGTATTATGGCCTTTTCCATAATAGGACTTACATGAGTTAAAATAGGGCAAATTCATTATTCAAAAAAATCTTGTAAAAAAATTTCCGACCAAATGGGTACCCCAAAATCGCATATTTTCAGGTTTTAAAAATACTTCCCGTTAAATTATTAAATCACTTAATAGCTTACTTTATACCTTTCGGCACTTGCTTCATTCTCGTGTTAATTATAGTCCCGTGTCTAAGTTGGTTCAGAAACTACCGGTTCCCAAAGTGAACTCAGTTTTGAATTTCTGGGCATTTTTTTCCTTTTGATTTTTTTTTTATTTCGCCTGAAGTAAAAGCTTTGGACCAAGAAAAGCACCAGTTTACCTAGGTTTTCGGGTGCGCTGAACACAAAAACAATAACAGTTTGAGTTTATCTGCAATAGAAAAAAAGTTTACAAAATTCTGACAAAAATTTAAAAATTCACTTTGTTGAATTAAGTTTTCTCGTAAACGAAACAAGTTACAAGGCTAATATTTTAGAAGTATTATGGCCTTTTCCATAATAGGACTTACATGAGTTAAAATAGGGCAAATTCATTATTCAAAAAAATCTTGTAAAAAAATTTCCGACCAAATGGGTACCCCAAAATCGCATATTTTCAGGTTTTAAAAATACTTCCCGTTAAATTATTAAATCACTTAATAGCTTACTTTATACCTTTCGGCACTTGCTTCATTCTCGTGTTAATTATAGTCCCGTGTCTAAGTTGGTTCAGAAACTACCGGTTCCCAAAGTGAACTCAGTTTTGAATTTCTGGGCATTTTTTTCCTTTTGATTTTTTTTTTATTTCGCCTGAAGTAAAAGCTTTGGACCAAGAAAAGCACCAGTTTACCTAGGTTTTCGGGTGCGCTGAACACAAAAACAATAACAGTTTGAGTTTATCTGCAATAGAAAAAAAGTTTACAAAATTCTGACAAAAATTTAAAAATTCACTTTGTTGAATTAAGTTTTCTCGTAAACGAAACAAGTTACAAGGCTAATATTTTAGAAGTATTATGGCCTTTTCCATAATAGGACTTACATGAAATAAAATAGGGCAAATTCATTATTCAAAAAAATCTTGTAAAAAAATTTCCGACCAAATGGGTACCCCAAAATCGCATATTTTCAGGTTTTAAAAATACTTCCCGTTAAATTATTAAATCACTTAATAGCTTACTTTATACCTTTCGGCACTTGCTTCATTCTCGTGTTAATTATATTCCCGTGTCTAAGTTGGTTCAGAAACTACCGGTTCCCAAAGTGAACTCAGTTTTGAATTTCTGGGCATTTTTTTCCTTTTGATTTTTTTTTATTTCGCCTGAAGTAAAAGCTTTGGACCAAGAAAAGCACCAGTTTACCTAGGTTTTCGGGTGCGCTGAACACAAAAACAATAACAGTTTGAGTTTATCTGCAATAGAAAAAAGTTTACAAAATTCTGACAAAAATTTAAAAATTCACTTTGTTGAATTAAGTTTTCTCGTAAACGAAACAAGTTACAAGGCTAATATTTTAGAAGTATTATGGCCTTTTCCATAATAGGACTTACATGAGTTAAAATAAAGCAAATTCATTATTCAAAAAAATCTTGTAAAAAAATTTCCGACCAAATGGTTACCCCAAAATCGCATATTTTCAGGTTTTAAAAATACTTCCCGTTAAATTATTAAATCACTTAATAGCTTACTTTATACCTTTCGGCACTTGCTTCATTCTCGTGTTAATTATAGTCCCGTGTCTAAGTTGGTTCAGAAACTACCGGTTCCCAAAGTGAACTCAGTTTTGAATTTCTGGGCATTTTTTTCCTTTTGATTTTTTTTTTATTTCGCCTGAAGTAAAAGCTTTGGACCAAGAAAAGCACCAGTTTACCTAGGTTTTCGGGTGCGCTGAACACAAAAACAATAACAGTTTGAGTTTATCTGCAATAGAAAAAAAGTTTACAAAATTCTGACAAAAATTTAAAAATTCACTTTGTTGAATTAAGTTTTCTCGTAAACGAAACAAGTTACAAGGCTAATATTTTAGAAGTATTATGGCCTTTTCCATAATAGGACTTACATGAGTTAAAATAGGGCAAATTCATTATTCAAAAAAATCTTGTAAAAAAATTTCCGACCAAATGGGTACCCCAAAATCGCATATTTTCAGGTTTTAAAAATACTTCCCGTTAAATTATTAAATCACTTAATAGCTTACTTTATACCTTTCGGCACTTGCTTCATTCTCGTGTTAATTATAGTCCCGTGTCTAAGTTGGTTCAGAAACTACCGGTTCCCAAAGTGAACTCAGTTTTGAATTTCTGGGCATTTTTTTCCTTTTGATTTTTTTTTATTTCGCCTGAAGTAAAAGCTTTGGACCAAGAAAAGCACCAGTTTACCTAGGTTTTCGGGTGCGCTGAACACAAAAACAATAACAGTTTGAGTTTATCTGCAATAGAAAAAAAGTTTACAAAATTCTGACAAAAATTTAAAAATTCACTTTGTTGAATTAAGTTTTCTCGTAAACGAAACAAGTTACAAGGCTAATATTTTAGAAGTATTATGGCCTTTTCCATAATAGGACTTACATGAGTTAAAATAGGGCAAATTCATTATTCAAAAAAATCTTGTAAAAAAATTTCCGACCAAATGGGTACCCCAAAATCGCATATTTTCAGGTTTTAAAAATACTTCCCGTTAAATTATTAAATCACTTAATAGCTTACTTTATACCTTTCGGCACTTGCTTCATTCTTGTGTTAATTATAGTCCCGTGTCTAAGTTGGTTCAGAAACTATCGGTTCCCAAAGTGAACTCAGTTTTGAATTTCTGGGCATTTTTTTCCTTTTGATTTTTTTTTATTTCGCCTGAAGTAAAAGCTTTGGACCAAGAAAAGCACCAGTTTACCTAGGTTTTCGGGTGCGCTGAACACAAAAACAATAACAGTTTGAGTTTATCTGCAATAGAAAAAAAGTTTACAAAATTCTGACAAAAATTTAAAAATTCACTTTGTTGAATTAAGTTTTCTCGTAAACGAAACAAGTTACAAGGCTAATATTTTAGAAGTATTATGGCCTTTTCCATAATAGGACTTACATGAGTTAAAATAGGGCAAATTCATTATTCAAAAAAATCTTGTAAAAAAATTTCCGACCAAATGGGTACCCCAAAATCGCATATTTTCAGGTTTTAAAAATACTTCCCGTTAAATTATTAAATCACTTAATAGCTTACTTTATACCTTTCGGCACTTGCTTCATTCTCGTGTTAATTATAGTCCCGTGTCTAAGTTGGTTCAGAAACTACCGGTTCCCAAAGTGAACTCAGTTTTGAATTTCTGGGCATTTTTTTCCTTTTGATTTTTTTTTATTTCGCCTGAAGTAAAAGCTTTGGACCAAGAAAAGCACCAGTTTACCTAGGTTTTCGGGTGCGCTGAACACAAAAACAATAACAGTTTGAGTTTATCTGCAATAGAAAAAAAGTTTACAAAATTCTGACAAAAATTTAAAAATTCACTTTGTTGAATTAAGTTTTCTCGTAAACGAAACAAGTTACAAGGCTAATATTTTAGAAGTATTATGGCCTTTTCCATAATAGGACTTACATGAGTTAAAATAGGGCAAATTCATTATTCAAAAAAATCTTGTAAAAAAATTTCCGACCAAATGGGTACCCCAAAATCGCATATTTTCAGGTTTTAAAAATACTTCCCGTTAAATTATTAAATCACTTAATAGCTTACTTTATACCTTTCGGCACTTGCTTCATTCTCGTCTTAATTATAGTCCCGTGTCTAAGTTGGTTCAGAAACTACCGGTTCCCAAAGTGAATTCAGTTTTGAATTTCTGGGCATTTTTTTCCTTTTGATTTTTTTTTTATTTCGCCTGAAGTAAAAGCTTTGGACCAAGAAAAGCACCAGTTTACCTAGGTTTTCGGGTGCGCTGAACACAAAAACAATAACAGTTTGAGTTTATCTGCAATAGAAAAAAAGTTTACAAAATTCTGACAAAAATTTAAAAATTCACCTTGTTGAATTAAGTTTTCTCGTAAACGAAACAAGTTACAAGGCTAATATTTTAGAAGTATTATGGCCTTTTCCATAATAGGACTTACATGAGTTAAAATAGGGCAAATTCATTATTCAAAAAAATCTTGTAAAAAAATTTCCGACCAAATGGGTACCCCAAAATCGCATATTTTCAGGTTTTAAAAATACTTCCCGTTAAATTATTAAATCACTTAATAGCTTACTTTATACCTTTCGGCACTTGCTTCATTCTCGTGTTAATTATAGTCCCGTGTCTAAGTTGGTTCAGAAACTACCGGTTCCCAAAGTGAACTCAGTTTTGAATTTCTGGGCATTTTTTTCCTTTTGATTTTTTTTTTATTTCGCCTGAAGTAAAAGCTTTGGACCAAGAAAAGCACCAGTTTACCTAGGTTTTCGGGTGCGCTGAACACAAAAACAATAACAGTTTGAGTTTATCTGCAATAGAAAAAAAGTTTACAAAATTCTGACAAAAATTTAAAAATTCACTTTGTTGAATTAAGTTTTCTCGTAAACGAAACAAGTTACAAGGCTAATATTTTAGAAGTATTATGGCCTTTTCCATAATAGGACTTACATGAGTTAAAATAGGGCAAATTCATTATTCAAAAAAATCTTGTAAAAAAATTTCCGACCAAATGGGTACCCCAAAATCGCATATTTTCAGGTTTTAAAAATACTTCCCGTTAAATTATTAAATCACTTAATAGCTTACTTTATACCTTTCGGCACTTGCTTCATTCTCGTGTTAATTATAGTCCCGTGTCTAAGTTGGTTCAGAAACTACCGGTTCCCAAAGTGAACTCAGTTTTGAATTTCTGGGCATTTTTTTCCTTTTGATTTTTTTTTATTTCGCCTGAAGTAAAAGCTTTGGACCAAGAAAAGCACCAGTTTACCTAGGTTTTCGGGTGCGCTGAACACAAAAACAATAACAGTTTGAGTTTATCTGCAATAGAAAAAAAGTTTACAAAATTCTGACAAAAATTTAAAAATTCACTTTATTGAATTAAGTTTTCTCGTAAACGAAACAAGTTACAAGGCTAATATTTTAGAAGTATTATGGCCTTTTCCATAATAGGACTTACATGAGTTAAAATAGGGCAAATTCATTATTCAAAAAAATTTTGTAAAAAAATTTCCGACCAAATGGGTACCCCAAAATCGCATATTTTCAGGTTTTAAAAATATTTCCCGTTAAATTATTAAATCACTTAATAGCTTACTTTATACCTTTCGGCACTTGCTTCATTCTCGTGTTAATTATAGTCCCGTGTCTAAGTTGGTTCAGAAACTACCGGTTCCCAAAGTGAACTCAGTTTTGAATTTCTGGGCATTTTTTTCCTTTTGATTTTTTTTTTATTTCGCCTGAAGTAAAAGCTTTGGACCAAGAAAAGCACCAGTTTACCTAGGTTTTCGGGTGCGCTGAACACAAAAACAATAACAGTTTGAGTTTATCTGCAATAGAAAAAAAGTTTACAAAATTCTGACAAAAATTTAAAAATTCACTTTGTTGAATTAAGTTTTCTCGTAAACGAAACAAGTTACAAGGCTAATATTTTAGAAGTATTATGGCCTTTTCCATAATAGGACTTACATGAGTTAAAATAGGGCAAATTCATTATTCAAAAAAATCTTGTAAAAAAATTTCCGACCAAATGGGTACCCCAAAATCGCATATTTTCAGGTTTTAAAAATACTTCCCGTTAAATTATTAAATCACTTAATAGCTTACTTTATACCTTTCGGCACTTGCTTCATTCTCGTGTTAATTATAGTCCCGTGTCTAAGTTGGTTCAGAAACTACCGGTTCCCAAAGTGATCTCAGTTTTGAATTTCTGGGCATTTTTTTCCTTTTGATTTTTTTTTTATTTCGCCTGAAGTAAAAGCTTTGGACCAAGAAAAGCACCAGTTTACCTAGGTTTTCGGGTGCGCTGAACACAAAAACAATAACAGTTTGAGTTTATCTGCAATAGAAAAAAAGTTTACAAAATTCTGACAAAAATTTAAAAATTCACTTTGTTGAATTAAGTTTTCTCGTAAACGAAACAAGTTACAAGGCTAATATTTTAGAAGTATTATGGCCTTTTCCATAATAGGACTTACATGAGTTAAAATAGGGCAAATTCATTATTCAAAAAAATCTTGTAAAAAAATTTCCGACCAAATGGGTACCCCAAAATCGCATAT
Source organism: Oxystoma pomonae (assembly GCA_963921995.1). Lineage (NCBI taxonomy): Eukaryota > Metazoa > Arthropoda > Insecta > Coleoptera > Brentidae > Oxystoma > Oxystoma pomonae. Next base: position 617,767 of record OY998167.1, on the reverse strand, counting down.
TTTCAGGTTTTAAAAATACTTCCCGTTAAATTATTAAATCACTTAATAGCTTACTTTATACCTTTCGGCACTTGCTTCATTCTCGTGTTAATTATAGTCCCGTGTCTAAGTTGGTTCAGAAACTACCGGTTCCCAAAGTGAACTCAGTTTTGAATTTCTGGGCATTTTTTTCCTTTTGATTTTTTTTTATTTCGCCTGAAGTAAAAGCTTTGGACCAAGAAAAGCACCAGTTTACCTAGGTTTTCGAGTGCGCTGAACACAAAAACAATAACAGTTTGAGTTTATCTGCAATAGAAAAAAAGTTTACAAAATTCTGACAAAAATTTAAAAATTCACTTTGTTGAATTAAGTTTTCTCGTAAACGAAACAAGTTACAAGGCTAATATTTTAGAAGTATTATGGCCTTTTCCATAATAGGACTTACATGAGTTAAAATAGGGCAAATTCATTATTCAAAAAAATCTTGTAAAAAAATTTCCGACCAAATGGGTACCCCAAAATCGCATATTTTCAGGTTTTAAAAATACTTCCCGTTAAATTATTAAATCACTTAATAGCTTACTTTATACCTTTCGGCACTTGCTTCATTCTCGTGTTAATTATAGTCCCGTGTCTAAGTTGGTTCAGAAACTACCGGTTCCCAAAGTGAACTCAGTTTTGAATTTCTGGGCATTTTTTTCCTTTTGATTTTTTTTTTATTTCGCCTGAAGTAAAAGCTTTGGACCAAGAAAAGCACCAGTTTACCTAGGTTTTCGGGTGCGCTGAACACAAAAACAATAACAGTTTGAGTTTATCTGCAATAGAAAAAAAGTTTACAAAATTCTGACAAAAATTTAAAAATTCACTTTGTTGAATTAAGTTTTCTCGTAAACGAAACAAGTTACAAGGCTAATATTTTAGAAGTATTATGGCCTTTTCCATAATAGGACTTACATGAGTTAAAATAGGGCAAATTCATTATTCAAAAAAATCTTGTAAAAAAATTTCCGACCAAATGGGTACCCCAAAATCGCATATTTTCAGGTTTTAAAAATACTTCCCGTTAAATTATTAAATCACTTAATAGCTTACTTTATACCTTTCGGCACTTGCTTCATTCTCGTGTTAATTATAGTCCCGTGTCTAAGTTGGTTCAGAAACTACCGGTTCCCAAAGTGAACTCAGTTTTGAATTTCTGGGCATTTTTTTCCTTTTGATTTTTTTTTTATTTCGCCTGAAGTAAAAGCTTTGGACCAAGAAAAGCACCAGTTTACCTAGGTTTTCGGGTGCGCTGAACACAAAAACAATAACAGTTTGAGTTTATCTGCAATAGAAAAAAAGTTTACAAAATTCTGACAAAAATTTAAAAATTCACTTTGTTGAATTAAGTTTTCTCGTAAACGAAACAAGTTACAAGGCTAATATTTTAGAAGTATTATGGCCTTTTCCATAATAGGACTTACATGAAATAAAATAGGGCAAATTCATTATTCAAAAAAATCTTGTAAAAAAATTTCCGACCAAATGGGTACCCCAAAATCGCATATTTTCAGGTTTTAAAAATACTTCCCGTTAAATTATTAAATCACTTAATAGCTTACTTTATACCTTTCGGCACTTGCTTCATTCTCGTGTTAATTATAGTCCCGTGTCTAAGTTGGTTCAGAAACTACCGGTTCCCAAAGTGAACTCAGTTTTGAATTTCTGGGCATTTTTTTCCTTTTGATTTTTTTTTTATTTCGCCTGAAGTAAAAGCTTTGGACCAAGAAAAGCACCAGTTTACCTAGGTTTTCGGGTGCCCTGAACACAAAAACAATAACAGTTTGAGTTTATCTGCAATAGAAAAAAAGTTTACAAAATTCTGACAAAAATTTAAAAATTCACCTTGTTGAATTAAGTTTTCTCGTAAACGAAACAAGTTACAAGGCTAATATTTTAGAAGTATTATGGCCTTTTCCATAATAGGACTTACATGAGTTAAAATAGGGCAAATTCATTATTCAAAAAAATCTTGTAAAAAAATTTCCGACCAAATGGGTACCCCAAAATCGCATATTTTCAGGTTTTAAAAATACTTCCCGTTAAATTATTAAATCACTTAATAGCTTACTTTATACCTTTCGGCACTTGCTTCATTCTCGTGTTAATTATAGTCCCGTGTCTAAGTTGGTTCAGAGACTACCGGTTCCCAAAGTGAACTCAGTTTTGAATTTCTGGGCATTTTTTTCCTTTTGATTTTTTTTTTATTTCGCCTGAAGTAAAAGCTTTGGACCAAGAAAAGCACCAGTTTACCTAGGTTTTCGGGTGCGCTGAACACAAAAACAATAACAGTTTGAGTTTATCTGCAATAGAAAAAAAGTTTACAAAATTCTGACAAAAATTTAAAAATTCACTTTGTTGAATTAAGTTTTCTCGTAAACGAAACAAGTTACAAGGCTAATATTTTAGAAGTATTATGGCCTTTTCCATAATAGGACTTACATGAGTTAAAATAGGGCAAATTCATTATTCAAAAAAATCTTGTAAAAAAATTTCCGACCAAATGGGTACCCCAAAATCGCATATTTTCAGGTTTTAAAAATACTTCCCGTTAAATTATTAAATCACTTAATAGCTTACTTTATACCTTTCGGCACTTGCTTCATTCTCGTGTTAATTATAGTCCCGTGTCTAAGTTGGTTCAGAAACTACCGGTTCCCAAAGTGAACTCAGTTTTGAATTTCTGGGCATTTTTTTCCTTTTGATTTTTTTTTTATTTCGCCTGAAGTAAAAGCTTTGGACCAAGAAAAGCACCAGTTTACCTAGGTTTTCGGGTGCGCTGAACACAAAAACAATAACAGTTTGAGTTTATCTGCAATAGAAAAAAAGTTTACAAAATTCTGACAAAAATTTAAAAATTCACTTTGTTGAATTAAGTTTTCTCGTAAACGAAACAAGTTACAAGGCTAATATTTTAGAAGTATTATGGCCTTTTCCATAATAGGACTTACATGAGTTAAAATAGGGCAAATTCATTATTCAAAAAAATCTTGTAAAAAAATTTCCGACCAAATGGGTACCCCAAAATCGCATATTTTCAGGTTTTAAAAATACTTCCCGTTAAATTATTAAATCACTTAATAGCTTACTTTATACCTTTCGGCACTTGCTTCATTCTCGTGTTAATTATAGTCCCGTGTCTAAGTTGGTTCAGAAACTACCGGTTCCCAAAGTGAACTCAGTTTTGAATTTCTGGGCATTTTTTTCCTTTTGATTTTTTTTTTATTTCGCCTGAAGTAAAAGCTTTGGACCAAGAAAAGCACCAGTTTACCTAGGTTTTCGGGTGCGCTGAACACAAAAACAATAACAGTTTGAGTTTATCTGCAATAGAAAAAAAGTTTACAAAATTCTGACAAAAATTTAAAAATTCACTTTGTTGAATTAAGTTTTCTCGTAAACGAAACAAGTTACAAGGCTAATATTTTAGAAGTATTATGGCCTTTTCCATAATAGGACTTACATGAAATAAAATAGGGCAAATTCATTATTCAAAAAAATCTTGTAAAAAAATTTCCGACCAAATGGGTACCCCAAAATCGCATATTTTCAGGTTTTAAAAATACTTCCCGTTAAATTATTAAATCACTTAATAGCTTACTTTATACCTTTCGGCACTTGCTTCATTCTCGTGTTAATTATATTCCCGTGTCTAAGTTGGTTCAGAAACTACCGGTTCCCAAAGTGAACTCAGTTTTGAATTTCTGGGCATTTTTTTCCTTTTGATTTTTTTTTATTTCGCCTGAAGTAAAAGCTTTGGACCAAGAAAAGCACCAGTTTACCTAGGTTTTCGGGTGCGCTGAACACAAAAACAATAACAGTTTGAGTTTATCTGCAATAGAAAAAAGTTTACAAAATTCTGACAAAAATTTAAAAATTCACTTTGTTGAATTAAGTTTTCTCGTAAACGAAACAAGTTACAAGGCTAATATTTTAGAAGTATTATGGCCTTTTCCATAATAGGACTTACATGAGTTAAAATAAAGCAAATTCATTATTCAAAAAAATCTTGTAAAAAAATTTCCGACCAAATGGTTACCCCAAAATCGCATATTTTCAGGTTTTAAAAATACTTCCCGTTAAATTATTAAATCACTTAATAGCTTACTTTATACCTTTCGGCACTTGCTTCATTCTCGTGTTAATTATAGTCCCGTGTCTAAGTTGGTTCAGAAACTACCGGTTCCCAAAGTGAACTCAGTTTTGAATTTCTGGGCATTTTTTTCCTTTTGATTTTTTTTTTATTTCGCCTGAAGTAAAAGCTTTGGACCAAGAAAAGCACCAGTTTACCTAGGTTTTCGGGTGCGCTGAACACAAAAACAATAACAGTTTGAGTTTATCTGCAATAGAAAAAAAGTTTACAAAATTCTGACAAAAATTTAAAAATTCACTTTGTTGAATTAAGTTTTCTCGTAAACGAAACAAGTTACAAGGCTAATATTTTAGAAGTATTATGGCCTTTTCCATAATAGGACTTACATGAGTTAAAATAGGGCAAATTCATTATTCAAAAAAATCTTGTAAAAAAATTTCCGACCAAATGGGTACCCCAAAATCGCATATTTTCAGGTTTTAAAAATACTTTTCGTTAAATTATTAAATCACTTAATAGCTTACTTTATACCTTTCGGCACTTGCTTCATTCTCGTGTTAATTATAGTCCCGTGTCTAAGTTGGTTCAGAAACTACCGGTTCCCAAAGTGAACTCAGTTTTGAATTTCTGGGCATTTTTTTCCTTTTGATTTTTTTTTATTTCGCCTGAAGTAAAAGCTTTGGACCAAGAAAAGCACCAGTTTACCTAGGTTTTCGGGTGCGCTGAACACAAAAACAATAACAGTTTGAGTTTATCTGCAATAGAAAAAAAGTTTACAAAATTCTGACAAAAATTTAAAAATTCACTTTGTTGAATTAAGTTTTCTCGTAAACGAAACAAGTTACAAGGCTAATATTTTAGAAGTATTATGGCCTTTTCCATAATAGGACTTACATGAGTTAAAATAGGGCAAATTCATTATTCAAAAAAATCTTGTAAAAAAATTTCCGACCAAATGGGTACCCCAAAATCGCATATTTTCAGGTTTTAAAAATACTTCCCGTTAAATTATTAAATCACTTAATAGCTTACTTTATACCTTTCGGCACTTGCTTCATTCTCGTGTTAATTATAGTCCCGTGTCTAAGTTGGTTCAGAAACTATCGGTTCCCAAAGTGAACTCAGTTTTGAATTTCTGGGCATTTTTTTCCTTTTGATTTTTTTTTATTTCGCCTGAAGTAAAAGCTTTGGACCAAGAAAAGCACCAGTTTACCTAGGTTTTCGGGTGCGCTGAACACAAAAACAATAACAGTTTGAGTTTATCTGCAATAGAAAAAAAGTTTACAAAATTCTGACAAAAATTTAAAAATTCACTTTGTTGAATTAAGTTTTCTCGTAAACGAAACAAGTTACAAGGCTAATATTTTAGAAGTATTATGGCCTTTTCCATAATAGGACTTACATGAGTTAAAATAGGGCAAATTCATTATTCAAAAAAATCTTGTAAAAAAATTTCCGACCAAATGGGTACCCCAAAATCGCATATTTTCAGGTTTTAAAAATACTTCCCGTTAAATTATTAAATCACTTAATAGCTTACTTTATACCTTTCGGCACTTGCTTCATTCTCGTGTTAATTATAGTCCCGTGTCTAAGTTGGTTCAGAAACTACCGGTTCCCAAAGTGAACTCAGTTTTGAATTTCTGGGCATTTTTTTCCTTTTGATTTTTTTTTATTTCGCCTGAAGTAAAAGCTTTGGACCAAGAAAAGCACCAGTTTACCTAGGTTTTCGGGTGCGCTGAACACAAAAACAATAACAGTTTGAGTTTATCTGCAATAGAAAAAAAGTTTACAAAATTCTGACAAAAATTTAAAAATTCACTTTGTTGAATTAAGTTTTCTCGTAAACGAAACAAGTTACAAGGCTAATATTTTAGAAGTATTATGGCCTTTTCCATAATAGGACTTACATGAGTTAAAATAGGGCAAATTCATTATTCAAAAAAATCTTGTAAAAAAATTTCCGACCAAATGGGTACCCCAAAATCGCATATTTTCAGGTTTTAAAAATACTTCCCGTTAAATTATTAAATCACTTAATAGCTTACTTTATACCTTTCGGCACTTGCTTCATTCTCGTGTTAATTATAGTCCCGTGTCTAAGTTGGTTCAGAAACTACCGGTTCCCAAAGTGAATTCAGTTTTGAATTTCTGGGCATTTTTTTCCTTTTGATTTTTTTTTTATTTCGCCTGAAGTAAAAGCTTTGGACCAAGAAAAGCACCAGTTTACCTAGGTTTTCGGGTGCGCTGAACACAAAAACAATAACAGTTTGAGTTTATCTGCAATAGAAAAAAAGTTTACAAAATTCTGACAAAAATTTAAAAATTCACCTTGTTGAATTAAGTTTTCTCGTAAACGAAACAAGTTACAAGGCTAATATTTTAGAAGTATTATGGCCTTTTCCATAATAGGACTTACATGAGTTAAAATAGGGCAAATTCATTATTCAAAAAAATCTTGTAAAAAAATTTCCGACCAAATGGGTACCCCAAAATCGCATATTTTCAGGTTTTAAAAATACTTCCCGTTAAATTATTAAATCACTTAATAGCTTACTTTATACCTTTCGGCACTTGCTTCATTCTCGTGTTAATTATAGTCCCGTGTCTAAGTTGGTTCAGAAACTACCGGTTCCCAAAGTGAACTCAGTTTTGAATTTCTGGGCATTTTTTTCCTTTTGATTTTTTTTTTATTTCGCCTGAAGTAAAAGCTTTGGACCAAGAAAAGCACCAGTTTACCTAGGTTTTCGGGTGCGCTGAACACAAAAACAATAACAGTTTGAGTTTATCTGCAATAGAAAAAAAGTTTACAAAATTCTGACAAAAATTTAAAAATTCACTTTGTTGAATTAAGTTTTCTCGTAAACGAAACAAGTTACAAGGCTAATATTTTAGAAGTATTATGGCCTTTTCCATAATAGGACTTACATGAGTTAAAATAGGGCAAATTCATTATTCAAAAAAATCTTGTAAAAAAATTTCCGACCAAATGGGTACCCCAAAATCGCATATTTTCAGGTTTTAAAAATACTTCCCGTTAAATTATTAAATCACTTAATAGCTTACTTTATACCTTTCGGCACTTGCTTCATTCTCGTGTTAATTATAGTCCCGTGTCTAAGTTGGTTCAGAAACTACCGGTTCCCAAAGTGAACTCAGTTTTGAATTTCTGGGCATTTTTTTCCTTTTGATTTTTTTTTATTTCGCCTGAAGTAAAAGCTTTGGACCAAGAAAAGCACCAGTTTACCTAGGTTTTCGGGTGCGCTGAACACAAAAACAATAACAGTTTGAGTTTATCTGCAATAGAAAAAAAGTTTACAAAATTCTGACAAAAATTTAAAAATTCACTTTATTGAATTAAGTTTTCTCGTAAACGAAACAAGTTACAAGGCTAATATTTTAGAAGTATTATGGCCTTTTCCATAATAGGACTTACATGAGTTAAAATAGGGCAAATTCATTATTCAAAAAAATTTTGTAAAAAAATTTCCGACCAAATGGGTACCCCAAAATCGCATATTTTCAGGTTTTAAAAATATTTCCCGTTAAATTATTAAATCACTTAATAGCTTACTTTATACCTTTCGGCACTTGCTTCATTCTCGTGTTAATTATAGTCCCGTGTCTAAGTTGGTTCAGAAACTACCGGTTCCCAAAGTGAACTCAGTTTTGAATTTCTGGGCATTTTTTTCCTTTTGATTTTTTTTTATTTCGCCTGAAGTAAAAGCTTTGGACCAAGAAAAGCACCAGTTTATCTAGGTTTTCGGGTGCGCTGAACACAAAAACAATAACAGTTTGAGTTTATCTGCAATAGAAAAAAAGTTTACAAAATTCTGACAAAAATTTAAAAATTCACTTTGTTGAATTAAGTTTTCTCGTAAACGAAACAAGTTACAAGGCTAATATTTTAGAAGTATTATGGCCTTTTCCATAATAGGACTTACATGAGTTAAAATAGGGCAAATTCATTATTCAAAAAAATCTTGTAAAAAAATTTCCGACCAAATGGGTACCCCAAAATCGCATATTTTCAGGTTTTAAAAATACTTCCCGTTAAATTATTAAATCACTTAATAGCTTACTTTATACCTTTCGGCACTTGCTTCATTCTCGTGTTAATTATAGTCCCGTGTCTAAGTTGGTTCAGAAACTACCGGTTCCCAAAGTGATCTCAGTTTTGAATTTCTGGGCATTTTTTTCCTTTTGATTTTTTTTTTATTTCGCCTGAAGTAAAAGCTTTGGACCAAGAAAAGCACCAGTTTACCTAGGTTTTCGGGTGCGCTGAACACAAAAACAATAACAGTTTGAGTTTATCTGCAATAGAAAAAAAGTTTACAAAATTCTGACAAAAATTTAAAAATTCACTTTGTTGAATTAAGTTTTCTCGTAAACGAAACAAGTTACAAGGCTAATATTTTAGAAGTATTATGGCCTTTTCCATAATAGGACTTACATGAGTTAAAATAGGGCAAATTCATTATTCAAAAAAATCTTGTAAAAAAATTTCCGACCAAATGGGTACCCCAAAATCGCATATTTTCAGGTTTTAAAAATACTTCCCGTTAAATTATTAAATCACTTAATAGCTTACTTTATACCTTTCGGCACTTGCTTCATTCTCGTGTTAATTATAGTCCCGTGTCTAAGTTGGTTCAGAAACTACCGGTTCCCAAAGTGAACTCAGTTTTGAATTTCTGGGCATTTTTTTCCTTTTGATTTTTTTTTATTTCGCCTGAAGTAAAAGCTTTGGACCAAGAAAAGCACCAGTTTACCTAGGTTTTCGAGTGCGCTGAACACAAAAACAATAACAGTTTGAGTTTATCTGCAATAGAAAAAAAGTTTACAAAATTCTGACAAAAATTTAAAAATTCACTTTGTTGAATTAAGTTTTCTCGTAAACGAAACAAGTTACAAGGCTAATATTTTAGAAGTATTATGGCCTTTTCCATAATAGGACTTACATGAGTTAAAATAGGGCAAATTCATTATTCAAAAAAATCTTGTAAAAAAATTTCCGACCAAATGGGTACCCCAAAATCGCATATTTTCAGGTTTTAAAAATACTTTCCGTTAAATTATTAAATCACTTAATAGCTTACTTTATACCTTTCGGCACTTGCTTCATTCTCGTGTTAATTATAGTCCCGTGTCTAAGTTGGTTCAGAAACTACCGGTTCCCAAAGTGAACTCAGTTTTGAATTTCTGGGCATTTTTTTCCTTTTGATTTTTTTTTTATTTCGCCTGAAGTAAAAGCTTTGGACCAAGAAAAGCACCAGTTTACCTAGGTTTTCGGGTGCGCTGAACACAAAAACAATAACAGTTTGAGTTTATCTGCAATAGAAAAAAAGTTTACAAAATTCTGACAAAAATTTAAAAATTCACTTTGTTGAATTAAGTTTTCTCGTAAACGAAACAAGTTACAAGGCTAATATTTTAGAAGTATTATGGCCTTTTCCATAATAGGACTTACATGAGTTAAAATAGGGCAAATTCATTATTCAAAAAAATCTTGTAAAAAAATTTCCGACCAAATGGGTACCCCAAAATCGCATATTTTCAGGTTTTAAAAATACTTCCCGTTAAATTATTAAATCACTTAATAGCTTACTTTATACCTTTCGGCACTTGCTTCATTCTCGTGTTAATTATAGTCCCGTGTCTAAGTTGGTTCAGAAACTACCGGTTCCCAAAGTGAACTCAGTTTTGAATTTCTGGGCATTTTTTTCCTTTTGATTTTTTTTTTATTTCGCCTGAAGTAAAAGCTTTGGACCAAGAAAAGCACCAGTTTACCTAGGTTTTCGGGTGCGCTGAACACAAAAACAATAACAGTTTGAGTTTATCTGCAATAGAAAAAAAGTTTACAAAATTCTGACAAAAATTTAAAAATTCACCTTGTTGAATTAAGTTTTCTCGTAAACGAAACAAGTTACAAGGCTAATATTTTAGAAGTATTATGGCCTTTTCCATAATAGGACTTACATGAGTTAAAATAGGGCAAATTCATTATTCAAAAAAATCTTGTAAAAAAATTTCCGACCAAATGGGTACCCCAAAATCGCATATTTTCAGGTTTTAAAAATACTTCCCGTTAAATTATTAAATCACTTAATAGCTTACTTTATACCTTTCGGCACTTGCTTCATTCTCGTGTTAATTATAGTCCCGTGTCTAAGTTGGTTCAGAGACTACCGGTTCCCAAAGTGAACTCAGTTTTGAATTTCTGGGCATTTTTTTCCTTTTGATTTTTTTTTATTTCGCCTGAAGTAAAAGCTTTGGACCAAGAAAAGCACCAGTTTACCTAGGTTTTCGGGTGCGCTGAACACAAAAACAATAACAGTTTGAGTTTATCTGCAATAGAAAAAAAGTTTACAAAATTCTGACAAAAATTTAAAAATTCACTTTGTTGAATTAAGTTTTCTCGTAAACGAAACAAGTTACAAGGCTAATATTTTAGAAGTATTATGGCCTTTTCCATAATAGGACTTACATGAGTTAAAATAGGGCAAATTCATTATTCAAAAAAATCTTGTAAAAAAATTTCCGACCAAATGGGTACCCCAAAATCGCATATTTTCAGGTTTTAAAAATACTTCCCGTTAAATTATTAAATCACTTAATAGCTTACTTTATACCTTTCGGCACTTGCTTCATTCTCGTGTTAATTATAGTCCCGTGTCTAAGTTGGTTCAGAAACTACCGGTTCCCAAAGTGAACTCAGTTTTGAATTTCTGGGCATTTTTTTCCTTTTGATTTTTTTTTTATTTCGCCTGAAGTAAAAGCTTTGGACCAAGAAAAGCACCAGTTTACCTAGGTTTTCGGGTGCGCTGAACACAAAAACAATAACAGTTTGAGTTTATCTGCAATAGAAAAAAAGTTTACAAAATTCTGACAAAAATTTAAAAATTCACTTTGTTGAATTAAGTTTTCTCGTAAACGAAACAAGTTACAAGGCTAATATTTTAGAAGTATTATGGCCTTTTCCATAATAGGACTTACATGAGTTAAAATAGGGCAAATTCATTATTCAAAAAAATCTTGTAAAAAAATTTCCGACCAAATGGGTACCCCAAAATCGCATATTTTCAGGTTTTAAAAATACTTCCCGTTAAATTATTAAATCACTTAATAGCTTACTTTATACCTTTCGGCACTTGCTTCATTCTCGTGTTAATTATAGTCCCGTGTCTAAGTTGGTTCAGAAACTACCGGTTCCCAAAGTGAACTCAGTTTTGAATTTCTGGGCATTTTTTTCCTTTTGATTTTTTTTTATTTCGCCTGAAGTAAAAGCTTTGGACCAAGAAAAGCACCAGTTTACCTAGGTTTTCGGGTGCGCTGAACACAAAAACAATAACAGTTTGAGTTTATCTGCAATAGAAAAAAAGTTTACAAAATTCTGACAAAAATTTAAAAATTCACTTTGCTGAATTAAAATTTCTCGTAAACGAAACAAGTTACAAGGCTAATATTTTAGAAGTATTATGGCCTTTTCCATAATAGGACTTACATGAGTTAAAATAGGGCAAGTTCATTATTCAAAAAAATCTTGTAAAAAAATTTCCGACCAAATGGGTACCCCAAAATCGCATATTTTCAGGTTTTAAAAATACTTCCCGTTAAATTATTAAATCACTTAATAGCTTACTTTATACCTTTCGGCACTTGCTTCATTCTCGTGTTAATTATAGTCCCGTGTCTAAGTTGGTTCAGAAACTACCGGTTCCCAAAGTGATTTCAGTTTTGGACCAAGAAAAGCACCAGTTTACCTAGGTTTTCGGGTGCGCTGAACACAAAAACAATAACAGTTTGAGTTTATCTGCAATAGAAAAAAAGATTACAAAATTCTGACAAAAATTTAAAAATTCACCTTGTTGAATTAAGTTTTCTCGTAAACGAAACAAGTTACAAGGCTAATATTTTAGAAGTATTATGGCCTTTTCCATAATAGGACTTACATGAGTTAAAATAGGGCAAATTCATTATTCAAAAAAATCTTGTAAAAAAATTTCCGACCAAATGGGTACCCCAAAATCGCATATTTTCAGGTTTTAAAAATACTTCCCGTTAAATTATTAAATCACTTAATAGCTTACTTTATACCTTTCGGCACTTGCTTCATTCTCGTGTTAATTATAGTCCCGTGTCTAAGTTGGTTCAGAAACTACCGGTTCCCAAAGTGAACTCAGTTTTGAATTTCTGGGCATTTTTTTCCTTTTGATTTTTTTTTATTTCGCCTGAAGTAAAAGCTTTGGACCAAGAAAAGCACCAGTTTACCTAGGTTTTCGGGTGCGCTGAACACAAAAACAATAACAGTTTGAGTTTATCTGCAATAGAAAAAAAGTTTACAAAATTCTGACAAAAATTTAAAAATTCACTTTGTTGAATTAAGTTTTCTCGTAAACGAAACAAGTTACAAGGCTTATATTTTAGAAGTATTATGGCCTTTTCCATAATAGGACTTACATGAGTTAAAATAGGGCAAATTCATTATTCAAAAAAATCTTGTAAAAAAATTTCCGACCAAATGGGTACCCCAAAATCGCATATTTTCAGGTTTTAAAAATACTTCCCGTTAAATTATTAAATCACTTAATAGCTTACTTTATACCTTTCGGCACTTGCTTCATTCTCGTGTTAATTATAGTCCCGTGTCTAAGTTGGTTCAGAAACTACCGGTTCCCAAAGTGAACTCAGTTTTGAATTTCTGGGCATTTTTTTCCTTTTGATTTTTTTTTTATTTCGCCTGAAGTAAAAGCTTTGGACCAAGAAAAGCACCAGTTTACCTAGGTTTTCGGGTGCGCTGAACACAAAAACAATAACAGTTTGAGTTTATCTGCAATAGAAAAAAAGTTTACAAAATTCTGACAAAAATTTAAAAATTCACTTTGTTGAATTAAGTTTTCTCGTAAACGAAACAAGTTACAAGGCTAATATTTTAGAAGTATTATGGCCTTTTCCATAATAGGACTTACATGAGTTAAAATAGGGCAAATTCATTATTCGAAAAAATCTTGTAAAAAAATTTCCGACCAAATGGGTACCCCAAAATCGCATATTTTCAGGTTTTAAAAATACTTCCCGTTAAATTATTAAATCACTTAATAGCTTACTTTATACCTTTCGGCACTTGCTTCATTCTCGTGTTAATTATAGTCCCGTGTCTAAGTTGGTTCAGAAACTACCGGTTCCCAAAGTGAACTCAGTTTTGAATTTCTGGGCATTTTTTTCCTTTTGATTTTTTTTTATTTCGCCTGAAGTAAAAGCTTTGGACCAAGAAAAGCACCAGTTTACCTAGGTTTTCGGGTGCGCTGAACACAAAAACAATAACAGTTTGAGTTTATCTGCAATAGAAAAAAAGTTTACAAAATTCTGACAAAAATTTAAAAATTCACTTTGTTGAATTAAGTTTTCTCGTAAACGAAACAAGTTACAAGGCTTATATTTTAGAAGTATTATGGCCTTTTCCATAATAGGACTTACATGAGTTAAAATAGGGCAAATTCATTATTCAAAAAAATCTTGTAAAAAAATTTCCGACCAAATGGGTACCCCAAAATCGCATATTTTCAGGTTTTAAAAATACTTCCCGTTAAATTATTAAATCACTTAATAGCTTACTTTATACCTTTCGGCACTTGCTTCATTCTCGTGTTAATTATAGTCCCGTGTCTAAGTTGGTTCAGAAACTACCGGTTCCCAAAGTGAACTCAGTTTTGAATTTCTGGGCATTTTTTTCCTTTTGATTTTTTTTTTATTTCGCCTGAAGTAAAAGCTTTGGACCAAGAAAAGCACCAGTTTACCTAGGTTTTCGGGTGCGCTGAACACAAAAACAATAACAGTTTGAGTTTATCTGCAATAGAAAAAAAGTTTACAAAATTCTGACAAAAATTTAAAAATTCACTTTGTTGAATTAAGTTTTCTCGTAAACGAAACAAGTTACAAGGCTAATATTTTAGAAGTATTATGGCCTTTTCCATAATAGGACTTACATGAGTTAAAATAGGGCAAATTCATTATTCGAAAAAATCTTGTAAAAAAATTTCCGACCAAATGGGTACCCCAAAATCGCATATTTTCAGGTTTTAAAAATACTTCCCGTTAAATTATTAAATCACTTAATAGCTTACTTTATACCTTTCGGCACTTGCTTCATTCTCGTGTTAATTATAGTCCCGTGTCTAAGTTGGTTCAGAAACTACCGGTTCCCAAAGTGAACTCAGTTTTGAATTTCTGAGCATTTTTTTCCTTTTGATTTTTTTTTATTTCGCCTGAAGTAAAAGCTTTGGACCAAGAAAAGCACCAGTTTACCTAGGTTTTCGGGTGCGCTGAACACAAAAACAATAACAGTTTGAGTTTATCTGCAATAGAAAAAAAGTTTACAAAATTCTGACAAAAATTTAAAAATTCACTTTGTTGAATTAAGTTTTCTCGTAAACGAAACAAGTTACAAGGCTAATATTTTAGAAGTATTATGGCCTTTTCCATAATAGGACTCACATGAGTTAAAATAGGGCAAATTCATTATTCAAAAAAATCTTGTAAAAAAATTTCCGACCAAATGGGTACCCCAAAATCGCATATTTTCAGGTTTTAAAAATACTTCCCGTTAAATTATTAAATCACTTAATAGCTTACTTTATACCTTTCGGCACTTGCTTCATTCTCGTGTTAATTATAGTCCCGTGTCTAAGTTGGTTCAGAAACTACCGGTTCCCAAAGTGAACTCAGTTTTGAATTTCGGGGCATTTTTTTCCTTTTGATTTTTTTTTATTTCGCCTGAAGTAAAAGCTTTGGACCAAGAAAAGCACCAGTTTACCTAGGTTTTCGGGTGCGCTGAACACAAAAACAATAACAGTTTGAGTTTATCTGCAATAGAAAAAAAGTTTACAAAATTCTGACAAAAATTTAAAAATTCACTTTGTTGAATTAAGTTTTCTCGTAAACGAAACAAGTTACAAGGCTAATATTTTAGAAGTATTATGGCCTTTTCCATAATAGGACTTACATGAGTTAAAATAAAGCAAATTCTTTATTCAAAAAAATCTTGTAAAAAAATTTCCGACCAAATGGGTACCCCAAAATCGCATATTTTCAGGTTTTAAAAATACTTCCCGTTAAATTATTAAATCACTTAATAGCTTACTTTATACCTTTCGGCACTTGCTTCATTCTCGTGTTAATTATAGTCCCGTGTCTAAGTTGGTTCAGAAACTACCGGTTCCCAAAGTGAACTCAGTTTTGAATTTCTGGGCATTTTTTTCCTTTTGATTTTTTTTTATTTCGCCTGAAGTAAAAGCTTTGGACCAAGAAAAGCACCAGTTTACCTAGGTTTTCGGGTGCGCTGAACACAAAAACAATAACAGTTTGAGTTTATCTGCAATAGAAAAAAAGTTTACAAAATTCTGACAAAAATTTAAAAATTCACTTTATTGAATTAAGTTTTCTCGTAAACGAAACAAGTTACAAGGCTAATATTTTAGAAGTATTATGGCCTTTTCCATAATAGGACTTACATGAGTTAAAATAGGGCAAATTCATTATTCAAAAAAATTTTGTAAAAAAATTTCCGACCAAATGGGTACCCCAAAATCGCATATTTTCAGGTTTTAAAAATATTTCCCGTTAAATTATTAAATCACTTAATAGCTTACTTTATACCTTTCGGCACTTGCTTCATTCTCGTGTTAATTATAGTCCCGTGTCTAAGTTGGTTCAGAAACTACCGGTTCCCAAAGTGAACTCAGTTTTGAATTTCTGGGCATTTTTTTCCTTTTGATTTTTTTTTATTTCGCCTGAAGTAAAAGCTTTGGACCAAGAAAAGCACCAGTTTATCTAGGTTTTCGGGTGCGCTGAACACAAAAACAATAACAGTTTGAGTTTATCTGCAATAGAAAAAAAGTTTACAAAATTCTGACAAAAATTTAAAAATTCACTTTGTTGAATTAAGTTTTCTCGTAAACGAAACAAGTTACAAGGCTAATATTTTAGAAGTATTATGGCCTTTTCCATAATAGGACTTACATGAGTTAAAATAGGGCAAATTCATTATTCAAAAAAATCTTGTAAAAAAATTTCCGACCAAATGGGTACCCCAAAATCGCATATTTTCAGGTTTTAAAAATACTTCCCGTTAAATTATTAAATCACTTAATAGCTTACTTTATACCTTTCGGCACTTGCTTCATTCTCGTGTTAATTATAGTCCCGTGTCTAAGTTGGTTCAGAAACTACCGGTTCCCAAAGTGATCTCAGTTTTGAATTTCTGGGCATTTTTTTCCTTTTGATTTTTTTTTTATTTCGCCTGAAGTAAAAGCTTTGGACCAAGAAAAGCACCAGTTTACCTAGGTTTTCGGGTGCGCTGAACACAAAAACAATAACAGTTTGAGTTTATCTGCAATAGAAAAAAAGTTTACAAAATTCTGACAAAAATTTAAAAATTCACTTTGTTGAATTAAGTTTTCTCGTAAACGAAACAAGTTACAAGGCTAATATTTTAGAAGTATTATGGCCTTTTCCATAATAGGACTTACATGAGTTAAAATAGGGCAAATTCATTATTCAAAAAAATCTTGTAAAAAAATTTCCGACCAAATGGGTACCCCAAAATCGCATATTTTCAGGTTTTAAAAATACTTCCCGTTAAATTATTAAATCACTTAATAGCTTACTTTATACCTTTCGGCACTTGCTTCATTCTCGTGTTAATTATAGTCCCGTGTCTAAGTTGGTTCAGAAACTACCGGTTCCCAAAGTGAACTCAGTTTTGAATTTCTGGGCATTTTTTTCCTTTTGATTTTTTTTTATTTCGCCTGAAGTAAAAGCTTTGGACCAAGAAAAGCACCAGTTTACCTAGGTTTTCGAGTGCGCTGAACACAAAAACAATAACAGTTTGAGTTTATCTGCAATAGAAAAAAAGTTTACAAAATTCTGACAAAAATTTAAAAATTCACTTTGTTGAATTAAGTTTTCTCGTAAACGAAACAAGTTACAAGGCTAATATTTTAGAAGTATTATGGCCTTTTCCATAATAGGACTTACATGAGTTAAAATAGGGCAAATTCATTATTCAAAAAAATCTTGTAAAAAAATTTCCGACCAAATGGGTACCCCAAAATCGCATATTTTCAGGTTTTAAAAATACTTCCCGTTAAATTATTAAATCACTTAATAGCTTACTTTATACCTTTCGGCACTTGCTTCATTCTCGTGTTAATTATAGTCCCGTGTCTAAGTTGGTTCAGAAACTACCGGTTCCCAAAGTGAACTCAGTTTTGAATTTCTGGGCATTTTTTTCCTTTTGATTTTTTTTTTATTTCGCCTGAAGTAAAAGCTTTGGACCAAGAAAAGCACCAGTTTACCTAGGTTTTCGGGTGCGCTGAACACAAAAACAATAACAGTTTGAGTTTATCTGCAATAGAAAAAAAGTTTACAAAATTCTGACAAAAATTTAAAAATTCACTTTGTTGAATTAAGTTTTCTCGTAAACGAAACAAGTTACAAGGCTAATATTTTAGAAGTATTATGGCCTTTTCCATAATAGGACTTACATGAGTTAAAATAGGGCAAATTCATTATTCAAAAAAATCTTGTAAAAAAATTTCCGACCAAATGGGTACCCCAAAATCGCATATTTTCAGGTTTTAAAAATACTTCCCGTTAAATTATTAAATCACTTAATAGCTTACTTTATACCTTTCGGCACTTGCTTCATTCTCGTGTTAATTATAGTCCCGTGTCTAAGTTGGTTCAGAAACTACCGGTTCCCAAAGTGAACTCAGTTTTGAATTTCTGGGCATTTTTTTCCTTTTGATTTTTTTTTTATTTCGCCTGAAGTAAAAGCTTTGGACCAAGAAAAGCACCAGTTTACCTAGGTTTTCGGGTGCGCTGAACACAAAAACAATAACAGTTTGAGTTTATCTGCAATAGAAAAAAAGTTTACAAAATTCTGACAAAAATTTAAAAATTCACTTTGTTGAATTAAGTTTTCTCGTAAACGAAACAAGTTACAAGGCTAATATTTTAGAAGTATTATGGCCTTTTCCATAATAGGACTTACATGAAATAAAATAGGGCAAATTCATTATTCAAAAAAATCTTGTAAAAAAATTTCCGACCAAATGGGTACCCCAAAATCGCATATTTTCAGGTTTTAAAAATACTTCCCGTTAAATTATTAAATCACTTAATAGCTTACTTTATACCTTTCGGCACTTGCTTCATTCTCGTGTTAATTATAGTCCCGTGTCTAAGTTGGTTCAGAAACTACCGGTTCCCAAAGTGAACTCAGTTTTGAATTTCTGGGCATTTTTTTCCTTTTGATTTTTTTTTTATTTCGCCTGAAGTAAAAGCTTTGGACCAAGAAAAGCACCAGTTTACCTAGGTTTTCGGGTGCGCTGAACACAAAAACAATAACAGTTTGAGTTTATCTGCAATAGAAAAAAAGTTTACAAAATTCTGACAAAAATTTAAAAATTCACCTTGTTGAATTAAGTTTTCTCGTAAACGAAACAAGTTACAAGGCTAATATTTTAGAAGTATTATGGCCTTTTCCATAATAGGACTTACATGAGTTAAAATAGGGCAAATTCATTATTCAAAAAAATCTTGTAAAAAAATTTCCGACCAAATGGGTACCCCAAAATCGCATATTTTCAGGTTTTAAAAATACTTCCCGTTAAATTATTAAATCACTTAATAGCTTACTTTATACCTTTCGGCACTTGCTTCATTCTCGTGTTAATTATAGTCCCGTGTCTAAGTTGGTTCAGAGACTACCGGTTCCCAAAGTGAACTCAGTTTTGAATTTCTGGGCATTTTTTTCCTTTTGATTTTTTTTTTATTTCGCCTGAAGTAAAAGCTTTGGACCAAGAAAAGCACCAGTTTACCTAGGTTTTCGGGTGCGCTGAACACAAAAACAATAACAGTTTGAGTTTATCTGCAATAGAAAAAAAGTTTACAAAATTCTGACAAAAATTTAAAAATTCACTTTGTTGAATTAAGTTTTCTCGTAAACGAAACAAGTTACAAGGCTAATATTTTAGAAGTATTATGGCCTTTTCCATAATAGGACTTACATGAGTTAAAATAGGGCAAATTCATTATTCAAAAAAATCTTGTAAAAAAATTTCCGACCAAATGGGTACCCCAAAATCGCATATTTTCAGGTTTTAAAAATACTTCCCGTTAAATTATTAAATCACTTAATAGCTTACTTTATACCTTTCGGCACTTGCTTCATTCTCGTGTTAATTATAGTCCCGTGTCTAAGTTGGTTCAGAAACTACCGGTTCCCAAAGTGAACTCAGTTTTGAATTTCTGGGCATTTTTTTCCTTTTGATTTTTTTTTTATTTCGCCTGAAGTAAAAGCTTTGGACCAAGAAAAGCACCAGTTTACCTAGGTTTTCGGGTGCGCTGAACACAAAAACAATAACAGTTTGAGTTTATCTGCAATAGAAAAAAAGTTTACAAAATTCTGACAAAAATTTAAAAATTCACTTTGTTGAATTAAGTTTTCTCGTAAACGAAACAAGTTACAAGGCTAATATTTTAGAAGTATTATGGCCTTTTCCATAATAGGACTTACATGAGTTAAAATAGGGCAAATTCATTATTCAAAAAAATCTTGTAAAAAAATTTCCGACCAAATGGGTACCCCAAAATCGCATATTTTCAGGTTTTAAAAATACTTCCCGTTAAATTATTAAATCACTTAATAGCTTACTTTATACCTTTCGGCACTTGCTTCATTCTCGTGTTAATTATAGTCCCGTGTCTAAGTTGGTTCAGAAACTACCGGTTCCCAAAGTGAACTCAGTTTTGAATTTCTGGGCATTTTTTTCCTTTTGATTTTTTTTTATTTCGCCTGAAGTAAAAGCTTTGGACAAAGAAAAGCACCAGTTTACCTAGGTTTTCGGGTGCGCTGAACACAAAAACAATAACAGTTTGAGTTTATCTGCAATAGAAAAAAAGTTTACAAAATTCTGACAAAAATTTAAAAATTCACTTTGCTGAATTAAAATTTCTCGTAAACGAAACAAGTTACAAGGCTAATATTTTAGAAGTATTATGGCCTTTTCCATAATAGGACTTACATGAGTTAAAATAGGGCAAGTTCATTATTCAAAAAAATCTTGTAAAAAAATTTCCGACCAAATGGGTACCCCAAAATCGCATATTTTCAGGTTTTAAAAATACTTCCCGTTAAATTATTAAATCACTTAATAGCTTACTTTATACCTTTCGGCACTTGCTTCATTCTCGTGTTAATTATAGTCCCGTGTCTAAGTTGGTTCAGAAACTACCGGTTCCCAAAGTGATCTCAGTTTTGGACCAAGAAAAGCACCAGTTTACCTAGGTTTTCGGGTGCGCTGAACACAAAAACAATAACAGTTTGAGTTTATCTGCAATAGAAAAAAAGATTACAAAATTCTGACAAAAATTTAAAAATTCACCTTGTTGAATTAAGTTTTCTCGTAAACGAAACAAGTTACAAGGCTAATATTTTAGAAGTATTATGGCCTTTTCCATAATAGGACTTACATGAGTTAAAATAGGGCAAATTCATTATTCAAAAAAATCTTGTAAAAAAATTTCCGACCAAATGGGTACCCCAAAATCGCATATTTTCAGGTTTTAAAAATACTTCCCGTTAAATTATTAAATCACTTAATAGCTTACTTTATACCTTTCGGCACTTGCTTCATTCTCGTGTTAATTATAGTCCCGTGTCTAAGTTGGTTCAGAAACTACCGGTTCCCAAAGTGAACTCAGTTTTGAATTTCTGGGCATTTTTTTCCTTTTGATTTTTTTTTATTTCGCCTGAAGTAAAAGCTTTGGACCAAGAAAAGCACCAGTTTACCTAGGTTTTCGGGTGCGCTGAACACAAAAACAATAACAGTTTGAGTTTATCTGCAATAGAAAAAAAGTTTACAAAATTCTGACAAAAATTTAAAAATTCACTTTGTTGAATTAAGTTTTCTCGTAAACGAAACAAGTTACAAGGCTTATATTTTAGAAGTATTATGGCCTTTTCCATAATAGGACTTACATGAGTTAAAATAGGGCAAATTCATTATTCGAAAAAATCTTGTAAAAAAATTTCCGACCAAATGGGTACCCCAAAATCGCATATTTTCAGGTTTTAAAAATACTTCCCGTTAAATTATTAAATCACTTAATAGCTTACTTTATACCTTTCGGCACTTGCTTCATTCTCGTGTTAATTATAGTCCCGTGTCTAAGTTGGTTCAGAAACTACCGGTTCCCAAAGTGAACTCAGTTTTGAATTTCTGAGCATTTTTTTCCTTTTGATTTTTTTTTATTTCGCCTGAAGTAAAAGCTTTGGACCAAGAAAAGCACCAGTTTACCTAGGTTTTCGGGTGCGCTGAACACAAAAACAATAACAGTTTGAGTTTATCTGCAATAGAAAAAAAGTTTACAAAATTCTGACAAAAATTTAAAAATTCACTTTGTTGAATTAAGTTTTCTCGTAAACGAAACAAGTTACAAGGCTAATATTTTAGAAGTATTATGGCCTTTTCCATAATAGGACTCACATGAGTTAAAATAGGGCAAATTCATTATTCAAAAAAATCTTGTAAAAAAATTTCCGACCAAATGGGTACCCCAAAATCGCATATTTTCAGGTTTTAAAAATACTTCCCGTTAAATTATTAAATCACTTAATAGCTTACTTTATACCTTTCGGCACTTGCTTCATTCTCGTGTTAATTATAGTCCCGTGTCTAAGTTGGTTCAGAAACTACCGGTTCCCAAAGTGAACTCAGTTTTGAATTTCTGGGCATTTTTTTCCTTTTGATTTTTTTTTATTTCGCCTGAAGTAAAAGCTTTGGACCAAGAAAAGCACCAGTTTACCTAGGTTTTCGGGTGCGCTGAACACAAAAACAATAACAGTTTGAGTTTATCTGAAATAGAAAAAAAGTTTACAAAATTCTGACAAAAATTTAAAAATTCACTTTGTTGAATTAAGTTTTCTCGTAAACGAAACAAGTTACAAGGCTAATATTTTAGAAGTATTATGGCCTTTTCCATAATAGGACTTACATGAGTTAAAATAGGGCAAATTCATTATTCAAAAAAATCTTGTAAAAAAATTTCCGACCAAATGGGTACCCCAAAATCGCATATTTTCAGGTTTTAAAAATACTTCCCGTTAAATTATTAAATCACTTAATAGCTTACTTTATACCTTTCGGCACTTGCTTCATTCTCGTGTTAATTATAGTCCCGTGTCTAAGTTGGTTCAGAAACTACCGGATCCCAAAGTGAACTCAGTTTTGAATTTCTGGGCATTTTTTTCCTTTTGATTTTTTTTTTATTTCGCCTGAAGTAAAAGCTTTGGACCAAGAAAAGCACCAGTTTACCTAGGTTTTCGGGTGCGCTGAACACAAAAACAATAACAGTTTGAGTTTATCTGAAATAGAAAAAAAGTTTACAAAATTCTGACAAAAATTTAAAAATTCACTTTGTTGAATTAAGTTTTCTCGTAAACGAAACAAGTTACAAGGCTAATATTTTAGAAGTATTATGGCCTTTTCCATAATAGGACTTACATGAGTTAAAATAGGGCAAATTCATTATTCAAAAAAATCTTGTAAAAAAATTTCCGACCAAATGGGTACCCCAAAATCGCATATTTTTAGGTTTTAAAAATACTTCCCGTTAAATTATTAAATCACTTAATAGCTTACTTTATACCTTTCGGCACTTGCTTCATTCTCGTGTTAATTATAGTCCCGTGTCTAAGTTGGTTCAGAAACTACCGGTTCCCAAAGTGAACTCAGTTTTGAATTTCTGGGCATTTTTTTCCTTTTGATTTTTTTTTTATTTCGCCTGAAGTAAAAGCTTTGGACCAAGAAAAGCACCAGTTTACCTAGGTTTTCGGGTGCGCTGAACACAAAAACAATAACAGTTTGAGTTTATCTGCAATAGAAAAAAAGTTTACAAAATTCTGACAAAAATTTAAAAATTCACTTTGTTGAATTAAGTTTTCTCGTAAACGAAACAAGTTACAAGGCTTATATTTTAGAAGTATTATGGCCTTTTCCATAATAGGACTTACATGAGTTAAAATAGGGCAAATTCATTATTCAAAAAAATCTTGTAAAAAAATTTCCGACCAAATGGGTACCCCAAAATCGCATATTTTCAGGTTTTAAAAATACTTCCCGTTAAATTATTAAATCACTTAATAGCTTACTTTATACCTTTCGGCACTTGCTTCATTCTCGTGTTAATTATAGTCCCGTGTCTAAGTTGGTTCAGAAACTACC
Organism: Oxystoma pomonae; assembly: GCA_963921995.1. Taxonomy (NCBI): domain Eukaryota; kingdom Metazoa; phylum Arthropoda; class Insecta; order Coleoptera; family Brentidae; genus Oxystoma; species Oxystoma pomonae. The sequence continues at coordinate 594,370 of OY998167.1, read as the reverse complement.
GGTTCCCAAAGTGAACTCAGTTTTGAATTTCTGGGCATTTTTTTCCTTTTGATTTTTTTTTTATTTCGCCTGAAGTAAAAGCTTTGGACCAAGAAAAGCACCAGTTTACCTAGGTTTTCGGGTGCGCTGAACACAAAAACAATAACAGTTTGAGTTTATCTGCAATAGAAAAAAAGTTTACAAAATTCTGACAAAAATTTAAAAATTCACTTTGTTGAATTAAGTTTTCTCGTAAACGAAACAAGTTACAAGGCTAATATTTTAGAAGTATTATGGCCTTTTCCATAATAGGACTTACATGAGTTAAAATAGGGCAAATTCATTATTCGAAAAAATCTTGTAAAAAAATTTCCGACCAAATGGGTACCCCAAAATCGCATATTTTCAGGTTTTAAAAATACTTCCCGTTAAATTATTAAATCACTTAATAGCTTACTTTATACCTTTCGGCACTTGCTTCATTCTCGTGTTAATTATAGTCCCGTGTCTAAGTTGGTTCAGAAACTACCGGTTCCCAAAGTGAACTCAGTTTTGAATTTCTGAGCATTTTTTTCCTTTTGATTTTTTTTTATTTCGCCTGAAGTAAAAGCTTTGGACCAAGAAAAGCACCAGTTTACCTAGGTTTTCGGGTGCGCTGAACACAAAAACAATAACAGTTTGAGTTTATCTGCAATAGAAAAAAAGTTTACAAAATTCTGACAAAAATTTAAAAATTCACTTTGTTGAATTAAGTTTTCTCGTAAACGAAACAAGTTACAAGGCTAATATTTTAGAAGTATTATGGCCTTTTCCATAATAGGACTTACATGAGTTAAAATAGGGCAAATTCATTATTCAAAAAAATCTTGTAAAAAAATTTCCGACCAAATGGGTACCCCAAAATCGCATATTTTCAGGTTTTAAAAATACTTCCCGTTAAATTATTAAATCACTTAATAGCTTACTTTATACCTTTCGGCACTTGCTTCATTCTCGTGTTAATTATAGTCCCGTGTCTAAGTTGGTTCAGAAACTACCGGTTCCCAAAGTGAACTCAGTTTTGAATTTCTGGGCATTTTTTTCCTTTTGATTTTTTTTTTTATTTCGCCTGAAGTAAAAGCTTTGGACCAAGAAAAGCACCAGTTTACCTAGGTTTTCGGGTGCGCTGAACACAAAAACAATAACAGTTTGAGTTTATCTGCAATAGAAAAAAAGTTTACAAAATTCTGACAAAAATTTAAAAATTCACTTTGTTGAATTAAGTTTTCTCGTAAACGAAACAAGTTACAAGGCTAATACTTTAGAAGTATTATGGCCTTTTCCATAATAGGACTTACATGAGTTAAAATAGGGCAAATTCATTATTCAAAAAAATCTTGTAAAAAAATTTCCGACCAAATGGGTACCCCAAAATCGCATATTTTCAGGTTTTAAAAATACTTCCCGTTAAATTATTAAATCACTTAATAGCTTACTTTATACCTTTCGGCACTTGCTTCATTCTCGTGTTAATTATAGTCCCGTGTCTAAGTTGGTTCAGAAACTACCGGTTCCCAAAGTGAACTCAGTTTTGAATTTCTGGGCATTTTTTTCCTTTTGATTTTTTTTTATTTCGCCTGAAGTAAAAGCTTTGGACCAAGAAAAGCACCAGTTTACCTAGGTTTTCGGGTGCGCTGAACACAAAAACAATAACAGTTTGAGTTTATCTGCAGTAGAAAAAAAGTTTACAAAATTCTGACAAAAATTTAAAAATTCACTTTGTTGAATTAAGTTTTCTCGTAAACGAAACAAGTTACAAGGCTAATATTTTAGAAGTATTATGGCCTTTTCCATAATAGGACTTACATGAGTTAAAATAGGGCAAATTCATTATTCAAAAAAATCTTGTAAAAAAATTTCCGACCAAATGGGTACCCCAAAATCGCATATTTTCAGGTTTTAAAAATACTTCCCGTTAAATTATTAAATCACTTAATAGCTTACTTTATACCTTTCGGCACTTGCTTCATTCTCGTGTTAATTATAGTCCCGTGTCTAAGTTGGTTCAGAAACTACCGGTTCCCAAAGTGAACTCAGTTTTGAATTTCTGGGCATTTTTTTCCTTTTGATTTTTTTTTTATTTCGCCTGAAGTAAAAGCTTTGGACCAAGAAAAGCACCAGTTTACCTAGGTTTTCGGGTGCGCTGAACACAAAAACAATAACAGTTTGAGTTTATCTGCAATAGAAAAAAAGTTTACAAAATTCTGACAAAAATTTAAAAATTCACCTTGTTGAATTAAGTTTTCTCGTAAACGAAACAAGTTACAAGGCTAATATTTTAGAAGTATTATGGCCTTTTCCATAATAGGACTTACATGAGTTAAAATAGGGCAAATTCATTATTCAAAAAAATCTTGTAAAAAAATTTCCGACCAAATGGGTACCCCAAAATCGCATATTTTCAGGTTTTAAAAATACTTCCCGTTAAATTATTAAATCACTTAATAGCTTACTTTATACCTTTCGGCACTTGCTTCATTCTCGTGTTAATTATAGTCCCGTGTCTAAGTTGGTTCAGAGACTACCGGTTCCCAAAGTGAACTCAGTTTTGAATTTCTGGGCATTTTTTTCCTTTTGATTTTTTTTTTATTTCGCCTGAAGTAAAAGCTTTGGACCAAGAAAAGCACCAGTTTACCTAGGTTTTCGGGTGCGCTGAACACAAAAACAATAACAGTTTGAGTTTATCTGCAATAGAAAAAAAGTTTACAAAATTCTGACAAAAATTTAAAAATTCACTTTGTTGAATTAAGTTTTCTCGTAAACGAAACAAGTTACAAGGCTAATATTTTAGAAGTATTATGGCCTTTTCCATAATAGGACTTACATGAGTTAAAATAGGGCAAATTCATTATTCAAAAAAATCTTGTAAAAAAATTTCCGACCAAATGGGTACCCCAAAATCGCATATTTTCAGGTTTTAAAAATACTTCCCGTTAAATTATTAAATCACTTAATAGCTTACTTTATACCTTTCGGCACTTGCTTCATTCTCGTGTTAATTATAGTCCCGTGTCTAAGTTGGTTCAGAAACTACCGGTTCCCAAAGTGAACTCAGTTTTGAATTTCTGGGCATTTTTTTCCTTTTGATTTTTTTTTTATTTCGCCTGAAGTAAAAGCTTTGGACCAAGAAAAGCACCAGTTTACCTAGGTTTTCGGGTGCGCTGAACACAAAAACAATAACAGTTTGAGTTTATCTGCAATAGAAAAAAAGTTTACAAAATTCTGACAAAAATTTAAAAATTCACTTTGCTGAATTAAAATTTCTCGTAAACGAAACAAGTTACAAGGCTAATATTTTAGAAGTATTATGGCCTTTTCCATAATAGGACTTACATGAGTTAAAATAGGGCAAGTTCATTATTCAAAAAAATCTTGTAAAAAAATTTCCGACCAAATGGGTACCCCAAAATCGCATATTTTCAGGTTTTAAAAATACTTCCCGTTAAATTATTAAATCACTTAATAGCTTACTTTATACCTTTCGGCACTTGCTTCATTCTCGTGTTAATTATAGTCCCGTGTCTAAGTTGGTTCAGAAACTACCGGTTCCCAAAGTGAACTCAGTTTTGAATTTCTGGGCATTTTTTTCCTTTTGATTTTTTTTTATTTCGCCTGAAGTAAAAGCTTTGGACCAAGAAAAGCACCAGTTTATCTAGGTTTTCGGGTGCGCTGAACACAAAAACAATAACAGTTTGAGTTTATCTGCAATCGAAAAAAAGTTTACAAAATTCTGACAAAAATTTAAAAATTCACTTTGTTGAATTAAGTTTTCTCGTAAACGAAACAAGTTACAAGGCTAATATTTTAGAAGTATTATGGCCTTTTCCATAATAGGACTTACATGAGTTAAAATAGGGCAAATTCATTATTCAAAAAAATCTTGTAAAAAAATTTCCGACCAAATGGGTACCCCAAAATCGCATATTTTCAGGTTTTAAAAATACTTCCCGTTAAATTATTAAATCACTTAATAGCTTACTTTATACCTTTCGGCACTTGCTTCATTCTCGTGTTAATTATAGTCCCGTGTCTAAGTTGGTTCAGAAACTACCGGTTCCCAAAGTGAACTCAGTTTTGAATTTCTGGGCATTTTTTTCCTTTTGATTTTTTTTTTATTTCGCCTGAAGTAAAAGCTTTGGACCAAGAAAAGCACCAGTTTACCTAGGTTTTCGGGTGCGCTGAACACAAAAACAATAACAGTTTGAGTTTATCTGCAATAGAAAAAAAGTTTACAAAATTCTGACAAAAATTTAAAAATTCACTTTGTTGAATTAAGTTTTCTCGTAAACGAAACAAGTTACAAGGCTAATATTTTAGAAGTATTATGGCCTTTTCCATAATAGGACTTACATGAGTTAAAATAGGGCAAATTCATTATTCAAAAAAATCTTGTAAAAAAATTTCCGACCAAATGGGTACCCCAAAATCGCATATTTTCAGGTTTTAAAAATACTTCCCGTTAAATTATTAAATCACTTAATAGCTTACTTTATACCTTTCGGCACTTGCTTCATTCTCGTGTTAATTATAGTCCCGTGTCTAAGTTGGTTCAGAAACTACCGGTTCCCAAAGTGAACTCAGTTTTGAATTTCTGGGCATTTTTTTCCTTTTGATTTTTTTTTATTTCGCCTGAAGTAAAAGCTTTGGACCAAGAAAAGCACCAGTTTACCTAGGTTTTCGAGTGCGCTGAACACAAAAACAATAACAGTTTGAGTTTATCTGCAATAGAAAAAAAGTTTACAAAATTCTGACAAAAATTTAAAAATTCACTTTGTTGAATTAAGTTTTCTCGTAAACGAAACAAGTTACAAGGCTAATATTTTAGAAGTATTATGGCCTTTTCCATAATAGGACTTACATGAGTTAAAATAGGGCAAATTCATTATTCAAAAAAATCTTGTAAAAAAATTTCCGACCAAATGGGTACCCCAAAATCGCATATTTTCAGGTTTTAAAAATACTTCCCGTTAAATTATTAAATCACTTAATAGCTTACTTTATACCTTTCGGCACTTGCTTCATTCTTGTGTTAATTATAGTCCCGTGTCTAAGTTGGTTCAGAAACTACCGGTTCCCAAAGTGAACTCAGTTTTGAATTTCTGGGCATTTTTTTCCTTTTGATTTTTTTTTTATTTCGCCTGAAGTAAAAGCTTTGGACCAAGAAAAGCACCAGTTTACCTAGGTTTTCGGGTGCGCTGAACACAAAAACAATAACAGTTTGAGTTTATCTGCAATAGAAAAAAAGTTTACAAAATTCTGACAAAAATTTAAAAATTCACTTTGTTGAATTAAGTTTTCTCGTAAACGAAACAAGTTACAAGGCTAATATTTTAGAAGTATTATGGCCTTTTCCATAATAGGACTTACATGAGTTAAAATAGGGCAAATTCATTATTCAAAAAAATCTTGTAAAAAAATTTCCGACCAAATGGGTACCCCAAAATCGCATATTTTCAGGTTTTAAAAATACTTCCCGTTAAATTATTAAATCACTTAATAGCTTACTTTATACCTTTCGGCACTTGCTTCATTCTCGTGTTAATTATAGTCCCGTGTCTAAGTTGGTTCAGAAACTACCGGTTCCCAAAGTGAACTCAGTTTTGAATTTCTGGGCATTTTTTTCCTTTTGATTTTTTTTTTATTTCGCCTGAAGTAAAAGCTTTGGACCAAGAAAAGCACCAGTTTACCTAGGTTTTCGGGTGCGCTGAACACAAAAACAATAACAGTTTGAGTTTATCTGCAATAGAAAAAAAGTTTACAAAATTCTGACAAAAATTTAAAAATTCACTTTGTTGAATTAAGTTTTCTCGTAAACGAAACAAGTTACAAGGCTAATATTTTAGAAGTATTATGGCCTTTTCCATAATAGGACTTACATGAAATAAAATAGGGCAAATTCATTATTCAAAAAAATCTTGTAAAAAAATTTCCGACCAAATGGGTACCCCAAAATCGCATATTTTCAGGTTTTAAAAATACTTCCCGTTAAATTATTAAATCACTTAATAGCTTACTTTATACCTTTCGGCACTTGCTTCATTCTCGTGTTAATTATATTCCCGTGTCTAAGTTGGTTCAGAAACTACCGGTTCCCAAAGTGAACTCAGTTTTGAATTTCTGGGCATTTTTTTCCTTTTGATTTTTTTTTATTTCGCCTGAAGTAAAAGCTTTGGACCAAGAAAAGCACCAGTTTACCTAGGTTTTCGGGTGCGCTGAACACAAAAACAATAACAGTTTGAGTTTATCTGCAATAGAAAAAAGTTTACAAAATTCTGACAAAAATTTAAAAATTCACTTTGTTGAATTAAGTTTTCTCGTAAACGAAACAAGTTACAAGGCTAATATTTTAGAAGTATTATGGCCTTTTCCATAATAGGACTTACATGAGTTAAAATAGGGCAAATTCATTATTCAAAAAAATCTTGTAAAAAAATTTCCGACCAAATGGTTACCCCAAAATCGCATATTTTCAGGTTTTAAAAATACTTCCCGTTAAATTATTAAATCACTTAATAGCTTACTTTATACCTTTCGGCACTTGCTTCATTCTCGTGTTAATTATAGTCCCGTGTCTAAGTTGGTTCAGAAACTACCGGTTCCCAAAGTGAACTCAGTTTTGAATTTCTGGGCATTTTTTTCCTTTTGATTTTTTTTTATTTCGCCTGAAGTAAAAGCTTTGGACCAAGAAAAGCACCAGTTTACCTAGGTTTTCGGGTGCGCTGAACACAAAAACAATAACAGTTTGAGTTTATCTGCAATAGAAAAAAAGTTTACAAAATTCTGACAAAAATTTAAAAATTCACTTTGTTGAATTAAGTTTTCTCGTAAACGAAACAAGTTACAAGGGTAATATTTTAGAAGTATTATGGCCTTTTCCATAATAGGACTTACATGAGTTAAAATAGGGCAAATTCATTATTCAAAAAAATCTTGTAAAAAAATTTCCGACCAAATGGGTACCCCAAAATCGCATATTTTCAGGTTTTAAAAATACTTACCGTTAAATTATTAAATCACTTAATAGCTTACTTTATACCTTTCGGCACTTGCTTCATTCTCGTGTTAATTATAGTCCCGTGTCTAAGTTGGTTCAGAAACTACCGGTTCCCAAAGTGAACTCAGTTTTGAATTTCTGGGCATTTTTTTCCTTTTGATTTTTTTTTATTTCGCCTGAAGTAAAAGCTTTGGACCAAGAAAAGCACCAGTTTACCTAGGTTTTCGGGTGCGCTGAACACAAAAACAATAACAGTTTGAGTTTATCTGCAATAGAAAAAAAGTTTACAAAATTCTGACAAAAATTTAAAAATTCACTTTGTTGAATTAAGTTTTCTCGTAAACGAAACAAGTTACAAAGCTAATATTTTAGAAGTATTATGGCCTTTTCCATAATAGGACTTACATGAGTTAAAATAGGGCAAATTCATTATTCAAAAAAATCTTGTAAAAAAATTTCCGACCAAATGGGTACCCCAAAATCGCATATTTTCAGGTTTTAAAAATACTTCCCGTTAAATTATTAAATCACTTAATAGCTTACTTTATACCTTTCGGCACTTGCTTCATTCTCGTGTTAATTATAGTCCCGTGTCTAAGTTGGTTCAGAAACTACCGGTTCCCAAAGTGAACTCAGTTTTGAATTTCTGGGCATTTTTTTCCTTTTGATTTTTTTTTTATTTCGCCTGAAGTAAAAGCTTTGGACCAAGAAAAGCACCAGTTTACCTAGGTTTTCGGGTGCGCTGAACACAAAAACAATAACAGTTTGAGTTTATCTGAAATAGAAAAAAAGTTTACAAAATTCTGACAAAAATTTAAAAATTCACTTTGTTGAATTAAGTTTTCTCGTAAACGAAACAAGTTACAAGGCTAATATTTTAGAAGTATTATGGCCTTTTCCATAATAGGACTTACATGAGTTAAAATAGGGCAAATTCATTATTCAAAAAAATCTTGTAAAAAAATTTCCGACCAAATGGGTACCCCAAAATCGCATATTTTTAGGTTTTAAAAATACTTCCCGTTAAATTATTAAATCACTTAATAGCTTACTTTATACCTTTCGGCACTTGCTTCATTCTCGTGTTAATTATAGTCCCGTGTCTAAGTTGGTTCAGAAACTACCGGTTCCCAAAGTGAACTCAGTTTTGAATTTCTGGGCATTTTTTTCCTTTTGATTTTTTTTTTATTTCGCCTGAAGTAAAAGCTTTGGACCAAGAAAAGCACCAGTTTACCTAGGTTTTCGGGTGCGCTGAACACAAAAACAATAACAGTTTGAGTTTATCTGCAATAGAAAAAAAGTTTACAAAATTCTGACAAAAATTTAAAAATTCACTTTGTTGAATTAAGTTTTCTCGTAAACGAAACAAGTTACAAGGCTAATATTTTAGAAGTATTATGGCCTTTTCCATAATAGGACTTACATGAGTTAAAATAGGGCAAATTCATTATTCAAAAAAATCTTGTAAAAAAATTTCCGACCAAATGGGTACCCCAAAATCGCATATTTTCAGGTTTTAAAAATACTTCCCGTTAAATTATTAAATCACTTAATAGCTTACTTTATACCTTTCGGCACTTGCTTCATTCTCGTGTTAATTATAGTCCCGTGTCTAAGTTGGTTCAGAAACTACCGGTTCCCAAAGTGAACTCAGTTTTGAATTTCGGGGCATTTTTTTCCTTTTGATTTTTTTTTATTTCGCCTGAAGTAAAAGCTTTGGACCAAGAAAAGCACCAGTTTACCTAGGTTTTCGGGTGCGCTGAACACAAAAACAATAACAGTTTGAGTTTATCTGCAATAGAAAAAAAGTTTACAAAATTCTGACAAAAATTTAAAAATTCACTTTGTTGAATTAAGTTTTCTCGTAAACGAAACAAGTTACAAGGCTAATATTTTAGAAGTATTATGGCCTTTTCCATAATAGGACTTACATGAGTTAAAATAAAGCAAATTCTTTATTCAAAAAAATCTTGTAAAAAAATTTCCGACCAAATGGGTACCCCAAAATCGCATATTTTCAGGTTTTAAAAATACTTCCCGTTAAATTATTAAATCACTTAATAGCTTACTTTATACCTTTCGGCACTTGCTTCATTCTCGTGTTAATTATAGTCCCGTGTCTAAGTTGGTTCAGAAACTACCGGTTCCCAAAGTGAACTCAGTTTTGAATTTCGGGGCATTTTTTTCCTTTTGATTTTTTTTTATTTCGCCTGAAGTAAAAGCTTTGGATCAAGAAAAGCACCAGTTTACCTAGGTTTTCGGGTGCGCTGAACACAAAAACAATAACAGTTTGAGTTTATCTGCAGTAGAAAAAAAGTTTACAAAATTCTGACAAAAATTTAAAAATTCACTTTGTTGAATTAAGTTTTCTCGTAAACGAAACAAGTTACAATGCTAATATTTTAGAAGTATTATGGCCTTTTCCATAATAGGACTTACATGAGTTAAAATAGGGCAAATTCATTATTCAAAAAAATCTTGTAAAAAAATTTCCGACCAAATGGGTACCCCAAAATCGCATATTTTCAGGTTTTAAAAATACTTTCCGTTGAGTTATGAAATCACTTAATAGCTTACTATATACCTTTCGGCACTTGCTTCATTCTCGTGTTAATTATAGTCCCCTGTCTAAATTGGTTCAGAAACTACCGGTTCCCAAAGTGAACTCAGTTTTGAATTTCTGGGCATTTTTTTCCTTTTGATTTTTTTTTTATTTCGCCTGAAGTAAAAGCTTTGGACCAAGAAAAGCACCAGTTTACCTAGGTTTTCGGGTGCGCTGAACACAAAAACAATAACAGTTTGAGTTTATCTGAAAAAGAAAAAAAGTTTACAAAATTCTGACAAAAATTTAAAAATTCACTTTGTTGAATTAAGTTTTCTCGTAAACGAAACAAGTTACAAGGCTAATATTTTAGAAGTATTATGGCCTTTTCCATAATAGGACTTACATGAGTTAAAATAGGGCAAATTCATTATTCAAAAAAATCTTGTAAAAAAATTTCCGACCAAATGGGTACCCCAAAATCGCATATTTTTAGGTTTTAAAAATACTTCCCGTTAAATTATTAAATCACTTAATAGCTTACTTTATACCTTTCGGCACTTGCTTCATTCTCGTGTTAATTATAGTCCCGTGTCTCAGTTGGTTCAGAAACTACCGGTTCCCAAAGTGAACTCAGTTTTGAATTTCTGGGCATTTTTTTCCTTTTGATTTTTTTTTTATTTCGCCTGAAGTAAAAGCTTTGGACCAAGAAAAGCACCAGTTTACCTAGGTTTTCGGGTGCGCTGAACACAAAAAAAATAACAGTTTGAGTTTATCTGAAATAGAAAAAAAGTTTACAAAATTCTGACAAAAATTTAAAAATTCACTTTGTTGAATTAAGTTTTCTCGTAAACGAAACAAGTTACAAGGCTAATATTTTAGAAGTATTATGGCCTTTTCCATAATAGGACTTACATGAGTTAAAATAGGGCAAATTCATTATTCAAAAAAATCTTGTAAAAAAATTTCCGACCAAATGGGTACCCCAAAATCGCATATTTTCAGGTTTTAAAAATACTTCCCGTTAAATTATTAAATCACTTAATAGCTTACTTTATACCTTTCGGCACTTGCTTCATTCTCGTGTTAATTATAGTCCCGTGTCTAAGTTGGTTCAGAAACTACCGGTTCCCAAAGTGAACTCAGTTTCGAATTTCTGGGCATTTTTTTCCTTTTGATTTTTTTTTTATTTCGCCTGAAGTAAAAGCTTTGGACCAAGAAAAGCACCAGTTTACCTAGGTTTTCGGGTGCGCTGAACACAAAAACAATAACAGTTTGAGTTTATCTGAAATAGAAAAAAAGTTTACAAAATTCTGACAAAAATTTAAAAATTCACTTTGTTGAATTAAGTTTTCTCGTAAACGAAACAAGTTACAAGGCTAATATTTTAGAAGTATTATGGCCTTTTCCATAATAGGACTTACATGAGTTAAAATAGGGCAAATTCATTATTCAAAAAAATCTTGTAAAAAAGTTTCCGACCAAATGGGTACCCCAAAATCGCATATTTTTAGGTTTTAAAAATACTTCCCGTTAAATTATTAAATCACTTAATAGCTTACTTTATACCTTTCGGCACTTGCTTCATTCTCGTGTTAATTATAGTCCCGTGTCTAAGTTGGTTCAGAAACTACCGGTTCCCAAAGTGAACTCAGTTTTGAATTTCTGGGCATTTTTTTCCTTTTGATTTTTTTTTTATTTCGCCTGAAGTAAAAGCTTTGGACCAAGAAAAGCACCAGTTTACCTAGGTTTTCGGGTGCGCTGAACACAAAAACAATAACAGTTTGAGTTTATCTGCAATAGAAAAAAAGTTTACAAAATTCTGACAAAAATTTAAAAATTCACTTTGTTGAATTAAGTTTTCTCGTAAACGAAACAAGTTACAAGGCTAATATTTTAGAAGTATTATGGCCTTTTCCATAATAGGACTTACATGAGTTAAAATAGGGCAAATTCATTATTCAAAAAAATCTTGTAAAAAAATTTCCGACCAAATGGGTACCCCAAAATCGCATATTTTCAGGTTTTAAAAATACTTCCCGTTAAATTATTAAATCACTTAATAGCTTACTTTATACCTTTCGGCACTTGCTTCATTCTCGTGTTAATTATAGTCCCGTGTCTAAGTTGGTTCAGAAACTACCGGTTCCCAAAGTGAACTCAGTTTTGAATTTCTGGGCATTTTTTTCCTTTTGATTTTTTTTTATTTCGCCTGAAGTAAAAGCTTTGGACCAAGAAAAGCACCAGTTTACCTAGGTTTTCGGGTGCGCTGAACACAAAAACAATAACAGTTTGAGTTTATCTGCAGTAGAAAAAAAGTTTACAAAATTCTGACAAAAATTTAAAAATTCACTTTGTTGAATTAAGTTTTCTCGTAAACGAAACAAGTTACAAGGCTAATATTTTAGAAGTATTATGGCCTTTTCCATAATAGGACTTACATGAGTTAAAATAGGGCAAATTCATTATTCAAAAAAATCTTGTAAAAAAATTTCCGACCAAATGGGTACCCCAAAATCGCATATTTTCAGGTTTTAAAAATACTTCCCGTTAAATTATTAAATCACTTAATAGCTTACTTTATACCTTTCGGCACTTGCTTCATTCTCGTGTTAATTATAGTCCCGTGTCTAAGTTGGTTCAGAAACTACCGGTTCCCAAAGTGAACTCAGTTTTGAATTTCTGGGCATTTTTTTCCTTTTGATTTTTTTTTTTATTTCGCCTGAAGTAAAAGCTTTGGACCAAGAAAAGCACCAGTTTACCTAGGTTTTCGGGTGCGCTGAACACAAAAACAATAACAGTTTGAGTTTATCTGCAATAGAAAAAAAGTTTACAAAATTCTGACAAAAATTTAAAAATTCACTTTGTTGAATTAAGTTTTCTCGTAAACGAAACAAGTTACAAGGCTAATATTTTAGAAGTATTATGGCCTTTTCCATAATAGGACTTACATGAGTTAAAATAGGGCAAGTTCATTATTCAAAAAAATCTTGTAAAAAAATTTCCGACCAAATGGGTACCCCAAAATCGCATATTTTCAGGTTTTAAAAATACTTCCCGTTAAATTATTAAATCACTTAATAGCTTACTTTATACCTTTCGGCACTTGCTTCATTCTCGTGTTAATTATAGTCCCGTGTCTAAGTTGGTTCAGAAACTACCGGTTCCCAAAGTGATCTCAGTTTTGGACCAAGAAAAGCACCAGTTTACCTAGGTTTTCGGGTGCGCTGAACACAAAAACAATAACAGTTTGAGTTTATCTGCAATAGAAAAAAAGATTACAAAATTCTGACAAAAATTTAAAAATTCACCTTGTTGAATTAAGTTTTCTCGTAAACGAAACAAGTTACAAGGCTAATATTTTAGAAGTATTATGGCCTTTTCCATAATAGGACTTACATGAGTTAAAATAGGGCAAATTCATTATTCAAAAAAATCTTGTAAAAAAATTTCCGACCAAATGGGTACCCCAAAATCGCATATTTTCAGGTTTTAAAAATACTTCCCGTTAAATTATTAAATCACTTAATAGCTTACTTTATACCTTTCGGCACTTGCTTCATTCTCGTGTTAATTATAGTCCCGTGTCTAAGTTGGTTCAGAAACTACCGGTTCCCAAAGTGAACTCAGTTTTGAATTTCTGGGCATTTTTTCCTTTTGATTTTTTTTTTATTTCGCCTGAAGTAAAAGCTTTGGACCAAGAAAAGCACCAGTTTACCTAGGTTTTCGGGTGCGCTGAACACAAAAACAATAACAGTTTGAGTTTATCTGCAATAGAAAAAAAGTTTACAAAATTCTGACAAAAATTTAAAAATTCACTTTGTTGAATTAAGTTTTCTCGTAAACGAAACAAGTTACAAGGCTAATATTTTAGAAGTATTATGGCCTTTTCCATAATAGGACTTACATGAGTTAAAATAGGGCAAATTCATTATTCGAAAATATCTTGTAAAAAAATTTCCGACCAAATGGGTACCCCAAAATCGCATATTTTCAGGTTTTAAAAATACTTCCCGTTAAATTATTAAATCACTTAATAGCTTACTTTATACCTTTCGGCACTTGCTTCATTCTCGTGTTAATTATAGTCCCGTGTCTAAGTTGGTTCAGAAACTACCGGTTCCCAAAGTGAACTCAGTTTTGAATTTCTGGGCATTTTTTTCCTTTTGATTTTTTTTTATTTCGCCTGAAGTAAAAGCTTTGGACCAAGAAAAGCACCAGTTTACCTAGGTTTTCGGGTGCGCTGAACACAAAAACAATAACAGTTTGAGTTTATCTGCAATAGAAAAAAAGTTTACAAAATTCTGACAAAAATTTAAAAATTCACTTTGTTGAATTAAGTTTTCTCGTAAACGAAACAAGTTACAAGGCTAATATTTTAGAAGTATTATGGCCTTTTCCATAATAGGACTTACATGAGTTAAAATAGGGCAAATTCATTATTCAAAAAAATCTTGTAAAAAAATTTCCGACCAAATGGGTACCCCAAAATCGCATATTTTCAGGTTTTAAAAATACTTCCCGTTAAATTATTAAATCACTTAATAGCTTACTTTATACCTTTCGGCACTTGCTTCATTCTCGTGTTAATTATAGTCCCGTGTCTAAGTTGGTTCAGAAACTACCGGTTCCCAAAGTGAACTCAGTTTTGAATTTCTGGGCATTTTTTTCCTTTTGATTTTTTTTTATTTCGCCTGAAGTAAAAGCTTTGGACCAAGAAAAGCACCAGTTTACCTAGGTTTTCGGGTGCGCTGAACACAAAAACAATAACAGTTTGAGTTTATCTGCAATAGAAAAAAAGTTTACAAAATTCTGACAAAAATTTAAAAATTCACTTTGTTGAATTAAGTTTTCTCGTAAACGAAACAAGTTACAAGGCTAATATTTTAGAAGTATTATGGCCTTTTCCATAATAGGACTTACATGAGTTAAAATAGGGCAAATTCATTATTCAAAAAAATCTTGTAAAAAAATTTCCGACCAAATGGGTACCCCAAAATCGCATATTTTCAGGTTTTAAAAATACTTCCCGTTAAATTATTAAATCACTTAATAGCATACTTTATACCTTTCGGCACTTGCTTCATTCTCGTGTTAATTATAGTCCCGTGTCTAAGTTGGTTCAGAAACTATCGGTTCCCAAAGTGAACTCAGTTTTGAATTTCTGGGCATTTTTTTCCTTTTGATTTTTTTTTTATTTCGCCTGAAGTAAAAGCTTTGGACCAAGAAAAGCACCAGTTTACCTAGGTTTTCGGGTGCGCTGAACACAAAAACAATAACAGTTTGAGTTTATCTGCAATAGAAAAAAAGTTTACAAAATTCTGACAAAAATTTAAAAATTCACTTTGTTGAATTAAGTTTTCTCGTAAACGAAACAAGTTACAAGGCTAATATTTTAGAAGTATTATGGCCTTTTCCATAATAGGACTTACATGAGTTAAAATAGGGCAAATTCATTATTCAAAAAAATCTTGTAAAAAAATTTCCGACCAAATGGGTACCCCAAAATCGCATATTTTCAGGTTTTAAAAATACTTCCCGTTAAATTATTAAATCACTTAATAGCTTACTTTATACCTTTCGGCACTTGCTTCATTCTCGTGTTAATTATAGTCCCGTGTCTAAGTTGGTTCAGAAACTACCGGTTCCCAAAGTGAACTCAGTTTTGAATTTCTGGGCATTTTTTTCCTTTTGATTTTTTTTTTATTTCGCCTGAAGTAAAAGCTTTGGACCAAGAAAAGCACCAGTTTACCTAGGTTTTCGGGTGCGCTGAACACAAAAACAATAACAGTTTGAGTTTATCTGCAATAGAAAAAAAGTTTACAAAATTCTGACAAAAATTTAAAAATTCACTTTGTTGAATTAAGTTTTCTCGTAAACGAAACAAGTTACAAGGCTAATATTTTAGAAGTATTATGGCCTTTTCCATAATAGGACTTACATGAGTTAAAATAGGGCAAATTCATTATTCAAAAAAATCTTGTAAAAAAATTTCCGACCAAATGGGTACCCCAAAATCGCATATTTTCAGGTTTTAAAAATACTTCCCGTTAAATTATTAAATCACTTAATAGCTTACTTTATACCTTTCGGCACTTGCTTCATTCTCGTGTTAATTATAGTCCCGTGTCTAAGTTGGTTCAGAAACTACCGGTTCCCAAAGTGAACTCAGTTTTGAATTTCTGGGCATTTTTTTCCTTTTGATTTTTTTTTATTTCGCCTGAAGTAAAAGCTTTGGACCAAGAAAAGCACCAGTTTACCTAGGTTTTCGAGTGCGCTGAACACAAAAACAATAACAGTTTGAGTTTATCTGCAATAGAAAAAAAGTTTACAAAATTCTGACAAAAATTTAAAAATTCACTTTGTTGAATTAAGTTTTCTCGTAAACGAAACAAGTTACAAGGCTAATATTTTAGAAGTATTATGGCCTTTTCCATAATAGGACTTACATGAGTTAAAATAGGGCAAATTCATTATTCAAAAAAATCTTGTAAAAAAATTTCCGACCAAATGGGTACCCCAAAATCGCATATTTTCAGGTTTTAAAAATACTTCCCGTTAAATTATTAAATCACTTAATAGCTTACTTTATACCTTTCGGCACTTGCTTCATTCTCGTGTTAATTATAGTCCCGTGTCTAAGTTGGTTCAGAAACTACCGGTTCCCAAAGTGAACTCAGTTTTGAATTTCTGGGCATTTTTTTCCTTTTGATTTTTTTTTATTTCGCCTGAAGTAAAAGCTTTGGACCAAGAAAAGCACCAGTTTACCTAGGTTTTCGGGTGCGCTGAACACAAAAACAATAACAGTTTGAGTTTATCTGCAATAGAAAAAAAGTTTACAAAATTCTGACAAAAATTTAAAAATTCACTTTGTTGAATTAAGTTTTCTCGTAAACGAAACAAGTTACAAGGCTAATATTTTAGAAGTATTATGGCCTTTTCCATAATAGGACTTACATGAGTTAAAATAGGGCAAATTCATTATTCAAAAAAATCTTGTAAAAAAATTTCCGACCAAATGGGTACCCCAAAATCGCATATTTTCAGGTTTTAAAAATACTTCCCGTTAAATTATTAAATCACTTAATAGCTTACTTTATACCTTTCGGCACTTGCTTCATTCTCGTGTTAATTATAGTCCCGTGTCTAAGTTGGTTCAGAAACTACCGGTTCCCAAAGTGAACTCAGTTTTGAATTTCTGGGCATTTTTTTCCTTTTGATTTTTTTTTTATTTCGCCTGAAGTAAAAGCTTTGGACCAAGAAAAGCACCAGTTTACCTAGGTTTTCGGGTGCGCTGAACACAAAAACAATAACAGTTTGAGTTTATCTGCAATAGAAAAAAAGTTTACAAAATTCTGACAAAAATTTAAAAATTCACTTTGTTGAATTAAGTTTTCTCGTAAACGAAACAAGTTACAAGGCTAATATTTTAGAAGTATTATGGCCTTTTCCATAATAGGACTTACATGAGTTAAAATAGGGCAAATTCATTATTCGAAAAAATCTTGTAAAAAAATTTCCGACCAAATGGGTACCCCAAAATCGCATATTTTCAGGTTTTAAAAATACTTCCCGTTAAATTATTAAATCACTTAATAGCTTACTTTATACCTTTCGGCACTTGCTTCATTCTCGTGTTAATTATAGTCCCGTGTCTAAGTTGGTTCAGAAACTACCGGTTCCCAAAGTGAACTCAGTTTTGAATTTCTGGGCATTTTTTTCCTTTTGATTTTTTTTTATTTCGCCTGAAGTAAAAGCTTTGGACCAAGAAAAGCACCAGTTTACCTAGGTTTTCGGGTGCGCTGAACACAAAAACAATAACAGTTTGAGTTTATCTGCAATAGAAAAAAAGTTTACAAAATTCTGACAAAAATTTAAAAATTCACTTTGTTGAATTAAGTTTTCTCGTAAACGAAACAAGTTACAAGGCTAATACTTTAGAAGTATTATGGCCTTTTCCATAATAGGACTTACATGAGTTAAAATAGGGCAAATTCATTATTCAAAAAAATCTTGTAAAAAAATTTCCGACCAAATGGGTACCCCAAAATCGCATATTTTCAGGTTTTAAAAATACTTCCCGTTAAATTATTAAATCACTTAATAGCTTACTTTATACCTTTCGGCACTTGCTTCATTCTCGTGTTAATTATAGTCCCGTGTCTAAGTTGGTTCAGAAACTACCGGTTCCCAAAGTGAACTCAGTTTTGAATTTCTGGGCATTTTTTTCCTTTTGATTTTTTTTTATTTCGCCTGAAGTAAAAGCTTTGGACCAAGAAAAGCACCAGTTTACCTAGGTTTTCGGGTGCGCTGAACACAAAAACAATAACAGTTTGAGTTTATCTGCAGTAGAAAAAAAGTTTACAAAATTCTGACAAAAATTTAAAAATTCACTTTGTTGAATTAAGTTTTCTCGTAAACGAAACAAGTTACAAGGCTAATATTTTAGAAGTATTATGGCCTTTTCCATAATAGGACTTACATGGGCATTTTTTTCCTTTTGATTTTTTTTTTATTTCGCCTGAAGTAAAAGCTTTGGACCAAGAAAAGCACCAGTTTACCTAGGTTTCAGGTTTTAAAAATACTTCCCGTTAAATTATTAAATCACTTAATAATAGCTTACTTTATACCTTTCGGCACTTGCTTCATTCTCGTGTTAATTATAGTCCCGTGTCTAAGTTGGTTCAGAAACTACCGGTTCCCAAAGTGAACTCAGTTTTGAATTTCTGGGCATTTTTTTCCTTTTGATTTTTTTTTTATTTCGCCTGAAGTAAAAGCTTTGGACCAAGAAAAGCACCAGTCTACCTAGGTTTTCGGGTGCGCTGAACACAAAAACAATAACAGTTTGAGTTTATCTGCAATAGAAAAAAAGTTTACAAAATTCTGACAAAAATTTAAAAATTCACTTTGTTGAATTAAGTTTTCTCGTAAACGAAACAAGTTACAAGGCTAATATTTTAGAAGTATTATGGCCTTTTCCATAATAGGACTTACATGAGTTAAAATAGGGCAAATTCATTATTCAAAAAAATCTTGTAAAAAAATTTCCGACCAAATGGGTACCCCAAAATCGCATATTTTCAGGTTTTAAAAATACTTCCCGTTAAATTATTAAATCATTTAATAGCTTACTTTATACCTTTCGGCACTTGCTTCATTCTCGTGTTAATTATAGTCCCGTGTCTAAGTTGGTTCCGAAACTACCGGTTCCCAAAGTGAACTCAGTTTTGAATTTCTGGGCATTTTTTTCCTTTTGATTTTTTTTTATTTCGCCTGAAGTAAAAGCTTTGGACCAAGAAAAGCACCAGTTTACCTAGGTTTTCGGGTGCGCTGAACACAAAAACAATAACAGTTTGAGTTTATCTGCAATAGAAAAAAAGTTTACAAAATTCTGACAAAAATTTAAAAATTCACTTTGTTGAATTAAGCTTTCTCGTAAACGAAACAAGTTACAAGGCTAATATTTTAGAAGTATTATGGCCTTTTCCATAATAGGACTTACATGAGTTAAAATAGGGCAAATTCATTATTCAAAAAAATCTTGTAAAAAAATTTCCGACCAAATGGGTACCCCAAAATCGCATATTTTCAGGTTTTAAAAATACTTCCCGTTAAATTATTAAATCACTTAATAATAGCTTACTTTATACCTTTCGGCACTTGCTTCGTTCTCGTGTTAATTATAGTCCCGTGTCTAAGTTGGTTCAGAAACTACCGGTTCCCAAAGTGAACTCAGTTTTGAATTTCTGGGCATTTTTTTCCTTTTGATTTTTTTTTTATTTCGCCTGAAGTAAAAGCTTTGGACCAAGAAAAGCACCAGTTTACCTAGGTTTTCGGGTGCGCTGAACACAAAAACAATAACAGTTTGAGTTTATCTGCAATAGAAAAAAAGTTTACAAAATTCTGACAAAAATTTAAAAATTCACTTTGTTGAATTAAGTTTTCTCGTAAACGAAACAAGTTACAAGGCTAATATTTTAGAAGTATTATGGCCTTTTCCATAATAGGACTTACATGAGTTAAAATAGGGCAAATTCATTATTCAGAAAAATCTTGTAAAAAAATTTCCGACTAAATGGGTACCCCAAAATCGCATATTTTCAGGTTTTAAAAATACTTCCCGTTAAATTATTAAATCACTTAATAGCTTACTTTATACCTTTCGGCACTTGCTTCATTCTCGTGTTAATTATAGTCCCGTGTCTAAGTTGGTTCAGAAACTACCGGTTCCCAAAGTGAACTCAGTTTTGAATTTCTGGGCATTTTTTTCCTTTTGATTTTTTTTTTATTTCGCCTGAAGTAAAAGCTTTGGACCAAGAAAAGCACCAGTTTACCTAGGTTTTCGGGTGCGCTGAACACAAAAACAATAACAGTTTGAGTTTATCTGCAATAGAAAAAAAGTTTACAAAATTCTGACAAAAATTTAAAAATTCACTTTGTTGAATTAAGTTTTCTCGTAAACGAAACAAGTTACAAGGCTAATATTTTAGAAGTATTATGGCCTTTTCCATAATAGGACTTAGATGAGTTAAAATAGGGCAAATTTATTATTCAAAAAAATCTTGTAAAAAAATTTCCGACCAAATGGGTACCCCAAAATCGCATATTTTCAGGTTTTAAAAATACTTCCCGTTAAATTATTAAATCACTTAATAGCTTACTTTATACCTTTCGGCACTTGCTTCATTCTCGTGTTAATTATAGTCCCGTGTCTAAGTTGGTTCAGAAACTACCGGTTCCCAAAGTGAACTCAGTTTTGAATTTCTGGGCATTTTTTTCCTTTTGATTTTTTTTTTATTTCGCCTGAAGTAAAAGCTTTGGACCAAGAAAAGCACCAGTTTACCTAGGTTTTCGGGTGTGCTGAACACAAAAACAATAACAGTTTGAGTTTATCTGCAATAGAAAAAAAGTTTACAAAATTCTGACAAAAATTTAAAAATTCACTTTGTTGAATTAAGTTTTCTCGTAAACGAAACAAGTTACAAGGCCAATATTTTAGAAGTATTATGGCCTTTTCCATAATAGGACTTACATGAGTTAAAATAGGGCAAATTCATTATTCAAAAAAATCTTGTAAAAAAATTTCCGACCAAATGGGTACCCCAAAATCGCATATTTTCAGGTTTTAAAAATACTTCCCGTTAAATTATTAAATCACTTAATAGCTTACTTTATACCTTTCGGCACTTGCTTCATTCTCGTGTTAATTATAGTCCCGTGTCTAAGTTGGTTCAGAAACTACCGGTTCCCAAAGTGAACTCAGTTTTGAATTTCTGGGCATTTTTTTCCTTTTGATTTTTTTTTATTTCGCCTGAAGTAAAAGCTTTGGACCAAGAAAAGCACCAGTTTACCTAGGTTTTCGGGTGCGCTGAACACAAAAACAATAACAGTTTGAGTTTATCTGCAATAGAAAAAAAGTTTACAAAATTCTGACAAAAATTTAAAAATTCACTTTGTTGAATTAAGTTTTCTCGTAAACGAAACAAGTTACAAGGCCAATATTTTAGAAGTATTATGGCCTTTTCCATAATAGGACTTACATGAGTTAAAATAGGGCAAATTCATTATTCAAAAAAATCTTGTAAAAAAATTTCCGACCAAATGGGTACCCCAAAATCGCATATTTTCAGGTTTTAAAAATACTTCCCGTTAAATTATTAAATCACTTAATAGCTTACTTTATACCTTTCGGCACTTGCTTCATTCTCGTGTTAATTATAGTCCCGTGTCTAAGTTGGTTCAGAAACTACCGGTTCCCAAAGTGAACTCAGTTTTGAATTCTGGGCATTTTTTTCCTTTTGATTTCTTTTTATTTCGCCTGAAGTAAAAGCTTTGGACCAAGAAAAGCACCAGTTTACCTAGGTTTTCGGGTGCGCTGAACACAAAAACAATAACAGTTTGAGTTTATCTGCAATAGAAAAAAAGTTTACAAAATTCTGACAAAAATTTAAAAATTCACTTTGTTGAATTAAGTTTTCTCGTAAACGAAACAAGTTACAAGGCTAATATTTTAGAAGTATTATGGCCTTTTCATAATAGGACTTACATGAGTTAAAATAGGGCAAATTCATTATTCAAAAAAATCTTGTAAAAAAATTTCCGACCAAATGGGTACCCCAAAATCGCATATTTTCAGGTTTTAAAAATACTTCCCGTTAAATTATTAAATCACTTAATAGCTTACTTTATACCTTTCGGCACTTGCTTCATTCTCGTGTTAATTATAGTCCCGTGTCTAAGTTGGTTCAGAAACTACCGGTTCCCAAAGTGAACTCAGTTTTGAATTTCTGGGCATTTTTTTCCTTTTGATTTTTTTTTTTATTTCGCCTGAAGTAAAAGCTTTGGACCAAGAAAAGCACCAGTTTACCTAGGTTTTCGGGTGCGCTGAACACAAAAACAATAACAGTTTGAGTTTATCTGCAATAGAAAAAAAGTTTACAAAATTCTGACAAAAATTTAAAAATTCACTTTGTTGAATTAAGTTTTCTCGTAAACGAAACAAGTTACAAGGCCAATATTTTAGAAGTATTATGGCCTTTTCCATAATAGGACTTACATGAGTTAAAATAGGGCAAATTCATTATTCAAAAAAATCTTGTAAAAAAATTTCCGACTAAATGGGTACCCCAAAATCGCATATTTTCAGGTTTTAAAAATACTTCCCGTTAAATTATTAAATCACTTAATAGCTTACTTTATACCTTTCGGCACTTGCTTCATTCTCGTGTTAATTATAGTCCCGTGTCTAAGTTGGTTCAGAAACTACCGGTTCCCAAAGTGAACTCAGTTTTGAATTTCTGGGCATTTTTTTCCTTTTGATTTTTTTTTATTTCGCCTGAAGTAAAAGCTTTGGACCAAGAAAAGCACCAGTTTACCTAGGTTTTCGGGTGCGCTGAACACAAAAACAATAACAGTTTGAGTTTATCTGCAATAGAAAAAAAGTTTACAAAATTCTGACAAAAATTTAAAAATTCACTTTGTTGAATTAAGTTTTCTCGTAAACGAAACAAGTTACAAGGCTAATATTTTAGAAGTATTATGGCCTTTTCCATAATAGGACTTACATGAGTTAAAATAGGGCAAATTCATTATTCAAAAAAATCTTGTAAAAAAATTTCCGACCAAATGGGTACCCCAAAATCGCATATTTTCAGGTTTTAAAAATACTTCCCGTTAAATTATTAAATCACTTAATAGCTTACTTTATACCTTTCGGCACTTGCTTCATTCTCGTGTTAATTATAGTCCCGTGTCTAAGTTGGTTCAGAAACTACCGGTTCCCAAAGTGAACTCAGTTTTGAATTTCTGGGCATTTTTTTCCTTTTGATTTTTTTTTTTATTTCGCCTGAAGTAAAAGCTTTGGACCAAGAAAAGCACCAGTTTACCTAGGTTTTCGGGTGCGCTGAACACAAAAACAATAACAGTTTGAGTTTATCTGCAATAGAAAAAAAGTTTACAAATTTCTGACAAAAATTTAAAAATTCACTTTGTTGAATTAAGTTTTCTCGTAAACGAAACAAGTTACAAGGCTAATATTTTAGAAGTATTATGGCCTTTTCCATAATAGGACTTACATGAGTTAAAATAGGGCAAATTCATTATTCAAAAAAATCTTGTAAAAAAATTTCCGACCAAATGGGTACCCCAAAATCGCATATTTTCAGGTTTTAAAAAAACTTCCCGTTAAATTATTAAATCACTTAATAGCTTACTTTATACCTTTCGGCACTTGCTTCATTCTCGTGTTAATTATAGTCCCGTGTCTAAGTTGGTTCAGAAACTACCGGTTCCCAAAGTGAACTCAATTTTGAATTTCTGGGCATTTTTTTCCTTTTGATTTTTTTTTTATTTCGCCTGAAGTAAAAGCTTTGGACCAAGAAAAGCACCAGTTTACCTAGGTTTTCGGGTGCGCTGAACACAAAAACAATAACAGTTTGAGTTTATCTGCAATAGAAAAAAGTTTACAAAATTCTGACAAAAATTTAAAAATTCACTTTGTTGAATTAAGTTTTCTCGTAAACGAAACAAGTTACAAGGCTAATATTTTAGAAGTATTATGGCCTTTTCCATAATAGGACTTACATGAGTTAAAATAGGGCAAATTCATTATTCAAAAAAATCTTGTAAAAAAATTTCCGACCAAATGGGTACCCCAAAATCGCATATTTTCAGGTTTTAAAAATACTTCCCGTTAAATTATTAAATCACTTAATAGCTTACTTTATACCTTTCGGCACTTGCTTCATTCTCGGGTTAATTATAGTCCCGTGTCTAAGTTGGTTCAGAAACTACCGGTTCCCAAAGTGAA
Source organism: Oxystoma pomonae (assembly GCA_963921995.1). Classification (NCBI taxonomy): domain Eukaryota; kingdom Metazoa; phylum Arthropoda; class Insecta; order Coleoptera; family Brentidae; genus Oxystoma; species Oxystoma pomonae. The sequence continues at coordinate 570,508 of OY998167.1, read as the reverse complement.
CTCAGTTTTGAATTTCTGGGCATTTTTTTCCTTTTGATTTTTTTTTTATTTCGCCTGAAGTAAAAGCTTTGGACCAAGAAAAGCACCAGTTTACCTAGGTTTTCGGGTGCGCTGAACACAAAAACAATAACAGTTTGAGTTTATCTGCAATAGAAATAAAGTTTACAAAATTCTGACAAAAATTTAAAAATTCACTTTGTTGAATTAAGTTTTCTCGTAAACGAAACAAGTTACAAGGCTAATATTTTAGAAGTATTATGGCCTTTTCCATAATAGGACTTACATGAGTTAAAATAGGGCAAATTCATTATTCAAAAAAATCTTGTAAAAAAATTTCCGACGAAATGGGTACCCCAAAATCGCATATTTTCAGGTTTTAAAAATACTTCCCGTTAAATTATTAAATCACTTAATAGCTTACTTTATACCTTTCGGCACTTGCTTCATTCTCGTGTTAATTATAGTCCCGTGTCTAAGTTGGTTCAGAAACCAACGGTTCCCAAAGTGAACTCAGTTTTGAATTTCTGGGCATTTTTTTCCTTTTGATTTTTTTTTATTTCGCCTGAAGTAAAAGCTTTGGACCAAGAAAAGCACCAGTTTACCTAGGTTTTCGGGTGCGCTGAACACAAAAACAATAACAGTTTGAGTTTATCTGCAATAGAAAAAAAGTTTACAAAATTCTGACAAAAATTTAAAAATTCACTTTGTTGAATTAAGTTTTCTCGTAAACGAAACAAGTTACAAGGCTAATATTTTAGAAGTATTATGGCCTTTTCCATAATAGGACTTACATGAGTTAAAATAGGGCAAATTCATTATTCAAAAAAATCTTGTAAAAAAATTTCCGACCAAATGGGTACCCCAAAATCGCATATTTTCAGGTTTTAAAAATACTTCCCGTTAAATTATTAAATCACTTAATAATAGCTTACTTTATACCTTTCGGCACTTGCTTCATTCTCGTGTTAATTATAGTCCCGTGTCTAAGTTGGTTCAGAAACTACCGGTTCCCAAAGTGAACTCAGTTTTGAATTTCTGGGCATTTTTTTCCTTTTGATTTTTTTTTATTTCGCCTGAAGTAAAAGCTTTGGACCAAGAAAAGCACCAGTTTACCTAGGTTTTCGGGTGCGCTGAACACAAAAACAATAACAGTTTGAGTTTATCTGCAATAGAAAAAAAGTTTACAAAATTCTGACAAAAATTTAAAAATTCACTTTGTTGAATTAAGTTTTCTCGTAAACGAAACAAGTTACAAGGCTAATATTTTAGAAGTATTATGGCCTTTTCCATAATAGGACTTACATGAGTTAAAATAGGGCAAATTCATTATTCAAAAAAATCTTGTAAAAAAATTTCCGACCAAATGGGTACCCCAAAATCGCATATTTTCAGGTTTTAAAAATACTTCCCGTTAAATTATTAAATCACTTAATAGCTTACTTTATACCTTTCGGCACTTGCTTCATTCTCGTGTTAATTATAGTCCCGTGTCTAAGTTGGTTCAGAAACTACCGGTTCCCAAAGTGAACTCAGTTTTGAATTTCTGGGCATTTTTTTCCTTTTGATTTTTTTTTATTTCGCCTGAAGTAAAAGCTTTGGACCAAGAAAAGCACCAGTTTACCTAGGTTTTCGGGTGCGCTGAACACAAAAACAATAACAGTTTGAGTTTATCTGCAATAGAAAAAAAGTTTACAAAATTCTGACAAAAATTTAAAAATTCACTTTGTTGAATTAAGTTTTCTCGTAAACGAAACAAGTTACAAGGCTAATATTTTAGAAGTATTATGGCCTATTCCATAATAGGACTTACATGAGTTAAAATAGGGCAAATTCATTATTCAAAAAAATCTTGTAAAAAAATTTCCGACCAAATGGGTACCCCAAAATCGCATATTTTCAGGTTTTAAAAATACTTCCCGTTAAATTATTAAATCACTTAATAATAGCTTACTTTATACCTTTCGGCACTTGCTTCGTTCTCGTGTTAATTATAGTCCCGTGTCTAAGTTGGTTCAGAAACTACCGGTTCCCAAAGTGAACTCAGTTTTGAATTTCTGGGCATTTTTTTCCTTTTGATTTTTTTTTATTTCGCCTGAAGTAAAAGCTTTGGACCAAGAAAAGCACCAGTTTACCTAGGTTTTCCGGTGCGCTGAACACAAAAACAATAACAGTTTGAGTTTATCTGCAATAGAAAAAAAGTTTACAAAATTCTGACAAAAATTTAAAAATTCACTTTGTTGAATTAAGTTTTCTCGTAAACGAAACAAGTTACAAGGCTAATATTTTAGAAGTATTATGGCCTTTTCCATAATAGGACTTACATGAGTTAAAATAGGGCCAATTCATTATTCAAAAAAATCTTGTAAAAAAATTTCCGACCAAATAATGGGTACCCCAAAATCGCATATTTTCAGGTTTTAAAAATACTTCCCGTTAAATTATTAAATCACTTAATAGCTTACTTTATACCTTTCGGCACTTGCTTCATTCTCGTGTTAATTATAGTCCCGTGTCTAAGTTGGTTCAGAAACTACCGGTTCCCAAAGTGAACTCAGTTTTGAATTTCTGGGCATTTTTTTCCTTTTGATTTTTTTTTTATTTCGCCTGAACAAAAACAATAACAGTTTGAGTTTATCTGCAATAGAAAAAAAGTTTACAAAATTCTGACAAAAATTTAAAAATTCACTTTGTTGAATTAAGTTTTCTCGTAAACGAAACAAGTTACAAGGCTAATATTTTAGAAGTATTATGGCCTTTTCCATAATAGGACTTACATGAGTTAAAATAGGGCAAATTCATTATTCAAAAAAATCTTGTAAAAAAATTTCCGACCAAATGGGTACCCCAAAATCGCATATTTTCAGGTTTTAAAAATACTTCCCGTTAAATTATTAAATCACTTAATAGCTTATTTTATACCTTTCGGCACTTGCTTCATTCTCGTGTTAATTATAGTCCCGTGTCTAAGTTGGTTCAGAAACTACCGGTTCCCAAAGTGAACTCAGTTTTGAATTCTGGGCATTTTTTTCCTTTTGATTTCTTTTTATTTCGCCTGAAGTAAAAGCTTTGGACCAAGAAAAGCACCAGTTTACCTAGGTTTTCGGGTGCGCTGAACACAAAAACAATAACAGTTTGAGTTTATCTGCAATAGAAAAAAAGTTTACAAAATTCTGACAAAAATTTAAAAATTCACTTTGTTGAATTAAGTTTTCTCGTAAACGAAACAAGTTACAAGGCTAATATTTTAGAAGTATTATGGCCTTTTCATAATAGGACTTACATGAGTTAAAATAGGGCAAATTCATTATTCAAAAAAATCTTGTAAAAAAATTTCCGACCAAATGGGTACCCCAAAATCGCATATTTTCAGGTTTTAAAAATACTTCCCGTTAAATTATTAAATCACTTAATAGCTTACTTTATACCTTTCGGCACTTGCTTCATTCTCGTGTTAATTATAGTCCCGTGTCTAAGTTGGTTCAGAAACTACCGGTTCCCAAAGTGAACTCAGTTTTGAATTTCTGGGCATTTTTTTCCTTTTGATTTTTTTTTTTATTTCGCCTGAAGTAAAAGCTTTGGACCAAGAAAAGCACCAGTTTACCTAGGTTTTCGGGTGCGCTGAACACAAAAACAATAACAGTTTGAGTTTATCTGCAATAGAAAAAAAGTTTACAAAATTCTGACAAAAATTTAAAAATTCACTTTGTTGAATTAAGTTTTCTCGTAAACGAAACAAGTTACAAGGCCAATATTTTAGAAGTATTATGGCCTTTTCCATAATAGGACTTACATGAGTTAAAATAGGGCAAATTCATTATTCAAAAAAATCTTGTAAAAAAATTTCCGACTAAATGGGTACCCCAAAATCGCATATTTTCAGGTTTTAAAAATACTTCCCGTTAAATTATTAAATCACTTAATAGCTTACTTTATACCTTTCGGCACTTGCTTCATTCTCGTGTTAATTATAGTCCCGTGTCTAAGTTGGTTCAGAAACTACCGGTTCCCAAAGTGAACTCAGTTTTGAATTTCTGGGCATTTTTTTCCTTTTGATTTTTTTTTATTTCGCCTGAAGTAAAAGCTTTGGACCAAGAAAAGCACCAGTTTACCTAGGTTTTCGGGTGCGCTGAACACAAAAACAATAACAGTTTGAGTTTATCTGCAATAGAAAAAAAGTTTACAAAATTCTGACAAAAATTTAAAAATTCACTTTGTTGAATTAAGTTTTCTCGTAAACGAAACAAGTTACAAGGCTAATATTTTAGAAGTATTATGGCCTTTTCCATAATAGGACTTACATGAGTTAAAATAGGGCAAATTCATTATTCAAAAAAATCTTGTAAAAAAATTTCCGACCAAATGGGTACCCCAAAATCGCATATTTTCAGGTTTTAAAAATACTTCCCGTTAAATTATTAAATCACTTAATAGCTTACTTTATACCTTTCGGCACTTGCTTCATTCTCGTGTTAATTATAGTCCCGTGTCTAAGTTGGTTCAGAAACTACCGGTTCCCAAAGTGAACTCAGTTTTGAATTTCTGGGCATTTTTTTCCTTTTGATTTTTTTTTTTATTTCGCCTGAAGTAAAAGCTTTGGACCAAGAAAAGCACCAGTTTACCTAGGTTTTCGGGTGCGCTGAACACAAAAACAATAACAGTTTGAGTTTATCTGCAATAGAAAAAAAGTTTACAAATTTCTGACAAAAATTTAAAAATTCACTTTGTTGAATTAAGTTTTCTCGTAAACGAAACAAGTTACAAGGCTAATATTTTAGAAGTATTATGGCCTTTTCCATAATAGGACTTACATGAGTTAAAATAGGGCAAATTCATTATTCAAAAAAATCTTGTAAAAAAATTTCCGACCAAATGGGTACCCCAAAATCGCATATTTTCAGGTTTTAAAAAAACTTCCCGTTAAATTATTAAATCACTTAATAGCTTACTTTATACCTTTCGGCACTTGCTTCATTCTCGTGTTAATTATAGTCCCGTGTCTAAGTTGGTTCAGAAACTACCGGTTCCCAAAGTGAACTCAATTTTGAATTTCTGGGCATTTTTTTCCTTTTGATTTTTTTTTTATTTCGCCTGAAGTAAAAGCTTTGGACCAAGAAAAGCACCAGTTTACCTAGGTTTTCGGGTGCGCTGAACACAAAAACAATAACAGTTTGAGTTTATCTGCAATAGAAAAAAGTTTACAAAATTCTGACAAAAATTTAAAAATTCACTTTGTTGAATTAAGTTTTCTCGTAAACGAAACAAGTTACAAGGCTAATATTTTAGAAGTATTATGGCCTTTTCCATAATAGGACTTACATGAGTTAAAATAGGGCAAATTCATTATTCAAAAAAATCTTGTAAAAAAATTTCCGACCAAATGGGTACCCCAAAATCGCATATTTTCAGGTTTTAAAAATACTTCCCGTTAAATTATTAAATCACTTAATAGCTTACTTTATACCTTTCGGCACTTGCTTCATTCTCGGGTTAATTATAGTCCCGTGTCTAAGTTGGTTCAGAAACTACCGGTTCCCAAAGTGAACTCAGTTTTGAATTTCTGGGCATTTTTTTCCTTTTGATTTTTTTTTTATTTCGCCTGAAGTAAAAGCTTTGGACCAAGAAAAGCACCAGTTTACCTAGGTTTTCGGGTGCGCTGAACACAAAAACAATAACAGTTTGAGTTTATCTGCAATAGAAATAAAGTTTACAAAATTCTGACAAAAATTTAAAAATTCACTTTGTTGAATTAAGTTTTCTCGTAAACGAAACAAGTTACAAGGCTAATATTTTAGAAGTATTATGGCCTTTTCCATAATAGGACTTACATGAGTTAAAATAGGGCAAATTCATTATTCAAAAAAATCTTGTAAAAAAATTTCCGACGAAATGGGTACCCCAAAATCGCATATTTTCAGGTTTTAAAAATACTTCCCGTTAAATTATTAAATCACTTAATAGCTTACTTTATACCTTTCGGCACTTGCTTCATTCTCGTGTTAATTATAGTCCCGTGTCTAAGTTGGTTCAGAAACCAACGGTTCCCAAAGTGAACTCAGTTTTGAATTTCTGGGCATTTTTTTCCTTTTGATTTTTTTTTATTTCGCCTGAAGTAAAAGCTTTGGACCAAGAAAAGCACCAGTTTACCTAGGTTTTCGGGTGCGCTGAACACAAAAACAATAACAGTTTGAGTTTATCTGCAATAGAAAAAAAGTTTACAAAATTCTGACAAAAATTTAAAAATTCACTTTGTTGAATTAAGTTTTCTCGTAAACGAAACAAGTTACAAGGCTAATATTTTAGAAGTATTATGGCCTTTTCCATAATAGGACTTACATGAGTTAAAATAGGGCAAATTCATTATTCAAAAAAATCTTGTAAAAAAATTTCCGACCAAATGGGTACCCCAAAATCGCATATTTTCAGGTTTTAAAAATACTTCCCGTTAAATTATTAAATCACTTAATAATAGCTTACTTTATACCTTTCGGCACTTGCTTCATTCTCGTGTTAATTATAGTCCCGTGTCTAAGTTGGTTCAGAAACTACCGGTTCCCAAAGTGAACTCAGTTTTGAATTTCTGGGCATTTTTTTCCTTTTGATTTTTTTTTATTTCGCCTGAAGTAAAAGCTTTGGACCAAGAAAAGCACCAGTTTACCTAGGTTTTCGGGTGCGCTGAACACAAAAACAATAACAGTTTGAGTTTATCTGCAATAGAAAAAAAGTTTACAAAATTCTGACAAAAATTTAAAAATTCACTTTGTTGAATTAAGTTTTCTCGTAAACGAAACAAGTTACAAGGCTAATATTTTAGAAGTATTATGGCCTTTTCCATAATAGGACTTACATGAGTTAAAATAGGGCAAATTCATTATTCAAAAAAATCTTGTAAAAAAATTTCCGACCAAATGGGTACCCCAAAATCGCATATTTTCAGGTTTTAAAAATACTTCCCGTTAAATTATTAAATCACTTAATAGCTTACTTTATACCTTTCGGCACTTGCTTCATTCTCGTGTTAATTATAGTCCCGTGTCTAAGTTGGTTCAGAAACTACCGGTTCCCAAAGTGAACTCAGTTTTGAATTTCTGGGCATTTTTTTCCTTTTGATTTTTTTTTATTTCGCCTGAAGTAAAAGCTTTGGACCAAGAAAAGCACCAGTTTACCTAGGTTTTCGGGTGCGCTGAACACAAAAACAATAACAGTTTGAGTTTATCTGCAATAGAAAAAAAGTTTACAAAATTCTGACTAAAATTTAAAAATTCACTTTGTTGAATTAAGTTTTCTCGTAAACGAAACAAGTTACAAGGCTAATATTTTAGAAGTATTATGGCCTATTCCATAATAGGACTTACATGAGTTAAAATAGGGCAAATTCATTATTCAAAAAAATCTTGTAAAAAAATTTCCGACCAAATGGGTACCCCAAAATCGCATATTTTCAGGTTTTAAAAATACTTCCCGTTAAATTATTAAATCACTTAATAATAGCTTACTTTATACCTTTCGGCACTTGCTTCGTTCTCGTGTTAATTATAGTCCCGTGTCTAAGTTGGTTCAGAAACTACCGGTTCCCAAAGTGAACTCAGTTTTGAATTTCTGGGCATTTTTTTCCTTTTGATTTTTTTTTATTTCGCCTGAAGTAAAAGCTTTGGACCAAGAAAAGCACCAGTTTACCTAGGTTTTCCGGTGCGCTGAACACAAAAACAATAACAGTTTGAGTTTATCTGCAATAGAAAAAAAGTTTACAAAATTCTGACAAAAATTTAAAAATTCACTTTGTTGAATTAAGTTTTCTCGTAAACGAAACAAGTTACAAGGCTAATATTTTAGAAGTATTATGGCCTTTTCCATAATAGGACTTACATGAGTTAAAATAGGGCCAATTCATTATTCAAAAAAATCTTGTAAAAAAATTTCCGACCAAATAATGGGTACCCCAAAATCGCATATTTTCAGGTTTTAAAAATACTTCCCGTTAAATTATTAAATCACTTAATAGCTTACTTTATACCTTTCGGCACTTGCTTCATTCTCGTGTTAATTATAGTCCCGTGTCTAAGTTGGTTCAGAAACTACCGGTTCCCAAAGTGAACTCAGTTTTGAATTTCTGGGCATTTTTTTCCTTTTGATTTTTTTTTTATTTCGCCTGAACAAAAACAATAACAGTTTGAGTTTATCTGCAATAGAAAAAAAGTTTACAAAATTCTGACAAAAATTTAAAAATTCACTTTGTTGAATTAAGTTTTCTCGTAAACGAAACAAGTTACAAGGCTAATATTTTAGAAGTATTATGGCCTTTTCCATAATAGGACTTACATGAGTTAAAATAGGGCAAATTCATTATTCAAAAAAATCTTGTAAAAAAATTTCCGACCAAATGGGTACCCCAAAATCGCATATTTTCAGGTTTTAAAAATACTTCCCGTTAAATTATTAAATCACTTAATAGCTTATTTTATACCTTTCGGCACTTGCTTCATTCTCGTGTTAATTATAGTCCCGTGTCTAAGTTGGTTCAGAAACTACCGGTTCCCAAAGTGAACTCAGTTTTGAATTTCTGGGCATTCTTTTCCTTTTGATTTTTTTTTTATTTCGCCTGAAGTAAAAGCTTTGGACCAAGAAAAGCACCAGTTTACCTAGGTTTTCGGGTGCGCTGAACACAAAAACAATAACAGTTTGAGTTTATCTGCAATAGAAAAAAAGTTTACAAAATTCTGACAAAAATTTAAAAATTCACTTTGTTGAATTAAGTTTTCTCGTAAACGAAACAAGTTACAAGGCTAATATTTTAGAAGTATTATGGCCTTTTCCATAATAGGACTTACATGAGTTAAAATAGGGCCAATTCATTATTCAAAAAAATCTTGTAAAAAAATTTCCGACCAAATAATGGGTACCCCAAAATCGCATATTTTCAGGTTTTAAAAATACTTCCCGTTAAATTATTAAATCACTTAATAGCTTACTTTATACCTTTCGGCACTTGCTTCATTCTCGTGTTAATTATAGTCCCGTGTCTAAATTGGTTCAGAAACTACCGGTTGCCAAAGTGAACTCAGTTTTGAATTTCTGGGCATTTTTTTCCTTTTGATTTTTTTTTTATTTCGCCTGAAGTAAAAGCTTTGGACCAAGAAAAGCACCAGTTTACCTAGGTTTTCGGGTGCGCTGAACACAAAAAAAATAACAGTTTGAGTTTATCTGCAATAGAAAAAAAGTTTACAAAATTCTGACAAAAATTTAAAAATTCACTTTGTTGAATTAAGTTTTCTCGTAAACGAAACAAGTTACAAGGCTAATATTTTAGAAGTATTATGGCCTTTTCCATAATAGGACTTACATGAGTTAAAATAGGGCAAATTCATTATTCAAAAAAATCTTGTAAAAAAATTTCCGACCAAATGGGTACCCCAAAATCGCATATTTTCAGGTTTTAAAAATACTTCCCGTTAAATTATTAAATCACTTAATAGCTTACTTTATACCTTTCGGCACTTGCTTCATTCTCGTGTTAATTATAGTCCCGTGTCTAAATTGGTTCAGAAACTACCGGTTGCCAAAGTGAACTCAGTTTTGAATTTCTGGGCATTTTTTTCCTTTTGATTTTTTTTTTATTTCGCCTGAAGTAAAAGCTTTGGACCAAGAAAAGCACCAGTTTACCTAGGTTTTCGGGTGCGCTGAACACAAAAACAATAACAGTTTGAGTTTATCTGCAATAGAAAAAAAGTTTACAAAATTTTGACAAAAATTTAAAAATTCACATTTTTGATTTCAGTTTTCTCGTAAACCAAACAAGTTACAATTCTAATATTTTAGAAGTAGTATGGCCTTTTCCATAATAGTGCTTACAGAAGTTAAAATAGGGCAAATTCATTATTCAAAAAAATCTTGTAAAAAAATTTCCGACCAAATGGGTACCCCAAAATCACATATTTTCAGGTTTTAAAAATACTTTGCGTTGAGTTATGAAATCACTTAATAGCTTACTTTATACCTTTCGGCACTCGCTTCATTCTCCTGTTAAATATAGTCCCGTGTCTAAATTGGTTCAGAAACTACCGGTTCCCAAAGGAAACTCACTTTTGGATTTCGGGGCAATGGTTTTACTTTTGATTTTTTTTTATTTCGCCTGAAGTAAAAACTTTGGACCAAGAAAAGCATCAGTTTATCTAGGTTTTCGGGTGCGCTGAACAAAAAAACAATAACAGTTTGAGTTTATCTGCAATAGGAAAAAAGTTTACAAAATTTTGACAAAAATTTAAAAATTCACTTTGTTGATTTAAGTTTTCTCGTAAACCAAACAAGTTACAAGGCTAATATTTTTGGAAGTAAAATGGCCTTTTCCATAATAGGACTTACAGGAGTTAAAATAGGGCAAATTCATTATTCAAAAAAATCTTGTAAAAAAATTTCCGTCCAAATGGGTACCCCAAAATCGCATATTTTCAGGTTTTAAAAATACTTTCCGTTGAGTTATGAAATCACTTAATAGCTTATTTTATACCTTGCGGCACTTGCTTCATTCTCGTGCTAATTATAGCCCCCTGTCTAAATTGGTTCAGAAACTACCGGTTCCCAAAGTGAACTCAGTTTTGGATTTCGGGGCATTGTTTTAGTTTTGATTTTTTTTTATTTCGCTAAAGTAAAAGCTTTGGACCAAGAAAAGCACCAGTTTACTTAGGTTTTCGGGCGCGCTGAACACAAAAACAATAACAGTTTGAGTTTATCTGCAATAGGAAAAAAGTTTACAAAATTTTGACAAAAATTTAAAAATTCACATTTTTTATTAAAGTTTTCTCGTAAACCAAACAAGTTACAAGGCTAATATTTAAAAGGAATTAAAATTTTCACAAAAATTTAAAAACTCACATTTTTGATTTAAGTTTTCTCGTAAGCCAAACAAGTTACAAAACTAATATTTTAGACGTAGTGTGACCTTTTCTATATAATAGCACTTACAGGAAATAAAAATCTTGTGAATTTTTTTTTCAATTTTTTTCCACTTTTTTTTAATTTTTTTTTTCCAAAAACTTTTTTATTTTCTTTTCCTAAAATTTGTTTTTTCCAATTTTTTTTTTATATATATTTTTATAACTTTTTTTAACAAAAATTTTTTTTCAAATTTTTTTTTTAACATTTTCTTTCCCAAAATTTGTTTTTTCCAAAAATTTTTTTCTATTTTATTTTATTTTCTTTTGGAATTTTTTTTTCCCAAAATTTGTTTTTTCCAAAATTTTTTTTCTATTTTATTTTATTTTCTTTTGGATTTTTTTCCAAATTTTTTTTTATTTTTTTTTATCTTTTAACAAAATTTGTTTTTTCCAATTTTTTTTTCACTTTCTTTTTCCAAAATTTTTTTTTATAATTTTTTTTTCCCAATATTTGTTTTTTCCAAATTTTTTTTATATTTTTTTTATAACTTTTTTTAACAAAAATTTTTTTTCAAATTTTTTTTTTAACATTTTTTTTCCCAAAATTTGTTTTTTCTAAAATTTTTTTTTCCAAAAATTTTTTTCTATTTTTTTTATTTTCTTTTAACAAAATTTGTTTTTCCCAAATTTTTTTTTAAAATGTTTTTTTATATTTTCTTTTCAATTTTTTTTATAATTTTTTTTTTTAATTTTTTTTTCCAATTTTTTTTTCCAAAAATTTTTTTTTCCCAAATTTTTTTTCAATTTTTAACAAAAATTTTTTTTCAAATTTTTTTTTTTTAGATTTTTTTTCGTAGATTTTCGGTTGCGCTGAACGTAAAAACCATAACAGTTTGAGGCTATCTGCCATAGGAAAAAAGTTTACAAAATTTTGACAAAAATTTTAAAATTCACATTTTTGATTTAAGTTTTTTGTAAACCAAACAAGTTACAAAGCTAATATTTTAGAAATAGTATTAATGACCTTTTCCATAATAGGACTTACAGGAATTAAATAGGGCAAATTTATTTAAAAAAAAAATCTTGTTAAATTTTTTTTTCCCAATTTTTTTCCAAATTTTTTTTTTTCAATTTTTTAATAAAAAAATTTTTTTTTCCCAAAAATTTTTTTCAATTTTTTTGTTTTATTTTGTTTTTTCAAAATTTGTTTTTTCCCAATTTCTTTTTCAATTTTTTTTCCATCTCTTTTTTATATTTTTTTTTTCGTAAACCAAACAAGTTACAAGGCTAATATTTTAGAAATAGTATTAATGGCCTTTTCCATAATAGGACTTACAGGAATTAAAATAGGGCAAATTCATTTTTCAAAAAAATCTTGTGAAATTTTTTTTCCCAATTTTTTTTCCAAATTTTTTTTTTCAATTTTTTTAATAACATTTTTTTTTTCCCAAAAATTTTTTTCAATTTTTTGTTTTATATTGTTTTTTTCAAAATTGGTTTTTTCCCAATTTCTTTTTCAATTTTTTTTTCCATAATTTTTTTTTCGTAAACCAAACAAGTTACAAGGCTAATATTTTAGAAGTAGTATGGTCTTTTCCATAATAGGATTACAGGAATTAAAATAGAGCAAATTCATTATTCAAAATAATCATGTGAAAAAATTTTCGACCAAATAGGTACTCTAAAATCGCATATTTTCAGGTTTAAAAAATTCTTTCCGTTGAGTTATTAAAACACTTTATGGCTTATTTTATACCTTTCGACACTTGCTTTAATCTTGTGTTAATTATACTCCAGTCACTAAATTGGTTTAGGAGCTACCGTTTCTCAAAGTGAACTCAGTTTTGGATTTCGAAGCATTGTATTAGTTTTGATTTTTTTTTTATTTCGCCTAAAGTAAAAGCTTTGGATCAAGAAAAGCACCAGTTTACCTAGGTTTTCAGGTGCGCTGAACACAAAAACAATAACAGTTTGAGTTTATCTGCAATAGAAAAAAAGTTTACAAAATTTTGACAAAAATTTAAAAATTCACTTTGTTGATTTAAGTTTTCTCGTAAACCAAACAAGTTACAAGGCTAATATTTTAGAAGTAATATGGCCTTTTCCATAATAGGACTTAGAGGAGTTAAAATAGGGCAAATTCATTATTCAAAAAAAATCTTGTAAAAAAATTTCCGACCAAATGGGTACCCCAAAATCGCATATTTTCAGGTTTTAAAAATACTTTCCGTTGAGTTATGAAATCACTTAATAGCTTACTATATACCTTTCGGCACTTGCTTCATTCTCGTGTTAATTATAGTCCCCTGTCTAAATTGGTTCAGAAACTACCGGTTCCCAAAATGAACTCAGTTTTGGATTTTGGGGCATTGTTTTACTTTTGATTTTGTTTTTATTTCGCCTGAAGTAAAAGCTTTGGACCAGGAAAAGCACCAGTTTACCTAGGTTTTCGGGTGCGCTGAACATAAAAACAATAACAGTTTGAGTTTACCTGCAATATGAAAAAAGTTTACAAAATTTTCACAAAAATTTAAAAACTCACATTTTTGATTTAAGTTTTCTCGTAAGCCAAACAAGTTTTTTCAAAAAAATCTTGTGAAATTTTTTTTCCCAATTTCTTTCCAAAATTTTTTTTTCAATTTTTTTAATAAAAAAAAATTTTTTTCCAAAATTTTTCAATTTTTTGTTTTATTTTGTTTTTTCAAAATTTGTTTTTCCCAATTTTTCTTTCAATTTTTTTTCCATAATTCTTTTTTTCGTAAACCAAACAAGTTACAAGGCTAATATTTTAGAAGTAGTATGGCCTTTTCCATAATAGGACTTACAGGAATTAAAATAGAGCAAATACATTATTCAAAAAAATCTTGTAAAAAAATTTCCGACCAAATGGGTACCCCAAAATCGCATATTTTCAGGTTTTAAAAATACTGTTAATTATAGCCCCCTGTCTAAATTGATTCAGGAACTACCGGTTCCCAAAGTGAACTCAGTTTTGGAGTTCGGGGCATTGTTTTACTTTTGATTTTTTTTTTATTTCGCCTAAAGTAAAAGCTTTGGACCAAGAAAAGCACCAGTTTACCTAGGTTTTCGGGTGCGCTGAACACAAAAACAATAACAATTTGTGTTTATCTGCAATAGGAAAAAAGTTTACAAAATTTTGACAAAAATTTAAAAATTCACATTTTTGATTTAAGTTTTCTCGTAAACCAAACAAGTTGCAAGGCTAATATTTTAGAAGTAGTATGGCCTTTTCCATATAATAGCACTTACAGGAATTAAAATAGGCCCTATGTAGATTATTACAAGGTCGTGATTTACGGCATCTGACTTCTTGCTCTCAGAAATCAACGGGAAAGTATACGCCAAGTAAGAGATGTTCTAGCGTAGATAGAAAAAGTATTTTCTATCTACGGTTCTAGTTGCAGCTACAGGACGACAGTTAATCGAAAATTGCTTGGTATGAGGCTAAGGCTCTAGTCTGAGGGCTTGCCGTCCGCTTTTACCGCTATACCTTTGACCCCACAACATAAGGCTCGCCGTTTGGAGCGGTACAGAGGTCGGCAAAACTGGAATGACGAATGGAATAACATAACTTTCAGCGGCGAATCCAGATTTTGTTTAGGCAGATATGATAGGGCGAAATCATAGTCGATTACCACGTTCACTGGAAACTTAGATGAAATCTGGCATGCCTTAAGGAGGATTTGGATGAGTGTTCCTCAATATGACAAGATATTTTGTCAATGCCCAATAGGAGCCACTCATTTTGAATTTTTTGATAATTCTCATGGAAGAATCTTCTTGGAAATGTAATCAATTAGTAAGAGCATCCTAATGTATTAATATATAAATAAATTACTTTAAAAATATTTGTCCTTTCTGGTGTTGCATTTTTTTTGTTCTCCAGTATATTTTTGGACAAACTGTATAATATTTTTTAACCAAATATTTTAAAAACCCAAGACTTTTTATTTGAACAGTAATTCACTGGCGCACCCAGGAATTGTTTTTTGGGGGGGGGGGTTAAGGAAAAATAATAAAAAATTTTAATTTGAAGTAAAAAATCTCCGGCGTGCCAGTGACTAATTTTTTTGTTAATGCCAGCCAAAGATTTGCATAGCATTCGTTCTTTCTCAAAAAATAATTTGATCTATTACTTTAAAGCGACTAAAATTCACTTTACGTTTCCATCAGTGTAAAAGTAGTAAACCACAGACAGATTATTATTCTTTACGGATATTACTTAAATATATACAATTCTGTTTTTTTTACCTACAAGACGTATACTAAATATTTATAAAGTAGGACTGAACACGTGAGTCCGTTGACTAAATTTGGGACTATTATCGCTCGCATTGCAAGGGTAATTTTGTTTAAGAAATGAGTGTACATCATCATTTCTTGGAAAAACTTTTTGCTTTTCGGATATGCCAGTCTTATTTTTTTTAATTTAAAACAAGAAGAAAACGCAAAAAAGAATTAAATAAAAAAAATACATTTTTACATCTTCCGAATCTATTTTATAATTATTTACAAAAATAATGTGCTGCATCATCCTTTTCATGTGAAAACAGGCAATAAAAATGAAGATACAGACCATGTTTACAATAAGACAGAGGTACATTACCAAGAATGTACGCAAAAAAAAGGATTTTTAAGAAAATAACAAGGACATAAATAAAATAAAAGTTGTAAAAAACAATATAAATTTTGAGATCTGCTGAAATATCGCCAACCTAATTTAACCAGCACCAAAAGAAACATAAAATTTTCCAAATTTTTTAAAAATAAAGAATGTTGCTAAACTAGCCTTAACTAAATTATCTCATCAAAATGTATCAGTCTTCTATTCATTGCTGCCTCTTCTTCCAACATGGCGTCTAATTCATCTGTCAAATTTGCCAACATATCGCCGATATCGTTTAAGGCATCAACTGGCTCCGATCTATAAGAAAAAAAATCATATTAGTTTGCGATACACTTATAGAAAACAAGATTTGTTCTTGTAGTAAAACTGGTTTTATTTGATTATATTTTATTTTTGTTTTGTTTAAGTGTATTTTAGTTTATTTTAATTAATTTTATTTTAGTTTTAATAGTTTATTTGATTTAATTTTAGTTTATTATACTTTATTTTAGTGTTTGCTTTGTACCAACTGGACCTAAAACTAATAATATGCAAAATTTTTGATTGTGTATGCAACTTATTTTGTTTATACACTGCTAAGTTACAGTTCTCTCCACATAAAACTGGTACAGCAGAAGGTAGGTGCAAATACGATTTTTTATATTTTCATATATATATGCAACACTGACTTTTTGACTTTGTCATTTTAGGTTATATTTTTGGCATATATATAAACTTTTTATAAGGAGACGGCTTGTTTATTTTTTACTAGTTCAAAATGTAAGGCAACTAAAAATAAAAACTACATTTGAAAAAAGCAAAAATGTTTTATTAACTAAACAAAAGCTACACAAAGTAATTGGTCTATTCGACTAGCTGATTATGAAAGAAACATGTCTACGATAGTAACCATAATAAATCGATTTCAAGAAAAAGGAACTGTCCCTCGAAAGGAAGGCACCGGTTAAAAAAAAATAACAAAATTAAAAACATATAAAAAAATACTTATTTTTAATAGAGCGTCATTGCACCGTTGGCTGCAATGATGTTTTGAAGTCTTTTGGGCATTGAATTGAATAACTTCCCTATATGCCCTTACTATGAGTTCCATTAGATGTTCTCAATTCCTGGGAATGATATTAAAATTTTCTAATTTCTTTGCGATAAGTCCCCAAACGTTCTCTATTGGATTCGCATCAGGGGTTTTTGCAGGCCAAGGCAAAACTTCGATATTATTATCCTGGAACCATCGCTGAGGAATTCTGGACGCATGAACTGGACAGTTATCTTGTTGGAATACAAAATGATCTGGACAAGGGACTCTCACCTCTGCAAGAATTACATTTTCCAGCATAATAAAGTAAACTTCGGCTGTTAATCGCCCATTAATTCTAAATAGAGCGCCATGTCCTCTAGCCGACATCCAGCTCCAAACATTTACCGAAAATCTTCCCGCCCGGTCTTCGTTTCCAGCAATATGTCTTTCTTCTTATCGGGTTATTGGCGGTCGATGGACCAGAATTTGTTGTTATCGCTGTTGGACTTAAAGATCTTTTCATCTGTGTAAACCACCTGCTGCCAAAATTCTTCGTCCCTCAGAGAATAATTCAACGCAAAAATTAATCGAGACTGCTTCTTTTCCTAACTTAGTTTAATTTTTTTTGCCCCAATGCGACACCTTAGTCTCGAACGTTTAATTCTCCTGCCTAATGTTGTTATGGATCCTGGAAAATTTGATTCAATTTTTACTTCTTTCGCTTTGGCAAACGGCTGTTTTCCAGAAAATTGATTGCTTCTTGGTCTTCCTCGGGGCTAGTTACTTTCGTCAAACCGATGCCTTCCATTCGGTAGATAGTTCCCTCCTTTTGAAATTTTTATGTTTAATATCGTAGACAGCTACTTGCCGAATAGACCAACCACCGTCTAGTTTTGCTAAGATTTGAGCTTTATCAATTTCGGAAAGATGCGACGGCATTTTTTTAAAATTTGGATGACACTGACATACAAAACATGATGTTGTCAGGAGTCTGTAACATTGTTACTAATAGGAAGACAATGCCGTATTATAAAAATTTTAACAATTAAATAGTCTTCTAAAAACAATTTTTTTACAAGCTTTTATTTAACTTGCATTGTATGTAATAACGAACTATGTTTCTTGCAACTTAATTTTGACCAACTTCCCGACATCCGATCGGCTTCAAATTTGGCGTGCTTATATAGTTGCGGTGACAATACAAGAATATAGTGTGACGAAATTAACAGCTCCCCCTACTCGAAGGGGGCGGAGGGGGGTACAGGTGAAGTACGCCCGATTTTGTTGAAATTTGGGGTATTGGGGCGCTTGGGGATGGAGAATTTCTGATCAGATTTTGAAAATTCAATGTGGCGGATTCAAGATGGACGATTTTACCCACCTCCCTCTAACAAAGTGGAGGGGAAAAAGATTTAGTTTGTTCGATTTCAATCAAAATGGGCATACAGGGGTTTTTAAGGAGGGGGATTGTGAATTTTTTATCAGATTTAATAATTTCAATATGGCGGATTCAAAATGGGCGATTAAGGTTACCAGTCTAAAAATTAAGGGTGTGTGTTCAAATTTGGTATGCGTTTATAGTTCCGGCGACAATACAATAATATGGTATTATTAGGTATACACTTCCCTCCAACGAGGGAAGTGGAGGGGGAAAAAGATTTATTTGGTTGGATTTAAATCAAAATTGGCATACAGAGGATTTTCGGGAAGAGGATATGAATTTTTTATCAGATTTTAAAATTTCAATATGGCGGATTCAAAACGATCTAGGATACAAATCTAAAAATTAAAAAAATATTTATTAAAAAAAACTTTTTTTTATACCTTCATCAAAAACATGATTTTAGTAACTGGCTGCAGATAACTAAAGCATGGCTTTTTTGGTTACCGATGCAAAAAAACTTTTTTTTGATCACGGGTGCAAAAAAAGTTTCTGTCCGTTTTTACCAAAAATTAAACAGAAATAGCGGAAAATAGTAATATTGAAAAATCTAATTATTCTTGTCTAAAAATTAAGCCATTTCCGCCAGTTTTCACAAAGTATTTACGAAAAAATTATTTAAAAACATCGTAAAAATATGAAATTGTCAAAGATTAAAATGTCGCAACAATGAACCACCGAGTAAAAAGGCACATCGCTATGGAAACCATTATTATTTCATCTACTAGCCGCCTTGATTTATAGTGTAAAGATGGTGTGTTGCGAGAAATGCTCTTCGTTAGAGATTTTTAAAAGTATTTTCCTATTTTTCTTGGATTTTTTGATAAAGGTATTAAAAAAATAGTGTTAACAACTCGCGGCTAAACTGTGCTTTTTTTACTTGAGTTTTTAAATACCTCGCTGCGCTCGTTATTTAAAACAACGCTTGTAAAGAAAGCACTATTTTAGCCACTAGTTGTTAAAACTACTATTAGAGAACAAGCTTTTATTGAATGCACTCAAAAGTAGAAAATATTTTTTTATTTCTCTTATACCATAATAAAAGCGATGGGAGCAAATGAAAAATTTTAACTTTACGGTGACAAAGAGAGAACTACAAAAGAAGAAATAAATACTTCTCCTATTCGAATGATAAACATAATGCTTTCATCTAAAGAAGCTGAGAACGGGTGAGATTGCCGTGCTTCCCAAGCCTTTGAAAATGTCCTTAGGTTATAGAGTAATACAACTGCTTCTTAGGTGAATGGTCGATGCGACCGATATACGATACCCAGCCACTGACGACCTAAAGTTAAAATTTTTAATTTGCGCCCATCGCTTTTATTATGATATAAGAGAGATAATAAAATTATTTTCTAATTTTGAGTGCATTTAATAAAAGCTTGTTCTTTAAGTTTTTTTTATAAATATTTATTTTGATTGCCAATGCAATTAATCTTAATGTGAAAACCGCGTTTCGCTAGTTGCTACGGTTCGTCAGTTGCAAATTTAAAAAAACTTTAATTCCCCTCCTCCCTGTTGTCAACCCCCCACCACCATCAAAAAATAATCAGCTAAGCGTCTGGTGGCAAAGGATTTTTGTGCCAATTTGATAAAAATCGGTTTTTGAGTAATCCGATCCCAATAGCCTCCAATTCAATGTTTTACCAGTTTTCTCGTGTATTTACCTTCAACTGCTCGGCCTAGTACCGGGCACACTCTGCGGCCGGTTCGGAGTGGGGGACGGATGGGGAGGAAGGCCACCCCTCGGCTGAGGCGACGCTCGGTGGTACTCGGACTGTCTCGTATTGGCTCGGGTCCGGATCGTACCAGCATTCTCGTTGGCAAACGGCAGCGAATCGGATTCCGTGCTGAAACTCGACTAAAAAAGGTTCGTACCTATTTTAAATTAAGATTTAACAGTCGCAGTACTTCATAAAACGCTTACAAACAAATGTCGCCCGCAGGCACGTATAGCCATCCATAAAATTTAAGAAAAATGTATTTTTCAAAGCTGAGCAAAGCGAGGGAGAATATAAGGTACACTATCGGCATCATAAAAGTGATACACAATACTTTTTGTTGTAATACCTTGGTGTATTTTTACAAACAAAGTCACCTATTATTGTATTTTTCGTAAACTGTCAAAGTATGCCATTCTGTATTTTAGTCTGACAAATAAATAAAAAATGCCTCCGCAAATTTGATAAAGCCCAACTTCTGGCAAAACTACAACTTATGGACGCAGTAAAACCACGATTAAAAAACGATGGGAAGAAGATCAGACAATAGAGAGAAAGCAAGGGACGCTTTTATGGAAGAAAACCCTTTTGCATCTGTTGCCCAGGCAAAGATATTAACCCAATTTCCAGGATGTGTAAGAGTGGCACGAAATCGCGTAAGGAAAGGCTCTAATTTGTAAAGGTGCTAAAAAAATTAAACTTACCAATGAAATAAAAAACAGGCCAGGTTACTTTTTGCCATTAATTACTCTCTAAAGGAACCAGAGTTTTGGCGAAAGGTAATATTTTCCGATGAAAAAGTTTTCCAGTCCTGTAGTGACAGAAAACAAATTCGGGTGTATCGTCCACCAAGAACACGCTATGAGATCGCGCTGGAAGATTTTCGGTAAATATGTGGGGTTGGATTTCTGCTAGAGGTCATGGTGCTCTATTTCGAATCAATGGAAGGCTTACAAACAATAGACATTTTAGAGAACACCATGCTTCCAGCCGTCACAGAACTTTATCAAGACCAGTTTATTTTTCAACAAGACAAGTGCCCTGCTCATACAGCCAGAATTTGCCGAACTTGGTTTCGGGAGCAAAATATTGAAGTTCTTCCTTGGCCTGCGAAAACCCCAGACGCCAATCCTATGAAAAAAATCTGGGGTTTAATTTCATAAAAAGCTGGAAAGCTTTAATATTGTGCCGGGAAATCAACATCACTTGGTCCAGTTAATAGTCAATGCTTATGAAGAAGTGATTGGTGAAAATGAAAACCTTTTTGAAATTTTGGCTGATTCTCTACCAAGAATGTTAAACGGTATGTATAATTGATGTGAATGGCGCAATGACTAGATATTAAAATTTATATACCTAATAATTTGTTTCTATTGTTTTATAATTTTCGGTACAGTTGTATTTTTTAATTTTTGTTACAGTTGTTTTATGGGTTAGCGTATAATTGTAATATAAAAATTATTTTTGAAAGCAATCTTTGACGTCAATATTTTCACATTTTAGCACCAGTCTGTCACAAAATATAATCCGCTAGTTAACCAATTTAAAAAATACCTATGTTTATCACGTACCACTTTTATGATGCCGATAGTGTACTAGATTAATTCTTTAAAGTGCATAAAATCATGTTTTACCTTAAAACTGGCATCCGATCCGTTCCTGTGCTGCAACGATAACGACTTAATCAACTCCTGCTCCTCGGCGCCCCACGACTAGGACGTGCTCAGTTTACAATGCGACGCACTAGGAGACGTCTTAAGCTGTCAGAACTCGAACAGGCGAGCAAAGGCAAAGGGCTTGACATTTGTACGTGGTGGATTTCAACAGTGGTCGTCGTTTCAGTACCCTCACTGTCACACTGTTTGGGTGGATTAGATGGAATCAGTCAAAAAACCAAAATAAAAAATATTTAGTAAAACATAAAACTGAACACTATATGTTTGTCGCAGCTTTATGCGCAATTTTACAACTCATAGTTAAACGTCAAACCTCAGTTTAAACCACAGATGTCGACTTTTTTACGTTTTATAGGTGCAGTTTACCAACAAACTTCGGTTTAACCGTTACCGGCGGTCTGGGTGTTTGTTAAACTTCAGTTTAATAGTTACCGAAAGATTCTAACCTCAAAAAAGTTATTAAAAATTTGGTTTTGGTAAAAAGACTGTAAGTATTTAGTGAAATCGCTATGATCAATGACTTAAAACTTATTTTTGATCAACTGGATGAAGAATGACGAAATTATTGACATTGTCGAAGCACGAAGACCAAATATTATTTGTCCTAGAACAAATCCTTTGGAGTCCGGCGATATGTAGATTTTAAAAAGAGGTTTGAATTATTTAAAGAGATATGCGAAATTGTGCACAAGGAAATTCGACAAGAGTTGGAACATCCACAGACCAGCAAGTTTTATTCTCACATCGAGCTCACACGTATATATATATATACTCTATATCTTTTTGACAAATCTGAACATTTTTGTCATCTGGCTGTATATCTGTCTGTAACCAACGCTGATATCTCAAAAATTACTTGATTGATTTTTATCAAGTTTGGCTCTAGTTGGTGCCATTTTGGTTAAAATAATAAACCCTATATATGTAAAGAAAATGTAGTCTTTCTTCATGGCGGTGGTTTAACTCCGACTTATAAAATTGAGCAACTTGTTTACCGATGGATTAATTCAAAGATTAAACTGAAGTTTAAACTATGGTTTAATCTGGAGTTTTACCTTTGGTTGTAAAATTAGCCCTTAGCTGAAAAGTTATTAATTTTCAAAACTCTCTCACAACCTCTTAACCACCTCCCACCTTCGTAGTTTTAATGTTTTAACTGCCAAAATTAGAAATATTAATTGGAACATAAAATTTAAAACTGAACATTCGTAGCAGCTTTCGTTCAAAAGTTAATAATTTTTGAATTTTTAAATTCATCGTTCCCCTCTTACCTCCTTTAACGACCCCCCCCCCCCAACGTAGTTTTCTTATAATATTGTATTGTGATCAGAACTATAAACCAAATTTTAGTTAATCGAATATGTAGAAGTTATAAAAGATTTTAAAAAATCCTACTTTCGCATATTTGACAGTCGTTGACACACCTTTTTTCCCATCAACGGGCTACCATAATGCATTTGATATTTGTTGCCGTCGATCAACTCCCTGGGCAATGTACTGAGGTGCCGTACTTCTCCGGGCTAAACTGTGGTTTTTCGAAACCCGGGAATGGGTTGGCTTTGGGACTGATTTTCGCTATGGGTCGGATTATACCTCTTGGACGGGGTAAGGTGCCTCCTAAAATGGCAAAAGAAACACATGTTAGTTTGAGGATTGGATAGATAAAAATTAGTAGTTTTAACAACTAGTGGCTAAAATAGTGCTTTTTTACAAGCGTTTAATAAATTTAAATATTTAAATTAAATAATAAATTTCCATAGCGACATTTTAATCTTTGACAGTTTGATATTTTGACGAAGTTTTTAAATAATTTTTTCGTAAATACTTGGTGAAAACTGGTGGAAATTGCTTAATTTTTGGGCAAGAGTAATTAAGTTTTTCCAATATTACTATTTTCCGCTATTTCACTTTAATTTTGGGTAAAAACGGACATAAATCTTTTTTTGCACCAGTGATCAAAAAAAAAGTTT
Source organism: Oxystoma pomonae (assembly GCA_963921995.1). Lineage (NCBI taxonomy): Eukaryota > Metazoa > Arthropoda > Insecta > Coleoptera > Brentidae > Oxystoma > Oxystoma pomonae. The sequence goes on along the minus strand of OY998167.1, from coordinate 547,169 downwards.
TTTTGCATCGGTAACCAAATAAGCCATGCTTTAGTTATCTGCAGACAGTTACTAAAATCATGTTTTTGACGAAGGTATAAAAAAAAGGGGTTTTGTCACCTACCGCTCTTGACATTAATTATACAGGTTGCTAGGAGACAAAAAAATTGATTGACCATAGTTTTGTAACCATTGGTCGGATTAAAAAAAATTAACGTAACAAGTGTTAGTTCAGTTCAATTTTATTTGATCTGTATAAAAAAATAAATTTTTACCTTTTCAGGTGTAGATCACGTCATAGAAAAAAATGACATTTTCTAAAGGACACCGCACCCGACACGGGGGAGCGCCGACATCGTCGAATTTCTTTCATTTGGATTGGATATGTTATAGCCCCTGACACATCATTCTCAAAAATGTATGAAAGAATGTGGTGGGGCCTTTGGTTTGGCCACAGTGGCGTATCAAGTGGAAATCATAATATTTACAGGGGTTGCTTTTTAAAACGATAAACGCTAAAAATTGTGTCACTTTTAAAATTCAGTGAAATAAAGACTCTAAAAATATTTGAACTACTTACTATTTTTAATAAAAAAAGGTTGAAATTAAAAAACTTTTGACGTTGAATTTTCAAAGTAGTAGTAATTCTTTACCATTTGTGTGTTTGTGTGAAAAAAACTATTTTTGTGCCAGTGGCACACTAGAAACAGTTTCACGGGGTGTGAGAAATTACAACTTTTTAAAATTTTCACCATCTTAGAATTTTACAATAAGTCATTTTTGACATTGGCAACTTAAAATTTGAAATATATTATTTCTAGTTATGTTTTTTTTTTAAATCGGGCCATGCATTGGATGCAAAAAGTCTAATTTTTTGGGACCCACCCTATTCAATGAATCAGACTTACCACCTTCATACAAATATTCCATTTTCGTTAGTGGGCGTGATGTCACCGTCATCATAAGATCTGGGCCGCCATACGATCTGTTGCTGATAAACGTCTGCGTGTTATCTTGGGAAAATGTGTGGTGAGTCCTTTCGCCGGGATCCTCCAACGACTCCAAGGATTTGCCTCGACCCGTTCTTATCTGTAAGATAAAAATGGTTAAAAATACTCTGCCAGTTGATGGGCACCTAAGCTCACACGATTGATACTCAACATATATAAAAATGTATTTTGAAGATTCCTCTCCTCGTTGTACCCCACTGGCTAAAAAAATATATTTGTTTTTAACTCTAAGCCACGTAGGGAAAAATCCTATAGTTGTCAACGTCGGAAAACACTGCTTCCCTCAAAGTCAGGTCTGTTCTTAATAGCTGACGCGATATTTTACAATTTTTAGCATGGGCGCACCCAAGGGTGAGTTTAAGGTCTCCTTTCCCAAGCCAACTTGGTATTCCTAGGTAAACCCGTCAGTGTGCGCTTCTTCCAATTACTTCATCTAAAAAACTGTTAACCAAATCTGTATCAAATTTATTATTATCCCGGAACCATCTGACGGATTTTGCATAATTTTACGTATTCTTAAAATGGTTAATTCACGGTAAAAATGATCGATTATTTTAAAAAGCTAAATAAAAACAAGATATACATATATATTTTTGAAACACCAGGCGAATGGTCTGTGGGGGATATCAGAACCTCCGCGGATAACCAAAATATCTTAGTTTAACCAATTGGTTCTCCTTGGTTTGTCATATGTCATTACCTCCTACATCAAAATACTAATAAGCATTAAATTCGCCAATATGGGTTGGTTATCGCGTTTTTAAAGTTATGATTTTTCATAATAATAATAATAAAGCCGTGTTCAAATACTATTTTTTCATGGCGTTTGCATGAAAATCTGTCCAGCGGTTCAGAAGTCTAACCTAGTCTGACAGACAGTCCAATCACACAAATTAACATAAACTCCTTTAAAAATATGAGTATATAAATAGGCCAAAGAAATGCCATCCCTTATGATATTTCTAAAACAAGCCATATTAACCCTACTTAAAAAAAAAATATAAATAATATCTCACGACAGTGTCGGAAATGCAGCCACGGCAGTTCGTTTTACCTACCTACATGCCTATTTTGTTTTACACAAAACTCGGTTAAAAAAATTCAACCCCAAACAACGATGTGCTTTCAAGTTAACCAAAGGTAACCCTGCTCCGGAGCTGGGTTATTTTTGGTTTGAAGCAAAAGTGAAACAGCTGATTATTGACAGCAAAATTTCCCCTACTTTGGTTCAAACCGTGATCGCTAATATGCTCGGGTCAAAATTGGTTATCCGCTAATAAATGGCTTATTTCTAAAGTTCGAGCGGTTAACTTTTAACTCCTTAAGAGACGCCACAATTTTTTTACAATGTTGCGCATGAGCGTTTTAGTGTACATAGTAATCTTGCGGTTGCTAATATAATAAAGGTGCGAAAACAGTCAACTGCATGTTTCGAACTACAATACCTATCATTTTATTCAAAAACTAGGCAATATAATAATAATAATGATTACAAGTTTGTTATAACAACACTTTGACTACAATTGGGTACCTTAAACATTTTATTTAACCTCTAAACACTTTTGCTAAAATTAGGTCCCTTAAACATTTCTATTGAAAATAAATTATTACAGTTATATTCGTGCTTTTTAAAAATACCTGTATTCCGATTAAAAATTTACCAGAAAACAGAAGTTTAATCGTTTCTCACCGATACATAGTCGAGGAGCCAGCAGTCTTTTATATAACCTATCTACACAATAAAGTACAATGTTTCATGGTAAAATTATACAGTTAGCATTTACATTTTGTTAACTGTTCAAGTGACACTATTTTCTTACTTAGGGATTACTTTCACTACTTTTCGCCCACCAAGAGTTTATAAGTTTATTATTGTTTTCTTTTCAGGAGAACTCATACCCTTCTCTGTAGCGTTTCTTCAAAAGCGGGGATAATCATGAATATCCCTAATTGAAATTTAAGCCAGTGGCGGAGACAGGACAATAGATTAATTGATTTGTACCGTGTGTTTGGTGTGATGTCTTAAATTTTAAAAATTTTGCCTGCGGTGCTATGACATCATTAATTGTTATAATTTTAGTTTGATTCTCAGGAATTTTTCTTTCTTTCTACCATACATCATAATAATATGTAATCGGTATCAGGTAACTCGGATAAGTACCAGTGTGGAACGATGCCTATTTGTGAGTGGTTCAAGGTTGGAAATCAAAGTGTATGATGATGCTTAATGATGTATGGGGAGGGTGATCAGTGGAACCACTGACGAGCTCACCCTGGTTACCCAGAGCGAAACATCGTTTAATCATTTCTGTTTTCGTTTCGGGTCTTTCTGTGTTCCTTTTGAGATGCTTATCCAGGTTTGAATTTTCGTTATTTCCACCCAAGATCTTTCGATCTTTTGTTTTTAGATTCTTTTCGCTTGATGTAACTGATTTGGAAGTTTTTTTTTAACTATTTTTTTAAACCATCGAGTGTTGAAATTCCAAATATTTGGAAGCCCCTCCTTTTTCCCATAGTATATAAGTACGTAGCCTTAGGAATAGATTGTAGTATACACCTGAAGACGATCAGAGATCGTAATGATTGAAACGTCGTGTATAAATAAAATATAGACAATGTAAGTCCGAAACAGAGTTAATTGGTAAATCTTTGTTAGTTTTTTATAGTTTAATTATCCCTATAAAAGTTTTTTCTATGCGCCACTGTTACAAAAATATTTTCTTTCCTCTAAAAACTGTCCAAACATAATGTATCATTTGCTAAAATCGCTAAAGAATTAACAATGCGAGGGGTTTTTATTCTTGGTATATTTTAGCCACATTTTTCTAGGTGTTGTTTTGGTTAGAGTAAAATATAGTTCTACTTTTAGTATAATTTAACAGAGACTAAACCAATTTTAATGGATTTAAGCAAAATAAGAAATTCGATGTCAAATTTGACGTTATAAATAAAAACGTAATTTTTGAGACTTGTAAATGTTTAATTATATAGTTTCCATTTATAGATTTTTTTTTAATCCTCTTAATAATAAGAAGCTTACTAGGAAATCCCAAGGATAAAACTACAGTTCTAGAAAAAAGTGGAATTTAGGAAATTAGTTGCATGGATTGTGACAAAAAATATGTTGGCCAAACGAGACGCTCGATTCAAACACGTTTTAAAGAACACTTAGCACACCTAAAATACGGAAGAACAGAAAAGTCAAGTGTGGCCGAGCATGCTTTTGAAAACAATCATAGATTCACATTAGATAACCTAAAACTTCTAAAAAGTGTACCAAACAAAAGACTTTTGAATGCATATGAAAGTATGGAAATCATTAAATCCAGAAATAGTTTAAATAAAGATAGAGGACCCATCCCGTTTAGTACACTTTATTCTTTGGTTGAGGGGAGATAGGATTAAAAATCGTGATCAATCACAATTTATTAGTCTTATCTCCGCCCACTAAAGGATTGTATATAAGATAGAGCGTAGATTAATTTAGTTCATTGTTTATCGTCTCCTGATGATGCTAACGTTGTTAGCGAAACGCGCGTCGAGTGCAAAAGAGTGTAGTTTTGGTTTGTGGAAAACAATCATAATTTTGTTTTAGTGCAACCAAAGGTTCCAAATTCCCAACATAGCTTTTTAGTTGAGAACGGCGTTGGGTCATCATGGCTTGACCATAACATATAACTTTTAAATTTCCGAGACGGAAATACTAGAAACATTATTAGCAGCAGACCACATTGTTGTTGCCTTTGCAACGCAAACTGATAGGAATCAACCTGCGTTTTTATTTTTGTTATCCGGTGGTTGGTTTCCGCGTAAAACGACCTTACTAAAATGTACTGTTTTTGAACTTCTTGTAGAAATGTGATATGAAAAAAAATTGAAACGGCTCTAGATTTCACTTCTTCTCCTCAATGCAAATATGGAAATAAAAATCTGCGGAAATGCATTGTTTTTGAGAAAAAATAAAAAAGGTCACTTTTTGTAGAAATGTGATAATGCATTTTCGCAGATTTTCATTTCCATATTTGCATTAAGGAAAAGAAGTGAAATCTGGAGCCGTTTCAATTTTTTTCATATCACATTTCCACAAAAAGTTGCCTTTTTTTCACTTTTTCTTGAAAACAATGCATTTTCGCGGATTTTCATTTCCTTGTTTGCATTGAAGAGAAGAAGTGAAATCTAAAACCGTTTTTATTTTTTCTTTATCGCATTTCCACACAAAGTTTCTATTTTTCTCGAAAACTGTACGTTTCCCCAAATTTTTGCTTTTATATTCAAACTCAGGGGGTCCTATGGAAGACCCCCAATAATTTTTTTTTAATATCACATTTCATATAAACGAAATTTGAACCAAAATTTTCGTTAAAAGAGCCATAAAGTCTTCCAAAATTTTCAAATTCTAACACATAATTCATAGCGTCTTCGATCGTTTTGAGATTTTTAAGATATAAATTATTTTGCAAAATACCGAACACTTAATGCAGTTTTATCGTGTGAGATATTTGGTACTCTTTTTGTTCAACAAAAAGCATGACGTCATTACTAATTCTTTAGGCGATTTAACTTTTAAGCAGTACATTATAGGCTGACTTTAAGAAAGTCGGGACAAGTTTTAACAGTTCCGCACGAGTACTATACAAGGTGTCCTAAAAATCCGAGTCCACCCTAATATCTCCAGAACCAAGAAAAACATAGAAGTAAAATTTCACATAATTAGATAGCTTACAAAAAAGTATCTTTTTGTATGCTAATTGTGCCGCTATTCATGAAGGGGGCGGAGCTAGGACGGAGACAATACTTTTTTTAAATGAGATATGTGTATATTATATATTCCTTTTTCCCGAACGATTTTTAAACAAAATTAAAAATCTTTTAAATAAGAGCAATGAATTAGACAAAGAATCACCAAATATCTGTTTTCTTGTTTAACTCATTGGTCTTATCGAGATGATTTTCCCATTTTATTCTAACTAATTATTTATTATCCTAACTCCGCCTTCTTAACGACGGGGGCGATGAGTAGCATCCATAAAGATACTTTTTTGTAAACCATCCAATTATGTAAAATTGTACCTCTCTGCCTCTTTTGGTTTTGGAGATATTAGGGTGGACTGGAACTTTTGGGACACCCTCTATATTTTAGACACAATGAACATGTTTAGATGAGAACAATGTCAGAAACCTTGTAAACTTCGTGCGAAACTGTCAAAAATAGTGCCGACTTTACGATATGTCCTAATATTTCTACGATCTGAAAAGCATTCAATTAAAGCAATTTTTTAATTCACCCCAACTATTGATTTCCGATCGATTCCCTACCATATTTTAAACTTTCTCAATTGATTTTTTCCGCATAGTACCAAAAACATGCTGATTTAAATTTGCGTAAATAAAAATGGAGTAAATTGCTTCCAAGTTATCGCACTTAGTAATAAATTTGTGAAGAATATGGCTATTGCCATGAAATTATTTAGTTGCATTGTTAGTGGGGGTGGTCAAAGCGCTGATTGTTAACCTAATGTCTCCGATAGACTGCCCCATAACTAATGTCTCCGATAGACTGCCCTATAACTATTTTCTGCAATAAACTGTCCTATAAATAAATGTCTTCGATAGACTAATACTAATTATTCCCCCAAGCCTTATGGTCCAGCCATGATGGTAATTTAAGGCTTAAAATATTTTAGCATAATTTAACGGATAACGTTTTTGATGAAGCAATTTTTTACTGTTTTTCTCATTTTTATGCCATTTTTCCAAAAAATTTCTAGAATAAAACACTCACATTTTTCACGTTTTCACTGGTTTTTTAGTGTTCAAAAAAAGTACTGCCAAAAACATTTTTTATCTGTTAAAATGAAAAATATTTAGAGAGAGGGCGGAATTTTAAAGGTAGATGGAGAGATATTTTAAAAATATTTAAGGTTGTTGAAGAGGGACAGCAGGCTATAAAAAAGTATTTTAGGGAAAGATGGACATAATTTAAGGCAAATATGTACTAAAAATTTTTGTTATGTCATCTGTGTGCCATCTTGAGTGGTGTCGTGCATATGATTTTTATTTTGCAATTTTTATCCAAAAATTGTAATTTTTTAAAGCGTAAAGTGTGTAGAACATAAGGTGGTATTAATTTATTTCAATGAAAGTCCTTTACAGTCTTTAAATTTACCAAGAAACGTATTCTACTGTAGTGTATTTTAGCACATCTAAAAATAATTTAACAGGTATTAAAGAAAATTATTCATGGCTTTACCATTAGGCAGACGTTTGGAAACGCAGCAAAAGGAAGTAGCAGCTACTTTTGACTTCAAATTCTTCTCGATTCAGTTGCCTGGATCCCCTTGAACGGATCCTTCTGGTCTGATATTCCAAATAACGATTTAGTCCAGTTAATCAATCAACACTTCGATTTTTCGAAATACGGAAAAACCGAAACGAAAACACAGAATCAAAATAAATAAAGAACAAAAATACCGCGCCAAACTGACTGAAATGCCCGTGTACAAAAAAGCGGAGCCAAGCCAATGTCTTTTGTTTTGGGATTTCCATGGCTGGCTAGATTAATAGATGTTAAGTTTGACCTCGGTAATGTGATGCATGTATAGTCGGGTCGTTTTTCGGAATATTCAATTTGTATTGCCGCTTTTTGGTGATTTTTTTCCAACTAAGAATCAATTTAAAAAAAAAATCTCTTACGTCGGTTTTGGATGGGCGTCGCGACGCTTTGAATTTTGACTGTGACTTTTCGGTCCTTTAACAGTTTTATCTCTGTCAAATAATGATAATTTTAAATTGTGTTTGCACCACTTAAAAAGAGCAACAAATAAGCTTTATGACAAACTATTAAAAGTTTTTTGTCAATATGAATTGCTTGCTTTAAATTAAGTTCAAAAAATAAAATTTGAATTTCCGTATTTAAAAAAAGTAAGTTGATGTTAATATCTCGAAAACTAGACGTAGCAAATTTTCTTGAAAAATGCGTCAAAAATGCAAAAAATTTTTCCTTTGCGAATTTTTTGTAAAAATTATACTTTTTGAGCTATTTGATAAAATAGTTTTCTGCAATATTTCAAAAATGTCCCCCCAAAAACTGCACATTTTGTCTAATTTGACCAACCAGTTACCGAGATAGCAATAGTGGCCCATGGCAATTAAGACACCCTGTATATTTCTAAATTGTATGAATTAAAAATTATCTTAATTTGACTCAGCTGGTTATTTAAGTTAGGTTAAATTAAGTCACGCTAAATTAAATTACGCTAAGTGCTGTTAGAATCCACCTTAACTTATATCTCGTTCCGGCACTCCGTGAGCTGTTAAAATATATCCACTTCTTGTGAAACGCGGTACATTCGTACTATGCATTCATACTGTACAGGGGATTCAAATTGGGCACTTTTATATGGGTACGGGTACTTCTAACGGAGATAGAGAAAAACCAGCCCCCCCCTTTGCGAGGCTCAAATTTCAAGTCAAGATTTTTGGTGAAAACCGCATTTTGATATGTCCACCCATCTTTGAGCTACTGGGGCTTTTTGAAAAGTCTGCATTTTGGAATAGGGCCTGTAGCTTACTTATTTATGAAAATTTCTTTTTGGTGTAAATTGCTTCTTTGTAGATCTTTTAAAGCAGAATCTCGATCTCAAACTGGATTTTATCCCGCACTTTTAATTTTTAACATATAACGCGAAGTTACCCTTTTTCTTATGAAACACCCTGTTGTTTATTTTATTTTTGTGTTCAGAATTAAATTCTAATCAAAATGATGTGTCATATGTAATATTTTAGTTAAGTAGTTTTTGAGATATTCTAATTCTAATTAACTCCCCTACCCCCCTGAAATCCGCGCTTGAAGCTTTTATTAAATGCACTCAAAAGTAGAAAATATTTTTTTATCTCTGCTTATAACATAATAAAAGGGATGGGCGCAAATAAAAAATTTAGGTATAGTATATCCGTCACATCGATGATTCACCTAAGAAACAGTTGTATTACTCTATAACCTAAGGACATTTTCAAAGGCTTGGCAAGCACGGCAATCTCACCCGTTCTCAGCTTCTTTAGATAAAGGAATATGTTCTTCTTTTGTAGTTCCGTCTTTGTATTAATCTTTGTATTAATTTGCGCCCATCGCTTTTATTATGGTATAAGAGAGATACAAAATTATTTTCTACTTTTTAGTGCATTTAATAAAAGCTTGTTCTTTAAAAGTTTTTTTAATAAATATTTATTTTTTAATTGAAATTTTCAAATACAATTAACGAACAATTAATTAAGTTTTTGGCTCATATTTCTACGACAAACAGAGAAAAAGTTCTAGCGACGTACCAAAACCCAGAATGGGTGGCGATTTATTGCACGTTTATAAAAACATTGGTTTTGGCACAGTGTTATATAAAAATCATTGTTGTTCTTTTTGCAGGATTGTATCTGACTGGCCTAGTCTAGATAGAAAGGGCGCATCCTCACTCCGGAGGCATAGAATCTCAACAACGAACCCTTAAAATGAACAACGTACTCAGAATCATCTCTAACTATCAGCATTCAGACTATTAAAACTCCATCCGGTACATCGAAGAGTTGCAGAAGTTTGTGGAAAATGAGCAATATAAGTAAGTAAATACATTAAAAAGGTTCGATAAATTTGTAAAATAAAATAAAATAGAGGAGCACGTTATCTAATTTAATAAATATATGCATTATATCTATTTGATACTATAACGACAACGCTCTTTTATTTTCCGGAAAAAAGCTGTACCATAAGTCTTCCAATCAAGTTGGCCTGGAAAAAATAGAGGCAAATACTCTTCTCGGCTTGAGTCACGCATAAGAAAGATATTTTTTCTCTTCACCCTTGCTTTTTAAACTGTTTTCTTTGTTTTTCAAAGTTATTATTGTGACACATTTTGCAACCTCTGGGTCATTATAATAGCATAAAATCTGATTATTACGAGTTTAATTTACGCAACTTTTATCAAGAGCAGTTAAAGCGTGCAAAACATGGCATTTTTTGTATAATTATTTCTAAAATTTTCACCTGTGGTGGTATTACATCACTGATGGTTACAATTTTATTTAAATTTTAAAAAATTTCCTCTTGGAAATATTTGAAAAAAAAAGACACTAATTTTGGCGCTACAATAACCAAATCCTCCAAGCCACTCCCTACTCCTCTGGTTACTTGTATCAAAATTCACGTATAACTTTTCACAGTGAAATTTTCATATTATAAAAAACATGACGCAATAATATAGGTGACTTCTTTCTGAACACTGTTTAAATTGGACAAAAGTGCCGCTGGGCCATAGGAGCTTCAGAATTTTGAAATTTGAAAATGTTTTGATGTCAAAAAATGGCTAATAATATTTTTACGTTATACAGTCAGACTTAATGCTAAGGGTACTAATCATACTTTTGGTACCTAACTCACCAGCGGATGATTGTGATGTTTTACCTACTTTTGTACGCAAAGCCACGACTAGTTTCGACGTACATTTGAAAGCTTTGATTGGCGGTCATTAATTACCTCTGCTTATGTTGTTTTTGTGTTTGAAAAAGTATCCTAGTAAGACGCTGTCAAGGATACCGTACTTCATTCTCTTCGTGCCTTGCATATCCTAGGTACCACAGGATTGATGCAACATGTAAACATACTCCTAATGCCCTTGCTCTCACTCTTATTGGATCTCTTATATTTACTTCTGCATTAAACATTACGAAGGAGCTGTGTTGAACAGCTTGAACATGCCTTGAAAATATTTTTATTCATAACAGGTTCGGTTCCGTAAGATGAACCATTTTCAACAAAAAAATGGAAACGGAACTGAACATGTAAACAATACAAAAACAACAAACTAAGTGATTGAAGTTTGATTAAGGCCACTTACCTATAAAGATTTTTCTAGTTATTTTAAATTCAATTATTTCTCTACCGACAGAGTCAAAACCGGTACGCTTATTCAAATTATCGTGTAAAATCGGCACACGCCTTGGTCAAATTTCTACCTTAAATATCAGTGCCTCTATGGTAGAATTACCTAGAGTGAGGTAAGAGAATTTTAGTTCCCTCAGCTATCCAAAAATAAATAAAGGCAAATGAAAATTAAATTGTGAACCTCCTACGGCCCAGCGGCACTTTTGTGCAATTTAAACAGTGATCTGAAAGAAGTTGTCTACAACATAATGTTAGTACCAAGGCCAATACCTGTGTTATTTGGCCCATGTCCTTTGTTGCACTTAAAATGCCGTTTGTATCTTAGATTAAAAATAAAAGAGTATTTTAATCTAAAATTTGTATAAATTTTTTGTACTGCTGAACTAAAAATCTGCATTTCAAAGTAGTCTTAAAAACGCATTATGTTGACTGCAAGTAATACAAAAATATTTTAAAAAAATTAACAAGCTTCTGCAAAATGTTTCAACTATGGCACATTTAAAGTAAACTAATGACATACCTCTATTAATTAGTATGTTTTCATATACCCATATATCACTTTCTTTGTCAGAAGACAGAAGAAGACAATCTTTTCAATACGTATTGAGTACAATGTGAAAACATACTAAATGTAAGAGGGAACAAAATATGCCTGTCGGGAAATCTTTGGGAATAAATTCGGTAAGATTCAGCAGCGTGTTGCTGTGCTTTACCATAAATTAAAACAATATCCCGTGATTCAGTATTTGAATAGTTGTAAGCGATTTTTTACAAGAACAAACACAAAACAAAATCACTAAAAAACTGATATTTAAACTCAAGAAAATCCAAAAGTATTCATCACCAAATAAAAAAAAAATTAATACATACCTACAGTAATCTTCCTTTCTTGTTCGTCGAATCCGAATCCAGTTCTCACCGGTTTTTTTACGCGAGTCCCGACGTAAAATTTGATACTAAATCTCCCGTGAAAAGGAGGAACCTAGTAAAGTCACTTACTAGGTTTTTGTTCCGTATCATATTTTTAGAAGATATTAACTTCCTCCATCGATTGGTATAAAAATTTCTAAAAAATTCCAAATACTAAGAAACTTATCGAGAATGGAAAAACTTGTGGTTTGTTCGGGTTCGTCGAAATTTCCTGCTCTAAACAGTCCGGAGCATGCGAGCTTAAAAAAACGCGTTCTGGTCACGAAAGTAAAAACAAAAGTGGAATGATAATATCCTGTAAATAAAATGACCGCTCATGTACTTGACATTTGTGAGCCTAAATAAGTTGGTATTGACAAAATTCCCCTAACTCTGAGGCTAATAATAAAAAGGGTTATCCCACATCACATCACATCACTTATGGAAGGCAAAAAACTAGTCATTCCGGTTGTATAACAGCACTGAATGAATCAAAACACTGTATTTTTAGCAAAAACATGCAAAAAAAAAACGAAAACACTTTATTTTGACTAAAAAAACAGCGGAGTAACATCCTAGTAATTTTTGTTTTCGTTCAAACAAGTGTGTGGCTAATAAAAAAAGTAGGCAAATATATATAATGTTTACAGGGGGACTTGAAACCCATCTAAAAATGATACAACTTTACTTTTTCTATTAACAAAAATTAAAAAAAACAAAATTTTAATATATTATGAAAAATCATGGTAAAAAATACCAATTACTGATTGTGGAAAAGACACACCAAAAACAAAAAAGAATGTCAAATCGATTCGATTGATGTGACTACGTTCTTTTAGGCTCATAACTGTCACCTGCATAAGGCGGTCATTTTTGTGAAATTCCTCAGGGGGTATTATTATTCCACTTTTGTTTTTACTTTCGTGGTTCTGGTTCGACCACAATTGTTCTGAACTGTGTTCGGGTTACTACCGAAAATTTGTTCAGGACCCGTTCAATACTATTCTGTACTTTAGGACTATTTTCTGACGTATGCGCAAATTTATTTACGCATGTAAATTTTGTGCGAAAAAATAATTTATTCCTTAAAAATATACCCAAATAAATGGGGTTTTACGAAAAATAATAAAAAGCCAGAGTGTAATCTTGTATTATTTTATCCGCGTATATTTTTATAAAGGTTTAGTCGAGGGTTTTGTATGGTGTGATCTAAATAAGAGGAATCCCTGCCTAACCCAAAAATTCAGCTTTTTGAGCGTTAATTGAATTTTACTATGGAAGAATTAAGGCAAAATTCTACCTCGTCATCAAGTAGTGAATTTTGTAGAAGAAACTGTGGACCTATATGATGAATGAAATTTTCGTTAAAATATTTATTTTATGCTAAAAATAAAGAGATAAACTTAAGACCCTCTGGGTCACTTCACGTGCTTCTTCTTCACCCTATTATTATGGCTTGCTATCAATGTACCTGCGGCAATTTTATTAAAAATTGTAAACTGTTCAATCCCGTCGATTGCGCAACGCGCATCACGCGCAGTTCTTAAACGTCCTAGGACAGTTTTAAAATTCGGAACCCGAAAAAACCACTAGAAGTCGCCAATTTTTATAAATTCAGTAGGAAAAATCTAGCAGCCCACTATTCCGATGGATAAACCTAGCATGTTATTCAGGCTTTAGATGAAAAAACATAGTAAGCCGGCGCCAGACAAAAAAAGAAGGACGAGAATGCATTCCCCAGTCTTAATTCAATTAAAGTTGTGCAGTTTCAAAAAAACTCAAGAGATATTTTATAAAAATCACACGTAGCCTACATGTTGTATTGAGATGCCACCGAGCAAAATACAAGATCGCGCGGTAAATCCCAAGAAAAAGACAATAAAAGACCTGGTGCCTTCAATACTGAATTAAAAAAGATTATTTTGGGAAAAACTGTCAGTGTGCGAAAATTCAAGAGTCCTTTTAAACAATCAAATATAATTTTATGTTTTCTACTTTTTAGGTTTAAACAGTTTCATAAGTTTGCTCATTTTCATTTCAGTTTCTCGCAAGCAAAACACGCCATTTTTAGTTGAATGGTAATATATTTTTACTAATAATATAATAAGTAATATATATAAATATATGCGTTTAATTTTTTTGGGTCCACGAGCACAAGTAAATATTATTATTTAAGTGGTAGCTAGATACTTTACTAGTGCAATATAGTACATCTTATAATATGAGAAGATAATAAAATTAGTAAATGACTACTAGGTTTTCCCCAAATATAATTGGAAGCTTGCTTTCAAAAAAAACTTTTCAGTGACATAAAACTATAAGAAAAAAACTTTTTTGAAAAGGAATCAAAAAGAAAATTTTTCAAAATTCACTTTTATAAAAATACAGTTTCTTAAAAAATATTTTTGTTGTAATGAATGAGTTTTCACTTATTTTGCTTCTCCTGAAAAGTAGTCAAAAACCAGTTACTAGGTTTGTCCTTTTTACGGTAGATATTCTATGGCAATTTGCGTTCACTTTTTTTTTCAGAAGCACGTTTAATTTAATTTTCAAAAGGGTTTTCCTTTAATAAATCAATAATATTACCCAACTATATGAAAATTAACAGCACACTACGATTTCTCTGCGACTTTTGTCTTTTGTTGGTTTTTTGCTACTCTGCAGTCTAGGCCGACTTGATTTTTCTTTCGCCGTTGATCATTTCGCCGCGTCGCACAGGGGAACGAAATGGATATTTTTTTGGATATGAGCTAATACTCGAAAACTATTTATCGGAACTTTGTAATATTTCGTGAGTCTAACACTTTACCAGGTGTTAAACAAGCAATCAAAGATATAAAAAATTCGAATATATAGGATTATAAAACACTGAAAATAAAAGAATAGTAAATACAACCAATGTGAAAAATTCAAATAAAACGTAAGCAAATGATAGTTTACTCATTAAAATGATAATAAGTGAATGTTTAAAAATTATATATACAGGGATGATACAAAAAGTAATCAATTTTTAATACTTTTTAATAGTAAACCTTGCAGATATTTTTTTCGTAGGCTTAGGTGAGTGCCAGGTATTTTTAACTTACTGACTTAGATCGTGTAATAATTAATTCATAATTAGGTTTATTTTAACTAGGTACATGTTTAGTGATGATAATAAAATATTTTTTAAAACTTATCAATAATAATAATAACACTTAGCATAAAATTATATATCCGACAAATCTAATAGTTCTAAAACTTCTGGTGGTAAATCACCTGCAGGAGGAGATATTTTAAGCGGATATTTGGAAACTATTGGATCAGAAGTAAGAAGCAAATGATTAAGGACATGTTCATTATTTGAAATCCTTGATGTTTTTCTAGCATGGTTTAATAATTAAGCTGTACCTAGCAGGGCGCATGCCAAGCAAATTCGACACTAGTCAAAACGTGTCACATTTTTTAAATAGCTAAACACTTAATAGTTACTGTTAAAATTGAAATTAGGACTGACATTTTATTATTAATATTAAAATAGTCTTAAAATCATTAAAACTCGGCAGTATATTATGGGTGTTAAAATGACAGATGTTTATTTTTTTTATCAGAAAGTAGTTTTAATTTATACACCAGCACTAAAATCAGTGGCCAACTTAGAAAGATCTAGCAGACTAAGTTCTCCTCCTCTATACTATAAGTATCATTCGCCAAAAACTTAAAAAATATATTTTTCTATGTTCGGGCAAATTGAGGCAATTTTTTTAGGGTCATCTCTTTAAATAAACCTCTCTAAATAAAAAATTGACCAAAATAAAAAAAATCATAAGCATTTTTTTAATCACCAGACATTTCGTCGCAAGACCCCATATTTATTTTGATTAATTTTTTTAAATGGATTTTGAGAACACGTCCAACATTTTATATGGGCTCGTTCCACTGTGCGTCGTGGTACCAGAAACAGTATGTCTTTGGTGGTGGCGTTAATATTTTGGAACATGCAATTTTTCAAGCTATTTCCTAAACTACTGATCCGATCGCAATGACCTTGGTGTCGTTCAAAAAATTATACACAGGGACGTTTCTTGCTCCAAAACTAAGCAAGCTAACGCTCCGTAAAGGTCAGTAAAAAGCACCTAAAAACTATAAGAACTCAACATTTGGATAGTTTATCAATGCAAACCGACTAAGGATAATCCCCTTGCTTAGGTTTGATAATGAGTTGAATAAAAATTAATCGATATCTATGAAATATTAGCTTGAAAATCATTCATTTTCGATATTTTGTGCTTCTGATGAAAACGCTTATAACTTAAAAACTAATAATACGATTGCAAAGGGAGTGTTATTAAACGTTAGGAAAGGATATCGCCCGTTTTAAATAGAAATTTTTAAATAAAAAGTTGATTTTTTTGTTGTTGAAGTACTCGTCCTAAGAAGATTTTTGTTTCATTGCGCCAACTCTCCCAATCCCAATTTTTATATTATGGTTAAGTAGGCTATGAAGCATCCCAAAACAATGAAATTATATTGATGCTTTGCCATGGAGACGCGTAAACGCGTACAAAAGTTTGAAGGATTTGTTATTGCTAGCAGCTTTTAATTATTCTTATCAAAAAGTTGCAGTTTATAACCAGGCAAAACTTGTTGTTCGCGAATTACAAAATATTTTTTTATGAATAGCATTCAAGCAGGTGATGTTTTTAAGCCATTAGTTTTCTGTCATTCATTTGAGGATACGAGAATATTTGGAATTATTACAAATTGCTGCAAATGTTTGCAACGAAGTACTAATTTCACCAAAAATATCTGAATGTTCTAGATATAAATACATATTTTTTGATACCTAGTTTGATTGATTTTATGGCTTTTCAAAAAAAAAGTATTTTAGCCACAATGTGGGACAAATTAAGTTCCACATTTTTTATAGTTAATAACTTTTGATGTGATTTGATTTATTTTTGGCAGTTGGGTAGATTTGTATGTTCCAGCAAAGTTCATCAAAAATTTTAAAACAGTGGCGTAGTTACGAACCTCTTTCTAAAATGGTGTAATCATACATAATTATTAATGTTTTGTCTTCTCTTCTTGAGTGAAAGTGATAAGTAAAGTCGTTTTAAATTTCATATTTTTTTAATTTTTCATAGTGTCGATAATTTAAAAATATTGATTTTAGACAAAAAATTTATGTTGACGTAAAAATTGACAACTTTTTTTAAATTCATTTTTGCATATCTATTTTTTTCATGACCCTGTATATTACATCTGTAACATGTCTACAGTTTTAGGGGGATGCAAAACTTTTTATGTAGAATAGGTAGGATTTTTTTTGCTAAATTACTATTCTAGGTTGTTAAGCGTTTTATAACAAAAAAATACATAAAACCTAACTTACACTTTTTCCACATTTTAAGAGGTTTGTGGAATATAGTGCGGTGGTTGGTGTTTTCGGCAAGTAGTTGTCCATTATGAGAGTCTACGATAGTAAACATAAAAAACCGATTTCAAGAGAAGGGAACTATATCCACCGAAATGAAGGCACCGGTTTGACGAAAGTTACTAGCCCAGAGAAAGACCAAGAAGCAATCAATTTTCTGGAAAATTTGGTTACTTGGCATTTAATTAGCATCTAAATTGCAATAATTTATTCCCATATCAAAAACACCACCTTTGTACTGCTAACTTTAGGGACCTTACTTTTTGTGCCGCCATGCCATCTTGTATGTTTTGACTTTTTCAGAGTTTCCAAAAAGTGGCATCAATCGGATTCATAAACTGCATTATCACTCAGATTAATAATTAGTCTGAGCATTATTAATTTATCATTAATAAAAATAAACCTAAATTAGTTTCATTCTTAAATTCATATATATGTAGTCCATTTTTCATAAGTCTGTTAAAAAACATACTTTTATTATTTTTTTTAATATCCAAAGTGAAATTTTAAAAATCAAACATAAAACCTTAGTTATTCGTCGATTTCCTTTTCGATATTTTAAAAATATCTTGGAAGCAAATCGCATAAAATAATTATATTGTTCGGAAGTTCTGGAATTTTACACAAATTCCAGGCTATTTTAAAAATGACGTGATTCAAATTGGCCTGAAAATTTATTTAAATAAAAAAAATACAACAGTTTTATCAAAACTTGATAGTTGATATCAAATCTGAAATCAGCCCAGATTCGGTACTTTTTTCTTCAGATTCGGTACTTTTTTCATAAGGGTCTTTTTTTCAACCCCATACACTCTGATATATAAAAAAATTATTTTTGTTTTTTAAAGAGCTATTTCAAAGGCACATTTTGCGTATAGTCTGATTGATGCACAAAAACGGCTTATGTCCAGATTCGGTCCTTTTTTCATAAGGGTCTTTTTTAAACCCCATAAACTCTGATACATAAAAAAATTATTTTTGTTTTTTAATGGGCTATTTCAATGGCACATTTTGCGTATAGTCCGATTGTTGCATAAAAGCGGTTTATGTCCAGATTCGGTACCTTTTTCTTAAGGGTCTTTTTTTCAACCCCATAAACTCTGATATATAAAAAATTTATTTTTGTTTTTTAAAGAAATATTTAAAAGGAACATTTTGCGTATAGTCTGATTGATGCACAAAAACGGCTTATGTCCAGATTCGGTACTTTTTTCTTAAGGCTGTTTCGACCCCATAATCTTTGATAAATAATAACAACAGAAATATTTTTTGTCTTACACAGTTTTATGCAAAATCGCATTTTAAGGAAGTTTTATCTATTTTTATTATTTTTAAGGTTTGGGGGTGTTTTACCCTCTTAGAATAATTAAAAATACGATTGGGTTGTCTTAAGCCTTTCTATGGATGACAAGTATAAAATATTGGCAATAATATATAATAAAATCACGTTAGTTTTGTCAAAAACTCTAAAAATAGTGTTGGGCGCAACTATTTATCTGGTCGACTGTGATTTCGCGCGACCGGAGCTGTTTTCGAATCTAAATCCGAATCTGTCTTCAGCCAGATAAACCGAATTACCTTTAATATCACAACATATATTGGATCACGAACGTCGGGCTAAAAGTAATTTTTTATAGACCAGTGTAATTGCTGAATGCCCCTCGTATATAATTTGAAGTTAAATATCCGCCCCAAATTAAATCGTTCTGGAATTCGCGAGAACGGCAAAAAACCGGGAGACCGACGATTTTCCCAGAATCATACCGATCCACCTTCATAATTTTAAGTAGATAAATATTTTGTTATGTCAGTAGTTGGCACCGGTGTCTTAACCTAGAACAATATAATTTTTCTATGCCTAGAACTAGCAACAACAACTAATCTGAAGTGTGTTTAATTGTTTTGTTTTTGTACACTAAAAGAATTAAAACGAAAAAACTGGTTTTTTACTGTGTATGCAGAGGTTACTATCTAGTGGCAATAAAAATATTAGTAATAATAAAACTAGTGCTAGTGAACTGATGAGTATTATGTGTGACGCTAAGAAAAATGGAAAGAAAAGGAATTATTTTTTAAAATGTGCAAATTTCTTTAGTTTTATAGTAAGTTATCAAACAACTAAATATGACTTCTGGGGTGACATCTAACATCTCTGGTCTAACGTTATAGGTATCCATCGACGTGGTTAGTACATCGATGAATATATCTCAATATTGCTTGTCTAAAGAACTGTCACGAATACGCCGCGTCCGCTATCTCTTACGCACTTATACTACTGTAGATAGCGCCTTCTCTCTATAGAATTTTAATATGTGATCTGCCTGTATCCACAAACCTTATAACCAAAAAAACCTGTATCTTTTTTAGAACTGCATCGCTTGACGTTTTTGGGAAAGTTACGTTTTTTGTTAACATTACAGTTCATGGAAAAACGGTTTCTTTATCCTATGGCAACACTTCGTCCCAGGGACGTACATTTTACGTCCATTTCATTTCAGTACGTCCTGGAACCAATTATAGACATACTGTGTATGTACAAACCTGTATATACATAGTAGACATTGTTTGAATAATTAATGATCTTTAAGACAGATAAGTTGAATTACTGGGGTATAACATCATTTATTAAAGTACCGAAAAAAATACTTATTTAGCCAAACATCATTTTTATCTAAAAAATTAGCTGCCAATACTGGGTGATACTTGACTCGTGTCTGTGTAGTGAAAGTACTAACCCCTGGAAAATATGAAAAGTTTTCTGTCCTACTTTCTACTCATAAAGATGAACACAAAAATTAGTTGTTTGACTGTATGAAATGCGCAATGCATCCCAGAGGCTGTATTTTTGAATAAAAGTGACTGCAGTATTACCGTTAACGTTTATGACTAACTTTATTGTAATTTGCATTAATAAAAATTGTTTAGAATTAACCCTTTGTTAGTTAAAATACTAAATTTCAGTTTCAGTCCGGTAAAGCTACCTTGCCGGTCTTTTGGAGTAATTTATAATTTTCCGGGCCAACGACAACAGTTGTGTTAGTGTGCATAGTAATCTTTAATTTTGGGATGTATAAATACACAACTCGATTTATTTTTTGATAAAAACATAATAAATATTTTATTTAAAATATAAGGTTCATCCATAAATAATTCTACAAAATCTTCCGTTAATATTAATTCCTGCACTCATACATGTGTCTGTATCGGTTAAAGAATATCCATAATACAAACATTATCTCCAGAAATAAGCGGATATTTTAACTTCATGATCAATATTATATTTATATTGATATTATATTTTACATTCTGGGTCTGTCGTATTTTTTTTATGACAAAGTCATTTTGAGAACTTTTTAATTAAACTGGACAATTTTACCGCTGCTGCCTTTTTCACTATGTAAGCCCAACCCTTTTCTTCCCAGAATCTTATTTTTCAGACGAACTTTTGCGAAATATCCCGCCTGTTTGGCGTCAAGTAGAAATTCTTGCACAAAAAAATCCTATTAAGGTACCAAAAGTGGATTTTTTCGAACTGCGGATGCTGACGACAGAGAACATTGCGGAATTTCCTACAAAATAGTGTGACGCCGAAAAATTCAAACTTCTTCCAGATTTGACTAAGATCGGCGCAAACTGAGTTTTTTCTGATAATTCTAACCCTTCCCAAGTTAATAAACTCCTCCCAGTTTTAAGTGGGCATGTCTTAAGCAGGAGATTCTTTGCTACACTTTAGTTCATTTTTAGAAGCGTTTTTATTTTTCATTTAACTTTAGTCCGAACAGGGCCCAGTTGTTCAATCAAGTTAATCAAGTCGACTTGGTTCAAGGATTAACCTGGTTTAGCTTTTGTCTCCGGTTGTTCAATCAAAATTTGAACTGAGTTTAGTTGACTGAAATTTAACTGTCAACCTACTTTATTGAAAGCAATAATGAACTGATCCACTGTAATATTTTGTGTAGAATACAACATACTTTATCTTTAATATTTTGTTTTATTTTATATTGTTTAAAAGAGCGATTGATTTTTTAAAGTTTACAGTCTCTCTTCTTCGGTTCTAGCTGGATGGGTGAAACTTAAATATAGTAAACAGATTGCTGGAATGACTCTCCACACTACTCTGCTTTGTATCACAATACCTGAGTTTTAAAAGCACTATCTTTGATGGTATCCAACGCACGATTTCAGAAAAAAAAGAATTGGATAAGGCTTTTGTAGCTTTTCACATGTGCTTAGACATATATGTGATAAATGAAGTCGCTTGTTATGGTGCAATAAATTCTGAATTATATGTATAGTTGTTTCATCCCATTTAATAAGTTCAATAAAGAAAATTTTATTGTTGTTGAAAATGAAGAAGTAACAAAAAATACGAAAGCGCGGACTTTTTGTAAAAAATGTTTTACAATAAAAAGCATTTGACCAACACCCTGTAAATTTCCACTGGTCTAAAAAACCTCCAACGGTCATCAAAAAACAACTAAACATAAATTCATTCATACTTTCTTCAATTTGGCCAATGAGAAACGTCACCCCCGCTTTCGTAAAGCGTCACTATCACTATCTCCAATAAAAAATAATCTGGCTTCGCTTTCTATCGTCTTCATCTTCCATTTTATAAAAGTTAAAAATTTACCTCAAACAGCAGTTTGTACTGGCACAAAAGTGAACCAACACATTAAATAACACATTTGTTTGGAACGCTAAAATTTCCAAAACCAAAAAAACTATTTTTTTTATACTGAACTTCCGCTTGAACCCCCAAAAATGAGCGTTCAAGTGAACCAGGTTCAAAAGCACGGAAAAATTCCGTTTAAGTTCTGAACCAACATTGATCAACTCACCATTTTCCTTAAACCAGATTCAAACACTGAACTGCATTTGAACGGCTCTTGAACAACCGGGCCTAGCTCTCTTTAAAATATATACCAGTACCTACTGAATCTACTGTGTGTGAAAAGTGCCAGCCATTTGGGTTTATTTTAGCAGGGCTTGTGAGTATACATATAGGTACTTGTTTAGATATTATTATTTTATTTTTTTTAGAAATCTTTTGCTACTGTGGCTCTTAAAAAAATAATTAAAAATAAAGTTTGACCTATTTTTGATTTCTGTATTGATACCTATGGGTTTAGATTATTTTAAAGAAAAGGTTCTCCGCGTTTTAATAATTTACAAGAAACCAGAATTAATTATTTTTTTTTAAACAAATTTTAACGTAAGGCTATTCTTCACAGTATGCGCTTCATTACAGTAACGTGTGGGGAATATTGCCACGACGGGGTCGTAGACTGAGTCGAGGTAACTACTCGAGTGCTGTACATGAGTTCAAGAGCCGTAACATATATGTGATATACAAGCACTTCTTTTCAATAAATAGATTGTAAAAAATTTCTGTTTTTTAATTAAAATGATATACTTGTTACTAGTGATATAATGAGCGTTACGTTATGAGCTCATTACCGCACACGCAAACAGGAAAAAATTAGAGACATAATAGCCACTTATCGTGCCGGTCGTAGTAGTCGGTACTTTAGATAGGGGTTTAAAATTATTTTTAACGACTTAAAATGGCTGAGATAACAGATAGAATGGAAAAATGCTCGAAGACACTCTAGCAGCTGTATTATCTTTTAATGCTATTGTTTTGTAAATAGAGCGTACCGTTAAGTGCCATTTAATTATTTTTTGATATTTTTTTCTTGACTTAGTTTTTTTCTATCCTTAAGTTCATAAAATGGTATATTCACCACATGACTAAAGGTCTAATTTAGAAAAAGGCAAAATAGCTTGCATGTTTTTACTAGTTTTTATATTGCAAACTTTTAATTAAGATTTATTTTTAGAACATTATTTATCTATGTAAGAAGCACGTAAATCGAATAATGTAAAAAATGTAGGTATAATGCAAAGTTTATAAATATAGGGCAAAAATGTGTTCAGTTTATTTAAATTGCCCAATTTAATGTCCATTATTAAAATAATACAGAAAAATTCGGGTTTTTAGCTTGAAAAAAATTTAATCTTAAAATCAATGTATTTTTTGACGTTACGAAATGCATAAATTCGTCTGGAAAAATTCAGTATTTTTTTTGGTTTCAAGCTCATCAAATCAAAGACAACCATGACCTGAAAATGCTTCGATACTCGGATATTTCTAGTGATAGTCTATCGGCTCCTAAAATGTCAGAGGTAAGACACATTTTTTGTGTACATTTTTTTGTGTACATTTTTTTGTTTTAATATTATACAGACGAGTGTAAAGAGGTAAAATCTTGACTTGACTGTATCAATTCAATGTTTCAATGAATAGACTTATAGTGATGGTGCTTAGGCTGGAAAATATTAATATAAACAAACGATACAAATATGAAACGCTTTTAGAGAATCATAGAAGGGAAAGAAGTTTTTAAAATATAGTTAGCCATATAGAGTTTGTCTTTAAGATCACTACTGTAACTCTCCGATAATTATAATTACGTTCTTACATGAATTCATTCTCCGGATTTAAATAATAAATAATTTTCTTTCCTAGAATAAAATGGCTGAAAAAGTTGTTGTTCTTGCAAATTGATCATCGGTTATCGGGTCACCCCTCGCATACCCCTAATCAGTCGTGTAATTTTGATTTCACATATTTTAAAAATAATATTGATTTTGAATTTGGGTATTTCTTACGGGGGTCCTGAACGAACTGTAGGATGCAAAAAAATGGTACCCAAATCTGATTGTATATTATAGTCATTTTGATCCTTTTTTGAAATTTTGCTCACTTTTCTATTATATTAAGATTATTAAAGTGTCTACTCAATATATTTTTTAAGTAATTTAAGGACACACAACATATTTAAAAGCATAGCTAAAGCATAAAATAGATTGATTTCACTTTAGTTATTAAAGGAGGCAGTGAAAAATTACTATAGGCTTTTTCAAATCCAAACTTTAACACAAATAATATAAAATTTCCTCTATCTGTATGTGGCACATGTAGAAATGCGCTGTATGATCGTGAAAATAATGTTTTTATTTGCCACTTGTTGCTGATGCCAGATTTTGAAGCAATGAATGTTACTAGGAATACAAGAGTTTTACACTTTTAGAGATTTAACACAAGCTAATTGCATTGTGCACGCCAGTGATTTTTATCTCTATAACTATGCTGCCTCCTTCTGTATATCTGGATCTTTCGTCAGCCCGACTTTCAACTTTACAATTTTCTAAGGGAATAATGGATAAGCAAATTTTAAAAAATCCTTGTCCTCTATCGGGCATAACTTTCACTTGATAGATTCTAGTTATGTTTCTTTCACGTATTACTTTTTCTAATAGCTCTTCCGCATTGGTCCAAATAAACGGTCTTAGTGCCTTTACCACAGCACTGTTCCCTCTATATGATGAATGGAATCTTGTATTCCTAGTAACATTCATTGCTTCAAAACCTGGCATCGGCAGAAATTAGTGAATAAAAACATTATTTTCACGATCATGCAGCGCATTTCTACATGTTCTACATGAAACAACACGCCCTCTACTAAAAAATATATTATGTGTGTTAAACTTTTGATCTGAAAAGTCTTGTAGTAATTTGTCTAACCGTAAAGTTATTTTAAATGATTCTGGTTTTGATTTTTCAAATTAAAATTTTTTCACCACAACCCGCGCAAACTGATTTTGTTATGATTAAATGTATATGTTGGTTTGGTTTTTATTTTTACACAAACTTTATAAATTAAACAACGTACTAAAAATTCTCAAAACAAAAGATCAAAAAAGGATTATGGGTAAACGCATCCATGGCGCACTTTGATTTTTGTTCCCATTGCTAAATGTCACTGCCTCCTTTAACAAATAAAGTTACACCTTGGTCCGTTGTTTTACAATTAATCTAAACAATTATTATTTTTGTAGACAAGATTTTTAATTAATTTTTTTTTAAACTAAAAAAATCGATAGGTCAGTTTACAATTTAAATATGTTGTGTGTCCTTAAATTATGTTGGGAATTTGGAACCTTTGGTTGCACTAAAACAAAATTATGATTGTTTTCCACAAACCAAAACTACACTTTTTTGCACTCGACGCGCGTTTCGCTAACAACGTTAGCATCATCAGGAGACGATAAACAATGAACTAAATTAATCTACGCTCTATCTTATATACAATCCTTTAGTGGGCGGAGATAAGACTAATAAATTGTGATCGATCACGATTTTTAATCCTGTCTCCCCTCAACCAAAGAATAAAGTGTACTAAACGGGATGGGTCCTCTATCTTTATTTAAACTATTTCTGGATTTAATGATTTCCATACTTTCATATGCATTCAAAAGTCTTTTGTTTGGTACATTTTTTAGAAGATATTTGGTTTCTAAAATCTTGCAAAAAATTCAAAGTTTTTCCAAACTTTGTTCAAGTAAAGTTGCCGAAATCTACAGTTTCTTCAAAAGTTTATCACCTTTTATCGCAAACTTATTTATGAGCAAATTTGAATCAGATATAAGTAAAGAATTTGAGTATTTCCCCAGAGTATGGTTCAGGTATGTAGACGATGTGTTTGCAGTATTCAACACTAAAGTAACTAGTGTTGAAAATTTTATGGAAAAAATAAATAACAAATTTCCCACTATTAAATTTACTTATGAAACAGAGAACAACGGTACACTGCCATTTCTAGACACTTTAGTTATAAGAAATAAAAATAAATTGGACTTTGACCTATACAGAAAAGGCACGGCCACCAACAGGTATATTCCAAATGACTCTTTTCATTGCTTACAACATAAGCTTGCAAGTTTGCACTTTTTAACATATAGATTAGTAAATTTCCCCTTAAACAAAGAAAGATTTGAAGCAGAAAAGAATAGGATTAGGAATATAGCTGGCGAAAACGGTTACGACGAAGGCTTAATAAATAAGGAGATAAATAGACATTCTTTTCAAAAGACCTTTCGGAATTTTACCTTTTTCACACAAAAAGATACCCGCGACTCAAAATTTGTATCAATTCCTTATAATCCTAATTATACGAAAGGATTACACAAAGTATTTAATAACACCGGTCTTAAATTAGTATATCAATCCGGTAACACAATAAGAAGCTTACTAGGAAATCCCAAGGATAAAACTAGTTCTAGAAAAAAGTGGAATTTACGAAATTAGTTGCATGGATTGTGACAAAAAATATGTTGGCCAAACGAGACGCTCTATTCAAACACGTTTTAAAGAACACTTAGCACACTTAAAATACGGAAGAACAAAAAAGTCAAGTGTGGCCGAGCATGCTTTTGAAAACAATCATGGATTCACATTAGATAACCTAAAACTTCTAAAAAGTGTACCAAACAAAAGACTTTTGAATGCATATGAAAGTATGAAAATCATTAAATCCAGAAATAGTTTAAATAAAGATAGAGGACCCATCCCGTTTAGTACACTTTATTCTTTGGTTGAGGGGAGATAGGAAAAATCGTGATCAATCACAATTTATTGGTCTTATCTCCGCCCACTAAAGGATTGTATATAAGATAGAGCGTAGATTAATTTAGTTCATTGTTTATCGTCTCCTGATTATGCTAACGTTGTTAGCGAAACGCGCGTCGAGTGCAAAAAAGTGTAGTTTTGGTTTGTGGAAAACAATCATAATTTTGATTTTGTCCTTAAATTGCTTAAAACAATATATTATTTAGACAGTTTATTAATTTTTAAGGCTTAACTGGAATTATTTCTAATATAACAGAAAAGTGAGCAAAATTTCAAGAAAGTATCAGGTGGGATTTTAAAATATCTTGTTTTAAGATCATGGGAGGACCCTTAATCATAATCTGCAATCAGATTTTGGTACCATTTTTTGGCAACCTGTAGTTCGTTCAGGACCCCCGTGTGAACCCCGTGCGGTTTGTCTCAAATTTTTGCGTGTGCTTTGACCTTGGTTGAATTTATAGGTTGCCTTGACCAATCCAATCTAGAGGATGCGTTAGAAAAGTTTTAAAAATTTGATTGATAAAAGGTTGTCGATTTTCGATTTAATTAAACTGTGGAAAGGAAAACTGCGGTTGATAGATTTGTGGTTGGTAATGAGTCGAATAAGATGGATTTGAAGTATTTTGATTTATTGATTTATTCATGCGGGAATTAACTCTGTTTCGGACTTCGATTGTCTAATCTTTTCTTTTCTTATTTTATTTATTTATTATAAAATTAATAATGAACAAAATCTATAACACAAAATACTTATATTTAATTGGGTTTAACCCATTAATAGACTTTGGCCATTAAGTGCCTTAAAAAAGTGGCAAAATGTAACCCCTTCCAAAAAAGCGGTGTTGTTCCAACGAGAATTTACAACAAAACCATGATATTTTTAACCTATGATAAAATAACGTTTTAGAATTATTTGACGTCATTTATTCTAGCATTTCTATCTTTTACTTTTTCCCATGCCATCCTTTTAATTCTTTCTTCCAGGATACGCCAAAATCTTGTTGCATGAAATATAAATTTGTTAAATTATACTTATTTTTAAATTGTGCCGCGCACCAATCAGAAAAAATGTCGACTTGACTTAGAACCGAATAGCAATTTTTCAACCACTGAATAATCATTTTTAAAAAGACCCAAACAGAAATTTTATTTTCCGCGAAATCTACCTGAAGAAGTGCTTTTTCATCGTTTATCTCATTTTTCAGCATTGCAAATTTTCTTTCTTGAAAAATGTTTATGAATTGATGGATTTTAAATTGTCCTAACAATTCTGCCAAACGAATTTTGCCAACTCTTACAAGTTAAATTCATTTCCAGGACCTCATTTTGAATAACACTTAAAGGTATAAGTACATATTCTATATCATTTTCGCAAGTGTTGCATAGCCAATTCATACAGTTGCCGTCATCAATATTACAACACAACAAAGAGTAGTTCTTTGGAATTTTTTGGAAACGTTTTGATTTCCTTGTGAATGCTTTCTATCTTAGCATAATATTTAAAAACGCACACATTATGGGACATATCCGAGCTAAGTAAAACGTTCTTTGGTCGAATTTTATAAAATTTCGTCAATTTTATTCACGAACTAGGATTTTTCTCCAAAAAAAATGGCGTAAGCTTCTCGTATAGTCATTGACATGTGTCGGTTTTGAAGTTTAGTCCCGCCTTCTATAGTCTTATGTCATCTATAAAGTAAAATTGCTGCACCTGCCCCACTAAGTTTTTGTCCTTTCAATTCGGGAACTACATATGAAGCTAAATTTTTTCACAATTTTTTTTTGTTTTTCAGGGCACTTGGGCAAAACATTTTTAAGTTTTTTTAATGCTTGTGGTGCCTTAAAAACGGTGGTTTCCTGTGTTGCTTCCTTCCGCTGATTTTTATTTTTGCCAATATGCTCTCTTCCTACTTGCTTCTTGTTCCCTTTTACAGCTTTTAAAGCCGTTGATGCTACAAAACCGTCTATAATTTATTGCTTATACAAATCTCTCTATACTTGCTGTCTTCTTGAATCTTTTTTTTTAAATAGGGTGTATTTTTGAGGATTTAGTTTTAGTCTTTTCCTTCGAATTTTTGCCCGTTGTTGTTCACTTTCTTTTGTACGTATTTTCGCTTCTAAAACAAAATAAAATTAGGATGGTCTTGGTACGGACGGGACATATTTAATTCACCCATCTAGTCAACTTGCCAGTATTATTCAAGAAAAGTAATATCATCAAATGTATTCTTGTGTTGTCAAGCTATAAATATCTAAATAAAATAGTTTAAAAGCGTTACTGGCTTATTGTGTACACAAAAAATAGTAGTTTTCACAACTAGTGGCTAAAATAGTGCTTTTTTTACAAGCGTTGGTTTAAACAACGAGCGCAGCGAGTTATTTAAAAACGCCAGTAAAAAAAGCACAGTTTAGCCGCGAGTTGTGAACACTATTTTTTTTAAAACCTTTATCAGAAAATCCAAGAAAAGCAGGAAAATACCTTTAAAAATCTCGAACGAAGAGCACTTCTCGCAACACACCATCTTTACACTATAAATAAAGATGGCTGGTAAATAAAATAACAATCGTTTCCATAGCGATTTGTCTTTTTACTCGGTGACGTTCATTGTTGCGGCATTTTAATCTTTGACAATTTGATATTTTGACGAAGTTTTTAAATGATTTTTTCGTAAATACTTGGTGAAAACTGGCGTAAATGACTTAATTTTTAGGCAAGAATAATTAGATTTTTTTCAATATTACTATTTTCCACTATTTCTCTTTAACTTTGGGTCAAAAACGGACCGAAATCTTTTTTTGCACCCGTGATCAAAAAAAAGTTTTTTTGCATCGTTAACCAAAAAATCCATGCTTTAGTTATCTGCAGACAGTTACTAAAATCATGTTTTTGGTATAAAAAAAACACATTTTTAGGGACGGACGGGACAAAAACAAAGTAGAAAGAAATAATCTCGTTTGCTTCGAGTTTTCGAACAATTGGAAAGTAAACAGAACAACACAAATCATAAAAAAACAAATTGACGCTCACGGATTTTGTTTTACCACAGCCTACGTTGGAAGTGAGACGAAATTTGTGGCTTAAAAAGCATGAGTTGGAATTAGTTTTGAAAAAGTGCATGCAATTTACAGTATAGCCTAAAATCAGGAAATTTATAATACATAATTTTGAGGTCAAGAATATGCTTGACCCATATAACTATGAGATACTATAACGGCCCTAATTGACGGTTAGACAGTCAACAGTCTTTTCAGAAACGCTCGTGATATATTTTAAAAATAAAACCTTCATTTTTTAATATCTTTTAACGTAACTTTCAAAGAACGAACTGAAACTATTTTTACTCTTTTGCGCTTTTCTAACATAACTAAAAAACTTACAAACCAATTTGAACCTAATGTCAAAAATTTCAATTTTTTATAATTTTCATGTCGATAGAATTTGTGGACTTTTTTTCAAATTCACGATTTTTCGCTTCACAAAAAGTCTTATAAACAAAACTTCCATCGAACCAATTTAAACGTTTTTAACATTTTTGAGCTTTTCTAACGCTCCTACAAAATTTCGATTTTTCATAATTTTCACACAAGTCGATAGAATTTTGAAATTCTCGATTTACGTATCATAAAGATTTTTATTTAACAATTTTCAAGGGCTGAATCAAAACTTTTGTAACCTCTTTAGGGTTTCCACATCAAAATAAAATTAAACTGCATTTTTTCTTTTCTAATCAATGTTTACCTTTTTGACTTGATCAAAATTATTGAAAATTTTTTAAACGCTTCTTAGGTATTAATACTTGTGAATTTTTTCGTTTGAGGACTGACTCTTAACCATCAGGTTAACTTTTTGTTTTGTTTTTATCTATACCCTAGGCATATAATTATCGTGAAAGTGTCATTAAATTATGGTAAGGTTACTACTATGCCAGGCATGGATTTTTAAGTGCATGCGCAGTTGAATTTTCTCCTTTGTTTTTCAACGTTATATGGCTTGACCAAAATATTAAAAAAGAAGTAATATCGGATGTGTTTTATTTTCCTTCACTGTTTGCCTGTTAAAAAAGTAGGCTTTGATTTTACTAGGAAGATAGACGTTTGATTGACATCTATTCATTTGTTATTTCGTTTGACAAGCTTTTAGCTTGCTCGGATTGTTTTCGTGTATAAATTGTAGTAGGCCATGACATATTTGACATGACCTGAAGTTCATGTCTTTAGTGCATAGACGACTCCATTTTAACCAAAACTCTTCTAAGGAAGAATTTATCTTTTTTGTGTTGCAATTTAGGTTTTTTGCTTTAACGAAAATATAGTTCAAGTTCAAGTTTAATGAATTTGAAAAATCAGTTATATAGTTAAATATACTGCTCAACTTTCGTTTAACATAAAATGTGATATTAGGGGTCTTCTATATAGAGCCCCCTGAGTTTGAATATAAAAGCATGCGGAAACGTACCGTTTTCGAGAGAAATTGAAAAATAGAAACTTTTTGTAGAAATGCGATAAAGAAAAAAATAAAAACAAACAAATAAAGAAATGAAAATCTGCGTAAATGCATTGTTTTCGAGAAAAAGTGAAAAAAGGCAACTTTTTGTAGAAATGTATAAACGGCTCTAGATTTCACTTCTTCTCCTCAATGCAAATATGGAAATGAAAATCTGCAGAAATGCATTATCACATTTCTACAAAAAGTGGCCCTTTTTCACTTTTTCTCAAAAACAATCAATTCCGCATATTTTCATTTCCATATTTGCATTGAGGAGAAGAAGTGAAATTTAGAATTTTTTTCATATCACATTTCTACAAGAAGTTCAATAACGGTACAATTCCGCACATTTTCAATGATATAGTTATATTCAAGAGAATGTTCAATTTCCAAAATTGTAATGAATTTTTAAAAAACAGATTTCTTTTTTTTCAGTCTTTCTCAAAAATAATGCATTTTCGCACATTTTCATTTCTATATTTCCATTGAGAAAATCAAGTAGAAACTAAAACCGTTTTTATTTTTGCTGTAGCACATTTCTACATAAAGTTTCCATTTTTTCCATTTTTCTCGAAAACGGTGCATTTTCGCAATTTTTTTTGTCATTCAATTCAGAAGGCCTTCTACAAGGAATTCCAAAAAAAAAATTATTTTATGTAAAAAAAAGTTGACCCAACATTAAAAAAAATATCTGATCGACACGAGTCTTGAACTAACGGTCTTGGAAAAGAACTACGATAATTTGATCGCGTGTTAGAAGCACTTTCACCTCGGCCACCTTCTCAAGTCAGCAAATTTCCTTACATTCGATATAGGTTCAAAAGACGTGCATGGCCAACTTGATTACAAATGGCAAATACACTCTAGATTTTTAAAAGTAGATAAACATGTGACAACACTGCTTAAATCAAAAAAAATTTGGCCTGCTTGTTTACTTCGTGTGATGAAATCGATTATAAATTTGCTAGTTATGGGTTAAACCAAAATATATTAAAAGTGCAGTGGTAAATTTTAAAAAAATACGAGGAAAACTTTCGCAGCATCATGCTTAAATTCGGTCCAAACTGAACAGGTAAACTTATCCAAGAAGAAGTAGAAGTTGTCGACAAATATTTGTCTACATGCGCTAAATCGGGCCCCATCGTATGTCTTAAAACAGTGGCGTTAACATTTTTCAAGCTATTTCCTAAACTACTGATCCGATCGCCATGATCTTGGTGTCGTTCAAGAGGGTTTCAAAAATAATACAAAGGGACGTTTTTTTAAAAAAACAAAAGATCAAAAGATCTTGGGTGGAAATAACGAAAATTCAAACTTGGATGAGTATCCCACAAGGGACACACAAAAGATCAAAGCGAAAAGAGAAATGATTAAACGATGTTTCGCCCTGGGTAACCAGCGTGGGCTCATCAGTAGTTTCACTGGTCACCCTCCACTATACATCATTAAACACCATCATACACTTAGATTTCCAACCTTGAACCACTCACAAATAGGCATCGTTTTTTTACTCCAAAACTAAGCAAGCTATAGCGCTCCGTAAAGGTCAATAAAAAGCACCTACCGAAAAAATACAAAAGTTTGGATATTTTATCGATGCAAACTGGCTAAGGACAATCCCTTTGCTTAGGTTTGATAATGAATTGGGTAAAAATTGATTTATATGGAATTTATTAGGTTGAAAATTGGTAATTTTGCATATTTTGTGCTTCTGATGAAAACGCTTATAACTTAAAAACTAGTAATACGATTACAAAGGGAATGGTATTAAACGTTAGGAAATTTGTTTTACTACAAAATGGGTTGTTTGTTTCCTAGAGAGAGACTAAAAATATGATTATAAAAATGCTATGTAATACATTATTCAAATATTACTTGATGCCCATGTAGATATAAATGTAGGAATAAATAGAGTCTGCTTTAGTTGTTTTGGAAAAAGCTGCACTTTAACTTTTTAGCAATGCCAGAAAAATGAATTACGTAGAAAAAGGTTATCCAGTCAATTAAATGATAACGTAAACTCGCGGCACTCAATTTGCGACCAAAAGACGATCGCGATATATAGAACAGTCAAAAAATAATTATGAATTCTGAAATAAACCATACTTTCATGTATCAGTCTTTTGATCGCTACAACAAAATATTCTGGATTTTAAAGTAAAATCTTTTATTCTCTAGGCTCTCTCTCGAATTAGAACCACCGTGTCTACCTCAAAGCAACTCGAGTTCAAAAGAATCGATTACGGCGGACCCAGTGACTTCACCTTTAAATTTATCACCGTCCAAGGCCGGTTCTGGTTCGTTAAATATATACAATCTGCAACCAATAACGGAAAATTTGTTCATGGGAAGGAAAATGCCGCAGTTTGGGAACGAAGTGAGTAAAAATTGTCTTGTTTTCTTTAAATGCTTATGTTATACATTTTAGAGATAAAAATGTGATAAAAATGTGATCTGGACATGTTCTTTAGCAGCTGTTATGGTTATCTTTAATTTTGTCCTAATAACCATATCATCGTAGTGTTAAAATAAAAGTCTTTGGACCGCTTGAAATAAAGGAAAGCGTTCGTTAAGTTGATTTTGGTTATCTTAGAAATAGGTTAATTTGCAATAATTGTTATGTCGTGTTATGTTACAAATCTGTAGTAAAATATACCGAAAAAAAAACTAACGATAAGTACAATTTTTATAATCTCTAATTAAATATAACAGTTCGCTACTGCTCCTGCGTCGGGCAAAATAACGATAACCATAGCAAAGTGGCAAAAAAACCAATCCAAAAACCCTCTATTGATCACGTTGATATCACTACAAATTCAAGAAAAAGATCAATTTACAAACGCAAAACTTTTAATTTATTTCTGAACAAAACCTCTAAAACTAAAAAATATGCCTCAAATCGCGTTTCTTTAGGAAAAGGTTAAGAAACCAGAACCTTAGATTGTGTGTCGCTAACCAAGTTAGCATCTTCAGGAGAAAATTAAAACTTCAGGAGAAG
Source organism: Oxystoma pomonae (assembly GCA_963921995.1). Lineage (NCBI taxonomy): Eukaryota > Metazoa > Arthropoda > Insecta > Coleoptera > Brentidae > Oxystoma > Oxystoma pomonae. The sequence goes on along the minus strand of OY998167.1, from coordinate 512,965 downwards.
ATTAAAACCAAAAGTGATGAGTTTTAATCTTCTCTTGAAGATGCTAACTTTTTTTGCATTTATTTCTAGTAGAAGTCGCGAAGTGTATTTCTTCGTTTAAGTAGATTGTTGCCAAAGTGGTCAAAGTAGGTCAAAGGGATTTTTTTATTCATTTACTACTATTATCATTTCTTGGCACTAATCCACACTGTCACCATTTTTTTTCTCGCATCACATCACATAACTCAGATTTCGAAGTGCGAGTCTGCCGAGAAATTTTCACAAGACAAAAACTGGGGGATATTTTTGTGTTTTTTAAGTGAAAAGGCTCATCATTAAATAATTAAAAAGCCAAAAAAAAACAAGGCACCTTATAGTTTTAAATTTTCAATAAGATTTATTGCATATAGTATGCACTATTCCTTCTAAATAACAAAATACAGTATATGCCACCCGAAATTTATCCATATTGATTGACGTCAACTATCAACTTGAATTTTCAGTCTGACATTTATTTTTTGTTTCTCCTTAGATTTTTGGCCACACTGATCACAGTATGGACAGGGCCTCATTCAGAAAATTTTCGATTTCGTTTTTAGTCGGCGGTTTTTTATATCTTCTTTCCAATGTACAAGAAGATTTTTGGTGATTTTGTTTTAACTCGGTACACACTTAGATGTAACTTCGAGGACCACCAAATGTATATTAGTTTTTTGGGCGACAGCGTACGTTAGGCGTCGCGACGCCCTAAACTTAGGACTTAGGGTCATTTTGACAGCTATATCTCGGTCAAGTGACAACATTTTAAAATTTTCGTTAAACCGCTTAAAAGGCTATGAAATGGCTTTTAATATAGTATGCAAAACATGATATTTTACTTCCGGAAAATAGCATCAATTTATTTTTTTTTTAAATTGTGTTTTTTTTTCTAAAAATTTACAAAAAAAATCTATTCTCTATTTATGAATGGAATTGTGCAAATTCATTTTGAAGTGACTGTAAGAAGGTCCTAGCTATTCGCCGAGAGCAACAAAATGCAAATTCATGCCACGGAAAAAATCACAAAAAAATCGTAAATTGACGCATGTTCGGAAAATTTACAAAATCTCAATTTTTTTGACCCCGGCTGCTTAACTTTTTTAATTTACATTCCCTTTACAGACCTGTCAATATATGGTTTTTAAAAGACTATATAACACGCTAGAATACCAAATTCTAATAAAATTAAACAACATACATAAAAAATCTTTTTGCTAAAAACTAATAACAAAAATAGTCACGCTTTATATTCTGTCTTGTATTTAGAAATTTTTTCAGGGGATTCCTGAACATTTTACAGCTGCTTGAAGGTAATAATTATCCTTTTAGAAACACTAAATTTGAATCTTATTAGGGAAGATATTAACAATAGTTTGTGCAGGTTCTAAAATATTTGAAATTGTATTGTTTGAAATACTTTATGCAGAGGTTTCAAATAAAATATCCCCTAATCAGCATGGCTTTTTACCTAAAAAATCTACATTTACGAATCTGACAATTTTTTCACAGTTAGTACATGAATCATTTAATAAAAAGATACAGGTGGACGTCATTTATACTGATTTAGAAAAGGCTTTTGATAAGGTAAGTCATTCCACTGTTTTGGTTGGTCTGAATACAATGAATGTTCCTCCTTACTTAATTACTTTAGTTCAATCATACCTAGGAACTAGCGTAAGTAAAACGTAGAACTAAAAGGTAGTAGGTCTAACATCTATATAAGTTCTTCAGGCGTACCGCAAGGTTCGAATCTTGGTCCCCTTCTTTTTATTATCGCTTTCAATAAATTCTTTCTCGAGTAAAAAATGTTAAATCCTTGGCATTGAAGGCCATGCATTAAAGAGGTTGCGACACAAAAGAAAGACCAACATTTTTTTAACAACAATGTTTAAGATTCTCAAAGGAGATGTAGATTGTCCTGACATCCTTGAACAGCTTCCTTTTGCCATAAATCGCATCAATTCAAGAACAAAAAACATGTTTTACTTAGCTCAACCACGAACAAATCTTTACAGAAGCTCGCCTATTTACAATTTATGTAACCTGTTCAATAAATATGCTTCAGACATTGACTTTGATACTATTAGCTATAAAAATTTTAAAAAAATAATTGAGCTGAAATTGCGGAATATTTAACTAATATTTTTGTGTTTTTTTTTTATATATGCCTTGTATGTTAAAATACCATAGTAAACAATTGTATTTTTAACTTTACATGCTTTACGATTTAAAAGCTTTTTTTTAAATTAATATTATTATTTTAAATGTCCTAGTCATCCATGTATTATTTTATGTAATTAAATTTGTTTTGGTAGTCTGTCTCACTTTTTGCTTGTTATTTATTCTAATGTATTTTAAAGCAAATAATTTTTTCTATTGTCAAGCAGGTACATACTCTACCCATATATTAATTATGTTGAAATCTTGCTATTCTATCTTTTAGTAAATAATTCTCTTTAATAAAAAATGTTTATCAAACTTGTAAATTTAAGTGTATATACCAAGGTTTAGATTTTATAGTATAATTATTATTGTTACCTAATTTACTATCCATTGCTTTATTTATTATCATTTTATTATTGTTTAGTTTAGGTACTTAGTTGATATCTGTAATTGGCGCAGGCTGTTGATATCATTATGAATAATAAATAAATAAATAAAATAAATCTTGGACTCCTTCAGGATTTGGTGTTTTAAGTAAAATTGAACGACTTGTAAAAATCTTCTGTTTGACAGCGCACAGACAAAAATCCTAAAGGCGTTCAAGATTCAAATTTGGTGTTTTTAAAAGAATATTTCATTGTCTTCAAGCAGCTGTAAAATGTTCAAGAATCCCCTGGAAAAGTTTCTAAACACCCGACAAAATATAAGGCGTGACATAATTTTTGTTGTTTTTTAAGTTTTTAGCAAAAAGCTTTTTTTATGTATGTTGTTTAATTTTATTAAAACTTGGGGGCCCATCGTGCTCTGTTACATTTAATATTCTAGCGTATTATGTAGCCTTTTAAAAAACACATATTGACAGGTCTGTAAAGGGAAAGTGAATTAAAAAATTTGAAGTTAGGCAGCCATGGTCAAACATTGAGATTTTTTTGTGATTTTTCCGTGGCATAAATTTGCATTTTTTTTATAATTTCAAATTGATTATTTTTTTATGCAATGAACTCTAAGTAAAATATCATGTTTTGCATACTATATTAAATACCATTTCATAGCCTTTTAAGAGGTTTAACCAAAATTTTAAAATATTTTCATTCGACCGAGATATAGCTGTCAAAGTCCTAAAAAAAGTTTAGGGCGTCGCGACGCCTAACGTACGCTGTGGCCGAAAACACTAATATTCGTTTGGTGGTCCTCGAAGTCATACCTAAGTGTGTACCGAGTTAAAACAACAGAACACCAGAAATTTTCCTATACATTCGAAAAAAGATATAAAAAACCCCCGACTAAAAATACAGTTTTTATTGTCTGTAGCTAATTTTCTATTTGGTTTCAGATATTCAAAGAATAGTCTTAAAAAATGGCAAGACATGTCACGACACCAAACTTCTCAAAAAGTGGCAAGACTTTCTGAGACGACAACCGGAGTAGAGGACTAGCAATTATGTGACACAGATGTCGTCATTCTAGCGGTTTCTGCTGTCGTGCAGCTGAACATAATTACAGGAGCTGTGGATACACCATATGGCTAGCAAGATGCACTCGGTAAGCAAGCCCTACGCAAGAAAATGCTACAAATATAAGGCACTTAAAGTTACACATAAAAAGAGTGCTTTTTCCTTGTCATGCCATACGGCGTTACGTCTTAACCATAAACATTTGCACATAAAAAGGGTTCTTAGTCGTATAACTGCTGTAAAGGCTTTTCGATTTACAATTGGTCCTGGGTTCTGGTTGGTAACTAAAAAACTCCCAAACCTATTTGAACCTAATGTCAAAAATTTAAATTTTTTATAATTTCATTTAAGTCGATAGAATTTGTGGACTTCTTCTTCACAAAAAGTTTTATAACAAAACCTCTATCGAACCAATTTAAACATTTTAACATTTTAACACCAAATAAAAATCAATTTCGATTAATAAGACGATAAAATTTTTTGAAATTCTGGATTTCCGTATAATGAAGATTTTTATATAACAGTTTTCAAGGCATGAATCAAAACTTTTGTAATCTTTTTAGAGTCTCCTAAGGACCCTTAAGAACATCCAAATAAAATTAAACTCAATTTTTTCTTTTCTAATCAATGTTTACCTTTTGGTCAAAATTATTGAAAATTTTTTAAATGAAATTTTTTAAACGCTTCTTAGGTTTTAATACTTTTTTCGTTTAAGGACTGACTCTTTATCAGGTTAAATTTTTATTTTGTTTTTATTCATACCCTAGGTAATAACTAACCATTATTAACTGGTGGATTATTTTAAAATTTATTACTATTTATTCAATTCAGTCATTAATTCAATCAATTGTTTCAAAGCGTCTGGCACGGGGTCAAACACCAGGCGTGGGCACTCTCAGCCGGTTGGCTACTATTTTGTCAGTTTCGGTGAAATAAAACCATTTTACATCGGTGGCTCGTATAAATTCCGGCTTCGCTAATAACCATCGGTGGTCAATGCGCTTTAACAATTTTCGGTTTTGAAAATGCACCAAATATTTTTTCGGTGTTCAAAAGTCATTCTATCTTTTTCTTTCTTCTATTCACCTGTATAAACCCCAGATGGCAGGGACCCCTCTTCGCTACTGACAACAGGCCAGCGTAAAGGCTAGGAGGGGCGGGGATAGAGAGCTTGCATGCAAGCATGCGCTCCCCCCCGTCTTAAGGGAATATGCGCGCATAAGTGGACCACCGTTGTCCCCGGTTCCGCTTCATATTTCCCGCTACCTAAGCGACATCTGCCCCTGAGAGGCCGACACCAATTGGGGGGTACCAGGAAGCCATCCCCGGTAGGGCTCCCCCCTCCCTCAGAACTAGTGTCGCCTGGGCTACCCCAGGCACGTTTTACTAGTGACCGTCGAGGACTCTTACGAGTATCCCCTACTACATATCAATTGCATACACGTCGAACGCCCTCCCCGGACCGAGGCCCGGGATAACGCTGTTCGCGCATACTTTAAAGGAATACGCCAAGTAGTCTACACCGCATTCCCTTCCGGGGGTTTGCTGAACGAATCCAGCGCTGCCACCCGTACTCATGTTAGCTAGCTTACCTCGCGGCAATGCTAAGCCACCGTAGATGAGTGACCGGCCGCAGGTTTTTGCAAACCCACTACTTCTCAGGACTCGTGTGTGGACGCCCTTTACGACCAATAGCTAGGCTATTGGGGTTGGGTGGTCAAACCACACGTTTCAGGGGTAAACGTCGAGAAGCCAGACCCGACGGAGCAGCACGACTAGCGCAAGCGCCAGCTAGCAACATCCCGAAGGGTAGTGTTCCCTACCTCTTCTCTCGAAAGAGACGAGCATGGTACCACTCCGTTACCTGCGTGTTCTTTATCAAGACCAAGAACACGCTATATAAAAGAAAAAGATACAATGAGTTTTGAAAACGAACTCAATACCCATGAAAACATAGCAAATGTAACTTTCGGCTTTTCTAAGATACCTTTAGAAATGCGTTTTAACCGTGACAGCGTTTCCATAGATTTTTGTCTCGCTATCCTTATTACTTTAAAACTACTTTTCACTTTAAATCTTTAAAGTTTTTGGAGTTTATTCCAGTAGTAAAATTTGTTGTTCTTTTGTCAAACGCTTCGTAAATAGCCTGATTCTTTGGTTACATCAATTTATAATAAATAAAACATTTTACATTTCTTTGAGCTTTTCTTTTATCGTTGTTATTTTGTTATGATGGCAAATAATACACAACAACAAGATAACGCTTCAACCGCCACTTATCGTATGACTCCAGTTGGTTTCGAGGAAGGAAATTCCACTGTCTCCCTAACAACTGAGACTCTTATTTTACAATTCATCCCCATACCACTGGTTCATACGGTGCTCAGCACCTTATTTCAAAATTTTGTCGAAGTGGTCCTTTATTTTTATTTTCTATTTTTAATATTTTATATAATTTAGTATTTAAGTGTGGTAAATAATTAAAATAGACATTTAATAAATAGGTAGATAAGTAGGAGATTGTAGTCTGAGTGGCTATCACCCACTCTCAAAATGTACACGTATGCGGGCCGATTTCGGCTCAAAATTGCTAAAATTGTGGTATTTTTCTTAGTGATTTTGGTGAATTCCTATGATTTCCACAATTGTCATTTGTTATTGTGGAGATTGCCGCGATTGTGGCCCAAAATGTACAGGGTGATCGGTTATAAGTGTTCCGTGAAATAACGTTTTTCTAATAGCCGCAGAAGAATCAAACAAAAACTGGGGGAGGTTATTTTATAGGGACCTCAAAATTATTAATAAAAATTATTCAGTTCAACAATATACCGCATGTTCCATAAAGCTTTTTTTTCCTACGGAACACCCAATATATTCTGAATTATCCAGAAAATTAGCTTTTTTAAAACATGCAACCGTTTTCCAGATATTTCAATTTGAATTAGATATTAATTAACTCGAATTATTGTATTATAATAAAACCTAAGTATGAAATATACTGATCGAAACGTCGTGTATAAATAAAATATAGACAATAGAAGTCCGAAACACAGAGTTAATTTCAAACATATCATTGTCTCAAACTTTCAAACAAAACCTAAGTAATTTATTTTTATTTTTCACAACGAACTATTTCTTTGGAAAGTTAAGTAAGTTCTAGTGTGGCAGCTTTTTGATTGTTGTGATCCTGCATATTCCCTATTGTGTATGGCCTACTGTCGTGTAATTATAATACAATAATACAAATTAATTATTATATAATTTCAATTGAAATATCTGGAACACGGTTACATGCAGACCTATAATGTATGGTATATTTAAACAGCTAATTTTCTGGAGAATTCGAAAATGTCAAAATATATAGGGTCTTCTATAAGAAAAAAATACTTTTTGGCACTCCCTGTATAATATTTGAGTTGATTAATTTTTATTAACGAATTGAGGTCCCCATAAAATACCCTTTCTCCCAGTTTTTGTTTGGTTCTTGTGCGGCTGTTACAAAAAAAATTATCCCAGGAAACACTTATAACCGATCACCCTGTACATTTTGGGCCACAATCGCGACAATCTTCTTCAAAATCGCGACCTTCAAAATAACAAATGACAATCATGAAAATCATAGGGATTCACCACAATCACTAAGAAAAATACCACAATTTTAGCGATTTTGGGAAAAATCGTCTCGCATACATGTAGCTGATGGCCCCTCTGACTACAAACTAAAAATTAGTACTTACCTACCTATTTATTAAGTCTCTATTATTTAATTTTAATATAGTTTTTCTTTTTGAATTTATTTCCACTTTTAGATGTGATAACTCACAAGACGTCAAAAAATTAAGAGGTTATGTCTTGTGAAACTTCTGCTCTTGCGTCTATTGAATTGAGAGGTGCTCCCTGATCCGCAGGCCGGGGACCAAGTTCTCTCACTTTTCATCCTTCAAAAATACAGCACGGGAAAGATCACTACCAAAAACCACACGTTCCCAGCTCAAAAATCAGCCCCCACAAGATTTGACTGCTATAGGAGAGAATAAACAAGCGCAACCATAGAAAAAAGCTTAAGGAGGAGATTGCACAGTTGAACTTGTCTGATAACCTGCCCGAATTCGTACCTGTAAGTAACAAATTACCTTTTTAATTCACAATTTTGAGGTGCAAGCCTATCCATTTCGTATAACCCCGTACGCTTGTACTATTCAATTTATTTAAACTGTTTTTATACGAATCTTATAGGGCTCCCTCGAAGAGTGGCTGAGCATTCTCCAAATGGAAGGGCTATCAGACCATCGAGAAAGTGACTCAACTCGCCTGGGAGGACTTGGAAGAGTTTGGCATCGTCAAATTGGGTCGTCAAAAAAAAATCATGTTGGCCATCAAGAGGATTAAAGACGTGAAAGCCTCCGTTGGTTTTAGAGGTGGGCGTTAAAAGAAATGTACAGTTGAGAATACCTACGCCTCAAACTACAAGGTGAGCCTCGAAAAATAAACAACACCTAGAAAAATATGGCAAAAATACACCAAAAATAAAAACGCATCGTATTATTAATTCTTTATTGAAAGAAAATATTTTTGTAACAGTGGCGCAAAGAAAAAAAATGTAAAGGGATAATTAAACTATAAAAAACTAACAAAGATTTACCAATTAACTCTGTATTTCGGACTTCCATTGTCTATATTTTATGTATACACGACGTTTCGATCAGTACAATCTCTGATGGTCTTCAGGTGCATACCACAATCTTTTCCTAAGGCTGCGTACTTTTATACTATGGGAAATCACTCAAGCGTGAAGTTTAAGAAGTTGGCTCCGCCCAAGGAGGGGCTTCCAAATAGTTGGAATTTCAACACTTGGTTTAATGAAAACACCCTGATTCTGCCCAATAAAGGCAGCTTCAAGGAATTTTCGTTTCTTCCAGTGTGACTCCTTGTGCAAAACCTTTGCTTCTGTTCACTTCATTCGGTGTTGTTTTACCATGCGTGTTCGGCAATTCCTGATTTCGTTGTTTCACCTTTTTGGGTATTCGTGAGGCGAGTGATTTCCCATAGTATAGAAGTACGTAGACTTAGGAATAGATTGTAGTTGGCACCTGAAGACGATCAGAGATTGTACTGATCGAAACGTCGTGTATAAATAAAATATAGACAATGGAAGTCCGAAACAAAAAGTTAATTTCAAATGTATCATTGTCTTAACCAAATTGATTTTTTTTTATATATTGTACTTTTTTAAAATCTATTTATTTTATCAACCCCAGCAGCACTAAATGTTGTACTTGATCCTTATTTTGGCATAGATACGGTTTTTCGGTTTGCATTATTTTTTTTTCTATTTTGAGCATGTTTTAATCTATTTTTATCAGAAAAACGCAAAATGGATGGATTCATAAATCTTTTTAACAGATTTCTTAAATAATTTATATGGACGCTGTTCTTTCCTCTTAACCTCAAACTAAACTATATTTCTATTATGTTTGTCATTTAAAAAATACAAGACTTTAAAATTTAATAGTTTGATAACCAGTAAAATCATTAAAATTTGGTCTGTCAAAGGCACTCATTTCAATGCTTTAAAACTTTTTTACTTCTTACCCGGTGTAAACAACCGATACATCAGTATAAGTTTACAAAAAAAATTACATTATTGGCTTTTTAAAATGTGAAACTCTTAAGTAATGGACAATCAAAAAAGTCCCACTCTTTTTGGGTCAGTAATATATTCGGTTGAGGTGTTCGTAGCCCATGGTTAAATTTGAGGTTTTCGGTGGGATACATTATATTTAAAATCCATTTTGCCTTAGATACGATGTTCAAGGATAGAGAGACAAAGTAAAAAAATAAATCATCGTCTTAGTCACAGTGGCGTAACCACTCTGGGAGTAATTGAATCTCTAAGCACTTTTCCTGTATACGTCACTGTTACTCAAATACTTGTAGAGATTTTTCACATCTAAACGCGTCGCGAATTTTAGAGAAACATGTTCAAACTAAACCAATGTATTTTTACCTCAAAAATTCGAATTTATTCCCATAAGTCTTTGCAAACATAATGCCTGTTTTACATCAACAATCATGACGCTGCAGTATGAAGATTTATCTAACTCATTTTAAAGAAAGAAACAAAAGAAAACGGTTTGGCACTCTATTGGCAGTGGTTTTTGAATTTTGTGAAAATTTGATTCTAAAATTTTTCTCAAAACTATATACAGGGTGGATTCTTTAAACGGAACGGTGCTTCTAGCGGGTTAGAATTTGGTTTATAAAAAAATACAAAAACACATCAATTGAGATTTTTAATTTTCTTTAATCGTGCTGTCTTGGATTTTTTTTTATTTCGTTTTGTTTACGAGGTATGGCAAAAAAATATTTTTTTTAAATAAGACATCCTATCTAGTTTGACATTTTTCAATTCTAAAAATACTCTATATCTTATGGTTTCCAAGATAGATGCATGGAATTGTTGTTAATGCCATGTTTTACGGGGGATATTTGAATGAATATCGAAGTTTTCCATACAGATTTGCTATTGCTGGAGAGAGAATTGTTTGCAGATTTCAAAAATTGCAAAATATACAGGGTGTCCTATTTTTTAAAAAAATAAAAAATTGCCATACCTCGTAAACTAAATGACATAGACAAAATCCAAGATAGCACGATTAAAGGAAATTAAAAATCTCAGTTGACGTGTTTGATTTTTTATTCATAACCCGCTAGAAGCACCGTTCCGTTTAAAGAATCCACCCTGTATATTTATTTTTGTGAATAAATCCCTAAAATAATTCGCGAATTTATTTGACGTCGATTTTTCTTTTACTTTTTGTCCTTGACGAAATCCATAGATTAATTGTCAGTGTCAAACAGGCATAAGAAATATTTACAGCCAATTAATTAAACAAGGATGTGAAATGTCACTATTATTGCATATTCCAATATTCGCAATAAAATGTCGAACAGATAGATCGAGGTAGCGCGCAAGCCAAACACAGTTGTCCCTACTGCCAATCTTGTTTCTGTTTCCTTTTTTACACAACCAATTTGGGTGGTTTTAGAAAGATTTATTTTGTTAACCTTTACTTATTGAGATTCAGAATTTGACAAACATCATATTTTGAAACTAACCAAACGTGGAGTTGAGAAAAAGTAAAAAAAAAAAGAGAGAGTTAGGTCTCAAAAAACTGTAAAAATCAAAAACTTTTTACTAAACATATAATACAAGAGGAAAAAAAATTGAAATAACTCAGTAAATTTTAAAGATTTAGAGGAAACAACAGTTGCCATCTTTCTAAAGACAACTTTAAATGTCACCATTTACCTACACTGTCCTTATGACCACTTTAAACCAATAATGTTTAAGCAATAGTCTAATTTTTTTCAAATCCCTTTCTATTACGTTCTAAAATACAGAAAATTCACAAATCCAACCAAATATTTGGCGCCCCCTTCTTAATGGAGGTATCGTAGATAAATAATTTTTAAAATATTAAAAACTTTAAAAAATTCGTCCATTCTTTTTTAAAAAATACCTTTTAACCGGAGTTACCCTTAATTCATCATCATCGGTTCTTGCGGTCTCTTACTAATAGTCTAAGGCTCGCGAAAAAAACATAGAAAAGGACTGTAGAGTGAGCAAGCTGGGTATTGGGACACCTGGCGCTGGGACGATAGTGAATGTCAAAAATTAATTGGTTTCCTCGCAATGTTTTGGAAAGACTAAGGGTTCGTTTATTTATAACTGATGTAATATGAAACTCCAAATAAACAGTCAGGCAGGGTGTGTCCAAAGAGAACTCTGTGCAACGATGTAAATGTCGATAAGAAACATTTTTTAAATATTTTTATTGCATTTTTGGATTTTTGGATTTTCCTTTTAATTCTAACCAACTTTCAACTCAATTAATACTTCTTCAAACTGGATGGAGAGTAAGTTCCACTAATGCTGGAGAGAATTGCCGGGACTGGCACATTCCAAAGAGTTCATTACAGAACCCTGCAGGAAGAAGGTCGGGAAACTCATTGAGCTCACCAGGCAGGAGATCCGGACAATGGTTGATCTGTATGTATACCGGACAATGTAGGCTGAAAGTACCATTGCACAGAACTTTCGTTCTGTGCCAACTTGCTAACTTTCCAGTCCTTTTGGTCAAGATATAATTCATCCTAAAAATATCAGCCTTTCCCCTTTTTCCTTCGCGAACTCTTCGACTGGATACAATCACCCCTGTGTACCCAATATTGCTTACCGCTGCATGTTCTGTGTAGGTTCTTAAAGGACGTATTGGTGCACGTTCCCATGGACCTCCCCAGACCCCAGGCGCACATTACCTTCAAGTGGTTCCACCAGCTGTGGGAGATCGACCAGACCCGTCAAATGACCGCGTCGGTGGGCCCCCCTCCCTACGGATTTCGTGCCCTCTTCAGGTATGGTCTTACCTTTTTAAAATTGGCGCCATTGCCAAACGCCAAATATTCGTACGTTATTGGCCAAGCGAATCCCTACTCTACGCACATTTTACTCACCTTCGGTATGATAAACGCGCGCAGTGTTGCTAGGAACATGATAATTATCAGAACCTATGATAATTTTGGGTGAACCATGATAATTAATAATGACCTATTATCAACCCCTAAATCTACGATAAAACGCCATTTATTCTTATAATCTGTCCAACCCTCGCAGTGAAGACTTTTAAAAAAATTAAGATAAGAAACTGTACAATAATAATAATATTAATAAGTAACAGGAAAGTCAGGAAAAAAAAAGTGGTCAAGGAAAGTCATTGAAATTCTCCGATAAGAGTATCGGAATTGCCATTTATATGCACTTTCAGGGTATTAAAAATGCCCTTAAAACATATAGTAAACTTTTTAGTCAAATTTTATAAAAAAAATCAAGCATTTATCACATGATTTTGGAAATCAATCTAATCGCGTCTTTTCGCGATTCTTCAAAAACCGTCAGAAAATCTGGCCCTAAGTTTAGGCTAACTGCTTTTTTGTCAGGACTTATTTGCTAATATTCCTTAAAATTTAGTTTCTTAATGCTATTCCAGTAAATAAAAAATATTTCAAGTTAAATTTTTGAAGGCAGTATTTCTGAAAAACTCTTTTTTTATTTAAAAATGTATCTTATGAAGCTTATTTTTGTGTGTAAACAAACCTTTAAAACTGTTAACGTACAAAACCATAGACAGCCATGGAATTTGTCTCTGTCACTGTTCGGAAAAGTCACACTAATTCTGTCTTTCCTTTTCCATGGTGAGAATTTTCGACACTTTTTGACGTTTTGTTGTTATTAAAAAAATTACGCAGTGTCTCTTACAACGTTAGGATAAGTGTTAATGATGCTGTGTTTTTATTTTAAATGAGGCAATAAATCGCCACTTTCCAGAATTGTGACTGGTGAGATTTTCTGTCGTTTCTGAAGAATCGTGACCCTATGCCAATTGAAAATTATTTTACAAAAATCGTCAAAAAATCATTTTTGAATAATTTTCCTAAGTAATCTGGCTCACTTTCTCCTTTACTGCGAAACAAAAAGCACAAAAACTGTAGGTACATTGAAATTGAAATTAGTAATTCAATATGTTTTTTTTGGCCACTCAACAATACATTCTAAGCTCATGTCATGCAAAAATAAAAACTATGAATATTTCTCCCTAAACATGATAATTTTTCGAATTGCAGATGATACTTTTTTCCAACCTCCTGGCCACACTGATTCCAGTGCTTTTTTCAATTACATTACAAAATTCGCAGTTAGAGGCAATGTCATGTACAGGGTGATTCAAATTGTTCACTTTTATATGTGTTCGAATACTTCTAGCGGAGATGGAGAAAAACCAACCCCCCTTTGCGAGGCTCAAATTTCAAGACAAGATTTTTGGTGAAAACCGCATTTGGATATGTCCACCTATCTCTGAGCTACGGGGGCTTTTTGAAAAGTCTGCATTTTGGGATAGGACCTGTAACTTTTTTATTTATGAAAATTTCTTTTTGGTGTGAATTGCTTTTTTGTAGATCTTTTAAAGCAGAATCCAGATCTGAAATTGGATTTTATCCGCGAGTTTTAGTTTTCAAGATATAACGCAAAGCTACCTTTTTCCTTAAGGAATACCCTGTTTTTGATTTTATTTTTGTGTTTAGAATTAAATTCTAATCAAAATGAAGCATCATATTTTCTTTTCTTTGCTTTGACAATAAAAATAAAGTAGGTCATGCACTAAAGAGCTGACGACTGGCATAATATGATGTCAGAGCCTACTTAATTCTTTTAATTATTTGGAGTAGGCGGAAATTGAGGCTTCTTCATAAGAAACTTTAACGGGTTCAAATTAATTCTTCAGGACTCATACATGACCCTCTGCGACTATTACTTATGGGGCACATTCAGAGATGGCTGACCTGGCAACAAACAAGACCCGGAAAATAATTTTATGGATTGCGTTAATGCTTTAAGAAATGTAGAACTGCTTAATGCCGCTAAGTGCGCCCGCGACATTTTGAGGACCTTCGATAGTCTTGTTTTTAGTTTTTTTAAATTAGTTTTTTTTTTAATTAAGTTGTTTCAAATGGAGTAGGGTAGGGATACTTCTTGTTATTAGTTATTATTTTGAGATTAATTAGAGTCAAGAATTTTTCAATCTATTTAGTTGTGTTATTAATTACAATATTAAATCTAATAGAAGAATAATATAAATATTTAAAAATGTAAGAAAATATAAATATAAACATTAAATCGAAATTGGTAGAAGCCTTCTTCAAAATGAAAAATGTAGTAGGCCATGACATATTTGACATGACCTTATAAGTTCAGGCAAGTTCATGTCTTCGGTGCATAGCCGGCCACCTTGATGTGAAAAGAAAATGTTGAGTTCTCAAAAGCTACTTTAGAATTTAATTCTGAACACCAAAATAAAATAAAAAACAGGGTGTTCCATAAGAAAAAACGTAACTTTGCATTATATCTTGAAAACCAAAAGTCACTCTGTACTTTTAGAAATGACGTTACCTAGGTATAATTACACGGGTGCGATAGAGATAGGTAGGAACATTTCCACGTTTAATTGCGAATTTTGAGGTTATTGTTAAAATTTCGGCAAAATACTTGTTTTTCTCCGATTCAGAAAGGATTGCTCTATAAAAAAAATCACTTTAATTAATCTGCGTCTTTTTCCACTTCTTATGGAAAAACGGTTTCGTTACCCTACACCGGCTTCATTGGATCGACCATATTATTTTCGTTAGGCCGGTATTACACTATAAAATTTGTCAGAGATCTTTTATGAAACATTTTACAGTGTAAGACCGGTATTACACTATAAAATTTATTTGCCAAAGATCTTTCATAAAAGCGTAGATAGAGGAAATACTGAAGATAGGTAACCTTACGGGCTAAAATGTTAGCAAAAATTTCGTTCGTGGATAACTCCCCAGAGCGCGCATAGTCGCTTTTGGACAACTCGACTGTCATCAACCCAGTGCATTTCGCCGCAGCGAAATCTGTAAGCATAGAAGACATAATCAATTTTCCTTTGCAATCTGTAATAACTCTCCAATGTTTCACTTGACTTCGTATAGGTGGCGCTATTAACTTAGCATTAACATTCCTCCTGCGCTAGATAGTGTAGAAAATAGAAATATCACTGCCATTGTTTAGATTTGGTGGAAATCGAACCGTATATCATTGAATTTAACTTTTTATGACGACATAGAGAATATTCTTCTTGTTCTTATCAGTACTTTTTTAGTGTTAGAAAAAAAAAGATTATCTTGTTGATTTTGTGATTTTTGAAACAAAAACAGTTTTATTCTTGTGATTTATTAACGCTTACAGGTAAGTGTTCCTTGTTTTGCATGTTTTTGTTTTATAGTAACAAAAAACTGTTGGTAAATGTTTTCTCGGTAATTATGCAGTATACGGTTTTCTGCCATTTTTGATTTTTTATGAAAAATTCTTTATGGGGGCACCTATACTAGGGTCCCTAGGACCCCAAATCCGCCTGCGCCCGATTTTTTTTTAAGAGAAAAAAGGGTGCCCGGGGGGGGGGGGGTTGTAATGTTTTTCTGATTGTTTTGGGTTGAGTTGGGTTGGACTGTGTTGGATTGGGTGGTTTTAGTGAAAAAAAAATAAAAAAAAAAACAAAACAACCGGCGCAGGCGGATTTGGGGTCCTAGGGACTCTAGTAGGTGCCACCATAAAGAATTTTTCATAAAAAAATCAAAAATGGCAGAAAACCGTATACTGCATAATTACCGTTTTTTCGCATTAATAATTAAGTAGGTAGGAACTATTTAAAAAAAAAAACATCGGGCAGTTCGGGAATTTCCTAGAAAATTTCAGTTATAAACAAAATATTAAATAGGGTGGGTGCGCCGGTTTTCGACCAATTAACGAAAATTTTGACTTTAGAAGCAAAATTTTTGGGCTTCTCGGCCATTTGAGGCAATAATATGGATACCGATGGATTCTAAATTTAATCGAGATTTCAGAAAAAAAATTTTCTTTTTTTCCGTTATAAAGTTAAGAAGTTAAATAATAAAAACTAAACAAATGTCATTTTTACCCCTTTTCGACCAGCACTTCCCTCGAACCGACCGCCAATATCCCACTTTTCGACTGAGAGGTGTCGAAAATAGACCCGTTTTTGACTAACGAAAAAAACCGAGACTTTGGCCTAGGTGGAGAAACTGGTTATCATTCGACCTTCTTAAATTTATTAACAAAATTATAGGTCGAAAAACTGGGACATCGTCGACCATTTAATTTACTACTAAAAACAGTAAATAATCTACCGTTTATTAAAAAAAGCATTTGTTAATTTTACAAGGTTGGTAAAAAATTCTACTTTATACCTAAAAATTTAACAAATAAACTCAAGAAAAATACCTAGATAGGTAGGTGTTTTATAAAACGTCTTAGGTATAGAGGTACCACATAGCTATAGGTAGATAATTTTAGCGAAAAATAAAGTAGGTTATATACGTAACTAAAATACTGATTAGATTCGTATTAAAAACTGTGTTTTTTAAATCAAAACAACCAAAATTTTAACAAAAAACTCCAAAGAGATAATATGTATTTTATAAATAAGTCTTCTAGCCAGGCAGCACAAATAGATTTTTTTTTAATAGTTTTAGTTTTAAGGTACATAACTAATATTTATAGGTTAACAAACGGTACTTATAAGAACTAAAACTGCTTTTTTTTAAATTTTAAAAACCAAAAATTACACAACCATTATCTATTCTATGCGAGGGGGTATTCACTAGTGTGAAATTTGTGACGCGATTTCGCGTTTAACATATTTTTCCTATGATTTCGCGTGATTTCGCAAAGACTTTTGCGGGATTTCGCGTGATTTCGCAAGGATTTTGCGCGACTTAGCAAGGATTTCGACAAAATGTGATGCGATTTCGCGGAGTGGTTACCCCCTTGATTCTATGATAAGTTTTATGGACCAGGTACTGCACATAGATTAATTTAATTTAAGAAACTCTAAATATAAGGTACTTAAATAACTCATGCTCTGGTTAGGTTGCAAACAGTACTTAAAGGTACTAAAAACAGTTTTTTAAGTCTTACAAACTAAAACAACAATAAATTCCAAATTAAAAATACCTATAGGTACTAATAGATATCTAAAAACCAGGTACAAATCGATTTATTTAAATTGCATTGAGCTGTATTGAAAAAATTTTCTTTTCGTTGCTGTCTTTTTCTTCTCTTTAGTTCCTTTTTCCTTTTTTGGCCTACCTGAAAAAAAACGTTAATAATATAGTAGATAACTAGGCATCAAGGGAAGAAATTGAAAAAGTTCACCCGAGTATAAAGATTTCTGTGGTTTTTCACGAGTACCGAGACGAGTAGATTATTTTTTCTACTTTAAAATGTAAATTTTTATCAGTTTAAATTGGAACGGGGTGGGTTGCTGCTTTTTAATCTAAGCTGGTAACTGCTTAAGTGTCTGTTTATAGGGGTGCCACTGCAATAATGTACACAAGTGGTGTTTGGAATAACAGGTTTGTAGAAAACCAAAATTTATGACGCGTATTTTTTATTTAAAAAAGGAACCACATTTGCTTACCATTAGAATGGTCATCTTTTGTCGAAGGACAAATTTCTTCTGGATCTCTCCTTTTTTTTTGGGTGGCATCTGATGATCGAAAAACAAACACGCGAGTTTTGCTTTGAAAAAATGTAATCCTTAGGGAAATAAATTAAAAATTTAATCCCTAATTTTTTTAAAATAGTGTAAACAACTCGGGGGTGTTTTTTAGTACCTCGACAAATTATAGCCCTCCCGTAGTGGTCGGGCTATAAACTCTTTGTCTCGGGATTAAAAGTACCACTTTAGTCCCTAGGTGTATAATGTACTGTTATCCTTGTCATAATACATAATTTATTCAAAGTTGCTGTGGTCTGAAAACAGGCTAGTTTCTCGACCACCAAAATAGCAAATAAAATAATATGGACGAGGAACAGACTTATTTCTCGACTAGTGAAATAGCCTTTAAAATATTAGGGGGCAAGAAACAGGTCATTTCTCGACCACCTAACTCAAAAGTAGTCGAAAAATAGGCCGGTTTTTCGACCACCTAAAATTTACCAATTTTAAAGCTTCTTATTTCTTAAACTACGTCAAAAAAGGGTAGTCGGAAACCGGACTTAAGATTCTTCGCAACCAGAAGATCTAATTGTGCTAAAAAGGGAATGCATATCTAAAATATTATGGGCGTGAGAGAGCTCAAAACATAACCGTCATTTTTCCATTTTTTGACCATTTGGTCGAAAAACGGATTTTGGATTTTTTCATATTCCGGTTATCCGACTACCTTTATTTTTCAAAAAAAAAATACAAATTCACCAAAAAAATATGTGTATCTGATTAAAAAAACATGTTTGTATATAAAAAACACAAAAAATTATAATAAAATACTAATCTCTATTACTTACCCGCTATTTTCACCGACACTGCACACTAGTAAAAAACTACTAAAATCGAATTTTTCAAATTAGCGTCTACACGTCTCGAGAAAACAGCCTATACTGATGTTATTTTAGGAGGGAGGACTGTCATTTTGATTTGGCTGGTGAAGAGCGCATTGAAGAATGCGTGGAAATGATTCGCGGAAGACATATGGTTCCTGGTTTCTTATTTTTGGGCAAATCCCTGAAAATAGTCGAAAACCGGCTCTGGTCGGGTAACCGGCGCACCCACCCTATAAATAAATTTGGCTTAAGATATTTTAGCATAATTAAAGGGGTAACGTTTTTGTTTAAGAAATTTTTATGCCAAGATTTTGTTCCCATTGTATAGCCTTCTTTCCAAACTTTCGATTTTTAGAATAAAACACTCAGTTTTCTCAAGTTTTCACTTTTTTTTTAGCTTCAAAAAAGTACTGCAATAAAACCATTTTTCTCTGTTAAAATGAAAAATATTTAAGGTTGTTGAAGAGAGACAGCAGGCTATTAAAAAGTATTTTAGAGAAAGATGGAAATAATTTAAGGCAATTGTTTACTAAAAATTTCTGTTTTGTCATCTGTCTGTCATCTTGAGTGTTTTTTTTTATCCAAAAAACGACAAAAATTGTAATTGTTTATCGTGTAAGTCATAAGGTGGTATTAATTTCTTTCAATCAAAGTTCTTTATAGTGTTTAAAATTACAAAAAAACGTGTATATAAGTGTATTTTAGCACATCTTAAAATAATTGAACAGGTATTTAACTAAATTATTTCCAGGTTCATCATGGTAGATGATTCTATTTTGTAATGTGGCCGCTAAATATTTAAATTTGAAAACAAATTGTTGTTAAGTTAAAATAAAAAAGCATATTTAAAAAAATTAAATACAATAAATACCTATAATAGAAATAAGATTATAGCATTTATTATATTTATGCTCATCAACTAATATAATATATAATAAAATAATTTTTTTCGAAATATTTTTGCAATGCTTAAATGCGACACTCTTGTATCCCAAAACTAAATTTTTGGAAAAAAAGGAACTTTTAATCCAAATAGCTACTGTCATAGGGAGGAGAATTTATAATAAAATGGCAAAATAAAAATCATATGCACGACACCACTAAAGATGACAGATATCAACTAAAATTTTTAGTACACAATTGCCTTAATATTTTTGCACTTTACTAAATTATCTCTCCATCTACCTCTAAAATTCTGCCCTCTCTCATTAAATATTTTTCATTTTAGCAGAGGAAAGATGTTTTTGCAGTACTTTTTTGAACGCTAAAAAACCGGTGAAGGCTTGAAAAATTTGAGTGTTTTATTCGAGGTTTTTTTCATAATATTGTATTGTCATCGGATCTACTTTGCTGTGCCAAATTTCACTAAAATCGGTTCACGGGAAGTGTGTCAATGAATTTAGCCCCTTATTTTCAAACCTTAACCACCCCCTACCCACCAATTTTTTTTTCATAATATTGTATTATCATCCGAACTACACTACTGTGCCAAATTTTATTAAAATCGGTTTACGGGAAGTGTGTCAAAAACGAATCGCAAAATTTGATAGTCAGGCAGACTGTAAAGTTAAATATAATCGTTTAATAATAATAAAAACTGTCTTGCTTCATTCAGCATATTCATGAATTTCTATTATGATCTCTCTACCAGCTCCCATTCCCTTAGCAACAAGTTCATTCATTTACGGCACTGATAAACCGGTATTCAGCAAAGAATCAAAAACTTGCGGTAATTCCCCTTTCATGGCTTGGCTGGCTGTTCGGATACCGTCGGCTTTCGTCGGATATTAGCATGTATCCTCGTTGCCAGCACTACCTATTTATTGCGGTCTCCGCTAGCGCCCTCTAACAGTTACTCGGCAAAACAAAATTTTTGGTTTCCATACTTTCCGCAAGGTAAATGGGGGGCACCACTTGCCTGATCAGGGTTTATAACGAGTGGAAGTGCAACGGACTATTCTCACTTCCACTTATCAGTTACATATCTTAAGTATTTTCTATCTACGATAAAAGAGAGATCAAACAACTTTTACAAAAGATCTTTGACAAATAAATTTTATAGTGTAATACCGGCCTAATACCATATTTTATAAAATATTTATTTTTTTATAAAATATGGTATATTTTTCACTGTAAATTCTTTCATCAAACATGTTTTACGAAAGATCTTTGACAAATAAATTTTACAGTCACTATAAAATATAATACCTATAGTGTAATACCTGCCTTAGACTGCCCAACTTTTTATAAAATGGTAATAAGAAAACATGTGGTGCCATCTATACTCAAGAACTTCTCACTAATTTTACATCTTCTTTGTATCCATCGCATTGTTTCAAATAAAGTTCGAAATTTACTTCTTGCGCCATCTTTCAGACAGAATTCGTACTAAAATTATATACGTTTCACACCCACCGCAATTTTCTACATAAAATCCAATATTTAGCTGTCGCCCGTCACGCCATCTACAAACTGCGATTTGTACATAGATTTCTGGGGTCTTCTATTCGAAAACTATATGGTTTAAAGATATTTGTCAAGGTGGCGCCACAATGGTTACTTATGTTAGTTCGGTAATCAGCGCTTAGATAGCAGCACTAATTTTAAAACGGTATAATTATATCTCTCCCATGTATTATGCCAAGTTTTGTTAAAATATCTTGCTTATCTTCGTAATCGTTATTTTAGCCCAGTGTTGTCAGGAGTTTCATCTATTAGTGGACTCTACCACAATTTTTGGCATGAATCCTATCCTCGGCAATGACCACAGTACACGGACCCGTGTACTGTGGTAATGACTGTCACATCGATGCCAATGACCCTTTACAGACCCCCTAATTTACCATAATTTAGAAAAATCAGTCGGAATTAAAAATCGTCAAAATTTAATTTGCTTTTTCCCCTAAATAATTCAGAAGAACATTTCAAGAATCATAAATTTTAAGGACTTTTTTTGCAAAAATCTTTGCCAACATTGATATTTACTTTAAAAAAAAACTTTTTTGAGGGAGAGCTCGCTATTCATTGATTTTGTTATTTATTTACCTTCGCTAAATCCCTTTTTAGGTAAATATCAATCTTGGCAAAGATTTTTGCAAAAAAAGTCTTTAAAATTTTGGATTCTTGAAATGTTCTTCTGAATTATTTAGGGGAAAAGGCAAATTAAATTTTGACGATTTTTATTTCGGACTGATTTTTCTAAATTATGGTAGTTTTTTTTGAGGGAAAGCTCGCTATTCATTGATTTTGTTATTGATATTTACGATTTTAGTTTTATTTTGTTTCAAAAATGACATTTTTAGTGTTATTTTCTCATAAATTATCCCCTGCGGATAATTAAAACAACAGGGTAATTAAACATGTTGAAATCTGATTGCCCCCCTCGATTTGAGGCTATATGTCCTCGCCTGCTTTCTTACACCTAAGTGGGATGCGGTTAATTTTTTTGCAGTAAAAATTAGCCGTTTGAAAAAATACAGTAATTTTTCTCCAAATATGGTAATTGTTCAACCTCGTTTCTGGTAGTAAATTCCCGAGTTCCTGGCAACACTGCTCTGGCCTCACTGATAAGTCTGATTCATTGCCTAGGGTGGGTCCCAGAAAATTAGACTTTTTGCATCCAATGTATGGCACGATTTAAAAAAAAACATACCTAGAAATCATATATTTCAAATTTTAAGTTGCCAATGTCAAAAATGACGCATTGTAAAATTCTAAGATGGTGAACAATTTTAAAAAGTTGTAATTTCTCATACCTCATGAAACTTTTTCTAGTGTGCCACTGGCACAAAAATAGTTTTTCTCACGCAAACACACAAATGGTAAAGAATTACTACTACTTTGAAAATTCAACGTCAAAAGTTTTTTAATTTCAACCTTTTTTAGTAAAAATAAAACGTAATTCAAATATTTCACCGAATTTTAAAAGTGACAAACTTTTATGTTTCTTAAAAATGAAGCTTTAAAAAAATAAATTTTTGAGACCGTGGTGCACATGGGGATAAAAAGTTGCAACTTTTTAGGACACCGCACCCGACACGGGAGAGCGCCGACATAGGCCGATTTCTTTCATTTTTGGATATGTTATAGCCCCTGAGAATGAAAAAAGATGTTTATCGTTTTAAAATACAACTCCTGTAAATATTATGATTTCCACTTGATACGCTCCTGTGGCCAAACCAAAGTCCCCACCACATTCTTTCATACATTTTTAAGAATGAAATCCGTCGCTGTCGGCGCTCCCCCGTGTCGGGTGCGGTGTTCTTTGTGTGATCTACACCTGAAAAGGCAAAAATGTATTTTTTTAAATAGATCAAATAAAATTAAACTGAACTAACACTTTTTACGTTAATTTTTTTTAATCCGACCATTGGTTACAAAACTATGGTCAATCAATTTTTTTGTGTCCTAGCACCCTGTATAATTAATATCAAGAGCAATAGCTGCCAAAAAGCCTTTTTTTTATACCTTCGTCAAAAACATGATTTTAGTAACTGTCTGCAGATAACTAAAGCATGGCTTTTTTGGTTACCGATACAAAAAAACTTTTTTTGATCACGGGTGCAAAAAAAGATTTATGTCGGTTTTTTACCCAAAATTAAAGAGAAATAGCGGAAAATATTGGAAAAATCACTATGGAAACCATAGTTATTTCATTTACCAGTCGCCTTGATTTATAGTGTAAAGATGGTGTATTGCAAGAAGTGCTCTTCGAACGAGATTTTTTAAAGTATTTTCATGTTTTTCTTGGATTTTTTGATAAGGGTATTAAAAAAATTGTGTTAACAACTCGCGACTAAACTGTGCTTTTTTTTAGTCGCGTTTTTAAATACCTCGCTGCGCTCGTTATTTAAACCAACGCTTGTAAAAAACCACTAGTTGTTAAAACTACTATTTTTATCGATCCAATCCTCAAACTAAAATGTTGTGTTTCTGTTACCATTTTAGGAGGCACCTTACAAGAGGTATAATCCGACCCATAGCAAAAATCAGTCCCAAAGCCAACCCATTCCCGGGTTTCCAAAAACCACAGTTTAGCCCGGAGAAGTACGGCACCTCAGTACAAAACGTTGCCCAGGGAGTTGATCGACGGCAAAAAATATCAAATGCATTATGGTAGCTCGTTGCTGGGAAAAAAGGTGTGTAAACGACTGTTAAATATGCGAAAGTTGGATTTAAAAAAAATATATTTTATTTAACTTCACATATCTATTTTGACCAACTTCTACATATCCGATTAACTTAAAATTTGGTAATTGGTTTATAGTTCTGGTGACAATACAATATTATAAGAAAACTACGTTGGGGGGGGGGGGTCGTTAAAAGAGGTAAGAGGGGAACGATGAATTTAAAAATTCAAAAATTATTAATTTTGAACGAAAACTGCAACGAATCTTCAGTTTTAAATTTTATGTTCCAATTAATATTTCTAATTTTGGTAGTTAAAACTACGTAGGTGGGGTGTGGTTAAGAGGTTGTGGGAAAGTTTTGAAAATTAATAACTTTTCAGTCAAAGCTGCGACAAACATGTAGTGTTCAGTTTTATGTTTTACTAAATATTTTTTTGTTTTGGTTAAATGACTATGTATTCTGACTAGTAGTAGTAGAGAAGGGGCGGCGCGAAGCCTGGCAAGTAGGCTTCTGCCTTACCCCGAGCCTGCCCCTAATCCACCGCCTGCACCACTGGTCTGGCAGTCTGCTCATCTGGTTTCACTGTTCTAATAATTTCGTTTTTTTACAGATTCCATCTAATCCACCCAAACGCTGTGACAGCGAGGGTACTGAAACGACCACTGTTGAAATCCACCACGTACAAACGTCAAGCCCTTTGCCTTTGCCCGCCTATCCGAGTTCTGACAGCTTAAGACGTCTCCTAGTGCGTCGCATTGTAAACTGAACACGTCCCAGTCGTGGGGCGCCGAGGAGCAGGAGTTGATTAAGTCGTTATCGTTGCAGCACAGGAACGGATCGGATGCCAGTTTTAAGGTAAAACATGATTTTATGCACTTTAAAGAATTAATCTAGTACACTATCGGCATCATAAAAGTGGTACGTGATAAACTTAGGTATTTTTTAAATTGCATGGTTAACTACCGTATTATATTTTGTGACAGATTGGTACTAAAATGTGAAAATATTGACATCAAAAATTGCTTTCAAAAATAATTTTTATATTACAATTATACGCTAACCCATAAAACAACTGTAACAAAAATTAAAAAACACAACTGTAACGAACATTTTAAAACAACAGAAACAAATTATTAGGCATATAAATTTTAATATCTAGTCATTGCGCCATTCACCTCAATTAAACCGTTTAACCTTCTTGGTAGAGAATCAGCCAAAATTTCAAAAAGGTTTTCATTTTCACCAATCACTTCTTCATAAGCATTGGCTATTAACTGGACCAAGTGATGTTGATTTCCCGGCACAATATTAAAGCTTTCTGTAATGTATGCTAAAAGACATAAATATGTGAATAAAATTTAAAAACTCTCTAATAATTTCTTTATCAAACCACTGTTTTCGACGCTTGTCCTTGATTCTTTTCAACAGATAGTCAGTATTAAATGGACATTACTCAAATTAGTTTTGTTTCATTTATATTTCCTGAATTCATATTAAAAGATATTTTAGCTTTTTTGAAACTAAACCCCAGATATTTTCCATAGGATTGGCGTCTGGGGTTTTCGCAGGCCCAGGAAGAACTTCAATATTTTGCTCCCGAAACCAAGTTTGGCAAATTCTGGCCGTATGAGCAGGGCAGTTGTCTTGTTGAAAAATAAACTGGTCTTGATAAAGTTCTGTGACGGCCTGGTGTTCTCTAAAATGTCCACGTAAAGATGTGCTGTGAGCCTTCCATTGATTCGAAATAGAGCACCATGACCTCTAGCAGAAATCCAACCCCACATATTTACCGAAAATCTTCTAGCGCGATCTCATAGCGCGTTCTTGGTGGACGATAGACCCGAATTTGTTTTCTGTCACTACAGGACTGGAAAACTTTTTAATCGGAAAATATTACCTTTCGCCAAAAGTCTGGTTCCTTTAGAGAGTAATTAAGGGCAAAAAGTAACCTGGCCTGTTTTTTTTTTTCATTCGTAAGTTTAATTTTTTTAGCGGCTACACGACATCTTAGATTAGAGCCTTTCCTTACGCGATTTCGTGCTACTCTTACACATCCTAGATAAGGTCATAATCTTGTTCATCACTTGAAACTTTCTATAAATCAGTCCCTTGTTTTCTCTCTATTGTCTGATCTTCTCATGGTTTTTTAATTTTTATAATCGTGGTTTTACTGCGTCCATAATGTCCAGCCAGGTCCCTAATTGACCATCCTAGTTGTAGTTTTGCCAGGAGTTGGGCTTTATCAAATAAAGAAATTTGTAGAGGCATTTTTTATATATTTGTCAGACTGAAATACAGAATGACATACTTTGACAGTTTACGAAAAATACAATAATGGGTGACTTTGTTTGTAAAAATAGACCAAGGTATTACAACAAAAGTTATTATATTATTTATTATATATATTTTTTAATTTTATGGATGGCTATACGTGCCTGCGGGCGACATTTTTTTGTAAGCGTTTCATGAAGTACTGCGACTGTTGAATCTTAATTTAAAATACGTACGAACCTTTTTTAGTCGAGTTCCAGCACGGAATCCGATTCGCTGCCGTTTGCCAACGAGAATGCTGGTACGATCCGGACCCGAGCCAATACGAGACAGTCCGAATACCACCGAGCGTCGCCTCAGCCGAGGGGCGGCCTTCCTCCCCATCCGTCCCCCACTCCGAACCGGCCGCAGAGTGTGGCCGGTACTAGGCCGAGCAGTTCAAGGTAAATACATGAGAAAACTGGTAAAAAATTGAGCAACCCCATTTTTAGCCATCCATACTAATATGGAGGCTATTTGGATCGGATTACTCAAAAACCGCTTTACCGATTTTTATCAAATTGGCACAAAAATCCTTTGCCACCAGACGCTTAGCTGATTAGTTTTTGATGGTGGTGGGGGTTTGACAACCGGGTAGGAGGGGGGATTAAAGTTTTTTTAAATTTGCAACTCACGAACCGTAGCAGCGGTTTTTACATTAAGATTAATTGTATTGGCAATCAAAATAGATATTTATTAAAAAATCCTTTTAAGAACAAGCTTTTATTAAATGCACTCAAACGTAGAAAATAATTTTTTATCTCTCTTATACCATAATAAAAGCGATGGGCGCAAATTAAAAATTTTAACTTTAGGTATCGTCAGTGGCTGTTCCTCTTTTGTAGTTCTCTCTTTGTCACAAAACTTTTAATTTGCTCCAATCGCTTTTATTATGGTATAAGAGGGATAAAAAATATTTTCTACTTTTGAGTGCATTAATAAAAGCTTGTTCTCTAATAGTAGTTTTAACCACTAGTGGCTAAATTAGTGCTTTTTTACAAGCAGTTTCATATTTTTACGATGTTTTTAAATGATTTTGTCGTAAATACTTGGTGAAAGCTGGCGGAAATGGCTTAATTTTTAGACAAAAATAATTAGTTTTTTCAATATTACTATTTTCCGCTATTTCTGTTTAATTTTGGGTAAAAAACGAAACGAAATCTTTTTGTACCCGTGATAAAAAAAAAGTTTTGTTGCATCGGTAACCAAAAAAGCCATGCTTTAGTTATCTGCAGCCAGTTACTAAAATCATGTTTTTGATGAAGGTATAAAAAAGTTTTTTTTAAATAAATATTTTGTAATTTTTAGATTTGTCCCTAAATCGTTTTTAATCCGCCATATTGAAATTTTCAAATCTTATCAAAAATTCATATCCCCTTCCCGAAAAACCCCTGTATTCCAATTTTGATTGAAATCGAACAAACTAAATCTTTTTCCCCCTCCACTTCGTTAGAGGGAGGTGGGTAAAATCGTCCATCTTGAATCCGCCACATTGAATTTTTAAAATCTGATTAGAAATTCGTTATCTCCATCCCCAAGCGCCCCAACACACCAAATTTCAACGAAATCGGGCGTACTTCACCTGTACCCCCCTCCACCCCCTTCTAATAGGGGGAGCTGTTAATTTCATCACACTATATTCTTGTATTGTCACCGCAACTATATAAGCATGCCAAGTTTGAAGCCGACCGGATATCGGGAAGTTGGTCAAAATTAAGTTGCAAGAAACATAGTGCGTTATTACATACATTGCAAGTTAAATAAAAGCTTGTAAAGAAATTGCTTTTTTTAAATTTTTTATGGGTGGCTACACATGCCTGCTGACGTAATTTTTTTAATCAATTTTAAAATTAATTAGTTACCAAACTAAGCGGTTAATTTTTTTTAAATATCTTTTTTATATTTATATTTTGTTGTCCGTTATTTGACAGGTAGCTTGACAGAAGGCTCAAAACAGAGTTTCCTTCCTTATTAGAGAGGGAGAGGGCGAAACATATCTAAATAAAGTGATATTTACCTCTTTTAAAAAATTTAATGTGTCGCAGACGAAAACTTTGCACGTTTCAAGTGTTGTCGACGTCACCTCTGCATGTTTTCTTTCAGTGAGTGCGTTCATATCTTATAATTTGGCCGCTCTCCAAGAGGGGCCGCCCCGAGCAGTCACCCGGATTGTCGGGTGCCTGCACGGCCCTGGTACTGGCAGCTTCTAACGGCTCTCTCCTACCTTGGCACTGTATGAACAAAATAAGTTGCTAATACACGACCAAAAATTTTGCATATTATGAGTTTTAGCCCATTAAAGCGTTGTATAATAAGCTGATCATAAAATGATTTTAGTAAGCATATTTTATCTTATAAAATAAAAAAACCTAAATGAATTGAGACATATCCCAGTACTCAGAAGTGTTTAAAGTACCTACCTTAGAGGCTTAAACAGAAGTCAGGCTTAGTTTTCTTAGTACCTCACGAAGTCTATCCATGGCATAAATAACTATACTGTATTGCATATTTATATATTTATTTTGTTTTTTAAATTTTAAAGTTTTTTTCACAGTGAGTCTTGTACTCTCTTTCCAATATGATAGACTGGTCCATTAATTTGGCCTGGTCTTCCTTTAAAAAACTTACTTTACCAAAACTGTTATGCTTTAGCTCAAACTAGGGATTCCTGATCATGGCAGCCTGAGCTTCCAAAACATGTCAGGTGACCACCAATCATAAAATCATAAAATTTTGAAAATTTGGTCATAAATTCATAAGACAAAATTACTTCCCAGCTGGTGGTTACCCTGAGAAAGACCAATTTGTTTGATTTATTTACATTTTTACAAATATAATGTATTCATATGTTATTATTTTATTAACTAATTAGCTAATGTTTGTTTCATTTGTTTTTGCAGTTAAAAGAACGTGCTCTTTAATTCTTAATGGAGTCAATGTGACCAGACAAGTTAATCTCACAACAAAAGGCCAACATTTCTATAGGAAAGTTATTGAGAGTAGTAAGAGATTGCATAAAATCAGCAGTTAAGTGCAATCATTCCAGAGAAGATTAGCACTCACAGAAAATGCTGGTATTCATTACAACCACCTTATGGAGAAGGTAAATAATGCCACTTATGCATAATAATCAAGTGGTAAGACTTACAGGCTATTGTCTAAGATTTTTGTTTTGCCAAGTAAAAGTTAATTAAAATAACTGTTTGTGAAGTTTACAGCAGTAAACTTTTAAGTCGTGATAATGATGTTTACAATGAACTTATTGATGACCTGCAGTATAAAAACTGTAAGTTGACAAAACGAGGAACATACTTTAATTTTTTATTTGGCAAGACGCAAACTTTAGTGTATTTTTTAATCCCTAAAGTGTGTGTGAAGTTTTAGATATATTTCTAAATAGGGAAATGCAAATGTATTTTGGAACTATTCCTTGCTTAAATCATCCGCAACAAAGTTAATTATTAGGTGTTGTTTGTTCTGGTGGTTTAAGCAAGTTAATAAAATAGGGAAAGGGCAAGACGAAAAATTTGTAAGATTTTCTAAAATAGGAGATTATTGCGATAAACAAAAAAAATTAGGATTTCATATATGGCAAGCCGTGGCAAGTCAAACAAAAAAGATTTGGAAAAAAATAATGTTTTCTTGCTGGAGGCTTTATTGAATTTCGTGTATTAAATTATTACTAAAGGCAATTATCCTCGCAATTATCTATGGAATAATTTTAACAATAATAATTTCTAGGTAATTTATTTTCTTTTTAAATAATTTTTACCTCGATTTTTACCATAAGTTAATATTTTGTGTTTTTACTTATTTTACCAAGTGATTCATCATATTTTTCACCTCCTTTTTACTCCCTTAGCATTGGAGGGATAACAAATGTTAAACTTTGTAAAAAAGGAATTCTTGTATTCAACACTCCAATAATAAGTTATATAAGGAAGTGAAAAATATAATGAACCCCTTGTATTGTTTTTAAACCTGTATTTGGAAAATGTACTTCCATTTTTTTTAATTACACATCCTTATTTATCATGTCTTTATCTTTTTACCCAACATTTTATAAGTTAAATTCTCAATAAAACTATACAATAAACGGTTTTGTAAAAGGACCTCACCTATGAAATTAAAAGGCAATATGTTTTTTTCATAAATACATAAACACGTTTGTCTTTTAAGTTCAGTGCGCCCAAAAACAAAAAAGTTTAAAAAATTCACAAAAACACTCTTTATCTTTTTGTTTTTTGGGCACATTGTGGTCCTTTTTGCTATTCAAAGAAAAATCGATATTACATTACATTTGTAAAGTAATATTGATTTTTTATTTAAAAATTAAATTAAAAAACAGTGGCGGTACACTGAATCAGTGGGAAATAGGTCGATCGTTTCGTTCATTTCTTCTTTTGATTCGAATTCCTCCGCGCGGAGTAAACTTTATGAAAATACAGATTATTTGGTCAGGTCATCAGAGTATTTCGTATTTAGCTGTATCGACCTTTTTTATATTGTTTTTTTTTTGGCCACAATTTTTATAATTTAATTTCAAATGACTGATTCAATGATCGATTCGTTCAATAGAAAATGATCGACTTACCTATCTCTAACCGAGACTGCCGAGTTCCTGCGGGCTCACGAATATATCAGAAAATTTCCACAAGCTGCTAGCGAGATGTTATGATAACATCTCGAACCGACTCTCGCAACAGCACGCTCTCTGCTCTTGCAAAAGAGGCGGTTAAGACCGTGCCAAACAATAGGTGCTTTCGCCACTTCATCCACACTTCTTAACAACCGTGACTATACATGATACTCGGTTTCTTCTATTAATATAAAGGAAGTTTATAGTAATCCGGACCTTTAACCTAAATGCTTCAACTTGGGAAACTCAGAGTCATAAAGTCTCAAAATACAAAATTTATTTAAAATTTGGTAGGTTACACGTGTTTCGCCTACATAGACATCTTCAGACCTGGTATATAAAAAGTCACGGTAGAGATTAACATTTAAAGAACATTACACAGGTTTAAAATATAAAAATATTAAACAATTTGTTTTTGTTTGTAAAATGTAGAATGAGTCTCCTTTGTTTAAATGTTTTTTATTTTTATTTTTTAAACTTGTGTAATGTTCTTTAAATGTTAAATAAACACGCCTACCAAATTTTGAATAAATTTTGTATTTTGAGACTTTATGAGTTTCCTAAGCCTTTTCAATTCTTTAAACTAAAGATATAGGAGTACAGTTTTACCTATATTAAATGATAGATGTTGAGATGAAAACCTTTAATCGCCCCCTATTATTTTATTTAAAACCACCCAGGGTAGATCCTATTCACTGTCGTCCTTGAAAACACTCGTCCTGTAGCTGCAACTAGAACATCTCTTACTTGGCGTATATTTTCCCGTTGATTTCTGAGAGCAAGAAGTCAGATGTCGTAAATCACGACCTTGTAATAATCTAGGGCGTCGAGAACCCGTACGACGTCTATCAGTCTCATCATTGGACCACCTTCTCCAAACTCTTAACATTGTTAATGGATTGGTATTAACCCTTCTTGCAATTTCCCGTAAACCCCTTCATGCTCACATACGTCCTTCTCGAAGTCGTTTAAATGATGAAATTGTTGGCGACCGCGAACTCTTGGCATTTTTATTTTTTAGGTAAACTGTAAGCGATCTAAAAAGACCAAATACTACGAGTCGGTTGTTTTTGAAAATGAATAGAAAATATCTGTGAAAAAAGGAAAGATTAAAAGACAAAAAATTTATGAAATATTTCTTTTGAGATAAGGTATACACACAAATAATTTTCATTCAAATAATTATCCATATACATGGTGTTGCATTTTTTTGTTCTCTAGTATATATCCAAAACCGAAAGGGCAGAAAATTCAAATTTTACATACTTAAAGAATTTACAAAAAAACCTCGTTTTTTTTTAATGGAATCCCTTGTATATTTTTGCAAATTTAAATAGGGATTTCCTTTCTAATTTCAAAAATTCCAAATATAGTAACTTTTTCTCTAACGTTTTTTAAATATCAAAATGACAAAAACAGTTTGAGTCTATCCGCAATAGGAAAAAAATTTACCTTTTTTATTTAAGTTTTCTCGTAAACCAAACAAGTTACAAGGCTAATATTTTAGAATTATTATGGCATTTTCCATAATAGCACTTACAGGAATTAAAATAAAGCAAATTCGTTATTCAAAAAAATCTTGTAAAAAAATTTCTGACTAAATGGGTACCCCAAAATCACATATTTTCAGGTTTTAAAAATACTTCCCGTTGAATTATGAAATCACTTAATAGCTTATTTTATACCTTTCGGCACTTGCTTTATTCTCGTATTAATTATAGTCCCCTGTCTAAATTGGTTCAGGAACTACCGGTTCCCAAAGTGAACTCAGTTTTTGATTTCGGGGCAGTGTTTTACTTTTGATTTTTTTTTATTACGCCTAAAGTAAAAGCTTTGGACCAAGAAAAGCACCAGTTTACCTAGGTTTTCGGGTGCGCTGAAAACAAAAACAATAACAGTTTGAGTTTATCTGCAATAGGAAAAAAGTTTACAAAATTTTGACAAAAATTTAAAAATTCACATTTTTGATTTAAGTTTTCTCGTAAACCAAACAAGTTACAAGGCTAATATTCTAGAAGCAGTATGGCCTTTTCCATAATAGCACTTACAGGAATTAAAATAGGGTAAATTCATTATTCAAAAAAATCTTGTAAAAAAATTTCCGACCAAATGGGTACCCCAAAATCGCATATTTTCAGGTTTTAAAAATACTTCCCGTTGAATTATGAAATCGGCACTTGCTTCATTCTCGTGTTAATTATAGCCCCCTGTCTAAATTGGTTCAGGAACTACCGGTTCCCAAAGTGAACTCAGTTTTGGATTTCGGGGCATTTTTTTCCTTTTGATTTTTTTTTATTTCGCCTGAAGTAAAAGCTTTGGACCAAGAAAAGCACAAGTTTACCTAGGTTTTCGGGAGCGCTGAACACAAAAACAATAACAGTTTGAGTTTATCTGCAATAGGAAAAAAGTTTACAAAATTTTGACAAAAATATAAAAATTCACATTTTTGATTTCAGTTTTCTCGTAAACCAACCAAGTTACAAGGCTAATATTTTAGAAGTAGGATGGCCTTTTGCATAATAGGACTTACAGTAGTTAAAATAAGACAAATTCAGTATTCAAAAAAATCTTGTAAAAAAATTTCCGACCAAATGGGTACCCCAAAATCGCATATTTTCAGGTTTTAAAAATAATTTCCGTTGAGTTATAAAATCACTTAATAGCTTTACAAAATTTTGACAAAAATTTAAAAATTCACATTTTTGATTTCAGTTTTCTCATAAACCAAACAAGTTACAAGGCTAATATTTTAGAAATAGTATGGCCCTTTCCATAATAGGACTTACAGGAGTTAAAATAGGGCAAATTCATTATTCAGAAAAATCTTGTAAAAAAATATCCGACCAAATGGGTACCCCAAAATCGCATATTTTCAGGTTTTATAAATACTTTCCGTTGAGTTATAAAATCACTCAATAGCTTTACAAAATTTTGACAAAAATTTAAAAATTCACATTTTTGATTTCAGTTTTCTCGCAAACCAAACAAGTTATAAGGCTAATATTTTAGAAATAGTATGGCCCTTTCCATAATAGGACTTACAGGAGTTAAAATAGGGCAAATTCATTATTCAGAAAAATCTTGTAAAAAAATTTCCGACCAAATGGGTAAAAAAATACTTTATCCCTTTCGGCACTTGCTTCATTCTCGTGTTAATTATAGTCCTCTGTCTAAATTGGTTCAGGAACTAGCGGTTCCCTAAGTGAACTCAGTTTTAGATTTCGGGGCATTGTTTTACTTTTGATATTTTTTTATTTCGCCTAAAGTAAAACCTTTGGACCAAGAAAAGCACCAGCTTACCTAGATTTTCGGGTGCGCTGAACACAAAAACAATAACAGTTTGAGTTTATGTGCAATAGGAAAAAAGTTTACAAAATTTTGTAAAAAATATAAAAATTGACATTTTGATTTCAGTTTTCTCGTAAACCAACCCAGTTACAAGGCTAATATTTTAGAAGTAGTATGGCCTTTTCCATAATAGGACTTACAGTAGTTAAAATAGGGCAAATTCAGTATTCAAAAAAATCTTCTAAAAAAATTTCCGACCAAATGGGTACTCCAAAATCGCATATTTTTAGGTTTTAAAAATACTTTCCGTTGAGTTATGAAATCACTTAATAACTTACTTTATACCTTTCGGCACTTGCTTTATTCTCGTGTTAATTATAGTCCCTTGTCTAAATTGGTTCAGAAACTACCGGTTCCCAAAGTGAACTCAGTTTTGAATTTCGGGGCATTTTTTTTCCTTTTGATTTTTTTTTATTTCGCCTGAAGTAAAAGCTTTGGACCAAGAAAAGCACCAGTTTACCTAGGTTTTCGGGTGCGCTGAACACAAAAACAATAACAGTTTGAGTTTATCTGCAATAGAAAAAAAGTTTACAAAATTTTGACAAAAATTAAAAAATTCACTTTGTTGATTTAAGTTTTCTCGTAAACCAAACAAGTTACAAGGCTAATAATTTAGAAGTAGTATGGCCTTTTCCATAATAGGACTTACATGAGTTAAAATAGGGCAAATTCGTTATTCATAAAAATCTTGTAAAAAAATTTCCGACCAAATGGGTACCCCAAAATCGCATATCTTTAGGTTTTAAAAATACTTTCCGTTGAGTTATGAAATCACTTAATAGCTTATTTTATACCTTTCGGCACTTGCTTTATTCTCGTGTTAATTATAGTCCCTTGTCTAAATTGGTTCAGAAACCATCGGTTCCCAAAGTGAACTCAGTTTTGAATTTCGGGGCATTTTTTTTCCTTTTGATTTTTTTTTATTTCGCCTGAAGTAAAAGCTTTGGACCAAGAAAAGCACCAGTTTACCTAGGTTTTCGGGTGCGCTGAACACAAAAACAATAACAGTTTGAGTTTATCTGCAATAGAAAAAAAGTTTACAAAATTTTGACAAAAATTAAAAAATTCACTTTGTTGATTTAAGTTTTCTCGTAAACCAAACAAGTTACAAGGCTAATAATTTAGAAGTAGTATGGCCTTTTCCATAATAGGACTTACATGAGTTAAAATAGGGCAAATTCGTTATTCATAAAAATCTTGTAAAAAAATTTCCGACCAAATGGGTACCCCAAAATCGCATATCTTTAGGTTTTAAAAATACTTTCCGTTGAGTTATGAAATCACTTAATAGCTTATTTTATACCTTTCGGCACTTGCTTTATTCTCGTGTTAATTATAGTCCCTTGTCTAAATTGGTTCAGAAACCATCGGTTCCCAAAGTGAACTCAGTTTTGAATTTCGGGGCATTTTTTTTCCTTTTGATTTTTTTTTATTTCGCCTGAAGTAAAAGCTTTGGACCAAGAAAAGCACCAGTTTACCTAGGTTTTCGGGTGCGCTGAACACAAAAACAATAACAGTTTGAGTTTATCTGCAATAGAAAAAAAGTTTACAAAATTTTGACAAAAATTAAAAAATTCACTTTGTTGATTTAAGTTTTCTCGTAAACCAAACAAGTTACAAGGCTAATAATTTAGAAGTAGTATGGCCTTTTCCATAATAGGACTTACATGAGTTAAAATAGGGCAAATTCGTTATTCATAAAAATCTTGTAAAAAAATTTCCGACCAAATGGGTACCCCAAAATCGCATATCTTTAGGTTTTAAAAATACTTTCCGTTGAGTTATGAAATCACTTAATAGCTTATTTTATACCTTTCGGCACTTGCTTTATTCTCGTGTTAATTATAGTCCCTTGTCTAAATTGGTTCAGAAACCATCGGTTCCCAAAGTGAACTCAGTTTTGAATTTCGGGGCATTTTTTTTCCTTTTGATTTTTTTTTATTTCGCCTGAAGTAAAAGCTTTGGACCAAGAAAAGCACCAGTTTACCTAGGTTTTCGGGTGCGCTGAACACAAAAACAATAACAGTTTGAGTTTATCTGCAATAGAAAAAAAGTTTACAAAATTTTGACAAAAATTAAAAAATTCACTTTGTTGATTTAAGTTTTCTCGTAAACCAAACAAGTTACAAGGCTAATAATTTAGAAGTAGTATGGCCTTTTCCATAATAGGACTTACATGAGTTAAAATAGGGCAAATTCGTTATTCATAAAAATCTTGTAAAAAAATTTCCGACCAAATGGGTACCCCAAAATCGCATATCTTTAGGTTTTAAAAATACTTTCCGTTGAGTTATGAAATCACTTAATAGCTTATTTTATACCTTTCGGCACTTGCTTTATTCTCGTGTTAATTATAGTCCCTTGTCTAAATTGGTTCAGAAACCATCGGTTCCCAAAGTGAACTCAGTTTTGAATTTCGGGGCATTTTTTTTCCTTTTGATTTTTTTTTATTTCGCCTGAAGTAAAAGCTTTGGACCAAGAAAAGCACCAGTTTACCTAGGTTTTCGGGTGCGCTGAACACAAAAACAATAACAGTTTGAGTTTATCTGCAATAAAAAAAAGTTTACAAAATTTTGACAAAAATTAAAAAATTCACTTTGTTGATTTAAGTTTTCTCGTAAACCAAACAAGTTACAAGGCTAATAATTTAGAAGTAGTATGGCCTTTTCCATAATAGGACTTACATGAGTTAAAATAGGGCAAATTCGTTATTCATAAAAATCTTGTAAAAAAATTTCCGACCAAATGGGTACCCCAAAATCGCATATCTTTAGGTTTTAAAAATACTTTCCGTTGAGTTATGAAATCACTTAATAGCTTATTTTATACCTTTCGGCACTTGCTTTATTCTCGTGTTAATTATAGTCCCCTGTCTAAATTGGTTCAGAAACCACCGGTTCCCAAAGTGAACTCAGTTTTGAATTTCGGGGCATTTTTTTCCTTTTGATTTTTTTTTATTTCGCCTGAAGTAAAAGCTTTGGACCAAGAAAAGCACCAGTTTACCTAGGTTTTCGGGTGCGCTGAACACAAAAACAATAACAGTTTGAGTTTATGTGCAATAGGAAAAAAGTTTACAAAATTTTGACAAAAATATAAAAATTCACATTTTTGATTTCAGTTTTCTCGTAAACCAACCAAGTTACAAGGCTAATATTTTAGAAGTAGTATGGTCTTTTCCATAATAGGACTTACAGTAGTTAAAATAAGGCAAATTCAGTATTCAAAAAAATCTTCTAAAAAAATTTCCGACCAAATGGGTACCCCAAAATCGCATATTTTCAGGTTTTAAAAATACTTTCCGTTGAGTTATGAAATCACTTAATAGCTTACTTTATACCTTTCGGCACTTGCTTCATTCTCGTGTTAATTATAGTCCCTTGTCTAAATTGGTTCAGAAACCACCGGTTCCCAAAGTGAACTCAGTTTTGAATTTCGGGGCATTTTTTTCCTTTTGATTTTTTTTTATTTCGCCTGAAGTAAAAGCTTTGGACCAAGAAAAGCACCAGTTTACCTAGGTTTTCGGGTGCGCTGAACAGAAAAACAATAACAGTTTGAGTTTATGTGCAATAGGAAAAAAGTTTACAAAATTTTGACAAAAATATAAAAATTCATATTTTTGATTTAAGTTTTCTCGTAAACCAAACAAGTTACAAGGCTAATAATTTAGAAGTAGTATGGCCTTTTCCATAGTAGGACTTACATGAGTTAAAATAAGGCAAATTCATTATTCAAAAAAATCTTGTAAAAAAATTTCCGACCAAATGAGTACCCCAAAATCCCATATTTTCAGGTTTTAAAAATACTTTCCGTTGAGTTATGAAATCACTTAATAGCTTACTTTATACCTTTCGGCACTTGCTTCATTCTCGTGTTAATTATAGTCCCGTGTCTAAATTGGTTCAGAAACTACCGGTTCCCAAAGTGAACTCAGTTTTGTATTTCGGGGCATTTTTTTCCTTTTGATTTTTTTTTATTTCGCCTGAAGTAAAACCTTTGGACCAAGAAAAGCACCAGTTTACCTAGGTTTTCGGGTGCGCTGAACACAAAAACAATAACAGTTTGAGTTTATCTGCAATAGAAAAAAAGTTTACAAAATTTTGACAAAAATTAAAAAATTCACTTTGGTGATTTAAGTTTTCTCGTAAACCAAACAAGTTACAAGGCTAATAATTTAGAAGTAGTATGACCTTTTCCATAATAGGACTTACATGAGTTAAAATAGGGCAAATTCATTATTCAAAAAAATCTTGTAAAAAAATTTCCGACCAAATGGGTGCCCCAAAATCCCATATTTTCAGGTTTTAAAAATACTTTCCGTTGAGTTATGAAATCACCTAATAGCTTACTTTATACCTTTCGGCACTTGCTTCATTCTCGTGTTAATTATAGTCCCGTGTCTAAATTGGTTCAGAAACTACCGGTTCCCAAAGTGAACTCAGTTTTGTATTTCGGGGCATTTTTTTCCTTTTGATTTTTTTTTATTTCGCCTGAAGTAAAACCTTTGGACCAAGAAAAGCACAAGTTTACCTAGGTTTTCGGGAGCGCTGAACACAAAAACAATAACAGTTTGAGTTTATCTGCAATAGGAAAAAAGTTTACAAAATTTTGACAAAAATATAAAAATTCACATTTTTGATTTCAGTTTTCTCGTAAACCAACCAAGTTACAAGGCTAATATTTTAGAAGTAGGATGGCCTTTTGCATAATAGGACTTACAGTAGTTAAAATAAGACAAATTCAGTATTCAAAAAAATCTTGTAAAAAAATTTCCGACCAAATGGGTACCCCAAAATCGCATATTTTCAGGTTTTAAAAATAATTTCCGTTGAGTTATAAAATCACTTAATAGCTTTACAAAATTTTGACAAAAATTTAAAAATTCACATTTTTGATTTCAGTTTTCTCATAAACCAAACAAGTTACAAGGCTAATATTTTAGAAATAGTATGGCCCTTTCCATAATAGGACTTACAGGAGTTAAAATAGGGCAAATTCATTATTCAGAAAAATCTTGTAAAAAAATATCCGACCAAATGGGTACCCCAAAATCGCATATTTTCAGGTTTTATAAATACTTTCCGTTGAGTTATAAAATCACTCAATAGCTTTACAAAATTTTGACAAAAATTTAAAAATTCACATTTTTGATTTCAGTTTTCTCGCAAACCAAACAAGTTATAAGGCTAATATTTTAGAAATAGTATGGCCCTTTCCATAATAGGACTTACAGGAGTTAAAATAGGGCAAATTCATTATTCAGAAAAATCTTGTAAAAAAATTTCCGACCAAATGGGTAAAAAAATACTTTCCGTTGAGTTATGAAATCACTTAATAGCTTACTTTATCCCTTTCGGCACTTGCTTCATTCTCGTGTTAATTATAGTCCTCTGTCTAAATTGGTTCAGGAACTAGCGGTTCCCTAAGTGAACTCAGTTTTAGATTTCGGGGCATTGTTTTACTTTTGATATTTTTTTATTTCGCCTAAAGTAAAACCTTTGGACCAAGAAAAGCACCAGCTTACCTGGATTTTCGGGTGCGCTGAACACAAAAACAATAACAGTTTGAGTTTATGTGCAATAGGAAAAAAGTTTACAAAATTTTGTAAAAAATATAAAAATTGACATTTTGATTTCAGTTTTCTCGTAAACCAACCCAGTTACAAGGCTAATATTTTAGAAGTAGTATGGCCTTTTCCATAATAGGACTTACAGTAGTTAAAATAGGGCAAATTCAGTATTCAAAAAAATCTTCTAAAAAAATTTCCGACCAAATGGGTACTCCAAAATCGCATATTTTTAGGTTTTAAAAATACTTTCCGTTGAGTTATGAAATCACTTAATAACTTACTTTATACCTTTCGGCACTTGCTTTATTCTCGTGTTAATTATAGTCCCTTGTCTAAATTGGTTCAGAAACTACCGGTTCCCAAAGTGAACTCAGTTTTGAATTTCGGGGCATTTTTTTTCCTTTTGATTTTTTTTTATTTCGCCTGAAGTAAAAGCTTTGGACCAAGAAAAGCACCAGTTTACCTAGGTTTTCGGGTGCGCTGAACACAAAAACAATAACAGTTTGAGTTTATCTGCAATAGAAAAAAAGTTTACAAAATTTTGACAAAAATTAAAAAATTCACTTTGTTGATTTAAGTTTTCTCGTAAACCAAACAAGTTACAAGGCTAATAATTTAGAAGTAGTATGGCCTTTTCCATAATAGGACTTACATGAGTTAAAATAGGGCAAATTCGTTATTCATAAAAATCTTGTAAAAAAATTTCCGACCAAATGGGTACCCCAAAATCGCATATCTTTAGGTTTTAAAAATACTTTCCGTTGAGTTATGAAATCACTTAATAGCTTATTTTATACCTTTCGGCACTTGCTTTATTCTCGTGTTAATTATAGTCCCTTGTCTAAATTGGTTCAGAAACCATCGGTTCCCAAAGTGAACTCAGTTTTGAATTTCGGGGCATTTTTTTTCCTTTTGATTTTTTTTTATTTCGCCTGAAGTAAAAGCTTTGGACCAAGAAAAGCACCAGTTTACCTAGGTTTTCGGGTGCGCTGAACACAAAAACAATAACAGTTTGAGTTTATCTGCAATAGAAAAAAAGTTTACAAAATTTTGACAAAAATTAAAAAATTCACTTTGTTGATTTAAGTTTTCTCGTAAACCAAACAAGTTACAAGGCTAATAATTTAGAAGTAGTATGGCCTTTTCCATAATAGGACTTACATGAGTTAAAATAGGGCAAATTCGTTATTCATAAAAATCTTGTAAAAAAATTTCCGACCAAATGGGTACCCCAAAATCGCATATCTTTAGGTTTTAAAAATACTTTCCGTTGAGTTATGAAATCACTTAATAGCTTATTTTATACCTTTCGGCACTTGCTTTATTCTCGTGTTAATTATAGTCCCTTGTCTAAATTGGTTCAGAAACCATCGGTTCCCAAAGTGAACTCAGTTTTGAATTTCGGGGCATTTTTTTTCCTTTTGATTTTTTTTTATTTCGCCTGAAGTAAAAGCTTTGGACCAAGAAAAGCACCAGTTTACCTAGGTTTTCGGGTGCGCTGAACACAAAAACAATAACAGTTTGAGTTTATCTGCAATAGAAAAAAAGTTTACAAAATTTTGACAAAAATTAAAAAATTCACTTTGTTGATTTAAGTTTTCTCGTAAACCAAACAAGTTACAAGGCTAATAATTTAGAAGTAGTATGGCCTTTTCCATAATAGGACTTACATGAGTTAAAATAGGGCAAATTCGTTATTCAAAAAAATTTCCGACCAAATGGGTACCCCAAAATCGCATATCTTTAGGTTTTAAAAATACTTTCCGTTGAGTTATGAAATCACTTAATAGCTTATTTTATACCTTTCGGCACTTGCTTTATTCTCGTGTTAATTATAGTCCCTTGTCTAAATTGGTTCAGAAACCATCGGTTCCCAAAGTGAACTCAGTTTTGAATTTCGGGGCATTTTTTTTCCTTTTGATTTTTTTTTATTTCGCCTGAAGTAAAAGCTTTGGACCAAGAAAAGCACCAGTTTACCTAGGTTTTCGGGTGCGCTGAACACAAAAACAATAACAGTTTGAGTTTATCTGCAATAGAAAAAAAGTTTACAAAATTTTGACAAAAATTAAAAAATTCACTTTGTTGATTTAAGTTTTCTCGTAAACCAAACAAGTTACAAGGCTAATAATTTAGAAGTAGTATGGCCTTTTCCATAATAGGACTTACATGAGTTAAAATAGGGCAAATTCGTTATTCATAAAAATCTTGTAAAAAAATTTCCGACCAAATGGGTACCCCAAAATCGCATATCTTTAGGTTTTAAAAATACTTTCCGTTGAGTTATGAAATCACTTAATAGCTTATTTTATACCTTTCGGCACTTGCTTTATTCTCGTGTTAATTATAGTCCCTTGTCTAAATTGGTTCAGAAACCATCGGTTCCCAAAGTGAACTCAGTTTTGAATTTCGGGGCATTTTTTTTCCTTTTGATTTTTTTTTATTTCGCCTGAAGTAAAAGCTTTGGACCAAGAAAAGCACCAGTTTACCTAGGTTTTCGGGTGCGCTGAACACAAAAACAATAACAGTTTGAGTTTATCTGCAATAAAAAAAAGTTTACAAAATTTTGACAAAAATTAAAAAATTCACTTTGTTGATTTAAGTTTTCTCGTAAACCAAACAAGTTACAAGGCTAATAATTTAGAAGTAGTATGGCCTTTTCCATAATAGGACTTACATGAGTTAAAATAGGGCAAATTCGTTATTCATAAAAATCTTGTAAAAAAATTTCCGACCAAATGGGTACCCCAAAATCGCATATCTTTAGGTTTTAAAAATACTTTCCGTTGAGTTATGAAATCACTTAATAGCTTATTTTATACCTTTCGGCACTTGCTTTATTCTCGTGTTAATTATAGTCCCCTGTCTAAATTGGTTCAGAAACCACCGGTTCCCAAAGTGAACTCAGTTTTGAATTTCGGGGCATTTTT
Source organism: Oxystoma pomonae (assembly GCA_963921995.1). Classification (NCBI taxonomy): domain Eukaryota; kingdom Metazoa; phylum Arthropoda; class Insecta; order Coleoptera; family Brentidae; genus Oxystoma; species Oxystoma pomonae. The sequence continues at coordinate 470,421 of OY998167.1, read as the reverse complement.
TTCCTTTTGATTTTTTTTTATTTCGCCTGAAGTAAAAGCTTTGGACCAAGAAAAGCACCAGTTTACCTAGGTTTTCGGGTGCGCTGAACACAAAAACAATAACAGTTTGAGTTTATGTGCAATAGGAAAAAAGTTTACAAAATTTTGACAAAAATATAAAAATTCACATTTTTGATTTCAGTTTTCTCGTAAACCAACCAAGTTACAAGGCTAATATTTTAGAAGTAGTATGGTCTTTTCCATAATAGGACTTACAGTAGTTAAAATAAGGCAAATTCAGTATTCAAAAAAATCTTCTAAAAAAATTTCCGACCAAATGGGTACCCCAAAATCGCATATTTTCAGGTTTTAAAAATACTTTCCGTTGAGTTATGAAATCACTTAATAGCTTACTTTATACCTTTCGGCACTTGCTTCATTCTCGTGTTAATTATAGTCCCTTGTCTAAATTGGTTCAGAAACCACCGGTTCCCAAAGTGAACTCAGTTTTGAATTTCGGGGCATTTTTTTCCTTTTGATTTTTTTTTATTTCGCCTGAAGTAAAAGCTTTGGACCAAGAAAAGCACCAGTTTACCTAGGTTTTCGGGTGCGCTGAACAGAAAAACAATAACAGTTTGAGTTTATGTGCAATAGGAAAAAAGTTTACAAAATTTTGACAAAAATATAAAAATTCATATTTTTGATTTAAGTTTTCTCGTAAACCAAACAAGTTACAAGGCTAATAATTTAGAAGTAGTATGGCCTTTTCCATAGTAGGACTTACATGAGTTAAAATAAGGCAAATTCATTATTCAAAAAAATCTTGTAAAAAAATTTCCGACCAAATGAGTACCCCAAAATCCCATATTTTCAGGTTTTAAAAATACTTTCCGTTGAGTTATGAAATCACTTAATAGCTTACTTTATACCTTTCGGCACTTGCTTCATTCTCGTGTTAATTATAGTCCCGTGTCTAAATTGGTTCAGAAACTACCGGTTCCCAAAGTGAACTCAGTTTTGTATTTCGGGGCATTTTTTTCCTTTTGATTTTTTTTTATTTCGCCTGAAGTAAAACCTTTGGACCAAGAAAAGCACCAGTTTACCTAGGTTTTCGGGTGCGCTGAACACAAAAACAATAACAGTTTGAGTTTATCTGCAATAGAAAAAAAGTTTACAAAATTTTGACAAAAATTAAAAAATTCACTTTGGTGATTTAAGTTTTCTCGTAAACCAAACAAGTTACAAGGCTAATAATTTAGAAGTAGTATGGCCTTTTCCATAATAGGACTTACATGAGTTAAAATAGGGCAAATTCATTATTCAAAAAAATCTTGTAAAAAAATTTCCGACCAAATGGGTGCCCCAAAATCCCATATTTTCAGGTTTTAAAAATACTTTTGTTGAGTTATGAAATCACCTAATAGCTTACTTTATACCTTTCGGCACTTGCTTCATTCTCGTGTTAATTATAGTCCCGTGTCTAAATTGGTTCAGAAACTACCGGTTCCCAAAGTGAACTCAGTTTTGTATTTCGGGGCATTTTTTTCCTTTTGATTTTTTTTTATTTCGCCTGAAGTAAAACCTTTGGACCAAGAAAAGCACCAGTTTACCTAGGTTTTCGGGTGCGCTGAACACAAAAACAATAACAGTTTGAGTTTATCTGCAATAGAAAAAAAGTTTACAAAATTTTGACAAAAATTAAAAAATTCACTTTGTTGATTTAAGTTTTCTCGTAAACCAAACAAGTTACAAGGCTAATAATTTAGAAGTAGTATGGCCTTTTCCATAATAGGACTTACATGAGTTAAAATAGGGCAAATTCATTATTCAAAAAAATCTTGTAAAAGAATTTCCGACCAAATGGGTACCCCAAAATCGCATATTTTCAGGTTTTAAAAATACTTTCCGTTGAGTTATGAAATCACTTAATAGCTTACTTTATACCTTTCGGCACTTGCTTCATTCTCGTGTTAATTATAGTCCCTTGTCTAAATTGGTTCAGAAACCACCGGTTCCCAAAGTGAACTCAGTTTTGAATTTCGGGGCATTTTTTTCCTTTTGATTTTTTTTTATTTCGCCTGAAGTAAAAGCTTTGGACCAAGAAAAGCACCAGTTTACCTAGGTTTTCGGGTGCGCTGAACACAAAAACAATAACAGTTTGAGATTATGTGCAATAGGAAAAAAGTTTACAAAATTTTGACAAAAATATAAAAATTCACATTTTTGATTTCAGTTTTCTCGTAAACCAACCAAGTTACAAGGCTAATATTTTAGAAGTAGTATGGCCTTTTCCATAATAGGACTTACAGTAGTTAAAATAAGGCAAATTCAGTATTCAAAAAAATCTTCTAAAAAAATTTCCGACCAAATGGGTACCCCAAAATCGCATATTTTCAGGTTTTAAAAATACTTTCCGTTGAGTTATGAAATCACTTAATAGCTTACTTTATACCTTTCGGCACTTGCTTCATTCTCGTGTTAATTATAGTCCCTTGTCTAAATTGGTTCAGAAACCACCGGTTCCCAAAGTGAACTCAGTTTTGAATTTCGGGGCATTTGTTTCCTTTTGATTTTTTTTTATTTCGCCTGAAGTAAAAGCTTTGGACCAAGAAAAGCACCAGTTTACCTAGGTTTTCGGGTGCGCTGAACACAAAAACAATAACAGTTTGAGTTTATCTGCAATAGAACAAAAGTTTACAAAATTTTGACAAAAATTAAAAAATTCACTTTGTTGATTTAAGTTTTCTCGTAAACCAAACAAGTTACAAGGCTAATAATTTAGAAGTAGTATGACCTTTTCCATAATAGGACTTACATGAGTTAAAATAGGGCAAATTCGTTATTCAAAAAAATCTTGTAAAAAAATTTCCGACCAAATGGGTACCCCAAAATCGCATATTTTCATGTTTTAAAAATACTTTCCGTTGAGTTATGAAATCACTTAATAGCTTACTTTATACCTTTCGGCACTTGCTTCATTCTCGTGTTAATTATAGTCCCTTGTCTAAATTGGTTCAGAAACCACCGGTTCCCAAAGTGAACTCAGTTTTGAATTTCGGGGCATTTTTTTCCTTTTGATTTTTTTTTATTTCGCCTGAAGTAAAAGCTTTGGACCAAGAAAAGCACCAGTTTACCTAGGTTTTCGGGTGCGCTGAACACAAAAACAATAACAGTTTGAGTTTATCTGCAGTAGAAAAAAAGTTTACAAAATTTTGACAAAAATTAAAAAATTCACTTTGTTGATTTAAGTTTTCTCGTAAACCAAACAAGTTACAAGGCTAATAGTTTAGAAGTAGTATGGCCTTTTCCATAATAGGACTTACATGAGTTAAAATAAGGCAAATTCAGTATTCAAAAAAATCTTCTAAAAAAATTTCCGACCAAATGGGTACCCCAAAATCGCATATTTTCAGGTTTTAAAAATACTTTCCGTTGAGTTATGAAATCACTTAATAGCTTACTTTATACCTTTCGGCACTTGCTTCATTCTCGTGTTAATTATAGTCCCTTGTCTAAATTGGTTCAGAAACCACCGGTTCCCAAAGTGAACTCAGTTTTGAATTTCGGGGCATTTTTTTCCTTTTGATTTTTTTTTATTTCGCCTGAAGTAAAAGCTTTGGACCAAGAAAAGCACCAGTTTACCTAGGTTTTCGGGTGCGCTGAACACAAAAACAATAACAGTTTGAGTTTATCTGCAATAGAAAAAAAGTTTACAAAATTTTGACAAAAATTAAAAAATTCACTTTGTTGATTTAAGTTTTCTCGTAAACCAAACAAGTTACAAGGCTAATAATTTAGAAGTAGTATGGCCTTTTCCATAATAGGACTTACATGAGTTAAAATAGGGCAAATTCGTTATTCAAAAAAATCTTGTAAAAAAATTTCCGACCAAATGGGTACCCCAAAATCGCATATTTTCAGGTTTTAAAAATACTTTCCGTTGAGTTATGAAATCACTTAATAGCTTACTTTATACCTTTCGGCACTTGCTTCATTCTCGTGTTAATTATAGTCCCTTGTCTAAATTGGTTCAGAAACTACCGGTTCCCAAAGTGAACTCAGTTTTGAATTTCGGGGCATTTTTTTCCTTTTGATTTTTTTTTATTTCGCCTGAAGTAAAAGCTTTGGACCAAGAAAAGCACCAGTTTACCTAGGTTTTCGGGTGCGCTGAACACAAAAAGAATAACAGTTTGAGTTTATCTGCAATAGAAAAAAAGTTTACAAAATTTTGACAAAAATTAAAAAATTCACTTTGTTGATTTAAGTTTTCTCGTAAACCAAACAAGTTACAAGGCTAATAATTTAGAAGTAGTATGGCCTATTCCATAATAGGACTTACATGAGTTAAAATAGGGCAAATTCGTTATTCAAAAAAATCTTGTAAAAAAATTTCCGACCAAATGGGTACCCCAAAATCGCATATTTTCAGGTTTTAAAAATACTTTCCGTTGAGTTATGAAATCACTTAATAGGTTACTTTATACCTTTCGGCACTTGCTTCATTCTCGTGTTAATTATAGTCCCTTGTCTAAATTGGTTCAGAAACTACCGGTTCCCAAAGTGAACTCAGTTTTGAATTTCGGGGCATTTTTTTCCTTTTGATTTTTTTTTATTTCGCCTGAAGTAAAAGCTTTGGACCAAGAAAAGCACCAGTTTAGCTAGGTTTTCGGGTGCGCTGAACACAAAAACAATAACAGTTTGAGTTTATCTGCAATAGAAAAAAAGTTTACAAAATTTTGACAAAAATTAAAAAATTCACTTTGTTGATTTAAGTTTTCTCGTAAACCAAACAAGTTACAAGGCTAATAATTTAGAAGTAGTATGGCCTTTTCCATAATAGGACTTACATGAGTTAAAATAGGGCAAATTCATTATTCAAAAAAATCTTGTAAAAAAATTTCCGACCAAATGGGTACCCCAAAATCGCATATTTTCAGGTTTTAAAAATACTTTCCGTTGAGTTATGAAATCACCTAATAGCTTACTTTATACCTTTCGGCACTTGCTTCATTCTCGTGTTAATTATAGTCCCGTGTCTAAATTGGTTCAGAAACTACCGGTTCCCAAAGTGAACTCAGTTTTGAATTTCGGGGCATTTTTTTCCTTTTGATTTTTTTTTATTTCGCCTGAAGTAAAAGCTTTGGACCAAGAAAAGCACCAGTTTACCTACGTTTTCGGGTGCGCTGAACACAAAAACAATAACAGTTTGAGTTTATCTGCAATAGAAAAAAAGTTTACAAAATTTTGACAAAAATTAAAAAATTCACTTTGTTGATTTAAATTTTCTCGTAAACCAAACAAGTTACAAGGCTAATAATTTAGAAGTAGTATGGCCTTTTCCATAATAGGACTTACATAAGTTAAAATAGGGCAAATTCGTTATTCATAAAAATCTTGTAAAAAAATTTCCGACCAAATGGGTACCCCAAAATCGCATATCTTTAGGTTTTAAAAATACTTTCCGTTGAGTTATGAAATCACTTAATAGCTTATTTTATACCTTTCGGCACTTGCTTTATTCTCGTGTTAATTATAGTCCCCTGTCTAAATTGGTTCAGAAACCACCGGTTCCCAAAGTGAACTCAGTTTTGAATTTCGGGGCATTTTTTTCCTTTTGATTTTTTTTTATTTCGCCTGAAGTAAAAGCTTTGGACCAAGAAAAGCACCAGTTTACCTAGGTTTTCGGGTGCGCTGAACACAAAAACAATAACAGTTTGAGTTTATGTGCAATAGGAAAAAAGTTTACAAAATTTTGACAAAAATATAAAAATTCACATTTTTGATTTCAGTTTTCTCGTAAACCAACCAAGTTACAAGGCTAATATTTTAGAAGTAGTATGGCCTTTTCCATAATAGGACTTACAGTAGTTAAAATAAGGCAAATTCAGTATTCAAAAAAATCTTCCAAAAAAATTTCCGACCAAATGGGTACCCCAAAATCGCATATTTTCATGTTTTAAAAATACTTTCCGTTGAGTTATGAAATCACCTAATAGCTTATTTTATACCTTTCGGCACTTGCTTTATTCTCGTGTTAATTATAGTCCCCTGTCTAAATTGGTTCAGAAACCACCGGTTCCCAAAGTGAACTCAGTTTTGAATTTCGGGGCATTTTTTTCCTTTTGATTTTTTTTTATTTCGCCTGAAGTAAAAGCTTTGGACCAAGAAAAGCACCAGTTTACCTAGGTTTTCGGGTGCGCTGAACACAAAAACAATAACAGTTTGAGTTTATGTGCAATAGGAAAAAAGTTTACAAAATTTTGACAAAAATTTAAAAATTCACATTTTTGATTTCAGTTTTCTCGTAAACCAAACAAGTTACAAGGCTAATATTTTAGAAGTAGTATGGCCTTTTCCATAATAGGACTTACATGAGTTAAAATAGGGCAAATTCGTTATTCAAAAAAATCTTGTAAAAAAATTTACCCCAAAATCGCATATTTTCATGTTTTAAAAATACTTTCCGTTGAGTTATGAAATCACTTAATAGCTTACTTTATACCTTTCGGCACTTGCTTCATTCTCGTGTTAATTATAGTCCCTTGTCTAAATTGGTTCAGAAACCACCGGTTCCCAAAGTGAACTCAGTTTTGAATTTCGGGGCATTTTTTTCCTTTTGATTTTTTTTTATTTCGCCTGAAGTAAAAGCTTTGGACCAAGAAAAGCACCAGTTTACCTAGGTTTTCGGGTGCGCTGAACAGAAAAACAATAACAGTTTGAGTTTATGTGCAATAGGAAAAAAGTTTACAAAATTTTGACAAAAATATAAAAATTCACATTTTTGATTTAAGTTTTCTCGTAAACCAAACAAGTTACAAGGCTAATAATTTAGAAGTAGTATGGCCTTTTCCATAATAGGACTTACGTGAGTTAAAATAAGGCAAATTCATTATTCAAAAAAATCTTGTAAAAAAATTTCCGACCAAATGAGTACCCCAAAATCCCATATTTTCAGGTTTTAAAAATACTTTCCGTTGAGTTATGAAATCACCTAATAGCTTACTTTATACCTTTCGGCACTTGCTTCATTCTCGTGTTAATTATAGTCCCGTGTCTAAATTGGTTCAGAAACTACCGGTTCCCAAAGTGAACTCAGTTTTGTATTTCGGGGCATTTTTTTCCTTTTGATTTTTTTTTATTTCGCCTGAAGTAAAACCTTTGGACCAAGAAAAGCACCAGTTTACCTAGGTTTTCGGGTGCGCTGAACACAAAAACAATAACAGTTTGAGTTTATCTGCAACAGAAAAAAAGTTTACAAAATTTTGACAAAAATTAAAAAATTCACTTTGTTGATTTAAGTTTTCTCGTAAACCAAACAAGTTACAAGGCTAATAATTTAGAAGTAGTATGGCCTTTTCCATAATAGGACTTACATGAGTTAAAATAGGGCAAATTCATTATTCAAAAAAATCTTGTAAAAGAATTTCCGACCAAATGGGTACCCCAAAATCGCATATTTTCAGGTTTTAAAAATACTTTCCGTTGAGTTATGAAATCACTTAATAGCTTACTTTATACCTTTCGGCACTTGCTTCATTCTCGTGTTAATTATAGTCCCTTGTCTAAATTGGTTCAGAAACCACCGGTTCCCAAAGTGAACTCAGTTTTGAATTTCGGGGCATTTGTTTCCTTTTGATTTTTTTTTATTTCGCCTGAAGTAAAAGCTTTGGACCAAGAAAAGCACCAGTTTACCTAGGTTTTCGGGTGCGCTTAACACAAAAACAATAACAGTTTGAGTTTATCTGCAATAGAACAAAAGTTTACAAAATTTTGACAAAAATTAAAAAATTCACTTTGTTGATTTAAGTTTTCTCGTAAACCAAACAAGTTACAAGGCTAATAATTTAGAAGTAGTATGACCTTTTCCATAATAGGACTTACATGAGTTAAAATAGGGCAAATTCGTTATTCAAAAAAATCTTGTAAAAAAATTTCCGACCAAATGGGTACCCCAAAATCGCATATTTTCATGTTTTAAAAATACTTTCCGTTGAGTTATGAAATCACTTAATAGCTTACTTTATACCTTTCGGCACTTGCTTCATTCTCGTGTTAATTATAGTCCCTTGTCTAAATTGGTTCAGAAACCACCGGTTCCCAAAGTGAACTCAGTTTTGAATTTCGGGGCATTTTTTTCCTTTTGATTTTTTTTTATTTCGCCTGAAGTAAAAGCTTTGGACCAAGAAAAGCACCAGTTTACCTAGGTTTTCGGGTGCGCTGAACACAAAAACAATAACAGTTTGAGTTTATCTGCAGTAGAAAAAAAGTTTACAAAATTTTGACAAAAATTAAAAAATTCACTTTGTTGATTTAAGTTTTCTCGTAAACCAAACAAGTTACAAGGCTAATAGTTTAGAAGTAGTATGGCCTTTTCCATAATAGGACTTACATGAGTTAAAATAAGGCAAATTCAGTATTCAAAAAAATCTTCTAAAAAAATTTCCGACCAAATGGGTACCCCAAAATCGCATATTTTCAGGTTTTAAAAATACTTTCCGTTGAGTTATGAAATCACTTAATAGCTTACTTTATACCTTTCGGCACTTGCTTCATTCTCGTGTTAATTATAGTCCCTTGTCTAAATTGGTTCAGAAACCACCGGTTCCCAAAGTGAACTCAGTTTTGAATTTCGGGGCATTTTTTTCCTTTTGATTTTTTTTTATTTCGCCTGAAGTAAAAGCTTTGGACCAAGAAAAGCACCAGTTTACCTAGGTTTTCGGGTGCGCTGAACACAAAAACAATAACAGTTTGAGTTTATCTGCAATAGAAAAAAAGTTTACAAAATTTTGACAAAAATTAAAAAATTCACTTTGTTGATTTAAGTTTTCTCGTAAACCAAACAAGTTACAAGGCTAATAATTTAGAAGTAGTATGGCCTTTTCCATAATAGGACTTACATGAGTTAAAATAGGGCAAATTCGTTATTCAAAAAAATCTTGTAAAAAAATTTCCGACCAAATGGGTACCCCAAAATCGCATATTTTCAGGTTTTAAAAATACTTTCCGTTAAGTTATGAAATCACTTAATAGCTTACTTTATACCTTTCGGCACTTGCTTCATTCTCGTGTTAATTATAGTCCCTTGTCTAAATTGGTTCAGAAACTACCGGTTCCCAAAGTGAACTCAGTTTTGAATTTCGGGGCATTTTTTTCTTTTGATTTTTTTTTATTTCGCCTGAAGTAAAAGCTTTGGACCAAGAAAAGCACCAGTTTACCTAGGTTTTCGGGTGCGCTGAACACAAAAACAATAACAGTTTGAGTTTATCTGCAATAGAAAAAAAGTTTACAAAATTTTGACAAAAATTAAAAAATTCACTTTGTTGATTTAAGTTTTCTCGTAAACCAAACAAGTTACAAGGCTAATAATTTAGAAGTAGTATGACCTTTTCCATAATAGGACTTACATGAGTTAAAATAGGGCAAATTCGTTATTCAAAAAAATCTTGTAAAAAAATTTCCGACCAAATGGGTACCCCAAAATCGCATATTTTCAGGTTTTAAAAATACTTTCCGTTGAGTTATGAAATCACTTAATAGCTTACTTTATACCTTTCGGCACTTGCTTCATTCTCGTGTTAATTATAGTCCCTTGTCTAAATTGGTTCAGAAACTACCGGTTCCCAAAGTGAACTCAGTTTTGAATTTCGGGGCATTTTTTTCCTTTTGATTTTTTTTTATTTCCCCTGAAGTAAAAGCTTTGGACCAAGAAAAGCACCAGTTTACCTAGGTTTTCGGGTGCGCTGAACACAAAAACAATAACAGTTTGAGTTTATCTGCAATAGAAAAAAAGTTTACAAAATTTTGACAAAAATTAAAAAATTCACTTTGTTGATTTAAGTTTTCTCGTAAACCAAACAAGTTACAAGGCTAATAATTTAGAAGTAGTATGGCCTTTTCCATAATAGGACTTACATGAGTTAAAATAGGGCAAATTCATTATTCAAAAAAATCTTGTAAAAAAATTTGCGACCAAATGTGTACCCCAAAATCGCATATTTTCAGGTTTTAAAAATACTTTCCGTTGAGTTATGAAATCACTTAATAGCTTACTTTATACCTTTCGGCACTTGCTTCATTCTCGTGTTAATTATAGTCCCTTGTCTAAATTGGTTCAGAAACTACCGGTTCCCAAAGTGAACTCAGTTTTGAATTTCGGGGCATTTTTTTCCTTTTGATTTTTTTTTATTTCGCCTGAAGTAAAAGCTTTGGACCAAGAAAAGCACCAGTTTACCTAGGTTTTCGGGTGCGCTGAACACAAAAACAATAACAGTTTGAGTTTATCTGCAATAGAAAAAAAGTTTACAAAATTTTGACAAAAATTAAAAAATTCACTTTGTTGATTTAAGTTTTCTCGTAAACCAAACAAGTTACAAGGCTAATAATTTAGAAGTAGTATGGCCTATTCCATAATAGGACTTACATGAGTTAAAATAGGGCAAATTCGTTATTCAAAAAAATCTTGTAAAAAAATTTCCGACCAAATGGGTACCCCAAAATCGCATATTTTCAGGTTTTAAAAATACTTTCCGTTGAGTTATGAAATCACTTAATAGCTTACTTTATACCTTTCGGCACTTGCTTCATTCTCGTGTTAATTATAGTCCCTTGTCTAAATTGGTTCAGAAACTACCGGTTCCCAAAGTGAACTCAGTTTTGAATTTCGGGGCATTTTTTTCCTTTTGATTTTTTTTTATTTCGCCTGAAGTAAAAGCTTTGGACCAAGAAAAGCACCAGTTTAGCTAGGTTTTCGGGTGCGCTGAACACAAAAACAATAACAGTTTGAGTTTATCTGCAATAGAAAAAAAGTTTACAAAATTTTGACAAAAATTAAAAAATTCACTTTGTTGATTTAAGTTTTCTCGTAAACCAAACAAGTTACAAGGCTAATAATTTAGAAGTAGTATGGCCTTTTCCATAATAGGACTTACATGAGTTAAAATAGGGCAAATTCATTATTCAAAAAAATCTTGTAAAAAAATTTCCGACCAAATGGGTACCCCAAAATCGCATATTTTCAGGTTTTAAAAATACTTTCCGTTGAGTTATGAAATCACTTAATAGCTTATTTTATACCTTTCGGCACTTGCTTTATTCTCGTGTTAATTATAGTCCCCTGTCTAAATTGGTTCAGAAACCACCGGTTCCCAAAGTGAACTCAGTTTTGAATTTCGGGGCATTTTTTTCCTTTTGATTTTTTTTTATTTCGCCTGAAGTAAAAGCTTTGGACCAAGAAAAGCACCAGTTTACCTAGGTTTTCGGGTGCGCTGAACAGAAAAACAATAACAGTTTGAGTTTATGTGCAATAGGAAAAAAGTTTACAAAATTTTGACAAAAATATAAAAATTCACATTTTTGATTTAAGTTTTCTCGTAAACCAAACAAGTTACAAGGCTAATAATTTAGAAGTAGTATGGCCTTTTCCATAATAGGACTTACGTGAGTTAAAATAAGGCAAATTCATTATTCAAAAAAATCTTGTAAAAAAATTTCCGACCAAATGAGTACCCCAAAATCCCATATTTTCAGGTTTTAAAAATACTTTCCGTTGAGTTATGAAATCACCTAATAGCTTACTTTATACCTTTCGGCACTTGCTTCATTCTCGTGTTAATTATAGTCCCGTGTCTAAATTGGTTCAGAAACTACCGGTTCCCAAAGTGAACTCAGTTTTGTATTTCGGGGCATTTTTTTCCTTTTGATTTTTTTTTATTTCGCCTGAAGTAAAACCTTTGGACCAAGAAAAGCACCAGTTTACCTAGGTTTTCGGGTGCGCTGAACACAAAAACAATAACAGTTTGAGTTTATCTGCAATAGAAAAAAAGTTTACAAAATTTTGACAAAAATTAAAAAATTCACTTTGTTGATTTAAGTTTTCTCGTAAACCAAACAAGTTACAAGGCTAATAATTTAGAAGTAGTATGGCCTTTTCCATAATAGGACTTACATGAGTTAAAATAGGGCAAATTCATTATTCAAAAAAATCTTGTAAAAGAATTTCCGACCAAATGGGTACCCCAAAATCGCATATTTTCAGGTTTTAAAAATACTTTCCGTTGAGTTATGAAATCACTTAATAGCTTACTTTATACCTTTCGGCACTTGCTTCATTCTCGTGTTAATTATAGTCCCTTGTCTAAATTGGTTCAGAAACCACCGGTTCCCAAAGTGAACTCAGTTTTGAATTTCGGGGCATTTTTTTCCTTTTGATTTTTTTTTATTTCGCCTGAAGTAAAAGCTTTGGACCAAGAAAAGCACCAGTTTACCTAGGTTTTCGGGTGCGCTGAACACAAAAACAATAACAGTTTGAGTTTATGTGCAATAGGAAAAAAGTTTACAAAATTTTGACAAAAATATAAAATTTCACATTTTTGATTTCAGTTTTCTCGTAAACCAACCAAGTTACAAGGCTAATATTTTAGAAGTAGTATGGCCTTTTCCATAATAGGACTTACAGTAGTTAAAATAAGGCAAATTCAGTATTCAAAAAAATCTTGTAAAAAAATTTCCGACCAAATGGGTACCCCAAAATCGCATATTTTCAGGTTTTAAAAATACTTTCCGTTGAGTTATGAAATAACTTAATAGCTTACTTTATACCTTTCGGCACTTGCTTCATTCTCGTGTTAATTATAGTCCCTTGTCTAAATTGGTTCAGAAACCACCGGTTCCCAAAGTGAACTCAGTTTTGAATTTCGGGGCATTTTTTTCCTTTTGATTTTTTTTTATTTCGCCTGAAGTAAAAGCTTTGGACCAAGAAAAGCACCAGTTTACCTAGGTTTTCGGGTGCGCTGAACACAAAAACAATAACAGTTTGAGTTTATCTGCAATAGGAAAAATGTTTACAAAATTTTAAATTAAAAAATTTTGAAAAAAATTTAAAAATTCACATTTTTGATTTAAAATTTCTCGTAAGCCAAACAAGTTACAAGGCTAATATTTTAGAAGTAGTATGGCCTTTTCCATAATAGGACTTACAGTAGTTAAAATAAGGCAAATTCAGTATTCAAAAAAATCTTGTAAAAAAATTTCCGACCAAATGGGTACCCCAAAATCGCATATTTTCAGGTTTTAAAAATACTTTTCGTTGAGTTATGAAATCACTTAATAGCTTACTTTATACCTTTCGGCACTTGCTTCATTCTCGTGTTAATTATAGTCCCTTGTCTAAATTGGTTCAGAAACTACCGGTTCCCAAAGTGAACTCAGTTTTGAATTTCGGGGCATTTTTTTCCTTTTGATTTTTTTTTATTTCGCCTGAAGTAAAAGCTTTGGACCAAGAAAAGCACCAGTTTACCTAGGTTTTCGGGTGCGCTGAACACAAAAACAATAACAGTTTGAGTTTATCTGCAATAGAAAAAAAGTTTACAAAATTTTGACAAAAATTAAAAAATTCACTTTGTTGATTTAAGTTTTCTCGTAAACCAAACAAGTTACAAGGCTAATAATTTAGAAGTAGTATGGCCTTTTCCATAATAGGACTTACATGAGTTAAAATAGGGCAAATTCGTTATTCAAAAAAATCTTGTAAAAAAATTTCCGACCAAATGGGTACCCCAAAATCGCATATTTTCATGTTTTAAAAATACTTTCCGTTGAGTTATGAAATCACTTAATAGCTTACTTTATACCTTTCGGCACTTGCTTCATTCTCGTGTTAATTATAGTCCCTTGTCTAAATTGGTTCAGAAACCATCGGTTCCCAAAGTGAACTCAGTTTTGAATTTCGGGGCATTTTTTTCCTTTTGATTTTTTTTTATTTCGCCTGAAGTAAAAGCTTTGGACCAAGAAAAGCACCAGTTTACCTAGGTTTTCGGGTGCGCTGAACACAAAAACAATAACAGTTTGAGTTTATCTGCAATAGAAAAAAAGTTTACAAAATTTTGACAAAAATTAAAAAATTCACTTTGTTGATTTAAGTTTTCTCGTAAACCAAACAAGTTACAAGGCTAATAATTTAGAAGTAGTATGGCCTTTTCCATAATAGGACTTACATGAGTTAAAATAGGGCAAATTCGTTATTAAAAAAATCTTGTAAAAAAATTTCCGACCAAATGGGTACCCCAAAATCGCATATTTTCAGGTTTTAAAAATACTTTCCGTTGAGTTATGAAATCACTTAATAGCTTACTTTATACCTTTCGGCACTTGCTTCATTCTCGTGTTAATTATAGTCCCTTGTCTAAATTGGTTCAGAAACCACCGGTTCCCAAAGTGAACTCAGTTTTGAATTTCGGGTATTTGTTTCCTTTTGATTTTTTTTTATTTCGCCTGAAGTAAAAGCTTTGGACCAAGAAAAGCACCAGTTTACCTAGGTTTTCGGGTGCGCTGAACACAAAAACAATAACAGTTTAAGTTTATCTGCAATAGAAAAAAAGTTTACAAAATTTTGACAAAAATTAAAAAATTCACTTTGTTGATTTAAGTTTTCTCGTAAACCAAACAAGTTACAAGGCTAATAATTTAGAAGTAGTATGACCTTTTCCATAATAGGACTTACATGAGTTAAAATAGGGCAAATTCGTTATTCAAAAAAATCTTGTAAAAAAATTTCCGACCAAATGGGTACCCCAAAATCGCATATTTTCATGTTTTAAAAATACTTTCCGTTGAGTTATGAAATCACTTAATAGCTTACTTTATACCTTTCGGCACTTGCTTCATTCTCGTGTTAATTATAGTCCCTTGTCTAAATTGGTTCAGAAACCACCGGTTCCCAAAGTGAACTCAGTTTTGAATTTCGAAGCATTTTTTTCCTTTTGATTTTTTTTTATTTCGCCTGAAGTAAAAGCTTTGGACCAAGAAAAGCACCAGTTTACCTAGGTTTTCGGGTGCGCTGAACACAAAAACAATAACAGTTTGAGTTTATCTGCAATAGAAAAAAAGTTTACAAAATTTTGACAAAAATTAAAAAATTCACTTTGTTGATTTAAGTTTTCTCGTAAACCAAACAAGTTACAAGGCTAATAATTTAGAAGTAGTATGGCCTTTTCCATAATAGGACTTACATGAGTTAAAATAGGGCAAATTCGTTATTAAAAAAATCTTGTAAAAAAATTTCCGACCAAATGGGTACCCCAAAATCGCATATTTTCAGGTTTTAAAAATACTTTCCGTTGAGTTATGAAATCACTTAATAGCTTACTTTATACCTTTCGGCACTTGCTTCATTCTCGTGTTAATTATAGTCCCTTGTCTAAATTGGTTCAGAAACCACCGGTTCCCAAAGTGAACTCAGTTTTGAATTTCGGGTATTTGTTTCCTTTTGATTTTTTTTTATTTCGCCTGAAGTAAAAGCTTTGGACCAAGAAAAGCACCAGTTTACCTAGGTTTTCGGGTGCGCTGAACACAAAAACAATAACAGTTTGAGTTTATCTGCAATAGAAAAAAAGTTTACAAAATTTTGACAAAAATTAAAAAATTCACTTTGTTGATTTAAGTTTTCTCGTAAACCAAACAAGTTACAAGGCTAATAATTTAGAAGTAGTATGACCTTTTCCATAATAGGACTTACATGAGTTAAAATAGGGCAAATTCGTTATTCAAAAAAATCTTGTAAAAAAATTTCCGACCAAATGGGTACCCCAAAATCGCATATTTTCATGTTTTAAAAATACTTTCCGTTGAGTTATGAAATCACTTAATAGCTTACTTTATACCTTTCGGCACTTGCTTCATTCTCGTGTTAATTATAGTCCCTTGTCTAAATTGGTTCAGAAACCACCGGTTCCCAAAGTGAACTCAGTTTTGAATTTCGAAGCATTTTTTTCCTTTTGATTTTTTTTTATTTCGCCTGAAGTAAAAGCTTTGGACCAAGAAAAGCACCAGTTTACCTAGGTTTTCGGGTGCGCTGAACACAAAAACAATAACAGTTTGAGTTTATCTGCAATAGAAAAAAAGTTTACAAAATTTTGACAAAAATTAAAAAATTCACTTTGTTGATTTAAGTTTTCTCGTAAACCAAACAAGTTACAAGGCTAATAATTTAGAAGTAGTATGACCTTTTCCATAATAGGACTTACATGAGTTAAAATAGGGCAAATTCGTTATTCAAAAAAATCTTGTAAAAAAATTTCCGACCAAATGGGTACCCCAAAATCGCATATTTTCATGTTTTAAAAATACTTTCCGTTGAGTTATGAAATCACTTAATAGCTTACTTTATACCTTTCGGCACTTGCTTCATTCTCGTGTTAATTATAGTCCCTTGTCTAAATTGGTTCAGAAACCACCGGTTCCCAAAGTGAACTCAGTTTTGAATTTCGAAGCATTTTTTTCCTTTTGATTTTTTTTTATTTCGCCTGAAGTAAAAGCTTTGGACCAAGAAAAGCACCAGTTTACCTAGGTTTTCGGGTGCGCTGAACACAAAAACAATAACAGTTTGAGTTTATCTGCAATAGAAAAAAAGTTTACAAAATTTTGACAAAAATTAAAAAATTCACTTTGTTGATTTAAGTTTTCTCGTAAACCAAACAAGTTACAAGGCTAATAATTTAGAAGTAGTATGGCCTTTTCCATAATAGGACTTACATGAGTTAAAATAGGGCAAATTCGTTATTAAAAAAATCTTGTAAAAAAATTTCCGACCAAATGGGTACCCCAAAATCGCATATTTTCAGGTTTTAAAAATACTTTCCGTTGAGTTATGAAATCACTTAATAGCTTACTTTATACCTTTCGGCACTTGCTTCATTCTCGTGTTAATTATAGTCCCTTGTCTAAATTGGTTCAGAAACCACCGGTTCCCAAAGTGAACTCAGTTTTGAATTTCGGGTATTTGTTTCCTTTTGATTTTTTTTTATTTCGCCTGAAGTAAAAGCTTTGGACCAAGAAAAGCACCAGTTTACCTAGGTTTTCGGGTGCGCTGAACACAAAAACAATAACAGTTTGAGTTTATCTGCAATAGAAAAAAAGTTTACAAAATTTTGACAAAAATTAAAAAATTCACTTTGTTGATTTAAGTTTTCTCGTAAACCAAACAAGTTACAAGGCTAATAATTTAGAAGTAGTATGACCTTTTCCATAATAGGACTTACATGAGTTAAAATAGGGCAAATTCGTTATTCAAAAAAATCTTGTAAAAAAATTTCCTACCAAATGGGTACCCCAAAATCGCATATTTTCATGTTTTAAAAATACTTTCCGTTGAGTTATGAAATCACTTAATAGCTTACTTTATACCTTTCGGCACTTGCTTCATTCTCGTGTTAATTATAGTCCCTTGTCTAAATTGGTTCAGAAACCACCGGTTCCCAAAGTGAACTCAGTTTTGAATTTCGAAGCATTTTTTTCCTTTTGATTTTTTTTTATTTCGCCTGAAGTAAAAGATTTGGACCAAGAAAAGCACCAGTTTACCTAGGTTTTCGGGTGCGCTGAACACAAAAACAATAACAGTTTGAGTTTATCTGCAATAGAAATAAAGTTTACAAAATTTTGACAAAAATTAAAAAATTCACTTTGTTGATTTAAGTTTTCTCGTAAACCAAACAAGTTACAAGGCTAATAATTTAGAAGTAGTATGGCCTTTCCCATAATAGGACTAACATGAGTTAAAATAAGGCAAATTCAGTATTCAAAAAAATTTTCTAAAAAAATTTCCGACCAAATGGGTACCCCAAAATCGCATATTTTCAGGTTTTAAAAATACTTTCCGTTGAGTTATGAAATCACTTAATAGCTTACTTTATACCTTTCGGCACTTGCTTCATTCTCGTGTTAATTATAGTCCCTTGTCTAAATTGGTTCAGAAACTACCGGTTCCCAAAGTGAACTCAGTTTTGAATTTCGGGGCATTTTTTTCCTTTTGATTTTTTTTTATTTCGCCTGAAGTAAAAGCTTTGGACCAAGAAAAGCACCAGTTTACCTAGGTTTTCGGGTGCGCTGAACACAAAAACAATAACAGTTTGAGTTTATCTGCAATAGAAAAAAAGTTTACAAAATTTTGACAAAAATTAAAAAATTCACTTTGCTGATTTAAGTTTTCTCGTAAACCAAACAAGTTACAAGGCTAATAATTTAGAAGTAGTATGACCTTTTCCATAATAGGACTTACATGAGTTAAAATAGGGCAAATTCGTTATTCAAAAAATTCTTGTAAAAAAATTTCCGACCAAATGGGTACCCCAAAATCGCATATTTTCAGGTTTTAAAAATACTTTCCGTTGAGTTATGAAATCACTTAATAGCTTACTTTATACCTTTCGGCACTTGCTTCATTCTCGTGTTAATTATAGTCCCTTGTCTAAATTGGTTCAGAAACTACCGGTTCCCAAAGTGAACTCAGTTTTGAATTTCGGGGCATTTTTTTCCTTTTGATTTTTTTTTATTTCGCCTGAAGTAAAAGCTTTGGACCAAGAAAAGCACCAGTTTACCTAGGTTTTCGGGTGCGCTGAACACAAAAACAATAACAGTTTGAGTTTATCTGCAATAGAAAAAAAGTTTACAAAATTTTGACAAAAATTAAAAAATTCACTTTGTTGATTTAAGTTTTCTCGTAAACCAAACAAGTTACAAGGCTAATAATTTAGAAGTAGTATAGCCTTTTCCATAATAGGACTTACATAAGTTAAAATAGGGCAAATTCATTATTCAAAAAAATCTTGTAAAAAAATTTGCGACCAAATGGGTACCCCAAAATCGCATATTTTCAGGTTTTAAAAATACTTTCCGTTGAGTTATGAAATCACTTAATAGCTTACTTTATACCTTTCGGCACTTGCTTCATTCTCGTGTTAATTATAGTCCCTTGTCTAAATTGGTTCAGAAACCACCGGTTCCCAAAGTGAACTCAGTTTTGAATTTCGGGGCATTTTTTTCCTTTTGATTTTTTTTTATTTCGCCTGAAGTAAAAGCTTTGGACCAAGAAAAGCACCAGTTTACTTAGGTTTTCGGGTGCGCTGAACACAAAAACAATAACAGTTTGAGTTTATCTGCAGTAGAAAAAAAGTTTACAAAATTTTGACAAAAATTAAAAAATTCACTTTGTTGATTTAAGTTTTCTCGTAAACCAAACAAGTTACAAGGCTAATAGTTTAGAAGTAGTATGGCCTTTTCCATAATAGGACTTACATGAGTTAAAATAAGGCAAATTCAGTATTCAAAAAAATCTTCTAAAAAAATTTCCGACCAAATGGGTACCCCAAAATCGCATATTTTCAGGTTTTAAAAATACTTTCCGTTGAGTTATGAAATCACTTAATAGCTTACTTTATACCTTTCGGCACTTGCTTCATTCTCGTGTTAATTATAGTCCCTTGTCTAAATTGGTTCAGAAACCACCGGTTCCCAAAGTGAACTCAGTTTTGAATTTCGGGGCATTTTTTTCCTTTTGATTTTTTTTTATTTCGCCTGAAGTAAAAGCTTTGGACCAAGAAAAGCACCAGTTTACCTAGGTTTTCGGGTGCGCTGAACACAAAAACAATAACAGTTTGAGTTTATCTGCAATAGAAAAAAAGTTTACAAAATTTTGACAAAAATTAAAAAATTCACTTTGTTGATTTAAGTTTTCTCGTAAACCAAACAAGTTACAAGGCTAATAATTTAGAAGTAGTATGGCCTTTTCCATAATAGGACTTACATGAGTTAAAATAGGGCAAATTCGTTATTCAAAAAAATCTTGTAAAAAAATTTCCGACCAAATGGGTACCCCAAAATCGCATATTTTCAGGTTTTAAAAATACTTTCCGTTAAGTTATGAAATCACTTAATAGCTTACTTTATACCTTTCGGCACTTGCTTCATTCTCGTGTTAATTATAGTCCCTTGTCTAAATTGGTTCAGAAACTACCGGTTCCCAAAGTGAACTCAGTTTTGAATTTCGGGGCATTTTTTTCCTTTTGATTTTTTTTTATTTCGCCTGAAGTAAAAGCTTTGGACCAAGAAAAGCACCAGTTTACCTAGGTTTTCGGGTGCGCTGAACACAAAAACAATAACAGTTTGAGTTTATCTGCAATAGAAAAAAAGTTTACAAAATTTTGACAAAAATTAAAAAAATCACTTTGTTGATTTAAGTTTTCTCGTAAACCAAACAAGTTACAAGGCTAATAATTTAGAAGTAGTATGGCCTTTTCCATAATAGGACTTACATGAGTTAAAATAGGGCAAATTCGTTATTCAAAAAAATCTTGTAAAAAAATTTCCGACCAAATGGGTACCCCAAAATCGCATATTTTCAGGTTTTAAAAATACTTTCCGTTGAGTTATGAAATCACTTAATAGCTTACTTTATACCTTTCGGCACTTGCTTCATTCTCGTGTTAATTATAGTCCCTTGTCTAAATTGGTTCAGAAACTACCGGTTCCCAAAGTGAACTCAGTTTTGAATTTCGGGGCATTTTTTTCTTTTGATTTTTTTTTATTTCGCCTGAAGTAAAAGCTTTGGACCAAGAAAAGCACCAGTTTACCTAGGTTTTCGGGTGCGCTGAACACAAAAACAATAACAGTTTGAGTTTATCTGCAATAGAAAAAAAGTTTACAAAATTTTGACAAAAATTAAAAAATTCACTTTGTTGATTTAAGTTTTCTCGTAAACCAAACAAGTTACAAGGCTAATAATTTAGAAGTAGTATGACCTTTTCCATAATAGGACTTACATGAGTTAAAATAGGGCAAATTCGTTATTCAAAAAAATCTTGTAAAAAAATTTCCGACCAAATGGGTACCCCAAAATCGCATATTTTCAGGTTTTAAAAATACTTTCCGTTGAGTTATGAAATCACTTAATAGCTTACTTTATACCTTTCGGCACTTGCTTCATTCTCGTGTTAATTATAGTCCCTTGTCTAAATTGGTTCAGAAACTACCGGTTCCCAAAGTGAACTCAGTTTTGAATTTCGGGGCATTTTTTTCCTTTTGATTTTTTTTTATTTCCCCTGAAGTAAAAGCTTTGGACCAAGAAAAGCACCAGTTTACCTAGGTTTTCGGGTGCGCTGAACACAAAAACAATAACAGTTTGAGTTTATCTGCAATAGAAAAAAAGTTTACAAAATTTTGACAAAAATTAAAAAATTCACTTTGTTGATTTAAGTTTTCTCGTAAACCAAACAAGTTACAAGGCTAATAATTTAGAAGTAGTATGGCCTTTTCCATAATAGGACTTACATGAGTTAAAATAGGGCAAATTCATTATTCAAAAAAATCTTGTAAAAAAATTTGCGACCAAATGTGTACCCCAAAATCGCATATTTTCAGGTTTTAAAAATACTTTCCGTTGAGTTATGAAATCACTTAATAGCTTACTTTATACCTTTCGGCACTTGCTTCATTCTCGTGTTAATTATAGTCTTTTGTCTAAATTGGTTCAGAAACTACCGGTTCCCAAAGTGAACTCAGTTTTGAATTTCGGGGCATTTTTTTCCTTTTGATTTTTTTTTATTTCGCCTGAAGTAAAAGCTTTGGACCAAGAAAAGCACCAGTTTACCTAGGTTTTCGGGTGCGCTGAACACAAAAACAATAACAGTTTGAGTTTATCTGCAATAGAAAAAAAGTTTACAAAATTTTGACAAAAATTAAAAAATTCACTTTGTTGATTTAAGTTTTCTCGTAAACCAAACAAGTTACAAGGCTAATAATTTAGAAGTAGTATGGCCTATTCCATAATAGGACTTACATGAGTTAAAATAGGGCAAATTCGTTATTCAAAAAAATCTTGTAAAAAAATTTCCGACCAAATGGGTACCCCAAAATCGCATATTTTCAGGTTTTAAAAATACTTTCCGTTGAGTTATGAAATCACTTAATAGCTTACTTTATACCTTTCGGCACTTGCTTCATTCTCGTGTTAATTATAGTCCCGTGTCTAAATTGGTTCAGAAACTACCGGTTCCCAAAGTGAACTCAGTTTTGAATTTCGGGGCATTTTTTTCCTTTTGATTTTTTTTTATTTCGCCTGAAGTAAAAGCTTTGGACCAAGAAAAGCACCAGTTTACCTACGTTTTCGGGTGCGCTGAACACAAAAACAATAACAGTTTGAGTTTATCTGCAATAGAAAAAAAGTTTACAAAATTTTGACAAAAATTAAAAAATTCACTTTGTTGATTTAAGTTTTCTCGTAAACCAAACAAGTTACAAGGCTAATAATTTAGAAGTAGTATGGCCTTTTCCATAATAGGACTTACATGAGTTAAAATAGGGCAAATTCGTTATTCATAAAAATCTTGTAAAAAAATTTCCGACCAAATGGGTACCCCAAAATCGCATATCTTTAGGTTTTAAAAATACTTTCCGTTGAGTTATGAAATCACTTAATAGCTTATTTTATACCTTTCGGCACTTGCTTTATTCTCGTGTTAATTATAGTCCCCTGTCTAAATTGGTTCAGAAACCACCGGTTCCCAAAGTGAACTCAGTTTTGAATTTCGGGGCATTTTTTTCCTTTTGATTTTTTTTTATTTCGCCTAAAGTAAAAGCTTTGGACCAAGAAAAGCACCAGTTTACCTAGGTTTTCGGGTGCGCTGAACAGAAAAACAATAACAGTTTGAGTTTATGTGCAATAGGAAAAAAGTTTACAAAATTTTGACAAAAATATAAAAATTCACATTTTTGATTTAAGTTTTCTCGTAAACCAAACAAGTTACAAGGCTAATAATTTAGAAGTAGTATGGCCTTTTCCATAATAGGACTTACGTGAGTTAAAATAAGGCAAATTCATTATTCAAAAAAATCTTGTAAAAAAATTTCCGACCAAATGAGTACCCCAAAATCCCATATTTTCAGGTTTTAAAAATACTTTCCGTTGAGTTATGAAATCACCTAATAGCTTACTTTATACCTTTCGGCACTTGCTTCATTCTCGTGTTAATTATAGTCCCGTGTCTAAATTGGTTCAGAAACTACCGGTTCCCAAAGTGAACTCAGTTTTGTATTTCGGGGCATTTTTTTCCTTTTGATTTTTTTTTATTTCGCCTGAAGTAAAACCTTTGGACCAAGAAAAGCACCAGTTTACCTAGGTTTTCGGGTGCGCTGAACACAAAAACAATAACAGTTTGAGTTTATCTGCAATAGAAAAAAAGTTTACAAAATTTTGACAAAAATTAAAAAATTCACTTTGTTGATTTAAGTTTTCTCGTAAACCAAACAAGTTACAAGGCTAATAATTTAGAAGTAGTATGGCCTTTTCCATAATAGGACTTACATGAGTTAAAATAGGGCAAATTCATTATTCAAAAAAATCTTGTAAAAGAATTTCCGACCAAATGGGTACCCCAAAATCGCATATTTTCAGGTTTTAAAAATACTTTCCGTTGAGTTATGAAATCACTTAATAGCTTACTTTATACCTTTCGGCACTTGCTTCATTCTCGTGTTAATTATAGTCCCTTGTCTAAATTGGTTCAGAAACCACCGGTTCCCAAAGTGAACTCAGTTTTGAATTTCGGGGCATTTTTTTCCTTTTGATTTTTTTTTATTTCGCCTGAAGTAAAAGCTTTGGACCAAGAAAAGCACCAGTTTACCTAGGTTTTCGGGTGCGCTGAACACAAAAACAATAACAGTTTGAGTTTATGTGCAATAGGAAAAAAGTTTACAAAATTTTGACAAAAATATAAAATTTCACATTTTTGATTTCAGTTTTCTCGTAAACCAACCAAGTTACAAGGCTAATATTTTAGAAGTAGTATGGCCTTTTCCATAATAGGACTTACAGTAGTTAAAATAAGGCAAATTCAGTATTCAAAAAAATCTTGTAAAAAAATTTCCGACCAAATGGGTACCCCAAAATCGCATATTTTCAGGTTTTAAAAATACTTTCCGTTGAGTTATGAAATAACTTAATAGCTTACTTTATACCTTTCGGCACTTGCTTCATTCTCGTGTTAATTATAGTCCCTTGTCTAAATTGGTTCAGAAACCACCGGTTCCCAAAGTGAACTCAGTTTTGAATTTCGGGGCATTTTTTTCCTTTTGATTTTTTTTTATTTCGCCTGAAGTAAAAGCTTTGGACCAAGAAAAGCACCAGTTTACCTAGGTTTTCGGGTGCGCTGAACACAAAAACAATAACAGTTTGAGTTTATCTGCAATAGGAAAAATGTTTACAAAATTTTAAATTAAAAAATTTTGAAAAAAATTTAAAAATTCACATTTTTGATTTAAAATTTCTCGTAAGCCAAACAAGTTACAAGGCTAATATTTTAGAAGTAGTATGGCCTTTTCCATAATAGGACTTACAGTAGTTAAAATAAGGCAAATTCAGTATTCAAAAAAATCTTGTAAAAAAATTTCCGACCAAATGGGTACCCCAAAATCGCATATTTTCAGGTTTTAAAAATACTTTTCGTTGAGTTATGAAATCACTTAATAGCTTACTTTATACCTTTCGGCACTTGCTTCATTCTCGTGTTAATTATAGTCCCTTGTCTAAATTGGTTCAGAAACTACCGGTTCCCAAAGTGAACTCAGTTTTGAATTTCGGGGCATTTTTTTCCTTTTGATTTTTTTTTATTTCGCCTGAAGTAATAGCTTTGGACCAAGAAAAGCACCAGTTTACCTAGGTTTTCGGGTGCGCTGAACACAAAAACAATAACAGTTTGAGTTTATCTGCAATAGAAAAAAAGTTTACAAAATTTTGACAAAAATTAAAAAATTCACTTTGTTGATTTAAGTTTTCTCGTAAACCAAACAAGTTACAAGGCTAATAATTTAGAAGTAGTATGGCCTTTTCCATAATAGGACTTACATGAGTTAAAATAGGGCAAATTCATTATTCAAAAAAATCTTGTAAAAGAATTTCCGACCAAATGGGTACCCCAAAATCGCATATTTTCAGGTTTTAAAAATACTTTCCGTTGAGTTATGAAATCACTTAATAGCTTACTTTATACCTTTCGGCACTTGCTTCATTCTCGTGTTAATTATAGTCCCTTGTCTAAATTGGTTCAGAAACCACCGGTTCCCAAAGTGAACTCAGTTTTGAATTTCGGGGCATTTTTTTCCTTTTGATTTTTTTTTATTTCGCCTGAAGTAAAAGCTTTGGACCAAGAAAAGCACCAGTTTACCTAGGTTTTCGGGTGCGCTGAACACAAAAACAATAACAGTTTGAGTTTATGTGCAATAGGAAAAAAGTTTACAAAATTTTGACAAAAATATAAAATTTCACATTTTTGATTTCAGTTTTCTCGTAAACCAACCAAGTTACAAGGCTAATATTTTAGAAGTAGTATGGCCTTTTCCATAATAGGACTTACAGTAGTTAAAATAAGGCAAATTCAGTATTCAAAAAAATCTTGTAAAAAAATTTCCGACCAAATGGGTACCCCAAAATCGCATATTTTCAGGTTTTAAAAATACTTTCCGTTGAGTTATGAAATAACTTAATAGCTTACTTTATACCTTTCGGCACTTGCTTCATTCTCGTGTTAATTATAGTCCCTTGTCTAAATTGGTTCAGAAACCACCGGTTCCCAAAGTGAACTCAGTTTTGTATTTCGGGGCATTTTTTTCCTTTTGATTTTTTTTTATTTCGCCTGAAGTAAAACCTTTGGACCAAGAAAAGCACCAGTTTACCTAGGTTTTCGGGTGCGCTGAACACAAAAACAATAACAGTTTGAGTTTATCTGCAATAGAAAAAAAGTTTACAAAATTTTGACAAAAATTAAAAAATTCACTTTGTTGATTTAAGTTTTCTCGTAAACCAAACAAGTTACAAGGCTAATAATTTAGAAGTAGTATGGCCTTTTCCATAATAGGACTTACATGAGTTAAAATAGGGCAAATTCATTATTCAAAAAAATCTTGTAAAAGAATTTCCGACCAAATGGGTACCCCAAAATCGCATATTTTCAGGTTTTAAAAATACTTTCCGTTGAGTTATGAAATCACTTAATAGCTTACTTTATACCTTTCGGCACTTGCTTCATTCTCGTGTTAATTATAGTCCCTTGTCTAAATTGGTTCAGAAACCACCGGTTCCCAAAGTGAACTCAGTTTTGAATTTCGGGGCATTTTTTTCCTTTTGATTTTTTTTTATTTCGCCTGAAGTAAAAGCTTTGGACCAAGAAAAGCACCAGTTTACCTAGGTTTTCGGGTGCGCTGAACACAAAAACAATAACAGTTTGAGTTTATGTGCAATAGGAAAAAAGTTTACAAAATTTTGACAAAAATATAAAATTTCACATTTTTGATTTCAGTTTTCTCGTAAACCAACCAAGTTACAAGGCTAATATTTTAGAAGTAGTATGGCCTTTTCCATAATAGGACTTACAGTAGTTAAAATAAGGCAAATTCAGTATTCAAAAAAATCTTGTAAAAAAATTTCCGACCAAATGGGTACCCCAAAATCGCATATTTTCAGGTTTTAAAAATACTTTCCGTTGAGTTATGAAATAACTTAATAGCTTACTTTATACCTTTCGGCACTTGCTTCATTCTCGTGTTAATTATAGTCCCTTGTCTAAATTGGTTCAGAAACCACCGGTTCCCAAAGTGAACTCAGTTTTGAATTTCGGGGCATTTTTTTCCTTTTGATTTTTTTTTATTTCGCCTGAAGTAAAAGCTTTGGACCAAGAAAAGCACCAGTTTACCTAGGTTTTCGGGTGCGCTGAACACAAAAACAATAACAGTTTGAGTTTATCTGCAATAGGAAAAATGTTTACAAAATTTTAAATTAAAAAATTTTGAAAAAAATTTAAAAATTCACATTTTTGATTTAAAATTTCTCGTAAGCCAAACAAGTTACAAGGCTAATATTTTAGAAGTAGTATGGCCTTTTCCATAATAGGACTTACAGTAGTTAAAATAAGGCAAATTCAGTATTCAAAAAAATCTTGTAAAAAAATTTCCGACCAAATGGGTACCCCAAAATCGCATATTTTCAGGTTTTAAAAATACTTTTCGTTGAGTTATGAAATCACTTAATAGCTTACTTTATACCTTTCGGCACTTGCTTCATTCTCGTGTTAATTATAGTCCCTTGTCTAAATTGGTTCAGAAACTACCGGTTCCCAAAGTGAACTCAGTTTTGAATTTCGGGGCATTTTTTTCCTTTTGATTTTTTTTTATTTCGCCTGAAGTAATAGCTTTGGACCAAGAAAAGCACCAGTTTACCTAGGTTTTCGGGTGCGCTGAACACAAAAACAATAACAGTTTGAGTTTATCTGCAATAGAAAAAAAGTTTACAAAATTTTGACAAAAATTAAAAAATTCACTTTGTTGATTTAAGTTTTCTCGTAAACCAAACAAGTTACAAGGCTAATAATTTAGAAGTAGTATGGCCTTTTCCATAATAGGACTTACATGAGTTAAAATAGGGCAAATTCGTTATTCAAAAAAATCTTGTAAAAAAATTTCCGACCAAATGGGTACCCCAAAATCGCATATTTTCATGTTTTAAAAATACTTTCCGTTGAGTTATGAAATCACTTAATAGCTTACTTTATACCTTTCGGCACTTGCTTCATTCTCGTGTTAATTATAGTCCCTTGTCTAAATTGGTTCAGAAACCATCGGTTCCCAAAGTGAACTCAGTTTTGAATTTCGGGGCATTTTTTTCCTTTTGATTTTTTTTTATTTCGCCTGAAGTAAAAGCTTTGGACCAAGAAAAGCACCAGTTTACCTAGGTTTTCGGGTGCGCTGAACACAAAAACAATAACAGTTTGAGTTTATCTGCAATAGAAAAAAAGTTTACAAAATTTTGACAAAAATTAAAAAATTCACTTTGTTGATTTAAGTTTTCTCGTAAACCAAACAAGTTACAAGGCTAATAATTTAGAAGTAGTATGGCCTTTTCCATAATAGGACTTACATGAGTTAAAATAGGGCAAATTCGTTATTAAAAAAATCTTGTAAAAAAATTTCCGACCAAATGGGTACCCCAAAATCGCATATTTTCAGGTTTTAAAAATACTTTCCGTTGAGTTATGAAATCACTTAATAGCTTACTTTATACCTTTCGGCACTTGCTTCATTCTCGTGTTAATTATAGTCCCTTGTCTAAATTGGTTCAGAAACCACCGGTTCCCAAAGTGAACTCAGTTTTGAATTTCGGGTATTTGTTTCCTTTTGATTTTTTTTTATTTCGCCTGAAGTAAAAGCTTTGGACCAAGAAAAGCACCAGTTTACCTAGGTTTTCGGGTGCGCTGAACACAAAAACAATAACAGTTTGAGTTTATCTGCAATAGAAAAAAAGTTTACAAAATTTTGACAAAAATTAAAAAATTCACTTTGTTGATTTAAGTTTTCTCGTAAACCAAACAAGTTACAAGGCTAATAATTTAGAAGTAGTATGACCTTTTCCATAATAGGACTTACATGAGTTAAAATAGGGCAAATTCGTTATTCAAAAAAATCTTGTAAAAAAATTTCCGACCAAATGGGTACCCCAAAATCGCATATTTTCATGTTTTAAAAATACTTTCCGTTGAGTTATGAAATCACTTAATAGCTTACTTTATACCTTTCGGCACTTGCTTCATTCTCGTGTTAATTATAGTCCCTTGTCTAAATTGGTTCAGAAACCACCGGTTCCCAAAGTGAACTCAGTTTTGAATTTCGAAGCATTTTTTTCCTTTTGATTTTTTTTTATTTCGCCTGAAGTAAAAGCTTTGGACCAAGAAAAGCACCAGTTTACCTAGGTTTTCGGGTGCGCTGAACACAAAAACAATAACAGTTTGAGTTTATCTGCAATAGAAAAAAAGTTTACAAAATTTTGACAAAAATTAAAAAATTCACTTTGTTGATTTAAGTTTTCTCGTAAACCAAACAAGTTACAAGGCTAATAATTTAGAAGTAGTATGGCCTTTTCCATAATAGGACTTACATGAGTTAAAATAGGGCAAATTCGTTATTAAAAAAATCTTGTAAAAAAATTTCCGACCAAATGGGTACCCCAAAATCGCATATTTTCAGGTTTTAAAAATACTTTCCGTTGAGTTATGAAATCACTTAATAGCTTACTTTATACCTTTCGGCACTTGCTTCATTCTCGTGTTAATTATAGTCCCTTGTCTAAATTGGTTCAGAAACCACCGGTTCCCAAAGTGAACTCAGTTTTGAATTTCGGGTATTTGTTTCCTTTTGATTTTTTTTTATTTCGCCTGAAGTAAAAGCTTTGGACCAAGAAAAGCACCAGTTTACCTAGGTTTTCGGGTGCGCTGAACACAAAAACAATAACAGTTTGAGTTTATCTGCAATAGAAAAAAAGTTTACAAAATTTTGACAAAAATTAAAAAATTCACTTTGTTGATTTAAGTTTTCTCGTAAACCAAACAAGTTACAAGGCTAATAATTTAGAAGTAGTATGGCCTTTTCCATAATAGGACTTACATGAGTTAAAATAGGGCAAATTCGTTATTAAAAAAATCTTGTAAAAAAATTTCCGACCAAATGGGTACCCCAAAATCGCATATTTTCAGGTTTTAAAAATACTTTCCGTTGAGTTATGAAATCACTTAATAGCTTACTTTATACCTTTCGGCACTTGCTTCATTCTCGTGTTAATTATAGTCCCTTGTCTAAATTGGTTCAGAAACCACCGGTTCCCAAAGTGAACTCAGTTTTGAATTTCGGGTATTTGTTTCCTTTTGATTTTTTTTTATTTCGCCTGAAGTAAAAGCTTTGGACCAAGAAAAGCACCAGTTTACCTAGGTTTTCGGGTGCGCTGAACACAAAAACAATAACAGTTTGAGTTTATCTGCAATAGAAAAAAAGTTTACAAAATTTTGACAAAAATTAAAAAATTCACTTTGTTGATTTAAGTTTTCTCGTAAACCAAACAAGTTACAAGGCTAATAATTTAGAAGTAGTATGACCTTTTCCATAATAGGACTTACATGAGTTAAAATAGGGCAAATTCGTTATTCAAAAAAATCTTGTAAAAAAATTTCCTACCAAATGGGTACCCCAAAATCGCATATTTTCATGTTTTAAAAATACTTTCCGTTGAGTTATGAAATCACTTAATAGCTTACTTTATACCTTTCGGCACTTGCTTCATTCTCGTGTTAATTATAGTCCCTTGTCTAAATTGGTTCAGAAACCACCGGTTCCCAAAGTGAACTCAGTTTTGAATTTCGAAGCATTTTTTTCCTTTTGATTTTTTTTTATTTCGCCTGAAGTAAAAGATTTGGACCAAGAAAAGCACCAGTTTACCTAGGTTTTCGGGTGCGCTGAACACAAAAACAATAACAGTTTGAGTTTATCTGCAATAGAAAAAAAGTTTACAAAATTTTGACAAAAATTAAAAAATTCACTTTGTTGATTTAAGTTTTCTCGTAAACCAAACAAGTTACAAGGCTAATAATTTAGAAGTAGTATGGCCTTTCCCATAATAGGACTAACATGAGTTAAAATAAGGCAAATTCAGTATTCAAAAAAATTTTCTAAAAAAATTTCCGACCAAATGGGTACCCCAAAATCGCATATTTTCAGGTTTTAAAAATACTTTCCGTTGAGTTATGAAATCACTTAATAGCTTACTTTATACCTTTCGGCACTTGCTTCATTCTCGTGTTAATTATAGTCCCTTGTCTAAATTGGTTCAGAAACTACCGGTTCCCAAAGTGAACTCAGTTTTGAATTTCGGGGCATTTTTTTCCTTTTGATTTTTTTTTATTTCGCCTGAAGTAAAAGCTTTGGACCAAGAAAAGCACCAGTTTACCTAGGTTTTCGGGTGCGCTGAACACAAAAACAATAACAGTTTGAGTTTATCTGCAATAGAAAAAAAGTTTACAAAATTTTGACAAAAATTAAAAAATTCACTTTGCTGATTTAAGTTTTCTCGTAAACCAAACAAGTTACAAGGCTAATAATTTAGAAGTAGTATGACCTTTTCCATAATAGGACTTACATGAGTTAAAATAGGGCAAATTCGTTATTCAAAAAATTCTTGTAAAAAAATTTCCGACCAAATGGGTACCCCAAAATCGCATATTTTCAGGTTTTAAAAATACTTTCCGTTGAGTTATGAAATCACTTAATAGCTTACTTTATACCTTTCGGCACTTGCTTCATTCTCGTGTTAATTATAGTCCCTTGTCTAAATTGGTTCAGAAACTACCGGTTCCCAAAGTGAACTCAGTTTTGAATTTCGGGGCATTTTTTTCCTTTTGATTTTTTTTTATTTCGCCTGAAGTAAAAGCTTTGGACCAAGAAAAGCACCAGTTTACCTAGGTTTTCGGGTGCGCTGAACACAAAAACAATAACAGTTTGAGTTTATCTGCAATAGAAAAAAAGTTTACAAAATTTTGACAAAAATTAAAAAATTCACTTTGTTGATTTAAGTTTTCTCGTAAACCAAACAAGTTACAAGGCTAATAATTTAGAAGTAGTATAGCCTTTTCCATAATAGGACTTACATAAGTTAAAATAGGGCAAATTCATTATTCAAAAAAATCTTGTAAAAAAATTTGCGACCAAATGGGTACCCCAAAATCGCATATTTTCAGGTTTTAAAAATACTTTCCGTTGAGTTATGAAATCACTTAATAGCTTACTTTATACCTTTCGGCACTTGCTTCATTCTCGTGTTAATTATAGTCCCTTGTCTAAATTGGTTCAGAAACTACCGGTTCCCAAAGTGAACTCAGTTTTGAATTTCGGGGCATTTTTTTCCTTTTGATTTTTTTTTATTTCGCCTGAAGTAAAAGCTTTGGACCAAGAAAAGCACCAGTTTACCTAGGTTTTCGGGTGCGCTGAACACAAAAACAATAACAGTTTGAGTTTATCTGCAATAGAAAAAAAGTTTACAAAATTTTGACAAAAATTAAAAAATTCACTTTGTTGATTTAAGTTTTCTCGTAAACCAAACAAGTTACAAGGCTAATAATTTAGAAGTAGTATGGCCTATTCCATAATAGGACTTACATGAGTTAAAATAGGGCAAATTCGTTATTCAAAAAAATCTTGTAAAAAAATTTCCGACCAAATGGGTACCCCAAAATCGCATATTTTCAGGTTTTAAAAATACTTTCCGTTGAGTTATGAAATCACTTAATAGCTTACTTTATACCTTTCGGCACTTGCTTCATTCTCGTGTTAATTATAGTCCCTTGTCTAAATTGGTTCAGAAACTACCGGTTCCCAAAGTGAACTCAGTTTTGAATTTCGGGGCATTTTTTTCCTTTTGATTTTTTTTTATTTCGCCTGAAGTAAAAGCTTTGGACCAAGAAAAGCACCAGTTTAGCTAGGTTTTCGGGTGCGCTGAACACAAAAACAATAACAGTTTGAGTTTATCTGCAATAGAAAAAAAGTTTACAAAATTTTGACAAAAATTAAAAAATTCACTTTGTTGATTTAAGTTTTCTCGTAAACCAAACAAGTTACAAGGCTAATAATTTAGAAGTAGTATGGCCTTTTCCATAATAGGACTTACATGAGTTAAAATAGGGCAAATTCATTATTCAAAAAAATCTTGTAAAAAAATTTCCGACCAAATGGATACCCCAAAATCGCATATTTTCAGGTTTTAAAAATACTTTCCGTTGAGTTATGAAATCACCTAATAGCTTACTTTATACCTTTCGGCACTTGCTTCATTCTCGTGTTAATTATAGTCTTGTGTCTAAATTGGTTCAGAAACTACCGGTTCCCAAAGTGAACTCAGTTTTGAATTTCGGGGCATTTTTTTCCTTTTGATTTTTTTTTATTTCGCCTGAAGTAAAAGCTTTGGACCAAGAAAAGCACCAGTTTACCTACGTTTTCGGGTGCGCTGAACACAAAAACAATAACAGTTTGAGTTTATCTGCAATAGAAAAAAAGTTTACAAAATTTTGACAAAAATTAAAAAATTCACTTTGTTGATTTAAGTTTTCTCGTAAACCAAACAAGTTACAAAGCTAATAATTTAGAAGTAGTATGGCCTTTTCCATAATAGGATTTACATGAGTTAAAATAGGGCAAATTCGTTATTCATAAAAATCTTGTAAAAAATTTCCGACCAAATGGGTACCCCAAAATCGCATATTTTCAGGTTTTAAAAATACTTTCCGTTGAGTTATAAAATCACTTAATAGCTTTACAAAATTTTGACAAAAATTTAAAAATTCACATTTTTGATTTCAGTTTTCTCGTAAACCAAACAAGTTACAAGGCTAATATTTTAGAAATAGTATGGCCCTTTCCATAATAGGACTTACAGGAGTTAAAATAGGGCAAATTCATTATTCAGAAAAATCTTGTAAAAAAATTTCCGACCAAATGGGTACCCCAAAATCGCATATTTTCAGGTTTTAAAAATACTTTCCGTTGAGTTATAAAATCACTCAATAGCTTTACAAAATTTTGACAAAAATTTAAAAATTCACATTTTTGATTTCAGTTTTCTCGTAAACCAAACAAGTTACAAGGCTAATATTTTAGAAGTAGTATGGCCTTTTCCATAATAGGACTTACATGAGTTAAAATAGGGCAAATTCGTTATTCAAAAAAATCTTGTAAAAAAATTTCCGACCAAATGGGTACCCCAAAATCGCATATTTTCATGTTTTAAAAATACTTTCCGTTGAGTTATGATATCACTTAATAGCTTACTTTATACCTTTCGGCACTTGCTTCATTCTCGTGTTAATTATAGTCCCTTGTCTAAATTGGTTCAGAAACCACCGGTTCCCAAAGTGAACTCAGTTTTGAATTTCGGGGCATTTTTTTCTTTTTGATTTTTTTTTATTTCGCCTGAAGTAAAAGCTTTGGACCAAGAAAAGCACCAGTTTACCTAGGTTTTCGGGTGCGCTGAACAGAAAAACAATAACAGTTTGAGTTTATGTGCAATAGGAAAAAAGTTTACATAATTTTGACAAAAATATAAAAATTCACATTTTTGATTTAAGTTTTCTCGTAAACCAAACAAGTTACAAGGCTAATAATTTAGAAGTAGTATGGCCTTTTCCATAATAGGACTTACATGAGTTAAAATAAGGCAAATTCATTATTCAAAAAAATCTTGTAAAAAAATTTCCGACCAAATGAGTACCCCAAAATCCCATATTTTCAGGTTTTAAAAATACTTTCCGTTGAGTTATGAAATCACCTAATAGCTTACTTTATACCTTTCGGCACTTGCTTCATTCTCGTGTTAATTATAGTCCCGTGTCTAAATTGGTTCAGAAACTACCGGTTCCCAAAGTGAACTCAGTTTTGTATTTCGGGGCATTTTTTTCCTTTTGATTTTTTTTTATTTCGCCTGAAGTAAAACCTTTGGACCAAGAAAAGCACCAGTTTACCTAGGTTTTCGGGTGCGCTGAACACAAAAACAATAACAGTTTGAGTTTATCTGCAATAGAAAAAAAGTTTACAAAATTTTGATAAAAATTAAAAAATTCACTTTGTTGATTTAAGTTTTCTCGTAAACCAAACAAGTTACAAGGCTAATAATTTAGAAGTAGTATGGCCTTTTCCATAATAGGACTTACATGAGTTAAAATAGGGCAAATTCATTATTCAAAAAAATCTTGTAAAAGAATTTCCGACCAAATGGGTACCCCAAAATCGCATATTTTCAGGTTTTAAAAATACTTTCCGTTGAGTTATGAAATCACTTAATAGCTTACTTTATACCTTTCGGCACTTGCTTCATTCTCGTGTTAATTATAGTCCCTTGTCTAAATTGGTTCAGAAACCACCGGTTCCCAAAGTGAACTCAGTTTTGAATTTCGGGGCATTTTTTTCCTTTTGATTTTTTTTTATTTCGCCTGAAGTAAAAGCTTTGGACCAAGAAAAGCACCAGTTTACCTAGGTTTTCGGGTGCGCTGAACACAAAAACAATAACAGTTTGAGTTTATGTGCAATAGGAAAAAAGTTTACAAAATTTTGACAAAAATATAAAATTTCACATTTTTGATTTCAGTTTTCTCGTAAACCAACCAAGTTACAAGGCTAATATTTTAGAAGTAGTATGGCCTTTTCCATAATAGGACTTACAGTAGTTAAAATAAGGCAAATTCAGTATTCAAAAAAATCTTGTAAAAAAATTTCCGACCAAATGGGTACCCCAAAATCGCATATTTTCAGGTTTTAAAAATACTTTCCGTTGAGTTATGAAATAACTTAATAGCTTACTTTATACCTTTCGGCACTTGCTTCATTCTCGTGTTAATTATAGTCCCTTGTCTAAATTGGTTCAGAAACCACCGGTTCCCAAAGTGAACTCAGTTTTGAATTTCGGGGCATTTTTTTCCTTTTGATTTTTTTTTATTTCGCCTGAAGTAAAAGCTTTGGACCAAGAAAAGCACCAGTTTACCTAGGTTTTCGGGTGCGCTGAACACAAAAACAATAACAGTTTGAGTTTATCTGCAATAGGAAAAATGTTTACAAAATTTTAAATTAAAAAATTTTGAAAAAAATTTAAAAATTCACATTTTTGATTTAAAATTTCTCGTAAGCCAAACAAGTTACAAGGCTAATATTTTAGAAGTAGTATGGC
The DNA here is from genome assembly GCA_963921995.1 of Oxystoma pomonae. Classification (NCBI taxonomy): domain Eukaryota; kingdom Metazoa; phylum Arthropoda; class Insecta; order Coleoptera; family Brentidae; genus Oxystoma; species Oxystoma pomonae. Next base: position 435,101 of record OY998167.1, on the reverse strand, counting down.
CTTTTCCATAATAGGACTTACAGTAGTTAAAATAAGGCAAATTCAGTATTCAAAAAAATCTTGTAAAAAAATTTCCGACCAAATGGGTACCCCAAAATCGCATATTTTCATGTTTTAAAAATACTTTCCGTTGAGTTATGAAATCACTTAATAGCTTACTTTATACCTTTCGGCACTTGCTTCATTCTCGTGTTAATTATAGTCCCTTGTCTAAATTGGTTCAGAAACCATCGGTTCCCAAAGTGAACTCAGTTTTGAATTTCGGGGCATTTTTTTCCTTTTGATTTTTTTTTATTTCGCCTGAAGTAAAAGCTTTGGACCAAGAAAAGCACCAGTTTACCTAGGTTTTCGGGTGCGCTGAACACAAAAACAATAACAGTTTGAGTTTATCTGCAATAGAAAAAAAGTTTACAAAATTTTGACAAAAATTAAAAAATTCACTTTGTTGATTTAAGTTTTCTCGTAAACCAAACAAGTTACAAGGCTAATAATTTAGAAGTAGTATGGCCTTTTCCATAATAGGACTTACATGAGTTAAAATAGGGCAAATTCGTTATTAAAAAAATCTTGTAAAAAAATTTCCGACCAAATGGGTACCCCAAAATCGCATATTTTCAGGTTTTAAAAATACTTTCCGTTGAGTTATGAAATCACTTAATAGCTTACTTTATACCTTTCGGCACTTGCTTCATTCTCGTGTTAATTATAGTCCCTTGTCTAAATTGGTTCAGAAACCACCGGTTCCCAAAGTGAACTCAGTTTTGAATTTCGGGTATTTGTTTCCTTTTGATTTTTTTTTATTTCGCCTGAAGTAAAAGCTTTGGACCAAGAAAAGCACCAGTTTACCTAGGTTTTCGGGTGCGCTGAACACAAAAACAATAACAGTTTGAGTTTATCTGCAATAGAAAAAAAGTTTACAAAATTTTGACAAAAATTAAAAAATTCACTTTGTTGATTTAAGTTTTCTCGTAAACCAAACAAGTTACAAGGCTAATAATTTAGAAGTAGTATGGCCTTTTCCATAATAGGACTTACATGAGTTAAAATAGGGCAAATTCGTTATTAAAAAAATCTTGTAAAAAAATTTCCGACCAAATGGGTACCCCAAAATCGCATATTTTCATGTTTTAAAAATACTTTCCGTTGAGTTATGAAATCACTTAATAGCTTACTTTATACCTTTCGGCACTTGCTTCATTCTCGTGTTAATTATAGTCCCTTGTCTAAATTGGTTCAGAAACCACCGGTTCCCAAAGTGAACTCAGTTTTGAATTTCGAAGCATTTTTTTCCTTTTGATTTTTTTTTATTTCGCCTGAAGTAAAAGCTTTGGACCAAGAAAAGCACCAGTTTACCTAGGTTTTCGGGTGCGCTGAACACAAAAACAATAACAGTTTGAGTTTATCTGCAATAGAAAAAAAGTTTACAAAATTTTGACAAAAATTAAAAAATTCACTTTGTTGATTTAAGTTTTCTCGTAAACCAAACAAGTTACAAGGCTAATAATTTAGAAGTAGTATGGCCTTTTCCATAATAGGACTTACATGAGTTAAAATAAGGCAAATTCAGTATTCAAAAAAATTTTCTAAAAAAATTTCCGACCAAATGGGTACCCCAAAATCGCATATTTTCAGGTTTTAAAAATACTTTCCGTTGAGTTATGAAATCACTTAATAGCTTACTTTATACCTTTCGGCACTTGCTTCATTCTCGTGTTAATTATAGTCCCTTGTCTAAATTGGTTCAGAAACTACCGGTTCCCAAAGTGAACTCAGTTTTGAATTTCGGGGCATTTTTTTCCTTTTGATTTTTTTTTATTTCGCCTGAAGTAAAAGCTTTGGACCAAGAAAAGCACCAGTTTACCTAGGTTTTCGGGTGCGCTGAACACAAAAACAATAACAGTTTGAGTTTATCTGCAATAGAAAAAAAGTTTACAAAATTTTGACAAAAATTAAAAAATTCACTTTGTTGATTTAAGTTTTCTCGTAAACCAAACAAGTTACAAGGCTAATAATTTAGAAGTAGTATGACCTTTTCCATAATAGGACTTACATGAGTTAAAATAGGGCAAATTCGTTATTCAAAAAAATCTTGTAAAAAAATTTCCGACCAAATGGGTACCCCAAAATCGCATATTTTCAGGTTTTAAAAATACTTTCCGTTGAGTTATGAAATCACTTAATAGCTTACTTTATACCTTTCGGCACTTGCTTCATTCTCGTGTTAATTATAGTCCCTTGTCTAAATTGGTTCAGAAACTACCGGTTCCCAAAGTGAACTCAGTTTTGAATTTCGGGGCATTTTTTTCCTTTTGATTTTTTTTTATTTCGCCTGAAATAAAAGCTTTGGACCAAGAAAAGCACCAGTTTACCTAGGTTTTCGGGTGCGCTGAACACAAAAACAATAACAGTTTGAGTTTATCTGCAATAGAAAAAAAGTTTACAAAATTTTGACAAAAATTAAAAAATTCACTTTGTTGATTTAAGTTTTCTCGTAAACCAAACAAGTTACAAGGCTAATAATTTAGAAGTAGTATGGCCTTTTCCATAATAGGACTTACATGAGTTAAAATAGGGCAAATTCATTATTCAAAAAAATCTTGTAAAAAAATTTCCGACCAAATGGGTACCCCAAAATCGCATATTTTCAGGTTTTAAAAATACTTTCCGTTGAGTTATGAAATCACGTAATAGCTTAATTTATACCTTTCGGCACTTGCTTCATTCTCGTGTTAATTATAGTCCCTTGTCTAAATTGGTTCAGAAACTACCGGTTCCCAAAGTGAACTCAGTTTTGAATTTCGGGGCATTTTTTTCCTTTTGATTTTTTTTTATTTCGCCTGAAGTAAAAGCTTTGGACCAAGAAAAGCACCAGTTTACCTAGGTTTTCGGGTGCGCTGAACACAAAAACAATAACAGTTTGAGTTTATCTGCAATAGAAAAAAAGTTTACAAAATTTTGACAAAAATTAAAAAATTCACTTTGTTGATTTAAGTTTTCTCGTAAACCAAACAAGTTACAAGGCTAATAATTTAGAAGTAGTATGGCCTTTTCCATAATAGGACTTACATGAGTTAAAATAGGGCAAATTCGTTATTCAAAAAAATCTTGTAAAAAAATTTCCGACCAAATTGGTACCCCAAAATCGCATATTTTCAGGTTTTAAAAATACTTTCCGTTGAGTTATGAAATCACTTAATAGCTTACTTTATACCTTTCGGCACTTGCTTCATTCTCGTGTTAATTATAGTCCCGTGTCTAAATTGGTTCAGAAACTACCGGTTCCCAAAGTGAACTCAGTTTTGAATTTCGGGGTATTTTTTTCCTTTTGATTTTTTTTTATTTCGCCTGAAGTAAAAGCTTTGGACCAAGAAAAGCACCAGTTTACCTACGTTTTCGGGTGCGCTGAACACAAAAACAATAACAGTTTGAGTTTATCTGCAATAGGAAAAAAGTTTACAAAATTTTGACAAAAATTTAAAAATTCACTTTGTTGATTTAAGTTTTCTCGTAAACCAAACAAGTTACAAGACTAATAATTTAGAAGTAGTATGGCCTTTTCCATAATAGGACTTACATGAGTTAAAATAGGGCAAATTCATTATTCAAAAAAATCTTGTCAAAAAATTTCCGACCAAATGGGTACCCCAAAATCGCATATTTTCAGGTTTTAAAAATACTTTCCGTTGAGTTATGAAATCACTTAATAGCTTATTTTATACCTTTCGGCACTTGCATCATTCTCGTGTTAATTATAGTCCCGTGTCTAAATTGGTTCAGAAACTACCGGTTCCCAAAGTGAACTCAGTTTTGAATTTCGGGGCATTTTTTTCCTTTTGATTTTTTTTTATTTCGCCTGAAGTAAAAGCTTTGGACCAAGAAAAGCACAAGTTTACCTAGGTTTTCGGGTGCGCTGAACACAAAAACTATAACAGTTTGAGTTTATCTGCAATAGGAAAAAAGTTTACAAAATTTTGACAAAAATTTAAAAATTCACTTTGTTGATTTAAGTTTTCTCGTAAACCAAACAAGTTACAAGGCTAATAATTTAGAAGTAGTATGGCCTTTTCCGTAATAGGACTTACATGAGTTAAAATAGGGCAAATTCATTATTCAAAAAAATCTTGTAAAAAAATTTCCGACCAAATGGGTACCCCAAAATCGCATATTTTCAGGTTTTAAAAATACTTTCCGTTGAGTTATGAAATCACTTAATAGCTTACTTTATACCTTTCGGCACTTGCTTCATTCTCGTGTTAATTATAGTCCCGTGTCTAAATTGGTTCAGAAACTATCGGTTCCCAAAGTGAACTCAGTTTTGAATTTCGGGGCATTTTTTGCCTTTTGATTTTTTTTTATTTCGCCTGAAGTAAAAGCTTTGGACCAAGAAAAGCACCAGTTTACCTAGGTTTTCGGGAGCGCTGAACACAAAAACAATAACAGTTTGAGTTTATCTGCAATAGGAAAAAAGTTTATAAAATTTTGACAAAAATTTAAAAATTCACTTTGTTGATTTAAGTTTTCTCGTAAACCAAACAAATTACAAGGCTAATATTTTAGAAGTAGTATGACCTTTTCCATAATAGGACTTACATGGGTTAAAATAGGGCAAATTCATTATTCAAAAAAATCTTGTAAAAAAATTTCCGACCAAATGGTTACCCCAAAACCGCATATTTTCAGGTTTTAAAAATACTTCCCGTTAAATTATTAAATCACTTAATAGCTTACTTTATACCTTTCGGCACTTGCTTCATTCTCGTGTTAATTATAGTCCCGTGTCTAAATTGGTTCAGAAACTACCGGTTCCCAAAGTTAACTCAGTTTTGAATTTCGGGGCATTTTTTTCCTTTTGATTTTTTTTTATTTCGCCTGAAGTAAAAGCTTTGGACCAAGAAAAGCACCAGTTTACCTTGGTTTTCGGGTGCGCTGAACATAAAAACAATAACAGTTTGAGTTTATCTGCAATAGGAAAAAAGTTTACAAAATTTTGACAAAAATTTAAAAATTCACTTTGTTGATTTCAGTTTTCTCATAAACCAAACAAGTTACAAGGCTAATATTTTAGAGGTAGTATGACCTTTTCCATAATAGGACTTACATGGGTTAAAATAGGGCAAATTCATTATTCAAAAAAATCTTGTACAAAAATTTCCGACCAAATGGGTACCCCAAAATCGCATATTTTCAGGTTTTAAAAATACTTCCCGTTAAATTATTAAATCACTTAATAGCTTACTTTATACCTTTCGGCACTTGCTTCATTCTCGTGTTAATTATAGTCCCGTGTCTAAATTGGTTCAGAAACTACCGGTTCCCAAAGTGAACTCAGTTTTGAATTTCAGGGCATTTTTTTCCTTTTGATTTTTTTTTATTTCGCCTGAAGTAAAAGCTTTGGACCAAGAAAAGCACCAGTTTCCCTAGGTTTTCGGGTACGCTGAACACAAATACAATAACAGTTTGAGTTTATCTGCAATAGGAAAAAAGTTTACAAAATTTTGACAAAAATTAAAAAATTCACTTTGTTGATTTAAGTTTTCTCGTAAACCAAACAAGTTACAAGGCTAATAATTTAGAAGTAGTATGGTCTTTTCCATAATAGGACTTACATGAGTTAAAATAGGGCAAATTCGTTATTCAAAAAAATCTTGTAAAAAAATTTCCGACCAAATGGGTACCCCAAAATCGCATATTTTCAAATTTTAAAAATACTTTCCGTTGAGTTATGAAATCACTTAATAGCTTACTTTATACCTTTCGGCACTTGCTTCATTCTCGTGTTAATTATAGTCCCTTGTCTAAATTGGTTCAGAAACTACCGGTTCCCAAAATGAACTCAGTTTTGAATTTCGGGGCATTTTTTTCCTTTTGATTTTTTTTTATTTCGCCTGAAGTAAAAGCTTTGGACCAAGAAAAGCACCAGTTTACCTAGGTTTTCGGGTGCGCCGAACACAAAAACAATAACAGTTTGAGTTTATCTGCAATAGAAAAAAAGTTTACAAAATTTTGACAAAAATTAAAAAATTCACTTTGTTGATTTAAGTTTTCTCGTAAACCAAACAAGTTACAAGGCTAATAATTTAGAAGTAGTATGGCCTTTTCCATAATAGGACTTACATGAGTTAAAATAGGGCAAATTCATTATTCAAAAAAATCTTGTAAAAAAATTTCCGACCAAATGGGTACCCCAAAATCGCATATTTTCAGGTTTTAAAAATACTTTCCGTTGAGTTATGAAATCACTTAATAGCTTACTTTATACCTTTCGGCACTTGCTTCATTCTCGTGTTAATTATAGTCCCTTGTCTAAATTGGTTCAGAAACTACCGGTTCCCAAAGTGAACTCAGTTTTGAATTTCGGGGCATTTTTTTCCTTTTGATTTTTTTTTATTTCGCCTGAAGTAAAAGCTTTGGACCAAGAAAAGCACCAGTTTACGTAGGTTTTCGGGTGCGCTGAACACAAAAACAATAACAGTTTGAGTTTATCTGCAATAGAAAAAAAGTTTACAAAATTTTGACAAAAATTAAAAAATTCACTTTGTTGATTTAAGTTTTCTCGTAAACCAAACAAGTTACAAGGCTAATAATTTAGAAGTAGTATGGCCTTTTCCATAATAGGACTTACATGAGTTAAAATAGGGCAAATTCGTTATTCAAAAAAATCTTGTAAAAAAATTTCCGACCAAATGGGTACCCCAAAACCGCATATTTTCAGGTTTTAAAAATACTTTCCGTTGAGTTATGAAATCACTTAATAGCTTATTTTATACCTTTCGGCACTTGCTTCATTCTCGTGTTAATTATAGTCCCTTGTCTAAATTGGTTCAGAAACTACCGGTTCCCAAAGTGAACTCAGTTTTGAATTTCGGGGCATTTTTTTCCTTTTGATTTTTTTTTATTTCCCCTGAAGTAAAAGCTTTGGACCAAGAAAAGTACCAGTTTACCTAGGTTTTCGGGTGCGCTGAATACAAAAACAATACCAGTTTGAGTTTATCTGCAATAGAAAAAAAGTTTACAAAATTTTTACAAAAATTAAAAAATTCACTTTGTTGATTTAAGTTTTCTCGTAAACCAAACAAGTTACAAGGCTAATAATTTAGAAGTAGTATGGCCTTTTCCATAATAGGACTTACATGAGTTAAAATAGGGCAAATTCATTATTCAAAAAAATCTTGTCAAAAAATTTCTGACCAAATGGGTACCCCAAAATCGCATATTTTCAGGTTTTGAAAATACTTTCCGTTGAGTTATGAAATCACTTAATAGCTTACTTTATACTTTTCGGCACTTGCTTCATTCTCGTGTTAATTATAGTCCCGTGTTTAAATTGGTTCACAAACTACCGGTTCCCAAAGTGAACTCAGTTTTGAATTTCGGGGCATTTTTTTCCTTTTGATTTTTTTTTATTTCGCCTGAAGTAAAAGCTTTGGACCAAGAAAAGCACCAGTTTACCTAGGTTTTCGGGTGCGCTGAACACAAAAACAATAACAGTTTGAGTTTATCTGCAATAGGAAAAAAGTTTACAAAATTTTGACAAAAATTTAAAAATTCACTTTGTTGATTTAAGTTTTCTCGTAAACCAAACAAGTTACAAGGCTAATAATTTAGAAGTAGTATGGCCTTTTCCGTAATAGGACTTACATGAGTTAAAATAGGGCAAATTCATTATTCAAAAAAATCTTGTAAAAAAATTTCCGACCAAATGGGTACCCCAAAATCGCATATTTTCAGGTTTTAAAAATACTTTCCGTTGAGTTATGAAATCACTTAATAGCTTACTTTATACCTTTCGGCACTTGCTTCATGCTCGTGTTAATTATAGTCCCTTGTCTAAATTGGTTCAGAAACCACCGGTTCCCAAAGTGAACTCAGTTTTGAATTTCGGGTATTTGTTTCCTTTTGATTTTTTTTTATTTCGCCTGAAGTAAAAGCTTTGGACCAAGAAAAGCACCAGTTTACCTAGGTTTTCGGGTGCGCTGAACACAAAAACAATACCAGTTTGAGTTTATCTGCAATAGAAAAAAAGTTTACAAAATTTTGACAAAAATTAAAAAATTCACTTTGTTGATTTAAGTTTTCTCGTAAACCAAACAAGTTACAAGGCTAATAATTTAGAAGTAGTATGGCCTTTTCCATAATAGGACTTACATGAGTTAAAATAGGGCAAATTCATTATTCAAAAAAATCTTGTAAAAAAATTTCCGACCAAATGGGTACCCCAAAATCGCATATTTTCAGGTTTTAAAAATACTTTCCGTTGAGTTATGAAATCACGTAATAGCTTAATTTATACCTTTCGGCACTTGCTTCATTCTCGTGTTAATTATAGTCCCTTGTCTAAATTGGTTCAGAAACTACCGGTTCCCAAAGTGAACTCAGTTTTGAATTTCGGGGCATTTTTTTCCTTTTGATTTTTTTTTATTTCGCCTGAAGTAAAAGCTTTGGACCAAGAAAAGCACCAGTTTACCTAGGTTTTCGGGTGCGCTGAACACAAAAACAATAACAGTTTGAGTTTATCTGCAATAGAAAAAAAGTTTACAAAATTTTGACAAAAATTAAAAAATTCACTTTGTTGATTTAAGTTTTCTCGTAAACCAAACAAGTTACAAGGCTAATAATTTAGAAGTAGTATGGCCTTTTCCATAATAGGACTTACATGAGTTAAAATAGGGCAAATTCGTTATTCAAAAAAATCTTGTAAAAAAATTTCCGACCAAATTGGTACCCCAAAATCGCATATTTTCAGGTTTTAAAAATACTTTCCGTTGAGTTATGAAATCACTTAATAGCTTACTTTATACCTTTCGGCACTTGCTTCATTCTCGTGTTAATTATAGTCCCGTGTCTAAATTGGTTCAGAAACTACCGGTTCCCAAAGTGAACTCAGTTTTGAATTTCGGGGCATTTTTTTCCTTTTGATTTTTTTTTATTTCGCCTAAAGTAAAAGCTTTGGACCAAGAAAAGCACCAGTTAACCTACGTTTTCGGGTGCGCTGAACACAAAAACAATAACAGTTTGAGTTTATCTGCAATAGGAAAAAAGTTTACAAAATTTTGACAAAAATTTAAAAATTCACTTTGTTGATTTAAGTTTTCTCGTAAACCAAACAAGTTACAAGACTAATAATTTAGAAGTAGTATGGCCTTTTCCATAATAGGACTTACATGAGTTAAAATAGGGCAAATTCATTATTCAAAAAAATCTTGTCAAAAAATTTCCGACCAAATGGGTACCCCAAAATCGCATATTTTCAGGTTTTAAAAATACTTTCCGTTGAGTTATGAAATCACTTAATAGCTTATTTTATACCTTTCGGCACTTGCATCATTCTCGTGTTAATTATAGTCCCGTGTCTAAATTGGTTCAGAAACTACCGGTTCCCAAAGTGAACTCAGTTTTGAATTTCGGGGCATTTTTTTCCTTTTGATTTTTTTTTATTTCGCCTGAAGTAAAAGCTTTGGACCAAGAAAAGCACAAGTTTACCTAGGTTTTCGGGTGCGCTGAACACAAAAACTATAACAGTTTGAGTTTATCTGCAATAGGAAAAAAGTTTACAAAATTTTGACAAAAATTTAAAAATTCACTTTGTTGATTTAAGTTTTCTCGTAAACCAAACAAGTTACAAGGCTAATAATTTAGAAGTAGTATGGCCTTTTCCGTAATAGGACTTACATGAGTTAAAATAGGGCAAATTCATTATTCAAAAAAATCTTGTAAAAAAATTTCCGACCAAATGGGTACCCCAAAATCGCATATTTTCAGGTTTTAAAAATACTTTCCGTTGAGTTATGAAATCACTTAATAGCTTACTTTATACCTTTCGGCACTTGCTTCATTCTCGTGTTAATTATAGTCCCGTGTCTAAATTGGTTCAGAAACTATCGGTTCCCAAAGTGAACTCAGTTTTGAATTTCGGGGCATTTTTTGCCTTTTGATTTTTTTTTATTTCGCCTGAAGTAAAAGCTTTGGACCAAGAAAAGCACCAGTTTACCTAGGTTTTCGGGAGCGCTGAACACAAAAACAATAACAGTTTGAGTTTATCTGCAATAGGAAAAAAGTTTATAAAATTTTGACAAAAATTTAAAAATTCACTTTGTTGATTTAAGTTTTCTCGTAAACCAAACAAATTACAAGGCTAATATTTTAGAAGTAGTATGACCTTTTCCATAATAGGACTTACATGGGTTAAAATAGGGCAAATTCATTATTCAAAAAAATCTTGTAAAAAAATTTCCGACCAAATGGGTACCCCAAAATCGCATATTTTCAGGTTTTAAAAATACTTTCCGTTGAGTTATGAAATCACTTAATAGCTTACTTTATACCTTTCGGCACTTGCTTCATTCTCGTGTTAATTATAGTCCCGTGTCTAAATTGGTTCAGAAACTACCGGTTCCCAAAGTTAACTCAGTTTTGAATTTCGGGGCATTTTTTTCCTTTTGATTTTTTTTTATTTCGCCTGAAGTAAAAGCTTTGGACCAAGAAAAGCACCAGTTTACCTTGGTTTTCGGGTGCGCTGAACATAAAAACAATAACAGTTTGAGTTTATCTGCAATAGGAAAAAAGTTTACAAAATTTTGACAAAAATTTAAAAATTCACTTTGTTGATTTCAGTTTTCTCATAAACCAAACAAGTTACAAGGCTAATATTTTAGAGGTAGTATGACCTTTTCCATAATAGGACTTACATGGGTTAAAATAGGGCAAATTCATTATTCAAAAAAATCTTGTACAAAAATTTCCGACCAAATGGGTACCCCAAAATCGCATATTTTCAGGTTTTAAAAATACTTCCCGTTAAATTATTAAATCACTTAATAGCTTACTTTATACCTTTCGGCACTTGCTTCATTCTCGTGTTAATTATAGTCCCGTGTCTAAATTGGTTCAGAAACTACCGGTTCCCAAAGTGAACTCAGTTTTGAATTTCAGGGCATTTTTTTCCTTTTGATTTTTTTTTATTTCGCCTGAAGTAAAAGCTTTGGACCAAGAAAAGCACCAGTTTCCCTAGGTTTTCGGGTACGCTGAACACAAATACAATAACAGTTTGAGTTTATCTGCAATAGGAAAAAAGTTTACAAAATTTTGACAAAAATTAAAAAATTCACTTTGTTGATTTAAGTTTTCTCGTAAACCAAACAAGTTACAAGGCTAATAATTTAGAAGTAGTATGGTCTTTTCCATAATAGGACTTACATGAGTTAAAATAGGGCAAATTCGTTATTCAAAAAAATCTTGTAAAAAAATTTCCGACCAAATGGGTACCCCAAAATCGCATATTTTCAAATTTTAAAAATACTTTCCGTTGAGTTATGAAATCACTTAATAGCTTACTTTATACCTTTCGGCACTTGCTTCATTCTCGTGTTAATTATAGTCCCTTGTCTAAATTGGTTCAGAAACTACCGGTTCCCAAAGTGAACTCAGTTTTGAATTTCGGGGCATTTTTTTCCTTTTGATTTTTTTTTATTTCGCCTGAAGTAAAAGCTTTGGACCAAGAAAAGCACCAGTTTACCTAGGTTTTCGGGTGCGCTGAACACAAAAACAATAACAGTTTGAGTTTATCTGCAATAGAAAAAAAGTTTACAAAATTTTGACAAAAATTAAAAAATTCACTTTGTTGATTTAAGTTTTCTCGTAAACCAAACAAGTTACAAGGCTAATAATTTAGAAGTAGTATGGCCTTTTCCATAATAGGACTTACATGAGTTAAAATAGGGCAAATTCATTATTCAAAAAAATCTTGTAAAAAAATTTCCGACCAAATGGGTACCCCAAAATCGCATATTTTCAGGTTTTAAAAATACTTTCCGTTGAGTTATGAAATCACTTAATAGCTTACTTTATACCTTTCGGCACTTGCTTCATTCTCGTGTTAATTATAGTCCCTTGTCTAAATTGGTTCAGAAACTACCGGTTCCCAAAGTGAACTCAGTTTTGAATTTCGGGGCATTTTTTTCCTTTTGATTTTTTTTTATTTCGCCTGAAGTAAAAGCTTTGGACCAAGCAAAGCACCAGTTTACGTAGGTTTTCGGGTGCGCTGAACACAAAAACAATAACAGTTTGAGTTTATCTGCAATAGAAAAAAAGTTTACAAAATTTTGACAAAAATTAAAAAATTCACTTTGTTGATTTAAGTTTTCTCGTAAACCAAACAAGTTACAAGGCTAATAATTTAGAAGTAGTATGGCCTTTTCCATAATAGGACTTACATGAGTTAAAATAGGGCAAATTCGTTATTCAAAAAAATCTTGTAAAAAAATTTCCGACCAAATGGGTACCCCAAAACCGCATATTTTCAGGTTTTAAAAATACTTTCCGTTGAGTTATGAAATCACTTAATAGCTTATTTTATACCTTTCGGCACTTGCTTCATTCTCGTGTTAATTATAGTCCCTTGTCTAAATTGGTTCAGAAACTACCGGTTCCCAAAGTGAACTCAGTTTTGAATTTCGGGGCATTTTTTTCCTTTTGATTTTTTTTTATTTCCCCTGAAGTAAAAGCTTTGGACCAAGAAAAGTACCAGTTTACCTAGGTTTTCGGGTGCGCTGAATACAAAAACAATACCAGTTTGAGTTTATCTGCAATAGAAAAAAAGTTTACAAAATTTTGACAAAAATTAAAAAATTCACTTTGTTGATTTAAGTTTTCTCGTAAACCAAACAAGTTACAAGGCTAATAATTTAGAAGTAGTATGGCCTTTTCCATAATAGGACTTACATGAGTTAAAATAGGGCAAATTCATTATTCAAAAAAATCTTGTCAAAAAATTTCTGACCAAATGGGTACCCCAAAATCGCATATTTTCAGGTTTTGAAAATACTTTCCGTTGAGTTATGAAATCACTTAATAGCTTACTTTATACTTTTCGGCACTTGCTTCATTCTCGTGTTAATTATAGTCCCGTGTTTAAATTGGTTCACAAACTACCGGTTCCCAAAGTGAACTCAGTTTTGAATTTCGGGGCATTTTTTTCCTTTTGATTTTTTTTTATTTCGCCTGAAGTAAAAGCTTTGGACCAAGAAAAGCACCAGTTTACCTAGGTTTTCGGGTGCGCTGAACACAAAAACAATAACAGTTTGAGTTTATCTGCAATAGGAAAAAAGTTTACAAAATTTTGACAAAAATTTAAAAATTCACTTTGTTGATTTAAGTTTTCTCGTAAACCAAACAAGTTACAAGGCTAATAATTTAGAAGTAGTATGGCCTTTTCCGTAATAGGACTTACATGAGTTAAAATAGGGCAAATTCATTATTCAAAAAAATCTTGTAAAAAAATTTCCGACCAAATGGGTACCCCAAAATCGCATATTTTCAGGTTTTAAAAATACTTTCCGTTGAGTTATGAAATCACTTAATAGCTTACTTTATACCTTTCGGCACTTGCTTCATGCTCGTGTTAATTATAGTCCCTTGTCTAAATTGGTTCAGAAACCACCGGTTCCCAAAGTGAACTCAGTTTTGAATTTCGGGTATTTGTTTCCTTTTGATTTTTTTTTATTTCGCCTGAAGTAAAAGCTTTGGACCAAGAAAAGCACCAGTTTACCTAGGTTTTCGGGTGCGCTGAACACAAAAACAATAACAGTTTGAGTTTATCTGCAATAGAAAAAAAGTTTACAAAATTTTGACAAAAATTAAAAAATTCACTTTGTTGATTTAAGTTTTCTCGTAAACCAAACAAGTTACAAGGCTAATAATTTAGAAGTAGTATGACCTTTTCCATAATAGGACTTACATGAGTTAAAATAGGGCAAATTCGTTATTCAAAAAAATCTTGTAAAAAAATTTCCTACCAAATGGGTACCCCAAAATCGCATATTTTCATGTTTTAAAAATACTTGCCGTTGAGTTATGAAATCACTTAATAGCTTACTTTATACCTTTCGGCACTTGCTTCATTCTCGTGTTAATTATAGTCCCTTGTCTAAATTGGTTCAGAAACCACCGGTTCCCAAAGTGAACTCAGTTTTGAATTTCGAAGCATTTTTTTCCTTTTGATTTTTTTTTATTTCGCCTGAAGTAAAAGCTTTGGACCAAGAAAAGCACCAGTTTACCTAGGTTTTCGGGTGCGCTGAACACAAAAACAATAACAGTTTAAGTTTATCTGCAATAGAAAAAAAGTTTACAAAATTTTGACAAAAATTAAAAAATTCACTTTGTTGATTTAAGTTTTCTCGTAAACCAAACAAGTTACAAGGCTAATAATTTAGAAGTAGTATGGCCTTTTCCATAATAGGACTAACATGAGTTAAAATAAGGCAAATTCAGTATTCAAAAAAATTTTCTAAAAAAATTTCCGACCAAATGGGTACCCCAAAATCGCATATTTTCAGGTTTTAAAAATACTTTCCGTTGAGTTATGAAATCACTTAATAGCTTACTTTATACCTTTCGGCACTTGCTTCATTCTCGTGTTAATTATAGTCCCTTGTCTAAATTGGTTCAGAAACTACCGGTTCCCAAAGTGAACTCAGTTTTGAATTTCGGGGCATTTTTTTCCTTTTGATTTTTTTTTATTTCGCCTGAAGTAAAAGCTTTGGACCAAGAAAAGCACCAGTTTACCTAGGTTTTCGGGTGCGCTGAACACAAAAACAATAACAGTTTGAGTTTATCTGCAATAGAAAAAAAGTTTACAAAATTTTGACAAAAATTAAAAAATTCACTTTGTTGATTTAAGTTTTCTCGTAAACCAAACAAGTTACAAGGCTAATAATTTAGACGTAGTATGACCTTTTCCATAATAGGACTTACATGAGTTAAAATAGGGCAAATTCGTTATTCAAAAAAATCTTGTAAAAAAATTTCCGACCAAATGGGTACCCCAAAATCGCATATTTTCAGGTTTTAAAAATACTTTCCGTTGAGTTATGAAATCACTTAATAGCTTACTTTATACCTTTCGGCACTTGCTTCATTCTCGTGTTAATTATAGTCCCTTGTCTAAATTGGTTCAGAAACTACCGGTTCCCAAAGTGAACTCAGTTTTGAATTTCGGGGCATTTTTTTCCTTTTGATTTTTTTTTATTTCGCCTGAAGTAAAAGCTTTGGACCAAGAAAAGCACCAGTTTACCTAGGTTTTCGGGTGCGCTGAACACAAAAACAATAACAGTTTGAGTTTATCTGCAATAGAAAAAAAGTTTACAAAATTTTGACAAAAATTAAAAAATTCACTTTGTTGATTTAAGTTTTCTCGTAAACCAAACAAGTTACAAGGCTAATAATTTAGAAGTAGTATAGCCTTTTCCATAATAGGACTTACATGAGTTAAAATAGGGCAAATTCATTATTCAAAAAAATCTTGTAAAAAAATTTGCGACCAAATGTGTACCCCAAAATCGCATATTTTCAGGTTTTAAAAATACTTTCCGTTGAGTTATGAAATCACTTAATAGCTTACTTTATACCTTTCGGCACTTGCTTCATTCTCGTGTTAATTATAGTCCCTTGTCTAAATTTGTTCAGAAACTACCGGTTCCCAAAGTGAACTCAGTTTTGAATTTCGGGGCATTTTTTTCCTTTTGATTTTTTTTTATTTCGCCTGAAGTAAAAGCTTTGGACCAAGAAAAGCACCAGTTTACCTAGGTTTTCGGGTGCGCTGAACACAAAAACAATAACAGTTTGAGTTTATCTGCAATAGAAAAAAAGTTTACAAAATTTTGACAAAAATTAAAAAATTCACTTTGTTGATTTAAGTTTTCTCGTAAACCAAACAAGTTACAAGGCTAATAATTTAGAAGTAGTATGGCCTATTCCATAATAGGACTTACATGAGTTAAAATAGGGCAAATTCGTTATTCAAAAAAATCTTGTAAAAATATTTCCGACCAAATGGGTACCCCAAAATCGCATATTTTCAGGTTTTAAAAATACTTTCCGTTGAGTTATGAAATCACTTAATAGCTTACTTTATACCTTTCGGCACTTGCTTCATTCTCGTGTTAATTATAGTCCCTTGTCTAAATTGGTTCAGAAACTACCGGTTCCCAAAGTGAACTCAGTTTTGAATTTCGGGGCATTTTTTTCCTTTTGATTTTTTTTTATTTCGCCTGAAGTAAAAACTTTGGACCAAGAAAAGCACCAGTTTAGCTAGGTTTTCGGGTGCGCTGAACACAAAAACAATAACAGTTTGAGTTTATCTGCAATAGAAAAAAAGTTTACAAAATTTTGACAAAAATTAAAAAATTCACTTTGTTGATTTAAGTTTTCTCGTAAACCAAACAAGTTACAAGGCTAATAATTTAGAAGTAGTATGGCCTTTTCCATAATAGGACTTACATGAGTTAAAATAGGGCAAATTCATTATTCAAAAAAATCTTGTAAAAAAATTTCCGACCAAATGGGTACCCCAAAATCGCATATTTTCAGGTTTTAAAAATACTTTCCGTTGAGTTATGAAATCACCTAATAGCTTACTTTATACCTTTCGGCACTTGCTTCATTCTCGTGTTAATTATAGTCTTGTGTCTAAATTGGTTCAGAAACTACCGGTTCCCAAAGTGAACTCAGTTTTGAATTTCGGGGCATTTTTTTCCTTTTGATTTTTTTTTATTTCGCCTGAAGTAAAAGCTTTGGACCAAGAAAAGCACCAGTTTACCTACGTTTTCGGGTGCGCTGAACACAAAAACAATAACAGTTTGAGTTTATCTGCAATAGAAAAAAAGTTTACAAAATTTTGACAAAAATTAAAAAATTCACTTTGTTGATTTAAGTTTTCTCGTAAACCAAACAAGTTACAAAGCTAATAATTTAGAAGTAGTATGGCCTTTTCCATAATAGGACTTACATGAGTTAAAATAGGGCAAATTCGTTATTCATAAAAATCTTGTAAAAAAATTTCCGACCAAATGGGTACCCCAAAATCGCATATCTTTAGGTTTTAAAAATACTTTCCGTTGAGTTATGAAATCACTTAATAGCTTATTTTATACCTTTCGGCACTTGCTTTATTCTCGTGTTAATTATAGTCCCCTGTCTAAATTGGTTCAGAAACCACCGGTTCCCAAAGTGAACTCAGTTTTGAATTTCGGGGCATTTTTTTCCTTTTGATTTTTTTTTATTTCGCCTGAAGTAAAAGCTTTGGACCAAGAAAAGCACCAGTTTACCTAGGTTTTCGGGTGCGCTGAACACAAAAACAATAACAGTTTGAGTTTATGTGCAATAGGAAAAAAGTTTACAAAATTTTGACAAAAATATAAAAATTCACATTTTTGATTTCAGTTTTCTCGTAAACCAACCAAGTTACAAGGCTAATATTTTAGAAGTAGTATGGCCTTTTCCATAATAGGACTTACAGTAGTTAAAATAAGGCAAATTCAGTATTCAAAAAAATCTTCCAAAAAAATTTCCGACCAAATGGGTACCCCAAAATCGCATATTTTCAGGTTTTAAAAATACTTTCCGTTGAGTTATAAAATCACTTAATAGCTTTACAAAATTTTGACAAAAATTTAAAAATTCACATTTTTGATTTCAGTTTTCTCGTAAACCAAACAAGTTACAAGGCTAATATTTTAGAAATAGTATGGCCCTTTCCATAATAGGACTTACAGGAGTTAAAATAGGGCAAATTCATTATTCAGAAAAATCTTGTAAAAAAATTTCCGACCAAATGGGTACCCCAAAATCGCATATTTTCAGGTTTTAAAAATACTTTCCGTTGAGTTATAAAATCACTCAATAGCTTTACAAAATTTTGACAAAAATTTAAAAATTCACATTTTTGATTTCAGTTTTCTCGTAAACCAAACAAGTTACAAGGCTAATATTTTAGAAGTAGTATGGCCTTTTCCATAATAGGACTTACATGAGTTAAAATAGGGCAAATTCGTTATTCAAAAAAATCTTGTAAAAAAATTTCCGACCAAATGGGTACCCCAAAATCGCATATTTTCATGTTTTAAAAATACTTTCCGTTGAGTTATGATATCACTCAATAGCTTTACAAAATTTTGACAAAAATTTAAAAATTCACATTTTTGATTTCAGTTTTCTCGTAAACCAAACAAGTTACAAGGCTAATAATTTAGAAGTAGTATGGCCTTTTCCATAATAGGACTTACATGAGTTAAAATAAGGCAAATTCATTATTCAAAAAAATCTTGTAAAAAAATTTCCGACCAAATGAGTACCCCAAAATCCCATATTTTCAGGTTTTAAAAATACTTTCCGTTGAGTTATGAAATCACCTAATAGCTTACTTTATACCTTTCGGCACTTGCTTCATTCTCGTGTTAATTATAGTCCCGTGTCTAAATTGGTTCAGAAACTACCGGTTCCCAAAGTGAACTCAGTTTTGTATTTCGGGGCATTTTTTTCCTTTTGATTTTTTTTTATTTCGCCTGAAGTAAAACCTTTGGACCAAGAAAAGCACCAGTTTACCTAGGTTTTCGGGTGCGCTGGACACAAAAACAATAACAGTTTGAGTTTATCTGCAATAGAAAAAAAGTTTACAAAATTTTGACAAAAATTAAAAAATTCACTTTGTTGATTTAAGTTTTCTCGTAAACCAAACAAGTTACAAGGCTAATAATTTAGAAGTAGTATGGCCTTTTCCATAATAGGACTTACATGAGTTAAAATAGGGCAAATTCATTATTCAAAAAAATCTTGTAAAAGAATTTCCGACCAAATGGGTACCCCAAAATCGCATATTTTCAGGTTTTAAAAATACTTTCCGTTGAGTTATGAAATCACTTAATAGCTTACTTTATACCTTTCGGCACTTGCTTCATTCTCGTGTTAATTATAGTCCCTTGTCTAAATTGGTTCAGAAACCACCGGTTCCCAAAGTGAACTCAGTTTTGAATTTCGGGGCATTTTTTTCCTTTTGATTTTTTTTTATTTCGCCTGAAGTAAAAGCTTTGGACCAAGAAAAGCACCAGTTTACCTAGGTTTTCGGGTGCGCTGAACACAAAAACAATAACAGTTTGAGTTTATGTGCAATAGGAAAAAAGTTTACAAAATTTTGACAAAAATATAAAATTTCACATTTTTGATTTCAGTTTTCTCGTAAACCAACCAAGTTACAAGGCTAATATTTTAGAAGTAGTATGGCCTTTTCCATAATAGGACTTACAGTAGTTAAAATAAGGCAAATTCAGTATTCAAAAAAATCTTGTAAAAAGATTTCCGACCAAATGGGTACCCCAAAATCGCATATTTTCAGGTTTTAAAAATACTTTCCGTTGAGTTATGAAATAACTTAATAGCTTACTTTATACCTTTCGGCACTTGCTTCATTCTCGTGTTAATTATAGTCCCTTGTCTAAATTGGTTCAGAAACCACCGGTTCCCAAAGTGAACTCAGTTTTGAATTTCGGGGCATTTTTTTCCTTTTGATTTTTTTTTATTTCGCCTGAAGTAAAAGCTTTGGACCAAGAAAAGCACCAGTTTACCTAGGTTTTCGGGTGCGCTGAACACAAAAACAATAACAGTTTGAGTTTATCTGCAATAGGAAAAATGTTTACAAAATTTTAAATTAAAAAATTTTGAAAAAAATTTAAAAATTCACATTTTTGATTTAAAATTTCTCGTAAGCCAAACAAGTTACAAGGCTAATATTTTAGAAGTAGTATGGCCTTTTCCATAATAGGACTTACAGTAGTTAAAATAAGGCAAATTCAGTATTCAAAAAAATCTTGCAAAAAAATTTCCGACCAAATGGGTACCCCAAAATCGCATATTTTCAGGTTTTAAAAATACTTTCCGTTGAGTTATGAAATCACTTAATAGCTTACTTTATACCTTTCGGCACTTGCTTCATTCTCGTGTTAATTATAGTCCCTTGTCTAAATTGGTTCAGAAACTACCGGTTCCCAAAGTGAACTCAGTTTTGAATTTCGGGGCATTTTTTTCCTTTTGATTTTTTTTTATTTCGCCTGAAGTAAAAGCTTTGGACCAAGAAAAGCACCAGTTTACCTAGGTTTTCGGGTGCGCTGAACACAAAAACAATAACAGTTTGAGTTTATCTGCAATAGAAAAAAAGTTTACAAAATTTTGACAAAAATTAAAAAATTCACTTTGTTGATTTAAGTTTTCTCGTAAACCAAACAAGTTACAAGGCTAATAATTTAGAAGTAGTATGGCCTTTTCCATAATAGGACTTACATGAGTTAAAATAGGGCAAATTCGTTATTCAAAAAAATCTTGTAAAAAAATTTCCGACCAAATGGGTACCCCAAAATCGCATATTTTCATGTTTTAAAAATACTTTCCGTTGAGTTATGAAATCACTTAATAGCTTACTTTATACCTTTCGGCACTTGCTTCATTCTCGTGTTAATTATAGTCCCTTGTCTAAATTGGTTCAGAAACCATCGGTTCCCAAAGTGAACTCAGTTTTGAATTTCGGGGCATTTTTTTCCTTTTGATTTTTTTTTTATTTCGCCTGAAGTAAAAGCTTTGGACCAAGAAAAGCACCAGTTTACCTAGGTTTTCGGGTGCGCTGAACACAAAAACAATAACAGTTTGAGTTTATCTGCAATAGAAAAAAAGTTTACAAAATTTTGACAAAAATTAAAAAATTCACTTTGTTGATTTAAGTTTTCTCGTAAACCAAACAAGTTACAAGGCTAATAATTTAGAAGTAGTATGGCCTTTTCCATAATAGGACTTACATGAGTTAAAATAGGGCAAATTCGTTATTAAAAAAATCTTGTAAAAAAATTTCCGACCAAATGGGTACCCCAAAATCGCATATTTTCAGGTTTTAAAAATACTTTCCGTTGAGTTATGAAATCACTTAATAGCTTACTTTATACCTTTCGGCACTTGCTTCATTCTCGTGTTAATTATAGTCCCTTGTCTAAATTGGTTCAGAAACCACCGGTTCCCAAATTGAACTCAGTTTTGAATTTCGGGTATTTGTTTCCTTTTGATTTTTTTTTATTTCGCCTGAAGTAAAACCTTTGGACCAAGAAAAGCACCAGTTTACCTAGGTTTTCGGGTGCGCTGAACACAAAAACAATAACAGTTTGAGTTTATCTGCAATAGAAAAAAAGTTTACAAAATTTTGACAAAAATTAAAAAATTCACTTTGTTGATTTAAGTTTTCTCGTAAACCAAACAAGTTACAAGGCTAATAATTTAGAAGTAGTATGGCCTTTTCCATAATAGGACTTACATGAGTTAAAATAAGGCAAATTCAGTATTCAAAAAAATTTTCTAAAAAAATTTCCGACCAAATGGGTACCCCAAAATCGCATATTTTCAGGTTTTAAAAATACTTTCCGTTGAGTTATGAAATCACTTAATAGCTTACTTTATACCTTTCGGCACTTGCTTCATTCTCGTGTTAATTATAGTCCCTTGTCTAAATTGGTTCAGAAACCACCGGTTCCCAAAGTGAACTCAGTTTTGAATTTCGGGGCATTTTTTTCCTTTTGATTTTTTTTTATTTCGCCTGAAGTAAAAGCTTTGGACCAAGAAAAGCACCAGTTTACCTAGGTTTTCGGGTGCGCTGAACACAAAAACAATAACAGTTTAAGTTTATGTGCAATAGGAAAAAACTTTACAAAATTTTGACAAAAATTAAAAAATTCACTTTGTTGATTTAAGTTTTCTCGTAAACCAAACAAGTTACAAGGCTAATAATTTAGAAGTAGTATGGCCTTTTCCATAATAGGACTTACATGAGTTAAAATAGGGCAAATTCGTTATTCAAAAAAATCTTGTAAAAAAATTTCCGACCAAATGGGTACCCCAAAATCGCATATTTTCAGGTTTTAAAAATACTTTCCGTTGAGTTATGAAATCACTTAATAGCTTACTTTATACCTTTCGGCACTTGCTTCATTCTCGTGTTAATTATAGTCCCTTGTCTAAATTGGTTCAGAAACTACCGGTTCCCAAAGTGAACTCAGTTTTGAATTTCGGGGCATTTTTTTCCTTTTGATTTTTTTTTATTTCGCCTGAAGTAAAAGCTTTGGACCAAGAAAAGCACCAGTTTACCTAGGTTTTCGGGTGCGCTGAACACAAAAACAATAACAGTTTGAGTTTATCTGCAATAGAAAAAAAGTTTACAAAATTTTGACAAAAATTAAAAAATTCACTTTGTTGATTTAAGTTTTCTCGTAAACCAAACAAGTTACAAGGCTAATAATTTAGAAGTAGTATGACCTTTTCCATAATAGGACTTACATGAGTTAAAATAGGGCAAATTCGTTATTCAAAAAAATCTTGTAAAAAAATTTCCGACCAAATGGGTACCCCAAAATCGCATATTTTCAGGTTTTAAAAATACTTTCCGTTGAGTTATGAAATCACTTAATAGCTTACTTTATACCTTTCGGCACTTGCTTCATTCTCGTGTTAATTATAGTCCCTTGTCTAAATTGGTTCAGAAACTACCGGTTCCCAAAGTGAACTCAGTTTTGAATTTCGGGGCATTTTTTTCCTTTTGATTTTTTTTTATTTCGCCTGAAATAAAAGCTTTGGACCAAGAAAAGCACCAGTTTACCTAGGTTTTCGGGTGCGCTGAACACAAAAACAATAACAGTTTGAGTTTATCTGCAATAGAAAAAAAGTTTACAAAATTTTGACAAAAATTAAAAAATTCACTTTGTTGATTTAAGTTTTCTCGTAAACCAAACAAGTTACAAGGCTAATAATTTAGAAGTAGTATGGCCTTTTCCATAATAGGACTTACATGAGTTAAAAAAGGGCAAATTCATTATTCAAAAAAATCTTGTAAAAAAATTTCCGACCAAATGGGTACCCCAAAATCGCATATTTTCAGGTTTTAAAAATACTTTCCGTTGAGTTATGAAATCACGTAATAGCTTACTTTATACCTTTCGGCACTTGCTTCATTCTCGTGTTAATTATAGTCCCTTGTCTAAATTGGTTCAGAAACTACCGGTTCCCAAAGTGAACTCAGTTTTGAATTTCGGGGCATTTTTTTCCTTTTGATTTTTTTTTATTTCGCCTGAAGTAAAAGCTTTGGACCAAGAAAAGCACCAGTTTACCTAGGTTTTCGGGTGCGCTGAACACAAAAACAATAACAGTTTGAGTTTATCTGCAATAGAAAAAAAGTTTACAAAATTTTGACAAAAATTAAAAAATTCACTTTGTTGATTTAAGTTTTCTCGTAAACCAAACAAGTTACAAGGCTAATAATTTAGAAGTAGTATGGCCTTTTCCATAATAGGACTTACATGAGTTAAAATAGGGCAAATTCGTTATTCAAAAAAATCTTGTAAAAAAATTTCCGACCAAATTGGTACCCCAAAATCGCATATTTTCAGGTTTTAAAAATACTTTCCGTTGAGTTATGAAATCACTTAATAGCTTACTTTATACCTTTCGGCACTTGCTTCATTCTCGTGTTAATTATAGTCCCGTGTCTAAATTGGTTCAGAAACTACCGGTTCCCAAAGTGAACTCAGTTTTGAATTTCGGGGCATTTTTTTCCTTTTGATTTTTTTTTATTTCGCCTGAAGTAAAAGCTTTGGACCAAGAAAAGCACCAGTTTACCTACGTTTTCGGGTGCGCTGAACACAAAAACAATAACAGTTTGAGTTTATCTGCAATAGGAAAAAAGTTTACAAAATTTTGACAAAAATTTAAAAATTCACTTTGTTGATTTAAGTTTTCTCGTAAACCAAACAAGTTACAAGACTAATAATTTAGAAGTAGTATGGCCTTTTCCATAATAGGACTTACATGAGTTAAAATAAGGCAAATTCATTATTCAAAAAAATCTTGTCAAAAAATTTCCGACCAAATGGGTACCCCAAAATCGCATATTTTCAGGTTTTAAAAATACTTTCCGTTGAGTTATGAAATCACTTAATAGCTTACTTTATACCTTTCGGCACTTGCATCATTCTCGTGTTAATTATAGTCCCGTGTCTAAATTGGTTCAGAAACTACCGGTTCCCAAAGTGAACTCAGTTTTGAATTTCGGGGCATTTTTTTCCTTTTGATTTTTTTTTATTTCGCCTGAAGTAAAAGCTTTGGACCAAGAAAAGCACAAGTTTACCTAGGTTTTCGGGTGCGCTGAACACAAAAACTATAACAGTTTGAGTTTATCTGCAATAGGAAAAAAGTTTACAAAATTTTGACAAAAATTTAAAAATTCACTTTGTTGATTTAAGTTTTCTCGTAAACCAAACAAGTTACAAGGCTAATAATTTAGAAGTAGTATGGCCTTTTCCGTAATAGGACTTACATGAGTTAAAATAGGGCAAATTCATTATTCAAAAAAATCTTGTAAAAAAATTTCCGACCAAATGGGTACCCCAAAATCGCATATTTTCAGGTTTTAAAAATACTTTCCGTTGAGTTATGAAATCACTTAATAGCTTACTTTATACCTTTCGGCACTTGCTTCATTCTCGTGTTAATTATAGTCCCGTGTCTAAATTGGTTCAGAAACTATCGGTTCCCAAAGTGAACTCAGTTTTGAATTTCGGGGCATTTTTTGCCTTTTGATTTTTTTTTATTTCGCCTGAAGTAAAAGCTTTGGACCAAGAAAAGCACCAGTTTACCTAGGTTTTCGGGAGCGCTGAACACAAAAACAATAACAGTTTGAGTTTATCTGCAATAGGAAAAAAGTTTATAAAATTTTGACAAAAATTTAAAAATTCACTTTGTTGATTTAAGTTTTCTCGTAAACCAAACAAATTACAAGGCTAATATTTTAGAAGTAGTATGACCTTTTCCATAATAGGACTTACATGGGTTAAAATAGGGCAAATTCATTATTCAAAAAAATCTTGTAAAAAAATTTCCGACCAAATGGTTACCCCAAAACCGCATATTTTCAGGTTTTAAAAATACTTCCCGTTAAATTATTAAATCACTTAATAGCTTACTTTATACCTTTCGGTACTTGCTTCATTCTCGTGTTAATTATAGTCCCGTGTCTAAATTAGTTCAGAAACTACCGGTTCCCAAAGTTAACTCAGTTTTGAATTTCGGGGCATTTTTTTCCTTTTGATTTTTTTTTATTTCGCCTGAAGTAAAAGCTTTGGACCAAGAAAAGCACCAGTTTACCTTGGTTTTCGGGTGCGCTGAACACAAAAACTATAACAGTTTGAGTTTATCTGCAATAGGAAAAAAGTTTACAAAATTTTGACAAAAATTTAAAAATTCACTTTGTTGATTTAAGTTTTCTCGTAAACCAAACAAGTTACAAGACTAATAATTTAGAAGTAGTATGGCCTTTTCCATAATAGGACTTACATGAGTTAAAATAGGGCAAATTCATTATTCAAAAAAATCTTGTCAAAAAATTTCCGACCAAATGGGTACCCCAAAATCGCATATTTTCAGGTTTTAAAAATACTTTCCGTTGAGTTATGAAATCACTTAATAGCTTACTTTATACCTTTCGGCACTTGCATCATTCTCGTGTTAATTATAGTCCCGTGTCTAAATTGGTTCAGAAACTACCGGTTCCCAAAGTGAACTCAGTTTTGAATTTCGGGGCATTTTTTTCCTTTTGATTTTTTTTTATTTCGCCTGAAGTAAAAGCTTTGGACCAAGAAAAGCACAAGTTTACCTAGGTTTTCGGGTGCGCTGAACACAAAAACTATAACAGTTTGAGTTTATCTGCAATAGGAAAAAAGTTTACAAAATTTTGACAAAAATTTAAAAATTCACTTTGTTGATTTCAGTTTTCTCATAAACCAAACAAGTTACAAGGCTAATATTTTAGAGGTAGTATGACCTTTTCCATAATAGGACTTACATGGGTTAAAATAGGGCAAATTCATTATTCAAAAAAATCTTGTACAAAAATTTCCGACCAAATGGGTACCCCAAAATCGCATATTTTCAGGTTTTAAAAATACTTCCCGTTAAATTATTAAATCACTTAATAGCTTACTTTATACCTTTCGGCACTTGCTTCATTCTCGTGTTAATTATAGTCCCGTGTCTAAATTGGTTCAGAAACTACCGGTTCCCAAAGTGAACTCAGTTTTGAATTTCAGGGCATTTTTTTCCTTTTGATTTTTTTTTATTTCGCCTGAAGTAAAAGCTTTGGACCAAGAAAAGCACCAGTTTCCCTAGGTTTTCGGGTACGCTGAACACAAATACAATAACAGTTTGAGTTTATCTGCAATAGGAAAAAAGTTTACAAAATTTTGACAAAAATTAAAAAATTCACTTTGTTGATTTAAGTTTTCTCGTAAACCAAACAAGTTACAAGGCTAATAATTTAGAAGTAGTATGGCCTTTTCCATAATAGGACTTACATGAGTTAAAATAGGGCAAATTCGTTATTCAAAAAAATCTTGTAAAAAAATTTCCGACCAAATGGGTACCCCAAAATCGCATATTTTCAAATTTTAAAAATACTTTCCGTTGAGTTATGAAATCACTTAATAGCTTACTTTATACCTTTCGGCACTTGCTTCATTCTCGTGTTAATTATAGTCCCTTGTCTAAATTGGTTCAGAAACTACCGGTTCCCAAAGTGAACTCAGTTTTGAATTTCGGGGCATTTTTTTCCTTTTGATTTTTTTTTATTTCGCCTGAAGTAAAAGCTTTGGACCAAGAAAAGCACCAGTTTACCTAGGTTTTCGGGTGCGCTGAACACAAAAACAATAACAGTTTGAGTTTATCTGCAATAGAAAAAAAGTTTACAAAATTTTGACAAAAATTAAAAAATTCACTTTGTTGATTTAAGTTTTCTCGTAAACCAAACAAGTTACAAGGCTAATAATTTAGAAGTAGTATGGCCTTTTCCATAATAGGACTTACATGAGTTAAAATAGGGCAAATTCAGTATTCAAAAAAATCTTGTAAAAAAATTTCCGACCAAATGGGTACCCCAAAATCGCATATTTTCAGGTTTTAAAAATACTTTCCGTTGAGTTATGAAATCACTTAATAGCTTACTTTATACCTTTCGGCACTTGCTTCATTCTCGTGTTAATTATAGTCCCTTGTCTAAATTGGTTCAGAAACTACCGGTTCCCAAAGTGAACTCAGTTTTGAATTTCGGGGCATTTTTTTCCTTTTGATTTTTTTTTATTTCGCCTGAAGTAAAAGCTTTGGACCAAGAAAAGCACCAGTTTACGTAGGTTTTCGGGTGCGCTGAACACAAAAACAATAACAGTTTGAGTTTATCTGCAATAGAAAAAAAGTTTACAAAATTTTGACAAAAATTAAAAAATTCACTTTGTTGATTTAAGTTTTCTCGTAAACCAAACAAGTTACAAGGCTAATAATTTAGAAGTAGTATGGCCTTTTCCATAATAGGACTTACATGAGTTAAAATAGGGCAAATTCGTTATTCAAAAAAATCTTGTAAAAAAATTTCCGACCAAATGGGTACCCCAAAACCGCATATTTTCAGGTTTTAAAAATACTTTCCGTTGAGTTATGAAATCACTTAATAGCTTATTTTATACCTTTCGGCACTTGCTTCATTCTCGTGTTAATTATAGTCCCTTGTCTAAATTGGTTCAGAAACTACCGGTTCCCAAAGTGAACTCAGTTTTGAATTTCGGGGCATTTTTTTCCTTTTGATTTTTTTTTATTTCCCCTGAAGTAAAAGCTTTGGACCAAGAAAAGTACCAGTTTACCTAGGTTTTCGGGTGCGCTGAATACAAAAACAATACCAGTTTGAGTTTATCTGCAATAGAAAAAAAGTTTACAAAATTTTGACAAAAATTAAAAAATTCACTTTGTTGATTTAAGTTTTCTCGTAAACCAAACAAGTTACAAGGCTAATAATTTAGAAGTAGTATGGCCTTTTCCATAATAGGACTTACATGAGTTAAAATAGGGCAAATTCATTATTCAAAAAAATCTTGTCAAAAAATTTCTGACCAAATGGGTACCCCAAAATCGCATATTTTCAGGTTTTGAAAATACTTTCCGTTGAGTTATGAAATCACTTAATAGCTTACTTTATACTTTTCGGCACTTGCTTCATTCTCGTGTTAATTATAGTCCCGTGTTTAAATTGGTTCACAAACTACCGGTTCCCAAAGTGAACTCAGTTTTGAATTTCGGGGCATTTTTTTCCTTTTGATTTTTTTTTATTTCGCCTGAAGTAAAAGCTTTGGACCAAGAAAAGCACCAGTTTACCTAGGTTTTCGGGTGCGCTGAACACAAAAACAATAACAGTTTGAGTTTATCTGCAATAGGAAAAAAGTTTACAAAATTTTGACAAAAATTTAAAAATTCACTTTGTTGATTTAAGTTTTCTCATAAACCAAACAAGTTACAAGGCTAATATTTTAGAAGTAGTATGACCTTTTCCATAATAGGACTTACATGGGTTAAAATAGGGCAAATTCATTATTCAAAAAAATCTTGTAAAAAAATTTCCGACCAAATGGGTACCCCAAAATCGCATATTTTCAGGTTTTAAAAATACTTCCCGTTAAATTATTAAATCACTTAATAGCTTATTTTATACCTTTCGGCACTTGCTTCATTCTCGTGTTAATTATAGTCCCGTGTCTATATTGGTTCAGAAACTACCGGTTCCCAAAGTGAACTCAGTTTTGAATTTCGCCTGAAGTAAAAGCTTTGGACCAAGAAAAGCACCAGTTTACCTAGGTTTTCGTTTTTCGTTTTCGAGTTCGCACTTTCTTGATTTAAGTTTTCTCGTAAACCAAACAAGTTACAAGGCTAATAATTTAGAAGTAGTATGGCCTTTTCCATAATAGGACTTACATGAGTTAAAAGAGGGCAAATTAATTATTCAAAAAAATCTTGTAAAAAAATTTCCGACCAAATGGGTACCCCAAAATCGCATATTTTCAGGTTTTAAAAATACTTTCCGTTGAGTTATGAAATCACTTAATAGCTTACTTTATACCTTTCGGCACTTGCTTCATTCTCGTGTTAATTATAGTCCCCTGTCTAAATTGGTTCAGAAACTATCGGTTCCCAAAGTGAACTCATTTTTGAATTTCGCGGCATTTTTTTCCTTTTGATTTTTTTTTATTTCGCCTGAAGTAAAAGCTTTGGACCAAGAAAAGCACCAGTTTACCTAGGTTTTCGTTTTTCGTTTTCGAGTTCGCACTTTGTTGATTTAAGTTTTCTCGTAAACGAAACAAGTTACAAGGCTAATAATTTAGAAGTAGTATGGCCTTTTCCATAATAGGACTTACATGAGTTAAAAGAGGGCAAATTAATTATTCAAAAAAATCTTGTAAAAAAATTTCCGACCAAGTGGGTACCCCAAAATCGCATATTTTCAGGTTTTAAAAATACTTTCCGTTGAGTTATGAAATCACTTAATAGCTTACTTTATACCTTTCGGCACTTGCTTCATTCTCGTGTTAATTATAGTCCCGTGTCTAAATTGGTTCAGAAACTATCGGTTCCCAAAGTGAACTCAGTTTTGAATTTCGGGGCATTTTTTTCCTTTTGATTTTTTTTTATTTCGCCTGAAGTAAAAGCTTTGGACCAAGAAAAGCACCAGTTTACCTAGGTTTTCGTTTTTCGTTTTCGGGTTCGCACTTTGTTGATTTAAGTTTTCTCGTAAACCAAACAAGTTACAAGGCTAATAATTTAGAAGTAGTATGGCCTTTTCCATAATAGGACTTACATGAGTTAAAAGAGGGCAAATTAATTATTCAAAAAAATCTTGTAAAAAAATTTCCGACCAAATGGGTACCCCAAAATCGCATATTTTCAGGTTTTAAAAATACTTTCCGTTGAGTTATGAAATCACTTAATAGCTTACTTTATACCTTTCGGCACTTGCTTCATTCTCGTGTTAATTATAGTCCCGTGTCTAAATTGGTTCAGAAACTATCGGTTCCCAAAGTGAACTCAGTTTTGAATTTCGGGGCATTTTTTCCTTTTGATTTTTTTTTATTTCGCCTGAAGTAAAAGCTTTGGACCAAGAAAAGCACCAATTTACCTAGGTTTTCGTTTTTCGTTTTCGGGTTCGCACTTTGTTGATTTAAGTTTTCTCGTAAACCAAACAAGTTACAAGGCTAATAATTTAGAAGTAGTATGGCCTTTTC
The DNA here is from genome assembly GCA_963921995.1 of Oxystoma pomonae. Classification (NCBI taxonomy): domain Eukaryota; kingdom Metazoa; phylum Arthropoda; class Insecta; order Coleoptera; family Brentidae; genus Oxystoma; species Oxystoma pomonae. The sequence goes on along the minus strand of OY998167.1, from coordinate 405,162 downwards.
CATAATAGGACTTACATGAGTTAAAAGAGGGCAAAATAATTATTCAAAAAAATCTTGTAAAAAAATTTCCGACCAAATGGGTACCCCAAAATCGCATATTTTCAGGTTTTAAAAATACTTTCCGTTGAGTTATGAAATCACTTAATAGCTTACTTTATACCTTTCGGCACTTGCTTCATTCTCGTGTTAATTATAGTCCCTTGTCTAAATTGGTTCAGAAACTACCGGTTCCCAAAGTGAACTCAGTTTTGAATTTCGGGGCATTTTTTTCCTTTTGATTTTTTTTTTATTTCGCCTGAAGTAAAAGCTTTGGACCAAGAAAAGCACCAGTTTACCTAGGTTTTCGGGTGCGCTGAACACAAAAACAATAACTGTTTGAGTTTATCTGCAATAGGAAAAAAGTTTACAAAATTTTGACAAAAATTTAAAAATTCACTTTGTTGATTTCAGTTTTCTCATAAACCAAACAAGTTACAAGGCTAATATTTTAGAGGTAGTATGACCTTTTCCATAATAGGACTTACATGGGTTAAAATAGGGCAAATTCATTATTCAAAAAAATCTTGTAAAAAAATTTCCGACCAAATGGGTACCCCAAAATCGCATATTTTCAGGTTTTAAAAATACTTCCCGTTAAATTATTAAATCACTTAATAGCTTACTTTATACCTTTCGGCACTTGCTTCATTCTCGTGTTAATTATAGTCCCGTGTCTAAATTGGTTCAGAAACTACCGGTTCCCAAAGTGAACTCAGTTTTGAATTTCGGGGCATTTTTTTCCTTTTGATTTTTTTTTATTTCGCCTGAAGTAAAAGCTTTGGACCAAGAAAAGCACCAGTTTACCTAGGTTTTCGGGTGCGCTGAACACAAAAACAATAACAGTTTGAGTTTATCTGCAATAGGAAAAAAGTTTATAAAATTTTGACAAAAATTTAAAAATTCACTTTGTTGATTTAAGTTTTCTCGTAAACCAAACAAATTACAAGGCTAATATTTTAGAAGTAGTATGACCTTTTCCATAATAGGACTTACATGGGTTAAAATAGGGCAAATTCATTATTCAAAAAAATCTTGTAAAAAAATTTCCGACCAAATGGGTACCCCAAAATCGCATATTTTCAGGTTTTAAAAATACTTCCCGTTAAATTATTAAATCACTTAATAGCTTACTTTATACCTTTCGGCACTTGCTTCATTCTCGTGTTAATTATAGTCCCGTGTCTAAATTGGTTCAGAAACTACCGGTTCCCAAAGTGAACTCAGTTTTGAATTTCGGGGCATTTTTTTCCTTTTGATTTTTTTTTATTTCGCCTGAAGTAAAAGCTTTGGACCAAGAAAAGCACCAGTTTACTTAGGTTTTCGGGTGCGCTGAACACAAAAACAATAACAGTTTGAGTTTATCTGCAATAGGAAAAAAGTTTACAAAATTTTGACAAAAATTTAAAAATTCACTTTGTTGATTTCAGTTTTCTCATAAACCAAACAAGTTACAAGGCTAATATTTTAGAGGTAGTATGACCTTTTCCATAATAGGACTTACATGGGTTAAAATAGGGCAAATTCATTATTCAAAAAAATCTTGTAAAAAAATTTCCGACCAAATGGGTACCCCAAAATCGCATATTTTCAGGTTTTAAAAATACTTCCCGTTAAATTATTAAATCACTTAATAGCTTACTTTATACCTTTCGGCACTTGCTTCATTCTCGTGTTAATTATAGTCCCGTGTCTAAATTGGTTCAGAAACTACCGGTTCCCAAAGTGAACTCAGTTTTGAATTTCGGGGCATTTTTTTCCTTTTGATTTTTTTTTTATTTCGCCTGAAGTAAAAGCTTTGGACCAAGAAAAGCACCAGTTTACCTAGGTTTTCGGGTGCGCTGAACACAAAAACAATAACAGTTTGAGTTTATCTGCAATAGGAAAAAAGTTTACAAAATTTTGACAAAAATTTAAAAATTCACTTTGTTGATTTAAGTTTTCTCGTAAACCAAACAAGTTACATGGCTAATAATTTAGAAGTAGTATGGCCTTTTCCATAATAGGACTTACATGAGTTAAAATAGGGCAAATTCATTATTCAAAAAAATCTTGTAAAAAAATTTCCGACCAAATGGGTACCCCAAAATCGCATATTTTCAGGTTTTAAAAATACTTTCCGTTGAGTTATGAAATCACTTAATAGCTTACTTTATACCTTTCGGCACTTGCTTCATTCTCGTGTTAATTATAGTCCCGTGTCTAAATTGGTTCAGAAACTACCGGTTCCCAAAGTGAACTCAGTTTTGAATTTCGGGGCATTTTTTTCCTTTTGATTTTTTTTTATTTCGCCTGAAGTAAAAGCTTTGGACCAAGAAAAGCACCAGTTTACCTAGGTTTTCGGGTGCGCTGAACACAAAAACAATAACAGTTTGAGTTTATCTGCAATAGGAAAAAAGTTTATAAAATTTTGACAAAAATTTAAAAATTCACTTTGTTGATTTAAGTTTTCTCGTAAACCAAACAAATTACAAGGCTAATATTTTAGAAGTAGTATGACCTTTTCCATAATAGGACTTACATGGGTTAAAATAGGGCAAATTCATTATTCAAAAAAATCTTGTAAAAAAATTTCCGACCAAATGGGTACCCCAAAATCGCATATTTTCAGGTTTTAAAAATACTTCCCGTTAAATTATTAAATCACTTAATAGCTTACTTTATACCTTTCGGCACTTGCTTCATTCTCGTGTTAATTATAGTCCCGTGTCTAAATTGGTTCAGAAACTACCGGTTCCCAAAGTGAACTCAGTTTTGAATTTCGGGGCATTTTTTTCCTTTTGATTTTTTTTTATTTCGAAGTAAAAGCTTTGGACCAAGAAAAGCACCAGTTTACCTAGGTTTTCGGGTGCGCTGAACACAAAAACAATAACAGTTTGAGTTTATCTGCAATAGGAAAAAGTTTACAAAATTTTGACAAAAATTTAAAAATTCACTTTGTTGATTTAAGTTTTCTCGTAAACCAAACAAGTTACAAGCCTAATAATTTAGAAGTAGTATGGCCTTTTCCATAATAGGACTTACATGAGTTAAAATAGGGCAAATTCATTATTCAAAAAAATCTTGTCAAAAAATTTCCGACCAAATGGGTACCCTAAAATCGCATATTTTCAGGTTTTAAAAATACTTTCCGTTGAGTTATGAAATCACTTAATAGCTTACTTTATACCTTTCGGCACTTGCTTCATTCTCGTGTTAATTATAGTCCCGTGTCTAAATTGGTTCAGAAACTACCGGTTCCCAAATTGAACTCAGTTTTGAATTTCGGGGCATTTTTTTCCTTTTGATTTTTTTTTATTTCGCCTGAAGTAAAAGCTTTGGATCAAGAAAAGCACCAGTTTACCTACGTTTTCGGGTGCGCTGAACACAAAAACAATAACAGTTTGAGTTTATCTGCAATAGGAAAAAAGTTTACAAAATTTTGACAAAAATTTAAAAATTCACTTTGTTGATTTAAGTTTTCTCGTAAACCAAACAAGTTACAAGGCTAATAATTTAGAAGTAGTATGGCCTTTTCCATAATAGGACTTACATGAGTTAAAATAGCGCAAATTCATTATTCAAAAAAATCTTGTAAAAAAATTTCCGACCAAATGGGTACCCCAAAATCGCATATTTTCAGGTTTTAAAAATACTTTCCGTTGAGTTATGAAATCACTTAATAGCTTACTTTATACCTTTCGGCACTTGCTTCATTCTCGTGTTAATTATAGTCCCGTGTCTAAATTGGTTCAGAAACTACCGGTTCCCAAAGTGAACTCAGTTTTGAATTTCGGGGCATTTTTTTCCTTTTGATTTTTTTTATTTCGCCTGAAGTAAAAGCTTTGGACCAAGAAAAGCACCAGTTTACCTAGGTTTTCGGGTGCGCTGAACACAAAAACAATAACAGTTTGAGTTTATCTGCAATAGGAAAAAAGTTTATAAAATTTTGACAAAAATTTAAAAATTCACTTTGTTGATTTAAGTTTTCTCGTAAACCAAACAAATTACAAGGCTAATATTTTAGAAGTAGTATGACCTTTTCCATAATAGGACTTACATGGGTTAAAATAGGGCAAATTCATTATTCAAAAAAATCTTGTAAAAAAATTTCCGACCAAATGGGTACCCCAAAATCGCATATTTTCAGGTTTTAAAAATACTTCCCGTTAAATTATTAAATCACTTAATAGCTTACTTTATACCTTTCGGCACTTGCTTCATTCTCGTGTTAATTATAGTCCCGTGTCTAAATTGGTTCAGAAACTACCGGTTCCCAAAGTGAACTCAGTTTTGAATTTCGGGGCATTTTTTTCCTTTTGATTTTTTTTTATTTCGCCTGAAGTAAAAGCTTTGGACCAAGAAAAGCACCAGTTTACCTAGGTTTTCGGGTGCGCTGAACACAAAAACAATAACAGTTTGAGTTTATCTGCAATAGGAAAAAAGTTTACAAAATTTTGACAAAAATTTAAAAATTCACTTTGTTGATTTCAGTTTTCTCATAAACCAAACAAGTTACAAGGCTAATATTTTAGAGGTAGTATGACCTTTTCCATAATAGGACTTACATGGGTTAAAATAGGGCAAATTCATTATTCAAAAAAATCTTGTAAAAAAATTTCCGACCAAATGGGTACCCCAAAATCGCATATTTTCAGGTTTTAAAAATACTTCCCGTTAAATTATTAAATCACTTAATAGCTTACTTTATACCTTTCGGCACTTGCTTCATTCTCGTGTTAATTATAGTCCCGTGTCTAAATTGGTTCAGAAACTACCGGTTCCCAAAGTGAACTCAGTTTTGAATTTCGGGGCATTTTTTTCCTTTTGATTTTTTTTTATTTCGCCTGAAGTAAAAGCTTTGGACCAAGAAAAACACCAGTTTACCTAGGTTTTCGGGTGCGCTGAACACAAAAACAATAACAGTTTGAGTTTATCTGCAATAGGAAAAAAGTTTACAAAATTTTGACAAAAATTTAAAAATTCACTTTGTTGATTTAAGTTTTCTCGTAAACCAAACAAGTTACAAGGCTAATAATTTAGAAGTAGTATGGCCTTTTCCATAATAGGACTTACATGAGTTAAAATAGGGCAAATTCATTATTCAAAAAAATCTTGTAAAAAAATTTCCGACCAAATGGGTACCCCAAAATCGCATATTTTCAGGTTTTAAAAATACTTTCCGTTGAGTTATGAAATCACTTAATAGCTTACTTTATACCTTTCGGCACTTGCTTCATTCTCGTGTTAATTATAGTCCCGTGTCTAAATTGGTTCAGAAACTACCGGTTCCCAAAGTGAACTCAGTTTTGAATTTCGGGGCATTTTTTTCCTTTTGATTTTTTTTTATTTCGCCTGAAGTAAAAGCTTTGGACCAAGAAAAGCACCAGTTTACCTAGGTTTTCGGGTGCGCTGAACACAAAAACAATAACAGTTTGAGTTTATCTGCAATAGGAAAAAAGTTTATAAAATTTTGACAGAAATTTAAAAATTCACTTTGTTGATTTAAGTTTTCTCGTAAACCAAACAAATTACAAGGCTAATATTTTAGAAGTAGTATGACCTTTTCCATAATAGGACTTACATGGGTTAAAATAGGGCAAATTCATTATTCAAAAAAATCTTGTAATAAAATTTCCGACCAAATGGGTACCCCAAAATCGCATATTTTCAGGTTTTAAAAATACTTCCCGTTAAATTATTAAATCACTTAATAGCTTACTTTATACCTTTCGGCACTTGCTTCATTCTCGTGTTAATTATAGTCCCGTGTCTAAATTGGTTCAAAAACTACCGGTTCCCAAAGTGAACTCAGTTTTGAATTTCGGGGCATTTTTTTCCTTTTGATTTTTTTTTATTTCGCCTGAAGTAAAAGCTTTGGACCAAGAAAAGCACCAGTTTACCTACGTTTTCGGGTGCGCTGAACACAAAAACAATAACAGTTTGAGTTTAACTGCAATAGGAAAAAAGTTTACAAAATTTTGACAAAAATTTAAAAATTCACTTTGTTGATTTAAGTTTTCTCGTAAACCAAACAAGTTACAAGGCTAATAATTTAGAAGTAGTATGGCCTTTTCCATAATAGGACTTACATGAGTTAAAATAGGGCAAATTCATTATTCAAAAAAATCTTGTCAAAAAATTTCCGACCAAATGGGTACCCCAAAATCGCATATTTTCAGGTTTTAAAAATACTTTCCGTTGAGTTATGAAATCACTTAATAGCTTACTTTATACCTTTCGGCACTTGCTTCATTCTCGTGTTAATTATAGTCCCGTGTCTAAATTGGTTCAGAAACTACCGGTTCCCAAAGTGAACTCAGTTTTGAATTTCGGGGCATTTTTTTCCTTTTGATTTTTTTTTATTTCGCCTGAAGTAAAAGCTTTGGACCAAGAAAAGCACCAGTTTACCTACGTTTTCGGGTGCGCTGAACACAAAAACAATAACAGTTTGAGTTTATCTGCAATAGGAAAAAAGTTTACAAAATTTTGACAAAAATTTAAAAATTCACTTTGTTGATTTAAGTTTTCTCGTAAACCAAACAAGTTACAAGGCTAATAATTTAGAAGTAGTATGGCCTTTTCCATAATAGGACTTACATGAGTTAAAATAGGGCAAATTCATTATTCAAAAAAATCTTGTCAAAAAATTTCCTACCAAATGGGTACCCCAAAATCGCATATTTTCAGGTTTTAAAAATACTTTCCGTTGAGTTATGAAATCACTTAATAGCTTACTTTATACCTTTCGGCACTTGCTTCATTCTCGTGTTAATTATAGTCCCGTGTCTAAATTGGTTCAGAAACTATCGGTTCCCAAAGAGAACTCAGTTTTGAATTTCGGGGCATTTTTTTCCTTTTGATTTTTTTTTATTTCGCCTGAAGTAAAAGCTTTGGACCAAGAAAAGCACCAGTTTACCTAGGTTTTCGGGTGCGCTGAACACAAAAACAATAACTGTTTGAGTTTATCTGCAATAGGAAAAAAGTTTACAAAATTTTGACAAAAATTTAAAAATTCACTTTGTTGATTTCAGTTTTCTCATAAACCAAACAAGTTACAAGGCTAATATTTTAGAGGTAGTATGACCTTTTCCATAATAGGACTTACATGGGTTAAAATAGGGCAAATTCATTATTCAAAAAAATCTTGTAAAAAAATTTCCGACCAAATGGGTACCCCAAAATCGCATATTTTCAGGTTTTAAAAATACTTCCCGTTAAATTATTAAATCACTTAATAGCTTACTTTATACCTTTCGGCACTTGCTTCATTCTCGTGTTAATTATAGTCCCGTGTCTAAATTGGTTCAGAAACTACCGGTTCCCAAAGTGAACTCAGTTTTGAATTTCGGGGCATTTTTTTCCTTTTGATTTTTTTTTATTTCGCCTGAAGTAAAAGCTTTGGACCAAGAAAAGCACCAGTTTACCTAGGTTTTCGGGTGCGCTGAACACAAAAACAATAACAGTTTGAGTTTATCTGCAATAGGAAAAAAGTTTATAAAATTTTGACAAAAATTTAAAAATTCACTTTGTTGATTTAAGTTTTCTCGTAAACCAAACAAATTACAAGGCTAATATTTTAGAAGTAGTATGACCTTTTCCATAATAGGACTTACATGGGTTAAAATAGGGCAAATTCATTATTCAAAAAAATCTTGTAAAAAAATTTCCGACCAAATGGGTACCCCAAAATCGCATATTTTCAGGTTTTAAAAATACTTCCCGTTAAATTATTAAATCACTTAATAGCTTACTTTATACCTTTCGGCACTTGCTTCATTCTCGTGTTAATTATAGTCCCGTGTCTAAATTGGTTCAGAAACTACCGGTTCCCAAAGTGAACTCAGTTTTGAATTTCGGGGCATTTTTTTCCTTTTGATTTTTTTTTATTTCGCCTGAAGTAAAAGCTTTGGACCAAGAAAAGCACCAGTTTACTTAGGTTTTCGGGTGCGCTGAACACAAAAACAATAACAGTTTGAGTTTATCTGCAATAGGAAAAAAGTTTACAAAATTTTGACAAAAATTTAAAAATTCACTTTGTTGATTTCAGTTTTCTCATAAACCAAACAAGTTACAAGGCTAATATTTTAGAGGTAGTATGACCTTTTCCATAATAGGACTTACATGGGTTAAAATAGGGCAAATTCATTATTCAAAAAAATCTTGTAAAAAAATTTCCGACCAAATGGGTACCCCAAAATCGCATATTTTCAGGTTTTAAAAATACTTCCCGTTAAATTATTAAATCACTTAATAGCTTACTTTATACCTTTCGGCACTTGCTTCATTCTCGTGTTAATTATAGTCCCGTGTCTAAATTGGTTCAGAAACTACCGGTTCCCAAAGTGAACTCAGTTTTGAATTTCGGGGCATTTTTTTCCTTTTGATTTTTTTTTTATTTCGCCTGAAGTAAAAGCTTTGGACCAAGAAAAGCACCAGTTTACCTAGGTTTTCGGGTGCGCTGAACACAAAAACAATAACAGTTTGAGTTTATCTGCAATAGGAAAAAAGTTTACAAAATTTTGACAAAAATTTAAAAATTCACTTTGTTGATTTAAGTTTTCTCGTAAACCAAACAAGTTACATGGCTAATAATTTAGAAGTAGTATGGCCTTTTCCATAATAGGACTTACATGAGTTAAAATAGGGCAAATTCATTATTCAAAAAAATCTTGTAAAAAAATTTCCGACCAAATGGGTACCCCAAAATCGCATATTTTCAGGTTTTAAAAATACTTTCCGTTGAGTTATGAAATCACTTAATAGCTTACTTTATACCTTTCGGCACTTGCTTCATTCTCGTGTTAATTATAGTCCCGTGTCTAAATTGGTTCAGAAACTACCGGTTCCCAAAGTGAACTCAGTTTTGAATTTCGGGGCATTTTTTTCCTTTTGATTTTTTTTTATTTCGCCTGAAGTAAAAGCTTTGGACCAAGAAAAGCACCAGTTTACCTAGGTTTTCGGGTGCGCTGAACACAAAAACAATAACAGTTTGAGTTTATCTGCAATAGGAAAAAAGTTTATAAAATTTTGACAAAAATTTAAAAATTCACTTTGTTGATTTAAGTTTTCTCGTAAACCAAACAAATTACAAGGCTAATATTTTAGAAGTAGTATGACCTTTTCCATAATAGGACTTACATGGGTTAAAATAGGGCAAATTCATTATTCAAAAAAATCTTGTAAAAAAATTTCCGACCAAATGGGTACCCCAAAATCGCATATTTTCAGGTTTTAAAAATACTTCCCGTTAAATTATTAAATCACTTAATAGCTTACTTTATACCTTTCGGCACTTGCTTCATTCTCGTGTTAATTATAGTCCCGTGTCTAAATTGGTTCAGAAACTACCGGTTCCCAAAGTGAACTCAGTTTTGAATTTCGGGGCATTTTTTTCCTTTTGATTTTTTTTTATTTCGAAGTAAAAGCTTTGGACCAAGAAAAGCACCAGTTTACCTAGGTTTTCGGGTGCGCTGAACACAAAAACAATAACAGTTTGAGTTTATCTGCAATAGGAAAAAGTTTACAAAATTTTGACAAAAATTTAAAAATTCACTTTGTTGATTTAAGTTTTCTCGTAAACCAAACAAGTTACAAGCCTAATAATTTAGAAGTAGTATGGCCTTTTCCATAATAGGACTTACATGAGTTAAAATAGGGCAAATTCATTATTCAAAAAAATCTTGTCAAAAAATTTCCGACCAAATGGGTACCCTAAAATCGCATATTTTCAGGTTTTAAAAATACTTTCCGTTGAGTTATGAAATCACTTAATAGCTTACTTTATACCTTTCGGCACTTGCTTCATTCTCGTGTTAATTATAGTCCCGTGTCTAAATTGGTTCAGAAACTACCGGTTCCCAAATTGAACTCAGTTTTGAATTTCGGGGCATTTTTTTCCTTTTGATTTTTTTTTATTTCGCCTGAAGTAAAAGCTTTGGATCAAGAAAAGCACCAGTTTACCTACGTTTTCGGGTGCGCTGAACACAAAAACAATAACAGTTTGAGTTTATCTGCAATAGGAAAAAAGTTTACAAAATTTTGACAAAAATTTAAAAATTCACTTTGTTGATTTAAGTTTTCTCGTAAACCAAACAAGTTACAAGGCTAATAATTTAGAAGTAGTATGGCCTTTTCCATAATAGGACTTACATGAGTTAAAATAGCGCAAATTCATTATTCAAAAAAATCTTGTAAAAAAATTTCCGACCAAATGGGTACCCCAAAATCGCATATTTTCAGGTTTTAAAAATACTTTCCGTTGAGTTATGAAATCACTTAATAGCTTACTTTATACCTTTCGGCACTTGCTTCATTCTCGTGTTAATTATAGTCCCGTGTCTAAATTGGTTCAGAAACTACCGGTTCCCAAAGTGAACTCAGTTTTGAATTTCGGGGCATTTTTTTCCTTTTGATTTTTTTTATTTCGCCTGAAGTAAAAGCTTTGGACCAAGAAAAGCACCAGTTTACCTAGGTTTTCGGGTGCGCTGAACACAAAAACAATAACAGTTTGAGTTTATCTGCAATAGGAAAAAAGTTTATAAAATTTTGACAAAAATTTAAAAATTCACTTTGTTGATTTAAGTTTTCTCGTAAACCAAACAAATTACAAGGCTAATATTTTAGAAGTAGTATGACCTTTTCCATAATAGGACTTACATGGGTTAAAATAGGGCAAATTCATTATTCAAAAAAATCTTGTAAAAAAATTTCCGACCAAATGGGTACCCCAAAATCGCATATTTTCAGGTTTTAAAAATACTTCCCGTTAAATTATTAAATCACTTAATAGCTTACTTTATACCTTTCGGCACTTGCTTCATTCTCGTGTTAATTATAGTCCCGTGTCTAAATTGGTTCAGAAACTACCGGTTCCCAAAGTGAACTCAGTTTTGAATTTCGGGGCATTTTTTTCCTTTTGATTTTTTTTTATTTCGCCTGAAGTAAAAGCTTTGGACCAAGAAAAGCACCAGTTTACCTAGGTTTTCGGGTGCGCTGAACACAAAAACAATAACAGTTTGAGTTTATCTGCAATAGGAAAAAAGTTTACAAAATTTTGACAAAAATTTAAAAATTCACTTTGTTGATTTCAGTTTTCTCATAAACCAAACAAGTTACAAGGCTAATATTTTAGAGGTAGTATGACCTTTTCCATAATAGGACTTACATGGGTTAAAATAGGGCAAATTCATTATTCAAAAAAATCTTGTAAAAAAATTTCCGACCAAATGGGTACCCCAAAATCGCATATTTTCAGGTTTTAAAAATACTTCCCGTTAAATTATTAAATCACTTAATAGCTTACTTTATACCTTTCGGCACTTGCTTCATTCTCGTGTTAATTATAGTCCCGTGTCTAAATTGGTTCAGAAACTACCGGTTCCCAAAGTGAACTCAGTTTTGAATTTCGGGGCATTTTTTTCCTTTTGATTTTTTTTTATTTCGCCTGAAGTAAAAGCTTTGGACCAAGAAAAACACCAGTTTACCTAGGTTTTCGGGTGCGCTGAACACAAAAACAATAACAGTTTGAGTTTATCTGCAATAGGAAAAAAGTTTACAAAATTTTGACAAAAATTTAAAAATTCACTTTGTTGATTTAAGTTTTCTCGTAAACCAAACAAGTTACAAGGCTAATAATTTAGAAGTAGTATGGCCTTTTCCATAATAGGACTTACATGAGTTAAAATAGGGCAAATTCATTATTCAAAAAAATCTTGTAAAAAAATTTCCGACCAAATGGGTACCCCAAAATCGCATATTTTCAGGTTTTAAAAATACTTTCCGTTGAGTTATGAAATCACTTAATAGCTTACTTTATACCTTTCGGCACTTGCTTCATTCTCGTGTTAATTATAGTCCCGTGTCTAAATTGGTTCAGAAACTACCGGTTCCCAAAGTGAACTCAGTTTTGAATTTCGGGGCATTTTTTTCCTTTTGATTTTTTTTTATTTCGCCTGAAGTAAAAGCTTTGGACCAAGAAAAGCACCAGTTTACCTAGGTTTTCGGGTGCGCTGAACACAAAAACAATAACAGTTTGAGTTTATCTGCAATAGGAAAAAAGTTTATAAAATTTTGACAGAAATTTAAAAATTCACTTTGTTGATTTAAGTTTTCTCGTAAACCAAACAAATTACAAGGCTAATATTTTAGAAGTAGTATGACCTTTTCCATAATAGGACTTACATGGGTTAAAATAGGGCAAATTCATTATTCAAAAAAATCTTGTAATAAAATTTCCGACCAAATGGGTACCCCAAAATCGCATATTTTCAGGTTTTAAAAATACTTCCCGTTAAATTATTAAATCACTTAATAGCTTACTTTATACCTTTCGGCACTTGCTTCATTCTCGTGTTAATTATAGTCCCGTGTCTAAATTGGTTCAAAAACTACCGGTTCCCAAAGTGAACTCAGTTTTGAATTTCGGGGCATTTTTTTCCTTTTGATTTTTTTTTATTTCGCCTGAAGTAAAAGCTTTGGACCAAGAAAAGCACCAGTTTACCTACGTTTTCGGGTGCGCTGAACACAAAAACAATAACAGTTTGAGTTTAACTGCAATAGGAAAAAAGTTTACAAAATTTTGACAAAAATTTAAAAATTCACTTTGTTGATTTAAGTTTTCTCGTAAACCAAACAAGTTACAAGGCTAATAATTTAGAAGTAGTATGGCCTTTTCCATAATAGGACTTACATGAGTTAAAATAGGGCAAATTCATTATTCAAAAAAATCTTGTCAAAAAATTTCCGACCAAATGGGTACCCCAAAATCGCATATTTTCAGGTTTTAAAAATACTTTCCGTTGAGTTATGAAATCACTTAATAGCTTACTTTATACCTTTCGGCACTTGCTTCATTCTCGTGTTAATTATAGTCCCGTGTCTAAATTGGTTCAGAAACTACCGGTTCCCAAAGTGAACTCAGTTTTGAATTTCGGGGCATTTTTTTCCTTTTGATTTTTTTTTATTTCGCCTGAAGTAAAAGCTTTGGACCAAGAAAAGCACCAGTTTACCTACGTTTTCGGGTGCGCTGAACACAAAAACAATAACAGTTTGAGTTTATCTGCAATAGGAAAAAAGTTTACAAAATTTTGACAAAAATTTAAAAATTCACTTTGTTGATTTAAGTTTTCTCGTAAACCAAACAAGTTACAAGGCTAATAATTTAGAAGTAGTATGGCCTTTTCCATAATAGGACTTACATGAGTTAAAATAGGGCAAATTCATTATTCAAAAAAATCTTGTCAAAAAATTTCCTACCAAATGGGTACCCCAAAATCGCATATTTTCAGGTTTTAAAAATACTTTCCGTTGAGTTATGAAATCACTTAATAGCTTACTTTATACCTTTCGGCACTTGCTTCATTCTCGTGTTAATTATAGTCCCGTGTCTAAATTGGTTCAGAAACTATCGGTTCCCAAAGAGAACTCAGTTTTGAATTTCGGGGCATTTTTTTCCTTTTGATTTTTTTTTATTTCGCCTGAAGTAAAAGCTTTGGACCAAGAAAAGCACCAGTTTACCTAGGTTTTCGGGTGCGCTGAACACAAAAACAATAACAGTTTGAGTTTATCTGCAATAGGAAAAAAGTTTACAAAATTTTGACAAAAATTTAAAAATTCACTTTGTTGATTTAAGTTTTCTCATAAACCAAACAAGTTACAAGGCTAATAATTTAGAAGTAGTATGGACTTTTCCATAATAGGACTTACATGAGTTAAAATAGGGCAAATTCATTATTCAAAAAAATCTTGTCAAAAAATTTCCGACCAAATGGGTACCCCAAAATCGCATATTTTCAGGTTTTAAAAATACTTTCCGTTGAGTTATGAAATCACTTAATAGCTTACTTTATACCTTTTGGCACTTGCTTTATTCTCGTGTTAATTATAGTCCCGTGTCTAAATTGGTTCAGAAACTACCGGTTCCCAAAGTGAACTCAGTTTTGAATTTCGGGGCATTTTTTTCCTTTTGATTTTTTTTTATTTCGCCTGAAGTAAAAGCTTTGGACCAAGAAAAGCACCAGTTTATCTACGTTTTCGGGTGCGCTGAACACAAAAACAATAACAGTTTGAGTTTATCTGCAATAGGAAAAAAGTTTACAAAATTTTGACAAAAATTTAAAAATTCACTTTGTTGATTTCAGTTTTCTCATAAACCAAACAAGTTACAAGGCTAATATTTTAGAGGTAGTATGACCTTTTCCATAATAGGACTTACATGGGTTAAAATAGGGCAAATTCATTATTCAAAAAAATCTTGTAAAAAAATTTCCGACCAAATGGGTACCCCAAAATCGCATATTTTCAGGTTTTAAAAATACTTCCCGTTAAATTATTAAATCACTTAATAGCTTACTTTATACCTTTCGGCACTTGCTTCATTCTCGTGTTAATTATAGTCCCGTGTCTAAATTGGTTCAGAAACTACCGGTTCCCAAAGTGAACTCAGTTTTGAATTTCGGGGCATTTTTTTCCTTTTGATTTTTTTTTATTTCGCCTGAAGTAAAAGCTTTGGACCAAGAAAAGCACCAGTTTACCTAGGTTTTCGGGTGCGCTGAACACAAAAACAATAACAGTTTGAGTTTATCTGCAATAGGAAAAAAGTTTACAAAATTTTGACAAAAATTTAAAAATTCACTTTGTTGATTTAAGTTTTCTCGTAAACCAAACAAGTTACAAGGCTAATAATTTAGAAGTAGTATGGCCTTTTCCATAATAGGACTTACATGAGTTAAAATAGGGCAAATTAATTATTCAAAAAAATCTTGTAAAAAAATTTCCGACCAAATGGGTACCCCAAAATCGCATATTTTCAGGTTTTAAAAATACTTTCCGTTGAGTTATGAAATCACTTAATAGCTTACTTTATACCTTTCGGCACTTGCTTCATTCTCGTGTTAATTATAGTCCCGTGTCTAAATTGGTTCAGAAACTACCGGTTCCCAAAGTGAACTCAGTTTTGAATTTCGGGGCATTTTTTTCCTTTTGATTTTTTTTTATTTCGCCTGAAGTAAAAGCTTTGGACCAAGAAAAGCACCAGTTTACCGAGGTTTTCGGGTGCGCTGAACACAAAAACAATAACAGTTTGAGTTTATCTGCAATAGGAAAAAAGTTTACAAAATTTTGACAAAAATTTAAAAATTCACTTTGTTGATTTAAGTTTTCTCGTAAACCAAACAAGTTACAAGGCTAATATTCTAGAAGCAGTATGGCCTTTTCCATAATAGGACTTACAGGAGTTAAAATAGGGCAAATTGATTATTCAAAAAAATCTTGTAAAAAAATTTCCGACCAAATCGGTACCCCAAAATCGCATATTTTCAGGTTTTAAAAATACTTTCCGTTGAGTTATGAAATCACTTAATAGCTTACTTTATACCTTTCGGCACTTGCTTCATGCTCGTGTTAATTATAGTCCCGTGTCTAAGTTGGTTCAGAAACTACCGGTTCCCAAAGTGAACTCAGTTTTGTATTTCGGGGCATTGTTTTACTTTTGATTTTTTTTTATTTCGCCTAAAGTAAAAGCTTTGGACCAAGAAAAGCACCAGTTTACCTAGGTTTTCGGGTGCGCTAAACACAAAAACAATAACAGTTTGAGTTTATCTGCAATAGGAACAAAGTTTACAAAATTTTGACAAAAATTTAAAAATTCACATTTTTGATTTCAGTTTTCTCGTAAACCAAACAAGTTACAAGGCTAATATTCTAGAAGCAGTATGGCCTTTTCCATAATAGGACTTACAGGAGTTAAAATAGGGCAAATTCACTATTCAAAAAAATCTTGTAAAAAAATTTCCGACCAAATGGGTACCCCAAAATCGCATATTTTCAGGTTTTAAAAATACTTCCCGTTGAATTATGAAATCACTTAATAGCTTACTTTATACCTTTCGGCACTTGCTTCATTCTTGTGTTAATTATAGTTCCCTGTCTAAATTGGTTCAGGAACTACCGGTTCCCAAAGTGAACTCAGTTTTGGATTTCGGGGCATTGTTTAACTTTTGTTTTTTTTTATTTCGCCTAAAGTAAAAGCTTTGGACCAAGAAAAGCACCAGTTTACTTAGGTTTTCGGGTGCGCTGAACACAAAAACAATAACAGTTTGAGTTTATCTGCAATAAGAAAAAAGTTTACAAAATTTTGACAAAAATTTAAAAATTCACATTTTTGATTTCAGTTTTCTCGTAAACCAAACAAGTTATAAGGCTAATATTTTAGAAGTAGTATGGCCTTTTGCATATAATAGCACTTACAGGAATTAAAATAGGCCCTATATAGATTATTACAAGGTCGTGATTTACGGCATCTGACTTCTTGCTCTCAGAAATCAACGAGAAAGTATACGCCAAGTAAGAGATGTTCTAGTTGCAGCTACAGGACGACAGTTAATCGAAAATTGCTTGGTATGAGGCTGAGGCTCTAGTCTGAGGGCTTGCCGTCCGCTTTTACCGCTATATCTTTGACCCCAAAACATAAGGCTCGCCGTTTGGAGCGGTGCAGAGGTCGGCAAAACTGGAATGACGAATGGAATACCATAACCTTCAGCGACGAATCCAGGTTTTTTTTAGGCAGATATGATAGGGCGAAATCATAGTCGATTACCACGTTCACTGGAAACTTAGATGAAATCTTGCATGCCTTAAGGAGGATTTGGATGAGTGTTCCTCAATATGACAAGATGTAGTAGTAGTAGTAAACATGCTTTATTGTCCAAAGATTCTCTACATCCTTATTGACAAAGCTTAAGAGGCTTAAGTCTAATTTCATACAATATTAACATAAATTAAAATTAAAATTAACTACCTGGCAAAGGCAGGCACGACACAAGATAAAAAAAAAAAAAAAAAACAGATCAGTTGGTAACAGAGATATGGTAAAAACATAATGAAAATAGAACAAACAGGTTAAGTAAAATCTAAATAAATATATGCACAACAGATAAACATTTAAAGCAAAAAATACAAACAAGTTGAGTAAAGTAAAAAAAGTAAAAAAAAATACTAAATAAATATATAGGTAAAAAATTTTAGATCACAGACAATTTAATAAATCTAGTTGTTTTGGCATAGGGTTGTTGTAACACAAGCAAGAGAAATCCTAGAAATTAATTTAATTGTAAAGCTATAGGAAATAAAAATGCAAAAATGGCTACTTAATTGGACAGGGTTAAAAATAAATTTTAAAGTAAGATAAAAAAAAAATGATAATAAATAGGTAGGTTTAAAAGGAAAAGGTAAGAAATTCGTCCACGGTATAAAAAGCTTGTTTTACTAAAATGTTTTTGAGTTCTTTGCGGAATTTCGATAGATCTGCAATATTTTTAATAGCTATAGGAAGATGGTTATAAAGTTTTATGGCATTATAAATTATGGAATTTTGAACGAGCGCCGAGTGTGGAATAGGAAGTGGTATATGGTGCCTTTGACGTGTAACATGAATAATTTGGTGTTCAGGGAAAGAAGATTTGTGCTTGTGAATAAGACTTACTGATTCTAAGATGAAAAGACATGGTAGGGTTAGGATGTTGTAGTTTCTAAATAAGGGTTTACAATGATCTCTTGCAGAGACACCAGCAATGAATCGGACTGCTCGCTTTTGAAGTTTAAAGACTGACTGAAAAAGATATTGAGTACAACAGCCCCAGAATGGTAGACCGTAAGAAAGGTGAGATTGAATAACAGCATAGTACACAGATTTTGCAATAGAAATATTAAGATTTTTGGCCACCGCTCGTACACAGTAACAACCTGAGGCGAGTTTCTTGTTAAGCCCAATGATGTGAGATTGGAATTTCAAATCAGTATCAAGTTGAAGCCCAAGAAACTTGGTATTTTGGGAAGATTTAATGGAGAATTGGTCACAATCAACATCATCAATACTGCAGCGAAATCCAAGTATCTGTGTTTTATTAAAATTAAGTAAAAGTCCATTGGCATCACACCACAGCTTGATGACCTTGATGTCATCAGATATTACCTGGACCAACTCCCGCGTCCCTTTTTTATGCCACACCACCGTTGCATCATCCGCGAACGCAGCAAAAACTCCTGAGATATCCAAATTTAACAAATCATTGATGTATATGAGAAATAGGATTGGCCCTAGGACTGAGCCCTGCGGAACCCCATAATTGATTTGCTGGACTGAGGAACATCCGCCGTTCGCGGCGACACGCTGGGTGCGGCTTGAGAGATAGGATTTAAACCACTCCAACACCACTCCGCGGAAACCATAGACCTCTAGTTTTCGCAGCAGCGTTCTGTGACTCACACAATCAAAGGCCTTGGAAAAATCACAGAACGCTCCTGCAGTATCAAAGCCGTTATTAAAATGCCTGAAAAGTTGTTCCATTACTTTATACATAGCATCATGGGTGCCCTTTTTTGGAAGGAAACCAAACTGTGCAAGATTAAAAACTTTGTGCGAAGTTAAGAAATCTATCATGCGTTTTTTGACGATTTTTTCAATAATCTTCGATATGGTTGAGAGCAAGGATATTGGTCGATAATTTGACGGATCTTTAGTATCGCCATTTTTATGAATAGGTATTATTAGAGCCTGTTTAAGAGTGGTTGGGAAAGTGCCAGAAGAAAAGGAGAGGTAGATATTTTGTCAATGCCCAATAGGAGCCACTCATTATGCATTTTTTGATCATTCTCGTGGAAGAATCTTCTTGGAAATGTAATCAATTAGTAAGAGCATCCTAATGTATTTATATAAATAAATTACTTTAAAAATATTTGTCCTTTCTGGTGTTGCATTTTTTTTGTTCTCCAGTATATTTTTGGACAAACTGTATAATATTTTTTAACCAAATATTTTAAAAACCTAAGACTTTTTATTTGAACAGTAATTCACTGGCGCACCCAGGAATTGACTTGGGGGGGGGGGTTAAGGAAAAATAATAAAAAAACTTAATTTGAAGTAAAAAATCTCCGGCGTGCCAGTGACTAATTTTTTTGTTAATGCCAGCCATCCATTAAAAGATTTGCATAGCATTCGTTCTTTCTCAAAAAATAATTTGATCTATTACTTTAAAGCGACTAAAATTCACTTTACGTTTCCATCAGTGTAAAAGTAGTAAACCACAGACAGATTATTATTCTGTTTTTTTACCTACAAGACGTATACTAAATATTTATAAAATAGGACTGTACACGTGAGTCCGTTGACTAAATTTGGGAGTATTATCGCTCGCATTGCAAGGGTAATTTTGTTTAAGAAATGAGTGTACATCATCATTTCTTGGAAAAACTTTTGCTAAAACATAGTGATAACAATGTACGTTTTTCGGAGATGCCAGTCTTATTTTTTTAAATTTAAAACATGAAGAAAACGCAAAAAAGAATTAAATTAAAAAAAATACATTTTTACATCCTCCGAATCTATTTTATAATTATTTACAAAAATAATGTGCTGCATCATCCTTTTCATGTGAAAACAGGCAATAAAAATTAAGCTACAGACCATGTTTACAATAAGACAGAGGTACATTACCAAGAATGTACGCAAAAAACAAAAAGGATTTTTAAGAAAATAACAAGGACATAAATAAAATAAAAGTTGTAAAAAACAATATAAATTATGGGATCTGCTGAAATATAGCCAATCTAATTTAAACAGCACCAAAATAAACATAAAATTTTCCAAATTTTTTAAAAATAAAGAATGTTGCTAAACTAGCCTTAACTAAATTATCTCATCAAAATGTATCAGTCTTCTATTCATTGCTGCCTCTTCTTCCAACATGGCGTCTAATTCATCTGTCAAATTTGCCAACATATCGCCGATATCGTTTCTATAAGAAAAAAAATCATATTAGTTTGCAATACACTTATAGAAAACAAGATTTGTTCTTGTAGTAAAACTGGTTTTATTTGATTATATTTTATTTTTCTTTTGTTTAAGTGTATTTTAGTTTATTTTAATTAATTTTATTTTAGTTTTAATAGTTTATATGATTTAATCGACGATTTAATTTTAGTTTATTATACTTTATTTGTGTTTGGTTTGTACCAATCTTTAAATTTTAACCTCGCTCGATCTTTAAACATACTTTATACCAATCCTGAATTTTAACCTTACTTCTAACTGGACCTAAAACTAATAATATGCAAAATTTTTGATTGTGTATGCAACTTATTTTGTTTATACACTGCTAAGGTACAGTTCTCTCCACATAAAACTGGTACAGCAGAAGGTAGGTGCAAATACGATTGCAACACTGACTTTTTGACTTTGTCATTTTAGGTTATATTTTTGGGATATATATATAAACTTTTTATAAGGAGACGGCTTGTTTATTTTTTACTAATTCAAAATGTAACAAAGTAATTGGTCTATTCGACTAGCTGATTATGAAAGCATGTCTGCGATAGTAACCGTAATAAATCGATTTCAAGAAAAAGGAACTGTCCCTCGAAAGGAAGGCACCGGTTAAAAAAAAAATAACAAAATTAAAAACATATAAAAAAATACTTATTTTTAATAGAGCGTCATTGCACCGTTGGCTGCAATGATGTTTTGAAGTCTTTTGGGCATTGAATTGAATAACTTCCCTATATGCCCTTACGATGAGTTCCATTAGATGTTCTCAATTCCTGGGAATGATATTAAAATTTTCTAATTTCTTTGCGATAAGTCCCCAAACGTTCTCTATTGGATTCGCATCAGGGGTTTTTGCAGGCCAAGGCAAAACTTCGATATTATTATCCTGGAACCATCGCTGAGGAATTTTGGACGCATGAACTGGACAGTTATCTTGTTGGAATACAAAATGATCTGGACAAGGGACTCTCACCTCTGCAAGCATTACATTTTCCAGCATATTAACGTAAACTTCGGCTGTAAATCGCTCATTAATTCTAAATAGAGCGCCATGTCCTCTAGCCGACATCCAGCTCCAAACATTTACCGAAAATCTTTCCGCCCGGTCTTCGTTTCCAGCAATATATCTTTCTTCGTATCGGGTTATTGGCGGTCGAGAAACCAGAATTTGTTGTTATCGCTGTTGGACTTAAAGGTCCATTCTCATCTGTGTAAACCACCTGCTGCCAAAATTCTTCGTCCCTCAGAGAATAATTCAACGCAAAAATTAATCGAGACTGCTTCTTTTCCTAACTTAGTTTAATTTTTTTGCCCCAATGCGACACCTTAGCCTCGAACGTTTAATTCTCCTGCCTAATGTTGTTATGGATCCTGGAAAATTTGACTTAATTTTTACTTCTTTCGCTTTGGCAAACGGCTGATTTTCCAGAAAATTGATTGCTTCTTGGTCTTCCTCGGGGCTAGTTACTTTCGTCAAACCGATGCCTTCCATTCGGTAGATAGTTCCCTCCTCTTGAAATTTTTATGTTTAATATCGTAGACTTGCTTAATAATGAACAGCTACTTGCCGAATAGACCAACCACCGTCTTGTTTTGCTAAGATTTGAATTTTATCAATTTCGGAAAGATGCGACGGCATTTTTTTAAATTTGGATGACACTGACATACAAAACATGATGTTGTCAGGAGCCTGTGACATTGTTACTTATAGGAAGACAATGCCGTACTATAAAAATTTTACAATTAAATAGGCTGCTAACTTCCAAAAACAATATTTTTACAAGCTTTTATTTAATTGTATGTAATAACGAACTATGTTTCTTGCAACTTAATTTTGACCAACTTCGCGACATCCGATCGGCTTCAAATTTGGCATGCTTATATAGTTGCGGTGACAATACAAGAATATAGTGTGATGAAATTAACAGCTCACCCTACTCGAAGGGGGTGGAGGGGGTTACAGGTGAAGTACGCCCGATTTTGTTGAAATTTGGGGTGTTGTGGCGCTTGGGGATGGAGAATTTCTGATCAGATTTTGAAAATTCAATGTGGCGGATTCAAGATGGATGATTTTACCCACCTCCCTCTAACAAAGTGGAGGGGAAAAAGATTTAGTTTGTTCGATTTCAATCAAAATGGGCATACAGGGGTTTTTAAGGAGGGGGATTATGAATTTTTTATCAGATTTAATAATTTCAATATGGCGGATTCAAAATGGACGATTAAGGTTACCAGTCTAAAAATTAAGGGTGTGTGTTCAAATTTGGTATGCGTTTATAGTTCCGGCGACAATACAATAATATGGTATTATTAGGTATACACTTCCCTCCAACGAGGGAAGTGGAGGGGGAAAAATATTTATTTGGTTCGATTTAAATCAAAATTGGCATACAGAGGTTTTTCGGGAAGAGGATATGAATTTTTGATCAGATTTGAAAATTTCAATATGGCGGATTCAAAACGATTTAGGATACAAATCTAAAAATTAAAAAATAAATATTTATTAAAAAAAACTTTTTTTATACCTTCATCAAAAACATGATTTTAGTAACTGACTGCAGATAACTAAAGCATGGCTTTTTTGGTTACCGATGTAACAAAACTTTTTTTTGATCACAGGTGCAAAAAAAGTTTCTGTCCGTTTTTACCCAAAATTAAACAGCAATAGCGGAAAATAGTAATATTGAAAAATTTAATTATTCTTGTCTAAAAATTAAGCCAATTCCGCCAATTTTCACCAAGTATTTACGAAAAAATCATTTAAAAACATCGTAAAAATAAATAACTGTCAAAGATTAAAATGTCGCAACAACAAACGTCACCGAGTAAAAAGGCACATCGCTATGGAAACCATTATTATTTAATCTACTAGCCGCCTTGATTTATAGTGTAAAGATGGTGTGTTGCGAGAAATGCTCTTCGTTCGAGATTTTTAAAAGTATTTTCCTGTTTTTCTTGGATTTTTTGATAAAGGTATTAAAAAAAATAGTGTTAACAACTCGCGGCTAAATTGTGCTTTTTTTACTTGAGTTTTTAAATACCTCGCTGCGCTCGTTATTTAAAACAACGCTTGTAAAGAAAGCACTATTTTAGCCACTAGTTGTTAAAACTACTATTAGAGAACAAGCTTTTATTGAATGCACTCAAAAGTAGAAAATATTTTTTTATTTCTCTTATACCATAATAAAAGCGATGGGAGCAAATGAAAAATTTTAACTTTACGGTGACAAAGAGAGAACTACAAAAGAAGAAACAAATACTTCTCCTATTCGAATGATAAACATAATGCTTTCATCTAAAGAAGCTGAGAACGGGTGAGGTTCCCAAGCCTTTGAAAATGTCCTTAGGTTATAGAGTAATACAATTGCTTCTTAGGTGAATGGTCGATGCGACCGATATACGATACCCAGCCACTGACGACCTAAAGTTAAAATTTTTAATTTGCGCCCATCGCTTTTATTATGATATAAGAGAGATAATAAAATTATTTTCTACTTTTGAGTGCATTTCATAAAAGCTTGTTCTTTAAGTTTTTTTTATAAATATTTATTTTGATTGCCAATGCAATTAATCTTAATGTGAAAACCGCGTTTCGCTAGTTGCTACGGTTCGTCAGTTGCAAATTTAAAAAAACTTTAATCCCCCCTCCTCCCTGTTGTCAACCCCCCACCACCATCAAAAAATAATCAGCTAAGCGTCTGGTGGCAAAGGATTTTTGTGCCAGTTTGATAAAAATCGGTTTTTAAGTAATCCGATCCCAATAGCCTCCAATTCAATGTTTTACCAGTTTTCTCGTGTATTTACCTTGAACTGCTCGGCCTAGTACCGGCCACACTCTGCGGCCGGTTCGGAGTGGGGGACGGATGGGGAGGAAGGCCGCCCCTCGGCTGAGGCGACGCTCGGTGGTACTCGGACTGTCTCCAATTGGCTCGGGTCCGGATCGTACCAGCATTCTCGTTGGCAAACGGCAGCGAATCGTATTCCGTGCTGGAACTCGACTAAAAAAGGTTCGTAAGTATTTTAAATTAAGATTTAACAGTCGAAGTACTTCATAAAACGCAGGCACGTATAGCCATCCATAAAATTTTAAAAAAATGTATTTTTCAAAGCTGAGCAAAGCGAGGGAGAATGTAAGGTACACTATCGGCATCATAAAAGTGATACACAATACTTTTTGTTGTAATACCTTGGTGTATGTTTACAAACAAAGTCACCCATTATTGTATGTTTCGTAAAGTGTCAAAGTAAAAAATGCCTTCACAAATTTCTTTATTTGATAAAGCCCAACTCCTGGTAAAACTACAACTTATGGACGCAGTAAAACCACGATTAAAAACCGATGGGAAGAAGATCAGACAATAGAGAGAAAACAAGGGACGCTTTTATGGAAGAAAACCCTTTTGCATCTGTTGCCCAGGCAAAGAGATTAAACCAATTTCCAGGATGTGTAAGAGTGGCACGAAATCGCGTAAGGAAAGGCTCTAATTTGTGAAGGTGCTAAAAAAATTAAACTTACGAATGAAAAAAAAAACAGACCAGGTTACTTTTAACTTAAACTAACCAGAGTTTTGGCGAAAGGTAATATTTTCCGATGAAAAAGTTTTCCAGTCCTGTAGTGACAGAAAACAAATTCGGGTGTATCGTCCACCAAGAACGCGCTATGAGATCGCGCTGGAAGATTTTCGGTAAATATGTGGGGTTGGATTTCTGCTAGAGGTCATGGTGCTCTATTTCGAATCAATGGAAGGCTCACACACAATGGACATTTTAGAGAACACCATGCTTCCAGCCGTCACAGAACTTTATCAAGACCAGTTTATCTTTCAACAAGACAAGTGCCCTGCTCATACGGCCAGAATTTGCCAAACTTGGTTTCGGGAGCAAAATATTGAAGTTCTTCCTTTGCCTGCGAAAACCCCAGACGCCAATCCTATGGAAAAAATCTGGGGTTTAATTTCAAAAAAGCTGGAAAGCTTTAATATCGTGCCGGGAAATCAACATCACTTGGTCCAGTTAAGTCAATGCTTATGAAGAAGTGATTGGTGAAAATGAAATCCTTTTTGAAATTTTGGCTGATTCTCTACCAAGAAGGTTAAACGGTATGTATAATTGATGTGAATGGCGCAATGACTAGATATTAAAATTTATATACCTAATAATTTGTTTCTGTTTTAAAATTTTCGTTAGTTGTATTTTTTAATTTTTGTTACAGTTGTTTTATGGGTTAGCGTATAATTCTAATATAAAAATTATTTTTGAAAGCAATCTTTGATGTCAATATTTTCACATTTTAGCACCAGTCTGTCACAAAATATAATCCGGTAGTTAACCATGCAATTTAAAAAATAACTATGTTTATCACATACCACTTTTATGATGCCGATAGTGTACTAGATTAATTATTTAAAGTGCATTAAATAATTTTTACCTTAAAATTGGCATCCGATCCGTTCCTGTGCTGCAACGATAACGACTTAATCAACTCCTGCTCCTCGGCGCCCCACGACTAGGACTTGCTCAGTTTACAATGCGACGCAATAGGAGACGTCTTAAGCTGTCAGAACTCGAATAGGCGAGCAAAGGCAAAGGGTGACGTTTGTACGTGGTGGATTTCAACAGTGGTCGTCGTTTCAGTACCCTCACTGTCACACCGTTTGGGTTGATTAGATGGAATCTGTCAAAAAACCAAAATAAAAAATATTTAGTAAAACATAACACTACATGTTTGTCGCAGCTTTAGCTGAAAAGTTATTAATTTTCAAAACTCTGCCAAAATTAGAAATATTAATTGGAACATAAAATTTAAAACTGAACATTCGTAGCAGCTTTCGTTCAAAGTTAATAATTTTTGAATTTTTAAATTCATCGTTCCCCTCTTACCTCCTTTAACGACCCCCCCCCAACGTAGTTTTATTATAATATTGTATTGTGATCAGAACTATAAACCAATTACCAAAGTTAATCGGATATGTAGAAGTTATAAAAGATTTTAAAAAATCCAACTTTCGCATATTTGACATTCGTTTACACACCTTTTTCCCATCAACGGGATACCATAATGCATTTGATATTTGTTGCCGTCGATCAGCTCCCTGGGCAACGTTTTGTACTGAGGTGCCGTACTTCTCCGGGTTAAACTGTGGTTTTTCGAAACCCGGGAATGGGTTGGCTTTGGGACTGATTTTCGCCATGGGTCGGATTATATCTCTTGGACGGGGTAAGGTGCCTCCTAAAATGGAAAAAGAAACACATTTTAGTTTGAGGATTGGATAGATAAAAATTAGTAGTTTTAAAAACTAGTGGCTAAAATAGTGCTTTTTTACAAGCGTTTAATAAATTTAAATATTTAAATTAAATAATAAATTTCCATAGTGATTTTCCTTTTTACTCGGTGACGTTCATTGTTGCGACATTTTAATCTTTGACAGTTTGATATTTTGACGAAGTTTTTAAATGATTGTTTCGTAAATACTTGGTGAAAATTGGTGGAAATTGCTTAATTTTTGGGCAAGAGTAATTAAATTTTTCCAATATTACTATTTTCCGCTATTTCTCTTTAATTTTGGGTAAAAAACGGACATAAGTATTTTTTTGCACCCGTGATCAAAAAAAGTTTTTTTGCATCGGTAACCAAATAAGCCATGCTTTAGTTATCTTCAGACAGTTACTAAAATAATGTTTTTGACGAAGGTATAAAAAAAAGGTTGCTAGGAGACAAAAAAATTGATTGACCATAGTTTTGTAACCATTGGTCGGATTAAAAAAAATTAACGCAACAAGTGATAGTTAAGTTCAATTTTATTTGATCTGTATAAAAAAATAAATTTTTACCTTTTCAGGTGTAGATCACGTCATACAAAAAAATGACATTTTCTAAAGGACACCGCACCCGACACGGGGGAGCGCCGACATCAACGAATTTCTTTCATTTTTGGATATGTTATAGCCCCTGACAAATCATTCTCAAAAATGTATGAAAGAATTTGGTGGGGCCTTTGGTTTGACCACAGTGGCGTATCAAGTGGAAATCATAATATTTACAGAGTTGCTTTTTAAAACGCTCAAAATTGTGTCACTTTTAAAATTCTGTGAAATAAAGACGCAAAAAATATTTGAACTACGTACTATTTTTAATAAAAAAAGGTTGAAATTAAAAAACTTTTGACGTTGAATTTTCAAAGTAGTAATTCTTTACCATTTGTGTGCTTGTGTGAAAAAAACTATTTTTGTACCAGTGGCACACTAGAAACAGTTTCACGGGGTGAGAAATTACAACTTTTTAAAATTGTTCACCATCTTAGAATTTTACAATAAGTCATTTTTGACATTGGCAACTTAAAATTTGAAATATTATTTCTAGTTATGTTCTTTTTTTTAAATCGTAATAAATTTTTTGGGACCCACCCTATGCAATGAATCAGACTTACCACCTTCATACAATATTCCATTTTAGTTAGTGGGCGTGATGGCACCGTCATCATAAGATCTGGGCCGCCTTCCGATCTGTTGCCAACGAGGATATAAACTAATCCTCGTTGCTGTTGCTGATAATAAAACGTCTGCGTGTTATCTTGGGAAAATGTGTGGTGAGTCCTTTCGCCGGGATTCTCCAACGACTCCAAGGATTTGCCTCGACCCGTTCTTATCTGTAAGATAAAAATGGTTAAAAATACTCTGCCAGTTGATGGGCACCTAAGCTCACACGATTGATACCCAACATATATAAAAATGTATTTTGAAGATACCCCACTGACTAAAAAAAAATATATTTGTTTTTAACTCTAAGCTACATAGGTAAAAAAAATAATTGTTATAGTCATTTAGTAGCGGATAACCAAAATATCTTAGTTTAACCAATTGGTTATCCTTGGTTTGTCATATTGCAGAAAATTGCATGAAAATCTGTCCAGCGCTTCAGAAGTCTAACCTATTCTGACAGACAGTCCAATCCCACAAATTAACATAAACTCCCTTAAAAATATGAGTATATAGCCAGGCCAAAGAAATGCCATCCCTTATGATATTTCTAAAACAAGCCATATCAGCCCTACTTTTAAAAAAAATAGATAAAAAATAATATCTTACGACACTGTCAAAAATGCAGCCACGGCAGTTCGTTTTACCTACCTACATGCCTATTTTGTTTCACACAAAACTCAGTTAAAAAAATTCAACCCCAAACAACAATGTGCTTTCAAGTTAACCAAAGGTAACCCTGCTCCGGAGCTGGGTTATTTTTAGTTTGAACCAAAAGTGAAACAGCTGATTATTGACAGCAAAATTTCCCCTACTTTGGTTCAAACCGTGATCGCTAATATGCTCGGGTCAAAATTGGTTATCCGCTAATAAATGGCTTATTTCTAAAGTTCGAGAGGTTAACTTTTAACTCCTTAAGAGACGCCACACTTTTTTACAATGTTGCGCATGAGCGTTTTAGTGTACATAGTAATCTTGTGGTTGCTAATATAATAAAGGTGCGAAAACAGTCAACTGCATGTTTCGAACTACAATATTATTTTATTCAAAAACTTGGCAATATAATAATAATGATTACAAGTTTGTTATAACAACACTTTTGCTAAAATTCGGTCCCTTAAACATTTCTATTGAAAATAAATTATTACAGTTATAAGTTCATTATTCAAGCTTTTTAAAAATACCTGTATTCCGATTAAAAATTCACCAGAAAACAGAAGTTTAATCGTTTCTCAGCAATACCTAGTCCAGGGGCCACCGGTCTTTTATATAACCTATCTACACAATAAAGTACAATGTTTCATGGTAAAATTATACAGTTAGCATTTACATTTTGTTAACTGTTCAAGTGACACTATTTTCTTACTTAGGGATTACTTTCACTACTTTTCGCCCACCAAAAGTTTATAAGAAAGTTTGAGACAATGATGTGTTTGAAATTAACTCTGTGTTTCGGACTTCCATTGTCTATATTTTATTTATACACGACGTTTCGATCAATACAATCTCTGATCGTCTTCAGGTGCAAACTACCGTAGTTTGCACCTGAAGACGATCAGTGTAATAAAAACAAAATAAAAATTTAACCTGATGGCTAAGAGTCATTCCTTAATCGAAAAAATTCCTAAGAAGCGTTTAAAAAAAATTTATTCCAAAAGGTAAATATTGATTAGAAAAGAAAAAATTCAGTTTAATTTTATTTGGATGTTCTTAAGGATCCTTAGGAAACTCTAAAAAGGTTACAAAAGTTTTGATTCATCCCTTGAAAACTGTTACATAATAGTAGTTTTAACAACTAGTGGCTAAAATAGTGCTTTTTTTACAAGTGTTGGTTTAAATAACGAGCGCAGCGAGGTATTTAAAAACGCGAGTAAAAAAAACCACAGTTTAGCCGCGAGTTGTTAACACTAATTTTTTTTAATACCTTTATTAAAAAATCCAAGAAAAACAGGAAAATACTTTTAAAAATCTCGAACGAAGAGAATTTCTAGCAACACACCTTCTTTACACTATAAATTAAGGCGGCTGGGAAATAAAATAACAATCGTTTTCATAGCGATGTGGTTTTTTACTCGGTGACGTTCATTATTGCGACATTTTAATATTTGACAATTTGATATTTTGACGAAATTTTTAAATGATTTTTTGGTAAATACTTGGTCAAAACTGGCGGAAATGGCTTAATTCTTGGGCAAGAATAATTAGATTTTTTCAATATTACTATTTTCCGCAATGTCTCTTTAACTTTGAGTAAAAAACGTACAGAAATCTTTTTTTGCACCCGTGATCAAAAAAAAAGTTTTTTTGCATCGGTAACCAAAAATGCCATGCTTAGTTATCTGAAGACAGTTACTCAAATCATGGTTTTGATGAAGGTATTAAAATAAAATCTTTATGATACGGAAATCGAGAATTTCAAAATTCTATCGACTTGTGTGAAAATGATGAAAAATCGAAATTTTCGAAATTGATTTTTATTTTATTGAAAAATGTTGTAGGAGCGTTAGAAAAGCTCAAAAATGTTAAAAACGTTTAAATTGGTTCGATGGAAGTTTTGTTATAAAACTTTTTGTGAAGCGAAATATCGTGAATTTGACAAGAAGTCCACAAATTCTATCGCCTTATATGAAAATTTTAAAAAAATTGAAATTTTTGACGTTAGTTTAAAATTGGTTTGGGAGTTTTTTTAGTTACATTAGAAAAGCGCAAAAGAGTAAAAATATTTTCAGTTCGTTCTTTGAAAGTTACGTTAAAAGATATTAAAAAATAAAGTTTTTTATTTTTAAACTATTTCACGACCATTTCTGAAAAGACCGTTGACTGTCTAACCGTCACTTAGGATTGCGCATTACATATAAAAAGAGTGCTTATTCCTTGTCGTATCTCATTGCGCATGCTCAGATACACCCTACATCAGCGACTACGCCTCACCTAACTCTTCGACCACCCATGCAGTATTCGCAAGCAGTTATAGCACATTGTATCAGTCCTGAGCATGCGCACTGAGATACGACAACGACTAAGAACCCTTTTTATGAGCAACTTTAACAGTGGGATTTACTAAGATCTAAAATAGTACCCCCCACAGGGCTAAATATTTACACCTGTGGGGGGTACTAAATTTTAAAACCAATTTTCAAAAAACACTTACCCATACAGAATATACATAAAGTTATGGACTATTTTTTATTTTTATTGCAAAATACCACTGAAAAACTGCTTTTTTTCTCAAAATGTACCCTATTCTAAGAGAAAATTCCCTAAAACTATTTTTTTTTACAGGTTTCAAAATGGCAAATGGCGAATACGCTAAAAATTTGGCACATAATAGCTTCATTATCTGTGTTTGAGGTTTAGAAGTTGGTGCAAGCCAAGGTACAAGCAGAGTTAAGAAATCCGAACTCGCTGTTTGTGATTGTGCAACGCACCACAAGACAGTCCTCCAACATGCTTTTACCCTTACCAATACCCAGGCTCACATTAACTAAAGACTCGATCATATACGAGAGTCTTAAACTCTTTAACCACCTACCACTAGAAATTAGAAATATTGGGGATTATAAGAAATTTAGAAAAACGGTTAGTCACTGTCTTGCAACTAGACCATATTATGACTGTGTTGAATATTATAGAGAAACTATCAGATTGTAGACATTTATTGTAATATTTGTTGTTTGTTTACCCATATATAGTAATGTTTGTATTATGTTCTTAACTGTCATCTAAGTTGTCCATTTTTAATTAACTGTCAGTTATATTTTAATGCTATTTTAGGTTTAACTATATCTGACTTATACGATTTTTTTTAACTCGTTTTATTAATTATGTTTAGTCAGTGTCATATTAATTATTATATAACTGTAACAAGTGCATTTAAGTTTTAATTATTTGTCTGTTTGGCCTTTCAAATTTTTTACACTTATTTTATTATTTTACTCTATTATTTTACTAATTTATCTTGACTGTTAATTAACCTTATTAGATTTAGGACTGCTTTGTCAATGAGATATTCTTTCTTAAGACAATAAAGCTATTTTTGAATTGAATTGAATTGAATTTCGACGCAGTTAATATTTAGAAACTGACATTTCGACATTGACAGAAATGTAAACAAAACTTGTAATTTACTCCTTATTTTATTATTACCCATCTAAATAGTAGTGTGACATCAAGTACTAATAGGAAAAATTAATTAACAAGGGTAAGTTTTAATTAGAGTGACATATAACCCTAATTTTAATTTGTTCTACAGAGTGTTTACTATTTAAAACCCGTGTGGGTTTAAATTTTTTAATTTTCTTTTCTTCTAAATTGAAACTTTCTTCTTAAATCCAACAAATCCTGTGTGTTAAGATGATTATTCAATAAACAAATTTATTCATATTTTTCTTATAAATCAAACTATGTCTAAAATTCAAGGAGGGTTGGTTTAAAATGCTTAAAACCAAAAATTTCACTTAAACTGAGGACCGTTCTAAAATAGACTAAACCCTTTTAGTAAAAACCACCGTAAATGTTTTAACGCCGTATGGCACTCTTTTTATGTGTAACTTGAAGTGTCTAATATTTGTAGTGTTTTCTTAGCCGCGTTCGAGCTTAGGTGCCACTAGCCCCAAAAAGGTAAACTGCATCCTTCTAAAATTTTGATAAGGCTTTAGTGACTTGCCATATAAAAAAAAAAGATAGCAACAGAAGCGGCATGCAATGAGTGTGACGGGGGTCTAAGCTTTATAGAAAAAGCCGCACGGAAGAGATCGAGTATTCGCAATTTTTAAATCATCTGTTGGGAAACTGGTGTTAGAAAGCTCCTAAAATTATGTAGGGGCAGTTGCGGGGTACAGGCGGAAGTAACTGTGGCACATGTTTTCGCGCGCGTAATCAAAGATTGATCCAAGACGGACGTCTACTGAACGTCTCAGATATAGTTAAAAAAGATTATGGGTGCAATGCATATTACAAAAATATAAGAAATTCTTTATTTTTGATTTAAATTAGTTTAATTTATATGTAAAAGGCCTACTTCATTTAAGGGGGTTGAGCCCTTGCCCAAAAAGAGCGTGAATGCCCTACCTGGAACGAGGCTCTTGCGTAGGGCTTGCTTACCGAGTGTCTTGTATCGCAATAAATTTGTGCATCTTGCTGGCCATATGGCGTATCCACAGCTCCTGTAATCATATTTTCAGCAGCACGCAAGCAGAAACCGCTAGGATGACGACATCTGTGTCACATGAGTAGACCATTATCTTCGCACGGCCCTCACGCGCAACGTCTGCGACGTGCATGTAGATTCGAGTGTCGGCCTCCTCATGATCAGTCCTCTCAGGTCGTTCCGGTTGTCGTCACAGAAAGTCTTGTCACTGAAGTCTGGTGTCGTGACAACAACATCTCTTGCCATTTTTTAAGACTATCCTTTGAATATCTGAAAACAAATAGAAAATTAGCTACAGACATTAAAAACTGTATTATTAGTCGGGGTTTTTTATATCTTTTTTCCAATGTATAGGAAGATTTCTAGTGATTTTGTTTTAACTCGGTACACACTTAGGTACGTTACGCGTCGCGACGCCCTAAACTTTTTTTAGGAGAGGACTTTTGACAGCTATATCTCTGTCGAGTGACAATATTTTAAAATTTTGGTTAAACCTCTTAAAAGGCTATGAAATGGCATTTATTGTAGTATGCAAACCATGATATTTTACTTCGGGTTGATTGCATAAAAAAATAATCGGTTTGAAATTTTCTCAAAATTTACAAAAACAAATTCTTTTCCCTATTTATGAACGGGATTGTGCAAATTCGTTTTGAAATAACTGTAAGAAAGTCCTAGCTATTCGCCGATATCAAAAAAATGCAAATTCACGCTTTATATTTTGTCGTATGTTTAGAAA
The DNA here is from genome assembly GCA_963921995.1 of Oxystoma pomonae. NCBI lineage: Eukaryota > Metazoa > Arthropoda > Insecta > Coleoptera > Brentidae > Oxystoma > Oxystoma pomonae. Next base: position 371,961 of record OY998167.1, on the reverse strand, counting down.
CTTTTCCAGGGGATTCCTGAAATGAAATATATCCTTCTGAAAACACCAAATTTGAATCTTGAACGCCTTTAGGATTTTTGTCTGTGAGCTGTTTAACATAGAAGATTTTTACAAGTCGTCCAATTTTCCTTAAAACGCCATTGCTTCTTTTGTTATTCTATTCAGTTTTAAGCAGGTAAGTATTTTTGATCGGTGTGGGTGCACCTAATCGGCGACTCGTACATAAAAATAACATTTTTTACCGCCCCCTCATCACTCGTCTATCCCATTTGATGGTTTAATCCATAATAATACATGGAAAGGGCCACAAAATCTTGGACTGATTTAATTTTCTAATTACTTTTTTGTTCCTTAGCCGATTTTTATTAAGTTTGGCATTTTTCCCGTGAACGGATTTTGATTAAATAAAGCTTATGTACTGCCCAGAAATCCAAATAATGCTCCAAAATTTTTCCAGCAGTTTAAAAAAAAAACACTTTGTTTGATTCCGGTTTTATAGTTAACTTATTTTTTAACAGTTCATTGTTTTATAAAACATGATGGTGGGGGGGGGGGAGGAGAGGAGTAATAAAAAATAGCAAAAATAATAGAAGAAGCACTTTTCTCGATTCCGGAATTTATTTCCTTTAGTTTGATACCACACAACCTATATTTTAGTCGTTCAATATTTTCATTAAATATGGGGTTGGAAGGGAGGACGGGTAATAGAAAATTGCTAAAGTTATTGAAAAAAAAACTTTTTTTGATTCCGAACTTTAGTTCCTTCAGTTTGATACCCAAAAACCCATATATAAACAGATCAAAAATTTTATCAAATATGGGGGATAATCACCCCTATTAATAGAGGGGTCAGTCGATTTAAAGTGGTCACTATTTTAAAAAAAGTAGCTCGATGATTTTAAAATTTTAATTTCATTTTAATTATGCAAGCAGTCTAACATGTTCCTATTTAAAAAATATAATTTTAAAATTTTTTTCACCTTTAGTTTTCAAGTTAATCTTTTTTGTGTCAAGAAACACTTAAATTTGATGGTTTCAGATATTTGTATTATTTCTTGTATGTTCGTTATTATGGAACTGAGTTTACTATAGCACTTAAACTCTTTTCACATTTATTGTCCAAATGTAAGGGAAAAAAATTAAAAAAACAGTTTTTTTAGTGGTCCACAAATTTTACAAATTATAAGTATTTGTGCAATTAAATTACTCATATTAAAAGAACGATATGCACTTTTCTTAAAAAGTATATTATTATTAAAATATTATTGGGGCCTCTTATATTAGAATATTTTAAATTTGGCAATCTTTGTTGTTTTTTGTATTTTTAGATGCATATATCTTCCACGGGGGACCACGTAGAATATGAAATTGCAAATTTAACATATTGCAAATTTAACATAAGGTTTTTATTAACTTCTGGTAAAATTTTGGTTAGTGATATGTAATTAGTTTTCAAGATATCAATTTTTAAAATATGATAGGTTTACAGTTGCTACATATGATATGTTACCAGCCTATAATATTGATGTTCAAATAAATTCTCCGTTCATTTTTGGCATCTAGATTGCCATGGAAAATAACTGGATGATGCGCATAAAAGCAACGAGACATCAAGATTGCCATGGAATAGCATTAAGAGAAAACAAAAGACAGAGAAAGTGGTAGTATTAAGGTCAGACCATTTAAAGTGAACAACTACACTGTGCTTGATAATTTTAGATTTCAAAAATATTTTAGCAAGAGTAAGAAAAAAGATCCATAGAACTCTAAAATGGGCATTTTTACAAGCTTTTATTTAACTTGCAATGCATGTATGTAGATATCTATCTAGATATGTTTGTTCCGGTGGAATCTTGCAACTTTAATTTTGCCATCTTCCCGACATCCGATCGGCTTCAAATTTGGCATGCTTTTATAGTTGCGGTGACAACAAAAGAGTATAGTGTGATGAAATTGACAGCTCACCCTACTCGAAGGGGTTGGAGGGGGGAAAGTTGAAGTACGCCCGATTTCGTTGAAATTTGGTGTGTTGGGCACTTGGGGATTTAGGTTACAAATATAAAAATTAATAAATTAATTTTTGTTAAAAAAAAACTTTTAAAGAACAAGCTTTTATTAAATGCGCTCAAAAGTCGAAAATCATTTTTTATCTTTCTTATACCATAATAAAAGCGATGGGCGCAAATTAAAAATTTTAACTTTACGGTGACAAAGAGAGAACTACAAAAGAAAAACTAAATTCTTCTAGTCGAATAATAAACGCAATGCTTTTATGTCAAGAAGCTGAGAACGGGTGAGACTGCCGTGATTGCCAAGCTTTTGAAAATGTCCTTATATAGGTTATAGAGTAATACAACTGTTTCGTAGGTGAATCGTCGATGTGACCGATATAGGATACCTAAAGTTAAAATTTTTAATTTGCGCCCATCGCTTTTATTATGGTATAAGAAAGATAAAACCTTAATTTCTACTTTTGAGTGAATTTATAAGAGCATGATCTTTAAGTTTTTTTAATAAAAATTTATTTTTGAGTTTTTTACGAATCTGACATAGAAAAGAGTTTAGAATCTGAAACGGTGTTTTTTTCTCCAATTTTTAAAAAAATAGTAATACCTATATGGTGGGAGAAAGGGTTAAAGGAATCTCGTGAAAATATTTTCTTTTTTGGGTAGTCCATTTTACGGTTTTTTAGTATTACTCATGCAAGAGGCCACTGACCTTAGCGCAGTATTATCCTATGAAAAACGCTCGGATGTGAGCATTTTTTTTTGTTAAAACTTCCTAATCAGTTACATCAACCGAAAAGAATCTAAAAAAGAGAAGATCAAAAGATCTTGGGAGAAAAGAACGATCATTCAAAATTGGATGAGTGTCCCACAAGGAACACACAAAAGACCAAAGCGAAAAGAGAAAAATCGTTTAATTGTTTCTCTTTTCGCTTTGGTCTTTTGTGTGTTATTTTTGTGGGACACTCATCCAATTTTGAATTTTCGTTCTTTTCTCCCAAGATCTTTTGATCTTCCCATTTTTTTTAAGTATAAATATTTGTAACTTTTCAAAAATAAGTTTGGTTTCTATATATATTCTTTCGATTTGGCCATTTAAAAAACTTTGTCAAATTCGGTAAATTATTCCTATGGGTTAGACTTTACAAGGTATCAAATTAAAATATAGCGCACCCAGGAATTGGCTTCGGGGTGGGTTTTCAAGGATAAATAATAAAAAAACTTAATTTGAAGTAAAAATGAGACCACATTTGATAGAAGGAAACAGGTGCTTACAAGCGCGGACCTGGGCTCAAATGTATATAGAGGGGGGGGGGAAGTGTTAACCAAATTTAAAAGGGTTTATTTATCCAACATTTGATGTCAAACTCATGTTTGAATGCGCCCCGCAGGCAAAATTTTTTGAGAAAATAACACTTAAAATGCATTTTTTGACTTAGAAAAATAAACTAATATAGTATATATTGATGGGGTTTTGGGAATTTGAGTTGTTTATTTACCCTTAATTTGTTTGTAAAAATATAAAATTCGCGCAGGGGAAAATTTTTACGAAAATGTCACCTAAAATCGAAGGCAAAATTTTTTGATAAAATTATTAAAAATAAATAGAAAAATTAAAATTTTTTATAGCGGTCATGAACGAACGAAATCGTGAAAATAAAAGGTGTTATAGAGCCGCAGGTGAAAAATTTTGCAACTTATGATTTTTTTAAAAATTATTGTGTTAAAAATTAAAGCTAAAATTAAATTTAAAATACTATTCTACGCTTATTTTTCAATCATTTTTGCGATAAAAACGAAACTTTTATTTTTTATATTTTAACTAGGTACAGGGTGAGCGTCTATAAATGCCCACCCCCCCCCCCTTAACTTTTTTAATATTTGTCGTAGAAAGGCTAAACAGAAACGGGATGGATTATGAAAATGTGAATTTTTTTATGCCAATTTTACATTTTTTAAAAAGCTGACCGTATACAGAGTATTCAATTGAAGCAATTTTTTTTAATAGAACAGCCTATATATTATTATATTTTTGAATTCTCCTTAAAATTACCTTTACAAAAATATATAACACTATTTTGTAGTTCTTTAGATATTCACATTTATATTAACATAAAAGACACCCCTGTAGTTTTTTTATAATTACTCGTAGGTAGATAAAAAAAAATGTCTTAATCTGGTAGCCTCTGGAAAAACAAAACAACAACATTTTCATTATAATAATAACTTTTATTTTTAAACAGAAAAATCCACACAAAATATGTATGTTTAAGCCTAAGTTTAACTTAATCATATTAAATTTTCTTTCTCCTCTTACTTGAATACACATTTCAAACCGTCCTCTTAATCCATTAATGTCATTTGTTAGAAATTCCAGAAAATTTCTGTTTAACTCATTTATAGCTAATCGTATTAATTGCCTCATCTGGTTGATATTTTGGATGTCCCAGTCATAAACCTTATTGTTAAGGTACCCCCATAAAAAAGTATCGCCCGGAGACAAATCGTAGTTGTTTGGTGGCCAATGTACTGTCCCATTTTTTCCAATCCACTCCATAAACTCATTATTTAAAAATCGTTGAACAGCTACGATATTGTGTGGTGTTGCACCATCTTGATGGAATATTAAAGTTGCTCTACGAGGTAGCGGCAAATCATCAATAAAGTTGGTAAAATAACCTTCCAAAAAGTTCAAGTAGGCTTCTCCTGTAAAAAAAAATGGTCCTACCACTTTGTCAACAAAAATACCGCACCAAACGTTTGCTGAAAACCTCCCTGGGACCTTATTTCTTTGGTAAAGTTAGGGTTTCCTCTGCTCCAAAAACGTTTATTTTGTCTATTTGGTACGCCACAACTTACGAAAGTTGCTTCATCTGACCATAAAATATTGAAAATAAAATTTGGATCTTCATCCATCCTACCCAACATATTCACAAAATTCTACTCATTTTCTTAAGTTTTTGAACCTTTTGAAATTTGTAAGGTTTGTATTTGTTTTTTTTAATACTTTCAATATATTCATTTGTTGAACCTATCCAGTATTTAGTCTGGCATTCTTGTTCAATTTTACCTTTTCATTGTTTGTGAAATAAATAATGACTGCCTGTGATAATTTATTTTTTACGCTAAATGTTACTTGTATTTGTGGCAATATTTCTTGTATATTAGGTGTTGCTCATACTTTTAAATTTTGAAATCTGGCTGTATTTTGTTTTGTTTTATAACTTGCTGACATGATGACATATTACTAAATCTTTTATTCTTATTTTATTATTATTAATCTCTGTTTTTTACTTGCCTTTTAAAGATCAAACATAAGTTTACCCACAACAAGCATTTTATAATTTTGTACTTTTAGGATTAAGTTTTTAGCTTTGTCAATAAGTTAATGTACTTGGACAATAAAGCATGTTTTCTTTCTTTCTTTCTTTCTTTCTTTTCTCACTCTGCCATAGGAGGAATTCGTGTTTGGTCCTTCCTCACTTAAAGTTTTTGAAATTTTGCGTATTGATATCATAGGATTTTCTTCAAAATGCAAAAGGATATTTAAATTTGCTTCTTCATTTTCTGCACCTATTCGTTTCTTTCTTTTTAAGCTTGATATATTTCTAAATTTTTGAAACACCAGACAAATAGTTTTCAAAGATGGACAATTTCTTCCTTTTTATAATTTCGTCGAGCCGCAATACAATTATTTTCTACATATGTTAACACAATGTCTTGCTTTTCTTCCGAGTTTTCTTCCTCAGAATAAATCATTTTCCAAAATATATGAAAAGTAAGATTTTTGTGAAGTAAAATGACAGGTTCTTATAATTAAAATGCATGGTTGTGTTGTTTTGTTTTGTCCAGAGGCGACTAGATTAAGATAACATATATATAAAAACTATTGAACTTAGTTATGTCTCTCTCTTTTTTGTTTTGTTTTAAAGCAGCAATAAGCAATAAACTATAAATATCATGTTTTGATTTTCCAGGGGCTACTAGATTAGGACAATTTTTGTTTTACCTTACTGTAATTATAAAAAAAACTACAGGGGTGTCTTTTATGATAATATAAAGGTAATTTCAAGGAGAATTCAAAAACAAAAATATATACGGTGTTCTATTTTTAAAAAATTCTTCAATGGAACACCCTATATACAGTAAGCTTTGTAATAAAATGTAAAATCGGGGTGCAAAAAACTCACATTTTCATAATCCATCCAGTTTTTGTTTCACCTTTCTATGACCAATATTAAAAAAGTTAAAGGGGGCTGGGCATTTATAGACGCTCACCCTGTACAGGGTGATAATTTATAAAGTTTCCTTTGGGAAAAGTTTTTTGCATTTGGAATTGGAAAGTTAATTTAAAAAGCAGTCAATAAAAGTAGAACATTCCTACATTTTAAGGCACTGCTGTCAAATTTGACATTTATATTTTTCGAAATTACAAAAATTATTGTTTTTTCTAAATACAAACACCATATATTTGTTTACAATTTCGAGAGCTAAGCCTTTTTTAGAAATATCTTCAATGCTATTTAATCCATAATAATTTTTAAGATATTTAGCTTTTTATCATCAAACAAATTTTATTATTAATTAGCTGCACTACAGAACTTTTATTAAGATCAGTCAATAATCATGCATTTTTTGATGTTGGCAGTGGGTTTGAATTTTTATGTTTCCCTTCAAATTGACATATTGCGACTTATTGGCAAAAAATATGGTAACTGGACTTTAATGCAGTTAACTAATAGTAAAAATTGTTCAATGATAAAAAGTAAATATTGTAGAAACTATTAAATGGGTAGGGTTGAAGATGTTTCTAAAAAGGGCTTAGTCAGAAACTTCCAAAAATGTAAAAATATACAGGGTGTTTTATTTTAAAAAATTGATAATTTTTCTATATTTCCTAAAATATTATGCAGCAATGCCTTTAAATGTAGGAATATTTGCATATTTGTGATTGCTTTTTAAATAATCTTCCCAAGTCCAATAGAAAAATCTTTTCCCAAAGGAAACTTTATAAATGATCACCTTGTACAAGTCATTTTAGAAAACTAAATTATTTTTTTCTTAAAAAAATCTCTTCTTATCCTAGACAGTCTTTAAGAATGTCTTCAAATTTCAGACTTTTTGTTTAAGCATCTTAAAAATAAATTGTAAGTGCCCAAAGAACAGGAATTTTTTTCTAAACATTTGAATTTAACAAAAATTTAAAGCTTAGACAACAAAATACTTAAAAGTCTAACTTTAATGTTACAAAAAAAAACAACTCTTAACTTATAATAAAAAATGTTTACTAAAATATTACACTCCCGCCTATCACCGTGTGATCTATATTGAGCCTTGTCCAATAAAAAACCACCCTGTATATTTTTTTCTATATAAACACCCTGCATAAAAAATGTTTTGTGTTGTTAACATTGTATATAAAAAATATTGTGGTGTAAAAATGCCCACTTATCACTACTTTCTTTTTATTTCGTCCTGTCCAAATTTACCCACAAAACAATGTTTTTCAGTAATGACCATGTATAATAAAAAAATACTAGTTTTATTTTTTTTTTTGATAATGTTTGTGTGACATATACTTAACTTTTAAATTTCCGAGACGGAAATATTAAGACTCTTACAATAAACTTTGTGCAACAGTTAAGGCTGGTTCATGGTTAAATTCCTTTTCCTTAACTGTAACTTTTGCTGTAACTTTTTTCTTTTTCCTTAAGTAAAAAGCTGGTTCATGCTAAAATTCCTTTTCCTTAACTTTAGTCACTAAGGTTGACACTAATGACAGCTGCACTTGCGATTTTGGCTTTTGTTCACAAAATTTGGGGTTCTTTTTTTCCTACAAATGTGGAAACTTTTTCTACCATGATCAATATCCATTTCTGTAATAACTACTGCTTCAAATAATTAAATAAAAACAATCGATTTTGAGGTTAAAAAAAATCAACAAACATTTTGCGGCCCGCACTTGCCCAACGCAATTTTTTCCCTTCTTTTTCTTCTTAAGCCTAAAGAAAAAGATACGGAAAAGGAACAAGGAAAAAGTTACAGAAAAGGAATTTAACCATGAACCCACCTTTACTTTTTGACTTTTTTAAAAATTGTCAAAATTAGGTTTTTACTAAAAACATTATAAAATAAAAAAACTTACGGCAGCAGACCAGATCGACGCAAACTTATAGGAATCAACCTGCGTTTTAATTTTTGTCATCCGGTCGTTGGTTTCTTCTAAAGTCCGATCCGAAGTCACCCACCACGACCGAAGTCCCCCCATTCTACTGTACTTCGTTGAAAACACCCCGTTTGACAAACGGATGTGTAAATACAGCAAAAGGGTCGCTACTCCTTATTTTACAAATAATTGCAACACAAAACAAAACCAAAATTTCAATCAGAAAATGTGGGGTTAACGATTTGCCACATAGAAAAAGAGAGAGAGAGTTTACTTCTATTGGCCTCAGCTGCCAGGGCTATTTGGCCAGAATTTGCCACTCGGCAATCTTTGACTAATACCTAATAGATTAGTGTATTATAATATATCATAATGATTAAAAATATTAGTCTAGACAAGAAATAAGGAAAAAGAGGGAGGTAGTTTTTAGAAGAAATAATATTAAAGTTCCAAATTACAAGCGTGTAAAAATTTAGAAATAGATTTAGCTATGAATTCCAATTTAAGATCATTAAAAAGTATGGAGTTAATATCGATAGGGGTGGGAATATTTTCTTTGGTGAGTCCTTGATAGAGAATTTGAGAATTATTCCAGAAGCGGGGGCAGTCAAAGATGATATGTTGAAGAGTACCAACTTCTCCACATTCGCATTCGTCATTAGGTTTAGAATGAATTCTTCCTAGATGAGATGGTGAGCTACAGTGATTGCTTCTCATACGACAGATAGTGGTGATGTCCTTTCTATGAAGATCTAGATGAACAAACCAAGGTTTCTTCGGCGGGCGATCGTAGAATTGTCCATAAATTTTCCCTTTAAATAATGATTCTTCTTTCCATTTAACGCACCATCGATTCCAAATGATGTTATTAAGGTTAGGTAAATATTCACAGTAACCAGGTCGGTTATCTACGGGAGGAATTTCTCTTGCATTATTGGCAATTTGATCAGCAATATCGTTATATTTGATGCCCGAGTGACTAGGGATCCAACAGAGGTATACATGACTGCTGATTGAATGGCAATTAATTTCAAAGAGCTTATTTTTAGTTTCCAAGTACAAATAATTAGATTTAGCATCAAGGCTGGTTGGTCTTGAGATAGATTCCAATGCACTTTTAGAGTCCACAAAAATGACTGCTCTTCTAATTTGACGGATCAAGATAATGTCTAAGGCTTTATTAATCGCTTGGACCTCGGCTGAGCAGATAGAAAGGATGCTACTCAATCCACATCCCTCCCTCAAACCCAGCTCCGGAGAGAACACACCTATTCCCACTCGACCCTCTGAGTCCTTGGAAGCATCAGTAAAAAAGGAAACATAATCAGGGTTCCACTTCTTAAGGCAAAAGGATCTGAATTCATTTTCGTTATGGTTATCTTTGGTGAGTTTAGAATCCACATACCAAAAGCTCTTAAACAATACCTCCAAAGGAAATTGGTAGCAAGGAAAAAGATTAGATGATTGGATGTTACCTCTCATTGGTTCAGTAATTCTCCATGCCTCCACAAGGGGAGGCGTAGGTTTGTTACGAAAAAAATTATAATTATTTGCATAACTGTCTAATAAGGAGTTGATATACAGTATGACTAGATTATCATCAATCGAAGCGGCTCTAAGGATAAATCTGGATGCAAGCAAAATCCTTCTATGGGAGAGGTCCATCTCACAGGACTCTCCCAGGATAACATTAACAGGAGTAGAATTCATATACCCAAGGGCAAGTCTTAGAGCCTGATATTGAATCCTGTCCAATTTTGACAAATTAGTTTTAGAGCATCCTCCCAAGATTATAGAGCCATAATCTAAATGTGACCTAACATAGGCCTTATAAAAGATGAGCATTGTTGAGGGGTGGGCGCCCCACCATGTTTTACACAGGAACCTCAGCATGTTTAAAGCACCAGAAGCTTTTTTAATCATGTCGTTAATTTGGAGACTCCATGTAAGCTTATGGTCGAAATTAATACCCAAATACCTAACACTATTTTTCCATAGAACCATATCATTGTTAAACATTATACTAGGCCGAACTCCAGGAGGTAATCTACTGCCCATAAGGATGGCCGCTGACTTAGCGGGATTGACTTTTAAGGAAGAAAGAATAGTCCAATTATAAATATTGAGTAGGGCATTATTAATGGTTCCCACTATGTCCTGAATATTATTACCACTAAGGCACAAGCCAACATCATCTGCAAACTGTAAAACGAGGATCTCAGGAGAAACGACATCCCTTAGTGAATTGACATAAATATTAAACAAAATAGGAGCTAAGGGAGACCCTTGTGGGACCCCCCTGCTTGTTTGTTGAGGAGGGGTCAAAGAGTTTGTAAGCCTATCTCTAGCTATCAAGGATCTGTTTGTTAACAATTGTTTGATCACCAAGGCTATGTCTTCATTAATGTTAGCTTGATTTAAAAGTGAAAATAGTCTGTCCACAGAGACATGATCATAAGCTCCAGAAAGATCCAAAGTAACCAGTACTGTCAGTCTTCCAGCACTAAAATTAGAGAGGATGTATGAAGTAAGAATAGCAAGGTTATCGTTAACGCCCTTTCCCCGTCTAAATCCCATCTGGGAATCACTCAGCTTTTTCTGATTTTCCAGCATCCAATCTATTCTATTCTTGATCATGACCTCAAAAGTTTTACTAATACTTGACGACAAATTTATAGGTCGATACGAGGTAATTAAAGAGTGATCCTTATTTGGCTTAAGGATGGGAATTATAATTTGGGTTTTCCATGCCTCTGGAATATTTACTTCGCCTAGTAATATATTATTAAAGTAATTAATCAAAAAAACCATGGCCTCAATCGGTAATTTTTGGATCATAATGGGAGAAATTTTGTCTATGCCTGGAGCTGTGTTTTTCCTCTTGGAGATGGCAGCATACAATTCTTCAATCTGGAACTTTTTAGACCGTTCAGTGTTCTGGAAGACTACCTGATCTCCATTGGGAGGGAGACCAGGGTTGCACAAAGAATTAAGTAGTTCCTGAGGGATATCAAGATTAATAGGATAGTGAATATTTTCTCTATGATAAGCTCTAGAGAATCTATTGATCCCCTTCCAAACCTCTGATATGCTACTCCTAGGAGAGAGGTCTTCACAGAATTTTCTAAACCCCAATCTTTTTTTATCTTGTAGAAATTTTCTCGTTTGAGCTCTTACTCTCCTGGCATTGATAAAGTTATCCAAGGAGGAATTTACGAAATATTCACGCATTGCATCCCTTTTTCTACGGATTGCATCCGAGCATTCTTGATCCCACCAGGGGACACCAATTTTGTCACAGGCCTTAACTTGGGGAATATATTCTGTAGCTGACTCTACAATTATATTATAAAAATCTTCATAAGATCCAGGAGGGGTAATATTTAATTTCCTTGCAATGTGGGTTGAATATCCCGTCCAATCAGCTTTGTTACAGTTAAATTTTTCCAACGGTCTTCTCACTGGGAAATTGGTAGTCAAATTGTTGCACTGACAAATTATAGGGAAATGGTCACTAAACCCCCTATCATTATGGACCGAGAAATTAAACTGCCCTAAGAAATGGTGAGTGCCAAACACTATGTCTGGAGCACTATGGATATTTGATCGAGTGAACCTAGTTGGCTGACCATTATTAAAAATAAGCAGATTATGATCATTGACAAACTCAATAATAATCTCACCATTTTGGGTTCCAATGGGGGAGTCTATGTCCGAGCCCCAGGCTGGATTATGTGCATTCAAATCACCCAAGAATATAAATGGTTTATCAATAACTAGATTAAAAATATCTTCCAGGAGCTGAGGGGGAATCCTCACATTGGGAGGGTTATACATATTAATTAAAAAAAATTCAGAAAACTCCAGGACTATAAACTGACATCTAGGATAGTGAGGTATATGGTCAGTGTTTATTACATTATATCTAAGAGATTGGTGGACAAAAAGGGCAACACCTCCCCAAGCGTCCCACCTATCCTCCCTAACAAAAGAGTAGGAGGAAATAGTGAAAAATACTCTAGGGAGTAGAAATGTTTCATTGAAACACAAGATTAATGGCGAAAAATCTCTAATAAATCTAATGATAGTATCTTTATTTCTTCTAATACCACAACAATTCCAATGGAGAATATTCATTTTAATAGATATTAGTTTAGGTAATTAGTTCTTCTTTTTCCTTTTTCTTCTTTTTAGTTTTAATTCATCAACCCAGTTCAGCAAGAAACCCCCCTCAGGGGGTCCGCTGAACTGAAAAAGTGATTTATTTTAGACCGAATGCTGGGATCCACGCTAGGATCAGATAAAATGTGATTTTTGAATTGAGCAAAGACATTGCAGAACTTGTTCCAAGAGTCATCCTCCTGGTTAACATCCATCTCTGATTCTGAAGACATATCGGAGGGTCTCGAACTAGGACCAGACTTTTCAATCTGGGATCTGGAGAATATGGGCGAGGAAGGACGCCTACCAGAAGAAGGCCAGAGATTTTCTTTATGTTTAATTTTGTCATATCCTGATTCAGTGTAAGGGGCAACTTTCCTTTTTTTGGTAATGGTTACATAACTTCCTTTTTGATTATACTGGGATGGTCGGAGTGCCTGTGTAGAAGGCCGAGATAACTTATCCACAGAATTTATAACTGGGAAGTTATGAGAAGATCTAACATAAGATGTCTTGTTTTCTTTAGGGAAGAGTTTAGCTGCCTCAAAGAAAGAGAGGTTGTGGAAATTCATTGCTTCGTTAATAGAATTTTGTCTGACATATTCCTTACAAGCTTTGTTAGTAGCTTGGTGTTTTTCATCACAATTACAACACTTAGGTACAGGATTAACCATGCAGTCGACCACATTACATTCTCTAGATTCATTTAGATGATCATCAGGGCAAGGTGTTTTTTTAAGGCTTTGGATTCTTTTATCACAGACAAATAACATATGGTCTTCTCCACAGAAGCCACATCTGGATTTACCCCTACATTGATTTTTGAGGTGTCCAAAACGACAACAATTGACACATTGCATTACTGGATAAGTAAACTGGGAGACTTCTCTATCAACATTGTAGACTGAGATGGAGTCAGGGAGGCGTTTCCCTTCAAAAGTAATTATATAGTTATTAGATGGAACAGATTTGAAGACAATTGAACCATCAACTGCAGTTAACCTAACTCTCCTATTTTGCCATCTAACATTAAGGATCTTCACTGGTTCTTCTTTCCTACCAATAGATGACACTGTGGCCGTTGCCACATTATAGAAATCGTCCTCATTAATGATATCTCCAATATCTTTGACCAAACCTCTAGTTGTAACCAATCTTTGAGGGATATATTTATTGTAGCCATTATCTGTACTAAATGATTCATTTTTAAGGAAGTTATTAGCAAAAACTGAAGTTCGAAACTGGATGCCAATTTTATTAGATCCCTTTCTAGTAATTTTGAGAATGCCCTCAATTTTTTTTTGATAGAATAGTTTACCCATATTCATGGGGTGTAAATTTCCAACATTTTGTGCATTGGTTTCCATTAGGATCATAAAAGGACCAGAATCTGTTAGAGAATATTCATATTTCCTATTAAGGGTTCTTCGGATATTAGCTGACACCTTGGATGCCTCTTCCAGAACAACTGGATCTTGACTAAATTGTTGCTGTACTATCTGGATTTCTTGGGAAAGTTGATTTAAGGAGTCTTGATTGGGAATTTCGAAATATTGAGATTGAGATATATCTTGGGCTGTTTGTTTGCCTTTTGGCGAAAGAATAGTGAAAATTTTAGGGAGAATTTGGATTCTCTGAGGCAGAATTTGAGAATAGTTATTAGGCGGGAAGTTTTGAGAAGTTGGGTTAGAAACGCCTACATTGTCTTGAGGGTTAGAAGACTGAGAGGGAGGTTTATCAGGGGGAACATCGTCCCCCTCCTTATCGCTCATGCCCCTGATGAATCAGGGTACCGAAAGAAAAGAATAGATTGGAAAGGACTCACCAATTTATTGCAGAAAATGAAGAACTGAAATTTCAGTCAACACGCTTCTCCAAATTTCAGGCGAAAAAAAGATAGAAAAAGTAATAGCTACGCGAGAGTGACCGATATTATACCTACTTGGATAGTTTGTCGGCGACACGAGCGCAGCCAGTGGCTACAGGAAGAAACTACTTGTACAGCCAGACGCATAATAAAGAACTATATTCTTTTGGTTAATTTTTTGCAGACACACTTATTTAATTTCAAAAAGATATGAAAAAACTTAAGACTCGCAGTTATTCCATACTTTTTAGGGTTAAAAATGCAATGCATTCGCGAAAGGTTTCTACTGTTCAATGTGGCTAAAAAACTTACTTTAGCTTACAAAGTTTTTGACCCTTTAAAAAACTAAAATACGAGAATGGGGTTATAACTATGTTGAGGAATATTATCAAATATTAAAGGTAACAACATTTTATTATGTTATTTTCTTTTATTAATTGGGAAAAAATCCCAGTATCTTACAGATTTTATAAATGTTTTAACCTATATCTCTTTTTTGTTGTTGTATTTTAACCTATTAACTTCTAATGGAAGTGATCCAACCGGATTTGAATGGCATTTTAGACTTTACGATAAGTTTTAAATCTACTAAATAGCTAATCCCATAAACTCGTACGATTTCCAACCAAAACTGATTAAAATAACTCACTTTTGAAATTCTAAAAAACCGCTTGCCAGGCTTGACAGACTTTGACTAGCGGTGGCAAAAACCAGCAGGTACTAAATTAAAATTGTGTGAAATATATTTCGACAGTGAAAAATGTTCTTTTTTTCATGATTATATAGAAAGAGATGGAAGGGGCAAGGTAATACAAGCATTACTTTCACTCTCCGCCGCAATGCACTATGCGCTACAGGAACGTAGTTCCTGCGCGGCTCTATCTTTCTGTTAGTCTCCGTAGCAATATACTTTATCTATGTCCGTAGCCAGTTCAGTCGTGTTCCATTGAAACAGCAACAGTATCATTTTTTTACAGCACCAGGCCAGTGTCAGTGCAAAACTGGAAACCGGCCAGTGCAGAACTGGATTTTACAATGGCATACGCCATAAGAAAGAACTCGCCCTTTACCAACCTGTCACTTGTCATAACATGTTTCCAAAATATGAAAATACACACACACCAACCAAAAATTTATAATAAAGTTCGAAGGGTCATTGCTCAATAAATCGTATTTCTAGTGGGACAAGCCAATTTTCTCACGCCTGTTACCAATAAATTCGTCGTACAAATTTGGTAGAAATGTTTTTCTGGAGGCTCCTCAAAAAGGAGCAGCCCTTTCCTCAAGCTCAGCTGTTATCCAAACAGGGTAGGTTTTAAATTTATCGTATCGTTTATATTCGTCCTGGCGGATTCAGAGTTCTGTAAGGTAAGTGGTATGCGGTAAGACTCAAGGAAAATAAACTATAGCTAATGCATGCTGCGTTTCATAGTGTTCCATAAGCCGCAAGCAGTAAGTGCATGCAGTTACTATTGTTTATTTTCCTTGCATCTTACTGCATACCTCATACTGCTTATTTTACAGAACTCTATTAAAACTATAAAAAACAATATAGAGAGAGGCACCTGTGAGTGTCCCTAGGACCCCAAATCCAACTGCGGCATTTTTTTTTAAAGAGGAAAAGGGAGGCCGGAGGGGAGTTGTAATGTGTTTTTTTGATTGTTTTGGGTTGGGTTGGAATAGTTTGGGTTGGGCTGCATTGGATTGGGTTGTTTTAGTGAAAAAAATGGAAAAAAAAACAACCAGCGCAGTTGGATTTGGGGTCCTAGGGACCCTAGTAGGTGCCCCCATAAAGAATTTTTCATAAAAAATGAAAACTGGCAGATAACCGTATACTGCATAATTACCAAAGCTTTCGACAGTATTTCACATAACAAGATAATTAAAAAATTAGAAAAAGCAGGGATCAGGGAAGTAATTCTAGATTGGTTCAAAAGCTATTTAAAAAATCGAAAACAATATATAAGAATAGAGGACACAAATAGTGAAAGCAAAATAGTACAGACTGGAGTACCTCAGGGCTCCATAATAGGACCACTTCTTTTTATCTTGTTCATCAATGGCTTATTTTTGGCCAAGCTTAAAGGAATTCTCATAGCATTTGCAGATCATACAGCCATCATTTACTCAAATTCCTCTTGGCAGTAAAATTTTAAAGATATGCAACATGACCTAGAACTGCTTAAAACCTGGTTCACACTAAATGACATATACATAAACTCTGAGAAAACAACACACATTAATTTTTAATTAAAGAACACCATAGAATTTCAATCACCATTAAAATTTCATATTCAGTTGTAGAAAAATAAGATTGACACCACTAGTTGCAAATGCCCCATAATAAAAAGAAGTGCAGAAACTAAATATCTTGGATGAACACTTAAATTTTAAAAAACATTTAAGTACTCTGCATTACTAAAAAACTTAAATTTATACTTTCAAAATTTTATTACATTAAAAAATTCTTCCTCTAAAAATTAAGAAAATGTTTTATTTTGCTATGGTACAATCCATGATTAGTTATGGTATTAGTGTCTGGGGTGGTATTTATGAAACTAGTTTGTATCCACTAAAAATAATACAAAAAAGCTAAGGTGCATTTAAGGAATTGGCTACAGAGATCATACTGAAGAATTCTTTAAGTCATTACAGATTTTTAATATCAGCAAATTGTAATTAAAGGTCACCATAAAGATAATATTTATATTAATTTTTTTTCAAACCAGAACTGTACGAAATGTTTTCTACCAAGAGTTAATTTATCTTTTACTCAAAGAACATTTATTTATTTAGGACCAAAAATTTATAATGAATTGGCTGAAACAATGAAAAGTTTATTTTCAAAGAAATTTATTCAAAGAACTAAAAGAACTAAAAACTTACATTCTTCTTAAACTAAGCCATAAAGTTTTATCTAGACCATTTACTGTGCCCATAACTGACTGACATGTTGATTAATAGTTAAAATTTACTGCTGTACCTGCAAATGATATTTCAAATATCCTAAAATTGACTGTATTTGATACATAAGTACTTATTTTGTAATAGATATTATTTCTTTTCTATTTTTAAGTTAAGGTTTATTTTTGAGAAATTATTTTCTTTAAAGTTTCTTTGTTTGTACCAAGCCACACAGGATTTAGTTCCCCTGCTCAACTCACAAGGAAGTTGCAGAATTTAATTTTAATAGAATTAATTATATAAGCAGAAATTTTGTATATTTTGTGCTGTGTTGAATAAATTACAAATTAGATCTATAGTCTCAAATGCCTTTGGGGATAGATGTCTGCAAGGGGATGCAATCTACACTGATTTCTTGAAGGCATTTGACAAAGTGGATCAGAATAACCCTGCTAAAATAGCTGGATAGTAAAGGTTGATTCTAACAGCACTTTGCATAATTTAATTTAGCGTAACTTAATTTAACCTAACTTAAGGTAAATTTAGGGTGTTCATACAGCTTTCTTACTCATGCCCAATAGTGTCAGTTTTCGATGTCATTTGTCAAAAGTTCCGTTATTGACCCAACCAATTTCCTGTTTGTTCTTTGTATTTGTTTATGCCTGTGGAGAATCCCAATAAATAACCAGGTCTACATGTTAATTATTTTTTTCTGCCCATTTTTGATTTCACTTAAGGAAATTTAGGAAAAGATAAAAATTGGTAATCTCTTAAATTAGGTTGTGCTAAATTAAGGCAACTCTTAGGTTAAATAAGGTTATGCCAAATTAAATTACACTAAGTGCTGCTAGAATCCACCTTAAAGGCCTATTTACTCAACTTTTAATGCCTGATGGGTAATTGTTAAACTAGGGTGACCATTCGTCCTGTATTAGGCGGGACAGTCCTGTATTTCCAAGTTCTGTCCTGCATCATAAAATGTCCTGCCTTCCACTTAGATTTTTCTACATAAATTGCAACAAATTTTGCCTGCTACACTATAACAACACTAATATTTATATCACCACTAATTTTGATATCAAAAATGGCATTTATAGTGTAATTTTGTCAAAAAAAATTGCCTGCGGCGATTTAAGTTTTAATTTTTAATATTATCAAAAGCCTATTTAAATAAAAAAAAAATTGTATTTTGATTCTGCCATCTTGAGTGGTGTCTTGCATATGATTTTTATTTTGCAATTTATATCCAAAAAACAGCAAACATTGTAATTTTTTAAAGAGTAAAGTGTGTAGAAAATAAGGTGGTATTAATTTCTTTCAATCAAAGTCCTTTACAGTCTTTAAATTTACCAAGACACATATTCTACTAAAGTGTATTTTAGCACATCTAAAAATAATTTAACAGGTATTTAAGAATAGTAGTTTTCACTACTTCAACTAGCGGCTAAAATAGTGTTTTTTTTTTACAAGCGGTGGTTTAAATATCGAGCGCAGCGAGGTATTTAAAAACGCGAGTAAAAAAAGGCACAGTTTAGCCGCGAGTTGTTAACACTATTTTTTTTTTGATACCTTTATCAAAAAATCCAAGAAAAACAGGAACATACCTTTAAAAATCTCGAACGAAGAGAATTTTTCGCAACACAGCATCTTTACACTATAAATCACGCGGCTGGTAAATGAAATAACAATCGTTTCTATAGAGCTGTGTCTTTTTACTCGGTGACGTTCATTATTGCGACATTTTAATCTTTGACAATTTGATATTTTGACGAAAATTTTAAATGATTTTTTCATAAATTCATAAATACTTGATGAAACCTGGCGAAAATCGCTTAATTCTTAGGCAAGAATAATTAGATTTTTTTCAATATCACTATTTTCCGCTATTTCTGTTTAATTTTGGGTAAAAAACGAACATAAATCTTTTTTTGCACCCGTGATCAAAAAAAGGCTTTTTGCATCGGTAACCAAAAAAGCCATGCTTTAGATATCTGCAGACAGTTACTAAAATCATGTTTTTGATGAAGGTATAAAAAAAAATTATTTTAAGGGAAACGGAGCAAAAGGAAATAGCACCTACTTTTGACTTCAAATCCTTCTCGATTCAGTTGCCTGGATCCCCTTGAACGGATCCTTCTGGTCTGATTTTCCAAATAACGATTTAGTTAATCAATCAACACTTCGATATTTAGAAACACGGAAAAATCCAAACGAAAACACAGAATCAAAATAAATACAGAACAAAAATACCGCGCGAAACTGACTGAAATGCTCGTGTACAAAAACGCGGAGCTAAGCCAATGTCTTTTGTTTTGGTATTTCCATGGCTGGCTAGATTAACAGATGTTACTGAATATTCAATTTGTATTGCCGTTTTTTTGGTGATTTTTTTCGAACTGGGTACAGATATAGACATGCCTTCAAGAAACTATAAAAAACAATTTTTCTCTTACGTTGGTTTTGACTGGGCGTCGCGACGCTTTGAATTTTGACTGTTACTTTTCGGTTTTTTTTGAAAAAAAAATCAAAAAAATTAGGAAATATTTTTTTTTGAGTTTACTATTTGATTAATTCGAAAATTTTTACTTTTTCGAAAAAACTTAGATCACACTTTAGTTTTGTTATCGTATTGTTTATTTTGATAAATATTAGTCATTAGTATTTCAACAACGCCAAAATTTTTGTTGTTTTTTTGATTTTTTTTCTTCAAATTTTATTTTTTGAACTTAGTTTAAGGCAAGCAATTCATATTAACAAAAAACTGATAGTTTGTTGCTCTTTTAGGACGTGCAATCAAAATTTAAAATTATCATTATTTGTCAGAGATAACACTGTCAAAGGAATGAAGAGTCACAGTCAAAATTCAAAGCGTCGCGACGCCCAGCCAAAACCGACGTAAGATAAAAAAATATTTTTTTTATTGTTTCTTGGGGTCATGTCTATATGTGTACCAAAATCACCAAAAAACGGCAATACAAATTGAATATTCCGAAAAACGACCCGACTAGTATGTATGTATTCAAAACTGGTGGTGGTTAGCTCTCTACCGAAGGTTGAACCATGCACTGCGACCTCAAATGGGCCTATTGTGCCCAGGTGTCTACTGAGATTTTAAAGATCGCAATTTAAACACATACGACCCAGGAAACTAATAGAACTAGACTACAAAACTTGATTTAGGCTTGATACTTTGTCTTTAACTTATTCCAGTTGAAGCTTTAGTGAAAGCCAACACGATATTGGTAGAGCCATGATGAACCTTAAAATAATTTTGTTAAATACCTGTTAAATTATTTTTAGATGTGCAAAAATACACTTGTAGTAGGAAACGTTTTTTGGTAAGTTTGAAGACTGTAAAGAACTTTGATTGAAAGAAATTAATACCACCTTATGTCTTACACACTTTACGCTTTGAACAATTACAATTTTTGCGTTTTTTGGATAAAAATGGCAAAATAAAAATCATATGCACGACACCACACGACTAAAGGTGAGAGGCAGATGATAAAACAGAAATTGCCTTAAATTATTTCCATCTTTCTCTAAAATACTTTTTTATAGCCTGCTGTCTCTGCTGCTGCTGAGAAATTTTTTTTCTTGCCAGTACTTTTTTTGAACGCTTAAAAAACAGTGAATACTTTCAAAATGTGACTGTTTTATTCGAGAAATGGAAAGCTTGGAAAGAAAGCTTTAAAATGTGTAAAAATTGCTTTAAAAAAAAATTACAAAAAAATCTTTTGCTGATAACGCGTACATTTTCCTGGGTTAATGGACATAGGTACGTAAGTTTTGGTGGTTTATTTTATAAATTTTCAGCTTGTCGTTTTTGTTTTTATTAAATAAAAATTAGAAAGACCTTTTCAATTTTTTTATTGTGTTAAAGAGTTCAATCCATAGACTTTTTAGGTCTAGGGTCTAATCAAGGGATTCGTACAATTAGACAATGCTTATTTAAGAAGCCGAACGCCTTGCTTCAATTTGATTATAACAAGAAATTACTCTCTTAACTAAAACTAGCGAGGAAAGTTTATGACGTACTAAATTAGTAAAAGAAGGTTTTTTTTTTCTGTATCCAGTATTACCTATTTCTTTTAAAATACAATTTTCTGCATATTGTATAGATTCGATTTGTAATAAGTAAAATAACTCGAAAATATCTTAATTATTTTTTGATCATCATACAGGGTCTTAATTGCCATGTGCCACTATTGCTTTCTCGGTAACTATAAGAACTAAAAGGTTTGGTCAAATTAGGCAAAATGTGCAGTTTTTGGAAGACATTAAAAATCTGGTTTCAGATTAAATCCTGAGATACGGGGGTTTTTCGAAAAATTGCTGAAATCTATTTTATCAAATATCTCAAAAAGTATAATTTTTACAAAAAATTCGTAACGGAAAAATTGTGTGTGTGTGTTTGACGTTCTTCAATTTGGTAGTTTTTCAGAACATTTGCTACGTATAGTTTTCGAGATATTAACATAAACTGACTTTTTAAATACGGACCTGTATTTTTTTTTCTGATTTTAACGATGTAGTTCATGTCCATATTTGTTTGAGGTTTAATCGAGGGTTTAATGATAAAAAAAATACAATTTAAGTTTTATTGGGTTTTAAAAAAATTGAACGTCAGGGGTGGCTTAGACGACCGATAAAACAATTGCCTGTTTTTAATAACATAAACACTGACTGATGCAGCGTCTAAATTAGTTATTAACTTTTTAAATATTTAAATTTTTCATCTTCCCCGTGCTCTGCCGGTTGCTCCCCGTTTGGAAGGATTTTCGAATGATCCGTGCATCACCGTACTCAATCCGTGTAGTAGTAAATTTCGCTCTATCCTTGTAATTTAATTTTTCGATTTGGTACGCGCCTTTCGGCACCTTTGATAAAATGGCAAAAGTGTGAAAAAATATAAATAACCAAATGCATATAAATATGGACATTTGATACATCGTTAAAATAATAAAAAAAGAGATTTAAAATAATGGAATAAAAATACAAGTCCGTATTTAAAAAAAGTAAGTTGATATTAATACGAGTGTTAATATCCCGAAAACTAGACGTAGCAAATTTCTTAAAAAATACCAAATTGAAAAACGTCAAAAATGCAAAAAAATTTTCCTTTACGAATTATTTGTAAAAGTTATACTTTTTGAGGTATTTGATAAAATAGTTTTCTGCATTTTTTAGAAAACCCCCTACCTCGGGATAAAATATTAATTTTTTAAAATCTAAAACCAGATTTTCAATGTCCCCCAAAAACTGCACATTTTGTCTAATTTGACCAACCTTGTAGTTTTTATAGTTACCGAGATAGCAATAGTGGCCCATGGCAATTAGGACATCCTGTATATTTATAAATTGAATGAATAAAAAATTATCTTAATTTTACTCAACATTTATTCCTTACTTTATAAGTATCAGTATCAAGTTTTTCGTGACATTATTATCTAAAGGTGGATTCTAACACCACTTAGCGTAATTTAATTTCCAACTTTTATCTTTTCTTAAATTTCCTTAATTGAAATCAAAAGTGCGAATGCTCAATAAAGATGAAGGGCTGATGTTTGACCAGAAAAACATAATCAAAGGTTTTTGTTTTATTGTAAAAAAGTTTTCCCCATGCATTAAAAACGTTTTTAGGCCATTTTGTTGTGTTGTGTAATTAAGAAGAGCTGGTTATTTAAGTTAGGTTAAATTAAGTTACGCTAAATTACGCCAAGTGCTGTTAGAATCCGCCTTAACTTATACCTCGTTCCGGCACTCCGTGAGCTGTTAAAATATATCCACTGTGAACCCGGTACATTCGTACTGTAAAAAGGATTCAAATTGGGCAGTTTTATATGGGTACGGATACTTGTAGCAGCAGAGATAGAGAAAAACCAACCCCCCTTTGCGAGGCTCAAATATCAATAAGTCAAGATTTTTGGTGAAAACCGCATTTTGATATGTCCACCCATCTTTGAGCTATGGGGGCTTTTTGAAAAGTCTGTATTTTGGGATACGGCCTGTAACTTTTTTATTTATGAAAATTTATTTTTGCTGTAAATTACTTTTTTGTAGATCTTTTAAAGCAGAATTTTATCCGCCATTGTTAGTTTTCAAGATATAAGGCAAAGTTGCTTTTGTTTTTACCGAACACTCTATTTTTTATTTTATTTTTATGTTCAGAATTAAATTCTAATCAAAATGACCATATGTAACATTTTCTATTCACAACAAGGTGGCCATGGTTTTGACATTAAAAATAAAGTAGGTCATGCACTAAAGAGCTGACGACTGGCATAGATGTCATAGCAGGGCCGACAAGAATGTGTTCCACGTCATAGCCTAATTCTAAATATTTGGAGCGGGCGGAAATTGAGGCTTCTTCATAAGAAACTTTAATAGTTTGAAATTAATTCTTTAAGACGCATAGTTAGTTAGGTTGGTATATTTCAAAATGAAGTAGATTCTATCAAATAGTTCACCGATGTGTTATTGTTATATCTCACGTTATACTGATGTAAAACAATTATTTAAATGTATCAAAGGAGCTTTGATTTTTGTTAATTGAACAGGTAAGTTAAACAAGTAGGCTTTGATTTTACGAGGAAGACAGTTTGATTGACATCTATTAATTTGTTATTTCGTTTGGCAAGCTTTTAGCTTGCTCGGATTGTTTTTGTGCATTGTTTTTTGTTAAAATAATGTACCAAAATAAAAAAAAAAAAAAATTACCATCATAACATTACCGCTGCGTGGTTATTGTTGATTTAATTAAATATTCACTTGATGCAATTTACGTTATTTACCATACTGTACCTATATTTTATTAGAATATTTTCCAAAAACATTTGAGACATGCGTTATATATTTATTTATTTATTTATTTATTTATTAGTTAAGTATCAACAGCCATTGGCCAATTACAGATACAAATTCTATATAAACATTATCACAATGGTAAAACCTTTATGCTTAAGTCTAGATTTAAATGTAGTCATATTATAAACTAATACTTAAAAAAAAAATATCTATCACACCAGTAATAATAAAATGACACACACAACAAGTAAAGACAGTTTAGAACAATAAATTTAAAAATAGAAGAAAAAAAAAATGTTATGTAATATTAGCCCTCAATTTATTATCTACTAGCTTTTTAAAATGCTTTATAGTAATATTGTCGATGTCTATGTCTAAAGCATAAAGATTATAATAATTACATAATTGATATATTGGCGAGCTTTTGTACAGATTTGTTCTGGGAAATGAAAGATGAAACATTTTTGGATTTCTTGAGTTAGGCCGATTAATTGCAAAAGGTAATTGATTTAGAATGTCCGGACAGTCAATGTCGCCCTTAAGGATTCTAAACATGGTACACAAAAATATTTTGATCCTTCTTTTGCTCATTGATAACCTACCAAACAAACCCAAAAGATAATCATTATCACAGCCTCTTTGGGGATATGTGCCAAATTTTCTGAAATGTAAACCCTTTAAAAATTTTCTCTGGACTCCCTCGACAATGTTAATCCAGACATTGTACTGAGGAGACCAAATTACGGTGCCATATTCCAAGATGGGCAAAACCAAACTATCAAATAAATGCAAGCTAACATTAGTGTTTAAATTTTTTGTATTTCTGATGATCAAACCTGATACTTTCTGGGCACTTTCTATTTTGGCTATAATATGGTCAGAAAAGGAAAGAGAAGAATCAAATATTATTCCTAAGTCCTTCTGACTATCAACTCTTTTAAGACTAGCTCCATTGAGAGTGTAATCAAAATCAATAATATTCTGATTCAAAGTAAGTGTCATACAAGCACATTTGTCTTTATGTAATTTAAAGCTATTATTATCACACCAGTTAACTATATTATTAAAGTCCTCCTGAACTAGTGCACAATCATCACCAGTTATTACTTCCAAAAACAACTTGAAATCGTCAGCAAACAACAAAGCTAATGAATTTTTTACATTTTTCATAATATTATTAATGGCAATTATAAAGAGTAGAGGTCCCAAATTAGAGCCTTGAGGTACTCCTGAGGTACTAATGTACGTTTCCGATTTACAACCTTTTACCTCAACATATTGGTACCTTTCTACTAAGTATGATTTAATTAGGTTTGTTAAAAAACTTGGAACATCGATTTGAGATAAGGCATTTATTATAACATTGTGGCTTATTTTGTCAAATGCCTTCTCCATATCTGTATATATTACGTCTACTTGATGTTTTCTGTTAAGTGATTCATGTATATATTGTGAAAATAATATTAGGTTTGTAAGAGTAGATTTTTTTGGCATGAAACCATGTTGATTACCTGAAATATTACCTGATACTTCGTCGAAAAGTATATTAAAAATTATACATTCAAAAACTTTGGAAATAGCACACACAATCGTTATAGGCCGATAGTTTTTTATATCTTGCCTGGGTCCATTTTTGTGGATGGGAATTACTTTACTAAGTTTCCACTTGTTTGGATATGTAGATGTTTTTAAGATAAGATTAAAAAGCAATTGAAGAGGGTAAAATAGAACATCTTTGCAACCTTTTAGGACAAAAGCTGGTAGCCCATCTGGACCAATGGCCTTATTGGGTTTTAGTTTTTTTATTGCCCTGTCAATATCATTAAGGGAAATAATTCTATCACAAAAGAAAGTTTTTGATTCAGTTGGAGTACTATGAATATTACTATTTATGAAAACTGATTGAAAATAAGTTGCAAAGCCGTTCGCAACATTCTGCGCACCACTAAAAACAACATCCTCAAATGACATTTCCTCCAGCAAGTCAGGGCTACTTTTGAGACTATTTAAGAACGACCAGAAATATTTGGGATTAGTTTTAAGACTACTTTCTACATTTTCGAGATATTGTTTATGTGCCAAGTTTATTTTAAGTTTAATTAATGCTCTTAAGTTTTTGTATCTCAACTTCCAAAACTGTGATCCATATTTCTTAACTTTAAGAAGGGAATTTTGCTTTTGTTTTATAAGTGATATTATTTCATGGTTGAACCAGACAGGATATTTTTTCTTTTGTTGTGTAGATTTAGGAACACATTTTTCAAAAATGTTAAATGTCTCGCTGTAAAAATAATTTAAGGCATTATTTGCATCGGTTAGATGTGCCAAATCTGACCAATCATGTTCCTTAAGGAGAGTATACATTAACTCAAAGTTAGCTTTTTTGAAATTAAATTTAGTTGTACCTATGAGTTTACAATATTTCACCATACTTTTTGTTTCCAAGCCTATATTTAAACAAGGATGGTGACTATTAACAGGCAACAATGGATCCTCAGCACATTGAACATAAATATTCTCTAAAGATGAGATGACAAGGTCCAGGAGGACTTTATTTGCATTTTTTATTTGATTGTATTGACACAGACTGTTAAATGCAAGGAATGATCTTAAACCATTAACTACTTCACTACATGTCAACATATTTACAAAACCCGGCACATTAAAATCTCCTAAAATAATTATCTCTGAGTTAGGTCTATTTAACAGATTATTTTCGATTTTGTCAAAAAAATCCTCATATACAATTAGAGAACTACTTGGTACAATATAAACTAATACTAAATATAAAACCCTATTTCCTTCTAGCCCAATTGAAAGACATAATGCTTCCTGATCATCTTCAAATATGGTAATTTCCGAAATTACCAGATTTTCCTTAACTGCTAGAAGTATACCCCCTCCCTGCGATTTACCAGTTAGCAAACTATTACGATCTTTTCTAAAAACCAATCTATCTCCAAGAAAAATTTCGCTATTATTAATATTTTTATTTAGCCAGGTTTCTGTAAGGGCAACAATGTCATTATCATTATTTAGTAAATTTAGTTTCAGTTTTTCTAGTTTAGTTTTTGTTCCCCCACAATTCTGGTAATAGATAGTTAACAGTGAGCCTACGTTTTCAGTACTTCCTTGGAAGCCTGTAGAAAATTTTCCGGGATTTCTTCATCGAGAGATATTGCATCCGTCAAATAAAGTCTATTAATAAGTCGCATTGTTGATTTTAGAATGTATTTTGTATTTCTGGCGAATGTTTAATGTCCAGTACAGTGGCGTACATAAAATTTTGGCGGGAGTGTTAAAAATAGTAAAATTTTAAGATCTGGCAGCATCTTGGATTCTTACGAAAGGTCAATTTTGACGTAAGTTTCATATAACTACAGTCGAAAAAACAAAAAACGTCGAACTTCTATCTTTTGTGGGTGTTATGGTAGTGGTTTTCTTTTCTTTTTTTTCGTTAGACGTTTTATTGGTATGAATATGTATCTTTGTTAAGTGTGGGATTTCAATAACAAAACCCTTAGACTAATTATTTGTTTGTAAAGGGGGTTTGTCTTCATATGCTTATTTCCTGTCTGGTTTGCCTTTGTTGGTTGTCAAATACTTTAAAATATTTTTTTGATTATAGAATACCGCCAGAAGATTTTGCAAGTCAGTACTAGACCTCGCCATTCAGCCAGATGAACTGCATGGCCAGTTGTGGATGGAACAAAAAAAAACAAAAACGTCGTAGCCTTTCCTCGTAGATTTAACCATGTAAGTGTGAGTTTCTTTTGTGAGAAATGTATGACTTTGTGTCTATCATGTACTAGCCCATCACTGAAATAAAGTAAACGCAGATGGAAATTTTATAATGATATTTTAATTTTTACCGGTTAGTTTCTGGACGGTCCAAGAAATTCTGGCATGTATCTTGTTGCACTAAAGGGATGATGACATATTTTATAAAAATTTCCAAAAAGCTGTACGATTTAAATAATGTCCACTTTTTGCTATAGTTTCTGCAAAGTGCTTCTGTATATAGGTAAGAAAATCTGCAATTTTGAAGAAAAACTAAATAGTAGTTTTAACAACTAGAGGCTCAAATAGTGTCTTTTTGTACAAGCGTTTGTTTAAATAACGCGAGTAAAAAAAAGCACAGTTTAGCCGCGAGTTGTTAACACTATCTTTTTTAATACCTTTATCATAAAATCCAAGAAAACCAGGAAAATACTTTTAAAAATCTCGAACGAAGAGCACTTCTCGCAACACACCATCTTTATACTACAAATCAAGGCGACTGGTAAATGAAATAAAAATCGTTTCCATAGCGATGTGTCTTTTTACTCGTTGACGTTCATTGTTTATTTTAATCTTTGACAATTCCATATTTTGACGATATTTTTAAATGATTTTTTTTGTAAATACTTGGTGAAAACTGGCGGAAATAGCTTAATTCTTTGGCAAGAATAATTAGATTTTTTCAATATTACCGTTTTCCACAATTTCTCTTTAACTTTGGGTAAAAAACAGACAGAAATCTTTTTTTGCACCCATGATCAAAAAAAAAAAGTTTTTTTGCATCGGTAACCAAAAAAGCTATGCTTTAGTTATCTGCAGGCAGTTACTAAAATCATCTTTTGGATGAAGGTACAAAAAAAAATATTTATTAAAAAATACTTTTAAAGAACAAGCTTTTATTAAATGCACTCAAAAGAAGAAAGTAATTTTTAATCTCTCTTATACCATAATAAAAGCGATAAGCGCAAATTAAAAATTTTAAATTTAGGTATCGTATATCGGTCACATCGACGATTCACCTAAGATACATTTGTATTATTCTATAACCTGAGTACATTTTCAAAGGCTTGGCAAGCACGGCAATCTCTCTCGTTCTCAGCTTCTTTAGATGAAAGTATTATGTTTATCCGTAGATAGAGTAGGGTATTTTCTATCTACGGTTAAACTGAGTTATAATTAACATTTTATTTATATTACCAAAAAAAGACAAACAAACTTTCGACAAGTTGGCAGAAATTTTTTCGGATGACAATAACTGGACGAATTTGAGAAGTCACACAGAAAGTCACTTGCCTTGTGTACCTTATTTAGGTAAGCACACCTATTGACATATCATTTATCCTAGAATTTAAAAATTGCTATGCCAACTTTGAAGTGCAAATATCTCGAAATTATGTTAGTCTGCATCAAACAGATGTTAAAAAATTGTCAAACTAAAAAATCGACAATGATCGAACAATTAATTAAATTTTGTTTCATATTTCTACGACAAACAGTGAAAAAGTTCTAGCGACGTACCAACTCCCGGAATGGGTGGCGATTTATTGCATGTTTATAAAAACATGGTTTTTAGAGCGGTGTTATATAAAAGCCATTGTTTTTCTTATTGCAGGATTGTATCTAACTGACCTAGTCTATATAGACATGGCGCATCCTCACTCCGGAGGCATAGAATCTCAACAACGAACCCTTAAAATTAACTACATACTCAGAATCATCTCCAACTATCAGCATTTAGACTACACTTACTTGAACAAAGTCCTTCACATAGTCGACTATTTAAACTCCATCCGGTACATTGAAGAGTTGCAGAAATTTGTGGAAGATAACCAATATAAGTAAGTAAATAAATGAAAAAGTTTCGATAAATTTGTACATACCTTAATACTGAAATAGAGGAGCACGTTATCTAATTAAATAAATATATGCATGCCATTGATACTGTAACGACCCCGCTCTTTTATTTTCCGGAAAAAAGCTGTACCATAAGGCTTCCAATCAAGTTGGACTGGGAAAAATAAAGGCAAATACTCCTCTGGGCTTTTTAAACTGTTTTTCAAAGTTATTATTGTTACACATTTTGTAATCCCTGGACCATTATAATAGTATAAAACGTGATTATTACGACTTTAATTTGCGCAACTTTTATCAAGAGCAGTTAAAACCAAAATTTTCGCCTTTGGGCCTGATGGTTACAATTTTAATTTAATTTTAAGAAATTTCCTCTAGGAAATATTTGAAAGAAAAAAAAGACAGAAAAACACTAATTTTGGCGCTACAATCACCAAACCCCCCGAGCGACCCCCCTCCTCCTCTGGCTACTTGTATTAAACTTCGACAGAGTTTCGCGTATAACTCTTCACAGTGAAATTTTCATAGTATGAAGGACATGAGCCAATAATATAGATGACTTCTTTCTGAACACTGTTTAAATTGGACAAAAGTGCCGCTGGGCCATAGGAGCTTCACAATTTCGATCCGAAGTTTGGATTTTGAAAATGTTTTGATGTCAAAAAAAGCCTAATACTATCAGAATATTTTTACTGTGTACTGTCAGGCTTCCTCTGGATACTCTGTGTGGAATGGCGGGGACACAGGGTTATTTATTAGTTACTTCTTAAAGAAACAATTTTAAAAAAAATTAGGCTGTGTGTACAAGTGTAAGACTGACAACTGGTGTATGTGATATTTGTGTATGCCTGTTTTAAATAAATTATGTGTACGTTAGTGAAAAGTTTTAATTTATCTTTAAATTAATTTCAAATTGACAAATATATAATAAAAATTTTTTTATTTTTTTTTTCGATGTTTTAATGCTACTTATTTTATGTTAACATTGTGATAATATTAGCTTAAGAATTTTGACAGGATTTACACCCGAAAGGGTATGCAATGTATTTTTTTTAGGAAGACCATTGTAAAAAATCAAATAAATGTATCTATCTAATGTTAAGGGTACTAATCATACTTTTGGTACCTAACTCACCAGCGGATGATTGTGATGTTTTACCTACTTTTGTACGCAAAGCCACGATTTTTTTACTTTGTCCAGATTAGTTTTGATTAGCGGTCATTTATAACTTCTGCAAATGTTATTTTTGTGTTTGCAAAAGTATCCTAGTAAGACGCTGTGAAGGATACCGTACTTCATTCTCTTTGTGCGTTGCATATCCTACGTACTACAGCAACATGTCCTTGCTCCCACTTTGCATGTACAATAGGTGGATCTGATTGGATTCTGCATTAAACATTACGAAGGAGCTATGTTGAACAGCCTGAACGTGCCTAGAAAATATTTTTATTCGTAACAGGTTCGGTTCCGTAAGATGAACCATTTTCAACAAAAAAATGGAAACGGAACTGAACAAGTAAACAATATAAAAACAACAATCTAAATGATTGAAGTTTTGACTGAGTCAAAACCAGTACACTTATTCAAATAATTGTGTAAAATCAGCACACTCCTTGGTCCAATTCCTACCTTAAATATCAGTGACTCTATTAATTACCTAGAGTGAGGTAAGAGAATTTAGTGCATTTTTTGACATCAAAACATTTTCAAAATCCAAAAAATTAAAGAGAAATAGCGGAAAATAGTAATATTGAAAAAATCTAATTATTCTTGCCTAAAAATTAAGCCATTTCCGTCAGTTTTCACCAAGTATTTACGAAAAAATCATTTGAAACATGGTCAAAATATCAAACTGTCAAAGATTAAAATGTCGCAACAATGAACGTCACTGAGTGAAACGATTGTTATTTCATTTACCAGCCGCCTTGAGATGGGTGTTGCGAGAAGTGCTCTTCATTCGAGATTTTTAAAAGTATTTTTCTGTTTTTCTTGGATTTCTTGATAAAGGTGTTAAAGAAAATAGTGTTAACAACACACGGCTAAACTGTGCTTTTTTAAATACCTCCCTGCGCTCGGTATTTAAACCAACGCTTGTAAAAAAAGCACTATTTTAGCCACTAGTACTTAAAACTACTATTGTATCTTAGATTAAAAGAGTCTTTTAATCTAAAGTTTGTATAAATTATTTGTGCTGCTGCACTAAAAATCTGCATTTCAAAGTTGTCTTATCTTAGAAAGGGTGTTTCTCAAAAGTTAGTAACTACAAGTAATACAAAAATATAAAAAAAACTCAAAAGCTTCTGCAAAAATGTTTCAACTATGGCACATTTAAAGTAAACTAATGACATACCTTTAATAATTAGTCTCTCACTCTCTTTGTCGGAACAGAGAACATGCTTTATGAAAGAAAAAGAAGACAATCTTTTCAATAGGTATTGAGTACAATGTGAAAACATACTAAATGTAAGAGAGAACGAAATATGCCTGTCGGGAAATCTTAGGGAATAAATTCGGTAAGCTTCAGCAGCGTGTTGTTGTGCTTTACCATAAATTAAAACAATATCCACTAGTTCAGTATTTGAATAGTTGTAAGCGATTTTTTACAAGAACAGACACAAAACAAAATCACTAAAAAACTGATATTCAAACTCGAGAAAATACAAGAGTATTCGTCACCAAATCATCCTTTCTTTTTCAACGAATCCTAATCCAGTTCTCTGTTGGGTTAATAAAAACCATACCCCTTTCGCAAAGTATTCCTGGTCTTTTTTCTAAGCAACAACCACTAGCTTTTTTTTACGCGAGACCGACGTAAAATTTTATACTGAATACTATCGCAATTTCCGTTTACTTTTATTCGGAAGCACGTTTAATTTAATTTTCAAAAGTGTTTTCCTTTAATAAATCTAATGGTCAAGCCATGATGACCTTAAAATATTTTTTTATACCTTCATCAAAAACATGATTTTAGTATAGGCAATTTTTTGATGAACGGACTGACGTCATTTTTGCCTCTGAAAACGTATTTCTTCTCTCAAATTTTTATTTCATTTCCCAGCCGGCTTGATTTATAGTGTACAGATGGTGTGTTGCGAGAAGTGCTCTTCGTTCGAAATTTTTAAAAGTATTTTCCTGTTTTAAATACCTCGCTGCGCTCGTTATTTAGACCAACGCTTGTAAAAAAGCACTATTTTAGCCATTAGTTCTGAAAACTACTATTCTTAAATACCTGTTAAATTATTTTTAGATGTGCTGAAATACACTTTAGTAGGACACGTTTTCTGGTAAATTTAAAAACTGTAAAGAACTTTGAATGAAAAAATTAATACCACCTTAGGTTTTACACCCTTTACACTTTGAAAAATTACAATTTTTGCTGTTTTTTGTAAAAAAATTGCAAAATAAAAATCATATGCACGACACCAC
The DNA here is from genome assembly GCA_963921995.1 of Oxystoma pomonae. NCBI lineage: Eukaryota > Metazoa > Arthropoda > Insecta > Coleoptera > Brentidae > Oxystoma > Oxystoma pomonae. The sequence continues at coordinate 338,992 of OY998167.1, read as the reverse complement.
TCAAGATGACAGATGACATTAAAGAAATTTTTAGTAAACATTTGCCTTAAATTATGTCCATCTTTCTGTAAAATACTTTTTTATAGCCTGCGGTCTCTTCAACAACCTTATAAATTTTTGCACGTCACTAAATTAACTCTCCATCTGCCTTTAAAATTCTGCCCTCTCTCCAAATATTTTTCATTTTAACAGAAAAAAAAAATTTTGGCAGTACTTTTTTTGAACGCCTAAAAAAAAGTAAAAACTTAGTTACCCCTTAAATTATGCTAAAATATTTTAAGCATTAAATGGCTTGACCATAATAATATTAGCCAACTACCTATATCAAAATTAACAGCTCACAACGATTTCTCTCCGACTCTCTTGTTTTTTGTTGTTTTTGCTACTCTCCAGTCTGGGCCTACTTGATTTTTCTTTCGCCCTTGATAATTTCGGCGCGTCGCACAGTCGAACGAAATGGGTATTTTTTTGGACATGAGCTAATAACTCTATTTACGTTGTAAACGTTATAGTACGGCATTGTCTTCCTATAACAACGTCATGTTTTGTATGTCAGTGTCATCTTTCCGAATTTGATAAAGCTCAAATATTAGTAAAACTAGACGGTGCACTGTGCGCCAGAAATCTCTTAAAATAGTGAATTATTCAAAAATATGGAACTGCAAATATCTTCCCAATTTTTTTATATCATGGTTAAGTACGCTATGAAGCATCCAAAACCAACCAACCACCGATTTAGCCCGCATGTAGACAAATATTTGTCTACAACTTTTTTTATCTACTACTTCTTGAATAAGTTTACCTGTTCAGTTTGGACCGACTTTCATGATGCTGTGAACGTTTTCCTCGTATTTTTTTGAGATTTACCACTGCACTTTTAATATATTTTAGTTTTACCCATAACTAGCATTAATCTTTTAATCATGAAATTACCATAAAAATGAGCCATTTTGTATAATTTATATTCGATTTGATCTCACGAAGTAAACAAGCAAGCCAAATTTTTCTGATTTAAGCAGTTTTGCCACATTTTTATCTACTATTTTTACCTAATTTTAAAAATCTCGAGTGTATTTTCCACAATTTGTAATCAAGTTGGCCATGCTCGTCTTTTGCGCCTATACCGAATGTAAGGAAATTTTGTGAGATGAGAAGGTGGCCGAGTGGATAGGGTTCAAACACTCGGTTGAATAATCGTAGTTCCTGCCCAGGACCGTGAGTTCAAAACTCGTGTCGACCATTTATTTTTTTTTAAATTTGAAAGCATTAGTAGATATATTTAACTATATAACTGATTTTTGAAATTCATTAAACTTGAACTATATTTTCGTTAAAGCAAAAACCTAAAAAGCAACACAAAAAATTGGACAAGTTGGACTGGGAAAAATAAAGGCAAATACTCTTCTGGGCTTTTTAAACTGTTTTTCAAAGTTATTATTGTTACACATTTTGCAATCCCTGGGCCATTATAATAGTATAAAACCTGATTATTACGACTTTAATTTACGCAACTTTTATCAAGAGCAGTTAAAACGTGCAAAAAAATGGCATTTTTTGTATAATTATTTCCAAAATTTTCGCCTGCGGTGGTGTAACATCACTGATCACTGTTACAATTTTAGTTTAATTTTAAGAAATTTCCTCAAAGACAGAAAAACACTAATTTTGGCGCTACAATAACCAAACCCCCCGAGCGACCCGCCTCCTCCTCTGGCTACTTGTATCGAACTTCGACCAAGTTTCGCGTATAACTCTTCACAGTGAAATTTTCATAGTATAAAGAACATGAGCCAATAATATAGCTTCACAATTTCGATCCAAAGTTTGGATTTGAAAATATTTTGATGTCAAAAACTGGCTAATATCGTCAGAATATTTTTACTTTATACAGTCAGACTTAATGTAAAGGGTAGTTTTGGTACCTAACTCACCAGCGGATGATTGTGATGTTTTACCTACTTTTGTACGCAAAGCCACAATTTTTTTACTTTGCCCAGACTAGTTTCGACGTACATTTGAAAGCTTTGATTGGCGGTCATTTATAACCTCTGCTAATGTTGTTTTTGTGTTTGAAAAAGTATCCTAGTAAGACGCTGTGAAGGATGCCGTACTTCATTCTCTTCGTGCCTGGCATATCCTAGATACCACAGGATTGATGCAACATGTACACATACTCCTAATGTCCTTGCTTCCACTTTGATTATCTCTTATATTTACTTCTGCATTAAACATTATGAAGGAGCTATGCTTTATTTGTAACAGGTTCAGTTCCGTAAGATGAACTATTTTCAACAAAAAAATGGAAACGGAACTGAACAAGTAAACAATATAAAAACAACAAACTAAATGATTGAAGTTTGATTAACGCCTATGCTACGTTTTCATGGGAATTGAGTTCGTTCTGAAAACGATTTCAATCCGATACCGTCCATGAAAACGCCTGTTTTTCCAGTATTCAAATCGATTTCAATCTAGATCCGACCCTGAAAATTTTTAGGGTTGGATCAAGATCGTATTGAGATCGAAATACCGATTTTCCATGAAAACGGGGAGTGAGTTTACACATGCGTATTGCGTCGGGTTACCAGACAGCCGCCAAAATATATTTTTTGCTCTCACTCTTTTGGTGGAACCGGCATTCTAAAATTTGGTGGAGTGTATAGAAAAAAGAAGATTAATAACATAACCTTACTTAAATAACTAAAGATTTGTTTTTTTAAAGACTTTAAAAAAATTAATTATGGAAAATAAAAGAAATATTTGGCTCGAAAGTGTATGTGCTATGCACATATGCCAGTCCAGCATTTCTTTCTTCACTTCCACTTGCAAACAGAGTAGTAATTAAAATTAAAAAAAAAATGTGTGGCAAGGGCCAACATCATCTTTTGAATAAAATACATTTTTTTTTTAAAGTACCAAAACTCAAAAATGAATATGAACAACTATGACATATGTCAGCTGCCAAATATCAAAATTTGAAAACCTGTCATAAAAACTCATGAAAAAAAAGTTTTCAAAACATATTTAAAATGAATTTAATATCCATGAACACATAGCACTATAAAGATTTTCTAGTTATATATCTTATTCAAATTATTGTGTAAAATCGGCACAAGCGTTGGTCAAATTCCTACCTTAAATATCAGTGCCTCTATGGTAGAATTACCTAGAGTGAAGTAAGAGAATTTTAGTGCCGTCAACTATCCAAAAATAAATGAAGTCAAATTCTGCCATTTTTTGACATCAAAACATTTTCAAAATCCAAACTTTGGATCGAAATTGTGAAGCTCCTACGGCCCAGCGGCTCATTTGTCCAATTTAAACGGTGTTCAGAAAGAAGTTGTCTACAACATAATGTAAGTACCAAGGCATTCCACAGAAGCTTGTATTATTTGGCCCATGTCCTTTGTTGCATCTAAAAATGCCGTTTGTATCTTAGATTAAAAATAAAAGTTTTTTAATTTAAAGTTTCTATAAATTTTTTGTGCTGCTGAACTAAAAATCTGCATTTCAAAGTTGCCCTATCTTGTACAGGGTGTTTCTCAAAAGTTAGTAACTTTTATGTTGACTGCAAGTAATACAAAAATAAAAAAAAAGCTCAAAAGCTTCTGCAAAAATGTTTCAACTATGGCACATTTAAAGTAAACTAATGACATACCTCTATTGTTTTCAATCCTTATATCACTTTCTTTGTCGGAACAGAGAACATGCTCTATGAAAGAAAAAGAAGACAATATTTTCAATACGTATTGAGTACAATGTGAAAACACACTAAATGTAAGAAGGAACAAAAAATATGTCTGTCGGGAAATCTTTGGGAATAAATTCGGTAAGCTTCAGCAGCGTGTGGTTGTGCTTTACCATAAATTAAAACAATATCCAATAATTTAGTATTTGAATAGTTGTAAGCGATTTTTTACAAGAACAGACACAAACAAAATCACTAATAAACTGATATTCAAACTCGAGAAAATACAAGAGTATTCGTCACCAAATCATCCTTTCTTTTTCACAGAATCCTAATCAGTTCTCACTTGTTTTTTTTTTTTAAACACCAAACACTAGCGTTTTTTTACGCGAGACCGACGTAAAATTTTATACTAAATACTATGGCAATTTTCGTTCACTTTTTTTCGGAAGCACGTTTAATTTAATTTTCAAAAGGGTTTTCCTTTAATAAATCACTATGAAACGCATATTTTATATTTAGGAGAGTATTTTAAACCTCTGTAACTTTTTTAGGTTTTATTATTTTGAAATGGGGTTTTTGGTATCGTATAGCTGGTATTTTTTGCTAAAAAGGTTAAAACCAAAGTTTGCCATTTTGTATTTTATGTGACAAAAAGTACTGGTTTTTTTTGTCAAAGTTTAAAGTTAAAAAATTAAAAAAAAAAATTGGGAAAAATTTTAAATTATTAAATCGGTTATCAAATCTTTCTTAACAAAGTTAATTCTCAGTTTTTTTATTTTTTCTCTTGTTTTGGAGATTTTTTTACAAAATTTATGCTTATTTTAATTCTTTTGCCTCCTGGATTTGACCAGATTTCGAAAATAATTTTAAATATGCATTTTCGCAATCTCTGGTAGGCATATTAAAAATAAAACGTACCCAAAATTATTTTGAAAATTAATTTTGATTACCAGTGGCGTCCAAGTTGTGAATTGTAACAGATGTTTACAAAAAATACTTTGTACGTTTAACATCAATTTTCCCGCTATTATTTATTTTTTTTTTCAGTTATTAGTAACTAGTGGCCATTGTTACCAAAGCGGTTTTTTATTTTTTTCAAATGTTAACCAGGAGCGGAGCTAGATTTTTTTTCAGAATACACTTTAATTGATAAAAAATGGTTACATAAATTAGAGAAAACAGGTTCAGCTTATGTTTCTTTAAATTATTATGTAAATATTTTTTTTATAACAAGCACATCAGGGGCGTGCATATTTTTTTTATTTAAATATATTATGTTAGTTCTGTGTGATCCTGAAGTTAATTAGTGAAAACCAATCATAAAATATAAGGTTTTTTGAAAATTTTGGTATCATTCGAAAGGTCCAATTTTGCACACCTATTTTGAAGTTTTCCACACCCTATATGGGAACCCGCAATAGAGTTCATGAGTAACGAGGCTGCCCCCCCCCAGATGATAATTTTTAGAAAATTTTAGTACCATTCAAAAGGTCCAATTTTGCACAATGTTGCACACCTCATAGGAACCCACAAAAGGGTTCTTGAGTAGCGAGGCTGCCCCCCCCCCCCCGATGATTTTTTTTAAAGTTTGGGTTTCATTCGAAAGGTCGTTTTGCACAATTTTGCAGACCTATCTTGAAAAATGGGGGTGCTAGACTCGTTACTCGAGAACCCTATTGCGGATTCCCATGGGGTGTTCAACATTTCAAATTAGGTTGGCTTCCCTAATTCACTTTAGGATCACAAAGAACTAACATATTTTTAAATAAAAACTTTTTAAAATAAAAAATTATGCACGCCCCTGATGTTCTTGTTATAAAAAAAAATTACATAATAATTTAAAAAAATATAAGCTGAACCTGCTTTCTCTAATTTATGTAACCATTTTATATCAATAAAAGTGTATTCTGAAAAAAAATCTAGCCGGACCTGGTTAAAATTTAAAACAAATAAAAAACCGCTTTGGTAAAAATGGTCACTAGTTACTAATAACTGAAAAAAATCATCTTTTGGACGCCACTGGTAATCAAGATTAATTTTCAAAATAACTTTGGGTACGTTTTATTTTTAATAGGCCTACCAGAGATTGCGAAAATGCATATTTAAAATTATTTGTGAAATCCGGTCAAATCCACGAGGCAAAAGAATGTAAAATATGCATAAATTTTGAAAAAAAGTCATATCTTCAAAACAAAACAAAAATAAAAAATCTGAGAATTAATTTTGTTAAGAAATATTTGATAACCAATTTGATAGTTTTAAATTTCTCCCAATTTTTTTTTTGAATTTTCGTTAACTTTAAACTTTGACAAAAAAAACAGTACTTTTTGTCACAGTTTGTATACAGGGCCGCAGCTACAATAGGGCGGATCAGGGCGCCGCCTTGACAGACAAATATTTTGCCCTGACAGAAAATTTAGGGGAGTATCCGGCGAGTCGGCAACAGTGCAACGGGACCGCGGCCGGCGATGCCTCCATTGCGCGGCGAGAATCGAGAATAACATTCGCTTTTTTTTCCCAAAAATACAAATACTTTGATAGGTGCTTGATGTATAATAATTTGAGTTCCAAATAAAATGTCGCCCTGACAATAATGTAATGCCCTGGTACCAACGCAGGTGTGGCTACGGCCATGCTTGTATACCGAATAAAATACAAAATGGCAAACTATGGTTTTAACCTTTTTTTAGAAAAAAGCTGTACGATACCAAAAATCCCATTTAAAAATAATAAAACCTAAAAAAGTTACAGAGGTTTAAAATACTCTCCTAAATATAAAATATGCGTTTCATAGTGCGCCCAGTTTATATCAAAATTAACAGCTCACTACAATTTCTCTCCGACTCTCTTGTTTTTTGTTGTTTCTTGCTACTCTCCAGTCTAGGCCTACTTGATTTTTCTTTCGCCGTTGATCATTTCGCCGCGTCGCCAGTGGAACGAAATGGGTATTTTTTGGAGATGAGCTAATACTCGAAAACTATCTATGGGAACTTTGTAAAATTTCGTGAGCTGGTAAAGGGCTATTTCAAGCAAATGTAATTTTATTAAAAATAAAGAAAAACGCGTTACCAATTTATTGGTTTTTGTTAAAAATCTTGAAATAACTCCAAATCATAAAACCACTATAACACTTTTTCTTGGCATGTAAAAAAGCCGAAATATACAAACAGTTTCGGATCTAAAGCAAATAACATTTTTTTCAATTATTGTAATTTTTGTCCCGTCTAACCCAAAAGAAAAGCTTTACTGGTTCATGGTTCACAATACTTTTTAACATAATTGTTAACAACATGCTTTCACCTTTAATTCCAATGCCTTGTGATTAGTTTGGAAAAGCCATGATAAAGCATTTTTCTAAAAAATTGAAATATATGAAAGTAAGAACTTCGTAAAATTAGGTTTTGGTTTTTCTTGTCCCGTCCAACCCAAAGTTTAAAGGTTCGCCCTATAAGCTCTGATTACAACTTATTTTTTTAAACTATTTTATTGCGTAACCTATGGTTTCAGGAAATTATTTATTAGAAAATATAGTCTTAATTTTAATCATATAGAGGTCACAGCTGGTTTTTCTAGTAATGGGTTATTTTTTTGTCCCGTCCAACCGCTTGAAATGGCCGTAAAGTGTTAGCAACGAGGATATTTAGTTTATATCCTCGTTGGTTCAGTGCAAAAATCACTCTGGCCTGTTTTTGTTCTTCTGTCAGAAAAGGCTTCTTTGCAGCATCTCGACAAGAGACTTCTGATTTCGTTACTCTTCTATTTACTGTTGCTAAAGAACCCGGAAATAATGTTACATTAGCTGCTTCAACCGACGTTGAAAAAGGATTTTGTCTTAAGTCTCTCATCTTGCACTTCAGAACTTACTTTTGGTCGTCCTGATCCATCTTTCCTATCCGTAGAATTATTTTCAATCCAGCGCTTTTTCCATTATCGTCATTTTATCAACTACAAAATGGGTGGTATAGTGTACACTTGATTTAAAAAAAAACTCATACATGCATTTTTTCACCAGCTTAGTATGCCTGACAGCTTAAAATTCAGTGTGACATCCTTAAAAATGCCACAGATATCAACATTTACAAAAGTTCAAATTATCACTCGAGTTATAGAAGACGGCTGGTCTATAAGAAATCAAGTGTACATACTTATATCTACATATTTTTTGATACCTAGTTTTTTTCTCTGATCTTGTGGCTTTTCAATAAAAAAAATAGTAGTTTTAACTAGTGGCTACAATAGTGCTTTTTTTACAAGCGTTGGTTTAAATAACGAGCACAGCGGGGTATTTAAAAACGCGAGTAAAAAAAGCACAGTTTGGCTGCGAGTTATTAACCTTATTTTTATTAATACCTTTATAAAAAAATCCAAGAAAAACAGGAAAATACTTTTAAAAATCTCGAACGAAGAGAACTTTTCGCAACACACCATCTTTACACTATAAACCAAGGCGGCTGGTAAATGAAATAACAATCGTTTCCATAGCGTGTGTCTACTCGGTGACGTTCATTGTTGCGACATTTTAATCTTTGACAATTTGATATTTTGACGATATTTTTAAATGATTTTTTCATAAATACTTGGTGAAAGCTGGTGTAAATGGCTTAATTCTTAGGCAAGAGTAATTAGATTTTTTCAATATTACTATTTTCCGGTATTTCTCTTTAACTTTGGGTAAAAAACGGACAGAAATCTTTTTTTGCACCCGTGATAGAAAAAAAAAGTTTTTTTTTGCATCGGTAACCAAAAAAATTATGCTTTAGTTATCTGCAGACAGTTACTAAAAGTTCATCAAAAATTTTAAAACAGTGGCGTAGTTACGAACCTCTTTTTACCCTTTTATACTTCGTGTTTTGCAGTTTTTGATGACCAAGCTCAAAGTGTTAAAAATTTCTTCTTCACCATTATTTAAGGTAAAAATCTAAAAACTGCTCAGAACCGGACTTGTGAAAGTGAAATAAAATAGGTAGATTTAAATTTAAAAAAATTATATATTTAGAAATTTGTTATTACTGTAAACAACAAACCAGAAAAAAAAACAAATAGGTAATTTTTTTCAAAAGGGTTTTACCTCCCTTTTTTAAATATTTCACAAATTCGGGACAAGTAAATTTGAACATGAGTTCTTGTTCCAGTGTTTCAATACTTAGTTTATTCCTCTCTTATTGCCAAATCCTAACCATCAAACTAATATAGGTCTTCATCAACAGGAATGTGGAATTGTGTGGATATATTCAAAAATTCTTTTAATCCAGAGCGCTCGCCTTTGGTTTGCATATTACCATCTTTTTTAAATTATGTGAAAAATAGTGAGAGTGTTATTAAATTTCTGAAAACGTAGAGATCAAAGAAAGTGTAAAAGACTCGGTAAAGGACTACGTTCCAAATTCATAATGCAAGAAGAGGGTGTGTCTGGTTATTAAGAAAACTGTTCAAGAATGCTGAGAAATGTTCAAAAATGGAAAACCATCTCGCATAATTTAAAAATCGGGAGATTTTTTGCACCAGGCGGGAGGAAATTCTAAAAACGGGAGTCTCCCGCCTAAATCGGGAGGATTAATGGTGCCATTATTTTCGCACACGCTGTATAAGATCGATATACAGATTTTAGTCTAGCTTCAAATATATTTTAAAAATTACTAATCTAGGTTGTTAAGCGTTTTATAACAAACAATACATAAAACCTAACTTTTTCCACATTTTAAGAGGTTTGTGGCCCACAGTGCGGTGGTTGGTCTTTTCGGCAAGTAGCTGTTCATTATGGGAGAAACAAGTCTACCATAGTAAACATAAAAAACCGATTTCAAGAAAAGGAAACTATCCACCGAAAGGAAAGCACCGATTTGACGAAGGTTTCTAGCCCAGAGGAAGGCCAAGAAGCAATCAATTTTCTGTTTGTCAAAGCGAAAGAAGTAAAATTTGGTTACTTGTTGTTTAATTAGCATCTAAATTGCAATAATTTATTCCCATATCAAAAACACCAACAACGTTTTCTTTCAAGAAGTGCTGACTTTGTACTGCTAACTTTAGGGACCTTACTTTTTGTGCCGCCATGCCATTTTGTATGTTTTGAGTTTTTCAGAGGTTCCAAAAAGTGGCATCAATCGGATTCATTATCGATAAAAAACATAAACCTAAATTAGTCTCATTCTTAATTCATATATATGTAGTCCATTTTTCATAAGTTTGTTAAAAAAAATACTTTTATTTTTTTTTAATATCCAAAATGAAATTTCAAAAATCAAACATAAAACCTTAGTTATTCCTCGATTTCCTTTTCGATATTTTAAAAATATCTTGGAAGCAAATCGCAGATAATATACTATTTATCTTTTTCCGAAGTTCTGGAATTTTACACAAATTCCGCGCTATTTTAAAAATGACGTGATTCAAATTGGCCTGCATATTTAATTAAATAAAAAAATACAACAGTTTTGTCAAAACTTGATAGGTGATATCCAATCTAAAATCAGTGAAACCTAATTATACAATCACAAAATATATTGGATCACGAACGTCGCGCTACAAGTAATTTTTTATAGACCAGTGTAATTGTTGAATGCCCCTCGTATATAATTTGAATTTAAATATCCGCGCGAAATTAAATCGTTCTGGAATTCGCGAGAAGGCTGCAAAGGCGGGAGACCGACGATTTTCCCAGAATCATAGCCAGCAAAAAGCACCTTCATATTTTAAAAAACTGTATTATAATTTCAAGTAAAACCAAAGGCAGTGATTAGTTTGTTTGAAATCATTAAAGTAACAAAAAATAAGTTCTCGCTGTTATTTGAATTGCTACAACTGCAAGCAGATGGTCCAGTACCTGTACAACAAACAAGAGGAGTCTTCTCGCGTTGAAATTGTTTAAAATTTTTTTAAAAAGTTTGAAACATTCAAGGCATTGAAGGTCTTTGGTGCCTTTATAAAGATTTTTTCAAAAAAAATCAAAAATGGCAGAAAACCGCATACTGCATAATTACCCAAGCAACAACAACTAATCTAAAGTACGTTTAATGTTTTTTTTTTCTACACTAAAAGAATTAAAACGAAAAAAATGTTTTTTTACTATGTATGCTCAGTTTACTATCTATATTTTTCAAAATGTGCAAATTTCGTTACCTACTTTTATAGTAAGTTATTAAAAAGTTATTTTAACAATAGATATGTAGCTACTATTGTATCATTCTCTCGAGATCATTACAAAAAAAATTATAATTTTCGTAAAAAAGCTAGCAAGGGGGTAATTGCACATTTTCTTAAAATTTAAAACTTTCTTGAATCTTTGAACTTTCTGTATTAACCAATACTAATTATATTCAAAGCATTACAATTTAAATCCTGGTTAATATTGTTTTGTAAATAGAGCGTACCGTTAAAGGGCATTTAATTATTTTTTTTATTTTTTTTCTTTTATATTAACCACGTGGCAAAATAACTTGCATTTTTTTACTAGTTTTCATTTTGCAAACTTTTAATCAAGATTTATTTTTAGAACATTTTTTACCTATGTAAGAAGCACGTAAATCGAAAAATGTAAAAAATGTATAATTTATTTAAATTGCCCAATTTAATGTCCATTATTAAAATAATAGAGAAAAATTCGAGTTTTTAGCTTGCTCAGTGTGGGAAATTGTAATTTTTTTAGCCTCATAATTATTACTTTCCTCTATTTCATGTGTTCCGCATTTTTAGAGGTCGCATCCTTAAATATTTATCTAAAGCAACGAGGATATAAGCTTATATCATCGTTGTCTAAAGCGTGTGGCTTATCAAAACAAATTTAATCTTAAAATCAACACTATATTTATGTATTTTTTGACGTTACGAAATGCAAAAATTCATCTGGAAAAATTCAATATTTTTTTGGTTTTAGTTTCATCAAATCAAAGACAACCATGACCTGAAAATTCTTCGATACTCGGATATTTCTGGTGGTAGTGTATCGGCTCTTAAAATCTCAGAGGTAAGACACATTTTTTGTGTATATATTTTTTTTAATATTATACGGACGAGTGTAAAGAGGTAAAATCTTGACTGTACCAATTCAATGTTTCAATGAATAGACTTGTGATGGTGCTTAGGCTGGAAAATGTTATTAGGTCTGTAATATAAACAAATGATACAAATATGAAATGCTTTTAGAGAACCATAGAAGGGAAAGAGGTTTTTATAACATAGTTAGCTATATAGAGTTTGTCTTTAAGATCACTACTGTAACTCTCCGATAATTATAATTACGTTAACTAAATACCTCCCCATATACTTTTTTCTCTACATGATTCAAGTCGCAGAATCTGTGTGTTTTGTTCAAAATCAATTCAAAATTTTAAGAGTAATTAGTCTTGTTTTGATCCTCTGTATTTAAATAATAAATAATTTTCTTTCCTATAATAAAATGGCTGAAAATGTTGTTGTTCTTGCAAATTGATCATCGGTTATCGGGACACGCCTCGCATACCTAATCAGTCGCGTAAAGTTCTTCAGCCGAAATTTTTATTTCAGATATTTTAGAAATAATATTGATTTTGAATTTGGGTATTTCTCAGTGGGGTCCTGAACGAACTGTAGGGTGCAAAAAAATGGTACCAAAATCTGATTGCAGATTATGGTTAACGACCCTCACACAATGCTAAACCAAGGTATGTTTAAATCCCACCTGATCCTTTTTTGAAATTTTCCTCACTTTTCTATTATATTAAGAAATGATACCGGTTAAGGCTTAAAAATTACTAAAGTGTCTACTTAATATATTTTTTAAGTAATTTAAGGACACACAACATACCTATTTAACTTATAAACTAACCTATCGATTTTTTTAGTTTCTTTTATAAAAATTAATTAAAAAACTTGTCTGCAAAAATAAAAATGTTTTAGATTATATATTATAAAACACCGGACCATGGTGTATTTTTTTTATCCCGCTAAAGCATAAAATAGATTGATTACACTTTAGTTATTATCGGAGGCAGTGAAAAATTACTACAGGCCTTTTCAAATCCAAACTTTAAGAGAAATAAATCACTAGTAACTATGCTGCCTCCTTCTGTATATCTGGATCTTTTGTCAGCCCGACTTTCAACTTTACAATCTCCTAAGGGAATAATGGATAAGCAAATTTTAAAAAACCCTTGTCCTCCATCGGCCATAACTTACTTTCACTTGATAGATTCTAGTTATGTTTCTTTCACGTATTACTTTTTCTAATAGCCCAAATAAACGGTCTTAGTGCCTTTACTACAGCACTGTTCCCTCTATATGATGAATGGAATCTTGTATCTTGTATTCCTAGGAACATTCATTGCTTCAAAACCTGGCATCGGCAGAAATCATGCAGAAATTGGTGAATAAAAACATTATTTTCACGATCATGCAGCGCATTTGTAAACTTTTGATTTGAAAAGGCTTGTAGTAATTTGTCTAACCGTAAAGTTATTTTAAATGATTCTGATTTTATTTTTCAAATTAAAATTTTTCACCACAACCCGCGCAAACTGTTTTTGTTTTGATTAACTGTATATGTTGGTTTGGCTTTTGGGCCATTTCAAGCAAATATAATTTTATTAAAAAAAATAAAAACGCTTTAATAATTTATTGGTTTTTGTTAAAAATCTTGAAATAACTCTAAATCATAAAACCACCATAACACTTTTTCTGTAAAAAAGCCGAAATATACAAACAGTTTCGGATCTAAAGCTAATCTAATATTTTTTCAATTATTGTATTTTTTGTCCCGTCCAACCCAAAAGAAAAGCTTTACTGGTTCATGGTTCACAATAATTTTTAACATAATTGTTAACAATATGCTTGCACCTTTAATTCCAATTCCTTTTGTTAAGTTTTCAAAAGCCATGATAAAGCATTCTTCTAAAAATTTAAAATATATAAAAGTAAGAATTTCCTAAAATTAGGTTTTGGTTTTTCTTGTCCCGTCCAACCCAAAGTTTAAAGGTTCGCCCTATAAGCTCTGATTACAACTTATTGTTTTAAACTATTTTATTGCATAACCCATGGTTTTAGGAAATTATTTATTAGAAAATATAGTCATAACTTTAATCATATAAAAGTCACAGCTGGTTTTCTTAGTAATGGGTTACTTTTTTGTCCCGTCCAACCGCTTGAAATGGCCGTTTTATTTTTACACAAACTTTATAAATTAAACAACCTACTAAAAATTCTCAAAACAAAAGAACAAAAAAAGGATTATGGGTAAACGCATCCATGGCGCACTTTGATTTTTGTTCCCATTGCTAAATGTCACTGCCTCCTTTAACAAATAAAGTTACACCTTGGTCCGTTGTTTTACAATTAATCTAAACAGTTATTTTTTTTTTAAAACTATAAAAATCGATAGGTCAGTTTACAATTTGAATATGTTGTGTGTCCTTAAATTGCTTAAAACAATATACCTATTATGTAGACAGTTTATTAATTTTTAAGGCTTAACTGGAATTATTTCTTAATATAACAGAAAAGTGAGCAAAATTTCAAGAAAGCATCAGTTGGGATTTTAAAATATCTTGTTTTAAGATCACGGGAGGACCCTTAATCATAATCTGATCTGCAATCAGATTTTGGTACGATTTTTTGGCAACCTGTAGTTCGTTCAGGACCCCCGTGTTCTCTAGTTTCCCGAAATCACAGACATTGGGATAGGTTTTGGGAGTTGAATGTCCGGTATTTGATTTGGTCTCGAGACATTTTTTTGTGGGCCGAAAACATCGCGGTTTGTCTCAAATTTTTGCGTGTGCTTTGACCTTGGTTGAATTTATAGGTTGCCTTGACCAATCGAATCTAGAGCGTTAGAAAAGTTTTAAAAATTTGATTGATAAAAGGTTGTCGATTTTCGATTTAATTAAACTGTGGGAAGGAAAACTGCGGTTGATAGATTTGTGGTTGGTAATGAGTTGAATAAGATTTGAAGTATTTTGATTTATTGATTTATTCATGGGGGAATTAACTGTTTCGGACTTCCATTGTCTAAACTTTTCTTTATTTATAATATTTATATAATAATATTTTTTATAAAATTAATAATGAACAAAATTTATAACACAAATTAGTTATATTTAAATGAACTATTTTTAAATTATTTAATTGGGTTTTACCCATTAATAGACTTTGGCCATCAAGTGCCTTTCAACGAGAATTTAGCATACCACTGTGAAATTCAATGTCAGCTTTAGAAGCAAACAAACCATGATATTTTTAACCTCTGATAAACTAACGTTGTAGAATGATTTGACGTCATTTATTTTTCTACCTTTTACTTTTTCCCATGCCATCCTTTTAATTCTTTCTTCCAGGATACGCCAAAATCTTGTTGCATGAAACATAAATTTGTTAAGTTATACTTATTTTTAAATTGTGCCGAATAGCAATTTTTCAGAAACAGAAACTTTATCATGGTTAAAATCGTAACTTGTTGATGACTCCATTGAGCAGATTGAATTTCATCTTGAGATATGCAAAAGTAATTTTCCGCGAAATCTACCTGAAGAACTGCTTTTTCATCGTTTATCTCATTTTTTAACATTGCAAATTTTCTTTCTTGAACAATTTTTATGTATTGATGGATTTTAAATTGTCCTAACAATTCTGCCAAACGAATTTTGCCAACTCTTACAAGTTAAATTCATTTCTAGGCCCTCATTTTGAATAACGCTTAAAGGTATAAGTACATATTTTATATCATTTTCGCAAGTGTTGCACAGTCCATTCATACAGTTGCCGTCAACACAAATCAAAGAGTGGTTCTTTGGAATTTTTTGGTTGTGATTTCCTTGTTAATGCTTTCTATCAAGTAGTTAAAATTAGCATAATATTTACAAACGCACACATTATGGGGCATATCCGAGCTAAGTAAATAAAACGTTTTTTGGTCGAATATCATAATTTCGTCAATTTTATTCCCGAATTAAGATTTTCCTCCAAAAAAATGGCGTAAGCTTCTCGTATAGCCATTGACATGTCTTTTTTGAAGTTTAGTCCTGCATTCTCTAGTTTGGCGCTTGGCGACTTATGTCATCTCTAAAGTAAAATTGCTGCACCTGCTCCACTAAGTTTTTGTCCAATTAATATGATTTTTCCACAACTTTATTTGGATCTTTCAGTTCGGGAACTACATATGAAGCTAAATTTTTTACATTTTCTTTTTGTTTTTCAGGGCACTTGGGCAAAACATTTTTAAGTTTTTTTAATGCTCTTCCTAAAGCCTGTGGTGAACCTAAAAATCGTGGTTTCCTGTGTTGCTTCCTTCTGCTGATTAATCTTCTTTTCTTTTAATTTTTGCCGATATGCTCTCTTCCTACTTGCCTCGAGTTCCCTTTTAGCTTACAAAGCCGTTGGTGCTACAAAACCGTCTATAATTTTTTGCTTATACAAATCTCTCTATACTTGCTGTCTTCTTGAATCTTTTTCCTTAAGTAAGGTGTATTTTTGAAGATTTAGTTTTAGTCTTTGCCTTCGAATTTTTGCTCGTTGTTGTTCACTTTCTTTTGTACGCATTTTTGCTTCTAAAAAAAATAAAATTAGGATGGTCTTGGTACGGACGGGACATATTTAATTCACCCATCCAGTCAACTTGCTAGTATTATTTAAGACAAGTAATAACATCAAATACCTATATTCTTGTGTTGTCAAGCTATAAATATCTAAACAAAATAGTTTAAAAGAGTTACTGGCTTATTGTGTACACAAAAAAAAACACATTTTTAGGGACGGATGGGACAAGAACAAACAAAGTAGTTTTGGAGCAAATTAAAAAAGAAATAATCTCGTTTGCTTCGAGTTTTCGCGCAATTGGAAAGTAAACAGAACAACACAAATCATAAAAAAACTAATTAATGCTCACGGATTTTGTTTTTCCACAGCCTACTTTGGAAGTTACACGAAATTTGTTTCTTAAAAAGCATGAGTTGGAATTAGTTTTGAAAAAGTGCATGCAATTTACAGTATAGCCTAAAATCAGGAAATTTATAATACATAATTTTGAGGTCAAGAATACTTAACCAAAATATTTAAAAAAAAGTAATATCGGATATGTTTTATTTTCCTTCCCTGTTTGCCTGTTAAACAAGTAGGCTTTGATTTTACTAGGAAGACAGTTTGATTGACATCTATTCATTTGTTATTTCGTTTGACAAGCTTTTAGCTTGCTCGGATTGTTTTTGTGCATTTTTTAAAAAATAATGTATCAAAATGAAAAAAATTGTAGTAGGCCATGACATATTTGACATGACCTGAAGTGCATGTCTTTGGTACACAGACGACTCAACTTTTATTGTCATATCCATATCCGGCCATGGCCACCTTGTTGTGAAAAGAAAATATTGAATATTGCGAAAACTACTTAACCAAAATATCACACATGATGCGTCATTTTAATTAGAATTTAATTCTGAACACAAAAATAAAATAAACAACAGGGTGTTCCATATGAAAAAGGGTCACTTCGCGTTATATCTTAAAAGAGGACAACGAATGTAGGCTCTATATGGAGTATGATGAGACGGCCAGACATGTGCTGTGTGGAAAAATGTTAAAAGTGAGCCACAATAGACCCAGTAGTGGTCGTAGGGGAAAGTGCCATACTGTCACACTAACAAACGAATCAATCCAAATATATCTTAAAAAGTAAAAGATCTACAAAGAAGCAATTTACACCAAAAAGAAATTTTCATAAATAAATAAGCTACAGGCCCTAGACTTTTCAAAAAGCCTCCGTAGCTCAAAGATGGCTGGACATATCAAAATGCGGTTTTCACCAAAAATCTTGTCTTGAAATTTGAGTCTCACAAAGGGAGGTTGGTTTTTCTGTATCTCCGCTAGAAAGTACCCGTACCCATATAAAAGTGCCCAATTTGAATCACCCTGTACATTCGTAAAGGCAAACGACATTTGTACTTAGATTTTGCAGGGCTTGATATCCACATATAAAGTGAAAGTCATATGCAAATTTTTGTTTTGGTTATATATTTGCATTACTATTTTAGAAAACTTTTGCTTTCAAATTAAAAAATACGAAAGACCCTAGTCGAGCGCGTTAATTTGTTTTTATAATTTCAAATACCAAAACTTTATTATATTTTATTATAGAGCCCTGATCAAGCACCTCACTGCAGACTCAAATTACCAATCTTAAATGGCTCCAAAAATTTAGTTAATAGTAGAAATTTTTCGCATCCTACAATTTTAAACGAGCCTGGACCGCCATTTTCTGAAAATAATTATGGGTGAGTTTGCGTGTTTCTTACATTGGAAGTCTTGGGCTTGTTCGTTGTTTAAATTTCGTTATGGGATCGTCTCGGTATTCATCTGGGGCCGGCTCGATAAAGGCATTTTTTTTAAATTTTAGATTTCACCTCTTTTCGTGCAGAATTTTTTTTTTCGGCTAGTTGACTTTCATTTATGCATTGTAAAAAAATTATTTGTTTTACCTTCATCTACACTTTTGTCGAGTTTGATTTTAAAATGATAGATATGGTTTTGCTGTGTACTAATTATTGTGGTTTATACATTTTATAATAATATGAGTTATTACACACTAATTATAGACTTTTTACTTAAATCTTATGTACCTAGGTGTTCTGTAATATATGATAGCTAGTGTATTTTTTTTCATTTTAGAGTGTTCATTTATCAATCTGCGTTTGTTTGTTCTTTTAAGTGGTGTATGAAGGTGCAAGCTGCTGCAATATTTAAAAAAACTGAAGAGCTATTTTTCAACAAAACTTTTTTAAAGAATTTCTCTTTTTTGTGTTGCTTTTGAAGTTTTTGCTTTAACGAAAATATAGTTTAAGTTTAATGAATTTAAAAAATCAGTTATATAGGTAAATATACCTACTAATTGCTTTCAAATAAAAAAAAAATATCTGCTCGACACGAGTTTTGAACTCACGGTCTTGGTCAAGAACTAGAATTATTAAACCGAGTGTTTGAAACTCTATCCACTCGGCCACATTTTCACCTCACAAAATTTCCTTACATTCGGTATAGGTTCAAAAGACGAGCATGGCCAACTTGATTACAAATTGTGGCAAATACACGCTAGATTTTTAAAAGTAGATTAACATGTGAGAACACTGCTTAAATCAGGAAAATTTAGCTTGCTTGTTTACTTCGTGTGATCAAATCTATTATAAATTATACAAAATGACTCATTTTTATGGTATTTTCGTGATTATAAGATTAACTTAATGCTAGTTATGGGTAAAAAAGTGGCGTTAACATTTTGGAACCTGCAATTTTTCAAGCTATTTCCTAAACTACTGATCCGATCGCCATGATCTTGGTGTCGTTCAAAAGGGTTTCAAAAATGATACACAGGGACGTTTTTTTCTCCGAAACTAAGCAGGCTATAGCGCTCCGTAAAGGTCAATAAAAAGCACTTAAAAACTACAAAAGTTTGGATAGTTTATCGATGCAAACTGGCTAAGGACAATCCCTTTGTTTAGGTTTGATAATGAATTGAGTAAAAATTAATCGATTTGTATGGAATTCATTAGGTTGAAAATTGGTAATTTTCGATATTTTGTGCTTCTGATGAAAACGCTTATAACTTAAAAAATTGTAATACGATTACAAAGAGAGTGGTATTAAATGTTAAGAAATTAGTTTTACTACAAAATTGGTTGTTTGTTTCCTAGTCCACAATTAGAATCAAAGTTTACACGCTTTGCCTCTAGACTATATAGAGGCTAAAAATATGATTATAAAAATGCTATGTAATACAGTATTCAAATATTACTTGATGCCCATGTAGATATAAACATAGGAATAAATAGAGTCTGCTTTAGTTGTTTTGGAAAAAGCTGCACTTTAACTTTTTAGCAATGCATGAAAAATGAATTCCGTAGAAAAAGGTTATCCAGTCAATTAAATGATAACGTTAACTCGCGGCACTCAATTTGCGACCAAAAGATGATCGCGAAGAAAACAAGTGTTTAAATGCAGTTCTTTTTCTTTGACAGAACAGTGCAAAAAATAATTATGATTTCTAAAATAAATCAAACTTTCATCTATCAGTCTTTTGATCGCTACAACAAAATATTCTGGATTTTAAAGTAAAATCTTTTATTCTCTAGGCTCTCTCTCGAATTAAAAGCACCGTGTCTACCCCAAAGCAACTCGAGTTGAAAAGAATCGATTACGGCGGACCCAGTGACTTTATCACCTTTAACTTTATCACCGTCCAAGGGCGGTTCTGGTTCATTAAGGTTATAATCTGCCACCTGTAACGGAAAATTTGATCCTGGGCATAGAAAATGTCGCAGTTTGAGAAGAAAGTGAGTAAGAATTGTCTTGTTTTCTTTAAATGGACATGCCCTTTAGCAGCTGTTATTGTTATCTTTAATTTTCTCCTATAATAACCATAACATCGTACTGTTAAAATAAACGTCTTTGGACCGCTTGAAATAACGGAAAGCGTTCGTTAAGTTAATTTTGGTTAACTTAAAAATAGGTTAATTTGCAATAATTGTTATGTTATGTTACAAATCTATAGGAAAATATACCGAAATAAAAATATAAAAACTAACGATAAGTACAGCTGGGTCCTTTAAATTTTAGGGCGACCTCAGAAAGTGTTTGATTATTGTGAGCAGTTTATACTATTAAGTTGACATTAAAAATTTTGTAGGTTATTTACAACTACAGGATGATCTATGTTTTTTTAAGGGAACTGGTTATACTTCTGACACTAAGGTATTCTTTATTTTTTTATTTTGTTTACTTTATTTATAAGACTTTTATACCAAAAATAATAAATACATTTTGTGTGTCTCTATGTGTAATAATAACAAAAAACTATAAAAAATCAATATTTTGTCATATCTCTGTTTACGTCGATAACTCGTGAAATTTTCTTGGCCTGCAAGGTCTTCCCATTGTGAACGTTGTGATTTCTTCCCAGAAATGTTCCGTATTTTGTGACAAGAACCTGCGTTGTTGGAGCCTGTATACAATAACACCGCAAATATTTTCTATTGAGTTCTATTGGGTTCATATCTTGCCCAAGGAAGTAATTCAACGTTGTTTTCTTGTAACCACCTTGTTATGATGTTCTGTTCCTCACTTGGCAGCATGACATTGTCCAATATCTCTAAATAGGTTTGTTCCACAAATCTTCCGTCAATTCTCCATATCACCCCCAATCCTCTCGCTGATATTCATCCCCATACATTCACACTAAAATGATCAGCTGCACGGTAGTAACTCACATACTGTGGATTGAATCTGGCGTTATCTGGCCTATTCACTCTAATTTTGCCTTTCTTTGATGACTGAAAGATTTTTTCATCCGTAAAAATCACGCGGATCCAAAAATCTTGATCTCTGTGGATATAATTCAGATTAAAAAAAAGCGAGATGTTTCTGTTGCGGTGTAAGCTCAGTTTTAGTAGCTGCAACCCTGGAAATAATTGTTTTGTGATTTTTCCGTGGCATGAATTTGCATTTTTTTTGAAATCGGCGAATAGCTAGGACCTTCTTACAGTTACTTCAAAATGAATTTTTGTAAATTTTTTTTTATGCAATGAACCCGAAGTAAAATATCATGTTTTGGATACTATATTAAATACCATTTCATAGCCTTTTAAGAGGTTTAACCAAAATTTTAAAATGTTTTCAGTCAACCGAGATATATCTGTCAAAATGACCCTGAGTCCTAAAAAAAATTGCGGTGTCGCGACGCCTAACGTACGCTGTGGCCGAAAAAATTAATATTCGTTTGGTGGTCCAAAGTCATACCTAAGTGTGTACCGAGTTAAAACAAAATCGCCAGAAATCTTCCTATACATTGAAAAAAAGATATAAAAAACCCCCGACTAAAAATACAGTTTTTATTGTCTGTAGCTAATTTCCTATTTGTTTTCAGATATTCAAAGAATAATCTTAAAAAAAGTTGGCAAGACTTTCTGAGACGAAAACCGGAGAAGGGGACTAGCAATCATGAGGAGACCGACACTCGAATCTACGTGCACGTCGTAGACGTTGCGCGTAAGGGCCATGCGACGATAATGGTCTACTCATGTGACACAGACGTCATCATTCTAGCGGTTTTTGCTTTCGTGCAGCTAAATATATAATTACAGGAGCTGTGGATACGCCATATGGCCAGCAAGATGCACAAATTTATTGCGATACAAGACACTCGGTAAGCAAGCCCTACGCAGGAGCCTCTTTCGAGCTAGGGCATTCACGCTCTTTTTGGGCAAGGACACAACCCCCTTAAATGAAGTAGGCCTTTTACATATAAATTAAACTAATAAAAAATAAAGAATTTCTTATATTTTTGTAATCTGCATTGCACCAATAACCCTTTTTTTTACTATTTTATAAACAAAATTTACCAAAATTAATAAGAAAATACATTATTTTGATCGCGGTCACAAACGCTGTATGTCTGAGACATCCAGAAGACGTCCGTCTTGGATCAATCTTTGATTACGCGCGCGAAAACATGTGCCACAGTTACTTCCGCCTGTACCCCGCAACTGCCCCTACCTAATTTTTGGAGCTTCCCAACAGATGATTTAAAAATCGCGAATATTCGATCTCTTTCGTGCGGCTTTTTCTATAAAGTTTAGACCCCCGTTACACTCATTGCATGCCGCTTCTGTTACTATCTCTTTTTTTATTTGGCAAATCACTAAAGCCTTATTAAAATTTTAGAAGGATGCAGTTTACCCTTTTGGAGCTAGGTTGAACCTTAACCATACTTTAAAAAAAAGTGTTATTGGAAGTCTCATTACTTTTTCTTATTCCTAACCTTAAATTTCTAACCTTGTAGGGATTTTCTCTGATAAATTCTCGCAAACGAATTATATCGTCAGTGTAGCTGAACCTTAACCTCGTAGGTTTCTCCAATTTATTAATTTTTTCACATAAATTCTAAAAATCGACCAGACTGTTTTTGTTTATAAACAAAAAACTAAAAATATAAAGGATATTAAGTCGTGTCGAAAAACAAACCAACCATCACTATTATGCGTGCTAATTGAGGTTGTGTTTAAAGATAAGGGCCGTACGGTAAATGTACCGAATTAAGGGAACACCGTGTTTTATTACGGTTCGACCCTTCAACCGCCACTCGTGGTATGAATCTAGTTGGTTTCTTGGAAGGAAATTCCGCTGGAATCCCTGACAACTTAAACTCTTTTAATATTTTATATAATTTAGGATTTAAGTGTAGTAATTAATTAAAATAGATACTTAATAAATAGGTAGGTACGTCCTAATTTTTAGAGATTGTGGTCAGAGGGGCCATCACCCACCTTCAAAATGCGGGACGATTTTGGCTCAAAATTGCTAAATTTGTGGTATTTTTCTTAGTAATTTTGGCGAATTCCTATGATTTGCATGATTGTAATTTGTTATTGTAGAAGAAGAAGAAGAAGAACCAAACAAAAACTGGGGGAAAAGGTCCCTATACCTCAAGATTATTAATAAAAATTATTCAGTTCAATAATATACAGGGTGTGCCATAAAATTATTTTTTCTTATGGAACACCCTATCTATTCTGAATTCTCCAGAAAATTAGCTTTTTTAAAACATGCAACCGTTTTCAAGATATTTCAATTTGAATTAGACATTAATTAACTCTTATTATTGTATTATAGTATTTTTTATTTTTCACAGCGAACTATTTATTTGGAAAGTTAAGTAAGTTGTAGTTTGGCAGCTTTTTGATTTTATGTATATTATCTATTGTGAATGACCTTCTGTCGTTTATTGTAATATAATAATACGAATTAACTATTATCTAATTCCAGTTGAAATATCTAGAATACGGTTACATGTAGACCTATACTGTATAGTATTTTTAAAAAGCTAATTTTCTGGAGAATTCGAAAATGGCAAAATATATAGGGTGTTCCGTAAGAAAAAAAAAATCTTTTTGGCACACCCTGTATAATATTTAAATTGATTAATTTTTATTAACGATTTGAGGTCCCTATAAAATAACCTCTCACCGATTTTTGGTTTGGTTCTTCTGCGGCTGTTACAAAAAAAGTTATCCCAGGTAACACTTACTACCGATTACCCTGTACATTTTGGGCCGCAATCGCGGCAATCTCCGTCAAAAGCGCGACGATCACCTTCACAATAACAAATGACGATCATGCAAATCATAGGGATTTTGGGCCGAAATCATTTTGAGGGTAAGTAATGACCCCTCTGACTACAAACTAAAAATTAGTACGTACCTACCTATTTATTAAGTCTCGATTATTTAATTGTAATCTAGTTTTTCTTTTTGAATTTATTTCCACTTTTAGATTTAATAACTCACAAAACAAAAAACCAAGACGTCAAAAAGAGGTTATGTCTTGTAAAACTTCTGCTCTTGCGTCTATTGAATTGAGAGGTGCTCCCTGATCCGCAAGCCGGGGACCAAGTTGTCTCATTTTTCATCCTTCAAAAATACAGCACGGGAAAGATCGCTAACGACGGGTGATCGTCCGCACGAAATACCACATGTTCCCAGCTCAAAAATCAGCCCCCACAAGATTTGACTGCTATAGGAGAGAATAAAGAAGCGCAACCATAGAAAAAAAGCTTAAGGCGGAGATTGCACAGTTGAATTCGCCTGATAAACTGCCCGAATTCGTACCTGTAAGCGTAGATAGAAAATACTTAAGATATGTAACTGATAAGTGGAAGTGAGAATAGTCCGTTGCACTTCCACTCGTTATAAACCCTGATCAGGCAAGTGGTGCCCCCCATTTACCTTGCGGAAAGTATGGAAACCACACATTTTGTTTTGCCGAGTAACTGTTAGAGGGCGCTAGCGGAGACCGCAATAAATAGGTAGTGCTGGCAACGAGGATACATGCTAATATCCGACGAAAGCCGACGGTATCCGAACAGCCAGCCAAGCCATGAAAGGGGAATTACCGCAAGTTTTTGATTCTTTGCTGAATACCGGTTTATCAGTGGCGTAAATGAATGAACTTGTTGCTAAGGGAATGGGAGCTGGTAGAGAGATCATAATATAAATTCATGAATATGCTGAATGAAGCAAGACAGTTTTTATTATTATTAAAGGATTATATTTAACTTTATAGTCTGCCTGGCTATCATTTTGCGATTCGTTTTTGACACACTTCCCGTAAACCGATTTTAATAAAATTTGGCACAGTAGTGTAGTTCGGATGATAATACAATATTATGAAAAAAAAATTTGTCGGTAGGGGGTGGTTAAGGTTTAAAAATAAGGGGCTAAATTCATTGACACACTTCCCGTGAACCGATTTTAATGAAATTTGGCACAGCAAAGTAGATCCGATGACAATACAATATTATGAAAAAAAGGGGGGGGGTAGTGGGTGATTGGGGGGTGTAAATGGGGTAAAGTGGTCTAAAGGGAGCAAATTCAGAACTTTGAAATGAAAACAGATACGAACATGTGGTTTTCAGATTTATTATTGAATCTGGTGGTAATACAATTTTATAAATCAAAATCGGGGGTAGGGGGGGTAGTTAAGGGGTGTAAAAAGGATAAATTCAGAGCTTTGTAATGAAAACAAATACAAAAGTGCGGTTTTCAGATTTATGATTTGATCTGGTGACAATATAATTTTATGAAAAAAAACGGAGGTAGAGGGTGGGTGAGGAGTGTAAAGGGGGTAAATTCAGAACTTTGTAATGAAAACAGATACAAACATGCGGTTTTAGTGACAATAAAATTTTATGAAAAAAAATCGGAAGTGGGGGGTGTGAGTGTGAGGGGTGTAAAGCAGGTAAATTCAGAATTATTTTATACTGGGACTTTTATGCAGAGTTAATTGGGAGAGAACTTGTACAAAATTGACAGGAAAGAAACCTTGTAATAATAAGGCATTGCTAGAAATGGAAAGGTTGCGAAAAAATTATATAGGGTGTGCCAAAAAACAACTGCACTTTTTAAAATGATTATAACTAAGCAGGAAATTGTCCGATTTTAAAATACTCAATATAAATAAAACTTTTTAGAAATCTAAGGTTTCAAAATATACAAGACGAATGTCAAACTTGACATTTCCTAAAAATCCAAGATGGCGGACCTATTTAAAAAATAGGCATTTTTAACCCCCCTAGATATTTTTTTGTGTGCGACACTGTAATAAATCTGAAACATCGGTTACGAAGTCACATTATTTTAAAGCGAAAGCGTAGAAGAATATATATATCATTTTAAAAATTCGGACAAGAAATAAGGAAGTTTGCAATTTTTAAATAGACCGGAGTACCTACAAAATCATGCTTATTAAGAAAAAATCTACTTGTTTAAATAGCAATAACTTTTTCAAAAATTGATCGATTTTAAAAGGTTTAAACTTTTTAAAAGGCACAAGCTTCAAAATTTATAGAACTAATGAAAAAACTGACATTTAGTAAAAATCCAAGATGGCGGGGCTATTTAAAAAGTAGCCAAATTTCACCCCCCTAGAAAAAACTTTCTGAGACACTTTATTCAATCTTATTTCTTGTCCGAATTTTTAAAATGTTTCATCGATGTGCTTCGAAAGAATGTGGCTTCGTAACCGATGTTTCAGATTTATTACAGTTTCCCACACAAAAAAATATCTACGGGGGGTTAAAAATACCTATTTTTCAAATTGGTTCGCCGTCTTGGATTTTTAGGAAATGTCGAGTTTGAAATTGGTCCTATAAATTTTGAAGCTTTGGCTTTTTAAAAAGCCTAATATTATTAAAATCGGACCGGTTTTTTTTTTCTGGCACATCCTATACATTTTGCATTTTGTTTCTTTTTGATTAGGAATATGTGAAAAATAAAACAAATATTTTTTTTAACTTGAACGATTTTATTAAAAAATTGCATTAAAGTAAAAAATATTTTGGCAAATCTCTGTTTACTACAGCCGTAAATGGCACATTATATATTTTTAAGTTCGACATAAAATCATGGTGCATATACACTATTTTATAGGTATCTTTAATAATGTTTAACCATTGTATAATACTTCTTTATACAATGGTTTAACATAATATTTTGTTAAAATTTAAAATTATATCCTCTGCGACCATTCAGCATAATTTCCACACATAAAATCGCCATGCCGGTCCGCGTAATGTTTTCGACCTTCCCTTACAAAATTTAAAATTTTACTAGCTGCATGATTACTAAGTTGGCAGTACAAAAATCCCAAAAAATTACTATTATTTTGTTATTGAAAGTGGGCAACAAAAAATAAACAGCATGTGAGCATGGCTGCCCAGAATATTGTCGATTGATCAGTTTTCAACTAATTATTTTATTTCGCATTTTGAGTTGGGTTGCCTGGATATAAATACAGCGTGTTAAAAATGGATAAAATTTAAAAAATAATATAGTTTTTAAATCGTGTTTTTTGCAAGCTTGGTTTTAAAGAACAAGCGCGAAGCGCCTTGATTTATAGTGTAAAGATGGCGTGTTGCGAGAAGTGCTGTTCGTTCGAGATTTTTAAAAGTATTTTCCTGGATTTCTTGATCAAGGAATTAAAAAAATAGTGTTAGCAACTCGCGGATAAACTGATGTGCTTTTTTTTTACTCGCGTTTTTAAATAACTGCTTGCTGCGTTCGTTATTTCAACCAACGCTTGTAAAAAAAGCACTATTTTATCCACTAGTTGTGAAAACTACTATTTTACAACAAATGGCAAAAAGGGTGTTTTTTTTACGTCCGTTGTTATTTAAAAACCCGAGTAAAAGAAAACAGAGTTTAGCCGCGAGTTGTAAACACTATTTTTTTAATACCTTTATCAAAAACTCCTAAAAAAACAGGAAAAAAACTTGCAAAATAAATTTGGGGCAAAATGTTTTTCATAAATGACAAAATTTTTCAGTTCTTCCTCGGTTTTACAAAGAATGTTTAAGCTTCCCGAATGTTTCTTCTATTTTTCCAATATTACAATATCGTTAATTGCAAAATAAAAAAGCAACATCTTCGTTTTTATTTTTATGGTTGGGGAAGTTCCAATTCGAACAACACCTTGTTGACATTCTGTAATTTATTTCGATTACTGTCTGTCTCTCTTCAACAACCTTAAATATTTTTCATTTTAACAGAGAAAAATGGTTTTATTGCTGTACTTTTTTGAAGCTAAAAAAAAAGTGAAAACTTGAGAAAACTGAGTGTTTTATTCTAAAAATCGAAAGTTTGGAAAGAAGGCTATAGAATGGGAACAAAATCTTGGCATAAAAATTTCTTAAACAAAAACGTTACCCCTTTAATTATGCTAAAATATCTTAAGCCAAATTTATTTATATTTAATATTTTGTTTATAACTGAAATTTTCTAAGAAATTCCAGAACTGCCCGATGTTTTTTTTTAAAATAGTTACTACCTACTTAATTATTAATGCGAAAAAACGGTAATTATGCAGTATACGGTTTTCTGCCATTTTTGATTTTTTATGAAAAATTCTTTATGGTGGCACCTACTAGAGTCCCTAGGACCCCCAATCCGCCTGCGCCGGTTGTTTTTTTTTATGTTTTTTTTCACTAAAACCACCCAATCCAACACAGTCCAACCCAACCCAAAACAATCAGAAAAACATTACAACCCCCCCCCCCCCCGGGCACCCTTTTTTCTCTTAAAAAAAAATCGGGCGCAGGCGGATTTGAGGTCCTAGGGACCCTAGTATAGGTGCCCCCATAAAGAATTTTTCATAAAAGGTCAAAAATGGCAGAAAACCGTATACTGCATAATTACCGAGAAAACATTTACCAACAGTTTTTTGTTACTATAAAACAAAAACATGCAAAATAAGCGTTAATAAATCACAAGAATAAAACTGTTTTTGTTTCAAAAATCACAAAATCAACAAGATAATATTCTTTTTTTTCTAACACTAAAAAAGTACTGATAAGAACAAGACGAATATTCTCTATGTCGTCATAAAAAGTTAATATCAATGATATACGGTTCGATTTCCACCAAATCTAAACAATGGCAGTGATATTTCTATTTTCTACACTATCTAGCGCAGGAGGAATGTTAATGCTAAGTTAATAGCGCCACCTATACGAAGTCAAGTGAAACATTGGAGAGTTATTACAGATTGCAAAGGAAAATTGATTATGTCTTCTATGCTTACAGATTTCGCTGCGGCGAAATGCACTGGGTTGATGACAGTCGAGTTGTCCAAAAGCGACTATGCGCGCTCTGGGGAGTTATCCACGAACGAAATTTTTGCTAACATTTTAGCCCGTAAGGTTACCTATCTTCAGTATTTCCTCTATCTACGATATTTCTTTTATTTTATAAAATATGGTATATTTTTCACTGTAAAATGTTTCATCAAACATCTTTTACGAAAGATCTTTGACAAATAAATTTTACAGTTACTATAAAATATAACTTATAGTGTAATACTGCCCAACTTTTTATAAAATGTCAATAAGAATACATGTGGCGCCATTTATACACAAAAACTTCTCACTAATTTTACATCTTCTTTGTACCCATCGCATTGTTTCAAATAAAGTTCGAAATTTACTTCTTGCGCCATCTTTCAGACAGAATTCGTACTAAAACTATATACGTTTCACACCCACCGCAATTTTGTACATAAAATCCATTATCCAATATTTAGCTGTCGCCCGTCACGCCATCTACAAACTGCGATTTGTACATAGATTTCTGGGGGTCCTCTTCGAAACATATATGATTTAAAGATATTTGTCAAGGTGGCGCCACAATGGTCACTTATGTTAGTTCGGTAATCAGCGCTTAGATGGCGGCACTAATTTAAAAACGGCATAATTATATCTCTCCCATGTATTACGCCAAGTTTTGTTAAAATACCTTGCTTAACTTAGTAAACCTCACTTTTGCTCAGTGTTGTCAGTAGTGTATCAGTCGGTAATGACTAATGTCCAGTGTTGCCAGGAGGTTGGAAAGAAACTATTATTTGCAATCCGGAAAATTATCAGTTTCAGTTTTGCATGACGTTCGCTGAAAATATATTGTTATTTTTAAGTAACCAAAAAACCAAGTAAAAAATAACTGAGTATTACTATGTATTGTTTTTGAGTGTCCAAAAAAAATTAAACCTAGGTATTATTATTATTGTACAGCTTTTTTATATCTCAATTATTGACTGTTTGCGTTAATTTTAAGAACACATGGCGTTTTATGTGAGGATTTGTTAAATTATCATAGATTTGGGGGTTGATAATAGGTCATTATTAATTATCATGTTTCCCCCAAAATTATCATAGATTCTGATAACTATCATGTTCCTGGCAACCTTGGTAATGACCCTTTACCGACCCCCTAATTTACCATAATTTAGAAAAATCAGTAGGAATAAAAATTAAACACTTTTTTATTTGAATGCCAATCGTCAAAATTTAATTTGCCTTTTCCCCTAAATAATTCAGAAGAACTTTTCAAAAATCAAAAATTTTAAGGACTTTTTTGCATAAATTGCAAAAATCTTCGCCAAGATTGATATTTACGATTTTAGTTTTATTTTGTTTTAAAAATGTCATTTTTAGTGTAATTTTCTCATAAATTATCGCTTGTGGGTAATTAAAACAACAACAGGGTAATTAAACAACTTGAAATCTGATTCCCCCCCCCCTCGATTTGAGGCTATATGTCCGCGCTTGCCTTTTTGTTAACAGCGTTCAAGATCATAATCCACTATTTTCTTACACCTCAGTGGGATGCGGTTAATTTTTTTGCAGTAAAAATTAAACGTTTGAAAAAATACCGTAATTTTTTCTCCAAATCTGGTAATTGTTCAACCTCGTTTCTGTTAGTAAATTCCCGAGTTCCTGGCAACACTGCTCTGGCCTCACTGGTAAGTCTGATCGTAGATAGAAACCATCTACGGTCTGATTCATTGCCTAGGGTGGGTCCCAAAAAATTAGACTTTTTGCATCCAATGTATGGCACGATTTAAAAAAAGAACATATCTAGAAATCATATATTTCAAATTTTAAGTTGCCAATGTCAAAAATGACGCATTGTAAAATTCTAAGATGGTGAATAATTTTAAAAATTTGTAATTTCTCACACCTCATGAAACTTTTTCTAGTGTGCCACTGGCACAAAAATAGTTTTTCTCACGCAAACACACAAATGGTAAAGAATTACTACTACTTTGAAAATTCAACGTCAAAAGTTTTTTAAATATTTTTAGCGTCTTTATTTCACCGAATTTTAAAAGTGACACATTTTTATGTTTCTTAAAAATGAGGCTTTCTAAAAAGAAATTTTTGATACCGTGCCGTGGTGCACATGGGGATAAAAAGTTGCAACTTTTTAGGACACCGCACCCGACACGGGAGAGCGCCGACATAGACCGATTTCTTGCATTTTTGGATATGTTGGAAATGTATGAAAAAATGTGGTGGGGCCTTTGGTTTGGCCACAGTGGAAATCATAATATTTACATGAATTGTATTTTAGAACGATAAACGTTCAAAATTGTATATTTTTTTTTACCAAAAATGTGAATGTTATTTTTAGAAAAGAAGTGATGATATCGAGTGACATTTAGTTGCAACTGTATTTTTCAGTAAAAATAATTCACCAACATTTAAATTCTGATTACTAAGAGCAGTGGCGTATCTGCATTAATATTTAAAAAGTCACAATTACATTCGGTGACATACCAAAAAAAAAAAAATAAACCGCAAGGATAAGTATAGGTAATTTAAGGTCGCAGTGTCAGCAAAGTGTCAACGTTGTTATCGGGCTCGAAGTGATACTGGTTATCGGTAATACAACCAGCACAAGGGCTGTTAAAACTGTCAAAATGGTAGGTGACCCGAAAACTGCAGTGGCGTAGAATAAGTGTATGAAACCATATACATTAAAATCAATGGTAGTGTATTTTGAATATATTTGACCTTAATGCCCATTAAAAGAAAAATATTTATAAAAGATGTCTTTATAGTCAATATAATAGGTAGGAAAATGTACAATCCCAGTTTCTACAAAATGTTTAACCAATTTTTTGTTTTTTTATGATACGCCTCTGAGAATGAATGTTACTCGATAATATGACATGTTTTTTTTTTATAAATATATCTAACTGTCATATTTTAAGGATATAAAAAAATATTTTTAAGCGTTTGTTGTTTGTTAAAATAAAAAAATGCTTTTTTCAAGCAAAAACAACAAGTATACTTTAAAAAAATGCTGGGTATATTTGAAAGCTAATTTTTACGCCACTGCTCTTAGTAAACAGTATTTAAATGTGGTGAATTATTTTTACTGAAACAAACACTTGCAGCTTCTAAGAATAAATGTATAAATGTATTTTACATATATTTTATATTTTTTACGGTACGCCCCTGGAACTAAAGTCACTCGATATCATCACTTGTTTTTCTAAAAATAACTAACATTTTTGGTAAAAAAAACATACAATTTTGAGCGTTTATCGTTTTAAAATGCAACTCCTGTAAATATTATGATTTCCACTTGATACGCTCCTGTGGCCAAACCAAAGTCCCCACCACATTCTTTCATACATTTTTGAGAATGAACTTCGTCGCTGTCGGCGCTCCCCCGTGTCGGGTGCGGTGTCCTTTAGAAAATGTGATTTTTATGTATGACGTGATCTACACCTGAAAAGGCAAAAATGTATTTTTTTATATAGATCAAATAAAATTAAACTGAACTGAACTAACACTTGTTACGTTTTTTTTCGACCATTGGTTACAAAACTATGGTCAATCAATTTTTTTGTGTCCTAGCAGTTCTAGCACCCTGTATAATTAATATCAAGAGCAATATAGCTGCCAAAATCCCTTTTTTTTATACCTTCGTCAAAAACATGATTAAAAAAATAGTGTTAACATCTCGCGACTAAACTGTGCTTTTTTTTAGTCGCGTTTTTAAATACCTCGCTGCGCTCGTTATTTAAACCAACGCTTGTAAAAAAGCACTATTTTAACCACTAGTTGTTAAAACTACTATTTTTATCGATCCAATCCTCAAACTAAAATGTTGTGTTTCTTTTACCATTTTAGGAGGCACCTTACAAGAGGTATAATCCGACCCATAGCGAAAATCAGTCCCAAAGCCAACCCATTCCCGGGTTTCGAAAAACCACAGTTTAGCCCGGAGAAGTACGGCACCTCAGTACAAAACGGTGCCCAGGGAGTTGATCGACGGCAACAAATATCAAATGCATTATGGTAGCCCGTTGATGGGAAAAAAGGTGTGTCAACGACTGTCAAATATGCGAAAGTTGGATTTTAAAAAAAATATTTTATTTAACTTCACATGTCTATTTTGACCAACTTCTACATATCCGATTAACTTAAAATTTGGTAATTGGTTTATAGTTCTGGTGACAATATAATATTATAAGAAAACTACTTTGGGGGGGGGGGGTCGTTAAAAGAGGTAAGAGGGGAACGATGAATTTAAAAATTCAAAAATTATTAATTTTTGAATGAAAACTGCAATCTTCAGTTCTAAATTTTATGTTCCAATTAATATTTATAATTTTGGCAGTTAAAACTACGTAGGTGGGAGGTGGTTAAGAGGTTGTGGGAGAGTTTTGAAAATTAATAACTTTTCAGTCAAAGCTGCGACAAACATGTAGTGTTCAGTTTTATGTTTTACTAAATATTTTTTTATTTTGGTTAAATGACTATGTATTCTGACTAGTAGTAGTAGTAGTAGTAGAGAAGGGGCGGCGCGAAGCCTGGCAATTAGGCTTCTGCCTTACCCCGAGCCTGCCCCTAATCCACCGCCTGCACCACTGGTCTGGCAGTCTGCTCATCTGGTTTCACTGTTCTTTTTGCAAAGTCCAGTATTTTGTCCCATTTGAACGTGTGCAGGTCCTCCTTATCCAGTATCTCGTCCTCTGGTATGCCTCGCAGTTCGCTATAACATGTCGAGATGTCTCTTCTGCCTGCCCGCAGGCCCGGCATGTTCTGACTAAAATAATGTCGTTTTTTTTTTTTTTTGACAGATTCCATCTAATCCATCCAAACGGTGTGACAGTGAGGGTACTGAAACGACGACCACTGTTGAAATCCACCACGTACAAACGTCAACGCCCTTTGCCGTCGCATTGTAAACTGAACACGTCCCAGTCGTGGGGCGCCGAGGAGCAGAAGTTGATTAATTCGTTATCGTTGCAGCACAGGAACGGATCGGATGCCAGTTTTAAGGTAAAACATATTTTATGCACTTTAAAGAATTAATGTAGTACACTATCGGCATCATAAAAATGGTACGTGATAAACATAGGTATTTTTTAAATTGCATGGTTAATTACCGGTTTATTTTATTATTATTTGTGAGAGACTGGTACTAAAATGTGAAAATATTGACATCAAAGATTGCTTACAAAAATAATTTTTATATTACACGCATAAAACAACTGTAACAAAAATTAAAAAACACAACTGTAACGAAAATTTTAAAACAACCGAAACAAATTATTAGGTATATAAATTTTAATATCTAGTCATTGCGCCATTCACCTCAATTATACCGTTTAACCTTCTTGGTAGAGAATCAGCCAAAATTTCAAAAAAGGTTTTCATTTTCACCAATCACTTCTTCATAAGCATTGACTATTAACTGCACCAAGTGATGTTGATTTCCCGGCTCAATATTAAAGCATTCTGTAAAGTATGCTAAAAGACATAAATATGTGAATAAAATTTAAAAACTCTCTAATAATTTCTTTATCAAACCACTGTTTTCGACGCTTGTCCTTGATTTTTTTCAACAGATAGTCAGTATTAAATGGACATTACTCAAATTAGTTTTGTTTCATTTATATTTCCTGAATTCATATTAAAAGATATTTTAGCTTTTTTGAAATTAAACCCCAGATATTTTCCATAGGATTGGCGTCTGGGGTTTTCGCAGGCCAAGGAAGAACTTCAATATTTTGCTCCCGAAACCAAGTTTGGCAAATTCTGGCCGTATGAGCAGGGCAGTTGTCTTGTTGAAAAGCCTGGTGTTCTCTAAAATGTCCACGTAAAGCTGTGCTGTGAGCCTTCCATTGATTCGAAATAGAGCACCATGACCTCTAGCAGAAATCCAACCCCACATATTTACCGAAAATCTTCCAGCGCGTCTCATAGCGCGTTCTTGATGGACGATAGACCCAAATTTGTTTTCTGTCACTACAGGACTGGAAAACTTTTTAATCGGAAAATATTACCTTTCGCTAAAAGTCTGGTTCCTTTAAAGAGTAATTAAGGGCAAAAAGTAACCTGGCCTTTTTTTTTTTTTCATTCGTAAGTTTAATTTTTTTAGCGGCTACACGACATTAGAGCCTTTCCTTACGCGATTTCGTGCCACTCTTATACATCCTAGATAAGGTCATAATCTTGTTCATCACTTGAAACTTTCTATAAATCAGTCCCTTGTTTTCTCTCTATTGTCTGATCT
The DNA here is from genome assembly GCA_963921995.1 of Oxystoma pomonae. Lineage (NCBI taxonomy): Eukaryota > Metazoa > Arthropoda > Insecta > Coleoptera > Brentidae > Oxystoma > Oxystoma pomonae. The sequence continues at coordinate 303,937 of OY998167.1, read as the reverse complement.
TCTCATGGACCCGAGCCAATACGAGACATTCCGAGTACCATCGAGCGTCGCCTCAGCCGAGGGGCGGCCTTCCTTCCCATCCATCCCCCACTCGGAACCGGCCGCAGAGTGTGGCCGGTACTAGGCCGAGCAGTTCAAGGTAAATACATGAGAAAACTGGTAAAAAATTGAGCAACCCTATTTTTAGCCATCCATACTAATATGGAGGCTATTTGGATCGGATTACTCAAAAACCGCTTTACCGATTTTTATCAAATTGGCACAAAAATCCTTTGCCACCAGACGCTTAGCTGATTAGTTTTTGATGGTGGTGGGGGTTTGACAACCGGGTAGGAGGGGGGATTAAAGTTTTTCTAAATTTGCAACTCACGAACCGTAGCAGCGGTTTTTACATTAAGATTAATTGTATTGGCAATCAAAATAGATAGTTATTAAAAAATCCTTTTAAGAACAAGCTTTTATTAAATGCACTCAAACGTAGAAAATAATTTTTTATCTCTCTTATACCATAATAAAAGCGATGGGCGCAAATTAAAAATTTTTACTTTAGGTATCGTCAGTGGCTGTTCCTCTTTTGTAGTTCTCTCTTTGTCACAAAACTTTTAATTTGCTCCCATCGCTTTTACTATGGTATAAGAGGGATAAAAAATATTTTCTACTTTTGAGTGCATTATCTTTAATAGTTTTAACCACTAGTGGCTAAAATAGTGCTTTTTTACAAGCAGTTTGATATTTTTACGATGTTTTTAAATGATTTTTTCGTAAATACTTGGTGAAAGCTAGCGGAAATGGCTTAATTTTTAGACAAAAATAATTAGTTTTTTCAATATTACTATTTTCCGCTATTTCTGTTTAATTTTGGGTAAAAAACCGACAGAAATCTTTTTGTACCCGTGATAAAAAAAAAGTTTTGTTGCATCGGTAACCAAAAAAGCCATGCTTTAGTTATCTGCGGCCAGTTACTAAAATCATGTTTTTGATGAAGGTATAAAAAAAGTTTTTTTTTTATAAATATTTTGTAATTTTTAGATTTGTCCCTAAATCGTTTTTAATCCGCCATATTAAAATTTTCAAATCTGATCAAAAATTTTTATCCCCTTCCCGAAAAACCCCTGTATTCCAATTTTGATTGAAATCGAACAAACTAAATCTTTTTCCTCCTCCACTTCGTTAGAGGGAGGTGGTTAAAATCGTCCATCTTGAATCCGCCACATTGAATTTTCAAAATCTGATTAGAAATTAGTTATCTCCATCCCCAAGCGCCCCAACACAATAATTTTTTATGGATGGCTATACATGCCTGCTGACGTAATTTTTTTAATCAATTTTAAAATTAATTAGTTGCCAAACTAACTGGTTAATTTTTTTTAAATATCTTTTTTATATTTATATTTTGTTGTCCGTTATTTGACAGGTAGCTTGACAGAAGGCTCAAAACAGAGCTTCCTTCCTTATTAGAGAGGGAGAGGGCGAAACATATCTAAATAAAGTGTTATTTACCTCTTTTAAAAAATGTAATGTGTCGCAGACGAAAATTTTGCACGTTTCAAGTGTTGTCGACGTCACCTCTGCATGTTTTCTTTCAGTGAGTGCGTTTAAATCTTATAACTTGGCCGCCCTCCAAGAGGGGCCGCCCCGAGCAGTCACCCGGATTGTCGGGTGCCTGCACGGCCCTGGTACTGGCAGCTTCTACGGCTCTCTCCTACCTTAGCAGTGTATGAACAAAATAAGTTGATAATACACGACCAAAAATTTTGCATATTATGAGTTTTAGCCCATTAAAGTGTTGTATAATAAAGTGAGCATATTTTATCTTATAAACTAAATAATACTTAGAAGTGTTTAAAGTACCTACCTTAGAGGCTGAAACAGAACTCAGGCTTAGTTTTCTTAGTACCCCACGAAGTCTATCCATGGCATAAATAACTATACTGTATTGCATATTTATATATTTATTTTGTTTTTTAAATTTTAAAGTTTTTTTCACAATGGGTTTTAGCCTCTCTTTCCAATATGATAGACTGGTCCATTAATTTGGCCTGGTCTCCCTTTAAAAAACTTACTCTACTAAAACTGCTATGCTTTAGCTCAAACCAGGGATTCCTTCCTGATAATAGCAGCCTGAGCTTCCAAAACACGTCAGGTTTACAATAAATTCAGCGGAGAAAGCACGCGGTGACCACCGATCATAAATCATAAAATTTTGAAAATTTGGTCATAAATTCATAAGACAAAGTTACTTCCCAGCTGGTGGTTACTCTGAGAAAGACCAATTTGTTTGATTTATTTACATTTTTACAAATTTAATGTATTCATATGTTATTATTTTATTAACTAATTAGCTAATGTTTGTTTCATTTCTTTTTGCAGTTAAAAGAACGTGCTCTTTAATTCTTAATGAAGTCAATGTGACCAGACAAGTTAATCTCACAACAAAAGGCCAACATTTCTATAGAAAAGTTATTGAGAGTAGTAAGAGATTGCATAAAATCAGCAGTTAAGTGCAATAATTCCAGAGAAGATTAGCACTCACTTATGGAGAAGGTAAATAATGCCACTTATGCATAATTTTATTATGTGCCAGATTGGAGTACAGCAGCAGAAACCTAAATCTAGAAGACCTACTTTAGAAGAAAATATTCTCTCTCTCTCAGTATTTTTAAATCAAGTGGTAAGACTTACAGGCTATTGTCTAAGATTTTTGTTTTGTCAAGTAAAACTTTTAAGTCGTGATAATGATGTTAACAATGAACTTATTGATGCCCTGCAGTATAAAAACTGTAAGTTAACAAAACCAGGAACATACTTTAATTTTTTATTTGGCAAGACGCAAACTTTAGTAAACGTTTTAATCCCTAAAGTGTGTGAAGTTTTAGATATATTTCGAAATAGGGAAATGCAAATGTATTTTGGAACTATTCCTTGCTTAAATCATCCTCAACAAAAGTTAATTATTAGGTGTTGTTTGTTCTGATGGTGTAAGCAAGTTAATAAAATAGGGAAAGGGCAAGACGAAAAATTTGTAAGATATTCTAAAATAGGAGATTATTGCGATAAATAAAAAAAATCAGGATTTCATATATGGCAAGCCGTGGCAAGCCAAACAAAAAAGATTTGGAAAAAAAATAATTTTTTCTTCCTGGAGGATTTATTGAATTTCGTGTATTAAATTATTACTAAAGGCAGTTATCCTCGCAATTATCTATGGAATAATTTTAACAATAATGATTTCTAGGTAATTTATTTTCTTTTTAAATAATTTTTACCTCGATTTTTACTATAAGTTAATATTTTGTGTTTTTATTTATTTTACCAGGTGATTCATCATATTTTTCACCTCCTGTTTACTCCCTTAGCATTGGAGGTATAACAAATGTTAAACTTTGTATTGTAAAAAAAAGGGAGTGAAAAATATAATGAGCCCTTGTATTGTTTTTAAACCTGTATTTGGAAAATGTACCTCCATTTTTTTTTAAATTACACATCCTTATTTATCATCTGTCTTTATCTTTTTACCCAACCTTTTATAAGTTAAATTCTCAATAAAACTATACAATAAAGGGTTTTGTAAAAGGACCTCACCTATGAAATTAAAAGGCAAATTTTTTTTTTTTCATAAATACATAAACACGTTTGTCTTTTAAGTTCAGTGCGCCCAAAAACAAAAAAGTTTAAAAAAATTCACAAAAACACCAACTTTTGACTTATCTTTTTGTTTTTTGGGCACATTGTGGTCCTTTTTGTCGACATTACATTAATTTGTAAAGTAATATTGATTTTTTATTTAAAAATAAATATTTCTTTTTTATTATTAGGGGTTATAAGCCACGGCATGGCGTAAACGCAACTTACGTTACGCAGAGAGGATACGTCGCCTAGTTACGTCGAGCTAAAAAAGGCTTAAAGCAACGCTTCTTGCGTATCTTGTAAATTGGTTAAGTAGTTGAGCAGAGGGCGCTCTCATTTGCTTTGTTTTTTTTAAGGTAACCCTAAAAATTGTCGGGTTTTTTTTACATCGATGATGCCATCATCATATCGAAATTCTCCATGGAGAGGCTGCTCTCGAGAATAGAGCAGCCCTTTATTGAAGATTCAACTTTGACAAAGTGGCGAAACCTGAGTGTCTACCCTATTTAGGTTTAAAAAAAAAACACGTACATCAGCGCCTCGCTATATATAGATGTCTGGAGTACTTTCTTTTGGTCTGGGATTACGCAACGATACACTGCGTGTAACGCGTATCGACGTTTGGAGTCTACTGCACATGCGCAATTTATCAAAACTTACGCTACGTGGAGTTACGTACTGTGGCTTATCTTATTTTTTTTGGTTATCACGTGTGGCCAATGAACTATTTCTATGTCGGGCGCCAGCAGATATACCTTCTGGTCTGCCAGCGAGACCGAACCCAATTTTTTTTCAGTAGTCCCTCCATTGCCGAGAGTTCAGTATTTCTGCGGGCTCACGCATATATCAGAAAACTTCCGCAAGCTGCCAGCGAGATGTTATGATAACATATCTCGAACCGACTCTCGCAACAGCACACTCTCTGAGCTGTTTTCTTTTTGTAGCGGTTACGGTTAACCTTGGTCCTAAAATTTCCCAGAAGTATAAGCAAAATAAGGAGACCCCGATTGTGTAATATTTTCGAATATTGTTTAAATTTACAGATAATTGCTTATGCTTACATGTGTATAAAATGAAAAGTTTTTAATTTTTACGAATTTCCGGATTATACTTAAATTTTCACATCAAAAATGCTATGACGTCATCTACTAGCTGACATGAACAGAACAAATGGACGTAGATAGCACATCCTGTAAAGATCCATACCTTGAGAATCGCAACCATTCTGAACCGGAAAAAAAGGCTGGTTCCGATTCTCAAGGCATCGAGCATGACAGGATGCGCTGTCTACATCGATTTTTTTCTGTTCATGTCAGCCAATACATGACGTCAAAGCATTTTTGATATGAAAATTTAAGTATAATCAGGAAATTCATAAAAATTAAAAACTTTTGATTATATACACATGTAAACATAAACAATATCTGTAAATTTAAGTATCGTTCATACAAGGCATAGTCATAGTTTTAGTTCTAATTTTAGTCATAACGCTATCTCTGTCACTGTTTTTTTCTTAACGAGACAGTGACAGAGATAGCCTTATGACTAAAATTAGAACTAAAACTATGACTATGCCTTGTATGAACGATACTTTAAACAATATTCAAAGATATTACACAATCGAAGTCTCCTTCGTGTGCTTATACTTCTGGAAAATTTTAGGACCAAGGTTAACCGTAACCGCGACAATAAGAAAACGGCACTGAAGCGCTCTTGCAAAAGAGGCGGTCAAGACCGTGGCAAACAATAGGTGCTTTCACCACTTCATTCACACTTCTTAACAACCGTGACTATACATAATGATACTCGGTTTCTCCTATAATATAAAGGAAGGTTTTAACTTTTAGGCGCTTATAGTAATCCGGACCTTTAACCTAAACTCAAAGTCATAAAGTCTCAAAATACAAAATTTATTCAAAATTTGGTGGGTTACACCTGGTATATAAAACGTCACGATAGAGATTAACATTTAAAGAACATTACACAGGTTTAAAAAATAAAAAACAATTTGTTTTTGTTTGTAAAATGTAGAACGAGTCTCCTTTGTTTAAATGTTTTTTATTTTTATTTTTTAAACTTGTGTAATGTTCTTTAAATGTTAATCTCTATCGTGAAGTTTTGAAGTGCCTATGTAGGCGAAACACACCTACCAAATTTTGAATAAATTTTATATTTTGAGACTTTATGACTTTGAGCCTTTTCAATTCTTTAAACTAAAGATATAGGAGTACAGTTTTACCTATATTAAATGCCCCCTATTATTTTATTTAAAACTACCCAGGGTAGATCCTTTTTACTGTCGTCCTTGAAAACACTCGTCCTGTAGCTGCAACTAGAACATCTCTTACTTGGCGTATATTTTCCCGTTGATTTCTCGACTTTGTAATAATCTAGGGCGTCGAGAACCCGTACGACGTCATAAGTCTCGTCATTGGACCACCTTCTCCAAACTCTTAACACTGTTAATGCAATTGCAATTTCTTGTAAACCAAAACCAGCCCCTTCATGCCCACGATACGTCCTTCTCGAAGTCGTTTAAATGATGAAATTGTTGGCGACCGCGAACTCTTGGCATTTTTATTTTTTAGGTAAACTGTAAGCAATCCAAAAAGACCAAAAACTACGAGAAAAATTTTCAGAAAAGGTCTTTTATGTGTCGGTTATTTTTGAAAATGAATAGAAAAAATCTGTGAAAAAAGGAAAGATTAAAAGACAAAAAATTTATCAAATATTTCTTTTGAGATAAGGTATACACACAAAAAATTATCCATATACATGGTGTTGCATTTTTTTTGTTCTCAAGTATATATCCAAAACCGAAAGGGGCAGAAAATTCAAATTTTACATACTCAAGAATTTATAAAAAACTCGTTTTTTTTAATTTAATTTAAATAGGGATTTCCTTTCTAATTTCAAAAATTACAAATATAGTAACTTTTTCTCTAACGTTTTTTAAATATTAAAATGACAAAAACAGTTTGAGTCTATCCGCAATAGGAAAAAAGTTTACATTTTTGATTAAAGTTTTCTCGTAAACCAAACAAGTTAAAAGGCTAATATTTTAGAAGTAATATGGCCTTTTCCATAATAGGACTTACAGGAGTTAAAATAGGGCATATTCATTATTCAAAAAAATCTTGTAAAAAAATTTCCGACCAAATGGGTACCCCAAAATCGCATATTTTCAGGTTTTAAAAATACTTTCCGTTGAGTTATAAAATCACTTAATAGCTTACTTTATACCTTTCGGCACTTGCTTCATTCTCGTGTTAATTATAGTCCCCTGTCTAAATTGGTTCAGAAACTACCGGTTCCCAAAGTGAACTCAGTTTTGGATTTCGGGGCATTGTTTTACTTTTGATTTTTTTTTATTTCGCCTGAAGTTAAAGCTTTGGACCAAGAAAAGCACCAGTTTACCTAGGTTTTCGGGTGCGCTGAACACAAAAACAATAACAGTTTGAGTCTATCTGCATTAGGAAAAATTTTACAAAATTTTCACAAAAATTTAAAAACTCACATTTTTTATTTAAGTTTTCTCGTAAGCCAAACAAGTTACAAGGCTAATATTTTAGACGTAGTATGACCTTTTCTATATAATAGCACTTACAGGAAATAAAAATCTTGTAAAATTTTTTTTTCCCAAAAATTTTTTTCTATTTTTTTTATTTTCTTTTGGAATTTTTTTTTCCAAAATTTTTTTTCCCAAATTTTTTTTTCCAAAAATTTTTTTCTATTTTTTTTTTATCTTTTAACAAAATTTGTTTTTTCCAAATTTTTTTTTCATTTTCTTTTTCCAAAATTTTTTTTATAATTTTTTTTTATAATTCTTTTTTCAATTTCATTTTATAATTTTTTTTTCCAAATTTTTTTTTATTTCCTTTTTCCAAAATTTGTTCTTTCCAAATTTTTTTTATATTTTTTTATAACTTTTTTTAACAAAAATTTTTTTTCAAATTTTTTTTTAACATTTTTTTTCCCAAAATTTGTTTTTTACAAATTTATTTTTTCCAAAACTTTCTCTATTTTTATTTTCTTTTAACAAATTTTTTTTCCCAATTTTTTTTTTCATTTTCTTTTTCCAAATTTTTTTTTTTTATTTTTTTTTTAAATTTTTTTATATTTTTTTTTCAAAATTTTTTTTTCCAAATTTTTTTTCCAAAAATTTTTACAATTTTTTTTTTATATTTTCTTTTCCCAAAATTTGTTTTTTCCAAATTTTTTTTCAATTTTTTTTTATAACTTTTTTAAAAATTTCCGACCAAATGAGTACCCCAAAATCGCATATTTTCAGGTTTTAAAAATACTTTCCGTTGAGTTATGAAATCACTTAATAGCTTACTTTATACCTTTCGGTACTTGCTTTATTCTCGTGTTAATTTTAGTCCCCTGTCTAAACTGGTTCAGGAACTACCGGTTCCCAAAGTGAACTCAGATTTGGATTTTGGGGTATTGTTTACGTTATGATTTTTTTTTTATTTCGCTTAAAGTAAAAGCTTTGGACCAAGAAAAGCACCAGTTTACCTAGGTTTTCGGGTGCGCTGAACACAAAAACAATAACAGTTTGAGTTTATCTACAATAGGAAAAAAGTTTACAAAATTTTGACAAAAATTTAAAAATTCACTTTGTTGATTTAAGTTTTCTCGTAAACCAAACAAGTTACAAGGCTAATATTTTAGAAGTAATATGGCCTTTTTCATAATAGGACTTACATGAGTTAAAATAGTGCAAATTCATTATTCAAAAAAATCTTGTAAAAAAATTTCCGACCAAATGAGTACCCCAAAATCGCATATTTTCAGGTTTTAAAAATACTTTCCGTTGAGTTATGAAATCACTTAATAGCTTACTTTATACCTTTCCGTACTTGCTTTATTCTCGTGTTAATTTTAGTACCCTGTCTAAACGGGTTCAGGAACTACCGGTTCCCAAAGTGAACTCAGATTTGGATTTTGGGGTATTGTTTACGTTTTGATTTTTTTTTATTTCGCTTAAAGTAAAAGCTTTGGACCAAGAAAAGCATCAGTTTACCTAAGTTTTCGGGTGCGCTGAACACAAAAACAATAACAGTTTGAGTTTATCTACAATAGGAAAAAAGTTTAAAAAATTTTGACAAAAATTTAAAAATTCACTTTGTTGATTTAAGTTTTCTCGTAAACCAAACAAGTTACAAGGCTAATATTTTAGAAGTAATATGGCCTTTTTCATAATAGGACTTACATGAGTTAAAATAGTGCAAATTCATTATTCAAAAAAATCTTGTAAAAAAATTTCCGACCAAATGAGTACCCCAAAATCGCATATTTTCAGGTTTTAAAAATACTTTCCGTTGAGTTATGAAATCACTTAATAGCTTACTTTATACCTTTCCGTACTTGCTTTATTCTCGTGTTAATTTTAGTACCCTGTCTAAACGGGTTCAGGAACTACCGGTTCCCAAAGTGAACTCAGATTTGGATTTTGGGGTATTGTTTACGTTTTGATTTTTTTTTATTTCGCTTAAAGTAAAAGCTTTGGACCAAGAAAAGCACCAGTTTACCTAGGTTTTCGGGTGCGCTGAACACAAAAACAATAACAGTTTGAGTTTATCTACAATAGGTAAAAAGTTTACAAAATTTTGACAAAAATTTAAAAATTCACTTTGTTGATTTAAGTTTTCTCGTAAACCAAACAAGTTACAAGGCTAATATTTTAGAAGTAATATGGCCTTTTTCATAATAGGACTTACATGAGTTAAAATAGTGCAAATTCATTATTCAAAAAAATCTTGTAAAAAAATTTCCGACCAAATGAGTACCCCAAAATCGCATATTTTCAGGTTTTAAAAATACTTTCCGTTAAGTTATGAAATCACTTAATAGCTTACTTTATACCTTTCCGTACTTGCTTTATTCTCGTGTTAATTTTAGTACCCTGTCTAAACGGGTTCAGGAACTACCGGTTCCCAAAGTGAACTCAGATTTGGATTTTGGGGTATTGTTTACGTTTTGATTTTTTTTTATTTTGCTTAAAGTAAAAGCTTTGGACCAAGAAAAGCATCAGTTTACCTAGGTTTTCGGGTGCGCTGAACACAAAAACAATAACAGTTTGAGTTTATCTACAATAGGAAAAAAGTTTAAAAAATTTTGACAAAAATTTAAAAATTCACTTTGTTGATTTAAGTTTTCTCGTAAACCAAACAAGTTACAAGGCTAATATTTTAGAAGTAATATGGCCTTTTTCATAATAGGACTTACATGAGTTAAAATAGTGCAAATTCATTATTCAAAAAAATCTTGTAAAAAAATTTCCGACCAAATGAGTACCCCAAAATCGCATATTTTCAGGTTTTTAAAATACTTTCCGTTAAGTTATGAAATCACTTAATAGCTTACTTTATACCTTTCCGTACTTGCTTTATTCTCGTGTTAATTTTAGTACCCTGTCTAAACGGGTTCAGGAACTACCGGTTCCCAAAGTGAACTCAGATTTGGATTTTGGGGTATTGTTTACGTTTTGATTTTTTTTTATTTCGCTTAAAGTAAAAGCTTTGGACCAAGAAAAGCACCAGTTTACCTAGGTTTTCGGGTGCGCTGAACACAAAAACAATAACAGTTTGAGTTTATCTACAATAGGAAAAAAGTTTACAAAATTTTGACAAAAATTTAAAAATTCACTTTGTTGATTTAAGTTTTCTCGTAAACCAAACAAGTTACAAGGCTAATATTTTAGAAGTAATATGGCCTTTTTCATAATAGGACTTACATGAGTTAAAATAGTGCAAATTCATTATTCAAAAAAATCTTGTAAAAAAATTTCCGACCAAATGAGTACCCCAAAATCGCATATTTTCAGGTTTTAAAAATACTTTCCGTTGAGTTATGAAATCACTTAATAGCTTACTTTATACCTTTCCGTACTTGCTTTATTCTCGTGTTAATTTTAGTACCCTGTCTAAACGGGTTCAGGAACTACCGGTTCCCAAAGTGAACTCAGATTTGGATTTTGGGGTATTGTTTACGTTTTGATTTTTTTTATTTCGCTTAAAGTAAAAGCTTTGGACCAAGAAAAGTATCAGTTTACCTAGGTTTTCGGGTGCGCTGAACACAAAAACAATAACAGTTTGAGTTTATCTACAATAGGAAAAAAGTTTAAAAAATTTTGACAAAAATTTAAAAATTCACTTTGTTGATTTAAGTTTTCTCGTACACCAAACACGTTACAAGGCTAATATTTTAGAAGTAATATGGCCTTTTTCATAATAGGACTTACATGAGTTAAAATAGTGCAAATTCATTATTCAAAAAAATCTTGTAAAAAAATTTCCGACCAAATGAGTACCCCAAAATCGCATATTTTCAGGTTTTAAAAATACTTTCCGTTGAGTTATGAAATCACTTAATAGCTTACTTTATACCTTTCCGTACTTGCTTTATTCTCGTGTTAATTTTAGTACCCTGTCTAAACGGGTTCAGGAACTACCGGTTCCCAAAGTGAACTCAGATTTGGATTTTGGGGTATTGTTTACGTTTTGATTTTTTTTATTTCGCTTAAAGTAAAAGCTTTGGACCAAGAAAAGTATCAGTTTACCTAGGTTTTCGGGTGCGCTGAACACAAAAACAATAACAGTTTGAGTTTATCTACAATAGGAAAAAAGTTTAAAAAATTTTGACAAAAATTTAAAAATTCACTTTGTTGATTTAAGTTTTCTCGTACACCAAACACGTTACAAGGCTAATATTTTAGAAGTAATATGGCCTTTTTCATAATAGGACTTACATGAGTTAAAATAGTGCAAATTCATTATTCAAAAAAATCTTGTAAAAAAATTTCCGACCAAATGAGTACCCCAAAATCGCATATTTTCAGGTTTTAAAAATACTTTCCGTTGAGTTATGAAATCACTTAATAGCTTACTTTATACCTTTCCGTACTTGCTTTATTCTCGTGTTAATTTTAGTACCCTGTCTAAACGGGTTCAGGAACTACCGGTTCCCAAAGTGAACTCAGATTTGGATTTCGGGGCATTGTTTTACTTTTGATTTTTTTTTATTTCGCCTGAAGTTAAAGCTTTGGACCAAGAAAAGCACCAGTTTACCTAGGTTTTCAGGTGCGCTGAACACAAAAACAATAACAGTTTGAGTCTATCTGCATTAGGAAAAATTTTACAAAATTTTCACAAAAATTTAAAAACTCACATTTTTTATTTAAGTTTTCTCGTAAGCCAAACAAGTTACAAGGCTAATATTTTAGACGTAGTATGACCTTTTCTATATAATAGCACTTACAGGAAATAAAAATCTTGTAAAATTTTTTTTTCCCAAAAATTTTTTTCTATTTTTTTTATTTTCTTTTGGAATTTTTTTTTCCAAAATTTTTTTTCCCAAATTTTTTTTTCCAAAATATTTTTTTTATTTTTTTTTATCTTTTGACAAAATTTGTTTTTTCCAAATTTTTTTTAATTTTCTTTTTCCAAAATTTTTTTTATAATTTTTTTTTATAATTCTTTTTTCAATTTCATTTTATAATTTTTTTTTTCAAATTTTTTTTTTATTTCCTTTTTCCAAAATTTGTTTTTTCCAAATTTTTTTTATATTTTTTTATAACTTTTTTTAACAAAAATTTTTTTTTAAATTTTTTTTTACCATTTTTTTTCCCAAAATTTGTTTTTTACAAATTTATTTTTTCCAAAACTTTTTCTATTTTTATTTTCTTTTAACAAATTTTTTTTCCCAATTTTTTTTTTCATTTTCTTTTTCCAAATTTTTTTTTTTTAATTTTTTTTTAAATTTTTTTATATTTTTTTTTCCAAATTTTTTTTCCAAAAATTTTTACAATTTTTTTTTTATATTTTCTTTTCCCAAAATTTGTTTTTTCCAAATTTTTTTTCAATTTTTTTTTATAACTTTTTTAAAAATTTCCGACCAAATGAGTACCCCAAAATCGCATATTTTCAAGTTTTAAAAATACTTTCACTTAATAGCTTACTTTATACCTTTCCGTACTTGCTTTATTCTCGTGTTAATTTTAGTACCCTGTCTAAACGGGTTCAGGAACTACCGGTTCCCAAAGTGAACTCAGATTTGGATTTTGGGGTATTGTTTACGTTTTGATTTTTTTTTATTTCGCTTAAAGTAAAAGCTTTGGACCAAGAAAAGCATCAGTTTACCTAGGTTTTCGGGTGCGCTGAACACAAAAACAATAACAGTTTGAGTTTATCTACAATAGGAAAAAAGTTTAAAAAATTTTGACAAAAATTTAAAAATCCACTTTGTTGATTTAAGTTTTCTCGTAAACCAAACAAGTTACAAGGCTAATATTTTAGAAGTAATATGGCCTTTTTCATAATAGGACTTACATGAGTTAAAATAGTGCAAATTCATTATTCAAAAAAATCTTGTAAAAAAATTTTCGACCAAATGAGTACCCCAAAATCGCATATTTTCAGGTTTTAAAAATACTTTCCGTTGAGTTATGAAATCACTTAATAGCTTACTTTATACCTTTCCGTACTTGCTTTATTCTAGTGTTAATTTTAGTACCCTGTCTAAACGGGTTCAGGAACTACCGGTTACCAAAGTGAACTCAGATTTGGATTTTGGGGTATTGTTTACGTTTTGATTTTTTTTTATTTCGCTTAAAGTAAAAGCTTTGGACCAAGAAAAGCATCAGTTTACCTAGGTTTTCGGGTGCGCTGAACACAAAAACAATAACAGTTTGAGTTTATCTACAATAGGAAAAAAGTTTAAAAAATTTTGACAAAAATTTAAAAATTCACTTTGTTGATTTAAGTTTTCTCGTAAACCAAACAAGTTACAAGGCTAATATTTTATAAGTAATATGGCCTTTTTCATAATAGGACTTACATGAGTTAAAATAGTGCAAATTCATTATTCAAAAAAATCTTGTAAAAAAATTTCCGACCAAATGAGTACCCCAAAATCGCATATTTTCAGGTTTTAAAAATACTTTCCGTTGAGTTATGAAATCACTTAATAGCTTACTTTATACCTTTCCGTACTTGCTTTATTCTCGTGTTAATTTTAGTACCCTGTCTAAACGAGTTCAGGAACTACCGGTTCCCAAAGTGAACTCAGATTTGGATTTTGGGGTATTGTTTACGTTTTGATTTTTTTTATTTCGCTTAAAGTAAAAGCTTTTGGACCAAGAAAAGCACCAGTTTACCTAGGTTTTCGGGTGCGCTGAACACAAAAACAATAACAGTTTGAGTTTATCTACAATAGGAAAAAAGTTTACAAAATTTTGACAAAAATTTAAAAATTCACTTTGTTGATTTAAGTTTTCTCGTAAACCAAACAAGTTACAAGGCTAATATTTTACAAGTAATATGGCCTTTTTCATAATAGGACTTACATGAGTTAAAATAGTGCAAATTCATTATTCAAAAAAATCTTGTAAAAAAATTTCCGACCAAATGAGTACCCCAAAATCGCATATTTTCAGGTTTTAAAAATACTTTCCGTTGAGTTATGAAATCACTTAATAGCTTACTTTATACCTTTCCGTACTTGCTTTATTCTCGTGTTAATTTTAGTACCCTGTCTAAACGGGTTCAGGAACTACCGGTTCCCAAAGTGAACTCAGATTTGGATTTTGGGGTATTGTTTACGTTTTGATTTTTTTTTATTTCGCTTAAAGTAAAAGCTTTGGACCAAGAAAAGCATCAGTTTACCTAGGTTTTCGGGTGCGCTGAACACAAAAACAATAACAGTTTGAGTTTATCTACAATAGGAAAAAAGTTTAAAAAATTTTGACAAAAATTTAAAAATTCACTTTGTTGATTTAAGTTTTCTCGTAAACCAAACAAGTTACAAGGCTAATATTTTAGAAGTAATATGGCCTTTTTCATAATAGGACTTACATGAGTTAAAATAGTGCAAATTCATTATTCAAAAAAATCTTGTAAAAAAATTTCCGACCAAATGAGTACCCCAAAATCGCATATTTTCAGGTTTTAAAAATACTTTCCGTTGAGTTATGAAATCACTTAATAGCTTACTTTATACCTTTCCGTACTTGCTTTATTCTCGTGTTAATTTTAGTACCCTGTCTAAACGGGTTCAGGAACTACCGGTTCCCAAAGTGAACTCAGATTTGGATTTTGGGGTGTTGTTTACGTTTTGATTTTTTTTTATTTCGCTTAAAGTAAAAGCTTTGTACCAAGAAAAGCATCAGTATACCTAGGTTTTCGGGTGCGCTGAACACAAAAACAATAACAGTTTGAGTTTATCTACAATAGGAAAAAAGTTTAAAAAATTTTGACAAAAATTTAAAAATTCACTTTGTTGATTTAAGTTTTCTCGTAAACCAAACAAGTTACAAAGCTAATATTTTAGAAGTAATATGGCCTTTTTCATAATAGGACTTACATGAGTTAAAATAGTGCAAATTCATTATTCAAAAAAATCTTGTAAAAAAATTTCCGACCAAATGAGTACCCCAAAATCGCATATTTTCAGGTTTTAAAAATACTTTCCGTTGAGTTATGAAATCACTTAATAGCTTACTTTATACCTTTCCGTACTTGCTTTATTGTCGTGTTAATTTTAGTACCCTGTCTAAACGGGTTCAGGAACTACCGGTTCCCAAAGTGAACTCAGATTTGGATTTTGGGGTATTGTTTACGTTTTGATTTTTTTTTATTTCGCTTAAAGTAAAAGCTTTGGACCAAGAAAAGCATCAGTTTACCTAGGTTTTCGGGTGCGCTGAACACAAAAACAATAACAGTTTGAGTTTATCTACAATAGGAAAAAAGTTTAAAAAATTTTGACAAAAATTTAAAAATTCACTTTGTTGATTTAAGTTTTCTCGTAAACCAAACAAGTTACAAGGCTAATATTTTAGAAGTAATATGGCCTTTTTCATAATAGGACTTACATGAGTTAAAATGGTGCAAATTCATTATTCAAAAAAATCTTGTAAAAAAATTTCCGACCAAATGAGTACCCCAAAATCGCATATTTTCAGGTTTTAAAAATACTTTCCGTTGAGTTATGAAATCATTTAATAGCTTACTTTATACCTTTCGGTACTTGCTTTATTCTCGTGTTAATTTTAGTCCCCTGTCTAAACTGGTTCAGGAACTACCGGTTCCCAAAGTGAACTCAGATTTGGATTTTGGGGTATTGTTTACGTTTTGATTTTTTTTTATTTCGCTTAAAGTAAAAGCTTTGGACCAAGAAAAGCATCAGTTTACCTAGGTTTTCGGGTGCGCTGAACACAAAAACAATAACAGTTTGAGTTTATCTACAATAGGAAAAAAGTTTACAAAATTTTGACAAAAATTTAAAAATTCACTTTGTTGATTTAAGTTTTCTCGTAAACCAAACAAGTTACAAGGCTAATATTTTAGAAGTAATATGGCCTTTTTCATAATAGGACTTACATGAGTTAAAATAGTGCAAATTCATTATTCAAAAAAATCTTGTAAAAAAATTTCCTACCAAATGAGTACTCCAAAATCGCATATTTTCAGGTTTTAAAAATACTTTCCGTTGAGTTATGAAATCACTTAATAGCTTACTTTATACCTTTCCGTACTTGCTTTATTCTCGTGTTAATTTTAGTACCCTGTCTAAACGGGTTCAGGAACTACCGGTTCCCAAAGTGAACTCAGATTTGGATTTCGGGGTATTGTTTTACTTTTGATTTTTTTTTATTTCGCCTGAAGTTAAAGCTTTGGACCAAGAAAAGCACCAGTTTACCGAGGTTTTCGGGTGCGCTGAACACAAAAACAATAACAGTTTGAGTCTATCTGCATTAGGAAAAATTTTACAAAATTTTCACAAAAATTTAAAAACTCACATTTTTTATTTAAGTTTTCTCGTAAGCCAAACAAGTTACAAGGCTAACATTTTAGACGTAGTATGACCTTTTCTATATAATAGCACTTACAGGAAATAAAAATCTTGTAAAATTTTTTTTTCCCAAAAATTTTTTTCTATTTTTTTTATTTTCTTTTGGAATTTTTTTTTCAAAAATTTTTTTTCCCAAATTTTTTTTTCCAAAAATTTTTTTCTATTTTTTTTTTATCTTTTAACAAAATTTGTTTTTTCCA
This sequence comes from Oxystoma pomonae, assembly GCA_963921995.1. Lineage (NCBI taxonomy): Eukaryota > Metazoa > Arthropoda > Insecta > Coleoptera > Brentidae > Oxystoma > Oxystoma pomonae. The sequence goes on along the minus strand of OY998167.1, from coordinate 287,255 downwards.
AATTTTTTTTTTCATTTTCTTTTTCCAAAATTTTTTTTATAATTTTTTTTTATAATTCTTTTTTCAATTTCATTTTATAATTTTTTTTTTCAAATTTTTTTTTTATTTCCTTATTCCAAAATTTGTTTTTTCCAAATTTTTTTTATATTTTTTTATAACTTTTTTTAACAAAAATTTTTTTTCAAATTTTTTTTTAACATTTTTTTTCCCAAAATTTGTTTTTTACAAATTTATTTTTTCCAAAACTTTTTCTATTTTTATTTTCTTTTAACAAATTTTTTTTCCCAATTTTTCTTTTCATTTTCTTTTTCCAAATTTTTTTTTTTAATTTTTTTAAAAATTTTTTTATATTTTTTTTCAAAATTTTTTTTTCCAAATTTTTTTTCCAAAAATTTTTACAATTTTTTTTTTATATTTTCTTTTCCCAAAATTTGTTTTTTCCAAATTTTTTTTCAATTTTTTTTTATAACTTTTTTAAAAATTTCCGACCAAATGAGTACCCCAAAATCGCATATTTTCAAGTTTTAAAAATACTTTCCGTTGAGTTATGAAATCACTTAATAGCTTACTTTATACCTTTCCGTACTTGCTTTATTCTCGTGTTAATTTTAGTCCCCTGTCTAAACTGGTTCAGGAACTACCGGTTCCCAAAGTGAACTCAGATTTGGATTTTGGGGTATTGTTTACGTTTTGATTTTTTTTTATTTCGCTTAAAGTAAAAGCTTTGGACCAAGAAAAGCACCAGTTTACCTAGGTTTTCGGGTGCGCTGAACACAAAAACAATAACAGTTTGAGTTTATCTACAATAAGAAAAAAGTTTACAAAATTTTGACAAAAATTTAAAAATTCACTTTGTTGATTTAAGTTTTCTCGTAAACCAAACAAGTTACAAGGCTAATATTTTAGAAGTAATATGGCCTTTTTCATAATAGGACTTACATGAGTTAAAATAGTGCAAATTCATTATTCAAAAAAATCGTGCAAAAAATTTCCGACCAAATGAGTACCCCAAAATCGCATATTTTCAGGTTTTAAAAATACTTTCCGTTGAGTTATGAAATCACTTAATAGCTTACTTTATACCTTTCGGTACTTGCTTTATTCTCGTGTTAATTTTAGTCCCCTGTCTAAACTGGTTCAGGAACTACCGGTTCCCAAAGTGAACTCAGATTTGGATTTTGGGGTATTGTTTACGTTTTGATTTTTTTTTATTTCGCTTAAAGTAAAAGCTTTGGACCAAGAAAAGCACCAGTTTACCTAGGTTTTCGGGTGCGCTGAACACAAAAACAATAACAGTTTGAGTTTATCTACAATAGGAAAAAAGTTTACAAAATTTTGACAAAAATTTAAAAATTCACTTTGTTGATTTAAGTTTTCTCGTAAACCAAACAAGTTACAAGGCTAATATTTTAGAAGTAATATGGCCTTTTTCATAATAGGACTTACATGAGTTAAAATAGTGCAAATTCATTATTCAAAAAAATCTTGTAAAAAAATTTCCGACCAAATGAGTACCCCAAAATCGCATATTTTCAGGTTTTAAAAATACTTTCCGTTGAGTTATGAAATCACTTAATAGCTTACTTTATACCTTTCGGTACTTGCTTTATTCTCGTGTTAATTTTAGTCCCCTGTCTAAACTGGTTCAGGAACTACCGGTTCCCAAAGTGAACTCAGATTTGGATTTTGGGGTATTGTTTACGTTTTGATTTTTTTTTATTTCGCCTAAAGTAAAAGCTTTGGACCAAGAAAAGCATCAGTTTACCTAGGTTTTCGGGTGCGCTGAACACAAAAACAATAACAGTTTGAGTTTATCTACAATAGGAAAAAAGTTTACAAAATTTTGACAAAAATTTAAAAATTCACTTTGTTGATTTAAGTTTTCTCGTAAACCAAACAAGTTACAAGGCTAATATTTTAGAAGTAATATGGCCTTTTTCATAATAGGACTTACATGAGTTAAAATAGTGCAAATTCATTATCCAAAAAAATCTTGTAAAAAAATTTCCGACCAAATGAGTACCCCAAAATCGCATATTTTCAGGTTTTAAAAATACTTTCCGTTGAGTTATGAAATCACTTAATAGCTTACTTTATACCTTTCGGTACTTGCTTTATTCTCGTGTTAATTTTAGTCCCCTGTCTAAACTGGTTCAGGAACTACCGGTTCCCAAAGTGAACTCAGATTTGGATTTTGGGGTATTGTTTACGTTTTGATTTTTTTTTATTTCGCTTAAAGTAAAAGCTTTGGACCAAGAAAAGCACCAGTTTACCTAGGTTTTCGGGTGCGCTGAACACAAAAACAATAACAGTTTGAATTTATCTACAATAGGAAAAAAGTTTACAAAATTTTGACAAAAATTTAAAAATTCACTTTGTTGATTTAAGTTTTCTCGTAAACCAAACAAGTTACAAGGCTAATATTTTAGAAGTAATATGGCCTTTTTCATAATAGGACTTACATGAGTTAAAATAGTGCAAATTCATTATTCAAAAAAATCTTGTAAAAAAATTTCCTACCAAATGAGTACCCCAAAATCGCATATTTTCAGGTTTTAAAAATACTTTCCGTTGAGTTATGAAATCACTTAATAGCTTACTTTATACCTTTCCGTACTTGCTTTATTCTCGTGTTAATTTTAGTACCCTGTCTAAACGGGTTCAGGAACTACCGGTTCCCAAAGTGAACTCAGATTTGGATTTCGGGGTATTGTTTTACTTTTGATTTTTTTTTATTTCGCCTGAAGTTAAAGCTTTGGACCAAGAAAAGCACCAGTTTACCGAGGTTTTCGGGTGCGCTGAACATAAAAACAATAACAGTTTGAGTCTATCTGCATTAGGAAAAATTTTACAAAATTTTCACAAAAATTTAAAAACTCACATTTTTTATTTAAGTTTTCTCGTAAGCCAAACAAGTTACAAGGCTAATATTTTAGACGTAGTATGACCTTTTCTATATAATAGCACTTACAGGAAATAAAAATCTTGTAAAATTTTTTTTTCCCAAAAATTTTTTTCTATTTTTTTTATTTTCTTTTGGAATTTTTTTTTCAAAAATTTTTTTTCCCAAATTTTTTTTTCCAAAAATTTTTTTCTATTTTTTTTTTATCTTTTAACAAAATTTGTTTTTTCCAAATTTTTTTTTTCATTTTCTTTTTCCAAAATTTTTTTTATAATTTTTTTTTATAATTCTTTTTTCAATTTCATTTTATAATTTTTTTTTTCAAATTTTTTTTTTATTTCCTTTTTCCAAAATTTGTTTTTTCCAAATTTTTTTTATATTTTTTTATAACTTTTTTTAACAAAAATTTTTTTTTAAATTTTTTTTTACCATTTTTTTTCCCAAAATTTGTTTTTTACAAATTTATTTTTTCCAAAACTTTTTCTATTTTTATTTTCTTTTAACAAATTTTTTTTCCCAATTTTTTTTTTCATTTTCTTTTTCCAAATTTTTTTTTTTTAATTTTTTTTTAAATTTTTTTATATTTTTTTTTCCAAATTTTTTTTCCAAAAATTTTTACAATTTTTTTTTTATATTTTCTTTTCCCAAAATTTGTTTTTTCCAAATTTTTTTTCAATTTTTTTTTATAACTTTTTTAAAAATTTCCGACCAAATGAGTACCCCAAAATCGCATATTTTCAAGTTTTAAAAATACTTTCACTTAATAGCTTACTTTATACCTTTCCGTACTTGCTTTATTCTCGTGTTAATTTTAGTACCCTGTCTAAACGGGTTCAGGAACTACCGGTTCCCAAAGTGAACTCAGATTTGGATTTTGGGGTATTGTTTACGTTTTGATTTTTTTTTATTTCGCTTAAAGTAAAAGCTTTGGACCAAGAAAAGCATCAGTTTACCTAGGTTTTCGGGTGCGCTGAACACAAAAACAATAACAGTTTGAGTTTATCTACAATAGGAAAAAAGTTTAAAAAATTTTGACAAAAATTTAAAAATCCACTTTGTTGATTTAAGTTTTCTCGTAAACCAAACAAGTTACAAGGCTAATATTTTAGAAGTAATATGGCCTTTTTCATAATAGGACTTACATGAGTTAAAATAGTGCAAATTCATTATTCAAAAAAATCTTGTAAAAAAATTTCCGACCAAATGAGTACCCCAAAATCGCATATTTTCAGGTTTTAAAAATACTTTCCGTTGAGTTATGAAATCACTTAATAGCTTACTTTATACCTTTCCGTACTTGCTTTATTCTAGTGTTAATTTTAGTACCCTGTCTAAACGGGTTCAGGAACTACCGGTTACCAAAGTGAACTCAGATTTGGATTTTGGGGTATTGTTTACGTTTTGATTTTTTTTTATTTCGCTTAAAGTAAAAGCTTTGGACCAAGAAAAGCATCAGTTTACCTAGGTTTTCGGGTGCGCTGAACACAAAAACAATAACAGTTTGAGTTTATCTACAATAGGAAAAAAGTTTAAAAAATTTTGACAAAAATTTAAAAATTCACTTTGTTGATTTAAGTTTTCTCGTAAACCAAACAAGTTACAAGGCTAATATTTTATAAGTAATATGGCCTTTTTCATAATAGGACTTACATGAGTTAAAATAGTGCAAATTCATTATTCAAAAAAATCTTGTAAAAAAATTTCCGACCAAATGAGTACCCCAAAATCGCATATTTTCAGGTTTTAAAAATACTTTCCGTTGAGTTATGAAATCACTTAATAGCTTACTTTATACCTTTCCGTACTTGCTTTATTCTCGTGTTAATTTTAGTACCCTGTCTAAACGAGTTCAGGAACTACCGGTTCCCAAAGTGAACTCAGATTTGGATTTTGGGGTATTGTTTACGTTTTGATTTTTTTTTATTTCGCTTAAAGTAAAAGCTTTGGACCAAGAAAAGCATCAGTTTACCTAGGTTTTCGGGTGCGCTGAACACAAAAACAATAACAGTTTGAGTTTATCTACAATAGGAAAAAAGTTTAAAAAATTTTGACAAAAATTTAAAAATTCACTTTGTTGATTTAAGTTTTCTCGTAAACCAAACAAGTTACAAGGCTAATATTTTAGAAGTAATATGGCCTTTTTCATAATAGGACTTACATGAGTTAAAATAGTGCAAATTCATTATTCAAAAAAATCTTGTAAAAAAATTTCCGACCAAATGAGTACCCCAAAATCGCATATTTTCAGGTTTTAAAAATACTTTCCGTTGAGTTATGAAATCACTTAATAGCTTACTTTATACCTTTCCGTACTTGCTTTATTCTCGTGTTAATTTTAGTACCCTGTCTAAACGGGTTCAGGAACTACCGGTTCCCAAAGTGAACTCAGATTTGGATTTTGGGGTGTTGTTTACGTTTTGATTTTTTTTTATTTCGCTTAAAGTAAAAGCTTTGTACCAAGAAAAGCATCAGTATACCTAGGTTTTCGGGTGCGCTGAACACAAAAACAATAACAGTTTGAGTTTATCTACAATAGGAAAAAAGTTTAAAAAATTTTGACAAAAATTTAAAAATTCACTTTGTTGATTTAAGTTTTCTCGTAAACCAAACAAGTTACAAAGCTAATATTTTAGAAGTAATATGGCCTTTTTCATAATAGGACTTACATGAGTTAAAATAGTGCAAATTCATTATTCAAAAAAATCTTGTAAAAAAATTTCCGACCAAATGAGTACCCCAAAATCGCATATTTTCAGGTTTTAAAAATACTTTCCGTTGAGTTATGAAATCACTTAATAGCTTACTTTATACCTTTCCGTACTTGCTTTATTGTCGTGTTAATTTTAGTACCCTGTCTAAACGGGTTCAGGAACTACCGGTTCCCAAAGTGAACTCAGATTTGGATTTTGGGGTATTGTTTACGTTTTGATTTTTTTTTATTTCGCTTAAAGTAAAAGCTTTGGACCAAGAAAAGCATCAGTTTACCTAGGTTTTCGGTTGCGCTGAACACAAAAACAATAACAGTTTGAGTTTATCTACAATAGGAAAAAAGTTTAAAAAATTTTGACAAAAATTTAAAAATTCACTTTGTTGATTTAAGTTTTCTCGTAAACCAAACAAGTTACAAGGCTAATATTTTAGAAGTAATATGGCCTTTTTCATAATAGGACTTACATGAGTTAAAATGGTGCAAATTCATTATTCAAAAAAATCTTGTAAAAAAATTTCCGACCAAATGAGTACCCCAAAATCGCATATTTTCAGGTTTTAAAAATACTTTCCGTTGAGTTATGAAATCACTTAATAGCTTACTTTATACCTTTCGGTACTTGCTTTATTCTCGTGTTAATTTTAGTCCCCTGTCTAAACTGGTTCAGGAACTACCGGTTCCCAAAGTGAACTCAGATTTGGATTTTGGGGTATTGTTTACGTTTTGATTTTTTTTTATTTCGCTTAAAGTAAAAGCTTTGGACCAAGAAAAGCATCAGTTTACCTAGGTTTTCGGGTGCGCTGAACACAAAAACAATAACAGTTTGAGTTTATCTACAATAGGAAAAAAGTTTACAAAATTTTGACAAAAATTTAAAAATTCACTTTGTTGATTTAAGTTTTCTCGTAAACCAAACAAGTTACAAGGCTAATATTTTAGAAGTAATATGGCCTTTTTCATAATAGGACTTACATGAGTTAAAATAGTGCAAATTCATTATTCAAAAAAATCTTGTAAAAAAATTTCCGACCAAATGAGTACCCCAAAATCGCATATTTTCAGGTTTTAAAAATACTTTCCGTTGAGTTATGAAATCACTTAATAGCTTACTTTATACCTTTCGGTACTTGCTTTATTCTCGTGTTAATTTTAGTCCCCTGTCTAAACTGGTTCAGGAACTACCGGTTCCCAAAGTGAACTCAGATTTGGATTTTGGGGTATTGTTTACGTTTTGATTTTTTTTTATTTCGCTTAAAGTAAAAGCTTTGGACCAAGAAAAGCATCAGTTTACCTAGGTTTTCGGGTGCGCTGAACACAAAAACAATAACAGTTTGAGTTTATCTACAATAGGAAAAAAGTTTACAAAATTTTGACAAAAATTTAAAAATTCACTTTGTTGATTTAAGTTTTCTCGTAAACCAAACAAGTTACAAGGCTAATATTTTAGAAGTAATATGGCCTTTTTCATAATAGGACTTACATGAGTTAAAATAGTGCAAATTCATTATTCAAAAAAATCTTGTAAAAAAATTTCCGACCAAATGAGTACCCCAAAATCGCATATTTTCAGGTTTTAAAAATACTTTCCGTTGAGTTATGAAATCACTTAATAGCTTACTTTATACCTTTCCGTACTTGCTTTATTCTCGTGTTAATTTTAGTACCCTGTCTAAACGGGTTCAGGAACTACCGGTTCCCAAAGTGAACTCAGATTTGGATTTTGTGGTATTGTTTACGTTTTGATTTTTTTTTATTTCGCTTAAAGTAAAAGCTTTGGACCAAGAAAAGCACCAGTTTACCTAGGTTTTCGGGTGCGCTGAACACAAAAACAATAACAGTTTGAGTTTATCTACAATAGGAAAAAAGTTTACAAAATTTTGACAAAAATTTAAAAATTCACTTTGTTGATTTAAGTTTTCTCGTAAACCAAACAAGTTAGAAGGCTAATATTTTAGAAGTAATATGGCCTTTTTCATAATAGGACTTACATGAGTTAAAATAGTGCAAATTCATTATTCAAAAAAATCTTGTAAAAAAATTTCCGACCAAATGAGTACCCCAAAATCGCATATTTTCAGGTTTTAAAAATACTTTCCGTTGAGTTATGAAATCACTTAATAGCTTACTTTATACCTTTCCGTACTTGCTTTATTCTCGTGTTAATTTTAGTACCCTGTCTAAACGGGTTCAGGAACTACCGGTTCCCAAAGTGAACTCAGATTTGGATTTTGGGGTATTGTTTACGTTTTGATTTTTTTTTTATTTCGCTTAAAGTAAAAGCTTTGGACCAAGAAAAGCATCAGTTTACCTAGGTTTTCGGGTGCGCTGAACACAAAAACAATAACAGTTTGAGTTTATCTACAATAGGAAAAAAGTTTAAAAAATTTTGACAAAAATTTAAAAATTCACTTTGTTGATTTAAGTTTTCTCGTAAACCAAACAAGTTACAAGGCTAATATTTTAGAAGTAATATGGCCTTTTTCATAATAGGACTTACATGAGTTAAAATAGTGCAAATTCATTATTCAAAAAAATCTTGTAAAAAAATTTCCGACCAAATGGGTACCCCAAAATCGCATATTTTCAGGTTTTAAAAATACTTTCCGTTGAGTTATGAAATCACTTAATAGCTTACTTTATACCTTTCCGTACTTGCTTTATTCTCGTGTTAATTTTAGTACCCTGTCTAAACGGGTTCAGGAACTACCGGTTCCCAAAGTGAACTCAGATTTGGATTTCGGGGTATTGTTTTACTTTTGATTTTTTTTTATTTCGCCTGAAGTTAAAGCTTTGGACCAAGAAAAGCACCAGTTTACCGAGGTTTTCGGGTGCGCTGAACACAAAAACAATAACAGTTTGAGTCTATCTGCATTAGGAAAAATTTTACAAAATTTTCACAAAAATTTAAAAACTCACATTTTTTATTTAAGTTTTCTCGTAAGCCAAACAAGTTACAAGGCTAACATTTTAGACGTAGTATGACCTTTTCTATATAATAGCACTTACAGGAAATAAAAATCTTGTAAAATTTTTTTTTCCCAAAAATTTTTTTCTATTTTTTTTATTTTCTTTTGGAATTTTTTTTTCAAAAATTTTTTTTCCCAAATTTTTTTTTCCAAAAATTTTTTTCTATTTTTTTTTTATCTTTTAACAAAATTTGTTTTTTCCAAATTTTTTTTTTCATTTTCTTTTTCCAAAATTTTTTTTATAATTTTTTTTTATAATTCTTTTTTCAATTTCATTTTATAATTTTTTTTTTCAAATTTTTTTTTTATTTCCTTATTCCAAAATTTGTTTTTTCCAAATTTTTTTTATATTTTTTTATAACTTTTTTTAACAAAAATTTTTTTTCAAATTTTTTTTTAACATTTTTTTTCCCAAAATTTGTTTTTTACAAATTTATTTTTTCCAAAACTTTTTCTATTTTTATTTTCTTTTAACAAATTTTTTTTCCCAATTTTTCTTTTCATTTTCTTTTTCCAAATTTTTTTTTTTAATTTTTTTAAAAATTTTTTTATATTTTTTTTCAAAATTTTTTTTTCCAAATTTTTTTTCCAAAAATTTTTACAATTTTTTTTTTATATTTTCTTTTCCCAAAATTTGTTTTTTCCAAATTTTTTTTCAATTTTTTTTTATAACTTTTTTAAAAATTTCCGACCAAATGAGTACCCCAAAATCGCATATTTTCAAGTTTTAAAAATACTTTCCGTTGAGTTATGAAATCACTTAATAGCTTACTTTATACCTTTCCGTACTTGCTTTATTCTCGTGTTAATTTTAGTCCCCTGTCTAAACTGGTTCAGGAACTACCGGTTCCCAAAGTGAACTCAGATTTGGATTTTGGGGTATTGTTTACGTTTTGATTTTTTTTTATTTCGCTTAAAGTAAAAGCTTTGGACCAAGAAAAGCACCAGTTTACCTAGGTTTTCGGGTGCGCTGAACACAAAAACAATAACAGTTTGAGTTTATCTACAATAGGAAAAAAGTTTACAAAATTTTGACAAAAATTTAAAAATTCACTTTGTTGATTTAAGTTTTCTCGTAAACCAAACAAGTTACAAGGCTAATATTTTAGAAGTAATATGGCCTTTTTCATAATAGGACTTACATGAGTTAAAATAGTGCAAATTCATTATTCAAAAAAATCTTGTAAAAAAATTTCCGACCAAATGAGTACCCCAAAATCGCATATTTTCAGGTTTTAAAAATACTTTCCGTTGAGTTATGAAATCACTTAATAGCTTACTTTATACCTTTCGGTACTTGCTTTATTCTCGTGTTAATTTTAGTCCCCTGTCTAAACTGGTTCAGGAACTACCGGTTCCCAAAGTGAACTCAGATTTGGATTTTGGGGTATTGTTTACGTTTTGATTTTTTTTTATTTCGCCTAAAGTAAAAGCTTTGGACCAAGAAAAGCATCAGTTTACCTAGGTTTTCGGGTGCGCTGAACACAAAAACAATAACAGTTTGAGTTTATCTACAATAGGAAAAAAGTTTACAAAATTTTGACAAAAATTTAAAAATTCACTTTGTTGATTTAAGTTTTCTCGTAAACCAAACAAGTTACAAGGCTAATATTTTAGAAGTAATATGGCCTTTTTCATAATAGGACTTACATGAGTTAAAATAGTGCAAATTCATTATCCAAAAAAATCTTGTAAAAAAATTTCCGACCAAATGAGTACCCCAAAATCGCATATTTTCAGGTTTTAAAAATACTTTCCGTTGAGTTATGAAATCACTTAATAGCTTACTTTATACCTTTCGGTACTTGCTTTATTCTCGTGTTAATTTTAGTCCCCTGTCTAAACTGGTTCAGGAACTACCGGTTCCCAAAGTGAACTCAGATTTGGATTTTGGGGTATTGTTTACGTTTTGATTTTTTTTTATTTCGCTTAAAGTAAAAGCTTTGGACCAAGAAAAGCACCAGTTTACCTAGGTTTTCGGGTGCGCTGAACACAAAAACAATAACAGTTTGAGTTTATCTACAATAGGAAAAAAGTTTACAAAATTTTGACAAAAATTTAAAAATTCACTTTGTTGATTTAAGTTTTCTCGTAAACCAAACAAGTTACAAGGCTAATATTTTAGAAGTAATATGGCCTTTTTCATAATAGGACTTACATGAGTTAAAATAGTGCAAATTCATTATTCAAAAAAATCTTGTAAAAAAATTTCCGACCAAATGAGTACCCCAAAATCGCATATTTTCAGGTTTTAAAAATACTTTCCGTTGAGTTATGAAATCACTTAATAGCTTACTTTATACCTTTCGGTACTTGCTTTATTCTCGTGTTAATTTTAGTCCCCTGTCTAAACTGGTTCAGGAACTACCGGTTCCCAAAGTGAACTCAGATTTGGATTTTGGGGTATTGTTTACGTTTTGATTTTTTTTTATTTCGCCTAAAGTAAAAGCTTTGGACCAAGAAAAGCATCAGTTTACCTAGGTTTTCGGGTGCGCTGAACACAAAAACAATAACAGTTTGAGTTTATCTACAATAGGAAAAAAGTTTACAAAATTTTGACAAAAATTTAAAAATTCACTTTGTTGATTTAAGTTTTCTCGTAAACCAAACAAGTTACAAGGCTAATATTTTAGAAGTAATATGGCCTTTTTCATAATAGGACTTACATGAGTTAAAATAGTGCAAATTCATTATCCAAAAAAATCTTGTAAAAAAATTTCCGACCAAATGAGTACCCCAAAATCGCATATTTTCAGGTTTTAAAAATACTTTCCGTTGAGTTATGAAATCACTTAATAGCTTACTTTATACCTTTCGGTACTTGCTTTATTCTCGTGTTAATTTTAGTCCCCTGTCTAAACTGGTTCAGGAACTACCGGTTCCCAAAGTGAACTCAGATTTGGATTTTGGGGTATTGTTTACGTTTTGATTTTTTTTTATTTCGCTTAAAGTAAAAGCTTTGGACCAAGAAAAGCACCAGTTTACCTAGGTTTTCGGGTGCGCTGAACACAAAAACAATAACAGTTTGAATTTATCTACAATAGGAAAAAAGTTTACAAAATTTTGACAAAAATTTAAAAATTCACTTTGTTGATTTAAGTTTTCTCGTAAACCAAACAAGTTACAAGGCTAATATTTTAGAAGTAATATGGCCTTTTTCATAATAGGACTTACATGAGTTAAAATAGTGCAAATTCATTATTCAAAAAAATCTTGTAAAAAAATTTCCTACCAAATGAGTACCCCAAAATCGCATATTTTCAGGTTTTAAAAATACTTTCCGTTGAGTTATGAAATCACTTAATAGCTTACTTTATACCTTTCCGTACTTGCTTTATTCTCGTGTTAATTTTAGTACCCTGTCTAAACGGGTTCAGGAACTACCGGTTCCCAAAGTGAACTCAGATTTGGATTTCGGGGTATTGTTTTACTTTTGATTTTTTTTTATTTCGCCTGAAGTTAAAGCTTTGGACCAAGAAAAGCACCAGTTTACCGAGGTTTTCGGGTGCGCTGAACATAAAAACAATAACAGTTTGAGTCTATCTGCATTAGGAAAAATTTTACAAAATTTTCACAAAAATTTAAAAACTCACATTTTTTATTTAAGTTTTCTCGTAAGCCAAACAAGTTACAAGGCTAATATTTTAGACGTAGTATGACCTTTTCTATATAATAGCACTTACAGGAAATAAAAATCTTGTAAAATTTTTTTTTCCCAAAAATTTTTTTCTATTTTTTTTATTTTCTTTTGGAATTTTTTTTTCAAAAATTTTTTTTCCCAAATTTTTTTTTCCAAAAATTTTTTTCTATTTTTTTTTTATCTTTTAACAAAATTTGTTTTTTCCAAATTTTTTTTTTCATTTTCTTTTTCCAAAATTTTTTTTATAATTTTTTTTTATAATTCTTTTTTCAATTTCATTTTATAATTTTTTTTTTCAAATTTTTTTTTTATTTCCTTATTCCAAAATTTGTTTTTTCCAAATTTTTTTTATATTTTTTTATAACTTTTTTTAACAAAAATTTTTTTTCAAATTTTTTTTTAACATTTTTTTTCCAAAAAATTTGTTTTTTACAAATTTATTTTTTCCAAAACTTTTTCTATTTTTATTTTCTTTTAATAAATTTTTTTTCCCAATTTTTCTTTTCATTTTCTTTTTCCAAATTTTTTTTTTTAATTTTTTTAAAAATTTTTTTATATTTTTTTTTCAAAATTTTTTTTTCCAAATTTTTTTTCCAAAAATTTTTACAATTTTTTTTTTATATTTTCTTTTCCCAAAATTTGTTTTTTCCAAATTTTTTTTCAATTTTTTTTTATAACTTTTTTAAAAATTTCCGACCAAATGAGTACCCCAAAATCGCATATTTTCAAGTTTTAAAAATACTTTCCGTTGAGTTATGAAATCAATTAATAGCTTACTTTATACCTTTCCGTACTTGCTTTATTCTCGTGTTAATTTTAGTCCCCTGTCTAAACTGGTTCAGGAACTACCGGTTCCCAAAGTGAACTCAGATTTGGATTTTGGGGTATTGTTTACGTTTTGATTTTTTTTTATTTCGCTTAAAGTAAAAGCTTTGGACCAAGAAAAGCACCAGTTTACCTAGGTTTTCGGGTGCGCTGAACACAAAAACAATAACAGTTTGAGTTTATCTACAATAGGAAAAAAGTTTACAAAATTTTGACAAAAATTTAAAAATTCACTTTGTTGATTTAAGTTTTCTCGTAAACCAAACAAGTTACAAGGCTAATATTTTAGAAGTAATATGGCCTTTTTCATAATAGGACTTACATGAGTTAAAATAGTGCAAATTCATTATTCAAAAAAATCTTGTAAAAAAATTTCCGACCAAATGAGTACCCCAAAATCGCATATTTTCAGGTTTTAAAAATACTTTCCGTTGAGTTATGAAATCACTTAATAGCTTACTTTATACCTTTCCGTACTTGCTTTATTCTCGTGTTAATTTTAGTACCCTGTCTAAACGGGTTCAGGAACTACCGGTTCCCAAAGTGAACTCAGATTTGGATTTTGGGGTATTGTTTACGTTTTGATTTTTTTTTATTTCGCTTAAAGTAAAAGCTTTGGACCAAGAAAAGCATCAGTTTACCTAGGTTTTCGGGTGCGCTGAACACAAAAACAATAACAGTTTGAGTTTATCTACAATAGGAAAAAAGTTTAAAAAATTTTGACAAAAATTTAAAAATTCACTTTGTTGATTTAAGTTTTCTCGTAAACCAAACAAGTTACAAGGCTAATATTTTAGAAGTAATATGGCCTTTTTCATAATAGGACTTACATGAGTTAAAATAGTGCAAATTCATTATTCAAAAAAATCTTGTAAAGAAATTTCCGACCAAATGAGTACCCCAAAATCGCATATTTTCAGGTTTTAAAAATACTTTCCGTTGAGTTATGAAATCACTTAATAGCTTACTTTATACCTTTCCGTACTTGCTTTATTCTCGTGTTAATTTTAGTCCCCTGTCTAAACTGGTTCAGGAACTACCGGTTCCCAAAGTGAACTCAGATTTGGATTTTGGGGTATTGTTTACGTTTTGATTTTTTTTTATTTCGCTTAAAGTAAAAGCTTCGGACCAAGAAAAGCACCAGTTTACCTAGGTTTTCGGGTGCGCTGAACACAAAAACAATAACAGTTTGAGTTTATCTACAATAGGAAAAAAGTTTACAAAATTTTGACAAAAATTTAAAAATTCACTTTGTTGATTTAAGTTTTCTCGTAAACCAAACAAGTTACAAGGCTAATATTTTAGAAGTAATATGGCCTTTTTCATAATAGGACTTACATGAGTTAAAATAGTGCAAATTCATTATTCAAAAAAATCTTGTAAAAAAATTTCCGACCAAATGAGTACCCCAAAATCGCATATTTTCAGGTTTTAAAAATACTTTCCGTTGAGTTATGAAATCACTTAATAGCTTACTTTATACCTTTCCGTACTTGCTTTATTGTCGTGTTAATTTTAGTACCCTGTCTAAACGGGTTCAGGAACTACTGGTTCCCAAAGTGAACTCAGATTTGGATTTTGGGGTATTGTTTACGTTTTGATTTTTTTTTATTTCGCTTAAAGTAAAAGCTTTGGACCAAGAAAAGCATCAGTTTACCTAGGTTTTCGGGTGCGCTGAACACAAAAACAATAACAGTTTGAGTTTATCTACAATAGGAAAAAAGTTTAAAAAATTTTGACAAAAATTTAAAAATTCACTTTGTTGATTTAAGTTTTCTCGTAAACCAAACAAGTTACAAGGCTAATATTTTAGAAGTAATATGGCCTTTTTCATAATAGGACTTACATGAGTTAAAATGGTGCAAATTCATTATTCAAAAAAATCTTGTAAAAAAATTTCCGACCAAATGAGTACCCCAAAATCGCATATTTTCAGGTTTTAAAAATACTTTCCGTTGAGTTATGAAATCACTTAATAGCTTACTTTATACCTTTCGGTACTTGCTTTATTCTCGTGTTAATTTTAGTCTTCTGTCTAAACTGGTTCAGGAACTACCGGTTCCCAAAGTGAACTCAGATTTGGATTTTGGGGTATTGTTTACGTTTTGATTTTTTTTTATTTCGCTTAAAGTAAAAGCTTTGGACCAAGAAAAGCATCAGTTTACCTAGGTTTTCGGGTGCGCTGAACACAAAAACAATAACAGTTTGAGTTTATCTACAATAGGAAAAAAGTTTACAAAATTTTGACAAAAATTTAAAAATTCACTTTGTTGATTTAAGTTTTCTCGTAAACCAAACAAGTTACAAGGCTAATATTTTAGAAGTAATATGGCCTTTTTCATAATAGGACTTACATGAGTTAAAATAGTGCAAATTCATTATTCAAAAAAATCTTGTAAAAAAATTTCCGACCAAATGAGTACCCCAAAATCGCATATTTTCAGGTTTTAAAAATACTTTCCGTTGAGTTATGAAATCACTTAATAGCTTACTTTATACCTTTCCGTACTTGCTTTATTCTCGTGTTAATTTTAGTACCCTGTCTAAACGGGTTCAGGAACTACCGGTTCCCAAAGTGAACTCAGATTTGGATTTTGTGGTATTGTTTACGTTTTGATTTTTTTTTATTTCGCTTAAAGTAAAAGCTTTGGACCAAGAAAAGCACCAGTTTACCTAGGTTTTCGGGTGCGCTGAACACAAAAACAATAACAGTTTGAGTTTATCTACAATAGGAAAAAAGTTTACAAAATTTTGACAAAAATTTAAAAATTCACTTTGTTGATTTAAGTTTTCTCGTAAACCAAACAAGTTAGAAGGCTAATATTTTAGAAGTAATATGGCCTTTTTCATAATAGGACTTACACGAGTTAAAATAGTGCAAATTCATTATTCAAAAAAATCTTGTAAAAAAATTTCCGACCAAATGAGTACCCCAAAATCGCATATTTTCAGGTTTTAAAAATACTTTCCGTTGAGTTATGAAATCACTTAATAGCTTACTTTATACCTTTCCGTACTTGCTTTATTCTCGTGTTAATTTTAGTACCCTGTCTAAACGGGTTCAGGAACTACCGGTTCCCAAAGTGAACTCAGATTTGGATTTTGGGGTATTGTTTACGTTTTGATTTTTTTTTATTTCGCTTAAAGTAAAAGCTTTGGACCAAGAAAAGCATCAGTTTACCTAGGTTTTCGGGTGCGCTGAACACAAAAACAATAACAGTTTGAGTTTATCTACAATAGGAAAAAAGTTTAAAAAATTTTGACAAAAATTTAAAAATTCACTTTGTTGATTTAAGTTTTCTCGTAAACCAAACAAGTTACAAGGCTAATATTTTAGAAGTAATATGGCCTTTTTCATAATAGGACTTACATGAGTTAAAATAGTGCAAATTCATTATCCAAAAAAATCTTGTAAAAAAATTTCCGACCAAATGAGTACCCCAAAATCGCATATTTTCAGGTTTTAAAAATACTTTCCGTTGAGTTATGAAATCACTTAATAGCTTACTTTATACCTTTCGGTACTTGCTTTATTCTCGTGTTAATTTTAGTCCCCTGTCTAAACTGGTTCAGGAACTACCGGTTCCCAAAGTGAACTCAGATTTGGATTTTGGGGTATTGTTTACGTTTTGATTTTTTTTTATTTCGCTTAAAGTAAAAGCTTTGGACCAAGAAAAGCACCAGTTTACCTAGGTTTTCGGGTGCGCTGAACACAAAAACAATAACAGTTTGAATTTATCTACAATAGGAAAAAAGTTTACAAAATTTTGACAAAAATTTAAAAATTCACTTTGTTGATTTAAGTTTTCTCGTAAACCAAACAAGTTACAAGGCTAATATTTTAGAAGTAATATGGCCTTTTTCATAATAGGACTTACATGAGTTAAAATAGTGCAAATTCATTATTCAAAAAAATCTTGTAAAAAAATTTCCTACCAAATGAGTACCCCAAAATCGCATATTTTCAGGTTTTAAAAATACTTTCCGTTGAGTTATGAAATCACTTAATAGCTTACTTTATACCTTTCCGTACTTGCTTTATTCTCGTGTTAATTTTAGTACCCTGTCTAAACGGGTTCAGGAACTACCGGTTCCCAAAGTGAACTCAGATTTGGATTTCGGGGTATTGTTTTACTTTTGATTTTTTTTTATTTCGCCTGAAGTTAAAGCTTTGGACCAAGAAAAGCACCAGTTTACCGAGGTTTTCGGGTGCGCTGAACACAAAAACAATAACAGTTTGAGTCTATCTGCATTAGGAAAAATTTTACAAAATTTTCACAAAAATTTAAAAACTCACATTTTTTATTTAAGTTTTCTCGTAAGCCAAACAAGTTACAAGGCTAATATTTTAGACGTAGTATGACCTTTTCTATATAATAGCACTTACAGGAAATAAAAATCTTGTAAAATTTTTTTTTCCCAAAAATTTTTTTCTATTTTTTTTATTTTCTTTTGGAATTTTTTTTTCAAAAATTTTTTTTCCCAAATTTTTTTTTCCAAAAATTTTTTTCTATTTTTTTTTTATCTTTTAACAAAATTTGTTTTTTCCAATTTTTTTTTTTCATTTTCTTTTTCCAAAATTTTTTTTATAATTTTTTTTTATAATTCTTTTTTCAATTTCATTTTATAATTTTTTTTTCAAATTTTTTTTTTATTTCCTTGTCCAAAATTTGTTTTTTCCAAATTTTTTTTATATTTTTTTATAACTTTTTTTAACAAAAATTTTTTTTCAAATTTTTTTTTAACATTTTTTTTCCCAAAATTTGTTTTTTACAAATTTATTTTTTCCAAAACTTTTTCTATTTTTATTTTCTTTTAACAAATTTTTTTTCCCAATTTTTCTTTTCATTTTCTTTTTCCAAATTTTTTTAAAAATTTTTTTATATTTTTTTTCAAAATTTTTTTTTCCAAATTTTTTTTCCAAAAATTTTTACAATTTTTTTTTATATTTTCTTTTCCCAAAATTTGTTTTTTCCAAATTTTTTTTCAATTTTTTTTTATAACTTTTTTAAAAATTTCCGACCAAATGAGTACCCCAAAATCGCATATTTTCAAGTTTTAAAAATACTTTCCGTTGAGTTATGAAATCACTTAATAGCTTACTTTATACCTTTCCGTACTTGCTTTATTCTCGTGTTAATTTTAGTCCCCTGTCTAAACTGGTTCAGGAACTACCGGTTCCCAAAGTGAACTCAGATTTGGATTTTGGGGTATTGTTTACGTTTTGATTTTTTTTTATTTCGCTTAAAGTAAAAGCTTTGGACCAAGAAAAGCACCAGTTTACCTAGGTTTTCGGGTGCGCTGAACACAAAAACAATAACAGTTTGAGTTTATCTACAATAGGAAAAAAGTTTACAAAATTTTGACAAAAATTTAAAAATTCACTTTGTTGATTTAAGTTTTCTCGTAAACCAAACAAGTTACAAGGCTAATATTTTAGAAGTAATATGGCCTTTTTCATAATAGGACTTACATGAGTTAAAATAGTGCAAATTCATTATTCAAAAAAATCGTGCAAAAAATTTCCGACCAAATGAGTACCCCAAAATCGCATATTTTCAGGTTTTAAAAATACTTTCCGTTGAGTTATGAAATCACTTAATAGCTTACTTTATACCTTTCCGTACTTGCTTTATTCTCGTGTTAATTTTAGTACCCTGTCTAAACGGGTTCAGGAACTACCGGTTCCCAAAGTGAACTCAGATTTGGATTTTGGGGTATTGTTTACGTTTTGATTTTTTTTTATTTCGCTTAAAGTAAAAGCTTTGGACCAAGAAAAGCATCAGTTTACCTAGGTTTTCGGGTGCACTGAACACAAAAACAATAACAGTTTGAGTTTATCTACAATAGGAAAAAAGTTTAAAAAATTTTGACAAAAATTTAAAAATTCACTTTGTTGATTTAAGTTTTCTCGTAAACCAAACAAGTTACAAGGCTAATATTTTAGAAGTAATATGGCCTTTTTCATAATAGGACTTACATGAGTTAAAATAGTGCAAATTCATTATTCAAAAAAATCTTGTAAAGAAATTTCCGACCAAATGAGTACCCCAAAATCGCATATTTTCAGGTTTTAAAAATACTTTCCGTTGAGTTATGAAATCACTTAATAGCTTACTTTATACCTTTCCGTACTTGCTTTATTCTCGTGTTAATTTTAGTCCCCTGTCTAAACTGGTTCAGGAACTACCGGTTCCCAAAGTGAACTCAGATTTGGATTTTGGGGTATTGTTTACGTTTTGATTTTTTTTTTATTTCGCTTAAAGTAAAAGCTTTGGACCAAGAAAAGCACCAGTTTACCTAGGTTTTCGGGTGCGCTGAACACAAAAACAATAACAGTTTGAGTTTATCTACAATAGGAAAAAAGTTTACAAAATTTTGACAAAAATTTAAAAATTCACTTTGTTGATTTAAGTTTTCTCGTAAACCAAACAAGTTACAAGGCTAATATTTTAGAAGTAATATGGCCTTTTTCATAATAGGACTTACATGAGTTAAAATAGTGCAAATTCATTATTCAAAAAAATCTTGTAAAAAAATTTCCGACCAAATGAGTACCCCAAAATCGCATATTTTCAGGTTTTAAAAATACTTTCCGTTGAGTTATGAAATCACTTAATAGCTTACTTTATACCTTTCCGTACTTGCTTTATTCTAGTGTTAATTTTAGTACCCTGTCTAAACGGGTTCAGGAACTACCGGTTCCCAAAGTGAACTCAGATTAGGATTTTGGGGTATTGTTTACGTTTTGATTTTTTTTTATTTCGCCTAAAGTAAAAGCTTTGGACCAAGAAAAGCATCAGTTTACCTAGGTTTTCGGGTGCGCTGAACACAAAAACAATAACAGTTTGAGTTTATCTACAATAGGAAAAAAGTTTAAAAAATTTTGACAAAAATTTAAAAATTCACTTTGTTGATTTAAGTTTTCTCGTAAACCAAACAAGTTACAAAGCTAATATTTTAGAAGTAATATGGCCTTTTTCATAATAGGACTTACATGAGTTAAAATAGTGCAAATTCATTATTCAAAAAAATCTTGTAAAAAAATTTCCGACCAAATGAGTACCCCAAAATCGCATATTTTCAGGTTTTAAAAATACTTTCCGTTGAGTTATGAAATCACTTAATAGCTTACTTTATACCTTTCCGTACTTGCTTTATTCTCGTGTTAATTTTAGTACCCTGTCTAAACGGGTTCAGGAACTACCGGTTCCCAAAGTGAACTCAGATTTGGATTTTGGGGTATTGTTTACGTTTTGATTTTTTTTTATTTCGCTTAAAGTAAAAGCTTTGGACCAAGAAAAGCATCAGTTTACCTAGGTTTTCGGGTGCGCTGAACACAAAAACAATAACAGTTTGAGTTTATCTACAATAGGAAAAAAGTTTAAAAAATTTTGACAAAAATTTAAAAATTCACTTTGTTGATTTAAGTTTTCTCGTAAACCAAACAAGTTACAAGGCTAATATTTTAGAAGTAATATGGCCTTTTTCATAATAGGACTTACATGAGTTAAAATAGTGCAAATTCATTATTCAAAAAAATCTTGTAAAAAAATTTCCGACCAAATGAGTACCCCAAAATCGCATATTTTCAGGTTTTAAAAATACTTTCCGTTGAGTTATGAAATCACTTAATAGCTTACTTTATACCTTTCGGTACTTGCTTTATTCTCGTGCTAATTTTAGTCCCCTGTCTAAACTGGTTCAGGAACTACCGGTTCCCAAAGTGAACTCAGATTTGGATTTTGGGGTATTGTTTACGTTTTGATTTTTTTTTATTTCGCTTAAAGTAAAAGCTTTGGACCAAGAAAAGCATCAGTTTACCTAGGTTTTCGGGTGCACTGAACACAAAAACAATAACAGTTTGAGTTTATCTACAATAGGAAAAAAGTTTACAAAATTTTGACAAAAATTTAAAAATTCACTTTGTTGATTTAAGTTTTCTCGTAAACCAAACAAGTTACAAGGCTAATATTTTAGAAGTAATATGGCCTTTTTCATAATAGGACTTACATGAGTTAAAATAGTGCAAATTCATTATTCAAAAAAATCTTGTAAAAAAATTTCCGACCAAATGAGTACCCCAAAATCGCATATTTTCTGGTTTTAAAAATACTTTCCGTTGAGTTATGAAATCACTTAATAGCTTACTTTATACCTTTCGGTACTTGCTTTATTCTCGTGTTAATTTTAGTCCCCTGTCTAAACTGGTTCAGGAACTACCGGTTCCCAAAGTGAACTCAGATTTGGATTTTGGGGTATTGTTTACGTTTTGATTTTTTTTTATTTCGCTTAAAGTAAAAGCTTTGGACCAAGAAAAGCATCAGTTTACCTAGGTTTTCGGGTGCACTGAACACAAAAATAATAACAGTTTGAGTTTATCTACAATAGGAAAAAAGTTTACAAAATTTTGACAAAAATTTAAAAATTCACTTTGTTGATTTAAGTTTTCTCGTAAACCAAACAAGTTACAAGGCTAATATTTTAGAAGTAATATGGCCTTTTTCATAATAGGACTTACATGAGTTAAAATAGTGCAAATTCATTATTCAAAAAAATCTTGTAAAAAAATTTCCGACCAAATGAGTACCCCAAAATCGCATATTTTCAGGTTTTAAAAATACTTTCCGTTGAGTTATGAAATCACTTAATAGCTTACTTTATACCTTTCCGTACTTGCTTTATTCTCGTGTTAATTTTAGTACCCTGTCTAAACGGGTTCAGGAACTACCGGTTCCCAAAGTGAACTCAGATTTGGATTTTGGGGTATTGTTTACGTTTTGATTTTTTTTTATTTCGCTTAAAGTAAAAGCTTTGGAACAAGAGAAGCATCAGTTTACCTAGGTTTTCGGGTGCGCTGAACACAAAAACAATAACAGTTTGAGTTTATCTACAATAGGAAAAAAGTTTACAAAATTTTGACAAAAATTTAAAAATTCACTTTGTTGATTTAAGTTTTCTCGTAAACCAAACAAGTTACAAGGCTAATATTTTAGAAGTAATATGGCCTTTTTCATAATAGGACTTACATGAGTTAAAATAGTGCAAATTCATTATCCAAAAAAATCTTGTAAAAAAATTTCCGACCAAATGAGTACCCCAAAATCGCATATTTTCAGGTTTTAAAAATACTTTCCGTTGAGTTATGAAATCACTTAATAGCTTACTTTATACCTTTCGGTACTTGCTTTATTCTCGTGTTAATTTTAGTCCCCTGTCTAAACTGGTTCAGGAACTACCGGTTCCCAAAGTGAACTCAGATTTGGATTTTGGGATATTGTTTACGTTTTGATATTTTTTTATTTCGCTTAAAGTAAAAGCTTTGGACCAAGAAAAACATCAGTTTACCTAGGTTTTCGGGTGCGCTGAACACAAAAACAATAACAGTTTGAGTTTATCTACAATAGGAAAAAAGTTTAAAAAATTTTGACAAAAATTTAAAAATTCACTTTGTTGATTTAAGTTTTCTCGTAAACCAAACAAGTTACAAGGCTAATATTTTAGAAGTAATATGGCCTTTTTCATAATAGGACTTACATGAGTTAAAATAGTGCAAATTCATTATTCAAAAAAATCTTGTAAAAAAATTTCCTACCAAATGAGTACCCCAAAATCGCATATTTTCAGGTTTTAAAAATACTTTCCGTTGAGTTATGAAATCACTTAATAGCTTACTTTATACCTTTTCGTACTTGCTTTATTCCCGTGTTAATTTTAGTACCCTGTCTAAACGGGTTCAGGAACTACCGGTTCCCAAAGTGAACTCAGATTTGGATTTCGGGGCATTGTTTTACTTTTGATTTTTTTTATTTCGCCTGAAGTTAAAGCTTTGGACCAAGAAAAGCACCAGTTTACCTAGGTTTTCGGGTGCGCTGAACACAAAAACAATAACAGTTTAAGTTTATCTACAATAGGAAAAAAGTTTAAAAAATTTTGACAAAAATTTAAAAATTCACTTTGTTGATTTAAGTTTTCTCGTAAACCAAACAAGTTACAAGGCTAATATTTTAGAAGTAATATGGCCTTTTTCATAATAGGACTTACATGAGTTAAAATAGTGCAAATTCATTATTCAAAAAAATCTTGTAAAAAAATTTCCTACCAAATGAGTACCCCAAAATCGCATATTTTCAGGTTTTAAAAATACTTTCCGTTGAGTTATGAAATCACTTAATAGCTTACTTTATACCTTTTCGTACTTGCTTTATTCTTGTGTTAATTTTAGTACCCTGTCTAAACGGGTTCAGGAACTACCGGTTCCCAAAGTGAACTCAGATTTGGATTTTGGGGTATTGTTTACGTTTTGATTTTTTTTTTATTTCGCTTAAAGTAAAAGCTTTGGACCAAGAAAAGCATCAGTTTACCTAGGTTTTCGGGTGCGCTGAACACAAAAACAATAACAGTTTGAGTTTATCTACAATAGGAAAAAAGTTTACAAAATTTTGACAAAAATTTAAAAATTCACTTTGTTGATTTAAGTTTTCTCGTAAACCAAACAAGTTACAAGGCTAATATTTTAGAAGTAATATGGCCTTTTTCATAATAGGACTTACATGAGTTAAAATAGTGCAAATTCATTATTCAAAAAAATCTTGTAAAAAAATTTCCGACCAAATGGGTACCCCAAAATCGCATATTTTCAGGTTTTAAAAATACTTTCCGTTAAGTTATGAAATCACTTAATAGCTTACTTTATACCTTTCGGCACTTGCTTCATTCTCGTGTTAATTATAGTCCCGTGTCTAAATTGGTTCAGAAACTACCGGTTCCCAAAGTGAACTCGGTTTTGAATTTCGGGGCATTTTTTTCCTTTTGATTTTTTTTTTATTTCGCCTGACGTAAAAGCTTTGGACCAAGAAAAGCACCAGTTTCCCTAGATTTTCGGGTGCGCTGAACACAAAAACAATAACAGTTTGAGTTTATCTACAATAGGAAAAAAGTTTACAAAATTTTGACAAAAATTTAAAAATTCACTTTGTTGATTTAAGTTTTCTCGTAAACCAAACAAGTTACAAGGCTAATATTTTAGAAGTAATATGGCCTTTTTCATAATAGGACTTACATGAGTTAAAATAGTGCAAATTCATTATTCAAAAAAATCTTGTAAAAAAATTTCCGACCAAATGAGTACCCCAAAATCGCATATTTTCAGGTTTTAAAAATACTTTCCGTTGAGTTATGAAATCACTTAATAGCTTACTTTATACCTTTTCGTACTTGCTTTATTCTCGTGTTAATTTTAGTACCCTGTCTAAACGGGTTCAGGAACTACCGGTTCCCAAAGTGAACTCAGATTTGGATTTTGGGGTATTGTTTACGTTTTGATTTTTTTTTTATTTCGCTTAAAGTAAAAGCTTTGGACCAAGAAAAGCATCAGTTTACCTAGGTTTTCGGGTGCGCTGAACACAAAAACAATAACAGTTTGAGTTTATCTACAATAGGAAAAAAGTTTAAAAAATTTTGACAAAAATTTAAAAATTCACTTTGTTGATTTAAGTTTTCTCGTAAACCAAACAAGTTACAAGGCTAATATTTTAGAAGTAATATGGCCTTTTTCATAATAGGACTTACATGAGTTAAAATAGTGCAAATTCATTATTCAAAAAAATCTTGTAAAAAAATTTCCGACCAAATGGGTACCCCAAAATCGCATATTTTCAGGTTTTAAAAATACTTTCCGTTAAGTTATGAAATCACTTAATAGCTTACTTTATACCTTTCGGCACTTGCTTCATTCTCGTGTTAATTATAGTCCCGTGTCTAAATTGGTTCAGAAACTACCGGTTCCCAAAGTGAACTCGGTTTTGAATTTCGGGGCATTTTTTTCCTTTTGATTTTTTTTTTATTTCGCCTGAAGTAAAAGCTTTGGACCAAGAAAAGCACCAGTTTCCCTAGATTTTCGGGTGCGCTGAACACAAAAACAATAACAGTTTGAGTTTATCTACAATAGGAAAAAAGTTTACAAAATTTTGACAAAAATTTAAAAATTCACTTTGTTGATTTAAGTTTTCTCGTAAACCAAACAAGTTACAAGGCTAATATTTTAGAAGTAATATGGCCTTTTTCATAATAGGACTTACATGAGTTAAAATAGTGCAAATTCATTATTCAAAAAAATCTTGTAAAAAAATTTCCGACCAAATGAGTACCCCAAAATCGCATATTTTCAGGTTTTAAAAATACTTTCCGTTGAGTTATGAAATCACTTAATAGCTTACTTTATACCTTTCGGTACTTGCTTTATTCTCGTGTTAATTTTAGTCCCCTGTCTAAACTGGTTCAGGAACTACCGGTTCCCAAAGTGAACTCAGATTTGGATTTTGGGGTATTGTTTACGTTTTGATTTTTTTTTTATTTCGCTTAAAGTAAAAGCTTTGGACCAAGAAAAGCATCAGTTTACCTAGGTTTTCGGGTGCGCTGAACACAAAAACAATAACAGTTTGAGTTTATCTACAATAGGAAAAAAGTTTACAAAATTTTGACAAAAATTTAAAAATTCACTTTGTTGATTTAAGTTTTCTCGTAAACCAAACAAGTTACAAGGCTAATATTTTAGAAGTAATATGGCCTTTTTCATAATAGGACTTACATGAGTTAAAATAGTGCAAATTCATTATTCAAAAAAATCTTGTAAAAAAATTTCCGACCAAATGGGTACCCCAAAATCGCATATTTTCAGGTTTTAAAAATACTTTCCGTTGAGTTATGAAATCACTTAATAGCTTACTTTATACCTTTCGGTACTTGCTTTATTCTCGTGTTAATTTTAGTCCCCTGTCTAAACTGGTTCAGGAACTACCGGTTCCCAAAGTGAACTCAGATTTGGATTTTGGGGTATTGTTTACGTTTTGATTTTTTTTTATTTCGCTTAAAGTAAAAGCTTTGGACCAAGAAAAGCATCAGTTTACCTAGGTTTTCGGGTGCGCTGAACACAAAAACAATAACAGTTTGAGTTTATCTACAATAGGAAAAAAGTTTACAAAATTTTGACAAAAATTTAAAAATTCACTTTGTTGATTTAAGTTTTCTCGTAAACCAAACAAGTTACAAGGCTAATATTTTAGAAGTAATATGGCCTTTTTCATAATAGGACTTACATGAGTTAAAATAGTGCAAATTCATTATTCAAAAAAATCTTGTAAAAAAATTTCCGACCAAATGAGTACCCCAAAATCGCATATTTTCAGGTTTTAAAAATACTTTCCGTTGAGTTATGAAATCACTTAATAGCTTACTTTATACCTTTCCGTACTTGCTTTATTCTCGTGTTAATTTTAGTACCCTGTCTAAACGGGTTCAGGAACTACCGGTTCCCAAAGTGAACTCAGATTTGGATTTTGGGGTATTGTTTACGTTTTGATTTTTTTTTATTTCGCTTAAAGTAAAAGCTTTGGACCAAGAAAAGCATCAGTTTACCTAGGTTTTCGGGTGCGCTGAACACAAAAACAATAACAGTTTGAGTTTATCTACAATAGGAAAAAAGTTTACAAAATTTTGACAAAAATTTAAAAATTCACTTTGTTGATTTAAGTTTTCTCGTAAACCAAACAAGTTACAAGGCTAATATTTTAGAAGAAATATGGCCTTTTTAATAATAGGACTTACATGAGTTAAAATAGTGCAAATTCATTATCCAAAAAAATCTTGTAAAAAAATTTCCGACCAAATGAGTACCCCAAAATCCCATATTTTCAGGTTTTAAAAATACTTTCCGTTGAGTTATGAAATCACTTAATAGCTTACTTTATACCTTTCGGTACTTGCTTTATTCTCGTGTTAATTTTAGTCCCCTGTCTAAACTGGTTCAGGAACTACCGGTTCCCAAAGTGAACTCAGATTTGGATTTTGGGGTATTGTTTACGTTTTGATATTTTTTTATTTCGCTTAAAGTAAAAGCTTTGGACCAAGAAAAACATCAGTTTACCTAGGTTTTCGGGTGCGCTGAACACAAAAACAATAACAGTTTGAGTTTATCTACAATAGGAAAAAAGTTTAAAAAATTTTGACAAAAATTTAAAAATTCACTTTGTTGATTTAAGTTTTCTCGTAAACCAAACAAGTTACAAGGCTAATATTTTAGAAGTAATATGGCCTTTTTCATAATAGGACTTACATGAGTTAAAATAGTGCAAATTCATTATTCAAAAAAATCTTGTAAAAAAATTTCCTACCAAATGAGTACCCCAAAATCGCATATTTTCAGGTTTTAAAAATACTTTCCGTTGAGTTATGAAATCACTTAATAGCTTACTTTATACCTTTTCGTACTTGCTTTATTCTTGTGTTAATTTTAGTACCCTGTCTAAACGGGTTCAGGAACTACCGGTTCCCAAAGTGAACTCAGATTTGGATTTCGGGGCATTGTTTTACTTTTGATTTTTTTTTATTTCGCCTGAAGTTAAAGCTTTGGACCAAGAAAAGCACCAGTTTACCTAGGTTTTCGGGTGCGCTGAACACAAAAACAATAACAGTTTAAGTTTATCTACAATAGGAAAAAAGTTTATAAAATTTTGACAAAAATTTAAAAATTCACTTTGTTGATTTAAGTTTTCTCGTAAACCAAACAAGTTACAAGGCTAATATTTTAGAAGTAATATGGCCTTTTTCATAATAGGACTTACATGAGTTAAAATAGTGCAAATTCATTATTCAAAAAAATCTTGTAAAAAAATTTCCGACCAAATGGGTACCCCAAAATCGCATATTTTCAGGTTTTAAAAATACTTTCCGTTAAGTTATGAAATCACTTAATAGCTTACTTTATACCTTTCGGCACTTGCTTCATTCTCGTGTTAATTATAGTCCCGTGTCTAAATTGGTTCAGAAACTACCGGTTCTCAAAGTGAACTCAGATTTGGATTTTGGGGTATTGTTTACGTTTTGATTTTTTTTTTATTTCGCTTAAAGTAAAAGCTTTGGACCAAGAAAAGCATCAGTTTACCTAGGTTTTCGGGTGCGCTGAACACAAAAACAATAACAGTTTGAGTTTATCTACAATAGGAAAAAAGTTTAAAAAATTTTGACAAAAATTTAAAAATTCACTTTGTTGATTTAAGTTTTCTCGTAAACCAAACAAGTTACAAGGCTAATATTTTAGAAGTAATATGGCCTTTTTCATAATAGGACTTACATGAGTTAAAATAGTGCAAATTCATTATTCAAAAAAATCTTGTAAAAAAATTTCCGACCAAATGGGTACCCCAAAATCGCATATTTTCAGGTTTTAAAAATACTTTCCGTTAAGTTATGAAATCACTTAATAGCTTACTTTATACCTTTCGGCACTTGCTTCATTCTCGTGTTAATTATAGTCCCGTGTCTAAATTGGTTCAGAAACTACCGGTTCCCAAAGTGAACTCGGTTTTGAATTTCGGGGCATTTTTTTCCTTTTGATTTTTTTTTTATTTCGCCTGAAGTAAAAGCTTTGGACCAAGAAAAGCACCAGTTTCCCTAGATTTTCGGGTGCGCTGAACACAAAAACAATAACAGTTTGAGTTTATCTACAATAGGAAAAAAGTTTACAAAATTTTGACAAAAATTTAAAAATTCACTTTGTTGATTTAAGTTTTCTCGTAAACCAAACAAGTTACAAGGCTAATATTTTAGAAGTAATATGGCCTTTTTCATAATAGGACTTACATGAGTTAAAATAGTGCAAATTCATTATTCAAAAAAATCTTGTAAAAAAATTTCCGACCAAATGAGTACCCCAAAATCGCATATTTTCAGGTTTTAAAAATACTTTCCGTTGAGTTATGAAATCACTTAATAGCTTACTTTATACCTTTCCGTACTTGCTTTATTCTCGTGTTAATTTTAGTACCCTGTCTAAACGGGTTCAGGAACTACCGGTTCCCAAAGTGAACTCAGATTTGGATTTTGGGGTATTGTTTACGTTTTGATTTTTTTTTTATTTCGCTTAAAGTAAAAGCTTTGGACCAAGAAAAGCATCAGTTTACCTAGGTTTTCGGGTGCGCTGAACACAAAAACAATAACAGTTTGAGTTTATCTGCAATAGGAAAAAAGTTTAAAAAATTTTGACAAAAATTTAAAAATTCACTTTGTTGATTTAAGTTTTCTCGTAAACCAAACAAGTTACAAGGCTAATATTTTAGAAGTAATATGGCCTTTTTCATAATAGGACTTACATGAGTTAAAATAGTGCAAATTCATTATTCAAAAAAATCTTGTAAAAAAATTTCCGACCAAATGGGTACCCCAAAATCGCATATTTTCAGGTTTTAAAAATACTTTCCGTTAAGTTATGAAATCACTTAATAGCTTACTTTATACCTTTCGGCACTTGCTTCATTCTCGTGTTAATTATAGTCCCGTGTCTAAATTGGTTCAGAAACTACCGGTTCCCAAAGTGAACTCGGTTTTGAATTTCGGGGCATTTTTTTCCTTTTGATTTTTTTTTTATTTCGCCTGAAGTAAAAGCTTTGGACCAAGAAAAGCACCAGTTTCCCTAGATTTTCGGGTGCGCTGAACACAAAAACAATAACAGTTTGAGTTTATCTACAATAGGAAAAAAGTTTACAAAATTTTGACAAAAATTTAAAAATTCACTTTGTTGATTTAAGTTTTCTCGTAAACCAAACAAGTTACAAGGCTAATATTTTAGAAGTAATATGGCCTTTTTCATAATAGGACTTACATGAGTTAAAATAGTGCAAATTCATTATTCAAAAAAATCTTGTAAAAAAATTTCCGACCAAATGAGTACCCCAAAATCGCATATTTTCAGGTTTTAAAAATACTTTCCGTTGAGTTATGAAATCACTTAATAGCTTACTTTATACCTTTCCGTACTTGCTTTATTCTCGTGTTAATTTTAGTACCCTGTCTAAACGGGTTCAGGAACTACCGGTTCCCAAAGTGAACTCAGATTTGGATTTTGGGGTATTGTTTACGTTTTGATTTTTTTTTTATTTCGCTTAAAGTAAAAGCTTTGGACCAAGAAAAGCATCAGTTTACCTAGGTTTTCGGGTGCGCTGAACACAAAAACAATAACAGTTTGAGTTTATCTACAATAGGAAAAAAGTTTAAAAAATTTTGACAAAAATTTAAAAATTCACTTTGTTGATTTAAGTTTTCTCGTAAACCAAACAAGTTACAAGGCTAATATTTTAGAAGTAATATGGCCTTTTTCATAATAGGACTTACATGAGTTAAAATAGTGCAAATTCATTATTCAAAAAAATCTTGTAAAAAAATTTCCGACCAAATGGGTACCCCAAAATCGCATATTTTCAGGTTTTAAAAATACTTTCCGTTAAGTTATGAAATCACTTAATAGCTTACTTTATACCTTTCGGCACTTGCTTCATTCTCGTGTTAATTATAGTCCCGTGTCTAAATTGGTTCAGAAACTACCGGTTCCCAAAGTGAACTCGGTTTTGAATTTCGGGGCATTTTTTTCCTTTTGATTTTTTTTTTATTTCGCCTGAAGTAAAAGCTTTGGACCAAGAAAAGCACCAGTTTCCCTAGATTTTCGGGTGCGCTGAACACAAAAACAATAACAGTTTGAGTTTATCTACAATAGGAAAAAAGTTTACAAAATTTTGACAAAAATTTAAAAATTCACTTTGTTGATTTAAGTTTTCTCGTAAACCAAACAAGTTACAAGGCTAATATTTTAGAAGTAATATGGCCTTTTTCATAATAGGACTTACATGAGTTAAAATAGTGCAAATTCATTATTCAAAAAAATCTTGTAAAAAAATTTCCGACCAAATGAGTACCCCAAAATCGCATATTTTCAGGTTTTAAAAATACTTTCCGTTGAGTTATGAAATCACTTAATAGCTTACTTTATACCTTTCCGTACTTGCTTTATTCTCGTGTTAATTTTAGTACCCTGTCTAAACGGGTTCAGGAAGTACCGGTTCCCAAAGTGAACTCAGATTTGGATTTTGGGGTATTGTTTACGTTTTGATTTTTTTTTATTTCGCTTAAAGTAAAAGCTTTGGACCAAGAAAAGCATCAGTTTACCTAGGTTTTCGGGTGCGCTGAACACAAAAACAATAACAGTTTGAGTTTATCTACAATAGGAAAAAAGTTTAAAAAATTTTGACAAAAATTTAAAAATTCACTTTGTTGATTTAAGTTTTCTCGTAAACCAAACAAGTTACAAGGCTAATATTTTAGAAGTAATATGGCCTTTTTCATAATAGGACTTACATGAGTTAAAATAGTGCAAATTCATTATTCAAAAAAATCTTGTAAAAAAATTTCCGACCAAATGGGTACCCCAAAATCGCATATTTTCAGGTTTTAAAAATACTTTCCGTTAAGTTATGAAATCACTTAATAGCTTACTTTATACCTTTCGGCACTTGCTTCATTCTCGTGTTAATTATAGTCCCGTGTCTAAATTGGTTCAGAAACTACCGGTTCCCAAAGTGAACTCGGTTTTGAATTTCGGGGCATTTTTTTCCTTTTGATTTTTTTTTTATTTCGCCTGAAGTAAAAGCTTTGGACCAAGAAAAGCACTAGTTTCCCTAGATTTTCGGGTGCGCTGAACACAAAAACAATAACAGTTTGAGTTTATCTACAATAGGAAAAAAGTTTACAAAATTTTGACAAAAATTTAAAAATTCACTTTGTTGATTTAACTTTTCTCGTAAACCAAACAAGTTACAAGGCTAATATTTTAGAAGTAATATGACCTTTTTCATAATAGGACTTACATGAGTTAAAATAGTGCAAATTCATTATTCAAAAAAATCTTGTAAAAAAATTTCCGACCAAATGAGTACCCCAAAATCGCATATTTTCAGGTTTTAAAAATACTTTCCGTTGAGTTATGAAATCACTTAATAGCTTACTTTATACCTTTCCGTACTTGCTTTATTCTCGTGTTAATTTTAGTACCCTGTCTAAACGGGTTCAGGAACTACCGGTTCCCAAAGTGAACTCAGATTTGGATTTTGGGGTATTGTTTACGTTTTGATTTTTTTTTATTTCGCTTAAAGTAAAAGCTTTGGACCAAGAAAAGCATCAGTTTACCTAGATTTTCGGGTGCGCTGAACACAAAAACAATAACAGTTTGAGTTTATCTACAATAGGAAAAAAGTTTAAAAAATTTTGACAAAAATTTAAAAATTCACTTTGTTGATTTAAGTTTTCTCGTAAACCAAACAAGTTACAAGGCTAATATTTTAGAAGTAATATGGCCTTTTTCATAATAGGACTTACATGAGTTAAAATAGTGCAAATTCATTATTCAAAAAAATCTTGTAAAAAAATTTCCGACCAAATGGGTACCCCAAAATCGCATATTTTCAGGTTTTAAAAATACTTTCCGTTAAGTTATGAAATCACTTAATAGCTTACTTTATACCTTTCGGCACTTGCTTCATTCTCGTGTTAATTATAGTCCCGTGTCTAAATTGGTTCAGAAACTACCGGTTCCCAAAGTGAACTCGGTTTTGAATTTCGGGGCATTTTTTTCCTTTTGATTTTTTTTTTATTTCGCCTGAAGTAAAAGCTTTGGACCAAGAAAAGCACCAGTTTCCCTAGATTTTCGGGTGCGCTGAACACAAAAACAATAACAGTTTGAGTTTATCTACAATAGGAAAAAAGTTTACAAAATTTTGACAAAAATTTAAAAATTCACTTTGTTGATTTAAGTTTTCTCGTAAACCAAACAAGTTACAAGGCTAATATTTTAGAAGTAATATGGCCTTTTTCATAATAGGACTTACATGAGTTAAAATAGTGCAAATTCATTATTCAAAAAAATCTTGTAAAAAAATTTCCGACCAAATGAGTACCCCAAAATCGCATATTTTCAGGTTTTAAAAATACTTTCCGTTGAGTTATGAAATCACTTAATAGCTTACTTTATACCTTTCCGTACTTGCTTTATTCTCGTGTTAATTTTAGTACCCTGTCTAAACGGGTTCAGGAACTACCGGTTCCCAAAGTGAACTCAGATTTGGATTTTGGGGTATTGTTTACGTTTTGATTTTTTTTTATTTCGCTTAAAGTAAAAGCTTTGGACCAAGAAAAGCATCAGTTTACCTAGGTTTTCGGGTGCGCTGAACACAAAAACAATAACAGTTTGAGTTTATCTACAATAGGAAAAAAGTTTAAAAAATTTTGACAAAAATTTAAAAATTCACTTTGTTGATTTAAGTTTTCTCGTAAACCAAACAAGTTACAAGGCTAATATTTTAGAAGTAATATGGCCTTTTTCATAATAGGACTTACATGAGTTAAAATAGTGCAAATTCATTATTCAAAAAAATCTTGTAAAAAAATTTCCGACCAAATGGGTACCCCAAAATCGCATATTTTCAGGTTTTAAAAATACTTTCCGTTAAGTTATGAAATCACTTAATAGCTTACTTTATACCTTTCGGCACTTGCTTCATTCTCGTGTTAATTATAGTCCCGTATCTAAATTGGTTCAGAAACTACCGGTTCCCAAAGTGAACTCGGTTTTGAATTTCGGGGCATTTTTTTCCTTTTGATTTTTTTTTATTTCGCCTGAAGTAAAAGCTTTGGACCAAGAAAAGCACCAGTTTACCTAGGTTTTCGGGTGCGCTGAACACAAAAACAATAACAGTTTGAGTTTATCTACAATAGGAAAAAAGTTTAAAAAATTTTGACAAAAATTTAAAAATTCACTTTGTTGATTTAAGTTTTCTCGTAAACCAAACAAGTTACAAGGCTAATATTTTAGAAGTAATATGGCCTTTTTCATAATAGGACTTACATGAGTTAAAATAGTGCAAATTCATTATTCAAAAAAATCTTGTAAAAAAATTTCCGACCAAATGGGTACCCCAAAATCGCATATTTTCAGGTTTTAAAAATACTTTCCGTTAAGTTATGAAATTACTTAATAGCTTACTTTATACCTTTCCGTACTTGCTTTATTCTCGTGTTAATTTTAGTACCCTGTCTAAACGGGTTCAGGAACTACCGGTTCCCAAAGTGAACTCGGTTTTGAATTTCGGGGCATTTTTTTCCTGTTGATTTTTTTTTTATTTCGCTTAAAGTAAAAGCTTTGGACCAAGAAAAGCACCAGTTTCCCTAGATTTTCGGGTGCGCTGAACACAAAAACAATAACAGTTTGAGTTTATCTACAATAGGAAAAAAGTTTACAAAATTTTGACAAAAATTTAAAAATTCACTTTGTTGATTTAAGTTTTCTCGTAAACCAAACAAGTTACAAGGCTAATATTTTAGAAGTAATATGGCCTTTTTCATAATAGGACTTACATGAGTTAAAATAGTGCAAATTCATTATTCAAAAAAATCTTGTAAAAAAATTTCCGACCAAATGGGTACCCCAAAATCGCATATTTTCAGGTTTTAAAAATACTTTCCGTTAAGTTATGAAATCACTTAATAGCTTACTTTATACCTTTCGGCACTTGCTTCATTCTCGTGTTAATTATAGTCCCGTGTCTAAATTGGTTCAGAAACTACCGGTTCCCAAAGTGAACTCGGTTTTGAATTTCGGGGCATTTTTTTCCTTTTGATTTTTTTTTTATTTCTCCTGAAGTAAAAGCTTTGGACCAAGAAAAGCACCAGTTTCCCTAGATTTTCGGGTGCGCTGAACACAAAAACAATAACAGTTTGAGTTTATCTACAATAGGAAAAAAGTTTACAAAATTTTGACAAAAATTTAAAAATTCACTTTGTTGATTTAAGTTTTCTCGTAAACCAAACAAGTTACAAGGCTAATATTTTAGAAGTAATATGGCCTTTTTCATAATAGGACTTACATGAGTTAAAATAGTGCAAATTCATTATTCAAAAAAATCTTGTAAAAAAATTTCCGACCAAATGAGTACCCCAAAATCGCATATTTTCAGGTTTTAAAAATACTTTCCGTTGAGTTATGAAATCACTTAATAGCTTACTTTATACCTTTCCGTACTTGCTTTATTCTCGTGTTAATTTTAGTACCCTGTCTAAACGGGTTCAGGAACTACCGGTTCCCAAAGTGAACTCAGATTTGGATTTTGGGGTATTGTTTACGTTTTGATTTTTTTTTATTTCGCTTAAAGTAAAAGCTTTGGACCAAAAAAAGCATCAGTTTACCTAGGTTTTCGGGTGCGCTGAACACAAAAACAATAACAGTTTGAGTTTATCTACAATAGGAAAAAAGTTTAAAAAATTTTGACAAAAATTTAAAAATTCACTTTGTTGATTTAAGTTTTCTCGTAAACCAAACAAGTTACAAGGCTAATATTTTAGAAGTAATATGGCCTTTTTCATAATAGGACTTACATGAGTTAAAATAGTGCAAATTCATTATTCAAAAAAATCTTGTAAAAAAATTTCCGACCAAATGGGTACCCCAAAATCGCATATTTTCAGGTTTTAAAAATACTTTCCGTTAAGTTATGAAATCACTTAATAGCTTACTTTATACCTTTCGGCACTTGCTTCATTCTCGTGTTAATTATAGTCCCGTGTCTAAATTGGTTCAGAAACTACCGGTTCCCAAAGTGAACTCGGTTTTGAATTTCGGGGCATTTTTTTCCTTTTGATTTTTTTTTATTTCGCCTGAAGTAAAAGCTTTGGACCAAGAAAAGCACCAGTTTCCCTAGATTTTCGGGTGCGCTGAACACAAAAACAATAACAGTTTGAGTTTATCTACAATAGGAAAAAAGTTTACAAAATTTTGACAAAAATTTAAAAATTCACTTTGTTGATTTAAGTTTTCTCGTAAACCAAACAAGTTACAAGGCTAATATTTTAGAAGTAATATGGCCTTTTTCATAATAGGACTTACATGAGTTAAAATAGTGCAAATTCATTATTCAAAAAAATCTTGTAAAAAAATTTCCGACCAAATGAGTACCCCAAAATCGCATATTTTCAGGTTTTAAAAATACTTTCCGTTGAGTTATGAAATCACTTAATAGCTTACTTTATACCTTTCCGTACTTGCTTTATTCTCGTGTTAATTTTAGTACCCTGTCTAAACGGGTTCAGGAAGTACCGGTTCCCAAAGTGAACTCAGATTTGGATTTTGGGGTATTGTTTACGTTTTGATTTTTTTTTATTTCGCTTAAAGTAAAAGCTTTGGACAAAGAAAAGCATCAGTTTACCTAGGTTTTCGGGTGCGCTGAACACAAAAACAATAACAGTTTGAGTTTATCTACAATAGGAAAAAAGTTTAAAAAATTTTGACAAAAATTTAAAAATTCACTTTGTTGATTTAAGTTTTCTCGTAAACCAAACAAGTTACAAGGCTAATATTTTAGAAGTAATATGGCCTTTTTCATAATAGGACTTACATGAGTTAAAATAGTGCAAATTCATTATTCAAAAAAATCTTGTAAAAAAATTTCCGACCAAATGGGTACCCCAAAATCGCATATTTTCAGGTTTTAAAAATACTTTCCGTTAAGTTATGAAATCACTTAATAGCTTACTTTATACCTTTCGGCACTTGCTTCATTCTCGTGTTAATTATAGTCCCGTGTCTAAATTGGTTCAGAAACTACCGGTTCCCAAAGTGAACTCGGTTTTGAATTTCGGGGCATTTTTTTCCTTTTGATTTTTTTTTTATTTCGCCTGAAGTAAAAGCTTTGGACCAAGAAAAGCACTAGTTTCCCTAGATTTTCGGGTGCGCTGAACACAAAAACAATAACAGTTTGAGTTTATCTACAATAGGAAAAAAGTTTACAAAATTTTGACAAAAATTTAAAAATTCACATTGTTGATTTAAGTTTTCTCGTAAACCAAACAAGTTACAAGGCTAATATTTTAGAAGTAATATGGCCTTTTTCATAATAGGACTTACATGAGTTAAAATAGTGCAAATTCATTATTCAAAAAAATCTTGTAAAAAAATTTCCGACCAAATGAGTACCCCAAAATCGCATATTTTCAGGTTTTAAAAATACTTTCCGTTGAGTTATGAAATCACTTAATAGCTTACTTTATACCTTTCCGTACTTGCTTTATTCTCGTGTTAATTTTAGTACCCTGTCTAAACGGGTTCAGGAACTACCGGTTCCCAAAGTGAACTCAGATTTGGATTTTGGGGTATTGTTTACGTTTTGATTTTTTTTTATTTCGCTTAAAGTAAAAGCTTTGGACCAAGAAAAGCATCAGTTTACCTAGGTTTTCGGGTGCGCTGAACACAAAAACAATAACAGTTTGAGTTTATCTACAATAGGAAAAAAGTTTAAAAAATTTTGACAAAAATTTAAAAATTCACTTTGTTGATTTAAGTTTTCTCGTAAACCAAACAAGTTACAAGGCTAATATTTTAGAAGTAATATGGCCTTTTTCATAATAGGACTTACATGAGTTAAAATAGTGCAAATTCATTATTCAAAAAAATCTTGTAAAAAAATTTCCGACCAAATGGGTACCCCAAAATCGCATATTTTCAGGTTTTAAAAATACTTTCCGTTAAGTTATGAAATCACTTAATAGCTTACTTTATACCTTTCGGAACTTGCTTCATTCTCGTGTTAATTATAGTCCCGTGTCTAAATTGGTTCAGAAACTACCGGTTCCCAAAGTGAACTCGGTTTTGAATTTCGGGGCATTTTTTTCCTTTTGATTTTTTTTTTATTTCGCCTGAAGTAAAAGCTTTGGACCAAGAAAAGCACCAGTTTCCCTAGATTTTCGGGTGCGCTGAACACAAAAACAATAACAGTTTGAGTTTATCTACAATAGGAAAAAAGTTTACAAAATTTTGACAAAAATTTAAAAATTCACTTTGTTGATTTAAGTTTTCTCGTAAACCAAACAAGTTACAAGGCTAATATTTTAGAAGTAATATGGCCTTTTTCATAATAGGACTTACATGAGTTAAAATAGTGCAAATTCATTATTCAAAAAAATCTTGTAAAAAAATTTCCGACCAAATGAGTACCCCAAAATCGCATATTTTCAGGTTTTAAAAATACTTTCCGTTGAGTTATGAAATCACTTAATAGCTTACTTTATACCTTTCCGTACTTGCTTTATTCTCGTGTTAATTTTAGTACCCTGTCTAAACGGGTTCAGGAACTACCGGTTCCCAAAGTGAACTCAGATTTGGATTTTGGGGTATTGTTTACGTTTTGATTTTTTTTTATTTCGCTTAAAGTAAAAGCTTTGGACCAAGAAAAGCATCAGTTTACCTAGGTTTTCGGGTGCGCTGAACACAAAAACAATAACAGTTTGAGTTTATCTACAATAGGAAAAAAGTTTACAAAATTTTGACAAAAATTTAAAAATTCACTTTGTTGATTTAAGTTTTCTCGTAAACCAAACAAGTTACAAGGCTAATATTTTAGAAGTAATATGGCCTTTTTCATAATAGGACTTACATGAGTTAAAATAGTGCAAATTCATTATTCAAAAAAATCTTGTAAAAAAATTTCCGACCAAATGGGTACCCCAAAATCGCATATTTTCAGGTTTTAAAAATACTTTCCGTTAAGTTATGAAATCACTTAATAGCTTACTTTATACCTTTCGGCACTTGCTTCATTCTCGTGTTAATTATAGTCCCGTGTCTAAATTGGTTCAGAAACTACCGGTTCCCAAAGTGAACTCGGTTTTGAATTTCGGGGCATTTTTTTCCTTTTGATTTTTTTTTTATTTCGCCTGAAGTAAAAGCTTTGGACCAAGAAA
The DNA here is from genome assembly GCA_963921995.1 of Oxystoma pomonae. Classification (NCBI taxonomy): domain Eukaryota; kingdom Metazoa; phylum Arthropoda; class Insecta; order Coleoptera; family Brentidae; genus Oxystoma; species Oxystoma pomonae. Next base: position 248,604 of record OY998167.1, on the reverse strand, counting down.
AGCACCAGTTTACCTAGGTTTTCGGGTGCGCTGAACACAAAAACAATAACAGTTTGAGTTTATCTACAATAGGAAAAAAGTTTAAAAAATTTTGACAAAAATTTAAAAATTCACTTTGTTCATTTAAGTTTTCTCGTAAACCAAACAAGTTACAAGGCTAATATTTTAGAAGTAATATGGCCTTTTTCATAATAGGACTTACATGAGTTAAAATAGTGCAAATTCATTATTCAAAAAAATCTTGTAAAAAAATTTCCGACCAAATGGGTACCCCAAAATCGCATATTTTCAGGTTTTAAAAATACTTTCCGTTAAGTTATGAAATCACTTAATAGCTTACTTTATACCTTTCGACACTTGCTTCATTCTCGTGTTAATTATAGTCCCGTGTCTAAATTGGTTCAGAAACTACCGGTTCCCAAAGTGAACTCGGTTTTGAATTTCGGGGCATTTTTTTCCTTTTGATTTTTTTTTTATTTCGCCTGAAGTAAAAGCTTTGGACCAAGAAAAGCACCAGTTTACCTAGGTTTTCGGGTGCGCTGAACACAAAAACAATAACAGTTTGAGTTTATCTACAATAGGAAAAAAGTTTAAAAAATTTTGACAAAAATTTAAAAATTCACTTTGTTGATTTAAGTTTTCTCGTAAACCAAACAAGTTACAAGGCTAATATTTTAGAAGTAATATGGCCTTTTTCATAATAGGACTTACATGAGTTAAAATAGTGCAAATTCATTATTCAAAAAAATCTTGTAAAAAAATTTCCGACCAAATGGGTACCCCAAAATCGCATATTTTCAGGTTTTAAAAATACTTTCCGTTAAGTTATGAAATCACTTAATAGCTTACTTTATACCTTTCGGCACTTGCTTCATTCTCGTGTTAATTATAGTCCCGTGTCTAAATTGGTTCAGAAACTACCGGTTCCCAAAGTGAACTCGGTTTTGAATTTCGGGGCATTTTTTTCCTTTTGATTTTTTTTTTATTTCGCCTGAAGTAAAAGCTTTGGACCAAGAAAAGCACCAGTTTCCCTAGATTTTCGGGTGCGCTGAACACAAAAACAATAACAGTTTGAGTTTATCTACAATAGGAAAAAAGTTTACAAAATTTTGACAAAAATTTAAAAATTCACTTTGTTGATTTAAGTTTTCTCGTAAACCAAACAAGTTACAAGGCTAATATTTTAGAAGTAATATGGCCTTTTTCATAATAGGACTTACATGAGTTAAAATAGTGCAAATTCATTATTCAAAAAAATCTTGTAAAAAAATTTCCGACCAAATGCGTACCCCAAAATCGCATATTTTCAGGTTTTAAAAATACTTTCCGTTAAGTTATGAAATCACTTAATAGCTTACTTTATACCTTTCGGCACTTGCTTCATTCTCGTGTTAATTATAGTCCCGTGTCTAAATTGGTTCAGAAACTACCGGTTCCCAAAGTGAACTCGGTTTTGAATTTCGGGGCATTTTTTTCCTTTTGATTTTTTTTTTATTTCGCCTGAAGTAAAAGCTTTGGACCAAGAAAAGCACCAGTTTCCCTAGATTTTCGGGTGCGCTGAACACAAAAACAATAACAGTTTGAGTTTATCTACAATAGGAAAAAAGTTTACAAAATTTTGACAAAAATTTAAAAATTCACTTTGTTGATTTAAGTTTTCTCGTAAACCAAACAAGTTACAAGGCTAATATTTTAGAAGTAATATGGCCTTTTTCATAATAGGACTTACATGAGTTAAAATAGTGCAAATTCATTATTCAAAAAAATCTTGTAAAAAAATTTCCGACCAAATGGGTACCCCAAAATCGCATATTTTCAGGTTTTAAAAATACTTTCCGTTAAGTTATGAAATCACTTAATAGCTTACTTTATACCTTTCGGCACTTGCTTCATTCTCGTGTTAATTATAGTCCCGTGTCTAAATTGGTTCAGAAACTACCGGTTCCCAAAGTGAACTCGGTTTTGAATTTCGGGGCATTTTTTTCCTTTTGATTTTTTTTTTATTTCGCCTGAAGTAAAAGCTTTGGACCAAGAAAAGCACCAGTTTCCCTAGGTTTTCGGGTGCACTGAACACAAAAACAATAACAGTTTGAGTTTATCTACAATAGGAAAAAAGTTTAAAAAATTTTGACAAAAATTTAAAAATTCACTTTGTTGATTTAAGTTTTCTCGTAAACCAAACAAGTTACAAGGCTAATATTTTAGAAGTAATATGGCCTTTTTCATAATAGGACTTACATGAGTTAAAATAGTGCAAATTCATTATTCAAAAAAATCTTGTAAAAAAATTTCCGACCAAATGAGTACCCCAAAATCGCATATTTTCTGGTTTTAAAAATACTTTCCGTTAAGTTATGAAATCACTTAATAGCTTACTTTATACCTTTCGGCACTTGCTTCATTCTCGTGTTAATTATAGTCCCGTGTCTAAATTGGTTCAGAAACTACCGGTTCCCAAAGTGAACTCGGTTTTGAATTTCGGGGCATTTTTTCCTTTTGATTTTTTTTTATTTCGCCTGAAGTAAAAGCTTTGGACCAAGAAAAGCACCAGTTTACCTAGGTTTTCGGGTGCGCTGAACACAAAAACAATAACAGTTTGAGTTTATCTACAATAGGAAAGAAGTTTAAAAAATTTTGACAAAAATTTAAAAATTCACTTTGTTGATTTAAGTTTTCTCGTAAACCAAACAAGTTACAAGGCTAATATTTTAGAAGTAATATGGCCTTTTTCATAATAGGACTTACATGAGTTAAAATAGTGCAAATTCATTATTCAAAAAAATCTTGTAAAAAAATTTCCGACCAAATGGGTACCCCAAAATCGCATATTTTCAGGTTTTAAAAATACTTTCCGTTAAGTTATGAAATCACTTAATAGCTTACTTTATACCTTTCGGCACTTGCTTCATTCTCGTGTTAATTATAGTCCCGTGTCTAAATTGGTTCAGAAACTACCGGTTCCCAAAGTGAACTCGGTTTTGAATTTCGGGGCATTTTTTTCCTTTTGATTTTTTTTTTATTTCGCCTGAAGTAAAAGCTTTGGACCAAGAAAAGCACCAGTTTACCTAGGTTTTCGGGTGCGCTGAACACAAAAACAATAACAGTTTGAGTTTATCTACAATAGGAAAAAAGTTTAAAAAATTTTGACAAAAATTTAAAAATTCACTTTGTTGATTTAAGTTTTCTCGTAAACCAAACAAGTTACAAGGCTAATATTTTAGAAGTAATATGGCCTTTTTCATAATAGGACTTACATGAGTTAAAATAGTGCAAATTCATTATTCAAAAAAATCTTGTAAAAAAATTTCCGACCAAATGGGTACCCCAAAATCGCATATTTTCAGGTTTTAAAAATACTTTCCGTTAAGTTATGAAATCACTTAATAGCTTACTTTATACCTTTCGGCACTTGCTTCATTCTCGTGTTAATTATAGTCCCGTGTCTAAATTGGTTCAGAAACTACCGGTTCCCAAAGTGAACTCGGTTTTGAATTTCGGGGCATTTTTTTCCTTTTGATTTTTTTTTTATTTCGCCTGAAGTAAAAGCTTTGGACCAAGAAAAGCATCAGTTTACCTAGGTTTTCGGGTGCGCTGAACACAAAAACAATAACAGTTTGAGTTTATCTACAATAGGAAAAAAGTTTAAAAAATTTTGACAAAAATTTAAAAATTCACTTTGTTGATTTAAGTTTTCTCGTAAACCAAACAAGTTACAAGGCTAATATTTTAGAAGTAATATGGCCTTTTTCATAATAGGACTTACATGAGTTAAAATAGTGCAAATTCATTATTCAAAAAAATCTTGTAAAAAAATTTCCGACCAAATGGGTACCCCAAAATCGCATATTTTCAGGTTTTAAAAATACTTTCCGTTAAGTTATGAAATCACTTAATAGCTTACTTTATACCTTTCGGCACTTGCTTCATTCTCGTGTTAATTATAGTCCCGTGTCTAAATTGGTTCAGAAACTACCGGTTCCCAAAGTGAACTCGGTTTTGAATTTCGGGGCATTTTTTTCCTTTTGATTTTTTTTTTATTTCGCCTGAATTAAAAGCTTTGGACCAAGAAAAGCACCAGTTTACCTAGGTTTTCGGGTGCGCTGAACACAAAAACAATAACAGTTTGAGTTTATCTACAATAGGAAAAAAGTTTAAAAAATTTTGACAAAAATTTAAAAATTCACTTTGTTGATTTAAGTTTTCTCGTAAACCAAACAAGTTACAAGGCTAATATTTTAGAAGTAATATGGCCTTTTTCATAATAGGACTTACATGAGTTAAAATAGTGCAAATTCATTATTCAAAAAAATCTTGTAAAAAAATTTCCGACCAAATGCGTACCCCAAAATCGCATATTTTCAGGTTTTAAAAATACTTTCCGTTAAGTTATGAAATCACTTAATAGCTTACTTTATACCTTTCGGCACTTGCTTCATTCTCGTGTTAATTATAGTCCCGTGTCTAAATTGGTTCAGAAACTACCGGTTCCCAAAGTGAACTCGGTTTTGAATTTCGGGGCATTTTTTTCCTTTTGATTTTTTTTTTATTTCGCCTGAAGTAAAAGCTTTGGACCAAGAAAAGCACCAGTTTCCCTAGATTTTCGGGTGCGCTGAACACAAAAACAATAACAGTTTGAGTTTATCTACAATAGGAAAAAAGTTTACAAAATTTTGACAAAAATTTAAAAATTCACTTTGTTGATTTAAGTTTTCTCGTAAACCAAACAAGTTACAAGGCTAATATTTTAGAAGTAATATGGCCTTTTTCATAATAGGACTTACATGAGTTAAAATAGTGCAAATTCATTATTCAAAAAAATCTTGTAAAAAAATTTCCGACCAAATGTGTACCCCAAAATCGCATATTTTCAGGTTTTAAAAATACTTTCCGTTAAGTTATGAAATCACTTAATAGCTTACTTTATACCTTTCGGCACTTGCTTCATTCTCGTGTTAATTATAGTCCCGTGTCTAAATTGGTTCAGAAACTACCGGTTCCCAAAGTGAACTCGGTTTTGAATTTCGGGGCATTTTTTTCCTTTTGATTTTTTTTTTATTTCGCCTGAAGTAAAAGCTTTGGACCAAGAAAAGCACCAGTTTCCCTAGATTTTCGGGTGCGCTGAACACAAAAACAATAACAGTTTGAGTTTATCTACAATAGGAAAAAAGTTTACAAAATTTTGACAAAAATTTAAAAATTCACTTTGTTGATTTAAGTTTTCTCGTAAACCAAACAAGTTACAAGGCTAATATTTTAGAAGTAATATGGCCTTTTTCATAATAGGACTTACATGAGTTAAAATAGTGCAAATTCATTATTCAAAAAAATCTTGTAAAAAAATTTCCGACCAAATGGGTACCCCAAAATCGCATATTTTCAGGTTTTAAAAATACTTTCCGTTAAGTTATGAAATCACTTAATAGCTTACTTTATACCTTTCGGCACTTGCTTCATTCTCGTGTTAATTATAGTCCCGTGTCTAAATTGGTTCAGAAACTACCGGTTCCCAAAGTGAACTCGGTTTTGAATTTCGGGGCATTTTTTTCCTTTTGATTTTTTTTTTATTTCGCCTGAAGTAAAAGCTTTGGACCAAGAAAAGCACCAGTTTCCCTAGATTTTCGGGTGCGCTGAACACAAAAACAATAACAGTTTGAGTTTATCTACAATAGGAAAAAAAGTTTACAAAATTTTGACAAAAATTTAAAAATTCACTTTGTTGATTTAAGTTTTCTCGTAAACCAAACAAGTTACAAGGCTAATATTTTAGAAGTAATATGGCCTTTTTCATAATAGGACTTACATGAGTTAAAATAGTGCAAATTCATTATTCAAAAAAATCTTGTAAAAAAATTTCCGACCAAATGGGTACCCCAAAATCGCATATTTTCAGGTTTTAAAAATACTTTCCGTTAAGTTATGAAATCACTTAATAGCTTACTTTATACCTTTCGGCACTTGCTTCATTCTCGTGTTAATTATAGTCCCGTGTCTAAATTGGTTCAGAAACTACCGGTTCCCAAAGTGAACTCGGTTTTGAATTTCGGGGCATTTTTTTCCTTTTGATTTTTTTTTTATTTCGCCTGAAGTAAAAGCTTTGGACCAAGAAAAGCACCAGTTTACCTAGGTTTTCGGGTGCGCTGAACACAAAAACAATAACAGTTTGAGTTTATCTACAATAGGAAAAAAGTTTAAAAAATTTTGACAAAAATTTAAAAATTCACTTTGTTGATTTAAGTTTTCTCGTAAACCAAACAAGTTACAAGGCTAATATTTTAGAAGTAATATGGCCTTTTTCATAATAGGACTTACATGAGTTAAAATAGTGCAAATTCATTATTCAAAAAAATCTTGTAAAAAAATTTCCGACCAAATGGGTACCCCAAAATCGCATATTTTCAGGTTTTAAAAATACTTTCCGTTAAGTTATGAAATCACTTAATAGCTTACTTTATACCTTTCGGCACTTGCTTCATTCTCGTGTTAATTATAGTCCCGTGTCTAAATTGGTTCAGAAACTACCGGTTCCCAAAGTGAACTCGGTTTTGAATTTCGGGGCATTTTTTTCCTTTTGATTTTTTTTTTATTTCGCCTGAAGTAAAAGCTTTGGACCAAGAAAAGCACCAGTTTACCTAGGTTTTCGGGTGCGCTGAACACAAAAACAATAACAGTTTGAGTTTATCTACAATAGGAAAAAAGTTTAAAAAATTTTGACAAAAATTTAAAAATTCACTTTGTTGATTTAAGTTTTCTCGTAAACCAAACAAGTTACAAGGCTAATATTTTAGAAGTAATATGGCCTTTTTCATAATAGGACTTACATGAGTTAAAATAGTGCAAATTCATTATTCAAAAAAATCTTGTAAAAAAATTTCCGACCAAATGGGTACCCCAAAATCGCATATTTTCAGGTTTTAAAAATACTTTCCGTTGAGTTATGAAATCACTTAATAGCTTACTTTATACCTTTCGGCACTTGCTTTATTCTCGTGTTATTTATAGTCCCGTGTCTAAATTGGTTCAGAAACTACCGGTTCCCAAAGTGAACTCAGTTTTGAATTTCGGGGCATTTCTTTCCTTTTGATTTTTTTTTTATTTCGCCTGAAGTAAAAGCTTTGGACCAAGAAAAGCACCAGTTTCCCTAGGTTTTCGGGTGCGCTGAACACAAAAACAATAACAGTTTGAGTTTATCTGCAATAGGAAAAAAGGGCTTGCCGTCCGCTTTTACCGCTATACCTTTGACCCCACAACATAAGGCTCGCCGTTTGGAGCGGTGCAGAGGTCGGCAAAACTGGAATGACGAATGGAATACCATAACCTTCAGCGACGAATCCAGGTTTTGTTTAGGCAGATATGATAGGGCGAAATCATAGTCGATTAGCACGTTCACTGGAAACTTAGATGAAATCTGACATGCCTTAAGGAGGATTTTGATGAGTGTTCCTCAATATGACAAGATATTTTGTCAATGCCCAATAGGAGCCACTCATTATGCATTTTTTGATAATTCTCATGGAAGAATCTTCTTGGAAATGTAATCAATTAGTAAGAGCATCCTAATGTATTAATATATAAATAAATTACTTTAAAAATATTTGTCCTTTCTGGTGTTGCATTTTTTTTATTCTCCAGTATATTTTTGGACAAACTGTATAATATTTTTTAACCAAATATTTTAAAAACCTAAGACTTTTTATTTGAACAGTAATTCACTGGCGCACCCAGGAATTGACTTGGGGGGGGGGTTAAGGAAAAATAATAAAAAAACTTAATTTGAAGTAAAAAATCTCCGGCGTGCCAGTGACTAATTTTTTTGTTAATGCCAGCCATCCATTAAAAGATTTGCATAGCATTCGTTCTTTCTTAAAAAATAATTTGATCTATTACTTTAAAGCGACTAAAATTCACTTTATTATACACAGATAGATTATTATTCTTTACGGATATTACTTAAATATATACAATTCTGTTTTTTTTACCTACAAGACGTATACTAAATATTTAAATAAAGTAGGACTGTACACGTGAGTCCGTTGACTAAATTTGGGAGTATTATCGCTCGCATTGCAAGGGTATTTTTGTTTAAGAAATGAGTGTACATCATCATTTCTTGGAAAAACTTTTGCTAAAACATAGTGATAACAATGTACGTTTTTCGGAGATGCCAGTCTTATTTTTATGAATTTAAAACAAGAAAATGCAAAAAAGAATTAAATAAAAAAAATACATTTTTACATCTTCCGAATCTATTTTATAATTATTTACAAAAATAATGTGCTGCATCATCCTTTTCATGTGAAAACAGGCAATAAAAATGAAGATACAGATCATGTTTACAGACAGAGATACATTACCAAGAATGTACGCAAAAAACAAAAAGGATTTTTAAGAAAATATCGCCAACCTAATTTAAACAGCACCAAAAGAAACATAAAATTTTCCAAATATTTTAAAAATAAAGAATGTTGCTAAACTAGCCTTAACTAAATTATCTCATCAAAATGTATCAGTCTTCTATTCATTGCTGCCTCTTCTTCCAACATGGCGTCTAATTCATCTGTCAAATTTGCCAACATATCGCCGATATCGTTTCTATAAGAAAAAAAATCATATTAGTTTGCGATACACTTATAGAAAACAAGATTTGTTCTTGTAGTAAAACTGGTTTTATTTGATTATTTTTTATTTTTGTTTTGTTTAAGTGTATTTTAGTTTATTTTAATTAATTTTATTTTAGTTGTAATAGTTTATATGATTTAATCGGGGATTTAATTTTAGTTTATTATACTTTATTTGTGTTTGGTTTGTACCAATCTTTAAATTTTAACCTCGCTCGATCTTTAAACATACTTTATACCAATCCTGAATTTTAACCTTACTTCTAACTGGACCTAAAACTAATAATATGCAAAATGTTTGATTGTGTATGCAACTTATTTTGTTTATACACTGCTAAGGTACAGTTCTCTCCACATAAAACTGGTACAGCAGAAGGTAGGTGCAAATACGATTTTTTATATTTTCATATATATATTCAACACTGACTTTTTGACTTTGTCATTTTAGGTTATAATTTTGGCATATATATAAACTTTTTATAAGGAGACGGCTTGTTTATTTTTTACTAATTCAAAATGTAAGGCAACTAAAAATAAAAACTACATTTGAAAAAAGCAAAAAAAAGCTACACAAAGCAATTGGTCTATTCGACTAGCTGATTATGAACGAAGCAAGTCTACGATAGTAACCAGAATAAATCGATTTCAAGAAAAAGGAACTGTCCCTCGAAAGGAAGACACCGGTTAAAAAAAAATACCAAAATTAAAAACATATAAAAAAATACTTATTTTTAATAGAGCGTCATTGCACCGTTGGCTGCAATGATGTTTTGAAGTCTTTTAGGCATTGAATTGAATTGAATAACTTCCCTATATGCCCTTACGATGAGTTCCATTAGATGTTCTCAATTCCTGGGAATGATATTAAAATTTTCTAATTTCTTTGCGATAAGTCCCCAAACGTTCCTTATTGGATTGGCATCAGGGGTTTTTGCAGGCCAAGGCAAAACTTCGATATTATTATCCTGGAACCATCGCTGAGGAATTCTGGCCACATGAACTGGACAGTTATCTTGTTGGAATACAAAATGATCTGGACAAGGGACTCTCACCTCTGCAAGCATTACATTTTCCAGCATATTAACGTAAACTTCGGCTGTAAATCGCTCATTAATTCTAAATAGAGCGCCATGTCCTCTAGCCGACATCCAGCTCCAAACATTTACCGAAAATCTTCCCGCCCGGTCTTCGTTTCCAGCAATATATCTTTCTTCCTATCGGGTTATTGGCGGTCGATAGACCAGAATTTGTTGTTATCGCTGTTGGACTTAAAGATCTTCTCATCTGTGAAAACCAACTGCTGCCAAAATTCTTCGTCCCTCAGAGAATAATTCAACGCAAAAATTAATCGAGACTGCTTCTTTTCCTAACTTAGTTTAATTTTTTTTGCCCCAATGCGACAAATGAGCCTCGAACGTTTAATTCTCCTGCCTAATGTTGTTATGGATCCTGGAAAATTTGACTTAATTTTTACTTCTTTCGCTTTGGCAAAAGGCTGATTTTCTAGAAAATTGATTGCTTCTTGGTCTTCCTCGGGGCTAGTTACTTTCGTCAAACCGATGCCTTCCATTCGGTAGATAGTTCCCTCCTCTTGAAATTTTTATGTTTAATATCGTAGACTTGCTTAATAATGAACAGCTACTTGCCGAATAGACCAACCACCGTCTAGTTTTCCTAAGATTTGAGCTTTATCAATTTCGGAAAGATGCGACGGGGGTACAGGTGAAGTACGCCCGATTTTGTTGAAATTTGGGGTGTTGGGGTGCTTGGGGATGGAGAATTTCTGATCAGATTTTGAAAATTCAATGTGGCGGATTCAAGATGGACGATTTTACCCACCTCCCTCTAACAAAGTGGAGGGGAAAAAGATTTAGTTTGTTCGATTTCAATCAAAATGGGCATACAGGGGTTTTTAAGGAGGGGGATTATGAATTTTTTATCAGATTTAATAATTTCAATATGGTGGATTCAAAATGGACGATTAAGGTTACCAGTCTAAAAATTAAGGGTGTGTGTTCAAATTTGGTATGCGTTTATAGTTCCGGCGACAATACAATAATATGGTATTATTAGGTATACACTTCCCTCCAACGAGGGAAGTGGAGGGGGAAAAAGATTTATTTGGTTCGATTTAAATCAAAATTGCCATACAGAGGTTTTTCGGGAAGAGGATATGAATTTTTAATCAGATTTGAAAATTTCAATATGGCGGATTCAAAACGATTTAGGATACAAATCTAAAAATTAAAAAATAAATATTTATTAAAAAAAACTTTTTTTTATACCTTCATCAAAAACATGATTTTAGTAACTGACTGCAGATAACTAAAGCATGGCTTTTTTGGTTACCGATGTAACAAAACTTTTTTTTGATCACAGGTGCAAAAAAAGTTTCTGTCCTTTTTTACCCAAAATTAAACAGCAATAGCGGAAAATAGTAATATTGAAAAATTTAATTATTCTTGTCTAAAAATTAAGCCATTTCCGCCAGTTTTCACCAAGTATTTACGAAAAAATCATTTAAAAACATTGTAAAAATATGAAACTGTCAAAGATTAAAATGTCGCAACAATGAACGTCACCGAGTAAAAAGGCACATCGCTATGGAAACCATTATTATTTCATCTACTAGCCGCCTTGATTTATAGGGTAAAGATGGTGTGTTGCGAGAAATGCTCTTCGTTCGAGATTTTTAAAAGTATTTTCCTGTTTTTCTTGGATTTGGAAAATAGTGTTAACAACTTGCGGCTAAACTGTGCTTTTTTTACTTGAGTTTTTAAATACCTCGCTGCGCTCGTTATTTAAAACAACGCTTGTAAAGAAAGCACTATTTTAGCCACTAGTTGTTAAAACTACTATTAGAGAACAAGCTTTTATTGAATGCACTCAAAAGTAGAAAATATTTTTTTGTCTCTCTTATACCATAATAAAAGCGATGGGAGCAAATTAAAAATTGTAACTTTACGGTGACAAAGAGAGAACTACAAAAGAAGGACTAAATTCTTCTTCTATTCGAATGATAAACATAATGCTTTCATCTAAAGAAGCTGAGAATGTCCTTAGGTTATAGAGTAATACAACTGCTTCTTAGGTGAATGGTCGTTGCGACCGATATACGATACCCAGCCACTGACGACCTAAAATTAAAATTTTTAATTTACGCCCATCGCTTTTATTATGATATAAGAGAGATAATAAAATTATTTTCTACTTTTGAGTGCATTTAATAAAAGCTTGTTCTTTAAGTTTTTTTATAAATATTTATTTTGATTGCCAATGCAATTAATCTTAATGTGAAAACCGCGTTTCGCTAGTTGCTACGGTTCGTCAGTTGCAAATTTAAAAAAACTTTATTCCCCCCTCCTCCCTGTTGTCAACGCCCCACCACCATAAAAAAATAATCAGCTAAGCATCTGGTGGCAAAGGATTTTTGTGCCAATTTAATAAATAACGGGTTTTGAGTAATCCGATCCCAATAGCCTGCAATTCAATGTTTTACCAGTTTTCTCGTGTATTTACCTTGAACTGCTCGGCCTAGTACCGGGCACACTCTGCGGCCGGTTCGGAGTGGGGAACGGATGGGGAGGTACTCGGACTGTCTCGTATTGGCTCGGGTCCGGATCGTACCAGCATTCTCGTTGGCAAACGGCAGCGAATCGGATTCCGTGCTGAAACTCGACTAAAAAAGGTTCGTACGTATTTTAAATTAAGATTTAACAGTCGCAGTACTTCATAAAACGCTTACAAAAAAATGTCGCCCGCAGGCACGTATAGCCATCCATAAAATTTAAGAAAAATGTATTTTTCAAAGCTGAGCAAAGCAAGGGAGAATATAAGGTACACTATCGGCATCATAAAAGTGGTACACAATACTTTTTGTTGTAATACCTTGGTGTATTTTTACAAACAAAGTCACCCATTATTGTATTTTTCTTAAACTGTCAAAGTATGTCATTATGTATTTCAGTCTGACAAATAAATAAAAAATGCCTCCACAAATTTCTCTATTTGATAAAGCCCAACTCCTGGCAAAACTACAACTTATGGACGCAGTAAAACCACGATTAAAAAACGATGGGAAGAAGATCAGACAATAGAGAGAAAACATGGGACGCTTTTATGGAAGAAAACCCTTTTGCATATGTTGCCCAGGCAAAGAGATTAACCCAATTTCTAGGATGCGTAAGAGTGGCATGAAATCGCGTAAGGAAAGGCTCTAATTTGTGTAGGTGCTAAAAAAAATTAAACTTACGAATTAAAAAAAAACAGGCCAGGTTACTTTTTGCCCTTAATTACTATCTACAGGAACCAGAGTTTTGGCGAAAGTAATATTTTCCGATGAAAAAGTTTTCCAGTCCTGTAGTGACAGAAAACAAATTCGGGTGTATCGTCCACCAAGAACACGCTATGAGATCGCGCTGGAAGATTTTCGGTAAATATGTGGGGTTGGATTTCTGCTAGAGGTCATGCTGCTCTATTTCGAATCAATGGAAGGCTCACACACAGTGAACATTTTAGAGAACACCATGCTTCCAGCCGTCACAGAACTTTATCAAGACCAGTTTATTTTTCAACAAGACAAATGCCCTGCTCATACGGCCAGAATTTGCCAAACTTGGTTTCGGGAGCAAAATATTGAAGTTCTTCCTTGGCCTGCGAAAACCCAAGACGTCAATCCTATGGAAAAAAATCTGGGGTTTAATTTCAAAAAAGCTGGAAAACTTTAATATTGTGCCGGGAAATCAACATCACTTGGTCCAGTTAATAGTCAATGCTTATGAAGAAGTGATTGGTGAAAATGAAAACCTTTTTGAAATTTTGGCTGATTCTCTACCAAGAAGGTTAAACGGTATGTATAATTGATGTGAATGGCGCAATGACTAGATATTAAAATTTATATATCTAATAATTTGTTTCTATTGTTTCATAATTTTCGATACAGTTGTGTTTTTTAATTTTTGTTACAGTTGTTTTATGCGTTAGCATATTATTGTAATATAAAAATTATTTTTGAAAGCAGTCTTTGATGTCAATATTTTAGCACCAGTCTGTCACAAAATATAATCCGGTAGTTAACCATATAATTTAAAAAATACCTATGTTTATCACGTACCACTTTTATGATGCCGATAGTGTACTAGATTAATTCTTTAAAGTGTATTACATAATTTTTACCTTAAAACTGCATCCGATCCGTTCCTGTGCTGCAACGATAACGGCTTAATCAACTCCTGCTCCTCGGCGCCCCACGACTGGGACGTGCTCAGTTTACAATGCGACGCACTAGGAGACGTCTTAAGCTGTCAGAACTCGAATAGGCGAGCAAAGGCAAAGGGCTTGACGTTTGTACGTGGTGGATTTCAACAGTGGTCGTCGTTTCAGTACCCTCACTGTCACACCGTTTGGGTGGATTAGATGGAATCTGTCAAAAAAACCAAAATAAAAAATATTTAGTAAAACATAAAACTGAACACTACATGTTTTTCGCAGCTTTGGCTGAACAGTTATTAATTTTCAAAACTCTCTCACATCCTCTTAACCACCTCCCACCTACGTAGTTTTAACGTTTTAACTGCCGAAATTAGAAATATTAATTGGAACATAAAATTTAAAACTGAACATTCGTAGCAGCTTTCGTTCAAAAGTTAATAATTTTTGAATTTTTAAATTCATCGTTCCCCTGTTACCTCCTTTAACGACCCGCCCCCCAACGTAGTTTTCTTATAATATTGTATTGTGATCAGAACTATATAAACCAATTACCAAATTTTAAGTTAATCGGATATGTAGAAGTTATAAAAGATTTTAAAAAATCCGCAATATTTGACATTCGTTTACACACCTTTTTTCCCATCAACGGGCTACCATAATGCATTTGATATTTTTTGCCGTCTATCAACTCCCTGGGCAACGTTTTGTACTGAGGTGCCGTACTTCTCCGGGTTAAACTGTGGTTTTTCGAAACCCGGGAATGGGTTGGCTTTGGGACTGATTTTCGCTATGGGTCGGATTATACCTCTTGGACGGGGTAAGGTGCCTCCTAAAATGGCAAAAGAAACACATGTTAGTTTGAGGATTGGATAGATAAAAATTAGTAGTTTTAACAACTAGTGGCTAAAATAGTGTTTTTTTACAAGCGTTTAATAAATTTAAATATTTAAATTACATAATAAATTTCCATAGCGACATTTTAATCTTTGACAGTTTGATATTTTGACGAAGTTTTTAAATAATTTTTTCGTAAATACTTGGTGAAAACTGGTGGAAATTGCTTAATTTTTGGGCAAGAGTAATTAAGTTTTTTCAATATTACTATTTTCCGCTATTTCTCTTTAATTTTGGGTAAAAAACGGACATAAATCTTTTTTTGCACCAGTGATCAAAAAAAGTTTTTTTGCATCGGTAACCAAATAAGCCATGCTTTAGTTATCTGCAGACAGTTACTAAAATCATGTTTTTGACGAAGGTATAAAAAAAAAGGGTTTGTCACCTACTGCTCTTGACATTAATTATACAGGTTGCTAGGAGACAAAAAAATTGATTGACCATAGTTTTGTAACCATTGGTCTGATTAAAAAAAATTAACGTAACAAGTGTTAGTTCAGTTCCAGTTTATTTGATCTGTATAAAAAAATAAATTTTTACCTTTTCAGGTGTAGATCACGTCATAAAAAAAAATGACATTTTCTAGAGGACACCGCACCCGACACGGGGGAGCGCCGACATCGACGAATTTCTTTAATTTTTGGATATGTTATAGCCCCTGACAAATCATTCTCAAAAATGTATAAAAGCATGTGGTGAGGCCTTTGGTTTAGCCACAGTGGCGTATCAAGTGGAAATCATAATATTTACAGGAGTTGCTTTTTAAAACGATAAACGCTCAAAATTGTGTCACTTTTAAAATTCAGTGAAATAAAGACGCTAAAAATATTTGAACTACGTACTATTTTTAATAAAAAAAGGTTGAAATTAAAATACTTTTGACGTTGAATTTTCCGAGTAGTAGTAATTCTTTACCATTTGTGTTTGTGTGAAAAAAACTATTTTTGTGCCAGTGGCACACTAGAAACAGTTTCACGGGGTGTGAGAAATTACAACTTTTTAAAATTTTCACCATCTTAGAATTTTTGTCATTGGCAACTTAAAATTTGAAATATATTATTTCTAGTTGTTTTTAAATCGGGCCATGCATTGGATGCAAAAAGTCTAATTTTTTGGGACCCACCCTATGCAATGAATCAGACTTACCACCTTCATACAATATTCCATTTTCGTTAGTGGACGTGATGTGACCGTCATCATAAGATCTGGGCCGCCTTCCGATCTGTTGCCAATGAGGATATAAACTAATCCTCGTTGCTGTTGCTGATAATAAAACGTCTGCGTGTTATCTTGGGAAATATGTGGTGAGTCCTTTCGCCGGGATCCTCCAACGACTCCAAGGATTTGCCTCGACCCGTTCTTATCTGTAAGATAAAAATGGTTAAAAATACTCTGTCAGTTGATGGGCACCTAAGCTCACACGATTGATACCCAACATATATAAAAATGTATTTTGAAGATGAGGAATCTCATGTACCCCACTGGCTAAAAAAAATATATTTGTTTTTAACTTTAAGCCACGTAGGTAAAAATCCTATAGACGTCGGAAAACACTGCTACCCCCAAAGTCAGGTCTGTTCTTAATAACTGACGAGATATTTTACAATTTTTAGCATGGGCGCACCCAAGGGTGAGTTTAAGGTCTCCTTCCCCAAGCCAACTTGGTATTCCTAGGTAAACCCATCAGTGTGCGCTTCTTCCAATTACTTAATCTAAAAAACTGTTAACCTAATCTGTATCAAATTTTGTACAGTAAACGTTTAAAGCATTATCCCGGAAACATTTGACGGATTTTGCATAATTTTAAGTTTTTTGCATAATTTTACGTATTTTTAAAAATGATCGATTGTTTTAAAAAGCTAAATAAAAACAAGATATACATATATATTTTTGAAACACCAGGCGAATGGTCTGTGGGGGATATCAGAACCTCCGCTGTGCAAAATTTTGTTAATTTTTGATGTCCGGTTTATCTGTTTAAGTAAAAGAACTGCTCAATTCACTCTTAAGGGTTATAGTCATTTAGTAGCGGATAACCAAAATATCTTAGTTTAACCAATTGGTTATCCTTGGTTTGTCATATTGCAGAAAATTGCATGAAAATCTGTCCAGCGGTTCAGAAGTCTAACCTAGTCTGACAGACAGTCCAATCCCACAAATTAACCCCTCAAAAATATGAGTATATAAACAGGCCAAAGAAATGCCATCTCTTATAATATTTCTAAAACAAGCCATATTAACCCTACTTAAAGAAAAATATAAATAATATCTCACAACAGTGTCGGAAATGCAGCCACGGCAGTTCGTTTTACCTACCTACATGCCTATTTTGTTTCATACAAAACTCGGTTAAAAAAATTCAACTCCAAACAACACCTCCTATTTTGTCCAGAAAAACGTCATATTTTGAACCCGCACACAAAATATATTTATGAGGGCTCTACGAGGCAAAACAAACATAAGTGAAGATCACTGATTATGCACGAAAAAAAATATACCAAACAAAAAACCCAGTAAACCCACAACTATTAATTTATTTACAAACTGAAAGTAAAACATTAAGGTTATCTAAAAGCTCAGTCAAAAAAACTTTTCTTACATCCAATCCAACAAAAGATTGTGTTAAGATGATTATTTAATCAACAAATTTATTTAAATTCTTCTTATAAATCAAACTACTTCCAAAACTCAAGGAGGGTTCGTTTAAAATGCTGAAAACCAAAAATTTCACTTAAACTTAGGACCGTTTTACAATAGACTAAAACATTTTAGTAAATCCCACTGTTAATATTTATGGGTGAGACGTAACGCCGTATGGCACGACAAGGAATAAGCACTCTTTTTATGTGGAACTATAAGTGTCTAATATTTGTACGGTTTTCTTGCGTAGGGCTTCCTTACCGAGTGCATCTTGCTGGCCATATGGCGTATCCACAGCTCCTGTAATTATATGTTCAACTGCACGCAAGCAGAAACCGCTAGGATGACGACATCTGTGTCACATGAGTAGACCATTATCTTCGCACGGCCCTCACGCGCAACGTCTGCGACGTGCACGTAGATTCGAGGGTCCTCATGATTGCTAGTCCTCTCAGGTCGTCCCGGTTGCAGTTCGTCACGACATTCTTTCCTTTTGTAGAGTACCAGGTCAGATCTCCAGTCATCGGAATGCCCTCAGCGAGGAACTCTAAAAATTCTTTCTTATCTTCAGTGTCTCTCAGAAAATCTTGCCACTTTTTGAGAAGTTTGGTGTCGTGAGCAACACACATTCTTACACCAACATCTCTTGCCATTTTTTAAGACTATTCTTTGAATATCTGAAAACAAATAGAAAATTAGCTACTGTATCAAGGTGCATTTAGACTGTGGTAGTGTCGTCATAGTTGCGTTGTAACTGTAGTGAATTGTTTTCCATAGATAATGCAGAACGGATTATTTTCATAGATAAATAGTTAACAAAATTTTTTTGCACACATTTTTTAATATAATTAATTTTCTAAATGCTTTAAACAAATATTGGTTGTAATAGACCCTCCTGCTAAATTTTGGAATATGTGAAAAGTTTCACCTTACATATTTCTTTGGTATTGACTGAGTTAATTCCGTTTTTTCTTAATATTTAAATAGTTCAAAAATGCTTTAATATTAAAATTGAGGTTGATAGGGTAGCAAAGAAATACAAAATTAAACTTGGGGAAAAAAAAAGAGAAAAAAGATGGCAATACTGTGTCTGCATACATCAGACAATAAATTAACAAGATATTGCAAGTGGTATTTAGGTATATTGCTACTTATCCGCTAAATCAATCATACTGGTTTATTATAATTTACATTTTTAATTCCATATTTTGGTAGTAATAACCTTTAGAAAAGTTATAGTACCGTATCAGCTTTTGTTGTGGTCAAAAAGACGCACACAGAGATAGGTAGATATTTTCGGGCGCGTATGAAAGAGATGGCATGAACACACCAACGTTAAGCAGTCGATCTTTGCAATAAAATAAAATGAACAAGGTATTATATGTATGTATGTCCCGAACCTTTCCTAAAGGTTATTACTAGCAAAATATGGGATTAAAAATTTAAAAATGTAAATCATTTGATGTAATAATTTGTGCATGCATGCGACGAAATAATGCTAAAAGTAAGCGCTTTTTACCACTTACAAAAAGGGCCGTAATTTCTTGGCAAACCAGAATGATTGATCAGCGGATATGAATATAAATATTATACTTATGGCGGTATTCTATAATCCAAAAATAATAGTTTTCACAACTAGTGGCTAAAATAGTGCTATTTTTACAAGCGTTGGTTTAAATAACGAGCGCAGCGAGGTATTTAAAAACGCGAGTAAAAAAAAGCACAGTTTAGCCGCGAGTTGATAACACTATTTTTTGGAATATGTTTATCAAAAAATCCAAGAAAAACAGGAAAATACCTTTAAAAATCTCAAACGAAGAGCACTTCTCGCAACACACCATATTTACACTATAAATCAAGGCGGCTGGTAAATGAAATAACAATGGTTTCCATAGCAATGTGCCTTTTTACTCGGTGACGTTCATTGTTGCGACATTTTAATCTTTTACAGTTTGATATTTTGACGATGTTTTTAGTGATTTTATCATAAATACTTGGTGAAAACTGGCGGAAATGGCGTAATGTTTAGGCAAGAATAATTAGATCATTGCTTTCGCAAGTCAAATAGCAAAAAAAAATTCTCCATGAAAAAAGCTGAATGAAATCTAAAATTAAAAAAAATACCTTTATCGAGTCGGGAATTAGGCCCCAGATGAATACCGAGATAATCCCATAGCGAAATTTAAACAACGAACAAGCCCAAGACTTCCAATGTAAGAAACACGCAAACTCACCCATAATTATTTCCAGAAAATGGCGGTCCAGACTCGTTTAAAATTGTAGGATGCGAAGATTTTCTATTTCTAATATCAGACGATCTTGTAGTGTCCATTGCTACTGCTAGCTAATTTTTTGGAGCCATTTAAGATCGGTCATTTGAGTCTACAGTGAGGTGCTTCATCAGGGCTCTATAAGAAAAAAAGTAATTGTTCCGTTACCGTTGTTACATTTTTGTGTGTTTGTTATTTGTGGGAATTTATTTTGTTTTTGGGTCAAATTAATTATTGGGTAATTTAAAAATTTGGTATTAATACTTTTTAAACTCGTTGTAGATCGGCGTCGCGTCGCAATTTTTCCTCAAAATTAAAATTCAATATATTTTAAAGAAATAAATCAGTCCCGATAAATGCTCAGAACTGATACGGTCACTATTGATATCGAAATCACGGCGCGAGCTATAGAATTTTCGATTTATTTTTTATTTGTCAATTAGTTTTTAATTAAGCTAATATTCGCGATTACGCGAGTGAAACCCTCCCCCCTAAGTGGAAGGTAATCCAAGTTTTGGTATTTGAAATTATAAAAACAAATTAACTAGCTCGACTACAGGGTCTTTCGTAGTTTTTTATAAATTTTACCAATTTTTAATGCAGCAATGTACTTAAAATAGTAGACACCTAAAGTAAATATTTCAAGGCATCCGTATCGGTATACGTAACGCGTTCGAAACAAAGTCAAAATACGCTACATTTTTGACTTGCTCATGCCATGTTTCGAACAATGCCTGCTTCTTTGACGGGTGTGATGACATAATCTCGTTGCGTACGGAAGGATGTACGTATCGTTAGGGACCCACGCAATGATTTCAATCAGCAGTCCTGTCATCGCACCCTTCAAAAAAGCGGGCATCGTTCGAAACATCGCATAAACAAGTCAAAAATGTAGCGTATTTTGACTTTGTTTCTAACGCTTTACGTATACCGATTTAAGTGTCTAGTAATGCAAATTAAAATATAACCAAAACAAAAATTTATAATACCCCTTTGCGAGACTCAAATTTCAGGACAAGATTTTTGGTAAAAACCGCATTTTGATATGTCCACCCTTTGAGCTGCGGAGACTTTTTGAAAAGGCCGCATTTTGGGATAGGGCCTGTAGCTTATTTATTTATGAAAATTTCTTTTTGGTGCACCAAAGACATGAAGTTCAGGTCATGTCAAATATGTCATGGCCTACTACAATTTATACACAAAAACAATCCGAGCAAGCTAAAAGCTTGTCAAACGAAATAACAAATGAATACATGTCAATCAAACTGTCTTCCTAGTAAAATTAAAGCCTACTTGTTTAACTTACCTGTTCAATTTAAAAAAATCAAAGCTCCTTTGATATATTTAAATAATTGTTTTACACAGTATTGGACTTATTAAATGGGATGAAACATCTATGCATGCAATTCATAATTTATTGCACCATAACAAGCGGACTTCATTTATTAGATACCTAATGTCTAAGGACATGTGAACAGTTAATGCTACAAAAGCTTTATTCAATCCTTTTTTTTCTGAAATCGTGCTTTGGATACCATCAAATATAGTGCTTTTAAAACTCAGGTATTGTGGTACAATTCGTAATTGTATAGGCGTATACCAAAGTACGGCCAGCAGAGTAGTGTGGAGAGCGGAGAGTCATTCCAGCAATCTGTTTACTATATTCAAGTTTCACCCATCCAGCTAGAACCGAAGAAGAGACTGTAAACTTTAAAAAATCAATCGCTCTTTTAAACAATATAAAATAAAACAAAATATTAAAAGAATATCGTTATACAGCTACTGGACCATCTGCTTGCACGTGTAGGAATTCAAATAACAGCAAGAACTTATTTTTTTTGTTACTTCAATGATTTCAAACAAACTAATTACTGCCTTTGGTTACAATACAAAAATTTGAACTTGTTTTATCTGAAATTATAATACAGTTTTTTAAAATATGAAGAGGTGGTGTTTGCTTGGTGATCCAGCTCGGTATGATTCTGGTTCTGGGAAAATCGTCGGTCTCCCGCTTTTCTGTCGATGCAGCGTTCTCGCGAATTCCAGAAAGATTTGATTTGGCGCGGATATTTAACTTCAAATTCGATACGAGGGACATTCAACAATTACACTGGTCTATAAAAAATTACTTTTAGCCCGACGTTCGTGATCCAATATATTTTGTGACTGTATAATTAGGTTTCACTGATTTCAGATTGGATATAACTATCAAGTTTTGACAAAACTGTTTTATTTTTTTCATTTAATTACATTTTCAGGCCAATTTGAATCACGTCATCTTAAAAATAACGTGGAAATTGTGTAAATAAAATTCCAGAACTTCGTAACAAGATAAGTATTTTATGCGATTTGCTTCCAAGATATTTTAAAAAAATCGAAAAAGGAAATCGATGAATAACTAAGGTTTTATGTTTGATTTTGATAGCTATTTTGCATTTCCTCCCGCCTCCCGCCTGATGCAAAAAATATCCCGATTTTTAAATTGTGCGAGATGGTTTTCCATTTTTAAACATTCTCCAGCATTCTTCTTAGTCTTATTAATAACCAGACACACCCTCTTCTTGCATTATAAGTCTTTTAAACTCTCTTTGATCTCTGAGTGGGTTTCAGATTTTTACCTTAAATAATGGTAAATGCGCAAGCTATTTTAACGAGATATCACATTTTAGGTTTGGTCGGGGCTCAGTTTTTTATTGTCGGTTAAAATTGCAAAACGCAAAGTATAAAAACGTAAAAATTGCTATTGGTTGAAAATCATAATTAGGTAAGATGTAAATGTTCAAAACTCTCGCTTTTTGAAAATAAAAATATGGTAACCCTACGCTTAGGCAATTTCACTCCATCTATTAAAAAAAAAAAAACAATAAAAGTATTTTTTTAACAGACTTATGAAAAATGGACTATGAATTTAAGAATGAGACTATATAGTTTAGGTTCATTTTTATTAATGATAATGGAGTTTATGAATCCGATTGATGTCACAAACGAGTTGGGTGTTGTATGCAGTAATGCAAGATTAAAAAAAAAACTGTTACTGCATGTGATCACACGAGTGACACCAAAATCAATTACACGTGTTTTTTTTTTGTTTTTTGATGAAGACAAAATACTTATTATCAAGGTATTTTTTTTAGGATTTAAATTTTTGAGTTTTTATCTATCTAAATCATTATCCAAATAAATTTTATGATCCTAAAGTGTTTTTTTTGTTATATCTGAATCTATTAACTTTGAAAATTACAAATCACACCACGTGACATGTCACATGGTGTGAACATTTTTTCTTCAATGGAGACATTTCTTGGAGAGTTCATTACTGCTGGATAATGTTAGCCTTTCGGTACACTAACTATTCTCCTACTCCTACAAAGGTAAGTGGTTTTAAATTTACAAACCAATTACATGCAATGTTACCTTTTTTCAAGAACGACCCGTATATATAATTTTTAAACATTCACTTATTATCATTTAATGAGTAATTTTTCACATTGGTTATATTTACTATCCTTTTGTTTTCAGTGTTTTATGATCCTATATATTCGAATTTTTTATATCTGTTGTACACTATTGCTTGCCTAACACTTTACCAGCTCACAAAATTTTAAAAAGTTCCGATAAATAGTTTTCGAGTATTAGCTCATCACCAAAAAAATACCCATTTCGTTCCAATGTGCGACGCGGCCAAACGATCAAGGGCGAAAGAAAAATCAAGTAGCCGTGGACTGGAGAGTAGTAAAAAACAACAAAAAACAAGAGAGTCTGAGAGAAATCGTCGTGAGCTGTTAATTTTGATATAGGTAGTTGGCATAGAGAATATCTTGGTTTTGTCTCTGGTAGTTGGGTAATATTATTATGGTCAAGCCATGATGGTAATTTCAGGCTTAAAATATTTTAGCATAATTTAAGGGGTAACGTTTTTGATGAAGCAATTTTTTACTACGTTTTTCACACTTTTATGCCATTATATTGCTCACATTTTAAAGCTTTCTTTCGAAGGTTTCGATTTCTAGAATAGAACATTCAAATTTTTCAAGTTTTCACTGTTTGTTAGGCGTCAAAAAAGAACTGCCAAAAACATTTTTTCTCTGTTAAAATGAAAAATATTTAGAGAGAGGGCAGAATTTTAGAGGTAGATGGAGAGATAATTTAGTGACGTGCAAAAATTTTTAAGGTTGTTGAAGAGAGACAGCAGGCTATAAAAAAGTATTTTAGAGAAAGATGGACATAATTTAAGGCAAATGTTTACTAAAAACTTCTTTTATTTTGCAATTTTTATCCAAAAAACAGCAAAAATTGTAATTTTTCAAAGTGTAAAGTGTGTAAAACATAAGGTGGTATTAATTTCTTTCAATCAAAGTTCTTTACAGTCTTTAAATTTGCCACAAAAAAGGTGTCCTACTAAAGTGTATTTTAGCACATCTAAAATTAATTTAACAGGTATTAAAGAATAGTAGTTTTCAGAACTAGTGGCTAAAATAGTTCTTTTTTTTTACAAGCGTTGGTCTAAATAACGAGCGCAGCGAGCTATTTAAAAACGTGAGTAAAAAAGCACAATTTAGCCGCGAGTTGTTAACACTATTTTTTTTAAAACCCTTATCAAAAAATCCAAGAAAACCAGGAAAATACTTTTAAAAATCTCGAACGAAGAGCACTTCTCGCAACGCACCATCTTTATACTACAAATCAAGGCGACTGGTAAATGAAATAAAAATTGGTGAAAACTGTGGCGGAAATGGCTTAATTTATGCAAGAATAATTAGACAGAAATCTTTTTTTGCACCCGTGATCAAAAAAAAAGTTTGCATCGGTAACCAAAAAAGCCATGCTTTAGTTACCTGCACATAGTTATAGTTCAATTTTTTGATGAGCGTACTGACGTCATTTTTTTGGATCTTTATTTGATACATTGTTTTAGACAGCGACAATAAATATGTAAAAAAAGTCATCTCGTTAATTGTTTCAACTGTTACTTCAAATTGACAACAACAAATTATTTGACATGCGAACTGTTGACAACAAAGAAATACGTTCTAAGAGGCAAAAATTACGTCAGTCCGTTCATGAAAAAATTTGACTATACTATCAATCATGTTTTTGATGAGGGTAAAAAAAAATATTTTAAGGGTCATCATGGCTTGACCATTAGATTTATTAAAGGAAAATTAAATTAAACGTGCTTCCGAATAAAAGTAAAAAGTGAACGGAAATTGCCATAGTATTTAGTATAAAATTTTACGGCGGTCTCTCATAAGAAAAACGCTACTGGTTGGTGTTTAAAAAAAAGATCAGGAATAATTTACGAAAGTGGTCTGGTTTTTATTAACCGAACAAGTGAGAACTGGATTAGGATTCGGTGAAAAAGAAAGGAGAATTACTGTATGTATTATTTTTTTTCTGATTTGGTGACGAATACTCTTGTATTTTCTCGAGTTTAAATTTTTTTTTGTATTTTTGTTTTGTGTCTGTTCTTGTAAAAAATCGCTTACAACGATTCAAATACTGAATTAGTGGATATTGTTTTAATTTATGGTTTTAATTTAAAACACGCTGCAGAAGCTTACCGAACTTATTCCCTAAGATTTCCCGACAGGCATATTTCGTTCCCTCTTACATTTAGTATGTTTTCACAATATCTTCTTTTTCTTTCATAGAGAATGTTCTCTGCTCCGACAAAGAGAGTGATATATGGATTTTCGATACATATTAAATACGGTATGAAAACATACTAATTAATAGAGGTATATATGTCATTAGTTTACTTTAAATGTGCCATAGTTGAAACATTTTTGCAAAAGCTTTTGACTTTTTTTAAATATTTTTGTATTACATAATGCGCTTTAAAAGTTACTAACTTTTGTGAAACGCCCTGTATAAGACAACTTTGAAATGCAGATTTTTAGTTCAGCAGCACAAAAAATTTATACAAACTTTAGATTAAAAGACTCTTTTATTTTTAATCTTAAGTATTGTTCATACAAGGCATAGTCATAGTTTTAGTTCTAATTTTAGTCATAACGCTATCTCTGTCACTGTTTTATTTCTTAACGAGACAGTGACAGAGATAGCGTTATGACTAAAATTAGAACTAAAACTATGACTATGCCTTGTATGAACAATACTTATTTCTTAACGAGACTGTTTTATTTCTTAACGAGACAGTGACAGAGATAGCGTTATGACTAAAATTAGAACTAAAACTATGACTATACCTTGTATGAACGATACTTAAGATACAAACCGCATTTTTAGGTGCAACAAAGGACATGGGCCAAATAACACAGGCTTCTGTGGAATGCCTGGTACTTACATTATTTTGTAGACAACTTCTTACAGAACACCGTTTAAATTGGACAAAAGTGCCGCTGGGCCGTAGGAGCTTCTGACAGTTTGGATTTTGAAAATGTTTTAATGTCAAAAAATGACAGAATTTGACTTAATTTATTTTTGGATAGCTGAGGGCACTAAAATTCTTTTACCTCAATCTAGGTAATTCTACCATAGAGTCACTGATATTTAAGGTAGGAATTTGACCAAGGCGTGTGCCGATTTTACACAATAATTTGAATAAGTGTACCGGTTTTGACTCTGTCGGTAGAGAAATAATTGAATTTAAAATAACTAGAAAACCTTTATAGCTAAGTGGTAATCAAACTTCAATCATTTAGTTTGTTGTTTTTATATTGTTTATTTGTTCAGTTCCGTTTCCATTTTTTTGTTGAAAATGGTTCATCTTACGGAACCGAACCTGTTATGAATAAAAATATTTTCTAGGCATATTCAGGCTGTTTAACATAGCTCCTTCATAATGTTTAATGCAGAAGTAAATATAAGAGATCCAATCAAAGTGGGAGCAAGGACATTAGGAGTATGTGTACAGGGTGGTCCAAATTCGAGGGGCCTCTATAGCTTTGGGCTTTTGCAGCATAGTTAGCCCAAAACTAATATACATGTTACGGGCTCGATTTTCAAGAGAAGTCGAAAACTAAAAACCGCATTGCGATATATAAAAGCGTTTCTGAGCTACAGGGTGATTCTCAACTTTTTTTATTTGTAAAGATAGAGATTTTCATTAAAAACATTTTTTGAAGATTTTTTAAGGACAAATCTACCTGTTAGTTTTGTAATAAAATTTCCTGTTAAACGATGCGTCATATACCTATTTTTATTAAGTAGTTAAACAGATATCTGCAATTTTCAATAATTACCATAGTAGGCTGTGTTTAACTCTGACTTATGCAGTTTTAGGGTATCTATCTAGGTAGCTATGATCAAATAAAAACAATTGCCATCAAAAGTGGCGTCTTCGTCAAGATATAAAAATGTTTGAAAACTTTGAAAAGTACGACATGATAAAATGTTATATTGACAGTAACGAAAATCGACAGACGGCGTTAAATCTATATTTCCAGAGATATCCGGAAAGAACCTAGCTCAAAAATATTTTTGAAGTTAAAACGTCATCTACAAGAATACGGATCCTTTACAAAACCGCGGACTAGGACGTATAGAAGCCTAGCCAGAGATAGAGAGTTGGAAGAACTAACGGTTCTAGGAGAAATAGAAATTAACCCGAATACTTCCACCAGGGCTATGGAGAGAAACACTGGAATTCCACGCAGCAATGCCGTTTGGGTGCTTAAAAAACACAAGTTTAGGCCCTATCGACCCCGACGCGACGGCAACAACATTTACCTGGTACCTAAATAAAAGCCAAGAAGACCCCGATTTTGCCAGAAAAGTTATTTGGACGGATGAGGCAACGATTTCTAGTGATGGAATATTCACCAGATATAACTGCTATGTTTTAAGGTATGGGTAGGCATCTACAAAGGACAAATTATTGGGCCATGTATTTTTGATGGAAATTTAAATGCCGAAAGATACCAACAAATTTTAGAAGAGCAGGTGATTCCGTTTATCGACAATTTGCCACTTCAGCAAAATAATGAGCTATACTTTCAACATGACGGTGCACCTCCTCACAATGCACGAGACATTATTAAATTGCTAAAAATTGTGTTTGCCGAAAACTGGATCGGAAATAAAGGTTCTATATATTGGCCCCCCAGGTCTCCAGACCTGACTCCTTGCGACTTCTTTCGCCCAGCTACTAGAAGGGAATTGGAAGAGGCACTTCGTACTGCATTCAGGCAGCTTCGTGCGGTAGAACTTCTTAAAGCAGAAAATAGCATCAAGAGAAGATGTAGGATATGTTTACAAGAAAACGGCCGTCAATCTGAGCATTTGTTTTAGAATTAAAGAAAATGGTTAGATGTAGATTTTAGGTGTTACATAGTTTAATTAATAAAAATTTTAAATAAAAACTTTTAATAATTTTATTTTTGTTTATTATTTTAGGGTTGGTAATTATAGTAAACTAGAAGTTAAAGTTCGAAGTTGCTGTGTCCCCTAGTATCGTAGCCAACTTGATTTTGTATGAAAAAAAAAACAATAACGGTGGGATTTACTAAAAAGGTTTAGTCTATTTTAAAACGGTCCTAAGTTTAAGTGAAATTTTTGGTTTTAAGCATTGTGAGTTTTGGACATAGTTTGATTTATAAGAAGAATTTTAATAAATCTGTTTCTTGAATAATCATCTTTCATCACAATCTTTTGTTGGATTTAAGAGGAAATTTTCAATTTAGAAGAAAAGAAAATTAAAAAATTTAAACCCACGCTGGGTTTAAATGGGAAACAATCTGTAGAATAAATTAACATTGGGGCTATATGTCACTCTAATTAAAACTTACCCTTGTTACTTAATTTTTCTATTTAATTTAAATGAGTAATAATAAAATAAGGAGTAGATTAATTTTTTATTTATTTAAAAGGTGCTTTTATTTATGAAATGTATTAAAGAACTTGTATGCAAGTTTTCTTTACATTTCTGTCACTGTCGAAATGTCAGTTAAAAAATATTAGCGCTACGTTCAATCACAAACAGCGAGTTCGGATCTTTTACCTCCGCTTGCACCTTGGCCTGCACCAACCTCTACTGAGGAAAGCTACAGCTTTATAATGAGAGGGCTTTGAGTAAGGAAAGTTTTGTTGACTGTGCTTTTAGATAACCTCAATGTTTTACTTTCAGTTTGTAAATAAATTAATATAGTTGTTTTTGGTTTTTTTGTTTGGTATATTTTTCATGCATAATCAGTTACGTTCACTTATGTTTGTTTTGCCTCGTAGTGCCCTCATAAATATATTTTTTGTGCTGGAAACGGGTTCAAAATATTGCGTTTTTCTGGACAAAATAGGAGGTGTTTTATTGGGTAATGAACAACTTGGGATATTAAATAAGGTAAATTAATCCTTGTAAAAACGGTTACTTAGGGAAATTATAAACGAACTTATTATCAAATGCCACAAAACAATCCTTTCTGGGGGCTACAAATTTAAACCACCCCCCTGAGGTAGACTCAAAAATCACCAACTTTATAATTTCAAACGCAGATAATGAAGCTATTATGTGCCAAATTTTTGGCATATTCACCATTTGCCATTTTGAAACCCGTCAACAAAAATTAGTTTTAGGGCATTTTCTTCCAAAATATGGTGTATTTTGAGAAAAAAGCAGTTTTTCAGTGGTATTTTGCAATAAGAATACAAAATAATCAATAACTTTGTGTCTTTTCTGTATGGGTAAGTGTTTTTTGAAAATTGGCTTTAAAATTTAGTACCCCCGCAGATGTAAATATTTAGACCTGTGGGGGGGTACTATTTTAGATCTTAGTAAATCTCACTGTAAAATTTTATTTACACATTTAGGGCGCGCACAGCGCCTACTATGGTAAATATCAAAATATGCAAATATCTTTTAAACTATTTAATAAAAATAGGTGTATGGCGTTCGACAGGAAATTTTATTAGAAAACTGATTTTTTAGAAAAATTGGGGGTATCCCAACTTTACAAATAAAAAAGTTGTAGAAGGCCTTTAAAATCGTACATTTCTGAGTTTCACCTTGACTTCTCTTGAAAATCGAGCCCCTAACATGTATATTAGTTTTTGGCTAACTATGCTGCAAAAGCCCAAAGCTATAGAGGCCCCTCGAATTTGGACCACCCTGTACATTTTGCATCAATCCTGTGGTACCTAGGATATGCAAGGTGCGAAGAGAATGCAGTACGGTATCCTTGACAGCGTCTTACTAGGATACTTTTTCAAACACAAAAACAACATTTGCAAAGGTTATAAATGACCGCCAATCAAAGCTTTGCGTACAAAAATAGGTAAAACATCACAATCATCCGCTGGTGAGTTAGGTACCCTTAACATTGAGTCTGACAGTATAAAGTAAAAATATTCTGACGTATGGTCGCGATTCTTCAGAAATGACAGAAAATCTCAGCCGTCACAATTTTGGAAAGTGACGATTTTTTACTTATTGCCTCATTTAAAATAAAAACACAGCGTCCTTCATATTTATTCTAACGTTGTAAGAGAAACTGCGTCATTTTTTTAATAATATTTTGTAAATTTAATATTTTAAAGATATTCTGCAGGACTAGTTTATGGCGGAGCTAAATTGATACTACGCGTACCAATAAACGTCAAAAAGTGTCGAAAATTCTCACCATGTGAAAGGAAAGACAGAATTTGTGTGACTTTTCTGAACAGTGACAGCGAAATATGGCTATCTATGGTTTTGTATGTTAAATTGTTTGCACATAAAAATAAGCTTAATAACATAATTTTTAAATAAAAAAACAGGGTTTTCAGAAAAACAGACTCCAAAAATTAAAACTGACATATTGTTTATTTACTAGAACAGTATTAACACACTAAATTTTAAGCAATATTACCAAATAATCCTGACAAAAAAGCATTAAGTGTAAACTTGTGTTTAAAAATCGTCAGATTTTTTATAAGGTCGAGATTTTCTGACGGTTTTTGAAGAATCGCGACCTTTAAAGTGTCGAAAATTCTCACAATGTAAAAGGAAAGACAGAATTTTGGTGACTTTTCTGAATAATCATAGCGACTTATTCCATGGCTATCTATGGTTTGTGTGTTAAAAGTTTTAATGGTTTACAAAAATAACCTTAATACAATAAATTTTTAAATAAAAAAAAGGTTCTTCACAAAAACTGCCTAAAAAAATTAAAATTGACATATTTTTTATTCACTGGAAAAGTATTAATAAACTAAATTTTAAGGAATATTATACCAAATAAGTCCTGACAAAAAAGCAGTAGTGTAAACTTGTATTTAAAAATCCTCAAATTTTTTGTTAGGGCGAGATTTTCTGACGGTTTTTCAAGAATCGCGACCTATTAGCCATTTTTTCACATCAAAACATTTTCAAAATCCAAACTTTGGATCGAAATTATGAAGCTCCTATGGCCCAGCGGCACTTTTGTCCAATTCAAACAGTGTTCAGAAAGAAGTTACCTATATTATTGGCTCATGTCCTTTATACTATGAAAATTTCACTGTGAAGAGTCGTTATACGCGAAACTTGGTCGAAGTTTGATACGGGGCCGATTCTTAGGCAAAACGATGAAATTTCGGCGCGTCAGTTATGTGGGTGGCAACGCCGGCTCTGCCAAATGCGCCTGTATCATACCGAAGGTGAAACCATCAAGTTGGCCATGACCGAAACCTCTGACTTCTAAATGTCAAAGCCACCTTTGGGTTATATTTTTATAAAAAATTTTGTTTTCATATCATCGGAATGTTTTTAAAGAAAATGTGTTGAAAAAGACCAGACTAAGTGTAGATTTGAAGAAGACAGAGATCGACCAACAAAAATCACAAATAAATATTTTGGAAATGCCAGCCATATTTACAGGTTAAATTAGTCTTAAATAAAAGCCGTTTACAGTTGTAGGTACCTGGGCCCGTATTCTCGTAGTTATAAAAACGCTAAGCGTTTTCAAGAACTATAGGCAAAACAGCAAGTGGTTGGTAGAGTTGCAGGGTGTTCTGCGATTTGTTTTGCTTTTTACTTTGTGTATTTTTATTAAAATTTTAGAGGGACCTAGGTATATAATCAGCATTACTATTTTATTACTTTATATTTAGAATTTTTGCATGAGTAAAACTAAAAGCGGGGCGTCCTGGGTTCGGTACCTATTTATTAAGTCAAATGACCTGTTTTTTATTACCCAAGAAACCCAAGTAATATTAAAAAATCATCTAGCAGGAGCAAAGATTTTATTTAGCTGATCACAGTCATAGTTTTTTTTTTATGGTATAGCCATGATGACCCTTAAAATTGTCTTTAATTTACTTAATTAATAATTTTAATTTAATAATTTATTTAAAAAAAAAACTTTTCCAGCTAACTCGTCCCACTTTTCTTAAAATATTTTTAAAAAAACTCGAAGATATGTGTGAGATATGTGAAAACTTATTAAATCCAAAAACCTACTAAACAGCCCCCCTTCCTCCCGTCTGTAAAAAAATCTGCGACCGCTCCTGTATAAAGAACAATATTTAATTTTTTATTTTAAATATTTTTAGGAAAACTACTGAACTGTACTACTACGACAAAAATTACCTACTATATTTAAAGGCAATTATAAGGAGGAAAAATAGTAGACATATGTCATGTCGGATTACGGTGGAGTATGAATATTTTGTTTCAAATTTTAGTTTTTAGCCAAGCAAAACTGTGCCAATTAAAAATGTGTAATTATTTGTCGAGGGATTAAAAACCACTTCCTGAGTCCTGAGGTGTACACACTATTTTATGCTTTAAAAAAAAATTCTAGTAGTAAAATATAATCCCGGAGAAATAAAGTCAAAATTTAATCCCTGGGAAATAAAGCAAAAATTTAATCCCCGAGAAGCAAAGTAAAAATTTAATCTATAATAATTTAATAATTTCTAGTACTAAAATTTAATGCTTGGGAAATAAAATAAAAATTTAATCTCCAGAAAATACAGTACAAATTTAATCCCGGGGATTAAATACCCCACTTTACTCCTTAAAAACAGCAATTAAAACGCTACTTTTAATCTCTAAAGGGCATAAACACGTTGTTAGGGAATTTCAGGCAAGTCAATGAATTTTCTAAAAAATATCTGAAGCTCCCAAACTAATTTTTTTAGTTGAAAAACTTTTCTGCTCCCTTATTTTTCTGAAATTTTTATTTTTTTACATCTGTATCCAAGACGTTTGAAGGCTCGTTTGAAATTTATTATCTACCGTTGATTTTCTACCGATTTTTTTCTTGCAGATACTGGATAAAATTGAAAAAGTGGAATAATTGCTGCAGTGTTAAGAGGAAACTGATACTTCCCTGGCAAAGAGATCCCTCTCAGACTTCATGAAGTTTTGTTAATGAAGTATAATATGATTCAACTTTTGGTTTTTGCAATATTTTTTATACGAATTATATCATTTATTTTTTTTAATCATTTTAAAAACAAATTCGTAAAATAATTGCGGCCATGAAGCCAGCAGCCCATCTGTTGATTTTTTTATTTCAACATGTAAATATAGCTAATTGGAGCAGTTTGGTACTTTTGTACATATGTAATTTTGTAAATCGATTTAAAAAAAAACCAACTAGATAATAAATGCTGATTTATTTCTCCACAGTTATATCGGTAATTCGTTAAAAATCTTGAGAAAATCTTATAATTTAAAAAAGAATGAGGCTTTGCCTTCTTTATAAAATATACAGGGTGAGTAAAAAAATATCGACAAAAATAATTATAGTTGGCAACGAGATATATGAAAATCACAAATCACTTAATCCTCAGTAGTTGGGACGGACAAACAAACACCGGCGATCCGAAGGCATTTGATTCGGAAGGGGGGATGGGTTAGAGATAAAAGTCATTTAATTTAACATAAAAGTTCTATTTATTAATACAACAATAATAGATAATTTCAGTCACTATTTTACTGCAGACCTTTTTTTGCTGCCGGGATTATTTTCTTCATAATAGGTACTAAAAACACGTCAACTGAGATTTCTAATTTCCTTTAATCGTGCTATCTTGGATTTTGTCTATGTCATTTAGTTTACGAGGTATGGCAATTTTTTATTTTTTTTTTAAATAGGACACCCTGTATATTTTGCAATTTTTGAAATCTGCAAACAGTTCTCTCTTCAGCAATACCACACAGTATGATCTATCTTTTACGTTAATCAAGATATTTTTATCTAAATCTGTATGGAAAAACAGGACATAGACAACAATTCCATGCAAGTTTAAATGCCTCTATCTTGGAAACCATAAGAGATAGAGTATTAGTAAACTATACAGGGTGTCATATTTAAAAAAATATATTTTTTTGCCATACCTTGTAAACAAAACGACATAAAAAAATCCAAGATAGCACGATTAAAGAAAATTAAAAATCTCAGTTGACGTGTTTTTGGATTTTTTTATAAAACCAAATTCTAACCCGTTAGAAGCACCGTTCCGTTTCAAGAATCCACCCTGTATATATAATCCAATTTAAATATGTCGGTTGACATTTTTACACAGCAACTTAATGAAACTGTCACTGTCAGGGTCAAAAAGTTGGTCCGGATGAATTTGAAATAAAGTAGTACCTATACTTATATCTCAAAGTAAACAAGAGCATTTTGTAATATTTATCCACCCCTTTTATTTGTTCCTCGCGCCCTTACAGACTCTTAGCGCTCTTGCCCGCCTAACTACACTATATGGCTAGTTAGGTATACTTACTGCTGGATTAATTTCTCTTCACAATCACACAATTCTATAGATATTCTAAGAAAGAAAACACAATCACTTTCTTATTTAATTTAGTTGGCTAGATTTGAATTGAGTTCATTCTGAAAACGATTTCAATCCGATACCGTCCATGAAAACGCCTGTTTTTCCAGTATTCAAATCGATTTCAATCTAGATCCGACCCTGAAAATTTTTACGGTTACGGTACCATCCATGAAAACGGGGATTGAGTTTACACATGCGTATTGCGTCGGATTACCAGATAGCCGCCAAATTATATTTTATTGCTCTCACTCTTTTTGAGAGAGAGAGAGAAATAGAAGTAAAACTGTGGAACCGGCATTCTAAAATTTGGTGGATTATATAGAAAAAAGAAGATTAATAAGATAACCTTACTTAAATAACTAAAGATTTGTTTTTTTAAAGACTTTAAAAAAATAAAAGAAATATTTGGCTCGAAAGTGTATGTGCTAT
Source organism: Oxystoma pomonae (assembly GCA_963921995.1). Taxonomy (NCBI): domain Eukaryota; kingdom Metazoa; phylum Arthropoda; class Insecta; order Coleoptera; family Brentidae; genus Oxystoma; species Oxystoma pomonae. The sequence goes on along the minus strand of OY998167.1, from coordinate 213,839 downwards.
GCACATATGCCAGTCCAGTATTTCTTTCTTCACTTCCACTTGCAAACAGAGTAGCAATTGACATTTAAAAAAAATGTGTGGCAAGGGCCAACATCATCTTTTGAATAAAATACATTTAAAAAAAAAGTACCAAAACTCAAAAATGAATATTTGACAACTATGACACATGTCAGCTGCCAAATATCGAAATTTGAAAACCTGTCATGAAAACTCATGAAAAAAAAAGTTTTCAAAACATATTGAAAACGAATTCAATATCCATGAAAACATAGCAATTATCACTCCAAACCCGCGCGGAGAACCACGATCTTCACGCGCATAGGGGAAGATTCCAGGAATTGTAGAGGAGCTACCTTATAAAGGCGAAGCAAGCTGCCGCCAACAACACTCTCCGTTGAAATCTTCGAGTCTCAACAACTCTTAGGAGTCGGTACGTCTCCAGACTACGCATCAATGTTCAAGAATTTTAAAAATTGTATTTTTTCATATAAAACGGAGAGACACTATCTTTTATGGACGGCTATGGCCAACCTTAAAAATGCTTTAGTTAAATACTTATTAAATTATTTATTTTTAGAGGTGTTAAAATATTTTAAGGCATGGTCACGTTCTTCGCTAATTTTAAAGTATATTTTTTAAATGTGTGCGTCCAAATTTTAGTGTTTGTAAATGTCAAATGACAGGAGTAATGATTGTTGAAGTCTAATGATGTGCCATCATTGGACGTATGTTCACAATTTAAATAAATTTGCACAAAATACAAAACTTCTTTCGATTTTTAGTGTGTGTGCACGCAACTACTCAACAAAAAGATAGAAAAAAATGCTTAAATACAAACGTTTACTGCTTAAATTACGCTTAATTATTTTAGGCCTTAAATTATCATCATGGCCGTACCATTATACCTATCTGGATTTAAAGTCACAGTTTATTTGCTTTAAAAGAGAAATAAAATTCTTTCAGTGTTTTATATAAATGTTTTATTTTTATTGGAGAAAAAAGGACAAAATACCAGTACAATCGAAAAACTTTACGGCCAACTCTTGACATTAATAAAATTTGCCGCCCCTTTTCTAAGAAACAAAGATCTTATTTTAGAGTTGGCATCTCTCAGTGGGTGGTAAGTTGGCTGAATTCTTCTGGGTCCAGTTATTTTTAAAATATCTTTAAGAATTATTTCTATGTCCTCTTCGTTAGGCTTGATGTTACTTAAATCATAGAAAATGTCTGAACTCTTTGAACAGAACAAACAGTCAAAAGAAGTACCATTTTTATAGTTAATAACGCGAATGTTAAATTTACCAAAGGGTACAAGTTACCTATATAAGGTAACACTGGTTCCGGATACCAAGTTTATATTTCGGAAACTGAGGGCGCAGCTTAAAAATGCGTCTCATAAACCTATTTACCATTTCTGATTTTTCTGCTCGCAAATTAAATTTAAGGCAGAACCTATGTGTGTTAAGAGTTAGTTATTAGTCTGAGAGTTCAATATTTCCCAGTATTTTAAGATTCTGTTTCTAAAACGGATACAACTTGATTTACATTAGGCTGCAAGATGGTCTCAATATTATTGTCGCAAAGCTTCTATCATTTGGAAAAAATAAATTGCATCCTCCCAAATGCCCCTTTTACTATAGGCCAACTTGATAAGATTGCTACCCCCAGGGAAAGATTCTTTCATAGTGGGTGGGGTTCCCTAAACGAGGATAAGAGTAAATCACCTTTCGGATTTAAAACGATAATTTTGGACAGTAATTCTTATATTTTTGTCAGTTAAAGTTTCTAAAATAATTTTGTTTGAATGATTTTGTAATCGAAATATATATTTTTAATTATACGTTCCAACCAAAACTGTTCTTTTTTTCTTATAGTTTGACAGGAAATTTTGATTTTTTTTTCCATTTTGGAAACAAAATTGTCAGATGATTGATCAAATTCAGTAAATTATTTAATTATTTTAACTATCATTTTAAATTTAGTCAAATAGAGGATAAATATTATGCCTACTTTTATGAATTTGATCAAACCAGTGACAAATATTAGCAAAATTACCGACAAATATAGGCTAAATATAGGATATCATCAGTCAAATACGTGTTAGATATTAGTAGAATTAGTAGAATCTTGATAAAAAAACAGATAAATTAATAGATTTATTTATAGAACGATCCTAATGTAAAAAAGGTTTTAAACCAAAGTCTGATTAAAGCTATACAAACTCTTATCAATATGATTCAAGACCTTATTAAATTCAATGGTTAATGTTTTATGATATTGATCCAGGTAAGACTAAATCTACTCAATGCCAGCTTGCTTGAGGTGACCAATCAAACCAATAGATAAAACTAATACAATTTTGGACTAGTGCTATATCAACTCAATTTTGGATGGAATTAGTCCTTGCAGGACAAATAGCATCCAAAAATTCTTTCCGTGTGTGTTTCTTCTGTTCACCTTGTTGCCAAAAAACCCTCTTTTGCTTCCTTTCCATTGCAACACGCCCCCATCCCGATTTGTATGCATCGGAGAAAATTTTAATGTTATAATTAGGCTGTAAAATAGTATGTGCTTTAACCACCACTCAAGTTCATTTTTAACTAAGAACCTAACAAATATTTGTACAAATATCAAGTGAATATTTAATTAAATTAAGAATAATGATGCTAAAATGCAAAATTACAACATTTTTACCCATTACTTTTTTCCGAAAACTTCTGGGCATTCGATATAAAAATGCATTTTTAGTTAGTAAGGTATGTTAGTTATGAGTATGTCAAAAACGGCACAGCTGTAGTTTTGGTTCGAGCGACGATTAGTTGAAGCATTATTAGGCAAACTTTGCGATTTGATATGTGAAGAAGGTGGTTCTAGAGTATGAAATTATGAAATATAAATAAACCTTATGGGGTGGCCTCAAAAACACAGCTTATTTGAGGAAGAGCTAAAACTTATTATCACACTCTAGCTTGAGATTGGTCTTGAGATAAACTTCATCAATAACACAACTTTAGCTACAATCCGCCAATGACAAAACAAAGACTTTTTTGGTAAGCTATGTTACATTTGGGTGGAAAAATATTGGTCATAGGTGACCCACCCACCCTGGCCAGTCTTAATTTTCTTTAAAGCATGGCATAAATACATTTTTATTAAATGCACTAAAAGTAGAAAATATATCTTTCTGATACCATAATAAAAGCGATGGGCGTAAATTTTAGATACTAAAAAATGTGTGTGCAACATTTATTGGTTGATAGAAAATGTATATAAAATTAAAGTGTGACATCTTTCATTGCTTTTGGATAGGCCACCAACAAGAGCCACAAAAGTATAAAATTGCGATATGGCTTATTGCATGCCGCCAGTCCAAAAGCGTCACCATATATGGGCATGTTGGCTGAACGCGCTCGCTATTGGTCGGCGCGCAGCTTTGGGGCCAAGGATAGCAGGTCGTGAGGGGAGAGAAGCTGACTTGCCTTCCAGACGTTACGGAAGAAGCAACTATCCAAACTATGACATTTTCTATTGTAAATTTTTTACGTCATTTTTTTTTGCTGTAAAGTAAACGTTTCATAATACAAGATTATTAAAACCTAATTGAACTTGTCATGTATATGTTGCAAACGGCACCAGCTTCCGCAAGTCAAATAACCGAAAAAAAAATTCTGCATGAAAAAAGTTGAAATCAGTCGGGAATTAGGCCCCAGGTGAATACCGAGATAATATCCCATAGCAAAATTTAAACAACGAATAAGTCCAAGCCTTCCATTGTAAGAAACACGCAAACTCACCCATAATTATTTCCAGAAAATAGCGGACCAGGTTCTTTTAAATTTTTAGCATGCGAAAATTTTCTATTTCTAATATCAGACGATCTTGTAGTGTGTCCATTGCAACTACTAGCTAAATTTTTGGAGCCATTTGAGTCTGCAGTGAGGTGCTTCATCAGGGCTCTATAAGAAAATAAATAATAAAATTTTGGTATTTGAAATTATAAAAACAAATAACTCGCTCGACTACAGAGTCTTTCGTAGTTTTTTACTCGAAAGCAAAAGTTTTCAACGGCAATCAGTTTGTAAGCCGGGTCCATTTGTTTTACGATTTTATAAATTTTTAGTAATGCAAATTAAAATATAACCAAAACAAAAATTTGCAAATGACTTTCACTTTATATGTGGATATCAAGCCCTGCAAAATCTAAGTATAAATGTCATTTGCCTTTACGAATGTACAGGGTGATTCAAATTGGGCACTTTTATATGGTTACGGGTGCTTCTAGTGGAGATAGAGAAAAACCAACCACCCTTTGCGAAACTCAAATTTCAAGACAAGATTTTTGGTAAAAACCGCATTTTGGGATAGGGCCTGTAGCTTATTTATTTATGAAAATTTCTTTTTGGTGTAAATTGCTTCTTTGTAGATCTTTTAAAGCAGAGAATCTAGATCTCAAACTGGATTTTATCCACCACTTTTAGTTTTTAAGATATAACGCGAAGTTACCCTTTTTCTTACACCTTGTTTATTTTATTTTTGTATTCAGAATTAAATTCTATATTATATATTTTGGTTAAATAGTTTTTTCTTTAATCAACAAGGTGGCCATGGCCGGATATGGATATAACAATAAAAATTGAGTCGCTTATGCACCAAAGACCTGAACTTCAGGTCATGTCAAATATGTCATGGCCTACTACAATTTTCTTTCATTTTGATACATTATTTTAACCAAAAAAATGCACAAAAACAATCCCAGCAAGCTAAAAGCTTGTCAAACGAAATAACAAATGAATAGATGTCAATCAAACTGTCTTCCTAGTAAAATCAAAGCCTTTACTTTAATATACTTAAATAATTGTTTTACATCAGTATAACGTGAGATATAACAATAACACATTGGTGAGCTATTTGATAGAATCTGCTTCATTTTTAAATATACCAACCTGACTAACTATGCGTCTTAAAGAATTAATTTCAAACTATTAAAGTTTCTTAAGAAGAAGCCTCAATTTCCGTTTGTCCAAATATTTAAAAGAATTATCATCTACGCCAGTCGTCAGCTCTTTAGTGTATGACCTACTATATTTTTAATGTCAAAACCATATCCGGCCATGGCCACCTTGTTCACCTTGCTGTGATTAGAAAATGTTGAATATCTCAAAAACTTCTTAACTAAAATATTACATAATATGGTACATCATTTTGATTAGAATTTAATTCTTAACATAAAAATAAAATAAAAAACAGAGTGTTTCATTAGAAAAAAGTAACTTTGCCTTATATCTTGAAAACTAAAAATGGCGGATAAAATCCAGTTTGAGATGTGGATTCTGCTTTAAAAGATCTACAAAAAAGCAAGTCACACCAAAAAGAAATTTTCATAAATAAAAAAGACCCTATCCCAAAATGCAGACTTTTCAAAAAGCCCCCGTAGCTCAAAGATGGGTGGACATATCAAATTGCGGTTTTCACCAAAAATCTTGTCTTGAAATTTGAGCCTCGGCGGGTTGGTTTTTCTCTATCTCTGCTGCTAGAAGTATCCGTAGCCATATAAAAGTGCCCAAATTGAATGCACGGTACGAATGTACCGCGTTTCACAAGAAGTGGGTATATTTTAACAAACAGCTCACGGAGTGCCGGAACGAGGTGGATTCTAACAGCACTTGGCGTAATTTAATTTAGCGTAACTTAATTTAACCTAACTTAAGGAAAGTGTTCATACAGATTTGATATCCATGCGCAATAGTTTCGGTTTTCGCTGTTATATTTGTCAAAAGTTCTGTTATTGACCCAACCAATTTCATGCTTGTTTGCTTGTTCTTTGTATTTGATTATGCCTGTGGGAAATCCCAATAAATAATCAGCTCTTCTTCTTAATTAGTTTTGAAATGGATGTGGAAATATTTAAATATGCAGTAGGTACACAAAAAATGGTCTAAAAACGTTTTTAATGCATGTTTTCCCCTTTTTACAATACAACAAAAAACTTTGATTATGTTTTTCTGGTCAAACATCAGCCCTTCATCTTTATTCAGCATGCACACTTTTGATTTTACTCAAGGAATACAAATAAAATACAGAAAAAAAACCTTCTTTTACTAATTTATGCCAACATCCATATAGGACACCCTGCAAGTAGGTGATAAACTTTCCGCACTAGTTTTAGTTTGAGAGAGTAATTGAATCCCTTGATTGGACCATAGACCTAAAGTCTATAGATTGAACTCTTTAACACAATAAAAAAATTGGAAAGGTCTTCCTAATTTTTATTTATTAAAAAAGTGGTTTTATGAAACAAAAACAACAAACTGAAATTGCTTGAAAGTTTGAGACAATGATGTGTTTGAAATTAACTCTGTGTTTCGGACTTCTATTGTCTATATTTTATTTATACACGACGTTTCGATCAGTACAATCTCTGGTGTATAAATAAAATAGAGACAATGGAAGTCAGAATAGTTAATAACAAACTGAAAATTTATAAAATAAATTACCGCAACTTACATACCTATGTCCATTAACCCAGGAAAATGTGTGTCATCAGCAAAAGCTTTTTTTTAGCGATAAGAAATTGTTAGCTTTAAAAAATCATTATTTTGCTTTTTGTCTACTATAAACATAAAGTAATTTTAATTTTTGAAATAAAAGTTTTTAAAAACCACATACCTATTAGATTAAATATACGCCTAAAGGCTTAAAATATTTTAGCATAATTTAAGGGGTAACATTTTTGTTTAAGCAATTTTTACACATTTTAAGGCTTTCTTTCCAAACTTTCGATTTCTAGAATAAAACAGTCATGTGAAATATTGAATTTTGAAAGTATTCACTGTTTTTAAGCGTTCAAAAAAATTACTGCCAAAAACATTTTTTCTCTGTTAAAATGAAAAATATTTAAGGTTGTTGAAAAAAGTATTTTAGAGAAAGATGGAAATAATTTAAGTCATCTGTCTGTCTGTTTTTTGTCATCTGTCTGGCATCTTTAGTGGTGTCGTGCATATGATTTTTATTTCGCCATTTTTATCCAAAAAACAGCAAAAAATTGTAATTTTTTGCGTGTAAGACATAAGGTGGTATTAATTTTTTCCAACCAAAGTTCTTTACAGTCTTTAAATTTACCAAAAAACGTGTCTTACTACAAGCGTATTTTAGCACATCTAAAAATAATTTAACAGGTATTTAACAATATTAGTTTAAGCTTCATCATGGCTCTACCATTACCGTGTTGGTTTTGACCATAAGTTGAAGACAAAGTATCAAGCCTAAATCAAGTTTTGTAGCCTAGTTTTTTTAGTTTCCTCTGTCGTGTGTGTTTAAATTGCGATCTTTAAAATCTCAGTAGATTGGGCACAATAGGCCCATTTGAAGCCGCCGTGCATGGTTCAGCCTTCGGTAGAGAGCTAACCACCACCAATTTTGAATACATACATACTAGTCGGGTCGTTTTTCAGAATATTCAATTTATATTGCCGCTTTTTGGTGATTTTTGTTCCAACTTGGTACACATATATAGACATGACCTCAAGAAACAATAAAAAAATATTTTTTTCTCTTACGTCGCTTTTGACTGGGCTCGCGACGTTTTGAATTTTGACTGTGACTCTTCAGTCTTTTGACAGTTTTATCTCTGTTAAATAATGATAATTTTAAATTCTGATTGCAACACCTAAAAGAGCAATAAATAAGCTTTATGACAAATTATTAAAAGTTTTTTACTTTAACTTTGGTCAAAACCACTAGTGAATTTAATTATGTAAAATAAAATATATTAATGTAAAATACTAAAATTATTATAGGATTGAAACAGAATGTATTAAAATATTATACGTTATATTTTGTGAAATAGGTATGTAATTTTAATTTTTTTAAATGTAAAACTTTTTTGTTAATATAATTTTCAATAAGCATGCAATAGGTAAGCTGTAGTCAATTGTTTTCGGTTCTAATAGTTTGAGTGGATTATTGCAACTAACTACCTAAGCAAAATAAAGATTTAAAATAAAAACAATTATTTAGCTTAGCAAAATCACTATCTTAATTCAGCCATCTTTTTTTGTTTAATTTGACTGAAAATTCAAAAACAACGCTATCAAGAACTCCAAAACCCTTAAAAAAGATATATCGGCGTATACATTAAAAAATCTGCTATTTTGAATCCTCCATCTTGAATTTTGAACTGCAGCAAACGTCAACATAAATCCGAAAATTTTTATATTTTCTAAATTTTAAGTCGATCAGACCAGTAAACTTGATCCCAAACTGACTTGCAAGGTTTTGCCATACAGACTTACTATAGCAGCCGAATGTTAAAAAAAGAAAAAATTATTTTCTGGAAAACGTAAGCTACAGGGTAAAATGTAAAGGTGGCTATGAATAATAGTATTTTTGTCAATTTTTTTAAACTAAGTTTTTTGACTTCTCTCTAAGATTGTAGGAACCCTAGTACAATTTGATTTTTTTTTAATGTGGCGTTTTTGTTTTAAACGTTTAATTTAAAACTGTACTTAGTTTTTACCAAGTGCCAAAATTTAGAGAATGTCAAAAATGTAAAAATTTGAAAAAAATCGAGGTATGGCTCGTATTTATTTATTTCTGAGTTTACTATTTGAGTAGTTCAACAATTTTTACTTTTTCGAAAAAGCTTAGATACCACTTAATTTATTTGTTATCGTATTGTTTATTTTGATAAAAATTAGTCAGTAGAAATTCAACAACGCCAAAAAAAATTTTAATTTTTTTGTTTTTTTTTTTAATTTTATTTTTTGAACTTGATTTAAAGCAAGCAATTCATATTAACCAAAAACTTTAAAAAAAGCTTATTTATTGCTCTTTTAAGTGGTGCAATCCGAATTTAAAATTATCATTATTTGACAGAGATAAAACTGTCAAAGGACCGAAAAGTCACGGTCAAAATTCAAAGCGTCACGACGCCCGGCCAAAACCGACGTAAGAGAAAAAAATATTGTAATATATATGTGTGTACCAAGTTGGAACAAAATCACCAAAAAACGGCAATCAAATTGAATATTCCGAAAAACGACCCGAGCATACATACATCCCATTATCGAAGTCAAACTTGAAAGCAACATCTATTAATCTAGCCAGCCATGGAAATCCTAAAACAAAAGACATTGGCTTAGCCCCGCCTCTTTGTACACGCGCGTTTCATTTTCGCCCGGCTTCCCGACCGCTATTTTTGTTGTTTATTTGCTTTGATTCTGTGTTTTCGTTTCGATTTTTCCGTGTTTCGAAAAATCGAAGTGTTGAGTGATTAATCAAACTGAACTAAATCGTTATTTGGAATATCAATTCAATAGAACCTAGGGACCAGAAGGATCCGTTCAAGGGGATCCCCGATCCAGACAACTGATAGCGTATTCCTTTGAGACAGTTAGTGTAACACTGAGATATTTCTGTCTCTTGTTTTTACCTAAAACCGCAAAGGACAGAAATATCCGAGTGGAGAAGGATTTAAAGTCAAAAGTAGGTGCTATTTCCTTTCTCTCCGTTTCAAAATCTCTGTCTAAGGCTTGGAAGAATAGTTAGTATTAGTCTATCGAATAGGACAGTTTATTGCGGAAAATAGTTATAGGGCAGTCTATCGCAGACATTAGTTGTAGGACAATCTATCGGAGACATTATGGTAAAGCCATGATGACCCTTAAAATAATTTTGTTAAATACCTGTTAAATTATTTTAAGATGTGCTACAATACACTTTAGTAGACACGTTTTTTTGTAAATTTAAAGACTGCAAGGAACTTTAATTGAAAGAAATTAATACTACCGTATGTTTTACACACTTTACGCTTTGAAAAATGACAATTTTAGCTGCTTTTTGGATAAAAATGGCAAAATAAAAATCATATGCACAACACTACTCAAGATGACAGATAGATAACATAACAGAAGTTTTTAGTAAACAATTTCCTTTAATTATGTCCATCTTTCTCTAAAATACTTTTTTATAGCCTGCTGTCTCTTCAACAACCTAAAGCCTCGTGTCCACACGCAAGTAATTTGCGAAAAATTTTTCACCAAGTACTTGCCGGCGTGTCTACACTGTGGTCTAATTGTTTTGCAATTTATTGCGGCAAATTACTGTAGCAAATTCGTTTGCTTAAGTGACGTGTACACACACTTCCAGAAAAATGTCAAAATATCGACTCAGCAAGTGGCTGCTGCGGTTATGACATATATTCAATTAAAAAAAAAACAAATAAAAGAAAAGGAAAATGACAAAAAGTGTAGAAAAATTTGGGTCACAAAATGGATTCAGCGAAGATCTACTTTAGGTATACATGAGAAGCTGCTCTCTGGATTGAGTTAAAACATTTTCTATGAATGTCTGCGGAAGATTTTGATTTTTTTTCTGAATTTTACAGTTCAAAATGTTTAGTTAACAGAAGAGTTTCTTCCCTATTCCAAACACGGCGTTCCTCCAAAAATTTAAAATAGTTTCACAAAATTTCACTACTTGTTGCAAATATTTCTAAACAGTCTCGAAATAAAAAAGTGCAAGTCGGCAAGTACTTGGCCCGAGAGTAAACTTTCAGAAAAATTTCTCTAGCGCTGCTGTTTACACGCATTACAAGTGACTTGTGAGAATACTCTAGGCAAATTTAATTGCTAGTGAACACGAGCCTTTAAATATTTTTGCGTGTCACAAAATTCTGCCCTCCTCTCTAAATATTTTTCATTTTAACAGAGAAAAAAATGTTTTTTGTCAGTACTTTTTTTGAACGCATAAAAAACAGTCGAAACTTTAAAAGTGTTTTATTCTAGAAATCGAGAGTATGGAAAGAAATAGGGATGGAACCGACGTCCGGTTGACGTACCGAATCTGGCCAGTCCGGCTTCCCTGCCGGACGTCCGGTTTGGCCGGATTTTTAACCAAATCCGGACGGATTTTTTTTAAATGAAAAAAATACTTTTATTTAAAATAAATAGATAAAATAAGGCAAAAGTAAGCCAATTTTTGTTATATTCAGCCAAAAAATAAATACAAAATACAACAGTGAAAACAGGGCTCTTAAATAAAATATGGCATTGAATAAGGTTTTTAGTAGTCAAAGTTTATTTTTTTTAGGTTATGATGGATAAACAATAGTTTTTCAGCATTATGTGTGTAGTTTAAATAATGGGGAAAATAATTTAACTTAAAAAGTCTGCCCGGACATCCGGGGTCCGGTCTAATAGCTTGGCCGGACATTCGGGGTCCGGTAGTTCGGCCCAATGTGAGTCTGTTCCATCCCTAGAAAGAAAGCTTTAAAATGTTACATCCAGTTAATATAATTAAATCATTTCATGACAATAGCAATACTCTTCACAAATTTATTACTAAGTGCGATATCTTTAAATTTAATCAGCATGTTTTGATACTATTCGGAAAAATCAATTGAGAAAGCTGAGAATATGGTAGGGAATCGATCGGAAATCAATAGATGCGGTGAATTAAAAAATTGCTTTAAGGCCGCAAAAGTGGCATAAATTTGACAACACTGCTTTGCTGTTTTTGGCCCAATCTTTACCGGGCAGAATATCGGAAACGAGAAAACGGAATCTGTTGAAATTTGGCAGGAATGTTTATTTTTGAATTCCTCACAACCAAATCCAGACAGCTTTTTTGCTGGACTCTCTCATTCCCGAAATAAAATAAAACACGGCTAACAATAGTCAAAAATCTTACTTGGCTTTTTCTTTAGCCTCGTCGCGTCGGCCGATAATATAGAAATCTGTAACATTCATTTTTGGATTTTTTTTAATTTGTGGAAAGTATACACTAAATTTTGAAAAATCCTTTAGAGCTTTTCAGATCGTAGAAATATTAGGACATATCGGTGCATAAAGTCGGCACTATTTTTGACAGTTTCGCACGAAGTTTACAAGATTTCTGACATTGTTCTCATCTAAACTTGCTCATTGTGTCTAAAGTATACAGGGTGTCCCAAAAGTTCGAGTCCACCCTAATATCTTCAAAACCCAAAGAGGTACAGAAGTAAAATTTTACATAATTAGAAGGTTTATAAAAAAGTATCTTTTTGGATGCTAATCATCGAATCCGTCGCGTCGTTAAGAAGGCGGAGCTAGGGCGTCGACGATACTATGAATTATGTGTTAGAATTTGAAAATTTTCAAAGACTTTATGGCTCTTCTAACCAAAATTTTGGTTCAACTTTCGTTTACATGAAATGTGATATTGAAAAAAAATTATTTGGGGTCTTCCCTGGGTAACCAGCGTGGGCTCATCAGTGGTTGGTTTCACTGGTAATCCTCTACCATACATCATTAAACACCATCATACACTTTGAATCACTTACAAATAGGCATCGTTCCGCAGTGGTACTTATACAAGTTACCTGATACAGATTCGTCCTATATTAAGTTTGAATTTTTGTTATTTTCACCCAAGATCTCTTGATCTTTTGTGTTTTAGTTTCTTTTCGGGTGAAGTAACTGATTTGGAGGTTTTTTAACTTCTTTTTTTGTAATAACTGCACTTCTAAAGTTATGATGTTTTTAATATATTTTAACGTTTTTTCAAATAACTCGAAAACTAAAGCTCTCACAAAATTTGTAGTCCATATTCATGGATACTTAAATCTGAAAACCGTATATCGCACCTTGCTTTTGTTCCAAAGTTACAATTTTTTAAAATATTTTATCCTCCTTTTCCCCCTTTCAACTTAAAATTATAGGGGTGAGTTTGATTTGAATCCTCTAAATGGGTGCACCCCACAGATAAGCTAAAGAAAGCAAAAAATGTCAATATTGGTGCGTATTTTGAAACAGCTAAAAAAATATTTTTCCCAAAAGAAGAAATCATCTGTCTGACTTTTCGAAGTCTCAGAAGAAAGTACTCGTCGGACGTCGAGGAGCATACTTCACCTCTCAACATTTGTATATTTTTACGTATTTTCAATTTACTATCTCAATTATTCTTCTTTTTTTGGATCTCTTGTTTAATATCTGCAAGAAAAAAAGAGTTTATAAAAAATGATGATGAATTAATGATAATTGTACGATTGATATACTTACCTTCCGTTAAGGAAACATCAATCGAAATTATTTTTAGCTGCTGTTCGAACAATTTATTGATTTTACGAGTAGTATGCTTTAATTTTAATCTAACCAATAGTACAAGTTTTCAAAGATAAATAAATAAAAATAAATGAGATATTTGTCACGCCGCGCCGTCTTATCGTTTACTCATTGCGTTATTGTTGTTAATTAGATCGTTTTACTGGGTTGGGAAAAACTATAAAACCTAAACTAAAATCTTGGGTGGGAATGCAATAAATTGTTCGAACAGCAGCTAAAAATAATTTCGATTGATGTTTCCTTAACGGAAGGTAAGTATATCAATCGTACAATTATTTTTCGCTGCTGTTCTTCACAATTTATTGATTTTACGAGTAGGACTTCCAAAGAGATACACGATCTAATTAAATTATTTCAAAAATGGTTTATTTCTGAAGTATGATTTTATACACAACGTCAAAATGCCAGCGTAATACACAAAAAATAAATAAATATATGTATCTAAGCGTAATGAGATTAATGATGGGACCAAATATTTGTAAATTCTTCTCCAAAAATATATACGTCCTATAATAATTTGTTAACCAAAACACTAACATAAACTAATAGGTTACATAACCTGAACACCAAAAACAAAAACAATATAATATAAACAAGACAATTTAATCTATTCTTTGTTTCTACGTAATACGAGAATCCTGATCTAGGATCGTTTTTGCAAAAATTTCTGGAAACGACGTAATAGGTCTATTGTAGAAATTTGCAAAAGTATTAGAGTTTTGGGTCCACCCAACTGCATTTCTAATTGTTTCTATGTTTAATCCCGCCTTTAGGGCCGCTGATGTACTAGCATGTCGAACGCTGTGAGTAGAAAAAACTGAAACATCTACGCCACTCTTTTGTAAAACAGTCTTTACCCATCTGTTTAAAGTCTGTAAGGATGCAGCCTTATGAAGTCTTTTTGATGTTAAAAATAATCTCTTCTCCTCAGGAGTTCTTAAACTCTCTGTCTTTTGAATATAAAATCTTAAAGTCTTTAACACACATAGCCCCGGTTCCCTACTAAATTCTGGAAAAACCATTAATGGTTGTAACCTCTTGTTGCCTGATGTTTTAATTCTTTCAGGCACCCTTATTTCGACAGTGCTCTCAGCAAATTTAACGTTATTTAAAGATATCTTAGAAAGAGTCTGCATTCGATGGGCAGAGACTAATGCCAAAAGCGTAATTAGTTTATGACTTAAATCTTCCAATGATAATTCCTGTAAAGGATACATCTTTTTTTAAATATGCGAGCACCACCGTTGGATCCCAGGTGGCCGCATATCTGGGTTGTGGAGGATTTAAGTTAAAAACCCCTTTAAAAAATCTTTTTAAAACATTTTCATCTTCCATATTTAAAGAAAAAATTAGCGATAGAGTCGCTCTATGCGTGTTTAATGACGAGAAAGATAACTTCTTCTTTTGTAATTCGAAAAAAAATGTAAGAATATTATTTAAATTATATTCATAAGGGTTAAAAGAATTATTGAAACAATAAAACCACCAGTTTTTTAAACAGCCGTCATACTGTTTAAGAGTGCTGTCTGCTAAAGAGGCCAGTAATGTTGGAATTACCTCTTCTGGCGTACATTTATGTTTAAAAGCCCTCCAAATAATCTGCCTACCACCAGGGTAGTTTGCTGTAAGGGGTGGCGATCCGGTAATCTAAAAGGAGATAAAAAACGGTCTTTGGCAGGAAGTATTTTTAAAGGTTCTTCTGTCAATAGTTTCTTAAAAAGAGGGAACCAATACTGAGATGGCCACTGAGGAACTACCAAAATTCCTGTCGCTCGGTCCTCAATGATTTTTTGTAAAACTTTTCCAATAATAACTACCGGGGGAAAAGCATAAAAATAATCGGCGCTCCAGTCTAAAGTAAATGCATTTACGCACATGGATTAAGGATCAGGATACCAAGATACAAATCTTTTACATTTTCTGTTCTGATAGCTCGCAAATAAGTCAACACTCGGTTGGCCGAATTTGAAAACAATTTCTTCAAAAATAGAGTCATTTATTTCACACTCAAAAATTCCGTCTTTTTTACGTGACTCTGAATCGGCTATAACATTATCTCTTGAGCTTATGTAAGACGCATACACAAAATTGTTTCGTGTCTCGCACCAATTCCATATTTCCTGGGAAATATGGTTTAGGTGCTTAAACAGAACACTTCCCATCTTATTTATGCTAGCTATCGCCGTAATATTATCAACCCTAAGCAAAATGTTCTTGTTAGTAACATTCTTGCAAAATGATTTTAATGCATGAAACGCCGCTAATAATTCTAGATAATTAATATGTAACGTTTTTTCCCGCAAATTCCAGAATCCATGTGTTTTTTCTCCTCTACAGCTCGCCCCCCACCCCGTCTTTGAGGCGTCTGAAAAAATTTCGACAAAAAAGGGCTGGTTTCTTATAGGTAAGGTGGCGTTTGGTATATTATTTAGCCACCACGTTAACTCAGGGTGTAAATATCCCGAAATAATAATCCTTGCATTATAATTATTATTATTCTGTGAAAGGGCTAAATATTTTTCGCGTTCTAAATCTTTTAAATGCCGCCACCCGTATTTCATAGCCGGTTTTGCTGCTACAAAATTTCCTATTAATTTTGCCAAATCCCTAATGCAACATGATTTATTCTTTAAAAATACTGAAATGCGTTCCGTTATTTTTTGTTTTCTTTCTTTAGGTAAAGATATTGTCATGTGTTTACTATTTAGTTCAAAACCTAAATATATTATCTGCTGTTTTGGTATCAGTTCACTTTTTTCTAAATTAATGGTAAAACCTAACGTCTCCAAAATACAATAGATTATTTTTATATGTTTTCTACATTCCTTTTCATTTTTTGCTATTATTAAATAATCATCCAAATAAGCTGAGCATATAATCTCTCTTTTTCTTAAATACCTTAAAATGGGTCGAGTAATCTTGGTAAAAATGTATGGACCTAAATTTAACCCAAAAGGTAAGCAGTTAAACTGGTATGTTTTGTTTTTAAATTTAAAACGTAAATACTTTCTGAATTTTTTGTTTATAGATAAGGAAAAATAAGCATCTTTTAAATCAATACTTGCAAAAAAAACACGAGTCTGTTATCAGTTTTAAAACCGATCTATGATCCTCTAATTTAAAGTGAGGGGTTTTATTAAAGTTGTTTAATTTTTTCAAATTCAGGATAAATCTATATTTACCGTTTGGTTTTTGAATAAGAAAATAAAAGGAAAGAAATTCACCCTCAACAGATCTACATTCAGATACTGCGCCTGATTTTATTAGGTTATTTATCGCGTCTTCATACCTGCCCAGTTCGACTTTCTGTATCTGAAATTTTGGCGGATATAACATTTCCCGAGATAGATCCTACAGTAATATTTATTTCTGTTGGTACCGTCCCCTCTTCTCTAGATTGTGATAAAATCTGGATCGAGTCGTCTTGGCGCTCTCCGTCTGTGTTGGTCGCTTTCGAGCGCGAGTCTGGGGGCGCTGGGAGTTTAAATAAAAATCTGATCTATTCCATGTTCTCATCTGGGCGTTTGATGGTTCTAAATGACGAAGTTGTTGCCCTTGGACGTAAAAAACAAAAGAAAATCCTAATTTTAAATCTTTCCCTGTTCTAAATACTTTATTTTCATTTTGTATCTTCTCCTGCAATTTTTTGCTGTACAAAAACTCGTCAATCTCACATTCGTCCAAAACTCTTTTCTTGTCTTCTTTTAAATAATTTTTTGTCAAAAAACGTCTGTGTCTAGACAGGCTGTTTAGAACATTGCCTAATATTTGCCCACACTCTGCTAATACTTCTAGTATTTGGTCTGGATCTAATAGCTCTCTATTATTGATAATTTTTGTTATCGACATCCCAATAGCGGAAATTACATTTGACACTTGATTTTGCAGTTGACACAAAAAAGTATCCTGAGTTTTTGCATGTCTTGGTAAGATATTTTCAACCTCGGTATTTAAAACAGGTGCCTTTAAATACCTGCAATTTTTTGGGGAGGATACTTTTTAATAATCTCTTCAAGTACACTTTTGTCAACCCCTTTTATGGCATAATTTTCATATCTAACCACCAACTCCTCATGAATGTCTTCGCCATACCTTGTTTCTTCTGGTCTTGACCCCAGTAGGCCCAAATTTTTTTTTTTTTTTTGTTATCCCTTCTATTTCAATCTGACTATCTTGGAAATTAAATCAATAGTGCAGGGGGCTGGTACCGGTATTACTTGTTCCGGGTTACTATGAACCTCTGCTATTGTCACAATCTCTTCCTCTTGTGCTGATTTTTCCTCTGCAAGAGAAAAAAGAGGGTATTTTACCCCAAGAAGAATACAGGAAATAAATAAATAGTAGTAAGATATACATCAATTACTATCTTATGTTTTATGGACCTATATATACAGCAAGACATTTGCCAATTGCTTAGTTTTTTCAGCAAGACATACGTCAATTGCCTAGTTTTTTCAGCAAGACATACGTCAATTGCTTTAATATAATGTCGATTGTATCTTAGTAAACAACTTCTAAAAATCATAAAACCTACCTTCGCTGGAATCGCAGCCATCTAAAGTGTCCAAAACCTCCTGTTCTATACCTCTCAGCTTCTGTAACAAACTTTCATACCTTTTCTTTGTGTTTTCTTTACTTTTCTGTTTACTAGTCACTTCAATCTCACTCTCCGAACTCGAAATCACCTTTCTTCTAACTATTTTTGGCATTTTTGCAAACTTTTTTCCCGATTTTGAAGTAATATTTTAAAGCGTAGCCAAAAACTTGTCTAACGGTCAGAGTACAATAAAGCAATGAGTAAACGATAAGACGGCGCGGCGTGACAAATATCTCATTTATTTTTATTTATTTATCTTTGAAAACTTGTACTATTGGTTAGATTAAAATTAAAGCATACTACTCGTAAAATCAATAAATTGTGAAGAACAGCAGCGAAAAATAATAGCTTTTAAAGGCCATAGATATAGATGTGAGAAACATTGAAAACGTGGCTTCCTTTATTCATTATATTTTGTTACAAAAGTGGAAAAATTATTTTTCTCACATAAGGATTTTCATGCTGCCTACAGATTTGTGTAAGGAAATTTACTTTATTTACCCGACATTTTTATAAAAATATGTATTTTTTTCGTTTGGTTTGAATTTTACAATTTCAATTTCAATTTTCAAAAACTAAGAAAGCTTTACTAAATTTTTGACACAAAAAATGTTTTATATTTTTTTTTCCAAAGACGTATTTGTTGTCTACAAATGTTTTATTGCGGCGTTATTTTAAGCTAACATTTTTTGCCAATAGACCAGTGGCCCAGAGGCAAACTGCCCCCTCATCGGATACAAAAGTTTCACTGGTGCCATTTTAAAGAATTTACCATTATTAACCAAAAACAATTTGTCTGCCAGCGATCGGCACTAACCCACTCACGAGTCCACCCCTTAAAAAAAATTAGGGCACCTCATACTGTAATCGAAATTTGACTAACCATCATAGTTTTTGACATATTTGTAAATGTGAAGAATAATGCAAATTACAGGCCATTTTCGGAGCAAAAAGTGGCCTGTTTCTATGTACGAGACAAAAATATCAAAAAAATTGTCAAACTGCTGATTTTTTGGGAGCAATAGAAAATCATTAAATTTTTCACAATCTTCGGAGAGTCGCAGTTCAGCGACTACTGAACCAATTTAAATGAAACAAAGTTTCTGCCACCATAAAATCAAAATTTTATATTAAAACTCCCATTTTTTATTTTTTACACTCTCAGACTCTATTTTTTCCAACATTTTGACAAAAATCTCGAAAACTGTTAAGAGTTAGGTAAAATTAGTTTGCAGAATGGGAATCAACGGGTTAAGTTAGTATAAAAGAGAAGAGTAGTTTAAGGACCATTAATTCTTTTTGGTGGCGTGGCCACCGAAGCGGGCCACCACCGATCGCGCTGTCAGACGGATGGTTTTTCGTTAGAAATGGTAGTCTTTTAAATTCCACCAGTGGGGTTGTTTGCCTCTGAGGTATCAATCTATTAATTTTTATTAAATTTACCTGCACATTCAGCAAAATTTTTCTTCGTCGCCTCCAGTAAAAGGGCTATTATTATTTAATTAAAATTCGTGAATATGACTTTTCTTTCTCTTCAGTTGGTTTCAGAAAAAGTTGCTCTGAATGAATGTAAACTCCAACCCAGTAATTGTTGTGTAAGTACTCCAGGTGAGCGGTTTTCCTAAAAATATATAAAAAAAATTGTTATTTATGTATTCGAAACTTACCACTTACGGCACGGCAAAAAAATAAGACTTCTGCAGATTACAAATTAAACTTATGTAATTTAGACTTAAATCCTTGTCTTTAACTTAATTTTTCCAGAATTGTTTCATGTTTGTTTTATTATCGTTATATATATTATTATTAATAAAAAGCGTTTTGTTGGATCATTCGGTATACTTTACAACATACCAAAAGTTAAAAAAAATGTTGTTTTAGTTTTAACATAAATTTTACCACCGAAATGGAGTTTTTTTTTAAATGGCTGCCAAAAAACATTGGGTATTTTCTTGTGTAGAAATAACAAAAAAAATAAATGGCGGCAGCAGGCACGTTTTATAGCCATCTATAAACCCTTTAAAAAAAACGCATTTTTTTTATTTAAAAAAATTCCACTTTTTTATTGTTCTAGTTGAAAATTTAATTATTCATCTTAAATATGAAAACTGCGTGTGGCTAGCTGCTACAGTTTAATCCCCCCTACTGCCCTCTTTCCAATCTCCCAGCCCCATCAAAAACTAATCAGCGTCTGGTGACAAAGAATTTTTGTGCCAAATTTAATAAGAATCGCTTTGGCAGTTTTTGAGTTATCGTCTGACAGATATATTTAGGTCTTTTTTGAAAAATAAAAAACTTTTTTTTTGCCTATCCCAATAGCCTCCATACGTCGGTAATCTTTTGATATGTTTTTAAGGTACCTATCTACATAGTAGTCCGTTAAAATTAGTTAGTAGTTCTATTTCTTTGAAGAAGCAGAGATTTTTGACAATACAAGTTTTGGTAGCCACATGCATACGAAACCACCGTGCTTTTGAGCCATATATGTTCCTATTTTCATGGAATTTTCATTAAATCGTATCGGTCCCAAAAATCACATCTTCAAGTAGTAGACCGTTTTTTTTTCATTACAGCAGTCGTCTACTAAAGGTCCGAGCGACGAATAAAAGTCAAGGAAGCTTATTTGCCTGTATAAATTCAGCTTATTAATATGTTTGGTACCAATTTTTAATTTTACTTACCAAATACTTATACATTTTCTCTTTGTCTGTTCATCTCTTACTCTGTGTTTGCTTAAATTGTAAACCCATAATCGCCATTTTTAAACAGAAGCAGGCAACTTTTAGTTTTCTTGCAGGACACAGATATTAATCTTTTTGAGGTAATGCTTTTTAACACACAAAATAATTCGATAAATGATTAAATGCAAAATAACAAGTTCACATAAAAATATAACCTCAAAATTACTCTGACAGTTTCTGTTCGATAGGTCATGGCCTGCTGCCTGCTTGATGATTTCTTTTTTGTAGTAATTTGATTTTGCGGCATAGCCAGCTTGTACCATTAATAGATACAACAAGTTGTCGACATATTTTTGTCTAGATGCGCTAAATCGGCCGCCAGGCAAAAATCGTTCGCGAATTAGAAAATATTTTTTGATGAATAGCATTCAAGCAGGTGATTCTGTCATTCATTTGGGGATGCGAGAATATTTGGAATTATTACAAATGGGTGCAAATGTTTGCAACGAAGTACTAATTTGACCAAAAATATCTGAATGTTCTACATATATCTACATATTTTCTGATACCTAGTTTTACCCAAACTAGTAGGTAAAATAGTGCTTTTTTACAAGCGTTGGTTTAAATAACTAGCGCAGCGAGCGATGCCTTTATTCGGTGACGTTCATTGTTGCGACATTTTAATCTTTGACAATTTGAAATTTTGACGATATTTTTAAATAATTTTTTCGTAAATACTTGGTAAAAACTGGCGGAAATGGCTTAATTCTGAGGCAAGACTTACATTTTTTCAATATTACAACCTATTTTCCATTATTTCTCTTTAACTTTGGGTAAAAAACGGACAGAAATCTTTTTTTGCACCCGTGATAAAAAAGTTTTTTTGCATCGGTAAACAAACAAATCATGCTTTAGTTATCTGCAGACAGTTACTAAAATCATGTTTTTGATGAAGGTATAAAAATATAATTTTTGCAACTTGTTGATTTATTGCCATTTCTATTTGCCTAGTATTTTACCTACAGTGTGGGACGAATTAAAGTTCCACACTTTTTATGGTTAATAACTTTTGATGTAATTTGATTTATTTTTGGCAGATGGGTAGGTTTCTATGTTCCTGCAAAGTTCATCAAAAATTTTAAAACAGTGGCGTAGTTACGAACCTCTTTCTAAAATAGTGCATAGAAAGTCGATAATAATAAATAATTATTAATGTTTTGTCTTCTCTTTCTTGAGTGAAAGTGATTCTGTTTAAGTAAGTAAAGTCGTTTTAAATTTCATATTTTTTTAATTTTTCATAATTTCGATAATTCGCTAATTTGAAAATATTTTAGCCAAAATTTTTTTTTTATTTTCTTAGTAGGTTTTTTATTTTGTTTGGTACTTTTGTATGATGTTTTCATTATTTAGTCATATAGGATTCTTCAAACTTCCCTTATATTTTGACGTAAAATTGACAACTTTTATTACATCTGTAATATGTCTACAGTTTTAGACTTTTGAGGGTATGCAAAACTTTTTATGAAGAATAGATAGTTTTTTTTGCTAAAGTCGATAATAAAAAAGTTTTTCATAGGGTGCCATTATTTTCGCACACGCTGTATAAGTTTTTTTTTAGCCTAGCTTCAAATATATTTTTAAAATTACTAATCTAGGTTGTTTTAAGCGTTTTATAACAAAAAAATACATAAAACCTAACTTAACACTTTTTCCACATTTTAAGAGGTTTTAGGCCTACAGTGTTTTTTGGTTTCTTTTCGGCAAGTAGCTGTTCATTATGGGAGTCTACTATAGTAAACATAAAAAACCGATTTCAAGAGAAGGGAACTATCCACCAAAAGGAAGGCACCGGTTTGACGAAAGTGACTAGCCCAGAGGAAAACCAAGAAGCAATCAATTTTCTGGAAAATCATCCGTTTGCCAAAGCGAAAGAAGTAAAATTTGGTTACTTGGCATTTAATTAGCATCTAACTAGCAATAATTTATTCCCATATCAAAAACACCACCAACGTCTTCTTTCAAGAAGTGCTGACATTGTACTGCTAACTTTAGGGACCTTACTTTTTGTGCCGCTATGCCATCTCATATGTTTTTTCGTTCAGGTTACAAAAAGGGGCATCAATCGGATTCATTATCATTAATAAAAATAAACCTAAATTAGTTTCATTCTTAAATTCATATATATGTAGTCCATTTTTCATAAGTCTGTTAAAAAAAAATACTTTTATTATTATTTTTTTAATATCTACAGTGAAATTTAAAAAATCAAACATAAAACATTCGTCGATTTCCTTTTCGATTTAAAAAAAAATATCTTGGAAGCAAATCGCATAAAATACTTATCTTGTTACGACGTTCTGGAATTTTACACAAATTCCAGGCTATTTTAAAGATGACGTGATTCAAATTGGGCTGAAAATTTAATTAAATGAAAAAAATTAAATAGTTTTGTCAAAACTTGATAGTTGATATCCAATCTGAAATCAGTGAAACCTAATTATACAATCACAAAATATATTGGATCACAAACGTCGGGCTAAAATTAATTTTTATAGACCAGTTTAATTGTTGAATGCCCCTCGTATATAATTTGAAGTTATATATCCGCCCAAAATTAAATCGTTCTGGAATTCGCGAGAATGGCAAAAAAGCGAGAGACCGACGATTTTCCCAGAATCATTCCGAGCTGTTGTATCCCCAAGCAAACAGTACCTCTTCATATTTTAAGTAAAACAAGTCCAAATTTTTGTATTGTAAACAAAGGCGGTAATTAGTTTCTGTTAAATCATTAAAGTAACAAAAAAATAAGTTCTTGCTGTTATTTGAATTCCCACATCTGCAAGCAGATGGTCCAAGAGCTGCACAACAAACAAGGAGTTCACAAGCAACCTTAAACAGTAATTTCAGAAATACATTCGATAATACTGACCACATTCCTATGTTTTAAGTCAAGCAATTCAGGTTGCATCAGTTAAGTTCGGAGTAGATAAATATTTTGTTATGTTAGTAGTTGGCACCGGTGTCTTAACCTAGAACTAGCAACAACAACTAATCTAAAGAGTGTTTAATTGTTTTTTTTTTCTACACTAAAAGAATTAAAACGAAAAAACTGTTTTTTTACTGTTTAGGCATGCTCAGGTAACTGTCTAGTGGCAATAAAAATATTAGTAATAATAGGACTAGTGCTAGTAAACTGATGTGTATTATGTGTGACGCTAAGAAAAATGGAAAGAAAAGGAATTATTTTTCAAAATGTGCAAATTTCGTTACTTTCATAGCAAGTTATTAAAAAGTTATTTTGACAATAGATATGTAGCTATTATTGTATCATTATCTCGATCATTCTGGAATTACTATTAAGATCATTACAAAAAAAAAATATAATTTTCGTCCCTAAAACTAGCAAGAGTTTACATTTTCTTAAAATTTAAAACTTCCTGATTAAATAAACCTTTGATTTTCTCATCACTCCACCATAAACCCGTTTAGTGTCATCATTTCTATTTTTTCACCAACATTATTATAAATTATGTTGGGAATTTGGAACCTTTGGTCGCACTAAAACAAAATTATGATTTGAAATTTATCTTTATCGTCTCCTGATGATGCTAACGTTGTTAGCGAAACGCGCGTCGAGTGCAAAAAAGTGTAGTTTTGGTTTGTGGAAAACAATCATAATTTTGTTTTATTATTATAAATGGTTTGTAAGCAGTGGTTTACGTAAATTTAAATTATAAATAATTTTATAGGAATATTTCTACGAAAAATAAATAAATTGGCGCAGGTTTTGAAAGACATTGTTTGAATAATGAATAGGGATGTTGTTAAGGTGCCCATTCGTACTGTTTTTAGCAGGACAGTACTGTTTTTTGGGTCGGCTGTCCTGCTTACCTAATGTCCTGTTTTTTGTACTGCTTTTTAAAGAAAAGTACTGATTTTTCCTCGTTTATCACAATGCACAATCTCCCATCAATATTTCACAATGCTGTTTTGAAAATAGAAGGCCAAGACATTTACCTGATAGAAACCAGCAATATTTACTGCGATTTAAAAGTCAAGTTATCTGACAGAATTGCAAATGTTATCTTGCCCCTGCTGGTGAGCCACATTTAAGAAATCTAGAAGAGGAAGGCTTCATTAACTCAGACATTTTCAAAAGAAAAGTAGTTGATTTTTATGAAACATGCCTTCAGTACCTACTTACAGGAAGGGGTGGACATTTTAAAGACACAGACAAATACAATTGGATTTTATTAAATACCCAACATACTCATTACAGTATTCACCTTTGCTCTGACAACATTCATTCTTCGAAATTTTTCAAAAATCGATGTGGCAGAGGATGAACTCTTCGATGAAATTTGCTCGGTAATACGTTACAGGCCCGAAAATAAAATCCTGGACAGGAAAAAAAGATTAACATCGGTTGCAGACAGATGGGTTGAAATGTTTAAGACCTTTGATGACAACAATGTAACATACAAAAACATCGGATTATTAGTTCAATATTTTTTGTGCTTGCCTGGAACTAATGCACCCCCGGAGAGAATTTTTTTCATTGATGAATAACACTTGGACAAGTGACGAAACTCAACTAAAAGTTGAAACACTGAAATCTGGCAGTACAACTTTAATATTCCCTGTTTGGAATTTTACGAAATTCTTCACTTTCGAAGGCAATACATTCAATATGTAAGTTTCTACGTTAATAAATAATATAGTTTGCAAGAAAATTTTTATTTATACATCTGATTCTCTGAAAAAAGTTTTATCTAAGACTTCTGAGGCTACTTTAATCGGGCTAAAGTTTTAAAATGATAAGTTAATAATGTTCAGAAAAATGTCCTGCTTTTTGATATGGAAGAAATGGTCACCGTAATGTTGTAAATTATTATTCTGGACTCCATTAATTAATGATCTTTAAGACAGATAAGTTGAGTTACTGGGGTATAACATCATTTATTAAATTACCGAAAAAAATACTCATTTAGCCAAACATCATTTTTATCTACTACCCCTAGAAAATATGAAAAGATTTTTGCTCGTATCAAAAAGATGAACACAAAAATTAGTTGTTTGTGGCGACTGTATGAAATGCGCAATGCATCCCAGAGGATGTATTTTTGAACAAAGTGTGTTTTTCAACACTTTCCTAAAATGGTACTCGGGACTCTTAAGAATAAGCAGCTAGGTAAATACAAATTTTTGCACACCATCTATTTTTGAAAATAAAGAGTTTTTTGGCATACTGTAAGAAAACTTGGCAAGAAAGAAATATTCTAAAAATAAATTAGTTGTGTTAGTGCTTTTAATGCTTTACGTTCTTTTTCTTTTAAAATGAGCTTTAGGGGAAAATTTCTAGCACCTCTTAATTTCTAAGAGTTTTAACCACCCTTTTGGATGGGTACTACCTTCACTAGTTAAATTTGTTTTCTGTTGCTCCTTCAGTTACTTATTAACTCCTGCTGAAAGTCAAATAAAGTTCGTCGACAAGTTACAATTGAAGACATTAGTGGATAAGGTAATAACTCGTGTTTTTTGCAAAATTGAGTTTTTTTTCACCAAACTCCATGAAGAGTGCTAAATTTTTATGCTGTGGTTGATTTTTTTCAAGAACCCTGTAAATATACAAAATAATTCCTGACTTAAGGTGCCATGATAAGATAACACTTTCGCTTTTCAAAATTTGTTAACATAGCACCTTTATCCACTTAAATTGGTAATGATTTTGCAGGAGCCGGCCTGTACTTGACACCGAAGTTTCTATGTTAGTAAGCAAGTGATTATTTATGATAATTTTCGGTCAAGATTATACCATTTTTATACAAAAACAGCAAAACTTGTAATTTTTCAACTCATAAAAACAGTGCCGTAGCAAGAAATCAGGGGGGGTTTCATCACTTAATAGAAATCAATTACCTACCTTTGGCCAATTTTTAAAAATTAGGTAGATGCCTATTGCTTGAGCTCTTGAACTGAAGGGAATGGAGAGGGGTGATTTAATAGGTGTCGAGTTAGTGTACATATGAAAAAAAATACTAATTTTTAAAAGCAAGTCTCATCTAGTCTCATTTGCAGATTATTTTCAAAATTAATTCCTAAAGCAAAAATGTTGAAAAAAATACACTAAAATGCTATTTCTTACACGTTTCAAATGTTGTTGCCAAAAAAAAAATTTGCTTAAAATTAAACAAAATTGTAACCAAATCGACAAAAAAAAAGTTGCCTGTCGGTTTGTTGTCTGTCTGTATACACGATAACTCAAGAAAGGCTTAATCGATTTTAACGAAATTTGGTACAAAAATCCTCTATCGGATGACCATGAACTGATTAACTTTTGGGTAGGGTGGTGGGGGGTTGAAGGGGGATACAATATTTTAAAAAATTGTAACTTTGGAACAAAAGCAAGTAGCGATATACGATGTTCAGATTTAAGTATCCATGAATATGGATTACAAATTTTGTTATAAATTCCAAATTCGTGGGAGCTTTAGTTTTCGAGTTATTTGAAAAAACGTTAAAATATATTTAAAAACTCATCACTTTAGAAGTAGAAGTTATTACAAAAAAGTTAGTTAAGTTAAAAGTTAAAAAACCTCCAAATCAGTTACTTCAACCGAAAAGAAACTAAAAAACAAAAGATGAAGAGATCTTAGGTGGAAATAACGAAAATTCAAACTTAATAAAGGACGAATCCGTATCAGGTAACTTGAATAAGTACCAGTGCGGAACGATGCCTAGGTATTTGTCAGTGATTCAAAGTTGAAAATCAAAGTGTATGATGGTGTTTAATGATGTATGGTAGAGGGTGACAAGTGAAACCACTCTTGAGCCCACGCTGGTTACCCAGGGCGAAACATCGTTTAATCAATTCTCTTTTCGCTTTGGTCTTTTGTGTGCTCCTTGTGGGATGCTCTTCCAAGTTTGAATTTTCGTTATTGCCAGCAGTTATTGATATGCGTTTTTCAGATTTTGGTTGTCGTAAATATTACCCAAAAAGGTTCAAATCTTTCAAAGCTACAGTTTTCGAGATATTTTCATTTCCTTTCAACATAAAATAATTGATTGTATGTTGAACACTCCGTGATTTCTAGCACCAATTTTTTTATTTTTTGTTTTGGCTTTAGAAGATGGACTTCCTGCAAGTGAAGGAACTTACCTCGAAAATAAAAACTAAAGTATATGAAATAAAAATATCTTGAGAAAAATCTATGATCTTTTTAAAATATTGGGACTAAAGGTAATTAAAAGGCTACGTTAACAAGATGCCAGTTGACCTAATAAAAATCTGGAAAAACTTGTAGAAGGAAAAATCTTCAAAAAGATCCATTTTATTGAAATACATTATATACCACGGATAATTTTTGAGAGATAGCGATAAAAATTTTTTGATTTTTGATTGACTATTTAATATTATTTTCCTCACGCTCTTAGAAAAACAATGATTCCTAACGCTTGGGAAAATAATTTTTTCCGCACTCTGTTCGGTCAATAAAGTGGATTTTGTGCACTTGTTAGGAAAATATCTATTTTATGTCAAAAAAATTATTTCTTTTACCTTTATCTACAATTTTGTCGAGTTGGATTTTATAATAATATGAATTATTACACACTAATTATAGACTTTTTTCTTACATCTTATGTACCTAGGTGTTCTGTGTGTTTTTTTTTCGTTTCATTTTAACGTGTTCATTTATAAATTTACGTTTTCTTGTTCCTTTGAGTGGTTTATGAAGATGCAAGCTGCTGCGATATTTAAAAAAACTGAAGAGCTATTTTCAACTTAACCAAAACTTTTCTAAGGAAGAATTTCTCTTTTTTCTGTTGCTTTTTAGGTTTTTGCTTTAACGAAAATATAGTTCAAGTTTAATCAATTTAAAAAATCAGTATATAGTTAAATATACCTATTAATTGCTTTCAAAATTAAAAAAATATATATCTGGTCGACACGAGTTTTGAACTCACGATCCTGGGCAAGAACTAAGATTATTCAATCGAGTGTTTGAAACCCTATCCACTCGGCCACCTTCTCACCTCACAAAATTTCCTTACATTCGGTATAGGCTCAAAAGACGAGCATGGCCAACTTGATTACAAATTGTGGGAAATACACTCTAGATTTTTAAAAGTAGGTAAAAATAGTAGATAAAAATGTGAAAAGACTGCTTATATCAGAAAAATTTGGTTTGCTTGTTTACTTCGTGAGATCAAATCGATTATAAATTATACAAAATGGCTCATTTTTACGGTATTTTCATGATTAAAAGATTAACTTAATGCTAGTTATGGGTAAAACTAAAATATATTAAAAGTGCAGTGGTAAATCTCAAAAAAATACGAGGAAAACGTTCACAGCATCATAAAAGTCGGTTCAAACTGAACAGGTAAACTTATTCAAGAAGTATTAGATAAAAAAAAGTTGTCGACAAATATTTGTCTACATGGGCTAAATCGGCCCCCTGGTTATAAACTGCAACTTTCTGATAAGATTAATTAATAGCTGCTAACAATAACAAATCCGCCAAACTTTTGTACGCGTCTCCATGGCAAAGCATCAGTAAAATTTCATTGATTTTGGATGCTTCATAGCCTACTTAACCATGATATAAAAATTTGGGAAGATATTTCACTATTTGAAGGTGTTTCTGGCCCACAGTGCACCGTCTAGTTTTGCTAATATATCAAATTCGGAAAGATGCGGCGGCATTTTTTTAAATTTGGATGACAATGACATACAAAACATGATGTTGGGACGAGTCTGTGACATTGTCAATTATAGGAAGACAATGCCGTACTATAAAAATGTTAAAAATTAAACGGGTTGCTTACTTGTGCTGCACCAGTTTTATGTGGAGAGAAGCGTACTAAGAAGCAAACAACCAATTTTGTAGTAAAACAAAGGATATCGCCCATTTTAAATGGAAATTTGTATTCGGTAGAATTAACTGATTTTTTATATGTGGAAGTACTTGTCCTAAGAAGATTTTTGTTTCACTGCGCCAACTCTACCCCTCTCAAGTACCTAAAAAGTGACGTCAAAAAATTTTTGAATTATTGCACTGCATGATTTTATTTGCAAACCGAACAAAATCTAATTGTTTATTTCATACATGTTTTATTTAAAAAAATGTTTAAATCCGCCAAAAATTTGAGAAAATAAAATGCAATTTTTCAGTCAAATTAGACTAAAATCGTAAATATCAACGTATCGTAGCGCCGCAGGCGAAAATTTTTAAGAAAATTGCACTGAAAAATGCATTTTTTCATTTAAAATTAAAAGAAAATTGTAAATATATCAATGGTTTCAAAGCGCAGCAAGCGAAAATTTTTAAGAAAGTGACACTCTAAATGCCATTGTTAACACAAAATTAATAGCACCGTAATTTATGCCCTACTTTTGAAATCCGCGTTTGAGTAACTACGTATAATTTTTGCAGTTATAAAAATTATAGATAACAAACAAACCACAAACAAAACCTAATAGCTAAATACTTCTTTTTTGAGATCTAAATAGTAGTTTTAACAACTAGTGCCTAAGACGGTGCTTTTTTACAAGCGTTGGTTTAAATAACGAGCGCAGTGAGGTATTTAAAAACGCGAGTAAAAAAAAACACAGTTTAGTTGCGAGTTGTTAACACTATTTTTTAATACCTTTATCAAAAAATCCAAGAAAAACATCTCGAACGAAGGGCACTTCTCGCAACACACCATTTTTACACTATAAATCAAGGCGGCTGGTAAATAAAATAATAATCGTTTGCATAGCGATGTGCCTTTTACTCGGTGACGTTCATTGCCGCTCTGTCTTTCGCTATGAAAACTCGGCTTGGAGAAGAAATAAAACGTGGGGCTTATTTTTTGCCAGTTTAATTTTTTAGATCTTTTAAAATACGCTGACTTTTGCTTTACAAACAGCTGTTACTCTACTGGATTCTGTAGTTCTAATACCTGAAATTTCCGCACACTACGCCTCTTATAAGGGTCCGCGCAAACGACGAATTCTGGCGAATAAAATCATGAAAAAACATTTTGATTGGTGATGCCATATTATTCCGCGAATTTCGAGTTTTAAAGTTTAACCGCCGTTTCTATAAAAGACGGTTTATGAGATTGAACAGCTACATTTTAATCTTTGACAGTTTGATGTTTTGACGATGTTTTTTAATGATTTTTTTCGTAAATACTTGGTGAAATCTGACGGAAATGTCAATATTACTATATTCCGCTATTTCTCTTTAATTTTGGGTAAAAAACGCACCCGTGATCAAAAAAACTTTTTTTGCATCGGTAACCAAAAAAGCCATTCTTTAGTTATCTGCAGACAGTTACTAAAATCATGTTTTTGATGAAGGTATAAAAAAAAGCTTTTTAAGTTTACCTTTTATAAAAAGAAAGGTTCGTGGCATATCGAACACACATTTCCGCAAACCTTTCTTTTTATTTATTTTTCGCGGACAACAAATTCAATTTTTTTTACCTTTTATATTGCGTATCTCAAAAAAGTTTATTTCCAGTTTTTTGGGTAAACAAGTCAATGACTCGCTCAATGTCAATAGACACTTAAAGTTAATTTTCAGTTTCATCAGCATTCGTATCCTTATCTCTATCGAGTCGACCAATAAAGCAAAGTGCACTTTTAAAATCATGGCGAATGCGTGAGAGCTTCAGCTGATTAAATGCACGAAAACGTCGTTAGGTACGATAAGGGAGTCGCAACGTTACCACCGAAAATACGAAACGATGTTTTGACGCATTTGATCAGCTGGAGCTGTCACGTATTCGCCATTAATTTAAAAGTACACCTGCTCGATAGGTCGACTTTATAGAGATAAGGATACGTATGCCGACAAACCCGAAAATTAACTTTAAGTGTCTAATTTCAATATGTCTGTTGATATGCAGCAACGCTAAGCCCGTCAGATGAATTTCCGTCATAGTGTTTTTCAGTACGTATATTTTTAATCTTCTGAGGCAGGAGAAGCTTCTTTCTGACGAAGCATTACTTACTGACAAACATCCAAGAATGTTTTTATTAACAGAAAAATATCGCCACATTTGTTCATTGCCTCTAAAACGTTATCATATATGTTTTGATTTAAGCTTTTGCCTACTTGTGACAAATATTGTTTCCAAATACTGACTTCTCCCGATAAAAGTTCAAGAATTAGTGTATTGTATTAATCAAACAGTTTATAGTATTCTAAAAAAAAATTGCCCCAATCTGCCGACCCTAGAAAAAAATGTTTTTTAAGATTTTGGCGCTTGATGTTTATAGTATAGAGGAGCAGAACTTAGTCTGCTAGATCTTACTTAGGTCAATTGGCTACCGATAAAAAAATAAACATCTGTCATTTTGACACCCATAATATATATAGTGATTTTAAGACTATTTTAATACCGGAGAAGGTCTTAAAATATATACCTATTAATTTAAAATGTCAATCTTAATCTCAATTTTAACAGTAAGCTATTAAAAAAATGTGACACGTTTTGACAAGTGTGGAATTTGCTTGGCATGCGCCCATGCTAGGTAAAGCTTGATTATTAAACCCTGCTAGAAAAACATCAAGGATTTCAAATAATGAACAAAGACGTGTTCATTATTTGAAATCCTTGATCATTTGCTTCTTACTTCTGATCCAATAGTTTGCAAATATCGGCTTAAAATATCTCCTCCTGCAGAAGATTTACCACCAGAAGTTTTAGAACCATTAGATTTGTCGGATATATAATTTAGGTTATTTAGGCTAAGTGTTATTATTATAGTTATTGATTATTCCTGTTTATAAGTTTTACCACCACTCACCACGTATATGTATCTAGTTTAATGAAATTAAAATAAACCTAATAATGAATTATTACACGATCTAAGCCAGTAAGATAAAAATACCTGGCACTCACCTAAGCCTATGAAAAAAAAACTCTGCAAGGTTTACTATTAAAAAGTATTAAAAATTGAGTAGTTTTTGTATCCCCCCCGTATATATAATTTTTAAGCATTCACTTATTATCATTTTACTGAGTAAACTATCATTTGCTTACGTTTTATTTGAATTTTTCACATTGGTTATATTTACTAACCTTTTATTTTCAGTGTTTTATAATCCTATATATTAGAATTTTTTATATCTTTGCTGTACACTATTGTTTGCTAACACTACCAGGTCACGAAATTTTACAAAGTTCCGATAAATAGTTTCGAGTATTAGCTCATGTCCAAAAACATAATTATTTCGTTTCACTGTGGGACGCGGCGGCGAAATGATCAACGGCGAAAGAAAAATCAAGTAGGCCCAGACTGGAGAGTAGCAAAAAACAACAAAAAAACAAGTGAGTCGGAGAGGAATCGTCGTGAGCTGTTAGTTTTGATATAGTTGGATAATATTATTGATTTATTAAAGGAAAACGCTTTTGAAAATTAAATTAAACGTTCTTCCGAAAAAAAGTGAACGAAAGTTGCCATAGTATTTAGGTATTTAGTATAAAATTTTACGTCGGTCTCTAGTACGTCGATGGTCTCGCCTAAAAAAAACGCTAGTGGTTGGTGTTTAAAAAAAAAGACCAGTGAGAACTGGATTAGGATTCAGTGAAAAAGAAAGGATGAACTGTAGGTATGTATTATATTTGTTCTGATTTGGTGATGAATATTAAATCTTGTATTTTCTCGAGTTTGAATATCAGTTTTTTAGTGATTTTGTTTTGTGTCTGTTCTTGTAAAAAATCGCTTACAACTATTCAAATACTGAATTATTGGATATTGTTTTAATCTCGGTTTTAATTTATGGTGAAGGACAACAACACGCTGCTGAAGCTTACCGAATTTATTTCCAAAGATTTCCCGACAGGCATATTTTATTCCCTCTTAGATTTAGTATGTTTTCACATTGTACTCAATACATATTGAAAAGATTTTCTTCTTTTTCTTTCATAGAACATGTTCTCTGTTCCGACAAAGAAAGTGATATATGGATTTTCGATACGTATTGATAACGATATGAAAACATACTAATTAATAGAGTTATGTCATTAGGTTACTTTAAATGTGCCATAGTTAAAACATTTTTGCAGAAGCTTTTGAGTTTTTTTTATATTTTTGTATCACTTGCAGTCAACATAATGCGCTTTAAAAGTTACTAACTTTTGAGAAATACCCTGTATAATGATAATTTATAAGGGATAACGGTTTTGATGAAGCAATTTTTCACTATGTTTTCCATATTTGTAGCCATGATATTGCTCACATTTTAAAGCTTTCTTTCCAAACTTTCGATTTCTAGAATAAAACACTCACAATTGTCCAAGTTTTCACTGTTTTTTTAGCATTCAAAGAAAGTACTGCCAAAAAACATTTTTTTCTCTGTTAAAATATTTAAGGTTGTTGAAGAGAAACAGCAGGCTATAAAAAAGTATTTTAGAGAAAGATGAACATAATTTAAGGCAAATGTTTACTAAAAATTTCTGTTATGTCATCTGTCTGTCATCTTGAGTGGTATCGTGCATATGATTGTTATTTTGCAATTTTTATCCAAAAAACAGCAAACATTGTAATTTTTCAAAGTGTAAAGTGTGTAAAACATAAAAAGATAATCAAAGTTCTTTACAGTCTTTAATTTTACCAAAAAACGTGCCCTACTAAAGTGTATTTTAGCACATCTGAAAATAATTTAACAGGTATTTAAGAATAGTAGTTTTAACAACTAGTGGCTAAAATAGTGCTTTTTTTTACAAGCCTTGGTTTAAATAACGAGCGCAACGAGGTATTTAAAAACGCGAGTAAAAAAAGCACAATTTAGGCGCGAGTTGTTAACACTATTTTTTGTATACCTTTATCATAAAATCCAAGAAAAACAGGGAAATACTTTTAAAAATCTCGAACTTCTCGCACCACACCATCTTTACACTATAAATCAAGGCGGCTGGTAAATGGAATAACAATCGTTTCCATAGCGATATGTCTTTTTACTCGGTGACGTTCATTGTTGCGCCATTTTAATCTTTGACAATTTGGTATTTTGACGATATTTTTAAATGATTTTTTCGTAAATACTTGGTTAAAACTGGCGGAAATGGCTTAATTCCAAGGCAAAAATAATATAAACTATTTTCCGCTATTACTCTTTAACTTTGGGTAAAAAACGGACAGAAATATTTTTTTGCAACTGTGATAAAAAAAAGATTTTTTGCATGGTAACCAGTAGTAGTTATCTGCAGACAGTTACTAAAATCATGTTTTTGATGAAGGTATAAAAAAAATTATTTTAAGGTTCATCATGGCTTGACCAATACAAATGGCATTTTAGGTGCAACAAAGGACATGGGCCAAATAACACAGGTATTGGGCTTCTGTGGAATGCCTTGGTATTTACATAATGTTGTGACATTAGTAACAAAAGTGACGCTGGGCCGTAGGAGCTTCACAATTTCGATCCAAAGTTTAGATTTTGAAAATGTTTGATGTCAAAAAATTGCAGAATAAGACTTCATTTATTTTTGGATAGCTGAGGGCACTAAAATTCTCTCAAAATAACATAAGATAACATAAAATAAAAAAAATGGGTGTTCCCACAGAGAAATAACATAAAATAAGATATCAGTTCCAGCCAATCAAAATGCGAATTTTTGCGCATGCAGGCTTACCTTTGTCCTTTTTTTATTCATCTTCTCTTTGTTAGTGGACTCGCGTACGGCGTTAATTTCAAATGACTGTCCAAAAGCTTTTCCTTTTTTTCAAAAATTTACAAAGATAAATAGGTTCACAAAACAATTTTTGTGAAAATGTCAGATCAAATTAAATAAGAAGATAAAAGTTTGCCATCTTTCTGTTATGTTATGTTATCTTATCTTATTTTTCTATCTGTATGAACGCCATCAAGCAGTCCCATAAGGTGAACTATTTTATTTTCTCTTATCTTACGCTATCTTATGTTATTTTTATTTCTCTATGAACCCAGCTTTACCTCACTCTAGGTAATTCTACCATAGAGGCACTGTGATATTTAAGGTAGGAATTTGACCAAGGCGTGCGCCGATTTTACACATTTAAATAAGTGTACCGGTTTTGACTCTGTCAGTAGAGAAATAATTGAATTTAAAATAACTAGAAAATCTTTATAGTTTTTGCTTGTAACTTAGAATTAAATAAATATAGGTAGTGAGCTAAGTGATTTTTTTTTGTTAATAAACTTTGAAAAAAATACATGCAAAAAACCAACAAAGTTAAAAAATAACTTGACTGTCGTTTTTAAGCATTTGAAGGTAAATTAATGAAAACAAAAAACTAAAGAAGGCACTCTCTGGCATAAAATGCTTACGCAATAAGTCGCGAAAATTAAGTAATATCAACCCGATATAGAAAATATAAATTATATAAAAAAAATTAAACTAAAATGGTAGGAGGAAGACAGATTGTTGGTTATTTAGAAGAAACATTTTGAAATAACCAATGGCTTATTTTTTTCTTAAAGGATCTTTTTTTGATTTCCTGTTTTAGTTCACTTGATAGCATATTAAATACTTCTTGACCAACATAAGTAAAGAAATTTTGCCCAATGATTTTTTGCGTTCTTGGTAAGATGATTTTTTTTTCTTTAGCAAATCTTGTGTATGTTGGTGTGTGATATTAGAATTAAGCATTTGGTTATTAGCAAGAAAGATAATTGAATTTTTATAATAAAGCTGCTTAATACTTAAAGTACTAACCTGTTTAAACAGATCTTCAGTCCTTCATCTTCAGTTTAATTTAAGGATTTTGATATAAATATTGAAAAGGATTGGAACAATGATTGTTCCCTGAGGGACGCCAAACTCTATTTGTCTTTCGTCACTTTGTACGTTTCGTATCCTTACTTTATGATGTATCTCACCTAGATAGCTCTCGAAGAGGTTTAATGGTGTATCATGGATCCAATAAAGGTTTCCAAACTTGACAGAGGCGTAGTAAGTGGCCTTAATTAAACTTCAATCATTTAGTTTGTTGTTTTTATATTATTTACTTGTTCAGTTCCGTTTCCATTTTTTTGTTGAAAATGGTTCATCTTACGGAAACAAACCTGTTACGAATAAAAAGATTTTCTAGGCATATTCAGGCTGTTTAACATAGCTCCTTCATAATGTTTAATGCAGAAGTAAATATAGTAAACAAAACTTTAAAACTTTTAGCATACAAAACCATAGATAGGCATGTAATATTTCGCTGACACTGTTCAGAAAACTCACCAAAATTCTGTCCTTCCTTTTACATTGTGAGAATTTTCGACACTTTTTGACGTTTATTGGTACGCGTAGTAACGATTTAGCTCCGCCCTAAACTAGTCCTGCAGAATATCTTTAAAATATTAAATTTAGAAAATGTTATTAAAAAAATTAAGCAGTTTCTCTCTCTCTGACAACGATTGTATAAATATGAAGGACGCTGTGTTTTTGTTTTAAATGAGGCCATTAGTAAAAATCGCCACTTTCCAGAATTCTGACAGGTGAGATTTTCTGTCGTTTCTGAAGAATCGCGACCTATTAGCCATTTTTTAACATTAAAATATTTTCAAAATCCAAACTTTGGATCGAAATTGTGAAGCTCCTATGGCCCGGCCCAGCGTCCCTTTTGTCCAATTTAAACATTGTTCAGAAAGAAGTTACCTATATTATTGGCTCATGTCCTTTATACTATGAAAATGGCACTGTGAAGAGTTATATGTGAAACTTGGTCGAAGTTTGATACAAGTAACCAGAGGAAGAGGGGGTGGCTCAGGGGATTTGGTTATTGTAGCGCCAAAATTAGTGTTTTTCTGTCTTTTTTTTTGAAATATTTCCTAGAGCAAATTTTTTAAAATTAAAATAAAATTGTAACCATCAGTGATGTTATACCACCACAGGCAAAAATTTTAGAAATAATTATACAAAAAATGCCATGTTTTGCACGTTTTAACTGCTCTTGATAAAAGTTGCGTAAATTAAACTGGTAATAATCAGGTTTTATGCTATTATAATGGCCCAGAGGTTGCAAAATGTGTCACAATATTTTTGAAAAACAAAGAAAACAGTTTAAAAAGCAAGGGCGAAGACAAAAAATATCTTTCTTATGCGTGACGCAATTGACTCAAGCCGATAAGAGTATTTGCCTCTATTTTTTCCAGGCCAACTTGATTGGAAGTAGTATGAAATAGATATAATGCATATATTTATTAAATTAGATAATATGCTCCTCTATTTGATTGGAAGTAGTATCAAATAGATATAATGCATATATTTATTAAATTAGATAATGTGCTCCTCTATTTTAAATACTAAGGTAAAAATGTATCGAAACTTTTTAATTTATTTACTTACTTATATTGGTCATCTTCCACAAACTTCTACAACTCTTCAATGTGCCGGATGGAGTTTAAATAGTCGACGATGTGAGGAATCTTGTTCAAGTAAGTGTAATGCTGATAGTTGGAGATTATTCTGAGTATGTTGTTCATTTTAAGGGTTCTTTGTTGAGATTCTATGTCTCCGGAGTGAGGATGCGCCATGTATATCTAGACTAGGTCAGTCAGATAAAATGCTGCAAAAAGAACAACAATGATTTTTATATAACACTGCTCCAAAACCAATGTTTTTATAAACGTGCAATAAATCGCCACCCATTCTGGGTTTTGGCACCTCGCTAGAACTTTTTCTCTGTTTGTCATAGAAATATGAAACAAAAACTTAATTAATTGTTCGATCATTGTACAGATTTGAAAATTTCAATATGGCGTATTCAAAATGGACGATTAAGGTTACAAATCTAAAAATTAAGGGTGTGTGTTCAAATTTGGTATGCGTTTATAGTTCCGGCGACAATACAATAATATGGTATTATTAGGTATACACTTCATTCTAACGAGGGAAGTGGAGGGGCAAAAAGATTTAGTTTGCTGGATTTCAATCAAAATTGGCATACAGGGGTTTTTCAGGAAGCGGATATGAATTTTTGATCAGATTTGAAAATTTCAATATGACGGATTCAAAATTAACAATTAACAAGGTTTTATTAAATGCACTCAAAAGTAGAAAATAATTTTTTATCTCTCTTATAAAAGCGATGGGCGCAAATTAAAAATTTTGTGTGTAATGTAATGCGTAGGAATTTTTTTTTGCATTTTGACTTTACCGTGACAAAGAGAGAACTACAAAAGAAGAACTAAATTCTACTACAGTTTTTTTCATTTTGATACATTATTTTAATTGAAAAAAAAATGCACAAAAACAATTCGAGCAAGCTAAAAGCTTGTCAAACCAATTAACAAATGAATAGATGTCAATCAAACTGCCTTCCTAGTAAAATCAAAGCCTACTTGTTTAACTTACATGATCAATTTTAAAAAAATCAAAGCTCTTTGGTGAGCTATTTGATAGAATCTACTTCATTTTTAAATATACCAACCTAACTATAGCTATGCATCTTAAATAATTAATTTCAAACTATTAAAGTTTCTTATGAAGAAGCCTCAATTTCCGCCCGCTCCAAATATTTAATCTATGCCAGCTCTTTAGTGTATGACCTACCATATCCGACCATGGCCACCTTGTTGTGAATAGAAAATGTTGAATATCTCAAAAACTACTTAACTAAAATATTACATATGGTTAACATATCAAAATGCGGTTTTCACCAAAAATCTTGTGGGTTGGTTTTTCTCTATATCTGGCTGCTAGGAATATCCGTACCCATATAAAAGTTCCCAATTTGAATCCCCTGTACAGTACGAATATTCTGGGTTTCACAAGAAGTGGATAGATTTTAACAGCTCACGGAGTGCCGGAACGAGGTATAAGTTAAGGTGGATTCTAACAGCACTTGGCGTAATTTAATTTAGCGTAACTTAATTTAACCTAACTTAAATAACCAGCTCTTCTTAATTATTTTTATATGCAGTAGGTACACAACAAAATGGTCTAAAAACGTTTTTAATGCATGTTTTCCCTTTTTTACAATAAAACCAAAAACTTTGAGTATGTTTTTCTGGTCAAACATCAGCCCTTCATCTTTATTGAGCATGCGCACTTTTGATTTCACTTAAGGAAATTTAAGAAAAGATAAAAGTTGGTCATATCTTAAATTAAGTAACGCTAAATTAAATTAGGCTAAGTGCTGTTAGAATCCATCTTTAGATAATAATGTCACGAAAAACTTGATACTTATAAAGTAAAAGAATAAATGTTGAGTAAAATTAAGATAAATTTTCATTCATACAATTTACAAATGTGTCTTAATTGGTATTGGTTACTATTGCTATCTCGGTAACTATAAGAACTACAAGGTTGGTCAAATTAGACAAAATGTGCAGTTTTTTGTGAATATTGAAAATCTGGTTTCAGGTTTAAAAAATAAATATTCTATCCCGAGGTACGGGGGTTTTTAAAAAAATTGCAGAAAACTATTTTATCAAATACCTCAAAAGGTATAATTTTTACAAAAAATTTGTCAAGGAATTTTTTTTTGCATTTTTGACGTTCTTCAATTTGGTATTTTTTAAGAAAATTTGCTACGTCTAGTTTTCGAGATATTAAGATCAACTTACTTTTTTTAAATACGGACCTGTATTTTTTATTCCATTTTTTAAAAGCTCCCTTTTTTATTATTTTAACGATGTATCACATGTCCATAAAAAATAGTTATTTATGTTTTTTCGCACTTTTGCCGTTTTATCAAAGGTGGCTTGGAAAGCAAAAAGAAACAATTGCTTATAAAAGCCTATGTTGCGTAATACATTTGTCAAGGTAAGTTTTGATTAACATGGCAGCGTTTTCATAAGGTGAAAAATTAGATTTAATTTTTTGTTATGCAAAAGCATTTCGAAATGCTGAAAGAGAGCTCCAAATGTATCAAAATTCGTACCTCGAAATGCGCGTACCAAATCGAAAAATTAAATTACAAGGCTAGAGCATAATTTGCGGGGAGCATCCGTCAGAGGACGGGGAAGATGAAACAAATATCAATAGAGATTTTGAGAGAAATTGAAAAATAAAGTTTATTTTTAAAAAACGTATTAAAATAATAAATACTGTTAAATTAGACATTAGACGCTGCATCAGTCTGTTTATGTTAGTAAAACAGGCAATTGTTTTATTGGTCATCTAAGCCACCTCTGACGTTCAATTTCTTTTTAAACCCAATAAAACTTAAATTTTATTTTTTATCATTAAACCTTAAACAAATATGGACATGTGATATATCCTTAAAATCAGAGAAAAAAAGTTCTTAAAAAAAAGGGAATAAAAAATACAGGTCCGTATTTAAAAAAAGTAAGTTTATGTTAATATCTCAAAAACTAGGTAGATTTAGCGAATGTTCCGAAATACTACCAACTTGAAGAACGTTAAAAATGCAAAAATTTTTTCCTTTACCTTTACAAATTTTTTGTAAAAATTATACTTTTTGAGATATTTGATAAAATAGATTTCAGTAAATTTTTTAAAAAAAAAATTTTGAGACTATAGATTTAATTTGTAATTTATTCAACACAGCAAAAAATATACAAAATTTCTGCTTATATAATTTTGCAATTTCCTTGTGTGTTGAGCAGAGGAACTAAATCCTGTGTTGCTTGGTACAAACAACAAAACTTTAAAGAAAATAATTTCCCAAAAACAAATCTTAACTTGAAAATAGAAAAGAAATAATATCTATCACAAAATAAGTACTTATGTACCAAATACACTCTATTAACTTAATTAGATGGACTTAAATTTAATAAATTTTAGGATATTTGAAATATCATTTGCAGGTACAGCAGTAAATTTTAACTTTTAATCGACATGTCAGTCAGTTATGGGCACAGTACATGGTCTAGATAAAACTTTATCACTTAGTTTAAGAAGAATGTATTCTTTAGTTCTTTGAATAAATTTGTTTTTTTTCTTTGAATAAATTTACTTGAAGATAAACTTAAAGATTTCTGGTTTGAAAAATTAATATTGATATTTAATTAATTTGGATACATTAAAACAGTACAATTTACTGATATTAAAAATCTGTAGTGAATTCTTCAACATGATCTCTGTAGCCAATTCCTTGAATGTTGAATGCACCTTATAAAGCTTTTTTGTATTTTTTTTAGTGGATACAAACTAGTTTCATAAATACCACCCAGAAACTAATACCCTCGCTAATACCATAACTAATCATGGATTGTACCATAGGAAATAGCAAACACAGGTAACACTGAAAGTGGTCAATAGTTACTAGGTAGTTCTGTATCTATTTCTTTAAACAAAGGAGTAACATGTGCAACCTTATAACCATTGGGATATACTCCTTGCAAAAAACAAAGATTTACTAGCCTACACAAAATTGGAGTTACCTCTTGTTGACATTCCTTTACTGACTTTACATCAATACCATCATACCCTGTAGCTTTATTTTGATCCAGTGTATTAAGTAGGGTTGATACTTCCTGATTTGTTGTTGGATATAGAAACATTGTGGAGTCTGATTTTTTCCAGTGTTACATCTATAGGCTCGTAAGATAAACATGCTGCTAACTCTGCACCAACATTTGTAAAGTTTACTTTTTCTTCAGGTTTTGTGTTTGATATTACAGAATTTATGACATTCCATGTTTTTCGTGGATTTGATTTGACTTGTGCAAAAGCTCTGTCATAATAAGTGTTTTTTTATTTCTTTATGCTTGCCTTTACCAGCCAACACCATACTCAACTAAAAAGCCTGTTAACTCCTACCGCTTCAGTGCCCTTTAGCCTATTGTGGCTGCCATTCTTATAACCAAATTGACAAGTAAAACATGGATTTTCTGTCAATTTGGTGTCAATATGGCGCCGAACATAGGTCAAAGGATACTAAAACGAAAATGAGTTAACTGGCTTTTTAGTTGAGAACAGTGTTGTACCAGCCTGATAGTTTCTTTGTATTTTGTTTGTTTTGAGGATTATCTGGTAGTTGTTGAGATTTTTTGTAATAATAATTCCTTTTTTGAAGAAGATCTGTTAATTCCTTTGTCCACCAAGGTTTAAATATGGTTTTTTTTTAACAGTTATTTTTTGAGTGGTTATGTTGCTTGTAAAGCAGCTAACAAGCTGATCAAATATATAGTTGACATGTTTCCCTTTGAAACATTGGTTATTAAACAAATTCAGAGATACCCTAACCTTTTTGCAATCAATAATTTTTCTTTCTATTGTTATAGGATCTGTGACTATAGTCGTAGATAGAGGAAATACTGAAGATAGGTAACCTTACGGGCTAAAATGTTAGCAAAAATTTCGTTCGTGGATAACTCCCCAGAGCGCGCATAGTCGCTTTTGGACAACTCGACTGTCATCAACCCAGTGCATTTCGCCGCAGCGAAATCTGTAAGCATAGAAGACATAATCAATTTTCCTTTGCAATCTGTAATAACTCTCCAATGTTTCACTTGACTTCATATAGGTGGCGCTATTAACTTAGCATTAACATTCCTCCTGCGCTAGATAGTGTAGAAAATAGAAATATCACTGCCATTGTTTAGATTTGGTGGAAATCGAACCGTATATCATTGAATTTAACTTTTTATGACGACATAGAGAATATTCTTCTTGTTCTTATCAGTACTTTTTTAGTGTTAGAAAAAAAAAAGATTATCTTGTTGATTTTGTGATTTTTGAAACAAAAACAGTTTTATTCTTGTGATTTATTAACGCTTACAGGTAAGTGTTCCTTATTTTGCATGTTTTTGTTTTATAGTAACAAAAAACTGTTGGTAAATGTTTTCTCGGTAATTATGCAGTATACGGTTTTCTGCCATTTTTGATTTTTTATGAAAAATTCTTTATGGGGGCACCTATACTAGGGTCCCTAGGACCCCAAATCCGCCTGCGCCCGATTTTTTTTTAAGAGAAAAAAGGGTGCCCGGGGGGGGGTTGTAATGTTTTTCTGATTGTTTTGGGTTGGGTTGGGTTGGACTGTGTTGGGTTGGGTGGTTTTAGTGAAAAAAAAATAAAAAAAAAACAAAAAAAAAACAACCGGCGCAGGCGGATTTGGGGTCCTAGGGACTCTAGTAGGTGCCACCATAAAGAATTTTTCATAAAAAATCAAAAATGGCAGAAAACCGTATACTGCATAATTACCGTTTTTTCGCATTAATAATTAAGTAGGTAGGAACTATTTAAAAAAAAAACATCGGGCAGTTCGGGAATTTCCTAGAAAATTTCAGTTATAAACAAAATATTAAATATAAATAAATTTGGCTTAAGATATTTTAGCATAATTAAAGGGGTAACGTTTTTGTTTAAGAAATTTTGATGCCAAGATTTTGTTCCCATTGTATAGCCTTCTTTCCAAACTTTCGATTTTTAGAATAAAACACTCAGTTTTCTCAAGTTTTCACTTTTTTTTTAGCTTCAAAAAAGTACTGCAATAAAACCATTTTTCTCTGTTAAAATGAAAAATATTTAAGGTTGTTGAAGAGAGACAGCAGGCTATTAAAAAGTATTTTAGAGAAAGATGGAAATAATTTAAGGCAATTGTTTACTAAAAATTTCTGTTTTGTCATCTGTCTGTCATCTTGAGTGTTTTTTTTTTATCCAAAAAGTTTACGATA
The DNA here is from genome assembly GCA_963921995.1 of Oxystoma pomonae. NCBI lineage: Eukaryota > Metazoa > Arthropoda > Insecta > Coleoptera > Brentidae > Oxystoma > Oxystoma pomonae. The sequence continues at coordinate 169,900 of OY998167.1, read as the reverse complement.
CAGGTCTTTCGTGCTACTTACTATTTTAATTGAATTGTCTCGTGAATTGTAATCGAAATAAATTACAGAATGTCAACAAGGTGTTGTTCGTATTGGAACTTCCCCAACCATAAAAATAGAAACGAAGATGTTGCTTTTTTTATTTTCCAATTAACGACATTGTAATATTGGAAAAATGGAAGAAACATTCGGGAAGCTTAAACATTCTTTGTAAAACCGAGGAAGAACTGAAAAATTTTGTCATTTATGAAAAACATTTTGCCCCAAATTTTATATTGTTCAGCAATGCAAAAAATGCAAAGTCACGTCGATTGAAATTTATTTTGCAAGTTTTTTTCCTGTTTTTACTCGGGTTTTTAAATAACAACGGACGTAAAAAAAAAACACTCTTTTAGCCACTTGTTGTAAAATAGTAGTTTTCACAACTAGTGGATAAAATAGTGCTTTTTTTACAAGCGTTGGTTGAAATAACGAACGCAGCAAGCAGTTATTTAAAAACGCGAGTAAAAAAAAGTACATCAGTTTATCCGCGAGTTGCTAACACTATTTTTTTAATTCCTTGATCAAGAAATCAAAGAAAAACAGGAAAATACTTTTAAAAATCTCGAACGAACACGCCACCTTTACACTATAAATCAAGGCGCTTCGCGCTTGTTCTTTAAAACCAAGCTTGCAAAAAACACGATTTAAAAACTATATTATTTTTTAAATTTTATCCATTTTTAACACGCTGTATTTCTATCCAGGCAACCCAACTCAAAATGAGAAATAAAATAATTAGTTGAAAACTGATCAATCGACAATATTCTGGGCAGGCATGCTCACATGCTGTTTATTTTTTGTTGCCCACTTTCAATAACAAAATAATGGTAATTTTTTGGGATTTTTGTACTGCCAACTTAGTAATCATGCAGCTAGTAAAATTTTAAATTTTGTAAGAGAAGGTCGAAAACATTACGCGGACCGGCATGGCTATTTTATGTGTGGAAATTATTCTGAATGGTAGCAGAGGATATAATTTTAAAGTTTAACAAAATATTATGTTAAACCATTGTATAAAGAAGTATTATACAATGGTTAAACATTATTAAAGATACTTATAAAATAGTGTATATGCACCATGATTTTATGTCGAACTTAAAAATATATAATGTGCCATTTACGGCTGTAGTAAACAGAGATTTGCCAAAATATTTTTTACTTTAATGCAATTTTTTAATAAAATCGTTCAAGTTAAAAAAAATATTTGTTTTATTTTTCACATATTCCTAATCAAAAAGAAACAAAATGCAAAATGTATAGGATGTGGCAGAAAAAAAACCGGTCCGATTTTAATAATATTAAGCTTTTTAAAAAGCCAAAGCTTCAAAATTTATAGGACCAATTTCAAACTCGACATTTCCTAAAAATCCAAGACGGCGAACCAATTTGAAAAATAGGTATTTTTAACCCCCCGAATCGCAAAATTTGATAGTCAGGCAGACTGTAAAGTTAAATATAATCGTTTAATAATAATAAAAACTGTCTTGCTTCATTCAGCATATTCATGAATTTATATTATGATCTCTCTACCAGCTCCCATTCCCTTAGCAACAAGTTCATTCATTTACGCCACTGATAAAGCGGTATTCAGCAAAGAATCAAAAACTTGCGGTAATTCCCCTTTCATGGCTTGGCTGGCTGTTCGGATACCGTCGGCTTTCGTCGGATATTAGCATGTATCCTCGTTGCCAGCACTACCTATTTATTGCGGTCTCCGCTAGCGCCCTCTAACAGTTACTCGGCAAAACAAAATTTTTGGTTTCCATACTTTCCGCAAGGTAAATGGGGGGCACCACTTGCCTGATCAGGGTTTACAACGAGTGGAAGTGCAACGGACTATTCTCACTTCCACTTATCAGTTACATATCTTAAGTATTTTCTATCTACGCTATAGTTTCTTTTTCACAAATGTATAACTATGTTGTGATCACTTATGTCACAGTGAATTATGGCAAGTGACCCTTTGTTATTATTATTAGATAGAAAATGATCCAGTACTAACTAACTAACTCATTGATGAACAAGTGGTCCTAGTATGGATCCCTGAGATACTCCAGTCTGTACTATTTTGCTTTCACTATTTTGACAACCAACTTGATCTCAAGAATAAAACAAAAAAATATAATTTTTAACAAATTTTATCCATTTTTAAATTTTTAATGTGTTTGTGTTCGTTCCACACATTAGATTAAGTTTTACCTTAACTATAATATTATGTACCTGAACCTAAAACTCAGATGCCATAAAGGAGAAAGATCTCCATCCAAAAATATAAAAAAAAGTTTTGCATGAAATAGAAGTTTTTTTCCACACCCCCCTGTTTTCACTATTTGTTTTTTAAATAACTTTTGAACCAATCTAGAACTACTCCCCTGATCACCGCATTTTCTAATTATCTTGTTATGTGAAATATTGTCGAAAGATTTTTGTATGTCAATCCCTTAATCAAGGGACTAAAGCCAGATTCATTCTGGGTTTATACAGGAAAAATTAAAACTAAATTAAAAATAAAAATAAGAGTTAAACCTATAGGAACACCTGTAAGTGTTCATACAGCTAAAATTAAAACTAAGAAAATTAAACTAAAATTAAAATATGGTCAACTTTTATCTTTTTAACTTAATTTTAACTGAAAATGGATGTGCACATGCCAGGAAACATTGATTTTTTTTTACTTATAACCTCACTTTTATGTTTTTTTTTTATTTCAAAAGGAGATTTATAATTTTGGTCCTTTTTTCTAAGGAAACTGGGTGGTGTATTTTTCTATAAAAAGGTAAGGAAAGGTTTTGACACTAATTTTGCTGAAATAAGGGAGTTATGTGACTTGGACAACCATTAGCTTCTGGTGGCACAGCCCTGATAAGACATTGCTATAAAATATATGTATGTGATTTTAGGTGTTTTGATGCATTTTTGTAATTTTTAGCAAAATATACAAGTTTCAAATAAAAAACAAAACAAACTGGTAAAAATGACAAATAATTTTAATTCCTGTATAAACCATCAAAAAGTTCTTAGTTTTAATTTTATTTTTAATTTAACTTTATTCTTAATTTAGTTTTAATTTTTCCTGTATAAACCCAGCATCAGAGTTCTGTAAAATAAGCAGTATGAGGTATGCAGTAAGCTGCAAGGAAAATAAACAATAGTAAATGCATGCACTTACCGCTTGCGGCTTACGGAACACTATGAACCGCAGCATGCATTTGCAATTTTCCTTGCGTCTTACCGCATAGCGCTTACCTTACAGAACTCTGAATCCGCCAGGACGAATATGAACGATACGATAAATTTAAAACCTACCGTGTTTGGGGAACAGCTGAGCTTCCCGAAAGGGCTGCTACTTTTTGGGGACTCTCGAGAAAAACATTTCTACCAAATTTTTACTTTTCTTGGAAACAGGCCTGAGAAAATTGGCTTGTCTCACTAGAAAGAACATTTATTCAGCAATGACCCTTTGAACTTTTTTATAAATTTTTGGTTGGTGTGTGTCTATTTTTTAAACAAAGTTATGACAAGTGACAGGTTGCTAAAGGGCGAGTTCTTTCTTATGGCGTATTCCATTGTAAAATCCAGTTCTGCACTCGCCGGTTTCCAGGTTTGCACTGACACTGGCCCGGTGCTGTAAAAATATTACATTGTTGCTGTTTCAATGGAACACGACTGACACTGCTGCAGCTTCAATGGTGTTTACTTTCAATACAAAAAAAATGCGCACATCCGAGAGTTTTTCATGGGATAATACCAGGGAAAAATTTTTTTTTCCCATTTCTCTGGATAATACTGCGCGAAGGTCAGTGGCCTCCACAGTAAACTCTGTGGTTGGTAGTCTGTAAAATGGACTACACAAAAAAAAATCATATTTTCACGAGATTGCTTTAATCCTTTCTCCCGCCATATAGGTATTACTATTTTTTAAAAAATTGGAGAATAAAAGCGCCATTTCAACTTTATCTTACAGGTAAGGACGGGTCGAGGCAAACCCTTGGAGTTGTTGGAGGATCCCGGCAAAAGGACTCACCACACATTTTCCCAAGATAACACGCAGACGTTTATCAGCAACAGATCGGATGGCGATAATGAAATTGAATATTGTAAGGTGGTAAGTCTGATTCGTTGCATATTTAAAAAAAAATAGCATAACTAGAAATAATATATTTTTGATGGTGGACAATTTTAAAAAGTTGTAGTTTCTCACACCCCATGAAACTTTTTCTAGAGTGCCACTGGTACAAAAATAATTTTTCTCTCTGAAAGCTGCATTTTTCCCGAACACACAACTGGTAAAGAATTACTACTACTTTGAAAATTCAACTTCAAAAGTTTTTAAATTTCAACCTTAAAGTTGATTTTTTTAGTAAAAATAGAATGTAATTCAAATATTTTTAGGGTCTTTATTTCACCGAATTTGCAAACTGACACATTTTTATGTTTTTAAAAATGAAGACAGTGGTGCACATGGGGATAAAAAGTTGCAACTTCTTAAAATTTACAAAATGTCATTTTTAACACTTGTTACGTAAATTTTTTTTAATCTTACCGTTGGTTACAAAACTATGGTCAATTAATTTTTTTGTATCCTACCACCCTCTATAATTAGTATCAAGAGCAATAGGTGCCCAAAACCCAAGCAAAAGCCTTTTTTTTTATCGATTCAATGCTCAAACTAAAATGTTGTTTCTTTTACCATTTTAGAAGGCACTTTACCCCGTCCAAGAGGTATAATCCGACCCATAGCGAAAATCAGTCCCAAAGCCAAGCCATTCCCGGATTTCGAAAAACCACAGTTTAACCTGGAGAAGTATGGCAATCCTCAGTACAAAACGTTGCCCAGGGAGCTGATCGACGGCAACAAATATCAAATGAATTTATGGTAGCCTGTTGATGTGAAAAAAGGTGTGTCAAATATGCGAAAGTTAGATTTTTTTACAAGCTTTTATCTAACTTGCAATGTATGCAATATGTTTGTGCGGGTGGAATCTTGCAATTTAATTTTTAACAACTTCCCGACATCCGATCGGCTTCAAATTTGGCATGCTTATAAACTTGCGGTGACAACCCAAGAATATAGTGTGATTAAATTGACAGCTCGAAAATGGTGGGGTTACAGTTGAAGTACGCCCGATTTTGTTGAAATTTGGTGTGTTGATGCACTTGGGGATGGAGATAACGAATTTCTAATCAGATTTTGAAAATTCAATATGGCGGATTCAAGATCGACGATTTTCGGTAATGTTTTGCTAACCAATTTCAACTGACTTATCCACATCCGATTGTGTTCAAATTTGGTATGCGTTTATAGTTCCGGTGAAAATACAATAATATGGTATTCTCAGGTACCCACCACCCTCTAACGAGGGGAGTGGAGGGGGAAAAAGATTTAGTTTCTTCGATTTCAATCAATATGGCGGATTCAAAATGGACGATTAAGGGTACAAATCTAAAAATTAAGGGTGTGTGTTCAAATTTGGTACGCGTTTAATTTCCGGCGACAATACAATCATATGGTTGAAACAGATCCTTTTTAACTACGGACTAGTTTTCCTAGCTCCTTCGCCGCAAGTTTAAAAGACTCCATACTCCCACCTTAGTGCGTGCCTCCAAAAATTTAGATGAGATTTGTGAACACTGATCATTTAGCAGCTAATAGTTTAAAGTTTGGTGCTAATTAGCTTTTTAAAAATACCATAGCGCATTCGTCTACGTGTTAACGTTTTCGAGATATTTCAATTTGAATTAGATATTAATTAATTCGTATAGTAAATAAACCAAAGTAGGCCATACATGTCATAATAATATGCATAATCACAACAATCAAAAAGCTGTCAAACTAGAACTTATTTAACTTTCCAAATAAATAGTTGGCTGTGAAAAACAAAAATAGCGGCGTTTTGACGGCAGGTCGTCATAAATTACTTAGGATTTATTATAATATAATAATACGACTTAATTAATATCTAATTCAAATTGAAATATCTCGAAAACGGTTGCATGCAGATCTAGACTATATAGTATTTTTAAAAAGCTAATTTTCTGGAGAATTCAACAGTGTCAAAATATATAGGGTGTTCCATAAAAAAAAAAACATAACTTTTTGCCAAACCCTGTATCCTATTTGAATTGAATAATTTTTAATAATGATTTTGAGGTCCCTATAAAATACCCTTTCACCCACTTTTTGTTTGGTTCTTCTGCGGCTATTAGAAAAAAAAGTTATGTCACGGAACACTTATTAACCGATCACAGTACAGGGGTATTTTCGGGAAGGGGATATGAATTTTTGATCCGATTTTAAAATTTCAATATGGTGGATTCAAAAGGGACGATTTAAGGTACAAATATTAAAATAAAAATAAAAATTTTTATTAAAAAAAACTGTTTCATAGGTGAATCGTCGATGTGACCTATATACGATACCTAAAGTTAAAAGCTCGCTATTCATTGATTTTGTTATTTATTTATCCTCGCTAAATCCCTTTTTAGATTTATCAACTCCAGAGCTTAGGATATCTGTAAAGATAATTATATCTGTCTCCGTAGAGACGCTTAATTTTCCTTCAAATTGAAGGTACATCTGCCGATTCTGCAATTTAACAGATGGTTGTCTTTTACATGAATCCTGTGTCACATTTTTTCATCATCATTTCATCTCCTAATTCCCAGCACCGTACTGATGAGCACCACAAACGCGAAATCCGGATCTACGGTTACCATTACCTTTTTTTGAGGGAAAGCTCGCTATTCATTGATTTTAAAATTTTCAATTTGCGACCATAGCTTTTATTATGGTATAAGAAAGATAAAAAATAATTTTCAACTTTTGAGTGCTTTTAATAAAAGCTTGTTCTTTAATTTTTTTTTTAAATAAAAATTGATTTAAAGCTTTTATTTAACTTCACATATTAGTATGTTTGGCACAAATTTTGCAAGTCTGATGTTTTGACCAACTTATCCAATCAACTTAAAATTTGGTAATTGGTTTATAGTTCTGGTGACAATACAATATTATAAGAAAACTACGTTGGGAGGGGGTCGTTAAAGAAGGTAAGAGGGGAACGGTGAATTTAAAAATTCAAAAATTATTAACTTTTGAACGAAAGCTGCTACGAATGTTCAGTTTTAAATTTTATGTTCCAATTAACATTTCTAATTTTGGCAGTTAAAAATACGTAGGTGGGAGGTGGTTAAGAGGTTGTGAGAGAGTTTTGAAAATTAATAACTTTTCAGCCAAAGATGCTACAAATATGTAGTTTTCAGTTTTACTAAATATTTTTTAATTTTGGTTCAATGACTATGTATTTGACTAAAATAATGTCGTTTTTTGACAGATTCCACCTAATTCACCCAAACGGTGTGGCACTGAAACGACGACCACTGTTAAAATCCACCACGCACAAACGTCAAGCCCGTTGCCTTTGCCCGCCTATGCGAGTTCTGACAGCTTAAGCATATCTTTGGATAGTCAGGTACATATTTTGCTAATAAAAAGCAGAGGAGAAGAAAAACACATTTAAAAAAAAACAAAATAAAAAAAAGCGTGTGTTAAATTATAATAGTCGTTTTTTAAAAAGAAAGCATACATAGTAAGTGTTTCCACAGGGTGATCTGCCTCTACCTCCCCCTCCAGCTCCCGGGACGTCTCCTAGTGCGTCGCATTGTAAACTGAACACGTCTCAGTCGTGGGGCACCGAAGAGCAGGAGTTGATTAAGTCGTTATCGTTGCAGCACAGGAACGGATCGGATGCCAATTTTAAGGTAAAAACATTATTTTATGCACTTTAAAGAATTAATCTAGTACATTATATTCTCCCTCGCTTTGAAAAATATTTTTTTTATTATTAATGGCTATACGTGCCTGCTGGCGCCATTTTTTTGTAAGTGTTTAATGAAGTACTGCGACTGTTAAATCTTAATTTAAAATACGTACGAACCTTTTTTAGTCGAGTTCAAGCACGAAATCCGATTCGCTGCCGTTTGCCAACGAGAATGCTGGTACGATCCGGACCCAAGCTAATACGAGACAGTCCGAGTACAACCGAGCGTCGCCTCAGCCGAGGGGCGGCCTTCCTCCCCATCCGTCCCCCACTCCGAAACGGCCGCAGAGTGTGGCCGGTACTAGGCCGAGCAGTTCAAGGTAAATACAGGAGAAAACTGGTAAAAAATTGAATTAAACAAAAAAAAATCCATTTTCTATTTATGAACGGGATTGTGCAAATTCATTTTGAAGTGATTGTTAGAAAGTCCTAGCTATTCGCCGATACCAAAAAAATGCAAATTCATGGCACGGAAAAATCGTTTAACAAAATTTACAAAATCACAATTTTTTGACCTCGGCTGCTTAACTTCAAATTTTTTAATTCACATTCCCTTTACAGACTTTCCAATATATAGAGTATTAAATGTAACAAGTCACAATGAGCCCCCAAATTTTAATAAAATTAAACAACATACATTAAAAAGCTTTTTGCTAAAAACTTCAAAAATAACAAAAATTATGTAATGCTTTATATTCTGTCGTGGATTTAGAATTTTTTTCAGGGAATTCCTGAAATTTTTATAGCTGCTTGAAGGTAATGAATTATCCTTTTAGAGACACCAAACTTGATTCTTGGACTTTTTCAGGATTTTTGTCTGTGAGCTGTCAAACATAGATGATTTTTACAAGTCGTCCATTTTTACTTAAAAGACTATTGCCTCTTTTGTTCGTTTATTCAGTTTTGAGTAGGTAAGTATTTTTTTCTCGGTGTGGGTGCAGCTAATAGGCAATACGTACATAACAATAACATTTTTTACCGCCTCTTCACTCGTCTCTCCCATTTGATGGTTTCATCCATAATAATATATGGGAAAGGCCAGAAAATCTTGAACTGATTTAATTTTCTAATTACGTTCCTTAGCCGATTTTTATAAAGTTTGACATTTTAGAAAGCTAAAAGAAAAAAGTTTACTATTTTTGTACAAAAGATGTAAAATGTCAAAAATTTAAAATGGCGAACGTAGTCAAAAATTTAGTCTAGAAAAAAAGACCTGAAACTTTTTTTCGACCCTGTAATTTTTTATTGCCAAAATAAGAAACCTTATGCCTTTTCACGTCTAACGAGGTACCGCACATAAAATTCGGTTAAGTAGTACAAAAGTTGCATTGGCTTAACATATCGCATAACATTACCACCAAAAAATTATGTCTCTTGAATTGAATTGAAAAAAGTAATTTTTTGCTTTGTCCGTTCTCTTGGGTTTTTGACATTTGACGTTTTGACGGTTTATTTCAAAATAGTAAACTTTGTTCTTTTAACTTTCTAAAATGCCAAACTTTATAAAAATCGGCTAAGCAACAAAAAAGTAATTAGAAAATTAAATCAGTCCAACATTTTCTGGACCTTCTCATATATTATTATGGATTAAAAAATGTTATTTTTATGTACCTATTGCTGATCAGGTGCACCCACACCATAAAAAATACTTACCTGCTCAAAACTGAATAAAATAACAAAAGAAGCTATTGTGTTTTAAGTAAAATTGGACGACTTGTAAAAATCTTCTATGTTTGACAGCTCACAGAGAAAAATCCTAATGGTGTTCAAGATTCAAGTTTGATGTTTTTAAAAGGATATTTCATTGTCTTCAAGCAGCTGTAAAAATTTCAGGAATCCCCTAGAAAAGTTTATAAACACACGACAAAACATAAAACGTAACATAATTTTTGTTATTTTTGAAGTTTTTAGCAAAAAGCTTTTTTTATGTATGTTGTTTAATTTTATTAAAACTTGGGGGCCCATCCTGCCTTTAATATTCTTTACATTTAACATTTAACATTCTAGCGTTACATTTAATATTCTAGCGTCTTATATAGCCTTTTAAAAAACATATTTGGCAGATCTGTAAAGAGATTGTGGATTAAAAAATTTGAAGTTAAGCAGCCCGGGTCAAAAAATTGAAATTTTGTAAATTTTCTGAACATGCGTCAATTTCCGATTTTTTTTGTGATTTTTCCATAGCATGAATTTGCATTTTTTTGATATCGGCGAATATCTAAAACCTTTTTACAGTCACTTCAAAATGAATTTGCACAATCCCGTTCATAAATAGAGAACCGAATTTTTTTATGTAAATTTTTAGAAAAAAAACACAATTTTTTAAAAAAAATTTCAAATTCATTTTTTTTTATGTAATCGACCGGAAGTAAAAAGTTATGTTTTGTCTGGCAATGTCTGTACCTCTTTTTGTTCTTTCTATTCTATGATAGGGAAGCACTAGATTGTTCTTATTTCTAGTTTCAAAGAGATGTATGTTACTGTGAGTTGTAAAATGGTTTAAATTTTGTTTTACATAATTAAGACAATTAAAAATAAAAATGCATGGAAAAGTTAGCAGTTGTAAATCTTTGAAGCTTTCTTTACAGCAGTACCTGTATTTTAGATTTGCAATAATTCTAATACACCTACGTTGTAATTTAAATATTTGTTCAGCTTTTGTTGAATGACCCCAGTTCAGCACCGCATATGAAATATTTGAACAGAAATAACCATGATATGCTGCCAACAGTGTCTGGATTGAGACATTTTTGGAAAGATTTCTTATAAGAAAAATGATTTTGGACCATTTTGAACTGAGACAATTTATATGCGCCTCCCATGTTAGTCCAGGGTCAAGATACACTCCAAGAAACTTAAAAGATTCCTCACTTTTTATCACAGATTCATTTGTTCTTAAAGAGAAATTTATATTTTGTGTTTTTGTGATATTTAGAGTGAGTTTATTTGCTAAAAACCAGTTTTGTATTTTATCTTCATTGTCAGAGATGGAGTTTCGACCAAAAGTACTTGGGCTATAAAGTTGAAGTGATGTAGTGTCATCAGCAAATAGAATTAGCAAAAAATTTATCAGATCACAAAAGAGTGGTAAGTCGTTCATGTAGATAAGGAATAATAAAGGTCCTAGCACAGAGCCCTGAGGGACACCATGCTTTATTTTTTGCCTAGTTGACTTAACATTGTTAAAAAATACAAATTGGTCACGCTCCTCAAGGTATGATTTTATTAAAGTGGTACTGCTATTGTCAAAATTATAATAATTTAACTTTTTAAAAAGAATTTCAAAAGACATGCAATCAAAAGCTTTAGTAAGATCTAGAAAAGAGGCATAAGTATCAAGTTTTCTCTCAAAACCATCAGTGGCTAAAGTTGTAGATTTTTTATTGCAGAATCCAAATTGTTTTTGAGTGAAAATATTGTTGCTCTCAAAATGGTTATTAACTTGATCTTTAATAAGTGATTCAAAAACTTTTGATAAAATAGGCAGTAAAGAAATTCGACGATAATTACTCTCATCCTCAGGGCTACCTTTGTTTTTGAAAATAGGTATAACCTTAGCAGTTTTTAATAAAGAAGGAAAATAGCGGTTTTGAATGCATATGTTAATTAGGATCATTAAAGGTTTGCTTATAATATCTTTTAGGCATTTGATAATTTTGGTATTCATATCATAACAGTCTTTACTATTGCTATTTTTCTTTTTTTTCTCTGCTTTCTTTTGCGATATCTCATGAAATTTAAAGATCTCACCAGAGGGCTCACCAGTTAGATAGTCACTATAGGTTTTATTTGTTACAGGAAGCCTACTCAGTACTTCATCGGGAATATTGATAAAAAAAAACTCATTCAAAAGTTGCGCATTTAAATTGCAAGTGGTTGAAGTTTTGGGAGAGTTGGAATGTGATTTGATGATGTTCCACATTGCTAGCGGTTTGTCTGAGGCATTATTAATATAATTGTCGTGAGTCGTTCTTTTTGCTCTGGTTATTTCTGTCCTGTAGCATTTTTTATACTCATTTACCATGACATGCGGCACTAAAATAGGATAGGAAGTGTGTACCTAATAATACCATATTATTGTATTGTCGCCGGAACTATAAACGCACACCAAATTTGAACACACGCCCTTAATTTTTAGATTGGTAACCTTAATCGTCCATTTTGAATCCGCCATATTAAAATTATCAAATCTGATAATATAATAATAATACCCCTCCTCAAAAACCCCTGTATGCCCATTTTGATTGAAATGGAACAAACTAAATCTTTTTCCCCCTACACTTTCCTCGTTAGAGTGAGGTGGGTAAAATCGTCCATCTTGAATCCGCCACATTAAATTTTCAAAATCTGATTAGGAATTCGTTATCTCCATCCCCAAGCGCCCCAACACACCAAATTTCAACGAAATCGAGCGTACTTCACCTCTACCCCCTTCGAGTAGGGAGCTGTTAATTCATGGAGCACAATGAATGAGAGAGAGAGAGAGGAAGGGGGCGAAACATATCGAAATAAAGTGTTATTTACCTCTTTCAAAAAATGTAATGTGTCGCAGACGAAAATTTTGCACGTTTCAAGTGTTGTCGACTTCACCTCTGCATGTTTTCTTTCAGTGAGTGCGTTTATATATCTTATGATTTGGCCGCCCCCCAAGAGGGGCCGCCCCGATTGTCGGGTGCCTGCACACCCTGGTACTGGCAGCTTCTCTCTCCTACCTTAGCAGCAGCAGTGTATAAACAAAATAAGTTGTATACATGATCAAAAATTTTGCATATTATTAGTTTTAAGTCCAGTTAGAAGTAAGGTTAAAATTCAGGATTGTTATAAAGTATGTTTAAAGATCGAGTAAGGTTAAAAGATTGGTACAAACCAAACACAAATAAAGTATAATAAACTAAAATTAAATCAAATAAACTATTAAAACTAAAATAAAATTATTTAAAATAAACTAAAATACACTTAAACAAAACAAAAATAAAATATAATCAAATAAAACCAGTTACAGCTACAAGAACAAATCTTGTTTTCTATGAGTGTATCGCAAGCTAATATGATTTTTTTTCTTATAGATCGGAGCCAGTTGATTAAACGATATCGGCAATATGTTGGCAAAAATTTGACAGATGGAAGAAGTGAAAACGCAGCAATGAATAGAAGACTGAAATATTTTAGGCTAGGAAATCCCAAGGATAAAACTACAGTTCTAGAAAAAAGTGGAATCTACGAAATTAGTTGCATGGATTGTGACAAAAAATATGTTGACCAAACAAGACGCTCTATTCAAACACGAAACACTTAGCACATTTAAAATACGGAAGAACAGGAAAGTCAAGTGTGGCCGAGCATGCTTTTGAAAACAATCAGATTCACATTAGATAACCTAAAACTTCTAAAAAGTGTACCAAACAAAAGACTTTTGAATGCATATGAAAGTATGGAAATCATTAAATCCAGAAATAGTTTAAATAAAGATAGAGGCCCCATTCCGTTTAGTACACTTTATTCTTTAATTGAGGGGAGATAGGATTATAAAGCGTGACCAATCACAAATTATTAGTCTTATCTCCGCCCACTAAAAGATAGTATATAAGATAGAGTGTTTATCGTCTCCTGATGATGCTAACGTTGTTAGCGAAACGCGCGTCGATTGCAAAAAAGTGTATTGTTGGTTTGTGGAAAACAATCATAACTTTAGTTAACAGAATGAGAAATAAATTCCCAATGTCCATAGTGGAGTTAAATATAAATAAAAAGAGAGTTGTACCAACAGAAAACTGTTGGATTTTTCGCCTTCTCCACCAGTTCTACCACTGACTGGTTTCAGACATAGTCCATCCACCAATCGGGCTTTCTACTATGACGAATCGATAGCAAAAAAACGAACCTTATAAAATACACCGGAGTACCACAAGAATACATACCGGTTGCGACCTGGAGACTAGACGTGTTTCACTCTTGTTAGAGATCATCAGTGCGACATAAGTTTTTATAGTCGAATAACATGAACGATCTAATCAACAAGTCATCTCCAGCTCGCACCCGGTATGTATTCTTGTGGTACTCCGGTGTATTTTATAAAGTTCGTTTTTTTGCTATCGATTCGTCATAGTAGAAAGCCCGACTGGTGGATGGACTATGTCTGAAACCAGTCAGTGGTAGAACTGTTGGAGAAGGTGAAAAATCCAACAGTTTTCTGTTGGTAAAACTCTCTTTTTATTTTTATTAATCATAACTTTGTAGTGCAACTAAAGGTTCCAAATTCCCAACATAGTTTAGGCTAGTTTAGCAACATTCTTTATTTTTAAAATATTTGGAACACTTTATGTTTCTTTTGGTGCTGTTTAAATTAGGTTGGCGATATTTCAGTAGATCTCAAAATTTATATTTTTTTTTACAAATTTTATTTTATTTATGTCTTGGTAATGTACCTCTGTTTTATTGTTAAAATGGTCTGTATGTTCATTTTTATTGCCTCTTTTCACATAAAACACAGCACATTATTTTTGTAAATAATTATAAAATAGTTATGTCTGTAAATAGATTCGGAAGATGTAAAAATGTAATTTTTTTTATTTAATTCATTTTTCGTTTTCTTCTTGTTTTAAATTTAATAACGTAAGACTGGCATCTCCGAAAAACGTGCATTGTTATCACTATGTCTTAGCAAGTTTTTCCAAGAAATGATGATGTACACTCATTTCCTAAACAAAATTAACCTTGCAATGCGAGCAAATTTAGTCAACGGACTCACGTGTACAGTCCTACTTTATAAATATTTCGTATTCGTCTTACTGTGGGTAAAAAAAAAACAGAATTGTATATATTTAGTAATATATGTAAAGACAAATAATAGTCTGTGGTTTACTACTTTTACACTGATGGAAACGTAAGGTGAATTTTAGTCGCTTTAAAGTAATAGGTCAAATTATTTTTTGAGCAAGAACAAATGCCATGCAAATCTTTTAATCGATTACTGGCATTAACAAAAAAACCTTAACCCCCCACCCCAAGTCAATTCCTGGGTGCGCCAGTGAATTAGTGTTCAAATAAAAAGTCTTAGGTTTTTAAAATATTTGATTAAAAAATATTATATAGTTTGTCCAAAAAGTAACAATATCCCTAAATATATCCAAAACCGAAAGGGGCAGAAAATTCAAATTTTACATACTTAAAGAATTTACAAAAAAAAATGCTCGTTTTTTTAATGGAACACCTTGTATATTTTTGCAAATTTAAATAGGGATTTCCTTTCTAATTTCAAAAATACCAAATATAGTTACTTTTTCTCTAACGTTTTTTTAAATAAAATGACAAAATCATATTTATAAGATCAAAAAATCACGAGAGTAACTAAAAACATTAACAATTTGAATCTCTCTGCAATAGGAAAAAAGTTTAGATTTTTGTTTAAGTTTTCTCGTAAACCAAACAAGTTACGAGGCTAATATTTTAGAAGTAGTATAGCCTTATCCATAATAGAACTTACAGAAATTAAAATAGGTCAAATACATTTTTTAGAAAAATCTCGTGAAACAATTTTCGACCAAATGGGCTCCCTAAATTCGCATAACTTCTTGCTTTATTCTCGTGTTAATTATAGTCCCCTCACTAAGTTCGTTTGGGAGATACCGGTTCTCAAAGTGAACTCAGTTTTGGATTTTGGGGTATTGTTTACGTTTTGATTTTTTTTTTATTTCGCCTAAACTAAAAGCTTTTGACCAAGAAAAGCACCAGTTTACCTAGGTTTTCGGGTGCGCTGAACCTAAAAACAATAACAGTTTGAGTTTATCTGCAATAGAAAAAAAGTTACAGTACAAAAATTTTGACAAAAATTTAAAAATTCACATTTTGATTTAAGTTTTCTCGTAAACCAAACAAGTTACAAGGCTAATATTTTAGAAGTAGTGTGGCCTTTTCCATAATAGTGCTTACAGGAGTTAAAATAGGGCAAATTCATTATTAAAAAAAATCTTATGAAAAAATTTCCGACCAAATAGGTACCCTAAAATCGCATATTTTCAGGTTTTAAAAATACTTTCCGTTGAGTTATGAAATCACTTAATAGCTTATTTTATACCTTTCGGCACTTGCTTTATTCTCGTGTTAATTATAGTCGCCTGTGTAAATTGGTTTAGGAGCTACCGGTTCTCAAAGTGAACTCAGTTTTGGATTTTGGGGTATTGTTTACGTTTTGATTTTTTTTTATTTCGCCTAAACTAAAAGCTTTGGACCAAGAAAAGCACCATTTTACCTAGGTTTTCGGGTGCGCTGAACCTAAAAACAATAACAGTTTGACTTTATCTGCAGTAGGAAAAATTTAACAAAATTTTGACAAAAATTTAAAAATTCACATTTTTGATTTAAGTTTTCTCGTAAACCAAACAAGTTACAAGGCTAATATTTTAGAAGTAGTATGGCCTCTTCCAGCCTTTTCTATAATAGTGCTTACAGGAGTTAAAATAGGGCAAATTCATTATTCAAAAAAATCTTGTGAAAAAATTTCCGACCAAATAGGTACCCTAAAATCGCATATTTTCAGGTTTGAAAAATACTTTCCGTCGAGTTATGAAATCACTTAGCGCTGAACCTAAAAACAATAACAGTTTGACTTTATCTGCAGTAGGAAAAAAGTTTACAAAATTTTGAAAAAAAATTAAAAATTCACATTTTTTATTTAAGTTTTCTCGTAAACCAAATAAGTTACCAGGCTAATATTTTAGAAGTAGTATGGTCTTTTCCAGCCTTTTCCATAATAGTGCTTACAGGAGTTAAAATAGGGCAAATTCATTATTCAAAAAAATCTTGTGAAAAAATTTCCGACCAAATAGGTACCCTAAAATCGCATATTTTCAGGTTTGAAAAATACTTTCCGTCGAGTTATGAAATCACTTAATAGCTTATTTTATACCTTTCGGCACTTGCTTTATTCTCGTGTTAATTTTAGTCCCCTGTGTAAATTGGTTTAGGAGCTACCGGTTCTCAAAGTGAACTCAGTTTTGGATTTTGGGGTATTGTTTAAGTTTTGACTTTTTTTTATTTCGCCTAAACTAAAAGCTTTGGACCAAGAAAAGCACTTGCTTTATTCTCGTGTTAATTATAGTCGCCTGTGTAAATTGGTTTAGGAGCTACCGGTTCTCAAAGTGAACTCAGTTTTGGATTTTGGGGTATTGTTTACGTTTTGATTTTTTTTTATTTCGCCTAAACTAAAAGCTTTGGACCAAGAAAAGCACCATTTTACCTAGGTTTTCGGGTGCGCTGAACCTAAAAACAATAACAGTTTGACTTTATCTGCAGTAGGAAAAATTTAACAAAATTTTGACAAAAATTTAAAAATTCACATTTTTGATTTAAGTTTTCTCGTAAACCAAACAAGTTACAAGGCTAATATTTTAGAAGTAGTATGGCCTCTTCCAGCCTTTTCTATAATAGTGCTTACAGGAGTTAAAATAGGGCAAATTCATTATTCAAAAAAATCTTGTGAAAAAATTTCCGACCAAATAGGTACCCTAAAATCGCATATTTTCAGGTTTGAAAAATACTTTCCGTCGAGTTATGAAATCACTTAGCGCTGAACCTAAAAACAATAACAGTTTGACTTTATCTGCAGTAGGAAAAAAGTTTACAAAATTTTGAAAAAAAATTAAAAATTCACATTTTTGATTTAAGTTTTCTCGTAAACCAAATAAGTTACCAGGCTAATATTTTAGAAGTAGTATGGCCTTTTCCAGCCTTTTCCATAATAGTGCTTACAGGAGTTAAAATAGGGCAAATTCATTATTCAAAAAAATCTTGTGAAAAAATTTCCGACCAAATAGGTACCCTAAAATCGCATATTTTCAGGTTTGAAAAATACTTTCCGTCGAGTTATGAAATCACTTAGCGCTGAACCTAAAAACAATAACAGTTTGACTTTATCTGCAGTAGGAAAAAAGTTTACAAAATTTTGAAAAAAAATTAAAAATTCACATTTTTGATTTAAGTTTTCTCGTAAACCAAATAAGTTACCAGGCTAATATTTTAGAAGTAGTATGGCCTTTTCCAGCCTTTTCCATAATAGTGCTTACAGGAGTTAAAATAGGGCAAATTCATTATTCAAAAAAATCTTGTGAAAAAATTTCCGACCAAATAGGTACCCTAAAATCGCATATTTTCAGGTTTGAAAAATACTTTCCGTCGAGTTATGAAATCACTTAATAGCTTATTTTATACCTTTCGGCACTTGCTTTATTCTCGTGTTAATTTTAGTCCCCTGTGTAAATTGGTTTAGGAGCTACCGGTTCTCAAAGTGAACTCAGTTTTGGATTTTGGGGTATTGTTTAAGTTTTGACTTTTTTTATTTCGCCTAAACTAAAAGCTTTGGACCAAGAAAAGCACCAGTTTACCTAGGTTTTCGGGTGCGCTGAACCTAAAAACAATAACAGTTTGAGTTTATCTGCAATAGGAAAAAAGTTTACAAAATTTTGATAAAAATTTAAAAATTCACATTTTTGATTTAAGTTTTCTCGTAAACCAAACAAGTTACAAGGCTAATATTTTAGAAGTAGTATGGCCTCTTCCAGCCTTTAATATAATAGTGCTTACAGGAGTTAAAATAGGGCAAATTCATTATTCAAAAAAATCTTGTGAAAAAATTTCCGACCAAATAGGTACCCTAAAATCGCATATTTTCAGGTTTTAAAAATACTTTCCGTTGAGTTATGAAATCATTTAATAGCTTATTTTATACCTTTCGGCACTTGCTTTATTCTCGTGTTAATTATAGTCGCCTGTGTAAATTGGTTTAGGAGCTACCGGTTCTCAAAGTGAACTCAGTTTTGGATTTTGGGGTATTGTTTACGTTTTAATTTTTTTTTATTTCGCCTAAACTAAAAGCTTTGGACCAAGAAAAGCACCAGTTTACCTAGGTTTTCGGGTGCGCTGAACCTAAAAACAATAACAGTTTGAGTTTATCTGCAATAGGAAAAAAGTTTACAAAATTTTGATAAAAATTTAAAAATTCACATTTTTGATTTAAGTTTTCTCGTAAACCAAACAAGTTACAAGTCTAATATTTTAGAAGTAGTATGGCCTCTTCCAGCCTTTAATATAATAGTGCTTACAGGAGTTAAAATAGGGCAAATTCATTATTCAAAAAAATCTTGTGAAAAAATTTCCGACCAAATAGGTACCCTAAAATCGCATATTTTCAGGTTTGAAAAATACTTTCCGTCGATTTATGAAATCACTTAATAGCTTATTTTATACCTTTCGGCACTTGCTTTATTCTCGTGTTAATTTTAGTCCCCTGTGTAAATTGGTTTAGGAGCTACCGGTTCTCAAAGTGAACTCAGTTTTGGATTTTGGGGTATTGTTTAAGTTTTGACTTTTTTTATTTCGCCTAAACTAAAAGCTTTGGACCAAGAAAAGCACCAGTTTACCTAGGTTTTCGGGTGCGCTGAACCTAAAAACAATAACAGTTTGAGTTTATCTGCAATAGGAAAAAAGTTTACAAAATTTTGATAAAAATTTAAAAATTCACATTTTTGATTTAAGTTTTCTCGTAAACCAAACAAGTTACAAGGCTAATATTTTAGAAGTAGTATGGCCTCTTCCAGCCTTTAATATAATAGTGCTTACAGGAGTTAAAATAGGGCAAATTCATTATTCAAAAAAATCTTGTGAAAAAATTTCCGACCAAATAGGTACCCTAAAATCGCATATTTTCAGGTTTTAAAAATACTTTCCGTTGAGTTATGAAATCATTTAATAGCTTATTTTATACCTTTCGGCACTTGCTTTATTCTCGTGTTAATTTTAGTCCCCTGTATAAATTGGTTTAGGAGCTACCGGTTCTCAAAGTGAACTCAGTTTTGGATTTTGGGGTATTGTTTAAGTTTTGACTTTTTTTTATTTCGCCTAAACTAAAAGCTTTGGACCAAAAAAAGCTCCAGTTTACCTAGGTTTTCGGGTGCGCTGAACCTAAAAACAATAACAGTTTGAGTTTATCTGCAATAGGAAAAAAGTTTACAAAATTTTGACAAAAATTTAAAAATTCACATTTTTGATTTAATTTTTCTCGTAAACCAAACAAGTTACAAGGCTAATATTTTAGAAGTAGTATGTCCTCTTCCAGCCTTTTCTATAATAGTGCTTACAGGAGTTAAAATAGGGCAAATTCATTATTCAAAAAAATCTTGTTAAAAAATTTCCGGCCAAATAGGTACCCTAAAATCGCATATTTTCAGGTTTGAAAAATACTTTCCGTCGAGTTATGAAATCACTTAATAGCTTATTTTATACCTTTCGGTACTTGCTTTATTCTCGTGTTAATTTTAGTCCCCTGTGTAAATTGGTTTAGGAGCTACCGGTTCTCAAAGTGAACTCAGTTTTGGATTTTGGGGTATTGTTTAAGTTTTGACTTTTTTTTATTTCGCCTAAACTAAAAGCTTTGGACCAAGAAAAGCTCCAGTTTACCTAGGTTTTCGGGTGCGCTGAACCTAAAAACAATAACAGTTTGAGTTTATCTGCAATAGGAAAAAAGTTTACAAAATTTTGACAAAAATTTAAAAATTCACATTTTTGATTTAATTTTTCTCGTAAACCAAACAAGTTACAAGGCTAATATTTTAGAAGTAGTATGGCCTCTTCCAGCCTTTTCTATAATAGTGCTTACAGGAGTTAAAATAGGGCAAATTCATTATTCAAAAAAATCTTGTGAAAAAATTTCCGGCCAAATAGGTACCCTAAAATCGCATATTTTCAGGTTTGAAAAATACTTTCCGTCGAGTTATGAAATCACTTAATAGCTTATTTTATACCTTTCGGCACTTGCTTTATTCTCGTGTTAATTTTAGTCCCCTGTGTAAATTGGTTTAGGAGCTACCGGTTCTCAAAGTGAACTCAGTTTTGGATTTTGGGGTATTGTTTAAGTTTTGACTTTTTTTATTTCGCCTAAACTAAAAGCTTTGGACCAAGAAAAGCACCAGTTTACCTAGGTTTTCGGGTGCACTGAACCTAAAAACAATAACAGTTTGAGTTTATCTGCAATAGGAAAAAAGTTTACAAAATTTTGATAAAAATTGAAAAATTCACATTTTTGATTTAAGTTTTCTCGTAAACCAAACAAGTTACAAGGCTAATATTTTAGAAGTAGTATGGCCTCTTCCAGCCTTTAATATAATAGTGCTTACAGGAGTTAAAATAGGGCAAATTCATTATTCAAAAAAATCTTGTGAAAAAATTTCCGACCAAATAGGTACCCTAAAATCGCATATTTTCAGGTTTTAAAAATACTTTCCGTTGAGTTATGAAATCATTTAATAGCTTATTTTATACCTTTTGGCACTTGCTTTATTCTCGTGTTAATTATAGTCGCCTGTGTAAATTGGTTTAGGAGCTACCGGTTCTCAAAGTGAACTCAGTTTTGGATTTTGGGGTATTGTTTAAGTTTTGACTTTTTTTATTTCGCCTAAACTAAAAGCTTTGGACCAAGAAAAGCACCAGTTTACCTAGGTTTTCGGGTGCACTGAACCTAAAAACAATAACAGTTTGAGTTTATCTGCAATAGGAAAAAAGTTTACAAAATTTTGATAAAAATTGAAAAATTCACATTTTTGATTTAAGTTTTCTCGTAAACCAAACAAGTTACAAGGCTAATATTTTAGAAGTAGTATGGCCTCTTCCAGCCTTTAATATAATAGTGCTTACAGGAGTTAAAATAGGGCAAATTCATTATTCAAAAAAATCTTGTGAAAAAATTTCCGACCAAATAGGTACCCTAAAATCGCATATTTTCAGGTTTGAAAAATACTTTCCGTCGAGTTATGAAATCACTTAATAGCTTATTTTATACCTTTCGGCACTTGCTTTATTCTCGTGTTAATTTTAGTCCCCTGTATAAATTGGTTTAGGAGCTACCGGTTCTCAAAGTGAACTCAGTTTTGGATTTTGGGGTATTGTTTAAGTTTTGACTTTTTTTTTATTTCGCCTAAACTAAAAGCTTTGGACCAAGAAAAGCTCCAGTTTACCTAGGTTTTCGGGTGCGCTGAACCTAAAAACAATAACAGTTTGAGTTTATCTGCAATAGGAAAAAAGTTTACAAAATTTTGACAAAAATTTAAAAATTCACATTTTTGATTTAATTTTTCTCGTAAACCAAACAAGTTACAAGGCTAATATTTTAGAAGTAGTATGTCCTCTTCCAGCCTTTTCTATAATAGTGCTTACAGGAGTTAAAATAGGGCAAATTCATTATTCAAAAAAATCTTGTTAAAAAATTTCCGGCCAAATAGGTACCCTAAAATCGCATATTTTCAGGTTTGAAAAATACTTTCCGTCGAGTTATGAAATCACTTAATAGCTTATTTTATACCTTTCGGCACTTGCTTTATTCTCGTGTTAATTTTAGTCCCCTGTGTAAATTGGTTTAGGAGCTACCGGTTCTCAAAGTGAACTCAGTTTTGGATTTTGGGGTATTGTTTAAGTTTTGACTTTTTTTTATTTCGCCTAAACTAAAAGCTTTGGACCAAGAAAAGCACCAGTTTACCTAGGTTTTCGGGTGCACTGAACCTAAAAACAATAACAGTTTGAGTTTATCTGCAATAGGAAAAAAGTTTACAAAATTTTGATAAAAATTGAAAAATTCACATTTTTGATTTAAGTTTTCTCGTAAACCAAACAAGTTACAAGGCTAATATTTTAGAAGTAGTATGGCCTCTTCCAGCCTTTAATATAATAGTGCTTACAGGAGTTAAAATAGGGCAAATTCATTATTCAAAAAAATCTTGTGAAAAAATTTCCGACCAAATAGGTACCCTAAAATCGCATATTTTCAGGTTTTAAAAATACTTTCCGTTGAGTTATGAAATCATTTAATAGCTTATTTTATACCTTTTGGCACTTGCTTTATTCTCGTGTTAATTATAGTCGCCTGTGTAAATTGGTTTAGGAGCTACCGGTTCTCAAAGTGAACTCAGTTTTGGATTTTGGGGTATTGTTTACGTTTTGATTTTTTTTTTATTTCGCCTAAACTAAAAGCTTTGGACCAAGAAAAGCACCAGTTTACCTAGGTTTTCGGGTGCGCTGAACCTAAAAACAATAACAGTTTGACTTTATCTGCAGTAGGAAAAATTTAACAAAATTTTGACAAATATTTAAAAATTCACATTTTTGATTTAAGTTTTCTCGTAAACCAAACAAGTTACAAGGCTAATATTTTAGAAGTAGTATGGCCTCTTCCAGCCTTTTCTATAATAGTGCTTACAAGAGTTAAAATAGGGCAAATTCATTATTCAAAAAAATCTTGTGAAAAATTTTCCGACCAAATAGGTACCCTAAAATCGCATATTTTCAGGTTTGAAAAATACTTTCCGTCGAGTTATGAAATCACTTAATAGCTTATTTTATACCTTTTGGCACTTGCTTTATTCTCGTGTTAATTATAGTCGCCTGTGTAAATTGGTTTAGGAGCTACCGGTTCTCAAATTGAACTCAGTTTTGGATTTTGGGGTATTGTTTACGTTTTGATTTTTTTTTATTTCGCCTAAACTAAAAGCTTTGGACCAAGAAAAGCACCAGTTTACCTAGGTTTTCGGGTGCGCTGAACCTAAAAACAATAACAGTTTGACTTTATCTGCAGTAGGAAAAATTTAACAAAATTTTGACAAAAATTTAAAAATTCACATTTTTGATTTAAGTTTTCTCGTAAACCAAACAAGTTACAAGGCTAATATTTTAGAATTAGTATGGCCTCTTCCAGCCTTTAATATAATAGTGCTTACAGGAGTTAAAATAGGGCAAATTCATTATTCAAAAAAATCTTGTGAAAAAATTTCCGACCAAATAGGTACCCTAAAATCGCATATTTTCAGGTTTGAAAAATACTTTCCGTCGAGTTATGAAATCATTTAATAGCTTATTTTATACCTTTCGGCACTTGCTTTATTCTCGTGTTAATTTTAGTCCCCTGTGTAAATTGGTTTAGGAGCTACCGGTTCTCAAAGTGAACTCAGTTTTGGATTTTGGGGTATTGTTTAAGTTTTGACTTTTTTTTATTTCGCCTAAACTAAAAGCTTTGGACCAAGAAAAGCTCCAGTTTACCTAGGTTTTCGGGTGCGCTAAACCTAAAAACAATAACAGTTTGACTTTATCTGCAGTAGGAAAAATTTAACAAAATTTTGACAAATATTTAAAAATTCACATTTTTGATTCAGGTTTTCTCGTAAACCAAACAAGTTACAAGGCTAATATTTTAGAAGTAGTATGGCCTCTTCCAGCCTTTTCTATAATAGTGCTTACAGGAGTTAAAATAGGGCAAATTCATTATTCAAAAAAATCTTGTGAAAAAATTTCCGACCAAATAGGTAGCCTAAAATCGCATATTTTCAGGTTTGAAAAATACTTTCCGTCGAGTTATAAAATCACTTAATAGCTTATTTTATACCTTTCGGCACTTGCTTTATTCTCGTGTTAATTTTAGTCCCCTATGTAAATTGGTTTAGGAGCTACCGGTTCTCAAAGTGAACTCAGTTTTGGATTATGGGGTATTGTTTAAGTTTTGACTTTTTTTTATTTCGCCTAAACTAAAAGCTTTGGACCAAGAAAAGCACCAGTTTACCTAGGTTTTCGGGTGCGCTGAACCTAAAAACAATAACAGTTTGAGTTTATCTGCAGTAGGAAAAATTTAACAAAATTTTGACAAAAATTTAAAAATTCACATTTTTGATTTAAGTTTTCTCGTAAACCAAATAAGTTACAAGGCTAATATTTTAGAAGTAGTATGGCCTTTTCCAGCCTTTTCTATAATAGTGCTTACAGGAGTTAAAATAGGGCAAATTCATTATTCAAAAAAATCTTGTGAAAAAATTTCCGACCAAATAGGTACCCTAAAATCGCATATTTTCAGGTTTTAAAAATACTTTCCGTCGAGTTATGAAATCACTTAATAGCTTATTTTATACCTTTCGGCACTTGCTTTATTCTCGTGTTAATTTTAGTCCCCTGTGTAAATTGGTTTAGGAGCTACCGGTTCTCAAAGTGAACTCAGTTTTGGATTTTGGGGTATTGTTTAAGTTTTGACTTTTTTTTATTTCGCCTAAACTAAATGCTTTGGACCAAGAAAAGCACCAGTTTACCTAGGTTTTCGGGTGCGCTGAACCTAATAACAATAACAGTTTGAGTTTATCTGCAATAGGAAAAAAGTTTACAAAATTTTGATAAAAATTGAAAAATTCACATTTTTGATTTAAGTTTTCTCGTAAACCAAACAAGTTACTTTCCGTCGAGTTATAAAATCATTTAATAGCTTATTTTATACCTTTCGGCACTTGCTTTATTCTCGTGTTAATTTTAGTCCCCTGTGTAAATTGGTTTAGGAGCTACCGGTTCTCAAAGTGAACTCAGTTTTGGATTTTGGGGTATTGTTTAAGTTTTGACTTTTTTTATTTCGCCTAAACTAAAAGCTTTGGACCAAGAAAAGCACCAGTTTACCTAGGTTTTCGGGTGCGCTGAACCTAAAAACAATAACAGTTTGAGTTTATCTGCAATAGGAAAAAAGTTTACAAAATTTTGATAAAAATTGAAAAATTCACATTTTTGATTTAAGTTTTCTCGTAAACCAAACAAGTTACAAGGCTAATATTTTAGAAGTAGTATGGCCTCTTCCAGCCTTTAATATAATAGTGCTTACAGGAGTTAAAATAGGGCAAATTCATTATTCAAAAAAATCTTGTGAAAAAATTTCCGACCAAATGGGTACCCTAAAATCGCATATTTTCAGGTTTGAAAAATACTTTCCGTCGAGTTATGAAATCATTTAATAGCTTATTTTATACCTTTCGGCACTTGCTTTATTCTCGTGTTAATTTTAGTCCCCTGTGTAAATTGGTTTAGGAGCTACCGATTCTCAAAGTGAACTCAGTTTTGGATTTTGGGGTATTGTTTAAGTTTTGACTTTTTTTTATTTCGCCTAAACTAAAAGCTTTGGACTAAGAAAAGCACCAGTTTACCTAGGTTTTCGGGTGCGCTAAACCTAAAAACAATAACAGTTTGACTTTATCTGCAGTAGGAAAAATTTAACAAAATTTTGACAAATATTTAAAAATTCACATTTTTGATTCAGGTTTTCTCGTAAACCAAACAAGTTACAAGGCTAATATTTTAGAAGTAGTATGGCCTCTTCCAGCCTTTTCTATAATAGTGCTTACAGGAGTTAAAATAGGGCAAATTCATTATTCAAAAAAATCTTGTGAAAAAATTTCCGACCAAATAGGTAGCCTAAAATCGCATATTTTCAGGTTTGAAAAATACTTTCCGTCGAGTTATAAAATCACTTAATAGCTTATTTTATACCTTTCGGCACTTGCTTTATTCTCGTGTTAATTTTAGTCCCCTATGTAAATTGGTTTAGGAGCTACCGGTTCTCAAAGTGAACTCAGTTTTGGATTATGGGGTATTGTTTAAGTTTTGACTTTTTTTTATTTCGCCTAAACTAAAAGCTTTGGACCAAGAAAAGCACCAGTTTACCTAGGTTTTCGGGTGCGCTGAACCTAAAAACAATAACAGTTTGAGTTTATCTGCAGTAGGAAAAATTTAACAAAATTTTGACAAAAATTTAAAAATTCACATTTTTGATTTAAGTTTTCTCGTAAACCAAATAAGTTACAAGGCTAATATTTTAGAAGTAGTATGGCCTCTTCCAGCCTTTAATATAATAGTGCTTACAGGAGTTAAAATAGGGCAAATTCATTATTCAAAAAAATCTTGTGAAAAAATTTCCGACCAAATAGGTACCCTAAAATCGCATATTTTCAGGTTTGAAAAATACTTTCCGTCGAGTTATGAAATCATTTAATAGCTTATTTTATACCTTTTGGCACCTGCTTTATTCTCGTGTTCTGTGTAAATTGGTTTAGGAGCTACCGGTTCCGTCGAGTTATGAAATCACTTAATAGCTTATTTTATACCTTTCGGCACTTGCTTTATTCTCGTGTTAATTTTAGTCCCCTGTGTAAATTGGTTTAGGAGCTACCGATTCTCAAAGTGAACTCAGTTTTGGATTTTGGGGTATTGTTTAAGTTTTGACTTTTTTTTATTTCGCCTAAACTAAAAGCTTTGGACCAAGAAAAGCACCAATTTACCTAGGTTTTCGGGTGCGCTGAACCTAAAAACAATAACAGTTTGAGTTTATCTGCAATAGGAAAAAAGTTTACAAAAGTTTGATAAAAATTGAAAAATTCACATTTTTGATTTAAGTTTTCTTAAGGCTAATATTTTAGAAGTAGTATGGCCTCTTCCAGCCTTTTCTATAATAGTGCTTACAGGAGTTAAAATAGGGCAAATTCATTATTCAAAAAAATCTTGTGAAAAAATTTCCGACCAAATAGGTACCCTAAAATCGCATATTTTCTGGTTTGAAAAATACTTTCCGTCGAGTTATGAAATCACTTAATAGCTTATTTTATACCTTTCGGCACTTGCCTTATTCTCGTGTTAATTTTAGTCCCCTGTGTAAATTGGTTTAGGAGCTACCGGTTCTCAAAGTGAACTCAGTTTTGGATTTTGGGGTATTGTTTAATTTTTGACTTTTTTTATTTCGCCTAAACTAAAAGCTTTGGACCAAGAATAGCACCAGTTTACCTAAGTTTTCGGGTGCGCTGAACCTAAACCAATAACAAAAAAATCTTGTGAAAAAATTTCCGACCAAATAGGTACCCTAAAATCGCATATTTTCAGGTTTTAAAAATACTTTCCGTTGAGTTATGAAATCATTTAATAGCTTATTTTATAACTTTTGGCACTTGCTTTATTCTCGTGTTAATTATAGTCCCCTGTGTAAATTGGTTTAGGAGCTACCGATTCTCAAAGTGAACTCAGTTTTGGATTTTGGGGTATTGTTTAAGTTTTGACTTTTTTTTATTTCGCCTAAACTAAAAGCTTTGGACCAAGAAAAGCACCAGTTTACCTAGGTTTTCGGGTGCACTGAACCTAAAAACAATAACAGTTTGAGTTTATCTGCAATAGGAAAAAAGTTTACAAAATTTTGATAAAAATTGAAAAATTCACATTTTTGATTTAAGTTTTCTCGTAAACCAAACAAGTTACAAGGCTAATATTTTAGAAGTAGTATGGCCTCTTCCAGCCTTTTCTATAATAGTGCTTACAGGAGTTAAAATAGGGCAAATTCATTATTCAAAAAAATCTTGTGAAAA
Source organism: Oxystoma pomonae (assembly GCA_963921995.1). Lineage (NCBI taxonomy): Eukaryota > Metazoa > Arthropoda > Insecta > Coleoptera > Brentidae > Oxystoma > Oxystoma pomonae. Next base: position 141,858 of record OY998167.1, on the reverse strand, counting down.
AATTTCCGACCAAATAGTTACCCTAAAATCGCATATTTTCAGGTTTGAAAAATACTTTCCGTCGAGTTATGAAATCACTTAATAGCTTATTTTATACCTTTCGGCACTTGCTTTATTCTCGTGTTAATTTTAGTCCCCTGTGTAAATTGGTTTAGGAGCTACCGGTTCTCAAAGTGAACTCAGTTTTGGATTTTGGGGTATTGTTTAAGTTTTGACTTTTTTTTATTTCGCCTAAACTAAAAGCTTTGGACCAAGAAAAGCACCAGTTTACCTAGGTTTTCGGGTGCGCTGAACCTAAAAACAATAACAATTTGAGTTTATCTGCAATAGGAAAAAAGTTTACAAAATTTTGATAAAAATTGAAAAATTCACATTTTTGATTTAAGTTTTCTCGTAAACCAAACAAGTTACAAGGCTAATATTTTAGAAGTAGTATGGCCTCTTGCAGCCTTTAATATAATAGTGCTTACAGGAGTTAAAATAGGGCAAATTCATTATTCAAAAAAATCTTGTGAAAAAATTTCCGACCAAATAGGTACCCTAAAATCGCATATTTTCAGGTTTGAAAAATACTTTCCGTCGAGTTATGAAATCACTTAATAGCTTATTTTATACCTTTCGGCACTTGCTTTATTCTCGTGGTAATTTTAGTCCCCTGTGTAAATTGGTTTAGGAGCTACCGATTCTCAAAGTGAACTCAGTTTTGGATTTTGGGGTATTGTTTAAGTTTTGACTTTTTTTTATTTCGCCTAAACTAAAAGCTTTGGACCAAGAAAAGCACCAATTTACCTAGGTTTTCGGGTGCGCTGAACCTAAAAACAATAACAGTTTGAGTTTATCTGCAATAGGAAAAAAGTTTACAAAAGTTTGATAAAAATTGAAAAATTCTCATTTTTGATTTAAGTTTTCTTAAGGCTAATATTTTAGAAGTAGTATGGCCTCTTCCAGCCTTTTCTATAATAGTGCTTACAGGAGTTAAAATAGAGCAAATTCATTATTCAAAAAAATCTTGTGAAAAAATTTCCGACCAAATAGGTACCCTAAAATCGCATATTTTCTGGTTTGAAAAATACTTTCCGTCGAGTTATGAAATCACTTAATAGCTTATTTTATACCTTTCCCCTGTGTAAATTGGTTTAGGAGCTACCGGTTCTCAAAGTGAACTCAGTTTTGGATTTTGGGGTATTGTTTAATTTTTGACTTTTTTTATTTCGCCTAAACTAAAAGCTTTGGACCAAGAAAAGCACCAGTTTACCTAGGTTTTCGGGTGCGCTGAACCTAAAAACAATAACAGTTTGAGTTTATCTGCAATAGGAAAAAAGTTTACAAAATTTTGATAAAAATTGAAAAATTCACATTTTTGATTTAAGTTTTCTCGTAAACCAAACAAGTTACAAGGCTAATATTTTAGAAGTAGTATGGCCTCTTCCAGCCTTTAATATAATAGTGCTTACAGGAGTTAAAATAGGACAAATTCATTGTGAATCTTGTGAAAAAATTTCCGACCAAATAGGTACCCTAAAATCGCATATTTTCAGGTTTTAAAAATACTTTCCGTTGAGTTATGAAATCATTTAATAGCTTATTTTATAACTTTTGGCACTTGCTTTATTCTCGTGTTAATTATAGTCGCCTGTGTAAATTGGTTTAGGAGCTACCGGTTCTCAAAGTGAACTCAGTTTTGGATTTTGGGGTATTGTTTACGTTTTGATTTTTTTTTATTTCGCCTAAACTAAAAGCTTTGGACCAAGAAAAGCACCAGTTTACCTAAGTTTTCGGGTGCGCTGAACCTAAAAACAATAACAATTTGACTTTATCTGCAGTAGGAAAAATTTAACAAAATTTTGACAAAAATTTAAAAATTCACATTTTTGATTTAAGTTTTCTCGTAAACCAAACAAGTTACAAGGCTAATATTTTAGAAGTAGTATGGCCTCTTCCAGTCCTATAATAGTGCTTACAGGAGTTAAAATAGGGCAAATTCATTATTCAAAAAAATCTTGTGAAAAAATTTCCGACCAAATAGGTACCCTAAAATCGCATATTTTCAGGTTTGAAAAATACTTTCCGTCGAGTTATGAAATCACTTAATAGCTTATTTTATACCTTTCGGCACTTGCTTTATTCTCGTGTTAATTATAGTCCCCTATGTAAATTGGTTTAGGAGCTACCGGTTCTCAAAGTGAACTCAGTTTTGGATTTTGGGGTATTGTTTAAGTTTTGACTTTTTTTTATTTTGCCTAAACTAAAAGCTTTGGACCAAGAAAAGCACCAGTTTACCTAGGTTTTCGGGTGCGCTGAACCTAAAAACAACAACAGTTTGACTTTATCTGCAGTAGGAAAAATTTAACAAAATTTTGACAAATATTTAAAAATTCACATTTTTGATTTAAGTTTTCTCGTAAACCAAACAAGTTACAAGGCTAATATTTTAGAAGTAGTATGGCCTCTTCCAGCCTTTTCTATAATAGTGCTTACAGGAGTTAAAATAGGGCAAATTCATTATTCAAAAAAATCTTGTGAAAAAATTTCCGACCAAATAGGTACCCTAAAATCGCATATTTTCAGGTTTGAAAAATACTTTCCGTCGAGTTATGAAATCACTTAATAGCTTATTTTATACCTTTCGGCACTTGCTTTATTCTCGTGTTAATTTTAGTCCCCTATGTAAATTGGTTTAGGAGCTACCGGTTCTCAAAGTGAACTCAGTTTTGGATTTTGGGGTATTGTTTAAGTTTTGACTTTTTTTTATTTCGCCTAAACTAAAAGCTTTGGACCAAGAAAAGCACCAGTTTACCTAGGTTTTCGGGTGCGCTGAACCTAAAAACAATAACAGTTTGAGTTTATCTGCAATAGGAAAAAAGTTTACAAAATTTTGATAAAAATTGAAAAATTCACATTTTTGATTTAAGTTTTCTCGTAAACCAAACAAGTTACAAGGCTAATATTTTAGAAGTAGTATGGCCTCTTGCAGCCTTTAATATAATAGTGCTTACAGGAGTTAAAATAGGGCAAATTCATTATTCAAAAAAATCTTGTGAAAAAATTTCCGACCAAATAGGTACCCTAAAATCGCATATTTTCAGGTTTTAAAAATACTTTCCGTTGAGTTATGAAATCATTTAATAGCTTATTTTATACCTTTTGGCACTTGCTTTATTCTCGTGTTAATTATAGTCGCCTGTGTAAATTGGTTTAGGAGCTACCGGTTCTCAAAGTGAACTCAGTTTTGGATTTTGGGGTATTGTTTACGTTTTGATTTTTTTTATTTCGCCTAAACTAAAAGCTTTGGACCAAGAAAAGCACCAGTTTACCTAGGTTTTCGGGTGCGCTGAACCTAAAAACAATAACAGTTTGACTTTATCTGCAGTAGGAAAAATTTAACAAAATTTTGACAAAAACTTAAAAATTCACATTTTTGATTTAAGTTTTCTCGTAAACCAAACAAGTTACAAGGCTAATATTTTAGAAGTAGTATGGCCTCTTCCAGCCTTTTCTATAATAGTGCTTACAGGAGTTAAAATAGGGCAAATTCATTATTCAAAAAAATCTTGTGAAAAAATTTCCGACCAAATAGGTACCCTAAAATCGCATATTTTCAGGTTTGAAAAATACTTTCTGTCGAGTTATGAAATCACTTAATAGCTTATTTTATACCTTTCGGCACTTGCTTTATTCTCGTGTTAATTTTAGTCCCCTATGTAAATTGGTTTAGGAGCTACCGGTTCTCAAAGTGAACTCAGTTTTGGATTTTGGGGTATTGTTTAAGTTTTGACTTTTTTTTATTTTGCCTAAACTAAAAGCTTTGGACCAAGAAAAGCACCAGTTTACCTAGGTTTTCGGGTGCGCTGAACCTAAAAACAATAACAGTTTGAGTTTATCTGCAATAGGAAAAAAGTTTACAAAATTTTGATAAAAATTGAAAAATTCACATTTTTGATTTAAGTTTTCTCGTAAACCAAACAAGTTACAAGGCTAATATTTTAGAAGTAGTATGGCCTCTTGCAGCCTTTAATATAATAGTGCTTACAGGAGTTAAAATAGGGCAAATTCATTATTCAAAAAAATCTTGTGAAAAAATTTCCGACCAAATAGGTACCCTAAAATCGCATATTTTCAGGTTTTAAAAATACTTTCCGTTGAGTTATGAAATCATTTAATAGCTTATTTTATACCTTTTGGCACTTGCTTTATTCTCGTGCTAATTATAGTCGCCTGTGTAAATTGGTTTAGGAGCTACCGGTTCTCAAAGTGAACTCAGTTTTGGATTTTGGGGTATTGTTTACGTTTTGATTTTTTTTATTTCGCCTAAACTAAAAGCTTTGGACCAAGAAAAGCACCAGTTTACCTAGGTTTTCGGGTGCGCTGAACCTAAAAACAATAACAGTTTGACTTTATCTGCAGTAGGAAAAATTTAACAAAATTTTGACAAAAACTTAAAAATTCACATTTTTGATTTAAGTTTTCTCGTAAACCAAACAAGTTACAAGGCTAATATTTTAGAAGTAGTATGGCCTCTTCCAGCCTTTTCTATAATAGTGCTTACAGGAGTTAAAATAGGGCAAATTCATTATTCAAAAAAATCTTGTGAAAAAATTTCCGACCAAATAGGTACCCTAAAATCGCATATTTTCAGGTTTGAAAAATACTTTCTGTCGAGTTATGAAATCACTTAATAGCTTATTTTATACCTTTCGGCACTTGCTTTATTCTCGTGTTAATTTTAGTCCCCTATGTAAATTGGTTTAGGAGCTACCGGTTCTCAAAGTGAACTCAGTTTTGGATTTTGGGGTATTGTTTAAGTTTTGACTTTTTTTTATTTTGCCTAAACTAAAAGCTTTGGACCAAGAAAAGCACCAGTTTACCTAGGTTTTCGGGTGCGCTGAACCTAAAAACAACAACAGTTTGAGTTTATCTGCAATAGGAAAAAAGTTTACAAAATTTTGATAAAAATTGAGAAATTCACATTTTTGATTTAAGTTTTCTCGTAAACCAAACAAGTTACAAGGCTAATATTTTAGAAGTAGTATGGCCTCTTCCAGCCTTTAATATAATAGTGCTTACAGGAGTTAAAATAGGGCAAATTCATTATTCAAAAAAATCTTGTGAAAAAATTTCCGACCAAATAGGTACCCTAAAATCGCATATTTTCAGGTTTTAAAAATACTTTCCGTTAAGTTATGAAATCATTTAATAGCTTATTTTATACCTTTTGGCACTTGCTTTATTCTCGTGTTAATTATAGTCGCCTGTGTAAATTGGTTTAGGAGCTACCGGTTCTCAAAGTGAACTCAGTTTTGGATTTTGGGGTATTGTTTACGTTTTGATTTTTTTTTTATTTCGCCTAAACTAAAAGCTTTGGACCAAGAAAAGCACCAGTTTACCTAGGTTTTCGAGTGCGCTGAACCTAAAAACAATAACAGTTTGACTTTATCTGCACTAGGAAAAATTTAACAAAATTTTGACAAAAATTTAAAAATTCACATTTTTGATTTAAGTTTTCTCGTAAACCAAACAAGTTACAAGGCTAATATTTTAGAAGTAGTATGGCCTCTTCCAGCCTTTTCTATAATAGTGCTTACAGGAGTTAAAATAGGGCAAATTCATTATTCAAAAAAATCTTGTGAAAAAATTTCCGACCAAATAGGTACCCTAAAATCGCATATTTTCAGGTTTGAAAAATACTTTCTGTCGAGTTATGAAATCACTTAATAGCTTATTTTATACCTTTCGGCACTTGCTTTATTCTCGTGTTAATTTTAGTCCCCTATGTAAATTGGTTTAGGAGCTACCGGTTCTCAAAGTGAACTCAGTTTTGGATTTTGGGGTATTGTTTAAGTTTTGACTTTTTTTTATTTTGCCTAAACTAAAAGCTTTGGACCAAGAAAAGCACCAGTTTACCTAGGTTTTCGGGTGCGCTGAACCTAAAAACAACAACAGTTTGAGTTTATCTGCAATAGGAAAAAAGTTTACAAAATTTTGATAAAAATTGAGAAATTCACATTTTTGATTTAAGTTTTCTCGTAAACCAAACAAGTTACAAGGCTAATATTTTAGAAGTAGTATGGCCTCTTCCAGCCTTTAATATAATAGTGCTTACAGGAGTTAAAATAGGGCAAATTCATTATTCAAAAAAATCTTGTGAAAAAATTTCCGACCAAATAGGTACCCTAAAATCGCATATTTTCAGGTTTTAAAAATACTTTCCGTTAAGTTATGAAATCATTTAATAGCTTATTTTATACCTTTTGGCACTTGCTTTATTCTCGTGTTAATTATAGTCGCCTGTGTAAATTGGTTTAGGAGCTACCGGTTCTCAAAGTGAACTCAGTTTTGGATTTTGGGGTATTGTTTACGTTTTGATTTTTTTTTTATTTCGCCTAAACTAAAAGCTTTGGACCAAGAAAAGCACCAGTTTACCTAGGTTTTCGAGTGCGCTGAACCTAAAAACAATAACAGTTTGACTTTATCTGCAGTAGGAAAAATTTAACAAAATTTTGACAAAAATTTAAAAATTCACATTTTTGATTTAAGTTTTCTCGTAAACCAAACAAGTTACAAGGCTAATATTTTAGAAGTAGTATGGCCTCTTCCAGCCTTTTCTATAATAGTGCTTACAGGAGTTAAAATAGGGCAAATTCATTATTCAAAAAAATCTTGTGAAAAAATGTCCGACCAAATAGGTACCCTAAAATCGCATATTTTCAGGTTTTAAAAATACTTTCCGTTGAGTTATGAAATCACTTAATAGCTTATTTTATACCTTTCGGCACTTGCCTTATTCTCGTGTTAATTTTAGTCCCCTGTGTAAATTGGTTTAGGAGCTACCGGTTCTCAAAGTGAACTCAGTTTTGGATTTTGGGGTATTGTTTACGTTTTGACTTTTTTTTATTTCGCCTAAACTAAAAGCTTTGGACCAAGAAAAGCACCAGTTTACCTAGGTTTTCGGGTGCGCTGAACCTAAAAACAATAACAGTTTGAGTTTATCTGCAATAGGAAAAAAGTTTACAAAATTTGGAAAAAAATTTAAAAATTCACATTTTTTATTTAAATTTTCTCGTAAACCAAATAAGTTACAAGGCTAATATTTTAGAAGTAGTATGGCCTTTTCCAGCCTTTTCCATAATAGTGCTTACAGGAGTTAAAATAGGGCAAATTCATTATTCAAAAAAATCTTGTGAAAAAATTTCTGACCAAATAGGTACCCTAAAATCGCATATTTTCAGGTTTGAAAAATACTTTCCGGTGGGTTATGAAATCACTTAATAGCTTATTTTATACCTTTCGGCACTTGCTCTATTCTCGTGTTAATTATAGTCGCCTGTGTAAATTGGTTTAGGAGCTACCGGTTCTCAAAGTGAACTCAGTTTTGGATTTTGGGGTATTGTTTACATTTTGATTTTTTATTTATTTCGCCTAAACTAAAAGCTTTGGACTAAGAAAAGCACCAGTTTACCTAGGTTTTCGGGTGCGCTGAACCTAAAAACAATAACAGTTTGTGTCTATCTGCTTTGGGATTTTTTTTTTAATTTTGACAAAAATTTCAAAATTTACATTTTTTATTTAAGTTTTCTCGTAAACCAAACAAGTTACTAGGCTAATAATATTTTAGAAGTACTATGGCCTTATCCCTATTAGGACTTTACTGTGAAATATTTATTTTTTTTTCCGAATTTTTTTCCCAAGTTTTTTTTTTCAATTTATTTTTCTATTTTCTTTTTGTCTTCAAAATTTTTTTTCACTTTTTTTCATAAAAATTTTTATTTTTTTAAATTTTTTTTTGAGTCTATCTGCATTAGGAAAAAGTTTTTAAAATTTTTACAAAATTCACATTTTTGATTTAAGTTTTCTCGTAACCCAAACAAGTTACAAGGCTAATAATATTTTAGAAGTAGTATGGCCTTATCCCTAATAGGACTTACTGAAATTAAAATGGGAAAATTCATTTAAAAAAAAGAATTTTGTGTAATGTAAAATGTAATTTTTTTCTCAAAGTTTTTTTTTATTTTTTTTTTCAATTTAGATTTCTATTTTCTTTTCACAAATTTTTTTGCCTATTTTTTCCCCAAATTTATTTTCCAATTTTTTTTTTCCAAAATTTTTTTCCACTTTTTTTTTATAAAAGTTTTTATTTTTTTTAATTTGTTTTCCAATTTTTTTTCCTTCCTAAAAGCTTTGTACTAAGAAAAGCACCAGTTAACCTAGGTTTTCGTGTGAGCTGAATCAAAAACAATAATAGTTTGAGTCTATCTGCAATAGAAAAGAAGTTTACAAAATTTTGACAAAAATTTAAAAATTCATATTTTTGATTTAAGTTTTCTCATAAACCAAACAAGTTACAAGGCTAATATTTACAACAGGTTGCCTGAGGAAAGTGGGCACGTTTTTACAGTATCGTGGGCCCCTCAAGATGCGAAAACATTACTTTGGAACTTGAAATTCGAAAAAAGTTCATTTCGCCAAAAATTTTTTCAATTTTTTTCCTTCCTAAAAGTTTAAACCAAAAAAATTTAAAAATTCATATTTTTGATTTAAGTTTTATCGTAAACCAAACAAGTTACAAGGCTAATCCAAAACTGAGTTCACTTTGAGAACCCGTAGCTCATAAACCAATTCAGATGGGGGGCTATAACTAACATGAGAATAAATCAGGTGCCAAAAGGTATAAAGTAAGCTATAAAGTGATTTAATAACCCAACGGAAAGTATTTTTAAAACCTGAAAATATGCGAATTTAGGGTGCCCATTTGGTCGGAAATTTTTTGACAAGATTTTTGTGAAAAATGAATATTACCTACTTTAATCCCTGTAAGTCCAATTATGGATAAGGCCATACTACTTCTAAAATATTAGCCTTGGAACTTGTTGTTGAAATGTAAACTTTTTTCCTATTCCAGATAGACTCAAACTGTTATTGTTTTTAGTTACTCTAGTGATTTTTTAGTCTTATAAAGATGATTTTGTCATTAAAAAAAAAATTAGGGAAAAAGTAACTATATTTGGTATTTTTGAAATTAGAAAGGAAATCCCTATTTAAATTTGCAAAAATATACAAGGTATTCCATTAAAAAAAAACGAGTTTTTTTGTAATTTCTTTAAGTATGTAAAATTTTAGGAGATGCCAGTCTTATTTTATTAAATTTAAAACAAGAAGAAAATGCAAAAAAGAATTAAATTAAAAAAAATTACATTTTTACTTCTTCCGAATCGATGTACAGACATAACTATTTGATAATTATTTACAAAAATAATGTGCTGCATCATTCTTTTTATGTGAAAACAGGCAATAAAAATGAAGACACAGAACATGTTTACAATAAGACAGAGGTACATTACCAAGAATGTACACAAAAAAAGGATTTTTAAGAAAATAACAAGGACATAAATAAATTAAAAGTTGTAAAAAACAATATAAATTTTGAGATCTGCTGAAATATCACCAACCTAATTTAAACAGCACCAAAAGAAACATAAAATTTTCCAAATATTTTAAAAATAAAGCATGTTGCTAAACTAGCCTAAACTAAAGTATCTCATCAAAATTTATCAGTCTTCTATTCATTGCTGCCTTTTCTCTTCTTCTAACATGGCGTCTAATTCATCTGTCGAATTTTTGCCAACATATTGCCGCTATTGTTTAAAACATCAACTGGCTCTGATCTATAAGAAAAAAAATCATATTTATTAAATTAAATTAAATTTACCTTAGAGATCGAGCAAAATCAAAAAATAAACTTCCTAGATTTGACTATTCAACGTATTAATAACAAATTTTCTTTTTCTATATGCATTCATTATCTACACTCCATAGAGCATAAAAATGCTGGTCTAAATAGCATGATTCACAGACTTTTCCATGATCAATGTCTACAGAAAATTTTCAAAGAGAAAAACAAATGATTTATGACTTAGGCACAATTAATGGCTTTGACAGATGTTTTACCGATAAACTTTACAAAAAAAAAAATACAAAAAATTTGTAAGGATGAAAATTGAAGAAATAATAACCAAAAACCAAATCAATTCTCACACCCAGATTTTTTCACAAACAACCCACAACCCCACTCCAAGTTTTAAATATTGTTCAATTTCGTATATGGACTACATTTCAGAAAAGGTAGGGAACATTATTAAAAAGATTCTCCAGAGTTAAAAATAACATACAAACCTTTAAACAATATTAAATCTCTGTTTTCCAGGACTAAAGACCCCTCACCAATCATTTCACAAAGCGGCATTTACAAGTTGAATTGTGCGGATTGTCCAGCAGCATATGTTGGTCAAACTGGGAGATCTTTTCAAGACAGGATAAAAGAAACTCGAAAACTAACTTATTTGATGATAAGTCATCTTTTGGGACACATTTGAAAACAGAAAAACACAACTTTATAGTGGACCACAACTTTAAGCCGTTGCATATTCAAAACAAAGGTAAAAAATTAAATAGTCTTGAAAACATCGAAATCGCAAGATTAGAGGTAGATAGTAATGTTACATCGCTCAACGAAAAATCTCCCCAAATATTTGTAGAAGCAGCAAAACTTGTCAATTTGTTCAATTTCAAATAATTTTGACCTCCTGTTTAGTTTTTCATGTCCTTGTGTTTTTTGACAACATTATTTTTAATTTTACAGTTAAATGTGATTAAATAAACAACACATAACTAGGTAATATGTAACAAACATCAAAATACTTAACAAACTAAATTACATAACAGTTTCGCCTAACAATAACCAATTAAAAATAAGATCAACAAAAAATCTAATAAATTACATATAAACAGACTCATAAATACATACAACTACTATACAATTTTCTTTACTCTGAACATTAATATTTACAGTGAACAGGCTCCTTTTGTGTTTTTTTCAGGAATGTAATTAAAAAAATGTTTCCCCCTTAATTATTTGATAGAAAAAAACACATTTGAAAAAATTATAAAAGTTCCATATTAAAAATCAATAAGAGGAAAACAATTACAGGAACCTAGCAGAATTGAATTTTTAATAATCGACCAAATAAAGGATAATTTGATTCGGCACCTGGCATAAAATTTTACGAGATTTTCGTTTTTTTCCTTTGAAGAGGAAAAAAACCCTCTTACGTAAGTTTTTAATAACGTTTTATGTAGTTTTAGTGTCTTTACGTATTGTACAATTGTTGTTTTACCCTAAAAGAATTTTTAACATATTTTTCTGTAATACACAAACTTTTCTAACCTTAAAAAATATTTTATGTATTTAATTTTAGCAAACCCTTTGGTAATGGTCTGTTGTAGACCGAAACGCGTTAGGGAATCAAGAATTGTTGGCGATATAAATGAACTTAATTTTTAACAAAACTACGTAGTTTATTTTCCAAAATTCCCATCTTTATAAAATGCTCCACGTAGGAGAGACTGAAAGAAGATTTGTTTTTATACCTTCATCAAAAACGTGATTTTCATAATGCCTGCAGATAACTAAAGCATGGCTTTTTTGGGTACCAAAGCAACAAAACTTTTTTTTTATCACAGGTGCAAAAAAGATTTTTGTCCATTTTTACCCAAAATTAAACAGAAATAGCGGAAAATAGTAATATTGAAAATCTAATTATTCTTGTCTAAAAATTAAGCCATTTCCGCCACTTCACACCAAGTATTTACGAAAAAATCATTTAAAAACATCGTAAAAATATCAAAGATTAAAATGTCGCAACAATGAACCTCACGGTTTTAAAAAAGCACTATTTAAGCCACTAGTTATTAGAACTACTGTTAAAGAACAAGCTTTTTATTAAATGCACTCAAAAGTAGAAAATAATTTTTTATTTCTCTTATACCATAATAAAAGCGATAAGAGCCAATTAAAAATTTTAAGTTTACGATGACAAAGAGACAACTACAAAAGAAGAACTAAATTCTTCTTCTGTTCGAATGATAAACATAATGCTGTCATCTAAAGAAGCTGAGAACGGGTGAGATTGTCGTGCTTGCCAAGCCTTTGAAAATGTCCTTAGTTTATATAATGGAGTAATACAACTGTTTCTTAGGTGAATCGTCGATGTGACCGATATACGATACCCAACCACTGACAATACCTAAAGTTCAAATTTTTAATTTGGGCCCATCGCTTTTATTCTAGTATAAGAGAGATAAAAAATTATGTTCTACTTTTGAGTGCATTTAATAAAAGCCTGTTCTTTAAAAGTTTTTTTATTTTAATCTTAATGTGAAAACCGCGTGTCGCTAGCTGCTACGGTTCGTGAGTTGCAAATTTAAAAAAACTTGAATCCCCCCTCCTGCCCTGTTGTCAATGGATTTTTGTGCCAATTTGATAAAAATCGGTAACGCGGTTTTTGAGCAATCCGATGCCAATATGGATGGCTAAAAATGGGGTTGTACAATTCAATTTTTTACCAGTTTTCTCGTGTATTTACCTTGAACTGCTCGGCCTAGTGAAGGCCACACTCTGCGGCCGGTTCGGAGTGAGGGACGAATGGGGAGGAAGTCCGCCCCTCGGCTGAGGCGACGCTCGGTGGTACTCGGACTGTCTCGTAATGGCGCGAGTCCGGATCGTACCAACATTCTCGTTGGCAAACGGCAGCGAATCGGATTACGTGCTGGAACTCGACTAAAAAAGGTTCGTACGTATTTTAAATTAAGATTTTAACAGTCGCAGTAAAAAATGGCGCCAGCAGGCACGTATAGCCATCCATAAAATAAAAAATAAAAATTTCAAGCGAGCGAAGTTACTAGATTGATTCTTTAAAGTGCATAAAATATGTTTTTACCTTAAAACTGGCATCCGTTCCTGTGCTGCAACGATAACGACTTAATCAACTCCTGCTCTTCGGCGCCCCACGACTGGGACGTGTTCAGTTTACAATGCGACGCACTAGGAGACGTCCCGGGAGCTGGAGGGGGAGGTAGAGGCAGATCACCCTGTGGAAACACTTACTATGTATGATTTCTTTTTAAAAAACGACTATTATAATTTAAAAAAGGTACGAAATTTTGTACTGCACACGCATTTTTTTATTTTGTTTTTTTTAAATGTGTTTTTCTTCTCCTCTGCTTTTTATTAGAAAAATATGTACCTGACTATCCAAAGATATGCTTAAGCTGTCAGAACTCGGATAGGCGGGCAAAGGCAACGGGCTTGACGTTTGTGCGTGGTGGATTTTAACAGTGGTCGTCGTTTCAGTGCCCTCACTGTCACACCGTTTGGGTGGATTAGGTGAAATCTGTCAAAAAGCGACATTATTTTAGTCAGAATACATAGTCATTTAACCAAAATTAAAAAATATTTAGTAAAATTGAAAACCACATATTTGTAGCATCTTTGGCTGAAAAGTAATTAATTTTCAAAACATTCTTAACCACCTCCCACCTATGTAGTTTTAACTGCCAAAATTAGAAATAATAGGGATATTTTGGAACACTTAAAATTTTGACAACTGTGACAGCCGCTGTGGTAGTGTCTAACAACCACTACCACTATCATGCATCGATTTTACCGGAGTTTCTGGAACACATTAAAAACTGTCACTTGTAAAAAAATTTAGAGATGAGGAAAAACACACACAAATTGGGCTTAATTTTACAAAATAAATGTTTTATATGGAAACTGGTAATATTTGATTAATTAATGGCGCCAAAATTCTTTAATTCTAACCAAAAAATAACCACAACAACAACGAAATGAATTCGTAGCTTACGGCAGTGGTAGTGGTTAATTACCACAACTGCACCACGCTATTGCGCAGACGCAGTAATTACCAGAACCACTACGAACTGTCAAATAAGCGTTCCAAAACATCCCTATTAATTGGAGCATAAAATTTAAAACTGAACATTCGTAGCAGCTTTAGTTCAAAAGTTAATTTTTGAATTTTTAAATTCATCGTTCCCCTTTTGCCTCCTTTAACGACCCCCCCCCCCAACGTAGTTTTCTTGCAAAATTTGTGCCAAACATACTAACATGTGAAGTTAAATAAAAGCTTTAACTAAATTTTTATTAAAAAAAACTTTTAAAGAACAAGCTTTTATTAAATGCACTGAAAAGTAGAAAATTATTTTTTATCTTTCTTACACCATAATAAAAGCTATGGGCGCAAATTAAAAATTTTTACTTTAGGTTTAGTTTTTTTTTAATAAAAATTTATTTTTTAATTTGTACATTTGTAGCCTAAATCTTCCATTTTGAATCCGCCATATTGAAATTTTCAAATCGGATCAAAAATTCATATCCCCTTTCCGAAAGTACCCCTGTACTGTAGTATATGGGGTGGGTTTCGGTACAAGTGTGTTTTTATTTGAGGTTAGGATTGTGGCTTAATCGTCTAGAAAGAAAAAATACACCAGTATTAAAAGTAACGCCCAATTACAGAAAAAAGACAACAACTTACCTAAGACGCAGCACTTTTTATTTAAATTAATGAACAATTAGCACCAAACTTTAAACTATTAGCTGCTAAGTGATCAGTGTTCACAAATCTTATCTGAAGAAACAATGACAGTCTGTTTTTGCTTAAATTTTAGAAGACAGGCACTAAGGTGGGAGTATGGAGTCTTTTAAACTTGCGGCGAAGGAGCTAGGAAAACTAGGCCGTAGTTAAAAAGGATCTGTTTCAACCATATATGTATGAGGTTAAATATAGGCCTTTCCCAGGCCAAACTTGTAAGCAAGATCTAAAATCTAGTAGGCTATGGAGCCGTCTTAGCTCCGCGCCTAGAACATGCGCGAAAATTTTACGAGGCGGCCGGTTTCGCGACCTTCGTCTTCGCCTTTCGGTCGAGACGCCATTTTTGTTGATCACACAGTCGTTTTATGCGTTTTCGTTTATGCAAATTTTTTTATTGTGATATTTTTAAACATTGGTTAAGCGAAAGTTTTTAGGAGTTATAATAAAAACTGTTTATATCTTGGAGCTTAGGATGTCGCCGCATAAAAAGACGTGCTGTGTTTGTGGATGCCGCCAAACAACAAAAGATAAGTTCCACAGGTTGGTAGCTATTTTTTCTTAAAATTTGAAGGAAAAAAAGTGAAAATACCTAAAAATTATTTCTATTCATATATTTATTTATTTAAAAAATACTGATTTTGTAAAAACGTAAACAAATAAAAAAAAAATCTCCATCCCCAAGTGCTCTAACACACCAAATTTCAACAAAATCGGGCGTACTTCAACTGTACCCCCAACCCCCTTCGAGTAGGCGGGAGCTGTCAATTTCATCACACTATATTCTTGTGTTGTCACCGCAACTTTATAGATTATAGATACATTGCAAGTTAGATAAAAGCTTGTAAAAAAATCCAACTTTCGCATATTTGACAGTCGTTCACACACCTTTTTTCACATCAACGGGCTACCATAATCCATTTGATATTGATACTGAGGATTGCCGTACTTCTCCCGGTTAAACTGTGGTTTTTCGAAATCTGGGAATGGGTTGGTTTTGGGACTGATTTTCGCTATGGGTCTTGGTCGGATTAGACCTCTTGGACGGGGTAAGATGCCCCCTAAAATGGTAAAATAAACACAATTTTTTTTATTTTGAGCATTGGATCGATAAAAAAAGGGTTTTTGCTCCCTATTGCTCTTGATATTAATTATAGAGGGTGGTAGGATACAAGAAATTGATTGACCATAGTTTTGAAACCAATGGTCGGAAAAAAATTAACGTAAGTGTTGTGTTAAAAGTGACATTTTTTAAATTTTAAAAAGTTGCAACTTTGTCTTCATTTTAGAGTGTGAAAGCGGTGAAATAAAGACGCTTAAAATATTTGAATTACGTTCTATTTTTACTAAAAAAAATCAACTTTAGGGTTGAAATTTAAAAACTTTTGAAGTTGAATTCTCAAAGTAGTAGTAATTCTTTACCATTTGCGTGTTCGGGAAAAATGCAGCTTTCAGAGAGAAATATTATTTTTGTACCAGTGGCACTGTCACACTAGAAAAAGTTTCATGGGGTGTGAGAAATTACAACTTTTTAAAATTGTCCACCATCAAAAATATATTATTTCTAGTTATGCTATTTTTTTAAAATCGGGCCATGCATTGGATCCAAAGCGTCTGCGTGTTATCTTGGAAAAATGTGTGGTTAGCCGGGATCCTTCAACAACTCCAAGGATTTGCCTCGACCCGTCCTTATCTGTAAGATAAAGTTGAAATGGCGCTTTTATTTTTTTATAAGGAAAATTCGGTTTTGGGTTTTATCATTATTTTATCAAAAAGGACAAGTAAATATTCCAACGGGATACGGGCGCCAGCTTATGTGGTATAAGCCCCATAAAATGCCTCCGGGTAGCTAAGTGGAGACAGGTGTGTCCAGGTGGATTTTTTTACTAATGATGATTTTTCTATTTATCACTAAAAATCGGTTCCTTCGGTACGGTAAGGGACATAATACTTTTACACACAAAATACTATAATAAAATAAAATTAAATATATATTTTTTTTAATACCTTCATCAAAATCATGATTTTAGTAACTGTCTGCAGATAACTAAAGCATGGCTTTTTTGGTGACCGGTGCAAAAAAACTTTTTTTTTTTGATCACGGGTGCAAAAAAAGATTTGTCCATTTTTTACCCAAAGTTAAAGAGAAATAGCGGAAAATAGTAATATTGAAAAAATATAATTATTCTTGCCTAAGAATTAAGCCATTTTCGCCAGTTTTCACCAAGTATTTACGAAAAAATCATTTAAAAATATCGTGAAAATATCAAATAGTAAAAAATTAAAATGTCGCAACAATGAAGTCACCGAGTAAAAGGACACATCGCTATGGAAACGATTGTTATTTCAGTTACCAGCCGCCTTGATTTATAGTGTAAAGATGGTGTGTTGCGAGAAGTTCTCTTCGATCGAGAAATAGTGTTAACAACTAAAAAGGTAATTTGTTACTTACAGGTATGAATTCGGGCAGTTTATCAGGCAAATTCAACTGTGCAATCTCCGCCTTAAGATTTTTTCTATGGTTGCGCTTCTTTATTCTCTCCTATAGTAGTCAAATCTTCTGGGGGCTGATTTTTGAGAACGTTTGTCGTCGTCGGTAGCGATCTTTCCCGTGCTGTATTTTTGAAGGATGAAAAGTGAGAGAACTTGGTCCCCGCACTTCCGGCATCTCTCAATTCAATAGACGCAAGAGCAGAAGTTTCACAAGACATAACCTCTTAAGTTTTTGACGGCTTGGTTTTTTGTTTTGTGAGTTATTACATCTAAAAGTGGAAATACATTCAAAAAGAAAAACTATATTAAAATTAAAAAGCTAATATTCTGGAGATTTTGAAAAAGTCAAAAGAAAAAAACTTTTTGGCATACCCTGTATAATATTTGATTTGATTAATTTTTATTAACGATTTGAGGTCCCCATAAAATACCCTTTCACCCAGTTTTTGTTTGCGTCTTTAAAAAAGTTATCACAGGAAACACTTAGAACCGATTACCCTGTACATTTTGGGCCACAATCTCCTTCAAAATCGCGATAATCCCCTTCACAATAACAAATGATAATCATGCAAATCATAGGGATTCACCAAAATCACCAAGAAAAATACCACAATTTTAGCGATTTTGGGCCGAAATCATTTTGAGGGTAAGTGATGACCCCTCTGACTACAAACTAAAAATTAGTACGTACCTACCTATTTATTAAATGTAAATTATATAAAATATTAAAAATAGAAAATAAAAATAAAAGAACCATAAAATTTTGAAATAAGATGCCGAGCACCGTATGAACCAGCAGTATGGGGATGAATTGTAAAATTAGAGTTTAAGTTGTCAGGAATGCCAGTGCAACTTCCTTCCACGAAACCAAATGGATTCATACGACAAGTGGCGGTTGAAGGGTTATCTGGTTGTTGTGTATTATTTGCCATCTTAACAAACAATAAAAACGGGAAAAGAAAAACTCAAAGAAACGTAAAATATTTTATTTGTGCCCTGTATAATTGATTTCACCAAAATCCAAAAACTTTAAAGATTTAAAGTGAAAAGTAGTTTTAAAGTAATAAGGATAGCGAGCCAGTTATTACCTAGGGTATAAGTAAAAACAAAATAAAAATTTAACCTGATGGCTAAGAGTCAGCCCTTAAACGAAAAAACCAAAAAAGCGTTTAAAAAATTTTATTGAAAAAATTTTCAATAATTTTGACCAAGTCCAAAAGGTAAACATTGATTAGAAACGAAAAAATTAAGTTTAATTTTATTTGGATGTTCTTAAGGGTCCTTAGGAAACTCTAGAAAGGTTACAAAAGTTTTGATTCATCCCTTGAAAACTGTTATATAAAAACCTTTATGATACGGAAATCATGAATTTCAAAATTCTATCGACTTGTGTGAAAATTATGATTTTTTTTTTTTGGAAATGTTGTAGGAGCGTAAGAAAAGCTCAAAAATGTTAAAAACGTTTAAATTGGTTCGATAGAAGTTTTATTATAAAACTTTTCGTGAAGCGAAAAATCGAGAATTTGACAAGAAGTCCACAAATTCTATCGACTTATATGAAAATTATAAAAAATTGAAATTTTTGACATTAGGTTCAAATTGGTTTGAGAGTTTTTAGTTACGTTAGAAAAGCGCAAAAGAGTAAAAATAGTTTCAGTTCGTTCTTTGAAAGTTACGTTAAAAGATATTAAAAAGTCTTTATTTTAAAAATATTTCACGAGCGTTGCTGAAAAGACCGTTGACTTTCTAACCGTCAGTTAGGATTGCGCAATCTATATTACATATAAAAAGAGTGCTTATTCCTTGTCCTATCTCAGTGCGCATAAACATTTAAAGTTGCTCATAAAAAGGGTGCTTAGTCGTTGCCGTATCTCAGTGCGCATGCTCAGAACGGATACGCCGTACAATAGCGACTACACATCACCTATCTCTTCGACCACCCATGCAGTATTCGCAAGCAGTTATAGCGCATTGAGATGCGACTAAGAACCCTTTTTATGTGCAACTCTAAATGTTTATGGGTGAGACGTAACGCCGTATGGCACGACAAGGAATAAGCACTCTTTTTATGTGTAACTTTAACTGTCTAATATTTGTAGCGTTTTCTTGCGTAGGGCTTGCTTACCGAGTGTCTTGTATCGCAATAAATTTGTGCATCTTGCTGGCCATATGGGGTATCCACAGCTCCTGTAATTATATGTTCAACGGCACGCAACTAGAAACCGCTAGGATGACGACATCTGTGTCACATGAGTAGACCATTATCTTCGCACGGCCCTCAAGCACAACGTCTGCGATGTGCACGTAGATTCGATAGTCCAGCGAGGAACGCTAAAAATTCTTTCTCGTTTTCAGTGTCTCTCAGAAAGTCTTGCCACTTTTTGAGAAGTTTGGTGTCGTGACATCTTGCCATTTTTTAAGACTATTCTTTGAATATCTAAAAACAAATAGAAAATTAGCTACATATATTAAAAACTGTATTATAGATTGTAGTACTTTCGAGCCCCACACAATGTCCATTCGGGAAACAAATTGAGATTTCCTCTTGAGGTAGGAGTAAAAAACATTGTCTCACAGTCTCACATTGTACACAGGTTGCACTTAGTTACAACAGATATTGTGATTAGGCATAAAGTTGCTAAGATTTTATAATTTAGTAACAAAAACGATGCCACCATGGCAACACCTCTTAAAAGTTGCCTTAGGACATGAATTTACTGTGCAAAGCTCAACCCGTCAGGTCGAAAATCAAGGTCCGCTTAGTTTCCTTAAGCAGCCTTATGACTTCGTTGTTTGTTCCGCCAAGGCATTCTCCGTAAGGGCTCTGGTCTTAAAAGACAGGCATCTTCGAACCAGAATTACCTGCTCCAAATTTGTCACCTCTTCATGATTATGTAATCTTTTGTGGTTCCCTTGTTTCGGTCTAGTACTGCTAGTCCGTGAATCGTGGGTTTCAGCAACTAAGTATTTATTATGCGAGTCAAATCGACATAGTTGCAAATATTTCTAAAAAAACCCTAATAGTTTTGTGGATAAGTCTAAATTTTTTCCAGGATAATTTTTTTCTTTGAAAATTTTGAAACGAAAATTAAAACATTGCGATAGTCGCAATTTTAAATTTATACAGGGTAATCCAATAAGACTGGCCAAAGGATGGGTGGTCCAATAATTGGAGAACGGATTTATCTGGGCAACTATAAGCCCTACAAACATGGGGAATTTTTTTAATATAAGTTGGGGTCTGCCTTTTTATTCAAATTATTTTTGTCAGCCCTCCTGGTGGGCTCTAAAATGCAGTTAAAAACGGTGGTCAGTCTTATTGGATCACCTTGTACATTAGCCCCAAGCAACCTGTGTCATGTCAATGCCCTGGTCCTCTTGCAAACTGAGTTGATGTTCATAGTAGACCGCGTTCTTGTGCGTAAGCACCCTTCTGGGTTGCCC
Organism: Oxystoma pomonae; assembly: GCA_963921995.1. Lineage (NCBI taxonomy): Eukaryota > Metazoa > Arthropoda > Insecta > Coleoptera > Brentidae > Oxystoma > Oxystoma pomonae. The sequence goes on along the minus strand of OY998167.1, from coordinate 121,480 downwards.
CGGAAATGTAAACGTCGTCTGGGCGTATATTGGGCCAGGAGACGTGCCGATACCACTGCTGACTGTGCTGCCATAATCCGAGTGGTGATCTGTAATAAAATTTAACTTTTTTGATAAGCACAATAATGCAATGCTTTAATCGTCTAATATATACCTATACTAAAGGACAGGGGCGGTGGTCCATCAAAGTCGGAAATTTTGGACAAAATTAACGTCATTTGTACATGGCTGAAAGTATTATAGTAGATGATGTCTGAAGAAACGAACGTCCATTGGCAGACGTCCTGGTGGAGACGACGTCAAAGTTGTAAAAAATATTAAAAAATAACGTCATTTGTACATGGGTGAAAATTCACAGTATTATAGGGGACGACGTCTTAAAAGATAAAATGTTATTGGCAGACGTCCTAGTGGAGCACAAAGTGCCGACAGACGGTGCCAAATTCGTAAAAATAAAAAAATTACCTTATTTTACATAAAATTTTTTGCGCGTAGATTAGGTGAAAAAAGTGTTAAAAATGACAAAACTGCAGGTCTGCCTCCCGCAAATCGGAAACTAGGGGGGGGGTGGTCCTCCAGAGCCGGTAATTTCTTACAAAATTAACGTAATTTGTACATACATATTACTTAAAAAAATTTGACGACATTCATCCAACTTTATAAGCTTTTATTGAGGTTTTTATTGAATAAAGAGATTTTTGACTTTGACATGGATGAAAATATGTTGCCATTGCCACTTTTAACACTTTTTTCACCTATTCTACGCGCAAAAAATCGTATATAAAATTATTTTTACGACTTTGGCACCGTATGTCGGCACTTTGTGCTCCACTAGGACGTCTGCCAATAAAATTTTATTTTTTAAGACGTTGTCCCCAATAATACTGTGAATTTTCATCCATGTACAAATGATGTTACTTTTAAGTATTTTTTACAACTTTGACGTCGTCTGCCGACGTTTTGTGTTCCACTAGGACGTCTGTCAATGGATGTTCGTTTTTTCAGACATCAGCTACTATAATACTTTCAGCCATGTAGGAACAAATGACGTTATAATTTATTTATAGTTATATAATTATAAAAAATAGCAAAAAATAGAAGAAGCACTTTTCTTGATTCCGGACTTTATTTCCTTTAGTTTGATACCAAACAACCCATATTTTAGTCGTTCAATATTTTCATTAAATATGGGGATGGAAAGGGGAACGGATAATAGAAAATTGCTAAAGTTATTAAAAAAAACTTTTTTTGATTCCGGACTTTATTTCCTTCAGTTTGATACCCAACAACCCATATATAAATAGATCAAAATTTTTATCAAATATGGGGATAATCCCCCCTCTTAATAGAGGGGTCAGTCCATTTAAAGTGGTCACTATTTAAAAAAAGTAGCTCGATAATTTTAAAATTTCCTCATTTTAATTATGCAAGCAGTCTAACATGTTCTTATTTAAAAAATATAATTTTAAAATTTTTGTCATCTTTAGTTTTCAAGTTACTAACTTTTTTGTGTCAAGAAATACTTAAATTTGATGCTTTCAGATATTTGTGTTATTTATTGTATCTTGGTTATTATGGAACTGAGTTTACTACAGCCCTTAAACTCTTTTGACATTTATTGTCCAAATGTAAGGGAAAAAAATTAAAAAACAGTTTTTTAGTCGACCAAAACTTATACAAATAATAAGTGTTTTTGCAATTAAATTACTCATATTAAAAGAACGATATGTACTTTTCTTAAAAAGTATATTATTAAAATATTATTGAGGCCTCTTATATTACAATATTTTAAATTTGGCAATCTTTGTTATTTTTTGTATTTTTGGATGCATATATCTTCCATGGGGGACCACGTAGAATATGAAAAATTTTGCAAATTTAACATAAGATTTTTATTAACTTCTGGTAAAATTTTGTTCAAATAAATTCTCCGTTCATTGTTGGCATCAAGATTGCCATGGAAAATAACTGGATGATGTGCATAAAAGCAACGACGCATCAAGATTGCCATGGAATAGCATTAAGAGAAAACAAAAGACAGAGAAAGTGGTAGTATTAAGGTCAGCGAACAACTACTTTGTGCTTGATAATTTTAGATTTCAAAAATATTTTAGCAGGAGTAAGAAAAAAGAACCATAGAACTCTAAAATGGGCATTTTTACAAACTTTTATTTAACTTGCAATGCATGTACACTATCGGCATGATAAAAGTGGTACACAATACTTTTTGTTGTAATACCTTGGTCTATTTTTACAAACAAAGTCACCCATTATTGTATTTTTCTTAAACTGTCAAAGTATGTCATTCTGTATTTCAGTCTGGCAAATAAATAAAAAATGCCTCCACAAATTTCTTTATTTGATAAAGCCCAACTCCTGGCAAAACTACAACTTATGGACCTAGTAAAACCACGATTAAAAGACGATGGAAAGAAGATCAGACAATAGAGAGAAAACAAGGGACTGGTTTATTGAAAGTTTCAACTGATGAACAAGATTATGACCTTATCGCTTTTATGGAAGAAAACCCTTTTGCATTTGTTGCCCAGGCAAAGAGATTAACCCAATTTCCAGGATGTGTAAGAGTGGCACGAAATCGCGTAAGGAAAGGCTCAATTTGTGTAGGTGCTAAAAAAATTAAACCTACGAATGAAAAAAAATAGGCCAGGTTAATTTTTGCCCTTAATTACTCTCTAAAGGAACCAAAGTTTTGGCGAAAGGTAATATTTTCCGATGAAAAAGTTTTCCAGTTCTGTAGTGACAAAATAAATTCGGATGTATCGTCCACCAAGAACACGCTATGAGATCGCGCTGGAAGATTTTCGGTAAATATGTGGGGTTGGATTTCTGCTAGAGGTCATGCTGCTCTATTTCGAATCAATGGAAGGCTCACAGCACAGCTTTACGTGGACATTTTAGAGAACACCATGCTTCCAGCCGTCACAGAACTTTTTCAAGACCAGTTTATTTTTCAACAAGACAACTGCCCTGCTCATACGGCCAGAATTTGCCAAACTTGGTTTCGGGAGCAAAATATTGAAGTTCTTCCTTGGCCTGCGAAAACCCCAGACGACAATCCTATGGAAAAAATCTGGGGTTTAATTTCAAAAAAGCTGGAAAGCTTTAATATTGTGCCGGGAAATCAACATCACTTGGTCCAGTTAATAGTCAATGCTTATGCAGAAGTGATTGGTGAAAATGAAAACCTTTTTGAAATTTTGGCTGATTCTCTACCAAGAAGGTTAAACGGTATGTATAATTGATGTGAATGGCGCGATGACTAGATATTAAAATTTATATACCTAATAATTTGTTTCTGTTGTTTTATAATTTTCGATACAGTTGTGTTTTTTAATTTTTGTTACAGTTGTTTTATGCGTTAGCGTATTATTGTAATATAAAAATTATTTTTGAAAGCAATCTTTGATGTCAATATTTCCACATTTTAGTACCAGTCTGTCACAAAATATAATCCGGTAGTTAACCATACAATTTAAAAAATACCTATGTTTACCACGTACCACTTTTATGATGCCGATAGTGTATGTATATAACTAGATATGTTTGTTCGGGTGGAATCTTGCAACTAACTTGCCGACATCCGATCGGCTTCAAATTTGACATGCTTATATAGTTGCGGTGACAACACAAGAATATAGTGTGATGAAATTGGCAGCTCCCCCTACTCGAAGGGGGTGAAGGGGGGACTGTTGAAGTACGCTCGATTTCATTGAAATTTGGTGTGTTGGGGCACTTGGGGATGGAGATTTCTAATCAAATTTTGAAAATTTAATATGACAGATTCAAGATGGACGATTGGTATGCGTTTATAGTTCCGGTGAAAATACAATAACATGATATTCTCAGGTACCCACCTCCCTCTAATAAGGGAAGTGGAGTGGGAAAAAGATTTAATTTGTTCAATTTCAATCAAAATTGGCATACAAGCTTTTTTGAAGGAGGGGATATGAATTTTTCATTAGTTTTGAAAATTTCAATATGGCGGATTCAAAATGACCATTTAGGTTACAAATCTAAAAATTAAAAAATTAATTGTTATTAAAAAAACTTTTAAAGAACAAGCTTTTATTAAATGCACTCAAAAGTAGAAAATAATTTTTTATCTTTCTTATACCATAATAAAAGCGATGGGCGCAAATTAAAAATTTTAACTTTACGGTGACAAAGAGAGAACTACAAAAGAGGAAGTAAATTCTTCTATTCGAATGATAAACATAATGCTTTCATCTAAAGAAGCTGAGAACAGGTGAGATTGCTGTGCTTGCCAAGCCTTTGAAAATGTCCTTATAGGTTATAGAGTAATACAACTGTTTCGTACGTAAATCGTCGATATGACCGATATACGATACTTAAAGTTAAAATTTTTAATTTGCGCCCATCGCTTTTATTATGGTATAAGAAAGATAAAAAATTATTTTTTACTTTTGGGTGAATTTAACAAAAGCTTGATCTTTAAAAGTTTTTTTTAATTATTTTTGAGTTTTTTACGAAACTGACAGTGGGTGTAAAGATTATATTATCCAAATGAGAAATATGACGTGTTCCCATTTTCAAACCATAGAAAATAGAGTTTAGAATCTAAAACGGTGATTTTTTCTCCAATTTTTAAAAAAATAGTAATACCTATATGGTGGGGGAAAGGGTTAAAGGAATCTCGTAAAAATATTATTTTTTTTGTGTAGTCCATTTTACGGTTTTTGAGTATTACTCATGCAAAAGGCCACTGACCTTAGCGCACTTTCGGATGTGCGCATTTTTTTTGTATTGAAAGCAAACAGTTTCGTAAAAAACTAATAAAAAGCACTTAAAAAATAATGCTACTACTACTTCTTTGCGCGCGAATTTTTCTTTGTGCTAAAGAGCACTTTTCGGCACATTAAAAATTAACCCAGCACATATATTTTTTTTTATTTAAATATTTGTAACTTTTCAAAAATAACTTTGGTTTCTATATATATTTTCTTGGTTTGGCCATTTAAAAAAAATTGTCAAATTCGGTAAATTAATCCTATGAGTTAGACTTTACAAGGTATCGAATTAAAAAAAGTTCATAGGAAATTGATTGATCAAATACTTACTATTAGCAGTTGCGCACCCAGGAATTGGCTTCGGGGTGGGTTTTTAAGGATAAATAATGAATGAAAATTTGATATCAAACTCATGTTTGAATGCGGCACAGGCAAAATTTTTTGAGAAAATAACACTTAAAATGCATTTACTTTGAAAATTAAACTAAAATAGTATATATTGATGGGGTTTTTGGGAATTTGAGTTGTTTATTTACCCTTAATTTGTTTGTAAAAATATAAAATTCGCGCAGGGGAAAATTTTTGCGTAAATGTCACCTAAAATCGCAGGCAAAATGTTTTGATAAAATTACATTAAAGATAAAACAAATAAAAAAATTAAAGGTGTTATAGAGCCGCAGGTGAAAAATTTTGCAATTTATAATTTTTTAAAGACTTTTGTTAAAAATGAAAGTCGGACAAAAATTAAATATAAAATACTATTCTACGCTTATTTTTCAATCATTTTTGTGATAAAAACGAAACTTTTAGTAAAAAAAGATATATTTTATTATTTGAACTAGGTACACTTTTTTAATATTGGTTGTAGAAAGTTTAAACAAAAACGGGATGGATCAAAGACCTTCAAAGTTATACCTTTATGGGATGGATTATGAAAATGTGAATTTATTTTATGCTAATTCTACATTTTTTAAAAAGCTGACTGTATACAGGGTCTTCCAGTGAAGCAATTTTTTTTAATAGAACATCCTATATATTTTTATATTTTTGAATTCTCCTTAAAATTACCTTTACAAAAATATATAACACTATACATTTTTCCTTTGTAGTTTTTTAGATATTCACATTTATATTAACTAAAAGACAGTAGTTTTTTTTAGAATTGCTCGTGGGTAGATTAAAAAAAATTGTCTTAATCTAGTAGCCTCTGGAAAAACAATTCAACACAACCATGCAGTTTCATTACAATAATATTTTCTTATTTTTAAACAGAAAAATTCACACAAAATACATATCCTATTTAAGCCTAAGTTTAACTTAATCATAATAAATTTTAATTTTTTCAATTAACAATTCTAAAAAAAAACAAAGAAAATAATTTGTCGCCTCAAAAGGTGCTCAAACCTTTCTCCTCTTACTTGAATACACTTTTCAAACCATTTTCTTAATTCATTAATGGCATTTGTTAGAAATTCTGGAAAATTTCTGTTTAACTCATTTATAGCTAATTGTGTTAATTAAATAAATAAATAAAAATGGACATTGGCAATTTATTTCTCATTCTGTTAAATGTATTAATTGCTTCATCTGGTTGATATTTTGGATGTCCCAGTCGTAAACCTTATTTTTAAAGTACCCCCAAAAAAAAATATTGCACGGAGTCAAATCGTAGCTGTTCGGTGGCCAACGTATTGTCCCATTTTTTCCAATCCACTCCATAAACTCATTATTTAAAAATCGTTGAACAGCTACGATATTGTTTGGTGTTGCACCATCTTGATGGAATATTAAAGTTGCTCTAAGAGGTAGGGGCAAATCATTAATAAAGTTGGTAAAATAACCTTACAAAAAGTTCAAGTAGGCTTCTCCTGTAAGGGACTGCTAAAAAAAATGGTCCTACCACTTTGTCAACAAAAATATCGCACCTGACTTTTGCTGGAAACCTTCCCTGGGACTTAATTTCTCTGGTAAAGTTAGGATATCCTCTGCTCATTTAATTGTCTATTTGGTATGGCACAACTTACAAAAGTTGCTTCATCTGACCATAAAATATTGAATATAAAATTTATATCTTCATCCATCCTACCCAACATATCACAAAATTCTACTCGTTTTCTTTTTTGCTCTTTGGTAAGTTTTAGTTCTCCAGACAGCTCACTCAGCTGGCTTTCTTCTGTATCCCTCATTTTAAAAATAAAAAATTTAGTTCATAAAAAGAAAACCTCGAAGAAAAGAATCAAAATAAGTTGGGTAAGTTTGGTTAGAATTCTTGACAAACAAAACAAAAACGACAATAAAAATGACATGACCACTCAACATGTTTTTTTATTGGCCAGACTACTAGTGGCTACCAACGGCAAACAGAAAAAGATAAACTTGACTCATCTCGGGCGGCAGCCAGCGGCGAGTCGACGCAACAACGGCAAGGTATAAATAGAAGTAAAGGTATCCCATATATTGATGTGTCCCAGCGCCGAAGTGAACGCAGACGGCGGGCGGCCAGTATAAATTAAGCTTTAGTTTTTGACTTTTTTAAAAATTGTCAAAATTAGATTTTTTTACTAAAAATATTATAAAATAAAAAAACTTACCGCAGCAGACCAGATTGCTTGTTGCCTTTGCGAGGCAAACTTATAGAAATCAACCTGCGTTTTTATTTGTTATCCGGTGGTTGGTTTCCGCGTAAAACGACCTTAGTGGGGTCAAATACACACTATCCGAAGTCGCCCCATTTTACTGTACTTCAATAGTTCAAATAATTGCAACAAAAACAAAACCAAAATTTCATTTAGAAAATGTGAGGTTAACGGTTTGGCATATAGAGGTAATAGCTACGCGAGAGTCACCGACACAGACCACTGATCGGTCGGTGTACTGTGGTCACCGATACTGTGTTCGGATCACCCTGTTCGGTACTCTGTGGTTATACTTGGACGACACGAGCGCAGCCAGTGGCTACGGGAAGGAACTACTTGTACAGCCAGACGCATAATAATGCATATATTCTTTTGGTTAATTCATTTTTTACAGACACTTAATTATAAAAGATATGAAAAAACTTAACAGGCGCAATTTTTCCATACTTTTTAGTGTTAAAAAGCAATGCATTCGCGAAAGTTTTTAGCTCTATAAAATCCTTAACCAACTTTGTACTGTTCCATGCAGCTAAAAAACTTTCTTTAGCTTAAAAAAAGTTTTGGACACTTTAAAAAACTAAAATAGGAGGAGGGGATTATAACTTGTTGAGAAACATTATCAAATATTAAAGGTAACGACAATTTATTAGGTATGTGATTTTCTTTTATTAATTGGGAAAAAATCCCAGTATAACAGTCATTTTATAGATGTTTTAACCTATGTCTCTTTTTTTTGTTGTATTTTAAGCTATTAGCTTCTTGGTTAGCTCTGTATAAATCATCATAATATTTCCTTGAGGGATTTGGTTCGCAAAAATCTGAACCCCAATTTTCGGCACTCTTCAAATAGTTCCATGCTCTCTAGCTTTAATGGTATAGTGATACAGCCTGATTTGAATGGCATTTTAGACTTTACGATAAATTTTTAATCCACTATATAGCTAATCCCATAAACTGATTAAAATGACTCACTTTTGAAAATCTAAAAAAACCGCTTGCCAGGCTTGATAGACTTTCACAATCGGTGGCAAACACCGGCAGGTACTAAATTAAAATTGTGTGAAATATATTTGGACATTGAAAAATTTTCTGTCTCTTTCATGATCATATAGAAAGAGATGGACGGAACAAGGTAGGTGTTTACTTAATACAAGCATTACTCTCACTCTCCGCCACAATGCGCTATGCGCTACAGGAACGTAGTTCCTGCACGGCTCTATCTTTCTGTTAAGTCTCCGTTTCCGCTGTTGCAGTCGTCCTCCATTGAAGCTGCACCAGTGTCAGTCGTGTTCCATTGAAACAGCAACAGTGTCATTTTTGTACAGCACCGGGCCACTGTCAGTGCAAAACTGGAAAACGGCGAGTGCAGAACTGGATTTTACAATGGAATACGCCATAAGAAAGAACTCGCCCTTTACCAACCTGTCACATGTCATAACTTTGTTTAAGTAGCTCCTTAACCTATGGTTTAAAAATTAAACAGGGTAGGTTTTAAATTTCTGTGTTGGATTGGGTGGTTTTAGTGAAAAAAATTAGGTAATTATGCAGTATACGGTTTTCGGTAATTATGCAGTATACGGTTTTCTGCCATTTTTGATTTTTTTTGAAAAATTCTTTATGGGGGCACTTTCTAGGGTCCCTAGGACCCCAAATCCGTCTGCGCCGTTTGGGTTTTTTTTTTATTTTTTTTTGTTTTTTTTTAATTTTTTTTTACTAAAACAAACCAAACCAACACAGTCCAACCCAACCTAATCCAAACAAACCCAAAACAATTAAAAAACCATGTTGGGAATTTGGAACCTTTGGTTGCACTAAAACAAAATTATGATTGTTTTCCACAAACAAAACTACACTTTTTTGCACTCGACGCGCGTTTCGCTAACAACGTTAGCATCATCAGGAGATGATAAACAATGACAACAACTGTTTATCGTCTCCTGATGATGCTAACGTTGTTAGCGAAACGCGCGTCGAGTGCAAAAAAGTGTAGTTTTGGTTTGTGGAAAACAATCATAATTTTGTTTGAATTAAAAAACCACTTTACAACCCCCCCTGGGCACCCTTTTTTCTCGTTAAAAAAAAAAAAAAAAAAAATCGGGCGCAGGCGGATTTGGGGTTCTAGGGACCCTAGAAGGTGCCCCCATAAAGAATTTTTCAAAAAAAATCAAAAATGGCAGAAAACTGTATACTGCATAATTACCATAAAAACCTTCTAGGGTCCCTAGGACCCCAAATCCGCCTGCGCCCGATTTTTTTTTTTTTACGAGAAAAAAGGGTGCCCAGGGGGGGTTGTAATGTGTTTTTTTGATTGTTTTGGGTTGGTTTGAATTAGGTTGGGTTGGACTGTGTTGGTTTGGGTTGTTTTAGTGAAAAAAAATTAAAAACAACCAAAAAAAATTAAAAAAAAAAACCAAAGGGCGCAGACGGATTTGGGGTCCTAGGGACCCTGGAAGGTGCCCCCATAAAGAATTTTTCAAAAAAAATCAAAAATGGCAGAAAACCGTATACTGCATAATTACCAAAAATTTTTAAAAAAACCAACGGGCGCAGGCGGATTTGGGGTCCTAGGGACTCTAGTAGGTGCCCCCATAAAGAATTTTTCAAAAATGGCAGAAAACCGTATACTGCATAATTACCATTTATCCTATCGTTCATATTCGTCCTGGCGGATTCAGAGTTCTGTAAGGTAAGCGGTATGTGGTAAGACACAAGGAAAATTAAGCAAATGCATGCTGCGGTTCATAGTGTTCAGTAAGTGGTAAGTGCATGTATATTTTCCTTGCATCTTACTGCATACCTCATACCGCTTATTTTACAGAACTCTGAATCTTGCTTTAGTCGCTTGATTAAGGGACTGACATGCAAAAAGCTTTCGAAAGTATTTCACATAACAAGATAATTAAAAAATTGGAAAAAGCAGGGATCAGGGGTGTAGTTCTAGATTGGTTCAAAAGCTATTTGAAAAATCAAAAACAATATATAAGAATAGAGGACACAAATAGTGAAAGCAAAATAGTGCAGACTGGAGTACCTCAGGGCTCCATACTAGGACCACTTCTTTTTATCTTGTTCATCAATGACTTATTTTTGCCCAAGTTTAAAGGAATTCTCATAGCATTTGCAGATGACACAGTCATCATTTACTCAAATTCCTCTTGGCAGATATGCAACGTAACTTATAACTGCTTAAAACCTGGTTCACACTAAATGACATGTACATAAACTCTAAGAAAAGGACATACATTAATTTTTCATTAAAGAACACCATAGAATTTCAATCACCATTAAAATTTCATAGTCAGTGTAACAAAAATAAGATTGACACCACTAGTTGCAAATGCCCCATAACAAAAAGAAGTACAGAAACTAAATATCTTGGATTAATTTTTGATGATACTCTGCATTACTAAAAAAATTCTTCCTCTAATAATTAAGAAAATGTTTTGTTTTGCTATGGTACAATCCATTATTAGTTATGGTATTAGTGTCTGGGATGGTATTTATGAAACTAGTTTGTATCCACTAAAAATAATACAAAAAAGCTTTATAAGGTGCATTCAAGGAATTGGCTACAGAGATCATACTGAAGAATCTTTAAGTCATTACAGATTTTTAATATCAGCAAATTGTACTCTACATGTCGATTAATAGTTAAAATTGACTGCTGTACCTGCAAATGATATTTCAAATATCCTAAAATTTATTAAATTTAAGTCCATCTAATTAAGTTAATAGACATAAGTACATAAGTACTTATTTTGTAATAGATATTATTTCTTTTCTATTTTTAAGTTAAAGTTTATTTTTTAGAAATTATTTTCTTACATGTTTCTTTGTTTGTACCAAGCAACACAAGATTTAGTTCCTCTGCACAACAAACAAGGAAATTGCAGAATTTAGTTTTAATAGAATTAATTATATAAGCAGAAATTTTGTGTATTTTGTGCTGTGTTGAATAAATTACAAATTAGATCTATAGTCTCAATTGCCTTTGGGGATAGGTGTCTCCAGGGGGATGCAATTTACACTGATTTCTTGAAGGCATTTCACAAAGTGGATCAGAATAACCCTGCTAAAACAGCTGGAGAGTAAAGATGGATTCTAACAGCACTTGGCATAATTTAATTTAGCATAACTTAATTTAACCTAACTTAAGGAAAATGTAGGGTGTTCATACAGCTTTCTTATCCATGCCCAATAGTGTCAGTTTTCGCTGTCATTTGTCAAAAGTTCCATTATTGACCCAACCAATTTCCTGCTTGTTCTTTGTATTTGTTTATGCCTGTGGGGAATCCCAATAAATAACCAGGTCTACATGTTAGAGTAATTATTTTTGAAGTGGATGTTTTTAATGCATGTTTTCCCTTTTCTACAATAAAAAAAAACTTTGATTATGTTTTTCTGGTCAAACATCAGCCCTTCATCTTTATTGAGCATGTCCATTTTTGATTTCACTTAAGGAAATTTAGGAAAAGATAAAAGTTGGTAATCTCTTAAATTAGTGGTGCTAAATTACGCCTGTATGAACGCGATCATTAAATCTCATTAAGGCAACTCTTAAGTTAAATTAGGTTATGGCAAATTAAATTACACTAAGTGCTATTAGAATTCACCTTAAAGGCCTATTTACTCAACTTTTAATATTGTTTAAAATTACATATAATTTTGCACACTATATCACATATTATTTGTATGCTTCGGAAATCGACATTGACAATGCTAATCTTAAGCGTTAAAAAAAAATAATTGATAACAAATTGTGCAATTTGTAGTTGATAATTGACATTGTTAATGATTAAATAAAATTTATAATACTAATATTAATTTAAGGCATTTTTTCTGAAACACACTTTTTGATAGGTTATGTATCTGTAATTGGCATTTGGATGTAGATACTTTGCAAATAAATAAATTATCACGCTGGAGTAAAGTTTTCTGTTTAAAAGTATTAGGCTTACAATCGAATCATATTAAAATATACTTATTAAATAAGGACATTAAATGTTTGTTAACATAAAAAGTAGTTTTCTGTCTAGTATTATATGCCGGTATTCTAAAATTTAACATAGTTGACAGAGAAGAACAATCAAATCAATTTCTTCACCACCTAAGTAATATAAGACCCACCATTAAATTCACAATAAAGTTGGAGCAAAATTGCCAAATTCCTTTTCTTGATGTACTTGTTAAACAAGTAGAAAGCGACATCAGAACAACAGTCTATCATTAACCCACTCACACAGGCAAATATTTAAATCAAGGTTCAAATCATTCTGCTACAACCAAACGAGGCATAATAAGAACTTTGTATAACAGAGCCGTTCAAATTTGTAACAATTCTCATGACTTGAAAATCGAAATAAGAAACATTAAGAAGGTTTTGAAGCAAAATGGTTACAGCCTTAAACTTATAACAGATACTATTTCTAAATTTCAGCAAACAGGTCAGAGATTACAAGACCAAAATCAAGCAAATGCATTCCTTACAATTCCATACATTAAAGGAGTATCAGAGAAGGCAAATGCATTCCTTACATTAAAGGAGTATCGGAGAAAATTCGAAGAATAGCGAACAGCTTTAATATTAAAACAGCTTTTAAATCTAATAATACAATTCGAAGCCTTCTAAGTAAGACCAAACCAGAGAACAAATAAAATAAGGAATGTATTTACCAAGTTCCTTGTGAGTGTGGTGAATCATACATCGGCGAAACAAAAAGACCTCTATCTGTTGGGCTTAAGGAACATCAGACAAATACCCAAAGAGGTGAAACAACGAAATCAAGAATCGCCGAACATTCATGCTCAAAACAACACTGAATGAAGTGAACAGAAGCAAAGGTTTTGCACAAGGAGTCACACTAGAAGAAACAAAAATTCCTTTAAGCTGCCTTTATTGGGCAGAATCAGGGTATTTTCAGTAAACCAAGTGTGGAAATTCCAAATATTTGGAAGCCCTTCCTTGGGCGGATCCAACTTCTGAAACTTCACGGTTGAGTGATTTCCCATAGTATATAAGTACGTGGCCTTAGGTATAGATTGTAGTTTACACCTGAAGACGATCAGAGATTGTACTGATGAAACGTCGTGTATAAATAAAATATATTGTGGATAATGGAAGTCCGAAACACAGAGATAATTTCAAACACATCATTGTCTCAAACTTTCAAACAAACGTTGGAATCCCGGTATCAGCGATCTTTTTCAAGGCTACGAGAAAACTTTAATTAAGCATACCAGAGAAGACACCCACATCGAATTCCTATGCCAAGCAAGAGACAGCAACATTATTCCGGTTGCGTTTCGTCTTAAGGCAGTTATTAAAATACCGAAAAAAATACTCATTTATGTTTAGCCAAACATCATTTTTATCAACTAATTAACTGCCAATTTCACCAAAAATTCAACGCATGTATACTGGGTGATACTTAACTAGGAAATAAGGTTTCTAAAAATACGAACTAACTTATTGAAGAATGTCGTATGTACCTCAAGGGACGCCTTTCTCTTCCTATTAGGGAGGACTTGAACTTTTGCAACACCCTGTATATTTTAGACACAATGAACATGTTTAGATGACAACAATGTCAGAAACCTTGTAAACTTCATGCGAAACTGTAAGTAAAAAATAGTGCCGACTTTAAGTCAAGCTATGCCCGCCCACTTTATGTACCGATATGTCCTAATATTTCTACGACATGAAAAGCATTCAATTAAAGAAATTGTTTAACTTAACCCAACTATTGGTTTCCGATCGAATAGTATCAAAAACATGCTGATTTAAATTTGCGCAAATAAAAATGGAGTCGCTTCCAAGTTATCGGACTTATTATTATACGTTATTAATTTAACAAGTACTAACTAAATTACTACAAAATTAAAATTACTGTCTCAGTACTAAAATTTGTCGTTCTACATTTATAACAATACATTCAAAAGTGAAGAGTTTGTGGTTAGTTAGCTGGACATCGCCAGAAGGTACTGAGGTCCCATACAGGAGGCTACTCAGCTAATAGTTGATATTTTGGGCCAATATCTCTAGACTATATTTTTTCACTTGCTAGGATATTCGCTCAATCACGAAAGGAAAAATTTACATACTGAATCATGCCAAAAATATATGATATATCTATTTCATACATCTTTGGTCATACGTCATACAAACTAAAATCCGCTAAAATCCCAGCACAAAAGACGCAAATGTTTTGATTTAATTTAGATTTGCATGATTCACAGCATTCTACCGAAATATACACATGTTATAAACCAACACATCAAATATAATAGAAATAAAAGAACACTTTGTTTGAAATATAATAATTTAATACGCATTTTACTGACCTGTAAACAATTCTCTACACCGTCAACCAAACAACTCCAACTACTATCTCTTGATTCCGAATATCGTAAAAACACACACACACACACACAAATGCATGCTTTTTTTAAATAGAGACGGTTTTCTACAAGTTATATTAACTTTGAATGTAAAAACATTCCCATTTTTAGTAGAGGTGGTCAAAGCGCTGTTTTCTTAACCTAACGTCTCCGATAGACTGCCCTATAATTAATATCTGCGATAGACTGGCCTATAACTATTTTCTGCAATAAACTGTCCTATAAATAAATGTATTTGATAGACTAATGCTAATCATTCCCCCAAGCCTTAGACAGAGGTTTGGAAACGGAGCAAAAGGAAATAGCACCTACTTTTGACTTCAAATCCTTCTCGATTTAGTTGCCTGGATCTCCTTGAACGGATCCTTCTAGTCTCTAGGTTCTGTTGTATTATACCTTAAGGAACTGATATTGCAAATAACGATTAAGTCCAGTTTCATAATCACTCAACACCTCGATTTTTTGAAACACGGAAAAATCGAAACGAAAACACAGAATCAAAATAAATAAAGAACAAAAATACCGGGCGAAACTGATTGAACGTGTACAAAAAGCCAGAGCTAAGCCATTGTCTTTTGTTTTAGGATTTCCATGGCTGGCTTGAGTAATAGATGTTGCTTACAAGTGTGACCTCGGTAGTGGGATGTATGTATAGTCGGGTCGTTTTTCGGAATATTTAATTTGTATTGGCGTTTTT
This sequence comes from Oxystoma pomonae, assembly GCA_963921995.1. NCBI lineage: Eukaryota > Metazoa > Arthropoda > Insecta > Coleoptera > Brentidae > Oxystoma > Oxystoma pomonae. The sequence continues at coordinate 105,980 of OY998167.1, read as the reverse complement.
TGGTGATTTTTTACAACTTGGTACACATATAGACATGACTTAAAAGAACAACAAATAAACTTTATGACTTTATGACTATTAAAAGTTTTTTGTTAATATGAATTACTTGCTTTAAATTAAGTTCAAAAAACAAAATTTGAAAAAAAAAAATCAACAAAATTAGGAAATATTTTTTTTTCAGTTTACTATTTGATTAATTCAAAAATGTTTACTTTTAGTCATTAGTAATTCAACAACGCCAAATTTTTTTTTGTTTTTTTAATTTTTTTTCAAATTTAATTTTTTTAACTTAATTTAAGGCAAGCAATTCATATTCACAAAAAACTTTTAAGTTTGTTGCTCTTTTAGGACGTGCAATCAGAATTTAAAATTATCATTATTTGACAGAGATAACACTGTCAAAGGACTAAAGAATCACAGTCAAAATTCAAAGCGTCGCGACGCCCAGTCAAAACCGACGTAAGAGAAAAAATATTTTTTTATTGTTTCTTGGGGGTCATGTCTATGTGTACCAAGTTGGAACAAAAATCACCAAAAAACGGCAATTCAAATTGAATATTCCGAAAAACGACCCGACTAGTATGTATGTATTCAAAACTGGTGGTGGTTAGCTCTCTACCGAAGGCTGAACCATGCAATGCGGCCTCAAATGGGCCTATTGTGCCCAGGTATCTACGGAGATTTTAAAGGTCGATATTTAAACACATACGACCCTTAAACTAAAAAAAATAGACTACAAAACTTGATTTAGGCTTGATACTTTGTCTTCAACTTATGCCAGTTGAAGCTTTAATAATTTTGTTAAATACCTGTTAAATTATTTTTAGATGTGCTAAAATACACTTATATTAGGACACGTTTTTTAGTAAATTTAAAGACTGTAAAGAACTCTGATGGAAAGAAATTAATACCACCTTATGTCTTACACACTTTACGCTTTGAAAAATTAAAATTTTTTCTGTTTTTTGGATAAAAATTGCAAAATAAAAATCATATGCACGACACCACACCACTAAAGATGACAGACAGATGACAAAACAGAAATTAAATTATTTCCATCTTTTTCTAAAATACTTTTTTGTATCCTGCTGTCTCTCTTCAACAACCTTAAATATTTTTCATTTTAACAGAGAAAAAAATTTCCTTGCCAGTACTTTTTTGAACGCTTAAAAAACAGTGAATACTTTCAAAATGTGACTGTTTTATTCTAGAAATCGAAAGTTTGGAAAGAAAGCTTTAAAATGTGTAAAAATTGCTTAAACAAAAAAATTACAAGAAAAGCTTTTGCTGATAACGCGTACATTTTCCTGGATTAATGGACATAGCTACGTAAGTTGCGGTAGTTTATTTTATAAATTTTTAGCTTGTTGCTTAACTAAAACTAGTGAGGAAAGTTTATCACGTACTTGCAGGGTGTCCTGTATGGATTGGGGCATAAATTAGTAAAAGAAGGTTTTCTTCTGTATTCAGTATTACCTATTATAAAATAACTCGAAAATATCTTAATTATTATTATTATTATATATCACGGTAACTATAAGAACTACAAGGTTGGTCAAATTAGACAAAATGTGCAGTTTTTGGGAGACATTGAAAATCTGGTTTCAGATTTTAAAAAAGTATAATTTATACAAAAAATGTTTGCATTTTTAACGTTCTTGAATTTGGTAGTTTTTTAGAACATTTGCTACGTCTAGTTTTCGAGACTTACTTTTTTTAAAATACGGACCTGTATTGTTTATTCCATTTTTTTAAAGAACCTTTTTTTCTGATTTTAACCATGTATCACATGTCCATATTTGTTTGAAGTTTAATAATAAAAAAATTAAATTTAAGTTTTATTGGGTTTAAAAAAAAATTGAACGTCAGAGGTGTCTTAGATGACCGATAAAACAATTGCCTGTTTTATTAACATAAACAGACTGATGCAGCGTCCAATGAAAAAAACTATTTATTAACTTTTCACCATTTAATTAAATTAAACTTATTTAACAGTATTTATTATTATTTTAACACGTTTTTTAAAACTAAAATTTCTTTTTCAATTTCTCTCAAAATCTCTATTGATATTTGTTTCATCTTCTCCTCTGCCGGTTGCTCCCCGTTTGGAAGAATTTTCGAATGATCCGTGCATCACCGTACTCAATCCGTGTAGTAGCAAATTTCGCTCTAGGCTTGTAATTTAATTTTTCGATTTGGTACGCGCCTGTCGGGTTACGAATTTTGATACATTTGGAGCGCTCTTTCAGCATTTCGAAATGCTTTTGCATAAGAAAAAATTAAATCTAATTTTTCACCTTATCAAAACGCTGCCATGTTAATCTAAACTGACCTTGACAAATGTATTACGCAACATAGGCTTTTATAAGCAATTGTTTCTTTTTGCTTTCCAAGCCACCTTTGATAAAACGGCAAAAGTGCGAAAAAACATAAATAACCATTTTTTACCATTAAAATGCAAATAAATATGGACATGTAATACATCGTTAAAATTATAAAAAAGGGAGATTTTTAAAAATGGCATAAAAAATACAGGTCCGTATTTAAAAAAGTAAGTTGATTTTAATATCTCGAAAACTAGACGTAGCAATTTTCTTTAAAAAATACCAAATTGAAGACCGTCAAAAATGCCAAAAATTTTTCCTTTACGAATTTTTTGTAAAAATTATACTTTTTGAGGTATTTGATAAAATAGTTTTCCGCAATTTTTCGAAAAACCCCGTACCTCGAGATAGAATACTTATTTTTTTAATCTGATTTTCAATGTCCCCCAAAAACTGCACATTTTGTCTAATTTGACCAACCTCGTACTTCTTATAGTTACCGAGATAGCAATAGTGGCCCATGGCAATTAAGACACCCTGTATATTTCTAAATTGTATGAATACAAAATTGTCTTAATTTTACTCAACATTTATTCTTTGACTTTATAAGTATCAGTATCAAGTTTGTCGTGACTTTATTATCTAAAGATGGATTATATCTAACAGCACTTAGCGTAAATTAATTTAGCGTAACTTAATTTAAGAGATGACCAACTTTTATCTTTTCTTAAATTTCCTTAAGTGAAATCAAAAGTGCGCATGCTCAATAATGATGAAGGGCTGATGTTTGACCAGAAAGTTTTTTGTTTTATTGTAAAAAAGGGAAAACATGCATTAATAGTAGTTTTAACAACTAGTGGCTAAAATATTGCTTTTTTTACAAGCGTTAGTTTAAATACCGAGGGCAGCGAAGTATTTAAAAACGCGAGTAAAAAAAAGCACAGTTTAGCCGCGAGTTGTTAACACTATTTTTTTTAATACCTTTATCAAAAAATCCAAGAAAAACAGGAAAATACTTTTAGAAATCTCGAACGAAGAGCACTTCTCGCAACACACCATCTTTAGACTATAAATCAAGGTGGCTGGTAAATGAAATAACAATGCGGTTTCCATAGCGATGTGCCTTTTTACTCGGCGACGTTCATTGTTGCGACATTTTAATCTTTGACAGTTTGATATTTTGACGATTTTTTAAAATTATTTTTTCGTAAATACTTGGTGAAAACTGGCGGAAACGACTTAATTTTTAGGCAAGAATAATTAGATTTTTTCAATATTACTATATTCCGCTATTTCTCTTTAATTTTGGATAAAAGACGGACAGAAATCTTTTTTTGCACCCGTGATCAAAAAAAAAGTTTTTTTGCATCGGTAACCACAAAAGCCATGCTGTAGTCATCTGCAGACAGTTACTAAAATCATGTTTTTGATGAAGGTATAAAAAAAAACGTTTTTAGACATTTTGTTGTATACCTACTGCATATTTAAATATTTCCACATCCATTTAAGTTATTTAAGTTAGGTTAAATTAGGTTACGCTAAATGCTGTTAGAATCCACCTTAACTTATACCTCGTTCTGGCACTCCGTGAGCTGTTAAAATATATCCACTTCTTGTGAAACCAGGTACATTCGTACTGTACAGGGGATTCAAATTGGGCACTTTTATATGGGTACGGATACTTCTAGCAGCAGAGATAGAGAAAAACCAACCCTCTTTGCGAGGTTCAAATTTCAAGTCAAGATGTTTGGTGAAAACCGCATTTTGATATGTCCACCCATCTTTGAGCTACGGGGGCTTTTTGAAAAGTTTGCATTTTTGGCTGGGGCCTGTAACTTTTTTATTTATGAAAATTTCTTTTTGGTGTAAATTACTTTTTTGTAGATCTTTTAAAGCAGAATCCAGATCTCAAACTGGATTTTATCCGCCATTTTTAGCTTTCAAGATATAAGGCAAAGTTACTTTTTTTCTTATGGAACACTTAGTTTTTTATTTCATTTATATGTTAAGAATTAAATTCTAATCAAAATGATGTAACATATGTAATATTTTAGTTAAGTAGTTTTTGAGATGTTCAACATTTTCTATTCACAACAAGGTGGCCATGGCCGGATATGGTTTTGACATTAAAAATAAAGTAGGTCATGCACTAAAGAGCTGACGACTGGCATAGCTGTCATAGCCTAATTCTTTTAAAGTTAGTTTGAAATTAAATCTTTAAGACGCATAGTTAGTTAGGTTGGTATATTTCGAAATGAAGTAGATTCTAACAAATAGCTCACCAATGTGTTATTGTTATATCTCACGTTATACTGATGTAAAACAATTGTTTAAATATCAAAGGAGCTTTGATTTTTGTTAATTGAACAGGTAGGTTAAACAAGTAGGCTTTGATTTTACTAGGAAGACAGTTTGATTGACATCTATTCATTTGTTATTTCGTTTGACAAGCTTTTAGCTTATGGATTGTTTTTGTGCATTTTTTTTTGTTAAAATAATGTATCAAAATGAAAGAAAATTGTAGTAGGCCATGACATATTTGACATGACCTGAAGTTCATGTCTTTGGTGTATAGACGACTCAATTTTTATTGTCATATCCATATCGGGCCATGGCCACCTTGTTGTGAAAAGAAAATATTGAATATTTCAAAAAGTACTTAACCAAAATATTACATATGATACATCATTTTAATTATAATTTAATTCTGAACACAAAAATAAAATAAACAACAGGCTGTTCCATAAGAAAAAGGGGAACTTCGCGTTATATCTTAAAAACTAAAAGTGGCGAATAAAATCCAGTTTGAGATCTAGATTCTGCTTTAAAAGATCTACAAAGAAGCAATTTACACTAAAAAGTAATTTTCATAAATAAATAATCTACAGGTCCTATCCCAAAATGCAGACTTTTCAAAAAGCCTCCGTAGCTCAAAGATGGGTGGACATATCAAAATGTGGTTTTCACCAAAAATCTTGTCTTGAAATTTGAGCCTCACAAAGAGTGGTTGGTTTTTCTCTATCTCCGCCAATACCCGTACACATATAAAAGTGTACATTCGTAAAGGTAAACGACATTTATACTTAGATTTTGCGGGGCTTGATATCCACATATAAAATGAAAGTCATATGCAAATTTTTCTTTTGGTTATATTTTGATTTGCATGGCTATTTTAAGTACATTGCTGCATTAAAAATTGGTAAAATTTATAAAATTGTAAAACAAATGGACCCGGCTTACAAACCTGATTGCCATAGAAAACTTTTGCTTTGGAGTAAAAAACTACGAAATACCCTGTAGTCGAGCGAGTTGTTTGTTTTTATAAATTCAAATACCAAAATTTTATTATTTATTTTCTTATAGAACCCTGATGAAGCACCTCACTGCAGACTCAAATTACCAATCTTAAATGGCTCCAAAAATTTAGCTAGTAGTATCAATGGACACACTATTTGATCGTCCTATATTAGAAATAGAAAATTTTCGCATCCTACAAATAAACGAACCTGAACCGCCATTTTCTCGAAATAATTTATGGGTGAGTCTGCGTGTTTCTTACATTGGAAGTCTTGGCCTTGTTCGTTGTTTAAATTTCGTTATGGGATCATCTCGGTATTTATCTGGGGCCGACTCGATAAAGGCATTTTTTTTTAATTTTAGATTTCAGCTTTTTTCATGCAGATTTTTTTTTGTCTATATGACTTGCGAAAGCAATGAAAGATGTCACACTTCAATTTTATATACATTTTCTATTAACCAATAAATGTTGCACAAATTTTTTTTTATACCTTCATCAAAAACATGATTTTAGTAACTGTCTGCAGATAACTAAAGCATGGCTTTTTTGGTTAACGATGCAAAAAAAACTTTTTTTTGATCACGGGTGCAAAAAAAGATTTGTGTCCGTTTTTTACCCAAAGTTACAGCAAGAATTTACGAAAAAATCATTTAAAAATATCGTCAAAATATCAAATTGTCAAAGATTAAAATGTCGCAACAATGAACGTCACCGAGTAAAAAGACACACCGCCTTGATTTATAGTGTAAAAATGGTGTGTTGCGAGAGGTTCTCTTTGTTCGAGATTTCTAAAAGTATTTTCCTGTTTTTCTTGGATTTTATGATAAAGGTATTAAAAAAAAATAGTGTTAACAACTCGCGGATAAACTGTGCTTTTTTTACTCGTGTTTTTAAATATCTCGATGCGCTCGTTAGTTAAACCAACGCTTCTAAAAAAAGCACTATTTTAGCCACTAGTTGTTAAAACTACTATTTAGCATCTACAATTTACGCCCATCGCTTTTATTATAGTATCAGAAAGATAAAAAATTATTTTCTACTTATAGTGCATTTAATAAAACCTTATTCTTTAAGTTTTTTTAATAAAAATTTGGGATGGGTGGTTCACCTATGACCAATTTTTTCCACCCAAATGTAACATAGCTTACCAAAAAAGTCTTTGTTTTTTTATTGGCGGATTATAGCTAAAGTTGTGTTATTAAGCACGCGCTTATCTCAAGACCAGCCTCAAAGTCAGACTAATAATAGTTTTTTCAAATAAGCTGAGCTTTTGAGGCCGCCCAATAAGGTTTATAATGGGTTTTAATTATATATATATACTCCAAAGTTTGCCTAACAATGCTTCAACTAATCGTCGCTCGAACCAAAACTACAGCTGTGCCGTTTTTGACATACTCAGGTACCTTACTAACATTGCATTTTTATATTTAATGCTCAGAAGTTTTTGGCAGAAAGTTATGGGTAAAAATTTTACCATCATACCATTACCACTTTTTTCTTTTCCAAAAACTTTTGAGACATGCGTTATAATTGTCAAATAAAGTCTAATAATAAGTTGCTGATTTTAGAATGTATTTTGTATTTCTGGCGAATGTTTAATGTCCAGTACAGTGGCGCACATAAAATTTTGGCGGGGGTGTTAAAAATAGTAAAATTTTAAGATCATACACCATCTTGGATTCTTACGAAAGGTCAATTTTCACGTAAGTTTCATGTGTAACTACAGTCAAAAAAACAAAAAACGTCAAACTTCTATCTTTTGTGGGTGTTATGGTAGTGGTTTCCTTTTTGTTTTTTTTTTCGTGAGAGGTTTTATTGGTATGAATATGTATCTTTCAATAACAAAACCCTTAGACTAATTATTTGTTTGTAAAGGGGGTTTGTCTTCATATGCTTATTTCCTGTCTCGTTTGCCTTTGTTGATTGTCAAACACTTTAAAATTTTTTTTTTGATTATAGAATACCGCCAGAAAATTTCGCAAATCAATTAACACTACTAGACGGTTTTTCTCGCCATTCAGCCAGAAATTCTGGCATATTTAATAAAAATTTTCGACGATTTAAATAATCTCCACTCGCAACTAAAAAATATTTTTTATTAAAAGCACTCAAAAGTAGAAAATAATTTTTTATCTCTCTTATACCATAATAAAAGGGATCGGCGCAAATAAAAAAATTTTAATTTACGTATCGTATATCGGTCACATCGACGATTCACCTAAGAAACAGTTGTATTACTCTATAACCTAAGGACATTTTCAAGGTCTTGGCAAGCATGGCTCTCCCGTTCTCAGCTTGTTTAGATAAAAGCATTATGTTTATCATTCGAATAGAAGAATTTAGTTCCTCTTTTTTAGTTCTCTCTTTGTCACCGTAAAGTCAAAATTTTTAATTTGCGCCCATAAGAGATAAGAGAGATGAAAAATTATTTTTTACTTTTGAGTACATTTAATAAAAGCTTGTTCTTTAAAGGTTTTTTTAAATAAATATGTATTTTTTAATTTTTAGATTTGTACCCTAAATCGTTCATTTTGAATCCGCCATATTGAAATTTTCAATTCTGATCAAAAATTCATATCCCCTTTCCGAAAAACCCCTGTATGTCAATTTTTATTGAAATCAAGCGAACTAAATCTTTTCCCCCTCCACTTCCCTCGTTAGAGGGAAGTGTGTACCTTGCCGCCGGAACTATAAACGCATACCAAATTTGAACACACACCCTTAATTTTCAGATTTGTAACCTTCATCGTCCATTTTGAATCCGCCATATTGAAATTTTCAAATCTGTACAATGATCGAACAATTAATTAAGTTTTTGGTTCATATTTCTACGATAAACAGTGAAAAAGTTCTAGCGTACCAAAACCCAGAATGGGTGACGATTTATTATTGCACGTTTATAAAAACTTGGGTTTTGGAGCGGTGTTATATAAAAATCATTATTGTTCTATAAAAGTAATAATTCTAAATAGAGGAGCACGTTATCTAATTTAATAAATATATGCATTATATCTATTTGATACTATAAGGTCAACGCTCTTTTATTTTCTGGAAAAAAGCTGTACCATAAGTCTTCCAATCAAATTGGCGTGGAAAAAATAGAGGCAAATACTCTAACTAAACTAATAAACTGTTTTCTTTGTTTTTCAAAGTTATTATTGTTACACATTTTGCAATCCATGGGCCATTATAATAGTACAAAACCTAATTATTACGAGTTTAATTTACGCAACTTTTATCAAGAGCAGTTAAAAAGTGCAAAACATGGCATTTTTTGGATAATTATTTAGTGGCGTAGCCAGGAGGGGGTTTTGGGGGTTAAAACCTCCCCCCAGGAGGTCCAACCCAATCTTTATAAATTAATCATGATCAGCCCCAGGGAGAGCTATAGCTTACTCACTTTTTTGAACGGTTACTCCGGTTTTTGACGTGTGTTTGGTGTGATGTCTTAAATTTTAAAAAATTTGTCTGTGCTGCCATGACGTCATTAATTGTTACAATTTTAGTTTAAATTAAGGATTTTGTTTTACCAGCCTTCAAAACTTGTAATAAATTCTTAGTATGATTTTTCTCAAAATTTCCATCTGCAGCACATTTATGATTTGGCAACAAATATACCATCGCAACCCACCCCTTCTTGGCGTCTAACCCAATCTACTTTTAAAAAAATACTTGACAAATAACATAAGAGATCAAAATTTTTAAAGCATTTTTTGTTTTTTTTTATTTTTGCCTGCGGCGCTATACCAATATTGAATATTGTCACAATTTTGTTTAATGTTAAGAAATCTTTTTGTCAACAACCTTTGAAACGCGTAAAAAATAACATTTAAGGGCTAGTTTTGAAAAAAAATCTGCAAATGAGACTACCCTCCCTTCAGTTCAAAAAGCTTAAGCAATAGGAACCTACCTAATTTTTAAAAATTTGCCATAGGTAGGTAATTAATTTTTACTAAATGACGCACCCCCCCCCAGAGCCGATTTTTGGCCATGCCACTGAATTATTTCCAAAATTTTCGACTGATATATCATCACTGATGGTTACAATTTTAGTTTAATTTTAAGAAATTTCCTCTAGGAAATATTTGAAAAAAGAAGACAGAAAAACACTAATGTTGGCGCTACAATAACCAAGCCCCCCGAGCGACCCCCCTCCTCCTCAGGCTACTTGTATCAAACTTCGACCAAGTTTCGCGTATAACTCTTCACAGTGACATTTTCATAGTATAAAGGACATGAGCCAATAATATAGGTGACTTCTTTATGAACACTGTTTAAATTGGACAAAAGTGCCGCTGGGCCATAGGAAGTTCACAATTTCGATTCAAAGTTTGGATTTTAAAAATGTTTTGATTTCAAAAAATGGCTAATACTGTCAGAATATTTTTACTTTATACTGTCAGACTTAATGTAAAGGGTAATAATCATACTTTTGGTACCTAACTCACCACGGGATGATTGTGATGTTTTATCTACTTTTGCAAAGCCACAATTTTTTTACTTTACCCAGACTAGTTTCGACGTACATTTGAAAGCTTTGATTGGCGGTCATTTATAACCTCTGCAAATGTTGTTTTTGTGTTTGAAAAAGTATCCTAGTAAGACGCTGTGAAGGATATCGTACTTCATTCTCTTCGTGCCTTGCATAAACTAGGTAGGTACCACAGGATTGATGCAACATGTACACATACTCCTAATGCCCTTGCTCCCACTTTGATTGGATCTCTTATATTTACTTCTGCATTAAACATTAGAAAAATATTTTTATTCATAACAGGTTCGGTTCCGTAAGATGTACCATTTTCAACAAAAAAATGGAAACGGAACTGAACAAGTAAACAATTTAAAAACAACAAACTAAATGATTGAAATTTGATTAAGGCCACTTACCTATAAAGATTTTCTAGTTGTTTTAAATTCAATTATTTCTCTACCGACAGAGTCAAAACCGGTATACACTTATTCAAATTATTGTGTAAAATCGGCACACGGTCAAATTCCTACCTTAAATATCAGTGACTCTATGGTAGAATGACCTAGAGTGAGGTAAGAGAATTTTAGTGCCGTCAGCTATCCAAAAATAAATGAAGTCAAATTCTGCCATTTTTTGATATCAAAACATTTTCAAAATACAAACAACGGTGTTCAGAAAGATGTTGTCTAATACAACATAATGTGAGTACCAAGGCATTCCACAGAAGCCCAATACCTGTGTAATTTGGCCCTTGTCCTTTGTTGCACCTAAAAATGCCGTTTTGTATCTTAGATTAAAAATAAGAGTCTTTTAATCCAAAGTTTGTATAAATTTTTTGTGCTGCTGAAGTAAAAATCTGCACTTCAAAGTTGTCTTATACAGGGTGTTTCTCAAAAGTTAGTAACTTTTAAACCGCGTTATGTTGACTGCAAGTAATACAAAAATATAAAAAAAAACTCAAAAGCTTCTGCAAAAATGTTTCAACTATGGCACATTTAAAGTAAACTAATGACATACCTCTATTAATTAGTATGTTTCCAATCCAATCAAGAGCATGTTCCAACAAAGAAAGTGATATATCTTTCTTTGTGGGAACAGAGAACATGCTCTATGAAAGAAAAAGAAGACAATATTTTCAATATGTATTGAGTACAATGTGAAAACATACTAAATGTAAGAGGGAACAAAAAATATGCCTGTCGGGAAATCTTTGGGAATAAATTCGGTAAGCTTCTGCAACGTGTTGTGCTTTACCTTAAATTAAAACAATATCCATTAATTTAGTATTTGAATAGTTGTAAGCGATTTTTTAAAAGAACAGACACTGAAAATCACTAAAAAACTCGAGAAAATACAAGAGTATTCGTCACCAAACCAAATCAAATCAAATCAAAAATAATACATACCTACAGTAATCCTCCTTTCTTTTTCCAGCTCTCACTTGTTCGGTTAATAAAAACCACACCACTTTCGCAAAGTATTCCTAGTCTTTTTTTTTTAAACACCAGCGCGAGTCCGACGTAAAATTTTATACTAAATACTATGGCAATTTCTGTTCACTTTTTTTCGGAAGCACGTTTAATTTAATTTTCAAAAGGGTTTTCCTTTAATAAATCAATAATATTACCCAACTATATCAAAATTAACAGCTCCCGACGATTTCGCTCCGACTCTCTTGTTTTTTGTTGGTTTTTTGTTACTCTTCAGTCTACGCCTACTTGATTTTTCTTTCGCCGTTGATCATTTCGCCGAGTCGCACAGTTAAACGAAATGGGTATTTTTTTGGACATGAGCTAATACTCGAAAACTTTTTATCGGAACTTTGTAAAATTTCGTGAGCTGGTAAAGTGTTAGGCAAGTAATAGTGTACAGCAAAGATATAAAAAATTCGAATATATATAGGATTATAAAACACTGAAAATAAAAGGATGGTAAATATAACCAATGTGAAAAATTCAAATAAAACGTAAGCAAATGATACTTTACTCATTAAAATGATAATAAGTGAATGTTTAAAAATTAGATATTAAGGGGGGATACAAAAAGTACTCAATTTTTAATACTTTTTAATAGTAAACCTTGCAGATTTTTTTTTCGTAGGTTTAGGTGAGTGCCAGGTATTTTTAACTTACTGACTTAGATCGTGTAATAATTAATTCATTATTAGGTTTATTTTAATTTCATTAAATTAGGTACATGTTCAGTGGTGATAATAAAATATTTTTTAAAACTTATCAATAAGAATAATAAATAACGATAATAATAACACTTAGCGTAAAGAACCTAAATTATATATCCGACAAATTTAATCAAGCGCGGATTTCGGGGGGGGGGGGCGGGGTAGGGGGGTAATAACCCATCCCCCTGGACTCAAAATTTTAGCAAATAACAAATAAATCGAAAATTTTAAAGAATTACCAACACAAATCGCATAATTTTTCGCCTGCGGCGCTAGATAAAACTATTAATGACCACAATTTTAATTGAAAAGGTTAAAAAATACAATTTTTAATGTAATTTTATAAAAACTTTCGCCTGCCGCGCATTTAACGGGGCAATTTTTTTTAGGATCATCAATCAGAAAATAGACCAAAATAAAAAAAACAAGAGCATTTTTTTAATCACCAGACAATTTTTTGCAAGACCCCATATTTATTTTGATTATTTTTTTTTTATGATTTTGAGAAAATGTCCAACATTTTATATGGGATCGTTCCACTGTGCGTCGTGCCAGGTACTAGAAACAGTATGTCTTTAAGGCACTTAAAACAGTGGCGTTAACATTTTGGAACATGCAATTTTTCAAGCTATTTCCTAAACTACTGATCCGATCGCAATGACTTGGTGTCGTTCAAAAGGGTTTTTTTTCTGCAAAACAAAGCAAGCTAAAGGTCATTAAAAAGCACCTAAAAACTACAAGAACTCAACATTTGGATAGTTTATCGATGCAAACCGGCTAAGGATAATCCCATTGCTTAGTTTTGATAATGAGTTGAGTAAAAAAATAATCGATTTCTATGAAATTTATTAGGTTTAAAATCAGTAATTTTCGATATTTTGTGCTTATGATGAAAACGCTTATTAATAAAAACTAATAATACAATTGCAAAGGTAGTGGTATTAAACGTTAGGAAAGGATATCGCCCTTTTTAAATGGAAATTTGTATTCGGTAGAATTGCCTGATTTTTTTTAGATGTTGAAGTACTCGTCCTATAAGAATATTTTTGTTTCATTCACTCTCTACCTCTCCCAGAAGTACCCGAAAAGTGACATCAAAGTGGTCGATTTTGCACTTTTTAGCAATTTTTGAATTATTTTACTGACCTTATTTGCCTTTTTGTTAATCTTATCAAAAGGTTGCAGTTTATAACCAGGCAAAACTTGTTGTTCGCGAATTAGAAAATATTTTTTGATGAATAGCATTCAAGCAGGTGATTAGTTCTCTGTCATTCATTTGGGGATGCGAATATTTGGAATTATTACAAATTGGTGCAAATGTTTGCAACGAAGTACATATTTGTTGATACCTAGTTTTTTTTCTCTGATTTTATGGCTTTTCAATAAAAAAAATAATTTTTGCAACTTTTTGCACATTGCTGATTTATTGCCATTTCTATTTGCTTAGTATTTTACCTAAAATGTACGTCGAAATAAAGTTCCACACTTTTTATTGTTAATAACTTTTGATGTGATTTGATTTATTTTTGGCAGGTGGGTAGGTTTGTATGTTCCTGCAAAGTTCATCAAAATTTTTAAAACAGTGGCGTAGTTACGAACCTCTTTCTAAAATGGTGCATATGAAGTCGATAATAATAAATAATTATTAATGTTTTGTCTTCTCTTTCTTGAGTGAAAGTGATTATTAAGTAAGGAATGTTGTTTGAAATTTTTCATAATTTCGATAATTTGAAAATATTGATTTTAGGCAAAAAATTTTTTTTTGTATTTTCTTAGTTGGTTTTATATTTTGTTTGGTACTTTTGTATGATGTTTTTATTATTTAGTCACATGGGATTCTTCAAACTTTTTATATTTTGACGTAAAATTGACAAATTTTTTTAAATACATTTTTGCATATCTATTTTTTATGACCCTGTAAATTATATCTGTAATATGTCTACAGTTCTAGTTTTATGAAAAATAGGTAGCTTTTTTTGCTAAAGTCGATAATAAAAAGTTTTTCATATGGTGCCATTATTTTCGCACAAGCTGTATAAGATCGCTATACAAATTTTAGTCTAGCTTCAAATATATTTTAAAAATTACTAATCTAGGTTGTTTTAATCGTTTTATAACAAAAAAATACATAAAACCTAACTCAACACTTTTTCCACATTTTAAGAGTGCGGTGGTTGGTCTTTTCGGCAAGTAGCTGTTCATTATGCGAGAAGCAAGTCTACGATAGTAAACATAAAAAAACGATTTCAAGAGAAGAGAACTATCCACCGAAAGGAAGGCACCGGTTTGACGAATGTTACTAGCCCAGAGGAAGACCAAGAAGCAATCAATTTTCTGGAAAATCATCCTTTTGCCAAAGCGAAAGAAGTAAAATTTGGTTACTAAAGTTAGCAGTGCTGACTTTGTACTGCTAACTTTAGGGACCTTACTTTTTGTGCCGGTTGTGAAGTTCCAAAAAGTGGCATTAATCGGATTCATAAACTCCATTATCATTAATAAAAATAAACCTAAATTAGTCTCATTCTTAAATTCATATATATGTAGTCCAATTTTCATAAGTCTGTTAAAAAAAATACTTTTATTATTTTTTTTAATATCTAAAGTAAAAATTTCAAAATCAAACATAAAACCTTAGCTATTCGTCGATACCCTTTTCGATATTTTAAAAATATCTTGGAAGCAAATCGCATAAAATACTTATCTTGTTCCGAAGTTCTGGAATTTTACACAAATTCCACGCTATTTCTATTGAAAATTTAATTAAATGAAAAAAAATAAACAGTTTTGTAAAAACTTGATAGTTGATTTCAAATCTGAAATCAGTGAAACCTAAATACAATCACAAAATATATTGCATCACGAACTTCGGGCTAAAAGTAATTTTTTATGTTGAATGCCCCTCGTATATAATTTGAAGTTAAATATCCGCGCCAAATTAAATCTTTCTGGAATTCTCGAGAACGCTGCTTGGGCAGAAAAGCGGGAGACCGACAATTTTCCCAGAATCATACCGCGCTCACTGAGCTTTATCACCAAGCAAACAGCACCTCTTCATAAATAAACTGTATTATAATTTCAAGTAAAACAAGTCCAAATTTTTGTATTTTAACCAAAGGCAGTAGTTTGTTTGAAATCATTAAATTAACTGGCTGTTATTTGAATTTCTACACCTGCAAGCAGATGGTCCAGTAGCTGTACAACAAACAAGGAGTTCACAAGCAACATCAAACAGTAATTGCAAAAATGTATTCGACAATGCTGACCACATTCGTATGTTTCAAGTCAAGCAATTCAGGTTGCATCAGTTAAGTTCGGAGTACATAAATATTTTGTTGTCAGTAGTTGGCACCGGTGTCTTGACCTAGAACTAGCAACAACGTTTTTTTTTTCTACATTAAAAGAATTAAAACGAACAAATTGGTTTTTTACAGTGTATGCTCAGTTTACTGTCTAGTGGCAATAAAAATGTTAGTAATAATAGAGGTAGTGCTAGTGAACTCATAGATAAATTATATTATACAGAAAAAAAGTGAACTGATGAGTATTATGAGTGCAGAAAGTGGTATTTTGTGCATGACTAGTGACGCTAAGGAAAATGGAAAGAAAAGGAGTTATATTTCAAAATGTGCAAACTTCGTTACTTTTATAGTAAGTTATTAAAGTTATTTTGACAATAGATATTGTAGTAAAACATACCTACCCAGGTTCGTTTAACAAAATTAAACTAAAACAACCAAAATAGGTAAAAGCCCTACGTTGTTAACCCCACTCAACATAATTCTACTTGCTCAGAATGCGCCTGACAATAACAAATTTAGGGAGACTTGAGGTAAGGTGTGATAATATGTAAAATAAACACAAAATTTGAAAAATACTCCTAATTTATTAATTCAAAGAAAATCAATAGTAGTGCCGTACTCAGCCTGAAATTCACGAGGGGAAAGAGCACGGCTGAGAAATCCTCGATCTACATTCAAAAAATCGAGTCATGCTGTGCCAGAAATTGAATTACTGATACTAAATTAAATTACCAAAAAATTAAAATTACTGTCTCAGTACTAAAATTTGTCGTTCTACATTTATAACAATACATTCAAAACTGAAGAGTTTGTGGTTAGTTAGCTGGACATCGCCAGAAGGTACTGAGGTCCCATACAGGAGGCTACTCAGCTAATAGTTGATATTTTGGGCTAATATCTCTGGACTATATTTTTTTACTTGCTAGGATATTCGCTCAATCAGGGAAGGAAAATGTTAGTAAGTTCACCAAGACCCTTTCTCACATCCTGAATCATACCAAAAATATATGATATATCTATTTCATAAATCCCAGCACAAAAGACAGCAAATGTTTTGATTTGATTTAAATCTGCATTGTTCACAGCATAAAACGATTCCATCTAAATGTACACATGTTATAAACCAAAAAATCAAATATAATAGAAATAAAAGAACACTTTGTTTGCAATATAATAATTTTTAAATACGCGTTTTACTGACCTATAAACAATTCTCTCCACCGTCAACCAAACAACTCCAACTACTATCTCTTGATTCCGAATCTCGTAAAAACATACACAAATGCATGCTTCTTTTTGTTGTTTTTTATTAATACCTAACTATAGGGTGCTATAAAACGGAATAAAAGATTTAATATTTTTTTAAATAGACGGTTTTCTACAATATGTAGCTATTATTGTATCATTTTCTCGATCATTCTGGAATTACTATTAAGATCATTACAAAAAAAATAATAATTTTCGTCCCTAAAACTAGCAAGAGATTACATTTTCTTAAAATTTAAAACTTCCTGATTAAATAAACCTTTGATTTTCTCCATCACTCGACCATAAACCCGCTTAGTGTCATCATTTCTATTTTTTCACCAACATTAATATAAATGGTTTGTAAGCAGTGGTTTACGTAAATTTAAATTATAAATAATTTTATAGGAATATTTCTACGAAAAATAAATAAATTGGCGCAGGTTTCCTAAGACATTGTTTGACTGATGATAGGGATGTTGTTAGACCTAGATGTTGTAAATTATTATTCTGAACTTCATTGATTAACTGGTGATTTATACTGGCGCCGCCTACCGTGCCGTCGCCGCCGCCGCCCGCTGTCTACCGTTGGTAGCAGCAATTTATACTGGCGTCGCGTCGGAGCGTTGTTTTAACCTCGAAAACATCGTTTTTCTTGATATGTTCTCGAGTATTAGTTCTTCATACAGCTCACTCAGCTGGCTTTCTTCTGTATCACTCATTTTAAAAATTAAAAAATTTAGTTCATAAAAAGAAAACAATCAAAACAAGTTGGGTAAGTTAGGTTAGAATTCTTGATAAACAAAACAAAAACGACAATAAAAATCACGTCACCACTAAACATGCTTTTCTATTGGCCGGACTACGCGTGGCTATGGACGGCAAACGGAAAAAGATAAACTTGGTTCATCTCGGGCGGCAGCCAGCGGCGGGTCGACGCAACGACGGCAAGGTATAAATTGAAGTAAATGGTTCCCATATATTCATGCTACCCAGCGCCGACGCGAACGCAGACGGCGGGCGGCCAGTATAAATCAAGCTCAATGATCTTTAAGACAGATAAGTTGAATTACCGAAAAAAATACTCATTTAGCCAAAAATAATTTTTATCTACTAATTAGCTGCCAATACTGGGTGATACTTGACTTGTGCCTTGTGTAGTGAAAGTATTAACCCCTAGAAAATATGAAAAGATTTTTGCTCTCCTACCTATTTTCCAATCAAAAAGATGAACCCAAAAATTAGTTGTTTGTCGCGACTGTATGAAATGCGCAATTCATACCAGAGGCTATATTTTTGAATAAAAGTATAACAAATTGCAGTTTGTATGGTACCTATTATAGTTTCTCAACACTTTCCTAAAATGGTACTCGGGACTCTTAAGAATAAGCAGCTATTTTTGAAAATAAAGAGTTCTTTTGGCCTCGCTTTTGGCCTACTGTAAGAAAACTTTTTCTTTTAAAATGAGCTTTAGGGGAAACTTTCTAGGTAGCACCTCTAAATTTTTCACCAGTTTTCACCACCCTTTTGCATGGGTCCGTATATAAGATAGAGCGTAGGTTAATTTAGTTTATTGTTTATCGTCTCCTGATGATGCTAACGTTGTTAGCGAAACACGCGTCGAGTGCAAAAAAGTGTAGTTTTGGTTTGTGGAAAACAATCATAACTTTGTTTTTGTTTTCTGTTGCTTCTTCTTCAGTTACTTAAGTCCTGCTGAAAGTCAAATAAAGTTGTCGACAAGTTAAAATTGAATTAGTGGATAAGGTATTAACTCGCGTTTTTTTGCCAAACTCCATTAAGTATTGTGACCATTTATACTCTTTGATAGTAGAGTACTCTTGTTTAAAGCTTTGAACTCTATACTCTATTAAATTAGAACTGTACTCTTTGTCCCCATATCTCAATAGTACCCACTTTCTTTTTATTATATTATTATTCTCAAACCAAATAAACAGCCAACCAAACTAACTTCCAGTGGCGTAGCCAGAAATGGACTCTGGGGGGGTTTCATCATTTAATAAAAATCAACTACCTATGGCATATTTTTAAAAATTAGGTAGGTGCCTATTGCTTGAGTTTTAATCGCCCTTGACTACGATAGTCATGAAAAGCAGTAAACTGTAGTAAAATATTTCTTTTATTGTTGAAGATACATTTTGTTATTTTTTACAATATGTAAAAATTTTCGATTTTTCTCGTCCTCTGCTGTTGGGCCATTTCAAGCAAATGTAATTTTATTAAAAAAAAAAGAAAAACGCTTTAACAATCTACTGGTTTTTGTTAAAAATCTTGAAATAACTCCAAATCATAAAACTACTATAACACTTTTTCTTGGAATGTAAAAAAGTCGAAATATACAAACAGTTTCGGACATAATAGTTGGGGGTTTTTTCAAACCTATAGGAAGATTTTTGGTGATTTTGCTCTAATTTCGCACACACTTAGGCATGACTCCGGGGACCACCAAACCAATATAAGATTTTTCGGCGACGGCGTACGTTAGGCGTCGAACTTTTTTTAGGACTTAGGGTCATTTTGACAGCTATATCTCGGTCAAGTCTATGAAATGGCCTTTAATATATTATGCAAAACATGATATTTTACTTCCGGTTGATTGCATAAAAAATAATCAATTCGAAATTTAAAAATAATTTGTTTTTTTTTGTAAACATTTACAAAAAAAAATGTTTTTCATACATTCTATTCTCTATGAATGGGATTGTGCAAATTCATTTTGAAGTGACTGTAAAAAGGTCCTAGCTATTCGCCTATATCAAAAAAATGCAAATTCATGCCACGGAAAAATCACAAAAAAATCGCAAATTGACGCATGTTCAGAAAAATTACAAAATCTCAATTTTTGACCCCGGCTGCTTCACTTCAAATTTTTTAATCCACATTCTCTTTACAGATCTGCCAAATGGGTCGTTCTTGAAAAAAGGTAACATTGCATGTAATTGGTTTGTAAATTTAAAAGCACTTATCCTTTTGAAAACAAAGTAGGAGGATAGTTAGTGTACTCAAAGGCTAACATTATCCAGCAGTAGTGAACTCTCCAAGAAATGTCTCCATGGAAAAAAAAGTTGGTCACACGATGTGACATGTCACGTGGTGTGATTTGTAATTTTCAAAGTTGATAGATTCAGATATGTATAACATTCTATTCTCTATGAATGGGATTGTGCAAATTCATTTTGAAGTGACTGTAAAAAGGTCCTAGCTATTCGCCTATATCAAAAAAATGCAAATTCATGCCACGGAAAAATCACAAAAAAATCGCAAATTGACGCATGTTCAGAAAAATTACAAAATCTCAATTTTTGACCCCGGCTGCTTCACTTCAAATTTTTTAATCCACATTCTCTTTACAGATCTGCCAAATGGGTCGTTCTTGAAGAAAGGTAACATTGCATGTAATTGGTTTGTAAATTTAAAAGCACTTATCCTTTTGAAAACAAAGTAGGAGGATAGTTAGTGTACTCAAAGGCTAACATTATCCAGCAGTAGTGAACTCTCCAAGAAATGTCTCCATGGAAAAAAAAGTTGGTCACACGATGTGACATGTCACGTGGTGTGATTTGTAATTTTCAAAGTTGATAGATTCAGATATGTATAACAAAAAGACACTTTAGGATCATAAAATTTATTTAGGTAATGATTTAGATAGATAAAACTCAAAAATTTAAATCCTAAAAAAATACATCGATATAAGTTTTTTGTCTTCATCAAAAAACAGAAAAAGACCACGGGTAGTTGATTTTGGTATCACTCGTGATCCCATGCAGTCACCGATTTTTTTAAAATCTGGCATCACTGCATACAACACCCAAGTCGGAAGACAGTTTAGGAGTGTTACCTGAAGTGTGTTACATAATTCAGTTCTTGTGAAATTTTGCTGGTTTTAAAACAGTATTAACGTTTTGGACGAGATAAATGTCACAAGTGTTTCTATATATATATAAGGAGTAAATGGTAAGATACTTACTTTCAAAAATGTGATTTAAGTATGTCACTGGTGTGATCTTTCAGAATATTTTATTGATAACACCTGTGAAGTTTTTTGCTTGTAATTAAAAAAAAATCAATAATTTTTAGAAAAAAAAATGGCAAAAACTAGAAAGTCTTTGGCAAAAGCACCAGAAACGGAAAAGGAAATAGACAAAAGAGAGAAAAGAAGAAATCTAGTAAGGGCATATTATATATATAGAGATATATTATATTTACTTAAAAAGTGATAAATATTTGTGTTTTTTTAAAAACTATTACAGCAAATGTTACCATTTTTCAAGAACAACCCAGCTATAAAGATTCTTGATTTTGGGAAAATAGGTATAACTGGTGTTAGCAGATGAATTCAGAAACTCAAAAATAACTCAAGAACTAGTGAATTGTTATCTCGGCCATATAGCACATTTTAGTCCAACCAACTACAGCAACATTTAATAATTACCAAAATTCAAAGAACATGCACTAATTTGTTTTTTTTTTAAATTACCACTTGAAATGTTACCTTTTTTCAAGAACGACCAAAATATGTTTTTTAAAAGGCTATATAACACGCTAGAATATTAAATGTAACCGAGAGTGTAACATGGCTTGATGGGCTTCCAAGTTTGAATAAAATTAAACAACATACATTAAAAAAAAATTGGCTAAAAACTTCAAAAATAACAAAAATTATGTCACGCTTTATATTGTGTCGTGTGTTTAGAAACTTTTCCAGAGGATTCCTGAAATTTTTACAGCTGCTTGAAGACAATAAAATATCCTTTTAAAAAGGCCAAACTTGAATATTGAACGCCTCTAGGATTTTTGTCTGTGAGCTATCAAACATAGAAGATTTTTACAAGTCGTCCAATTTTACTTAAAACATCATTGATTCTTTTCTTATTTTATTCAGTTTTGGGTAGGTAAGTATTTTTTATCCGTGTGGGTGCACCTAATTGATGGTTTAATCCATAATAATATATGGAAGGACCCAGAAAATCTTGGACTGATTTAATTTTCTAATTACTTTTTTTTTCCTTAGTCGATTTTTGTAAAGTTTGGCATTTTAGGAAGTTAAAAGAACAAAGTTTACTGTTTTTGTACAAAAGATGTAAAATGTCAAAGATTCAAGGTGCCGAACGTAGTCAAAAATTTAGTCTAAAACTTTTTCGAACTCCCTGTAATTTTTTATTGCCAAAATACAAAACCTTATGCCTTTTCACGTCTAACGCGGTAGCACAGATAAAATTCGGTTAGGTAGTACAAAAGTTGCATTGGCGCAAAATTTTGCATATTCTAACCACCCCAAAAATAATGTCTCTTGTTGTTTCCAAAGAACTTTTCTTATTTCTTATCGTATTTTTACAAATTTATATTATTTCTGGAAGGATAAATAAACCGTCAAATGTCAAAAACCCAAGATAACGGACATAGCAAAAAATTACTTTTTCGACCTTCCTGTTATCTTTTATTGCAAATCTAGAAAAGCATTTCACGTTTAACGGGATACCACTCATAAAATGCCAGTTTTGTACTACTTAACCGAATTTTATGTGTGGTGCGAATAAAAAACCCCCGACTAAAGCCAATAATATTTTTTCAATTACTGTATTTTTTGTCCCGTCCAACCCAAAAGAAAAGCTTTACTGGTTTATAGTTCACAATAATTTTTAACATAAATGTTAACAATATGCTTTTTCCTTTAATTCCAGTGCCTTTTGTTTAGTTTGGAAAAGCCATGATAAAGCATTTTTCTAAATAATTTAAATATATAAAAGTAGGAATATACTAAAATCAAGTTTTGGTTTTTCTTGTCCCGTTCAACCCAAAATTTAAAGGTTCACCCTATAAGTTCTGGTTACAACCTATTGTTTTAAACTATTTTATTGCATAACCTGTGGTTTTATGAAATTATTTATTAGAAAATATAGTCATAATTTTAACCGAAAAGAAGTCACAGTTGTTTTTTCTGGTAATGGGTTACTTTTTGTCCCGTCCGACCGCTTGAAATGGCCGTGTTGTTTCTTAGGACGATTTTAGAAGAATCTCCTCTCGAGGCCGCTGGAGGGGCTATTTATAACTGCAGCTTCCCCTTTTCCGAAATACGCCAATAGGATGCTTGCATTCTGGCGCCTATAGCGCGATGAGGACGGAAAATATCGATCGGTGTCTACGTTTACATGTCGAAACATATATGGTAATATTCACCAGCCCTTATACGTATACCTATGTACTCTTTTGCTCTTAAAAAATTATGGTCACACTACAATAAGAATGCTAAATTTTTTTGCCGTGGGTGATTTTTTTGCAAGAACATTTTAAGTAAATACCTACCTACCCAAAATATATTCTGATTTAAGGTGCTAACTAGGTACAAATGTTTTTCTTTCATGTAGGGCATAACGCTTTTGCTTTTGAAAATTTGTTAACATAGCACCTTTATCTACCTACTTAAATTGATAAAGTTTCTACGTTAGTAGGCAAGTGACTATTTATGATAATTTTATGGTAAAACTTGTAAATTTTCAAAGCATAAAGTGTGTGAGACATAAGGTGGTATTATTTTGTTTCTTTCTTTACATTTACCAAAAAACGTGCCCTACTATAAAAGTGTATTTAAGCACATCTAAAAATGATTTAACCAATATACCATATGTTTATCAATGTTTTCAATATAAGTCAAAAACGGTATTTGACAGGCTAAAAGGAAATAAAGCATAAAATTGTCAAATCCATTTATCAAAAAAGTTCCGGTCAAAAACGCTCAAATTATTTTTTATGGAAATAATATTTTTGCGAGTACAGCTTTATCCTCTAATGTCTTCAATTACGAACCACAAATAAGAAATAAGGTTTCTAAAAATACGAACTAACTTATTGAAGAATGTCGTAATGGGGCCGATTCTTAGGCAAAACGACGAAATTTCGGCAGGTCAATTATGTGGAAACCATCAAGTTGGTCATGACCGAAACCTCTGACTCCTAAATGTCAAAGCCACTTTTGGGTTATTTTTATAAAAAATTTTGTTTTGATATCATCGAAATATTTCTTGTCCGTTTTTAAGAAAATTTGTTGAGAAAGAGACCAGACTAGGTGTAGCGTTTTCAAGAACTATAGGCAAAAAACAGCAAGTGCTTGGTATAGGTTTTGTGAAAAAGGTAAGCGCTTCTCAGAGCGAATGGAGAACCGCAAGCTATTGCAGGGTGTTCTGCAATTTGTTTTGGAAAGGCCTTCTTAGCGTTTTTCATTACGAAAGTAAGCCATTTATTTTACTTTGTGCATTTTTATTAAAATTTTAGAGGGACCTAGATACATAATTTTTTTCATGAGTAAAAATAAAAGCGGGGCGTCCTGGGTTTGGTACCTATTTATTAAGTCAAATTACCTGTTTTTTATTACCCAATTTTAAAAATTAAAGCACGTTTATTTTTTTGATTTTTTATCGTTCTCTCAGCAGAAGCAGAGATTTTATTTGGCTGATCACAGTCATATTTTTTTTATGGTAAAGCCATAATTTTCTTATGGTAGCCATATAGTAAAATTTAAGGCTTAAAATATTTTCGCATAATTCAAGTTTTTAACATTTTTATGCCATGATTTTGCTTACATTTTAAAGCTTTCTTTCCAAACTTTCGATTTATAGAATAAAACACTCACATTTTTCAAGTTAAATTTTCACTGTTTTTTTAGCGTTCAAAAAAAGTACTGACAAAAAACATTTTTTTCTCTGTTAAAATGAAGAATATTTTAGCGTAGCGTAAAGCGTATAAAACACAAGGTGGTATTAATTTCTTTCAGTGAAAGTTCTTTACAGTCTTTAAATTTACCAAAAAACGTGTCCTACTAAAGTGTACTTTAGCAAATCTAAAAATAATTTGACAGCTATTTAAGAAAATTATTTTAAGGATCATCATGACTTTATAGTAAAGCCATGATGACCCTTATGTTTAACACACTTTACGCTTTGAATTACAATTTTTGCTGTTTTTTGGATAAAAATGGCAAAATAAAAAAAAACAATAATCATATGCACGACCCCACTCAAGATGAGAGACAGATGACATAACAGAAATTTTTAGTAAACAATTGCCTTAAATTATGTCCATCTTTCTCTAAAATAATTTTTTATAGCCTGGTGTCTCTCTTCAACAGTCTAAAATTTTTTTGCACGTCACTAAATTATCTCTCCATCTAACTCTAAAATTCTGCCCTCTCTCTCTAAATATTTTTTATTTTAACGGAGAAAAAATGTTACGGCAGTACTTTTTTTGAACGCCTGAGAAACAGTCGAAACTTGAAAAATGTAAGTGTTTTATTCTAGAAATCGAAAGTTTGGAAAGAAAGCTTTAAAATGTGAGCAATTTGCATAAAATGTGAAAAACATAGTAAAAAATGCTTAATCAAAAACGTTACCCCTTAAGTTATGCTAAAATTTTTTAAGCCTTAAATTACCATCATGGCTTGACCATTACTTTAAAAAAAGACTTTTCCAGCTAACCCGACCCACTTTTCTTAAAATATATAACCACTTTCAACCAAGCCTACCTACCTATTTGCGTAGTAGCGGAGTGTAGAAGATATAAATCAAAAATGTTATTCAATAGTCCGATTTTTACGTTAACTACTTAGTGACCAAGTGATCACTAATGGCCACAGTAACTTTAGTTAGTACATCGATGGTTTGACCCGTGTTTAACTACACCACACAACATAAAACGTTAAAATTTTTAAAAACACGTGGAAAGACTGGCATATCAATATTCCATATTGACAATTTATTTGACTACCGGTCACATAATTTCTTTAAACCAGCATGGCGAAAGTTTGATTTTTAAATCAAAGTACACTTTTTTTTATTTTTTTATGTTTATGTTTATGTTTAAAAAAAATATATGTTAAAAAGTAGAAGCTTATAATAAATTGGTCCCTGCACCATTAAAAAAATTTAATGTATCAGGCAATAAAAAAAATTGGTGAAATGGTTAATTCTTTCATAAAACTTAAATGTATTATAAATTAGGAAAGTTAAATTTCTGTAACCCTAAAATTTAACATCATTTCTTCTTTTTTGTTTCCGATTAGCGGTGCCCAAGCTGTTTCGCAAATATGCAAGCAATGACCATCAAAATGAAACTTAAAGTAAATTTACTTTTAAATTTCATTAAAAATATATGTAAATAGTTGTAGTGTTTTTGAGATTGTTATAAATTTTGGTCACTAACTAATAGTTTCCCTAAATTATTATTTCCACCCAAATAAAAATAACATTGTTGCCAGTTAAAAATCATTAACGTGAATTTTGAAAACATTCAAGCAAAAGTCATTAAAAATCAAAGTTTTAATTAATTTTTGTGCATTTTTGGTATAAGAGAATTTTAAAAGACTAAAATAAACATTTAACTTTTCCGAAAAAAAAACAGGACTTTTTTAAATAATTTTTTTTTGCTGAACGCTTTCTTAAAAGTTGTTTATAGGTATTCTCAACGGGCGTGCGTAAAAGTTTCTTTTCCGCACTCGTTTTTTTTTATTTTTGAAAAAATGAAAATGTCACTTTACCTCACTAGTGCGGAAAAGTCTTTTTATCAACGTTTTACTTCATTTTTTATTCTACAGAAATAAATTTTTATTTTTTTTATAATTTTTAATAAATCAGCGTCGATTGGAGGTTCGTAGGAAAAATGTTGTACACCTAAAAAATGCGTAAAGTGACTTTTCCGCCCTTGACAGCTTGACCGAACGACGCGTAGCACCGTCGTGTACTTAAAGTTACTTTACGCATGTGTTAGGTACAACATTTTTCCTACGAGCCTCCATAAAAATTATATAATTCTATTTCGTTGAATAACAATGAATAGAGTAATATTTTGTATTTTTAAACATTTTAATTTTTTTCTCAAATACATTTTCAAAAATAAGTGCGGAAAAGCAACTTTACTGCACGCATCGCAAAACAGTGCGGTCTGACTAAATAATTTTTATTTCAATATTTCTGAAAAAATTAAACCTTCGACTTCCATAAAATAACGTTTTCAAATTTTGTAAATATTGTATCTTTTTATTCGATCGAGTGTCGATGCCGAGATGCAAAAGAAACAAAAAACAAACGCCAAGGCACTCTGCGAAGTAGCTTCCTCGTGTCTTTCAAGGTGTGTTCAGTGTAAATTCCCGAAATAAATCGGTTGCCATGACGACGGCTCGCGGGTCTCGTTTTCGTCGAAGTTTAGACGTGTTTGCATGTCATGCAAACTTTTAAGCTGGATCTATTTTAATTTTGTGACTGTAATATCGAGCGTCGCGTACCGGGCTATTGGTATTAGAGCGTTAATTCGTTGGTTTTTATTATTTTTTTTTGACAATGTTTCCTGTGTATGATGGAGTTTGTGTTTTACTGGGGGGGGGGGGGCTTCGGCGAGGCTGCGTCACCTATTAGTAAAGTCTCATCATAATAATTATGTGGAATATTTCTATGCCTAACAAAAATTATTTCACTTATTTTTTTTCGCGATTCATGCGTGGGGGACTTTTCTTAGCAACGAGGGACATTTAGGGGGACACTCACAATGGGGGACGGAACACCAAAATAGGGGACGAATGGTCACCCTGACATACTTAATCTTTAATATTTTGTTTTATTTTATATTGTTTAAAAGAGCGATTGATTGATACCTATAGGTAGTAAACAGATTGCTGGAATGACTCCACACTACTCTGCTGGGCGTACTTCGGTATCAACTATAAAATTACGAATTGTAACACAATACCTGAGTTTTAAAAGCACTATTTTTGATGGTGTCCAAAGCACGATTTTAGAAAAAAAAAGTATTGAATAAGGCTTTTGTAGCATTAACTTTTCACATGTCTTGAGACACATATATATATATGTGATAAATGAAATGTTAAAGTTCGATTGTTATTAAGGTGACCAACCGTCCCGGTTTGGCCGGGACAGTCCCGATTTTTAACCATTTGTCCCGGGGAAAAAATCCGTCCCGGATAGTCCCGATTTTTCAGCAAAATTTCCGGTTCGCCCCGGTTTTGATACCACTGTATTTTGTAACTTTAAATCACTGCAATTAAAAAAGCGGATGTTCTCTGCCATCTATAAATTTGAATTGAAACCTTACTTAAATTATTTTTCTTGGATTTTATTTTCCAAAATCTTAAAATCTTAATATTATTAGGGGTGCATATAAGAAAAAATACATGATATACAATACATTGAATGGCCGGATCAGTGTCCCGGTTTTGCCCCTTTAGGAGTTGGTCACCTTAATTGTTATGGTGCAATAAATTATGAATTTTATTGTTGTTGAAAATGGTGAAGTAACAAAAAATACGAAAGCTCGGCCTTTTTGTAAAAGAGTTTAAAATAAAAAGCATTTAACCAACACCCTGTAAATTTCCACTGGTCTCAAAAACTTCCAATGGTCATCAAAAAAAAACTAAACATAAAATCATTCATAGTTTCTTCAATTTATCCAATGAGAAACCTCACCCCCGCTTTCGTAAAGCGTCACTATCACTAACTTTCATAAAAAATAATCTGGCCTCGCCTTCTAATATCTCCCTGAATCACCATAATAAAATATTCACAAATTCTTCATCATCTGTTAGTTGGTCCATTTTATAAAGTTAAAAATTTACCTCCAACAGCAGTTTGTACTGGCACAAAAGTCAACCAACACATTAAATAACACATTTGTTTGGAACGCTAAAATTCCGCCTAAATTATATTTTTTTATTTTCAAAAAGCTCTTTTAAATCACAAAAAAATATTTAAATTTATATTTCTCCATTTTAAACCTAAAAAACTGTTTTTTTTTATACTGAACCTCCAAAAATGAGCATTCAAGTGAACCAGGTTCAAGAGCACGGAAAAGTTCCGTTTAAGTTTTAAACCAACCTTGAACAACTCGCCATTTACTTAAACCAGGTTCAAACACTGAACTGGCTTTGAACGGCTATTGAACAACCGAGCATAGGTCTCTTTAAAATATATACCAGTACCTACTGAATATTTACTGTGTATTAAAAGTCCATTTGTGTTTATTGTAAGTATATAGGTACTTGTTTAAATATTATTATTTTATTTTTTTAGAAATCTTTTGCTACTGTGGTTCTTAAAAAAATAATTAAAATAAAGTTTGACCTATTTTTGATTTCTGTATTGATATGGGTTTAGATTATTTTAAACAAAAGGTTTTCGCGTCTTAATAATTTACAAGAAACCGGAATTAATTAATTTTTTTAAAAATAAATTTTGACGTAAGGCTATTCTTTACAGTATGAGCTTCATTACAGTAACGTGTGGGAATATTGCCACGACGGAGTCGTAGACTGCATGAGTCGAGGTAACCACTCAAGTGCTGTACATGAGTTCACGAGCCTTACCATGCATGTGATATACCACATTTTGTCTATGAATTAGATTTAAAAGCACTTCTTTTAATGTCCAAAACGTGTAAAATTTATTTATAATAAATAAGCATTCTTTTGAATAGATAAATTGTAAAAAAATTCTGTTTTTTAATTAAAATGAGTTGCGTAATGAACTTGTTACATCACTAGTGATAAAATGAGCGTTATGTTATGAGCTCATTACCGCACACGCAAACAGGAAAAAATTAGAGACATAATACCCACTTATCGTGCCGGTCGTAGTAGTCGGTACTTTAAATATCTAGGGGTTTAAAATTATTTTTAACGACTTAATGGAAACAAATGGAAAAATGGGAGCAGCTGGAAGACTTTTAATGCTATTGTTTTGTAAACAGAGCGTACCGGCCGTTAAGTGGCATTTAATTATTTTTTAATTTTTTTCTTGATTTAGTTTTTTCCTATCCTTAAGTTCATAAAATGGTATATTAACCACGTGACTAAAGGTCTAATTTAGAAAGGCAAAATAGCTTGCACTAGTTTTCATTTTGCAAACTTTTAATTAAGATTTATTTTTAGAACATTATTTACCTATGTAAGAAGCACGTAAACCGAAAAATGTAAAAAATATATAATGCAAAGTTTATAAATATAGGCCAAAAATTTGTTCAGTTTATTTAAATTGCCCAATTTAATGTCCATTAATAAAATAATACAGAAAAATTCGGGTTTTTAGCTTGCAATCGCTCAGTGTGGGAAATTTTTAATGTAATTTTTTTAGCCTCATAATTATTACTTTCCTCTATTTCATGTGTTTCACACATCGACGTACTAATTTCCACATTTTTAGAGGTCGCATCCTTATATATATTATCTAACGCGTGTGGCTCATCAAAACAAATTTAATCAATCAACACATGTATTTTTTGTATTTTTGTAATTTTTGACCTTACGAAATGCATAAATTCCTCTGAAAAAATCAATATTTTTTTTGTTTCAGTTTCATCAAATCAAAGACAACCAGGACCTGAAACTGTTTCGATACTCGGTTATTTCTGGTGATAGTGTATCGGCTCTTAAAATCTCAGAGGTAAGACACATTTTTTGTGTATATTTTTTCTAAAATTATTATACAGACAAATGTAAAGAAGTAATATCTTGTGATGACTACCAATTCAATGTTTCAATGAATATAGTAATAGTAATTTAAACAAATGATAAAAATATGAAATGCTTTTAGGGAACCATAGAAGGGAAAGACGTTTTTAAAACATAGTTAGCTATATACAGTTTGTCTTTAAGATCACTACTGTAACTCCCCTATAATAATAATTACGTTTTTACATGAATTCAGTGGGTAATCTTTTAACTAAATACCTCCCCAAATACTTTATTCTCTACATGAGTCAAGTCGCAGAATCTGTGTATTTTGTTCAAAATCAGAATTTTAAGAGTAATTAGTCTCGTTTTGATCCTCCGGATTTTAATAATAAATCATTTTCTTTCCTATAATAAAATGGATGAAAATGTTGTTGTTCTTGCAAATTGATCGTCGATTATCGGGTCACCCCTCGCATACCTCAGTCGTGTAAAGTTCTTTAGCCGAAATTTTGATTTCCGATTTTTTAAAAATAATTTTGATTTTGAATTTGGGTATTTCTCAAGATTCTCGAAAACGCAGACATTGGGATAGGTTTTGGGAGTTGACTGTCCAGTATTTGATTTGGTCTCAAGACATTTTTTTGTGGGCGAAAACATAGCGGTTTGTTGCAAATTAATGCGTGTGCTTTGACCTTGGTTGAATTTATAGGATGCCTTGATCAATCGAATCGAAAAGTTTTAAAAATTTGATTGATTAAAAGGTTGTTGATTTTCCATTTAATTAAACTGTGGAGAGGAAAACTGCGGTTGATAGATTTGTGGTTGGTAATGAGTTGAATAAGATGGGTTTGTAGTACTTTGATTTATTAATGGGGGTTGCGTTAGATTTATTAAAATTTTGGTTAGAAGAGCTATAGAATCTTTCAAAATTTTCAAATTTTACAACAATGCATAACGTCTCCGATCGTTTTGAAATTTTTAAGATATAAATGATTTCGCAACAGAAAGAATGACGTTATTACTAATTTTTTAGGCGTTTTTACTTTTAAGCAGCATCGTTTTTAAAAGGTCTTTTGTTAATTCTTTCAAGATCTCGCGAAAAAAACGTGCTAGAGTATTGGAAAGGCTGATATTTTCAGGATGTTTTTTCCATTTAAAGGAACTGTAGAGTCAGCAAGCTCGATATGGGCACAGCCGGCGGTGGGGCGTTAGCGAAGGTGTTAAAATAAAGGGTATCCTCAAACTATTTTGGAATTGGAATTTCTTAAGAGCTGATACACTACCAAACGCAAAACAAACATTCAGACACTAGAACGCGTGACGTCAGCATCGCTCCAAACATGTGAAAAAAATGAGTTCAATGCAACTGTTTTGGTAAAGTTGAAACTCATATGATAGTTTGACTTGATGTTATTGGGACCGATGCAGTCATCGGTCAATTAAAATAAGGTTACCCAAAAAAACATATTTATAAATGTTTTTATTTGTTAAAATAATTTGCCTAAAGGCTCAATATCAAAAAATTTCTTTTTAAGAATATCCAAGATGGCGTTAGCCGATGAATTTGCCTAATATTCTATAATTCCATTTTTTAAAAAGAGGGCATACTGACCGCTTGAAAGCAATCAGTACAGTAAAATTGTCATAAATAAGCGGAGTACCTCGAAAAAAATATGTTGTTGGGGGGAGGGTCTAAAAATAAGGTCCTCAAGTTTGTGTTTCCCCCACTTCTCGGGAACCATCCGCCATTTTGAAAAAACTTTGTAACCGACTTTTCTCCATTTTTATTGGTCAGAGGCGCAAAAGTCTGAGAATAAACTTAGATGGCGCCGAAATTACAAAAAGTCAATTTTAACGTATTTTGGCCA
This sequence comes from Oxystoma pomonae, assembly GCA_963921995.1. Taxonomy (NCBI): domain Eukaryota; kingdom Metazoa; phylum Arthropoda; class Insecta; order Coleoptera; family Brentidae; genus Oxystoma; species Oxystoma pomonae. Next base: position 73,828 of record OY998167.1, on the reverse strand, counting down.
ACAAAAATTATTTTTTTTAAGAAACTTGAAATTAGAAAGTTTTAGATGTCCGAAAAATCCTATAAAAATATGTATATTGTTTATAATTAATTAAACAGTCTCTGAGCTATAGCGACTCGCTAAAAATTCTTTCAGAACCGCTTTCTGGGCATGCATGAAGTCGCATGTTGTGTATTATATATTATTATTTATGTTAAGAGCAGTACAAATGAGGTATCATATTAAAGCTTGTGCGAAAGTTTCTGACAGACTGACATTTAGTCGTTAAACTGATTTTTTGTAACTTCAACTCCCCCTATCTTTTTAAAAACTAACTACAGAGAGTTGAAAAAAAAATATTGCAAATTTTATGCCAAAGATATTGGTTTCTACACTTTTTTGCTTCCGACCTATAGAAATGGCAATTTTCATGCCGATAGAGTGGGTCATTTGTGTAGCGCACATCACATAATAATAATGTATAATCCACAACACACGACTTCATGCATTCCCAAAAAGCGGGTCTCAAAGAATTTTACCGACTTTCAGTCGCTGTAGTTCAGAGACTGTTTATAAATAATATACATATTTTTATAGGATTTTTCCGAGATCTGCAACTTTCTTATTTAAAGTATTTTTCAAAAATTACTTTTTGCTGGTCAAAATACGTTAAAACTGGTTTTTTGTAACTTTGTCGCCCTCTATCTTTTTGAAAACTAACTAAAGAAAGTTGAGTACTTGAACAAAAATGTTGCAAATTTTTTGCCGAATATTTTTCAAAATGGCGGATGGTTCCCGAGGAGTGGGGGATACACAAACTTGAGAGGTTTATTTTTAGACCCCCGAGAGAACATACCAAAAAGTCAGCCTCCACGGATTTTTTTCGACCTCAAATGACAATTTTACTGTACTAAATAGATTTTGCGGTTATCGGGTCTTAAATTGGATATAGGCGGCCTAGCAATAAGATTTGAAATAAATATTTTTGCCGTTATGTTTTTGCTGAATAATTGTGAATGTTAGTTTCTTTACCTTTTTAAAAAATAGATGTTATATTTTTCGTAGATAAAATAATAATCTGGCCTGCTAATCCCATATCCCAAATCATGCTGTCCGACAGTTTAATATAAGAACGGGTGACGTCAGCGCTGCTGTATTTATCTCAAAAAAATTAATTTTATGCAACTGATTTAGAAAATTCGAACCTTAGCCATATTGTAGTTTGTGTAATTTAATTTATAAAAAAACAGTTAGACCTGTTGTTATCGGAGCGACGCAGGGCAGTGAGCAATTAATTAAAATATAATAAACAATTTTTAAATATTCCAAGTCGCCCCTGACACTAGCCAACCTGATTGATGATTATCGGTTTCAAGTCATTTTAGATATTCTTGGCCGCCTCATTTATGTCGTGTCAAAAAATATTATATGATAGTTCACACATTTAAAAATTATACTATAATATTAACTTTTTTTTTTTTTTGAAGTATCAAGTCCTTAAAGCCTTTAAAATTAGCGAAGAACGTGACCATGCCTTAAAATATTTTAACACCTCTAAAAATAAATAATTTAAGTATTTAACTAAAGTATTTTAAGGTTGACCAACTCTTAAAGGGGCAAAAACGGGACACTCCGGCCATTCAATGTATTGTATTTTTTCTTATATGCACCCCTAATAATATTAAGATGTATTTTCCAAAATACTTATTAAAGAAAAATAATTTAAGTAAGGTTTCAATTCAAATTTATAGATGGCAGAGAACATCCGCTTTTTTAATAGCAGTGATTTTAAAGTTACAAAATACAGTGGTATCAAAACCGGAGCGAACCGGAACTTTTGCTGAAAAATCGGGACTATCCGGGACGAATTTTTTCCCCGGGACAAATGGTTAAAAATCGGGGATTGCTTCGTAGTCTGGAGACATACCGACTCCTGAGAGTTGTTGAGACTCGAAGATTTCAATGGAGAGTGTTGTTGGCGGCAGCTTGCTTCGCCTTTATAAGGTAGCTCCTCTGCATTTCCTAGAATCTTCCCCTATGCGCGTGCAGATCATGGTTCTCAGCGCGGGTTTGGAGTGATAACAACAAGAGTTTTTAAATTATATTCAAATCTAACCAACTAAATTAAATAAGAAAGTGATTGTGTAAAATATCTATAGAATTGTGTGATTGTGAAGAGAAATTAATCCAGTAGTAAGTACCTACCTAGCCATATAGTGTATACTCATACTTAGTTATTTTTTTTAGTTAGGGGGACAAGAGCGCTAAGAGTCTGTAAGGGCGCGAGGAACAAATAAAAGGGGTGGATAAATATTACAAAATGCTCTTGTTTACTTTGAGATATAAGTATAGGTACTACTTTATTCCAAATTCATCCGGACCAACTTTTTGACACTGACAGTGACAGTTTCATTAAGTTGCTGTGGAAAAATGTCAACCGCCATATTTAAATTGCATTATATTAGTCGTCCGGCTTAAGTCGCAAATAGCAATCAATTGTTCATTTTGTGCAGAAAGCATGAAATTTGGCAAACTTATTGTTTAGACAATTCTTTATAATTTTGGTCGCGGAAATCGATGATCGGATGTATAGGAGCAAAGATGGCGGCGATTTTCTCAAAATGCACGTCTATTTTTTTTTTAAATTGTAGGTTTCCTATCAAAACAAGAGTATACTCGAATCCATATAATTCGATGGAGACGAATTGAAAAAAAATGGCTACATTGACGTATGAAGTTTATCGTTCTTAAAAAGTGACATTTTTTTTTTTTTAAATGCATTTTGAGAATTTGCTTTTGATAATTTTTCATAATTTAATAAGTCGCGACAGGTCTTTTGTTGTAATTTCCTGATTTAGAAACAACATCAAACTAACTTTTCTAATTGACTTTTTGCTTACAGGGTGATTGGTTTAGTTATATCAGGCCAGTCAAAGTAAGATTTTTTAAAAAAGCTACATTACCATCCGTATCTTTTTTAGTTTTTAAGGAAAAAATGTCAAATTTGGTACCATTATTACAATTGTAAAGATCAACTGATATTCTAAAAAAAATTTGAATAGCTTAGAAAAGACATGCATATTTAATAATATAATGGATTATGTATAGCTGAAGTATGTTAATTTTTATAAAAATAATTTTAGTTTGATATGGTCATTGGTCGCCAAAATTTTTTTTTTGAGTATGTAAAAAATCGGGTTTTTCAACGTTTTCTTCAATTCTTCCTAGCGACTAAAAATTTTGCTGGATATACACGTTGAAGACTTCCGATGAATTAAAAGGCCTCAACAAATCGATTCAGATACGAAATTCCAAATTCTATTGGGCCGTTTTTACGCTATAGGCCAGTAAAGTTGACCTAACGTGTGTTTAGTCGCCCCGGATAGGTACTCTTATGTACCTATTGTTCATTTTTTGCGGAAAGCACCAAATTTGTTACGCTTGCTTTTTTAACAATTTTTTAAGAAGAAAGTGGTCAAGAAAATTTAAAATCGGATGTACAGAAACCAAGTTGGCGGCGAATTCTTCAAAATGGCGCTCTTAAATCGAAAGTTACTTATCAAAAAAAAAAAAAAATGCTTGAATCTATAGAACTTAACGAAGAGAAATTTAAAAATACTAGTTAAATTGACGTGCACCTTCGATGACCTTGAAAAATGTAATTTTACCTAAAAAAAAATACTTTTCCAGAGCAAGTTCCAGACCCTTTTTTTAAAATGTTTTATAATTCTGAAAACGGCGACAGGTTTTCTTTTATAATTTTAACATGACATTAACACATCTCTCCTAAGTGACTTTTTGCTTACAGGGTGATTGATTTAGTAAGATTTTTTAGAAAAGCCACATTATCATCGGTTTTCTTTTACTTTTTAAAATAGAATTTTCAAATTTGTTTGTTACGAATTGTTAATGCTACCTTATCAAATAAATCTTTTTTGGATAGGTGGCGCTGCGGACGACGTGCCATAGAAACATCCGATATTAAATCTGATTAAATACTTTTTAATTAAATTTATTAAGATTGTGTTAGGCACCCACTGGATGTTTTGTTACGTTTCCATAAATAATAAAAAAACTTATAGTGCCTTTATAAAAATATAGAGACTCTAATACATGTAATTTGAAGAATTTATTGCCCTAACTATATAGATATAAAACTATCTAGTAATCGTAACAAATTTGAACATTCTGCTTTAAAAATCACCCTGAAAGCAAAAAATCACTTAGGAGAGATGCGTTGATGTCATGTTAAAATTATAAAACTTAGCGCAAATTAAATAACAAGACCTGTCGCCGTTTTCAGAATTATAAATCATTTTAAAAAAATGCTCTGGAAAAGTATTTTTTTTAACGTAAAATGACATTTTTCAAGGTCATCAAAGGTGCACGTCAATTTAACTAATATTGTCAAATTTCTCTTCATTAAGTTCTATAGATTCAAGCATAATTTCTTTTTGATAAGTAACTTTCGATTTAAGACCGCCATTTTGAAGAATTTGCCGCCAACTTGGTTTCTGTACATTCGATCATAAATTTTCTTAACCACGATCCTAAAAAAATATTAAAAAAGTAGGCGCACCAAACTTGGTGCTTTCCGGGAAAAATTAACAATAGGGTACATCAGAGTACTATTCGGGGCGACTAAACACATGTTAGGTCAATTTTACTGGCCTATAGCGTAAAAACGGCCCGATAGAATTTGGAATTTCATATCTGAATCGATTTGTTGGGGCCTTCTAATTTATCACAATTCATCAACGTGCATATCCGGGCAAATTTTTGGTCGCTAGGAAGAGTTAAAGAAAACGTTGAAAACCCCGTTTTTTTTTCATACTCAAAAAAGAATTTAGGCGACCAAGGACCATATCAAACTAAATTTATTTTTATAAAAATTTACATACTTCAGCTATTCATAATCGATTATTTTATTAAATATGCATTTCTTATCTAACCTATTAAAAAAATATGAACTTTTATCAAATTTAAAATCAGAAATTTGGATGCCACGTCGTCCGCAGCGCCACCTATCCAAAAAAATTTCAGAGTATCAGTTGTCCTTGACAATTGTAATAATCGTGTTAAATTTCACATTTTTTCCTCAAAAACTAAAAAAGATACGGATGATAATGTAGCTATTTTTAAAAATCTTACTTTGACTGGCCTGGTATAACTAAACCAATCACCCTGTAAGCATAAAAGTCTATTAGAAAAGTTATTTTGATGTTCTTGCTAAATTATAAAATTAAAACAAAAGACCTGTCGCGGCTTACTGAATTATAAAAAATTATCAAAAAAAAATTCTCAAAATGCATTTCTAAAAAATAAAATGTCACTTTTCAAGGACTATACAATACAAACTGATAATCTGGATTTTATTTATTTTTCGTTTATGGTGACAAACCAAGTGAATTTGAAATAAGAAATTCGCTTAAATTGAAGTTTTACATCTAGAAAATAAAATCAAAATTCAGTGTTTCAGATACCTTAAACAGTGGTTGTCATATTGTGCAAAATAGCAATTTTCGTTTTTTGGAAATCATAGCCAAATGAAGAATACTACAGAAATGAGATTTTGCATACAAGCCTAAAATTTCACTTCCAAATGCGCACATTGGGCCCTGTAGCGCAATTGGGAGTCACATAATTAGTATGTGTGCAAAATTTCAGCACTCTAGCACTTTTTGTTTGGCCAGGATTTCCACAATACGATTTGCTGACTTTAATAAAGTCGGTACTAGTTTTGACCGTTCCGCACGACTACTACAACTACAACAATGTCAGAAACCTTCTTTCTAAACTTCGTGCGGAATTGTCAGAAATGCCGACTTTATGTCCAGCTACACTTCTCTCCACATCATAAAACTGGTACAGCAGAAGTTAGCAGCCTGTTTAATTTTTAAAATTTTTATAGTACGGCATTGTCTTCCTATAAAATTTTAAAAAATGCCGCCTCATCTTTCCGAATTTGATAAAGCCCAAATCTTAGCAAAGGTTGGTCTATTTGGCAAGTAGCTGTTCATTATGGGAGAAGCAAGTCTACGATAGTAAACTTAAAAAACCGATTTCAAGAGGAGGGAACTATCCACCGAAATGAAGGCACCGCCACCGATTTGATGAAGGTTACTAGCCCAGAGGAAGACCAAGAAGCAACCAATTTTCTGGAAAATCATCCGTTTTCCAAAGCGAAAGAAGTAAAAATTTTCCAGGATCCATAACAACATAGCACCTACTTTTGACTTCTAATTCTTCTCGGTCTCTAGATTCTGTTGAATTGCCCCTTAAGGAACTGATATTCCAAATAACGATTTAGTCCACTTTGATAATTACATTTTTCGAAACACGAAAAAATCGAAACGAAAACACAGAATCAAAACAAATAAACAACAAAAATGCCGTCGCGAAGCCGGCCGAAACTGACTGAAACGCGCGTGTACAAAAAGGCGGAGCTAAGCCAATATCTTTTGTATTAGGATTTCCATGGCTGGCTAGATTAATAGATGTTGCTTAAAAGTTTGACCTCTTTAATGGTAGAGACATGATGAACCTGAAAATAATTTAGTTAAATACCTACCTGTTAATTTATTTTTACATGTACTAAAATACACTTGGAGTGGGACACGTTTTTTAGTAAATTTAAAGACTGTAAAGAACTTTGATTGAAAGAATGCTTCAAAATGTGTCAAATCTAAATTGCTTAAACGAAAACGTTACCCCTTAAATTATGCTAAAATATTTTAAGCCTTAAATTACCATCATGGCTTTATCATTAGGCGTATATTTAATCTAATAGGTAGGTATGTGGTTTTGAAAAACTTATTTCGAAAATTAAAATTACCTGGTGTTTACAGTAGACAAAAGGCAAAAGAATGATCTCAAAGCTAACAATTTCTCATCGCTACACAAACTACTCATCTTAAAATGACAAGAAAAGCGTTTGCTGATAAAGCGTAAATTTTCCTGGGTAAATGAACACAGGTATGAGTTTATTTTATGAATTTTCAGTTTGTTTGTTTTTGTTCTATAAAACCACTTTTTTAATAAATAAAAATTAGAAAGACCTTTTCAATTTTTTTATTCTGCTAGTCTGCGAGTCCAATCCGTAGACTTTGGGTCTATGGTCAAATCAAGGGATTCGTACAATTAGACAATGCTTATTTGAGAAGCCGAACGCCGGGCTTCAATTTGATTATAAGAAGAAATTACTCTCTTAACTAAAACTAGTACGGAAAGTTTATCACCTACTTGCAGGGTGTCCTATATGAATTATGGCATAAATTAGTAAAAGAATTTTTTTTTGTATTCAGTATTAGTATGTCGATAGTATTACCTATTTCTTTTAAAATGCAATTTTCTGCATATTGAGATTAGATTTTAAATAAGTTATTAATTAAGTAAATTCATCATATATTTCTAAATTGTATGAATAAAAAATTATCTTAAGTTTACTCAATATTTACTCTTTGACTTTATAAGTATCAGTATCAAGTTTTTCGTGGCAAACTTATACCTCGTTCCGGCACTCCATGAGCTGTTTGTTAAAATATGTCCCACGTCCTGTGAAACCCGGTACGTCTGCATTTTGGGATAGGGCCTGTAATTTTTTTATTTATGAAAATTTCTTTTTGGTGTAAATTGCTTTTTTGTAGATCTTTTCAAGCAGAATCCAGATCTCAAACTTGATTTTATCCGCCATTTTTAGTTTTCAAGGTATAGCGTGCGGAAATTGAGGCTTCTTCATAAGAAACTTTAATATTTTGAAATTAATTCTTTAAGGCACATAGTTGGTTAGGTTCGTATATTTAAAAATGAAGTAGATTGTATCAAATAGCTCGCCAATGTGTTATGGTTATATCTCACGTTATACTGATGTAAAACAATTATTTAAATATATCAAAGGAGCTTTAATTTTTTTCAATTGAACAGGTAAGTTAAACAAGTAGGCTTTGATTTTACTAAGAAGACAGTTTGATTGATATCTATTCATTTGTTATTTCGTTTGAAAAGCTTTTAGCTTTCTCGAATTGTTTTTGTGCATTTTTTTTGTTAAAATAATGTATCAAAATGAAAAAAAAATGTAGTAGAACCTGACATATTTGACATGACCTGAAGTTCATGTCTTTGGTGCATAGACGACTCAATTTTTATTGACATATCCATATCCAGCCATGGCCACCTTATTGTGAAAAGAAAATGTTGAATATTTCAAAATCAAAATATCACATATGATACATCATTTTAATTAGAATTTAATTCTGAACCCAAAAATAAAATAAACAACAGGGTATTTCATAAGAAAAAGGGGAACTTCGCGTTATATCTTAAAAACTAAAAGTGGCGAATAAAATCCAGTTTGAGATCTAGATTCTGCTTTAAAAGATCTACAAAGAAGCAATTTACACCAAAAAGAAATTTTCATAAATAAATAAGCTAAAGGCCCTATCCAAAATGCAGCCTTTTCAAAAAGCCTCCGTAGCTCAAAAATGGGTGGACATATCAAAATGCGGTTTTCACCAAAAATCTTGTCTTGAAATTTGAGTCTCACAAAGGGGGGGGTTGGTTTTTCTCTACCTCCGCTAGAAAGTACCCGTACCCTATAAAATTGCCCAATTTGAATCGCCCTGTACATTCTTAAAGGCAAACGACATTTATACTTGGATTTTGCAGTGTTTGATATCCTATTGATTGATATACCTATGAAGTGAAAGTCATGTGCAAATTTTTGTTTATGGTTATATTTTAATTTGCATTACTATTTTAAGTACATTGCTGTATTAAAAATTGGTAAAATTTATAAAATCGGTATTCATCTGGGGCCTAATTCCCGACTCGATAAAGGCATTTTTTTAAATTTTGGATTTCAGCTTTTTTCATGAAAAATATTTTTTCAGCTATTTGACTTGCGAAAACAATGAAAGAGAGAAAAAGTGTTGCAGAATAGTAGTTTTCACAACTAGTGGCTAAAATAGTCCTTTTTTTACAAGCGGTGGTTTAAATAACGAGCGCAGCGAGTTATTTCAAAACGCGAATAAAAAAAGCATAGTTTAGCCGCGAGTTGTGAACACAATTTTTTTTAATACCTTTATCAAAAAATCCAAGAAAAACAGGAATATGCTTTTAAAAATCTCCATAGCGATGTGCCCTTTTACTCGGTGACGTTTATTGTTGCGACATTTTAATGTTTGACAGTTTGATATTTTTCCGATTTTTTTAAATGATTTTTTCATTAATATTTAAATTTTTTCTATATTGCTATTTTGCGCTATTTCTTTTTAATTTTGGGTAAAAAACGGACAAAAATCTTTTGTTGCACCCGTGATCAAAAAAAAAGTTTTTTTGCATCGGTAACCAAAAAAACCATGGTTTAGTTATCTGCAGAGAGTTACTAAAATCATATTTTTGACGAAGGTTTTTAGCATGTAAAATTTACGCCCATCGCTTTTATTATGGTATCAGAAAGATAAAAAATTATTTTCTACTTTTACTACATTTGATAAAAGCTTGTTTCTCCTATAGAAGCCAAAATACTGGACAAGAAAAATTTACCTACAGTTTTTTTATGAAAATTACTGATAAAACATCTGGGCCGCAGGTTTTTGTGTAGTATCCTTAGAAAACGTTAAATTTCACCCGTGTTCAGAACTTTTTTGCGCACATGTGCGGAAAAGCAGTTTCATTTGATTTGTGCGAAATCAAAGACCAATTTTTACAAAAATTAGTGCAATTCAACAGTGTTCGTAGGAAAAGTAGTGTACACAACTCGATAGAAAGTAACTTTCTTATACTCGCGTGTTGTTTTACTCGGCTAACGCCTCATTCACAATATTCACGCTCGTGTGACATTTGTCACTTTATTTTCTTGTTATGTAATAATACTACCCCTATATTACTCTGTTTTGTTTCTATTGAAATTTTTTAGCTAGCTTGTAAATTAAAATTAAAAAACCATCAATATTTATTGTTTCATTTCTCTTTTAATGTCCCGATTTTGCATCAAATGTCCTGATAATTTATAACAAATGTCCAGATAAATCCAAATTAAAAGTTGGCAACCCTAGAAGCTAATAGGCACTACACTATTAATTTTTCTAATGTTTTTTACAATTATGCACAAGTTAAAAGTACAAAAATTAATTCTAGCCACAAAAGTTTAGTTGTTTTTCTTAAGTTTTGATTAAAAAAAAACTGGCCTTAGCGACAATGGCTATCTAGCCAACAAGAAGCAGAAGGCCAACATTTTCTTATTAGGGGACTGTTCATAATTTACTTCTGCGTCGACTGGTAAAGACTAAATTTCCGGTCTAGTGACGTAAACACCTATTAAAAATCTCGAACGAAGAGCACTTCTTGCTGGTGAATATTACAGTATATGTTTCGACATGTAAACGTAGCCACCGCCCGATATTTCCTACCGTCATCGTGCTATACGCGCCAGAATGCAAGCATCCTATTGGCGTATTTTGGAAAAGGGGAAGGCAGTTATAAATAGCCCCTCCAGCGGCCTCGAGAGGAGATTCTTCTATAAACGTCCTACAAAACAACATGAGTCGACAAGAAAAAAAACCAAAATTCTCACGTATTGTAAAAAAATAAGTACATCAAAAACAAAATGTATCTTAACAATAAAATAGTAGTTTTAACAACTAGTTGGCTAAAATAGTGCTTTTTTACAAGCGTTGGTTTAAATAACGAGCGCAGCGAGCGCCAGCTGGTAAATGAAATAACAATCGTTTCCATAGCGATGTGTCTTTTTACTCGGTGACGTTCGTTGTTGCGACATTTTAATCTTTGAAAATTTGATATTTTGACGATTTTCTTTTTCTCTTAAAAAAAAAATCGGGCGCAGGCGGATTTGGGGTTCTAGGGGCTCTAGTAGGTGCCCCCATAAAGAATTTTTCATAAAAACCCAAAAATGGCAGAAAACCGTATACTGCATAATTACCTTTTTTCGCATCGGTAAGCAAAAAAGCCATGCTTTAGTTATCTGCAGACAGTTACTAAAATCATGTTTTTGATAAAGGTATTAAAAAAAAAAAATTCTACAGTTTATTACTGCTTTTTATAACTATCGTGGCCACTCGCATCATCTTTACATTATAAATCACGGCGGCTGGTAAATGAAATAAAAAAGTTTTCCATAGTAATGTGCCTTTTTACTCCGTGACTTAATTTCATTGTTAAATCAAATACTTGGTGAAAACTGGCGGAAATGGCTTAATTTTTAGGCAACAATTGGATTTGGAAAAACAGACAGAAATCTTTTTTCCATCCGTGATAAAAAAAAAGTTTTGCATCGGTAACCAAAAAAGCCATGATTTAATTAGTTATCTGCACACAGCTACTAAAATCATGTTTTTAATGAAGGTATAAAAAAACTACTATTTTTTTGTTTATAGAATACCGCCAGAAGATTTCGCAAGTCAGTTAACACCGCTGGACTTGTCGGTTTTTGTTGTATATATATAATAACTGAGAAGTCACATAGAAAGACTAAAATTGCCTTGTGTACCTTATTTAGGTAAGCTTATAGCCGATTTTGTTAAAAGATACCCTGTGCAATAAAACACCCTATATATTTTTGCTGTTTAAGTTAGGTAAAGTTAAGGTTATGGTAAAAGACCCCCTGTACAATGGAACATACTGTATGTTATTTAATTTTTAAGTTATGTAAAAAATTACCTTTCTTCCCATACCACACAGATATTAGCATTGTGTTGAAACATAATTTAAAAAATTGTTATGCCAACTTTGAATTTTGATCATTAATTTGTAAAAGTGAAAATACCTATCTCGAATTTATGTTAGTCTGCATCAAACAGATGTTAAAAAACTGTTAAACTAAAACAATCGACAATGAACGAACAATTAATTAAGTTTTTGTTTCATATTCCTATGAAAAACCGTGAAAAAGTTCTAGCGACGTACCAAAATCTAGTACCAAAAAAACAAGGTTTTTGGAGTGATGTTATATAAAAATCATTGTTGTTCTTATTGCAGGATTGTATCTGACTGACCTTCTCTATATAGACATGGCACATCCTCACTCCGGATGCATAGAATCGCAACAACGAACCACATACTCAGAATCATCTCCAACTATCAGCATTCAGACTACACTTACTTGAACAAGATTCCTCACATCGTGGACTATTTAAACTCCATCCAGTACATTGAAGAGTTGCAGAAGTTTGTGGAAAATGATCAATATAAGTAAGTAAATAAATTAAAAAGTTTTGATAAATTTGTACATACCTTACTATTTAAAATAGAGAAGCGCATATATCTATTTGATACTATAACAATCAAGTTGGTCTGAAAAAAAATAGACACAAAGACTTCTGGGCTTGAGTCCATTACGTTGTCTCTGGTGTGATATTTACCCATATTTCAATTCCGTGTCCTACTTTTTTTTCGCCAGGAGTGCACGTAATTATTACTTTACTTACTTTAATTTACTAGGTATAACTCTTCAAAGTGAAATTTTCATAGTATAAATTTGTTGCACCTAAAAATGCCGTTTGTATAAATTTTTTGTGCTGCTGAACTAAAAGTCTGCATTTCAAAGTTGTCTTATATAGGGTGTTTCACAAAATTCAGTAACTTTTAGAGCGTATTATGTTGACTGCAAGTAATACAAAATTATTACAAAAAACTCACAAGCTTCCGCAAAAATATTTCAACTATGGCACATTTAAAGTAAACTAATGAACCTCTGTAAGAGGGAACAAAATAGGTATGCCTGTCGGGAAATCTTTGGGAATAAATTGTGTTGTTGTGCTTTACCATAAATTAAAACAATATCCACTAATTCGGTATTTGAATAGTTGTAAGCGATTTTTTACAAGAACAGACACAAAAGAAAATTGCTAAAAAAACTGATATTCAAACTCGCGAAAATGCGAGAGTATCCGTCACCAAATTTGAAAAAAATAATATATACATACAGTAATCCTTGCTTTTTCACCGAATCCTAATCCAGTTCTCACTTGGGTTAATAAAAACCACACCACTTTCGCAAAGTATTCCAGGACGCTTATTCTTGAACGACCGTGAGGTGGTGAAAAAAGCTCACCACCATTTTCCACGGGGAATTTCGCTCACTTCAACTCACGGACGGTCAAGAATAAACGTTTTTACGCGAGATTGACGCAAAATTTATTTCCTACGACCACACATGAAAATAATCAAATCTGCACACTATAACGCCTCAGGAGTCTCTATAAACGGAAATGTTTTCTTCTCTAGTGACGAAAATGAATGACAGCAAACCATCCAAACAATGTAGGTACTACCAGATACGCTATGATTTATAGAAGCGTCGGAAATGGACCGACACCATTTTCGTCCCTAGAGAAAAAATACTTTAATCTCTTGAGATGAAAATTAAAAAAATTTAACAATAATAAAAAACACGAATTAAATCCTAAAGTGCTCGTAGGAAAAATAGAAAGTAACTTTCTTACAGTCGCGCTCGTGTGAAATATGTCACTTCCTTCTCTCGTTATGTAATAGGTATAGCTACTATTTCTAAATTCTATGGTATTTCCGTTCACATTTTTTTACGGACCCACGCAACGTTTCAAATCCCACCGTTGCAATATTAATAACTATTAAATTAAATATAACTCTTTAATTTAATTTTAAAAATAGAATAATGTTCACCACGATTTCTCTCGGACCCTCTTATTTTTGTTGTTGTTTTTTACTACTGTCTAGTCTACGCCTACTTGATTTTTCTTTCGCAGTTAATCATTTCGCCGCTTCGCACGACAAACCGATTCTTAGGCAAAACGACGAAATTTTTATAATTCACAGTAGTAATAAATTACCTGAGATATATATGTAGCTTAATTTTCATTCCTTGTACTTGATTACACATTTTTTCATCGAGCACAAATGATTTTACTGTAACCATAGAACTATGAGATATATAATGGCCCAAATGCTCCAAAATGTGTAACGAAAATAACTTTGAAAAACAAAGGAGAAAATTCAAGATCGCGGTTGGTTTTGAAACTGTTTGGGTCACCAGGCCATAAACCAAAAATCTACTGCGTATGCACTTACAAATCCATGCCTGGCGTCGTAGTGACCTTACGATATTTTAATGACACTTTCACTGCTGACGCAATCGACGCGCCTGCCCGTTTACACTCTGCGTTTATCGGTTTTCTCCAGGCCAACTTGATTGGGAGAGTTATTAACGGTACGCATTTTTCTCATTTTTCTCGGGAAAAGCAAGGGTAGGGCCGTTATAGTATCTCATAGTTATATGAGTGTAACTTTAAGGGGTTTAATGAAGATTTTCAAATGAAAACATTTCCACTCTCCATTTTCTAGTCAGTTTCTGATAACAAATGTCATCTATTTGGGGTATGTTCCTGCAGTCTCCAAATTGTCGATTGCCTTTTAATTAAGATAGGTGATAAAAATAGTTTATAGAGATGATTAAATACTTAAATTTATGATGTACTAGAATTTATATAAATGAAATTTGCGTAATATTTTGAGCCCACGAGAACCCGGTCAGATTTTTGAATGGTATCATGACGATTTTTGGCCCTTTCCGGTGTTGCCATATTTTGTTCGTAGAGGTTCAAACTGGCATAATTTTGCAATTTAGTAGGCCGTTTTCCTGAAATATTTTGTCGTTTATTGTTGGCGAAAAATTTTCTGACGCGACATTTCGTTCAGTATTGCGGATTCCCGCAAGTTTATAACGAGTAAAGAACTATGATCTAAAAAGCTTTTCAAATTTTTCTGCAAACGCATGGAAAAGAGAAAAGCTTAATTTCAAGCTATACCCTCACCTGATACCTATTTTTCAAAGACAAAACTAGTAGCTATTCTATGTATCTGACGCAAGTAAAGTTAGGTTTTTATTAAAATTTTAAGTAAATCTCAAAATTGTTTTTTCTTTATTTTAATTTGTTTTTTACCACTCGAACATCAAACAAAATTTTGGTTTGGAATTAGAATAAAAAAATTAGGGAGGAAATTTGAACCATGCATAAAAATTGGGTCAATTAGTTAAGCAAATGCCAATGCAGGACTTTTGGACTGTGGACATTTAAGCGCCGACCGTTTGGGCGCCACCAAAGGATAAATTTAGAATGTTAATAATATTTCACCGCTTTGGTAGATTCACTTTATTTTTCTTTATTTTAGTGCGTAAGGTTAAAAAAAATAATAAGGTTGGGTTGGATGCTTCCTAAATTTTTCTTTTGCCGGTGCCCAAATGTCCGGTGTCAAAAGTATACAAAATTTCGCACGGTAAATGATATTCATAGGTACTTTTTTACCCACCCTCTCCTTATCTAATGATAAGGAAAGGGGTTTTCTTGTTTCATTTTAGTCTTTTAAAATTCTATTACCAAAAATGCACACAAAAAAAGATATATCTATTAAAACTTTGATTTTTACCTACTTTTGCTTGAATGTTATTTTTAAAATTGCTGTTAATGATTTTGAACTGTCAAAAATGTTACTGTTATTAGTTAGTGACCAAAATTTATAACAATCTCAAAAACACGATATTGATTTAGTTTTATTTTATTTATTGCCAACTATTTACATATATTTTTTATTGAAATTTAAAGGTAAATTTACTTAGTCACATTTTGATGGTCATCAATTGCTTCCATATTTGCTGACCAGCTTGGGCACCGCTAATCTGAAAAAAAGAAATGGTGTTAAATTTTAGAGTTTAAACCTGACAGAAATTTAACTATCTTAATTTATAATACATTTAATTTTTATGAAAGAATTAACCATTTCACCAATTTTTTTAACTATCTGATATATTAATCTTTTTTAATGGTGCAGGGACCAATTTATTATAACCTTCTACTTTTTAACATTTTTTTTAAAACATATTAAAAGGACTACTATTGAAATTTAAAAAAGTAAAAATATCTACTTTGATTTCAACCAGCCATGCTAGTTTAAAGAAATTATGTAACCGGTAGTCAAATAAATGGTCAATATGGAATATTGATATGTCAGTCTTTCCACGTGTTTTAAAAATGTTTATCTTGTTGTGTAGTTAAACACGGGTCAAACTTAAGTTACTGGGTCATTAGTGATCACTTGGTCACTAAGTAATTGAATAACATTTTTGATTTGTATCTTCTACACTACACTACTACGCAAATAGGTAGGTAGGCTTGGTTGAAAGTGGGCAAAACTCACTTTTATTAAAAACATCAAAAAATGACGACTTGCAAAAATTTAAGATGATGCTTTAAGCTTTAAATAAATATTAAAAAGGCGTTGGCAATTTTTTGTTGCAGCCTGTATATTTTTTTTGCAAAATTAAAAGTTCTGTTATTTTTATCGTTCGCTCCGAGATATATGGACGTCGCAAAGCGATCTTCATTATCACTATCGGTTGGGTTCTATAATACCTATTATGAAGAAAAGAATCCCGACAGCAAAAAATAGTGACTACAGGTAGGCAGAGGCTCTTTTTAAATATCTATTGTTGTATTAATAAATGGAACTTGCATGTTAAGCAGAATGCTTAACGAAAAGTCCGATTCTGGTCATGAATATTTTGTTTGCACCGGCGATCCCTTGGGGGGGCTTCCTCCAATGTTGCTTGCAGTTGGGAAATATGAAGGTTCAGTTGGGAAATTTAAGTGCATTTTACAAAACATTTTGTATTTCTAATTTCTTCAAACAATAAAAAAAAATCTGAAAGTTTCAGGTAACTTGTGAATCGCTTTTAATATTAGTTGGAAAAATGGCTTTTATCCCTCCCCCCCTTCCAATCAACTGCCTTCGGATCACCGGTGTTTGTTTGTCCGCCCAACTACTGAAGATTAAGTGATTTATGATTTTCATATATCTCGTTGCCAACTATAATTATTTTTGTCGATATTTTTTTACTCACCCTGTATATTTTATAAAAAGGGCAAACCCTCATTCTTTTTTAAATTATAAAATTTTCTCAAGATTTTTTTTAACGAATTAACGATATAACTGTGAGCTTTTATTATCTAGTTGTTTTTTTTTAAATCGATTTTTTTTTAAATTACAAAACATTGTACCGCAGGCGCCAATTTTTTTAAAAAGCGAGCTTTATTTTTTTTGCGATACAAAATTAGCACCAAACTGCTCCAATTAGCTATACTTACAGGTTGGAATAAAAAAATCAGAAGAATAATTCGTATAGAAAATATTGCAAAAAACAGTAGTTGAATAATGTTATAATCCATTACCAGAAAATGAGACTGTCTTTTTAGTTAAAAAATATACAAACGCTGTAATTGGGACACAAATGCACTCTTGGGTTTGTGCAAAACGTCATGAAGTCTGAGAGATGTCTTTGCCAGGGAAGTATCATTTTCCTCTTAACACTGCAGCAATTATTCCACTTTTTCAAATTTATCCAGTATCTGCAAGAAAAAAATCGATATGAAATCACCGGTAGATAATAAATTTCAAACGAGCTTTCAAACGTCTTGGGTACAGATGTAAAAAAAAGAAACACTAAAAATTTCAGAAAAATAGGCAGCACTTAATCCCTGGGATAAAATTTTTACTTAATTTTCTGGAGATTAAATCTTTACTTTATTTCCCAAGTATTAAATTTTAGTACTAGAAATCATTAAATTATTATATATTAAATTTTTACTTTCTTCTCGGGGATTAAATTTTTGCTTTATTTCCCAGGGATTAAATTTTTACTTTATTTCTCCGGGATTATATTTTACTACTAGAAATCTTTTTCTAAAGCATAAAATAGTGTGTACACCTCGACTCAGGGCGGTCGCATATTTTTTTTTACAGACGGGGAGAGAGGGGTGCTGTTTAGTATGTTTTTGGGTTTAGTAAGTTTTTATAAACAATTCTTAATTCTAGATTTTTTGCCAAAATATGCGTCATATATCTTCGAGTTTTTTTTTTATATTTTAAAAAGAATGGGTCGAGTTAGCTGGAAAAGTCTTTTTTTTAAATAAATTATTAAATTATTAATTAAGTAAATTAAAGAAAATTATTTTAAGGGTCATCATGGTTTTACCATAAAAAAAAATATAACTGTGCTAAATAATATCTTTGTTTCTGCTAGAAGATGCATTTTTTTATATTAATTGGGTTTTTTTGAGAGAACGAAAAAAAAATCAAAAAAATAAACGTGCTTTAATTTTAAAAATTGGGTAATAAAAAACAAGTCATTTGACTTAATAAAGTGGTACCAAACCCAGGACCCCGCTTTTATTTTTACTCATGCAAAAATTCTAAATAAAAAGTAATAAAATAGTAATGCTGATTATATACCTAGGTCTTTCTAAAATTTTAATAAGAATACAAAGAGTAAAATAAATGGCTTATTTTCGTAATGAAAAACGCTAAGCGCTTTCCAAAACAAATCTCAGAACACCCTGCAAAAGCTTGCGGTTCTCCATTCGCTTTGAGAAGCGCTTACCTTTTTCACAAACCCTCTACCAGAGAATACGGGCCCAGGTACCGACAACTGTAAACTTACTGTAAATATGGCTGGCATTCCCAAAATATTTCTTTGTGATTTTTTTTGTCTGGTCTTTCTCAACACATTTTTTTTAAATGGACAAAAATATTCCGATGATATCAAAACCAAAATTTTAATAAAAATATAACCTAAAAGTGACTTTGACATTTAGGAGTCAGAGGTTTCGGTCATGGCCAACTTGATGGTTTCACATTCGGTATGATACAGGCGCAATATTTTAAAATTGCACCAAAAACCAAATTTTGGATAATATAAAAGACCAAACCAAACAAACTTACTAAAAAAGAGGCTTGGCTTCTTTAGATGATATTTCCTAAAATATTCAATAAAAACATTAAACAAAAAGCCCATATTTTCAAAGTCCTATAAGTTATAAGTTATACCTATTTAATCTTTGATGGAAAAATCCAACGCAATCGTTAATTAAACCCAAACGTTTATTTTAGGAGGGGGAGAAGTAGCCTGCATTCCCCCTCGCGTCCCCCAGGTGGGCGGTTAAACCCTCCCTCACACATTTAAATATATAAGTACCTCTCGTTGGATTTTTCTAGTGGAGAAGACCTCAAAATTGTCGTTTTACTCCTCCGATATGCCGGACTACTGCTTAGGTTAGCCAGGATGAATTATTTGAGTCCAAAGAATTATAAGTAAAAAAAAATTATTTTAGGTAAGCACTACTTCTAGAGTTTAAAACAATAATAAAAAAGGATCTTCTCTATTTTTCCTTTTCTAACCTACTCTAAAATCACGATATAAGGTGTGCGGTCAAAACTTTTCACAATTTTTAACTTTTTTATTTCTTAATGGATTTTTTAACTGGGTGGCTTTTTCGAAAGCTCAATAAATAAAATTAAAGAGTGTAATAATAAATTTGACAATCTATTTCATATTTATAAATTTTGCTTTTAAACTACTTGCTATAAAATTAGTAACTCCTATCTATACTTTTAAACGCGTTTAAGTATAACTAATAATAGAGATAATATGATATCTATACAAAGGTTTATCCGCTATCGTTTCCTTCGGTTTTAGCCATCCATACATGGTACGAATGCTATTGGGATCGGCAAAAAAAATCAATTAAAAAACAACTTTTGGAACAGATAATTCTGGATACTGAATTTATAATACATAAGGTCGGAAATTCGTAATAAATCAATTAATGTAATAACTAACTTTGTTAACTCTAATCAAGTTCAAAAAATTAATAATAAGAATAAAATTTTAAGTAGCCACATCCGACAAACCAAAATATTTTAATAACCAGGGCAGAAAAAGGCAACACCAGGGTTGTTTTAAAAGAAGAGGATTATTTAATGAAGGCGGTGTCCCTGCTTAGTGACACCACTACTTATGAAGTTTTGTCTAATGATCCTACCATTAAAATTCAAAACAAAAATAATAAATTAATTCAAAATCTCTATAAACAAAATCTTTCGAAACCGCAATCATACTTGCTTAAATTTAATTACGGTATTTTTCCTAAAATACATAAAGATAAGACACCTTTAAGACCGATTGTCAGTTTTTTATGATCACCAATATATAATTTGTCAAAATGGGTTGCACAGTTACTAAACCACGCTTTAGAGAGAGATGAAACCTTTGTAAAAAATTCTTTTGAGTTTTCGGATTTTATACGAGATCAAAAATTGCCAGATGACTACATTTTAGTTTCCTTAGATGTGGTTTCTCTATTTACAAACATACCTCTTGACTTGCTTGTGGAATATATCAAAGAGCGTTGGCATATGATAGAGATGCATACCAGTTTAAATTTAGAACAGTTTCTTGAGTTTTTTGGATTTTGTGTTGATTCCAGCTATTTTTGTTTTAACGGTGTTTTCTATAAACAAAGGTTCGGATTAGGTATGGATAACTGTATGAGTCTGATTTGTTCTGATATTGTTATGTCTGTTTTGCAAAAAAAAGTGTCTTGAAAATATTTCCTTTTCAGTCCCGTTTGTAAGACATACTGTGATGATATTCTTACTGCTATCCCCTCAACTAAACAAGCCGAAATCCTGAAAATCTTTAATCAATTTCACCCTAGTATGAGATTTACATTAGAGTTGGAAAAAAATAACACTATAGCATTTTTAGACACCATCATAATAAAAAAATCAAATACACACTAAAAGTTGATTGGTATCATAAACCAATCTTTTTAGAAAGATTTTTAAACTACCACTCATTTCATCCATTTAAACAAAAAGTTAATATAATAAAAAATCTTAAAGACCGAGCCATCAAAATTTTAGATCAAGAATTTCATCAAAAAAACATCCAGTTAATTAAATCTTTTTGTCAAAAAATAACTATCCGTCTTCATTAATTAAAAAAGCTCTTCTACAAAATTCCCCTGCTCTTCTAATAATAAAACTCATAACAAAAAATACTACAAAATCCCATCCGTCATGGGACTATCAGAAACTCTCAGACAAACCATACATACTGAACAAATACAAGTCGCTTTTTCAAACGAAAATATTATAAAAAAAAACACTTTTTTACCAAACAAAAATTCAAGACACCTTTCTTTAAAGCACCAAACACAGTTTACAAAATTCCATGCAAAAACTGCCCAAAATGCTATGTTGGGCAAACGGGAAGACATCTAGAAACACGACTCTCTGAGCGCATTAGGGATAAAAAAAAAAAGAAAAACGTTCCTAACCCTACGGCATTGGTAGATCACGTAAGAGAATAATCACACATTTAAATTCTCTGAAACAAGAATAGTGGGCCAACAGAAGAATCTATCGAAAAGAAATGATTTGGATAGAGCCACTCTGTAAATACGGGGAAACACATCGAAGGGCTTAATACATCTTACTATCACTTAATTTCAAAAATTAAGACATACTATTCACCTCAAAATGATTTTTTTCCTGATAAGTTGTGTTTTCCACTACTACAATGGGTTTTTGTTGTTTTTGTTTTGTGTTTTTTTTTTGTTCTTTGCAAACCACCTGCTATTTTAGTCGTCAGTCGTACGGTATCGCTTCTACGAAACCAAACAAATAATTTTTTTAAATATTAATATATTATCGTTT
Organism: Oxystoma pomonae; assembly: GCA_963921995.1. Classification (NCBI taxonomy): domain Eukaryota; kingdom Metazoa; phylum Arthropoda; class Insecta; order Coleoptera; family Brentidae; genus Oxystoma; species Oxystoma pomonae. The sequence goes on along the minus strand of OY998167.1, from coordinate 52,303 downwards.
AAATCTAAGAATTTTTAAAAATAGTCAATGTTTTGGAGTTTTTGTGTTAAGACTATGTCTATTACGTATTTGTCTCACCACTGCTTTTGTGATAACGGAAAAGCGAATTAAAGGTAAGTACCATTTAAAAAAAAACATTTCTTTGTTTATCAATCAACTATTTTTGTGGCTGCTATGTGTACCTATTTTACGTTCTAATATTGTATTTAGTTAAGTACAAGTTTTTTTTATCCATATTTTATATTTTAACCCCGAGGGGGTAACCACTCTGCGAAATCGCGTCACATTTTGGCTGCATGCGAAAAAAGTCTTTGCGAAATCGTGCGAAATCATAGGAAAAATATGTTAAACGCGAAATTGCGTCACAAATTTCACACTAGTAAATAACCCCTCATTTAACCCCTATACAAATAATATTTAAAGTTACACATAATAATTATTAAGTAAGGCTCTCAGCCAGGATATTTTATCATCATTTTATATCAGAACATCCTTTTTTTAATGTTTTTTAACCCTGGAAACTAAAGTTGGATTGTTTTGTATCTTTCAGATGCGCTGATGATGATTTTAAATAAATCGAAACGTTCGCAAAAATTAAAAAACGCTTTTATTGTTTTTTATTTGACCCCTTTCCAACCAAATCAACGTTTCATAAACATTAGGGTCACGAACTAGCCATATGTCTGTAACACATAACTCAAAAACCGCTAAACCGATTCTTATCAAATTTCGCACAAAAACTCTTTGTAACCAGATGCACTTAAAAAAAAAATTATAACTTGTAACAGCTAACGACATGTGGTTTTCACATTAAGATAGATAGGCATTTGCAACCAAAAAAAATTGAATTAATTGACATTTATTTGTTTTTGTTTTTTAAAGATTTTATGGATGGCTATACGTGCCTGCTGGCGTCATTTATTATCGCCATATCTTTCTCATGAATTTCAGTTTTCGTCATTAGAGTAAAGGAATCCTTTAATCAATGGTATCTGTGACTAAAAGAGAAAGAAACTCAAATTACTGCAAGATAGTGCAGCTACATTTATACCGATTCATTAGCTCAGGCCACAAGCAACATGTTAAAGTGACTTACATCGCAGCCTGCATTCGAGAGCACTTTTGATAAAACTCTACCAAACTTCAACTTTTCAAAAATATAGTGGAAAAAATACAAAACAACTAGCACTTGAAAATATCATAAAATTTTAACTTACCTTACATATTGCAATCATTTAACTCTAAATATCTATACAGGTTTTGGTTGCATTAATACACAAAGCTAAATTTAACCTTACTGATTTTAGACAATAGAAAATGTAAAATACTTGGGTTACACCACCGTTTCTTGCTTTTTGGCCACGGCCTACTACTACTATCTAATTAACGAACGCCTCAAAAAAAAAAGATTTCCCGGAAACAATATAAGGGTGATGTTGTTACCATAAATACCTATCAAAATCTAGAAAATTCCGTTTGTTTTTTTTAGTTTTTATTAGCTAATTTGTGGATTCCCTCTGTGCGTCGCACAGTGGATCGAGTCACATAGGCCAATTTTAAAAAGTAATACAATTCACATTTTTTATTAATTATTTGCTTTTAAGACACATTCGAAAAAATACATACTTAACATTTTGTTATAAGTATTTTGGATGTAAGGCACAGGTTTTCGAGTAAAACTAGGTTTTTACAAAAACTGCATAATAATTCCTTAACTTTGAAAAGTACCGCAGAACGGGGCGACTTCGGTCGTTTTGGGTGACTTCGAACAGTGTGTACTTGACCCCACTAAGGTCGTTTTACGCGGAAACCAACCTGCGCGAACGTTGAGATTTGTTGGTCGGCCATTTTGACGGTAGAAACGTCAAGATCGGCAACATAACCTCGCTTTCTTTAAGAGCAATCAGCTGTTGACTTTAATGTTTGTTTATTTTTATTTCTACAAGTTTTAAAAATTAATAGGATTTATAAAAAATATTTAAGTAAAACTGCATAGTTTCCCCAAAATAATGCGCTTTTTAGAACTATTAAAATCAAGGAGGTAATCACAAAATGTGACATGGCCATGTGTATACCAAACCAGACACCCCAGGAAGTTGCAAGATATATCCACATATTTGCAAAGGATTTGTGACATGACTAAAAATGTAGATAGAGAATACACATCTCTATACACACTGAAAACTATAATTAATTACCCAATTTGTATTCTAATGATACCAGCTGTAGGTCCTACCATCTCGTTAAATTAATTTTAGTAACATTTAGCCTTAATTATAGAAATAGAAGAAGTTGGCACAATTTGGTTTTAATTTATATTTTCTAAAAACATAATGCAAAATGTGCACTTTAAAAACTAAGTAGGTACATGTGTTAGAGCAGCAGTAGTTTAAGAAACAGCATGACATTTTTTTATGAATCTTATAGTACTACTGCGTTTTAACTTCATATTATTACTACGTCAGTTGGAAAGAAAGTCCCTCACATAGATTTTATATTACACTCTGAGAGAAAAAAAAAGTTTATTTTTGCTTATTTAAATACTTTTAAATTCAATGTCTAAGAAATTATTAAGGGTTTCTGAATGAAATTAATTTAGGTTGATTATGGTATTTTTTATTTGATCAGAAATAAAAAAAAAATTCAAACAATTATTTTTAGTCGAGACTGAGTCCCAATGAAACCCTTATCTTTTTAGTATTCAAATATATAAGGTTAATTATATACAAAACAGTATTTAAAACGAACCTGGTCACATATATTTATTTATTTCAACGTCAGAGCCAATTACAAAAGTAAAAATACAAAAATAATAATTAGTTAGATAAACTAAAAATAAATATACATAACAATAAAATAAGTATACTAGGACAGTTGATAAAAATTGCAAAAAAAAACACAAATAAATAACCATAAAAAATTAGTCTTTTTTTGAAGGAACGAATACCACATGAAAATGGATCAATATTGTGGGTATAAGCTTTTAATCTTCTTGTTAAAGGAGAGTACAAATCCTAATTAGCATAATGAAAGTGAATGCAAAACATTGAGGAGTTTGGTTTTATTTGCAAAGTATTAAATTGAATCCCCTACAGTATAGAGGGGCAAAAATATGTACCATTCAAAATCTTGTAAAAAACCATATCACCATGCATCCTTCCTAATTGCAAGCTGTCAATCTTACATGTTCACTTATTCTTTTGTAATTTATACTGTAACCCCCTATGAACATGTGAGTAACATTTTAGTAATTTATTGAAAACTACTAAATTAATAATTCTTAGTCCCTAACAAAACTTCTCAGAAAAATATAAAAAAAAACATTACTAATATTACTATAAGTATGACGTCTTAGCTAGTCCCAAAAGAATATTGTGAAGTCCTAGAAAAGTTCAGAGAAGCCATATTTACTCCAAACTATTGGTTTTGGTGGTACTCTTAATTACTAAATTACAACTAAGTCAGATGCAGGAACTATTGATGATTAAATAGGACTAATTTAGTCAACTGTCGTCTAACATTAAGTCCCTGCACCTTTTCCGTGTATTTTTTTGCCAAGTTGTAAACTCTAATTTTGCAATAACATGACACAATGTTTTTAATTAATGAGAATCCATGATACTCTTCATCAGGAGAACTTTGCAAAAAATGGTCCACTAAATTTTCAAACAGGTTATCAACTTTTGCATAAAAACACTGGCTTATTGATAGTGTCAATGTGGAAAAAAAGTTTTCTTCTTCAGGAATTTTATTGCCAGTAACCATCATCACTTTCCTTATTGTGTTTTCTGCAGCAAGGCATATTTGAACAACACTCTCACTGGGAATTATTAGTCCACCTAAAAAAAGTTTTAGCATTTGATACCTCTCTATATAACTATACATATATGTAAAAAAATCAACTCTTATTTTGACAGGGTTACTAAAATCATATACAGTAAAGTGAAAAGTCTTTGCATTTTAAAAATTTTCCTGCAAACTCTGAAATTCACTGATGCTGAAAAAAAGTGAGACACTAAAATGGTCATCCTGTAGTTGACCTAAACTGCCCAACTGTAATTAATTTTAATACTACATTAGTTCAGATTGACCTAATAAATTAATTTTAAACTATAAAGTTCTATATAATTATGGTAGTACACATGATTAAGTAATACTATTTTACCTCTATCTTTCTGTTGCAACAACTTATAGCTGGAGTCATATGACCCCTCCTTGCTTTTATAGCATTCTAGGATACATTCTACACAATGTGTTCTCCTTGATAAACTGCGCACAACAAATCCTGATATGTAGGCAACTACATTGGTAGTAAGCTCTGTCAAAGGTATGAATTGCATGTCTCTGCCAGATTCTTCTTGTTCAAATGAATATGTCGCTTCAATTCCATATTTTCTGCACAGCCCTACATCAATTGAGGTAACGGTATCGTCCTTGCTTCTTTTTAAGGCACTGCTGACTGTTAGTACCGTTGTGCTATCCAAAACTCTGCAATTTCCAGTTTTTCCACTTATTTTGGAAAAAAGAAGAATTTTCCTTATGGTTCTCATAAAATGTAGTGCAGATGGATTATTGTTCCAGCCATTTTGACCCCTAAAACATTTTTAAAATTCAATAGATCCAGAAGATAAACATGAATAGTGTTTATTCACCCTTTAGGAGAACTTATCCAAAGAGAAAATTTTCCACATGGCTATGACTTCCAGAGAAATATTATGTGCTAAAATTTCTTTAAAAAATCTAATATGTTTTCAAAAATTAATAAAATTACCTACCTAATGGCACAAAACAATATTTCCAAGTGGTCCTGGCTAAACTTGTAGGTAAGCAAATAATTTAATTTCTTGGTTCTTACATACTCATCAAATATTCCACAGGTGGAAATAGCAGTTATACAAAGGCCAATAAAAGGTGTTTTTTTAGGGGTCATCCATAAAGGCCTTCCACCTACATCTGTGCATCCCAGTATATAGTTTATGTCATTTAACAAATATGGCCTCCACACTGCTTCATTACTTTCCCGTAATGCTCCTTTAAATCCCTTATGGTATGGGTTTCGAGAGTTTAAAATGTCAAATACATCATTTAAAGTAATGAGGTATTTGACAGTAGCTTCACATTCCTTAAACTCTGGGATCTTCATCTGGTCTTTCAAAAATATTAGACCATCTGCAGTGCTCCTGCTAAATACTTGTGCAGCTAGGTACACCTAAAACAAAATTATTTTTTTAACTATTGTAACATAACTTTCTTCATTCCTAGTAACTAGAATAAAGTTTTCAAAATACTTAATAAAAATATTTTTTTGACTTCTATTTGAGTTGTTTAAAAATACATAAATCCTTTTTAAATAATGACATATAATTAAAATTTACCTTCATCTTTTGTTTTTTAAAATTTATATGAGCTTGTTTAATTTTTGTCCCAAAAGAAAGTCCTTCCTTTTCTTGAAATTCATGAAGCAGCTTTATGTATTTCCATTCAATGTTTTTTCCATCAGGATCTCTTATAACTTGCAAGTTCTCGAAAGAGTTTCTAAATAATTTGATCATATGGCATGGGTCGAGCACAGCAAATACCTTCTTTGTGGCATCAGATGGATGTTGGAAATATGTCTTCATTTCGTAAACATTGTCAAAGTTACAACCTAGTACATTCAACATGGCAAAGTTTGCCGAAGGCCCATCAGAAGTCAGTGATGTGATGGTTACATCAACACCGTGTAAGCGTTGCAAGCTTTCATTCACAATATTGGCTTTTTCTTCTCCCGAAAGTCCTTTTACAAAAAAGTAACCAATTGGCAATTTCCAATATCCTTGGTTACCAACCACCATGACAACCAACACCTCCGATGCAGGATGTAATTCGTCATTATCTGTGGGAACGCCGATATTTACATAACCCCACATTTTATTGTTGTCAAATTCAATTTGTTTCCGTATTGACATTTCATCCATCATTAAAGAACAAATGAGCTCACGACCATTTGCTTTTGCCTCTTCAGCTTTTTGTTTCAAGCAATCAAACACTGGAGCAATAAAGCCTGGTGAACAGTCAACATTTGCGTACCACTTTCTTAGTGTACTTGGATGAGGAAGAGCCAAGGAAAACTCTTCGCGGACAAAATTATATGCTTTGTTGGAATAAAAGTTCAAAGTAGCAGCGAATTCTCGTAGTGGAGCTGGATAATTTTCATGACTAGTCGTCTGATTTTGAATATTTTTCAGGTGCCGGGCCATCAAAAGTGCTGGAATGCTATCATATGTTTTTTGAACATGTTGCAAAGAATTTTCAGACAAATGATTCTCTTTTTTTAAAGAATTTATAACCATTCTTAAATTGGTCACCTTCTGTTTTAGTTTTTTAGTTTTGTACCTCTCTGAGTACAATTTTCTTTTGACAATCTTATGCTTCTGCTTCAAAACTTCAGACTTTCTTTTTAAAGTTGAGGGTGAAGCACTAAAAAAATAATAAGTAGAGAAAATCACTTTTTATAGTACATGGTGTTTCAATATATTTTACCACCCATATATTATCCCCATAATTATTATGTAAGCTAAAAAAAGGTTCATATTCAGAATATGCATAATTTTTTATAAACGAAATTACATAATGCAAAGTTGGCAACTGTCACTGGAAATGTCTCATTTTAAATAGAATGCTCCAATACTGATTCAAAATTTTGTTGTAAATATATCAATAATAATACTTAATAATACAAAAAATATTTTTTTTTGTTAATGGAGTGACCAGCAGAGTCATTTGACTATTTTTTTCTTGTTATAAAATACACACACTCCTTTCCAAATTCTCCATACCAGTTTTAATATAATGGCTGACATTTAAACAAGGAAACTAAATGAAACTGTCTTGGTGAGTGTCAAAAAACTGTTCTAGAGAATTTGAAATGGAGTGTACTTTGTATGCAATATTTTCTAAAAATTAATTTTATCTCTTGAGGAAGCTTTGACCTAAATTTATTAATAAGTTTCTTTTTTGCTAATAAATACTACCAACCTGTAAGAATGAAATTCTTTTACTATCCTTATTCTCCTATGCTTGGTGCTGCTATCAGTAGCAGTACTCTTATCTGAACTGGAAGTTTTTTTCCCAGATGAGATTTTCTTTAGTCTAGGGCTACTATCAGTATCACTACTTTGTTCCAAGGCAGATATTTGCTTTGTAGCCCAAGAAGTTTTCCTTTTTTTAGATGTTCCATCAGAGCTGGAACTAGAAGCTTTTCCTGGAGTGCTAAAAATTAAATAAAAGTTGGGCTTAATTCATGGCAAAAAAAATCCAACTACTTACAAACAACATCATATTTTTATGATGCGTTAAAAAAATAATATATGTATGCATGTTTCTTATTCATTGAAATTTAGTGGCTTAGTCTTAATTCCACAGAAAAAAGGGTATAGACCTGTGTAGTGTGTATTATTGTTAACTTCATACCTTCTCTTTTTTAGCAGCCGCAAAGTTTTTTTCTGAGCATCAGATTCCACAGATAATGTTGACTGCTCTGAGGAAATATGAAAACTTGGGCTCATTGCCAAAGAGAGTTCTGATATATTTGATGTTTCTGCTTCAGAGTTCTCAATAATTGGCCTCAACTGGACAGAGGGCACAACATTTTGTTTTAGATCTTTCCTAGAACCTTGCAATTGTATGAAATCCTCTGGCTTAAAATGCTTTGAACACACAACTTTAGATTTTGTCCAAGTCCATTGGCTTGGGTCAATTTGTAAGGCAACCAGCCAATTTCTCTGAACTGTTAAATCTCGTGGAAATCTAAAAAAATTTGTAGATATATTTTTGCGGGAAAATAATAAAAATTATGCACTATAGATAGATGGAAAAAGTCTTTATTGAACTATTAGAAAATTACAAAAATATTCAAATTTGGTTCCACCACTACAAAGTTCTTAAGTGTCTGTAAAATAAATAATAAACAATTCTAAATAATACTAAATAGAAAAGAAATATTTCTCTCCTAAAATCAATAATTAGGAACTTGACCATGTAGCAAATAAAAATAAAATAATGGATTTGTGGTGGCTACCTGCACTATCTTGAAATTGAAGGTGTTGAAGGAAAAGTTTATTTTGTGCAATATCTTTATTAAAAATTCAGATGGAGATTTTTGGCCCTTGGGGAATCATCAGCATCTATGTCAGGTTAGGTAGCTATAGACCAAACATTTTTCTTTGAGGGACAATGGTTTCTAAGGTACATTCGTTTCATTTAAAATTATAAAATATTTAGTTGCTTTATAAAATCAAAGATTTAGTAAGTATCATACTATTTTCGTTAAAAATTCTTAAAACCTAATCTGATGTACATGCTGATAATGCCCCAAGGGCGAAAGATATCCATCTGAATTTTTAGTAGTAGTAGTAAACATGCTTTATTGTCCAAAGATTTTCTACATCCTTATTGACAAAGCTTAAGAGGCTTAAGTCTAATTTCATACAATATTAACATAAATTAAAATTAAAATTAACTACCTGGCAAAGGCAGGCACGACACAAGATAAAAAAAAAAACAGATCAGTTGGTAACAGAGATATGGTAAAAACATAATGAAAATAGAACAAACAGGTTAAGTAAAATCTAAATAAATATATGCACAACAGATAAACATTTAAAGCAAAAAATACAAACAAGTTGAGTAAAGTAAAAAAAGTAAAAAAAAATACTAAATAAATATATAGGTAAAAAATTTTAGATCACAGACAATTTAATAAATCTAGTTGTTTTGGCATAGGGTTGTTGTAACACAAGCAAGAGAAATCCTAGAAATTAATTTAATTGTAAAGCTATAGGAAATAAAAATAAAAATGCAAAAATGGCTACTTAATTGGACAGGGTTAAAAATAAATTTTAAAGTAAGATAAAAAAAAATGATAATAAATAGGTAGGTTTAAAAGGAAAAGGTAAGAAATTCGTCCACGGTATAAAAAGCCTGTTTTACTAAAATGTTTTTGAGTTCTTTGCGGAATTTCGATAGATCTGCAATATTTTTAATAGCTATAGGAAGATGGTTATAAAGTTTTATGGCATTATAAATTATGGAATTTTGAACGAGCGCCGAGTGTGGAATAGGAAGTGGTATATGGTGCCTTTGACGTGTAACATGAATAATTTGGTGTTCAGGGAAAGAAGATTTGTGCTTGTGAATAAGACTTACTGATTCTAAGATGAAAAGACATGGTAGGGTTAGGATGTTGTAGTTTATAAATAAGGGTTTACAATGAGAGACACCAGCAATGAATCGGACTGCTCGCTTTTGAAGTTTAAAGACTGACTGAAAAAGATATTGAGTACAACAGCCCCAGAATGGTAGACCGTAAGAAAGGTGAGATTGAATAACAGCATAGTACACAGATTTTGCAATAGAAATATTAAGATTTTTGGCCACCGCTCGTACACAGTAACAACCTGAGGCGAGTTTCTTGTTAAGCCCAATGATGTGAGATTGGAATTTCAAATCAGTATCAAGTTGAAGCCCAAGAAACTTGGTATTTTGGGAAGATTTAATGGAGAATTGGTCACAATCAACATCATCAATACTGCAGCGAAATCCAAGTATCTGTGTTTTATTAAAATTAAGTAAAAGTCCATTGGCATCACACCACAGCTTGATGACCTTGATGTCATCAGATATTACCTGGACCAACTCCCGCGTCCCTTTTTTATGCCACACCACCGTTGCATCATCCGCGAACGCAGCAAAAACTCCTGAGATATCCAAATTTACCAAATCATTGATGTATATGAGAAATAGGATTGGCCCTAGGACTGAGCCCTGCGGAACCCCATAATTGATTTGCTGGACTGAGGAACATCCGCCGTTCGCGGCGACACGCTGGGTGCGGCTTGAGAGATAGGATTTAAACCACTCCAACACCACTCCGCGGAAACCATAGACCTCTAGTTTTCGCAGCAGCGTTCTGTGACTCACACAATCAAAGGCCTTGGAAAAATCACAGAACGCTCCTGCAGTATCAAAGCCGTTATTAAAATGCCTGAAAAGTTGTTCCATTACTTTATACATAGCATCATGGGTGCCCTTTTTTGGAAGGAAACCAAACTGTGCAAGATTAAAAACTTTGTGCGAAGTTAAGAAATCTATCATGCGTTTTTTGACGATTTTTTCAATAATCTTCGATATGGTTGAGAGCAAGGATATTGGTCGATAATTTGACGGATCTTTAGTATCGCCATTTTTATGAATAGGTATTATTAGAGCCTGTTTAAGAGTGGTTGGGAAAGTGCCAGAAGAAAAGGAGAGGTTAATCGCTTCTGCTAAGATATGAAGGGCTTGGTCAGGTAGTTCTTTTAAAATTTTTGTAGATATACCATCTGATCCGGCTGCAGTTTGGTTTTTAAAAGATTTAAGAGTGGATCTGATTTTATGGATATCAGTAGGTAAAAACTCAAAAGACTCATTCACACGCAAGCTCTCCAAATGGACTATAGGATCGACATCAGAGTTAATGTTTGCAGTTAGATTGTCAGCAACGTTGCAGTAAAAGCTGTTCAGTAGATCTGCATCAATCTCGATCTCCCGTGGCTTAATACTAGTTTTACCAGTAAGTTCCCTCACGATGTTCCACGTTTCTTTAGATTTATTAGCCGCGTTGTTCAAACGATTTGTGTAAAATAAGTGTTTTGCGGTGCGAATTAACTTTTTGTACAATTTGCGGTATTTTAAATAGTGATTAGTAATAAACGGACTGTCAACATAGTGATTTTTTATAATATTTAAAGATCTTAAGTTGCCCGCAGATATCTTTAATCCGTTTGTCATCCAGTATTTTTGGATCCCTTTTTTGCGTAGTGTCCTTAAAGGAAAAGATTTATTGACTATCTTACTTAGAATAAGATGAAATTCTTCAAGGGGATCAACTTCAGAAAGAATAGGTTGCCAAATTGTGCTGTTACAAGTCTGTTTAAAATGGGAAAAATTATTCTTACTAAATATTCTACCTTGTTTTTTGTGATTACTAACATGACTTATTCTTAACGGCAATGAAGTTAAAACCGCATGGTGATCGGAAAGGTCGGGATCGGTGACATTACACTCAAGATCAGAGGTAAGGTTGGAGCAAACATAATCTATCGTGGTAGCAGTGGAATTTGTGATTCTTGTAGGTTTCTTCACATGCATTTGCAGATTAAAGGATTCTAACAGATTAAGTAAAAGAATGGTTTAATAAAGATATTGCACAAAATTGGATTTTTTCCTTCAACACCTTCAAATAAAATAATACAATATAATAGCATTCAGAATATCTATCTATAGCATTTTCTTTTAAATAAATATATAATAACTTTATTGCTAACAAAATTATTAGACATCAAACCTGGATCAATATTTCCAATGCTTTGTTGAAAACAGTACTTTAAATCTAGTTTTGTAAACAGTTATTTTAGTACAGTTAAGTATTTCATGAGAAATTATTTATATAGGCACTTACTAGGATCCGAATAACTAGAGCTCAAGACTGATGATGCTGAAACATTTTTTTTCTGAAACAGAGTACGTACTAGGTTGGGTGATTTGAGTTTTTTTTTTTGAGGTTTCAATAGAACCCCAAACTCATGTCTGCCAGGTTTTTTTTAATGCAAAAAAGGTGTTGGGGGGGGGTTGGTAATTTTTTTTGTGTGTTTTGGGTTGGCCTGAGTTTGTTTAAGTTAAATTGGGTTGAGTTTGTTATAGACAATAAACAAAAAACAAAAACCTAAAAAAAAACCTGCCTGAGGTGGCTTTGGGGTCCTACAGACACAACAATTCATAGTCATTCCTCGGATCTTCCTCCTTCCTTCACCATAAGGATTATTGTGATCAAGGAAGAAAGGATCCGCTAAGTGTAAAGCCATGATAACCCTTAAAATAATTTAGCTAAATACATGTTAAATGATTTTTACACTTATAGTAGGACACGTTTTTTGATAAATAAGACTGTAAAGAACTTTGATTGAAAGAAATTAATACCACCTTATGTCTCACACACTTTATGCTTTGAAAAATTACAATTTTGCTGTTTTTCATATAAAAATGGCAAAATAAAAATCATATGCACGGCACTGCATAACAAAAATTTTGATTAAACAATTGACTTAAATTATTTTTATCTTTCTCTAAAATACTTTTTTATAGCTCTCTCTTCAACAACCTTAAATATTTTTGCATGTCACTAAAATATCTCTCCATCTACCTCTAAGATTCTGCTCTCTCTCTTTAAATATTTTTCATTTTAACAGAGAAAAAAATATTTTTGCTAATACTTTTTTTGAACGCTAAAAAAATGGTGGAAACTGGAAAAATTTGAGTGTTTTACTCTAGAAATCAAAAGTTTGGAAACAAAACTTTAAAATGTGTGCAAAATCATGGCACAAAAATGAGAAAAACATAATAAAAACTGCTTAATTAAAATCGGTACTCCTTAAATTATTCTAAAATATTTTAAGAACCATGATGGTAATTTAAGGCTTAAAATATTTTAGTGTCACGAATTTGATTAAGCAATTTTTACTATGTTTTTCACATTTTTATGCCATAACATTGCTCACATTTTAAAGCCTTCTTTCCAAACTTTCGATTTCTAGAATAAAACACTCAAATTGTTCAAGTTTCAACTGTTTTTTAGGCGTTCAAAGAAAGTACTGCCAAAAAACATTTTTCCTATGTTAAAATGAAAAATATTTAGAGAGAGAGGACAGAATTTTAGAGGTAGATGGAGGGATAATTTAGTGTCATGTGAAAATATTTAAAGTTGTTGAAGAGATACAGCAGGCTTTAAAGTATTTTAGAGAAAGATGGACATAATTTAAGGCAAATGGTTACTAAAAATTTCTATGTCATCTGTCTGTCATCTTGAGTTGTGTGGTGCATATGATTTTTATTTTGCCATTTTTATCCAAAAAACAGCAAAAAAGCGTAAAGTGGGTGTGTAAGGTGGTATTAATTTCTTTCAATTAAAGTTCTTTACAGTCTTTAAATTTACCAAAAAATGTGTCCTACTAAAGTATATTTTAGCAAATCTAAAAATAATTTAACATGTATAAGAAAATTATTTTATGTGTCATCATGGCTTTACCATTTAAATTACCATCATGCCTTGACCATAAGAATATTTCATCAAAGACCAAAAATGGCAGAAACCTGTATAGGAAATAATTACCTAATTTTAGTTGAGATGAAATTGTTAAGAAAATAAATTAAAAAAATGTTTCAACCCCAGCAAATTTGCCTAGTGCCTACATAACAGTATTCCACAAAAAAGTTAAAATAAAAGAAAGGGAGGGTCTAAAGAGCCGACAATTCAGCTAAATAGTCATGAGGCTAAAGAGCCGACAATAATTATTTATTATGTGTTTTTTCATATTTTCATTTTTTTTAAACTAAATTAACCCAACTTAACCTAAACATACTTAAACCAACTTATTCAAAGCCAAAACAACCCAAAACAACACACTACAACTCCTACATATTTTTTTGGCATAAAAAAAATGGAGGCACATTCTAGGGCCCCTAAAGGACCCTGAATCCTTGTCTGGTGGTTTTTTAATGCAAAAAATAAGTTTAAGGTGGGGTTAGTGTTTGTTTAAATGTGTTTCAGTTGGGTTGGGTTCATTTAGTTAAAAATATGCTAAATAATTATTGTTGAATTTTTAGTCTAAAAGAAAACCCTATAGGGTACTGTTACCAAATCAGTTGGGTTGGGTTCATTTAGTTCAAAATATACTAAATAATTACTGTTGGATTTTTAATCTAAAAGAAAACCCTATACGATACTGTTACCGGTAATTATGCAGTATACGGTTTTCTGCCATTTTTGATTTTTTTTGAAAAATTCTTTATGGGGGCACCTTCTAGGGTCCCTAGGACCCCAAATCCGTCTGCGCCGTTTGGGTTTTTTTTTTGATTTTTTTTGTTTTTTTTTAATTTTTTTTCACTAAAACAAACCAAACCAACACAGTCCAACCCAACCTAATCCAAACCAACCCAAAAAAATTAAAAAAACCCTTTACAACCCCCCCTGGGCACCCTTTTTTCTCGTTAAAAAAAAAAAAAAAAAAAATCGGGCGCAGGCGGATTTGGGGTCCTAGGGACCCTAGAAGGTGCCCCCATAAAGAATTTTTCAAAAAAAATCAAAAATGGCAGAAAACCGTATACTGCATAATTACCCTGTTACCAAAAAAAAAACCAGAAACTTACGTATGAAACGAAATATTATTATCCAATAACAGGCGTCTTACACTCTTGCACCCCTTTACGGAACAAGACATCTTCTGAAAAACGGGGCCCTAGACACAATCCACAAAGTCAAAGTATATAAAATGCACACTAAACTTAACTAAAAAAAAGTCAAAAAACGTTCAAAAAACAGATAAAAATCACAAAAAAATATAAGAGTCGCTTTTGTTCGCTTTTGTGACCAAAACAAAACAAACCAAAATGGAGGTTAGTCCCGCGCGAGTGACAACTGACAGACAAGTGAAGTCAGCAATTGAATCACAGATAAATGTTGGTTGGTTTAATAAATGGCGTCCGGAGGAGAATTTCAGGGGAGGCTACCAGCAAAATGGCGGCACTGATGGTGTTCCCGAAAATTTGGATGCGCAGTCGTCGATAATCGTTCTATTCCCCTCTGATTTCTATGGTTGATTCCTATAAGTTCGCGTCGCAAAGGCAACAAGTAATCTGGTCTGCTGCGGTAAGTTTTTTTTATTTTATAATGTTTTCAGTAAAAACCTAATTTTGACAATTTTTTAAAAAAGTCAAAAAGTAACTGTTGCACAAAGTTTATTGTAAGAGTCTCGGCATTTCCGTCTCGGAAATTTAAAAGTTATATGTCTCACAAACATTTTCCAAAAAAAAAATAAAAATAGTATTTTTTTGTTTTTTTATTATACATGGTGATTATTGAATAACGTCGTTTTGGGCTCGGTTTTGGGTGTAAATTCGGACAGGAAGAAATCAAAAGAAAGTAGTGATAAGTGGGCATTTTAACAACATGAAACATTTTTATACAATTTGAACAACACAAAACATTTTTTATACAGGGTGTTTAGAAAAAAATATACAGGGTGGTTTTTTATTGGACAAGGCTCAATATCACGGTGATAGGCGAAAGTCCAATATTTTAATAAACATTTTTTATTATACCTTAAGAGTTGTTTTTTTTGTAACATTAAAGTTAGACTTTTAAGTATTTTGTAGTCTAAGCTTTAAATTTTTGTTGAATTCAAATGTTCTTTGGGCACTTATTTATTTTTAAGATGCTTAAACAAAAAGTCTGAAATTTAAAGACTGTCTTAAAGGCTGTCTAGGATAAGAAGTGTTTTTTTTAAGGAAAAAATAATTTAGTTTTTAAAATGTTTTACTAAAACTTACGTTTTTATCTAAAAAATTATAAAAAAATAAGCCTAGAATAGTTTTTTCAAATTTAATTTTTGTCCGAAGTTAGTTGTAAAGATTCCTTACTTCATCTAAAACCGTGCAAATGGCATGTCTGAATTCACCCCACCCTAGCAGGTGACTTCGGACAGCCTTAAACAAAAAAACTTACGACAAAAAGTTGAACCAACCTGGAGTGATACCATGTATAAGATCCTATGAAGTTACTTGAGCAAAATTTCAAGTTAATTAGTTAAAGGGTTTAAAAGTTATGACAAAAAAACTTAAAAAAATTGTCCGAAGCCGCCGCGTTCTACTGTTATTCTAAATCTCCTCAAATAACAAAAAAAAATCTTAATCTTTAGTTTTTAGTAGTACCTACTATATTTAGTTTATCACTACAAAAAAAAGTATTTTTTAAAAATTTTTTGAATTTTAAAAGACGCATAAACTAATAGTAGTTTTCAGAAATAGTGGCTACAGTAGTGCTTTTTTTACAAGCGTTGGTTTAAATAAGGAGCGCAGTGAGGTATTTAAAAACGCGAATAAAAAAAAACAGTTTAGCCGCGAGTTGTTAACACTATTTTTTTTAATACCTTCATCAAAAAATCCAAGAAAAATAATAATCAAGGCGACTGGTAAATGAAATAACAATGGTTTCCATAGCGATGTGCCTTTTTACTCGGTGACGTTCATTGTTGTGACATTTTAATCTTTGACAGTTTGATATTTTGACGATGTTTTTAAATGATTTTTTCGTAAATAGTTGGTTAAAACTGGCGGAAATGGGTTAATTATTAGGTAAGAATAATTAGATTTTTTTAATATTACTATTTTTCGCTATTTCTCTGTAATTTTGGGTAAAAAATAGACAGAAATCTTTTTTGCACCCGTGATCAAAATCGGTAACCAAAAAAGTCATCCTTTAGTTATCTGCAGACAGTTAGTAAAATCATGTTTTTGATGAAGGTGTAAAAAATAGTAGTTTTAACAACTAGTGGCTAACATAGTGCTTTTTTTACAAGCGGTTTAAATAACGAGCGCAGCGAGGTATTTAAAAACGCGAGTAAAAAAAGCACAGTTTAGCCGCGAGTTGTTTACACTCTTTTTTTAAATACCTTTGTCAAAAAATCCAAGACAAACAGGAAAATACATTTTAAAATCTCGAATTATAAATCAAGGCGGCTTTTAAATGGTTATTTCATTTCGATGGTTGTTTCCATAGCGATATGTCTTTTTTACTCGGTTCATTGTTCATCTTTGACAATTTGATATTTTTAAATAGTTTTTTTTGTAAATACTTGGTGAAAACTATCTAGCTCACCCTTGTGCAATTTGCAACCTTAGGGGAGATCCCGTATCTCGACCCCCTAGGCAATCGTTCGGTTTGAGCCAACTCTGTTGACCCAACCCGGCCGTTAAAAGTGAAAACTTATAACGAAATAAACAGGATAGAGTTAAGGGTAGGAAGTAGCCACCCCTTAGCCCTATTTAACTGTGACAATATTTTTAAGCACTTACATATCTGTTATGGGACGGCGGCGCTGCGCCGCGCTCTTCTTGGTTGCTGGTGCTATCCAAAACATACGTTTGGGCTACCCAGCCAGAGCTTTTTTGATTGCGGTGCGGTCAAAATAATGTTGACTTAACATAATTTTTGTGTCTACCTTTAATAAAGGACGGTATTAACTTCAATTTCTCAACTTTATGGATAGCACAATATGAGCATATTTAGATGACATGTTTATGTGACAAAAATGTCAGAAACCTTTTAACCATCGTGCGGAACTCTCAGAAATAGTGCCGAGTCAGGCTATGCCGACTTTATGTATCTAAGTCCCTAATAAATTATTATACTTAGGTATATTTTATGCTCAGATTGTCAACCAGGGCACTCTAGATTTTTTTTCGAATTACGTGTGCCGCCTTTATCACATCACATTTATCGAAAATATTTAATATCTCGACAACAATTTATCCGATTTTTGTAAGAGGCACATCGTTTTGAAGGAAAAAAGCATTCAATAAATAAAAAAATATTGGGGTGTTCCATAACAAAAATACCAACTTTGTGTTATATCTCAAAAATTAAAAGTGACTTGTTTAAAAAATCTCCAAAAATGCAATTAATACTACGAAGATATTTTCATATATAAAAAAGTTATAGGGCCTATAGATTCCAAAATGCAGACTTTTCAAAAAGCGTCGAGACTCGCAAAGGGGGGTCGAATTTTCTCTATCTCCTCTAGAAGTACCCGAAACCCCCCAAAACCATCGAATTTTGGACACCCTGTACATATAGGGGAAATAACATATTAAAATATTTTTTTTAAATCGAAAAGCACCCCCATAAGAAAATGGCAGAGTTCTTTCACCTGTCATTTATTTATTTATTGCGTAAAGGACATAAGAAACACTTCTTTCAATGCCTTGCTTTGATTTTAAAAAATGTTTAGAAATCAAATTACTACAAAAAAGAAACCATCAAGCAGGCCATGACCTATCAGACGGAAACTGTCAGAGTAATTTTGAGGTTATATTTTTATATGAACTTTTTGGATTTAATCATTTATCGAAATATTTTATTGTGTTAAAAAGCATTACCACAAAAAGATTAATATCTGTGTACTGCAAGAAGACTAAAAGTTGCTTGCTTCTGTTTAAAAATGGTGATTATGAGATTACAATTTAGGCAGACGCAGAGCGAGAGATTAACAGATAAAGAGAAAATGGAATATTTTGGCATTGCTAGCCATAAGTATTTAAGGTAAGTCAAATTAAAAATTGGTGCCAAACATTAATAAGCTGAATCTATAAAGGCAAATAAGCTTTCTTGACTTTATTCGTCGCGCAGACCATTAGTAGACGACTGCTATAATGAAAAAATGAAAAAAAGAGTGTCCCACTTTCTAAAGATGCGATTTTTGGGACCGATTTGCTCGCGGTTTGCAAATCGCCTTACTTTTTGGGAACAGGCTCTATTTCCACGCGATAGGTATATGGCTCAAAAGCACGGTGGTATCGTCTGCATATGTATGTCTACCAAAACTCGCATTGTTAAAGATCTCTGCTAGTCAAAAGATTACCGAAGACCACTAAAAATCAATTAATAATAATTAATTAATCAATTAAATTAATTAACCATCCATACAAAAGTATCGTTCATACAAGGCATACTCTTAGTCTTTGGTTTAATTTTTGTTACAGTCTTAATCATAAAAAAGTTAAAAACCACTATTTCTTATGAAAGTGTTCATGCAATGCTTTTGATTATGCTTTGTCATAGGCTTAGTCACAGTCCTAAAGAAAAGATGGCAACTTTTAACTTTTATAACTAAAATGACGCCTACTACTATAACAAATATAAGTGCGCATGCGCGAGTTCCAGATTGCAAGTATGGCGCTCATCTATCTTGACAGGAATGAAATCAATAGTTTCAAAAATTTTATACAGGTAAATTAAAAGCAAAAAACAAGTTGCTAAGTGTTTTGCAGGTTCCATAAAAAAAAACTTTCTATTAAACCTTATTTTCTTGGAAAACAAACTACAAAAAATAAAAGTAAACAAAACATCAAAAAAGTGAGGTTAGATGCACTTGCTTAGTGATTGTTATGACTATAACAAAGACAAGTATGAACAGTGAGCAATTTTTAAGACTAAAACTATAACTAACACTATAACAAAACCAAATACTAATCAAGTGACTAAGCCTATGCTTTGTATGAACGATCCTATAGTATGGAGGCTATTGGGATGGGCAAAAAAAAGTCTTTTTTTTATCTAAATAAAGATCTAAATACAACTGTCACACAATAACTCAAAAACTGCCAAACCGATTCTTATTAAATTTGCCACCAAAATTCTTTATCACCAGACGCAGAGCTGATTAGTTTTTGGGTGTTGGAGATGGGAGATTGGAAAGAGAGTAGGAGGGGGATTAACCTTTTAAAAAAATTCTAACCCACGAACTGTAGCAGCTAGCCACACGCAGTTTTTATATTTAAGATGAATAATTAAATTTTCAACCATAAAAATAAAAAAAAATTAAAAAACAAATTTTTACATTGTTTTTTTTTTAATTAAAAAAAAGCTTTTTAAAAGGTTTTATAGATGGCTATGCGTGCCTGCTGCCGCCATTTATTTTTTTGCTACACAGGAAAGTACCCAATATTTTTTGGCAGCCATTTAAAAAAAAATTCCAATTCCGCTAGTAAGATTTAAGTAAATATTTGGTATGTTGTGAAGAATACCAAATGATCCAACAAAACATTTTGTATTAATAATAGTATATATAACAATAATACAAAAAACATTAAATAATTCTGGAAAAAGACAAGGTTAAGTTTAATTTGTAATCTGCAGTTTTATTTTTCTGTATCCTATGTATTTTAATAAATAATTTCAAAATCTCAGTTGACTCATAGGCCCACACCGTAGTGCATGGTTTACCATTCGCAAAAGTGGTAAGTTTCGAATACATAAATAACAATTTTTTTTATACATTTTTCGTAAAACTGCTCAACTGGAGTACTTACACAACAATTACTGGGTTGGATTTACAGTCATTCCTGAGCAATTTTTTTTGAAACCAATTGAAGAGAAAGAAAAGTCATATTCACGAATTGTAATTAGATAATAATAGTCCTTTTACTGGAGGCGACGAAGAAAAATTTTGCTGAATATGCAGGTAAATTTAATAAAAATTAATAGATCTGTGGCTCAGAGGCAAACAACCCCCTTTATCCCTCATCGGATACAAAAATTTCACTGGTGGAATTTAAAAGGCTACCATTTCTAACCAAAAACCATCCGTCTCACAGCGCGATCGGCGGTGGCCCGCTTCGGTGGCCACGCCCCCAAAAACAATTAAGGGTCCTTAAATTGCTCTTAAAGAAATATAAATTGTAACGTGTTCCATACTATTGTAATTTAATAGTCAAAGGAAAATAAAGATTTATTTTATTGTATTGTAACGGGTCTTTTTAACTTAACCCGCTGATTCCCATTCTGCAAATCAATTTTACCTAACTCTAACAGTTTTCGAGATTTTTGTCAAAATTGAGTCTGAGAGTCTAAAAAATAAAAAATGGGAGTTTTACTATAACATTTTTATTTTATGGTGGCAGAAACTTTATCCTGCGACAATTTTAAGTTTCATTTAAATTGGTTCAGTAGTCGCTGAACTGCGACTCTCCGAAAAATTGCAAAAATCCTCAGAAATCAGCAGTTTGACTTGGATAATTTTTTTGATATTTTTGTCTGGTACATAGAAACAGGCCACTTTATAAAAAAAATAGCGCAGGTCTTACTCGATCCGCAAATTTTTGCGGGCTCTTCGAAAATGGTCTGCACATTTTTACAAATATGTCAAAAACTATGATGGTTAGTCAAATTTCGATTACAGATTTGGAATCAGCCACTTAATATAAAAAGACACAATATATATATAAACGAAAAAAATACATGTTTTTATAAAAATGTCGGGTAAAAAAAGTAAATTTGCTTACACAAATCTGTGGACCGCATGAAAATCCTTCTGTGAGAAAAATAAATTTTAATTTCCATTTTTGTAACAAAATAATAATAAATAAAGGAAGCCACGTTTTTAATGTTTCTAACATCTATATCTCTGGCCTTTAAAAGCTATTATCATCATTAATTCATCATCATTTTTTATAAACTCTTTTTCTTGCAGATACAAAACAAGAGATTCAAAAAAAGTAGAATAATTGACATAGTAAAATGAAAATACGTAAAAAATACAAATGTTGAGAGGTGAAGTATGCTCCTCGACGTCCGACGAGTACTTTCTTCTGAGACTTCAAAAAGCCACACAGATGATTTCTTCTTTTGGGAAAAATATTTTTTTAGCTGTTTCAAAATACGCACCAATATTGACACTTTTTGCTTTCTTTGGCTTATCTATGGGGTGCACCCATGTAGAGGGTTCAAATCAAACTCACCCCTATAATTTTAATAGGGAACATGGGTTAAGTCAGGGTCAAATTCAGAACAGGGGGTGAGGGCAATTGCTCCCCCCTTTGCAGCTAACCTAGCTAAAACTTAAGCCAACATATAAAATACACGCAAAAAAATTTAGAATGAGCTTGGATAGGCCAAACCTCCCCTCTTTTGACATCGGCTTGTTGGAATCGCCTTTTTTAATTACCTTCACATTAAAGTAATTTTTTAGAAAATTTATGGATTGTTTTGAAATACTCGTGTTTGAAATGAACATAAGCCAACAAAAAACTCAATTTCATTACTTTTTTTATGAACATTTTTTATTTTTGTTTTGGCTTTAGAAGATTTCTAATTATCTTATTTACAAAAGGCTGAAAGAAAAAAGTAAAGTATACAAAATAAAAATATCTTGAGAAAAATCTATGATCTTTGTAAAATATTAGGACTAAAGGTAATTAAAAGGCTACGTTAACAAGATGCCAGTTGACCTAATAAAAATCTGGAAAAACTTGTACAAGGAAAAATCTTCAAAAAGATTCATTTTATTGAAATACATTATATACCTCAGGTACTTTTTGAGAGATGGCGGTAACAAATTTTTGATTGACTATTTAATATTATTTTCCTCACGCTCTTAGAAAAACAATGTTTCCTAACGCTTGCAAAAATAATTTTTTCCGCACTCGACTGCTTAACAATGACCGAACTCCTACATTGTTTGGCCAATAAAGTAGATTTTCTGCACTTGGTAGGAAAATATCTATTTTATGTCAAAATAAGTCAAGTTTTTAATTTATGTAATTATATATATGCATTGGAAAAAAATTATTTGTTTTACCTTCATCTAAACTTTTGTGGATTTTAAAATGATAGTTATGGGTTTGCTGTGTATTAATTATTGTGGTTTATAGATTTTGTAATAATATGTTAATTATAGACTTTTTGCTTCTTAAAGGTTAAACATTAAACAACTGAAAAGCTATTTTCAACTTAACCAAAACTTTTCTAAAAAGAATTTCTCTTTTTTGTGTTGCTTTTTAGGTTTTTGCTTTAACGAAAATATAGTTCAAGTTTAATGAATTTAAAAAATCAGTTATATAGTTAAATATACCTGCGCTAAATGCTTTCAAAATTAAATAAAAATATATCTGGTCGACACGAGTTTTGAACTCACGGCCTTGGGCAAGAACTAGGATTATTCAACCGATTGTTTGAAACCCTATCCACTCGGCCACCTTCTCACCTCAAAAAATTTCCTTACATTCGGTATAGGATCAAAAGACATGCATGGCCAACTTGATTACAAATTATGGTTAATACACTCTAGATTTTTAAAAGTAGATAAAAAATTTGGCTTGCTTGTTTACTTCGTGTGATCAAATCGATTATAAATTATACAAAATGGCTCAATTTTACGGTATTTTCGTGATTAAAAGATTAAGGTAATGCTAGTTATGGGTAAAACACTGGCGTTAATATTTTTTTCAAGCTATTTCCTAAACTACTGATCCGATCGCCATGATCTCGGTGTTATCCAAAAGGGTTGCAAAAATGATACACAGGGACGTTTTTTTACTCCAAAACTAATGGTCAAGCCATGATGAACCTTAAAATAATTTTCTTAAATTTTACCTGTTAAATTATTTTTAGATGTGCTATACTTTAGTAGGACACGTTTTTTAGTAAATTTAAAGACTGTAAAGAACTTTGGTTGAAAGAAATTAATCCCACCTTATGTTTTACACACTTTACACTTTGAAAAATTAAAATTTAAGTTGTTTTTTTTGTCTCTCTTCAACAACCTTAAAATATTTTTCATTTTAACAGAGAATGTTTTTTGGCAGTACTTTTTTTGAACGCTTAAAAAACAGTGAAAACTTGAAAAATTTAAGTATTTTAATCTAGAAATCGAAACTTTGGAAAAAAAGCTTTTAAATCTGAGCAATATCATGGCATAAAAATGTGAAAAACATAGTAAAAAATTGCTTCATCAAAAACGTTACTCCTTAAATTATGCTAAAATATTTTAAGCCTTAAATTTCCATCATGGCTTGATCATAAGCAAGATATAGCGCTCCGTAAAGGTCAATAAAAAGCACCTAAAAACTACAAGAGTGGCTAAGGACAATCCCCTTGCTTAGGTTCGATAATGAATTGAATAAAAATTAATCGATTTATATGTACAGAAACGATTTGGTCTCAGGGTAGATCGGTGGATATAAAGCAATGACACAGACAATGGAGTTTGATTATGTTTTTTCAGTCTTAATGCAGGTACAAAATTGGCGATCTAGACAAGGGAAAAAATGACCTATTTTAGACCTTTAGAAGGTGGCCGAGAGTTGCCAGGAAGGTACAGTTATAACATAACCTATAACTTATAAATTTACAATTCACAGAGCCTTAAGATAAGTTTCGTATACAGGGTTCCTAAGATTTTCCTTAGGGATATGATTTCAATAAATCAAACAGAAATTGCATAGAAAGTTCTGCGCCCACAAAAGAAACAGGTATATTGAGCAATGGTGCCAGTTTGTTATTATCTCCGGACTGCTTTCATGAGAAAAAAATTGTCGCCACTCTTTCATTGTGAGCATAAATCATAGTTGCAAAAATA
Organism: Oxystoma pomonae; assembly: GCA_963921995.1. Lineage (NCBI taxonomy): Eukaryota > Metazoa > Arthropoda > Insecta > Coleoptera > Brentidae > Oxystoma > Oxystoma pomonae. Next base: position 28,316 of record OY998167.1, on the reverse strand, counting down.
ACCGTTGACAAGATGTCTGCAAATTCCGCTAGATAGCGGCCACACCATGAAATTAAAAATTAGATGTTTTCAGGTCCAAACCACAGCTTTTTCTTGCTTAAAGGAGGAGGGTCCATTATTTACGATACTGAGCGATAATCTTGTGAGGTTGTTAACATTAGAAAGAAATATCTTCGCTTTTAATTAAATTTCTTTCCATTCTGTTCTACTAGTGACATCTATCCGGAAACGGCCAAACCATGCAGTTAGCACTAGCAGCCAAAGAAATCAATAAACGGCGCTGTTTTTCCTGCAGAGCTTTTTGCTTGCGATATTATTGATTTTAAATAAAGCTGGCCCTACACTACATTTGATATTTTTGAGGTGTTTTATGACATGATCTCGAAACATGTAGCGAACCAATTCTTCAAAGCTAGCGGGAGGGTAAAAGCAAAAAATAAGGGGCTGCCAATATTTGTAACACCCAAAAAGGGGTGAAAAGATTTATTTTGCTCTGTTTCTTTACAAAAAACGTTTTTTTTTTACGAAAAACTTGAGCTCTGCCACTTTTTTTATTTCTTTCTTCAACTTTCTCGAAATTTTCGTCATACCGTAGAAAAAAATTATTTCCCCCATGGTCATACTCCACTTTTATTCGAAAAAATTTAGAAACAGAGACGGGATCAGTTTTCCTAAAACGGGGGATCTTGGTTTCAAGTTAGAAGATAAAGGGCGCCGCAGGCGCAAAAATTTTTGGGAACGCAAAGAAATAGGTCTAAAGAGTATAATTTTTAAGAAAAAAATATCAATTTTCTCGCCCGCCTCCACTGGAACTACAGGGGCCGTGCACAAATTACGTATTGGTCATAGGGGGGAGGGGGGGTTACAAAACGTTACGTAGGGGGGAGGGAGGTTTTCGACACCGTTTGCATTTGTGTGAAACTAAGAAAATTTGGAATGAAAATAAGTGAAAAGTTTTTTTTTTGGGGGGGGGGGGTAGTGGTCTTGAAATCGTTACGTAATATTAGGGGAGTGGCGTGCCAAACCGTTACAAAACATTACATAGGGAGGGGGTCAAAAATTGGTAAAATCACCGTTACGTAATTTGTGCACGGCCCCACATCTGACTGTTCCTCCTTTTTGATTTCGAATCAAAGTGCAAAACCGGGGTTGGACGTTCGAAGGCGTCAACCCGTCCTATTTGCTTGATAAAGTTTCTACGGAAATATCTCAGTGGATTTCTCCGGCCGTGTATGAACGCTTTAGGTTAGGCATTTGCATGTATCTCAGTCCCCAGCCTGTAAAGAGTGCGTAAGGACAATGGTTACAAAATGAAAAGCCGAAAAATATTTTTTTTTACGATATCTTTCATCAGTTTGGTATTAAAGTCGAGCAAAAACAATTTTTATTCCAGTCCTAAAGGTATGAAAATGGAAAACATTAGAAAACAACAACCTGGAATGGATTTACTACATGTAAAATGTAGTGACAACATCGCCCCATGCCCATCCTTTTCTGCCTAATGTGCTTTTCCGTTTGTCTGCGTCTTATACACGGCTGCTTGGCCCCCTAAGGATTTGCTTAGGAACCCTGTATAACCTTAGCCAGACAAGGGAAAAAATGAAGCAAGGGGTTTACTACCCTAATTAGAAACGCAAATTTGGCACAGCGATGGCGTTCGCAGTAGTGAAACGCGGGAGTTGAAAATTGGGGGGGGGGGGTACGCGTTGGGCTATCTCCTTTTGATACATTGAAAAGTGAAGATAGCTGAAACCCACCATGCTCGCGGTTGGTATTTTTGGATTCATATGTTAAGGAATGAAATATTCTTTAGTAACCCGGAACCCTCGGGAATAAGTAGTAGATAAGTAGTAGAATGTGCGGCGGCTTCCGCCATGATACGAGGGAGATTTCCAAAGTGATTATGGTTTTAGTGCAACGCAATACGATTACAAAGGGAGTGGTATTAAACGTTAGGAAATTTGTTTTACTACAAAATTGGCTGTTTGTTTCGTAGCCCACTAGTTGCTGAGCAATTGTAGATTGAAATTAGACTCAAAGTTTACACGCATTGCCTGCCTCTAGACTAGAGGCTAAAAATATGATTATAGAAATGATATGTAATAGATTATTTAAATATTACTTGATGCCCATGTAGATATAAATGTAGGAATAAATAGAGTCTGATTTAGTTGTTTTGGAAAAAGTTGCACTTTAACTTTTTAGTCATGCAAGAAAAAAGAATTACTTAAGTAGAAAAAGGTTATCCAGTCAATTAAATGATAACTTAAACTCCCGAAGAAATCAAGTGTTTAAATGCAGTTCATTTTCTTTCACAGAACAGTGAAAAAAATAATTATGAATTCTAAAATAAACCAAACTCATGTATCAGTCTTTTGATCCCTAAAACAAAATATTCTGGATTTTAAAATAAAATCTTTTATTTTCTAGGCTCTCTCTCGAATTAGAACCACCGTGTCTACCTCAAAGCAACTCGAGTTCAAAAGAACCGATTACGGCGGACCCAGTGCAAGGCCGGTTCTAGTTCGTTAAAGGCGCATTTACACAGACAAACTTTCCTTTGATGTTGAAATGCCGACAAACATTTACACGAGCCTCTTGAGCAAAATGTAAAAAAAAAGTTCGAGCAAAATCTTGTACAATGTTAAGCAAAATTTGTTTGAAGTAATGTTGGTATAGAAATTTCTTACAAATTTAAATTTTATAGTTTTATGAGAATTCATTGAACTTAACTGAAAATAGAAAGACTAAGTTTTAAAACAAGGTATTTTTAATTATGCCTTCCGACGGAAAAACTATTTGATGTCGAAATTCACGTTTTACCTCATAAGCAACTTCGATTGATCTGATTTTTATAGGGGATATGCCAGTATACTTGTAACTTTATTGGGGTTGTAAAAAAAACGAGAATAAAAAAATAATAATTGGCACTTATTTATTGCTGTTGCTGGGTTAAGAGAAGGTAAAAACCGTAGACTAGTGAGAGGAGGTTTTGGTCAAATTTACATTGACACACAAAATTACATGACCACAAACCAGGGTCAACGCAGTTTTTTTATGAAAGTTTTAGAACAAATCTTTCCATAAAGAAAGGGCTCTCCGACGCAAAACAAAAAAATTTCCTTGAGTACGCTTTAACTTGTTTATTTCGTTTTATTTTATTGACGCGTAAAACTCGCATTTTGGATTTCACAGCTAGTAGGCCGGCCACCCTTTTGAATCGGAATGTTGCCCCTTTGCATATTGTTAGTTCTGTGTCAGTAATCGACCTTGATTGATTATTACATTAAATTGATAGAGATTCACTTTGTTGATATCTATATCTTTAGCATTTTCATGAACCTTTTGCTTTTTTAAGTAACCCTTGGGGCCTTACACTAACTAGGTAAATCTGGTGTGAGGAATTAAAAAAAAACAATCAAAGCTAAGAGTGAAGTAAAGTTACAAAAATATGTTTAAAAAATATCACCCTCCCCACCACTCCTCATTACCGCTTAAAATTAAAATTTTTGAGTTTTTTGCCGATATTTGAAAAACTCAAAATTTTTTGGAAAAGAAAAATTTTCCTGGATTTTTTTTTAATTTAGGAAAAAAAAGATCGGAAATAAAAAAAACTCGCAAGAAAATTTCAAAAAAACACCCGGGCAAAAAAATCCGGGAAAAACCCTAAGAAAAAATATTATAAGTAACCCAAATCCATGTGGCCAATAATAATGTTTCGCTTGCGTCGGCTTTTTTTCACAAAGATTTAAAATAAAAGTTGGTGTTCCATTTTTTTAAAGATTTGAGATCACTGATCACTGATATGAAATTTTATTTATTATCATCTTTAAAAACATGTTTCCAAAATAGATAGCAATAATTTGCTCAAAAATTTACCCGAACAAAATGTTCAAAGAAAAGCTCACAAAAATGTTCACGCAAAAAATTTTAGATCTTTTGCACGAGCTTTTGTTGAGCATGTTCGTCTGTGTAATTTCGCCTTAAGGTTACAATCTGCCACCAATAACGGAAAATTTGTTCCTGGGAATAGAAAATGTCGCCGTTTGGGAACAAAGTGATTAAGAATTATCTTGTTTTCTTTAAATGCTTATGTTATACATTTTAACGATGAAAATGTGATCTGAATATCTAAAGGGCCATCAGTTGAAAGTTTTTGGACATGCCCTTTAGCAGCTGTTATGGTTATCTTTAATTTTGTCATATAATAACCATAACATCGTAGTGTTAAAATAAAAGTCTTTGGACTGCTTGAAATAACGGAAAGCGTTCGTTAAGTAATTTGCAATAATTGTTATGTCGTGTTATGTTACAAATCTGTAGTAAAATATACCAAAAAAAAATATATAAAAACTAACGATTAGTACAATTTTTATAATCTCTAATTAAATATAACAATTTGCTACTGTGTCGCGCACAATAACGATAACCATAGCAAAGTGGCAAAAAAACCAATCCAAAAACCCTCTATTGATCTCCTACAGGTTGATCTCACTACAAATCCAAGAAAAAGATCAATTTATAAACGCAAAACTTTTAATTTATTTCTGAACAAACACTCTAAAACTAAAAAATATGCCTCAAATCGCGTTTCTTTAGGAAAAGGTTAAGAAAGCAGAACCTTAGAAGGAGGAGAAAATTAAAACTTCAGGAGAAGATTAAAACCAAAAGTGATCACTTTTAATCTTCTCTTAAAGATGCTAACTTTTTTTGCATTTATTTCTAGTAGCAGGGTTTTTTTATTCATTTACTACTATTATTATTTATTGGTACTAATTCTCACTGTCACCATTTTTTTTTCTCGCATCACATACATAACTCAGATTTCGAAGCGCGAGTTTTTGATATTTTTATTTTCTTCTTATTTTATGTATTTCTGGTGGTTGTTGAAGTTACAAATGTTTCTGGGTAGAACTCCCAGAGACAAAAACATGAGTATGAGCTTTTTAAATCGTTAGAACGATTTGGCTAATTCAAAAAAAATATTTACATTTGGTTTAGATGGATTAAAAAAAAATCCAAGGTGGCCGTTTTGTAATGCATTACATTCTTCATATTTTAAAGCATTGTCTTTTTTAGTGGCGTAGGCAGGGCTTTCCTCAAAAGTAATGGTAACCGTAGATCCGGATTTCGTACCATTACCTTTTTTGAGGGAGAGCTCGCTATTTTAATGTTTACAGTGTTGCCATATTGTAGTGCTACACTTTATAGGTGGCAATTTCGTATTTTTGGTATCCCTAAACATGCCCCTACCTATGGTGAAAATCTTAAAGTGTTAGCTCATTTTTTTGTGAGGTCCTATATTTTAATGTCTGGCACTTCCACTAGAAAGCATTTCAGCATGTGGAACTTTTCTTTATTTTGATACATTTAACGTAAAATATAAAAAGCTAAAGGGATCTCAAAATTAGACAAACTGTAATGCCTGTCAAACCATAGGTGACTTGGTTAATTACCCACCTCCTTAAAAATCGAAGAAAATCAGGGCCTACTGTAAGTTTCTAAAATTATTGCATAGATAATAATTCCAGACGTCTGCAAAATTAAGGAGGCTTTGAAAATTAACATCTATTGTGGGATTGTTTATTTTAAACATTATTGCCCCATAAAAAATAAGCCTACTATTGGAATAAAGAAAAAGTCAAATATCTTTAAAAGTACTAAACCGAATTTTATGTGTGATACATAATTTTTAAAGGAATTTTATGTCCATTTTAGAAAGTAAAAAAATAAGGGTCCTTCTATAAGAAAAATACAAACTTCATGATATATCTCAAAAACTAAAAAATTCGAGCCCTATAACTATAAAACTATTTATTAAAAACGCTTGGTAAAGACCAATATTTGTAAAATAAATCGTATGTTAGAAATGTAGAAAAAATTAAGAAAACCGTCCAAAGTTTTGAAAGTTTTTCGATGCAAACCGAACAAGGACATCCCCCTTACTCAAGTTTGGAAAATTCCATACCTAGAATTATATAAATTATTTAATCAAAAATCCAGAGCAAAAATACAAGAACACCCAGAACTCGGTCGAATTTGATCCGATTCGGAAAAATTTTACATCATACGATCGGTATGCAAAAATACTTTTTCACGTTTCACGTATAGTACATATTTCTAGCTCTGCTAGTAGCTGAGTTTTATATAAATGAAGACAAACGCTCGTTCAGCAAATCACCAACACCACGGGTGTTATTAACGCAAAATACAGAAGTGGTCCAGAACCCCAGTAGTTACATGCACTAGCTCACGTAGCGGTTATAAAAATAAAAAAAATGCCTAAATCGTTCAAAAACGTAACACTACAACAATATCATTAATCCTAGAATTTAAAAATTGTTATGCCAACTTTGAATTTTGATCATTATTTTGTAAAAGTGCAAATATCTCGAATTTATGTTAGTCTCCATCAAACAGATATTAAAAAATTTTCAAATAAAAAAAATCGACAATGATCGAACAATTAATTAACTTTTTGTTTCATATTTCTACGACAAACAGTGAAAAAGTTCTAGCGACGTATGAAAACCCAAAAGGGTGGCGATTTATTGCATGTTTATAAAAACATGGTTTTTTGGAGCGGTGTTACATAAAAATCATTGTTCTTCTTATTGCAGGATTGTATCTGACCGACCTAGTCTATATAGACATAGACATGACGCATCCTCACTCTGGAGGCATAGAATCTCAACAACGAACCCTTAAAATAAACAACGTACTCGGAATCATCTCCAACTATAAGCATTCAGACTACACTTACTTGAACAAGATCCCTCACATCGTCGACTATTTAAACTCCATCCGGTACATTGAAAAGTTGCAGAAGTTTGTGGAAAATGATCAATATATAAGTAAGTAAATAAATTAAAAAGTTTCGATAAATTTGTACATACCTTATTATTTAACGACGATACTATAACGACCCCGATCTTTCATTTTCCGGAAAAAGCTTTACCAAAAGTCTTCCAATCAAGTTGGCCTGAAAAAAATAGCAACACGATTTTAATGACTCACTTACGGTCTTGGATAATAATAAAGCTTTGACGTAAAGCACAAGATGGCGCGACAAACGATAAACGTTTATTTTATAAGAGCACCAATTGACGCAAAAATGTGAATTATTTATGTATATTTTTAAGACCATAAATATTTATTAAACGTAAATAAATTCAATATAATTTTAGTACCTAACGAAAAATAAGTCCCGTTAAATTGACATATTACGCATTTTTAAGAAAAAAAAAAACGTTTTTAAAAAATATATATAAAAGGTCTATTAGTAACCTTATTTGTTTTGACGTTTTTAATAGGTTATAAAGGTTGTTGAGTGGGTGTGTTCGCCTTTAATATTTTTAATAATTTCTGAAATTTATGATGACCTTTTCATTGATCCTAGGTAAAGTATAGTACACTAACTCGCATGTTATGGTCATTACACGCTAAAATAAATTAAGACACTCGCCTGCAGCTCGCGTCTTAAACTTAATCTTCGCGCTTAATGACCATCATAGCATGCTTGTTGTGTAAACTACTATTTCCTCACGCTCTTAAAAAAACAATGGTTCCTAACGCTTGCGAAAATATTTTTTTCCGCACTCGACTGCTTGACTACTACGTTGTTCGGTCAATGAAATGGATTTTCTGCCCTTGTTACCAAAATATCTATTTTACGTGAAAATAAGTCAACTTTTTAAATTATGTATATAATTAAATACAGGGTTCCTAAGCAAATCCTTAGGGGGCCAAGCAGCCGTGTATAAGACGCAGACAAACGGAAAAGCCCCAATGTAACCATTGCGCACTGTTTACAGGCTGGGGACTGAGATACATGCAAATGCCTAACCTAAAGCGTTCATACACGGCCGGAGAAATCGACTGAGATATTTCCGTAGAAACTTTATCAAGCAAATAGGACGGGTTGACGCCTTCGCACGTCCAACCCGGGTTTTGCACTTTGATTCGAAATCAAAAAGGAGGAACAGTCAGATGTGGGGCCGTGCACAATTTACGTAACGGTGATTTTACCAATTTTTGACCCCCTCCCTATGTAATGTTTTGTAACGGTTTGGCACGCCACTCTCCTAATATTACGTAACGATTTCAAGACCACTACCCCCCCAAAAAAAAAAAACTTTTCACTTATTTTCATTCCAAATTTTCTTAGTTTCACACAAATGCAAACGCTGTCGAAAACCCCCCTCCCCCCTACGTAACGTTTTGTAACCCCCCTCCCCCCTATGACCATTACGTAATTTGTGCACGGCCCCTGTAGTCCCAGTGGAGGAGGGCGAGAAAATTGATATTTTTTTCTTAAAAATTATACTCTTTAGACCTATTTCTTTGCGTTCCCGAAATTACGTAATTTTTGAAAAAAAACTGTAAGCGGCGCCATTTTTATTTCGTGCTTTGTTTTTCTAACATTTTTGCGTTCGGCTAATTTAATTGAAAAATTTTTGCCTGCGGCGCCCTTTATCTTCTCACTCGAAACCAAGATCCCCCCTTTTAGGAAAACTGATCCCGTCTCTGTTTCTAAATTTTTTCGAATAAAAGTAGAGTATGACCATGGGGGAAATAATTTTTTTCTATGCTATGACGAAAATTTCGAGAAAGTTGAAGAAAAAAATAAAAAAAGTGGCAGAACTCAAGTTTTTCGTAAAAAAAAACGTTTTTTGTAAAGAAACAGAGCAAAATAAATCTTTTCACCCCGTTTTGGGTGTTACAAATATTGGCAGCCCCTTATTTTTCGCTTTTACCCTCCCGCTAGTTTTGAAGAATCGGTTCGCTACATGTTTCGAGATCATGTCATAAAACACCTCGAAAATATCAAATGTAGTGTAGGGCCAGCTTTATTTAAAATCAATAATATCGCAAGCAAAAAGCTCTGCAGGAAAAACGGGCCGTTTATTGATTTCTTTGGCTGCTACTGCTAGCTGCATGGTTTGGCCGTTTCCGGATAGATGTCACTAGTAGAACAGAATGGAAAGAAATTTAATTAAAAGCGAAGATATTTCTTTCTAATGTTACAACCTCACGAGTTTATCGCTCAGTATCGTAAATAATGGACCCTGCCGCCTCCTTTAAGCAAGAAAAAGCTGTGGTTTGGACCTGAAAACATCTAATTTTTAATTAGATTAGATGTTCAAATCTGTCCCCTTCTTGAGCCTCACAATATCTCAATCTATTGTAAAACTCTTGGCGCGTAGCAGCCAACATTTCAGGGGTGATAGAGTTGCCCGCCTCCAAAATTTTCGCCCTCAACTCCTGTATAGTCGTAGGCCGTAAGTGAGGGCGTTGCCAACAACCCCATAGGAAAAAGTCATTTGGCGCAAGATCTGGTGATCGAGGAGGCCATCGGATATTTCCATACGTGGAAATAATTCTGAAATGTGGGATGAACAGCCATCTTGTTGAAAACACAATTCGTCCAAATTTATGTTGAGTTCCCTCAACCGTAGTAAAACCTGGTGTTGGAGAAGATCAACATATTTTTGGCTATTCAAATTCCCTTCAATGAAAAAGGGTCCAATAATGTGATCCCCGACAATACCGCTCCAAACATTTAATTTTTGAGGATGTTGCGTTCTAACACTTGCGTGCAGATGTTTATTTTCGCGGGACCAATAGCGGCTATTTTGTGGATTGTGAGAGCTATGAAGTTCAAATGTTTTCTCGTCACTAAACAAAACTTTTGATAGGAAATTTTCGTTCCTGTCACATTTATCCCTTATAACCTCACAATATTCTAACCGTCGAAAATAATCACCTGGTTGCAATTCCTGCGACTTCCCAATCTGAAACGACTTGTAGCCGTATTTTTTTAGGATCCATTGGCAAGTACTGTTGGGAATATCCAGTGCCTCCGCAATCGGTTTCGTCGAACATGGTTCATGTGCCTCAACGTAAGCGCATACCATTTCGTCTCGTTCCACCCTGTGTGGAAGAACGGGATGCTCTGGTATTTCGCCGTCGTGGTAACACTTTCTACAACCATTTATGCACCCGTACCTTTCAAAACGATGATAAATGTTGTAGACAGTTTGAGCCACAGGAACCGGTCGATCTGGAAACGCAAAAACAAAAAGCCTAATGACCTCGTCCGCACTGTCACTTTTTATTTAGTTTTTAATAATAAAAATATTTTCTTCTCGAGTATACGGCATTTTAAAAACACAAAATTTACGAAACTGAAGCGACTCGAAAGGAAATAAAAATGCAATGCCTGTGAATCCCAGTTTTTCCTCGATCATCTCATGGTGTGGCCGCCATCTAGCGGAATTTGCAGACATCTTGTCAACGGTTATTATTGCAACTATGATTTATGCTCACAATGAAAGAGTGGTGACGATTTTTTCTCATGAAAGCAGTCCGGGATAATAACAAACTGGCACCATTGCTCAATATACCTGTTTCTTTTGTGCGCGCAGAACTTTCTATGCCATTTCTGTTTGATTTATTGAAATCCTATCCCTAAGGAAAATCTTAGGAACCCTGTATTGCAAATCATTTATAGACCATTCTGACGAAGATGTTGCAGAACCGTCAAAAACCACTCGTAATTTTGTGGTTAAGCTGATTCTTTTAGGACCCCATGATGAGGCAAAATGATTTAACGATTCATACTCATTAATAATTTTTTTATACTTAATTTCAAAATTCTTTTTTGAAGATAATTTTTGTTCTAAATAACCAAAACGTTTCAAAGCAACTTGATAAGAATCTCCCAATAAATATTTAGGGTATTTCAAAGGAATGCGTACCACAAATCTGACTTCATCATCTCTAAAAGTAGTCCGTTCAAATATCGTCTCACACTCCCAAGTCATCAGGTGACATTTTACATTCACTAGGCACATTCTCAATTTCCCAAAACTTTTTCAACTGATCATCTTCTGAAAATTCTTTTTAAAACAAATGACAGTGTCTTTGTGAAACTGGAGAAACAATAGGACAAACCCCTGTTACAAGCTACCCAAATTTTGTATTTTGTAGCAATGGTAAATGTTTGCCTAATTTGATCCTACCAACAACCAATAGTTCCCAGAATAATCCACAACCAATGAACATATCAATATTTTGAGGTTCAAAAAATCTAGGATCTGCCAAAGGAAGATTTTCTGGAATTTTCCAATTTTTTATACCAATCTTAAAATTAGGCAATTAATTAGAAATTGTTGGAACTACATAACATTGAATAGTAGTGTTAAAATTACTTGTTGTAGAAAAATTAGACAAGCTGCACCATTTGGTGATATTTGTTGATTTTGAATCAAACAGTTGCAAGTTCAATTTATCGCTAAATTCTTTGGACGCAAAATTGGATTGAGCACCACTGTCAAGTAAAGCTCTGCATGAATAAAAATTGTTATCTTTTCCCTTTACTTTAATCATGACAGTTGAAAGCAAAGTTTGTTCATCCAAATTTGGATTCACATGAAAATTATAAGTAGAAGTAGTAGCTTCCTCGTTTTCAGCATTTGATTTATTTTCTTGCGTTAGCGGAGTTTCAACTATTTGTACAGTAGATGTTTGAGGAAAATTCTTACATAATAAATTATTATGCTTACCATTGCATTTTTTACAGGGACCCAAAAAACATCTATCTTCTGAATGTGATGTTCCTTAACAATTCATACAAAGTTTTAATCGTTTGACGTTGTCAATCCTTTCAGATATGGCAAGCCTTTTAAATTTTTCGCAATTATAAATAGCATATAAATCTTGGCAAAAATTGCATTTTAACGTACTATTTACTGTAATTTTTTTTGACTTTTGTTATTAGATTTTTCAAAATTATTACAACCAATTTTAAGTGTCTCCAAAAGATCAGCTCTAGAACGTAAAAATGTTATAATTTCATTCCATTTGGGTAATTCGTTTTTTGATTTATAAGCTTCCCATTCACGTAACGTAGATTTGTCAACCATGGAAGAAACGATAAAAATAAGTAATGCGTCCCAGTGATCTACGGGTTGTTTTAACTTGCTAAAGCTCTCATGTCTTTGGAAACAATATCAATTAATTGTCTTAAATGAGACGCAGATTCTTTTTGAATGACTTCAATATTAAAAATGGACTGTATATGATTATTTACGAGTAATCTTGAATTATCGTATCTTTCACAAAGAAGTTTTCACGCATCTGAATAATTTTCATTTGAAAAATCTAACGACTGAATAACTTTTGCTGCATCGCCTTCAAGTGAATCTTGAAGGTGATGTAATTTAGAAATCTTACTTATTGAAGCGTTTTGATGCACCAATGAACTAAATAAATTTTTAAATTCAAGCCACCTGTTATACTTACCGTCAAATTTTGGCAACTTTATGGCAGGCAACTTAACATCGTTGGAATTATTATTATTTTTAACATCATTACGAGTACTTTTTTCGTTTGTTTTATTCAAAAACGTTTTCAAAGTTGATAAGGATAAATAATACCTTTCCTCAAATGTTTCGCGCTCCAAAATATGCTCGTCCACTAACAGCTCATCACATATGCTCTCAATCTGGGTCTGAAGCTGGTCAAAGTCCTCATAAAGCTTCTGGTAATTTGTGTACCTCAGTTGTAAATAGGTTATGTCTGGCACTTGTTCTTCAGACTCTAAATTTTGAACAAACAATTCAAGGTTAGCCAACTTATTAAAGAACACTTTTCTAGTTCTTATACAGGGTTCCCAAGATTTTCCTTAGGGATAGGATTTCAATAAATCAAACAGAAATGGCATAGAATGTTCTGTGCGCACAAAAGAAACAGGTATATTGAGCAATGGTGCCAGTTTGTTATTATCTCCTGACTAAATTAAAAATTAGATGTTTTCAGGTCCAAACCACAGCTTTTTCTTGCTTAAAGGAGGCGGCAGGGTCCATTATTTACGATACTGAGCGATAAACTCGTGAGGTTGTAACATTAGAAAGAAATATCTTCGCTTTTAATTAAATTTCTTTCCATTCTGTTCTACTAGTGACATCTATCCGAAAACGGCCAAACCATGCAGCTAGCACTAGCAGCCAAAGAAATCAATAAACGGCCCGTTTTTCCTGCAGAGCTTTTTGCTTGCGATATTATTGATTTTAAATAAAGCTGGCCCTACACTATATTTGATATTTTCGAGGTGTTTTATGACATGATCTCGAAACATGTAGCGAACCAATTCTTCAAAACTAGCGGGAGGGTAAAAGCGAAAAATAAGGGGCTGCCAATATTTGTAACACCCAAAAAGGGGTGAAAAGATTTATTTTGCTCTGTTTCTTTACAAAAACCGTTTTTTTTTACGAAAAACTTGAGCTCTGCCACTTTTTTTATTTTTTTCTTCAACTTTCTCGAAATTTTCGTCATACCGTAGAAAAAAATTATTTCCCCCATGGTCATACTCTACTTTTATTCGAAAAAATTTAGAAACAGAGAGTGGCGTGCCAAACCGTTACAAACATTACATAGGGAGGGGGTCAAAAATTGGTAAAATCACCGTTACATAATTTGCTTGTGTTACAATGAAGAAACGAAATTCTCAAAGTAAAATAATACATTCTAAAAACCAAAAAGATTCTCCCAGTCAAAAAAAAATTAGAGCAAATGTTCGAAAAGTCCTCCTTGCTCGGCTAGATAATAAGCGAGCCTATTATAAAAACCCCTTCTAATGTTTCCAAGCATGTTAGAGGTGATAGTTTGAAAAGCTTCTTCAATTTTAATCCGAAGTTCTTCCAAGATCGGGTGATCGAGCTGGCCATAAAATAGTTCCCCGTGTACTGATAACCCGATTACATTATCAAGATATTCCCTAACAAGGCCAACATTGTCAGCGGGATAACCATCTTGTTGAAACCATGTTTCACCAAATCTCACACCTAACAACCGCCTAGCACTTGGAATAATATGCTACTGCAGTAGATCCAAGTATTTAAAACCATTCAAATTGTCGTCAATAAAAAATGGTCCAGTTACGTGATACTCTGTTCTTACGTCAAAATACAAATGCAAATTTTCTCTCGACCAATATCGAACGTGTGTTGGGTTATGACGATTCAATAATGAGAAGAAGATGCAAAGAATAGATCTCAGAAAGTTTTCATCACGATTAGCCCTTTCCATCATTGTTTCGCAAAATTCCGTATGACGATAGTTGTCCTCCCGAAAAATTTGAAGCGTTTTTGACGTTTTGTAAGAATGATAACCATTCTTTTTGAGAACACGTAAGACAGTGGCTAAAGACGTATCAACTGCTCGTCATTCAAAACAGTGGGTTTTTATGGTTTCTTGGCGCTACACAACTACATTTTTCAAAATTCTGCACAAACCTATGAATCGTTGATAAACTAGTTTCTGGGTGATTTACAATTTTTCGGCAACTTCGTAGACATCCATTTTTAGTTTTAAAAATGTATTATTTCACTCAAGAACTTACCAAACTGTTTCTCGAGCAAGGCAGAAATAAAACAAAATAATAAAAATGAAATAAATTTCCAAAAGATAACACTGCAGCGTGCTTCGAATCCACCTCGTTCGTACGGCACGGAGAGTAAATTGGACTTGATTCCCCCTATGTTCGCAGTAGCCTGGAGCTCATTGTATGAATGCAGCAGTTCTACTTTGAAAATCAAAACCATTTTGATTATAAAAACAATTGTGTATAAAACGGCATTCATGGTGAAGGGAATAAGCTTTAAAATCTTGTAAAATATTCCTGTGTTTTAAAAAATATCTTTTATTTTGAGAATATAGTTATCTTCCATAAAAGTTTCGGTATTTATTACCAGCCGGTTGGTCTGTCTAATCTGTCTAGGATGTTACATATATGGCTACTTTGATCAAATTATATTTCTGACTGATGGGTTTATCTAGGGATACCAAGTTTTAGTTTTTTTTTCAGTGGGCTTGTGGGAGGAGGGCTTAAACTCACCGTTGGGTGCGCCAATGCTAAAAATTGTAAAATATCGCGTCAGATATTAAGGAGGAAAAGGTTTGGGCAAAGGGGGCGCTAAACGTCATCGTAAAGTTTTAAGAGACAACATCCAGGGCATTACCAAACCAGCCATTCGTAGATTGGCTCGTCGTGGAGGTGTCAAGAGAATATCTGGATTGATTTATGAAGAGACACGTGGCGTACTGAAGGTCTTCCTGGAAAACGTTATCAGGGATGCCGTCACCTATACTGAACACGCTAAACGTAAAACTGTCACCGCCATGGACGTAGTATATGCTTTGAAAAGGCAAGGACGTACCCTATACGGTTTCGGAGGTTAATATCTATACTTACTAGGTATAGCACATAAAAAAACAGCTATAGAATTTTTACCTACGTGACTTAGAGTTAAAAATAAATAAATTTTTTTAGCCAGTGGGGTACAATGAGGAGAGGAATCTTCAAAATACTTTTTTATATATGTTGGGTATCAATCGTGTGAGCTTAGGTGCCTATCAACTGTCAGAGTATTTTTAACCATATACTTCAACTTTATCTTACAGATAAAGACGGGTCGAGGCAAATCCTTGGAGTCGTTGGAGGATCCCGGCGAAAGGACTCACCACACATTTTCCCAAGATAACACGCAGACGTTTTATTATCAGCAACAGATCGGATGGCGTCCCAGATCTTATGATGACGGTGACATCACGCCCACTAACGAAAATGGAATATTGTATGAAGGTGGTAAGTCTGATTCATTGCATAGGGTGATTAAAAAAAAACATAACTAGAAATAATATATTTTAAATTTTAAGTTGCAAATGTCAAAAATGACTCATTGTAAAATTCTAAGACAATTTTAAAAAGTTGAAATTTCTCACACCCCATGAAACTTTCTAGTGTGCCACTGGCATAAAAATTATGACCTTTTTTAGTAAAAATAGAACGCGATTCAAAATATTTTCGCGTCATTATTTCACCAAATTTTAAAGTGACACATTTTTATGTTTCTTAATAATGAAGCTTTCAAAAAACAAATATTTTTTGAGACAGTGTTTTGACAAGTTAGAACTTTTTAAAATTTAGAAAATGTGATTTTTAACACTTGTTACGTAACGTTTATGTTTAGGTTTTTTTAATCCGACCATTGGTTATAAAACTATGGTCAATCACTTTTTGTGTCCTGCCACCCTATATAAATAATATCAAGAGTAATAGGTGCCCCTTTTTTTTATCGATCCAATGCTCAAACTAAAATGTTGTGTTTCTTTTATCATTTTAGGAGGCACCTTACCCCGTCCAAGAGGTATAATCCGATCAAGACCCATAGCGAAAATCAGTCCCAAAGCCAACCTATTCCCGGATTTCGAAAAACCACAGTTTAACCCGGAGAAGTACGGCAATCCTCAGTACAAAACGTTGCCCAGGGAGTTGATCGACGGCAACAAATATCAAATGCATTATGGTAGCCCGTTGATGGGAAAAAAGGTGTGTAAACGACTGTCAAAATTGGCACAAATTTTGCAAATCTATTTTGACGAACTTCTACATATCCGATCATCTTAAAATTTGGTAATTGCTTTATAGTTCTGGTGACAATACAATATTATAAGAAAACTACGTTGTGGGGGGGGTGGCTTTGTTAAGAGAGGTAAGACGGGAACGATGAATTTAAAAATTCAATAATGATTAACTTTTTAACGAAAGCTGCTACGAATGTTCAGTTTTAAATGTTATGTTCCAATTAATATTTCTAATTTTGGCAGTTGAAACTACGTAGGTGGGAGGTGGTTAAGTGGTTGTGAGAGAGTTTTGAAAATTAATAACTTTTCAGCCAAAGATGCTACAAATATGTATTTTTCAGTTTTACTAAATATTTCTTAATTTTGGTTAAATGACTATGTATTCTGACTAAAATAATGTCGTTTTTTGACAGATTCCACCTAATCCACCCAAACCGTGTGGAACTGAAACGACGACCACTGTTAAAATCCACCACGCACAAACGTCAAGCCCGTTGCCTTTGCCCGCCTATCCGAGTTCTGACAGCTTAAGCATATCTTTGGATAGTCAGGTACATATTTTGCTAACAAAAAGAAGGGAAGACGAAAACCACATTTAAAAAAAAAACAAAATAAAAAAAATGCGTGTGCAGTACAAAATTTCGTACCTTTTTTAAATTATAATAGTGGTTTTTTAAAAAGAAGGCATATATAGTAAATTTTTTCACAGGGTGATCTGCCTCTACCTCCCCCTCCAGCACCCGGGACGCCTCCTAGTTCGTCGCATTGTAAACTGAACACGTCCCAGTCGTGGGGCGCCGAGGAGCAGGAGTTGATTAAGTCGTTATCGTTGCAGCACAGGAACGGATCGGATGCCAGTTTTAAGGTAAAAACACTATTTTATACACTTTAAAGAATTAATCTAGTACCTCAATTCTCCCTCACTTTACTCAGCTTTGAAAAATAATGTAAAAAAAATGTTTTTTTAAAAATTTTATGGATGGCTATACGTGTCTGCTGCGACTATTAAATCTTAATTTAAAATACGTACGAATCTTTTTTAGTCGAGTTCAAGCACGGAATCCGATTCGCTGCCGTTTGCCAACGAGAATGCTGGTACGATCCGGACCCGAGCCAATACGAGACAGCCCGAGTACCACCGAGCGTCGCCTCAGCCGAGGGGCGGCCTTCCTCCCCATCCGTCCCCCACTCCGAACCGGCCGCAGAGCGTGGCCGGTACTAGGCCGAGCAGTTCAAGGTAAATACACGAGAAAACTGGTAAAAAGTTGAATTGGGGAACCATTTTAGCCATTCGTACTAATATTGGGATCGTCAAAATATATCTATTTTTTGTCATAGGGTCTTCCTGTCTAACACGATTACTCAACAAGCGCTTTACCGATTTTTATCAAATTTGCACAAAAATCCTTTCTCACCAGACCCATAGCTGATTATTTTTTGATAGGGGTGGGGGGTTGGCAAGAGGGTAGGAGGGGATTAAACTTTTTTTAAATTTGCAACTCACGAACCGTAGCAGCTAGCGACACGCGGTTTTCACATTAAGATTGGCATTGGCAACCAAAAAAAATGTTTAGTTTAATTTTTTTTAAAGATTTTATGGATGGCTATACGTGCCGGCTGGCGCCATTTTTTTAATCAATTTTAAAATTAATTAGTTACCAAACTAAGCGATTAATTTTTTTTTTCATTTTTATATTTATATGGTCTTTTTGTTGTCCTTTCTTGACAGGTAGCTTAACAGAAGGCTCAAAACAGGGCTTCCTTATTCGGCACGATTTTTTTCGAGAGGCCATTAGGCCTCAAATGAGTTTATCGAAAAAAACTTAATTCTCATTTTTGTGTTGTCTTTAATTTACGGGATCCGATTTTTTTCTGTTAGTTTTTCCACATTTAAATGTAAAACATGGAGCACAACCAGTGGCTCTCTCTTACCACTTCTCTAGGTTTTCCAAAATTAGCAGTCTATGACCAATTGCTAATATATGACCAAAAATTTTGCATAGTATAGGGTGGGCCACAAAATTCCACACTTTTTGGATTGGCTATTACTTTTGACATAAGTGCTCGATTTTTAAAGGTATTAGTTTTTTTAGATAGATGAAACGTGATACTTTTTCGATTCAGTTGAAAATTTAAAATTTCTCAAAAAAAAAAGATGGCGGACAGTTTTAAAAAAGGTGTAATTTTCACCCCCCCCCCCCCCCCTGAAAAAATTGTATGTGCGACAATGAACAAACTTTAAAGCTTTCACTACAAATGCTCGTTGTTTATGTGTATATTGACGTATCACTTATTTAAATCGGTTAAGAAATGAAAAAGTTATAAGCTTCTAGTGCTTCTATGAGTGTTTGGGCTTAACATTGGAAAAAATCACAAAATTACATATTTTTTTAATTTGCTGTAAATTTTGGCCTGATTAGTTAATTAAAAAAAAAATATTGTTTAAAGAGACAGAACATGAGGGTTGCATCTGTTTGTTCAAAATTTGACATTAAATTAAAATCAGGATGGGGGATAGTTTTAAAAAGGGTTAGCTTTTATACGTCTTATTTTTTTAAAAGTAAGACACTGGACAAAATAGAAATTAGTATTTCCAAATCTCTCTTTTTTCTTCGTATATCGAAGTATCGCCTAATTAAATCGGATAAGAAATAAAAAAGTAATGGGTATTTAGATTCTTAGTATTTTTCTTAATTAAATAATTAGGTCAAAAGATATAGCAAATGGAAAATGTATGTAATTTTATGATTTTTTTCAATGCGAAGCCAAAACACTCGTAGTCAAAAAACTTATAACTTTTTTATTTCCCAACTGATTTAATTAAATGATACTTCAATATACACAGAAACAATGAGCGTTTGTAGGGAAAGCTTTAGAGTTTGTTCAGTGTCGCACATACATTTTTTTCAAGAGGGGTGAAAATTATACATTTTCTAAAACTCTCCGCCATCTTGAATTTTTTGAAAATTGTAAATATTTAACCGAATCGAAAAACTCTAACGTTTTATCTTTTTAAAAAGCCAATATATTTCAAAATCGAGTAATCATGTCAAAAGTTATAGCCAATCCAAAAAGTGTGGAATTTTGTGGCCCACCCTATACTAGTTTTAGGTCCAGTTAGAAGTAAGGTTAAAATTCGGGATTTGAACAAATTAAAGCAAATTAAACACAAACTGGAAAAAAATACATACTTTAGTTCGAGTGAGGTTAAAATTTAAACATACAAACAAAACACTAAAATAAGGTATAATAAAGTAAAATTAAAACAAATAAACTATTTCAAATAAAATTAATTAAAATAAACTAAGATACAGTTAAACAAAATAAAATATAAACCAATAAAACCAGTTTTACTATAAGAACAAATCTTGTTTTGTATAAGTGTTTCTCAGGCTTATATAATTTTTTTCTTATAGATCGGAGCCAGTTGATGTCTTAAACGATATCGGCAATATGTTGGCAAATTTGACAGATGAACTAGACGCCATGTTGGAAGAAGAGAAAAGGCAGCAATGAATAGAAGACAGATAAATTTTGATGAGATAATTTAGTTTAGGCTAGGTTAGCAACATTCTTTATTTTTAAAATATTTGGAAAATTTTATGTTTCTTTTGGTGCTGTTTAAATTAGGTTGGCGATATTTTAGCAAGATCTCAAAATTTATATTGTTTTTTACAACTTTTATTTTATTTATGTCCTTGTTATTTTCTTAAACAACCTTTGTGTTTTGCGTACATTCTTCGTAATGTACATCTGTCTTATTGTAAACATGGTCTGTATTTTTATTGCCTGTTTTCACATAAAAAGAATGATGCAGCACATTATTTTTGTAAATGATTATAAAATAGTTATGTCTGTAAATAGATTCGGAAGATGTAAAAATGTAATTTTTTTTATTTAATTTTTCTTTTGCGTTTACTTCTCGTTTTAAATTTAAAAAAATAAGACTCGCATTCCCGAAAAACGTGCATTGTTATCACTATATTTTAGCAAAAGAAATGATGATGTACACTCATTATCTAAAGAAAATTACCCTTGCAATGCGAGCGATAATTCTTCCAAGTTTAGTCAACGGACTAATATCAAAATTTGTACATACCTAAAAACACATTTTTTAGCCTTTAGAAGCTAACAAATATTAAAAGAACGTGTACAGTCCTACTTTATAAATATTTAGTATACGTTTTATAGGTAAAAAAACAGAATTGTATATTTAGTAATATCAGTAAAGAAAAATAATAGTCTGTGGTTTAATACTTTTACACTGATGGAAACGTAAAGTGAATTTTAGTCGCTTTAGAGTAATAGATCAAATTATTTTTTGAGAAAGAACAAATGCTAGCAAATCTTTTAATGGATGGCTGACATTAACAAATAAATTACTATTCAAGTCAAAAGTCTTGGGTTTTTAAAATATTTGCTTAAAAAATATACAGTTTGTCCAAAAAGTAAAAATATCCCTAAATATATCCAAATCGAAAGAGGCAGAAAAGTTTTTTTTAATGGAATACCTTTTATATTTTTGCAAATTTAAATAGGGATTTTCTTTCTAATTTCATGGTAACTTTTTCTCTAACGTTTTTTAAATAAAATGGCAAAATCATCTTTATAAGACCAAAAAAATCACGAGTAAAATACTATAAATACATAAAACTAAAAACAATGAAAGTTCGAAACTTTAGTTTACTGTCAAGTTTAAAATTGACTACCACCTTCAAACAACAAGAAAAATCATATCCGGTGATTCGTCTAACTCTTGAACAGTTTTTGCCATTTAATTTAAAGTGGAAAAATTAACAATATTTTGGCATTTTTGGAATTATGTAAATTTGACAAAAATAATTGCAATATGCACTGGCTAGATAAATATTTTTTTTTTTACTTTCGATTAAAATTTACTCTTTTTTTTCGCATGTTATTGATCTTTTTGGAATATCTTTATTTCTGTTAACTGCTTTATTGCTAGAAATTATAATCTTACAAGATGTGCTACTTACCTAACATTTTAATGAAATGCATTACCTCTGCTTACGTATTTTATAATTTTTATTGTTGTTTTTAAAAATAATAATTATAATGATAGCTGTTATGTAATCCCAAGAATTGTGCAGGATTTTCCTTATTACTTTTAATTATATATGGGTTATTTGTTAAAGTATAGATTAAATAATAAACTAAAATTAGAAAAAATTAGCGTTTTTTTAATTTCTGAGAACCGGTCTATGAATAGCGATTGACCTCTAGCTTATTCATATCCCAAAATACGATATTTTTCACGTTTCGGCTTTTATTTTTAAAAAAGTCGGGACGTTATAAGAAGTCCGTTAAGTAATAAAACTTCTTGACCAGGCTAGACGGCGGTTCCCAAACAATAATTTACATTTAGGTATGTTTACAAAAGGCATTTTCTAAACAAAATAATTTAAAGTAGGTATTAAAAAAAAATAGTTTGAGTAAGAGTTCATTAAGGGGAGTAAGGATAGTGATGGGAATATAACGCTCAGAACAGTTGAAGACCATGCTCTAGCCTCTCTAACAAATGCCAACCTTACCTTCTCGTGGTGCTCCCTTTCTAAAACAGACTACGCTCTGGCGACCGAATATGGACTGTAATACATAACAAAAACACTATTCTAGTTCTATGATACAAGTCAAATTCTAACCCTATACGTTATATAGCGTTCTTAATACAAAAAAAACTTATTTAAAATCTTTCATCGGCTGCAACTTGCACAATATGTTGTTGTTCTTCAACAAGTTCTTCATGTGACATACTCAGCTCCTCGAGGTGATTGATCCCATCTTTCATCTTTGCTTCGAAGTCAAATAAGATGTATTTTCCAAAATACCTATTACAGAAAAATAATTTAAGTAAGGTTTCAATTCAAATTTAGAGATGGCAGAGAACACCCGTTTTTTGAATGGCAATGATTTTAAAATTACAAAATACAGTGGTATCAAAACCTGGGCGAACCGGAACTTTTGCTGAAAAATCGGGACTATCCGGAACGGATTTTTTCCCCGGGACAAATGGTTAAAAATCGGGACTGTACCGGCCAAACCGGGACGGTTGGTCACTTTACATAAGGGTAAAGTTGTGCAGAATTACCAATGTGCCAATTTTCTGAGATATATTAGAACTTTCTTGCTTTTAAATATAAAACTCAAAGAACAACTACTACAATATTTTGTGCAATTTTTTTTATATTTTTTTCCAAATTTTTTTTTTCAATTTTTTTTTTATCAAAATTTTTTTCGAAACTTTTTTCCAAAATTTTATTGCCATTTTTTTTTCCTTCTTAAAAGCTTTGGACCAAGAGAAGTACCAGGTTACCTAGGTTTTCTGGTGTGCTGAACATAGAAAAAATAAATTTTGAACAAAATTTCAAAATTCACATTTTTGATTCAAGTTTTCCCGTAACCCAATCCAGTTACAAGGCTAATATTTTAGAAGTAGGATGGCAATATCCATAGAACTTATAGGAATTAAAATCATTTATTAAAGAAATTTTGAAAAAAATTCCGACCAAATGGGTACCCTAAAATCGCATATTTTCAGGTTTTAAAAATACCTCCCATTGATTTATTAAATCACTTTATAGCTTATTTTATACATTTTGGCACCTTCTTTATTCTGATGAAAATAATAGACCTCTTTTCAAATTGGTTTAGGAGCTACCGGATGTCAAAATAAACTCAGTTTTGAATTTTGGGGCATTTTTTAGTTTTGATTTTTCAATATTTCGCCTAAACTTTAAGCTTTGGACCGAGAAAATGTTAGAAATGTTTACTTACATTTGTTTTGTTTTGAAAAGTTCATTCGAGGTTAGGTTATAAATTGACAATCAGCTGATGTTTAGGGCTAACAGAAAAAGCATGGCGTATGCAGGCTGTAGTTTGTTTGGTTGTTTATAGGTGGAGCCATAGGTTTTTACAGAGCGGGGAGTTTTTGGGGATTTTTGTAGTTGTCCGCTATTCTGAATTAAAAGTGGAATGATAATATAAATAAGTTGGTATTGACAAAATTCCCCTAACTCTATGGAAGGCAAAAAACTAGTCATTCCGGTTGTATAACAGCACTGAACAAATCAAAACACTATATTTTTAGCAAAAACACACAAAAAAAACGAAAACACTTTATTTTGACTAAAAAAACAACGGTGTAACATCCTAGTAACTTTTGTTTTGGTTCAAACAAGTGTGTGGCTAATAAAAAAAAGTAGGCAAATATATATCATGTTTACAGGGGGACTTGAAACCCATCTAAAAATGATATAACTTTACTTTTTCTATTAACAAAAATTTAAAAAACCAAAAAATTTTAATATATTATGAGAAATCATGGTAAAAAATACCAATTACTGATTGTGGAAAAGACACAACAAAAACAAAAAAGAATGTCAAATCGATTCGATTGATGTGACTACGTTCTTTAGGCGGTCATTTTTGTGAAATTTCTCAGGGGGTATTATCATTCCACTTTTGTTAGTTTTACTTTCGTGGTACTGGTTTAGTTTACACAAAAATTCACATTTTTGCGTAAACTAAACCAGTCACTAGTCTGGGGCAAATTAATTTTTTAAAGAAATTTTGATGAAATTTCCGACCAATTGGGTACCCTAAAATCGCATACTTTCAGGTTTTAAAAATACTTTCCATTGATGTATTAAATCATGTTATTGCTTATTTTACACCTTTTGGCACCTACTATATTCTAATGTAAATTTTGGTCCTCTTTTTAAATTTCTTTAGGAGCTACCGACTTTCAAAGTGAACTCAGTTTTGGATCTCGTGGCATTGTTAGTTTAGACTTTTTTTTATTTTGCCTAAACTAATAGCTTAGGACCAAGAAAAGCACCAGTTTACCTAGGTTTTCGGGCGCGCTGAACCTAAAAACAATAACAGTTTGAGTTTATCTGCAGTAGGAAAAAAGTTTACAAAATTTTGACAAAAATTTAAAAATTCACATTTTTGATTTAAGTTTTCTCGTAAACCAAACAAGTTACAAGGCTAATATTTAAGAAGCAGTATGACCTTTTCCATAGTAGGATTTACAGGGATTAAAATAGGACAAATTCATTATTCAAAAAAAAGTTGTGAACAAATTTCCGACTAAATGGGTACCATAAAATCGCATATTTTCATGTTTTAAAAATACTTTCTCTTGAGTTATTAATTCACTAAAGCTTATCTTATATCTTTCGCCACTTGTTGTATTCTCGTGTTAATTATAGTCCCCTCTTTAAATTGATTTAAGAGCTACCGGTTTTCCAAGTGAACTCAGTTTTGGATTTCGGGGCATTGTTTTAGTTTTGATTTTTTTTATTTCGCCCTAAACTAAAAGCTTTGGACCAAGAAAAGTACCAGTTTACCTAGGTTTTCGGGTGCGTCACTGGAAACAATAACAGTTTGAAGCTATCGGCAATGAAAAAAAAAATTTAGAAAACTTTGAAAAAAAAATAAAAAAAACACCTTCGATTTAAGTTTTGTCGTAAACTAAAACAGTTACAAGTCTAATATTTTAGAAGTAGAATGGCCAAATCCATAGGACTTATAGGAATTAAAATATGGCAAATTAATTTTTTAAAGAAATTTTGAAAACAATTCCGACCAAATATGTTGTTATCCATAAGACTATCAGGAATTAAAATGGCAGTTATTTTTCAAAAAACTTGTGAAAATTTTTTTTCCAGAAATTTTTTAAAAAATTTTAGGAAAAAAAAATAAAAAAAAAATTGGAGCAAAAAAAAAATTAAGAAAGAAAACTGGAAAAAAAATCCTGAAAAAAAAATACTTCAAAATTTAGTTTCCTAAAATTTTATTTTTTTTCTTAAGTTTTTCTCCCAATTATTTCGAAATAATTTTTTTTTAAATATTTTTTTTGCCAAATTTTTTTCCATATTTTTTTTATAAAAATATATACTAAAATTTTTTTTCCGATATTTTTTTTAGCGAAATTTTTTTGTTTCAACATTTTTTTTTGGAAAATTATTTTTTTCCTTTATATTATTTTTCAAATTTTTTTTTTGCCAATTTTTTCTTTCAAAATTTTTCTTCCAATTTTTTTTGTTATATTTTTCATTTAATTTTTTTCTCCAATTTTTCCTTTAATGTTTTTCTCAAATTTTGTTCCCAAAAAATTTTTTTATTTCTTTTAATATTTTTTATTATTTTTTTTATAAGAATTTTATCAAAATTTTTTTTTTCAATTTTTTTTCCAACAATTTATTTGGGTATTTTCTTCAATTTTTCTTTCCAATTTTTTATTACATTTTTATCTCCAATTTTTCGTTTCTATTTTTTTTTGTAAAAATTTTGGTATTCAAGTTTTTTTCCCAACAATTTTTTTGAAAATTTTTTTTTCCTATTTATTTTTAATTTTTCTATTAAATTTTTTATTATATTTTTCTCTCCATGTTATTTTTTTTGCCAACAATTTATTTTTGTTTTTTCTCCAATTTTTTTTTCCAATTTTTTATTATATTTTTATCTCATTTTTTTTTAAATTTTGGTAGTCAAATATTTTTTTCTCAACAATTTTTTTGTGAAATTTTTTTTCGCATTTTTTAATTTTTCAATTTTTTTCTTTCAAAATTTATTTTTAATATTTATGTTAAATTTTTTATTATATTTTTCTGTCCATATTATTTTTTTACAAATTATTTTGTTCTTATTTTTTTTTCTTATTTTTTTGTTCTAAAAATTTTGTTAATTTTATCTTTCACAAAAAAATTATTGGGAAAACAAATTTGGCTACCAAAATTTTTTCAGAAAAAAAAAATAGAAAAAATTTTTATATTTTCTAAAATAATATAATAAAAAGTTGGAAAAAAAAACGGAAATAAATTGTTGGGAAAAACCGACGTGAACCTAACGTTACCGATGCGAACCCAACATTAAACCAGCCAATTGAACCCAAAAATTAAAAAGAGGGATATAAAACATAAATTGAAAAAAAGGAGACTATAAGATATATACAAAAAAAATTAAAAAAAAATTATTAAAAAAAAATAATTCTAAAATATATTTAAAAAATTGGAGAAAAATAAATTGACAAAAAAAAATTAAAAAAAAATATATAAAAAAATTATGGAAACATAAAATTAACAAAATTTTTACAAAAAAAAAAAAAAAATAGGAACAAAAAAATTTGTAAAAAAAAATATTGAGAGAAATATATAATAAAAAAATTAACATAAAAATTAAAAAAAAATTTTTTGGATTTTCTTTTTCCACTTTCTTTCTAAAATTTTTAATTTTTTTTTTCTTCAAATGTTATTTATTTTTAATTTTTTTTTTGTTACAAATTATTTTTCCATCAATTTTTTTTGATATATATATTTTTTTTTAAATTGTTTTTGTCCATATATTTTATACTACGGTACATTAGTAAATTTTAGAATTATTTTTTTAAATTTTTTTTTTGTATAAATTCGCGACGGTAAGGTTGGGTTAGCGACGGTAAGGTTGGGTTCGCGACGGTAAGGTTAGGTTAGCGACGGTAAGGTTAGGTTCGCGACGGTAAGGTTAGGTTAGCGACGGTAAGGTTAGGTTCGCGACGGTAAGGTTAGGTTCGCTACGGTAAGGTTAGGTTCGCGACGGTAAGGTTAGGTTCGCGACGGTAAGGTGGGGTTACCGACGGTAAGGTTAGGTTACCGACGGTAAGGTTAGGTTAGCGACGGTAAGGTTAGGTTCACGACGGTAAGGTTAGGTTAGCGACGGCAAGGTTAGGTTCGCGACGGTAAGGTGGGGTTACCGACGGTAAGGTTAGGTTACCGACGGTAAGGTTAGGTTACCGACGGAAAGGTTAGGTTAGCGACGGTAAGGTTAGGTTCGCGACGGTAAGGTTAGGTTCGCGACGGTAAGGTTAGGTTCGCGACGGTAAGGTTAGGTTCGCGACGGTAAGGTTAGGTTCGCGACGGTAAGGTGGGGTTACCGACGGTAAGGTTAGGTTCGCGACGGTAAGGTTAGGTTCGCGACGGTAAGGTTAGGTTCGCGACGGTAAGGTGGGGTTGGGTTGGGTTGGGTTGGGTTGGGTTGGGTTGGGTTGGGTTGGGTTGGGTTGGGTTGGGTTGGGTTGGGTTGGGTTGGGTTGGGTTGGGTTGGGTTGGGTTGGGTTGGGTTGGGTTGGGTTGGGTTGGGTTGGGTTGGGTTGGGTTGGGTTGGGTTGGGTTGGGTTGGGTTGGGTTGGGTTGGGTTGGGTTGGGTTGGGTTGGGTTGGGTTGGGTTGGGTTGGGTTGGGTTGGGTTGGGTTGGGTTGGGTTGGGTTGGGTTGGGTTGGGTTGGGTTGGGTTGGGTTGGGTTGGGTTGGGTTGGGTTGGGTTGGGTTGGGTTGGGTTGGGTTGGGTTGGGTTGGGTTGGGTTGGGTTGGGTTGGGTTGGGTTGGGTTGGGTTGGGTTGGGTTGGGTTGGGTTGGGTTGGGTTGGTTGGGTTGGGTTGGGTTGGGTTGGGTTGGGTTGGTTGGGTTGGGTTGGGTTGGGTTGGGTTGGGTTGGGTTGGGTTGGGTTGGGTTGGGTTGGGTTGGGTTGGGTTGGGTTGGGTTGGGTTGGGTTGGGTTGGGTTGGGTTGGGTTGGGTTGGGTTGGTTGGGTTGGGTTGGGTTGGGTTGGTTGGGTTGGTTGGGTTGGGTTGGGTTGGGTTGGGTTGGGTTGGGTTGGGTTGGGTGGGTTGGGTTGGGTTGGGTTGGGTTGGGTTGGGTTGGGTTGGGTTGGTTGGGTTGGGTTGGGTTGGGTTGGGTTGGGTTGGTTGGGTTGGGTTGGGTTGGGTTGGGTTGGGTTGGGTTGGGTTGGGTTGGGTTGGGTTGGGTTGGGTTGGGTTGGGGTTGGGTTGGGTTGGGTTGGGGTTGGGTTGGGTTGGGTTGGGTTGGGTTGGGTTGGGTTGGGTTGGGTT